>JBAMCH010000007.1:24202500-29202500 GCA_037075245.1 Drosophila mimetica | reverse complement strand
CGAAAAATAATGAAAAAAAATTATAGCTTCGATATTTTTGCAATATAAACTAATGCTTTTGGAAATATCATTTTTTTATTTTTCTGAATTTCGAATTAAATTTTATAAAAACCGGACGAGTTTATCATTGAAACAATCGAAAATTTAATGGAAAATGTATAGGAAAATAATTTGAACTTTGTAATTTTATGGTAGTCTCTTCTACTCTGGAAAATATCTTTATACCCTTGCAGAGGGTATTATGATTTTAGTCAGGAGTTTGCAACGCAGTGAAGGAGACGTTTCCGACCCCATAAAGTATATATATTCTTGATCAAAAAAAAAATTATATCTTCGGTGTTTTTTGACATATTAACTGTTGCTCTTGGGAATATTATTTTTTCAACTGTCCTGAATTTCGAATAAAATTTTATAATAATCAGACGACTATATCATATAGCTCCCATAGGAACGATCGGGTTTCTTTTAATAGTCGTAGCAAAAATGATCTTTATTACGCAGAATTGAGCACGCTTAGCCTATTTCACAAGGGTTGGGGCATGTCATGTGAGGGAGGGAGACAGGCATAGTGTTACTTGGAGTAACAGGGATGGATATATGTACAATTAGGGTGACCTAGTTTAGCATAAGTATGTAAAATAATAGTTTGACCAAACTTAAAGTATGTATATATGTATAAACAGCTACTTAGGGATATGTATGTATGTATATGTGTGTGTGACTTATTGCTACAAAAAAGCATTTTTAGTACCACTGCTGACTTATGATGACTTTGAGTCATTTCGCTAAAATATGCATATCTCCTAGAATGTACACTCGATTTGGAAATAATTGACCTCAATTGTTTGGGACAAACGGCTCTTTAGATCTGTATGCTCAAAATAATTTATAAATATTTATTAATATTTTTAAAATTGTTTAAAATCTAGCTATTAAACAAAAAAACCAGAAATGAAACTTTTTTTTGACTTTCAGATGGTAGATCTCCATTAATTTACGTCCGATCGCAAAGCGACATACCTTTTCGGAAAGGTGCATCTATTTCCTTCAAAATGGGACCAGTTTCAAAACTAGGACTATCGGGTTTTGAGAACTGTTAAGTTTAACAAAACAAGTGGTCAAAATCTGGCTATCTCGAATATATCCAAAACGATTCTTTTGAAATTTTTTTTATTTTCTTTATGGTGATCAGTGACTCAAAAGTAATCGAAAAAAAATGGGTCTCAGCGTTTATGTATTTTGGCTGTAAACTAGTGTTTTTAGACATCGGATTTTAGGTTTTTTTTTGTTTGTGGTCAGAAAAATCTAAAAAAAATTTAATAAACTTATAAAAATACAAGCTTTAAGAAAATAATGGCATATTGGAAATATGCAGTTTTTTAGGTCAAAAAAGGTTAAGGAATATGCCAAGCATATTTTGACCTATTTTGTTTAGGTCAAAAAAGGTGAAAAAAGGTCGAGTTTTTTTCAAATTCAATGACATAATGTTCAATGCTTTTATGTTGTTGCCGGGGTAAGAGTATAATTTTAGCTTTTTATTTTCTTATAAATTTTTGTTTTTGTCTATGCTTTGTTGGTTTTTACTACCGCAACAATGTAAAGAGTGTTGAGTCAGAGTAAAGTAGTATTTGTGGTTAATAACACCAGTTTACAAAAAAAAATTGATGAAATACGCACTTTATGAAACTATGATTTTCGGTTAAGGTACATCTCCCTGAGTAAGAAATGTGCACTTTTAATTTTTTGTATGGTACAGTTTTTTTTTTAAGTGTAAAAAACGTTTTTGGCACTTCTTTAATTTCTAACTCGAATTGTGGTAAACCGATTTGGGCTATCAAAGACTCATTTTACAGGTAAAAGAATGCCCTTTAACTTTCTTATACACAGCATTGAGTTCCATTCATTGGTTTAGAAGCTACACTTATTCAAAGCTGAAAAAGTTGGAAAAAATGCAAAAAAGCTGACATAAATGGCTTCTTTAAAAATACACGCCTAAAAACCGAAATTATTTTTATAACTTCTACTTAAAAATACATCTTTAAGCAAACTAACAAGACCATCAACTCAATTAACAACCAAAGGTTCGATTTTATATAGATTATTTCAGTTAGAAAAAAGGTGTATTACAGCCCTGTTAGAGCCCAGTTAACCTCAGTTAACAGCTGTAAACGGCCAAAAAACCAACGTTGTTCCGAGCTTAAAAAATTCATATCAAAAAAATGTACTGGCGGATAGTAACGATCATTAGCTTGTTTTTTTTGTCGAAGTACCATCTAACCATATAAGCTATAAAAATAATTTCGGTTTTTAGGCGTGTATTTTTAAAGTAGCCAAATATGCCAGCTTTTTTGCATGTAATTACACCAGTTTACAAAAAAAAATTGATGAAATACGCACTTCATGAAACTATGATTTTCGGTTAAGGTACATCTGCCTGAGTAAGAAATGGGCTTTTTTAATTTTTTGTATGGTACAGTTTTTTTTTTAAAGTGTAAAAAACGTTTTTTGCACTTCTTTAATTTCTAACTCGAGTTGTGGTAAACCGATTTAAGCTATCAAAGACTCATTTTTCAGGTAAGAGAATGACCTTTAACTTTCTTATACACAGCATTGAGTTCCATTCAATGGTTTAGAAGCTACACTTCGTCAAAACTGAAAAAGTTGGAAAAAATGCAAAAAAGCTGACATAAATGGCTTCTTTAAAAATACACGCCTAAAAACCGAAATTATTTTTATAACTTATAAGAAAGTTAAAGGTCATTCTCTTACCTGAAAAATGAGTCTTTGATAGCTTAAATCGGTTTACCACAACTCGAGTTAGAAATTAAAGAAGTGCAAAAAACGTTTTTTACACTTTAAAAAAAAACTGTACCATACAAAAAATTGAAAGTGCCCATTTCTTACTCAGGGAGATGTACCTTAACCGAAAATCATAGTTTTATAAAGTGCGTATTTCATCAATTTTTTTTTGTAAACTGGTGTTATTTATCTTCCCCTGGTTTTTTGTATGGATTAAAGTTGTACTATTAGAGTAATTGGATAAGAAAAGTTGCAACAACCAACTTTTAAAAACACAGGGCGGCAACACTACTACTATTTTGACCGCAGCTGTATGCTTTTATGTTTTTGACTAAAATTTGTTTCTCCCTTAAAAAATTCTAAAATTATTCTAAGTATGGGGTTTAAAAGATAAAGAGTGTATCTTTTAAAAAACTTTAACATCAAAATAAACCATGAATACGCTTGCATGTGATACCTTCGGAAAGAGAACTTTTAGGAAAACGCAGTTTAACTTGGGAGTTCGTAACGAATTCAAAACAAGAGGGAACGCTATAGTCGAGTGCCTCGACTATCAAATACCCGTTACTCAGCTAAAGTCAGCAGTCTCAAGCAGGGCAAACCAAGCAGCCGCTTCAAAAAATTAAAAAAAATTATTCTACATTTCGGTAGGCGTTTATAACCCAAACAAAATGGCGTTTACACTTTTGCTCTAGCTTTAAAACTATGGGCGCCACAGCTTTTCGCGGTTTGTGGGCGTTAGGGGGGGGGGGGGTTTCCAACTTTGGTCTATCAATATGTATTGATGAAACGAATACACATTGCTTTTCCCGTTAATATAGCTTCAAAACTGTGGGTGCCACAGTTTTTCGCGGTTTGTGGGCGTTAGAGGGGGCGTGGCACATCGGCGTGAAAAACTTGCGCTGCGGTTTAACCCCTAGAATCTGCATGTCAAATCCCAATCTTCTAGCTTTTATAGTTTCCGAGATCTCAGCGTTCATACAGACGGGTGCCACTGTTTTTAGCGGTTTGTGGGCGTTAGGAGGGGGAGGGGGTTGCCCATTTTGGTCAATCATTAGGTATTGAAGAAACGAATACACATTTTTTTTCCCGTTAATCTAGCTTCAAAACTGTGGGCGCTACAGTTTTTCGCGGTTTGTGGGCGTTAGAGGGGGCGTGGCACATCGGCGTAAAAAACTTGCGCTGCGTATTAACCCCTAGAATCTGCATGCCAAATCCCAATCTTCTAGCTTTTATAGTTTCCGAGATCTCAGCGTTCATACAGAACGGGTCACAGTTTTTCGCGGTTTGTGGGCGTTAGAGAGGGCGTGGCACAACGGCGTGAAAAACTTGCGCTGCGTATTAACCCCTAGAATCTGCATGCCAAATCTCAATCTTCTAGCTTTTATAGTTTCCGAGATCTCAGCGTTCATACAGACGGACGGACGGACAGACGGACGGACAGACGGACAGACGGACAGACGGACAGACGGACATGGCTAGATCGACTCGGCTAGTGATCCTGATCAAGAATATATATACTTTATATGGTCGGAAACGCTTCCTTCTGCCTGTTACATACTTTTGCACGAATCTAATATACCCTTTTACTCTACGAGTAACGGGTATAAATATAGCGCGCATCGAGGTAAATTTTTGATGTTGCATAGTGTAATTTATATACATTTTGATTCCTGTATACAGTTATAATTATTATTAGCTTAAGTAGGCATTTGAGCTATGAAACAAACAGTTCTGATTTCGAATGTAAAAATTTCGTATGAGAGAACAAACTCTATAAGTAGGCTGGGTCGATTTATTGTATGGCTACAATTTGGATTTTCACTATTACATGCCTACTTGGGAGCATATATTTCCAGTAAAAATAGGTAAAAAAGGTCAAAAAAGATTGACATATTCCAAAATATGCTTTTAGGTTGAAGATATGTAAAAAGGTCGAATTCGCCAAAATATGTCGCGTTCAAAATAATCTAAGTTACATGAAACAAATTTGTGTGCAAAAAAAATTTTTGGACTGCACGTTTAAAATATGATTTTACCTCAAATCCGATGTCTACTTATTATATTCTTGTAACTTCTCAATACTCTTACTGGCTTTCTCTCTTATTATTTCTAAATTTCTACTTTCGCTATATTTATTTAACTCATCTAGTTTCTCTTTTAGCTACCTATAACTTTTTCCTTCTGAGATACTCCGAACAAAACTTGACTTGGGTGTTGATTGATTGACCTTTGCATCGTATTATTGAGTGCGTGTTCAACTGTTTCTAAAACTGTATCCCAAAACAATCCTTTGGGTGGTTCAGTCAACTTAGCGATCATGGGGCCTATGCTTCTATTCACCCTTTCAACTTGACCATTTGCCTGCGGGGATCCGGTCGCTATCTTTATGTGTTTCACATCGTTCTCCTCTAAAAAGTCATGAAATTCTTTGGACGTGAAGCATGTCCCTCGGTCTGAAATCACACATAAGATAAAATTTTAGTTTTTAATACAGGGATAGAAGTTGAAGTACAAATTAAATGATAAAGATTGTTATAATTAGTACAAAGAACGCGAAAGGGCTCATGCAGACTAAAATTAGATGTACATCGGGGCAAATTAAGAGAGTAATAGTTTCGTGTTAGTCTAACGGGAATATTAAAAGTTAAACGGTTTACCAGTTCTACAGAATCAATATCACCTCTTATAAGATTTTGCATAAAAATAGTACCAAGCATTATTCTACGGTTTTCAAGTGTAGGTAAATTAAGCAATAGTACTTAATCTACTCTGGTAGGAAGGGAGCCTTACGTTTTGATCCTAGTTCAAACTACGAAGCGCAAAAAGAAGAATTTTTTTTTGTACCGACTCAATACGGTCGATGTGCACTTGATATTGTAAACTCCAAACAGAAGAACAATATTCCAAAATAGGACGGACAAGGGAGGTAAATAACAATTTGGTTATATAAGGGTCATCAAATTCTTTTGACCAACGCTTTATAAATCCAAGAACACTAATAGCTTTGTTGACAGTCGACATTATGTGGCAATCAAATTTAAGCTTTGGGTCCAAAAGAACACCTAAATCGTTTACTGAATATATACGATCAAGTGGGGAGTTCTGAAGCGAATAACTTATAAACGTAGGGGTACCTCTATAAAAGGTCATTACGTTACATTTCAGGCAGTTCAAATTTAAGAGGTTATACTCACACCATATCTGAAAATGATCAATGTCTGATTGTAAGCGAAAACCAGACTCAATCTTATTATATGTCAAACAAAGCTTAACATCATCAGCATACATTAGTACACGAGAATGTGTTACGATAGACGGAAGATCGTTAATAAACAATGTAAGCAGCAAAGGGCCCAAATGACTACCCTGGGGCACTCCCGATGTCACGTGGATAATTTTGGAGACAGGGTTTTTAAATATAACTCTCTGAGTTTTTCCATTCAAATAACTTGAAATCCAAGTTAATAGATTACATGGAAACCCAAGCTGATCTAATTTGAATAAAAGGAGAGAGTGGTTAAAAGAGTCAAAAACTTTCCTGAAATCTGTATATATAACATCAGTCTGCATTTTTTTCTTAAATCCATTTATTACAACAGATGACAATTGGAGAACACTCATAGCTTTGTTGACAGTCGACATTATGTGGCAATCAAATTTAAGCTTTGGGTCCAAAAGAACACCTAAATCGTTTACTGAATATATACGATCAAGTGGGGAGTTCTGAAGCGAATAACTTATAAACGTAGGGGTACCTCTATAAAAGGTCATTACGTTACATTTCAGGCAGTTCAAATTTAAGAGGTTATACTCACACCATATCTGAAAATGATCAATGTCTGATTGTAAGCGAAAACCAGACTCAATCTTATTATATGTCAAACAAAGCTTAACATCATCAGCATACATTAGTACACGAGAATGTGTTACGATAGACGGAAGATCGTTAATAAACAATGTAAGCAGCAAAGGGCCCAAATGACTACCCTGGGGCACTCCCGATGTCACGTGGATAATTTTGGAGACAGGGTTTTTAAATATAACTCTCTGAGTTTTTCCATTCAAATAACTTGAAATCCAAGTTAATAGATTACATGGAAACCCAAGCTGATCTAATTTGAATAAAAGGAGAGAGTGGTTAAAAGAGTCAAAAACTTTCCTGAAATCTGTATATATAACATCAGTCTGCATTTTTTTCTTAAATCCATTTATTACAACAGATGACAATTGGAGAACACTCATAGCTTTGTTGACAGTCGACATTATGTGGCAATCAAATTTAAGCTTCGGGTCCAAAAGAACACCTAAATCGTTTACTGAATATATACGATCAAGTGGGGAGTTCTGAAGCGAATAACTTATAAACGTAGGGGTACCTCTATAAAAGGTCATTACATTACATTTCGATCTTCTCTTAACAAAACCATGCTGACACGGTTATATTAGCGAGGAACATAAGTGTTGCAAATGAGAAGTAATAATTCGTTCAAATGCTTTCGGAATTGCCGACAATTTAGAAATACCTCTATAATTCTGGGCATCCGCCTTCGCACCCTTTTTGTGGAGTGGAATAATGAAAGAGTCCTTCCAGATAGTTGGAAAAATTGATGATGAAATAGACAAGTGAAAAAGTTTAAGAATCGGTTTACAAATGGTTGAAGCACAAAACTTAAGCACATCCCCAGGGAGTCCATCAGGACCGGGAGAATAAGTTGGCGTTGTTGTTGCTAAATTTTTTGAGAGAGAACTTTCGGTAATTACAGGGGTAAAAATACAATTAGCTCTATTTAAGGGGTTAGGGTATATAGAATTTGACCAAGCAGCCGAACTATAAGTAGTTTGGAAAAACTCGGCAAATAAATCCGCAATTTCAGATTCCGTCGATGCCCCTTTTGAGTTTAAACGTACCGAAGAAGGCAATGCCGAAGACTTACGCTTGGCATTAAAAAAGTTATAAAACGGCTTCGGATCATTTGAAAATTCGAATTTACATCGATTTAAATACATAGAATAGTGAATACATATACAGTGACTGTTGAGAACATTGAAATCTGAACGAGCCACCACATATTTCGAAAAATCAGATGGCTTACCCGATTTTTTATACTTATTATAAGTGTTGAATTTAAGATTTTTAAGTCTTTGAAGCGCATTGTTAAACCAAGGAGGCCTGTTTTGCTTCGGAGGAAGCCTGTCAGAACGCATTCGTCAAAAAAAGTGTTAAAAACGCTATAGAAAAGTGCAATTGCATTTTTAATATGCATGCAATTGTACAAATACGTCCAATTATATTGAGAAATCATATAATTTAGTTTATTATAGTCACATTTAAGAAAACATCTCACTTTAGTTTGAGAAACTAAAGGAGAAAAGGTATCAGTACAGGGGAGCCCAATTGTCAATTCCAATGTAGGATGATATCGGTCTTTGGGTACAACAAGTGCGTCAATTCTAGATACCGTTTCTCCATGCGGATCTGAAACAAATACAAGGTCCAATTTTCTGTTTATTGAATTTCGTATAAAGCTTACTTGCTGTAACGATAATTCGAGAAGGCCATCCACAAAATCATGGGCGGATAAAGGTGTAGCGGCAGGTGAGTCAGTAGGAAGAGACCAAGAGATATTAGGGAGATTAAAGTCACCCAAAACAAGAGATATGAAAGTTAAGTCTCTCCGATGTTAAGCTAGAGGTAACGGCAATCAGTACACCACCCCCCCTACGTGGGGAGCGATCGGTCCTATAGGTGTTAAAATTGTTTGCCAGAACTTCAAAGTCAGATATCTCTGGTTTCAGCCAAGTTTCCGTAAAAGCCAAAATATCTTCAGTAAATGCCGAGGAGTCAGCATAAAGCTTTGGTAGCATCATATTTAGTCCTCTAACATTTTGATAAGCCAAAAATAAATTTTTTAGTTTTTTGGCGCTGTGGAAGGCCTGCTATTTGGCACAGTGGAAAGCCTTTTATTAGGCGCAGTGGGAGGCCTGTTATTTGTTCTCGGTTTATTGGGAACAAATTCTTTTATTAATAAATCATCATTAAGCCAAAAGCTTTCAGAAAGTAGGACATTAAACACATTAGGCGGAACAAATATTTTAGAAGATGATAGGACCTGAAATAATTCTTTAATGCTACTATTGCTTCCCTAGACTTTGTGGTTTCTGCCGGATAAAGTCTTACAAACTTTGTAAATGCGTCTATAATATTTAAAACATATTTGTTAGCTCTACTCTTATCTACTGGACCATATATATGTATAACGTCAAAGGGAATGCTTACTTTGGGGATATTATGTAGAAAACATTCATCTTTTCCAGACTTATCAGAATAGGCGATGTTCAGACCTTTCTCTGAATAAATCAGCCGAATTTCTTCGGGTACGGGGCTGGAATTGATTGCACCGACAGTGACCGGTTGTTGCAAAGTAAAAGCCGTTTTCGTCCACGTTTTTGCGCTTCAGTTATATTTTCACGTTCTTTTCTTCTCTCTCTTATACACACACTAAAAATTACCGAAAAAGCCTCCTTCCAGGCGGGTCTTACAAAGTGACCGTACAAAATTATAAAAATATACTAAATCTGTTAACATTCCAAGAAATAACATTGGAGACGATAAATTCAATTATGTTAGGAATTGGGCTCCAACATACTCCCGGCCTTGATAGGATCCGGAATCCTTCAACTGACTTCTTGCTTATTCGATGGGAAGTGGGGCGATTTTGTGCACTGGTCTTCGAAGAACTGCCTTCTGCGTTTGGAGATCCACGACTCGCACCTTGTCGTCCTTCCCAGGAATCGTTGCGATGACACGTCCCAGTGGCCAGTTTTGGGGAGCGGCGTTGTCCTCGTGTATAAGAACCAGTTGTCCTACCCTTATATTGGGCTGTGGACTGGTTCATTTTGGTTCATTTTGTGTGAAAATAGTCTCGACGAAACAAATTCCAAAATTGCTGTTTAAGAAACGAAATGCGCTGCCATCGATCCAGGTAGTGAATGTTTGACGTCTCGTTAAATTGTTCTTCAGGAGCTGAGATTAGCTCCGATCGGAAACTCACTTGCAAATGCGTCGGCGATATACGCCAAGCTGCGAATAGCTAGGAATGGAGCCCGTATGTGACCGTCTTGAGTTGGTAGATTTGCAGTTTTTCGGAGTCACCTTTCCAAAGAATTAATTGATACTTCCTGTCTCGTTCATCCACTACGAATTGTCTGTACATCTTACTTATGTCGCCAGATAAGACATATTTGTGTAGTCGGAATGAAAGTATAGTGGTAACGAGATCCTGTTGGATTGTAGGACCCGTCATCAAGATGTCGTTCAGTGATTGGCCATTTGACGACTTGGCCGAAGCGTC
The DNA here is from genome assembly GCA_037075245.1 of Drosophila mimetica. Classification (NCBI taxonomy): domain Eukaryota; kingdom Metazoa; phylum Arthropoda; class Insecta; order Diptera; family Drosophilidae; genus Drosophila; species Drosophila mimetica. The sequence goes on along the minus strand of JBAMCH010000007.1, from coordinate 29,192,346 downwards.
AAAGACGACGCGGAGCTTTGTCGAGCTGCTTTGCGGTCTTAAAACGCAATGATGCGGAATAAAGAAGTGTTGATGATTCCAGTCTATGTCCTCAAGCCGAGACATGTGCCCTTGGTCGATGTATTCCTGCATGAATTGATGATATTGCCTCCTTAACTCGGGGTTGCGCAAGAGTTTGCGTTCGAGCATGTTGAAGCGTTTTAATGCCATTTTGAAAGAAGATCCGAGGGTGGGATGTCCTTCCTTGAATGGTAGACGTACTTGGACACGTCCTTCGGTATTCCACTGGACGTTGGTTACGAAATGATCTTCGCACGCTTGTTCCTCAGCAGAGAAGATTGATGGTGTCGTGTGGTACTCTTCTATTTCCCAGAAGCGATGTACCATGTCCTCGATTGAACTGTCGGATCTCGTTAAAAGACACTGATAGGTTGGCTGCCTTTTTGATGAATTCACATGACCGCCGACGATCCACCCAAACTCCGTGTTGAGTAGACTAGGCAAATGTTGACCTAGCGATTGTTTTTCTCCTAGAATAGCTTCAAAAAATCCTTCGGTGCTTATTAGGACGTCGATTTTGTTCGGTTCGAAGAATCTGGGGTCTGCAAGCACGATTCCCTCGGGAAGCTTCCATGTGGAGGCGTCGATATATTCCCGGGGTTGCCTTGAACAGATCCGCTTAATGACTCCGAATTCGGATGACCATTGGAAATTTGAAATTCGAGATTTGAGTGTGGCGAAGACATTGTAATGAATTGGTTCACAAGCTTCCGATATCCCGCTGGCAGCCTGAGAAACCCGCGCCTTTTGGAGGTTTAATCGCTTGGCGGTTTCCTCGGTGATTAAATTGACCTCGGAGCAAGAATATACTAGAGCTCGAACTAGCTGATAATTGCCGGTCACGTCCTTGATCTGTATGACAGCTGTTGGTAAAACTCCCTGCTTAGATGCTCGCGTTAACAGGGCGACGTTCGAATTAAGCTGTACAGACTCTTGGTTGTGTTGGATTGCGGCGATACGTTGGTCCTGAGGATTTTCCGTGGATGAGAATGACGTTGCTGAGTGGCTGGACTCGTGGAGCAGCGTATGATGTGATGCGTGGCACTTCTTGCAACGCGACTTCGATTTGCAATCCTTCAGAATGTGATTTGGCCTTAGGCAGTTTAGGCACAGGCGTGCGCGTTTTGCAAAGCTGGTGCGCTCGTTTGGGTGGCACTCGTTGAAAGCTGTGCAACTAGAGATGTAGTGAGATGAACCCTTGCCATAAACGCAGGTTGCGTTAACGGTCATAAATGCCTTCGATTTGCGTGGTTGCTTCGATGATGATAGCCTGGGTATGTCGGTTCCACCTACGGGGTGATCCCTTTCGCGTGCTTCAAGATATTGACAACGGCGAGTTAGAAAGGCGCAGCAATCGTCCCAAGATGGTAATTGATCGTAACTCTGCTTTTCTTGGTACTGCATTTTTGTCTCTGGATCCAGTTTGCTTAGCATCAGATGAATTATGATTGCATCCATTACGTTTGCTGCTGATCCAAGTGAGAGTACTGACGATCGAATTGCGGATATCGTATCGACGACATTTAGAAGTTTGGCTGCATTGGCATTTTCGATTTTTGGAACTGCAAATAAATTTGAAATGTAGTCCAGGAAAATTAAAACGTCGTTATCGTATCGCTGCCTCAACCGGTCCATTGCCTTCGAGTAGTTTTCCTCGGTAATCTGGAATGACTGCACTACTTCAAGAGCTGGCCCAGTTAAGCAATTGAGCAGGTATGTAAACTTGTCGATGTTCGAGAGGCCACCATCCGTTTCCACGAGATTAGAGAATGCACCAGCGAAACGTTTGTAGTTTGCGTATTTTCCGTCGAAGCTCGGCAACTTCAGATTTGGCAGACGATTGTGATGCATGACTGACGAATTGAGTGAATTGTTCAATGTCGTGTCTCCTGAAATGCTTGTCCGACGTTTCCTTGATATTGCGGCCAACAGCGTTGTTTTAATTTCCACGAACAGCTCATCCAAACTGCTTCGTTCGGTGTCGGCACTGTGTAGATTCTCAATTTGGCCTTGAGTCGTGGAAATTTGACGAAAGTGCCCTTCTAGTATTTGAAGATAACATTCTAAAGCTGGCACGTTTAAAGTCTCCATCTCCTGGTCGAGTTTGGTCTTTAAATTGGTCATGTTTCGCGTAATCGTAGTCCGTTGATGCCTGAGGGATATTAATTTGCTGGTGTTGACTTCGCTTCCAGCGGCAGCATCGGCTGGATCGACCATTTTGCGGCAAATCTGGTATAACTTCTATCTCTTAAAAAATAGAATGCTAAATGGAGCTAGTTAAATTTGGCCTACCAACTGAACACTACAACTACAGCAAATAACAATGAATCTCGATAACAACTTTTGCGGACAGAATATTTGGTTGCGTAATAATGATTTATTGCAAAAAATGACATTGTTCTGTCGCTTACGGTGACTCACTGCAATCCCATGATTGTGTGAGTGTGTGAGTTGGATGGAGCACCAGTCCACGTGGATGATTCGCCTTGTATATGAACTGGGAGTGTTGCCACGATCGTCTTCTGGATGTTTCTCCAATGCCTTTGGTGTGGCCTAAGATGAGCGCGCTGGTTGGCTTGTGTTGCGGCGCTTTTGCCTGAACTTCGCTGCGAGACGCCTTTGTGGTCTGGTGGAAATTAATAGCGTGGCCTGTACAACACCAACAACTTGACACTGTCGGACGGATCGCTAGTCCTGTCACGGTCGCCAAATAATGTTCAGACCTTTCTCTGAATAAATCAGCCGAATTTCTTCGGGTACGGGGCTGGAATTGATTGCACCGACAGTGACCGGTTGTTGCAAAGTAAAAGCCGTTTTCGTCCACGTTTTTGCGCTTCAGTTATATTTTCACGTTCTTTTCTTCTCTCTCTTATACACACACTAAAAATTACCGAAAAAGCCTCCTTCCAGGCGGGTCTTACAAAGTGACCGTACAAAATTATAAAAATATACTAAATCTGTTAACATTCCAAGAAATAACATTGGAGACGATAAATTCAATTATGTTAGGAATTGGGCTCCAACATACTCCCGGCCTTGATAGGATCCGGAATCCTTCAACTGACTTCTTGCTTATTCGATGGGAAGTGGGGCGATTTTGTGCACTGGTCTTCGAAGAACTGCCTTCTGCGTTTGGAGATCCACGACTCGCACCTTGTCGTCCTTCCCAGGAATCGTTGCGATGACACGTCCCAGTGGCCAGTTTTGGGGAGCGGCGTTGTCCTCGTGTATAAGAACCAGTTGTCCTACCCTTATATTGGGCTGTGGACTGGTTCATTTTGGTTCATTTTGTGTGAAAATAGTCTCGACGAAACAAATTCCAAAATTGCTGTTTAAGAAACGAAATGCGCTGCCATCGATCCAGGTAGTGAATGTTTGACGTCTCGTTAAATTGTTCTTCAGGAGCTGAGATTAGCTCCGATCGGAAACTCACTTGCAAATGCGTCGGCGATATACGCCAAGCTGCGAATAGCTAGGAATGGGGCGGCTGACAGCCCGTATGTGACCGTCTTGAGTTGGTAGATTTGCAGTTTTTCGGAGTCACCTTTCCAAAGAATTAATTGATACTTCCTGTCTCGTTCATCCACTACGAATTGTCTGTACATCTTACTTATGTCGCCAGATAAGACATATTTGTGTAGTCGGAATGAAAGTATAGTGGTAACGAGATCCTGTTGGATTGTAGGACCCGTCATCAAGATGTCGTTCAGTGATTGGCCATTTGACGACTTGGCCGAAGCGTCAAAGACGACGCGGAGCTTTGTCGAGCTGCTTTGCGGTCTTAAAACGCAATGATGCGGAATAAAGAAGTGTTGATGATTCCAGTCTATGTCCTCAAGCCGAGACATGTGCCCTTGGTCGATGTATTCCTGCATGAATTGATGATATTGCCTCTTTAACTCGGGGTTGCGCAAGAGTTTGCGTTCGAGCATGTTGAAGCGTTTTAATGCCATTTTGAAAGAAGATCCGAGGGTGGGATGTCCTTCCTTGAATGGTAGACGTACTTGGACACGTCCTTCGGTATTCCACTGGACGTTGGTTACGAAATGATCTTCGCACGCTTGTTCCTCAGCAGAGAAGATTGATGGTGTCGTGTGGTACTCTTCTATTTCCCAGAAGCGATGTACCATGTCCTCGATTGAACTGTCGGATCTCGTTAAAAGACACTGATAGGTTGGCTGCCTTTTTGATGAATTCACATGACCGCCGACGATCCACCCAAACTCCGTGTTGAGTAGACTAGGCAAATGTTGACCTAGCGATTGTTTTTCTCCTAGAATAGCTTCAAAAAATCCTTCGGTGCTTATTAGGACGTCGATTTTGTTCGGTTCGAAGAATCTGGGGTCTGCAAGCACGATTCCCTCGGGAAGCTTCCATGTGGAGGCGTCGATATATTCCCGGGGTTGCCTTGAACAGATCCGCTTAATGACTCCGAATTCGGATGACCATTGGAAATTTGAAATTCGAGATTTGAGTGTGGCGAAGACATTGTAATGAATTGGTTCACAAGCTTCCGATATCCCGCTGACAGCCTGAGAAACCCGCGCTTTTTGGAGGTTTAATCGCTTGGCGGTTTCCTCGGTGATTAAATTGACCTCGGAGCAAGAATCTACTAGAGCTCGAACTAGCTGATAATTGCCGGTCACGTCCTTGATCTGTATGACAGCTGTTGGTAAAACTCCCTGCTTAGATGCTCGCGTTAACAGGGCGACGTTCGAATTAAGCTGTACAGACTCTTGGTTGTGTTGGATTGCGGCGATACGTTGGTCCTGAGGATTTTCCGTGGATGAGAATGACGTTGCTGAGTGGCTGGACTCGTGGAGCAGCGTATGATGTGATGCGTGGCACTTCTTGCAACGCGACTTCGATTTGCAATCCTTCAGAATGTGATTTGGCCTTAGGCAGTTTAGGCACAGGCGTGCGCGTTTTGCAAAGCTGGTGCGCTCGTTTGGGTGGCACTCGTTGAAAGCTGTGCAACTAGAGATGTAGTGAGATGAACCCTTGCCATAAACGCAGGTTGCGTTAACGGTCATAAATGCCTTCGATTTGCGTGGTTGCTTCGATGATGATAGCCTGGGTATGTCGGTTCCACCTACGGGGTGATCCCTTTCGCGTGCTTCAAGATATTGACAACGGCGAGTTAGAAAGGCGCAGCAATCGTCCCAAGATGGTAATTGATCGTAACTCTGCTTTTCTTGGTACTGCATTTTTGTCTCTGGATCCAGTTTGCTTAGCATCAGATGAATTATGATTGCATCCATTACGTTTGCTGCTGATCCAAGTGAGAGTACTGACGATCGAATTGCGGATATCGTATCGACGACATTTAGAAGTTTGGCTGCATTGGCATTTTCGATTTTTGGAACTGCAAATAAATTTGAAATGTAGTCCAGGAAAATTAAAACGTCGTTATCGTATCGCTGCCTCAACCGGTCCATTGCCTTCGAGTAGTTTTCCTCGGTAATCTGGAATGACTGCACTACTTCAAGAGCTGGCCCAGTTAAGCAATTGAGCAGGTATGTAAACTTGTCGATGTTCGAGAGGCCACCATCCGTTTCCACGAGATTAGAGAATGCACCAGCGAAACGTTTGTAGTTTGCGTATTTTCCGTCGAAGCTCGGCAACTTCAGATTTGGCAGACGATTGTGATGCATGACTGACGAATTGAGTGAATTGTTCAATGTCGTGTCTCCTGAAATGCTTGTCCGACGTTTCCTTGATATTGCGGCCAACAGCGTTGTTTTAATTTCCACGAACAGCTCATCCAAACGTTCGGTGTCGGCACTGTGTAGATTCTCAATTTGGCCTTGAGTCGTGGAAATTTGACGAAAGTGCCCTTCTAGTATTTGAAGATAACATTCTAAAGCTGGCACGTTTAAAGTCTCCTTCTCCTGGTCGAGTTTGGTCTTCAAATTGGTCATGTTTCGCGTAATCGTAGTCCGTTGATGCCTGAGGGATATTAATTTGCTGGTGTTGACTTCGCTTCCAGCGGCAGCATCGGCTGGATCGACCATTTTGCGGCAAATCTGGTATAACTTCTATCTCTTAAAAAATAGAATGCTAAATGGAGCTAGTTAAATTTGGCCTACCAACTGAACACTACAACTACAGCAAATAACAATGAATCTCGATAACAACTTTTGCGGACAGAATATTTGGTTGCGTAATAATGATTTATTGCAGAAAATGACATTGAGGTTATGTTCTCTCGCTTACGGTGACTCACTGCAATCCCATGATTGTGTGAGTGTGTGAGTTGGATGGAGCACCAGTCCACGTGGATGATCCGCCTTGTATATGAACTGGGAGTGTTGCCACGATCGTCTTCTGGATGTTTCTCCAATGCCTTTGGTGTGGCCTAAGATGAGCGCGCTGGTTGGCTTGTGTTGCGGCGCTTTTGCCTGAACTTCGCTGCGAGACGCCTTTGTGGTCTGGTGGAAATTAATAGCGTGGCCTGTACAACACCAACAACTTGACACTGTCGGACGGATCGCTAGTCCTGTCACGGTCGCCAAATAATGTTCAGACCTTTCTCTGAATAAATCAGCCGAATTTCTTCGGGTACGGGGCTGGAATTGATTGCACCGACAGTGACCGGTTGTTGCAAAGTAAAAGCCGTTTTCGTCCACGTTTTTGCGCTTCAGTTATATTTTCACGTTCTTTTCTTCTCTCTCTTATACACACACTAAAAATTACCGAAAAAGCCTCCTTCCAGGCGGGTCTTAAAAAGTGACCGTACAAAATTATAAAAATATACTAAATCTGTTAACACTCCAAGAAATAACATTGGAGACGATAAATTCAATTATGTTAGGAATTGGGCTCCAACAGGCGATACATTTTAAACAATTGTTATTGGGTTGCTTGCATTTTTTACGAACTTTGGGGAACCAATAACTCTTTGAAATAATATCTACCATTTTATCTGTTCCTACGTGTCCTAACTGATCGTGGTAACTAAACAGAACATGGCTTTCCATCTCGCCTGGCACGTAAAATAAAAGAGCATCCTTATCCTTTTTTCTGTAAACTATTCCGTTACGCATTTCGTAATCCTTCAGTTCTGTCCGTTGAAGTTGCTTACTATGCCTTTTATTTTTTTCGTCTCTACTTTGACAAATGACCAAGTTTTCCTCAAACGAATTAGAATCGATCGTAAGTATGTGTGTGTTTCTACTAAGTGCATCAACTGCTGCATGCGCTTGCCAGCTCTATGTTCTAACGTATAGTCATAATCTTGAAGAAAAAGCGCCCACCGAGCTATTCTTGGACATAGTTTTGTTTTATTTAAAGCAAGGGTAAATGCGCTGCAATCTGTGACTATTTTGAACTCTATTCCTTGAAGGTAAATCCTAGATCCTTGTAACGCGTAAACCACAGCGAGCGTTTCTAATTCGAAGCTATGGTATTTCGCCTCCACGTCTGTCGTGCGTTTTGAAAAATATAATACCGGGTGAAACTTATTGTCTTTCTTTTTCTGCATTAAAATTGAACCAAAACCTAGGGCACTGGCATCACAGTGTAGCTCTGTCGGGTCTGTTGGGTTATACAACGCCAAAATAGGGACTTCTAAAAGGTTTCTTTTTAACATGTCAAAAACTCTAATTCTTTCTCACCAAATTCAAACTTTCTATCCTTTCTAACGAGATCATATAGTGGCTTTGCTTTTGTTGAAAAATCTTTAACAAATCGTCTAAAATAGGAGCACAACCCAATGAAACTTTGAACTTCATGCGTTTTTGTCGGAACAGGAAAATCTTTTACGGCTTGCATGCCTTTCGAATCGGGTTTAACCCTCTCCCGATATTATAAATCCTAAATATTTTATTTCACTTTGAAGAAACTCGCACTTGTCTAACGTAAGCTCTAACTTGTTATCCACCAATCGTTTAAATACCTCAGTTAAAATTTCAATGTGACTGTTACTATCTTTCGTTGCTATCAAAATGTCGTCCATATAAATCAGTACCTTATCATCTAACAAATTCTGAACTAGATTTTTCTCCGCGTATGATAAACGCCTTGGAGGGTAATTGAACGGATTAGTATTATCAAAGTTCAACTTAATTTCCCATTTTACTAAAGGGGTCTCTGGCCGTTTTGGTTTCACATAAAACTTATTAAAGATGTCTATCAAATTTTTCTTTAAATGATATTCACAATTCTCGCTTATGTTTAACTGACTGTATTCGGTTGGATCAGGATATTCAATTGACATTATTTCTGACTCGAATTGATCGCTGTGCTGACATTTTAAACCCTCACTACTCTCTTTTGTTTCGTACACTCAAAAAATTGTTGTTCCTTAATTTTAGAAAATCGCCATAAAATGAATTTTTTTATTATTTTAAGAAAATTGTATACTTTTCAGGAATTTTTTTCTTAAATCTAGGAAAAAAACGCCATTAAAATAGATTTTTATGAAAAACTTTTCTAAAATTTAGAAAAATTATATTTTTTCTAAAATCTATGGTGATTTTTTCGATATTGTCCTCGGAAAATTTTCTTAGATTAATGGAGATTTCGCCATTAAATTTAGAAAAAATGTAGAAAGAATACCTTTCTTAAAAACGGAAAAGTGAAAATAGGAAAATGCCATACATTTTAGAAAATTTTTATCATGCCTTTTCACTCATTTATTGTTTTTATTCTTTCTATGAATAAAAAGAAGACATGAGGCTAGTCCGCGGCGCGTTGCGACGACATTTTTTGTGTATGTATGTATGTCTATATATGTAAATGTTTATATGCGTATGTGATCGAGAATTTTCTTGTGGGTAATTGTAACTGTTATTGCGTTGTATTTTGGGAAATGCAGCCGAAATGTTGCTGGCGTTGCGCTGTTTCTTCAACCCTTCTAGTCAGTTCGAAATAAGCATTCAAAGTAATAAGTTGTGTTGAACCTGTGCATTTAATAAAGGTACAGTGCGAACACTCAAAAAATGAAATTAATACAAATATGTACATAGGAGGGTTATGTGAGGAGTTGAATAACTCCCCACAAATTCCCGCAGCAGAACTACCGATGGCCGGCCGCTTACCAATTACTCGGCGAATTAGCGGGGTAGCGGCGCGGCGAAGAGCAAATGGAGAGACTCTTGCAAATAGAGAGTTTGGAGAAAGAGAGTTTGGAGAGTGAGAGTTTGGAGAAAGAGAGTTTGGAGACCGAGAAGTGGAGAATGAGAGTTTGGAGACTTCGAGGTTGGGAGAGAGAACTCTGCCAAAGAGAGTTTGGAGAGCGGGAAGCGGAGAGTGAGAGAGTGGAGACTTCGCAGGCAGAGCCAGAGTGCCGTGTGCAAAAGGGGAAATAACGGATCTGCACCGGACTTTGGACTCTGCCGTGGACTTTGATCCAGGAGGACAAGTGCCACATCTCAGCAGCGGAGCGACGCACGGACGTGCCACAGGCACCAAAAGCATAAGCGGAGCAGCGGCAACACGCAGAAACACAATTTAAGGCCGTGCGTGAAGGGCAAGTGGGTCAGGCAGGAGCTACGGACTTTGGACCCGGAGTGGAGAGATGCGGCGGGCAGAGAGAAATAGGGAAATAACGGTTCCTAGAGGCCCTATATAATGCCGCCGGGCGCTGGCAACAGGATCAGTCGATCACGAAGAGTCAATCTATCAAGATCAGTCCAGATACAAAAGTGCCAGTACAGTGAAATACCAGTGAACAACAACAAGTCGAATCGCCGGAAGCAGCGCCGTGGGAGCCTACAAGGAACAAGATCGCTACGTCGAGACGTTCAGGAGTGAACCGCCAGGAATCTCCGAATTGAGACGCAGGTAGCTGAGGTCCAGAGGGCATCACACGGCTAGGTCAAGGCGATCCGTTTCAAGTCTGTCTCTACTAAATCCACGCTCCTCGCCGGAGAGTCGAACAGAGTTTGAGCGGTGTAAGCCTGCGACAACAAAGCGTGAACTCAGGGAGAAGCCATTAGGCCAGAAGGGAGATCGAGTCAGTCGTTGTGGTCTTGAGTGGAGTACTCCAGGAGAGCCCTACGGTTTGAGTCGTGTATTCCCGGAGCGGCGTGCGTCCGAATCCCGAGTAGAACGAGCCAGAAGGGAGATCGGTCTATCGTTGGTGGCCTCGAGTGGAGACCTCCAGTAGAGCCCCCGCGGTTAAGTCGTGTAGTCCCGGATCGGCGTTGACCAAGATCCCGAGTGCCAGAAGCCACGCAACGTCCAGCCACGCAGTCAGCCTATCCAGCAGCATCAGCAACGGGCCAGCCACTACACCACGACAGAGCGAGCTACAAGGAAACGTCGGACGATAAGCCAAGGGGTGAAGCTAGGGCGGAACGTTCGTTTACGCTAGGCGTTGAAGCAAAGTGAAGCGCTCGGCAGCCTCCTTGCGTAACTTGGACTGCCGGTGCGATCTGAGTTAAACCCTAGTGGGACCATCCGGGACAGAGCCAGGGACAGGCGGTGGTGTGTCGAAAGGAGTGACTCCTGGAGATCGCGGCCTCTGTTCACCCTAGTCTGAGAACGGTGACGCTTCCCTAAACCCGTACAGCCGATCTCCTGGCGAGTCTAAGGCGCGACGAGTAGTCGTCGTTTCTGTGCATCAGCGGCGAGCGGCGTCGAGCCTCTTCAGGGAGCTACAGGGATCTTCAGGAAACTACAAGCATCTTCAGGGAGTTCACGGATCTGAAGCCCGAAGTCCACAAGGGGAGCGCCGGACCGACAAGGCGACCCGGAGTCAACAACGGCCACGAGCGGCGATGGCAAGGTTGCCGTGCTATCATACCCTCTCGATCGCAATAAAATCCACTGAGTACCCGAAAATTCTGTGCTTTCTCACTGATCTACTGGGCGGTCACGTTCATATAAATTTGGTGGGACGAACATACAACTATACTGAGCTAGCCGCACGAATCTCGTAGCGAGCAGACGTAACAAATCAGTTCGTTACATCTGGCGCCCAGAACGTGATTGTCCCAGCAGTGAAAGCAACATAAAGCAGAATGGGGAAGAGTTGGATTTACCGTCTCAAGAAAGAAGACTTTGCCTATGTCTCACAGAAGTTAAACATGGCTTTGGAGGGCAGATCGGAAGACATTAGAAAGGCATTGTCTGAATGTTACACACAGACGGAGAACGACCCAGACCTCGCCGATATCTGGGCCGAGCTGGAAGCAACATACAGCGACAAACCAGGTCCCAGCATAAAGGTAACAAACGCCGAAGGGGAAGACCTAGTGGCAAGCCTAAGCATCAACAACATGCAAAAGGAGGCGCTAAAGAGGGACGTAAGCCAGGACAGAAAAACGGCAGCGCCGATTCCTAATCCCAGCCGGCCAGATTATGCCAAGGTTGCGAAGCAAGTCCGTGAGTGGTCATTCAGGTTCGATGGCGTAGAAAAACCATTTGAGTTTTTAGAACAAGTGGAATGGTCCGCCAACACCTACGGCTTGGACCTAGACATGATTCCCCGGGCGATGCCGGAATTACTCACCGGTAAGGCACTGAAATGGTTCATTTCCAACAATAAACAGTGGAAAACCTGGTCGGAATTCATAGACAGTTTCCACAACTATTTTCTGCCAAGGGACTTTTTCACCAAGCTCTCTGACCAAGTCAGGCAGAGGAAGCAAGGCTACGGGGAATCGTTCAAAGATTACATGATCGACATGCAGACCATGGTGAGACCACTCAGTTATTCGGCGAAAGATACGCTCAACATCATCAGGGAGAACTGCACCCCGAGTTTAAGGATTTTCCTCAGAGCATACAGGGTATCGGACCTAGATACGCTTATGAACCTAGCCGACGAGTATGAGGAGCTGGAGAGGGAACGGGAGGCATTCGCGCAAGAGAACAAATTTTCAAGGGCAAAACCAGCAGCCCCTGCGCCAGCAACGTGCAGAAGGTGCGAAGACAGTGGCGACCAGGAACGTCGTGGGAATAGTCAATGGACACCGCCCCTACAAGACCACCGGCAGCAAGCAACCAACCCACCGTATGAACGCCATCGGGCACCAATGCAAAACCAACAAAGACAGCCAATAAACCCCGTGTGGCCACCAAACACCACTCAGAGGCCACGGGAGAGCACCCACATCTCGAACCCCCAGGAGGCCTGCCGAAAATGCGGCGGTCACGGACACTGGGAACGCGGCTGTCGAAACCAGTGCTTGATGTTCTGCTGGGTATGCGGCAAAGTGGGTGTCAGAAGCGTGGAGTGCTGCAATCGAGCGGGAAATGGTCAGCGATCTCAGCCGCAGAGAGGCGGCCGGGGATCGCAAAATGCTACCTCTCCAAACTAACTGGCAAGCTGATTGAGGAGGAGCAGCAGTTGTCCGCAGCGGTAACGATTGGTGGAGGCACATATAAAGCCACAATCGACACCGGGGCAACAGCGAGCTTCATAAGCGAGGAACTGGCGGACAACCTGGCTGCCCTCGGAAAGATCACGAGGACAAGACGGCAAGTTAGATTGGCAGACGGGAGATGCGGCGAAATCGACGCACAGCTGGAGGTAGAAATCGCATTTGGCAACAAGCGATTGACCATGAGCCTGCTGATACTACCAGGGGTAGTGGATTCGTTGGTGCTAGGATGGAATTTCCTCACGCAAGTCGGAACCGAAATAAAGTGCGCCGGACACGAGATCACAATACCGGCCAGGAACCGACACAATGGGTGGCTCGAGGAAAAGCTATCGGTGGCAGTCGTTCAACACACAAGCAAGGATAACGACCCAGCGGAATTCCTAGAGGCACAGCTAGCCGACTTCAACACCATGACGGGAACGTCGAACATGGCCGAGCATCGGATCACGATGAAAGACGACAAGCCAATCAAGCAACGATACTACCCCAAGAACCCAAAAGTTCAAGGGGAGATCAATGCGAAGGTGGATGAGCTTCTCGGAATGGGGTATATAGAGCACTCGAAGAGCCCATACAGCTCCCCCATCGTGATGGTGAAGAAGAAGACGGGCAAATGGAGACTCTGTGTCGATTTCAGGCAGATCAACGCAAAGTCGATAAAGGATGCCTACCCAATGCCGCGCATAAATTATATCCTTGACCAACTGCGAGAAGCGAGGTACATCAGCAGTTTGGACTTGAAGGATGGGTACTGGCAAATCCCACTGGAGGAAAGTAGCAGGCAATACACGGCTTTCACAGTGCCCGGAAAAGGTTTGTTCCAGTGGAGGGTTATGCCTTTCGGTCTGCATTCGGCATCCGCTACTTTTCAACGAGTCTTGGACCAAGTAATTGGTCCGGAAATGTCACCACACGCTTTCGCCTATCAGGACGACATAATAGTGATCGGACGCACGCTGGAAGAACACAAAGCGAACCTGAGAGAAGTGTTTCGGCGGCTAAAAGAAGCAAATCTGAGGCTAAACCCGGATAAATGCCAATTCTTCAAGAAGGAGCTATTGTATCTAGGTCACCGTGTGACTAGCGAAGGAATAGGAACGGATCCGGAGAAGGTAGCAGCCATCGCCGAACTAGAACCACCATCCACAGTAAGAGAACTCCGGCAGTACCTGGGCGTAGCATCATGGTACCGCCGATTCGTACCTGATTTCGCAAAAATAGTCAAACCACTTAATGATTTGCTACGCAAAGGCAACAAGTGGGTATGGACACCGGAACATCAGATGGCGTTCGAAGAAGTTAAGGCAAGACTCGTTGCTGACCCCGTACTGGCATGCCCGGACTTCGACAAACCGTTCACCCTGCAAACGGACGCAAGCGACTACGGCATTGGAGCAATACTGACCCAGGAAACGGAGAAAGGCGAAAAGGTAATCTCGTACTCAAGCCGAACGCTCAACGGCGCCGAGAAGAATTACTCGACGACCGAGAAGGAATGCTTGGCAATCGTCTGGGCGATCCGAAAGCTAAAACCATATCTGGAAGGTTACCACTTTAAAGTAGTAACCGACCATATGGCCCTGAAGTGGCTCAACAGCATCGAGAGCCCTTCAGGAAGGATCGCCAGATGGGCACTGGAGTTACAGCAGTACGACTTCGAGATAGCATACCGGAAGGGACAGCTCAACGTTGTGGCGGACGCCCTGTCAAGACAGCCACTACCAGAAACGCTTCGAGGCATCAAGGAGACATCGGCGGCGGAAGCGTCTGCAGCATGCAGCTGGATTCAAGGAATGCGCGAGAAGATTAAGACCCAACCGCAAAAGTACCCGGACTACGTGATGGAAGGTGACACTCTATATCGAAATATACCCCATAGAGCAGGCAGCGAAGATGTCGCGACATGGAAGATGTGTGTCCCAAAGGCCCTACGAGAAACGGTGCTGAAGGAAAACCACGACGAACCTTCAGCGGGTCACGTAGGAAGCCGAAGGACGATTGCACGCCTGGCAGCCCGATATTACTGGCCGGGCATGCACAGAGACGCCCGAGCCCATGTAAGAAAATGCGAGATGTGCATGAAATTCAAGCCGAATCAAATGCAAGCGGCCGGCAAAATGCTAACGCAGGTGCCAGAGGAACCATGGGCAACGGTATGCGCGGACTTCGTCGGACCCCTGCCGCGTTCAAAGCACGGCAACCAAATGCTGCTAGTACTAATAGACCGGTTCTCCAAGTGGACTGAGTTAGTACCACTGCGCAGCGCGACGGCGGAATCACTGAAAAAAGCATTCAGGGAACGCATAATCGCGAGGTATGGGGTCCCGAAGGTGGTCATAACGGACAACGGAGTACAATTTGCCAGCCGAATCTTCAAGGGTTTCCTAGCCGATATGGGTATCAAACAGCAGTTCACAGCTCCTTACACCCCGCAAGAGAACCCGACCGAGCGAGCCAACAGAACTGTAAAAACAATGATTGCGCAGTTCGCCGGGCAGGACCAGAGAAATTGGGACGAGAAATGGCCAGAAATCATGCTCGCAGTGAACACCAGCGTTTCAGAATCCACTGGCTACACCCCGGCATTTCTTACCCAAGGCAGAGAGCCCAGACTACCAAGCGCCCTATACGATCGAGAAACGTTAGGAACAGGACGTACGGCTGAAACCCCAGATGAAAATGCAAGCAAACTAAAAGAAATCTTTGAGATCGTAAGGCGAAACATGGAAAAAGCCTCCCAAGATCAGGCCAGGCATTATAATCTAAGGAGAAGGCAATGGACACCAGCGGTGGGCGACGTCGTGTGGGCCAAAGAACACCACTTATCGAAAGCGGCCGAAGGATTCGCAGCAAAGTTGGCTCCTAGGTACGACGGGCCATACCAGGTCGTGGATTTCGTCTCGCCTGTAATATGCAAAATACGCCATGTAAATACAAAGAAAGAGCGATCCATACATATAAGCGAGCTTAAACAACAACAAATACAAGATACAAATAAGCAACAGCATCAGGCGGAAACAACAGACGAGTAACTACAAGATAACTCCAAGGACTCTCCAAGGATAACTCCAAGGACTCTCCAAGGATACTACAAGGTAACTCCAAGGACTATCCAAGGATACTACAAGATAACTCCAAGGACTATCCAAGGATACTACAAGATAACTCCAAGGACTCTCCAAGGATAACTCCAAGGACTCTCCAAGGATACTACAAGATAACTCCAAGGACTATCCAAGGATACTACAAGATAACTCCAAGGACTCTCCAAGGATAACTCCAAGGACTCTCCAAGGATACTACAAGATAACTCCAAGGACTATCCAAGGATACTACAAGATAACTCCAAGGACTCTCCAAGGATAACTCCAAGGACTCTCCAAGGATACTACGGAACTCCAAGGATACTACAAGACTCCAAGGATACTACGGAACTCCAAGGATACTACAAGACTCCAAGGATACTACGGAACTCCAAGGATACTACAAGACTCCAAGGATACTACGAAACTCCAAGGATACTACAAGACTCCAAGGATACTACGGAACTCCAAGGATACTACAAGACTCCAAGGATACTACGGAACTCCAAGGATACTACAAGACTCCAAGGATACTACGGAACTCCAAGGATACTACAAGACTTCAAGGATACTACGAAACTCCAAGGACAATACAAGATAAGTCCAAGGATGCTAAAGGTAACTGCAGCAAATTCCGATTGGGAAGCTCGTCAAGAGAACGAACCGAAGCATCCAAAGTCTCGTTTGGAACTGACCAGAGCACGCGTTTCAAATGTCTGCGGAAGGAAGGGAGAAGACGGCACAGAAAACTGTACCGTAGTGTCCGCATAGGATAAGGAAGGCGAAGGAAATAGCGGGATCGAAGAAAAAGGAAGACGAGAAACCGAGGTATCGTTAAAGGGAGCGCAGATCCAGTTGGATAATCTGAAATCAAAAAGCAAAATGAGCACACGTGTCACACGCAGCGAAGCGCGTCGCATCCTGGCGACCACTAACCTCTCCGAGGGATCCAGCCCGGGGCAAGGACGGTCGACATCCCGGCCCACCCGAACTCCGCGGCGGACCCCGAAGAGAGGTGTCCCGGATCCGGTCGTGAGCTCCGACAGCGACGTGCAGGTGGTGGACGACGAGGTCGAGAGGCAGAGGAGGTGGCGGATCCGGAGGGCGGTCCAGCGCGGCGAGGGACGAATCCCGACGGGATCGGCGGAGGTGGAGTGGGCAAGCGCCGAGCCTGCCCAGGGTCCAGCAAAACCCGAGGAGGCAGTGGAGGAGTCGCCCCAGGCTGCACCGGCGATTGGCGAGGGGGAGGCAGGAGGCAAACCGCCTCAGCCCCCCAGCTACGTGGAGTGCATCGTCGCGGCGACGATGAAAAACCAGCGGTGGTGCGAGGAGCGGCGCAGGAGCGAGGAACGGCGGCGGCAGCAACTGGAGGAGTCGCCAGAATGGCAAGCTAGATTACGGGCGGCCGAGGAGGAGGAGCAGCAGCTGTGGGAGAATCCGGGGTACCCGCCCACGCCGCGGTATATCCACGAGCCCCGCGTCCAGCCGCTCGAAGTCGCGTCGGAGTGGGCACCATCGCCGTCGCGGTGGCTGCCCGAAATCCCGCCGACGCCGCGGTACGAGGGGTCACCCAGGTGGAGGCCCGCACGACCACCCACACCACACCCCGAGCCACCGCAGCCCGAGATGCCGCCGCCGCCGCGAGCCGAGTCACCGAAGCCGCAACAGCCCGAGATGCCGCCGCCACCACACACCGAACCACCGCGGCCGAACCATGAGGAGCACCATGTCCGCACAGACATCCCGGCAGCGCACGTGAGCCACAGCTCGCGCACGTTCGTGGTCGACGGTGTGCGGTGGCGTCAACAGACGTTTACTTGGACATGGCCAGAGGGGCCCGCGGAGGACACGATGGCGAGGGACCCACAAATATGGGAGGAGGAGGAACCGCGGGTGAGCCCGAGAGATCCGAGGGTACGCGGCAGACCCGAGGCACCGACGACGCCCGCGCCGGCAGCAACAGAGTCACGGAACGCGACGACGACCACACCAGCCGCAGCGGAGCCTTGGACCCCGCCAACCCCAAGCACCGGGCCGGGGACACCAGCGTCGCCGAACACACCAGCGGCAGCAGACGACGTGGTGAAGGAGGACGAGCCGCTGGAGAAGGGTCCTTGGGTGTGGCCGGAACCGCTGGCCAGTCGGCGGCCACCGTGGAAGCGGCAACATTCCGCGCCGGAGGTCACCGAGGAGGTCGCGAGGCCGAAATTAATGCGGCAGACGTCCGCACCCGAAGGCCAGCGGTGGCGCGAGATCGCGAAGGACGAGTGGCCCGAAGGAATCGCGGAGGTGCAGGCGGTGAAGGAGGCGCGGGTCCTGGGAGGCAGGCGGAGTGTCCGCGTGAGGTTCGATCGACGCGCGTTCCGCGTGAGGTTGGGCCCCGCGGGCATGAGGCTGTTTGAAGAGCAGCGTTGAACAATAAACACTTAAAAAAAAATGAAAAAAACACGAAAGACGAAGGTCGGTGTATGGCTGGGAACAACGCGGCTGAAAACAGGGGAGACAAGGAGCATACATGGTTTGATCAGCGTCTGAAATGAAGAAAAAGGAATTAGCTGGGTACGACATGAAAGTAAACAAACCAGCACTTACCTGTTGCTTCGATTGGCGAAGCTAAGTCGAATCCTGCTTTTAACTCGATGTCGACGTTGCCAACCAAGAGCAACTAGCCGCGGGCGAATGAAGGGCGAAGGAGCCTGGAAAGAAGAGAGAAGGATGAGAGGATGGAAAAGGATAAAGAAAAGTTGAAGAAACTTACCCAAAAATGCAAAATCACCATGAAGTAGGGACGGGGGCGCCTCGATAGGGCGGTCGATTGGCACGGACGATAGTGCGATCGATGGGCACACGATATATGGCAAAATCATGGTGAAGAAAATATCGCGAACGATCAAGTGGCAACGCCGCCCCAGCGATATCGATAGCTGATGGGTATCGATATCGTGGGGAGTTCCGCTGGGCTATCGATAGCTGATGGGTATCGATGACCAGTGGGACCAGACGAGAAAAACAGCGCGGGAAACTTGAGCGAAGGCCCGCTGGGTATCGATAGCTGATGGGTATCGATAACCAGTGGGACCAGATAGAGGATCGGCGCGGGAGTTTCAAATTGCTGAAACGACGACGACCGGCGCCGTAGAAACTCTCGGAGTTGAAGGCATCGAGGGAGCGTCGAGGGAGCAACGATGGAGCAACGAGGGAGCGCCGAGGGAGCGCCGAGGGAATCGAAAAGAGCAAAGCGAAGACTCAACGGCTAGCATACACGAGGAAACGCCGGCGAGTAGGGGCAAGTTCTTAAAAGTTTCCCGAAGTAAGGGGGGAATGTGAGGAGTTGAATAACTCCCCACAAATTCCCGCAGCAGAACTACCGATGGCCGGCCGCTTACCAATTACTCGGCGAATTAGCGGGGTAGCGGCGCGGCGAAGAGCAAATGGAGAGACTCTTGCAAATAGAGAGTTTGGAGAAAGAGAGTTTGGAGAGTGAGAGTTTGGAGAAAGAGAGTTTGGAGACCGAGAAGTGGAGAATGAGAGTTTGGAGACTTCGAGGTTGGGAGAGAGAACTCTGCCAAAGAGAGTTTGGAGAGCGGGAAGCGGAGAGTGAGAGAGTGGAGACTTCGCAGGCAGAGCCAGAGTGCCGTGTGCAAAAGGGGAAATAACGGATCTGCACCGGACTTTGGACTCTGCCGTGGACTTTGATCCAGGAGGACAAGTGCCACATCTCAGCAGCGGAGCGACGCACGGACGTGCCACAGGCACCAAAAGCATAAGCGGAGCAGCGGCAACACGCAGAAACACAATTTAAGGCCGTGCGTGAAGGGCAAGTGGGTCAGGCAGGAGCTACGGACTTTGGACCCGGAGTGGAGAGATGCGGCGGGCAGAGAGAAATAGGGAAATAACGGTTCCTAGAGGCCCTATATAATGCCGCCGGGCGCTGGCAACAGGATCAGTCGATCACGAAGAGTCAATCTATCAAGATCAGTCCAGATACAAAAGTGCCAGTACAGTGAAATACCAGTGAACAACAACAAGTCGAATCGCCGGAAGCAGCGCCGTGGGAGCCTACAAGGAACAAGATCGCTACGTCGAGACGTTCGGGAGTGAACCGCCAGGAATCGCCGAATTGAGACGCAGGTAGCTGAGGTCCCGAGGGCATCACACGGCTAGGTCAAGGCGATCCGTTTCAAGTCTGTCTCTACTAAATCCACGCTCCTCGCCGGAGAGTCGAACAGAGTTTGAGCGGTGTAAGCCTGCGACAACAAAGCGTGAACTCAGGGAGAAGCCATTAGGCCAGAAGGGAGATCGAGTCAGTCGTTGTGGTCTTGAGTGGAGTACTCCAGGAGAGCCCTACTGTTTGAGTCGTGTATTCCCGGAGCGGCGTGCGTCCGAATCCCGAGTAGAACGAGCCAGAAGGGAGATCGGTCTATCGTTGGTGGCCTCGAGTGGAGACCTCCAGTAGAGCCCCCGCGGTTAAGTCGTGTAGTCCCGGATCGGCGTTGACCAAGATCCCGAGTGCCAGAAGCCACGCAACGTCCAGCCACGCAGTCAGCCTATCCAGCAGCATCAGCAACGGGCCAGCCACTGCACCACGACAGAGCGAGCTACAAGGAAACGTCGGACGATAAGCCAAGGGGTGAAGCTAGGGCGGAACGTTCGTTTACGCTAGGCGTTGAAGCAAAGTGAAGCGCTCGGCAGCCTCCTTGCGTAACTTGGACTGCCGGTGCGATCTGAGTTAAACCCTAGTGGGACCATCCGGGACAGAGCCAGGGACAGACGGTGGTGTGTCGAAAGGAGTGACTCCTGGAGATCGCGTCCTCTGTTCACCCTAGTCTGAGAACGGTGACGCTTCCCTAAACCCGTACAGCCGATCTCCTGGCGAGTCTAAGGCGCGACGAGTAGTCGTCGTTTCTGTGCATCAGCGGCGAGCGGCGTCGAGCCTCTTCAGGGAGCTACAGGGATCTTCAGGAAACTACAAGCATCTTCAGGGAGTTCACGGATCTGGAGCCCGAAGTCCACAAGGGGAGCGCCGGACCGACAAGGCGACCCGGAGTCAACAACGGCCACGAGCGGCGACGGCAAGGTTGCCGTGCTATCATACCCTCTCGATCGCAATAAAATCCACTGAGTACCCGAAAATTCTGTGCTTTCTCACTGATCTACTGGGCGGTCACGTTCATATAAATTTGGTGGGACGAACATACAACTATACTGAGCTAGCCGCACGAATCTCGTAGCGAGCAGACGTAACAAATCAGTTCGTTACAGTTATTGAAATAATATTAATATGTACATATGTAACATTTCAGGGTGTATATAAAATTGGTAAGTGTGTAAAAATTTCCAGTATATTAATTTTTATATTTATTATATTTTTATACATTTGGCTTAATAAATTATTTGGCGCAATTACGCTTATTTTTTAATTATTATTAATTTTATCGATTACAGACAATAGTTTAATATCAGGTATTGTTCTAGGTGATTTACCGGTAAGTAAAAATAATAATGTTTTAATATATAAATGCCACTTTTTTTCATCTATAGTAGCCTGGATTGTATATAATATAATGAGTGTCTCGGCTTAGCATTAATAGTAAACATTTTAAACAATAAGAGCATAGTCATTAACTACTATAGATGAAAAAAAGTGGCAAAAAGTACTTCAGTAAAATCCATTGTAGCTAAAGAAGTAGATGTCGCACAACTTTGTGATTGAACTCTGTTGAAGTTAAAGGTTTAAAGTACCATTTCCACTAAACTGTGGCTCTGGGCTACGAAGGGTTTTCTTGCTATTAAGCCAGAAAAAATGCCTAAAAATCGAAAATTTCGAACTTTGACCACGGTTTTCTCAAAGCTGTGACGTGATGAAAATATTCCAAGTATGAGTTAGTAATCTAATGCTAAAATCCTTTCAGGTTTTGTAGCGTTTAGTCTTGGGCCAAAAAAAAGTCCGGATTTTGTCAACCTGTGTTATTTGTGGTATTTTTTCTGATTTTTAGAAATAAAATGTTCTGGAAATAAGAAATATCCTTTCTAACTTTAAGAAAAGTACTTTCTAAATTTTAGGAAAATTTTTTAAATGTATGGCAAGTTTTTCTTAATTTTAGAAAAATATTTTTACTTTTAAGAAAATTTTTTTTATATTTAAGAAAAATCTTTTCTAAAATGTATGGAGAATCGCCATCGACTTAAATCCATGGCGAATTTCTTAATTTAATGGCGATTTCGGGCTGTTTTTTTTTTGTGTAGGAATCACTCAATTTTACTAATTTAATATTATCTGTACGCTCTTTCATCTTGTTTCTATTAATTCTGTAATCGTTTTCAACTCCTTTCGTAAACCGGACCTTTTTAATAAATTTATCAGTGCAATCATTTTTGGCTTCCTTGCCACCACACCTAAAATCTTAACTCTCATTTGAACAATCATTTTTCATACCGCTATCAATAACACAATCGTTTGTAAGGTTGCTCTCTGGCCGAGGTACAATTCACAGTCGGGTTCAGGAGTCTTTACAAAAACATTTGTAAGTCACGCTAAAGAGTTATATCCACGTTTCGTGAACAGGGATATTTTTTTGAAGATTATCTTGAGTAGGTCTTAGAGTAGGGATAATATGCGCACACTCCGGAAAATTCCACGGGCTGGACCTTCGGGCGAGGCCGCAGCCGGGAAGGATGTCACAGCCAGACAGAGTCTAGGGTAGGGACGGTATCCACACGCCCTACACTCGCCTGTTACGGTAGCCCTCGTCTTTGTACTCTAACTCCAGACAGACTGGACCTTCGGGCGAGGCCGCAGCCGGACTACTTGACGAGTTTGGGGGGGAGGGGGGAATCAGACCTCTCCTCTAACTACCAGGTTAAACGGGCGTGGGAGGACATAACCTTTCCACTCACCACCTGATTAGACAACAAGAACGGAAGGATCTAGCCTTTCCACTATCTACGGACCAGGGGCGGAAGGATCTAGCCTTTCCATTAACTACTGGGTTAAACAAGGATGGAAGGATCTAACCTTTCCACTATCTACCAGACGGACCAAGGGCGGAAGGATCTAGCCTTTCCATTAACTACTGGGTTAAACAAAGATGGAAGGATCTAACCTTTCCACTATCTACCAGACGGACCAAGGGCGGAAGGATCTAGCCTTTCCACTAACTAGTGGGTTAAGTAAGGGCGGAAGGATGTAACCTTTCCACTAACTACGAGGTTAAGTAAGGGCGGAAGGATGTAACCTTTCCACTAAATACGGGGTTAAGTAGGGGCGGAAGGATGTAACCTTTCCACTAAATACGAGGTTAAGTAAGGGCGGAAGGACGTAACCTTTCCACTAAATACGGGGTTAAGTAGGGGGGGAAGGACCTAACATTTCCACTAATTAGTCGGGTTCCGACTACCGGATATACTTTCATGGGAGAAAAGGGAAGGGGGGTTCAAATAATTAACACCAATATCGTTTCGTTAATCATTGCACAATTTATTCATTTGTCTTTTAATCTTTCCGATTCACTGCACCGCCTCTCTCATTTATTTCACTAACCTTTCTCTAACCGTCGACTCACTTTCCGAATTCACCGTACTTCCCGCCTTCCGCGCGCGTGACCGCCTCGATCGAAAACCCGAAACCAAGAGAGCGAGCCTTCTCCTAGTGTGTCCGCGTGACGGTTTTCTCCTTTTCCCTGTTTTCTTACTATTTTTATTTTTTTTTGGGATTTTTAGTATTTTCCGCATTATTCTAGTATCCATGATAAATATCAGTTGCCCACACCTGATTTCATCCAGGGGGTTGCCACCCCGGGCGAGCGGTTTGGAACCCAACTAAAGACTTTAATTTTAACCAACTTAAACATATTTTACTTCTGGACTTCTTGTCACCTTTTCCTTAAAATATACAAACTGAAAACTATAATAAAAAATAACAAAAGGAAAGAATATAAACTAATGACTATAATAAAACATAACAAAGAATAGCGTCCGATCGCTTAGGATGTTGTGGCGCCCCGGTCGTTAGAGTGGGTCGTCACACCCCCCCCTTTCCTGCCGTCCGACCCGATCCGCCAGTTTCTCGGCGATCTGCTGGCAAATTGTGGTGGGTAAGACTTGCAGATTGCCGGCCCCGATCCAACCTTCCGGCAACGGGCAATGGTCAGCGGACGTCGGCAAAACGTCAGCCACCCTCGGGTCTCCTACGGCGAGCGGTATCGGCCCCTCCAAGAAATGTTCGTCCCAGCCTGTCTCCTGCATATCCGCTAGGACTTGGTCGAGGATTCTATCTTCCCATTCAGTTAATGGTTGATCCGGGGCTGCGCATACTGGGGATTGGCGTAGTATTACGGGTTCGGCTTCGTCCGTTCGTGGCCGCGTTTCCGGTCGGGCCGGCGAAACCCTGCCCTCGTCGTTGTTGGGTATTGCCGGGCGCCTGGTGTCGACTTGGGTCGTAATGTCCGACGTCGGCGACTCGGGGAACACGCGACGGAACAGCGGGCGGGCTTCGGATTCATCCTCGCTGTCGGTGATCAGCTCACACTCCTCGAATTGTACCCCTCCGCAGTGACGTTTAGGTTCCGGTAAGCTCGACCCGTCGCTCATGTAGATCGGCGGAGTTTGGGTGCCCCTGGTCGAGTTCTCCTTTGGAACACGTTTCGCGAAAGTCATCGGAGACGTCTGGACGGCTCGGGTGGACGTTCCTCTCGGCGTGTCTGCGGGTGTCTGAGTGTCCCGGACGAACGTAGATTGTGGATCAGGCGACGGTAGAGTGTCGCGCCTTTCCACGGCCACTTCCTCCAACTCGGCGCGCAATTCCCGAGCGTCCAACCGAGATCCTTGAGCTCCCGGGTCATCTGCGACGCCATCTTCCAGCGCGGGGAGCGGTGGGGGTGAAGCGGGTTCCTCCACGTATGGGCCCTCTGAACGCACGCCGGGTACTTTAAACACGGCCGACTTGATGTCGACACGCATCAAAGTGATGTGCCCTTCACGACGGGAGACCTGATCTACGACCGAGTGGTAATATCGATGGTCGTAGGAGAAGTCGGGGATATACCTCGTGTACCGCGGGTGACCATCTCGCGGATCTCGCCGGGACCAAGGCTGTTCGTCGCCGGCATGCGAGTTGGAGTAATATGGCTCCCCTGGGCGGCGACCTCCTGAATGGGAGTAGTCGTACGGCCCCTCGTTGTCGCTCGCGGTATCCGAATCATCTTCGACGTGGTATGCCGTTTGGGGTGGTGACGTCGGCTGGTAGGACCGTCGCGATTCGCCGGGTCTAGGACTCCAAGCATTCGCGCGGCATCCTGCGAAACGCGGTGGACAAGACCCTTCCGATCCTTGGTCATCGGTGGTCTTTACTGAGCCGCTCGAGTCCCGCGATTCGTCGTTTTCTGACCGAGCAGAGTCCTCTTCGCCACTATGTTCGAGGTCGGTATCCACGTCGCTTTCCTCGTACCCTCTTGCGGTTCACACGTCCCGGTCAGAGAGATTGTGGTGGAAACTCACGGTATCGTCAGAGTCGTCTGACAAGGTGATGACGTCATCCATCTGAAATATCGTAAACTAAACTTATTGGTACATAGCCCTGACGGTGTTAACTCCCTACCTATTGGTGCAGTGAAATCGTAAACTTAAAGTTCTTAACTATTACATTGTGTGTGTATACATTCGTATCTTATAAGTTACCACGAGTTCCTTCATCTCTTTCTTACCCAATCGCATTTTCACCTCCCGTAGTCTCGTCCTGTACTTCTTCCGTGGCTTCTTCGGAGTAGTAGGGTTTCAGCTGTGCGATGTTGGCAGATCGTCGCTTTCTTTCTCCCGGACGTCTTAAGAGAACCAGGTTAGGTGATACGAACTTGAAGACAACATAGGGCCCGTCGTACTTAGGGGCCAATTTGGCGGCGAATCCCTCCGCTGCTTTTGAGAGGGGATGTTGCCGTAGCCATACCTGGTCTCCGAGGTTCGGCCTCCACTCCCGTCGCCGAAGATTTAGCCCGGACGATTTCGAAGATCCCACTTAGTTGACGAGCTCTGTCTTCGGGGCTCTTAGCTTCGACGGCGGATCCTGGGGTTACCTCGTCATACAACGTGGCGGGTAGTCGAGGCTCTCTTCCCTGCGTTAGAAAAGCAGGACTATATCCCGTCGAGTCTGACACGCTGGAGTTGATGGCAAGCGCTATTTCCGGTAACCACTGATCCCAGGAACTTTGATCACCCTCCGAGAGCTGGGCTATCATTGTCTTAACGGTGCGGTTTGTCCTCTCGGTGGGATTTTCTTGTGGACAGTATGGGGCCGTATATTGGACTTCAACTCCAAGTGTGGCGAAGAATTCCTTCACAGCTCGGCTGGTAAATTGGGTACCATTATCACACACGAACTTTCGGGGGATACCCACCCGACTTAACACACGTTCTCGAAAGGCCTTCTGGACTTGCGTGGCGGTAGCTTTCCTCAGTGGTATTAGCTCCACCCACTTAGAGAAGGAGTCGTGAAAAACGAGGAGCATGGTGTTGCCTTGTTTCGACCGTGGTAGGGGACCCACGAAATCCGCGCACAATATATCGAAGGGTTCGTTTGTCACTCGCGTTAGCATCTTACCTGCCGCCTTGGTCTGGATAACCTTAAATCTTTGGCATGATTCGCAATGTTGGACATAGCGTTTCGCATCTCTAAACATCCCCGGCCAGAAGTACCTCTGCGCCAGTCGAGTGATTGTTTTTCGAACTCCCAAATGTCCAGCCGACGGTGTGTCGTGACATTCTCGGAGAACTCGGATCCTATTTGGGCTTGGAACGCAAAGTTTCCACGGGATGTAATCCTCGTCGTCGACTCTATTCCCTAAGTTGCGGTACAGTTGTCCATTCTCCAAAGTATAATCCGAGAATTTCTCGGGATAGTCGCGTATTTTGTTTTCCATATTCCGAATCCACTTACAAGTGTTCTCGACCGCTGTCATTTGTTGCAGTACTTCACATGGTTGCCGGGATAAGGCATCGGCCACCACGTTTAATTTTCCTCGGCGGTAGAGTACGTCAAATTGAAATTGTTGTAATTCTAGAGCCCAACGTGCTATTCGACCTGACGGAGTTTCGATTGAGTTCAACCATTTGAGTGCTAGATGGTCAGTGATTACCTCGAACCGATAACCCTCCAAATAGCACCGCATTTTGCGAACGGCCCATATGATTGCGAGGCATTCCTTCTCGGTCGTGGTGTAGTTGGCCTCGGTAGCTGTGAGTCGACGACTAGCGTAGGCAATGACCTTTTCTTGACCGTCGATATTTTGCGAAAGGACCACGCCAAGACCCACGTCGCTAGCATCCGTTTGTAGCACGAATTTCTTATCGAAATCGGGGCAGCCCAATACCGGAGCAGTCGTCAAGCTCCGCTTTATCTCTTCTAGGGCGTTCTGTTGATCGGGACCCCACAACCACCTCCGACCCTTTTTTAGCAGGGCAGTCATCGGTTGTACCACGGTCGCGAAGTTCGGGATGAACCGGCGGTACCAAGATGCCATACCCAACCATTGCCGGAGTTCCTTAATGTTGGTGGGGGCTTTCAGGTTGATAATAGCTGCTACCTTCTCAGGATCTGTTTGGACTCCCTCGTCGCTGATCACGTGGCCTAGATAAACGAGTTTTCGCCTGAAGAACGCGCACTTTTTGGGATTTACCTTCAAATTTGCCGCACGTAATCTGCGAAAGACTTCCTTCAGGTTGGCCAGGTGTTGTTCCTCCGTTGCACCAATGACAATAATATCATCTAAGTATGCGAAGGCGAACGGGTCCATATCTGCTCCGATCACACTATCCAGAGCGCGTTGAAATGTAGCGCTGGCTGAGTGAAGCCCGAAAGGCATCACCTTCCACTGGAACAATCCCCTACCCGGCACGGTGAAGGCCGTGAACTGGCGACTGTCACGTGCCATCGGTATTTGCCAGTAACCATGCTTTAGGTCTAACGTGGAAATGAATCTGGCCTGACGTAATCTTTCTAAGATATGGTTGATTCGTGGGACGGGGTACGCATCTGGCACTGAGTGAGCGTTCAATTGTCGGTAATCGACGCACATACGCCATTCGCCCGTCTTCTTCTTTACCAATACGATGGGCGCGCTGTGGGGACTTCGTGACGGTTCGATGGCGTCCTCCCTGAGTAATTCGTCCACTTGCGTATCGATCACTTGCTGCATTGCGGGGTTTCTAGGGTAATACCTTTGTTTCAGTGGTTTATCATCGCGCATGACTATGCGGTGTTCCGCTATGTGTGACACACCCCGAAGTTCGTCGAAGAGGATCAATTCTTTTGTTATAAATTCCCTTTGATCGGGAGTTAGGTCATCTCCTTCCGCCGTCCACTGATCATCCTGCGACTCATACCCTCGATTTGGTGGTGAATGTCTTTCGATCTGTGCCGTTCCCTCGTCCGTCGACCCGTTTCGAACCTCACGGTCGGACCGTTCCTCTCCACGGATGGTCTCCTGGTGTGTGATCCTGCTATTCATAGGGTTTTCTCCTGCATAATTTGTCGCAGCGACCTTGACGCCGTCTGGCACTGTCGATACGTAGTCGGGGATCTTCCGCCGAAGGACCTAGTGTTACCGTAAGCGACGTTCCTCCGCACTGTATCTGTGTTCCCATTGCGGCCAAGAAGTCCATGCCTAAGATGACGCAGTCCAACATGGTAGGCATGACCAGCAATGGCATCACTACCCGC
This sequence comes from Drosophila mimetica, assembly GCA_037075245.1. NCBI lineage: Eukaryota > Metazoa > Arthropoda > Insecta > Diptera > Drosophilidae > Drosophila > Drosophila mimetica. Next base: position 29,164,159 of record JBAMCH010000007.1, on the reverse strand, counting down.
GTGCCAGCCAATTCCACTCGGGTTCGCCATAACTCTTTCACCTCCAAGTTGGATCGGTCGGCCAACGCTATCGTAGTCACAATCTCGTGTATCTCCTCCGGTCTGGCCGTCGTCCGGACGAATCCTGCGCTAGCGAAACTCCTGGACGCCCCTGTGTCCACCGTAGCGTCCACCCATTGACTTCCGATCAGTACGGTGGCTGTGATCAGACCGTTGTGTAGTCTTAGTGGAGCGTTTCTTGTGGCTGGGTCGTTGGATCGTACGTCTCCACCGCTCCCGGCCTTCGGCGGAGACGTTGCTCGTTTCCCGGGGAGCCTCGCCTACAACAGTCGATACTCAGGATACCCCGGCGACCGCAATCCCAGCAAAAATTCAGCCGAGGATTCGGACAATCCCGCCGGAAATGTCCGACCTCACCATATCGGCCGCATGCTCGGTGCACGTCAATATTCGGCGTTGGTTGCCCGATCATACGATGGGTAGCGTTTCCTCCTGGTCCAGGTAAACTGGGATTCCGAAAGGGATTCGGTGTTTGGCGAGGGTCAAGGCCGTCGCGGTTCACATCTCTTGTTCTAGGAGCCATAGCGCGACTCGATTCTAGCCGCTTCACGCTTTCGTACTCGGTGGCCATCTGCGTTAATTGTGTTAACGTCGTGAAGTCATGTCGCCGTATATATAATCGATATTCCGGTGCCATATTCTCATACACCCGGTAGACCTCCTCCTCCATACTATACCCTGCCTGTTGCATTTTTGTTCTCAACTCTACTAAGTAGTTCTTGAACGTTTCGTTTATGCCTTGGGTTTGGGCCCTGATCTCGTCTTCTAGCCGTTCGAAATAGCGGGCAGGCAAAAATAAGTTCAGGAATTCTCGACGGAACGTTGTCCAAGACGCAGTCTGCAGACGACTCGTGCGGAACCAACGTGCGGCCCGACCTTCCAAAATCTCGGACATGGCACGAGGAACTTCTTCGGCGTTGACTCCGTAAGTCGCTATCTTTTCTTCGAGCTCTGCAATCAAGGCTAACGGATCGGATTCTCCGTTAAAGCGCAGTTTCCACTTCTGCATGCGCTCAGGTAAAATATGTCGAGGAGTGGTCGTTGGGACTTCTATTCCCGGCGGATCTGTGACGCTATTCCCCCCAGAAGATTGACCCGAAGTGTCTTGCGATGCGCCAGGATGGGAACCCCGCTGCCTGGCAAGTCTTCCAGATATCGAGGGGCCAGGTATCGATTCGGTGTTAACTGGGGGAACTTCGAGTTCTTGCATTGACCCTACGCCTTTGCCTTGTCGGTTGGGGCTTGGGGCCCGAGAACTGTAATAATCCTGTAATTGTGTGAGGCGTTTCCATACTGATTCTGGATACGACCCTGTGCTCACTAGCGTGGCGAACGCCTTCTGTGTTTCGGCCACGGTGCCTTCGGCGTTAAATCCGAATTCTAGTGCCAGCGCGGCCAGTTCGTCCTTGCGGCGCGCGTAGATCCATCGTACCCCAACGCCCGGATTCTTAATCAAATCAGCTTCTTCGTACTCACCATCAGACTCCTTCGGATCTGCCATGCTTCGTCGGGATAGGGCGCGTTTCCTCTTATTAACTTGCGGCGTGCGACTCTCCGCTCCTGTCTCCTCCGTCCTTTACTGATATCTACTGTTCGCAACACTCCTCCGTTGTGATCTTAGCTATCCTCGGTTCAAGTCGAAGTCTGGCCCGTCAAGATAATATCTTTATTTTAGTGGGTCTTTAGGCCACTATGGTGTTCTTCTCTAGCTAACCTCAGTGTCCCTGCTCGGGCGCCATTTGTAAGGTTGCTCTCTGGCCGAGGTACAATTCTCAGTCGGGTTCAGGAGTCTTTACAAAAACATTTGTAAGTCACTGAGACACTGGGCTAAAGAGTTATATCCACGTTTCGTGAACAGGGATATTTTTTTGAAGATTATCTTGAGTAGGTCTTAGAGTAGGGATAATATCCGCACACTCCGGAAAATTCCACGGGCTGGACCTTCGGGCGAGGCCGCAGCCGGGAAGGATGTCACAGCCAGACAGAGTCTAGGGTAGGGACGGTATCCACACGCCCTACACTCGCCTGTTACGGTAGCCCTCGTCTTCGTACTCTAACTCCAGACAGACTGGACCTTCGGGCGAGGCCGCAGCCGGACTACTTGACGAGTTTGGGGGGAGGGGGGAATCAGACCTCTCCTCAAACTACCAGGTTAAACGGGCGTGGGAGGACATAACCTTTCCACTCACCACCTGATTAGACAACAAGAACGGAAGGATCCCATTACTACTTTAAACAAAGATGGAAGGATCTAGCCTTTCCATTAACTACTAGACGGGCCAGGGGCGGAAGGATCTAGCCTTTCCACTAACTACTGGGTTAAACAAGGACGGAAGGATCTAGCCTTTCCACTATCTACCAGACGGACCAAGGGCGGATCCCAAAACGTTAAAGGGGAGGATTTCCCAAATACATAAAGGATCCACGATAGGGGGAAAGGACCTAACCTTTCCACTAATTAGTCGGGTTCCGACTACCGGATATACTTTCATGGGAGAAAAGGGAAGGGGGGTTCAAATAATTAACACCAATATCGTTTCGTTAATCTTTGCACAATTTATTCATTTGTCTTTTAATCTTTCCGATTCACTGCACCGCCTCTGTCATTTATTTCACTAACCTTTCTCTAACCGTCGACTCACTTTCCGAATTCACCGTACTTCCCGCCTTCCGCGCGCGTGACCGCCTCGATCGAAAACCCGAAACCAAGAGAGCGAGCCTTCTCCTAGTGTGTCCGCGTGACGGTTTTCTCCTTTTCCCTGTTTTCTTACTATTTTTATTTTCTTTGGGATTTTTAGTATTTTCCGCATTATTCTAGTATCCATGATAAATATCAGTTGCCCACACCTGATTTCATCCAGGGGGTTGCCACCCCGGGCGAGCGGTTTGGAACCCAACTAAAGACTTTAATTTTAACCAACTTAAACATATTTTACTTCTGGACTTCTTGTCACCTTTTCCTTAAAATATACAAACTGAAAACTATAATAAAAAATAACAAAAGGAAAGAATATAAACTAAAGACTATAATAAAACATAACAAAGAATAGCGTCCGATCGCTTAGGATGTTGTGGCGCCCCGGTCGTTAGAGTGGGTCGTCACACGTTTGCAGTCCAACCAATATTCGAGCAATCGTTTTCAACACAATTATCGATGCGACGATCATTTTCAAAACTACTATCGTTTGAGCAATTGTTTTCAACATAACTATCATTTGGGCCATCATTTTTAACATAACTATCATTTGGGCAATCATTTTCAATACAACTATCATTTGGACAATCATTTTCTCTAACAATCTTAAAGTTACAAATATTCATAAAATCTCTTCCTAAAACAGTGTTATATGCCGTCGATTTGCTTGCCACAAGTAGTAATTCAAAATTAAACTTCACTTTATTCATAATAACAAAACATGACACTTTTCCATATGGGCGGTTCTTTTACAAACCGAACACCTTTTATTGGGTCACATTTTTGATTTGCCTGAAACTTTTTTACACCTACTATTCGGAAAATAAGTAAACACGTGTATCAGGATTTGACCGAAAAAAAATTATTTTTTTAGCTAGAATTTTTTTAAGTTTACCAAAAATTGTCAAATTTGAAAAAATACCCTCTCATTGAAAATCTGTATCTCCGGTTATATGAATCCGATTGACTTCATGTCTTTTGCATTAATTCCTCTAAAACCTCTTCTTTCAAAAAAAATTTCTAAAAAAAAATAAGTTTTTAATTTCCTAAAAATAAAAACAAATTAATATTTTAAAAAAAATTTTAACTATTGCCCCCACAAAAAAAAATTGTTTTTTTATTTCAATTTATGCGTCATATTGTTAGTTACAATCGGTTTTTGTAAAAAGTTGGAGCCATTTTTAGTTTTTTTAATATCAAAGTCTTTGTAACATGCCGTCGACTTTCTTCTATGAACGCACGCCAAAGCATGTTGTGCATCTCGCTCTCTCTTATTACATTATTATGGTTTTCATCGATTAGGCATTCTAAAGATATACATAGATTAGGTTCCGAACTAAAAAAAATTGTAAACGTATTCGTTGCTTTTTACGTTTTTCTTCTCTGTGCAATGATATATAACATGTTCCAGACTTCCACATCCGTAGCAAGCTCCGTATGCGCGCTTAGGTTTGCGGCAGTCAGCCGCAAAGTGTCCAATGGAGTTGCAGTTGAAGCATCTTATAGCGGGTCCCGGTTGGTTTCCGGCGGAAGCTTTGGGGCGTCCAGATACGAAAGAAGGTTTTCGCAAAGTTACTTTGGCGAACGCCTGTAGCAGCTGTGCAGACAAATTAAAACATTGCATGTGCGCCTGTTGTCGTAGAAGGGTATCCGGTATTCCTTCGATGATACTATCGATTAGCTCCTCGTCGTCCATCTGGATGTGTGCAGCCAAAAGTGTTTTGCTGTTAAAATAGGTTGCGAAGTCTTCGGATGGTAGCCACCTTCGCTTCTGGAACTTGCGACGAGACATTATTTTATTTTTATTTTCTTTTATAAGTCATCCCAACGCTACAAGCTTCGAGCTTATTATTAATGCGCTGGTCACAAAAACGTATCGATTAAGGTATACATATTTAAACTTATTATCTAATACAGCACTTATATTTAATATTTAGGTCGCTTTGAATTTATTAGGGTTGGTTGTTATGAAATTATTATAAAAAAAACATTTTTAAGGGTTTAAAGAATTTTAACTTTTAAGGTGTGAGATCACTTTTAATTTAAATTGCGTTGCGCTGCTTATATTTTTGATGCTATTAGGTAGCTGATTCCATAGTCGAACAGAGTATACGAAAAATTGTCTTTCTGATAGCAGATACCTGTGCCTGACTGAGGTGATATTGTTTACCCTTCGTGATGTTGTAAATTGTAATTTTTCGTATAAGTAGGATGGTTCTATATGAATGATAATTTTGTGTAGGAGAAGTAGTACTCTAAGTTTTATCCAATCCATTAAGTTTAGGTGAAAGATTTTATATGTAAAGTTAGAAACATGGTCCACCCTGTGTAAATTAAAGACAAAACGATCGACATTGTTGACAGCCACTCTAAGTTTATTAAGGCTGCATGAGTCACAGTTTGCAAAGACTTCTAAGCCATAGATAAGTTGTGGAATTATACAGGTTTTTGCAATTAGTAGACGGATGTTAGTGGGCAGAAAACGTTTTGAAGATGACAGCGATCTTAGTGTGCCATAGGTCTTACCCACTGCCCTTGAAATATGGCCATTCCAGGACAGTGTTCTGTTAAAAATAAAACCTAGGTTGGGTGCATTGTCCACGTATTTCAGAAAACTATTGTTAATACTTAAAGGTAGTATGTTTTCAATTTTAATTTGCATTTTGTGGATGACCAGACACATGGATTTTGCAGCATTCAGACCTAAGCCATTGCTTTTTGCCCACTCACTAACACGGACAAGTTCACCATTACAGACAGTTACACACTCATGAATTCTATTAAGAGGACGAGTAACATACATCTGGACGTCATCAGCGTACATATGAATATCACAGTTAGATATGTAATTAGGAAGGTCATTGATATATAACGTAAATAACAAAGGACCAAGAACAGAACCTTGCGGAACACCACGGTTAGGAAACACAAATGAGGATAAAATGTTAGACAGAACAACTGATTGACGGCGATTGCTCAGGTACGAAGTCATTAGCTTAATTGCAGTGCTTGAAAAATTATATAAATTTTTTAATTTGGCACATAAAATGTTGTAATTTACGGTGTCGAATGCCTTACTAGGTTAGGTTAGGTTTGAACGGCTGCCAGACTATCGTCTGGCACACTTAGACCTCTGTGGGTCCGTTGTGATACCGTATGATCTCATTGTCCCTTTTTACGGGAACCCCCGTCTCTTGTGTCTCGTCCTAGAGACCTAGAGAGCATCTCATGATGATTAGCATGTCTTCCACCCGGAAGATTTTACAAAGGAGTTTAAATCCTTGAGATTGATCTCCGATATTTCGTTCAGATCGTTAAGGAAAGGATATCCTAAGTGCTTTAGTCTAAGCCTGCAGAGGGCTGGGCAGTAGCAGAGAAGGTGTTCCACCGTTTCTTCTTCTTCCTCGTCCCTGCAGCTTCTACAAAAGTCATTTTTTGGGGCTTTTAGTCTGCCGGCATGTGTGCCGACTAGCCAGTAGCCTGTAAGGGCTCGAAATACCATGCCACACTCTGTGCGGCTAAGTTTGAGTAGTGCTAACGTTCTTTTATTGTTAATCACCGGCCATGTCTGATGTGTGATACGGCACTTTGGTGCATTCTGCCAATTAGTGTTGGCTTGTTTGATGAGTTCGTTTCTAATATTTAGCTTACAAGTTGCCATGGGCATACCGACACTCTCCTTTTCCGGAAGGAGAGGCATGATGGTGCCCTGCCTGGCTAACTCATCCGCTATGCAGTTGCCTACGATGTCCCGGTGACCCGGAACCCATATTAGGCTGATAGTAAACTGTCTAGCCATCTCGTGGAGAGATTTGCGACAGTCTGCTATTGTTCGTGAGTTTGTGTTTGTCGAGTAGATTGATTTAATAGCTGCTTGGCTATCACTATATATATTAAGGTGTCTACTTAGGTTGGTGTTCCCTAAGCAGTCGACTGCCTCCTTTATAGCGTGTACTTCCGCTTGGAAGACGCTACAGTGGTCCGGGAGTCTGAATGACTTCCTGATGCCTAATTGTTCGGAGTATACCCCTCCGCCAACGTGTCCGTCCAGTTTTGAGCCGTCTGTGTAAAAACAGATTGCGTCTGGCGAGCCTGGTCTGCCCTGCTGCCATTCCTCCCTATCTGGGATCAGGGCTTCGAAGGGTGTGTGTTTGTACTCATAGGGTTTACATAGGTCCGTTTTCTTAGGAATTGACTTATCATGCTGAAGTATATTGGCATGACCGTAAAGTTGGGCTTTCCATTGCCCAGTATCCCTTAGTCGAATGGCTGTCGATTTTGCCCTTTCCATGCCTGCTAAGTCCAGGCTCGGGAGGTTCAAGATCGCATTCAGCGCTTCGTTTGGGGTAGTTCTAAGAGCTCCACTAATACACAGAGCCGCCATCCGCTGTACTTTGTTTAGTGGAGTTAGGATACATCGTTTTCGTAGAGCGGTCCACCATAATGCCACTCCGTATAGGAGAATTGGCTTGACTACCGCTGTGTAGATCCAGTTTACAATTTTGGGTGACATTCCCCATTTTAGCCCAATTGCCTTTTTACAGGAGTAAAGTGCGATTGTTGTTTTTTTGGTTCTCTCTTGGTTGTTCAAGCCCCATTTAAGGCGCTTATCTAATACCAACCCCAGGTATCTGGCGTGCTCGCTAAAAGAGAGATTGCAGTTATTTAGTGTGGGTGGGTTGAGTTGTGGGATCTTGTACCTATTCGTAAATAGGACAAGCTCCGTTTTTGAGGGATTTACCCCGAGTCCGTTCTTTATCGTCCATTCCGATAGTATTTTTAGTTTTGCGGTCATAAGATCGCAGAGTGTTTGTGGATACCTGCCATTAAAGATGATGGCGACATCGTCTGCGTATGCCACCACTTTGCATCCTCCTCCTTCCAGGATTCGCAGTAGTCTATTTACTGCGATGTTCCACAGAAGGGGGGATAGAACGCCCCCTTGTGGGGTTCCTCTGTTCACTAGTCTAGTTTGGGTTGAGGCCCCTAGTGCGGCCGTGACCATTCTGCTTATCAGCAGTTTATGGATCAGCCCCACTAGTTGAGCCTCAGCCCCTAGTTCAGTGAGTGAATCCGTTATTGCTGTGGGTAGTACGTTGTTGAAAGCTCCTTCTATGTCTAGGAATGCGATCAGTGTGTACTCCTTATTGTTGAGTGATTTCTCGATGCTACTTACCACGACATGTAGCGCCGATTCTGTTGACTTACCCTTGGTGTAGGCGTGCTGTGCCTCGGACAGTTGTGCCGGGTTTATGGTGGCTCTCAGGTGTAGGCTTAACAGCCTCTCGAGGCTTTTAAGCAGGAAAGATGTCAGGCTTATTGGCCTGAAGTCCTTAGCTGTGGTGTGGGTGGCCTTTCCTGCCTTGGGAATGAAGACCACTTTCGTTTCCCGCCATCCGGTTGGTAGCTCTCCTACCGCCAAAATGGTGCGGAAGATTTTCCTAAGCCAGTTTATAGCTAGCTGACCAGCTTGTTGGATATGTGCCGGTATTATACCGTCTGGTCCCGGTGATTTGTAGGGTTTGAAGCTCTGAATGGCCCATTTAATATTGCGGTCTGATATGAGGAGATCTAGATTGATCCCTTCTCCGCCAATTCTTTCTGGAGGTTGCCCAGTTTGTTGGCTTCCCGGGAAGTGAGCGTCTAGGAGTAGATCTAGGGACTCGCTGCTAGAGTCCGACCAGGATCCATTTGCTCTCTGTAGATAGCCTAGGGGCGCGGCTGTCTTGGAGAGTATTTTTCTGAGCCTTGCAGCATCAGTCGTTTCTTCTATATCAGAGCAGAAACTGTGCCATGCGGCTCGTTTCGCTCTTCTAAGGGCCTTTTTGTACGAGGCTAATTCGCGTTTGTAGCATTGCCAGTTCATTTCCTCGTTCCCTGCCCTTGCTCTGTTAAACAGGCCTCTGCAGCTGGATCTGAGGATTGATAATTGTTGCGTCCACCAGGGGGGTTTTGTCTTCCCTCTTGGTTTCCCTATTGGGCATGCAACTTTGAAAGCTGAGTTGCACGCATTTGTGAATATATCTACTGTTTTATCCAGCTCATGCGGATCAGTTATGTTTTCTGGCGGTTCCATTGGAAGGATATCCGTCAGAACTACTTTGTACATGGGCCAGTCAGCCCTTCTGGGATTTGCGTAGCCGACCGGCAAGGGGGAGTCAAGGGACAATACTGTTTCAATAAATCTATGGTCTGAGAAAGAGTGCTGGTCAGAGACGAACCAGTTACTGACTGCACTTACCAGCGAATCTGATACCAACGTTAGATCTATGATCGTTTGGCACACTTTGGTTATGAAGGTAGGGACATTTCCCCTATTGCATAAAAATAGGTTCGAGTTAAGAATAAAATCGAAAAGAGACTCACCTCTATCGTTGTTGTATGGGCAACCCCACTGGGTGTGATGGGCGTTGGCGTCGCAGCCTATTACCAAACCTGTCTTGAGCTCTTCGCATTCCTTTGCCAGTCCTCTGACTAGCGCGTCTGGGGGGTCTACCTCTTCTGAGGCCATGTAGGCCGATAGCAGCCTTATTGAGCCAATTTGCAGCTCCAGGCTTATTGCCGTGTTGTCTCCGTTGCTGTAATTGCGAAGCAGAAATGTATTAAGATGCCGTTTGGCTAAAATGCAGGTTCGAATTTTACCTTGTTTGGGGTCAAGCATCAGCTTGTATTCTTTTGTTCCTAGTCCAGCAACCTTGCCTCCTGCTACCCAAGGTTCCTGAACTAAGACCACGTCGGCTTCTCCTTTGGCAAGGCGAAGCAATAGGGCAGCGGACGCTGCTTTACTGTGGTGTAGGTTGATCTGCAGGAGTCTTAGTGACATCCCCAGCTGCAACCTCCACCACAGTAACGTCGGCCTCCGAATCGCTCAGGTCCACTTCATCGATTGCCGGTCCCAGCGCTCGCATCTCTCTGCTCAGCGATGAGTCGGTTGAATAGCCGTCCTCCGGCACACCAGGGGCCTCCACTTCCTCCGCAAGAACCTGCTCAGCTGGGTTGCCGGCAGGGCTTCCTTTGGAACTGGAGTCCCCTTTGTAAATCTTTATGTGTACGGCGCTGAAGCCAAAATTGAGCACCCCCCGAGCAGCCTCTATGGGAGCGATCGACTCCTTGTTGAGCACCACGATCGCCTGATTGACATCACCTGCATGCTCCTCCACCTTTACGACTTTCCAGTCCTTAGTGGGGAGGTGTGGGTTGCACTCTTGCAACATGTAAAGGATATCCTCCGGTGATTTTATGGCTGCTGGGAGCCAAATTCTGGCCCGGGGTCTACTGGGGACGTCACACCAATCTAGTGCGACTATGTTCGCCCCATCGTAGACTGCACCGAGCTGCGCTGTCGCCTGCTTATATAGATCAGCTGATCGCTGATTGTCGCAGGCCACCACCTTTACACTGCCCTGGTACCAGCCCGCGTCCATGCAGCAAGGCGACGAACCGGGCTTCTCGCGTACCATACGCAGGCAAATAAGAGACAGCTGGGACTCAACCGCCTTCCATTTGTTTCTGGGGATCCTGCTCTCCGGATTTCCCCTGTCAACGAGTCCCAGAAGGACCCGATCTTTCGCGATCTCGGCAAAGAAGACCGACGGCTGGATCTTCGATCTCTTCGCCGACGGATAAGGCAGCTCTATAGAGCGTTGCCTCTTCACCTGGGCGCCTTCCTGTTGGGTGCTCTCCTGCCCATAGTTTGGGAACACCGTCCTGGCCCACTCTACCTTCTTCAGCCATTCGGGCGAAGGCGTGGCGACTTTGCTTCTTGCATGTGAGCGCAGGGTTTGGGCGGCCATCCGTCTCTCTGCGTACGTAAACTTCGTGACACCAGCGGGTGACCCGATCGACTTTGCTGCGCCTACCGCTGTTTTAGGCGCAGATGCACGCATAGCGGAGGCGTTAGCGACAGTCTTTCTGTCCCCCATCACCCCTTGTTTGGGATGAGGCCCCTTCTGAGCCTTACTGGCGTTAGCAACAGAGCCAACGCTCGTCGTTGCAGTGGTGGGTTTGTTAAGAGTACCCGTCTCTGGTTTTGTCTTTTTATTTATTGATGCTTCCATATTTGGTCCCACGAGTTGCGGAGAAGGGGAAAGGTCCGCCCGGGCAGAGATCCGCGGTACCCGGGTAGGGCGATAGTTAGAACAGGGGGTCGCCGTCTCCCTGAGCCCACCGTTCAAGACTGGGCTAGTTTTTGATCCGGGCCCCCAGCCAGGCTGACTCTCGGCACGGTCCGAATTACACCTTAGTCCGGCCCGGAGTGAGATGATGTGTGGGAGAGGAGGGGGTAGGAGGTGTGTGGGGTTTTGGGGTTTGTGTAGAGCAACTATTTAGATGCGGCTGAACAAATCGCATCGTCGGTACTGCGCCGATGCAAGATACCCGCTGGTTGTCCGGGGCTGATTATTTGCTGGGGCTTCCGTCCACGATTCCGTGATTGACTTCTGCCACCAGTTTATTCACAGCTGACCTCCGGAAGTGGAGGTCGTTCGCTATCCGCAACCTGCGACCCGCTCGGTGGCCCCAGCTAGGCGGCTTCGGAACCATCTCACAAGTTCTTCAGGCCGAGAATGCCTTACTATAATCAAGTAAAATTAGGAATGTCACATTGGAAGAATCTATTTGTTCTCGTATATCCTCTGCTATTTTAAAAATGGCGGAAGTGCAGCTCCTGTGTCTTCTAAAGCCCGATTGGTTATCATTGAGCACTTTATTGTCTAATATAAAGTTATTTATTTGTGCCGCCATTAGGTTTTCGAAAATTTTGGACAGGTATGGGAGAATTGATATGGGCCTATATTCTTTATTTTTCTTTCGAATTGGGTGAATCTTGGCAACTTTCCAGCTGTCTGGAAACACGGATGTCGTGATCGCAGTATTAAAAATGTGGGTGAGAAATACAATTATTCGTGGGAGTAAAATCTTTATAAATTTTGGGTTAACATCGTCCAATCCGGTAGCATTCGATTTAATTTTAAGAATACATTCAAGGACATCACATTGACTGACACACACAAACCTAAATCTATTATCACATATATTTTCAGGTACCTGTTGTTGGTTCAGGTATATACTATCAGTGACTCCAGGTACATTGCATTCCGTGAACTGCCGATTCAAGGCATTTACATCTATATCTTCTAAAAGGCTAGTTTTTGCTCTCGATATTCCTAAACTTTTTATTACCTTCCATGTTTCGGTGGATGAATTTGTATTGTAAAACTTGCGACAGTAAAAGTTAGATTTGGCCGAATCGATTAGGCTTGTCACATTCTTTCGTAGCATTTTAAAAGTGGTACACAGCGCTGAAGTCTTGTATCGTTTCCACTTGTTATATGCCTCGTTGCGCTTTTTAATGGCTGTCTTGATTTCAGAGCTAAACCATGGTTTTTCGGATGCCCGGAGGATTTTACTTCGTACCGGCACAAATTTGTTATAAAGGTAGCTGATATTATTTTGAAAAAAGGTCACTTGTTGGTCTACTGATGGTAAACTATAAATATCGATCCAATTGCACAAGTCAAATTCCTCGCCTAGATGGTCATAGTCTATATTTTTAAAGTCCCTAAAAATTATTGTTTTGTCAAGAACTGGTATGTCAAATTTATACGTCAAGAAGAATAGGTCATGTTTAGAGAAGGACGGCACAATCAATTGGTCATAAATAACTACTTTATCAATGTTGGTCACAAAAAATAAATCTAACAGTGTATTGCGTGATTTGGTAAAATGTGTTGGAAAGGATGAGTTCACTAGGTTGATTCTAAGTGATTCAATGCTATTTTTCAGATGGGTTTCTCTTAGGACATCACTATTGAAATCACCTGCTAAAATGATATTACAGTAATTAACCGAGACAGCAAATTGATGAGATCATCGTAGTTGACATTAAAATGAGGGCGATATGTACACCCAATTAATATTTTTTCGGATTTATTTCGGCTGCTAATTTCCAGAAATAAATAATCTATTGCACTGTTCTCGGGATGTTTACATATGGACTTGGTAGCTAATTTATTGCTGACATAAATTGCGACTCCTCCCCCGTGACTATCACGATCTGCACAAAAAAGATTGTATCCATCACACGACACTAACATATCACATAAACTCGGGACAAACCATGTTTCAGAAATACATATAACATCTACGCACGAATTTACAAACAAATATCTAAATTCTTAAATTTTCTTAGTCAGACTTTGCGCATTAATATGACAGATTTTAAGGCCGGATCTCGGCTTCGTAAGAACTCTTAATAGGGCAAACGTATTCGATTGAAGTGTGTCCAGATGATCACCCATTTTGTATAATATGAGAATAAATAGGAAGCGGACGCAATTAAGATAAATAATTATTAAACCCTTGCAAAGGAGAAAATTTGAAAATTTAAAGCGACTGGCCCTACTCCTAAATCTAACAAAATGTATCTTAATTGAACATATACTATTATTAAAGGAAGTGTATTTATTCGCGAAATGAATTACTAGCGATATTATCCGCCAGATTGGTAGAAGCTGTCATCTCTGAAAGCTCCCTTTCGGTCTGCACGCACAGAGCATTCTCTCCTGCACTAAGCTTTACAAATACTTCTCCCCGCCGAGTGAAAACAGCTGTTAGGCGCCTATGCATCTTGAGACGCATTGCAACTTTAAACAGCTCATATTTTGGTTTTGTCAGCTGTTCATTTAAGTACATAAATGCAGGCGAGTCAAGACCTATAAGCTTTAAGCTTAGTTGTGCTCGCAATAATAATGCCTTTTCGCGCACGTGATCCATTCTGATAATAATTACCGGATCCACGATAGGGCTAACCGCTTGGCGGGTACGTACGCGGAAAATCGATCTTATTTTCGGTGGAGGTGTAATGTTGAGTGAGAAACAGAGCTTGTGGAAAAGTGTTTTTAGGTTCTCGTCTTCCACACGCGGAACCCCATGCCAGCGTAGATCGCAAACAATCTCTGCTTCTTCCTGTGCAGCGCAATTGGCAGCAAGCTTGGCTTCCAGATCGCAGACCTGCTGCCTGAGTGGAGCCACCTCCTGTGCTGCGTAGGTGGTTGCAAGTTTTGCCTCCAGATCGCAAACCCGCTGCTTAAGTGGGGCAACATCATTTTCTGAGTGATTTTGTCTTTCTACTGTGTATTGTCTTTGGCTTGTGTTGGCGCAAATAATTTACTTTTAATTGTGTGGAGATTAATATTGTTGTGTAAATTGTTGTGTGGGCCGTCGAATGTATTCCGTGTTCACGAAAATTTTAAGCTTAAATTTAAGACTTTGAGCACAGGAAAACACAACCGACTCATTCAGCTATATGCTCTCCTTTGATTGAAAAGCCTCTGCAAATTGAGTTAAGAGTTCCGGAGCGGGCAGGGACAGTAAATTCTCAGCAGAATGCAACCAAATTTGAGCACGATCTTTTAATTTTGACACGTCCGTTTCTTTTAATATTCGCAGCAAAAGTGATCTTTATTACGCAGAATTGAGCACGCTTAGCCTATTTTACAAGGGTTGGGGCATGTCATGTGAGGGAGGGAGACAGGCATTGTGTTACTTGGAGTAACAGGGATGGTTATATGTACCATTAGGGTGACCTAGCTAGCATAAGTATGTACAATAGTGTGACCAAACTTAAAGTATGTATATATGTATAAAGAGCTACTTAGAGATATGTATGTATGTGTATGTGTGTGTGACTTATTGCTACAGTTAGTTGTTAACAGATTTTTATGAACGTTACCTCATTTTGTCGGCTGTATAATGCTCTTTCAGACTAACAAAAGAAACTTAAAGTATGTATATATGTATAAAGAGCTACTTAGGGATATGTATGTATGTGTATGTGTGTGTGACTTATTGCTACAGTTAGTTGTTAACCGATTTTTATGAACGATACCTCATTTTGTCGGCTGTATAATGCTCTTTCAGACTAACAAAAGAAACATTAAAAAATTTTTTTTTTTAATTTTGTAACTTTTAAAATCTTAAGGTACTTTGGAATTATGCCGTCAATAACACCATGTTTTGGCCTTCCCCGCCTCTATTGTCAAATCAAAATGTATTACGAAACCTCATAATAGTAGACTTGACTTCTCCGACCAATCCAGTTAATTTCCGTACAGTTTTCAGTTCGAAATTGAGTTTTCCAATCAACTGACGAAGTTTTACAGAAAATGGATTTCCTTGGAGCCATTTTAACATTTTTTTGCAGTGTAGGAATGGTTTCTGCCCTTAATCTCTACTAAAAAGTGACCCCAATGCCAAACACCCAAAGTTTGCAGCAAGTTCCATTGAAAAAAACTGTATTCAGCAAGTGTCCGATTATTCGTTGAACCTTATAAATATGATTTTTTTTTTGTATTTGTTAAAATACTAAGTGTTTTCGTTAAAAATATTTAATTTTTGTTTATGTTTTGTTAAGTAAGAGCAAAAAAATTGGCGACTTTAACCCATTTTATTAATTTTTTTTTGCATGTTTATTTTATGAAAGTAGGTGTCCGATTTAGCGATGGAGCCAATGTATGTATGTATACGGACAAACTAAGCGAGGACAAACTTCAATTAATCTCCCAGGTGTTGAAACTTAAAATTATTTTTCATCACACTTAAGTTAAACGGCTTACAATACTACAGAAAATGAGATGATTGTGCAAAAGGACACTTAACGTCCAAAACGTACAACAAATTTTCAATGTCCGTTTTGAGATTTCTTTATGAGTATATGCACAAAAAAAAACTATATATGTAGTTAAAGTTGGATAGTTACTTAACCTCTACCGCATGAAAAGCCACATATGGTTTCTCCATTGAACAATTTTTGATTAAACTAGACTAAACTGCTTGTTATTAATAATTTTCCATGCATTTTCTTCTGGTGGAATAACATTTTAATTCTTTTTGTGTTGAGTTATCTCAAGTTTTAATCAGTTTTGTGCAAGCCCCTCAAGCAGGTGAACGACAATGAATTTTGATGAATTTGAATTTTTTCTGGTTCTACTAAACACAACAAAAAATGTTGTTGAGTCGTTGAAAACCGCTTGTGAAAGGCCGTTTTTACTCTTGTATTCTGAGTTTTTTTTCAGTGATTTTTGAGAGTGTCTTATGTTTGTTTATCAACAGACCTTAGCCTAACTATCGTATTAGTATTTTTAAAGAAATCTCTCAGTAAACGGGGACGTGTTTATAGTTATTTTATCATTTCTATTGGATTTGTTCAATCTTCTTGCTTTGTTAGTGTAATTTACACACTCTAAAACTCTTGTAATCTCTCTCCGTCTCTCTCGCTCTATACTATAATTTGCTTTGTTAGTGTATTTCACACTCTCTCTGAACTTCCTGAACTTCTTGTAGACTTTCCAGAAATAAATAATCTATTGCACTGTTCTCGGGATGTTTACATATGGACTTGGTAGCTAATTTATTGCTGACATAAATTGCGACTCCTCCCCCGTGACTATCACGATCTGCACAAAAAAGATTGTATCCATCACACGACACTAACATATCACATAAACTCGGGACAAACCATGTTTCAGAAATACATATAACATCTACGCACGAATTTACAAACAAATATCTAAATTCTTAAATTTTCTTAGTCAGACTTTGCGCATTAATATGACAGATTTTAAGGCCGGATCTCGGCTTCGTAAGAACTCTTAATAGGGCAAACGTATTCGATTGAAGTGTGTCCAGATGATCACCCATTTTGTATAATATGAGAATAAATAGGAAGCGGACGCAATTAAGATAAATAATTATTAAACCCTTGCAAAGGAGAAAATTTGAAAATTTAAAGCGACTGGCCCTACTCCTAAATCTAACAAAATGTATCTTAATTGAACATATACTATTATTAAAGGAAGTGTATTTATTCGCGAAATGAATTACTAGCGATATTATCCGCCAGATTGGTAGAAGCTGTCATCTCTGAAAGCTCCCTTTCGGTCTGCACGCACAGAGCATTCTCTCCTGCACTAAGCTTTACAAATACTTCTCCCCGCCGAGTGAAAACAGCTGTTAGGCGCCTATGCATCTTGAGACGCATTGCAACTTTAAACAGCTCATATTTTGGTTTTGTCAGCTGTTCATTTAAGTACATAAATGCAGGCGAGTCAAGACCTATAAGCTTTAAGCTTAGTTGTGCTCGCAATAATAATGCCTTTTCGCGCACGTGATCCATTCTGATAATAATTACCGGATCCACGATAGGGCTAACCGCTTGGCGGGTACGTACGCGGAAAATCGATCTTATTTTCGGTGGAGGTGTAATGTTGAGTGAGAAACAGAGCTTGTGGAAAAGTGTTTTTAGGTTCTCGTCTTCCACACGCGGAACCCCATGCCAGCGTAGATCGCAAACAATCTCTGCTTCTTCCTGTGCAGCGCAATTGGCAGCAAGCTTGGCTTCCAGATCGCAGACCTGCTGCCTGAGTGGAGCCACCTCCTGTGCTGCGTAGGTGGTTGCAAGTTTTGCCTCCAGATCGCAAACCCGCTGCTTAAGTGGGGCAACATCATTTTCTGAGTGATTTTGTCTTTCTACTGTGTATTGTCTTTGGCTTGTGTTGGCGCAAATAATTTACTTTTAATTGTGTGGAGATTAATATTGTTGTGTAAATTGTTGTGTGGGCCGTCGAATGTATTCCGTGTTCACGAAAATTTTAAGCTTAAATTTAAGACTTTGAGCACAGGAAAACACAACCGACTCATTCAGCTATATGCTCTCCTTTGATTGAAAAGCCTCTGCAAATTGAGTTAAGAGTTCCGGAGCGGGCAGGGACAGTAAATTCTCAGCAGAATGCAACCAAATTTGAGCACGATCTTTTAATTTTGACACGTCCGTTTCTTTTAATATTCGCAGCAAAAGTGATCTTTATTACGCAGAATTGAGCACGCTTAGCCTATTTTACAAGGGTTGGGGCATGTCATGTGAGGGAGGGAGACAGGCATTGTGTTACTTGGAGTAACAGGGATGGTTATATGTACCATTAGGGTGACCTAGCTAGCATAAGTATGTACAATAGTGTGACCAAACTTAAAGTATGTATATATGTATAAAGAGCTACTTAGAGATATGTATGTATGTGTATGTGTGTGTGACTTATTGCTACAGTTAGTTGTTAACAGATTTTTATGAACGTTACCTCATTTTGTCGGCTGTATAATGCTCTTTCAGACTAACAAAAGAAACTTAAAGTATGTATATATGTATAAAGAGCTACTTAGGGATATGTATGTATGTGTATGTGTGTGTGACTTATTGCTACAGTTAGTTGTTAACCGATTTTTATGAACGATACCTCATTTTGTCGGCTGTATAATGCTCTTTCAGACTAACAAAAGAAACATTAAAAAATTTTTTTTTTTTAATTTTGTAACTTTTAAAATCTTAAGGTACTTTGGAATTATGCCGTCAATAACACCATGTTTTGGCCTTCCCCGCCTCTATTGTCAAATCAAAATGTATTACGAAACCTCATAATAGTAGACTTGACTTCTCCGACCAATCCAGTTAATTTCCGTACAGTTTTCAGTTCGAAATTGAGTTTTCCAATCAACTGACGAAGTTTTACAGAAAATGGATTTCCTTGGAGCCATTTTAACATTTTTTTGCAGTGTAGGAATGGTTTCTGCCCTTAATCTCTACTAAAAAGTGACCCCAATGCCAAACACCCAAAGTTTGCAGCAAGTTCCATTGAAAAAAACTGTATTCAGCAAGTGTCCGATTATTCGTTGAACCTTATAAATATGATTTTTTTTTTGTATTTGTTAAAATACTAAGTGTTTTCGTTAAAAATATTTAATTTTTGTTTATGTTTTGTTAAGTAAGAGCAAAAAAATTGGCGACTTTAACCCATTTTATTAATTTTTTTTTGCATGTTTATTTTATGAAAGTAGGTGTCCGATTTAGCGATGGAGCCAATGTATGTATGTATACGGACAAACTAAGCGAGGACAAACTTCAATTAATCTCCCAGGTGTTGAAACTTAAAATTATTTTTCATCACACTTAAGTTAAACGGCTTACAATACTACAGAAAATGAGATGATTGTGCAAAAGGACACTTAACGTCCAAAACGTACAACAAATTTTCAATGTCCGTTTTGAGATTTCTTTATGAGTATATGCACAAAAAAAAACTATATATGTAGTTAAAGTTGGATAGTTACTTAACCTCTACCGCATGAAAAGCCACATATGGTTTCTCCATTGAACAATTTTTGATTAAACTAGACTAAACTGCTTGTTATTAATAATTTTCCATGCATTTTCTTCTGGTGGAATAACATTTTAATTCTTTTTGTGTTGAGTTATCTCAAGTTTTAATCAGTTTTGTGCAAGCCCCTCAAGCAGGTGAACGACAATGAATTTTGATGAATTTGAATTTTTTCTGGTTCTACTAAACACAACAAAAAATGTTGTTGAGTCGTTGAAAACCGCTTGTGAAAGGCCGTTTTTACTCTTGTATTCTGAGTTTTTTTTCAGTGATTTTTGAGAGTGTCTTATGTTTGTTTATCAACAGACCTTAGCCTAACTATCGTATTAGTATTTTTAAAGAAATCTCTCAGTAAACGGGGACGTGTTTATAGTTATTTTATCATTTCTATTGGATTTGTTCAATCTTCTTGCTTTGTTAGTGTAATTTACACACTCTAAAACTCTTGTAATCTCTCTCCGTCTCTCTCGCTCTATACTATAATTTGCTTTGTTAGTGTATTTCACACTCTCTCTGAACTTCCTGAACTTCTTGTAGACTTTCCAGTAATATTATCTTATAGGGTCTTCCCACAGAGATCCATCCACCATCCGTTGAACGAATGGTCTATAAGGTTTTGTCGTTCCGAAAATTTTCCAGTTAGTTCCCCGTTAAAATTTGACGGACTTTGACGGGCTCTTTTATGCGATAGTTAGTCGATGATTTTTCGGTGCAACTCTGAATTCTTCCTCCTGACTGTGAAAATTGGAACGTTGACTACGAAAACATATTCAAACCAATGAGAAACAAGAGAGAACGCTATAGTCGAGTGCCTCGACTATCAAATACCCGTTACTCAGCTAAGGCAAGCAGTCTCAAGCAGGGCAAACCAAGCAGCCGCTTAAAAGTGGCGCCATCTACCGGACATTTCATTATTTGCTTATAACTTTGTACTAAGTGGGCCGATTTAAAAAATTTATTCTACATTTCGGTAGGCATTAAGAACCCAAACAAAATGGCGTTTACACTTTTGCTCTAGCTTTAAAGCTTTTCGCGGCTTGTGGGCCTTAGGGAGGAGGGGGGGTTTCCCATTTTGATCAATCAATATGTGTTGAAGAAACGAATACACATTTCTTTTCCCGTTAATCTAGCTTCAAAACTGTGGGTGCACAGTTTTTTGCGGTTTGTGGGCGTTAGAGGGGGCGTGGCACATCAGTGTGAAAAACTTGCGCTGCGTATTAACCCCTCCATGAAAAGTGTCAAGCTTCTAGCTTTTATAGTTTCCGAGATCTCAGCGTTCATTCAGACGGACAGACGGACGGACGGACAGACGGACATGGCTAGATCGACTCGGCTAGTGATCCTGATCAAGAATAATATACTTTATGTGGACGGAAACGCTTCCTACCTGTTACATACTTTTGCACGAATCTAATATACCCTTTTACTCTACGAGTAACGGGTATAATAAAGTAAATAATAAAGTAATAAATAAATAAGAATTAATTAATAAATTAACAGAATGAATAAATAAATTAATAAAGTAAATAATAAAATAATAAAATAATAAAATAAATAAAAAATTAATTAATTCATTAATAGAATGAATAATAAATTAATAAGAATTAATTAATAAATTAATAAAATGGATAAATAAATAAAAATTAGTTAATAAATTAATAAAATGAATAAATAAATTAATAAAATAAATAAATAAAAAGAGATTGATAAATTAATAAAATGAATAAATAAATTAGTAAATAAATAAACAAATTAAAAAAAGTAAAAAAAAAAGATTGATTAATAAAATAAATAAATAAAGAATATCTGTACGAACCCATTGCTGCAATATCAGAATTGATATAGACAAGATACTGATTTCAAATTAATTGCAGAATTCCTCCATTCCACCCCACGGAAACTCCCAGAGAGACACAGTAAACACTCAGAAGAAGCAGACATTCCACATACACAGTAATTAAGTACACGATAGACTAAGTACACCTTAAGAGAAAAATCATACTGACAACAGTAGGGTGAAGAGGAAGTCGAAGTAAACAGAGTTAAGTTAAGTTAAACAGAAATAAGAATAAAGGAAGGAGAAGAGTAACAGCTGAGAAACTTTAGGGTTTGGCATGACAGAGGAAAATAGCCAGGTAGCGAAGGAAAATAGTCCGGTAAGAATGGCAACGACTAGCGCTTTGGAGGCGATCAAGGTGATAGACCTCGTTGAAATAATACCGAAATATGAAGGAGATGCAGGGAAATCAGACGGATTTATAGGAGCAGTGGAGCAGATCCTGAGCCTCATCAAAGGCGATGAGAGGTCGAATTTCGCTTAGGGCAATCAAAAGCAAAATCGTAGGAGAAGCGGATAAGGTTTTGGATTTAGATGAGTCATAGTTAAACTGGGATCAAATTAAAGGAATAAAGGATCAAATTAAAGGGTCCCAACTACAGCAAAGGCGTACGACATAGCTTTCAGCGAGAAGGAATTGGCCACCCTAGAGGAAACAAAGGTCAAGGAATAAATAAGATGCAGGGCAAGGAGAGTAAGGAGACCCCAAGCCAGGACCTTGGGAAACAGGATAATCCGACGGCGGAGCCACAGAACGGCAGTTGGTCACAGTATCGGTGGGCAGGTAATGCCCAACCGCAGTTTCCAATGCCGTTGGCGATGCCCGGCATGGGGGGATGGTCAGGACTTGGGTTCCCATATCCGATGATGGGTAGGTAACCCATTCCGGCCGGACAATTATAACCAGGGGGAAAATTTGAACTATACAAGGCCGTATCGGAACTACCAGAATAGGAACAATAGGTGGAATAACGGGCAAAACAATCAGAACAGGCAGTGGAATAACCCAACTTACAACAACTACAAGCCCAGAGAGGGGCAGTTAGCGATCCAGGGGACTGGAGACACAGGAGGGAGCGGTCTGTCCAGGATGTCAAAGAATTCAAACTATTCCGGACAGTCCTATAACTCCGACAACTCGAGGCAGTCAAATAATTCAACCAACTCGAGAAGGCCCTATAATCCTGCCAATAGCGGAAAACGGCAGTCGACTAGTGGCCAGCTGCATAACATCCAAGAGGATGATGCAAATTTTTCGCTATTAGCCTCGAACAGCCAACAGGATATCTAGGGGCTAGAAAGGCCAACTCAACCCTTCCGTATATAATAGTTAAGATCGCTCCAAACAAGGTAATACAAATTTTGATTGACACGGGATCCACTTTTTCGTTTATTCGTCCCGAATTGGCTCAATCACAGTACGTGAGAGACCTAAAGGACCCGATAGCAATAAAAACCATCACCCAATCACACAATATTTTAAAAGAAGCACATCTACCAATGTTCGAAGAACATTTTGAAGGGTTAATTGGAATAGATTTGCTGCAGCAACTGAAAGCTGTGATCGACATTGATATGGGTTGGTTCCACACGGAAGCGTCAAAACTACAAATTCATGTCGAAAATTATAGACCAAGTGGAATCCACACCGTGAAAGCAGGATCGAAAAGGGTAATTCCCGTGCCAGTTCAGGCACCGGACGGAGATTTCTTATTACCATTTCGGAGGGTATTTACAGAGCAGTGGCTGGGCAGAGCCTGGTGGAGGTAGTAAACTATGCAGAGACGGACCAAGACTTCTTTTTAGAGGAGCCACTAAAGGTTGCGGAATTCAAAATCGAGCAGCATTTTGAGCTCAAGAACATAGAAGAGACAGGGAACGAGGATAAAAGCATACCGTTCCACAAAATTAGGACCGGACATTTAAACAGCGAGGAGCTAAAAGGGCTCCAAGGGATTTTGAGAATTTGAGAATTTTGAGATAAATTACTAGAGCAAAAGATCATCAGACATATCCCCTCTCCATGGAGTGCACCAGTTTGCTTAGTACCCAAGAAGAAAGACGCGTCAGGAGAAAGAAAGTTGAGGATGGTGGTAAATTATAGGAAACTGAACGAAAAGGTGATTAAAAATAGATACCCTTTACGATAATTAATGATGTATTGGATAGCTTGGGTAGAGCAAAATATTTTACAACAAATCGAAGTACAGAAGGAAGACATCCCGAAAACAGCCTTCTCTGCGGAAGGGGGATACTTCAAATATGTGCGAATGCCATTTAGGCTAAACACGATCCCGCCACCTTCCAAAGGTTGTTGAACAACAGCTTCGGCGAATTGCTAGGGAAGTGTTGTCTCATATACATGTACGACATTATGGTACTCTCGGCCTCGATACAGGAGCATATCACAGACTTAGGAAGGGTTTTCAAAAAACTAACGGAAGACAATTTTAAATTGCAGTTGGACAAGACGGAATTTTTGAGGAAAGAAGTAGAGTATTTAGGCCACGTAGTCACACAACAGGGTATTAAACCGAATCCGGGGAAGATCGAAGCAATAAAGAAGTTCCGAGATTCAAATAACCAGGAAGCAGATCAAATCATTCCTGGAGTTGTTGGCTTATTACAGGAAGTTCATAAGGGATTTCGCGGCTATAATAAAACCGTTAACAAAACAACTAAAAGGAAAGAAAACCGTACAGTTGGATCAGGAATACAGAGAAGCATTTGAGGTGTGCAAAACCCTATTATGTAATGACCCGATTTTACATTTTCCTGATTTCGATAAGCCATTCATCCTTACTACGGATGTAAGCGACTATGCAATTGGCGCTGTCCTATTCCAAAAAACCTGGGAACGGACAGACCAATAGCATATGCTAGTAGGACCTTATCGGAAACGGAAATAAACTAAACGACTATCGAAAAAGACATGCTTGCCATTATCTGGGCAATTAAACATGTCAGGCATTATGTTTTTGGCACCAAGTTCAAAATAGTCACTGACCATAGGCCATTGACCTGGCTCATGAGTGTCAAGGAACCCGATTCCAAGGACGTAAGGTGGCGGCTTTAGATGTTGGAGTATGATTACGAGATTGTATACAAGAAGGGTTCTTTGAATGTAGTGGCGGATGCGTTGAGCAGAATCCAACCTGAACTCAATGTATTAGAAGAGGCCTCAGAGTTATAAACGAACGGCGAAACAATTCATTCTGCTGGGTAAGACTTGCAATTGGTATTCCCAATATCAGAGAGACCGTTGAATGAATATAACATTGAAGTGGTGATACAGGAAGGGGAAGTCCTAAAGTAGTAAAGCAAATTCCATTTAGGAACAATGCGGATAATTTGGACAGACAACAATACTGCAAATATTTCGCTTACAGTAAGTTGTATAAAGCGACTAGATGTACAGTCTTATTGCCTGATATAACAGAAAAATCTGAGCAGGAACAGGTCATCATCATCAGGGAGTACCACGAAAAGAGCAACCACAGGGGAATAGACGAAACCTTGGACCATTTGAAGAGGAAGGTATTTTTAATGCATATAAAACAGGCGATTACGCAAACAATACACAATTGCGACAGTTGCCAAATGCAGAAGTACGACAGAAGACCGAATAAGATAGTGTATAGCTTGACGGAATCACCCGAGAAGCCTATGGAAATAATACACATTGACTTGTATTTCATAAATAAGAAAAGTGTACTAACCATAATAGACAAGTTCTCGAGATACGCGTGGGGTTGAACAATTCCAGCAAAAGAAAGTGTCAACATTGTAAAAGCAATAAAAAGTTATATGGCTTTATTTGGGATACCTAAGAAGATAGTCTGCAATCAGGGAGTAGAATTCTCGTCAAATCTGTTCAAGGACTTTTGTAGGCAGTACGAATTAGAGCTGGACACAACGTCATTTCAGCAGTCGTCGAGTAAATCTACAACTGAGAGGTTGCACTCCACGATAACTGAAATATACAGGTTGATTAGCGAGGCAAGAAAGAAGAATAAGTTGGAAATCAGACATGAGGAGGTGTTGGATGAGGCATTTATAACTTATAATAATGCCATTCATTCAGCTACCAAGTTGACACCGCAAGAACTGTTCACAGGAAGAAAACAAAATTTCTTGAAAAACGTGTCTTTTAACAACGAGCATGACTACTTTGAAAAGATAAATGCGTTTCAAGCCGAGCTGTATCCAAAAATTAAAGAAAGTGTAGAACAGCAAAAGAGCAAGAGAATAGAGGAGGCAAATGCAGATAGGCAGGAGCCGAGTCCGGTACAGGTAGGGGACACAGTATACAAGAAAGAGAACAGGAGGGACAAATTAACACCTCGGTTCTCCAAACATAAGGTGGCAGAAGAGAATGGACTAACAATAACAACCCACAAACCACAGAAAATACATAAAGAGAAAATTAGAAGAGTGATGAAATCAAACGAATAAATAATTACAGGTGGTCACTGACCATGGCGGCAAGGGAGAACCTCGAGATTCGGATGCTGAAAGGGGACGAGCCGGTAGCTCAGATTGATTTAGGCCCGGCAAAGGTAATACAAACGTACAAAACATTCATTCATATTGTAAGGTTAGAAGAATACCAAGAAACAATAACTAACTTAGAGCAAACGCTCAGAGATATAGGAGAAGATTCAAAAACTAAAGACCTTGTGAGAGTTCTGCAAAATAAACTTCAAATGCTAAAAGTAAGATTGGCAACTATATGCCCGAAGACCAGGAGAGCAAGGGGATTGATAAACGGATTAGGCTCAGTTGTGAAGTCAATAACGGGAAATTTAGATGCGGAAGATGCAGAAAGGCTAGAGGAAGAGATAAGAATGATGCAAGAGGAGGAAAAAGGATTAAAGGAGGCCTTAAGTTCCCAAGAAAGGACAGGAAACAAAATCAGCATAATGTTCAAAAATTTAACAAAATACATCAACGAGGAGCAAACCAGGGTAACTATGTTTACAAACAATTATAAAAACGGAATTAGCAAGACGTTTTTGAAAGAAGACAAAAGAATCTACAGGTTAGAAACCATAGATAGGATTTCGATAACAATAGACATGCTCGAATTAAATTTGAACGATGTAGCAGAAAGCTTATTATTAGCGAAAATAGGAGTAATTTCAAAATTTATTTTCGATAAGCAAGAAGCAACGAGATGCATACGAGAGTTAGAAGAGCAGAGTATAAAATTGACATCGGAAGAACATATGTATGCATTTTTACAACTAACGGCGATAATGAATAAAACAGATATAATATTCTCAATAAAATGACCAATTTTCCAAAACGGGACGTATTGTTTGCATAGAATCATATCGTTACCCATGAATAGAACAGAATTTGTAATAACGCCGAAATACATGGTACTTAATAAGGAAGAAAGGTATTACTATAAGGAAAAATGTCAAAAGATAAGAAACTTGTATACATGTAAGAAAGACAAAATTGTAAACCAGGTTAATGAAGTATGCTTAAGAAGACTGATCAACGGGAAGTCGGCAAATTGCGAGACGAGAGACGTAGGCCTCAAGAGCAGGATCTTGGAGCCAGAGAAGGGATATATCGCGTAAAGCTGCAAACAGACTGTGGAGAAGAGAGAATACTCAATGGATTGACACTGATCATGTTTAGATGGTGTAGAACAATGATAAATAAC
Source organism: Drosophila mimetica (assembly GCA_037075245.1). NCBI lineage: Eukaryota > Metazoa > Arthropoda > Insecta > Diptera > Drosophilidae > Drosophila > Drosophila mimetica. The sequence continues at coordinate 29,137,685 of JBAMCH010000007.1, read as the reverse complement.
GTTAAATACGAGGCAATAGAAAAGCTCGGCTCGGCAAAGTTGAACCAAATCGAAGCCATGCAGAAGAACATAACTACCCAGGAATTGGGGATACATGAGCTGAAGATGGAGGACGTCGAAACAAGATTACAGATCTACAGAATACAAACAGGAACAGCAAGGCACACAACAACCACATACGCAATGCTAACTGTTATGATGATATTAATGGCAGCAGTAGCCTGTTTTTCAAGGAGAACGACTACTTTTACACCAGCTACACCAATCACGACGTTCACGCCAACTGTTGCCCCACTTGCCACCTTCACACCTACCATCGCTCCACTATGGTCGGTAGTTTAGTCTGAGGGGGGAGGAGTTACCACCTCGGGTTATACCCTCGGCGGTCCCCCGCTGAAACCCCTTCGGCAGTCCGCCAATTAGACCGCCTCAGCATATCTCCGGCGATCCCCGCCGGAACGCCCCTCGACAGTTCATCAGTTAGACCACCTCAGCATATACTTCCGCCGATCCTCGCCGAAATCCCTGTGGCAGTCCGCCAGTAGAAGAATGTCAACGCAGCACAAATATTGCGGCCACTCCAGATTCGTGGCCCGATTCACATCCGCTCCAATTACGGCCGTCCCGCAAGATCAGCACTTATTGTAAACCATAAAGAAAGAATTCTTAAATAAAACTTCACTCATGAATTTACCAGATTTACCAACCAACCAGACGTCTTTATTATTGGCCTCGTCCATTTTAATTAAAATCGTATCCAAGAACCTATAACTAATTTGTTAACTCGCGCACTGAAAATATTTCAAGTGATACCCAAATTGGCCCCCTACAGATATGTAGTGCTATTCCTTCACTGTGTTTTCCTAGGTAAAATATTTTTTGCACCCCTTTTCCATTTTCAATACAATCCACAAAAAATCGAAAGTTACAACACATACCCGCCGGTCAGATTTACACATAAATTTTCCGCCATTTACAAAATATATTACCGACCAGATTTACATGTACATCAATTTTCCGCCATTTACTTAATATATTACATACATATATTTTCTAAATACAACAGCAAAAATATCTCATCCAAAAGTTTTCCGTTGGTCAACCCAAATATAAAATAAATAAAATTCCAAGACTGACGTCGAAAACTTTTTTGTGTTCAGTGTTTTTCTTTGATTCCAAAAGTCATTGCGTGAGCGCGCACTGCGCTAACGCACATACATACCCCCAAGCTCTAATGCACTTCCTCCCTTGTATTACAGGCAATGCCTATCAAGGGAAAAAAAAAGACTAGACTCTAAGAACACACGAACATTTTCTTTTGCAGAGTGCCGAAAAAATAAATTTTAAAAAGTGTATTCAGTGTAATCATTTTTCGTCACAAATGTTGATATCAGAACTTTGGTATGTTGAAGGTGCGATCGTCACTAGTTTTTTACCACGTTAAGAGGTGTTTTTGTTTGATATCAGGGTTTTGGTTTTTAACATGTGTCATTTCATATCTTTTTTATACTTTTGCTGCCATAGGATCTAATACTGGCGTTTTCGTCCCGCTATGAAAGGTGGTAAAATGAAGTTTTCTATATGGAACTGTATAAAATACAGTTTGGAAACGCACAAACAAAATTAAATGCTCGAGCTGGATTAGTTGTTCTGAGCTCACAAAAGTGTCCATTTTTATATTTGAATGATTTTTGTACCCTTGCAGAGGGTATAATGATTTCAGTCAGAAGTTTGCAACGCAGTGAAGGAGACGTTTCCGACCCCATAAAGTATATATTCTTGATCAGCATTACTAGACGAGTCGATCTAGCCATGTCCGTCTGTCCGTCTGTCGGTCTGTCCGTCCGTCTGTTCGCCCGTTTCTACGCAAACTAGTTTTAAAGCTATCAAAATGAAACTTTTCCAAAAGTCGTTTTTCTATAGCAGGTAGTATATAAGTCGGCACCGGCCGGATCGGACAACTATATCTTATACCTCCCTTTGGAATAATCGTAAAAATATTTGAAACAAGAAAGAAAGCTAACTTCGGCCAGCCGAAGTTTTTATACCCTTGCAGATCGTTCCTATTCTAAATTTAGATTTGCAACAAACAAAATTATAGCAGTTTACGGAGTATTTTGACATTAATTAATCGATCCTTCCTATTATATAGTCATCCAATTTATGTTATCTTTAATTCGAAATTCTAAAATAATAAAATAAACTTATATTTCAAATTAGAAGAGAATACAATAAAAATTAACAAAGCTATAATTTTGTTCCTATTAATTTCCCTTTACTTTTCCGATCGTTCCTATGGGAGCTATATTACATAGTCGTCCGATTTTTCTAAAATTTAATTCGAAATTCAGAACAGTTAAAAAAAATGATATTTCCAAGAGCATAAGGTAATATGGCAAAAAACACATAAGTTATAATTTTTTTTCAATTATTTTTCCGATTATTCCTATGGGAGCTATAAGATATAGTTGTCCGATCCGGCCACCTCCGACTTATATACTACCTGCAATAGAAAGACAACTTTTGTTAAAGTTTCAGCTCGATAGCTTAAAAACTGAGGGAATAGTTTGCGTAGAAACGGACGGACAGACGGACGGACAGACGGACATGGCTAGATCGACTCGTCTAGTCATGCTGACCAAGAATAAGGGTCGGAAACGTCCCCTTCACTGCGTTGCAAACTTCTCACTGAAATCATTATACCCTCTGCAAGGGTATACAAAAATTATATCTTCGGTGTTTTTGACATATTAACTATTGCTCTTGGGAATATCATTTTTTCATTTGTCTCGAATTTCGAATTAAATTTGATAAAAATCGGACGACTATATTATATAGCTGCCATAGTGGATGGATCAATTAATGTCAATATAATACCTAAACTACTATAATTTTGTTCGTTTTTGTTTTCAAGTCTAAATTTAACATTTTTGTAATTTCAAATTGAATTGGAATGATCTGCAAGGGTATATAAACTTCGGTTGGCCGAAGTTAGCTTCCTTTTTTGTTAAACGTGAATTTTTACAATAACGTGTTAAATACCAAAAACAAGAGGGAACGCTATAGTCGAGTGCCTCGACTATCAAATACCCGTTACTCAGCTAAAGTCAGCAGTCTCAAGCAGGGCAAACCAAGCAGCCGCTTCAAAAAATTTAAAAAATTTCTTCTACATTTCGGTAGGCGGTAATAACCCAAACAAAATTGCGTTTACACTTTTGCTCTAGCTTTAAAACTATGGGCGCCACAGCTTTTCGCGGTTTGTGGGCGTTAGGGGGGAGGGGGGGGTTTCCCACTTTGGTCTATCAATATGTATTGATGAAACAAATACACATTTCTTTTCCCGTTAATATAGCTTCAAAACTGTGGGTGCCACAGTTTTTCGCGGTTTGTGGGTGTTAGAGGGGGCGTGGCACATCGTCGTGAAAAACTTGCGCTGCGTAATAACCCCTAGAATCTGCATGCCAAATTCCAATCTTCTAGCTTTTATAGTTTCCGAGATCTCAGCGTTCATACAGAACGGGTCACAGTTTTTCGCGGTTTGTGGGCGTTAGAGAGGGCGTGGCACATCGGCGTGAAAAACTTGCGCTGCGTATTAACCCCTAGAATCTGCATGCCAAATCTCAATCTTCTACCTTTTTAGTTTCCAAGATCTCAGCGTTCATACAGACGGACAGACAGACGGACAGACGGACAGACGGACATGGCTAGATCGACTCGGCTAGTGATCCTGATCAAGAATATATATACTTTATATGGTCGGAAACGCTTCCTTCTACCTGTTACATACTTTTGCACGAATCTAATATACCCTTTTACTCTACGAGTAACGGGTATAATTAAGGAATCTCAAGGCCTATACGAAATTATGTGTTAAAGAAAATTGTTAGAAAGAAGCACAAGTCTGTAGCTTTAATATTTCGCAAGTTACGGACTTTCGAAATTTAGCCTTTTCTAGCGGGTTTCCCGCCAAACTAGCTTGTTTTTTGAAAAGTCGTAAAACAAAAGTTTTCTAAATGGACTGGTTAAAAACAATTTTAACGATTCCTTCACCCTAAAATATAGTTTGGACATACAAAATTCAATGCTTAGGCAGCGATAGCTGTTTTGAGCTGACGAAAGTTTATATTTTCGTTTCTAAATAACGTGACTTTCTACAGTAATGTGTTATATACCAAAATTTAAGGAAACTCAAGGGCTATACAGCTTAAAGTTTTAAAGAATCGTTACAGCAGTTTTTGAGAAAAATATAAAAAACTAAAAAAAAAAAGTTAAACAAATTTTTGATTTGTGAATATCTTTGTAACTTTTACATTTAAACAAATTACATTTAGAAGGCGTTTATAGCATTTCAAAATACCTTTCAAACGAGATACAGGTCTGCAGCTTCAGTAGTTTAGAAGTTCCGAATTTTAGCTATATATAGCTGTTTTCCCGCTAAACTAGCGGGTTTTTCCAAAAGTGGTAAAACTAAAGTTTTTTATATCGATCTGATAAACATCATATCAAATTTTCAAGACTTTAAAACCATGTTTTGGGACACACAGACAAACTGACAAACAGAATTCATATTTCATTTTGATTAGGCCCCCGCAAATTTTTTTTCGGTATAACTTTTGAACGGAGCGTCCGATTTGATATGACCCCTCATATTAAGCGCACTTTTAGTAGGAATACAACTAACATAGTGCGGGGGGCCAATTATCCCCACCGGCCCCAACAGATCCAAATTTCTAAATTTTCACTTTTACACTTTCACCGCTCTCTCTCCCAAATCAATTGATTTTCTTGAGGTCTTGGTATGGAATCCTTTAAGTTTTGGCAATACCTTTAATTTGGTGTATTACTCATTACGATCGGACTATCACAGCAGATTTTCAATTTTGCGGCTATATATAGTAGTCGCCTTTGCACACTCTCCTGGTGCGCTTCGTCACTACATGGACTGCCGTCCATAGTGATATATATTCTTGATCAGGATCACTAGCCGAGTCCATCTAGCCATGTCCGTCTGTTCGTCTGTCCGTCTGTCTGTCCGTCTGTCCGTCTGTATGAACGCTGAGATCTCGGAAACTATAAAAGCTAGAAGATTAGGATTTGGCTTGCAGATTCTAGGGGTTAATATGCAGCGCAAGTTTTTTACGCCGATGTGCCACGCCCCCTCTAACGCCCACAAACCGCGAAAAACGGTGGCACCCACAGTGTTGAAGGTAGATTAAAACTAATCTTTGGGGCAAAAGAATGTGTATTCGTTTCTTCAATACCTATTGATTGACCAATATATAACCCCCCCCCCCTCCCCCCTAACGGCCACAACCAGCGAAAAACTGTGGCGCCCACAGTTTTAAAGCTAGATTAACGGGAAAAGGAAAGGTGTATTCGTTTCTTCAATACATATTGATTGACCAAATCCTGAGGGGTTTGTTATTTTTTAATAACCAAAGAATTCGAACCAACGCGAATTATATCTACGCATCCAAATAATGTGCACATTCCAGTTCAAAACTGGGATCGTGTCTGTTTTCTTGTTTTTTTTTGCCAAATAAAGCGCTCCCTTAACTGAAATAAAACTGAAAAAATTGTTTGGTATGTCCAGGGAAAGTTCTATCAAACTATCCCCTCTTCCATCACAAAAAATACCAAAGACTACGATAAGGTCGCCCACACCTAAAAAGATAACCTGCCAATAAGGCTCCTTCTCCCATCGAAAAAATAACGTAAGCCAGACAAAAATGACCGCAACGGCTGCCGAACTCGCCCTAAACCAATTTATTTAAGTCTCGGATCGACTGTCCGAATTGAAATCGCGAATAAACATTCAATATTTTCCGAGACGAAATCCGAGAGGTATGGGTCCAAATCAAAAAAGAGTACGATGCTTGTACCGTGTGTATTGTAGCAGCCGGAGAAAGTGCAGCTGCGAGCTTGTTAGTTCTCAAGGCTAAGTACGACTACTGCTACAGCGCGTACGAAAGGTGCTGCGCCCAGATAGCAGATATGATAGCGCAAACTCCGCAGCTTTCGCAACCTTTCTCAACGCCAGCTCATCCTTCTCAGATATATATTCCGTCAGGCTGCTGGCTTCCTCCGTGCGATACCTAGGTTTTCACCGGTGATTATCTTTGCTGGCCAACCTTTAGGGATCTGTTCACCTTAACGCCAAAACGAGCGGCGACGCACACACCATAATTTCCAAGGCGCTTTTTACTAACGATGGTTTTCGTTCAACTTGGGCTAAGCTAACTGAGCGTTTCGAAAACAAACGATTGTTAGTAAACAGCCAACTAAAAATATTGTTTAATGTGCAGTCGGTAGCCCAGGAATCAGAAACAACTTTACGAGAATTGCAAAGCACCATCCAAGGGTGCCTCGAGGCGCTAGAAATGTGCGGAATCAATATAGAAATTGGGATTGTTTTCTGGTTTACATGTGCTCCGCTAAACTCCCGAAGTTCACGCTTTCCTTATAGGAGCAGTCGCTACACGACAAGGCCAATATTCCTACTTGGCAAGAACTAAGTGGTTTCCTAACCGAGCGTCATCGGACACTAGGAGCCATAGATGACGTGCGACCATCAGGCTCTAATCAGTCCCAGCCCAAAGCATCGACTTCTAATTCCGCGTCCCGGAGGTTAAATTCTTTCGAGGCAAGAGTAGCACCCAGATCTAGAGAGTGCGACTTGTGTAATCGGAAAAACAATCCCGCACGTACACGCCCCCGTTTTCTCCGAATGTCTGTCGATGAGCGGTTCGATTACATAAAAGATAATAGGCTGTGTCTGAACTGTTTCGCACAAGGACATCAGCTGCGTGATTGCAAAAGCACTCACAACTGCTTCACGTGCCGCGGCCGCCATCACACGCTACTGCACCGAGGCAACTCACGCCCAGCGCCGTCCAATCCGACTCCGTCACCCAGATCAAGAGCGAATACACCCGTTCCCGCGGCTACCGGTGCTACGGACTTCACTGTGCACAATTACTTTTTCGATATTTGTCACCTGGGTTCTAATTTCAAAGCTAGTGCGCTGATAAATTCAGGTTCTGAGGCAACCTTTATCACTGAGCGGCTTTTCAACTTAATTGAATTGCCTCATCAAGTTATCCAAGCTCAGGTATCAGCCTTAAACCAGACAGTATCCGCTGAATCCAAAAAGCTCTGTCAATTTACTATTTTATTATTATTTTACTAGGCCAAATCGGCCTAGCTTGCAGTTAGGTACGACTCTCTACGTTCTTCCACAAGTGGCGGGAAATCTTCTATCCTGTCCGATTCCGCATCATTTTGTCCGGGAGATTTCCGAACGTCCACTAGCGGATCCAAAGCTTTACGAAAGCGCGCATATAGATCTTCTGATCGGGGCCGATATAGTCCCATCCATTCTCCTAAGCGGCACCCGACCCAACAGGACCAGTGCCTGCGTCAAGGCAAAATACGATAAACTTCACACCACATTTTGGGAGGTGGAGGACCTGCCAGTAAAAGTGGCAAAGGCATCTGATGTGACCTGTGAAGAGAATTTCCTCCGGACGACTACGAGAGACAATAGCGGCCGGTATGTTGTAAGCCTTCCGTTCCGTGATTCCGAAAACGTCAAGTCCACCCTTGGATATTCCAGATCCTTCGCGTTAGTCCAATTTTTAAGAAATGAGCAACGCCTAAAAAGGGATAGTCAACAAAAATCTAAGTATTATTCCGTGATACAAGAATATGTCGATCTCAACCATACGAGGAAGGTACTTCCCACCCACGATGCTGCCAACTATTCTTATATTCCTCCGCACCATCCCGTGCTCAAGCAATAAAAACTACGATGGATTATTCGATTGACATGAATTTTTTTTATTCGAAAGATAATCTTGTGGCATTACATTTTATATATGATTTCTGGCATATGACCGCCACGGCTGGCTCGGATGTAGTCCAATCTGGACGTCCAATTTTCGATGACTTTTCCCAACATTTGCGGCCGTATATCGGCAATAACACGGCGAATGTTGTCTTCCAAATGGTCAAGCGTTTGTGGCTTATCCGCATTCTTAGGTCCAAAACGGGAAATTAGGCGGTCACCAAAGGTGTCTAAATAAATAAAATTGCACTATTTGCAAGCGTTGTTCAGGCGTGAGTCTATTTATGATGAATTGCCAAACTAAACTGAGAATAAATCACTTGACAGCTGTTAAATCGGTCGCCATCTTGAACAGTGATGCCAACTTAAAGTTCTATACCTCTAAAAAAAAACACCCTTCACAACCACCAAACATCGCGTAGTATTTAATGCTTCCATCCCTTCCGAAAATGGGGTCAGTCTAAATTACATCCTTCATGCTGGCTCAGTCTTACAGTCCGACTTAACCATCCAAATTCTAAAATGGCGTTATTTCCGATACGTCTATAGTGCCGATATCGAAAAGATATATCGACAAATCTGGGTAGACCCACCTCGTTCCAACGCATTTTATTCCGCAACAGCGCGGGGTGTATTCGAGATTTCGAGCTCAAGACGGTAACGTGTGGAGTCAACTGTGCGGCCTTCCTGGCGATTAGAGTTCTGCAACAGCTGGCGACAGACGTGCAGCTGAGCCATCCAAGAGCGAGCAATCTCATTCGCTGACTCCGCTGAGGACGCTCAGCTCATTGTTCGGGAGCTGCAAAGTACCCTATGTTCCTCGGGTTTTCCAATAAGAAAAGGGACCTCCATCCACAAGTAAATCTTAGCTCATATCCAAAGCGAGCATCTTCTAGATCGACACTGAAAGTAGAGCAAAAACTCTTGGCGTACGTTGGAAAGCGACGTCCGATGAATTTTTCTTCCTCCCACCAGTTTTGACAACGGAAATCTTCCCCACAAAACGCCAAGTCTTTTCCCAAATTGCCAAGTTGTTTGATACAGTAGGCTGGCTAGCTCCATTTGTTGTGTGTGCCAAAATCTTCATGCAAGAGATTTGGTTTCAGGAGCTAGGGTGGGACGATGAACTTCCACTTGAGCTGTGACAAAAGTGGCTGAATTGTCTCCAAAGTGACTCGGTCCTAAATCAAGTCAGAATTCCCAGATGGGTTTCCTCCGTACAGAATTCCGAGTAGATCATCATGGATTTTATAACGCCTCTCAAAAGGCGTACGGTGAAATGGAGCATACGACGCTAGTGCATCTTCTCACGGCCAATACGCGCGTGGCGCCGGTCAAAACTGTGTCGCTTCCCAGGCTAGAACTGTGTGGGGCTCTATTGCTATCCGAGATGGCCAAATCCATTCTCCCCAATATACCGATGCTGTCCTCAAAACTCCGATTCCACGATTACCCAAACCAGCATGCCAGTGGACAACGTTCGTTGCCAATCGGGTAACAAAAATTACCCAGGCTACAGAGGCAGCCAATTGGTCCCATGTTGAATCCAAACATAATCCAGCTGGCTTGGCTAGTCGGGGAGTGCCCCTTCAAGAACTGGTAGATAACCCTCTTTCGTGGCATGGCCCAACTTGGTTGCAACAACCACGAGACCAGTGGCCTAGCCAAAGCACTGACTTATGGATGACCGAGGTAGAGAAGCGTCCTGTCAAGGCCCATGTGGTCCATTCCGATAGAAGACATCCTAGATCGCTTTTCCAAGTTAGAGCTTTGCGGGTCTTCACGTATGCCCATCCTTTTGTCCAGCGATGTAGGAAACAGTTGTCGGTTCCAGAAGTCCGCCTGGAGACCCAAGAACCCGCCGTCGCTGAACGGCTCATGGTCATTGGCACTCAGCGCAGCTATTTTGCGAATAAATATCGCAGCTTGAGTCAAAGACGTCCGGCATCCGCGTCAAGTTCAATACTCTCCTTGAACCCCTTTCTAGACCAGAAAGGGCTTATAAGGGCGTGAGACCGCATAACTTCCTCCAAGGATCTGGGATATGATGAACGACATCCTATTATCCTCCCGTACGAATGTGCATTCTCGCGATTGCTGGTGAAATTTACGCATCTGATAACGTTACACGGAGATAACCAGTTAGTGGTACGTCTCACCCGGTCAAGGTACTGGGTTCCGAAGATAAAGAACATGGTGAAGGCAGTTATTAACTCCTTCAAGGTCTGCGTTATCCACAATAAGAGATTACAAGTCCAGATGATGGTAAATTTTCCGAACAAACGAGTTTAATTTTTCCAGCCATTCACATACACAGGCATAGACTACGCCGGCCCTTTTGACATTAAGAATTACACTGGAAGAGCTTGTCTCATTACAAAAGGGTATGTGTTGGTTTTTGTCTGTTTTCTTTTTTACAAAGGCCATCCATTTAGGCCCTACATCCGATCTGACTACCGAGAAATTTCTTGCCGCTTTCGCTGGGTTCGCTTCTAGAAGAGGTTTTCCTCGTCAAGTTCAGTCCGACAATGGGAAAACTCTTGTTGGCGCTGCCACCCTGCTCTCCCGAGATTTTTTACAAGCCGTAAAAGAGTCCGTGACTTATGCGTATAGTCATCAGCAGCTCAACTGGCATTTCATTCCTCCTTGGGCATTCCGTATGGGAGGCCTCTGGGAAGCTGGTCTCAAAAGCTTCAAGGCTTTGTTTTATAAGTCCACCGCTACGCGAAAGTACACGTTTGAAGGGCTTTCCACCCTCCTAGCGAAAATCGAAGCTTGTCTGAACTCCAGACCGCTATCTCCCATGTCTGACGATCGAACTGGTCTCCTAGCATTGACATCAGGGCACAATTCCGCGCTCGATGGAAGAAAGAGTATCTTAAGGAGCTCCTCAAGCGCAACAAGTGGTTAGGTTAGGTTAGGTTACACGGACGGCCCTCATGGACGGGGCCACGCATAGGTCAATATGGCCCTTAGTTGTCTTCTAATCTGTATGAACCTCTAGATATTTTATTAGGTTTTAATGTCCACAAGGATCGAGGTGTATTTCGCGAAGGCAAGAAGTTCGCCTGGTTCCCTGCTGGGACTTCTTGTAGTGATGCCAAAACTGGGGCACCGAGGTATTTTGTTCTTGCTCGTGAGAGAGCCAGGCAATTGCAGATAAGATGTTCCAGGGTTTCGATAGCCCCCGGTTCATCGCATTTTCTGCAGGTGCGGCTGTTCTGTATTCCGATCGTAGTTGCGTGTGATGCGGCCAGACAGTGGCCTGTGAGGATTCCCACTAACAGTCTGCAGTCATTCCGAGGAAGATGCAGTACATACTGCCTGAGTTTTTCATTTCGCTCTTTGCACATTTTTCTTGCAATTCGACAAGTCTCGGTATTCCTCCACCTGCTTTTTGCTCGTCCGCCTTGTTCTCCAGAGTGCTTTGTAGCGTTCTGAGGGAAACTAGCACGTTCTGTCGTTCGTCAGCTCTACGCCCTCCTTTGCAAGAACGTCAGCTGTCTCGTTGCCATCGATGCCCTGGTGGCTGGGAGACCAATAGATCCGCACTGACTTTGTCGTGCTAATGTTATCTAGTGCCACCCTGCTCGCCATTACATTTTTGGAACTGACCGTTAACGACTGCATGGATTAGTTGGGGTTGACCGCAGCGCCCCCGTAATGCAGACCAGTACCTGCCGCTGAGTTCTCTCCATAAGCTCGGTGTAGGTCTTCTTTTCAGTGGCTTTCCACCACACTAAGGCTCCATACATCAGAGTCGGACGCACCACCGAGATGTAGATCCAGAGCATCACAGTAGGCGACAGGCCCCATGTGCTGCTAAGCATCTTTTTGGATGCATATAGCGCCACGGTGGCCTTTGTCACCCTTTCTAATATATTGGGTCTCCATGCCAGCTTGCAGTCCAGTATTATTCCGAGGTACTTGACCTGTGCTTTCGGGGTCAGCCTGGTTGCGCCAATTTTTGGGGGGGTCCATTTCGGTACCTTGTATCTCTTAGTACAGAGAATGAGGTCCGTCTTGTCCGCATTGATACTGAGTCCCACCTTTTCCGCCCACTCACATATCTCCCTGAGTGTTGATTCCATTATGGAGCTGAGGGTCGATGGACAAACTCCCGTAATAATTATGGCTATGTCGTCCGGTAGGCAGTTATTTTTGGGGCTCTCCCCTCGAATCTCTTAATTAGATCGTCCACCACCAAATTCCATAGAAGTGGCGAGTGGACCCCACCTTGTGGTGTGCCTCTGTGTGCCCCCTTTACCATGGAAGCAGTGCCCCACTCTGAAAGTACCCAGCTAAGATGGTTTCTTATCCAGAGGCTTATTGCGGGGTGCGCGCTTTTCGTTTCTAGGCGATCCATTATAGCATGCGTCTTGACATTGTTGAAGGCTCCGGATATATCTACGAATACTCCGAGCGCATATTCCTTAGTGCTGTCTCAACGGTTGCTACTAGCGAGTGTAGTGCCGTTTCCACAGATTTCCCTTGGGTGTAGGCATGCTGATTGAATGACTTTAGTCTCCCTACATCATTGCTGATGTGTAGATCCAGTTGCTTTTCCAGAGTTTTGAGTATGAAAGAGGTAAGACTTATCGGCCTGTAATCTTTGGGGCTCGCGTGACTGCACTTTCCCACCTTTAGGAGGGAGACAATCTGAGAGGTGCTTAGACATGCCGAGTATATTTCATACAACACTGGGGTGATCCTTTCCTTGGTCGCCTGCAACATGGCTGGAAATATTCCATCAAGTCCTATTGCGTCTAGGACATCCGTGCATCCTGGGAAGTGCGATTGCATAAGTGCTGTTAGGGCCTCTGCACTGCCCTCAGTCCACTGTCCGTCGTCGCGCTTTAGCTGACTCTGTATGGTAGGCTGCTTCGAAAGCAGCTTCCGGAGCCTAGCTGTTTCTGGGACGTTCTCGATGCTGGAGCAGAAGTTTCTCCACGAGCTTCTCTGTGCCCTGCGTGATTTCTTCTTGTAATCCCTAAGTAGGATTTTGCATTCCTCGTTGATGATCTCATTGTCTGCCTCTTTGGCGATTTTGAAGGAGGTTATTTCCTTTGAGTGTCAGTTCCCGATTCCACCATGGTGGCTTGGTGTTCTTCCTTGTTCCTGATGTCGGGCATGCTGCGTGATACGATTCCAGTAATTCCTTGGACAGGGTCTCTAGGGACGTTTCTATGTCTTTCACGGATTTTACTGCGCCCGGGCTAGTCGAGAGTTTTGAGGTCACTGTCCTTGTAAACTTTTCCCAGTTCATGTTCCGGGGGCTTCTATACACAGTTACCTTTGGGGTACTTTTAAAATCGTATCTGAGCTGAATATACCTATGGTCTGAGAAGGATGTCGTTTTTAGGACCCTCCATTCGGAGACCAAAGTACTCTGTCTCTTTACAAGTGTTATATCTAGCACGTTTGACGAGGTGCCTCCTACGAAGGTGTGTTCTTCCTCCACGTTTGCTATGTATAAATTTGTAGATAGAATAAAGTCTAAGAGTGACTCACCTCTGTCGTTGATGTCGGTGCCTCCCCACACGCTGTGGTGTTCATTGGCATCTGCACCAATGAGGAGTTGGTCTAAGTTGCTCTATAGTGTGCCAGCAGGACGCTACCAAGAGGCGCGTCTCCTCGCTTTCTAGCATCACTGTAGTCAAGTCGTCAGAGCTGAAATGAGGCATAAGGTTAGCATGGATACCCTTCCGTACAAGTACGGCGCTTTTGTTCCTGCATACTGCTGGTGAGTAGAATGTGTTGTAGTTTGAGGACCTTAGTCCGGCCACGATATTGCCCGAGGCAATCCATGGCTCCTGAACCAAGGCTATGTCGACGGGCCCTTGCTCCAGGGCAATCATGAGCTCCGCCGATGCGATTAGGCTTTTATGAAGATTGAGCTGCAGCACCCTCAGAGACATAAGCGGCTGGCTCATCTCCGCTCGACGGGTTGGCTATAACTGTCCGGTCACCGTCCTCTTCGTCTTCCGAGTCATCCAGAGCGAGGACCTGAGCAGCATCAACGATGGCTTCAGGGCCTTTGTCCTTCTCCATCTCGCCTGCCTTCAGGATGTGTGCGCCCTTGTCTTCGGGGTGGCGCTTCTTGAGACGCAGGTAGACACTACCCATGCCCCACGCCATCTTCCCGATTCTCGGGTACAGCAGGGTCCGCATCTTTGTTGATTTGGAGAACCACACTTTAGCCCCCCTCACTGGGTAGTGGGTTGGCCATGTGCAGAATCTTCCAATCTGCCGTTGGGACGTCTGGATTCTGCCGTTGAACCAGCTTCAGCGCCTGATCCCCTTGGATTGCGATGGAGAAGACCACTTTCGCCTTTAGTAAGGATGGGATTAGTTCCCTGTCCACCACCTCTAGCTTGGCCCACCTCCAGTTGGCCGACCGTTTGCGTCAGCCATTTCCTGGTCGGATCGTCGTTGCACTTCAGGATTTTAACACCGTTCAGCCACCCTGCACCATCGAATGTGGGCATGGGGGCTGTGGGTGCCTCTTCCATAAGTTCACAGAGAGACTCAACGAGTCGCGCATGGACTTCCAGCGCCCCTCCTTCATCTTCCCATTCTCGTCGTTCCTGTCAATGAGTGCCACGATCAGGTGTCGGTTGAGTACATCACTGACCCTGGCCTATTTGTTGAGCTTCACTGCTACATTGGGTGGCGAAGGGCCTGCTTCCTTGGGCCCGCGCTTCCGCTTTATCGCCAGAGTGTCCTTAACTGCACTCTCGTGTGAGCGTTTCCTTTTGTTGGCAAACTCCTCTACTTTGTTCGCAAATCCGCTTGTCGACGCCATCGCGGGTTTGCTTGCGAAGTGCAGCTTTCCATCCTCAATCTTTTGCTCTGCCCAGGCTAGCCTTTCCTTCTCCTCTTGGGAAAGGGTCGCTTTGTCCTGGAGCCGGTCCTTAATCTTGAGGGCTGCCGTTTATTGCGCCTTAGCCTTCATGTTTAACTTGTTTTGGCTTCGTTTAGCACGCTCTCCGAGTCCGAGTCTACTACGACAACGGCACCCGTGCGACTTAACTTTGCCTGAGATGTTATTACAGAAGCATTGCCGTTGAGATGACCTGCTCCCGTCATCCCAGGGGTTCGACCGCTGGCGACACGCAGAGAGGATTGCTCCTCCCCGTGCCCGCCGATTGTAGCAGTCGTACTTCCCATCGACGTTTGGGCTTCGTCGCTCACACTCATACGCAAGAAGTGGCAAGTTCCCACGAAAAATCTTTGAGTAGATGACATGGTTGTCATCAAGAACGACAAGAACGAAGCGGCTCCGAGTACTGCGCAAATTGCCTCGCCCATGAGCATTCGCAAGGGAACTGTCAAAGCGATGACCGGTGCAGAACAAGTTCATATGACAAAGCCGCCCAACTCCCAACCACGTTCCGCTACCCAGCGGCGTTCCACTACTCAGCGACGGACCGCTTCCCAGATCCGTCACCTCTCCAAACGTTCGCCCCTCCAAATCGCTCGGCATCCTCCACTTCTCGGCAGCGCTCGCGCCGGTAAGATCCGCTAATTCGCAAAGCTCCCGCCTCTCCGCCGCGCTCAGCCTCCACAACACCGGCTCCAACGCTCTCCTCCCTCCTCCAACGGCACAGCGTCAACTTCCTGCCGACGGCCATGATTACGTTGGAGACCGGGATGAAGACCTTCGACACGGCCGCCCTCATCGACACGAGTACCCCGACGAGCTGCATTGACGCGTCCCTGGCATCCGCCTTTCGGTTGCCGACAACCAGTGTCGGCGATGAGAAGATCTGCACGGCGACTGTTCGGACGAAGGTCAACGAACGTCCGCATCCGCACTCCAATCCGAGCGATCCCTGAGACGGTCGGCGAGAAGTTTAAGGATCTCCCGTTGGCCGACAAGAGTTTCTACCTGCCGGCGACGATCTTTCTGATCCTGGGTGCGAATGTGTATTCCCAGGTTATTCAGCCACGGTTCCATCTGGTCGACAAAGGACTGCCCGTGGCCCAGAAAACAACGTTCGACTGGATTCTCTCCTGGGCCTGCAACGAGGGCCAATGATGTTGCAACGCCAGTGGTTGCAAGGGGGGCGGAATGTTCAGGCCGCGAAGCACCCGCGCTGAATGCTGGCGCTTCCAGGCTCTCCCGTTTTCCCGCTCCCAGAATTTGTTACCACTGCGCTCTGAAGCGCAACGCTCAACTAGATTTAAGTTAGTACTTATTGTAAGCTACCACGAGAAATACATCGCCCGGCCGGTCCGCGCTTTTTCAAAGTTCCAAGTGTTTTTTAGTTTCTTCTTCTCTCTCGCGATGACCTAGTGTTTCTCCCCTACAGCTTGGAACTTGCACCTTGCAACCAGCAACCACAACCCAATAGCACCAACCAGTAACTGCGCTCACACAAGTTTGACACCCCCCAATATATGAAAGAGATTCCTTTAGTAAGGAAAACAACCTTCACGTTTGAGTTCTGTATAAAAAGTCTTTGCCTACGTAGCTAACATGAAATTCTTATAATATACTTATCTATGGTCTACGCAGAGATCACATATTTTTGCCTGAGCGGCAAATCGTTATTTACGGCTCTAGATCAATTAACATATTGACATGTACCGAACTCGTAAAGTATTCGATTTATTACAAAAAGGTGTTCTTCTTGAACAATATATGTAAATACTTTATATGTTTGGAAACCTGTTAAATTTTGCGCGAATACAATATACCCTTTTACTCTACGAGTAAAATAAAGGGTGTTTTTTTAGAGGTATAGAACTTTAAGTTGGCATCACTGTTCAAGATGTTAATGTTCAAGATTTAACAGCTGTCAAGTGATTTATTCTGAGTTCGGTTTGGCAATTCATCATGAATAGACTCACGCCTAAACAACGCTTGCAAATAGTGCAATTTTATTTATTTAGACACGTTTGGTGACCGCCTAATTTCCCGTTTTGAACCTAAGAATTGGCCTCCAAGATCTTGTGATTTAACACCGCTCGACTACTTTCTGTGGGGCTAAGTAAAGTCATTGGTCTATGCGGATAAGCCACAAACGTTTGACCATTTGAAAGACAACATTCGATATAGGGCCATAAATGTTGGGAAAAGTCATCAAAAATTGGACGTCCAGATTGGACTACGTCCGAGCCAGCCGTGGTGGTCGTACTTTTAAATCATATTTAGATTATCTTTCGAATAAAAAAAATTCATGTCAATCGAATAATCCTTCGTTGTTTTATTGCAACTTAAAGTTCTATACCTCTAAAAAAACCACCCTTTAGTAACTAATAAAAAAAAAATATATTTTACGTGTTCTAAGTACTGTGAATATTTTCCAATGGAGATCCATCCACCTTCCACCATCCGTTGCACGGATGATCTATAAGGTTTTGCAGTTCCGAAAATTTTCCAGTTTGTTTCCCGTCAAAATTTGACGGACTTTGACGGGCTCTTTTATGCGATAGTTAGAAGATGTTTTCTCGGTGCTACTCTGAATTCTTCTTCCTGACTGTAAAAATTGGAACGTTGACAACGAAAAAATATGCAACAACCAATGGCAGTAAAAAATTAAAAAATTGTAAGGCTCGTTAATTCTAGTTTATTGTTCAATAATATTTAGTTTATTGTTAGCGGAAAAGCCATCGCAAACCAATTGCTGTGGGTGGGCCAAAATTTAAGCTGTTCTGCGAGCAAAAAGATTCAGTTTTATAGGTAATACAACAGGTAAATAATTACAAATATTAATTGAAAGTGTGGTATACCTCCATACAAAGTTACATTTTTCTTTAAATGACCAAAATAGGAAACAATTGGTTTTGCTTACAATTTTGCCATATTAATATGGAATGGTGGTGGTGCGTGAGGGTAGGCTCTTCCCCCGGGGAGATATATTTTAAACTATTATCGTATGCTATTTATTATTTTGTTTCACAATATGATTAGGAGAAAAACATTTTACAATAGTTTTCATAAGTTGAAACCTTTCATTTATTATTTTGAGATGGGCAACGGCTCATCAAGTCAGATGTTAGCGGAGGTGGATGGAGCTCTGTGGGAACACGAATTTCAGATTTGTCAAAAATCCGAATTTTAATTTAATTTCAATTTTAAATAATCACCTATTTAAGTTACAAGTGTAGTATATACTACAATAAAGTTTCATATTGCTTTAAATGACCAAACAGCACACTATAGTTTTTGCTTACATTTTTGCACTTTTATTATTGGCTAGACAGTGGCGTAGTAAGAACGAAGTGTGGGGGTACGGGAGGTTAGGCTATCACCCGTCAGCAATTTGTATGCAGATTTGTTGTAGGATATGCTCTAACATTGGATATATGTTTTAAACTATTATCGTATGCTATTTATTTTGTTTTATTCTACAACAAGATTAGGAGAACAACATTATGCAACTGTTTTCCCGAGTGGAAACCCCCCTTTAATTATTTTGACATGAGCAACTGCTCTTCAAGTCAGCTGTTATCGGATGGTGGAAGCTCTGTGGGAATTTTGAATTTCACATTGGTCAAAAATCCCAACCGTTTCACACGGATGGACTCTATGGGAAGAGGCTATAATGTGCTTATCCAATTATGCGATGGAGCCACTGTATATGGTGACAAAATTCCCCTTCAGTGTAAACGGTATTTTATAAAAGAAATTTTTTTCCAAAACACGATAGTCTTAAAACTGTGGAAAAAGTTAAACGAAATCGTTGGTTGCAAAGGAACTACCGATTGCTCAATTTCTAGATACATCGATATCCGCGAATAGTCATCAATTTTCGTCGCCTGTAAACCAGCGTTGTTGCTTGTAATTTTCCTGCAAAAAAATTATAAAGCAGTAGACACAACTGTAAGTTCAACCACTAAATTAAAAGATTTGAGATAAATTTCCATTATACAATAAAAGTGCACTTAAATTCAGAAACCTCTTTTGTTTCCTCGAACTTATGAAATGGCTCTTTTTTTTGTTACTCTACTTATAAAAACGCGCCGGGCAATTCGCCATTGCTATTGCTATATCTATATTAAGGCCTGCTAAACAGCTGTGGTAATAGTTAACGAGATGCACGATTTCTAAAAATAGTTATAAGTTTAAGTTTAAAGAACTCCAATAAACGAAGACGAGAAATATGCACTCTATCTGTTGGCGTCGCTTGCTGCGGCTTTCATTTTGTTTTTATGCAAAAACCACCACAAACACGGTCGCACAGACGAGTGCACACCACCAAACGTTCAAGAGCGGCTTGCTGGCCTTTTACTGCGTTTATGGGAGGCCAAGTTCATGAATTCCTAAACCCATTTCATTTATTCAGTTACTCAGTGTTACTTTAAAGAGGAAATTTTGTTTGCCATGGAAAATTGATTAGTCACTAAAATTCCATTTATACTGGCTTTGATCTTTTGCCATTTTTAGAAGGTAATATTTAACAAATTTTCGGTTGACAGATAATAAGGTTTTTTTAGACTTGAAGAATTCTTTAATTTTATACCATAAACACAGCTTTCGTTTCGCTTGGCTGCGTGCGAATTCTGATTCCTGTCTTCAGGGCTCAGCTTATCTTCTACTTTGCTCCATTTCAGCCGCCGTGCAGAGGTCCATCCCAGTCTAGAAAAAAAAAACCGAGAAGCGAGAAAATGTCAGCCAAGCGCAAGGCAGGGGGCAATGGAGCCGGGCCGAACAAGCGGCGCCCGAAGAAGAAAGAGTCTGACTACGAGGATGAGTTCAGTGACGAGTCCGAAGAGGACGGCGTTCACCAACAGGCGGCGGTTGCCAACCAAATGGAGGTTCTCATTCCCCACGACGACCTTGACCCGCCTAGCAAGCTGCCCGAGGACTTGCTGGCCACGTTGGAAAAGACTCCGGGCCAGATGCTGCTCGCAGGCATGGTCACCTGGGACCTTACCGGTAAGCGGGACCGCAAGAACGTCACTAAGGTTCGGCCAAACCTGTACAGCTTTCACCGATTTACGAACGATAAGGTGAGAAATCCTCCACGTTGGTTTGAACTATTTCGTAAGGGTTCTCTTTCGCAGTATCGATATGTGTCCAGCGGACCTAGTGCCGCCCACACTATTGTCATTAACATGGATCGCAAGGCGCTTGGTTTTGGACGCAATCCCAGCGGCCAGCTGGGCCTCAGTCAGGACATCAAGTTGGCGGAGAAACCCACCCTTATTCCTGCCCTGGAACAGCTGAATATCGTGCAAGCAGCGGTCGGCCGGCACCATACTCTATTTCTGACCGACACGGGTACCGTATACGCCTGCGGCGAGAATAAGTCCGGCCAGTGCGGTGTGGGCAATACTCACGCCAATATCTATTCGCCCACGCCTATCAATTACCGAGGACCACCCATAATCCGGATCGGTTGCGGAGCCGAGTTCTCGGTTATTCTGGACATAAAGGGCAGTCTGCACACATTCGGACTGCCGGAATACGGTCAACTGGGCCATAACACAGACGCCAAGTATTTTGTAAACGCCAACAAGCTGTCATTCCACTTTGAGACGTCGCCGAAAAAGGTGGTCCTGTACATAGAGAAGAGCAAGGAGGGTCATGTGACGCCAGTCGATGGTGTGCAGATTGTGGACTTTGCCTGCGGCAACAACCACACGGTAAGAGCAAAATATTTCTGTAGCTTATTGATACCTTTTCTAAACCTTGGCTTTTTAGGTCGCTATTGACTCCAAGAAACGCGTATACAGCTGGGGCTTTGGCGGTTTTGGGCGACTCGGCCATGCAGAGCCAAAGGACGAGATGGTACCACGACTAATGAAGTTTTACGATACACAAGGTCGGGGTGGGCGTAGCGTCTACTGCGGATCCACTTTTAGTCTGATCGTTAATGAGCTGGGTCTGCTCTTCCTGTTTGGCCAGAATAAAAAGACAGGCGAGGCCAATATGTATCCGAAGCCAGTTCAGGACCTATCCGGCTGGAATATCACCGACATTGGCTGTGCCAACACATCTATCGTGATTTCAGCCGACGACACACTTATCGCATGGGGTGCATCGCCTACGTTTGGTGAGCTAGGCATCGGGGAGTTCCAGAAGTCGTCGACGGTGCCTAAGGAGGTGCCAAAACTAGACAACATTAAAATACCTCAGGTCACTATGGGTTACTCGCACACGGCGTTGCTGGTTGACACCAGCCACGAGGGCACGAAGCAAAAGTACGAAAAGATGCCCGAGTACACTATTGATGATTAGATGGCTAGCAGCTTTTTAAATGCTGCTACAAATACATACCGCTGCCAACAACATTACTGATCCGCGTAGAAAACTCTGAGAACTGATCATCGAAACTTTGCTGCTACTTATTGAAAGTTAAACTAAACAAATCCAGCAAATTTTATGATATAAGTTAAAATTTTATTATGCTAAAACTCGCTATCTACGTACTATACGATAATCTCAGAATACGGATAAAATGTATTTTGTTCCCAAACTCTAATTTATTCTCGTAACTGATATAATTTTATCCTCAACATGTTCTCTTCTTTCTATAATTTATTGCCGCCCACCTTTAGGCTTAAAAACTATCAATATTACATATTATTATCCTTTGTAATTTTTAATTTACATATAACAAGATACAGTATTCATCATTCATTTTGAACAGAGTTAGCAAACGCAAAATGCAAACTACAAAACACGTAAATTAACAAATCAAGTGCATAAGGTTCACATAAAAAGTATACCATGGAAAAAATCCAATACCAGTTGCAACTATTATCTAGTACATCATGCATTTTAATCATATACAAAGAAATATTTAATAAAAAGAATGTTAGTACTTAGATTAAACCTATCATCTTTTATATTTTTATTGTGACCGGGACTCAGTTAAGCAGGAACCTGTTAAACCTTAATAGGTTGTTTATAAAGTTTATACTGTACTGTTATCTATAAAATAAAAACACCATTTACCATCCATCGTAAGTACTAAGAATAACATTTGTGATGAAAAATGGTTAGACAGTGCAATAGAAAATACCCGTGAAGGGAAAAAGGGTAGAATAGTTTTCGTTACGAAAGCGAAAATTATATAAAGTGTTTATTCACGTTCGTAAAGAGGTGCTTTTATTTGATATTAAATAATATCAAATGTTTTGTCCGGTTTCTCGAGTACCTGTAAAAGTCCCTGATAGCTAACTGCCTGAAAAACTTAAAGACCAGATAATGTGGTCGTAAAAGCAAATCGGGTTTCTCGACGCGTTTAATTTATCTGAACGAGAAACAATTACAGAGTGCTGTTAAGGCAATGAATATAAATAATATGAATATATAAAGCCTAGTGCTCAGATCGACGAAAACTGCGAGTTAACCATAGGAGTAAGCGAGAGCCAAAACTTTATCTAACACCTTTGGTTGGGACTTTTTTCTACCGCAGTACTCAGATGAGCTAAGAATATCCTAAGGATATAACAAAAAATTACCAGGTTAAGCGGATGAATATCGAGGAACGCCTTTAGCCGCCAGCAAAAGAATGCCGGATTTGATCTTTGGCTGTGTGGCAAATTTAAAGCTTTGCGACTTGGGGTTTCAACACTTTGTAATATTTTAAAATTGGCGCCAATTGATTTTATTGCCTTGTGCGGGT
This sequence comes from Drosophila mimetica, assembly GCA_037075245.1. Taxonomy (NCBI): domain Eukaryota; kingdom Metazoa; phylum Arthropoda; class Insecta; order Diptera; family Drosophilidae; genus Drosophila; species Drosophila mimetica. The sequence continues at coordinate 29,115,254 of JBAMCH010000007.1, read as the reverse complement.
GAACTCTAAAAATTTCGGTCACACTACAAATAATACAATTTTTCAACTAGTGAATCTTTTAGCCGAACTGAGTACTTTAATTTTAAATTACAAAAAAGTTACTTTTAGATTGGGAACAAACAAATTTTTAATAGTTTTCGTATTATTTTGACATTAATTGATCTATCCTTCCTGTGGCATTCGTATAATATAGTCGTCCGATTTATGTTAAGTTTAATTCGAAACTCTGATATGTAATAATAAGATAAAGTCTTATTCCAATAAAAATAAACGAAGTACAAATTTTTTCCTATTTATTTTCCATTAGTTTTCCGATCGTTCCTATAGGAGCTAAATGATATAGTTATCCGATTAGTCTAAAATTTAATCCGAAGTTCAGAAGATTTACATATTGGGTCTTCCCACAGAGATCCATCCACCATCCGTTGAACGGATGGTCCATAAGGTTTTGCCCTTCCGAAAATTCCAGTTAGCTATTCTGGGACCGAAAACATTATTTTTTGCTGAGAAGATTTAAAACATGTTGTGCAATACTTAAGTAATCACCAATTTTAGTTACAAGTGTAGTATATACTACTATAATGTTTAATATTGCTTTAAATGACCAAACAGCACACAATTGGTTTTGTTTACATTTTTGCTCTATTAATATTGGCTAGACAGTGGCGTAGTAAGAACGGAGTGTGGGGGTACGGGAGGTTAGGCTCTCCCCCGTCAGCAATTTGTATGCAGATTTGTTGTAGGATATGCTCTAACATTGGATATATGTTTTAAACTATTATCGTATGCTATTCATTTTGTTTTATTCTACAATAAGATTAGGAGATCAACATTATACAACTGTTTTCCCGAGTTAAGACCCCCCTTTAATAATTTTGACATGAGCAACTGCTCTTCAAGTCAGCTGTTATCGGATGGTGGAAGGTGGATGGTGGATGGAAGCTCTGTGGGAACACGAATTTCACATTTGTCAAAAATCCCAACCGTTTCACACGGATGGACTCTATGGGAAGAGGCTATAAAACATATATCCAATGTTTAAGCGTATACTACAACAAATCTGCATACAAATTGATGACGGGGGAGAGCCTAACCGCCGTACCCCCACACTCCGTTCTTACTACGCCAATGTCTAGCCAATATTAATAGTGCAAAAATGTAAACAAAACCAATTGTGTGCTGTTTGGTCATTTAAAGCTATATTAAACTTTATAGTAGTATATACTATACTTGTAACTACAATTGGCTATTTTTTAGGTATTGCACAATATATTTTGAATCTTCTCAGCAAAAAATTATGTTTTCGGTCCCAGAATAGAATATCAGAAAGGAATATTCTTAAAGTAGAAATATTTTTCTAAAATCAAGAAAAATTGCCATAAGTTTCAGAAATGGTCCTAAAATCTGGAAAGTGTTTTCTTTTAAAAAAATTCATTTTTTTTTGTGGTAAATCTTAAAATATGTAGAGATTGTCTAAAATTGGTACCGAGGAATAAGTAACTACAAGTATACATTCTAATTTTATTTTAAAGTAAATAATTCGTACTAGTGATACTAAAATGCTACAGAGTTGGCATGACTTTTATTAAAAATGGTGACAACTTTGGTTTTCAGCAATTTAACAAAATTGTCAACAGCCCCAAGGCTGTTGAATTGGTGAAATTTCTGAAGGTTGAATTTGTATGGAACAGCTGATTAACAGCTGACTAAAATTCAACAACTCAGCAATTCAATAGTTTAGGGAATACCCAAAATGATTATTTTACAGCCGTCCTACGCGCAATTTCGCAAAGATTTAAATGTGAACTTGTAGGTACAACAAAACACATATCGAGTAAAGAAAACAAATTTATTTTCTTTGTATACACCATTTAAAAAGCGGGGTTTAAATTGTATGAGGAATGCATGAATACCTTTGACTGTTGACTCGTATTTACAGCACGGTGAACCAACAGCACCCACTCCACATGTCGCGACATGTCGACTTGAATCTAGGTGGAATTGTTGAAAAGCTGTTTTACTAATATACAAATGATATAAAATGCAATTGTTAATACCACTTTTGTATTAACTCAAACCTCTTGTAAACTGAAAACCGCCTTTTAAATGGTTTATACGAAGATATAGCTGGATATGTGCTCCTTAGTTCTAACTACAAATACACAGTTTAATGTTTAAAAAATTCCGAGAAGGAGGGGTTCAATCGGATTTTGAGTGATATATTTAAGCGAAATAATATCGCCCTCAAAATAATCATTATTTTTGAACGATATTTTTTTCCGCTAACAGTAATCATTAATTTGTGATTTTAATTTTTTCTCTTATAATAATGACATAAAATGCATATACATAAAATAAGCAAAAAATATGCAAAAAAGAAGCAAAATATATGCAAAATATGCAAATGTTATTAACCAATAAAGAAATAACACTAAAATTCATAATTATAGATGATTTATATATCGGAGAACTGACATTTTCCGCGTTATTTATTCTAATTCGCGAAGTGAGTCCCGATCGCGGCATGAGTTTAAATCGAAGTGTCCGTCCAACGAGAACGCCTCTCCCTGCGAGCTCATCTTCCCTCTCAATCAACTCCTTTCTCGCTCTTGCGCAACCGGGCCACACTCGACGGCTATGCCGTTTCAAAAGGGGTGGCAACACCGTCTCGCTAATATTGCGCTCTCGCTCTCAATAGAGAACTATTACTTGGATTCTAGAAATTGGTCGCCTTCTAAAAATAATGGAATCAGCTCTGATGACCGCCAAATAAGACAACGGTTTCTATAATTTAAATAATTCCAAGAACTGCGACTGCGGCCTTCCTGACGTGTATGATGTTAACAACCCAATAAGCATTACTACTTAAATGCTGCGCTTTTCACTTACTTATTAACAGTAACTTCAACTTAAATTATTCGAAACATTCATTTTCATAAGGGTACATTTATAACTTTCTTTCTTGATAACTTATATCAGGTCGTCTCTTTCACATTTTTTTCTTAATTTCCAATTGGACTTTCAAAAACCAACTCTACCTCCTGACTCCCGCCATGCATCAACACAGTATCATGGTGCAGCCTCACATAAGCTCCCGCCAAGCATCCACACAGGATCATGCTGCAGCCCTACATAAGCTCCCGTCAAGCACCCACACAGGATCTCGTTGCAGCCTTACATACAATTACAATTAATTTTTCCATTTTGGGTCTGACCATCATCATTAATTGCGTTATCAAATTCTTCATCAATCTCTGCCAGTACTTCTATATATGGCAATATATTATATTATATTAGAGACTTTAACTTATATCGGTCACCCTTTAAAACTTCAATTATTTCAAAGGGACCCTTATATTACGGATCGAGTTTTGTTTGGTTTCTCTCTTCATTTCTTATTAAAACATACTCACCAACCTGGTGCTTTACAATTTTAGCGTTTATTTTATCGAATCTTTTTTTGTCATACTGTGCGTTACGATCAATATTTTCCTTGGCTTGCACCCTAACTTTATCCCTATCTACCATTTCCTCATCTTCAGTGATGGGCAACAAACCAAATGGTCTACCCTCGCTGCCGATCATCAACTCCAAAGGGCTTATTTTGGTCACTCGATTTGCTGTACTGTTAACGGCTAATTGGACTTCTAAAAGCGCGTCTTGTGAGGACCTTTGACTCGTTTCGACTGCAGTTAGCATACTTTTAAGTGTCCCCAAAACTCGCTCAACCTGCCCGTTGGCTCGACTAGCACCAGTAGCAATCAAATGAAGATTAATTATTTGCGAATTACAAAACTCTGGAAACCCTGAACAGGCGAAAGACCTACCCTGATCGGCAATTACACGCATAGGCAAACCAAACAACGACACAACAGTCTTCATGGCTCTTATACAGTTTTTCGTGTCTAGGTTCAACTTATGATACGAATTTTGTAAAAGCATCTATAATAACAATTACGTATTCCTATTGATCGTTCTTGCCTCTCAGCTTTCCTGTAATGTCGATGTGCAAAGTATGCCAGGGAATAGCAACTTTTGGAATTGGATGGAGCTCTGCCTGTACATTTCCTTTTGTCCGCCTTAGATAGTTTGCAAGTAATACAATTTTCCACAAAACGCCTCACATATTGGCGAACCAATAGTGCGCGTATACTTTGTCTATTGTTTTCTCCCAACCTAAGTGCATTACAGCTCCGTGTACATGGTTTATTACAGCCCATCTGTAAGCTCTGGGTATTACGGGTAAGCATCGTGTTCTACCGTTTCGTTGAATTTTTCGATAAAGCATGTCAACTTGTAAGTTCTAAGTAATTCTTCCTCCAACTCATCATTTTGTAATTTTTCAATTATTTCCGACACTTCTGGGTCGCGTTGCTGCTCAGCAAGTAACCAATTGTCAGAAGTGGGTTACGAAGTGGATAACGGCTTAGAAATTCAGCATGAGCCATTCTGTCCCCTTTCGTATACTCAATGCGAAATTGGAAAGCCTGTGTAACAAAATGGCCCCGGAACCAATCATACTTGATGCAAGGTGCAACTCTACGGGATGTTTGGGATCAAAGATAGTCAGTACTGGTGTACTAGTTAAAATTGCTATTACTTTCTGCCTCAGTGTTTCATGTTCACTTTGCCAAGCTAATTCCTTGAATTTTTGGGAAGTTAATAGAAACACTGGTTTTAACATTTCTTATAATTTTGGCACGAATTGGCAAAAGTAGGAAGCTAATCTGATTAATTGCCTTAACTGCGATACCGTTTGCGAAAAGGTTAGATCTACAAGAGTTTTTATTTTGCGTCTGTTTGGTCGAATTTCTCCCGCACTAACTTCATAGCCCAAATAGTCTATTTGCTGAGTCAGGAACGTAAACTTGTTTATATTAAATGAGAAACCTGCTTCCATTAAGATTTGTAGTACTTGATCTAGTCTTTCCATTGCCTGTTCTTTTGTTTCTGCGGCTATCAAAACGTCATCACTGTAAACGATGACAAATGAATGGGCTAGCGATCCCAACGCCTTCATTATTGCGCGTTGAAACACCGATGGCGAGTTTTTTAGCCCAAACGGCATTGCGCGGAATTCATACTGCCCCTCGGGCGTTACAAAAGCCGTACGTTCGATCGAGTCACGGCTAATTGGAATTTGAAAGCCGCTCGCCATATCTAAATATGAGAAGAACATGGCTCCCCGCATACGAGCTATTTGATCAGAAATGAGTGGTAAAGGATATTCCGCCACGGTATTTGAGTTTAATTCCCTGTAGTCAACGCATAAGCGATCTGTACCATTCTTCTTTTTGCCCAGCATCATCGGGCTAGCAAAGGGGGAACTACTCGTGCGTATAACTTTGGCGGACAACAATTCGTCTATCCCTCTATCTTACATTGGCCTTTTCTTCTTCACATAGCCTATATGGGCGACGCTGAAAAGTTTTATGCGGATCACTAAGACGTATACTAAGTAGACCTGTTGTCACTCGTGTGTGTGGAATGCCTTCAATAAACGACTTAGAATAGTTTCCCAATATTTCGGTTAATCTTTCTTTTTCTAACCCATTTAAATCTTTATTGAAATTGAAACGATTTTCCAAACTTGAATCGTACGACAGCGCTTGTACAATTTTCGATATATAAATTTCGAATTTATTTGACGATAGTTGTTGATGCACTAGGAGCATAGATACGGGACACATGGCTACAACTATGATTGTTATGTATTGTATTGTATTTATTAAGCAAAGGACTGCTTGTAAAACATTAGTAAAGTACATTTTGTATTAAAGGAACTAGTGCGCCAAACCACATAAGGGGAATTTTTTAACGATATGCCCCTGCTCACATCGAGTGGTGGGCAATTAGAAATGACATATTTCAAGACAATAACGATAATACTAAGTTATAATTAGACACTGAAGAGACTCCATACAACAAGACGTGACTGAGATCATTATATTTATCACAAAGAACACGGAAAGGGTCATTAAGGGCAAAATTTGACCTGCACAATGGCTGAGACAGGGGGCGATACCGGCGAACTGTCCTGCATGGTACATTCCAGTTTAGGGAACTAAGGAGAAAGGAGGAGTCGACATCACCATTTATTAATTTATGTATGAACATAACACCGTGACAAATCCTACGGTTGATCAGGGTGGGCAAGTCTAGTAAACGCAATCTGACATTATAAGATGGCAACCGACGGCCAGCGTCCCAATTAAAACCTCTTAGAGCAAATAACAAAAACTGCTTTTGAACAGACTCCAGCATATTTTGACAAGTTACCGTCTGCGGTGACCATATACAAGAACAATACTCTAACGATGGCCGAACAAGAGATACATATAGAAGCTTAGTTGTATAAGGGTCATCAAACTCCTTAGACCAGCGCTTTATAAAGGCTAAAAGGCTTCTAGCTTTATTACAAATTAGTGATATGTGATCATTAAAACAAAGTTTATGCTCAAATAAAACTCCTAGGTCTTGAACAGTAAAAATACGTTGAAGGACATTGTTGTCAATAGAGTATGAATACATAGACGGATTACGACGATAAAAAGTCATAAAATTACATTTAGAATAGTTAAGATATAAATAATTGAGTTTGCACCAAGTCTGTAAATAGTCAAGATCTAATTGAAGACGAGAACAAGAATCCGGTAATGACATGGACAAACACAGTTTCACGTCGTCAGCAAACATTAAAACAGTTGCGGACTTAATAACTTGAGGTAAGTCGTTAATCAACAAGCCAAATAATAAGGGTCCCAAATGACTTCCTTGAGGTACACCAGAAGTAACATTTATAGTTTTGGAAGTTATATCATTATAGTTCACCCTCTGAGAGCGGTCAGTGAGATATGAGTGTAGCCACTTTAACAACTTTGGAGGCAATCCCATAAGGGTAAGTTTATGAATAAGTAGGCCATGGTTTACCGAGTCAAAAGCTTTGGAAAAATCCGTAAAAATTACGTCTGTTTGCTTCTTATGAAGAAAGCCACGTTTTACTAATGAGGTAAATTCAAGCAAATTAGTGGTAGTAGATCGGCACCTGGTGAAGCCATGTTGACAAGGCGAAATAAGCGACCGACATTGATGCTGCAATTGACAAGTTATTAATTTTTCGAATAATTTAGGAATAGCACTGAGCTTAGCAATACCACGATAATTAGCAATATCACCCCTATTACCTTTTTTAAACAGCGGAACAATAAAAGATTCCTTCCAAGCTGACGGAAAATTACATTGATTTAACGACATATTGAACAGGATTGTTAGAGGGCTGGAAAGAAAATTTGCACAATTTTTTAGAATGCAACTAGGGACCATATCAGGTCCTGCTGAAAAAGAGAGTTTTGAATCGATTAAGCCCTGGAGAACATCGGCTTCAAGAATAACCGGATTAAAAATTGAGTCAAGATGAGGTAAAGGATTAGGATAGTTAAAAACATTGCTACTATCAACTTTAGTATAGGTTGATTGAAAAAAATCAGCAAATAAGTTAGAAATGCCGTTTTCATCGGAAGCGACTACAGAATTAAAAAACATGGGGGGAGGAAAGCATTGAGATTTCCGTTTGGCATTCACAAATAAATAAAATTGTTTTGGATTACTTTTAAAGTCACTTTTACAGCGTGCAAGGAAGTTATTATAGCATTCAGAATTTTGTTTTAAGTAGTCAGATCTGACAACAGAATATTTGGCAAAGTCCATCTGCGAGCCAGTTTGTTTAAATCGTTTGAAGAGTCTGGATTTTTCGTTCCTTAGATAGGAAAGCTGACGGGTAAACCACGGAGAGCTATACGGAATTTTTCCACTAGAAAGGGGTACACATTTATCAAACAAATTGTAAAGGACACCATAAAAATAAGCTACACCATCCGCAAAAGGAACATCTGTTAAGTATCACCAATCAATTATAGATAAGGAGTGCAAAAGCTGCGGATAATTCGTTTTCCTAAAGCAAAAACTTAGCCTTGGCCTTGTTGAAGCTTTTACTGAGTTGAAAACCCCTGTTAAAGACAGCTGGAGGGTAGGATGATGATTATCTTCAGGAAGAGATAGAGGGGGACACGAGATACAGCAGCGTCGCAATTATCCGATATAAATGTCAAGTCTAAAATACGCTCATTGTGATTGAAAATCCAATTTATTTGCAGCAAAGACAGTTCAATAAGGCCTTCAATAAAATCGTTTTGATTTCTGGGAGTCATTGATATCCAGTCATTACACTGAAACCAAGAGACATTTGGGAGATTAAAGTCACCAAGAACAACGAGGTAATCATTATCATCAGCCAAGGAAGATACATGACGTATCGCAGACAGGTGGAGTGAATACATATTCATTTCAGATCCTGGGGGTATATAGGAGGAGGTAATCAACATATTAGACGTTGGAAGTGAGAGTTTGACAGCAATAAGTTCAATACTTGAAGAGTCAGGAGTGGTAATAAGCTCTGAAGTCAGGTTGGATTTAACCGCAATGAGGACTCCCCCACCACGACGACACGGGCGATCATTTCTATAAATAAAGTAGTTTTTAGATAAGATTTCACTATCATTTACAGTCGAGTTAAGCCAAGTTTTAGAGAAAGCAATAACATTGGCATCAAAAGTAGCACTATCTTGAAATAGTTTAGTTCAAATAGTTCGAACATTTTGATAGTGAATCAAGAAATCTAGTCTTTTGGAGCCGTAGAAGCATTGCGCGAGCCACCAGAGGTTCTAACAGTCGTATTGTCTTTTTTCAAATATTCATACACAATAGTATTTTCGGGCCAAAAGCTCAAACAAATAATTTTACTAAACAGCCCATCCGGAACATGAATTTAAAATGAATTTAAAAATTTAAAATTAAATTTGGTGATGCCGACAGCACTGGGATCGGTAAGGGAGAGTCTCGTGACAATATGATGTTTCACATCATTCTCAGTTGCAGAAGCTAACAGTCTCGACACAAAAATACACTTTTTGGGAGCCAAGGCCGCCAGGGTAACTGGTGCAGAAGATGGAATAGTGGATGGACGTCGGGGAATAGCCAGCAAAGCCGTCACAGGGGCAACGGTTTGTGCAGCCAATGAAGTTCCAGCAGAATCCAGAATCCAAGTCCAAGAACTTCCGTAAAGGAAGTTGGGGGAGGAATTGCGTCGGAGTCAAGCGATTCATCCTCAGTGGCGAGGGGGGGAGCTGATTGATTGAAGTCCATTCATTTCCTTGAAATAGAGCTCAATTGCATAAGGGCGGCAGACTCTGGAACAATTAAATTGTTATTAGATATGGAACAACTACCCGTGTTTGGATATTGGGAAACATTTAGCAGTTTTAGATTCTTAAAGTGGGATTCCGCGGTCTTGAATTTCTCGTGAAGCTCACGAAATTCATTTGACAGTGCTTGGAACTCCAGATGGGTTTGCCGCATAAACGATTTCATATCAACTTCAATTTGTCTACAGCTCGGACACGTCCAGTTAAGGCCAACCCGTAGCTTTAACTTGTCGACGATTTGGCCACTTGCGCGCCCAAGCTCAACACAAATACGATGCGCCAAGTTGTCACAGATCCAGCAACAGACCAGCGGTTGACGAGTAGTAATTTTGTTGTTAAACGCACACGAAGCAGCACAACACAACGTCATCTTGGTAGAATAATCGTAAATAGCAGCAGCAGGTTAAATGCAAGCGATCAAAGAGCAGCGCAGCAGCAGCAGGGCTTAGCAAAGAGCGGTCGGATACAGCGATCGAGGAGCAGCACGGGAGCCGGGCAGAGAGCGGTCAGATATAAGCGCTGAGGAACCGCAAAGAGCGAAATGCACCGATTGCAAGTTCGTGTGAATGTTCGCGGTAAGCACAGAGAGAGTGGTTACAAACCAACAACACGAACTGTAAGCTTAGCGGTACCGCTGGCAACAATAGAGCAGGTTCTCGTGGGTGTTCGCGGCAAACACAGAGAGAGTAGTTTAAGCAACAACACAAACTAAGGGTTTTGCGGTAACGCTGGCAAAACAGAGCAGTAGCAAAAATATTCAGTTCACAACTTAATTTTGCGAATAATAAAGTCACTGTCCATGTAAATTAACCGAATGGCCCGTATTAAACACGATTAAACACGATTTATGGTCAGGCTCAAGTGGCCTGTACTTAGGATTACAAGTGCCAGCACTGCACCCTTGTAGGGTTTGAGTTATTTACGGCTCTAGATCAATTAACATATTGACATGTACCGAACTAATTATATTTATTATAAAATGGTGTTCTTCTTGAACATTCTGCCAAGGGCGGCAAGATGCGGTGTAGGTGTTATCAATTAAATAAATTTTTTTTGTTAACAATGCAAATATAAACTTAGTAGACTGTATACTTAATTCGATATATTGTATTTGCTTTTTAACTTTGGACACCTTGCAACGGTCTTAAAATTTATTACCAAATTCATAATCATTAAATCTTTAATTTTAGCATGATGCCTTTTCATGTATTCGTTTTCATTCTTTAACCGTTTAATATTAACTGAATCATTAATGAGACATAGTTTTAGTGGCCACCATATTCTTCTTGAATAAGAACTACTTTGCTCTACAAATTTGTAAAAGTAATGCCTTGATAAATCAAATCGCCTTACGACTTCTATTTATAAATTCTTCCTCTACAAAATGAACGGTTGTAAGAACGTCATTTACTTTATATAATACGGATGGTGAACTAAAAAAAACCTCACTTCCAAAGTTAAGTCCTGCCGGCGGACTTTCACGGTAATGTATTTGTTCATCTTCTATTCCTTTAGAAATCGCCAAGCTACCTAACTCTTCCTCTTTTAATGGAATCGCAAATATTTTATTTGATTCTAAAACATTTCTTTATACTTGAATTCATTCAAAAAAATAAATTCCTCGACAATATAAGCAAACTGTTCCTCCGGCGTATTTTGTAATTCTTTTGCCCTAACAACGAAAGGAATATATCCTTCCATGCGGAATTTTTTCTTTATCATCATTACTATATTTTGAACATCGAATTCTAATACACTAATAATGTCTTCAAATTTCTTGCTTTCAAAATACCATCTAGCCTGTTCCACCACATTAAACAAATTTGTAGCTAAATAGTTAATCTTATTACTTCTAACGTTAAGAGAATACTTGCAGCCACCCAAATGTGTTACCGTCTCATCTAGATATTTGTTCAACTGATCGACTATACCCAAGAAGGCCTGCCTTGAATAATTTTCATAATCGGACGACATCATGTTTTTTATATTACAATTTTACTAATATCGAACTTATCAGACGATAACGCTGACTTAGCTCATTGATGACGATTCCAAGGATGTTGTCGACGACTTCATTGTAGCGGTGAATTCGATGACCTCCTGGCGATGACTTCCCTTGAAGACAGGTTCTGCGGTCGGCGACGTGGAGATGATTTCGTTGTTGTAATTTTTTTTTTTAAATTTTTGTTTTTGTGTTGTATTTTTAGTTTGTTGTTTTGTTGCCTTCAGTATTTGTAACTTTTTAATGCTATTAGCATTGTAGGCACCTTATTTTGCTTAGCTCTTTGGCTTTTAGCATTTGTAGGCACATTTTTATACCCGTTACTCGTAGAGTAAAAGGGTATATTAGATTCGTGCAAAAGTATGTAACAGGCAGAAGGAAGCGTTTCCGACCATATAAAGTATATATATTCTTGATCAGGATCACTAGCCGAGTCGATCTAGCCATGTCCGTCTGTCCGTCTGTCCGTCTGTCTGTCCGTCTGTCTGTCCGTCTGTCCGTCTGTCCGTCTGTATGAACGCTGAGATCTTGGAAACTATAAAAGCTAGAAGATTGAGATTTGGCATGCAGATTCTAGGGGTTAATACGCAGCGCAAGTTTTTCACGCCGATGTGCCACGCCCTCTCTAACGCCCACAAACCGCGAAAAACTGTGACCCATTCTGTATGAACGCTGAGATCTCGGAAACTATAAAAGCTAGAAGATTGGGATTTGGCATGCAGATTCTAGGGGTTATTACGCAGCGCAAGTTTTTCACGCCGATGTGCCACGCCCCCTCTAACGCCCACAAACCGCGAAAAACGGTGGCACCCACAGTTTTGAAGCTATATTAACGGGAAAAGAAATGTGTATTTGTTTCATCAATACATATTGATAGACCAAAGTGGGAAACCCCCCTCCCCCCCTAACGCCCACAAACCGCGAAAAACAGTGGCACCCGTCTGTATGAACGCTGAGATCTCGGAAACTATAAAAGCTAGAAGATTGGGATTTGGTATGCAGATTCTAGGGGTTAATACGCAGGGCAAGTTTTTCCCGCCGATATGCCACGCCCCCTCTAACGCCCACAAACCGCGAAAAACTGTGGCACCCACAGTTTTGAAGCTATATTAACGGGAAAAGCAATGTGTATTCGTTTCATCAATACGTATTGATAGACCAAAGTTGGAAACCCCCCCCCCCCCCTAACGCCCACAAACCGCGAAAAGCTGTGGCGCCCATAGTTTTAAAGCTAGAGCAAAAGTGTAAACGCAATTTTGTTTGGGTTATTAACGCCTACCGAAATGTAGAAGAAATTTTTTAAATTTTTTGAAGCGGCTGCTTGGTTTGCCCTGCTTGAGACTGCTGACTTTAGCTGAGTAACGGGTATTTGATAGTCGAGGCACTCGACTATAGCGTTCCCTCTTGTTTTTATTTTGGATTTTTAGAAATTTGTTGCCTTACTTGTGTTTTTCTTATTTTCAAAAGTGTTTATTTGTTTGGCACTTTTTACAAATTATTATTACTTTTTATTTTGTCTGATGTTGGCCTCAAACACGCCTTATAACCAAACAAATTAATTTTTATTTTTGGTTTATTTTTCCGATATCATGGAATCGGTAACGCTCTATTATTAGCGACCTTTAGCTGTTTTTAAAAAAACAGAATCTTTAAGGTGCTTTAAAAAACAAAAAAAACTCTTTATATATCTTTTTGCCTTTATTTTGTTCAACACTTTTCTCTCTTACCTTTGGTAGGGGAAAACAATCGTGTGAATCTATTGCTACCTTTAGCTGCAAGCGTCTAGCACTTAGCAGAATTTTTAAGGTGCAGAAAATCTCTGAGCCTTTTACCACTGGTGGGGAAGACAACAGAGAGGTCTGGCCAATTGTTCCGCAAGGACTCAAAACGGCTCGAATGACCAAAATGAAAGGGATCCTATGATAAGGAAATGAACCTTCACCGTTGAGTTCTGTATAAAAACTGATTTTATTTTTCTAAGTCTTCGCTTAACCCAAGCTAATCTAATTTGAATAAAAGGAGAGAGTGCTTAACAGAGTCAAAAGCTTTGCTGAAATCTGTATATATAACATCAGTCAGCATTTTTTTCTTAAATCCATTTATTACAACAGATGACAATTCAAGGAGGTTAGTGGTGGTCGATCTTCTCTTAACAAAACCATGCTGACACGGTGATATTAGCGAGGAGCATAAGTGTTGCAAATGAGAAGTAATAATACGTTCAAATGCTTTCGGAATTGCCGACAATTTAGAAATACCTCTATAATTCTGAGCATTTGCCTTCGCACCCTTTTTGTGAAGTGGAATAACGAAAGAGTCATTCCAGATAGTTGGAAATATTGATGATGAAATAGACAAGTGAAAAAGTTTAAGAATCGGTTTACAAATGGTTGAAGCACAAAACTTAAGCACATCCCCAGGGAGTCCATCAGGACTGGGAGAATAAGTTGACGTTGTTGTTGCTAAATCCTTTAAGAGAGAACTTTCGGTTATTATAGGGGTAAAAAAAAATAAGCTCTATTTAAGCGGTTAAGTTAGATAGAATTAGACCAAGCTGCCGAACTATAAGTAGTTTGGAAAAACTCGGCAAATAAATCCGCAATTTCAGAATCCGCCGATGCCTCTTTTGAGTTTAAATGTACCGAAGAAGGCAATGCCAAAGACTTACGCTTGGCATTAACAAAGTTATAAAACTGCTTCGGATCATTTGAAAATTCGAATTTACATCGATTTAAATACATAGAATAGCAATGACTGTTGAGAACATCGAAATCTGAACGAGCTACCACATATTTCATCAGATGGCTTACCCGATTTTTTATACTTATTATAAGTGTTGCATTTAAGATTTTTAAGTCTTTGAAGCGCATTGTTAAACCAAGGAGGCCTGTTTAGCTTCGGAGAAAGTCTGTCAGGAACGCATTCGTCAAAAAAAATTATTAAAACCCTATAGAAAAGTTAAATTGCACTTTCGATATCCATGCAATTGTAAAAATCAGTCCAATTATATGGCAAAATCATATAGAAACTAAAATAGGAACTTTTGCCAGCCCAAAACAACTAACGCTGGCCTAAGCATTGAATTTTGTATGTGGGCGGTTCTTTTACAAACCAAACCCCTTTTATTAGGTCACATTTTTGATTTGCCTGAAACTTTTTTTACACGTACTATTAGGAAAATAAGTAAGCACGTGTATCAGGATTTGACCGAAAAAAAATATATTTTAGTTAGAATTTTTTTAAGTTTGCCAAAAATTGTCAAATTTGATAAAGGATACTTTTTCATTGAAAATATGTATCTCCGGTTATATAAATCCGATTGACTTCATGTTTTTTGATTGCCCCCACAAAATAAAAAAAAAACAAAATTATATCAATATATGAGATTTTGATCGGTTTTCGTAAAAAGTTGGAGCCATTTTTAGTTTTTTAAATATCGAACGTTTTTTAACAAGCCCTCGCCTTTCTTCTACGAACGCACGCCAAAGCATGTAGTGCATGTCGCTCGCTTTTATTACATGCTTATAATTTTCATACTTACGTTTCATTTAAACGTCTGTTGAACATATCGGACTAACAAATAGGAATTCCTTGCTTAAAATATTATTGAATTATTATTGTGGCGCCCACAGTTTTAAAGCTAGAGCAAAAGTGTAAACGCCATTTTGTTTGGGTTATTATTGCTTACCGAAATGTAGTAGAATTTTTTTAAGTTTGCCAAAAATTGTCAAATTTGAAAAAGGGTACTTTTTTTTAATATCGAACGTTTTTTAACAAGCCCTCGCCTTTCTGCTACGAACGCACGCCAAAGCATGTAGTGCATGTCGCTCGCTTTTATTACATGCTTATAATTTTCATACTTACGATTCATTTAACAGTCTGTTGACCATATCGGACTAACAAATAGGAATTCTTTGCTTAAAATATTATTGAATTATTATTGTGGCGCCCACAGTTTTAAAGCTAGAGCAAAAGTGTAAGCGCCATTTTGTTTGGGTTATTATTGCCTACCGAAATGTAGAAAATTTTTTTTTTAATCGGCCCACTCAGTAAAAAGTTATAAGCAAATTATGAAATGTCCGGTAGATGGCGCCACTTGTAAGCGGCTGCTTGGTGAGCCCTGCTTGAGACTGCTTGCCTTAGCTGAGTAACGGGTATTTGATAGTCGAGGCACTCGACTATAGCGTTCTCTCTTGTTCTCTCTTGTTTTATATTGTTCTATATCATATATCATTTAGCTCCTATAGGAACGATCGGAAAATTATTGGGAACTTATTAGGCTTTATTAGGAACTTATTTGCTGTTAATTATCTGTAAATTATTCGGGAAAGAAAAAAATTGGCCGCTTAATTTTTTTTTAAGTTGATGCATGCTCTGCTAACTTGATATCAAGTTAACAGTTGTTCTTGTCTAAATATTTTCAATACAACAACGATGGCCCACCTCTTGAAACTGGCTAAGTTTGTTTAAAAAATATTTAATTCGATTGCCCACAACCTAAAAATAGTAATTGCGACATAAGGGTCGTGCAATTCTAAATCAGGTAATTCAAGCGACAACATATCCAGCAGGTAATATTTAAATACATTTATAAATATGAATGGTTCGCCAGTTTCAAAGGTTTGAATATGTTGGTACCTGTGTAAAGGGTTAACCATTATTTTTTGCTGGTATTTTCCGCAACCTGCTCCAATTTTAAACCTGAAACACTTGCCCCAATTTGGAAAATCGCTTTCCTCCTCGAATCTCATATTAGGTATAAAAAACGACACCCAGAACGCACGATGATCAGAGAATTGTGTTTGTGAAATCATAAGTGAAGTGAATAATGACGTCGAAAACTAGTGGAAAGGCAACTTCAACCAGTGATTAAACCAAAAGCTAATCTCTAGATAGTGACTGAGAAAACCAATAAATACAGATAGTGACTGCAAAAATCAACAAAGTGGATCATTCTGTGATCAAAAATAATAATCAGCAATCTTCATATGCAGTTGCTATAAATCGAAAAGCCAAATTAAAGTCTACAACAAAGACTCAAAAAGTGCGAAATGAGCCGTATACGGTAAGCATCAAAAATTTAAGGAATTGGATAGTGCCTTAATCGACTTGGACCCTTCAGAGCTCGCAGCCACTGCAGGCGTAACAAGTGATAGCAATTACCAAAAAAATGGACTTCGAAGAAGCCTCCAGAAAACGACAACACTGTGATGAATCGTCGGACGATGATAGTCAAAGCAGCAGCGATCTTTCCGACCTAGAAGAAGAAGAGAAGCAAAGTGACGAACATGTCAACCTTACCCAATCGCAACTCAGTGGGTTAATGGAAGAACTTGAACTCCTTCGTCAAGAAAACTAACGTCTTAAGGAGCTATACCTACATCAACCGACAACCAAAAATGATTACTATCAAAAAATAAAGCTAAATTGTTTTCATATACCCCCAAAGAACTAAAACCGCACTCAATAGTCCTTAAAAAACTCCCTCTTTATGTCTTCCAAGTAGATGACATACTAACCGCCCTTAAAGAAAGCCTGCCCACTGTTAAATTTATATCAGTAAAGCCTTTAAAAAAAAATTCTGGCTAGCATTGAAGAAAAGAATCAAGTTTTCCAACTAAAAACCTTGCTTTATTGTAAAATTGCAGTAAAAGGTCTGAAAAAAAATAAAAATTACACGGGTTTACAAAAAAAAATTGATGAAATACGCACTTTATGAAACTGTGATTTTCGGTTAAGGTTCATCTCCCTGAGTAAGAAATGGGCACTTTCAATTTTTTGTATGGTACAGTTTTTTTTTAAAGTGTAAAAAACGTTTTTTGCACTTCTTTACTTTCTAACTCAAGTTGTGGTAAACCGATTTAGGCTATCAAAGACTCATTTTACAGGTAAAAGAATGACCTTTAACTTTCTTATACACAGCATTGAGTTCAATTCATTGGTTTAGAAGCTACACTTCGTCAAAGCTGAAAAAGTTGGAAAAAATGCAAAAAAGCTGGCATAAATGGCTACTTTAAAAATACACGCCTAAAAACCGAAATTATTTGTAAAGCTTATATGGTTAGGTGGTACTTCGACAAAAAAAACAAGCTAATGATCGTTACTATCCGCCAGTAAATTTTTTTGATATGAATTTTTTAAGCTCGGAACAACGTTGGTTTTTTGGCCGTTTACAGCTGTTAGCTGAGGTTAACAGGACTCTAACAGGGCTGTAATACACCTTTTTTCCAACTGAAATAATCTATATAAAATCGAACCTTTGGCTGTTAATTGAGTTGATGGTCTTGTTAGTTTGCTTAAAGATATATCTTTAAGTAGAAGTTATAAAAATAATTTCGGTTTTTAGGCGTGTATTTTTAAAGAAGCCATTTATGTCAGCTTTTTTGCATTTTCTCCAACTTTTTCAGCTTTGACGAAGTGTAGCTTCTAAACCAATGAATGAAACTCAATGCTGTGTATAAGAAAGTTAAAGGGCATCCTTTTACCTGTAAAATGAGTTTTTGGTAGCCCAAATCGGTTTACCACAACTTGAGTTAGAAATTAAAGAAGTGCAAAAAACGTTTTTTACACTTTAAAAAAAAAACTGTACCATACAAAAAATTAAAAGTGCCCATTTCTTACTCAGAGAGATGTACCTTAACCGAAAATCATAGTTTCATGAATTGCGTATTTCATTAATTTTTTTTTGTAAACTGGTGTTATTTGATGCAATGTCGTAACTGTCAGCGATACACGCATATGGCTATTAACTGTAACATGGGATACATGGTCCTGGTAATTGCAAGATTAAAAAGTCTGAGAACCTGTCCGATAAGTCTGAATCTAAATGTGTCAACTGCAATGGTCCTCACACAGCAAATGTACCCATTTGTCCAACACGAATTGCAGCTAAAGAAAAACAAACTCAAAACAGGAAATCACCCACAATAAATATCAATCGTCGATTACTAAAGCTGAAAGCCTCTCACATATTAGAGGGGAAACTACCTTCTCTTCTCTTTTCTCAAAAAAAGACAAACAGGAAGGCACAACAAAAAAAAGTGCAACCTCAGCAAAGAATTCAGCAAGTTCATGGAGAAAAGGCTAAATCCGACCCAATCCTTTAAATCTTTCAAAAGAGACACGGTTGAAGCCTAATGTCATGCTTTCAAATCATGCAAAGTGTGACAAAACGGTACTCAGGAATAGCGAGCCTCAGCGGTGATGAACAAAACGACAGAAGCAGGAGATTATCCTTGACTTCTTGTTCCAATTATCAATAAATTGCGCATTGTTAAACCAAGGAGGCCTGTTTAGCTTCGAAAAAAGCCTGTCAGGAACGCATTCGTCAAAAAAAGTGTTTAAAACCCTATAGAAAAGTTAAATTGCACTTTCGATATCCATACAATTGTACAAATTAGTCCGATTCTATTGCGAAATCATAGAAACTAAAATAGGAACTTTTGCCAGCCCAAAACAACTAACGCTGGCCTAAGCATTGAATTTTGTATGTGGGCGGTTCTTTTACAAACCGAACACCTTTTATTGGGTCACATTTTTGATTTGGCTAAAACTTTTTTTACACGTACTATTAGTAAAATAAGTAAGTACGTGTATCAGGATTTGACCGAAAAAAAAATTTTTTAGTTAGAATTTTTTTAAGTTTGCCAAAACTTGTCAAATTTGAAAAAGGGTACTTTTTCATTGAAAATATGTGTCCCCGGTTATATAAATCCGATTGACTTCATGTTTTTTGCATTATTTCCTCTTCTTTAAAAAAAACTGTTCTAAAAAAAAATAAGTTTTTAATTTTTTTAAAATAAAAACAAATTATGATTTTAAAAAACTTTTTAATCATTGCCCCCACAAAATAAAAAAAAATTTATGTCAATATATGCGCCATATTGTTAGTTTCAATCGGTTTTCGTAAAAAGTTGGAGCCATTTTTAGTTTTTTAAATATCGAACGATTTTAACAAGCCCTCGCCTTTCTTCTACAAACGCACGCCAAAGCATGTAGTGCATGTCGCTCGCTTTTATTACATGCTTTTGGTTTTCATACTTACGATTCGATGCTGCCACAAGATTGGAAAAAGCCATTTTGGGTGTTAATTTGCAACTCATTCTGTCAACGCTGTACAATTCAGGTACTCAGGTTATTGTTAAAACATTAGGAATGATACAGCTTTTGCACTCGCATACCGGTCAGTATATAAAAGAAAAGATTTTGGAAGTTCTGCAGGATTACAAAATAGGACTTGATCAAATCTTCAGGTAAGAATATAATTAAATAACATTGATTTTAAATCTAACATTTTTAATTTAACATTTTTTTAATAATATAATTAAAAAGGAATTACATCGGATAATGGAAGAAATATGACAAAGGCCGTGGAAATCCTAAATGAAGATGCCCTGAATGACTCTCTTTTGAACGACGACAAACAAGATAGAACTGGCAAATATTCACTTGGTTCGATGTGCTGCTCGTACCCTGCAATTGTGCGTGATTGATGTCAAAACACGAGCGAGATCAGCAGCAATATCAACGATTGCCGTAAGGTATGTAAAGCGTTGTGTACGGAAACTCATAGGTAAGAGAATTGATGGTTTTTTTTAGCCCTTATATATGTAGGAGTTATACCGTCAGGTTCGTCGGTTATTATGATATACGGTTTTTCTTAGTGTATTCCGCGCAGCGAGTCGCAATGATTTTCTTTAACACACACGTTCGTCTGTCCGCTCTGAAGGGTTAACTCTCTTTTTCCTCACTTTTCAATACTCATCATTGAGCCACGCTCATCAGGGATTTCGCTCTCCTTTCCCACCGCGCTCTCACACAAAAGCTCTCTCACTCTTTGCAAATCTCTTTTGATCCACATTTACTACTTTGCAAAACTCATACAATGAGAGACCCACAATCAAATATGGGCATTTCCAGGGTGAGGGACGCGACATTTTTTCAACTTAAACTTTAAAAATAAGAGTGACGCAGTATACATTTTTAAATTTTTATTTTTTTGTTGAATAGCTTAAACGCTCTTGTATTTATGGTAAAAAAATGAAGATTATCTGTCCAGCCAGTTCTAAGAAATAAAATAAAATAAGGGAAATACGGACGCGACAAAAATAGAACTGCAATATTGATAACTTCAGAAAAACATTAAATTCTGCGAAAATAGACGACGTATTTTTTTGAATTTTTTTTCCAGTATACCTGTTGAGTAACCAAACATATCAAAGCAAGTTCGGTGGCAAAACATCAGCGCTTTTTTTTCTAAAAATAGTGCAAGAATATGGACGCGACATGTAGCTACTTAACAAAAAATTGCAACTTTTTATTTGGTCAATATGTTGCAGAGCTATTCTGCTGTAAAGTTTGGTTAAATTATTTTAACGTTATCCACCTCTTTTTAATATAAACATAGTTTTTATATAGCTCGTTCTATGAAAGCTATGAGACTAAGTGGTGAGAATTAAATTAATTGTTTCTAGTACCCGCAGAAATTTTATCAAAATAAACCTGTTAAAGAATATTGGCAATTCTCTGCTGTGGCTTTAGATATTAATTAGAATTAAAACAAGAGGGAACGCTATAGTCGAGTGCCTCGACTATCAAATACCCGTTACTCAGCTAAGGCAAGCAGTCTCAAGCAGGGCAAACCAAGCCAACCGCTTAAACGTGGCGCCATCTACCGGACATTTCATTATTTGATTATAACTTTTTACTGTGTGGGCCGATTTCTACATTTTGGTAGGCATTAATAACCCAAACAAAATGGCGTTTACACTTTTGCTCTAGCTTTAAAACTGTGGGCGATACAGCTTTTCGCGGGTTGTGGGCGTTGGGGGGGCGTTATGTATTGATGAAACGAATACACATTCCTTTTCACGTTAATCTAGCTTCAAAACTGTGGGTGCCACAGTTTTTCGCGGTTTGTGTGCGTTAGAGGGGGCGTGGCACATCGGCGTTAACCCCTGAAATCTGCATGCCAAATCCCAATCTTCTAGCTTTTATAGTTTCCGAGATCTTAGCGTTCATACAGACGGACAGACAGACGGCCGGACAGACGGACATGACTAGATCGACTCGGCTAGTGATCCTGATCAAGAATATATATACTTTATATGGTCGGAAACGCTTCCTTTTACCTGTTACATACTTTTGCACGAATCTAATATACCCTTTTACTTTACGAGTAACGGGTATAAAAACATTTCCTTGCTTAATTAATTTGTCACTTTAACTCACCTGATCCTCGCAAAAGTCCAAAAAAACGTTTTTCATAGCAGCAAATAAAACAATAAGCTTCACAAAAAATTATGATCAATTGTTTTTTATAAATAAAAAATAAAAATTAGGGACGCGACTAACTTAAAATTTCGTTCAAAATGGTAACAAGCCAATTTTGTTGTGAAAAAATTTTAATTAATTTTTTCCTACTAACTTTGTTTTAGAAATAAAAGCAGCTTTATATGTGTCGCGAATTGCACAATTGAAAGGAAAAAATAGGTTTTTTTAATTATGGACGCGACACTAAAAATTTGTAAAAACAAACTTCAAAAAAGGCATCTAATCCATTAATATTAAAGAAGTTTAAATTTTTTCCTGATAGCATTTGCCTCAAGCTATAATGTAGGATTGGTTGTTTGAGACTTCCACAGAACGCATAGTAATATAACGAAAACACAAAAAAAAGTTGCTGAGATTTACAGTATGTGTTGCTAGTGTGTCAAAGCTGCATATCTTCGTGTAAAAACATAATTTGGAAGAAAATGTAATTGATTTACAAAATAAAGATACCAATGTTATTTTTAAACCAAAAAATAAAATTTTCCGCCAACTTTTAATTTTTGCGATTTGGTTGACTTTTTCCTGGAAATGCCCATATCCGATCAGATATTTTAATGTAATCTCCGACATATACAAAACATATACAAAACAAAAACACCTCTTAACGAGGTAAAAAACTAGTGACTATCGCACCTTAAACATACAAAAGTTCTGATATCAACATTTGTGACGAAAGATGATTAAACACAAGATTAAATACACTTTTGAAAATTTATTTTTTCGGCACTCTGCATTGCCTATAAAGGCTAGACTAGTTTAATAAGGAATAAGGTATTAAAGAAAATCGTTAGAGCCGTTTTTGAGAAAAATAAAAAAATAGCTAAAAAAAGTTTAAAAAAAAAAATTGTTTGGCTTATGGTTTTTAACCATTGCATTTACATACATTTTGTTAAGGCGTTTATTTTATTTAAAAATACCTTTAATATGAGGTGAAGCACAACTCTGTAGCATTAATATTTCGCAAGTTACGGACTTACGAAATGTAGCCTTTTTTAGCGGTTTTCCCGCCAAACTAGATTGTTTTTTCAAAAGTCGTAAAACAAAAGTTTCCTAAATGGACTGGTTTAAAACAATTTTAACGATTCCTTGGCCCTACAGTTTGGATACGCCCTTACAAAATTCAATGCTTACGCAGCGTTAGTTGTTTTGGGCTGGCAAAAGTGGCTATTTTCGTTTCTGAATAACTTTTAAACGTGACTTTTACAGAAAAATAAAAAAAAATAAAAAAAAATAAAAAAAAAGTTAAAAACATTTTTGTTTTGTGCATATCTTTTTAACTATTACATTTACAAGTCTTTAGCTTCAGTAGTTTAAAGGTTACAGCCTTCCGTATTTTAGCTATTTTTAGATGTTTTTCCTTTAAACTAGCGGGTTTTTCCAAAAGTGGTAGAACTAAAGTTTCTTATATCGAGCTGTTAAACATCGTATCAAATTTTCAGGACTTTAAAACCATGTTTTGGGACACACAGACAAACTGACAGACAGAATTAAATTTTTATTTTGGGAAGAAGAAGAAAATCTTGTTTTCGGTATAACTTTTAAACGGAGCGTCCGATATAACCCCTCATATTAGGCGCATTTTCAGTAGGAATACAACTAACGTAGTGCGAGGAGCCAATTATCCCCACCAAACCAATTGATTTTCTTGAGGTCTTGGTATGCAATCCTATAAGTTTTAGCAATACCTTCACCCAGAAAAAAAAGACCGAAAAAATCTAAGACCGAATTTCTTACATTAATACCGTTTTGTTCTTATTTTTTTTAAAGACCATATTCTTATATTGTGTAACAAAAATGACCGTTTATTTCTCATTCTGATACCATTTGTTCATAATTAAAACAATTTGACAGTTTGTGTAAAATATTATACCGTTTGGTTCTAGATCTTATACCATTAGTTTACAAATTAAAAACAGTGGTCCATTTGGTAAGAATTAATACCGTTCGGGTATAATTGCTTACCATTTTTTTCTTAAAATATTAAACAAAAACATTACGGTAAAAAAAGAACACTAGAACACTAATTGTTATACCGTTTTGTTTAGTTAAAAGCCCACTTGTGTATGCAATGTGTTGAAAAAGCGAACAAAAATAGTACATTCTTTTGGAAACTTGAATTAATCACCTAGCCATGTAACAATAATTATATGTAAATGATTAATATATTTAATATATACACATACAGTGGGGAGCAAAACTGTGTACATGTTTGCCACTATTGACTTTGGGTACGCATTACAAAGTTATTAGTAAAAGGAAATGAATCCAAATTTGTTGTGTTTATTCTTTGAATATTTATTAACAAATTCGTATATATAAAATATAACAAAAAAAAATAATTGGTCTCATTAAGCAATAAAAAACAAAATAAACTCGCAATTTTTTATGAAAGTCAAATTTTAAACTTTTTTCCTGGGGCTTAAAACAAAAACGTTTTGATGCAAAGATTTTCCCCAAACAAAACAAATAATAACTGAAAAAAAAAAAATTTCAAAATATTTTTCCTTGTTTTTTTCATGATTTTTTGAATGGAAAGATCTCAGTAAAATTTGGTATGAAAAGGAGGAAAAAGCGGCTAAAACTGTCATATATCTAATCTAAGTCAATATAATTGAAGACTATTAAAAAAGTCAGTGTGGAAATTCACCCAGAACGGATTGACATAAAAATCTGAAAAAAAAACCATAAATTCGGAAATAATTAGGAGCCGAGTGTATGATATAAATTAGAGCCATAAGCGGCCCCAAAGTGCCCCAAAATTCGATTTGTTTTTTTTTTTAATTTTTTTTTTGCAATTTTTCTGTTATAAATGTTGTCAAAATGGTTTAAAAAATGGCTCTTCATAATTTTATGGGATACCCGCAAATAACTGCATTTAAACTTTTTTGAAATTCAGCCCCCTTCGTCAAGGTCGCCAATTTGGTTTTTTTTTATTGTGACGTCATGGGCTCCCACCTATGTGTTGTTGTTTTTTTTATTCAGACGTTCCTCCAAGTGTGACCGTGCAAAGGCAAGGAAAAATACCACAGCCACAAAACATCGATAATATCGACAATATTTTTTTTTGTTGCTTCATTCTTTCAGCTTAACGTTAAATTTTAAATTATAGGTGAAGCTATTCAATTCCGTTTAAGCAAATTTCAAGGAAAATTCGTATGTATATACATTTAAATTCGGAGTCGGATTTTAAATGATTTTACTATTTGCAAAACCATGCTGCTCCGATCAGTTTTAGATTTTGGTAATAGTTTTACAATCGAAGTTTTCCTTAAATTTGTTTTTATTTTTAAAATCGAAAAACCCGATAAGCTAAGGCGAAATGTTTCCAAACTTCTTATTACCTTTCAAATGTTGAATTATTGACATACTGTGGATTTGTAAAAACAAAATAAAAACATAAATTCGCCCCGCCGCGTACACACACACGCACGCTAAAATGCGTATTTTACACCCAAAACCACTAGATATGTGCATGCGTGCGTGTGTGTGTGCATTTCAGCTGACTAAGGAAGTATGATTTGTTTTCGTACTGATTTTTCTGTTTTAAAATTTAAATCGCATTGATAATATTGAAAAAAAAAACATAATTACTCAAACCAATAGATTCTCTTGCTCTTCCTTACACGCGACTCATATTGTTTAAACAAGTGGAAATGTTTAAACAATTTGATTCACGGCTTTTCCTTTCACCTGATTTCCTTTTTTATTATTTGTAAAATTTTCAATCTGGATTTCCGCAGGCGAAGCTGCGGGCGACCCTGGTAGTAATATATATAATTATTTGATTGAATAATTTCTTCTTTACAATTGTATGTACATTTTATGCGTGTGCCAACATGCACTTACATACATACATATGTATGTACATATGTTAGCGTTTATACACACTTTCATACATATATGTGCATAAGTCCGTTTCTGTACGTTTTCCTCCTTTTTTTCCGCCAAATTCTTTTACTTAACTGTTAATGCTTGCTGTCTCGTTCTTGCCCGCGCCGGACTCAAAACAAAAGAGGCGCGTGGCACACAATTGCTGACAAAAAGTATATTAATTACTTAAAATACTTAAAAGGGATTTTTTATTAATCATAATTTATATTAAATATATTATTATTCAATTACATAAAGTTTTCTAACAAACAAAAGAATTATCTTTTTAATTTTGTCAGTTTACTTTAATTGTCTCACTAGAAATAGCTATTTCCCGCTAACTTTCAGTCAGCACTAGTCTTCTTGCTTAGCTTTAACAGTTATAAAGAAGCAGAGGACGAAACAGAAACCAAGTGATACATATTACATACAAAATCAAGTGCGAAGATTCATATGTATGACAGGTGAAAAAAAAACATTGGAGCAACCAAAATTGAATAAAAGCAGTGAGGGGTGAAAACAATTAAGTACATGTGAGCGCGTATGTGTGTGTAATGCTAAAAACTGTACAAAACTAACTGTACTTTGCCAAAAACGTTCAGCTTTATGTATGTATGTGTATGTGTGTTGGTATGTTCAGTTCCAGAAATCACTATTCACTCGCGAATCACCATATGAATCACTCGTGACATGTCATTTGGCACCGGTGACGCACCGGTGATTTTTCATAGAGACATTTGTTCGGGATGTCCTACCCCGTCCCATGGTGACAAAATGAGTGACATTCTTTCGAAGACACTCGTGATGTCACAAGTGCCTTATACAAATTTTTTATATGAGAGGTCACCACCTTGTGACATGTCACTTAGTATTTCACGTGTGACTTTCAGAATTTTTTCAATGGAATGTCACTTCTGAAAATCCATTATCGTGTGACCTGTGTCATTGGTGATTTCATGTATGACTTTTTCCAAAATTTCATTAGCGATTTTATTAAAAAAAAATAAATTACGGATATATTTATATTCATTTAATTTATTTATTCATTTTATTTATTTCATTTTATTTTATATATTCTGTTTTTTAAATTGTGTTATTTAAATTATTATGACTATTATTATTGTTATTATTATGTCTAGTTTTTTGTTTTACTAATTTATTTTTAATATTAAGAAAGGCCTTTCTGAGGCACTTGTCCGGGTCTTCAGAATTTTTCATCAATGCTCCTAAAAATATAAAAAGTATTTATTTGTATTTATTTATTTATTATTTATAATATATATTTATTAAAACATTTTGACAGTTTGTGTAAAATATTATACCGTTTGGTTCTAGATCTTATACCATTAGTTTACAAATTAAAAACAGTGGTCCATTTGGTAAGAATTAATACCGTTCGGGTATAATTGCTTACCATTTTTTTCTTAAAATATTAAACAAAAACATTACGGTAAAAAAAGAACACTAGAACACTAATTGTTATACCGTTTTGTTTAGTTAAAAGCCCACTTGTGTATGCAATGTGTTGAAAAAGCGAACAAAAATAGTACATTCTTTTGGAAACTTGAATTAATCACCTAGCCATGTAACAATAATTATATGTAAATGATTAATATATTTAATATATACACATACAGTGGGGAGCAAAACTGTGTACATGTTTGCCACTATTGACTTTGGGTACGCATTACAAAGTTATTAGTAAAAGGAAATGAATCCAAATTTGTTGTGTTTATTCTTTGAATATTTATTAACAAATTCGTATATATAAAATATAACAAAAAAAAATAATTGGTCTCATTAAGCAATAAAAAACAAAATAAACTCGCAATTTTTTATGAAAGTCAAATTTTAAACTTTTTTCCTGGGGCTTAAAACAAAAACGTTTTGATGCAAAGATTTTCCCCAAACAAAACAAATAATAACTGAAAAAAAAAAATTTCAAAATATTTTTCCTTGTATTTTTCATGATTTTTTGAATGGAAAGATCTCAGTAAAATTTGGTATGAAAAGGAGGAAAAAGCGGCTAAAACTGTCATATATCTAATCTAAGTCAATATAATTGAAGACTATTAAAAAAGTCAGTGTGGAAATTCACCCAGAACGGATTGACATAAAAATCTGAAAAAAAACCATAAATTCGGAAATAATTAGGAGCCGAGTGTATGATATAAATTAGAGCCATAAGCGGCCCCAAAGTGCCCCAAAATTCGATTTGTTTTTTTTTTTAAATTTTTTTTTTGCAATTTTTCTGTTATAAATGTTGTCAAAATGGTTTAAAAAATGGCTCTTCATAATTTTATGGGATACCCGCAAATAACTGCATTTAAACTTTTTTGAAATTCAGCCCCCTTCGTCAAGGTCGCCAATTTGGTTTTTTTTATTGTTACGTACGTCATGGGCTCCCAACTATGTGTTGTTGTTCTTTTTATTCAGACGTTCCTCCGAGTGTTACCGTGCAAAGGCAAGGAAAAATACCACAGCCACAAAACACCAAATTGCGCGCCTAAAAATGCGAATATATCGATAATTTTTTTTGTTGCTTCATTCATTTAGCTAAACGTTAAATTTTAAATTATCGGTGGAGCTATTCAATTCCCTTTAAGCAAATGTCAAGGAAAATTCGTATGTATATACATTTAGATCATGCTGCTCCGATCAGTTTTAGATTTTGGTAACAGTTTTACAATCGAAGTTTTCCTTAAATTTTTTTTTATTTTTAAAATCCAAAAACCGGATAAGCTAACACGAAATGTTTCCAAACTACTTTCAAATGTTGAATTATTGACAAACTGTGGATTTGTAAAAACAAAATAAAAACATACATTCGCCCAGCTGCGTACACACACACGCACGCCAAAATGCGTATTTTACACCCCCCACCACAAGATATGTGCATGTGTGCGTGCATTTCAGCTGACTAAGGAAGTGAGATTTGCTTAAATTCAAAATCATGATAATACTGACATCCTTTTGCTAAAAGAATATCATTTTCATTTCCACAACAGGTTTAAGACATTTTCTAACCGATTTTTGTGTTTTAAAATTCAAAATGCATTGATAATATTAAAAAAACATAAATATTCAAATCAATTAATTCTTTTGCTATTTCCTACACTTGAATCATATTGTTTAAACAAATTAAAATGTTTAAACAATTTCATTCACGGCTTCTCCCCCCACCTGCCTTTCTGACATTGTTAATATAATCCTAATCAAGGTGAAAAATTAATGAAAACCAAATATTGAAAACCAAATATTAATTCTAAAATGAGAAGTAACTTTCTTGATGTTTTTTTAAATCACATAAATTTTTGCTTCTCTTTTGTTTTTGTTATTGTCAACCTAATGGTTCAAAAAATATGTCTCCAGTCAGGTCGTAGACATTCACGTTACATAACACAAAATATTTGCTTTTTGTAAAAAGAATTTAACTCCTATTGACTTTTTATTCTTCTTTTTCTTATTTTTAGCGAAATGGCAAAGTGATCATGGTAAAACTTTTACTCCTTATTTATTAACCGTTTGCTTTAATGTCAGCAAGAACTTTCAAACTGTAGCTTAGGTGGTTATGTTATGGTTAACATAGTCTATAGGTCGTGGGTTTAAACCCACCGCAATTCTTGCCAATAAGGATGTTGCCATAATTATTTCTTTTTCACTTTGTAAACTATTTTTAGGTAGAGGGTAAAGAGCGGAATGCCAAATGAGTATTTCACAGCCTCTCAGAACAAAGTAAAACAAAATTAAGAGAACTCCAATTTTGACTAGAACTTTGATTTGAACACACGACCTTTAGATTACAAGGCTTTAGATTTTTGTTTTACATTTGAAGTTTTCCTTAAGATTCTTTTATTTTTAAAATCCAAAAACCTGTTTAGCTTACACGAAATGTTTTAGAACTTTTGACAAACTGTTGTAAAAAAGAATAGAAAAAAGTGTACTCACGGCAACAACATTAATATAAGCAAAAAATGCGTTTTTTTCAATCTAAATATATATGTGTTTGTGTATGTGTGTGCATTGCAGCTGACTAAAGAAGTAAGATTTGTTTTCGTACTGATTTTTCTGTTTTAAAATTTAAATCGCATTGATAATATTGAAAAAAAAACTGAAATATTCAAACCAATCGATTCTCTTGCTATTCCTTACACGCGACTCATATTGTTTAAACAAATGAAAATGTTTAAACAATTTGACTCGCGGCTTCTCCTTTCACCTGATTTCCTTATTTATTATTTGTAAAGTATTCAATCTTTATTTTCGCAGGCGAAGCTGCGGGCGACCCTGCTAGTTAAGCAATAAAAAACAAAAAAAAACTCGCAATTTTTTATGAAAGTCAAATTTTAAACTTTTTTCCTGGGGCTTAAAACAAAAACGTTTTGATGCAAAGATTTTCCCCAAACAAAACAAATAATACCTGAAAAAAAAAAAATTTCAAAATATTTTTCCTTGTATTTTTCATGATTTTTTGAATGGAAAGATCTCAGTAAAATTTGGTATGAAAAGGAGGAAAAAGCGGCTAAAACTGTCATATATCTAATCTAAGTCAATATAATTGAAGACTATTAAAAAAGTCAGTGTGGAAATTCACCCAGAACGGATTGACATAAAAATCTGAAAAAAAACCATAAATTCGGAAATAATTAGGAGCCGAGTGTATGATATAAATTAGAGCCATAAGCGGCCCCAAAGTGCCCCAAAATTCGATTTGTTTTTTTTTTTAATTTTTTTTTTTTGCAATTTTTCTGTTATAAATGTTGTCAAAATGGTTTAAAAAATGGCTCTTCATAATTTTATGGGATACCCGCAAATAACTGCATTTAAACTTTTTTGAAATTCAGCCCCCTTCGTCAAGGTCGCCAATTTGGTTTTTTTTTATTGTGACGTCATGGGCTCCCACCTATGTGTTGTTGTTTTTTTTATTCAGACGTTCCTCCAAGTGTGACCGTGCAAAGGCAAGGAAAAATACCACAGCCACAAAACATCGATAATATCGACAATATTTTTTTTTGTTGCTTCATTCTTTCAGCTTAACGTTAAATTTTAAATTATAGGTGAAGCTATTCAATTCCGTTTAAGCAAATTTCAAGGAAAATTCGTATGTATATACATTTAAATTCGGAGTCGGATTTTAAATGATTTTACTATTTGCAAAACCATGCTGCTCCGATCAGTTTTAGATTTTGGTAATAGTTTTACAATCGAAGTTTTCCTTAAATTTGTTTTTATTTTTAAAATCGAAAAACCCTATAAGCTAAGGCGAAATGTTTCCAAACTTCTTATTACCTTTCAAATGTTGAATTATTGACATACTGTGGATTTGTAAAAACAAAATAAAAACATAAATTCGCCCCGCCGCGTACACACACACGCACGCTAAAATGCGTATTTTACACCCAAAACCACTAGATATGTGCATGCGTGCGTGTGTGTGTGCATTTCAGCTGACTAAGGAAGTATGATTTGTTTTCGTACTGATTTTTCTGTTTTAAAATTTAAATCGCATTGATAATATTGAAAAAAAAAACATAATTACTCAAACCAATAGATTCTCTTGCTCTTCCTTACACGCGACTCATATTGTTTAAACAAGTGGAAATGTTTAAACAATTTGATTCACGGCTTTTCCTTTCACCTGATTTCCTTTTTTATTATTTGTAAAATTTTCAATCTGGATTTCCGCAGGCGAAGCTGCGGGCGACCCTGGTAGTAATATATATAATTATTTGATTGAATAATTTCTTCTTTACAATTGTATGTACATTTTATGCGTGTGCCAACATGCACTTACATACATACATATGTATGTACATATGTTAGCGTTTATACACACTTTCATACATATATGTGCATAAGTCCGTTTCTGTACGTTTTCCTCCTTTTTTTCCGCCAAATTCTTTTACTTAACTGTTAATGCTTGCTGTCTCGTTCTTGCCCGCGCCGGACTCAAAACAAAAGAGGCGCGTGGCACACAATTGCTGACAAAAAGTATATTAATTACTTAAAATACTTAAAAGGGATTTTTTATTAATCATAATTTATATTAAATATATTATTATTCAATTACATAAAGTTTTCTAACAAACAAAAGAATTATCTTTTTAATTTTGTCAGTTTACTTTAATTGTCTCACTAGAAATAGCTATTTCCCGCTAACTTTCAGTCAGCACTAGTCTTCTTGCTTAGCTTTAACAGTTATAAAGAAGCAGAGGACGAAACAGAAACCAAGTGATACATATTACATACAAAATCAAGTGCGAAGATTCATATGTATGACAGGTGAAAAAAAAACATTGGAGCAACCAAAATTGAATAAAAGCAGTGAGGGGTGAAAACAATTAAGTACATGTGAGCGCGTATGTG
Source organism: Drosophila mimetica (assembly GCA_037075245.1). Lineage (NCBI taxonomy): Eukaryota > Metazoa > Arthropoda > Insecta > Diptera > Drosophilidae > Drosophila > Drosophila mimetica. The sequence continues at coordinate 29,083,424 of JBAMCH010000007.1, read as the reverse complement.
TGTGTAATGCTAAAAACTGTACAAAACTAACTGTACTTTGCCAAAAACGTTCAGCTTTATGTATGTATGTGTATGTGTGTTGGTAAAAACCCTTCAGTTCCAGAAATCACTATTCACTCGCGAATCACCATATGAATCACTCGTGACATGTCATTTGGCACCGGTGACGCACCGGTGATTTTTCATAGAGACATTTGTTCGGGATGTCCTACCCCGTCCCATGGTGACAAAATGAGTGACATTCTTTCGAAGACACTCGTGATGTCACAAGTGCCTTATACAAATTTTTTATATGAGAGGTCACCACCTTGTGACATGTCACTTAGTATTTCACGTGTGACTTTCAGAATTTTTTCAATGGAATGTCACTTCTGAAAATCCATTATCGTGTGACCTGTGTCATTGGTGATTTCATGTATGACTTTTTCCAAAATTTCATTAGCGATTTTATTAAAAAAAAATAAATTACGGATATATTTATATTCATTTAATTTATTTGTTCATTTTATTTATTTCATTTTATTTTATATATTCTGTTTTTTAAATTGTGTTATTTAAATTATTATGACTATTATTATTGTTATTATTATGTCTAGTTTTTTGTTTTACTAATTTATTTTTAATATTAAGAAAGGCCTTTCTGAGGCACTTGTCCGGGTCTTCAGAATTTTTCATCAATGCTCCTAAAAATATAAAAAGTATTTATTTGTATTTATTTATTTATTATTTATAATATATATTTATTAAAACATTTTGACAGTTTGTGTAAAATATTATACCGTTTGGTTCTAGATCTTATACCATTAGTTTACAAATTAAAAACAGTGGTCCATTTGGTAAGAATTAATACCGTTCGGGTATAATTGCTTACCATTTTTTTCTTAAAATATTAAACAAAAACATTACGGTAAAAAAAGAACACTAGAACACTAATTGTTATACCGTTTTGTTTAGTTAAAAGCCCACTTGTGTATGCAATGTGTTGAAAAAGCGAACAAAAATAGTACATTCTTTTGGAAACTTGAATTAATCACCTAGCCATGTAACAATAATTATATGTAAATGATTAATATATTTAATATATACACATACAGTGGGGAGCAAAACTGTGTACATGTTTGCCACTATTGACTTTGGGTACGCATTACAAAGTTATTAGTAAAAGGAAATGAATCCAAATTTGTTGTGTTTATTCTTTGAATATTTATTAACAAATTCGTATATATAAAATATAACAAAAAAAAATAATTGGTCTCATTAAGCAATAAAAAACAAAATAAACTCGCAATTTTTTATGAAAGTCAAATTTTAAACTTTTTTCCTGGGGCTTAAAACAAAAACGTTTTGATGCAAAGATTTTCCCCAAACAAAACAAATAATAACTGAAAAAAAAAATTTCAAAATATTTTTCCTTGTATTTTTCATGATTTTTTGAATGGAAAGATCTCAGTAAAATTTGGTATGAAAAGGAGGAAAAAGCGGCTAAAACTGTCATATATCTAATCTAAGTCAATATAATTGAAGACTATTAAAAAAGTCAGTGTGGAAATTCACCCAGAACGGATTGACATAAAAATCTGAAAAAAAACCATAAATTCGGAAATAATTAGGAGCCGAGTGTATGATATAAATTAGAGCCATAAGCGGCCCCAAAGTGCCCCAAAATTCGATTTGTTTTTTTTTTTAATTTTTTTTTTGCAATTTTTCTGTTATAAATGTTGTCAAAATGGTTTAAAAAATGGCTCTTCATAATTTTATGGGATACCCGCAAATAACTGCATTTAAACTTTTTTGAAATTCAGCCCCCTTCGTCAAGGTCGCCAATTTGGTTTTTTTTATTGTGACGTCATGGGCTCCCACCTATGTGTTGTTGTTTATTTTATTCAGACGTTCCTCCAAGTGTGACCGTGCAAAGGCAAGGAAAAATACCACAGCCACAAAACATCGATAATATCGACAATATTTTTTTTTGTTGCTTCATTCTTTCAGCTTAACGTTAAATTTTAAATTATAGGTGAAGCTATTCAATTCCGTTTAAGCAAATTTCAAGGAAAATTCGTATGTATATACATTTAAATTCGGAGTCGGATTTTAAATGATTTTACTATTTGCAAAACCATGCTGCTCCGATCAGTTTTAGATTTTGGTAATAGTTTTACAATCGAAGTTTTCCTTAAATTTGTTTTTATTTTTAAAATCGAAAAACCCGATAAGCTAAGGCGAAATGTTTCCAAACTTCTTATTACCTTTCAAATGTTGAATTATTGACATACTGTGGATTTGTAAAAACAAAATAAAAACATAAATTCGCCCCGCCGCGTACACACACACGCACGCTAAAATGCGTATTTTACACCCAAAACCACTAGATATGTGCATGCGTGCGTGTGTGTGTGCATTTCAGCTGACTAAGGAAGTATGATTTGTTTTCGTACTGATTTTTCTGTTTTAAAATTTAAATCGCATTGATAATATTGAAAAAAAAAACATAATTACTCAAACCAATAGATTCTCTTGCTCTTCCTTACACGCGACTCATATTGTTTAAACAAGTGGAAATGTTTAAACAATTTGATTCACGGCTTTTCCTTTCACCTGATTTCCTTTTTTATTATTTGTAAAATTTTCAATCTGGATTTCCGCAGGCGAAGCTGCGGGCGACCCTGGTAGTAATATATATAATTATTTGATTGAATAATTTCTTCTTTACAATTGTATGTACATTTTATGCGTGTGCCAACATGCACTTACATACATACATATGTATGTACATATGTTAGCGTTTATATACACTTTCATACATATATGTGCATAAGTCCGTTTCTGTACGTTTTCCTCCTTTTTTTCCGCCAAATTCTTTTACTTAACTGTTAATGCTTGCTGTCTCGTTCTTGCCCGCGCCGGACTCAAAACAAAAGAGGCGCGTGGCACACAATTGCTGACAAAAAGTATATTAATTACTTAAAATACTTAAAAGGGATTTTTTATTAATCATAATTTATATTAAATATATTATTATTCAATTACATAAAGTTTTCTAACAAACAAAAGAATTATCTTTTTAATTTTGTCAGTTTACTTTAATTGTCTCACTAGAAATAGCTATTTCCCGCTAACTTTCAGTCAGCACTAGTCTTCTTGCTTAGCTTTAACAGTTATAAAGAAGCAGAGGACGAAACAGAAACCAAGTGATACATATTACATACAAAATCAAGTGCGAAGATTCATATGTATGACAGGTGAAAAAAAAACATTGGAGCAACCAAAATTGAATAAAAGCAGTGAGGGGTGAAAACAATTAAGTACATGTGAGCGCGTATGTGTGTGTAATGCTAAAAACTGTACAAAACTAACTGTACTTTGCCAAAAACGTTCAGCTTTATGTATGTATGTGTATGTGTGTTGGTAAAAACCCTTCAGTTCCAGAAATCACTATTCACTCGCGAATCACCATATGAATCACTCGTGACATGTCATTTGGCACCGGTGACGCACCGGTGATTTTTCATAGAGACATTTGTTCGGGATGTCCTACCCCGTCCCATGGTGACAAAATGAGTGACATTCTTTCGAAGACACTCGTGATGTCACAAGTGCCTTATACAAATTTTTTATATGAGAGGTCACCACCTTGTGACATGTCACTTAGTATTTCACGTGTGACTTTCAGAATTTTTTCAATGGAATGTCACTTCTGAAAATCCATTATCGTGTGACCTGTGTCATTGGTGATTTCATGTATGACTTTTTCCAAAATTTCATTAGCGATTTTATTAAAAAAAAATAAATTACGGATATATTTATATTCATTTAATTTATTTGTTCATTTTATTTATTTCATTTTATTTTATATATTCTGTTTTTTAAATTGTGTTATTTAAATTATTATGACTATTATTATTGTTATTATTATGTCTAGTTTTTTGTTTTACTAATTTATTTTTAATATTAAGAAAGGCCTTTCTGAGGCACTTGTCCGGGTCTTCAGAATTTTTCATCAATGCTCCTAAAAATATAAAAAGTATTTATTTGTATTTATTTATTTATTATTTATAATATATATTTATTAAAACATTTTGACAGTTTGTGTAAAATATTATACCGTTTGGTTCTAGATCTTATACCATTAGTTTACAAATTAAAAACAGTGGTCCATTTGGTAAGAATTAATACCGTTCGGGTATAATTGCTTACCATTTTTTTCTTAAAATATTAAACAAAAACATTACGGTAAAAAAAGAACACTAGAACACTAATTGTTATACCGTTTTGTTTAGTTAAAAGCCCACTTGTGTATGCAATGTGTTGAAAAAGCGAACAAAAATAGTACATTCTTTTGGAAACTTGAATTAATCACCTAGCCATGTAACAATAATTATATGTAAATGATTAATATATTTAATATATACACATACAGTGGGGAGCAAAACTGTGTACATGTTTGCCACTATTGACTTTGGGTACGCATTACAAAGTTATTAGTAAAAGGAAATGAATCCAAATTTGTTGTGTTTATTCTTTGAATATTTATTAACAAATTCGTATATATAAAATATAACAAAAAAAAATAATTGGTCTCATTAAGCAATAAAAAACAAAATAAACTCGCAATTTTTTATGAAAGTCAAATTTTAAACTTTTTTCCTGGGGCTTAAAACAAAAACGTTTTGATGCAAAGATTTTCCCCAAACAAAACAAATAATAACTGAAAAAAAAAATTTCAAAATATTTTTCCTTGTATTTTTCATGATTTTTTGAATGGAAAGATCTCAGTAAAATTTGGTATGAAAAGGAGGAAAAAGCGGCTAAAACTGTCATATATCTAATCTAAGTCAATATAATTGAAGACTATTAAAAAAGTCAGTGTGGAAATTCACCCAGAACGGATTGACATAAAAATCTGAAAAAAAACCATAAATTCGGAAATAATTAGGAGCCGAGTGTATGATATAAATTAGAGCCATAAGCGGCCCCAAAGTGCCCCAAAATTCGATTTGTTTTTTTTTTTTAATTTTTTTTTGCAATTTTTCTGTTATAAATGTTGTCAAAATGGTTTAAAAAATGGCTCTTCATAATTTTATGGGATACCCGCAAATAACTGCATTTAAACTTTTTTGAAATTCAGCCCCCTTCGTCAAGGTCGCCAATTTGGTTTTTTTTATTGTGACGTCATGGGCTCCCACCTATGTGTTGTTGTTTATTTTATTCAGACGTTCCTCCAAGTGTGACCGTGCAAAGGCAAGGAAAAATACCACAGCCACAAAACATCGATAATATCGACAATATTTTTTTTTGTTGCTTCATTCTTTCAGCTTAACGTTAAATTTTAAATTATAGGTGAAGCTATTCAATTCCGTTTAAGCAAATTTCAAGGAAAATTCGTATGTATATACATTTAAATTCGGAGTCGGATTTTAAATGATTTTACTATTTGCAAAACCATGCTGCTCCGATCAGTTTTAGATTTTGGTAATAGTTTTACAATCGAAGTTTTCCTTAAATTTGTTTTTATTTTTAAAATCGAAAAACCCGATAAGCTAAGGCGAAATGTTTCCAAACTTCTTATTACCTTTCAAATGTTGAATTATTGACATACTGTGGATTTGTAAAAACAAAATAAAAACATAAATTCGCCCCGCCGCGTACACACACACGCACGCTAAAATGCGTATTTTACACCCAAAACCACTAGATATGTGCATGCGTGCGTGTGTGTGTGCATTTCAGCTGACTAAGGAAGTATGATTTGTTTTCGTACTGATTTTTCTGTTTTAAAATTTAAATCGCATTGATAATATTGAAAAAAAAAACATAATTACTCAAACCAATAGATTCTCTTGCTCTTCCTTACACGCGACTCATATTGTTTAAACAAGTGGAAATGTTTAAACAATTTGATTCACGGCTTTTCCTTTCACCTGATTTCCTTTTTTATTATTTGTAAAATTTTCAATCTGGATTTCCGCAGGCGAAGCTGCGGGCGACCCTGGTAGTAATATATATAATTATTTGATTGAATAATTTCTTCTTTACAATTGTATGTACATTTTATGCGTGTGCCAACATGCACTTACATACATACATATGTATGTACATATGTTAGCGTTTATACACACTTTCATACATATATGTGCATAAGTCCGTTTCTGTACGTTTTCCTCCTTTTTTTCCGCCAAATTCTTTTACTTAACTGTTAATGCTTGCTGTCTCGTTCTTGCTCGCGCCGGACTCAAAACAAAAGAGGCGCGTGGCACACAATTGCTGACAAAAAGTATATTAATTACTTAAAATACTTAAAAGGGATTTTTTATTAATCATAATTTATATTAAATATATTATTATTCAATTACATAAAGTTTTCTAACTAAACAAAAGAATTATCTTTTTAATTTTGTCAGTTTACTTTAATTGTCTCACTAGAAATAGCTATTTCCCGCTAACTTTCAGTCAGCACTAGTCTTCTTGCTTAGCTTTAACAGTTATAAAGAAGCAGAGGACGAAACAGAAACCAAGTGATACATATTACATACAAAATCAAGTGCGAAGATTCATATGTATGACAGGTGAAAAAAAACATTGGAGCAACCAAAATTGAATAAAAGCAGTGAGGGGTGAAAACAATTAAGTACATGTGAGCGCGTATGTGTGTGTAATGCTAAAAACTGTACAAAACTAACTGTACTTTGCTAAAAACGTTCAGCTTTATGTATGTATGTGTATGTGTGTTGGTAAAAACCCTTCAGTTCCAGAAATCACTATTCACTCGCGAATCACCATATGAATCACTCGTGACATGTCATTTGGCACCGGTGACGCACCGGTGATTTTTCATAGAGACATTTGTTCGGGATGTCCTACCCCGTCCCATGGTGACAAAATGAGTGACATTCTTTCGAAGACACTCGTGATGTCACAAGTGCCTTATACAAATTTTTTATATGAGAGGTCACCACCTTGTGACATGTCACTTAGTATTTCACGTGTGACTTTCAGAATTTTTTCAATGGAATGTCACTTCTGAAAATCCATTATCGTGTCACCTGTGTCATTGGTGATTTCATGTATGACTTTTTCCAAAATTTCATTAGCGATTTTATTAAAAAAAAATAAATTACGGATATATTTATATTCATTTAATTTATTTATTCATTTTATTTATTTCATTTTATTTTATATATTCTGTTTTTGAAATTGTGTTATTTAAATTATTATGACTATTATTATTGTTATTATTATGTCTAGTTTTTTGTTTTACTAATTTATTTTTAATATTAAGAAAGGCCTTTCTGAGGCACTTGCTCCTAAAAATATAAAAAGTATTATTATTTGTATTTATTTATTTATTAATATTATTTATTATTAATAAGCACTTTAACTTGTCACTTTCGGCTAATTGCCCGCGAACTTTCTAGGTTATTTTGCGAAACACATAACATAAAACACTTTTAAAATTGGTGCAAATTCACAAAATCTTAACATTAACATTAACGTATTTTAACACACGTGCTCCAAATTCGCTCGAGTTTAAGCGCACACATGCATACAATTCGCTCGAATTTTTACCAACACATACACATGAAGCTTAACGGTTTTTAATGGAATTTCGATACTGTAAAAGTGAAAGTAAATTACTAAATTTTTTCCTTTATAATGGAAATTCTAGAAAAGTGCATTGTATTATTCTACCTAGTGTGTTATTATTTTATTTTTTTTAATAATCTTTTTCTAATATTTTTAGATGCAAGCGTGACGTTTGAGTCACTAAAATATCTGACCGAATCCCACATTAAGGAAGCAATTTCGCCTTTGGGCTTACGAGCAGAGTTTCAAGGAAAACTTTTTGAATGGAAAGCTGAAAAGGTAATTAAGTTTAACAAAAATTATTTTGTTTGCTAACATAATTTTTTTTGTATATTTATAGTTTGGTTCGGATGTTTCTTCGTGCGTGACAAATGTAAAAAGTAAGGACTCTTGCCTTTCTTCCACTGCATCTACAATCGGCAGCAAAGTTTTCAGTTCGGTAAGTACCATTTCCTTCTTGGTAAGAAAAATTTAAATTATTTTCATTATATATTTTTTTTATCAACATTAAACGTTTCAAATTTAAAATTTGTATCCTTAAATGAAATAATAAATTCTGGCAATCCATACTCATAATTTCCTTACTATTTTTAGAGATTCCCAAGACTTCCTACACGCTCCTTCTGCCAGCCATACTGCCCACCCATTTGCGTTTTCTCGACAGATCAGGAAAGCGGAACAGGAAGGTTACGTTAGCAGACGCACAGGAGAGCATGGTTCTCCGCTTGAGCCCTTTCTTATTTTTCAAGTAATGAGTCTTAAATATCCTGAAGCGTACAGTGACGCCTGGTTATTTTTACAAAAAAATCTATATGACATTACCACCAAGTACGACCTTAAGTCAGCAAAGGTAACTGCTTTAATTAACGAACTGCAAAACTGCCAACAATAATTTACATCTTGAAAAACTTGAATAAATAACGGAAAAATGTATTTTAGATTTAAATATATTTAATAAGCCCTCTTTAATGTAAAACCATTCAAATATATTTTATAAGCACACTTTAACGTAAAACCTTGTGTTCAGCCATTTAAATATACTTAATAATGTATAATCTTGTGTTCAACCACTATAAATTACAAGTTTATTTAAATTATATTGGATTTAAAAATTCAATTAAATAAAAGCCTAAAAAACAATGAAACCAAATTGTTCTTATATAAGTTAACCACAGCAATATTTCATATAATTTCCACGAAATATTGCAACATTGTCCGATATCAATATTGCAACATTGTGACAATTTTGTCGCAAAAGTTCAACAACATAAACACGAGCATCCGGTCAGTTGCCGATGCCTCGACAAAAATTCATAAATCGAATTCTGATGATCTTGCAGTTTCTGCAAGACAGAATTCTGCCGATTCGAACGTCGCCCCCTCTGCCGACAGCTAAGCCGCAGCCGCCGCCAACGCCGCCGCCAACGCCGCCGCCAGCGCCGCCGCCAGCGACAGCGCTGCTGACACCCACAGCTTAGATCAGGGTATTGTTAAGTAAAAGAAGATCAGTCCCAATCGATACTCCGAATAAATAACTCGTGAATTAAAAATTCGTCTTTTATTAACTTGGATATTAACTGGCGCCCGAACAGGGACCAGCGCGAGGACATCCGATTAAGTTCGATAAGTGCAAAATTAATTCGCGCAACTCCAAAGTGAGGAAATCCGATTAAGTTCGATCCGCGCAAATTATTTTATTGTGCAACTCCGCTGGCCCAAACATAAAGTCGAATTCTGAGGGACTCCTTCACAAATTAATTTGGAAGCTGAAAACGACAACCGGTCGGTAGATTAAATTTTACTGATCCATCGGTGGACTACAAGTACTGTCTGGTACGCCCGCAGGACAACCTCTATTGTGTGTGAGTCGCAGGATCCCAAGTAGGAAACAAACAGGAAGACATCCGGACCACCGGGAGGAGTAGCCACATCAAGTTAAGTTAAGTGAGATAGTGAATAAGTAAATTTACTCAACAAAAATACAAATCAATCCAATCAAGTGAAAGTTTAAAGTGAGAAAAATTTAACTCAGCTTATCAGAATAAAGTTTCAAAGTTAAAATTAAAATTAAAATTTAAAAAAGAGTTAAATTAAAAATTGTTAAATTCAAAGTTAAACTAAAATTATAAAATTTAAAGTTAAATTAAAAATTAAAATTCCAAAGTTAAAATTAAAATTAAAATTTTAAAGTTAAAATTAAAAAATTTAAGCAAAAATCTAAAATTAATCAAACAAAATTTAAAGTTTAATTGCATTACATTTTAAAAATCTAAATATTAAATCTTGCCAAAAATAAAATAAGTGTAAAATTAAAACTCAATTTAATATTTTAAAACAATTTAAAAAATTTTTTCCCAATCAAATCTAAAACGATTTCAAAATATTTTATTTATAATTTCCATAATTTTATTTACATTTAAAATAATTATTAAGATGGACATTAGTGTAAGACAAACCCATGAATTTATTCCCTTCTTTTAAAAAAAAATCTTTTAACAAATGGCCAATGAGAATAACCTCTTAAGACCTCCAATTCTTAATATCGCCCAACAACGAATAATAGCACAGGCAGAGCAACAACAAGCTATTTTACAGCAGCAACAAGAATTAGTGCCAGAAAATCAATTAGAGCAGGAAGAAAATCAGCTAAATCAAAATCAAGCGCTTTTAAATCAGCAACAACAAAGACAGGTTCAAAGACAGGAATTATTCCAAAGAAATCGAGACAACATGGCAGTAAATGAATTACAAGATGCCATTAGGCAGATACTCGCAGAACAATTTCCAATATTATTACAACAGGCACAAAACCCAGGATATGATTTCGCGCAAGCCCAAAATCAGGAAATCGCTCCGGAAAATCGGGCTAACCTCGAAGGTCTAGATAGGGTACCAGATATCGTAAAAAGCTTAAGAGAATTTTCGGGTAATCCATCAGAATTTAGTTCTTGGAAGAAAGGAGTAGACAGAGTGCTAAAAACTTACGAACATACAGTGGGCACTGCAAAGTATTTCGGTATTTTACACACAATACGCAACAAAATTACAGGCAATGCCGATACCGCATTGGAATCTTATAATATCCCATTAAATTGGAGTGCCATTTCAAAATGCCTTACACTACACTATGCAGATAAACGGGATTTAGGAACCCTCGAGTATCAGATGACAACATTATGTCAAGGTGCTCACCAGTCTGTAGAAGAATTCCACCAAGCAGTTTACAAACACCTATCTCTAATACTTAATAAGATAGGATGCATGGAACTAGGAAGGGAAGCTGAGCAGCTCATGACCAAAATGTATAGGGATAAAGCCTTAGATACTTTTGTTCGCGGACTTCGTGGAGATTTATCTCGCCTTCTCGGAATGAAGGAACCAACAGATTTACCTTCAGCATTACACCTTTGCTTGAAGCTAGAGAACCAGGAATTCCGTGCTAATCATGCTACCAATAAAGGGCAGCAATCAAGTTTCCGAAATACACCCCTTCGAACTGCGCCTCCCTTGCAGCCAAAACCACCCATACAAACTTTCCCACAGTGGTCGTTCCCAACTGCAAATGCCCAGTTCCAAAATCCGTTTTTACTGCCTAAACAGACTAATAACCCTTTTGTCCAATCACGCCAACAATTTAATAACCCTTTCGTCCAACCACGCCAACAATTTAATAATAACAACCAGGCCTTACCTGTACCACCATATGTAATGGCACGGCCCACGGTATCCCATCAACCATTCAGACCTCCGCCTGCAAGGCCACTACCACGGCCAGAACCAATGGACGTCGATAGGACCCTCCAATCCAAACATATTAATTACATGAATAGACCCGTTCGGTTCGAAGCCGGTAAACGACCACCTATGCCCTTAAATGAAGCTGCGAAAAAATCTAGAAACTTTAATATTCAAACCACTACTGACACTTCTTCGGAAGTAAAAGATGAATCACCATCCTTATCAGAATACGACCAAATACTAAAGGACCAAGACGAACCACAACCGGAATACACTGACACTCTAGCAGAATATTCCGAGAACATAGACCAAGCCGACCCTGAATACCAATACGACTACGCCTATCTTCATTTTTTAGAATAACCAACTCCTCATTACCCTACTTTGAGTGTAAGCTGAGGAGTGGAGAAATTTTAAAGATTTTAATAGACACCGGTTCAAACAACAATTACATTTTACCTAAATTCGTAAAAAATCCAGTAGAGAATAAATCTCCTTTTAACGCCATATCCGTTGGTGGAAATATTAGAATTACTCACCATTTTTTTTTTTTTTTTTTACATTAAAAACACTAAAAGCAAAAGTTAAAATCTTTAGTAGCAATCACACGCAACTAAACGAAGAACACAAAGCAGAAAGCACAATTTGGCCGATCCACCACATTAAAAAGAAGAATACACTGCTACAAAATGTCGTCGATTCCACTGCACCGCCGACGAAGCGCACCGGAACAACGCTGGAACAGCTAGCGACCGGGTTTCTGACGTCCACTCACCACAACTGTTGGAGCTCTTAAGTCCCTTCCAGAGAGACCGACCAAATCGCGAACCACGTCCGGGATGCAGAGCAGCGCATCCTCAGCACCTCATGATCGCCTGGAGCTGACTCTGGTGAGTTAAACAATGTTGCTCGAGTCACTAATTTGGAACGCGAGTGGTCGATCTTCGAACTCAGAGAACCTACGGCTGGACAGGGAGGTAGCGGATGGCGAGCACTGGGGAGCGATGGAAGGATAGAGCAAAACAGGCACCCAAAACATGGCAAACAGTGCGTGGAACTGCGAATCCACGGTATTCCCTTTGTGGAGGGAGAAAATGTACGAACTCTCTACAACCATTATGCTATAACCTGCAACTGGCTCCTCCACCAAGGGTACGAGAAATTTTCCGAGCCCGAAAATCACAACAAACGCATGTCGATCCCGTGATTATTATGAAATTGGAAAACGTTCATGAGAAAATCACCTATCCACGCAAAATTGGGTTAACCGTCGCGAGCATAAAAAACAACTAAGCTTGCATTTATTGAGTTTTAACTCTTAATGGGCAACTTTTAAGAGAGAACTACCGAATTTTCAAAGAAGCCATGCGGATGAAAAAACAAAAAGTTTCTCAGCAGTGTTTACTCGGCGCGGCCTTGTACACGTCCGCTGAATGAAAGAGAGGGCGTTCACTGCATGATCGCATCGAGGAGCTTTTGTCTCTTACACCCCAAAAAAAGTCTTCAACTCCCCTCTCTTCAACCGCCTCTCCCACTGCCTCTTCAGCTGACTGATGGCGCTGCAGGTGTTTCAAAATTTTCGCTTTAAATTAGCAAACACAGCACTCTTAATTAGATAGTTTAGATTAGTTTCTTATCAGAAAATCTACGTTTATTTTAATGTCATTCTTTAAATATTGAGTTTGCGCCTCCAATAAGCTTTTATTTTTTCAATGCAGGATGAGACAGGTAGTTCCATAACTGGTGCCCTGATAAAAACTATAGTAATTACCGTAAGGGTCTTAAAGTCGTTCACCTAAATGCACAAAGCTTACTTAATAAAGATGAGTTCAATTCATTTTTTCCCAGTCAAATGAGATGTGAATGTGTGTCCGAGACGTGGTTTTTGCCTGATTTATGTGATTTGTCAATTGTTTGTGATGGTTATGTTGTTTATCGTTCTGATCGTATTGGACGGGCCGGTGGTGTTGCAAATGTCAATTCGAAATAAAATGAATGTTAAATGTAAACAACCAAGTGAATGTCCGAAGAAAATTTTTAGAAATACAAAAGAGTAAGAGAAACTTCTTCTCGGCTGCAAACAGACCTAACCGTACCATCGACTATGAGCCAATACTCAGCGTTATCGCAGAATTTCGGTGTTGTACTCGGACGTTATACTGGCAGGCGATTTTAATAGCAATCTGCTGAAAGAGAGCATCTTTTGAATGGTTTTGAATCCCTTGGGCTGATAGCGCTAATGAAACATTGCCTACACATTTCTCAAATACCTGTGATACACTTCTTGACTTATTTCTTGTTAATGACCGTAGTAAAATTTTACTTTATGATCAGGTTTCTCACCACTTTTTCCAGACATGACTTAATATTCTTAACCTATGACTTACCTTCGACTGTCAAACGACTTCTTTCAAACAGAACTAAAGAACATTACCCAACAGGACTTCACTTGAATTACAACTTGTGACTGGTCATCCATTTACCAAACTTCCAATGTTGATTGTCAATTGCATGTTTTAAATAGTAATGTCCAGTACCTGTTTAGCAAATGTGTGCCGTTAAGAACTAAAGTGATTAAGCCGATGCAAAATCCTTGGTTCAAAACGAAATTAAAAATCTAACTATCAGCGAGATGTTGCTACCGCAAATGGAAGCGCTACAAAACTGAGGACTTTAGAAACAATTACAATGAGGCTCGAGCAATTGTCAATAAAAAGATTCATTCTGCTAAATGCAGATTTTATAAATCCAAATTTGAAAATTGCTCTTCTGCTAAGCTCTGTTGGGACGAAATTAACAAGTTAGGAATAGGAAAATGCACACAGAAGACTGAATCAAACGCCGATGTCGAAAAACTTAACCAAAAATTTTCTGAAATTGATGTACCTGAAGCGACATGCAATACGTACCTGAATACTGTACCTATCTGTGATAATAGTTTTAGTTTCATGTGTGTCAATTCGTGTGATGTCCTTGCTAGTACTCTTAAGGTAAAATCCAATGCTGAAGGCCTCGATAACATAAGCCCTAAATTTATTAAATTGTTACTTCCCATGCTGTTGTCCCACGTCACCCATATTTTTAATACTGCAATAACTACGTGTTCGTTCCCTACAGTATGGAAAAAACCAAAGATTCTTCCTATTCCGAAACCAAATAATGACTTCAGACCCATATCAATACTTCCCTTCCTGTCAAAAGTTCTTGAAAACCTTATGTCCTCCCAAATACAAACTTTTTTGCACGACAATTCACTGTTACACGACAAACAGTCTGGTTTCCGAAGGAAAAGAAGTTGTATTACTGATATTGTGGAAGATGTCAGGCAGCAGCTTGATAAAAATTGTGTTACATTTTTGACTCTACTTGATCACAGCAAAGCCTTTGATTCAGTGAATCACAACATACTGTGTGCAAAACTCCAAAATATTTTTAACTTTTCGAGCACAGCGGTCAAGCTTGTTAAATCCTACCTAACAGATCGAGTACAAGCTGTAGTCTCTGGGATGAATATCTCCTCCTTTAGGCAACTTACAAGGGGAGTACCTCAAGGATCTGTGTTAGGGCCATTGTTGTTTTCTATTTATGTGAATGATTTACCTAGTGTCTTGTCTGAATGTGAAGTACATCTATACGCTGATGATGTCCAAATTTATGTTAGTAAACCTGTCAAGGATATAAATGTGTGTGCCAGTATAAGTAACAAAATGTTATCCATAATTGAGAAGTGGGCTAACAATAACGGCTTGGGAATAAATCCAAAAAAATCAAATCGTAATCAGTAAAAGGGTGATCGACACAAGTGTTCTCCCAAAATTATATATAAATAATACGGCTATTAGCTACGAAGATCATGTTGTAAATCTTGGCATAACCTTTAGCAAAACCTTATCATGGAGCAAGCATATAGCTAAAGCAACTGGTCGAACATATGGTTTGTTGCGTCAGCTTTCAGCATCAAAATCATTTGTACCTGAACAAATAAGATTATTAATCTCTAAAGCTATTCTTGTTCCCACTCTCTTCTATGGCATAGAAATTTTTGGTCACTGTGACGTGCGTGATATGCGCACAGTAGAACTTTGGTATACTTTCACAAGATTGTGACGACTCGAGAACCGATTTACCTATATCGGAAGCTATTTCCTGCTACTTCCCAAAGAACGAATAATTACCTATGCCCTCATACTTTAACGCTTTGTTCGAAGAGGCAGTTTTTGGAACAATCTTCCCCATCAATTCAAAACTATTAGGAGCGCAACTCAATTTTCAATTAAAATTAAAGAATTTATAAAATCACAATAAAAGTAGAAATAAGTAATATTAGGTAAAAATCATAAAAACGAAAAAAAACAAATAAAATAATCAAAATAAAAAAGTAAAAAATAAAAGTAAAAATAATGTTCGCTAATTTAATGATTTTGAAAATTGTTAGCTTTTAAGTATCATATAAAAATGTAATAAGCAATTTTATGTCAAAGTCACTAGCGCAATAATAATAAGCTTACGCTTGCAGCGCTAGGATATTATATCAATAAAAAATAAAAAAAATAAAAAATAAAAAATAAAAAATAAAACAGCCAACTTATTTGATGACCCTAACACAACAATTAAATTTTTTTATTACCTACACTTAAAACATTTGATGCCCTATTGGGAAACGATAGTTTAAAAGAATTAGGAGCAATAATTAATACGACCACCAAAACCATGTCATTGAAAAATGGCAAAATCATTCCTATAAAAGACCAAAAATTTGATGCAGTAAACGTAATAATTCCTCGGACAGACCACCTTACAAAAACACAAAGATTTGAATTAAACCAACTTCTCAGTAAGTTTCCAAATCTTTTTGCTGATCCCAATGAAAAATTGACTTATACGACCAATGTAAAAGCCGAAATTCGTACCAATACCGACTCACCAATCTACTCAAAGTTTTATCAGTATCCAATGGCATTAAAAGATGAAATAGACCGACAAATATTAGAACTCTTAGAAAACAATATAATACGACCATCTCGATCACCCTACAATTCACCAGTCTGGATAGTACCAAAAAAATTAGACGGATCCAATATAAAAAAATACAGAATGGTAATAGACTACAGAAAACTAAACAGTGTAACTATTGCAGACAGATACCCTATACCCGACATTAATGGTGTTCTTGCACAACTAGGAAATAATAAAATGTTTTCTGTGTTAGATCTCAAGAGCGGCTTCCATCAGATTCCTTTAAAGGAAAGCGATATAGAAAAAACAGCCTTTTCTGTTAATAACGGAAAATTTGAGTTTACAAGACTTCCATTCGGATTGAAAAATGCTCCATCTATTTTTCAGCGAGCCCTAGATGACATTCTTAGGGAACACATAGGGAAAATTTGCTATATTTATATTGACGACATAATCGTCTTTAGCCCAGATGAAGAATCACATTCCAAAAATTTAGGAAAAATATTTGAAACATTAAATAACGCCAATATTAAATGCCAATTGGATAAGTGCGAATTTTTTAAAAATAAAGTAGAGTTCTTGGGATTTGTTATATCGGACAAAGGAATTGAGACCAATCCCGCAAAAATAGAGGCGATCGCCAACTACCCATGTCCCAAAACGGTTAAGGAATTAAGATCATTCCTCGGATTATCTGGGTATTATAGGAGATTTATCATGGGTTACGCCGCTTTAGCTAAACCTCTAACAAGTTTACTTAGAGGGGAGGATGGGCGAATTTCAAAGGCAACTTCATCAAGGAAAGCTATTCACCTAAACGATGAGGCCATGCAAGCTTTCGTCAGCTTGAAAAATGCCCTCATATCCAAAGACGTAATATTACAATATCCTAACTTTAACGAAGAATTCGTATTAACGACGGACGCTTCCGACCATGCAATAGGAGCCGTACTTTCACAAAAAGACAGACCCATAGCTTTTATCTCTAGAACTTTATCGCAAACAGAAGAAAACTATGAAACCGCAAAAAAAGAAATGCTGGCCATATCTTGGGCTGTAAAATCGCTTAGAGGATACCTTTACGGTGGTACTAAAGTAAAAATTTACACCGATCATGAACCTCTTACACATGACTGTAATTGGAAGGGAGGAATAGCGATTAAAAGATGGAAATCTTACCTTGACGAATATAATAAAGAATTACTTTACAAACCTGGAAAGGAAAATGTAGTAGCAGACGCCTTATCTAGGATTCCAAGGGGTAATGGGATTAACACACTGACAGCAACACAACACAGCGCCGAGAGTTCTGGCCACAGCCTCATTCCCAGTGTTGAAGTTCCAATAAATGCCTTTAAGAACCAAATCTTTATTTATAAGGAAAATCCACCGGACTACAAATTTACTATACCATTTCCCACTTTCCATAGACACACCATTACTCGACCAGATTTAAGTAAAGACAACCTTATCGAAATATTAAAAAAATATCTAAACCCTTCAGTTTTAAACGGCATCCTCACGACAGAAGAGATAATGGGAGAGATACAAAAAATTTATCCAGATAATTTTGGTTCCATTAAAATCAGGTTCACTCAAATCAAAGTTGAAGATTTAACAAAAGATTCAGATCAGGAGGAAATAATATTAGAAGTTCACAATAGAGCGCATAGAAACGCAGAAGAAAATAAAAAACAATTAGCTGAAAAATATTACTTCCCAAAAATGAAACAAAAAATAGAAACATTAGTAAAACAATGCAGGGTATGTAAGGAGGGGAAATATGATAGGCATCCACCTAATCCCGAACTTGTCGAGACACCAATCCCGGAATACCCCGGACACATAATCCATATTGACATTTTTTCTACAGAGAAAAAATTGGTATTAACAGCAATAGACAAATTTTCAAAATTAGCACAGGCCAAAATTATAAAATCTAAATCAACAGAGGATATCAAGAAACAATTACACGACATTCTATTCTACTACGGAGTACCAAAATTCGTAGTTATGGATAATGAAAAGTCCTTCAACTCAGCAAGCATTACCTTTATGATGAAAGATCAATTGAACATTCAAATCTTTAAAGCTCCCCCCTACAAAAGTTCTGTTAATGGCCAAATTGAGAGATTCCATTCTACTCTTTCTGAAATAATGAGGTGCCTTAAAACAAAACAAATATACAACACTTTTGAGGAACTTTTAAATAGGGCGATTTACGAGTACAATTATACAATACACTCCGTGACAAAGAAACGACCGTTAGAAATTTTTTTGGGAGAAATATAACCACTGATCCAGAACAATACGAAGAAAGCAGGCAAAATAATATAGAAAATCTTAAAAAAAAACAAATGATCGATTTGGAAAACCACAATAAACAAAGGAAAACCATAAAAACATATTTTCCAGGACAAGAAATATTTGTCAAGCAAAATACAAGATTAGGCTCAAAATTATCCCCACGTTTTAAGAAGGAAATTGTCAAAGAAAACAAGAATACAACTATTATCACAGAAGCAGGAAGAGTAGTTCACAAAAGTAACATTAAAGGAGATTAAGTCCGACAATTCTTAAGGAAAACTTTTGTCCATATTTGTCCGAAATAAAAAGAAAAAAAGATATAAAAAAAATTAATAAATAAAATAAAATACCCATAACATTCATAGAAGTTGTCCGTTTGGGGTTTTCAGTCCGATCGTGAGGGATCGGCCCATAACCCTAAAAAACCGATGTTTAATGTCGCACCTTTATCATTACAGGATGTTGTTCTTAATTATCGTACTACCTATGGCATTCGCGACCACCGAAATAACGAACTATACCGATGCTCACACTATAACAATTTATAAGGGAATAGGAAAATTACAGATATCATCAACCAAACTAATTCATTTAATTAATCTAGAACATATTGAAAGCGAACTACTAAAGATAAGGGAACACACTATAACAAAATTAAAATACAGTTACCACTACCATACTCTAACGCATGAAATAGCACAATCACTGTCCGCTCTAAGTACACTCACATTAACACCAAAAACCCGACAGACTAGATCTATAAATATGATTGGCTCAGCATGGAAATATATCGCAGGTACCCCAGATCACGACGATCTAGTTATGATAGGCAAGAACCTTAACAATTTAATTACAAACAACAATGACCAAATAATTATAAACAATCAACTTCAGGACAGAATTAATAACTTAACAATGATTTCAAACATGCTAGCAAACACAATTCAAAAAGATAATCATTTCAGTAACGACATTGCTTTAAGCTTACAAAACCAGGTTAGACTCATAAAAGAAGAAATAGGTAATATAAAATTTGCAATCCAATGGGCCAAAATTAACGTAATTAATACTCTATTATTAAACGAATTTGAACTAATCGAAATAAATAAAATTCTCCAAAAAAATAATATTACCTCATTTTCAATAGAAGAAATGCTAGAATTTGTTGATGTGTCTGT
Source organism: Drosophila mimetica (assembly GCA_037075245.1). Taxonomy (NCBI): domain Eukaryota; kingdom Metazoa; phylum Arthropoda; class Insecta; order Diptera; family Drosophilidae; genus Drosophila; species Drosophila mimetica. Next base: position 29,063,664 of record JBAMCH010000007.1, on the reverse strand, counting down.
CTTACACAATAAAACCACCATAATTTACATGATTAAAATACCTGAACTTGAACCAGACAATTATGAAAACCTTTGTATCAAACCTGTCATTAAAAATAATTCAATAGTTCACCTAGAAATTAACGAAATTTTTGTATCAAACAATGTAATATTAGCCTTACCCAAAGATTGTAAAAATTCAAATCACATCAAAATTTGTAAAAAAGATAAAATTATTGACCTGTCAGAATCAGAATGTATTCCTAAGTTAGTTCAGGGAAAGGAAGCGCTGTGTGACTATAGCAACTCGGACCACATCGACTTGATAGAAGAACTGGATGACGGCATGGTACTACTTAACAACTTCAACGGCGAACTGATATCGAATAATATTACTCATCACCTAAAAGGCACATTTATGGTACACTTCTTTAACGACACTCTCAATATAAATGGGAAAAATTTCACAAACTCAGAACATTCAATAATGAAACCAATAATACCTCGAATCCAAGTAACACCACTAGAAGCAGAACGGCTCCAAATTTTATCCTTGGGAGCATTAGAAGCGCTACATATAAAGAATAGAAACCACTTGCAGACGTTAGCGAATGACTCCAAGATAAATCGAATTACAATATTTGCTCTAATTTGCGCAATTATAATTACTCTCATTCTATTTAAAACCGTATTCTACCGAAAAAAGGAAGTAATTATTCAAATACAAGAAACGTCCACAAATGCTTTAAACAACAAGAAGAATATTATACCAACCCAAAAAAAGATAATTCCGGAATTCAATAATATTCCCTACTTCTAATTCCTCTTGAGGACAAGTAGGATTTTGAGGAGGGAGAGTTAACCACAGCAATATTTCATATAATTTCCACGAAATATTGCAACATTGTCCGATATCAATATTGCAACATTGTGACAATTTTGTCGCAAAAGTTCAACAACATAAACACGAGCATCCGGTCAGTTGCCGATGCCTCGACAAAAATCCATAAATCGAATTCTGATGATCTTGCAGTTTCTGCAAGACAGAATTCTGCCGATTCGAACGTCGCCCCCTCTGCCGACAGCTAAGCCGCCGCCGCCGCCAGCGCCGCCGCCAGCGACAGCGCTGCTGACACCCACAGCTTAGATCAGGGTATTGTTAAGTAAAAGAAGATCAGTCCCAATCGATACTCCGAATAAATAACTCGTGAATTAAAAATTCGTCTTTTATTAACTTGGATATTAACTTATACAGACAGAAGATGAAAAGGTCTCAAACAACAATACCAATTGGTCTTACTTTAAGAAAATCTTGTTCTTCAAGCAAGACCAAAAAGGTCTCAGCCCCGCGTTCATCAAGTGATACCATTTGGTCTTAATTTAAGCCAAATTTGTTCTTAAATATATGAGACCATTTTGTTCCAAATATGTTACCTTTTGGTCATAAATCGAGTCTAAAACGTTCTTGCATAAATAATACCAAGTGGTCTTAATTTCAGAACAAAGTGGTACTAGGGTAGGACCGTTTGTTCTCAAAATTTAAGTAAGTTTCGGTCTTAGAGCAAGAACAGCGGTCTTAAAAATCCGCTCTTAAAGTGATACCATAAATTCTTATAATGATACCAAATGGTATAAAGCTATTTTTACGACTCAATCAGACACGTTTTCGGACCCAATCAGAACAATTTTTTCCCTAAGTGTTTAATTTGGTGTATTACTCATTACGATCGGACTATCACAGCAAATTTTCAATTTTGCGGCTATATATAGTAGTCGTCTTCGCACACTCTCCTGGTGCACTTCGTCACTACATGGACTGCCGTTCATAATGATACCACGATCCGTTTTGCCAATTTTCTCTATTGTTATTATTAATTTTAAACACGTCAAAAAACTTAGAAAGATTTTGCATTGGCTAAAAGAAAATTTTTAATTGTATATGTATTTAAACACATTATTAAATAAGAAGAAAATCGAAACATACACACGCACAATACATACATATGTAAATTAATATGTCGCTTAGCGAATTTTAGGAAAAAATATATATTTTTATTTTTTCACTTTTCTTATTCACTAGTTTACACAATTTCTATTAGTACCGAACTTATTTAATTTTCACTGCTCACAATACTCTATGGGGTCGACCGATCAATTCGGATGCCGATTATCTGATAAGCAAACCTCGGTTTAAGAGAATCTAGGGACTGTCAAGAATTGAATAAGAGATGGACTCAAGAGAGTCGGAATAAATTGGGTGATGCAATTATTGGTTTGATTGTGGAAATCGATTAAACAGATTACTCTGCAATTTTGGGCCTCGCTGGGAGCTGACCGGATGATAATGTTTACATTTGGGAGACCCGGCTTAGTTTACAGTAGAAGGCCTGCGGAGCAAATGTTTATATCAGAAGAACCGCGGCGCAAGCGCAATTGTTTACAGTAGAAGAACCGCGACGCATTTGGAACTTAATAATGAATTCTTATTGAAGAGCTTTTGACTTCGTGGGAAAGCTGAGTAAGAAGTTCCCAGCTAGAAGTCGTTTACAAACTGGGATCTTGGGTTGGATAACTTGTATAAGCAAATCAAAACATATCCAAATCTAAATCTAAATAGATCTTTAAAAATACTTACAAAAATGCTGGAAATTTCAAAAATTAAACTTAAGCACTTATGTAAGCCATAGAAGTAACTATGATCCAAAAATCATTTTGATCGGAGCAGCAGCTTAAGTTTTTAAAATTCAAATTTTAACTTAAATTACCCCTTTCCCCTCCCCCTTCCACACAGCACTACTCCTCCCCCTTATCAGTTTTTTTGGCTCTTGCTCTCTCCGCCGTCGCTCACTTGGCATCCACTTTCTGGGTTTTGCTCTCTCGGTAGGCTCCCGCAAAATGCGACGCAAAAGACTAAGAAAATCTAAATAAATTCGTTCAAAATACTTTAACAAATGCTGGAAATTTCAAAAATTAAACTTAAGCACTTAAGCCATAGCGGTTTAGATTTTTTAAATCCGAAAGTAAATTTTCTATGTAGCCCCCAAATTATGGGAGATTTTGAAATTTCCAATTAGGCCTTTTCAAAACCTAAAATTCTGTAAAATCCAAATTTCGAAATTCCAACTACTTTAGAAGTTATGCATTTAAATAAATCTAATTTTTTCTTCCAAATAATGATACTGGAGCTCTTTGGGGGGGACTGGGGGGACATATCTTATCTTAGTGGGCGGTTAGGCCCCCAATAGTATACTGTGCAAAAATTTGGCTGCTCTAACTCCCCTTAAAAATCGGTCTTTTCTTTTATAATCTTAAGGGATTATTCATTATGAACAGACGATTTTTAGTCGAACACAAAAAAAACATTCCTACGCTTGGCGTTTTGATCAGGTGGAATTCAACCTATCTAATGATTGTTAAGCTGTTTGATCTCAAATACTTTCATTCCATGGATCAGATATCAAAGGGCACAAATGTAGACTGGGAATTCGTAGAGATTTATAAAAATGCTTTTAGCCCCGCTTATGAAGAAACTCTACAGTTACAACAAAAAGAACTGCCATTTAGAGCCGGTTTCTCGAGTGCCGGGTAACATTTCTCGAACAGATAAAGTAAATGCTAAGGTATTTTGGCTTTTCGAGCCTCAATGTAATAGCTATCTTTGACAGGGACTTGGACTCCCTGCTAAACGTTTTCGGCTCGATAAAATGACAGCTGATTTTACAAAGCCAACTAAGAGGAAGAAACGAAATGGCAGCTGACTTTGTCTTTGACTTATATCCAAACAGCTAATAGAATAATCAAAGCACGCAATTTTTTGCGCTTTGCAGCTCAATTCTGTGCCCTAACAGAACTCTGTATTTGTTTCTTGTTCGGATAAATTAAAGATGTCGAGAAAGCCGATTTGCTTTTACGGACAGTTTATCTGGACTTTAAGTTTTTCGGACATATAGCTATCAGAGACTTTGACAGGGAGAAACCGGACCGTAGTGAGTTTTATATCGTGGGGATGAAGTTAAAACTAAAATGCGAAAGGAGTAAAAATTATCTGTCTAAGAGTAAATACTTGACAACAACGCACAGTGGTGCCTTTTGACTTTTTTTTGCTAAAAAACCAATAGAGATAATTGAATGATGTAAACGGCATATGACAGATAATTGATCTACCTTTAAAATAAATGTTTGAGACATGGAGTAGACGTGGCAGAGGAGTACTTACAAATCGACAAAGTCAAAATTTATAAACAAAGCCACTTGTTTACGCACTTTGCGTTATTTAAATATTGAATTTGTTGATTAGTTTAAGGCGGGAGCGGGAGCGCAATAAAGCTTTCGATAGCTCTCGCGAATTCGCCCCATCTCTCGCCCCTATCCTTAAGTTAGGCTTAAGCGTCATTATATTGAAATTAAATGGCCAGTTGTCATATGAACCTCATTGCGCATACTCCCTTTCCTTTCCGTAAAATAAGCCCGAATTTTCCCTGCAATCACAAGTTTCGCGTTTTTTCTTAATACAAAATGGTATTAAATTTTTCAACAAAAAAATATTTTTTGAAAAGTTTTTGTTTTGTTTCGCGTCTTTTTTTTAGGTTTTTTTTTTAATATTAAAAAAAAATAAAAAAAAATTAGGTTTTAAAAAACATTTTTTATACTTCATGTTGAAATAATGGTCACCATTTATTAAATTTGGTAAGTCCATTAGACTTAACATTTCTGGACTATAATTACTAGATGTAAACTCTTTTCTGGAGTTAACATGCCGCAATGAGGATCAGAAGAGGCAGCCAACATATTGTATAGATCCTCATTTTCCCTCAATCTTGATGTCTTAAATGTATTCAGCAATCTGTATAAATTGGTTTAGCGATTCCTGCGCTTCTTCGGAAAGCTCTCCAATTCGCAAACAGTGGTATTCGTTTATTTCTTTTCCGTGCGCCAATATCTTATGGACTGTCGGGGTCAAATTCTTTTGTGGATACAATTCATCTAAACGTGATGCCGTTTTTGAGGCATATTCTCCATATTTTGTAGAGTTAACCTTTTCCTTGCAGTTTAAAACATTTAAGATGGTTCCCAACCTTTTAACTATTTCATTGTTTCCAGTGATTCGAGTTACAACGTCATGTGGTTCAAAAAATCTCCTCGAAGTATTTCCATTATTTGAGTTTCCGTATCTGTATTTAGAGAAATCTACTTTAATAATAATTTACCTTTGCATACTACCTGAAGGTAACGCCCCGGTTTTTAATATTTTGACGGTAGACCGTAATCCAATAAATATTTAATTTATAGGCGTGACCGGCCTTCTCGTCGAGGGGGTGGTGTCGTGATTGCAGTAAAATCTGACTTATCGTCCCATGCGTTGCCCATTGCTGTAAAAATATGCCTGCAAATCTCCAACCTCTTTGTAACTTGCTCGTATATTCCTCCATGTTCCGAAGCTTCTACATATTTCCAGCACCTCGCAGCTATTAGAAACATTTTCTCATCCGCTGATGCTTCAGATCACCTTATTGTCTTGGGTGATTTCAATATTCCTCAACTATCCTGGCTGCCATATGATGATCTTGCTGCTCTAGTTCCCAGCGATCAGAATGATTTCATAGATGGTCTTATCGACTTATCCCTCGGCCAAATAAACTCCATACCCAATCAGAATGGGAGAATCCTAGACCTTATATTTGTATCTGACTTTTGCGATACCACTATAACGCGCTGTACTCCGCTGTCCATTCCTGAGGACCCCTATCATTCGACATTGCAAATTATCATTAACAGTGTGCTTCAGCTCCTGGATGCTTCTGAAAAAGCGATTCGAACTCGATGCTTCCGGAAAGTCGATTATTCGCTACTGTCGGCTTCCTTGACCCATATACTTTACTTTAAAATCTTTCGCTTGATAATTCAGTATCAACCTTTTACAATATTATGTATTCCTTGTTTGATAAACTTGTTCCTTCCATAATTCAAAAAACGTCTACCAGCCCACCGTGGTCATCGAAACACTTGGACCACCTTAAAAATTTAATGACGAAACTGTATAAGAAGTTCGCGAAAACAGGGCTCCAATCTGATTTTTCCAAATACAGTGTGGCTAAATCCAATTATTTCCTGCATAATTCCGAATGCTTTAATATCTACCTGTTACGCTGCAAGTATGAATTCACTAAGTGCTATTCCTAAGCCATTTGAAAAACAAATATGCGATCAATTGCAGCATCAGTGTCGCTCCTTGTTATCTCCGAATCAGCATGGTTTCACAAAATGTCGTTCAACTACAACTAACCTGCTGGCATTTACGACCTACATTAATAAAGGCTTCCTATCCTCTAATCAAACTTATCTCATTATACCCTCGCAGAGGGTAAGCAAATTGTCTCGAACTGGTACCTTTCTGACAATAAAAACTCCAAAAATATTTAATTGGTAGAACAAATACATGTTAAAGTATAGTTAAAAGGCAACTGAAATTTAACTTGTTGCACTTGAACTACATATGATTCAAAAATATAGCCTATAGTGTAAACGTCTTGGAAAATTTAACACCAAGCAAATCAAACAGTCGAGGTTCTCGGTTCAATCACCAGTTTTTGTAAATTATTTTTTTGTTTTTTGTTTGCAAGGTGATGCTTCAGTTTTATTTTTAACTTAGGTTAATCTGTGGTAGGCAAAATATATGTAAAAAATCACTGTTTTAAAAATATGTCTCACTAAAATTTATATACCTGTATGGCTCAATCAGCTAGTGTGTCTACAAATCCAAAGGTACCCGGTTCAAGTCCTAGAGAGGGCGACTTGCCTCGAAAAAAGTAAATTGGTTTTAATTCCATTTATTTATCATTTGCAGTATTAAATTACATAATAATAGTCATAATTCCTTTACGGGACCGCGACTTTCAATAACCCAGCCGCGAACAGACAAATGGGGTCTGGAGAAAACATGCATTACAAGTGAAGAAAATGTAATCGATTTCTATCACTGTTTTTCGTCAGAGGAGTTGTAATCAGAGCTCCTATGACTTCGTTTTTTCGTTTGCTATGGATCTTCCTTCGTCAAAAATCACAAATACACATACAAATTTTTTCCCATGTATTTGTTTTTTATTTCCCCCCCGTCACGTTAGAGCTTTGAAATTTCAATAATAATAACATTAATTTTGAGTATAGTTTAATTGTTGATAGACCCGTTTTTAGATTTTTCGAGAAAATAATTTTTTTAGTGTAGTTTAACAGCTGTAACCGGAAATGGGTAACAGCCACTAGTGCAAACCTAGTAGTTTAGTTTAGTTTCTAGTTGTTTCCGATAAAAAGCCTATGAAAAATGGACAAGTTCGTTACAATGAAATGCACATAACTTGAACTAGTTAAGTTGCCTGTATTTTACTGGTCCAAAACTGATTCCGTTTCCTGCATGGGAGTTAGAAAGTGGGAGATGTTTGGAAAATTTTAGAAACAAATTGTTTTCTTGGAGCAGGGTAAACATTTACAAACAAATTATTTAGCAGAACATATGAGTCTGGTCTTCCCAAAACTGTTGAATTGCTAGATATATTGTTTAAAATTGTACAGGAACTTTCAGCAATTAAGGGAACGACCATAAATAGCTCCTGTTAAATGTTTATACAGCTGTTACTATTTGAGAAGGTTCACGCAACTTAAAACACGTAAAATATAGAGCTCGTAAATAACTGTTAACACATATTTCTGAAACTGTCTTGTTACACACAAAACAGAACAAATTTAGAATTATCTGTCAGTCCTGGACAGAAAACAGCTATATTTTCTTCCAAAGTGTTTTCTGTGAACTGTTTTCGTCTGACACAAATCTAAATCTGTTTCTCAATAACAGAAAAATAAGTGTTTTTAAATGATCAAAACTTATAAATGTCTCAGAATAAGTGCCTTTTTGGATTGTGTGCTTATTTTAAAATCATTTTTATATAGTTACATAAATACACAGTTAATGAAGGAATAAACTTTATTCGGCGTTTGGCTTTACAATTAAAAGCGAATTGATGTTTTACGCACTTATTTCTCTGATCAAAAAACACGGTAACGTGTTCACCCAAAACAAACTGACATAAAAACCTAAAAAAAAAAAAATCGGAAATAATTAGGAGCACTAATCCCTGCAGGAAACGGAAACAGTTTTGGACCAGTAAAATACTAGTTGGGTCAGGAAACTTAACTAGTTAAAGTTATGTCCATTTCCTTGTAACAAACCGGTCCATTTTTCATAGGCTTGTCATCGGAAACGACTAGTCCATTTGCTACTAGCTTTGCACTAGTGGCTGCTAACCAATTTACGGTTACACTAAAAAAAATTATTGTCTCGAAAAATCTAAAAACTGGTCTATCAACCATTAAATCATTGGATTTTACTCGTACTTAAATACTGCAAATGATAAATAAATGGAATTAAAAACAAATTACTTTTTTCAAGGCAAGTCGCCCTCTCTAGGACTTGAACCGGGTACCTTTGGATTTGTAGACACACAAGCTGATTGAGCCATACAAATTATATAACACGGTAAACGATTTTTATTTTTTAAAAACTATTTATTTATTGGTCATTATTAACTTATTGATTTCCCTTATTAATAAGGTTTCACATTTTTATTAATTGACTTCGATTATTGAGTTCCCGATCTGCACTGCATTGGAGTTCAAGATAAGATTCTTGAAGAAGCCTCCGAGTATGAGCTTTTAGAACTTTTCTTTTGCAGTTTCCTCAAGCTCAACTTTATAAAAGCTTTTTAGTAATTTCAATAATTGTGAAATGGAATTATGCTGCGCTTAGCGGAAAATATTTGGCGACACGATAAGCGTGGGATTGAAGTGGCGTGATCTTGATTCGGATGTTTATGTCTACTTTAACCGTGGGATTGCAATGGGGTGATTTTGATTCGGATGTTAATGTTTACATTATCTTGGGCTCCAGTTGCCTTTCGTCTGCTACGATAGCTTGAGATTTGAAATCGAATATTTGTTTACAAATTCTATTGAATCTTAATGCTAAATAAAGTTCATGTTAATTCTCCCCCTTCTTAAATGGATCGTCCCGATTCATTTGATATTTGAAGTAAGGTTGGAAATTTGATTATTAAGTTCGGCATATGTCATTTCTATGTTTCTTTCTATTTCATTATTTTCCTGTGAAATTTCGGTACTTTTTTCTTTTGGTTTCGGGGTGATTATTTTTGTAAAAGTATTAAGAATATTTGTTCTTGTTTTATACAATAATCCAGTTATCAAAATTAAGATTATTAAGATTAATAAAATTAGTGTTAGAGGTAGTTGTGTGTTTCCGAATTGAATTGATGGGTTTAAAATATTAATATTATCCATACTTAGTTCAGGGTTGTTTGATAGTATATAATTTGAAATTTCGAAGTTGTTGTATTTATATTGGGATATGTAATCTAACATTTTGTTTTTTTCATTTATGTATTTAATATTGTTTATATAAACTGTGTCATTGAATAAGATTAGAAAGGCACCATTTAATTCTGTTTCGTTTACAATATTTTTTCCTGTTATTAAAATTGCGCCATCGTTTAAAATTTCGAAATTTCGATTTTTTTCTCTAATTTTGGAGCAGTTTGCTTTTTTTCCGTTAAGTAAGTTAATAAAACATGAATTATCTTTTGAAAGTTTACAATAATTATTAAATACTTCTGTTTTAAAATTTGTTATTTTATAAAATATTCCATTACAATATGCTACCTTATCATCTATTATTAATTTTCCATTAGGTTGTGAAATGGCTTTTGAGGTATAAAGGTTACATATACCATTTATTATAGGATATTTTATATATATTATAAGTAGATCTTGGTTTTTTATTATTTTAAATGTTGAGATGTCTAAAAGATCTGAGAGTACAATTGGTTTTTGTTCATGTTTAAATATTTCTTTTATATCATTTTCGTTTAAAATTTTTGTATTAAAAATGTCTATTTTGGCTAAAGTGATAGTGTCAATTAAATTTTGTAAATCAAACGTTATTAATTGCAAACGGTGCTTTCTCAAAACCGCTTGTTTGTTAAAGATTATGGTGTTAAGGGTTTTTGAAATTAACTCAATTTCTGAAAACATTTTCGAATTTATTACTAGTTGTTTATTATTGTTTATGATTAAGTCGTTAATTTTATTTTCTACTTTTATAAAATCATCATGATCAGGAGTTCCTGATATCCATTTCCAAAGTGTCCCTAATTCATTAATTCCTCTTTTATTTCTTGAGGGCAAAAGTTGAGTTAAAAGAATTTGGATTATATTAAGGTTTTGAGCTATTTCCCATTCGATATCAGAGTTTTTAGATTTATTTGTAAGTCCAATTTCGGTTCTTATTATTTCTTTATAAAGGCTAATATTGGTAATATGAAACAAGTCTTCGTATGTCTCATAAGTCATCACATCCTTCTCGTCTTTGAGTAGTAAGTATTCGTTATTGGTATAGTCAATTATTTCAGTGCTGCATATGGTAGCCAGTAGAAGTTGTAAGATTAAATTTGTCATTTTCTGTAAAGAATTATTTATTTTATGTTATCTTTGTGAATTATTCTTTGTCTTTTATTTATTATTACTTTATTAGGTAGATTTTCTTTAATTATTTGTTTGTTATATCTTGGCCCTAATTTGTTCCTTTCGCCAAATCTTTTTTCGTAAACTACTTCACCAACCTCATAATTTTTGGGCGATCTATTTTTATTATGATGGTCTAACATTTTTGTTTGTGCTAACAATAATTTTTCTGGCAAATTTTCATGATCTACTTTATTATAGAGAATATCATAAGGTTTGTGATTTGTTACTGAGTGTATAGTCATATTATATCTCTGAGCTGCTCTTATAATTATTTCCGAGTAATCTAAAAGACGATATTCATCTTTTATACAGCGAGCTATTTCTGTTAAAGTTGAATGAGCTCTTTCTACTTGGCCGTTGGATAAACTATGCCTTGGATCTGTAAAGTGAATTGTTATTCCAGAACGCTGTAGGAAAGATTTAAATTGTGCTGAAGTAAAACTAGGTTCATTGTCTGTCATGATGGTTTTAACCAAGGGAAATGTTTGAAGTAATTCATAGACTTTTGTATCAATGTTTTTTTTGTTACTAATTTCTTTTACGACAAGATATTTGGAATACGAATCTATACAAGTTATGAACATTAGGCTTTGAGCATAAAATATATCTAAGTGTAAATGTTGTCCTTCTTTTTTTGGTATTGGAGCTTCGCCAATAGGAATTTGTGTTGGGTTTCTGTTATATTTATTTGTATTGCAGATTTCACAATTTGCAATATGTTGTTTTAATTTTTTATACAAGTTTGGCCAATAGTATAATCTGGATATTTGTTTGTAATTTTCATCAAGTCCTCGATGGGCTCGGCAGTGCGTTTCTTCAATTATTATTGCTTTATCTTCATTATTGGTAATATCTTGGACAAATGTTCGGGTATACAAAAATTTGTTTGAAAAATTATTTTTTAATTCATTTTGGATTTCGTATAAATGTTCTAAGGTACAGTGGATACCTGTGGTAAGATTAGGTTGTAAGTATTCTTTTAATATGGTTATTAAATTTTCAGTTTTATCATATTCAATAATGTGGCGAGTTTTATCGAATACATTTAGTGATTCATGTATTGTAAATTTTCCTTTTCCGATTAATAATTGTTGTTTAAATTGGTTTAACGGTTTCTTTGTTTCATTAATGACATTGTCGAAACTACTTTCGGCTGAGTGTTGGGTATTTTCTTCGGAGGTATTGTCATCTTCTGTTATGTTATTTATTTCTATTCTAGATAGAGCGTCTGCGACGACATTTGTAGTGCCTGGCTTATAAATAATTTTTGGGTTAAATGTTTCTATAAAAGTAAACCATCTTTTTAATTCAACATTCGGATTCTTATCTGATATGGTGAAGGAAAGGGGTTGATGGTCGGTATGAATTTCCATTCCAGATACTCCATATAAATAATTTCTTAAATTTGTCAGTGCCCACACTATTGCTAAAAGTTCTTTCTTATTTGTAGCGTAATTTCTTTCGGTTTTGTTAAGGGTTTTTGATATAAAAGTAATTGGATTTCCATTTTGGGATAGGACCGCTCCTATGGCTAGGTCAGAGGCATCGGTTGTTAAAACGAATTTTTTTGAATAATCGGGTTGAACTAATTCTATATGAGCAATCAAATTTTCTTTTAATTAATTGGATTGCTGGTTCATCTAAATTAATGGTGACATTTTTTGACATTCGTTTGGAAACTTTTCCGTTGGAACCCTCTAAGTATTTGGTTAACGGCTTGGCAATAGCTGCATAATTTCGGACAAACTTCCTATAGTATCCTGTAAGACCTAAAAAACTTCTTAATTCTCTTATATTATTGGGAATCGGATATTTTGAGATAGTTTCTATTTTAAGTGGATCTGTTTTAATCACGTTATGGGAAACGACGTAACCCAAAAATGATGTTTCTAGTTTAAAAAATTGAGATTTTTCAAGAGAAATTTTCATATTAGCTTTGTGTAAGATGTTTACTATTATTTTTAAGTCTTCATAATGTTGTTCTAAGGAATGGGAAAAAATAATTATATCATCCATATAGACGTGACAAATTTTCCCGATGTGGTCCCTTAATATATCGTCCATTGCTCTTTGGAAGATTCGGGGAGCGTTTGTAAGCCCAAATGGCATTCTTATAAATTCATATTTTCCGTTATTAATGGAAAATGATGTTTTTTCAATGTCTGATTCTTTCATTAATATTTGGTGAAAGCCAGATTCTAAGTCAATGGTGCTGAAATATTTTGATTTACCTAAATTTGATAGAATTACCGATGGGTCAATACATAGTCTATGCTTTGGGGTGCCATCTTCATTAGTACCTTTTTTTGATACTACTATAACTGGCGAGTTATAAGGGCTTTTGCTGGGCTTTATTATTTTATCTTCTAACATTCGACTTATTTCCTGGTTTACAAACTCATTTACTGCCTGTGAGTACGGGTATTGCCTAGAATATATAGGTTTATCATCTACGGTGTCTATTTCGCATCGGATATCTGTTCTGAATGGAAATTTTATGTTTATGTTTGAGTGGACTTTTTCGATTGTATCAAGTATACTTTTAGTATAATTGACTTTTTTTATTTTTTCAGGATTTGTTTCTGAATTTGTAATATGATTAGTATCAATGGTTTGTTTGAGATTTTTGAATTTCAAACTTTTTATTGAATTATTGTCGGAATTATCATCGACGGCGTGTTCGGAATTTGTGCATTCCAAACTTTGTTTTGAATTTTTGTCGGAATTATCATCGACGGCGTGTTCGGAATTTGTATATTCCAAACTTTGTATTGAATATTTGTCGGAATTTTCGTCGACGGCGTGTTCGGAATTTATACATTCCAAACTTGTTAAACTAGTTTTAGTATTATCTGATAAATTTTCGAAATTGAAATATTTATCGATTATATATTTCTTTAAAGGAAGAATCTTTTTTATATTATTTGTTGTCAAGAAGTTTAAGTCTTCCTCATAATGTAATTTTTCTACTTTATTATTATATTTAAGAGTGTCTTTCGCAGTATCGATAATCGCACTTATTTCTCTTAATAGATTATATCCTACCAAAAGGTCTGATTTTAGTCCTTCTATTTCGTAAAAAATGTGTTTTTTATTAAAAATTGTTATATTATGATAAAATTTAATTATTGAGAAACCGTTAACTGTAGATACCTTTTATAAATAGGTAATTCTATTCCATTTTTATAGATTCCTTTTCTAATGTAGCAGGCCATCGCACCGGTGTCAATTAAAATTTTAAATGTTTTATTAATTTTTGAATCATATCTAAATATGTGTGGTAGGCCTATTCGTTGTTCTCCCCTAAAAAATGGTCCTCTTGAATATTATTAACTCTCATTTGTTTATTTTTTGGTTGAGCGGAAGTACCGGTAGCAACGCGTTTGTTTGCCGGATCCGTTTGATTGTTATTAGAAGATTGATTATAATTAGTGTTTTTATTATTATCTCTGTATTGGTTTTGATTATAATTTCCTGCTGGGTACGGTTGATTGTTATAAGAGTTCTGATTTCTGTTAGAAACTTGGATACTAGGATCTATTTCCATTGGTTCAATTTTTTGTTGAGGATTATAATTAGATTGGGCCCATACATTGTAGTTTGGGTTGTTGTTATTATAACGGAAGTTGTTGTTATAGTTATTATGTTGATATTTATTATTTTGATAATTATTATTTTGAAAATTATGATTTTGATAATTATTATTTTGGTAATTATTATTATGAAAGTTGGAATTTTGGTTATTATTATTTTGGTTATATTGGTTATTATTATTAAAATTAGCGTTTTGATTGTTATTATTTTGATAATTGTTTCTTTGTTGATAATTGTTGTTATTTTGGAAGTGGTTATTGTTTTCTTGATAATTTTCATTATTTCGGTTTAATCTTAGATGATTCCCTTGATTTTGATAATTATTTTTATAATATGAATTATAAGGAATAAAATAATCAGATGCCTGACGCGGAGCTGCGCTATATCGACTAGCGAATTGGGCTCTCATTTGGTTGCTTTCCATTTCTTGCACTCTAGCTAGTGCGTTTGGCAAGTCTGGTGGATTTAGTGAAAACAAAATTCCCGATATTGGGCCGTTGAGGCCGGTTATGAAAACTCTTAATGCGTTCTGACGATGTTTTAGGTTTGATTCTTTTGTTATGGGATTATCTTTTCCATGGGTCATTATGGTTTTATTTATTAAAAGTGTAAGTTTTTTATTAACGAAATTATAAAAGTCTATTACTGAATGTTTACCTTGAGAAAGGACACTTAATTCTTGTTCGATTATGTGTAGTGGTCTCTTGTCGCTAAACACAAAGTCCAGCCTGGCTAGAATAGCGTCGAGATTTAGTACGGTTCCGTGATTTGTCAGTGCGTCGTTAGCCTTTCCTATGATTTTATTTCTAAGAATTGTTAGAGCTGCGAAATATCTTCGGCTCTTTCGGACATACAATCCCATTGCAGTTTCGGCTGCTTCTCTCCGTCCTACGTAGTTTTCTAAGCTGCCTGAAAATTGGGGGACGGATTTAACGACTTCTAATGTCTCATCGCATGAAATATTTTCATCTATTTGTTCAACTTTGTATTCTGTCACCAAATTAGATTTAGTTTCTAGTAATGATTTTAAATTTTTTATCTCCTCTTGTAGGGGATTTACGTTAGAAGCAATTAGTCTGACAATTAAATCTGTTGTTAAGTTCTGATTGGTAGTTGAGTTCACACTCGATTGGGATGTACCAGGGTCATTCATTTTTAATTTTTCGAAATCCTCAATTAATTTATCCAGAATTTTTCTATCACTTTAACCTTACAACTAATATTTTCTGTAACTAAATTCTATTTTAACTATTCTCACGGTTTTTGTCTTTATTGAGTGGATTTTCCTTTTTGATTGGTCTTCTTTCTGGGATGTAGTTCTTTTCTTCTTTGGGTTTCCTTGGGTTGGTCTTCCTTTTTTTTATTTGTCTTCTTTCTTGGCTTTAAGTTTTTTGTGGTTCTTCAGGATTTTTTTGTTTTAAATTGTTGTTTTCGTTTGTGTTTTATCCTTTTGCTTCACTTAAGCAATTGGAACTTTTTTGTTTGATTTAACTTTTTTAATATTTCTTATTGATGATTGATTAAACTTTGTGTTTAATTTTTTGATTTAACTTTTTTTAATATATTTGTTTGCTTCACTTAACAGCGTTTTGTTTAATTTCTTGATTTAGCTTTTTTAATATTTCTTATTGATGATTGATTAAACTTTTTGTTTAGTTTTTTGATTTAACTTTTTTAATATATTTGTTTGCTTCACTTAACAGCGTTTTGTTTAATTTCTGGATTTAACTTTTTTAATATTTCTTATTGATGATTAATTAAAACTTTTTACATAGAAACCCTTTTAAATTTTATTTTGTTTTCGGGTCTATGATTTGATTGCTTTTACGCGAGTTCCGTATTTAATCTTTTGGAACTTTTGAGAACGTAACTGCACTATGAGGATGTTTTAATTTTTCCTCTAAAAATTTTGTGAGTAACTACGCGAGTTCCGTAACGACCATTTGGAACTTTTTAACTACGTAGCCCCACGTTGGGCGCCAATTATATAACACGGTAAACGATTTTTATTTTTTAAAAACTATTTATTTATTGGTCATTATTAACTTATTGATTTCCCTTATTAATAAGGTTTCACATTTTTATTAATTGACTTCGATTATTGAGTTCCCGATCTGCACTGCATTGGAGTTCAAGATAAGATTCTTGAAGAAGCCTCCGAGTATGAGCTTTTAGAACTTTTCTTTTGCAGTTTCCTCAAGCTCAACTTTATAAAAGCTTTTTAGTAATTTCAATAATTGTGAAATGGAATTATGCTGCGCTTAGCGGAAAATATTTGGCGACACGATAAGCGTGGGATTGAAGTGGCGTGATCTTGATTCGGATGTTTATGTCTACTTTAACCGTGGGATTGCAATGGGGTGATTTTGATTCGGATGTTAATGTTTACATTATCTTGGGCTCCAGTTGCCTTTCGTCTGCTACGATAGCTTGAGATTTGAAATCGAATATTTGTTTACAAATTCTATTGAATCTTAATGCTAAATAAAGTTCATGTTAATTTACACGCATAACATTTTGTAATGCATTAAGAATTTGCTTTTTCAGTAGTTTTGTACTATTTATTTTTTCGACTACCACAAATTTTCTAAGCCCTGTGTAGTCCAAAAGTTTTACAACTAGTTGATTTTCAGACTAGTTCGTATTTTTCCTGCAGGGTCCTTTGGCAATCTCTCTCAAAATACGGCGTATAACTAAAAAATCTTAAAAAGTCAGAACACAGTGGCGCCTTGGGCCAAAAAACGTGAAAATCAATTTTTCGACTTTGTCCTAGAACAGGGGTGCTCAAAACTGCCTCATGGCAGTGCATTTACAAACACAATTAAAAGAAAATCACACACACCCAGCGGGAAAGTAAGAAGGAGGTTCTTAGGCTGTTGGAATTCCTGTTCCTTTTAGCAGGAAGTGATGGAAAACTTGCTTCTTTTAGCAGGCGACGGTGTAGGGAAAATTCAATTTCCTTTGGAAAACCATCTAAGCCTCCTTCACCCCTTACTTTTTTGTGTCTCCTCCGTGTATTTTGAAACCAGAGATGGAAGAAATGTAAGGGGTGAAGGAGGTTTTGTCCTCCCGCTTGTATGGAGAAATCTCATAAAAATATGCTTTTTTCCCGCTGGGCAGTCATGAAAAAGACAAGAACTATTCCCAGCGGGAAAATGAGAAGTATGTTTTAGTGTTCTTGAAATCCTGTTCCTTTTTGCAAGCGGCGGTGTAGATATAGATAAATTTTGAGCGTTAAATGGGGGTGGGTTTCTGAGTAGCATCAATATCAGGCCACTTATGCGCTGTGTGATTTCTGTGGCACTACGATTATAATATTTTTTAACAAAAAAATCACCAACTTATGATATTCAAAAATCCTATGATTTACACCAAAACCAAAACTCTTATTCTTACATTTATCTTTAATTTTTAGTAATTTTAAAATTCGTAGAAAAAATATTAATAATTTTTAATCAAAGAAATTAAACTAAATAACTATAATTATAATGTCTATAATTATAATATTTATATCCTTGCAGAGGGTATAATGATTTTAGTCAGAAATTTTCAACGCAGTGAAGGAGACGTTTCCGACCCCATAAAGTATATATATTCTTGATCAGCATAAGTAGACGAGTTGATCTAGCCATGTCCGTCTGTCCGTCCGTCTGTCTGTCTGTCCGTCCGCCCGTCCGCCCGTCCGTCCGTTTCTACGCAAACTAGTCGCTCAGTTTTAAAGCTATCGAGATGAAACTTTACAAAAAGTCGTCTTTCTATTGCAGGTAGTATATAAATCGGAACCGGACGGATCGGACAACTATATCTTATAGCTCCCATAGGAATAATCGTAAAAATAATTGAAAAAAAATTATATCTTCGGTGTTTTTTGACATATTAACTATTGCTCTTGGGAACAATAGTCCTGAATTTCGAATTAAATTTTATACAAATCGGACGACTATACCATAAAGTCGGAAAACTAAAGGGAAATTAATAGAAACAAAATTATAGCTTTGTTAATTTTTCTTGTATTTTCTTCTATATAACTTAATTTTATTATTTCAGAATTTCGAATTAAATTTAACATAAATCGGACGACTATATTATATAGCTGCCATAGTAAGGATCGATCAATTAATGTCAATATAATACGTAAACTGCTATAATTTTGTTTGTTGCAAAACTAAATTTAACATTTTTGTATATTCAAATTGAATTGTAATGATCTGCAAGGGTTGTTATTGATGATTTTAAATTATTTTACTCAACATTTTTACAAATAATATAATATAAAAAGAATGAATGTGGGATTCAACAAAATTATAGAGAAAAGCCACGGTAAGACGAATAAAATATTTCATCACTTTTATCAAGGCTTGCCATTAAATTACAAAGAGAACTATTATTGTTTTTTACAATTTTAAACATTTTCAGATCGTGGCCTATGTCATTTTTAAGTGTTGTTAAAAAATACAAATTCGGGTTGGTAGTATTGATAACACGAAATATGCCTAATATGGGCGGTTCTTTTACCTTTTATTGGGTCACATTTTTGATTTGCCTGAAACTTTTTTTACACGTACTATTCGGAAAATAAGTAAACACGTGTATCTAACCGAAAAAAAAATTATTTTTTTTGTTAGAATATTTTTAGTTTGCCAAAAATCGTCAAATTTGGAAAAGTACCCTCTCTTTGAAAATCTGTATCTCCGGTTATATGTATCCGATTGACTTCATGTCTTTTAAATTAATTCCTCTAAAACGTCTTCTTTCAAAAAACAATTTCTTAAAAAAAATTAGTTTTTAATTTCTTAAAAATAAAAACAAATTAAAATTTAAAAACATTTTTTAACCATTGCCCCCACAAAAAAAAAATTCTTTTTTTATTTTAATATATGCGCCATAGTGTTAATTACAATCGGTTTTTGTAAAAAGTTGGAGCCATTTTTAGTTTTTTAAATATCGAAAGTTTTTTAACGAGCGCTCGCCTTTCTTCTATGAACGCCCGCCAAAGCACGTAGTGCATCTCGCTCGCTCTTATTACATGCTTATGGTTTTCATGCTTACGAGTCATTTAACAGTCTGTTGACCATACTAACAAATAGGAATTCTTTGCTTAAAATATTATTGAATTATTTTTTTGTTTAATATTGAATTTTTTTAAAGTCTTTTTAACATTAAAAAAATATTCTTTTTTTAACATAACGAAAAAAACGATTTTTTAACATTAAAAAAAATTAACTTTTGTTAAAATAATGACCTAAGTAAATAAAAAATATAATTATATAATATTTTAAGCAAAGAATTCCTATTTATTAGTCAGATATGGTCAACAGACTGTTAAATGACTCGTAAGCATGAAAACCATAAGCATGTAATAATAAGCATGCTTATTATTTTGGTTGCTTTTCGGTTAATTAGTATAAGGTTGACTGTATTAAGGGAACTAAAACGGCAGAGTCGTCTAATGGCAAGCAAACGTATTTAAACTCTATTTCTGTTATTGGGAAATGTTCTATCTCTCTATTTAATTGATTATCATATAAATATATACCTATTGAAGAACTAGCAAAAATTTCGCCAGCGTTCTGTATGGTAATTATTTTAATTTTTCTAAATTCCCTGTTTTATATATTTTTTCCCTTTACTTAATATATATTTATCATTTGTATTAATCTTTAATCTAAATCAATATAATTGAAGACCATTAAAAAAGTCAGTGTGGAAATTCACCCAGAACGGATTGACATAAAAATCTGAAAAAAAAACCATAAATTCGGAAATAATTAGGAGCCGAGTGTATGATATAAATTAGAGCCATAAGCGGCCCCAAAGTGCCCCAAAATTCGATTTGTTTTTTTCTTAATTTTTTCTTTTGCAGTTTTTCTGTTATAAATATTGTCAAAATGGTTTAAAAAATGGCTCTTCATAATTTTATGGGATACCCGCAAATAACTGCATTTAAACTTTTTTGAAATTCAGCCCCCTTCGTCAAGGTCGCCAATTTGGTTATTTTTATTGTGACGTCATGGGCTCCCACCTATGTGATGTTGTTTTTTTAATTCAGACGTTCCTCGAAGTGTGACCGTGCAAAGGCAAGGAAAATTACCACAGCCACAAAACACCAAATTGCGCGCCTAAAAATGCGAATATATCGATAATTTTTTTTTGTTGCTTCATTCTTGTAGCTAAACGTTAAATTTTAAATTATCGGTGGAGCTATCCAATTCCCCTTAAGAAAATTTCAAGGAAAAGTGGTATGTATATACATTTAAAGTCGGATTTTAAATGATTTTACTATTTGCAGCAGCATCTCCGATCAGTTTTAGATTTAACTAACAGTTTTACAATCGAAGTTTTCCTTAAATTTGTTTTTATTTTTAAAATTTAAAACCCGATAAGCTAAGACGAAATGTTTCCAAACTACTTATTACCTTTCAAATGTTGAATTATTGACAAACCGTGGATTTGTAAAAACAAAATAAAAACATAAATTGGCCCCGTTGCGTACACACGCACGCTAAAATGCGTATTTACACCCCCAACCATTAGATATGTGGAAGTGTGCGTGTGTGTGTACATTTCACCTGACTAAGGAAGTAAGATTTGCTTAAGTTCAAATTCATGATAATACTGATATTCTATTGCTAAAAGAATATCATTTTCATTTCCACAACAGGTTTGAGACATTTTCAAACGGATTTTTGTGTTTTAAAATTAAAAAATATTAAAAAAACATAAATATTTAAATCAGTTAATTCTTTTGCTATTTCCTACACTTGCTTCATATTGTTTAAACAAATGGAAATGTTTAAACAATTTCATTCACGGCTTCTCCCCCTACCTGCCTTTCTGACATTGTTAATATAATCCTAATCAAGGTGAAAAATTAATGAAAACAAAATACTGAAAACCAAATAATTATTCTAAAATGAGAATTTTTGCTTTTGCTAATCCTTAGCGAAATTGCAAGGTGATCATGGTAAATCTTTTGCTCCTTATTTATTAACCGTTTGCTTTAATGTCAGCAAGAACTTCCAAACTGTAGCTCAGATGGTTATGTTGTACGTAAAGGAAACATAGTCTATAGGTCGTGGGTTCAAACCCACCACAATTCTTACCAATAATGATGTTGACATAATTATTTCTTTTCCACTTTGTAAACTATTTTTAGGTAGATGGTAAAGAGCGGAATGCCAAATGAGTATTCCATAACCTCTCAGAACAAAGTAAAAAAAAAATAATAGAACTCCAATTTTGAATAGAACTTTGATTTAAACACAAACGACCTTTAGATTACCAGGCTTTAGGTTTTGGTTTTACATTTGAAGTTTTCCTTAAAATTCTTTTATTTTTAAAATCCAAAAACCCGTTTAGCTAACACGAAATGTTTTAGAACTTTTGACAAACGGTTGTAAAAAAGAATAGAGAAAAATATATTTTACAAACTAAATATATATGTGTGTGAGTGTGTTTATGTGTGTGCATTACAGATTTGTTTTATTACTGATTTTTCTGTTTTAAAATTTAAATCGCATTGATAATATTGGAAAAAAACACATAAATATTCAAACCATAATCTTGCTCTTCTTTACACGCGGCTCATATTGTTTAAACAAATGGAAATGTTTAAACAATTTGATTCACGGCTTCTCTATTCACCTAAATTCCTTTTTTATTATTAGTAGAATTTTTAATCTTGATTTCCGTAGGCGAAGCTGCGGGCGACCCTGCTAGTTGTTAATATAATCCTAATCAAGGTGAAAAATTAATGAAAACAAAATACTGAAATCCAAATAATAATTCTGAAATGCGAATTAATTTTCTTGATGTTCTTCTAAATCACATACATTTTTGCTTCTCTTTTGTTTTTGTTATTGTCAACCTAATGGTTCAAAAAATATGTCTCCAGTCAGGTCGTAGACATTCACTTTACATAACACAAAATATGTGCTTTTTGTAAAAAGAGTCAATAGAGTAAAGTCAATAGGAGTGACTTTTTATTTTTCTTTTTCTTATCCTTAGCGAAATTGCAAAGTGATCATGGTAAAACTTTTACTCCTTATTTATTAACCGTTTGCTTTTATGTCAGCAAGAACTTTCAAACTGTAGCTTAGATGGTTATGTAATGGTTAACATAGTCTATAGGTCGTGGGTTCAAACTCATCGCAATCCTGCCAATAAGGATGTTGACATAATTATTTCTTTTTCACTTTGTAAACTATTTTTAGGTAGAGGGTAAAGAGCGCAATGCCAAATGAGTATTCCACAGCCTCTCAGAACAAAGTAAAACAAAATTAAGAGAACTCCAATTTTGACTAGAACTTTGATTTGAACACACGACCTTTAGATTACAAGGCTTTAGATTTTGGAAAATGTAAAGTTTTCCTTAAAATACTTTTATTTTTAAAATCCAAAAAAACCTGTTTAGCTAACACGAAATGTTTTAGAAATTTTGACAAACTGTTGTAAAAAAGAATAGAAGAAAAATATACTCTCGGCAACAACAATTATATAAGCATAAAATGCGTATTTTACAAAACTAAATATATATATGTGTGCATTGTAGCTGACTAAGGAAGTAACTTTACATTTTCCAAAATCTAAAGCCTTGTAATCTAAAGGTCGTGTGTTCAAATCAAAGTTCTAGTCAAAATTGGAGTTCTCTTAATTTTGTTTTACTTTGTTCTGAGAGGCTGTGGAATACTCATTTGGCATTCCGCTCTTTACCCTCTACCTAAAAATAGTTTACGAAGTGAAAAAGAAATAATTATGTCCACATCCTTATTGGCAGGATTGCGATGAGTTTGAACCCACGACCTATAGACTATGTTAACCATTACATAACCATCTAAGCTACAGTTTGAAAGTTCTTGCTGACATAAAAGCAAACGGTTAATAAATAAGGAGTAAAAGTTTTACCATGATCACTTTGCAATTTCGCTAAGGATAAGAAAAAGAAAAATAAAAAGTCACTCCTATTGACTTTACTCTATTGACTCTTTTTACAAAAAGCACATATTTTGTGTTATGTAAAGTGAATGTCTACGACCTGACTGGAGACATATTTTTTGAACCATTAGGTTGACAATAACAAAAACAAAAGAGAAGCAAAAATGTATGTGATTTAGAAGAACATCAAGAAAATTAATTCGCATTTCAGAATTATTATTTGGTTTTCAGTATTTTGTTTTCATTAATTTTTCACCTTGATTAGGATTATATTAACAATGTCAGAAAGGCAGGTCGGGGGAGAAGCCGTGAATGAAATTGTTTAAACATTTCAATTTGTTTAAACAATGTGAGGCAAGTGTAGGAAATAGCAAAATAATGTATTGATTTGAATATTTATGTTTTTTTAATATTATCAATGCATTTTGAATTTTAAAACACAAAAATCGGTTAGAAAATGTCTTAAACCTGTTGTGGAAATGAAAATGATATTCCTTTAGCAAAAGGATATCAGTATTATCATAAATTTGAATTTAAGCTAATCTCACTTCCTTAGTCAGCTGAAATGCACGCACACATGCACATCTAGTGGTGCGGGGTGTAAAATACGCATTTTGGGGCGCGTGTGTGTACGCAGCTAGGCTAATGTATGTTTTTATTTTGTTTTTACAAATCCACAGTTTGTCAATAATTCAACATTTGAAAGGTAATAAGTAGTTTGGAAACATTTCGTCTTAGCTTATCCGGTTTTTGGATTTTAAAAATAAAAAAAAATTTAAGGAAAAATTCGATTGTAAAACTGCTACCAAAATCTAAAACTGATCGGAGCAACATAATCTAAATGTATATACATACGAATTTTCCTTGAAATTTGCTTAAAGGGGAATAGCTCCACCGATAATTTAAAATTTAACGTTTAGCTACAAGAATGAAGCAACAAAAAAAAATTATCGATATATTCGCATTTTTAGGCGCGCAATTTGGTGTTTTGTGGCTGTGGTAATTTTCCTTGCCTTTGCACGGTCACACTTCGAGGAACGTCTGAATTAAAAAAACAACATCACATAGGTGGGAGCCCATGACGTCACAATAAAAAAAACCAAATTGGCGACCTTGACGAAGGGGGCTGAATTTCAAAAAAGTTTAAATGCAGTTATTTGCGGGTATCCCTTAAAATTATGAAGAGCCATTTTTTAAACCATTTTGACAACATTTATAACAGAAAAACTGCAAAAGAAAAAATTAAGAAAAAAACAAATCGAATTTTGGGGCACTTTGGGGCCGCTTATGGCTCTAATTTATATCATACACTCGGCTCCTAATTATTTCCGAATTTATGGTTTTTTTTCAGATTTTTATGTCAATCCGTTCTGGGTGAATTTCCACTCTGACTTTTTTAATGGTCTTCAATTATATTGATTTAGATGTCAGAAAGGCAGGTAGGGGGAGAAGCCGTGAATGAAATTGTTTAAACATTTCCATTTGTTTAAACATTATGAAGCAAGTGTAGGAAATAGCAAAATAATTAACTGATTTAAATATTTATGTTTTTTTAATATTATTTAATTTTAAAACACAAAAATCCGTTTGAAAATGTCTCAAACCTGTTGTGAAAATGAAAATGATATTCTTTTAGCAATAGAATATCAGTATTATCATGAATTTGAACTTAAGCAAATCTTACTTCCTTAGTCAGGTGAAATGCACACACACACGCACACTTCCACATATCTAATGGAGGAGAGAGTGAAAGTGTGAAAGTGTATAGACGTTTTTCTGTGAGCTCATCAAAAAACACCCAGCGAGTCGCCTTCCGCTGCGGAAAAATTGAAAAAGTCACAGCCTACAAAAGCACAAAACACATACGTACCAGCCCAGGGTGAGATCAGCAAATTGCAAACCGCCGGCTTCCCTAGAAAGGCAAAGGCTCGTTCCTTAGCCTTCGCGCCCACTGCAGGCAGGGGGTGCTGAAACTAGGAGGGGGGGTGAGAGGGTGTGCTCCCGCGCTCCCCCGCCACCGGTTTTCCCGTTTGCCGTCTTCCTCCGCCAGTCTTTTTTCTCGCTATTTTCTTTCACCAATTTCTCCTTTCCCTAAACTGCGCTTATCGAACGCCAGCTGACCCAGTGTTGGGTAACGACGGGCAGAGCCCAGCTGATCGCAGACAGAGCTGCCACCTCGGTCGACGCTAAAAGCCCTTGATTGGTGACATAGCGTTGATCTTCCGCCAGCTACCACCGCGGTCTGAACTGGTAAAGCCCGCTAAGTTCAAAAAAGTCGGACTCATAAAAAATTCAGCCGTCGACTGCCGGACGGACACCGTCCTCAACCCAGCCTCAGGTGGGCGCGGGAAAGGGGGGGATAGGAAGAAGAGGTGGACAAGCGATGGACGCGCAGGCCGAAATCGAATGTCTGCAGGCGTTCAGCAAGAAGCCCAGGGTGAGCCGAACGCCCCCACCATCAGCGCCGCCAAACCTCGCTAGGGATGTGTTCCAGTTCGAGGCAGATGGAGATAAGGAGACCCCAAAGAGAGGCAGGGACCTCGCGAGCCCAACAAGCGCTGAAAAAGGAGCAAAGAAGGCCAAGCGTCAAAAGCCTCCAGCAGAGCTGGTACGGGAGTTGGCCGGTCTTATCGACGGGCTGATCTGCGCTTGCATAGAGAAGAAGCCGGCAGTTCGCCACATAAATCAGGGAATGAAGGACACCCTTGTGAGCATAAAAGAGATCCAGGTTGAACTCAGCGAAAGGATCGAGGGGTGGACGGAAGGTCCGCCGCAAGTGGAGAGATTGGCCAGGCACGCGCCAGCGCAGACACAGACGCTGTCAACACCAAGGCCTGAGACCTTCAGCCAGGTGGTAAGCGAGGGAAAGGCGGTTCGTCCAGCCAGGAACGAGGCCGTGGCACCCAGGAGGGCAGGCGCGAAGCCGAGCAGGAGGGTCCGCCCGGATGCCCTGATAATTGCTGGGAAGGAAGGTCACTCATATAGTGAGATCCTTACCATGGTAACGCGGAGAGGAGACGACAGGCTGAAAGATGTCAGCAAAAACGTCCGCAAAGTCAGACGCACGGCGAAGGGAGAACTGCTCTTGGAGCTAGAAGGAGCGGCGAGGGAAGACACCCAGTCCATCAGGGATGACCTTGGGCGCGCTCTGGGTGACTTAGCCAATGTCCGTGTAGTCGTGGAGGAGGTCCACCTCGAAATTCGCGACCTGGATGATTTGGCCACCAAAGAGGAGATAGCAGCGGCAGTCTCTTCTCTTACAGGACACCCGGTCGACGCTTCCCGAGTGAAAGCGCTCAGGCCAGGTTACGCAGGCACCCAAATGGCAGTCCTCGGGCTCACGCCGCAAGCAGCTGAGAAACTCCTTGCAGAAGGAAAAATAAAGGTTGGATGGTCAAGATGCCGGGTAAGAGAGAGGGTGGCAGAAAGGAGATGCTACAAATGCCTGGAGTTCGGGCATATAGCGGCACGGTGCAAGCGGGGTGTCGACCGCAGCGATTGCTGCCTCAAGTGTGGGCAACCAGGGCACAAGGTTGCGAGCTGCAGTAACGAGGCGAAATGCGTCCTATGCACTAGCGCTAGAAAGAGCGAGGTGGCACATATAGCGGGAAGCAGGAGATGTCCAATGAGCCATAAAACGACAACGAAGTGAGGGTTTTTCAGGTAAACCTCAACCACTGCGAAGCCGCGCAAGACCTGCTAAGCCAGACATTGCGCGATACACACGCTGACGTGGCACTGATAAGCGAGCCATATAGGAGGGCACCCGGACCAGACTACGTTCTCGATACCACGAAGACGGCGGCGATCCTAACTCTTGCGCCCACTAGACTGGTAAACCAGCGGATCGGTTCCTACTTCGTCCGAGCAATGGTGAATGACGTGTGCCTGTACAGCTGCTACCTGCCACCGCGCCTCACGCTCCATGACTTTGCGGCAGTCCTGGACGAAGTAGTTGACGACGCCAGAGGAAAACCAAACGTGGTCATCGCGGGCGATTTCAACGCCTGGGCAGAGGAATGGGGATCGAGATTCACGAATAGCAGAGGCAGGACGCTGCTCGAAGCCTTTGCTTCGCTGGACGTAGCACTGCTAAACACCGGTTCGGAGCACACCTTCAGCCGAGCAGGAGCCGGATCCGTTGTGGACCTAACCTTCTGCAGCAACTCGGTTTTCCAGCGAGCCAAGTGGCGCCTCAGCGAGGTTTACACCGCGAGTGACCACAAGGCCATCATATGCGACATATTGTCCAGAAGGCAGGCGGCAGCAGCTCCTGGGCTCAGGCGTTTCAACCCGAAAACGCTCCAACGGGAGGTATTCCTCAGGGAACTGCGGAACGTCGACACCCGTGATCAGGCAGAGAGTAGCGTGGCGAACATCATGGGAGCTGTCAAGACGGCATGCAAAGCAAGCATGAAGGAAACGAGAAGTCACCCTCGCCACCTGGAACCAGTTTACTGGTGGACGCAAGAAATTGCGGAAGCTAGAAACGACTGCCTCCGGGCTAGACGCGCACAACAAAGGGCTCGCGGCCGCCAGAATCTTGAGCTCACTAGACAGGAGTACGCCGAAAAACGCAGGACCCTAAAGGGGCTCATCAAGCAGTCGAAGAGGAGAAGCTTCCTGGAGCTGTGCGACTCGGCCGAGCAGGATCCATGGGGCTCAGCCTACAAGATAGTGGTAAAAAAGATGCGGCAGGCAAAACCACTCAGCGCAGGGGACGCTTCCCAAATGAAGACGATCGTGGAACATCTGTTCCCCACTGTAAGCCCAGCTACGCAGTCGGAAGGCGAGATGACCATCGCCACACCACCGGTAGAAATTGCTCCAGGAGAGATCATATCACTTGCGAAAGACATGTCATCTGGGAAAGCACCAGGCCCCGATGGTATCCCGGATATTGCAGTTAAGCTGGCCATGAACGCTCATCCCGAAGCATTCGCCGCTGTCTTCAGCCAGTGCCTATCGGAAGGCATCTTTCCAGTGAGATGGAAAATCCAGAGGCTCGTCTTGCTACCAAAGCCGAACAAGCCACCAGAGGACCCGTCTTCGTACAGGCCGATATGCTTAATAGACCACGTTGGCAAAGCTCTTGAGCGCTGCATCTGCAATAGACTGCAAGACGCCATTACCGCTGCCGGCGACCTCTCACCCATGCAGTTTGGCTTCAGAAAATCGAGATCCACCATCGACGCAATCGGTACGGTAAGGGATATTGCCTTCAAGGCAATCCAAGGAACCAGATGGCAGGGAGGCAGCAAAGAGTATTGCCTGGTGGTGACCCTTGATATCAAAAACGCGTTCAACTCGGCACGGTGGGACGTCACTCTGGCCGCCCTCACAAATCTTGGCGTACCAGAATCGCTGGTAGGCATCGCAAAATCCTACTTCAGCGACCGCATTCTGCTCTACGATACCGACAGAGGCACAATGGAGCACAAAGTCACTTGTGGCGTCCCCCAAGGTTCTGTGTTGGGACCGTTGCTATGGAATGTCATGTATGACGGAGTTCTAAGGCTCACACTCCCAGGGAGGACGAAAGTGGTCGGATTCGCAGACGATATCGCCGTTGTGGTCGTGGCAAAAACCTTGCAAGAGGTGGAGCGCCTGGCAAATGCCTCGGTGGAAATCGTAGAGGAATGGCTCCTTTCGGTTGGCCTCAGCATAGCACCTCACAAGACCGAGGCCGTCCTCATATCGAGCCGGAAAATAGTGGAGACCGCCACTGTCATAGTTGGTGGATCTACCATCAAGTCGGCAAGAGCAATCAGGTACTTGGGCGTGCTGCTAGACACGAGACTGTCCTTCAGAGAGCACCTGGAGGCGGCCAGTAGGAAAGCCGCTAACGTAGCAAGGGCACTGGCACGGATCATGCTCAACACTAGGGGACCCAAGCAAGGCAGGAGATTGCTCTTGCAGTCTGTTTGCAAAGCGACAATGCTGTACGCGGCTCCAATATGGGCAGACGCCACAGGCACGCAGTCCTACAGGAGGGGTCTAGAGGCTACTTACAGGCTGAACGCTCTCAGAGTGTGTTGTGGGTTCCGGACTGTCTCGGATGATGCCGCTCTGGTCATCTCGGGCATGATCCCCATCGATCTGCTCGCGCTAGAGGCAAAAGAAGTCCATGAGAGATGCAAGGAGCGAGGTAGTGGCTGCACCCAAGCGCAGAGGCGACAAATTAAAGCTGCTGCACGGGAAAAAAGCTTAGAGCAGTGGCAAAGTCGCTGGCGGAACTCCACGAACGGAAGATGGACACATAGGATAATTCCCGACGTCAAGAAATGGACCCAAAGATCGCACGGTGAGGTAAACTACTGGCTGACGCAGCTTCTGAGCGGGCATGGATGCTTCAGGAGCTACTTAACTAGGTTTGGCCACGACGACGTCCCCAACTGCCCGCTATGCGGCGTCGAGGAAACGGCTGAGCACATAACCTTCAGGTGCCCACGGTTCGACCGGGAAAGGGAAAGCTTCCTGGACGGCATCAGGAACCCAACAGCGATGGGACATCGCATGATATCCGACGAAACCTTCTGGAGGCAGCTGAGCAACTTCGCGGCGGTGGTTGTAAAAACGTTAAGAACCCTGGAGAGAAGAAGAGCGGAAGATCGAGACGACCCTGTATGAGCAGCGACACCACCCCTGGCCCTGCGAAGCAAAACCTCGCGGTAGTACCGCAGGAAGTCAGGTCCCTATCCACACCCTAAATACCCCTAGTAAACTGTTATATTGTAAATACCACTAATTCTTTTCTTAAAATAAACCAACTACTGATTTTAAAAAAAAAAAAAAAAATATCTAATGGTTGGGGGTGTAAATACGCATTTTAGCGTGCGTGTGTGTGTACGCAACGGGGCCAATTTATGTTTTTATTTTGTTTTTACAAATCCACGATTTGTCAATAATTCAACATTTGAAAGGTAATAAGTAGTTTGGAAACATTTCGTCTTAGCTTATCGGGTTTTTAGATTTTAAAAATAAAAACAAATTTAAGGAAAACTTCGATTGTAAAACTGTTAGCTAAATCTAAAACTGATCGGAGCAGCATGATTTTGCAAATAGTAAAATCATTTAAAATCCGACTTTAAATGTATATACATACGATTTTCCTTGAAATTTTCTTAAGGGGAATTGGATAGCTCCACCGATAATTTAAAATTTAACGGTTAGGTAAAAGAATGAAGCAACAAAAAAAAATCGATATATTCGCATTTTTAGGCGCATTTTTAGGCATTTTGTGGCTGTGGTATTTTTCCTTGCCTTTGCACGGTAACACTTGGAGGAACGTCTGAATTAAAAAAACAACATCACATAGGTGGGAGCCCATGACGTCACAATAAAAAAAACCAAATTGGCGACCTTGACGAAGGGGGCTGAATTTCAAAAAAGTTTAAATGCAGTTATTTGCGGGTATCCCTTAAAATTATGAAGAGCCATTTTTTAAACCATTTTGACAACATTTATAACAGAAAAACTGCAAAAGAAAAAATTAAGAAAAAAACAAATCGAATTTTGGGGCACTTTGGGGCCGCTTATGGCTCTAATTTATATCATACACTCGGCTCCTAATTATTTCCGAATTTATGGTTTTTTTTCAGATTTTTATGTCAATCCGTTCTGGGTGAATTTCCACTCTGACTTTTTTAATGGTCTTCAATTATATTGATTTAGATGTCAGAAAGGCAGGTAGGGGGAGAAGCCGTGAATGAAATTGTTTAAACATTTCCATTTGTTTAAACATTATGAAGCAAGTGTAGGAAATAGCAAAATAATTAACTGATTTAAATATTTATGTTTTTTTCATATTATTTAATTTTAAAACACAAAAATCCGTTTGAAAATGTCTCAAACCTGTTGTGAAAATGAAAATGATATTCTTTTAGCAATAGAATATCAGTATTATCATGAATTTGAACTTAAGCAAATCTTACTTCCTTAGTCAGGTGAAATGCACACACACACGCACACTTCCACATATCTAATGGTTGGGGGTGTAAATACGCATTTTAGCGTGCGTGTGTGTGTACGCAACGGGGCCAATTTATGTTTTTATTTTGTTTTTACAAATCCACGATTTGTCAATAATTCAACATTTGAAAGGTAATAAGTAGTTTGGAAACATTTCGTCTTAGCTTATCGGGTTTTTAGATTTTAAAAATAAAAACAAATTTAAGGAAAACTTCGATTGTAAAACTGTTAGCAAAATCTAAAACTGATCGGAGCAGCATGATTTTGCAAATAGTAAAATCATTTAAAATCCGACTTTAAATGTATATACATACGATTTTCCTTGAAATTTTCTTAAGGGGAATTGGATAGCTCCACCGATAATTTAAAATTTAACGGTTAGGTAAAAGAATGAAGCAACAAAAAAAAATCGATATATTCGCATTTTTAGGCGCATTTTTAGGCATTTTGTGGCTGTGGTATTTTTCCTTGCCTTTGCACGGTAACACTTGGAGGAAAGTCTGAATAAAAAAAACAACAACATATAGGTGGGAGCCCATGACGTCACAATAAAAAAAACCAAATTGGCGACCTTGATGAAGGGGGCTGAATTTCAAAAAAGTTTAAATGCAGTTATTTGCGGGTATCCCATAAAATTATGAAGAGCCATTTTTTAAACCATTTTGACAACATTTATAACAGAAAAATTGCAAAAGAAAAAATTAAGAAAAAAACAAATCGAATTTTGGGGCACTTTGGGGCCGCTTATGGCTCTAATTTATATCATACACTCGGCTCCTAATTATTTCCGAATTTATGGTTTTTTTTCAGATTTTTATGTCAATCCGTTCTGGGTGAATTTCCACACTGACTTTTTTAATAGTCTTCAATTATATTGATTTAGATTATGGTTTTTATTTTCAGAGTCACTCAGAAACGACAGTGCTCGCCAATACCGAGATGATCTGCGTTCAGCGTTCAAAAAATAAAATATCCAAAAATGCTTATGAAAAAGGATTAATAAATGCATATTTGTTCTTGGGGAGGGGTGGTGGAAAATGCAAAACAGTGGAAAACCACAACTGGGAGGGTGTAGAAAAGCAGATTTTGCAAGTGGGGGAAACCATAACTGAGTACGTGTGGAAAACCTATAATGCGGGAAGTCAAAAAACCAGTGGTTTTTGGCCTGCATTCTACTGCCAGAGATCCACACTACAACCTCCTTCACCCCTTACTGTTTTGTGTCACCCCCGTGTATTTTGAAACCAGAGATGGAAGAAATGTAAGGGGTGAAGGAGGTTTTTTCCCTTCCGCCTTGTATGGAGAAACCTCACGAAAATATGTTTTTTTCCAGAGGTTTTTTTCCAGCTGGGAATTTACATTGTAAGTTGAGACGAAAAAAAAGAGTTCAATGGAATTGTTGTTGGCTTGGCTCGTTACGGACAGCGACACAAAGAAGAACTTCCGTGTGCCCTAGGAAAGTATGGGATGTGCCGCTCCATATGCTATGTGCCAAAACAAAAACAAGAAAGAAAGCTAACTTCGGCCAGCCGAAGTTTATATACCCTTGCAGATCGTTCCTATTCTATTTGAAATTACAAAAATGTTAAATTTAGATTTGCAACCAACAAAATTATTGCAGTTTATAGAGTATTTTGACATTAATTAATCGATCCTTCCTATGACAGCTATATAATATAGTCATCCAATTTATGTTAAATTGAATTCGAAATTCTAAAATAATAAAATAAACTTATATTCCAAAGTAGAAGAGAATACAATAAAAATTAACAAAGCTATTTTGTTCCTATTAATTTCCCTTTAGTTTTCCAATCGTTCCTATGGGAGCTATATGATATAGTCGTCCGATTTTTCTAAAATTTAATTCGAAATTCAAAACAGTTAAAAAAATGATATTTCCAAGAGCATAAGGTAATATGTCAAAAACACATAAGTTATAATATTTTTTCAATTATTTTTCCGATTATTAATATGGGAGCTATAAGATATAGTTATCCGATCCGGCCGGCACCGACTTATATACTACCTGCAACAGAAAGACGACTTTTGGTAAAGTTTCAGCTCGATAGCCTAAAAACTGAGGGACTAGTTTGCGTAGAAACGGACGGACGGACGGACAGACAGACGGACATGGCTAGATCGACTCGTCTAGTCATGCTGACCAAGAATATATATACTTTATAGGGTCGGAAACGTCTCCTTCACTGCGTTGCAAACTTCTGACTGAAATCATTATACCCTCTGCAAGGGTATAACAAGAAAGGAAGCTAATTTCGGCCAACCGAAGTTTATATACCCTTCAATTTGAAATTTCAAAAATGTTAAATGCAACAAACAAAATTATAGCAGTTTACGTATTATATTGTCATTAATTGATCGATCCTTACTATGGAAACAATATAATATAGTAGTCCGATTTATGATAAATTTAATTCGAAACTCTGAAATAATAAAATAAAGTTATATTCCAGAGTAAAAGAGTATACAACAAAAATTAACAAAGCTATAATTTTGTTTCTATTAATTTCCCTTTAGTTTTCCGATCGTTCCTATGGGAGCTATATGATATAGTCGTCCGATTTTTATAAAATTTTATTCGAAATTCCGAACAGTTGAAAAAATGATATTACCAAGAGCAATAGTTAATATGTCAAAAAACACCGGAGATACAATTTTTTTTCATTTTTTTTTCCGATTATTCCTAATTATTTTACCATTAAATTACCATTAATATTTTAATAGTTCCTATGGAAGCTATATGATAGAGTCGTACGATTTTTATAAAATTTAAATCGAAAATCAGAAGTATACAAAAAATGATATTCCAAAGAGTAGAAGGAAATATGTCGGACGGACGGACAGACGGACATGGCTAGATCAACTCTAGTCATGCTGATCAAGAATATATATACTTTATGGGGTCGGATACGTCTCCTTCACTGCGTTGCAAACTTCTGACTAAAATCATTATACCCTCTGCAAGGGTATAAAAATACCGAAGCTATAATTTTATTCATATTAAATTACCATTA
Source organism: Drosophila mimetica (assembly GCA_037075245.1). Taxonomy (NCBI): domain Eukaryota; kingdom Metazoa; phylum Arthropoda; class Insecta; order Diptera; family Drosophilidae; genus Drosophila; species Drosophila mimetica. The sequence goes on along the minus strand of JBAMCH010000007.1, from coordinate 29,029,567 downwards.
ATATTTTGATAGTTCCTATGGAAGCTATATGATAGAGTCGTACGATTTTTATAAAATTTAAATCGAAAATCAGAAGTATTAAAAAAACGATATTCCAAAGAGTAGAAGGACCTGTAAATTGGCCTCCAAGATCTTGTGATTTAACACCGCTAGACTACTTTCTTTGGGGCTATGTAAAGTCATTGGTCTATGCGGATAAGCCACAAACGCTTGACCATTTGGAAGACAACATTCGCCGTGTTATTGCCGATATACGGCCGCAAATGTTGGGAAAAGTCATCGAAAATTGGACGTCCAGATTGGACTACACCCGAGCCAGCCGTGGCGGTCATATGCCAGAAATCATATATCAAATGTAATGCCACAAGATTTTCTTTCGAATAAAAAAAATTCATGTCAATCGAATAATCCATCGTTGTTTTATTGCAACTTAAAGTTCTATACCTCTAAAAAACACCCTTTATAATTTGTTCACCATTATTTTTCCGATCTTTCCTATGGGAGCTATAAGATATAGTTGTCCGATCCGGCTGGTTCTGATTGGTAAAGTTTCATCTCGATAGCTTCAAAACTTAGTGACTAGTTTGCGTAGGAACGGACGGACAGACGGACATGGCTAGATCGACTCGTCTAGTCATGCTGATCAAGAATATATATACTTTTGGGGTCGGAAACGTCTCCTTCAATGCGTTGCAAACTTCTGACTGAAATCATAATACCCTCTGCAAGGGTATAACAAATGTGCCCGTTTGCCATATGACTGAGCACCCCTGTCCTAGAATGTTGCGACCCATACCAATCGACAGGTAATTGACCCACTATGTAACCCTTTTTCATATCAAAAATTTTTGTAAAAGATATGCCCCTTCAAAGTTGACCAATTTTTCACTTAAGTAAACACCGTTTTTAGGTAATTTTTCGCACTTCCGGGGGGTATATATAAAAACTAAGTATCGAATCGCTTTGCTTCTTTGGTGTGTTAGTTAAGAGTAAAAAAATAAAACACATTGCAGTTTGCCAGCCGCATCTCTTAGTTTTGGGTTAATTGCCAAACGTCCATTTTTTCTATATTTTTCAACTTTGATGGAAAATAAAAAAAAAACTATTAAATAATATTTTTGTATACTTTCCTAAAACTTATTGGACTTTCTTCTCGATATTAGGGAAGTTGTAGCTGCGTCCGCGTGCGTCTGCGGTTTTAAGATCCAAAAAAGGTAAAAAGTCATGGTCCCAGAAATTGCACATGGCGCAACCTTCATGGGAAATGTTTTTTATGTTATTATTGATTGGATTTTATTTTACAATTTTTATATGTTTTGCCTGGCAATTATTTATTTATTTATTTAATATAAAAGCTATGGACAGCTCTTTGGACTTAAAAAATATACAAGAAAATTTTAATATGATTGATTAATTGCGGACAACTCTGGTTGAATTCACATCGTAGGAACACTCATAGGATAATAAGTTTGTACCACTTATATAATTCATTATAGTTTTCGCATTAAACTCGGAATGGGTCAAAACGGGAGTAGTTTGACCTGGCAATTTCCAGTGCTAATGACCGAAATCGACGAGTTGGTCTAGAAGGAACATTCCAATTTATGGACGTTATCAGGTGAAGTGAGTCCAGTCAGAAGCTTGTGAAGGAAGATCACGCCAGTACATATTCGACGGTTCCTTAAAGTTGGCAGATTCAAAAGACGCAGCCTGCCTCTGTAGGAAGGTAGTCGGCTTCTAGGGTGCCAGTTCAAGCCACGTAAGGCAAATAGGAGAAACTGCTTCTGAACAGACTCAATCATGTCTTGATAGTGCTCATACTGTGGAGACCATACGCATGAGCAGTATTCCAGCGTTCGACGAACTAAGGAAACATACAGGAGCTTTGTGATATACGGATCATCAAATTCCTTGGACCAACGTTTTATGAAAGCTAATAAGGCCTTAGCTTCATTGGAGATAGTGCTGATATGGCGATTAAAGCATATCTTATGGTCAAATAGGACTCCAAGATCTAGGACGGTTTCAATGCGTTCTAGCGCGGATTGGCCAATGGAGTAAGTACGCACAGCTGGATTGGAACGAAAAAATGACATGGATTTACATTTATCTGGATTAAGCAGTAGCTTATTGACTTGGCACCAGGATTGAAGGTTATTTAAGTCAAGCTGGAGCTGCATTTGGGAACCAGGCGATGTTATATGCATACACAACTTGACATCATCCGCATACATAAGAACTTTGGAGGCCACGATAATAGCATAGGATCAAGATGGCTACCTTGAGGTACTCCGGAGCTTACAGATACAATTTTTGAAAGTACATTATTTATTTATTTATTTGGCTTATAGTTAACTATGGACAGCTAACTTAACAACTTAAAAATTAATACATTTATACATTTAGTGAATCGAGGTAACAATAAATTTGGGAGGATATAGAATCAATGGAAGACTCAAAAGATATACATTGATAGGCTAAAATATAATTAGTACATAAAACACGGAATGGTTCATGAAGGGAAAAATTAGATCTCACAATTGGTAGACGGATGGGACGGAAGGCACGAGTGTATCTTGACGGGACTGCAATATTGATATCTCTCAACAGAGTTGGAGAATACACCGCACCGCTCAGCAGTTTGTGTATAAATATTACGCCGTTACAAAATCTGCGGTGTTTTAAGATGTTTAGTTCAATCAGTTTTAGCCTAGACAAATAAGGACAGTACTCCATAATTGGGCGAACTAGGCTTACGTATAACGATTTAGTTGTATACGGATCGTTGAACTCTTTTGCCCAACGCTTAATAAAGGCTAAGACGCCGGTAGCTTTACTAACTATAACTGAGATATGGCTATTGAAACAAAATTTTTGATCAAACAACACACCAAGATCATTAATTTTCTCCACACGCTCCAATAAGGAGTTTCCAAGGGTGTACGAGGTTGTGTGGGCAGTAGTGCGGGAGAACGACATTGATTTACATTTGGAGTAATTTAGTGATAACAAGTTTGTTGAGGCCTAAGCCTGGAAATTATTGAGGTCGGACTGAATAAGAAGATGTAAGCTTAAATTAGAAAACGACATACAGATTTTCACATCATCTGCATACATAAAAGTGGTGCAGTAGGACATCACCTGTGGAAGGTCATTAATAAACAAAATGAATAGTAATGGTCCCAGGTGACTACCTTGTGGTACGCCTGAGGTAACATTTACCAGAGAAGATACTTCGTTTTTGAACAATACACGTTGAGATCTATTCGACAAGTATGACGAAATCCAATCAAGTAAGTAGTTCCTCCCTATCCAATAAGAGATAGTTTATAAAGAAGTAAAGAGTGGTTAACCGAATCGAACGCCTTGCTGAAATCGGTGAATATGACATCTGTTTGTTTCTTCTGGATAAAACTGCGATGAATTATCGAGCTACACATATGCTGAATCTGACAGGTTACAAGACGTTCGAAAAGCTTAGGGATCGCAGACAGCTTGGCAATACCTCGGTAGTTACTAACGTCAGTTTTAGAACCTTTCTTGTGAAGAGGGATTAAAAAAGATGTCTTCCAAATACTTGGAAAGAATGATAGTTGCAATGAGAGGTTGAATAAAAAAGTGATAGGGCCGCAAAGAGATGCAGCACACTGTTTAATTATGCAACTCGGCATTTTATCCGGCCCTGCAGAGAAAGACTCGTCAATAGCCAACATGCCATTTAGAACGTCACTGATTTTAAAAGGTGGGATGTGGATATTATTAATGTGGGGCAAAGCGTATGGATAACTAGTCGATATGTTATAGGAGAGAGAAGAGTATGTAGATTGAAAGAAAGTAGCAAAGAGATTAGCAATGTTAATATCAAAAGATTCTGATTGATCACCCAAATGGAGACATGGCGGAAATACATTAGATTTTCTTTTAAAATTTACAAATGAATCAAATTTTTTTAGGGTCAGATCTGATATTTTGTCTACACTCAGCAATATACTCAGCATAACATTGATTATTAGATATTACGAAATTAGATCGGGCAATAACATATTGGGAAAAATCTGAGGCGAACCCGGATTTCTTATATTTTTTAAAAAGACGCGATTTTGTGTTTTTTAGGTAGGACAAATGCCTGGAGAACCAAGGAGGCTTTAATGAGTTTCCAACGGAAACTTCGGGGAAAAAAGTATCCAAGGCAGAGCAAGCCGATTCATTAAACCAAAGAACTGCGCTATCAAGGTCAGTGAATGTGTGTAAGGTCGACCAGTTTAAGCGGTCCAAGTGGGAATTTAATCCAATATAGTCAGTTTTCCTAAAACACTTAACGCGTTGTGAGGCAGATTGATTAGTAATTTCAAAATTTATATCAACGCTTAGACATAGAGCAGGATGGTACGAATCTTCCGGTGTGGACACAGGATCGCATCTGGAAACGGAAACAGACACATCACTAACAAAAATTAGGTCAAGGATCCTTTCTCTCGAATTTTTTATGGAATTAACTTGTCCAAGTGACAAATTAGTTAACCCATCTATAAACTCATGTTGATTTTCAGGGAATAAAATATTAGAGTCTGAGTTAGGAAGCCATGAAAGATGAGGTAAATTAAAATCACCCAGGACAATAAGTTGATCGGCGTCACCAACAGCTAAAGAAACGACAGAAATAGCCGAAAGGTGATGAAGATAAATAGCAGGATCAGAGCCAGGGGGTATGTAGGAGCAAGTAAGAAATACATTACATTTATCGATAGTAATTTTAACTGCTATAAATTCAATGCTGTGAATGTTATCGTAAGGAATAAGTTCAGAAGAATGAGAGTTTAGTACCGCAATTAGAACGCCACCACCACGAGTTGGGCGGTCTAATCTGTAAATGGCAAACTTGTTAACGAATATTTCTTGATCATAAACAGTTGAGTTGAGCCAGGTTTCAGTTATAGCAATAATGTCAAAACCCAGCAAGGTGCTGTTAGAGTAAACTCTTTTTAGTTTCCCCAATAGACTACGAACATTCTGATAAGCAACAGATATTGATCGATTTAGTTTTTTGCATCAACAGAAATGAGGATTCTGGAATGCGCCTTTGCGGATGTATTCGTGCATTATAGGGTGCTCCGGCCAAATTGTGGGATATAAAGCGTTAGAAAACATAGATTCTGGAAGAGTAATTTTAAAAGAAGAGATATCACGTGGTTGTTTGAAATTAAATTTAAAGACACTTATACTATTAGGTTGTGCACCCAATTTTTGGCACAGGTAGTTTTTAACACAATCAGCAGTGGCTTCCGGATTGAGACGAGAAACAAAAACCGACCTATTACGTGCAATGCCTCTGAGAGGTAGATCCGCCGAATTGGATCTGGGAGCCACGCCTGATAGTGGCATGGCACTGAGGGGTTGATTAGCAACCAGTTGGCTCGAAGGAAGCGCGGCCGGTGCGATTGTAGTAGCGTGATCTGGGTTTATATGTAGTGAGCCAGGGCCAGATGCTAACTGTTGAGGAGTTGAAGAGTCTTCTGCAGTCGTGACGGTATTTTGGTTAGGCTGCAATCCAGATGCTCCAGGCTCAGATCCAGGTGAGGTGTTGTTAAAGGCAAAGCTAGACTGCCCGGTCCAGCTGAGTTGTTGACAGCCAAGATTGAATTCAGGCTCGCACTAATAGGTGACGGAATACCAACTGCAGCAATGCAGGGAGATGGAATTTGCAGCGAATTTGTATTATTGTTCGCAATATTTCGCTTTGGTGATTCGTTTAGCAGTTTACAGTCGAGAAATTGAGTCTCCATAGTTGAGAAGACTTCAAAGCTGCTGGTCAGCTGTTTACGAAATTCAGTAAGCGCATTCCTTGTTTGCCTCATGAAGGCTTTCATCTCCTGAGTAAGTACAAGGAAGGTAGAGCAGAATCAAGTTAAGCCGCATCTCTTCGAGATCAGATCAACTACACGGCCGTTTTGACCAATTCCTGCGCATTTTACATGAGCGCAATTGTTGCAAAGCCAACAAGACAAATAATTATCTCCAACACCATTGAACTCGCATTTCTTTGCGGAACAGATGACGACACTCATTTTAGTGATTGTTTGGACACTATGCAGTTAAGAGGCAGTTAAGAGAATCTTGCTGAAGAGCAGGCAGTGGGAGATGAAAGAGACTTGCAGAACACCAGGTAGTGGCAGATACGGTGATGGGAGAGCCGACGATTCAGAGAGCCAATTCGAAGATCCACAGCAAGCAAGGCGATGAGAGAGGCGACCCACTCGAGGTAAACGGAGAGAGGACCGTTAGAATACTTGACGGGAGAGTCGTCGAATCAGAGAATATCCAGAGCAAGCAAGGCGATGAGAGAGAAGAAGCGCTCAAAGTGAAGTGCACGGAGAGAGGACCGTTAGGACACTTGAGAGAGCAATTGGCGAGCGGGTGTAAAGAACAGACGCGACAAACGCTATTCAATTAAATATGTTTATTGGCGCGATGTAATGTTTATATACGGTGCGAGAAGTGTTGAGCGGGGGTTTAGAAAGATATTCTCCGATTTTAGGATTATATACGTTGAGTCTAATCACGATTGAAAGGTAATTTCAAGAGCTCGGATAAAACACAACCGGTCAGTACCGACGCTTGTGAAAAAATTGTACCTTTTGGGAACGGCCTGTAAGGTACGAATGAATCCACATCAGAAGAGTTGGTGGGAAACCAAGAAGGCGCAGCTTGTGGATAAGAAGCTCATGGCACACTAAATCAAACGCTTTGCTAAAATCAGTGAAAATGACATCAGTTTGATTAGAGGATAGGAAGCCTTTATTAATGTAGGTCGTAAATGCCATCAGGTTAGTTGTAGTTGAACGACATTTTGTGAAACCATGCTGATTCGGAGATAACAAGGAGCGACATTGATGCTGCAATTGATCGCATATTTGTTTTTCAAATGGCTTAGGAATAGCACTTAGTTTGGCTATCCCACGATAGTTCATAATATCAGTCATGCTGCCCTTCTTATGAAGTGAAATAATAAAGGACTTCTTCCAAACAGCCGGAAAGGTGCAGGAACAGAAAGTGGATCTGCGCAATATTTTAAATCGGAGCTGGGCACCATATCGGGACCTGGAGAATAAGACAGCTTTATCGAAGATAGGCTGCGACTGACATCACGTTCATCAATTACAGGACAATATATGGAGTCCGTGTGAGCTAGCTGATAGGAATAGCTGAAATCGGAATTAGGGTGGTTTGAATAAGGCGAATAAGTGGACTGGAAAAAGTCCGCGAACAGGTTACTGATTCCCTGGCCATTTGATGCTGATATGTTGTTCAAATGAAGAAGAAAAAAGGTGGAAACGTTTTGGACTTACGCTTTGAGTTAACAAAAGAGTAAAATAGTTTCGGATTGCTGCGGAATTCATACTTGCAGCGTAACAGGTAGCTATTATAGCATTCGGAATTATGCAGGAAATAATTGGATTTAGCCACACTGTATTTGGAAAAATCAGATTGGAGCCCTGTTTTCGCGAACTTCTTATACAGTTTCGTCTTTAAATTTTTTAGGTGGTCCAAGTGTTTCGATGACCACGGTGGGCTGGTAGACGTTTTTTGAATTATGGAAGGAACAAGTTTATCAAACAAGGAATACATAATATTCTAAAAGGTTGATACTGAATTATCAAGCGAAAGATTTTAAAGTATAGACCAGTCCACTTGGGTCAAGGAAGCCGACAGTAGCGAATAATCGACTTTCCGGAAGCATCGAGTTCGAATCGCTTTTTCAGAAGCATTCAGGAGCTGAAGCACACTGTTAATAATAATTTGCAATGTCGAATGATAGGGGTCCTCAGGAATGGACAGCGGAGCACAGCGCGTTATAGTGGTATCGCAAAAGTCAGATACAAATATAAGGTCTAGGATTCTCCCATTCTGATTGGGTATGGAGTTTATTTGGCCGAGGGATAAGTCGATAAGACCATCTATGAAATCATTCTGATCGCTGGGAACTAGAGCAGCAAGATCATCATATGGCAGCCAGGATAGTTGAGGAATATTGAAATCACCCAAGACAATAAGGTGATCTGAAGCATCAGCGGATGAGAAAATGTTTCTAATAGCGGCGAGGTGCTGGAAATATGTAGAAGCTTCGGAAGATGGAGGAATATACGAGCAAGTTACAAAGAGGTTGGAGCTTTGCAGGCATATTTTTACAGCAATGGGCAACGCATGGGACGATAAGTCAGATTTTACTGCAATCACGACACCACCCCCTCGACGAGAGGGCCGGTCACGCCTATAAATTAAATATTTATTGGATTACGGTCTACCGTCAAAATATTAAAAACCGGGGCGTTACCTTCAGGTAGTATGCAAAGGTAAATTATTATTAAAGTAGATTTCTCTAAATACGGATACGGAAACTCAAATAATGGAAATACTTCGAGGAGATTTTTTGAACCACATGACGTTGTCACTCGAATCACTGGAATTAACAATGAAGTAGTTAAAAGGTTGGGAACCATCTTAAATGTTTTAAACTGCAAGGAAAAGTTAACTCTACAAAATATGGAGAATATGCCTCAAAAACGGCATCACTTTTAAATGAATTGTATTGGCGCATGGAAGAGAAATAATCGAATACCAGTGTTTGCCAATTGGAAAGCTTTCCGAAGAAGCGCAGGAATCGCTAAACAAATTTTATAAAAAATACAGATTGCTGAATACATTTAAGACATCAAGAATGAAGGAAAATGAGGATCAGTTCAATATGTTGGCTGCATAATCTGATCCTCTAATTTCCTTATTGCGGCATGTTAAGTAAAGAAAAGAGTTAGAATCTAGTAATTCTAGTCCAGAAATGTTAAGTGTAATAGATCAAACAAAAACACCTCTTAACGAGGTAAAAAAACTAGTGACGATCGCACCTTCAACACACAAAAGTTCTGATATCAACATTTGTGACGAAAGATGATTACACATATGATTAAATACACTTTTTTAATTTTTTTTTTTTCGGTACGCTGCAATATAATATGTCTATGAAGGGAAAAAGGCTGCACTAGTTTTTAAGATTTTACCCAAACGAACATTTTTTAATGATTTCCCGACAAATTAGTTAAAAAAGAAACTAAACAAAAAAAAAAACTTTAAAACATAATTTTTTTTTTAGCCCCAATTTTTTTTCAATACTTTTTAAAAATTAAAACATAAAAAAGAAATTAAACAAAACAAAAACTTATTAAAAAACGTTTTTTTTCCGAAAAAATGGATTTGTTTTTAAATGTTTTAATGATTTTAAAGGTAGATCAATTATCTCTCATATGCCGTTTACATCATTTAATTATCTCTATTGGTTCAAAAGTTATGATTTTTTACCAAAAAAAAGTCAAAAGACGCCACTGTGCGTCGTCTGTCCGTGTGAACGCTGAGATCTCGGAAACTATAAGAGCTAGAGAGTTGGGCCTTGAAATACAGACACTACGCTGCGCAAGTTTATCATGTCGATGTGCCAGCCCCCCTAACGCCCACAACCCGCGAGAAGCTGTGACACCCACAGTTTTGAAGGTAGAAGATAGTTTTCATGGGAAATATATATCTATCAATATCTATCGATTGACAAAAAAAGTAAGGAAAACGTAATCAATGATCTCTCAAAAAAAAGTATTAATTTGATTTTAATTTCTTGAAATTTTATGTTTGTTTAGTTATTGAATAAACAGTTTAATATAAGTTTAATAAGGAAAGTAAATAAAATTTAAAGATATTAAAAAATCTTTCAGAAAAATAATTATATATATAGCAAAAATGTTTATATAGGTTATTAAAAAAAATTTTGATTTTACTGCGTACGCCTCCGGCCGCTGACAAATTTGAAGGCTTAGCTGCCGCCGCCGTTTCCATTTCAACTCTATGCCTCCGTCAGTTTTTAGTAAATTTACCTTTTTATACAGCATTTTAAAAACAAGTTTTCTTAAAAAATAAATTCTTTAATTTTTTTTTGGGCTGTTGCTGAAAAAAATTATCTACGTTTTTAATGGCAAAGTCGTCTTTGAAAAAAAAACCAACCCTTAAAAAAGTATTTAGTTTCTTTTTTTTAATTTTTCCGCTCTGGCGGCAAATAATTCCCAACAGTTCTAGTTCTTGCACGGTAACTGTTGACCGTGACATTGATTTCACTGCTGATATTTTTTGGAGTCTAATAGCCTATTTACACTAGGGTGGAGTTATGGGGTTATTTACATAAACCTGTTTTTTTTACATAGGTTGTGTATAGGGAACTAGATGTGGACATTGTGTGGGTATTTTTCTTTGTATTTATTTCCTATCGTTGAAGGCCCATCCCTAGTAAAATAAACAACAAACACTAGCTGTCATTACCCGATATTTAGAGTTAACCCAGTGGAAACACTTTTTTGGAGTAATCGGGTTGAGCCAGTAACTCAACTAGACTATAAACTGACAATAATAATAGCCTCTTCCCATATAGTCTATCCGTGTGAAACGGTTGGGATTTTTGACAAATGTGAAATTCGTGTTCCCACAGAGCTTCCATCTACCATCCACCATCCGCCATCCGATAACAGCTCACTTGAAGCAATATTAAACTTTATAGTAGTATATACTACACTTGTAACTAAAATTGGTGATTATTTAAGTATTGTACAATCAAACAAAAACACCTCTTAACGAGGTATAAAAATAGTGACGATCGCACCTTCAACGTACAAAAGTTCTGATATCAAATTTTGTGACGAAAAATGATTTTAGATGCGACCAAATAAGTACGCTACCTAAAATTTACTCTTTCGGCCCGCTTTAACAAATATTTAATATCTACACGAAAGTTTTCTGTTGTAGCGTGCCGAATGAATAAATTTTTACAGTTACAGCCTTCCGTATTTTACCTATTTATAGCTGTTTTTCCGCTAAATTAGCGGGTTTTTCCAAAAGTGGTAGAACTAAAGTTTCTTATATCGATCTGATGAACATCATATCAAATTTTCAGGACTGAAAAAACATGTTTTGGACAAACTGACAAACAGAATTAAAATTTCATTTTGGGAAGAAGAAGAAAATCTTGTTTTCGGTATAACTTTTGAACGGAGCGTCCGACCCTCATATTAAGCGCATTTTCAGTAGGAATACAACTAACATAGTGCGGGGGGCCGATTATCCCCACCGGCCCCAACAGATCTAAATTTTCACTTTTACACTTTCACCGCTCTCTCTCCCAAACCAATTGATTTTCTTGAGGTCTTGGTATGCAATCCTTTAAGTTTTAGGAATACCTTTAATTTGGTGTATCACTCGCGAGGATCGGACCATTACAGTAGATTTTCAATTCTGCGGCTATATAATAGTAGTCGCCTTCGCACACTCTCCTGGTGCGCTTCGTCACTACATGGACTGCCGTCCATAGTGATATTTTTTGAATCTTCTCAGCAAAAAATTATGTTTTCGGTCCCAGAATAGCTTAAATTTTGGCCCACCCATAAAATTTTGTTTGCAATGGCCTTTTCGCTTACAACAAACTAAATATCAATCATGAATTTCCAAAAATCAACAAGCTTAAACATTTTAAAATTTTTTCCCCCCATTGGTTTGAATATGTTTTCGTAGTCAACGTTCCAATTTTCACAGTCAGGAAGAAGAATTCAGAGTTGCACCGAAAAATCATCGACTAACTATCGCATAAAAGAGCCCGTCAGAGTCCGTCAAATTTTAACGGGGAACTGGAAAATATTTTTTCTTGGAACAATAATAATATTTTCTTGTTTTAAAGGCGACTTTCTAAGAGAAAATTTCTTATTTTAAGAAATGTTTTTCTTTAAACAAGAAAGAAACCACTCTAAGAACAAGAATCTCATTTTAAAGGCGCCATTCTAAATGGCGGGACACCTTTGTCAAAAATTTAAGAAAGCTTTTTCATTTCATGAAAATTCGAAGGTTTTTTTTATGCGTGTAGCCTGAGGCGTTTTTATCGGTATTTCCCGATTTCTGAGGTCTCAATGTCAGCTTTGTGTTCTAATGTCCTGCCGATTAGGAGCAAAAGTCAGTGTGCGAAAAGCTCCGGCGCAAAGCTTTCTCTCTCTTCTCTCGCTCTGCCTCTCGCCATCGCTCTGCCTCTGCTGCCGCTCTGCCTCTCCCGCTCTGCCTCTCCCGCTCCGCCTCTCTCAGGCCCAACATTTTGATTGCACTTCACGTTTACGTTCCAATTTTTGATTGCACTTTACGTTTACGTTGCATTTTTGATCGCACTTTACGTTTTGATTGCAGGTGGCCGGTCGCTGTTTTTTCTGTTCTTCGATTTTCTCTTTGATTTTTCGTTTCGCCTTTTGGTAAGTAATTTATAATTCATTAATAATCATTATATTTATAAATTTATATTTTACAGAGATGAGCAACAACAACAACCAGCATTGGCGTGGGCGTGGGCGTGGACAGCCCGATCATCATCGCTGCTGCTACCACCACCCCTACCAAGCCCCAGCTCCACCGGCTCCCCCGGCTCCACCAACTCCTGCCCCTGCACCCAACCGCGCAGGACGAGACGAGCTCAAGAGGACTTTTCCCTGACAGTCTTCCGCCGTTGTTCGCCGTGCCGTGTGCGCTGTGCGCCGTTGAGAAACAATCCCTGCACGTCGCGCCTTGAGTTCATTTTACCTTTTTTTTACCCCCTACACACGACACTCATACATATATACAACCACCAACTGCAAACACATTCACAAACGCGGACACTTTTGACAATATCCCCAAAATAATTCGAAGTGGTCGACGGACAGGATTTTTTATCAAGATTACGAATACGAATCATTACGGAATACCGCATACGGAATTAAAAATTCATAATTTGAAACGACGGCCAACGAAAAAAATAGATTAAACTGAAATTACTTCGATACAACCAGCAACAGCAACAACACTGCATCGCAAACTCATAAAGCACCAATGTAAACATATTTAGTTAATCAAAACACGGTGGGTTGTTACGTACATATATGTAAGGTGTATACATATGTATAAGGTGTGGGGAATACCTGCTTATACGTACATATGTACATATCTTTGAAAGTGTGTGCCTGTAAGTATGTATGAACGCACAGTGTACATACATACGTAAAAATATTTCTGTTGACACCCCTGATAGTGCCGTTTTATCCAAACATACATACATATGTACGTATTTATGTATGTACGCACTGCGATGAGCACTTGTCAGGACTTGGATTCCCAGTCTTCCGCCCACCATCGCCTAAAATAATTAATTAGAAAATGTCCTACCCAAAATTCATGCTTCAAAACAAGCCTAAAATTTGACGGGAATTTCATAAAGAGGCTATTAATTCCATGTATAATTATTGGCCATCGCGGAGATATACAATGACAGGTTTTTCCATTGTGGCGGTCGCAAAAGGGCCAACGAGGCATTGCCGGAGCTAATGCTTCCCTCAACCTCTGACCGCGCTCTGGCCGCCTAATACGAATTGTAAAAGCAGTTGAATCAATAAAAACAGACAACAACTACGGGCGGGCTGACGTTAGATACAAAAAAAAAGCAAAAGAAAGTGAGATGTGTATCTTGTGCCTTGGCCCAAGACAGAACCAGGACTCCCCTCCTGGCTGCGTGTTTCTGACTTTGTCTGTATCTGCATGTGTCACATTTGGTCACCTGTGGCGGACACTTTTCATATCCGGAGCAAATCTCGCCACCATCCATTTTCTCACTTATCTCGTTGGCTCTCATTGCGGACATCCTTCCGTCTTTTTTTTGCAACCTTCTCGCTTTCATCCTCGCTTTTGTCACTTTTCGAGCATGTGGGGTGACGGCAGTGTGACGCAAATTAATACATAAAAATAAAGTTAGCTTTTGTATCGACGAAAACCTCTTTACAGTCAAGAGCTTCCGAAAATGACTTCACTCATAAAAATAATTTTCTAAATTTTAGAAGATCGCCCTAAAAAAAATTTTGCACTTAAGGGCTAGTACACAACCCAACAAAAAGCCGTCCAAAACAAAAAAAACTTCATATGAAAAAAAATTTCTTGACGTTTTTCTCATATGAAGTTTTTTGTTTTGGATGACTTTTTGTTGGGTTGAGTACTAGCCCTAAACTGGCAAAAATTTTCTATTTTCACGACCAATTTGTCATAAGTCCAAGACCATAACAAAATTTGGTAGTACTCTAGATTAGCGGACTCACCCCCGAATTTCGCGAAAAAATGATCCTCGATGGACCGCGATTTCTTAAAAATTTACGTGCAAAAATAACTTGGCGGTCGGCCATGGTTCTGTTGTAATTGAATTTCAAATTCCCGGTTTTGCTATAAAAATCAAGGGTGCTTTTCTCATACTTTCTATAAAATTTAAGTTGGGGGCGTATGACTGCTGGGATCATAAATTTTTTTCACCCAGTCACGAAGGCCAACAGCCAAAAAGTTAAGCGACTGTGGCGGGACCTAAAGCAGAGCATTCCGTACTATGGCCGAAAGAAAGAACATTTGGAAGGATATTTGGCGCGCTTCGCTTTTTTAGATAAGCACAAGCCGCACACCGTGTGCCTCGATTTCTTTTTGCAGCCCGAAGAGCAAGTCATATGATGTAAGTTTAATATGAAATCAAAACATCGTGTAAGTACATTTGTAATTTGTACATATTTAACATACATCATAAAATATTTCACATATATCTTTAGGCTACCCCCGATGATGACTCAGTTGTTAATTTGGACACTCTTGGTTATATATTCGGATCTGAAACGTGGAAAAAAAACGCGCTTCGAACTTTACCCCAATAGTGGTGTGGAAAAGTGTTCATTAAATTTATTTTAAAAAATAAAAAATACAAAAAAAAAAAAATCCAACAAATATTTTATAGGAACACATTTAAACTATTAATTAATTTTATAGGAACTTATTTAAACAATAAATTTATTTTATAGGAACTCATTAAAATGTAATTACTTTAATTGAAAACATGAGAAAAGCACCCTTGTTTTTGAAACTTTGAAATTCAATTACAAGAGAACCATGACCGACCGCAAAGTTCTTTTTGCACGTAAATTCTTAAGAAATCGCAGTCCATCGAGGATAATATTTTCGCGAAATTCGGGGGTGAGTCCGCTAATCTAGAGTATTACCAAAAATCTTTTCAGGGTTAATTTTTCTATTTTTCTAGTATTACGGTAATTTTTTTGGAATTGCATCGCTTTGACCTTTTCTTAATAAAGCGGCGAATCGCCGTAAAATTTTTATAAATACAAGGGCGATTTGCCTTAAAAATCACTCCCAAAATGTGAAATTCTGTAGCCCAGCGGTTAATCACTTGCGCTTTCAACTTTGCTGTTTAATAATTACGGTCGTGGGGTCGTGGGTTCGACACCTGTGTGATTCACATTGACTTTTATATATATAATTTTTAAATTATGATACTAAGTCTATTTTTTTTGTCCGAATAAAAGCATATTTTGTGTTTAACATGCGGTTGGAAAAACGGCCCTAAATGTCAAGGCCGGCAGCAAAAAATATAAGGTTTGGTTGGCTTTAGGCAAATTATAACGTTGACCTCAATAAAATAAGTTTGTACGTCGCTTTGCGAGATGGGACTATGGTTAGACTCTAAAATGGGAAAGATCAAATGTAATTTAGTTGTTTTTTCTCCTCATATTTGTTTCCTTAATTCGTTTACAAATGTGATTCATCAGTTCTAACGGTTGTGCTGTATACGTAAGGTCGCCTAAACGCAACTCCCACCTACCCAGCGAGAAAGTAAGAAGGAGGTTCTTAGACTGTTGGAAATCCCGTTCCTTTTAGCAGGGAAAACTTGCTTCTCTTAGCAGGCGACGGTGTAGGGAAAATACAATTTCCTTTAGAAAACCATCTAGAAACCTCCTTCACCCCTTACTTTTTTGTGTCACCCCCGTGTATTTTGAAACCAGAGATGGAAGAAATGTAAGGGGTGAAGGAGGTTTTGTCCCTTCCGCTTGTATGGAGAAACCTCATGAAAATATGCTTTTTTCCAGAGGAATGTTCCCGCCGGGTAGCAACACACACTAATACATTTAAATAATATGAAACGGTGTCCTCCGTCGGTGTTGTTTAATTAAAGCCAGTCCCAGTTCCCAGAATACATAAATACAAATTCAGTTAAGCATGCTCAAACACTACTTTTTGTTTAAATTTTTCTCATTTTTGGGGCGTTTGCCTATTAAAACAGAAATTTCGCCCCTATTTTTACACAAATACACCTTAAATTTATGGCAAATCACCCTAAAATAGGAAAATCTGTCATTTCAATTTATGTAAAATCAACCTTAACCTAACCAAATTTCCATAGGCATTTTTAGAAAAAATTTTCTAAATACACGGTCAACTCGCCAGCGGCTCCTTTTTACGGGCGATTTTATAAGTCCACGGGCGAAAAGTAATTTTTTAGGGCGATTTAGGGTAACAATTTCTATGAGTGTAAAATGTCAGTCGTATGGCGGGTTCTAGCGGTGGAACCCGCTTTTTAACAGTAGAACCCGCACTGCTCGATTCTAGTTGTAATATAGTCGGTCGCGGTCCTGCTTGCCATTTGGCCTAGTGGATAAGACATCTGACAACCAATTTAATCGGTACGGGGATCGAATCCTGCTATAGAATTTCGATTTCTTGCGAGTTTTTTTTAAGAGAATTTTTTTTTATTTTTTTGTGTTTTTTTTCTATTTAGATCTAGCGGCTAAACGGCTTCATAAAGATGGTCACTCCTTTATGTGTAGTTGTAGTGAAGTTTGAACATCAAAGGGTAACACTAATAATAAACAGATAGATATTAAAAAAATATAAAATATATTAAATATATTTTAGATAAATTATTAGCGCGAACTAAAAGTCTTTTGATTTTTTAGTCCCGTCTCTCTCTTTTATTCTTTTAAAAATTAAACTTTTTTATAATTATATAATTATTTTGCAGCTTTAAAGCTATAAAAAAAATATATATTTAGAGACATAAAAAGAAAGTAAAAACACTATTAGAATACATCTGCCCTTTGCAGGAATCGAACACGCATTAACATCGCTGATGTTTGAAATAATTAAGAATAGGGGGGTCATACCAAATATTAAATAATTCAGAAATAATGACCTTTATTATTTAAGTTACCAAGTACCATGAAATATTGCTGTGAATCATTTTTTTTAAATAGTTTTGTTGGTCAAATCTATTCACTTGAGCCAAAAATAATGTAGGTTTTCAGCTATGTTTTTGAAAAAAAAAATAAAAAAAATATAAAAACCAAACCAAAAAAAAAAAAACTTTTGTATTTTATAAGGAATTGATCGTTTTACTTAAAAAAATTTATTTGGTTTAAATCCGAGTGCTCGTTATGAAGATATTATGTTCTAAGTCTAAAAAAGAAGTCAAACCTATTCAGTTGAGCGGCAGTGTACTCTTTGATAATAATTAAAGCCTTAAATAGTGTTGTTTGTTTTTTTTAATCAGTCTGTATGTGAATATAAATATATACATGATGGACGTTGATGCACTACGAGCAGTACAAACAAGTGGCCCAACGATACCAAGCACGTGCTTGTTACCCGCGGGACCCTTTATAATTTCAGGCAAAAATGCGACTTCGCGAGGAAAATACATGAAACAAATATATACGGGACACATGACTACAACTATGATTGAAGCAAATGAGATAAAATTTTAGTTTTTAATACGGGGATAGAAGTTGAAGTACAAATTAAATGATAAAGATTGTTATAATTAGTACAGAGAACGCGAAAGGGCTCATGCAGACTTAAATTAGATGTACATCGGGGCAAATTAAGAGGGTAATAGTTTCGTGTTAGTCTAACGGGAATATTAAAAGTTAAACGTTTTACCGGTTCTACAGAATCAATATCACCTCTTATAAGATTTTGCATAAAAATAGTACCAAGCATTATTCTACGGTTTTTTGTGTAGGTAAATTAAGCAATAGTAATCTACTCTGGTAGGAAGGAAGCCTTACATTTTGATCCCAGTTCAAACTACGAAGCGCAAAAAGAAGAAATTTTTTTTGTACCGACTCAATACGGTCGATGTGCTCTTGATATTGTGGACTCCAAACAGAAGAACAATATTCCAAAATGGGACGGACAAGGGAGGTAAATAACAATTTGGTTATATAAGGGACATCAAACTCTTTTGACCAACGCTTTATAAATCTAAGAACACTCATAGACATTATGTGGCAGTCAAATTTAAGCTTCGGGTCCAAAAGGACACCTAAATCGTTTACTGAATATATACGATCAAGTGGGGAGTTCTGAAGCGAATAACTTATAAACGTAGGAGTACCTCTATAAAAGGTCATTACGTTACATTTCAGGCAGTTTAAATTTAAGAGGTTATACTCACACCATATCTGAAAATTATCAATGTCTGATTGTAAGCCAAAACCAGACTCTATCTTATTATATGTCAAACAAAGCTTAACATCATCAGCATACATTAGTACACGATAGACGGAAGATCGTTAATAAACAAGGTAAACAGCAAGGGCCCAAATGACTACCCTGGGGCACTCCCGATGACACGTGGATCATTTTGGAGACAGCGTTCTTAAATATAACTCTCTGAGTCCTTCCATTCAAATAACTTGAAATCCAAGTTGATAGATTACATAATAACCCAAGCTGATCTAATTTGAACAAAAGGAGAGAGTGGTTAACAGAGTCAAAAGCTTTGCTGAAATCTGTATATATAACATCAGTCTGCATTTTTTTCTTAATTTATTACAACAGATGACAATTCAAGGAGGTTAGTGGTGGTCAATCTTTGCTTAACAAAATCATGCTGACACGGTGATATTAGCGAGGAACATAAATGCTGCAAATGAGAAGTAATAATACGCTCAAATGCTTTAGGAATTGCCGACAATTTAGAAATACCTCTAAAATTCTGGGCATCCGCCTTCGCACCCTTTTTGTGGAGTGGAATAATGAAAGAGTCATTCCAGATAGTTGGAAATATTGATGATGAAATAGACAAGTAAAAAAGTTTAAGAATCGGTTTACAAATGGATGAAGCACAAAACTTAAGCACACACCCAGGGAGTCCATCCGGACCGGGAGAATAAGTTGGCGTTGTTGTTTCTAAGTCTCTTAAGAGAGAACTTTCGGTAATTACGGGGGAAAAAATACTATTAGCTCTATTTAAGGGGTTAGGCTAGATAGAATTTGACCAAACAGCCGAACTATAAGTAGTTTGGAAAAACTCGGCAAATAAATCCGCAATTTCAGATTCCGTCGATGCCCCTTTTGAGTTTAAACGTACCGAAGAAGGCAATGCCGAAGACTTACGCTTGGCATTAAACAAGTTATAAAACGGCTTCGGATCATTTGAGCAGTGACTGTAAAAATCAGATGGCTTACCCGATTTTTTATACTTATTATAAGTGTTGGATTTAAGATTTTTAAGTCTTTGAAGAGCATTGTTAAACCAAGGAGGCCTGTTTAGCTTCGGAGGAAGCCTGTCAGGAACGCATTCGTCAAAAAAAGTGTTTAAAACGCTATAGAAAAGTTCAATTGCACTTTCGATATCCATGCAATTGTACAAATCAGTTCAATTATTTTACGAAATCATATAATTTAATTTATTATAGTCCCATTTACGAAAACATCTCACTTTAGTTTGAGAAACTAAAGGAGAAAGGGTATCAGTACAGGGGAGGCCAATTGTCAATTCCAATGTAGGATGATATCGGTCTTCAGGTACAACAAGTGCGTCAATTCTAGATACTTCATGCGGATCTGAAACAAATACAAGGTCCAATTGTCTGTTAATTGAATTTCGTATAAAGCTTACTTGCTGTAACGATAATTCGAGAAGGCCATCCACAAAATCATGGGCGGATAAAGGTGTTGCACCAGGTGAGTCAGTAGGAAGAGACCAAGAGATATTAGGGAGATTAAAGTCACCCAAAACAATCAAAAGGTCTTTGTTGGAAAGAAGGGATAGAACGTATTTAATAGCAGACAGATGGTGCTCATAAATGAAGAAATCAGAGCCAGGAGGAATATAAGAGCAGGTTACAAAAATAGATAAGGATTGCAGGAAAACTTTGACAGTAACAAATTCAATTTCGTTAGAGATATGAAAGCTAAGTCTCTCCAATATTAAACGAGAGGTAACGGCAATCAGTACAACACCCCCCACACGTGGGGAGCGATCGGTCCTATAGGTGTTAAAATTTTTTGCCAGAACTTCAGAGTCAGATATCTCTCGTTTGAGCCAAGTTTCCGTAAAAGCCAAAATATCTTCAGTAAATGCTGAGGAGTCAGCATAAAGCTTTGGTAGCTTCATATTGAGTCCTCTAACATTTTGATAAGCCAAAAATACATTTTTTAGTTTTTTGGCGCTGTGGCAGGCCTGCTATTTGGCACAGTGGAAAGCCTTTTATTAGGCGCAGTGGGAGGCCTGTTATGTGTTCTCGGTTTATTGGGAACAAATTCTTTTATTACCAAATCATCATTAAGCCAAACGCTTTCAGAAAGTAGTACATTAAACACATCAGGCGGAGCAAATATTTTAAAAGATAGAGAAGTTTTTAGCTAACTCGAGGTCATGCCGGCTTAGACTTAAAGAAGTCCAAGACGTCGGCATTATGCCAACACACAAAAAGGAGCGAAGAGGCTTCACTGAAGTGGGTTAGCATGCAAGCCGCGCTTGCAAAATTGTTCAAAAATTGTTTGAATTTGGTCGCCAAATTTGCATCACTGATTCTTGAAATGGTAAAGAATTTAACTGTAAATTTACTTTTGCTCTATTTTAAACAAGCTCATTGTAAAAGCTTTCGTAAATCGGAGTTTAAAACTCTTCAAACGTGCAATCAAGCAACACTAAAAAGTCAGCTCACCCTTAAAAAATCGATAAAAAATATTAAATCAAGGAAAATTTAAGAAATTTAATATGGAAATTGTGAAAAAAGGTTTATATTTTAAAATTAAAGTGTTTCTGTGTATTTATTTGTTGTTGTTTTGTTGTAATATAAATTGTTGTCCAGTGTTTTTGTCATGGTTATAAAAACCAAAATAGCGTACATTTAACTAAAGAAAAAGTTGTGATCCGGATCTGTCCCGAAAGTGAAACATATTTTATAAACAAGATTAGTCTTTTAGAATTATATGTTTACAATTTCAGTTGCCCGTTTTTGCCCGTTCCCGTGGTATAATTTTTTCAACAAACTGATCTCGTGCGCTATTTACCGTTTTTTTCATACATTTCGTGACTTTCATTTGGTGTGTGTTTTTAATTTCGTGTATTTGTTTTTATCCATTGATGGAGCTTTTTTCGTGTTTTGTTTTTATCTTTCTTTATGTTTATTATTCTATCATAACGCCCTTCTTTATTTTCTTAAAAATTTCGATTTCTTGATAGGCTTATTCTCTCAGTGTGAACTTTCACGCACTACCATTTTTGATATTTGGTGCTCATTGAAGGGTTCTTATGCAATAAAGGATAAACACGTAGGCGATCAAATAAAACAACAATTGGAAATGGAAGGATACGGATTTAAAAACAAAGAACTGGTTACCATTTTAAAAAAGATAAAAGAAATGTGGGTTAAAAGCCACCGAACTAAAGCAAATGTTCTTAAAAAATATTTGAATTGGTTTAAAGAAAAGGAAATAATAATGCTTAAGCCACTTAGCACTCAATCAATACAATCTAGTCAAGATAGAGGTCGTCCAAGACTGAACTTTATAGAGTGTTCCAATAGAACAAAACGGCGACGCTTGGCACAGCTAGCTGAATTAGATGAATCTGCATCTAATAATTTGAGAGCTGCTTCTGAAATAACAAATAAATCAATTTTGTCAGCGAAACCTTGTGAAGTTATATCACTTATAACAGAAGCCGGGTTCACAAAGCATCAATATTTTTTACTTAGAAACTTTGTGAACAACAAAGTTGGTGCTCTTTTTTTTCCATGCTACGAAAACATTTTAAAGGAAAAAAAGAAAAGTTACCCGGAAAACATCACAATAAGTGAAACTCATGGTGAGATTGAGCTCCAAAACTTGTTAGACCACACAGCTATTAGAATACTGGAGTTACAAAGCGATGTGATTCGAGACCTTGATCAGTCCCTTAGTTGCCTGACGTTAATTGGCAAATGGGGTTTTGATGGGAGCTCAGGACAAAGCGAATATAAGCAGAAAGTCAAAAATGATTTTGACGAGGACCACTTATTTGTAACATCATATGTCCCACTCCAAATGATAACGCAATCGCCCAATTCTTCACATAATAAAATTATATGGAAAAACCCTCGCCCATCATCTACCCGCTACTGTCGTCCGATCCGGTTTCAATTCAAAAAAGAAACTGCTAAGTTGGCTGTTGATGAAGAAATATATTTAAAAAAAAAAATTCTTGAACTAGCTCCTACTGAATTCAAATTAGAAACGAATAGGAAAATTCAAATTAATCACAGTCTGCAACTTACAATGGTGGATGGCAAAATATGTAATGCTTTAACTCAGACTTCATCTGCAAAATGCTACATATGCAATGCAAAGCCAACAGAAATGAATAATATTAATAAATGCTTGGAAAAGGAAGTTAAAAAAGAGTGCTATGAGTTTGCTTTATCTCCACTTCACGCCTATATACGATTTTTCGAATATTTCCTTCATGTTTTGTATAGGCTTGAAATAAAACAGTGGCAAGTAAGATCATTAGAAAATAGAGATCGTTTTTTAAAAAGAAAAAAACAAATTCAGTCAGACTTTAGAGAAAAAATGGGACTTATTGTTGATAAGCCAAAAACAGGAGGAAGTGGTTCATCAAATGATGGAAATACAGCCAGAAATTTTTTTAACAATTTTGAGATGTCTGCCAAAATTACTGGCATTGAACAAGAATTAATTCAAAATTGTGCAACAATTTTGCAAGCCTTGTCATCAGGGTATAAAATTAATGCCGAAAAATTTCGGATATATGCGCTAGATACAGCAATAAAACTGACAGAGAAGTATTACTGGTATTACCTCCCCCCGTCAGTCCACAAAATATTAATTCACGCTCCTGATATTATTGAACACGCAATAGTATCCATTGGAGAACTCTCCGAAGAAGCAGCTGAATCAAGGAATAAGGACATAAAAATGTATCAACGTCAACACACAAGAAAGATCTCACGTATTGCAACAAATACAGATTTATTAAATCGATTATTGTTGAGCTCCGATCCTTTCATATCAGGGCAACGACAATTACAAAATAAAAATAGTTCCATTCTTTCCAAAGAGGTTTTTGATTTATTAGAATAATTTTCAAAAAGTTTTGTTGATTTATTTTCTAAGAATTGTTAACATTTACTTAATTTTATTATTCATTTTATTTTAAATATTCAACCTAAACTTTCATACCTATTTTGTTATATTTAATAAATAAACATAATTTGAGTAATATTCATTTTTTTCTTTTGTCAATGGATGCTTTGGATAACGGGGAAAGTCTAATTATAGGAAAACATAGTTATGTTATGTTTTATTGTTTTAATCAGTAAATTGTATTTATATTAAATAACTAAACTTGATTTTTATTAAATAAATTTAATAATTGAGTTGTTGTCAATAACGCATTAAAAAGTGTTACATGCTTTAAGGGGTAAAATGTAAAATTTTTGAATTTCACATAAAATTTCAGGCATATATACTTTGTCAATTGGGCCAATTTTTTTAGTATAATCTAATTATATTATTATTAAGTTACAAAAAAAATTTCAAGTCGATATCTCCACTGGAAGTATTTTTGGCCACCATCTCCATACAACACCAACCACTGTGCACCGGCTCTGAAGATTTTTTCCTACAAGACCTCCAGAAACAGAGACTCCGCCGGACCCTGCGGTATCCATTGCCACCGCTGAATCAACAGAAATTGCTGCAGTTTTCGGGTTCGCATTTTTTAATGCCTTTGAGCTAGATTTTTTGCGTTTGGGCGACTGAATTAGTAATTTTTTATTATTAAACTGGGCACAAACGGAATCAAACCTTTCATTGAGCTTTTTAATAACTCCCGAAAGATTCAAAAGGCCGTCTTGAGTCTGCCTCATAAAGCTAGTCATATCACTTACCAGTGTTCTGCAGGTCTCACATGCCCACATGAGACCGGCACGCTGCTCAAGAAAGTATTTCACTCTGCCATTAAATCCTGCACATTTAACATGCGATCTTTTCGCAGAACCGGCAGAAAATAAAATCTTCACCAGAAGAAAGAGTACAATTTTTCATTGAGTAAATAAGGGCCATTATAAAAAAAATCCAAATGTAAATATTTAAGGAAATAAAATAAAATTTGAAAAGTACCTCAAGTAAATTTGCCACTGGGATCAAATTCCAAAACCGCAAAGACACAAAGAACAAAAAGTTTAAGAGCGCGGATCACGAATTAAATCGAAGAGAGCGCGAGAGAAAAGTATTCTATCGACTGAGCGTGGCTTGTGGAACACCAACAACTATAACGCACGGACAGTTACAATGTAAAGCAGGCGAGAGGGGGACAATGAGAAAGCACCTAAAAGTCTACACGAAATTTAGAGATGTACAAAGAGAGTGAAATTTACAGTTATAATAGAGAGCGGGAGAGAGAGAAGAGAGGGAGAGTACAAGAGTTTAGGAGAGTGCAAATTACACTAACAAAGTAAAGATATTAAACTAATCCAATGGAAAAGTTACAACAACGTATAACCACGTACCCGTTAACTGGGAGATCTATTTAAAACACTAACACAGTTGTTAGGCTAAACTTTGTTAATAAATAAACACAAGACACCTTGCAAAAGATCACGAAATAAAACAAAAACTCAGAGCACAATGGTAAACACAACCGTTCACAAGCGACGCTAAATCGATTATATACATAAAGATAACATTTTTAATTATTAAGCACCCATTCGTTCTTGTTTAAAAAAAGTAACATGTTTATATTTTTAGGCTTTAGCGCAGATCTTCGATCTGAAGCAATGTAACCCGCTTTGCTGAACATTCGCTTAGATTCGGTTGAGGTTGCTGGAATATGTAAATATTTCCAAGCGCAGCATTTTAAGATTTCATTTTAGACTCCGACATCTACAAAAAGAACAAACTCACAATAATGATATTACCTCCCAATATTGTATTGGATTCTTCGCTATAGTAATATTTATTAGCTTGAAATGTGGTTCTAAAAGGTGCCCTTCCTCAACTTGAATGGATTTTTTAAGTACTGCACTTTTAAGGCGATGACAAAATGCTCATGCCTTTCTTTTGCGATTAGTTCCACTTCACGTTTAAGCTCTGCTGCTGCTTCATCAGTGATCGATAAAGATTTGAAGCATTCTTTTTTAAAGCGAGGATCCAAAAGAGTAGCTTTTTTTAATAATGGCATTTCCTCAAATGATTTTAATCAATGTCTTTTAAGAACTCAATTTCCTCAGCGTTAAGCGGTTCCGGTGATTGGCGGGTACTTAGCGGAACCGTTGACATAGCATTTTTCATAAGTAAAATTCTATTTATTATTTTGTATGCGCTTTCCACCGTGTTGCTACTTCCTAGATTAAAGGCAGGGTATGGTTTCTAAGCTGCACGGATTGGAGTTTACTATACGTAAATGAGCTACTTTATAAAAAAAACCAACAACTTTTTTGCATTTAATAATAATGTCCATCAGGGAATAATGCTTTAAAACGTCTTGCATAAACTAATAAATTGAATTTCTGTAAAATCGTTCAAGCCTTTTTCATGCTCTGAGCATTATCACTAACAACGGCTACTACCTTCTTCCGAATGTCCCACTCAAGTACTTTGTTAATTGAATCTGCAATATTTTGACCTGAATGATCGGTGTCATTGATCAATGAGCAAGTGAATAAAACTGCTGATCTTAGTTTGTCCTTTAAGATGAAATGGCAAGTAATGGTTAAATAATTAACATTGGCTCGTGATGTCCAACTGACGTTATTGAGCAGTAATTTACATATTTGATTCTGCTAGGCAATTTTTTAAATCCGGTTTCTTCTACAATCCAAAAAGGTTGCGAGTCTGATAAAATTAAGTTCATCACAGCATTGTTAATTTCATTCTTTCGGGGAGAGTCCTGCTCATAGTACGAGGTGGTAGTACTCTCGCTTATTTCCGGCTGAAGCAAAGACTGATCTTCGCAGTTAGCATGCTTCCTTCTGAGATGGTCCCTTAGGTTCGATGTGTTGTTGCTGGTTTTATATTGTTTGTGGACAAAAGACACTTTGCGGTCGTCTTGTCGATTTTCTGAAACCTCTGCTAAACTTCGAAAGCTCTCGGTTTCCCTGGATAATTACTCCTTTTTCTTAAGAATTTTTACTATTGATAGTAATTTGTAATGATAGTAAAATTCTGGACAAAATTGGGTCTGAATCGTGTCTTAGAGGAGGTGTGCACTAAGAAAGGATTTTTTAAAAGTGGGCTCCTAAGGACTCCCAAAGTTTTTTTGCTTGTTTAGAAACACCTGATCAAAATTTCACAATTTGGATACCAGAACGCATTATCTAATGAATTCAATTCTAAGTCAAAATGTGAAGGTAATCCGTTAAATCCATAAGGAATTTTCGGTTTGACTTTAAATACTTTTTAGAATTGATTTCAAGGAGAGGGCAGTGCAAAATTTTCAGTGGTCAAAATTACATGTAAAAGCGAAAACACACACACACACATCGACAAGTCGGCATGTACATATATGGGCCGTTCTTTTACAAACCGAACAGATTTGGCCAAAAAAAAAAATTTCACATTTTTGATTTGCCTGAGACTTTTTTTACACGTACTATTCGGAAAATAAGTAAACACGTGTATCAGGATTTGACCGAAAAAAAAATATTTTTTTTGTTAGAATTTTTTTAAGATTGCCAAAAATGGTCAAATTTGGAAAAGTACCCTCTCTTTGAAAATCTGTATCTCCGGTTATATGAATCCGATTAACTT
The DNA here is from genome assembly GCA_037075245.1 of Drosophila mimetica. Taxonomy (NCBI): domain Eukaryota; kingdom Metazoa; phylum Arthropoda; class Insecta; order Diptera; family Drosophilidae; genus Drosophila; species Drosophila mimetica. Next base: position 29,002,615 of record JBAMCH010000007.1, on the reverse strand, counting down.
CATGTCTTTTGTATCAATTCCTCTAAAACCTCTTCTTTCAAAAAAAAAATTCTAAAAAAAAGAGGTTTTTAATTTCTTAAAAATAAAAACAAATAAAAATTTAAAAAAAAATTTTAACCATTGCCCCCACAAAAAAAAAATTCTTTTTTTATTTTAATATATGCGCCATAGTATTAGTTACAATCGGTTTTTGTAAAAAGTTGGAGCCATTTTTAGTTTTTTAAATATCGAATTTTTTTTAACAATCCCTCGCCTTTCTTCTATGAACGCCCGCAATAGCATGTAGTGCATCTCGCTCGCTCTTATTACATGCTTATGGTTTTCATGCTTACGGTGTTCGGTTCGGTTTGTAAAAGAACCGCCCATATGTATGTAAAATTATCTAAACACAAGTTTTAAAAGAATTGTTATAGAGGATGGGCGCACGAAGGAAATTGTTTGAAAGATGTGTATCCAAAAGACTCACAAGAAACCTTAAAAATTGCAATTTTTGGACTTTTAGATCGAATTACTCCCACAGTTTAAACCCAAAAGAGTGCTTTAGGTGCGCCATGTTTTAGTTTTCTTTTATTTCCGGAAATATTTTGATCGAGCTGGTGAGCCCCAACCGACATGGGGGCACTAAATGTTTTTAACCTACCGATCCTGCGTTCAAATCCGTTTCTCGCTTAAGCCATGTTGACCAGCGTTCCATAGGTATTTGAGTGTTATTTTTTATATTTTGTTTTAAGTTTTGAAGGTTATTTGGGGTTAATTGGCAGCACGCTGTCTGGTTTTCCTTTTAGCTGGCAATTTAGCTGACCAAAATGGTAGACTAAGGTGAGGTTATTCGGGGTTAAAGTTTCGGTTAAGGCGTTATTACCCAGATTAGGGTGACGGTAAAAGTAATGTAAAGAAAGGGTGAATGTGAGTAAAGTAAGTTTTTTTTTTACTTTTGCGAGGATCAGGTCGGTTAAGGTGACAAACCAGAAAAAGCAATGTTCAAGTGAAATTAATTAAGCAAGGAATTTTTTTTTTTCATCTAAGACTAGGGTGGGGTAATTGTTGGCTAAGGAAAGAAAAAACTGGTGTTATGGTAGAGAAAGTTGGTTAAAATAATGGTTTTTCGGCGTTAAGGCTAAGTATGGATGGTTATGGGTTAGGCGAGGAAATAGTGAAAACAGCATTAGACCGCAAATTCTTAAGAATTTACATGCAATAAAATGAGCGCGGACTGCCATGGTTCTCTTGTAATCGAATTTCAAAGATACGTGTTTCCCTATAAAAATAAAGTAGCCTTTTCTATGACTTTGAGGGGTTTTCTATAAAAAAACAAAGTAGCCTTTTCAACGACTTTCTATTAAAACTTATTGACTTTTAAATGATTTTTTAATTTTCGCAACGCAACTACAAAATGTCTATGTGAGAGTTGTGCACTTTTCGGCAGTTTCGGCAGTTTCTTAAGTATGGACAAGGAAGATATTTTCCTTTTTCTACAAAATCATGGAGCCTTTTTGAAAGAAAGGACCTGTCCTACCTGCTTCCAACTAGAAGGAAAAAGGAGCATTATGAAGGCTACTTGGCTCGATTCTCCTTTCAGAAAAAACATAAAGACCACACCACTTAAATTTACGGCATCTTTACAGCGATGGCCGATTTATACAATCCAAAGATCAAATTATTTGATGTAAGTTAAAAAAAAAGAACACTAAAAATTAATAAAAATCGTCCAAAACAAATTAATCATAAAATTTAAAAAAAATCACGAGTCCCTGGTGTGCCACCGGAAAATCGAGGCTCCGTCAACAATTCGGTCCGGAGGACGAAGAAATGCGGGATACGGGATCTAAATTTTCGGAAGACGAAAGCCCCCAGTTGCAGAGTCAGAAGGAGCCAAATCGTCAAGTCGCTGTGAAAACTGTGTAAGAGTTGCGTGTAGAAATTGAGAAGGCCCAGAAGTTTTTTTTGATTTCGGCCTAGTACTCAGTTCGGCTAAGAGTTTTACTAGTCGAAAAATTTTATTATTTGTAGTGTGACCGAAGTTTTTAGAGTTCACCCAAACAGAGCAATGAAATCAATTGGCGCCAATTTTAAAATATTACAAAATGATGAAAACACAGGTCGCAAAGCTTTAAATTTGTTGTTGGCATGGCGATTTGTATTGCCGCAACTCCTGCAGGCATTATTTCAGCAGTTTTTGTGTTTTTCCTTTCATTTTTAATTTATTATTGCCACACCGCTTCTGTACAAACACAGCCTAATATCAAATCTGGAAATCTTTGAATATCGTTCATCGATATTCATCCGCTAAACTGGTATTTTTTTGGTATTTCCCTACGATATTCTTAGCTCAACTCAGTACTGCGGTGGAAAAAAGTCTCAGCTAAAGGTGTTAGCTAACTGTTTGCCTCTCGCTTACTCCTATGATTAGCTAGCAGTTTTCGTCGTACTGAGTACTAGACTTTCCTACACATGCAGATCGATAGCGTCACTCTTGACAGCAGCGGCAAGGGCGCCGAAATCAAAGGTTCGCCGAATTTTGTGCAGACAGACGCCAGCAAAAGCAACGGATCTGAGAAATTTGAGAATGAGAATTCATGCAAGAACGAGAGAGATTGCACATTATTTCGAACAGATTTATTATACATAATTTAATGTAATTATCGTATTAATAAAGTACTCACCTGATTTTAATAAATAATAATATTCCTCACTTTCGCGATAGGCACTGTTCGAACTTCGAAAATAGAAGTTCGAATTTCAGAAATCGATAAACAACGATTATTGCTATCGATGTGACCCTTGTGTCTTTAAAATGACAATATTTCTTATCAAGTTCAATTTTTGGAAAAATGCTCTAGGTATACTCACACACAGTCATGAAAAAGACAAAAACAATTTGCATTGTGAGTTGAGGCGAAAAAAAAAGTTCAATGGAATTGTTGTTGGCTTGGCTCGTTACGGACAGCGACACAAAGAAGAACTTGCGTGTGCCCTAGGAAAGTATGGGATGTGCCGCTCCGTATGCTATGTGCCAAAACAAAAACAAATGTGCCCGTGTGCCATAGGACTGAGCACCCCTGCCCTAAACTGTTGAATTGCCGAATTGTTGAATTTTAGTCAGCTGTTAATCAACTGTTCCTCGGGGCTGTTGGAAATTTTGTTGAATTGCTGAAAACCAGAGTAGTCACAATTTTTATTACAAGTCATGGCAACTCTGTAGCATTTTAGTATCATTAGTCCGAGTTATTTACTTTAAACTAAAATAGAACGTATATTCTTATTCTTCGAAACAAATTTTAGAGAGTAACTAGCAATAAAAAGACAAGCTTTACATATTTTAAGATCCGTAAAAATTTTTTAACAAATAATAGAAGAATTTGACAGGAGTCATTTAGGGTCGTTCTCTCAATTGCTGAAATTTTCAGTTGAATTTTCAACAATTCAGCAATTCAACAGCTTAGGCAATACCCTGGGTGTACTTTTGAAACTATTTTGGCACCAATTTGACCCCAAAAAGTTGATCCTAGGGGCAGTGACATTTTAAACCACACTTATTAAATTGACACTCAGGATTTTTTATTTGGGTATACGAACTGCCAGGGTATTCGAGTAGCCGAATTTAACTTTCTTTATTTTTTTTTTTAGATTTTAATGTCAATCCGTCAATCCGAGTTGGAAAAAGTCTCTAATCCGAAGATCATTTAATTGACTCTATTGTGGGGTCATTTTAACAATTTCAAAAATATTAATTTTACCCTTTATGGTTTTGCAGTGCCACTACGCGATATCAGTTTTATACCCTTGCAAGGGGTATTATGATTTTTTTTTTTATTTAGTTACTTCCGTTAAGAAGGAAGAATTATTTGGCCGCCCCGTTGGAACGCGTTAACGCCAACTTTTGCCAGTTTCTGGTTTATGTGACACCTTTCGGTGTTGTTTTGGTGGTTGTGTTGTTAGAACAGGTTAATCAATGTATTTTAATCTCCTTTACCTAAAGAGGTAACATCAGGTGGTTCAAATTATAATTTAAATATTAACCTAATTTGTTATATAATTTTCAAGTGATAAATATCAAACAAAAACACCTCTTAACGAGGTGAAAAACTAGTGACGATGATTACACACATGATTAAATACTCTTTTTAAAATTTATTTTTTCGGCACTCTGCAATGCCTATAAAGGGAAAAAGGCTAGACTAGTTTTTAAGAACGCACGAACATTTTCTATTGCAGAGTGCCAAAAAAATAAATTTTAAAAAGAGTATTTAATCATGTGTGTAATCATCTTTCGTCACAAATGTTGATATCAGAACTTTTGTATGTTGAAGGTGCGATCGTCACTAGTTTTTCACCTCGTTAAGAGGTGTTTTTGATTGATATCAGGGGTTTTTGTTTTAAACATGAGTCATATCGAATATATATATACTTTTGCTGCCATACTGACGTTTTCTTCCCGCTAAGCTAGCGGGTTTTGTCAAAAGTAGTAGAAAAAGTTTTCTATATGGAAGGGTCTAAACTACAGTTTGGATACACACAAACAAAATTAAATGCTCGGGCAGGATTAGTTGTTCTAAGCAAACAAAAGTGTCCATTTTTGTATTTGTATATTTTTAAACGTGACTTTTTACAATAACGTGTTACATACCAAAATTTAAGGAATTTCAAGGCCTCTACGGATTCATGTTTTAAAGAAAATCGTTAGAACGGTTTTTGAGAAAATAAAAAAATGTACTGCTTTGAAACAATTTTAACGATTCCTTGACCCTACAGTTTAGATACACAATTACAAAATTAAATGCTTAGGCAGCGTTAGTTGTTTTGGGCTGGCAAAAGTGGCCATTTTCGTTTCTGAATAACTTTTAAACGTGACTTTTTACAGTAATTTGTTATAAACCAAAATTTAAAGATTCTCAAGGGCTATACAGTCTAAGGTTTTAAAGAAAATCGTTAGTGCCGTTTTTGAGAAAAATAAAAAAAAGCTAAAAAAAAGTTTAAAAAATTTGTTTTGTGCATATCTTTTTAACTATTACATTTACACAAATTACATATAGGGGGCGCTTATAGCATTTCAAAATACCTTTCAAACGAGATGCTGCACAAGTCTGTAGCTTTAGTAGTATAGTATAGAAGTTACGACTTTCCGTATTTTAGCTATTTTTAGCCATGTTTTGGGACACACAGACAAACTGACAGACAGAATTAAATTTTCATTTTGGGAAGAAGAAGAAAATCTTGTCTTCGGTATAACTTCTGAACAGAGCGTCGGATTTTCTGATATGACCCCTCATATACACTTTCACCGCTCTCTCTCCCAAACTAATTGATTTTCTTGAGGTCTTGGTATGCAATCTTTTAAGTTTTAGCAATACCTTTAATTTGGTGTATTACTCATTACCGTCGGACTATCACAGCAAAATTTCAATTTTGCGGCTATATATAGTAGTCGCCTTTGCACACTCTCCTGGTGCACTTCGTCACTACATGGACTGCCGACCATAGTGATAAATGTCAATAGCTTAATGGCTACGACAGGGAAGCATTAGGTAAGGCGCTTCACAAAATCTATTCATATTTTATTCTCTAGAGGTGTGATTTTCTTTTTTTTAGCAATTAATGTTAATCAAAATGATAAGAACTCCTTTTTAGTTCTTTTATTGTCTGTGTGCTGCTTCTGCTGGCCACCACTGATTTAAATTCTGAGTCGGATTTTAAATGATTTTACTATTTGCAAAATCATGCTGTTCCGATCAGATTTATATTTTGGTAACAGTTTACAATTGAAGTTTTCCTTTAAAATTGTTTTTATTTTTAAAATGCAAAAACTCGATAAGACGAAATGTTTCCCAACTACTTATTCACTACTTATTCAAACAACTATTTCCTTTCAAATGTTGAATTACACTAGTTTACAGCCAAAATACATAAACGCTGGGACCCATTTTTTCCGATTACTCTTGAGTCACTGATCACCATAAAGAAAATAAAAAAATTTTCCAAAGAATCGTTTTGGAGATATTCGAGATAGCCAGATTTTGGACCACTTGTTTTGTTTAACTTAACAGTTCTCAAAAACCGATGGTCCTATAATTTTGAAACTGGTCCCATTTTGAAGGAAATAGATGCACCTTTCCGATAAGGTATGTCGCTTTGCGATCGGACGTGAATTAATGGAGATCTACCATCTGAAAGTAAAAAAAAAGTTTAATTTCTGGCTTTTTTGTTTAGTAGCTAGATTTCACACAATTTTAAAAAATATTAATAAATATTTATAAATTATTTTGAGCATACAGATCTAAAGAGCCGTTTGTCCCAAACAATTGAGGCCAAATCGAGTGTACATTCTAGGAGATATGCATATTTTAGCGAAATGACTCAAAGTCATCATAAGTCAGCAGTGGTACTAAAAATGCTTTTCAATGGACGTTGCCTGTTCTTCCGAAAATTCTATTTCGAGAAACGATTAAAATAGTGTTATTTATTGTATGTACACTTAATTAAAAACCATTTAACGACATTTTTAAAAAAATCAAAATTTATTTTTGTCAAAAAAAACCAAAAATTAAAAAAAAAAATTTTTTTTTTAATTCTTTAAATGTTTTTCAATCAAGTGTACATACAATAAATAACACCATTTTGATCGTTTCTTGAAATATAAAATCGAAAAAACAGCGACCTCTCTTGAAAAACATGTTTGGTACCACTGCTGACTTATGATGACTTTGAGTCATTTCGCTAGAATATGCATATCTCCTAGAATGTACACTCGATTTGGAAAAATTTGGCCTCAATTGTTTGGGACAAACGGCTCTTTAGATCTGTATGCTCAAAATAATTTATAAATATTTATTAATATTTTTTAAAGTTGTGTGAAATCTAGCTACTAAACAAAAAAGCCAGAAATTAAACTTTTTTTTTACTTTCAGATGGTAGATCTCCATTAATTCACGTCCGATCGCAAAGCGACATACCTTCTCGGAAAGGTGCATCTATTTCCTTCAAAATGGGACCAATTTCAAAATTATAGGACCATCGGTTTTTGAGAACTGTTAAGTTAAGCAAAACAAGTGGTCCAAAATCTGGCTATCTCGAATATCTCCAAAACGATTCTTTGGAAAATTTTTTTATTTTCTTTATAGTGATCAGTGACTCAAGAGTAATCGGAAAAAATGGGTCCTAGCGTTTATATATAAAAAAAATCTAAAGTTGTAAACTAGTGTTATTGATAAACTGTGGATTTGTAAAAACAAAATAAAAACATGAATTTGCCCCGCTGCGTACACACACACGCACGCTAAAATTCGTATTTTACACCCCCACCACTAGATATGTGCAAGTGTGCGTGTGTGTGTGCATTTCAGCTGACTAAGGAAGTGAGATTTGCTTAAGTTCAAATTCATGATAATACTGATATCCCTTTGCTAAAAGAATATCATTTTCATTTCCAGAACAGGTTTAAGACATTTTCAAACCGATTTTTGTGTTTTAAAATTCAAAATGCATTGATATTAAAAAAAACATAAATATTCAAATCAAATAATTATTTTGCTATTTCCTACCCTTGCCTCATATTGTTTAAACAAATTGAAATGTTTAAACAATTTCATTCACGGCTTCTCCCCCCACCTGCCTTTCTGACATTGTTAATATAATCCTAATCAAGGTAAAAAATTAATTACAACAAAATACTGAAAACCAAATAATAATTCTAAAATGCGAATTAAAATTTCTTGATGTTCTTCTAAATCACATAAATATTTTCTTCTTTTTTGTGTTTGTTATTGTCAACCTAATGGTTCAAAAAATAAGTCTCCAGTCAGGTCGTAGACATTCACTTTAAATAACACAAAATATGTGTTTTTTGTAAAAAGAGTTTAACTGCTTTTGACTTTTTGTTCTTCTTTTTATCATCCTTAGCGAAATTGGAAAGTGATTATGGTAAAACTTTTGCTCCTTATTTATTAACCGTTTACTTTAATGTCAGCAAGAACTTCCAAACTGTAGCTCAGATGGTTATGTTGTACGTAAAGGAAACATAGTCTATAGGTCGTGGGTTCAAACCCACCGCAATTCTTGCCTATAATTATGTTGATATAATTTTCTTTTTCACTTTGTAAACTATTTTTAGGTAGAGGGTAAAGAGCGGAATGCCAAATGAGTATTCCATAACCTCTCAGAACAAAGTAAAACAAAATTAATAGAACTCCAATTTTAACTAGAACTTTGATTTGAACTCACGACCTTTAGATTCCAAGGCTTTACATTTGAAGTTTTCCTTAAAATTCCTTTTATTCGGTTTGACGATTTATTAGAGACTGACGAAAAATGCTGCACGCAGGCAGAACCGGAACTTAAAGAGGAAAGAGAATTCGTTACTCGTTACATTAGTGTAAAACTCAGAAGAAAAAGAAATAAGATATACAGTGGTGCATATGCAAATATTTTCAACACTTCTTCTCACCGCGGTATATCTAATCCAAGAGATTCTTTTTAGTTTAACCCTAGTGAAGTAATACATTTTGTGTGCTTAACTTTACATAGAGCTTTAGCTAGCACATCTGAAGTCATATTTTCGGTTGGAACATATTCAATATCAATGACCTTTTTCTTATACAAATCTCTTATGAAATGATACTTGATATCTCGCATTCTAAGCTAAACATTGAGCGCTCTGATTGTCACTGTAGATCATCAATGTTGGCGCCGTCTCGAAACCTATCTCAGATATCAGCTTCAGCACGTAAGCAGTAGTGTTGGGTAAAAACTGCTCATTTGGGTGAACATGTTCACTTGTTCTTTTTTTCTTAATGAGTCAACTCACTCAGTTTGCTCACTTGTTCACTTGCTCACTTGCTCACTTGCTCATTTGCTCACTTGCTCACTTGCTCACTTGCTCACTGGCTCACAGAACACCTTAACTTTCTCACTGGTTCTGAGAAAATAGTTGATTGACTATAAAACCGTATGCAAAATGCATCAAAAAGTAAAAATAACTATTTTTTGAGCCAAAAACAGCAAGAGAGCAACTGAGCAAGTGAACTAAAAATATCAAATAAGAGAGCAAAACTGAACAAGTGAACAAAAAAGAGCAAGTAGAAGAGCAAAACTGAGCAAGTGAACAAAACGGAGCAAGTGAGCAAAAATGAACAAGTGAACAATAAAGAACAAGTTAGAAGGAACATGTTCACTCACTCAGTTTAGTGAGCAACTCTTTTTTGTTCACTCACTCATGAGCAACCCAACACTAGTAAGCAGCCTCCTTAGCTGCTGTTGAAAGCGCCACATACTCAGCCTCCGTGCTACTGAGTGCTATGATGCTCTGTTTTTTCTACTCCCACGAAAACGCTGCTCCAGCCATAAAGATTGCCCAACCGCTGAACGATTTGCGGTCAGTACAGTCACCTGCCCAGTCTGCATCCTCTGAACCAACTTTGCCACACAATGTGCAATGTCTGGCCTCGTAGTCATTGCTAGGTACAGCAGTGATCCAATAAGCGATTGATACTGCTTCTGGTTGACTCGTGGACAGTCTTCCAAAATTCATTGGTTCTGATAACCAACCTCCAAAGGCGTTGCATTCGGCTTGCAGTCTTCCATGCCATAATCTCGTAACAGCCCGTCGATATACTGATTATGGCCGATTGCCACACTGCCCGTCTCTCCATTCCGCTCGATCTCCATGCCTAAAAAGTGATTTAGCTCTCCGCCATCTACTACAGCAAATTCCCGTGCGATTTGAAGTTTTATGTCGACAAAGTCTTCTTTTCTGGAACAAGCAATAATTAGATCATCGACATATACTACAATTAAGTTAAATTTTTCGCAGTGGTTCTTTTTATAAATGCACGTCTCACTGGGACATTGTACAAAACCAATACGCTGAAGAGTACAATCCAATTTCTGGTTCCATTCACGCCCACTCTGCTTCAGACCGTATAAAGACTTGTGCAACCTCAACACCCTTTTTGGATACGCTGTGTCCACGAACCCTTCCGGTTGCCGCATGTAGACTACATCTTGTAGGTCGCTATTGAGATACGCAGCTAAAACGTCCATTTGATGCATAAACATTTTGTATTCGACAGCCAGTGCAATCACCAATCGGATGGAAGAATACCTAGCCACTGAAGAAAATGTTTCTGTGTAGTTTATGCCGTACTCCTGTCCACAACCTTTTGCGACTAAGCGAGCCTTGAACCGTTCCACGTTGCCGTACTGGTCTCCTTTTACCGCAAACACCCATTTGCATCCAATAGTTCTCTCGCCAGGAGGAAGATCTACAAGACTCCATGTCTTGGTGGACTGTAGTTGAGAATACTCCTTCTGCATCGCAACCTTCCATTCTTCAGCCTGTGTCAAGCTCAAAGCCTCCTTGACTCCACTCGGTACTTGGACGTCGGCAACACCAATAGCGTTAAGCATATTGTACTCCTTACGTGGTCGTCCTGGCCTTCCAGTACGAATTATCTTAGGCCTACCTGGGCCTCGCTGTACTCTGTCGACGCTATCAACCAACTCGTCTTCACCATCTTCGACTCCCGACTGTTCGTCCCTTACATGATTTCCGTCATTTCCATCATGACCGCCATTTTTCTCCTCACTAAAAACGCTTCCGTTTTCTGCCAATTCTACGGTCGATATATCCTCGCTTTTTATTATATCGTGCTCAAGAAACACCACATCTCTGGCTTCCTTGATACTTTGCGTATCAGGATTGAAGAGTCTTTACGCTTTAGCAGTTTCTGAATACCCAACCAGGATATGCTTTATTTCTTTCTGCGAAAACTTTCTTTTCCTTGTCTTGTCTAGCACAATTGCCTTTGTACCAAACACCTTAAGATGGGATACGCTGGGCTTTTTCCCAAACCATGCTTTATATGGAGTCATGTCTGGCAATGTAGACGTTTCTGATCGGTTCCTCAAATACATCGCAGTCATTATCGCTTCCCCCCACAGGTACTCTTTCGCATTAGCGTGAACCATCATGCTCCTTGCCATTTCCACTAGTGTCCGGTTGGCACGCTCAGCAACGCCGTTTTGCTGTCTAGTGTGGGGAACGGTGAGCTGCCTCTTAATCCCATTGCTTACCAGGAAGTTTTCGAATGCGCCATTAATGTACTCTCTACCATTATCGCTCCGTATAGCTTTAATCTGCTGTCCAGTTTGCTTCTCAGCCAACAATTTAAATTCTTTGAATTTCTCAAATACTTGGTCCTTTGTTTTAAGCATAAACACCGATACATAACGCGTCTTGTCGTCTATGAATGTGAAAAATAACGCGCACTACCTTTGGAAACTGTACTTATAGGACCGCACACGTCCGTATGAATCAGTCCCAACACTTTGCTCGAACGATTTTCCGCCACTTTTGGGAATTGTATCACGCATATCTTGCTTTTCGCACACGTCTCGCAAACAAAGTCATTCGTGCTACCGGTTACTCCGCGTAGACCATACACCAATTCTTTTCGAATCATGGATTTTAAGCTTTCGAAATTCAAATGTCCGAATCTATTGTGCCACGTTATTACTTGATTTGTTTTCCCGTTTGCAGCAAAAGCCTTTTTATTCATATTTTCGAAAATAAACAAGTCATTCTGTTTGTTCGCTTTTAATACCGTTTCGCCGTTCTTATTCTTGACATTCGCACTACTTTTCGAAAAATTTATTTCGAACCCGTTATTAGTTGCTCTCGACACCGAAATAAAATTACACTGAAGGTTTTGTACGAACAACACATCAACCAATTCAATAATGTTTTCTTGCCAAAACAGTTTTACTGTTCCAATGCCTTCAGCCTCAATGTAATTTTCTCCAACCAGCATTTTTTTTTCCTTATGCTCACGAATTGAAACAAATAACGACTTGTTTGCACATAAATGGGCTGTTGCCCCACTGTCAACGCACCAAATATTTTTCGTTAGTCCTTTTTGACTCGCTGCGGCAGCGAAAACCGAGAACGATTTCTTGTTCTCCTCGCGTTTGCTCTCACTATTGGTATCCTTTTCTGGTCTTGCGTTTTTCTTTGAGTAGGCTTTTCCTTTTCGGCTGTTCTGTTGTGTTCTGCTCTATCTGACATTTTGTTTCCAACTTTTCGACGTTCTCCCTCTTCCAGCAACTTAATTTTCAGAGAACTCAAGGACGGCAAAGAATCACGCGTCTCCAAAGCGATTACGAAATTTTCGTACGAATCACATAGACTGGACAACAAAATTATTACGGTCATTTCGTCTGGGACTGGTTGGTCGATCTCTTGTAATTTCTCGATGACGTCACTGAAATTACACAAATGCACTGCGATACTGTCTGACTCTCACATTTTCATATACAGCAACTGTTTAAACAACTGTATTTTACGCGCTGGTCCACTAGGCATGTGAACACTAGCCAGCTTTTTCCAAGCTTCCATTGATGACTTGCACTGTTTAACATAATTAATCTGGGACGGCTTTATGCACAACAAAATACTCGCGAGGTCCTTTTCATCCTTGTTATCAAAGTTTGCCTGCTCCGCAACCGTTCCACTTTCGTTTTTAATTTCACGACTGCACACAATTGACCAAAGTTCTGAGTGTATCAGCAGACTTTTCATCTGCACTGCCCACGAACTATAATTGTCACTATCAAGTTTTTCTATTGAGTATTGCGAACTCATCTTGTTTATCTTTTTAAAACACAACCGAATCTCTAATTATCGTATAATCTTTTCGACTATTACACAGTAGTTTTCTTGCTGGCCTGGGCCCATACCCTATTCGGTTTGACGAATTTATTAGAGACTGACTAAAAATGCTGCACGCAGGCAGAACCAGAACTTAAAGAGGAAAGAGAATTCGTTACTCGTTACATTAGTGTAAAACTCAGAAGAAAAAGGAATAATATATACAGTGGTGCATATGCAAATATTTCAACACCTTTATTTTAAATCCAAAAACCCGTTTAGCTAACACGAAATGTTTTAGAACTTTTGACAAACTGTGGAGTTGTAAAAAAGAATAGAAAGAAATATACTCACGGCAACAACATAAATATAAGTTAAAAATGCGTATTTTACAAACTAAATATATATAATTAAATGTTTGTATCGTAAGTTTAAAATAAAAAAAACTTTATTTAATTTTTATTCTTAAACCGATTACAATATTTTTGTTGTTTGGAAGAACACCGACTTGTTTAATTCAAATCTCAAACTGAACTCGCTCACTGGCTTTTACTTTACTTATGATTATACCTCGGTTTTAAGCTTTAGAGCTTTGTGGTGAAAAGATTTTGTTTTTGTAACTGACTTTTAGCTTTGGACTTTAGACTCCAGACGGGTGCCGAAATATGAGTATCCTGGATCGTGAGAACGTGCCAATAATCGAAAACAGCGGCTCGTTCTAATTGTTTAGTCTATAAAGTTTCATGGCCGGTCTGCTTGGGATTTGGTAATTTTCCATTGGCTTGTTGTCAATTAAATTTGGGATTCTTATTTCATAAAGGCGTTGGCTTGTTGACAATTAAACTTGGGAGTTCTTATTTCTTAGAGGGTGTCTCGAGGGCGATCGTAAACTGTATACATGTATGTGTGGGTGTATGGAATATATGGTACTATGGATATGTCACTCCCCCATCCTTTGAATTTGGCCTGTCCTCAGGTCGATAGTCGTGGGTATAACATTACATTTTCTTCTATGTTAATTTGATGGAGCTGATCATTTACAATTTCTGTACTCTTTGGTGTTTCTTCCTTTGGTTTTACATATTTTACAATTAGTTTTTTCGGTATGTTCTTAAATGTATACCATAAATAGAATAAAATGCTTATAATAATGATTACAAAGGTTGTTAAAGTAATAGTTTGGAATACATTATAATATTTTGTATGGGATTTTACAATTTCTTTTGTTTGTATATAGGACAGTGGTTCTAATTTTGTTACATTATTATTAACATAGACGCTTTGTGTGTAATCTAACATTGAATTTGAAAGTGTAAATTCGTCTATTTGTAAGGAACAATTAAGGATTTTTATGAGGTTATTTCCGATTATAGAAATCTCTTTATTGACGCAATTTTGATTTAGCAATGCTTTTGGGATATTCCATGTTAATAAAATATTGGGTTCGACATAATTGATTTGGAAATTTTTATAAGTTTTGGTATATTTGCACTCAGTATTTTCTTGTCCAATTATTCCATTTATGCAGTCATCAATTACAACTTTTCCTGTTTCTTTATTAAATATTTTGTCTTCATAAAGGAAATATTTATCAAGAATGTTTTCTGTTAAAATATTATTATTTTCATCAGGGTAAGGAATAATTTCGAAAACGGGAGCTTGAACTATTTCTGAAGGAATATGGGAAATGATCAGAATCTCATTTGTGTCTGTTTTAAGCCAAGTAGAAGTTTTAATTTTCAACAATTTTTCAGGGTTTATATTTTTTAGGTAATCGTGCTTTAATAATTTCGGATTAAATAACCCTAACCTTGTCATTTGCATTCCCATTTCAATATCTTCTACGTATTCGGTGAAGTGTTGCAAGTTAAATATTAAAACACTGACTTGTTGATCTCTTTCTCCTTTTTCTCGTAGCTTGTTGATTATTTCAATTCCGCTATTTACGACATCAATTATCATGTTTAAATCAGTATTTTGAATGCTAGTATCTACCAAATTATTAATTTTCTGTTCCATTTCGTCTTTGTCATCCTGATCTAATGTTCCGAATAAATATTTATAAACCGATCCCACTATATTGAATAACCCTCTTTTATTGCGCTTGGCTATAGTGATGCCATTAATTTCTCTTTTTAATTTTTCCACTAGATATCGGATTTGAATAACATCATTAAATTCCTCAGCTTCCTTTAAAAGATTTTCGAAAGTTTGTTCTGTTTTTGTTATATTTACACTTAGATAATGGTATTCATAATTTGTCGGAATTTCAATAGATCCTGTTTTAAACATTAAGTATCCGTTTTGTGCTTTAATTGGATTTACTTCGATACTTTGTCCAACCGCTAATTGAATTATCATTGCTATTGTCATACTGAATATTATGGTTTTAATTAATTTGTTCCTGGGTCCGTTCGTCTGTTTGCCTGGAATTATCGTATTTACTTTTATTAATTTTCTTTTTCTTTTTAAATTTTGATTTGTAATGGATTATTTTCCTTCCTCTATTCGTTTCTTCAAAATGTTTATCGTCTATTTTCCTTAAATTTCCAGTTCTTTTAAATGGGTTTGTTGTTTTTGATTTTACTAACGGAGCCTGTTTGTATTTTGGGTCTACTTCGTAATCTTGGCGTTTTGTGTTTAATTTTTAAATTCTTTCTATTTTTCTATCCTGTGTGTTATAATCGGGGAATCCTGCGTACATGAATATGTCGCCTGGAATCTGATTTGTAGCATTATGTTTTGTTTTATGGTTGTAGATATAAAGGATTAATTCAAATTTTGTATATCTATTTTCGATGTCAGATTCGTTTCCTATAATTCTTAATTTTTCATTTACTGTTTTATGGAATCTTTCTATATCAGAAACACCGTTTTTACTTGTTGTTATTTGGATTTGAACTCCTTTTGAATTTAACCAGTTGTGTAAAGCTACACACATAAAAGCTGAGTCTTTATCTGCCTTAATATTTTGTGTCTTCCCCATTTCATTAAATACTCTTATGATGGCTCTTTTGGCTTCTAATTAATCTCTACCCGTGACTTCTACTAACGTAGCAAATTTAGAATATACGTCAATACATGATAGAAATTGTTGATTGCCCACCATATAGAAATCCATAACGAATTTTTCTCTTATGTTTTGAATTTCTGGAGTAACTTCAAATATTAATTTTGTGTTTCTATGTTCGGTTTTAGCTATATTACATATTTCGCATTCGTTTATTATGTTTTGGATTAATTTTTGATAATCAGGAAAATAGTATTTTTCTCTAAACCATTTTGTAGTTTTCTCTATACAATAATAATTCTTTATGTTGTTTCAAAATTTTCTCTTTAAAATCTGCGTATGTTAATATGTCTTCAAGTTGGACTGTGCATCTCACCAATTTTGTTAAATGATTCGGACTTATAATTTCAATATATGCTCTTTGGAATATTAGGAAGTCTGGATTGTCATGGAAATAAATTGCGCTCTTTTTTGTACATAGGTATTCTTTTATTATGTCTTTGGCTAATGTCTCCGTCATTTCTTTGTAAGTGATTTTGATTTTTAATTTATGGAAATAGTGCGTAACGTCAGTTGTGTCTTCATTTCCTTTAATCAGTTCAATTTGGCGTGAAAAATAATTAAATGGTTTTTCTGTAATTGCAATATAATTTTGACCGTCTTCTTGTGCACTGTGAATAGTTGCGTCCGCGTTGCTAGCCAGTTCTTCTTGTGTAATTTCTTTAACATCGTCAGTAAACATGGTTTCTTCAATTTTTGTTCTATATAAGGCGTCAGCTACGTAATTTTCTTTACCAGGTAGATATTTAATCTGGTAGTCATATTCGTTCAGTTTAATCTTCCACCTTTGCAATTTCATGTTGGGTTCCTTAATATTATTTAGCCACACTAATGGTTTGTGATCGCTTAATATTTCAAATGATCTACCAAATAGGTATGATCTGAAATATTTTGAAATATTTAAAGAGGAAAGAGAATTCGTTACTCGTTACATTAGTGTAAAACTCAGAAGAAAAAGGAATAATATATACAGTGGTGCATATGCAAATATTTCAACACCTTTATTTTAAATCCAAAAACCCGTTTAGCTAACACGAAATGTTTTAGAACTTTTGACAAACTGTGGAGTTGTAAAAAAGAATAGAAAGAAATATACTCACGGCAACAACATAAATATAAGTTAAAAATGCGTATTTTACAAACTAAATATATATAATTAAATGTTTGTATCGTAAGTTTAAAATAAAAAAAACTTTATTTAATTTTTATTCTTAAACCGATTACAATATTTTTGTTGTTTGGAAGAACACCGACTTGTTTAATTCAAATCTCAAACTGAACTCGCTCACTGGCTTTTACTTTACTTATGATTATACCTCGGTTTTAAGCTTTAGAGCTTTGTGGTGAAAAGATTTTGTTTTTGTAACTGACTTTTAGCTTTGGACTTTAGACTCCAGACGGGTGCCGAAATATGAGTATCCTGGATCGTGAGAACGTGCCAATAATCGAAAACAGCGGCTCGTTCTAATTGTTTAGTCTATAAAGTTTCATGGCCGGTCTGCTTGGGATTTGGTAATTTTCCATTGGCTTGTTGTCAATTAAATTTGGGATTCTTATTTCATAAAGGCGTTGGCTTGTTGACAATTAAACTTGGGAGTTCTTATTTCTTAGAGGGTGTCTCGAGGGCGATCGTAAACTGTATACATGTATGTGTGGGTGTATGGAATATATGGTACTATGGATATGTCTCTCCCCCATCCTTTGAATTTGGCCTGTCCTCAGGTCGATAGTCGTGGGTATAACATTACATTTTCTTCTATGTTAATTTGATGGAGCTGATCATTTACAATTTCTGTACTCTTTGGTGTTTCTTCCTTTGGTTTTACATATTTTACAATTAGTTTTTTCGGTATGTTCTTAAATGTATACCATAAATAGAATAAAGTGCTTATAATAATGATTACAAAGGTTGTTAAAGTAATAGTTTGGAATACATTATAATATTTTGTATGGGATTTTACAATTTCTTTTGTTTGTATATAGGACAGTGGTTCTAATTTTGTTACATTATTATTAACATAGACGCTTTGTGTGTAATCTAACATTGAATTTGAAAGTGTAAATTCGTCTATTTGTAAGGAACAATTAAGGATTTTTATGAGGTTATTTCCGATTATAGAAATCTCTTTATTGACGCAATTTTGATTTAGCAATGCTTTTGGGATATTCCATGTTAATAAAATATTGGGTTCGACATAATTGATTTGGAAATTTTTATAAGTTTTGGTATATTTGCACTCAGTATTTTCTTGTCCAATTATTCCATTTATGCAGTCATCAATTACAACTTTTCCTGTTTCTTTATTAAATATTTTGTCTTCATAAAGGAAATATTTATCAAGAATGTTTTCTGTTAAAATATTATTATTTTCATCAGGGTAAGGAATAATTTCGAAAACGGGAGCTTGAACTATTTCTGAAGGAATATGGGAAATGATCAGAATCTCATTTGTGTCTGTTTTAAGCCAAGTAGAAGTTTTAATTTTCAACAATTTTTCAGGGTTTATATTTTTTAGGTAATCGTGCTTTAATAATTTCGGATTAAATAACCCTAACCTTGTCATTTGCATTCCCATTTCAATATCTTCTACGTATTCGGTGAAGTGTTGCAAGTTAAATATTAAAACACTGACTTGTTGATCTCTTTCTCCTTTTTCTCGTAGCTTGTTGATTATTTCAATTCCGCTATTTACGACATCAATTATCATGTTTAAATCAGTATTTTGAATGCTAGTATCTACCAAATTATTAATTTTCTGTTCCATTTCGTCTTTGTCATCCTGATCTAATGTTCCGAATAAATATTTATAAACCGATCCCACTATATTGAATAACCCTCTTTTATTGCGCTTGGCTATAGTGATGCCATTAATTTCTCTTTTTAATTTTTCCACTAGATGTCGGATTTGAATAACATCATTAAATTCCTCAGCTTCCTTTAAAAGATTTTCGAAAGTTTGTTCTGTTTTTGTTATATTTACACTTAGATAATGGTATTCATAATTTGTCGGAATTTCAATAGATCCTGTTTTAAACATTAAGTATCCGTTTTGTGCTTTAATTGGATTTACTTCGATACTTTGTCCAACCGCTAATTGAATTATCATTGCTATTGTCATACTGAATATTATGGTTTTAATTAATTTGTTCCTGGGTCCGTTCGTCTGTTTGCCTGGAATTATCGTATTTACTTTTATTAATTTTCTTTTTCTTTTTAAATTTTGATTTGTAATGGATTATTTTCCTTCCTCTATTCGTTTCTTCAAAATGTTTATCGTCTATTTTCCTTAAATTTCCAGTTCTTTTAAATGGGTTTGTTGTTTTTGATTTTACTAACGGAGCCTGTTTGTATTTTGGGTCTACTTCGTAATCTTGGCGTTTTGTGTTTAATTTTTAAATTCTTTCTATTTTTCTATCCTGTGTGTTATAATCGGGGGATCCTGCGTACATGAAAATGTCGCCTGGAATCTGATTTGTAGCATTATGTTTTGTTTTATGGTTGTAGATATAAAGGATTAATTCAAATTTTGTATATCTATTTTCGATGTCAGATTCGTTTCCTATAATTCTTAATTTTTCATTTACTGTTTTATGGAATCTTTCTATATCAGAAACACCGTTTTTACTTGTTGTTATTTGGATTTGAACTCCTTTTGAATTTAACCAGTTGTGTAAAGCTACACACATAAAAGCTGAGTCTTTATCTGCCTTAATATTTTGTGTCTTCCCCATTTCATTAAATACTCTTATGATGGCTCTTTTGGCTTCTAATTAATCTCTACCCGTGACTTCTACTAACGTAGCAAATTTAGAATATACGTCAATACATGATAGAAATTGTTGATTGCCCACCATATAGAAATCCATAACGAATTTTTCTCTTATGTTTTGAATTTCTGGAGTAACTTCAAATATTAATTTTGTGTTTCTATGTTCGGTTTTAGCTATATTACATATTTCGCATTCGTTTATTATGTTTTGGATTAATTTTTGATAATCAGGAAAATAGTATTTTTCTCTAAACCATTTTGTAGTTTTCTCTATACAATAATAATTCTTTATGTTGTTTCAAAATTTTCTCTTTAAAATCTGCGTATGTTAATATGTCTTCAAGTTGGACTGTGCATCTCACCAATTTTGTTAAATGATTCGGACTTATAATTTCAATATATGCTCTTTGGAATATTAGGAAGTCTGGATTGTCATGGAAATAAATTGCGCTCTTTTTTGTACATAGGTATTCTTTTATTATGTCTTTGGCTAATGTCTCCGTCATTTCTTTGTAAGTGATTTTGATTTTTAATTTATGGAAATAGTGCGTAACGTCAGTTGTGTCTTCATTTCCTTTAATCAGTTCAATTTGGCGTGAAAAATAATTAAATGGTTTTTCTGTAATTGCAATATAATTTTGACCGTCTTCTTGTGCACTGTGAATAGTTGCGTCCGCGTTGCTAGCCAGTTCTTCTTGTGTAATTTCTTTAACATCGTCAGTAAACATGGTTTCTTCAATTTTTGTTCTAGATAAGGCGTCAGCTACGTAATTTTCTTTACCAGGTAGATATTTAATCTGGTAGTCATATTCGTTCAGTTTAATCTTCCACCTTTGCAATTTCATGTTGGGTTCCTTAATATTATTTAGCCACACTAATGGTTTGTGATCGCTTAATATTTCAAATGATCTACCAAATAGGTATGATCTGAAATATTTTGTTGCCCATACGATCGCTAACAATTCTTTTTCTATAGTAGCATAATTTATTTCGTGCTCATTTAAGTTCCTACTAGCATAGCAAACAGGTTTGTGATTCTGAGATAGCACCGCTCCTATGGCCATGTTACTCGCGTCTGTTGTTAAAGAAAATGATTTGTTGAAGTCGGGATAAACTAAGATAGGGTCGGACGTAATTAATATTTTCATTTTTTCAAAAGCTTCTACATATGACTTGTCTTTGACATTAATTGTTGCCCCTTTTTTTAGTTTTAGAGTCATTGGTTTAACGATGTTTGCAAAATGTGGTATAAATTTCCTATAGAATCCACATAATCCCAGAAATGATTTTATTTCTTTTGGAGTTTTTGGTATTGGGAAATTTATAATGTCGCTAATTTTTTTCGGGTTTGGTTTGATTCCAGTAGTTGTTACTATATGACCTAAAAATTCTGTTTCCTTTTTCATGAATTCGCATTTATCCAATTGTAATTTCAAATTCGCATCTCTTAACTTTTGGAATACCTTTTTCAATGATAAAATATGTTCCTCCAATGAAGTGGAAAACATTATTATATCATCTAGATATACTAAATAATCTTTATAGATTAAATCTTCTAGTAGATTGTTCATACATCTTTGAAAAGTGGCAGGAGCGTTCTTGAGTCCAAATGGCATTCGAGTGTACTCGTAATGACCGTGTTTTGTAGAGAATGCTGTTTTTGCTATGGATTCTGTTTCCATTTGGATTCGATGGAAGCCCTTCGCTAAATCGATAGTGGTGAAATATTGACATCTACCTAGCTTGTCTAGAATTTCATCCATTCTAGGTATTGGGAATTTATCATTAATTGTTATTTCGTTTAAGTTCCTGTAGTCTACCACTAATCTGAATTTTAGTTTTCCAGATGCATCGCCCTTTTTTGGGACTATCCAAATTGGTGAACAATAAGGTGATTTTGATTTGCGAATAATTCCTTGGTCGATCATCTCGTTTATCTGTTTGTTAACCTCCTCATCGAAAGTTTGAGGGTATTTATAGGGTTTTCTGTATACTGGGTCTTCGTGTTTTGTTTGAATAGAGTGTTTGATGGCACTTGTGAAAGTCAAATTCTCACCTTCTTTGTACTGGATATCATTATATTCAAACAAAACCTTCTTTAAGTTTTCTTTTTCCTCCTTATTTAAATGTTCTAATCTGTATTCGTTACATTCTTTTAACTCATTATTAATGGCAAAATTGAAAGATTGATCGTCTGTTAAGGGTGGATTAAGGCATTCTGATGCGGTCTTATCCTCTTTAATTTTTTCGTCATACTTCATGTATAGTAGTATATCTCCTAACATGACTGTCTCTTCTTCATAATTTATTTTTGCTTTACTTTCTTTTAAATAATTCCTACCTATTAAAATGTCGTAATTATCGGAAAATTTGTGCAAATTGAATTTTTGTTCGGACGGACAGATTTTGCATGGTTTTAATGTTATACTTTTATTTAATTCCATAGAACCATTTATGGTGTGTACTTTTAAATTTTCTTTTTGTTCTTTCTCTCCTCCAAAATTTTCTGTCATTAAGTTGATAGAAGAACCTGTGTCTATCATTGCCCTGAGGAGTTTACCTTTTATCATTACTCTGACATATGGGCTACATTTTCCGGATACGAGGCTACTTGCTGAAAATTTACGTCCATCCTATCCGTCCATCCAGCTGATCATTTACAATTTCTGTACTCTTTGGTGTTTCTTCCTTTGGTTTTACATATTTTACAATTAGTTTTTTCGGTATGTTCTTAAATGTATACCATAAATAGAATAAAGTGCTTATAATAATGATTACAAAGGTTGTTAAAGTAATAGTTTGGAATACATTATAATATTTTGTATGGGATTTTACAATTTCTTTTGTTTGTATATAGGACAGTGGTTCTAATTTTGTTACATTATTATTAACATAGACGCTTTGTGTGTAATCTAACATTGAATTTGAAAGTGTAAATTCGTCTATTTGTAAGGAACAATTAAGGATTTTTATGAGGTTATTTCCGATTATAGAAATCTCTTTATTGACGCAATTTTGATTTAGCAATGCTTTTGGGATATTCCATGTTAATAAAATATTGGGTTCGACATAATTGATTTGGAAATTTTTATAAGTTTTGGTATATTTGCACTCAGTATTTTCTTGTCCAATTATTCCATTTATGCAGTCATCAATTACAACTTTTCCTGTTTCTTTATTAAATATTTTGTCTTCATAAAGGAAATATTTATCAAGAATGTTTTCTGTTAAAATATTATTATTTTCATCAGGGTAAGGAATAATTTCGAAAACGGGAGCTTGAACTATTTCTGAAGGAATATGGGAAATGATCAGAATCTCATTTGTGTCTGTTTTAAGCCAAGTAGAAGTTTTAATTTTCAACAATTTTTCAGGGTTTATATTTTTTAGGTAATCGTGCTTTAATAATTTCGGATTAAATAACCCTAACCTTGTCATTTGCATTCCCATTTCAATATCTTCTACGTATTCGGTGAAGTGTTGCAAGTTAAATATTAAAACACTGACTTGTTGATCTCTTTCTCCTTTTTCTCGTAGCTTGTTGATTATTTCAATTCCGCTATTTACGACATCAATTATCATGTTTAAATCAGTATTTTGAATGCTAGTATCTACCAAATTATTAATTTTCTGTTCCATTTCGTCTTTGTCATCCTGATCTAATGTTCCGAATAAATATTTATAAACCGATCCCACTATATTGAATAACCCTCTTTTATTGCGCTTGGCTATAGTGATGCCATTAATTTCTCTTTTTAATTTTTCCACTAGATGTCGGATTTGAATAACATCATTAAATTCCTCAGCTTCCTTTAAAAGATTTTCGAAAGTTTGTTCTGTTTTTGTTATATTTACACTTAGATAATGGTATTCATAATTTGTCGGAATTTCAATAGATCCTGTTTTAAACATTAAGTATCCGTTTTGTGCTTTAATTGGATTTACTTCGATACTTTGTCCAACCGCTAATTGAATTATCATTGCTATTGTCATACTGAATATTATGGTTTTAATTAATTTGTTCCTGGGTCCGTTCGTCTGTTTGCCTGGAATTATCGTATTTACTTTTATTAATTTTCTTTTTCTTTTTAAATTTTGATTTGTAATGGATTATTTTCCTTCCTCTATTCGTTTCTTCAAAATGTTTATCGTCTATTTTCCTTAAATTTCCAGTTCTTTTAAATGGGTTTGTTGTTTTTGATTTTACTAACGGAGCCTGTTTGTATTTTGGGTCTACTTCGTAATCTTGGCGTTTTGTGTTTAATTTTTAAATTCTTTCTATTTTTCTATCCTGTGTGTTATAATCGGGGGATCCTGCGTACATGAAAATGTCGCCTGGAATCTGATTTGTAGCATTATGTTTTGTTTTATGGTTGTAGATATAAAGGATTAATTCAAATTTTGTATATCTATTTTCGATGTCAGATTCGTTTCCTATAATTCTTAATTTTTCATTTACTGTTTTATGGAATCTTTCTATATCAGAAACACCGTTTTTACTTGTTGTTATTTGGATTTGAACTCCTTTTGAATTTAACCAGTTGTGTAAAGCTACACACATAAAAGCTGAGTCTTTATCTGCCTTAATATTTTGTGTCTTCCCCATTTCATTAAATACTCTTATGATGGCTCTTTTGGCTTCTAATTAATCTCTACCCGTGACTTCTACTAACGTAGCAAATTTAGAATATACGTCAATACATGATAGAAATTGTTGATTGCCCACCATATAGAAATCCATAACGAATTTTTCTCTTATGTTTTGAATTTCTGGAGTAACTTCAAATATTAATTTTGTGTTTCTATGTTCGGTTTTAGCTATATTACATATTTCGCATTCGTTTATTATGTTTTGGATTAATTTTTGATAATCAGGAAAATAGTATTTTTCTCTAAACCATTTTGTAGTTTTCTCTATACAATAATAATTCTTTATGTTGTTTCAAAATTTTCTCTTTAAAATCTGCGTATGTTAATATGTCTTCAAGTTGGACTGTGCATCTCACCAATTTTGTTAAATGATTCGGACTTATAATTTCAATATATGCTCTTTGGAATATTAGGAAGTCTGGATTGTCATGGAAATAAATTGCGCTCTTTTTTGTACATAGGTATTCTTTTATTATGTCTTTGGCTAATGTCTCCGTCATTTCTTTGTAAGTGATTTTGATTTTTAATTTATGGAAATAGTGCGTAACGTCAGTTGTGTCTTCATTTCCTTTAATCAGTTCAATTTGGCGTGAAAAATAATTAAATGGTTTTTCTGTAATTGCAATATAATTTTGACCGTCTTCTTGTGCACTGTGAATAGTTGCGTCCGCGTTGCTAGCCAGTTCTTCTTGTGTAATTTCTTTAACATCGTCAGTAAACATGGTTTCTTCAATTTTTGTTCTATATAAGGCGTCAGCTACGTAATTTTCTTTACCAGGTAGATATTTAATCTGGTAGTCATATTCGTTCAGTTTAATCTTCCACCTTTGCAATTTCATGTTGGGTTCCTTAATATTATTTAGCCACACTAATGGTTTGTGATCGCTTAATATTTCAAATGATCTACCAAATAGGTATGATCTGAAATATTTTGTTGCCCATACGATCGCTAACAATTCTTTTTCTATAGTAGCATAATTTATTTCGTGCTCATTTAAGTTCCTACTAGCATAGCAAACAGGTTTGTGATTCTGAGATAGCACCGCTCCTATGGCCATGTTACTCGCGTCTGTTGTTAAAGAAAATGATTTGTTGAAGTCGGGATAAACTAAGATAGGGTCGGACGTAATTAATATTTTCATTTTTTCAAAAGCTTCTACATATGACTTGTCTTTGACATTAATTGTTGCCCCTTTTTTTAGTTTTAGAGTCATTGGTTTAACGATGTTTGCAAAATGTGGTATAAATTTCCTATAGAATCCACATAATCCCAGAAATGATTTTATTTCTTTTGGAGTTTTTGGTATTGGGAAATTTATAATGTCGCTAATTTTTTTCGGGTTTGGTTTGATTCCAGTAGTTGTTACTATATGACCTAAAAATTCTGTTTCCTTTTTCATGAATTCGCATTTATCCAATTGTAATTTCAAATTCGCATCTCTTAACTTTTGGAATACCTTTTTCAATGATAAAATATGTTCCTCCAATGAAGTGGAAAACATTATTATATCATCTAGATATACTAAATAATCTTTATAGATTAAATCTTCTAGTAGATTGTTCATACATCTTTGAAAAGTGGCAGGAGCGTTCTTGAGTCCAAATGGCATTCGAGTGTACTCGTAATGACCGTGTTTTGTAGAGAATGCTGTTTTTGCTATGGATTCTGTTTCCATTTGGATTCGATGGAAGCCCTTCGCTAAATCGATAGTGGTGAAATATTGACATCTACCTAGCTTGTCTAGAATTTCATCCATTCTAGGTATTGGGAATTTATCATTAATTGTTATTTCGTTTAAGTTCCTGTAGTCTACCACTAATCTGAATTTTAGTTTTCCAGATGCATCGCCCTTTTTTGGGACTATCCAAATTGGTGAACAATAAGGTGATTTTGATTTGCGAATAATTCCTTGGTCGATCATCTCGTTTATCTGTTTGTTAACCTCCTCATCGAAAGTTTGAGGGTATTTATAGGGTTTTCTGTATACTGGGTCTTCGTGTTTTGTTTGAATAGAGTGTTTGATGGTACTTGTGAAAGTCAAATTCTCACCTTCTTTGTACTGGATATCATTATATTCAAACAAAACCTTCTTTAAGTTTTCTTTTTCCTCCTTATTTAAATGTTCTAATCTGTATTCGTTACATTCTTTTAACTCATTATTAATGGCAAAATTGAAAGATTGATCGTCTGTTAAGGGTGGATTAAGGCATTCTGATGCGGTCTTATCCTCTTTAATTTTTTCGTCATACTTCATGTATAGTAGTATATCTCCTAACATGACTGTCTCTTCTTCATAATTTATTTTTGCTTTACTTTCTTTTAAATAATTCCTACCTATTAAAATGTCGTAATTATCGGAAAATTTGTGCAAATTGAATTTTTGTTCGGACGGACAGATTTTGCATGGTTTTAATGTTATACTTTTATTTAATTCCATAGAACCATTTATGGTGTGTACTTTTAAATTTTCTTTTTGTTCTTTCTCTCCTCCAAAATTTTCTGTCATTAAGTTGATAGAAGAACCTGTGTCTATCATTGCCCTGAGGAGTTTACCTTTTATCATTACTCTGACATATGGGCTACATTTTCCGGATACGAGGCTACTTGCTGAAAATTTACGTCCATCCTATACTGGGCGCTGTCACTTTCCCTTTGCCTCTTTGTTGCTGTATTAGGGACATTATTTGAACTAGAAGGTTGGAAATTTAATGGATTTTGGTTTCTACCTTGCTCTAAATTTCTTTTGCAATCCTGGTAGTTTCCTCGATATTGGGGAGGGATTGCGTTTCTATGAGTTGGGCCTTGATAGTTTATTGGATTATTAAAATTTTGATTTCTTGGAAATTGTTGTGGATAATAACTAAATCTTGGGAAAAAATGGTTTTGTTGTGTATTTCCTATATTCCTTCGATTTTCCTGACGTTTTGGTTTATAGTTATCAAATGAATCTGCATCCCAATGTCCCAAAATCATTGCAGCTTCTTTTAAATTTGCAATTGTTGTAATGTCTCTTTTGGACAAGGAATTGTATAACCTATCGGGAAGTTTTCTTTCAATACAATCCTTAATTGTTTTGTTTAATGAATTTGTATAAATTAGTCTTTCTGTGGGATCTGATTCTAACTCTAACTTATTGTGTACTTTCAAAGATCGGACCTTTAGTTCATTTACGAACTTACTAATGCTTCCATGGTAGTTTGTATCCCGGACGTGTTGGATGATGTCTTCGTATGGCCTGTGATCCTTGAAGGCCTTAATTAGAGCTGCTCGGGTTGTTGACCATGCATTAGATTTTTCCTCCTCGATGACTGCTTGTGCTGAATCAACTATGGTCCTCTCAATTGCCCCGTAGATAATATGCACCTGTCGGGCATCCTGGGAAGGGTAGAGCTGTAGCAAGTATTCCACCCTGGCGATATACCTGCTCAATTCCGATGGATTACCATCGAAGTTAGGCAGCTCCTTGATTTGTCCAATCAATTGATTTAGATGGATTTCTGATAATTGAGGTAACACTGCAGCATTTGCCATTTTGTTCTTTTTTATTTTGTTCAATATCGGCACTTGTTGAATTTATTAAATTAACAGCGCGGATTGACCGAATTGGATTTTCAAAAACTCTTCGTGTGAAATTTAATCACTCGTAGATTCTTTTGCGGATCTCTTTTTATTCACTTTTTTTTTTACTCGCGGATGTTACGCTGATCAGGATAAACTAGTAGTATAGTATTATCCTTGAGTTGATCAGTACCGGGACTTTTATTCAAAAAGGATTTTGAGATCCTACCGGCTGCGCCAATTAAATGTTTGTATCGTAAGTTTAAAATAAAAAAACTTTATTTAATTTTTATTCTTAAACCGATTACAATAGCTGGGGCCACCGAGCGGGTCGCAGGTTGCGGATAGCGAACGACCTCCACTTTCGGAGGTCAGCTGTGAATAAACTGGTGGCAGAAGTTAATCACGGAATCGTGGACGGAAGCCCCAGCAAATAATCAGCCCCGGACAACCAGCGGGTATCTTGCATCGGCGCAGTACCGACGATGCGATTTGTTCAGCCGCATCTAAATAGTTGCTCTACACAAACCCCAAAACCCTACACACCACCTACCCCCTCCTCTCCCAAACATCATCTCACTCCGGGCCGGACTAAGGTGTAATTCGGACCGTGCCGAGAGTCAGCCTGGCTGGGGGCCCGGATCAAAAACTAGCCCAGTCTTGAACGGTGAGCTCAGGGAGACGGCGACCCCCTGTTCTAACTATCGCCCTACCCGGGTACCGCGGATCTCTGCCCGGGCGAACCTTTCCCCTTCTCCGCAACTCGTGGGACCAAATATGGAAGCATCAATAAAAAACAACAAAAAACCAGAGACGGGTACTCTCAACAAACCCACCACTGCAACGACGAGCGTTGGCTCTGTTGCAAACACCAGTAAGGCTCAGAAGGGGCCTCATCCCAAACAAGGGGTGATGGGGGACAGAAAGACTGTCGCTAACGCCTCCGCTATGCGCGCATCTGCGCCTAAAACAGCGGTAGGCGCAGCAAAGTCGATCGGGTCACCCGCTGGTGTCACGAAGTTCACTTACGCAGAGAGACGGATGGCCGCCCAAACCCTGCGCTCACATGCCAGAAGCAAAGTCGCCACGCCTTCGCCCGAATGGCTGAAGAAGGTAGAGTGGGCCAGAACGGTGTTCCCAAACTATGGGCAAGAGAGCACCCAACAGGAAGGCACCCATGTGAAGAGGCAACGCTCTATAGAGCTGCCTGGTCCGTCGGCGAAGAGATCGAAGATCCAGCCGTCGGTCTCCTTTGCCGAGATCGCAAAAGATCGGGTCCTTCTGGGACTCGTTGACAGGGGAAATCCGGAGAGCAGGATCCCCAGAAACAAATGGAAGGCGGTTGAGTCCCAGCTGTCTCTCATATGCCTGTTCGTCTCTGACCAGCACTCTTTCTCAGACCATAGATTTATTGAAACAATATTGTCCCTTGATTCACCCTTGCCGGTCGGCTACGCAAATCCCAGAAGGGCTGACTGGCCCATGTACAAAGTAGTTCTGACGGATATCCTTCCAATGGAACCGCTAGAAAACACAACTGATCCGCACGAGCTGGATAAAACAGTAGATATATTCACAAATGCGTGCAACTCGGCTTTCAAAGTTGCATGCCCAATAGGGAAACCAAGAGGGAAGAAAAAACCCCCCTGGTGGACGCAACAACTATCAATCCTCAGATCCAGCTGCAGAGGCCTGTTTAACAGAGCAAGGGCAGGAAACGAGGAAATGAACTGGCAATGCTACAAACGCGAATTAGCCTCGTACAAAAAGGCCCTTAGAAGAGCGAAACGAGCCGCATGGCACAGTTTCTGCTCTGATATAGAAGAAACGACTGATGCTGCAAGGCTCAGAAAAATACTCTCCAAGACAGCCGCGCCCCTAGGCTATCTACAGAAAACAAATGGATCCTGGTCGGACTCTAGCAGCGAGTCCCTAGATCTACTCCTAGACGCTCACTTCCCGGGAAGCCAACAAACTGGGCAACCTCCAGAAAGAATTGGCGGAGAAGGGATAAATCTAGATCTCCTCATATCAGACCGCAATATTAAATGGGCCATTCAGAGCTTCAAACCCTACAAATCACCGGGACCAGACGGTATAATACCGGCACATATCCAACAAGCTGGTCAGCTAGCTATAAACTGGCTTAGGAAAATCTTCCGCACCATTCTGGCGGTAGGAGAGCTACCAACCGGATGGCGGGAAACGAAAGTGGTCTTCATTCCCAAGGCAGGAAAGGCCACCCACACCACAGCTAAGGACTTCAGGCCAATAAGCCTGACATCTTTCCTGCTTAAAAGCTTCGAGAGGCTGTTAAGCCTACACCTGAGAGCCACTATAAACCCGGCACAACTGTCCGAGGCACAGCACGCCTACACCAAGGGTAAGTCAACAGAATCGGCGCTACATGTCGTGGTAAGTAGCATCGAGAAATCACTCAACAATAAGGAGTACACACTGATCGCATTCCTAGACATAGAAGGAGCCTTCAACAACGTACTACCCACAGCAATAACGGATTCACTCACTGAACTAGGGGCTGAGGCTCAACTAGTGGGGCTGATCCATAAACTGCTGATAAGCAGAATGGTCACGGCCGTACTAGGGGCCTCAAACCAAACTAGACTAGTGAACAGAGGAACCCCACAAGGGGGCGTTCTATCCCCCCTTCTGTGGAACATCGCAGTAAATAGACTACTGCGAATCCTGGAAGGAGGAGGATGCAAAGTGGTGGCATACGCAGACGATGTCGCCATCATTTTTAATGGCAGGTATCCACAAACACTCTGCGATCTTATGACCGCAAAACTAAAAATACTATCGGAATGGACGATAAAGAACGGACTCGGGGTAAATCCCTCAAAAACGAAGCTTGTCCTATTTACGAATAGGTACAAGATCCCACAACTCAACCCACCCACACTAAATAACTGCAATCTCTCTTTTAGCGAGCACGCCAGATACCTGGGGTTGGTATTAGATAAGCGCCTTAAATGGGGCTTGAACAACCAAGAGAGAACCAAAAAGGCAACAATCGCACTTTACTCCTGTAAAAAGGCAATTGGGCTAAAATGGGGAATGTCACCCAAAATTGTAAACTGGATCTACACAGCGGTAGTCAAGCCAATTCTCCTATACGGAGTGGCATTATGGTGGACCGCTCTACGAAAACGATGTATCCTAACTCCACTAAACAAAGTACAGCGGATGGCGGCTCTGTGTATTAGTGGAGCTCTTAGAACTACCCCAAACGAAGCGCTGAATGCGATCTTGAACCTCCCGAGCCTGGACTTAGCAGGCATGGAAAGGGCAAAATCGACAGCCATTCGACTAAGGGATACTGGGCAATAGAAAGCCCAACTTTACGGTCATGCCAATATACTTCAGCATGATAAGTCAATTCCTAAGAAAACGGACCTATGTAAACCCTATGAGTACAAACACACACCCTTCGAAGCCCTGATCCCAGATAGGGAGGAATGGCAGCAGGGCAGACCAGGCTCGCCAGACGCAATCTGTTTTTACACAGACGGCTCAAAACTGGACGGACACGTTGGCGGAGGGGTATACTCCGAACAATTAGGCATCAGGAAGTCATTCAGACTCCCGGACCACTGTAGCGTCTTCCAAGCGGAAGTACACGCTATAAAGGAGGCAGTCGACTGCTTAGGGAACACCAACCTAAGTAGACACCTTAATATATATAGTGATAGCCAAGCAGCTATTAAATCAATCTACTCGACAAACACAAACTCACGAACAATAGCAGACTGTCGCAAATCTCTCCACGAGATGGCTAGACAGTTTACTATCAGCCTAATATGGGTTCCGGGTCACCGGGACATCGTAGGCAACTGCATAGCGGATGAGTTAGCCAGGCAGGGCACCATCATGCCTCTCCTTCCGGAAAAGGAGAGTGTCGGTATGCCCATGGCAACTTGTAAGCTAAATATTAGAAACGAACTCATCAAACAAGCCAACACTAATTGGCAGAATGCACCAAAGTGCCGTATCACACATCAGACATGGCCGGTGATTAACAATAAAAGAACGTTAGCACTACTCAAACTTAGCCGCACAGAGTGTGGCATGGTATTTCGAGCCCTTACAGGCTACTGGCTAGTCGGCACACATGCCGGCAGACTAAAAGCCCCAAAAAATGACTTTTGTAGAAGCTGCAGGGACGAGGAAGAAGAAGAAACGGTGGAACACCTTCTCTGCTACTGCCCAGCCCTCTGCAGGCTTAGACTAAAGCACTTAGGATATCCTTTCCTTAACGATCTGAACGAAATATCGGAGATCAATCTCAAGGATTTAAACTCCTTTGTAAAATCTTCCGGGTGGAAGACATGCTAATCATCATGAGATGCTCTCTAGGTCTCTAGGACGAGACACAAGAGACGGGGGTTCCCGTAAAAAGGGACAATGAGATCATACGGTATCACAACGGACCCACAGAGGTCTAAGTGTGCCAGACGATAGTCTGGCAGCCGTTCAAACCTAACCTAACCTACAATATTTTTGTTGTTTGGAAGAACACCGACTTGTTTAATTCAAATCTCAAACTGAACTCGCTCACTGGCTTTTACTTTACTTATTATTATACCTCGGTTTTAAGCTTTAGAGCTTTGTGGTGAAAAGATTTTGTTTTTGTAACTGACTTTTAGCTTTGGACTCTAGACTCCAGACGGGTCCCGAAATATGAGTATCCTGGATCGTGAGAACGTGCCAATAATCGAAAACAGCGGCTCGTTCTAATTGTTTAGTCTATAAAGTTTCATGGCCGGTCTGCTTGGGATTTGGTAATTTTCCATTGGCTTGTTGTCAATTAAATTTGGGATTCTTATTTCATAAAGGCGTTGGCTTGTTGACAATTAAACTTGGGAGTTCTTATTTCTTAGAGGGTGTCTCGAGGGCGATCGTAAACTGTATACATGTATGTGTGGGTGTATGGACATGTGCATAGGAATATATGGTACTATGGATATGTCACTATATGTGTGTGCATTGTAGCTGACTAAGGAAGTAAGATTTGTTTTCCTACTGATTTTTCTGTTTTAAATTAATTTAAATCGCATTGATAATATTGAAAAAAACATAAATATTCAACATAAACATAAATGTTCTTGCTCTTCCTTACACGCGCCTCATATTGTTTAAACAAACTGAAATGGTTAAAAAAATTTGATTCACGGCTTCTCCTCCCACCAGTTTTCCTTTTTTATTATGATTTCTTGATTTCCGCAGGCAAAGCTGCGGGCGACCCTGCTAGTATACCAATATATGTTTAATTATGGTAAAATTAAGAAAAATAATAATAACAGCGTTTTATTGCGTAAGTTAAATTAACTAAAAGGTTAGGATAGGTTACACGGACGGCACTCAAGAAC
Source organism: Drosophila mimetica (assembly GCA_037075245.1). NCBI lineage: Eukaryota > Metazoa > Arthropoda > Insecta > Diptera > Drosophilidae > Drosophila > Drosophila mimetica. The sequence goes on along the minus strand of JBAMCH010000007.1, from coordinate 28,969,536 downwards.
GGGGCCACGCATATGCCAATATGGCCCCTAAATGTCCGAGTGATCTGTATGAACCTCGAGATATTTTATTCGGTTTAAATGTTCACAAGGATCGAGGTGTATTTCACGAAGGCAAGAAGTTCGCCTGGTTCCTTGCTGGAGGCGTCTTCCAGTGATGCCAGATTTGGGGCACCGAGGTATCTTGTTCTTGCTCGTGAGAGAGCCGGGCAGTTGCAGATAAGATGTTCCAGGGTTTCGATAGCCCCCGGTTCATCGCATTTTCTGCAGGTGCGGCTGTTCTGTATTCCGATCGTAGTTGCGTGTGATGCGGCCAGACAGTGGCCTGTCCGGATTCCCACTAACAGTCTGCAGTCTTTCCGAGGAAGATGCAGATACTGCCTGAGTTTTTCATTGCGCTCTTTGCACATTGTTCTTGCAATTCGGCAAGTCTCGGTATTCCTCCACCTGCTTTTTGCCCGCGTGTCCGCCTGGTTCTCCAGAGCGCTTTGTAGCGTTCTGAGGGAAACTAGCACGTCCTCCGTTCTGTCGTTCGTCAGCTCTACGCCCTCCTTTGCAAGAACGTCAGCTGTCTCGTTGCCATCGATGCCCTGGTGGCTGGGAACCCAATAGATCCGCACTGACTTCGCCGTGCTAAGGTTATCTATTGCCTCCCTGCTCGCCATTACATTTTTGGAACTGACCGTTGACGACTGCATGGATCTTATCGCAGCTTGGCAACAAGTTGACCACAACATCGTATGATCGGTTTATATTTTGAGCCACTTCTGCCGCTTTCCTTATGACAAAGACTTCTGCCTGGAATATGCCTGCCTTATTTCAGGGTCCGTACAGTATAAGCCCGCTCCTCCTTCCATCTTGGAACCGTCTGCGTATATGATGAGGTGTTGAGTCTGGTCCCGATCCGTTTTCCAGTCGTCTGTGAACGAAGTTGTTTTGACCTTCGGGCACGTTCTGGGGGTCATGTAGTCCGTTTTGTTGATCATGCTTCGGCAAATTAAACTGTGTCCGAAGCTTTGCGTCGTCATATTACCTGACGCAACTAGACGTTGTGTTGCCTTTCCTGCGGTTAGTTGAGCGTGGATATCTATGGATATCCGAGGATCGTTTCTAGAGCTTTAGTTGGGGTTGACCCCCCCTTATCTCCATAAGCTCGGTGTAGGTCTTCTTTTCAGTGGCTTGCCACCACACTAAGGCTCCATACATCCGAGACGGGCGCACCACCGAGATGTACATCAGGCGACAGGCCTTATGTGCTGCTAAGCATCTTCTTGGATGCATATAGCGCCACGGTGGCCTTTTTCACCCTTTCCAATACATTGGGTCTCCATGCCAGCTTGCAGTACAGTATTGTTCCGAGGTATTTGACCTGTGTTTTCGGGGTCAGCCTGGTTGCGCCAATTATGAGGTCCGTCTTGTCCGCATTGATACTGAATCCCACCATTTCCGCCCACTCACATATCTCCCTTCCCATAATAATTATACCTATGTGGTCCGCACAGGCAGTTTTCTCTCGAATCTCTAATTAGATCGTTGACCACCAAATTCAATTGGAGAGGCGTGAGGACCTCATCTTGTGGTGTGCATCCTTTACCATGGAAGCAGTGCCCCACTCTGAAAGTACCCGTCTGCAGCTAAGCAGGTTTCTTATTTAGAGGCTTATTGCGGGGTGCGTGCTGGTCGCTTCTAGGAGATCCATTATAGCATCTGACATTGTTGAATGCTCCGGATATATCTACGAATACTCCAAGTGAAGGGCTCACTTAACGGTTGCTACACTCAAAAAAAAAAATTTATTTTTTTTGGAATAGTACGTGTAAAAAAAGTTTCAGGCAAATCAAAAATGTGACCCAATAAACGTGTTTGGTTTGTAAAATAATCGCATTGAATACATTGTACATACATATTAATTATAATTATTTCAATAACTTACCTAAGTATGTATTTGTATAAATTTATTTTTTTGAGGGTTCGCACTGTACCTTTATTAAATGCATAGGTTTAACACAATTTATTACTTTGAATGCTCATTTAAAACTGACTACAAGGGTTCAAGAGACAGCGCAACGCCAGCAATATTCTCAGCTGCATTTCCCAAGAATCAACGCAATAAAAGTTACAATTACCCACAAGAAAATTCTTGATCATACACTCATACGCATATAAGCATTTACATATATATTCATTCATACATACCTACCCCAAATACTTTCGTCGCAACGCGCAGTGGGCAAGCTGAATGTCTTCTTCTTATATTCATTCATAAAAGGAATAAAAACAATAAATGAGTAAAAAGGCACGATACCAATTTTCTAAAATGTATGGCAATTTCCTATTCCCACTTTTCTGATTTTAAGATAAGTATTTTTTTTATTCAGAAAAATTCTTTAATTAAGAAAAATTTACTGTGGGCTTAATAGCTAATTTTTGAGTGTACTAGCGAGTGTAGTGCCGTTTCTACAGATTTCCCTTTGGTGTAGGCATGCTATTTGGATGACATTAGTCTCCCTACATCATTCATTAATTTAGTCAACTAAAAGATAATTTTGATCAAAATAAAAATATTAGAAAAAAAATAAAAAGATGAAAATATTTTCCGCCTTGACGGGAGATTTAGTCAACTAAAAGATAATTTTGATCAAAATAAAAATATTAGGAAAAAAATAAAAAGATGAAAATATTTTCCGCCTTGACGGGAGATTGAACACACACTTCCGACAATAAGCTAACGTAACTTAAAATCCGCACGCTTTTCATTTACTATTGATTTACTTAAATGTAAGGAGATTTTATCTTAGTTTCAAAGAAAAAATTTCTGAGTAATAGAAAGCTTTGGAAAAAGTGGATGAGATTAGCCGATGTAACCAGGGTCAAAATTTCTTATGAATAAACATTTTTTCTGAATTGTAAGGCAATTTTTAAAGTATGACGATTTTCTAAAATTCAGGGTGATTTTTTTTCTGAGTGTGGAAATGAAAAGCATCAATTAAGATAGAGTTAGATAGGGTAAGTCCCAACGTATATACTACAATGGACCAATACAAATAAATGGCTGTATAGAATCGCTTCTGATACTAATAAATAATAATAAATAGTATTATAATAGACATATTTTATCCGGCAAAAAAATGAAAAATGGTTAGCCGCAAATTGGTAAATTAAATATTTAACTAAAGGTAGGTTCACAAAAATAACCAAAAAATTCGCCCCTGAACCTCTAAGGAAGACGGGGATGGTTGATATATGGCTTCCGAGTGCACAAAGTGCAAGGTTGCGTTGCTATTTATTTCACGGCACTAGGCTCGGTGTGGGCGGAAGGAAGGAAGGAAGAGCATCAGTAATTTGAAAGTGTGCCTTGTTCGCACTCGTACTCGTGCCCAATTGCATAAGTGTCACTGTCAACGGGGCTGGAGATGTGGGGCGGAGAGAGTGGGTGTTTGTGTGAGAATGTGTCCTTGTTGGTAGACAAAAAGACCGATGATGATAGAATTTTGCTACTTTTATGTCTTTGTGGCTCACCACACGGCAGCTCTTTTAGTATGAAATGAGGCGACCAGACCAAACGCGTCTCCTTCGAAAATCGCCCAAAACGAGTACGGACCAGGCCAAGCATTGGAGTCAAGGACGGATTCTGACGCGGGATGGGAAGCATGAATGGGGACAATCTGCAGAAGTGGTGGGAGAACTCTTACCGACGCCATCTTCCGGAGCCCAGTTATGGTAATAATTATGGCCTTGACTCTGTGGAACTGCAGTTCGCACTCCAGGAAACCAACCAACTACCTTCGGACTACGACTACGGTAACTTAAGTCTGGGCAATCCATACGCTTTGGACCCGGAGCAGTTTGGGTAATCATCAAACAAATATTTTACAACCCACTCCTATTCTATTTGCAACCTATTTTTAAGCAGCATCTCTTCGCTGACGCTGCTACTGCTAGCGGTCAGCTATGGGCTAGTGGTTTTCGGCGGCGTTGTGGGCAATTCCACGCTGGTGCTAACTCTCTGCTCGGCGTCTTCGGTGCGCCTCCGAAACCCACTGCTGCTGGCCGTCTGCATTGCCGACCTGCTGGTCACCGGCATTTCAGCGCCGGTCACACTTCTCAATCTCGCGATGAACCGCCGGACGCGATCGATGCCTCTGGTGCTGTGCAAGGCTATTCACTACATACAGGTGAGTGAGTTTTTGGCATGGGTTTGTTGATTAAAAAGGTATAGCGTTGCAATTTAACTTAGCGGCGGTGAAAAAATTTATGTGATTAAAAAAACGGTTTCGTACATAATTAATTACACCAGTTTACAAAAAAAATTAATGAAATATGCACTTCATGAAACCATGATTTTCCGTTAAGGTACATATCCCTGATTAAGAAAAAGGCACTTAAAATTTTTTGTATGGTACAGTATTTTTTAAGCGAAAAAAGTTTTTGGCACTTTTTTATTTTCTAACTCGAGTTCTGATAAACCGAATTCGGTTATCAAATACTTACAGGTAATAGAATGCACTTTAACTTTCTTATACACAGCATTGAGTTCCATTCATTAGTTTAGAAGCTACACCTCGTCAAAGTTGAAAAAGTTCGAAAAAATGCAAAAAAGCTGGCATAAATGGCTACTATAAAAAAACACGCCTAAAACCGAAATTATATATAAAAAACAACACAATTCCGTTTAAATGACAAAAAAATGGTCTTAACCCGCTAAGCACCCTTTGTAAGATTAGACAATTTTGTGAAAGTCAAATTTTAAACTTTTTTCCTGGGGCTTAAAACAAAAATGTTTTGATGCAAAGTTTTTCCCCAAGCAAAATTAAAAATAACTTAAAAAAAAAACCGTAAAATCTCTTTCCTTGTATTTTTTTGAACGGAGCGTCGGATTCTGATATGACCCCTCATATTAAGCGCATTTTCAGTAAAAATACAACGAGCATAGTGCAAGGGGCCAATTATTCCCACTGGCCCCAAAAGATCCAAATTTCTAAATTTTCACTTTTACACTTTCACCGCTCTCTCCCCCAAACCAATTGATTTTTTTGAGGTCTTGGTATGCAATCCTTTTAGATTTTGCAATACCTTTATATTGGTGTATCACTCGCTAGAATCGGACCATTAGAGCAGATGTTCAATTCTGCGGCTCTATAATAGTAGTCGCCTTCGCACACTCTCCTTGTGCGGTTCGTCACTACAGGGACTGCCGTCCATAGTGATTATTTCGTAAGCATGGAAATAGAAACCGTAAGAATATTTGTCAAATTTTGTAAGATTGATGTTAAATTCGTATATTTGTTGTAAATTTAGCTGGATTTGTCGAAAACTAAGATGGCGAATATAAAATGTAAATATAATACAATAAAAAAAGAAGCAGCAAGGTATGGAACACCTTTGGGAAAATTGATGACCATAACGGCCAAGAGATAAATTATGTTGTGTGCTGCAGAACTTGCAAAAATGTTAATCGGCTTACAAAAAATACTTCAAACCTTGTTAAGCATAAGATCTTCATAATAGCTAATACTAAGAACAAAGCTGGACCAGAAGAAGTGGAAGTGGATTTGGCAACAAAACAAAACGGAATAAAAATTATAACGGAATGGACTAAAAAACGGACGATCTTTTAATATAATTGACGACTCAGGATATTCAAGTCGGTGCCACCTTTGGGGAAAATTTAAATATTAATAAGTTATTGCCCCATCCAACCACTATCTCAAGAAACATATCGGGGTTAAAAAATAAAATTTTGAAAAATAAAACTCACTGCTATAGCATAACAACAGATATTTGGGCTGGCGACCATTTAAAAACGTCCTATTTATCATTTACCATGAATTTTATTAAATAAGGGAGTTTAGTTAATCGATAATTGGCAATAAAATCAATGAAGGGTGAATCTTGTACCTGTAAGTAAGAACAGAACGACAAATTTTTTTTAACAATGAATATACATACTATGTATTACATAGGCACATAGGCATAAGAATAAAACGAAAAACAAGAGGGAACGCTATAGTCGAGTGCCTCGACTATCAAATACCCGTTACTCAGCTAAAGTCAGCAGTCTCAAGCAGGGCAAACCAAGCAGCCGCTTCAAAAAATTTAAAAAATTTCTTCTACATTTCGGTAGGCGTTAATAACCCAAACAAAATTGCGTTTACACTTTTGCTCTAGCTTTAAAACTATGGGCGCCACAGCTTTTCGCGGTTTGTGGGCGTTAGGGGGGAGGGGGGTTTCCAACTTTGGTATATCAATATGTATTGATGAAACGAATACACATTGCTTTTCCCGTTAATATAGCTTCAAAACTGTGGGTGCCACAGTTTTTCGCGGTTTGTGGGCGTTAGAGGAGGCGTGGCATATCGGCGTGAAAAACTTGCGCTGCGTATTAACCCCTAGAATCTGCATGCCAAATCCCAATCTTCTAGCTTTTATAGTTTCCGAGATCTCAGCGTTCATATAGACGGGTGCCACTGTTTTTCGCGGTTTGTGGGCGTTAGAGGGGAGGGGGGGTTTCCCATTTTGGTCTATCAATATGTATAGATAAACCAAATACACAATTTTTTTCCCGTTAATATAGCTTCAAAACTGTGGGTGCCACAGTTTTTCGCGGTTTGTGGGCGTTAGAGGGGGCGTGGCACATCGGCGTGAAAAACTTGCGCTGCGTATTAACCCCTAGAATCTGCATGCCAAATCCCAATCTTCTAGCTTTTATAGTTTCCGAGATCTCAGCGTTCATACAGAACGGGTCACAGTTTTTCGCGGTTTGTGGGCGTTAGAGAGGGCGTGGCACATCGGCGTGAAAAACTTGCGCTGCGTATTAACCCCTAGAATCTGCATGCCAAATCTCAATCTTCTAGCTTTTATAGTTTCCAAGATCTCAGCGTTCATACAGACGGACAGACAGACGGACAGACGGACAGACGGACATGGCTAGATCGACTCGGCTAGTGATCCTGATCAAGAATATATATACTTTATATGGTCGGAAACGCTTCCTTCTGCCTGTTACATACTTTTGCACGAATCTAATATACCCTTTTACTCTACGAGTAACGGGTATAATTATAAAAATTGTAAACGATTTTCAAATGGCCTGGAACTAGAGAAGCCCATCATAATTACAGATCGAGGTTCAAACATGATATCGGCATTTCGCGGACTGCCACATATATTTTGCATCAACCATTTGTTGCATAATATAATTAAAAAAACAATAAAGGAGGTTCCAGAATTAGAAGACTTGGTTAAACGATGCAGTAAGCTCGTAAAATACTTTAAAAAATCTGAAATGAACTCAAACGGTGGAACACTGTATATTACCTGATTAAATGTGGATTCAAAAGTTTAAATACTTTATTTTTAAACCCGCACTCATAGAAATTTTCCGGTAAAATCGCCCTAAAAACAAGGAAAATCGCCATAAAACCAGGGTCAATGGCGACTAGGCTATGGAATTAGCGAAAATTACCCTAAAAATACGGGTGCCTTAGTCATACATTGAAGGTGATTTTTCTTAACTCTAGGGCTACTTTTCTGTTTTCAAAGATAATTGCCCTGGAAATAAGAAAAAAGACCTTTAAACTAAAGGCAGTTTTTCATATATTTAGGGTGTTTTTCTTATTATTATGGTTATTTTTCTGTTTTCATAGGCGAATCGCCCTAAAAATCCATCCAAAAAATCTATTTTTTTCCCAAATGCCTGGGAGAGATTTCAGATGCCTGGGAATGAGTCTATACTATAAACCGCGTATTTCGTGTGATCTGGACTGACTTCAACACACACATACTTTAACACCTTTTCAGGTAATTTAAATGTACTTGTTTGTTTGTTATATGAAAGGATGCAGTTGGGAGGCACAGACCTATAAAACACCGCCGTTGGAACTGAAAAATCATCTTGATAAACTAATTAAGGAGATATATATGAGGAGAAAAAACCACTTACTTGAGAAAAACTGTTGGTCGCTCCGAGGATCGAACCCGCGGCCTCTCGGGTTGGAGTCTAACACTCTACCGCTGCACCACAGTCCCATCGCGCCAAACGACTTACAAAAACTGTACACATCTTATTTTCTTGCGGTCTAATTTTTATTTCGACTAAAGGCAACCAAAACGTGTATTCATTTTTCTGATGGTTGGAATATTTTGGCCGTTTCCTAGTCAGCATGTTTAACTCAAAGTCGTCCTTAACTAAGAATATCTATACATAATTAAGGTTTAAAGACTACTTTAAATGTAACATGTAGACGATAAAACGGCAAAAAAAAAAGAAGTTGACTCACCCAGGGATCGAACCCACGACCTTAATATTCAAACAGCAAAGCTGAAAGTGCGAGTGCTTAGACCGCTGGGCTACCCAATTTAAAACTTTTAGTTCGATTTTTAAGGCGATCGCCCGTGAAGTTGGGTCGATTCTCACATGCTCACATACATACTTATATGCTTTGACCTGTCAACTACACACACATACATAACACGCATTACATGTATGCATCCATCTATTGCGTCTTAAATTTTCGTTTGAATCTTACCCTAGATTTTATGGCGATTTTTGGTGCTATTTTGTTTTACATTTTAGGGGGAATTCGCCCTTAAAAGAAAAAATTACTATCAGAGTAGACTCGTAAAAATTCGCCCTAAATAATATAGGCAATTTTGCCGTTTTAAAAAAAACCAACCCTAAAAAAGTTTTCTGTGGCGATTTTTCGTATATTTAGGGCTAATCACCCTTAAAATAAGACATTTTTTCTTAGTTTTAGAGCGATTCAGTTTTAGGGCGATTTTTCTAGTATTTAGGTAAAAAAAATTTAACCAACAAAATGTCCCAGTTTTCAGAAGACGAAAAATTGGCAACAATTGGCGACGTAAAAAGCATTATGAATTTGTATGATTCTGATTCTTTGGAAAGCCAAATCCCTTCACCTGACCATGAGATCGATGCCATTTTTTTTGGACTATTACTTAACCAGTGAGGACCGCAATACTTCGGAAAAAGTTAATAATAAAATATACATATACCAAAATGTAAGCGTTGCACTATGGGGCATTTGACCACTTTGGTTGGCCAAAACCCCTTTTTCAAAAGTCGTTAAAATAAAAATCTTGTTTGGGGATGTGTTAGCAGAAGACCATTTAACAATGTTACGTTTCAGGAAATCCGATAGAGGACGTCTCTGTTAACTTAGCAGCTGCTAAATCAGCTGTTACAAATGCGACTTTCGATCTGTTAAAATTCGACGATTCGCTTGCAGTTTTAAAGTTCTTCAAATTTGACTTTGGTAAACTTTTTGGATTGGAATAATAGGATGGTGCTATATACTATGTGTTTCTGTGCTAAACGGTGCAAATTCGTAGTTTTTTTTTCTTATAATTGAGTGGCAAAGGAAGTAGTTTAACACGCACATATTTTCATGAGAACGTAATTTCAAATGGAGCAATAAAGCGAGTCCAGCGGAGTCCACTTCTGAAACCAATTGGGATTTGTAGAGTATTTAATTCTTGTCAAAATGTATATAGTCAGAAGCACCACTTATTGCCACTTTTTTTATAATTTAATTTTTTTGAACATAACCTCAAATTTAGCAAAGGATATGGTTTTGTACTGGGGGCTGAAGAAGTAAGGCGTTTTAAATTATTATTAAAATGAAGGATAAATAACTGTGTCATTGATTAGTTTAAGTGGACTTTAGAGGCTGTAAAGCAACATTTTTGCGACAACTTGAACAAAAAATCGTAACAAATTCTAACATTTGTCATTATTTTAAAAATTTTATGATATAGTAGACCGATTTGAATGAAACTTTTATTATTATGTTAAAAACGTAAATAATCGCTATTTCTGAAGTTATGTGCATTTATATCAAAAAACAGCAAAGTTAATCTGATCTGATAATCTGATAGATGTCCGATCCGCATGATTTTAATATATAATATGCCCAGGGATAAAAATGAAGACTGGTAAAGTTTCACATCTATATCTTTTAAAATGACTGAGTAATGAATTAAGGCCTCCAAAAGCGGTCAAATGCCCATAGTGTGTTGGATACAACTCCAGTTTTGACATTCTTCAATGTTGGGCCACTTCAAAGGATCAGTTCCCACTGCTTTTTAAAACAACCTGCTAAATCTTCAAGCAGTGTAGCCTCGGAAAGAGCGTTTTCCATCGCAAAAATGTAATTTCGGACGAACGTTGCAAAATTGGTACAAACGAAGACATGGTTAATCAAATTATGTTCTTAACTTCAATATTAATAATACATTAATGTAGACACCGACATAGACAATAAAAAGAATGAAAAATAAACAAATCAATTAACCAATTTTAAGAACCTTGATCAATTCTAATTATAATTTTAAATTTTCATACCTTATCAATTATAGTCTAAAAATGGAACACCGATTTAATCAGCTTATATGGGCGGTTCTATCACAAACGGAACACCATTTTTTGGGTGACATTTTTGATTTGCCTGAAACTCTTTTTACACGTACTATTCGAAAAACAAGAGGGAACGCTATAGTCGAGTGCCTCGACTATCAAATACCCGTTACTCAGCTAAAGTCAGCAGTCTCAAGCAGGGCAAACCAAGCAGCCGCTTCAAAAAATTTAAAAAATTTCTTCTACATTTCGGTAGGCGTTAATAACCCAAACAAAATTGCGTTTACACTTTTGCTCTAGCTTTAAAACTATGGGCGCCACAGCTTTTCGCGGTTTGTGGGCGTTAGGGGGAGGGGGGTTTCCAACTTTGGTATATCAATATGTATTGATGAAACGAATACACATTGCTTTTCCCGTTAATATAGCTTCAAAACTGTGGGTGCCACAGTTTTTCGCGGTTTGTGGGCGTTAGAGGAGGCGTGGCATATCGGCGTGAAAAACTTGCGCTGCGTATTAACCCCTAGAATCTGCATGCCAAATCCCAATCTTCTAGCTTTTATAGTTTCCGAGATCTCAGCGTTCATATAGACGGGTGCCACTGTTTTTCGCGGTTTGTGGGCGTTAGAGGGGAGGGGGGTTTCCCATTTTGGTCTATCAATATGTATAGATAAACCAAATACACAATTTTTTTCCCGTTAATATAGCTTCAAAACTGTGGGTGCCACAGTTTTTCGCGGTTTGTGGGCGTTAGAGGGGGCGTGGCACATCGGCGTGAAAAACTTGCGCTGCGTATTAACCCCTAGAATCTGCATGCCAAATCCCAATCTTCTAGCTTTTATAGTTTCCGAGATCTCAGCGTTCATACAGAACGGGTCACAGTTTTTCGCGGTTTGTGGGCGTTAGAGAGGGCGTGGCACATCGGCGTGAAAAACTTGCGCTGCGTATTAACCCCTAGAATCTGCATGCCAAATCTCAATCTTCTAGCTTTTATAGTTTCCAAGATCTCAGCGTTCATACAGACGGACAGACAGACGGACAGACGGACAGACGGACAGACGGACAGACGGACAGACGGACATGGCTAGATCGACTCGGCTAGTGATCCTGATCAAGAATATATATACTTTATATGGTCGGAAACGCTTCCTTCTGCCTGTTACATACTTTTGCACGAATCTAATATACCCTTTTACTCTACGAGTAACGGGTATAATAAGTAAACACGTGTATCAGGATTTGACCGAAAATAATTATTTTTTTAGTTAAAATTTTTTTAAGTTTGCCAAAAATCTAAAATCTTTTCTTTCAAAAAAAATTTTTCTAAAAAAAATATGTTTTTAACTTCTTAAAAATAAAAATAAAGTAAGGTTTAAAAAAAAATGTTTAACCATTGCCCCCATAAAAAAAATTGTATTTTAATTTATGCGCCATATTGTTTTTTACATTCGGTTTTTGTTAAAAGTTGGAGCCATTTTTAGCTTTTTAAATATCGAACTTTTTTAACAAGCCCTCGGCTTTCTTCTTTGAACGCACGCCAAAGCCTGTTGTGCATCTCGCTCGCTCTCATTACATGCTTTTGGTTTAAAAAAATAAATAAAAAAATTCCCGATTTTTGATATTTTATTTTTTTGTTTTTTTTATATATTTTTTATATATATACTAACAGGTCGCCCGCAGTTTCGCCTGCGGAAATCAAGATAAAAAATTTTACAAATATGTTTTTTTGATCATAATAAAAAAGGAAAACAGGTGGGAGGAGAAGCCGTGAATTAAATTGTTTAAACATTTATATTTGTTTAAACAATATGAAGCGCGTGTAAGGAAGAGCAAGAGAATTTATTGGTTTGAATATTTATCTTTTTTTTTCAATATTATCAATACGATTTAAATTAATTTAAAACAGAAAAATCAGTAAGAAAACAAATTTTACTTCCTTAGTCAGCTGCAATGCACACACATATATATTTAGTTTGTAAAATACGCATTTTTTGCTTATATTTATGTTGTTGCTGTGAGTATTTTTTTTTATTCTTTTTTAGAACTCCACAGCTTGTCAAAAGTTCTAAAACATTTCATGTTAGCTAAACGGGTCTTTGGATTTCAAAAATAAAAACAAATTTAAAGAAAACTTCGATTGTAAAACTGTTACCAAAATCAAAATCTGATCGGAGCAGCATGACTTTACAAACAGTAAAATCATTTAAAATCCGACTTAGAATTTAAATGTATATACATACGAATATTCCTTAAAATTTGCTTAAAGGGAATTGAATAGCTCCACCGATAACACCAGTTTACAAAAAAAAATTGATGAAATACGCACTTTATGAAACTATGATTTTCGGTTAAGGTACATCTCCCTGAGTAAGAAAAGGGCACTTTTAATTTTTTGTATGGTACAGTTTTTTTTTAAGTGTAAAAAACGTTTTTTGCACTTTTTTAATTTCTAACTCGAGTTGTGGTAAACCGATTTCGGTCATCAAAGACTCATTTTAAAGGTAAAATAATGCCCTTTAACATTCTTATACACAGCATTGAGTTCAATTCATTGGTTTAGAAGCTACACTTCGTCAAAGCTAAAAAAGTTGGAAAAAATGCAAAAAAGCTGGCATAAATGGCTACTTTGAAAATACACGCCTAAAAACCGAAATTATTTTTATAGCTTATATGGTTAGATTGTACTTCGACAAAGAAAACAAGCTAATGATCGTTAAAATCCGCCAGTACATTTTTTTGATATGAATTTTTTAAGCTCGGAACAAAGGTCGTTTTTTGGCCGTTTACAGCTGTTAACTGAGGTTAACAGGGCTCTAACAGGGCTGTAATACACCTTTTTTCCAACTGAAATAATCTATATAAAATCGAACCTTTGGTTGTTTATTAAGTTAATGGTCTTGTTAGTTTGCTTAAAGATGTATCTTTAAGTAGAAGTTATAAAAATAATTTCGGTTTTTAGGCGTGTATTTTTAAAGAAGCCATTTATGTCAGCTTTTTTGCATTTTTTCCAACTTTTTCAGCTTTGACAAAGTGTAGCTTCTAAACCAATGAATGAAACTCAATGCTGTGTTTCGGTTTACCACAACTCGAGTTAGAAATTAAAACAGTGCAAAAAACGTTTTTTACACTTTAAAAAAAACTGTACCATACAATAAATTAAAAGTGCCCTTTTCTTACTCAGGGAGATGTACCATAACCGAAAATCATAGTTTCATGAAGTGCGTATTTCAACAACAATTTTTTTTTGTAAACCCGTGTAATTTAAAATTTAACGTTTAAATAAAAGAATGAAGCGACAAAAAAAAAATTATCGATATATTTGCATTTTTTGCCGCGCAATTTGGTGTTTGGCTGTGGTAAACCACAACATATATGTGGGAGCCCATGACGTCACAATAAATAAAAACCAAAAGGAATAATTGGCGACCTGGACGAAGGAAGCTGAATTTCCAAAAAGTTTAAATGCCTTAATTTGCGGGTATCCCATAAAATTATGAAGAGCCATTTTTTAAACCATTTTGACAACATTTATAACAGAAAAATTGCAAAAGAAAAAATTAAGAAAAAAACAAATCGAATTATGGGGCACTTTAGGCCGCTTATGGCTCTAATTTATATCCTACACTCGGCTCCTAACTATTTCCGAATTTATGATTTTATACCCGTTACTCGTAGAGTAAAAGGGTATATTAGATTCGTGCAAAAGTATGTAACAGGTAGAAGGAAGCGTTTCCGACCATATAAAGTATATACATGTAAGGCACTGGGCCTGGTTTATTTAATAGTACATAAGGTATTTGTATGGAATGATGATAAATTAAAGGTAGTTGTTTATTTAATAGTACATAAGGTATTTGTATGGAATGATGATAAATTAAAGGTAGTTGGTTAGAAAATGACTTCGAAGACACAACGACACGTAGAAGAACGGAATGATTTAACTCTTGACGACTTGAGTTCAACTGGATTGACGATGGACCCTCCGGCGTACCAACTTCTTGTACTCGGACTTGATTCCACGACGACGACTTTAATTTCCTCCTAGCTATGATCTCCCGATGTGCTCTCTTCTGTAGTTTAACTCGCTGTGTCTTCCTTCCACTTTTCTTGCCCCTGTCTTTTTTATCTCCGTCCGATCTGGCCACCCCGTCGATACTGAAGCACAGCTGACCTGGCCGATAACAGCTATTGATATCGTGAACTATGTTTTACATTCGGCCATCCTGATACTCCGAGTCTGACCCAGACGATGGTCCATCCTCATTATCGACTACGTACTTCCATAGCTTCATATTATCCGAACTGGTCGATGTAGCAGCAGGTCCTTCAACTAGTGCAGCTTTTTTAACGTCATATCGTCCATTTCTCTTCACGTTGGTTACTGTGTAAGGACCAAGGAAAGAGCTAGCAAGCTTTTTCCCAGCAACAAATTGTGTCCTCTTTATGGCCACCAGATCTCCTTCTTTATAAACTTTTTCCATAACTCGATTCTTGTCGTAATTTCTTTTGTAATTCTCTTGGGCTTCTTGAATTTGAATTTTCGCCTCCTGACGTAATTGGTTCCTTTCCATATCAAAATCATTGATCATTTCTTGTTCCAGTAAAGCCAACACACCATCGCAAACTTTGTTATGCATTTGTACACCAAACAGCAGTTGGAACGGCGTCTTCTTCGTGGAGCAGTGGACGTGCGAGTTTATGGCTTTTTGTACTGTAGCTACAACCTTATACCATTTAGAAGGATCTTCTGCAGACAATTTAGCAACCATCGAAATTATTATCCTGTTTACGCGTTCAATTTGGCCATTTCCTCTAGCAACTCCTGTAGTAGTCCAAACATGTTCAATGCCATTTCCTGCGACATACTCCTGAAATTGATTCGATGTAAACGCGACTCCTCTGTCGCTTACGATCCGTATTGGGTGGCCAAATACTACCGACCATTCCTCCAACTTCTTCACAACTTCGTCACTGCCGGTGCTTTTGGTTGGGAATAACCAAACAAATTTGGTAAAAGCATCCACGGCTGGAAAAACGAACCGATATTGCTTGGATGTCGCATCCATTGGTCCAAGGTGATCCACATGAAGAGTGTGCAGTGGTTTATCTCCCTTCTCAATGCAATACAGAAGACCTTCTTGCTTTCCAACTTTTTTGTTTATAAGAATGCTTTTGACACAATTGTTGATAATCTGGGCCACTTTTTTCTCCATATGCGGGATCCAGAACTGCTGTTGCAAGGCATGCATAGTTTTCTGCAGTGCAAAATGCCCGACGTCGTGTGCTTCCTTTATAACTTCGTACTCCATTGATTTAGGTACAACCATAACATCATTACCATCCACCACTTTGAACAGGATTCCTCCTTTTAGTTGAAAGTCTTTGTAGGGCTGCTAATTATCCTTTTGTTGGGCCATCTTTATTTGAACGGATACTTCTGATGTTACCATAAAAACATCAACTGGATGACGACTGAGACTGTCTACGTGTTTCATTTTCTGCCCGGCGTGATGCTCAACATGGAATGTGAAGTCCTCGAGGTATAGAATCCAATCTGCGACTTCTCTTGGTACATCTTTCTTTTTCACAGTCTGGGAGAACGCTGCACAGTCGGTTACCAATTTGAATTCAATCCCCAGAAGGTAGTGGCGAAACTTCTTGACAGCTAGGTAAGCTGCCTTAACTTCAAGAATATAACTGTGGCGTTTTGCGTCAGCGCATGAAGTCTTTTTACTCCAAAATGCCACCGGATGAAGTTCACCGTCGAATCTCTGCATCAGTATGCCCCCGAAACCGTTCATTGAAGCATCAGTGTACAGTTCTGTTGGCGCTTCTCTGCAATATAACCGAAGGACTGGTTCTTGCGATAAGATATTTTTCAACTCTTTCATGGCATTCATCTCAGCTGCTTCAAATTTAAATTCGACATCCTTTCTCAAAAGATTTGTCAGCGGCCTAGCTATTAATGCATAGCCTCGAACAAATTTGCGAAAAAATCCTGTAAGTCCAAGAAACGATTGGATATCCTTGACATTTTTAGGACGAGCGAACTTCTGTACAGCTAGTGTTTTTTCCTGACCTGGCCATATTTTGCTGAAACTGATCCTTTTCTCTAAGAAATGGCATTTTTTCCACTTGATACATAGCCCATACCTTGCGGCCTCCTGTAGTACTTTTTCCAACTTCATTAGGCATTCTTCATCCGTTTGTGCAAAAATAATTATATCATCAACGTAGATCTGCATTACGTCATCTTGAATCAGATCTTGGAAGACACAGTTGACAAAACGGTTAAACACCGCGGGCGAATTGCAAAATCCGAATGGAGCTTTGCAGAATTCAAAGAGACCCTCTTTTGTTATGAATGCAGTATAGCGGCGACTGGACTCTTCAATCGGTACATGTAAGAAACTATTTTCCAGATCCATGACTGTGAACACCTTTGCCGTTTGCAGCTTTTCTAGAACTTCATCCATTAGTGGAACAGGGAAGCTGTCTCTGAGTACCATCCTGTTTAGCTGACGGAAATCAATGCAAATTCTGTTTGTGCCATCCTTCTTCCTTACGACGACCACTCGACTTGCGAAGTTTGACGTAGACTTCCGTATTACGCCCTCGGCGAGCCATTTTTCCACTTGTTGTCTTACGGCGTCTGCTTCTACTGGTGAGTGTCGACTTGGTTGGTGACGGAACGGCTTCATCTGCTCATCAGGTACGATCTTTAATTGAACAGGACACTCAACTGGGGGTTCAATCGGCTTGTACTTGTCGACCATTGACTGGATGAGCGGCTTAAACTGTGGGGAGACGTTAATGTTATCCTCGACCTCAACAATATTATAGATACTTAGCTCCTCTCCTCCATCACTCTCTGGCTGCGCTGACACCTTGGTGAACGTGAATCCATTCTCATCTAAGGTGACCCGAAACTTGGATGCAAAGTCAAAACCTAGCAGAGCTTCGTCTTCGATATGGTTATCCGGAACTACAACAAATTTTTGCTCAACAACCAGTCCATCGACGTCTACGATGCCGATGAAGGTACCCAGCGGCTTTGTCTGAATGCTTCCTAGACCTCGCAGCACGGAATAACTTTTTTCCAGCTTTACGTCGAGCATCTTTTTAAACACTGAGTAGCAAACAATTGATACGTCCGCTCCTGTGTTCACAAGACACTGTATGTCCAATCCGTTCAGTCTGATCCCCTTCAGGCGCTTTGATGATTTGATCACTTGCACAGATCTGGTCACCTGTGGACAGTCCTTAGAAATATGTCCAATACCATCACATTTAAAGCATTTGGTGTCCGTCTTGCAGTCCTTCCTCAGGTGCTCCGCTGATCCACAATTAAAGCAACGACTGGTGCGGTTGGCTGCAGTGGACATGTTTTTTTTGACACCACTGTGCTGCTTGACTAGGTTGTTCGATTGACACTTGCGTTGGTATATTTCGAACTTGTCTTTAAGCTCTTGAAACTCCTTACAGCTGTACAAGTTAAACTTAAACTCACTTGGTATATCCAAACCATCCACAATGTACGCAATGAGGGACTCTCCGTCAATTGAGCCCTGTGAAGCTATATTTTTCATTATTAATATGTACTCCTGAAAACTCTCGTCGTTCTTTTTCTTCCTTTCTGCTAGTTTGGCATGTAGATCGGCGCTTCGCATTGTGCGCTTGAACTCTCCCATTAGCACATTTTTTAGCTGAGCGAACGAATTAATGACTTCCGACTCCAGGAATAGCTTGGCCAGCTTTCCCATCTTTCCTCGTGCTTGTACATATTTTTGCTGATCACTTAGTCCATACGCGTCAGCATTTTGTTCAAAATTGTTGAACCACTGTTCCACAGAAATACTCTCTCCGTCAAAGTCTGGAACAATGTTCGCGAAGTTGTCCACTGAAATTGTTGGCCTATTTCGATCTCTCTCCGCAATTTCGTCTGCATTAATTTTCAGCGTAAGGAGCTGAATTATTTTCTCAAGATTTTCGTTATTCATTTCGGATAGATTTATATTTCGGTGTTCCTTTTCTCTCTGCTCAATTTTCACTTCTCGCTCGTCTGACTCGTTACGATTTTTTTGCAATCGAGTTAAAGCACCAGTTCTCTGTCTTCCTTTTTCTATTTCGTCTTCACTCATACTTTCGTATTCACTGTTCTCTGACGACGTTGTGACGCCTCAATTTCACAACTTTTCGATTTAGCTGATGAGCTTGTAATCGGCGGTGTCCAACGAGTTGACCGGATCGAGCCCCCAAATGTAAGGCACTGGGCCTGGTTTATTTAATAGTACATAAGGTATTTGTATGGAATGATGATAAATTAAAGGTAGTTGGTTACAAAATGACTTCGAAGACACAACGACACGTAGAAGAACGGAATGATTTAACTCTTGACGACTTGAGTTCAACTGGATTGACGATGGACCCTCCGGCGTACCAACTTCTTGTACTCGGACTTGATTCCACGACGACGACTTTAATTTCCTCCTAGCTATGATCTCCCGATGTGCTCTCTTCTGTAGTTTAACTCGCTGTGTCTTCCTTCCACTTTTCTTGCCCCTGTCTTTCTTATCTCCGTCCGATCTGGCCACCCCGTCGATACTGAAGCACAGCTGACCTGGCCGATAACAGCTATTGATATCGTGAACTATGTTTTACATACATTCTTGATCAGGATCACTAGCCGAGTCGATCTAGCCATGTCCGTCTGTCCGTCTGTCTGTCCGTCTGTATGAACGCTGAGATCTCGGAAACTATAAAAGCTAGAAGATTGGGATTTGGCATGCAGATTCTAGGGGTTAATACGCAGCGCAAGTTTTTAACGCCGATGTGCCACGCCCCCTTTAACGCCCACAAAGCGCGAAATACTGTGGCAACCGTCTGTACGAACGCTGAGATCTCGGAAACTATAAAAGCTAGAAGATTGGGATTTGGCATGCAGATTGTAGGGGTTAATACGCAGGGCAAGTTTTTCACGCCGATGTGCCACGCCCCTTCGAACGCCCACAAACCGCGGAAAACTGTGGCACCCACAGTTTTGAAGCTAGATAACGGGAAAAGGAATGTGTATTCGTTTCATCAATACATATTGATAGAATAAGTGGGAAACCCCCCCTCACCCCTAACGCCCACAAACCGCGAAAAGATGTATCGCCCACAGTTTTAAAGCTACACACAAAAAAAATAAGCTATGTAAAATCAACATAGAAAAATAGTAGTTTACTATTGTCTGAAATTTTCATGTAGTTTGTTGTTTTATTTTTTGGGTTATTGAATAGTATTTAACAATTAAAATAGTAGAAAACCTATCTACGAAATTGTCATGTATTTTGTTGTTTTATTCATTTGGCAAATTAATAGTAACGTCTCAATTAATATCGTAGCAAAACTATTTTATTTGTTCGCGTGCATTTTGTTGTTTTATTTTTTGGGGCACTGAATAGTGACACCACAATTAATATCGTAACACATCTATTTTTTTCCTTCATGTATTTTGTTGTTTTAGAAATACAATTATAAATTGTAGGTCAACTATTTTTCTGGACTTAGAGTGGCTAGAGCAGGGGTGCTCAAAGCTGCCTTATGGCAGTGCATTTACAAACACAATTAAAAAAAAATCACACGCACGCGAGTAACGACTCACACACAGTCATGAAAAAGACAAAAACAATTTGCATTGTGAGCTGAGACGAAAAAAACGATCAATGAAATTGTTGTTGGCTTGGCTCGTTACGGACAGCGACACAAAGAAGAACTTGCGTGTGCCCTAGGAAAGTATGGGATGTGCCGCTCCGTATGCTATGTGCCAAAACAAAAACAAATGTGCCCGTGTGCCATAGGACTGAGCACCCCTGGGCTAGAGTATCCGACTCATAATCTCTGGGTCGTGAGTTCAAGTCCCGCTTTTGCAGATGACGTTTTTCCTTTTTTTTTTTTGGTAAATGTTGATTTCAAGTCTATAGATTTTCCTCTACGAAAATCATTCTTCTGTGGCCTACTGGTTAGAGTGCTCGACTCCGATGACTGCGGCCCCGGTTCGATTCCCAGCGGAGGCAATAACCTGACTTGTAAGTTTAAGTATCTGTGAAATTTAAGTGTCTATAAATAGCTTCGATATAAATTAATATAACAAATTAAATTACAAATAAAAACAGTTAAAAATATAAATTAAAAAAAACAACAATTTTTTTCGGGTAAATACTATTTTGTAGGTCATCTCCTATTTTATAGGTAACCTACTATTTTTTTGGGCATTGTTATATTTTTTATGCGTTGGGGCAGTTTTCACTATTACATCGTTGATTTTACATAGTTTTTATACCCGTTACTCGTAGAGTAAAAGGGTATATTAGATTCGTGCAAAAGTATGTAACAGGCAGAAGGAAGCGTTTCCGACCATATAAAGTATATATATTCTTGATCAGGATCACTAGCCGAGTCGATCTAGCCATGTCCGTCTGTCCGTCTGTATGAACGCTGAGATCTCGGAATCTATAAAAGCTAGAAGATTGAGATTTGGCATGCAGATTCTAGGGGTTAATACGCAGCGCAAGTTTTTCACGCCGATGTGCCACGCCCTCTCTAACGCCCACAAACCGCGAAAAACTGTGGCACCCACAGTTTTGAAGCTATATTAACGGGAAAAGAAATGTGTATTTGTTTCATCAATACATATTGATAGACCAAAGTTGGAAACCCCCCCTCCCTCCTAACGCCCACAAACCGCACCCGTCTGTATGAACGCGGCGATCTCGGAAACTATAAAAGCTAGAAGATTGGGATTTGGCATGCAGATTCTAGGGGTTAATACGCAGCGCAAGTTTTTCACGCCGATATGCCACGCCCCCTCTAACGCCCACAAACCGCGAAAAACTGTGGCACCCACAGTTTTGAAGCTATATTAACGGAAAAAGCAATGTGTATTCGTTTCATCAATACATATTGATAGACCAAAGTTGGAAACCCCCCTTCCCCCCTAACGCCCACAAACCGCAAAAAGCTGTGGCGCCCATAGTTTACGCCCACAAACCGCGAAAAACTGTGGCGCCCACAGTTTTAAAGCTAGAGCAAAGGTGTAAACGCCATTTTGTTTGGGTTATTAATGCCTACGGAAATGTAGAAGAAAATTTTTAAATCGTCCCACTCAGTAAAAAGTTATAATCAAATTATGAAATGGCCGGTAGATGACGCCACTTTGAAGTGGCTGCTTGGCTTGCCCTGGTTGAGACTGCTTGCGTTAGCTGAGTAACGGGTATTTGATAGTCGAGGCACTCAACTATAGCGTTCCCTCTTGTTTCTTTTAGATTTTTATGTCAATCCCTTCTGGGTAAATTTTTATCCCTTAGACATGTTTTTTAATCCGAATCTTATATTGGTTATAGATGTTGGAAAGGCAGGTGGGGGGAGAAGCCGTGAATGAAATTGTTTAAACATTTCAATTTGTTTAAACAATATGAGGCAAGGGTAGGAAATAGCAAAAGAATTATTTGATTTGAATATTTATGTTTATACCCGTTACTCGTAGAGTAAAAGGGTATATTAGATTCGTGCAAAAGTATGTAACAGGCAGAAGGAAGCGTTTCCGACCATATAAAGTATATATATTCTTGATCAGGATCACTAGCCATGTCCGTCTGTCCGTCTGTCCGTCTGTCCGTCTGTCTGTCCGTCTGTATGAACGCTGAGATCTTGGAAACTATAAAAGCTAGAAGATTGAGATTTGGCATGCAGATTCTAGGGGTTAATACGCAGCGCAAGTTTTTACGCCGATGTGCCACGCCTTCTCTAACGCCCACAAACCGCGAAAAACTGTGACCCGTTCTGTATGAACGCTGAGATCTCGGAAACTATAAAAGCTAGAAGATTGGGATTTGGCATGCAGATTCTAGGGGTTATTACGCAGCGCAAGTTTTTCACGCCGATGTGCCACGCCCCCTCTAACACCCACAAACCGCGAAAAACTGTGGCACCCACAGTTTTGAAGCTATATTAACGGGAAAAGAAATGTGTATTTGTTTCATCAATACATATTGATAGACCAAAGTGGGAAACCCCCCTCCCCCCTAACGCCCACAAACCGCGAAAAACAGTGGCACCCGTCTGTATGAACGCTGAGATCTCGGAAACTATAAAAGCTAGAAGATTGGGACTTGGCATGCAGATTCTAGGGGTTAATACGCAGCGCAAGTTTTTCAACCCGAAATACCACGCCCCCTCTAACGCCCACAAACCGCGAAAAACTGTGGCACCCACAGTTTTGAAGCTATATTAACGGGAAAAGCAATGTGTATTCGTTTCATCAATACATATTGATAGACCAAAGTTGGAAACCCCCCTCCCCCCTAACGACCACAAACCGCGAAAAGCTGTCGCGCCCATAGTTTTAAAGCTAGAGCAAAAGTGTAAACGCAATTTTGCTTGGGTTACTAACGCCTACCGAAATGTAGAAGAAATTTTTTAAATTTTTTGAAGCGGCTGCTTGGTTTGGCCTGCCTGAGACTGCTGACTTTAGCTGAGTAACGGGTATTTGATAGTCGAGGCACTCGACTATAGCGTTCCCTCTTGTTTTTTAATATTATCAATGCATTTTGAATTTTAAAACACAAAAATCGTTTAAAAAATGTCTTATACCTGTTGTGGACATGAAAATGATATTCTTTTAGCAAAAGGATATCAGTATTACAATGAATTTGAACTTAAGCAAATCTCACTTCCTTAGTCAGCTGAAATGCACACACACACGCACACTTGCACATATCTAGTGGTCGGGGTGTAAAATACGAATTTTAGCGTGCGTGTGTGTGTACGCAGCGGGGCGAATTCATGTTTTTATTCATGTTTATCATGTTTATCAATAATTCAACATTTGAAAGGAAATAAGTAGTTAGGAAACATTTCGTCTTATCGAGTTTTTGGATTTTAAAAATAAAAACAATTTTAAAGGAAAACTTCGATTGTAAAACTGGCCCCCCGCCACCCAAAGTAGCAGTGAAACCAGGCTGACCCCGAAAGCACAGGTCAAGTACCTCGGAATAATACTGGACTGCAAGCTGGAGACCCAATATAATAGAAAGGGTGAAAAAGGCCACCGTGGCCTTTATGCATCCAAGAAGATGTTTAGCAGCACATGGGGCCTGACGCCTACTCTGATGCACTGGATCTACATCTCGGTGGTGCGTCCGACTCTGATATATGAAGCCTTAGTGTGGTGGCCAGTCACTGAAAAGAAGACCTACACCTAGCTTATGGAGAGAACTCAGCGGCAGGCACTGGTCTGCATAACGGGGGCGCTGAGGTCAACCCCAACTAAAGCTCTAGAAACGATCCTCGGAATCGACCCCATAGATATCCACGCTCAACTAACTGCAGGAAAGGCAGCACAACGTCTAGTTGCATCAGGCAATATGACGACGCAAAGCTTCGGATCAGTTCAATCGGCCGAAGCATGATCAACAAAACGGACTACATGACCCCCAGAACGTGCCCGGAGGTTAAAACAACCTCGTTCATGGGCCCAGGCGACTGTATAATGGGTCGGCACCAGACTCAACACCTCAACATATACACAGACGGCTCCAAGATGGAAGGAGGAGTAGGAGCGGCTTATACTGTACGGACCCTGAAATAAGGCTGTCATATAAGCTACCCAGCGACTGTAGCATATTCCAGGCAGAAGTCTTCGCCATAAGGAAAGCGGCCGAAGTGGCTCAAAGTATAAACCGATCATACGATGTGGTCAACTTGTTCGTGGACAGCCAAGCGGCGATAAGATCCATGCAGTCGTCAACGGTCAGTTCCAAAAATGTAATGGCGAGCAGGGAGGCAATAGATAACCTTAGCACGGCGAAGTCAGTGCGGATCTATTGGGTTCCCAGCCACCAGGGCATCGATGGCAACGAGACAGCTGACGTTCTTGCAAAGGAGGACGTAGAGCTGACGAACGACAGAACGGAGGACGTGCTAGTTTCCCTCAGAACGCTACAAAGCGCTCTGGAGAACCAGGCGGACACGCGGGCAAAAAGCAGGTGGAGGAATACCGAGACTTGCCGAATTGCAAGAACAATGTGCAAAGAGCGCAATGAAAAACTCAGGCAGTATCTGCATCTTCCTCGGAAAGACTGCAGACTGTTAGTGGGAATCCGGACAGGCCACTGTCTGGCCGCATCACACGCAACTACGATCGGAATACTGAGCAGACGCACCTGCAGGAAGTGCGATGAACCGGGGGCTATCGAAACCATGGAACATCTTATCTGCAACTGCCCGGTTCTCTCACGAGCAAGAACAAGATACCTCGGTGCCCCAGTTCTGGCATCACTAGAAGACGCCTCCAGCAGGGAACCAGGCGAACTTCTTGCCTTCACGAAAAACACCTAGATCCTTGTGGACATTAAAACCTAATAAAATATCTCGAGGTTCATACAGATTAGCCGGACAACTAAGAGCCATATTGGCCTATGCGTGGCCCCGTCCATGAGGGCCGTCCGTGTAACCTAACCTAAGGGTAGGCCGATTCAATGGCGAGATTTCTAAAATTTTGAAATTTTTTTTATGAGTGTAGGTAGTCAAATGTGTTTCATCATCCTTCTATCGTCCAAAAGTGCCTCAGAAGTTACCTCTTCGCGATTTCAACCCTTTTTATACTCTTGCAGAGGGTATGGTATAATGATTTTAGTCAGAAGTTTGCAACGCAGTGAAGGAGACGTTGCCGACCCCATAAAGTAATATATTCTTGATCAGCATGACTAGACAAGTCGATCTACCCATGTCCGTCTGTCCGTCTGTCCGTCCGTCTGTCCATCCGTCCGTTTCTACGCAAACTACGCAAACAAAATGATATCGTCGGTGTTTTTTGACATATTAACTATTGCTTTTGGGAATATCAATTTTACAACTGTCCTGAATTTCGAATTAAATTTTATAAAAATGGGATGACTATATCATATAGGGAAAGGGAAATTAATAGAAACCAAATTATATCTTTGTTAATTTTTTTTTGTATTCTCTTCTACTCTGGAATATAACTTTATTTTATTATTTAAGAATTTCGAATTAAATTTAACATAAATCGGACGACTATATTATATAGCTGCCATAGTAAGGATCGATCAATTATTGTCAATATAATTCCTAAACTGATATAATTTTGTTCGTTGTTGTTTGTAAATCTAAACACAACATTTTTGTAATTTCAAATTGAATTGGAATGATCTGCAAGGGTATATAAACTTCGGCTGGCCGAAGTTAGCTTCCTTACTTGTTGTTTTTGTGAAACGTTTTCTATCGTTTTTCTATCGTTCTTCTATCGTGCCTTAGAAGTTACTTTTTCACAATCGCGACCCCTTTGGTTTTTGTAAAATGAGTTCTATCATCTTTCTATCGTCCAGAAGTGACTAAGAAGTGACTTCCTCGCGATAGATATATATTTTGTTGCTGTAAAATGTGTTCTGTCATGTTTCTATCTTCCAGAAGTAACTAAAAAGTTACTAAAACTAACTAAAAAGTTACTTCTGGACGATAGGCGATAGAATTATCGCCTTTTTGCTTGCAGGGTACTTTCAAGTAGAAACATACACACACATTGTATTTTTGTATTGTCCCAGTCGGAAGTTTTGGAGTGGCCGGCGTTCGGAATGCATACGGATCGCATCTTTGTCCACAGTAAAAACGCGATACAATGTTGGACAGTATCCAGAATGCATGCTAGATGCAACCCAAGCCATCACTCCCCTATAGCTTATTTTAGAAGGCAAAAAGGAGCGGTCCGTGCAATCGTACCTTGTCTTACGACGCAGCCGAACCCTTTCCGAAACCCGGAAGCTTACCGATCGTTCGTTTTTTTTCGTTTTCGTTTTCAATCGGTGCAATGGATGGAAGTTATACCATCGGAATGCATCCAGGATGCATCCATTGGCATGGAAAATAGGAAAGGATAATCTTTTAAACGGTACTCTTGAAAAATCAAATTAAAAGAACAAAAGAGACATTGCAAGAACGCGGGCGGTGTTAAATGTAATTTTTTATTGGGTTAAACTTTTTTAAATCGTTTTATTTGTTTATAGTTTTGTAAAAACAAAGCTTTTTTGCTTTTCTGTGCCAAGTAAGTACAGTGCGTTGATAGGTGGAAATAAAAAAAATAAAACTAAATAAAAGTGTATTTTTTTTTCTTTTCCCAGAACTGATAATGCAGATGAACTACGGGGGCTGTAAGCAAAAGGAAGGGTTCCCCTCATTTGCAGCATTGAACCAAGTTATGTACGGTTAGTGTTAAGGATTTTTGATGTTAATTTTGCAATTTCATATAACAAAATTTTAAAACTCTATATTCAAAAGAGGGAAGGCTATAGACACGAAGACTTTGTTAAAGACCTTTGAACCGCCATTACTCGGCAAAAAACCGGGCCTAAAAGATGCTAACCGAAGAAAGGCGACGACCAGTAAAGACAAAGGACCGGCCAAGGACAACGATTTAAGGATGATGGGGAAGAAGAAGGTTTAATTTAATATAATTTAATTTAAATTTGTTTGAAAAGAAACTTAAAGAATGAAAAATGAAATTTAATAAACGCATCCAGAAGCACTCCAAAAGAAGCGTTCTGGATCGCATCTAATGGAAGGGACAAATGGAAACCAATCCCGAACGTTTCCGAAGTTGAAATTACAACAACTACCAATGCCAGATGCGTGAAAAGGGAGCGCTCTAGGAGAGCTGAATCGGATAGCTTTCCGCGTGTCCCGCTTTGCTGTAAAAAGAAAGTGAAAGGTTCTTCGATCGGGCATGCATGCAGCGGCGCTTCGGATGCTATCCATCATCCCTTCTCGATGCGTTCCACTTCCGACTGGGATATCCAAATATACATATATTACATATATACATATTTGATCAAAAGTTTGAGTCTTAAGATTAAGTTTTTAAAATTCAAAGCAAATTTTAACTTAAATTGTCTCTTTCCCCTCCCCCTTCCACACAGCACTGCTCCTCCCCTCATCAGTTTTCTTGGCTCTTGCTCTATCGGCCGTCGCTCACTTGGCATCTGCTTTCTGGGTTTCTCTCTCTCGGGAGGCTCCCGCAAAATGGGACGCATAAACTAAGAAAATCTAAAAAAAAATCGTTAAAAAAAAAATAAAAACAAGAAAGGAAGCTAACTTCGGCCAGCCGAAGTTTATATACCCTTGCAGATCATTCCAATTCAATTTGAAAATATAAAAATGTTGAATTTAGATCTGCAAACAACAACGAACAAAATTATAGCAGCTTACGTATTATATAGACATTAATTGATCGATCCTTCCTATGGCAGCTATATAATATAGTCATCCAATTTATGTTAAATTTAATTCGAAATTCTAAAATATTAAAATAAATGTATATCCCAAAGTAGAAGAGAATACAATAAAAATTAACAAAGCTATAATTTTGTTTCATTTCATTATTCATTTCCCTTTAGTTTTCCGATCGTTCCTATGGTAGCTAAATGATATAGTCGTCCGATTTTTCTAAAATTTAATTCGAAATTCAGAACAGTTAAAAAAATGCTATTTCTAAGAGCATAAGGTAATATGTCGAAAAACACATAAGTTACAATTTTTTCCATTATTTTTCCGATTATTCCTATGGAAGCTATAAGATATAGTTGTCCGACTACGTGCAATAGAAAGACGACTTTTGGTAAAGTTTCAGCTCGATAGCTCGACGGACAGACGAACAGACGGACAGACGGACATGGCTAGATCGACTCCTCTAGTCATGCTGACCAAGAATATATATACTTTATAAGGTAGGAAACGTCTCCTTCACTGCGTTGCAAACTTCTGACTGAAATCATTATACAATCGTGGCCAAAAGTATTTTCACAGATATTAAAGTTAAATCTACCCATATTTTGAACTTATAATATAAACACCTATAGAAAGAGCACTTCAATTCCGTTTAAATTACACAAAAATGGAAATAGGTTAAATTAAGCACCCTTTGAAAAGTTAGAAAATTAGACAATTTTTTTGCAAGTCAAATTTTAAATTTTTTTGCTGGGGCTTAAAAAAAATGTTTTGATGCAAAGTTTTTCCCTTTTTCCGACCATATAAAGTATATATACTCAGGATCACTAGCCGAGTCGATCTAGCCATGTCCGTCTGTACGTCCGTCTGTCTGTCCGTCTGTTGATCTCGGAAACTATAAAAGCTAGAAGATTGGGACTTGGCATGCAGATTCTAGGGGTTAATACGCAGCGCAAGTTTTTCACGCCGATGTGCCACGCCCCCTCTAGCGCCCACAAACCGCGAAAAACTGTTTCTCCCACAGTTTTGAAGCTAGATTAACGGGAAAAGGAATGTGTATTCGTTTCTTTAATATCTATTGATTGAACCAATATATGGGTTATTAATGCCTACCGAAATGTAGAAGAATTTTTTTAAATCGGTCCACTCAGTAAAAAGTTACACGCAAATAAAGAAATGCCCGGTAGATGGCGCCACTTTTAAACGGCTGCTTAGTATGCCCTGCTTGAGACTGCTTGCTTTAGCTGAGTAACGGGTATTTGATTCGGCTATGGCGTTCTCTCTTGTTTTGACTTGAAAAATAATATAAATTTGTAATTATACCCGTTACTCGTAGAGTAATTTTTCAAGTTAACTTAAGCATTTAAGCCATAGAAGAACTATTGATGCAAAAATCATCTTGATCGGAGGAGCAGTATACGTTTTTAAAATCCAAAATTTTAACTTAAATTGCCCCTTTCCCCTCCCCTGCCACACAGCACTACCCCTCCCCCTAATCAGTTTTCTTGGCTCTTGCTCTCTCGGCCGTCGCTCACTTGGCATCCGCTCTCTCGGCAGGCTCCACCTAGAGCTGCAAAAACATTGGCCGCGTTCAGCAGAACAACATGATCACTGATCACCATCATTACTGATGGATCAGTAATCAGTGATCAAGTTTGTTCTGCTGAACGCTCATGATACATTACGACGTCGGAAAAATTTTAAATGTTGCCTCAAAACTGTACCGGACCATTTAAAATGTTCTTCAAATTGGTACCAGCGTATGATCTTTAATAAAATGTTTATAATAAGCGTTTTTTTTTATTAAAAAGGAATTTGAAAACATTTTTTTGCCGCCCCCGCATTTGCAGCATTACTTCCAGCCATCGCGGATACATTAAAATCAAATAGACCTGAACAATTACAAAAAATACAACCGAATTCATGTTTTATTTAAATAATTTTGTTAATTAGTCTCGATATTTCGCCTATAGATACACGCCAACAGCAATGTATCATGTATCAAGAAAAGGTAGCGTACTTTTTTTACGCTACCTGATCACTGATCACTGATGCAAAATTCTTGCATCATGATCAGTGATCATGTGCGTTCAGCAGAACTATCGTAAGAAATCCATCAGTGATCATGTTGTTCTGCTGAACGCGGCCATTGATGGTAGCCCCATCGATAGTTTTGATAGTTTGCGGACTAAACCTCGATACTATCGATCATATATAAACTTTAGGGGTATTAATGTAAAAAAAATATAATAGGGGCATTTCTTTAAAAGAATTATCTTAACCAGAACAATTATTAAAATTTCCATTATTAATTATTTATAATAAAAAACGCAATTAGTTAAAATTTAAATGAAATCTTTTTAATACATATTTTGAAGGAGAAATTAAATCACATATTTTGGTTAAAAACCAATTTTTGTTAACAAATAACAGTTTGTTGACGGTTTTTGGCTTCAGTGACGCCCGTCGGTTAGAGATTTTTTGGAAAACATCTTTTCCGACTCTGTCGGAATACGTCGAATTATCTTAACCAGAACAATTATGAAAATTTCCATTATTAATTATTTATAATGAAAAACGCAATTAGTTAAAATTTAAATGAAATCTTTTTAATACATATTTGGAAGGAGAAATTAAATCACATATTTTGGTTAAAAACCAATTATTGTTAACAAATAACAGTTTGTTGACGGTTTTTGGCTTCAGTGACGCCCGTCGGTTAGAGATTGTTTGGAAAACATCTTTTCCGACTCTGTCGGAATACGTCCCCTTCTTAGCGCTTAATGCTGCAGTTCTTATTGGTTCAAAGTCCAAGTGATAGGAAGTTTTTACAAAACTATCGTGATAGTCTGAAAAATATTGAAGTCGGTGACCGGCGGCCAACCATCGATATTATCGATAGTTTACTGTGCAAAAATTTGGCTGCTCTAGCTTTTACGGTTTGGGCTGTGGTCATATCCCCTTAAAAATCGGATTCTCTTTTATAATCTTTAGGGAAAATCCAGGTGGGAGACGAAGTCGTTACTGAAATTGTTTAAACATTTCCATTTGTTTAAGCAATAGCCGCGTACAGCAGAACAATAAGATCACTGATGGATCAGTAATCAACGAGGAAGGAAGCTAGCTTCGGCAAGCCGAAGTTTAAGTAGCCTTGCAGATTTCACGAATGAAAATTTGATTAAAATAGCAAAACAGGAGTTAAAATACAGTTTTTGCTATATTGTTCCTATAGGATATAGACATCCGATCGGCAAGGGCCTTTACTCTGATCAAGGTATGCATAAAAAAATTCGATTTGAAGAGATTCATGTCAATAGCTTTTACACTGCGCGAAATACCTTGAAAAACAAATAATTTATCCGCTCGCAAAATGTATTGAAACAGAAGGACAGACGGACATGGCTATATCGACTTCCCCATTGATCCTGATCAAGAATATATGTACTTTATGGGGTCGGAAACGTCAAAATTAATAAAATAAAGTTATTTTCCAGAGTAGAAAAGACTACAATAGAAATTAAGGAGGCTATCATTTTTTTCCTATTTATTTCCCATTAATTTTCCGATCGTTCCTTGGGAGCTATATGATATAGTCGTCCGATTTTCCAAAATTTTATTCGAAATTCAGAACAGTTTAAATAATAATATTCTCAAAAGCTTTACGTCATATGTCAAAAAACACCGAAGCTATAATTTTTTTTTTATTAGGGGGATTCCCTAAACTGTTGAATTGCTGAATTGTTGAATTTTGGTCAGCTGTTAATCAGCTGTTCCATACAAAGTCAACTTTCAGAAATTTCAGCAATTCAACAGCCTCGGGGCTGCTGAAAATTTTGTTGAATTGCTGAAAGGCCAGAGTTGTCACCATTTTTAATGAAAGTCATGGCAACTCTGTAGAATTTTGGTATTACCAGTTCGAAATATTTACTTTAAAAAAAAAATTAGAATGTATATAAGTAGTTACTTATTCCTCGGTACCAATTTTAGAGATTAACTAGCAATAAAAAAACAATCTTTACATATTTTAAGATCCGTAAACATTTTCAACAAATAACAGCTGTTTAAGAATTCAATAGGATTCAATTAGGGTCGTTCCCTTAATTGCTGAAATTTTCTGTTGAATTTTCAACAATTCAGCAATTCAGCAGTTTAGGGAATCCCCCTATTATTTTTTCGATTGGGAGCTATAATATATATATATACTATCTGCAATAGAAATACGACTTTTCGTAAAGTTTCATCTCGATAGCTTCAAAAATGAGGGACTAGTTTGCGTAGAAACGGACATAGCTAGATCGACTCGTCTAGTCATGCTGATCAAGATTATATATATTTTATAGGGTCGGAAACTTCTTCTTCACTGCGTTGCAAACTTCTGACTGAAATCATAATACCCTCTGCAAGGGTATAAAAATAAACCTCCTTTAAGCGGTAATCAAATCCTTTACCATACCACACTTAGTCAATCACACATAAACTTGGTCACCTTTCTGCTTTTCGAACACATAACTCCTGATTTGGCCTTATCATATGTAAGTTTTAGTATTATATCTACGTCTTTAATGATATAAAATTGAAAGTGCCCTTTATGTGTTGGCCGCGGTCTACTTAGTATATTTCCTGACCAAATTTAATGCCAACCTTCTTAAATTCAAAGAAATCGGAGATTGGGATTTATTTTCAAGCAAAAAATAAAACTCAACGAATAAGTTGTATTTTTTAATTCGAAAATAAAATTCAAATAGTAAGCGTTATTTGTCAAGCGGAAAATAAAACTCAATAAAATAATCACTATTTCCAAAGCCGAAATAAAACTCAAAAAATAATCATTACTTTTTGAGATCATATGGAAGGCCGTCCATGCAGTGACGAAGCGCACAAGGAGAGTGTGCGAAGGCGACTACTATATATACGCGAAGAACTGAATCTGCTGTGATGGTTCGATCCTAGCGAGTGATACATCAATTTAAAGGTATTTCTAAAACTTAAAGGATTGCATACCAAGACCTCAGGAAAATCAATTGGTTTAAAAGAAAGAGCGGTGAAAGTGTATAAGTTAAAATTTAGAAATTTGGATCTGTTGGGGCCGTTGGAGATAACTACGCCTGTTGTATTCTTACTAAAAATATAAGGGGTCATATCGTAAAATCCGATGCTTCGTTCAAAAGTTATACCGAAAACAAGATTTTCTTCAAATGAAAATTAAATGAATATGTCCCTTTGTTTGTGGGTATGATTGTAGTTGATTTAATAGGCTAATCTCTTTGCCTTCTGTAACTAAAAAAAAATTTTTAAAAAGTGTTTTTAATCATGTGTGTAAACTCAATAAATAATCTTTAAAAATTGAGTTTTTAGATCAAAAATTATGATCATTACGGTCCTTGAGTATAACCATCAAAATAATATTTTATTCCTTGCCAGGTCATGCCCGTTGCGGCCAGCACTATTTCGTTCTTCATGCTCTCCCTGGACCGCTACGCCACCGTAAAACATCCCAGATTGGCCCAGTTTCGCCAGCGCCGTTACTTGCATGTCTCTTTGGCCCTGCTTTCCTGGCTAGCTTCCGCGGCCATCAGCACGCCGTTTCTGTTTGCCTATAAGATCATTGCCAAATCGATGGTGGTCAAGGGTGGCCTATCGGCAAGCACCACTCCGAGCCCCGTTAGCATTAGCTGCACGTCAGACCAGGGCGCCATGTTCATGTCCTTTATTATCTTCCACACGATCGCGGTGTTCGTGCTGCCCGGCGTTGGTGTGCTTCTCAACCACTACGGCGTCCGTCGCAAGCTCTGCGCACTGTCCCTAACGGCTCGGGCTGCCCACGGGGAGCTGCCTCTTCCCGTCCCTATCCTGAGGCGACAGACCCACATGGTGATCGTTACTGGATGCCCTAACGCACAACAGGCTGCGTGCGGAGGCACCACAGCAGACGACACCTCGAACGGAAATGGAACGGGCACAGAAGGCGGTCCGATGGCCGTTAGTCCCGGAGACATTCAGCTACACAACCTGCATCCGAGACAGCCGGGCTCCATCGGATTGGCCCTCGAACCGGGTTCTTACCGCTCTAGCAATCCAATTTCGCCAAGGTGAGTAACGTTCTCCATAAAAAACTGGGGTTGTAAAATCAGAGGTAACTAACAAAAAACAAGAAAAGAAGCTAACTCCGGCCAGCCGAAGTTTATATACCCTTGCAAATAATTGCTATTCAATTAAAATGTTGCAACAAACAAAATTATAGCAGTACCAGAATTTCGAATTAAATTTAAAATAAATCGCACGGATATATTACATACTATATCATATATATAAATATATATATATTAGGGTATTAGGTAATCAAATCGTAGGGGGGAACGCATTCTATGGACAATTCTAGGTAATATTGCCAAAGAAACAATGCCTATAAAATCAAGTTTGACCCCTCCGCATTTGCAAGAGAAAAATACTGTTTTTTTTATGAAATATATCTAGAAGCCTTAAATTTTGAACATCACTATGGACGGCAGTCCATGTAGAGACGAAGCGCACAAGGAGAGTGTGCGAAGGCGACTACTATATATACACGAAGAAATGAAAATCTGCTGTGATGGTCCGATCCTAGCGAGTGATACTGCCCATGCAGCAGGATATTTGGAAAAATCCGCTAGTTTGGCGGGAAATCATTAAAAAAAGCTCGATTTTGAAAACTTATAGTTTCTAAACGACTAAAGCCACCGACTCGTGATATATCTCGTTGAAAAGGTAATTTAATATGCTAATCTCTTGCCTTCGTTAAAATTTCCCAAATGCCATAGTTTAAATTTATGGCTAAAAGTTGTTTTTTTAAATCACTTTTTGACTATTTTCTCCAAAACGCCTGAAACGATTTCTTTTTAAATTTGAAACTATATAGCCCTTGAGATTCCTCAACTTTTATTCACACCTTTTCCTATAAAAATGCGCGTTTGGATGTAATTGAGCGATGAAAAGTGAAACCCGTTTCAGATTAGTATGAAAAATGCCTATAAATGGAAAAAGGCTGCACTATTTTTGAAGATTTTACCCAAACAAACATTTTCTATGGTAGCGTGCCGAAAAAATAAATTTTAAAAAGTGTATTTAATTATGTGTGTAATCATCTTTCGACACAAATGTTGATATCACAACATAAGAGGTGTTTTTGTTTGATTTGTATGGACGCGAAGGAGGCTTAAGTCGTTTGGGCGGAAAACAATCTCTAGATCATTCTAAGCCATATTGCCTAAAAAACTGTGCCTTGAAAATCACGCTTGACCCTCCGCAATTGCAAAAAAAAAATACTGAGTTTTCTTTTT
Organism: Drosophila mimetica; assembly: GCA_037075245.1. Classification (NCBI taxonomy): domain Eukaryota; kingdom Metazoa; phylum Arthropoda; class Insecta; order Diptera; family Drosophilidae; genus Drosophila; species Drosophila mimetica. The sequence goes on along the minus strand of JBAMCH010000007.1, from coordinate 28,934,571 downwards.
ATTTTAAAAAAAAATATAATTGTAGTATATCATAACATTACCAATAACAAAGAGGGGAAATTAAATTAGATAAATATCTGCAACGGCTACTACGATATTTTTCTGAAAAATAATCGAAAAACCAGTATTTTTCTTTCAATTTCGGAGGGTCAATCGTGATTTTTCGCATAGTTTCTTTGGCAATATTGCTTTGAATTGTCCATAAAATGCTTTCCCCACCTACGATTTATAACTTTTTTCGTTCCGCACCAATGCTACCCGGCCAGCCGATCCAATTTTTGTCCAAAAATACCTTTTTGTTTTTTAAGAAAATTACCTAATTAAGTTTGAGGTATTTTCAAAGTGGGAAATTCGACAAATATTGATGGAAGTTTAAAACATCTTGAAGTCAAAGATGCTGATGTATCTGTTCGACTCTTCACGAAACTTTTAGATGTGATTATTTTAAACAAATAAAAAATATAATATAGCTCATATGTCTAACTTGTTTCCTAAAATACATTTTTTTGTTGATTTGTACGGTTTTTTTTTTTTTTAGCAAATGAGGCGTTTTTTCCCGTCTCTTTTCAGCACATGTGTTTTTTATGAAAGAAAATGTCTGAGCAGTTTGTAAATCCTTTCATACAATAAAAATTTGTCCAAGTCAACAGACATTATTAAATGGTGATCTGAATCTTCCGAAAAGTTTCAAGAGTTGTTTACAATTTCGCAAGTGGCCCTATGTTTTCCTGCTATGCAAGTGAGCATAGAGAGGTTATTATCCAGCGTTAAGTTATCATGAATGCGCTTGGAAACCGTTTGGACTCGAAAACTTTAAACGCATGAATGCGTTTTAATTAGGAACCAATCACATTTTTTCCAAATAATTATCTTTATACTCTTGCAGAGGGTATAATGATTTCAGTCAGAAGTTTCCAACGCAGTGAAGGAGACGTTTCCGACCCCATAAAGTATATATGGGCGGTTCTTTTACAAACCGAACACTTTTTATTGGGTCACATTTTTCATTTGCCTGAAACTTTTTTCACAAGTACTATTCGGAAAATAAGTAAGCACGTGTATCAGGATTTGTCCGAAAAAAAATATTTTTTTCGTTAGAATTTTTTTAGGTTTACCAAAAATTGTCAAATTTGGAAAAGTACCCTCTCTTTGAAAATCTTCATGTCTTTTTCATTAATTCCTCTAAAAGCTCTTCTTTCAAAAAAAAATTTCTAAAAAAAAATAAGTTTTTAATTTCTTAAAAATAAAAAAAAATTAAAATTTTAAAAAAAGTTTTAACCATTGCGCCCACAAAAAAAAAATTGTTTTTTTTATTTTAATATATGGGCGGTTCTTTTACAAACCGAACAGATTTGGCCAAAAAAAAAATTTCACATTTTTGATTTGCCTGAAACTTTTTTTACACATACTATTCGGAAAATAAGTAAACACGTGTATCAGGACTTGACCGAAAAAAAATTATTATTTTAGTTAGAATTTTTTTAAGTTTGCCAAAAATCGTTAAAATTGGAAAAGTACCCTCTCTTTGAAAATCTGTATCTCCGGTTATATGAATCCGATTGACTTCATGTCTTTTTCATTAATTCCTCTAAAGCATCTTCTTTCAGAAAAAAAAATTCTAAAAAAATATTAGTTTTTAATTTCTTAAAAATAAAAACAAATTAAAATTTTTAAAAAATTTTTAACCATTGCCCCCACAAAAAAAAAATATTTTTTTTATTTTAATATATGCGCCATATTGTTGGTTACAATCGGTTTTTGTAAAAAGTTGGAGCCATGTTTAGTTTTTTAAATATCAAATTTTTTTTAACAAGCCCTCGCCTTTCTTCTATGTAGTGCATCTTTTACCGTCACCCTAATCTGGGTAATAACGCCTTAAGGTCTTAAGGTCTTAATCTACCATTTTGGTCAGCTAAATTTCCAGCTAAAAGGAAAACCAGACAGCGTGGTGCCAATTAACCCCAAATAACCTTCAAAACTTAAAACAAAATATAAAAAATAACACTCAAATACCTATGGAACGCTGGTCAACATGGCGTAAGCGAAAAACGGATTTGAACGCAGGATCAAAATATTTCCGGAAATAAAAGAAAACTAAAACATGGCGCACCTAAAGCACTCTTTTGGGTTTAAACTGTGGGAGTAATTCGATCTAAAAGTCCAAAAATTGCAATTTTTAAGGTTTCTTGTGAGTCTTTTGGATACACATCTTTCAAACAAGTTCCTTCGTGCGCCCATCCTCTGTAACAATTCTTTTAAAACTTGTGTTTAGATAATTTTACATACATATGGGCGGTTCTTTTACAAACCGAACCGAACACCGTAAGCATGAAAACCATAAGCATGTAATAAGAGCGAGCGAGATGCACTACATGCTATTGCGGGCGTTCATAGAAGAAAGGCGAGGGATTGTTAAAAAAAATTCGATATTTAAAAAACTAAAAATGGCTCCAACTTTTTACAAAAACCGATTGTAACTAATACTATGGCGCATATATTAAAATAAAAAAAGAATTTTTTTTTTGTGGGGGCAATGGTTAAATTTTTTTTTTTAATTTTAAATTGTTTTTATTTTTAAGAAATTAAAAATTCATTTTTTTTTAGAAATTTTTTTTTGAAAGAAGAGCTTTTAGAGGAATTAATGAAAAAGACATGAAGTCAATCGGATTCATATAACCGGAGATACAGATTTTCAAAGAGAGGGTACTTTTCCAAATTTGACGATTTTTGGCAAACTTAAAAAAATTCTAACTAAAAAAATAATTTTTTTTCGGTCAAATCCTGATACACGTGTTTACTTATTTTCTGAATAGTACGTGTAAAAAAAGTTTCAGGCAAATCAAAAATGTGAAATTTTTTTTTTGGCCAAATCTGTTCGGTTTGAAAAGAACGGCCCATATATTCTTGATCAGCATGACTAGACGAGTCGATCTAGCCATGTCCGTCTGTCCGTCCCTCAATTTTAAAGTTTTCGAACTGAAACTTTACCAAAAGTCGTCTTTCTATTGCAGGTAATATATAAGTCGGAACCGGTCGGATCGGACAACTATATCTTATAGCTCCCATAGGAATAATCGTAAAAATAATGGACAAAAATTATAACTTCGGTGTTCTTTGACAGATTACATTTTGCTCTTGGGAATATAATTTTTTTAACTGTCCCGAATTTCGAATTAAATTTTAGAAAAATCGGACGACTATATCATATAGCTCCCATAGGAACGATCGGAAAACTAAAGGGAAATTAATAGAAACAAAATTATAGCTTTGTTAATTTTTATTGTATTCTCTTCTACTCTTGAATATAACTATCTTATTACTTCATAATTTTGAAATAAATTGTACATAAATCGGACGACTATATTATATAGCTACCTTAGGAATGATCATTCAATTATTGTCAAAATAATACAATAATTCCTTAATTTGGTTTGTTGCAAGTCTAAATTCAGATTTTTGTAATTTGTAATTAAATAGGAATTAATAGACCTATATAGACTTCAGCTGGCCGAAGTTAGCTTCCTTTTTTGTTTTTTCGTAACTTTATTATGCGAAGATATAAAATTATTATCATTAAAAGTATAATCATCTATTTGATTTTGAATCCATTGAATGATTGTTAATGTGCCTTCAAATATAGTTTTTATTTTCTTAATAAAACATATTTCATTTCAATAATTCATTACCATAATTAATAGACATTTGTTTAACTGTCCGGTACGTACCGGTACCAGAATCACTACATGTAGATATAAAATTATTATCATTAAAAGTATAATCATCTATTTGATTTTGAATCCATTGAATGATTGTTAATGTGCCTTCAAATATAGTTTTTATTTTCTTAATAAAACATATTTCATTTCAATAATTCATTACCATAATTAATAGACATTTGTTTAACTGTCCGGTACGTACCGGTACCAGAATCACTACATGACTACATGGACAGCCGTCCATAGTGATACTAATGCAAAAAAATGTTCCTCGATGGTCAGCTATTTCTTAAGCATTTACGTGCCATGGTTCTGTTGTAATTAAATTTTAAAGTTCCCGCTTTTGCTATAAAAAAGAGTGTTTTTCTTATACTTGCTATTTAAATTAAGTTGAGAGCGTATGACAGTTTGGATGACTCGGGTTAAGCAGGCCAACCACAGTCGAATTTGTTCGGTGAATAAGTTCGTGTTTTCGTCGTTGGTGGTAGTGTTCGCTTTCAAATTTCATAGAAATTTATTCGACGAAGATAGAAACGATTCTATCTTGCCTTTGTTCGCAAAAACAGGAATTAAAATACAGTTTTCACTATATTGTTCCTATGGGAGCTATATGATATAGACATACGATCGGCAAGCGCCTTTACCCTGATCAAGGTATACACAAAAAAATACAATTTGGAAGGATTCATGTCAATAGCTTTTACACTGCTCAAAGTTGTATTGAAACAGACGGACAGGCCATGGACATGGCTATATCGACTCCCCTAATGATCCTGATCGAATATATATATAGTGACATATCCATAGTACCATTTACTCCTATGTACATGTCCACGCATTTAACGATCGCTCTCGAGACACCCTCTGAGAAATAAGAATCCCCAAATTTAATTGTCAACAAGCCAACGCCTTTATGAAATAAGAATCCTAGATTTAATTGTCAACAAGACAATGGAAAATTACCAAACCCAAGCAGGCCGGCCATGAAACAGAAGACCACAGTTTATAGACTAAACAGTTGGAACGAGCCGCTGTTTTCGATTATTGGCACGTTCTCACGATCCAGGATACTCAGATTTCGGGACCAGTCTGGAGTCTAAAGTCCAAAGCTAAAAGTCAGTTGACAAAAACATAAAACATCATAAAAAGCTCTAAAGCTCAAAACCGAGTTATAATCGTAAATGAAGTAGGAGCTAGTGAGCGAGTTCAGTTTGATATTTGAATTAAACAAGTCGGTGTTCTTCCAAACAAATATTGAGATCGGTTTAAATAAAAATTAAATAAATTTTTTTATATTAAACTTACGATTCGAGCATTTAATTATATACTTTTGAGCACCCCCAATCCTATGGCACACGGGCACATTTGTTTTTGTTTTGGCACATAGCATACGGAGCGGCACATCCCATACTTTCCTAGGGCACTCGCAAGTTCTTCTTTGTGTCGCTGTCCGTAACGAGCCAAGCCAACAACAATTCCATTGAACTTTTTTTTCACCTCAACTCTCAATGCAAATTGTTTTTGTCTTTTTCATGACTGCGTGTGAGTCGTTACTCGCGTGTTATGTTTGTAAATGCACTGCCATAAGGCAGCTTTGAGCACCCCTGCTTTATGGGGTCGGAAACGTCTCCTTCACTGCGTTACAAACTTCTGACCAAAATTATAATACCTTTTGCAGGGGTAACCAAGCAGGGCTGATAATATTTTTCTGATAAGCTCACAACTGCTTTATGCTGCTTTCTCCTTAAGGGGGGACATCTGAGTAAAAGGGGAAAAAAAGCGGATTTTATGGAATTTTTTTTTGGCCAAATGAAAAAGCCAATCGAAAATTTGTAAAGTAGGTTTTATAATATTAGGTTCGAAGTACAAAATATATTTTTTCAAATAAATCAAAAACAAAATGGCGGCTGTACAGCATTTCTTCGTAGGCCCTTTTTTGTTGAAGGGGGTCCATAGCCGGAAAGCTAACGTCCTCAATTTTTGGCAATGTATATTTATATTTATTTATTTAGCAATTGACTGCTAACTTAGACTTAAACAATAAAACTAACAATTAGGCATTAAGTGTGCTATACAATAATAAAGTTACATGTTAGAATTTAGATAATTGTAAATTTTACATGGTAAAGAACCTAAAGTTAGCTCAGGGGAGAGGATGTCAGACAAAGTATTGTAATTGTTACAAAGAACACGAAAAGGTTCGTGTTGAGCGTAGTTAGACCTACATATTGGCAAGCGCAAAGGTCGAAACGTGCGTGTAAATCTTGAAGGAACTGTGAGATTAATATAGGAAAGCAGAGTTTGTGAATCAACTAAACCGAGATGAAGCTTATGAACAAACATAACGCCATTACAAATTCGTCGATGATATAAAGAAGGCATGTCAGTTAATTGTAGCCTACTTCGGTAAGGTGGCAATAATCTACCAGAGTCCCAATTTAAATTACGCAATGCAAAAATTAAAAATTGTTTTTGAACAGATTCAATAGTAACCTGTTGTTCTATGTATTGTGGGCTCCAAACACAAGAGCAATACTCCAAAATCGGACGCACTAACGATACATACAGAGTCTTGGTAGTAAACGGGTCATCAAATTCCTTCGACCATCGTTTTATAAATGCTAAGACACCCTTGGCCTTGTTCACCATGGCTGCAATATGATTATTAAAACATAGTTTGTGATCAAAAAGAACACATTTATCATTTATCACAGAAATTCTATCGAGGGTATGATTTCCAAGGGAATATGAGACAAGATGAGGAGAGAACAGTTTTTCGCGGTTTGTGGTCGTTAGAGGGGGCGTGGCACATCGGCGTGAAAAACTTGCGCTGCGTATTAATCCCTAGAATCTGCATGCCAAATCCCAATCTTCTAGCTTTTATAGTTTCCGAGATCTCAGCGTTCATACAGACGTGTGCCACTGTTTTTCGCGGTTTGTGGGCGTTAGGGGGGAGGGGGAGTTTCCCACTTTAGTCTATCAATATGTATTGATGAAACAAATACACATTTCTTTTCCCGTTAATATAGCTTCAAAACTGTGGGTGCCAGAGTTTTTCGCGGTTTGTGGGCGTTAGAGGGGGCGTGGCACATCGGCGTGAAAAACTTGCGCTGCGTATTAACCCCTAGAATCTGCATGCCAAATCCCAATCTTCTAGCTTTTATAGTTTCCGAGATCTCAGCGTTCATACAGAACGGGTCACAGTTTTTCGCGGTTTGTGGGCGTTAGAGAGGGCGTGGCACATCGGCGTGAAAAACTTGCGCTGCGTATTAACCCCTAGAATCTGCATGCCAAATCCCAATCTTCTAGCTTTTATAGTTTCCGAGATCTCAGCGTTCATACAGAACGGGTCACAGTTTTTCGCGGTTTGTGGGCGTTAGAGAGGGCGTGGCACATCGGCATGAAAAACTTGCGCTGCGTATTAACCCCAAGAATCTGCATGCCAAATCTCAATCTTCTAGCTTTTATAGTTTCCGAGATCTCAGCGTTCATACAGACGGACAGACGGACAGACAGACGGACAGACAGACGGACAGACGGACATGGCTAGATCGACTCGGCTAGTGATCCTGATCAAGAATATATATACTTTATATGGTCGGAAACGCTTCCTTCTGCCTGTTACATACTTTTGCACGAATCTAATATACCCTTTTACTCTACGAGTAACGGGTATAAAAAGTATGAAAAGTAATGGACCCAGGTGGCTCCCTTGTGGAACACCAGAAGTAACATTGACAACATTTGAAAAAACATCATTAAACAAAACACGTTGTGTGCGGTTTGACAAGTAAGACGCAATCCATTTTAAAAGATTTGGAGGAAATCCCAGATGAGAAAGTTTAAGCAGAAGTAGCGAATGGTTTACCGAATCAAAAGCCTTGCTAAAGTCGGTGAAAATTACATCGGTTTGCAAGCGGCTCTGAAACCCTCGATTTATGAGAGAAGAGAACTTGAGAAGGTTAGTTGTCGTTGACCGATGTTTAAAGAAACCATGCTGAGATGGAGATATAAGACTGCTGCAGAGGTGTTGCAGTTGGTGCGTAATCAGGTGTTCGAGCAATTTAGGAATAGCCGAAAGCTTTGCAATGCCTCGATAATTTTCAATATCACACCTTGAACCTTTTTTGTGAAGAGGAATAATGTAAGATTCATTCCAAATCGCTGGCATGCAGGATTGGTTCACAGATAAATTAAATAAATGGGTGATTGGGCGTGCAAGGTTTTGGGCACATTGTTTCAAGATGCAGCTTGGAACCTTGTCAGGACCTGCTGCAAATGAATTGTCAATTGAAGACAACCCATCAAGAACATCACCTTCCGTGAAAGATGCTAGAAAAATATTGTTCGCATGAGGTAGATTATAAGGATACGGACAAGGGGGAACATAAAGTTGTGTAGAGTAAGTTGACTGGAAGAAAGAAGCAAATAGGTTGGATATACCAAGATTAGAAGATTCAGCACTATTACGATAACGGAGAGACGAAGGAAATGCGTTAGATTTACGTTTGGAGTTAACAAATGAGTAAAATTGCTTAGGATCAGTGCGGAAGTTTTCCTTGCACTTAGAAAGATAGTTCATGTAACATTGACTATTCGTGGTAAGGAATTGGGAGCGGTAGGAGGAATATTGAGCAAAGTCAGCCAAAGAACCAGATTTTTGGTATTTTTTAAATTGCCTGGATTTCTTATTTTTTATATAAGAAAGATTCCTCGTAAACCACGGAGGCTTGGAAGTTGAAGTAACAGTAAATGTATCCAGGGCTGAGAGAATAGAAGCATAGAAAGCATGAACGGCAGAATCCATATTCTGAAAAGCATATAAAAATGACCAGTCAATCCCCGAAAGGTGCAAATTGAGACCGTCAATATCTGTTTTTCTGAAACATTTAGCAGGGCACGCAGTTACTGAATCGGAACTTGGGCTAGCTCTCGAGACAGTTGAAAGCGAAAAATCGCTTACAAACACCAGGTCTAGAAGTCTGTCACGGCTGTTTTTTACGGAGTTGATTGAACAAGAGAAAGATCGGTTATCCCTTCGATGAAATCATGAGTAGTGTTAGGTAACAAAAAGTTTGTATCATTGCAAGGAAGCCATGAAACGAGTGGAAGGTTGAAGTCACCCATCACAATGAGGCTGTCAACGCAGCCTAAGGCTGACATAACAAGTTGAATGGCAGAAAGATGGTATGAATAAACGTTGATGTCTGAGCAGGGAGGGATGTACGAGCAAGTTAGGAAAATAAAAGCCGCACCGACGCGGACTTTTACTGCAATAAATTCAATTCCATCATTGTTGACGTAAGGAAACAACTCAGAGAAAAAATCGTTTTTAACTGCTATAAGGACCCCACCCGCAAAAGAAGGGCGATCCCTTCTATAACACTAGTTTACAGCCAAAATACATAAACGCTGGGACCCATTTTTTTCGATTACTCTTGAGTCACTGATCACCATAAAGAAAATATAAAAATTTTCCAAAGAATCGTTTTGGAGATATTCGAGATAGCCAGATTTTGGACCACTTGTTTTGTTTAACTGAACAGTTCTCAAAAACCGATAGTCCTATAATTTTGAAACTGGTCTCATTTTGAAGGAAATAGATGCACCTTTCCGAGAAGGTATGTCGCTTTGCGATCGGACGTGAATTAATGGAGATCTACCATCTGAAAGTAAAAAAAAAGTTTCATTTCTGGCTTTTTTGTTTAATAGCTAGATTTCACACAATTTTAAAAAATATTAATAAATATTTATAAAGTATTTTGAGCATACAGATCTAAAGAGCCGTTTGTCCCAAACTATTGAGGTCAATTATTTCCAAATCGAGTGTACATTCTAGGAGATATGCATATTTTAGCGAAATGACTCCAAGTTATCATTAGTCAGCAGTGGTACCAAACATTTTTTTCAAGAGAGGTCGCTGTTTTTTCGATTTTATATTTCAAGAAACGATCAAAATGGTGTTATTTATTGTATGTACACTTGATTGAAAAACATTTGAAGAATTAAAAAAAAAAATTTTTTTTTAATTTTTGGTTTTTTTGTCAAAAATAAATTTTGATTTTTTTTAAAATGTCTTTAAATGGTTTTTAATTAAGTGTACATACAATAAATAACACTATTTTAATTGTTTCTCGAAATAGAAATTTCGGAAAAACTGGCAACATCCATTGAAAAGCATTTTTAGTACCACTGCTGACGGATGATAACTTGGAGTCATTTCGCTAAAATATGCATATCTCCTAGAATGTACACTCGATTTGGAAATAATTGACCTCAATAGTTTGGGACAAACGGCTCTTTAGATCTGTATGCTCAAAATAATTTATAAATATTTATTAATATTTTTTAAAATTGTGTGAAATCTAGCTATTAAACAAAAAAGCCAGAAATGAAACTTTTTTTTTACTTTCAGATGGTAGATCTCCATTAATTCACGTCCGATCGCAAAGCGACATACCTTCTCGGAAAGGTGCATCTATTTCCTTCAAAATGAGACCAGTTTCAAAATTATAGGACTATCGGTTTTTGAGAACTGTTCAGTTAAACAAAACAAGTGGTCCAAAATCTGGCTATCTCGAATATCTCCAAAACGATTCTTTGGAAAATTTTTATATTTTCTTTATGGTGATCAGTGACTCAAGAGTAATCTAAAAAAATGGGTCCTAGCGTTTATATATAAAAAAAATCTAAAGTTGTAAACTAGTGTAAGTGGTGAATTTGTGAATAAATATTTCCTGATCGGAGACGGAAGAATTAAGCCAGGTTTCAGTTAAGGCAATAGCGTCAAAGTCAAAGGCAGCACTATTAGTATGAATTTGACTAAGTTTACCCAAAAGACTGCGTACGTTTTGGTAGTGGATGGAGAATATGTTCTCTAGTTTTTTGGATCGGTAATTTTGGAACTTGGGTTAGAATCTTTTTGCAAAAATTCATGAACTATAGTGTATTTAGGCCATAATGTAGGTTCAAGAGGTACAGATTTTAAATGAAGAAATTTTGCGCGCATGGTTAAACTTAAATTTGGTCACAATAAAATTATCGGGAGTAGCTTCGAGTTTAGAGCATAAATGTTTTATAACGGCATCAGGTGTAGCATCAGGAACGAGACGGGACACGAAAATAGCTCTACGAGGTCTGACAGCTATTAAACGTGATCCAGAAGACCGAGAGGGAGGCGGTACTCCCATAAGAGTTGGGTCCACAGGAGCAGTGGTACATGCAGCGGCGTCATCTTGACGAGTATCCAGTTGGGCGGAACCAGAAAAAACGCCTGTTTTGCGCCGTACGCTAGCAGATGAAGTAGCAGAGGCAGGAGCAACGGGAGCTAATGTTTTTGGAGCATCGGTTGAGATGGGTTTAACATGAGCGTTAAGGGCAGCAACAGGTTCAATTAAGGCATCGGCAGGTTCGGTATAGTCCCTCCGGTTGTATGTAGGACCGGGCGTAGTGGGTTGTGGAAGATGAGTAGCAGTTGTGGCAACGGGAGGAGTTAGAAACTACGTTGGTTTCAGGTGCTGATTCACTTAGCAGTTTCAACCCAAGAAACCGCGACTCCACAGCAAGGAATTCATCATTGAGGGCAGTGAACTGTTTCCGAACCCTCTGGAAACCATTCCGTGTTTCCCTCATAAAGATGCGCATTTCCATTTCAATTCCTCGGCATGCCTCACACGACCAGGTGAATCCACATTTTTTAGATAAGAGATCGGCAATGCGACCATTATGGCCACCACCCCCACATTTAACATGAGAGCAGTTATCGCAAAGCCAACACAAAAGGTATGTTTCGGAGGCAATGTTGCCACCGAAATCGCATTTCTTAGCAGAGCATCTCAAACTCATTTTGGCAGCTAGTTCAACCACTGTGTGTGCACAGTACAGACCAAACTAAGAGCGATAGATAAGAGAGCAAGTAGCGAATTGCAGCGTAATCACAGCAAGCAGCAAATCCAGAGGCGATGAGCACAGCAGAGACGAAAGAGAGCAGGTGAAGGTGAAATCAGTGTCCGGCGAGTGCAAGCGCTAGAAGTTCCGTTACTTTGCGACAAGTAGATGAGCGGTAGACTGCGGCAGAGAACGAAAGAGATCGGCAGAGAGCGGCAGACAGGGCCAAACAACAACAAACTAAGCAAAATTGTTTGTCAATGTCTTTGCATGCGCTTTTCGTCGAATTGAATATGTTAAAATAAATCTAAATCAATATAATTGAAGACCATTAAAAAAGTCAGTGTGGAAATTCACCCAGAACGGATTGACATAAAAATCTGAAAAAAAAAACCATAAATTCGGAAATAATTAGGAGCCGAGTGTATGATATAAATTAGAGCCATAAGCGGCCCCAAAGTGCCCCGAAATTCGATTTGTTTTTTTCTTAATTTTTTCTTTTGCAGTTTTTCTGTTATAAATGTTGTCAAAATGGTTTAAAAAATGGCTCTTCATAATTTTATGGGATACCCGCAAATAACTGCATTTAAACTTTTTTGAAATTCAGCCCCCTTCGTCAAGGTCGCCAATTTGGTTTTTTTTATTGTTACGTACGTCATGGGCTCCCAACTATGTGTTGTTGTTCTTTTTATTCAGACGTTCCTCCGAGTGTTACCGTGCAAAGGCAAGGAAAAATACCACAGCCACAAAACACCAAATTGCGCGCCTAAAAATGCGAATATATCGATAATTTTTTTTGTTGCTTCATTCATTTAGCTAAACGTTAAATTTTAAATTATCGGTGGAGCTATTCCCCTTTAAGCAAATTTCAAGGAAAATTCGTATGTATATACATTTAGATTATGTTGCTCCGATCAGTTTTAGATTTTGGTAACAGTTTTACAATTGAAGTTTTCCTTAAATTTTTTTTTATTTTTAAAATCCAAAAACCGGATAAGCTAAGACGAAATGTTTCCAAACTACTTATTACCTTTCAAATGTTGAATTATTGACAAACTGTGGATTTGTAAAAACATAATAAAAACATACATTAGCCTAGCTGCGTACACACACGCGCCCCAAAATGCGTATTTTACACCCCGCACCACTAGATATGTGCATGTGGGCGTGCATTTCAGCTGACTAAGGAAGTGAGATTAGCTTAAATTCAAATTTATGATAATACTGATGTCCTTTTGCTAAAGGAATATCATTTTCATTTCCACAACAGGTTTAAGACATTTTATAACCGATTTTTTGTTTTAAAATTCAAAATGCATTGATAATATTTAAAAAACATAAATATTCAAATCAATTAATTATTTTGCTATTTCCTACACTTGCCTCACATTGTTTAAACAAATTGAAATGTTTAAACAATTTCATTCACGGCTTCTCCCCCGACCTGCCTTTCTGACATCTAAATCAATATAATTGAAGACCATTAAAAAAGTCAGTGTGGAAATTCACCCAGAACGGATTGACATAAAAATCTGAAAAAAAAACATAAATTCGGAAATAATTAGGAGCCGAGTGTATGATATAAATTAGAGCCATAAGCGGCCCCAAAGTGCCCCAAAATTCGATTTGTTTTTTTCTTAATTTTTTCTTTTGCAGTTTTTCTGTTATAAATGTTGTCAAAATGGTTTAAAAAATGGCTCTTCATAATTTTATGGGATACCCGCAAATAACTGCATTTAAACTTTTTTGAAATTCAGCCCCCTTCGTCAAGGTCGCCAATTTGGTTTTTTTTATTGTGACGTCATGGGCTCCCACCTATGTGATGTTGTTTTTTTAATTCAGAAGTTCCTCCAAGTGTGACCGTGCAAAGGCAAGGAAAATTACCACAGCCACAAAACACCAAATTGCGCGCCTAAAAATGCGAATATATCGATAATTTTTTTTTGTTGCTTCATTCTTTTAGCTAAACGTTAAATTTTAAATTATCGGTGGAGCTATTCCCCTTTAAGCAAATTTCAAGGAAAATTCGTATGTATATACATTTAGATTATGTTGCTCCGATCAGTTTTAGATTTTGGTAACAGTTTTACAATCGAAGTTTTCCTTAAATTTTTTTTTATTTTTAAAATCCAAAAACCGGATAAGCTAAGACGAAATGTTTCCAAACTACTTATTACCTTTCAAATGTTGAATTATTGACAAACTGTGGATTTGTAAAAACATAATAAAAACATACATTAGCCTAGCTGCGTACACACACGCGCCCCAAAATGCGTATTTTACACCCCGCACCACTAGATATGTGCATGTGGGCGTGCATTTCAGCTGACTAAGGAAGTGAGATTAGCTTAAATTCAAATTTATGATAATACTGATGTCCTTTTGCTAAAGGAATATCATTTTCATTTCCACAACAGGTTTAAGACATTTTATAACCGATTTTTTGTTTTAAAATTCAAAATGCATTGATAATATTTAAAAAACATAAATATTCAAATCAATTAATTATTTTGCTATTTCCTACACTTGCCTCACATTGTTTAAACAAATTGAAATGTTTAAACAATTTCATTCACGGCTTCTCCCCCGACCTGCCTTTCTGACATTGTTAATATAATCCTAATCAAGGTAAAAAATTAATGAAAACAAAATACTGAAAACCAAATAATAATTCTGAAATGCGAATTAATTTTCTTGATGTTCTTCTAAATCACATACATTTTTGCTTCTCTTTTGTTTTTGTTATTGTCAACCTAATGGTTCAAAAAATATGTCTCCAGTCAGGTCGTAGACTTTCACTTTACATAACACAAAATATGTGCTTTTTGTAAAAAGAGTCAATAGAGTAAAGTCAATAGGAGTGACTTTTTATTTTTCTTTTTCTTATCCTTAGCGAAATTGCAAAGTGATCATGGTAAAACTTTTACTCCTTATTTATTAACCGTTTGCTTTTATGTCAGCAAGAACTTTCAAACTGTAGCTTAGATGGTTATGTAATGGTTAACATAGTCTATAGGTCGTGGGTTCAAACTCATCGCAATCCTGCCAATAAGGATGTGGACATAATTATTTCTTTTTCACTTCGTAAACTATTTTTAGGTAGAGGGCAAAGAGCGGAATGCCAAATGAGTATTCCACAGCCTCTCAGAACAAAGTAAAACAAAATTAAGAGAGCTCCAATTTTGACTAGAACTTTGATTTGAACACACGACCTTTAGATTACAAGGCTTTAGATTTTGGAAAATGTAAAGTTTTCCTTAAAATACTTTTATTTTTAAAATCCAAAAAAAACCTGTTTAGCTAACACGAAATGTTTTAGAACTTTTGACAAACTGTTGTAAAAAAGAATAGAAGAAAAATATACTCTCGGCAACAACAATTATATAAGCATAAAATGCGTATTTTACAAAACTAAATATATATGTGTGTGCATTGTAGCTGACTAAGGAAGTAAGATTTGTTTTATTACTGATTTTTCTGTTTTAAAATTTAAATCGCATTGATAATATTGGAAAAAAACATAAATATCCAAACCAATAGATTATCTTGCTCTTCCTTACACGCGCCTCATATTGTTTAAACAAATGGAAATGTTTAAACAATTTGATGCATGGCTTCTTTCACCTGATTTCCTTTTTTATTATTAGTAGAATTTTTAATCTTGATTTCCGCAGGCGAAGCTGCGGGCGACCCTGCTAGTCAGCAATAAAACTGTCTTTTGCGACTTATATGACTTCGGCTATCGAAACAGAACGGCGTTGTAAAATTGAACTCATAAAACCGAACAGTAACTAAATGGTCACAATATTATTAACGCGAGGCAGAAAATATGTGGGAGCGATTGAAAAACACGTCCGACTTCAAAAGCTTCGTTTAGGCTTTAATTTTGATATAGATTTTTGATTTAAATTTTGTTAGTTTCTATAAATCAACAGCTATCGACACACGTAGGATTTTTGCGATATATTGATGTTTTGCAAAATACTTAGATATTATATATATTATATCTTAGACACTTTTGCTGGACTCTATCTTTTGGTATGTTATTTTTAAAACCCTAAAGAATATTTTAAGCAAAAAAAAAAATTTCGGATTTTGTAAAAATTTTACTCAGATGTCCCCCCTAAACAAATTTTGCTCATTTTTGACATTTCACTCCATAAATTTTGTTGACCCAGTCACTAAGAACAATCCCCAGAAAATTGAGCGTCTTTGGCGGGACCTTAAAGATACCATTCCGCACTGTGGCCGAAAGATACTTGGATACTTGGCGCGCTTTGCTTTTTTAGAGAAGCACAAGCCGCACACCTTGTGTCTCCATTTCTTTTTGCAGCCATGTCGGATATGTACAGCCCGAAGACCAAGTCATATGATGTTAAATCGAGTATTTCTATAAAAGAGTTGAAGTCTATTTGCGTCATGTTCCCCCAGCCCAAACCATAAGACCTAAAATTCTGGAAAAAATTGGGTCTGAATAGTGTGTTAGAGAAGGTGTGCACTAAGAAAGGATTTTTTAAAATTCGGCTTCTAAAAACTACCAGGACTTTTGAAAAATGCGAAATTGCTTGATTAAAACGTTAACCATTCCCACAGTTTTTAACCAAACAAGTTCATAACTTTATTTTAAGCTTTATTTGTGAAAATCTTTGAAACCCCAGAAGATGACTCCAACCGACTTCCGGTTGGGACACTTAACTAATTTTTCCGCACTGATTATGCGATTGGATCCGTTTTTGGTTTAATGTGTGGAGCTATGCCATACAATAATAAGGTATTTTTTTTTTTGGACCCACGGTTGATTTTATATAATTGTTTTTGTAAGATTGCGGGGGTTGCGGGGGCCTTTTTGGCAACACATAGTTTTTCTTTTTTGTATGCTTCGGCAGTTCGCAGCATTCTCGAACAATTTCCCAACAGAGCTCTCACAAAAACAACGTCAGCAGAGGCAGAGCAAAAGAGTAGAGAGCAGAGAGAGTTATTCTTGATCAGCATGACTAGACGAGTGGATCTAGCCATGTCCGTCTGTCCATCTGTCCGTCCGGACCATTTTTCACCAAAAAAAGTTTTTGTTCATTTTTTTCAAAATTCTATAAAAGATAAAAAACGTGCTTAAAATAAATGGGTAAAAGGTTTAAAACATTAGTAATTTATCTGTTAACAAATTAAAAAAAAAATAATTTTTTACGAAAACGTTTTGCATTTTTAATTTGGTTTATGTATTTATAAATGTATTAAATTGTTACATGGTTACAGAGCAATGAGGGAGATTCGCGCCCACTCGCAGAGACAGCGCATTAATCGGGCGGAGAGGGGACCTGCGACCCCGGGAATACCATTACCGCAGACATCCACACTAAGGTCGCGGCGTCACCTGGCCAACATGCTAATCGCCTCGGCAGTGATCTTCATAGCCTGCTGGGCACCGCACGTCTTCTGCATCTTCTACAAAAACTTCGGTAGCAAACAGCAGTGCAGCCAGACCTCCGTATACTTCAGCCTCCTGCTGGGTGAGTCTGAATCTGAGTCTCGGGTGCAATCATAACCAGTTAAAGCGAATCTTTTCCAGGATACTTCTACTCGGCTATCAGTCCGGTGATCTACTGGGCTCTCAACCACAACTCGCTTCGACAATCTCCCTGCGCACCCATCATCCGCCTACGCTCCATGCAGAATTTCCTAAGGTCTCGGTTCCGGACGCACACCGCCCCGCCGCCTCCCTCGTCCACCAACGAAGCGGCATTGGGAGCCTTTAACCCCAAGCTGATCAAGCTAACACCGAAACAGTATAGAGCTCAGGCCTCATCGCATTATCTCTACTAGTGTGATACTAAACTAAACTTGATATACATATAAACACATTTATATATACGCATACACTATATATTTTTTACGAACTCCCCCAGACTCTTTAATAGTAGAACTCGAAACAAAATCCAACCAAAGGGAACTATATATGTATGCATATGTTTTTTAAAAGCTCTATGCAACTAGTTGACGTTACCTAATCCAGAAACATACATGCTAATTATATAAAACACATAGTACCGTACATAGAAGTTAGCTGACGCTTATTTACACGATGTGGTGCGCATGAAGCTAAAGGCAACACAGTCATTTGGCCGCTCTTGCCCTTTACGATAAATACTGAAAACGTATCAAAAACAAAAAAAAACTTACAAAATTAAAGAAAACCCTAGTGACTTCTTTAAAATGTTGTTTAGTCTTTTAAGCTGAAATATTGTACTATGTTCCTTCTCATAGATAAGCAATAAGTGAATGCTTTAAGCCAAGTTAAACATACAAAAAACGAATCAAACTAAAAACGATCTAAAACTTTTCAACAATTTAAACCTAAACTGGAATGCATGCCTAGCAAAATATAAATAATTATATATGTATAAATACATATAACACGTATAAATTAAAATAGTGAATGTAGGTGTGAGCAAAAAAAGGGATAAAAATTAGTATTTTATACATACATATTCTTCGACTTAATTCTTTATACACTTTTTCTAACCATTTTTAATATCGTTCAGTTAAAACTGAACACATTTCAATCTTTAAAGGCATAGACCCCGCGGAGATATTCGCGTTTCTGATGTAAGTGCCACGCAAAAGATCAGACTCAGGATCGGGTTTCATTTCACTTTTTCAGTGGCCTCGTTTTTAATTTACGAAATTTTTATATACATGGGCCGTTCTTTAACAAACCGAACAGATTTTGCAAAAAAAATAATTTCACATTTTTGATTTGCCTGAAACTTTTTTTACACGTACTATTCGGAAAATTTGAAAAAGTACCCTCTCATTGAAAATCTGTATCTCCCGTTATATGAATCCGATTGACTTCATGTCTTTTGTATTAATTCATCTAAAACCTCTTGTTTCAAAAAAAATAAAAAAAAAGTATTAAATTTCTTAAAAATAAAAACAAATTAAGATTTTACAAAATTTTTTAAACATTGCCCCCACAAAAAAAATAATTTTTTTTTTTCAATATATGCGCCATATTGTTAGTTACAATCAGTTTTTGTAAAATATTGGAGCCATTTTTAGTATTTTTTAATATCAAAGTCTTTTTAACTTGCCCACGACTTTTTTCTAAGAACGCACGCCAAAGCATGTAGTGCATCTCGCTCTCTCTTATTACGCTTACGAAAAAATTCTAACGAAAAAAAATTCTTTTTTTCGGTCAAATCCTGATACACGTGTTTACTTATTTTCCGAATAGTACGTGTAAAAAAAGTTTCAGGCAAATCAAAAATGTGACCCAATAAAAGGCGTTCGGTTTGTAAAAAAAACCGCTCACATACAAGTGATCCCCTGAGAGGGACTACCTGTTTACAGCCCCTAAGATTTTCGTTTGAAGATTATATAAATTATTTATACCCTTGCAGAGGCTATAATGATTTCAGTCAGAAGTTTGGAACGCAGTAAAGGAGACGTTTTCTTAATCAGCATGACTAGACGAGATGATCTAGCCATGTTCGTCTGTTTGCCTGTCCGTCAATTTCTACGCAAACGGGATGAAACTTTACCTAAAGTTGTCTTTCTATTGCAGTCCGGATCGGACAACTATATCGTATAGCTCCCATAGGAATAATCGAAAATATAATGGACAAAAATTATAGCTTCAATGTTTTTTTTAACGTATTACCCATTCTTCTTGGGAATATCACTTTTTTAACTCTTTTGAATTTCGAATTAAATTTAAAAAAATCGCAGGACTAAATCATATAGCTCCGATAGGAACGATCGAAAAATTATTAGGAGAAAAAATATAGCTTTCTTAATTTGTATTGTAGTTTCTTCTTATCAGGAATATAACTTTATTTTATGATGTTAGAATTTCGAATTAATTTAAAAATTAATCGGACGACTAAAATATATAGCTGTCATAGGAAGGATCGATCGAATAATGTCAAAATAATACGAAAAGTGGTATAATATTGTTTGTTGCAACCCCTACGCAAGTAAATCTAAATTTAACATTTTGTAATTTGTATTTAAATTGGAATGATCTGAAAGGGTATATAAACTTCGGCTAGCCGAAGTTAGTTTCCATTCTTGTTTTAAGCCATTTAAAGCAAGCAGCAGTTTTACCGCCTTAGAAATAGTGGCTATAAACCTAAAGCTAACTTTAAAACATCATTTGTACTTTACAAAATCGTCAACGAAAACAAGGAACTATAAAAAATACTAATATGCTATCTAGTGAAAGTTTGTGTTTTATTTAATCTTCCGCTATCTAAACCTCTAATATATTATTTTTCATTCATAATTTATTTATTAAATTTAAGTATCACTGTGGATGGCAGTCAGCAAAGTGACGAAGCTCACAAGGTGAGTTTACAAAGGAGACAACTCTCATTACAGTTTTAAGGTTAAATAGCCCTTGAAACAAGGAAATTACCCCATATTACTAGTAGCAACACAAGGGCTAATTACTCTAAAACAAGACAGAACGTTATAGTCGAGTGCCTCGACTATCAAATACCCGTTACTCAGCTAAAGCAAGCAGTCTCAAGCAGGGCAAACCAAGCAGCCGCTTAAAAGTGCCGCCATCTACCGGACATTTCATTTCATTTAATATCAGAGAAGTTCTCTGATCGCCCTAGCGTAAGTTTTGAAAAAAATTCGTAAGTGATGGACGTGTTTTTCAAGCGGATAAGAGGTGAAGCCTTTTTCGAAATATTCAAAAGTATGTATGTACATATATCATTTGTTGTATAGCGCGCGTACAAATGTATGTATGTACGTAGATTTTACCTAAACAATTCAACTAAATTTGTATAAACTTGGTTAGGAGATTTTTGAATTCTTCCTTTAATTACATACATACATTTGTACGCGCGCTATACAAAAAATGTATGTATGTAATTAAAGGAAGAATGGGGGCAATCTTTAAAAAATGTTTTAAATTCTTAATTAGTTTTTATTTTTAAGAAATTAAAAACATATTTTTTTTAGAATTTTTTCTTGAAAGAAGAGGTTTTAGAGGAATTAATGCAAAAGACATAAAGTCAATCGAATTTATATAACCGGAGATACAGATTTTCAATGAGAGGGTACTTACTTAAATTTGACGATTTTTGGCAAACTTATAAAAATTCTAACTAAAAGAATAATTTTTTTTTCGGTCAAGTCCTGATACACGTGTTTACTTATTTTCCGAATAGTACGTGTAAAAAAAGTTTCAGGCAAATCAAAAATGTGACCCAGTAAAAGGTGTTCGGGTTGTAAAAGAACCGCCCATATAAGCAAAAAATGTGTATTTTACAAACTAAATATATATGTGTGTGCATTGCAGCTGACTAAGGAAGTAAGATTTGTTTTCTTACTGATTTTTCTGTTTTAAATTAATTTTAATTGCATTGATAATATTGAAAAAATATAAATATTCAAACCAATAGATTCTCATGCTCTTCCTTACACGCGCCTCATATTGTTTAAACAAATTGAAATGTTTAAACAATTTGACTCACGGCTTCTCCTCCCACCTGTTATCCTTTTTTATTATGATAAAAAATAACATATTTGTAAAATTTTCAATCTTGATTTCCGCAGACGAAGCTGCGGGCGACCCTGCTAGTCAAACTAATATAATAAATGAGTCCCTATAAAAAATATTCAGTAGGTAAATTCACCCAGAACTAGTGTTGGGTAAAAACTGCTCATTTGGGTGAACATGTTCACTTGTTCTTTTTTTCTTAATGAGTCAACTTACTCAGTTTGCTCACTTGTTCACTTTCTCACTTGCTCACTTGCTCACTGGCTCACAGAACACCTTAACTTTCTCACTGGTTCTGAGAAAATAGTTGATTGACTATAAAACCGTATGCAAAATGCATCCAAAAAGTAAAAATAACTATTTTTTGAGCCAAATACAGCAAGGGAGCAACTGAGCAAGTGAACTAAAAATATCAAATAAGAGAGCAAAACTGAACAAGTGAACAAAAAAGAGCAAGTAGAAGAGCAAAACTGAGCAAGTGAACAAAAAGGAGCAAGTGAGCAAAAATGAACAAGTGAACAATAAAGAACAAGTTAGAAGGAACATGTTCACTCACTCAGTTTAGTGAACAACTCTTTTTTGTTCACTCACTCATGAGCAACCCAACACTACCCAGAACAGATTTACATAAAAATCTAAAAAAAAAAACATAAATTCGGAAATAATTAGGAGCCGAGTGTAGGATATAAATTAGAGCTATAAGCGGCCCCAAAGTGCCCCATAATTCGATTTGTTTTTTTCTTAATTTTTATACCCGTTACTCGTAGAGTAAAAGGGTATATTAGATTCGTGCAAAAGTATGTAACAGGCAGAAGGAAGCGTTTCCGACCATATAAAGTATATATATTCTTGATCAGGATCACTAGCCGAGTCGATCTAGCCATGTCCGTCTGTCCGTCTGTCTGTCTGTATGAACGCTGAGATCTCGGAAACTATAAAAGCTAGAAGATTGAGATTTGGCATGCAGATTCTAGGGGTTAATACGCAGCGCAAGTTTTTTACGCCGATGTGCCACGCCCTCTCTAACGCCCACAAACCGCGAAAAACTGTGACCCGTTCTGTATGAACGCTGAGATCTCGGAAACTATAAAAGCTAGAAGATTGGGATTTGGCATGCAGATTCTAGGGGTTATTACGCAGCGCAAGTTTTTCACGCCGATGTGCCACGCCCCCTCTAACACCCACAAACCGAGAAAAACTGTGGCACCCACAGTTTTGAAGCTATTGATGGTGAATAGATCACGCTAAGTGGTTTGTAATTACACTGGTTATTGGGAGCTCGTCTTGTCTGGTGTGGCTGATGCGGCTGCTGTTAGACACCCATTTGCCAAGCTCAAGCTTAGCCTTGGACATCAGCTGGATGAGTTCGTCGCGGCGGCTAATTAATTCGTCTTCAGTTTCAGCGCCGGTGAGGACATCGTCTACGTAAAAGTCCTCAAGCACAATTTTTGATGCTGTGGGAAACTCATCCTGGTGGTCTCGCGCAAGTTGTTCCAGTACTCTGACAGCAAGAAACGGTGCACAACTTGTTCCATATGTAACTGTGCAGAGTTCAAAATGTTGAAGAGGATCATTCGGAGCATCTCTCCATACGATCCGTTGAAAGTTGCGGTGCTTAGGGGCAACCCAGATCTGGCGAAACATTTTGACTATGTCAGCCGAAAACACAAACTTGTGCATTCGAAAGCGAAGGCATACATGAAAAAGATTACGTTGAATGCTGGGTCCGATGTGTAAGGCGTCATTTAGAGCGTTGCCGTTTACATCTTTAAATGACCCGTCAAATACCACGCGCAGCTTCTTTCCTAGGACTGGGTGGTGTGGCATGTAAAACGTTTTGGCTGATGTACTGCATTCTTCTGGGGCCAGCTTACGCATATGACCTAGGCTTAGATATTCGTTCATAAATTTTGAATATTGCTTGCGTAGCTCCGTATCACGCTGTAGGCGACGTTCCACAGCATAGAAGCGTGAGACTGCGCCCTGCAGGCTGTCTCCGAACTCTTGGCATTCCTGTTTGAAAGGCAATTCAACGATGTATTTGCCGTCTGGGTCTCGGGAATGTGTGGTCAGAAAGTGTTGCTCCACCCTTTCGTGCGAAGGGTCCTGTTGAGTTTGCTCAGTATTATCCTCGATCTCCCAAAAGCGTTGAAGAGAGGCGTTTATGTCAACAGTAGTCATAAGCGTGTTGGCGGTTACTGGGTGCAGCATTGCAACGGAAGTGATTATCCATCCAAAGATCGAGCTGATGGCAATAATATTTCCATCGGCGTCAAATTTTCTGTCACCTGACAGAACGGACCAAATTTGTTCATTTCCCAGTAAAATGTCTACAGGGCAAGATGTGTTAAACGAAGTATCGGCTAACTGGAGTCCATCGTAGATCCTTAAAGCTGCTTCGTCAATGTCGTCCCGTTGAAGTGATGATGTGATTTTGCCCAGCACATGGGCTGCAACAACAATCGTATGCAGTGACACCATTGATTTGATGTGCAACGTTGACAATCCTCTAGTAGTTTCGGCCTTGACGGAAGATATTCCGGAAACTAGTATTCTTGAGGGTGAACGTGCGAGCCCAAGTGCGTTGACGCATCGTTCAGAAACGTAGGATAGCTCAAAGCCGCTATCCAAAAGCACACGGCAAATTGTGTAAGTACCTTTAGAGTTTTGGACATACACCAAAGCTGTGGGTAATGTGCTTCTTTTGAGTCCCGATGACTGTGTTATTGAGGTGCTGTTTTGCGTCTGGGCGACCAAAGTTGAGCTACATCCAGAAGTTTGAGGACTGGTCTGTGCAGTGTCCGCAGGAGCGGTTGTCATGGAATCCATGTTTTCAGGATGTACAAGAGAATGATGACGGCCATTGCAGTGCTTGCACGAATGTTTTGATTGACATTGTGAAGATCGGTGGCCAGGGCGTAGACAATTGAAGCAAAGCGACTTTCCTTTCACAAAGGAGCGCCGATGTTCGATGTTCAGATTTTGAAATTGAGAGCATTTATAGAGCTGATGGTCACCAGAGCCACACTTGCCACAATTGCCACGGTTCACTGCAATAAGTGTGCGCTTGGCTTTGACAGGCTTGTCCGTGTGGCTGCCGGGATCGAGTTTGATTGCCGATGTAGCTTGGCTTAATTCAAAATCCTCGCAACGATCATCAAGGAATTTAAACAAGTCTGTAACGGTTGGCGTCGCAGAGCTTCTGGTGTCCTCTATCCACTTCCTTCTAAAGTCGGGATCAATTTTAGCCAGTACAAGATGAATCACCCAGCAGTCACGGGTGGTCTCCCCTACTGCATCTAGCCCACGAATGATTTCATTGCCCCCGTTGGGGGCAGCAGCCAGTCCCATGAAAGTGTCCAGTAAGGAGTTCACGATATGCCTTGGGCGGTCATAGCGTTCATTCAGGCGTTCCCATGTTGAATCGTAAGCTGATTCCGTAATGGACATGTGGCTGAGAAGATTGGCTGCTTCACCAACTATGAAAGACTTAAGGTAGTGAAACTTTTGAATCTTTCCCAGATGAGTCTTGTTGTGGACAGTGCTCTCGTAAATGTCCTTAAAGGCTGGCCATTCCTTGTAGTCTCCACCAAAGGGTTTGATGTGGATTTTCGGCAACGGGTTTTCAGTTAAGGAAACTGCAGCAGGCGGCGGCGTGGCCAAGGCAGGTGTTCGGTTCTCAGAAAGTCGCTGAAAGAACTCACTTTGCTGTTGCAGCAATGTGGCCATGTTGTGATCCGCTTGAGGTATGGCGCTTGGCTGAAGTTCGCTCTTTAACGACGCGAACAAAGTAAGCGCGTGCAGGTACTTCTCCTCATACACTTGGAAGTCTTCAGTAGGATCCTCGAAACCCTCCACGCTGTCGTACAAGTGCATTTCGTCAGTGATCTCCTCAAGGCTCCTGAATGCTTGATTTAGCCGTGTCAGCATGGCATCGACTCCGGAGTAAGTACTCTGTGGAGGTGGATTCTCGATGTAATTGACCAAGCGAGTTACGGTTGCCTTTAGCCGACCACGTGCTTGGGTAAGTCGTTTCAGTGTCTGTTGCTCCATGGTGTGCAGATTCAGTTATGCAGATGCGGAAGTATCCGGCTCTCGAAGGACCAGAAATGATGGTGAATAGATCACGCTAAGTGGTTTGTAAGACCACTTTCAATTGGGTTGATAGAAAAATAACCAAATATGTCACAAAGAGAATTTACGTTTATTCATGTTGGAAGCTCGTGGCTAAGAGAGAGAGAGAGAGCCAAAAATCGAGAGACCAGACCATCTCAAGAAGAAATATCTTACGTACTATAGAAAAATACCAAAATTATTGTTAATAGTTATGAGGTTCCTCAACAGCTATATTAACGGGAAAAGAAAAGTGTATTTGTTTCATCAATACATATTGATAGACCAAAGTGGGAAACCCCCCTCCCCCCTAACGCCCACAAACCGCGAAAAACAGTGGCACCCGTCTGTATGAACGCGGCGATCTCGGAAACTATAAAAGCTAGAAGATTGGGATTTGGCATGCAGATTCTAGGGGTTAATACGCAGCGCAAGTTTTTCACGCCGATATGCCACGCCCCCTCTAACGCCCACAAACCGCGAAAAACTGTGGCACCCACAGTTTGGAAGCTATATTAACGGGAAAAGCAATGTGTATTCGTTTCATCAATACATATTGATAGACCAAAGTTGGAAACCCCCCTCCCCCCTAACGCCCACAAACCGCGAAAAGCTGTGGCGCCCATAGTTTTAAAGCTAGAGCAAAAGTGTAAACGCAATTTTGTTTGGGTTATTAACGCCTACCGAAATGTAGAAGAAATTTTTTAAATTTTTTGAAGCGGCTGCTTGGTTTGCCCTGCTTGAGACTGCTGACTTTAGCTGAGTAACGGGTATTGATAGTCGAGACACTCGACTATAGCGTTCCCTCTTGTTTCTTTTGCAATTTTTCTGTTATAAATGTTGTCATAATGGTTTACAAAATGGCTCTTTATAATTTTATGGGATACCCGCAAATAACTGCATTTAAACTTTTTTGAAATTCAGTTCCGTTCGTCATGGACGCCCATTATTCCTTTTGGTTTTTTTTTTTTATTGTGACATGGGCTCCCACATATGTGTTGTTGTTTTTTTATTCAGACATTCCTTTAAGTGTGACCGTGCAAAGGCAAAGGAAAAATACCACAGCCAAACACTAAATTGCGCGGCTAAAAATGCAAATATATTTTTTTTGTTTCTTCATTGTTTTAGCTAAACGTTAAATTTTAAATTATCGGTGGAGCTATTCAATTCCCTTTAAGTAAATTTCAAGGAAAATTTATATGTATATACATGTAAGATTAGTTTATAGTTTAAGGAGACCACAACAGAAGACGGCATTATACCTAACAGCAGAAAATACCAGCGGAAGCAGAAAAAATACCAAGCGAACAAGCGAGGAGACGCAGTGAAAAAGGGAAGAAAAAGAAGGAAGAGAGACGACAGTAAGCAGGAAAAGCAGCAGCAGAATTTAATTGACGTGTATTAATCTAAGTTTAATCTGATATATTAATAAAACCGAGTCGAGAAAAACACCTCGTCTCACATTTGGGGGCTCGTCCTAATTTGAACAGTTAAAGAGGCCCAAGCAGTCACAAGGTGTCTCTTAATTAAAAGTTGAAGTCCGCAGATGACAGAGAGGGCAACAAATCGGAAGCCTTCTGGAATACCAATAGCGAAAGCAAAACAGCGATACTATACTAGGTCAGTCGCAGCCGAAAAAGTTCAGGAAATGAGCGATAAAGAAAACGAAGCACTAAAGATGGATGAGGCAAGTGGAGAGGAAACTAAGAGGATTTCGCCAACGATTGAAACCCAATCGATCGCTGAAAACACAAGAACTCTTCAGCAACTTGTTCAGCTGCTTTCTTTAAAAATAAGCGTCGATGAGCAAAGTAATAAGAGTTGCACTATTACGGCTGAAAGTTTTGCAAAAATCATCCCTGAGTTTGACGGTGAGTCTATTCCAGTTACACATTGGTTTGACAATTTCGAGAAGAATGCTGAAGCCTATGATCTGAACATAAAGCAAATGTATGTACAGGCTCGTGCCAAGATGACAAAAACAGCAAAGTTGTTCTTGGATGCCACTTATGTACACCAATACTCGGAGCTCCGTAATTTGCTAGAGGCGGAGTTCAGTCGCCAATATATGTGCAGCGCCGATGTTCATGAGCAGCTTCGTGATCGAAAAAAATACAAGCAGGAATCATTTCATGAGTATCTCCTGCAGATGAGAAAGATCGCATCTCTTGGAAGCATAGATGCGCGGTCTGTAATCCGCTACGTCGTGGATGGCCTTAAGCTTAGAAGTGACTTTAAGTACACGCTCTACAACTGCAAGTCCTTCAAAGAGCTGCAGGAGCAGTATGAGGTTTTCGATCGCGTCGCCACGAAGAGCCCGAACCCGTTTCAACCAAGAGAAGATAACTGGACGTCAACTCATAAGGGACAGCACGAAATCAACGAAAGAAAGAGTCACTGCTATAATTGCGGATCCGGTGATCATTTGCGTAAGGATTGTCAGGCTGCAACTAAATGTTTTCGATGCAACAAAGAGGGACATATGTCTAGAAATTGTCCGGAAGCAGCTACTGCCGTACAAGTTGTACGACATGAAAATCGAATGAAGACTGTTAAGCTGAATGACATAGAGGTGGATTGTCTGGTGGATACTGGAGCCGACGTCTCCATTTTGAGCAACTGCGTCTTTGACAAAATTCCAAATGTCACTCTGGAGGAATGTTCGTCAAAGCTGCGCGGATTGGGAAAAAAGGTCACATGCCCAGTTGGTTGCTTTTCGGCTGACGTTGCAGTAGATGAGGAAATTACTTGGCACAAGTTTGTAGTTGTCCAGGATAAAGACATCGAGTATGACGCTCTGCTTGGATTTGACTTCGTTTCGAAATTCAACCTGTCATTGTCAGCCGAAGGGTACAAGTTTTCTGCCCAGATTCCCAGGCAGAAAACTTGTGAGGAATCAAATCAGATGAGTATTTATAACATCAGTAATACAATTGACGAAATCGATGTACCTCCCCAGTTCTCAAAGGAAGTGTTGACGATGATTGAAACCTATAAGGCAATAAACCCTGTAACAGAGGTTCCAGTGAAGCTTAAGATCATTCCGGATGGAGAGATGGTTCCTTTTCGTCAGTCGCCAAGCCGTTTTGCCATTTCCGAGGAGAAGGATGTGGAGGAACAGATCGACGAGTGGTTAGCTACAGGAATCATACGCCCGTCTTCATCAAACTTTGCCAGCCGAATAGTTTTGGTAAACAAAAAAGATGGCACACGTCGTATATGCGTTGATTTCCGGAAATTAAATTCGATGGTGTTGAGGGACTGTTTTCCTGTCCCCGTAATCGATGATGTGCTCGAGAATCTGCAGAAAGCTAAGTACTTTAGCGTCATGGACTTGGAGAATGGTTTTTTCCACGTAGCGGTAGAAGAGGAGAGCAAGAAATACACAGCCTTCATAACCAAATCAGGACTCTACGAATTTAACAGAACCCCATTTGGATTTCGGAATTCGCCTGCAGTTTTTATTCGCTACGTAAACTATGTGTTTCAGGAGTTGATGAACAAAGATGTCCTCGATTTATACATGGATGATATAATAATTCACGCTGATACCGCCGAAAACTGTTTAGAGAAAATGGCTCTCGTCTTGGACACAGCTCGTAACTTTGGACTAAAAATTAAATGGCGGAAATGTCACTTTCTGCAAACTCGAATTTGCTTTTTGGGTCACAACATTGAGAACGGAAATCTGTGGCCAGGCGAAGAAAAAACGGCAGCAGTCAGCAAGTTTTCGGTACCTAAAAACGTCAGGGCAGTCCAAGCATTTCTGGGATTGACGGGATTTTTCAGAAAATTTGTTTTGAATTATTCACAGATCGCCCGCCCATTAACTGATCTGCTTCGGAAAGGAGCTGCATTTCGAATGGCTGAGGCTCAGATGAAAGCATTTCAGCTGTTGAAAGACGCATTGACAAAGGAGCCTGTTTTAAAACTTTGTAACAGAGAGGCCAAAACGGAATTACACACGGATGCATCAAAAGACGGATTTGCGGCGGTACTAATGCAGTGGTCTGAAGGGAAACTGCACCCTATCCAATATTGGAGTAAAAAAACATCCGAAGCAGAAACTCGCCAACACAGTTACATCTTGGAAGCCAAAGCCGTATATCTCGCCATCAAGAAATTCAGACACTATTTGCTGGGATCGCCCTTCAAGTTAGTCACAGATTGCATCGCGTTTAAGCAAACTTTAAAGAAGACGGATGTACCAAGAGCAGTCACCCAATGGATAATTTATCTGCAGGATTTTGAATTTGAAGTAGAGCATCGACCTGGAGAGCGATTGAAACACGTTGACTGCCTTAGTCGTTACCCAGACCGTGTATTGCTTGTATCTTTTGAGATTACAGCGCGCATCAAAAATGCTCAAGGAAAAGATGAGATGCTGAAGGCGATTGTGGAACTTCTAGCTGTTCGACCATATGAAGGGTACAAGATTAAAGGAGGCTTACTTTTTAAGGAAGTTAATGGAAATGATCTTTTGGTAGTACCGAAAGCTATGGAGAAGGAAGTTATTGTCGACGCCCACAATACTGGTCATTTCGCTCTCCAAAAAACTGTGCACGCTGTACAACAATCTTATTGGATTCCTCATCTCGAGCAAAAAGTTCACCATATTGTTAACAACTGCGTTAAGTGCATCCTTTTTAATAAGAAGCTTGGCAAGAAGGAAGGACTCCTAAACTGCATCGACAAGGGGGATAAGCCACTACATACATTGCACGTAGATCATTTGGGTCCCATGGATGCCACTGGAAAGCAGTATAAGTACATATTTGCGATGGTGGATGCTTTTACAAAATTTATATGGCTTTTTCCTACGAAGACCACGAGCTGTGAGGAAACTCTGAAGAAGATCGATATTTGGTCTGAAGTTTTTGGGAACCCAGTGCGTTTGATATCTGACAGAGGCTCCGCATTTACCGCTAACTTGTTTGCAGAGTACATGAAGAAAAACGGCATAGAACACGTGTGGAGCACAACTGGAGTACCTCGAGGGAATGGACAAATTGAGAGGGTAAATCGGACGATTTTATCTCTTATATCAAAAATTTCGGCGGAGGATCCACCCAAATGGTTTAAGGTAGTGCCAGAAGTGCAGCGAGCTGTAAATTCACATGTACATGCTTCTACCAAGAGATCACCATTTGAGCTCATGTTCGGTGTGAAAATGAACAATAAAACAACCGAGCGTATTATACAACTCTTGGAGGAGGAGATGTATTCAAACTTTGATGAGGAACGACAGAAGATGAGGCACGATGCTAGAATAGAAATACAAAAAGCACAGGATTCGTACAAGAAACATTTTGACCAGAAACGGAAGCCAGAAGTCGGATATCAAGTCGGAGATTTAGTCGCAATACGTCGCACACAATTTGTTGCTGGAAGGAAACTATCCAGCGAATATTTGGGACCTTACGAAGTTTCAAAAGTAAAAAGGAACGGTCGATACGATGTTCGGAAAGCAGCTGAAGTAGAAGGTCCATCTAACACCTCAACAAGCTGTGATTCTATGAAGCTGTGGCGTTATGTAGAGGACAATAAAGATGATGATTGGTCATCTGGGACAGATGAGTAGTCAGGAATGGCCGAATGTAAGATTAGTTTATAGTTTAAGGAGACCACAACAGAAGACGGCATTATACCTAACAGCAGAAAATACCAGCGGAAGCAGAAAAAATACCAAGCGAACAAGCGAGGAGACGCAGTGAAAAAGGGAAGAAAAAGAAGGAAGAGAGACGACAGTAAGCAGGAAAAGCAGCAGCAGAACTTAATTGACGTGTATTAATCTAAGTTTAATCTGATATATTAACAAGAGGGAACGCTATAGTCGAGTGCCTCGACTATCAAATACCCGTTACTCAGCTAAAGTCAGCAGTCTCAAGCAGGGCAAACCAAGCAGCCGCTTCAAAAAATTTAAAAAATTTCTTCTACATTTCGGTAGGCGTTAATAACCCAAACAAAATTGCGTTTACACTTTTTCTCTAGCTTTAAAACTATGGGCGCCACAGCTTTTCGCGGTTTGTGGGCGTTAGGGGGGAGGGGGTTTCCAACTTTGGTCTATCAATATGTATTGATGAAACGAATACACATTGCTTTTCCCGTTAATATAGCTTCAAAACTGTGGGTGCCACAGTTTTTCGCGGTTTGTGGGCGTTAGAGGGGGCGTGGCATATCGGCGGGAAAAACTTTCCCTGCGTATTAACCCCTAGAATCTGCATACCAAATCCCAATCTTCTAGCTTTTATAGTTTCCGAGATCTCAGCGTTCATACAGACGGGTGCCACTGTTTTTCGCGGTTTGTGGGCGTTAGGGGGAGGGGGGTTTCCCACTTTGGTCTATCAATATGTATTGATGAAACAAATACACATTTCTTTTCCCGTTAATATAGCTTCAAAACTGTGGGTGCCACCGTTTTTCGCGGTTTGTGGGCGTTAGAGGGGGCGTGGCACATCGGCGTGAAAAACTTGCGCTGCGTAATAACCCCTAGAATCTGCATGCCAAATCCCAATCTTCTAGCTTTTATAGTTTCCGAGATCTCAGCGTTCATACAGAATGGGTCACAGTTTTTCGCGGTTTGTGGGCGTTAGAGAGGGCGTGGCACATCGGCGTGAAAAACTTGCGCTGCGTATTAACCCCTAGAATCTGCATGCCAAATCTCAATCTTCTAGCTTTTATAGTTTCCAAGATCTCAGCGTTCATACAGACGGACAGACGGACAGACGGACAGACAGACGGACAGACGGACAGACAGACGGACAGACGGACAGACGGACATGGCTAGATCGACTCGGCTAGTGATCCTGATCAAGAATATATATACTTTATATGGTCGGAAACGCTTCCTTCTGCCTGTTACATACTTTTGCACGAATCTAATATACCCTTTTACTCTACGAGTAACGGGTATAATAAAACCGAGTCGAGAAAAACACCTCGTCTCACATACATTTAAATTCTGATTCAGATTTGAAATGATTTTACTATTTGCAAAATCATGCTGCTCCGATCAGTTTTAGATTTTGGTAACAATTCTACAATCGAAGTTTTCCTTAAATTTGTTTTTATTTTTGAAATCCAAAAACCCGATAAGCTAAGACGAAATGTTTCCAAACTACTTATTACCTCTCAAATGTTGAATTATTGACAAACAATAGATTTATAAAAACAAAAATAAAAACTTAAATTCGCCCCGCTCCGTACACACACACGCACGCTAAAATGCGTATTTACACCCCTGTAAAGGTGTATCGTTTCCCCCGCCATCAATAATAAGATAGGTAGGTTGTCGTAGATATTTATTTGAATTTATTTGAGGTTTTTATTAATTTGTTTTGGGTCTTTTAGGAGCAGCCGTTGTTGCCGCTCCAAGCTCATAAGAGGTTCTGTTTAAGCCCAATTTACTTAGGAGGTAAAAAGGTCTAAGTCCCGTAGCGGCGCTGCCAACAGCGGCAGCGGAGAGACGGCCTATATATTCTTATATTCTAAAGTATATAGCTATGCTCACTTAGTCTGGAGCGCGGAGATATATGCACATGCATGAGGTCCGCTCGTGTTGCAATTATGCTGACACTTGCAAGTGCCTCGACTATCAAATACCCGTTACTCAGCTAAAGCAAGCAGTCTCAAGCAGGGCAAGCCAAGCAGCCGCTTCAAAGTGGCGTCGTCTACCGGCCATTTCATAATTTGATTATAACTTTTTACTGACGATTTAAAAATTTTCTTCTACATTTCCATAGGCATTAATAACCCAAACAAAATGGCGTTTACACTTTTGCTCTAGCTTTAATGGGGAGGGGGGGGGGGTCGATCTAGCCATGTCCGTCTGTCCGTCCGTCTGTCCGTCCGTCTGTCCGTCCGTCTGTCCGTCTGTCCGTCTGTCCGTCCGTCCGTCCGTCCGTTTCTACGCAAACCAGTCCCTCAGTTTTGAAGCTACACACAAAAAACAAGAGGGAACGCTATAGTCGAGTGCCTCGACTATCAAATACCCGTTACTCAGCTAAAGTCAGCAGTCTCAAGAAGGGCAAACCAAGCAGCCGCTTCAAAAAATTTAAAAAATTTCTTCTACATTTCCGTAGGCGTTAATAACCCAAACAAAATTGCGTTTACACTTTTGCTCTAGCTTTAAAACTATGGGCGCCACAGCTTTTCGCGGTTTGTGGGCGTTAGGGGGAGGGGGGTTTCCAACTTTGGTCTATCAATATGTATTGATGAAACGAATACACATTGCTTTTCCCGTTAATATAGCTTCAAAACTGTGGGTGCCACGGTTTTTCGCGGTTTGTGGGCGTTAGAGGGGGCGTGGCATATCGGCGTGAAAAACTTGCGCTGCGTATTAACCCCTAGAATCTGCATGCCAAATCCCAATCTTCTAGCTTATATAGTTTCCGAGATCTCAGCGTTCATACAGACGGGTG
This sequence comes from Drosophila mimetica, assembly GCA_037075245.1. Classification (NCBI taxonomy): domain Eukaryota; kingdom Metazoa; phylum Arthropoda; class Insecta; order Diptera; family Drosophilidae; genus Drosophila; species Drosophila mimetica. The sequence goes on along the minus strand of JBAMCH010000007.1, from coordinate 28,900,921 downwards.
CCACTGTTTTTTGCGGTTTGTGGGCGTTAGGGGGTAGGGGGTTTCCCACTTTGGTCTATCAATATGTATTGATGAAACAAATACACATTTCTTTTCCCGTTAATATAGCTTCAAAACTGTGGGTGCCACAGTTTTTCGCGGTTTGTGGGTGTTAGAGGGGGCGTGGCACATCGGCGTGAAAAACTTGCGCTGCGTAATAACCCCTAGAATCTGCATGCCAAATCCCAATCTTCTAGCTTTTATAGTTTCCGAGATCTCAGCGTTCATACAGAACGGGTCACAGTTTTTCGAGGTTTGTGGGCGTTAGAGAGGGCGTGGCACATCGGCGTGAAAAACTTGCGCTGCGTATTAACCCCTAGAATCTGCATGCCAAATCTCAATCTTCTAGCTTTTATAGTTTCCAAGATCTCAGCGTTCATACAGACGGACAGACGGACAGACAGACGGACAGACGGACAGACGGACAGACGGACAGACAGACGGACAGACGGACAGACGGACATGGCTAGATCGACTCGGCTAGTGATCCTGATCAAGAATATATATACTTTATATGGTCGGAAACGCTTCCTTCTGCCTGTTACATACTTTTGCACGAATCTAATATACCCTTTTACTCTACGAGTAACGGGTATAAAAATATCGCCCCGTATATTCGATATGGCCAATGTAAAAAGCATGTAATTCAAACCCACATCGTTTTTACATGAAATACTCATCAAATTTACATTATTAAGGTCATTTTGCCGAATTTGCTCTCTCGGAGACTCTCTCACTTCGAAAAAGAGAGCAATACGCCATATGGAGAGCAAAATGACGTGAGTTGAAACGAGAAAGACAGATTCGAAATTCGAACTGACGTACTTCGAACATGATGTTTACATTTCGACCATATCAATTTTACACGGGTCCATATCAAGTTAAAATTGACCTTAAAAAATGTAAAATTGACCTACGTTTCCTATCGATTTTTTTTTGGGTGTACGGAGCTGAAACTTTACCAAAAGTCGTCTTTCTGTTTCAGGTAGTATATAAGTCGGAGCCGGCCGGATCGGACAACTATATCTTATAGCTCCCATATGAATAATCGGAAAAATAATTGAAAAAAAATTATAACTTATGTGTTTTTTTACATATTACCTTATGCTCCGGATCGGACAACTATATCTTATAGCTTCCATAGGAATAATCGGAAAATAATTGAAAAAAAATTATAACTTATGTGTTTTTTGACATATTACCTTATGCTCTTGAAAATATCATTTTTTTAACTGTTCTGAATTTCGAATTAAATTTTATAAAAATCGGACGACTATATCATATAGCTCCCATAGGAACGATCGGAAAACTAAAGGGAAATTAATAGAAACAAAATTATAGCTTTGTTAATTTTTATTGTATTCTCTTCTACTTTGGAATATAAGTTTATTTTATTATTTTAGAATTTCGAATTAAATGTAACATAAATTGGATGACTATATTATATAGCTGCCATAGGAACGATCGATTAATTAATGTCAAAATACTCCGTAAACTGCTACAATTTTATTTGTTGCAAATCTAAATTTAACATTTTTGTAATTTCAAATAGAATAGGAAGGGTATATAACCTTCGGCTGGCCGAAGTTAGCTTTTTTTCTGAGTTTGCGACCCTAAAATGTTAACACAGAAGGTTCCACTGTTGGTGGCATGATAAGAATACTAAGTAATTTTTAGAGAGGCTTTTTAAGAAAATCGATGCGTTCAGGTTACTTTTTGTTCAATCTAATGTTGATGTGATATGCGTATCTGAGACCTGGTTTACGTCTGATTTGCTGATCGAGTGTGATGGTTATGTTTTGTTTCGTTCAGACCGTGTAGGCCACGCTGGTGGTGTCGCTATATTTGTCAAGTGTACACTAAATTGTAGGGTTAAATGTGAACAAACAAGAGACAGTGAAATTGAGTATATTTTTCTGGAAATATCGAACAAATTTATGAGAAATAAAGTGCTGGTTGGTTGTATATACCGCCCAAATCGCACAATAGACTTTGATCCATTAATGGAGACCATAAGCGAGTTGTCTGCTGCATTATTCTTGCCGGAGATTTTAACAGCAATATTTTATGCGAAAACCATTTAATAGATAACTTTGAGACGTTGGGTCTGTATGCTGTTAATAAATCTACGCCAACACACTTTAGTAACTTCTGTGATACTTTACTTGACTTATTTTTTTTAATGACACTAAAAAGATTTAACATTATGACCAGATCTCTGCACCAGCTTTTTCTAAGCATGATCTCATTTTTATACCCGTTACTCGTAGAGTAAAAGGGTATATTAGATTCGTGTAAAAGTATGTAACAGGTAGAAGGAAGCGTTTCCGACCATATAAAGTATATATATTCTTGATCAGGATCACTAGTCGAGTCGATTTAGCCATGTCCGTCTGTCCGTCTGTATGAACGCTGAGATCTCGGAAACTATAAAAGCTAGAAGATTGGGATTTGGCATGCAGATTCTAGGGGTTAATACGCAGCGCAAGTTTTTCACGCCGATGCGCCACGCCCCCTCTAACTCCCACAAACCGCGAATAACTGTGGCACCCACAGTTTTAAAGCTAGATTAACGGGAAAAGGAATGTGTATTTGTTTCTTCAATACATATTAATTGATCAAAATGGGAAAGCCTCCCTCCACCCTAGCGCCCACAAACCGCGAAAAGCTGTGGCGCCCGTCTGTATGAACGCTGAGATCTCGAAAACCATAAAAGCTAGAAGATTTGGATTTGGCATGCAGATTCTAGGGGTTAATACGCAGCGCAAGTTTTTCACGCCTATGTGCCACGCCCCCTCTAATGCCCACAAACCGCGAAAAACTGTGGCACCCACAGTTTTGAAGCTAGATTAACGGGAAAAGGAATGTGTATTCGTTTCTTCAATACATATTGATTGATAAAAATGGGGAAACCCCCCCCCCTCCCCCCTAACGCCCTCAAACCGCGAAAAGCTGTGGCGCCCACAGTTTTAAAGCTAGAGCAAAAGTGTAAACGCTATTTTGTTTGGGTTATTAATGCCTACCGAAATGTAGAAATCGGCCCACTCAGTAAAAAGTTATAAGCAAATAATGAAATGTCTGGTAGATTTAAGCGGCTGCTTGCTTTGCCCTGCTTGAGACTGCTTGCCTTAGCGGAATAACGGGTATTTGATAGTCGAGACACTCGACTATAGCGTTCTCTCTTGTTTTAACCTGTGATATTACCTTTGACTATGCTGAGAAATCGTTTAGTTATAGAGATTATAAGAATATTAATTACATGGAACTTCAACGTGAATATACTGCTTGTAATTGGTGTCCTATATATCAATGTCCAAGTGTCGAGTCTCAATTAAATATCTTAAATAATCAAGCCAAGACAAAATCCCTGGTTTACTAACGAAATCAAGAAGCAACTTTATTTGCGGGATGTGGCTTATTTTAAATGGAAGCGATACAAAACCCAACATTTCAGTATGCAGTACCGGGAGGCAAGATCGCGAGTCACAAAAATGATTAAGGATGTGAACATTTTAATTCGAAATTTGAAAACAATCCATCAATAAAAAATACATGGAAGGACATCAACAACTTAGGAATAGGAAAGTGTAGGCTGATCACAATGTTGATGTCGAGAAACTTTGTCGAACGTTTACTCAACTCGATGTACCTGAAGCAACTTCAAACCAGTACCTGAATAATACTACTTACTGTGATAATAGTTTTAGCTTTGTGTGCGTCGATCAAGGTGATGTTTTAGACGGTATTCTCAAAATTAAGTCAAGTGCTGAAGGTTTAGACAATGTTAACCCAAAAGAGCATAGGTGAACAAGCCTGAGAAAACTGCCCCAGGCGTTATTGCAAAATTTTGGATAAGGTTTGTTAGATAGAGTCTTAATGGATAAGAATTCCAATTTCCAAATCTTTTGACCCGCTGGTTTACGAATAATCTGCAGCAACTTAAGAACATATCACTTCTTATATCTTCCCTTCGGTGGTTCTTAGGGAATCTTTTTTGATGCCAAAAATCTTTAAACTAGCCTGCAAGATTGTCAACCAATCTTTGGATTTTTACCATTCTTGTAAGTTGATTAAAATCGGGATCAAAATTTTCAAACAATTTGTTCAAGACTTACCAGTTCTGACAATACCGCCAATTTTTTACTGTTTGTGTGTTCAATAGTCATCTACATCATATAAATTATTCATAATTTTTTAAGTGGTGCAACAGGGTTAAAAAAATTAAAATCTGAAGATTTTATATTTCGTAAAATTATGAATAGGGTCCATAAAATATAGTTGGCTAGTAAATAGTTATCTGTATTAAGCAAATAATATTCAAAGAATAAAGTTCAGTTAATATGGCTGAAAAGTGTGCGATCTGTTGTCGTTGGCTTCGAAAGATTAATGCCAGGAAAAAGACCCTTTCAACTCAGGAAGAAGCCGATCATATAAGCAATAAACTGGGAAAAGTAATTGATATTGGTTCAACCATATGCAACAACTGCAACCTAAAAATTTACAAATTGAATAATTCGGAAAATCAGAATTTAAATGATCCCGACTACGTGTCAATATCAAAAGTTGAAGTTGATAATGAAGAAAGTGTTTTATTATCCATTTCCCGGCTAGTTTCCACTCATAAATTCTGCTGCATTTGCCGCAAAGCAACAGACCTGAAAGTTGGTCCCAAGACCGCTCGATTCCAGTGCTATTCAACGAAGGGAATATACATAACAAGGAACAACCGATGCTGCAAATCGCATTTGATAAAAGAAAAGTTCTTCGAAAACGAAGAACTACAAAACGATCTGGATTGGTGCCGTTTTGTAGTTATAGTTCTATACCAAAATCTGAAATCGCTGAGTTGCTAGAGCTTAAGCAAGCAAGTGTCTGAAACGGTTAACGCATAAGCAGCTTTTACAGTTTACTGGTATGACTTCTAATACACTTTTTTAACATTTCATAACAATAATTACGTAGGTTTAAATTGGATGCAGCTAAAGGAGTTGGAAGAGTCTTTGCACTCTATGAGAAACATGCAAAGTAGGAGTAAAATAGAAGCTATAATTATTTTTTTAGCTAAGCTGAGACTCGAAAATAGCAATGAAACGATTGCCAACATATTTGAAATGGACAATCCTTATATGGTTTCAGATTGCGTACAAGCAGTAATCAAAGCTTTTAAAAATGATTTTCTGCAATCTGAATTCGGCTTAAAGAATGTAACTAGCTCCCAGATAATAATGGAGACCACGGACATAACAAAACGGTTACTGGACACAACAGACAACCAATTATTAATCATTTGTGATGGAACGATGTACGTTCCACGCCACCAAAAAAGTTTAAATAACGCGAATCAACGAAAGTCCTTCTCAGGACAAAAAAAAGTTCCCTTGTGCAAGCCATTCACTATTTGCTCTACAAACGGCTTCGTAATTGACATGACGGGACCATACACGGCCAATGTTAACGATGCTACCATCCTTAAAGACCTTATGAACGACAAGGAAGGATTGCCGAGGTTACTTCAACGAGGTGATATATTTGTACTGTATAGAGGATTTCGTGACGTAGTTAAAAGCCTAGAAGACAAAGGATTTACTGTTTTAATGCCTGCAATGAAGGGAAAACGAAACCAAATTACGACAAACGAATCCAACAAGTCACGAATTGTCACCAAAATAAGGTGGGCGGTCGAGGCGGTGCATGGAATTTTAAAGCAATAATATCAACTTCTGGGCCAAAAAGTGGACAACAAGATGATCCCCAAAATTGAAATTCTGTGTCACATAGCTTGTTACCTTAACAACAGATTCGGCAAAAGATTAACTAGTGACCATAACAGAACGGATAAAATATTACAGCAAATAAAAAGTAAAATGAGTGCAGTAAATCTTTTGGCAGATAAAGTAGAAAAAGAAGGCCTAATGCGAAAAAAAGTGGTGTTCGGAGCCATCAGCAGCAATGACATAGAAGATTTCCCGGAATTAACAGAAGAAGATCTAATCATATATTTTGGCGGTACCTATCAGTACACCCAGTCTATATACTATTTAGCAGAATTACAAAATGACAACGGCAAAATCAATATGGAGTACTTACGGGAGAGTCGTAACATATTACGAATACGGGCCAAACAGATTTGGCCAAAAAAAAAATTTCCCATTTTCTATTTGCCTGAAACTTTTTTTACACGTACTGTTCGGAAAATAAGTAAGCACGTGTATCAGAATTTGACCGAAAAAAAATTATTTTTTTAGTTAGAATTTTTTTAAGTTTGTTAAAAATTGTCAAATTTGGAAAAGTACCCTCTCTTTGAAAATCTGTATCTCCGGTTATATGAATCCGATTGACTTCACATCTTTTTTATTAATTCCTCTAAAACCTTTTCTTTCAAAAACAAATTTCTAAAAAAAATTAGTTTTTAATTTCTTAAAAATAAAAACAAATTAAAATTAAAAAAAAAAATTTAACCATTGCCCCCACAAAAAAAAAATGTTTTATTTGAATATATGCGTTACAATCGGTTTTGTAAAAAATTGGAGCCATTTTTAGTTTTTTTAATATCAAAGTTTTTGTAACATGCCCTCGACTTTCTTCTATGAACGCACGCCAAAGCATGTTGTGCATCTCGCTCGCTCTTATTATATGCTGTGTATACACATAAAATCCAGGCACATAAATCGGAAGACATATCACATTTTTATTGAATACGTACCAGATGGAAACACATTAGACTCCATAATAGGGCACTTCTGCAGCTGCCCAAATGGAACCCGAACTGTTGGCTGCTGCTCGCATGTCGCATCTGTTCTATATTACCTATGTAACGGACGATATAAGTCTAAAATTGTAAGGCCAGCAGAAATCCTGACAAACATTTTTGACAGAACTGGAATAAGCTCCACAATAAACGAGGATAGTTATGAAGATTAATTAATTTTGAATTCCATAATAACACTAAAATATAAAATCTTCAGTTTTTTATTTTTTTAACCCTGTTGCACCACTTAAAAAATTATGAATATTTTATATGATGTAGATGACTATTGGACACACAAACTGTAAAAAATTGGCGGTGTTGTCAAAACTGGTAAGTCTTGAACCAATTTTTTGAAAATGTTGATCGCGATTATAATTAACTTACAAGAAACAAATAACATTAAAAAAAAAATAGTTTGTTTAACAATAAAAAAATATTAGTTTTTGTTAAAATAATTACCTAAGTAAATAAAAAAATAACTAGTTAATATTTTAATCAAAGAATTCCTATTTGTTAGTCAGATTTGATTAAATGACTCGTAAGCATGACAACCAAAAGCAGGTAATAAGAGCGAACGAGATGCACAACATGCTTTGGCGTGCGTTCATAGAAGAAAGGCGAGGGCTTGTTAAAAAACGTTCGATATTTAAAAACTGAAAATGGCTCCAACTTTTTACAAAAACCGATTGTAACTAACAATACGGCGCATATATTAAAATAAAAAAAAATTTTTTGTGGGGGCAATTTTAGAGGAATTAATGCAAAAGACATGAAGTCAATCGAATTTATATAACCGGAGATACAGATTTTCAGTGAGAGGGTACTTTCTTAAATTTGACGATTTTTGGCAAACCTATTGTTGGAAGTAGCCACGTGGTATAGTGGATTATCCCAAGCAAAGAATTACGCAGCGGCTTTATAGTTAATGGTTTAATCGTTATAATAGAACTGAACTCGTGATTGTACGAGTATACACACTTAGGAACAAGAGTAAGCAGCGAGATGGAAAAACATATGTTTAAAGCTCGCCGCTCGATATACATACATTCTTGTTACATATAAAGATATTGTTACCGAACAGATTATGTTATGCTTACTGTTAAATACAATTTCAACACTTTTGCTTAAGCTATACATGATCTGCGCTATCGGAATCTACTAGTCCAAGGGCTCTAACAAATTTACAATGCTTTTGCTTACATAAACCTTTTGTTAACAAATCTGCAACATTTTCTTCTGTAAATACATGTTTTAAATTGATTTCGTTGCTCTCAACTTTTTCTCTTACATAATGAAACTTTATGTCTATGTGTTTGGTACGCTTATGATGGATCGGGTTTCTTGCAATATGATGAGAACTGATGTTGTCTCCGAAGATAGTTATTGGCTCTTGGTTGGGCCAACCCATATCCCCCAGCAATCTTCTAAGGTATATTGCCTCTCTAGCTGCAGTTGACAGGGCAATATATTCCGCTTCTGTGCTGCTCAAAGCAACGACGCTCTGCTTCGTTGAAGACCATGAGAACGCAGCGCCAGCCAGGAAGAAAGCATATCCAGAGTAAGACTTCCGGTCCAGTTGGTCGTTCGCCCAATCCGCATCTGCAAATCCTATTACTGATCCTCCAGACTTCTTGTAGACAATACTCAAGTTTGATGTCCCCGCTAAATATCGCAACAAGTGTTTAGCTGCAGACTCGTGCTCGATGTGCGGATCAGTGTTACGCTGGGATAGCTTGCTTACGGCATGTACAATGTCAGGTCGGCTCAGAACGGCTAAATACATGAGAGAACCGATTAGTGATTGGTACTTAGTGATATTTACCTTAACGCAATTTGTATCCTTGCAGGTAATATGGAATCCAGCGTCTAGCGGTGTTGCAGCCGGTCGGCATGCTGTCATGCCATACTGATCCAACAAGCAGTGAATGTATCTCTGTTGACAAAGAGTTATACATCCCGTATCGCCATTTCTGTTGATTTCCAGACCCAAGAAATAGTTCAGATTGCCTCCGTCTTGCATGTCGAAGACCGCAGATATCTTGCTTTTGACCACGGTGATGTCCTCCTCACTTGGGCAAATGAAGATAAGATCATCCACGTATACGGCTATGTAGCTGTACTTGTTCTGACTTTCTTTGATGTATAAACAAGGTTCGTTTCTGCTTCTGTTGAATCCAATCCTCTGCAGGGCTTCATCTAATGTGCTGTTCCATGCACGTCCAGATTGCTTTAGCCCATATATCGCTTTTCGTAGCTTTAATACACAGTTGGGGTTGCGATTGTCAACAAAGTTCGAAGGTTGTTTCATATACACGTCTTCATGTAGCTCGGCATTCAAGTATGCGTTTGATATATCAACCTGATCCATATTCAGCTGCTTTTCTACGGCTACAGCGAAAAGCATTCGTAAAGTTTCATATCGGATTACAGGAGAATATGTTTCCCAGTAGTCTATACCAAACTGTTGTCCGCAACCTTTCGCTACCAGTCGAGACTTAAACCGTTCGATTTCGCCATCCTTGCTTCTTTTGATGCAAAACACCCATTTTGATCCGATGGCCCTCTGCCCCTTGGGCAGATCTGTTAATGACCAAGTCCCGTTGGCCACGAGCGCATCCATCTCTGCTTGCATTGACGTCTTCCAGTGTTTGCTGTACTGGCCAGACAGTGCTTCGTCCGCTGTGTTCGGAGTTTCGGCGTCTTGAAGGCTGTTTATGTTGTTGAGCATTTGGTTCTTCGGTCTGCCAGGGTTGCCCGTCCTATTTATTTTCGGCCTTCCAGGACCCCGACGAACTGCATTTTGTGAGGATATCGGCATATTTTCGTCCTGGTTTGGGACTGCCTCGCTGTGTACTTCATCCTGCTCATCAGGATCACTTGCGCTGACAAATATATCCTCCTCTTCGCCGCTGTGTGTAGAATCGCACCTTGGAGAGTGCTGCTGCTGGGCTCCCCTCTTTTCGTCCTCTGGAGTTGTGGATCCATCGTTGTTGGCAGCTCCTTGATCTACTTCCGAATGACACTCAAGGCGAATGATATTTGAATCGAAGTTGGGTATTTGAGGACTATCATTTTTCTTGGCAAACTCACCTTCAACAAGTTTGACATCTCGTCGCTCAATTATACTTCTGCTCCCTGGGTCATACAGCCGGTAGGCTTTTGCTGCTTGAGAGTATCCTACGAAAATGTACTCTTTTCCTTTTGGTTTGAATTTTCCTCGTGACGTCTTGTCCAGGGCAAATGCACGTGAGCCGAAAATCCTGAGATGCTTCACTGAAGGTAAACGCTTGCTCCACATCTCGAATGGTGTTTTTTCGTCCAGTGATTTTGTTGGGCACCTATTTCTCAAATAGGCAGCTGTGCGTACGGCTTCCGCCCACAAAAATTCATCCAGATTTGCATGAATAAGCAAACTTTTTGCCATCTCTACGATGGTGCGGTTAGCTCGTTCAGCGACACCGTTTTGCTGGGGTGTATAGGGTACCGTCAATTGTCGTTTAATTCCGCAAGAGTTAAGAAATTCCGCGAATTCGTTGTTGACGTACTCCTTGCCATTATCACTCCTCAGCTGTTTGATTTTACTTCCTTTCTGGCATTCCACGTAGTTCTTGAACAGCTTAAACTTCTCCAGTACTTCATTTTTCGCACGCATGAAGTAAACATGGATTTTTCTAGAATAATCATCTATGAATGTGACGAAGTAGCGGTTCCCGGCCAATGATTTCACATTCATGGGCCCGCAGACATCCGAGTGAATCAATTCCAACACGCTTGTTGAAATCATGTCTGCCCTTTGTGGGTGTGGTAGCGCACATATCTTCGAAATGTTACATGTATCGCAGTTAATGTTCGTTGGCACATGTTGAATATTAATCCCGGTCACTAGATTCTGATCTGCTATTTGTTTTAAACTTTGAAAGTTTAAGTGGCCGAACTGATCGTGCCATTTTGTTACTAGTGTATTTTCTTTTGCCATACAAACACTATCACTGTGCGAACTCATTTCGAATAAATACAAGTTATTCCGCTGCTGCGCTTGTAGCACTATGTTTCCTTGTTCATCTTTGATAACAGCTTTGTATTTGTCGAACACTGTGAATTTACCGTAAGCAGCGGCTTGGCTTACTGACAAAAAATTCATGTGCAACGTAGGAACGAACAACACCTCTTCCAACCGAATGTTTACGTTTTCCGCGCAGAACACAACTGCGCCAAAACCCGAAGATTCTATATACTCTTCCGCCGCAAGCATTATCTTTGACTTCCTTTCGATAAATGTACTAAATAAGTTTTTATTGCAGCACATGTGTGAAGACGCACCAGAATCAAGACACCATACAAATTCGTTTTGTTTACACACACTTATATGCATTAAGCAGTTCGATTGCAGTTTTTCGATAGACTCACTATCTCGGCAATCTCTCGCGCGATGACCGATTTTTCTGCACTTGTAACATTTTCCATTAAACTGAATTTTCTCGTATTGTTTTTCGTCTTTGCTACCTTTTCCGCGACTTTTGAAAACTGTACCCTTACTTTGTAAGTTTCGGTGTGCATATACCGCTTGATCAGTACGTTCTCTCTTATCTCTCTCTTCTTTTCTCTCTCCTTCTTCTAAAAGCTTTACCTTAACTGTATCGAAGCTAGGTAACTTGTCCCGAGTTTCGATTGCTACGACGAAACTCTCCCAACTACTTGGCAAATTGGACAATAACATGATGACCTTCAAATCATCTTGGAGACGTATTTCAAGTTCGGCCAACTTATCGGTAGTTTCCGTAAATGCGTTTATATAACTGTTGACACTTTCACCGTTATGCAGGTTTAGCCCCAAGAGTTTTTGATAGAGCTGCACCTTTTTGGCTGGACTGCCTGATGCATGAATTTCCCGAAGTTTCCGCCATGCCGCGTATGCACTAGGGCAGTGCTTAATATGCATCAACTGTGTCGGCTTCACGTTGAGGATCAGGGACGCCAACGCCTTCTGGTCAATAATTTCCCAACTGGCACACTCCGAACTGTCTAGGGGCTTAGTAATGCATCCACTTGCAACACTCCACAAATCCTGGGTGACGAGTATGCTCCGCATTGATATCGACCACACGTCATAGTTGTCTTCTCCCAATTTTTCTATTTGAACAGACACACTCATTTTGTTAACGAACCACGCTTTACGATTTATTGACGTTTAACAAAAATTTACACCGTATTGAGTTCTCGAGATGACTTTGTCGAATCTCGTATTTAAACCACTATATATTGCCGGTTTCCTGGGCCCATAACCTCTGTTGGAAGTAGCCACGTGGTATAGTGGATTATCCCAAGCAAAGAATTACGCAGCGGCTTTGTAGTTAATGGTTTAATCGTTATAATAGAACTGAACTCGTGATTGTACGAGTATACACACTTAAGAACAAGAGTAAGCAGCGAGATGGAAAACATATGTTTAAAGCTCGCCGCTCGATATACATACATTCTTGTTACATATAAAGATATTGTTACCGAACAGATTATGTTATGCTTACTGTTAAATACAATTTCAACACTTATAAAAATTCTAACTAAAAGAATAATTTTTTTTGGTCAAATCATGATATACGTGTTTACTTATTTTTCGAATAGTACGTGTAAAAAAAGTTTCAGGCAAATCAAAATTGTGACCCAGTAAAAGGTGTTCGGGTTGTAAAAGAACCGCCCATATAAGCAAAAAATGTGTATTTTACAAACTAAATATATATGTGTGTGCATTGCAGCTGACTAAGTAAAAAAAGTAAAATTTGTTTTCTTACTGATTTTTCTGTTTTAAATTAATTTTAAGTGCATTGATAATATTGAAAAAAACATAAATATTCAAACCAATAGATTCTCTTGCTCTTCCTTACACGCGCCTCATATTGTTTAAACAAATTGAAATGTTTAAACAATTTGATTCACGGCTTCTCCTCCCACCTGTTTCCCCTTTTTATTATGATAAAAAAAACATATTTGTAACATTTTTAATCTTGATTTCCGCAGGCGAAGCTGCGGGCGACCCTGCTAGTTATTGGTAAAGTTCTTTTAAGTTAGATCCCCAATCTTAAACTGATTTTACAAAATGCATTATTCTTATAACTATGGCGTCTAACTATGGCGTCTAACTATGGCTTCGCTGGCAGCGAAAGTGGATTTTAATTTTGAATTTTGATTGGTCAAAACTGTAGCCTGATTGAATGGTTTCTAGGCTGCATCTTTTGTTTAATTAATTTTGATTGGTCAAAGCTTTTATGCTGACAAATGGGTTCTCAGGCTGGACCCCCCTGTTTAAAGGATCTGAATATTGTTTATTACTGTCTGCCGTCGTCGATAAAAGCGTAGGAACACAGAGAAAAAACGAAATTTTTAAAGTTGATTTTGGTTTAATGGCTTGAATCAAGTTAAATTAGCGGTATTTACATTGTGAAACTCATTAAGTAATCAAATCTGGCATTCTTTGAATATCGTTCATTGATAATCATCCGTTAAATCTGGTATTTTTTGGTATTTCCTTACGAAATATTTAGCTCATCTCAGTACTGCGGTGGAAAAAAGTCTCAGCTAAAGGCATTAGCTAACTATTTACCTCTCGCTTACTCCTATGGGTATTTGTTTGTTTATTTTTCTTTGCTTTGTTCGAGTAATTTTCAATCTCTAAACATTCTGAAACTGATGTATTCACTCTTTCTTTTTTCCGCTCTATATTATAAAATTTCATAGTTAGTTTCCCATTGAAATTTGACGGACTTTGACGAACTCTTTTATGCGATAGCTAGGCAATGTTTTTTAGGTGCAACTCTTAATTCTTCCTTCTGAAAATTAGAACGTTGACTACGAAAACATATTCAAACCAATGTTTAAGAAATGTTTAAGCATAATGATTTTTGTTAATTCATTATTAATATTTAGTTAGTTGAAAAGCCTAGTACTCAGTACGACGAAAACTGCTAGCTAGCCATAAGAGTAAGCGAGAGGCAAATAGTTAGCTAGGGCCTTTATCTGGGACTTTTTTCTACAGGCTATTACTCAGTACGACGAAAACTGCTAGTTAGCCATAGGAGTAAGAGAGAGGCAAATAGTCAGCTAAGACCTTTAGCTGGGACTTTTTCCACCGCAGAACTTAGATGAGCTAAGAAAATCGTAGGGAAATACCAAAAAAAAAACACTATATTAAGCGAAGAAATATCGATTAACGATATTTAAAGAATGCCAGATTTGATTTTTGGCTGTGTTTGTACAGAAGCGGTGTGACAAATAATCCTAGTACTCAGTTCGGCTAAGAGTTTCACTAGTCGAACATTTTTATTATTTGTAGTGTGACCGAAGTTTTTAGAGTGCACCCGAACAGAGCAATGAAATCAATTGGCGCCAATTTTAAAATATTACAAAATGTTGAAAAGGCATAGCGACATAAGTCCGCCGACATAATCTCGCCCAGTACAAATTCGCGGCGGGAAAATGTCGCTCTTTTTCTGGCGACTTTATGTCATTTTAAAACGTCATAATATCGCGCGACTTTAAGTCGTTTGAGTGCGTCATAAGGTCGCTGTCGGCGAGTTTATGACGTTAGCAAACGAAATTATATCGCCATTAAAAAAACGACATAAGGCCGCCATCGGCCTAACACGGTTTCACAAATTCGTTTCATTGCGTTACATAGTTGCCAACGGCCAAACAATCTTGTCGTAGATCACTTGCCGGTATCAAGTTTAGGTATCCTTAATTTCCCATATACATTGTGGCGCCCCAGTAGTTAACTTTTACCTTTATTTTTATTCTTCAATTCGTAATTTTCACAGAAAAAATTATAAGAGATCAACGAAAAAATATTCATTTACAACAAAAAAATTATATGAGATCAACAAAAAATAGAAAAAATAAAAAAAGATTCATTCATTTTGAGAATTATGCTCGACTTAAACTTAATTCAATTAAGTACTTCATTTAAACTGGATGAAGAAATGGAAATGTCCAAAGAAGCCAGATTTGGTAAGTTTGGTGTCATTTCCTCGTCGATTGAATCAAAAATATCCTTTTTGTGGAAGTTGTCGCAGAGACCCACAGTCCGCCCTAAAAATCCGTTGACATCAATTTCTTGGCGATCCAACAAATTCATTTCGTCCATTATTTTTTCGGCTCGGTCCTAAGATAATAAATACAAAACATGTTTATTATTAATGGTTTCTTATTAGTTTTAATTTATTGATCAATAGAAACTTACCCGCAAATGGCGCTTCGGTGCAGCGTTTCCTAGACCGCCGTTCTGAAATAAGAGTACGAATTCTCTTGATTTTTCGTATTCCGCATCAATGAGGCATTTCACAAATTTGAACGTATGCCCTTTTGCATGTATTTTCTTTCCTAAGTTTAGATTATAAGCTTCAATCGAGCTGGTCGTCCTTGTATTTCTCTTAAAAACTGAAATGCGTTCTGTTCCCTCCTGGACAATAAGTACAAAATAAGAAATTATTGTATGAAATCTAATTAGTACTTATAGTGATCAGATCAAATCACAGTCTTAAAAAACTTACCGATTTAAGCCATTGATGTTCAAAATATGTAACAAAAGGGTCAAATAACGTCTCGCTGACCGCAATCGTCTCGACTTTTAATACATTAAATGCATTCAGTATTAAATTTGCGGGTAGAAGAGGCAAATGTAGAAATTTAAGGAAAAGTATATATGCTCTTTTGTTATTTTTGATTGCATCTTCAAATCCTGGAAAGCGTCTTGCATTTTTTTTACAAGCTTGACAAAAATGAAACCAGCAAGCGTAATAATTGGTGTTAGGGTGCAAATTTCTTAACGCATTCCTCATAGCCCTCTCATAATCCAAAATAAAAAAAGGTAAAAAAAATTTTTAAGTTAAACCGTTTTATGTAAAACATGTACTAAATGTACTAAAAGCCTAAAAATAATATAAAATAGATACAGACGTGAGAATTATAAACATATGCTTAGACTAGACTAAAATAAAACCGTGGGGCAAGTCAATTGTGTACAATCGTCATTAAAATGTTTGTTTGCCCCACGGTTTTATTTTAGTCTAGTCTAAGCATATGTTTATAATTCTCACGTCTGTATCTATTTTATATTATTTTTAGGCTTTTAGTACATTTAGTACATGTTTTACATAAAACGGTTTAACTTAAAAATTTTTTTTACCTTTTTTTATTTTGGATTATGAGAGGGCTATGAGGAATGCGTTAAGAAATTTGCACCCTAACACCAATTATTACGCTTGCTGGTTTCATTTTTGTCAAGCTTGTACAAAAAATGCAAGACGCTTTCCAGGATTTGAAGATGCAATCAAAAATAACAAAAGAGCATATATACTTTTCCTTAAATTTCTACATTTGCCTCTTCTACCCGCAAATTTAATACTGAATGCATTTAATGTATTAAAAGTCGAGACGATTGCGGTCAGCGAGACGTTATTTGACCCTTTTGTTACATATTTTGAACATCAATGGCTTAAATCGGTAAGTTTTTTAAGACTGTGATTTGATCTGATCACTATAAGTACTAATTAGATTTCATACAATAATTTCTTATTTTGTACTTATTGTCCAGGAGGGAACAGAACGCATTTCAGTTTTTAAGAGAAATACAAGGACGACCAGCTCGATTGAAGCTTATAATCTAAACTTAGGAAAGAAAATACATGCAAAAGGGCATACGTTCAAATTTGTGAAATGCCTCATTGATGCGGAATACGAAAAATCAAGAGAATTCGTACTCTTATTTCAGAACGGCGGTCTAGGAAACGCTGCACCGAAGCGCCATTTGCGGGTAAGTTTCTATTGATCAATAAATTAAAACTAATAAGAAACCATTAATAATAAACATGTTTTGTATTTATTATCTTAGGACCGAGCCGAAAAAATAATGGACGAAATGAATTTGTTGGATCGCCAAGAAATTGATGTCAACGGATTTTTAGGGCGGACTGTGGGTCTCTGCGACAACTTCCACAAAAAGGATATTTTTGATTCAATCGACGAGGAAATGACACCAAACTTACCAAATCTGGCTTCTTTGGACATTTCCATTTCTTCATCCAGTTTAAATGAAGTACTTAATTGAATTAAGTTTAAGTCGAGCATAATTCTCAAAATGAATGAATCTTTTTTTATTTTTTCTATTTTTTGTTGATCTCATATAATTTTTTTGTTGTAAATGAATATTTTTTCGTTGATCTCTTATAATTTTTTCTGTGAAAATTACGAATTGAAGAATAAAAATAAAGGTAAAAGTTAACTACTGGGGCGCCACAATGTATATGGGAAATTAAGGATACCTAAACTTGATACCGGCAAGTGATCTACGACAAGATTGTTTGGCCGTTGGCAACTATGTAACGCAATGAAACGAATTTGTGAAACCGTGTTAGGCCGATGGCGGCCTTATGTCGTTTTTTTAATGGCGATATAATTTCGTTTGCTAACGTCATAAACTCGCCGACAGCGACCTTATGACGCACTCAAACGACTTAAAGTCGCGCGATATTATGACGTTTTAAAATGACATAAAGTCGCCAGAAAAAGAGCGACATTTTCCCGCCGCGAATTTGTACTGGGCGAGATTATGTCGGCGGACTTATGTCGCTATGCCTTTTCAACATTTTGTAATATTTTAAAATTGGCGCCAATTGATTTCATTGCTCTGTTCGGGTGCACTCTAAAAACTTCGGTCACACTACAAATAATAAAAATGTTCGACTAGTGAAACTCTTAGCCGAACTGAGTACTAGGATTATTTGTCACACCGCTTCTGTACAAACACAGCCAAAAATCAAATCTGGCATTCTTTAAATATCGTTAATCGATATTTCTTCGCTTAATATAGTGTTTTTTTTTTGGTATTTCCCTACGATTTTCTTAGCTCATCTAAGTTCTGCGGTGGAAAAAAGTCCCAGCTAAAGGTCTTAGCTGACTATTTGCCTCTCTCTTACTCCTATGGCTAACTAGCAGTTTTCGTCGTACTGAGTAATAGCCTGTAGAAAAAAGTCCCAGATAAAGGCCCTAGCTAACTATTTGCCTCTCGCTTACTCTTATGGCTAGCTAGCAGTTTTCGTCGTACTGAGTACTAGGCTTTTCAACTAACTAAATATTAATAATGAATTAACAAAAATCATTATGCTTAAACATTTCTTAAACATTGGTTTGAATATGTTTTCGTAGTCAACGTTCTAATTTTCAGAAGGAAGAATTAAGAGTTGCACCTAAAAAACATCGCCTAGCTATCGCATAAAAGAGTTCGTCAAAGTCCGTCAAATTTCAATGGGAAACTAACTATGAAATTTTATAATATAGAGCGGAAAAAAGAAAGAGTGAATACATCAGTTTCAGAATGTTTAGAGATTGAAAATTACTCGAACAAAGCAAAGAAAAATAAACAAACAAATACCCATAGGAGTAAGCGAGAGGTAAATAGTTAGCTAATGCCTTTAGCTGAGACTTTTTTTCCACCGCAGTACTGAGATGAGCTAAATATTTCGTAAGGAAATACCAAAAAATACCAGATTTAACGGATGATTATCAATGAACGATATTCAAAGAATGCCAGATTTGATTACTTAATGAGTTTCACAATGTAAATACCGCTAATTTAACTTGATTCAAGCCATTAAACCAAAATCAACTTTAAAAATTTCGTTTTTTCTCTGTGTTCCTACGCTTTTATCGACGACGGCAGACAGTAATAAACAATATTCAGATCCTTTAAACAGGGGGGTCCAGCCTGAGAACCCATTTGTCAGCATAAAAGCTTTGACCAATCAAAATTAATTAAACAAAAGATGCAGCCTAGAAACCATTCAATCAGGCTACAGTTTTGACCAATCAAAATTCAAAATTAAAATCCACTTTCGCTGCCAGCGAAGCCATAGTTAGACGCCATAGTTAGACGCCATAGTTATAAGAATAATGCATTTTGTAAAATCAGTTTAAGATTGGGGATCTAACTTAAAAGAACTTTACCAATAACTAGCAGGGTCGCCCGCAGCTTCGCCTGCGGAAATCAAGATTAAAAATGTTACAAATATGTTTTTTTTATCATAATAAAAAGGGGAAACAGGTGGGAGGAGAAGCCGTGAATCAAATTGTTTAAACATTTCAATTTGTTTAAACAATATGAGGCGCGTGTAAGGAAGAGCAAGAGAATCTATTGGTTTGAATATTTATGTTTTTTTCAATATTATCAATGCACTTAAAATTAATTTAAAACAGAAAAATCAGTAAGAAAACAAATTTTACTTTTTTTACTTAGTCAGCTGCAATGCACACACATATATATTTAGTTTGTAAAATACACATTTTTTGCTTATATGGGCGGTTCTTTTACAACCCGAACACCTTTTACTGGGTCACAATTTTGATTTGCCTGAAACTTTTTTTACACGTACTATTAGACTAGACTAAAATAAAACCGTGGGGCAAACAAACATTTTAATGACGATTGTACACAATTGACTTGCCCCACGGTTTTATTTTAGTCTAGTCTAAGCATATGTTTATAATTCTCACGTCTGTATCTATTTTATATTATTTTTAGGCTTTTAGTACATTTAGTACATGTTTTACATAAAACGGTTTAACTTAAAAATTTTTTTTACCTTTTTTATTTTCTAGTTTTTAGTTTTTATTTCGCATTTTTATTTATATTTTTTTTACCATTTTGTTCCCAGCGGGAACATAATAACAATGATATTTTTTTCGAAGTTAACTCCACAGGTAAGTATGTTAATGCAGCAGCGTTGTACCGAACTGTACGAACTTGATTAGGATAACAACGTTTGGTACAAATATCACAAACATGTATACATGTTGTGTTAATAGCATTCTCGAATGCCTGCAGATTATAAGCTCTGCTCTGTGTTTTTGATGCTTTTTGTTCCCGTCGTTTCTGTAATCGACCATTTCTATCAACTTCACTTTCTTTAGCTCGTTTTGCTTTATAATTTTCTTTCGCTATTTGAAGCCTTCGTTTACGCTGTGTTGCAGTTTCTTTCATAATTATAGCATTCTCGAATGCCTGCAGATTATAAGCTCTGCTCTGTGTTTTTGATGCTTTTTGTTCCCGTCGTTTCTGTAATCGCCCATTTCTATCAACTTCACTTTCTTTAGCTCGTTTTGCTTTATAATTTTCTTTCGCTTTTTGAAGCCTTCGTTTACGCTGTGTTGCAGTTTCTTTCATAATTATTATTATTATTTAACTTACCCCGCTTGTTGTCAGATTGATCTGAATTAATCTGATGTGTTTGACAGTGACAATGATACCCAAGTTAATGTGATTGATAAAACCTAAGTTATCTGCAATTTTGCATAGGCCGCCATTTTGAATTTTAATTTTATATAGTACATTGTATTCTACTTGTTGAGACCTTTCATTTGATACCCATATTGATGGGATTGATAAAACCTACGTTTTCCGCCATTTTGCGGCCGCCATATTGGATTTACAATGTTATTGACATTATTATATTGTATTGTCATCGGAACTGAAGGTGCGTACCAAATTTCAGATCAATCTGACAACAGGAAGGTACTTAAATTTCAATTTCTAATTTTGACCCTAGTGTGACCTACGTTTTCCGCCATTTTGCGGCCGCCATATTGGATTTACAATGTTATTGACATTATTATATTGTATTGTCATCGGAACTGAAGGTGCGTACCAAATTTCAGATCAATCTGACAACAGGAAGGTACTTAAATTTCAATTTCTAATTTTGACCCTAGTGTGACCTAAATAAAACAGTTTAATAAAAGAGCCTCCATCCAAACTAAATATGTTGCAGTCTATGTAAGTGAATAGGTGCTGGTAGGAAACTTCTGTTTTCCGTGTCATTAACACAAAAATGAATGGTGTGATCTATATTTGAAAATAACATATAAAATACATATAAAAACGTTTTATTCTATTTTAGTCATCCGACCCTGAAAACCGAAATTATGTACATAAAAATGATTACCTTAAGTACCTTTTACTTCGCAGGTTTTTTTAATTCATTTCAGTTTTCAGGGTCCGATACTAAAAGTGTTTATATCAGTGTTCTCAATTATGGTTATAAATTCACAGATGAAAAATTACCTTTTGCAAATGTCTGATGTAAATAATGAGAAGCTGTTTAAACGAACCGAATGGGCACACTTTGAAGGTGGCATCGATCAAAAAATGGCGGTCCTTCACGGGAATATGCTTTTCAATTAGCAAAATAGTCTTTTCGGAGGAAAATATAGCATATGAAAATGCAGCAGATATGTGTAAATGTTTGAAAAATGGCTTTGGGGGGTTGGCCTTTGTCATGCCATATATCTCCAAAACATTTTTATCATTAAATGCATCTCGCAGATCTTCCGGGGTATTTGGAGATTTTGGCATAATGGGTTGCCTTTTGCGCTGCAAAGTTCTTTTACATGTATCATATGCAACCTCGATTTCCTCTCCTTCGCCGGTGTGCCTTTTTAATAAAAGAAATAAAAAAACGAAATACACATACATACATATATTTAGAAATAACCGCGCGCACAGATTTTGTAATTGTTATAACTGCATGCGTCTGCAAACACTTGTATTGGTGTAAAGTGCGCGCTCGTTTTTTAATTTATGTACATATGTACATACATACGTGCTGTATGTACATATGTACATACATACGTGCTTTGATTTTCTACTTACTCTGCCATAACGTCGTTGAAAATTTTTTTAATGTCGTCGTTCTCTGTCGATTTTTGGCAACGCTGTTTAGCATCTTCAATCGCGTTGATTTTTTTTATTTCCTGACTTTGTTCACCATGATTATGGTGCTGTTGGTCTGGATTTGCAAACACACGCGTTTCGTCACTGGATAAGTACACTCGCGACTTACAATCTTTTACGTGACATGTGTACGCTGTATCGCCGTTTTTTAATTTTTTATTTTTTGCAAACAACTGGTTGTCGTCCAGGGTATGAATAAGTCGTGACCCTTGCCGGCTACCAACTTGAATTTTAAATGGAATGCTCATTTTTCGTCCGAGTTCATAAACTTCTTTAAGCACAATGCGTCAAAGAACTACCTTTTTCATTAATCTATATTTGTCTCTTTTTACTTTTCTTCAAAGAACTATTTCTTTCATTGATCTATATTTGTCTCTTTTCAATCATTGAACTTTTGGTATTTTTCACATTAAACTTATACCGCTAGTAAGGGCTAGTACTCAACCTAACCAAAACTGGCCCAAAAAAATACTAATATTCAGTGGGTCCAGTGTTGGTTAATTTAGTAAAATTCGTGCGTTATTTTTCGGTCACACTTGCTCGAAAACATAAACAAACCCAAAATTCAAATTAGTTGCCGCAAGCGAGTTTATGTCGCCTTAAACCGATATAAAGTCGAGCGAGTTTATGTCGCTTCAGAGCGAAATAAAATCGCCAGCGGCGATTGTATGTCGTATAATTTGGGGCGAGGTTATGACGCTTGAAAACGAAATAAACCCGAGCGATCTTATGTCGCTTAAATTTTGGCGAGTTTATGTCGGCGAGATTATGTCGTCCCCCCGTTGTAAACCCAGTTCTTGTCTTACAAAGTGACTGTACGAGTTATAAAAATATACTAAATCTCTTAACATTCCAAGAAATACCATTGGAGACGATAAATTCGATTATGTTAGGAATTGGGCTCCAAAATACTCCCGGCCTTGATAGGATCCGGAATCCTTCAACTGACTTCTTGCTTATTCGACGGGAAGCGGGCCGATTTTGTGCACTGGTCTTCGAAGAACTGCCTTCTGCGTTTGGAGATCCACGACTCGCACCGTGTCATCCTTTCCAGCAATCGTGGCGATGGCACGCCCCAGTGGCCAGTTTTGGGGAGCTGCGTTGTCCTCGTGTATAAGAACCAGTTGTCCTACCTTTATATTGGGCTGTGGACTGGTCCATTTTGTACGTTGCTAGAGCGTGTGAAAATAGTCTCGACGAAACAAATTCCAAAACTTATTTTTAAGAAACGAAATGCGCTGCCATCGATCTAGGTTGCGAATGTTTGACGTCTAGTTATATGGTTCTTCAGGAGCTGAAATTAGAGATGATGATTCGTAGCGAATTGAGTATCGCCTCTATCTCCGTGAGGATCGATTGTAGCTCCTCGTACGTTAAATTGGCTTCGGTCATGTTTTTCACCAGCAAAGTTTTAGCGGACTTAACCGCGGCTTTCGACAGACCCCCGAAGTGGGGATAAAGCAGAATTCGAACCCTTTAGTTGCGCTGTATTGGTGATTGCTTCATTGCTCAAGATTGACTGTTTAAATTCAGACAGTTTTGCCGATGCTCCCACGAAATTAGTACCATTGTCGCAGTACACTCGCTTTGGCAGTCCTCGACGGGACACGAACCTTCGGAGGCACAGCAAGAATGCGTTCGAGGAGAGATCTGAAACTGGTTCGATATGTACAGCTTTCGACGAAAAACATATAAATATGGCTACGTATGTTTTGTATGGGGCTCTGCTGCGGATTCGATACGACGTCATGAATGGTCCGCAGAAGTCAACTCCGGTGACAAGAAACGGTCTTTGGCAGCGCAAGCGGTCTGCGGGTAGGGAACCCATGATTTGAGTCATCAACTTCGGCTTGTAATGGAAGCAATGCGTACATGAGCGTACGACCTTTCGAGTTAACTCCCTTGCGTTTGGTATCCATATCCGTTCACGTAAGAGAGAAAGCAGCACCTTGGCTCCTGCGTGGAGATTCGATTTATGTAGAAACTCGACATACAATTTGGCGAATCGATGCTCTCGTGGCTAATCGCCCATTGACCCGAATTACGATTATCGAGTTATAGTGTGAGTCTACTTGAATTTCCTCTAAAAACGGACATAGACCCTGCAACCTGTCTTTAACACGCTGTTGTTTCTTTAGAAGAGAGATTTCATTGTGATATACTGATTGCTGACAAAAAACTACGTTAGGCTCTGGCGCTAAGATGTGTACTACGTCTTCTTTGTTAATAGCCCTGTTAGCTGGAACTTTATTAAAGCAGCGAAAGACGAATGCAATCGTTCGCATAGCTCGGTGATAAGACGATGAGTTATTAAAGATTTTATCGATGACTGATGCTTCCTCCAGACTTGCTGCGCTCTGGCAGGTTTTCTTTGGCTTTGTGACCGAGGACGGAGGTGATTGTGCCTGGGAGGGCTCTCCTTGTATGTAAAGACTGATCGCCTTTGCCCGCACTTCCGGAACCGACTGAGTTGGCTTTCTTCAAAAATTGAGGCCCTTAAAACCAGATAGTTTTCTGTAACTCTGTAGCGCAGCAACCTCTCGAAGCAGTTCAGCTGAGAAGAATGCATTTTTAGCCATTGTAGGACTATCTTGGAGTCAGTCCAAAAGTAGACCTTTCCGATGTATGGCGCTATCTTCTGAGCTATTTTCCTATACGTACGATAGAGCAAAACTGCTGCGCATAACTCCAATTTCGGAAGCGTTTGTACTTTGATTGGCGCTACACGAGATTTGGCTATTAGCAAATTGACTTCGATTCTTGAATCATCTTAGCTCGTATGTAAATGCAGCATCCATACGCACGTTCCGACGCGTCGGCGAAGCCGTGCACTTCGCTATCGTGGCTGAGTGTCGTGTGCACGAATCTTGAAATGCATAGATTCGAGGTATTCTTAAGTTCTCCCTGAAGAGTTTCCCAGGTTAGCCATAAATTGCCTTCTAAGGGTTCGTCCCAATCTAATTTTAAAAGAGTTACGTTTTGTAGGAAAATCTTACAACGTATTACAACCGTGGTGAAAGCCGAAGGTATCCTGAAGGGGCTTTCACGCTAATCCGAGGGCTTTAACGGTGTCTGGCTCGTCGAGTTGAATCTTAATTTCTGATTGGAGTCCGTTTACCAAGCTAGTTGAGTTGCTGTGAAATTCAGTTAACACGAGGCCCGCTCTTTTCAGCACTTCGGTTAGCTGACGCCTTTTTATATCTAGTAGGACAAGGTCGTCAGCACCGGTAAGTACGTCGTCCACGTATAGATTGGTATTGAGTACGCTAGCTTCGATCGGAAACTCACTTGCTAGCTAGGAATGGGGCGGCTAACAGCCCGTATGTGACCGTCTTGAGTTGGTAGATTTGCAGAATTAATTGATACATAGAATTATATTACTTC
Source organism: Drosophila mimetica (assembly GCA_037075245.1). NCBI lineage: Eukaryota > Metazoa > Arthropoda > Insecta > Diptera > Drosophilidae > Drosophila > Drosophila mimetica. The sequence goes on along the minus strand of JBAMCH010000007.1, from coordinate 28,875,974 downwards.
CTATCTCGTTCATCCACTACGAATTGTCTGTACATCTTACTTATGTCGCCAGATGAGACATATTTGTGTAGTCGGAATGAAAGTATAGCGTCAAAGACGACGCGGAGCTTTGTCGAGCTGCTTTGCGGTCTTAAAACGCAATGATGCGGAATAAACAATTGTTGATGATTCCAGTCTATGTCCTCGAGACGAGACATGTGCCCTTGGTCTATGTATTCCAGCATGAATTGATGATATTGCCTCTTTAACTCGGGGTTGCGCGAGAGCTTGAGTTCGAGCACGTTGAAGCGTTTAAATGGCATTTTGAAAGAAGATCCGGGGGTGGAATGTCCTTCCTTCAATGGTAGACGTACTTTCACACGTCCTTCGGTACTCCACTGGACGTTGGCTACGAAATGATCTTCGCACGCATGTTCCTCAGCAGAAAAACTTGATGGTGTCGTGTGGTACTCTTCTATTTCCCAGAAGCGATGTTCCATGTCCTCGATTGATCTGTCGGATCTCGTTAAATTACACTTTTTTGATTAATTTTAATGACCGCCGACGATCCACCCAAACTCCGTGTTGAGCAGATTAGGCAAGTATTGACCTAGCGATTGTTTGTCTCCTAGAATAGCTTCAAAAAATCCTTCGGTGCTTATAAGGACGTCGATGTTGTTCTGTTCGAAGAATCTGGAGTTTGCAAGCGTGATTCCCTCGGGAAGCTTCCATGTGGAAGTGTCGATATATTTCCGGGGTTGCCTTGAACAGATCCGCTTAATGGCTCCGAATTCGGATGACCATTGAAAATTTGAAATTCGAGATTTGAGTGTGGCGAAAACGTTGTAATGAATTGGTTCACAAGCTTCCGATATCCCGCTGACAGCTCAAACTAGCTGATAATTGCCGGTCACGTCCTTCATCTGTATGACGGCTGTTGGTAAAACTCCCTGCTTAGATGCTCGCGTTAATAGGCCGACGTTTGAATTAAGCTGTACAGACTCTTGGTTGTGTTGGTTTGCGGCGTTACGTTGGTCCTGAGGATTTTCAGTGGATGAGAACGACGTTGCGTGGATCAGCGTATGATGTGATGCGTGGCACTTCTTGCAACGCGACTTCGATTTGCAATCCTTCAGAATGTGATTTTTGCATGGTTGCTTCGATGATGATAGCCTGGGTATGTCGGTTCCACCAAATGGGGTGATAGTTTTTGGGTTCTTCAAGATATTGACAACGGCGAGGTAGAAAGACGCAGCAATCGTCCCAAGATGGTAATTGATCGTAACTCTGCCTTTCTTGATACTGCTTTTTTGTCTCTGGATCCAGTTTGCTTAGCATCAAATGAATTATGATTGCATCCATTACGTTTTCTGCTGATCCAAGTGAGAGTACTGATGATCGAATTGCGGATATCGTATCGACGACGTTTAGAAGTTTGGCTGCATTGACATTTTCGATGTTTGGAACTGCAAATAAATTTTAAATGTAGTCGAGGAAAATTAAAACGTCGTTATCGTATCGCTTCCTCAACCGATCCATTGCCTTCGAGTAGTTTTCCTCGGTAATCTGAAATGACTGCACTACTTTAAGAGCTGGCCCAGTTAAGCAATTGAGCAGGTATGTAAACTTGTCGATGTTTGAAAGGCCACCATCCGTTTTCACGAGATTTGAAAATGCACAAGCGAAACGTTTGTAGTTTGCGTATTTTCCGTCGAAGCTCGGCAACTTCACAATTTGGCAGACGATTCTAATGGAATGAATGAATTATTGAATGTCGTGTCTCCTGGAATGCTTGCCCGACGTTCCCTTGATATTGCGGCCAATAGCGTTGTTTTAATTTCCACGAACAGCTCATCCAAACTGCTTCGTTCGGTGTCAGCACTGTCTAGATTCTCAATTTGGCCTTGAGTTGCGGAAAGTTGACGAAAGTGCCCTTCTAGTTGTAACGAACTTATTTGTTAGGTCTGCTCGGTACGAGATTCGTGCGGCTAGCTCAGTATAGTTGTGTGTTCGTCCCACCAAATTTATATAAACGTGACCGCCCAGTAGATCAGTAAGAAAGCACAGAATTCTCGGGTACTCAGTGGGTTTTATTGCGAATGAGAGGGTATGACTGGCTCGGCTGGCCTTGCTATCGCCGCCCATGGCCGTTGCTGACTCCTGGTCGCCTTGTCGATCCGGTGCTCCGGTTCCGTGAGCTCCCTGAAGATCCTTGTAGCTCCCTGAAAGTCCTTCACGCTCCCTGAAGATGCTCGACGCCGCGTGTTGCTGATGCGTAGAAACGACGACTACTCGTAGCGCCTTTGACTCGCCAGGAGATCGGCTGCACGGGTTTAGGGAAGCGTCACCGTTCTCAGACTAGGGTGAACAGAGGCCGTGATCTCCAGGAATCTCTCCTTTCGACACACCACCGCCTGTCCCTGGCTCTGTTTCGGACGGTCCCACTAGTGTTTAACTCAGATCGCACTGGCAGTCCAAGTTACGCAGGGATGCTGCCGAGCGCTTCGCCTTGCTTCAACGCCTAGTGTAAACGAACGTTCCGCCCTAGCTTCACCCCTTGGCTTATCGTCCGTGACGTTTCCTAGTAGCTCGCTCTGTCGTAGTGTAGTTGCTGGCCCGTTGCTGATGCTGCCCGTCGCTCTGCTCCTGGATATGCTGGCTGCGTGGCTGGACGTTGCGTGGCTTCTGGTACTCGGGATCTTGGTCATACGCCAATCCGGGACTACACGGCGGGGCTCGACTGGAGTTCTCCACTCAAGACCACAAACGATAGATCGATCTCCCTTCTGGCCGATAGGCTTCTCCCTGAGTTCACGATTCCTTGTCGCAGGCTTACACCGCTCAAACTCTGTTCGACTCTCCAGGCGAGATGGGTGGATTTGGTCGAGACAAAAATTAAGCGGATCGCCTTGACCTAGCCGTGTTATGCCTTCTGGACCTCAGCTACCTGCGTCTCAATTCGGAGATTTCTGGTGATTCAATCCTGAACGTCTCGACGTAGCGATTTTGCTCCTTGTAGGCTCCCACGGCGCTGCTTCCGGCGATTCGACTTGTTGTTGCTCACTTTGATATCTGGACTGATCTTGATAGATTGACTCTTCGTGATCGACTGATCCTGTTGCCAGCGCCCGGCGGCCTGCGCTCTGCCCACTGGATCTCTCTACTTCGGGTCCAAAGTCCGTAGCTCCTGCTTGACCCATTAGCCTTTCACGCACGGCATTTTTTCTGCGTGTTGCTGCTGCTCTGCTTATTCTTTTGGTGCCTGTGGCACTCCTGTGCGTCGCTCCGCTGCTGAGTTGTGGCACTTGTCCTCCTGGACCAAAGTCCACGGCAGAGTCCAAAGTCCGGTGCAGATCCGTTATTTCTATGGCTCTGCCTGCGTAGTCTCCACTCCATCACTCTCCGCTTCTTGCTCTCCAAACTCTCTTCGGCAGAGCTCTCTCTCCTAACCTCGAAGTCTCCAAACTCTCACTCTCCAAACTCCCACTCTCCAAACTCTCTTTGAAAGTTTCTCTCCACTTGCTCTTCGCCGCGTCGCTACTTCGCTAATTCGCCGCGTAACTGGTAAGCGACCGGCCATCCGTAGTCTTGCTGCGGGAATTGGTGTGGAGTTATTCAACTCCTCTTCAAATTATTATTAATTATTAACTTGTTAATAAGCCATTTTACTAATATGTAGGGGAGTGTAGGGTAATGTGACGAACTCGTCGCATCTCATATATGACGTCACAACAAAAATTCCAAATAAATGTAGTCGTCTCCCCATATCGTGTCAAAAATGTATTTACAGTAATATTAATAAGAAGTCCCGTAAATTCTTCGTGAGGTAATTTTCACTAAAAATGTGGTTTCCTAAGTAGAAAAGCTATTCAATTTACTTGTGTTTCATCAGTGCCAGAGCGAAGATGAGTGGAAAATAAAATCATGTTATTATATGCACGTATAAATGTCATCTTTATCAACAAGTTTTGGTACTTGACGTTTTTTTCTTTTGCGCCGTTTGAGAGGGACACCGTTTTTGCTCCAAGTCTACCTTGTAGGGTATCGTGACGAACTTTTTGTAGGGTATGGCGACGAAATTTATTTATTCAAGAATTTGAATTTTTCTCGTTGATTTTGTTAATATTACCAGATAACATTAACTGCTGAAGTTTTATTGCTTTTTCGTATTGTATTAGACATCACTATGGACGGCAGTCCATGTAGTGACGAAGCGCACCAGGAGAGTGTGCGAAGGCGACTTCTGAAAATCTGCTGTGATAGTCCGATCGTAATGAGTAATACACCAAATTAAAGGTATTGCTAAAACTTAAAGGATTGCATACCAAGACCTCAAGAAAATAAATTGGTTTGGGAGAGAGAGCGGTGAAAGTGGGGATAATTGGCCCGCACTACGTTAGTTGTATTCGTACTGAAAATGCGCTTAATATGAGGGGTCATATCAGAATCGGACGCTCCGTTCAAAAGTTATACCGAAAACAAATTTGCAGGGGCCTAATCAATTTGAAATATGAATTCTGTTTGTCAGTTTGTCAATTTGTCCAAAACATGTTTTTTAAGTTCTGAAAATTTTATATGATGTTCATCAGATCGATATAAGAAACTTTAGTTCTACGACTTTTTGCTGTTTGTCTTCGATTTCGCATTTATCCATATGTGTTTTCCGCGGACATTGTTAAAATGTTTCGTCAGGTATGGGTTTCCACTAAACATCGAAACTACCAAAGAATTTTATGGAGAGTGTATCCTAAAGAAGAATTAGCCCATTATCAGCTGTGTACGGCCTGCGCTCCATTTCTGGCTGTAAGAGTACTTGAGCAACTGGCAAATGATTACAAGCAAGATTATCCTGATGCTGCAAGAATTGTTCTTGAGGATTTTTACGTGGATGATGTTTTAACAGGGGCAAGCACGGAAGGTGAGCTGATACGACGAAAGGATGAACTCGTAAGACTATTTGAACACGCAAAACTTGAGCTGGGAAAATGGGAATCTAACAGCGAATTGATTGGTGGCTCTAGGTCGAGTCTAAATCCAGATGTTATAAGCATGTCGAAAGATGAAACAACGAAGGTGCTTGGTATTCATTGGAAACCAGATCCTGACATATTGGTATACAACGTCAGTCTAATCGAAACCGCAGAATTATCGAAACGCCAGGTATTGTCCGACGTCTCTCGGATTTTCGATCCGCTCGGATTACTAGCGCCGGTAGTTGTTCAATTTAAAATATTGTTCCAAGAGTTATGGCTGCTTGACCTGAGCTGGGACTCACCATTGCCCGATAATTTGACGGAACTGTGGCAGAAATACCGAAAAGATATTACCAAACTATCCGATTTGCAGGTAAAGAGGCATCTTGGCTACACTTCTGGACCAATTGAGTTGCATGTATTCTCAGATGCATCGATAAAGGCCTACTCCGCAGTTGTATACAGCCGAGTAAAACTTTCGAACGGCAGCTTCGAGGTGTGCCTTCTGCTGCAAAGACACGCGTGGCACCACTTAAACAACAGTCATTGCCTCGATTGGAGCTTTGCGGGGCGTTGCTTTTGAGTCGATTAGTTGCATCTATCTGGGCTGCATTAAAGCACATCCCAATCACCGTTCACGCATGGACCGATTCTACGATCATCCTGGCTTGGCTGTCTCTCATTCCTTCCAAATTGAAAACATTCGTCGCCAATCGCACTGCAGAAATTTTGGAAATTATACCCCGGCATGCTTGGCACCACGACAACACGAAGCAAAACCCTGCCGATTGCGCTTCCAGAGGAATGATGGCTTCAGAACTTCTCAAGTTTGACCTTTGGTGTAAGGGTCCAGAATGGCTGCACGACGAAGACCTAAATCTGGTAACTCAACCATACTCACAAATTTCTAGTTCCGTTGTAGATGATCGAGTAAATGAAGAGGTTAAAACCATCGCACTGATAACCATGGGTGACACTCTTCCTGTAAAATCCGTAATAGACGAACTGGCTGATCGCACCTCATCCTGGCTGAGACTTGTTCGCATCATGGCCTATGTATTGCGGTTTATTCGTCGTCGAGGAGCCCAACATACACCCAGTTCGATATCTTTGCGCTTTCAAAAAATATTCGAAGCACGTACCTACTGTGTTCACCATGTTCAGGCAGCATTTGAAGATGAACGTGAGCGGTTAAAGAATGGACGCCCTCTAAGAAAGGATTCCAAGCTGCGCACACTTTCCCCGATTTTGGACAACAACGGACTTCTGCGTGTGGGTGGACGATTAAGCAACTCGGAATTGACCTTTTCTGCCAAGCATCCGGTCATTATACCCAAAACGCATCGGATCACATACCTCATTGTAGAGAATGAGCACAGGTTACACCTGCATCCTGGCGTATCGGCACTCTTTGCCATAATTCGTCAAAACTTTTGGATTTTAGGTGCACTAAACCTGATTCGAAAGGTTACACATAACTGTCTGAATTGTTTTAAGCAACGTCAAAATACTGCTGATCAGTTTATGGCGGACCTTCCCACCACCAGAGTTCGTCAAGCATACCCGTTTCAAAACACGGGATGCGACTATGCGGGACCTATGATCCTTAAGGTACACAAGGGTCGCAATCCCCGCAAGGAGAAGGGCTACATATGCCTTTTCGTTTGTATGGTTACCTCAGCACTTCATCTGGAATTGGCAACTGACCTTAGTACGGAAACCTTCTTGACAGCCCTACGCCGTTTCATTTCCCGTCGCGGAAAATGCACAGAAATGTTTAGCGATAACGGGCGAAACTTTGTTGGTGCTAAGCGTCAGCTAAATGAAACGCAACAACTTCTTCGATCACAGCTGCATAACGATACCATTGAACAAGCACTTGCATCAGAAGGCATAAAGTGGAACTTTATACCGCCACATGCTCCACATTGGCGTGGCACAAGTTGAGGCCGTGGTCAATTCGCGTCCACTGTATTCAACATCCGACACCGATCTTGGCTATTTATCTCCTGCGCACCTGCTTATTGGTCGTCCGTACACCTTAGTACCGGAAGGAGACCTTGGAACAGTGCCAACCAATCGATTGAGTTACTGGCAACATTCTCAGTCACTTCTTCAAGGGTTTTGGAAGCGTTGGCACCAGGAGTACTTGACCACCTTACAACAATGCCCAAAATGGACCACACGACTCCCAAATCTGGAATGCGGACACATGGTTTTAGTAAAAGACTCAAACACACCCCCAGCCGCCTGGATTTTGAGACGAATTATAGACACATATCCCGGGGCGGATGGCTTGGTACGCTCAGTTAAATTGAAAACATCAGCTGCAGAAATAACACGTCCGATTACCAAAATTGCTCCGTTACCGAGTTCTGAAACGGAGTTTCAGGGCCGGGCGGTATGTTGAGGAACAACCGCTTAATTTTGAATTTTCCCGGGTACAATTTAAATTACTCTTTTTTTATGTATACTTTATTAACGTTGCCACCTTGGTTTTATTAATAATGCGAATGTCAGTACGAATCGGACGACAGGAAGAAGAAGGCGTACCAGCGTCTATGAGCAAATAAAATAAAGTTTATAATTGAAAGCAATTGCGTTTGTTTCTAATTACACGCATAGTCAATATTCTTAGTCTAGATTATCGTTGTTGTTATAAATGACATAAAATCCAAGCGTTGAAACCACTTTTTGTATTGTGAAAACCGCCTTTTAAATGGTTTCTACAAAGAAAACACCTAATTTTTCTTAGCTGGATATGTGCTCCGTAGTTTTACCTACAAGTATACAGTTTAATCTTTAAAAAATTCCACGCAGGACGGCTTCAATCGCACTTTGAGTGATATTTTTATGCGAAATAATATCACCCACAAAATAATCATTCTGGGTATTCCCTAAACTGTTGAATTGCTGAATTCAGTTGTTGAGTTTCAGTCAGCTGTTAATCAGCAGTTCCATACAAAGTCAACCTTCAGAAATTTCAGCAATTTGGTTGAATTGCTGAAAACCAGACTTTTTTTTTTCTATTCAATTTTTAATTTATTTTTAAAATGCTTTCCTAACGCTACAAGTTGATAACTTACAATTAGTGCGATTGTCAACCATTTTTAATAAAAGTCATGGCAACTCTGTATCATTTTAGTATCATCAGTACGAATTATTTACCTACTTGAAAACAAAATTAGCAGGGCCCGAAAATAACAGTTATTTTATTTAAAAGTCCTTTAATATAATATAAGTAGAAAAATAGGTAAAATTTGTCTAAAAACGAAGAATTGTTTATTTTCATGCAATCTGTTGATTCAGGCAATAAACTTTTATCGTGGGACTTTTATATATCCCACAACAAATAACAGTTATTCAAAGACTTTTATTTTACTTGTCAGAGAATAACAGTTATCGAAAGACTTTTATTATAAAAGTCCTGACTGATATATTCGAAGGACTTTTAAAATATCAAGCAGTCAGTGACTTTTATTTTTGTGATTTATATTTTCCGTACAATATAAAAAGCCAGTCGCATTCTAGTTTTAGGTTTAGTGCACAACCCAACAAAAAGTCGTCCAAAACAAAAAACTTCATATGAAAAAAATGTCAAGAAATTCTTTTTCATATGAGGTTTTTTTGTTTTGGACCATTATAGTAATGGTACAAAAAACGGAAAAATTCAATATGGGTCGAATCCAAATTTAATAGTGCGACAGTTTTTCGTAGCCCTTTCGAATGCGGTACAGTGCAGTATGTGTAAAATTGAATTGAACGGGAATCACTTGACCAATATGGTCCGGCACTTAAAGTCGAAGCACAAAATAGTTTGGGAAAATAGAGATGGTAAGTCTTCCAGAAATAATTTCCATTTCATATTAATCACACCAAGTCATTAGAATCAAAAAGCATCGTACCCCCAAAAAAAAAAGTTTACGGTGGAATTCTCCGAAAGTGATGTAAAGACAATAAGTGACCAACCAAAAAGTATGAAGAAGAGGACAACCATATTCGTAATTCTTTCAATGAAATAGTTACATATAACCCAAAACATATCGACACTGCTAAAAATATCAAACAAAAACACCTCTTAACGAGGTAAAAAACTAGTGACGATCGCACCTCCAACATACAAAAGTTCTGATATCAACATTTGTGACGAAAAATGATTACACACACACAAATAAACTTTATAAAATTTATTTTTTCGGCATTCTGCAATAGAAAATGTTCGCGTGTTCTTAAAAGCTAGTCTAGCCTTTTTCCCTTTATAGGCATTGCAGAGTGCCGAAAAAAAAATTTTAAAAAGATATTTCTAAATTGTCGGCAATTCCGAAAGCATTTGAACGTATTATTACTTCTCATTTGCAACACTTATGCTCCTCGCTAATATCACCGTGTAGGCATGGTTTTGTTAAGCGAAGATCGACCACCACTAACCTCCTTGAATTGCCATCTGTTGTAATACATCGATTTAAGAAAAAAATGCAGACTGATGTTATATATACAGATTTCAGCAAAGCTTTTGACTCTGTTAACCACTCTCTCTTTTTATTCAAATTAAATCAGCTTGGATTTCCATGTAATCTATTAACTTGGATTTCAAGTTATTTGATAGGAAGCACTCAGAGAGTTATATTTAAGAACGCTGTCTCCAAAATGATCCACGTGACATCGGGAGTGCCCCAGGGTAGTCATTTGGGCCCTTTGCTGTTTACCTTGTCTATTAACGATCTTCCCTTTATCGTAACACATTCTCGTGTACAAATGTATGCTGATGTTAATCTTTGTTTAAAATATAATATGATAGAGTCTGCTTATGGCTTACAATCAGACATTAATAATTTTCAGATATGGTGTGAGTATAACCTCTTAAATTTAAACTGCCTGAAATGTAACGTAATGACCTTTTATAGAGGTACTCCAACGTTTATAAGTTATTCGCTTCAGAACTGCCCACTTAATCGTATATATTCAGTAAACGATTTAGGTGTCCTTTTGGACCCGAAGCTTAAATTTGACTGCCACATAATGTCGACTGTCAACAAAGCTATGAGTCTTCTTAGATTTATAAAGCGTTGGTCAAAAGAATTTGATGTCCCTTATATAACCAAATTGTTATTTACCTCCCTTGTCCGTCCTATTTTGGAATATTGTTCTTCTGTTTGGAGTCCACAATATCAAGTGCACATTGACCGTATTGAGTCGGTAAAAAGAAAAATTTCTTCTTTTTGCGCTTCGTAGTTTGAACTGGGATCAAAACGTAAGGCTTCCTTCCTACCAGAGTAGATTACTATTGCTTAACTATTGCTATTACCTACACTTGAAAACCGTAGAATAATGCTTGGTACTATTTTTATGCAAAATCTTATAAGAGGTGATATTGATTCTGTAGAACTGGTAAACCGTTTAACTTTGAATGTTCCCGTTAGACTAACACGCAATTATTACCCTCTTAATTTGCCTCGATGTACATCAAATTTTACTCTGCATGAGCCCTTTCGCGTCCTATGTAATAGCTAAAACGTCCAAGACAATCCGAGAGGTCCTCCATTGGATTGGGATATAGCCCGTGCTTAGATATGCCGAGTATATTCCATACAACCATGGGGGGGATCCTTTCCTTGGTCGCCTGCAACATGGCTGGAAATATCCGCACTGCCCTCAGTGCTGCTGCTTCGAAAGCAGCTTCCAGAGCCTAGATGTTTCCGGGACGTTCTCGATGCTGGAGCAGAAGTTTCTCCACGAGCTTCTCTGTGCCCTGCGTGATTCCTTTTTCTAATCCCTAAGTAGGATTTTGTATTCCTCGTTGATAATCTCATTGTCTGCCTCTTTGGCGATTTTGAAGAATTCTCGGAGGTTATTTCTTTTGAGTGTCAGTTCCCGATTCCACCATGGTGGCTTGGTCTTCTTCCTTGTTCTTGATGTCGGGCATGCTGCGTGATATGCATCCAGTAATTCTTTGGACAGGGTCTCTAGGGATGTTTCTATGCCTTTCACGGATTTTACTGCGCCCGGGCTAATCGCGAGTTTTGATGTCACTGTCCTTGTAAACTTTTCCCAGTTCGTGTTCCGGGGGTTTCTATACACAGTTACCTTTGGGGTACTTTTAAAATCGTATCTGAACTGAATATACCTATGGTCTGAGAAGGAAGGCGTTTTTAGGACCGTCCATTCGGAGACCAAAGTACTCTGTCCCTTTACAAGTGTTATATCTAGCACGTTTGACGAGGCATAAGGTTAGCATGGATACACTTTTGTACAAGTACGGCGCTTCTGTTCCTTGAGGACTTTAGTCCGGCCACGATATTGCCCGAGGAAATCCATGGCTCTTGAACCAAGGCTATGTCGACGGATCCGTGCTCCAGGGAAATCAGGAGCTCCGCACCCTCAGAGTCATGGGCGGCTGGCTCATCTCCGCTCGACGGGTTGGCTATAACTGTCAAGTCACCGTCCTCTTCGTCTTTCGAGTCCTTCAGAGCGATTGGAAAACCACATTTTGGCCCCTCACTGGGTAGTGGATTGGCCATGTGCAGAATCTTCCAATCCGCCGTTGGGACGTCTGGATTCTGCCGTTGAAGCAGCTTGAGCGCCCGATCCCCTTGGATTGCGTTGGGGAAGACCACTTTCGCCTTTAGTAATGGTGGGACAAACTGCCTGTCCACCACCTCTATCTATCCCTCCCACAACGCCTCAAGTTGGCCGACCGTTTGCGTCAGCCATTTCCTACATCACTAACCTAGGCCTTCTTGTTGAGCTTAACTGCTACTTTGGGTGGCGGATGACCTGCTTCCCTGGACCCGCATTTCCACTTTCTCACCGGAATGTCCTTAGCGGCACTCTCGTGTGAGCGTTGCCTTTTTTCAGGGGAACCATCCAGTTGTGTTTTATGTTTACCGCCAGGCACTGCCTGCCAGCTGACCTCGTGGAGGGTTCAACTGGAGGATTTTTGCCAGCTTAAGAGGGACAATTTATAAATAAGAAGTTTATGGTTTACAGAATCAAAAGCTTTAGAAAAATCAGTATAAATCACATCAGTTTGTTGATGTGTCAGGAAACCTCTAGTAATTAAAGATGTAAATTCTAGTAGGTTTGTAGAAGTAGAGCGACGTCTAGTGAAGCCATGTTGACACGGTGAAATAATAGATCGGCAATGATGATGCAACTGACAGGTAATAATTTTTTGAAAAGTTTAGGAATTGCACTGAGTTTAGCAATACCATGATAATTTGAGATATCGGACTTGTTTCCTTTTTTAAACAATGGAACAATAAACGATTCCTTCTATATGGATGGAAATATTCCTTGACTTAGAGACAAATTAAATATTAATGTTAAGGGAAAAGCTAGATGGAACGTACAATTCCTCAGTATACAACTTGGTATTCTGTCAGGACCCGGTGAAAAAGAGAGCTTAGGAGTACCAAGACTCTGAAGAACATCAGATAAATTAATCACTGTTTTGAAGATAGAGTTTAGATGAAATAGTGGGTATGGATAATCATTATCAATAACACCATTGCATTACGTATAAGTCGATTGAAAAAAATCAGCAAATAGGTTGGAAATATCATTGTCATCAGATGCTATATTATTATTAAGAAAAAGAGAAGGAGGGAAGCAATTAGATTACCGCTTAGAATTGACGAAAGAATAAAAAGTTTAGGATTACTTTTGAAATCACGTAATTTTTATAATAGTCAGAATTGTGCTGGACCAATTCCGTCTTAGCAGAACTAAATTTAGCCCAGTCTGTGTGCAAGCCAGAAATTTTAAACCGTTTAAAAAGTCTGTTTTTTTTATTTTTTAGATATGATAGTTGACGGGTAAACCATGGAGAGCTATAAGAATTGTTCATGGAGGAAAGAAGAATATGTACATCAAATAGACGGTAAAGGACTTTCTAAAAAATACCCAACTGCATCATCAACAGGAAGGTTAACTAGATACGAACAGTTAATTGTCGATAAAGATTCAACTAATTTAGCATAGTCAGTCTTTTTAAAACACAAACTATGATGTACGTTTATTGCAGTCCTAGGAGCATTAAAAAATCCATTAATACAGAGCTGAAGGGTAGGATGATGACAATCTTTAGGTAAAGATAGTGGCGGAATACGACTAGCTTCAGCATCGATACCATCAAAGACGAAGATTAAGTCAAGGAGACGATCAATATGATTGGGAATCCTGTCAACTTGCTGCAAGGATAGTTCATCAAGACCATCAACAAAGTCATGTTGCATCCTAGGAATCATTGCCAATGAGTCATTACTCTCCAACCAAGAAATATTGGGAAGATTAAAGTCACCAAGCTCAATAAGTTGGTCAGTTTCAGCCAGCAACAAGGCGATAGAATGTATGGTGGATAGGTGCAATAGATACACGTTAAATTCGGAGCTAGGGGTATATAAAAGCAAGTTTAAAAAATGTTATTTTTTGGGAAAGATAATTCTACGGAAATAAATTTAATACATGATGAACCAGAAATATCAACAAGCTCAGAAGTTAAGTCGGATTTGACTCCAATAAGAACGCCTCCACCTCGACGGGTATGGCTATCATTCCGATAAACAAAAAAGTTATTTGACAAAATCTCACTATCGTGTACAGAAGGGTTAAGCCAAGACCACAGAAGGTCTTCCTTCCAAAGGTGGGAAAGTGCAGTCACGCGAGCCTCAAGGATTACAGGCCGATAAGTCTTACCTCTTTCAAACTCAAAACTCTGGAAAAGCGGCTGGATCTACACATCAGGAATGATGTAGGGAGACTTATGTCATCCAATCAACATGCCTACACCGAAGGGAAATCTGTGGAAACGGCACTACACTCGCTAGTAGCAACCGTTGATAGAGCCCTACACATTAAGGAATATGCGCTTGGAGTATTCGTAGATATATCCGGTGCATTCAACAATGTCAGGACGGATGGTATAAGGGATCGCCTAGAAGCGACCAGCACGCATCCCGCAGTAAGAAACCTGCTTAGCTGCAGGCAGGTACTTTCAGAGTGGGGCACTGCTTCCATGGTAAAGGGGGCACACAGAGGCACACCACAAGGTGGGGTCCTCTCGCCTCTTCTATGGAGATTCAAGAGAAGAACCCCAAAAATAACTGCCTACGCGGACTACATAGGCATAATTATTACGGGAGTCTGTCCATCGACCCTCAGCTCCATAATGGAATCAACACTCAGGGAGATATGTGAGTGGGCGGTAAAGGTGGGACTCAGTATCAATGCGGACAAGACGGACCTCATTCTCTTTACTAAGAGATACAAGGTACCGAAATGGACCCCTCCAAAAATTGGCGCAACCAGGCTGACCCCGAAAACGCAGGTCAAGTACCTCGGAACAATACTGGACTGCAATCTGGCATGGAGATCCAATATATTAGAAAGGGTGAAAAAGCCACCGTGGCATCCAAGAAGATGCTTAGCAGCGCATGGGGCCTGTCGTCTACTCTGATGCACTGGATCTACATCTCGGTGGTGCGTCCGACTCTGATGCATGGAGCCTTAGTGTGGTGGCAAGCCACTGAAAAGAAGACCTACACCGAGCTTATGGAGAGAACTCAGTGGCAGGCACTGGTCTGCATAACGGGGGCGCTGAGGTCAACCCCAACTAAAGCTCTAGAAACGATCCTCGGAATCGACACCATAGATATCCACGCTCAACAAACTGCAGGAAAGGCAGCACAACGTCTAGTTGCATCAGGCAATATGACGATGCAAAGCTTTGGAAACAGTTTAATTTTCCGAAGCATGATCAACAAAACGGACTACATGAACCCCAGAACGTGCACGAAGGTTAAAACAACTTCGTTCCCAGACTCAACACCTCATCATATACACAGACTTCTCCAAGATGGAAGGAGGAGTAGGAGTAAGCTTATACTGTACGGACACTGAAAAAGGGCCACCATAGAAGGCAGAAGTGGCTCAAAATATAAACCGACCATACGATGTGGTCAACTTGTTCGTGGACAGCCCAGCGGCGATAAGATCCATGCAGTCGTCAACGGTCAGTTCCAAAAATGTAATGGCGAGCAGGAAGGCACTAGATAACCTTAGCACGACGAAGTCAGTGCGGATCTATTGGGTTCCCAGCCACTTGGGCATCGATTGCAACGAGACAGGTGACGTTCTTCCGAAGGAGGGCGTAGAGCTGTCGAACAACAGAACGGAAAACGTTCTTACGCTACAAAGCGCCCTGGAGAACCAGGCGGACACGAGAGCAAAAAGCAGGTGGAGGACTACGAAGACTTGCCGAATTGCAAGAATAAAGTGCAAAGAGCGGACATCTCTTGGAGACGCCTCCAGCAGAGAGCCAGGCCAACTTCTTGCCTTCGCGAAATAACCTCGATCCTTGTGGACATAAAAACCTCTTAAAATATCTCGAGGTTCATAGAGATCAGTCGGACAACTAAGAGCCATATTGGACTATGCGTAGCCCCGTCCGTGAGGGCCGTCCGTGTAACCTAACCGAAATGACAATCCTCAAAAAAAGAAAATGTAAGACCAAAATACAAAGCAACAAAATTTGACTGAGCCGTAGCTAGTTATTTAATAGTCGAGGCACTCTACTATAGCATTCTCCCTTATTTTAAAGTTGGTTAGCTGACTAACGGATACCTAATAATTGAGGCACTCGACTATAGCGTTCTCCATTGTTTTGTTCTGTTTTTATTCACAACTTTTAAAGTTGATAAATATGAACTGAAAATCTAATTTAAACGTCGAAGCTTACTTGTAGAAACTATAGACGGTGGAATTGTAGAATGCCTAATCTGCAAAAATCGGATTTGCACAGTTAACGCCAGCATAATCAGGTATTATAAACTTATCCACAAAACCGATGTTTTTTAAGTTGGGGAATCAGCAGCAATTCGTTTATTAAATGAAGAAAAACCCAATGCTGTTCTGAAGATGCTTAAAAATTATTTCCAGCGAAACATATCCTCACCTCGAAGACTCTGTGGTAGAGGTAAGACTCAAGTAACTTATGAGTGTTTTCTGGTAGTAAATTTATGATTTCATGCATAAGGCCTTCAAGCCACACTCGGTCGAATGCCTGGGAGACGCCGAGGAATATCGCACTACAA
This sequence comes from Drosophila mimetica, assembly GCA_037075245.1. NCBI lineage: Eukaryota > Metazoa > Arthropoda > Insecta > Diptera > Drosophilidae > Drosophila > Drosophila mimetica. Next base: position 28,859,932 of record JBAMCH010000007.1, on the reverse strand, counting down.
TATTCCCGATGTTTGAAGGCTGTACGGATTTCTGATGTTATCCGGTTGACTTGCTCGATGGTTCCGTGGCTTTCTCGAAACCCGAATTGATGTGCCGGAATTACGTTTTGTTCTCTTAAATATGGTGTTATGCGCCTGAGCAATACGCCTGCAATACGCTTGTATATCATAGATCGCTTAGACACATGTACTTAACAGTGTCTGATGGTGCGACTGGTAAGGTGTCTGCCCCTGAACCGAGAGGACCCCGGTTCGAGTCCTACCGGGGCAAATGAGTTGGAAGTTTTTTTCAGTTGTAAAATGCATTGACAAATAATAATAATAATAAAAAAAATCAATACAAAAAAAAAAAAAATAACATGTCTTGTGCTGGACTCGAACCCGGTTCAAAAAAACCGGGAGCTGGCATAGTTCCCCTGGGCTACGCCCTTGTTATATTTTCGAGTGGCTAATTGCTTTTTTAAGCTTATATAGAAATGTGGGAAATATGGACTATTTTTAAGTCTATCATGGCCTTAACCAAGATGGACTTAAAATAAGTCTAAGTTTTCTTAGGTCCAAAATTAGTCCATATTACCTTAATTTAAGTCTATTTTTTGGGTTTTAAGTCCATATTTTTTTCTGGGTGTAGTAGTTTGGATAGGCACGATAGTAAGCTTATTGGCCTGTACGATGAGGGAATTGTGTGGTCTTTCCCAGGCTTCGGTATCATTATAAGCACAGACTTTTTCCATTTTTTGGAGTAGTAGCCAAGTTTAGTGATCCCGTTAAATAGTTTGCATAAAACATCCACTGCGCAGTTTGGAAGTTCAATAATCATTTTTGGAGTGATTAGGTCACCCCCTGGAGCTTTCTTCGGTTTTAATTGCTTCCTGATGACATTAGCAATTTCATGAGCCTGAAACAAAATCGGGTTAATTGCAATTTCAGAGCTAAGCGGCGGTAGTTGAAAAGAGTTTGTGGCAACGTTTGGCTGAAATAGGCGCAAAGCAAATGTTTCGGCTCTGTCTTCGTCACTGCGGGCCCAAGTACCCGAGGAGTTTCTAATAGGAGTGACTGATTCTATCGGAGAGCTTAAATTTGGGTAGGCTCTCCACAAGGGATGCTTTGTGCTGGTCGGCGACAGTCTCTCGATGTACCGGCGCTGCGCAAGCTCTTCTTCTTGCTTAAGGGTTTTGTTGAGTTAGACAGCTGTTTCATAAAAATGCAGCCTTCAGAAAGTTCATCAATTCAACAGCCTTTAATTTTAATTTCTTTTTAATTTCCTTGAAAACTTTTGTTCAGTCGCAGCAATAGTTATAAGTCAGCGCTCTGAAGTATCATATATCGGGTTAAGCCATCAGCAACATTATCAATGACCCACTTATTGACACAAGCTTATTGTGCTGAATTGTAACTGGGTGACGATCCAAGGTTATTAAAAGAGTTGTACATTACAACTATCGAGTCTCTAGTATCATTAAAGGGACTGGGCATCGATGTATCAAGTTGGGATACAATATTGATTGCCATCACCAAGCAAAAATTGGATCTTGCAAGCAGAGCCCTATACGGGCAGTAGTTAGATGGGTCCCGACACACTGCTCAGCTTTCTGGACCAGCGCATCCGAGTTCTTGGAACAGGAAAAAAGGGACAACAGCCAAGAAAGGAACAGAAGGGTCCAACATGCTCATCAGCCAGTACTGGAAAAGGACCATTCTGTCAATTTTGCAAAAGGAATCACTGGCTCTATAAATGCGATGACTTCCGCAGCAAAACAATACCCGAACGAGTTAATTGGGTACAAAAACAAAGACTGTGTGTCAACTGCTTCGGCAATGACCACAAGGCAAAGGGCCGAGGTCGCCCGTGTTTTAAGTGCGACAAGAAACATCATACTTTGTTGCATCTGGAAACCACATCAGGTGCATCATCCAATCAACATTCACCTACTGTAAGTGCAGCAAGCAACAAGAAATATAACTTGCTGGCCACAGTCAAAGTATCAGTGAAGGCTAGCAATGGTCAAGTTGCTACCTTCACAGCGCTGCTAGATTCAGGATCACAAATAAATCTGATTTCCAAACGAATGGCTTCAGTACTATCACTGAAACTTCATGGAACTTCTCTACGGATCGAGGGCATTGGAGGCAATCCAAAAACCAGTAGAGCAAGAGCAAATGTTCAAATAAAATCAATGCATAACGCCTTCACTCAAGAAGTTAAAGCCTTTGTCCTACCACACATAATAGCTGATCAACCGGCGCATCAGTTAAATTCCGCAAGCCTACAAATCCCACGCAAATTCGATAAGCCAGGAAAGATTGACATGCTTATCGGAGCAGAGCACTACTATTCATTGCTGCTGCCAAACCAGACTATACTAAAGGCAGGAGGACCAGTTCTTCAAAATACAAAACTTGGATGGATCATTGCCGGAAGGATCTCCTCGGATCACGATTCAGCGGCGGTTTGTGCCGCCGCAGCTACAGACGAAGAAGTCGACACACTATTGGAACGATTCTGGACTCTAGAAAATCTTGAAGCCGAGGAAAGGCATCGATCACCAATAGAGGCTCATTGCGAAATGCACTTCGTAGGAAACTTGGGAGTGGCAAAGGATGGCAAATTTGTGGTGAAACTCCCATTTTCTGAACAGCCCTCAGCCCTGGGGGCATCACAGAAAACAGCCACGAATAGATTTCTGACTCTGGAAAGAAAAACGTCACCTGAAGTCTGGAAGGGCTACGTGGACTTCATGGATGAATACGAAGCACTCGGACACATGAAACTAGTGCACCAAATAGATATACCCGCTAATCACTACTTCATTCCACACCACTGTGTGCTAAAGCCGGAAAGCAGTACAACAAAGTTGAGGGTAGTATTCGACGCTTCATGCAAAACCACCAGCAACAAGTCTTTGAACGACATACTCTATGCTGGACCCACTGTGCAAAGCGAGCTATTTGCAATTCTATTACGCTTCCGCACTCATAAATACGTGCTTACAGCAGACATAGAGAAAATGTATCGGCAGGTGTGGATACACCCTGACGATCAGTATCATCAACTAGTCGTCTGGAGAAAGAATCCATCAGATGATCTTAAATATTACCGGCTCAAAACCGTCTCATACGGTAGCAACAAAATGCTTAGATTACTTGTCCGAGAAGGCAAAGGATCAATTCCCGCTTGGATCGTCTGTTCTAAAGAACGATTTCTACGTAGATGACTGTCTCACTGGAGCAAACAGCGTTGCGGAATCAGTCCAAATTCAAAAGGAATTAAATAAAATATTGTTACCATCCGGTTTCAAGCTCCGAAAATGGTGCTCCAATAATGGGCAAATTCTAACAGACGTTCCCAAAGCAGACACCATCAAAACCGTCAAGCTAGACGAAACATTGAAACACTACAGTGTCAAGACGTTGGGTTTGGTATGGATGCCACAAAGAGATCAACTGTGTGGGCGCTCACAGAAAAGCGAGGCGTCAATCATCACCAAACGCGTGGTAAGTTCCGAGTCAGCACAAATTTTTGACCCGCTTGGAAGAACTATCGATCGGATCTGCAAGCATTAAACAGTATGAAAATTCCTAGGCATATCTATAATGGAAAGGTTCCAGTCCATCAAGAAGTGCACACATTTGTGGATGCATCAGAGCGTGCGTACGGAGCAGCAGTATATATAAGAGCTACCTACAAAAACAATCAAATTTCAAATGAAAATTCCTAGGCATATCTATAATGGAAAGGTTCCAGTCCATCAAGAAGTGCACACATTTGTGGATGCATCAGAGCGTGCGTACGGAGCAGCAGTATATATAAGAGCTACCTACAAAAACAATCAAATTTCGGTACGACTTCTTTGCTCCAAGTCACGAGTGGCTCCATCCGCGAAAGAAACTTTGCCCCGCCTTGAACTATGTGCTGCGCTGTTGGGCGCTGAACTAACACACAGAGTAAGAAAGGATTTGCGATTACCGATCGAAAGGGCTTCTGGATACTTCTGGACTGACTCAACTGTAGTTTTGTCCTGGATAAAAGCATCGTCGGCCGCATACCACACGTTCGTCTCAAATCGTATAGCAAAAATCCAAGCTGTCTCAAATTCATCTCAATGGCGATACGTGTCCTCGGTAAACAATCCAGCAAATGTGCTATCAAGAGGAATTGCGGCCAGCAAGTTATCAGAACATACCCTCTGGCTGTATGGACCACTTTTTCTACACGGTTCAAGGGACAAATGGATCAAGATGCCCGTAATCGGTCCAAGGGATCTTGAACGGCGAACAAAAGAAGTGAGTCTTCCAGCATGTCCGGATCAGACAGGGGAAAAACTCTATAATTGCAACCATAGCAATAGTTTTCAAAAACTATAAAGAATTGTGGCATATATGATGGGTTTCTGTTACAAAAGAAACAGATCAAGTACAACCACCCTATGCATTGGTGAACTAACTCACGCTCGTACTATCATACTGCGTACCATTCAGAAAATTGACTTCGCATATGAGTACAAGCAACTTGTTGCCCACAAGGACGTGGACAAAAAGAGCGCTCTTGTCTCTCTATCACCCATGATCGGCAAGGATAGCCTCATCAGAGTCGGAGGGAGATTAGAAGAATCTGAACTCCCGTATAACGCAAAACATCAAATCTTGCTTCCTTACAATGATCCAATAGTAAGAATGCTGTTGCGAGAAATGCGTGAAGAGAACATGCATTGCGGTGCGCAGGCGTTAAGAGCCATTGCACACAGCAACATTGGATTATCAATGATAAAACAATGGCGAGAAGCATTGTACACTGTTGTGTCAAGTGTACAAAGGCACGACCCAAACTAATGCAACAAATAATGGGCAATCTGCCAGTCGACCGAGTAACACAAGCTCGACCATTCTTTAATTCTGGTGTTTATTACTGCGGCCCAATTTGGATTCACCATAAACTCCGGGGAAAGAGACCAGACAAGGCGTATATTGCAGTTTTCTGCTGTTTCACTACGAAGGCAGTACATCTAGAGTTCGTAAGCGACCTAACAACAGATGCATTCTTAGGTGCTCTTCGACGTTTCTTGAGTCGACGTGGAAGGACCATCCACTGCGATAATGCAACCAACTTCGTCGGCGCCAACAATAAACTAAAGGCCTTAGAAGAAGCGATCTTCACGGATAAGGCACAAGCCCAGATCATCCACCATTGCATTCAGAGACAGGTGGATTTTAAGTTCATACCGCCCCGAGCTCCATCGTTCGGCAGGCTGTGGGAAGCTGCAGTAAAATCTGCGAAACGGTTACTAGTATCAGTCACAGCCACCGCATCATTGACATTTGAGGAGCTTAACACTGTAATAGTGGAGGTCGAAGCAATTCTCAATTCTCGACCTATTACACCCATGTCGTCCGATCCTACGGATGTGTCTGCATTAACCCCAGGCCATTTTCTGATTGGTGAGTCTCTAACGACCCCACCCGATGTTATGTAAACATAACATTGGTAAAAAGATGGGAATTAGTGTCCAGACTTAAGCACGCATTCTGGAAGCAGTGGTCAATGGAATACCTTCAAGAGCTTCAAAGGCGCAACAAATGGAAGACCATGTCGTAGAACGTCAAAGAAGGGCTACTTGTATTAATAAAAAAAGATAACCTGCCGGTGATGAGTTGGCCGATGGGAAAAATAGTAAAGACATATCCTGGCAACGATAATTACGTACGTGTAGTAGACGTAAAAACTGCGTCTGGCGTTTTTCAGCGACAAATCATGTAGGGTACGATAAGCAGACGCCCGCTAATTGCAAAACTGTACCGGAGTGCGACGAGGCTAAACGCCAACAAATCTAATTATCCAAAAGTGATCAGTGCTAATCAGAGGTGAATTTTGTTAAGATTCCTTTGGAGCTGATCGACTAATATCCATAACGTTTTTCAGTACCAAAACCCCCCCCTATCGATCTTTCACACGGCGCAACGCCACCGGCGTGTTCATACCCTCGCTACCAGCATCTTTTGCCCACGCTGTATGCAGGCTCTAAAACCGTGAAACGATCGCATTTCGGGGGGGTGGTTTTAAGAAGCCTGGTCGACAGTTCGCCGGCGAAGATATCGTGACCAACCAGGAGGGAACTTCTGCTACAATTGACGGCGGAGTTCCGAGCTCTTGCGGAAGCGCCGCATTTCGACATTTCCGAGCGGCTGCGGAAGCACTGTGGATCATTGTTGCATATCGCCAGCGGAGTTTCCCCTCAGTCCCCTTCAACGCCACTCATCAGCGACCATACACGTAGCCTAGTATACCTCGCTATCTCAACTTAGCTAGGGCATGCGGCCTAGAGAACAGGAGACACCGGCCGTACGGCGTTGCCAGATGCGATTCGGCGGCTGCTGATTTAGCGGAGAAGGGCGTGTAAAAACGAAATCCGTCGCTGAGTGGGCGGTAATCTTTTGTAGTTTTTTTAGTTTTCTTCTTTATATATATATATGTATATTCCTTAATTTCCTTTAATTAATTTTGCTTAAATGCTTTTAATTGTATTAATTTACTAATACTTCTTAAAAATCCTCAAATAGGTGGGGAGCTTATTATGTAAGCCGGAAGCGCGTCCAATAAGGGTATAACCAACACACATACACATAAACGACATGTTCTAATCTACCTTAAAGGAATCTACAACAGCTTCATTGGGCCCAACGAACGCTTCGATGGATTTTTCCTAAAAAAGTACAGCTTGTGAGTAAACCCTTAATTGTTTCATATGAGTATGCCTGTGTCATAATTACCGTCGATGCGAATCCCGCGATAGCTCAAACCCCCTGGTAAACATTTTTGTAGTAATAAGTCGGTCAGTTAATTTCGGTCATACACCGCTAAAATGAATTTGATATTTCTTGAAGTTTATCGTATAAGTACAAAACATTAGCCTGTGCGTAAAATGCATCAGAACCGCCTGTAAAGGAGTTTGTTAGTAATAACCGCTATTGTGAATTAAATGAAATTTAAGAATCGTGCATCGAAATGATTGTGTAATTTAATTCCTAGAATGGATCGTCACCTGAACAACATGCAGTTTGAGGGGTATTAGCCTTTAATTTGTAATCAAATAAGGGGTACCCCAACATAATGTACAGGTTACCATGGAAGGGTGGGTGAAGAATAAGGGGGCAAACAACATCCAAGCTTCCCTAAATCCGCGATCGTTTGAAGATTTGTTCCTCTTGCGTAACTCAGTAGTGGGTATAATCGGTTTCAACTCTTTTAGGTACATTTAACTAGTTTCAGACAGTGCACTTATTTTCTTGTTTTTATGTTAGGGTATGTCTTAAGTAGAAAGAACCCACGCCAGTCCGACGAGCATAGCGCAGAGCATCGCTAAAAGTGCACGACCTCTACGGCAGCATACCACAGATCAGCTTGAGATTCGAGTTGAACGCTACATAGTAGTGGAGAAGCATAACTTAAAAACAGAAATGGCGCCCAACGTGGGGCCCGATCGTTCAGATCGGGAGATATATAGTCAAAATTCCCGCGAAAATTGCTCTTAAACGCCATCTAGTAATTTGCAGTTTTTTTTTGTAGAACAAAATTTCTTTAAGTAGCGTCCAGCGTGGAAAAGCCAATTTGTCTTGTGGAAAAACGTATAGAGATCCTCCTTAAACAATGGAACGACCCAGGATAAAGCAATTCCCGAGAAGGAATACGTTATTTAGGAAAATCGAATTGTGGGTTTCAATTATTGCAGGGTAGTGATAGATCATCTCTTGGAACTTAAGTGTAGTCAAACATGGACTGACTAACCAGAATGACCTACACATCACCTGATATATTTAAGCTTTCAATTAAATTCGTTCGCGAATCGATGAGCACGGAAAACGCAGCCACCTAAGTAGATAGGGGTTGACCAGCCGTCGAAATTCGGGATGTCCATAGCCATGTAAATTCAGTTATAGGAACAAAAGAACCAATCGATTCAAGGAAACTAATATACCTCAGAAGCAGAATGTTGTGATGGTGACGATCCAAATTTTGATATTATTAACAAAAAAAAAAATACAAATTAAAGTATCATGGTTGTAAGCCATAGTAGTGAAGACATAGAAACCGCTCTTAGTGGAAATTCTACGTTTTGCCAGATATGCAGCGAGCCATTGAATGCAGTTGACATTCGAACAGTAGCCCCGTGTAAGCACAAATTCCACAATAGGTGCATTATCGAACATCTTCAGGAATCCAATTTATGCCCAATTTGTAAGGCTCAATGTGAGTTACAACCGCCACCTTCTCCGAGTAACAATTTACAAGCAGAAATCTCAGCCGCAGAACAAATTCATATGGCTGACGATCAACAGTTCACTAGGCCCGCAGGTACTAGGTCTAGAAGGGGTCGCGGAACCGGTCAGCGAAGGGGAATGATAACGAGATCGCAACGGCTAGAAATCCCAAACCAACCACCCCTGAATCTGTCAAATAGCACCACGTCGCATTTGAATAATTCGAGTCAAAGAGAAGAAGTTACTAGTATAGTACGCTCTGAAATGCAAATTTGCCAACGTCAATTAATGCAGGAATTGACATCCGCTATTCAGACTCAATTAGCCAACATACAGCTAGCAAACCATACAAGATCTAATGCCGAGACTAGACCCATAGGGAATAGAAATTTGTCAGCACCAGCGAGCGTACCAACGTCTGATTCGTATGATAACCGTCAACAATTTAGTGGAGTGAGTAACATCCATCAGGACAAGGTACCATCTATTATCCAGAGCTGGCGAGTAAAATTCGAAGGTGCTCGTGATGGTCTTCAGACCGAAGAATTCCTCTATCGCATCCGGGCATTAGCGCAACAAAATCTGAATGCGGATCAGAACATTTTGTGTGATCATCTACACCTATTCTTTGGAGGAAAAGCCACTGAATGGTATTGGAAGTTTCATAAGGCAAATCCCAACTTCACCTGGTCAAGGTTTTGCGAAGAATTTCGTAAGAAATTTGAAGACATTGACACTGACATGGATATCTGGGAATCCATTAATAGCAGGAGGCAAGGCGACAAGGAACCGTTTGAAGAATTCCAGTTCCATGTCGAAAGACTCGTTGCCCGACTGCGGAACCCTATATCAGAGGAATCCTTGGTACGCTTACTTACTATGCCACGCCAAGACCTCGCTCAGATATGAACTAATGCATTTAGGGATTAATACTCTTGCTCGGTTGAGGGAAGAGTTACGAACACATGAACAATTTTGTAAACAAATCAAGTTGCAGCCCATAAAAAGTAGTTTCGCCCCTAGACCATTCGTATCTCAGCTAGATGAAGAGGACATGCATCCCGACGAAGTCGCCGCAATGCAGCGAAAACCACTTAAATGCTGGAACTGCGATAGTCTAGGTCATCGTTTTGATGAATGTCTGGAAAATCAGCGGCGCATCTTTTGTTACGGATGCGGTGCCAAAAACACATTTAAGCCAAAATGTCAGACTTGTAATCCGTCGGAAAACCGACAGAAGGATGCGCCAGCGACCAACTCGCTGACGCATCCAAAGCAGTAGGAATAGATCGCGCTACGCAGACTGAGTCGGTTCCCAACAACCGATCAGCAAGCACTAACGAGCATATGCCTTATCAGGAACGGTTAGCTCGGTACACCGAAACGCGGAATAGGATATTTGGGGATGTAGATACCTGTGACAGAACTCGAAGGTCGACGAGACGAGCTAGAAGCTTTTGGAAAGGAGTATGTGACAGCCGCAAAAGACTAGTTTCCGCCATCTTCCTCAACAAGGATAGCCGATTATACACCGATATTGAAATAGATAACCATTCTTACATCGCGTTATTAGACTCAGGAGCTACGGTGAGTTGTATTGGCGGTGACGCCGCGAAAACGTTTAACGATCATCCTCAAAGGCGTAATTGTACAGGGTACATAAGAACAGCAAACAACTCAGAGTGTTCTGTTATAGGACGACTCGTCATAAAAATCAAATACCGTGGGCAGACAAATGAAGTAGAGTTTTTCCTCATTCCCGATCTAAAGCAGGAGGTATATTTAGGTATAGATTTTTGGCAGAAGTTTGGGTTACTCGACAAAATCACCGACGACAAAGGATCTGTAACAGAATTAGATGTAGGTCGCGAAGAGAGTGATGAGACAATGAAGAACCATGTATTATCAGCCGCTCAACAAGACAGGCTAAATCAAGTCATAGGTACACTTCCTTCTTACGAGAAAGAAGGTTTAGGGCGGACCCATCTTATGGAGCACCATATTGATGTAGGCAGTTCGCGTCCGGTCAAGCAGAGACATTGGCCAGTTTCACCGGCGAAAGAAAAGGTCATGTTTTCTGAAATCGAAAACATGTTAGCAATGGATGTAATCGAAGAGTCTAAAAGCCCATGGAGCAGTAACTGCGTTCTGGTCCACCGAGGAGAGAAAATTCGGCTATGTTTAGATTCTCGAGAGGTAAATAAGCTGACTCTAAAGGACGCTTACCCTCTCCCTCAGGTGGACGGTATTCTTAGCAGACTGCCTCCCGCTCGTTACATTACCGGCTTAGACATGATACATGCCTTCTGGCAGATACCTCTTGAGGAGAAGTCTCGCCAATGCACTGCTTTCACCATACCAAATCGTCCGCTATACCAATATAAGGTAATGCCATTCGGCTTATGCAACGCCGCTCAAACGCTGTGCAGATTAATGGACCAAGTAATACCGCCTAGCCTGAGAACGAGAGTGTTCGTCTATTTAGATGACCTCTTGCTTCTCTCAGACGACTTTGATTCGCATATGCAACTTATCGAGGAAGTAGCAGGGTATTTTCGTAAGGCTAACTTGACAATTAACATCGCGAAATCCAAATTTTGCATGAAAGAGATAAGATATCTAGGATTCATTATCGGCGACGGTCAACTGAAAGCCGATCCAGATAAAATATCAGCGGTTAAAGAGTTTCCAAAACCTATTACAACCAAACAACTCAGACGTTTTCTAGGTCTCGCCGGATGGTATAGACGGTTCGTGGAGAACTACGCATCCATCACCCGAGCTTTAACTGATCTGTTGAAGAAAAACCATCGCTTTGAGTGGACAGAAGAGGCAGAGCAGGCTTTTAACCAGCTAAAGGACAGTCTTACGTCTTCCCCAGTCTTACGTACACCGGCTTTCTCAAAGCAGTTCATTCTTCTCTGCGACGCCAGTCTGCACGGCATCGGGTGTGTGTTAGCACAAGCAGATGAAGAAGGCACCGAGCTTCCCATCGCGTATATGTCCGAAAAACTCTAGAAAGCTCAGCAGAACTATTCGGTAACCGAGTTGGAATGCTTGGCTGTGATTAGAGGGATCCACAAATTCAGGGCGTATATCGAGGGACAAGACTTCGTAGTCGTTACTGACCACGCGTCACTGCAGTGGCTAATGAAACAGAAAGACTTGTCGGGGAGGTTAGCCAGATGGTCAATCCGCTTGCAAGGGTTTTCATTCGAGATTAAACACAGAAAAGGGACCCAGAATGTCGTAGCCGATACGCTTTCCCGGAGAGACGAACTAGTAGTCAGTGAGATTCAAGGCCTCGGCCCTATGATCGACATGTCCTCAGAGGAATTTAATTCGCAAGAATATTTAGATTTGATCAAAGGAATACAAGGTGACCAGTCACGGTTGACAGACTTACGTGTGGATAACGGGTATATCTATAAGCGACTCGAAGGCGCGGAAGGTAGTGATTCATGGAAGCTTTGGGTGCCTTCAAACCTTCGAAATAGCGTTCTACATAGAGCGCACGATCCTTGCGACTCGGCTCAACTTGGCATGGGACGAATGGCGCAGAAACTTAAGCAATTCTTCTTTTGGCCTGGGATGATTACGCAAATCCGTTCATACATATCAAACTGTCCCACATGTAAATCCACTAAAGGTGCGAACTTAGTACTAAGGCCGCCCATGGGAAGGCCAATGACATCGGACCGACCTTTCCAGAAATTGTATATGGATCTATTAGGCCCATATCCGAGGTCGAAAGAAGGGAATATCGGGTTATTGATCATAGTTGATCACATGTCCAAGTTCCATTTCTTACAACCGATTATTTACTGAGACACGTCTTCTACACCTTCGGCGTTCCAGAGGCGATATTAACCGACAACGGTTCGCAATTTAAATCAGGACAATTCAAGGCGTTCCTGACCCGTTTTGGCATCTCACATATCTGTACCGCGATCTACTCCCCACAGGCTAACGCCAGTGAAAGGCTCAACCGTTCCGTCTTAGCAGCCGTACGCGCGTACGTAGGTCAAGATCACACCAATTGGGATAAACACCTTAGCGAGATTAGTGGGTCATTAAGGGCAAACTTCCATCGTAGCACCGGTTACTCACCTTACTACCTTTGCTTCGGTCAGCACATGATACTAAATGGCAAAGATCACGACCTTCTTCGTAAGCTAGACTTATTGCAAGACGATGTAGCGATAAAATACCCTGAATATCTTCAGTTAGCTCGGCAAGAGGCCAAAACAAGAATAGCAGACAGCCATGAGATCAATGCCCGGAAGTACAACTTACGAAGTCGAACCATACAACTGAAAGTGGGTGACACGGTTTTTGCTAGAAATTTTGCGCAGAGCAATGCCGTTAAGAAATTCAGTAGCAAACTAGCGCCAGTATTTATGAAGTCAAAGGTAATAAAGAAAGTCAGCCCGGCGTATTATGAACTAGCAAATGAAAAAGGCAAATCAATGGGCGTGTATCATCTTAAAGATATTCAAATTGGCAAAGAGACAGAACGTCATTTCAGTTAACAGCTTCTCGGGATATGATTCTCCATCTGTTAACTGTGGTTGTAGGGTACGATAAGCAGATGCCCGCATAAGGGTTAAGACATTGACTTTACGTCGTTTCTCATTCGCATCTCTTTAACGCAGACAGCGGTAGAATTCCCGAATTTACCGGCCAGCCTCTCTCTGCTGCACATCTGCCCTCTCGCTTACACGATCTACGCCGCGGCGGCCGAAAATCTAGCGAATGTCAGTGTGAACGATGCGACGACGAAAAAAAGTCACGCCATAACGACGTTATTTTCCGGCTCTGCGTCTCCCACTTAAATTCCTGGAAGCGAAGTCAGCCACGTAGGCAAACTTCTGCGCGCAGCTCGTTCACTTGATTTTCTCTCGCCAAAGCCAACGGTCGTGCGCCCAAAGACAAATTAATTTCCAACAAAGTCAAACGTGGGCAAAGCTAATTGCAAAACTGTACCGGAGTGCGACGAGGCTAAACGCCAACAAATCTAATTATCCAAAAGTGAACAGTGCTAATCAGAGGTGAATTTTGTTAAGATTCCTTAGGAGCTGATCGACTAATATCCATAACGTTTTTCAGTACCAAAACCCCCCCTATCGATCTTTCACACGGCGCAACGCCACCGGCGTGTTCATACCCTCGCTGCCAGCCATTGGTTGGTACGCCCGCACACGTGGTGCATCTTTTCGGCCCACGCTGTATACAGGCTCCAAAACCGTGAAACGATCGCATTTCGGGGGTGGTGGTTTTAAGAAGCCTGGTCGACAGTTCGCCGGCGAAGATATCGTGACCAACCAGGAGGGAACTTCTGCTACAATTGACGGCGGAGTTCCGAGCTCTTGCGGAAGCGCCGCATTTCGACATTTCCGAGCGGCTGCGGAAGCACTGTGGATCATTGTTGCATATCGCCAGCGGAGTTTCCCCTCAGTCCCCTTCAACGCCACTCATCAGCGACCATACACGTAGCCTAGTATACCTCGCTATCTCAACTTAGCTAGGGCATGCGGCCTAGAGAACAGGAGACACCGGCCGTACGGCGTTGCCAGATGCGATTCGGCGGCTGCTGATTTAGCGGAGAAGGGCGTGTAAAAACGAAATCCGTCGCTGAGTGGGCGGTAATCTTTTGTAGTTTTTTTAGTTTTCTTCTTTATATATATATATGTATATTCCTTAATTTCCTTTAATTAATTTTGCTTAAATGCTTTTAATTGTATTAATTTACTAATACTTCTTAAAAATCCTCAAATAGGTGGGGAGCTTATTATGTAAGCCGGAAGCGCGTCCAATAAGGGTATAACCAACACACATACACATAAACGACATGTTCTAATCTACCTTAAAGGAATCTACAACAGCTTCATTGGGCCCAACGAACGCTTCGATGGATTTTTCCTAAAAAAGTACAGCTTGTGAGTAAACCCTTAATTGTTTCATATGAGTATGCCTGTGTCATAATTACCGTCGATGCGAATCCCGCGATAGCTCAAACCCCCTGGTAAACATTTTTGTAGTAATAAGTCGGTCAGTTAATTTCGGTCATACACCGCTAAAATGAATTTGATATTTCTTGAAGTTTATCGTATAAGTACAAAACATTAGCCTGTGCGTAAAATGCATCAGAACCGCCTGTAAAGGAGTTTGTTAGTAATAACCGCTATTGTGAATTAAATGAAATTTAAGAATCGTGCATCGAAATGATTGTGTAATTTAATTCCTAGAATGGATCGTCACCTGAACAACATGCAGTTTGAGGGGTATTAGCCTTTAATTTGTAATCAAATAAGGGGTACCCCAACATAATGTACAGGTTACCATGGAAGGGTGGGTGAAGAATAAGGGGGCAAACAACATCCAAGCTTCCCTAAATCCGCGATCGTTTGAAGATTTGTTCCTCTTGCGTAACTCAGTAGTGGGTATAATCGGTTTCAACTCTTTTAGGTACATTTAACTAGTTTCAGACAGTGCACTTATTTTCTTGTTTTTATGTTAGGGTATGTCTTAAGTAGAAAGAACCCACGCCAGTCCGACGAGCATAGCGCAGAGCATCGCTAGAAGTGCACGACCTCTACGACAGCATACCACAGATCAGCTTGAGAACCATTAGGATTCGAGTTGAACGCTACAATCACGCGGCTTGCGCCGCTTCTTAAAAAAGAAGTAGCAACAAAGCAGTCTAACACTTCCACCGTTTCAGAAGAGGTCCCAAAAAGGAAGAAAGTAAAAATTCCAGTTCTACCAACGTTACTAGCAATTATTCTTCCGCTCGCAGTGGGACAGCCAACAAATGTAACTCCTAAGCAGCTAAGAGACCAATTAGGCAAAATTCGGGATCATCTACTTCCGGATCAGATGTTGCCGGTCTCGTCGGAAAATGTAATGGAACTCTATAAAATCATGCGCGCCGAGGGAACTAAAACTACAGATCATGTTATATTCAAAACGACAGTGCCTCTGGTATCAACAGACTTCCTGCTGTGCTTCAGCATCATCCCCATCCCGACGTGGCACTCAGGAGCCTGGAATCGTTTAGACATTAAGACACCTATCATCGCGGTAAATTCCAATAGAGATCAATTCATTGGTCTTACTGAGGATGAGTTCGAGCAATGTCTAGTACTAACCATGAAGCCGCATTCAACGCTGAAAATCGGTGTAAATTTCAGCTATTCAACAACAAATCTGAAACACTCTGTGAGATTATTAAGTCAAAAGTAGACTTGATTTGGTTAAAAACGCATCAACGAAATAGATGGATGTTTGCGACCCACAACCAAATAGAACTTCAAGCTGTATGCAAGGGAGTGCCATCCACCATTCACCTTAATGGATCGGGCTTACTGTCTCTGTCCTCTGGCTGCACCGCACGAAACGCTAACATTAGTATTAGCACATTCAGCACAATAATCACCGAATCACATTTAGCGTACATTCGTTATGGCAATATTGCAACGCCCGATGTTGAAAATACATCAGAGTCAGCTCGAGAGACTGCAACCCAGCCATCTGAATCAGACGAACTGAATCGTCTTCAACAAAGGCTGGCTAAGCTAAAGGATACAGCATTGCATATAGTCTCCGAAGGCGATTCGTCACCTGGAAGCCACGACAACCAACCTGCACCAACCAAAGGAACGACGAGCAGCCATCACCTGAACCTACCCCACGAAGTTCTTGCGTTCAGCATTAGCGATGGTTGAACACTTGTTCAACGGCCGGGAGAATGTTCAGTCGCAGCAATAGTTATAAGTCAGCGCTCTGAAGTATCAAATATCGGGTCAAGCCGTCAGCAACATTATCAATGACCCACTTATTGACACAAGCTTATTCTGCTGAATTGTAACTGGGTTTGCTCCTATTGCCAATAATGCATAATAACCGACACTTTGCTTTATACCTATTCTTTTAACCTATGTATTTTGTACCTATAAATACCGTTAAGTTTGTACAATAAAATCAGTATCAATCTATCAATCCACCTAGTTCCAAGTGCTAGTTGCGACGACTACAGGCATACAGTTCATGTGCTGTATGCCAGGCACCTACGCCGAGTATTAAGAACTTTCAACAAATAACAGCTGTTTAAAAATTCAACTGGATTAATTTGCTGAAATTTTCTGTTAAATTTTCAACAATTCAGAATTTTAACAGTTTAGGGAATACCCTGATATTTTAAGATCCGTGAACTTTTTCAACAAATAACAGCTGTTTAAGAATTACATTTTCAACAATTCAGCAATTCCACATTTTAGGGAGTACCCTGAATATGTGTTAATATTACCATGCCTCTTATTTTGTGTGTCAATTGGAAGCAATTGGACGGCAGTCCATGTAATGACGAAGCGCACAAGGAGAGTATGCGAAGGCGACTACTATATATACACGAAGAAATGAAAAGCTGCTCTAATGGTCCGATCCTAGCGAGTGATACACCAATTTAAAAATATCGCAAAAACTAAAAGGATAGCATACCAAGACCTCAAAAAAATCAATTGGTTTGGGGAAGAGTGCGGTGAAAGTGTAAAAGTGAAAATTTAGAAATTTGGATCTGTTGGGGCCAGTGGGGATAATTGGCCCCTCGCACTCTGCTCGTGGTATTCTTATTGAAAATGCGCTTAATATGATAACGATTTTTTTTTAAATTTGAAACTATATAGTCCTTGAGATCCCTCAACTTTTAGTATATAAGACATTTTCTCATAAAAAAGCGCGTTTGGATGAAATTATGCGACCCGTCTCAGATAAGTATGGAAAACACTTCATGCTTACTTGAATGCCCAAAAACCAATTTGATAAGAACAAATTCTTATTAGACATTTTCAAGGTACAAGTCTAACTTTCATATTTAATATAAATTCCTTGAAAGTTTTTTTTTAACTTTATTTCTTTATTTCTAACGATTTTCTTTAAAATGGTTGTACATATATACAAAAAGTCATATTTATTTGTAAAAAGTCAATTTAAAAGTTATTCAGAAACGAAATTAGCCACTTTTGCCAGCCCAAAACAACTAACGCTGCTTAAGCTTTGAATTTTGTAAGTGCGTATCCAAACTGTATTTTAGGGTCAGAGAATCGTTAAAATTGTTTTAAGCCGTTCCACAAAGGAGTCTTTTGTTTTACGACTTTTAAAAAACTCGCTAGTTTAGCGAGATGAAAACGCTAATATTAGATCCTATGGCAGTAAAAGTATAAAGAAAAGAGTAGTAGATATATTTGATATTACTCATGTTTAAAAGAAAAAGTTCTGATATCAAATAAAAACACCTCTTAACGAGGTAAAAAACTAGTGACGACCGCACATTCAACATACAAAAGTTCTGATATCAACATTTGTGACGAAAGATGATTACACACATGATTAAATAAACTTTATAAAATTTATTTTTTCGGCATTCTACAAGAGAAAATGTTCGTGTGTTCTTAAAAACTAGTCTAGCCTTTTTCCTTTTATAATCAAGTCCGTAACTTGCGAAATATTAATGCTACAGTCTTGTGCCTCACCTCATGTTGAAGGTATTTTTAAATAAAATGAACTCCTCTTTAACAAAATGTATGTAAATGCAAACTTTTTTTTAGCTCTTTTTTATTTTTCGCAAAAATGGCTCTAACGATTTTCATTAAAGCATTAATCCGTAGAGGCCTTGAGATTCCGTAAAATTTGTTATGTAACACGTTATTGTAAAAAGTCACGTTTAAAAATTATTAAAATACAAAAGTGGCCACTTTTGTTAGCTTAGAACAAGCAATCCTGCTCGAGCATTTAATTTTGTTTGTGCGTATCCAAGCTGTATTTTAAACACTTTTTCGGCACGCTGCAATATAAAATGCCTATAAAGGAAAAAAAGCTGGACTATTTTTTGAGATTTTAGCGTGCCAAAAAAGTCAATTTTAAAAAGTGTATTTAATCATGTGTGTAATCATTTTTCGTCACAAATGTTGATATCAGAACTTCTGTATGTTGAATGTGCGGTCGTTTTTACCTCTTTAAGAAGTGTTTTTATTTGACACACAAAAAAAGCATGTTCCCGTAAATTCGATATGGACAGGTAATTCATACCTATGTCATCAAATGAATATTAAATAATATAATTTTTCCGAATTTTCTCTCTCGGAGACTCTCTCACTTTGAAAAAGAGAGCAATAAGCCATATGGAGAGCAAAATTACGTGAGTTGAAACGTACTTTAAGAATGTTTTCTCGCTCGCACTAGTATAAGATTTTGTCAAATATTTGAAACTTTATTTTGAATGCGGAGTGTCCGCCTGTATGGCTGTCTGCCTTGCTGTCAAATTTACGATAAAGCCTAGTACTCAGTTCGGCTAAGAGTTTCACTAGTCGAAAAATTTTATTATTTATAGTGCGACCGAAGTTTTTAGAGTTCACCCGCACATATCAATGAAATCAATTGGCGCCAATTTTAAAATATTACAAAATGGTGTTTTTTCAGTGGTTTTTGTTCTTTTCCTTCTATTTTTAATTTGTTATTGCCACACCGCTTCTGTACAAACACAGCCAAAGATCAAATCTGGCAATCTTTGAATATCGTTCATCGATATTCATCCGCTAAACTGGTATTTTTTTGATATTTCCCTACGATATTCTTAGCTCATCTGAGTACTGCGGTGGAAAAAAGTCTCAGCTAAACCCCTTAGCTCAGTATTTGCTCGCGAGAAGTAGTTTTTTATCGATATCTTAAAAAATAAAAGTTGTACAAAATCGAGATTTTTACACAAAGAGTGAAAAGAAAAGCCCATTATTAAAATTAAAACCTTTTTTTATCCAATTTTTTTCAACTTGAAAGCTGTGCAAATGTCCCTAGCGACAACATGGAAATGCCCATATGTTGGTCACCCATTGTCGCACGAGTTCTTTGAAAATCAGGGTCCATTAGAGCTGGGATACTATCGATGGTCGCGCCATTCGATAGTTTCGATGTTTTCAAAGCAAAAATTCGATAGTATCGATAGTATGGTCATATTTACTTCATTTTGAGAGCGAAACTGAATTGGTTTTACAGCAGCCCACACAACTAACTCGAAACACAGGCGGATAGCAATAAACTATGTGTTTAAAATTAACTTTATTTAAATTTCAGCTTCCGAATCAATGTGTAATACAAAATTGCGTTGCGGAGCACGCTTAAAAACTTTGTCTTCCTTCTTCTCTTATTTCGCTTCTGCCCTTTCTAGCGATGGTTCTTGCGAGCGTGAAATGAGGTTCATATCGATAACATTTCATATTATATCGATACCTCGGGGTGTATATCGAGTGCTTATATATAACAAATTGAAATAAAAATTAAACCTAAATTATGGCGGCAACATTCCCCCTCCTGTAATTGACCCTAGGGTTATCAGTTACCATCTTCTAGGCCGACATCTAGAACCGCAATCTTGGTAGCTGGTCGATCGAGAACTCCATACTGCGTTTTAATAGTGGCTCGGCGAACTTGTCCGTCCTTGGCGGTGACAGTGTTGGTCACTCGTCCTTTAAGCCATAAATTCCTAGGCAAGTTTTCGTCAACGATTATTACTACGCTTCCAACTGATAAAGGGGGACACTTTTCGAACCACTTAGTGCGTCTAGTAAGCACCGGTGTAAACTCCCTTACCCAGCGTTGCCAAAAGCGATCTCCAAAGAGTTTTACCTCGTTCCAATGACGTCTTAAATTCATGTTCTCTTCCTTGATCGGTTTGTACCCGTTTGATGAACCCATCAGCAGGTGGTTTGGAGTCAGCGCAGAGTCGTCCTCGGAGTCCAGGCTAACGAAAGTTAACGGGCGTGAGTTAATGATGAACTGTGCTTCCATCAGAGAACACCTCAGGCTTTCGTCGTTGAATGAGTAATTCGGGCATATGCTTTTTAGGACCGTTTTGGTAGTGCGGACTAATCTTTCCCAAGCGCCGCCCATATGGGGGGCTCCAGGAGGGTTAAAGAGCCATTTAATGCCGTCGAACTTGATTGCAATTTTGTCAAAGTCGATCTTGATCAGCTCCTCTCGCAGTGTCTTTTCCGTGGCCTTGAAATTCGTGCCATTATCGGAGTAGATTTCTCTTGGTGTCCCACGAAGTGCCATGAAATTGGTGAAACACATCACGCAGGAGCTTGTATCGAGGCTGTGAGCGATTTCGAAGTGGATTGCACGCAGGGTTAAGCAGGTAAACAGCGCAACCCATCTCTTCTCTTTGCGTCTTCCGACGTTGTACTGTTAGGCGCAGAATATAAAAGTTGGATTTTATATCGCTTATCACGGTTTCGTGAGCGAGGTGATGATATTTTTCGTGATAGAAACGGACCAATAAGAATGTTACTCGACTCTCTGGGGGCAATATTATCGCGTCCATAGTATATCCGACTGCGTTCACTCGACCTTTAGTGCGCAGGATTCCGTTGTCGTCCAGATATGCGTTCAAGCCAGTCAGTCTGCTTTTTGCGCTTATTGGTTTTGTGCACTTCAATGAATGGATTTCTTCCGCGAACTCGAGCCTCTGTGCTTCTTTGTATAGAAGGGTCTGTGCTTTTTTGACGTGAAACTCGGTCACTGCTGGATATATAGAAACATGTTCGCGACGGCTCTGTAAAGGCGCCGCCAATCGGAGAAATAATCCACGTCGAGTAAGACTTTATTCGCATCACGAGTTGTAAAGATGTGTCTGCGTAGTTCGGTCGTATCGATCTCCGTTGCCCGTGATGGAATTGTTGGCCACTTCCAGGGTTTGCTTTTCAAAAACTCGGGTCCGTAAAGCCATGTGTCCACACAAGGTTTTTTGATAACTTTAGTTGCGGCATCTGCAACGTTGAGTTTTGATGGGACCCATCGCCATTGATCCACTCGGGTGGTCTCCAGGATTTCGCCGATTCTGTGCATCACAAATTGTTGAAAGTTGCGAGGATCCATCACCAGCCATTGTAGAACAGTTCTTGAATCCGACCAGAACGTAATGTCGTCGACTCGAAGATTACGTACGTTGACGATTTTGTTGGTTAAGCGTGAGCCCATCACGGCGGCTTGGAGCTCCATGCGCGGAATAGATATTGGTTTTAGTGGCGCCACTTTGCTTTTCGCGGCCACAAGTATTACGTCCACCTCGTCTTTTTGTGATACTCGCAAGTAGCAAGCAGCGGAATAAGCATGCTCGCTAGCGTCCACGAACGTGTGCAGGTCGATTCGGGTCTCTTCAGACATCTTTGGGGAGTAGCATCTCGGAATGTTAATTGTTGCCACTTGAGGCAGTAACAGCTTCCATTAATTCCAGTCCTCCAACAATGATTCTGGCAGCTCTTGGTCCCAGCTGATATTTGCACGCCAGATTTTCTGCAGAAGGATTTTTAATCCGATCGTATGACATGACAGTAGGCCCAAGGGGTCGAAGATCGACATGAGAACCTGAAGGACTTCTCTTTTCGTTGAAACTGCGGGGTCGGTAAGGACATCTCGCTTAAGTCTTGTGAATCTGCCAACAAACTTAAAAACGTCGTTATGTGGGTCCCAGTACATACCCAGAACCTTTTCTGTAGCGCCGAACTGCACTGGCTCCTGATTTTTGGCGTCTCCATTGTTCATAAGATACGAGAGAACTGTACTCGAATTTGACGCCCAGTTTCGGATTTCGAATCCGCCTCTGGCGCAACTAATACCAAAGGTCATGGCACGCATGACGTAAGTGTTTATCTTTTTTCGGTTGGCGTCGTACCAAAGAAAGCGCTGGGAATGCATGTCCTCCTGTGGAACATTTCGGCGATGTCTCCGCTTACGGCGACTTTTCCGACTTTGAAGGCTAGAAGAACGTCGATGAGTGGGTTTAAGCAGTCCGGTCCGCTTAACAGAAGGTCGTTGAGGCATATTCCATTTGTTTTTGCTGCCGCGTCCCAGACTAGCCTCATTTTCCCTGGCTTGTTCGGATTTAAGGCTATAAAGATGGGTAAGTACCAGGTGCGAGTTTCTTCTTTCTCCGCCTCCTCGTCGGACAGTTGCTTGGCGTATCCTTTTGTAAGAAGATTTTTGATTTGGTCGTCGATTTTCGTAAACATATCCGGTTCGCTCAGAATTCTGTTTCTCATGCATTGTAGGCGGGAAGTTTTTGAAGATCATTCCGCCAAAGAAGTCCAACTTCATATTTTCCACATTTGTGCTGACAAGTCTGCTCTAGGATTTCGACTGCTCGCTTGTCCTCGCTTGAAAGGAGTTCTTTAGGCGGAGTTAACTCGAGGTTGAATTGCTCTTTCACTTCATCATGAAGCTCTTGCCAGTTGCAATCGCAGTGGTGCATAGATACGTGACGGTTTGAGTTTGCCGATCCCTGGGTGGTCCACCCCAACATGCACTTTGACGCTATTGGGTCGTTCCAGTTGCCTTCGCGGATCCTGCGAGGAACGGCTATTTTCCAGTTGTTTGTTCCAATTAATAACATTGGCTGCGTGGAGTGGGTCTCTAATGGCAGGTCCTTTAGATAGCTGTACTTACTGCGCAACTCATCCATATCGACGGTTTGCTTTGGCAGTGCAATGTTTTGGACAGTCTGAACGTTGTTGAGCCAGTAACGTTTTTCTGAGCTAACGCCTGAGATTTGGATTGATGCTCGCACGGAAGTATTTTCGAACCGGGTTGTTTCTCCAGTCCACTGCAAACAAATCGGTGACGGTGAACCTTTTATACCGAGCTTGTCAAAAATTGATTTTTCTATTAGGGTAACGGATGATCCTTCGTCCAAGAAAGCGAAGATTTCCATTTTTTGATCAGCATAATGTAATGTTACGGGTACGATTCGGAAAAACTGGTTTCCTTCTACATCGCCTTGGTGTGTGCTTACATGCCTTTGATTTCCCGTTTCGTTGGCTGTATTGGGAACGTTTTCCGAGTGGAGTAGAGGATGATGCTTTCTAGTACAACTGTTTACTCCGCAATCCTTTGATCGACAATTGTTTCGATGAAGCTTCAAGCATCGAAATCATGCCTTTCCGGCTTTAGCGACTTGCCATATCTGCTCTACGGCGCTGGATTTAAATTGTTCGCATTGTGTTACCCAATGATTTGTGGATTCGCATGCAATGCACTTTGGATTAGGCGGTTGCTGAACTGAAGATCCCTCGCTCGAACTGGCTGCACAACTATTGTGGGTATTCACAGAACTAGTCTTGTGAGAAAACGGTGTCACGACAGTCGATGCCGCCTGCGCTATTTTGTAAAGCCAGTCGCTGAAGGCCTTAATGGGAGGGACTGAGTCGTCGCGGGAGTGCATCGCCCAATTTAATTTGTGGTTACTTGGAAGTTTGTCTACAAGCTCCTTGACTAACATTGGGTTGTTTAGGTGCGCTTCTAGGCTGCAGGCTTCAATCGTGGCGCAGATGTTGCGCACTGCGAGCGCGTACTCTATTATGGATTCCAATTTTTCTTTGGGTGGCGGTAGCTTCCTCACCTTGTCGATCATCCTCTCCAGAATGTGCTCAGGTCTGCCGAAGAACATTTTCAGCGTGCTCATTACTTCCGGAACTAGGCTAGGAAGTAGAAGCTTATCCTTTACCATTTCGCGTGCCCTGCCTTTTAGGCACTTTTGTAGACGGAGCATGTTTTCAACATTGGAGAATCCTGCTGCGGAAGTGCTGTGCTCGAATGTACTGATGAACATCGGCCACTCCTCAGGATCCCCGCTGAACGAAGGAAGCTCCTTGGGTATAGCTTGTCTTGCGGCGATTTGGGAAGTGGAGGGTGATGCGGGGGTCGCCTGAAATAGCCCGGCTGTCGGTCCGCCTAGTATGTTCATTTGCAGTAAGATTTTATACTTCTCGATAAATCTCTGTTCGGAAGCTCTTTTTTCTTCTAACATGTCAAGCATTAGCTGGTTTTTGTTGACGTTAGAGTTGTTGTCGGGGGTAATCTGTACTTCGCCGGGACTATCCATATCGATGAGGGAGTTCACTTGCTGCTCGATCTTATTCTGGTTTACGGATAATAAGATGGAGTTGTCGAACTGATTTGGGAGCGGTGATCGCAGTGTCCATCCAAGTGGGATTCCGTCGCTGCCTCCAGCAAGGCACAAATCACAATTCCAGTCGCTATTCTCAACGTCTTCGCCGACACCTGCGCAGCGAAAGTGGTACCAACTGTCACAACTGTCGCATTGGACCCAGCTTTGCTCAGTTCCTGTCGCTTTTTTCTTGCATATTCTACACACTTCCTCGCTCATCTCTGTTCACTTTTATACGGTTATGTGAACTCGGCGTGTGGCAGAATTGTAGTTGTGTGCGTAATTTCTGCGGTTTGTTGTCTCCGTTTACGTATTACGTTTTCTCTCATCTTTCGTTCAAGAAAGGGATGCGATCGCAATTTCACAATGTTATGGCTAATTGCAAATGCGTCGCTTCGTAATTATACTGTTATAACGGCAACCACGCGTGCACGGAGTTTTTAAGAATTTCACAATGTTATGGCTAATTGGAAATTCGTCGCACAAGCCTTTAAGAATAAAGTTTTTCGGTATGTGGCAATGTTATGGCTAATTGCGCATTCTTTATGCAAAGTTTTTTTCTTTACACAAAGTTTTTAAGAATGTTGAGAGCGAAACTGAATTGGTTTTACAGCAGCCCTCACAACTAACTCGAAACACAGGCGGATAGCAATAAGCTATGTGTTTAAAATTAACTTAATTTAAATTTCAGCTTCCGAATCAATGTGCAATACAAAATTGCGTTGCGGAGCACGCTTAAAAACTTTGTCTTCCTTCTTCTCTTATTTCGCTTCTGCCCTATCTAGCGATGGTTCTTGCGAGCGTGAAATGAGGTCCATATCGATACCATTTCATATTATATCGATACCTCGGGGTGTATATCGAGTGCTTATATATAACAAATTGAAATAAAAATTAAACCTAAATTATGGCGGCAACAGAGATCATACAAAATTAAGGTCATTTTTGATATAAAATTAAAAAAAAAAAAAATTAAAAGCGAAGCTCTGCGGTTATTTATGACGAGTCCAGCCTTGCTGAACATACGTTCCGACTCAGTCGAGGTTGCGGGAACACATTTTGTTAGAAAAGATATAATATTCAATTTTTTCAATTTCTCTTACAATCGAGTTCTATTCGAAAAAGAACATACGAAAAAAGGTAACATAATAAAAACTTAAGAAATCCAGTCATTTTTGTTGAGGAATAGGATCATATTTACATTCTTTGGTTTTAGCGAGCTGCGCTTTTCGCTTATGACTAGTCCGGCTTTGCTGAACATTCTTTCACTTTCCGTTGAGGTAGCCGGTACGCAGAAATATTTAAGGACGCAAGTTTTATATGCCGCATCAGTTGATATCTGCGGAAAGAAGAAATTTGATTTTTAAGTTTCATAAGTTTAGATAATTGTTATTCTTTTACCATCCAGTAGTCCAACGGTTTTTGGGTAGGCTCCAAATTATCAGTGCTTAAGTAATGCCGCAAAGACAAAATGGAATCCACGCGGCCACTTTGAATTTTTTGAGATTGTTTGGTTTGTAAAAAACTAAATAGATTGGATTCTGCTGTGTATTCTGGTGTTGGCGGGCTTGAAATGATAGAAGTGTTTGTTGGAGCATTGATGTGTGTTAATTCATCCTCTAATGATTTAACCCCTTGGGAGGAATTATAGGGATTCCAAAACCCTTCCTTCTTGAAGCGAGGGTCTAAGAGTGTAGTTATTCGTGTAACCGTGCGATTTTCATAGATAATCAATCTTTTATTGACCCCTTGAAGTATATCATCACAGATATCTTGACCAACCTTAGTTTGAAGGTTTATTTTCGTGGCTGCCAGATTGTGTAAAATGCCACAAGCAACAGGAATCACCGAGGAGACTGTTACTAAAGTACCTGATGATGTGTGTACAGTTGCATGCTCAAAAGGTCCAAGTATTGTCTTTAAATCCTCTAGAACAGCTATTTCATCAGAGGTTAGCTGCATTAACCCTTTGGGTGTGTTTAATAGCACACTTGCGATGGCAACCTTTGTGTTTAAAATTCTTTCCACCATATAATAGGCGCTGTTCCATCTTGTCGGACATTCTTGTTTTAAGCTATATGGACGTTCGCATTCCTGAGCCTCTTTAAACTTGGCATACGCCATTGTGCTACTTTTAAAAAAAGAAACAATGCGCTTACACTTGTCAAGAATAGGTTTAACTTTGTCTGTAGCCAAACAGGCCTGTACAGTCAAATTGATTGAATGCGCAAAGCATGGAATATGTCTTATTTGCAGTATCTCACATGCTTTTATTATATTTTTGGCGTTATCAGTGACCATCGCAGTGACCTTTCCCAAAACTCTCCATTCCTCGAGTACTGTGCGTATAGACTTGGCAATATTTTCAGACGAATGGCTCGTTTCGTCGAGAAGCTTTTCAGTAGACAAAACAGCGTTGCGTAATTCGAAATCCTCTGTTATGAAATGGCACGTCACAGTAACATAGCACTCGTTTGCCCTGGATGTCCAGCAATCTGAAGTGATTGCACAGTGTCTTACGTTTTCTAAAAAGGCGGACAACTTGGCCTTCTTTTCTTCGTATGCATTTGCCAGTCAAACATTTCTTATGGTTGTCCGTGAAGGCAATTCGTACCTTGGATCAAGGAGGTTTACAAAATTGCGGAAGCCTTTATTTTCCACCACGGAAAAAGGGCGCAAGTCTGAGGTAATGTAGTAGCATAAGGCACTGTCCAATTTTTGCTTGCGGTTCGAAGTCGATTCATATTTTTTGTCAATGAAAGACAGAATTGAGGGGGTCTGTTTTTGTGGCATGTGTTTGTTTTTTAAGTGGCCAGACAAGTTTGTCGTATTGCTATAGAAACATTTACAAATTTTTGTCAAATTTTTTCAATTGCTTATAATTGGAAAACCAGTGTTTTTTATAGCAAAACACCACAAAACATCTCGAAATTCGCCGACAATCTCCACGTAAATTCCTAAGAAATAACGGTTTGGAGCTCAGGCCCGTCTTCTAGAGTAACACACTTATAGTGCATTAACGTCCATTATATATACAAAAAGGGTTTAAACCAGGGGTGCTCAGTCCTATGGCACACGGGCACATTTGTTTTTGTTTTAGCACATAGCATACGGAGCGGCACATCCCATCCTTTCCTAGGGCACACGCAAGTTCTTCTTTATGTCGCTGTCCGTAACGAGCTAAGCCAACAACAATTCCATTGAACTTTTTTTTCGCCTCAACTCTCAATGCAAATTGTTTTTGTCTTTTTCATGACTGTGTGTGAGTCGTTACTCGCGTGCGTGTGATTTTCTTTTAATTATGTTTGTAAATGCACTGCCATAAGGCAGCTTTGAGCACCCCTGGTTTAAACCTTTATCACCACCATACCAAACCTTCTCAAATTGTTTTAATTTTGTGGGACCCGTTTGACCGGAAACGTGACTTCCGTGAAAACACCTTATTTTTAAACGAAAAGCTTTAATTTTTTTAACTTTCCATTATATATAAATTTACTTTGTAAAAATTAAAAGTTTGGTAATACTCTGAACTAGGGGACTCAACCCCGAAATTCTCAAAAAAATGATCATCAATGGACCGAGATTTCTTAAGAACCTTAAAAAAATTATGAAGCTACTGAAAAATGGCTAAACATTCCTAAAACAAATAATGGCTGTGAATATCTTAAGGGTGAAGTTTTCAGCTTCATTGCGAGGCGCAGCCTGTAGCCGAACAAGAAGCTGGCGGTTCATAAAGTGTATGCACTTTTCCACCAAACCATTTAATACCAGATTCGAAGGAATTTTATGAAGAGATCAACCGCATCAGGAAGCTTGAAGTTTGATTGAGACACATAAAAAAAAAGAGTAATGCAAATGTTTAGAGAACTATACATTTTATATGCATAAAGACGCGTTGTGGTTAATGAAATCAATAAAATTAGCTATCATTTTGTAAATTAATTGCTGGCACGCTTTGCATGAAGTAGCATACGTTTTTCGATCTCGGGTCGGAAGTGACGAATAAGGCCCTGGACTGGCCAAGCGGCACCGTCACCAAGCGCGCATATAGTGTGCCCCTCAATTTGTTTAGATATCTCCCAGAGCATATCGATCTCAGCGGGCTGCGCGTCACCCTTAACAAATCTAAAGCCAAAAAAGAAATGGAAAATAAAATTGGGTTTTACAACAGGTACACAAAATTTACCGAGTCATGATCTTGTTCATCCAGCCAATTCCCTCCCTGCAGGGCGTACACTGACCGCAGCTCTCATGTTTATAGAAAGATATAAGCCTGGCAATAGCCTTTATCACATCCGTCGACTTGTCCATAACGATGATAGCCGCAGTACCCAGCGATGTTTGAGCAGCGATTAAGCCATCGAAATCCATAATTACGTCGTCGCAAACATTTTTAGGTATAATAGGCGTAGAAGAGCCGCCTGGAATGACGCCCAGCAGATTATCCCATCCACCAGTGACGCCTCCACAGTGGCGCTCAATTAGCTCTTTAAGTGGGATTGACATTTCCTCCTCCACAGTGCAAGGCCTGTTCACATGGCCAGAAATATTAAAAAGCTTGGTGCCCGAGTTACGAGTGCGACCGAAGCTGGCGAACCATGGACCTCCACGGCGGCAAATGCTCGGTGCCACAGCCACGGTTTCCACATTTGTAACTGTGGTCGGGCAGCCAAAGACGCCAACGTCGGCGGGAAATGGCGGCTTCAAGCGCGGCTTTCCTTGCTTTCCTTCCAGTGATTCGATCAAAGCGGTCTCCTCACCGCAAATGTAAGCTCCAGCGCCTCTGTGCATGAAGACGTCGAAGTCGTAGCCTGTTCCGCAGGCGTTCTTTCCAATCAGACCAGCCTGGTAGGCCTCAGCAATAGCCAGTTGCATGTTGGAAGCTTCGTTGTAAAACTCTCCGCGAATATAGATATAGGCAGCCTGGGCACCCATTGCCCGACCAGCAATCAGACATCCCTCCACCAACTTGTGTGGATCGTGTCTCATGATCTCGCGATCCTTGCAGGTGCCAGGTTCTCCTGCAAGTGAATACAAAATCAATCAGCGTTCCGCACTGCGAGCACATATCCTATTCCTCACCCTCATCGGCATTCACCACCAAGTACTTTGGGCGGCCGTCGCCAGGCTTGTTCATGAAAGACCATTTCATGCCACTAGGAAAGCCAGCACCTCCACGACCGCGCAGACCAGACGTCTTAATCTCGTTGACAATCCAGTCCGGACCCTTCAAAACAATCTCCTTAGTTTTGTACCAATCGCCTCGTTTTAAAGCTCCCTTCAGTCGCCAGTCGTGTCGCCCATAAAGGTTGGTGAAGATGCGATCCTCGTCCGCTAGGGGTCCGAACTTGGTCTTCGTTTGAGGCGGAGGAGTCCCAGGGGGAGGGGCATTGCTGCTTTGGAACCGCTGCAGCTGTAAGGTGGCTGGAAGAACAGAACCTGCAATGCACAGATATACTAAATCAATAAAATGCGCAGAGCATTAAAAAACTTTTGCTTTGCTTTGCGCAAAAATTACATAATTTGGTAGCAAGGTATTCGATTGTTTTCAACGACTTATGGCAGTCGCGTGTTCCGAGCGGAACAAGCTAATGCAGCTATAAGGCAACTAGTTAACGGTAATGTGGCTTTCTTTGTGTGTCTGCTTTATTTACCAATATGCGGTTTTGTTAACAAATTAAATCGCACAATTGCAGCCATGTTCGGAAAGAATGACTGACAGCTGAAATGTGAAGTTTGCATTCGGCGTTGCCAGACCCACCCAATTTTATCTGTGCTGGATTTAACAGGGTGTTGCAGTTGGAGTCGATTATGGGAGGGGGTCTATCGATAAGTTAGAACGATAAGCCTAGTACTCAGTTCGGCTAAGAGTTTCATTTTTAATTTGTTATTGCCACACCGCTTCTGTACAAACACACTGGTATTTTTTTGGTTTTTTCCTACGATATTCTTAGCTCATCTGAGTACTGCGGTGAAAAAAAGTCCCAGCTAAATGCCTTAGCTGACTATTTGCCTCTCGCTTACTCCAATGGTTAGCCAGCAGTTTTCGTCGTACTGAGTACTAGGCTATAAGGCGATGGTTTCGGTGGCGCCCCCCTGTGGGGAATTTGGAGGACGATCTGAAGTTATCCTGGTTCGCTCAGGGATTACTCTCCCGTGGCCTTAAATCTGTCCGATGACCCAGTTTTAGAAAAGGCAAGGGAATATGGCAACATCGCCATGATGATAGGCAAATTAATGATAGTCGAAGCCATATTGTCATAGAAGCTGGCCGCAGCGATTATATTCTCAATTAAGTGTTTGTGCCAAAACCGTAAAAAAAATGAGAGTTTAGAATGTTCAGTGTCATAGTTAGTTTAATTACAATTAATTATCCGTAGGGCAACCGAGGTCCCAACACAAAGGGCCCCGGAAGATTTATTTTTGGAGATAACCTCTACCTCCTACCTACCACCTTGCTTTCTCGGACCCCGCCAACGCCAGGTCACAAACCCCGGTGAGTCCGTTACGGGACATCAGTCCCACTCGTCTTCGGGACCATCCGGCGGTAGTTTGCGCGGCGGTGAGCAGCGACGCCATCCTTAAAAACCATCACTGTTTCTTTGGCTACAGGCTTCAATTGCTGCTGATCTCCGGCGGAATAGTTGTCAACTGGGGATCGTCTCGCCCTGTGTCAAGTCCCAAAGTGGCTAAAATCATAAAATTTTAATTACATGTGTACCGTTGTGAATCTTAACCTAAAACTTCCCGTGTTCCTGTTGTAAAGTGGTCCGAATTCAGACCCGAAAACCGTAGTTATCCTCGGTGTTGCCCGTAAAAAAAGGTCGCGAGCCTTGGTTCTCGGCGGAGGGAGATTACTGCGCGTGTTTACGTATTTTGGCATGTCCCTTATTTTCCTGAGGAGCTCCTCAGGACTAGGTGACCCGACACACAGATAGTGTCATTGCTTGAGCCTCGAATTACTGTGAGTTCCAACAACACATGACTGGTGGAACATATTTCCCGCGGCGCCTGTAGCCTTTTCTCAGAGAAGTAAGTACTCAGCTTTGACCGCGTAGATTTTAAGACGGCGGCTAACTGTGGTCTTGAAGGCTGGAGAAAAAACAAATTAGTTAAAGGGAGTACAATAATAAGAATGTTTATAACGATTACTTACTGCGAATATTAAATTGTTTATGTCCACCGAAATGTGCGAGTGAGTTGTCGCTGTGGGGGAGATGGAACTGTCGTAGGCGCGAGGAGTGACTCCGACGGTCTGAAAATAGGTGATGCCTCTGCGGAATCATCCGGGGTATCCTTGATTGGGTGGGCGTGCTCGACTAGGTCAGCAATATCAACCAAAATCTCAATATTTTCCGTCATTTGAAGTTAATTGCCATTGCTTACGTTTTGTATGTAGTGATGACCGATAGTTTATTGATGTGTGACCGCGTAGTCGTCGATATTTAGTTGCGAGCTGTGGCATGAGAGAACAGCTACCGGTAGAGGTGGAGAAACATCGATGAAAACATAGATGCATCAATGTTTTAAAATTTTTTAGAAACATCGATGATTTTTGGCCACAATCGATGTTTTTGGCACATTACCCATTTTTTAAAAAACAGTAAATTTTATTATTTGTAGTGATACCGAAGTTTTTAGAGTTCACCCGCACAGCGCAATGAAATCAATTGGCGCCAAATTTAAAATATTAAAAATGCGATGGAAAAAAGTTCCAGCTAAAGGCCTTATCTAACTATTTGCCTCTCGCTTACTCCTATGGTTAGCCAGCAGTTTTCGTCGTACTGAGTACTAGGCTTAACTTTTGTACTTTTACGACATCGCAATGTATCATAAGCGTTCAGTAGAACCAACTTGATCATTGATTACCTTTCCATCAATAACCAGTTACCTTGTTATTCAACTGAACTCGGACTTCGGTATTGACACAGAAATCGTTTTGTTCGAATTCATTTAACCGAATTCTGGGCCGGACATCCAACATTCAATCAGGGTATTCCCTAAGCTGTTAAATTGCTGAATTGTTAAAAAATCAACAGAAATTTTCAGCAATTGAGGGAACGACCCTAAATGAATCCTGTTGAATTTTCAAACAGCTGTAACAGCTGTAGTCTTCTTAATACAAGGCGCAAATTTGGGCCGATTTCACCCTATTGTTCCTATGGAAGCTATAGGATATAGACGTCCGATCGGCAAGCGCCTTTACGCTGATCAAAGTATGCACAAAAAAATACGATTTGGAAAGATTCATGTCAATAGCTTTTACACTGCGCGAAAAATCTTCAGTTGTTGCAAGTTAAATCCGATTCTTCCTATGGGAGCTGTAGGATATAGACGTCCGATCGGTTCGATTTTCAAACTTTATCTGTTTTAGGATGACTGTGAAAGTTTTAAGTCGCTAGCTTTTAAACTGAGCTCGCAAACGGTATTGAAATAGGCGGACAACGGACAGACGAACGGACGGACAGACGGACATGGCTATATCGACTCCCCTATTGATCCTGATCTAGAATATATGTATATATTTTATGGGGTCGGAAGCATCTCCTACACTGCGTTACAAACTTCTGACCAAAATTATAATACCCTCGGCAAGGGTATAAGAATACATACTGGTGATACTTAAATGTTACAGAGTTGCCATGACTTTTTTAAAAAAGGCAACAACTCTCGTTTTCAGCAATTCAATTTCTGAGGGTTGCCTCTGTATTTCAGCAATTCAACAGATTAGGGAATATCCAGAATGTATTACGGTATTTTTCCACTATGCGGTTTTTTCGGTATTTTTCGGTATTTTCGATTGGCAACGCGATAGGCGGACGGGAGGTGTTTCCATTGGCAAACGCGTCTGAAACAGCTGTTCTGATATTGTCATTTGCGATATTATCATTAACAATAAATTTAAATAATTTATTACTAATTAATACAATCTCAGAACAGCATTTGAACACAATAAATATGTGTGGACAAATTGCCGAAATGCTGGAAGCAAGCACCACATTCCACGCTCTGCTGCTAAAGACAATATCGTCAAGGAGAGTTTGGACATACGTAAGCTGGAAATCAAACAAGTGTTATTATGGTTAAATTAACATTTATATACATATGTATGCCTAGAATTGAAATTGGGAGACTAACGTGCAGCAAAATTCAGACGAATTCTTTAAGGAATCCTTTCGCGTAGACAGGAACTCATTTCAGAAGTTGGTGGAGCTGCTGCCAGGCCTGGCAAAAAAAGGCACAGTTTTTCGACGAGCCATTCCATTGGATAAACGGATTGCTGTTGCTCTATATACGCTTGGGTCATCCGCAGAATACAGAACTATTGGCAGATTATTCGGCATATCAACCACCATGGTATGCATAATAGTCAACGAATTCTGTGTCGAAGTCATATCAGTAATGGCTCCCGAATACTTGTTTTTGACCGAAGAGAAGGTTCAAGAATGTGTGGAAGGATTTGAGAAATTAGGATTCCCACAATGGTTTGGAGCTATGGGTAAGGTCTACCTAATTATTTCATGCAATTTAATGATTGTTTATTTCTTTTCAGATGGTTGTCATATCGAAATACGGCCGAGAGGCAAGGATGCAACCGATTATTACAATTACAAGGGATGGCAATTCCCCACAAATACAGGAGGAACTCGGTGGCATCTGCTGTTTAGAGCATTTTTCTTTTTTCTGTGAAGAGAATTCTTTAATATAAACTATTAAATAATTAAAAACAAACAAATTACCTGCAACGTTTTCCATTTTGCCGGCTT
The DNA here is from genome assembly GCA_037075245.1 of Drosophila mimetica. Lineage (NCBI taxonomy): Eukaryota > Metazoa > Arthropoda > Insecta > Diptera > Drosophilidae > Drosophila > Drosophila mimetica. Next base: position 28,825,918 of record JBAMCH010000007.1, on the reverse strand, counting down.
TTATGTTGACAATCAGCTGTTTTGGGCATCCCTGGTCAATAGTGCAGGTAAATGGTGGTGGAAAATACCACAAATGTCACTTTCCAGCCCTGTAACGCGACAACTTTTGAACCTCCCCTCCCCACCCACGCCAACATGTTTTGTATGGGATTTGGTCGCGTTCAACGGAAATGGATGCAAACGCGAAGCGTCCATAATGAGCAAAGGGCATTAAATAGCTATACAAACACGCCAAAAAATTGATTTTAAAATATATATATTTCTTTAAACGCATACGGGGTGCCGATGTTCGCTATATCCCTTTTTAAGCTACAATTTTAGGAGATGAACGACCTTCATGGTCATGAGGCTTCTACTTTAGCTAAAAATTTAAAAAGAATTTCTTCTTTAAATTCTTAGGGTATAATGTTAGGTCGAAATATACCCTTTTTCTCTACGAGTACCGGGTATAAAAAACCATTTTTTGTCATTTTTTTGATTGTATATGGTGTCTACCGCCTTTCAAGTACTTGTCTCGAGAAGACGCGATTGGAAGGCCTTGTGTCAGGCTAAACGCACAAAAAAACAACGCTTTTAAGGAGCATATATTAGGGTCTTCCCACAGAGATCCATATTCATCCACCATCCCTAAGGTTTTGCCGTTCCGAAAATTTTCCAGTTGGTTCCGCGTTAAAATTTGACGGACTTTGACGGGCTCTTTTATGCGATAGTTAGCCGATGATTTTTCGGTTCAACTCTGAATTCTTCCTCCTGACTGTGAAAATTGGAACGTTGACTATGAAATCATATTCAAACCAATGGCGGGAAAAAATTTAAAAATGTTTAAGCTTGTTGATTTTTGGAAATTCATTATTAACATTTAGTTTGTTGTAAGCGAAAAGGGCATTGCAAGCCAATTATTATGTGTGGGCCAAAATTTAAGCTATTCTGGGACCGAAAACATTTTTTTTTCTGTACAAGTGTTGTAGTTTAATATTGCTTTAAATGACCAAACAGCATACAATTGGTTTTGTTTACATTTTTGCACCATTAATATTGGCCAGACAGTGGCGTAGTAAGAACGGAGTGTGGGTACGGGAGGTTAGGCTCTCCCCCGTCAGCAATTTATATGCAGATTTGTTGTAGAATATGCTCTAACATTGGATATATGTTTTAAACTATTAACGTATGCTATTTATTTTGTATGACTGCTTGGATCATCAATTTTATTCACCCAGTCACGAAGGCCAACAGCCAAAAAATTGAGCGTCTGCGGCGGGACCTTAAAGAGACCATTCTGCACTATGGCCGGAAAAGGGAAAATTATGAAGGATATTTGGCGCGCTTCACTTTTTTAAAGAAGCACAAACCGCACACCGTGTGCCTTCATTACTTTTTTGCAGCCATGGCGGATATGTACAACCCGAAGAGCAAGTCATGTAATGTATGTTGAATATGAAATTAAAACATCGTTTAAGTACAAATTAAAAATAAATGCAACGAGGCACAAGTAAAATTTGGTATGAAATTAAAAAAAAATCGCGGCGAGCTAGAAACCTTGGATGGCTATGATGGTTCCTGGCCGTCACTAAAATCTCGATACAGCATTATGATAACAATCATATGTATGTCCTTTATAGACCACATGATTATTTGCAAACGTTTTTTCAGTAGACAAAAAATACAATTAAAAAAATGTGACAAATGTCTACACTTTTTTTATAGGAACTCATTTAAACAATTAAATAATTTTATAGGAACTCATTTAAACAATTAATACATTTTATAGGAACTCATTTAAACGTAATTACTTTGATTGAAAATATGAGAAAAGCACCCTTGTTTTTTTTTACAGCAAAACCGGGAACTTTGATATTCAATTACAAGAGAACCATAGCCGACCGCCAAGTTCTTTTTGCACGTAAATTCTTAAGAAATCGCGGTCCATCGAGGATAATTTTTTCGCGAGTTTCGGGGGTGAGTCCGCTAATATATGTATTATTACAATAAGAAAAGGAGAACAACATTATAACACTATTTTCTCGAGTTAAGATCCCCCTTTAGTTATTTTGGGTAATAGTCTAGAAGAGGGGCCTATACCCCAAAAATAACAAAAAATTACCCTCGATGGACCGCGATTCCTTAGGAATTTACGTACAGAAGATTATCGGCGGAAATGCATGGTTCTCTTGTAATTGCATTTCAAAGTTACGCGTTTTGCTATAAAAACAAAGTAGCCTTTTCTAGGAGTTTAAAGGTTTTGCTATAGAAAACAAGTAGGTTTTTGTTGCTTAAATCAGAAATTCCACTTTTGATTGTAGTTTTTTTATGGATTCCTGCAACGGGTGCTTTATTACTTATAAAGACTTTCTTGCCATGGGCGAAGATGAAGTGTTTCATTTCTGCAGAGACATGCATAAGTATAGGCAGGTACTGAACTAAAAATTAATTTTTATATTTTTTAAGAAAATCGTAGAAAGGCTACACCAATAATGCATGAATTTTATAATCCTAACCGCAGTAAAAAAAATTGGAACAAGAAGTGCAAAACGCCGCAAACAAAAAATATTTTAAAAAAAATCGCGCAATTTTTTTTTTAATACTTTTTGCCTGCGGCGAATTGTTTGCAATCCTTGGACCCCGATTTCTTGAACTTTTCTTTTATAACATTTTCATAAGATACGCATATGTTGGTCATCCATGGTCATTCGAGTTCTTAAGGAATCACTGTCCACCGAGGATATTTAATTCGCGGTTGTGAGGTCTGGCTTGCTATGAAAACAATTTCCCATTTTTGTCTAATTTTTTCGAACGCTTATTATTTTGACAACAAAAGGAAAAATGTCACAAAACACATCAAAATCCTAGAAAATGCTACTTTGTTTTTATAGCAAAGCACGCAACTTTGAAATGCAATTACAAAAGAAGCATGCATTTCCGCCAATAATTTTCTGCACGTAAATTCCTAAGAAATCGCGGTCCATCGAGGATAATTTATTTGCGATATTTGAGGCACAGGCCCCTCTTCTAGACTATTACCTTATTTTGACATGAGCAACTGTTCTTTAAGTCAGCTGTTATCGGATGGTGGATGGTGGATGGAAGCTCTGAGGGAACACGAATTTCACATTTGTCAAAAATCCCAACCGTTTCACACGGATGGACTCTATGGAAAGAGGCTATAAATTGCTGAAAATTTCTTTGCATTTTAAGAATTTAGGGAGTAACCTGCCTTAAATTTAAATTTGAAGCGATTCTCAGCAATTTTATAGTTTAGGGAATACCCTAATTGATTTACTTGATGTGAACTCTATTCGTAAGGTGAGAAAATTATGTTTTCCCCAAAAAGCAAGTAAGTTACCGTAGTGTAAATGGGCCTAAACTGCTGTCAAACACTCAATACGTTCATACTATATTCTGTGTTATTTGTTTTGTTGAAAATGGCTCATATACAGAGCAAAGAGACAACCAAGGGCACGACCACTGAAATTATTGACGATGTTGATGCGTGTACTCCATCGGAGGCAGCTCGGACTACGCCCACACTGCAACTCCGACTAGAACATCCGCGGGACGAACGCCGCGTTGTTTTTCATGCTGGAGTCATCGATAACGAGCACTTGAATCGAAAAAAGTCGAAGTGTAAGACTTGTTTTCATTCCGGCAGGCAGTGGCTGAATTACTTCCATTTCAGGCTGCTGCATATACAAAAAACCTCTGGCGTTCGACGAGAGCTCTTCGGAAGATGACGAAGACTGCGAACACTGTTTTGGGCACCCTGAAAAGCGGAAGAGGAACGCCAAGCACAGTCATGATCATGATAAGAACTCGGGTACGGAGGCCACGAATCCGGATGGACCATCGACATCCATTCTAGCTGTGGACTCCAGTCACCCGCCTGCTGAGCCTGTTAAATCGCCGGCAATTCCGAAAACTCCTACCCAAGACGTTGACTTTGACCAGGCTAGCAGTTCGTAGCGCTTATCCCATTTAAATATGTATAATTATAAACGCTAACAACACGAAACCAATTGGCAGAAAGAAATAGGATCTATAAGCAGCCAAGGTTTTTCGGCAGTGAGGAGTAATTGGGGATTTGAAATCATATTGGCCCTTCAGTTTTTGGGCTTGAGTTCAAATGATTCGCTGACGTTAATGGGGATATTAAACTCCTTTGCTTTTGCCCGTGAGCGCCAGACCTGAAAAAATACTTAGGCTTAAAGCATCATCAATGGAGCATTGGTATTTCTGCATACCTTGATTGTGTAATCGTCACTGGTGGTTACCAACATCTCTGAGTCACGCGGATTGAAAGCCACACTGTTAACCACGTCCGAGTGCTTAAACTTGGCCAGGCTGATGCCGTAGTATCGATCCCAAAGGTAAGCGTGCTGATCTTCCGCCCCACTTGCCACGTATTCTTCGCAGACGTCCAGGAAGATAAAAAAACACTCCGTGCTGGGCGTGTACGCCTTGTGGGCGCGTAGCATGTTACCCACCCGCTTCAGGGTCATCAGGTCGATTACTTGAATATCAATTTCTTGGGCGATTGGTGGCGGTTCCAGAGGGTTGGTGATCACGTAGTTCTTTGGCCAGGGACGTGTGTTGACGTACAAGTACCGATGGTCTGGGCTCAGAGCCATGCCGATGATGTGTCCGTGCAGATCTATCACCTTGTCCACCTTGTCGAACCTATCCTTGACTGACTCATAATCCCACCAGTCAGGATCGGTGCGCGGCGCCTGCTGCTGCTGTTGCTCTGCAGCCCGTTTTGCAGCTATTCTTTCCTTAAGAGTTGGCCCAGGATCCAGCTTTTTAGGGAAGTATACGTTACGTATGCGCTTGAATCCGATTTGGTGCGGCGTAAAGGTTTTAGAGCCCGTTGAAAATATGAGATATTTTTGCATACTGTTCTCCATTTCGTCGTATTCTTCTTGTACATCCATGGGGTCGAACACTTCTTCGTCTTCGTCCGGTTCGTTGAAGGAAGCAGCCGCTTTCCTATATTCCTCCAAGTAGTGAATGGTGGCATCTTCGGGTCGCGTCCTGGAGCGCCTCTCGCTGATATCGGGCAAGTAGTTTTCTTCCGGGGTGGCGCTTCTTGTACGTCGAAGGCTAGCCGCATGGGACAAAGGATTGCCACTGGCCGGCGAGCTAGGCCCCTGATCGCCGAGCGAGGGCGCCGTACTGTAAAGCTCTTGCCCCGCCACCGCCGCCAGCGGATCATTGCTCCCGTCCAGCCAAGAACACCTGGCCACCATTATGGCCCTAACCGAACTAGCGTTTCTATTGTAGAACTTGTAAAGCTGGCTCATGATCGGAACATGTTCTGAGTCAATCTCCTGATTAGCCTTGTTCAGCCACAGAACCGAGGTGCTTACAAGATGCGCCAGCCAGTGGAGGTCGCCCGAGATTAGATATTGATCGCTGAACCAGGTGCCAAATATGTCGTATGGACGGTTAACCACTCGGCAGCGTAGGTGTGACTCAGTTGTTCCCAGATAAAATACCGCAATCTCTCCAGATGTGGACTGCGGCGATCCAAAATGGACACCGGAAACTAGTAGCAAGGTGTCGCTCTGATTGAACTGCGAGTACTGGGAATACTTCCAGCTAAACTGTTTCATGTTGTGCGCATACTTCTCTGTACACGGGTGCTCAGCGTTCCATATCTGCAAGTAAGAGTTATTATTATCTCTCTTTTACGGATCCAATGAGGACATACTATCACATAGCCGTCCTTGGAACAGGTGGCGAACATTTCGCCGTTATGGGCAAAGCTCACATGCAGTACTTGGTGTGTGTGCCCATGGTTGTTTTCGACTGTAGGCTCCAGGCGCTGCGCCTGAACGAACGGTATATGCATGGACAGGCGCTGGTACTCCGACCGCCAGCTCTCCGCCCCCGGCTTAAGGGGTATGCTTGGAGAGGACCTGAAGTGCTCTTGGAACTTATGGCGCCATAGCAGATCGTCTTGGGCAATACTATGCCACCTCCGACAGCATCGGCTAACCTTCAGGAGATCAGCCACACTCAGGCGCTCGAAGATTATTAGAAGCGCAGGCTCCGGCAGAGCCCACCAGCCGAACGGATCGGAGCCAGAGAAGGCCACGTCGCTTTCCTTGTCCTCCGTTAGTGATGTATCCCCGTCCATTCCCAGTCGAGCCTTTTTGAAGGTCATTGGATTTTTGTTTGGGAGCAACTGGCGCTTTGTTTATCCCTGCAATTTGCGGCGAAACTTCGGTTAGTGAGTGCGCTGGAAGTCGATAACCGGTTTACCTTCCGTTTTCTTTCTGCAGTTTCGAAACTAAAAACGACTTTATCGCTTCCCTTATTGTTATTGTTTTCAGAGGGCAACCGAACAGCTGTTGCGAGAAAATAATTGTATCGATATCAGCTGAATGCTATCGAAAAACAAGTGGTCATCAAAAAAAAAGGGATTCGACCAAATGATACCCAATATTTACTTGAAAAAATAAAATTTGTTGTGATTCATGTACATAAGGGCGGACTTTTTTGTGTTACATTTTTCAAGGCCATACTCTTACCCCTTTATTAATTGCTTTTTGGTATTCTTAATCCATAGAGGAAAGAAAAAGTGCAGAAAATTAGTTTCAGGCGGTGCGCAACGGCTTTAAAGTTTATTAGGCATATTTTACTTTTATCTAGATGCCGTAGACTTTAACAGGGTGCCGAAAAGTAACTATGTAATTTTTTCGAACTTTTTTTCAAGGGCTATGGTCGTTTATAAAATCTAAGTCCTGGAAGACAAAAATAAGAAAGGAAGCTAAAGTATTGGATCACCAAAATATCCCTTTCTTAAAAAACTATAGGGAATCAGTTTTATGTAGAACGCTGTAAACAAAGTCAGGTTAGGGTCAGTATCAGTACTCAACCTACCCAAAAACTCGTCCAAAACAAAAAACTTCATATGGATGTATGTATGTATAAACAAAAGTTTCTTGCCTTGTTTTCATATGGAGGTTTTTGTTTTGGACGACTTTTTGTTGGGTGTAATACTAGCTGAACAGGGGAGAACAATTTAATACATATATACATACATACGTACTTATGGATATGTACATATATTAGGCACCTAAATTATTTTGCTTACAAAACCAAAAATGATGGGATGCCTGCCCTCCTGTACTCCCAGGTAGTAGGTTTTAACCAAGCTTACTACTTTACATAGAGTTCGCCCACTGACTTGTATTCCACAGCTTCTGGCAGCTGCTGCGCTACTACACCCAACTGGGATCTTATAGCAATGCGCTGGTGATAGCGGCTGCCGTTAGGACACCAAGCACTCCCTTCTGGGCGGAGGAACAGCGACTGGCTGGCTTGGTAGTGGACGAACTGGTGAAGCGCAGCAACGCGCCACAGGATGAGTACAAAAGAATTATAGTCTGTTCCTCCCTCAAGACTCCGGCTGCAGATTGCAGAAAGCTGCTGTCCAGCGTAGCCCAGGAAATGGGCCTCAAGTGCGAGACCCTCGCTCTGCAGGACGATGTCTGTTCCATTAGCGGCCTACAAATGATGCTAGACTGTCTGCAGCGCGGGGAAGACCAGTGCGTCATTACGGGCGACACTCGCTGCCAGGTCGTCCAGCCAGGGCACGGGGTCCTGGCCAACGAGATGATGGCCGTGCAGCAGCCACGGTCTCGCATGAGGTCTCGATCGGAATTAATTGCTGTACCTGAGACGTCACCCACGCTGGGCGCCGCTGCTGTTGCCTGGACCACGCTGCAGACTGCCCAGCGTCTGAGCCTGCAACCACTCGCCATGGTGCGCGAGTTTGCCATTGAACAGGACCATGGGCAGGCAATGTACCGCCTGGACTGCCGGGAGCCTATTAAGCCCAATGAGATCTTCACATGGGACATGGTAACGGGTACCAAGAAAGCAATACCTGAAAGCATTCTTGGTGACCTGAACGCCAACCGCCTTTGCATGCACGACTTTAAGCAGGTCACAGCCAGCCACCTGCTCACCCACCTGGTCCACTCTCTTCCAACAGGTAGACTTGGCTGCGCTTACATGGGCACACCGGATGGCCGTTCTATGGTCATGGTTCTCGAAAAGCTGTGGGTTCTCGTCAAGACTTTGTCGGCTTCATATAACATTCTTTTTAAATCTTTTAGAGTGCCCAGCATCGATCTGGTGCAGGGCCTGCCGCTGCTCACTATGTATACCAGGGAGCCGTGTTCATTGTGTGATGAACTGGTGCAACAACTGGAGCGAGGTTTTTCAGGCAGATATCGTCTAGAGAAAGTCTACATAGACCAGAAGGAAAACGTTCGTTTTCTGCGCCTTTTTAGGCATGACATTCCTGTTCTGTTCTTCAACGGACAGTTTCTGTGCATGCACCGATTGAATGAAAAAGCACTAATAGAGCGACTAGACTCATTGCACTGAACCGTTCTAACTGAAGTTCGCTGGTAAATTTACAAAATAGACATGGGATTGTATTTTCCAATTAGGCATACTCTAGATAAAATAAAACTTTTCAAAAATTTTTAAAAGCTGCGATTTTAATTTTCCGCGCCAACAAAGTCAGCTGATTGATTGCTAGCTTGATTTATGTTGTGACTTTTTCGTAAAAGTAAAAACAATTTGTAAATATGGAAAATAATCGTACAGGTATGTATGTAGATTAAACTTTGCGTGGTTGTTTCTAGATGTTCTATGTGCTTTGTTGTGTCTGTTCAATTGTTGGTCGTGTGTTTTTATAACTAAAATTAAACAACTGTAGCTGTGTTCCGTGATAAGTAACTTTTCTGCCGCGCGCTCCTGCGAGCAGCTAAAAATGGTATGTTCTTCGTAAAAATATATAGATTAGTGCGTTAATAATTTCCTTTGCCCGTTTTTGCCCCTTTGCGAAAAAAATGACATGTTGCAGCTGAATATGAGTTTCGCCGCTTAACATTGCTGGAGATTTAAGAGAGCAATGGACGCGACGCCTCTGCCTTAAAGAAGTGGATTTTAGAAAAATTAAATGTGAATGAAGTTAGCATGTCACAGGTTAACGAAATCGAGGAAAAAGTTAACACATTCATATCACACATCAAAAAATATTTGCCTAAATGCAACCGAATGTTGTCTAGATTTAAGGTTCAGCACTCAGCATGGCTTTCGCAGACAATCATTATGACCATTGAGCAACAGCTTACGGATCCATGTCCATCTAAAATGGGAAGGCCAAAACTATGTTATGTCTCGGAAAAAAGAGATTCGTGAAATGATGTGGACAAAAATGTGTCTACATATAAGAATTCCCAAACAAAATGGAAGTGGGAATAGTAATGATGGAAGCACAGCTAGAAGAGCATTTTCGGATTATGGAATGTTTTCAACAATTACAAGCTTTGATAAGAATATTTTGTACAATTTCTACGTAATTTTGGTAACAATTACATGCGAGCATTCTGTTGATGTTCAGAAATTGGTGGGATGTTTAGTAGAAAATGCTTCAGAAGCAAGAAATAAGTTTTATAAAAGCGACCGGAAATCTCATGCTCGAAAGAATAGCCGATTAAACAACATGGCAGATGTTTTTTATAGAGCTAAGGATTCTTCTGACCCATTAATATCCATCATATGTTTAGGCGAAAGGCAAAAGAAATTAAAAAAAAAAATCTTCCGCCACAAGTACTAAATCTTCTAAAAACTCCTTCTGTTCCGAACTGCAAAATAATTTCACAACTGGAAAATGTGGATTCGGACTCTGACGACGATTCTGAAGAAAATTTAAATATAATACTAGATGATGAAGAAAAAGAGACATATCTACATATAAATAAAATTTTACAACATAACCTTAAAAATCTTTTGTTTTTTATTGTTTGTGGGAGAAGGGGTTAAAGGCGTGGCTTAATAAAAAAAAAAAATCCGAAATTCTACATTGACATTTTACATTTTTATGCCAAATTTGAAGCATCTAGCTTTAAAACTAGACTTTATGCGTAAATTTCTGACTTTTTGTGAAATGTATGTATGTATACTAGGGAGGGTCGTTTCGTCTATAGGCAAATCCAAGCAACACTGCCGAAATATGTCTCATTCTAAGCTATGTATGTATGTACAGGATTTCTTACACTGTCTGCTAAAAGAAAAATGAAAAATTCGCACGTTCCTGGTGAGGTGTGTGTCTTTATTTATTTCACAATACATGTACATATTCTAATGTCGTTGCTGAAACCACATTTGCAAGGTAAGCAAATAAATTTTAGTTTAAAATATAGTATCATTTTTTAGTCGTTAGAGTTGACAATGGTAAAACAACAAGAATAAAAATAATTTTGTTTGATTTCTAAAATTTTATCTAATAAATTGTTAAGTGTGGCACAGCAATGATCTTTAACCCAGGAACAGCGTCGCCATTCCGCACTTAGGCGAAGCCGATCACAATACGACCAAAATTCGTCGCAAGCTTTTATGACAAACCTTTAATGACTCACGCATTCAGGGTACTCCCTAAACCGTTAAGTTGCTGAATTGTTGAAAATTCAACAGAAAATTTTAGCAATTAAGGGAGCGACCCTAAATGAATCCTGATAAATTTTTAAACAGCTATTATTTGTTGAAAAATTTAAAGGATCTTAAAATATGCAAAGTTTGTCCTTTTAATGCTTTTTTAAAATTGGTAGCGAGGAATAAGTAACTACAAATATACATTCTAATTGTATTTCAAAGTAAATAATTCGTCCTGGTAATACTAAAATGCTACAGAGTTGCCATGACCTTTATTAGATTGTCTCGACAACGAAAGTAATTTGAAGGTAGCATTGGAATATATGTATGTCCCGAAGTGAAAGAGCTCGAGCATTGAACATTAAGTATTTATTTTTTTATTTATCTGCAAAAATATCCACAAATAGTCAGCTTCCTAGCATTCGGGAAATTCCAGATTTTTGTCAAAAAGTGAACTGTTAGAAGTTATAAGTTTGAAGTTTAAAAAATTTCTCCCATAGGCTTTATAGTGATATCGTGAACCTGAAAGTAAGGGAATGTGTTAGCATGGTAAAATATTAAAACATTAGTTCTATTGGCGTGGTACCTAGCCACCACAGTGACATTACTGACCGTACATATGTAACTTTTAGTCAAAACTTAATAAAAAAGGTTTCGTTCTTGCAGACAGAGATATTTAAAAAATCTCTAATATATGTAAACTTGCTGCGACGTGTTTTCCCGATGGGAAGAATCATTAAAAAATCGATATTTTAAAGAAGAAATAATGGCTGCAACTTGAATTTTTGCAAAAGGTTACCCCGCCTTTGCTTTAAAAAATTTTCTTTCGAAATTTTTTCTTTTTTAATTTTGACTGTACCTGAACATGCGGAGGGGTTCGCAGAGCATACATAACGGCGTCTGCAACGTTGGCTGGTTCCAGCCTAGCCATATCCTTTACGTAGAAATGGATCTCTTCTGGAAAGATGTTTGTGTTCACAGCCCCAGGAGAAATGCCGGTCACACGGATTTTGTTACTGCGTAGCTGGAACTCTTGCCGGTACGTCTCAGTAATGGCCGTGATAGCAAACTTGGTGGCCGGATAGATATTAAACGAGGGCAGTACGTCAATGAAATTGAGCACCTGGTGTCCAGCGATACTGTTGACAATGAGCACGTGTCCCTCTTGGCCCCTCATCTTCATGTTATTAAACGCTTCTCGGGTGCACCAGATCACACCCATTACGTTGGTGTCAAGGACTTCTTTTAGTTTTTGGGTATTGCCCGGAGTGACCAGTTCCGTCTCACAAGTTATGCCAGCATTGTTCAGCAGAACGTCAGCTCCCTCTAGCTCGCGTTCAATCCACTCAAAGGAGGTCAGCACTTGCTCTTCCTTGGAGACATCGCATCGTCGCGGAATGAAGTTGGACTGGAGATGGGGGGGCAGACTGTTTCTGAGGTCCTTCAGCTTGGCCTCCCGACGTGACAGCCCTACTACCCTTAGTCCAGCAGCGATCATGGCCCGAGCACAGGCGGCTCCAATGCCTCCGCTGGCACCCGTTACCACAGCTAGTTTGTTCTGCCAACGCTCCATGCCTTTTTGTAAATGAAAAGGTGATGCAAGTCGCAACTTGGCTTCGAGTACCCCAGAAACAGTTGCACGGCTTCGGGCTTCGAAATTGAGGTTAACTGTGGTGAGCCCAAATTCGGAGAAGCCGACATTAAATTCCCAACAAAAATTGTTTTTTAAGTCCCTAAAGATTTATAAATGAAAAGATCTATAATTAAGGAAATACGCCCACAGCCCAAACCGTAGAAGCTAGAGCAGCCTAATTTTTTAACCGCTGATGATTTTTGGATCAAGATTTTGTGAGTTATTGTCCCCATTTTCCCCCACGGCGATCCATCCACCATCCGTTCAACGGACGGTCCATAAGACTTTGCCGTTCCGAAAATTTTCCAGTTTGTTCCCCGTCAAAATTTGACGGACTTTGACGGGTGGCGTAGTAATATATTATATACTATATTATACTATTATATATTATATAATATAATATATATTAATATTATATTTTTTTTATCCCTAAAGATTATAAAAGAAAAGACCGATTTTTAAGGGGATTCGACCACAGCCCAAACCGTAAGAGCTAGAGCAGCCAAATTTTTGCACAGTATACTATTGGGGGCCTAACCGCCCACTAAGTTCCGAAATGTCCCCCCCCCAAGTGGCCCCAAACAACTCCAGCATCAATATTTGGAAGAAAAAATTCTAAAGTAGTTGGAGTTTCGAAATTTGGATTTTACAGAATTTTAGGTTTTGAAAAGGCCTAATTGGAAATCAAACGGAAATGTAGAAATCCCCCATAATTTGGGGGCTACATAGAAAATGTACCTTCGGATTTAAGAAATCTAAACCGCTGCTCTGATCAAGATGATTTTTGGATCATAGTTAATTCTATGGCTTAAGTGCTTAAGTTTAATTTTTGAAATTTCCAGCATTTTTATACCCTTGCAGAGGGTATAATGATTTTAGTCAGAAGTTTGCAACGCAATGAAGGAGACGTTTCCGACCCCATAAAGTATATATATTTTTGATCAGCGTGACTAGAAGAGTCGATCTAGCCATGTCCGTCTGTCCGTCTGTCTGTCCGTTTCTACGCAAACTAGTCCCTCAGTTTTAAAGATATTGAGATAAAACTTTACCAAAAGTCGTCTTTCTATTGCAGGTAGTATATAAGTCGGAACTACCCGGATCGGACAACTATATCTTATAGCTCCCATAAGAATAATCGGAAAAATAATGGAAAAAAAATTATATCTTCGATGTTTTTTGACATATTACCTTCTGCTCTTGGGAATATAATTTTTTTAATTTTTTAACGCAAACTAGTCCATCAGTTTTAAAGCTATTGAGATAAAACTTTACCAAAAGTCGTCTTTCTATTGCAGGTAGTATATAAGTCGGAACCACCCGGATCGGACAACCATATCTTATAGCTCCCATAAGAATATTCGGAAAAATAATGGAAAAAAATTATATCTTCGATATTTTTTGACATATTACCTTCTGCTCTTGGGAATATAATTATTTTAATTGTCCTGAATTTCGAATTAAATTTTATAAAAATCGGACGACTATATCATATAGCTCCCATAGGAACGATCGGATTTGTTAATTTTTATTGTATTCTCTTCTACTCTTGAATATAACTTTATTTTATTATTTCAGAATTTCGAAATAAATTTTACATAAATCGGACGACTATATTATATAGCTCCCATAGGAATGATCAATCAATTATTGTCAAAATGGCTATAATTCGGTTTGTTACAAATCGAAATTCAGATTTTTGTAATTTGTAATTAAATAGGAATTAACTGCAAGGGTATATAGACTTCGGCTGGCCGAAGTTAGCTTCCTTTCTTGTTTAAAGTATTTTTAACGAGTTTATTTTAATTTTCTTAGTCTTTTGCGTCGCATTTTGCGGGAGCCTGCCGAGAGAGAGTGGATGCCAAGTGAGCGACGGCGGAGAGAGCCAAGAGCAAGAGCCAAAAAAAATGATAAGGGGGAGCAGTTGTGCTCTGTGGAAGGGGAAGGGGAAAGGGGTAATTTAAGTCAAAATTTGTTTTGAATTTTAAAAACTTAAACTGCTGCTCCGATCAAAATGATTTTTGGATCATAGTTACTTCTATGTCTTATGCCAATTATTTCAGGTTAATTTCGGGTTTTCGATTTAATCATAAAAAAATAGGAAATTTTTAAATACCTTTAAAATGTTTTCAGAAACAACGTATTTAAAACGGTTAGACAGGTGTTCGTTTTATCGAAGTATCGATATAAAATATCGATATAATGTGTTCTTAGTTACAAATTAGGAACAAATAAGATGGCGACAACGCGCTATGCGTTTTCCTCAAAAACTGACGGCTTTTCGTTAACCGAACCACATTATTTAATTAGTAAATTTAATTTCCTTTTGCACTGCTGTACCGTGCATGTTGGTACAACGTCTGTGAAAGTTTAATTAATTGAAAATAGAGTTAGCGTCGAAACATAAATATTTTCCCATATGGTACGAGTCTTGGGAGCGTAGAACAGGATCGTTCTGGTTCCAATTTTGGAACAAATGAGATGGCGACAACGCGCTATGCCATTTTCTCAAAAACTGACGGCTTTATGTTAGCCGTACAGCATTAGTTCATTTTTGAAATTAATTTCCTTTCCACTGATGTACCGTGCATGTTGGTACAACGTCTGTGAAAGTCAATTTTATTGAAAATAGAGTTAGCGTCGAATCAGTTTTTTTCCCATTAGGTTAGTGTCATGAATACATTTTTTACATAATGGTTTATGTCTTGGAACTTACTGGTTCAAATTTGAATTTGGCGGCACTTCTTTTAACATTTTTTCTTCCCCCACTGTAAAGCGATTTTCTTAAAAACTGACGGCTTAATCTTTATGATTTTTTCACTGAACGTGCTTTGGGTGATCCACAATCTGCCAATATACCGTGCATGTTGGTACAACGTCTAAGAGTGGAGCACAGTTCAGTTTAATATTTGCCCCTTTTTTTGTATGGGAAAATCCTAGGTGCATTCACTGTTAGGCAATTTTCTCAAAAACTGACGGCTTTACCTTAATAATACTTTCCGACAAGAAGCTTGAGTAAACGCCCAATAATCATGTTTACCGTGCATATTGGCACAACCTCTGTGAGGGGAGACATAAAGAAAATTGTGGGGACACGATTTTTTGAATAGATTTTTAATATACTTCTAGAAGTCGGATAGGCTTGCAACCTATCTAGATCGATAGATATTTTCATTCTAAACAATTTTGCATTAAATATTGTACAATTTGGTCCCCAGAAGGCGGAGAAATAAAAGAATTGGCCCCATGTTCCGAATTCCACCATTTTACAATCGCCGCTAAGTCACCGACGCTAATTTGACGCACATTTTTTCATCATAGAAATTGTGAAAATTTTGGTTTCGAATTCCAAAGACATAGGCAATGGTTCACGATGGGGACTATTTTTAGTAGTGCCGTGATGTAGAGAAAGTAGATATCAGCAAAAAAAATAATTAGTCTAAGTCCAATAATACGTTATTCAAAATGTCGGTAAACATCGGTTTTTTGTATTCTTAGCTATCCCGCGGAACCTGTTGGGACTTTTACTCAGGAGCACCCAAATATCAGCAAAAACAAGAAATGGATCGTGGATTCTTTTGCTGTGTACCTGTGTAATCACAAATATTAGTTAAAAGTGTAGAATATACTCATATAAAGTTCAATTTTGCTTTAAATGACCAAACAGCACACAGTTATTCTTTTACAGTTATGCAATATTAATATTGGCTAGACAGTGTCGTAGTAAGGGCGGGAGGTTAGGCTTTCCCACCGTCAGTAATTTGTATGCGTCCTTCTTGTAGAATATGTTAAAACATTTTAGATTTTAAACTATTATCGTATGCTATTTATTTTTGTAGTCTACAATAGGATTGAAAGAACAAAATGTTCCCTAGTTGAAGCCCCCTTTCGTTAGTTTAAAATGAGCAACTGCTCTTAAAGTCAGCTGTTATCGGATGTGGATTTGGATGGAGCTCTGTGAGAACATGATTTTCAGATTTGTCAAAAATTTTAACCGTTTCATATGGATGGACTCAATGGGAAGGGGCTATTAGCCGTTGTAAGTACTAGGCTTCACAAAAAAATCCTAGAAATCAAGCTATTTCTATCGAAAGTCAAAGAATCGCCCTATTATAAGTATCGTAGATTTGGCATCTCTAGTTCTTTAACGCACATTAGAGGTGGAGAAATGTTCGCAGACATCGAAACTCTTTTATTCACAAACAAATTAAAAAAAGATAATCCGAATTCTATGAGACTATAATATTCAAATATATGTTAATATATGGTACCTACTATAGGATATGTTTTATGGTTATAAGATATATTAGTTAAGAAATATGTCTTAGTTTTTGTTTATAAACATTAATATGTCTACTATATCAGGCTTTAGCCTTGTGCGCTGATCAGATATTATTTGTCCAGTTTTGCAGTTTTCTTTAGTTGTTCCTGGAGTTAGGAAAAGGTATTCGTGGTATTACGGTTTAGGAAGTTTTTTATGCTTAATTTCCACCGTCTCTTCCCTCCTATACCACCAGTTGAATATCTAAAAATATGTTAATACAGTAAAACACTAAAATTAAAAACACATTTTCCGCTTACATACCCTTCCGCACTGTTTTTTAAAAAATTGGTAATGTGCCAAAAACATCGATTGTGGCCAAAAATCATCGATGTTTCTAAAAAATTTTAAAACATCGATGCATCGATGTTTTCATTGATGTTTCTTCACCTCTAACGCACATTTTGCATTTTTTTTATTCCAATAATTTAAGTTTTATTTCACCGGTACAAATAATGGACGATGACATTTCGATCCCCGCCGACACGTTGGCTATTCTGAACGAATTTCTGTTGGAGCGTTCCAAACGCGAAGCCGAGGAGGAGAAACAAATTTTCAACAAGACCGGCAAGGATGCCCAATTCGAGGAAGATTGGGCAAGAAAACCTACATATGTATACATTAGGAACTTGCTTGATTTTTGCCCTTTGCAGCAACTGAGTCAGTTTTGGTACAGTACGGAAACTAAACACATTTTACGGGATGTTGTGGGTAAGCTACTGGCGCAGCAAAAGCCAGATTCTGGGGCCTTTCACATAGCTCTACTCTCCTGTCCGTCGCTTTATAAGGACATAAGGAACATACATGACAATGGTAAGCAGATGGATTGATTCCGATTCCCCATGATGTGTACCTGCTTTTTCAGTCCGCATCTTCGAATACGATAAGAGATTTGAAGCCTTTGGCTCCGATTTTGTGTTTTACGACTTTAACTGTGTGGGCAGCAATCTGGATTACCTCAAAGACCACCACCACCAGTATGATCTTATCGTGGCCGATCCGCCCTTCCTATCCCAAGAGTGCATTACCAAAACTTGTGAAATAATCACCAGGCTGCAACGGAACCCTTCGGAGAGCAAGATAATCCTGTGCTCCGGGGAGGTGGTAGAGCCCTGGCTGAATTCCCGACTGGCCATACTCAAGTGCGGGTTTCGACCCGAACACGATCGCAATTTGGCCAACGAGTTTGTAAGCTACGCAAACTTCAATTTAGACGAATATATTGAAAATAAATAAGCAATTTCGTTGTAAGATAAATCCCGAGTTGGTCTATTTCGCAGTCAGGTCAGCCTCCTTGCGCTGCTGCACCAGCTCGCGAAGTCCGTCTTCTTGATCCTTTAGCGACTTCTGCAGAAACTCTTTCTTCTTCTCGAGCAGTTCTATCGCCTTATCGCACTTCTCCTGTTTGGCCTTAAGATCCTCGCGCATGTTCTGCACATCAGTCAGCAGGAACATCCGCCCCACGGACTGATATACTCTGGAATGATATAGTTTATAAAAGCCATCAGCATACGATGTATCGTATTTTACACACCTTGTGTCTTCAGATAAGCTGCTAGTGCCCTTCTCCGTAAGCTGATACTTGTGTTTTCCCGTCTTGACCATGTCGCACTTCATGTCGATCATGTTAATTTTTTTGGTAGTCTCCAGTTTGTTTATCTGCATCTCAGTAAAGGCCTGTGGGCAGAACCAGCTATTAATGAGTAAGCTCTAAAGGGGAGCACGCGCTTCCAGTGGGCAACAGCTTCTTTGCAATGTGGCTCACCTTCTTCAACTCTATGTCCATTTGTGCCATTTTGTTTGCTAGCCTTTCCTTCACAGATACGTTAGCTTAAATCGGTTGTTATAGCTGCGAATTTTATTAAAATTGCAACACCTGCAGGCAGCTCCTGGAATTCTTTTTTTAATTTTATAGGTGATGGGAGCTGGGTCTTTAACAAGAATCCGATACGTATTTCCGAACTATCGATGACAATGTTCCTACGTTGTTCAGACAGAAGGTGCTGCTGAATCAACGAAATATAGCATATACACACAGCGGTTTATAATCAATGTTGCAGTTTTAAGCCGAATCATATTCACATAGCGAATTGCCAAAGCGCCGCTGATCGGACGCCCAAACATAGCTTCTTCCCATAAAATACATCCGTGAGAAACGGATGGGATTTTTGACAAATGTGAAATTGGTGTTCCCACAGAATTCCATCCACATCCAATAACAGCTGATTTAAAGAGCAGTTGCTCATCTCAAAATAATGAAAGGAAGGATTCAACTCGGGAAAACTGTAGCATAAATAAATAAATGGCATCCGATAATAGTTTAAAACAGATCTGCAATGTTATAACATATCCTACACAAGTCTCCATTTAAATTGCTGACGGGGGAGAGTCTAACCTCCCGCAACCCCAACCCTTGGCTCTTACTACGCCTCTGCCTAGCCAATATTAATATTGCAAACTTCTTCGTTTGACCATTCGATCATTTTTTATGCGTACACCCAGAGAAATGTGGGACTATTTTTTAGGTAACGTATGACCTAAAAAATGTAAATAGGCCAAAATTTCAGATTTAGGTAATGGGTATATGACTATGTTCCTACTTCTTAGGTAAAGCTAAAAAGATGTTTATAGGCCATCGTAACCTTAAAATTGGCCCATAAGACTTAAAACTTAGGAATAATTTGAAGTCGATTTTTAATCATAACGTAATAAAAATATTGGTTGGTAATATTAATAAACAAATTTTTCGTTTTTTAAGTTTAATATTTAAAAATATTATTAGACTTAGCTTTAAGCTAGTAATAAAGAAGTTTCACTGGCCCGTTGTGATACCCCAATGGATAATATATACCCTTTTACCACAAAAATTAGAAAGAGTTCAAGCCCGTTTCCTTTATGAAACCTGCTTTTTTCTTCGGGGGGAAAGCTGCTAATTCAGCTAAATTGTGACGAAAGTATTCTCCTAAATACTTCTTCCTACGCCAGATTAGGGCAGCACAGGAGCAGAAGAAGTGCTTTACTGATTCTTCTTATTCCTCGTTTTTGCAGCTTTTGCAGAAGTCGTTGTTAAGGACGTTTAGTCGGGTTGCGTGGGAACCTACGACCCAGTGGCCTGTATTTGCTCTAGCCACGGCTGAGCACTGTGTGCGATGTAGACTGAAAAGCCTTTTTGTACGTTTAGCGTCAACTTTGGGCCATGTTAGGCGACTAATGTTTCAGTAAGTTGCACTGTTCCACAGTTCTTGTTCAAGAGTTCTGAAAACTTCCCTTGTCCTGAGCTTAAAAGTGACTAGGGGCATACGGAAGTCCTCATTGTCTTGAAGGAGAGCTGTGGTAGTGCCGCGTCTGGCCAATTCATCAGCTATTTCGTTCCCCTCAATATTTTGGTGCCCTGGCACCCAGATTAGTGAGATAACGAACTGCTGTGCCATCTCTTGAAGGGATTTGCGGCAGTTGTTCACTATCGTCGACTTTGAGGATCGCGCTCGGAGTGACTTTATTGCTGCCTGACTGTCTGAGTAAATGTTGATTACTCCGTTTACTCCGTCTGCCTGAAAAACGCTGCACTGGTCCGGAAGACGAAAATGTATTTTGATACTGAGTTCTTCACAGAAGACTCCTCCTCCAACTCGGTTGTCGAGCTTGGAACCGTCTGTGAATAAATTTATACAGTCGTTTTGTCCGAAGGGGTTAGCCGCCCAAGTCTTCCTGGTGTGTTCCACGGTTGTGCAATAATCTGTTGATTGCATGTTTGCGCCTTCTGATAGGATGGATGAGTGCCCGTATTGTTGGACTGTCCAGCAGTGTGCGTCTCTCAGACGTCGTGCTGTGATGGTGGCAGTTTCTTTTGCCACCAATAGGATTAGGGATATGCTAGCAATAGCGTTGAGCGCTTTACTAGGGGTTGTTCTAAGAGCTCCTGTCATGCATAGTTGAGCTACTCTGTGCACCTTGTATAGCGACCGTAGTTTAGAACTGTGCAGCAGCGCTGGCCACCAAATAGATACCCCGTACAAGAGGATGGATCTTACTATAGCGCTATATAGCCAGCTAACTACATACGGGGACATCCCCCACTTGAGGCCTACTGCCTTTTTGCAAGTGAAGAGTGTACTGTTAGCTTTTCGCACTTTATCCGCTATAGTGAGATTCCAGTGCAGTTTCTTTTCTAGTACAAGCCCCAAGTATTTTGCACTGTCGCTAAACTCTAGAACAGAATTTTTTAATTTTGGGGCTTTGGGATCTTATACTTCCTGGAGAAGAGAATAAGGTCGGTTTTACTTGGATTTACGAATAACCCACTTTTATAGGGTCTTCCCACAGAGAGCCATCCACCATCCGTTGAACGGATGGTCCATAAGGTTTTGCCGTTCCGAAAATTTTCCAGTTGGTTCCCCGTTAAAATTTGACGGACTTTGACGGGCTCTTTTATGCGATAGTTAGCCGATGATTTTTCGGTGCAACTCTGAATTCTTTCTCCTGACTGTGAAAATCGGAACGTTGACTACGAAATCATATTCAAACCAATGGCGGGAAAAAATTTAAAAATGTTTAAGCTTGTTGATTTTTGGAAATTCATTATTAATATTTAGTTTGTTGTAAGCGAAAAGGGCATTGCAAGCCAATTATTATGTGTGGGCCAAAATTTAAGCTATTCTGGGACCGAAAACATTATTTTTTGCTGAGAAGATTCAAAACATATTGTGCAATACTTAAATAATCACCAATTTTAGTTACAAGTGTAGTATATACTACTTTAAAGTTTAATATTGCTTTAAA
Organism: Drosophila mimetica; assembly: GCA_037075245.1. Lineage (NCBI taxonomy): Eukaryota > Metazoa > Arthropoda > Insecta > Diptera > Drosophilidae > Drosophila > Drosophila mimetica. The sequence continues at coordinate 28,804,739 of JBAMCH010000007.1, read as the reverse complement.
TGATCAAACAGCACACAATTGGTTTTGTTTACATTTTTGCTCTATTAATATTGGCTAGACAGTGGCGTAGTAAGAACGGAGTGTGGGGGTTTTGGAGGTTAGGCTCCCCCCGTCAGCAATTTGTATGCAGATTTGTTGTAGGATATGCTCTAGCATTGTATATTTGTTTTAAACTATTATCGTATGCTATTTATTTTGTTTTATTCTACAATAAGATTAGGAGATCAACATTACACAACTGTTTTCCCATGTTAAGACCCCCCTTTAATTATTTTGACATGAGCAACTGCTCTTCAAGTCAGCTGTTATCGGATGGTGGAAGGTGGATGGTGGATGGAAGCTCTGTGGGAACGCGAATTTCACATTTGTCAAAAATCCCAGCCGTTTCACACGGATGGACTCTATGGGAAGAGGCTATAACTGATTTGACGTCACAGAGTCTTTGCGGAAACTTTCCCCTAAGCATAAGAACAGCATCGTCTGCATAAGCAACAATCTTGCACCCTTCATCTTCTATGTCGCGTAGCAGAGTGTTTACTGCTAGGGAATGCTAGCGGGAATGTGACCTAACGCCGAAATGTTCGTGAAAATAGCTTTTAGCCAAGGGACAGCAAGATCTTTCCCTTGTTGCAACTGTGCCGGGAATATCCTGTCGGGACCTGGGGATTTATAGAGAGCGAAGCTATTTATAGCCCATTTAATGTTGGACTCAGTCATAATGCTATCCAATGTGGGTGGCGTGATTGTGGGTCGATTGTTTGGGGACCTGAGGTGTCTCCTGGATAGTGCGTGTCTAGTAATAGAGTTAATGTTTCCCGAGCAGAATTTTCTCCAATCCTCTTTGAGCTTTTTGAATTGAGCTAGACTGTGTTTATATTCGGAGTAGTTTTGTTCGCAACTTTGTCTTTTTGCTCTGTTGAAGAGTTTCCTACATTCTACCCTCAGCTTGTCTATTTCTTGTTTCCACCAGGGTGGTTTCCATTTGACCCTCGGCTTGCTGATTGGGCAGGATGCTTTATATGCGCTGTTACAGGCTTCAGTGAAGGCTGTCGTAAGATAATTGAGATATTCCTGCGATGGAGGGATCTGCTCTGGAGGAGCTGGTAGGGCTTTAGCCAGTCTGTTTTTATAAATGCACTAAGGTGCCTTTTAGCTAAAATGCAAGAACGGATTTTACCTTCTCCTTGAGCTGCGAGCAGATTATATTTTAGGGTGCTGAGTCCACAGATCCTATTGGAGACAGTCCAGGGCCCCTGGATCAGCACCAGGTCGGCTTCGTCTCTCCCTATACGAAGCAAGAGGGCAGCAGAGACTGCTTTACAGTGGTAGAGGTTTATCTGCAGGGCCACTAGAGACATCGTGTAGATTTGCCTCTATCAGAGTCCAGGTCATCACCGAACTCCTCACCCATGGAATCGGTACCTTCATGACCCAGCCTGTTGAAAACCTGGAGAAGGGATGCATCGGATATCACCGACTCGCAGTTCTCCTCATCTCTGCCTGGCTCCTCCATCTCGTTTGCCAGCACCTCTTCGACACCAGGCTCGTCCTTCTGTGTGGTGTCCGACTTGTACACCCTGATGCGCACCGAGCTAAAACCGAAGTTTAGCTCTCCGTGCATAGCCTCGATGGGTGCGATCGAGTCCTTATTCAGGATCAGCAATACCTGACGCAATGGGCCCTGCATCTCTTCTATCTTTTCCACCTTCCAGTCGGAGGACGGCTGGCGGGGGTTGCATCTCCGCAACATAGGGAGGATCTTCTCCGATTCCTTAAAAGGGAACGGGATCTTGGCCTACTCCGAATGTCCTTTCAGTCATCAGCGACCAGCTTGGCACCCGGGTAGATCTCACCCAGACTAGCTACAGTTGCTTTCAGTAGCTCTATCGACCTAGTCCCTTCGCACGCCATCTCTTTGACATTACCCCGGTACCACACCACATCTTTGTAGATTGGTGGGGGTCCAGGGTCCGCTTCCAGCACCTCGAAGCATTGTACAGCCAGTTCTGCCTCAACCCACTTCCACTGGTTCCTTGGAATTCTACCCTCCGTGTCACCTTGGTCCAGGATTCCAATAAGGATCTTATCCTTGGCCATTTCTGCGAAGCTTTTGTTCGCCGCAACTGGCACGTGCGTACGCATCTTTTTCGGGGCGCTTTGGGTCGCGCTTTCCTGGGAGCGTTGTCGCTTAGGATTAGTCGTCGTGTAGGTTAACATTTTAAGATTCCACAAAAAAAGTAAGTCAATCGGACAAAAACTTTAAAAGTTATGCTAAAATTAGTACCCTAAGTTAAGCAAAATGTAAAGGCAGAATGGAAATCCGATAATTTTTGGAGGAGATACAGTGATTACCGCAAAACGCCTTTTTATACCCGTTACTCGTAGAGTAAAAGGGTACATTAGATTCGTGTCCGTCTGTATGAACGCTAAGATCTCGGAAACTATAAAAGCTAGAAGATTGGGATTTGGCATGCAGATTCTAGGGGTTAATACGCAGCGCAAGTTTTCACGCCGATGTGCCACGCCCCCTCTAGCGCCCACAAACCGCGAAAAACTGTGGCACCCACAGTTTTGAAGCTAGATTAACGGGAAAAGCAATGTGTATTCGTTTCATCAATACATATTGATAGACCCAAGTGGGAAACCCCCCCTTCCCCCTAACGCCCACAAACCGCGAAAAGCTGTGGCGCCCACAGTTTTAAAGCTAGAGCAAAAGTGTAAACGTAATTTTTTTTGGGTTATTAATGCCTACGGAAATGTAGAAGAACCGTCCCACTCAGTAAAAAGTTATAATTAAATTATGAAATGGCCGGTAGATGACGCCACTTTGAAGCGGCTGCTTGGCTTGCCCTGCTTGAGACTGCTTGGCTTAGCTGAGTAACGGGTATTTGATAGTCGAGGCACTCGACTATAGCGTTCCCTCTTGTTTTAATAGTGTTCCAGCAATCGCTTTGCCACCGATATTTTAGCCAATAGTATCCCCTATAAAAAGTAGTCGATGTTTTTTTAATAGTGTTCAAGCAATCGCTTTGCGAACGATATATTAGCCGATAGTATCGGCTATAAAAATTAGTGGATGTTATTTAAATGACACTTTATAATATAAAATTGGTTTGAATTAAATCCATCCAACCAGTTTTTATAAAAAAATCGCAAAGTTACTTGATTTTTTGATGGCAACGACCCTTTTTTTTAATAGTGTTCCAGCATTCGCTTTGCCACCGATATATTAGCCAATAGTATCGCCTATAAAAATTAGTGGACTTTATTAAAATGACACTTTATAATATGCAATTGATTTGAATTAAATCCATCCAACCAGTTCTTATAGAAAAAATCGCAAAGATATTTGATTGTTTAATGCCAAATTTGATCCTTTTAAAAAAAACTAATGCCCTTGCAGAGGGTATAATGATTATAGTCAAAAGTTTGCAACGCGGTGAAGGAGACGTTTCTGACCCTATAAAGTATATTTATTCTTGATCACCATCACTAGATGAATCGATCTAGCCATGTCCGTCTGTCCGTCTGTCCGTCCGTTTCTACGCAAACTAGTCCCTCAGTTTGAAACTTTACCAAAAGTTGTCTTATATTCCAGAGTAGAAAAGACTACAATATTTCAGTGCCCCAACACCATTTATTTTATAACCGGGTCTAAGCTTTTAAGCACTTTTTATAAGTCGGAACCAGCCGGATCGGATAACTATATCATATAGCTCCCATAGGAAGGATCGGAAAAATAATGGCAAAAAAATGATAGCTTCTGTGTTTTTGTCATATGACCTCTTGCTTTTGGGTATTATTATTTTTAAAACTGATCGAATTTCGAATTAAATTATAAGAAAAATAGGACGACTATATCATATAGCTCCCGTAGGAACGATCGGAAAATGAATGGGAAATGAATAGGAAAACGATGACGGAAGCTAACTTCGGCAAGCCGAAGTTTTAATACCCTTGCAGTCTGCTATAAGGGTTAAATTAACAAAAAGAATCCTAATTCGGTAAAAAAACTCGAAGTCTTCTTAATACAAGTGTGAAGGGTAGCTTTTCGAGTGGTATGTAGGTTTATTAATATGTGGATAATTGAGTAGGATAATACATTCGGAATTAAAACTATAACGCTCTCCACACGTTGTTCTCTTTTAATTCTCTTATAGCACTTCCTATCGTCCCTTGGCAACACTACCAACTAGGCGTTTCCCAACACTATCGGGCTATCGATAGGGATGCGAATTAGGCGCTGTTCACATTCGGCCTCTCCTGACAAATCTCTGCATCCTCGCAGGATTCCTGGGGTGGATTCCAAATGGTCGTCTTCATCTGGGTCATCTGGTGGCAGCTCGCACCACGGTTTCATCTTGTCGAACGAATACACCGACTTGTAGTGTCTCTGCTTCCGTTGGGCGTGAGGGATATCTTCGACCAGATATCTGTCGTTTGGCAGGACCTTGCTGATGATGAAAGGAGCTTTGTAGCGAGGCTCCAGTTTGCGTGACGTTCCTGTACTGAACGGCTCGTTCTCGACCAACACAAGGTCTCCAAGGCCGTATACAGTTGGCTTTGAATGCTTGGCATCGTAGCGCCTCTTGGCAGCAGCTCGGTGATCGTTGACTGACGTCGCAGCATCTGCTCTTAGCTGTTCCAATTCGGCATCTCTTGGTCCTGGTTTTGTATGACGTTGGTTATCGTGTTCTTTAGAATATCTCGGGGCTCGTAACCGTACAGAAGCTGAAATAGGGAGCATTTAGAGTGCTATTTACCATCGTATTGATGCTCCACTGGATTGATCGAATATTGCCATCCCAACGCTTATCGTTGTCATTCGAAGGCAATAACATTGACAAAATGATTCGGTTTGTTCGCTCTGCATGACCATTGGCTTTCGGTGTCCTTACAGCATTGAGGATGTGCTTCACATTATTCGATTTGCAGTACTTCTCGAAATCCTTGGACGTAAAAGCTGTACCACGATCGGTAATGATTCGATCTGGCAGTCCTAAGTAGCTGGTGACATCTTGTAGTACATCCAGGACGTGCTTAGTTGCTGTACATTTCACCCCTCGAACGATGGTGAATTTGGTGAAGGCGTCGACTATCACAAGAATGTGTTCGTTTCTTTTGGAACTCTTCGAAAAGGTCCCATGTGATCCATGCGTATCGTTGAAAATGGAATCGGCTTGATGTCATCGTAGTGGTACTGACCTTCCTGGCGTCCACCTTTTGATTTGTAAAACGCACAGCCCACACAGGACTTGATGTAGCTTTTCACATAGTTTCGCATTTGGGGAAACCAAAACAAGTTTAGAATTCGAGCCATTGTCTTATCGGTGCTCATGTCTCCGGCTTTATCGCGGCATTCGTGTAATATGTGGAATCTCAACTACTTCGACACAACCCATAGCAGGTTGCCGTCATGTTTTCGAAACAAGCGATCTTGCTCGATCACATACTCGTCTGTTTCCGATTTCTTGTCCAACTTCATGTCGGCGACAATCTTCTGAATTTTCTCGTCCTGCAGCTGTATTGAGAATAGCCAATCCTCCTCGTCGATCCATCTCTCGAGCATCTTCGAAAAACGCTCGGCTTAGTGCGTCAACATGGCTCATCCTGGTACACAGATGAGCCACGATGAACGATGTCTATGTCGAATTCCTGAATACGCAACCACCATATGGCGAAGCGGGGTATGAGCTCTCGTTTCTCCATCGATGTTTTCAGGGCAATGGAAGTCGCTTGAACTCGTACAATCCCTCTGTAGTGATGAAGGCAGTAAACTTTCGACTCTCTGTGGCTATCTCAATTTAATAGTATCCACTGTGAGGTCCAGGGATAAAAAGTATTTGAATCTTTTCGCTTCCTGCAGACGCTCCTCGATGTTCGGCACTGGGAAATTTCCTTCTTCGGGCTATTGGCTGATGAACTGCTCGTTCGATCCTTGTCTCGTCTGGGAAATTCAACCCGAGATGAGCGTTGATGATGACGTCCTGTCCCAAAAGGAAGTCCTCTTGCAACAAATCGTCGTTGAGATGTGATCGTTTTCCCGTCTATGTCTATGTCCAAAATCATCGCTTCTGTAAGGATACATGAACCTCCACAAATGCCTCTAATTTTCATAGAGCACTTGGAGCGCTCAGCGTTGACTTGCTGTGCAACTGATTGGAGGATGATACTGGCCTGACTACCTGTATCGATGAAGGCGCTGTAATCGTGCACGCAGATTTTCCTGGTGAAATGCTTGTCCTGATTTGCGGCTCCTAAGCGCATAACATTGGCGGCTTGTTGCATTTGGTACAGCGTGACTTTTTCCTCTCTTTCGGACACGAATTGGCGAAGTGCCCCATATCCCCGCAATTATAACATTTCAGGGATTCCTTCGACCTGGGCGGCTTTACATCGCTGTCTGGTTTCTGCTCAAAGTTGCTGGCTTTTGATAAAATTCTTTCTTTTTTGCAAACGAACGACCTCGGGTTACAAAATAAGACTCGGTTGCATCAGGGAGTTGCTTCATTGTCGAGAAGTGAATGGCTGCAATACTGTTTTGCTGTAGACCTGAGCGAACGTATCTTATAACCGCTGCTTCGCTGAGTTTGTAGCGCACCCCAAGGGCGGACATCCTGAAACAGTATTCCTTTACCGTCTCCTTTGATCGCCTGGTTGCATTGGCCATGTTGAAATGCACTTCAGCATCGTCTGGGTTTGCGCCAAACTCGTCCAGAATAGCTTCAGCGAAGTTCTTCCATGTCGTGTGTAGAATGGGTGAGGAATCTAGCCACATCTTGGCTGGACCTTTTAGCCGTGTATAAATGGCGAGCAATACGAACTTCTCGTCCCACTGATAAGCATCAACTACCTTGTTGACTCTATCGATAATCTGATTGACTGAAATGGCGTTGTCGTCGCTGGGATCATACTCTGACAAGGTGTGAGCGATTTCCTTGACTGACGCTTGCCTTACATTGCTGGTAGCTTGTGTAGGAATACTCCTTTCGTTGCTGATCTCATCGATGTACAAATCGATGATGTGCTGCTGCTGAGTTGGTGCTTCTGCTGGTGCTGCATTGCCCATTTGAAGGGCCATTAATTGAGCTAACATGCCTTTTAGCTCTTTCATCTCGTTCTGCAATTCAGAAATTGCCGCTGAGTGCACTGACATCGCTTCTTCTTGCTGCATGGTGAGCCCCACTGCTGCTGGAAGCTTTACGTTCTCCGATTGTTCAAAATCTATAAGCCTTTGAACCAATTTGGCTCTTGTGCCGGAAACTGTCACGTTTCTCGATCGTAAAAGGAACCTTAATTCGTCGCCTTTAAGATCCGCTATATTCACTATTCTCGAATTTTCCTTAAATTTCCGCTAGATTGGCAATTCTCTTGTGAGACTGTAACAACAATAACTACCTTGCGAGCGAACGAGACAACTAGCTGTACCTCGCTAGGCTTGCATGCGCTTGTGAAATTCACCAACACACACAACTCCTGTGTATGTGCTCTGGCTTTTAGAGACTTCTTCTGAAACTTCTGTGGCCACAGGCTCACTAAGAATCCTGTCCGCATGCTTGGTTCCACGGGTTCACATAGATTCCCGATCCTTTTGCCTTGAATCCGTCTGCCACTTAGAAATGGAACACATCCGCTATTTGCAATATTCTTTGTCACATAGACCTTTGGGAACACATCCCATTGCAAACTTTCCACGCCGACGATTCTTGCTGCTTTTCCTGGAATTCTATCACAACTTTTCCGATCCACGCATATCAAACCTCAACTCCCACTTCTGAACTGTGAAGGGTAGCTTTTCGAGTGGTACGTAGGTTTATTAATATGTGGATAATTGAGTAGAATAATACATTCGGAATTAAAACTATAACGCTCTGCAAACGTTGTTTTCCTTTAATTCTCTTATAGCACTTCCTATCGTCCCTTGGCAACACTACCAACTAGGCGTTTCCCAACACTATCGGGCTATCGATAAAGATGCGAATTATAGCCTCTTCCCATAGAGTCCATCCGTGTGAAACGGCTGGGATTTTTGACAAATGTGAAATTCGCGTTCCCACAGAGCTTCCATCCACCATCCACCTTCCACCATCCGATAACAGCTGACTTGAAGAGCAGTTGCTCATGTCAAAATAATTAAAGGGGGGTCTTAACATGGGAAAACAGTTGTGTAATGTTGATCTCCTAATCTTATTGTAGAATAAAACAAAATAAATAGCATACGATAATAGTTTAAAACAAATATACAATGTTAGAGCATATCCTACAACAAATCTGCATACAAATTGCTGACGGGGGAGAGCCTAACCCCCGTACCCCCACACTCCGTTCTTACTACGCCACTGTCTAGCCAATATTAATAGTGCAAAAATGTAAACAAACCCAATTGTGTGCTTTTTTGGTCATTTAAAGCTATATTAAACTTTATAGGAGTATATACTACTCTTATAACTAAAATTGGTGATTATTTAAGTATTGCACAATATGTTTTGAATCTTCTCAGCAAAAAATAATGTTTTCGGTCCCAGAATAGTTAAATTTTGGTCCACCCATAACAATTTGCTTGCAATGGCTTTACGCTTACAACAAACTAAATATTAATAATGAATTTCCAAAAATCAACAAGCATAATCATTATTAATTTTTTTTCCCGCCATTGGTTTGAATATGTTTTCGTAGTCAACGTTCCAATTTTCACAGTCAGGAGGAAGAATTCAGAGTTGCACCGAAAAATCATCGGCTAACTATCGCATAAAAGAGCCCGTCAAAGTCCGTCAAATTTTAACGGGGAACTAACTGGAAAATTTTCGGAACGGCAAAACCTTATGGACCATCCGTTTAACGGATGGTGGATGGCTCTCTGTGGGAAGACCCTATTAGGCGCTGTTCACACATGGGACAAATTTGTGCAGATTTCACCCTCTTGTTCCTATTGAAGCTATAGGATATAGACGTCCGTTCGGCAAGCGCCTTTACCCTGATCAAGGTATTCACAAAAAATACAATTTGGAAAGATTCATGCCAATAGCTTTTACACTGCTCGAAATATCTTAAAAAACATCACATTTTACCCGATTTCATCTATTATTCCAATGGGAGCTATAGGATATAGACGACCGATCGGCAAGCGCCTTTACCCTGATTAAGGTATGCACAAAAAAATACGATTTGGAAAGATTAATGTCAATAGCTTTTACACTGCCCGAAAAATCTTCAGTTTTTGCAAGTTATATCCGATTGTTCCTATGGGAGCTATAGGATATAGACGTCCGATCGGGTCGATTTTCAAACTTGATCTGCGTACACATGCTTTAGGATAAGTGTGAAAGTTTTAAGTCGCCAGCTTTTAAACTGAGATCGCAAACGGTATTGAAACAGGCGGACGGACGGACAGACGGACAGACGGACATGGTTATATCGACTCCCCTATTGATCCTGATCAAGAATATATATATTTTATGGGGTCGGAAACGTCTCCTTCACTGCGTTACAAACTTCTGACCAAAATTATAATACCCTCTGCAAGGGTTTAACAATTTTAGCTTCGTGAATTTCTATTGTAGTCTCTTCTACTCTGAAATATAACTTTATTTTATTAATTTAGAATTTCGAATTAAATTTAACATAAATCGGATGACTATATTATATAGCTGTCATAGAAAGGATCATCGAATAATGCCAAAATAATATGCAAAATGCTAGAATTTTGTTTGCTGCAACATATAGGCAAGTAAATGGAATTTTAATATTTTGTAATTTAATAGAAATGATCTGCAAGGGTATATAAACTTCGGCTGGCCGAAGCTAGCTTCCTTTCTTGTTTTCATTACCATTAATAATGATAATGAAATATTTTCATAAAAAATTTCATTAAATATTTTTCAACAATATTTTTTTTGACAAAGTACTGCAACCTCAAACCATGAAGCATCTACATATGTGTGTGTATCAATTAAGTAGAGGCATTTTTAAGATAACCCGCTATTTTGAAGGCAAGGTTTTACATCAGTTGGAATTATATTTTATGTTACAACAACATGCACTTGACTTACAAGAACTTGATAGTCGTAATGTAACGCCAAGTGCATTTTTTTTCCAATGAAAAAAATTGGTCAAAATGAAAATAAAATTTTGTTACTGAAATCGCCATCTTTGTGGTGTATTTATTTTATTCTGCGGATTAGGGCTTGTCTTTATCCATAGAGGCCTGAAGATTTCGCGGTTTGATTTTTATCACTTGTTGGCATTAGTTACAAGTTCATGCTTAACTTATTTACACATGACATACAAAACTTCTTGGTGACAGTGCTGAAGAAGTCGTGGTCCATGGAGGGAAAACAGTTTTTAACGTTTTTTGGGGGTATTGACCGCTGGACGATTGATTTCGATCATTTTATTTGGCGTTAGTAACGAGTTCATGCTTAACATACAAAACTTCTTAGTGACAGTGCTGAAGAAGTCGCGGTCCATGGAGGAAAATTTGTTTCTAACGTTTTTTGGGGGTATTGACTACCCAGTTGCCGAAAAGTATCCAATGAGGATAGTCTTTTGACAGTTTTACATTGAATGTTTATATTGTGGAATCGTTGGATCTGTCAGATCCTAAGAATCTGTCAACCAAAGGATACACATAATCTGCCAGGAATCCAGGAATAACTAAAAATTTTATATTTTTTTTTGTTAAGTATATGGGCCGTTCTTTTACAAACCGAACAGATTTGGCCAAAAAAAAATTTCACTTTTTTGATTTGCCTGAAACTTTTTTTACAAGTACTATCGTCAAATTTGGAAAAGTACCCTCTCTTTGAACATCTGTATCTCCGGTTGTATGAATCCGATTAACTTCATGTTTTTTTCATTAATTCCTCTAAAACTTCTTCTTTCAAAAAAAAATATTAAAAAAAAAATTTGTTTTTAATTTGTTAAAAATAAAAACAAATTAAAATTTAAAAAAAATTTTTAACCATTGCCACCACAAAAAAAAAATTTTTTTTATTTAAATATATGCGCCATAGTGTTAGTTACAATCGGTTTTTGTAAAAAATTGGAGCCATTTTTAGTTTTTTAAATATCGAAAGTTTTTTAACAAGCCCTCGCCTTTCTTCTATGAACGCCCGCCAAAGCATATAGAGCATCTCGCTCACTCTATTACGTGCTTATGAAAACCATATTTTTTCCCTTCGTGACAGAATGCTTGCAAGAGCATTCAATCCAATATATTTTTCTACTTAAATGTAAATATTTCCATATTTAAATTTAATATTGAAAAAAATGTTATTATGAAAATATTTAAATTTAATAAAAATCGCAATGGATGAAAATCAAAGCAAAAAATATTTGGATTGAGTATGAAATCCTTGGTTTTACTATGTTTTTTTTTACAAATTCTTACACACAAAAAAAAAACTTAGTAAAATCAACTGTAATAATTGTCAAACTGTCCCCAACCAGCAAAATTGTCAAAAATAGTTACTTTCCCAACAACAAATACCCACAAAAAGCAAAGACACACCCCCAAAGCAAAAACAAAACACACGTAACTATTTTTTTTAGTTAGTTGACTATTTTCATTGGTAAATTTTACCAAGCAAATTTTTTTGTGCGTATGAAAATGAAAAAAAAATACAATGGTTTTGATTTTTTCGGTGCGAAATTAAAATTTTTTGGGGGTCATGTTGATAAGAAAAGTAGATCAAATTTCTGCGAAAAAAATCATTGTAGCCGTATTTTCATACTAGGAAAATTACACCGGGTAGTCGCTATTTGACACCAAAAAGGGTCAAATTGATATTTTCGAAAATATTAAAATAACACCAGTCAATTAGATGATTTTCGGATCGGGTTTTTTTGCAACTCAATAGTGTCACATTGACACCTAAATTGGGGCACATTGATGACTATTTTTTTTTGGGTGTATGAATGTAACGAATTACTCTAATTACCATTGCTGTTTTGGTCTTTCAAAGTCTTCTTCCCCATTTCGAAGCTCCGCCAACACCAATATTTTTCGAAATCTACAATAATTGTATCGTATATTTTAGTTTTATTCACTTAATTGATCAAAAATGCGTTCAGCTTACCAAGATTCTTTCATGCCAAGTTGTGATGGATGAAGAGGAAACATAGAACATCTATGTTTGGAAACCTCGGTGTTTCGATGTTTTGGAAAACATTGATGTATCGATACATCGCCGATGTTATTTCCAGCTTTACTATCGAGAACGGTTCGTTTGCTCCTGAAAAAAATTGTTTAATTCGATCGCATCCATATTCTCGCGTGTGGTAATCTTGCTAATCTGTGCTTATTCTATCCACAATTTCTCACAATCTTGGATAATTTCTCCGAAGTATTGTCATTTTCTGACTGGAATTCCCCAGAAAACAGAAAAGCATTGACCACGTGAGATTTCTAAGAATTACGACTGTTTTGAGAGTCCTCAGCGATTTCATTTTTGCATCAGTGCCATGTCTGGATTAGCGCGCCGCCCAGAACCTGCCATCACGACGCTATAGCCCGCATTAGCGAAGCGCCAACCCGTAAGCGGCACCCAAATCCGCATCAGCGGCACGCTGATCAGCATAAAGGATTCCCACTTCAGCGTCAAGTCTACCAGTAAGCCCGCGTGAGGTGGATCTTATTTCCTTGCCACACCGCAATCATGCAATCATGCAATAACTAAACTTCATGTTTTTTTCATTAATTCCTCTAAAACTTCTTCTTTCAAAAAAAAATATTAAAAAAAAAAATTTGTTTTTAATTTGTTAAAAATAAAAACAAATTAAAATTTAAAAAAAATTTTTAACCATTGCCACCACAAAAAAAAAATTTTTTTTATTTAAATATATGCGCCATAGTGTTAGTTACAATCGGTTTTTGTAAAAAATTGGAGCCATTTTTAGTTTTTTAAATATCGAAAGTTTTTTAACAAGCCCTCGCCTTTCTTCTATGAACGCCCGCCAAAGCATATAGTGCATCTCGCTCACTCTATTACGTGCTTATGAAAACCATATTTTTTCCCTTCGTGACAGAAGGGAATGCAAGAGCATTCAATCCAATATATTTTTCTACTTAAATGTAAATATTTCCATATTTAAATTTAATATTGAAAAAAATGTTATTATGAAAATATTTAAATTTAATAAAAATCGCAATGGATGAAAATCAAAGCAAAAAATATTTGGATTGAGTATGAAATCCTTGGTTTTACTATGTTTTTTTTTACAAATTCTTACACACAAAAAAAAAACTTAGTAAAATCAACTGTAATAATTGTCAAACTGTCCCCAACCAGCAAAATTGTCAAAAATAGTTACTTTCCCAACAACAAATACCCACAAAAAGCAAAGACACACCCCCAAAGCAAAAACAAAACACACGTAACTATTTTTTTTAGTTAGTTGACTATTTTCATTGGTAAATTTTACCAAGCAAATTTTTTTGTGCGTATGAAAATGAAAAAAAAATACAATGGTTTTGATTTTTTCGGTGCGAAATTAAAATTTTTTGGGGGTCATGTTGATAAGAAAAGTAGATCAAATTTCTGCGAAAAAAATCATTGTAGCCGTATTTTCATACTAGGAAAATTACACCGGGTAGTCGCTATTTGACACCAAAAAGGGTCAAATTGATATTTTCGAAAATATTAAAATAACACCAGTCAATTAGATGATTTTCGGATCGGGTTTTTTTTGCAACTCAATAGTGTCACATTGACACCTAAATTGGGGCACATTGATGACTATTTTTTTTTGGGTGTATGAATGTAACGAATTACTCTAATTACCATTGCTGTTTTGGTCTTTCAAAGTCTTCTTCCCCATTTCGAAGCTCCGCCAACACCAATATTTTTCGAAATCTACAATAATTGTATCGTATATTTTAGTTTTATTCACTTAATTGATCAAAAATGCGTTCAGCTTACCAAGATTCTTTCATGCCAAGTTGTGATGGATGAAGAGGAAACATAGAACATCTATGTTTGGAAACCTCGGTGTTTCGATGTTTTGGAAAACATTGATGTATCGATACATCGCCGATGTTATTTCCAGCTTTACTATCGAGAACGGTTCGTTTGCTCCTGAAAAAAATTGTTTAATTCGATCGCATCCATATTCTCGCGTGTGGTAATCTTGCTAATCTGTGCTTATTCTATCCACAATTTCTCACAATCTTGGATAATTTCTCCGAAGTATTGTCATTTTCTGACTGGAATTCCCCAGAAAACAGAAAAGCATTGACCACGTGAGATTTCTAAGAATTACGACTGTTTTGAGAGTCCTCAGCGATTTCATTTTTGCATCAGTGCCATGTCTGGATTAGCGCGCCGCCCAGAACCTGCCATCACGACGCTATAGCCCGCATTAGCGAAGCGCCAACCCGTAAGCGGCACCCAAATCCGCATCAGCGGCACGCTGATCAGCATAAAGGATTCCCACTTCAGCGTCAAGTCTACCAGTAAGCCCGCGTGAGGTGGATCTTATTTCCTTGCCACACCGCAATCATGCAATCGTCGGCAAACAGCGGCAGTATCTTGTTCTTGCTCGTGAGAGAGCCGGGCAGTTGCAGATAAGATGTTCCAGGGTTTCGATAGCCCCCGGTTCATCGCATTTCCTGCAGGTGCGGCTGTTTAGTAGATCGTAGTTGCGTGTGATGCGGCCAGACAGTGGCCTGTGGGGATTCCCACTAACAGTCTGCAGTCTTTCCGAGGAAGATGCAGTACATACTGCCTGAGTTTTTCATTGCGCTCTTTGCACATTGTTCTTGCAATTCGGCAAGTCTCGGTATTCCTGCAACTGCTTTTTGCTCGCGTGTCCGCCTGGTTCTTGTGCCTCCTGCTCGCCATTACATTTTTGGAACTGACCGTTGACGACTGCATGGATCTTATCGCCGCGTGGCTGTCTACGAACAAGTTGACCACATCGTATGATCGGTTTATACTTTGAGCCACTTCTGCCGCTTTCCTTATGGCGAAGACTTCAATATTGAATATGCTACAGTCGCTTATATGACACCCTTATTTCAGGGTCCGTACAGTATAAGCCCGCTCCTACTCCTCCTTCCATCTTGAAGCCGTCTGTGCATATGTTGAGGTTTTGAGTCTGGTCCCGACCCGTTATCCAGTCGTCTGGCCCACGAACGAGGTTGTTTTAACCTCCGGGCACGTTCTGGGAGTCATGTGGTCCGTTTTGTTGATCATGCTTCGGCCGATTGAACTGTGTCCGAAGCTTTGCGTCGTCATATTGCCTGATCCAACTAGACGTTGTGCTGCTTTTCTTGCAGTTAGTTGAGCGTGGATATCTATGGGGTCGATTCTGAGGATCGTTTCAAGAGCTTTAGTTGGGGTTGACCTCAGCGCCCCCTCTATGCAGACCAGTGCCTGCCACTGAGTTCTCGGTGTAGGTCCTCTTTTCAGTAGCTTGCCACCACACTAAGGCTCCAAACATCAGAGTCGGACGCACCACCGAGATGTAGATCCAGTGCATCAGAGTAGACGACAGGCCACATGTGTTGCTAAGAATCTTCTTGGATGCATATAGCCAGCTTGCAGTCCAGTATTGTTCCAAGGTACTTGACTTGCGTTTTCGGGGTCAGCCTGGTTGCGCCAATTTTTGGGGGGTCCATTTCGGTACCTTGTATGTCTTAGTAAAGAGAATGAGGTCCGTCTTGTCTGCATTAATACTGAGTCCCACTTTTTCCGCCCACTCACATATCTCCCTGAGTGTTGATTCCATTATGGAGCTGAGGGTCGATGAACAGAACAGTCGCTTCTAGGCGTTCCATTATACCATCCGTCTTGACATTGTTGAATGCTCCGGATATATCTACGAATACTCCAAGCGCATATTCCTTAATGTGTAGGGCTCTATCAACGGTTGCTACTAGCGAGTGTAGTGCCGTTTCTACAGATTTCCCTTTGGTGTAGGCATGTTGATTGGATGACATAAGTCTCCCTACATCATTCCAGAGTTTTGAGTAAGAAAGAGGCAAGACTTATCGGCGTGTAATTCTTGGGGCTTGCGTGACTGCACTTTCCCACCTTTGGAAGGAAGACCTTCTGTGGCCTTGGCTTAACCCTTCTGAACACGATAGTGAGATATTGTCAAATAACTTTTTTTTATACCCTTGCTGAGGGTATAATGATTTTAGTCAGAAGTTTCCAATCCCATAAAGTAAATATATTCTTGATCAGCATGACTAGACGAGTCGATCTAGCCATGTCCGTCTGTCCGTCCATTTCTACGCAAACTAGTCCCACAGTTTTAAAGCTATCGAGATGAAACTTTACCAAAAGTCGTCTTTCTATTGCAGGTAGTATATAAGTCGGAACCGGCCGGATCCGACAACTATATCTTATATCCCATAGGAATAGTAAAAATAATTGAAAAAAAATTATATCTTCGGTGTTTTTTGACATATTAACTATTGCTTTTGGGAATATCATTGTCCTGAGTTTCGAATTAAATTTTAGAAAAATCGGACAACTATATCATATAGCTCCCATAGGAACGATCGAACGAATTAAATTTAACATAAATCGGACGACTATATTATATAGCTGCCAAAGTAAGCATCGATCAATGCCGTGATCCTTCTAATATCCCTTTTACTTTTGGGTATTAGCTCTCGAATTTTCTTGCTATTGATGGTTGGCCAGCAGAGTTTTGATCTCCTGAGATCCTGCTTTTCCGACCAACTTTTACTAGCTTGTGTTTTGTAGTGTTCGTAAATCCTTGCTGTATTTAGGGATTCAGGTAGACTAGTTGTATAGGAGTCGTCTGCCGACCCCATTCGTGCAAGTTCATACGCCTTTTCGTTTCCTGGTATATCATTGTGCCCTGGCACCCATGTTATCTGTACATGGTTGTTTGTTGCTAGTATGTTAAGAGCCAACTTACAATCGGCTACTAGTGTCGAGTTGGTTCTTGCTGCTGCGAGTATATCAGAGTATATCCTTACCTTGGTATTCCTGAAGCATTGCTGAATCGAAAGCTTGGCTGCTTCTAAAATAGCAAGTACCTCAGCCTGAAAAACTGTCGCTGATTCTGGGAGGTGGAATTTCGATTCTATCCCCCAGCTTTCAGCGAAAATTCCAGCCCCTACACCACAGTCCATCTTGGAGCCGTCAGTGTAGAGTGATACCTCATCTTGTCCGGTTACTCTGTCATTCTCCCAGTCTTCTCTCGTTGGAAAGGTAGTCGTAAATCCGTTTCCAAATCATATCTCCGCTGTCATATAATCCGTTTTGTTCTTTGCCAGATAGTTGCTGTCCTCTAAGATAGGGCAGTGCCCTGTGTGGTAGCCTTTCCAGCATTTACTTGCCTTCAGTCTGGCCGCACTCTGCGCTGCCGTATCCTTTATGAAAAGTTCTATAGGCATTATATCCAGAATAGTGTTCAACGCGGCAGCCGGGCATGATCTTAATGCCCCTGTAGCTCTTGCGCAAGCTGATCTATGTATTCTTGTCAGCTTGGTAATATTGTATGCTCTTGTCAGGGCTGGCCACCAGACTAGTGCCCCGTATGTGAAAATTGGCCTAGCCACTGCTGTTTAAAGCCATAATATTATCTTAGGGTGTATACCCCAGTTTTTGCCGAGCATTTTTCTGCACGAGTAGAATGCTATGCTGGCCTTTCTTACTCGTTCCGTGATGTTCAGATTCCACGAGAGCTTCCGGTCCAGTATCACTCCTAGATACTTAGCTTTACCCGATAGCTCGAGTTCGATTCCATCTACTTTTGGTTTACTGTATGTTGGGATCTTTGTTCTTCGCGTGAAGAGCATTAGTTCGGCTTTACTCGGGTTTATACCTAGACCGCAGGTTTTTGACCATTCATTGAGTCGGGTAAGGGCCCCCGTTATTATGTTACTAATGACATCTGGGAATGGTCCTGATACTAGCAACACTACGTCGTCTGCGTAGGCTACTACTTTTACTCCTCCGCTATTCAGTTCTCTCAATATGTCGTTCATGTTGATAAGCTAGAGCAAATGTGATAGAACCCCGCCCTGAGGTGTGCCTCTCTTCACAAAGCGTGTGAGGTAAGTGCCACTCAGTTCGGCTGTTCTCGTCCTGCTCGTGAGCATAACTCCGATCCAAGCTCTGATGTCTCCTTCAATGCCGATCGAGTTGAGGGAGCTCAGTATGGATTCGGCGTTTACATTATTGAACGCACCTTCTATATCTAAGACGGTGGCCATTGTATATTGGCTAAAATGTAGCCATTTTTCTATGTGGCAGACTACTTCGTGTAGTGCCGTTTCTTTCGATCTGCCCTTTCGGTACGCATGCTGAGCGTCCGATAGATGCTGCTTCTCGGTGTTTTCCCGGATATGAATGTCGATCTTTCGTTCTAGCGTTTTTATTAGGAAGGAGGTAAGGCTGATCGGCCTGTAATCCTTTGCTAGGATATGACCTCTTCTTCCTGGTTTTGGTATAAATACAACTTTGGCTTCCTTCCATAGAAGCGGTATGTGTGTTAGTCTGATGCAAGCCGTGTAAATGGCTTGCAGCCACCTACTGATGCTGACCTGTGTTGCTTGAAGCATTGCCGGGAAAATGCCGTCTGGCCCCGGACTCTTATATTTATCGAAAGAGTTTATCGCCCAGTTTATTCTTTCAATGGTTATGATATCCCTTGTGTGTGTTGGTTGATGAGCCCTCTGACATTCAGTAGGTGCTGGCTTTTCTCGAAGGTTGCCTGGAAAGTGTGTATCCACTAGTGTCTCTGTGGATTCTTCCACTGTTGTAGTCGCTGATCCGTCTTGTTTGTGTAATAGAGTTGGGCTGTTATCCACCAAAAGGATCAGCGAAACGGCAGCACCACGCAGAAACACAACTTATGGCCGTGCGTGAAAGGCAAGTGGGTAAAGCAGGAGCTACGGACTTTGGACCCGAAGTGGAGAGATCCAGTGGGCAGAGCGCAGATGGGAAATAACGGTTCCCGTAGGCCCTATATAAGGCCGCCGGGCGCTGGCAACAGGATCAGTCGATCACGAAGAGTCAATCTATCAAGATCACTCCAGATATCAAAGTGAACAAGTCAGCCAGTACAGTGAACTACAAGTGAATAACAACAAGTCGAGCCTACAAGGAGCAAGATCGCTACGTCGAGACGTTCGGGATTGAATCACCAGAAATCTCCGAATTGAGACGCAGGTAGCTGAGGTCCAGAAGGCATAACACGGCTAGGTCAAGGCGATCCGCTTCATTTCTGTCTCGACCAAATCCACCCATCTCGCCTGGAGAGTCGAACAGAGTTTGAGCGGTGTAAGCCTGCGACAAGGAATCGTGAACTCAGGGAGAAGCCTATCGGCCAGAAGGGAGATCGATCTATCGTTTGTGGTATTGAGTGGGGTACTCCAGGAGAGCCCTACGGTTTAAGTCGTGTATTCCCGGAGCGGCGTGCGTCCGAATCCCGAGTAAAACGAGCCAGAAGGGAGATCAGTCGATCGTTGGTGGCCTCAAGTGGAGAACTCCAGTCGAGCCCCGCCGTGTAGTCCCGGATTGGCGTATGACCAAGATCCCGAGTAACAGAAGCCACGCAACGTCCAGCCACGCAGCCAGCATATCCAGGAGCAGAGCGACGGGCAGCATCAGCAACGGGCCAGCCACTACACTACGACAGAGCGAGCTACTAGGAAACGTCACGGACGATAAGCCAAGGGGTGAAGCTAGGGCGGAACGTTCGTTTACACTAGGCGTTGAAGCAAGGTGAAGCGCTCGGCAGCATCCCTGCGTAACTTGGACTGCCAGTGCGATCTGAGTTAAACACTAGTGGGACCGTCCGAAACAGAGCCAGGGACAGGCGGTGGTGTGTCGAAAGGAGAGATTCCTGGAGATCGCGGCCTCTGTTCACCCTAGTCTGAGAACGGTGACGCTTCCCTAAACCCGTGCAGCCGATCTCCTGGCGAGTCTAAGGCGCTACGAGTAGTCGTCGTTTCTACGCATCAGCAACACGCGGCGTCGAGCATCTTCAGGGAGCGTGAAGGACTTTTAGGGAGCTACAAGGATCTTCAGGGAGCTCACGGAACCGGAGCACCGGATCGACAAGGCGACCAGGAGTCAGCAACGGCCATGGGCGGCGATAGCAAGGCCAGCCGAGCCAGTCATACCCTCTCATTCGCAATAAAACCCACTGAGTACCCGAGAATTCTGTGCTTTCTCACTGATCTACTGGGCGGTCACGTTTATATAAATTTGGTGGGTCGAACACACAACTATACTGATCTAGCTGCACGAATCTCGTACCGAGCAGACCTAACAAATAAGTTCGTTACAACTAGAAGGGCACTTTCGTCAACTTTCCGCAACTCAAGGCCAAATTGAGAATCTAGACAGTGCTGACACCGAACGAAGCAGTTTGGATGAGCTGTTCGTGGAAATTAAAACAACGCTATTGGCCGCAATATCAAGGAAACGTCGGGCAAGCATTCCAGGAGACACGACATTCAATAATTCATTCATTCCATCACAATCGTCTGCCAAATTGTGAAGTTGCCGAGCTTCGACGGAAAATACGCAAACTACAAACGTTTCGCTTGTGCATTTTCAAATCTCGTGAAAACGGATGGTGGCCTTTCAAACATCGACAAGTTTACATACCTGCTCAATTGCTTAACTGGGCCAGCTCTTAAAGTAGTGCAGTCATTTCAGATTACCGAGGAAAACTACTCGAAGGCAATGGATCGGTTGAGGAAGCGATACGATAACGACGTTTTAATTTTCCTCGAATACATTTAAAATTTATTTGCAGTTCCAAACATCGAAAATGTCAATGCAGCCAAACTTCTAAACGTCGTCGATACGATATCCGCAATTCGATCATCAGTACTCTCACTTGGATCAGCAGAAAACGTAATGGATGCAATCATAATTCATTTGATGCTAAGCAAACTGGATCCAGAGACAAAAAAGCAGTATCAAGAAAGGCAGAGTTACGATCAATTACCATCTTGGGACGATTGCTGCGTCTTTCTAACTCGCCGTTGTCAATATCTTGAAGCACGCGAAAAGGATCACCCCGTTGGTGGAACCGACATACCCAGGCTATCATCATCGAAGCAACCATGCAAAAATCACATTCTGAAGGATTGCAAATCGAAGTCGCGTTGCAAGAAGTGCCACGCATCACATCATACGCTGATCCACGCAACGTCGTTCTCATCCACTGAAAATCCTCAGGACCAACGTAACGCCGCAAACCAACACAACCAAGAGTCTGTACAGCTTAATTCAAACGTCGGCCTATTAACGCGAGCATCTAAGCAGGGAGTTTTACCAACAGCCGTCATACAGATGAAGGACGTGACCGGCAATTATCAGCTAGTTTGAGCTGTCAGCGGGATATCGGAAGCTTGTGAACCAATTCATTACAACGTTTTCGCCACACTCAAATCTCGAATTTCAAATTTTCAATGGTCATCCGAATTCGGAGCCATTAAGCGGATCTGTTTAAGGCAACCCCGGAAATATATCGACTCTTCCACATGGAAGCTTCCCGAGGGAATCACGCTTGCAGACTCCAGATTCTTCGAACAGAACAACATCGACGTCCTTATAAGCACCGAAGGATTTTTTGAAGCTATTCTAGGAGACAAACAATCGCTAGGTCAATACTTGCCTAATCTTCTCAACACGGAGTTTGGGTGGATCGTCGGCGGTCATTAAAATTAATAAAAAAAGTGTAATTTAACGAGATCCGACAGATCAATCGAGGACATGGTACATCGCTTCTGGGAAATAGAAGAGTACCACACGACACCATCAAGTTTTTCTGCTGAGGAACATGCGTGCGAAGATCATTTCGTAGCCAACGTCCAGTGGAGTACCGAAGGATTAAACTGTATACTTGTAGGTAAAACTACGGAGCACATATCCAGCTAAGAAAAATTAGGTGTTTTCTTTGTAGAAACCATTTAAAAGGTGGTTTTCACAATACAAAAAGTGGTTTCAACGCTTGGATTTTATGTCATTTATAACAACAACGATATTCTAGACTAAGAATATTGACTATGCGTGTAATTAGAAACAAACGCAATTGCTTTCAATTATAAACTTTATTTTATTTGCTCATAGACGCTGGTACGTCTTCTTCTTCCTGTCGTCCGATTCGTACTGACATTCGCATTATTAATAAAACCAAGGTGGCAACGTTAATAAAGTATACATAAAAAAAGAGTAATTTAAATTGTACCCGGAAAAATTCAAAATTAAGCGGTTGTTCCTCAACATACCGCCCGGCCCTGAAACTCCGTTTCAGAACTCGGTAACGGAGCAATTTTGGTAATCGGACGTGTTATTTCTGCAGCTGATGTTTTCAATTTAACTGAGCGTACCAAGCCATCCGCCCCGGGATATGTGTCTATAATTCGTCTCAAAATCCAGGCGGCTGGGGGTGTGTTTGAGTCTTTTACTAAAACCATGTGTCCGCATTCCAGATTTGGGAGTCGTGTGGTCCATTTTGGGCATTGTTGTAAGGTGGTCAAGTACTCCTGGTGCCAACGCTTCCAAAACCCTTGAAGAAGTGACTGAGAATGTTGCCAGTAACTCAATCGATTGGTTGGCACTGTTCCAAGGTCTCCTTCCGGTACTAAGGTGTACGGACGACCAATAAGCAGGTGCGCAGGAGATAAATAGCCAAGATCGGTGTCGGATGTTGAATACAGTGGACGCGAATTGACCACGGCCTCAACTTGTGCCACGCCAATGTGGAGCATGTGGCGGTATAAAGTTCCACTTTATGCCTTCTGATGCAAGTGCTTGTTCAATGGTATCGTTATGCAGCTGTGATCGAAGAAGTTGTTGCGTTTCATTTAGCTGACGCTTAGCACCAACAAAGTTTCGCCCGTTATCGCTAAACATTTCTGTGCATTTTCCGCGACGGGAAATGAAACGGCGTAGGGCTGTCAAGAAGGTTTCCGTACTAAGGTCAGTTGCCAATTCCAGATGAAGTGCTGAGGTAACCATACAAACGAAAAGGCATATGTAGCCCTTCTCCTTGCGGGGATTGCGACCCTTGTGTACCTTAAGGATCATAGGTCCCGCATAGTCGTGTTTTGAAACGGGTATGCTTGACGAACTCTAGTGGTGGGAAGGTCCGCCATAAACTGATCAGCAGTATTTTGACGTTGCTTAAAACAATTCAGACAGTTATGTGTAACCTTTCGAATCAGGTTTAGTGCACCTAAAATCCAAAAGTTTTGACGAATTATGGCAAAGAGTGCCGATACGCCAGGATGCAGGTGTAACCTGTGCTCATTCTCTACAATGAGGTATGTGATCCGATGCGTTTTGGGTATAATGACCGGATGCTCGGCAGAAAAGGTCAATTCCGAGTTGCTTAATCGTCCACCCACACGCAGAAGTCCGTTGTTGTCCAAAATCGGGGAAAGTGTGCGCAGCTTGGAATCCTTTTTTAGAGGGCGTCCATTCTTTAACCGCTCACGTTCATCTTCAAATGCTGCCTGAACATTCTGAACACAGTAGGTACGTGCTTCGAATATTTTTTGAAAGCGCAAAGATATCGAACTGGGTGTATGTTGGGCTCCTCGACGACGAATAAACCGCAATACATAGGCCATGATGCGAACAAGTCTCAGCCAGGATGAGGTGCGATCAGCCAGTTCGTCTATTACGGATTTTACAGGAAGAGTGTCACCCATGGTTATCAGTGCGATGGTTTTAACCTCTTCATTTACTCGATCATCTGCAACGGAACTAGAAATTTGTGAGCATGGTTGAGTTACCAGATTTAGGTCTTCGTCGTGCAGCCATTCTGGACCCTTCCACCAAAGGTCAAACTTGAGAAGTTCTGAAGCCATCATTCCTCTGGAAGCGCGATCGGCAGGGTTTTGCTTCGTGTTGACGTGGTGCCAAGCATGCCGGGGTATAATTTCCAAAATTTCTGCAGTGCGATTGGCGACGAATGTTTTCAATTTGGAAGGAATGAGAGACAGCCAAGCCAGGAAGATCGTAGAATCGGTCCATGCGTGAACGGTGATTGGGATGTGCTTTAATGCAGCCCTGATAGATGCAACTAGTCGACTCAAAAGCAACGCCCCGCAAAGCTCCAATCGAGGCAATGACTGTTGTTTAAGTGGTGCCACGCGTATCTTTGCAGCGAGAAGGCACACCTCGAAGCTGCCGTCCGAAAGTTTGACTCGGCTGTATACAACTGCGGAGTAGGCCTTTATCGATGCATCTGAGAATGCATGCAACTCAATTGGTCCAGAAGTGTAGCCAAGATGCCTCTTTACCTGCAAATCGGATAGTTTGGTAATATCTTTTCGGTATTTCTGCCACAGTTCCGTCAAATTATCGGGCAATGGTGAGTCCCAGCTCAGGTCAAGCAGCCATAACTCTTGGAACAATATTTTAAATTGAACAACTACCGGCGCTAGTAATCCGAGCGGATCGAAAATCCGAGAGACGTCGGACAATACCTGGCGTTTCGATAATTCTGCGGTTTCGATTAGACTGACGTTGTATACCAATATGTCAGGATCTGGTTTCCAATAAATACCAAGCACCTTCGTTGTTTCATCTTTCGACATGCTTATAACATCTGGATTTAGACTCGACCTAGAGCCACCAATCAATTCGCTGTTAGATTCCCATTTTCCCAGCTCAAGTTTTGCGTGTTCAAATAGTCTTACGAGTTCATCCTTTCGTCGTATCAGCTCACCTTCCGTGCTTGCCCCTGTTAAAACATCATCCACGTAAAAATCCTCAAGAACAATTCTTGCAGCATCAGGATAATCTTGCTTGTAATCATTTGCCAGTTGCTCAAGTACTCTTACAGCCAAAAATGGAGCGCAGGCCGTGCCATATGTTACAGTACGCAGCTGATAATGGGCTAATTCTTCTTTAGGATACTCTCTCCATAAAATTCTTTGGTAGTTTCGATGTTTAGTGGAAACCCATACCTGACGAAACATTTTAACAATGTCCGCGGAAAACACATATGGATAAATGCGAAATCGAAGACAAACAGCAAAAAGTCGTAGAACTAAAGTTTCTTATATCGATCTGATGAACATCATATAAAATTTTCAGAACTTAAAAAACATGTTTTGGACAAATTGACAAACTGACAAACAGAATTCATATTTCAAATTGATTAGGCCCCCGCAAATTTGTTTTCGGTATAACTTTTGAACGCAGCGTCCGATTCTGATATGACCCCTCATATTAAGCGCATTTTCAGTACGAATACAACTAACGTAGTGCGGGCCAATTATCCCCACTTTCACCGCTCTCTCTCCCAAACCAATTTATTTTCTTGAGGTCTTGGTATGCAATCCTTTAAGTTTTAGCAATACCGTTAATTTGGTGTATTACTCATTACGATCGGACTATCACAGCAGATTTTCAATTTCGCGGCTATATATAGAAGTCGCCTTCGGACACTCTCCTGGTGCGCTTCGTCACTACATGGACTGCCGTCCATAGTGATGTCTAATACAATACGAAAAAGCAATAAAACTTCAGCAGTTAATGTTATCTGGTAATATTAACAAAATCAACGAGAAAAATTCAAATTCTTGAATAAATAAATTTCGTCGCCATACCCTACAAAAAGTTCGTCACGATACCCTACAAGGTAGACTTGGAGCAAAAACGGTGTCCCTCTCAAACGGCGCAAAAGAAAAAAACGTCAAGTACCAAAAATTGTTGATAAAGATGACATTTATACGTGCATATAATAACATGATTTTATTTTCCACTCATCTTCGCTCTGGCACTGATGAAACACAAGTAAATTGAATAGCTTTTCTACTTAGGAAACCACATTTTTAGTGAAAATTACCTCACGAAGAATTTTCGGGACTTCTTATTAATATTACTGTAAATACATTTTTGACACGATATGGGGAGACGACTACATTTATTTGGAATTTTTGTTGTGACGTCATATATGAGATGCGACAAGTTCGTCACATTACCCTACACTCCCCTACATATTAGTAAAATGGCTTATTAACAAGTTAATAATTAATAATAATTTGAAGAGGAGTTGAATAACTCCACACCAATTCCCGCAGCAAGACTACGGATGGCCGGTCGCTTACCAGTTACGCGGCGAATTAGCGACGCGGCGAAGAGCAAGTGGAGAGAAACTTTCAAAGAGAGTTTGGAGAGTGGGAGTTTGGAGAGTGAGAGTTTGGAGACTTCGAGGTTAGGAGAGAGAGCTCTGCCGAAGAGAGTTTGGAGAGCAAGAAGCGGAGAGTGATGGAGTGGAGACTACGCAGGCAGAGCCAGAGAAATAACGGATCTGCACCGGACTTTGGACTCTGCCGTGGACTTTGGTCCAGGAGGACAAGTGGCACAACTCAGCAGCGGAGCGACGCACAGGAGTGCCACAGGCACCAAAAGAATAAGCAGAGCAGCAGCAACACGCAGAAAAAATGCCGTGCGTGAAAGACTAGTGGGTCAAGCAGGAGCTACGGACTTTGGACCCGAAGTAGAGAGATCCAGTGGGCAGAGCGCAGGCCGCCGGGCGCTGGCAACAGGATCAGTCGATCACGAAGAGTCAATCTATCAAGATCAGTCCAGATATCAAAGTGAACAAGTCAGCCAGTACAGTGAACAACAAGTGAGCAACAACAAGTCGAATCGCCGGAAGCAGCGCCGTGGCATAACACGGCTAGGTCAAGGCGATCCACTTCATTTCTGTCTCGACCAAATCCACCCATCTCTCCTGGAGAGTCGAACAGAGTTTGAGCGGTGTAAGCCTGCGACAAGGAATCGTGAACTCAGGGAGAAACTTATCGGCCAGAAGGGAAATCGATCAATCGTTTGTGGTCTCGAGTGGTGTACTTCAGGAGAGCCTTGCGGTTTGAGTCGTATATTCCCGGAGCGGCGTGCATCCGAATCCCGAGTGAAACGAGCCAGAAGAAAGATCGGTCGATCGTTGGTGGCCTTAAGTGGAGAACTCCATTAGAGCCCCGCGGTTGAGTCGTGTAGTCCCGGATCGGAGTATGACCAAGATCCCGAGTACCAGAGGCCACGCTACGTCCAGCCGCGCAGCCAGCATACCCCGGAGCAGAGCGCGTCACAACAAGTCGAACTACAAGGAAACGTCACGGACGATAAGCCAAGGGATGAAGCCAGGGCGGAACTTTCGTTTACACTAGGCGTTGATCTGAGTTAAACACTAGTGGGACCGTCCGGGACAGAGCGGCCTCGTTTCACCTTAGTCTGAGAACGGTGACGCTTCCCTAAACCCGTCCAGCTGATCTCCTGGCGAGTCTAAGGCGCTACGAGTAGTCGTCGATCCCACGCGTCCGAGACGAGCAACGCCAAGCAGCGTCAGGGAGCTCCAGCGCCTTCAGGGAGCTTCAGTGCCTTCAGGGAGGATCGTCGAGGGAGCTACAGGGAGCGACAGAAGCAGAGCAACCAGCCAACGAGGGGAGCACCCAATCATCAAGGCGACCAGGAGTCGTCGACGGCCACGAGTGGCGAAATCAAGGTCAGCCAAGCCCGCGGCATCACTGTACTATTACGCCCGTAATAAACCCACTAAGAACCAGTGAATTCTGATCTGCTGGGCGGTCACGTTTATTATAAATTTGGTGGGACCGCACGAACCTCGTAGCGAGCAGACCTAACAAATCAGTTCGTTACATCATATCTTTTTAACTATTACAATTACACAAATTGCATATAGGAGGCGTTTATAGCATTTAAAAATACCTTTCAAACGAGGTGCAGCACAAGTGTGTAGCTTTAGCTAAACTAGCGGGTTTTTCCAAAAGTGGTAGAACCAAAGTTTTTTATATCGATCTGATGAACATCATATCAAATTTTAAGTTCTGAAAATTGACATGAAAATATGTTTTGGACAAACTGACAAGCAGAATTAAATTTTCATTTTGACTAGGCCCCCACCAAATTGTTTTCGGTATAACTTTTGAACGGAGCGTCCGAATTTCTGATATGACCCCTCAATTATCCCCACCGGCCCCAACAGATCCAAATTTCTAAATTTTCACTTTTACACTTTCACCGCTCTCTCTACCAAACCAATTAATTTTCTTGAGGTCTTGGTATGCAATCCTTTAAGTTTTAGCAATACCTTTAATTTGGTGTATTACTTATTATGATCGGACCATCATTTTCATTTTTTCGTGTATATATAGTAGTCGCCTTTGCACACTCTCCTGGTGCGCTTTGTCACTACATGGACTGCCGTCCATAGTGATTATATGCCTTGTATTTCCAATTGTTTTTATCGACTCATATTATGTATACCTCCCCGTTGCTTAAGCAATTGTTGCTTAAACTGGTTTAAGGGTTTTCGGTTCTTGAATACCATTCTCAAAACTACTCTCTGCTGAATGCTGAGTGTTTTGATCTGAGACCGATTCATTACTTTCTGTTAAATTATTTATTTGGATTCTTGATAAGGCATCCGCGACAACATTTGTTACTCCTGGCTTACAAATATTTTTTGGTGAATAACTTTCAATGAAAGAATACCGTCTCTTCATTTCAATACTTGGATTTTTTTGAGAAATGGAAAATGATAAAAGTTGATAATCTGTATAGATCTCAATGTTATTAGCTCCATATAAATAATTCGGTAAATTTTTAAATGCTCCAACTATGGCTAAAAGTTTCTTTTTATTAGTGGCATATAATTGTTCCGTTTTGGATAAAGTTTTAGAAATAAAAGTAATTTGTTTTCCTTCTTGAGATAGAACAGCTCCAATTGCTAAATCAGATGCGTCAGTGGTTAAAGTAAATTTTTTATTATAATAGGGTTGTACTAATTCTATTTGTGCGATTAAATTATATTTAAGCTCGTTGAAAGCTCTTACAGCTGAATCATCCAACTGTATGGAAGTTCTACGTGAAGCTTTATTAGATACTTTGCCAGTTTCGCCTTTCAAATATTTGGTTAATGGTTTTGCAATTTTTGCGAAATTTTGCACGAATTTTTTGTAATATCCTGATAGGCCTAGGAAGCTTTTAAGCTCTCGAATATTTTTTGGAATTGGATATTTTAAGATTGTACAAATTTTTTCGGGATCGGTTTTGATCACCAAGAAACCAAGAAAATTTGTTTCTAATTTAAAGAACTTTGATTTTTCAATAGAAATTGTCATGTTTGCGTTCAGCAAAATTTTAATTATGACAATTATATCTCTGTAAAGTTGTTCAACAGTGTTTGAAAAAATAATAATGTCATCCATATAGACATGACAATTTTTACCAACTTCATCTTTTAATATATCATCCAGTGCTCTTTGGAAAATTCTGGGAGCGTTAGTTAGCCCGAATGGCAATCGAAGGAATTCGTATTTACCATTATTTATTGAAAAAGAGGTTTTTTTAATATCTGTTTCTTTCATGAGAATCTGATGAAATTCAGATTCAAAATCAATTGTTGAAAAGTATTTTGCCTTTCCAAGGTTTGATAAAATCACTGAAGAATCCTGCATTGGGTATCTGTCAGGCATTGTATTTTCATTTAATTTTTTAAAGTTAATTACGAGACAGAGTTTTGGAGTTCCATCTTTGTTGAAGCCCTTTTTTGGTACTACTAATAAAAAATCTGATGCTGACAGAGCATACGGATATTGTTTACTATATATGGGTCACTCATTTTCTGTATTTATTTCACCTCGAACATAAGTTCTAAATAGAATCTGCATATTTATTTTCGAGTGTTCTTTATTGATGATGCTTTGAATCTCATTCTCCAAATCATTCAATTGATTTGTAGATGATATTTTTATATTGTTAATTAAGTCTTTGTCGGATACTTCTACGACGGCGTGTTAACGATTTTTATTTTCCAAACTTTTATTTTTGTCGGATATTTCTACGACGGCGTGTTCAGGAATTTTATTTCCCATATAAAATAATAAAAAATTATTATAAATCTAATGTTGTTATTGTTCGTTTGATTATTGTTGTAATTATTTAGTTGTCTTCGTTTGTTGTTTAAAAATGTTTGACCGACACCACTTTGGTTTGGCTCGGTGAT
Source organism: Drosophila mimetica (assembly GCA_037075245.1). NCBI lineage: Eukaryota > Metazoa > Arthropoda > Insecta > Diptera > Drosophilidae > Drosophila > Drosophila mimetica. The sequence continues at coordinate 28,774,748 of JBAMCH010000007.1, read as the reverse complement.
TTTTTTCTGTGTAGTTGTAAAAGAATTTGCAAAATGTGCTCTCATGCTATTACTTTGAAGTTCCTATACCATAACCATAGCATTAGGTAAATCTTGGGGATTCATTAAAAAGATTGTGTCGGAAATATGACCGTTTAGGCCAGTTATAAAAACTCGAAGCCCGGGTTTTCTATGTTTTTCATTCTTTTCCTGAGTGATCGGTTTGTTTCGACCGTATGTCATAATTGATTTATTAATAAATAAAGTCAATTTTTTATTGACTGCTTCATAATAGTCCATTATGGAGTAAAGCCAAGGTAAACTTGGCTGAGTATACTTAGGTTAGGTTAGGTTACACGGACGGCCCTCATGGACGGGGCCACGTATGAACCTTGAGATATTTCATTAGGTTTTAATGCCCACAAGGATCGAGGTGTATTTCGCGAAGGCAAGAAGTTCGACTGGTTCCATGCTGGAGGCGTCTTCTAGTGATGCCAGAACTGGGGAACCGAGGTATCTTGTTCTTGCTCGTGAGAGAGCCGGGCAGTTGCAGATAAGATGTTCCAGGGTTTCGATAGCTCCCGGTTCATCGCATTTCCTGCAGGTGCGGCTGTTAAGTATTCCAATCGTAGTTGCGTGTGATGCGGCCAGACAGTGGCCTGTGAGTATTCCCACTAACAGTCTGCAGTCCTTCTGAGGAAGATGCAGTACATACTGCCTGAGTTTTTCATTGCGCTCTTTGCACATTGTTCTTGCAATTCGGCAAGTCTCGGTATTCCTCCTCCTGCTTTTTGCCCGCGTGTCCACCTGGTTCTCCAGGGCTTATTGTAGCGTTCTGAGGGAAACTAGCACGTTCTCCGTTCTGTCGTTTGTCAGCTCTACGCCCTCCTTTGCAAGAACGTCAACTGTCTCTTTGCCATCGATGCCCTGGTGGCTGGGAACCCAATAGGTCCGCACTGACTTCGTCGTGCTAAGGTTATCTATTGCCTTCCTGCTCGCCATTACATTTTTGGAACTGACCGTTGACGACTGCTTGGATCTTATTGCCGCTTGGCTGTCCACGAACAAGTTTACCACATCGTATGATCGGTTTATACTTTGAGCCACTTCTGCCGCTTTCCTTATGGCGAAGACTTCTGCCTGGAATATGCTACAGTCGCTGGGTAGCTTATATGACGGCCTTATTTCAATGTCTGTACAGTATAAGCCCGCTCCTACTCCTCCTTCCATCTTAGAGCCGTCTGTGTATATGTTGAGGTGTTGAGTCTGGTGCCGACCCGTTATCCAGTCGTCTGGGCCCATGAACATGAACAAGGGGCACGTTCTGGGGGTCATGTAGTCCGTTTTGTTGATCCTGCTTCGGCCGATTGAACTGTGTCCGAAGCTTTGCGTCGTCATATTGCCTGATGGAACTAGACGTTGTTAGTTATTTTTGGGGCTCTCCTCTCGAATCTCTTAACTAGATCGTCGACCACCAAATTCCATAGAAGAGGCGAGAGAACCCCACCTTGTGGTGTGCCTCTGTGTGCCCCCTTTACCATGGAAGCAGTGCCCCAGTCTGAAAGTACCCGCCTGCAGCTAAGCAGGTTTCTCTTCGCCAGCTGCTATGTCCTGATGCGTGCTGGCGTCTAGGACATCCGTGCATCCTGGGAAGTGCGATTGCATAAGTGCTATTAGGCCCTCTGCACTGCCTTCAGTCCACTGTCCGTCGTCGCGCATAAATTATAAGGTAACTTCACAGAGATCATAAAAAATTAAGGTAATTTTTTATATAAAATTAAAAAAAAAAATTATTCTATCCACATTATTCGCCTTAAGCGAAGCTCTGCGGTTATTTATGACGAGTCCAGCCTTGCTGAACATACGTTCCGACTCAGTCGAGGTTGCGGCAACACATTTTGTTAGAAAAGATATAGTATTCAATTTTTTCAATTTCTCTTACCCAAATTCCGCATTGTGGAATCCGCAACCAAACATCGTGTTTTGTTGTAATGTCAGTGATGTCAAAAATGCCCAGCACCATCGATAGTGTCAAAAAACTATCGATGGTGGCTCAGAAAGGCAAAAATTCGATATATCGATAGTATCCCAGCTCAATTCCCGACAATGCCCCAAATATCAAGAACAAAGAGAAATACTCACAATATAAATATATAAAAAAAAATTCCCCCATCCTCCAGTCCCCTTCTCCCATTCCGGAGTCCCCCTCCCCCCTTCCGCAGTCCCCTATCCCCACAACCCCCAATCAGCCAACGCCATCCGCTCCACTTGCTCATAACAAGTATAACCAATCTCCTGCATCATTTGAGTATTTAGCCTAGTACTCAGTTCGGCTAAGAGTTTCACTAGTCGAAAAATGTTATTATTTGTAGTGTGACCGAAGTTTATAGTGTTCACCCGCACAGAGCAATGAAATCAATTGGCGCCAATTTTAAAATATTACAAAATGTTGAAAACCCAGGTCGCAAAGCTTTAAATTTACTGTTGGCATGGCGATTTGTATTGCCGCAACTCCTGCAGGCATTATTTCAGCAGTTTTTGTGTTTTTCCTTCCATTTTTAATTTGTTATTGCCACACCGCTTCTATAAAAACACAGCCAAAGATCAAATCTGGCATTCTTTGAATATCGTTCATCGATATTCATCCGCTAAACTGGTATTTTTTCATATTTCCCTGCGATATTCTTATCTCATCTGAGTACTGTGGTGGAAAAAAGTCCCAGCTAAAAACCTTAGCCGACTATTTGCCACTCGCTTACTCCTATGTACTGAGTTCTAGGCGTCGTACTGAGATTAGGCTTCAGGAGAAAGAATTCAGAGTTGCACCGAAAAATCATCGGCTAACTATCGCATAAAAGAGCCCGTCAAAGTTCGTCGAATTTCGATGGGGAACTAAATGGAAAATTTTCGGAACGGTAAATTCTTATGGACCATCTGTTCAGCGGATGGTGGATGGTGTATGGATCTCTGTGAAAAGACCTAACTAGCGTATATTTAGCGTTTTTTCTAGTTTATTATCAATTTTTAACGATTTTTAATGCAATTAAATAATTTTTTAGTGTGGTGACTAAATTCACATTTTGTTTATATCATGAATCTATAACAAAAATACAAGTTGAAATAAATCTTACAGATTATATAAGCCTAGTACTCAGTTCGGCAATAGCCTCTTCCCATAGAGTCCATCCGTGTAAAACGGTTGGGATTTTTGACAAATGTGAAATTTGTGTTCCCACAGAGCTTCCATCCACCATCCACCTTCCACCATCCGATAACAGCTGACTTGAAGAGCAGTTGCTCATGTAAAAATTATTAAAGGGGGGTCTTAACTCGGGAAAACAGTTGTATATTGTTGTTCTCCTAATCTTATTATAGAATAAAACAAAATAAATAGCATACGATAATAGTTTAAAACATATATCCAATGTTAGAGCATATCCTACAACAAATCTGCATACAAATTGCTGACGGGGGGGAGCCTAACCTCCAAAACCCCCACACTCCGTTCTTACTACGCCACTGTCTAGCCAATATTAATAGAGCAAAAATGTAAACAAAACTAATTGTGTGCTGTTTGGTCATTTAAAGCAATATTAAACTTTAAAGTAGTATATACTACACTTGTAACTAAAATTGGTGATTATTTAAGTATTGCACCATATGTTTTGAATCTTATCAGCAAAAAATAATGTTTTCGGTCGCAGAATAGCTTAAATTTTGGCCCACACATAATATTTGGCTTGCAATGCCCTTTTCGTTTACAACAAACTAAATGTTAATAATGAATTTCCAAAAATCAACAAGCTTAAACATTTTTAAATTTTTTCCCGCCATTGGTTTGAATATGATTTCATAGTCAACATTCCAATTTTCACAGTCAGGAGGAATAATTCAGAGTTGCACCGAAAAATTATCGGCTAACTATCGCATAAAAGAGCCCGTCAAAGTCCGTCAAATTTTAACGGGGAACTAACTGGACAATTTTCGGAACGGCAAAACCTTATGGACCATACGTTCAACGGATGGTGGATGGCTCTCTGTGGGAAGACCCTATAAGAGTTTCACTAGTCGGAAAATTTTATTATTTGCAGTGTGACCGAAGTTTTTAGAGTTCACCCACACAGAGCAATGAGCGCCAATTTTAAAATATTACAAAATGTTGAACATCTGCAGGAGTTTTTTCAGTGGTTTTTGTGCTTTTCCTTTCATTTTTAATTTGTTTTTGCGACACCGCTTCTGTACAAACACAGCCAAAGATCAAATCTGGCATTCTTTGTATATCGTTCATCGATATTCATCCGCTAAACTGGTATTTTTGTGGTATTTCCTTACGATATTCTTAGTCCATCTGAGTACTGCGGTGGAAAAAAGTCTCAGCTAAAGGCCTTAGCTGACTATTTGCCTCTCGCTTACTCCTATGGTTAACCAGCAGTTTTCGTCGTACTGAGTACTAGGCTATAAATTTGAATTGAGTAAAATGAGAGTTTTACATCTGTGCATCGGCTAGTTCATTCCTATCGAACTGGTTCGTTTCAGTTCAGCCCATCTCAAATCCGCACGGGAGTAGCGAGCAATACGTATCAATTTACGTGAACAACCTGTGTTTATCCTCGATACATATAATAAATAAGTGGTAAGTGGCACGCGACTTATGTATAAATTTGGGAAAAATCGCACTTGCCGTGACGGACTTCCTTCTTGAGCTGTTTCACAGCAGCAGTCTGTTAAGGGCAACAAATAAACCTGGGCCATCTTTCTTCGGCCGGTGTTGTCCCAAATCACATAAAACGTGCCAGTTAAATGCGGCGGGCAATGTGATGAAAACTATGCAGGTCTTGCGTTTTACAGAACAGCGCATCCAAATTCTCCCGCAGCCCAACGACGAAGGGCCCGCACTTTCAGCTCCGTGTCACTGCGGTATGTACATACATACATGTACCATACATATGTATAAAAAGTTCAGCCAGGTCAATCAGCCTTAATTTGCGAGCCAGTACCTTCTTAATCTCTGACGTGTACCTATTGTTATATGTCTGCCCGATCGACAGATCACATTATTTTGAACAGATTGAGTTTTGGACTCTGCATGCCTTAGTCACCTTTGGGACGCATACTGCAGTTCGTCCTCGTTAGCTGACCTAGTTAAATTACAGGACCCACGGTCCCTATTATCAAATCGATTTTACTGCTTCAGTGCAAGCTCGATGACTCATAATTCGAAAGTACACGTAGGATAAACCCCTCTGTGTTGTTTACTTAATCGTAGTAAATCGTGCGGCCACTTGTTTCTGCTTCAATATTGTGAAGTGTATCTCGTAACAACATGCACATTGTGTGGTGTGTGGATCGTCACTTTTTGTAACTCCAGCTGGAATCTTGTTTATTATTTTTAAATCGTATCGAAATCTTTGCTTTTAGTGGGCTACGCACTATAAACCACAAGAAATAGTATGGCCGAACTTTACAGTTCATTATAATTTAATAGCGTTAGCTTTTTTTTTTTAGTTTCTGTTGCCTTATGCAAAGCCTGTAATTGTGGCTACATCATCATGGTTAAAACGTCTTCTGGGCACGCCCGTTCTCGTTTAAAGTGTGTTCGCTTGCAACTTTCCATTTGACTGGTTTAACGGTTGGCCTTAACTTTCAAGTTAGACCTGAAGCGCGTGCCAATGAGGCCCTAGAAAGCAGAGTCAGCGCAGTCTAATCCAGTTGTCGTGGACCTTAGATAATTTATGATATCCTTCAAGTTTAAACACACATTAGTAAGGTCGCGGTTATTCAGCCGCTATTGCCTTATCATTGACTGTGCCCAAGATAGCAGCCGAATTCCCGCCGATAAGGCTGAAAGTAACCTCATAACGATTTTTTCTACATTTTTACCTTCCAACTTAAAACTGAATAGAAAGCAACAACAGAAACCACTTCAACATGAGCACACCCACCGACCAACCATCGCGTTTTGATAGCGCCGATACCAACAGCACCGAAGGACTCCCACAACAGCAGCAGCATGAGCAACCGCAGCAATCTCAATCACAAAATGTACCGGCCAAACTCTTACAACATTTCCAAACTAATCGCATTGATTCAGCGCTCTGGGCTCTGCGCCTGCTAGTAATCTTCTTCACAGTCAGCTATGTGCTGCCCATCTTTACGTAAGTATAAGTGTAAAACTCTTAAATATTCTAATTTCCATACACTCCTCAACAGTTCCCAACAAAGTGCTTTTAGCAAGGTCCTGTTAGCCAATGCGGCCATCTCCGCCCTGCGCTTACATCAAAGGGTTCCCGCGTTCTCCTTCAGTCGGGAATTCCTTGCTCGACTGTTTGGCGAGGACTCGTGTCACTATATGATGTACTCCCTGATCTTCTTCAACATTCGCCCATCGCTGCTGGTTCTAATTCCCGTGCTGCTCTACTCGGTTCTGCATGCCTCCAGCTACTCGCTCAAGCTGCTTGATGTAAGCATTAAAGAGTTGTAAACAAACGCTTAATTAAAAATAAAATATTCTTACAGCTGATTGGCCAGAACTCATGGTGGGGTGCTCGGTTTATCATTTCGATTGTCGAGTTCCAGGCAGCCAATATACTAAAGGCCACCGCTTTCTGTGAGATATTCATCATGCCCTATGCCATTGTGCTGACCTTTATGTACGTTTTTCGAATTTCTTCCATTCAACATTTTCTTTAATGGACATCTTTTTTTTATTTTAGAAGCCACGCAGGACTTATGACCCCCATTATTTACTATCACTATTTGGTGATGCGTTACAGCTCGCGTCGTAACCCCTATCCCCGCACCGCTTTCGCCGAGCTGCGCATAACCTTCGAGGCCCTAGCTGCCCGGTCGCCTCCCGCTGTGGGCAAGATCATTCGCGGAGGCATTGGGTTCGTCAACCGTCTGGCGCCGCAGCCACAGCCTGCCCCCGCGCAACAGTAAAGAACAAGCTGTTAGCGGAAAACAACTATCAAATGACATCTGAATAATTCTTTTTAAATAACAATCCTTTAACATAGACGTTCACACACAGGAGATTGGGGTTCATCCGCTGTATTTGTTAGCCCAAATTTGTTACACCTTTTAAAACGTGGTCATTCGTAAGCTTGGTCTTTCACACCGAATTTTTTCGGCATTTAAGTTTAAATATAACTTTGTATTATTTTATAAACTGAGTAAATTATTTTGTTTTGCCGCACCATGGAAAGTCAACATTCAAGGCGTGTATTATTATCATTAAACCCAGAACATATTCGATTAATTTGCTTTGCGTTAACTTATATTTTCAACAAACTGATCAAACTCAAATCCTATTAATGATGTAATAATTATTTACATATATGTATGTTTTTTGTATAAATGTGAAAAGTTACTAACAACAAAACAAAAAGTAAAGTAAAAGCAAACAAACAAAATCCTAAAAGTTATTTTAATTTTTTTTCATTTCTAACTTTTACTTTTCGGTCCCATTCGGGCTTGATACTAGAATCTTACGACCTTACACTTACATCCAGCAATAGTCGCTTATTATTCCTTTAAGTATCCTGGTTAAATATTTCGAGCTTAAATAAGCAGGTCTTCTTCAGCACTAGGGGAATCGTAATAATACAGCGATAACATTTTTGTTCTAATGGGCATCCAGGAAGAGGCTAGGTGCTAACCGAAAACCAAATGTTAACTATTTTGTATTCGTCGTAAAATATGTACCAGGGTGAGGGAAGCGTTTCCGACCCTATAAAGTATCCATCCATCCGTATGAACGCTGAGATCTCGAAAACTATAAAAGCTAGAAGTTTGGGATTTCTCGTGCAGAAACATATAGTATTCGTTGGTAAGTACCTAACACGTAGAAGAAATCGCTTTCGACCTCATCAGCACCAACAGGCGAGTCCATCGAGACTTGCCCGTCTGTCCGTTTCTATGCGAACTAGTCTCTCAGTTTTAAAACTATCGCGGAAAAACTTTTTCAAAATTCATCTTGCTATTGTAGGAAGTACAAGTGCCGGAATCGAAACAATAATACAAAGAAAATTATAGCTCTTTTGCTTTAAAGTTCACAAATTAATTTGTGATAAATTTTCACAATACACAAAAGATAAAACCAGGCAATAACACTAGCTTAAAAAATATTTTTCTGGTGGAGTTGGACCACTAGATCTCAAAAATATCAATCAAATCTGTTTTTGTTATTTTTGTGTTTTTGTTAATATCCCAAGTGGCGCCAGTATAATGTCACATTTAACTTTGCCAAATAAATGAATAGGAAAAATTTAGAATATTTAAAAAAAATTGATATTTTTAAAATTTGTTGACCTGTAGCTATTAATATACTGATTGTTATTATTCCTTCTCCTAGTAAAAACAACTCTTAGCGAGGTAAAAAACTAGTGACGATCGCACCATCAATATTCAGAAGTACTTATATCAACACTTGTGACAAAAAATTATTACACACGTCATTAAACATTTTTTCCGAAACGTGACGCATCTTCGACCACTTCTACACCAGAACGAAAACGTTGAAAGCATCGTTGTCAGGTAATAATGGGAACTGGATCGGGCCCATAATCTGCACAAATTTTATTGGCGGCTTGAGATGCATTTTTGCCTTTATCGCAATAGTACTGTAAAATATGCCGTTTTTTATACCCTTGCAGAGGGTATTACGATTTCAGTCAGAAGTTTGCAACGCAGTGAAGGAGACGTTTTCGACCCCACAAAGATAATATATTATTGATCAGTATCCCTAGTCGAGTCGATCTAGCCATGCCTGCCCGTCCGTGTGTTTCTACGCAAACAAGTCCCTCACTTTTGAAGCTATCGAGATTAAAGTTTACCAAAAGTCGTCTTTCTATTGCATGTGGTATATAAGTTTATAAGTCGGAAGACAGACGGACAGAAGGACATACAGTCGGACATTGCTAGATCGACTCGTCTAGTGATGCTGATCAAGAATATGGTTTGATCACGCACGAGTGCACTGTGGATCAAGTCTGAGCCATAAGGAGCCCGGTCCTTATGGGTGTTGAAGCCAATAGAATAGCTTACGTGGTGGTAGGGTGCGATTATGGGTTCTTTCCGGTGAAAGAAGTAAACGCGGATTCGAGTTGGATAAAATGACTCAATGTTTGTGCATAAGCGTGACATGTCGCACAATAGATGTTGACGAGGCCTCATTCCGGAGCTGGCGGAATATAAAGCCACGGAGTTACAAGAAGGAGTGAGTTAAGTGTACAGAAATTGGAGTGGGTTGTATTCTGGAGTAGGTCAGTAAGTTTTGATTATGGTAGCGGTTAACGTAGTTGAGTCGGCTAACACTGCAGAATGTGCTGACCGCTTGGCGGGTCGGTGAGACATCGAGCCAACCGTTGACATTGATTATGTAGAATATGGGGATCAGCAAATAGTATCTGCCGTGGGTGCAACTGGGCGCCTGGTACAGTTACCAACTGTAGTACTGTAGTACTGTTGAGCAACATTGAGTACGATCGTTGGTCATGTTGAGCAACATTGAGAACGAACATTCTCCCCCCCATTGAGGGGTACCTTCAATTACCTTCACCTCAGGACCGAGTTGTATAGTACGCAGCGCTTATTTTAGTGGTTAATTCTTTCGTTTGTCGTAGCCTCGCTTGGTTAATATGCTGATTCTAATTTGGTGCATCGTCTCTGTAGATGTCTGATAGCCAAGTCCATCGATGAGTCAATATTTATGTGCTTAACTACCGGGTCCTTCATGTTACTCTGTGTTAGCCGCGGAACTTTCTGAGGGCTGCTTCCCGATGGGATAGTGTTTCTAAATAGTTGTTGATATTTCTCTACCAGCTCCTTTAATGCCACTAATCTTGAGGCATGTTCATCGCTGATAGGTAATGGCGCTTTCTCGATCTCTTCATCTAGGTCACAGAACTGTTGGCAGAGATCGTTCAACTGGCGTAGCCTACCTACGAATCCTTGCTATAATACTTTATGAGCTGTTGGACTTGCCCTTGTACCGCATTTTGATCGTCAAGTAGACGATTATGTAAATCGACTCTGGTCTGACTAATTTCCTCTATGAATGAGGTCGACATAGTATTTGAAGTAACTACTCGTGTTTTGGAGATGCCGTATCCTAGGAAGCTGGATAAGCCAAATGGGGTGATTGATCCTGTAAAGCTGGATAAACTGCTGTCCCCGAATTGGATGTTCGATCCTGTGAAGCTGGCTTAAGCTGTGTATCCTGTGGAGCTGGATGAGCTGGGTATCCTGTGAAGCTGCGAATCCTGTGAAGCTGGATAACTATGCGGGTATTCTGTGAAGCTGCGTATCCTGTGAAGCTGGATAACTATGCGGTCCTGTGAAGCTTCGTATCCTGTGAAGCTAAATAACTATGTGGTTCTGTAAAGCTGGATAATCTATGCGGGTATTCTGTGAAGCTGCGTATCCTGTGAAGCTGGATACTTTTGCGATCCTGTGAAGCCGAATACCTATGCGATCCTGTGAAGCTGGATAACTATGCGGTCCTGTGAAGTTGGATAAGCAATGCGGGTATCCTGTAAAGCTGCGTATCCTGCGAAGCTGGATAACTATACGGTCCTGTAAAGCTGCGTATCTTGTGAAGCTGAATAACTATGCGGTCCTGTAAAGCTGGATAAGCTATGCGGGTATTTTGTAAAGCTGCGTATCCTGTGAAGCGGAATAACTATGCGGTCCTGTAAAGCGGCGTATCCTGTGAAGCTGGATAACTATGCGGTCCTGTGAAGCTGGATAAGCTAGGCGGTCCTGTGAAGCTGCGTATCCTGTAAAGCTGGATAGGCTATGCGGGTATCCTATGAAGCTGGATAAGCTATGCGGGTATCCTGTGAAGCTGGATAAGCTATGCGGGTATCCTGTAAAGCTGGATATCCTGTGGAGCTGGGTGAACTGGATGTCGAGTTTGAAGGGGGTTGCAGGGTGTGACCCTTTGTTGGTAAAGGATCACTTTGACCTGTCCTGATGCGGGTATTCAAGACTATAAAGTTCCCAGAAATGCTGTCTGATCTTGTCGACTTGTTTCCACCGCGTGACTAAACCTGACCGTACTTCTAGTCCGTGTACTTGCGGTGATGCTGTCAGTGCCTCTCCTATCAAGAAGTGTCCCGGGGTTGGAGCGGCCAAGTCGTTTGGGCTGTTAATTCTGGGAGCGGTGTGCCTTGCTGGAAAGGAATTGTAGCGGGTGACTTCCTTGGGTAGCGCAAGTCTTGGTCTTGTAGCGGGTGCCTTTCATATTTATATGAAGGGGTTTGGAGCGGGTGCCTTGCTTGGAAGTGCTCGTAAGGGGTGCCTTATTTAGAAGGGCTTGTAGAGGGTGCCTTATATAGAAGGGCTTGTAGAGGGTGCCTTATTAGAAGGGCTTGTAACGGGTGCCTTGCTTGGAAGGGCTTGTAGCGGGTGCCTTAGCCTTAGCCATGGGGTAGTGGGTTGAGAAAGTGGGTTGGCCACCGGTACGTGTAATCTCTGGGTCGGGAGCCGAAGATGTGACGTTTGGAGGAACTAGCTAGAACTGAGACCGATCCTTGAAACCAAATTTTTGTTCGAAATATCGATGTTTTTTTACGACTTTCTATGTTTTTGTATAGGCCTCCCCAAAAATGCTCAATAATTTTTCTTTAGCCTGTCAGGCTCCGATCAGAACAGGAAACAAATTTTCCAGCTCAGTCTCTGTCTGAGCAAAGACACTTTCTTTTGTTTCACTCGTGTTAGGTGTATCTACCTAGCTAGTTGAGAAACACATGAAAGCAAAACAATTTCAAATGGAATAACGAAGTGTCATTCCCGTTTTTGTTAGAAAATCTGTTGGCCTTGTATTTTTGAGTGTAAAATAAGATTATATATAATTGATTTTAGTTAAGTTTTTGTAATCATTATGAGTTTAATTTTAAAAATAAAAAAAATCATTATAATGATTAGAGTTAGGATGTGATTGGCCGCATTCAGCAGAACAACATGATCACTGATCACTGCACCCAGAAAACAAAATGAACTAAAAAGAGGCCTAATTACCCAAAAGTTGAGGAAACATAAGGAGGAGCCAAGGCCATGCATTACATAAAATGTTGGTCATGTGGACTATAGTACAATATATAGTCCACATCACAGTCCAGTCCACAGTCACACCACAGTCTTCGATTATTTTTGGTAAACGTTGCCTAAAAAAATGGCCACTGGACTAGATTTTTAGGTCTGAATTACCTAAATATAAGGTATTTTCAAAAGAGTTAAAATTTTCACTATTGATAGCAATATATTGGTTTCTTTTAATTGTTTATATTGTATATTCGGATAAGTAAATATTTTATCATTCTGAAAAAACAATCATTTTATTTTGTCCTCGGTGGGAATCGATCTCCGATCTTCTGCGCGAAAGTCCAATAGGCTAGCGTCTGGTCTACGGAACTATTTAAAGGCCCTACGACTTTTCTATTACTAGCTTTGAGCCAACGTCTAATAATATTTTTAAATATTAAACTTAAAAAACGAATAATTTGTTTATAATTATTACCAACCAATATTTATATTACATTATGATTAAAAATCGACTTCAAACTATTCCAAAGTTCTAGATATTATGGACCAATTTTAAGGATACCATGGCCTATAAGAATCTTTTTAGCTTTACTTTAAAAGTAGGAACATAGTCCACATGGGCCGTTGTGCATCTCGCTCGCTCTTATTACATGCTTATGGTTTTCATGCTTACGAGTCATTTAACAGTCTGTTGACGATATCTGACTAACAAATAGGAATTCTTTGCTTAAAATATTATTGAATTATTTTTTGTTTATTATTGAATTTTTTTAAAGTTTTTGCAACATTAAAAAAATATTATTTTTTAAACATTAAAAAAAAAACGTTATTTTAACATTAAAAAAATATTAACTTTTGTTAAAATAATGACCTAGGTAAATAAAAAAATAATTATATAATATTTGTTAATAGGGCACCCCTTAGGGTTAGTACACAACCCAACAAAAAGTCGTCCAAAACAAAAAACTTCATATGAAAAAAATGTCAAGAAATTTTTTTTCATATGAATTTTTTTTTGTTTTGGACGACTTTTTGTTGGGTTGTGTACTAGCCCTTATTTGTTAGTCAGATATGATTAAATGAACAGTAAGCATTGTAACGAACTGATTTTGATGTCTGCTCGCTACGACATTAGTGCGGCTAGCTCAGAGAAGTTGTGTGTTCGTCCCACCAAATTTATATAAACGTGACCGCCCAGGGGATCAGTGAAAAGCACAGAATTATCGGGTTCGATGAGGGTTTATTGCGGGTGTGATTACAGCGGGCTCAATGGCTGGGTTGGCTTGGTGTCGCCACTTGTGGTCCTCGATGTCTCCTGGGGATGCTCGCCTCTGTGCGTGGCTGCGTCGCCTCGGTGGTTGCTGGCCTCGGTGACTCCGTGCTCCGGTCCTGCAGATCCCTGTAGCTGGGTGAAGACGCTCGGCGATGCTCGTGCACGATGTATGGGCCCGACGACTACTTGTAGCGCCCCGGACTCACAAGGCGATCAGCCGTGCGGGCTTAGGGAAGCGTCACCGTCCCAGACTAGGGTGAACAGGTGCTGCGCTCTACAGGCCTACGCCAATAGACACACAACCGCCTGTCCCTTGCTCTGTCCCGGATGGTCCCACTAGGGTTTCGCTCGGATCACGCTGACAGTCGAGGTAATACCAGGAAACTGCCTAGCGCTCCACCTCGCTTTAACGCCTAGTGCAAACGAACGTTCCACCCTGGTCTGACCGTCTTGCTTGTTGCCCGTGACGTTTCCGCGTAGCTCGGTGTCCCTTCTGGCTGGTGCTGTGGCTGACGATGTCCTGCGCCTCGCTCCTGGAGGTGCTGGTTGTGAGGCTGGATGTGCCGTGGCTTCTGGTACTCGGGGTTTGGACACACGTCGATCCCGGGCTCGTAGAACCGTTAGGTTTCTCTAGGACAGCGCCTTGAGATGACAACCGGCTCGCCCTTTCTGGCTGGTCTCGCCAGGACCTGTTCGATTTCCCCTTGACGGACTGGGCTTACGCCGGTACCCGACAGTGAGTATTTGGAACAAGGCACCCTGGGTTTAGATGGCTCTCGCCCCGAGTTTCGATCTCTTGTCGCAGGACTTCACTGCTCAACTCTGATAGACACGCCAAGCATAATGCGAGGACTTAGTCGTAACAGGAGTAGAAATGCTTCACCTTGACTTAGCCGTGTTATGCCCTCTGGACCACAGCTACCTGTGTCTCAATTCGGAGATTCCTGGTGGTCCAATCCCGAACGTCTCGACGTAGCGATCTTGCTCCTTGAAGGCTCCCACGGCGCTGCTTCCGACGACTGGGCTTGTGTTTCACTTGTAGATTACTTGGAACTGGTTCACTTTGTTACGACTGATCCTGCTGCCAGCGCCCGGCGCTTTATATAGGGCCTCCGGGTAGCGTTATTTCCCTTTTGTGCTCTGGCCGCGGCATCTCTCCACTCCGGGTCCAAAGTCCGTGGATCCTGTTTGACCCACTTGTCCTTCACGTCCGGCTTCCAACCGCAGTTCCGCATGTTGCCGCCGTCCCGCTGATTCCACTGGTGCATGTGGCACGCCTGTTCGCCACTCAGCCTTTGAGATGTGGCACTTCTTAATACCGGTCCAAAGTCCACGGCAGAGTCCAAAGTCCGGTGCTGTTCTGTTATTCCCCTTTGCACACGGCACTCTGGCTCTGCCTGCGAAGTTTCCACTCTCTCACTCTCCGATCCTTGGTCTTCAAACTCTCCTTGCCAGAGTTCTCTCTCCCTGGAGTTGGATTCTCCACTCTCTCATTTGGTCTACAAACTCTCTTTGACAGAGTCCTCTCTCTCCAACTTGATGTCTCCACTCTCTCACTTTCCAAATTCTCATTCTCCTCCTTGTTCTCCAAACTCTCTTCGCCGCACCGCTACTACGCGAATTCGCCGCGTAACTGGTAGGCGGCCGGCCATCCGTTATTCTTGCTGCTGGAATTTGTGGGGAGTTATTCAACTCCTCACAGCATGAAAACCATAAGCATGTAATAAGAGCGAGCGAGATGCACAACATGCTTTGGCGGGCGTTCATAGAAGAAAGGCGGGGGCTTGTTAAAAAACTTTCTATATTTAAAAAACTAAAAATGGCTCCAACTTTTTACAAAAACCGATTGTAACTAACACTATGGCGCATATATTAAAATAAAACATTTTTTTTTTTTGTGGGTGCAATGGTTAAACATTTTTTTAAATTTTAATTTGTTTTTATTTTTAAGAAATTTGTTTTTCAAAGAAGAGGTTTTAGAGGAATTAATGAAAAAGACATGAAGTCAATCGGATTCATATAACCGGAGATACTGATTTTCAAAGAGAGAGTACTTTTCCAAATTTGACGATTTTTGGCAAACTTAAAAAAATTCTAACTAAAAAAATAATTTTTTTTCGGTCAAATCCTGATACACTTTACTTATTTCCGAATACTTACTTACTTATTTTCCGAATAGTACGTGTAAAAAAAGTTTCAGGCAAATCAAAAATGTAACCCAATAAAAAGTGTTCGGTTTGTAAAAGAACCGCCCACATGCTAATATTTTCAGATAACCCACTACCTAAATCTGAAATTTTAGTCCATTTAAATTTTTAGGTCATACGTCGCGAAAAAATAATTCCACATTTCTCTAGGTGTAGGTTCTTTAATAAATTTTTTATAATAAACGTTTTTTTTTATTAAACAGGAACTTAAAAACATTTTTTATTGCCGCCCCCGCATCTGCAGCATTACTTACTTTAAAACAGCGGTCGGCACACACATATGATGACATTTTGTTTTATATTTGTGTTTGTAATTTGTATAAGCCCACACCAATGTATCACGTATCAAGAAAAGGTAGCGCGCTTTTTATACGCAACCTGATCACTGATGCCAAATTCTTGCATCATGATCAGTGATCATGTGCGTTTAGCAGAACTACCGTAAGAAATGCATCAATGATCATGTTGTTCTGATGAACGTGGCCATTAATTTGCAGGTGATAATGTCGAGGCTAGGAATGAGGTGAAAGCCAGTGCTGTTGTAGAAGCCAAGGTGAAAGTCGTATTCAGTGATGTCGAAGCCAAGGTGAAGGTCATATCCAATGATAATGTTAAAGCCAAAAGATAAAAATTAGAAATTAAGTTTTACTACGAACAAATAATTTAGTTTTTCTGGATCCATTGAGGAACGCTTCACATTTAAAGTTTAGGGCTGAAAAGGACCTCTCCAACGACACCTGAGTGGTCGGCGTTGCCCACATGACATGTGCGAGCTAGCTTAGCTTTGGTGATTTACATTCTTGAATATTACTATTCCTATTTGTTAGTCAGATATGGTCAACAGACTGTTAAATGAACAGTAAGCATGAAAACCATAAGCATGTAATAAGAGCGAGCGAGATGCACTACATGCTTTGGCGGGCGTTCATAGAAAAAAGGCGAGGGCTTGCTAAAAAACTTTCGATATTTAAAATACTAAAAATGGCTCCAACTTTTTACAAAAACCGATTGTAACTAACACTATGGCGCATATATTAAAATAAAAATAAAATTTTTTTTGTGGGGGCAATGGTTAAAAAATTTTTTTAAATCTTAATTTGTTTTTATTTTTAAGAAATTAAAAACTAATTTTTTTTTAGAAAGTTTTTTTTAAAGATGAGGTTTTAGAGGAAATAATGAAAAAGACATGAAGTCAATCGGATTCATATAACCGGAGATACAGATTTTCAAAGAGAGGGTACTTTTCCAAATTTGACAATTTTTGGCAAACTTAAAAAATTCTAACTAAAAAAATAATTTTTTTTCGGTCAAATCCTGATACACGTGTTTACTTATTTTCCAAATAGTACGTGTAAAAAAAGTTTCAGGCAAATCAAAAATGTGAAATTTTTTTTTGGTTAAATCTTTTCGGTTTGTAAAAGAACCGCCCATTTTTATTATTAGTCTGCCTTGTTTTACTAATGCAATGCGCCCATTTTTGTATGTACATACATATGTAATTATAAGCATACTTCAATTATTGTAATTATCGTATTAAGAATGTATTCACCTGATTTTTATAACATTTAACACGCTTAAAACTCTTAACACACAAAAAACGCGTCTTCTTTTTCTCACTTTCGAACTCACAGTGACAGTGCAATAGCTGCGTCTCCTCGCGTTAGGCACATTTTGAACTTCGAAAATAGAAGTTCGAACTTGAGAAATCGAAAAATGACAATTATCGCTATCAATATGACCATTATGTCATTAAAATTACCATATTCTTATCAAGTTCAATTTTTATGAAAAATGCGGTATACAT
This sequence comes from Drosophila mimetica, assembly GCA_037075245.1. Lineage (NCBI taxonomy): Eukaryota > Metazoa > Arthropoda > Insecta > Diptera > Drosophilidae > Drosophila > Drosophila mimetica. The sequence goes on along the minus strand of JBAMCH010000007.1, from coordinate 28,757,440 downwards.
TTGACACTCATTTGGGATCAATTTGACCCCAAAAATTTGATCCTAGTGGCAGTGACATTTTGAACCACAATTATTAAATTGACACTCAGAATTTTTTTTTTTTGGTGCATATAATAAGAGCGAGCGAAATGCAATACATGCTTTGGCGGGCGTTCATAGAAAAAAGGCGAGGACTTGTTAAAAAACATTCGATATTTAAAAAACTAAAAATGGCTCCAACTTTTTACAAAAACCGATTGTAACTAACACTATTATGCATATATTAAAATAAAAATAAAATTTTTTTTTATGGGGGCAATGGTTAAAAATTTTTTTTAAATTTTAATTTGTGTTTATTTTTAAGAAATTAAAAACTAATTTTAGAAATTTGTATTTGAAAGAAGAGATTTTAGAGGAATTAATGAAAAAGACATGAAGTCAATCGGATTCATATAACCGGAGATACACTTAAACAAATTCTAACTAAAAAAATATTTATTTTTCGGTCAAATCCTGATACACGTGTTTACTTATTTTCCGAATAGTACGTGTAAAAAAAGTTTCAGGCAAATTAAAAATTTGAATTTTTTTTTTTGGCCAAATCTGTTTGGTTTGTAAAAGAACGGCCCACATATGTAATATTTCAGTGTATATATAAAATTGGTAAGTGTGTGAAAATTTTCAGTATATTAATTTTTATATTTATTATATTTTTATACATTTGGCTTAATAAATTGTTTGGGGCAACTACTCTTATTCTTTAATTATTACTCATTTTTTTCGATTAAGGATAATAGTTTAATTTCAGGTATTGTTCTAGGTGATTCACCGGTAAGTAAAAATATTAATATTTTGAAATATAAAAAAAATGAATAATTTTTTTCTTATTTCTTCTTTTCTCTCTTTTGTTTAGAAAATATTAATATCGTATTTTTTTTCATTTTTTTCTTTCCTTTTTTTATTTGGGAAACATTAATAATTTGTTCCTCTTCTTTCTCCTTTTTTTAGGAATAATAATCGTTCTCTTTTCAGCATATTTTTTTGAGAGTTTGTAAACACATCGATAGCGCACAAAATAAAAATGAATTTATATGAAAAAATTATTTGTGGTACTTTTTCTAATTTTTAGAAAGAAAATGCTTTGGAAGTAAGAAATATCCTTTCTAACTTTAAGAAAAGTACTTTCTAGATTTTGGGAAATTTTCTGAAATATATGGCAAATTTTTCTTGATTTTCGAAAAATATTTTTACTTTTTAGAAAATTGTTTCTATAGTTAAGAAAAATCCTTTCTAAAATGTATGGAGAATCGCCATCGACGTAAATCCATGGCGATTTTCTTAATTTAATGGCGATTTCGGGCTGTTTTTTTTTGAGTGTACACACAACAAAATAAGCTATGTAAAATCAAAATATAAAAATAGTAGTTTACTATTTTCTACATTTTTCATGTATTTTGTTGTTTTATTTTTTGGGTTATTGAATAGTATTTAACAATAAAAATAGAAGAAAACCTATCTACGAAATTGTCAAGTATTTTGTTGTTTTATTCATTTGGCAAATTAATAGTAACGTCTCAATTAATATCGTAGCAAAACTATTTTATTTGTTCGCGTGTATTTTGTTGTTTTATTTTTTAGGGCACTGAATAGTGACACCACAATTAATATCGTAACACAACTATTTTGTTCCTGCATGTATTTTGTTGTTTTAGAAATACAATTATAAATTGTAGGTCAACTATTTTTCTGGACTTAGGGTGGCTAGAGTATCCGACTCATAATCTCTGGGTCGTGAGTTCAAGTCCTGCTTTTGCAGATGATGTTTTTCCTTTTTTTTTTGGTAAATGTTGATTTCAAGTCTATAGATTTTCCTCTACCAAAATCATTCTTCTGTGGCCTAATGGTTAGAGTGCTTGACTCCGATGACTGCGGCCCCGGTTCGATTCCCAGCGGAGGCAATAACCTGACTTGTAAGTTTAAGTATCTGTGAAATGTAAGTGTCTATAAATAGCTTCGATATAAATTAATATAACAAATTAAATTAAAAATAAAAACAGTTAAAAAATAAATTTAAAAAAACAACATTTTTTTCGGGTAAAATACTATTTTGTAGGTCATCTCCTATTTTATAGGTAACCTACTATTTTTTCTGGGCATTTTTCTATATTTTATGGGTTCGGGCAGTTTTCACTATTAAATCGTTGATTTTACATAGTTTTTATACCCTTGCAGAGGGTATATTGATTTCAGTCAGAAGTTTGCAACGCAGTGAAGGAGACGTTTCCGACCCTATAAAGTATATATATTCTTTGTCAGCATGACTAGACGAGTCGATCTAGCCATGTCCGTCCGTCCGTTTCTACGCAAACTAGTCCCTCAGTTTTGAAGCTATCGAGCTGAAACTTTACCAAAAGTCGTCTTTCTATTGCAGGTAGTATATAAGTCGGAGCCGGCCAGATTGGACAACTATATCTTATAGCTCCCATAGGAATAATCGGAAAAATAATTGAAAAAAATTATAACTTATGTGTTTTTTGACATATAACCTTATGATCTTGGAAATTTCATTTTTTTAACTGTTCTGAATTTCGAATTAAATTTTAGAAAAATCGGACGACTGTATCATATAGCTCCCATAGGAACGATCGGAAAACTAAAGGGCGATTAATAGGAATAAAATTATAGCTTTGTTAATTTTTATTGTATTCTCATCTACTTTGAAGTATTTGTGTAGATGAAAGTGAAATAGTTGAAATAGTTCAAAGAAACTTGCTGACAGATATTAAGGATAGATTGCTATTCAAAGATATACATATCTATAATAGCTCAACTGCGTAAGTTGGTGCAACGAAGGGAAAATTTTATAAAGGACTTAGGAAAATCTCTAACCTTACCGCAGTGAGGACGAAAATGCAGACGAATGCACCGGAGATATCGCAGCCGTGCAAAAACCATATCTGGAAAAATTGTCGGGAAATAAAAACGACATTTTGTATATGTCGTATGTGCCGACCGCTGCACTATGGGGCATTTGACCACTTTGGTTGGCCAAAAACCCATTTTTCAAATGTCGTTAAAATAAAAAATCTTCTTTGAGGATGTGTTAACAGAAGACCATTTAACAATGTTACGTTTCAGGAAATCCGATAGAAAGCGTCTCTGTTAACTTAGCAGCTGCTACAAATACGACTTTCGAACTGTTAAAATTCGACGATTCGCTTGCAGTTTTAAAGTTCTTAAAATTTGACTTTTAAAGCAATCTGGGTAAACTTTTTGGATTGGAATAATAGGATGGAGCTATATACTATGTGTTTCTGTGCTTACACGGTGCAAATTCGTCGTTTTTTTCTTATAATTGACTGCAAAGAAAGTAGTCTAACACGCACATTTTTTCATAAGAACTTAATTTCAAATGGAGCAATAAAGCGAGTCCAGCGGACTCCAATTGGGATTTGTAGAGTATTTAATTCTTGTCAAAATGTATATAGTCAGAATCGCCACTTATTGCCACTTTTTTTATAATTTAATTTTTTTGAACCTAACCTCAAATTTATCAAAGGATATGGTTTTGCACTGGGGGCTGAAGAAGTAAGGCGCTTTCTGGCTTTAAATTATTATTAAAATAAAGGATAAATAACTGTCGACTTTAGAGGCTGTAAAGCTAATTTTTTGCGACAACTTGAACAAAAAGTCGTAAAAATGTATGGTAAATTCTAACATTTGTCATTTATTTAAAAATTTTATGATATAGTAGTTTGATTTGTATGAAACTTTAATTATTATGTTAAAAACGTAAATAATCGCTATTTCTGAAGTTATGTGCATTTATATCAAAAAACAGCTAAGTTAATCTAATCGTTCCTATGGGAGCTATATGATATATGTAGATGTCCGATCCGCATGATTTTAATATATAAATATGCGCAGGGATAAAAAATGAAGACTGGTAAAGTTTCACATCTATATCTTTTAAAATGACTGAGTAATGAATTTAGGCCTCCAAAAGCGGTCAAATGCCCCATAGTGCGCTGCTTTAAAATCACGTTTGACCCTCCGTTAAGTAGCCGTTAAAGATATTTATCAAATTTAATTTCTCCTCGATGTTCGTTGAGCTCCCCTTTAAATTATTGATGATATACTGATATACTACTATGATATTTTTCTCAAAATAAAACAAAAAACAAGTATTTTTCTTTTGCAATTGCGGAGGGTCAAGCGTGATATTCAAGGCACAGTTTCTTAGGTAATATGGTATAGAATGATCCAGAGATTGTTTTCCGCCCAAACGACTTAAACCCTTTTCGCGTCCATACAAATGTTCCAAATTTAAGGCTACTAGATATTATTAATCAAAAAACCAGTATTTTTTCTCTTGCACAAACGTGATTTTTAAGGCATACTTCCTTTGGTGCTATTGCTTAGAATTGTCCATAGAACGCGTTCCCCCCCTACGATTTGATGACCTCCAAATCGACCCACCCTACACACAAAAAAAAACTTAGTAAAATCAACTGTAATAATTGTCAAACAGTCCCCAACCAGCAAAATTGTCAAAAATAGTTACTTTCACAAAAACAAATACACACCCAAAGCAAAAAAAAAATACACGTAACTATTTTTATAGTTACTTAACTATCTTCATAGGTAAATTTTACCAAGCAATTTTTTTTGTGTGTAATGAACATATATACATACATATGTACATACTAAGGAGAATAATATGTACAATGTACATTGTACATATGTATATGTATATATTTATGCCAAATTGCGAAAACAAGCTGTACGCGAAAAATGATAGATTATAAAACAGCTTTAGCTTTTGCTTTGCATGCAATTGGCATTTCAAAGCAAGTGCCATTTGCTTCTCATCGGAATTATAGCAGACGATTTCCGATTCAGTTCGACATGCAGTCAGTTATCCATATTCATTTCTGTATACAATGTAACTCCACTGTACTGGGGATCGATCTATAAAAGGCTACATTTAAGGTTAGCAAGTGATAACAGGGGGAGGCGTAATTGGCATTCTGGCATACAGACTGCGTCAACAGTACCCAGCGGCGAACAGGCGAATGGGGTCTGGAGAAAACATGCATTACAAGTGAAGAAAATGTAATCGATTACTATCACAGAGGAGTTGTAATCAGAGCTCCTATGACTTCGTTTTTTCGTTCGCTAATGATTTCCCTTCGTCAAAAATCACAAATACACATATAAATTATTGCCCATGTATTCGTTTTTTAATTCCCCTCCGTCACGTTTGAGCTTTCACATTTTAATATTAATTAATTTTAAGTATAGTTTAACGAACTTAGAAAAGCACAGGCGATAGCCTAGCGGTTAGACCCTCCAATCCAGTATACGATTTTCAAATTGTATGATGCATTTTCTCTAGTCTGTCTACATTTTGCATTACAATGTAACGCGTTCGTAATGGAGACCCGAAGGTGATTCGGCCCTAGCATACTTTTCCCATTACTAGTAATGCAGATTGTGTCCGAACCACATTACAAGGCGGCAAAGTAATCTATGTTGTAATCCATTGTTTCCGTATTACTAGAGGAGAAGTAAGGCATTTGTAATCCATTTCGTAATGACAATTTTCGACGCTGGGTAACTGCATTAAATGGCAGGGACTTGACTTATCTCTCTCTCTCTCTCTCTTTGCAGTGTGTGCAGCATTTGCTCTCCTGCACTTCAACTTGTCCCTCCCACTTTCGTGCTCTCTTCTTGGTCGTCCGTTCGGTTCACTGACCGGCAACACGTGCAACGCAAACTGTTGCACGTCCTCTTCCATTTGGAATGGTCATCGGCTGTCGAAAATCCTCGCACCGCCTCTTCGTATTACACGTTGCATTTATCGCATGCACATGCTAGCTGCAATCTCCCTCTCTCCTGCCATCTTTGTCGCTCAACTATTAAATGGCTTATTATAGCAGACAGTCTTTTCTATAGTTGTTGATGTCAGATTTTTTGTTTGCTTTTCATCTGCGCGTGGCCTGCACTTGTGTGTGTGCAGCTCTTCCATTAGAAAAATGTTTTAACTAAATCAAAAAAGCAGTTTAGAATATTCTTTCTATGAAATAGTCGAAAGATTAAGTATTCTTTTAGTCCGATATTTTACAAAGAAGTTCTCTGAGAACGTATTCCAAGTCAGACGCGAAAGCACATGAGGGGTTTTTGGGGGTTAAGATCCCCGTCTCCGGTGAAATTCTATGCAAAATCTGGTTTTCAGAAGTATGCTTTACAAAATTTGCACAGGATTGCATACCAAGACCCTTAGAAAATTAATTGGTTTTGAAGAAAGAGCGGTGAAAGAGTAATAGTGAAAATGGAAATTTAATTTCCCTCCCGCTAACCTAGTTGTTATACCCGTTACTCGTAGAGTAAAAGGGTATATTAGATTTGTGCAAAAGTATGTAACAGGTAGAAGGAAGCGTTTCCGACCATATAAAGTATATATATTCTTGATCAGGATCACTAGGCGAGTCGTCTGCCCGTCTGTCCGTCTGTCCGTCTGTCCGTCCGTCCGTCTGTATGAACGCTGAGGTCTCGGAAACTATAAAAGCTAGAAGATTGGGACTTGGCATGCAGATTCTAGGGGTTAATACGCAGCGCAAGTTTATCACGTCGATTGCCCCGCCCCCTCTAACGCCCGCAAACCGCGAACAACTATGGCACCCACAGTTTTGAAGCTAGATTAACGGGAAAAGGAATGTGTATTCGTTTCTTCAATACCTTTTGATTGACCAATATATCAATACATCAATACATATTGATTGACCAAATGGGGAACCCCCCTCCCCCCTAACGCCCACAAACCGCGAAAAGCTTTGGCGCCCACAGTTTTAAAGCTAGAGCAAAAGTGTAAACTCCATTTTGTTTGGCTTTTTAATGCCTACCGAAATGTAAAAGACATTTTTTAAATCGTCCCACTCAGTAAAAAGTTATAATCAAATAATGAAATGTCCGGTAGATGGCGCCACTTTAAAGCGCTGCTTGCGACTGCTTGCTTTAGCTGAGTAACGGGTATTTGATAGTCGAGACACTCGACTATAGCGTTACCTCTTGTATTCTTACTAAATTTAGACTTACTATTGGGGGTCATATTGTAAAACATCAATATTTTATTGTGTTTGTCCCAAAATGATGTTTTAAAGTCCTGAAAGTGTTAAACAGATCGAAATATGTACATATGTAAGCAAATTTAGTTCTAAAGTTAGCTATTAATAGCTAAAATACGAAAAGCCGTAAATTTTGACCTACTGGAGATTTAAACGTAATTTGTGTAAATACAATAGTTTAAAAATTATGGTCAAAATACAATTTTTTGAAACTTTTTAGCTTTTTATACCCTTGCAAAGGGTATTATGATTTCAGTCAGAAGTTTGCAACGCAGTGAAGGAGACGTTTCCGACCCCATAAAGTACATATATTCTTTGTCAGCATGACTAGACGAGTTGATCTAGCCATGTCCGTCTGTCCGTCCGCCTGTCCGTCCGTTTCTACGCAAACTAGTCTCTCAGTTTTGAAGCTATCGAGCTGAAACTTTACCAAAAGTCGTCTTTCTATTGCAGGTAGTATATAAGTCGGAGCCGGCCAGATTGGACAACTATATCTTATAGCTCCCATAGGAATAATCGGAAAAATAATTGAAAAAAATTATAACTTATGTGTTTTTTGACATATAACCTTATGCTCTTGGAAATTTCATTTTTTTAACTGTTCTGAATTTCGAATTAAATTTTAGAAAAATCGGACGACTGTATCATATAGCTCCCATAGGAACGATCGGAAAACTAAAGGGCGATTAATAGGAATAAAATTATAGCTTTGTTAATTTTTATTGTATTCTCATCTACTTTGAAGTATTTGTGTAGATGAAAGTGAAATAGTTGAAATAGTTCAAAGAAACTTGCTGACAGATATTAAGGATAGATTGCTATTCGAAGATATACATATCTATAATAGCTCAACTGCGTGAGTTGGTGCAACGAAGGGAAAATTTTATAAAGGAATTAGAAAAAGCTCTAACCTTACCGCAGTGAGGACGAAAATGCAGACGAATGCACCGGAGATATCGCAGCCGTGCAAAAACTATATCTGGAAAAATTGTCGGGAAATAAAAACGACATTTTGTATATGTCGTATGTGCCGACCGCTGCACTATGGGGCATTTGACCACTTTGGTTGGCCAAAAACCCATTTTTCAAATGTCTTTAAAATAAAAAATCTTATTTGGGGATGTGTTAACAATAGACCATTTAACAATGTTACGTTTAAAAATTATGGTCAAAATACAATTTTTTGAAACTTTTTAGCTTTTTATACCCTTGCAAAGGGTATTATGATTTCAGTCAGAAGTTTGCAACGCAGTGAAGGAGACGTTTCCGACCCCATAAAGTACATATGGGCATTTCCAGGGTGAGGGACGCGACATTTTTTCAACTTAAACTTTAAAAATAGGAGTGACGCAGTATACATTTTTTACTTTTTATTTTTTTGTTGAATAGCTTAAACGCTCTTGTATTTATGGTAAAAAAATGAAGATTATCTGTCCAGCCAGTTCTTAGAAATAAAACAAAATAAGAGCAATACGGACGCGACAAAAATAGAACTGCAATATTGAAAACTTCAGAAAAACATTAAATTTTGCGAAACTAGATGGCGTATTTTTTTGAATTTTTTTTCCAGTATACCTGCTGAGTAACCAAAGACATCAAAGCAAGTTCGGTGGCAAAACATCAGCGGTTTTTTTTCTAAAAATATTGCAAGAATATGGACGCGACAATTACGGACGCGACATGTTGCTACTTAACAAAAAATTGCAACTTTTTATTTTGTCAAAATGTTTCAGAGCTATTCTAGGTGTTACTAAAGTTTCTGCTGTAAAGTTTGGTTAAATTATTTTAACGTTATCCACCTCTTTTTAATAGAAACATAGTTTATATATAGCTCGTTCTATGAGACTAAGTGGTTAGAATTAAATTAATTTTTTCTAGTAAACGCAGAAATTTTATCAAAATACACCTGTTAAAGAATATTGGCAATTCTCTGCTGTGGCTTTAGATAGTAACCTGATTTTATTATATTTCGGGATTTTACTCGGATAATAATAAGAATTAAAAAAATATTTCCTTGCTTAATTAATTTGTCACTTTAACCCACCTGATCCTCGCAAAAGTCCAAAAAAACGTTTTTCATAGCAGCAAATAAGACAATTAGCTTCACCAAAAATTATAATCAATTGTTTTTTATAAATAAAAAATAAAAATTAGGGACGCGACAGACTTAAAATTTCGTTCAAAATGATAATAAGCCAATTTTTTTTGTGAAAAAGTTTTAATTAATTTGTTCCTACTAACCTTGCTTTGGAAATAAAAGCAGGTTTATATGTGTCGCAAATTGCACGAGTGAAACGAAAAAATAGATTTTTTTTATTATGGACGCGACATTAAAAATTTGTAAAAACAAACTTCAAAAAAGGTATAAAAGCCATTAATATTTAAGATGTTTAAATTTTTTCCAAATAGCATTTGCCACAAGCTATAATGTAGGATTGGTTGTTTGATCTTGAGACTTCCACAGAACGCATAGTAATATAACGAAAACACAACCAAATGTTGCTAAGATATACAGTATGTGTTGCTAGTGTTTCAGAACTGCATATCTTCTTGTAAAAAAATAATATGGAAGAAAATGTAATTGATTTACAAAATATAGATACCAATGCTATTTTTAAACCAAAAAAGAAAATTTTCCGCCAACTTTTAATTTTTGGGGTTCGGTTGACTTTTTCCTGGAATAATAATAATATATTATTTTGGTGGTGGTGGTCATATTTTGGTCAATCAATAGGTATTGAAGAAACAAATACACATTCCTTTTCCCGTTAATCTAGCTTCAAAACTGTGGGCGCCACAGTTATTCGCGGGTTGTGGGCGTTAGATGGGGCGTGACACATCGGCGTGAAAAACTTGCGCTGCGTATTAGCCGTCAGTTTTTACTATATTGTTCCTATGGAAGCTATAGGATATCGACGTCCGATCGGCACGCGCTTTTACCCTGATCAAGGTATGCACAAAAAAATTCGATTGGGAAAGGTTCATGTCAATAGCTTTTACACTACGCGAAATAACCTGAAAAACATCAAATTTATTTTATCCTATTATTCCTAGACCCAGAAAAAAAATTCCTAAGGAAACATGGACTACATTGCATAAAAAATGATTTAAGGCCATTGTGGACTTAAAAATAGCCATGCCCATAAAAAAAAAACAAAATTAAAAACAAATTTTAACAAACAAAAAAAAAAAATTTGGACAAATCATTTTTTATATTAAGGCTCGTTTTCTCGTCTGTACTTTAGTTTGACTGCCGGGACAACAGAGCGATAAACAAAAAATGGTTTACTCGTCCTTATGTTAGCCCAGGTAGCGACAAATTTTGTCTCGGTACTTAATCCGCCGTGCCAAATTTGTGCGGTTGGATTGTGCGCAAGTGTTTCCAGACATTCGAGCGTTGTCAATCTGGTTCCACTCTTCATTCAAAAACAGCTGATTCTATTTACAGTTAAATATGAATCAAAATTGTTCAAGCTATCAAATTTATTTTAAAACAAATTCCCGAGCGATTTATCTTCAAACTCTGTGGGATATCGTCGAATTGTTTGAAGTGCGAACCTATCGGCGCATATATCAAGACCAGAGAAATTACTTCGAACATTACAGTGATGAAGAATTTTTTAAAAGGTTTCGCTTGTGAAAAAACACGGCACTATTTGTTTTGCAAAAAATTGTTTTTGGACTTGAATCTAAATAAAAAAAAGTAAGAGCATTCATTTGGTTTAACTAATTCCATATAATCAGAAACCATTATTACAGGAAAACGACAATACAGCCATGGGTTAAGCTTCTAATAGCTCCTAATAATTCGCCGCAAGCGGCAGTTTTCTTATAACTGTTGGCGATTTTTGTGGTGTTAGCGTGGCCACAGCCAGTCGAGTTGTAAGGGAAGTTTCTTTTGCTATAGCGTCTTTATCAAAACAATTTATTAAGTTCCCGCGTATTGAAGATTTTCAAGAAAATGTTGATTTTTATAAAATAGCCAAGCTTCCGAAAGTCATAGGAGCCATAGATTGCACGCACGTAAGAATTCAATCTCCCGGGGCGATTCCAGAGAGATATATCGAAACTTCTTTTCTGCCGACATTGTTTTTTTTATTAGTTTGAAATTTTGTTTATATCATCAGCTGTTAGAATGACTGTTTTATGGTATTTTTCGATAGTTTGTCGAATAATTTTTGACAATAAGTTAACTCTTCTGATGTGGGGTTGCCACCTAGTCTCAAATTAGTGCGGCTTTTATTTGGATTTTTAAATGACGGACGAAAAAACGAAAACCGATTTGCCGCCGCGATAAATTTATCCTTCTATTAGCTAAATTGTACTTTGCAGGACGGACGAGAAAACGGCCCTAAGAAGGGAATTACTATCTGGATACTTATCAAAAGTTTACCCATAGGTCTAGGACCATTTAATATTTTTAAAGGATATAAAAGGCTTCGATGTATAAGTAGGAAAAGTATATCATATAAACCTAAAAGGAAAATAACCTGTAATAAAAAACGCTCTAAATTCCAAGACATACACAAAGTGCAAACTACTCAAAATCTATTAGTTTTTGAAATTTTATATTTTCTATAAGAGGGTTGGACTCAAATCTTAAGAATTTTTTACATATTCTGTATCTTTCGTTTTTGGTTTAGTTTTTGCTTTTTCGTGGGTCAATGAACTTAAACCTCGCAAATTTTCCCTTCGGTTTCTTTTCCTTTTTTGGGGTTGAGTTTTAGGAAAAATTAAGGTGAGGGGGTTGTTCAGCTCGTTGACATGCGCATATAAATATATGGGGCGACTATTCCCCATCTGTTTGTATCCGTGATCTGCAGGGCGAAAAATCGTTATTTTAAATGGTGTAATGGTCGTCCTTATTCCTAAATTTAAAATTTAAATTTGGTACTTACATGCCATACGACACTTGAAAATATCTTTTCCGGTTGAAAACCATACTAAGGCAGACTTTTAAATTCAAGTCAAGATAATATATATTTTTTAAGCATGGGGTTCACGAGCCATTTAGTTTAAGTCCGTTTAACCAAAGAGATCCTTTACCTTTAGCTTCCTTTCTTGTTTTAGGTCATAGGTTAAGCATATTTTCACCTTTATGTTTAGGTCAAAAAATGTGAAAAAACAGAGTTTTATTTTGAATTCATTGTTGTATTATTCAAATATATTATGTTTTGGCCGGGGTCATAGTATTATTTTGGCTGGTTCTTCTCTCATAAATTTGTATGCCCTTGCAAAGTGTATAATGTTTTCAAGCAGCAGGCAGAAAAGCAGATTAGTAAGTTTAACTAATTATTAAATGTAAGTGTCAATATAAAACTTCCAAATACCAAATTAAAATAAATACAAAATAGTTTAAAACGAGGACGGAAGCTAACTTCGGCAAGCCGAAGTTTTAATACCCTTGCAGTCTGCTATATGTCTCAAAGTAACAATCAGAATCCTAATTCGGTAAAAAAAAACACGAAGTCTTCTTATAAAAGGGACAAATTTGGGCCGATTTTACCCTATTGTTCTTATGGGAGCTATAGGATATAGACGTCCGATCGGCACGCGCTTTTACCCTGATCAAGGTATTTGCAAAAAAATACGATTTGGAAAGATTCATGTCCATAGCTTTTACAATGCGCGAAAAATCTTCATTTTTCGAAAGCTATGTATATCCGATTGTTCCTATGGGAGCTACAGGATATAGACGTCCGATCGGATCGGTTTTTAAACTTGATCTGCGTACACATGTTTTAGGACGACTGTGAAAGTTTCAAATCGCTATCTTTTAAACTGAGCTCGCAAACGGTTTTGAAACATTGCCGTTAAAACATTTAGTCTAGCTTCAAAGCTGTGGGCGACACAGATTTTTCCGGTTTGTGGGCGTCAAAGGGGCATAAAACCTTGATGAAACAAACTTGCGCTGCGTAGGAACTCCTACAATCTTTATGCAAAATACCAATTTTCTAGCTTTAATAGTTTCCGAGATCTCAGCGTTCATACAGACAGACAGACGGAGTTTTGCACAAATACATTATACTTCTTTACTCTACAAGTAAAGAACAATGCTGGTTAAATCCTGATATTATTTATTAGATATTTTTCGAATAGTATATCAAATAAAAACGCCTCTTAAAGAGGTAAAAAATTGGTGAAGACCGCACATTCAAAATACAAAAGTTTTGATATCAACATTTTTGACGAAAAATGATTACATACACTTAAATACACTTTTTCGTCACTAGTTTTTTATCTTGCTAAGAGGTGTTTTTATTTGATATCAGAAGTTTTTGTTTTAAACAAAAGTGTTTTTCAAAAGTCGTCAAACAAAAGACTCCTTTGTGGAACGGTTTAAAACAATTTTAACGATTCCTAGACCCTAGCTTAATGCTTAGGCAGCTGCAAAAGTGGCTATTTTCGGTTCTGAATAATAAAAAAGTTTAAACAAATTTGTATTGTGCATAACTTTTTAACTATTGCATTTACACAAATTACATTAAGGAGGCGCCTATAGCATTTCAAAATACCTTTTAAACGAGGTATAGCATAAGTCCGTAGCTTCAGAAGGTTTGGCATTTTATAGCTGTTTTCCCGCTAAACTAGCGGGTTTTTCCAAAAGTGGCCGAACTAAAGTTTCTTATACCGAGCTGTTGAACATCATATCAAATTTTCACACAATTTTCACAAACCAATTGATTTTCTTAAGGGGTTGGAATGCAATCCTTTAAGTTTTAGCAATACCTTTAAAATTATGTATTACTCGCAAGAATCGGATCATCAAAGCAGATTTTTATTTTTTCGTGTATATATAGTAGTCGTAGCCATAGTGATGTAAAAAAGAGTTTTAGGCAAAACAAAAATCTGACCCAAGAAAAGGTGTTCGGCTTGTAAAAGAATGGCTCAAATTAAAAATATATAAAAACAAGAAAGGAAGCTAACTTCGGCCAGCCGAAGTCTATATACCCTTGCAGTTAATTCCTATTTAATTACAAATTACAAAAATCTGAATTTCGATTTGGAACAACCCGAATTATAGAAATTTTGACAATAATTGATTGATCTTTCCTATGGGAGCCATATAATATAGTCGTCCGATTTATGTAAAATTTATTTCGAAATTCTGAAATAATAAAATAAAGTTATATTCAAGAGTAGAAGAGAATACAATAAAAATTAACAAAGCTATAATTTTTTTCCTATTAATTTTCCATTAATTTTCCGATCATTCCTATGGGAGCTATATGATATAGTCGTCCGATTTTTATAAAATTTAAATCGAAAATCAGAAGTATTAAAAAAACGATATTCCAAAGATTAGGAGGAAATATGTCAAAAGACACCGAAGCCATAATTTTGTTCATATTAATTTGCCATTAATTTTCTGATAGTTCCTATGGCAGCTATATGATATAGTCGTCCGATTTTTAAAAAATTTAATTCGAAATTCAGAACTGTTAAAAAAATGATATTTCCAAGAGCATAAGGTAATATGTCAAAAAACACATAAGTTATAATTTTTTTTCAATTATTTTTCCGATTATTCCTATGGGAGCTATAAGATATAGTTGTCCGATCCGGCCGGCTCCGACTTATATACTACCTGCAACAGAAATACGACTTTTGGTAAAGTTTCAGCTCGATAGCTTAAAAACTGAGGGACTAGTTTGCGTAGAAACGGACGGACGGACGGACAGACGGACAGACGGACGGACAGACGGACAGACGGACATGGCTAGATCGACTCGTCTAGTCATGCTGACCAAGAATATATATACTTTATAGGGTCTGAAACGTCTCCTTCACTGCGTTGCAAACTTCTGACTGAAATCATTATACCCTCTGCAAGGGTATAACAAGAAGAGAAGCAAACTTCGGCTAGCCGAAGTTTATATACCTTTGCAGATCTTTCCTTTTCAATTACAAATACCAAAATGATAAATTTAGATTTTCTTGCGTATTTGTTGCATTAAACAAAATTACAGCAGCTTTCGTATTAATTTGACATTACCGATGGTACCTTTTAGGGCAGCTATATTATATAGTCGTTCGATTTATGTTAAATTTAATTCGAAATTCTGAATTAATAAAATAATGTTATATTCCAGAGTACAAGAGACTACAATAAAAATTACCGAAGCTAACATTTTGTTCCTATTAATTTTTCATTAATTTTTCGATCGTTCCTATGGGAGCTATATGATATAGTCGTCCGATGTTTATAAAATTGTATTCGAAATTCAGAAAAGTTTAAATAATAATATTCCCAAAAGCTTTATGTCATAGTTTGCGTGGAAACGGACGGACAGACGGACTTGGCTAGATCGACTCGTCTAGTCATGCTGACAAAGAATATATATACTTTATAGGATCGGAAACGACCCCTTCACTGCGTTGCAAACTTCTGACTGAAATCATAATACCCTCTTCAAGGGTATAACAAGGGAGTGCGAGTACAAGTGAGGGAAATCCCTGGGACAATTTACAAAATACTATGATACGTTATTCAAGGGGTCACTGGCCACAGCCAAAAAAAAGCAAGACCATTCACTCCAATCGGCGTCACTCTTACAAACACAGGCGTACCCACAGCTTGCTTCAAGCGATTTGAGTGAAACCCATCGGGAACAATTTGAGTGAAACCTATTTCAGTAATAACTATAGGTAATGTTTGAGACGAGATATTTTATGCATGTTTAAGTGGAAACAAGTTTGAGTATTTATCGTATTGGCCTAGGGAGAAGCTATGCGATTCAAATAGATTGTTTATTAATTTTGGAAACAATAGAGCACAATTTATTTCAGCTGCAAGTGGTGTAGTACACAATACAACAACTATACAATGGAACTATGTGTAGTTTTCTTAAAGACCATTTCCAACAGAGTGACAATCGGGGAAATTTTTCGACTTAAAAAATACTCAAGTCGTGACCCATTTTCGTACAACATTTCATAGAGTTCAAAGACCTCGAGTCTCTGGAAAGAGGAACGGGAACGATAAGCGGACAACCCCAAGAAGTGTGGCTTATTTTTCAGCTGTGCTTTCTGCTTTCGCTTTCGGAATCTAATTTTATATTTCATGTTACACTTACACATGCGTACACCAAATGCAACTTCATTTTGGGTGTTTCCTTGAGGAAATGAAATGATGTCATTTTGGAAGCAAGTTTCTGTGGTGGGAGTTGTCAAGGGTGGAAATGCATTAGAACTCTGCTTTAACTTACACTTTATGCATGTTTCAGGCTATCTATATCTAGTGCTTTTATCCAACATAGGGTTGCTTTTCCAACCCATACATTCACAAAACAAGTGGTGGACTATGATTTCTTAGGCTTGACCACCATAAGATCATTTTTTATATGAAATACATATATAGTTTTTTGCACTACTTTTTAACAAGTATTTGCCTTAAGGATGACGAATTTAGAGTCAAGGTATCGGATTAAATTGTAGAGTGTAGTGTGCAGTGTTAAGTAACTATAAAAATAGTTACGTGTATTTTGTTTATGCTTTGGGTGTGTCTTTGCTTTTTTGTGTGTATTTGTTGTTGTGAAAGTAACTATTTTTGACAATATTGCTGGTTGGGGACTGTTTGACCATTATTACAGTTGATTTTACTAAGTTTTTTTTTGTGTGTAGGTGGGGGTATCAACCAATGTTTATTTTGTTTATGGACCGCTCTTTTACAAACCGAACAGATTTGGCCAAAAAAAAAATTTCACATATTTGATTTGCCTGTAACTTTTTTTACCAGGGATCGTAACTGTTATGAGTTTTATTTCAAAAATCGCTTTTTAATCATTATGCCATGAGTTTTAAGTAAAACTCAAAAAATAATCGTTATTCTGTGAGTTTTATATAAAACTTGACATATAAAACTTATTCTCTGAGTTTTATTTTCCGATTGAAAAATAACAGTTATTCCTTGAGTTTTATATAAAAATCAAAACATAAAACTTATTCTCTGAGTTTTATTTTTTCAATCAAAAAAAAACTCAAGGAATAACTGTTATTTTTCAATCGGAAAATAAAACTCAGAGAATCGTTTAGTGACGGCTGTGTAGGGGATTTAAATGTTTTAAAAATGTAGATATGGTACTTGACCCATTGACGTAAAAAACGTTTTAGAAAAAGATAGCATGATCAAGTTTTCTGTCAACCACTTACCGTGGTTGATTTCATTTGGTAAAAATCCTGAAAAAAGTCAATGGGTCAAGTACCATATCTACATTTTTAAAACATTTAAATCCCCCACACAGCCGTCACTAAACGGTTTTTTCAATCAAAAATAAAACTCAGAGAATAAGTTTTATGTTTTGATTTTTATATAAAACTCAAGGAATAACTGTTATTTTTCAATCGGAAAATAAAACTCAGAGAATAAGTTTTATATGTCAAGTTTTATATAAAACTCACAGAATAACGATTATTGTTTGAGTTTTAATTAAAAATTGCAAAAATAAAAATCATTGCGAATATGTAAAATACAATGTTTTATAATGCCAGTGGTATAGTTGGTTTTTTTCTAGGAGTCTTCCTTGTCGTTGATTTTTTTGTTTGAAAATACAAAAATAACAGATATTTTCGTTCCCTGTTTTTTACAAGTACTATTCGGAAAATAAATAAACACGTGTATCAGGATTTGACCGAAAAAAATTATTTTTTTAGTTAGCATTTTTTTAAGTTTCCAAAAATTGTCAAATTTGGAAAAGTACCCTCTCTTTGAAAATCTGTAGCTCCGTTTTAGAGGAATTAATTAAAAAAACTTAAAGTCAATCGGATTCATACAACCGGAGATACAAACTTAAAAAAATTTTAACTAAAAAAATAATTTTTTTTCTGTCAAATCCTGATACACGTGTTTACTTATTTTCCGAATAGTACTTGTAAAAAAAGTTTCAGGCAAATCAAAAATGTGACCCAATAAAAAGTGTTCGGTTTGTAAAAGAACCGCCCATATGAAAAATCAATTGTCTCATTTCAAACTTATGATATAAACAAAAACAGTTTTAAACGATTAAAAAACAAATAAAAACCGCACCTTTAAAACACAAATGTTCTGATATTAATCCAATCCACTCTATAAATACACTTTCTAAATTTTCTAATTCGGCACATTGCAGTATAATATACCTACGTACATATGTAGAAAAGAAGCTGTACGATTTTGATGAAGCGTGCCGTATGAGAAAACTTTAGAATGTGTATATATTTGGTGGATTCTTTAATACATTTTTTTTACAAAAGTGGATATCTCTCATCTAACAACCCTTTTCTTATCTTTTACCACTTATTTTTTAGACGTGTTTAAACTTTATAAGCACTTCCTAATGAATAGTTCTAGGTTTTGTAAAGTTGTCTGTTACAATATCTTTTAAAAAAATATTTTTAAGCCTTTTTAATTTAATATAAAGACGACTTTTGGTAAAGTTTCATCTTGATACTTTAAAAAGGAAAAAACTAGTTTGCGTAGAAACGGACAGACAGACGGACGGACGTACAGACGGAGATGGCTAGATCGACTCGTCTACACCCAAAAAAAAATCCTTAGTGTCAATTTCATAATTGTGGTTCAAAATGCCACTGCCACTAGGATCAAATTTTTGGGGTCAAATTGATCCCGAATGAGTGTCTTCATGAGCACTTCACAAAACATTGAACTTGATAAGAAATATTCAGGCGATTCCCTTAACTGTTGAATTCGGTCAGCTGTTAATCAGCTGTTCCATACAAAGTCAACCTTCAAAAATTTCAGCAATTCAACAGCCTCGGGGCTGATGAAAATTAGGGGGATTCCCTAAACTGCTAAATTGCTGAATTGTTGAATTTTGGTCAGCTGTTAATCAGCTGTTCCATACAAAGTCAACTTTCAGAAATTTCAGCAATTCAACAGCCTCGGGTCTGCTGAAAATTTTGTTGAATTGCTGAAAGGCCAGAGTTGTCACCATTTTTAATGAAAGCCATGGCAACTCTGTAGAATTTTGGTATTACCAGTACGAATTATTTACTTTAAAATAAAATTAGAATGTATATAAGTAGTTACTTATTCCTTGGTACCAATTTTAGAGAGTAACTAGCAATAAAAAGACAATCTTTACATATTTTAAGATGCGTAAAAATTTTCAACAAATAACAGCTGTTTAAGAATTCAACAGGATTCAATTAGGGTCGTTCCCTTAATTGCTGAAATTTTCTGTTGAATTTTCAACAATTCAGCAATTCAACAGTTTAGGGAATCCCCCTATTGTCATTTTAATGACACAAGGGTCACATTGATAGCAATAATTGTCATTTATCGATTTCTGAAGTTCGAACTTCTGTTTTCGAAGTTCGAAATGCGCCTAACGCGAGGAGACGCAGCTATTGCACTGTTTCTTATTTTAAAGTTTTTAATATTAAACAAAAATTATACGTATGTTATAAATGATATAATTAAAGATTTTGTATGTTTAGATTGAAAACTTTTGCACGCTATCCGAAATATGAACACCTTTAATTTGAATATAAAACATATTAGATATGATTACTTGTCAAAATATCTTTTAACTAAAAGATTCATATTAAAGTAAATTAAATAAAATTTCCATATGCAAAACGTTTCATTTTAAGTTGTAGAAAGTTTTAAATGTTCACGAACGTGTTAACTTCACATTTAAGTTGAACTTATGCACTCCCGCATAACATAGCGCGATGGCCCAATTGGTAAGGCGTCTGCCTCTAACGCGGGAGGAACCCGGTTCGAAACCCAGCTGAAGCATGGTAAGTAAAAAGTTTTTAAGATGCATATCTAGCATTTCTATAACAATTAAAAAAATAATAATGTATTAAAATTAATTAATAAAAAAAAAAATATGTTGTGTCGTGAGCGCGGTTCGAACCTCATACCCCCGACCACAAAATAGTATCCGAGCAAGCACACTTGGCCCCTGAGCCATGCCTATATTTTTTTCGTCCGTAACAGAATGCTTGCAAGAACATTCAATCTAAAATATTTTTAATGACACCGGGTAGTGGCTATTTGACACCAAATAGGGTCAAATTGATATTTTCGAAAATATTAAAGTGACACCAGAACAGGTTCAATTTTATGATCTCCGGATCGGGTTTTTTTTGCAACTCAATAGTGTCTCATTGACACCTAAATTGGGGCAAATTGATGACTATTTT
Source organism: Drosophila mimetica (assembly GCA_037075245.1). NCBI lineage: Eukaryota > Metazoa > Arthropoda > Insecta > Diptera > Drosophilidae > Drosophila > Drosophila mimetica. The sequence continues at coordinate 28,737,182 of JBAMCH010000007.1, read as the reverse complement.
TTTTGGGTGTGCTTATTTATTTACCTAATACCGCATATAAAAGAAATTTAATGCAAATCAAAAATCACCCATGATCTGGCTTTTAAAAGAATAAATAATGCAACTTAAAAAAAATTGGTTCCATACAAAAATTTTAAGTGGCCTCTTCTAAATCAGAAAGACGTAATTTACCGAAAAACATAGGTTTCCTTCGTGGTATGTTTCATCGATTTTTTTTGTAAACTGGTGTAATCGTAAGGGGTTTATTCCATTTTTTTTATAGTGGATCGAAATATAATTTCAGTTTACTCTACGAGTATCGGGTATATTGTATTCGTGCAAAAGTATGTAACAGGTAGAAGAAAGCGTTTCCGACCCTATAAAGTATATATATTCTTGATCAGAGTCACTAGCCGAGTGGATCTAGCCATGTCCCTCTGTCTGTCTGACCGTCCGTATGTTAAAGGTGCGATCGTCACTAGTTTTTTACCTCGTTCAGAAGTGTTTTTGTTTGATTATTAATCGTTAATCGAGTATCGTTAATCAAAGCTAAAATAAAGTTTAAAAAATTTTGTTTCATTCATAGTTGTTTACATTTTGCATTTGCATAAATTTGGTTTAGGAGACGCACAGTGGGGCGAAAAAGACAAAAGCCTGCCTTAAATCAGCGGAGCCCTGTAGCGAATATCTTTTGATGAGGTATTGTCAAAGGCAATTTAATATGTAAAAAAGCATCATAAGGTGAATTTTTTAATAAAATTTTTTTATGTAGGGAATTTAAAAAAAAAATTGTTTTTTTAAGAAAAACAAGAATGGAAGCTAACTTCGGCCAGCCCAAGTTTCCCTTTAGTTTTCCGATCGTTCCTATGGGAGCTATATGGTATAGTCGTCCGATTTGTATAAAATTTAATTCGAAATTCAGGACAGTTGAAAAAATAATATTTTTAATATATATTTTTTTCAATTATTTTTATGATTTTTCCTATGGGAGCTATAAGATATAGTTGTCCGATCCGGCCGGTTCCGACTTATATACTACCTGCAGTAGAAAGACGACTTTTGGTAAAGTTTCATCTCGATAGCTTTAAATTTTAAAGTTTAAAACTGAGGGACTAGTTTGCGTAGAAGCGGATGGACAGACGGACAAGGCTAGATCGACTCGTCTAGTCATTCTGATCAAGAATATATATACCTTATGGGGTCGGAAATGTCTCCTTCACTGCGTTGCAAACTTCTGACTAAAATCATGATACCCTCTGTAAGGGTATAAAAATAGTTTTATTAAGAAAAAAAAGGTAATAGTCTAAAAGAGGGGCCTGTACCCCAAAAAACCCGAAAAAATTCCCCTCGCTGCATGGTTTTCTTGTAATTGCATTTCAAATTTGCGCGTTTTGATAAAAAAACAAAGTAGCATTTTAGATCATAAGAGCTAGAGCGGACTTTGGAACTTTTTATATTTTTTTAGGAGTTTTAAAATAGCTAGAAATTACGGGAACCGAGCTGACAAGCAATCTATTAAACACATACTGGTTAGATTTTTTACAAACAGAATACCCGAATACAGCATATTAATAAGAATATATTTGACGCCAGGAACACAATAGAAATACCTCCGGCTTCACTTCCTATTAAATTTGGATTAAGATTGGAATAGAAAAAATAAGAAGCACAAAAGGTCAGGCTAATTTTACTTTATTTTTTAAAAAGAATGAAAGCGGGGTCTAGTGTGTAACACTACTTTACTTCCAAGAATATCCAAAAAAAAACACGTTTTTTGGACCACTTTTTAAAAACTTAAAAAAAATAGTAATTATGCATTAAACTAATTTTTTTTGTTGCAATATTCTAAGAATTGGTTGCTCTTAAAATTTCAATCGTTACATATACATCTTAGGCCCTTAGCCGCTTTCAGAAAAATTTCAAAGATGTACAAAAATACTTTTTTTTTCTTATTGGCTAAAATTCTATTTCGAAAAATCAACTTTGAAAATCTATAGTGGAAGAACCATTCATCATAGATCACTTTTTTTTTATTTGTATGGAGAATTCAATTGTTTTTAAAGTTAAATTTCAACATTTTGGAAAATCTTAAAAAGAAAAACCATTTTGGCAGGCTTTTTGTTCTAGGCGCCCCAGTGTGAGACGGGGTTACAAAATTTAGCGATTTATAGCGTTTTTTTTCCAAAAGTCGGAAATAAAAAGTTTTCTAAATGGAACGGCGGGAAAAACTTGCGCTGCGTATTAGCCCCTAGAATCTGCATACACCCAGAAAAAAATATGGACTTAAAACCCAAAAAATTGACTTAATTAAGGTAATATGGACTAAATTTGGAGCTACACCCAAAAAAAAACCGAAAGTTTAAATTTTATGAGCGTTGTATTAAAAATATACTAATGGTAGTTTCAAACTGTAAGTATTAAATCAACACTAATTAGTTTAACCTGTAGACTTTGTAGTGTAAAAAGTAGAAGGCGTAAACCTGTAGTGTAAGTTGTAAACTAATTATATTCGACAAATTAGTTTATAATTTACACTTGTGGTTTCAAAAAAAACTTTATGTAGTATAAAGAAAATGTAGTTTCAACGTACAACAAAATAGTTTCGTGCCTACAATTAATAGTGTTAAGGTTAAACTAATTATAATAAGAGTGACAATCTGTAGCATACTTTTTTTTACTGACGAAAAACTATTTTTTATGGTGTGAAACTAGGACGATAGCGATTATTTGTACATATACCTCGGTGTCAAGGACAAAAGCGAGTATACGAACACAAAAAGTGATACCAGATTTGGCGTTTTTTACGCGTTTGTGATTTTTATGATGATTAATCTCTGTGAGTTTGGTCCTGCAATAAAATTTGTGACGAGTCAAGATGTAAGTAAAATATTTATTTTAAAATTAAAAAGTGCACAATGGTTTTAAGTGTAGATATATAACCACAGCGCACTTTTCCGAAACAAGTATTTTGCGCATTTATAATAATATAATATTTTATAGTTACTGACAAGTGGAAACAAGTGTCTTGCGCACGCGAATAGATATGTACATACACACAAAAAAAAACTTAGTAAAGTCAACTGTAATAATTGTCAAACAGTCCCCAACCACAAAACGGTTACTCTTACGTAATTCGTAAACGTAAAAAATAGTTATGCAACTTTAAAAAAGGGTTGAATGTGCCCGAACCATAAATTGTGGTTTACTTACAATTTTTATTGTTACGTTACTAGTAATTTTACTATTAAAATGATATTTTACCATTAAAATTGTACTTTCCCAGAAAAATAGTTCGATCACTATTATAAATGGTACAGCACCCCAATAAAAAAGATTCGATTTTCGTTTGCAAATTTTCTTTTATTTTACAGAATATTTGTTCTTATAATATTATTTACATATTATTTATAAGCCTCTATAAGCCTTGAAGCTTAAGTTTTTAGAAAATTTTCTCTTCAACCTCGGTCGGAGCACAGCGTGCAATAGGAGCCCTATTTGTTGTTTTGAACCTGCAAAAAAAAAGATTTTCGAGCCGCTGTGTAAACAAATAAATAAAAATATAACGTATAACACAGACCTTCTGCTTCAATATTTATTTCATTAGGCGCAGTAAGAAAACAAGGCGCAGATATTTTCTCGTTAAAGAGCACGACAGTCTTCTCCTTAAAAGTAGCCCATTTCAGAAGTAAAATTGGGGCCTCCGGATAAAGAAGCGTAACATCAATGTCGATTTAAAAAAAAAAAATAAATTTCTACAAGTTATAACATTAACAAATTTATATAATAAAGGTACATTAAAACAATTTTGTAATATGAAATCAATTTTAATTATATTTTAATAATTCTGCTCTTTTATATTACCATAGAATGCGAGAACAGTTTCCTATTTCGTATAATTGACACTATGTTATTATTTTCGCAGCTTGCATTTTGATTTCTATGTTTACGAAGCTGGTAGCATAGTTTCCACTTCTCCTGGACGTCGTTTCAAGGTTCTAGAACATTTGTAGCCAATCAGGAATAAAAAATTAACGGCAATAGGTCGTGACGTCATGGAAATTTCTAGAACTGCAGTTCAACACACACTAACACAACACATTGCAAGCATAAGCCAGCGTTTTAAGGAGTTGTACTTACATACATACATATGCACACATGTATTTTGTTTTTGCAGTTTCACGTAAAAAAGTTTTAACAGATTTATAACAAGTATATGTATATACTTACATATATACATGTTTATTCTCACCATAAAACACAAGGACCATGTGATCAAATCCCCACGAAGTTAATAGTTCATCCAATTCATCCATTATGAAATAGTGGTACCACTCAACTATACTGAAAATTCTTGCAGTGCGACCAGCTTTTGTTACAATTTTTTGCCACCAGGGGTTCGCAACACTAAAAGTATTACGTTAGGGTAACTATTTCATAATAGTAGAATAACTATTTAAAATAGTTTCAAGATACAAGAACAAAATACACACGTCCCGTAAGCGTAACTATTTTAATAGTAGTTTAACTATTTAATAGTAAGCAAAGCAAAAACAATTACACAGACGACTATTTTTATTTTAAAAGTATTATTTTTTATACTTACTGAACTATCTTCATAGGTCAATTTTACCAAGCAAATTTTTTTGTGTGTACATATACGCGAAGGAGCCACAAACATACATATATGTATGTGTTGCGCAAAATACTTGTTACCATTAAAAAAGAAGTTGAAATCGAAAAAGTGCGTTGTGTTTATTTACACTTAGAAGTATTGTACATATATGTGTATGTATGTATCTACATAATTACAAATGTAATGCCTAGCGGCGGTTCCGCGGGACTGGACACCTTACCCAATCCATACCTCACCCACATCCCAACCCCTGTTATTTGTATTAAACTTGTTATCAGATATTCAGAAAATGGACCAGTTGATTATAACATAATTTATTTTTAAAAATTAATAATATAAGTTATTTTCTCACCCTGTAAAATATTATAACAAAAAAGGCTGTTAGATATTTAAGATTAAATTTATTTTAAGTAAAAATTTTTAAATATTTTTAAAATAATATTAAAACAAGAGGGAACGCTATAGTCGAGTGCCTCGACTATCAAATACCCGTTACTCAGCTAAAGTCAGCAGTCTCAAGCAGGGCAAACCAAGCAGCCGCTTCAAAAAATTAAAAAAAATTATTCTACATTTCGGTAGGCGTTTATAACCCAAACAAAATGGCGTTTACACTTTTGCTCTAGCTTCAAAACTGTGGGTGCCACAGTTTTTCCCGGTTTGCGGGCGTTAGGGGGGAGAGGGGGTGGTTTATTTTGGCCAATCCATAGGTATTGAAGAAACGAATACACATTCCTTTTCCCGTTAATCTAGCTGCAAAACTGTGGGTGCCACAGTTTTGGGCGTTAGAGGAGGCGTGGCACATCGGCGAGAAAAACTTGCCTGCGTATTAACCCCTAGAATCTGCATGCCAAATCTCAATCTTCTAGCTTTTATAGTTTCCGAGATCTCAGCGTTCATACAGACGGGTTCCACAGTTTTTCGCGGTTTGTGGGCGTTAGAGGGGGCGTGGCACATCGGCGTGAAAAACTTGCGGTGCGTATTAACCCCTAGAATCAGCATGCCAAATCTCAATCTTCTAGCTTTTATAGTTTCCGAGATCTCAGCGTTCATACAGACGGACGGACAGACGGACATGGCTAGATCGACTCGGCTAGTGATCCTGATCAAGAATATATATACTTTATATGGTCGGAAACGCTTCCTTCTACCTGTTACATACTTTTGCACGAATCTAATATACCCTTTTACTCTACGAGTAACGGGTATAAAAATATATTAAATAATAATAAAGGAAAAAATGCAATATACAACGAGATTTTATTGGTGTTCATTTGTATACCACAAAAAACTAATTAGTATAAATTGTATACTTCAAGTAGCGGGGAAATCGTATAGCGGGGAAATCGTATAGTTTAAAATGTATACTAATGTTAATTATATATAGTTATTTTAAACAATTATTTTATTTAATTTAATTTTATATTTTATTTTTGTTGAAGTTTTTCTTTTAAATTGTTTGGACAGAGTTTTATTTTGTGATCTACTCTCGTTGACGTTGACTTATGTACTGTACTTAAAGTTAAATTTATAAAGAGGAACAGCATAATTGACTGGCGCCTCGTGTTAACATTCGCTGGCTTATCTGTAGCTTGAGCTTGCTTATAAGATCCACAGTATTATCTGCATAAGCGAGCGAAAGAACGATGAGAGAAACTTACAAAAAGAAACTACACTGTACAAAGTTTTATATATAATAATCTAGATATATAACTTGTATACTAATAAATAGCCGTTAAGTATGCTACAGCTCACTAGCTTGTATAGAAAATAGTATAAAACTAAGACCACATATCATAGCTTGTATACTAAATAGTTTACAAAATAAACTATCGGCCTAAATTTCAGTACACTGGTTAGTTAGTTTACACTTGACAACTTTGAAAGTTTAATTTTAATACTTTTGAAGACATAAGGTTAATACACAGGGTATCGAGAAATTTTTGACACTCAATAGCTTACTTTTAATGTACAAATAGTTAACTTTCTATGATCATTTTTTTTTTGGGTATAAGGAATCTTAGACTTATTTGCTTACTTGGTTAAGGCCATGATGGACTTAAAAATAGTCCATATTAACCAAACATTTTAGCACTCAGGTTTCCATATAAGCTTAAACGAGGACGGAAGCTAACTTCGGCAAGCCGAAGTTTTAATACCCTTGCAGACTTCACGAATGAAAACTTGACTAGAATAGCAACACGAATTAATAAACAACAAATTATTTTATTATTGAAAAAAAATATTCTTTTTTTTACCCTATTGTTCCTATGGGAGCTATAGGATATAGACGTCCGATCGGTACGCGCTTTTGCAATGATCAAGGTATGCATGAAAGATTAAGATTTGGAAAGTTTCATGTCAATAGCTTTTATTCTGCGCGAAATAGCCAGAAAAACGTCAAATTTTGACCGAATTCTTGTTCCTATGGGAGCTATAGGATAAAGACGTCCGATCGTCACGCGCCGTTAACAAGGAAGGCGTAAAAGAATAAGATTTAGAAGGATTCATGTCAAAAGCTCTTACACTGAGCGAAATATCTTCATTTTTTGAAAGCTATATCTTATTGTTCCTATGGGAGCTATAGGATATAGACGTCCGATCGGCACGCGCTTTTACCCTGATCAAGGTATTTGCAAAAAATACGATTTGGAAAGATTCATATCGATAGCTTTTACAATGCGCGAAATATCCTGAAAAACGTCTAATTTTAACCGATTTCACCCTATTGTTCCCATGGGAGCTATAGGATGTAGACGTCCGATCGGCACGCGCTTTTACCCTGATCAAGGTATTCGCAAAAAAATACGATTTGGAAAGATTCATGTTAATAGCTTTTACAATGCGCGAAAAATCTTCACTTTTTGAAAGCTATGTATATCCGATTGTTCCTATGGGAGCTATAGGATATAGACGTCCAATCGGGTCGGTTTTCAAAATTGATCTGCGTGCACATGTTTTAGGACGACTGTGAAGTTTCAAATCGCTATCTTTTAAACTGAGCTCGCAAACGGTTTTGAAACAGACGGACAGACGGACATGGCTATATCGACTCCCCTATTTATCCTGATCAAGAATATATATACTTTATGGGGTCGGAAACGACTAAAACTTATATATGTATGTTTGTACTTTTTTTTTCTTTTTTATACTACTAACTAGCAGAGTCGCCCGCAGCTTCACCTGCGGAAAAGAAGATTAAAAATTCTACTAATAATAAAAAAGGAAATCAGATGAAAGGAGAAGCCAAGAATAAAATTGTTTAAACATTTCCATTTGTTTAAACAATATGAGGCGCGTGTAAGGAAGAGCAATATAATCTATTGGTTTAAATATTTATGTTTTTTTTTTCAATATTATCAATGCGATTTAAATTTTAAAGCAGAAAATTCAGTAATAAAACAAATCTTACTTCCTTAGTCGGCTGCAATGCACACACATACATATGTATATATTTAGTTTGTAAAATACGCAATTTTTGCCTTTATTAATGTTGTTGCCGTGAGTATATTTTTTTTCTATTCTTTTTTACAAAAGTTCAACATTTCGTGTTAGCTAAACGAATTTTTGGATTTTTAAAATAACAGAATTTTAAGGAAAACTTCAAATGTAAAGCAAAATCTAAAGCCTTGTAATCTAAAAAAATATTGTAAAAATATTGTTTTTTTATTTTTATATATATTATTTATATTTTTGTGTTTTTTTTTAAAATAAGACTAGGTTTCAGTTTACAGTCATCTTAAAAATATATAACATTATCTTTTCATTTTATTTCAATCACAACTTAAAGATAACCTTTTTTTTATCATAACTAATGTTTTGAAAAACTCGTCCCCCTGCCTGTTTCGTTTTGGGGTTAGAATTTGACCTCCACAACTGAACAATCTTTCAAGTTATGCTAAGCACTGTAGATGCTCTAAAAACGGGTAATTATAAATCTTTTATAAATATCCGCTTTTAGTGCATCTATCGAAGTTTTATTTTATATAATAATTAATGCACTTATGCATGTACCCATCACAACATCAATTTATTTATGAAACAAAACTGTATTTGGCGAGCAAAAAGAAAAAAATAAGAAAAAAACAAATCGAATTACGGGGCACATTTATATCCTATACTGGTCTCCTAATTATTTCCCAATTTATGTTTTTTTTTAGATTTTTATGTCCATCCGTTCTGGGTGAATTTTGACCCTTAGACATGTTTAATCCGAATCTTATATTGGTAATAGATGAGCATAACTAATTCCCATTTTAAGAATAATAAAACCAATTTTCTGAATTAAGTAAGTAAATTAAGTACTTACCAAGAAAATTTTTTGTTTAGGAGAAATCGTTCTTGTTTGGGCCCGTTTAGTCAATAATGTTCTTGAATAAAGCACTTATTCGGATAATTTGGGTTTTAAGAATGATTTATTCTTGAAACAAGAACACGCAGCATATTCATTCTTATAAAAAGCCCAAAAAATACTATCCGAAATCAAGTACAAATCGCGCTTAATTTTAGAATGCATTTTTTTCTGAGTGTAGCTTCGCCTATATCAATGTCATGCTGAATGAGAGGTGTACAACCTAGACCTTGTTTTTGAAAATCCGGGAATATTTTTTTTCTTCTTCTAGTTGGCATATTTCAATTTCCGATAAGGGAAATTTTTCCGAGTCTTCTGTTTATTTTTCGATATCTAAGGAGCTGATTACTCCTGGTGGTAACTCAAAAACTCTCCAAAAGTCTATTCCTAAAATGACTCTCCGACTAATTGACTGTATAATATAAAACTCCATATTTCTCTCTATTTCTTTATACTTCAGCATTACTTTTAGGAATTCTCAAAGGACCAAAGACATTAGAATATGAAGATAAATAACGCCATACGATTTTTTTGCACACGATTTTTTGGTCCTGGCTCTAGAGCTGGCTCCAGGCTCTCTTGCTCAAAAGCCAGAGAGAAAGCGCTCTAGAGCCAGCCGCTCTCATGCACGCATACAGCGACAGAACACGATTGGCCAGTCGGAAGTGGAATGCATCCAGAAGGCATGATGGATACCCAGTCGGAAGTTTGGGAGTGGTCGGCATTCGGAATGCATCCGGAACGCATCTTTGTCCACAGTAAAAATGCGATACATTGTTGGACAGCATCCAGAATGCATGCTAGATGCAACCCAAGTCATCACTCCCCTATAGCATCTTTTGGAAGGCAAAAAGGGAGCGGTCCGTGCAATCGTAGCTTTTCGTACGTCGCAGCCGAACCTTTGCCGAAACCCGAACGCTTGCCTATCGTTCGTTTCTTTTTTTCAATCGGTGCAATTATAGCTTCCATCGGAATGCATCCGGAATGCATCCATTGGAATGAAAATATGATAATCTTTTAAACGGTACTCTTGAAAAAAACAAATGAAAAGAACAAAAGAGGCATTGCAAGAACGCGCGCGGTTTTTTCGTTTCCTATGCATTTCTTGTCACTTGCTTTTTGGAATTTGACCAGTTAAGTGCAATTGATTTTCGGTTAAACCATTTTTAATCGTTTTTTTTTTGTTAATAGTTCTAGAAAAACAAACCTTTTGTGTGTTTCTGCGCCAAGTAAGTTGCGGGAATAAGTGGAAATAAAAAAAAATACCTCTTAACGAGGAAAAAAAATCAAATAAAAGTGTATTTTTTTTTAACCACACAAAAATAATTGTGTGTGCGTGTAATAAACTAAGTGCTTTTAAAATAATTCCTATTCGGCCACTGAATCGCGTTGTTTATGGTTTTTACGTATGCACAGTGTTTGTACATACAGTGAACCCAATGCATCGGACACCCATTTTTTTCTATCATAAAACGGCTTTAAAATCTTACAAATAAGTAAAACACAATTTTTTGGCTCTTACTAAAATTTAAGTGTTATCTATTAATAACCTCCATATTTAAAACACAACTTATAAAAAAAGGGTGCCCAATTATGCGTCGAGTTCACTGTACCTGCCGTGTGCCGAATAAGAATTTTTCACAACATTATACTAACTAATTATTGTTTTTATTTTTTGTATGACCTCATGGACGGATTTTTGACAACGGAGGAACAACAACATAAAAAACTGTAAGTATTTCATTTAATTTTAGTTTTTGTGTAACAAAAGTGCCGTTCTGTTTTTCATTTCTTGGTTTCATGTTTTCTCTTTTTGTTCTTGTTTCTATTAGGGTGGACCTAAGTCTTAACATTTGTGGACTTAAGAAAATAACCTTAAATCTATCTTAAATAAATCCAATAGGAGAAAGGCGACGACAAGTGCTAACAAAGGACCGGACAAGGACATGGATTTGGACAACGATTTGGAATGTTTTTTTGAGGATGATGTTTAGTTTATAGTATATAGTTTGTAGTACATAATAGTATAGTTTAATATAATATAATTTTGAAAAGAGAAAGAAAAATAAATAAAGAATGAAAAATTTAATTTGAAGGAAAGATAATTTTTTCACTCGTGAGAGTCGCATCCGGAACACACCCAAAGATGCGATCCAGAACGCATGTTTTGGAATGCATCCGGAACACACCCAAAGATGCGATCCAGAACGCATGTTTTGGAATGCATCCGGAACACACCCAAAGATGCGATCCAGAACGCATGTTTTGGAATGCATCCGGATCACACCCAAAGATGCGTTCTGGATCGCATCTTTTGGAAAGGAAAAATGGAAACCAATCCCGAACGTTTCCGAAGTTGAAATTACAACAACAACCCATGCCCGATGCGTGAAAAGGGAGCACTCCAGGAGCGCTCCATCGGATAGCTTCCTGCGTGTCCCGCCTTGCTGTAAAAAGGAAGTGAGAAGTTCATCGATCGGGCATGCATGCAGCATCGCACCGGATGCTATTCATCATGCCTTCTGGATGCATTCCACTTCCGACTGGGTGTACGAGGCAGCTCATCAACGTGTATGAGCAGGCCGCCCCAGTCGGAAGTTTTGGAGTGGTCGGCGATCGGAATGCATCCGGAACGCATCTTTGTCCACAGTAAAAATGCAATACAATATTGGACAACATCCATAATGCATGCTAGATGCAACCCAAGTCATTACTCCCCTATAGCTTCTTTTAGAAGGCAAAAAGGGGGCGGTCCGTGCAATCGTAGCTTCTCGTACGTCGCAGCCGAACCCTTGCCGAAACCCGAACGCTTGCCGATCGTTCGTTTCGTTTTTTCAATCGGTGCAATTATAGCTTCCATCGGAATGCATCCATTGGAATGAAAAATATGAAATGATAACCTTTTAAACGGTACTATTGAAAAAGCAAATGAAAAGAACAAAAGAGACATTGCAAGAAAGGGCGCGGTATTTTCGTTTCTTATGCATTTCTTGTCAGTTGCTTTTTGGAATTTGATCAGTTAAGTGTAGTTGATTTTTAAACCATTTTTAATCGTTTTATTTGTTTATAGCTTATTAAAAACCAACCTTTTGTGCTTTTCTGTGCCAAGTAAGTATAGTGCGGTGATAAGTGGAAATGAAAAATAATACCTCTTAACGAGGTAAAATAACCATAACTAAATTGAAGTGTATTTACTTTTTCCCTTTCCCAGAACTGATATTGCAGTTTAACTACGGGAGCAGTAAGCATTTGCAGCATTCAACCAAGTTATGTACGGTAAGTGTTTAAGATTGTTGATGTTAATTTTGCAATTTCGTCTAACAAAATCTTAAAACTCTATATTTTGCAGAATCTCAAAAGAGGGAAGGCTATAGACACGAAGACTTGGCAAAAAACCGGGTGTATAAAGATGGTAACCGAGAAAAGGCGACGACCAATAAAGACAAAGAACCGTACAAGGGCAACGATTTTGAGGATGATGGGGAAGAAGTAGGTTTAGTATAATTTAATTTAATATAATTTAATGTAGTATAATTTTATTTTAATTGAATATTGAAGAAAATTAAAGAATGAATAATGAAATTAAAAAAAACTTATTTTTAAATCGACTAAAACTAATTTTTTCACTCGGGGGAGTCGCATCCAGAAGCACTCCAAAAGATGCGATTCAGAACGCATGTTTGTGTGAGAAGTTCATCGATTGGGTATGCATGCAGCAGCGCATCGGATCCATCATGCCTTCTGGATGCATTCCACTTCCAACTGGGGCTGCTCTGCAGTGTACGTGAAAGGCATCGAATGGGCAGAGCAATTCCCTATGCTCACGCAGGCGATCGCTGTTTTAAAGGTATAGTTTCATTGGCAATATTGCTTAGAATTGTCCATAGAATGCTTTCCCCACCCACGATTTATAACTTTTTTCGCGTCCGTACCAATATATAAATTTTAGCGCTCCTATGATATTGGTTTTTTTCTTTTGCAAATGCGGAGGGTCAAACGTGGTTTTTAAGATATAGTTTCTTTTGCAATATTGCAATACATTGAACTCTTTCTAGATTAGATTTCTTTTGCGCCGTTTGAGAGTGACACCGTTTTTGCTCCAAGTCTACCTTGTCGGGTATCGTGACGAATTTGTTGTAGGGTATGATGAATTTGAATGGTTATCGTTGATTTTGTTAAGAAGAAATATAATAACACCAGATAACATTAACTGCTGTAGTTTTATAGATTTTTCATATTGCTTTAGACATCAGCATAGAGTCACCTTATCCGACAACTTTTAAAAGTCCAAAAAGAGGATGGTTCCCGCTAAACGCTGTTGGATTGGGCTCCGTTGGAATTATGAATCCTAATTTTACAGAAATATGCTCAGTAGATGCAAGCAACTTTCTGTTTTACACTTTTAAAATTACTAATTTTTGGGGAAGTTATGTACTTTAAAAAAAAATCGTTCGTCACCTTACCCTACAACTTTTAAAAGTGCAAAAAAAAAAAGAGTGGTTCGCGCCAAACGCTGTAGGATTTAGCTCCGTAGGAATTTCGAATCCTAATTTTACAGAAATATGCTCATTAGCATGAGCGAATACGCATTCGTTATTTCGAAAGGAAAATCGCACCAATTTCCATCTTGCCTTCATCTTGATACTGTATCCGCCTCTAGTGACTCGGATATTGCGAACTTATTCGCAAAATTTTTCCAGTCCACGTACTCTTCTTTTAGTTACGATAACACCTCATTCTACCCATACCTACAACTGTTTTTTCACACCCCTAATTAGTGAGGATGATCTTTTACAAAGTTTGCAAACAATCAAGACGTCTTTCTCTTCTGGCCCTGATCTTGTACCGAGCTGTATCATAAAAAATGTGCCGACGCTTTGTGCAAACCGTTATCTAAACTTTTTCAGATATCCCTCCTTAATTCATATTTCCCTGAAGTTTGGAAGGAATCTTTTATTATGCCACTTCATAAAAAGGGAAGCAAGTCGGACATTATAAACTACCGTGGTATTGCAAAACTAAGCGCGATCCCCAAGTTTTTCGAACAGCTTATTACCGCTGAGCTACAGCACCAATGCAGCTCAGTAATGTCCCCAACTCAGCTTTACAAATCTTCTTGAGTTTACTTTAGTCATCAGAAGCGCTGTTAAAAATGATAATCAAACTGATGTTATTTTTACCGACTACAGTAAAGCTTTCGATGCCGTGAACCATTAGTTATTACACACATAAAAAAAAACTATGTAAAATCATCGATTTAATTTATTTATTTTTATTTATTTATTTGTTTAACTATTTTTACTACACCCAGAAAAATGATGGACAACATTTTAGGTCATGTATAACCTAAAACATTTTAAATGGACTAAATGTTCCTTTTTAGGTCATGTACTGCCTATAAATTTAAATTTTTGGTATATTTTCCCTACTTTTGAGGTCACGTATAGCCTAATTTTGTAGGTCATCGTGGGCCTTAAAATTAATGCATTTTACCTAAATAAATTTAAAAGTTTAAAACGCTTTAAAACTAAATGTATCTGTTAAATATTTATGCTGTACCTACCAAATAATAATTGTATTGCTTATTATAATTTAATAAATTAATTGAGGTACTATTTTAAGAAAAAATGTATTTAAATATTGTAAAGTGAGCTAAATAATATACATGCCGTGCAGTTCGTAATGCGCAGTATGCGTAGTTAGATATTTCAAATAAATAATGAATATTAAATTCTTTGAAAATAAGAGCATATAAGAGCAAGTCCGATGATATCGAATTCGCCGGAACCTATGCCTGCACCAAGAAGGCTGATGAGGACACAGTGATTACTTCGGAGACTGCCTTGGATGTGATGATGAACCACAGTTGAATTAGTTTTCACGACAAGAATTCCTAGATGAAGAAGGTGCTGGCCAAGCTGGAGCAGAACGACCCCGTACTACACTCGCTACAATTAGTTGCAGTTCCTTACCAGCAAGCCGATAGGCTGTGGCCGCATATTTTAGGACAATATCGTCCCCGTGCTCATGTTTTTCAAGCATGGAATGAAGGAGGAGTAGGCCTGCAGAAGCCCCATATCATTAATAATCATTATAATAAAATAAAAATTATATAAAATTAAGATACAAAGAAATCCACAAATCTGTATTTATTTTATAATATGGTACATTTTTCAGCACACATTTTTAGGCCAAAGAAAGCCTAAAATTATGGATAGGGGTTTCTCATATTTTTAGGCAGCCAATTACCTAAAATCTAGGCCAAAAATTACCCATATTTTAGGCCGTTAGTGGCCTTAAATTTTAGGTCATGGAATCCTACATTTTAGGCCATTTAGAGACTTAGCTCCATTTTAAGGCCAATTTTACCTAAATTCTAGGCCATTTTTTTACATTTTAGGTCATTTTTTTTTCTGGGTGTATACCCGTTACTTGTAGAGTTAAGGGGTATATTAGATTCGTGCAAAAGTATGTAACAGTTAGAAGGAAGCGTTTCCGACCATATAAAGTATATATATTCTTGATCAGGATCACTAGCTGAGTCAATCTAGCCATATCCGGCTGCTTGGTTTGCCCTGCTTGAGACTGCTTGCCTTAGCAGAGTAACGGGTATTTGATAGTCGCAGCACTCGACTATAGCGTTCTCTCTTGTTTTTTTCTGGGCGTATCAAAAAAACAATAATTTGGACACGTCATTTACGAAATAAACGCTTGGTTTGCCCTGCTTGAGACTGCTTGCCTTAGCTGAGTAACGGGTATTTGATAGTCGAGGCACTCGACTATAGCGTTCTCTCTTGTTTTTTTCTGGGCGTATCAAAAAAACAATAATTTAGACACGTCATTTACGAAATAAACGCTGTTAAAGGTTGATGTTGCTGCGAAGAATTAGTGATACGCGCAGTTTTGCTTTGCAACTAAATACTTGCTCACGAAATTTGGTAAATTTTAAGAAAGTACCGATAGTTTTCCAGAAAAATCTGGTATGCCACGAAGAAGCTTGGGCATTTTAGAACAGAATTTTTTAATTTTGGCCTACGGGCGACACCACTGAGCGTTGGCTCCGCAAGCAAAAGTTGGAAAAAAGTATTCGGAATCAAAAAGACGGTAATTACTACAATTGCCGTCGGCTCAAATATTTGCAAAAAATAAAAATTTTGAAACAAACTCGGAAAGTGAAGAAAACGACAACGACTTCAAGACATTACCACAAAGGTCGAATAAAGTCGAGGACGAGGAGTGATTAACGTTGGAGATTCCAATATTTTGTTTCACCCATAAATACTGTTTTATTTGCTGAAAGACAAAAAAGATTCCTTAAAAATTCCTCATACGAAACGTGTGACAGTTAGGCTGGCATGACACATTCAATTTTTATCATCAATTTATTGTAACAATTTTTCCCTTATGGGAGTTCAAATGAGTGCGAGCGAGATAGGAATAACATGAATTCGCCGCACAATTATTGAGACTAGCAGCAGAGCAGTCGACAAAAATTTATTCTAGTATATTCAATATTGAGCCTACGCACAATATCTAGGCACACTGAGTGAAAAGTGCTGTCAAAGTAAATATGGATCTGAAAAAGGCTGCTTCTTTCACATCAGAACTTAATAACTCTTATTTTAAAAAAATTTAAAAAACCCTCGAAAAAAATAAAAGGAAGAAATTCTCTGCAAACTGGTTGTTGAAAAGGGGAGATGCAGGGTAAATCTTAATTATATGAAAACTTTGATTGGTTGAAATAATAGAATATGGTGTGTACACCCAAAAAAAAAAACCTGAGTGTCAATTTAATAATTGTGGTTCAAAATGCCACTGCCACTAGGATCAAATTTCTGGGGTCAAATTGATCCCAAATGAGTGTCAAAAGTATACCGCACTTCACAAAACATCGAACTTGATAAGAAATATTGTCATTTTAATGACACAAGGGTCACATTAATAGCAATAATTGTCATTTATCGATTTCTGAAGTTCGAACTTCTTCTTTCGAAGTTCGAAATGTGCCTAACGCGAGGAGACGCAGCTGTTGCACTGTCTTTTATTTTTAAGTTTTTAATATTAAGCAAAAATGATTCATATAAATGATATAATTAAAGATTTTGTAGTTTAGACTGAAAACTTTTGCACTTTATCCGAAATATGAACACCTTTAATTTGAATATAAAACATATAAGATATGATTACTTGAAAAAATATCTTTTAACTATTTAATAAAATTTGCATATGGAAAACGATTAATTTTAAGTTGTAGAAAGTTTTAAATGTTCGCGAACGTGTTAACTTCACATTTAAGTTGAACTTATGCACTCCCGCATAACATAGCGCGATGGCCCAATTGGTAAGGCGTCTGCCTCTAACGCGGGAGGAACCCGGTTCGAAACCCAGCTGAAGCAGGTTAAGTAAAAAGTTTTTAAGATGCATATCTAGGATTTCTATAACAATTTGAAAAATAACAATGTATTAAAATTAAAAAAAAAAAAAATATATATGTTGTGTCGTGAGCGGGGTTCGAACCTCATACCACCGACCACAAAATAGCATCCGAGCAAAAGCACACTTAGCCCCTGAGCCATGCCCATATTTTTTTCGTCCGTGACAGAATGCTTGCAAGAGCATTCAATCCAATATATTTTTCTACTTAAATGACACCGGGTAGTGGCTATCTGACACCAAAAAGGGTCAAATTGATATTTTCGAAAATATTAAAGTGACACCAGAATAGGGTCAATTTGATGATCTTCGGATCGGGTTTTTTTTGCAACTCAATAGTGTCACATTGACACCTAAATAGTGGCACATTGATGACTATTTTTTTTTGGGTGTAGGATTTAACCATAGGCATATGCGCAAAATAAATGATGAAGATGGAAATGTATATATTCACAACAGCTTGGAAAACTTTAAAAAAAAATCAAGCCATTTATCCAAAAGATAAATACGTGCTGACGGAATTGTATTGGACCAGCGGAGCGCCTACAAGTTACTCTACGATACCTTGCCACAGGTTTTGTTTGTCTATTAATTTTGAATTTGAACTAGTATCCGTTTTTTGTCAAATGTAAGTGATACCGTTTATAGTTCAAATTCCGTAAAAATTTTACAAATACTAAACACAAATAAGCGTTATGGGGAAAAAAAATACATTTTAATGTAATGTCATTTGAATTCGCAAGGTTCGCCGCACAATAAATTGATGATAAAAATTGAATGTGTCATCCCAGCCTTAGTGTTTTATCAAAAAAATTGTTCTCTTATTTCTAACATTGTCAAATTTGTAATTTTGTTAAAAAAGGGAGAGCATGAAACAAATGTATGGGTGAATACTACGCCACCTAGATTAAAATAAATTTTTGATCAGATGCAACAGTGCGTATGAGTGATAAACTTTGAAGCCATTTTGGAGACCCTAAAACGCGTTATTTTCGAAAAATATCTTTCGGTATGCCTAAAATGCAGTAATGCGCACCAGATGGGAGGATGAAAGTAGAAGGATAACATAAATTATGCAAATATGTTTTTACTTTACTGCTCTATGTCTAAGCGTTGATATAAATTTTGAAACTACGAATCAATCTGCCTCACAACGCGTTAAGTGTTTTAGAAAAACTGACTATATTCGATTAAATTCCCACTTGGACCGCCTAAACTGGTCGTCCTTATACACATTCACTGACCTTGATAGCGCAATTCCTTAAAGAACTCGTCTGAATTTTGCTGCACGTCAGTCTCCCAAAAGGTCCCATTTCGATTCTAGGCATACATATGTATATAAATGTTAATTTAACAATAATAATACTTGTTTGTTTTCCAGCTTACGTATGTCCAAACTCTCCTTGACGGTATTGCCTTTAGCAGCAGAGCGTGGGATGTGGTGCTTGCTTCCAGCATTTGGGCAATTTGTCCACACATTTATTGTGTTCGAATGCTGTTCTCAAATTGTATTTATTAGTAATAAATTATTTAAATCCATTCTTAATGACAATATCGCAAATGACAATAGCAGAAAAGCTGTATCAGACGCGTTTGCCAATGGAAACACCTCACGTACGCGTATCGCGTTGCCAATTGAAAATACCAAAAAATACCGAAAAAACCGCATAGTGGAAAAATGCCTTTAGATACCTTTGTCCCCGAAGTTTCCCTTGGAAACTCATTAAAGCCTCCTTGGTTCTCCAGGCATTTGTCCTTCCTGAAAAACACAAAATCGCGTCTTTTTAGAAAATATAAGAAATCCGGGTCCGCCTCAGATTTTTCCCAATATGTTATCGCCCGATCTAATTTCGTAATATCTAATAATCAACGTTATGCTGAGTATATTGCTGAATGTAGACAAAATATCAGATCTGACCCTAAAAAATTATATTCCTTTGTAAATTCTAAATGAAAATCTAATGTATTTTCGCCATGTCTCCATTTGGGTGATCTTTCAGAATCTTGTGATATTAATATTTCTAACCTCTTTGCTATTTTTATACCCGTTACTCGTAGAGTAAAAGGGTATATTAGATTCGTGCAAAAGTATGTAACAGGCAGAAGGAAGCGTTTCCGACCACATAAAGTATATATATTCTTGATCAGGATCACTAGCCGAGTCGATCTAGCCATGTCCGTCTGTCCGTCTGTCCGTCTGTCTGTCCGTCTGTCTGTCCGTCTGTCCGTCTGTCCGTCTGTATGAACGCTGAGATCTTGGAAACTATAAAAGCTAGAAGATTGAGATTTGGCATGCAGATTCTAGGGGTTAATACGCAGCGCAAGTTTTTAACGCCGATGTGCCACGCCCTCTCTAACGCCCACAAACCGCGAAAAACTGTGACCCATTCTGTATGAACGCTGAGATCTCGGAAACTATAAAAGCTAGAAGATTGGGATTTGGCATGCAGATTCTAGGGGTTATTACGCAGCGCAAGTTTTTCACGCCGATGTGCCACGCCCCCTCTAACGCCCACAAACCGCGAAAAACTGTGGCACCCACAGTTTTGAAGCTATATTAACGGGAAAAGAAATGTGTATTTGTTTCATCAATACATATTGATAGACCAAAGTGGGAAACCCCCCCTCCCCCCTAACGCCCACAAACCGCGAAAAACAGTGGCACCCGTCTGTATGAACGCTGAGATCTCGGAAACTATAAAAGCTAGAAGATTGGGATTTGGTATGCAGATTCTAGGGGTTAATACGCAGGGCAAGTTTTTCCCGCCGATATGCCACGCCCCCTCTAACGCCCACAAACCGCAAAAAACTGTGGCACCCACAGTTTTGAAGCTATATTAACGGGAAAAGCAATGTGTATTCGTTTCATCAATACATATTGATAGACCAAAGTTGGAAACCCCCCTCCCCCCTAACGCCCACAAACCGCGAAAAGCTGTGGCGCCCATAGTTTTAAAGCTAGAGCAAAAGTGTAAACGCAATTTTGTTTGGGTTATTAACGCCTACCGAAATGTAGAAGAAATTTTTTAAATTTTTTGAAGCGGCTGCTTGGTTTGCCCTGCTTGAGACTGCTGACTTTAGCTGAGTAACGGGTATTTGATAGTCAAGGCACTCGACTATAGCGTTCCCTCTTGTTTTTCAATCTACATACTCTTCTCTCTCCTACAACACATCGACTAGTTATCCATACGCTTTGCCCCACATTAATAATTTCCACATCCCACCTTTTAAAATCAGTGACGTTCTAAATGACATGTTGACTATTGACGAGTCTTTCTCTGCAGTTCCCGATAAAATTCCGAGTTGCATAATCAAACAGTGTGCTGAATCTCTTTGCGGCCCGATCTCTTTTTTATTCAACCTCTCATTGCAACTGTGCAACTCTAATTCATCGCAGTTTTCTCCAGAAGAAACAAACAGATGTCATATTCACCGATTTCAGCAAGGCGTTCGATTCGGTTAACCACTCTTTACTTCTTTGTAAACTATCTCTTATTGGATTTCCTCCCTACTTGATTGGATTTCGTCATACTTGTCGAATAGATCTCAACGTGTCTTGTTCAAAAACGAAGTATCTTCTCTGGTAAATGTTACCTCAGGCGTACCACAAGGACCTGGGACCATTACTATTCATTTTGTTTATTACACACAAAACAAGAGGGAACGCTATAGTCGAGTGCCTCGACTATCAAATACCTGTTACTCAGCTAAAGCAAGCAGTCTCAAGCAGGGCAAGCCAAGCAGCCGCTTTAAAGTGGCGTCATCTACCGGCCATTTCATAATTTGATTATAACTTTTTACTGAGTGGGACGATTTAAAAAATTTCTTCTACATTTCGGTAGGCATTAATAACCCAAACAAAATGGCGTTTACACTTTTGCTCTAGCTTTAAAACTGTGGGCGCCACAGCTTTTCGCGGTTTGTGGGCGTTAGGAGGAAGGGGGGGTTTCCCACTTTGGTCTATCAATATGTATTGATCAAACGAATACACATTCCTTTTCCCCTTAATCTAGCTTCAAAATTGTGGGTGCCACAGTTTTTCGCGGTTTGTGGGCGTTAGAGGGGGCGTGGCACATCGGCGTGAAAAACTTGCGCTGTGTATTAACCCCTAGAATCTGCATGCCAAATTCCAATCTTCTAGCTTTTATAGTTTCCGAGATCTCAGCGTTCATACAGACGGGTGCCAAGGTTTTTCGCGGTTTGTGGGCGTTAGGGGGAGGGGGGTTTCCCACTTTGGTCTATCAATATGTATTGAAGAAACGAATACACATTCCTTTTCCCGTTAATCTAGCTGCAAAACTGTGGGTGCCACAGTTTTTCGCGGTTTGTGGGCGTTAGAGGAGGCGTGGCACATCGGCGAGAAAAACTTGCCTGCGTATTAACCCCTAGAATCTGCATGCCAAATCTCAATCTTCTAGCTTTTATAGTTTCCGAGATCTCAGCGTTCATACAGACGGGTTCCATAGTTTTTCGCGGTTTGTGGGCGTTAGAGGGGGCGTGGCACATCGGCGTGAAAAACTTGCGCTGCGTATTAACCCCTAGAATCTGCATGCCAAATCTCAATCTTCTAGCTTTTATAGTTTCCGAGATCTTAGCGTTCATACAGACGGACGGACAGACGGACATGGCTAGATCGACTCGGCTAGTGATCCTGATCAAGAATATATATACTTTATATGGTCGAAAACGCTTCCTTCTACCTGTTACATACTTTTTCAGGAATCTAATATACCCTTTTACTCTACGAGTAACGGGTATAAAAATAAGCTATGTAAAATCAACATAGAATAATAGTAGTTTACTATTTTCTGAAATTTTGTATTGTATTTTGTTGTTTTATTTTTTGGGTTATTGAATAGTATTTAACAATTAAAATAGTAGAAAACCTATCTACGAAATTGTCATGTATTTTGTTGTTTTATTCATTTGGCAAATTAATAGTAACGTCTCAATTAATATCGTAGCAAAACTATTTTATTTGTTCGCGTGTATTTTGTTGTTTTATTTTTTGGGGCACTGAATAGTGACACCAAAATTAATATCGTAACACAACTATTTTTTTCCTTCATGTATTTTGTTGTTTTAGAAATACAATTATAAATTGTAGGTCAACTATTTTTCTGGACTTAGGGTGGCTAGAGTATCCGACTCATAATCTCTTTTCTTCTTTCTTTCTTTTTCTTTTTTTTTTTTGGTAAATGTTGATTTTAAGTCTATAGATTTTCTTCTACGAAAATCATTCTTCTGTGGCCTACTGGTTAGAGTGCTCGACTCCGATGACTGCGGCCCCGGTTCGATTCCCAGCGGAGGCAATAACCTGACTTGTAAGTTTAAGTATCTGTGAAATGTAAGTGTCTATAAATAGCTTCGATATAAATTAATATAACAAATTACATTAAAAATAAAAACAGTTAAAAAAATAAATTTAAAAAAACAACAATTTTTTTCGGGTAAAATACTATTTTGTAGGTCATCTCCTATTTTATAGGTAACCTACTATTTTTTTGGGCATTGTTATATTTTTTATGGGTTGGGGCAGTTTTCACTATTACATCGTTGATTTTACATAGTTTTTATACCCGTTACTCGTAGAGTAAAAGGGTATATTAGATTCGTGCAAAAGTATGTAACAGGCAGAAGGAAGCGTTTCCGACCATATAAAGTATATATATTCTTGATCAGGATCACTAGCCGAGTCGATCTAGCCATGTCCGTCTGTCCGTCTGAATGAACGCTGAGATCTCGGAATCTATAAAAGCTAGAAGATTGAGATTTGGCATGCAGATTCTAGGGGTTAATATGCAGCGCAAGTTTTTCACGCCGATGTGCCACGCCCTCTCTAACGCCCACAAACCGCGAAAAACTGTGGCACCCACAGTTTTGAAGCTATATTAACGGGAAAAGCAATGTGTATTCGTTTCATCAATAAATATTGATAGACCAAAGTTGGAAAACCCCCCTCCCCCCTAACGCCCACAAACCGCGAAAAGCTGTGGCGCGTTTTAAAGCTAGAGCAAAAGTGTAAACGCCATTTTGTTTGGGTTATAAACGCCTACCGAAATGTAGAATAATTTCTTTTAATTTTTTGAAGCGGCTGCTTGGTTTGCCCTGCTTGAGACTGCTGACTTTAGCTGAGTAACGGACTGGCTTTCACGTAATATGTGTGTTTAAATTGGCAGCAGAAATTTGCAGATGTGCCTACAATCGTAAAAATACGTCTTCATAACTTTTTCAAGGGCAAAACTGGCCGAACAAATTGTTACCCGGTGGACATTTGTTGTTAGATGAATAAATTTTATATTTTACTAGCAATACCAGAAGCGACGTTGTCCGCTACTATAAACAAAGCATTTCATGCTTTAGATACTATAGAATATATTACCTATGTAATATATAGTAACCTAATTTTATTATGTTTCGGGTTTTTTCGGATATTAATTAGAATTCTAAAATATGATAAGAAAAGGTTATTACCACAGCAAACCCCACCTAATATTTTACCATAATCCCTAACCATAACTTAACTTTTCTTTACACTGCATAAACCCTACCTGTCTCTCACTCCTCTCTCACACACAATTTTTAAATACCCTAATGCTGTTTTCACTATTTCCTCGCCTTATTTTCGATCGTTCCTATGGGAGCTATATGATATAGTCGTCCGATTTTCCTAAAATTTAATTCGAAATTCAGAATAATTAAAAGAGCAAGAGCATAAGGTAATATGTCAAAAAACACATAAGTTATCATTTTTTTTCAATTATTTTTCCGATTATTCCTATGGGAGCTATAAGATATAGTTGTCCGATCCGGCCGGCTCCGACTTATATAATACCTGCTATAGAAAAACGACTTTTGGTAAAGTTTCATTTTGATAGCTTTAAAACTGAGGGACTAGTTTGCGTAAAAACGGACGGACGGAGAGACGGACGGACAGACGGACATGGCTAGATCGACTCGTCTAGTCATGCTGATCAAGAATATATATACTTTATGGGGTCGGAAACGTCTCCTTCACTGCGTTACAAACTTCTGAAAAAATTATAATACCCTCTGCAAGGGTAAAAAAAGTGAGAAGAGAAATACTAAAATCAAGAGGGGTCGATGTTGTTTTTTTTCGTGCTCAATTTTTCTGGGTGTAGAAGAGACGATCTAGCCATGTCCGTCTGTCCGTCCGTTTCTATGCGAACTAGTCCTTCAGTTTTAAAGATATCGAGATGAGATTACCAAAAGTCGTCGGATCCAACCGGATATATCTTATAGCTCCCATAGGATGATCGGAAAAATAATAGAAAAAAATTATAGCTTCGGTTTTTATTTTGACATATTACTTAATGCTATTGGGAATATTTTTTTACATCGTTCTGAATTTCGATAAAAATTTTAAAAAAAATCGGACGACTATATCATATAGCACCTATTAGAGCTATATGATATAGTCGTCCGAAAAACTAAAGGGAAATGAATAGGAACAAAATAATAGGAATATAACTAAAATATCTGGAGTATAACTAAATTTTAAAACTTAAAATTTCGAACTAAATTTAACATAAATCAGACGGCTATATTATATCAAACAAAAACACCTCTTAACGAGGTATAAAAATAGTGACGATCGCACCTTCAACGTACAAAAGTTCTGATATCAAATTTTGTGACGAAAAATGATTTTAGATGCGACCAAATAAGTACGCTACCTAAAATTTACTCTTTCGACCCGCTTTAACAAATATTTAATATCTACACGAAAGTTTTCTGTTGTAGCGTGACGAATGAATAAATTTTAGGTAGCGTACTTATTTGGTCGCATCTAAAATCATTTTTCGTCACAAAATTTGATATCAGAACTTTTGTACGTTGAAGGTGCGATCGTCACTATTTTTATACCTCGTTAAGAGGTGTTTTTGTTTGATATCAGAAGTTTTTGTTTTGACCACAGTCGAAGTACCCCAATACCATGACTAGGAGTCGTCCCCATATGGCTTGGCTATTGAAAAAACGCGCATATATTAAAATAATAAAAACAATTTTTTTTGTGGGGGCAATGGTTAAACATTTTTTTTAAATCTTAATTTGTTTTTATTTTTAAGAAATTAAAACATTTTTTTTTTTTTAATTTTTTTTGAAAGAAGAGGAATTAATGAAAAAGACATGAAGTTAATCAATTCATATAACCGGAGATACAGATTTTCAATGAGAGGGTACTTTTCCAAATTTGACGATTTTTGGCAACTTAAAAAAATTCTAACTAAAAAAATAATTTTTTTTCGGTCAAATCCTGATACGCGTGTTTACTTATTATCAGAATAGTATACGTAAAAAAAGTTTCAGGCAAATCACAAATGTGACCCAATAAAAAGTGATCGGTTTGTAAAAGAACCGCCCATTTATGAATTTATTTATTTACTTATTTATTTATTAATTAATAATTTAATTTATTTTTTTATTTACTTAATTATTTATTTATTCATTTAATTTTTATTTACTTTTTTATTTATTTTTATTTATTTATTTATTTACTTATTTATTTATTTACTTATTTATTTATTTACTTATTTATTTATTTACTTATTTATTTATTTACTTATTTATTTATTTACTTATTTATTTATTTACTTATTTATTTATTTACTTATTTATTTATTTACTTATTTATTTATTTATTTATTAATTTTAAGAATTGTATAATGGAACGCTTTAAAACAATTGTAACGATTTCTTGACCCTAAAATACATTTTGGATACGCACATACTAAATTCAATGCTTTTAGGCAGCGTTAGTTGTTTTGGGCTAACATAAGTGGCCATTTTCGTTTCTGAATAACTTTTAAACGTGACTTTTTACAGTAGTGTGTTATATACCAAAATTTAAGGAATCTCAAGGGCTATACAGTTTAAAGTTTTAAAGAAAATCGTTAGAGCCGTTTTTGAGAAAAATAAAAAAAAGCTAAAAAAAAAGTTAAAAAAAAATTTGTTTTGTGCATATCTTTTTAACTATAACATTTACACAAATTACATATAGGGGGCGCTTACAGCATTTCAAAATACCTTTCAAACGAGATACAGCACAAGTCTGTAGCTTCAGTAGTTTAGAAGTTACAGCCTTCCGTATTTTAGCTATTTTTAGCTGTTTTCCCGCTAAACTAGCGGGTTTTTCCAAAAGTGGTAGAACTAAAGTTTCTTATATCGAGCTGTTGAACATCATATCAAATTTTCAGGACTTTAAAACCATGTTTTGGGACACACAGACAAACTGACAAACTGACAAACTGACAAACAGAATTAAAATTTCATTTTGGGAAGAAGAAGAAAATCTTGTTTTCGGTATAACTTTTGAACGGAGCGTCCGATTTTCTGATATGACCCCTCATATTAAGCGCATTTTCAGTAGGAATACAACTAACATAGTGCGGGGGGCCGATTATCCCCACGGGCCCCAACAGATCCAAATTTCTAAATTTTCACTTCTACACTTTCACCGCTCTCTCTCCCAAACCAATTGATTTTCTTGAGGTCTTGGTATGCAATCCTTTAAGTTTTAGGAATACCTTTAATTTGGTGTATCACTCGCGAGGATCGGACCATTACAGCAGATTTTCAATTCTGCGGCTATATAATAGTAGTCGCCTTCGCACACTCTCCTGGTGCGCTTCGTCACTACATGGACTGCCGTCCATAGTGATAGCTGCCAAAGAAGGGATCGATCAATTAATGTCAAAATAATACGAATACGCAAGTAAATTTAAATATAACATTTCTGTAATTTGTAATTAAATAGGAATGATCTGCAAGGGTATATAAACTTCGGCTGGCCGAAATTAGCTTCCTTTCTTGCCTGAACTTTTAAAGCAGCGGTCGGCAGCGCCCTATTAAGTGAGCATAGGGTTTTGTTCTGCCCAGCCGCTACCTCTCACATACAATGTAGAACAACGGTCTGCACACACACATCGATGAGTTGCCCAGTGCAAATTACACACACAAACATAAAACAAAATGTCATCGTATGTGTGTGCCGACCGCCGTTTTAAAGGATGAATATCCCAACACGTTTGGGAACGGTTGTAACATTTCAAAACGAACTCATAACAAAACAAGAGGGAACGCTATAGTCGAGTGCCTCGACTATCAAATACCCGTTACTCAGCTAAAGTCAGCAGTCTCAAGCAGGGCAAACCAAGCAGCCGCTTCAAAAAATTTTAAAAATTTCTTCTACATTTCGGTAGGCGTTAATAACCTAAACAAAATTGCGTTTACACTTTTGCTCTAGCTTTAAAACTATGGGCGCCACAGCTTTTCGCGGTTTGTGGGCGTTAGGGGGGAGGGGGGGTTTCCAACTTTGGTCTATCAATATGTATTGATGAAACGAATACACATTGCTTTTCCCGTTAATATAGCTTCAAAACTGTGGGTGCCACAGTTTTTCGCGGTTTGTGGGCGTTAGAGGGGGCGTGGCATATCGGCGTGAAAAACTTGCGCTGCGTATTAACCCCTAGAATCTGCATGCCAAATCTCAATCTTCTAGCTTTTATAGTTTTCGAGATCTCAGCGTTCATACAGACGGGTGCCACTGTTTTTCGCGGTTTGTGGGCGTTAGGGGGGAGGGGGGGTTTCCATCTTTGGTCTATCAATATGTATTGATGAAACGAATACACATTCCTTTTCCCGTTAATCTAGCTTCAAAACTGTGGGTGCCACAGTTTTTCGCGGTTTGTGGGCGTTAGAGGAGGCGTGGCACATCGGCGAGAAAAACTTGCCTGCGTATTAACCCCTAGAATCTGCATGCCAAATCTCAATCTTCTAGCTTTTATAGTTTCCGAGATCTCAGCGTTCATACAGACGGTGCCACAGTTTTTCGCGGTTTGTGGGCGTTAGAGGGGGCGTGGCACATCGGCGTGAAAAACTTGCGCTGCGTATTAACCCCTAGAATCTGCATGCCAAATCTCAATCTTCTAGCTTTTATAGTTTCCGAGATCTCAGCGTTCATACAGACGGACGGACGGACAGACGGACGGACAGACGGACATGGCTAGATCGACTCGGCTAGTGATCCTGATCAAGAATATATATACTTTATATGGTCGGAAACGCTTCCTTCTACCTGTTACATACTTTTGCACGAATCTAATATACCCTTTTACTCTACGAGTAACGGGTATAAATATTACCTGAAATTTCTAAAATTCTAACCAAAATTTTTATTATGGTTGTCGGATAACTATGCATATCTTTTTTTTTTTTTTTAATGTTTTTTGTTTTATTTTTAAACTCTAAATGATTAGAAACTTCATTGCGGCGTGATAATCCATATTTTAGCAATTTGTTGCTTTGTTTTGGATAAAGTACTGATTTCGAATTCAGATTTTTGTAGTCTTTATACACTCAAAAAATTGTTTTTCCTAAATTTTAGAAAATCGCCATAAAATGAAATTATTTTCTTATTTTAAGAAAATTTTTTACTTTTCAGAATTTTTTTTCTTAGATCTAGGAAAAAACGCCATTAAAATAGATTTTTATGAAAAACTTTTTTAAAGTTTAGAAAAATTAAATTTTTTCTAAAATCTATGGTTTTTTTCCTATATTGTCCTCGGAAAATTTTCTTAGATTAATTGCAATTTCGTTATTAAATTTAGAAAAAATGTAATTCAGACCTTTATAGAATCTAGAAAGTCGCTATTAAACCCACGGTAAATTTTTCTAAAATTAAAAAATTTTTCTAAATAAAAAAAAATACTTTTCTTAAAAACAGAAAAGTGAAATTAGGAAAATGCCATACATTTTAGAAAATTTGTATCATGCCTTTTAACTTATTTATTGTTGTTATTCTTTCTATGAATAAGAAGAAGACATGAGGCTAGTCCGCGGCGCGTTGCGATGTGTATGTATGTATGTATATATATGTAAATGTTTATATGCGTACATATGTGATCAAGATTTTTTTTGTGGGTAACTGTAACTTTTATTGCGTTGTTTTTTGGGAAATGCAGCCGAAATGTTGCTGGCGTTGCGCTGTTTCTTCAACCCTTCTAGTCAGTTTGAATTAGGCATTCGAAGTAATAAGTTGTGTTGAACCTGTGCATTTAATAAAGGTACAGTGCGAACCCTCAAAAAATGAAATTTATGCAAATACATAGGTAAGTTATTGAAATAATATTAAAATGTCCATTTGTTACATTTCAGGGTGTATATAAAATTGGTAAGTGTGTAAAAATTTCCAGTTTATTAATTTTTTTATTTATTACATATTAATAAATTGTTTGGCGCAAATACGCTTATTTTTTAATTATTATTAATTTTATTGATTACAGAAAATAGTTTAATACCAGGTATTGTTGATTTACCGGTATTTATTTATGTTTTAAATATTTATGTTTTAATATATAAAAAAAATTATTAATTTTTTCTTAATTTCTTTTCTTTTTCTCTTTTCTGTTTTCTTTTCTTATTTAGGAACATTAATAATTTTTTCTCTACTTTCTCATTTTTTTAGAAAATATAATAATTCTCTTTTCAGCATATTTATTTGAGAGTTTGTAAACATATCGATAGCGCACAAAATAAAAATGAATTTTATTTGGAAAAATTATTTGTGGTATTTTTTCTGATTTAAAAAAAAAAAATGTTCTGGAAATAAGAAATATCCTTTCTAACTTTAAGAAAAGTACTTTCTAGATTTTATGAAAATTTTTTAAATGTATGGCAAATTTTTCTTAATTTTAGAAAAATTTTTTTACTTTTAAGAAATTTTTTTCTATATTTAAGAAAAATCCTTTCTAAAATGTATGGATAATCGCCATCGACTTAAATCCATGGCGAATTACTTAATTTAATTGCGATTTCAGGCTGTTTTTTTTTTGAGTGTACACAGTATTCCAGTTGTATTCCTACTGAAAATGCGCTTGATATGAGGGGTCATATCAGAAAATCGGACGCTCCATTCAAAAGTTATACCGAAAACAAATTTGTGGGGGCCTTGTCAAAATGAAAATTTAATTCTGCTTGTCAGTTTGTCCGCTTGTCAATTTGTCCAAAACCTGTTTTTTAAGTTCTGAAAATTTGATATGATGTTCATCAGATCGATATAAAAAACTTTAGTTGGACCACTTTTGGAAAAACCCGCTAGCTTAGCGGGAAAACTGCTATAAATAGCTAAAATTTGGAAAGCCGTAACTTCTATACTACTAAAGCTACAGACTTTTGCTGCATGCTATAAACACCTTCTATATGCAA
Source organism: Drosophila mimetica (assembly GCA_037075245.1). Lineage (NCBI taxonomy): Eukaryota > Metazoa > Arthropoda > Insecta > Diptera > Drosophilidae > Drosophila > Drosophila mimetica. Next base: position 28,706,562 of record JBAMCH010000007.1, on the reverse strand, counting down.
TTTGTGTAAATGTAATTGTTAAAAAGATATGAACAAAACAAAATTTTTTTTTTAACTTTTTTTTTAGGTTTTTTTGTTTTTTTTCAAACTGTAGGGTCAAGGAATCGTTAAAATTGTTTTTAACCAATCCATTTAGGTAACTTTTGTTTTACGATTTTTGAAATAACAAGCTAGTTTGGCAAGAAAATCGCTAGAAAAGGCTACATTTCGTAAGTCCGTAACTTGCGAAATATTAATGCTACAGACTTGTGCTTTACCTTATATTAAAGGTATTTTTAAATAAAATAAACGCCTCCTTAACAAAATGTATGTAAATGCAATGCTTAAAAAACCATAAGCAAAACCATTTTTTTAAAACTTTTTTTTTTTAGCTTTTTTTTATTTTTTTCAAAAACGGCTATAACGATTTTCTTTAAAACATTAATCCGTAGAGGCCTTGATATTCTTTAAATTTTGGTATGTAACTCGTTATTGTGCGTATCCAAGCTGCATTTTAAACCGTTCCATATAGAAAACTTTTTTTACGACTTTTGACAAAACCCGCTAGTTTAGTCTAAAGAAATCGCTAGTACTAGATCCTATGGAAACAAAAGTATGAAGATTTGATATGACTCATGTTTAAAACAAAAACCCCTGATATCAAACAAAAACACCTCTTAACGAGGTAAAAAATTAGTGACGATCGCACCTTCAACATACAAAAGTTCTGATATCAACATTTGTGACGAAAGATGATTACACACATGATTAAATACACTTTTTAAAATGTATTTTTTCGGCACTCTGCAATAGAAAATGTTCGTGTGTTTTTTAAAACTATTCTAGCCTTTTTCCCTTTATAGGCATTGCAGAGTGCCGAAAAAATTTAAAAAAGTGTATTTAATCATGTGTGTAACCTCGTTAAGAGGTGTTTTTGTTTGATCTAAATAAGAAGGAGAAATTGAAAACTAAATCAAATTGTATATATGTATCTTTGTTAAATTTTCAATCTTGATTTCCGCAGGCGAATCTTCGGGAGACTTTAATGCTTTTCAAGTTATGCAACTCGAGCACGTTAATCGTTCTTTTTAATCGGTACCTTGTGGGGAGGCATTTACAAAGTTGCGGTAGCTATAACACTACAACTTGTTGCGCACTAAGCAAATATAATGTAATTTTCACGGGTGTAGACACTACGTTGTGGGTTCCCTAATATTTGCTCTTTGATTGTGAACTATTTCCCCTTTTCTTGTATCTTATGATGTCCACTTGTTGTGCCGCGCATTTTATTTTCGTTATCTAGGCGTAAACAAATTTAAAAAGTTCGAAATCTTACGGAATTCTTTAGCGGTCGGCATATAATTGTGCACGAAAATGACGAAAAACCTCATCGATCTGTTTTTAACCCTTTTTTAAAAAAAAGTTAAAAATTAATTAGACCGAGAAGTCCTTTCGGAAAGCCGGCATAGGAGAGATGACGAAGAATTGTTGTATTTATAGCCGTTACTCGTGCAAAAGTACGTAACAGGTAGAAGAAAGCGTTTCCGACCATATAAAGTATATATATTCTTGATCAGGATCATTAGCCGAGTCAATATGGCCGTGTCCGCCTGTCCGTCCGTCCGTCTTTATGAACGCTGAGATCTCGGAAACTATAAAAGCTAGAAGATTGGCACTTTGCATGCAGACCCTAGGGGTTAATACGCAGCGCAAGTTTATATAAACAAGGGTATATCATTTTCGGCTGCCCGAAGCTAGCTTCCTTTCTTGTTTGATATGACCCCTCATATCAAGCACAATTTCATTAAGAATACCATGAGCTTTGTGCGAGGGCCCATTATCCCCACCGGCCCCAACAGATCCAATACTCTACATTTTCACTTTTATATTTTTTCTTTGTTTTTGCGATACCTTTAACTTGGTGTATCGCGCGCTAGGATCGGACAGATTTTCAATTTTCGATGCATATATAAACCTAGAAAACAAAATGGACTATAAAGGGGCCTAAATACCTAACATTTTAGGAAACATGGCCAGGAAAAGACGTCAAGGCCATGCATTACCTAAAATGTTGGTCATGTGGACTATATTTTGTACGCTGCCTTGGTCAATTTGATCAATTTTTGGTAATCGTTGCCTAAGAAATGGCTAGTGGACTAGATTTTTAGGTCAGAATTACCTAAATATCAGGAATTTTAAAAACAGTAAAAATTTTTACTATCTATTAATAACATATTTGTTTATTTTAATTGTTTATATTGATTATTCGTATAAGTACCTTTCTGAAAAAACAATCATTTCATCTTGTCCTCGGTGGGAATCGATCCCCATTCATTTGCGCGAGAGTCCAATAAGCTAGCGTCTGGTCTACAGAACTATTTAAAGGACCTGCGGAAAAACCAAAGGCTGCTTCTAGGGGCACAGGCGAATTTTATTTTTAGAATAGTACGCTATTACCTCAAAATTAGGAAAATAGTCCACGTTGGTATTGATTTTATATATTGAAACTTTTTTATCACTAGCTTAAAGGTAAGTCTAATAATATTTTTAAATATTAAACTTAAAAATCGAATAATTTGTTTATTAATATTACCAACCAGAATTTGTATTAAATTGTAAGTAAAAATCGACTTCAAACTATTCCTAGTTGTAAGTCTTATGGACAAATTTTTAGGTTAAGATGACCTATCCTTCAACAAACAGAAGTTCTGATATCAACATTTATGACGAAAGATGATTACATACATGATTAAAAACACTTTTTAAAATGTATTTTTCTTGCTGCACTCTGCTATTTGTTCGTTTGTTCTTAAAAACTAGTGTAGCCTTTTTCCCTTTATAGGCATTGCAGAGTGCCGAAAAAATAAATTTTAAAAAGTGTTTTTAATCATGTGTGTAATCATCTTTCGTCACAAATGTTGATATCAGAACTTTTGTATGTTGAAGGTGCGATCGTCACTAGTTTTTTACCTCCTTAAGAGGTGTTTTTTTTTATACAGGCGGTTTTTGTTTTAAACATGAGTCAAATCAAGTATATTAACTACTGTCTTCTTCATACTTTTGCTTCCATAGGATCTAGTACTAGCATTTTCTTCCCGATAAACTAGCGGGTTTTGTCAAAAGTCGTAAAAAACGTTTTTTATATGGAACGGTTTAAAATACAGTTTGGATACGCACAAACAAAATTAAATGATCGGGCACGATTAGTTGTTTTAAGCTAACAAAAGTAGACATTTTTGAATAATTTTCAAACGTGACTTTTTACAATAACGTGTTACATACCAACATTTAAGGAATCTCAACGCCTCTACGGATTAATGTGTTAATGAAAATCGGTAGAGCCGTTTTTGAAAAAAAAAAAAATAAAAAAACAAAAAAAAAATTTTTTTTAATTATTTAATTTAAAAATACCTTTAGTATGAGGTGAAGCACAAGTCTGTAGCATTAACATTTCGCAAGTTACGGACTTACGATTCCTTGACCCTACAGTTTGGATACTCAAATACAAAATTCAATGCTTAGGAAGCGTTAGTTGTTTTGGGCTGATAAAAGTGGCGATTTTCGTTTCTGAATAACTTTTAAAGGTGACTTTTTACAGTAATGTGTTATATACCAAAATTTATTTAAGGAATCTCAAGGGCTATACAGTTTAAAGTTTAAAAAAAAATCGTTAAAATCGAAAAAAATAAAAAAATCTAAAAAAAAGTTAAAAAAATGTTGCTTTGTGCATATCTTTTTAACTATTACATTTACACAAATATAGGAGGCGTTTATAGCATTTAAAAATACCTTTCAAACGAGATGCAGCACAATTCTGTAGCTTTAGTAGTATAGAAGTTACGGCCTTCCGTATTTTAGCTATTTATAGCTGTTTTTCCGCTAAACTAGCGGGTTTTTCCAAAAAGTAGTAAAACTAAAGTTTTTTATATCGATTTGTTAAACATCATATCAAATTTTCTGGACTTTAAAACCATGTTTTGGACAAACTGACAAACAGAATAAAATTTTTATTTTGGGAAGAACTTTTGAACGAAGCGTCGGATTTTCTGATATGACCCCTCATATTAAGCGCATTTTCAATAGAAATACAACTAACGTAGTGCTTTTACACCTTCACCGCACTCTCTACCAAACTAATTGATTTTCTTGAGGTCTTGGTATGCAATCCTTTAAGTTTTAGCAATACCTTTAATTTGGTGTATTACTGATTACGATCGGACCATCATAGCAGATTTTCATTTTTTCGTGTATCTATAGTAGTCGCCTTCGCACACTCTCGTGGTGCGCTTCGTCACTACATGAACTGCCGTCCATAGTGATAAGGTCAACTGAGCTCAGCATTTGAAATGGTAGGTTTCTGTGTCCAATAAATTTATGCGAAAAAAGAAAATTGTATTTCAACTTTTAGGCAGTGCGCAATGGCCCTAAACTTTTGCTAGGAATTACGTGTAACAAGAAAGAAAGCTAACTTGGGCCAGCCGAAGTTTTTATACCCTTGCAGATCGTTCCTATTCTATTTGAAATTACAAAAATGTTAAATTTAGATTTGCAACAAACAAAATTATAGCAGTTTACGGAGTATTTTGACACTAATTAATCGATCCTTCCTATGGCAGCTATATATAATATAGTCATCCAATTTATGTTAAATTTAATTCGAAATTCTAAAATAATAAAATAAACTTATATTCCAAAGTAGAAGAGAATACAATAAAAATTAACAAAGCTATAATTTTGTTCCTATTAATTTCCCTTTAGTTTTCCGATCGTTCCTATGGAAGCTATATGATATAGTCGTCCGATTTTCCTAAAATTTAATTCGAAATTCAGAACAATTAAAAAATGATATTTCCAAGAGCATAAGGTAATATGTCAAAAAACACATAAGTTATAATTATTATACCCGTTACTCGTAGAGTAAAAGGGTATATTAGATTCGTGCAAAAGTATGTAACAGGTAGAAGGAAGCGTTTCCGACCATATAAAGTATATATATTCTTGATCAGGATCACTAGCCGAGTCGATCTAGCCGTGTCCGTCTGTCCGTCTGTCCGTCCGTCTGTATGAACGCTGAGATCTCGGAAACTATAAAAGCTAGAAGATTGAGATTTGGCATGCAGATTATAGGGGATAATACGCAGCGCAAGTTTTTCACGCCGATGTGCCACGCCCCCTCTAACACCCACAAACCGCGAAAAACTGTGGAACCCGTCTGTATGAACGCTGAGATCTCGGAAACTATAAAAGCTAGAAGATTGAGATTTGGCATGCAGATTCTAGGGGTTAATACGCAGGCAAGTTTTTCTCGCCGATGTGCCACGCCTCCTCTAACGCCCACAAACCGCGAAAAACTGTGGCACCCACAGTTTTGCAGCTAGATTAACGGGAAAAGGAATGTGTATTCGTTTCTTCAATACCTATGGATTGGCCAAAATAAACCACCCCCTATCCCCCCTAACGCCCGCAAACCGCGAAAAACTGTGGCACCCACAGTTTTATAGCTAGATTAACGTGCAAAAGAATATTCATTAGTTTCTGCAATACCTATTAATTGACAAAAAATATTAAAGTTGTTTGGATGAGTAACGGGTATCTAATAGTCGAGGCACTCGACTATAGCGTTCTCTCTTGTTTTACAGTTCGATTTAGCATAGTCCGTAGAGCTTCTGACTCTGAATAAAAAATACCGTGTTCAATCCGGGTGCGTGTCATAACGCCCGGTGTCATAGCGCCCGCGGGCGCTATCTTTCCATTTCTTTTCAGATTTCAAACGACTTTTAAAGAAATGATGGCTAACGAAAGTGTTTTCCTAATCGGCAAGCTTAGTCAAATATAAGTTTATTCCATGTTTTTTTACAGTTCGATTTAGCCTAGTCCGTAGAGCTTCTGACTCCGAATAAAAAATACCGTGTTCAATCCGAATGCGTGTCATAACGCCCGGTGGGCCTTATGTCACTTTTACGAGTGTCATAACGCCCTTTCAAAAAGTGTCATAGTGCCCGCGGTATTATGTCACTTTTAAAAGTGTCATAACGCCCGCTACTTCTAAAAAATTTTAAAATGCATTTTGAGTTAAGGAGAATACCGATAAGAGAATTACTGTTTGTTATGTTGTAAAGCGCATTCAGAATCAATGATATTACTGAGAAGAGAAGTACCGTCATATTTTAGTCAGTCATCACTGATCTTTAAAAATTCTAAGCTGTTGCTGCTCTTACAACGCAACAACAATTGTTTAAAATTAAGTGTTCGGCGGCAAATAAATTTAGTAATAGTAGTTTTTCTACCATGTAGGCACTTCCAAATATGCAAATAAATCTGGAACGGCGTTCAATAAACTCTCTATTTCTCTGCCCGTACAGCAGACAGATTGTTAAGTATCATTTACAAGTATTTCAAAAAATTGTTAAATAGACCGCAGACCAAATTTTTTTTTCTAAAAAATTGCGCGATTTTTTTGAAAACAGATCGCCTCCTTAACTTCTTCCGTACAACCTATTTCTATATTATTCTATACTACTCATTAATATATTTCTCACATTTACAAGTATTTCAATAAAATTTTAAATAGATCGCAAACAAACATTTGTTTGAATAAAGGTGCAAGCCGCATTATTGCTTACTGCGCGCGCTCAAGCTGAATACGACTTCTTGTATTATATTAATAACCAGCAGGGTCGCCCGCAGCTTCGCCTGCGGAAATCAAGATTGAAAATTTTACAAATATGTTTTTTTTATCATAATAAAAAAGGAAAACAGGTGAGAGGAGAAGCCGCGAATCAAATTGTTTAAACATTTCAATTTGTTTAAACAATATGAGGCGCGTGTAAGGAAGAGAAAGAGAATCTATTGGTTTGAATATTTATGTTTTTTTCAATATTATCAATGCAATTTAAATTAATTTAAAACATAAAAATCAGTAAGAAAACAAATCTTATTTCCTTAGTCAGCTGCAATGCACACACATATATATTTAGTTTGTAAAATACGCATTTTTATGTTGTTGCCGTGAGTATATTTTTTTTTCTATTCTTTTTTACAACTCCACAGTTTGTCAAAAGTTTTAAAACATTTCGTGTTAGCTAAACGGTTTTTTGGATTTTAAAAATAAAAGAATTTTTAGGAAAACTTCAAATGTAAAACCAAAATCTAAAGCCTTATAATCTTAAGGTCGTGTGTTCAAATCAAAGTTCTAGTCAAAATTGGAGTTCTGTTAATTTTTTTTTTTACTTTGTTCTGAGAGGTTATGGAATACTCATTTGGCATTCCGCTCTTTACCCTCTACCTAAAAATAGTTTACAAAGTGAAAAAGAAATACATCATTATTGGCAAGAATTGCGGTGGGTTTGAACCCACGACCTATAGACTATGTTTCCTTTACTTACAACATAACATTTCTGAACTAAAAGAAGTTCTTGCTGACATTAATACAAAGGGTTAACAAATAAGGAGCAAAAGTTTTACCATGATCACTTTGCAATTTCGCTAAGGATGAGCAAAAGAAGAATAAAAAGTCAAAAGAAGTTTAATTCTTTTTACAAAAAGCACATATACTGAGTTACTTAAAGTGACCTAACTGGAGACATATTTTTTGAACCATTAGTTTAACAATAACAAAATCAAAAGAGAAGCAAATATTTATGTGATTTAGAACATCAAGAAAATTAATTCCCATTTAAGAATTATTTTTTGGTTTTCAGTATTTTGTTTTTATTAATTTTTTACCTTGATTTGGATTATATTAACAATGTCAGAAAGGCAGGTGGGGGGAGAAGCCGTAAATGTTTAAACATTTCCATTTGTTTAAACAATATGAGGCAAGTGTAGAATATAGCAAAAGAATTAATTGATTTGAATATTTATGTTTTTTTTTTAATTTATTAATGCATTTTGAATTTTAAAACACAAAAATCGGTTTGAAAATGTCTTAAACCTGTTGTGGAAATGAAAATGAAAATTTTTAGCAAAAGGATATCAGTATTACCATGAATTTAAACTTAAGCAATTCTCACTTCCTTAGCCAGCTGAAATGCACACACACACGTACACTTGCACATATCTAATGGTTGGGGGTGTAAATACGCATTTTAGCGTGCGTGTGTGTGTACGCAACGGGGCCAATTTATGTTTTTATTTTGTTTTTACAAATCCACAGCTTGTTAATAATTCAACATTTGAAAGGTAATAAGTAGTTCGGAAACATTTTGTCTTAGCTTATCGGGTTTTTGGATTTTAAAAATAAAAACAAATTTAAGGAAAACTTCGATTGTAAAACTGTTAGCAAAATCTAAAACTGATCGGAGCAGCATGATTTTGCAAATAGTAAAATCATTTAAAATCCGACTTTAAATGTATATACATACGAATTTTCCTTGAAATTTGCTTAAGGGGAAATGAATACCTCCACCGATAATTTATAATTTAACGTTTAGCTAAAAGAATGAAGCAACAAAAAAAAATCGATATATTCGCATTTAAAAAAAAAGGAATAATTGGCGACCTTGACAAAGGGGGCTGAATTTCAAAAAAGTTTAAATGCTGTTATTTGCGTGTATCCCATAAAATTATGAAGAGCCATTTTTCAAATATGTATTTTTCAAATATAGCTCCCATAGGAACGATCGGAAAACTAAAGGGAAATTAATAGGAACAAAATTATAGCTTTGTTAATTTTTATTGTATTCTCTTCTACTTTGGAATATAAGTTTATTTTATTATTTTAGAATTAAATTTAACATAAATTGGATGACTATATTATAAAGCTGCCATAGGAAGGTTCGATTAATTAATGTCAAAATACTCCGTAAACTACTATAATTTTGTCTGTTGCAAATCTAAATTTAACATTTTTGTAATTTCAAATAGAATAGGAATGTTCTGCAAGGGTATATAAACTTCGGCTGGCCGAAGTAAGCTTTCTTAATTGTTGTAAATCTAAATTTAACATTTTTATACCCTTGCAGAGGGTATAATGATTTCAGTCAGAAGCTTGCAACGCAGTGAAGGAGACGTTTCCGACCCCATAAAGTACATATATTCTTGAGTAGTATCACTAGCCGAGTCGATCTAGCCATGTCCGTCTGTCTGTCTGTCCGCTTAGATCTTAGAAACTATAAAAGCTAAAAGATTGGTACTTGGCATGCAGATTCTAGGGGTTAATACGCTGCGCAAGTTTTTCACGCCGATGTGCCACGCCACCTCTAACACCCACAAACCGCGAAAAACTTAGGCACCCACCGTTTTGAAGCTAGATTAACAGAAAAGGACTGTGTATTCGTTTCTTCAATACATATTGATTGACCAAAATGGGAAACGCCCTCCCCCCTTTACGCACACAAACCGCGAAAAGCTGTGGCGCCCACAGTTTTAAAGCTAGAGCAAAAGTGTAAACGCCATTTTGTTTGGGTTATTAATAGCAATCAAAATGTAGGCACTCAGTAAAAAGTTATAAGCGAATAATGAAATGTCTGGTAGATGGCGCCACTTTTAAGCGGCTGCTTGGTTTGCCCTGCTTGAGACTGCTTGCTTTAGCTGAGTAAGAGGTATTTGATAGTCAAGGCACTCGACTATAGCGCTTTCTCTTGTTTTTAAGTTGTATTTGTCTTACAGGACATGGATTTTAGGAACTACAAAGATACTAATTGGCGTACTGTCAAAGTATAAAATCAAGTCTACGGCATCTAGATAAACATCAAATATGCGTCACAAACTTTAAAGCCATTGCGCAACGCTTAAATCCATTTTTTTAAACTTTTCTTTCTGTTATGTATTAAGGGAACCAAAAGGCAATTTATTAGAGGGTGAGAGTATGACCTTAGAATTTTTCATACAAAAAAAACCACCCTAATGTACATATGTACATCTGCACTAATTTTTCTGATTTTTATTTGTTTATTATAAAAGACTTTTATTTGAAAGCTAAAAAATAAAACTCTCCTAGGGACTTTTTCAGAATAATAAAAGTCTCAGACCGGTTTTTGTTTTGTACTTTTATTTTCAAAGTCTTTTCATAACAGTTATTGTTTTACAAGTAATATGAAAGTCTTAAAATAACTGTTATTCTGTGTTATTTTTTGCGAAAACAAGGAAACGTACAAAGTGCATATTTAGAATGTGTTTAGGATACATTTAAACATTTCTCCTTTTCTTTTCTAATTCAAGCAGCTTGGTGGTCTCATCTCATTATTTTGGCGGAAAATAAACCGAAAACCTCTTGGCACTCAGGCCCACTGTGCTTAACGTCTGCTGCGCTGCAAAAGGCGCAGCAGCAAAAGGAGAGTTGGCAGGCGGATATCCACCCCCACTCTCAGAATGTGCAGCAGTGGCAAAGACCGTTGCACGCCCTCTCGATGGCGTCGAAAACAGTTGCACGGCCGCCACGCGAACATTTCGTAGGATTCTGCCGTTGCAGACTGCGCTGCACTCGTCGCTCTTGCCCTTTCCGCTAGTTGCCAGACCTCCAGGGTTTGGGCTTGAGGTGATTGTTGGTTTTGTTGGTGTTGGTCGTTGTCGAAAAAGGGATGGAGCTTGAATTTGTAGCATCGTCTGACCCCCGCGTTCATTTTTCTTTTGCAGCAACAGCGCTGCGGCAGAGGCAGCGCAGGAAATGTGTTCACGGTAGCTTTCTTCGTTTGTATGTAGCTCTTTTCTGCGTCCATTGAAATTTCTTAATTTATTTACTCTCTGAGCTCTGCACTTCCTTCGTTTATACATATGTATACATACTTGGGTAATAGTCTAGAAGAGGGGCCTGTGCCTTAAAAATCGCGAAAAAATTACCCGCGATGGACCGCGATTTCTTAGGAATTTACGTGCAGAAAATTATCGGCGGAAATGCATGCTTCTTTTGTAATTGCATTTCAAAGTTGCGTGCTTTGCTATAAAAACAAAGTAGCATTTTCTAGGATTTTGATGTGTTTTGTGACATTTTTCTATAAAAAACATTTGGGCTTTCCTTTTATTGTCAAAATAATAAGCGTTCGAAAAAATTAGGCAAAAATGGGAATTTGTTTTTATAGCAAGCCAGACCCCACAACCGCGAATTAAATATCCTCGGTGGACAGTGATTCCTTAAGAACTCGAATAACCATGGATGACCAACATATGCGTAACTTATGAAAATGTTATAAAAGAAAAGAAATCGCGGTCCATGGATTGCAAACAATTCTCCGCAAGCAAAAAAATATTTTAAAAGAAAATCGCGCGATTTTTTTAAAAATATTTTTTGCTTGCGGCGTTTTGCACTTCTTGTTCCAATTTTGTAAGTACTTGTATTGCGGTTAGGATTATAAAATTGGTGCATTCTATTGCTGGTAGTATAGAATTCAAAGCCAGCCGGATCGAAAACTATATCTTAAAGGGCCCATAGGAAATTACCTAATGCTTTTGAGAATATCATTTTTTTAACTGTTATGACTTTTGAATTAAATTTCTACGATTTTCTTACAAAATATAAAAATTAATTTTTGGTCTAGTACCTGCCTATACTTATGCATGTCTCTGCTGAAATGCAAACACCTCATCTTCGCTCATGGCAAGAAAGTCTTTATAAGTAATAAAGCACCCGTTGCAGGAATCCATAAAAAAACAAAAATCAAAAGTGGCATTTCTGATTTAAGCATTAAAGTTTGCAGAAGGGTATAAGTATAATGATTTCAGTCAGAAGTTTGCCACGGAGGAGAAGGAGACGTTAACTTCCCTATAAAGAATAAATGTACGTACACATATTCTTGATCAGCATCACTAGACGTGTCGATCTAGCCATGTCCTTTAAACCAAAACTCGTCTTTCTATTGCTGGTAGTATAGAATTCAAAACCAGCCGGATCGAAAAACTATATCTTAAAGGGCCCATAGGAAATTACCTAATGCTTTTGGGAATATTATTTTTTTAACTGTTATGACTTTTGAATTAAATTTTAGAAATATCGGACGATTATATCATAAAGCTCCCAAATTTGAGCTTCGTTAATTTTTATAGTAGTCTTTTCTACTCTGGAATATAACATTAAATTTTTTATTCCGAATTTCAAATTAAATTTAATATAAATCGGACAACTACATATATTATTATACCAGCCATAGGAAGGATCGATCAATTAATGATACACAAACCACTATTATGTTGTTTTTTGCAAATCTAAAAGAACATATGTACATATTTGTAATTTGTAATTGAATAGGAATGATCTAGAAGGGGTATATACGGTGGTGTCACAGAAATCTCATAACGGTTTTCGGATGGAAGAGATTTCTGTGACACCCCGGATAAACTTTAGCTGGCCGAAGTAAGCTTCCTTTCTTTTTATACCCTTGCAGAGGGTATAATGATTTTAGTCAGAAGTTTGAAACGCAGTGAAGGAGACGTTTCCGACCCCATAAAGTATATATATTCTTGATCAGCATGACTAGACGAGTCGATCTAGCCATGTCCGTCTGTCCGTGCGTCTCTCCGTCCGTCCGTTTTTACGCAAACTAGTCCCTCAGTTTAAAAGCTATCGAAATAGAACCAAATCTCGTCTTTCTATTGCAGGTAGTATATAAGTCGGAACCGGCCGTATCGGACAACAATATCTTATAGCTCCCATAGGAATACTCCGAAAAATAATAAAAAAAATTATATCTTCAATGTTTTATTATTATGGGAACATTAACATTATAGCTTTGTTAATTTTTATTGTATTCTCTTCTACTCTGGAATATTACTTTATTTTATTTTTTCAGAATTTCGAAATAAATTTTACATAAATCGGACGACTATATTATATAGCTCCCATAGGAATGATCAATCAATTATTGTCAAAATAATACGAAAATTGCTATAATTTGGTTTGTTGCAAATCGAAATTCAGATTTTTGTAATTTGTAATTAAATAGGAATTAACTGCAAGGGTATATAGAAGTTAGCTTCCTTTCTTGTTTTTATGTCACGATTTTAAAGTTCATTTTAAAAAAAATTTGGCGATTTAAAACATTGCGTTTTAATATTTTTTTTAATCATTAACGCTGGCACTACTATTTAGCGGCGAAATTTTGCCATAATTTTTAAAAATTGGTCTAAAATGGGAATAAACCAAAATTTGGATCGGATTGTTGCTGTATTCTACTCTATATAGTCTTATATAATAAAAAAAATCCGAAACGGTTTCAATCGGAATAGAAATAAAGCCACAGTAAAACTTTTCAGACGTAACGTAAGTGCACTACTATTTTTATGCTTGCAGCTGTATGTACATATGTATGTTTTTGATCTAATCAAATCGGCGAACCTTGCACTGTGACTAGCAACTCCTGGCTGTCACACAGCCATACATATGTATGTACACACAACCATATGTACCCTTTTAGTCAACAAATCTGATGCTTAAACAATTTCGACGGATACGTCACCCGACAAACGGCAGTATGGCGATAAGAACGGAAAGCCGAAGGCCCACCGACAATTCAATTCAAAACCAACATCCACCAAAACGTCGACATTTTTTATGTGTGCGAAGATATCATAATAAAAATTTTATTGAGTAAGTTAAGCGGTGCTGCGTCAATCGCTGTCGCCTACGACGTTGGTGGCAGCAGAGACAGCAACAACAATTGCGAATAATATACATGCATACCTACTTAAAACAAAAACTGCGAAGGCAGGTGGTCATTGAGTTCAAAATAATGTGTGTGAGGCAGCTGCTGCAAATGCCGGTTCCCGCATACACATCCAGGGACTTTCGTTCTGCGCCAACTGCGCAGTCGACGCAAATGCCTCGGCCGCTGCTCTGCCGCTCCGAGCTTTGTTCTCGGCGAATTTTTCGGTTCTCGTATTGTATTTCTCGACGAACTGGCAACGCGGACGGACGTTCTCCGAGAACTTAAACAGCGTGTAGTTTTAGAAAGTTAAAGCTTAGCAGCTGCAAATTGCAAATCGCAAAATAAAAACAATACCCATTGATCTCGATTGCCTTACGAAGAAAAGTTTTGGAAGCGGCTAACCCTCGTTAATGTATTTATATTTATATTTCATATTATTTAACGCAAGTGCAATTTTTAAATCAATTTCTTATGTTGTGTGTACATTATAATTAAAGACTGATATCTGAAATCTTAATCAAAATTTTTAAAAGTTGAAAAAAGTAAAGCAAAGTGCAAAGTTTCAAATGGTTTGGATGAAGCTGAACCTTAAATCGTTCTTACGTTGTATGCACATATGTATACCTTTACATGCTACATAACAACCTAGGTCAATATTGTTTAAAGTGGCGTGTGAATGTGCGCAAAGATAACAACAACGATTGCTAGTTGCCCAGCAGATAATAAACAGCAATCGCACACACACACACTCGCAAATTGGACCACACACTCGTGAGTAGAACATAAATATTCACGGAAATCGAATAACAACAACACGCAACTTCAGAGAAGCAAGAGAGAAGCACGATTCTAAACTTGAAACTAAGATTTTAATAATATCAAAGCGCGAAGGTTGTTGGCGAGCGGCTCGGCTCGGCCGAAAACGAAAAGAGCCGAGTGCTCCCCAGTGTTTGACATCAAGTATACGTACGATCGCTTGCTCAGCACTTTTCAGCAGCGCCAGTACTAACAATAACAATAACAATATAACAGCAGCGAAACGGAAAATAGGAACAGAAATATTCCTCTTCTAACGGTCTCAGTGTTTTGTAATTGGTCATCGCCAAGTGAGAGAGGAAATTGTCGCAGCGATTGCGATTACGGGTACGGTTCTGGTCGTCGAACGCACCGCAGTGAAAAAGTTTCGGCGGAAAACACTTGCCTCTGGTCGATTTGAGTGCTTGGACGCGCGACTAATCGAACTTAAAAAATCGACGAAAGGTGTTCACCAATCGCAACCGATATAAAATAAACTTTGGATTACCTCTCGCTATCAAGGAGGACAACTAGCCGCAATTTTACGGATTTATCTGATCCATTTTATGGTAAGTTAGTTTGAGTGTGACATCTAAGATACATATTTAAATATTTCAGTTTATAGAAATGTGTTTTTTAAACAGCCATAAACACTCTACATCGTTTCTATTTATTTTTAATTAAATCTATTTATGAAATTCACTTTCAAAATTCTATGTTTTTCATTGTTACTTATACGCAATATGAATGGCTTCTCCTAAAAATTTCGTGCATTTTAAAATTAAGCTCAAAAAAAAGTATCACAACAGATCTATAATTACCTAATCTATAAAAATCGCATACACGCCCCATGATGCATTCATTCTATATTGATACTGGTCACTTCGACGATTACGTTAATGGCAGTATCTCTTGGGAAATAGAAAAAAACCCCAAAATACACCCCCAACGTAACGCTACCAGCTCTCCAAACCATATTCATGATGACACAAAAACTTAATTAGCTTAAGAATCGGCCCTTTTAGTCATCATGACAATAGGCTAATATGAAGTGTTCTAGGTATTCGCAAGTTTTGATAATGTATCGGTCAATGTTGAATAGGGATTTCCTAAGCAATGCTGATTCACCGTCAGATGTGAGTCATGTTCGTGGTCTTAACACTAGGCAGGATCATGCCATTTAATTTTGATAGCGAGTCCATATTGATTTGTCATCTGTTTCTAGAAATGGAAACGTTTCCTTTTTTTTAACTTTTATAAGCGAAGGTCTCAAATTAAAGACTAAAGCTCTCTCAAACTAATTAAATCATGACAATTTAAATATTCAGGATATCTATTGCTTTACGACCTTTTTGAAAGATTATATATATTATATATATATTATTCATAATAAGTAATGAAACACTCTTGGACTTTTGTTTTAAAAGATGTTTAAGTTGTTCCCCTATGACCGCGAGTCCGATCTTTAAATTTATCAAAATGTTGGGTTCCAAGGTCAGTGCCAACGTCAAGAAAAAGAGCAATCAAAGAAGCCCTAACAAATCAGAAAACAACACAATCAAGCAAGTTGCAAAGAATTTTTTTCTGTTTTAATCTCTGGAAATTGATATTGAGGTATTTATGTCCACAGGAAATTGTCGTCGCAAGGCACAAAAACAAAAATACCGATTATAAAGTAAAAATAACGTATAATACGTTAATTCTGGTATCGTTATCGCGGGCTGATTTGGTTTGTATTTCTTTTCGGGTCGCGCTTGCTTGGGTTGTCTTAGCTGCGTTCATTCACGTCCCACCTGTTGGCACCAAATCCTTATCATTCTTGTGATATTTAAATGTACATACGTTTCTCCACCGGATCCGCTGGGGTATTTCTCTTTCTGTTTTATGAATGGTGCCGTGCTTAGATTATATTTACATGTTATTCGGGGGGTGGAAAAGTACAAGATGTAGCCCATTTTAGTCAATCAATAGGTATTGAAGAAACGAATACATATTCCTATTCCCGTTAGTCTAGCTTCAAAACTGTGAGCGCCATAGTTTTGTGGCGGTTTGTGGGCGTTACAGGGGGCACATCGGCGGGGAAAAATTTGGCTCCGTATTAACCCCTAAAATCTCCATGCAAAGTGCCAATCTTCTAGCTTTTATAGCTTCCGAGATCTCAGCGTTCATACAGACGGACAGACGGACATGTCTTGATCGACTCGGCTAGAGATCCTGATCAAGAATATATATATACTTTATATGGTCGAAAACGCTTCCTTCTACCTGTTACATACTTTTGCACTTTTACTTTTAAAAACAGTTAAATAATATTTTATGCATAGAATTCATAATCGTTAGTCAGATATGGTAAACAGACTGTTAAAGAAAAGAAAAAGAAAATTGCGCTGCGTAGGAACAGATTTTACGCTGTATGGGGTTAATTTGTATTCAATATATTTTTTTCCAAAAGTTTTACTGAAATACTCGAATTTAGAACGTTAGAGTTCTCTCTTTGTAGTCATACCAACTTTCTGTCGATAATTGACCTACCCCGTTTTATAAACATTGAATAATTTTGCATTGAAGCCTGAGACTCACCTCAATCGAAAAGCCAATTTTCATATAGTTTTTTCCATTTTTATTTCCCGATCTCTACTATGGTAGCTACAAGATATAAGTAACATATTCACTTGTTTCCGAGTTTCATATTACCTTCAATGGAAAGAAGACTTTTGGACAAGTTTCACTCATAAGATTATATGATGATTAGGCGACCGACCCTTGCCTACCCCATTGATTTTCGTATTGAAACGCAAAAGCGAAAAGTAGGAAAACTTACGTACATACAAGCAAGAAAGCTGCCGAAATTTTCTAACGCAAATGATAAATAAAGCGAAAAAGCCGGTTCGCAGACATGCGTGAAACCTGTTAGCCTGTGTATGCGTAAATAAGTATCTGTGTGTGCTGCCAAAAATGTCTGTATCTCTATAGCACTTTTCCCCTGAGCTGAGCCAATGCTCCCACAATCCGCCATATTTTCGAGAGTTTGTTATTGGTGTTGCTTTGAAAGTTATTTAGAATTTTTGTTGCTGCTATCGCGTGATTGTTTATCAAGCTCTTTTGGTATACATATAGGGAATGTACATAAGTATTTTGGGTGACCACGTCCCAGCAAGCAATTTGAGCGTTTTTTGACTGTTTTCTGTTACTTTTGTCTGAGCATTTACAGCCATAAAGAGTCTGGAAAAAGTGTTTTTTTCTTTGAAAACGATCGCACTTTAAGAGGAAGATTTCTGAGTCCGATCTGACTCTTTTCTGACACATATACATAAGTGCGCAGAAATCTTCATTCCGTTTTATGTATGTGCCGACTCAGAAAACTCTCCAAAACAAGGCTCTTCTCAGACACATAATTAGGAGCGCTCCTAACTTTGCTTGCTGGGGTATAGGATGTCTGTACACTCGCCCATATTTTGTATTTTTGTATACACTAAAACTTATAAAATGATGACCTTGGGTAACAAAATTGAATAAACGTTGCTGTTCTCCTTTTATTTTTTGTTTCTAATTGCCGTTTCTGCCAATCCCCAATAAATATATGTACTTTTCTATATATGTATGTACATTTGTATTTGTCATTCGTGCGAATGGTCAGTATTTTGTTGAGCTTTCTTTACTACTTTTTAATCAAAAACAAGAAAGGAAACCAGTTTAGGTAGACCGATGTTTATATGTATTGTATACCCTTGAAGATCATTGCTATTAAATCACTAATAAAAAATTTCAACGTAAATTTACAAGATCCCGTTATTTGCGCCAACTTTGACTATTTTTCCCGTAATCAGGACCCAAAAACACGTCGATATGGAAAGTTTGAACAAAATTGGTCGTAGGAGCTAAATGGAAGTTCACCCAAAAACTTTATTACCGAGTATTCATACATACATACGAAATACATATATTCACATAAAACACCAATTGATGATAAATGAGCCTTCAGGCATCGTTACAGCTGCATATGTGTGCATTTGAAAGCGAATAGCACGAGTATGCGTCTTTTCTCATGTTAAATATACAGCAATAAAAATGTTTGCCAAGTTCAAGGACAAGACTGCAGCGTCTCGTCACTTTTGACGCTGCTGGTCGGCTGTACACGCTGCTCTTTGCTGTTTCCATCCGTTTCTGTCCGAATGCACCACTGTAATTTGGGCTTACCAAGTATGTATGTACATAAGTGTCCACTAAACCGAGCTTCATTTGCCGGCCAGTTTTTCAAGTTCAAGGCATTAGTACTGCCATCTAATTCTGGCATTCATTACTTTTTTCTCGACAAAATGGGAATGTGTGCTTTTTGAAATTCTATAATTCAGTTTTCAAAACTTCCCTAATAACAGGTTATTGAATAAGTACGGAGGAATTTTTAGTTTATATTTTCCTCAAATTTTCTTAGCCCTGGCATTCAACCTGTTAAACGTGTTTTGCCAAAAAATAACACACACATTCTCAGATTCCTTCTGCAAATTATAATTTATATAAATATATGTATGTACATATATACGCAAGATACACACTATGTATGTATGTACATATGTATGAAATTTTCTGTAGTAAATATGCACGTATGTACATATAATAAATCGAGTAATATGTACTTTTGAAACTTATTTCGAGTGGAAGCACTAAAAAGGACCCCATTTGGAAACGGAATCGGAACTTCATCTAGTTTTGAAAACACGCCTTCGGGATGGGCGCTTCGATGTTGTTAGTCACAGAGTTATTCGTAATGCCGGAAGCTTTCGGATAACTCGTTTGCCTTCCACAATGCATTTCCAAATAAATCGAGAGCTTTAGGCACTCCCCCCAAATGTTCATCCGAGTCAGAGTGGCTAAATATTATTTTTAAAATGTCGTAAAACCGTATGCCAAATTGGTTCAAAAACAAAAGGAACAAGTACGTAAGGTCAATGAAATACATACATATGTACATATGTCGCTGCCCTTTCTTCGGTCACTCCCTTGAGGACAAAGAACAAAATATTCTTAATTTTTTTAACACTTGTGCATTTTGCCTCTTTGTTGCTGCTGCTGAATTGTCTCTTCTTCTTGGACTGTATACTCTACTTATGTATTTATTGTACTTATTTTGAGGTTTTCACAAAACGTTATATCTTGACTGTGGTTGTTCTTGCCGCTCTGCTTCGATCGTTTCGATCTGGATCCCCGCCCCCAAAACGGGCAGTGTTTTTAGGGAGCTTCCCAGTCGGAAGTGGAATGCATCCAGAAGGCATGATGGATAGCATCCGATGCGATGCTGCATGCATGCCCGATCGATGAACTTCTCACTTCCTTTTTACAGCAAGGCGGGACACGCGGGAAGCTATCCGATGGAGCGCTCCTGGAGCGCTCCTGGAGTGCTCCCTTTTCACGCATCGGGCATGGTTTGTTGTTGTAATTTCAACTTCGGAAACGTTCGGGATTGGTTTCCAATTTTCCTTTCCAAAAGATGCGATCCAGAACGCATCTTTTGGAGTGCTTCTGGATGCATTCCAAAACATGCGTTCTGGATCGCATCCTTGGGTGTGTTCCGGATGCGTTCCAAAACATACGTTCTGGATCGCATCTTTTGGAGTGCTTCTGGATGCGACTCCCACGAGTGAAAAAAATTAGTTCTAGTCGGTTTAAAAATAAGTTTTTTTTTTAATTACTTTATTCATTCTTTAATTTTCTACAATCTTTTCAAACAAATTAAAATTAAATTATGCTAAAAATAAATCATATTAAATTAAATTATACTAAACTAAACCTATTTCTTCACCATCATCCTCAAAATCGTTGTTCTTGTCCTGTCCTTTGTCTTTATTGGTCGTCGCCTTTTCTCGGTTACCATCTTTATACACCCGGTTTTTGCGAAGTCTTCGTGTCTATAGCCTTCCCTCTTTTGAGATTCTGCAAAATAGAGTTTTAAAATTTTGTTAGACGAAATTGCAAAATTAACATCAACAATCTTAAACACTTACCGTACATAACTCGGCAAATGCTTACAGCTCCCGTAGTTCATCTTAATATCAGTTCTGGGAAAGGGAAAAAATAAATACACTTTTATTTACTTATGATTATTTTACCTCGTTAAGAGGTATTATTTTTTATTTTCACTTATCACCGCACTATACTTACTTGGCACAAAAAATCACAAAAAGGTTGGGTTTTAAAGAACTATAAACAAATGAAAGGATTAAAAATGGTTTAACCGAAAAATCAACTACACTTAACTGGTCAAATTCCAAAAAGCAACTGACAAGAAATGCATAAGAAACGAAAAAACTGCGCACGTTCTTTCAATGTCTCTTTTGTTCTTTTCATTTGTTTTTTTTCAAGAGTACCGTTTAAAAGATTGTCATTTCATATTTTCCATTCCAATGGATGCATTCCGGATGCATTCCGATGGAAGCTATAATTGCACCAATTGAAAAAAAGAAACGAACGATCGGCAAGCGTTCGGGTTTCCGCTCCCTTTTTGCCTTCTAAAAGATGCTATAGGGGAGTGATGACTTGGGTTGCATCTAGCATCCATTCTGGATGCTGTCCAACATTGTATCGCATTTTTACTGTGAACAAAGATGCGTTCCGGATGCATTCCGCATGCCGACCACTCCAAAACTTCCGACTGGGTTCTTTCTCATACATACACAGATACATACATATGTGCATATTTACCAGTCGTCCAACTTTTTGTTGGATTTCTTTTCTCCACTCCACACTTTTCGAAAATACATCGTTGTGAGCTTTTTCAAAGTTCGTTAACCCCTGGATTGAGGTTGGCCTGCGATGTCTACGTCGTTGCCGCTGATGGAAGCGTTTTAACAAGCATGGTTGTAATTAAAGCGGAACCATACTAGGCAACTGTGTAAGTGTAATTATTCTCGTTTCTCATAGAGTTCCCTTGACTTCTGTATTCTGTATAGTAACCTGGATTTGGAAAGCATTAAAAGATAAAGCCTTCATGTTCATTTCGTTGATCGTACCATTTAAAACAATCAAATTTATTTTAGAATTGAACTTAAGCCACTATTGTAATTTTCAAAAAGTATGCAATGCAAAATTGGCGAGAGCACAATCAAACTGCAACGCCAACTGCAGCATCGACGCAGGCAGCGCAGCAGCAGTGCTAAGCTGCACTATCACACTCCCGCTGAAGCGACATTGTGTGTGGCGATGGCGACTAACGACTCATACTCTCGCTCACTCTCGGTGTTGTCTTGAACTTGAACTACACGTGGAGGGCGTGCATGGGCTTTCGACTCGGTCGTTGAGTAGCAAAAACACGGGCTGCCGTAAGGAGGACGGGCGCGGGTTTTTGACAGCCACACAATTAATGCGCGTGCTGGCTCGCTCTCCACTCCCACTCTCCCACCGCATCATATCTCTCACTCGGTTTCGTTCTCTGCTATGAGTAAGCATGTTGTTTGCGGTGACTGTTGCAATAGCAGAATAACAACACCCAGAGTGGGTGGGCCAAACGAAAGGGAAGGTTTTTTGGCTGCGCCATTTATGTAGCGAACATTGTATGTGATGTTACATCACTGATGTACATAGGATGTTTAAAAGTGAAAACATGTAATTGGTATCCTCAGTATTCGCGTACTACCACAAGTATTTAATTTCGCAAACTAGCCCTACACGAGATGGGAATATCCCAGCGGGAAAGTAAGAAGGAGGTTCTTAGACTGTTGGAAACCCTTTTCTTTTTAGCAGGGAGTGATGGAAGACTTGCTTCATTAAGGGCCGGTTTCTCGAGTGCCGGCTAAGATTTCTCGAACAGATAAAGTCCCTGCTAAGGCATTTTGGTTATCTCGAGCATCAATGTGAGAGCTAACTTTGACAGGGACTTGGACTCCCGGCTAAGCGTTTTCGACTCGATAAAACGACAGCTGATTTCACAAAGCAAACTAAGAAGAAGAAACTAAATCACAGCTGACTTTGCCTTCGAATTATACTCAAACAGCTGATAGAATAATGAAAGCACGCCATTTTTTGCGCTTTACAGCACATTCTGTGCGCTAACAGCACTCTGTAATTGTTTTTCGTTCAGATAAATTAAAGGAGTCGAGAAAACCGATTTGCTTTTACGAACAGTTTATCTGGTCTTTAAGTTTTTCGGAGAGATAGCTATCAGGGACTTTAACAGGGACTCGAGAAACCGGCCCTTAGCAGGCAACGGTGTAGGGAATATGCAATTTCCTTTGGAAAACCATCTAGAAACCTCCTTCACCTATTACTTTTTTGTGTCACCCCCGTGTATTTTGAAACCAAAGATAAAAGAAATGTAAGGGGTAAAGGAGGTTTTGTCCCTTCCGCTGGTATGGAGAAACCTCATGAAAATATGCTTTTTTCCAGAGGAATGTTCCCGCTGGGATTACGCCACTATAGCTAGTTCAGCTATTATGAAGACCCTGTATTACTATGTATGCGGGTATCGGGCATCTACATATGTACATATGCTGTGAGCGATCTCGCTACTTTAACTGCATCTCGCTGCCTTCTGCGTGTCTTTGTCGCTTTTTGACCTAGGCCAACCGCTGCGGCGCACGCAATTTGTGCGTGGCTTGTCGACTTCGGCGCAAACTGCGGCAGAGCAGCGACAGAGCAGTGACAGCGCAGCTCAAGCTTTAGACGTCGTGTCTAGACCTTCGCAATATAAATAACAACACTAAAAAGAATGCGAAATTTTCTATATCTGACATGTTCACTCCATAGCTGTTTTACTTCGGTAACTGCTCCCGGAATTTTAATATGTATATACATACATATGTATTTTGCATGTTGTATTGTTGACTTGTTGCAAAAAGCCATAAATCTATGTACATATATGGGTTTCGTATTTTACTCTTGACCAGATATACATAGAGGTTTGAAGTGAGAAACCTAAGTATTTTTAACATTTAACATTTTAACATTATTGTTGGGCTTTAATTGCCTATAATGCGACTGCTTTTTTGACATTTCCTTAGGCCAAAGATCGCCCCAGGGAATTTTTAGTCACTCCAGTTTAATTCGTTCAAGTATCTTATAGCTTTTAATAGTTTTTGTTTGATTAGTTCATTCAGTAGGCTTCCACTGAACACAAAACCGACCATGTTATATTTACATATAAGATTTATCTTATCAGGCGGGCTCATCGAACTTTAGCTTACAAACAGAGAGCTGGTAAATTGATGAAGAAATGTGTAAAAATAAATACCGCAATTCTACAGATTGCTCTTTGAGGTGGACACTCCTAATGAAAGCATAATTTACTCAAAAATTAGATTATTAACAATTTAAAGCTCAAGAGAGGCATCGAGAGATGGAAAGCTTACACTTTGCTTATTTGATATGTAGGTACATTAGGGTGGGTCGATTTGGAGGTCAACAAATCGTAGGGGGGAACGTATTCTATAGACAATTCTAAGCAACATTGCCAAAGAAACTATGCCTTGGAAACCCCGTTTGAACCTGGACCCAGTCTAATGTACATATAGTGGCTCCATCGCTAAATCGTACACCTACTTTCATAAAATCAACATGCAACAAAAATTAATAAAATGGGTTAAAGTCTTCGTATTTTTTTTGCTTTTACTTATACAGAAAGTTATTATTTTCCAAAAACATAAACAAAAATCTCATATTTCACTTTGTAGTAGAGATTAAGGGCAGAAACCATCCCTACACTGCAAAAAAATGTTAAAATGGCTCCCAGAAAATCCGTTTTCTGTAAAACCTCGTCAGTTGATTGGAAAACTCAATTTCGAACTGAAAACTGTACGAAAATTCACTGAATTGGTCGGGGAAGTCAAGTCTATTGTCAAGGACACTGTTATGAGGTTTCGAGATACATTTGGATTTGACAATAAAATATTTGATTAAAGGATAAAAAAAAATTAATAAACGTTTTTAATAAAAACGAATTTTTCAGCTTTATAAGAATGGTTTCGAACCCATCTTTTAGGTTAGTTGTTAACCGATTTTTATGAACGATACCTAATTTTGTCGGTTGTTTAATGCTCTTTCAGACTAACAAAAGAAACATTAAAAAATAATTTTTAAAATATTTTTTAAACTTTAAAATCCTAAGGTACTTTGGAATCAAATAAAAACACCTCTTAACGAGGTAAAAAACTAGTGACGATCGCACCTTCAACATACAAAAGTTTTGATAATTTTATTTTTTCGGCACTATAAAGTTTAAAGTTTTAAAGAAAATCGTTAAAATCGAGAGCAATAAAAAAAAGCTATAAAAAAAAGTAAACAAATTTTAGCTTTGTGCATATCTTTTTAACTATTACATTTACACAAATATAGGAGGCGTTTATAGCATTTAAAAATACCTTTCAAACGAGATGCAGCACAAGTCTGTAGTTTTAGTAGTATAGAAGTTACGGCCATCCGTATTTTAGCTATTTATATCTAACATAAATGGCTTCTTTACACGCCTAAAAACCGAAATTATTTTTATAACTTCTACTTAAAGATACATCTTTAAGCAAACTAACAAGACCATCAACTCAATTAACAACCAAAGGTTCGATTTTATATAGATTATTTCAGTTGGAAAAATTGTGTATTACAGCCCTGTTAGAGCCCTGTTAACCTCAGTTAACAGCTGTTAACGGCCAAACGTTGTTCCGAACTTAAAAAATTCATATCAAAAAAATTTACTTGCGGATTGTAACGATCATTAGCTTGTTTTCTTTGTCAAAGTACCATCTAATTATATAAGCTATAAAAATAATTTCGGTTTTTAGGCGTGTATTTTTAAAGTAGCCATTTATGCCAGCTTTTTTGCATTTTTTTCCACTTTTTCAGCTTGGACGAAGTGTAGCTTCTAAACCAGTGAATAGAAAGTTAAAAAGCATTCTTTTACCTGTAAAATGATAGGTAAAATGAAATCTTTGATAGCCTAAATCGGTTTACCACAACTCGAGTTAGAAATTAAAAAAATGCAAAAAACGTTTTTTACACTTAAAAAAAAACTGTACCATACAAAAAATTAAAAGTGCCCTTTTCTTACTCAGGGAGATGTTCCTTAACCGAAAATCACAGTTTCATATAGTGCGTATTTCATCAATTTTTTTTTGTAAACCCGTGTTATTCGTTGAACCTTAAAAATCGGATTTTTTTATATTTGTTAAAAAACTAAGTGTTTTCGTTAAAAATTTGCGATTTTTGTTTATGTTTTTGGAAGATATTAACTTTATGTATAAGTAAAAGAAAAAAACAACGAATTTAACCCATTTTATTCATTTTTTTGCATGTTTATTTTATGAAAGTAGGTGGTTGATTTAGTGATGGAGCCACTGTATGTTCATTGACCTTATCAAAAGTCCACAAAGACACCAAAAACGAACACCGAACAAAGAGCCGCCCAATATTATAAAACTTGTACTCGTAAAACTTGTATGTGTTAGTACATATTTATGTAAGCAAATATAGTGCCTATAGAGGTAAACTTAAAGCCCTATTTACTGAGTTTATGAATAACGCTCAACTTTACTGATCTATCCAAACACGATCACTTCCCCTAGGACCGGTTTGTTTTTGTTTCGTTACCTTAGAGCTATCCCAACAAAATAACGGCAGTTCAACTTTAAAAACGAACAGCCACTCCCTCTCCTACTCTTCATCGGTCTTGCTGGGCCACTCTTCTTGAAAACCGAGATTTTCGGTAGAACGGTACACTGGCCTCGGTATCCATTTAAACTCATAATATTTAAGTATATTTTTCCAAAAAACGTTGTTGTTTATAGGTACGTTAAAAAACTTTGTTGTGCGAGCGAACGACACGAAAGTTCGGTGAAATAGTTTTTTGTGTCGAATGTTAATGAACTTTTGCGCTAGTTTAACGCACAGACGAATGAACCTGCCCTCACTGAAACTTTTGTATTTTACCATTTGCTTTTCATTCGGTTTTTGGAAGGTTTCCTAAAATTCTTGGTTGTTGAAGGAGGAATCTTAACGGAATCTGAGCTTTGTCACTATTTAGTTTCTGAAGTGTAAATATTCAACTTTTTTTATGTTTTTTTTAGTTAACTGCTTAGTATGTACAAATATATGAACTTTGTTACTTTGAGAACTAATATCTTATTGATAACGATAAAAATTATAGGTTTTTCTTCATTTATGTTTTATTAACTTTCTTGCACATATGAATCGGAGAATAAAATTCTTTTACAAGCAATAAATCCATCTCAATGCTATTGGTCGAAAATATAAAATCTTAAAAATATACACCTACATATGTACATAAGCTGATTTAATGTGAATAAAGCTTGTATTAATAAAAATGTCACAGTATCTAAGCAGCTTAGATAGATACTTTTACTGTTTGACTCATTCACTGAACTGAGGGAAAATTTTGTTGTACCTGAACGTCGAAAAGCACTCAAACAGAAAAACACTCAACAAATTCCCCTTGTAATTGCACTCAAACATTTTCCAATTGGAGGAAATTTCAGATCAAATGGAACTATTCCTATTGGTGGTTGTTTTTCCGCGCCTCGGTGTTTCTTGGGTTTGAGACAGATTTTTTGGGAACTCACACACCAGTCTCCGTTACACCATCGAGCAGAAAACTTCGTGAGCGGCGATGTGATCACTTTCCGATTCCCATTCTACTCTGTCTAGTGTTTGTTCGTGTGGTGTGCGTGTGTGTGTGCTCCACACCTCAAAATGACCGACTTTTCAATGAACGATATTTTAAGATCATTTAGAAAAATGCGCATGAATAAGAACTCGGGCCAAGGCGGTCATCACCAGTACCGCAACCATCAGCAGCAGCCTCCGCAAAATATCCAGGCCTATCAACATACATATTCCGTGCAACAATCTAAGGATTTGAAAAAAATAATCAAAATCATCAAGAAGAATCTGATTAAGGAAAAAATCACTCGTCAAATGAAAATTCTTGTCTAAAAATGTCATAACCAAACTAAATTAAAAAAAGTACATAATAATCTTAAGACTGCATTTATATAAATCAAAGGACTGATAACTAAAAAACTAATAAATGTTCAGCTAAAGTCTGATTTTTAATAAATAAAAATTACAAGAAAAATATAATTTTACATATGATAAAAGAAATGATCTCAAAAAAAAATTACAAAACTAAATTTTGAAAAATTTTACAACTGTCAACGTAATTATTTTTCTAAGAATCAAAAAGTAATATTAAGACGCATATGTATAAGAAACAAGATGACTGATAGCAAGAAGGATACAAAAACCTGGGCGCCCAAACAAATTTGGCTTAAAGATGTTCTCAGCAAATCAGGCAACGATTTGCTTGATATATCCAAGATTCCGAAGGCTGCAATCAAAAAGTCGCCGGCGAAAGGTAACTGAGATGGTCGCGGAAAGTTTTTCCGAAAAAGTTTAGACCAAAAAAGTATCCTCACGACGCCATTTTGTTTTAGTATACAATATTTTTATTTTGGGGGAAGGTTTGGGGGCTTGTACAATCATAACAGTAAGAAAATGAGAGAGAGAGCGACGGCAAGGGAAAAATATGCCGGTTGCAAACCGTGGGGTTAATAATCTCCCAAATTTGCCAGATGGGATATTTAAAGAACAAGAGTCTCAATGAAGTTCTCCCCAATTTCTGTCTCTTACTCTCACTATTCCTCTCTTTCATAAGCTTGTAGGTTTTTCTTTTTGGGAAACTCTGACCGGCAATAACAGAACGTGCGTAGAATAAATTCAAAGGGTGGGTTTTCAGCACCCTCCCTATTTTGATTTTACTAGGCTTTTCTAACCACCAGTATTGCACCGTATTGAATCAGTTGGGAATTTTTTGGTATTACTTTATTTTATTAAGACGCATGTTCCAGATCGATCGAACCTCTCACGCAGGTTAATCTAGTTGCCAGGAATATCAGAAGTTAAAGTCAGCTATAATGATCGTAAGCTTAATTTTTTCAAGCCAATAAATCGTAAATAATCATAATCGCTAGTTATTATTTTTACTCTTGTGGACAGTAACAATCACAGAAGTCTTTTAAATACTTTAAAATGGTTATTATTTCCTGCCTTTGGCAATTTTGTATAATAGTGTTGCAACTCTCAATTTAAACAATCTACATAAGAAAGGAATCAAAGCCATTTATATAGCAAATAAATGTTTGATAAACTATACCTTATTTACTGCGTAAGTTGGCTAATAAAACAAAATATCAAATTGCATTTGTTCTCCTTGTTGCAGATTTAGCCACAACCAACATGGTTTACTATTCCGCTAACCAGCTGCTCATAAAAACGGAGCAATCTAGTCAAGCCCAGTACTGTCTTCAGGTGCCGCCCCCGCTGACTGCGACGACCACGGGTACCGGCATCGGAGCTCCATCGTCCGGCGGCCAGCATGAGCACTTTGAATTACTGCAGACGCCACAGCAGCGGCAACTGCAACTGCAGCTGCAAGATCATCAGGAGCAGCAGCAATTCGTCAGTTACCAACTGGCCATTCAACAGCACCAAAAGCCACCGCAACATGAAAGTATTACGACAACAACTCCGGCTGAAGTAGACTCTCAGCGGATCAAGACAGAGCCGTCCGCCGTGTTTTCAGCATCACCGGCGGTGTCCCAAGTGCGCAAGCCGAGCGCCAACAAGCCGCAGTTCAAGTGCGATCAGTGCGGCATGACCTTTGGCAGCAAGTCAGCCCACACCTCCCATACCAAGTCGCACACGAAGAATGCCGATTTCTCACTGAATGGCGTAATGGGAGCTAGGGTCGATGCGACATCGACGACCATCGAGCTGAATGATGCGGGTCTGCCGGTGGGCATTCCCAAGAGTCCGACCATCAAGCCCCTGATAAACGTCGCTGCCGGAGCCGATCCGTATCAGTGCAACGTATGCCAAAAAACATTCGCTGTTCCCGCCAGGCTGGTAAGTTTCGCCAAAAACGAAATCCCAAAAAGTCCCTACTATTTAAGCTCAGATTAGTTATTATACCAGTTACTCGTAGAGTTAAAGGGTATTTTGTATTCGCGGAAAGGTATGTAACAGGTAGAAGGAAGCATTTCCGACCCCATAAAATACACATATTCTTGACCAGGATCACTAGCCGGGTCGATTTAGTTATGTATTTCCAGAATGGTGCAGCTTGTAGAGGCGCCAGTACAATGAAATTTTGTCAATAAAGGTACCGACATCAAATCATCGACGCGACAAGGCCTATAAGTTATATTTTTAACAAATGTTTTTTTTTTTTTTTTTTAATTATCTGTAAATTGTATTTTTGTTCTATTTTTTAACCCTTAATACATTTTTTAAATATAAATAAATTGAACTTGTACGCTAGCCCTTTCCTCGAGAGCACTTGTGCCCTTTTTAGTCAACGCATTTTAAGAGGCGTGCGTGGTAGAGTTGGTTAAGCCAAAGACCAATATAATGTCTTTGGTTAAGCCGTCTGTCTGCAGTGCGAGTGGTCGCGGTTTCAAATCAAGGTCGGGGTAAGAGTTTTCCTAACTATCGCTTAAATCTTACTAAAAGTTTTTTCTGAATATAAATTACCTTCAAAATATGTTTAACTGTAAAAATAAGTTAAATAAATATTGATGCTAAGTAAAACATTTCAACTAAAAAAGGACTACAGTTAAGAATTTTGCATTCTTAAATTAAGAATTTTTGTACTTAAAACAATCTTATGTCGTACTTATTTCAAGAACGTTCGATCTCAAATTCTTACTTTCGGTCTTAAATTATTCTTACTTGATTTAAAATATTCGTTCTTGGATCAAGAACTTTCGATAACGTTCGTACTTGATTTGATATAGAAAAGCGCGAATTTTTTCCTAAGTGAATAAATGTATACTTTATAGGGTAGGAAATGTCTCCTTCACTCCTTCAAACTTCTGATCAAAACAATATAAACGGTTTAAAAACGAGAAAAGTAATTAAACAGTGCAAATATTTCATACAAATGTACATTATTTTCTTGTAGATCCGCCACTACCGCACCCACACTGGGGAGCGGCCGTTCGAGTGCGAGTTCTGCCACAAGCTGTTTAGCGTGAAAGAGAACCTGCAGGTGCATCGGCGTATTCACACAAAGGAGCGGCCGTACAAGTGCGATGTGTGCGGAAGGGCCTTTGAGCACTCCGGCAAGCTGCACCGGCACATGCGCATTCACACCGGCGAGCGGCCGCACAAGTGCTCCGTGTGCGAGAAGACGTTCATCCAGTCTGGCCAGCTCGTGATCCACATGCGCACCCACACAGGTGAGAAGCCGTACAAATGCCCGGAGCCGGGCTGCGGAAAGGGCTTCACCTGCTCCAAGCAGCTCAAGGTGCACTCGCGGACGCACACGGGCGAAAAGCCCTACCACTGCGACATCTGTTTCCGAGACTTTGGCTACAACCACGTGCTGAAGCTGCACCGTGTACAGCATTACGGCTCCAAGTGCTACAAGTGCACTATCTGCGACGAGACGTTCAAGAACAAAAAGGAAATGGAGGCGCACATCAAGGGGCATGCCAACGAAATGCCCGAGGACGAGACGGAGGTAGCGACAGCATCATTATCGGCGGGCTCCTCGGCGGGGTCGCCGTCCTTGCAAGGAGTCAGCAGCAACTCTGAGAGCAGCAACCTCTCGCCGCCCAGCTCGCCTCCTGCCACGAAGAAGCCTCGCCAGGCACGTCAGCAGCGTGGAACCAAAGCTGGGACAGCAGCCCTCTCTGCCGTTTCCTCCTCTCCCACTTCGCCCAGTTCGCTCAGCTTCCCGTACTCGCCATCGGCCAATAGCCTGGCTTCGCCTCCGCCAACGTCGGTTCACTATCTGCCTGTCCAACTGGAAGCGGATGCCTTGAGTCGGGACAGCGGTGTGTCAAGCGCCCAGCCCGCCCACAGCAGCTATACAGACGAGGAACCGACCGACCTAACTATGCAACAGGGCCAGAGCCTGACGACGGCGTCTTCTGTGGGCTTCTATCAGGCCCCGCCGAATCTTGTGGAACTGCAGCCTCAAGCTCCTGGTCTCACAATCAATCCCGCCCTGCTCGAAGCAGCCAATATGGCGCGTCGCCATCACGACAACGATGACCAAGTGCAGGACGAAGACGTGCACGCAGCCGCATGGCAAATGATGCAGCTTCGTCGTGGCCACGGATCCGCACATCCTGCTGAGCCGCAGTCTCAGGCATACCAGAAACACGTCCCTACTCTGCACGTCAGTGATCTCGCGGCCAACTACGATGACACCCATGAAGCCACCGTGCTGATTGAGCACTTCAAGCGGGGCGATCTCGCTCGCCACGGTCTGCACAAAGGGTATGCGCCGGTGCCAAAATATGAGTGAGTATCTTGTTCTTCCTCGTCAGATGATTTCAACCCTTTTTATTACAAAGTTTGTACCTGAGACTGCTTGTAGAACTGCTATATTAACAAGAGAAAACGGCAGGTATATTCCCCGTAACTTTTTGCATATTTGCATAAAATGCATATGCATAAAATATGCAAAATATGCAAAATATAAAAATTTCATAGCCAACCTAATTTAACCGAAGAAAATTGTTTGTTCCTTTTCGTCATTTCTGAGATATCTAATTTTTTCAAAAATTTAAGGAAACCCTATTTATATTTCCAACGAGTAGGCGAAAAGGGGGCAAAAATAGTAAAAGAGGCAGAATAGTTTTTGGCCCTATCGGCCAAACTGCTCGATTAAATTGCTCGCCGTGTTTACTGAAGGTTCCTTAGAATACCAGAGGGGTACATTAAAAATTTGAGCCTCCAGTTGTTCACATATATTTTGAATATTTTGCATATATTTCGCATTTTTTATGCATATATTTTGCATATTTTCGATATGCATCCGAATTTATTACATTTGAAAAATATGATACCTATTTTGGTAAAAATCAAACCAAAAATGGACAAATATGCAAAATCCGAGGTCTACCCATAAATCTAACATGACAACAAAAATAACGCTCATTTTGTTGAAATTGTCATTGCACCGGCGCCGTCTAGTGAAAGGCAGTGGTACCATACATCATACACATAATGTATAAATAATAAGGTATTACACCCAAAAAAAATGATCATACACACAAAAAAAAGCTATGCAAAATGAACTATTTAATAGTGGAAACGGCCCCAACCCATAAAAAAAAAAATTCCAAAAAAAAAAATTGTGGGTTACCTATAAAATAGTAGGGTTCTAAATAAAATTATATTTCAAAAATTTTTTGTATTAATATTTTTAACTAGTTTTTTATTTATTTTGTATATTGAAGTTATTAATAGACACGTACATTTAATAATAAGTTAAACTTACTAATCTGCTTTTCTGCCTCCGCTGGGAATCCAACCGGGGCCGTAATCTTCGGAGTCGAACACTGTAACAGAAAAATGATTTTTGTAGAACAAAATCAGAAAACTTAACGCCAATAATAATTTGCAAAAGCGTGAACTCACGACCCAGAGATTATGGGGCGGACACTCTAACCACCCTAAGTCCAGAAAAATAGTTGATCTACAATTTATAATTGTTTTTATAAAACAACAAAATATATAGAGAAAAATAAATAGCTGTGCTACGATTTTTATTGTGGTGCTACTATGACCCAAACACTACTATGACAAACACACAACTAAATTCATTAAAACTCGATTTTAATTAGTATAACTATTAATTTTCCAAAGGAATAAAACAAGAGAAAAAGTTTAAAAAGTTTAAAACAATTTCAACATTATTCCAAATTTGAAATTTTTTTTTCTCAGAATTCTTGCGTCGTAGAAATTTTTTAAGAAAGCAGTTTAAATTGTGAATTCGAAGAGAATTAAATTTTATCGTATCTAACGAAGTAATTTATGATGTACACATTTGTAATTTCCGTCCATTTCTTTTAAAAAGCTCTCCTTAATTATTTCTTTTAATCAACACATTACGATTTGTCTACACTACACTAACATTCATAAGAGTTATCTCCGCGCGAAAATGCTAACTTAAGTCCCACGAAATAAGAAAGGTACTAACGATTTGTTTTCTCCTTTTCAGATCGGCTCTACCTAATCCGGACATCGTGCGACGCGTGGAGGCGGCCATTGGGCTGCGGTCCAGCACGGAGTCACCCGAGCGTAGTTCATCGCCGGAGAGCGACTCCCTAATGATGGCCGATCGGAACGTGATGACGCTTCCGCTTCGTAAACGCAAACACTACATGAACAAGGGCGATGACGGCCAGGTGGATCCCGAAAAGGCCCTGGTGGCGGCCGGAGATGGGTCTTCCACCGCTAGTGCCGCCGCTTCTGTTGGCGACGGGGATAAACCCGGGTCCAAGGGGATGAGAATGAGCTCGGTCATCCAATTCGCCAAGGCCTCTTAGGGATCTACGGACCTTCTCCAATCAGCATTAAGACTGTCCAAAAAAATTTTAACTGAAATTAGTTTAAGTTTTTTTCCCTGAGGTTAGGCATAGAAAAAACAAAAAGATGGAATCGCAAGGCAGAGGGATTTCTTTCGAGCATCGAACATAAAAATGTTTGTCAAAAGTATTATAAAAGGAGAACATTTGTTTTACAATTAATAATTATTCCTATTACGTTTTATGGGCTTGATCCGATTTTTGTTGTGTGTTTGATTTTAAAAACGTTTCCCAATATTGTAAAATTTATATTTTAATTTGGCATGTAGGTATAATTTTTTCTGTGTTTACACTTAGTCAAATTACAATAATTGGCATTATGCTTAATACAAGCATTAGCATTATTAAGATAAATATAAATACGATCACTTAAGAAGACCCAATACACAATAATAATAAACGTGAGTAATTATACAAGTAATAACGATTTGAAAAAGGGCATATTGGCACTTAATATATAAAATACATATTATACCTATTTATTATTGTAACAAACTCTGCTCGCCAAACTTCTTCCTTCCCATTAGTGTCAACACCATCATTGACATCCATAATTGTATATGCATTTTATATTTTATATGTATATAACAGCACATAAAAACTATATAAGAGAGTACGGAATCGGATAAATTTTAATTTTAAAAACGGAGAATATTGAACTGATAAACAAGAAGAACGCAAGCAAAACTAGGGTTATACAATTTCAAACAATATTATAACAAATAAAATTAAGGCGTCGACAGAATTTTTGTAAACGCAGATTTAATATTTAGGTTTAATTATAAAATCAAATATTGCATGTAAAACGCAAATGAAATAAGAAAGTCAATAAACGAACGTGTAATAATAAATGAATACTTATTTGCCCATTTTATTTATACCATAACGGACACGTCACCTTCCTCTGGCAGCTATAAGATACCTATGTACATGTATGTAAATAGAAAGAAGACTTTTAAGCCTAGTAGTCAGTACGACGAAAACTGCTGGCTAGCCATAGGAGTAAGCGAGAGGCCTTTTTCCACCGCAGTACTCAGATGAGCTAAGAATATCGTAGGGAAATACCAAAAAATACCAGTTTAGCGGATGAATATCGATGAACGATATTCAAAGATTGCCAGATTTGATCTTTGGATAGGGGGATTCCCTGGCCTGTTGAATTGCTGAATTGTTGAATTTTGGTCAGCTGTTAATCAGCTGTTCCATACAAAGTCAACTTTTAGAAATTTCAGCCAGGGGATCCCTTAAACTGTTGAATTGCTGAATTGTTGAAAATTCAACAGAAAATTTCAGCAATTAAGGGAACGACCCTAAATGAATCCTGTTGAATTCTTAAACAGCTGATATTTGTTGAAAATTTGTACGCATCTTAAAATATGTAAAGATTGTCTTTTTATTGCTAGTTACTCTCTAAAATTGGTACCAAGGAATAAGTAACTACTTATATACATTCTAATTTTATTTTAAAGTAAATAATTCGTACTGGTAATACCAAAATTCTACAGAGTTGCCATGACTTTCATTAAAAATGGTGACAACTCTGGTTTTCAGCAATTCAACATAATTTTCATCAGCCCCGAGGCTGTTGAATTGCTGAAATTTCTGAAGGTTGACTCTGTATGGAACAGCTGACTAACAGCTGACCGAAATTCAACAATTCAGCAATTCAACAGTTTAGGGAATCCCGTTAGCAATTCAACAGCCTCGGGGCTGTTAAAAATTTTGTTGAAAGCCTAGTACTCAGTTGAGCTAGGAGTTTCACTAGTCGAAAAATCTTATTCTTTTAGTGTGACCGAAGTTTTCGGGGTTCATCGGCAATGTATGTAGCATCGTCCTACTCTCAATCAGCTGGGTTTGTTGACAAACAGAAAATCAACCAATTTGAGGAATTTACAAAGTTGCAAAATGTTGAGAACCCAAGACGCAAGCTTTAAATTTGCTGTTGGCATGTTAATGTGTATTGCCGCAATAGAAGAGGAGCAGGCTAATAAAAGAAAACAGAGGCGGAGATATTGGGTGAGCCCATATCTGAAGGAACGGTCCCTTAAAGGCCGCTATGCGTCCGACGTAAGTAATATTGCTGGAAAGTAAAGTTATTTTCGTGCACTTATGACTATTTTCTACTATTTTAAAGTTTCAGAACTTGCTCCACACTCCCACAATGTTTTTTGAAAACTTTCACATGCCGGAGAGCAGCTTCAATACGCTATTTGGATTGGTGGAGCAGTACCTTGTCCCGAAACGGAATTATCGGCCGGATGCTATACCGCTAAAAGCAAAGTTGGCCATCGTTTTAGAGTAATAAGAATATATACATATGTATTTGTTAACTCTTGATACCATAGTATTGTATATTAATATTCCTTTGTTAGATTTCTTGCTTCTGGAGACCTGCAACGCCACGTTGGATCCACTTATCGGATCAGCAAGCAACATTTTGGAGTCATCCTGTATCATGTTTGCTCAGCAATTTGGACTGCGTTGCAGGGAGAATTTCCGAAGTGGACGACGGAGAACATGCTGAGCTGGGCCAAAGATTTTCAAGACGAGTGGAACTTTCCAAACTGCCTTGGAGCCGTCGACGGAAAGCATGTGGCGATAAAGGCGCCTTGTAACAGCGGAAGCCTTTTTTACAATTATAAGGTATGTACCTTTAAATTGTGAAGATACTTAAATAACAACATCTTCTATAATGTAGGGATTTCATTCGATTGTGCTTATGGCAGTCTGCGACGCTCACTATCGGTTTACCTACATAGAAGCATCTTCAGGACGCATGCTGTTGAGCTCCGACTCCCAATAAGCCAGCATGGGCCTTGAAGGAGTGGGCGGCTGTTCTGGAGCGGGGTTGTTCCGCTGATGCTGGAGGAAGGTGCCCAGCAATGCAACCATGGCAACTGATGATGCGCTATCGTCCACCTTTCGCTTTTTAGCGGGTTGCCTTCTACCTCCTCCCTATAAAAGAATTCATATAATTAAATAATTGTTAAAATATTATATTTTAATATGGCAACATACGTAGGAATACGATTCCGTGTCTTCCGTCAAGACAGCTTCCATTTCTGCCTCCGCTGCCATGTAGCTAAGAGTTGTAGAGTTTAGCGACTCCTCCATGGATAGCTCTTCGGTAATAGCATTTTTGGTAGTTCTGCAAAGAAGTACTTATATTAGTACAACGTAAACAAAATCAATTGGCCAGAACCTACTTGCGTTGGGAAGAAACGTCGGGCAGAAAATCCATGAAGGGAGCGAACTCCCACTCGCCGCGGTCCTGTGCTCCACTCGGCTTATCGAGTGGATCTCCTCCAGCACTTCCACTCTTTTGCATTTTCGCCTTGGTGTAATAATTGCGGCTGTCACGGAGGGACTTCCACGCCAGCTTGCAACTTTCCACTAACAATAGTTATATAGTTATATATTTAATAAAACACAATTATATCTTACAATCTTTGTCCATGACCAGCGAAATCTCCTCCCAGGTCCTCTTCATAAACACAGAATCAAAGTGTTTACTGTGTGTGAGGTCCCATAACACTGGCCGACACTCCACAGCTTGAATAAGTTTTATTTTTTCATCTGCGGAAAACTCCTGCAGGCGCTTCCTCCTTGTTTTTGCACTTTTCTTTCCATTTGAATTTTTGACTTTTCTCACAGTTCAAATTTTTTATTCTTTGGTCGGCGGCTAAAGGCGTTCATCGGAATTCATCAGCTAAATCTAGTATTTTTGTGGTTTTTTCTCACTATTTCCTTAGCTCAACTGAGTAACGAGGTGGGAAAAAGGCCCCGGCTAAAGGCTTTAGCTACCTATTTGCCTCTCGCTTACTCCTATGCTTAGCTGGCAGTTTTCGTCGTACTGAGTACTAGGCTGAATTGCTGAAAGGCCAGAGTTGTCGCTGTTATCGATT
This sequence comes from Drosophila mimetica, assembly GCA_037075245.1. NCBI lineage: Eukaryota > Metazoa > Arthropoda > Insecta > Diptera > Drosophilidae > Drosophila > Drosophila mimetica. Next base: position 28,668,927 of record JBAMCH010000007.1, on the reverse strand, counting down.
ACAAGTGGGAGGATAACTCTGGTCACTTGTAAACATGGAGGAAGAGGTAAATGACAAACAAATTTTAAAAAATTGAATATTACTAACTAATTTAATTTATTTTAAGGATAATTTCGATTTTTCGGTGAAGCGCAAGCGGGAGTATGCCAAGTCGTTTAAGTGGACAACAGAAGCTTTTGCCATTTTTGTAGAAAAGGTTTGGGAAAAAGTCAAGGATTGTCCAGAGAAGTTTGAGGTAAGTAAACATCCTAACTAATTGATATAAATTAATCATTTTATTCTCACTGAAACCGACTGCTAAAAAGTTTGGAACCCCATATCGAAACGCTTCAGCAGAGCATAAATAGAGCGCTAGTATTTCCATTAAACTTTCCTGTTCGCAAAGAGATTCGTCTACAAAACAAAAAACATCTAATTAGTTTAATAAAACAGCAAATAACCATCTTACGTACCGTTGCAATCGTATAAAATATCCAAATAAAGGATATCTGATAGGATGCTGCCTGTTACCAGTTTTAATAGTTCCGTTTTTTGGCTTATTTTCGTCATTTTCCTTAATTTTAAACTTTGTTTTTGGTAAACCCAGCCTGGCAATGTGACAATCTGACAAACAGCTGATAGAACAGCTGACATCTTAAAACTAAAAATTCAACAAGAACCATTTTGGGTCGTTCCCTTAATTGCTGAAATTTTTTGTTGAATTTTCAACAATTCAGCAATTCAACAGATTAGGGAATCCCCCTGCTGTGTTTGTACAGAAGCGGAGTGGCTAAAATAAATTAGAAATGGAAGGAAAAGCCTAGTACTCAGTTCGACGAAAACTGCTGGCTAACCATAGGAGTAAGCAAGAGGCAAATAGTCAGCTAAGGCCTTTAGCTGAGACTTTTTTCCACCGCAGTACTCAGATGAGCTAAGAATATCGTAGGGAAATACCAAAAAAATACCACTTTGGCTGTGTTTGTACAGAAGCGGTGTGGCAAAAACTAATTTAAAATGGAAGAAAAAACACAAAAACCACTGAAAAAACACCTGCAGCCATGCCAACAGCAAATTTAAAGCTTTACGACCTAGATTATCAACATTTTGTAATGTTTTAAAATTGGCGCCAATTGATTTCATTGCTCTGTGCGAGTGAACTCTAAAAACTTCGGTGACACTACAAACAATAAAATTTTTAGACTAGTGAAACTCTTAGCCGCACTGAGTACTAGGCTTTAGGAAAAAAATCAACATCAACAAACTGCTCAAACTTTAAATTATTAAGTTTTGGAGTAGTTATCGAAATGTTGTGTTAACGAATTATTTATAAAACGGTACTTAATATTATAGTTAAAAATAAAACTTATTACTGGTAAAAATTTCATGTTAAAATAAGTTGTATTTATTGAGAAGTTAATAAAAACACTGTCGTAAAAAATGTATGTGCGTCAAATTAGCGTCGGTGACTTTAGCGGCGATTGTGGAACGGTGGAAACTGGAACACGGGGCCAATTTTTATTTTTTGATTTCTGGGGCTTTTGGGGGCCAAATCGAACAATTTTAAATGCAAAATTGTTTAGAATGAAATTATCTTTCGATCTAGGTAATTTGCGAGTCTGGACGATGTTCGGAAGTATGAAAAAAATGCATTCAAAAAATCGATTCCCCACATTTTGGGGAATATCTCCACTCGCAGAGCGTGTGCCACAATGCGCTCTACCTTACCTTAAAGGTCGTATTTTGAAGGACATATGAGGAAAATTGCATCAAAAAATTATCGTCAGTTTTTGAGAAAATCAGTTAACAGTGGACCAACCTCTGAATCCGCCCATACAAAAAAAGTCCTTAAAAATCAATTTATCCATCACTTTTTTCACAGAGCGTGTGCCACAATTCCGAGTTTATAGGATGACGGGGGGTTAATTAAACTTTGTTCCTGGAAAATTTAATTAAAAAATTATCGTCAGTTTTCGAGAAAATCGCCTAACAGTGTTTGAATTTTGAACGGATATTAGAATACCGCCAATTCCAGTACAGGAACCATGGCCAGCTATGACATGAACCGCAGTATCCGACACTACAACCGACTTACAAATTAAATATCGACGCTAACTTAAAAATAATTATTTCTCCTTTCACAGAGCGTGTGCCATGTTGCACGGTATCCCAAAAAATCAGAAATTAAATTAACTAACTACAGTAAAAGTTTTATTAAATTATTATCGTCAGTTTTCGAGATATTTGACTATCTGTTTGGCTTGATGGGAAAATACCGCCCATAGCCATCGGGTGCCTCATTATTTCGACGCTAACTTAAAAATAATTATTTCTCCTTTCACAGAGCGTGTGCCATGTTGCACGGTATCCCAAAAATCAGAAATTAAATTAACTAACTACAGTAAAAGTTTCATTAAATTATTATCGTCAGGTTTCGAGATATTTGACAAACATTTAAGCTGAGTGGGCAAATGCAGCCAGTGGCCATCGGGGGCTTCGTGTGTATATTTCTGCTCTTAGTGTAGACACTAACCATACTAATACATCGATAGTCATTCGATATTTGGCGCTACTGAGCACTAGACATTTTAAATTTATATATTCTATTAAGCTATAACCTTTGTAATATCTCGCCCACTAACGCTCGTTCGTAGCTGACCATTTTGACGATTATTTTATCAAAATCGGTTCAGCCGTTCCCGAGATATCCTCTATTTTACTCTTAATTGCCGAAATTCGCAGTTTTTACTATGCAGCCCTCGTTATATCGCGGGACTTACAAAACAATCTGGCAGCACTATTTACAATTCCCCGTTATATTATACGAATGTGCTTATGTTTTTTGCGACTATTAAAGAAATATTTTTATTTTGAGATAAACGAGTAAGTAAAATTACAGTTTTTTGGTAATATTGGCTTATAATGTGGTTATTTCAGTGTTTCCGAATGCAGAGTTCGTTTCTTGGAAGAAGGAGCCGGAGGATAAGTTTTTAAGCAAGCGGCAAGTGTTTTTAGTTTTTTGCACATATGTACATGTGTAACGGGTAGAAAGCATAGCAATGTTCACCTATGTGTACAAACATGTGCTCTGGGATAAAGTCTCTTAGATTAATTCTAACTCAGACCTAATAAGAATCTATGTACATTGAACACACGTATGCAGGGGTGGTCAAAAGTATTTGCACATTAAAGACGCCAAGTACAGGGGTGGTCAAAAGTAATTGCACAAATTATACGTAAGAAATACTTTTGACCACCTCTGTATTTGGCGTCTTTCTATTTTTGCGTGCTTCTCTTGAGAGTTTTAAGGCAATAATAATGGGGAAAAGCAAATCTGAACTCTTTAAAAACTTTAACTTGACCCATCTGGCTATTTTAATGTAAATGATACGTATATACAGTGGCGAAAAAAATAATAGCATCACTTCGACCCAGGTTTTTAATTTCCAAAAAATATGTGAAAAACGTGGATTTTTATATAAGTAGTGTTTCTTTTTATCTTCATTAGTATTCCACATATTTACAATGGTATAAGGCTCATCAAAGAAACTTACAAATTAATTTCCGTAAAAATATGAGAATTTGTGAGGGCGAAGTTAACTTGGGTGGGAAGAGATTATAAGTCAAGTGTCTTCTAAACATCTAAATTACCCAAAAACATGGTACCAAAACAACCATTTATTGTGCATGGACCTAGCCTATGTTAATGGCTTGTTTTTCCTTATTGTTTAAGTGGTGCTATTATTTTTTCGCAGCTGTACATATATTTCAGAATAGTTGGAAATTACTTCTCTGAGCAAATGTAAAATCAAGAAAGGAAGCTAACTTCGGCCAGCCCAGTTAATTCCAATTTAATTACAAAAATCTGAATTTAGATTTGCAACAAACCAAATCATAGCAATTATTGTATTATTTTGACAATAATTGATTGATCATCCCTATGGCAGCTATATAATAAAGTCGTCCGATCTATGTACAATTCATTTCGAAATTCTGAAATAATAAAATAAAGTTATATTCCAGAGTAGAAGAGATCGTTCCGATCGTTCCTATGGGAGCTATATGATATAGTCGTCCGATTTTTCTAAAATTAAATTCGTTATTCAGAATTATAAAAATAATGTTATTTCCAAAAGTAGAAGGTTACATGTCCAAAAAATATCGAAGCTATAATATTTTAAAAATTATTTTTACGATCTTTCCTATCGGAGCTATAAGATATAGTGTTCCGATCCGGCTGGATCTGACTTATATACTACATGCAAGAAAGAAAACTTTTGGGAAAGTTTCATCCGAATAGCTTCAAAACTGAGAGACTAGAAACGGACAGACAGACAGACGGACATGGCTAGATTGACTCGGCTAGTGATCCTGCTCAAGAATATATATACTTTATAGGATCGAAAACGCTTTCTTCTTTCTATAAAAATAAAAATCATTACGGTTTTGTAAACTACAATGGTTAACAAAAATTGTGGTGCATTAAAAAAATTTTTAGGACTATTCTATCTGCATGATTTTTTTTAAAGAACAATTTAGAATAACAGTTATTTTCGGTCCCTGTTTCTAAGCGCACATTTTTAAAATATTTGTATATGTTGAAGTTAGTTTTAATAGTTTTCTTTTAATTTTAGACTTATTACCGGTGTAATATCGAAAGCTTTTTGCATAGCAATAGAAAAGGGTCTTGTTAAACCAACAGGTGTTCTACAAAAAGAAGGTTTTAAAATAATTCTCAATATTTTTAGAGATATTAGTCTGACTAAAAAGTCTAGTTTCTTTCAAAGAAATGACTATTCCAAAATGTGGAAAAAAAAGTAATAATCGCTTATACAAGAATTTTAAGGAATTGTAACCTTAAGAGTGGCAGTCCTAGTCCTTTAAACGGTGAAGTCTTAAAGACTTCTCCGATTATGGAAACGCCAAAAGTTAATAACGAAAAGCTAGTTGATGAATTAATTATTGTTTCGCCTAGTACAACTCTAGTTACTTCTCCCAATCCTATAGACGAAAGTCATATCGAAGCTACTTTAAAATGTCTTCGAAAGACTTGTCAGATTGGGAATTTAAGTTTAAATGTTGACGTGGAAATGGTAAATTTCAATCCCAATCGGGATCGCTTGCCAGAGCCTTGTAAAATTTTAATTGCTGAAATGCGAATTCAGGAATTTCAAGAAACAGTTCTTAAATGCTGCACAAAGTTCACAGAAAAGCAGAGTATAGAGCACGTTATAAGAGAAAATTTCTTTTCTGTTAATAATGCTTGCTCGATAAATTTTAAGTCTATAAGGCTTAATAAGGGTTCATTTACTGCTTATGGATATTGCAAAGATCCATCTTGCAACTTCTTTAAGTTTCAGGGATCGTATAATGGAAATGTTAATATTTATTCAAATAGAATTGAGTTACAACATTCCATAAATACTAAACAAATTACTCAATGCAGGGCTATAAATCGATTTATGGCTAAAAAAGACATTAAAGGCAGCACTGCCTTTGAATTTAGAAATAAATTGGTTAATAATGCCAACTCAAACAGGGCTCTAATTGGTAACGATCAAATGATTAATAAACATTTATCGTACTACAGAAATTTGATATCAGAGGAGAATGGCAAAGACGATTTTGAGAAAGATCCGTTCAAAGACGCCTTTGATATGCAATGCCATAACTTTGCGCACTTTATTCAGTTTTTATCGACACAGCTGGAAGTGTACTTATGGAACAAAGAGCACATAAGTCTCTTCTTGAGTAAAATCAAAAAGAACACATTGCATATGGATGCTACCGGGTGCGTAGTGCAATCAATACAATTTGTGAAGAAAAGAATTTTTCTCTACTCATTGGTTGCACATATTCCCGAGCATAAAACGGTGTTCCATGTGGCTCATGCCATTTTATCAAATCACGGCGCCTATGATATTGGTCGCTTTTTATGTGAATTTAATATGTTTTGTAGAGCCAATAAAATCAAGCGTCCAATATGCAAACGCATAATAACCGATGTTAGTTTTGCTATGATACGAGCAATTTTAAAAGAATTTAACGGTTTGGATATTGCCGAATACAATGGAATGTGCTTTGGCTTTTTATACGGCCGACATTCTATGTTTCCTTTTGTATGTGTTCAATTTTGTACAAGTCATTATGCTAAAATAATGTGTGCCGATATCGACAAAACTGTTGGATTGGCAAACATTGAATTGCGGGATTTTATCAGAAATGCTCTTGGGCTGGCCTATAATATTATTAATATTAAGGATTTAGAGGAATGGTTTTGCAACGTAATCACCATTCTTTTATCTCCTTTTATAAATAATAAAGTTGTAGACGCTATATCTTATTTATCAGGAGGTAGATCAGCAAGTTTTAATTTGAGCCAGTATGAAAAACTTGATAAGCCAGAAATGAAAATTCAAGATGAATCCCTAAAAACAATAGCGGATAAAAGTGAATTTAAGCTTCTATTTAATAGTTTTGCTTTGGAAATATCGAAAACCATTTCAATGCAGACAGAAACTGACCAAAAAAATATTTATTTCCATCCAAAAATGGTTGATGTTATTTTGGGAAAATATATAGTCTTTGCTCCATTTTGGACCAATGTTATAGGCATTTATATTGATGATAGCAATAAAAGGCCTAGCAATGGTCCAATCGAGTCATTTTTTAAGATAGTGAAAAGCAGTGTCGTTAAATCGAACCAAGGTATAAAATTGGGAAGATTTATCCGAAAAATGGACGACCTTTCCAAAACTGTGGTTCGTCAAATTGAACTTGAACATCCAGAATATTCTGGTTCCCCTCTGACCCATGGAAAAGTAATAAGGGCGAAGCCGAAAAAACCTACCTTTAAAAGGAAAGCAGTTCTTAGAGAAATGTCAGACAAAAAACTGTCATCATTCAAAGAAAGTTGGCAGAAAAAAGGGTCAAAAAAGCTTAAAGTGGGATTATTTAAAAGTGATTTTTCTGAACTAAACAAGGTTCGTGAAGAGCATTTGCAATCATCCTGTCGTTTAAAAGAGTTGAATGATACAATTCAATTGGATCATTCCTATACTCTAGAAAATAACAGTTTTAAAATGGAAGATAATTTTAAGAAAGTTATTTATGAATTATTTAAAATAAAATACATGCTTTGAATAGCTCTCGTTTTGTGTTTCACATTGAACTAAATGATATTCTAACACTGCAGAACAAAAAGTGGCTGTCTAATTTTATCTTAGACGCCGCATTAACTGCTTTAGTCCATTATAATAATGATGTGACAACAACAAATGTTCCATGTCAGCTTGATGATTATGGATTTCAAAATGAAGATCTTATTAAATCTGCCTATAACGCCGGAGGCCGACATATAATAATTCCACACTGCTACAATAGACATTTTTGCGTTTTATTTGTAGATATTTTTAAACAACAGTTTATATTCATAGATCCTTATGGGAAAACCCCAATTTTATAAACTACTATAGAAATTTATTAGACAATATAATTGAAAGGAGTTTTACGAATGTGTTGTTAGAACACGACATTCAAAAAGATTCTTTTAATTGTGGAATTTTTGTTTTACAATTCGCAAAATGCTACATGGAGGGTTTATCAATGATAAATTTACAGCCAGCTTATTTGTTTCGAAAATGCATTTTTGAGAAACTAATAAGATAGGGTGATTCCCTATATAATATTTGTTTGCATTGCTGCAAATCGACAAGTTTTGAAGATCACGTTTTGTGCTCCAAGTGTAGGAGAAGTATTTGCAATCGATGCACCCTTGATTACAATAAAAACCTACCTAATCTTAGGTGTCTTCTTTGCGAAGCATTAGAGCAGAGGAATGCAGACTTAACTGGCTGAGAACGTTAGCGATGTGAGCAACTGTGCTCGCCAGAGTCTTTACCCACTGATCTGTTGCATACATTTGGCTGAGAAACTGCGACTGCGTTTGATGACCAGATTTTGTTTGCCAAATGTCGTCGAAATATTTGCAAGCGATGCACCGATAATTTTTATAAAAATCCACGTAAGCATCTTACGTGATTTATTTCTAGAGCAATATAAGAGGATGTAGGCTGAAGATGCTGAGCACGCAATTGTGCTCGTCACAGTCTTTAACATATCTTTTGATTTATCTTATAAGTTATTTTCGATGTGGTTGAGCGTTGAATGAATTCGTGTCGAATCTGAGTATGATCATTTCCATCTTTGACTTCGTTGAGACGCGTATCCCTCCATTTGTGTTGATATCACTATCCACATTTGATGCGGTCGAGAAACGTTTCCTTAGCTTAGTGTCGACTTGACATTCTCATTGATACCACCATTTCATCCGCTCCAGAGCATTTGAAATAGCTTTAAGAGCTCGTGGACTATGCCTACTGGGGACACCACGTAAAAAAAAGTGCGCCAATCACACTACCTCAGTGGTGGTGTGGAAACGTGTGTAGAGTTCAAATTAATCAATTTAGAAAAATTATCAGACTAGCTCACTGCATAATTTCTCTAATACAATCATACAAATTATAAACATTTAAAACTTATATTAATTTTCTTATATTAATTTTCATGACAAACGGAAATCCATCTACACGGTGCTGGAGTATATGCGTCGCAGCTATAATTCTTGGCTAGAGGCTAATGACGAGGAGACTCTTCTTAAGGTCTCTGACTGCAAGCTGAGCAACTCCTTTACGTCCTGAGGCCCTGATAACCGGCGTCCGAAAAGCCTACACCAAAAAGGTTCAGAGATCTGAAGCTTGGAAGTGTTGCGCTTTACTTGGCATTCAAATTTGAATAACCATTAAGAATGTGATATAATTACAAACTTATCTGTTTTCAGACAAATTCGGGACGCTTAGCGAATGAAAATGCAAGTTTCCCTACGGATACCCCACATTGAAATGTGTATCGCAATGCACCAAGCTGCTGATCAATGCTTGCGCACCAGCCACCCCATCCCCCCCACCCCCCGGGAAGCGACCCACAATCGATGACGTTCTAAAGTCCGTAGGAAGTGAAGGACGCGTGAGGTCATCATGTCAGGTTATGACCTGGAGGTGAAGAACATCCGGCAGTATGAGGAGCGAGATCTGGTTATGCAGCAGGAGCAAGCGCGGAAGCGGGCCGGGTTCAAGCAGCAGATACATTCCATTAATTCGCAGCTGGACTTCGAGAAACAGAAGGACGCGAAAAGTAAGTACCTAAAAAGTGTTCCCTGAATTATGAATTAATGATTTGCCTTGCAGAGAACGTTGAGCGTTGGGAACGCAGCGTGCAGGACAAGGAGGATGCCCTGGAGGACAGGGAGAAGATGGAAAAGTTCAACCAGGAGAAGCAGGCCAAGAAGCAAGCCGTGGATGACATGGCGGAGGTCTTATCGACGGCGCGGCAGGATGTCGCAAACTTGGCCAATGAAATTCATAACGTGGACAGTTTTTCTTGGCCTCGAACTTCGACTCTAACGACGATATTAGAGTCGAAGTTCCAGGCCAAGAAAAACTGTTGCAAGCCAATGTGAGTTGCAGTTATTCAGATTTAACTATGATTATAATATTATATTTTTCATTATTTTCTTAGACCTATTACATTGTGGTGCGATGCAGTGCGACAAAGCGTATTAGAACCATATTATAAGCAGAAGAGGCCCTGGACGACTACTACGGCCTGAGGGGTCTGCATTTCAAGGTCGACGCCGAAGAAGAAGAAGATATATTCGAACGCAAGCGTTCCGCCCAAGTTCAATTATGATTTGTTCCTGCGCAATGATCCAGTACTGATAACTGTTTCCTGACGACATATTTTGAAACACACAACAACAACAGACCCACAACGTTTAAGCCTAAAGTTAAAGTTGCATCTTGGAATCCTAAATAGACGAAATTACCATTACTCGAGAGATCTACAGGTCGACGACTACTTTCCTTGTACAGATTTCTAAAATGAATAAATGTTTGTTACTTTTTACATTTCACTAGTTGTAACTACCAAACTTAATAAAAAACAAGAAAGACCGGTCCTTCTATGGCAGCTATATAATATAGTCGTCCGAATTATGTTAAATTTAATTCGAAATTCTGAAATAATAAAATAAAGTTATGTTCCAGAGTACAAGAAAATACAAAAAAAATTAACAAAGCTATAATTTTGTTTTTATTAATTTCTCTTCACTTCTCCGATCGTTCCTATGGCAGCTATAAGATATAGTCGTCCGATTTTTTTTAAATTTAATTCGAAATTCGGGACAGTTAAAAAAATTATATTCCCAAGAGCAAAATGTAATATGTCAGATATAATTTGTTTTCCATTATTTTTTTGATTATTCCTATGGAAGCTATAAGATATAGTTTTCCGATCCGGCTGGTTCCGACTTATATACTACCTGCAATAGAAAGACGACTTTTGGTAAAGTTTCATCTCGATAGCTTCAAAACTGATTTTCATTTATTCATTTATTAATTTATTCATTTAATTTTCATTCGTACTCTTAGATTTCGAACTTGGGCCCGGCAATTCATCTTCGATATGTAAGTCGCTGACATCTACGTCCATGTCTTTTTTTTGCCGGGCCTTAGTCCTGCGGTTTCCTCTTCGGCTGAGGACTCTTCACGCTCTTTACGCTTCCTTGGCACTTCGCAGCCGAAATAAAATTTAAAATTCTGAAAAAAATTGGTTATTATTACTATTGTAATATATATTTATATACATATAACGGTAAAATACTTACAGAACACCTCTCGAACTTCAATGCTGGGGTCCCTTCGGGGACTTCCGAGTTTTCTAATCTCTTCTCCGGCCGCTCGCTACCGCCCTTTTTATTTTTATTAATTTTTTCGCTCATTTTTAAATTTTTTACTTTAATATTCGACTTTATGACTTGTACAATTTTCGCGGTTTGCAATAGAAGTACATAAGTGCAACAGTGTTGTAAGTCCCGCGATATAACAAGGGCTGCATAGTAAAAACTGCGAATTTCGGCAATTAAGAGTAAAATAGAGGATATCTCGGGAACGGCTGAACCGATTTTGATAAAATAATCGTCAAAATGGTCAGCTACGAACGAGCGTTAGTGGGCGAGATATTACAAAGGTTATAGCTTAATAGAATATATAAATTTAAAATGGCTAGTGCTCAGTAGCGCCAAATATCGAATGACTATCGATGTATTAGTATGGTTAGTGTCTACACTAAGAGCAGAAATATACACACGAAGCCCCCGATGGCCATTGGCGGCATTTGCCTACTCAGCTTAAATGTTTGTCAAATATCTCGAAACCTGACGATAATAATTTAATGAAACTTTTACTGTAACTAGTTAATTTAATTTCTGATTTTTTGGGATACCGTGCAACATGGCATACGCTCTGTGAAAGGAGAAATAATAATTTTTAAGTTAGCGTCGAAATAATGAGGCACCCGATGGCTATAGGCGGTATTTCCCCATACAGCCAAACAGATTGTTAAATATCTCGAAAACTGACGATAATAATTTAATGAAACTTTTACTGTACTTAGTTAATTTAATTTCTGATTTTTTGGGATACCGTGCAACATGGCACACGCTCTGTGAAAGGAGAAATAATAATTTTCAAGTTAGCGTCGAAATAATGAGGCACCCGATGGCTATGGGCGGTATTTCCCCATACAGCCAAACAGATTGTCAAATATCTCGAAAACTGACGATAATAATTTAATGAAACTTTTACTGTACTTAGTTAATTTAATTTCTGATTTTTTGGGATACCGTGCAACATGGCACACGCTCTGTGAAAGGAGAAATAATTACTTTTAAGTTAGCGTCGAAATAATGAGGCACCCGATGGCTATGGGCGGTATTTCCCCATACAGCCAAACAGATTGTCAAATATCTCGAAACCTGACGATAATAATTTAATGAAACTTTTACTATAGTTAGTTAATTTAATTTCTGATTTTTTGGGATACCGTGCAACATGGCACACGCTCTGTGAAAGGAGAAATAATAATTTTTAAGTTAGCGTCGAAATAATGAGGCACCCGATGGCTATGGGCGGTATTTCCCCATACAGGCAAACAGATTGTCAAATATCTCGAAAACTGACGATAATAATTTAATGAAACTTTTACTGTACTTAGTTAATTTAATTTCTGATTTTTTGGGATACCGTGCAACATGGCACACGCTCTGTGAAAGGAGAAATAATAATTTTTAAGTTAGCGTCGAAATAATGAGGCACCCGATGGCTATGGGCGGTATTTCCTCATACAGCCAAAAAGATTGTCAAATATCTCGAAAACTGACGATAATAATTTAATGAAACTTTTACTGTACTTAGTTAATTTAATTTCTGATTTTTTGGGATACCGTGCAACATGGCACACGCTCTGTGAAAGGAGAAATAATTATTTTTAAGTTAGCGTCGAAGTAATGAGGCACCCGATGGCATGGGGGAATGCCGTCAATTCCCCCATGCCGCTGAACTGTTGGACAAATATCTCGAAAACTGACGATAATAATTTAATGAAACTTTAACTGTAGTTAGTTAATTTAATTTCTGATTTTTTGGGATACCGTGCAACATGGCACACGCTCTGTGAAAGGAGAAATAATTATTTTTAAGTTAGCGTCGATATTTAATTTGTAAGTCGGCTGTAGTGTCGGATACTGCGGTTCATGTCATAGCTGGCCATGGTTCCTGTACTGGAATTGGAGGTATTCTAATATCCGTTCAAAATTCAAACACTGTTAGGCGATTTTCTCGAAAACTGACGATAATTTTGTAATGAAATTTTCCAGGAACATAGCTTAATTAACCCCCCGTCATCCTTTAAACTCGGAATTGTGGCACACGCTCTGTGAAAAAAGTGATGGACAAATTGATTTTTAAGGACTTTTTTTGTATTGGCGGATTCAGAGGTTGGTCCACTGTTAACTGATTTTCTCAAAAACTGACGATAATTTTTTGATGCAATTTTCCTCATATGTCCTTCAAAAGACGACCTTTAAGGTAAGCTAGCGCGCATTGTGGCACACGCTCTGCGAGTGGAGATATTCCCCAAAATGTAGGGAATCGATTTTTTGAATGCATTTTCATACTTCTGAACATCGCAAATTACCTAGATCGAAAGATAATTTCATTCTAAACAATTTTGCATTTAAAATTGTTCGATTTGGCCCCCAAAAGCCCCAGAAATAAAAAAAATAAAAATTGGCCCCCTGTTCCAGATTCAACCGTTCCACAATCGCCGCTAAAGTCACCAACGCTAACTTGACGCACATAAAAATGTCCTTTTGTACAGGATAAGAAGCCGGCTGTGGAGAAGAAGAAGACATGTAAGTAAAAGTATACAATTTTTGTTTATTATTAAATTAACCTAATAAACATTGCTAATTTCTAGGGGTAAACAAGGTCACCAAAGCAAGACGAGATATTGGGGGGATGGAAATTTGACCGCGGGAATTAAGGCCGCGAAGTATTTTTTCGGCGGCCTAATGTCATTTTAGTATCGCGGCCATAATTTATTTTAGATAATTTCTGCATCATTTCAAAATCATTTCTACACCCAAAAAAAAAAATCCTCAGTGTCAATTTAATAATTGTGGTTCAAAATGTCACTGCCACTAGTATCAAATTTTTGGGGTCAAATTGATCCCAAATGAGTGTCAAATGTATACCGCATTTTTCAAAAAATTGAACTTGATAAGAAATATGATCATTTTAATGACATAATGGTCACATTGATAGCTATAATTGTCATTTTTCAATTTCTCAAGTTCGAACTTCTATTTTCGAAGTTCAAAATGTGCCTAACGCGAGGAGACGCAGCTATTGCACTGTCACTGTGAGTTCGAAAGTGAGAAAAAGAAGACGCGTTTTTTGTGTGTTAAGAGTATTAAGCGTGTTAAATGTTATAAAAATCAGGTAAATACATTCTTAATACGATAATTACAATAATTGAAGTATGCTTATAATTACATATGTGTGTACATACAAAAATGGGCGCATTACATTAGTAAAACAAGGCAGACTAATAATAAAAATATTATTAATGTCTTTATACAATTACTACTCTAGGATTAGTTAAATTCCCAGAAATAGCTCTTGCGCGTATGTAATACATATATATTGATATATATATATATATATGTAAGGTGGTGAGGCAGAGCTGGGCAGCGGGTACACATTTGGCTCGTTGTGAATGACATTTTGCGATCCAAGAAGGCAGCGAGAGAATGAGCGGAGAAAGGAGAAGGAAGCGAGTCAGAATCAGAAGTCGTCGGAAGCGGTCGCATTATCAGTTGCTAGAGTTGCTAATTAAAGTCGTCTAATCTTGTATTCGGTTGTTACTTATTTGAACATCGTAAACACCAAACTTATCTCAACATTACATTAATTCTAATAAACAAACCTATTATAATACCAACTCTACATTTGGGGGCTCGATCCGGGTCTGAGATAACTAAAGCTAAAAAGTAGTCGCGTTGTGAAATTTGACACACAAATACATTCATAAATGACGCGTCGAACACCTGCAAAAAAGAATACCAATAAAATAGAGGAGGTGCAGAATAAAATAGAGGAGTTGCAGAACGAGACAATAGAAGACGAAGAAGACAGGAGAATGGAACTCAACGAAATGAAAAAACAAATGGACAATATATTGCAGTTGCTGTCTTTAAAAATCCAAATTGATGAAAAGTCCAGTACACACGATAAGCTGCAAATTGATAATTTCGAGAAAGTGGTGAACGATTTTGACGGTCAAGCTGTTAATCAGTGGTTCGAAACTTTCGAGCAAAACGCAGAAGCGTATGAGCTTACACCCAAACAGATGTATGTCCAAGCGAGAGGCAAGATGGTAGGCACTGCCAAATTGTTTTTGCAGTCGGTGTTTGTGAACGACTACAACGAAATGAAAAGTGTACTGCTTGAGGAATTTGCTAGCAGTCTCAACAGTGCAGATGTTCATCGCCAGCTGCAAATCAGAAAGAAAAGGAAGAGCGAATCATTTCACGAGTATATGCTTCAACTACGGCATATTGCAGCAGCGGGAAATGTGGAGGAAGCAGCCGTTCTTCGTTACATCGTAAACGGACTACTCGTGCAAGACGTTTAAGTCCTTAAGAGAGCAGTATGAAATCATAGATCAACTGGACGATAAGCCTCGCAATTCGTGGAATAAAAGCAATGGGTCACCAAAAGAAGAACAGAAAAGGAAGGAATTTTGTTTCAAGTGTGGTTCTGCTGAACATAAAATCAAAGATTGCCAGTCTCCAACGAAGTGCTTCAAATGTAACGAGAATGGTCATATGGCTCGAGACTGTCCATTCGTGACCTCAAATGTTCGCAAGGTTTTTGATGAAAGCCGCAATAAAGTAATCTCTGTTAATGGCGTGGATATAGAGTGCTTAATTGATACTGGATCGGACGTGTCGCTTGTAACAAGGAATATTGCTGAAAAGATAAAGAATATTGACATTTACAAAAGTGTATCTTTGCTGAGTGGTCTGGGTCAGAAAAAAACAAAACCGATTGGATTTTTCACAGCTGATGTTCTTGCCGACCAGTTGTTCACACAACAAAAGTTTTTGGTTGTGCCTAATAACGTGATCGATTGTGGTGCTTTGCTAGGACACGATTTTACCAGAAAGTTTACATTTTGCTGCGACGACAATGGCTGACGGGCTTGAGGGATGAACCAAAGGAACTTGATGTGCTTGGTGCCGATGTGTACAATATCGTAGAAGAGTCTAACCTTTTTACTGTTTCTCCTAGGTATGAAGAGTCAGTGAACAAATTAATTAAAGAAGTTCAGCAAACACTACCAGAGATTCCAAAACAATGTCCAGTCAAACTAAGCATCACTCCCGATGGCATAATAAAACCATTTCATCAGTCTCCATCTCGGTTGTCCGTGAACGAAGCAGAGGCGGTCAAAAAGCAAGTTGATGAATGGTTGGCCCAAGGCATAATACGTAAGTCAGCATCAAACGTCGCCAGTAGAGTAGTAGTAGTCAAGAAGAAGGATGGTACTCTACGAGTCTGTATTGACTACAGAAAACTGAACCACATGGTTTTGGCTGATCGTTTCCCAGTGCCGTTGATGGAAGAAGTATTGGAAAAGTTACAAGCAGCCACATTTTTCTCAACGCTCGATCTGGAGAACGGTTTTTTTCACGTTCCAGTGGACGAGTCAAGCAAGCCGTTAACTGCCTTCGTTACAAAAGAAGGGCTTTTTGAGTTTAATAAAACACCTTTTGGTTTCAAGAATTCACCAGCTGCATTTATTAGATTTGTCAATCAAATATTCCAAGATTTGATCAACAATGACGTTATGCAGTTATACATGGATGATATTATTGTATATGCATCCACAGCTGAAGAATGCATGAACAAAACAAGGCGCGTACTGGAGACAGCAATGGAGTTCGGTTTAAAGATCAAATGGAAGAAGTGTAGCTTTATGCAATCCCGCATAAATTTCTTGGGACACACTGTGGAAAACGGACGAATTTGGCCAGGGGACGAGAAAACATCAGCAGTGAACAGATTTAAAACTCCCAAAAATATTCGAGCGGTGCAGTCATTTCTTGGACTAACCGGTTTCTTTAGAAAATTTATTCCAGGCTATGCAAATATTGCCCGACCGCTGACCAATCTTCTAAGGAAGGATGTAGAGTTCAAAATAGGAAGTGCAGAGTTGCAGTCGCTTCAGGAGCTCAAAAAGATTTTAACCTGCGAACCAGTACTACACATATACTGCAGAACCGCACACACTGAGCTACACACGGATGCCTGCAAGGATGGTTTTGGGGCAGTTTTACTGCAGATGTTTGATGGCCAATTACACCCTGTTTACTTCTGGAGTAGAAAGACAACCACTTCAGAGGCCGAACGACACAGCTACATCCTCGAGGCGAAGGCGATTTATTTGGCACTCAGGAAATTTCGACACTATCTCATGGGCATTCATTTTAAACTTGTCACGGATTGTTCAGCGTTTAAGGACACCACTAGAAAAGACGATATTCCGCGCGAAGTTGCAGCCTATGTAATGTATCTTCAGGATTTCACCTGCGATGTTGTGCACAAGCCAGGGGAAAAGATGAAGCACGTAGATCACTTGAGCCGACATCCACAGTCGGTTTGGATCGTCGCAGCAGAAGTAGCAGCACGCATCAAGATAGCACAGCAAAATGATGACTACATAAGAGCGATTGCAGTTATTCCCCAGGATCGTCCGTACCAAAACTTTCAAATGAAAAGAGATATACTCCACAAAACCGTCGAAGGCAATGACCTTATAGTTGTGCCAAAGTCCATGGAGAAAGAAGTCATTCGAGAGTCACACGAAGTCGGCCATTTTGCAGTACAGAAGACTGTTCATTGCGTAAAGCAGCAGTTCTGGATCCCTCATTTAGAGCGAAAGGTAATGCATTTTATCGCCAACTGTATTAAGTGTATTATTTACAGTAAGAAGCTGGGCAAACAAGAAGGGCTCTTACACTGCATAGCCAAAGGAGACACTCCACTGCATACACTACACGTGGACCACTTGGGGCCGATGGACGCCACGTCGAAGCAATACAAGTACATATTGGCATTTGTGGATGGCTTCGCCAAATTTGTTTGGCTTTACCCCACCAAAACTACAGGGAGCGAAGAAGTCATTAAGAGATTCACCGAATGGTCCAATGTTTTTGGATTTCCAAAACGAGTTGTCAGCGATCGAGGAGCAGCCTTTACGTCAGGCGCATTTGAAGAGTGGCTAAACATCAACAAAATCGATCACGTCTGCTCAACTACTGGAGTTGCTCGTGGAAATGGCCAAGTTGAGCGAGTTAACCGATCGATTCTTGCTGTCATCGCCAAAATCTCTGCAGAAGAACCAAGCAAGTGGTTTAAATATGTACCTCAGGTGCAAAAGGCTATAAACTCACAAATGAACAGCTCAACAAAGCTTTCACCCTTTGAAATGTTGTTTGGCACGAAAATGTACACCCAGGCAGAGGAGCGTTTGCAGGAGATTTTAACCGAAGAGTTTGTTTTCCAGTTTAACGTTGAACGAAACCAAATGCGAGAAGAAGCCAGAAAGAATATTGAAGCAGCTCAAAAAGTATACAAACGCAACTATGACAAGCGACGCAAGCACGCTCACATCTACAAGTTAGGTGATTTGGTTGCGATCAAAAGGACACAATTTGTAGCAGGAAGAAAGTTAGCGAGTCCATACTTAGGACCATACGAGGTCGTCCAGATTAATCGAAACGGGCGGTACAACGTCCGCAAAGCAGCGGAAGTGGAAGGACCTAATACTACAAGCACCAGCTGCGACAACATGAAGCTATGGAGGTTCATAGAAGATAACGACGACGAATTTGCATCATCTGGGTCAGATGAAGATGAGCAGGAGGGCCGAGTGTAAGGTGGTGAGGCAGAGCTGGGCAGCGGGTACACATTTGGCTCGTTGTGAATGACATTTTGCGATCCAAGAAGGCAGCGAGAGAATGAGCGGAGAAAGGAGAAGGAAGCGAGTCAGAATCAGAAGTCGTCGGAAGCGGTCGCATTATCAGTTGCTAGAGTTGCTAATTAAAGTCGTCTAATCTTGTATTCGGTTGTTACTTATTTGAACATCGTAAACACCAAACTTATCTCAACATTACATTAATCCTAATAAACAAACCTATTATAATACCAACTCTACATATATATATATATATATATATATATATATATATATATATATGTGTATATATATGTATATATAGATATATAGAACTCAGTTGTCCAAGACTGCACAAGGCTGTTACATACACACATACATTTATACCCAAAAATGTACGAGGCACGAATGATATGTGTTGCACTTTTTGTGTGTGGTTCGAATTTTTTTATTTAAGAACATTTTCTTTTTAGGTAGACAATGGCGGACATGGGAAGATATCAACCCATTCACTTGCACATCATATCGGAGGTAACCCCATTTGGTCGAATGAAATTATTTTAGAATAAGTTAATGTATAAAGTAATAAAAATAAAAAAAAATTAAAACATTTTAATTGATAATTCTTAAAAGAAATGCAAGAAAAATTATTTAATGGTTTTGATTTTTTCGGTGCGGAATAACATTTTTTTGAGGTCTTGTTGATACCAGAAGTGGATTAAATTACTGCGAAAAAGTGTCATTGTGGCCGTATTTTCATACTAAGAAAATGACACCGGCTAGTGTCTCTTTGACACCAAAAAGGGTCAAATTGATATTTTCGAAAATATTAAAGTGACACCAGAACAGGGTCAATTTGATGATCTTCGGATCGGGTTTTTTTTGCAACTCAATAGTGCCACATTGACACCTAAATAGGGGCACATTGATGACTATTTTGTTTGGGTGTAGATATTTCTAGATATTTCTACCTCCTTTTTAGATTATTTCTGCTTAATGTCTACATCATTTTCACATATTATTTAAATGATTTTTACATCATTTCCTCATAATTTTTATAAAATTACTGCTTAACTAATTTTTAGATCATTTCTACATCATTTCCACATCACTTTTAGATCATTCTTAAACAATTTTCGCATAATTTTTGAATTATTTCTACAACATTTATTCAGGTATTTTAAATGAATTAAGGCCGCGCGGTCTAATTTCATTTTATTGCCGCGGTTTTTTTTCCCGCGGCCATTTTTCACGAAGCCGAGATATTGCTGCGATTCATTCGCGAAAATGTGGGCATCGCCAAAGGCTATACAAGGGCGACCGCGGTCTGCTTGGGAGGAGCTGGCCCGGTAATTGAATGCCCATGGACCACCATGTAAAACCGCTTCTAAGGATTTTCCTCTGCAGCCTAGCCTCTCGAAGTTTTTTTCTTCTCAAGAACTATAGAGCGAGTATTCGGGCATATGGCATTTTTGTTTGTCTTGAAATTCTTGCCAAATTACAAATGCAAATAAACCAGCCGAAACAGCAGCGAACAGCTGTTCAGGGCTGTAGTATGCAGTTGCCTGGCGGGCAATTCAAATTTTTTTTTTACAATATACGCTTTATATTGTATATTCTTTTTGTATTTTACAAAAAAAATCATATATTTTGTTTAAAACTTATTAGAAAATGGTAAAAATAAGTCAAATAAAATTCGATAATTATTCAATATTCTATATTTAGTGTATGTATACATCCCTGGTCGGTTTTCGGTAAATTTTCCGAAAAAAGGAAATTTCTCAGATTTCTGTGACACCTACGGTTTTGATCGGGAGGTTTCCAAACCAACCGTCCGCGAAACCGCCGAAGGTTTCTGTGACACCCCTGTATATTATTTTTTAACAAGAAGGGAAGCTAGCTTCAGCTAGCCGAAGTTTATAATTAGAAATTAACAAAGCTAACATTTATGATGTATTTGTTCGATTTTCTAAAATTTTATTCGAAATTCAGAACAGTTTAATATATATAACAGTTTAATATATAATATAATATGTCAAAAAACACCGAAGCTATAATTTTTGTTTTACTATTTTTCCGATCCTTCCTATGAAAGCTATAAGATAGGTTGTCCGATCTGGCTGGTTCCTACAATATAAAGACTACTTTTGGTAAAGTTTAATCTCAATAGCTTTAAAACTGATGGATTTGTTTGCGTAGAAACGGATGGATAGACAGACGGACGGACAAACGGACATGGCTAGATCGACTCGTATAGTCATGCTGATCAAGAATATATGGGCGGTTCTTTTACAAACCGAACACTTTTTATTGGGTCACATTTTTCATTTGCCTGAAACTTTTTTACACGTACTATTCGGAAAATAAGTAAACACGTGTATCAGGAGTTGACCGAAAAAAATTATTTTTTTAGTTAGAATTTTTTTAAGTTTGCCAAAAATTGGAAAAAGTACCCTCTCTTGAAAATCTGTATCTCCGGTTATATGAATCCGATTGACTTCATGTCTTTTGCATTAATTCCTCTAAAACCTCTTCTTTCAAAAACAAATTTCTAAAAAAAATTAGTTTTAAATTTCTTAAAAATAAAAACAAATTAAAATTTTTAAAAAATTTTTAACTATTGCCCCCACAAAAAAAAAATATTTTTTTTATTTTAATATATGCGCCATAGTGTTAGTTACAATCGGTTTTTGTAAAAAGTTGGAGTCATTTTTAGTTTTTTAAATATCGAAAGTTTTTTAACATGCCCTCGCCTTTCTTATTGAACGCCCGCCAAAGCATGTTGTGCATCTCGATCGCTCTTATTACATGCTAATGGTTTTCATGCTTTTCAAAAATAACAGGATTCATTTAGGGTCGTTCCCTTAATTGCTGAAATTTTCTGTCAACAATTCAGCAATTCAACAGTTTAGGGAATCCCCCTATTGAAAAACAACTGATCTGACTAGCGGCGAACTTGCGCCTTTTTTGTATCCTGAGATTTGGGTTCCAGGACTAGCCAGGAAGTAGCGTAATCATTTGGCGCCCGAGCAGGGACCCTTGGAGAAGGTCATCACAGGCGCACCCTCACTTGGAGCTCACCACAGCAGCACCCCCACTTGGAGCTTATCAGAGGAGTACTCATTTGCAACTCACCACTTGGAGCTCACCACCTGGAGCACCACCATTTGGAGCTCACCACAGGAGCACCCCCATTGAAGCTCATCGTTGGAGCGCACTAAACTGTGAGTGATTTCGTGCTTGGCGCACTTGGTGCCTTTTGCATGGTATGTCCATTTGATCGAAAAACTGCAGTTTTAATTTCTACATAAAGCAGAAAATTTGTTGTTAGAAACGTGGTGCACGTGGTCTTGGGGGAATTGAGAAGAAGTCGGTACTACCTACACACACACGTGTACATCATTGCGGTGCTTTACGTCCCAAGTCCGTACGTCCCAAGTCCATTACGCCGCCCCGGTATGGGCTAAAGCCGCCACGACGCCTCTTACATGAGTGGCTCGGCACACACGCACAGACTATGTGCCATCAGGATATCCTGTGCCTTCCGGACGATCTCCGAGGAAGCGGTGCTGGTCATTGCTGGTCTTGTCCCAATAAATGAGCTAGTAAGAGAGGCAGCAGAAGTGCAGGAAGCGGTTACGAGCGCGGACGACCTATCTAGGCGCGAGGCGAGACAGCTCGCAACTCAATAGTGCCACATTGACACCTAAATAGGGGCACATTGATGACTATTTTGTTTGGGTGTAGATATTTCTAGATATTTCTACCTCCTTTTTAGATTATTTCTGCTTAATGTCTACATCATTTTCACATATTATTTAAATGATTTTTACATCATTTCCTCATAATTTTTATAAAATTACTGCTTAACTAATTTTTAGATCATTTCTACATCATTTCCACATCACTTTTAGATCATTCTTAAACAATTTTCGCATAATTTTTGAATTATTTCTACAACATTTATTCAGGTATTTTAAATGAATTAAGGCCGCGCGGTCTAATTTCATTTTATTGCCGCGGTTTTTTTTCCCGCGGCCATTTTTCACGAAGCCGAGATATTGCTGCGATTCATTCGCGAAAATGTGGGCATCGCCAAAGGCTATACAAGGGCGACCGCGGTCTGCTTGGGAGGAGCTGGCCCGGTAATTGAATGCCCATGGACCACCATGTAAAACCGCTTCTAAGGATTTTCCTCTGCAGCCTAGCCTCTCGAAGTTTTTTTCTTCTCAAGAACTATAGAGCGAGTATTCGGGCATATGGCATTTTTGTTTGTCTTGAAATTCTTGCCAAATTACAAATGCAAATAAACCAGCCGAAACAGCAGCGAACAGCTGTTCAGGGCTGTAGTATGCAGTTGCCTGGCGGGCAATTCAAATTTTTTTTTTACAATATACGCTTTATATTGTATATTCTTTTTGTATTTTACAAAAAAAATCATACATTTTGTTTAAAACTTATTAGAAAATGGTAAAAATAAGTCAAATAAAATTCGATAATTATTCAATATTCTATATTTAGTGTATGTATACATCCCTGGTCGGTTTTCGGTAAATTTTCCGAAAAAAGGAAATTTCTCAGATTTCTGTGACACCTACGGTTTTGATCGGGAGGTTTCCAAACCAACCGTCCGCGAAACCGCCGAAGGTTTCTGTGACACCCCTGTATATTATTTTTTAACAAGAAGGGAAGCTAGCTTCAGCTAGCCGAAGTTTATAATTAGAAATTAACAAAGCTAACATTTATGATGTATTTGTTCGATTTTCTAAAATTTTATTCGAAATTCAGAACAGTTTAATATATATAACAGTTTAATATATAATATAATATGTCAAAAAACACCGAAGCTATAATTTTTGTTTTACTATTTTTCCGATCCTTCCTATGAAAGCTATAAGATAGGTTGTCCGATCTGGCTGGTTCCTACAATATAAAGACTACTTTTGGTAAAGTTTAATATTAATAGCTTTAAAACTGATGGATTTGTTTGCGTAGAAACGGATGGATAGACAGACGGACGGACAAACGGACATGGCTAGATCGACTCGTATAGTCATGCTGATCAAGAATATATGGGCGGTTCTTTTACAAACCGAACACTTTTTATTGGGTCACATTTTTCATTTGCCTGAAACTTTTTTTACACGTACTATTCGGAAAATAAGTAAACACGTGTATCAGGAGTTGACCGAAAAAAATTATTTTTTTAGTTAGAATTTTTTTAAGTTTGCCAAAAATTGGAAAAAGTACCCTCTCTTGAAAATCTGTATCTCCGGTTATATGAATCCGATTGACTTCATGTCTTTTGCATTAATTCCTCTAAAACCTCTTCTTTCAAAAACAAATTTCTAAAAAAAATTAGTTTTAAATTTCTTAAAAATAAAAACAAATTAAAATTTTTAAAAAATTTTTAACCATTGCCCCCACAAAAAAAAATATTTTTTTTATTTTAATATATGCGCCATAGTGTTAGTTACAATCGGTTTTTGTAAAAAGTTGGAGTCATTTTTAGTTTTTTAAATATCGAAAGTTTTTTAACATGCCCTCGCCTTTCTTATTGAACGCCCGCCAAAGCATGTTGTGCATCTCGATCGCTCTTATTACATGCTAATGGTTTTCATGCTTTTCAAAAATAACAGGATTCATTTAGGGTCGTTCCCTTAATTGCTGAAATTTTCTGTCAACAATTCAGCAATTCAACAGTTTAGGGAATCCCCCTATTGAAAAACAACTGATCTGACTAGCGGCGAACTTGCGCCTTTTTTGTATCCTGAGATTTGGGTTCCAGGACTAGCCAGGAAGTAGCGTAATCATTTGGCGCCCGAGCAGGGACCCTTGGAGAAGGTCATCACAGGCGCACCCTCACTTGGAGCTCACCACAGCAGCACCCCCACTTGGAGCTTATCAGAGGAGTACTCATTTGCAACTCACCACTTGGAGCTCACCACCTGGAGCACCACCACTTGGAGCTCACCACAGGAGCACCCCCATTGAAGCTCATCGTTGGAGCGCACTAAACTGTGAGTGATTTCGTGCTTGGCGCACTTGGTGCCTTTTGCATGGTATGTCCATTTGATCGAAAAACTGCATTGAGAAGAAGTCGGTACTACCTACACACACACGTGTACATCATTGCGGTGCTTTACGTCCCAAGTCCGTACGTCCCAAGTCCATTACGCCGCCCCGGTATGGGCTAAAGCCGCCACGACGCCTCTTACATGAGTGGCTCGGCACACACGCACAGACTATGTGCCATCAGGATATCCTGTGCCTTCCGGACGATCTCCGAGGAAGCGGTGCTGGTCATTGCTGGTCTTGTCCCAATAAATGAGCTAGTAAGAGAGGCAGCAGAAGTGCAGGAAGCGGTTACGAGCGCGGACGACCTATCTAGGCGCGAGGCGAGACAGCTCGCGAGACAGAGATCGATCTCTTTGTGGCAGGAGAGATGGGACTCCGCGACCTCTGGGCGCTGGACCCACGCTCTCATTCCAGACTTGAGTCTATGGCTGGAAAAGAAGCATGGGCAGGTGGATTTTTACCTGAATCATTACCTGAAATCATTGCGGTGCATAGGCTTGAAGGTGGGTATTGTTGAGCTTTTTGGAGAAGCGTGCGTGTGTGAGTGATAGCGCGGCACGCGGCTGAACGGTTTTCTGTAAGCTTGAGAATTGGTCGAAGTTTAACTAAGTGCGCAGACAGACTTGTACAGTTACGGCGACCATAACTTTCATCAGCAAAGAGAATAAACATGGCCCCTAGATAAAACAAGGAAGATGAGTTCCTTTTATTACGTGACGGCTAATTAAATTCACTCGAGTGTAACGGCAATTTTATGGAAAAAAATGGGCAGTCCATGACCGCCGCAGAGTTATAGGCTCGGCTTAGTCTAGTGGAGTCAGTGTTTGTACAGTTATGTGAGGTACAAAGCCAAATAGAAAGGAGTGCGGAAAACGCTCAAGAATATGAATGTAGACAGGGATTTGAGGATAGCTATTGTCGCATCAAGGCCGCGATATTAGGGCATTTGGCGGTAAGGGGGAGGCAAACATCGCTGGCGTCTGTGACATCTGTGGCAAAGTTGTAATCTGTAAAATTACCAGAATTTTGGAGTTAACTCCCTATGCCTACAAAGCGACTTAGCGCAGACGAGGAGTTCTTTTAGCAGCTGTTTTTTATGCAACGGTAACAAAGAACCATGAAAATAGGCTCATAGTTTCGCTGCCATTTAAGGAACCGAAGGCTCAGCTTGGAGATTCGTATCAGATAGTTACAAGCGTTTCCTCAACCTGGAAAGAAAGCTTAATCGTTCCCCAGAGCTGAAGGCTAGTTACACCGAATTCGTAGAAGAATATCGCAGGCTGGATCATCTTGAAGAGGTTCCTCCGGAGGCAGTGCGTGACGTAAAGTACATTTGTCCGCATCACCCAGTCATTCCACCTGACAGCTTAACCACCAAGCTGCGAGTCGTATTGGACGCCTCTTGTAAGAGCAGTAACGGGAAGTCTCTAAATGACATAACCCTCGTGGGTCCCTCCCTGCAACCAGATTTGTTCAACACTTTGACCAGGTTCCGATTCTATAGGTATGCCCCAACCGCCGACATCTCTAAGATGTACAGACAAATTCTAGTTCAACCAGAAGACCAGCTGTATCAATGCATTTTATGGCGGGCCACAACCCAAGAGCCTATAAAGGTATTGCGGCTGAAGACTGTTACGTATGGCACTAACTCGGCACCTTACCTTGCAGTGCGCTGCTTACGCTACCTAGCGGAGCTCCACGGTGAGCAATACCCCATGGCTGGAAAAGCAATAGAGCGAAACTTTTATATGGATGACATGCTATGCGGAGCCGAATCTATAGCTGAATTAGTTAGCCTAAAAAGGGAAGACTCCGAATTACTGAATTTGGGTTCGAACTGCACAAGTGGCGCTCTAACTGCGAGATAAGACGTTAGATTCGGAGCTTCTAGCCCTAAAAACGGCCGACACCAAGGCTCTCGGCATTTTTTGGGCAGCAGCAGAGGACACGTTTCGGTTTTCATACTCAGCGGACGAATCGACAATAATTACGAAGCATAGGGTGCTGTCTGAGTTAGCTCAACTATTTGAACCGCTAGGATTCCTAAGTCCAGTCATAATTTTAGGAAAAATCTTCGTGCAGGAGTTGTGGCGGTTAAATATCGATTGGGATCAGGAGTTACCACCAAACTTGGCCCTGCAGTGGGAGAAATATAGAAGAGAATTAAGTCAAGTAGATTGTTGCCAACTTCCTAGAGCCGTAATCTTAACCACAATCGATACAGTATCCCTGGAACTTTGCGGGTTCTCCGACGCTTCCTCGTTGGCCTACGGAGCAGCCATCTACGCTCGAACGACCGATCCGCTGGGAGTAGTTCAGGTTAGGTTAATAGCTGCCAAATCCAAAGTAGTGAGCGCCACTTCAATACCTCGATTGGAACTGGAAGGCGCTCGGCTGTTAACGGAGTTAATGGAAAAAATAAGGCAGTGTTGTCCAAGGGCAGTATCTGAAATTAGCTACTTTACGGACTCTACTACGGTGCTGGGATGGATCTCCTCCCATTCTAGCCGATGGAAAACCTACGTAGCGAACAGAGTAGCAAATTTTCAAGAGACTACCAAAAAAGAAGATTGGTATAAGGTAGAGTCTAAATTGAAAATGGCCGATATAGTGTCGCGCGGTTTGTTGACTAGCGAACTGAATGGACTGTCTATGTGGTGGGAAGGGCCCCCTTTTCTAAAGCTGTCTAGGGATAAATGGCCAACGACGCGTTGGATTGCTGACGAAGAACTCCCAGAACAGCAGAGGTCGAAATTTGACTTTGTAGCGAGCTCAGTCTGAAATATAGACGACTTAGTTGGGGATAACAAATTTGCAAAGGATTTTGTTAAGCTTATCCGGGTGTTCGGATACATATATAGGTGGCGCCGACGTCAGACTAAGGTCGATGTAATTAAGGATCGGCCTCTAACTGCTGATGAAGTGGAGGGTGGCTTAACGTATGTAGTTGCCAACTTGCAAAGGCTCCATTTTCAAGAAGAACTATCCAAATTACAAAAACAGGAAGCTGTAAGATCAACAAAAATCCAAGGCCTCAATCCGTTTCTCCACAAAGTTCAGGGCATAGAGCTTATTCGAGTAGGTGGTCGACTCTCGCAATCTGATGCCTCTTATGCCACAAAGCACCCGTTTTTATTGCCCAATAACCATATTGTAGTCCACTCTTTATTTGAACACTTTCATCGATCAAATATGCATGCCGGAGCGCAAACTGTATGTGCTTTTGTGCGACAAAGGTACTGGGTCGTCAACGCAAGAAAATTAGCTCGCAGAACAGTACGGAATTGCATTGCCTGTTTTCGACAACGGCCGATACTGGCACAGCAGCTGATGGGACCACTTCCCGGAAGCAGAGTGAGCAACGGACTACATCCTTTTGAACGCACAGGACTGGACTATGCCGGTCCTCTATAGATGCACTTTAATCAGAGAGGCCGAAGACCGAATAAAATCTATTTGTGCGTCTTTGTATGTTTCCTAACAAAGGCCTGTCACCTGGAGCTGGTTTCGGACTTTAGTGCCAGTGCCTTCATAGCTGCGCTCAAGAGATTTTTTGCACGCCGCGGAATAAGAAAGCACCTGTTCTGCGACAATGCCATGCGGGAGTTAAGGGCGGTCAAAGAGGAATTGATGGTATGGGAAAAGGATAAAAGAGACCGAATCGTCGATCATTGTAGTAAACTCCATGTCGACTTCCACTTTATACCGCCTCGCTCGCCGCATATTGGAAAGCGCGGTCAAGGTCGCCAAGCAGCTACTTGTAAGATGTTTCAATGGAGCGGCGCTCAACTACGAAGAACTGTCTACAGCGATCGCTCAGGCAGAGGCGGTAATGAACTCCAGACCGCTTCACTCACTTTCGTCAAATGCCAATGACTTTGAGGCACTCACCCCAGGCCATTTTCCAATTGGTCGGCCGTTAAATGGAAGCTATTAGAGACCAAACGGTGGAAAAGGATCATGGCGGTTGGTCGTTGGAGTACCTTACGTTGCTACAAGAACGATCTAAGTGGAAGACAGCCTTCAATAATATAAAGCCCTGAATACCTGGGCTCATCGCGGAGGACCACACTCGTCCGGGCCAGTGGGCTCTAGGCCGTATTGCAGAGATACACCCAGGACCGGATGGAATGGTTCGGGTGGTCACCATACGAACTTCTTTGGGATTCTTCAAGAGGAACGTTCACAAAATCTGCCCTCTACCTTGCGAGCAGGAATAGTTGAAACAAGGTTCCAAGGCCGGGAGTATGTTGGCGCCGAAAGCTGGGATGGAAGAAAAAAACTCACAGTATTTAGTTTAGTTTACTTTTAAAAACATTGAAAAGTAATTTGTAACTTTGAGAAGTCATTCAAATTGTAATTTTGATGCGTCCATATCGATTATTGTATCGCACAAAGAAATATCGATGCTGATATCGATGATCGAATAGAATCGAGTACCATCGAGAGAATACCAGAAAAGGAAGATGAAGAATAAAGCATTATTGAAAAACGATTGATCTGACTAGCGGCGAACTTGCGCCTTTTTTGTATCCTGAGATTTGGGTTCCAGGACTAGCCAGGAAGTAGCGTAAACAAGGAGTGGCAGCGTGGCAGAGGGGTACTTACAAATCGACAAAGTCAGAATTTAAAAACAAAATTTTTTTTTTAAGTTTTTGTTTTGTTTAGTTTTTTTTTATGTTTTAATTTTTAAAAAATTATAAAAAAAACCTTGGACGCAGCTACAACTTTCCTAATATCAAGAAGAAAGTCCAAATAACGTTTTAGGAAAGTATAAAAAATTGGTATAAAATAGTTTTTTTTATTTTACATCGAAGTTGAAAAATATGGAAAAAATTGACGTTTGGCAAATAACCCATAACTAAGAGATGCAGCTGGCAAACTGCAATATGTTTTAGTTTTTTTACTCTTAACTAACACACCGATCAGTGGAAAAATTGCAAAGCGATTCGATACCTAGTTTTTAATATATACCCCCGGAAGTGCGAAAAATTACCTAAAAACGGTGTGTTTTTTTAAAGTAAAAAATTGGTCAACTTTGAAGGGGCATATCTTTCACAACAATTTGATTTGAAAAAGGGTTACTTATTTGTAATAGTGGATCAATTACCTGTCGATTGGTATGGGTCGCAACTTTCTAGGACAAAGTCGAAAAATTGATTTATTGCACTTTTTTGGCCCAAGGCGCCTCTTTGCGTCGTTTGGCGCGATGGGACTATGGTGCAGAGGTAGAGTATTAGACTCCAACCCGAGAGGCCGTGGGTTCGATCCTCGTAGCGACCAACAGTTTTTCTCAAGTAAGTGGTTTTTTCTCCTCATATATATCTTCTTAATTAGTTTACCAATATGATTTTTTAGTTCTAACGGCGGTGTTGCTTAACCGCATCCATTCATATGGAAACAACAAGTGCAATGATCTGAAACGGTATTAGAGTGTGTGTGTGGGTTTGAAGTCAGTCAAGTTCCCAGGAAATACGCGGTTTAGTATAGACCACTTTCCCAGGCATCTGAAATCTTTCTCAGGCATATGGGAAAAATTAAATTTTTTGGATGGATTTCTAGGGCAATTCGCCTTTATAAACAGAGAATAACGCTAAATATAAGGAAAACACCATAAATATATGAAAAACTGCCTTTAGTTTAAAGCTCTTTTTTCTTATTTCCAGGGCAATTACCTTTGGAAACAGAAAAATAGCCCTAGATTTAAGAAAAATTGTCCTAAATGTATGACTAAGGCACCCGTATTTTTTTTAGCCTAGTCACCATTGACCTCGGTTTTATGGCAATTTTCCTTGTTTTTAGGGCGATTTTACCGAAAATTTCTATGAGTGTAGGCTCAACAGTGACTGAAGCAAAGAGAGAGCGCCTGACTATGATTTAATTTTCAAACTGTTGTCGGCAAGGGGGAACAGCTTGTACTATTTTTAGATTTTGTTTATTGAATACACAATGCATAAGTGAAAGTGGTCTTTCTGTGTATGTGTGCGAGAACGTGGCAAAACATTTTGGACAACATTTCACTTTTGAAATTGTAATAATCGGTGGACAAGAACTTTTAAAAGTCGAAAAGAGTTTCCTGCTCAACACATTCAATTCGGTCTACACTCATAAAAAAACCTGAGAATTTCCGTAAAATCTAGAAAATTTTTTCTTGAATTTTTGAAAAGGTTTTAAGAAATTTTCTTTTAGAAAGGCACTTTTAAAACAAGGAAAAATGTTTCCTTAAACAAGAAATGTAATTCTTGTTCTTAGGGTTGTTTCTTTCTTGTTTGAAGAAAATACTTTTCTTAAAATAAGAATATTTCTTAAATTTTGGGCTTAGACTCCAAAAACTTATCAGCAGTGATATCACTGTCATCGTCAGCAGTTACCATGCAAGCAGAGCTACAACTGGTTGGGAATTCAAAGGCGAGATTTCTAAAATTTATAAAGAAATTTTTATGAGTGATTGGTCGTGCTGGTTAAAGCGTTGATCAGCGATGTTGATGCGTGTTTGATCCGCAAAGGGTGATGTATTCTAATATTGTTATACCCTTACAGAGGGTATAATGATTTCAGTCAGAAGTTTGGAACGCAGTGAAGGAGACGTTTCCGACCCTATAAAGTACAGTGTATCCCATTAACATTCGGTATTTTTTTTTGAACTTCAAACGTAAATAAAAGGTTTTAAAACAAAAAATAAAAAAAAAACTAATAATGCAGGAATAAAGCTTATTTTATTACCTTTTCATCGATATATATATATTATTACTTTTTTTAATTTTAGGGAGAAATATGCATAAACAAAAAAAAAATCGCATATTTAGGCCACATTAATATTCGGTTTTTCCTCTCTTGTACTAAAAATCATAAAATTTATTAAGGAAATTAACTAAATTTGACATTTTAAATGCTAGCCATTATTGCCTATGAGGGCGTTTAAATGTTTTTGATTTTTTTTTTTGCATATTCTGGGCCAAAATTGTACTTTTTTTTTTGAGAGGACGGCTAAAAGGTTGGCCTACCACTCTACATCTGTTTTAGCTCCATTAAATCATCCCACCAACGCAAACTAGTCCCTCAGTTTTAAAGCTATCGAGATGAAACTTTACCAAAAGTCGTCTTTCTATTGCAGGTAGTATATAAGTCGGAACCGGCCGGATCGGACAACTATATCTTATAGCTCTCATAGGAATAATCGGAAAAATAATGGAAAAAAAATTATATCTTCGGTGTTTTTTTATATATATAATTTTTTTAACTGTTCCGAATTTCGAATAAAATTTTAGAAAAATCGGACGACTATATCATATAGCTCCCATAGGAACGATCGGAAAACTAAGGGGAAATTAATAGAAACAAAATTATAGCTTTGTAAATTTTTATTGTATTTTCTTCTACTCTGAAATATAAATTTATTTTATTATTTAAGAATTTCGAATTAAATTTAACATAAATCGGACCACTATATTATATAGCTGCCATAGGAATGATCAGTCAATTATTGTCAAAATAATACGAAAATTGCTATAATTTGGTTTGATGCAAATCTAAATTTAGATTTTTGGAATTTGTAATTAAATAGGAATTAACTGCAAGGGTATATAGACTTCGGCTGGCCAAAGTTAGCTTCTTTTCTTGTTTTATAATAGTGTTAACCTTTAATGTTCAAAGGTAACTACTTAAAAAAAAATATTTTCCCTGAGTTTTTGAAATTTGCTTTACTTAAAATTACTATAAAAAAATAATAACTTCTCTAAACTCAGAAAAAAATCTCCCTGCATGTGAAGAAATCGCCATACTCCTTAAGCTAAAGGCAGTTCGCCTTCAGATTTAGAAAAAATATTTCTAAAAAGTAGAAAATAATTTCTAAAATTCAGGGATTTTTTTCCTAAAATTGAATAAGAAGAAAATAAAACAAGAGGGAACGCTATAGCCGAGTGCCTCGACTATCAAATACCCGTTACTCAGCCAAAGCAAGCAGTCTCAAGCAGGGCAAACCAAGCAGCCGCTTCAAAGTGGCTCCATTTACTGGACATTTCATAATTTGATAATAACTTTTTCCTGAATGGGACGATTTAAAAAACTGTGGGCGCCACAGCTTTTCGCGGTTTGTGGGCGTTAAGGGGGAGGGGGGGTTTCCAACTTTGGTCTATCAATATGTATTGATGAAACGAATACACATTCTTTTTCCCGTTAATCTAGCTTCAAAACTGTGGGTGCCACAGTTTTTCGCGGTTTGTGGGCTTTAGAGGAGGCGTGGCACACCGAGACCTCAGCGTTCATACAGACGGGTTCCACAGTTTTTCGCAGTTTGTGGGCGTTAGAGGGCGCGTGGCACATCGGCGTGAAAAACTTGCGCTGCGTATTAACCCCTAGAATCTGCATGCCAAATCTCAATCTTCTAGCTTTTATAGTTTCCGAGATCTCAGCGTTCATACAGACGGACGGACGGACGGACGGACGGACGGACGGACGGACGGACAGACGGACAGACGGACGGACGGACAGACGGACATGGGTAGATCGATTCGGCTAGTGATCCTGATCAAGAATATATATACTTCATATGGTCGGAAACGCTCCCTTCTACCTGTTACATACTTTTGCACGAATCTAATATACCCTTTTACTCTACGAGTAACGGGTATAATAAAAGTATATTTTAAAAAATGTCAATGGGGAAAAAATTATCTTAAAATTTAAAATAAATTAAGATTAATCCATAATCCAAATTTGGTAGCTAAGACTTGAACTGTTAGCGAGATATACACAAAAGACTTTTATTTTATTTTTTGAAAAGTAAAAGTCTTTTAAAGACTTTTATGTGTCAGAATAAAAGTCTTTGAGAGACTTTTATTTTTGATTTTTATTAATAAAAAATAAAAGTTACAAGTAACTGTTATACTTAAGAGATAATGTAAAAAATAAAAAATAATAGTTATTTTTAAGGTTTATTTTAAAACGCAGTATTAATTTTGACTTTTATTTAAAATAAATAGAGTGCTTTGAATATAGTGGTCGAAGTCGGCACATTTTTAAACAATTTTTTTATTTGCGATTTTTTGATTTTAGTTTTAGAAAATAACAGTTATTTTCGGGCCCTGAGTTTTTTAGAAGTATTTAACAGGTGGTTAATTTTATTTTATTTTTTAATTTTAAACTTAACACTATGAAAAAGTTTACGCGCCAAAGTCTGCGTACAGTTTAGTATAACGCAAAAAATATCCTCTAAAGTACCTCCGTAAGTCTTTTGGGCTAGGAGTCGATTTTTCACATTATACAGCAGCCAAAGCTTTGTATTTTGTGCAGTGTGCTTAGGGTCGTTATCTTGCTGGAACCAATATTTACTTTGGTAACGAACTGATTTATTAGGTCTGCTCGCTACGAGATTCGTGCGGCTAGCTCAGTATAGTTCTGTGTTCGTCCTACCAAATTTATATAAACGTGACCGCCCAGTGGAACAGTAAGAAAGCACAGAATTCTCGGGTACTCAGTGGGTTTTATTGCGGGAGTAATAGTACAGTGATACTGCGGGCTTGGCTGGCCTTGATTTCGCCACTCGTGGCTGCCGACGACTACTGGTCGTCTTGATTAGGTGCTCCCCTCGTTGGCTCAGTGCTCCGGTTCTGTAGCTCGACGATCTTAAAAGCTCCTGAAGGCACTTAAGCTCCCTGAAGGCGCTGAAGCTCCCTGACGCTGCTTGGCGTTGCTCGTCTCGGGCGCGTGGGATCGACGACTACTCGTAGCGCCTTAGACTCGCCAGGAGATCAGCTGCACGGGTTTAGGGAAGCGTCACCGTTCTCAGACTAAGGTGAAACGAGGCCGCGATCTCCAGGAATCTCTCCTATCGATACACCAAACTGGCTTTGTCCCGGACGGTCCCACTAGTGCTTAACTCAGGTCGCGCTGGCAGTCCAAGTTACGCAGGGATGCTGCCGAGCGCTTCCCTTCGCTTCAACGCTTAGTGTAAACGAACGTTCCGCCCTAGCTTCACTCCTTGGCTTGTCGCCGATGCGGGATGAGATCTAGTTGAGAGAAGACGTGCTTGTGTGAAGAGCAAAACGACGCGACGACTTAATTCTACTCGATTGTGAAATCATTTTATCATTTAAATAAACACTTAAATTTCTATATTCCAAAATAATAAATAACCCACATTTGAGTCATTTTTTTTTGAGTGTAGTGATAATTAGAAAACACTGCATTTGGGGCCTTAAAAATGGAGCACGGACAAAAAAAGCCCAAAAAACAAAAAAGAAAATAAAAATTATCTTTTAAGAAAACAACAGAAGGGGGATTCCCTAAACTGCTGAATTTCTGAATTGTTGAAAATTCAACAGAAAATTTCAGCAATTAAGGGAACGACCCTAAATTAATCCTGTTGAATTCTTAAACAGCTTTTTTTTTGTTGAAAATGTTTACGGATCTTAAAATATGTAAAGATTGTCTTTTTATTGCTAGTTACTCTCTAAAATTGGTACCGAGGAAAAAGTAACTACTTATATACATTCTAATTTTATTTTAAAGTAAATAATTCGTACTGGTAATACCAAAATTCTACAGAGTTGCCATGACTTTCATTAAAAATGGTGACAACTCTGGCCTTTCAGCAATTCAACAAAATTTTCAGCAGCCCCGAGGCTGTTGAATTGCTGAAATTTTTGAAAGTTGACTTTGAATGGAACAGCTGATTAACAGCTGACCAAAATTCAACAATTCAGCAATTCAACAGTTTAGGGAATCCCCCTAGAGAACGCTATAGTCGAGTGCCTCGACTGTCAAATACCTGTTACTCAGTTAAAGCAAGCAGTCTTAAGCAGGGCAAACCAAGCAGTCGCTTAAAATTAGCGCCATCTACCGGACATTTCATTATTTGCTTATAAAGCCTAGTACCAAAAGAAAATATAAACGCTAAGAGGTGTAACGAGGATCAAGAAAATGTACGGAGGCAGCGTCATTTTTGTCAAACTCGACTCACACGTATTCATTCTATTTATAGAGTGCCGTTGGGGATGGAAATTTGACCGCGGGAATTAAGGCCGCGGAGTACTTTTTTCGGCGGCCTAATTTCATTTTAGTATCGCGGCCATAATTTATTTTAGATAATTTCTGCATCATTTCAAAATCATTTCTAGATATTTACACCTCCATTTTAAATTATTTCTGCTTAATTTCTACATCATTTTCACATATGACTGGCTCCATTTTTCACGGAGCCAGTGCCGTTACTTTACTTCTCTCTCTCTCGCTCTCGGCACTCCGAGCTGCAGAAAAGTGAAAATTCAATTTTTGTCCCATTTGTCGATTCTTGAATTCTGTTGCCAAAAGAAATCGACCTAAAAGGCACATTGCGCAAAGCATTTCAAAAGGAGCTGTGGCGCATAGCGTTAGTTGGTGGCTCGCGAATAATGCGATCGAGGTTCGTGTCCACCTTGAGACGAATTTTTTTTTAGCTGGATTTTATTTTTTCTTAAATTTAGTTTATTTTTTTTTAATTTTTGTTGTAGTTTTTTTGTTTTTAAAAATTTGTTTGTAGTTTTTTTTGTTGTAAAATCAGAAGCATTTTGAGCAAATCTTTTAAATTCTATACTTTTGAATTAAAAGTTTATAAGATACGCATCCGAGTTTACTTTTATAACTTTATTTTAAAAAAATGTTATTTAAAAATAACAAAAATGTTATTTTTTAAACAAAAAAGCAACCACACTATCCCTAAAAACAAATGATTTGCACCGAAATCGTTCAATCCATTAATGGTCTTTACCTTTCTTTTAACTTAAAAATTTTATATTAAATAAACAATGTTAAAAAAAAAAGAATAAAAAAGTTACGTTCAGTCGGAGGTGAACTCGGTCCGGCAAGATCCGCAGTTGAGCGACTACACCCCTAGCCCACAGCGGCGCCAATTTTAAAAAAATTACAAAATGTTGAACATCTAGGTCGCAAAGCTTTAAATTTGCTGTTGGCATAGCTACAGGTGTATTTTCAGTGGTTTTTGTTCTTTTCCTTCCATTTTTAATTTGTTTTTGTCACTCCGCTTCTGTACGAACACAGCCAAAGATCAAATCTGGCTATCTTTGAATATCGTTCATCGATATTCATCCGCTAAACTGGTATTTTTTTGGTATTTCCATACGATATTCCTAGCTCATCTGAGTACTGCGGTGGAAAAAAGTCTCAGCTAAAGGCCTTAGCTGACTATTTGCCTCTCGCTTACTCCTATGGTTAGCCAACAGTTTTCGTCGTACTGAGTACTAGGCTTTCAGCTAAAAGTTTCACTAGTCGAAAAATTTTATTATTTCTAGTGTGACCGAAGTTTTTAAAGTTCACCCGCACAGAGCAATGAAATCAATTGGCGCCAATTTTAAAATATTACAAAATGTTGCATGGCGATTTGTATTGCTGCAACTCCTGCAGACATTATTTTATTATTATTATTATTATTTTAAAATTTGCTTCTCGCTTACTCCTATACACATTCCTTTTCCTGTTAATCTAGCTTTAAAATGCGGGCGCCACAGTTTTTCGCGGCTTGTGGGCGTTGAAGGGGGCGTGGCCAAGTCCTAGTCTTCTAGCTTTTATAGTTTTCGAGATCTCAGCGTTCATACAGACGGACATGGCTAGATCGACTCGGTTAGTGATCCTGATCATAAAATTTAATTCGAAGCTATAAGATATAGTTGTCCGATCCGGACGGTTCCGACTTATATAGTAACTGCAATAGAAAGACGTCTTTTGGTAAAGTTTCATCTCGATAGCTTTAAAACTGAGGGACTAGTTTGCGTAGACACGACGGACAGACGGACATGGCTAGATCGACTCGTTTAGTCATGCTGATCAAGAATATATATACAACTGCGTTGCAAACTTCTGACTAAAATCATTATACTCTCTGCAAGGGTATAAAAATAGTACACATTTCTATACATACATAATTATTGTTGGCCCCCCAAGAGTTTCGTCATATGTATGTAGCAGGATGGCTACGTAGTAGTATGTATGTATGTATAAGTTACTGTATTCCTTCTAGAACATTCTTGTATATTCTTAGAGTACATTGTTGTTGTTGTAGAGCTTGCTCTCACTGGGCTTGCTCTCTCTCTTGTGATCTCATCACACTCACTCTCTCAGAGAGTCGGGGGTTGGTGCGTGTCGTGAGCTGAGAGCGAGTTCAGTTGAAAGCCAGCAGTGATCCTGACCAGAGACTATAAGAAACAACTTAATAAAATTATAAAGAACTGATATACAACTGTGTTAAACTAAATTATTGGGGTTATATATTATATCCCTACATGTATGACCTCCATTACTTTCTGAATAATTGAATAAAATAGTAAAAAACCAATCAGTCTTTTCTTGTTATATGTACTATTTAATTATGTTAGAATCGGAAACGTTTCCTTCTACCTACCTGTATGTACATTAGGGCGGTCCACATTTGTATGGAAATTTTTAAGGTCCTACTCTCACCCTCTTATTCGGTGCGCATTACTGCATTTTAGGCATATCCAAAGATATTTTTCGAAAATACCGCGTTTTAGGGTCTGCGAAGTGGCCTCAACGTTTATTACTCATACGTCCTGCTGGCTCTGTTAAAAAGTTTTTGTAATTTAGGTGGCGCCATTTCGCAAAGTCTAAATTTCATAAGAAAAATTTTTAGTTTGCGATTACATTTTTTCACACTTTAATCTCCCATATGAATTTTTTGGACCACCCTAATGTACTACCTTTAATTTATTTATTTCGCCAACAGACTTCATGTCCTTTACTGGCTACTTAACTACTCTTAACTAATTACTAAATCTAGAAAAATATAATAACAGGGCTTTCTTATTGCTATCCCTGGACGAACTTGGGTCCAATCGCATGCTAAGTGGCAGACTGTTGAAGAGATGTAAAGCTTTGTACATTGGCTCATTTTGAGCGTAATTCGTTCTGTGTATAGGGTTAAAAAAAGGTTCAGTAGTTTTTGGAGTCACGGCAAGGCTAATAATATTTACCAAATAGGGCAATCTATTTTGCCGGAAAGTAGGACTAATATAAAAAGCAGCGCAATTACACTCCTACGATCTTGTAATGTTGCAAGCTGAACAAGGCGACACCTAGCAGCATAGGAAGGAGTGGGATCACGGAATCGGAGGCTTTGAAGGGCGAAACGGAGGAAAAGCTTTTGCACTCGCTCTACCCGACGAATATACACAAGTCCAGTCGGGTTCCAGACAAATGCCGCATATTCTAATTTAGAACAAACAAATGAGAAGAATAGGGTAAGCTTAGTGTATGGGTCAGAGAAGTGAGTTGTGTTGCGCTTAATGAATCCGTACATGGCATATGCTTTAGGAATGATGTACTTAATATGTTCAACGAAGAGAAATTTAGAATCAAAAACAATTCCTAAATTCAGGCACTCGTTTTTTGTGTCAAGGAAATAAGAATTAATTGAATACGAGCAGCTAACATTATTGATACGCTTGCTGTATTTTACTAAAAAGCATTTTGAAAAATGTAAAGGAAGAATATTTCGGGAGCACCAATTACCTAATCTATCTAAGTCATTCTGGAGGAGTAAACAGTCTAAGGTTGAATTAACGGACTTGAATAATTTGAGGTCATCTGCAAATAATAGAAACTCAGAGTCATGTATGGAGTTACTTATATCATTTATAAATAAAATGAATAGAAAGGGCCCCAAAGCACTTCCTTGAGGGAGGCCAGACACTGCCACATACGGGTTCGAAAAAACGCCACTAATCTAAGATTAGAGAGTGGAATCCCATTTTTTGAAGCTTAGCTAATAAAGCAGTATGACAGACTTTATCAAAGGCTTTGGCAAAGTCAGTATAGACTACATCTACTTGGTGATGATTCACAAAAGAATTTATGCAGAAGTGATTGAAGCATGCTAAATTAGTGGTAGTCGATCGTCCTGGCATGAAACCATGCTGGTTAGAGGTAATAGAGCGGCCCACAAGAAAGTTAACTGCCTAGCCACAATGCGCTCAAACATTTTGGAAATGTTACTCAGCTTGGCAATTGGTCTGTAAATAGATATGGAACTTTTTACACCTGATTTGAGAATTGGGGTCACTGGAGAGGGACTTGTTAAAAATTATTTTGAGGGGGTCACATAGAACATCAATACAATTTTTTAGAATATAGGGAGAAAGGCCATCACAATCCATACGTTCTGAGTCATTAAAGCTCGCGGCAGCAATATGGCAGTCAAATTTGGACACATTTAAATTTCATATATTTAATAGAGAGTCGATGGAAAGAAGCGTTTCATTATCATTCCAAGACGAAGTTTGCTCGAAATTGAATGAAAAAAATTTAGACTTGTTTGCTAACCTCCAAGTCCGAGGAAACCATTTCACTATTAAGTGACATGAGGGAAGGAATGTTCGATGTTCTTATTTTGGAGTTTACAAAGTGCCAAAAGGATTTGCGATTCACACGTAATTTACTTTCAACATCTGACATATATTGGCTATAAAGAAATTGGTTTAAGAATTCGAATTCACGCTTGTGCAGCTTGTATCTTTCAAGATCGGCAGGGTCACCGCTCTCAAGGTAACGCTTGTAGAACTTAATACGGAGATTTTTATATTTTTTGAGTCCCCGCGTGTACCAGGGTTGTTTATAAGAACTTTGAACTCTTTTTTTAGCATACCTATTAATGATAAGAGAGAGCACAGAAATAAAATGATTATAGCTAGCCTCAACATTAGCATGCAAAAGGCTATCGACCGAATTAATATTAGAAATATCATGTCGAATAGAATTTAAACTATTAGAACTTTTATGGGCGGTTCTTTTACAAATCGAACACTTTTTATTGGGTCACATTTTTGATTTGCCTGAAACTTTTTTTACACGTACTATTCGGAAAATAAGTAAACACGTGTATCAGGATTTGACCGAAAAAAAATTATTTTTTTAGTTAGAATTTTTTTAAGTTTGCCAAAAATCGTCAAATTTGGAAAAGTACCCTCTCTTTGAAAATCTGTATCTCCGGTTATATGAATCCGATTGACTTCATGTCTTTTTCATTAATTCCTCTAAAACCTCTTCCTTCAAAAAAAAATTTCTAAAAAAAAATTATTTTTTATTTTCTTAAAAATATTTGTTTTTATTTTTTGTAAAAGAACCGCCCATATACATTAAAGGTGTGAGTGATTTGTTAGCTGAATAAATATGACATGTTATTAATAGTAATAAAGGCTGATGGTGGGCATCACACTCTGAGAGTCGAATATTACTGCAACTTAATTCTGTTCCTAAGTCCGGGCTAATAAAAATTAAATCTAAAAGCCTATTTAACTTATTGAATATACTGTTAGTCTGAACAAAGCCCATACTAAAAAGATCATTAATTAGTAGAATTTCATGAGGCAGGTGCACATTGCTGAGAATCATACTCGAAGAATCTTCATCCTGCACCCACACCAGCGATGACAGATTGAAATCACCCAGAACGACCATAAACTGGTGGTTTTTCAAATCCTGATGGATACCAGCGATGTTGTCCACATGAGCCTTGCATAGCTCGAAACTGCTGCATGGCGGTATATACGATACCACCAAAAAGATTGTGTCCAAGGGTCCCGAGAGCGATACGCAAATTTGATCCAGAAGAATCCAGATCCAGATCCAGAATCTTCATTTGCTAGCCGTACAGATGTACACCGCAAGTCGCGCCGCACAGCAACTAGGACGCCTCCACCTCTAGCGCATTGCATTTTATAGAATCCCGATCTTTGCGGAAAACATGATATAGTTAAGGATCGAAAAATTCCTTGTCATAAAAATCCATGTTGAGTCAAGTTTCAACAAGGACAATTACATCAAAATCACAATTTGAAGTTGCCAAGAAGAGGGACTGCGATTTGGTGCGCATGCCAGCAATATTTTGGAAATAGATACTGAAAGATGTATTGTTAGGGCTTGCCTTTTCGATCTAGACTTAACTATCAATGATGTTCTCCGCTACAGGGCACACGTCCGCCGAAGACCTATCCAGCAAAGTCCCACAACTTCCTTGGGGCTTACACAGAAACTTAAGAATTGTTGTAGTGCGGATAAAAATTGGAAGCTGATCATCAACGCATGGGTTCGAAATGCAATCCATAGAGTTGAATCCGAAAGATTGCGATGAAGTTGAAGAGAACCATGTAATAGGGAGCGATGGCCGAACTCTTAAGTCCTGAGCGAGCGCCCCATTGAAGAGAAGTAACTCCAGACCAGATGATGATAGCGAGCCAGAGTCTCCTAAGACTTCCAGATGACGGTGTTGAAAAGAGTTTCCAAATATGGCCCCAAGAAAGAGCTCAGCAACTCTTAAAGCAGCTGGCGAAAACATAGACTGCTGCTGAGTACGGTGCATTGGAAGCATGGCGATAAATGATGAACGTGTGATAATGAAGGCAATAGCCTTGGGCGAATGTCGCACAAAGCAAATGACGAAAGCTCGAGCTGCAGTTGTTGTAGAGAGGTTGAGAGCGTAGCAGAAGAAGAGAGCGCAACTCCGAGAGCAGCGTAAGTTGTCGAAAAGGTCGCAGGTGTTGGGCGAAGTTCGCACAAAGCGGACAACGAAAGCTCCAGCTGACGTTGTTGTTGGTGTATCGTTGAAGAGCGCACGTCAACAAAGAGTGCACTGAGAGCGGCAATGAGTCCAGATGACCGGCGAATGTAACCAGCAGCTGGTGAAACCAACGACCGCTGATATTGTGAGAACGAAGCAGGATGAAGTGTATCGGAAAAATGTCCCGCCAAAACATTGACGCAGTGGCGCCGAATATTGGGGGTTTTTTGAGACTGGTGATTGTTGATTATCCAAGTCCAGAATTTTATCATCAGCAATTGGCCTATCCCTGTGTATGAAACGGCTAACTTTGATTGAACTGTGCCAGAATTCATCACTATACACGGTCTGAAAGTGTTGCTCTGGTATCCCCAGCTTAAAATTCACGAATTGCAATGAAGAGACGTCTACACCGTTTTTTACTAACGGCTTGCAGATTATGCTGGCTGAATCCACACCTAGCTTGGTCGCAACAAATTCACAAACCGATTCTGATTTGACGTGAGCTCTAAATCTGCCAATATGCAATAAGTCCTTTAGAAATTTGGAATTTAAATCATTGTAGAGACTCTTTAGGGCCTGAAGTTCTACCATAACTTCTCCTTGATTTTAGAGTGTAAATCATTGCCCACAACACAGCTGTCACATTGTCACAATAGATTGGGCAAGAATTTTAATTGACTCATCAGGCAAATCAACACAAGCTGCGTGAAATGTACGGCGACAAAGAGAGGCGCAGCGAACCGTCTTAAAACCACGAAGCTGTGCAGCACGAATAGAAGTCCATAGCGAAGGGGAAACGCGTCTGAATGCAACGAAAGCTGATCAGAGACAACGAGTGGCCACGACGAAGCTGCATCATTTGCCAAGCGGCTGCGTGCACGTCTTCGTCCTGCACTTGGTCATCGTTGTAGTGATGGCGACGCGCCATATTGGCTGCTTCGAGCAGGGCGGGATTGATTGTGAGACCAGCAGCTTGGGGCTGCAGTTCCACAAGATTCGGCGGGGCCTGATAGAAGCCCACAGAAGACGTCGTCGTCGGGCTCTGGCCCTGTTGCATAGTTAGGTCGGTCGGTTCCTCGTCTGTATAGCTGCTGTGGGCGGGCTGGGCGAAGTGGGAGAGGAGGAAACGGCAGAGAGGGCTGCTGTCCCAGCTTTGGTTCCACGCTGCTGACGTGCCTGGCGAGGCTTCTTCGTGGCAGGAGACGAGCTGGGCGGCGAGAGGTTGCTGCTCTCAGAGTTGCTGCTGACTCCTTGCAAGGACGGCGACCCCGCCGATAATGATGCTATCGCCGCTACCTCCGTCTCGTCCTCGGGCATTTCGTTGGCATGCCCCTTGATGTGCGCCTCCATTTCCTTTTTGTTCTTGAACGTCTCG
This sequence comes from Drosophila mimetica, assembly GCA_037075245.1. NCBI lineage: Eukaryota > Metazoa > Arthropoda > Insecta > Diptera > Drosophilidae > Drosophila > Drosophila mimetica. The sequence goes on along the minus strand of JBAMCH010000007.1, from coordinate 28,625,509 downwards.
TCGCAGATAGTGCACTTGTAGCACTTGGAGCCGTAATGCTGTACACGGTGCAGCTTCAGCACGTGGTTGTAGCCAAAGTCTCGGAAACAGATGTCGCAGTGGTAGGGCTTTTCGCACGTGTGCGTCCACGAGTGCACCTTGAGCTGCTTGGAGCAGGTGAAGCCCTTTCCGCAGCCCGGCTCCGGGCATTTGTACGACTTCTCACCAGTGTGGGTGCGCATGTGGATCACGAGCTGGCCAGACTGGATGAACGTCTTCTCGCACACGGAGCACTTGTGCGGCCGCTCGCACTTCCGTGCTCCAAGTAGTATATAAGCTTGCGTCCAATTCAGAATAAACCAGTTATCATTCCATCTTGTAACTCCGCGGTTTTATTTTCCGCCCTACGGGAATAGGCCTCGTCAACAGCCATAAGAACCGGGATCCTTATGGCACAGACTTGATCCACACTGCACTCGTGTATGATCAAACAATATACATTTTTATGAAATATTTTCACCGTTCACCTACTTTTATCGTTTTTATACCGTTTATATCGTTTTGATCAGAAGTTTGAAGGAGTCAAGGAGACGTTTCCGGCCCTATAAAGTACATACATATATATTTATTCTTCTATTCGACTAATGCAATATATCTTTTTAGTCTACGAGTAACGGGTATATAAATTAAACTTGAAAGTCCGAAATATTTAAAAAATTGTACTATTATATATTATATTTAATTTTTTAGATCATTTATATGGCTGCAATACGATATAATTGGCCGATCCGGCTATTTCCGACGTATACAAAAAACGGGCATGACTAATTCGACTCGTCTAGTAATGCTGATCAATAGACATCGGATTGTATCAACCACAGAAAGACACTAGCGAGAGATTGCACCACAAAGCTCAAAATCTAAGTGCTTTTATGACATAAAAACAAACATATTTAGAAACTAGTATCTGGCAAAAATCATTTGGAAATGTTTTATTCAAGTTTACAGCTTTTTGGCTCGAAAGTCTTTTTCATGGAAATGCCCATATGTAAATAAATATACAAAAAAGAGTATTCAGCTCGTAAAAGAATGGCCAATATATGTATGTATGAACTGAAATGTACACAACTTTAAGAAAAAATTAAGTTTTAATATTCATTTTCCGATTTCTTTGGCCATTTGCAGAAAATATTTTGTAACTCATAGTCTTCCTTATAGCCCGAGCTATCCCGAATATAAAATTTTTAAATATCATTAAAACGAATTTATCATCGATATTTCATTAGATTGGTATAATAAACCCATTGCAGTTTGATTTATGAAAATTTTGATTATATAAATAAGTTTACGTTTCTTTAGCATTCCATTTACCTGTTTTCCAAATTTTTTTTTTTACCAAATAATTTTAAAAATCATATACAACTGAGAATGCTACCTGAAGAGTTTTTTTCAGCTTACAGCTAAATTTAATACAAGTAAGCAAACATTGCAGCTAGTGTTAGAGATAAGGCAGCCGAAAAAAACTATACACTTAAAATAATTAACATCAGGGGGAGGGACGTGGTGCAGTGTAGAAGAGACGTGTGGCTTCGCGAAAAACAAAACCGTGTTTACAAACTAATAATGCACATTTATGCACTGTTTTCGTATCATTAAACATCAGATACCCATGTAGGAGCAGAGCACAAACACGACGAAAATAATGACGATCATAAAGGCAACGGCAATCCAGGCGGGGATTGTACCTGAAAAAAGATGTTAATAAAATCATTTTAAAGTTTACGTGCTATTACTTACGCCTTTGGGGCAGACTGTGGATGCAGACTTTGTTGTCCACGGAAATGGATAGAACGGCTGCCTCCGTGTCGCTGGAAATGGGTGGTCCTTCCTCGTTTGTTATAGGTAGAAACTGAAGGCCTGTTACAAACATGGAGTGTGCATGGGGAATGTTTAGCACGCGCTGGAAAAGGAAAGTAAAAACTACAGGGTAACAAGGCTGTTTGACAAACTTAGGAAACTTATTTTAGTAGGACACAAGTAGACTTACGCTATGTTGGCTAATACAGATATAGTCTCTTAGCCTTACCTGCAGACTGAATGCTATATATATAGACACGCTTCCCGAGAACATCGTGCCAACAGCCACGAATCGACCGTCATCCCGCACGGCCAGAGACGACAGGCTTTCGTCGATGGCAACGGCGTGGTGCAGTTGCCCGCTCGAACAATCCCAGTGCTGCAGGAACCCGCGCTGCTTGCCCACCTTACCCAGTGGATTCGCAATTGTAAAGAGGCGGTAGTGATCCTTCTGCGCCTCCACGGTCCCATAACGGCACCGCTTAAACAGGTACTTGGCCCCCTCGGGCGTTTTCCACTGCAGCTTGTGTTGCAGCTGGCCAGTGGCCAGGTCCCACGCTAAGCCCTGGGCATCCTTGGAGATGCTGGCGATGACCTTGCTATCTGGGCTAAAGTCTAGGTCGTCGATCTCCTTGCTGTGCGCTGCAAACTCGGCGGCCAAGGTCATCTGGGGGAAAGTCCAGATCCGCAGCAGCCCGTCCGTTCCGCCAGTCGCCATCAGGCGACCTGTACCACTGATGCGCACCACTCGCTGGAGAGGCTCGGCGCCCTTGAGAAAATCCGTTTGCACCACATCCGCAGCCTGAATGTCGAACTGCAGCCGTCGGAACTGCTGCAATATGTCGGCGGTGGAGAGAGGCGACTTATGCCCGTTGGTCACTGGCTCTACACGCGAGTTCGCGTTTCGATTTCGCAAACTACCGTTCTCGTGAGGGCGCTCTGTTGGCAAGGGCTTTCCGTCGCCGTTTCCATTCCCCTTATCCTCCGACTGAACGCGTGGTTGGACGTAGTACATCTGGCAGTGCGCCTCCTGGCCAGCGCACAGGTAGCCCTTTCTGCCGCCGTTCATCACCGCGAAGTTCATCACCACATTGGAGCCCGTTTCATGGCGCAGCACCTCCTCCGCACAGAAGTGGCTGCCGTTGTGGTACAGCTCGTATATCTCCTAAAAGATAATTCGCGCATTAAGAACGTGGATTTTAGGACGCATGTTGCGGGCATGCCATACAAAGCCGTTCGCCACACCCGTCTTGCTGGAGCCACCGCCACCGGCCACTAGAATGTGGCGGCTGGTCAGCATGTCCACGGCGTACAGCGGGAAGTTCACACGGGCCAATAGGCCGTCGCTGGGACGGCGGGTGTGCGCCATTATCAACAATATGTATATCACAATCAAACGGACACTGGGCAGGGGAAGGGGATTGAGTGGACACAACTTTTTCAGCTCTGGCTGCGGGGCAGGGACGACCCTGGCAAACTCCGCCTGTTCACTGGCTGGGAAATCTTGGTCGTATCAGTTCACGCTTCTCATGTGGGCCCAATTTTTTGTGTTTTGGCCACCAAGTTGTATTAAAAATCCACGTACACAAATTAAAGATGAAAAGGCGAGCTATCGATATATCGATAGACAGGCTTTATTTAATAACCCCTTCCATAGAGTCCATCCGAGTGAAACGGTTGGGATTACTAACAAATGTGAAATTCGTGTTCTCACAGATCTCCGTCCACATCCAATAACAGCTGTCTTGAAGAACATCTCATCTCAAAATAATGAAAGAAGGGTTTCAACTCGGGAAAAAAGTTTTAAATTGTTGTATTCCTAATCTTACAGTGGGGCGAAAAGGCCAAAAGCCTGTATTAAATCAGCGGAGCCCTATAGCAAATATCTTTTGATGAGGTATTGTCAAAGGCAATTAAATATGTAAAAAAAAATCATAGGGTGAAATTTTTTAATGACATTTTTTTGGTTGTAAGAAATTTTTAAGAAAAAAAACATAAATAAATTACTCATAGGGTTCTAAGTTTTCCCAATATTTTTTTTTTAATTTAACTTGATTTTTTTATTTAATCGGTCAACTATAATTATAGCTGCCATATAAACGCTTAGTAAAAAGGGAAATATCTCGGTTTTATTTCAATATTTTTTCATGTAAATCGGTATTAAGTCATTATATATCAATTTAGAATTTTTTTATGTGCGTCAAATTGGAGTCGGTGACTTTAGCGGAGATTGTGGAACGGTGGAATCTGGAACACGGGGCCAATTTTTATTTTTTGATTTCTGCGGCTTCTGGGGGCCAAATCGAACAATGCGAAATTGTTTAGAATAAAATTATATTTCGATCTAGGTAATTCGCGAGTCTGGACGATGTTCGGAAATACCCAAATTTGGGAGAATATCTCCACTCGCAGAGCGTGCTCTACAATGCCCATGAGCTTACCTTAAAGGTCGTTTTTTGAAGGACATATGGACCAAATTGCATCAAAAAATTATAGTCCGTTTTTGAGAAAATCAGTTAACAGTGGACCAAAGACCAATATAATGTCTAAGATGAGTAACGGCCATACGTTCGTTTTGGAATTCATTTTTTGGTGGCGACGAAAATCTCGCTCTCTCCGCTCGCGCAAAGTTTAGAGCGTAAAAATTAAAAAAGAGAGTGTACATGCTTGTGTGAGTAAACACGTGTTTACTGTACAGCTTGTAACCAAGTGCGTATACATATTTGGGTACTTAATTGACGAGACGATTTTCGACCCGAAATAAATTCTGAGCTATGCAACGAATTTATTAAAAGCAATAAAAAGGGGGTGGGGGAGGATATGAATAAAAGAGCAGGCACAAGAAATGCACATGTTGAGTAAAATACAAATTAAAAAAAATAAACTAAAAATTTGGAGTATAGTTTGATTATTTTTATGACAAACCCCAAAAGTTTGCTTTTGGCTATTTTTTTTGTTATTTTTTGGACCTGTCTTCTGTTAATTTATCCTATAGGAATGCTAATATGTGACATTTTTCTGTATTGAATGCTTCATTTACATGTAATGAGGTAACATGAGGTAGAGAAATCACCTTTACAAAACAGTCGGAAAAAATGTCCCGAGCGAATGTGTTTGAAAATTAATAAAAAAAACGAATTTTTGAGTAAAACCAAAACTATTTCACAGCGACATGTTTGAACAACATTCTAAAAAAAAATCGCATTCAAATATTCCATCACTAATTTCCATTCGCTAATATCTGGTGTTGAATGAACTTCCCCGAAATCCACTTCTATTTTTGTCCCGAGCGAATACGGCAGTTTTTTAACGATATCTTAAAAAATAAAAGTGGTACAAAAGGAAAGAGTGAAAAAGCCCATTATTAAAATTAAAATCTTTTTTTTCCAATATGGAAATGCCCATATTCATATATAATATTATCTAATATAATTGTAAATAATCGGTACCCAGGGAACATCGCGGTGAGGCCATTACAATTGTAATGGGGTCATATATTTTATATGACCTTCGAGTCGACTTGAAATGCTTTAATTTTAAACATTAAAACATTTCCATGTTCCCTATTAAAGCTAGTTTTCAAACTATCGCTTTTTGATTTTATTTTTTCAATTTTTAATTGCTTATATTATTTTTGGTATGAGTTATATATGTACATATGTATTTATTTTCATTCGTGACTTATAGATTAAAAATGATTATTATTAAATATGGCTATAAATAAATTTGATAAAATCGCTCGATCTTTCACTTATGAGATAGAATACTGAGTTTAGCTTGTTTCTTTTGTCTATTAGCTATCGCAGTCCATTTGCAATGTTTAAATAGTAAAACTTTAATAAGTTTGTTTAAAAGATCTACTTTATGCGCACAACATTCATTGTTTTGATCGACCCAAAATGAGTAATCATTACAATTACAAATGAATTTGTGCACTTAATGCATTGCTCCACAATAAATTGTCTGGATGGATAGTTGTTTTTTATTATTTTTCAAAATGTTTTCAAAAACTTGTATGTGTATTTTGCAGACATTAAAAAAAGATCTGATGGTGCTTTTAATTTCCCAAATTTAGAGTCGCTCGAGTAGTATTTCTCATGTATAAAAAGTTCTGATGGTGCTGTTAAGTCCTCTGTCTCTTTTAGAAGGAAATGTTTACATTTATCGCAACTTGATCCTTTTGCAATGTATTCAAAAAAGTATTTACTAGATGTGAATTCAATAGGTACATCTTTGGCCAAAAAAGTATCAATATTTTTGTCAAAGTACCTTTCATTGTACAATTTCTGAAAACGACACAGAATATTCATGTTGCTGTATTTCTTTGTTTTCAATGCAAGGCAAAAAAAAGTATCAATATTTTTATTAAAGTATTTTTCATTGCCTTGTACAATTTCTGAAAACGACACAGAATATTCTTGTTGCTGTCTTTCTTTGTTTTCAATGCAAGGTTGATATATAATTGAATCAAACTCTACTAGTAACATAACATCATCATCTGCTTCGCAATTCAACTTTTGGGAAAATTTAAAAATGTGCAAAAATATTACTTTGGAAATTATTATATTAAATTCATTAACTGAAGGGTTTCTACAGTTACCACCTTTTCCACGAACACATGCAAATATATTTTCAAGAGGATCCTGGTTTACTCGACTAGTTAAAAAGAAAAAGTGGTCCTTGTGGTCTTTAAATATATCTTCGACGAGTCCAAACATCCCCTTAGTAGTTTAGAGCAAGCCATCAAGACAATATATATTATTTCCATTTTATTTGTTATGGTATTTTATGTTCCTTACGTATTCCTCCATTTCCTTCAGTTTATTCTAAACAATAGGGGAGAGGTCTGTAGGTTGGTCCACCTTTTGTTTTTAATCTGCCATTTCGACAATCGCTTATGAAATTTCACGCATTAGATACCAATCAAAAGGTTAGTCTTTTAACTTCAAGAAAAACAAAAAAAAAATTTCTGAAATGCTCGTTGAACGATAACATTTTCCCTAATTTCAGAAAAATGTTCTATGCAGAAAGCGACCTCTGTTGGGCTGAGGCCTTTTTGTATGCAAAACTGGTGTCTCAACTTAGACGCTAAAAGTGTCCCAACTTACACAAAATGGGTAGTCTTTGAAAAAAATGAATAACTTTTTTTCTGACTGTCAAATTAATCTGATTCTTTTTTTAATTTGTTAACCGATAAATTACTAATGTTTTAGACCGTTTACCAATTTATTTCCAGCACGTTTTTATTTTTTTAAAGAATTTTGAAAAAAATTGGACAAGAACTTTTTTGGTGATAAATGGTACACGACTCTCACAGCTTAAATCTGGCTAGAGCCTGGCTTATAATGTTTTTCCTAAAAGTTTTGTCACTAAAAAGGACTACAAAAAAAAATAAAAAAAAATTTGTGGAAAAATTTTGAGAAAATGGAGTGCCCAACTTACAGACCGTCCCAACCTACAGACCTCTCTCCTATTGTTAATTTGAAGTGGACATTTCATGTGGTTTTTGTCAGTTAGCACCCTGCTATTCAAGCAATCAAAGTAATCATTAACTTTTCGGACAAGTGCCACATCGGGACTTTTTCGGTGGAATTGCTTGTTTTGGTTACAAGTTTTAAATGCCGCTGCAATAGTGTGACTAAATGTCTGGGATGCCAGACATTTGCTCAAATCTAGTTGGGTTAACGTGACTTCTTGTTAATTTAGTCATTCTCGTTACCGAGCCCTGTTCTTATTTGTATACCTCTCGTATGACATCAAAGTCAACCAGTCCGTCAGGGGTTTCAAACTGAGCTTTCAGAAAAGTATTTCTTATAGATTTTTTTTACCCCATTTTCATAAATTATTTAAATAGTTAATATAGAAATACATACATAAATGTTATTATTATAATTTTACTTATTTTGAAATCAAAATATGAAATAAAACAAGAAGGGAAGCAACCCAGCGGGAATGTGAGAAGTTGGTTTTAGTGTTCTTGAAATCCTGTTCCTTTTTGCAAGCGGCGGTGTAGGGATAGATAAATTCTGAGCGTTAAACGGCGATGGGTTTCTGAGTAACATCAATATCAGGCCACTTATGCGCTGTGTGATTTCTGTGGCACTACGATTATAATATTTTTTAACAAAAAAATCACCAACTTATAATATTCAAAAATCCTATAATTTACACCAAAACCAAAAATCTTGTTCTCACATTTATCTTTAATATTTAGTAATTAAAATAGTAATAGTAATAGTAATAGTAATAGTAATTAAAAAGCATAATTAAAATTCTTAGAAAAAATATTAATAATTTTTAATCAAATAAATTAAACTAAATAACTATAATTATAATGTCTATAATTATAATATTTATTAATAATAATATTAAAATCATACATTTTAATTTATTTTACTAAACATTTTTACAAATAATAATAAGAATTAATGTGGGATTCAACAAAATTATAGAGAACGGTAAGACGATCAAAATAATTGATCACGTTTATCAAGGATTACAAAGGGAACTATTATTGCTTTTTACATTTTTAAAAACTTTCTGTGAAATATAATAATTTAATCGTCAGATCATGGCCTAAGCCATTTTTAAAAAAAAGTAAAAAAACGTTTGGTTAATTCTAAAAAACAAGAAAAAGGTAAGTAATAACATAAATATTGTTGTTTGAATATCTTTATTTCAGCGTTAGGGATATGGTGAGCATACGCATTTTTACTAAAACTTAATATAAGCCACCAGAGGCGGTTGCCAAATTGCTCGTTGTGTTTGTTGTTTTCAGCTTTTAATAAATTGTTGCTAAAATCATTACAGTACGAACTGCATCGTGGTCGTTTATAATAATATGAATTCAGATAATTTATGTGTGTCGGTCCGGTTGAGACTTCTTGGGACCTGTTGCAGTCTCCATGTTGGTTTATTTTTTTAACGCTTATTATTTTTGTTGCTTTTCGGTTAATTTGTACATGGCTGAGTGTATTAAGGGAACTAAAACGGCACAGTCATCTAATGGCAAGCAAATTTATTTAAACTCTATTTCTGTTATTGGGAAATGTTATATCTCTCTATTTAATTGATTATCATGTACCTATTGAAAAACTAGCAAAAATTTCACCAACGTACTGTATGATAATTATTCTTACTTTTCTAAATTCCCTGTTTTATATATATTTTTCCCTTTACTTTTTATATATTTATTATTTGTATTAATATGTAATGTATTTATATATTATGGTTTTTATTTACAGAGCCACTCAGAAACGACAGTGTTCGCCAATACCGAGATGATCTGCATTCAGCGTTCAAAAAATAAAATTTACAAAAATACTTATGAAAAAGGATTAATAAATGCAATTGTTCTTGGAAAATCAGCTATTGCAATTGAATGGAAATTAAATATTGGAGTTCAAGGAAAACCAAAACTGCGAGGGTGTGGAAAATCAGATAATGCAAAGCAGTGGAAGACCACAACTGGGATGGTGTAGAAAACCAGATATTGCAAGTGGAGAAAAACCATAACTGAGTACGTGTGGAAAACCTATTATGCGGGAAGTCAAAACACCAGTGGATTTTGGCCTGCATTTAACTGCCAGAGATCCACATCACAACCTCCTTCACCTCTTACTTTTTTGTGTCACCCCCGTGTACTTTGAAACCTGAGATGGAAGAAATGTAAGGGGTGAAGGAGTTTTTTTACCTTCCGCATTGTATGGAGAAACCTCATGAAAATATGATTTTTTCCAGAGGTTTTTTCCCGCTGGGTAACTTTGGCTAGCCGAAATTTATATGCCCTTGCAGATCATTCCTATTAAATTGCAAATACCAAAATATTCATCCGCTAAACTGGTATTTTTTTGGTATATCCCTTCGATATTTTTAGCTCATCTAAGTACTGCGGTAGGCCTTAGCTGACTATTTGCTTCTCGCTTACTCCTTTGGCTAGCTAGCAGTTTTAGTCGAACTGAGTACTAGGCTATAGGAGTCAGATCAAGTGGATCAGCTCCATAATGGAATCAACACTCAAGGTGGGACTCAGTATCAATGCGGACAAGACGGACCTCATTCGCTTTACTAATGGATACAAGGTACCGAAATGGTCAATGGATCAAATCTTATGTTTCTTTAAGACAAACCAATTTTACTGGCCTGCAATAACATGTGGATGAAGGTTTCATATTTTTCCAGAGTATTGTTGATCCAAAAAGTATTTGTAGTGGTACCAAGCACACCGAAAACATATGTTGATCGATCATACAAGCATTTGTGTCGTTAAAATTTTGACGATATGTTGCATGGCCCCTACTCCCATCACAGCCCCATTTGTATATTGCAGTTATCGTAGGAATATTGTTATTCTCTGCAGCTGGAAAATCTTTGGCGTGTGCGGTATATAATCTGGCAACTGTGTGATTAACCAAGCTTTGTAAGGGTACCTCGAATGAATGATCAGTGACGCTTAGACCACTAGGATAGCACTTTTTTTTTAGACAGTAGAACATCGTTCGTCGGAAATATATTTGCATTCCGCTTTTTGGTACCACTCTGCAGGGGTACATATGCATTCTTTGTGTAACCACCATCAATATATAAAGCTAAGGCTTCCGCTGCTGTGTACTTAATCGGTTGGTTATCAGCTGATTCAGTAGCTAATATCATTTTTTTGGGTAAACTTTGATGAAAGTTTAATAACGTAATCATCTTAGCTGAACTTCGCTTGCCAGAATTATACAAACTTGTACTAGCGGCAGACACGAGCTCTTCGCACGGAATTGTTTTAACGATGTCCGAAACTCTTTTTTTTGGTTTTCTCCTGGCTGTCAGTAAAAGTAAGTTCGGGTCGTCCAGCACTTGATTTTAGGTCCACTAATAGAAGGTCATCATTTAACCATTCTTTGTTGCGTACCTCAAAATTTTTACGTATACGATGGTTCTCCTGCCATTTCAATGCCAATTTTTTAGTAAAACTTTTTATTTTCTCATTTATTTTGGCGCAGTCACTATCATTATATACATTTCTGTCTATTATATTGTTGTACACGTAAGTCTGCACAGCCAAAATTTTGTTGGAGGCATCATTTTCCATGTGCCATACTGAGAATAGCTCGCGCTTGGACACTGACAATGATGCTAAAAAAAAATATTTAAAGGTAATATGCGGAAATATGCGGCCTATGTTGGACATTGACTAATTTTTATAAAAAACATTGATATCGATCCCAGTCGATCCTCAAAAGTTCTGGTCTACGAAAGTTTAGTTTGTTAGTAAACATTATATCTCTTACGTTAATTGCTAAAAGTTGAATTGCAATGAATAAAATCGAATTATTTGCAATTTTAGCAAGTGGCGGGAGAGCGGTTAGCGACAGCTGATGAAACATATGTTGCGTTTGAAGCTTTACAGCTGTGCGAATATCAAGAGGAAAGCGGAATGAAAAGTTTGTTTGGCCTATCGGATATATTAATTATCGATTACAAAACATTTTTGGCGCTAAAAATTAAGTTGAAATTTGAATTAATCGCTGCTAAATCAGTCATTTCCACCAATGTGTGTCGCCTACTCTGATGCATTGGATCTACATCTCGGTGGTGCGTCCGACTCTGATGTACACACAAAAAAATTCGATACGAAACGTAGGATAATTTTACATTTTTTAAGATCCATTTTAACTTAATATGGACCCGTGTAAAATTGATATGCTCGAAATAAAATTTTTTTGAAAATGCTTAAGCGTAACTTTGACAGAACTGACAGATAGGAAAACAGATAGGCAGACGGATAGACAGGCAGACAGACAGACAGACTCCGAGTTCAAAATAAAGTGGCAAATATTTGACAAAGCTTTATACTAGTGCGAGCGAGAAAACATGCTTAAGGCACGTCAGTTCGAATTTCGAATCTGTCTTTCTCGTTTCAACTCATGTCATTTTGCTCTCCATATGGCGTATTGCCATCTTTTTCGAAGTGAGAGAGTCTCGGATAGAGAAAATTCAGCAAAATGGCTTTAATTAATCTAAATTTGATATGTATTTCATGTAAAAACGATGTGGGTATGAATTACATGCCATTTGCATTGGCCATATCGATTTTGGTCAATCAATATGTATTGAAGAAACGAATACACATTCCTTTTCCCGTTAATCTAGCTTCAAAACTGTGGGTGCCACAGTTTTTCGCGGTTTGTGGGCGTTAGAGGAGGCGTGGCACATCGGCTTGAAAAATTTGCGCTGCGTCTTAACCCCCAGAATCTGCATGCCAAATCTCAATCTTCTAGCTTTTATAGTTTCCGAGATCTCAGCGTTCATACAGACGGACAGACGGACATGGCTAGATCGACTCGGCTAGTGATCCTGATCAAAAATATATATACTTTATATGGTCGGAAACGCTTCCTTCTACCTGTTACATAGTTTTGCACGAATCTAATATACACTTTTACTTTACGAGTAACGGGTATAAAAAACGGGCCTGGAACTTTACCTCAATTGTGGTGTGGTACTCTAGTACCCTACTAATGTCCTCTGTAGAGCTGGCAAAACATCGATAGTGGCCCTATCGATGTTTTCGAGGTTTTTTTCGGAAACCATCGATACTATCGCGATAATATCGAATTAAACAAATTTTGTATTTGTAATATAGAGGTTATTCTTCATGAAAAACCCAAAACAGCAGGGATATTCCTTATAAATTCGATTCAAATTTTAATAAATTTAGAATTTTAGTTTTCATTCATTAGTATTTCATTCACTTCATTGTCAAACTGAATAATATTAAAAGTAAAATAAAAATAATATTCAAAAACATAAAAATGTTGCTTCGTTAGTAGCGGTCCAGCCGCTAGACTTGAGATCTATCTTAGAATTACACATTAGATTCGGTAATCCACCAATTTTTGTTTATGAACAGAAGCTGGTCAACTATGTTTGACTTAAGTGATGACCTGCGCTCGGAAATTATTTGGCCTGCTTTCGAAAACATCCTCTCAGACTCCGTTGAAGTCGCTGGAACACACAAAGACTTTTTGGCCAACTTCACCAAAGCTGGCTGGTCACTTTCACTGCTCTGTAAAACATAACATAACTTTTGCAAACTAGAAAAATTAAGCAGACAAATCGCTACTTACTCTCCAATACTCTAGTAGATTGCTGGAAATATGAGAGTTTATTCCTTCGAAATAATGCCTCATAGCTAAAATTGCGTCCACTTTCTTGATTCTTTTTTTTTCTCTATGTTCGAGGACAGAAACTTCAGAAAAGGCTCTGCCGCGTTTGGAGTACCTGGTGGTTCTACAGCGGTTTCCTCAGGATCCCCTTCCCCAGCATCAGCACCAGCAATCATGCTTGTCAATAAGGAGCGTTCTAGGAAAATCGGCGGCTTGTTCAGCGTTAAAAGATGATCGAAAGCCTTCTATTTTTGAAGCGTGGATCCATTATGGTGGCCAGTCTAGATGTGGACCTTTCTTCAAAAGAAAAAAGCCTCATCCGTGCTTTATCCTGCAAGAACCGGCAAGCTTGCTGTCCATCCATCGTCTTTAGTCTGCCAAACTGTTCACTTAGACCCTCAACCAAGCCATTCGTCAAAGGAACTATTAAGGAGCTAGTCACCTTTGAGCTGGACGAGCACTGTGTTGTGACGTATTCAAATGGTGCCAGAATGGTTTCAATGTCTTCCAACAGTTCAATGTCGTCTGCGGTCAGTGGATCAGGTGCTCTTGACAGGCTGAGGAGGACGGGCGATAGGAACTCTTTTGTGGCCAAAATTCTTTCCACCATTTTAAAACCACTATTCCATCTGACGCTGACTGCCTGTATCAGACTGTATGGATTGTCACCCTGAGCCTGCTTGAACTTTTGTGCTAGATTTAAAAAATTTGACAATTCTTTTGCATTTGGTCAAAACATGCTATATCGAATCTTCCTCCAAGCAATCTTGCACCACTATGTTGAGGCAGTGAGCAAAACAAGGAAGGTGACGCTTTTGTAAAATTTCGCACGACTTAATCATTGCGTTGGCATTGTCTGTCACTATGGCGTTTACTTTTGACTCTAAGTTCCACTTGGAGAGCACAACTCGAACCGATGCTGCTATATTTTCAGCATTGTGGTTAAATGGGTCCATCAATTTTTCTGTTGACAAAACAGCGGCGTTCAGCTCAAATGAGTCATTAATGAAGTGTACTGTAACTGTGAGGTAGCCATCGTTGGCCCTCGACGTCCAACCATCCATGGTAATGGCACATTAGTCCACTTTGCTCAGTATGAGTTAGAGCTTTGATGTCAAATCGGCATAGATATTCTTTATGTGGACATTTTTTAATGTATTCCGACATGGAATGTTGTATCGAGGATCGGCAGATTAACAAAATTGCGAAACCCCGAGTCCTCTACAATTGAGAATGGTTGGAGGTCCGTAGCTATCATTTTCATCAGTGCCTTTTCTAATTTTTGCTTACGAACGGACTTACTGTCATATTGATTGTCAACTTCTAAGAACTTGGTAATTGAGCATGTGGGCCCACTCTCCAAGGACTGATAAGATGGATGCGCACGCGTGAGGTGATCACTCAGATTTGATGTGTTGCCACTGGTTTTGTATGTCTTATTGCAATGGCGACATTCAGCTTGTTTACCGTCGTTGCTCTTTTTAAAATGGTCCCACACCATGCTGTACGCTTTCTTGCTGTGCTAGGTGCAGGTAAATCCTCGCTGATGTTGCTGGGCTGATTTTCCTTCTCCATGTTTAAAGCACGTGCAAAGAAATTTAAAGAAAATAAGTAAAAGCTTTTATATACTTTAAACATCCTACTTACTGCTTAAAGTGTTCCACACGGGCACCACTGTAGAACCACCAGGTACTGTCTACTGTCTAAAGAAAAGAAAGGCTTATTATAAATCTAATATTACAATTATAAAATTTTGTCTTACCGCTTAGCTGCGCAGCACAAGAACAAGAAAAGTAGTGGTGGAATACGACGGCGATACTATCGTGATAGTTTTCAAACCATCGATAGTGCAAGCATCGATACTATCGATGGTACCATCGATGGTTTGCCAGCTCTAGCCCTCTGCTCATTATGAACGCGTTTGCATCCATTTACCGTTGAACGCGACCAAATCCCATACAAAGCTTGTTGGCGAGGGGTGGGGAGGGGAGGGTGGAAAATGGTCGCGTTACAGGGCTGGAAAGTGAAATTAGTGGTATTTTTCACCACCATTTACCAGCACTATTTACCAGGGATGCCCAAAACAGCTGATTGTCAACATAAAAGCCGGCAAAATGAAAAACGTTGCAGGTAATTTGTTTGTTTTTAATTATTTAGTAGAATTCTCTTCACAGAAAAAAGAAAAATGCTCTGGACAGCAGATGCCACGGAGTTCCTCCTGTATTTGTGGGGGAATGTCATCCTTTGTAATTGTAATAGTCGGTTGCATCCTTGCCTCTCGGCCGTATTTCGATATGACAATCATCTGAAAAGAAATAAACAATCATTAAATTTCATGAAATAATTATATAGACTTTACCCATAGCTCCAAAGCATTGTGGAAATCCTAGTTTCTTAAATCCCTCCACACATTCTTGAACCTTCTCTTCGGTCAAAAAGTTTGGGGACAAGTATTTCGGAGCCATTACTGATATGACTTCGACACAGAATTCGTTGACTATTTTGCATACCATGGTGGTTGATACATATGCCGAATAATCTGCCAATAGTTCTGTATTCTGCGGATGACCCAAGCGTATAGAGAGCAACAGCAATCCGTTTATCCAATGGAATGGCTCGTCGAAAAACTGTGTCTCTTTTTGCCAGGCCTGGCAGCAGCTCCATCAACTTCTAAAATGAGTTCCTGTCTACGCGAAAGGATTCCTTAAAGAACTCGTCTGATTTTTGGCACGTCAGTCTCCCAAAAGGTCCCATTTCGATTATAGGCATACATATGTATATAAATGGTAATTTAACAATAATAATACTTGTTTGTTTTCCAGCTTACGTATGTCCAAACTCTCCTTGACGATATTGCCTTTAGGACCAAGCGTGGGATGTGATGCTTGCTTCCAGCATTGGGTCAATTTGTCCACACATATTTATTGTGTTCAAATGCTGTTCTGAGATTGTATTTATTAGTAAAAAAATTATTTAAATCCATTGTTAATGACAATATCGCAAATGACAATAGCAGAACAGCTGTTCTGTTGCTGTTTGCCAATGGAAACACCTCCCGTCCGCCTATCGCGTTGCCAATCAAAAATACCGAAAAATACCCATAAAACCGCATAGTGGAAAAATGCCTTAAGAGTTTCACTAGTCGAAAAATGTTATTATTTGTAGTGTGACCGCAGTTTTTAGAGTTCACCCGCACAGAGCAATGAAATCAATTGGCGCCAATTTTAAAATATTACAAAATGTTAAAATCCCAAGTCACAAAGCTTTAAATTTACTGTTGGCATGGCGATTTGTATTGCCGCAACTCCTGCATGCATTATTTCAGCAGTTGTTGTGTTTTCCCTTTAATTTTTAATTTGTTATTGCCACACCGCTTCTGTACAAACACAGCCAAAGATCAAATCTGGCAATCTTTGAATATCGTTCATCGATATTCATCCGCTAAACTGGTATTTTTTTGGTATTTACCTACGATATTCTTAGCTCATCTGAGTACTGCGGTAGAAAAAAGTTTCAGCTAAAGGCCTTAGCTGACTATATGCCTCTCGCTTACTCCTATGGTTAGCCAGCAGTTTTCGTCGTACTGAGTACTAGGCTTTTCCTTCCATTTTAAATTTATTTTTGCCACACCGCTTCTGTACAAACACAGCCAAAAATCAGTTCTGGCAATCTTTGAATATCGTTCATCGATATTCATCCGCTAAACTGGTATTTTTTTGGTATTTACCTACGATATTCTTAGCTCATCTGAGTACTGCGGTGGAAAAAAGTTCCAGCTAATGGCCTTAGCTGACTATTTGCCTCTCGCTTACTCCAGCAGTTTTCGTCGTACTGAGTACTAGTCTTAACGGATGATTTCTATGTCAATTTTCTGTAACGACGATATTCAAGGAAAGCGGACAAAATGAATTCTCTTGCCAAGCAAAAAAAAAAGAAATGGTCAGACAGGGAGGAAAACATGTTACTTGATTTGTGGTCAGACAAGATTAAGAAAAGCCAAGAAAAAATACACTTGTGTACATGGAGATGACGGAGGAGTTGGCATCTCAAGGCTTTCCCGTGACTTCTCAAGAAATCAAAATAAAGCTTGAAAATTTTCGTCGAAAATATGTGTGAGTAATATCCGTCTTCTTTATGCACTCAGAGTTAACATTTGTAATTTACAAGATTGGAAAAATCAAATATGGGACCGACTGGCAGATCTCCTTCACTTTGGCAAAGGTCCACCAAGTGCTAGGGCGCTCAAAGTCAATCAATTTTATGGACTACATAGAGGAAAGCACAGATCAGCAAGTGTACAGTGATGTTATTGAAGACGGTCTTCCAACTGAAGCAGAAGATCCTCCAGTGAAAAAAAAGAGATTTTCGCAAGCCGAAATTATGGCCCTCGAAACATCGAGGGCTAGCGGTAACTAGCATGGGGGAAATCGCAGAGGAGTCGAAACGCCGCGGTGTCCAAATTGATAGCTTCCTGGAAGATAACAAAAGTTTTCTAACATAGTTTTTGGAAATATTGCGAGTCATGAACAAATAAATTTATTCAGCTGAAAAACTTAGATATTGCGTTTCTAATTGTCTCTGCTGGTCCTCGATCTCCAATAGTAAAATTTAAACAGGGCTGATCCCTGACATCTGAAGAAGGGTCTTGTACAAAGTTTTCTTCCTTCCCAGCACTAACAAAGTTGTGCAAAACGCATGCACATTTAACAATAGCATTGGCATTCCGTGGCGAATGTTCAAGTCCTTTTCCAATGCGTCGAAAACGTCCTTTCAGGTTCCCGAAAGCGTTTTCTACGACTCGCCTGCATTTAGACCAGCGGTCGGCAGCGCCCTATTAAGTGAGCATAGGGTTTTGTTCGGCCTGCACATACACATTGATAAGCTGCCCCGTACAATTTATTCACACAACTATTAGGGTCTTCCCACAGAGAGCCATCCACCATCCACCATCCGTTGAACGGATGGTCCATAAGGTTTTGCCGTTCCGAAAATTATCCAGTTAGTTCCCCGTTAAAATTTGACGGGCTCTTTTATGCGATAGTTTGCCGATGATTTTTCGGTGCAACTCTGAATTCTTCCTCCTGACTGTAAAAATTGGAACGTTGACTACGAAATCATATTCAAA
The DNA here is from genome assembly GCA_037075245.1 of Drosophila mimetica. Taxonomy (NCBI): domain Eukaryota; kingdom Metazoa; phylum Arthropoda; class Insecta; order Diptera; family Drosophilidae; genus Drosophila; species Drosophila mimetica. The sequence goes on along the minus strand of JBAMCH010000007.1, from coordinate 28,607,392 downwards.
CCAATGGCGGGAAAAAATTTAAAAATGTTTAAGCTTGTTGATTTTTGGAAATTCATTATTAATATTTAGTTTGTTGTAAGCGAAAAGGGCATTGCAAGCCAATTATTATGTGTGGGCCAAAATTTAAGCTATTCTGGGACCGAAAACATTATTTTTTGCTGAGAAAATTCAAAACATATTGTGCAATACTTAAATAATTACCAATTTTAGTTAAAAATGTAGTATATACTACTATAATGTTTAATATTGCTTTAAATGACCAAACAGCACACAATTGGTTTTGTTTACATTTTTGCTCTATTAATATTGGCTAGGCAGTGGCGTAGTAAGAACGGAGTGTGGGGGTACGGGAGGTTAGGCTCTCCCCCGTCAGCAACTTGTATGCAGATTTGTTGTAGGATATGCTCTAACATTGGATACATGTTTTAAACTATTATCGTATGCTATTTATTTTATTTTATTCTACAATAAGATTATGAGAACAGCATTATACAACTGTTTTCCCGAGTTAAGACCCCCCTTTAATAATTTTGACATGAGCAACTGCTCTTGAAGTCAGCTGTTATCGGATGGTGGAAGGTGGGAGGTGGATGGAAGCTCTGTGGGAACACGAATTTCACATTTGTCAAAATTCCCAACCGTTTCACACGGATGGACTCTATGGGAAGAGGCTATATAAAGCAAAATATCTTTGTATGCGTGTGCCGACCGCTGATTTAGACAGATGGTAATTATATTGTTTTTCCTGAGGCGGCGAAGTTGTAGAAAATGGTTTCATTAGAGTTTCGGAAAGTCGGAATGCCGAATCGCCCAATATTGAAACTGGTACTAAGACTCCACTTATGTCTTTTGCATTGCGAAAAAAATGTCATTCGTGAGAATCATTACATCTGTGGTCTACCAAGGCCAATAGGATTATAGAATACCAGCCTTTGTAATTATAAAAATCCACTGCATCCGTTTTTGGAGGGCTTATCTCAATGTGGCAACCATCTAAAGAGTAAAATTATATTATAATTAAATATTAAATGCCAAGTCAAGTATTTTAGACCTATCGCACCAAATCATTGAGGGAATCCCAACTGTTCAAATCCTGTTATACTTTCCTCCACATTACTTTGAGTTAGAAAGTCAGAGGGCAAAAACAAAGGTGAAAGAACCTTCCAGACTTCAACGCAATTTGGTCCGAAAGGTTTGCGATCACTTCATTTTCGATTGTATCCTCTTTCAAAAGCTTGATGACCATATGGCTTGTCGCGATGTAGCTGCTAAAAGCCCCATGTACCACATTTATGTATAACATGCTTTTTGATATATAACCAAATGTGGGTAATTATTTTCGTAGTTAAAACTAACGGCCTACTACTAGCTAGCATCATTTATTCAATATTCGACAATGATTTTAGTAGTCTAAATACACTATTACGACTTTTGTAGATTTTCAAGTCCAAGCAGCAGCTGCTTTTAAGTTTTTTATCAATTTATTTCAACCTGCACTCATAGAAATTTTCCGGTAAAATCGCCCTAAAAACAAGGAAAATCGCCATAAAACCGGGGTCAATGGCGACTAGGCTATGGAATTAGGGAAAATTACCCTAAAAATACGGGTGCCTTAGTCATACATTTAAGGTGACTTTTCTTAAATCTAGGGCTACTTTTCTGTTTTCAAAGGTAATTGCCCTGGAAATAAGAAAAAATACCATTAAACTAAAGGCAGTTTTTCATATATTTAGGGCGTTTATCTTACATTTTAGGTGATTTTTCTTAAATCTAGGGCTACTTTTCTGTTTTCAAAGGTAATTGCCCTGGAAATAAGAAAAAATACCTTTAAACTAAAGGCAGTTTTTCATATATTTAGGGTGTTTTTTTTATATTTAGGGTTATTTTTCTGTTTTCATAGGCGAATCGCCCTAGAAATCCATCCGAAAAACTATTTTTTCTCAAATGCCTGGGAGAGATTTCAGATGCCTGGGAAAGAGTCTATACTAATAAACCGCGTATTTCCTGTGATCTGGACTGACTTCAACACACACATACTTTAACACCGTTTCATATCATTTAAATGCACTTGTTTGTTGCCATATGAAAGGATGCGGTTGGGAGGCACAGACCTATACAACACCGCCGTTGGAACTGAAAAATCATCTTGATAAACTAATTAAAGCGATATATATGAGGAGAAAAAACCACTTACTTGAGAAAAACTGTTGGTCGCTCCGAGGACCGAACCCGCGCCCTCTCGGGTTGGAGTCTAACACTCTACCGCTGCACCACAATCCCATCGCGCCAAACGACGTACAAACACTGTACACATCTTATTTTCTTGGAGTCTAATTTATATTTCGACTAAAGGCAACCAAAACATGTATTCTGGTTGCTGATGATTGGAATATTTTGGCCGTTTTCTAGTCCACATGCTTAACACAAAGTAGTCCTTTACTAAGAGTATCCATACAGAATTAAGGTAAAGACTACTTTAAATTTAACATGCGGACAAAAAACGGCATTATTAATATAATCATTTAAAAAAAAAAAAAAGGAGTTGACTCACCCAGGGATCGAACCCACGACCTTAATTTTCAAACAGCAAAGCTGAAAGTACGAATGCTTAGACCGCTGGGCTACCCATTTGGTTCGATTTTTAAGGCGATCGCCCGTGAAGTTGGGTCGATTCTCACATGCTCACATACATACTCACATGCTTTGACCTGTAAACTACACACACATACATAACACGCATTACATGTATGCATCCATCTATTGCGTCTTAAATTTTCGTTTGAATCTTACCCTAGTTTTTATGGCGATTTTTGGTGCTATTTTGTTCTACTTTTTAGGGCGGATTCGCCCTTAAAAGAAGAAATTACTATCAAAGTAGACTCATAAAAATTCGCCCTAAATAATAAAGGCAATTTTGCCGTTTTAAGAAAACTAACCCTAAAAAATATTTTCTATGGCGATTTTTCGTATATTTAGTGCTAGCCACCCTTAAAATAAGAAAATTTTTCGTAGTTTTAGGGCGAATCAGTTTTAGGGCGATTTTTCTAGTATTTAGGTAAAAAATTTTATGAGTGTATTTATTCATTTTTTGAAGGTATTTTCTTCGTCGGCACTCTCAGGATTTTTAATTCCCAAGATCTTTGTATTTTTGTTGACGGATATTTCTACGTCGGCGTTCTTAGGATTTTTAATTCCCAAGATATTTGTATTTTTGTTGACGGATATTTCTACATCGGCGTTCTCAGGATTTTTAATTCCCAAGATATTTGAATTTTTGTTGACGGATATTTTTACGTCGGCGTTCTCAAGATTTTTAATTCCCAAGCCTTTTTCACTATTTTATACAAATAATGAATCTGTGTCTTCTCTACTTTTCTCATCAAAATATTTTTTTGTAATAAATTCTTTTAACGGAAGAATATTATTTTTTTCTTCAATTAAACTTATTTTATCTTTTCCCTCATTATCGTAATATTTTAACTTTTCTGTTTTCCCTTTATATTCCAGAACTCCCTTTGCTATATTTATTATAGCTCCAATTTTTATACCCGTTACTCGTAGAGTAAAAGGGTATATTAGATTCGTGCAAAAGTATGTAACAGGCAGAAGGAAGCGTTTCCGACCATATAAAGTATATATATTCTTGATCAGGATCACTAGCCGAGTCGATCTAGCCATGTCCGTCTGTCCGTCTGTCTGTCCGTCTGTCCGTCTGTATGAACGCTGAGATCTTGGAAACTATAAAAGCTAGAAGATTGAGATTTTGCATGCAGATTCTAGGGGTTAATACGCAGCGCAAGTTTTTCACGCCGATGTGCCACGCCCTCTCTAACGCCCACAAACCGCAAAAAACTGTGACCCGTTCTGTATGAACGCTGAGATCTCGAAAACTATAAAAGCTAGAAGATTGGGATTTGGCATTCAGATTCTAGGGGTTATTACGCAGCGCAAGTTTTTCACGCCGATGTGCCACGCCCCCTCTAACACCCACAAACCGCGAAAAACTGTGGCACCCACAGTTTTGAAGCTATATTAACGGGAAAAGAAATGTGTATTTGTTTTATCAATACATATTGATAGACCAAAGTGAGTAACGGGTATTTGATAGTCGAGGCACTCGACTATAGCGTTCCCTCTTGTTCTTAGAAAATTGAATCCAATTAGAAGATCAGATTCCAATCCTTCAATTTCATAAAACAAATGTCGTGTTTCAAATATAGTTGTAATATGGTAATACTTTATAATTGAATACCCATGAACTGTAGTTACCTTTTTATATATTGACTAGCAATACCCGAAGCGACGTTGTCCGCTACTATTAGCAAATCATTTCATGCTTTAGATAGTAACCTGATTTTTTTATATTTCGGGATTTTGCTCGGATATTAATTAGAATTCTGAAATATGATAAGATCAGGTTATTACCACAGTAAACCCCACCTAATATTTTACCATAACCCCTAACCATAACTTACCTTTCCTTTACAGTGCCTTAACCCTACCTGTCTCTTACCCCCGGAACAATTTTTTAACACCGTAATGCTGTTTTCACTATTTCCTCGCCTATCCCCTAACCATCCGTACTCAGCCTTAACGCCGAAAAACTATTATTTTAACCAACTTTCTCTACCATAACACCAATTTTTTCTTTCCTTAGCCAACAGTTACCCCACTCTAGTCTTACATGAAAAAAATATTTCCTTGCTTAATTAATTCCACTTAAACATTGCTTTTTCTGGTTTGTCACCTTAACCGACCTGATCCTCGCAAAAGTAAAAAAAAAAACTTACTTTACTCACATTCACCCTTTCTTTACATTACTTTTACCGTCACCCTAATCTGGGTAATAACGCCTTAACCGAAACTTTAACCCCGATTAACCTCACCTTATTCCCACATTAACTTTAATATTAAGGTTTTAATCTACCATTTTGTGTCAGCTAAATTGCCAGCTAAACGGAAAACCAGACAGCGTGCTGCCAATTAACCCCAAATAACCTTCAAAACTTAAAACAAAATATAAAAAACTAGCAATACCCGAAGCGACGTTGTCCGCTACTATTAGCAAATCATTTCATGCTTTAGATAGTAACCTGATTTTTTTATATTTCGGGATTTTGCTCGGATATTAATTAGAATTCTGAAATATGATAAGATCAGGTTATTACCACAGTAAACCCCACCTAATATTTTACCATAACCCCTAACCATAACTTACCTTTCCTTTACAGTGCCTTAACCCTACCTGTCTCTTACCCCCGGAACAATTTTTTAACACCGTAATGCTGTTTTCACTATTTCCTCGCCTATCCCCTAACCATCCGTACTCAGCCTTAACGCCGAAAAACTATTATTTTAACCAACTTTCTCTACCATAACACCAATTTTTTCTTTCCTTAGCCAACAGTTACCCCACTCTAGTCTTACATGAAAAAAATATTTCCTTGCTTAATTAATTCCACTTAAACATTGCTTTTTCTGGTTTGTCACCTTAACCGACCTGATCCTCGCAAAAGTAAAAAAAAAAACTTACTTTACTCACATTCACCCTTTCTTTACATTACTTTTACCGTCACCCTAATCTGGGTAATAACGCCTTAACCGAAACTTTAACCCCGATTAACCTCACCTTATTCCCACATTAACTTTAATATTAAGGTTTTAATCTACCATTTTGTGTCAGCTAAATTGCCAGCTAAACGGAAAACCAGACAGCGTGCTGCCAATTAACCCCAAATAACCTTCAAAACTTAAAACAAAATATAAAAAACTAGCAATACCCGAAGCGACGTTGTCCGCTACTATTAGCAAATCATTTCATGCTTTAGATAGTAACCTGATTTTTTTATATTTCGGGATTTTGCTCGGATATTAATTAGAATTCTGAAATATGATAAGATCAGGTTATTACCACAGTAAACCCCACCTAATATTTTACCATAACCCCTAACCATAACTTACCTTTCCTTTACAGTGCCTTAACCCTACCTGTCTCTTACCCCCGGAACAATTTTTTAACACCGTAATGCTGTTTTCACTATTTCCTCGCCTATCCCCTAACCATCCGTACTCAGCCTTAACGCCGAAAAACTATTATTTTAACCAACTTTCTCTACCATAACACCAATTTTTTCTTTCCTTAGCCAACAGTTACCCCACTCTAGTCTTACATGAAAAAAATATTTCCTTGCTTAATTAATTCCACTTAAACATTGCTTTTTCTGGTTTGTCACCTTAACCGACCTGATCCTCGCAAAAGTAAAAAAAAAAACTTACTTTACTCACATTCACCCTTTCTTTACATTACTTTTACCGTCACCCTAATCTGGGTAATAACGCCTTAACCGAAACTTTAACCCCGATTAACCTCACCTTATTCCCACATTAACTTTAATATTAAGGTTTTAATCTACCATTTTGTGTCAGCTAAATTGCCAGCTAAACGGAAAACCAGACAGCGTGCTGCCAATTAACCCCAAATAACCTTCAAAACTTAAAACAAAATATAAAAAATAACACTCAAATACCTATGGAACGTTGGTCAAAATGGCTTAAGCGAAAAACGGATTTGAACGCAGGATCGGTAGGTTAAAAACATTTAGTGCCCCCATGTCGGTTGGGGCTCACCAGCTCGATCAAAATATTTCCGGAAATAAAAGAAAACTAAAACATGGCGTACCTAAATCACTCTTTTAGGTTTAAACTGTGGGAGTAATTCGATCTAAAAGTCAAAATTGGGCAATTTTTAAGGTTTCTTGTGAGTCTTTTGGATACACATCTTTCAAACAATTTCCTTCGTGCGCCCGTCCTCTATAACAATTCTTTCAAAACTTGTGTTTAGATAATTTTACATACATATATGTATTTACATGCCGACTTGTCGATGTGTGTGTGTGAGTTTTCGTTTTTACATGTAATTTTGACCACTGAAAATTTTGCACTGCTCTCTCCTTGAAATCCATTTGAAAAATTATTTAAAGCCAAACCGAAAATTCCTTATGGATTTAACGGATTAGCTTCACATTTTGACTTAGAATTGCATTCATTAGATAATCCGTTCTGGTATCCAAATTGTGAAATTTTGATCAGGTGTTTCTAAACCAGCAAAAAACTTTGGCCGCCTCTCGTGCGCCTCAAATGACTCTCTCTGCTCTTTACTCTCTCGCTCTGCTTCTGCTGACGTTGTTTTTGTGAGAGCTGTGTTCGGAATTCGTTCGTGAGTGCTGCTAACTGCCGAAGCATAGAAAAAACAAAAACAACGTGCTGCTAAAAAGGCTCCCCGCAACCCCCACAATCTTACAAAAAAAAATTATATAAAATCAACCGTGAGTCAAAAAAAAACCAAAAAAATACCTTATTGATTGTATGGCATAGCTCCACACTTTGAACCAAAAACGGATCCGATCGCATAATCGGTGCGGAAAAATTAATTAAGTGCCCCAACCGGAAGTCGGTTGGAGCTCATTTTCTGGGGTTTCAAAGATTTCCACAAATAAAGCTTAAAATAAAAATGTCAACTTGTTTGGTTGAAAATTGTGGGAATGGTTAATGTTTTAATCAAGAAATTTTGCATTTTTCGAGAGTCCTGGGAGTCCTTAGGAGCCGAATTTTAAAAAATCCTTTCTTAGTGCACACCTCCTCTAACACACGATTCAGACCCAATTTTTTCCAGAATTTTAGGTCTTATGGTTTGGGCTGGGGGAACATGACGCAAATCGACATCTACTCCTTTATAGTAATACTCGATATACTCGATAACACTCAAATACCTATGGAACGCTGGTCAACATGGCTTAAGCGAAAAACGGATTTGAACGCAGGATCGGTAGGTTAAAAACATTTAGTGCCCCCATGTCGGTTGGGGCTCACCAGCTCGATTAAAATATTTCCGGAAATAAAAGAAAACTAAAACATGGCGTACCTAAAGCACTCTTTTGGGTTTAAACTGTGGAAGTAATTCGATCTAAAAGTCAAAATTTGGCAATTTTTAAGGTTTCTTGTGAGTCTTTTGGATACACATCTTTCAAACAATTTCCTTCGTGCGCCCATCCTCTATAACAATTCTTTCAAAACTTGTGTTTAGATAATTTTACATACATATATGTATTTACATGCCGACTTGTCGATGTGTGTGTGTGTGTTTTCGTTTTTACGTGTAATTTTGACCACTGAAACTTTGGCCGCCTCTCTTGCGCTTCAAATGACTCTCTCTGCTTTTTACTCTCTCGCTCTGCTTCTGCTGACGTTGTTTTTGTCAGAGCTGTGTTCGGAATTCGTTCGTGAGTGCTGCTAACTGCCGAAGCATAGAAAAAACAAAAACAACGTGCTGCTAAAAAGGCCCCCCGCAACCCCCACAATCTTACAAAAAAAATTATATAAAATCAACCGTGGGTCCAAAAAAAAAAAAAAAAAACCTTTCTAATTGTATGGCATAGCTCCACATTTTAAAACAAAAACGGATGCGATCGCATAATCGGTGCGGAAAAATTAATTAAGTGCCCCAACCGGAAGTCGGTTGGGGCTCATCTCCTGGGCTTTCGAAGATTTCCACAAACAAAGCTTAAAAAAAAATATCAACTTTTTTGGTTGAAAACTGTGGGAATGGTTGATGTTTTAATCAACCAATTTTGCATTTTTCGAGAGTCCTGGGAGTCCTTAGGAGCCGAATTTTAAAAAATCCTTTCTTAGTGCACACCTCCTCTAACACACGATTCAGACCCAATTTTTTCCAGATTTTTAGGTCTTATGGTTTGGGCTGGGGGAACATGACGCAAATCGACATCTACTCCTTTATAGTAATACTCGATAACACTCAAATACCTATGGAACGTTGGTCAACATGGCTTAAGCGAAAAACGGATTTGAACGCAGGATCGGTAGGTTAAAAACATTTAGTGCCCCCATGTCGGTTGGGGCTCACCAGCTCGATCAAAATATTTCCGGAAATAAAAGAAAACTAAAACATGGCGTACCTAAATCACTCTTTTTGGGTTTAAACTGTAGGAGTATTTCGATCTAAAAGTCAACATTTTGCAATTTTTAAGGCTTCTTGTGAGTCTTTTGGATACACATCTTTCAAACAATTTCCTTCGTGCGCCCGTCCTCTATAACAATTCTTTCAAAACTTGTGTTTAGATAATTTTACATACATATATGTATTTACATGCCGACTTGTCGATGTGTGTTTGTGAGTTTTCGTTTTTACATGTAATTTTGACCACTGAAAATTTTGCACTGCTCTCTCCTTGAAATCCATTTGAAAAATTATTTAAAGCCAAACCGAAAATTCCTTATGGATTTAACGGATTAGCTTCACATTTTGACTTAGAATTGCATTCATTAGATAATCCGTTCTGGTATCCAAATTGTGAAATTTTGATCAGGTGTTTCTAAACCAGCAAAAAACTTTGGCCGCCTCTCGTGCGCCTCAAATGACTCTCTCTGCTCTTTACTCTCTCGCTCTGCTTCTGCTGACGTTGTTTTTGTGAGAGCTGTGTTCGGAATTCGTTCGTGAGTGCTGCTAACTGCCGAAGCATAGAAAAAACAAAAACAACGTGCTGCTAAAAAGGCTCCCCGCAACCCCCACAATCTTACAAAAAAAAATTATATAAAATCAACCGTGAGTCAAAAAAAAACCAAAAAAATACCTTATTGATTGTATGGCATAGCTCCACACTTTGAACCAAAAACGGATCCGATCGCATAATCGGTGCGGAAAAATTAATTAAGTGCCCCAACCGGAAGTCGGTTGGAGCTCATTTTCTGGGGTTTCAAAGATTTCCACAAATAAAGCTTAAAATAAAAATGTCAACTTGTTTGGTTGAAAATTGTGGGAATGGTTAATGTTTTAATCAAGAAATTTTGCATTTTTCGAGAGTCCTGGGAGTCCTTAGGAGCCGAATTTTAAAAAATCCTTTCTTAGTGCACACCTCCTCTAACACACGATTCAGACCCAATTTTTTCCAGAATTTTAGGTCTTATGGTTTGGGCTGGGGGAACATGACGCAAATCGACATCTACTCCTTTATAGTAATACTCGATAACACTCAAATACCTATGGAACGTTGGTCAAAATGGCTTAAGCGAAAAACGGATTTGAACGCAGGATCGGTAGGTTAAAAACATTTAGTGCCCCCATGTCGGTTGGGGCTCACCAGCTCGATCAAAATATTTCCGGAAATAAAAGAAAACTAAAACATGGCGTACCTAAATCACTCTTTTAGGTTTAAACTGTGGGAGTAATTCGATCTAAAAGTCAAAATTGGGCAATTTTTAAGGTTTCTTGTGAGTCTTTTGGATACACATCTTTCAAACAATTTCCTTCGTGCGCCCGTCCTCTATAACAATTCTTTCAAAACTTGTGTTTAGATAATTTTACATACATATATGTATTTACATGCCGACTTGTCGATGTGTGTGTGTGAGTTTTCGTTTTTACATGTAATTTTGACCACTGAAAATTTTGCACTGCTCTCTCCTTGAAATCCATTTGAAAAATTATTTAAAGCCAAACCGAAAATTCCTTATGGATTTAACGGATTAGCTTCACATTTTGACTTAGAATTGCATTCATTAGATAATCCGTTCTGGTATCCAAATTGTGAAATTTTGATCAGGTGTTTCTAAACCAGCAAAAAACTTTGGCCGCCTCTCGTGCGCCTCAAATGACTCTCTCTGCTCTTTACTCTCTCGCTCTGCTTCTGCTGACGTTGTTTTTGTGAGAGCTGTGTTCGGAATTCGTTCGTGAGTGCTGCTAACTGCCGAAGCATAGAAAAAACAAAAACAACGTGCTGCTAAAAAGGCTCCCCGCAACCCCCACAATCTTACAAAAAAAAATTATATAAAATCAACCGTGAGTCAAAAAAAAACCAAAAAAATACCTTATTGATTGTATGGCATAGCTCCACACTTTGAACCAAAAACGGATCCGATCGCATAATCGGTGCGGAAAAATTAATTAAGTGCCCCAACCGGAAGTCGGTTGGAGCTCATTTTCTGGGGTTTCAAAGATTTCCACAAATAAAGCTTAAAATAAAAATGTCAACTTGTTTGGTTGAAAATTGTGGGAATGGTTAATGTTTTAATCAAGAAATTTTGCATTTTTCGAGAGTCCTGGGAGTCCTTAGGAGCCGAATTTTAAAAAATCCTTTCTTAGTGCACACCTCCTCTAACACACGATTCAGACCCAATTTTTTCCAGAATTTTAGGTCTTATGGTTTGGGCTGGGGGAACATGACGCAAATCGACATCTACTCCTTTATAGTAATACTCGATATACTCGATAACACTCAAATACCTATGGAACGCTGGTCAACATGGCTTAAGCGAAAAACGGATTTGAACGCAGGATCGGTAGGTTAAAAACATTTAGTGCCCCCATGTCGGTTGGGGCTCACCAGCTCGATTAAAATATTTCCGGAAATAAAAGAAAACTAAAACATGGCGTACCTAAAGCACTCTTTTGGGTTTAAACTGTGGAAGTAATTCGATCTAAAAGTCAAAATTTGGCAATTTTTAAGGTTTCTTGTGAGTCTTTTGGATACACATCTTTCAAACAATTTCCTTCGTGCGCCCATCCTCTATAACAATTCTTTCAAAACTTGTGTTTAGATAATTTTACATACATATATGTATTTACATGCCGACTTGTCGATGTGTGTGTGTGTGTTTTCGTTTTTACGTGTAATTTTGACCACTGAAACTTTGGCCGCCTCTCTTGCGCTTCAAATGACTCTCTCTGCTTTTTACTCTCTCGCTCTGCTTCTGCTGACGTTGTTTTTGTCAGAGCTGTGTTCGGAATTCGTTCGTGAGTGCTGCTAACTGCCGAAGCATAGAAAAAACAAAAACAACGTGCTGCTAAAAAGGCCCCCCGCAACCCCCACAATCTTACAAAAAAAATTATATAAAATCAACCGTGGGTCCAAAAAAAAAAAAAAAAAACCTTTCTAATTGTATGGCATAGCTCCACATTTTAAAATAAAAACGGATGCGATCGCATAATCGGTGCGGAAAAATTAATTAAGTGCCCCAACCGGAAGTCGGTTGGGGCTCATCTCCTGGGCTTTCGAAGATTTCCACAAACAAAGCTTAAAAAAAAAATATCAACTTTTTTGGTTGAAAACTGTGGGAATGGTTGATGTTTTAATCAACCAATTTTGCATTTTTCGAGAGTCCTGGGAGTCCTTAGGAGCCGAATTTTAAAAAATCCTTTCTTAGTGCACACCTCCTCTAACACACGATTCAGACCCAATTTTTTCCAGATTTTTAGGTCTTATGGTTTGGGCTGGGGGAACATGACGCAAATCGACATCTACTCCTTTATAGTAATACTCGATAACACTCAAATACCTATGGAACGTTGGTCAACATGGCTTAAGCGAAAAACGGATTTGAACGCAGGATCGGTAGGTTAAAAACATTTAGTGCCCCCATGTCGGTTGGGGCTCACCAGCTCGATCAAAATATTTCCGGAAATAAAAGAAAACTAAAACATGGCGTACCTAAATCACTCTTTTTGGGTTTAAACTGTAGGAGTATTTCGATCTAAAAGTCAACATTTTGCAATTTTTAAGGCTTCTTGTGAGTCTTTTGGATACACATCTTTCAAACAATTTCCTTCGTGCGCCCGTCCTCTATAACAATTCTTTCAAAACTTGTGTTTAGATAATTTTACATACATATATGTATTTACATGCCGACTTGTCGATGTGTGTTTGTGAGTTTTCGTTTTTACATGTAATTTTGACCACTGAAAATTTTGCACTGCTCTCTCCTTGAAATCCATTTGAAAAATTATTTAAAGCCAAACCGAAAATTCCTTATGGATTTAACGGATTAGCTTCACATTTTGACTTAGAATTGCATTCATTAGATAATCCGTTCTGGTATCCAAATTGTGAAATTTTGATCAGGTGTTTCTAAACCAGCAAAAAACTTTGGCCGCCTCTCGTGCGCCTCAAATGACTCTCTCTGCTCTTTACTCTCTCGCTCTGCTTCTGCTGACGTTGTTTTTGTGAGAGCTGTGTTCGGAATTCGTTCGTGAGTGCTGCTAACTGCCGAAGCATAGAAAAAACAAAAACAACGTGCTGCTAAAAAGGCTCCCCGCAACCCCCACAATCTTACAAAAAAAAATTATATAAAATCAACCGTGAGTCAAAAAAAAACCAAAAAAATACCTTATTGATTGTATGGCATAGCTCCACACTTTGAACCAAAAACGGATCCGATCGCATAATCGGTGCGGAAAAATTAATTAAGTGCCCCAACCGGAAGTCGGTTGGAGCTCATTTTCTGGGGTTTCAAAGATTTCCACAAATAAAGCTTAAAATAAAAATGTCAACTTGTTTGGTTGAAAATTGTGGGAATGGTTAATGTTTTAATCAAGAAATTTTGCATTTTTCGAGAGTCCTGGGAGTCCTTAGGAGCCGAATTTTAAAAAATCCTTTCTTAGTGCACACCTCCTCTAACACACGATTCAGACCCAATTTTTTCCAGAATTTTAGGTCTTATGGTTTGGGCTGGGGGAACATGACGCAAATCGACATCTACTCCTTTATAGTAATACTCGATAACACTCAAATACCTATGGAACGTTGGTCAAAATGGCTTAAGCGAAAAACGGATTTGAACGCAGGATCGGTAGGTTAAAAACATTTAGTGCCCCCATGTCGGTTGGGGCTCACCAGCTCGATCAAAATATTTCCGGAAATAAAAGAAAACTAAAACATGGCGTACCTAAATCACTCTTTTAGGTTTAAACTGTGGGAGTAATTCGATCTAAAAGTCAAAATTGGGCAATTTTTAAGGTTTCTTGTGAGTCTTTTGGATACACATCTTTCAAACAATTTCCTTCGTGCGCCCGTCCTCTATAACAATTCTTTCAAAACTTGTGTTTAGATAATTTTACATACATATATGTATTTACATGCCGACTTGTCGATGTGTGTGTGTGAGTTTTCGTTTTTACATGTAATTTTGACCACTGAAAATTTTGCACTGCTCTCTCCTTGAAATCCATTTGAAAAATTATTTAAAGCCAAACCGAAAATTCCTTATGGATTTAACGGATTAGCTTCACATTTTGACTTAGAATTGCATTCATTAGATAATCCGTTCTGGTATCCAAATTGTGAAATTTTGATCAGGTGTTTCTAAACCAGCAAAAAACTTTGGCCGCCTCTCGTGCGCCTCAAATGACTCTCTCTGCTCTTTACTCTCTCGCTCTGCTTCTGCTGACGTTGTTTTTGTGAGAGCTGTGTTCGGAATTCGTTCGTGAGTGCTGCTAACTGCCGAAGCATAGAAAAAACAAAAACAACGTGCTGCTAAAAAGGCTCCCCGCAACCCCCACAATCTTACAAAAAAAAATTATATAAAATCAACCGTGAGTCAAAAAAAAACCAAAAAAATACCTTATTGATTGTATGGCATAGCTCCACACTTTGAACCAAAAACGGATCCGATCGCATAATCGGTGCGGAAAAATTAATTAAGTGCCCCAACCGGAAGTCGGTTGGAGCTCATTTTCTGGGGTTTCAAAGATTTCCACAAATAAAGCTTAAAATAAAAATGTCAACTTGTTTGGTTGAAAATTGTGGGAATGGTTAATGTTTTAATCAAGAAATTTTGCATTTTTCGAGAGTCCTGGGAGTCCTTAGGAGCCGAATTTTAAAAAATCCTTTCTTAGTGCACACCTCCTCTAACACACGATTCAGACCCAATTTTTTCCAGAATTTTAGGTCTTATGGTTTGGGCTGGGGGAACATGACGCAAATCGACATCTACTCCTTTATAGTAATACTCGATATACTCGATAACACTCAAATACCTATGGAACGCTGGTCAACATGGCTTAAGCGAAAAACGGATTTGAACGCAGGATCGGTAGGTTAAAAACATTTAGTGCCCCCATGTCGGTTGGGGCTCACCAGCTCGATTAAAATATTTCCGGAAATAAAAGAAAACTAAAACATGGCGTACCTAAAGCACTCTTTTGGGTTTAAACTGTGGAAGTAATTCGATCTAAAAGTCAAAATTTGGCAATTTTTAAGGTTTCTTGTGAGTCTTTTGGATACACATCTTTCAAACAATTTCCTTCGTGCGCCCATCCTCTATAACAATTCTTTCAAAACTTGTGTTTAGATAATTTTACATACATATATGTATTTACATGCCGACTTGTCGATGTGTGTGTGTGTGTTTTCGTTTTTACGTGTAATTTTGACCACTGAAACTTTGGCCGCCTCTCTTGCGCTTCAAATGACTCTCTCTGCTTTTTACTCTCTCGCTCTGCTTCTGCTGACGTTGTTTTTGTCAGAGCTGTGTTCGGAATTCGTTCGTGAGTGCTGCTAACTGCCGAAGCATAGAAAAAACAAAAACAACGTGCTGCTAAAAAGGCCCCCCGCAACCCCCACAATCTTACAAAAAAAATTATATAAAATCAACCGTGGGTCCAAAAAAAAAAAAAAAAAAACCTTTCTAATTGTATGGCATAGCTCCACATTTTAAAACCAAAACGGATGCGATCGCATAATCGGTGCGGAAAAATTAATTAAGTGCCCCAACCGGAAGTCGGTTGGGGCTCATCTCCTGGGCTTTCGAAGATTTCCACAAACAAAGCTTAAAAAAAAAATATCAACTTTTTTGGTTGAAAACTGTGGGAATGGTTGATGTTTTAATCAACCAATTTTGCATTTTTCGAGAGTCCTGGGAGTCCTTAGGAGCCGAATTTTAAAAAATCCTTTCTTAGTGCACACCTCCTCTAACACACGATTCAGACCCAATTTTTTCCAGATTTTTAGGTCTTATGGTTTGGGCTGGGGGAACATGACGCAAATCGACATCTACTCCTTTATAGTAATACTCGATAACACTCAAATACCTATGGAACGTTGGTCAACATGGCTTAAGCGAAAAACGGATTTGAACGCAGGATCGGTAGGTTAAAAACATTTAGTGCCCCCATGTCGGTTGGGGCTCACCAGCTCGATCAAAATATTTCCGGAAATAAAAGAAAACTAAAACATGGCGTACCTAAATCACTCTTTTTGGGTTTAAACTGTAGGAGTATTTCGATCTAAAAGTCAACATTTTGCAATTTTTAAGGCTTCTTGTGAGTCTTTTGGATACACATCTTTCAAACAATTTCCTTCGTGCGCCCGTCCTCTATAACAATTCTTTCAAAACTTGTGTTTAGATAATTTTACATACATATATGTATTTACATGCCGACTTGTCGATGTGTGTTTGTGAGTTTTCGTTTTTACATGTAATTTTGACCACTGAAAATTTTGCACTGCTCTCTCCTTGAAATCCATTTGAAAAATTATTTAAAGCCAAACCGAAAATTCCTTATGGATTTAACGGATTAGCTTCACATTTTGACTTAGAATTGCATTCATTAGATAATCCGTTCTGGTATCCAAATTGTGAAATTTTGATCAGGTGTTTCTAAACCAGCAAAAAACTTTGGCCGCCTCTCGTGCGCCTCAAATGACTCTCTCTGCTCTTTACTCTCTCGCTCTGCTTCTGCTGACGTTGTTTTTGTGAGAGCTGTGTTCGGAATTCGTTCGTGAGTGCTGCTAACTGCCGAAGCATAGAAAAAACAAAAACAACGTGCTGCTAAAAAGGCTCCCCGCAACCCCCACAATCTTACAAAAAAAAATTATATAAAATCAACCGTGAGTCAAAAAAAAACCAAAAAAATACCTTATTGATTGTATGGCATAGCTCCACACTTTGAACCAAAAACGGATCCGATCGCATAATCGGTGCGGAAAAATTAATTAAGTGCCCCAACCGGAAGTCGGTTGGAGCTCATTTTCTGGGGTTTCAAAGATTTCCACAAATAAAGCTTAAAATAAAAATGTCAACTTGTTTGGTTGAAAATTGTGGGAATGGTTAATGTTTTAATCAAGAAATTTTGCATTTTTCGAGAGTCCTGGGAGTCCTTAGGAGCCGAATTTTAAAAAATCCTTTCTTAGTGCACACCTCCTCTAACACACGATTCAGACCCAATTTTTTCCAGAATTTTAGGTCTTATGGTTTGGGCTGGGGGAACATGACGCAAATCGACATCTACTCCTTTATAGTAATACTCGATAACACTCAAATACCTATGGAACGTTGGTCAAAATGGCTTAAGCGAAAAACGGATTTGAACGCAGGATCGGTAGGTTAAAAACATTTAGTGCCCCCATGTCGGTTGGGGCTCACCAGCTCGATCAAAATATTTCCGGAAATAAAAGAAAACTAAAACATGGCGTACCTAAATCACTCTTTTAGGTTTAAACTGTGGGAGTAATTCGATCTAAAAGTCAAAATTGGGCAATTTTTAAGGTTTCTTGTGAGTCTTTTGGATACACATCTTTCAAACAATTTCCTTCGTGCGCCCGTCCTCTATAACAATTCTTTCAAAACTTGTGTTTAGATAATTTTACATACATATATGTATTTACATGCCGACTTGTCGATGTGTGTGTGTGAGTTTTCGTTTTTACATGTAATTTTGACCACTGAAAATTTTGCACTGCTCTCTCCTTGAAATCCATTTGAAAAATTATTTAAAGCCAAACCGAAAATTCCTTATGGATTTAACGGATTAGCTTCACATTTTGACTTAGAATTGCATTCATTAGATAATCCGTTCTGGTATCCAAATTGTGAAATTTTGATCAGGTGTTTCTAAACCAGCAAAAAACTTTGGCCGCCTCTCGTGCGCCTCAAATGACTCTCTCTGCTCTTTACTCTCTCGCTCTGCTTCTGCTGACGTTGTTTTTGTGAGAGCTGTGTTCGGAATTCGTTCGTGAGTGCTGCTAACTGCCGAAGCATAGAAAAAACAAAAACAACGTGCTGCTAAAAAGGCTCCCCGCAACCCCCACAATCTTACAAAAAAAAATTATATAAAATCAACCGTGAGTCAAAAAAAAACCAAAAAAATACCTTATTGATTGTATGGCATAGCTCCACACTTTGAACCAAAAACGGATCCGATCGCATAATCGGTGCGGAAAAATTAATTAAGTGCCCCAACCGGAAGTCGGTTGGAGCTCATTTTCTGGGGTTTCAAAGATTTCCACAAATAAAGCTTAAAATAAAAATGTCAACTTGTTTGGTTGAAAATTGTGGGAATGGTTAATGTTTTAATCAAGAAATTTTGCATTTTTCGAGAGTCCTGGGAGTCCTTAGGAGCCGAATTTTAAAAAATCCTTTCTTAGTGCACACCTCCTCTAACACACGATTCAGACCCAATTTTTTCCAGAATTTTAGGTCTTATGGTTTGGGCTGGGGGAACATGACGCAAATCGACATCTACTCCTTTATAGTAATACTCGATAACTCATTTTTATTTTCAAAAATTCCCTTTTTTATATAACAAGCAATGGCTCCTGTATCTATCAAAATTTTTAACTGCTTCTCGGTTTTTCTGTCTATCCTATTTTATAAAGGCATTCCTCTGTAGGGGTCTCGTCTAAAAAATGATCTTCATTAATATTATTTAATCTAGTTACTTTATTCGCTGGCTGATTTACAGTTCCCTCTGGTTCCCTTTTTAAACCCTTGCAGAGGGTATAATGATTTCAGTCAGAAGTTTGCAACGCAGTGAAGAAGACGTTTCCGACCCTATAAAGTATATATATTCTTGGTCAGCATGACTAGACGAGTCGATCTAGCCATGTCCGTCGGTCCGTCCGTCTGTCCGTCCGTTCTACGCAAACTAGTCTCTCAGTTTTAAAGCTATCGAGCTGAAACTTTACCAAAAGTCGTCTTTCTGTTGCAGGTAGTATATAAGTCGGAGCCGGCCGGATCGGACAACTATATCCTATAATTTTTTTTTCAATTTTTTTTTATTTTTTGTATTAATGTACAACACGTTAAGAATGTTGTGTGAAAATCTCATGTCAATCGGATGAAAATTAGAAAAAATATGACCATTTGAACGAGGGGCGTTCTCTGCCGTCTTTATACATATCCAAAACTTTAAATCGTTCTCCTGAAAAGTATGTTTTTTTAAGTCGGTGAACATTGTCCATCGAAATCTAATGTACCGATCGTTCTGAAATTTTGCACATAATTTCTGTACCTAAATCCGCAGGTAATCACGTCGAGCTTTTTTTTTTAATTTTGTATTTTTTATTTTATAATAACTAATATATACAATTTTTTAGGCTAAAATCACGTTTTTGACTCTAAAGTATTACCAAAAATCCAAAAAAAATTAAAAAAAGAAAAAACTCAACGTGATTACCTCAAGAAACATCTTAACTAATGGACATTTTTTTAAAATATTTTTCTGGTGATCCAGTAATGAGTTATGCTGTTCACCGCAAAGCCTCTTTTTTGGAGGCGCTTACGGAGATTGGCCGAAGACGGCTCATTTTTAAATTTTTTTCAATGAAAATTTCAGAAAATATAGTTTAAGTGTTGTACTTTGATATAATAATAAAATAATTTATTAAACATTAACCGTATCGTGTGAAAAAATTCATGAAAATAGGCCTTTTTTTGGCCGAATTAACCATACCCCCCCATAAGAACGATCGGAAAACTAAGGGGAAATTAATAGAAACAAAATTATAACTTTGTTAATTTTTATTGTATTCTCTTCTACTCTAGAATATAAATTTATTTTATTATTTAAGAATTTCGAATTAAATTTAATATAAATCGGACCACTGTATTATATAGCTGCCATATTATTGTCAAAATAATACGAAAATTGCTAGAATTTGGTTTGTTGCAAATCTAAATTCAGATTTTTGTAATTTGTAATTAAATAGGAATTAACTGCAGGGGTATATAGACTTCGGCTGGCCGAAGTTAGCTTTCTTTCTTGTTTGAGCTTGAGTTTGCTCTCTATTTTGATTTGGGCGATAATAATTTGAACGATTATTATTTTGATAATAATTATTATTATATCTTCCTTGATTATTATTTGCCTGCCAATTATTATTCGGCTGCCGATTGTTATTAGGTTTATTCTGGAGTTGAATCGATGGATCAACATCTATTGGCTCGACAGCTTGTTGCTTTTGAGTGTTATTTTGGTTATTATTTTGCCAAAAATTTCCCTTTTGTGGCAAGTTATAACTTTCGTTATTACCCGAATGATTGCCCGTTTTATTATTATTATTATTTTGTCGTACTTGATCAAAACGTAAGTTGTTTCCCTGATATTTATTTTCATTTTTAAACCCATTAAACCTTTTCGCAAATTGAGCACGGAAATAGTTTGATTCTAATTCCTGAACCTTTGCCAAAGCATTGGGCAAATCTGGTGGATTTAATGAGAAAAGAGTTTTTGAGATAGATCCATTTAATCCGGATTTAAATATTCGTAGAGCGTTGCCCCTTATTGTTTTGTTTGTTTCTTTGGTTAATACACTGTCCTTTCCGTGTGTAATTATGGTTTTGTTTATTAGTAAAGTTATTTTTTTATTTACTTCGTTATAGTATTCAGTAACTGTCATTCGTCCCTGCCTGAGAATACTAAGTTCTGACTCTAGAATATGTTTTGGTCGTTTATCGTTATATTTAAAATCCAATCTAGATTGCTTGAAAATTTAAAACGGTACCATATTGCTAAGAGCATCATGGGCAGCTCCCATAATTTTATTTCGTAAAATTGTTAAAGCAATAAAGTATTGTTCGCTTTGAATTTTATAAAGACTCATAGCAGTTTCTGCAGCTTCCCTCCAACCTACATATTGTTTTGGTTCCCCGGTAAACTTTGGTAAAGATTTTACCACTTCAAGCGTTGTATCGCACTTTATAGTTGGGTCGATTGTTTGTATTTTATAATCCTCCACAGTGTTTACATCTGTGGCTAATCTATCTTCTAAGCCTTCTATTTTCCTGCTCACTTCATTCAACTGAACATTTATTAATCTACTAGCAATACCCGAAGCGACGTTGTCCGCTACTATTAGCAAATCATTTCATGCTTTAGATAGTAACCTGATTTTTTTATATTTCGGGATTTTGCTCGGATATTAATTAGAATTCTGAAATATGATAAGATCAGGTTATTACCACAGTAAACCCCACCTAATATTTTACCATAACCCCTAACCATAACTTACCTTTCCTTTACAGTGCCTTAACCCTACCTGTCTCTTACCCCCGGAACAATTTTTTAACACCGTAATGCTGTTTTCACTATTTCCTCGCCTATCCCCTAACCATCCGTACTCAGCCTTAACGCCGAAAAACTATTATTTTAACCAACTTTCTCTACCATAACACCAATTTTTTCTTTCCTTAGCCAACAGTTACCCCACTCTAGTCTTACATGAAAAAAATATTTCCTTGCTTAATTAATTCCACTTAAACATTGCTTTTTCTGGTTTGTCACCTTAACCGACCTGATCCTCGCAAAAGTAAAAAAAAAAACTTACTTTACTCACATTCACCCTTTCTTTACATTACTTTTACCGTCACCCTAATCTGGGTAATAACGCCTTAACCGAAACTTTAACCCCGATTAACCTCACCTTATTCCCACATTAACTTTAATATTAAGGTTTTAATCTACCATTTTGTGTCAGCTAAATTGCCAGCTAAACGGAAAACCAGACAGCGTGCTGCCAATTAACCCCAAATAACCTTCAAAACTTAAAACAAAATATAAAAAATAACACTCAAATACCTATGGAACGTTGGTCAAAATGGCTTAAGCGAAAAACGGATTTGAACGCAGGATCGGTAGGTTAAAAACATTTAGTGCCCCCATGTCGGTTGGGGCTCACCAGCTCGATCAAAATATTTCCGGAAATAAAAGAAAACTAAAACATGGCGTACCTAAATCACTCTTTTAGGTTTAAACTGTGGGAGTAATTCGATCTAAAAGTCAAAATTGGGCAATTTTTAAGGTTTCTTGTGAGTCTTTTGGATACACATCTTTCAAACAATTTCCTTCGTGCGCCCGTCCTCTATAACAATTCTTTCAAAACTTGTGTTTAGATAATTTTACATACATATATGTATTTACATGCCGACTTGTCGATGTGTGTGTGTGAGTTTTCGTTTTTACATGTAATTTTGACCACTGAAAATTTTGCACTGCTCTCTCCTTGAAATCCATTTGAAAAATTATTTAAAGCCAAACCGAAAATTCCTTATGGATTTAACGGATTAGCTTCACATTTTGACTTAGAATTGCATTCATTAGATAATCCGTTCTGGTATCCAAATTGTGAAATTTTGATCAGGTGTTTCTAAACCAGCAAAAAACTTTGGCCGCCTCTCGTGCGCCTCAAATGACTCTCTCTGCTCTTTACTCTCTCGCTCTGCTTCTGCTGACGTTGTTTTTGTGAGAGCTGTGTTCGGAATTCGTTCGTGAGTGCTGCTAACTGCCGAAGCATAGAAAAAACAAAAACAACGTGCTGCTAAAAAGGCTCCCCGCAACCCCCACAATCTTACAAAAAAAAATTATATAAAATCAACCGTGAGTCAAAAAAAAACCAAAAAAATACCTTATTGATTGTATGGCATAGCTCCACACTTTGAACCAAAAACGGATCCGATCGCATAATCGGTGCGGAAAAATTAATTAAGTGCCCCAACCGGAAGTCGGTTGGAGCTCATTTTCTGGGGTTTCAAAGATTTCCACAAATAAAGCTTAAAATAAAAATGTCAACTTGTTTGGTTGAAAATTGTGGGAATGGTTAATGTTTTAATCAAGAAATTTTGCATTTTTCGAGAGTCCTGGGAGTCCTTAGGAGCCGAATTTTAAAAAATCCTTTCTTAGTGCACACCTCCTCTAACACACGATTCAGACCCAATTTTTTCCAGAATTTTAGGTCTTATGGTTTGGGCTGGGGGAACATGACGCAAATCGACATCTACTCCTTTATAGTAATACTCGATATACTCGATAACACTCAAATACCTATGGAACGCTGGTCAACATGGCTTAAGCGAAAAACGGATTTGAACGCAGGATCGGTAGGTTAAAAACATTTAGTGCCCCCATGTCGGTTGGGGCTCACCAGCTCGATTAAAATATTTCCGGAAATAAAAGAAAACTAAAACATGGCGTACCTAAAGCACTCTTTTGGGTTTAAACTGTGGAAGTAATTCGATCTAAAAGTCAAAATTTGGCAATTTTTAAGGTTTCTTGTGAGTCTTTTGGATACACATCTTTCAAACAATTTCCTTCGTGCGCCCATCCTCTATAACAATTCTTTCAAAACTTGTGTTTAGATAATTTTACATACATATATGTATTTACATGCCGACTTGTCGATGTGTGTGTGTGTGTTTTCGTTTTTACGTGTAATTTTGACCACTGAAACTTTGGCCGCCTCTCTTGCGCTTCAAATGACTCTCTCTGCTTTTTACTCTCTCGCTCTGCTTCTGCTGACGTTGTTTTTGTCAGAGCTGTGTTCGGAATTCGTTCGTGAGTGCTGCTAACTGCCGAAGCATAGAAAAAACAAAAACAACGTGCTGCTAAAAAGGCCCCCCGCAACCCCCACAATCTTACAAAAAAAATTATATAAAATCAACCGTGGGTCCAAAAAAAAAAAAAAAAAACCTTTCTAATTGTATGGCATAGCTCCACATTTTAAAACAAAAACGGATGCGATCGCATAATCGGTGCGGAAAAATTAATTAAGTGCCCCAACCGGAAGTCGGTTGGGGCTCATCTCCTGGGCTTTCGAAGATTTCCACAAACAAAGCTTAAAAAAAAAATATCAACTTTTTTGGTTGAAAACTGTGGGAATGGTTGATGTTTTAATCAACCAATTTTGCATTTTTCGAGAGTCCTGGGAGTCCTTAGGAGCCGAATTTTAAAAAATCCTTTCTTAGTGCACACCTCCTCTAACACACGATTCAGACCCAATTTTTTCCAGATTTTTAGGTCTTATGGTTTGGGCTGGGGGAACATGACGCAAATCGACATCTACTCCTTTATAGTAATACTCGATAACACTCAAATACCTATGGAACGTTGGTCAACATGGCTTAAGCGAAAAACGGATTTGAACGCAGGATCGGTAGGTTAAAAACATTTAGTGCCCCCATGTCGGTTGGGGCTCACCAGCTCGATCAAAATATTTCCGGAAATAAAAGAAAACTAAAACATGGCGTACCTAAATCACTCTTTTTGGGTTTAAACTGTAGGAGTATTTCGATCTAAAAGTCAACATTTTGCAATTTTTAAGGCTTCTTGTGAGTCTTTTGGATACACATCTTTCAAACAATTTCCTTCGTGCGCCCGTCCTCTATAACAATTCTTTCAAAACTTGTGTTTAGATAATTTTACATACATATATGTATTTACATGCCGACTTGTCGATGTGTGTGTGTGAGTTTTCGTTTTTACATGTAATTTTGACCACTGAAAATTTTGCACTGCTCTCTCCTTGAAATCCATTTGAAAAATTATTTAAAGCCAAACCGAAAATTCCTTATGGATTTAACGGATTAGCTTCACATTTTGACTTAGAATTGCATTCATTAGATAATCCGTTCTGGTATCCAAATTGTGAAATTTTGATCAGGTGTTTCTAAACCAGCAAAAAACTTTGGCCGCCTCTCGTGCGCCTCAAATGACTCTCTCTGCTCTTTACTCTCTCGCTCTGCTTCTGCTGACGTTGTTTTTGTGAGAGCTGTGTTCGGAATTCGTTCGTGAGTGCTGCTAACTGCCGAAGCATAGAAAAAACAAAAACAACGTGCTGCTAAAAAGGCTCCCCGCAACCCCCACAATCTTACAAAAAAAAATTATATAAAATCAACCGTGAGTCAAAAAAAAACCAAAAAAATACCTTATTGATTGTATGGCATAGCTCCACACTTTGAACCAAAAACGGATCCGATCGCATAATCGGTGCGGAAAAATTAATTAAGTGCCCCAACCGGAAGTCGGTTGGAGCTCATTTTCTGGGGTTTCAAAGATTTCCACAAATAAAGCTTAAAATAAAAATGTCAACTTGTTTGGTTGAAAATTGTGGGAATGGTTAATGTTTTAATCAAGAAATTTTGCATTTTTCGAGAGTCCTGGGAGTCCTTAGGAGCCGAATTTTAAAAAATCCTTTCTTAGTGCACACCTCCTCTAACACACGATTCAGACCCAATTTTTTCCAGAATTTTAGGTCTTATGGTTTGGGCTGGGGGAACATGACGCAAATCGACATCTACTCCTTTATAGTAATACTCGATAACACTCAAATACCTATGGAACGTTGGTCAAAATGGCTTAAGCGAAAAACGGATTTGAACGCAGGATCGGTAGGTTAAAAACATTTAGTGCCCCCATGTCGGTTGGGGCTCACCAGCTCGATCAAAATATTTCCGGAAATAAAAGAAAACTAAAACATGGCGTACCTAAATCACTCTTTTAGGTTTAAACTGTGGGAGTAATTCGATCTAAAAGTCAAAATTGGGCAATTTTTAAGGTTTCTTGTGAGTCTTTTGGATACACATCTTTCAAACAATTTCCTTCGTGCGCCCGTCCTCTATAACAATTCTTTCAAAACTTGTGTTTAGATAATTTTACATACATATATGTATTTACATGCCGACTTGTCGATGTGTGTGTGTGAGTTTTCGTTTTTACATGTAATTTTGACCACTGAAAATTTTGCACTGCTCTCTCCTTGAAATCCATTTGAAAAATTATTTAAAGCCAAACCGAAAATTCCTTATGGATTTAACGGATTAGCTTCACATTTTGACTTAGAATTGCATTCATTAGATAATCCGTTCTGGTATCCAAATTGTGAAATTTTGATCAGGTGTTTCTAAACCAGCAAAAAACTTTGGCCGCCTCTCGTGCGCCTCAAATGACTCTCTCTGCTCTTTACTCTCTCGCTCTGCTTCTGCTGACGTTGTTTTTGTGAGAGCTGTGTTCGGAATTCGTTCGTGAGTGCTGCTAACTGCCGAAGCATAGAAAAAACAAAAACAACGTGCTGCTAAAAAGGCTCCCCGCAACCCCCACAATCTTACAAAAAAAAATTATATAAAATCAACCGTGAGTCAAAAAAAAACCAAAAAAATACCTTATTGATTGTATGGCATAGCTCCACACTTTGAACCAAAAACGGATCCGATCGCATAATCGGTGCGGAAAAATTAATTAAGTGCCCCAACCGGAAGTCGGTTGGAGCTCATTTTCTGGGGTTTCAAAGATTTCCACAAATAAAGCTTAAAATAAAAATGTCAACTTGTTTGGTTGAAAATTGTGGGAATGGTTAATGTTTTAATCAAGAAATTTTGCATTTTTCGAGAGTCCTGGGAGTCCTTAGGAGCCGAATTTTAAAAAATCCTTTCTTAGTGCACACCTCCTCTAACACACGATTCAGACCCAATTTTTTCCAGAATTTTAGGTCTTATGGTTTGGGCTGGGGGAACATGACGCAAATCGACATCTACTCCTTTATAGTAATACTCGATTAATTAATTCCACTGTTAGGTTGCCAGTAACCAGTGTAACCACATCCTGCAGAGAAATTTGGTGTTGGACCTCCGGTTGCCATTTTTAATTTTAAATTCACCAAAGCTATTTATTAAATCTTCCAGATTGTTTTTCGATGATATTCTTTAATTCGCAAATCTAACTTATTATTTTTATCAATTATATTATTTTTCTCAATTCCCTGAACTTAAATTAAAATTTCTTAATTTTTTATTATTTTAAATTAATTCCTCACGAAACTGTCCCGATGGGGTCTTCCTTCTGTGAGGTTGTGGGTTTATCTTCCTTCCTTAGTTTGTTTGATCGTTGTCGTGCTGATTTTGGCGAGGGATGGCCCTTCAGTCCTTCCTTCCTTCTTAAATTTTTTATATGTAATCGTGTTGAGTTTGGCGAGGGATTGCCCTACAGCCCTTCCTTCTATTATAATTTATTCGAAGATTTTCTTAATTCACTTTGCTTTTCCTTGTTAAATTTTTTGTCTTTATTTTTTCTTTTTTGCCACTGTATTTTTAGTTTTTAATTTTGGTTTTTGGTTTTGATTCTCCTTGAGTTTTTTTTTTTTGGTTTTTGCGTTAATAATTTATCTTTCGGTCCACCGTTAAATGGATTATTACATTAATTAATTTCCATTTAATTTTTGAACAACGATCACTGTCACAATGTTAGGTGTCGTCGGTTGGAGATGGATTTTTTGATTTTTCCACTAAAAATGTTGGGTTATTGGCCGCGCGAGCTTTGTTTATATTTAACTTATTTTTAATTAAAAATTTATTTTGAACTTTTTAATGACGCGGCCCCGCGTTGTGCGCCAGTTAGTTTTTCCAGCCGGACAAATTAAATAAAAAAATTAATTTTTTATTTTTAAATATATTTTGGTGAAAGACCTTTATTGATAATTATTAACACAATTATTTTTATGCACTTTTGATACTTCTTTATGATTATCAACCGATCGCGGTCTCGATCAAATTCGTACTGCCTACTCTAATCTTGAACCAAATCCAATAAACCTCGGCCAGGAGCTTTTCTGTTTGAATTTTTAGAACTTGGATTTAAAAGCTTGAGATGAAACTGTGGCATCTTATGGTGAAATTCAATTATGCTGACCGATGCAATTTGGCGGACAATTGGAACGTAAAAGGCGCAATTGATTGTGCTTCGAACGGAAGCTGATGCTTACTTTAATTTTGAAAATTTCCTCTGGAAAAAAACATATTTTCATGAGGTTTCTCCATACAAGCGGAAGGGACAAAACCTCCTTCACCCCTTACTTTTCTTCCATCTCTGGTTTCAAAATACACGGGGGTTGGCACAAAAAAGTAAGTGGTGAAGGAGGTTTCTAGAGGTTTTCCAAAGGAAATTGTATTTTCCCTACACCGTCGCCTGCTAAAAGAAGCAAGTTTTACATCACTCCCTGCTAAAAGGAACAGGATTTCTAAGAATCTCCTTCTTACTTTCCCGCTGTGTAAAACTGCATGTACATAAACATATATGTACATGCATCATCACCCATGTGCTCAAAGGAAATTCAAATAAGATGACCAACAAGAACGAAAAACAACAACACAAGGGAAACGTGGCGTCACAGAAACAATCGTCATAATTTCAATTACCGAAGCAAGATTTTTGGATTATTTTTTGGATTTCAAGAATTTTTTTTTGGTATTTAGAATGATATTTGTCTACACTAAAAAAAAACAATATTTCTATTTTTTAGAAAACCTTTATTTATAAATTTTTAAAAATATTTTTTCAGCTTCCTTGCATTTTTTTTTTGCTTTTAAAAAAAAACGCCTTTGATTTTAAAAACCTACTTTCTTTAATTTAGACAAAATTGCCAGTAAAGCAAATTCATAGGCGATTTTCTAAATTCAAGGGCGATTTGAGTTGTTTTATTTTTTTAGTGTACCCTTTTACTCTACACTCAAAAAAAAATCCTGAGTTTAATAATTGTGGTTCAAAATGTCACTGCCACTAGGATCAAATTTTTGGGTTCAAATTGATCCCAAATGAGTGTCAAAAGTATACCGCACTTCACAAAACATTGAACATGATAAGAAATATTGTCCTTTTAATGACACAAGGGTCACATTGATAGCAATAATTGTCATTTATCGATTTCTGAAGTTCGAACTTCTGTTTTCGAAGTTCAAAATGTGCCTAACGCGAGGAGACGCAGCTATTGCACTGTCTTTTATTTTAAAGTTTTTAATATTAAGCAAAAATAATAGGGGGATTCCCTAAACTGCTAAATTGTTGAATTTTGGTCAGCTGTTAATCAGCTGTTCCATACAAAGTCAACTTTCAGAAATTTCAGCAATTCAACAGCCTCGGGGCTGCTGAAAATTTTGTTGAATTGCTGAAAGGCCAGAGTTGTCGCTGTTATCGATTAAAAGTAAGAGGGTAACTCTGGTCACTTGTAAACATGGAGGAAGAGGTAAATGACAAACAAATTTTAAAAAATTGAATATTAACAACTAATTTGATTTATTTTAAGGATAATTTCGATTTGTCGGTGAAGCGCAAGCGGGAGTATGCCAAATCATTTAAGTGGTCAACGGAAGCTTTGGCCATTTTTGTAGAATTGGTTTGGGAAAAAGTCAAGGATTGCCCAGAGAAGTTTGAGGTAAGTAAACATCCTAACTAATTGATATAAATTAATCATTTTATTCTCACCGACTGCTAAAAAGTTCTACCAGAAGATAATTGAAGAATATGCACCATTCCGTGATGCTGGCGAAAAATCACTAAAAAACAAAATGAGTTACTGCAAGTCTCAGTTTATAAAGGCGGTCGAGTGGCGCAACCAAACTGGAGCTGGACTCCTTGAGGAAGGGGATGCGACTTCGGTTGAAAGTAAGATTTTTAACAGAGAATCCAATAAGTAATAACAAGTGTATGTTTTCAGACTATTTGGAGAAGATATGTGCCAACTTCGAGAGGCTGTACGACATCTTTGGAAAGCGGAAAAGTGTTGTTCCTCCAAGAGTTGTAGACTCGTTCGAAAGCGACTTGGAAGTCCTAGTTGGCTACGAAGAGATTGCCGAGTTGAGCAACAACTCGATTGATATGAGTAGCACTATGGGGACCGATACTGAAGATGAGCCAGTTGCCAAAAGAGCATCGTCAGAGCCTCCATCGCGAAAGCCAACAGTGGGCAAAGGCAAAACCAAGTCGATGGCTGCTGTGGTCTCAGAAATCCAAATGATGCAACAAGCGCGACTAGAGATTGAGAAGGAAAAGCTGAAGTGGGAAAAAGAAAAGTTTGGCCAAATGCAGCAAAGCCAAATTAAAATAGACAAGGAGAAGCTGGACTGGGAGAAAGCCAAATTCGAAAAGGAACTTGCCTTTAAACAACAGCAAATGGAAAAAGAAATCGAATTGAAAAAGCTCCAGCTAGAAAAGGAAGAGCGCCTTGAAACTCTAAAATTAAATCTAGAGTACAATAAAAATAATTAAAACACAAAATTTGTAACACTAACATAAAAGTATATTAACACATGAAAATAAAAATCGAACATATTATGAATTCATTTTAGGACTCAATTATTTTGTACTTTGACATATTTTTTCATAAATAAATCGACGCTTTTGCTCTCCTTTAGATGAATTCTTCCCTGTCGTATCAGGAACATCATCAAATTGATCATCATCATATAATCCATCGCAATCCATTATATCATCATGGCCAGATAATATAATTATATTTTGAAGAACTGCGCAAACAAAAACCCAGTTGCAAATCATCGATAAGCTTTTACCATCCTTTGCCATAATCTTTAGTTCTTTCAAACTATTAAATCTTTCTTTTAACATTCCGAAGCAATGCTCTATGCGTACTCTGTAACTGCTAAAAGTTTTATTAAACTTATTCCGGGCAGTACGTGTAAGGTCAGTTGAATTGGCACGAAAGGGTGTAATAACTTGCTCAGACAGTCTATAGGCACTGTCTCCGGCTATCCATTGGTCACCAGTAAAAAATAAGTCTGGCTTTGTATAGAGTGGACAGTTTTGAAAAATGCGGTTGTCATGGACACTGCCTGGCCATCCAACCACCAAGTGTCTAATGAGCTTCCGATGATCGCAAACAGCTTGCATTTTTATACAATATCTTTGCTTCCTGGAGTAATACGATACTGCATCTTCTACTGGTTTTTCGGCCAAGGGAATATCACTGCCATCAACATATCCAATACAAAATGGTAATTCGTCAAATGTTTTTTGTACAATCGACGCACGTTCTTCCAAGTTCGGCCAATACAAATATGTTTTAGCTATTTTTAAAATAGCCCTGAATACTCGGAATATAGCTCTCATTATAGTGCCACCATCTCCGACTCCAAAAAAGGCCGCAGTTTTCACAATGGAACTTCCTTCTCCGTAAGAGCCAAGGCGATACAAAACTATCATTAACTGTACCTTCACAGGGAGTTGCAGATCGGATCGTAAGGAAGTAAAGACTTCATCATATTGTATTAGGTTAACAATAAACTCAAAAGTTTGCCAGTTCATCCGCATAAACTGTTTGAAACGACCTTCGTCAACGTTCGGCAGAATTTCTCTGGTAAATATGTTGTTTTTGGGTACAGAATGTGGCACATTTGGGACCCCATATCGAAACGCTTCAGCAGAGCATAAATAGAGCGCTAGTGTTTCCATTAAACTTTCGTGTTCGCAAAGAGATTCGTCTACAAAAAAAAACATTTAATTAGTTTAATAAAACAGCAAATAACCATCTTACGTACCGTTGCAATCGTATAAAATATCCAAATAAAGGATATCTGATAGGATACTGCCTGTCACCAGTTTTAATAGCTCCGTTTTTGGCTTATTTTCGGCATTTTCTTTAATATTAAACTTTGTCTTTGGTAAACACAGCCTGGCAATTTGACAAACAGCTGATAGAACAGCTGACATCTTAAAACTGAAAATTCAGCAAGAACCATTTTGGGTCGTTCCCTTAATTGCTGAAATTTTTTGTTGAATTTTCAGCAATTCAGCAATTTAGCAGTTTAGGGAATCCCCCTAATACATATACATGATATAATTAAAGGTTTTGTATGCTTAGATTGAAAACTTTTGCACTTTATCCGAAATATGAACACTGTTAGGTCTTTTCATTATATTCTTTTTATTTTTGTTATGTTCGTTGCGATGCCTGACTATCGAAAGCTGCGAGCATGGGCGTAGCCCAGCTGATACCGCTAATAAATAATACCCCCAACGAGTCGGCAAGCAACAAACATACTAAAATTACATAAAATACTAAATTAAGAAAAATACCTATGTACGATGAACGGAAAAGAGAGAGTTGGTAACACTAGTCAACGTAACTCTTGGAATAAAGCTCACATTGGAAAAAGAAGCCAGCTTCTCGTTTTTTGTTTCGATTTCTGGATAAAACCCAGTGGGTTCGCGAAGTTGCAATTTTAACCCTGCTCTGCGAGCAAACAAACACCTTTAATCGAGTATTACTATAAAGGAGTAGATGTCGATTTGCGTCATGTTCCCCCAGCCCAAACCATAAGACCTAAAATTCTGGAAAAAATTGGGTCTGAATCGTGTGTTAGAGGAGGTGTGCACTAAGAAAGGATTTTTTAAAATTCGGCTCCTAAGGACTCCCAGGACTCTCGAAAAATGCAAAATTTCTTGATTAAAACATTAACCATTCCCACAATTTTCAACCAAACAAGTTGACATTTTTATTTTAAGCTTTATTTGTGGAAATCTTTGAAACCCCAGAAAATGAGCTCCAACCGACTTCCGGTTGGGGCACTTAATTAATTTTTCCGCACCGATTATGCGATCGGATCCGTTTTTGGTTCAAAGTGTGGAGCTATGCCATACAATCAATAAGGTATTTTTTTGGTTTTTTTTTGACTCACGGTTGATTTTATATAATTTTTTTTTGTAAGATTGTGGGGGTTGCGGGGAGCCTTTTTAGCAGCACGTTGTTTTTGTTTTTTCTATGCTTCGGCAGTTAGCAGCACTCACGAACGAATTCCGAACACAGCTCTCACAAAAACAACGTCAGCAGAAGCAGAGCGAGAGAGTAAAGAGCAGAGAGAGTCATTTGAGGCGCACGAGAGGCGGCCAAAGTTTTTTGCTGGTTTAGAAACACCTGATCAAAATTTCACAATTTGGATACCAGAACGGATTATCTAATGAATGCAATTCTAAGTCAAAATGTGAAGCTAATCCGTTAAATCCATAAGGAATTTTCGGTTTGGCTTTAAATAATTTTTCAAATGGATTTCAAGGAGAGAGCAGTGCAAAATTTTCAGTGGTCAAAATTACATGTAAAAACGAAAACTCACACACACACATCGACAAGTCGGCATGTAAATACATATATGTATGTAAAATTATCTAAACACAAGTTTTGAAAGAATTGTTATAGAGGACGGGCGCACGAAGGAAATTGTTTGAAAGATGTGTATCCAAAAGACTCACAAGAAACCTTAAAAATTGCCCAATTTTGACTTTTAGATCGAATTACTCCCACAGTTTAAACCTAAAAGAGTGATTTAGGTACGCCATGTTTTAGTTTTCTTTTATTTCCGGAAATATTTTGATCGAGCTGGTGAGCCCCAACCGACATGGGGGCACTAAATGTTTTTAACCTACCGATCCTGCGTTCAAATCCGTTTTTCGCTTAAGCCATTTTGACCAACGTTCCATAGGTATTTGAGTGTTATCGAGTATATCGAGTATTACTATAAAGGAGTAGATGTCGATTTGCGTCATGTTCCCCCAGCCCAAACCATAAGACCTAAAATTCTGGAAAAAATTGGGTCTGAATCGTGTGTTAGAGGAGGTGTGCACTAAGAAAGGATTTTTTAAAATTCGGCTCCTAAGGACTCCCAGGACTCTCGAAAAATGCAAAATTTCTTGATTAAAACATTAACCATTCCCACAATTTTCAACCAAACAAGTTGACATTTTTATTTTAAGCTTTATTTGTGGAAATCTTTGAAACCCCAGAAAATGAGCTCCAACCGACTTCCGGTTGGGGCACTTAATTAATTTTTCCGCACCGATTATGCGATCGGATCCGTTTTTGGTTCAAAGTGTGGAGCTATGCCATACAATCAATAAGGTATTTTTTTGGTTTTTTTTTGACTCACGGTTGATTTTATATAATTTTTTTTTGTAAGATTGTGGGGGTTGCGGGGAGCCTTTTTAGCAGCACGTTGTTTTTGTTTTTTCTATGCTTCGGCAGTTAGCAGCACTCACGAACGAATTCCGAACACAGCTCTCACAAAAACAACGTCAGCAGAAGCAGAGCGAGAGAGTAAAGAGCAGAGAGAGTCATTTGAGGCGCACGAGAGGCGGCCAAAGTTTTTTGCTGGTTTAGAAACACCTGATCAAAATTTCACAATTTGGATACCAGAACGGATTATCTAATGAATGCAATTCTAAGTCAAAATGTGAAGCTAATCCGTTAAATCCATAAGGAATTTTCGGTTTGGCTTTAAATAATTTTTCAAATGGATTTCAAGGAGAGAGCAGTGCAAAATTTTCAGTGGTCAAAATTACATGTAAAAACGAAAACTCACACACACACATCGACAAGTCGGCATGTAAATACATATATGTATGTAAAATTATCTAAACACAAGTTTTGAAAGAATTGTTATAGAGGACGGGCGCACGAAGGAAATTGTTTGAAAGATGTGTATCCAAAAGACTCACAAGAAGCCTTAAAAATTGCAAAATGTTGACTTTTAGATCGAAATACTCCTACAGTTTAAACCCAAAAAGAGTGATTTAGGTACGCCATGTTTTAGTTTTCTTTTATTTCCGGAAATATTTTGATCGAGCTGGTGAGCCCCAACCGACATGGGGGCACTAAATGTTTTTAACCTACCGATCCTGCGTTCAAATCCGTTTTTCGCTTAAGCCATGTTGACCAACGTTCCATAGGTATTTGAGTGTTATCGAGTATTACTATAAAGGAGTAGATGTCGATTTGCGTCATGTTCCCCCAGCCCAAACCATAAGACCTAAAAATCTGGAAAAAATTGGGTCTGAATCGTGTGTTAGAGGAGGTGTGCACTAAGAAAGGATTTTTTAAAATTCGGCTCCTAAGGACTCCCAGGACTCTCGAAAAATGCAAAATTGGTTGATTAAAACATCAACCATTCCCACAGTTTTCAACCAAAAAAGTTGATATTTTTTTTTTAAGCTTTGTTTGTGGAAATCTTCGAAAGCCCAGGAGATGAGCCCCAACCGACTTCCGGTTGGGGCACTTAATTAATTTTTCCGCACCGATTATGCGATCGCATCCGTTTTTGTTTTAAAATGTGGAGCTATGCCATACAATTAGAAAGGTTTTTTTTTTTTTTTTTTTTGGACCCACGGTTGATTTTATATAATTTTTTTTGTAAGATTGTGGGGGTTGCGGGGGGCCTTTTTAGCAGCACGTTGTTTTTGTTTTTTCTATGCTTCGGCAGTTAGCAGCACTCACGAACGAATTCCGAACACAGCTCTGACAAAAACAACGTCAGCAGAAGCAGAGCGAGAGAGTAAAAAGCAGAGAGAGTCATTTGAAGCGCAAGAGAGGCGGCCAAAGTTTCAGTGGTCAAAATTACACGTAAAAACGAAAACACACACACACACATCGACAAGTCGGCATGTAAATACATATATGTATGTAAAATTATCTAAACACAAGTTTTGAAAGAATTGTTATAGAGGATGGGCGCACGAAGGAAATTGTTTGAAAGATGTGTATCCAAAAGACTCACAAGAAACCTTAAAAATTGCCAAATTTTGACTTTTAGATCGAATTACTTCCACAGTTTAAACCCAAAAGAGTGCTTTAGGTACGCCATGTTTTAGTTTTCTTTTATTTCCGGAAATATTTTAATCGAGCTGGTGAGCCCCAACCGACATGGGGGCACTAAATGTTTTTAACCTACCGATCCTGCGTTCAAATCCGTTTTTCGCTTAAGCCATGTTGACCAGCGTTCCATAGGTATTTGAGTGTTATCGAGTATATCGAGTATTACTATAAAGGAGTAGATGTCGATTTGCGTCATGTTCCCCCAGCCCAAACCATAAGACCTAAAATTCTGGAAAAAATTGGGTCTGAATCGTGTGTTAGAGGAGGTGTGCACTAAGAAAGGATTTTTTAAAATTCGGCTCCTAAGGACTCCCAGGACTCTCGAAAAATGCAAAATTTCTTGATTAAAACATTAACCATTCCCACAATTTTCAACCAAACAAGTTGACATTTTTATTTTAAGCTTTATTTGTGGAAATCTTTGAAACCCCAGAAAATGAGCTCCAACCGACTTCCGGTTGGGGCACTTAATTAATTTTTCCGCACCGATTATGCGATCGGATCCGTTTTTGGTTCAAAGTGTGGAGCTATGCCATACAATCAATAAGGTATTTTTTTGGTTTTTTTTTGACTCACGGTTGATTTTATATAATTTTTTTTTGTAAGATTGTGGGGGTTGCGGGGAGCCTTTTTAGCAGCACGTTGTTTTTGTTTTTTCTATGCTTCGGCAGTTAGCAGCACTCACGAACGAATTCCGAACACAGCTCTCACAAAAACAACGTCAGCAGAAGCAGAGCGAGAGAGTAAAGAGCAGAGAGAGTCATTTGAGGCGCACGAGAGGCGGCCAAAGTTTTTTGCTGGTTTAGAAACACCTGATCAAAATTTCACAATTTGGATACCAGAACGGATTATCTAATGAATGCAATTCTAAGTCAAAATGTGAAGCTAATCCGTTAAATCCATAAGGAATTTTCGGTTTGGCTTTAAATAATTTTTCAAATGGATTTCAAGGAGAGAGCAGTGCAAAATTTTCAGTGGTCAAAATTACATGTAAAAACGAAAACTCACACACACACATCGACAAGTCGGCATGTAAATACATATATGTATGTAAAATTATCTAAACACAAGTTTTGAAAGAATTGTTATAGAGGACGGGCGCACGAAGGAAATTGTTTGAAAGATGTGTATCCAAAAGACTCACAAGAAACCTTAAAAATTGCCCAATTTTGACTTTTAGATCGAATTACTCCCACAGTTTAAACCTAAAAGAGTGATTTAGGTACGCCATGTTTTAGTTTTCTTTTATTTCCGGAAATATTTTGATCGAGCTGGTGAGCCCCAACCGACATGGGGGCACTAAATGTTTTTAACCTACCGATCCTGCGTTCAAATCCGTTTTTCGCTTAAGCCATTTTGACCAACGTTCCATAGGTATTTGAGTGTTATTTTTTATATTTTGTTTTAAGTTTTGAAGGTTATTTGGGGTTAATTGGCAGCACGCTGTCTGGTTTTCCGTTTAGCTGGCAATTTAGCTGACACAAAATGGTAGATTAAAACCTTAATATTAAAGTTAATGTGGGAATAAGGTGAGGTTAATCGGGGTTAAAGTTTCGGTTAAGGCGTTATTACCCAGATTAGGGTGACGGTAAAAGTAATGTAAAGAAAGGGTGAATGTGAGTAAAGTAAGTTTTTTTTTTACTTTTGCGAGGATCAGGTCGGTTAAGGTGACAAACCAGAAAAAGCAATGTTTAAGTGGAATTAATTAAGCAAGGAAATATTTTTTTCATGTAAGACTAGAGTGGGGTAACTGTTGGCTAAGGAAAGAAAAAATTGGTGTTATGGTAGAGAAAGTTGGTTAAAATAATAGTTTTTCGGCGTTAAGGCTGAGTACGGATGGTTAGGGGATAGGCGAGGAAATAGTGAAAACAGCATTACGGTGTTAAAAAATTGTTCCGGGGGTAAGAGACAGGTAGGGTTAAGGCACTGTAAAGGAAAGGTAAGTTATGGTTAGGGGTTATGGTAAAATATTAGGTGGGGTTTACTGTGGTAATAACCTGATCTTATCATATTTCAGAATTCTAATTAATATCCGAGCAAAATCCCGAAATATAAAAAAATCAGGTTACTATCTAAAGCATGAAATGATTTGCTAATAGTAGCGGACAACGTCGCTTCGGGTATTGCTAGTTTGAATATAAAACATATTAGATATGATTACTTGACAAAATATCTTTTAATAAAAAGATTCATATTAAAGTAAATTAAATAAAATTTTCATATGGAAAACGTTTCATTTTAAGTTGTAGAAAGTTTTAAATGATCGCGAACGTGTTAACTTCACATTTAAGTTGAACTTATGCACTCCCGCATAACATAGCGCGATGGCTCAATTGGTAAGGCGTCTGCCTCTAACGCGGGAGGAATCCGGTTCGAAACCCAACTGAAGCAGGGTAAGTAAAAAGTTTTTAAGATGCATAAATATGATTTCTATAACAATTTGAAAAATAATAATGTATTAAAATTAATAAATAAAAAAAAAAATGTTGTGTCGTGAGCGGGGTTCGAACCTCATACCCCCGACCACAAAATAGTATCCGAGCAAGCACACTTGGCCCCTGAGCCATGCCCATATTTTTTTCGTCCGTGACAGAATGCTTACAAGAGCATTCAATCCA
This sequence comes from Drosophila mimetica, assembly GCA_037075245.1. Taxonomy (NCBI): domain Eukaryota; kingdom Metazoa; phylum Arthropoda; class Insecta; order Diptera; family Drosophilidae; genus Drosophila; species Drosophila mimetica. The sequence goes on along the minus strand of JBAMCH010000007.1, from coordinate 28,569,513 downwards.
ATATATTTCTCTACTTAAATGACACCGGGTAGTGGCTATTTGACACCAAAAAGGGTCAAATTGATATTTTCGAAAATATTAAAGTGACACCAGAACAGTAGCAATTTGATGATCTTCGGATCGGGTTTTTTTTTGCAACTCAATAGTGTCACATTGACACCTAAATTGGGGCACATTGATGACTATTTTTTTTTTTTGGGTGTACGAGTAATGGGTATACATATAATAATACTCCAAAAAGCATTAGGCCACATGTCAAAAAACACCGAAGCTATAATTTTTTTTCTCTTTATTTTTCCGATCCTTCCTATGGGAAGATATAAGATATAGTTGTCCGATTCGGCTGGTTCTGACTTATATACCACCTGCAATAGAAAAACGACTTTTGGTAAAGTTTTACCGCGATAGCCTTAAAACTGACGGGTAGCGTAGAAAAGGACGGACAGACGGACGTGGCTAGATCGACAGCCCTTTTGATGCTGATCAAGAATATATCTACTTTATAGGGCCGGAATCGTGTCCTTCACTGCGTTGCAAACATCTGACTGAAACCATTATACCCTCTGACCATTATACCCTTTATACCAGTGGTGGCCAGCAGAGGCAGCGCGCAGGGCCCACGGGATAGGCAATTTCAATGCCGCTGCTCTGCCAGCGCGCTGCAGCGTTTCGACGCACATGTACGCTGTCAAGCTGCAAAACGTCACGCACACAGTCAAATTCGTGCATGCTCGCACTCACACAAACGCAATGCGTTCTTTCATTGTCTGGTTGTTATATTTCAACCCTCTATCGAAAAACAAATATTTCGATTTTTGATGACACAAAACTGACAGTCACGTTTGACGTAGAATGAGTCTCATGAAAATTCCAAGGGAATTTTAAGGCTGACTCCCCTCACAGTGGCGTGCACGTCTGAGTACATACTTGCAACTATTGAGTCTGCATACAAAAGTTATTAGTAAAGGAAATTAATCCAATTTTTTTGTATTTATTCTTTGAATATTTATTAACAAACTCGTATAAATATAACAAAATAAACTAATTGGACTCATTAAGAAATAAAAACAAAAGAAACTCGCATGTACTTTGTTATGCTCAATTTGAATTTTTCAACAAACGTTCATTTTTTAATACTTGGTTCAAAGACCCTTATTTCTAATTACGCTATTTATTCGATTTGGCATACTTTTTACCAAATTGCCACAACTCGTGCAGGTTTGCTGGTACCGATTCGTAGAGTCCCAATCATCTTTTTACTATCGACCACAAATTTTCGATAGGTTTGAGATCAGGACTCTGTGCTAGCTACTCCATTAACATAAAATGTTGTTTTGCGATCCATTCTTTGACGATTTTGGACATGTGTTTTGTATCCCCATCTTGTTGGAATGTGATGTCACTCTCCTTATATGCAAAATCGCAAAGATGGGTCTGCAAAATATCTAGATAGTCTTCCTTCTTCATAATTCCATCTATTTTTTTAATTGGTCCAACGCTCCACCAAGTAATAGCCTCTTCCCATAGAGTCCATCCGTGTGAAACGGTTGGGATTTTTGACAAATGTGAAATTCGTGTTCCCACAGAGCTTCCATCCAACATCCACCTTCCACCATCCGATAACAGCTGACTTGAAGAGCAGTGGCGCATGTCAAAGTAGTTAAAGGGGATCTCAACTCGGGAAAACAGTTGTATAATGTTGTTCTCCTAATCTTATTGTAGAATAAAACAAAATAAATTGCATACGATAATAGTTTAAAACATATATCCAATGTTAGAGCATATCCTACAACAAATCTGCATACAAATTGCCGACGGGGGAGAGCCTAACCTCCCGTACCCCCACTCTCCGTTCTTACTACGCCACTGCCTAGCCAATATTAATAGTGCAAAAATGTAAACAAACCCAATTGTGTGCTGTTTGGTCATTTAAAGCAATATTAAACTATATAGGAGAGTATATACCACACTTGTAACTAAAATTGGCGATTACTTAAGTATTGCACAATATGTTTTGAATCTTATCAGCAAAAAATAATGTTTTCGGTCCCAGAATAGCTTAAATTTTGGCCCACACATAATAATTGACTTGCAATGCCCTTTTCGCTTACAACTAACTAAATATTAATAATGAATTTCCAAAAATCAACAAGCTGAACATTTTTAAATTTTTTCCCGCCATTGGTTTAAATATGTTTTCGTAGTCAACGTTCCAATTTTCACAGTCAGGAGGAAGAATTCAGAGTTGCACCAAAAAATATTCGGCTAACTATCGTATAAAAGAGCCCGTCAAAGTCCGTCAAATTTTAACTGGGAACTAACTGGAAAATTTTCGGAACGGCAAAACCTTATGGACCATCCGTTCAACGGATGGTGGATGGCTCTCTGTGGGAAGACCCTATAAAACAGCTCCAGACCATCACATTTCCTCCTCCATATTTCACAGTTTCTTGTACGTGGCGTTTCTGCAAAGACTCTTCAGGCTTCTTCCAACAATATTGTTTACCATCCGACTGGTATCGATTGAATTTAGATTCATCATCCATACAACTCTTTTCCAGTCGTCGAGAGTACAATCTTTATGCGCCCTTGCAAATTTTAGTCGCGCTTTTATATTTTTGTCAGACAAGGCCGGTTTCTTCTTTCTTACTTCTCGACATGCTGTTCACTGGCTGACGGGCTTACCTATGGCTGCGGATGCATCCTTGGGTCTACAATTTTTGTGTTTTTTAATTTTTTGCATCATAAGCCTTGCAAATGCATCAGTCAAAATTCGACGTGGACCATTTCTTTGTACCTTGGGTACCGCGTTGCGCCTTTTCTGCACACGAATGACGGCTGATTGGCTGATTTTTAGCTTATTGGATATTATTCGTGTCGAACATCCTTTTTCAGTTAGGTTTACTTCTGAATCTTAACGTCTCTTGAGAATTTCTTCATTTTATTATTTTAAAAACAATAGAGCAAAAACTTCGTCAGTAAATATGAGGAAATAAAAAAAACCACGGTTACATAATATATATTTTCACTAGCAATACCCGAAGCGACGTTGTCCGCTACTATTAGCAAATCATTTCATGCTTTAGATAGTAACCTGATTTTTTTATATTTCGGGATTTTGCTCGGATATTAATTAGAATTCTGAAATATGATAAGATCAGGTTATTACCACAGTAAACCCCACCTAATATTTTACCATAACCCCTAACCATAACTTACCTTTCCTTTACAGTGCCTTAACCCTACCTGTCTCTTACCCCCGGAACAATTTTTTAACACCGTAATGCTGTTTTCACTATTTCCTCGCCTATCCCCTAACCATCCGTACTCAGCCTTAACGCCGAAAAACTATTATTTTAACCAACTTTCTCTACCATAACACCAATTTTTTCTTTCCTTAGCCAACAGTTACCCCACTCTAGTCTTACATGAAAAAAATATTTCCTTGCTTAATTAATTCCACTTAAACATTGCTTTTTCTGGTTTGTCACCTTAACCGACCTGATCCTCGCAAAAGTAAAAAAAAAACTTACTTTACTCACATTCACCCTTTCTTTACATTACTTTTACCGTCACCCTAATCTGGGTAATAACGCCTTAACCGAAACTTTAACCCCGATTAACCTCACCTTATTCCCACATTAACTTTAATATTAAGGTTTTAATCTACCATTTTGTGTCAGCTAAATTGCCAGCTAAACGGAAAACCAGACAGCGTGCTGCCAATTAACCCCAAATAACCTTCAAAACTTAAAACAAAATATAAAAAATAACACTCAAATACCTATGGAACGTTGGTCAAAATGGCTTAAGCGAAAAACGGATTTGAACGCAGGATCGGTAGGTTAAAAACATTTAGTGCCCCCATGTCGGTTGGGGCTCACCAGCTCGATCAAAATATTTCCGGAAATAAAAGAAAACTAAAACATGGCGTACCTAAATCACTCTTTTAGGTTTAAACTGTGGGAGTAATTCGATCTAAAAGTCAAAATTGGGCAATTTTTAAGGTTTCTTGTGAGTCTTTTGGATACACATCTTTCAAACAATTTCCTTCGTGCGCCCGTCCTCTATAACAATTCTTTCAAAACTTGTGTTTAGATAATTTTACATACATATATGTATTTACATGCCGACTTGTCGATGTGTGTGTGTGAGTTTTCGTTTTTACATGTAATTTTGACCACTGAAAATTTTGCACTGCTCTCTCCTTGAAATCCATTTGAAAAATTATTTAAAGCCAAACCGAAAATTCCTTATGGATTTAACGGATTAGCTTCACATTTTGACTTAGAATTGCATTCATTAGATAATCCGTTCTGGTATCCAAATTGTGAAATTTTGATCAGGTGTTTCTAAACCAGCAAAAAACTTTGGCCGCCTCTCGTGCGCCTCAAATGACTCTCTCTGCTCTTTACTCTCTCGCTCTGCTTCTGCTGACGTTGTTTTTGTGAGAGCTGTGTTCGGAATTCGTTCGTGAGTGCTGCTAACTGCCGAAGCATAGAAAAAACAAAAACAACGTGCTGCTAAAAAGGCTCCCCGCAACCCCCACAATCTTACAAAAAAAAATTATATAAAATCAACCGTGAGTCAAAAAAAAACCAAAAAAATACCTTATTGATTGTATGGCATAGCTCCACACTTTGAACCAAAAACGGATCCGATCGCATAATCGGTGCGGAAAAATTAATTAAGTGCCCCAACCGGAAGTCGGTTGGAGCTCATTTTCTGGGGTTTCAAAGATTTCCACAAATAAAGCTTAAAATAAAAATGTCAACTTGTTTGGTTGAAAATTGTGGGAATGGTTAATGTTTTAATCAAGAAATTTTGCATTTTTCGAGAGTCCTGGGAGTCCTTAGGAGCCGAATTTTAAAAAATCCTTTCTTAGTGCACACCTCCTCTAACACACGATTCAGACCCAATTTTTTCCAGAATTTTAGGTCTTATGGTTTGGGCTGGGGGAACATGACGCAAATCGACATCTACTCCTTTATAGTAATACTCGATATACTCGATAACACTCAAATACCTATGGAACGCTGGTCAACATGGCTTAAGCGAAAAACGGATTTGAACGCAGGATCGGTAGGTTAAAAACATTTAGTGCCCCCATGTCGGTTGGGGCTCACCAGCTCGATTAAAATATTTCCGGAAATAAAAGAAAACTAAAACATGGCGTACCTAAAGCACTCTTTTGGGTTTAAACTGTGGAAGTAATTCGATCTAAAAGTCAAAATTTGGCAATTTTTAAGGTTTCTTGTGAGTCTTTTGGATACACATCTTTCAAACAATTTCCTTCGTGCGCCCATCCTCTATAACAATTCTTTCAAAACTTGTGTTTAGATAATTTTACATACATATATGTATTTACATGCCGACTTGTCGATGTGTGTGTGTGTGTTTTCGTTTTTACGTGTAATTTTGACCACTGAAACTTTGGCCGCCTCTCTTGCGCTTCAAATGACTCTCTCTGCTTTTTACTCTCTCGCTCTGCTTCTGCTGACGTTGTTTTTGTCAGAGCTGTGTTCGGAATTCGTTCGTGAGTGCTGCTAACTGCCGAAGCATAGAAAAAACAAAAACAACGTGCTGCTAAAAAGGCCCCCCGCAACCCCCACAATCTTACAAAAAAAATTATATAAAATCAACCGTGGGTCCAAAAAAAAAAAAAAAAAAACCTTTCTAATTGTATGGCATAGCTCCACATTTTAAAACAAAAACGGATGCGATCGCATAATCGGTGCGGAAAAATTAATTAAGTGCCCCAACCGGAAGTCGGTTGGGGCTCATCTCCTGGGCTTTCGAAGATTTCCACAAACAAAGCTTAAAAAAAAAATATCAACTTTTTTGGTTGAAAACTGTGGGAATGGTTGATGTTTTAATCAACCAATTTTGCATTTTTCGAGAGTCCTGGGAGTCCTTAGGAGCCGAATTTTAAAAAATCCTTTCTTAGTGCACACCTCCTCTAACACACGATTCAGACCCAATTTTTTCCAGATTTTTAGGTCTTATGGTTTGGGCTGGGGGAACATGACGCAAATCGACATCTACTCCTTTATAGTAATACTCGATATAGGAGAGTATATACCACACTTGTAACTAAAATTGGCGATTACTTAAGTATTGCACAATATGTTTTGAATCTTATCAGCAAAAAATAATGTTTTCGGTCCCAGAATAGCTTAAATTTTGGCCCACACATAATAATTGACTTGCAATGCCCTTTTCGCTTACAACTAACTAAATATTAATAATGAATTTCCAAAAATCAACAAGCTGAACATTTTTAAATTTTTTCCCGCCATTGGTTTAAATATGTTTTCGTAGTCAACGTTCCAATTTTCACAGTCAGGAGGAAGAATTCAGAGTTGCACCAAAAAATATTCGGCTAACTATCGTATAAAAGAGCCCGTCAAAGTCCGTCAAATTTTAACTGGGAACTAACTGGAAAATTTTCGGAACGGCAAAACCTTATGGACCATCCGTTCAACGGATGGTGGATGGCTCTCTGTGGGAAGACCCTATAAAACAGCTCCAGACCATCACATTTCCTCCTCCATATTTCACAGTTTCTTGTACGTGGCGTTTCTGCAAAGACTCTTCAGGCTTCTTCCAACAATATTGTTTACCATCCGACTGGTATCGATTGAATTTAGATTCATCATCCATACAACTCTTTTCCAGTCGTCGAGAGTACAATCTTTATGCGCCCTTGCAAATTTTAGTCGCGCTTTTATATTTTTGTCAGACAAGGCCGGTTTCTTCTTTTCTTACTTCTCGACATGCTGTTCACTGGCTGACGGGCTTACCTATGGCTGCGGATGCATCCTTGGGTCTACAATTTTTGTGTTTTTTAATTTTTTGCATCATAAGCCTTGCAAATGCATCAGTCAAAATTCGACGTGGACCATTTCTTTGTACCTTGGGTACCGCGTTGCGCCTTTTCTGCACACGAATGACGGCTGATTGGCTGATTTTTAGCTTATTGGATATTATTCGTGTCGAACATCCTTTTTCAGTTAGGTTTACTTCTGAATCTTAACGTCTCTTGAGAATTTCTTCATTTTATTATTTTAAAAACAATAGAGCAAAAACTTCGTCAGTAAATATGAGGAAATAAAAAAAACCACGGTTACATAATATATATTTTCACTAGCAATACCCGAAGCGACGTTGTCCGCTACTATTAGCAAATCATTTCATGCTTTAGATAGTAACCTGATTTTTTTATATTTCGGGATTTTGCTCGGATATTAATTAGAATTCTGAAATATGATAAGATCAGGTTATTACCACAGTAAACCCCACCTAATATTTTACCATAACCCCTAACCATAACTTACCTTTCCTTTACAGTGCCTTAACCCTACCTGTCTCTTACCCCCGGAACAATTTTTTAACACCGTAATGCTGTTTTCACTATTTCCTCGCCTATCCCCTAACCATCCGTACTCAGCCTTAACGCCGAAAAACTATTATTTTAACCAACTTTCTCTACCATAACACCAATTTTTTCTTTCCTTAGCCAACAGTTACCCCACTCTAGTCTTACATGAAAAAAATATTTCCTTGCTTAATTAATTCCACTTAAACATTGCTTTTTCTGGTTTGTCACCTTAACCGACCTGATCCTCGCAAAAGTAAAAAAAAAAACTTACTTTACTCACATTCACCCTTTCTTTACATTACTTTTACCGTCACCCTAATCTGGGTAATAACGCCTTAACCGAAACTTTAACCCCGATTAACCTCACCTTATTCCCACATTAACTTTAATATTAAGGTTTTAATCTACCATTTTGTGTCAGCTAAATTGCCAGCTAAACGGAAAACCAGACAGCGTGCTGCCAATTAACCCCAAATAACCTTCAAAACTAGAAACAAAATATAAAAAATAACACTCAAATACCTATGGAACGTTGGTCAAAATGGCTTAAGCGAAAAACGGATTTGAACGCAGGATCGGTAGGTTAAAAACATTTAGTGCCCCCATGTCGGTTGGGGCTCACCAGCTCGATCAAAATATTTCCGGAAATAAAAGAAAACTAAAACATGGCGTACCTAAATCACTCTTTTAGGTTTAAACTGTGGGAGTAATTCGATCTAAAAGTCAAAATTGGGCAATTTTTAAGGTTTCTTGTGAGTCTTTTGGATACACATCTTTCAAACAATTTCCTTCGTGCGCCCGTCCTCTATAACAATTCTTTCAAAACTTGTGTTTAGATAATTTTACATACATATATGTATTTACATGCCGACTTGTCGATGTGTGTGTGTGAGTTTTCGTTTTTACATGTAATTTTGACCACTGAAAATTTTGCACTGCTCTCTCCTTGAAATCCATTTGAAAAATTATTTAAAGCCAAACCGAAAATTCCTTATGGATTTAACGGATTAGCTTCACATTTTGACTTAGAATTGCATTCATTAGATAATCCGTTCTGGTATCCAAATTGTGAAATTTTGATCAGGTGTTTCTAAACCAGCAAAAAACTTTGGCCGCCTCTCGTGCGCCTCAAATGACTCTCTCTGCTCTTTACTCTCTCGCTCTGCTTCTGCTCAGTGTTGCCAGATGAAAATTTAGCTTTCCCCCTAAAAAATCTCAAACAGCCGATATTTCCCCCTAAAAAATCGAGTTTTCCCCCTAAATTCAAAAATTTAGTTAATTTCGAAAATATACAATAAAATAAGAAATAAATCAATGTGAGGTTGTAGAAATGTTCAGATTGAAAAAATCTGTGTATAGTAATTTGTTGTTTAACATATATTTATTATTATATTTTGAAATACATGTATATTAGGGTGGGTCAATTTGGAGGTCATCAAATCGTAGGGGGGGAACGCGTTGTATGGACAATTCTAAGCAATAGTGCCAAAGAAAGTTTGCCTTAAAAATCCCGTTTGACCCTCCGCATTTGCAAGAGAAAAATACTGAGGGGATGGTTCAAAGCTATTGCATTTGTTTGGTAAGGTTAGTCTTATTCGAAGAAGAGCATCGGCGGTTTTGGTTGCGATTCTGTTTCGCAATTTATCTTTAACAATGTTAAAAACCGAAAATGCTCGTTCCATTAGGGTAATACAATTCTCAAAAAAACCCCTAAACTTTCCCCCTAAAAATTCTTCCCCCCTAAAATTCCCCCTAGCACGTCAAAAAACCCCTAAATCTAGGGGGAAAACCCCTGATCTGGGAACACTGCTTCTGCTGACGTTGTTTTTGTGAGAGCTGTGTTCGGAATTCGTTCGTGAGTGCTGCTAACTGCCGAAGCATAGAAAAAACAAAAACAACGTGCTGCTAAAAAGGCTCCCCGCAACCCCCACAATCTTACAAAAAAAAATTATATAAAATCAACCGTGAGTCAAAAAAAAACCAAAAAAATACCTTATTGATTGTATGGCATAGCTCCACACTTTGAACCAAAAACGGATCCGATCGCATAATCGGTGCGGAAAAATTAATTAAGTGCCCCAACCGGAAGTCGGTTGGAGCTCATTTTCTGGGGTTTCAAAGATTTCCACAAATAAAGCTTAAAATAAAAATGTCAACTTGTTTGGTTGAAAATTGTGGGAATGGTTAATGTTTTAATCAAGAAATTTTGCATTTTTCGAGAGTCCTGGGAGTCCTTAGGAGCCGAATTTTAAAAAATCCTTTCTTAGTGCACACCTCCTCTAACACACGATTCAGACCCAATTTTTTCCAGAATTTTAGGTCTTATGGTTTGGGCTGGGGGAACATGACGCAAATCGACATCTACTCCTTTATAGTAATACTCGATATACTCGATAACACTCAAATACCTATGGAACGCTGGTCAACATGGCTTAAGCGAAAAACGGATTTGAACGCAGGATCGGTAGGTTAAAAACATTTAGTGCCCCCATGTCGGTTGGGGCTCACCAGCTCGATTAAAATATTTCCGGAAATAAAAGAAAACTAAAACATGGCGTACCTAAAGCACTCTTTTGGGTTTAAACTGTGGAAGTAATTCGATCTAAAAGTCAAAATTTGGCAATTTTTAAGGTTTCTTGTGAGTCTTTTGGATACACATCTTTCAAACAATTTCCTTCGTGCGCCCATCCTCTATAACAATTCTTTCAAAACTTGTGTTTAGATAATTTTACATACATATATGTATTTACATGCCGACTTGTCGATGTGTGTGTGTGTGTTTTCGTTTTTACGTGTAATTTTGACCACTGAAACTTTGGCCGCCTCTCTTGCGCTTCAAATGACTCTCTCTGCTTTTTACTCTCTCGCTCTGCTTCTGCTGACGTTGTTTTTGTCAGAGCTGTGTTCGGAATTCGTTCGTGAGTGCTGCTAACTGCCGAAGCATAGAAAAAACAAAAACAACGTGCTGCTAAAAAGGCCCCCCGCAACCCCCACAATCTTACAAAAAAAATTATATAAAATCAACCGTGGGTCCAAAAAAAAAAAAAAAAAACCTTTCTAATTGTATGGCATAGCTCCACATTTTAAAACAAAAACGGATGCGATCGCATAATCGGTGCGGAAAAATTAATTAAGTGCCCCAACCGGAAGTCGGTTGGGGCTCATCTCCTGGGCTTTCGAAGATTTCCACAAACAAAGCTTAAAAAAAAAATATCAACTTTTTTGGTTGAAAACTGTGGGAATGGTTGATGTTTTAATCAACCAATTTTGCATTTTTCGAGAGTCCTGGGAGTCCTTAGGAGCCGAATTTTAAAAAATCCTTTCTTAGTGCACACCTCCTCTAACACACGATTCAGACCCAATTTTTTCCAGATTTTTAGGTCTTATGGTTTGGGCTGGGGGAACATGACGCAAATCGACATCTACTCCTTTATAGTAATACTCGATAACACTCAAATACCTATGGAACGTTGGTCAACATGGCTTAAGCGAAAAACGGATTTGAACGCAGGATCGGTAGGTTAAAAACATTTAGTGCCCCCATGTCGGTTGGGGCTCACCAGCTCGATCAAAATATTTCCGGAAATAAAAGAAAACTAAAACATGGCGTACCTAAATCACTCTTTTTGGGTTTAAACTGTAGGAGTATTTCGATCTAAAAGTCAACATTTTGCAATTTTTAAGGCTTCTTGTGAGTCTTTTGGATACACATCTTTCAAACAATTTCCTTCGTGCGCCCGTCCTCTATAACAATTCTTTCAAAACTTGTGTTTAGATAATTTTACATACATATATGTATTTACATGCCGACTTGTCGATGTGTGTGTGTGAGTTTTCGTTTTTACATGTAATTTTGACCACTGAAAATTTTGCACTGCTCTCTCCTTGAAATCCATTTGAAAAATTATTTAAAGCCAAACCGAAAATTCCTTATGGATTTAACGGATTAGCTTCACATTTTGACTTAGAATTGCATTCATTAGATAATCCGTTCTGGTATCCAAATTGTGAAATTTTGATCAGGTGTTTCTAAACCAGCAAAAAACTTTGGCCGCCTCTCGTGCGCCTCAAATGACTCTCTCTGCTCTTTACTCTCTCGCTCTGCTTCTGCTGACGTTGTTTTTGTGAGAGCTGTGTTCGGAATTCGTTCGTGAGTGCTGCTAACTGCCGAAGCATAGAAAAAACAAAAACAACGTGCTGCTAAAAAGGCTCCCCGCAACCCCCACAATCTTACAAAAAAAAATTATATAAAATCAACCGTGAGTCAAAAAAAAACCAAAAAAATACCTTATTGATTGTATGGCATAGCTCCACACTTTGAACCAAAAACGGATCCGATCGCATAATCGGTGCGGAAAAATTAATTAAGTGCCCCAACCGGAAGTCGGTTGGAGCTCATTTTCTGGGGTTTCAAAGATTTCCACAAATAAAGCTTAAAATAAAAATGTCAACTTGTTTGGTTGAAAATTGTGGGAATGGTTAATGTTTTAATCAAGAAATTTTGCATTTTTCGAGAGTCCTGGGAGTCCTTAGGAGCCGAATTTTAAAAAATCCTTTCTTAGTGCACACCTCCTCTAACACACGATTCAGACCCAATTTTTTCCAGAATTTTAGGTCTTATGGTTTGGGCTGGGGGAACATGACGCAAATCGACATCTACTCCTTTATAGTAATACTCGATTGTATGCTAAAATTCTTTTAAGATATGACACCAACATAAGGAGTCTGCGGTCAAAATCCAACCTGACCCTCCCATTGGCGCAGCTGCTCGACTGACAACCAAAAAAGGACTGAAAAGGGTCCGAGACGAAACCAAGTGGGCATCAGGCCCTTGTACAAAGCCAGGGTTCCCTCTTCCCTAACCAGCTTTTTGACGCACTCTATTGAGTTCTTGTAATAGAGGCTCTTGCCCGTTTTGTCCACCGGCTGGTTCATCATCCGCGACTTGATCACGTCTGCCGGAGTACTGAGCACGGAAGCCATGAATCCTGCACACATAGAGGAAAGGAAACGGAGTCCCAGGTCGTCTTCAAGATTCAGCAGGCGCTTAAGAGTACGCTTACTTAAGTCGTAGCTTCCCACGTCGCCAGTCGTCATCAAGCAGGCCCGCATACAGCTTGGCGCCATGCCCTTCCACATGCTGGGCAGTCCGCCGTGTCTGTAGATGTCGATAAAGGACTGCACCATGCTACTCACGCGCGCATCGTACCCCAGCTGCCGACGACGACCTTCGGTTTGCATTCGCACTTTCACAATGTCGAAGGGATTGGCCAACGCCTGGGCTATGCAGCCTGCGGCGAAGCTGCACCCCAGAGACCAGTGGATCTTGAGGATCTCTTCGTTTCGCTCGTTCACGTAGAGGAACGGTCGCCGAAAGGCGTCGTACAGGACGACGCGCAATGAGTTGAAGATTAGATTTCTAGTGACCATCGCCGAGAAGCCAGCGTAGAGCGACGTAAAGCCCTCCACCTTTATCATGTTACTGAGAGTTGCCCGGAACGTGGGCATTCTGGCGTCAGTTTTTTTAGCCTGTTCGCCATCGACCTGCATCCGGGTCTTGGCTACGTCAAGTGGAAACACACACGACTCGGCCAGGTTGGCTGCAATGAAGGTGTTGACGTATAGTTGGAAAAGGTTGCGAGCTGTTAGCGGCTCCACCATGTTTGTTGGCGGAAAACGAGGCACTTTCTCGTTGTATATGGATCGCAGGTGCCAGTAGTCCCGCTCATCTTTGTCCATTATAAATTATATACTTAGAATTTGGATAGTAAATCGACTCAATCATATGTTCATTAATATGCTAAAATTTAAAACGTCACACTCGCACGTAGTGGAAGAAATGTCAACAGCCTGCTTTCTCCTACTTAGTTCTTGGCACTGCTAACCCTGCAGGAAAAATGCGAACTAGTCTGAAAAATAACTAGTTGGTGTCTAGACAATTTGTGCTAGTCGAAAAAATAAATAGTACAAAACTAGTAAAAAATACAACTTGTCTCGGACTGGTACCTTTCGGAATAGAAAAACTCCACAAATATCGAATTGGTAGAAAAAATACATGTTAAAGTATAGTAAAAAGGCAACTGGAATTTAACTACTTGCACTTGAACTACATATGATCCAAAAGTATAGCCTAAAGTGTAAATGTCTTGGGAAACAATTAAGGTCCCCGGTTCAATCCCCAGTCTTTGTAAATTTTTTTTTGTTTTTTGTTTGCTAGGTAATGCTTAAGTTTTATTTTTAACTTAGTTTAATCTGTGGTAAGCAAGATATATGTAAAAAATCACTGTTTTAAAAATATATCACACTAAAATTTATAAACCTTGTTAGTGCATTACAAAATGTGATGCGTGTATGGCTCAGTCAGCTAGTGTGTCTATAAATCCTTCAAGTCCTAGAGAGGGCAACTTGTCTCGAAAAAAGTAAGTTTGTTTTATTTCAATTTATTTATCATTGGCCGTATTAAATTACATAATAACATTCATAGTTCCTTCACGGGACCGCAGCTTACAATAAGCTACCAATTAGGAGAGCGTCAAATTAAACATCTACAAGTACGAGTAAAATCCAATGATTTAATGGTTGATAGACCGGTTTTTAGATTTTTCGAGAAAATAATTTTTTTTAGTGTAGTTTAACAGCTGTAACCGTAAATTGGTTAACAGCCACTAGTGCAAAACTAGTTGCAAATGGACTAGTTTCTTCCGATGACAAGCCTTTGAAAAATGGACCGGTTCGTTACAAGGAAATGGACATAACTTGAACTAGTAAAGCTTCCTGACCCAACTAGTATTTTACTAGTCCAAAACTGATTCCGTTTCCTGCAGGGAATTTATAGGCTTGCCATTAGGCCCTTTAATGTTGGATCGAGTTTTCATACTATCTTTTTAATGCCTAAACGATATATACGACTTCAGTTATTTCCGGTTATTTGACTTCTTAATGTTCTTCATAAACTAAGAATTTTCCATATTGTTAGATTTTTCTTGCTAAGTACATATCATAGGGCTTCGCAGTACCAATTTTGTAAAAAGGGGGACTAGTCGAGACCAAGCAGAAGACAGGTAATATGGATAATAATACAAGATAATATGGATACAAGATTTAACAATTATTTATATTGATAAGATATTTGTCTAATAATAATGGTGATGCTGCCCTATACGTCGATATGCCCGATCACTTTAGTGGAAAAAACTTGAGTTTGTTATAAATCGTTTAGGTCAGCTGTATACAAATTGTAACATACTTAATTTACTATTGATTTTCCGATCGTTCCCATGGGTCGTCAAATTTTTCTAAAATTGTATTCGAAATTCAGAACAGTTTAAATAATAATATTTCCAAAACCTTTATGTAATATGTCAAAAGACACCAAAGCTATAATTTTTACAAAAAAAGAATTGATGAAATACGCAATTCATGAAACCGTAATTTTCCGTCATTAAGTACTCATTTTGCAGGTAATATAATGCGATTTAATTGTCTTACATACAGCATTGAGTTCCATTCATTAGTTTAGAAGCTAAACTTCATCAACAGTGAAAAAAATGCAAAAAAGCTGGCATAAATGGCTACTTTAAAAATACACGCCTAAACCTTTTATGGGGTACTCCTACGTTTAAAAGTTAATTTCTTCAGAACTCGCCACTTGACCGTATATATTCAGGTAACGATTAAGGTGTTCTTTTGAACCCAAAACTGAAATTTTTTGCCACATAATGTCGACTGTCAACAAACCCAAGAGTTTTCTTGGGGTTATAAAGCATTAGTCAAAAGAAAAAAAATGACGACCCCTATACAAGCAAATTATTATTTACCTCCCTTTATCGTCCTATTTTAAAATTCTGTTCTTCGGTTTGTAGTCCACAATATCAAGTGCCCATTGACCGTATTGAGTCGGTCCAAAAAAAATTTCATCTTTTTGCACTTCGTAGTTTAAACGTAAGGTTACCTTTCCACCAGAGTAGATTACTATTCCTAAATAGACTTTTTTATGCATAATCTTATAAAAGGGTGATACTGATTCTATAGAACTTATAAACCGCTCATTGCCCATTGACTTCTAGACAGTCTTGGTATCAAAAGTTGAAGAAAATTGGTGTATTGGTCGCTCATTGCCAATTGACTTCTAGACAGTCTTGGTATCAAAATTTGAAGAAAATTGGTGTATTGGTCGTTCCAAAGTTGTTTAATATATTTCCGATTGCTTATATAAGAGCTAAATATATGATACAGTTGTCCAAACCGGCTCGTTCCAACGTATATTCAAACTGTAATCGAAAGAGGACTTTTGGGAAAGTTTTGCCCAAAACTTTTGTTAAAAACATCGAACACTGGGGCGCCTAGAACAAAAAGCCTGCCAAAATTTTTATTTTTTTTCAAAATGTTGAAATGCAACTTTAAAAACAATTGAATTCTCCATACAAATCGAAAAAAAGTGATGTGATGATTTTCAAAGTGGATTTTTTGAAATAGAATTTTAGCTAATAAGAAAATAAAGTATTTTTGTACATCTTTGAAATTTTTTCCAAAAGCGCCTAAGGGTCTAAGTTTTATATGTAACGCTTAAAATTTTAAGAAAATACTCAGAACATTGCGAAAAAAAAATTTAAGAGCATAACTATTTTTACTATTTTTTTTAAATTTTTTAAAAGTGGTCCAAAAAATGTGTTTTTTTTATATTATTTATTTTTTATTTTTTCTAATCCAATCTTAATCCAATTATAATAGGAAGTGAAACCGAAGGTATTTATATTGTGTTTCTGGCGTCAAATATATTCTTATTCTGTTTGTGAAAAATCAAACCAGTATGTTTTGTAATAGATTGCTTGTTAGCTCGATTCCTATAATTTTAAGCTATTTTAAAACTCCTAAAAAAAATATAAAAGTCTGCTCTAGCGCTTATGATCTTTATAATGTATATAAAATATGCAATATTTCCTTGAGCGATTCTATGGCAGCTATAAGAAATCACTAATCATTTAACAAAAATTCTAAACATTGACTTAAAATGATAAATAATGACTTAATCCCGATTTATATAAAAAAATATTTAAATAGAACCGAGATATTCCCTTTTGTGCTAAGCATTTATATGGCAGCTATAAGATATAGTTGACCGATTGGAATAATTTTTTTTTTCAAAAATCTAGTTAAATTAAAAAAAATATTGGGAACCTTAGAACCCTATCAGTAATTTATTTATATTTTTTTTTCTTAAAAAAACCATTTTTTTTCTTAAAAATGTCCTACAACAAAACAATTTCATTAAAAAAAATGCACCTTATGATGTTTTTTTACATATTTAATAGCCTTTGACAATACCTCATCAAAAGATATTTGCTAGAGGGCTCCGCTGATTTAAGGAAGGCTTTTGGCTTTTTCGCCCCACTGTACATCGATGCATCGATGTTTTAAATTTTCTTTGAATCATCGATGTTTTTTGACGAAAATCGATGTTTTTGTCACATCATCCACTTTAAAGAAATGGCTCAAAAAGTATATACGCGAAGAATTTTTTTATTATTATACCCGTTACTCGTAGAGTAAAAGGGTATATTAGATTCGTGCAAAAGTATGTAACAGGCAGAAGGAAGCGTTTCCGACCATATAAAGTATATATATTCTTGATCAGGATCACTAGCCGAGTCGATCTAGCCATGTCCGTCTGTCCGTCTGTCCGTCTGTCTGTCCGTCTGTATGAACGCTGAGATCTTGGAAACTATAAAAGCTAGAAGATTGAGATTTGGCATGCAGATTCTAGGGGTTAATACGCAGCGCAAGTTTTTCACGCCGATGTGCCACGCCCTCTCTAACGCCCACAAACCGCGAAAAACTGTGACCCGTTCTGTATGAACGCTGAGATCTCGGAAACTATAAAAGCTAGAAGATTGGGATTTGGCATGCAGATTCTAGGGGTTAATACGCAGCGCAAGTTTTTCACGCCGATGTGCCACGCCCCCTCTAACGCCCACAAACCGCGAAAAACTGTGGCACCCACAGTTTTGAAGCTATATTAACGGGAAAAAAATTGTGTATTTGGTTTATCAATACATATTGATAGACCAAAATGGGAAACCCCCCCTCCCCTCTAACGCCCACAAACCGCGAAAAACAGTGGCACCCGTCTATATGAACGCTGAGATCTCGGAAACTATAAAAGCTAGAAGATTGGGATTTGGCATGCAGATTCTAGGGGTTAATACGCAGCGCAAGTTTTTCACGCCGATATGCCACGCCTCCTCTAACGCCCACAAACCGCGAAAAACTGTGGCACCCACAGTTTTGAAGCTATATTAACGGGAAAAGCAATGTGTATTCGTTTCATCAATACATATTGATATACCAAAGTTGGAAACCCCCCCCCCCCCTAACGCCCACAAACCGCGAAAAGCTGTGGCGCCCATAGTTTTAAAGCTAGAGCAAAAGTGTAAACGCAATTTTGTTTGGGTTATTAACGCCTACCGAAATGTAGAAGAAATTTTTTAAATTTTTTGAAGCGGCTGCTTGGTTTGCCCTGCTTGAGACTGCTGACTTTAGCTGAGTAACGGGTATTTGATAGTCGAGGCACTCGACTATAGCGTTCCCTCTTGTTTAAGTTATTAACTGTATTACACACAAAAACAAGAAAGGAAGCTAACTTCGGCCAGCCGAAGTTTATACATCCTTGCAGATCGTTTCTATTCTATTTGAAATTACACAAATGTTAAAGCTTATATTCCAAAGTAGAAGAGAATACAATAAAAATTAACAAAGCTATAATTTTGTTCCTATTAATTTCCCTTTAGTTTTCCGATAGTACCTATGGGAGCTATATGATATAGTCGTCCGATTTTTCTAAAATTTAATTCGAAATTCAGAACAGTTAAAAAATTATATTTCCAAGAGCATAAGGTAATATGTCAAAAACCACATAAGTTATAATGTTTTTTCAATTATTTTTCCGATTATTCCTATGGGAGCTATAAGATATAGTTGTACGATCCGGCCGGCTCCGACTTATATACTACCTGCAACAGAAAGACGACTTTTGGTAAAGTTTCAGCTCGATAGCTTAAAAACTGAGGGACTAGTTTGCGTAGAAACGGACGGACAGACGGACTGACGGACATGGCTAGATCGACTCGGCTAGTGATCCTGATCAAGAATATATATACTTTATAGGGTCGGAAACGTCTCCTTCACTGCGTTGCAAACTTCTGACTGAAATCATAATACCCTCTGCAAGGGTATAAAAAATGTGTAAATTCAACTATTTAATAGTTGAATAGTTGAAAAACTGCCATACAAAATACAAAATGCCCAAAAAATAGTAGATTACTTACACTCATAAAAAAAATCAAAGAATTTTCTTAAAATCTAGAAAATTTTTTCTTGAATTTTTGGCAAAGACTACTTCACCATTAGGTTAGGTTACACGGACGGCCCTCATGGACGGGGCCACGCATAGGCCAATGTGGCCCTTAGTTGTCCGGCTAATCTGTATGAACCTCGAGATATTTTATTAGATTTTAATGTCCACAAGGATCGAGGTGTAATTCGCAAAGGCAAGAAGTTCGCCTGGTTCCCTGCTGAAGGCGTCTTCTAGTGATGCCAGAACTGGGGCACCGAGGTATCTTGTTCTTGCTCGTTAGAGAGCCGGGCAGTTGCAGATAAGATGTTCCAGGGTTTCGATAGCCCCAGGTTCATCGCATTTCCTGCGGCCAGACAGAGGCCTGTGAGGATTCCTACTAAAAGTCTGCAGTCTTTTTGAGGAAGATGTAGTACATACTGCCTGAGTTTTTTATTTCGCTATTTGCACATTGTTCATGCAACTCGACAAGTCTCGGTATTCCTCCACCTGCTTTTTGCTCGCGTGTCCGCCTGGTTCTCCAGGGCGCTTTGTAGCGTTCTGAGGGAAACTAGCAATTTCTCCGTTCTGTCGTTCGTCAGCTCTACGCCCTCCTTTGCAAGAACGTCAGCTGTCTCGTTGCCATCGATGACCTGGTGGCTGGGAACCCAATAGATCCGCACTGATTTGTCGTGCTAAGGTTATCTAGTGCCTCCCTGCTCGCCATTACATTTTTGGAACTGATCGTTGACGACTGCATGGATCTTATCGCCGCTTGGCTGTCCACGAACAAGTTGACCACATCGTATGATCGGTTTATACTTTGAGCCACTTCTGCCGCTTTCCTTATGGCGAAGACTTCTGCCTGGAATATGCTACAGTCGCTGGGTAGCTTATGTGACAGCCAGTTCTCTCCATAAGCTCGGTGTAGGTCTTCCTTTCAGTGACTGGCCACCACACTAAGGCTCCATACATCAGAGTCGGACGTACCACCGAGAAGTAGATCCAGTGCATCAGAGTAGGCGTCAGGCCCCATGTGCTGCTAAGCATCTTCTTGGATGCATATAGCGCCACGGTGGCGTTTTTCACCCTTTCTAATATATTGGGTGTCCATGCCAGCTTGCAGTCCAGTATTGTTCCGAGGTACTTGACCTGTGCTTTCGGGGTCAGCCTGGTTGCGCCAATTTTTGGGGGGTCCATTTCGGTACCTTGTATCTCTTAGTAAATAGAATGAGGTCCGTCTTGTCCGCATTGATACTGAGTCCCACCTTTTCCGCCCACTCACTTATCTCCCTGAGTGTTGATTCCATTATGGAGCTGAGGGTCGATGGACAAACTCCCGTAATAATTGTGTCTATGTTGTTCGCGTAGGCAGTTATTTTTTGGGCACTCCTCTCTATTTTCTTAATTAGATCGTCGAACACCAAATTCCGTAGAAGAGACGAGAGGACCACACCTTATGGTGTGCCTCTGTGTGCCCCCTTTACCATGGAAACAGTGCCCCACTCTGAAAGTACCCGCCTGCAGCTATGCAGGTTTCTTATCCAGAGGCTTACTGCGGGGCGCTTGCTGGTCGCTTCTAGGTGATCCATTATAGCATCCGTCTTGACATTGTTGAATGCTCCGGATATATCTACGAATACTGCAAGCGCATATTCTTTAATGTGTAGGACTCTCTCAACGGTTGCTACTAGCGAGGTAGTGCCGTTTCCACAGATTTCCCTTTGGTGTAGGCATGCTGATTGGATGGCATAAGTCTCCCTACATCATTCCTGATGTGTAGATCCAGCAGCTTTTCCAGAGTTTTGAGTAGGAAAGAGGTAAAACTTATCGGCCTGTAATCCTTGGGGATCGCGTGACTGCACTTTCCCACCTTTGGGAGGAAGACAATCCGAGAGGTCCTCCATTGGATTGGGATATAGCCAGTGCTTAGACATACCGAGTATATTTCATACAAACATGGGGTGATCCTTTCCTTGGTCGCCTGCAACATGGCTGGTAATATTTTATCAAGTCCTGGTGCCTAATAGCCCGCAAAGGAGTCTATGGCCCAGTTTATTTTCATTGGTGTTATTAGATCGTTTGGGCGGCGTTCTTCGCCAGCTGCTATGTCCTGATGCGTGCTGGCGTCTAGGACATCCGTGCATCCTGGGAAGTGCGATTGCATAAGTGCTGTTAGGGCCTCTGCACTGCCCTCAGTTCACAGTCCGTCGTCGCGCTTTAGCTGACTCTGTATGGTAGGCTGCTTCGAAAGCAGCTTCCGGAGCCTAGCTGTTTCCGGGACGTTCTCAATGCTGGAGCAGAATTTTCTCCACGAGCTTCTCTGTGCTCTGCGTGATTCCTTCTTGTAATCCCTAAGTAGGATTTTGTATTCCTCGTTGATGATCTTATTGTCTGCCTCTTTGGCAATTTTGAAGAATTCACGGAAGTTATTTCTTTTGAGTGTCAGTTTCCGATTCCCCCATGGTGGATTGATCTTCTTCCTTGTTCTTGATGTTGGGCATGCTGCGTGATACGCATCCAGTAATTCCTTTGACAGGGTCTCTAGGGACGTTTCTATGTCTTTCACCGATTTTACTGCGCCCGGGCTAGTCGCGAGTTTTGAGGTCACTGTCCTTGTAAACTTTTCCCAGTTCGTGTTCCGGGGGTTTCTATAGACAGTTACCTTTGGGGTACTTTTAAAATCGTATCTGAACTGAATATACCTATGGTCTGAGAAGGGTGGCGTTTTTAGGACCCTCCATTCGGAGACCAAAGTACTCTGTCCCTTTACAAGTGTTATATCTAATACGTTTGACGAGGTGCCTCCTACAAAGGTGTGTTCCTCCCCCACGTTTACTATATATAAATTTGTAGATAGAATAAAGTCTAAGAGTGACTTACCTCTGTCGTTGATGTCGGTGCTTCCCCACACGCTGTGGTGTGCATTGGCATATGCACCAATGAGGAGTTGGTCATCCTTCAAGCCGAATTCCACTAAGTTGCTGAGCTCTTCTGGTGGCGACGGTCTGTCGTGTGCCATGTAGCAGGACGCTACCAAGAGGCGCTTCTACTCGCTTTCTAGCATCACCGTAGTCAAGTCGTCAGAGCTTTAAAGAGGCATAACTGTCCGGTCACCTTCCTCTTCGTCTTCCGAGTCATCCAGAGCGAGGTCCTGGGCGGCATCCACGATGGCTTCAGGACCTATGTCCTTCTTGAGATGCAGGTAGACACTACCCATGACCCACGCCATCTTCCCGAATTTTGGGGACAGCAGATCCTCCGCCTTTTTGTTGATTTGGAGAACCACACTTTAGCCCCCCTCACTGGGCAGTGGGTTGGCCATGTGCAGAATCTTCCAATCTGCCGTTGGGACGTCTGGATTCTGCCGTTTAAGCAGCTTCAGCGCCTGATCCCCTTGGATTGCAATGGGGAAGACCACTTTTGCTTTTAGTGAGGATGGGATTAGTTCCCTGTCCACCACCTCTAGCTTGGCCCCCTCCCACAACGCCTCCCGTTGGCCGACCGTTTGCGTCAGCCATTTCCTGGTCGGATTGTCAGTGCACTTCAGGATTTTAACACCGTTCAGCACCATCGAATGTGGGCATGGGGGCTATGGGTGCCTCTTCCATACGTTCACAGAGAGACTCAACGAATCGCGCATGGACGATCTTCCAGCGCGCCTCCGTCATCTTCCCATTCTCGTCGTTCCTGTCAATGAGTGCCACGATCAGGTGTCAGTTGAGTACATCACTGACCCAGGCCTTTTTGTTGAGCTTCACTGCTGCTTTGGGTGGCGGAGGACCTGCTTCCTTGGGCCCGCGTTTCCGCTTGCTCACCGGAGTGTCCTTGGCGGCACTCTCGTGTGACCTTGTTCTACCTTGTCGACGCCATCGCGGGTTTGCTTGCGAAGTGCAGCCTTCCATTCTCAACCTTTTGCTCTGCCCAGGCTAGCCTTTCCTTCTCCTCCTGGGAAAGGGTAGCTTTGTCCTGGAGCCGGCTCGTAATCTTGAGGGCTGCCTTGTATTGCGCCTTAGCCTTCATACCCTCGCTTCTACGATTCGGCCCTTTCCTACGATGGGAGTTGGAACCGGGTTCAGGCAAGCGGGTATGGCTTGTTTTGGCTTCATTTAGCACGCTCTCCGAGTCCGAGTCTACTACGACAACGGCACCCGTGCGATTTAACTTTGCCTGAGATGTTATGGCAGTAGCATTGCCGCTGAGATAACCTGTTCCCGTCATCCAAGGGGTTCGACCGCTGGCGACACGAAGAGAGGATTGCTCCTCATCGTGCCCGCCGATGGAAGCAGTCGTACTTCCCATCGACGTTTGGGCTGACATCCCAGCCTGGATTTCTTCAACCTCGTCGGTAATACTGCTCAGGGAAATGCAATGACCATTGCCCAGCCGGCACTGCATTTTCCTCAGCTGGAGGAATTTCGCCAGCCTACCTCACCCTTAATTTAAAAAGTTTTTTTTGAAAGGCACCTTTAAAACAAGAAAAAATATTTCTTGAAACAAGAAATTTTATTTCTTAAAACAAGAAATGGTTTTTTAGAAAGGCGCCATTAAAGGAAGAAAAAATATTTCTTGAAATAAGAAAAGCGATTCTTGTTTCAAAGGGGTTTTTTTTTCAAGAAATTAAAGTTCTTTTTTTAAGAAATGGTTTTTTAGAAAGTCTCCTTTAAAACAAGAAAAATAAATTTCTTTAAACAAGAAAGGCGATTCATGTTTTAAAGGTACATTCTTCCTTGTTTAAAAATGAAAAATTTTCTTTCAAAAAGGAAGTTTTACATTAACCCTGAAATATAAAATAAAAGTAACTTCGTTTCGTTTATATTGCATATCCTAGAGTTATTGGAATATTAAATATTTGTTTTTAGATAAACAACATTTTCTGAAATAATGCTAATAATAGCCAAAAACCAAACACGTTGGTCAAAAGACCGAGAGAGAGGAGCAAGACAGATAGAACACGAAGATCGAAGTGTTGAAAATCGAATTTCAGAGAGAGTGAGAGAGACGAGAGAGACACGTACATACACATACATATGTGTACGAAAGAGGGGAGCAAAGGGTTGAAGATCGGGTGAACCGCGTACCTGCATACATATATACATGCCTATGTATGTCAAACAAATACAACATGTTTTTATACCATTGCAGAGGGTATAATGATTTCAGTCAGAAGTTTGCAACGCAGTGAAGGAGACGTTTCCGACCCTATAAAGTATATATATTCTTGGTCAGCATGACTAGACGAGTCGATCTAGCAATGCCCGTCTGTCCGTCCGTCTGTCCGACCGTTTCTACGCAAACTAGTCCCTCAGTTTTTAAGCTATCGAGCTGAAACTTTACCAAAAGTCGTCTTTCTGTTGCAGGTAGTATATAAGTCGGAGCCGGCCGGATCGGACAACTATATCTTAAAGCTCCCATAAGAATAATCGAAAAATAATTAATAAAAAATTATAACTTATGTGTTTTTTGACATATTACATTCTGCTCTTGGGAATATAATTCTTTTTATTGTCCTGAATTTTGAATTAAATTTTATAAAAATCGGACGACTATATCATATAGCTCCCATAGAAACGATCGGAAAATTAATGGAAAATTAATAGGAAAAAAATTATAGCTTTGGTAATTTTTATTGTATTTTCTTCTACTCTTGAAAATAACTTTATTTTATTATTTCAGAATTTCGAAATAAATTTTACATAAATCGGACGACTATATTATATAGCTCCCATAGGAATGATCAATCAATTATTGTCAAAATTGCTATAATTCGGTGCAAATCGAAATTCAGATTTTTGTAATTTGTAATTCAATAGGATTTTAACTGCAAGGGTATATAGACTTCGGCTGGCCGAAGTTACCTTCCTTTCTTGTTCTTTTTGATATACTTACCTTAGAAGGTTTTAAAACAAAATTACAGCTTTTACAAACAAATTATTTGGCAGATTCAACTGCTCCTACTGCAGGTATTTTAGCAATTTATCTGTCATGTTTCATTCTGAAAAATAAATATAATGCGAGTAATAAGGTGAAGTTAATATAGAACTCTACACCTATATGTAGGTGTATACAAATGTATATATGTACGTAGCTTTTAGCTAAACAATTCAATTATATTTTTATATACTTTGTTAGGAGATTTTGAATTTTTTTCTTTAATTAAATATATGTATTTTTACGCGCGCTATACAACAAATTATATATGTACATACCTTTGAATAATTGTAAAAAGGCTTCACTTCTTATCCGCTTGAGAATTACGACCATCACTTACGAATTTTTTCACAACTGACTCTCGGGTGATCGGAGAAGTCGGTAGCAGGGTAGTAGCCGGGCCGAGTAGGCCTTTCGTTCTACTTCGTTTTTTTGTCTTTAGCATTCGGTAGCCGAAAAATGTCAAGGGTTAATTTCTTATATTCAAGGGCGATTTCGCCCTTTTTTCACAACTGACGCTCGGGTGATCGGAGAAGTCGGTAGCAGGGTAGTAGCCGGGCCGAGTATGCCTTTCGTTCTACTTCGTTTTTTTGTCTTTAGCATTCGGTAGCCGAAAAATGTCAAGGGTTAATTTCTTATATTCAAGGGCGATTTTGCCCTTAAATACGAAGAAAATGTTTTGGCTGCGAAGGCATAGAAAACATATGAGATTTTCATTTTTCTATTTTCAAGAAGAATTATTTCTTGGATTTTTCCCTCAATAAAGGTTTTCTATATTTAAAGGCAAATTTTCTAGTAACAAGACATTTTTTTCTATTTTCAAAGTCCGATTCAATGGCGTGGATCTAAAATTTAGAAATTAATTTTTATAAGGGCCGATTTCTCGTCCGTCCTGCAAAGTAAAATTTAGCTAATGGAAGGATAAATTTATCCCGGCGGCAAATCGGATTTCGTTTTCTCGTCCGTCATTTAAAACTCCAAATAAAAAGCACACTAATTTGAGACTGATGTGGGATCAGAAGAGATAACTAATTGTTAAAAATTAATCGAAAAACTATCGAAAAATACCATAAAACAGTTATACTAACAGCTGATGATATAAACAACGTTTCAAACTAATAAAAAAACAATGTCGGCAGAAAACAAGTTTCGCGGTAAAAATTATACCGATGAACAGGAGACCATCCTTGTAGAACTGGTTTCAGAGAACAAAAACATATTAGATAACAAGAAGTCTGACGCCGTCACCTGTAAACAAAAGGAACAGGCTTGGAAGGATTTAGCGGAACTCTTTGCCGCCAAGACTGGCGTAAGCCGCCACTACAAAGCCCTTCGGGAAAAGTTTACAAACCTAAAGAGAAATTCGGGAATTCATTTTAAAATAAATTAGATGACTTGAACAATTTTGATTCATATTTAACTGTAAATAGAATCAGCTGTTTTCGAATGAAGAGTGGAACCAGATTGACAACGCTCGAATTTTCTGGCAACACTTGCGCACAATCCAACCGCACAAATTTGGCACGGCGGATTAAGTACCGAGACAAAATTTGTCGCTACCTGCGCTAACATAAGGACGAGTAAACCATTTTTTGTTTATCGCTCTGTTGTCCCGGCAGTCAAACTAAAGTACGGACCTACAAAATAGTATTTTTCCCAAAAAGAAATGTTGTTTTTTAATTTATTTTATTAACTATTTTTATTTTTAATTTAATTTGTTATATTAATTAATATGAAAGTTATTTATAGAGATCTACATTTCACACATACTTAATCTTTCAAATCCGGTTTTTAGCCTCCGCTGGAAATCGAACCGGGGCCGCAATCATCGGAGTCGAACGCTCTAGCCAGTAGGCCACAGAAGAATGATTTTCGTAGAGGAAAATCTATAAACTTGAAATCAACATTTAACATAAAAAAAAGAAAAAACATCTTCTGCAAAAGCGGGATTTTAACTCACGACCCAGAGAATATGAGTCGGATACTCTAACCACCCTAAGTCCAGAAAAATAGTTGACCTACAATTGATAATTGTATTTTACGATATTAATTGTGGTGTCACTATTCAATGCCCCAAAAAATAAAACAAGAAAATACTCGCCAACAAATTAAATAGTTTTCCTACGATATTAATCAAGACGTAACTATTAATTAGCCAACAGAATAAAACATCAAAATACATGAAAATTTCATAAATATGTTTTCTCCTATTTTAATTGTTAAATATTATAGTGAACTACTATTTTTCTATGTTGATTTTACATAGTTTTTTTTTGTGTGACATACAAATTATAACGAAGGTGATTTCATTATATTTTAATTGATTTATTGATAACCCGTTTGGGCAGCTTGAGCTCTGTTTAGAAACTAAAAGTACAATTCAAAAAGAGACTGCAGCTCGCCATTCCATCATCCGGCTAAGATGCTGATGCCACACTTTTGGGCAGCCGCTGCTGGCGGCCCGCAGCTCCGTTGCTGGCCGAACTTTGCTGACGCTGCGCCTCGTGACAGTGACCACTCAGCGC
Source organism: Drosophila mimetica (assembly GCA_037075245.1). NCBI lineage: Eukaryota > Metazoa > Arthropoda > Insecta > Diptera > Drosophilidae > Drosophila > Drosophila mimetica. Next base: position 28,542,347 of record JBAMCH010000007.1, on the reverse strand, counting down.
TTGCATGGGCCGGATCGGATTTGGCCGGAATGCTAACGTCCTTCATTTTTAATCTAAATTTTTTTAATTTCTATACATCAACAGCTATCGACACACGTAGGATTGATTTTTTGCAAAATGGTGAGGGATTGAAAAAAAGTGATTGAAAAAAACGTCACAAAATTGTTGATAAAAAAAAGTAATCAATATAATAGACATAGTTATTTTGAATATACTGTAAAAATTTCAGATCGATCGATTAAGATTTTTTCGAGCTATGTTTCCGGCAGTCTCAAAAAAGTGGTTTCGAGAAAGACGGTTTTAAAGTTTTAAGTACTGTATATATATACCTGTGAGGCATCGCCGCAGAATGGAACACTTTGACGTCTAGACACTTTTGCCGTACTCTATCTTTTGGTATGTTATTTTTAAGACCCTAAATAACATTTTAAGCGAAAAATAAAAAATTTTGGATTTAAAAAAATTTTACTCAGATGTCCCCCCTTAAACAAATCCGTTGGTGTGTTTAAAGCCAATCCAGTTCCAATACACGACTAAGACATGCTTCCCAAACTCAACCGAGCGTGTCCAAACATTATAATTTTTAACTTGTCTCATTTTTAGGGCAATTTGTCTATAATAACAGAAAATTGAACCCTACTTTTAGAAAAATACACTTTCACTTGGGGCAAACCACCCTAAGAACAGGGAAATGTTTCATAATTCAAGAAATATCACCCTAAACTTAACCAAATTTTCATAAGTTTTAGACAAATTTTTTTTTCAAAATGGCGCCCGTTTATTTTGAAAAAAAAATTTGTCTAATCGCCAGATGCAACTTTTTATGGCCGAAAAATACAAAATCATATAAACGACCCAGTTTACTACTCAGCTTTTATTTATGCAACGTCTGTTTGGTATTTATTTAGATCTAATATTTACTCAGTCCGATTATGATTGGACTACGATACTCTCCACTAGCATTTTCAAATACCGTTGTAATACTTGTAGCCACAAAATTACAATATATTTGTTTAGGTACTTGCGTTTGTGTTTTGGCTAGTTAAGATTAAAAAAATACATTTTAAAATTAAAGCAGACTTTGGTGTTGGTTTTTACTATTCTTCCGCAGTTCTTTGGATATGCGTTACTTGGATTAAAAAGAATAAGCTAAATAATGCAACAACCTATACACAATCTTTTAAGTCAACTGGATAGTGTTAGTCTCATTGAGTTTGAGTTGTGCTGAAAAAATACATTTATTCTCTGTGGTGCATACAAATGTTAAACATTTTCTCGGCTTCTTTTTGGGATTTACAAGTTTTGCCTGTGAATTAAAACAAATAATCTTTTATAAATAAACATATTCGTAATCAATTGTTATTAATACTGGTTATAAAAACACAACCCTGATCAACTGAAAATCGCAAATTGTATTAGCCTTGTGTTTAGATACGTACTGCTTTTGCCAATTTAAAGATGCCAATTTTGTTTTTAATGTAAAATGAATAAGAAACACTTTGGTATGTACAATAATTTTATTATTACTTTATATTTTTTTAACAATTTTAATTAAGTTTAACAATTATGACACCAGTTGTTTTTGTTCTTTGTTTATCTAACACTTAAACACTTTTCACGTTGAAAAACACACACTTGGGAATAAAAACAGAGAAAATATAAATGCGGTTGGCGTGGAACGACTTTTCTGACTTTAAGCACTTATATGGTTCAATCTATAAATGCCTGTTTTATATGCGTTGGTGAAGATGACTTTTTTTTGTTGATTTGATCTATGCGGGTAGATATAGTATTTACAATATACATTTGACTGATCTTGTTTGTGTGTAATACATGTTAAAGTTTTGGCGACGGCATGATGGACGTATCCCTATGAAAAATAACATAAAAAAGAAGAAAGAAGAAGAACTAATTTGTAATGGGGGAAAAATAACATTTTAATGTAGTTAGCAATGACTACGGGATCTATTAAATGAATAATTACACCAGTTTACAAAAAAAAATTGATGAAATACGCACTTTATGAAACTATGATTTTCGGTTAAGTAACATCTCCCTGAGTAAGAAATGAACACTTTTAATTTTTTGTATGGTACAGTTTTTTTTTAAAGTGTAAAAAACGTTTTTTGCACTTCTTTAATTTCTAACTCGAGTTGTGGTAAACCGATCTCTGCTATCAAAGACTCATTTTACAGGTAAACGAATGGCCTTTAACTTTCTTATACACAGCATTGAGTTCCATTCATTGGTTTAGAAGCTACACTTCGTCAAAGCTGAAAAAGTGGGAAAAAATGGAAAAAAGCTGACATAAATGGCTTCTTTAAAAATACACGCCTAAAAACCGAAATTATTTTTATAACTTCTACTTAAAGATACATCTTTAAGCAAACTAACAAGACCATCAACTCAATTAACAACCAAAGGTTCGATTTTATATAGATTATTTCAGTTGGAAAAAAGGTGTATTACAGCCCTGTTAGAGCCCTGTTAACCTCAGTTAACAGCTGTAAACGGCCAAAAAACCAACGTTGTTCCGAGCTTAAAAAATTCATATAAAAAAAATTTACTGGCGGATAGTAACGATCATTAGCTTGTTTTTTTTGTCGAGGAACCATCTAACCATATAAGCTATAAAAATAATTTCGGTTTTTAGGCGTGTATTTTTAAAGTAGCCAGCTTTTTTGCATTTTTTCCAACATTTTCAGCTTTGACGAAGTGTAGCTTTTAAACCAATGAACGGAACTCAATGCTGTGTATAAGAAAGTTAAAAGTCATTCTTTTACCTGTAAAATGAGTCTTTGATAGCCTAAATTGGTTTACCACAACTCGAGTTAGAAATTAAAGAAGTGCAAAAAACGTTTTTTACACTTTAAAAAAAAACTGTACCATACAAAAAATTAAAAGTGCCCATTTCTTACTCAGAGAGATGTACCTTAACCGAAAATCACTGTTTCATGAAGTGCGTATTTCATCAATTTTTTTTTGTAAACTGGTGTTATTATTATATTGGAAATGGATGAAAATTATGTAAATCGAGATTATGAATGAGTTTTTCTTAAGATATTTTTAATATAAAAAATTTTGAATTTCGTTTGGAATCTAGCGTTTTATTTATGTTAAAGTTAAACTTAGTTTAGATATTAATAAAGTAAAATTATGGAAACAATAAAAGGTAACAGAGACAGTAGTAATAATAGAGAAACAATAAAAAGTAATAAAAACAGTGGGTGAACCAACTTAGTAAAAAAAAAAAATAAAGCAACTAAAGGAAAAAAACAAATCAAACGTTTACGGTGGGAATATAAAATAGGGGCTTATTTCGGGAGATTTTTGGGAAGGCAAGATAACAGGATATCGGAATAAACAGGCGCAAAAGATATGACAAACGCAAACGAAACACTTACATATGCTCAGGGTGATTGCGTATGCAATCAATTAAATCATTAGGCTTAAGCTGATTTGTGCATATTTTGTGGATAGCTGTGAACAGAGGAAATCTGAAATAAAAGAGAAATAGTTGTATATCTAATAATACAATTTTATTATAAGATAATTCGTACTTGTCCTCTAGACCCTTGTTCTTCAGCATGTAGTTCACCTCCTCGGCAGTGGGTGGACCCTGCAGCTTCTGACCGTTTAGCATTTCCTTCTCCAACTCCTCAATAGTTTTCCCAGATGTTACAAAGGCCTCAGACACTCGGCGATTTCGTCCACCTGTGTGAGAAGCCAATATTGAATAACAATTTAGAATAAAATTCGTATAAGCATTCTAAAAGCGAAACATAAATGAATGCAGTTAAGGGGCTGCCCATATATTACGTAATCACCTAGGTAGGGGGAAGGGGGGGGGGGGGGGGGTCAACCAAATGATTACACTAAAGCAAAAAAAAAATTTGTTGTATGAAGAAATTATTACGTGGGAGGGGGGGGTCAAAAATTACCGAAATTGTGATTACGTAATATATGGACAGCCCCTAAACAGTAAAAAAAATAAATAGTTAATAAAAAACAATATTTTTGGGGTTTAGATAATGATCCCATTTTTAAATAAGTTTAATTTGTTTTATAAATATGCTTCGAACGTTATTAAATAATAATTCTTAGGTGAATTTAAAATATAATTAGTTTATCCATGCTCTACGTATCTATCTTAATTTTATTAGGAATATATATATAGAGAAAACAATTGGTCACCGTTGACATTTTTTTTTTTAATAATAAATGCCAGTACGGTTAATCACGTTGCCATTAAAAATAATGATAGTATTAGGACGGAATAATAGCACAGGCCGACAAAATGTGACAAAATGTGACATGGGTCGGTGTCCAGGCCTGCCACCATTTTATTTCGAAAAATTAGGCGTTTCTTAGCATAAGTTGCCACTACGCCTATAGTCCATCAGATCTGGTATTTGCGGTATCATTAATTTAAGAAAATCACAAATTTTCTTAGTCTTTTTGCATATATCTTCAAGAGTGGTCAACTAATTTTGGTAATATTTTTGGAGTTACATATCTCATTTATAAAGTCGTTTGGGAAAATTCAATCTAACTGAACCACAAGAGAAGGTGGGCGCATTCAAAATTTTAAAGTCACAGAAAAGTTTAAAAATCTTCATTTGTGAACAGCGTTTAAAACTTAAATACAAATATTTTCTTCTACAATGCATTTTTAATCCAAAGACACCTTATGTCCTCAATTTTTGGGATACTCATCAGGTTTTTGTAAGTTGTTTTGGAATTTTTAAAATTAATTTTTTTCTTCCTTCGCACTGACGATTCACAAACAGTGCCCAAACCTGTCACTACTTTTCGTAACTCATAACTATTTTTGAGCACAAGTGACCCTTGCTTTAAACATATTTATACATGGGCGTAAGTTAAAATCTGGAGGGGGATTACACTTCTGGCATTTCAGCCCCTAAAGATTAGTAGGCTACGCTCATGTGCTTATATTCAAAGCAAAACTATTTAAAACGCTTAGAATTATGTTGTTTACCGCAGAACCTGTAGGTGATGGAAAATAATTTTGCATGCGGCTTTTACTCAGGAGAACCCAAAAATATCTGTGTACCTGTGTTATTGTTAATGTGCCTTCAAATAAAGTTTTTGTTATACCCTTGCGGAGGGTATTACACTCATAAAAATAAATTTCTAAATTTTAAAAATCTCGCCATTGAATCGGCCTACCCTTGAAAATAGAAAAAAAGTTTTGTTTTTAGAAAAGAAATTTTTCTTGAAAATAAAAAAATGATAATCTCATATGTTTTCTATACCGTCGCAGCCGAAACCGAATGTTACCGACAAAAAACTAAGTAGGATGAAGGGCCTACTCGGCCCGACTACTACCCGGCTACCGACTTCTCTCAGAGAAGTCTCTCGGCTGATCAGAGAACTTCTCTGATATTTTCCGTCAGTCGTGAAAAAAATTCGTAAGTGATCGATGTGTTTTTCAAGCGGATAAGAGGTGAAGCCTTTTTACGAATATTCAAATGTATGTAAATATATAATTTTTTTGTACAGAGTGCGTACAAATGTATGTATGTAATTAAAGGAAGAACTTCAAAATCTCTTAACCATGTTTATAAAAATTGATTTTAATTGTTTAGCTAAAATCTACGTACATATACAATTCGTACATAGGAGAGTTCTATAATAACTTCACCTTATTACTCGCATTATTTTTATTTTTCAGAGTGAATCATGACAGATGAATTGCTAAGTGTGTGGCTCATTTTGGTCAATCAATATGTATTGAAGAAACGAATACACATTCCTTTTCCCGTTAATCTAGCTTCAAAACTGTGGGTGCCTCAGTTTTTCCCGGTTTCTGGGCGTTAGAGGAGCCGTGGCACAACGGCGTGAAAAACTTGCGCTGCGTATTTCTAGCTTTAATAGTTTCCGAGATCTCAGCGTTCATACAGACGGACGGACGGACAGACGGACAGATGGACGGACGGACGGACGGACAGTCGGACAAACGGACATGGCTTGATCGACTCGGCTAGTCATCCTGATCAAGAATATACATACTTTATATGGTCGGAAACGCTTGATACTTTTGCACGTTACATACTTTTGCACGAATCTAATACACCCTTTTACTCTACGAGTAACGGGTATAAATATGTTGTTTGACACACTTGGGCATGTAAATATGTATGCAAATACGCGGGTCTCCCGATCCGAAAGCCGATTTTCAACCCTTCAAACTTTTGTTACTCTCTCTCGCTCTCTTGACCGTCGTTTCTCTCTCTTCTTCTTCAAATTGTCATGATCTGACCTACTTACATTCGGGTCTTCGTTCACAGGGCTGTATATACAGGGGTGGTCAAAAGTATTTGCACATTTCTTATGAGTACCTAGCCGGAAAGTGAGAAGTAGGTTTTAGTGTTCTTGAAATTCTGTTCCTTTTTGCAGGCGGCGGTGTAGGGATAGATAAATTCTGAGCGTTAAATGGCGATGGGTTTCTGAGTAGCATCAATATCAGGCCACTTATGCGCTGTGTGATTTCTGTGGCACTACGATTATAATATTTTTTAACAAGAAATTCACCAACTTATAATGTTCAAAAATCCTATGACTTACACCAAAACCAAAAATCTTGTTCTCACATTTATCTTTAATTTTTAGTAATTTTAAAATTCGTAGACAAAATATTAATAATTTTTATACCCGTTACTCGTAGAGTAAAAGGGTATATTAGATTCGTGCAAAAGTATGTAACAGGTAGAAGGAAGCGTTTCCGACCATATAAAGTATATATATTCTTGATCAGGATCACTAGCCGAGTCGATCTAGCCATGTCCGTCTGTCCGCTGTCCGTCCGTCTGTCCGTCCGTCCGTCCGTCCGTCTGTATGAACGCTGAGATCTCGGAAACTATAAAAGCTAGAAGCTTGAGATTTGGCATGCAGATTCTAGGGGTTAATACGCAGCGAAAGTTTTTCACGCCGATGTGCCACGCCTCCTCTAACGCCCACAAACCGCGAATTACTGTGGCACCCACAGTTTTGAAGCTAGATTAACGGGAAAAGGAATGTGTATTCGTTTCTTCAATACATATTGATAGACCGAAGTGGGAAACCCCCCCTCCCCCCTAACGCCCACAAACCGCGAAAAACCTTGGCACCCGTCTGTATGAACGCTGAGATTTCGAAAACTATAAAAGCTAGAAGATTGAGATTTGGCATGCAGATTGTAGGGGTTAATACGCAGCGCAAGTTTTTCACGCCGATGTGCCACGCCTCCTCTAACGCCCACAAACCGCGAAAAACTGTGGCACCCACAGTTTTGCAGTTAGATTAACGGGAAAAGGAATGTGTATTCGTTTCTTCAATACCTATTGATTGGCCAAAATAAACCACCCCCTCTCCCGCCTAACGCCCGCAAACCGCGAAAAACTGTGGCACCCACAGTTTTGAAGCTAGATTAACGTGCAAAAGAATATTCATTAGTTTCTGCAATACCTATTATTGTCAATTAATATTAAAGTTGTTTGGATGAGTAACGGGTATCTAATAGTCGAGGCACTCGACTATAGCGTTCTCTCTTAATTATCAAATAAATTAAACTAAATAACTATAATTATAATGTCTATAATTATAATATTTATTAATAATAATAATATTAAAATCATAAATTTTAATTTATTTTACTCAACATTTTTACAAATAATAATAGAGAACAGACACGGTAAGACGATTAAAATATTTGATCACATTTATCAAGGATTACAAAGAGAACTATTATTGCTTTTTACATTTTTAAAAACTTTCTGTGAAATCAAATAATTTGATCGTCAGAACATAGCCTAAGTCATTTTTAAAAAAAGTAAAAAAAAAACGTTTGGTTAATTCTAAAAAACAAGAAAAAAATTGCGCGTTGTGTTTTTTGTTTTCAGCTTTTAATAAATTGTTGCTAAAATCATTACAGTACGAACTGCATCGTGGTCGTTTATAATAATATGAATTCAGATAATTTATGTGTGTCGGTCCGGTTGAGACTTCTTGGGACCTGTTGTTTACCGCTTATTATTTTTGTTGCTTTTCGGTTAATTAGTACAAGGCTGAGTGTATTAAGGGAATTAAAACGGCAGAGTCATCTAATGGCAAGCAAACGTATTTAAACTCTATTTCTGTTATTGGGAAATGTTATATCTCTCTATTTATTTGATTATCATGTACCTATTGAAAAACTAGCAAAAATTTCACCAACGTACTGTATGTTAATTATTCTTATTTTTCTAAATTCCCTGTTTTATATATATTTTTTCCTTTACTTTTTATATATTTATTATTTGTATTAATATGTAATGTATTTATATATTATGGTTTTTATTTACAGAGCCACTCAGAAACGACAGTGTTCGCCAATACCGAGATGATCTGCGTTCAGCGTTCAAAAAATAAAATTTACAAAAAATACTTATGAAAAAGGATTAATAAATGCAATTGTTCTTGGGGAGCGGTGGTGGAAAATCAGCTATTGCAATTGAATGGAAATTCAATATTGGAGTTCAAGGAAAACCAAAACTGCGAGGGTGTGGAAAATCAGATAATGCAAAGCAGTGGAAGACCACAACTGGGAGGGTGTAGAAAAGCAGATATTGCAAGTGGAGAAAAACCATAACTGAGTACGTGTGGAAAACCTATTATGCGGAAAGTCAAAACACCAGTGGATTTTGGCCTGCATTTAACTGCCAGATATCCACATAACAACCTCCTTCACCTCTTACTTTTTTGTGTCACCCCCGTGTACTTTGGAACCAGAGATGGAAGAAATGTAATGAGTGAAGGAGGTTTTTTGCCTTCCGCCTTGTATGGAGAAACCTCATGAAAATATGCTTTTTTCCAGAGGTTTTTCCCCGCTGGGTAAGTACGCGTAATTTGTGCATATACTTTTGACCACCCCTTTATATGTGTACTCAGCGGCAAAAATTGTCATTACGAAATGGATTACGAATGCATTTCTTCTGCTCTAGTAATAGAGTAACAATCGATTACATCTTGGATTACTTTGCAAATACAATGATCAAGGTATACATAAAATATTACGATTTGGAAAGTTTTATGTCAAAAGCTCTTACACTGAGCGAAATTTTTCATTTTTTTAAAGCTATATTTGAATGTTCCTATGGGAGCTATAGGATATAGACGTCCGATCGGGTCGGTTTTCAAACTTGATCTGCGTACACATGTTTTAGGACGACTGTGAAAGGTTCAAATCGCTATCTTTTAAACTGAGCTTGCAAACGGTATTGAAACAGACGGACAGACGCCCATGGCTATATCGACTCCCCTATTGATCCTGATCAAGAATATATATACTTTATGAGGTAGGAAACGACTCCTTCACTGCGTTACAAACTTCTGACCAAAATTATAATACCCTCTGCAAGGGTATAAAAATCTAAAAATAACTGTTATTTTGCGACTGAAACACAAAAAAGTCCAAAATATCTATTGCCAATGAAGTCACAAAATCTCATCTGTTGAAATTCGGTTGGAATTTGTACTTATGTTCTTATCGTGGCAATGTAGCCATGTCCGTATGGTTGACATTGCAGGTCCTTATAGCGCTAAAGAATTCGCGGTCTCATTGTGTTAAACCGATACATGCTTTAAAAATTTCCTACTTTTCAGATTATTGGTAAAATTATAATTGGTTGCTCTTGGTCTGAAGAATTCGCGGTCTCATTATATCGAAGAATTCATGAATGGCTTTATTGGTTAGCACTAACAAAATTGTTACCATGGTCATTATTGGTTCCGCTTGGTCTAAGGTATTCGCGGTCTCATTTGTGAGTTTGTGAGTTTCTGTGCCTTATCAGCAACAGATATTTTCAAGCACCGAATAAAGGTTATCTAAGGACTTTTTTAGTAAAAGCCTTTTCATAAAAGATATCTCCACTTTTATTTTTCCAGTCAAAAGATAACAGTTATTTTTAGACTTTTATTATAAAAGTAATATTTTTGTAAAAAAAAAAAAATAACTATTATTCTCCGACCTTTAATTTAAAAGTCTGAAATAACAGTTACTTTATGACTTTTAAATTAAAGGTAGTGAATAACGATTAATCGATGACTTATAACTGTTACGGTCCTTATTAATTTGACATTAATTCGATGCTTCCCATGGCAGCTATATAATATAGTCGTCCGATTTATGTTAAATTTAATTCGAAATTCTAAAATAATAAAATAAACCTTTATTCCAAAGTAGAAGAGAAATTAACAAAACTATTATTTTGTTCCTATTCATTTCCCTTTAGTTTTGCGATCGTTTCTATGGGAGCTATATGATATAGTTGTCCGATTTTTCTCAAATTTAATTCGAAATTCGGGACAGTTAAAACAAGAAAGGAAGCTAACTTCGGCCAGCCAAAGTTTATATGCCCTTGCAGATCGGTTCTATTCTATTTGAAATTACAAAAATGTTAAATTTAGATTAGCAACAAACAAGATTATAGCAGTCTACGGAGTATTTTCACATTAATTGATCGATCCTTCCTATGGCAGCTATATAATATAGTCATCCAATTTATGTTAAATTTAATTCGAAATTCTAAAAAAATAAAATAAACTTATATTCCAAAGTAGAAGAGAATACAATAAAAATTAACAAAGCTATATTTTTGTTCCTATTAATTTCCCTTTAGTTTTCCGATAGTTCCTATGGGAGCTATATGATATAGTCGTCCGATTTTTCTAAAATTTAATTCGAAGTTCAGGACAGTTGAAAAAATTCCCAAGAGCAATAGTTAATATATCAAAAAACACCGAAGCTATAATTTTTTTTTCAATTATTTTTACGATTATTCCTATGGGAGCTATAAGATACAGTTGTCCGATCCGGCCAGTTCCGACTTATATACTACCTGCAATAGAAAGACGACTTTTTGTTTCAGCTCGATAGCTTAAAAACTGAGGGACTAGTTTGCGTAGAAACGGACGGACAGACGGACATGGCTAGATCGACTCGTCTAGTCATGCTGACCAAGAATATATATACTTTATAGGGTCGGAAACGTCTCCTTGACTGCGTTGCAAACTTCTGACTGAAATCATTATACCCTCTGCAAGGGTATACAAATTATATTCCCAAGAGCAATAGGTAATATGTAGAAAAAACCGAAGCTATAATTTTTTTTCAATTATTTTTCCGATTTTTCCTATGGGATCTATTAGATATAGTCCAGTCATGCTGATCAAGAATATATATACTTTATGGGGTCGGAAACTTCTCCTTCACTGCGTTGCAAACTTCTGACCAAAATCATTATACCCTCGGCAAGGGTATAATAATGGAAAACAAATTGGCCAAAATAAACCACCCCCTCTCCCGCCTAACGCCTGCAAACCGCGAAAAACTGTGGCACCCACAGTTTTGAAGCTAGATTAACGTGCAAAAGAATATTCATTAGTTTCTGCAATACCTATTATTGTCAATTAAAATTAAAGTTGTTTGGATGAGTAACGGGTATCTAATAGTCGAGGCACTCGACTATAGCGTTCTCTCTTAATTATCAAATAAATTAAACTAAATAACTATAATTATAATGTCTATAATTATAATATTTATTAATAATAATAATATTAAAATCATAAATTTTAATTTATTTTACTCAACATTTTTACAAATAATAATAGAGAACAGACACGGTAAGACGATTAAAATATTTGATCACATTTATCAAGGATTACAAAGAGAACTATTATTGCTTTTTACATTTTTAAAAACTTTCTGTGAAATCAAATAATTTGATCGTCAGAACATAGCCTAAGTCATTTTTAAAAAAAGTAAAAAAAAAACGTTTGGTTAATTCTAAAAAAACAAGAAAAAAATTGCGCGTTGTGTTTTTTGTTTTCAGCTTTTAATAAATTGTTGCTAAAATCATTACAGTACGAACTGCATCGTGGTCGTTTATAATAATATGAATTCAGATAATTTATGTGTGTCGGTCCGGTTGAGACTTCTTGGGACCTGTTGTTTACCGCTTATTATTTTTGTTGCTTTTCGGTTAATTAGTACAAGGCTGAGTGTATTAAGGGAATTAAAACGGCAGAGTCATCTAATGGCAAGCAAACGTATTTAAACTCTATTTCTGTTATTGGGAAATGTTATATCTCTCTATTTATTTGATTATCATGTACCTATTGAAAAACTAGCAAAAATTTCACCAACGTACTGTATGTTAATTATTCTTATTTTTCTAAATTCCCTGTTTTATATATATTTTTTCCTTTACTTTTTATATATTTATTATTTGTATTAATATGTAATGTATTTATATATTATGGTTTTTATTTACAGAGCCACTCAGAAACGACAGTGTTCGCCAATACCGAGATGATCTGCGTTCAGCGTTCAAAAAATAAAATTTACAAAAAATACTTATGAAAAAGGATTAATAAATGCAATTGTTCTTGGGGAGCGGTGGTGGAAAATCAGCTATTGCAATTGAATGGAAATTCAATATTGGAGTTCAAGGAAAACCAAAACTGCGAGGGTGTGGAAAATCAGATAATGCAAAGCAGTGGAAGACCACAACTGGGAGGGTGTAGAAAAGCAGATATTGCAAGTGGAGAAAAACCATAACTGAGTACGTGTGGAAAACCTATTATGCGGAAAGTCAAAACACCAGTGGATTTTGGCCTGCATTTAACTGCCAGATATCCACATAACAACCTCCTTCACCTCTTACTTTTTTGTGTCACCCCCGTGTACTTTGGAACCAGAGATGGAAGAAATGTAATGAGTGAAGGAGGTTTTTTGCCTTCCGCCTTGTATGGAGAAACCTCATGAAAATATGCTTTTTTCCAGAGGTTTTTCCCCGCTGGGTAAGTACGCGTAATTTGTGCATATACTTTTGACCACCCCTTTATATGTGTACTCAGCGGCAAAAATTGTCATTACGAAATGGATTACGAATGCATTTCTTCTGCTCTAGTAATAGAGTAACAATCGATTACATCTTGGATTACTTTGCAAATACAATGATCAAGGTATACATAAAATATTACGATTTGGAAAGTTTTATGTCAAAAGCTCTTACACTGAGCGAAATTTTTCATTTTTTTAAAGCTATATTTGAATGTTCCTATGGGAGCTATAGGATATAGACGTCCGATCGGGTCGGTTTTCAAACTTGATCTGCGTACACATGTTTTAGGACGACTGTGAAAGGTTCAAATCGCTATCTTTTAAACTGAGCTTGCAAACGGTATTGAAACAGACGGACAGACGCCCATGGCTATATCGACTCCCCTATTGATCCTGATCAAGAATATATATACTTTATGAGGTAGGAAACGACTCCTTCACTGCGTTACAAACTTCTGACCAAAATTATAATACCCTCTGCAAGGGTATAAAAATCTAAAAATAACTGTTATTTTGCGACTGAAACACAAAAAAGTCCAAAATATCTATTGCCAATGAAGTCACAAAATCTCATCTGTTGAAATTCGGTTGGAATTTGTACTTATGTTCTTATCGTGGCAATGTAGCCATGTCCGTATGGTTGACATTGCAGGTCCTTATAGCGCTAAAGAATTCGCGGTCTCATTGTGTTAAACCGATACATGCTTTAAAAATTTCCTACTTTTCAGATTATTGGTAAAATTATAATTGGTTGCTCTTGGTCTGAAGAATTCGCGGTCTCATTATATCGAAGAATTCATGAATGGCTTTATTGGTTAGCACTAACAAAATTGTTACCATGGTCATTATTGGTTCCGCTTGGTCTAAGGTATTCGCGGTCTCATTTGTGAGTTTGTGAGTTTCTGTGCCTTATCAGCAACAGATATTTTCAAGCACCGAATAAAGGTTATCTAAGGACTTTTTTAGTAAAAGCCTTTTATTTTATTTTATTTTTCCAGTCAAAAGATAACAGTTATTTTTAGACTTTTATTATAAAAGTAATATTTTTGTAAAAAAAAAAAAATAACTATTATTCTCCGACCTTTAATTTAAAAGTCTGAAATAACAGTTACTTTATGACTTTTAAATTAAAGGTAGTGAATAACGATTAATCGATGACTTATAACTGTTACGGTCCTTATTAATTTGACATTAATTCGATGCTTCCCATGGCAGCTATATAATATAGTCGTCCGATTTATGTTAAATTTAATTCGAAATTCTAAAATAATAAAATAAACCTTTATTCCAAAGTAGAAGAGAAATTAACAAAACTATTATTTTGTTCCTATTCATTTCCCTTTAGTTTTGCGATCGTTTCTATGGGAGCTATATGATATAGTTGTCCGATTTTTCTCAAATTTAATTCGAAATTCGGGACAGTTAAAACAAGAAAGGAAGCTAACTTCGGCCAGCCAAAGTTTATATGCCCTTGCAGATCGGTTCTATTCTATTTGAAATTACAAAAATGTTAAATTTAGATTAGCAACAAACAAGATTATAGCAGTCTACGGAGTATTTTCACATTAATTGATCGATCCTTCCTATGGCAGCTATATAATATAGTCATCCAATTTATGTTAAATTTAATTCGAAATTCTAAAAAAATAAAATAAACTTATATTCCAAAGTAGAAGAGAATACAATAAAAATTAACAAAGCTATATTTTTGTTCCTATTAATTTCCCTTTAGTTTTCCGATAGTTCCTATGGGAGCTATATGATATAGTCGTCCGATTTTTCTAAAATTTAATTCGAAGTTCAGGACAGTTGAAAAAATTCCCAAGAGCAATAGTTAATATATCAAAAAACACCGAAGCTATAATTTTTTTTTCAATTATTTTTACGATTATTCCTATGGGAGCTATAAGATACAGTTGTCCGATCCGGCCAGTTCCGACTTATATACTACCTGCAATAGAAAGACGACTTTTTGTTTCAGCTCGATAGCTTAAAAACTGAGGGACTAGTTTGCGTAGAAACGGACGGACAGACGGACATGGCTAGATCGACTCGTCTAGTCATGCTGACCAAGAATATATATACTTTATAGGGTCGGAAACGTCTCCTTGACTGCGTTGCAAACTTCTGACTGAAATCATTATACCCTCTGCAAGGGTATACAAATTATATTCCCAAGAGCAATAGGTAATATGTAGAAAAAACCGAAGCTATAATTTTTTTTCAATTATTTTTCCGATTTTTCCTATGGGATCTATTAGATATAGTCCAGTCATGCTGATCAAGAATATATATACTTTATGGGGTCGGAAACTTCTCCTTCACTGCGTTGCAAACTTCTGACCAAAATCATTATACCCTCGGCAAGGGTATAATAATGGAAAACAAATTGGCCAAAATAAACCACCCCCTCTCCCGCCTAACGCCTGCAAACCGCGAAAAACTGTGGCACCCACAGTTTTGAAGCTAGATTAACGTGCAAAAGAATATTCATTAGTTTCTGCAATACCTATTATTGTCAATTAAAATTAAAGTTGTTTGGATGAGTAACGGGTATCTAATAGTCGAGGCACTCGACTATAGCGTTCTCTCTTAATTATCAAATAAATTAAACTAAATAACTATAATTATAATGTCTATAATTATAATATTTATTAATAATAATAATATTAAAATCATAAATTTTAATTTATTTTACTCAACATTTTTACAAATAATAATAGAGAACAGACACGGTAAGACGATTAAAATATTTGATCACATTTATCAAGGATTACAAAGAGAACTATTATTGCTTTTTACATTTTTAAAAACTTTCTGTGAAATCAAATAATTTGATCGTCAGAACATAGCCTAAGTCATTTTTAAAAAAAGTAAAAAAAAAACGTTTGGTTAATTCTAAAAAAACAAGAAAAAAATTGCGCGTTGTGTTTTTTGTTTTCAGCTTTTAATAAATTGTTGCTAAAATCATTACAGTACGAACTGCATCGTGGTCGTTTATAATAATATGAATTCAGATAATTTATGTGTGTCGGTCCGGTTGAGACTTCTTGGGACCTGTTGTTTACCGCTTATTATTTTTGTTGCTTTTCGGTTAATTAGTACAAGGCTGAGTGTATTAAGGGAATTAAAACGGCAGAGTCATCTAATGGCAAGCAAACGTATTTAAACTCTATTTCTGTTATTGGGAAAAACTAGCAAAAATTTCACGACTATATCATATGTGCAATTCTCTGAAGATGCCAACCAAGCCAAAAAGCTTGAAACTTGAATAAAACATATTTCTATATGATTTTGCACTGATATTTAATTCTAGTTAGATGGGTCCTCAACTAAGCTAAGAAATTTGAGTATCCTTGAATAATTTTTTTAGGACAATCACCAACAAATGGACAAAAATGTCATTTTTTAAAGTATTTTTTTGGTATTTTTTAAAGTTGCTTTTAAACTGTTTTTTTTTTTTTTTTTTTAAGGTTCAAGAAAAACCACCTAACAAAATGACGGAAAAAACTGTCGCGTGCGACATATACATGTACATGTAAAAAAAAACTACTCAATATTTTCTAACCAAACCATATACATTTTAAAGAAGAAAGAACAAGCAACACTATGAAAAACTAATAATGACCCAACGTCAGCTTTAGCACGAATTATCGTGCTAATCAAGAGCTTTAATTTGAGCCTAGTGCCAAAAGAAAATAAGACCTGGAAGATGTTTTTTTTTCACCTGCAAAACGTACGAACGTCGCGTGCAACAGCAGAGAATTGCCCATATATGTAGCTCCCATAGGAACGATCGGAAAATTATTGGGAATTAATAAGAAAAAAATGTTAGCTTCGTTAATTTTTATTGTAGTCTCTGCTACTCCGTAATATAACTTTATTTAATGAATTCAGAATTTCGAATTAAATTTAACATAATTCGAACGACTATTATATTATATATAGCTGTCCTAGGAAGGATCGATCGAATAATGTAATTCTGTAATTCTGTTTGATGCAACAAAAACGCAAGACCGTACGTATCAGTACCAGAACCGGAACCAAAACATCAATACCAAAATTGAATCGTTTACCGAATGAGGGGATTCGGTATGGGACCGGTACCGGAACTACAGTATAAATAATTAATTAATTATTATTCCTGACAATTAGCGACATTGTATCTGCTTTTGGTAAATTTTTGAAAAAACCCCAATTTTTAAAGTTTCTGAATTTGTATAGATTTTTAGTAAAGTATTTTAAGCACAGTTCAAAAACAAATAAATGATTTAGACATCGAGATAATAAAAGAACTTATAGACTTTTTGAAGCTTTTTAAGGAATGTTCGGAAAAATTCAGTTCTGAAAAACATCTCACTTTCTGAACTAAATAATCATGTCTTATCACTTGTAAAAATTATATAAAAGGGTTTACGTAACAGCATTTCGTAAAACTTCGATACAGTTTGACGAATTAGCTGTAAGAGCTTTTAACGAGCCGAAATATAATTTAATTGTACAAATAAAATTATATATACGGATTACACAAAAAATTTACTGTAACTACTAATGCGTTTGATTTAGCTATTGCTGGGGTTTTTTTCACGAAGGAAAGCCAATTACCTTTATTTTTAAAACTCTAACCAAAACGAAACAATTATACGCATCAAATAAGAAGGAGCTTTTTGCCCTTAGATTAAGCAACAATTGCTAATAGTAATAATACCTGAGTCGATTAATGTATTGGGAAATACCAGACGTATTATGAAGTATTATACTCCAGAAAATCTTTAGGGAATATATTCCGCAATTGAAGATCATTTTATTTTTATAGATTTTTATGGAATTCAATAACGACTCAAAGAATATTTTGTAAATAAATTCTTATGTACAAAAATATTTATCCAGGATGTCAAAAATAATCAAGACAAATCGCTTACTATTCCAGAAACGCATTGTAGAGCATATAGTCGGCTTCATAAAAATTATTAACTGTATTATTGGCCTAATTTATATAAAAAACTTAAAGAATTTATAAAAAAAAACGCCCTATTTGCAATCAAGACAAATATAATAGACACCCAGAGCACACTTCAATTTTTAGATCTAGGGGTCGTACTCTATTAGAAACTACTTTCTTGTGTATTTTGGCTTTAAACTAGTGTTATCCACTCCAAGCAAAAGTTACGTCTTCTATCCTCTTATATTGCACCAAACAAGAAGTTTTTTCTTGGACGTTGATGCACTACGGTTGCTACAAACAAGTGGCCATTTCGACACCTAGCAATGCTTGTTAGGTGAAATATTTTGAACAAATCCGAAATTACCTTAAATTTATTTGTAATAAACCTTTTTTTTTATTTTTACCCAATCAAAAATAACTTGAAATTGGGCTCAAAAAAATTGATTTCACCTAAAATCCGATGTCTACTGATAACCTACTTACATACTTGTACATACACAGCACTTACCGTAACAGGTCGTAATCAGATCTGCTACGCCACAGCTCTCAAAGAAGGTGGACAACTTGCTTCCAGGGTAGAAAACGTCGACGAAGCGAATCATTTCCATAAGTCCCAGCCGGATAACAGCTGCCTTAGTGTTGTCACCCAACTTAAGGCCGTCGACGAAGCCAGCGCCGCAGGCCACGATGTTCTTAAGAGCACCACAGACTTCTACAGCGTCAGCGTCGTCCACAACCACCACGCGGAAGTGATTAGCCTGGAAGAGATCGCGCAGCACCTTGCCGTACTTTTTGTCCGTGCAACCGATAGTCGTTTCGCAGAAGTTTCCCTCAGCCACCTCATTGGCCAGGTTGGCGCCCATCAACACGGCGCACGGGATCTACCGTAAAGAAGCCTCCAATGGATTAGATTTTCTAACAGTGTCACTTCTGCGACGACAACTTACCTTCAGGTGACGAGTGATAATATGCGAGATCAAATCGATGCCACCGCCGTCGGCCTTGTCGAAGCCCTTAATCAAAGAGATAGCGATGGCGTTTGGCTTAATCTTGCCTAAAAGCTGTTTGCAGAAGTTGGGGATAAACTGGTGAGGCACAACGAAAATTAAAATGTCAGCGTTTTTGGCGGCATCAACCAGGTCGGGTACGGCAACCTGTGGAGTAAGGGCAAAACAAAAACGTTTCTAATGACTTTGATAACAGACAAAAAAAACAAAAATATAAAACTCTGATAAGCATGTTTAAGGTCATATGAAGGAAACTTCAGACCAATCTAGAAAATCATATTCCCAGCACGTGTTTTACTTTAACTTTTGGAGGCTTGTTTCGAAGCTGTCTAGACTCTAGAATATTTTGATTGCGGGGCTCGATCGTTCAAACTTGATAGGGTTGACTTTATACAAACATATTATATTTTCTACCATTAAAATGCTGGCTTTCCGACCAGTTTTTGGCATATAAAATTTGTTAAAATTGCCAATATCGCGGGTGTCACAGAAATCTCTTTCAGCCGAGGACGGTTGGTTTAGTGCAGGGGTGCTCAAAGCTGCCTTATGGCAGTGCATTTACAAACACAATTAAAAGAAAATCACACGCACGCGAGTATCGACTCACACACAATCATGAAAAAGACAAAAACAATTTGTATTGTGAGCTGAGACGAAAAAAAAAGATCAATGGAATTGTTGTTGGCTTGGCTCGTTACGGACAGCGACACAAAGAAGAACTTGCGTGTGCCCTAGGAAAGTATGGGATGTGCCGCTCCGTATGCTATGTGCCAAAACAAAAACAAATGTGCCCGTGTGCCATAGGACTGAGCACCCCTGGTTTAGTGCATTAATGTACGTAAGAAACATAACGGTTTTCGGTTGGAAGTGGTTTCTTTGACACCCGCGTATATGTTGGGTGTTTCCGTTTTTTGATGGCTGATAATCGTTATAAACGCAATGGAAATTTCAAAAGGTGAAGGTGAATGTTTGTGTAATGATAAAAAGTTTCATTCATTTTAGCAAACTAAATTAAAGCTCTTCCTTTGCAATCTTATGCAAAGATAGATATACATGATGAACACATTTTTTTTATTTTTGTTTTTTAAAAATATTTAAAAGGTATTCGTTCTAAAGCAGCTTGGTTTGTAAAATTTCTTTTTAGTCTAAGTAAATGTGTTTACAGACCTTTACATATTTCTTCTGTATTTTGACGAAGGAGTATTTATCCATATGCATAAACAACAATCTTATTAAGCCTATAAACCAAATACAACATTTTTAATTTTTTAACTTGTTAACAAATTTGTTCATATCTGACATTGGCCTTGATCATTGCTTATTAAATTTCATTTGTTTTTCTTTTTGCTTTTCTGTTGTTTTGATTCCCCTGTCCAATAGTCGCCGTTTTAAGGCTTCTGAAAGTTTGCCAAAATGTCCGAAAATATGTAAATACATATTTATGAATATTGTACAAAATCTTTGCGTCTCGCGCAACTTTTGTTTGGATTTTGCGTTTACCTTTACCAAAACATGCCGTCAACGCATGACTATAATTTACGTTTGCGCCTCCTTGTGCACATAGGGTTCTTCCCAAGCAAAGTGGAAAATTAGGCTGGGAGCTTGGTCGTGAATAAGTTACTGACCCTCAACTGGTGCTCTATGTGGATAGACTTTATCACCCGATCCAATGGGCTTATCTATTATCGTTAAACAGAGCTGTTCGAGTGTTTTGTGGAGAACGTACATGTGTAACAACTGGATCGCCAGCTTATCAACTGTCCAATTATAGGGTAATAGAATGTGTACCTACATTTGTGCAACACTTTAAGGACTGCAAAGGGGGTGGTCCAATGCACACCCACTGGCCTTGACCTACGTCAAAGGCACCGACTCTCTTGCCAAACTGCGCTGAGCTGAGCGCCAAGGTGATGCCAGTAGTGTTGTTGCTGCTGGCCCTGAAAACTGCAGCAAGAGCGCAGCGCTAGAGAGCGACAGCGGGTGTATAAATAGACGCGGATTCGACTGATTAGATAATTTGGCGCTGCACGGCTAAGATCAAGGCATTTAGCCTTTTATGTAAGCACTTGCTTGTTAACAATCCGAAGCAGTTACATAAGCCCAATCACTAGCTTTGGCCCCAAACAGGTAATGCACTCACCACATTGGGAGGCAGCTTGTGTCCCTTCAGGTACTTCACGTTCTCGTGCGTCTCGTTGATGATATCCGTCAGCTTCTTGCCCTCAATCAGCTCCTCGTAGACGAACATGGTAACCCGCTCCTCGAACTCCGGCAGAGCGGCGGCGTTGGCACCCACGATTTTCGCTATGGCCGAACCCCTGCGGGCGCAAGGTTCATTTCAGAGTAGGAGCGGGAATGGATGTGGGTGCGGAGGCTATTATGTAAGTGCATCTGCTGACGGCTAAATAAATGCACTCACCAGTTGCCGGAACCCACAATGCACACATTTACTCTTTCCGCCATTCCGTTGTTGTTTCTGCACGTCTGTTATGCTTCTTCTTGGTGCTACTTGGTACACGAATATTATTTTACTACAAACTGACACGTCGAACCCGCGGCGACTAATGATTTTTATTTTGCACTCCGCACATGTTAATATAAGGCAAAAAAAGCACGGCAACAACAAAGCCTGGTGGTTTCAAGAGCGGAGAGAGGTCGTCTATACATTTTATACTGTTCAGACAGAGGGTGGTTTCTGCATCAGCGAAAAAACTGTGCTACAGCGATTTCTTCTTTAATAAAAAGAAAGAGAAAGAAAAAAAGAGATTGAAAAACTAGCCACCAGCGGAGAGTGGGATCTCATTGGCAAAATTTCGTTTTTTATTTTCATTCATATTACGCGTTTAGGTCTTTTTACAACGATAATATCGATGTTTTGGAGGAAAAAAGTAAAATCTGAAAATATTAATTAACATACATACATCGATGTATTTTTAAGCACTTTTACTAACTCATTTGTAATTGGTGAAGTTTGTGACATTTGGAAATTTTAATACTGGTATAAACTGGTTAATTTCAATAATTTTGAATAGCATTACACAATAACAAAGCTCACATGGGCAAAACCCGCCAGCTATTCATAGGAGAGAGCCAAAGACGAATACCGCAGCAATCAGGAGAGCTAATACCCTCTGCTTTTGCAATTGGAGCACAATCGTGTTCATATACAAAATCGATAATTCGCAGCTTAAGCCGTGTTCGAAGAGAGAGGACGTGCAAACTAGGTTGCCCTGAGATTAAAATTTTGAACTCTGAAATCTTAAGGAATCAGAGTTCAAAATTCAAAATTTTAATAAGGAATGGCTATTTTTGACCCCACATGTATACAATTCTTTATATAAGAACGAGGACGGAAGCTAACTTCGGCAAGCCGAAGTTTTAATACCCTTGCAGTCTGCTATAAGTCTCAAAGTAACAAAAAGAATCCTAATTCGGTAAAAAAAACACGAAGTCTTCTTAATACAAGAGACAAATTTGGGCCGATTTCACCCTATTGTTCCTATGGCAGCTTTAAAATATATGTGAAACATTTTATAATGTACTTACTTACTTACTTAAATATGTACAAAAATTATGCAAATGCATTTCATGCCAAATTTTACTTGTAACTCGTTGCATTTATTTTTTAATTTGTACTTTTAGCCTCTTCCCATAGAGTCCATCCGTGTGAAACGGTTGGGATTTTTGACAAATGTGAAATTCGTGTTCCCACAGAGCTTCCATCCACCATCCACCTTCCACCATCCGATAACAGATGACTTGAAGAGCAGTTGCTCATGTCAAAATTATTAAAGGGGGTCTTAACTCGGGAAAACAGTTGTATAATGTTGTTCTCCTAATCTTATTGTAGAATAAAACAAAATAAATAGCATACGATAATAGTTTAAAACATATATCCAATGTTAGAGCATATCCTACAACAAATCTGCATACAAATTGCTGACGGGGGAGAGCCTAATCTCCCGTACCCCCCTTACTCCGTTCTAACTACGCCACTGTCTAGCCAATATTAATAGTGCAAAAATGTAAACAAATACAATTGTGTGCTTTTTGGTCATTTAAAGCTATATTAAACTTTATAGGAGTATATACTACTCTTTTAACTAAAATTGGTGATTATTTAAGTATTGCACAATATGTTTTGAATCTTCTCAGCAAAAAATAATGTTTTTGGTCCCAGAATAGTTTACATTTTGGCCCACCCATAACAATTTGCTTGCAATGCCCTTTTCGCTTACAACTAACTAAATATTAATAATGAATTTCCAAAAATCAACAAGCTGAACATTTTTAAATTTTTTCCCGCCATTGGTTTAAATATGTTTTCGTAGTCAACGTTCCAATTTTCACAGTCAGGAGGAAGAATTCAGAGTTGCACCGAAAAATCATCGGCAAACTATCGCATAAAAGAGCCCGTCAAAGCCCGTCAAATTTTAACGGGAAACTAACTGGAAAATTTTCGGAACGGCAAAACCTTATGGACCATCCGTTCAAGGGATGGTGGATGGTGGATGGATCTCTGTGGGAAGACCCTATTACACAAGCTTTGATTTCAGAGGAACACGGTGTGCGGCTTTGCTTCTCTTAGAAAGTGAAGCGCGCCAAATATCCTTCAAAATGTTGTTTTTTTTCGGCCATAGTACGGAATGCTCTCCTTTAGGTCCCGTCACAGACGCTCAATTTTTTGGCTGTTGGCCATTGTGACTGGGTGAACAAAATTGATGAGCCAAGCAGTCATACGCTCCCAACCCGACTTTATAGGAAGTATGAGAAAAGCACCCTTGTTTTTTATAGCAAAACCGGGAACTTTGAAATTCAATTACAAGAGATACAAATACAAGAGAAATTAAGAAATCGCTGTCATCGAGGACAATTTTTTCGCGAAATTCGGGGGTGAGCCCGGTAATCTAGAGTATTACCCATTATAATAACATAACACGAAAATGGGTTTTAGGCGGTGCGCAAAGCTTATTACGCAAATTTAATGTTAATCTAGATGCCGTAGACTTGATTTTATACTTTATTGTCGTAACATTAACCAGCATTTCTTCGACCATTACGTTGAACGGAATCTTTAAAATTATACAATAGAATCCCTATTTAAGTGCGAATTCAACAATAAAAAAACACGTCGGTCTGGGTCTTCCATACAAACACAGCCAAAGATCAAATCTGGCATTCTTTGAATATTGTTCATCGATATTCATCCGCTAATAGGGTCTTCCCACAGAGAGCCATCCACCATCCACCATCCGTTGAACGGATGGTCCATAAGGTTTTGCCGTTCTGAAAATTTTCCAGTTAGTTCCCAGTTAAAATTTGACGGACTTTGACAGGCTCTATTATACGACAATAAGTCGATTATTTTTTGGTGCAACTCTGAATTCTTCCTCCTGACTGTGAAAATTGGAACGTTGACTACGAAAACATATTCAAACCAATGGCGGGAAAAAATTTAAAAATGTTCAGCTTGTTGATTTTTGAAAATTCATTATTAATATTTAGTTTGTTGTAAGCGAAAAGGGCATTGCAAGTCAATTATTATGTGTGGGCCAAAATTTAAGCTATTCTGGGACCGAAAACATTATTTTTTGCTGATAAGATTCAAAACATATTGTGCAATACTTAAGTAATCGCCAATTTTAGTTACAAGTGTGGTATATACTCTCCTATATAGTTTAATATTGCTTTAAATCAACAAACAGCACACAATTGGGTTTGTTTACATTTTTGCACTATTAATATTGGCTAGGCAGTGGCGTAGTAAGAACGGAGAGTGGGGGTACGGGAGGTTAGGCTCTCCCCAGTCGGCAATTTGTATGCAGATTTGTTGTAGGATATGCTCTAACATTGGATATATGTTTTAAACTATTATCGTATGCAATTTATTTTGTTTTATTCTACAATAAGATTAGGAGAACAACATTATACAACAGTTTTCCCGAGTTGAGATCCCCTTTAACTACTTTGACATGCGCCACTGCTCTTCAAGTCAGCTGTTATCGATGGTGGAAGGTGGATGTTGGATGGAAGCTCTGTGGGAACACGAATTTCACATTTGTCAAAAATCCCAACCGTTTCACACGGATGGACTCTATGGGAAGAGGCTATAAATCTAGAATTTTTTGGTATGCTCAGCTCATCTGAGAACTGCGGTGGAAAAAAGTCCCAGCTAAAGCCTAGTACTCAGTTCGGCTAACAGTTTCACTAATCGAAAAATTGATGTGCGTCAAATTAGCGTTGGTGACTTTAGCAGCGATTGTGGAATGTTGGAATCTGGAACATGCGGTCAATTTTAAATTTTTTATTTCTGGGGCTTCTGGGGACCAAATCGAACAATTTTAAATGCAAAATTCTTTAAAATGTAGTTATCTTTTGATCTAGGTAATTTGCGAGTATAGACGATGTTCGGAAGTATACAAAAAAATTCATTCAAAAAATCAGGTCCCCACATTTTGGGGAATATCTCCACTCGCAAAGCGTGCTTCACAATTCTCGCTAGCTTATTTTAAAAATCGTCTTATGAGAAAAATTGCATCAAAAAATTATCGTCAGTTTTTGAGAAAATCAGTTACCAGTGGACCAATCTCTGAATCCGCCCATACAAAAAGGGTCCACAAAAATTAATTTATCCATCACTTTTTTCACTGAGCGTGCTTCACAATTCCGAGTTTATAGGATGACGGGGGGTTAATTAAGTTATGTTCCTGTAAAATTTCATTAAAAAATTATCGTCAGTTTTCGAGAAAATCGCCTAATAGTGTTTGAATTTTAAACGAATATTAGAATACCGCCAATCCCAGTACAAGAACCATGGCCAGCTATGACATGAACCGCAGTATCCGACACTACAACCGACTTACAAATTAAATATCGACGCCTCTCACAGAGCATGCTCCATGTTGCACGTTATCTCAAAAAATCAGAAATTAAATTAACTAATTATAGTAAAAGTGTCAAACAATTATTATCGTCAGTTTTCGAGATATTTAACAATCTGTTTGGCTGTATGGGGAAATACCGCCTATAGCCATCGGGTGCCTCATTATTTCGACGCTAACTTAAAAATAATTATTTCTCCTTTCACAGAGCGTGTGCCATGTTGCACGGTATCCCAAAAAATCAGAAATTAAATTAACTAAGTACAGTTAAAGTTTCATTAAATTATTATCGTCAGTTTTCGAGATATTTGTCCAACAGTTCAGCGGCATGGGGGAATTGACGGCATTCCCCCATGCCATCGGGTACCTCATTACTTCGACGCTAACTTAAAAATAATTATTTCTCCTTTCACAGATCGTGTGCCATGTTGCACGGTATCCCAAAAAATCAGAAATTAAATTAACTAAGTACAGTAAAAGTTTCATTAAATTATTATCGTCAGTTTTCGAGATATTTGACAATCTTTTTGGCTGTATGAGGAAATACCGCCCATAGCCATCGGGTGCCTCATTATTTCGACGCTAACTTAAAAATTATTATTTCTCCTTTCACAGAGCGTGTGCCATGTTGCACGGTATCCCAAAAAATCAGAAATTAAATTAACTAAGTACAGTAAAAGTTTCATTAAATTATTATCGTCAGTTTTCGAGATATTTGACAATCTGTTTGCCTGTATGGGGAAATACCGCCCATAGCCATCGGGTGCCTCATTATTTCGACGCTAACTTAAAAATTATTATTTCTCCTTTCACAGAGCGTGTGCCATGTTGCACGGTATCCCAAAAAATCAGAAATTAAATTAACTAACTAAAGTAAAAGTTTCATTAAATTATTATCGTCAGGTTTCGAGATATTTGACAATCTGTTTGGCTGTATGGGGAAATACCGCCCATAGCCATCGGGTGCCTCATTATTTCGACGCTAACTTAAAAATAATTATTTCTCCTTTCACAGAGCGTGTGCCATGTTGCACGGTATCCCAAAAAATCAGAAATTAAATTAACTAAGTACAGTAAAAGTTTCATTAAATTATTATCGTCAGTTTTCGAGATATTTAACAATCTGTTTGGCTGTATGGGGAAATACCGCCTATAGCCATCGGGTGCCTCATTATTTCGACGCTAACTTAAAAATAATTATTTCTCCTTTCACAGAGCGTATGCCATGTTGCACGGTATCCCAAAAAATCAGAAATTAAATTAACTAACTACAGTTAAAGTTTCATTAAATTATTATCGTCAGTTTTCGAGATATTTGTCCAACAGTTCAGCGGCATGGGGGAATTGACGGCATTCCCCCATGCCATCGGGTGCCTCATTACTTCGACGCTAACTTAAAAATAATTATTTCTCCTTTCACAGATCGTGTGCCATGTTGCACGGTATCCCAAAAAATCAGAAATTAAATTAACTAAGTACAGTAAAAGTTTCATTAAATTATTATCGTCAGTTTTCGAGATATTTGACAATCTTTTTGGCTGTATGAGGAAATACCGCCCATAGCCATCGGGTGCCTCATTATTTCGACGCTAACTTAAAAATTATTATTTCTCCTTTCACAGAGCGTGTGCCATGTTGCACGGTATCCCAAAAAATCAGAAATTAAATTAACTAAGTACAGTAAAAGTTTCATTAAATTATTATCGTCAGTTTTCGAGATATTTGACAATCTGTTTGCCTGTATGGGGAAATACCGCCCATAGCCATCGGGTGCCTCATTATTTCGACGCTAACTTGAAAATTATTATTTCTCCTTTCACAGAGCGTGTGCCATGTTGCACGGTATCCCAAAAAATCAGAAATTAAATTAACTAAGTACAGTAAAAGTTTCATTAAATTATTATCGTCAGTTTTCGAGATATTTGACAATCTGTTTGCCTGTATGGGGAAATACCGCCCATAGCCATCGGGTGCCTCATTATTTCGACGCTAACTTGAAAATTATTATTTCTCCTTTCACAGAGCGTGTGCCATGTTGCACGGTATCCCAAAAAATCAGAAATTAAATTAACTAAGTACAGTAAAAGTTTCATTAAATTATTATCGTCAGTTTTCGAGATATTTGACAATCTGTTTGCCTGTATGGGGAAATACCGCCCATAGCCATCGGGTGCCTCATTATTTCGACGCTAACTTAAAAATTATTATTTCTCCTTTCACAGAGCGTGTGCCATGTTGCACGGTATCCCAAAAAATCAGAAATTAAATTAACTAAGTACAGTAAAAGTTTCATTAAATTATTATCGTCAGTTTTCGAGATATTTGACAATCTGTTTGCCTGTATGGGGAAATACCGCCCATAGCCATCGGGTGCCTCATTATTTCGACGCTAACTTAAAAATTATTATTTCTCCTTTCACAGAGCGTGTGCCATGTTGCACGGTATTCCCAAAAAATCAGAAATTAAATTAACTAACTAAAGTAAAAGTTTCATTAAATTATTATCGTCAGGTTTCGAGATATTTGACAATCTGTTTGGCTGTATGGGGAAATACCGCCCATAGCCATCGGGTGCCTCATTATTTCGACGCTAACTTAAAAATAATTATTTCTCCTTTCACAGAGCGTGTGCCATGTTGCACGGTATCCCAAAAAATCAGAAATTAAATTAACTAAGTACAGTAAAAGTTTCATTAAATTATTATCGTCAGTTTTCGAGATATTTGACAATCTTTTTGGCTGTATGGGGAAATACCGCCCATAGCCATCGGGTGCCTCATTATTTCGACGCTAACTTGAAAATTATTATTTCTCCTTTCACAGAGCGTGTGCCATGTTGCACGGTATCCCAAAAAATCAGAAATTAAATTAACTAAGTACAGTAAAAGTTTCATTAAATTATTATCGTCAGTTTTCGAGATATTTAACAATCTGTTTGGCTGTATGGGGAAATACCGCCTATAGCCATCGGGTGCCTCATTATTTCGACGCTAACTTAAAAATTATTATTTCTCCTTTCACAGAGCGTATGCCATGTTGCACGGTATCCCAAAAAATCAGAAATTAAATTAACTAACTACAGTAAAAGTTTCATTAAATTATTATCGTCAGGTTTCGAGATATTTGACAAACATTTAAGCTGAGTAGGCAAATGCCGCCGATGGCCATCGGGTGATTCCTGTTTATATTTCTACACTTAGTGTACACACAAACAATACTAATGCGTCGATAATTGGCGCTACTGAGCACTAGCCATTTTAAATTTATATATTCTACTAAGCTATAACCTTTGTAATATCTCGCCCACTAACCCTGGTTCGAATCCTCGTTCGGTTGGTTCACTGCTAACTGATTTTCTCAAGAACTGACGATAATTTATTGATGCAATTTTCCTCATATGTCCTTCAAAATACGACCTTTAAGGTAAGCTAGCGCGCATTGTGGAGCACGCTCTGCAAGTGGAGATATTCCCCAAAATGTAGGGACCTGATTTTTTGAATGAAATTTTTTCATACTTCCGAACATCGTTCAGACTCGCAAATTACCTAGATCGAAAGATAATTTCATTCTAAACATTGCATTTAAAAGGGTTGGATTTAGCCCCCAAAAGCCCCAGAAATAAAAATATCAAAATTGGCCCCGTGTTCCAGCTTCCACCGTTCCACAATCGCCGCTAAAGTCACCGACGCTAATTTGACGCATATGCTAAAGAAATGTTATTATTTGTAGTGTGACCGAAGTTTCTAGAGTTCACCCGCACAGAGCAATGAAATCAATTGGTGCCAATTTTAAAATATTACAAACGGGGTATTTCCTAAACTGTTAAATTGCTGAATTGTTTAAAATTCAACAAAAAATTTCAGCAATTAAGGGAACGACCCTAAATAAATCCTGTTGAATTTTAAAAAAGCTGTTATTTGTTGAAAAGTTTCTCGCAACTTAAAACACGCAATATATGTTTTTTTATTGTTAGATACTGTTTAAATTTTTTAAAAAGGTAAGAAGAACTACAAATATATATTTGCTTTTCTTTTCAATTTTTATTTTGTTTTTGCCACACCGCTTCTGTATAAGCACAGCCAAAGATCAAATCTGGCATTCTTTGAATATCTTTCATCGATATTCATCCGCTAAATCAGGAATTTTTTTGGTATTTCCTTACGATATTCTTAGCTCAACTGAGTACTGCGGTGGAAAAAAGTCCCAGCTTAACGCCTTAGCCTCTCGCTTATTCCTATGGCTAGCCAGCAGTTTTCGTCGTACTGAGTACTAGGCTTTACCAGGGAATAAAACCGGTAACGGAACCGGAACCGATAACCGAAAAAAACTGATTTAGTGAAATTCTTAGCCGAACTCAGTATTAGGCTTATGAAAGAAAATATCTGGGCAGCTTGTAAATCTTAAATTTTTTGCGCATTTCTAAGCGTTTTTTTATATATGAAGAACAGAGATAACTAGTCCCAACGAATACTTCAGCCTTCTTCTTTCATGTGAAGAAGCTAATAAAAGTGAAGAAAAGTGAAAAATGGCTCGACCAAAAACGAATCCTTACATGTTATCAAGCACGAGCACTTGAACATAAATCATTTCAATGTATTCATTGCCATAATAAATAAAAACTTTTTTAATTGTACCGGTACCAGAACCGGAACCAAAACATCATTACCAAAATTGAATAGTTTACCGAGTGAGTCGATTTGGTGTGGGACCGATAACGGAACCGAAATAAGATTCGGGTTGATTCCTTGATTATTACATTTTATAAAATATTTATTATAAATTATTATTATAAAATTTAAGTTTTATGCTATGCTTTGATAAATGGAGGGTTAAATAAATAATTTTTATTATTTTGAATAAAGGCTTGTTAAAAAAAATTCAATATTTTTAAAACAAAACAAAAAACATTTTTTACAATTTTTTTAGAGAAGACATCTTAGAGGATTTAATGCAAAAGACGCAAAGTTATGCGGATTACTACAACCGGAGATACATATTTTCAAACAGGGAGTATTTTTCCAAATTTGAAGTGTTTTGCCAAAATTAAAAAAAATTTAAATTAAAAAAATATTTTTTTTTCCTGATACACGTATTTTTAAATTTACCGAATAGTATATGTTAAAAATTAGTATAGTATAAATAGTAGATGTAAATATTGGCATTTGATATTTATCTATTTATTATTATTACTAAATTCTAAATCATCATATTTTTAAAATATAATCAACAACTTTTATCTAAAGTTAAAGGTGTATATTATTGGTGTATATGTATATGTATGTATATGTATATGTAGGTGTATATAAAATAGTTTCGCTGCAATATAAAATGCCTATAAAGGAAAAAAAGCTGGACTATTTTTAAAGCGTGCCCTAAAAGTGAATTTTAAAAAGTGTATTTAATTATGTGATGTAAGAGGTAATTCCCACGTGATGTTAACTTAAACCGAAAATATGAGAACAACATCTTATCAGTTCAGAGTCATTTAATACAGTGAATCAAGTAAAGCTTAGAGAACTATTACAAGTGAGTTACATCGAAAAGCTTAATCAGCTGTTATACATTCTAGTTGTCATAAAGCTAAACAACAAAAGGTTCAACTCGGATGTATAACTTCAAAAATACAAATTCATTAATTTACAAAATCTTGAGTGCTTCTCTTTAGATAATGCTTTCGTAAATATATCGGCAACGTTATCCGATGTAGGAATTGTATTGTCGACTTGTTCTCGGACGTAGTGAAATCGGATGTCGATGTGTTTACTTCGCTTATGCACCATTGGATTGCTGGCAATGGCAATTGCAGCTTGGTTGTCAGACCTCAAAGTAGTTGCTTCCCTGACAAGATCCAGAAAACCCATTTCCTTAAGAAGACTTCGCTGGAAGGCGATCTCCTTAGTCCTTAGTAGCTGCTGTATGACTTACGATCAAATGATTCTGATCCCCAGTCCGCATCTGTGTAACAAACAAGATTGTGAAAATTAGCACGATATTTGGTGATACCTTTAGGAACGCCTTTTAAGTATCTTAGTACTCGTTTTGCAGCTATAAATTGTTCCTTATGCGGGTGATTATTGTACTGCGGCAATCTCGATACCGTGTGAGTAATGTCTGGCCTTGATACCATAGACAAATAAGGCTCCAATTAATGACTGATATTCAATAATATTTTGTTTCTGGCTGCAATTCTCGTCCGTGCATTTCTCCAATTTAGTTCCCAACGTAAACGGTGTGGGTGCCGCCTTACACTGGTCCATCTCCCATTCTGCTAACAAATTATTTGTATAACGATTCTGGTGAATAGATATATCTCCTTGCAGGCCGTCTCGCTCAATTTCTAGTCCCAAGTAATAGCCTATGGGTCCCCTGTCAACAGCCTCAATATGCTCGTTCAATCGCTTAATAAATTCTTCTTTGGTTTGAACAAGCCACTAACATATCATCAACATATAAGGCAATTATATTAATATCGCCATCCGTTTTTCGATCAATGTATACGCAGCTATCTGTCAAGCACTGTTGAAATCCAATATCGGACAAAATCGTAGATATTTTTGAATTCCACTCGTATCATGCCTGTTTAAGGCCATAAATTGATTTCTTTAGCTTATATATAGCATTCGGCCTTGCCTTATCGACAAATATCTCCGGCTGTCGCATGTATACATTTTCTTGTAGACTACCGTTTAAATACGCCGCCACGATATCAATATGATTGACGTATAAACCGAACTTTGCAGCAATTGCAAGTATCATTCGAATAGTCGGGTATCTGACTACTGGCGCGTATGTATTTTTGTAATCAATGTTTATCCTTTGACCACAACCTTGAGCTACGAGTCGAGCCTTATGCTTTTCAATGCTGCCGTCAGCATTTCGTTTTGTGGAAAATACCCATTTACACCCTAAAACATTCTGTTTCGTTCTTGGGTCCACGAGCTCCCATGTTCCATTTTTTAGAAGATTTTGACACTCGATGTTCATTGCTTTATGCCATTCGTTTTTATATCTTCCCTCCAGTGCCTCTGACACTGTGCTTGGGTCAGCAATGTTTACTTCTAGTAAATTTACCGTGGGTTCAATTACAAATACTTTTCGTGGTCTGCCTGGCTGACCTGTACATAAAATTCTAGGACGTCCTCGTTTTCTCGTTTCTGGTAATATGACTTCCTCTTCGCTCACCTCCTCTAAATCCTGGTCCTTCTGTTGATTGTCATCTTCCTGCGGGCTTGCGTCTTCCTGCGGACTTGCATCATCCTGCGGGCTTGCGTCTTCCTGCGGACTTGCATCATCCTGCGGACTCGCATCTTCCTGCGGACTTGCATCTTCCTGCGGCCTCTCCACATTGGTCCCTGTCTCGACATCATTTATACGCTGACTGGTGTCCACTCCGCCATCTGTAGATTTTGTTCCATCGAAGAAGTATGAACAGCCAGACTTACTGCCTTGCCCGCTCTCTACATTATTTCGACCAATTGAAAACGATTTCTCCAGAAAAATAACATCTCTGGACACGATTATACATCTTTTGTGGACATCGTATAGCCGGTACGCCTTGGAATGTTCTGAGTATCCTACAAAAATAAGTTTTAGACCTTTTGTTTCAAACTTTCCTTTACCTGGCTTCTTGTTTAGGCTAATACTATCGCACCCAAACGTTTTAAAATGCCTAACACTTGGCTTCCGATTGAACCAACATTCATATGGAGTCTTCTCATCCAGCTTCTTAGTGGTAGTTCGATTACGTACATAAGTGGCCGTATTTATTGCCTCGGCCCACAGGAATTGTGGTTGAGTCGCCGCTTCCAGCATACACCTCGCCATCTCCACTAAAGTTCGGTTGGCCCTTTCAGCTACTCCGTTCTGTTGGGGCGTATAACTGGCTGTAGTTTGATGTATTATTCCTTTTTCTCGAAGAAATCCCCTAAACTCCGCATTTACGTATTCCAAGCCGTTATCGCTGGGCATTCGTTTTACCTTGCTTCCTGTTTGTAAGTCCGTCTGTGCCACAAAACTCTTAAAGGTATTTAACGCTTCCGATTTCCTACGCAAGAAATATGTCCAAACATATCTCGTATAATCATCGATAAACGTTATAATGTAGCTCGCACCAGATATAGATGCCACGCGCATGGGACCGCAAATATCCGTATGTATTAGTTCTAGTTTGCTTGTTGTGTATATACACAACAGTTTATCATTTTTAAAATTAATAACACAAGCCATTTTGTTTGTAAATTTTACTGAGTGTCCATAACTAATTATTTTACCAACAGATAAAAAATTGTGGCTCAATTCCGGAACAAACAATACTTCGCGTAGTAAGATGTCACTGCAGAAATGTGATTTTATTTTTACATCTCCTACGCCTTGTGCTTTAACTTTATCGCCCGATGCCAATGTAATGCTCTCATTACTTTCTCTTAAGGTTTCGAAGTATGATCTCTCTCTGCACATGTGGGAGGAAGCGCCGCTGTCCAAGATCCAATTGTTGTAGCCAGTTCCAGACCTTCCAATATACGCGCTCATCGATGTGTTTCCCTCTACCTTTCTTTTGCATTGAGCTCTAATATGACCACGTTTACCGCATGCATAACACTTTACGTTTCGTCTTCGATCGTAATCGGTTGACTTCTTTGCACCCTTCGCCGAAAATACTTGCTCGGTTCCATTATTATATCCGATCTCTCTATCGTCTCTCCGTGATTCCTCTTCCAATATCTTGACCTTCAGTTGACTTAGAGTAGGTAACTGGTCTCTGCATTCCATTGCAACAACAAAATTATCCATGTCGTCCGGCAAACTACACAGCAGTAAAATGGAGAGTAACTCTTCTGGAACGTGTACATCGATTTCGTTTAAATTCTGCGCGATCGAACAGAATTTTGTGACTTGCGGAGAAACCCTGTCAGTGCGTTTAATTTAAAACTTAATCAATTGCTTAAACAAACTGACTTTTCTTGCTGGTCCATGGGCAAAATACATTTCATGCAACTTTTTCCATGCTTCTTGTGTGGTTGTGCAGGTTCTGATATGAATAAGCTCACTTGGCTTCACGCACATGATTATCGTGGCTAAAGCCTTCTCATCATATTTAGGCCATAACACTTGTTCTGTGGCGGTCATTGTGGGCTCCACTTTGCTTATAACATACTTCCACAAATCAGAGGTCATTAATAGAGTTTTTATTTGAAGTGACCAACTTTCGTAGTTGTCGCCCGACAATTTTTCTATGTTCATCATTCCGTTCGACATTTTTCCCGTCTGCTTTGACTGCACTCTTTCTCTGCCGAATTATTAGAAAAACACCTCCAATCAGGGTACCGTGCCGACGTACTTCTCGAATATTTTTTTTAGTTAACAGGGTCTGGGCCCATAACCTTTGTAAGAGGTAATTCCCACGTGATGTTAACTTAAACCGAAAATATGAGAACAACGTCTTATCAGTTCAGAGTCATTTAATACAGTGAATCAAGTAAAGCTTAGAGAACTGTTACAAGTGAGTTACATCGAAAAGCTTCATCAGCTGTTACACATTCTAGTTGTCATAAAGCTAAACAACAAAAGGTTCCAACATGTGTGTAATCATTTTTCGTCACAAATGTTGATATCAGAACTTTTTTATGTTGAATGTGCGGTCGTCACTAGTTTTTACCTCGTTAAGAGGTGTTTTTATTTGATATCAGAAGTTTTTGTTTTAAACATGAGTCATATCAAATATATTACTACTCTTTATATTTTTGCTGCTTTTGGATCTAATATTAGCGTTTTCATCCCGCTAAGCTAGCGGGTTTTTTTTCAAAAGACGAAAAACCAAAGTTTCCTGAGGGGAACAGTTAAAAACAATTTTATACATGGGGTGATTAGCGGCGAGGCTAATTTTCAAGAAATTTAAATTAAATATGAAAGTTAGTCTTGTACCTTGAAAATGTCTAATTAGAATTGGTTATAATCAAATTGGTTTTTGGGCATTCAAGTAAGCAAGAAGTGTTTTCTATACTAATCTGAAAGGGGTTGCAATTTCATCGCTCAATTACATCCAAACGCCCATTTTTATGAGAAAATGTGTTATATACTAAAAGTTGAGGAATCTAAAGGGTTATATAGCTTTAAATTTAAAAGGAAATTGTTAGAACCTTTTTGGAGAAAGTAGCCAAAAAGTGAATTAAATAAAAACACTTTTAGCCATAAATTTTAAACTATTTCATTTAGCTAATTTTACCGAAGGCAACGCTAGCTTTTTTTAATGATTTCCTGCCAAACTAGCGGGTTTTTCCAAAAGTCGTAGAACAAACGTTTTTCATATCCTGCTGCTAAACACAGTAAAATTTATTTCAGGATGCATACAAAGAAAGGGACAAATTATTTAATTTTGGGAAGAAGAAGAAAATCTTGTTTTCGGTATAACTTTTGAACGGAACGGATTTTCTGATATGACCTCTCATATTAGGCGCATTTTCAGTAAGAATACAACGCGGATAGTGCGAGGGGCCAATTATCCCCACTGTCCCCAACAAATCCAAATTTCTAAATTTTCATTTTAACACTTTCACCGCTCTCTTCCCCAAATCAATTGATTTTCTCGAGGTCTTGGTGTGCAATCCTCTTTTGCGATAGATTTAAATTGGTGTATCACTCGCTAGGATCGGACCATTACAGCAGATTTTCAATTCTGCGGCTATATAATAGTAGTCGCCTTCGTACACTGTCCTTGTGCGCTTCGTCACTACATGGACTGCCGTCCATAGTGATAATATCTGCGTGCACAAATAAAAATTCCAATTTAGGAACACAAATTTTTAATGAATTGTTATAGACTTTATTCTATCTAAAAATTTATATATAGCAAACGTGGGGAAGGAACACACCTTCGTAGAAGACATCTCGTCAAACGTGCTAGATATAACACTTGTAATGGAAAGAGTACTTTGGTGTCCAAATAGAGGGTCCTAAAAACGCCATCCTTCTCAAACCATAGGTATATTCAGTTCAGATACGATTTTAAAAGTGCCCCAAAGGTAACTGTATATAGAAACCACGGAACTCAAAACTCGCGACTAGACCGGGCGCAGTAAAATCCGTGAAAGACATAGAACCGTGAGACCCTGTCCAAGGAATTACTGGATGCGTATCACGCAGCATGCCCAACATCAGGACAAGGAAGACGATCAATCCACCATGGGGGAATCGGGAACTGACACTCAAAAGAAATAACTTCCGAGAATTCAAAATCGCCAAAGAGGCAGACAATGAGATCATCAACGAGGAATACAAAATCCTACTTAGGGATTACAAGAAGGAATCACGCAGGGCACAGAGAAGCTCGTGGAGAAACTTCTGCTCCAGCATCGAGAACGTCCCGGAAACAGCTAGGCTCCGGAAGCTGCATTCGAAGCAGCCTACCATACAGAGTCAGCTAAAGCGCGACGACGGACAGTGAACTGAGGGCAGTGCAGAGGCCCTAATAGCACTTATGCAATCGCACTTCCCAGGATGCACGGATGTCCTAGACGCCAGCACGCATCAGGACATAGCAGCTGGCGAAGAACGCCCCCAAACGATCTAATAACACCAATGAAAATAAACTGGGCCATAGACTCCTTTGCGGGCTATAAGGCACCAGGACTTGATAAAATATTACCAGCCATGTTGCAGGCGACCAAGGAAAGGATCACCCCATGGTTGTATGAAATATACTCGGCATGTCCAAGCACGGGCTATATCCCAATCCAATGGAGGACCTCTCGGATTGTCTTCCTCCCAAAGATGGGAAAGTGCAGTCACGCGATCCCCAAGGATTACAGGCCGATAAGTTTTACCTCTTTCCTACTCAAAACTCTGGAAAAGCTGCTGGATCTAAACATCAGGAATGATGTAGGGAGACTTATGCCATCCAATCAGCATGCCTACACCAAAGGGAAATCTGTGGAAACGGCACTACACTCGCTAGTAGCAACCGTTGAGAGAGTCCTACACATTAAAGAGTATGCGCTTGCAGTATTCGTAGATATATCCGGAGCATTAAACAATGTCAAGACGGATGCTATAATGGATCACCTAGAAGCGACCAGCACGCACCCCGCAGTAAGCCTCTGGATAAGAAACCTGCTTAGCTGCAGGCGGGTACTTTCAGAGTGGGGCACTGTTTCCATGGTAAAGGGGGCACACAGAGGCACACCATAAGGTGTGGTCCTCTCGCCTCTTCTACGGAATTTGGTGGTCGACGATCTAATTAAGAAAATAGAGAGGAGAGCCCCAAAAATAACTGCCTACGCGGACAACATAGACATAATTATTACGGGAGTTTGTCCATCGACCCTCAGCTCCATAATGGAATCAACACTCAGGGAGATAAGTGAGTGGGCGGAAAAGGTGGGACTCAGTATCAATGCGGACAAGACGGACCTCATTCTCTTTACTAAGAGATACAAGGTACCGAAATGGACCCCCCAAAAATTGGCGCAACCAGGCTGACCCCGAAAGCACAGGTCAAGTACCTCGGAACAATACTGGACTGCAAGCTGGCATGGACACCCAATATATTAGAAAGGGTGAAAAACGCCACCGTGGCGCTATATGCATCCAAGAAGATGCTTAGCAGCACATGGGGCCTGACGCCTACTCTGATGCACTGGATCTACATCTCGGTGGTGCGTCCGACTCTGATGTATTGAGCCTTAGTGTGGTGGCCTGTCACTGAAAAGAAGACCTACACCGAGCTTATGGAGAGAACTCAGCGGCAGGCACTGGTCTGCATAACTGGGGCGCTGAGGTCAACCCCAACTAAAGCTCTAGAAACGATCCTCGGAATCGACCCCATAGATATCCACGCTCAACTAACTGCAGGAAAGGCAGCACAACGTCTAGTTGCATCAGGCAATATGACGACGCAAAGCTTCGGACACAGTTCAATCGGCCGAAGCATGATCAACAAAACGGACTACATGACCCCCAGAACGTGCCCGGAGGTTAAAACAACCTCGTTCATGGGCCCAGACGACTTGATAACGGGTCGGGTCCAGACTCAACACCTCAACATTTACACAGACGGCTCCAAGATGGAAGGAGGAGTAGAAGCGGGCTTATACTGTGCGGACCCTGAAATTAGGCTGTCACATAAGCTACCCAGCGACTGTAGCATATTCCAGGCAGAAGTCTTCGCCATAAGGAAAGCGTCAGAAGTGGCTCAAAGTATAAATCGATCATATGATGTGGTCAACTTGTTCGTGGACAGCCAAGCGACGATATGATCCATGCAGTCGTCAACGGTCAGTTCCAAAAATGTAGTGGAGAGCAGAGATGCACTAGATAACCTTAGCACGACGAAGTCATCTATTTGGTTCCCAGCCACCAGGGCATCGATGGCAACGAGACAGCTGACGTTCTTGCAAAGGAGGGCGTAGAGCTGACGAACGACAGAACGGAGAACATGCTAGTTTCCCTCAGAACGCTACAAAGCGCCCTGGAGAACCAGGCGGACACGCGAGCAAAAAGCATATCGAAAAGCATTTAGATCGAATTACTCCCACAGGCTATACCCAAAAGAGTTAGTTTTCTTTTATTTTCGGAACTATTTTAATCGAGCGGTTGAGCCCCAACCGACATGGGGCACTTAATTTTTTTTAACCTTCCGATTCGATTAAACCATGTTAACCGTAGCGTTTCATATGTATCTGTGTGTTTTTTTTATATTTTGTTTTAAGTTTTTTAGGTTATTTGGGGGCTAATTGGCAGCACGCTGTCTGGTTTCCTTTTTAGCTGACAATTTAGCTGACCAAAATGATAGATTTGTGGTAAGGGGTTATTAGCTAGATTAGGGTGACGGTAAAAGTAATGTAAGGAAAGGGTCAAGGTGAGAAAAGTAGATTTTTTTTTTAACTTTTACGAGGATAAGGTGGGTTAAGGTGACAAACCAGAAAAAGCGATGTTTAAGTGGAATTAATTAAGCAGGGAAATATTTTTTTTCAGATAAGACTAGAGTGGGGTAATTGTTGGCTAAGGAAAGAAAAAACTTGTGTTTTGGTAGAGAAAGTTGGTAAAAATAATAGTTTTTCGGCGTTAGGGCTGTTAAGGCGAGGAAATAGTGAAAACAGCATTAGGGTGTTAAAAAAGTGCGCCTGGGGTGAGAGACAGGTAGGGTTAAGGCGGTGTAAAGAAAAGGTAAGTGATGGTTAGGAGTTATCGTAAAATATTTAGTAGGGATTACTGTGGTAATAACATGATCTTATTATATTTCAGATTTCTAATTAATATCCGAGTAAAATTCCGAAATATAATAAAATAAGGTTACTAATACTTTGCTAATGCTAGCGGACATCGTCGCTTCGGGTATGGCTAGCACTCCTATAAAGTTCCATTTTGCTTTAAGTGTCCAAACAGTACACAATTGGGTTTGTTTAAAATTTTGCAGTATTAATATTGGCTAGACAGTGGCGTACGGGAGGTTAGGCTCTCCCCAAATTCGTAGGCTATTATATAACATTTCATATATGTTTTAAATTATTATTGTAAGCTATTTATTTTTTTTATTCTACCAAAAAGATAAGGAGAAGAACATTTTACAGCAGTTTTTCCGAGTTGAGTGTATTATTCTGAGATAAGCAACTGCTCTTTAAGTCAGCTGTGAATGGATGTGAATAGAGTTCTGTGGGTACACGAATTTATGTACGTCAAATTAGCGTCGATGAGTTAGCAACTAAAGTGGAACGGTGAAATTTGGAACTCGGGGGCCATTTTTATTTTGAACTTTTCTCCCTATTCGGGGGTCCAACCGAGAAATGTTTGATGCTTAATTCCTCAGAATAAAAATATCTATCGATCTAGAGAGCTTGGATTTGAAAAATCGGCTCTCCACCATTTGGCTAACTGCTCTTCTCACTAGGCTATTTAGCGTTAATTCAAGCTCCTTGTCTGAAAGTTAAATTAAAATCAAACGCACAGATTTTGAGCAAAACGCCTAACAGTGAACCAACCCTGGATTTTCCCCATACAAAAATGGAGGCCAAAAATGAATTTGCCTACGGCTCCACTCGTAGAGGTTGTGCCAACATGCACGGTAAATGGGCAGATTGGGGATCCTTTTAAAAACGTTCCGTGAAAATTTCATGAAAATTAAATCCACAGTTTTTGAGAAAATTTATTTACAGTGAAGGGTGTTAAATGGACAAATTTTCAAATTTGCTGTTTCCAGCTGACCGGCCAGCGAGATATTTACAATGTAAATAACAAATTTCTACCCCCAACTTTAAAAAATGATTGCCACTCTCACAGAGATTGTAACAACTTGCACGGTATCTCGTAAGAAGCGGTATAGTTATAGCTATTTTCTGTAAAAATTTCAAACAAATTAAACGCACAGATTTTGAGAAATTACAGTTTTTTTTAAATATGTCTTTTTTTAATCATCCGATAAATCTGTTATTTATACCTTAACTCGTAGAGTAAAAGGGTATATTAGAGTCGTGCAAAAGTATGTAATAGGTAGAAGAAAGCGTTTCCGACCATATAAAGTATATATGTATATTCTTGATCAGGATCACTAGCCAAGTCGATCTAGCCATGTCCGTCCGTCCGTCTGTGCCACGCCCCCCCTAACGCCCACAAACCGCGAAAAACTGTAGCACCCACAGTTTTGAAGCTAGATTAACGGGAAAAGGAATGTATATTCGTTTCTCCAATACCTATTGATTGACCAAAATTTCTTCAATACCTATTGATTGACTTAATACTAGGCTTAAAACGCTGTTATCTACTAATTTAAACTATCTGATGCCATTTTTTTGATGGAATATTGGGGTGCATGTCAAAACGCCCAGTGTCATATCGCCCGCGGTCGCTACGCTATAGAATACCCTTTAACTTTCTTATACACAGCATTGAGTTCCATTTAATACCCTTCAGTTCTGGCGTCACGTCGGTGACAAACTCACTTCTCCAAACGCACGGCCGTTGCCGACGTCAGCAGAGCAGTCGGCGCAGCTTCGACGTGCGAGAAAGAATAGCCGATATTTTTTATTGCGCTCTCTTTCTTTGTCTTATAATCTGACTGCACTCGACGCTAGCAGTGACAAATTTCGGGCGGTCTGTTATTCTCTCTTGCGCTTTACAGTTACACTAGTCGGCATAATTATTTTGACATGTTTGAGAGCAAAAAAAACTCA
Organism: Drosophila mimetica; assembly: GCA_037075245.1. NCBI lineage: Eukaryota > Metazoa > Arthropoda > Insecta > Diptera > Drosophilidae > Drosophila > Drosophila mimetica. The sequence continues at coordinate 28,500,471 of JBAMCH010000007.1, read as the reverse complement.
TATTTGAACTTATAATATAAACTTTTGGCACCTATATGAAAAGAACACCACAATTCCGTATAAATAACAGAAAAATGTTCTTAACCCATTAAGCACCCTTTGAAAAATTTGAAAATTTAGTGAAAGTCAAATTTTAAACTTTTTTCCTGGGGCTTAAAACAAAAATGTTTTGATGCAAAGTTGTTCCCGAATCAAAATTAATAATAACTGCAAAAAAAAAATTTTCAAAATATTTTTCCTTGTATTTTTTATGATTTTTTGAAAATAGCTAAAAATGACCATTTTAGCCGCATTTTCCTCCTTTTCATACAAAATTTTACTAAGATCTTTCCATTCAAAAAATCCTAAAAAATACAAGGAAAAATATTTTGAAATTTTTTTTTTGCAGTTATTATTAATTTTGATTGGGGAACAACTTTGCATCAAAACATTTTTGTTTTAAGCCCCAGGAAAAAAGTTTAAAATTTGACTTTCACTAAATTTTCAAATTTTTCAAAGGGTGCTTAATGGGTTAAGAACATTTTTCTGTTATTTATACGGAATTGTGGTGTTCTTTTCATATAGGTGCCAAAAGTTTATATTATAAGTTCAAATATGAGTTTTTTTTGCTCTCAAACATGTCAAAATAATTATGCCGACTAGTGTATGTTAAGCTAGCAACCAAAATTTGGCCGGTAAATTTTGTGTGACGCAGCGATATGTGTATGCCCTTACATTTTTTGAGCAATATTGTATTTCGAAAGTAAACTATTTTTTTTTGTTTTTTAAACTTAAATAATTTTAATTAAAGTATATATAAACACATAACATAAAACACTTTTAAAATTGGTGCAAATTCACAAAATCTTAAAATTAAGATTGCACTTACCTGACTTTATTTTTTATAGCACTTGGCACAAAAATTATTGATACGCTTAGTAACACTTGGTAAGAAATTAAATAAATCTCTGAGCAACAAAAAACCTCCTTCTCTTAGGAAATCCTCTCACCCCTTTGCCATGCTTCTTTTTTTTCATCTTGCATTTGGCGCGTGCCAATGCTCATATACCCTTTCTGAAACCGTAAATATCCGACTACATATATAATTTTTATTTGTTTAGTAAAATAACAATTTTTTTATAGCTGTTAATAATAAAGAAATATTAAAGGTTCAATTTTTTAAACTTAACTAAAAAATTAGATTATATAATAAAGTTAAATATAACATTTAATGAGTTAAATGTACTTTTTTAATTTAATTAAAATTTTTTAAGTTTAAAAAACAAAAAAAAATAGTTTACTTTCGAAATACAATATTGCTCAAAAAATGTAAGGGCATACACATGTCGCTGCGTCACACAAAATTTACCGGCCAAATTTTGGTCGCTAGCTGAACATAACTGTAAAGCGAACTTAGTTTAATCTGACGTAGGCAATATCTATGTACAAAATAACTGTTTTAAAAATATATCACACTAAAATTTATAAACCTTGTTAGTGCATTACAAAATGTGATGCGTGTATGGCTCAATCAGCTAGTGTGTCTACAAATTCAAAGGTCCCCGGTTCAAGTTCTAGAGAGGGCGACTCGCCTCGAAAAAAGTAAGTTAGTTTTAATTCCATTTATTTATCATTTGCCGTATTTAATTACATAATAACAGTCATAATTCCTTTACGGGACCGCGGCTTTCAATAAGCTACCAATTAGGAGAGCGTCAAATTAAACATCTTCAAGTACCAGTAAAATCCAATAACACCAGTTTACAAAGACTCATTTTACAGGTAAAAGAATGCCCTTTAACTTTCTTATACACAGCATTGAGTTCCATTCATTGGTTTAGAAGCTACACTTCGTCAAAGCTGAAAAAGTTGGAAAAAATGCAAAAAAGCTGGCATAAATGGCTTCTTTAAAAATACACGCCTAAAAACCGAAATTATTTTTATAGCTTATATGGTTAGATAGCTTTATAGCTTATATGGTTCTGATCGTTACTATCCGCCAGTAAATTTTTTTGATATGAATTTTTTAAGCTCGGAACAAAGGTGGTTTTTTGGCCGTTTACAGCTGTTAACTGAGGTTAACAGGGCTCTAACAGGGCTGTAATACACCTTTTTTCCAACTGAAATAATCTATATAAAATCGAACCTTTGGTTGTTAATTGAGTTGATGGTCTTGTTAGTTAGCTTAAAGATGTATCTTTAAGTAGAAGTTATAAAAATAATTTCGGTTTTTACTAGGCTTAAAACGCTGTTATCTACTAATTTAAACTATCTGATGCCATTTTTTTGATGGAATATTGGGGTGCATGTCAAAACGCCCAGTGTCATATCGCCCGCGGTCGCTACGCTATAGAATACCCTTTAACTTTCTTATACACAGCATTGAGTTTCATTTAATACCCTTCAGTTCTGGCGTCACGTCGGTGACAAACTCACTTCTCCAAACGCACGGCCGTTGCCGACGTCAGCAGAGCAGTCGGCGCAGCTTCGACGTGCGAGAAAGAATAGCCGATATTTTTTATTGCGCTCTCTTTCTTTGTCTTATAATCTGACTGCACTCGACGCTAGCAGTGACAAATTTCGGGCGGTCTGTTATTCTCTCTTGCGCTTTACAGTTACACTAGTCGGCATAATTATTTTGACATGTTTGAGAGCAAAAAAAACTCATATTTGAACTTATAATATAAACTTTTGGCACCTATATGAAAAGAACACCACAATTCCGTATAAATAACAGAAAAATGTTCTTAACCCATTAAGCACCCTTTGAAAAATTTGAAAATTTAGTGAAAGTCAAATTTTAAACTTTTTTCCTGGGGCTTAAAACAAAAATGTTTTGATGCAAAGTTGTTCCCCAATCAAAATTAATAATAACTGCAAAAAAAAAATTTTCAAAATATTTTTCCTTGTATTTTTTATGATTTATACAAAAAATTATTTTATTTATGTTTGTTTAAAAATGTTTTTATACCCTTGAAGAGGGTATAATGATTTCAGTCAGAAGTTTGCAACGCAGTGAAGGAGACGTTTCCGACCCTATTAAGTATATACAGCTGTGGCAACAATAATAGCACCATGACATAAGAGTGTCTATAAAGGGAGATTTTATTTAAATTAATGACTTGATCTAATGGCCAAGCACATTTTTTAAAGCAAGAACATATTATTTTATGAAACTGAATGCATTTGTATGCATTTAATGCTTTACACGAAATTATTTTACAAAAATATGAAATTATAAGGAAATTTGTGCGGCAACAAAAATAGCACTAATTTAAAAAATTAGTAAAAACATAAAAATAACACGATATCTTAAAAAAAAGTATCCAAATATATGTGGGATAATGATTAATGATTAATAATTAAGATTAATATTTGGTTGTGAAGCCTTTAGCGGCAAGGACAGCAGCACATCGTCTCGGCATACCGTTTACCAGATCCTGACATCTTTCCTTGGTTATATTATTTCACGACACCTGCACAGTGGCCCAGAGCTCCTTGTTATTTCTTGGTTTCGACCTAGAAACATATTTTTTAATGTCACTCCAAAGATTTTCAATGGGATTCAAGTCTGGCGACTGTGCAAGTATAGCGGGGGTTGTATTCCGTTTTGGTGGGTCTCCTTACGTATGATCGAGACCCTTTTACGCCGTATAAAACAATTTTACTCTCATCAGACCACAATATGTTCCGCCATTTTTCTTGGGGCCAACTAAGGTATTGTTTTGCAAACTTCATTCGTTTTGCTAGGCTCTTCTTAGTCAATAAAGGCACTTTTCTCGGACTGCGGGCAAATAATTTATTCTCACGTAAACAAGATCTAACAGTTGTAAGGGCTGCAGATATGTTCAGATCCTTTTTAAGCTCGGTAGCTGGCTTAAATGGGTCCATCCTACTTTGGCGCACCAGGCGCGATTTCATTTTTGGTGTTATTACGGCTTTTCTACCGCGTGTTTCGGGCTTGGAATTATATATTAGGGCATTACGAATCATTTTGTTAGAGCAGCCGACGATTGGCCCCACCTGGGCATAGGTATTGCCTTCGAAAATAAGCTTTTTGATTCTTTTTCGATTTTCCTCAGTGCAGTGCTTCGCACGACCCATAATTAGCGAAATTTATAACTTTCTTTGGCGAATCAATTAAAGACACTGATCTTCAATGCAAGTAAAAAGAAAAAACAGCACAAAGTTTCGAACCAGTAAAGCTTTCATAGAAGAACCGTTAATAGTGCTATTTTTGTTGGCGCTCTATTTTGCCCCTTTTTCCAACAAAATTCGAAAGCTCTAAAATCCATATGCATTGTAACAGTTATCACTCATATTTTAGTAAGTAAATATGTAACACTACCTATTACCGAAAACAGAAAGAAAAAAATAGCCATTTTATAGCACAAATAAGAATTGCCTACACAATGGTGCTATTATTGTTGCCGCAACTGTATATTCTTGATCAGCGTGACTAGTCGAGACGATCTAGCCATGTCCGTCTGTCCGTGCGTCTGTCCGTCCGTCTGCCCGTTCGGCTGACCGTCCGTTTCTACGCAAACTAGTCCCTCAGTTTTTAAGCTATCGAGATGAAACTTTACCAAAATCGTCTTTCTATTGCAGGTAGTATATAAGTCGGAACCGGCCGGATCGGACAACTATATCTTATAGCTCCCATAGGAATAAACGTAAAAATAATTGAAATAAATTATATCTTCGGTGTTTTTTAACATATTAACTATTGCTCTTGGGAATATCATTTTTTCAACCCTCCTGAATTTCGAATTAAATTTGAAAAAAATCAGACGACTATATCATATAGCTCCCATAGGAACGCTAGGAAAACTAAAGGGAAATAAATAGAAACAAAATTATAGCTTTGTTAATTTCTACTGTATTCCCTTCTTGTCTGGAATATAACTTTATTTTATTACTAGCAATACCCGAAGCGACGTTGTCCGCTACTATTAGCAAATCATTTCATGCTTTAGATAGTAACCTGATTTTTTTATATTTCGGGATTTTGCTCGGATATTAATTAGAATTCTGAAATATGATAAGATCAGGTTATTACCACAGTAAACCCCACCTAATATTTTACCATAACCCCTAACCATAACTTACCTTTCCTTTACAGTGCCTTAACCCTACCTGTCTCTTACCCCCGGAACAATTTTTTAACACCGTAATGCTGTTTTCACTATTTCCTCGCCTATCCCCTAACCATCCGTACTCAGCCTTAACGCCGAAAAACTATTATTTTAACCAACTTTCTCTACCATAACACCAATTTTTTCTTTCCTTAGCCAACAGTTACCCCACTCTAGTCTTACATGAAAAAAATATTTCCTTGCTTAATTAATTCCACTTAAACATTGCTTTTTCTGGTTTGTCACCTTAACCGACCTGATCCTCGCAAAAGTAAAAAAAAAAACTTACTTTACTCACATTCACCCTTTCTTTACATTACTTTTACCGTCACCCTAATCTGGGTAATAACGCCTTAACCGAAACTTTAACCCCGATTAACCTCACCTTATTCCCACATTAACTTTAATATTAAGGTTTTAATCTACCATTTTGTGTCAGCTAAATTGCCAGCTAAACGGAAAACCAGACAGCGTGCTGCCAATTAACCCCAAATAACCTTCAAAACTTAAAACAAAATATAAAAAATAACACTCAAATACCTATGGAACGTTGGTCAAAATGGCTTAAGCGAAAAACGGATTTGAACGCAGGATCGGTAGGTTAAAAACATTTAGTGCCCCCATGTCGGTTGGGGCTCACCAGCTCGATCAAAATATTTCCGGAAATAAAAGAAAACTAAAACATGGCGTACCTAAATCACTCTTTTAGGTTTAAACTGTGGGAGTAATTCGATCTAAAAGTCAAAATTGGGCAATTTTTAAGGTTTCTTGTGAGTCTTTTGGATACACATCTTTCAAACAATTTCCTTCGTGCGCCCGTCCTCTATAACAATTCTTTCAAAACTTGTGTTTAGATAATTTTACATACATATATGTATTTACATGCCGACTTGTCGATGTGTGTGTGTGAGTTTTCGTTTTTACATGTAATTTTGACCACTGAAAATTTTGCACTGCTCTCTCCTTGAAATCCATTTGAAAAATTATTTAAAGCCAAACCGAAAATTCCTTATGGATTTAACGGATTAGCTTCACATTTTGACTTAGAATTGCATTCATTAGATAATCCGTTCTGGTATCCAAATTGTGAAATTTTGATCAGGTGTTTCTAAACCAGCAAAAAACTTTGGCCGCCTCTCGTGCGCCTCAAATGACTCTCTCTGCTCTTTACTCTCTCGCTCTGCTTCTGCTGACGTTGTTTTTGTGAGAGCTGTGTTCGGAATTCGTTCGTGAGTGCTGCTAACTGCCGAAGCATAGAAAAAACAAAAACAACGTGCTGCTAAAAAGGCTCCCCGCAACCCCCACAATCTTACAAAAAAAAATTATATAAAATCAACCGTGAGTCAAAAAAAAACCAAAAAAATACCTTATTGATTGTATGGCATAGCTCCACACTTTGAACCAAAAACGGATCCGATCGCATAATCGGTGCGGAAAAATTAATTAAGTGCCCCAACCGGAAGTCGGTTGGAGCTCATTTTCTGGGGTTTCAAAGATTTCCACAAATAAAGCTTAAAATAAAAATGTCAACTTGTTTGGTTGAAAATTGTGGGAATGGTTAATGTTTTAATCAAGAAATTTTGCATTTTTCGAGAGTCCTGGGAGTCCTTAGGAGCCGAATTTTAAAAAATCCTTTCTTAGTGCACACCTCCTCTAACACACGATTCAGACCCAATTTTTTCCAGAATTTTAGGTCTTATGGTTTGGGCTGGGGGAACATGACGCAAATCGACATCTACTCCTTTATAGTAATACTCGATATACTCGATAACACTCAAATACCTATGGAACGCTGGTCAACATGGCTTAAGCGAAAAACGGATTTGAACGCAGGATCGGTAGGTTAAAAACATTTAGTGCCCCCATGTCGGTTGGGGCTCACCAGCTCGATTAAAATATTTCCGGAAATAAAAGAAAACTAAAACATGGCGTACCTAAAGCACTCTTTTGGGTTTAAACTGTGGAAGTAATTCGATCTAAAAGTCAAAATTTGGCAATTTTTAAGGTTTCTTGTGAGTCTTTTGGATACACATCTTTCAAACAATTTCCTTCGTGCGCCCATCCTCTATAACAATTCTTTCAAAACTTGTGTTTAGATAATTTTACATACATATATGTATTTACATGCCGACTTGTCGATGTGTGTGTGTGTGTTTTCGTTTTTACGTGTAATTTTGACCACTGAAACTTTGGCCGCCTCTCTTGCGCTTCAAATGACTCTCTCTGCTTTTTACTCTCTCGCTCTGCTTCTGCTGACGTTGTTTTTGTCAGAGCTGTGTTCGGAATTCGTTCGTGAGTGCTGCTAACTGCCGAAGCATAGAAAAAACAAAAACAACGTGCTGCTAAAAAGGCCCCCCGCAACCCCCACAATCTTACAAAAAAAATTATATAAAATCAACCGTGGGTCCAAAAAAAAAAAAAAAAAACCCTTTCTAATTGTATGGCATAGCTCCACATTTTAAAACAAAAACGGATGCGATCGCATAATCGGTGCGGAAAAATTAATTAAGTGCCCCAACCGGAAGTCGGTTGGGGCTCATCTCCTGGGCTTTCGAAGATTTCCACAAACAAAGCTTAAAAAAAAATATCAACTTTTTTGGTTGAAAACTGTGGGAATGGTTGATGTTTTAATCAACCAATTTTGCATTTTTCGAGAGTCCTGGGAGTCCTTAGGAGCCGAATTTTAAAAAATCCTTTCTTAGTGCACACCTCCTCTAACACACGATTCAGACCCAATTTTTTCCAGATTTTTAGGTCTTATGGTTTGGGCTGGGGGAACATGACGCAAATCGACATCTACTCCTTTATAGTAATACTCGATAACACTCAAATACCTATGGAACGTTGGTCAACATGGCTTAAGCGAAAAACGGATTTGAACGCAGGATCGGTAGGTTAAAAACATTTAGTGCCCCCATGTCGGTTGGGGCTCACCAGCTCGATCAAAATATTTCCGGAAATAAAAGAAAACTAAAACATGGCGTACCTAAATCACTCTTTTTGGGTTTAAACTGTAGGAGTATTTCGATCTAAAAGTCAACATTTTGCAATTTTTAAGGCTTCTTGTGAGTCTTTTGGATACACATCTTTCAAACAATTTCCTTCGTGCGCCCGTCCTCTATAACAATTCTTTCAAAACTTGTGTTTAGATAATTTTACATACATATATGTATTTACATGCCGACTTGTCGATGTGTGTGTGTGAGTTTTCGTTTTTACATGTAATTTTGACCACTGAAAATTTTGCACTGCTCTCTCCTTGAAATCCATTTGAAAAATTATTTAAAGCCAAACCGAAAATTCCTTATGGATTTAACGGATTAGCTTCACATTTTGACTTAGAATTGCATTCATTAGATAATCCGTTCTGGTATCCAAATTGTGAAATTTTGATCAGGTGTTTCTAAACCAGCAAAAAACTTTGGCCGCCTCTCGTGCGCCTCAAATGACTCTCTCTGCTCTTTACTCTCTCGCTCTGCTTCTGCTGACGTTGTTTTTGTGAGAGCTGTGTTCGGAATTCGTTCGTGAGTGCTGCTAACTGCCGAAGCATAGAAAAAACAAAAACAACGTGCTGCTAAAAAGGCTCCCCGCAACCCCCACAATCTTACAAAAAAAAATTATATAAAATCAACCGTGAGTCAAAAAAAAACCAAAAAAATACCTTATTGATTGTATGGCATAGCTCCACACTTTGAACCAAAAACGGATCCGATCGCATAATCGGTGCGGAAAAATTAATTAAGTGCCCCAACCGGAAGTCGGTTGGAGCTCATTTTCTGGGGTTTCAAAGATTTCCACAAATAAAGCTTAAAATAAAAATGTCAACTTGTTTGGTTGAAAATTGTGGGAATGGTTAATGTTTTAATCAAGAAATTTTGCATTTTTCGAGAGTCCTGGGAGTCCTTAGGAGCCGAATTTTAAAAAATCCTTTCTTAGTGCACACCTTCTCTAACACACGATTCAGACCCAATTTTTTCCAGAATTTTAGGTCTTATGGTTTGGGCTGGGGGAACATGACGCAAATCGACATCTACTCCTTTATAGTAATACTCGATTTTAAAATTTCGAATTAAATTTAACATAAAACGGACGACTATATTATATAGCTTCCATAGTATGGATCGATCAATTAATGCCAATATAATACGTAAACTGCTATAATTTTTTTTGTTGCAAATCTTAATTTAATATTTTTGTAATTTCAAATTGAATTGGAATGATCTGCAAGGGTATATAAACTTCGGCTGGCCGAAGTTAGCTTCCTTTCTTGTTTATTTTTAGAAAACATTAAAAAAAATTTTTTTTTGTGTACCGGTTTTGACCATTTTTTTTTTCAAAAGTTTGGGTAAATATATAATATATATATAATAATAATTTCAAACTCAAAAAAGTTGTTTTGTTTTGAAGTTATGAATTAATGCAAAAAAAAACAGGTCAAATGGCCCATAGTGCAGCGGTAAACAGGCGAATGGGGTCTGGAGAAAACATGCATTACAAGTGAAGAAAATGTAATCGACTACTATCACGGTTTTTCGTCAGAGGAGTTGTAATCAGAGCTCCTATGACTTCGTTTTTTCGATTTCCCCTCGTAAAAGATACCAAATACACTTACAAATTATTGCCCATGTATTCGTTTTTCATTTCCCCTCCGTCACGTTTGAGCTTTGAAATTTCAATAATAATAACATTAATTTTGAGTATAGTTTAACAATTTAAAATAGCACAGGCGATAGCCTAGCGGTTAGACCCTCTATCCAGTATACATACATTAACACCTGTGTCTAATTCGGCCCTATCATACTTTTCCCATTACTAGTAATGCAGATTGTGTCCGGACCACATTACAAGGCGGCCATGCCTGTGGCAAAGTAATCCAAGATGTAATCGACTGTTTCTCTATTACTAAAGGAGAAGTAATGCAGTCGTAATCCATTTCGTAATGACAATTTTCGCCGCTCGGTTTATGAATGCACACTGCGAAAAATGTTTCATGAAGATTGGGAAATTAAATTTTTCTTTATTAAAAATATGGATGGGGATGCGGAATGCCCTTTATGTAATTATATAAGTCCAGCCAAAAAAATATAAACTTGAAAGGCATTACACGCATCATTTTCTTTTCCAAGATTTAAATGAGGAGCTGAAAGCTAAATATTTCATATTGCGGATACAAATGCGGATGACCCCAACAATTTGGATGTTGGGAAGGCGTCTTATGACGCTTCTGATAGGGACAAGAGGATAATAGCGTCTTTTGTTGTTGCCTTATCACTTGCACAGCAATGCCGACCTTTTATTGACGGGGTTTTTATTAAAAATATTATAGTCGACGTTGTGAAATGTTGTGGGAGCAATGGGAATGATATATTAGAGCACTGCCAAAATATTCCATTATCCCGACAAACCATCGCTCGCAAGGTAGAAGAAATAAGCCAATTTTTTTTTGATAAAGCAAAAAAAAGACTTAAAAACTGCAAACAATTTTCGATCTGCCTTGATGAAAGCACCGATATAAATAATATTTGCAAACTTATAATATGTATGAAAACTGTTGATGAAATTTTAGATTGTTTTGAAGAAATTTTTGATGTAATTTTCCTGCATGGCCATGTAACTGGACAAATTTTATATGACACTCTGTCTTCCACTATTTTCTTAGACAATAAACACAAATTAAGCTCTGTTTGTACAGATGGTGCCAGAGTTATGACAGGAAAAAATAAAGGACTTGCGGGAATTTTTAAAACAAATAGAATTTTGTGCCAATTTATACATTGCGTGATTCATCAGGAAGCTCTGTTTGCCAAAGATTTAAAAATGTTTTCGGTTATGAATACTTATATTAAAATCGAGTATTACTATAAAGGAGTAGATGTCGATTTGCGTCATGTTCCCCCAGCCCAAACCATAAGACCTAAAATTCTGGAAAAAATTGGGTCTGAATCGTGTGTTAGAGGAGGTGTGCACTAAGAAAGGATTTTTTAAAATTCGGCTCCTAAGGACTCCCAGGACTCTCGAAAAATGCAAAATTTCTTGATTAAAACATTAACCATTCCCACAATTTTCAACCAAACAAGTTGACATTTTTATTTTAAGCTTTATTTGTGGAAATCTTTGAAACCCCAGAAAATGAGCTCCAACCGACTTCCGGTTGGGGCACTTAATTAATTTTTCCGCACCGATTATGCGATCGGATCCGTTTTTGGTTCAAAGTGTGGAGCTATGCCATACAATCAATAAGGTATTTTTTTGGTTTTTTTTTGACTCACGGTTGATTTTATATAATTTTTTTTTGTAAGATTGTGGGGGTTGCGGGGAGCCTTTTTAGCAGCACGTTGTTTTTGTTTTTTCTATGCTTCGGCAGTTAGCAGCACTCACGAACGAATTCCGAACACAGCTCTCACAAAAACAACGTCAGCAGAAGCAGAGCGAGAGAGTAAAGAGCAGAGAGAGTCATTTGAGGCGCACGAGAGGCGGCCAAAGTTTTTTGCTGGTTTAGAAACACCTGATCAAAATTTCACAATTTGGATACCAGAACGGATTATCTAATGAATGCAATTCTAAGTCAAAATGTGAAGCTAATCCGTTAAATCCATAAGGAATTTTCGGTTTGGCTTTAAATAATTTTTCAAATGGATTTCAAGGAGAGAGCAGTGCAAAATTTTCAGTGGTCAAAATTACATGTAAAAACGAAAACTCACACACACACATCGACAAGTCGGCATGTAAATACATATATGTATGTAAAATTATCTAAACACAAGTTTTGAAAGAATTGTTATAGAGGACGGGCGCACGAAGGAAATTGTTTGAAAGATGTGTATCCAAAAGACTCACAAGAAGCCTTAAAAATTGCAAAATGTTGACTTTTAGATCGAAATACTCCTACAGTTTAAACCCAAAAAGAGTGATTTAGGTACGCCATGTTTTAGTTTTCTTTTATTTCCGGAAATATTTTGATCGAGCTGGTGAGCCCCAACCGACATGGGGGCACTAAATGTTTTTAACCTACCGATCCTGCGTTCAAATCCGTTTTTCGCTTAAGCCATGTTGACCAACGTTCCATAGGTATTTGAGTGTTATCGAGTATTACTATAAAGGAGTAGATGTCGATTTGCGTCATGTTCCCCCAGCCCAAACCATAAGACCTAAAAATCTGGAAAAAATTGGGTCTGAATCGTGTGTTAGAGGAGGTGTGCACTAAGAAAGGATTTTTTAAAATTCGGCTCCTAAGGACTCCCAGGACTCTCGAAAAATGCAAAATTGGTTGATTAAAACATCAACCATTCCCACAGTTTTCAACCAAAAAAGTTGATATTTTTTTTTTAAGCTTTGTTTGTGGAAATCTTCGAAAGCCCAGGAGATGAGCCCCAACCGACTTCCGGTTGGGGCACTTAATTAATTTTTCCGCACCGATTATGCGATCGCATCCGTTTTTGTTTTAAAATGTGGAGCTATGCCATACAATTAGAAAGGTTTTTTTTTTTTTTTTTTGGACCCACGGTTGATTTTATATAATTTTTTTTGTAAGATTGTGGGGGTTGCGGGGGGCCTTTTTAGCAGCACGTTGTTTTTGTTTTTTCTATGCTTCGGCAGTTAGCAGCACTCACGAACGAATTCCGAACACAGCTCTGACAAAAACAACGTCAGCAGAAGCAGAGCGAGAGAGTAAAAAGCAGAGAGAGTCATTTGAAGCGCAAGAGAGGCGGCCAAAGTTTCAGTGGTCAAAATTACACGTAAAAACGAAAACACACACACACACATCGACAAGTCGGCATGTAAATACATATATGTATGTAAAATTATCTAAACACAAGTTTTGAAAGAATTGTTATAGAGGATGGGCGCACGAAGGAAATTGTTTGAAAGATGTGTATCCAAAAGACTCACAAGAAACCTTAAAAATTGCCAAATTTTGACTTTTAGATCGAATTACTTCCACAGTTTAAACCCAAAAGAGTGCTTTAGGTACGCCATGTTTTAGTTTTCTTTTATTTCCGGAAATATTTTAATCGAGCTGGTGAGCCCCAACCGACATGGGGGCACTAAATGTTTTTAACCTACCGATCCTGCGTTCAAATCCGTTTTTCGCTTAAGCCATGTTGACCAGCGTTCCATAGGTATTTGAGTGTTATCGAGTATATCGAGTATTACTATAAAGGAGTAGATGTCGATTTGCGTCATGTTCCCCCAGCCCAAACCATAAGACCTAAAATTCTGGAAAAAATTGGGTCTGAATCGTGTGTTAGAGGAGGTGTGCACTAAGAAAGGATTTTTTAAAATTCGGCTCCTAAGGACTCCCAGGACTCTCGAAAAATGCAAAATTTCTTGATTAAAACATTAACCATTCCCACAATTTTCAACCAAACAAGTTGACATTTTTATTTTAAGCTTTATTTGTGGAAATCTTTGAAACCCCAGAAAATGAGCTCCAACCGACTTCCGGTTGGGGCACTTAATTAATTTTTCCGCACCGATTATGCGATCGGATCCGTTTTTGGTTCAAAGTGTGGAGCTATGCCATACAATCAATAAGGTATTTTTTTGGTTTTTTTTTGACTCACGGTTGATTTTATATAATTTTTTTTTGTAAGATTGTGGGGGTTGCGGGGAGCCTTTTTAGCAGCACGTTGTTTTTGTTTTTTCTATGCTTCGGCAGTTAGCAGCACTCACGAACGAATTCCGAACACAGCTCTCACAAAAACAACGTCAGCAGAAGCAGAGCGAGAGAGTAAAGAGCAGAGAGAGTCATTTGAGGCGCACGAGAGGCGGCCAAAGTTTTTTGCTGGTTTAGAAACACCTGATCAAAATTTCACAATTTGGATACCAGAACGGATTATCTAATGAATGCAATTCTAAGTCAAAATGTGAAGCTAATCCGTTAAATCCATAAGGAATTTTCGGTTTGGCTTTAAATAATTTTTCAAATGGATTTCAAGGAGAGAGCAGTGCAAAATTTTCAGTGGTCAAAATTACATGTAAAAACGAAAACTCACACACACACATCGACAAGTCGGCATGTAAATACATATATGTATGTAAAATTATCTAAACACAAGTTTTGAAAGAATTGTTATAGAGGACGGGCGCACGAAGGAAATTGTTTGAAAGATGTGTATCCAAAAGACTCACAAGAAACCTTAAAAATTGCCCAATTTTGACTTTTAGATCGAATTACTCCCACAGTTTAAACCTAAAAGAGTGATTTAGGTACGCCATGTTTTAGTTTTCTTTTATTTCCGGAAATATTTTGATCGAGCTGGTGAGCCCCAACCGACATGGGGGCACTAAATGTTTTTAACCTACCGATCCTGCGTTCAAATCCGTTTTTCGCTTAAGCCATTTTGACCAACGTTCCATAGGTATTTGAGTGTTATTTTTTATATTTTGTTTTAAGTTTTGAAGGTTATTTGGGGTTAATTGGCAGCACGCTGTCTGGTTTTCCGTTTAGCTGGCAATTTAGCTGACACAAAATGGTAGATTAAAACCTTAATATTAAAGTTAATGTGGGAATAAGGTGAGGTTAATCGGGGTTAAAGTTTCGGTTAAGGCGTTATTACCCAGATTAGGGTGACGGTAAAAGTAATGTAAAGAAAGGGTGAATGTGAGTAAAGTAAGTTTTTTTTTTTACTTTTGCGAGGATCAGGTCGGTTAAGGTGACAAACCAGAAAAAGCAATGTTTAAGTGGAATTAATTAAGCAAGGAAATATTTTTTTCATGTAAGACTAGAGTGGGGTAACTGTTGGCTAAGGAAAGAAAAAATTGGTGTTATGGTAGAGAAAGTTGGTTAAAATAATAGTTTTTCGGCGTTAAGGCTGAGTACGGATGGTTAGGGGATAGGCGAGGAAATAGTGAAAACAGCATTACGGTGTTAAAAAATTGTTCCGGGGGTAAGAGACAGGTAGGGTTAAGGCACTGTAAAGGAAAGGTAAGTTATGGTTAGGGGTTATGGTAAAATATTAGGTGGGGTTTACTGTGGTAATAACCTGATCTTATCATATTTCAGAATTCTAATTAATATCCGAGCAAAATCCCGAAATATAAAAAAATCAGGTTACTATCTAAAGCATGAAATGATTTGCTAATAGTAGCGGACAACGTCGCTTCGGGTATTGCTAGTATTTAATAAAATTAGAGGGCGTAATGCGTTAACGCACAGAAAGTTCAACAAGAACGGAAGGTAACTTCGGCCAACCGAAGTTTATATACCCTTGCAGATTATTCCAATTCAATTTGAAAACGAACAAAATTATAGCAGTTTAGGTATTATATTGACATTAATTGATCGATCCTTACTATGGCAGCTATATAATATAGTCGTCCGATTTATGTTAAATTTAATTCGAAATTCTGAAATAATAAAATAAAGTTATATTCCAGAGAAGAAGAGAATACAATAAAAATAACCAAGGCTATAATTTTGTTTCTATTAATTTTCCTTTAGTTTTCCGATCGTTCCAATGGGAGCTATATGATATAGTCGTCCGATTTTTATAAAATTTAATTCGAAATTCGAGACAGTTGAAAAAATAATATTTACAAGAGCAATCGTTAATATGTCAAAAAACACCGAAGATATAATTTTTTTAAAATTATTTTTACGAATATTCCTATGGGAGCTATAAGATATAGTTGTCCGATCCGGCCGGTTCCGACTTATATACTACCTGCATTAGAAAAACGACTTTTGGTAAAGTTTCATTTTAATAGCTTTAAAACTGAGGGACTAGTTTGCGTAGAGACGGACGGACAGACGGATGGACAGACGGACATGGCTAGATCGATACTTTATGGGGTCGGAAACGTCTCCTTCATTGCGTTGCAAACTTCTGACAGAAATCATTATACCCTCTGCAAGGGTATAAAAAGTTCATTGAAGATTTAAATGCTGACTACGGGGATTTACTTATGTACACGGAAATAAGATTGATAAGCCGGGGGAAATGTTTAGAACGCCTATTTAATTGAAGAATAGAAGTAGATAATTTTTTAAAAACTCGAGGAAACGACTTAGGCGATATTGTAGAAGTATTTGAAAATGCTGCTTTTGTAATTGATTTTGCATTTTTATGTGATATAACCTCTTTATTAAATGATCTCAGCCTTAACCTTCAATTTAGACAAAACAAAAATAGTAGTATTAGAATTAAATCTATGTGTACCTGACAAAATTAAAGAATTTATTAGTATAATTAAATCTCTACAAAAAGACCTAGAAGGTAGATTTCTTGATGTGAAATCCATTGAGAATATTTTTGATTTACATAAGTATCCCTTTACCTGTGATATGAGTAATTTAGACAGCCTGCTACAGGAAGAACTCATTAATTTACGTAATGAAATTTGATTACCTTTGGAAACTTGGCAACTATTTTGGGTTCACGTAGGTATTAAGAAATATCCCAACCTTAAAAATGAAATTTTTAAGTTGTATTGAATGTTTGGCACGACATATAACTGCGAGGTAGCGTTTTCAACGATGAAAATAATTTTATGCAAATTAAGAAACTCCTTATCTGACCAACATATGGCAGATCTTATGCGAATTAATGATTCTAAAGAGGAAATTAATTTTTCGGTTATTTTTTAAGTTTTTAATTAATTTTATTTTTTATGTTATGATGAAATTTTTGGTTTTTGTTTGTGAATTTAATTATTTTTATATTATTTTGAAATTTTTCGGTTTATTTTTGTCTGTTTAATTACACTAGTTTACAGCCAAAATACATAAACGCTGGGACCCATTTTTTTCGATTACTCTTGAGTCACTGATCACCATAAAAAAAATATAAAAATTTTCCAATGAATCGTTTTGGAGATATTCGAGATAGCCAGATTTTGGACCACTTGTTTTGTTTAACTGAACAGTTCTCAAAAACCGATAGTCCTATAATTTTGAAACTGGTCCCATTTTGAAGGAAATAGATGCACCTTTCCGAGAAGGTATGTCGCTTTGCGATCGGACGTGAATTAATGGAGATCTACCATCTGAAAGTAAAAAAAAAGTTTCATTTCTGGCTTTTTTGTTTAATAGCTAGATTTCACACAATTTTAAAAAATATTAATAAATATTTATAAAGTATTTTGAGACCCAAACTATTGAGGTCAATTATTTCCAAATCGAGTGTACATTCTAGGAGATATGCATATTTTAGCGAAATGACTCCAAGTTATCATTAGTCAGCAGTGGTACCAAACATTTTTTTCAAGAGAGGTCGCTGTTTTTTCGATTTTATATTTCAAGAAACGATCAAAATGGTGTTATTTATTGTATGTACACTTGATTGAAAATCATTTGAAGAATTAAAAAAAAATTTTTTTTTTTAATTTTTGGTTTTTTTGTCAAAAATAAATTTTGATTTTTTTAAAAATGTCTTTAAATGGTTTTTAATTAAGTGTACATACAATAAATAACACTATTTTAATTGTTTCTCGAAATAGAAATTTCGGAAAAACTGGCAACATCCATTGAAAAGCATTTTTAGTACCACTGCTGACTGATGATAACTTGGAGTCATTTCGCTAAAATATGCATATCTCCTAGAATGTACACTCGATTTGGAAATAATTGACCTCAATAGTTTGGGACAAACGGCTCTTTAGATCAGTATGCTCAAAATAATTTATAAATATTTATTAATATTTTTTAAAATTGTGTGAAATCTAGCTATTAAACAAAAAAGCCAGAAATGAAACTTTTTTTTTACTTTCAGATGGTAGATCTCCATTAATTCACGTCCGATCGCAAAGCGACATACCTTCTCGGAAAGGTGCATCTATTTCCTTCAAAATGGGACCAGTTTCAAAATTATAAGACTATCGGTTTTTGAGAACTGTTCAGTTAAACAAAACAAGTGGTCCAAAATCTGGCTATCTCGAATATCTCCAAAACGATTCTTTGGAAAATTTTTATATTTTCTTTATGGTGATCAGTGACTCAAGAGTAATCTAAAAAAATGGGTCCTAGCGTTTATATATAAAAAAAATCTAAAGTTGTAAACTAGTGTTATGTTTGTTTTTTTTGTGTTCTTATTTATTTGTTTTTATTTTTATTGCTTTTTAAATTAAAAATTATAATTTCATTCGGTTCTTTTGGAATTGTTTTGCGCGGTGTAAAACGGAAAAACACCACGGCAGCCAGATTCGCCCAGTTGACCAAAGGTTAGTTAGCGATATCGCAAACGATAGTTACGCGAAACTTAAACGGAAAACGACTATCGCCTCGGATCCCAAAACGATAAAAAAACGAATCACTGGTCGCTCAGTTTGTGGCAGAGAAAGTTTCGTTCTCGATAGCTCGTAGCGGATCGAAAAAGATATTTAAAAAGGTGTTCCATTCCATATCATTCCCACAGTGAAAGCAGTACTATATTTTTGGTTTTTCTTTTTTATTTTAATATCTGTCCTGGGCGTACTGGAAAAACTTCTGTGTTATCCTGTCGAAATCGGCATCTCCTAGGAAAAATTTTCTTTAAATCCCGCTGTAAAAAAAACGATTTTGTAATATTGTGCATTGTAATTTAATTATTCATATAAAAAATACTTATTACGGATAGCTAGAGTAACTTCGAATCCATTTGTCAAACGCTTTCTCGCCGGACATCGTAAGTTCAGAAATCCGCAAAATTCCAAGAAGAAGGCTAAAAAACGAAGAAGAACGCACATGCGATTTTTTATTTATTTCTGTTTTTTTTTTTGTTTTAGAGGCGTTTTAACTCACTCTTTGGGCCACAGCACAAAACTAAACACTCAATTAGAATTAAATTACCGAATTTGTATACTTAATATAACACTTTTAAACAATTCCGGCTTGGTACGACTGCACTCTGCCAGTTTCTAATCAGAAAAGAAACGAAACAAAAGAAACGAACGATTCCGTGTCCGAGGAACTGCGCATCAGTCAGTTACCATGGAAACATGAACAGAAGTGATACAATAATGGTAAAGTCTCGTAAAACTATCGTAAACGAGCTCAAAAGTGAATGAAAACTGAACATAAGGCTGAAAAATATGTCGCCCGGTTTTTGTTTACTAAACGCTCTTTTTTGAGTCCGCTTGCGAACATTTAAAAAGCTCGCGGGTTTCTATCATTTCTTAGACCGCTTGCGAACATTTTGCGATAGTTTCGCTTTACTATCGCCCCTTGGTACACTGGGGCGGGTTTGCTCGCACAAATACAAACGCAATGCGCGCTTTCATTGTATGTGCTGCTTCTTCTGCACTATGGGGCATTTGACCGCTTTTGGAGGCCTAAATTAATTACTCAGTCAATTTAGAAGATATAGACGTGAAATTTTACCAGTCTTAATTTATCCCTGCGGATATTATATATAAAAATCATCCGGATCGGACATCTATATCATAAAGCACCCCTACGAATGATCAGATTAACTTTGTTGTATTTTGAACATAATACTAAAAGTTTCATACAAATCGGACTCTATATCCCATACATTTTTACGACTTCTTTTTCTAGTTGTAGCAAAAATGTCGCTTACAGCCTCTAAAGTCCACTTAAACTAATCAATGACACAGCTAGTTATTTATCCTTCATTTTAATAATAATTTAAAGCCAGAAAACGCCTTACTTCTTCAGCCCCCTGTGCAAAACCATATCCTTTGCAAAATTTGAGGTTATGGTCTAAAAATTAAATTATAGAAAAAGTGGCAATGAGTGGCGAATCTGACTATATACATTTTGACAAGATTTAAATACTCTACAAATCCCAATTGGTTTCAGAGGTGGACTCCGCTGGACTCGCTTTATTGCTCCATTTGAAATTAAGTTGTCATGAAAAAATGTGCTTGTTAGATTACTTTCTTTGCCACTCAATTATAAGAAAAAACGACGGATTTGCACCATGTAAGCACAAAAACAAATAGTATATAGCACCATCCTATTATTCCAATCCAAAAATCTGCAATCGAATCGTCGAATTTGAACAGATCGAAAGTCGCATTTGTAACAGCTGCTAAGTTAGCAGAGACGCCCTTTTTCGGATTTTCTGAAACGTAACATTGTAAAATGGTCTTCTGTTAACACATCCCCAAACAAGATTTTTTATTTTAACGACTTTTCAAAAATGGGTTTTGGCAACCAAAGTGGTTAAATGCCCCATAGTGTGCTGGCCACCACTGTTCTAAACCAATGAATGGTACTCAATGCTGTGTATAAGAAAGTTAAAGGGCATTCTTTTTCCTGTAAATTGAGTAATTGATGACCGAATTCGGTTTATCAAGCAGGCCATCCACAGTCGAATTTGTTCGACGAATATGTTAGTGTGTTCGTTGGTGGTAGTGTTTGTTCGACAAAGATAAAAACGATTCTATCTTGCCTGTGTTCGCCAAAATGTTCGTCGAACAAATTCGACTGTGGATGGCCTGCTTCAGAACTCGAGATAGAAAATAAAAAAGTGACATTATTAACATTTTCTAAGCAAAAAGGAGAAAACAAAAGAAGAAATAAGAACAAAAAATAATATTTTTTTATATATTAGGAATATTTTTACTTACCGGTAAGTCACCTAGAATAATACCTGAAATTAAACTATTTTCTGTAATCGAAAAAATTATTATTAATTAAATAATATGGGTATTTGTCCCAAACAATTTTATATATACCCTGCAATTTTACATATGAAAATATTAATATTATTTCAATAACTAACCTATGTATTTGTATAAATTTTTTTTTGAAGGTTCGCACTGTAGCTTTATTAAATGCATAGGTTCAACCCAACTTATTACTTTGAAAGCTTATTTAAAACTGATTACAGGGGATCAAAGATTTTCCGAGGACAATATAGGAAAAATCACCATAGATTTTAGAAAAATTATAATTATACCCGTTACTCGTAGAGTAAAAGGGTATATTAGATTCGTGCAAAAGTATGTAACAGGCAGAAGGAAGCGTTTCCGACCATATAAAGTATATATATTCTTGATCAGGATCACTAGCCGAGTCGATCTAGCCATGTCCGTCTGTCCGTCTGTCCGTCTGTCCGTCTGTCCGTCTGTCTGTCCGTCTGTCCGTCTGTATGAACGCTGAGATCTTGGAAACTATAAAAGCTAGAAGATTGAGATTTGGCATGCAGATTCTGGGGGTTAATACGCAGCGCAAGTTTTTCACGCCGATGTGCCACGCCCTCTCTAACGCCCACAAACCGCGAAAAACTGTGACCCGTTCTGTATGAACGCTGAGATCTCGGAAACTATAAAAGCTAGAAGATTGGGATTTGGCATGCAGATTCTAGGGGTTATTACGCAGCGCAAGTTTTTCACGCCAAAGTGCCACGCCCCCTCTAACACCCACAAACCGCGAAAAACTGTGGCACCCACAGTTTTGAAGCTATATTAACGGGAAAAGAAATGTGTATTTGTTTCATCAATACTTATTGATATACCAAAGTGGGAAACCCCCCCCCCCCCCTAACGCCCACAAACCGCGAAAAACAGTGGCACCCGTCTGTATGAACGCTGAGATCTCGGAAACTATAAAAGCTAGAAGATTGGGATTTGGCATGCAGATTCTAGGGGTTAATACGCAGCGCAAGTTTTTCACGCCAAAGTGCCACGCCCCCTCTAACGCTTACAAACCGCGAAAAACTGTGGCACCCACAGTTTTGAAGCTATATTAACGGGAAAAGCAGTGTGTATTCGTTTCATCAATACATATTGATAGACCAAAGTTGGAAACCCCCCCTCCCCCCTAACGCCCACAAACCGCGAAAAGCTGTGGCGCCCATAGTTTTAAAGCTAGAGCAAAAGTGTAAACGCAATTTTGTTTGGGTTATTAACGCCTACCGAAATGTAGAAGAAATTTTTTAAATTTTTTGAAGCGGCTGCTTGGTTTGCCTTGCTTGAGATTGCTGACTTTAGCTGAGTAACGGGTATTTGATAGTCGAGGCACTCGACTATAGCGTTCCCTCTTGTTTTTCTATATTTTAGCAAAGCTTTTCATCAAATTCTGTGTCTACGGTCTTTTTCTTAGATTTAAGAAAAAACCTTTTGAATGAAACATTTTTTCTGGCTTTCGCAAAAATTCTAAGCTGTTGCTTCTTACAACGCAGAAACAATTGTCTAAAATTAAATGTTTGGCGGAAAATAAAAGTAGTAGTAGTAGTTTTTCTATGCTTTAAGTGCTTCAAAAATTTGGAACAGCGTTCAAAAAAGTCTCTATTGCTCTGCCCGTACTGCAGACCGATAGTTGAAAATCATTTACAAGTATTTAAATAAATTGTTAATAGACAACAAACATACATTTTTTTTTGAATCGTGATTTTTTTCGAAAAAATTGTTTTGAAATCGCACTTATTACTCATTGCTGTATTATTCTATACTACACAAAAATGCCTATGAATTTGCTTTACTGGCGATTTTGCCTATATTAAAGAAAGTAGGTTTTTTAAAAAAATCTTGCTTCGGTAATTGGAATTATGCCGATTGTTTCTGTGACGCCACTTTTCTCTTGTGTTGCCCTTGTATTGTTGTTATACCCTTGCAGAGGGTATAATGATTTTAGTCAGAAGTTTGCAACGCAGTGAAGGAGACGTTTCCGACCCCATAAAGTATATATATTCTTGATCAGCATGACTAGACGAGTCGATCTAGCCATGTCCGTCTGTCCGTCCGTCTGTCCGTCCGTTTCTACGCAAACTAGTCCCTCAGTTTTAAAGCTTTCGAGATAAAACTTTACCAAAAGTCGTCTTTCTATTGCAGGTAGTATATAAGTCAGAACCGGCCGGATCGGACAACTATATCTTATCTCTAGCCATGTCCGTCTGTCCGTCCGTCTGTCCGTCTGTCCGTCCGTTTCTACGCAAACTAGTCCCTCAGTTTTAAAGCTTTCGAGATAAAACTTTACCAAAAGTCGTCTTTCTATTGCAGGTAGTATATAAGTCAGAACCGGCCGGATCGGACAACTATATCTTATAGCTCCCATAGGAATAATCGTAAAAATAATTGAAAAAAAATTATATCTTCGGTGTTCTTTGACATATTAACTATTGCTTTTGGGAAAATCACTTTTTCAGTTGTCCTGAATTTCGAATTAAGTTTTATAAAAATCGGACCACTATATCATATAGCTCCCATAGGAACGATGGGAAAACTAAAGGGAAATTAATAGAAACCAAATTATAGCTTTGTTAATTTTTATTGTATTCTCTTCTACTCTGGAATATAACTTTATTTTATTATTTCAGAATTTTGTATTAAATTTAACATAAATCGGACGACTATATCATATAGCTCCCATAGGAAAGATCGGAAAACTAAAGGGAAATTAATAGGAACAAAATTATAGCTTTGTTAATTTTTATTGTATTCTCTTCAAATTTGGAATATAAGTTAATTTTATTATTTTAGAATTTCGAAATAAATTACTCCGTAAACTGGTATAATTTGGTTTGTTGCAAATCTAAATTTAACATTTTTGTAATTTCAAATAGAATAGGAACGATCTGCAAGGGTATATGAACTTCGGCTGGCCGAAGTTAGCTTTCTTTCTTGTTTTTCGTTCTTGTTTGTCATCTTATATGAATTTTCTTTAAGCACATGGGTTTTAATGCATGTATATGTTTATGTACATGCACATTTAGTTTCAAGTTGGAACTGTAATAATAACTGAAATGAGTATACAAAATTTGTTTGAATAAAGGTGCATTATTATTTACTGAATACGACTTCTTTTATTCTATTAATAACTAGCTTTCCCGTCGCGACTTTGTA
Organism: Drosophila mimetica; assembly: GCA_037075245.1. Lineage (NCBI taxonomy): Eukaryota > Metazoa > Arthropoda > Insecta > Diptera > Drosophilidae > Drosophila > Drosophila mimetica. The sequence continues at coordinate 28,476,628 of JBAMCH010000007.1, read as the reverse complement.
CTCGATAAGGACATTTTTTAATATATTAACCATTTTTTTAGTGGCGTCTACAGTGTATCCCATTAATATTCGGTATTTTTTTTCTCAATTTCAAACGTTAATAAAAGGTTTAAAACTAAAAAAAACAAGAAAACTAATGATGCAGATTTAAAGCTTGTTTTATTATCTTTTCGGAAAGGTGCATATATTTAGGTTTTATTTCAAATTAAAAGTACAAACTAAGATAAACTAAAAAAAGGCAATATTTGGCGCCACATTAATATTCGGTTTTTCCTCTTTTGTACTAAAAATCAAAAAATTTATTAAGGAAATAAACTAAATTTGACATTTTAAATGCTAGCCATTATTGCCTATGAGGGCGTTTAAATGTTTTGGCATATTTTGATTTTTTTTTTTTGCACATTCTGGGCCAGTTTTACCAACATAAAAAAAGGATGCGCGCGATAAATTAAAATAAAATTAGCAAACGTTAAAAAAATTGTCCTTTTTTTTTTCAGAGGACGGCTAAGGGGTTGGCCTACCACTCTACATCTATTTTAGCTCCATTAAATCATCCCACCAAAAAAAATGGGTGGGTAGAAAAACAGAGTCCCTCAGAATAAGCGTTTTGGTGCTTGATTGCATACAAAACTCAAGGAAAAATAAATTTTTTTTCGACTCTGTTTTTCTACCCACCCATTTTTGCTAATTTTATTTTAATTTATCGCGCGCATCCTTTTTTTATGTTGGTAAAACTGGCCCAGAATATGCAAAAAAAAAAAAATCAAAATATGCCAAAACATTTAAACGCCCTCATAGGCAATAATGGCTAGCATTTAAAATGTCAAATTTAGTTTATTTCCTAAATAAATTTTATGATTTTTAGTATAAAAGAGGAAAAACCGAATATTAATGTGTGTTATCTTAGTTTGTACTTTTAATTTGAAATAAAACCTAAACATATGCACCTTTCCGAAAAGGTAATAAAACAAGTTTTAAATCTGCATCATTAGTTTTCTTGTTTTTTTTAGTTTTAAACCTTTTATTAACGTTTGAAGTTGAGAAAAAAAAATACCGAATATTAATGGGATACACTGTATATAAAATACCACGATGCGTTTTGTCAGTTTTTTTCTATTGTTATTATTAATTTTAAATACGTCAAATAACTTAGGAAGATTTTTCATTGACTAAAAGAAAATTAATAATTTTATATGTATTTAAACACATTATTGTCTTCAAATAGTAAAAAACAAATAATTTAAATATTTTGCATAGTAAAAAGGCTGCAAGTTCATCTTTGTTTCAAATATTTAAATATTAAATTCCATTAAATTTAATATTTGATTTAAATATTTTTCATGTTCAAAATAATTATAAATCGTTTTGAAACGCAGCATATTGATATTTGGTTCATGTAAGTTCATGTTTGTTTCAAATATTTTAATATTTAATTTGAATATTTTTCATGGTCAAAATAATTATAAATCGTTTTAAAACGCAGCATATTGTTATTTGGTTCACGTAAGTTCATGTTTGTTTCAAATATTTAAATATTTAATTCCGATAAATTTAATATTTAATTTTAATATTTTTTATAGTTAAAATAATTATACATCGGTTTGAATCGAAGCGTATTGTTATTTGGTTCACAAATAAATAATATTTTATACAAATATTACTCATATTTAAATTAAATATAAATTATATTTATAATAAATATCACCCCAATCTCCCGACCTTTAATTTAAAACAAATACAATGATATTTCAATATATTTTTATTGAAAATAAACTTGAAAGTCATATCCAGGTTAACATTTGATCATAGTATTATATACATTTGTACTTAACGTAGTTCTGTGAATTAATATTGTATATATGTATGCATAGGGAAGCTAGTAAAGTCTTAAATTTTTTTTAGAATTATAGGTTCTTGGCTTTCGCCACATTCGTACGCCTGTATGTGCGTACAAAACTGTTTTTTTTACAATGTTATTACAGGCAACGTAAACTGTTTCAGCATCCACAAAGGTAACAAGAAAGTAAGCTAACTTCGGCCAGCCGAAGTCTATATACCCTTGCAGTTAATTCCTATTTAATTACAAATTACAAAAATCTGAATTTCGATTTGGAACAAACCGAATTATAGCAATTTTGACAATACTTTATTGATCATTCCAATGGGAGCTATATAATATAGTCGTCCGATTTATGTAAAATTTATTTCGAAATTCTGAAATAATAAAATAAAGTTATATTCAAGAGTAGAAGAAAATACAATAAAAATTAACAAAGCTATAATTTTTCTCGTATTAATTTCCCATTAATTTTCCGACCGTTCCAATGGGAGCTATATGATATAGTCGTTCGATTTTTATAAAATTTAAATCGAAAATCAGAAGTATTAAAAAAATGATATTCCAAAGAGTAGAAGAAAATATGTCAAAAGACACCGAAGCTATAATTTTGTTCATATTAATTTAATTTAATTAATTTTCTGATAGTTCCTATGGCAAGTATATGATATAGTCGTCCGATTTTTATTAAATTTAATTCGAAATTCAGAACTGTTAAAAAAATGATATTTCCAAGAGCATTAAGTAATATGTCAAAAAACACATAAGTTATAATTTTTTTTCAATTTTTTTCCGATTATTCCTATGGGAGCTATAAGATATAGTTGTCCGATCCGGCCGGCTCCGACTTATATACTACCTGCAATAGAAAGACGACTTTTGGTAAAGTTTCAGCTCGAAAGCTTAAAAACTGAGGGACTAGTTTGCGTAGAAACGGACGTACAGACGGACAGACGGACGGACAGACGAACAGACGGACATGGCTAGATCGACTCGTCTAGTCATGCTGACCAAGAATATATATACTTTATTGGGTCTGAAACGTCTCCTTCACCGCGTTGCAAACTTCTGACTGAAATCATTATACCCTCTGCAAGGGTATAAAAATGATCTTAGCAATGGTTTTTTTATATGTTAGGCCTTTGTACAATGAGTGTTCAGATAATTGAACAATTTCAGATGAAAACTTGTAGGAACCAATCAATTTTAAATATTCTTTATATGTGTCGTCAGTAGTATTCATTAAGCTTAACATTTTAAAACTAGGGGGAATTCCATTCTTGTGCTTCATTAAAAAATAAGAGAAACTAAGGCTCTCTTTAATAGCTAGAGAACGGCATTCAGCTAAACGTAAAGTTATAGAACTTAAATATGATTTAGAGTTTCTATGTTTTGCTTCAAATCGCATAACCCAAGACAACTTAGTGGGTTCACATTTTCTTCTCGCTGTCGGGTAGTGAGTAAGGAAGTGGTGCTTAGGTTTAAGTGTAGGTCCATATAAAGCAACATAACACTTATGATGATGATGAATCTTTTTATCAAGAGCTTTCAAATCGGAGTCATTAAACTCATTTTTAAACAACATATCAATGATGTATTGCAATTGGTAAAAAGAATCCAGTTTTTATTGTGCTTGGGCACATAGCTCCCTATCATAAATGGCAGAAAAATATCAAGGCAAAGTTTTTCGCTAGCTGTCATTCTGAATTCATTTTTTGTAATTTATTCAGGACAAGCGGGCGCGATGCATTTTTGATATCTAACTCGCCGAAAGGAAAACATTGTTTTCGATAGTTAATTGTATCTAGACTTAAAACTTTTCCTTTAATTAACGATGGAGGTACCATAAACACAGACCCCTTCCAGGACGTCATGCATTAAATCAAAATAAAAATATAATAATACTAGCAATACCCGAAGCGACGTTGTCCGCTACTATTAGCAAATCATTTCATGCTTTAGATAGTAACCTGATTTTTTTATATTTCGGGATTTTGCTCGGATATTAATTAGAATTCTGAAATATGATAAGATCAGGTTATTACCACAGTAAACCCCACCTAATATTTTACCATAACCCCTAACCATAACTTACCTTTCCTTTACAGTGCCTTAACCCTACCTGTCTCTTACCCCCGGAACAATTTTTTAACACCGTAATGCTGTTTTCACTATTTCCTCGCCTATCCCCTAACCATCCGTACTCAGCCTTAACGCCGAAAAACTATTATTTTAACCAACTTTCTCTACCATAACACCAATTTTTTCTTTCCTTAGCCAACAGTTACCCCACTCTAGTCTTACATGAAAAAAATATTTCCTTGCTTAATTAATTCCACTTAAACATTGCTTTTTCTGGTTTGTCACCTTAACCGACCTGATCCTCGCAAAAGTAAAAAAAAAAACTTACTTTACTCACATTCACCCTTTCTTTACATTACTTTTACCGTCACCCTAATCTGGGTAATAACGCCTTAACCGAAACTTTAACCCCGATTAACCTCACCTTATTCCCACATTAACTTTAATATTAAGGTTTTAATCTACCATTTTGTGTCAGCTAAATTGCCAGCTAAACGGAAAACCAGACAGCGTGCTGCCAATTAACCCCAAATAACCTTCAAAACTTAAAACAAAATATAAAAAATAACACTCAAATACCTATGGAACGTTGGTCAAAATGGCTTAAGCGAAAAACGGATTTGAACGCAGGATCGGTAGGTTAAAAACATTTAGTGCCCCCATGTCGGTTGGGGCTCACCAGCTCGATCAAAATATTTCCGGAAATAAAAGAAAACTAAAACATGGCGTACCTAAATCACTCTTTTAGGTTTAAACTGTGGGAGTAATTCGATCTAAAAGTCAAAATTGGGCAATTTTTAAGGTTTCTTGTGAGTCTTTTGGATACACATCTTTCAAACAATTTCCTTCGTGCGCCCGTCCTCTATAACAATTCTTTCAAAACTTGTGTTTAGATAATTTTACATACATATATGTATTTACATGCCGACTTGTCGATGTGTGTGTGTGAGTTTTCGTTTTTACATGTAATTTTGACCACTGAAAATTTTGCACTGCTCTCTCCTTGAAATCCATTTGAAAAATTATTTAAAGCCAAACCGAAAATTCCTTATGGATTTAACGGATTAGCTTCACATTTTGACTTAGAATTGCATTCATTAGATAATCCGTTCTGGTATCCAAATTGTGAAATTTTGATCAGGTGTTTCTAAACCAGCAAAAAACTTTGGCCGCCTCTCGTGCGCCTCAAATGACTCTCTCTGCTCTTTACTCTCTCGCTCTGCTTCTGCTGACGTTGTTTTTGTGAGAGCTGTGTTCGGAATTCGTTCGTGAGTGCTGCTAACTGCCGAAGCATAGAAAAAACAAAAACAACGTGCTGCTAAAAAGGCTCCCCGCAACCCCCACAATCTTACAAAAAAAAATTATATAAAATCAACCGTGAGTCAAAAAAAAACCAAAAAAATACCTTATTGATTGTATGGCATAGCTCCACACTTTGAACCAAAAACGGATCCGATCGCATAATCGGTGCGGAAAAATTAATTAAGTGCCCCAACCGGAAGTCGGTTGGAGCTCATTTTCTGGGGTTTCAAAGATTTCCACAAATAAAGCTTAAAATAAAAATGTCAACTTGTTTGGTTGAAAATTGTGGGAATGGTTAATGTTTTAATCAAGAAATTTTGCATTTTTCGAGAGTCCTGGGAGTCCTTAGGAGCCGAATTTTAAAAAATCCTTTCTTAGTGCACACCTCCTCTAACACACGATTCAGACCCAATTTTTTCCAGAATTTTAGGTCTTATGGTTTGGGCTGGGGGAACATGACGCAAATCGACATCTACTCCTTTATAGTAATACTCGATATACTCGATAACACTCAAATACCTATGGAACGCTGGTCAACATGGCTTAAGCGAAAAACGGATTTGAACGCAGGATCGGTAGGTTAAAAACATTTAGTGCCCCCATGTCGGTTGGGGCTCACCAGCTCGATTAAAATATTTCCGGAAATAAAAGAAAACTAAAACATGGCGTACCTAAAGCACTCTTTTGGGTTTAAACTGTGGAAGTAATTCGATCTAAAAGTCAAAATTTGGCAATTTTTAAGGTTTCTTGTGAGTCTTTTGGATACACATCTTTCAAACAATTTCCTTCGTGCGCCCATCCTCTATAACAATTCTTTCAAAACTTGTGTTTAGATAATTTTACATACATATATGTATTTACATGCCGACTTGTCGATGTGTGTGTGTGTGTTTTCGTTTTTACGTGTAATTTTGACCACTGAAACTTTGGCCGCCTCTCTTGCGCTTCAAATGACTCTCTCTGCTTTTTACTCTCTCGCTCTGCTTCTGCTGACGTTGTTTTTGTCAGAGCTGTGTTCGGAATTCGTTCGTGAGTGCTGCTAACTGCCGAAGCATAGAAAAAACAAAAACAACGTGCTGCTAAAAAGGCCCCCCGCAACCCCCACAATCTTACAAAAAAAATTATATAAAATCAACCGTGGGTCCAAAAAAAAAAAAAAAAAAACCTTTCTAATTGTATGGCATAGCTCCACATTTTAAAACAAAAACGGATGCGATCGCATAATCGGTGCGGAAAAATTAATTAAGTGCCCCAACCGGAAGTCGGTTGGGGCTCATCTCCTGGGCTTTCGAAGATTTCCACAAACAAAGCTTAAAAAAAAAATATCAACTTTTTTGGTTGAAAACTGTGGGAATGGTTGATGTTTTAATCAACCAATTTTGCATTTTTCGAGAGTCCTGGGAGTCCTTAGGAGCCGAATTTTAAAAATCCTTTCTTAGTGCACACCTCCTCTAACACACGATTCAGACCCAATTTTTTCCAGATTTTTAGGTCTTATGGTTTGGGCTGGGGGAACATGACGCAAATCGACATCTACTCCTTTATAGTAATACTCGATAACACTCAAATACCTATGGAACGTTGGTCAACATGGCTTAAGCGAAAAACGGATTTGAACGCAGGATCGGTAGGTTAAAAACATTTAGTGCCCCCATGTCGGTTGGGGCTCACCAGCTCGATCAAAATATTTCCGGAAATAAAAGAAAACTAAAACATGGCGTACCTAAATCACTCTTTTTGGGTTTAAACTGTAGGAGTATTTCGATCTAAAAGTCAACATTTTGCAATTTTTAAGGCTTCTTGTGAGTCTTTTGGATACACATCTTTCAAACAATTTCCTTCGTGCGCCCGTCCTCTATAACAATTCTTTCAAAACTTGTGTTTAGATAATTTTACATACATATATGTATTTACATGCCGACTTGTCGATGTGTGTGTGTGAGTTTTCGTTTTTACATGTAATTTTGACCACTGAAAATTTTGCACTGCTCTCTCCTTGAAATCCATTTGAAAAATTATTTAAAGCCAAACCGAAAATTCCTTATGGATTTAACGGATTAGCTTCACATTTTGACTTAGAATTGCATTCATTAGATAATCCGTTCTGGTATCCAAATTGTGAAATTTTGATCAGGTGTTTCTAAACCAGCAAAAAACTTTGGCCGCCTCTCGTGCGCCTCAAATGACTCTCTCTGCTCTTTACTCTCTCGCTCTGCTTCTGCTGACGTTGTTTTTGTGAGAGCTGTGTTCGGAATTCGTTCGTGAGTGCTGCTAACTGCCGAAGCATAGAAAAAACAAAAACAACGTGCTGCTAAAAAGGCTCCCCGCAACCCCCACAATCTTACAAAAAAAAATTATATAAAATCAACCGTGAGTCAAAAAAAAACCAAAAAAATACCTTATTGATTGTATGGCATAGCTCCACACTTTGAACCAAAAACGGATCCGATCGCATAATCGGTGCGGAAAAATTAATTAAGTGCCCCAACCGGAAGTCGGTTGGAGCTCATTTTCTGGGGTTTCAAAGATTTCCACAAATAAAGCTTAAAATAAAAATGTCAACTTGTTTGGTTGAAAATTGTGGGAATGGTTAATGTTTTAATCAAGAAATTTTGCATTTTTCGAGAGTCCTGGGAGTCCTTAGGAGCCGAATTTTAAAAAATCCTTTCTTAGTGCACACCTCCTCTAACACACGATTCAGACCCAATTTTTTCCAGAATTTTAGGTCTTATGGTTTGGGCTGGGGGAACATGACGCAAATCGACATCTACTCCTTTATAGTAATACTCGATTAATGATGTTGTCCCTCTGATCATTTGTTAATTCTTTATTCAGCTTTGATTGGTCTAGTAAAATTCCTTTTAAAGTTTCGGAAACCTTTTAAAAACAATAATTGTTAAACAAAATTTTTTAGTTTATAAATATTACTTGTTACATAGCAACCTTCGTTTTGTAGAACATTTAATTGAGTTTTCTTGGTCTTGTTCCTCTTCCAGGTCTTCGTCGATTTTCTAAAAAAAAATTCAAAATTTAAAACAAAATTTTTACTTTACGTACCTGAGACTTTCGCCAGCTTAACAATTTGGATCGAAATTCCGCTCGAATACCTATCTTATCAATGGCATCTCTAATGTCATTTGTGGTCAGAAATGGTAGCGACTTATACGTAATACCTTTACCTGCCAAAAATTTTGAAATTAAATAAAAAAAATTCATTAGGAAGACAAACTTACGATTTAAATCTTCGAAAACTTCAGGTAACCCAAATGAGGAAAGCAAATCTTTTAGTTGTATTTCGTTTGGCTCCATCTTTGAAAACTGTATTGAAAAATGTTTAAATTTGGAAATGTTATTAAATAATTTAGTTTTTGGACTCAAAAACAAGCACTTTCTCAAGATGTTTTTTAATATTTTGATTGACCCTGTTTCTCCGGCACATTTTTCAATTCATTTTCTTTTATTATCGCCGGTTTAGCGTGATATTCCGGGCTATTTCCACTTCTTTTCAATTTCGCCTGTTCTCCATCGCCTATTTTTCTTTTCTCTTCGCCTGTTCGGCGTGGTTTTCAGCACATTTTTGATGTCTCACTTCTTCGTTTTCAGTTACTGGCCTAAAAATCTCGTTTTAATAAATTCGGCTTGTATTTGTTGTTATTATGGAACCGCGTCCTATTTGTTAAAATTTTTCTATTTCCCTTCAACACGAAATAGAATGCGCACATCAAAGAAGAAACGCGGAAACAAAAATATGCGGAACACAAACAAAATTTTATCACATAAAATAATAACATTTATTAGGGCCGTTTTCTCGTCCGTCCTGCAAAGTACAATTTAGCTAATAGCAGGATAAATTTATCCCGGTGCCAAATCGGCTTTCGTTTTCTCGTCCGTCCAAATAAAAGGCGCACTAATTTCAGACTAGGTGGCAACCCCACATCAGAAGAGTTAACTAATTGTCAAAAATTAAACGAAAAACTATCGAAAAATACCATAAAACAGTCATACTAACAGCTAATGATATAAATAACATTTCAAACTAATAATAATTATAGAAAATTAACCTTTTCTATTTCGATATATCTCTCCGGAATCGCCCCCAAGAGATTGAATTCTTACGTGCGTGCAATCTATGGCTCCTATGACATTCGGAAACTTGGCTATTTTATAAAAATCAACAAGATTTTCTTGAAGATCTTCAATACGCGGGAAATTAATAAATTGTTTTGATAAAGACGCTATAGCAAAAGAAACTTCCCTTACAACTCGACTGGCTGTGGCCACGCTAGCACCACAAAAATCGCCAACAGTTATAAGAAAACTGCCGCTTGCGTAGAATCTAAGAGCTATTAGAAGCTTAACCCATGGCTGTATTGTCGTTTCCCTGTAATAATGGTTTTTGATTATATGGAATTAGTTAAACCAAATGAATGCTCTTACTTCTTTACTTTAGATTCAAGTCGCAAAACAATTTTTTGCACAACAAATAGTGCCGTGCTCTTGCACAAGCAAAACCTTTTAACAAATTCTTCATCACTGTATTGTTTGAAGTAATTTCTCTGGGGTTCAGGAAATTCGACGATATCCAACAGAGTTTAAAGATAAATCGCTCGGGAATTCATTTTAAAATAAATTGAACAATTTTGATTCATATTTAACTGTAAATAGAATCAGCTGTTTTCGAATGAAGAGTGGAACCAGATTGTCAACGCTCGAATGTCTGGCAACACTTGCGCACAATCAAACCGCACAAATTTTGCACGGTGGATGAAGTACCATGACAAAATTTGTCATTACCTGCACTAACATAAAGACGAATAAACCGGCAGGCAAACTAAAGTACGGACAGGAAAACGGCCCTTAGTAAATATTAAAGAATTATTTATTTACCTTTTCCCTTGAATACGTTTCACTAATTATCGTTTGTAAGTTTGTAAGTTTCCCTTTTTTCACTAACTTTCGTTTTTCGTTTGTAATGCAAAAACCACGTCCGATTAGCTGAGCCGATTACTTGAAAGTGAGATCTAAATTTTTTGGCAGCCGACATGAAGGGTAAAGTCCCTTCAGTTCCAGAAATCACTATTCACTCGTGAATCACCATATGAATCACTCGTGACATGTCATTTGACACCGGTGACGCACCGGTGATTTTCCATAGAGACATTTGTTCGGGATGTCCTACCCCGTCCCATGGTGACAAGATGAGTGACATTTTTTCGAAGACATTCGTGATGTCACAAGTGCCTTATAAAAATTTTTTATATGAGAGGTCACCACCTTGTGACATGTCACTTAGTATTTCACGTGTGACTTTCAGAATTTTTTCAATGGAATGTCACTTCTGAAAATCCATCATCGGGTCACCTGTGTCATAGGTGATTTCATGTATGACTTCTTCAAAAATTTCATTAGCGATTTCATTAAAAAAAATATATATTACGGATATATTTATATTCATTTAATTCATTTTATTTATTTCATTTTATTTTATATTTGTTTTTTAAATTGTGTTATTAAAGTTATTAAGACTATTATTATTATTATTTCAAGTTTTTTGTTTCACCAACTTATTTTTAATATTAAGAAAGGCCTTTCTGAGGCACTTGTCTGGGTCTTCAGAATTTTTCATCAATGCTCCTAAAAATATAAAAAAGTATTAATATTGGTATTTATTTATTTATTAACATTATTTATTATTAATAAGCACTTTAACTTGCCACTTTCGGCTAATTGCCCGCGAACTTTCTAGGTTATTTTGCGAAACACATAACATTAAACACTTTTAAAATTGGTGCAAATTCACAAAATTGCACTTACCTGACTTTTTTTTTATAGCACTTGACACAAAAATAATTGATACGCAACAAAAAACCTCCTTCTCTTAGGAAATCCTCAAAAAGAATGTGATTGCACCAAGTCTTTTTCTCACCCCTTTGTCATGCTTCTTTTGTTTCATCTTCGCTTTTGGCGCGTGCCAATGCTCATATACCCTTTCTGAAACCGTAAATATCCGACTATATAATTTTTATTTGTTTAGTAAAATAAAAATTTTTTATAGCTGTTAATAATAAAGAAATATTAAAGGACCAATTTTTTAAACTTAACTAAAAAATTAGATTATATAATAATGTTAAATATAACATTTAATGAGTTAAATGTACTTTTTTAATTTAATTAAAATTACCTTCTTTTTATAATCAAATTATTTAGTTTAAAAAACAAAAAAAAATAGTTTATTTTCGAAATACAATATTGCTCAAAAAATGTAAGGGCATACACATGTCGCTGCGTCACACAAAATTTACCGGCCAAATTTTGGTTGTTAGCTGAACATAACTGTAAAACGCAAGAGAGAATAACAGACCAGCCGAAATTTGTCACTGCTAGCGTCGAGTGCAGCCAGATTATAAGACAAAGAAAGAGAGCGCAATAAAAAATATCGGCTATTCTTTCTCGCACGTCGGAGCTGCTCCGACTGCTCTGCTGACGTCGGCAGCGGCCGTGCGTTTGGACAAGTGAGTTTTGTCACCGACGTGACGCCAGAACTGAAGGGTATTGACAAGCACTGCTCGAAGCCGCTTCTCTGCGCTCAGCCTTAGAAACCTCTGGCACTTCCGAAGCGGATGGAATCCACGGCAGACTCGGCATCGGTAGGAATTTATACCTCGAGTGCAGACGTACTCCAATGCCTGAGTGCTGCGTGGACGAGGAACCATGATGTGATCTGGTAAGGAGTAATGGACGGAAAAAAGAAAAAACATATGAAGATAAGTTGAAAATGCTTAGATGGCGATGATGGTTGGAGAATTATGCGGAAGATGTTGGCTGAGAGTGTTCTCCTGGCAGAATAATCACCTTGGTCACGGGACGCTTAATAATCCTGCGTGGCGTGAGAGTGCCGACGACACGGACATTGCCTTCAGCCCCCGGAAAGACGAAGTCGATTCTGACCAGCCGCCACTCATTCGAGGGCAGATTGTCTTCTTTGACGACTACCATGTCTTCAACGCGGAGATTTGCGGTCGGGGACTGCCACTTGTTACGCTTGTGGAGCTCCTTGAGATACTCCTCTTCCCATCGAGCTTGGAATTGCTGATGGAGCGCCTTTAAGTGTTGCAACCGATTCACAATGGACTTGGATTCCCCCATTAATTCGGGTTCCACTATGGACAGAAGAGGCCCGCCGACTAGAAAATGCCCTGGTGTCAACGCCAAGAGATCAGTAGGATCTTCAGACAGTAGTAGCGGTGGACTTGTAAAACAAGGTTTTGAAGCTTTTGACACCAGCTTCCCACAGGCCTCCCATATGGGGTCCCCACGGAGGAATGAATTGCCAGTTGAGCTGCTGATGACTATACGCATCAGTCACAGACTCTTTTACGGCTTGGAGAAAAATCTCGGGAGAGGAGAGTGGCAGCGCCGACAAAGGTTTTCCCATTGTCGGACTGCACTTGACGGTGACAACCTCTTCTGGCTACGAAACGAGCGAAAGCGGCGAGAAATTTCTCGGTCGTCAGATCGGATGTAGGCTCTAAATGGATGGTCTTTGTAGAGAAACATACGAAAACCAACACCTACCCACTCGCTCTTTCGGAAAACTTCCCATCATCTGAACTTGCAAGCGCTTCTTATCTTGACCGGGTGAGACGTACGACAAACTGGTTACCTCCGTGCAACGTTATGAGATGCGTAAAGTTCACCAGTAGTCGAGAGAGTGCACATTCGTACGGGAGGATTATCGGATGTCGTTCGTCATATCGCAAGTTTTCGGAGGTCGTTATGCGGCCGCAAGCCCTTATAAGCCCTTTCTGATCTAGAAAGGGGTTTAATGAGAGGATGGAACTTTTCGCGGGCACAGGACGCTTTGACTCAAGCAGCGATATTCATTAGAAAAATATCTGCGCTGAGTGCTAATGACCATGAGCCGTTCAGCGGCGACAAGTTCTTGGGCTTCTAGACGGACTTCCGACATCTGCGACTGTTTCTTACATCGCTGGACAAAACGGTGGACATACGAAAGGACCCGTAAAGCTCTATCTAACTTTGAAAAGCGATCAAGGATGTCTTCTGTCGGGATGGACGCCACATGGGCCTTGACAGGACGCCTTTCCACTTCGGTCACCTGTAAGTCGGTGCTTTGGGAAGGCCACTGATCTCGTGGCTTTGACAACCAAGTTGGTCCATGCCACCAAAGGGAGTTGTCGATCAGGTCTTGTAGAGGCACTCCCCGACTGGCCAAGTCAGCTGGATTGTGTTCGGATTGAACATGTGCCCAATTGGCTGCCTCTGTGGACTGGGTAATCTTTGTTACCCGATTGGCAACTAACGTTGTCCATTGGCATGCCCGTTTGGCTAGCCATGCAAGCACAATTGTGGAATCGGTCCAACAATGGAGTTTCGAGGACAGCATTGACATATGGAGGAGGATGGATTCAACCATCTCGGATAGCAATAGAGCTCCAGACAGCTCTAGCCTGGAAAGCGACACAGTTTTGACTGGCGCCACGCGCGTCTTAGCCGTAAGAAGATGCACTAGTGTCGTGTGCCCCATTTCTACGCGCACATAGATCGCAGCACCATACGTCTTTTGAGAGGCGTCACAGAATCCATGATGTTCGACTCGGAACTCTGGGCGGAAGGAAACCCATCTGGGAATTCGGACTTGATCTAGGACCGAGTAGCTTTGGACAAAATCACGCCACTTTTGGCACAGTTCAATTGAGAGTTCATCAACCCACCCAAGATCATGAAGCCAGATCTCCTGCATGAAAATCTTGGCACAGACCACGAAAGGAGCGAGCCAGCCTGCTGGATCAAACAGCTTGGCGATTTGGGACAGAACATGTCGTTTCGTGAGCGTGGCTTCGTTGGATAGGTCTGGAGGGGCGAAGAAAAACTCATCGGATGTTGCTTTCCAACGGACTCCGAGAGTTTTCGCCGTGCTTTCCGTATCTATTTCGAGGAAACAGATGATCATTTCGATATGAGCCAGAACATCTTTATGGTTGGAGGTCCACTTCCTTAATGGAAAACCAGCCGAATCGAGGGCACTCTGCAACTCGCGAATGGTAAGGTGAGCCTCTTCTCCAGAGTCAGCTCCCGAAAGGACATCATCGACGCACATGCAACCACGAATAACTTTACTCGCCCTTGGATGGGTTAGTTGCACGTCGGTCGCCAGCTGTTGCAGAATTGACCCCAAACGTAACAGTTTTTAGCTCAAAATCGCGAATGTATCCTTCTCTATTGCGGAATAAGATACGTTGGAACGCTGTCTGCTTCGGATCTACCCAGATCTGCCGGTACATTTTCTCGATATCAGCACTGTACACAAAACGGAAATATCGCCACTTCAGGATCTGGATGGTTAGATCAGACTGTAGGACCGGGCCAGCATGAAGGATATCATTTAAGCTGACCACATTGGCTGGAGGCGTTGAAAACCACTTGAAGTTTGGTGGTCGTACTCTCCGGTTTTAACACCGCGTGGTGTGGAAGGTAATAACATGCTGAATCGTGGGTAGGAGGGACTTCTCTCATGTGGTTGAGGTCGAGATATTCTTGAATCACTGAGTCGTACTTGGATTTTAGCGTACTGTCCCTTTTTGCCGCTGCTCGTTTCTTAAGAATTGAGCAAACGCCAGGGATCTGGACTTCATAGGGAGCATTTCATGTTCTCAGGATCTCAAAACGGAAGACTCACGACATACCTGCCGGTATCGTCATTTGTAGTGGTTCGAAGGAAATTATCCTCACAGATCACGTCGGATTCTTTTGCCACCTTTACTGGCAGATCCTCCACCTCCCAGAATTTGGTGAGGAGTTTATCGAGGGACGCTTCGTACCTGTGTGCAACACACGTGGAAAAGGATGAAATTCGATCTTGCCTCGGAGCGGGTACTGGTCCTGTTAGAATCCAGCCGAAAATGGTCTCTTGACCGAGAAGAGAGCCACAGATGTTCGCTCGGGTGCCGCTTAGTAAAATGGATGGAAGTATATCGGCCCCGATTAGAAGATCTATTTGTGCGCTCTCATAAAACATTGGATCCGCTAGTGGAAGTTCGGGAAGATCTCGCAGGTAATGTTGCGGAAGCGGACATGAGGGAAGATTTCCGGCTATTTGCGGAAGCACGTAGACAGTGGTGTTAAACTGCAAACTAGGCCGGGTCGGAGAACGAATCGTAAATTGGCAGAGCTCTTTAGTCTCAGCGGAGACCGTTTGATTAGGCCGTGAGACCTGTGCCTGGATGACCTAGAACGGCAGCTTAATTAGGTTGAAAAGGCGCATAGAAATGAAGGTCGCCTCAGATCCAGAGTCTATTAAGGCTCGCGCTTGGTAGTTGGAACCCTGAAGGCATATATTAATCATGGCGGTGCCTAGGAAGACTGACCTAGAGCCCGCTGCAAAATAATTTCGAAGTGTTGGCTGCGTGCCACTGGCAGCCGAGGGACCGGGAGTATTCGGTCTGGATCTGGGCGTTGGCGTTGCATTTGCGCGCGCTGGGGATGGGGTGCCTCGGTGTAGGAGGGTGTGATGGCGGCCGCGGCACGTGAAGCAGTTATGTGCGCTTTCGCAGTCGCGTTTCCGTTTGATATAGGCGATGCGTTGGTCGACCGTCATCCGGAGAAACTGGGCGCATGTGCGTATTGGATGGTTTTCTCTATTACAGAGATCGCACCCTCTAGGTTGTCGAGGTGTTACCCTTGTCTCATAAGAATTTATTCTCCGAGACGCCGAGTTGGATGTGGATGCCCTGGGCTGAGTCTGACTAGAACCTGATGGTCGAACATCATCTATGGCTTCTAGTGTTCTGTGACGCTCTGTTTGGAAAACGTTCAGCTCATGCCACGTAGGGATTTGGCTTTGTTATGAAGGGACTGCTTCCATAAGGAAAGCGTAAGCTTTGGGAGTTTGGATGAACACATATACACGAAGAGGCAATCCCAAGTTTCGACCTGAATACCGGACATTTCTAACGCCGTAAGGCACCCCTGGATGGTACTTTGAAGTTCTTTTAAAGCTGACCAAGACTCCTGTGTGACGGACGGCACATTGAAGAGTATCTTTAATTGACTGTTTACTAACAATCGCTTGTTTTCGAAACGCTCAGTGAGGTTATCCCACGCTGAGCGAAAGCCATCATTAGTAAGTGGGGAATTTGAAACTATATTGTGAGCGTCGCCACTCGTTTTAGCGTTGAGGTGGAATACCTTTTCGACTGGAGTGAGTCTGGGATTGTTAATATAAATTGCCGTGAAGAGATTCCTAAAGGTTGGCCAACAAAGATAATCGCCAGTAAAAACCTAGGTATCGCACGGCGGCAGTCGGCAGCCTGGGGAAGCTTGCGGAAGTTGCGGAGTTTGCGCTATCATATCTGCTATCTGGGCGCCGCACCTTTCGTACGCGCTTTAGCAATAACCGTACTTAGCCTTGAGGACTGGCAAGCTGTCAGCTGCACTTTCTCCGGCTGCTACAAGGCACGCGGTACATGCATCGTACTCTTTTTTGATGCGGACCCATACCTCTTTGATTTCATCTCGGCGAATATTGAGGATGGACAACGTAGGAGGGACCGCCGCGGGAATATTTATTCGCGATTTCAATTCGGAAAGTCGATCCGAGACTTCAATAAATTGGTTTAAGGCGAGTTCGGCAGCCGTTGCAACCATTTTTGTGCTGGCTCGCGTGGATCTTTCGATGGGAGAAGGAGTCCTTTTGGGAATTGGCGTCTTGACCTTTGTAGGTGTGGGCGACCTTACAGCGATTTTTGGTAATTTCGGTGATGGAACAGGGGATAGTTTGTTAGAACTGTCCCTGGACATACCAAACTAGGATGCTGTTAAGATGGAATGGGCGCGCTGATATTTCGGACAACAATCAGAGAACCAATTACGGACTCACTTATGGACTGGTGGAAATAGGGTGTCGACCGGCTAAAATAGTCGAAATGCAAGGCTGAATTGTTGTGAAAATAATCCCCAGGATTTTGGTGGAACAATGGAACAAGAATGGGAAAAAACCAAAAAAAAAAAATAAAATACTGAAAAATATTGTTCTTGATGAAGTATTATTCGTTTAGTATTTTATTGAGGGGTGGATGGCCGAATTAGGAAGGGATTGGATGTCCCCGGCAGTGTATGGAGATTGTTAGTATTTTTTTATACCCTTGCAGAGGGTATAATGATTTCAGTCAGAAGTTTGCAACGCAGTGAAGGAGACGTTTCAGACCCTATAAAGTATATATATTCTTGGTCAGCATGACTAGACGAGTCGATCTAGCCATGTCCGTCTGTCCGTCTGTCCGTCCGTCTGTCCGTCTGTCCGTCTGTCCGTCCGTCCGTTTCTACGCAAACTAGTCCCTCAGTTTTTAAGCTATCGAGCTGAAACTTTACCAAAAGTCGTATTTCTGTTGCAGGTAGTATATAAGTCGGAGCCGGCCGGATTTGACAACTATATCTTATAGCTCCCATAGTAATAATCGGAAAAATAATTGAAAAAAAAGTATAACTTATGTGTTTTTTGACATATTACCTTATGCTCTTGGATATATCATTTTTTTAACAAAATTATAGCTTCGGTGTCTTTTGACATATTTCCTTCTACTCTTTGGAATATCGTTTTTTTAATACTTCTGATTTTCGATTTAAATTTTATAAAAATCGGACGACTATATCATATAGCTCCCATAGGAATGATCGGAAAATTAATGGGAAATTAATAGGAAAAAAATTATAGCTTTGTTAATTTTTATTGTATTCTCTTTTACTCTTGAATATAACTTTATTTTATTATTTTAGAATTTCGAAATAAATTTTACATAAATCGGACGACTATATTATATAGCTCCCATAGGAATGATCAATCAATTATTGTCAAAATTGCTATAATTCGGTTTGTTCCAAATCGAAATTCAGATTTTTGTAATTTGTAATTAAATTGGAATTAACTGCAAGGGTATATAGACTTCGGCTGGCCGAAGTTAGCTTCCTTTCTTGTTTCTATTTAAAAAACTATTCGAAGCCAAACAAATAATACTTTGCAGTGGTATGCGGATGGTATTTTTTAATTCTTTTGGAACTCTAGCGATAAGGGTTTTTTTTTGTAAATTTAATTTTAAATTTGATTAAAATTTTTTTTTTAATTTTCAGTATTTATTTAAATTTATTAGAATTGAGCTTGGTATTTATTTGAACCAGCTCGGTATAAAGAGCACTTGGAATGATGGATACCAAAAATAATGCCCGAAAGATCTCGTGCATAAAGCCCCTTTTGCGGGCTGTGATTTCTTTGGTATGCAGTTTGCACGTATGTATGTGTAAATGTTATGTGCGCAACGAATATGTTGAATAGGGAAAAAACACACTGAGACTCACGTCGGCTTTGGGAATTTATTTAATATATATTTATGGATGGCCGACGGAAATACTTCGAAGTTCGGGATTCGGTGTATTGGATGTAATATATGTATAATATATGGAATATGTACTGTATATGTATAATATGTGGGGTATGTATATATGGAATCAAAATGGCGGATTTAAATTTTGTATGTTGTAAATTTTCGATTTATTGTAGACTGTATTTGGATTTGGAATAATGTATGCAAATATTTGTCACAGCGGATATACAATCGGCTTTGGGAATTTATTTAATATATATTTATGGATGGCCGACGGAAATACTTCGAAGTTCGGGATTCGGTGTATTGGATGTAATATATGTATAATATATGGAATATGTACTGTATATGTATAATATGTGGGGTATGTATATATGGAATCAAAATGGCGGATTTAAATTTTGTATGTTGTAAATTTTCGATTTATTGTGGACTGTATTTGGATTTGGAATAATGTATACAAATATTTGTCACAGCGGATATACAATAAAAAATCAATATCAAAAATATTTGTGGGCCTAAAATGGCGGATTTAATTTTTCGGTTCCCCTTTTGTGGGAAATTAATTTGAATTTAATTTTTGAATTTAATTTATTTTTTACTGCTCACTGACTTTTTTGTCTCACTTTACGCTTGACTTTTTATTTGCACACTTTTATTTGGATTAATATTTTTTAATTTCTTCGTTTTGATGTTGGATGTATTTTTACTGGATGTACGGCCAAATGCGAATATGAAACTAGTACATCAATATGCACAAGAAAAGGAATTGGAAAATAGGCAATATGGCGGCACGTTAAAGGAGACGAAGAAATAAAAGACGGAATTGGAATTTACTAACTGCCGTTGTCGGATTAAATCGGACTTGGATTTTAGACAAATCGCACAGAAAGTCAAACGAATTATGTTTTCGGATGGCTGACTGTCGACCGGCAGTTAATTGGGAATTAATAAATTGCACTTATCTGCTGGAGCAATCCGGCTCGAAGGACCAAAAAATGAAGAGCTGGGGGCGTCGCAGATCGATCGTTGTTGAAGGCAGCTTCCGGAGGCGTTGCGGCTGTTGCAAATAGCCGGTGGCAAGCTGTGGGGGAGAGAACAAAAGCACTCGGCGATCGCGACGATAGAAAAGAAAATTGAGAACACACTGGACTTTTTCGGTTTATTGCGCGGACCGGCCGGGCGATGTATTTCAATGTAAGTTACAGAGAGTACTAAACTTAAACTACTTGAGCGCTGTGCTTCAGAGCGCTGTGTAGAGATCACGGGCGCGGGAAGGCGGGAGAGCGAGAGAGCCTGGAAGTAAGCATTCCCAACGAGGGAAGAGCGGGTATTGGAAGAGCGGGGGATTGGAAGAGCGGGGGATTTAAGAAACTCATCTCACATAATCAAGTTGCTTTTAAAAAAACATAGCACTATGGACGCTTTGCTGGGTCTTCGACCAAAAATCACGTCTCTATCCTGGCGACTAATTTTGGTCCAAGGCTTTACAAACTTGTCAAGGCCTTCATGACTATTCATTAGAAAAATATCTGCGCTGAGTGCTAATGACCATGAGCCGTTCAGCGGCGACAAGTTCTTGGGCTTCTAGACGGACTTCCGACATCTGCGACTGTTTCTTACATCGCTGGACAAAACGGTGGACATACGAAAGGACCCGTAAAGCTCTATCTAACTTTGAAAAGCGATCAAGGATGTCTTCTGTCGGGATGGACGCCACATGGGCCTTGACAGGACGCCTTTCCACTTCGGTCACCTGTAAGTCGGTGCTTTGGGAAGGCCACTGATCTCGTGGCTTTGACAACCAAGTTGGTCCATGCCACCAAAGGGAGTTGTCGATCAGGTCTTGTAGAGGCACTCCCCGACTGGCCAAGTCAGCTGGATTGTGTTCGGATTGAACATGTGCCCAATTGGCTGCCTCTGTGGACTGGGTAATCTTTGTTACCCGATTGGCAACGAGCGTTGTCCATTGGCATGCCCGTTTGGCTAGCCATGCAAGCACAATTGTGGAATCGGTCCAACAATGGAGTTTCGAGGACAGCATTGACATATGGAGGAGGATGGATTCAACCATCTCGGATAGCAATAGAGCTCCAGACAGCTCTAGCCTGGAAAGCGACACAGTTTTGACTGGCGCCACGAGCGTCTTAGCCGTAAGAAGATGCACTAGTGTCGTGTGCCCCATTTCTACGCGCACATAGATCGCAGCACCATACGTCTTTTGAGAGGCGTCACAGAATCCATGATGTTCGACTCGGAACTCTGGGCGGAAGGAAACCCATCTGGGAATTCGGACTTGATCTAGGACCGAGTAGCTTTGGACAAAATCACGCCACTTTTGGCACAGTTCAATTGAGAGTTCATCAACCCACCCAAGATCATGAAGCCAGATCTCCTGCATGAAAATCTTGGCACAGACCACGAAAGGAGCGAGCCAGCCTGCTGGATCAAACAGCTTAGCGATTTGGGACAGAACATGTCGTTTCGTGAGCGTGGCTTCGTTGGATAGGTCTGGAGGGGCGAAGAAAAACTCATCGGATGTTGCTTTCCAACGGACTCCGAGAGTTTTCGCCGTGCTTTCCGTATCTATTTCGAGGAAACAGATGATCATTTCGATATGAGCCAGAACATCTTTATGGTTGGAGGTCCACTTCCTTAATGGAAAACCAGCCGAATCGAGGGCACTCTGCAACTCGCGAATGGTAAGGTGAGCCTCTTCTCCAGAGTCAGCTCCCGAAAGGACATCATCGACGCACATGCAACCACGAATAACTTTACTCGCCCTTGGATGGGTTAGTTGCACGTCGGTCGCCAGCTGTTGCAGAATTGACCCCAAACGTAACAGTTTTTAGCTCAAAATCGCGAATGTATCCTTCTCTATTGCGGAATAAGATACGTTGGAACGCTGTCTGCTTCGGATCTACCCAGATCTGCCGGTACATTTTCTCGATATCAGCACTGTACACAAAACGGAAATATCGCCACTTCAGGATCTGGATGGTTAGATCAGACTGTAGGACCGGGCCAGCATGAAGGATATCATTTAAGCTGACCCCATTGGCTGGAGGCGTTGAAAACCACTTGAAGTTTGGTGGTCGTACTCTCCGGTTTTAACACCGCGTGGTGTGGAAGGTAATAACATGCTGAATCGTGGGTAGGAGGGACTTCTCTCATGTGGTTGAGGTCGAGATATTCTTGAATCACTGAGTCGTACTTGGATTTTAGCGTACTGTCCCTTTTTGCCGCTGCTCGTTTCTTAAGAATTGAGCAAACGCCAGGGATCTGGACTTCATAGGGAGCATTTCATGTTCTCAGGATCTCAAAACGGAAGACTCACGACATACCTGCCGGTATCGTCATTTGTAGTGGTTCGAAGGAAATTATCCTCACAGATCACGTCGGATTCTTTTGCCACCTTTACTGGCAGATCCTCCACCTCCCAGAATTTGGTGAGGAGTTTATCGAGGGACGCTTCGTACCTGTGTGCAACACACGTGGAAAAGGATGAAATTCGATCTTGCCTCGGAGCGGGTACTGGTCCTGTTAGAATCCAGCCGAAAATGGTCTCTTGACCGAGAAGAGAGCCACAGATGTTCGCTCGGGTGCCGCTTAGTAAAATGGATGGAAGTATATCGGCCCCGATTAGAAGATCTATTTGTGCGCTCTCATAAAACATTGGATCCGCTAGTGGAAGTTCGGGAAGATCTCGCAGGTAATGTTGCGGAAGCGGACATGAGGGAAGATTTCCGGCTATTTGCGGAAGCACGTAGACAGTGGTGTTAAACTGCAAACTAGGCCGGGTCGGAGAACGAATCGTAAATTGGCAGAGCTCTTTAGTCTCAGCGGAGACCGTTTGATTAGGCCGTGAGACCTGTGCCTGGATGACCTAGAACGGCAGCTTAATTAGGTTGAAAAGGCGCACAGAAATGAAGGTCGCCTCAGATCCAGAGTCTATTAAGGCTCGCGCTTGGTAGTTGGAACCCTGAAGGCATATATTAATCATGGCGGTGCCTAGGAAGACTGACCTAGAGCCCGCTGCAAAATAATTTCGAAGTGTTGGCTGCGTGCCACTGGCAGCCAAGGGACCGGGAGTATTCGGTCTGGATCTGGGCGTTGGCGTTGCATTTGCGCGCGCTGGGGATGGGGTGCCTCGGTGTAGGAGGGTGTGATGGCGGCCGCGGCACGTGAAGCAGTTATGTGCGCTTTCGCAGTCGCGTTTCCGTTTGATATAGGCGATGCGTTGGTCGACCGTCATCCGGAGAAACTGGGCGCATGTGCGTATTGGATGGTTTTCTCTATTACAGAGATCGCACCCTCTAGGTTGTCGAGGTGTTACCCTTGTCTCATAAGAATTTATTCTCCGAGACGCCGAGTTGGATGTGGATGCCCTGGGCTGAGTCTGACTAGAACCTGATGGTCGAACATCATCTATGGCTTCTAGTGTTCTGTGACGCTCTGTTTGGAAAACGTTCAGCTCATGCCACGTAGGGATTTGGCTTTGTTATGAAGGGACTGCTTCCATAAGGAAAGCGTAAGCTTTGGGAGTTTGGATGAGCACATATACACGAAGAGGCAATCCCAAGTTTCGACCTGAATACCGGACATTTCTAACGCCGTAAGGCACCCCTGGATGGAACTTTGAAGTTCTTTCAAAGCTGACCAAGACTCCTGTGTGACGGACGGCACATTGAAGAGTATCTTTAATTGACTGTTTACCAACAATCGCTTGTTTTCGAAACGCTCAGTGAGGTTATCCCACGCTGAGCGAAAGCCATCATTAGTAAGCGGGGAATTTGAAACTATATTGTGAGCGTCGCCACTCGTTTTAGCGTTGAGGTGGAATACCTTTTCGACTGGAGTGAGTCTGGGATTGTTAATATAAATTGCCGTGAAGAGATTCCTAAAGGTTGGCCAACAAAGATAATCGCCAGTAAAAACCTAGGTATCGCACGGCGGCAGTCGGCAGCCTGACGGAATGTATGTCTGAGAAGGATCAGCTGGCGTTGGGGAAGCTTGCGGAAGTTGCGGAGTTTGCGCTATCATATCTGCTATCTGGGCGCCGCACCTTTCGTACGCGCTTTAGCAATAACCGTACTTAGCCTTGAGGACTGGCAAGCTGTCAGCTGCACTTTCTCCGGCTGCTACAAGGCACGCGGTACATGCATCGTACTCTTTTTTGATGCGGACCCATACCTCTTTGATTTCATCTCGGCGAATATTGAGGATGGACAACGTAGGAGGGACCGCCGCGGGAATATTTATTCGCGATTTCAATTCGGAAAGTCGATCCGAGACTTCAATAAATTGGTTTAAGGCGAGTTCGGCAGCCGTTGCAACCATTTTTGTGCTGGCTCGCGTGGATCTTTCGATGGGAGAAGGAGTCCTTTTGGGAATTGGCGTCTTGACCTTTGTAGGTGTGGGCGACCTTACAGCGATTTTTGGTAATTTCGGTGATGGAACAGGGGATAGTTTGTTAGAACTGTCCCTGGACATACCAAACTAGGATGCTGTTAAGATGGAATGGGCGCGCTGATATTTCGGACAACAATCAGAGAACCAATTACGGACTCACTTATGGACTGGTGGAAATAGGGTGTCGACCGGCTAAAATAGTCGAAATGCAAGGCTGAATTGTTGTGAAAATAATCCCCAGGATTTTGGTGGAACGATGGAACAAGAATGGGAAAAAACCAAAAAAAAAAATAAAATACTGAAAAATATTGTTCTTGATGAAGTATTATTCGTTTAGTATTTTATTGAGGGGTGGATGGCCGAATTAGGAA
Source organism: Drosophila mimetica (assembly GCA_037075245.1). Classification (NCBI taxonomy): domain Eukaryota; kingdom Metazoa; phylum Arthropoda; class Insecta; order Diptera; family Drosophilidae; genus Drosophila; species Drosophila mimetica. The sequence continues at coordinate 28,452,227 of JBAMCH010000007.1, read as the reverse complement.
GGGATTGGATGTCCCCGGCAGTGTATGGAGATTGTTAGTATTTTTTTATACCCTTGCAGAGGGTATAATGATTTCAGTCAGAAGTTTGCAACGCAGTGAAGGAGACGTTTCAGACCCTATAAAGTATATATATTCTTGGTCAGCATGACTAGACGAGTCGATCTAGCCATGTCCGTCTGTCCGTCTGTCCGTCCGTCTGTCCGTCTGTCCGTCTGTCCGTCTGTCCGTCTGTCCGTCCGTCCGTTTCTACGCAAACTAGTCCCTCAGTTTTTAAGCTATCGAGCTGAAACTTTACCAAAAGTCGTATTTCTGTTGCAGGTAGTATATAAGTCGGAGCCGGCCGGATTTGACAACTATATCTTATAGCTCCCATAGTAATAATCGGAAAAATAATTGAAAAAAAAGTATAACTTATGTGTTTTTTGACATATTACCTTATGCTCTTGGATATATCATTTTTTTAACAAAATTATAGCTTCGGTGTCTTTTGACATATTTCCTTCTACTCTTTGGAATATCGTTTTTTTAATACTTCTGATTTTCGGACGACTATATCATATAGCTCCCATAGGAATGATCGGAAAATTAATGGGAAATTAATAGGAAAAAAATTATAGCTTTGTTAATTTTTATTGTATTCTCTTTTACTCTTGAATATAACTTTATTTTATTATTTTAGAATTTCGAAATAAATTTTACATAAATCGGACGACTATATTATATAGCTCCCATAGGAATGATCAATCAATTATTGTCAAAATTGCTATAATTCGGTTTGTTCCAAATCGAAATTCAGATTTTTGTAATTTGTAATTAAATTGGAATTAACTGCAAGGGTATATAGACTTCGGCTGGCCGAAGTTAGCTTCCTTTCTTGTTTCTATTTAAAAAACTATTCGAAGCCAAACAAATAATACTTTGCAGTGGTATGCGGATGGTATTTTTTAATTCTTTTGGAACTCTAGCGATAAGGGTTTTTTTTTGTAAATTTAATTTTAAATTTGATTAAAATTTTTTTTTTAATTTTCAGTATTTATTTAAATTTATTAGAATTGAGCTTGGTATTTATTTGAACCAGCTCGGTATAAAGAGCACTTGGAATGATGGATACCAAAAATAATGCCCGAAAGATCTCGTGCATAAAGCCCCTTTTGCGGGCTGTGATTTCTTTGGTATGCAGTTTGCACGTATGTATGTGTAAATGTTATGTGCGCAACGAATATGTTGAATAGGGAAAAAACACACTGAGACTCACGTCGGCTTTGGGAATTTATTTAATATATATTTATGGATGGCCGACGGAAATACTTCGAAGTTCGGGATTCGGTGTATTGGATGTAATATATGTATAATATATGGAATATGTACTGTATATGTATAATATGTGGGGTATGTATATATGGAATCAAAATGGCGGATTTAAATTTTGTATGTTGTAAATTTTCGATTTATTGTGGACTGTATTTGGATTTGGAATAATGTATGCAAATATTTGTCACAGCGGATATACAATAAAAAATCAATATCAAAAATATTTGTGGGCCTAAATTGGCGGATTTAATTTTTCGGTTCCCTTTTTGTGGGAAATTAATTTGAATTTAATTTTTGAATTTAATTTATTTTTTACTGCTCACTGACTTTTTTGTCTCACTTTACGCTTGACTTTTTATTTGCACACTTTTATTCGGATTAATATTTTTTAATTTCTTCGTTTTGATGTTGGATGTATTTTTACTGGATGTACGGCCAAATGCGAATATGAAACTTGTACATCAATATGCACAAGAAAAGGAATTGGAAAATAGGCAATATGGCGGCACGTTAAAGGAGACGAAGAAATAAAAGACGGAATTGGAATTTACTAACTGCCGTTGTCGGATTAAATCGGACTTGGATTTTAGACAAATCGCACAGAAAGTCAAACGAATTATGTTTTCGGATGGCTGACTGTCGACCGGCAGTTAATTGGGAATTAATAAATTGCACTTATCTGCTGGAGCAATCCGGCTCGAAGGACCAAAAAATGAAGAGCTGGGGGCGTCGCAGATCGATCGTTGTTGAAGGCAGCTTCCGGAGGCGTTGCGGCTGTTGCAAATAGCCGGTGGCAAGCTGTGGGGGAGAGAACAAAAGCACTCGGCGATCGCGACGATGGAAAAGAAAATTGAGAACACACTGGACTTTTTCGGTTTATTGCGCGGACCGGCCGGGCGATGTATTTCAATGTAAGTTACAGAGAGTACTAAACTTAAACTACTTGAGCGCTGTGCTTCAGAGCGCTGTGTAGAGATCACGGGCGCGGGAAGGCGGGAGAGCGAGAGAGCCTGGAAGTAAGCATTCCCAACGAGGGAAGAGCGGGTATTGGAAGAGCGGGGGATTGGAAGAGCGGGGGATTTAAGAAACTCATCTCACATAATCAAGTTGCTTTTAAAAAAACATAGCACTATGGACGCTTTGCTGGGTCTTCGACCAAAAATCACGTCTCTATCCTGGCGACTAATTTTGGTCCAAGGCTTTACAAACTTGTCAAGGCCTTCATGACTAATCGCTCGTTCAGGGTTCGAATAAACAATGTCACCTCGAACTCCCTCATCTTGCACAACGGAATTCCTCAGGGTTCCCCACTTTCTGTAGTCTTATTTATGATAGCTTTTGAAGAAATCAACAGCATTTTATCTCGACATAAAGAGATCCATATATCAGTATATGCAGACGACGCTATCATTTTCACAAATATAAGAAATATCAACACTGTTAAAACAAAATTTTTGGAAATACTGTACCAAATTAACTTGTGGGGAGCAACTTCTGGTGCCTCTCTTGCTATTGATAAATGACAGCTACTATATATTTGCCGCAAACACCGATGTAACCTTTCCGACTTAGACTTTAGCAACCACAAAATAAAAAATGTCAACTTCTTAAAAATTATAACCTTCGACTCGAAACTTATTTTCCATCAACAATGTAATATTCTTAGACAACAACTTGAAACTAGATTTAATATTATTAAATTCCTATCATCCAAATACACTTGTATACACACTAATACTCTTTTGGTCATTACACCCGCTCTAATGCTCTCGAAAATAGACAATGGCCTGCCAATCTTCGGTTGGTGTGTCAAATCGCACCTATAAAGAATTCAAGGGCCCTACCACTGGGCAATGCGCCGCACCTCTCCAATACCATGCACATTGGCACAATGATGCTCATCCCAAAGATATACACCTCATCAAACCGCCTACACACTAAAGACTTGGCAACCATTTTCAAGCAAAAACGGAATTATCAACACTTAGACGTTGCGCCAGCTACATAAAACAGCTCGACCTACCCCTACCTAAGTCCAGGAAGTCTTTTAAATCGCCAGAATTTTGGGTGTCCAAAAAGCCTAATATAAACACTCAAATCTACAACGGTGCTAAGATACATGTCCTCAAGAATTCCAAAAACGATTTTAATGTGTACAATCAAATCTGGGGCACAAAACCTGGATTTTCACCGATGGTTCTAAAGTCAGACGCGACCACCTTTGCTGTGGTAGACTGCAACCAAAGAATTATTGCAGGAGGAAGGCTTCCGCCCTACAACTCCATTTTCACCGCCGAAGCTTTTGGTATATTAAAAGCATGCCATTTCGCCTCTAAGAACCCTGGACAATTTGTTATTTGCACAGATAGCCTCTCATCTATATCCGCCCTACGCAACGTAAAACACAATGATCCCACAATTCAGGAAATAAGGCACATTCTAAGTTCACATCCAACAAAAATCACCACACTTTGGGTTCCCAGTTACCAAGGAATCAGTGGAAACGAACTATCCGACAAGGCCGCCCAAGAAATAAGACATGCACCTTCCTTTCTCTTTACCCCGTTTAATTCCAAGGACATACAAAACCAAATTAGGGTACACCTTGAAGAAAAGAAAATCTCCGAATGGGTACTCTTTGTGCACAGATATCAAACAATAAACCCAGCTTGTAACAAGTTATACCCTCCGCCCAATACCGGAAGAAGGTCTTGCGGGACATTCATCCTCTGTAATGCCAACGGTTGTTCTTCTAACTATGTAAATGAATTGATTCGAGATGAGATCATAGTACATACACCATACGATGCCGTCCGAGCATACGATGCCGTCAGAAGTCCCAGCCAACTCTGGAAGATGTGCTTATAGTTGCAGAAACCTATGAGACAACTACAAAAACCGTGGCAGCCCTCAAAGAAACAGTCTCAAAGCAAGATCCAATAAACGCAGTTCACACCTAAATAAAAAAAACCATTCCTTGGTGGTGGTAAAAGTGATGCAAAATCAAACAAAAGTTCGCTAAAATCATGTTCTGGTTGTGGACACAATCATGCTAGAGGGAAGTGCAAGTTACGCGATGCCGTATGTCACAAGTGCGGTATAAAAGGACATATAGCTGTTGTATGCATGTCGAAGCAAGACAAAAGTAAATGGCATATGCAAAAAAGTCGCAAATCCGAAGCAAACGAAATCGAAACGATTAAAGCTGTAAACAGTGTTACAGGTCAAGTCAAGTGTCGGCAGAACAAGATTCTTATAGATCTTGAAATAAACAGCAAAGTGATATAATTCCAAATGGATTCCGGAGCCACAGCGTCCGTGATCAACGCCATACACCAATACCACTGCTTGGGGAGTTGCACACAATTGCAAAGTGATGGTGAAAAAGAGAAGCAAGTGGTCATAATCGTTGCGAACATTGAGACATCATACAATCTATTTGGCATGGATTTATTCAACATTTTCGGCTTTGATATTATGCAAGTATCAAACGTTCAAGAGGTGCACCAAGACGAATTAAGTGACATTTGCAGCACGTACAACGAGGTGTTCGATCCAGCCATAGCACTATGGGGCATTTGACCCGTTTTTTTTTTTTTTGGCATAAATGTGTTTTTTACAAGTATGAAAATTGTTAGGACAATAATGAAATCGTATTAAGAATGGATCACACTATAATGTTACATACCACAAATGTTAAGTTAATAATGTTAAAATAACAGCTGTTAAAGTCTGCCGTCCCTAGCGACCACAACATTTCACATTTTACTACACTTTGTAACGAACTGATTTTGATGTCTGATCGCTACGAGATTCGTGCGGCTAGCTCAGAGAAGTTGTGTGTTCGTCCCACCAAATTTATATAAACGTGACCGCCCAGGGGATCAGTGAAAAGCACAGAATTAACGGGTTCGAATAGGGTTTATTGCGGGTGTAATTACAGCGGGCTCAATGGCGGGTTGCACACTTTTATTTGGATTAATATTTTTTAATTTCTTCGTTTTGATGTTGGATGTATTTTTACTGGATGTACGGCCAAATGCGAATATGAAACTTGTACATCAATATGCACAAGAAAAGGAATTGGAAAATAGGCAATATGGCGGCACGTTAAAGGAGACGAAGAAATAAAAGACGGAATTGGAATTTACTAACTGCCGTTGTCGTATTAAATCGGATTTGGATTTTAGACAAATCGCACAGAAAGTCAAACGAATTATGTTTTCGGATGGCTGACTGTCGACCGGCAGTTAATTGGGAATTAATAAATTGCACTTATCTGCTGGAGCAATCCGGCTCGAAGGACCAAAAAATGAAGAGCTGGGGGCGTCGCAGATCGATCGTTGTTGAAGGCAGCTTCCGGAGGCGTTGCGGCTGTTGCAAATAGCCGGTGGCAAGCTGTGGGGGAGAGAACAAAAGCACTCGGCGATCGCGACGATAGAAAAGAAAATTGAGAACACACTGGACTTTTTCGGTTTATTGCGCGGACCGGCCGGGCGATGTATTTCAATGTAAGTTACAGAGAGTACTAAACTTAAACTACTTGAGCGCTGTGCTTCAGAGCGCTGTGTAGAGATCACGGGCGGGGGAAGGCGGGAGAGCGAGAGAGCCTGGAAGTAAGCATTCCCAACGAGGGAAGAGCGGGTATTGGAAGAGCGGGGGATTGGAAGAGCGGGGGATTGGAAGAGCGGGGGATTGGAAGAGCGGGGGATTTAAGAGCGAGGAAAGCGGCGTAAACACACTTGAAAAAATAATTGCCCAGAGACTTCTCTGGCTTATTAACCATCACAAACTCATCTCACGTAATCAAGTTGCTTTTAAAAAAACATAGCACTATGGACGCTTTGCTGGGTCTTCGACCAAAAATCACGTCTCTATCCTGGCGACTAATTTTGGTCCAAGGCTTTACAAACTTGTCAAGGCCTTCATGACTAATCGCTTGTTCAGGGTTCGAATAAACAATGTCACCTCGAACTCCCTCATCTTGCACAACGGAATTCCTCAGAGTTCCCCACTTTCTGTAGTTTTATTTATGATAGCTTTTGAAGAAATCAACAGCATTTTATCTCGACATAAAGAGATCCATATATCAGTATATGCAGACGACGCTATCATTTTCACAAATATAAGAAATATCAACACTGTTAAAACAAAATTTTTGGAAATACTGTACCAAATTAACTTGTGGGGAGCAACTTCTGGTGCCTCTCTTGCTATTGATAAATGACAGCTACTATATATTTGCCGCAAACACCGATGTAACCTTTCCGACTTAGACTTTAGCAACCACAAAATAAAAAATGTCAACTTCTTAAAAATTATAACCTTCGACTCGAAACTTATTTTCCATCAACAATGTAATATTCTTAGACAACAACTTGAAACTAGATTTAATATTATTAAATTCCTATCATCCAAATACACTTGTATACACACTAATACTCTTTTGGTCATTACACCCGCTCTAATGCTCTCGAAAATAGACAATGGCCTGCCAATCTTCGGTTGGTGTGTCAAATCGCACCTATAAAGAATTCAAGGGCCCTACCACTGGGCAATGCGCCGCACCTCTCCAATACCATGCACATTGGCACAATGATGCTCATCCCAAAGATATACACCTCATCAAACCGCAAAGCAAAAACGGAATTATCAACACTTAGACGTTGCGCCAGCTACATAAAACAGCTCGACCTACCCCTACCTAAGTCCAGGAAGTCTTTTAAATCGCCAGAATTTTGGGTGTCCAAAAAGCCTAATATAAACACTCAAATCTACAACGGTGCTAAGATACATGTCCTCAAGAATTCCAAAAACGATTTTAATGTGTACAATCAAATCTGGGGCACAAAACCTGGATTTTCACCGATGGTTCTAATGTCAGACGCGACCACCTTTGCTGTGGTAGACTGCAACCAAAAAATTATTGCAGGAGGAAGGCTTCCGCCCTACAACTCCATTTTCACCGCCGAAGCTTTTGGTATATTAAAAGCATGCCATTTCGCCTCTAAGAACCCTGGACAATTTGTTATTTGCACAGATAGCCTCTCATCTACGCCGCCCTACGCAACGTAAAACACAATGATCCCACAATTCAGGAAATAAGGCACATTCTAAGTTCACATCCAACAAAAATCACCACACTTTGGGTTCCCAGTTACCAAGGAATCAGTGGAAACGAACTATCCGACAAGGCCGCCCAAGAAATAAGACATGCACCTTCCTTTCTCTTTACCCCGTTTAATTCCAAGGACATACAAAACCAAATTAGGCTACACCTTGAAGAAAAGAAAATCTCCGAATGGGTACTCTTTGTGCACAGATATCAAACAATAAACCCAGCTTGTAACAAGTTATACCCTCCGCCCTATACCGGAAGAAGGTCTTGCGGGACATTCATCCTCTGTAATGCCAACGGTTGTTCTTCTAACTATGTAAATGAATTGATTCGAGATGAGATCATAGTACATACACCATACGATGCCGTCCGAGCATCTGCTTTTCAGAAGTCCCAGCCAACTCTGGAAGATGTGCTTATAGTTGCAGAAACCTATGGGACAACTACAAAAACCGTGGCAGCCCTCAAAGAAACAGTCTCAAAGCAAGATCCAATAAACGCAGTTCACACCTAAATAAAAAAAACCATTCCTTGGTGATGGTAAAAGTGATGCAAAATCAAACAAAAGTTCGCTAAAATCATGTTCTGGTTGTGGACACAATCATGCCAGAGAGAAGTGCAAGTTACGCGATGCCGTATGTCACAAGTGCATATGCAAAAAAGTCGCAAATCCGAAGCAAACGAAATCGAAACGATTAAAGCTGTAAACAGTGTTACAGGTCAAGTCAAGTGTCGGCAGAACAAGATTCTTATAGATCTTGAAATAAACAGCAAAGTGATATAATTCCAAATGGATTCCGGAGCCACAGCGTCCGTGATCAACGCCATACACCAATACCACTGCTTGGGGAGTTGCACACAATTGCAAAGTGATGGTGAAAAAGAGAATCAAGTGGTCATAATCGTTGCGAACATTGAGACATCATACAATCTATTTGGCATGGATTTATTCAACATTTTCGGCTTTGATATTATGCAAGTATCAAACGTTCAAGAGGTGCACCAAGACGAATTAAGTGACATTTGCAGCACGTACAACGAGGTGTTCGAACCAGCCATAGCACTATGGGGCATTTGACCCGTTTTTTTTTTTTTTTTTTGGCATAAATGTGTTTTTACAAGTATGAAAATTGTTAGGACAATAATGAAATCGTATTAAGAATGGATCACACTATAATGTTACATACCACAAATGTTAAGTTAATAATGTTAAAATAACAGCTGTTAAAGTCTGCCGTCCCTAGCGACCACAACATTTCACATTTTACTACACTTTGTAACGAACTGATTTTGATGTCTGATCGCTACGAGATTCGTGCGGTTAGCTCAGAGAAGTTGTGTGTTCGTCCCACCAAATTTATATAAACGTGACCGCCCAGGGGATCAGTGAAAAGCACAGAATTAACGGGTTCGAATAGGGTTTATTGCGGGTGTAATTACAGCGGGCTCAATGGCGGGTTGGGCCTGGATGTCGCCACTCGGGGTCCTCGGTGTCTCCTGGGGATGCTCGTCTCCGCACGTTGCTGCGTCGCCTCGGTGGTCGCTGGCCTCGTTGACTCCGTGCTCCGGTCCTGCAGATCCCTGTAGTTCCGTGAAGACGCTCGGTGATGCTCGACGATGCTCGTGCACGATGTACGGGCCCGACGACTACTTGTAGCGCCTCGGACTCACAAGGCGATCAGCCGTGTGGGCTTAGGGAAGCGTCACCGTTCCCAGACTAGGGTGAACAGGTGCTGCGCTCTACAGGCCTAGGCCAATAGACACACAACCACCTGTCCCTGGCTCTGTCCCGGATGGTCCCACCAGGGTTTCGCTCGGATCGCGGTGACATTCTAGGTAACACCAGGAATCTGCCGAGCGCTCCACCTCGCTTTTACGCCTAGTGCAAACGAACGTTCCACCCTGATCTGAACCTCTTGCTTGTTGCCCGTGACGTTTCTGCGTAGCTCGGTGACCCTTCTGGCGGGTGCTGTAGCTGACGATGACCTGCGCCTCGCTCCTGGAGGTGCTGGTTGTGAGGCTGGACGTGGCGTGGCTTCTGGTACTCGGGGTTTGGACACACGCCGATCCCGGGTTCGTGAACCGTCAGGTTTCTCTAGGACAGCACCTTGAGATGATAACCGGTTCGCCCTTTCTGGCTGGTCTCGCCAGGACCTGTTCGAGTTCCACTTGACGGACTGGGCTTACGCCGGGACCTGACAAAGGAGTATTTGGAAGAAGGCACCCTGGGTTTAGATGGCTCTCGCCCCGAGTTTTTGATCTCTTGTCGCAGGACTTCACTGCTGAACTCTGACAGACACGCCAAGCGTAATGCGAGGATTTAGTCGTAACAGAAGCAGAAACGGTCCGCCTTGACTTAGCCGTGTGATGCCCTCTGGACCTCAGCTACCTGTGTCTCAATTCGGAGATTCCTGGTGGTCCAATCCCGAACGTCTCGACGTAGCGATCTTGCTCCTTAAAGGCTCCCACGGCGCTGCTTCCGACGACAGGGCTTGTGTTTCACTTGTAGATTACTTGGCACTGGTTCACTTTGTTATCTTGACTGATCTTTACGGGTTGACACCTTGTGATCGACTGATCCTGCTGCCAGCGCCCGGCGGCTTTATATAGGGCCTCCGGGTACCGTTATTTCCCCTTTGCGCTCTCTCCGCGGCATCTCTCCACTCCGGGTCCAAAGTCCTTGGATCCTGTTTGACCCACTTGTCCTTCACGCCCGGCTTCCAACCGCAGTTCCGCATGTTGCCGCCGTCCCGCTGATTCCCCTGGTGCATGTGGCACGCCTGTGCGCCACTCAGCCTTTGAGATGTGGCACTTCTTAATACCGGTCCAAAGTCCACGGCAGAGTCCAAAGTCCGGTGCTGTTCCGTTATTTCCCTTTTGCACACGGCACTCTGGCTCTGCCTGCGAAGTCTCCACTCCCTCACTCTCCGCTCCTTGCTCTCCAAACTCTCTTTGGCAGAGTTCTCTCTCCTGACCTCGAAGTCTCCACTCTCTCCTTCTACACTTCTCGGTCTCCAAACTCTCACTCTCCAAACTCTCATTCTCCAAACTCTCATTCTCCAAACTCTCTTCGCCGCACCGCTACTACGCGAATTCGCCGCGTAACTGGTAGACGGCCGGCTATCTGTTATTCTTGCTGCTGTAATTTGTGAGAGTTATTCAACTCCTCATAACTTTGCAATAAAATTAATATCTTTTCAACTACAAGACGTAGAACCATAAAATTTGAAGTGGATATTCTTTCTAAACGCCCATACTATTTGTTAATATTAGCATGCCCCTTATTTTGTGTGTGTATTCGGAGCAATTTCTTCATATACCTAGTGATCAAGGCCTGGAATATAAAGTTCAACTTTGAATAGAGATTACAAAAAATGTTGAAATTTGTTGAGCCAGCGGGTTATGTCATATTAAAGAATGGTCAATTCTTAATTCGGGACAGTCAATCCTAATCTGCACTTTTTACAACTTTTTGAGAAATTTAATTTTTTTGCCACCGCCAAAAAATGTAAAATTGGCACTTTATTTGTAAGATGGAATGTTAAGAAAATTGAATACAATTTTCTTCCTAATAAAAAAATATTTGATTTAAAAGCATTCCGCGGTTTCTTTTCATTAAAAAAAAAAATATTTTTATAGTGGATAGCCAGCTTTTAAGTTACAAGTACATGGGATTTTACAGAAAAAATAGATATCTCTTCAAAAGAAAAAAGTATTTTTTATTTTTAGAAAACATAAAAAAAATTTTTTTTTAAGATTTAAAAAAGTAAACAAACAACAAATTTTTTTTGTGTAGCGGTTTTGACTATTTTTTTCAAAAAATTTGGGTAAATATTATAAACTAATTTCAAAAAACTGAACTCAAAAAAGTGGTTTTGTTTTGAAGTTATGAATTAGTGCCAAAAAAACAGGTCAAATGCCCCATAGTGCATAGGTGTCATAAAAGACTTCAAAGCAAGTGTATTTTTAAAACCGTCAGCAGCACCAAAGTTTTTCAAGAGCCGTCAAATTCCAAATTCAAATTAAGAGCTGAGGCAGACAGACTTACACAAGCCGGACGCTTACTCGCAGTTCCCATTTGTAGTTCAAATGTCGTCCACTACAACCGCTAACACGATCGCTCCACTATCATCGATATTCGCCATCGAAGGATATCCAAAAACCATGGTTAGCGAAAACGGTCCGCAGCTTACGGCTGACGCCTTCGAGGAATTCTGCAAACATCATGGAATAAAACACATAACCACAGCACCGTTCCATCCGACATCAAACGGATTAGCAGAGCGTTTCGTTCAGACGTTCAAATTCTCAGTCAAGAAGAACCTCAAAGACGGTATACCAGTCCGTGTAGCAGTTACTAAATACCTTGCTTCTTACAGGTTCACTCCAAATTCCAACGGAAAAACTCCTGCCGAGTTAATCCATGGTCGTCCAGTCCTTACCGCATTAAGTCAACTTTTCGAGCAGCCTGTCGAAGCCAAGCAATCGGTTACCAAGTACGTTCCAAGCGGCATTTCATCCAGCTAAAATCGAAGTTCTCAGCAAGCAGCTCCATCGTTCTGGTGGGTCCCGGATATTCTGCAAACATCTTCAAATCAACGATTTGGAAAGATTCATGTTAATAGCTTTTACAATGCGCGAAAAATCTTCATTTTTTGAAAGCTATGTATATCCGATTGTTCCTATGGGAGCTGTAGGATAAAGACGTCCGATCGGGACGGTTTTCAAACTTTATCTGCGTACACATGTTTTAGGACGACTGTGAAAGTTTCAAATTGCTATCTTTTAAACTGAGCTCGCAAACGGTATTGAAACAGACGGACAGACGGACTTCTGACCAAAATTATAATACCCTCTGCAAGGGTATAAAAAAATTAACTATTGTTTTACCCAATAAGGTGATCACGAAACTCAGCATCTAGTTACGGGCCTAAACCATTTTCTTCGCATTCTTTCATCTGAAAAAAATTGAGTTATTTGTTTTTAGATAAACAACATTTTCTGAAATAATGTTAATAATAGCCAAAATGCAAACACGTTGGTCAAAAGACCGAGAGAGAGGACCAAGACAGATAGAACACGATGATCGAAGGGTAGAAAATCGAATTTCAGAGAGAGTGAGAGAGACGAGAAAGACACGTACATTAAACTGAAATTGACATGAAAACTTCCAAATCGTATTTTTTTGTGCATACCTTCATCTAGTAAAAGCGCGTGCCGATCGGACGTCTATATCCAATAGCTCCCATAGGAATAATAATCGGCCCAAATTTGTCCCTTGTATTAAGAAGACTTCGTGTTTTTTTTACCGAATTAGGCTTCTTTTTGTTATATTGAGACATAGCAGACTGCAAGGGTATTAAAACCTCGGTTAGTTTCCGTCCTCGTTTCTTTTGCAATTTTTGTGTTATAAATTTTGTCAAAATGGTTTAAAAAAGGGCTCTTCATAATGTTGTGGGATACCCGCAAATAACTGCATTTAAACTTTTTTGAAATTCAGCCTCCTTCGTAAAGGTCGCCATTTATTCCTTTTGGTTTTTTTTATTGTGACGTCATAGGCTCCCACATATGTGTTGTTGTTTTTTTTTTTTTAATCAGATGTTCCTCTAAGTGTGACCGTGCAAGGGCTAAGGCCTCATTCCACGTGAAACGTGACAGGCCAATTTGGGTCAAAATCTCAGAATCAATAGAAATTTATTTTTTCGATAGAGGATTGAAATATAAGGATCGGTTTTTTTTAACTCTTACCGTCTCGGTCTGAGAAACTTGTGAGATGGTTCTGAAGCCGCCAGCTGGGTCGACCTCCCTCGAGCCCAACTGCGAATAAGCTGGTGGTGGAAGTCAATCGTGGACGGAAACCCCAGCAAATAAGCAGTCCCGGACAACCAGCGGGAATCTTGCAATGAAGCAGTACCGACGATGCGAGTTGTTCACCCGCATCTAAATAGTTGCTTTATAGTACCGCAGCTCGTGGCACCAAATATGACAACAATAGTAAAGAACACAAATAAAAAAATAGAGAGGGGTAATCCCCGAAACCCCAAAAATGCAAAGATTAACGCTGGTTTTATTACAAGCACCAGTAGAGCTCAGAAAGGGCCTCATCCCAAACTAGGGATGTCGGGGGACAGAAAGACTGTCGCGAGAAGCCCGGTTCATCGCCTTTTTCGGCTTCGCCCACGGCAACCCAGCTGAGCAGGTGCTTGCGGATGAAGTGGAGGTCCCTGGTGTGATGGAAAACGGCTACTCAACCGACTCTTCGCTGAGCAGAGAGATGCGAGCGTTGGGACCGGCTAAGAAAAATACTTTCTAAGACAGCCGCATCCTTGGGCTATCTTCAAAAGGCTGACGGTTCATGGTCAGACTCTAGTGAAGAGTCCCTAAAACTACTCCTAGCCGCTCACTTCCCAGAGAGCCTGCAAACAGGATATCCCCCAGGAAGAAACACTGGAGAAGGAATAAACTTAATTCTCCTACTATCAGACCGTAATATTAAATGGTCCATTCATAGTTTCAAACCATACAAATTGCCGGGACCAGACAATATAGCACCAGCACATATTCAACAAGCAGGACAGTTAGCTATAAACTGGCTGAGAAAAATTTTCCATACCATTTTCGTAGTAGGATAACTACCAACAGCGTGGCGGAAAAAAAAATTTTTTTATCCCAAGGGCAGGGAAGGCCACGTACACCACAGCAAAGTACTTCAGGCCAATAAGCCTGACATCACTCCTGCTTAAAAGCTTCGAGAGGCTGTTAAGCTTACACCTGAGAGTCACTATCGACCCGGCACAACTGTCTGAGGGACAACACGCTTACACCAAAGGTAAGTCAACCGAATCGTCGCTACACTTGGTAGTAAGCAACATCGAGAAATCACTTAACATCCAGGAATACACCTTGATCGCCTTCCTTGACATAGAAGGAGCCTTCAACAACGTGCTTTCCATGGCAATAACGGAATCCCTCACAGAACTAGGGGTTGAGACACCGTTGGTGGGGCTGATCCATAAATTGGTGATAACCAACCCAGACTAGACTAGTGAACAGAGGCACTCCGCAAGGATGTGTACTAGGACCCGTTTTGTGGAATATCGCGGTAAATAAGCTACTGCGAATTCTTGAAGGAGGAGGCTCCTAAACAGTGGCATATGCTGACGATGTCGCTATAATTTTTAATGGTAAGTACCCACAAACGCTGTGCGATCTTATGAGCGCAAAACTAAAAATACTATCAGAATGGACGATAAAAAACGGACTTGGAGTAAATCCCTCAAAAACGGAACTTGTCCTTTTAAAAAATAGATACAAAATCCCAAAACTTAACCCACCAACTCTGAACAACTGTAATCTCTCTCTTAGCGAGCACGTTAAATACTTGGGGTTAGTACTGGATAAGTGTCTTAAATGGGGCTTAAACAATCAACAGAGAACCAAGAAATTGACCATTGCACTTTACTCGTGTAAAAAAGCAATCGGGCTAAAATGTGGTATGTCCCCAAAAATCGTCAATTGGATATACACAGCGGTAGTCAAGCCAATCCTACTATATGGGGTGGCTCTGTGGTGGACCGCTTTGCACAAACGAAGTATCTTGACTCCCCTTAACAAAGTGCAGCGCATGGCGGCTTTGTGCATTAGTGGAGCCCTTCGAAGTACCCGAAACGATGCGCTGAACGCGACCTTAAACCTCCCAAACCTGGACTTAGCAGGCATGGAAAGGGCCAAATCGGCAGCCATTCGACTGAGGGATACAGGGCAATGGAAAGCCCAACTCTATGGTCACGCTAAGATTCTTCAGCATGACCAAATTAGACGGACACGTAGGTGGAGGCATATACTCCGAACAATTAGAGATAAGGCAGTCATTCAGACTTCCTGACCACTGCAGTGTCTTCCAAGCGGAAGTGCATGCTATAAGGGAAGCACTCGTCTGCTTAAGGGACAAAAACACCCAAGACAGACACATAAACATATATAGTGATAGCCAAGCGGCTATTCAATCTACTCGACAAATTCAAACTCCCGAACAATAGCAGACTGTCGCAAATCTCTCCACGAGATGGCTAGTCAGTTTACTGTCAGCCTTATATGGGTTCCGGGTCACCAGGATATCAGGGTGGAGTTGTAGAGAAGAACCTTAAAGTCCAGACACAGGGGTGATCGAGAGTTTATAATCCACTGTAGGCTGCTAGCTTTAAGTCTTAGTTGTACTTTCTTGCATTCAATGTGCCTCCGCCAGGTTAGGCGTCTGTCGAGGTGGACGCCGAGATATGTTACATCGCTGGCTTGGGGGATCTGCGTTCTATTTAAAGTGAGCCGGGGGCACTATTGTCTATTAAGGGTAAACGTAATATGTTTACACTTTTGTTCATTAATTTTAATTCGTCAGTCTGATAGCCACTTCTCAACTACCACCAGGTGATCAGTTGAGCTTTTGCTGTAGTTGGGCATCTTGAGCGGCTCAGGATTGTGGTGTCGTCAGCAAATGTAAATGTCGTCAGCCTCTCGTTCGTAGAGATGTCTGCTGTGTATAGTACAAGCAGAGTAGGGCCCAGGACGCTACCTTGTGGGACTCCGGCTTCATTGTTATACTCGTTGGATGTCGTTGCATTGCATCTCACCTCGAAGACTCTGTGGCAGAGGTACGACTTAAGTAACTTATGAGTGTTTTCTGGCAGTAATTGTATGATTTTATGCAGTAGCCAAGTTTTGTGATCCCGTTAAATAGTTTACATATAACATCTTGTAACGAACTGATTTGTTATGTCTGCTCGCTACGAGATTCGTGCGGCTAGCTCAGTATAGTTGTGTGTTCGTCCCACCAAATTTATATAAACGTGACCGCCCAGTAGATCAGTGAGAAAGCACAGAATTTTCGGGTACTCAGTGGATTTTATTGCGATCGAGAGGGTATGATAGCACGGCAACCTTGCCGTCGCCGCTCGTGGCCGTTGCTGACTCCGGGTCGCCTTGTCGATCCGGCGCTCCCCTTGTGGACTGCGGGCTCCGGTTCCGTGAACTCCCTGAAGATGCTTGTAGCTTCCTGAAGATCCCTGTAGCTCCCTGAAGAGGCTCGACGCCGCTCGCCGCTGATGCACAGAAACGATGACTACTCGTCGCGCCTTAGACTCGCCAGGAGATCGGCTGTACGGGTTTAGGGAAGCGTCACCGTTCTCAGACTAGGGTGAACAGAGGCCGCGATCTCCAGGAATCACTCCTTTCGACACACCACCGCCTGTCCCTGGCTCTGTCCCGGATGGTCCCACTAGGGTTTAACTCAGATCGCACTGGCAGTCCAAGTTACGCAAGGATGCTGCCGAGCGCTTCACTTTGCTTCAACGCCTAGCGTAAACGAACGTTCCGCCCTAGCTTCACCCCTTGGCTTATCGTCCGACGTTTCCTTGTAGCTCGCTCTGTCGTGGTGTAGTGGCTGGCCCGTTGCTGATGCTGCTGGATAGGCTGACTGCGTGGCTGGACGTTGCGTGGCTTCTGGTACTCGGGATCTTGGTCAACGCCGATCCGGGACTACACGACTTAACCGCGGGGCTCTACTGGAGTTCTCCACTCGAGGCCACCAACGATAGACCGATCTCCCTTCTGGCTCGTTTCACTCGGGATTCGGACGCACGCCGCTCCGGGAATACACGACTCAAACCGTATGGCTCTCCTGGAGTACTCCACTCAAGACCACAACGACTGAATCGATCTCCCTTCTGGCCTAATGGCTTCTCCCTGAGTTCACGATTTGTTGTCGCAGGCTTACACCGCTCAAACTCTGTTCGACTCTCCGGCGAGGAGCGTGGATTTAGTTGAGACAGAATTGAAACGGATCGCCTTGACCTAGCCGTGTGATGCCCTCTGGACCTCAGCTACCTGCGTCTCAATTCGGAGATTCCTGGCGGTTCAATCCCGAACGTCTCGACGTAGCGATCTTGTTCCTTGTGGGCTCCCACGACGCTGCTTCCGGCGATTCGACTTGTTGTTGTTCACTTGTAGTTCACTGTACTGGCACTTTTGTATCTGGACTGATCTTGATAGATTGACTCTTCGTGATCGACTGATCCTGTTGCCAGCGCCCGGCGGCATTATATAGGGCCTCTAGGAACCGTTATTTCCCTCTTTCTCTCTGCCCGCCGCATCTCTCCACTCCGGGTCCAAAGTCCGTAGCTCCTGCCTGACCCACTTGCCTTTCACGCACGGCCTTAAATTGTGTTTCTGCGTGTTGCCGCTGCTCCGCTTATGCTTTTGGTGCCTGTGGCACGTCTGTGCGTCGCTCCGCTGCTGAGATGTGGCACTTGTCCTCCTGGATCAAAGTCCACGGCAGAGTCCAAAGTCCGGTGCAGATCCGTTATTTCCCCTTTTGCACACGGCACTCTGGCTCTGCCTGCGAAGTCTCCACTCTCTCACTCTCCGCTTCCCGCTCTCCAAACTCTCTTTGGCAGAGTTCTCTCTCCCAACCTCGAAGTCTCCAAACTCTCATTCTCCACTTCTCGGTCTCCAAACTCTCACTCTCCAAACTCTCTTTCTCCAAACTCTCTATTTGCAAGAGTCTCTCCACTTGCTCTTCGCCGCGCCGCTACCCCGCTAATTCGCCGAGTAATTGGTAAGCGGCCGGCCATCAGTAGTTTTGCTGCGGGAATTTGTGGGGAGTTATTCAACTCCTCACATTCCCCCCTTACTTCGGGAAACTTTTAAGAACTCGCTTCTACTCGCCGGCGTTTCCTCGTGTATCCTAGCCGTTGAGTCTTCGCGGTGCTCTTTTCGATTCCCTCGGCGCTCCCTCGTTGCTCCATCGTTGCTCCCTCGACGCTCCCTCGACGCTTTCAACTCCGAGAGTATCTACGGCGCCGGTCGTCGTCGTTGCAGCAATTTGAAACTCCCGCGCCGATCCTCCATCTGGTCCCACTGGTCATCGATACCCATCAGCTATCGATACCCAGCGGGCCTTCGTTCAAGTTTCCCGCGCTGTTTTCCTCGTCTGGTCCCACTGGTCATCGATACCCATCAGCTATCGATAGCCCAGCGGAACTCCCCACGATATCGATACCCATCAGCTATCGATATCGCTGGGGCGGCGTTGCCACTTGATCGTTCGCGATATTTTCTTCACCATGATTTTGCCATATATCGTGTGCCCATCGATCGCACTATCGTCCGTGCCAATCGACCGCCCTATCGAGGCGCCCCCGTCCCTACTTCATGGTGATTTTGCATTTTTGGGTAAGTTTCTTCAACTTTTCTTTATCCTTTTTCCTTCCTCTCATCCTTCTCTCTTCTTTCCAGGCTCCTTCGCCCTTCATTCGCCCTCGGCTAGTTGCTCTTGGTTGGCAACGTCGACATCGAGTTCAGAGCGGAATTCGACTTAGCTTCGCCAATCGAAGCAACAGGTAAGTGCTGGTTTGTTTACTTTCATGTCGTACCCAGCTAATTCCTTTTTCTTCATTTCAGACGCTGATCAAACCATGTATGCTCCTTCTTGTCTCCCCTGTTTTCAGCCGCGTTGTTCCCAGCCATACACCGACCTTCGTCTTTTGTGTTTTTTTCATTTTTTTAAGTGTTTATTGTTTAACGCTGCTCCTCAAACAGCCTCATGCCCGCGGGGCCCAACCTCACGCGGAACGCGCGTCGGTCGAGCCTTACGCGGACACTTCGCCTGCCTCCCAGGACGCGCGCCTCCTTCACCGCCTGCACCTCCGCGATTCCTTCGGGCCACTCGTCCTTTCCGATCTCGCGCCACCGCTGGCCTTCGGGTGCGGACGTCTGCCGCATTAATTTCGGCCTCGCGACCTCCTCGGTGACCTCCGGCGCGGAATGTTGCCGCTTCCACGGTGGCCGCCGACTGGCCAGCGGTTCCGGCCACACCCACGGACCCTTCTCCAGCGGCTCGTCCTCCTTCACCACGTCGTCTGCTGCTGCTGGTGTGTTCGGCGACGCTGGTGTCCCCGGCCCGGTGCTTGGTGTTGGCGGGGTCCATGGCTCCGCTGCGGCTGGTGTTGGCGTTGTCGCGGTCCGGGGCTCTGTTGCTGCTGGCGCGGGCGTCGTCGGTGCCTCGGGTCTGCCGCGTACCCTCGGATCCCTCGGGCTCACCCGCGGTTCCTCCTCCTCCCATATCTGCGGTTCCCCCTCGCCGTCGTGTCCTCCGCGGGCCCCTCTGGCCATGTCCACGTGAACGTCTGTTGCCGCCACCGCACACCGTCGACCACGAACGTGCGCGAGCTGTGGCTCACGTGCGCTGCCGGGATGTCCGTGCGGACATGGTGCTCCTCGTGGTTCGGCCGCGGTGGTTCGGTGTGTGGTGGCGGCGGCATCTCGGGCTGTTGCGGCTTCGGTGACTCGGCTTGCGGCGGCGGCGGCATCTCGGGCTGCGGTGGCTCGGGGTGTGGTGTGGGTGGTCGTGCGGGCCTCCACCTGGGTGACCCCTCGTACCGCGGCGTCGGCGGGATTTCGGGCAGCCACCGCGACGGCGATGGTGCCCACTCCGACGCGACTTCGAGCGGCTGGACGCGGGGCTCGTGGATATACCGCGGCGTGGGCGGGTACCCCGGATTCTCCCACAGCTGCTGCTCCTCCTCCTCGGCCGCCCGCAATCGAGCTTGCCATTCTGGCGACTCCTCCAGTTGCTGCCGCCGCCGTTCCTCGCTCCTGCGCCGCTCCTCGCACCACCGCTGGTTTTTCATCGTCGCCGCGACAATGCACTCCACATAGCTGGGGGGCTGAGGCGGTTTGCCTCCTGCCTCCCCCTCGCCGATCGCCGGTGCAGCCTGGGGCGACTCCTCCACTGCCTCCTCGGGTTTTGCTGGACCCTGGGCAGGCTCGGCGCTTGCCCACTCCACCTCCGCCGATCCCGTCGGGATTCGTCCCTCGCCGCGCTGGACCGCCCTCCGGATCCGCCACCTCCTTTGCCTCTCGACCTCGTCGTCCACCACCTGCACGTCGCTGTCGGAGCTCACGACCGGATCCGGGACACCTCTCTTCGGGGTCCGCCGCGGAGTTCGGGTGGGCCGGGATGTCCTCGGAGAGGTGATTGGTCGCCAGGATGCGACGCGCTTCGCTGCGTGTAACACGTGTGCTCATTTTGCTTTTTGATTTCAGATTATCCAACTGGATCCGCGCTCCCTTTAACGATACCTCGGTTTCTCGTCTTCCTTTTTCTTCGATACCGCTATTTCCTTCGCCTTCCTTATCCTATGCGGACAATACGGTACAGTTTTCTGTGCCGTCTTCTCCCTTCCTTCCGCAGACATTTGAAACGCGTGCTCTGGTCAGTTCCAAACGAGACTTTGGATGCTTCGGTTCGTTCTCCTGACGAGCTTCCCAATCGGAATTTGCTGCAGTTACCTTTAGCATCCTTGGACTTATCTTGTAGTGTCCTTGGAGTTTCGTAGTATCCTTGGAGTCTTGTAGTATCCTTGGAGTTCCGTAGTATCCTTGGAGTCTTGTAGTATCCTTGGAGTTCCGTAGTATCCTTGGAGTCTTGTAGTATCCTTGGAGTTCCGTAGTATCCTTGGAGTCTTGTAGTATCCTTGGAGTTCCGTAGTATCCTTGGAGAGTCCTTGGAGTTATCCTTGGAGAGTCCTTGGAGTTATCTTGTAGTATCCTTGGATAGTCCTTGGAGTTATCTTGTAGTATCCTTGGAGAATCCTTGGAGTTATCCTTGGAGAGTCCTTGGAGAATCCTTGGAGTTATCCTTGGAGAGTCCTTGGAGTTATCTTGTAGTATCTTTGGATAGTCCTTGGAGTTATCTTGTAGTATCCTTGGAGAGTCCTTGGAGTTATCCTTGGAGAGTCCTTGGAGTTATCTTGTAGTATCCTTGGATAGTCCTTGGAGTTATCTTGTAGTATCCTTGGATAGTCCTTGGAGTTACCTTGTAGTATCCTTGGAGAGTCCTTGGAGTTATCCTTGGAGAGTCCTTGGAGTTATCCTTGGAGAGTCCTTGGAGTTATCTTGTAGTTACTCGTCTGTTGTTTCCGCCTGATGCTGTTGCTTGTTTGTATCTTGTATTTGTTGTTGTTTAAGCTCGCTTATATGTATGGATCGCTCTTTCTTTGTATTTACATGGCGTATTTTGCATATTACAGGCGAAACGAAATCCACGACCTGGTATGGCCCGTCGTACCTAGGAGCCAACTTTGCTGCGAATCCTTCGGCCGCTTTCGATAAGTGGTGTTCTTTGGCCCACACGACGTCGCCCACCGCTGGTGTCCATTGCCTTCTCCTTAGATTATAATGCCTGGCCTGATCTTGGGAGGCTTTTTCCATGTTTCGCCTTACAATCTCAAAGATCTCTTTTAGTTTGCTTGCATTTTCATCCGGGGTTTCAGCCGCACGTCCTGTCCCTAACGTTTCTCGATCGTATAGGGCGCTTGGTAGTCTGGGCTCTCTGCCTTGGGTAAGAAATGCCGGGGTGTAGCCAGTGGATTCCGAAACGCTGGTGTTCACTGCGAGCATGATTTCTGGCCATTTCTCGTCCCAATTTCTCTGGTCCTGCCCGGCGAACTGCGCAATCATTGTTTTTACAGTTCTATTGGCTCGCTCGGTCGGGTTCTCTTGCGGGGTGTATGGAGCTGTGAACTGTTGTTTGATACCCATATCGGCTAGGAAACCCTTGAAGATTCGGCTGGCAAATTGTACTCCGTTGTCCGTTATGACCACCTTCGGGACCCCATACCTTGCGATTATGCGTTCCCTGAATGCTTTTTTCAGTGATTCCGCCGTCGCGCTGCGCAGTGGTACTAACTCAGTCCACTTGGAGAACCGGTCTATTAGTACTAGCAGCATTTGGTTGCCGTGCTTTGAACGCGGCAGGGGTCCGACGAAGTCCGCGCATACCGTTGCCCATGGTTCCTCTGGCACCTGCGTTAGCATTTTGCCGGCCGCCTGCATTTGATTCGGCTTGAATTTCATGCACGTCTCGCATTTTCTTACATGGGCTCGGGCGTCTCTGTGCATACCTGGCCAGTAATATCGGGCTGCCAGGCGTGCAATCGTCCTTCGGCTTCCTACGTGACCCGCTGAAGGCTCGTCGTGGTTTTCCTTCAGCACCGTTTCTCGTAGGGCCTTTGGGACACACATCTTCCATGTCGCGACATCTTCGCTGCCTGCTCTATGGGGTATATTTCGATATAGAGTGTCACCTTCCATCACGTAGTCCGGGTACTTTTGCGGTTGGGTCTTAATCTTCTCGCGCATTCCTTGAATCCAGCTGCATGCTGCAGACGCTTCCGCCGCCGATGTCTCCTTGATGCCTCGAAGCGTCTCTGGTAGTGGCTGTCTTGACAGGGCGTCCGCCACAACGTTGAGCTGTCCCTTCCGGTATGCTATCTCGAAGTCGTACTGCTGTAACTCCAGTGCCCATCTGGCGATCCTTCCTGAAGGGCTCTCGATGCTGTTGAGCCACTTCAGGGCCATATGGTCGGTTACTACTTTAAAGTGGTAACCTTCCAGATATGGTTTTAGCTTTCGGATCGCCCAGACGATTGCCAAGCATTCCTTCTCGGTCGTCGAGTAATTCTTCTCGGCGCCGTTGAGCGTTCGGCTTGAGTACGAGATTACCTTTTCGCCTTTCTCCGTTTCCTGGGTCAGTATTGCTCCGATGCCGTAGTCGCTTGCGTCCGTTTGCAGGGTGAACGGTTTGTCGAAGTCCGGGCATGCCAGTACGGGGTCAGCAACGAGTCTTGCCTTAACTTCTTCGAACGCCATCTGATGTTCCGGTGTCCATACCCACTTGTTGCCTTTGCGTAGCAAATCATTGAGTGGTTTGACTATTTTTGCGAAATCAGGTACGAATCGGCGGTACCATGATGCTACGCCCAGGTACTGCCGGAGTTCTCTTACTGTGGATGGTGGTTCTAGTTCGGCGATGGCTGCTACCTTTTCCGGATCCGTTCCTATTCCTTCGCTAGTCACACGGTGACCTAGATACAATAGCTCCTTCTTGAAGAATTGGCATTTATCCGGGTTTAGCCTCAGATTTGCTTCTTTTAGCCGCCGAAACACTTCTCTCAGGTTCGCTTTGTGTTCTTCCAGCGTGCGTCCGATCACTATTATGTCGTCCTGGTAGGCGAAAGCGTGGGGTGACATTTCCGGACCAATTACTTGGTCCAAGACTCGTTGAAAAGTCGCGGATGCCGAATGGAGACCGAAAGGCATAACCCTCCACTGGAACAAACCTTTTCCGGGCACCGTGAAAGCCGTGTATTGCCTGCTACTTTCCTCCAGTGGGATTTGCCAGTACCCATCCTTCAAG
This sequence comes from Drosophila mimetica, assembly GCA_037075245.1. Lineage (NCBI taxonomy): Eukaryota > Metazoa > Arthropoda > Insecta > Diptera > Drosophilidae > Drosophila > Drosophila mimetica. The sequence goes on along the minus strand of JBAMCH010000007.1, from coordinate 28,428,546 downwards.
TCCAAACTGCTGATGTACCTCGCTTCTCGCAGTTGGTCGAGGATATAATTTATGCGCGGCATTGGGTAGGCATCCTTTATCGACTTTGCGTTGATCTGCCTGAAATCGACACAGAGTCTCCATTTGCCCGTCTTCTTCTTCACCATCACGATGGGGGAGCTGTATGGGCTCTTCGAGTGCTCTATATACCCCATTCCGAGAAGCTCATCCACCTTCGCATTGATCTCCCCTTGAACTTTTGGGTTCTTGGGGTAGTATCGTTGCTTGATTGGCTTGTCGTCTTTCATCGTGATCCGATGCTCGGCCATGTTCGACGTTCCCGTCATGGTGTTGAAGTCGGCTAGCTGTGCCTCTAGGAATTCCGCTGGGTCGTTATCCTCGCTTGTGTGTTGAACGACTGCCACCGATAGCTTTTCCTCGAGCCACCCATTGTGTCGGTTCCTGGCCGGTATTGTGATCTCGTGTCCGGCGCACTTTATTTCGGTTCCGACTTGCGTGAGGAAATTCCATCCTAACACCAACGAATCCACTACCCCTGGTAGTATCAGCAGGCTCATGGTCAATCGCTTGTTGCCGAATGCGATTTCTACCTCCAGCTGTGCATCGATTTCGCCGCATCTCCCGTCTGCCAACCTAACTTGCCGTCTTGTCCTCGTGATCTTTCCGAGGGCAGCCAGGTTGTCCGCCAGTTCCTCGCTTATGAAGCTCGCTGTTGCCCCGGTGTCGATTGTGGCTTTATATGTGCCTCCACCAATCGTTACCGCTGCGGACAACTGCTGCTCCTCCTCAATCAGCTTGCCAGTTAGTTTGGAGAGGTAGCATTTTGCGATCCCCGCCCGCCTCTCTGCGGCTGAGATCGCTGACCATTTCCCGCTCGATTGCAGCACTCCACGCTTCTGACACCCACTTTGCCGCACACCCAGCAGAACATCAAGCGCTGGTTTCGACAGCCGCGTTCCCAGTGTCCGTGACCGCCGCACTTTCGGCAGGCCTCCTGGGGGTTCGAGATGTGGGTACTCTCCCGTGGCCTCTGAGTGGTGTTTGGTGGCCACACGGGGTTTATTGGCTGCCTCTGTTGGTTTTGCATTGGTGCCCGATGGCGTTCATACGGTGCGTTGGTTGCCTGCTGCCGGTGGTCTTGTAGGGGCGGTGTCCATTGACTGTTCCCACGACGTTCCTGGTCGCCACTGTCTTCGCACCTTCTGCACGTTGCTTGCGCAGGGGCTGCTGGTTTTGCCCTTGAGAATTTGTTCTCTTGCGCGAATGCCTCCCGTTCCTTCTCCAGTTCCTCATACTCGTCGGCTAGGTTCATAAGCGTATCTAGGTCCGATACCCTGTATGCTCTGAGGAAAATCCTTAAACTCGGGGTGCAGTTCTCCCTGATGATGTTGAGGGTCTCTTTCGCCGAATAACTGAGTGGCCTCACCATGGTCTGCATGTCGATCATGTAATCTTTGAACGATTCCCCGTAGCCTTGCTTCCTCTGCCTGACTTGGTCAGACAGCTTGGTGAAAAAGTCCCTTGGCAGAAAATAGTTGTGGAAACTGTCTATGAATTCCGGCCAGGTTATCCATTGTTTATTGTTGGAAATTAACCATTTCAATGCTTTTCCGGTGAGTAATTCCGGCATCGCCCGGGGAATCATGTCTAGGTCCAGGCCGTAGGTAAAAACTCAAATGGTTTTTCTACGCCGTCGAACCTGAATGACCACTCTCGGACTTGTTTCGCAACCTTGGCATAATCTGGCCGACTGGGATTAGGAATCGGCGCTGCCGTTTTTCTGTCCTGGCTTACGTCCCTCTTTTGCGCCTCCTTTTGCATGTTGTTGATGCTTAGGCTTGCCACTAGGTCTTCCCCTTCGGCGTTTGTTACCTTTATGCTGGGACCTGGTTTGTCGCTGTATGTTGCTTCCAGCTCGGCCCAGATATCGGCGAGGTCTGGGTCGTTCTCCGTCTGTGTGTAATATTCAGACAATGCCTTTCTGATGTCTTCCGATCTGCCCTCCAAAGCCATGTTTAACTTTTGTGAGACATAGGCAAAGTCTTCTTTCTTGAGACGGTAAATCCAACTCTTCCCCATTCTGCTTTATGTTGCTTTCACTGCTGGGACAATCACGTTTTGGGCGCCAGATGTAACGAACTGATTTTTCTCTCACAGACTCGCTAGCTCGTATAGTTGTTGTTCGTCCCACCAAATTTATATAAACGTACCGCCCAGTAATCTGAGAAAGCACAATCGGGTACTCAGTGGATTTTATTGCGAGCGAGAGGGTATGATAGCACGGCAACCTTGCCGTCGCCGCTCGTGGCCGTTGTTGACTCCGGGTCGCCTTGTCGGTCCGGCGCTCCCCTTGTGGACTTCGGGCTCCAGTTCCGTGAACTCCCTGAAGATGCTTGTAGTTTCCTGAAGATCCCTGTAGCTCCCTGAAGAGGCTCGACGCCGCTCGCCGCTGATGCACAGAAACGACGACTACTCGTCGCGCCTTAGACTCGCCAGGAGATCGGCTGTACGGGTTTAGGGAAGCGTCACCGTTCTCAGACTAGGGTGAACAGAGGCCGCGATCTCCAGGAATCACTCCTTTCGACACACCACCGCCTGTCCCTGGCTCTGTCCCGGATGGTCCCACTAGGGTTTAACTCAGATCGCACCGGCAGTCCAAGTTACGCAAGGAGGCTGCCGAGCGCTTCACTTTGCTTCAACGCCTAGCGTAAACGAACGTTCCGCCCTAGCTTCACCCCTTGGCTTATCGTCCGACGTTTCCTTGTAGCTCGCTCTGTCGTGGTGTAGTGGCTGGCCCGTTGCTGATGCTGCTGGATAGGCTGACTGCGTGGCTGGACGTTGCGTGGCTTCTGGCACTCGGGATCTTGGTCAACGCCGATCCGGGACTACACGACTTAACCGCGGGGCTCTACTGGAGTTCTCCACTCGAGGCCACCAACGATAGACCGATCTCCCTTCTGGCTCGTTTCACTCGGGATTCGGACGCACGCCGCTCCGGGAATACACGACTCAAACCGTATGGCTCTCCTGGAGTACTCCACTCAAGACCACAACGACTGACTCGATCTCCCTTCTGGCCTAATGGCTTCTCCCTGAGTTCACGATTTGTTGTCGCAGGCTTACACCGCTCAAACTCTGTTCGACTCTCCGGCGAGGAGCGTGGATTTAGTTGAGACAGAATTGAAACGGATCGCCTTGACCTAGCCGTGTGATGCCCTCTGGACCTCAGCTACCTGCGTCTCAATTCGGAGATTCCTGGCGGTTCAATCCCGAACGTCTCGACGTAGCGATCTTGTTCCTTGTGGGCTCCCACGACGCTGCTTCCGGCGATTCGACTTGTTGTTGTTCACTTGTAGTTCACTGTACTGGCACTTTTGTATCTGGACTGATCTTGATAGATTGACTCTTCGTGATCGACTGATCCTGTTGCCAGCGCCCGGCGGCATTATATAGGGCCTCTGGGAACCGTTATTTCCCTTTTGTGCTCTGCCCGCCGCATCTCTCCACTCCGGGTCCAAAGTCCGTAGCTCCTGCCTGACCCACTTGCCTTTCACGCACGGCCTTAAATTGTGTTTCTGCGTGTTGCCGCTGCTCCGCTTATGCTTTTGGTGCCTGTGGCACGTCCGTGCGTCGCTCCGCTGCTGAGATGTGGCACTTGTCCTCCTGGATCAAAGTCCACGGCAGAGTCCAAAGTCCGGTGCAGATCCGTTATTTCCCCTTTTGCACACGGCACTCTGGCTCTGCCTGCGAAGTCTCCACTCTCTCACTCTCCCTTCCCGCTCTCCAAACTCTCTTTGGCAGAGTTCTCTCTCCCAACCTCGAAGTCTCCAAACTCTCATTCTCCACTTCTCGGTCTCCAAACTCTCACTCTCCAAACTCTCTTTCTCCAAACTCTCTATTTGCAAGAGTCTCTCCATTTGCTCTTCGCCGCGCCGCTACCCCGCTAATTCGCCGAGTAATTGGTAAGCGGCCGGCCATCAGTAGTTCTGCTGCGGGAATTTGTGGGGAGTTATTCAACTCCTCACATTCCCCCCTTACTTCGGGAAACTTTTAAGAACTCGCTTCTACTCGCCGGCGTTTCCTCGTGTATCCTAGCCGTTGAGTCTTCGCGGTGCTCTTTTCGATTCCCTCGGCGCTCCCTCGTTGCTCCATCGTTGCTCCCTCGACGCTCCCTCGACGCTTTCAACTCCGAGAGTTTCTACGGCGCCGGTCGTCGTCGTTGCAGCAATTTGAAACTCCCGCGCCGATCCTCCATCTGGTCCCACTGGTCATCGATACCCATCAGCTATCGATACCCAGCGGGCCTTCGTTCAAGTTTCCCGCGCTGTTTTTCCTCGTCTGGTCCCACTGGTCATCGATACCCATCAGCTATCGATAGCCCAGCGGAACTCCCCACGATATCGATACCCATCAGCTATCGATATCGCTGGGGCGGCGTTGCCACTTGATCGTTCGCGATATTTACTTCACCATGATTTTGCCATATATCGTGTGCCCATCGATCGCACTATCGTCCGTGCCAATCGACCGCCCTATCGAGGCGCCCCCGTCCCTACTTCATGGTGATTTTGCATTTTTGGGTAAGTTTCTTCAACTTTTCTTTATCCTTTTTCCTTCCTCTCATCCTTCTCTCTTCTTTCCAGGCTCCTTCGCCCTTCATTCGCCCTCGGCTAGTTGCTCTTGGTTGGCAACGTCGACATCGAGTTCAGAGCAGGATTCGACTTAGCTTCGCCAATCGAAGCAACAGGTAAGTGCTGGTTTGTTTACTTTCATGTCGTACCCAGCTAATTCCTTTTTTCTTCATTTCAGACGCTGATCAAACCATGTATGCTCCTTCTTGTCTCCCCTGTTTTCAGCCGCGTTGTTCCCAGCCATACACCGACCTTCGTCTTTTGTGTTTTTTTTCATTTTTTTTACGTGTTTATTTGTTTAACGCTGCTCTTCAAACAGCCTCATGCCCGCGGGGCCCAACCTCACGCGGAACGCGCGTCGGTCGAGCCTTACGCGGACACTTCGCCTGCCTCCCAGGACGCGCGCCTCCTTCACCGCCTGCACCTCCGCGATTCCTTCGGGCCACTCGTCCTTTCCAATCTCGCGCCACCGCTGGCCTTCGGGTGCGGACGTCTGCCGCATTAATTTCGGCCTCGCGACCTCCTCGATGACCTCCGGCGCGGAATGTTGCCGCTTCCACGGTGGCCGCCGACTGGCCAGCGTTCCCACCCACGACCCTTCTCCAGCGGCTCGTCCTCCTTCACCACGTCGTCTGCTGCTGCTGGTGTGTTCGGCGACGCTGGTGTCCCCGGCCCGGTGCTTGGGGTTGGCGGGGTCCATGGCTCCGCTGCGGCTGGTGTTGGCGTCGTCGCGTTCCGGGGCTCTGTTGCTGCTGGCGCGGGCGTCGTCGATGTCTCGGGTCTGCCTCGAACCCTCGGTTCTCTTGGGCTCACCCGCGGTTCCTCTTCCTCCCATATTTGTGGTTCCCCCTCGCCGTCGTGTCCTCCGCGGGCCCCTCTGGCCATGTCCAAGTGAACGTCTGTTGCCGCCACCGCACACCGTCGACCACGAACGTGCGCGAGCTGTGGCTCACGTGCGCTGCCGGGATGTCCGTGCGGACATGGTGCTCCTCGTGGTTCGGCCGCGGTGGTTCGGTGTGTGGTGGCGGCGGCATCTCGGGCTGTTGCGGCTTCGGTGACTCAGCTTGCGGCGGCGGCGGCATCTCGGGCTGCGGTGGCTCGGGGTGCTGCTGCTGTGATGGATCGGGTTGCTGCTGCTGCGTCGGCTCGAAGCGTGGTGTGGGTGGTCGTGCGGGCCTCCACCTGGGTGACCCCTCGTACCGCGGCGTCGGCGGGATTTCGGGCAGCCACCGCGACGGCGATGGTGCCCACTCCGACGCGATTTCGAGCGGCTGGATGCGGGGCTCGTGGATATACCGCGGCGTGGGCGGGTACCCAGGGTTCTCCCACAGCTGCTGCTCCTCCTCCTCGGCCGCCCGCAATCGAGCTTGCCATTCTGGCGACTCCTCCATTTGCTGCCGCCGCCGTTCCTCGCTCCTGCGCCGCTCCTCGCACCACCGCTGATTCTCCATCGTCGCCGCGATTATGCACTCCACGTAGCTGGGGGGCTGAGGCGGTTTGCCTCCTGCCTCCCCCTCGCCGATCGCCGGTGCAGCCTGGGGCGACTCCTCCACTGCCTCCTCGGGTTTTGCTGGACCCTGGGCAGGCTCGGCGCTTGCCCACTCCACCTCCGCCGATCCCGTCGGGATTCGTCCCTCGCCGCGCTGGACCGCCCTCCGGATCCGCCACCTCCTCTGCCTCTCGACCTCGTCGTCCACCACCTGCACGTCGCTGTCGGAGCTCACGACCGGATCCGGGACACCTCTCTTCGGGGTCCGCCGCGGAGTTCGGGTGGGCCGGGATGTCCTCGGAGAGGTGATTGGTCGCCAGGATGCGACGCGCTTCGCTGCGTGTAACACGTGTACTCATTTTGCTTTTTGATTTCAGATTATCCAACTGGATCCGCGCTCCCTTTAACGATACCTCGGTTTCTCGTCTTCCTTTTTCTTCGATACCGCTATTTCCTTCGCCTTCCTTATCCTATGCGGACAATACGGTACAGTTTTCTGTGCCGTCTTCTCCCTTCCTTCCGCAGACATTTGAAACGCGTGCTCTGGTCAGTTCCAAACGAGACTTTGGATGCTTCGGTTCGTTCTCTTGACGAGCTTCCCAATCGGAATTTGCTGCAGTTACCTTTAGCATCCTTGGACTTATCTTGTAGTGTCCTTGGAGTTTCGTAGTATCCTTGCAGTCTTGTAGTATCCTTGGAGTTCCGTAGTATCCTTGGAGTCTTGTAGTATCCTTGGAGTTCCGTAGTATCCTTGGAGTCTTGTAGTATCCTTGGAGTTTCGTAGTATCCTTGGAGTCTTGTAGTATCCTTGGAGTCTTGTAGTATCCTTGGAGTTTCGTAGTATCCTTGGAGTCTTGTAGTATCCTTGGAGTTCCGTAGTATCCTTGGAGTCTTGTAGTATCCTTGGAGTTCCGTAGTATCCTTGGAGTCTTGTAGTATCCTTGGAGTTCCGTAGTATCCTTGGAGAGTCCTTGGAGTTATCCTTGGAGAGTCCTTGGAGTTATCTTGTAGTATCCTTGGATAGTCCTTGGAGTTATCTTGTAGTATCCTTGGAGAGTCCTTGGAGTTATCCTTGGAGAGTCCTTGGAGTTATCTTGTAGTATCCTTGGATAGTCCTTGGAGTTATCTTGTAGTATCCTTGGAGAGTCCTTGGAGTTACCTTGTAGTATCCTTGGAGAGTCCTTGGAGTTATCCTTGGAGAGTCCTTGGAGTTATCTTGTAGTTACTCGTCTGTTGTTTCCGCCTGATGCTGTTGCTTGTTTGTATCTTGTATTTGTTGTTGTTTAAGCTCGCTTATATGTATGGATCGCTCTTTCTTTGTATTTACATGGCGTATTTTGCATATTACAGGCGAAACGAAATCCACGACCTGGTATGGCCCGTCGTACCTAGGAGCCAACTTTGCTGCGAATCCTTCGGCCGCTTTCGATAAGTGGTGTTCTTTGGCCCACACGACGTCGCCCACCGCTGGTGTCCATTGCCTTCTCCTTAGATTATAATGCCTGGCCTGATCTTGGGAGGCTTTTTCCATGTTTCGCCTTACAATCTCAAAGATCTCTTTTAGTTTGCTTGCATTTTCATCCGGGGTTTCAGCCGCACGTCCTGTCCCTAACGTTTCTCGATCGTATAGGGCGCTTGGTAGTCTGGGCTCTCTGCCTTGGGTAAGAAATGCCGGGGTGTAGCCAGTGGATTCCGAAACGCTGGTGTTCACTGCGAGCATGATTTCTGGCCATTTCTCGTCCCAATTTCTCTGGTCCTGCCCGGCGAACTGCGCAATCATTGTTTTTACAGTTCTATTGGCTCGCTCGGTCGGGTTCTCTTGCGGGGTGTATGGAGCTGTGAACTGTTGTTTGATACCCATATCGGCTAGGAAACCCTTGAAGATTCGGCTGGCAAATTGTACTCCGTTGTCCGTTATGACCACCTTCGGGACCCCATACCTTGCGATTATGCGTTCCCTGAATGCTTTTTTTAGTGATTCCGCTGTCGCGCTGCGCAGTGGTACTAACTCAGTCCACTTGGAGAACCGGTCTATTAGTACTAGCAGCATTTGGTTGCCGTGCTTCGAACGCGGCAGGGGTCCGACGAAGTCCGCGCATACCGTTGCCCATGGTTCCTCTGGCACCTGCGTTAGCATTTTGCCGGCCGCCTGCATTTGATTCGGCTTGAATTTCATGCACGTCTCGCATTTTCTTACATGGGCTCGGGCGTCTCTGTGCATACCTGGCCAGTAATATCGGGCTGCCAGGCGTGCAATCGTCCTTCGGCTTCCTACGTGACCCGCTGAAGGCTCGTCGTGGTTTTCCTTCAGCACCGTTTCTCGTAGGGCCTTTGGGACACACATCTTCCATGTCGCGACATCTTCGCTGCCTGCTCTATGGGGTATACTTCGATATAGCGTGTCACCTTCCATCACGTAGTCCGGGTACTTTTGCGGTTGGGTCTTAATCTTCTCGCGCATTCCTTGAGTCCAGCTGCATGCTGCAGATGCTTCCGCCGCCGATGTCTCCTTGATGCCTCGAAGCGTCTCTGGTAGTGGCTGTCTTGACAGGGCGTCCGCCACAACGTTGAGCTGTCCCTTCCGGTATGCTATCTCGAAGTCGTACTGCTGTAACTCCAGTGCCCATCTGGCGATCCTTCCTGAAGGGCTCTCGATGCTGTTGAGCCACTTCAGGGCCATATGGTCGGTTACTACTTTAAAGTGGTAACCTTCCAGATATGGTTTTAGCTTTCGGATCGCCCAGACGATTGCCAAGCATTCCTTCTCGGTCGTCGAGTAATTCTTCTCGGCGCCGTTGAGCGTTCGGCTTGAGTACGAGATTACCTTTTCGCCTTTCTCCGTTTCCTGGGTCAGTATTGCTCCGATGCCGTAGTCGCTTGCGTCCGTTTGCAGGGTGAACGGTTTGTCGAAGTCCGGGCATGCCAGTACGGGGTCAGCAACGAGTCTTGCCTTAACTTCTTCGAACGCCATCTGATGTTCCGGTGTCCATACCCACTTGTTGCCTTTGCGTAGCAAATCATTAAGTGGTTTGACTATTTTTGCGAAATCAGGTACGAATCGGCGGTACCATGATGCTACGCCCAGGTACTGCCGGAGTTCTCTTACTGTGGATGGTGGTTCTAGTTCGGCGATGGCTGCTACCTTTTCCGGATCCGTTCCTATTCCTTCGCTAGTCACACGGTGACCTAGATACAATAGCTCCTTCTTGAAGAATTGGCATTTATCCGGGTTTAGCCTCAGATTTGCTTCTTTTAGCCGCCGAAACACTTCTCTCAGGTTCGCTTTGTGTTCTTCCAGCGTGCGTCCGATCACTATTATGTCGTCCTGGTAGGCGAAAGCGTGGGGTGACATTTCCGGACCAATTACTTGGTCCAAGACTCGTTGAAAAGTCGCGGATGCCGAATGGAGACCGAAAGGCATAACCCTCCACTGGAACAAACCTTTTCCGGGCACCGTGAAAGCCGTGTATTGCCTGCTACTTTCCTCCAGTGGGATTTGCCAGTACCCATCCTTCAAGTCCAAACTGCTGATGTACCTCGCTTCTCGCAGTTGGTCGAGGATATAATTTATGCGCGGCATTGGGTAGGCATCCTTTATCGACTTTGCGTTGATCTGCCTGAAATCGACACAGAGTCTCCATTTGCCCGTCTTCTTCTTCACCATCACGATGGGGGAGCTGTATGGGCTCTTCGAGTGCTCTATATACCCCATTCCGAGAAGCTCATCCACCTTCGCATTGATCTCCCCTTGAACTTTTGGGTTCTTGGGGTAGTATCGTTGCTTGATTGGCTTGTCGTCTTTCATCGTGATCCGATGCTCGGCCATGTTCGACGTTCCCGTCATGGTGTTGAAGTCGGCTAGCTGTGCCTCTAGGAATTCCGCTGGGTCGTTATCCTCGCTTGTGTGTTGAACGACTGCCACCGATAGCTTTTCCTCGAGCCACCCATTGTGTCGGTTCCTGGCCGGTATTGTGATCTCGTGTCCGGCGCACTTTATTTCGGTTCCGACTTGCGTGAGGAAATTCCATCCTAACACCAACGAATCCACTACCCCTGGTAGTATCAGCAGGCTCATGGTCAATCGCTTGTTGCCGAATGCGATTTCTACCTCCAGCTGTGCATCGATTTCGCCGCATCTCCCGTCTGCCAACCTAACTTGCCGTCTTGTCCTCGTGATCTTTCCGAGGGCAGCCAGGTTGTCCGCCAGTTCCTCGCTTATGAAGCTCGCTGTTGCCCCGGTGTCGATTGTGGCTTTATATGTGCCTCCACCAATCGTTACCGCTGCGGACAACTGCTGCTCCTCCTCAATCAGCTTGCCAGTTAGTTTGGAGAGGTAGCATTTTGCGATCCCCGCCCGCCTCTCTGCGGCTGAGATCGCTGACCATTTCCCGCTCGATTGCAGCACTCCACGCTTCTGACACCCACTTTGCCGCACACCCAGCAGAACATCAAGCGCTGGTTTCGACAGCCGCGTTCCCAGTGTCCGTGACCGCCGCACTTTCGGCAGGCCTCCTGGGGGTTCGAGATGTGGGTACTCTCCCGTGGTCTCTGAGTGGTGTTTGGTGGCCACACGGGGTTTGTTGGCTGTCTCTGTTGGTTTTGCATTGGTGCCTATTGATGGCGTTCATACGGTGGGTTGGTTGCTTGCTGCCGGTGGTCTTGTAGGGGCGGTGTCCATTGACTATTCCCACGACGTTCCTGGTCGCCACTGTCTTCGCACCTTCTGCACGTTGCTTGCGCCGGGGCTGCTGGTTTTGCCCTTGAAAATTTGTTCTCTTGCGCGAATGCCTCCCGTTCCTTCTCCAGTTCCTCAAACTCGTCGGCTAGGTTCATAAGTGTATCTAGGTCCGATACCCTGTATGCTCTGAGGGAAATCCTTAAACTCGGGGTGCAGTTCTCCCTGATGATGTTGAGGGTCTCTTTCGCCGAATAACTGAGTGGCCTCACCATGGTCTGCATGTCGATCATGTAATCTTTGAACGATTCCCCGTAGCCTTGCTTCCTCTGCCTGACTTGGTCAGAGAGCTTGGTGAAAAAGTCCCTTGGCAGAAAATAGTTGTGGAAACTGTCTATGAATTCCGCCCATGTTTTCCATTGTTTATTGTTGGAAATGAACCATTTCAGTGCCTTACCGGTGAGTAATTCCGGCATCGCCCGGGGAATCATATCTAAGTCCAGGCCGTAGGTGTTGGCGGACCATTCCACTTGTTCTAAAAATTCAAATGGTTTTTTTACGCCGTCGAACCTGAATGTTTCGCAACCTTGGCATAATCTGGCCGACTGGGATTAGGAATCGGCGCTGCCGTTTTTCTATCCTGGCTTACGTCCCTCTTTTGCGCCTCCTTTTGCATGTTGTTGATGCTTAGGCTTGCCAATAGGTCTTCCCCTTCGGCGTTTGTTACCTTTATGCTGGGACCTGGTTGCTGTATGTTGCTTCCAGCTCGGCCCAGATATCGGCGAGGTCTGGGTCGTTCTCCGTCTGTGTGTAACATTCAGACAATGCCTTTCTAATGTCTTCCGATCTGCCCTCCAAAGCCATGTTTAACTTCTGTGAGACATAGGCAAAGTCTTCTTTCTTGAGACGGTAAATCCAACTCTTCCCCATTCTGCTTTATGTTGCTTTCACTGCTGGGACAATCACGTTTTGGGCGCCAGATGTAACGAACTGATTTTGTTATGTCTGCTCGCTACGAGATTCGTGCGGCTAGCTCAGTATAGTTGTGTGTTCGTCCCACCAAATTTATATAAACGTGACCGCCCAGTAGATCAGTGAGAAAGCACAGAATTTTCGGGTACTCAGTGGATTTTATTGCGAGCGAGAGGGTATGATAGCACGGCAACCTTGCCGTCGCCGCTCGTGGCCGTTGCTGACTCCGGGTCGCCTTGTCGGTCCGGCGCTCCCCTTGTGGACTTCGGGCTCCAGTTCCGTGAACTCCCTGAAGATGCTTGTAGCTTCCTGAAGATCCCTGTAGCCCCCTGAAGAGGCTCGACGTCGCTCGCCGCTGATGCACAGAAACGACGACTACTCGTCGCGCCTTAGACTCGCCAGGAGATCGGCTGTACGGGTTTAGGGAAGCGTCACCGTTCTCAGACTAGGGTGAACAGAGGCCGCGATCTCCAGGAATCACTCCTTTCGACACACCACCGCCTGTCCCTGGCTCTGTCCCGGATGGTCCCACTAGGGTTTAACTCAGATCGCACCGGCAGTCCAAGTTACGCAAGGAGGCTGCCGAGCGCTTCACTTTGCTTCAACGCCTAGCGTAAACGAACGTTCCGCCCTAGCTTCACCCCTTGGCTTATCGTCCGACGTTTCCTTGTAGCTCGCTCTGTCGTGGTGTAGTGGCTGGCCCGTTGCTGATGCTGCTCGATAGGCTGACTGCGTGGCTGGACGTTGCGTGGCTTCTGGCACTCGGGATCTTGGTCAACGCCGATCCGGGACTACACGACTTAACCGCGGGGCTCTACTGGAGTTCTCCACTCGAGGCCACCAACGATAGACCGATCTCCCTTCTGGCTCGTTTCACTCGGGATTCGGACGCACGCCGCTCCGGGAATACACGACTCAAACCGTATGGCTCTCCTGGAGTACTCCACTCAAGACCACAACGACTGACTCGATCTCCCTTCTGGCCTAATGGCTTCTCCCTGAGTTCACGATTTGTTGTCGCAGGCTTACACCGCTCAAACTCTGTTCGACTCTCCGGCGAGGAGCGTGGATTTAGTAGAGACAGACTTGAAACGGATCGCCTTGACCTAGCCGTGTGATGCCCTCTGGACCTCAGCTACCTGCGTCTCAATTCGGAGATTCCTGGCGGTTCAATCCCGAACGTCTCGACGTAGCGATCTTGTTCCTTGTGGGCTCCCACGACGCTGCTTCCGGCGATTCGACTTGTTGTTGTTCACTTGTAGTTCACTGTACTGGCTACTTTTGTATCTGGACTGATCTTGATAGATTGACTCTTCGTGATCGACTGATCCTGTTGCCAGCGCCCGGCGGCATTATATAGGGCCTCTAGGAACCGTTATTTCCCTATTTCTCTCTGCCCGCCGCATCTCTCCACTCCGGGTCCAAAGTCCGTAGCTCCTGCCTGACCCACTTGCCTTTCACGCACGGCCTTAAATTGTGTTTCTGCGTGTTGCCGCTGCTCCGCTTATGCTTTTGGTGCCTGTGGCACGTCCGTGCGTCGCTCCGCTGCTGAGATGTGGCACTTGTCCTCCTGGATCAAAGTCCACGGCAGAGTCCAAAGTCCGGTGCAGATCCGTTATTTCCCCTTTTGCACACGGCACTCTGGCTCTGCCTGCGAAGTCTCCACTCTCTCACTCTCCGCTTCCCGCTCTCCAAACTCTCTTTGGCAGAGTTCTCTCTCCCAACCTCGAAGTCTCCAAACTCTCATTCTCCACTTCTCGGTCTCCAAACTCTCACTCTCCAAACTCTCTTTCTCCAAACTCTCTATTTGCAAGAGTCTCTCCATTTGCTCTTCGCCGCGCCGCTACCCCGCTAATTCGCCGAGTAATTGGTAAGCGGCCGGCCATCGGTAGTTCTGCTGCGGGAATTTGTGGGGAGTTATTCAACTCCTCACAATCTACTGCGCAGTTTGGTAGCTCAATTATCATTTTCGGCGTTATTAGGTCTCCCCATGGAGCCTTTTTCAGTTTTAATGACATTAGCAATTTCAGGTGTTTGAAAGAAGATCGGGTTAATTGCAATTTCAGGGCTAATCGGTGGTAGTCCAAACGAATTTTTTAGCGGCGTTTGGCTGAAATACATTTTGTAGGTGTAAAGCAAATGTTTCGGCACTGTCTTCGTCGCTGCGGGCCCAAGTACCCGAGGAGTTTCTAATCGGAGAGACTGGTTCTATCGGAGAGCTTAGATTTGGGTGAGCTCTCCACAAAGGATGTTTTGTACTGGTCGGTGACAGTTTCTCGATGTACCGACGCTGCGCAAGCTCTTCTTCTTGTTTTAGGGTTTTGGTGAGTCTGCGGTTGGCTTCATTAAAGAGTTTCGAATGGGCGATCTGCAGGTTTGCCAAGCACGTCTTAGGCGTCGTGTTTCCCGAACTAGTTGTTCGATTTGAAGATTAGTTTTCCTACGCACAATTGACTCCAGGGCATCAGCACAGGAGTTGATGTCATTCTCAATCAGGGCTGTGAACCCATGTTATTTTGGCATGGGTTCGGTTCGGGATTCCAACCTAATCGTTAGATAAGGTTCCGGTTTGCGAACCGGTTCATTGATGAGCGGGAGCAGGGTTCAGGTTCGAACCAAAGTTCAAATAAATCAATTTTTTTAATTAAATAATAAAATTGAAAAATAAAATAAATATATTAATTTTTTGCCCTCTTTTCTCGATTTTTTTATATTATTAATCAACTTTAGATGTCAAATATTTTTTTTTAACATTTCGCATAAAAAATCGTCTATAGCATTACTGCAAGTCATCTACTATTAGTATACTACCAGTGTTGGGACATACCTAGATACTTTTACCTAAGTACGTATCTAGGTACAATTTAGTGGTACCTTTTACCTTACCTAGGTATACAGATAAAATATACCTACCTTTAGAATTATTAAGGTACTTACATAGGTATTTGGCGCGCAAAAATGTCGCATGTACGTAAACAAAAGGCCTGTACATATGTACATATAAGTTAACATCACGGCTATTCAGCTATTCCCCCCACCAATACCGCCGCACATGCCGGCTAAGTTCTGCTGACGTTGGGCCGGCACCGGATATCGTGAGAGTCAACGGCACATAGAATGCTGACTTTGCACGGGGGCCGGGGGAAGCGAGACTTAGGCGCTAAGCAGAGCTATGGAAATTGCAACGTTCGCAATTACCGACGCAGGCAAAGCTACAGTGCAGCGCTGGAGACAACAACACCTTGCCGACGCAGGCAAAGCTACAGTGCAGCGCTGGAGACAACAACACCTTGCCGACGCAGGCAAAGAGCAGCGCTGCCGCCGCAATCAACGCCGCTGGAGACGACAACACCATGCCAGCGCAGACGAAAGACGACGCCGGCAGCGACGCCTACTGAGAGAGCAGAACGAAGTTGGGCGGTACGACGGAGCAACCGATGGAATTAGACTACACGGATTTAACTAATTTAAATTTAATTTCAATAAATTTTATAACGATTATAAACCGGACCTTGGACTCATACTGGGAGATACCAATGGTAAAGATTAGCTCCTGCCCTGGGGACAGGATGCTTAACTGGCGCCCGAGCAGGGACCCGTCCAACAAGCGATGGGAAAAAGGAATAAGATGAACTGGAAAGTGGAAAGTGATGAGTATGTGTGTGTGTGCCAAAAATTGTGCGAAAAAAGTGCGAAGGAACGCAATCGATTCTAAAAAATAAAAAAAATGATCGTGAAATAAAGGTCAAAGGCCATATAAAATAAAAAAGCAACCTACCCGCCGCGGTGGTATTAATTCACGGGCGCATTTGTGTTGCGAGAATAAAATAAAATAACCCAGTAACCGCTGCGGTAACTTGTTTACGAGCGGCCCTATATCTAATGAAGTGAAATTATAAAACAGAAAGTGACGAGGGTAACCTACTAGATACGCTCCGTGTTACCCGCACGAAGGGAGCCGCCTAGTGGGTTGTGTGGTTAACCGTACCTGAGTAGGTGAAAAACCAAAACGGAGAAATACGGCCCACCATGCCAGATGTCGAAATAAACGGAATCAATCAGAATTGCGAAATAAAAAAGAAACAAAAAGAAAAATAAGAAAATATAAGAATACCCGCAAAATATGGAGAAAATGGTTAAAAAATTAAAAGATGGAAAAATCCACAAAAGAGGAAAAAATAATAAGGATAAAAAAATCGACAAAAAAGACGCACGAAAATAAAAAAAGATAATAATAAACATTCTTAAAGGCACACTCACATTGCAACTCACTTACCACTGCCTAAATAATTCTACTAAGTTGACAAACCACTAAAACAAATTTTTACCCCTAGAATCTACACCTTGTAAGTGGCCAACAACCGGAAAGAAGTTTTCACACCATACACCATCTTACAAATCGTCTTAGAAACGAGATGAATACACACGAAAAAGACAAAAGGCCTAAATTACACAAAAACACGGGTGAGTGAAGCGTTTCCAATAATAAGTCGTAGTTTCTATATCACTCCCTATTCGACCGTTACCTTGGTTAAAAACCGTTAGGAAAAATAAAAAAATCTAGTCCATCTAAAATAAGAAAGGGGTATACGAAAATTTTTTGAAAAGTTAGCAGCTTTGAGGAAATTAGAATTTGGAAAATGGAAGAGATGAAGGAAACCCTGACCAAGTTTGAGGCTACACTGTCGACCTTACTTGGCCAAATGGCCAATGTAAAAGAAGACATAAAAAATGTTAGCCAGAAAGTGACCGGATTAGAGGGCGACCGGGAGGGGGACAGCCAGGTTGCTCCGCAACCCAAGCCCTTGACCCCCCTCGCACCGAGTATGAACTAAAAGAAATTTCGAGATTGCCGGACTGCGTAAAAGAATTACAGATCTTTGAGGGGGAAGCGAGACTTAGGCGCTAAGCAGAGCTATGGAAATTGCAACGTTCGCAATTACCGACGCAGGCAAAGCTACAGTGCAGCGCTGGAGACAACAACACCTTGCCGACGCAGGCAAAGCTACAGTGCAGCGCTGGAGACAACAACACCTTGCCGACGCAGGCAAAGAGCAGCGCTGCCGCCGCAATCAACGCCGCTGGAGACGACAACACCATGCCAGCGCAGACGAAAGACGACGCCGGCAGCGACGCCTACTGAGAGAGCAGAACGAAGTTGGGCGGTACGACGGAGCAACCGATGGAATTAGACTTAATCTGGACGGCGATCGAATCAATCCAATTACTCTACACGGATTTAACTAATTTAAATTTAATTTCAATAAATTTTATAACGATTATAAACCGGACCTTGGACTCATACTGGGAGATACCAATGGTAAAGATTAGCTCCTGCCCTGGGGACAGGATGCTTAACTGGCGCCCGAGCAGGGACCCGTCCAACAAGCGATGGGAAAAAGGAATAAGATGAACTGGAAAGTGGAAAGTGATGAGTATGTGTGTGTGTGCCAAAAATTGTGCGAAAAAAGTGCGAAGGAACGCAATCGATTCTAAAAAATAAAAAAAATGATCGTGAAATAAAGGTCAAAGGCCATATAAAATAAAAAAGCAACCTACCCGCCGCGGTGGTATTAATTCACGGGCGCATTTGTGTTGCGAGAATAAAATAAAATAACCCAGTAACCGCTGCGGTAACTTGTTTACGAGCGGCCCTATATCTAATGAAGTGAAATTATAAAACAGAAAGTGACGAGGGTAACCTACTAGATACGCTCCGTGTTACCCGCACGAAGGGAGCCGCCTAGTGGGTTGTGTGGTTAACCGTACCTGAGTAGGTGAAAAACCAAAACGGAGAAATACGGCCCACCATGCCAGATGTCGAAATAAACGGAATCAATCAGAATTGCGAAATAAAAAAGAAACAAAAAGAAAAATAAGAAAATATAAGAATACCCGCAAAATATGGAGAAAATGGTTAAAAAATTAAAAGATGGAAAAATCCACAAAAGAGGAAAAAATAATAAGGATAAAAAAATCGACAAAAAAGACGCACGAAAATAAAAAAAGATAATAATAAACATTCTTAAAGGCACACTCACATTGCAACTCACTTACCACTGCCTAAATAATTCTACTAAGTTGACAAACCACTAAAACAAATTTTTACCCCTAGAATCTACACCTTGTAAGTGGCCAACAACCGGAAAGAAGTTTTCACACCATACACCATCTTACAAATCGTCTTAGAAACGAGATGAATACACACGAAAAAGACAAAAGGCCTAAATTACACAAAAACACGGGTGAGTGAAGCGTTTCCAATAATAAGTCGTAGTTTCTATATCACTCCCTATTCGACCGTTACCTTGGTTAAAAACCGTTAGGAAAAATAAAAAAATCTAGTCCATCTAAAATAAGAAAGGGGTATACGAAAATTTTTTGAAAAGTTAGCAGCTTTGAGGAAATTAGAATTTGGAAAATGGAAGAGATGAAGGAAACCCTGACCAAGTTTGAGGCTACACTGTCGACCTTACTTGGCCAAATGGCCAATGTAAAAGAAGACATAAAAAATGTTAGCCAGAAAGTGACCGGATTAGAGGGCGACCGGGAGGGGGACAGCCAGGTTGCTCCGCAACCCAAGCCCTTGACCCCCCTCGCACCGAGTATGAACTAAAAGAAATTTCGAGATTGCCGGACTGCGTAAAAGAATTACAGATCTTTGAGGGGGAATCTGGTACTTATGATTCATGGATTGGAAGAGCCGAGGCAGTTTTAAAGAATTACGAAATAATCAAAGATAGACCCTTGTACCGGTCAATAGTACTCAGTATCAGGCAGAAGATTAGGGGTAATGCTGAAACGACCCTGCTGTCGTATAATGTCCCGGACGATGATTGGCCCGAAATTAGGCGGGTCTTGTCCCTCCATTACGCAGATAGGCGCGACCTTCGCACATTGGAACACCAGATGGGTCAAATGACCCAGGGTGCGAAGTCCATCGATTCATTTTATTCCGGGGTTAACAACCACGCTCTTATAATTCGCTGCCTTAAGTACGGCAGCCAAAGCCCGGAAGTTGCGAACGCCCTCGTGGAAACCTATAGAGATAGGGCCTTGGACGTGTTCATTAGAGGCTTGAACGGCGACTTTTCAAAATTATTAATTATCAGAGGACCGAAAAATCTACCAGAAGCTTACGCAATTTGTCTGGAGTTGCAGAACTTGACCTCTAAGGCGCAGGTTAGCTACTCCTCTAACTACTCTAGCTATTCCAATAAACACCATAACTATCAGAATTACCGCCCCAGATACACCTGGACTCCGCAGGCGAACCACTCTCACCACTCGGCACCCAACGACCGATACCAATACCAAGACGCGGGGAAAAATTCGCCACCCTCCCCTAGACATTCAAACCCGCGGGCAATAAAAATGGAGCCCAGTCAATCAGGGCACTCTTATCGTTCCAATCAAAGCCAGGGCAACCAAAGCGTAAAACGAAGCCCCGGCACTTCCTCCGATCTTAATCCCTTTCGAACATCTCAGAGATTGTACCACTTGAACGCCTCCCCGTCCTCGACGAATGCCGACCGTAGCGAGTATGAGGAAAGGGCTACTGACGAAACTTATCGTGAGAGCACAGACCCCGATTGCCGCACCGAAGGTGAAGTTGATAGGATTGGCGATGTAAATTTTATGGCCGACGCCTCTCTAGCGTACCATACATAGAGTATGACGCGAAAGATGGGGCTAAGCTACAGTTTCTGATAGACACTGGCGCAAATAAAAACTTCATTAGCCCCCAGATAGCTAAGGGTTGCACTCCCTTGCCTAAGCCATTCCGAGTGCAATCCGCAGCAGGAGATATAAAGATAACTCATCAACTAGCCGGACTCTTCTTTAAGCCGATAGGCAACGATTCCCTTATCAAATTCTTTGTCCTTCCCGGTTTAACTGCCTTCCATGGCATTATCGGGGACGACACCCTTAAAGCATTGAACGCAATAATCGATAGGAAAAATGATTCCTTGACCATAACCCCCGGGATAAGGATTCCATTATTAGCTAGGGAATCCCACAATATTCATTCGCTGATCGACGATCAGCACCCAGAGGAAGCAAAAGAATCACTTGATGCGCTAATTAAAGAATATTCAACCATATTTGACCCACTCTCACCTGGCGAAGCTGTGGATACGTGTGTAAGAGCCGAAATCCGCACCAGCACCCAAGAGCCAATCTATTCCAAAAGTTACCCTTACCCCGTCAATATGAGGAGAGAAGTAGAGAGACAGGTCGAAGAATTGCTGCGCGAAGGAATAATCCGACCTTCAAAAAGTCCCTATAATTCTCCAATATGGGTGGTTCCAAAAAAGCCAAAGCCGAATGGAGAGAAGCAATACCGGATGGTGGTCGATTTTAAGCGTCTTAATGCCGTCACCATCTCGGACACCTACCCAATTCCGGATATAACATCCACCCTTTCCAGTCTTGGAGAAGAGAAATTCTTTACGACCCTCGACTTAACGTCGGGATTTCATCAAATTCATATGAAGGAATCCGATATACCAAAAACAGCCTTCTCTACCCTAAACGGAAAGTACGAATTTTTACGTCTTCCATTTGGGTTGAAAAATGCCCCTGCTGTATTCCAAAGAATGATCGATGATGTGCTGCGCGAGTACATTGGAAAAATTTGTTACGTCTATATAGACGATATCATTGTTTTTAGCAAAGATTACAAGTCCCACTGGCACAATCTTCGGGCCGTATTTAAAAAACTCAAACAAGCTCGACTACAGGTCAATCTAGGAAAAACACAATTCCTGCGCACACAAGTTGAGTTCCTGGGTTACGTCGTAACCTCAACGGGAATCCGTGCGGATGAAAAAAAAGTAAAGGCCATACGCGAAATGCAACCGCCTACAAACTTGAAGGAACTCAAAAGCTTCCTAGGAATGACCTCCTACTATAGGAAGTTTATCTGCGATTATGCGAAAATTGCCAAGCCCTTAACAAACCTCACTAGAGGGGAACATGCCAAAGCTAAGGCCTCACATTCTAGGAGAATTCCTATCGTACTTGACGATGACGGTCTAAAGGCTTTTAACGAGCTGAAAACTATCCTAGCCTCTTCTGAAGTGCTAGCCTTCCCTGACTTTAATAAACCATTCCTTTTAACTACTGACGCATCAAATTATGCCATCGGAGCCGTTCTCTCCCAGAACGACAATGGGAAAGATCGCCCAATTGCATATATTTCGCGATTGTTAAATAAGACAGAAGAAAACTATGCGGTTAACGAGAAAGAAATGTTGGCAATTGTGTGGGCACTCGATAACCTCCGTTCCTACTTGTACGGAGCCTCGGCAATTAAAGTCCATACCGACCATCAGCCATTGACTTTTGCGCTAGACAACCGAAACTATAATGCAAAATTAAAAAGATGGAAGGCGCGACTAGAAGAGTACAATTGCGAGCTCATTTATAACCCAGGCAAGTCCAATGTAGTCGCTGATGCCTTGTCCCGTATCGTATCGAATGTTAATTACCTTGATCTCGACACAGAATTAATTGCTACTGTTCATAGTGCTTCTCAGGACGCCTCAGACCTAATCCCGCACGTTGAAGCCCCCATCACTGTATTCAGAAATCAGCTTGTTTTTGACCCTAAGAGACCGGATTACGCCTGTGAAATGCCACACGCGGGTTATGTACGTCATTTAATACCGGCCCCTTCAGTAGAATCCTTACGACCATCCCTAAAAAAATATTTAAAACCACTAGTAATTAATGGAATTAAAATCCCCGAAGAATATTTGCATTCCTTGCAGATCATCTGCCTATAAATGTTTTCGAGTTACAAAATCCGAATAACTCAGAGATTAGTAACGGACCTGGCGGATGAAGAAGAAACCTGTAGAATAGTGAGAGAGGAGCATTTGAGGGCTCATCGGAACCCCCAGGAAATGAAACTACAGATCTTGGAGAGGTTTTACTTCCCCAGAATGGCCAGTCGTATAAAGGCCTTAGTTTCTTCTTGTCACACATGTAAGATGTGTAAATACGACAGACATCCTGCCAAACCAGAACTACAACCAACCCCCAATTCCTACTTCCCAAAGAATGACAACTATTTACGTCACCATGGCGCTTCACATCTTTAAGTACGATACTCCGGTGGTACCACTCCAGAAGGGGGTGGTATGGCGAGTCAACGGGGTATTTAAACTTGCCCATGTTATTGATCTGGCACAAGTGCAGCGGATCATTGACCAAACAACTGAAGAAACATCGCTGATCATTGACCGTCGCATATCGGAACTTGTGCGACATCATCTTGAAAGAGCTACGGACGGTATTGCTAAAATGACCTCAACACACCGCCACGCACGCGCCGTAGAATGGTTGGGATCTGCATGGAAGTGGGTCGCCGGCTCTCCCGACGCCTCTGACTGGAATTCCATTCTCCAGTGTCAGGATGGCATAGTACGAAATAGCAATCAACAGATACTAATAAACACCAAATTGTTTGATGCTACCCACGACTCCTTGCGGAAGCTAGACGATGTGATGGCAAGGGTAAATGCCATTGATGGAGATGCTCATGTGGCCAGGGTCCTGATGCAGAAGGCGACGATTCTGTTGAACCAAGTTAGCGAAATTACGCGAGCTTGTCAACTGGCAAAGGCGTCCGTTGTGAACACCAATCTGCTGGACCAAAAAGAAGTGGAAACCCTCCTAGCGGAGACCCAAAGTCTTCCGTACCAGAATGTGGTGGAAGCAGTGGAATTTGCGGAGCCATCGATTTTACTAATGGAACCTCTCTACTCTATGTACTTTCACTACCCAAGGTTGTGGATAGGAAGTACAGGCTGATGCTCCTATACCCCACAATCATATCCGGACAACAGATAGTGCTACCGTTTAGCAAACTGGCAGTGGACCCCCAGGAAACTTATGCAGTACTTGGCGATTGCCTCTCCATAGGAAACACAACGGTTTGCAGGGAGAAAAATCTAAAGAAATTGGACGAAACTGGCTGTATACCTAGGCTGCTCAAGGGAGGCCACGCCTTCTGCGACTACTTGAGGAACGATCAGGTGGTGATAGAACCAGTTGATGACGGCACGCTGTTTCTTACCACTTTCAACGGAACCATTGTTGCGGATTCTGGAGAACGTCACCTATCAGGCTCATTTATAGTCCAGTATGACAACGAAATGGAAACATGTCATACAGCAGCTACACGGCAACGCATTTGATGGCAATGCCTGCCGTGTTAACCAAAGTGACCGCCGCCGGTTATCAGCTCTCTTTGAAATACGTACACGACTACAGTCTACAAAACCTAAAGAAATTATCCACAATATCTAACAATTTCCTATTTTCAATCCTAACAGAAGCAGCAGTGGCTCTTGTTGGTGCCTCCCTATTGTACACCTTGTGGAGGAAAATAACCTCCACCAAGGGGATCCCATTCCATCGGGGCATCGAGCAGCTGGAATCACAAGCAGCTAGTTCAACGCCCCCGAAAGACCACTGATCTGCGGGACGCAGTTTTTTTGGGGGGGGGGAGCAGTTAACATCACGGCTATTCAGCTATTCCCCCCACCAATACCGCCGCACATGCCGGCTAAGTTCTGCTGACGTTGGGCCGGCACCGGATATCGTGAGAGTCAACGGCACATAGAATGCTGACTCTGCACGGGGGCCGGGGGAAGCGAGACTTAGGCGCTCAGCAGAGCTATGGAAATTGCAACGTTCGCCATTACCGACGCAGGCAAAGCTACAGTGCAGCGCTGGAGACAACAACACCTTGCCGACGCAGGCAAAGAGCAGCGCTGCCGCCGCAATCAACGCCGCTGGAGACGACAACACCATGCCGGCGCAGACGAAAGACGACGCCGGCAGCGACGCCTACTGAGAGAGCAGAACGATGTTGGGCGGTACGACGGAGCAACCGATGGAATTAGACTTAGTCTGGACGGCGATCGAATCAATCCAATTACTCTACACTGATTTAACTAATTTAAATTTAATTTCAATAAATTTTATAACGATTATAAACCGGACCTTGGACTCATTCTGGGAGATACCAATGGGGATACCTATACTTAGGTAAAGATTAGCTCCTGCCCTGGGGACAGGATGCTTAACTTATATATAGTCAAATGTGTCTACATAAGCAATTTTTGCAAGCCAAATGCACTTTTTTCTCAATATGTACAAGAGGGAAAGTGTATTTGGCGCGAAAAATCCGTATGTAGAAACGTATGACTATATATTGCGCATATGTACATATACGCCGTTTGTTTACGTACATACTTTTTTTTGCGCGCCAAATACACCTTGGTTTCATAAATAAATTGATGTAGTGATTTTTTTGTTGTTTTGCAAAGCACTTGTAGATGCTCTGAAAGCGGATATTTATAAAAGATTTGCTTTGCTTTTTTTATAAATACCCTTTTTAAGAGCATCTACAGTGCTTTGCAAAACTTGAAAGATTGTTCAGCTGTGGAGGTCGAATTCTAACCCCAAAACGAAACAGGCAGGGGGACGAGTTTTTCGAAACATTAGTTATGATAAAAAAAAGGTCTCTTTAAATTGTGATTGAAATAAAATGAAAAGATAATGTTATATATTTTAACTACAGCTGTAAACTGAAACATAGTCTTGCTTAAAACAAAAAAGCACAAAAAAATTTTAAAAAAAATATAAAAAAACAATATTTTTACCGTTTATTTTTACGTAGGTACTGGGAAATTGAAATACCTTTACCTTACCTAGTAAAAAAAACAGTACCTTTTCCAACACTGTATACTACCATGAATTTAATCATGTAATTTAAATGTGCGCATACTGCAAAATATTTTGGAAGTTAGAAGTTATATATTAGATTGACTGAACCGAACCGAATTTCAAAAATAATAGTTCCGGTTCGGTTCCGGTTGAATTATACAAAAATTCGGCGCTCCGGTTTACGGTTCGGTTCGTTTTCTAAAAAATGTGAACCACTCCGGTTCGGAGTGGTTCAGCTCCGGAGTGGTTCACAGCCCTGGGAAATATTGTATTTGGGGAAAAGTATGTAACAGGAAGAAGGAAGCGTTTCCGACCCTATAAAGTATATATATTCTTAATCCGGATCACTGGCCGAGTCGATCTAGCCATGTCTGTGCGTCTGACCGTCTGTCCGCCTAATGCGACTGTTCGTCTGTGTGAACGCCGAAATCTCGGAAACTAAAAGAGCTTGAGAGTTGGGACTCGAAATAAAGATTCTAAGGGTTCCCTCTCCATCCACAACAAACCAGGAAAATCTTTGGATTTGAAGCTAATGTGTAAACGTCATTTTGTTTGGTTTAATGATACTTAGCAAAATCGGACCACCCAGAAAAACGTTATAAGCAAATAATGAATTGTCCGCCACATAGAAGGCGCCACTTTCAAGCGACTGCTTGGTTTGCCTTGCTTGCGACAGCCTCCTTCAGTTGAGTACCATGTATTTGATAGTCGAGGCACTCGACTATAGCATTTTCTCTTGTTCTTAATTTAAGTACTAACTCTGAAACCCCGAAGTGAAAACTCATCAATTATTTTATTATTATTATTCCCAAATTTAAAAATAAAAAGTAAAGTTCGCCAACTACAATCTGCTTTTTTGGACAGAAATATTACCAAATATTTATTTAAGAGAATACCAAGGGTCCTCCTTGACCTGCGGTATATTGTACCGGATTTTTACGGGTGCAAGAATGTGCATAATCATATGCTTGCACTCGCTGGATGCTGACGGAGATTTCGGGAACACCAGAGATTGATTTATGCGCTTAAGAAGGATATGCACATTTGAGCCATCGTATGGAAGTCGGCCAAAGACCATCGCGTAACAGACCACGCCGCAGGCCCAAATGTCCGACATAAAAGGATCGTAGGCCACGCCTGTATTAAATATGATATTAATGAAGCCGGGTTAAAATCGAAAACTTACCCTTCAGAATCTCTGGACTGGCGTAAGCGTAGCTACCGCAAAAAGTTTTAGAAAGAATAACCTGGTTATCCGAAGTTCGCGTATCCTTGCGTGCGAACCCGAAGTCGATTAGCTTTAGGTTCCAGTTCTCATCCAAAAGAAGATTTTCACACTTGATGTCCCGGTGTACCACTCCTTTGCTGTGTATGTACTCTACCGCACTTACAAGCTGTTTAAAAAGCGTACGCGACTGTGGCTCATCCAGAAACTTGCGCTCGCGTACGTAGTCAAGAAGGGTTCCATTCTCAGCCAGCTGCATAATTAGGTACACCCTGCGGCATAGGTATAACAGAAGAACAGAAATAAAATTTTAATTCAAAAAAATTTGAAATGAATTTACAAAGTGTAACTGAATTAAACGAAATAACTTCCATTATATAGTACATTAAACCAAAAGTTGACGGTTAATGGTTCCCATTGAAGAAAAGTTTTAAAGCATACCAGCGACAACATTGCCTATCACGGAATCGACTCATTCAGTCACACAAGAACTTTGCCCAAAACTGCTAAAAATACGAGACCGCAATAAGACTTAGCTAAGAGGCCTTTTTAAAATGGAGTACGCTGTCGAGAGGCGTCGCCTATTGATTCCTGTATAAAGAGAAACTGACCAACCGAAGCCGAATGCAGCCAAAGCCCACCCGCCTTTCCGCATCTCTTATTAATAAGGTCAACGGTACATATTTCGTTGCAAACAAATGAAAGACTTCCCCGATGAATACGTGAATGTCTAGAAGTTCCTCGAACCTTAGCATTCGTCAACATCAAGGAAGGCCCTGAATCGCAGCACCCAAAAAAAATTCGATACGAAACGTAGGTCAATTTTACATTACTTAAGATCAATTTTACCTTGATATGGGCCCATATAAAATTGATATGGTAGAAATGTACGTCAGTTCTAATTTCGAATCTGTCTTGCTCTCCATATAGCAAATGGCTCTCTTTTTCGAAGTGAGAGAGTCTCCCCGAGAGAGAAAATTCGCCAAAATTACATTATTTAATGTCAATTAGATGAGTATTTCATGTAAAAACGATGTGGGTATGAATTACCTGACACTTACATGGCCATATCGAATTTACGGGAACATGCTTTTTTTTGTGTGTATGAAAAACATATCAATCCTTGAAGTATTCATATTAACATATTAGGGATTTATATCAACATTGGTAATTGTTTTTTCTGTGTAACAAAGCTACGTGCCAACCTTCTAGGTTTTATAGTTTCCGAGATCTCGAATCGACTGGGCTAGTGATCTTGATCAAGAATATATATCACTATGGACGGCAGTCCATGTATTGACGAAGCGCACAAGGAGAGTGTGCGAAGGCGACTACTATATATAGCCGCAAAATTGAAAATCTGCTCTAATGATCCGATCCTAGCGAGTGATACACCAATTTAAAGATATCGCAAAAACTAAAAAGATTGCATACCAAGCCCTCAAAAAAATCAATTGAGATGGCGGTGAATGTGTAAAAGTAAAATTTCGAAATTTGGATCTGTTGGGGCCGGTAGTTATATTTGGTCCCTTGCACTATGCTCGTTGTATTCTTACTGAAAATGCGCCTAATATGAGGGGTCATATCAGAAATGACGCGATATAAAAAACTTTAATTTTACCACTCTTGGAAAACCCCGATAGTTTGGCGGGAAAACAGCTATAAATAGCTACAATTTGGAAAGTATTTTGAAATGCTTAAACGCCCCCTAAATGTAATTTGTGTAAATGCAATAGTTTAAAAGTTATGCACAAGACAAATTTTTTTTAAACTTTATTTTTAGTTTTTTTCTTTCAAAAACGGCTCTAACGATTTTCTTTTAAACTTTAAACTGTATAGCCCTTGAGATTCCTTAAATTTTGGTATAAAACTCATTACTGTAAAAAGGCACGTTTAAAAGTTAATCAGAAGCGAATATAGCCACTTTTGCCAGCTCAAAACAACTATTGCTGCCTAAGCATTGAATGTTGTATGTGCGTATCCAAACTGTATTTTAGGGTCAAGGAATCGTTAAAATTGTTTTAAATCATTTTTTACGTGTGAATATTAGTGCCCTAGTCCTGTAAAGGACTTGGGCCGAGTGAAAGCCATCCGATGTTCAGGCACCAGTTTTTGGCGGCATAAGCTCGCCGGATGGGGTGGGTTCTTGGTAGGACTTTTTCCTCTCCAACATAACGAGAATGTCGTAAAGTCCGTCGGTCATCAGTCTACATTGCCCCACAAGCTTAGCTGTCGCTTGATCGTAACACGATCGGGCAATGTTTCGGCCACATTCCCTCCCCTTCACACAATCGTATGCCAAATGGATCGTCGCGGGCCGCGCAATACGATCCCCTATTGTCAAGGTTGTCCGTCTAAAGTTATGTCATTATTCTTCACCTACTCCACTTATCGCGTCAGCAACCCCCCTGTTGAAAACTTAGCACTTCATGGGTTTAAGTTCGTTTTCACTTTATAAATTTATTGAATAAAATATTGGCCAGTGCCATTTATGAATAATATTATTTTTGGGAATACATATAAATTTAATTTCAATTGACCAACAAAGTTTGTTAGCGGAGAGTATCGAACTTATCACCTGTACAAGGTGCACACGTCTCTTCACGTCTACAAACGTCGCTCTGAGGGCTCTTGTGATTGTTCATACAAACACAAGGCTGATACTCGCCGCTGAAAAGTCGATGTTTTATTATATTATAAAAAGTTAACTTATACAAAGATATGGTTAAAAATAGCTAGGTAGTGCATTCGCGTGTTTTTCAACTACTATATTATTATTTTAATTAGTTCATTAAGCGGATGACAAAAGTTCTAACCACGCCAAGAAATACATTAGAGAAGTTTTCAGAATAAACGGTAGTCTTGGGTACTGTGGCACAAACTATGGCTTTTTCTACTTTATTACAGTGAATAAGTGGGGAAAAGTCAAGACGGAAGGTCTCAATGTACAAATGCTCTAGATCATTTATAGTGATAGGCAAATTCAATTTGGATAAAAGATACTTTACTTTAATGTAGAAATGCGGTTCGTTTCTAGGAGTGACCGCTAGGGCTTGCTGATAAGTCACGGATATATATATATATGTATTTGATAAAGGAACTGTGTTCCGACAAACTTACCCCGTTGCTGGTCCTGGGCGATGAGATCTCGACGCGCTGGATCCTGGGCCTTTTGATGAAATTAGTAACATATATGTTTATATACGTGCAAACACTATCGTTGAAACACACACAAAAAAATATCGTTCTTAATCATAATCACTCAATATATATATATATATGCAGGTATGTATGTTTATGTATGTATGTTGGAGTATCCCATGGCGGCACACGTCTGGTCTGATAACTTTCGGGCAGCGGCGTCTCCGATGTCTTGCTCACTTCACTTTATATCGTTGTTTGCATTCATAAATGCCTGAGTTCACAATTTGTTTATATATATATTTTTTTTCACTTCACGTTTGTCTGTAATCAAGGCATTTAATTGCCTTTATTTTTTGTCATTTTGTTATGGTTTTCTTTGGGTCTGTTTCTTGCACTTTATTGTCTTTTAGACCTGGCGGCATATCTCTTGCTCCATGGCGTGTTTCTGGTCCTGGCGTCCTTGCACGGAACGCTTGTACATCTTGACCACTTTCAGGATGATTAAGAAAGCGGATATAACGATGAGGATCCTAATGTTTTGGTTGACATCCCGAATGTCGTCCTTGTGATCGATTATTTCCACGTTGTTGATCACATCGGCCGTATTGTAATCCGCTTTGGAGCTGGTACTTCCCATATTGAAGTCCTGGTTATTAATATCCTGGTAAATTACTACTCGTCCTTCGGGATAGGAAGTAACATGATATCCCTCAATAGCAATCGTGGGCAGCACGGAAGGACTTCCTTCAGTGTGGTAGCAGTCCTGCAGAATTTTCAAGGACTTCCTTCAGCTCTTCGGTTTTGGCTCCAGTCTTCGATGGCGTTGGGAAACACAGTGCGTACACTATAGTGCCCCGGAGATCAGAATAAATTCTGTCTGCCTTCTCTATCCGGCCACGGTCTTTTATACTAGTGTAGAGCTTTTTCTAGGCTCCCGTGATAGTTCGGTTATTAAGGTGTTCCCTTCTATGATTTCCCCTATCGGTAGTGTCAATGCCCGACTGATTCACTTTGCCAGCTACTGGTGTAGGATTACGGTCGTTGTTCTGACCGTATGTCATTCCAAAGATAGTCAAGTTGCACATTCCTTTGCTTGTTTTCGGTGAGTCAATGTGTCGATTGCCTCTCTCTCTTTGCCTTCAGATTCGTTGTTGTTTTTCTACGTGCATCTTTCTCCATTAAATAAATTGAAGGAGGGGGCGTACGTAACACATTCCATTTAGGAAACTTTTGTTTTACGACTTTTGAAAAAACGCTAATATTAGATTCTATGGCAGCAAAAGTAAAAGGAAGACAGTGGTGGATATATTTTATATGACTCATATTTAAAATAAAAGTTTCTGATATCAAACAAAAACACCTCTTAATGAGGTAAAAAACTAGTGACGATCGCACCTTCAACATACAATAGTTTTGATATCAACATTAGTGACGAAAAATGATTACACACATGATTAAATACATGTAAGTGGCTGAAAGTGCGGCTGCACCTCGTAGGTGCTCCCGGGGAAATAAATTAAATCTCGCGTTGTGGCAGCGTGAGACGGCCCAAAGGGCATCTCGCACATGCACGCGGCGCAGTAGACGACTCACCCATGAAGGTCCGACTCCGGGTGACCGATGGAGCCCGTAGTCCGTGCCGCCCGAGCTCGACATGGGTCAAAGGTGAGAGCACTTTCCGCGGGAACTTTCTCTTTCGTCGTCTCTTCTGTTTTCTGTAACCTCGCTCGTAACCTCTCTTGCGACAAAAAGTGGCGCGGCGCCCACAACAAGCCAGTCAGACAGCTGACCGCTCGATCAGGTGCCGACCAATGTTGGTAAACGCGCGAGGTCGGCCTATCTAGCAACGCCGTACCCCTACCTGGTCACCCGACCGCTAGGGGCGCTGGTGCAAGGACTGTCAGAAGCTGCCTGCTACAGGTTGCACATGCATCCAGTGAAAGATAATGAAGCATACATTTCCGTGCTGCTGCTCCAGATCCTCGGCTGAAGGATTCGGAACCGGATCGGAACCGCCGACGCGGTTGCACAAAGGGAACCACCCTCCGGAAAATCCACGTTGCGTCTGACCCATAGTGGGTGGCTTCGTAGTCTGCGTCTGCGCCATAGTGGCCGGCAGTACTAAATCCTGGCAGCAGGTATAAAATGCAAAACCTGGCAGAAGGTATAAACTGCTTCATGAGAAGGAATGTCGATATCAAACGCAACTACTCCAGGTGGCAACCACTTAAGTGGAAATCCACCCGTGGACACAAACACGGCAGGGGCACGGATTCTGGAGGCCCCAAATCCCATTCTAATCAAACCTGACGAGGTGGTGGTAGGCTTGGCCACCTCGGCAGTGAATGCAACAAGCTCAAAGGAGAAGGAGAAGGAGAAGGACATGGCGGGAGCTTTCCAGCCCAGCAGGAAGATCCCGCGATCGCCAATCCTGCCAGCGGCCCCAGGCCCTTCTCAGCAAAGCGCGACACACCACGCTGGCCAGGAGAGCGGGCAAGACACGCCCAAGCGGCAACTTGACAGTAGTCCCACAGGATCGCACAGGAAAACGCCGGCAAAGAAGTCGAAGGCCGATCGTGAGCTTAAGTGCAGCGAAAATCTGGTGGAGATCGGGTCGATCCTCGACCAGCTTATAGAGCTCATAAATGTTAAGCAAGTGCGCCACATCAACATGCAGATGAAGGAGATGTTCAAGAAAATGAAGGCTCTGCAGGAAGACGCCAGCAGCCAATGCATAGAGGCCGTCGGACCCAGCAGGACCATACCCTTGGCGAAAGAGTGCCCAACATGCAGGGCAAAAATAGGGAATGCTGTTGATAAACAGCAGCAAAACGTTCACAGCAGGAGGTTTCAGCCAGCTTCAAAGCAACGCTCAACTGAGCCGCTTACCCAGAAAAACGTCAGCATGAGCAACAGCCCGAAGGAGAAAGCAACTCCCGCGAAACGCCGCGAGAAAAGCACTCTCGCCAATCAGCCCGATGGGAACCTTAACCCGAGCGGAAGCCGCCCTGACGCGTGGCAGAAAGCCGAGTCTAGGAAGAGAGTCCGCAAAAACAGGCGACCAGAAGCAGTGATCATCGAGGCCAACGGGAAATCCTACAGCGAGGTCCTGGCGATGGTCACCCGGCGAAGCGACGGCAAGCTGCAGGATCTGAGCGAGAGCGTGAACAAGGTGCGTCGCACAGCAAGTGGCAACCTTTTGCTTGAGCTCAGCAGAGGCAGCAACAGAAGCGCCGAGCTAATGAAGAAGGACCTGAAATCCGTGCTGGAAGGAGCTGCGGCGGTAAGGGCACTTTCAGAGGACTCGAGAATGCAATTCCTGGTGGTAAGCGATTTAGACCCCCCAGTTCCAGCAGAGGATTTCACAAAGGCGCTGCTGGACCAGTTTGATGTTGAGGCCAGCACAGTCAAGTGGCCAAAGCGGTCCTTGCCAAGGGCAAAATAAAGGTGGGCTGGACAGTCTGCAGAGTCAGGGAGAGCGACTCGAAGCCCATGTGCTTAAAGTGCCTCGAGATCGGCCATATCGCATCGAGATGCGCTAGCAAGATGGACAGGAGCGAAGGCTGTTTTCGTTGCGGAGAAAAGGGGAACAAGATCGCTCAGTGCCCAAACGGCAGTGTATGCTTTTTGTGCGCAGGTAGCGACCCCAAGGCGAGAAACCACTTGGCAGGCAGTCGCCAGTGCCCGCACGCGACGAGACCCGTACGCAAGCCTAGCGTATGGAAGTGATTCAATTCAATTTGAATCACTGCAGAGCGGCCCACGACTTGCTTCAGCAAACCGTGCGCGAGCAGAAGACGGACTTCGCCAGCCTGAACGTACCATACCGAACGGGTGACGACGAAGGTCCTGCTATCTGCAGTTTTACAACTCAGCGGAAGGCAACCCATGGGGCACTACAGGCTAGTGGTAAAGAGAATAAAGGCTGGAAACAGAGCGGTGGAGCCTGAAGCTATGGACCTCATAGTGCGCGAGCTTTTCCCGATGGGAAACCCATTAAGGCGGCAGACAGCAGACGTAGACGGCCTTCCTGCGGGAGAGGAGGTGACATCGGCGGAAATCGCAGCGGCCGGCAGGAGACTGCCAACCAAGAAAGCCCCAGGCCCGGACTCGATCCCAAACAGGGCGCTGAAACTGGTCCTGGCTGAGTACCCAGCAGTTGTGTCGGAGATGCTTAACAAGTGCCTCCGGAAGGACAATTTCCGGTAAGGTGGAAAAGACAAAAGCTTCTGCTGCTGGCTAAGCCAGGGAAGCCACCGGGGAAACCGTCCTCCTACCGTCCCATCTGCCTTCTGGACACCATAGGAAAGGTCCTAGAGTCAGTAATCTCGACTAGACTCAACGCGGCACTAGAGGCATCCGGCGGCTTATCCCACCGACAGTTCGGGTTCCGAAAGCGCCGGTCAACCGTGGATGCAGTCAAAACTGTTGTTGACTTAGCCCGCGACGCAATCGCCGGGACAAGATGGAAGGGTGGCGACAAGAAGTACTGCTTAATGATCACACTAGACATTCGCAACGCATTCAACTCGGCTAACTGGGATCGGACGATGGAGGCTCTCAGGAACTTCAACGTACCTGCTTAATATCATCGACAGTTACTTCAGCAACAGAGTGCTGATGTACGAAACAAGCGGCGGTGCAGCATCATACGACGTGACGGCTGGCGTTCCACAAGGCTCCGTGCTGGGTCCCCTCCTTTGGAACACCATGTACGCCGGGGTCCTAGGACTGGAGTTCCCTGAGGATACCACGGTGATCGGGTTCGCCGACGACGTTGCCCTCGTTGTCGTCGCCAAGGAACTGGCGGATACCGAGTCTAGAGCGAATGAAAGCATAAGAGCGGTGGAGAACTGGTTGGCTCGTCAAGCAAAGGGAGATGGACCTACAAACTCACCCCAACATCGAGGAATGGGTATCCCGAAGGCACGGTCAGGTGGACTTCTACCTGACACAGGCACCGAGTGGCCATGGGTGCTTTCGAAGCTACCCGGAATGCGGCAGCGGTATACCAGAGGACGCAAGCCACGTAATCTTTGAGTGCAGACGGTTCGAATACCAAAGGCTTAGGTTGGAGGAAGCGACACCCTGGAGAGTAACCGCGGAGAACCTGGTCCACATAATGCTGAGTAGCAAAAGGAACTGGGAGGAGGTAGTGGAATACGTAGCCGAGGTGATGAAGGCACTCAGGCAGGCGGAAAGAGAGAGCAGGTAGCATCGTGGGTTGACCGGGCGATCACGTTCCACAATAGCCACCACTTTTTATCCCCATAAACCTACGCACCCCATACACCCACACCCAAAACCCCACCCACCATTGTTTTTATACTTTATACCTATAATTATTTTATTGTAAATTGTAAAAATAAAACAGCTCTTGGAATACAAAAAAAATTCATTTTTCGGAATATAGATAATGCCTATAAAGGGAAAGAGGCTGGACTATTTTTTAAGATTTTAGCGTGCCGAAAAAAGAATTTTAAAAAGTGTATTTAATCATGTGTGTAATCATTTTTCGTCACTGATGTTGATATCAAAACTTTTGTATGTTGAAGGTGCGATCGTCACTAGTTTTTTACCTCGTTAAGAGGTGTTTTTGTTTGATACTTTATAGGGTCGGAAACGCTTTCTCTCTTACCTGTTACATTTAGCACGATATTGTATTCGTTTCCATTTACTCTACGAGTAAAGGGTATTATTACAGATTTTTGGCCAAAAAAATAAATTTCTAGCCCAGTGTGCATGCGTTGCCAGGCAGCGCCTATGTGTGGCGCCGCCGACGCGTTAAATTTCCATTCGATTCCTAGCTGGGTGCATTTTAGATTCGTATATGAATTGGACTTCCTTGAGAAATGGATCCGATCCCCGAAAGTTACTTCAATTATCGCTCTAGATTTCGTGTGGGAGGCAATAAAATTGCGATTTGTATGCACACAAAAAAAAGCATGTTCCCGTAAATTCGATATGGCCATGTAAATGTCAGGTAATTCATACCCACATCGTTTTTACATGAAATACTCATCAAATTGACATTAAATAATGTAATTTTGCCGAATTTTCTCTCTCGGAGACTCTCTCACTTTAAACAAGAGGGAACGCTATAGTCGAGTGCCTCGACTATCAAATACCCGTTACTCAGCTAAAGTCAGCAGTCTCAAGCAGGGCAAACCAAGCAGCCGCTTCAAAAAATTAAAAAAAATTATTCTACATTTCGGTAGGCGTTTATAACCCAAACAAAATGGCGTCTACACTTTTGCTCTAGCTTTAAAATTATGGGCGCCACAGCTTTTCGCGGTTTGTGGGCGTTAGGGGGAGGGGGGTTTCCAATTTTGGCTTATCAATATGTATTGATGAAACGAATACACATTGCTTTTCCCGTTAATATAGCTTCAAAACTGTGGGTGCCACAGTTTTTCGCGGTTTGTGGGCGTTAGAGGGGGCGTGGCACATCGGCGTGAAAAACTTGCGCTGCGTATTAACTCCTAGAATCTGCATGCCAAATCCCAATTTTCTAGCTTTTATAGTTTCCGAGATCTGAGCGTTCATACAGACGGGTGCCACTGTTTTTCGCGGTTTGTGGGCGTTAGGGGGGAGGGGGGTTTCTCACTTTGGTCTATCAATATGTATTGATGAAACAAATACACATTTCTTTTACCGTTAATATAGCTTCAAAACTGTGGGTGCCACAGTTTTTCGCGGTTTGTGGGCGTTAGAGGGGGCGTGGCACATCGGCGTGAAAAACTTGCGCTGCGTATTAACCCCAAGAATCTGCATGCCAAATCCCAATCTTCAAGCTTTTATAGTTTCCAAAATCTCAGCGTTCATACAGAACGAGTCACAGTTTTTCGCGGTTTGTGGGCGTTAGAGAGGGCGTGGCACATCGGCGTGAAAAACTTGCGCTGCGTATTAACCCCTAGAATCTGCATGCCAAATCTCAATCTTCTAGATTTTATAGTTTCCAAGATCTCAGCGTTCATACAGACGGACAGACGGACAGACGGACAGACAGACGGACAGACAGACGGACAGACGGACATGGCTAGATCGACTCAGCTAGTGATCCTGATCAAGAATATATATACTTTATATGGTCGGAAACGCTTCCTTCTGCCTGTTACATACTTTTGCACGAATCTAATATACCCTTTTACTCTACGAGTAACGGGTATAAAAAGAGAGCAATTCGCAATATGGAGAGCAAAATGACATGAGTTGAAACGAGAAAGACAGATTCGAAATTCGAACTGACGTACTTCGAACATGATGTTTAAGTTAACTGTGGTCAACCCGATCAAGATCATTGACCGCAGTTACTCCAAGAATAAGCTCCGGCCGAAATTGCTGACCTAGCAATGGGCCGGAAGCTCGTGCACAGCGGCAGACACTGCATATTTGCGTGGCCGCTGTGAGCTTTTGTTAGCATTAAGTTGAGTTTTAAGTTCAGTTCTGATTCTTCATTCAATAAAGAAAGAGCACAAGCTCTAGCATCAAACTCCGGCGAACAGCCGCTAGTACTTATTTAAATAACAACCTGTCTGAGTCTCTAGGCCAGCAGGTAAAGAAGGCAGTTCCCTTCCAACATATTTCATCCTAATTCTTCAGAGTAGCAGACACGGCCAACTGGCCGTAATCTAGAGAAGAAACCTCGGAGCTGCGTGGGACCCCCCCCCCTTTCCTCCAAGAGTTATTAATTTCCAAGTAATTGCGACTGCTGCGCGGGACCTCCCGAGGGACGGAAACGACGACGGCTTCGTGGGATTACAGGACTAAAATAATTGGCGCTCAACCGGGAAAATTATATTAGCGTGGAAGTTAACGGAAAATGTAAGTGGGCCCTTCGGCCAAAAAAATTTTTTTAAGTCTTCCATAAAATTTTATAAGTTCGGACCTCTATATATAAAACAGGCATTAAATTTTGTGACCGATATATAAAAAATATATAACACAGGCATTAAATTTTGTCGCTCCACTTATCGCAAGGAAATATGATCCCCAAGCTTTTTGTCTTCGTCTTTGTGTCTTAGTGTGTGTAAAGCTTTGCTTACGCGCGCGAATTTCTGTGCGGTCAAATCCAGCTGCACATGAATAATCCGTTTCTCAGATATAGGAGCAATAGGCAAAACTCCAGCGACTCAGAGTCTGAGAGTGAAGGGCAGATCCACAATTCAACTCCGAATCCCAGACCCCCAGCCCCCCCTACAGAAATGGATGCCGATCAGATCCGAGATGTTATACACGCCGTCGTTGCAAATGCCCTTGCAGGGCAGGGGGCTCAAATCCAACAAAGGGAGCAAGCGCTTGCGCAACAAATCCAGGAATTAGCCAGGCGAGTAACGGCAATTAACGTCCCGCCAGCCCCAGCCCCGGCCCCTCAGATAGTAACATATAGAGCCATAGAGATAGATGACACTGTGCAGTGCACCGAACCTCTCGATGCTGTAAAATGCTTACCCGAATTTTCGGGGGCACAGGAGGCGTATGTTTCGTGGAGGCAAGCCGCCACCGCTGCCTATCACATATTTAGGCGTTATAATGGTAGTTCACGCCATTATCAGGCGGTAATTATCATAAGAAGTAAAATAAGAGGCCCTGCTGACGCAGTGTTGTCATCCTTTGGTACAATTTTAAATTTTGACGCGATCATAGACCGTTTGGATTTCACTTACAGTGACAAACGGCAGATCCACGTCATTGAACAGGAAATGGGCACCCTAAGGCAGGGAAATCTCTCACTGTTACAGTATTATGATGAGGTTGAAAAAAAGCTGACCCTCCTCACAAATAAGGCCACCATGTCACACGACGCTGCGGCGGCCGAAGTTCTGTGCGTAAAATTCCGGGATGATGCCCTTCGAGTATTCATCTCGGGATTAAAACGCAGCCTCACAGATGTCCTCTTCTCGGCGAAGCCCAAGGACATGCCAACAGCACTTGCCTTGGCTCAGGAGGTGGAGGCAAATCACGAGAGATATTCTTTCGCGGCCTCTTTTGCAAAAAGCCAGGAGGATAAGGATAAAAAACAATATCTAAAGGCGCAAGAGCGTCAACAATCCCCTCCTCAAAATAATATCCCAACAAACGCTGCCAAAAATCCCTATTTCACAAAGCAGCACAAAGTCCAAGTTCACCCTGCCCCGCGCAGTGGTTTATTTCGTGAAAATACTGCCGAACCCATGGATGTTGACCCTTCGCTTTCCAAATTTATCAGGCCTTCTCAGGCACCGGCTTACCAAAACAGAAAGCCGACCGCGTCCGGTCGATCGGGCCCGCAAAAAAGGCAGGGGGTCAACCACGTCACGCAGAGCGCGGGCGAAACTGAGGAAGAATACACCGCCGCAGCCTCCAGTGCAGCGGCCAAAATTGATGATGACGCCATCTTAGAGTATGACTCAGATGTAATAAATTTTTTAGGGGAAAATCCCTGCTACCCGTCATCAGACGAAGAGTAGCGGGGACTGATATGAGATTCCTCATCGACACGGGCGCGTCAAAAAATTTCATCCGACCCCACAAAGGATTGAAAGGCGTTCGCCCAGTAGACTCCCCATTCACCATTCATTCAATCCATGGGGGTACAACTATCACAAACAAATGTTTTGTCTCTATATTTAACATTAAGGCTACCTTTTTCATACTACCAGACTTAAATACATTCGATGGAATAATCGGCCTTGACCTATTAAAACAGGCAGGGGCATCACTTTGTTTAGCTTCCGGCCACCTGAAATGGGGCACCGAGGTAGAGCAGATTGATTTCCATACGTGCGCTGATGTAAACTTCACTAACGTGAATTGCTCAGATGCACCGCCATTGGCAAGAAACGCGTTTTTAGAAATGCTAAGGACCAGGAAAAGGGCCTTCGCAGACCCCAATGAGGCTTTACCTTACAACACGTCGGTGGTAGCTACCATCAGAACGGTTAGTGAAGAGCCCATATACGCGAAATTATACCCATACCCCATGGGAGCAGCGGATTTCGTCAACAAAGAGATTGAGGATCTGCTCAGAAACGGGATAATTCAAAAGTCGGTATCCCCTTACAACAATCCTATATGGGTAGTGGATAAAAAAGGGACCGATGAGCTCGGAAACCGGAAAATGCGGCTAGTTATTGACTTCCGCAAATTAAACGAAAGAACCGTGTCCGACAAGTACCCCATGCCAAACATAAACATGATATTAGGCAACCTGGGTAATGCTAAATATTTCTCAACGCTGGACCTCAAGTCCGGCTATCATCAAATAACACTCGCAGAACGCGATAGAGAAAAAACTTCCTTCTCAGTGAATGGCGGGAAATATGAATTCCGCAGACTGCCGTTCGGTCTCAAGAATGCAGGCAGCATTTTTCAGAGAACCATTGACGACATCCTACGGGAACAAATCGGCAAGTTCTGCTATGTTTACGTTGACGACGTAATCATCTTTTCGGAAGATGAAAACTCTCACGTCAAGCACGTAGATTGGGTTCTGAAGAGTCTGTACGATGCGAACATGAGAGTATCTGCAGAAAAATCCAGCTTTTTTAAGAAAAGCGTGAACTTCCTTGGGTTTATAGTCACTTCTAACGGTGCTACAACAGACCCGGAGAAGGTAAAGGCCATAAAAGAATTCCCGGAACCTAAAAGTGTTTTCGAGGTACGGTCATTTCTAGGCCTAGCCAGCTATTATAGATGTTTCATTAAGGATTTCGCAGCAATAGCAAGACCTATATCGGACATCCTGAAAGGGGAAAACGGAACAGTTAGTAGACACAGGTCACGAAACATTCCGGTTCAGTTCTCTGAGGCGCAACAACAAGCGTTCCAGAAGCTACGAAACATTCTGGCATCCGACGACGTGATGCTAAGATACCCCGACTACAAAAAGGCATTTGATCTAACGACAGATGCCTCGGCCTATGGCATTGGCGCAGTATTGTCCCAAGAGGGACGCCCAATAACAATGATCTCAAGGACGTTAAAAGACAGGGAGATTAATTACGCCACAAACGAGAGGGAGCTCCTAGCCATAGTTTGGGCACTGGCCAAGCTGCGGCACTATTTGTATGCAGTAAAAGATATAAACATCTATACTGATCATCAGCCATTGACATTCGCAGTATCGGAATCCAATCCGAACGCGAAAATCAAACGATGGAAAGCTCGCATCGACGAGTCCGGCGCTAAAATGTTTTATAAGCCCGGCAAAGAGAATCTCGTCGCGGATGCCCTCTCCAGACAGCAACTTAACGTTGTGGAGGCGGAAGAAGCTCATTCGTGTGCGGCTACTATCCACAGTGAAGTGTCGCTCACACACACCATCGAAGCAACAGAGAAGCCACTGAACTGCTTTCAGAACCAGATAACTCTGGAGGAAGCACGCTTCCCGTCTAAACGCACCTTCGTACTCTTTGGAAACAAGAGACGGCACATCATTAACTTTACATGCACGGAGTCGCTGCTAGAAGAGCTCGCGGACACTATAGTCCCCAGGGGCGTAAATGCCATCCATTGTGATCTGCATACGCTAGCAATGGTACAGGATAAATTGGTCCGGCAATTCCCAGCCACCAAATTCTGGTATTGCAAAAACCGAGTGACAGACATTTTTGCAGTTGAGGAGCGACGGGAAATCATTACTGCCGAGCACAATAGGGCACACAGATCGGCACAGGAGAATGTCAAACAGGTGCTCTCCGAATATTATTTTCCTAAAATGACTAAATTGGCCAACGAAGTTGCCCAAAATTGCAAGACCTGCGCAAGGGCCAAGTATGATAGGCACCCCAAAAAACAGGAAATCGGCGAGTCACCGATTCCATCCCACGCAGGGGAAATATTGCACATTGATATTTTCTCAACAGATAGGAAATACTTCCTGACGTGCATTGACAAATTTTCAAAGTTCGCAGTCGTGCAACCCATTCCCTCTAGGACAATTGAGGACCTAAAACCAGCGGTGCTACAGCTAATAAACTATTTTCCAAAGGCCAAAACGATCTACTGCGACAATGAGCCATCGCTAAATTCGCATACGATCTCGGCCATGCTGACTAACCACTTCGGTGTTGGTATCGCAAACGCACCACCCTTACACAGTGTATCTAACGGACAGGTTGAACGCTTTCACAGCACCCTGATAGAACTCGCTAGATGCATTAAAATCGACAAAGGTATAACTGATACCATAGAGTTGATGTTATTAGCCACCGCCAAATACAACAAATCAATTCACTCGGTCATTAACAAAAGACCAGCTGATGTTGTACAGACGAACTCGGAAGACTTACAGATGGAAATCCAAGAAAAAATAAAAAGCGCCCAAGACGCGTTAAGAAGCCGGGAAAACACATCCCGGCAGAATAGGGTCTTCGAGGTTGGGGAAAAGGTATTGGTAAAATCAAACAAAAGGCTAGGAAATAAACTCACACCCCTGTGTGAGGAGAGAGCCGTAGAAGCGGACCTGGGGACCACGGTCCTCATTAAGGGGAGGGTGGTCCACAAGGACAATCTCAAGTAATATCACCAACGATGTCCTCCATGTTTTTTTTTTAATTTTTTTACAAGCCACTTGGCGCATATTTTTTCTAACCTTAAGATTCAAGCCACTTGGCGCATATTTTTTCTAACTTTAAGATTCGAGCCACTTGGCGCACATTTTGCCTAACTTTAAGTTCATTTTTTCGGTGGTGGGAAAACCCTCTATGAGCATAGAAATAGCTAAAGTTTAAATTCACAGGTTCGGACCCATATTTTGCATATTCCTGTCCTTGACGTCGGCCCACATTACCGATTACTCGCAGGCCAAATACATTCCCATCGTGGATGGCGAAATCCTAGTATGGGAGGAGTTCGCTTACGTCACACATACAGCGAACCTCTCAGAATATGGGCGTGTAATAGAGGAGACAAACAACATGATTGATATGTTTCCACTATCCCACATGCAGAAGCTTCTAAGCGTGGATACCGCTCATCTCCAAGACTTGTTAGAGTCGTTGGGCGTTCATCACAGAGTAGCTAGGAGTTTGGATTTCTTGGGATCGATGCTAAAGGTCGTGGCAGGGACACCGGATGCCGGTGACTTAGAGAAAATCAGATTTACCGAAATGAAGTTAGTCGAGTCAAGCAATAGACAAATTCAAATTAACACTAAAATCCAAAACCAAATTAATCAGTTAACCTCTACCGTCAATTTAATTTTGAAATCAGCCAAAAACTCACAAGTAGACACCGGACATTTATACGAGACACTGCTTGCTAGAAACCGAATGCTGATGACGGAGCTACAAAATTTGATGCTTGCTATAACCCTTGCTAAAATTAATATTGTTAGTCCGAACATTTTAGATCACGAAGACTTAAAAACAGTTTGGCTTGAGGAACCCACCAACACACCTATAGGAGATATTTTGTCCGTCTCGTCTGTAAAAATTCTGCAGTCCACTAACATTTTACATTTTATCATAAAATTTCCGAAAATTAAGATAGCCTGCAAAAAGATTACAGTTTTTCCAGTCGCCCATGGTGAGACAATGTTGCAGATAATAGACAACGTCATTGCCGAATGCAGCGGAGAAATTTACGCCATCAAAAACTGCTCCGTATCACCGGGGGCCACGTTCTGCCGCCTGGCTTCAGAGAGTTCATGCGCCAAGGAATTGCATGCCGGTGGGGTAGCACATTGCCGAGTTCAAGAGAGTGATCTACACCCGATAACCTATGTGGACGAGGGAATTGTAATCATCAACGACAGATCGGCCAAAGTTCGAGTAGATAACGGCACAGAAACCTGGACTCATGGCACGCACCTCATAACCTTTGACAAACAAGCCACGATAAATGACACACTCTTCATCAACCATGATAACACCCGGAAGAGAGCTCCAGGGACAGCAAGTCTCCCCTTGTTGAACATCACCGCTAGCAGAGATGTCCTCAGCCTCCCGTATCTTCACCGCCTAAGTGAACGAAACTTGGAGTTCATCAAGGAGTTCAGAGAAGAGATCGACAACAACCAAACAAGTCTCGCAGCAATTATTGCAGGAGCAATATGCTGCGCACTCATCTGCATCGGGCTCACCCTTAAGCGACTTATTAGGGCAAAAAAATCCGCAGGCCAAATTAGACAGGTTATCGCTGAATTACAAACGGCCGAGGGCGGCCTTAACTTAGAAGGGGGAGCAGTTAACTGTGGTCAACCCGATCAAGATCATTGACCGCAGTTACTCCAAGAATAAGCTCCGGCCGAAATTGCTGACCTAGCAATGGGCCGGAAGCTCGTGCACAGCGGCAGACACTGCATATTTGCGTGGCCGCTGTGAGCTTTTGTTAGCATTAAGTTGAGTTTTAAGTTCAGTTCTGATTCTTCATTCAATAAAGAAAGAGCACAAGCTCTAGCATCAAACTCCGGCGAACAGCCGCTAGTACTTATTTAAATAACAACCTGTCTGAGTCTCTAGGCCAGCAGGTAAAGAAGGCAGTTCCCTTCCAACATATTTCATCCTAATTCTTCAGAGTAGCAGACACGGCCAACTGGCCGTAATCTAGAGAAGAAACCTCGGAGCTGCGTGGGACCCCCCCCCCCCCTTTCCTCCAAGAGTTATTAATTTCCAAGTAATTGCGACTGCTGCGCGGGACCTCCCGAGGGACGGAAACGACGACGGCTTCGTGGGATTACAGGACTAAAATAATTTTTACATTTTGACCTTATTAATCTTACATGGGCACATATCAAGTGAAAATTTATCTTAAATAATGTAAAACTGACCTACGTTTCGTATTGATTTTTTTTGAATGTATCAAGTGGGACATCGAAAAGTCTTCGAAAAAATAATATGTCTGTAAATTTGTATTTTTGTTGTATTTCTGGTATACAATGGTATTATAACGCTTAATATCCGGTCGTCACACTTACATTTACTGCGTAGTGCGTAAATAAATTTCTACAATGCATAAAAAATAAATATTTATTTAAATATTTTGGTCAAGTAAACATTGGAAAATAAATATTTTCCCATACATAGTATCCAAAGTTGCATTTTAAAGTTGAGCATGCTTGAACGAGCTAAATTTACATTTGACTTGAGCTAATACACTCGCGTGTAATATGCCGCGATGGCCCAATGGGTAAGGCATCTGAC
Organism: Drosophila mimetica; assembly: GCA_037075245.1. Lineage (NCBI taxonomy): Eukaryota > Metazoa > Arthropoda > Insecta > Diptera > Drosophilidae > Drosophila > Drosophila mimetica. The sequence continues at coordinate 28,384,541 of JBAMCH010000007.1, read as the reverse complement.
TCCGATGCGAGAGGACCCCGGTTCAAAAAACCGGCTAAGGCAGAGTAAGTTAAAAGTTTTTAAAACGCATAATTAACATTTCCTTAACAATATTAGGAAGAAAACTGTGGTAAAAAAGTTAGTATGATAAGATTAATATTATATTAATTATTAATTATTAATGTGTTGTGTTGTGAGCGGGATTTGAACCTCGTTCCCCCGAGTACAAAATAATATCAGAAACTAGCAACAAAGAGAACATAAACACTAAGAGGTGTAACGAGGAGCAAGAAAATGTACGGAGGCAGCGTCATTTTTGTCAAACTCGACTCACACGTATTCATTCTATTTATAGAGTGCCGTTACTTTACTTCTCTCTCCCTCTCGATCTCTTGCTCTCTCGCTCATTTTTCCATAAATTTATTTTACTTTGTTTTTTTTTAATTTTTGTTGTAGTTTTTTATTTGTTTTTAAAATTTTGTTTGTAGGTTTTTTGTTTGTTTTGTATATTTTGTACTAAAGTTGTAAAATCAGAAGCATTTTGAGCAAATCTTTTAAGTTCATTACTTTTGAATTAAAAGTTTATGAAATACGCAACCGAGTTTACTTTTAAAACTTTTTTTAAAAAAATTTTTATTTAAGTATACAAATAAATTCAATTCAGGCACCAAAAATAACAAAAATTGGATTCTTTTAACAAAAAAGCAACCACTCTATCCCTAGAAACAAATGATTTTCACCGAAATCATTCAATCCATTAATGGTCTTTACCTTTCTTTCAACTTTAAAAATTTATATTGAATAAACAATGTTACAAAAAAAATTGTTTTCAGTCGGAGTTGAACTCGGTCCGACAAAATCCGCAGTTGAGCGACTACACTCCTAGCCCACAGCGTCTTGTTACGGGGCGTCAGACAGAAGTGACATTGAGCATATTTCGCAGCAGAGCAAACGAAATTATACACTAACACAACTAAAAAATATATCACAGACAACGCACACTTGGAAGATTGTAAATCCACTTTCTGAATCCACACACAATCTTGTATGAAAAATACCATATTAATATGTTCGAAAATACCAATTTGGTGTATTCGAAAATGTAATTTTGATATGCGATTGATATGAAAAAATACCCGAATGATGACCAGTTTTGGTATTTTTTTTTCTGTGTAGTTTTCATTGTAGTCTTTTCTACTCTGGAATTTAATTTTATGTTATTATTTAAAAATTTCGAATTACAACATAAATAGGCTTACAACATAATAGGATTATATAGCTGCCATAATAAAAATCGATCGAAAAATGCTATAATTTAACATTTTGTAATTTTTAATTGAATAGGAATGATCTGCAAGGGTATCTGGGGTAAGTTTCCCTTCTTGACTTATGTTATTGACAATTGGATTAATAGGTATCTCGGGATATACAGATTGTTTGTTGGGTTTGGCAGTTTGGATATTTGCGTATACGTCACTCGCCCCTCCCTTAGGAGATTCAACATTCTTGTCGAATTTAAACAATTTTTGTGGGCTAAGAGCCTATTGGTACGTATGATGTAGGTACACCCAGAAAAAAATATGGACTTAAAACCCAAAAAATTGACTTAAATTAAGGTAATATAGACTAAATTTGGAGCTAAGGAATCTTAGTCCATAATACCATAGTCCATATTACTCAAAAATTTGAGCACTCAGATCACTATGGACGGCAGTCCATGTAGTGACGAAGCGCACAAGGAGAGTGTGCGAAGGCGACTACTATTATATAGCCGCAGTATTGAAAATCTGCTGTAATGGTCCGATTCTACCGAGTGATACACCAATTTAAAGGTATTGCAAAAACTAAAAGGATTGCATACCAAGACCTCAAGAATATCAATTCGTTTGGGGGAGAGAGCGGTGAAAGTGTAAAAGTGAAAATTTAGATTTTTGGATATTTGGGGGCCAGTGGGAATAATTGGCCCCTCGCACTATGCTCGTTGTATTTTTACTGAAAATGCGCTTAATATGAGGGGTCATATCAGAAAATCCGACGCTCCGTTCAAAAGTTATACCTAAAACAAGATTTTCTTCTTCCCAAAATGAAATAATTTGTCCCTTTGTTTGTATGCATCAAATCGTGGTTTTAGGGTCCTGAAATAAATTTTACTGTGTTTAGCAGCAGGATATGAAACACGTTTGTTCCACGACTTTTGGAAAAATCCGCTAGTTAGGCGGGAAATCATTAAAAAAAGCTAGATTTTGACGGCCTATAGTTTCTAAACGACTAAAGCTACAGACTCGTGCTATACCTTGTTAAAAAGGTAATTTAATATGCTAATCGCGTTGCCTTCGGTAAAATTAGCTAAATGCAAAAGTTTAAAATTTATGGTTAAAAGTTGTTTTTTAAAATCACTTTTCGGCTATTTTCTCCAAAACGGCTCTAACGATTTATTTTTAAATGTAAAACTATATAGCCGTTGAGATTCCTCAACTTTTAGTATATAACACATTTTCTTATAAAAATGCGCGTTTGGATGCAATTGAGCGATGAAAAGTGCAGCCCGTTTCAGATTAGTATGCTTAATTGAATGCCCGAAATCCAATTTGAGGAGAACAAATTCTTATTAGAAATTGTCAAGGTACAAGTCTAACTTTCATATTTAATTTAAATTCCTTGAAAGTTTTTTTAACTTTATTATTTAAAAATAAAGTGAAAAAAACACATTACTGTAAAGTCATATTTAAAAGTTATTTAGAAACGAAAATAGACACTTTTGCCAGCCCAAAACAACTAATGCTGCCTAAGTATTGAATTTCGTATGTGCGTATCCAAACTGTATTTTAGGGTCAAGGAATCGTTAAAATTGTTTTAAGTCGTTCCACAAAGGAGTCTTTCGTTTTACGAATTAAAAAAAAAACCCCGTTAGTTTAGCGAGATGAAAACGTTAATACTAAACCCTATGTCAGCAAAAGTATAAAGAAAAGAGTAGTACATATATTTGATATGACTCATATTTAAAACAAAAAGTTCTGATATCAAATAAAAACACCTCTTAACGAGGTAAAGAGCTAGTGACATAGTGACAATACATATTGATAGACCAAAGTGGGAAACCCCCCTCCCACCTAGCGCCAACAAACCGCGAAAAGCTGTGGCGCCCACAGTTTTAAAGCTAGAGCAAAAGTGTAAACGTCATTTTGTTTGGGTTATTAATGCCTACCGAAATGTAGAATCGTAAATGTAAATCGTCCAACTCAGTTAAGAGTTATAATCAAATAATGAAATGTCCGGTAGATGTCAAGAATGAGGAAGAAGACCAAGCCACCATGGTGGAATTCGGAACTGACACTCAAAAGAAATAATCTCCGAGAATTCTTCAAAATCGCCAAAACGGCAGACAATGAGATCATCAACATGGAATACAAAATCCTATTTAGGGATTACAAGGAGGAATCACGCAGGGCACAGAGAAGCGCGTCTGCTCCAGCATCGAAAACGTCCCGGAAACAGCTAGTCTCCGAAAGCTGATTTTGAAGCAGCCTACCATACAGAGTCAGCTAAAGCGCGACGACGGACTGAGCCTGAAATAAGGCTGTCATATAAGCTACCCAGCGTATTCCAGGTAGAAGTCTTTGCCATAAGGAAAGCGGCAGAAGTGGCTCAAAATATAAACCGACCATACGATGTGGTCAACCTGTTCGTGGACAGCCAAGCGGCGATAAGATCCATGCCGTCGTCAACGGTCAGTTCCAAAAATGTAATGGCGAGAAGGAGGCATTAGATAACCTTAGCATGACGAAGTCAGTGCGGATTTATTGGGTTCCCAGTCACCCGGGCATCGATGGCAACGAGACAGCTGACGTTCTTGCAAAGGAGGGCGTAGAGCTGACGAACGACAGAACGGAGAACGTGCCAGTTTCCCTTAAATGGTGGAATAAACAAAAATTCTAAAAAAAAAATAACTTTTTAATTTCTTAAAACTAAAAATGGCTCCAACTTTTTACAAAAACCGTTTATAACTAACAATATTACGCATATATTAAAAAAAAAAATTATTTTTGTGGGGGCAATGATTAAAAAAATTTTAAATCTTAATTGGTTTTTATATTTAAGAAATTAAAAGGTTATTTTTTTTAGAAATTTTTGTTTGAAAGAAGAGGTTTTAGAGAAATTAATGCAAAAGACATAATATCAATCGGATTCATATAACCGGAGATACAGATTTTCAATGAGAGGGTACTTTTTCAAATTTGACGTTTTTTGGAAAACTTAAAAAAATTCTAACCAAAAAATTAATTTTTTTCGGTCAAATCCTGATACACGTGCTTACGACCGCACATTCAACATATAAAAGTTCTGATATCAACATTTGTGACGAAAAATGATTACACACATGATTAAATACACTTTTTAAAATTCACTTTTTCGGCACGCTAAAGTTTTAAAAAATAGTCCAGTCTTTTTTTCTTTATAGGCATTTTATATTGCAGCGTGCCGAAAAAGTGAATTTTAAAAAGTGTATTTAATCATGTGTGTAATCATTTTTCGTCACAAATGTTGATATCAGAACTTTTGTATGTTGAATGTGCGGTCGTCACTAGCTTTTTACCTCGTTAAGAGGTGTTTTTATTTGATTTCCATATAAGCTTAAAAAAGCAATTAGCCACTCGAAAATATAATAAGGGCGTAAGCCCAGGGGAACTAGGCCAGCTCCCGGGTTTTTTGAACCGGGTTCGAGTCTAGCACAAGACATGTTTTTTTTTCTTCGTACTAATTTTTTTTTACTGTTATTATTAGTAGTTAATGCATTTTAAAACTGAAAAAACTTCCAACTCAATTGCCCCGGTAGGACTCGAAACGGGGTCCTCTCGGTTCAGGGACAGAGACCTTACCAGTCGCACCATTAGACACTGACACATGTGTCTAAGCGATCTATAATATACAACTGTATATAAAAAAAACCTTATTTTTTAAATTTGTAATTAGTTAAAAAATAATTAATAATAATTATAATAATTGTGAGCGGCAAACTCTCCCATTGGAATTAGGAATTTTTTTCTGGGTGTAGTGATGCTTAAAAGTCTAATTATTAAAATTGTAAAAACAATCCACTTATAAATTGATTCTTTTTTTTTTTGATACGTAAAAGAATTTTTAAGTGTTAACAATTGCCTTGGTTCATATGAAGTAACATTAGTGCTGGATAAGTATGTAACGTGCAAAAGTTGCAAATTTCATGTCTTTTGCATTAATTTCTCTAAAACCTCTTCTTTCAAACAAAAATTTCTAAAAAAATAACCTTTTAATTTCTTAAATATAAAAACAAATTAAGATTTAAAAAAATTTTTTAACCATTGCCCCCACAAAAATAGTTTTCTTAATTTTGGTTTTTTAATGGGCATGTGCTATTTTTTAGGTAATGCACCATTTTTCACACTATTGATTCCTTAAAATGTATGGCCTTAAATTTAACACTTAAGCCAATTTTTACTATTTTTAAGTCCACAATGGCCTTAAATCAACTTTTTAGGCAATGTAGTCCATGTTTCCTTAAATCTAGGAATTTTTTTCTGGGTGTAGTGATGCTTAAGAGTCTAATTATTAAAATTGTAAAAACAATCCACTTATAAATTGATTCCTTTTTTTTTTGATAGGTACAAGAATTTTTAAGTGTTAACAATTGCTTTGGTTCATATGAAGTAACATTAGTGCTGGATAAGTATGTAACGTGCAAAAGTATGTAACAGGTAGAAGGAAGCGAATTATCTATCATACTAAACATTTTTTTTTACTTTCAATCAATCAATATGTGGTTTTAGATTCAATGATAAAAATGAAGTTTAAGTAATATCGATGCAAGTTAAAAATTTACATTGGTCAATAAAGTAATAGTCTATAACATATTTATCGCGAATATTTTAGGTTTCTCGACTTTTTTCAAAAGGAAGAGCAACTTTTCTGTGCTCTGTTTTAAGAGGTTTTTGTGCGTCTGGAAAATAGTATTTCATTTTAAAATCGTCATAAGTTTTGTTTTTATATTGTAACTAGCAGGGTCGCCCGCAGCTTCGCCTGCGGAAATCAAGATTAAAAATTCTACTAATAATAAAAAAGGAATTTAGGTGAATAGAGAAGCCGTGAATCAAATTGTTTAAACATTTCCATTTGTTTAAACAATATGAGCCGCGTGTAAGGAAGAGCAAGATTATGGTTTGAATATTTATGTTTTTTTTTCCAATATTATCAATGCGATTTAAATTTTAAAACAGAAAAATCAGTAATAAAACAAATCTGTAATGCACACACATAAACACACTCACACACATATATATTTAGTTTGTAAAATATATTTTTCTCTATTCTTTTTTACAACCGTTTGTCAAAAGTTCTAAAACATTTCGTGTTAGCTAAACGGGTTTTTGGATTTTAAAAATAAAAGAATTTAAGGAAAACTTCAAATGTAAAACCAAAACCTAAAGCCTTGTAATCTAAAGGTCGTTTGTGTTTAAATCAAAGTTTTATTCAAAATTGGAGTTCTCTTATTTTTATACCCGTTACTCGTAGAGTAAAAGGGTATATTAGATTCGTGCAAAAGTATGTAACAGGCAGAAGGAAGCGTTTCCGACCATATAAAGTATATATATTCTTGATCAGGATCACTAGCCGAGTCGATCTAGCCATGTCCGTCTGTCCGTCTGTCCGTCTGTCCGTCTGTCCGTCTGTCCGTCTGTCCGTCCGTCTGTCCGTCCGTCCGTCTGTATGAACGCTGAGATCTTGGAAACTATAAAAGCTAGAAGATTGAGATTTGGCATGCAGATTCTAGGGGTTAATACGCAGCGCAAGTTTTTCACGCCGATGTGCCACGCCCTCTCTAACGCCCACAAACCGCGAAAAACTGTGACCCGTTCTGTATGAACGCTGAGATCTCGGAAACTATAAAAGCTAGAAGATTGGGATTTGGCATGCAGATTCTAGGGGTTAATACGCAGCGCAAGTTTTTCACGCCGATGTGCCACGCCCCCTCTAACGCCCACAAACCGCGAAAAACTGTGGCACCCACAGTTTTGAAGCTATATTAACGGGAAAAAAATTGTGTATTTGGTTTATCAATACATATTGATAGACCAAAATGGGAAACCCCCCTCCCCTCTAACGCCCACAAACCGCGAAAAACAGTGGCACCCGTCTATATGAACGCTGAGATCTCGGAAACTATAAAAGCTAGAAGATTGGGATTTGGCATGCAGATTCTAGGGGTTAATACGCAGCGCAAGTTTTTCACGCCGATATGCCACGCCTCCTCTAACGCCCACAAACCGCGAAAAACTGTGGCACCCACAGTTTTGAAGCTATATTAACGGGAAAAGCAATGTGTATTCGTTTCATCAATACATATTGATATACCAAAGTTGGAAACCCCCCTCCCCCTAACGCCCACAAACCGCGAAAAGCTGTGGCGCCCATAGTTTTAAAGCTAGAGCAAAAGTGTAAACGCAATTTTGTTTGGGTTATTAACGCCTACCGAAATGTAGAAGAAATTTTTAAATTTTTTGAAGCGGCTGCTTGGCTTGCCCTGCTTGAGACTGCTGACTTTAGCTGAGTAACGGGTATTTGATAGTCGAGGCACTCGACTATAGCGTTCCCTCTTGTTTTTTACTTGGTTCTGAGAGGTTATGAATACTCATTTGGCATTCCGCTCTTTACCATCTACCTAAAAATAGTTTACAAAGTGGAAAAGAAATAATTATGTCAACATCATTATTGGTAAGAATTGTGGTGGGTTTGAACCCACGACCTATAGACTATGTTTCCTTTACGTACAACATAACCATCTGAGCTACAGTTTGGAAGTTCTTGCTGACATTAAAGCAAACGGTTAATAAATAAGGAGCAAAAGATTTACCATGATCACCTTGCAATTTCGCTAAGGATTAGCAAAAGTAAAAATTCTCATTTTAGAATAATTATTTGGTTTTCAGTATTTTGTTTTCATTAATTTTTCACCTTGATTAGGATTATATTAACAATGTCAGAAAGGCAGGTAGGGAGAGAAGCCGTGAATGAAATTGTTTAAACATTTCCATTTGTTTAAACAATATGACGCAAGTGTAGGAAATAGCAAAAGAATTAACTGATTTGAATATTTATGTTTTTTTAATATTATTTAATTTTAAAACACAAAAATCCGTTTGAAAATGTCTCAAACCTGTTGTGGAAATGAAAATGATATTCTTTTAGTAATAGAATATCAGTATTATCATGAATTTGAACTTAAGCAAATCTTACTTCCTTAGTCAGGTGAAATGCACACACACACGCACACTTCCACATATCTAATGGTTGGGGGTGTAAATACGCATTTTAGCGTGCGTGTGTGTGTACGCAACGGGGCCAATTTATGTTTTTATTTTGTTTTTACAAATCCACGATTTGTTAATAATTCAACATTTGAAAGGTAATAAGTAGTTTGGAAACATTTCGTCTTAGCTTATCGGGTTTTTAGATTTTAAAAATAAAAACAAATTTAAGGAAAACTTCGATTGTAAAACTGTTAGCAAAATCTAAAACTGATCGGAGCAGCATGATTTTGCAAATAGTAAAATCATTTAAAATCCGACTTTAAATGTATATACATACGACTTTTCCTTGACATTTGCTTAAAGGGAATTGAATAGCTCCACCGATAATTTAAAATTTAACGGTTAGCTAAAAGAATGAAGCAACAAAAAAAAAATTATCGATATATTCGCATTTTTAGGCGCATTTTTAGGCATTTTGTGGCTGTGGTATTTTTCCTTGCCTTTGCACGGTAACACTTGGAGGAACGTCTGAATAAAAAAAACAACAACATATAGGTGGGAGCCCATGACGTCACAATAAAAAAAACCAAATTGGCGACCTTGATGAAGGGGGCTGAATTTCAAAAAAGTTTAAATGCAGTTAGTTGCGGGTATCCCATAAAATTATGAAGAGCCATTTTTTAAACCATTTTGACAACATTTATAACAGAAAAATTGCAAAAGAAAAAATTAAGAAAAAAACAAATCGAATTTTGGGGCACTTTGGGGCCGCTTAAGGCTCTAATTTATATAATGCACTCGGCTCCTAATTATTTCCGAATTTATGGTTTTTTTTCAGATTTTTATGTCAATCCGTTCTGGGTGAATTTCCACACTGACTTTTTTAATAGTCTTCAATTATATTGATTTAGATGTCAGAAAGGCAGGTAGGGAGAGAAGCCGTGAATGAAATTGTTTAAACATTTCCATTTGTTTAAACAATATGACGCAAGTGTAGGAAATAGCAAAAGAATTAACTGATTTGAATATTTATGTTTTTTTAATATTATTTAATTTTAAAACACAAAAATCCGTTTGAAAATGTCTCAAACCTGTTGTGGAAATGAAAATGATATTCTTTTAGTAATAGAATATCAGTATTATCATGAATTTGAACTTAAGCAAATCTTACTTCCTTAGTCAGGTGAAATGCACACACACACGAACACTTCCACATATCTAATGGTTGGGGGTGTAAATACGCATTTTAGCGTGCGTGTGTGTGTACGCAACGGGGCCAATTTATGTTTTTATTTTGTTTTTACAAATCCACGATTTGTCAATAATTCAACATTTGAAAGGTAATAAGTAGTTTGGAAACATTTCGTCTTAGCTTATCGGGTTTTTAGATTTTAAAAATAAAAACAAATTTAAGGAAAACTTCGATTGTAAAACTGTTAGCAAAATCTAAAACTGATCGGAGCAGCATGATTTTGCAAATAGTAAAATCATTTAAAATCCGACGTTAAATGTATATACATACGACTTTTCCTTGAAATTTTCTTAAGGGGAATTGGATAGCTCCACCGATAATTTAAAATTTAACGGTTAGCTAAAAGAATGAAGCAACAAAAAAAAAATTATCGATATATTCGCATTTTTAGGCGCATTTTTAGGCATTTTGTGGCTGTGGTATTTTTCCTTGCCTTTGCACGGTAACACTTGGAGGAACGTCTGAATAAAAAAAACAACAACATATAGGTGGGAGCCCATGACGTCACAATAAAAAAAACCAAATTGGCGACCTTGATGAAGGGGGCTGAATTTCAAAAAAGTTTAAATGCAGTTAGTTGCGGGTATCCCATAAAATTATGAAGAGCCATTTTTTAAACCATTTTGACAACATTTATAACAGAAAAATTGCAAAAGAAAAAATTAAGAAAAAAACAAATCGAATTTTGGGGCACTTTGGGGCCGCTTAAGGCTCTAATTTATATAATGCACTCGGCTCCTAATTATTTCCGAATTTATGGTTTTTTTTCAGATTTTTATGTCAATCCGTTCTGGGTGAATTTCCACACTGACTTTTTTAATAGTCTTCAATTATATTGATTTAGATGTCAGAAAGGCAGGTAGGGAGAGAAGCCGTGAATGAAATTGTTTAAACATTTCCATTTGTTTAAACAATATGACGCAAGTGTAGGAAATAGCAAAAGAATTAACTGATTTGAATATTTATGTTTTTTTAATATTATTTAATTTTAAAACACAAAAATCCGTTTGAAAATGTCTCAAACCTGTTGTGGAAATGAAAATGATATTCTTTTAGTAATAGAATATCAGTATTATCATGAATTTGAACTTAAGCAAATCTTACTTCCTTAGTCAGGTGAAATGCACACACACACGAACACTTCCACATATCTAATGGTTGGGGGTGTAAATACGCATTTTAGCGTGCGTGTGTGTGTACGCAACGGGGCCAATTTATGTTTTTATTTTGTTTTTACAAATCCACGATTTGTCAATAATTCAACATTTGAAAGGTAATAAGTAGTTTGGAAACATTTCGTCTTAGCTTATCGGGTTTTTAGATTTTAAAAATAAAAACAAATTTAAGGAAAACTTCGATTGTAAAACTGTTAGCAAAATCTAAAACTGATCGGAGCAGCATGATTTTGCAAATAGTAAAATCATTTAAAATCCGACGTTAAATGTATATACATACGACTTTTCCTTGAAATTTTCTTAAGGGGAATTGGATAGCTCCACCGATAATTTAAAATTTAACGGTTAGCTAAAAGAATGAAGCAACAAAAAAAAAATTATCGATATATTCGCATTTTTAGGCGCATTTTTAGGCATTTTGTGGCTGTGGTATTTTTCCTTGCCTTTGCACGGTAACACTTGGAGGAACGTCTGAATAAAAAAAACAACAACATATAGGTGGGAGCCCATGAAGTCACAATAAAAAAAACCAAATTGGCGACCTTGATGAAGGGGGCTGAATTTCAAAAAAGTTTAAATGCAGTTAGTTGCGGGTATCCCATAAAATTATGAAGAGCCATTTTTTAAACCATTTTGACAACATTTATAACAGAAAAATTGCAAAAGAAAAAATTAAGAAAAAAACAAATCGAATTTTGGGGCACTTTGGGGCCGCTTAAGGCTCTAATTTATATAATGCACTCGGCTCCTAATTATTTCCGAATTTATGGTTTTTTTTCAGATTTTTATGTCAATCCGTTCTGGGTGAATTTCCACACTGACTTTTTTAATAGTCTTCAATTATATTGATTTAGATGTATTGTTTTTTTGTGTATTTATAATACTTTCCCGTGTAAGTCTGCATATGGGCCGTTCTTTTACAAACCGAATAGATTTTGCAAAAAAAAAAATTTTACATTTTTGATTTGTCTGAAACTTTTTTTACACGTACTATTCGTAAAAAGGGTAAGTACGTGTATCAGGATTTGACCGAAAAAATAAATTTTTTGGTTAGAATTTTTTTAAGTTTTCCAAAAAACGTCAAATTTGAAAAAGTACCCTCTCATTGAAAATCTGTATCTCCGGTTATATGAATCCGATTGATTTCATGTCTTTTGCATTAATTTTTCTAAAAAAAATAACCTTTTAATTTCTTAAATATAAAAACCAATAAAGATTTAAAAGTTTTTTTTAATCATTGCCCCCACAAAAATTTTTTTTTTTAATATATGCGTAATATTGTTAGTTATAAACGGTTTTTGTAAAAAGTTGGAGCCATTTTTAGTTTTAAGAAATTAAAAAGTTATTTTTTTTTTTAGAATTTTGGTTTATTTCACCATTTAAGGGAAACTGGCACGTTCTCCGTTCTGTCGTTCGTCAGCTATACGCCCTCCTTTGCAAGAACGTCAGCTGTCTCGTTGACATCGATGCCCGGGTGACTGGGAACCCAAAAAATCCGCACTGACTTCGTCATGCTAAGGTTATCTAATGCCTCCTTCTCTCCATTACATTTTTGGAACTGACCGTTGACGACGGCATGGATCTTATCGCCGCTTGGCTGTCCACGAACAGGTTGACCACATCGTATGGTCGGTTTATATTTTGAGCCACTTCTGCCGCTTTCCTTATGGCAAAGACTTCTACCTGGAATACGCTGGGTAGCTTATATGACAGCCTTATTTCAGGGTGCGTACAGTATAAGCCGGCTCCTACTCCTCCTTCCATGCTGGCGTCTAGGACATCCGTGTATCCTGGAAAGTGCGATTGCATAAGTGCCGTTAGGGCCTCTGCACTGCGCTCAGTCCGTCGTCGCGCTTTAGCTGACTCTGTATGGTAGGCTGCTTCAAAATCAGCTTTCGGAGACTAGCTGTTTCCGGGACGTTTTCGATGCTGGAGCAGACGCGCTTCTCTGTGCCCTGCGTGATTCCTCCTTGTAATCCCTAAATAGGATTTTGTATTCCAAGTTGATGATCTCATTGTCTGCCGTTTTGGCGATTTTGAAGAATTCTCGGAGATTATTTCTTTTGAGTGTCAGTTCCGAATTCCACCATGGTGGCTTGGTCTTCTTCCTCATTCTGGACATCTACCGGACATTTCATTATTTGATTATAACTCTTAACTGAGTTGGACGATTTACATTTACGATTCTACATTTCGGTAGGCATTAATAACCCAAACAAAATGACGTTTACACTTTTGCTCTAGCTTTAAAACTGTGGGCGCCACAGCTTTTCGCGGTTTGTTGGCGCTAGGTGGGAGGGGGGAGTTTCCCACTTTGGTCTATCAATATGTATTGAAGAACCGAATACACATTCATTTTCCCGTTAATCTAACTTCAAAACTGTTGGCGCCAGAGTTATTTGCGGTTTGTGGCCGTTAGGGGGGGGGGGGGGGGGGTTCATATATTGGTCAATCAGTAGGTATAAAAGAAACGAATACACATTCTCTTTCCCGTTAATCTAGCTGTGGGTGCCACAGTTTTTCGCGGTTTGTGGGCGTTAGGGGGCGTGGCACATCGGCGTGAAAAACTTGCGCTGCGTATTAACCCCTACAATCTGCATGCCAAATCCCAATCTTGTAGCTTTTATAGTTTCCGAGATCTCAGCGTTCATACAGACGGACAGACGGACAGACGGACAGACGGACAGACGGACAGACAGACAGACGGACAGACGGACATGGCTAGATCGACTCGGCTAGTGATCCTGATCAAGAATATATATACTTTATGTAGCAATAAGTAACCCACACATACACATACATGCAGGAATATGCAGCTGTTTATACATATTGTAACGAACGAGATTCGTGCGGCTAGCTCAGTATAGTTGTGTGTTCGTCCCACCAAATTTATATAAACGTGACCGCCCAGTAGATCAGTGAGGAAGCACAGAAATTTCGGGTACTCAGTGTATTTTATTGCGAGCGAGAGGGTATGATGGCACGGCAACCTTGCCGTCGCCGCTCGTGGCCGTTGCTGACTCCGGGTCGCCTTGTCGATCCGGCGCTCCCCTTGTGGACTGCGGGCTCCGGTTCCGTGAACTCCCTGCAGATGCTTGTAGCTCCCTGAAGATCCTTGTAGCTCCCTGAAGAGGCACGAAGCTCCCTGGAGATCCTTTACGCTCCCTGAAGATGCTCGACACCGCTCGCCGCTGATGCGCAGAAACGACGACTACTCGTCGCGTCTTGGACTCGCCAGGAGATCGGCTGCACGGGTTTAGGGACTAGGGTGAACAGAGGCCGCGATCTCCAGGAATCACTCCTTTCGACACACCACCGCCTGTCCCTGGCTCTGTCCCGGATGGTCCCACTAGTGTCTAACTCAGATCGCACTGGCAGTCCAAGTTACGCAAGGATGCTGCCGAGCGTTTCACTTAGCTTCAACGCCTAGTGTAAACGAACGTTCCGCCCTAGCTTCACCCCTTGGCTTGTCGTCCGACGTTTCCTCGTAGCTCGCTCTGTTGAGGTGTAGTGGCTGGCCCCTTGTTGAGGCTCCTGGATATGCTGGCTGCGTGACTGGACGTTGCGTGGCTTCTGGTACTCGGGATCTTGGTCGAACGCCGATCCGGGACTACACGACTTAACCGCGGGGCTCTACTGGAGTTCTCCACTCGAGGCCACCAACGATAGACCGATCTCCCTTCTGGCTCGTTTCACTGGGGATTTGGACGCACGCCGCTCCGGGAATACACGACTCAAACGGAATGGCTCTCCTGGAGTACTCCACTCAAGACCACAACGACTGATCGATCTTCCTTCTGGCCTAATGGCTTCTCCCTGAGTTCACGATTTCTTGTCGCAGGCTTACACCGCTCAAACTCTGTTCGACTCTCCGGCGAGGAGCGTGGATTTAGTTGAGACAGAATTGAAACGGATCGCCTTGACCTAGCCGTGTGATGCCCTCTGGACCTCAGTTACCTGCGTCTCACTTTGGAGATTCCTGGCGGTTCAATCCCGAACGTCTCGACGTAGCGAACTTGTTCCTTGTGGGCTCCCACGGCGCTGCTTTCGGCGATTCGACTTGTTGTTGTTCACTTGTAGTTCACTGTACTGGCTGACTTGTTCACTTTGTATCTGGACTGATCTTGATAGATTGACTCTTCGTGATCGACTGCTCCTGTTGCCAGCGCCCGGCGGCATTATATAGGGCCTCTGGGAACCGTTATTTCCCTCTTTCTCTCTGCCCGCCGCATCTCTCCACTCCGGGTCCAAAGTCCGTAGCTCCTGCTTGACCCACTTGCCTTTCACGCACGGCCTTAATTTGTATTTCTGCGTGTTGCTGCTGCTTGGCTTATTCATTTGGTGCCAGTGGCACGCCTGTGCGTCGCTCCGCCGCTGAGATGTGGCACTTGTCCTCCTTGACCAAAGTCCACGGCAGAGTCCAAAGTCCGGTGCAGATCCGTTATTTCCCCTTTTGCACACGGCACTCTGGCTCTGCCTGCGAAATCTCCACTCTCTCACTCTCCGCTTCTCGATCTCCAAACTCTCTTTGGCAGAGTTCTCTCTCCTACCCTCGAAGTCTCCAAACTCTCATTCTCCACTTCTCGGTCTCCAAACTCTCACTCTCCAAACTCTCTTTCTCCAAACTCTCTACTTGCGAGTGTCTCTCCACTTGCTCTTCGCCGCGCTGCTACCCCGCTAATTCGCCGCGTAACTGGTAAGCGGCCGGCCATCAGTGGTTTAGCTGCGGGAACTTGTGGGGAGTTATTCAACTCCTCACAATATATATATGCTCTAAGTTTGGTCATACTATTATGGCACATACTTACGCTAAGCTAGGTCACCCTAATTGTGTATATATACATCCCTTTTACTCGAAGTAACACTATGCCTGTCTCCCTCCCTTACATTACATTCCCCAGCCCTTGTGAAATAGGCTAAGCGTGCTCAATTCTGCGTAATAAAGGTCACTTTTGCTGCGACTATTAAAAGAAACGAACGTGTATTGGCTGTCAACATTTATATGGTCGGAAACGCTTCCTTCTACCTGTTACATACTTTTGCACGAATCTAATACACCCTTTTACTCTACGAGTAACGGGTATAATTATCGCCAGTTTTCGAGATATTTGAATACCGCCAACCCCAGTACAAGAACCATGGCCAGCCGACTTACAAATTAAATAACGATGCTGACTTATATGAATTATTTTTGTCTCTCACAGAGCGTGCTTCATGTTACACGGTATCCCAAAATATCAGAAATTATATGAACTAATTATAGTAAAAGTTTTATTATATTATCGTCAGTTTTCGAGATATTTGTCCAACATTTCAGCGGCATGGGGGAATGCCGCCAATGACTGCGTACAAAATATAGTTCACATGACCAACATTTTAGGTAATGCATGGCCGTGGCGCATTTTTCTGGCCATGTTTCCTAAACTTTTAGGTAATTAGGCCCCTTTTTAGTCCATTTTGTTTTCTGGTTGTAGGCAACCTAGACGGTGCGATCTCTGTAATAGAGAAAACCATCCGGTACGCACATGCGGCAAGTTTCTCCAGATGACGGTCGACCAACGCATCGCATACATCAAAAGAAAACAGCTGGGCTTAATCACATCACAGCCTCCTACACCGAGGCAGCCAGCGCGCGCTAATCCGACTCCGTCACCCAGATCAAGACCAAATACCACCGCCCCCGCGGCTACCGGTGCTAGGGACTCCACTGTGGAAAATTACTTTGCGACGGGGTATATATCAGTCTTACTGGGCACCGCCATAATTGATATTTGTCACCTGCGTTCTAATTTCAAAGCTGATAGATTCAGGTTTTAAGGCAACCTTTATCACTGAAATTGCCTCATCAAGTTATCCAAGCTCAGGTATCAGGTTTAAACCAGACAGTATCCGCTGAATCAAAAAAGCTCTGTCAATTTACTATTCGTTCGCCAACTCGGCCTAGCTTGCAGTTCAGTACGACTGCACCCAGAAAAAAATATGGACTTAAACCCCAAAAAATTGACTTAAATTAAGGTAATATGGACTAAATTTGGAGCTAAGGAATCTTAGACTTATTTTAAGTCCATCTTGTTTAAGGCCATGATGGACTTAAAAATAGTCCACATTACCCAAAAATTTGAGCATTCAGATTTCCATATAAGCTTACAAAAGCAATTAGCCACCCAAAAATGCAATAGGGGCGAAGCCCAGGGGAACTATGTTAGACATGTTATTTTTATACCCTTGCAAAGGGTATAATGATTTTAGTCAGAAGTTTGCAACGCAGTGAAGGAGACTGAAACTTTACCAAAAGTCGTCTTTCTATTGCAGGTGGTATATAAGTCGGAGCCGGCCGGATCGGTCAACTATATATACCTTATGCTCTTGGAAATATCATTTTTTTAACTGTTCTGAATTTCGAATTAAATTTTAGAAAAATCGGACAACTATATCATATAGTTTAATGTATTCTCTTCTACTTTGGGATATAAGTTTATTTTATTATTTCGAATTTCGAATTAAATTTAACATAAATTGGATGACTATAGTATATAGCTGCCATAGGAAGGATCGATCAATTAATGTCAAAATACTCCGTAAGCTGCTATAATTTTCTTTGCAACAAACTAAATTTAACATTTTTGTAATTTCAAATAGAATAGGAACGATCTGCAAGGGTATATAAACTTCGGCTGGCCGAAGTTAGCTTTCTTTCTTGTTTATTATTATTATTATTAGTAGTTAATGCATTTTACAACTGAAAAAAACTTCCAACTCATTTGCCCCGGTAGGACTCGAACCGGGGTCCGCTAGGTTCAAGGGCAGACACCTTACCAATCGCACCATCAGACACTGTTAAGTACATGTGTCTAAGCAATCTATATTATGCAAGTGCATATAAAAAACCTTATTTTTTTAATTTTTAAATAGAAATTTAAATATTTTGTATTTAAAAAGTTAAAAATATTAATAATAATAATAATAAAAATTGTGTGCGGAGTACTCTCTCATTGAGCTAACATCTCATATGGGTCAAAATTTAAGATAAACATTGTTTATTTAACGGCATAGTTAACACATGTCAAATGTCAATAAATATTTATTTATATTATTTTATATTTATATCGAAGTATTTTACCTTAAACAAATTTTTAGTGTTATTGTTAAATACGTATGTATGTGTTTATTGTAAAATGCTGCAACTTAGAGCGTTTTTAATTATAGGTTATATTCCTTTTAGTTTTATATGACACTCTTATTAAAAATACATTGAAGCCTTTTATATCCTTTAAAAATATTATTAAATGGCCCTAGACCCTTGGGTAAACTTTTGATAAGTATCAAGATAGTAATTCCCTTCCTAATATAACAAATGGTTTGTACCTAGATTTTTTTATTTTTTGTTAAAAAAATAGTTTTTTTAACTTTGGTTTTTATGAGCATATTCTATTTTTAGGTAGTGCACTATTTTTTACACATTAATTCCTTAAAATTTATGGCCTTACATTTAAAATTTTTGGCCGTTTTTACTATTTTTAAATCACCTTTTTAGGCAATGTAGTCCATGTTTGTGGATGTGCCTACGTTTTTCCGCAACTCGCCGGAAATCTTTCATCCTGTCCGATTCCACATCATTTCCTGCGAGATCTTCCCGAACTTCCACTAGCGGATCCAAAGTTTTAAAAGAGCTCGCAAATAAATCTTCTTATCGGGGCCGATATACTTCCATCCATTCTACTAAGCGGAACCTGTGGCTCTCTCCTCGGTCAAGAGACCATTTTCGGTTGGATTCTAACAGGACCAGTACCCGCTCCGAGGCAAGATCAAATATCATCCTTTTCCACCCAAGTTTCACACACGTATGAATCGTCCCTATATAAACTCCTCACCAAATTCTGGGAAGTGGAGGATCTGCCAGTACAAGTGGCAAAAGAATCCGATGTGATCTGTGAGGACAATTTCCTTCGGACCACCACAAAAGACGATACCGGCAGGTATGTCGTGAGTTTTCCTTTTTGAGATTCTGAGAACATGAAATGCTTCCTATGATATTCCAGATCCCTGGCGCTGGCTTAATTCTTAAGAAACGAGCAGCGGCTAAAAATATCTCGACCTCAACCACATTGATGGTGGCTTGATTGAAGAAGTAATAAGTCCCAGGGAAATAAGCGGCTGAAAACCGCGTAGAAATGAAGTCGAAACACGGGTGGAAAAACTTCGGGTTATTATGGAACGAGCGTGTGTTTATTTGGCACTTGGAAATATAACTAATTACAGGAATCTTAGCTTAGAAGCTCCAAAGCGGAGCGGAGAGTATCGGGAGAGTTGGAGAGGGAGACCGAAGGGAAGTGCGAGCGAGCGAGATTTGGAGATCTGGAGAAAACAGCCGTTCGACACTGCCTCCCGAAATTAAACGCTCTTTTGGCGTGAACACACATGATAGAAGTCCCTCGTACCAAAGAGAATATAAACACTAAGAGGTGGAACGCCCATACAACAGAATGTACGGCAAAATTTTCGATGTGGACCCAGAAAGTGGACCCAGAATCTTCCAAGTGTGCGTTGTCCGTGTTAGATTCTTCCGTTGTGTTAGTGTATAATTTCGTTTGCTCTGCTGCGAAATTGGCTCAATGTCGCTTCTGTCTGACGCGCCGTAACAAGGCGCTGTGGGCTAGGGGTGTAGTCGCTCAACTGCGGCTCTTGCCGGACCGAGTTCAACTCCGACTGAACACAACTTTTTTTTTTTTGTAACATTGTTTATTTAATATATATTTTTAAAGTGAAAGAAAGGTAAAGATAATTAATGGATTGAATGACTTCGGTGCAAATCATTTGTTTCTAGGGATAGTGTGGTTGCTTTTTTGTTTAAAAAATAACATTTTTGTTATGTTTGGTCCCTGAATTTAATTTATTTGTATACTTAAATAACAATTTTTTTTTATAAAGTTATATAAGTAAACTCGGATGCGCACATTTAAAAAAACAATAAAACTACAAAAAAATTAAAAAACAAACAAAAAACGCAAACAAAAATTTAAAAAAACAAACACAAAAAATTAAATAAAAAAAAAAACAAAATTAAATAAATTAAAAAAAAATAAAATCCAGCTAAAAAAAATTGCTTCGCCTCAGAGTGGACTCGAAACCTAGATCGCATTATTCGCCGGCCACCAACTAACGCAATGCGCCACAGCCCCTTTTGAAATGCCTTGCGCAATGTGCCTTTTAGGTCGATTCCTTTGGGCAACATAATTCAAGAATCGACAAATGGGACAAAAATTGAATTTTGACTTTTCGGCAGCTCGGAGTGCCGAGAGCGAGAGAGGAAGTGAGCGAGAGAGAGAGAGAGAAGTAAAGTAACGGCACTCTATAAATAGAATGAATACGTGAGTCGAGTTTGACAAAAATGACGCTGCCTCCGTACATTTTCTTGGTCCTCGTTACACCTCTTAGTGTTTATATTCTCTTTGCTCCTACCCACGATTCAGCGTGTTACTACCTTCCACACCACGCAGTGTTAAAACCGGAGAGTACGACCACCAAACTTCAAGTGGTTTTCAACGCCTCCAGCCCTTAAGACAATGGGGTCAGCTTAAATGATATCCTTCATGCTGGCCCGGTCCTACAGTCTGATCTAACCATCCAGATCCTGAAGTGGCGATATTTCCGTTTTGTGTACAGTGCTGATATCGAGAAAATGTACCGGCAGATCTGGGTAGATCCGAAGCAGACAGCGTTCCAACGTATCTTATTCCGCAATACAGAAGGATACGTTCCATATTTTGAGTTAAAAACTGTTACGTTTGGGGTCAATTGGGCACCGTTCCTGGCAATTTGGGTACTGCAACAGCTTGCGACCGACGCACACTGGGGTGAGAGACCCCAATAGTGATGATTAATTCAGCGGGCAAAAAATTTGAACATGTTTTAATTTCGTAATTTGTATTTGGTTATTAAAAGTAAAAAAAAATAACATTTAGACTTTCCGTAGAGTATATTTTTTTAATAAATTTTTTTCTTCGTTAAAATTTTTGAAATTTGTGGTATATTTACAAACAAATTGGTAATTATACCCGTTACTCGTAGAGTAAAAGGGTATATTAGATTCGTGCAAAAGTATGTAACAGGTAGAAGGAAGCGTTTCCGACCATATAAAGTATATATATTCTTGATCAGGATCACTAGCCGAGTCGATCTAGCCATGTCCGTCTGTCCGTCTGTCCGTCTGTATGAACGCTGAGATCTCGGAAACTATAAAAGCTAGAAGATTGGGATTTGGCATGCAGATTCTAGGGGTTAATACGCAGCGCAAGTTTTTCACGCCGATGTGCCACGCCCTCTCTAACGTCCACAAGCCGCGAAAAACTGTGACCCGTTCTGTATGAACGCTGAGATCTCGGAAACTATAAAAGCTAGAAGATTGGGATTTGGCATGCAGATTCTAGGGGTTATTACGCAGCGCAAGTTTTTCACGCCGATGGGCCACGCCCCCTCTAACGCCCACAAACCGCGAAAAACTGTGGCACCCACAGTTTTGAAGCTATATTAACGGGAAAAGAAATGTGTATTTGTTTCATCAATACATATTGATAGACTAAAGTGGGAAACTCGCCCTCCCCCCTAACGCCCACAAACCGCGAAAAACAGTGGCACCCGTCTGTATGAACGCTGAGATCTCGGAAACTATAAAAGCTAGAAGATTGGGATTTGGCATGCAGATTCTAGGGATTAATACGCTGCGCAAGTTTTTCACGCCGATGTGCCACGCCCCCTCTAACGCCCACAAACCGCGAAAAACTGTGGCACCCACATTTTTGAAGCTATATTAACGGTAAAGCAATGTGTATTCGTTTCATCAATGCATATTGAAAGACCAAAGTTGGAAACCCCCCCTCCCCCCTAACGCCCACAAACCGCGGTTTGCCCTGCTTGAGACTGCTGACCTTAGCTGAGTAACGGGTATTTGATAGTCGAGGCACTCGACTATAGCGTTCCCTCTTGTTTTTCATTTATAGCGCTGAAATTTTACCCCAATAGTTTATGTATTTAATTAGACTACATCTAATAAGAATACTTAGAATTGGTGGACTTTACAGTAAATATGCGCCAAAAACAATAAGCTAAAAATGGAAAAAACCATAAATTTAAAAAATATTCTATGATTTAAATAATATAAGTATTAATCCGATCCATCTCGGTTTCGACTTCGCTATCGGTCTTGTCGCTCATACATTCTGCTACTTTTAACAGAGTTAAAGCTTCCTTCGGAAAGGTGTGCACTTTTTTTCGGCAAACCTATGTTTACTAGATATTATTTGATCGGAGCTAATCAAGAACATATTCAAAATGTCCTGGTTGATCATCACCATATCCACTTTTCTCGAATAACATTCTCTGTATTTTTTTAAGTTTAATTAAAGATTGAGATTAATATTGACTATTTACGTTGTTTAATAATTCACAAGTGCCAATAACAGCTAACTAAAACCGCTGACTAAAGCAGATGAGTGACACAGCTGATCCAAACAACTGACCGAAAAAGCTTACCAACCACCTGACATTCAAAAATAAAAAAAACGTAGTTTTTGTGAAATATCGTGCAACTTTGAATTAAAATAACTGTCTTGGGGCAATACGGGGCACGGAACCCCTTGGTGGGGACTTAGATATATATCTCAAGAATTTTTCAAAAAAAAAATGGTTACGTTTGGTTACGTTTGAAGAAACTTTTGAAAAACGTCAAATTTTACAGGTACTTTAAAAAAATTTTTTTTAATAGAAATATTAAAAAAAAAAATTTAAAAATTTGTAAAAATAGTTAAGGGCTCAAATTTATTATTGTCATTTTCAAAAAGTTGATTTGGTTTATTTTTATTGGAAAAATCATCACACAAAGTGACTCAAAAACGAAAAAACAAAGTTTCAACTTCGGCTTTGCATTGTGAGGTTTCTGTAAGACTTAGGACCATAATTCTTTCATTATGCCCATTTTTTCGAAATAGATATGAAAAGCACAGCGAAAACACTAAGAGTCCGATGGAAGGCAACATCCGATGAGTTTTTCAAGTCTGAATTCCCAGGTGGGTTTCTCTCCGCCCATAGTTCCGCAGAGTGGAACATCATGGATTCTGTGACAGTCTATGTGTGCGTAGAAATGGGGCACACGACGCTAGTGCATCTTCTCAAGGCCAAGACGCGCGTGGCGCCAGTTAAAATTTTCATCTGTTTTTCTACAAAGGCCATCCATCTAGAGCCTACATCCGATCTGACGACCGAGAAATTTCTTGCAGCTTTCGCTCGATTCGTATCCGGAAAAGGTTGTCCTCGTCAAGTTCAGTCCGACAATGGGAAAACCTTTGTCGACGCGGCCGAGAGATTTCCGAGATTTTTTACAAGCCGTTGACACCAGGGCATTTTCTAGTCGGCGGACCTCTTCTGTCCATAGTGGAACCCGAAGTAGAGGGGGAATCCAAGTCCATTGTGAATCGGTGGCAACACGTAAAGACGCTCCATCAACTGAAACAGCTCCACAAGCGTAACAAGTGGCAGTCCCTGACCGCAAATGTCCGCGCTGGCGACATGGTAGTCGTCAAGGATGACAATCTACCCTCGAATGAGTGGCGCTTTGGCATAATCGACTCTGTATTTCCTGGAGCCGATGGCAATGTCTGCGTCGTCAGTATTTTTACAGCACGCGGGGTTGTCAAACGTCCCGTGACCAAGGTGGTTCTTCTGCCAGGAGAACCTTTCAAACTTCTTCCTCAACAAACATCCTCTATATAATTCCCCATCCGTCCTCGCCATCTAAGCAGTTTTAAATCATCTCTATATGTTTTTTCTTTCTCACCAACAGATCAAATCATGGTTCCTCGTCCACGCAGCGCCCAGGCATTGAACGTTCTGCCGACGGCCATGATCACGTTGGAGACCGGGCTGAAGACTTTCGACACGGCCGCCCTCATCGACCCGTGTACGCCGACGAGCTGCATCAACTCATCCCTGGCGTCCGCGTTCCTCTTGCCAACTACTACCGTCGGCGACGAGAGGATCTGCACGGCAACGATTTGGTCGAAGCGCGACGACAGGTTCAAACTGGAGGTGATCCTAACGGTCGAGCCGAACGTCCGCATCCGCACCCCCGTCCGAGAGCTCTCCGACACCGTGGTCGGCAAATACGGTACCCTCCCGTTGGCAGACGAGCGGTTCTACTTGCCGGCAACCATCTCCGTGGTCCTGGGTGCGGACGTCTACGCGAAGGTCTGCCGACCTGGCGACCTCTGACAACCAGTGGCCTAGAGGACGGCATTCGGGTGGATCCTGTCCGGCGCCTGCAGTCAAGCCAAGACTAGGTTTTCCCACTCTCCCGCACTGGACGATTGCTATTCCAGGCTCTCCCACCTTCCTGTTCCCGG
Source organism: Drosophila mimetica (assembly GCA_037075245.1). Lineage (NCBI taxonomy): Eukaryota > Metazoa > Arthropoda > Insecta > Diptera > Drosophilidae > Drosophila > Drosophila mimetica. Next base: position 28,360,459 of record JBAMCH010000007.1, on the reverse strand, counting down.
ATATCTTACCACGGCGCTCCGAAGCACAGCGCGCAATTAGCTTAAGTTTAGTTCTCTTTTCACAAGTGACGGCCGGTCCGCGCCGAGTTGTTTTCTCTCCCTTACGGCTTGCCACGGCTAAGTGCAACAGCCGCAACGTCCAAAGAACCTGCCTTGAATCGGCCACTATCTGCGACGCCCCCCTCTTCATGGTGGAAAAAAACATATATTATTCTATCGTATTCTATCCAACCAGAACATACATTATTCGAAGCATTCATTCTCATTCAGAATCTAAAATAAAATCATGCTCATATTTCGCCCAAAGACCTTTTATTTAGAAATGAGTGAAATAAGCCGTGCTGCATTTTTCGAGGTTTGGTCGAAAAACATTAAAACCGCTCGGCAAGCCGCCCTTGTAAAGCACGCAGTGATGGTGTTTGCTTACTCCAAATTTAAATTACACATGAGTAAACTATCTTTGGAGTTTCAAAATAGATTTGAGAAATCTACGAGAGATAAAGCCAGGTTTCTTGCTCATAATGCAAGTTGGCTTCAGGTCACATTAAATACCGAAGACTGTCATTGTCATTGCTTCCACCTGAAGTACAAGACAGAGGGCACAAAAAGCATTTTCTGAGTGTTGTTCTAAAATACAAAAAAGGGAAAGGCCAAGAATTGTTTTCGACGATAGATGAGGAGCTGATCTAATTTGAATAAAAGGAGAGAGTGGTTAGCAGAGTCAAAGGCTTTGCTGAAATCTGTATATATAACGTCAGTCTGCATTTTTTATTTAAATCCCTGTATTAAAATGGATGTCAATTCAAGAAGGTTCGTGGTGGTTGATCTTCGCTTAACAAAACCATGCTGACACGGTGATATTAGCGAGAAACATAAATGTTGCAAATGAGAAGTAATAATACGCTCAAATGCTTTAGGAATTGCCGACAATTTAAAATTAACTCTATAATTCTGAGCATCCGCCTTCGCACCCTTTTTGTGAAGTGAAATAATGAAAGATTTCTTCCAGATAGTTGGAAAAACAGATGATGAAATAGACAAAAGAAAAAGTTTAAGAATCGGTTTGCAAATGGTTGATGCACAATACTTAAGAACACACCCAGGAAGTCCATCAGGACCGGGAGAATAAGTTGGAGTTGTTTCTTAAGAAAGAACTTTCGGTAATTATGGGGGAAAAATACAATTGTCCTATTTAAGGGATTAGGGTAATTAGAGTTTGACCAAGAAGACGAACTATAAGTAGTTTGGAAAAAGTCAGCAAATAAATCAGCAATTTCAGAATCCGTCGATGCTTCCATTGAGTTTAAACGAACCACTGAAGGTAATGCCGATAACTTACGCTTAGCGTTAACGAAGTTATAAAACTACTTCGGATCATTTGAAAATTCAAATTTACATCGATTTAAATACATAGAATAGCAATGATTGTTAGGAACATTAAAATCGGATCGAGCCACTACATATTTCGAAAAATCGCTCGGCTTACCAGATTTTTTATACTGTTTATAAGTGTTTGATTTAAGATTTTTAAGTCTTTGAGGCGCATTGGTAAACCAGGGGGGCCTGTTCGGCTTTGGAGGAAGCCTCTCAGCAACGCATTAATTAAAGAAAGTGTTTAAAACGCTATAGAATAGTTCAGTGGCACTTTCAATGTCCATACAGTTATAAAAATCTGTCCAATTATATTGGGAAATCATATAGTTAAGTTTGTCATAGTCACATTTACGAAAACATCTCATTATAGTTGGCGAAACTAAAGGAGAGAGAGTATCAAGGTAGGGAAGGTAAATTGACAATTCAATTGTAGGGTGGTATCTGGTACCACAAGAGCGTCATTTTTAGATACCGTGACTTCAGACGGATCAGAAACAAAGACAAGGTCTGATTGTCTATTTAATGAATTTCGTATAAAGCTAACTTGCTGTAACGATAGTTCTAAAAGACCATCAACAAAATGGGCAGATAAAGGTATAGCGACAAGTGAGTTAGTAGAAGGGGACCAAGAAATATCAGGGAGATTGAAGTCACCCAAAACAATCAAAAGGTCCCTGTTGGAAAGAAAGGATAGGACAGATTTAATAGCAGATAGATGTTGCTCATAAATTATCACGTCAGAGCCAGGTGGAATATAAGAACAAGTAACAAAAATAGATACAGATTGAAGGGAAACTTTTATACTGATAAATTCAATGTCATCAGGGGCATGAGAGTGAATTCGCTCAGAATTTAGGATAGAGGTAACGGCGATCAGAACGCCGCCTCCCCTACGGGAAAGGCGATCGGTTCTGTAGGTGTTAAAGTTGCTTGACAAAACTTCAGAGTCAGTTATCTCTGGTTTCAGCCAAGTTTCTGTAAAAGCCAAGATATCGTCCGTAAATGCCGAGGAGTCAGCATAAAGCTTGGATAGTTTCATGTTAAGTCCTCTAACATTTTGGTAAGCCAAAAATAAACTTTTCAGTTTTTTGGTACCGTCGAAGGCCTGTTATTTGTTCTTGGTTTGTTAGGAACAAATTCTTTTATAACTAAATCATCATTAAGCCAAAAGCTTTCAGAAAGCAGTACTTTAAACACATCCGGCGGAGCAAATATTTTAAAAGACGATATCCTACGAGCGTAAGAAAAGCGAAATTGTTCCACGGAAATGTCCTCGGATGGGAATTTTTCACGAATAAATTCCAAAACATCCTCGGATGTGGTATCTTGGGTAAATCGGGAAACAAATAGTTGCTTCCTATGCGGAACAACAGACAGTTTCTTTCGACCCCCAGCAGCAATCTGAACGTCGTTCGGCTGAGACCCAGAAACAGTACCTACATTACCTATAGGTGCGGTCGGCACCGAATTCATGGGCTCAGCTTGGCTTCCAAAAACGGGAACACCTCCGTAATTGGCTGTTTCCATAGGCACAGTTGGCTCACTTGGCCCTGTGCCGACAGAAACTGCTGCCGCTACCGGATCAGGAGTTGGGTTTTGCCCCACGGTCGCATTAACTGACCTTGAGCCAGCTTTTTTGCGTTTCGGCGACTCGGTTAATAATTTGTTATTATTAAATTGGGCACAAACGGAATTGAACTCTCATTGAGCTTTTTAAAAGTACTTGAGATATTCAATAGGCCGTCTTGAGTCTGCCTCATAAAGCTGCCCATCTCGACTGTCATTTCCTTGGAGGACTCACATGCCCACATGAGACCGGTACGCATTTCAATGAAGTCTTTTACTCTGCCAGTAAATCCTGCACATTTGACGTGCAGGATCGACTCACAGAGCCAGCAGATAATGAACGATTCTTTTGGAGAATAGATAAGAGAGCCATTTTTTTTAGAACAGATAACAGCCATTTTAAGGGAAAAGAAAAGTTTATTTAAATTAAATGAAAATAAAATGTGAAAAACTACCTCGAGTAAATTTGGCACTGGGATCAAACACCAAAACCGCAAAGACACAAAACACGACAAATATAAGAGCGCGAGAATCGCAAATAAATTTGAATGCAAGAAAGCGCGAGAGAAATAATATTTTATCGACTGAGCGTGGCTTGTGAGGCAACAGCAACTATTACGCACGAACAGTTACAAATGTAAAGCAAGCAAGAGAAGAGAAATTAGAAGTACAGCAATTACAGAGAGTGAGAGATTACACTAACAAACAGTTATGTATAATATAGAGGGGGAGAGAGGGAGCGAGATTACAAGCGTTTAGAAGCGTGTAAATTACACTAACAAAGCAAAGAGATTAAACAAATCCGATAGAAATGTTAAAATAACTATAACCATGTACCCGTTTATTGGTAGACTTATTTAAAAATACTAACACAATTGTTAGACTAAGCTTTGTTGATAAACAAACACAAGACACTCGCAAAAAATCACCGAAAAAGACAAAAAAAATCAGAGCACAAAGTAAACACATCCGTTCACAAGCGACGCTAAATCGAACATGAACATTTTAATATTTCTATTGGGGTTTTTATCTTTAAAAAGCTGTTTTTTCCATTTTTTACGCCTCAAAATTGCCACGTTCATTCTTTTATGCCCAACATAATCTTTGGGCTTACTAGAATATTCACTCCAAATTTGAAGCCGATATCTTAAAAAATAGGACTCCTACTGATTTAAGTCCCCCTAGATTGGCAAAATCTTACACTGTGCGATGGTAGCAGTATAACATTTTGGTATTTGTAATAAAAGAAAAACAAGAGTGCAAACTAACTTCGGCTAGCCGAGGTTTATATACCCTTGCAGATCTTTCCTATTCAAGTAAAAATACCAATACATATGTTACATTTTAAATTTTCTTGCTTCTGCTTCTCTTGTTTTAAAATGAGGTCATAAATTCTAGCCCGAACATAGGCTGACCTAAAAATGGTCAGATATCCTAGGCACACAAGATTCTCATGATAGCTACGTAAGTGTTGAACATTAATAAAGAAATCAGTTTGATATATCCCTATTTCTCGTCGCATTATTCAGAGCTACTACCAGATGGTAAACACAAGTCGAAGGCAAAATGTTTGTAAGCATTTTTACTGATACTTTACAATCAGTGAAAGGATTTTTCGTAAAAAGAAGTTAAAAACAAAAATGACTTATAATTACGTAAAGTGAGTTTACTTGTAAAATCTGTAAAAGCTTGCAAATCTCACCTGTGACTAGTCTCGATACTCTGATAAAAGGTTATTAAATTTTCGTGGTGCAATCCCTTTACTGCCTCGATCTCTCGAGGCAAAAACTTCTGCGTGTACTCGGAGGGAGCCTTCACCTTGGAAATGATTTTGACGGCAACCCGCTTTCCGTACTCCTCCGAAAATCCGATCTTTACTTTGGCATAGTTGCCCGTGCCAATAACCTTGCCGAGAATAATTCCATGTTCCTCAAGAATGGTCTTTTGCGGCTTGGTTTTTTCGTCGGCTTTCGGCTGGATTGCTGGCTGACCCGCTGGCTTCGGGGAGGGCCGGTCACTGAAGGTGTAGACCTTCTGCTCCTGACGACGACCAGAGTTTTGATCGGTGACGAGGTCCTGCGATGAGCTAGCACCAATGACTACCGGAAAATAAATGTAAATTGCGTTAGCCTGCTGGTGACTGTAATGAAATCTCTAATTACCTACGCCTTGCTCGTTTTTTCTTTTTGGCGCAGTCGCCATTAAAAGTGATACCGAAAAACTATTGTTAGGTGTTCAAGTACTCAAGAAATTTAGTGACCAATACACAAAATCATTAAAAACGCATCATGTTCAGAAACAAAAGAGAACAATTTTTAAGTGATGTGACATTTAATGAAAATATATATTTATATCTGAGAATGTTTTCTCTATTTAAAAAAGTGATTCATCAGGTCATCTACACAGAACAATTTTTACGAAACATCCAAGATTTGTTTACCCATTTTTATATTTGTGATCAGGATTTCTTTATGACGATAGTGGGCATTTGAGTGGTTGTTGTCCTCTGTTGAAACAAACTTCGAATCTGTGTTTCTAGCTTTTGTACACCCAGAAAACAAAATAGACTAAAAAGGGGCCTAATTACCTAAAATTTTAGGAAACATAGCCAGAAAAAGAAGCAAAGGCTACACCCAAAAAAAAAATAGTCATCAATGTGCCTTAATTTAGGTGTCAATGTAACACTATTGAGTTGCAAAAAAAACCCGATCCGAAGATCATCAAATTGACCCTGTTCTGGTGTCACTTTAATATTTTCAAAAATATCAATTTAACCCTTTTTGGTGTCAGTATGTAGTATAAAAATACGGCCACAATGACTTTTTTCGCAGAAATTTGATCCACTTTTCTTGTCAACATGACCCCCAAAAAATTTTAATTCCGCACCAAAAAAATCAAAACCATTGGATTTTTTTTCCATTTGTATAAGTATTTGTATAAAAACAAGAAAGGAAGCTAACTTCAGCCAGCCGAAGTTTATATACCCTTTCAGATCGTTCCTATTCTATTTGATATTACAAAAATGTTAAATTTAGATATGCAAAAACAAAATTATTTCAGTTTACGGACTATTTTGACATTAATTGATCGATCCTTCCTATGGCAGCTATATAACACTAGTTTACAGCCAAAATACATAAACGCTGGGACCCATTTTTTCCGATTACTCTTGAGTCACTGATCACCATAAAGAAAATAAAAAAATTTTCCAAAGAATCGTTTTGGAGATATTCGAGATAGCCAGATTTTGGACCACTTGTTTTGTTTAACTTAACAGTTCTCAAAAACCGATGGTCCTATAATTTTGAAACTGGTCCCATTTTGAAGGAAATAGATGCACCTTTCCGAGAAGGTATGTCGCTTTGCGATCAGACGTGAATTAATGGAGATCTACCATCTGAAAGTAAAAAAAAAGTTTAATTTCTGGCTTTTTTGTTTAGTAGCTAGATTTCACACAATTTTAAAAAATATTAATAAATATTTATAAATTATTTTGAGCATACAGATCTAAAGAGCCGTTTGTCCCAAACAATTGAGGCCAAATTTTTCCAAATCGAGTGTACATTCTAGGAGATATGCATATTCTAGCGAAATGACTCAAAGTCATCATAAGTCAGCAGTGGTACCAAACATGTTTTGGGTGCAAAAATGTAAACAAAACCTAACTAACTAACAACACTGATAAAATAAATGGAATAGTAAATTTAAATATCCGCATATTGAATCAAAAATTTCATATTTCGTATTTAAATTTAATACAAAAAACATTGTATTAAATACGAAACATATTAAAATGCTTATTTTAATATTAACATATTTAAATCCAAAAAGAGTATTTAAATTTAAAATTGGCTATATTTATTTTATATTTATATTTTCAGAATAAAAAAAAATCCGTATTCAAATTTAAAATGTTTCCTATTAATATTAATTATTTAAAAATTTATTTTAAAGCTTTCAATATTAAAAAAAATTGTGTTCGTACGAATAATATTGAAAGTCTCAATTTAAAAACGTTTCTAAATTTTATATAAAATAAAAACACCTCCAGAAAATATTTTTTATATTTACATACAATTTTATTATTGAAATGTATATAATTTTATTTTTAAGAATTTTAAAAATGCTAAATATTTTAATCTTAAGTTGAATTCATTTACAAAAAGATTTATTTTATAAACTGTATACACATGCATGTACATCTGTAAGTAGTTCAGTTCATTATAAAGTGTTGTTTTTATTTATATAAATTAAATACAAATTTACACACATTACATACGAACATATGTATGTATACCTCTTTTTATTTATATTTATAAAATGTTAATTTTAATTAAAAATTAATTAACAAAGTAAATTGACATATGTAAGTAAGTACGTAAATGGGCAGAAAAAGAGCGAAGGCGTGGTTGGCGGTGATTTTTGTTCTATGCTACACACATTCATTTTTGGGCGTTTGCTTTGATCGATGACACTTCTTCTTCAGCACTGCACGACGCGTGCCATTAAAAAGTTGCAGCCAAAGAAAATGAACGTGTCGGGCTCTAATAAAAGTGAAGTTGGCGTACAAATATAAAAATCAAATTTATCACGCTGTTAAAAAATACATGTGAATTTTGTTTTAATAAATAAGTGTGCATGTAAGCAGCCACATTCAAACCACATTTTTCGCGGCCTGTCTACCATTTGAACTGTATTTGGCCATACATATGTACATATATATGGGTGTAAATACATACATACATATGTACAATTGATTCCGCTTCTTCAACGCAGTTCGACGCGTGCCATCATAATTGCAGCCAAAGAAGTCGGAAGTGTTAGACGTTTGTGAATGTGAAAACAGCCTCAACATAAATTTGTTTATATGTATAAAAGTTAAATTGATCGAGTTAATTATCCAATTATATTCCCCGTACCGCGTATTCGTAGAATCCAAAAAAAGGCGCGTGCCGCACATGCATACATTTACATATGTACATATGCGCGTAGTGGATAAATATAAATCTAACTAAAGTGAAGTTTGTATTAACTAGTAAGTTCTTTAAATTTGTCGGTTCCCGCAAACGTATATATCACATACATTCAAGTGCAGCTACACACACATACATATACGAATCACAGCGTGCGTTTACCGTTGCTTGGTCGCCAACAAAATTGAGCGTGCCCTATCGAACACACATGTGCTGTAGTGTGCATTTACCGTTTCTGACTAAAGCCATAGGAGAATTTTGCATTGGTAAGTATGAAACGTAGAAACAATAACTTTTTTTATTATAAAATTAAATTTAAAAACAATGGCGGAATATAAAATGTTTGCCTGAACTAGTTAATAGGCATTAGACATTAATATTAACACTCCTTTTAAATTTTCGCTGTCTTAGAAACGGATACTGAAAAAGGAAATGAAGATATGGAAGACGAAGCAAAGTTAGAATTTTTACTTAAAACCTTTAAGTTGGAGGCAATAACCGATAATTTAAAATGTGAGTTTAATAGGCTTTTTTTTGTTTAAATATTATAATCTTATTATAGCATGTGGAATTACATATCGCTCTCTGAAATACATACATACTGACGACATACGCGATGCCATTTCAAATGTTGGCCTCAGAGCCGAATTCCGAAAAAAACTTTTCTTTTGGCGTCAGGAGTAAGTTATCACTAAATATCGTATATGTAAATATATTAGAAAATAATAATCAATTTCAAGTTTAATGTTAATGATAGTACCTTGTCTGTGGGGTCAAAGGAACAGACGTCTGCAGGATCAAGTATTCAGTCTGCTGCTGCGCATTTGGTATGATAATATTTTTATTTTATTTGTTAATAGTATTGTTTACATATTAGTCAAACTATTGCTTGTTTTTAACTATACTGTATTTATTTCATTATGTTTATTGACAAAGACTAATTACCACTTATTTGTTACTTCTAGAACATTTCAAATATTTTGAAACTTTACCCTAGGTTAGGTTAGGTTAGGTTTGAACGGCTGCCAGACTATCGTCTGGCACACTTAGACCTCTGTGGGTCCGTTGTGATACCGTATGATCTCGTTGTCCCTTTTTTTCCGGGATCCCCCGTCTCTTATGTCTCGTCCTAGAGGCCTAGAGAGCATCTCATGATGATTAGCATGTCTTCCACCCTGAAGATTTTACAAAGGAGTTTAAATCCTTGAGATTGATCTCCGATATTTCGTTCAGATCGTTAAGGAAAGGGTATCCTAAGTGCTTCAGTCTAAGCCTGCAGAGGGCTGGGCAGAAGCAGAGAAGGTGTTCCACCGTTTCTTCTTCTTCCTCGTCCCTGCAGCTTCTACAAAAGTCATTTTTTGGGGCTTTTAGTCTACCGGCATGTGTCCCGACTAGCCAGTGGCCTGTAAGGGCTCGAACTAACATGCCACACTCTGTGCGGCTAAGTTTGAGTAGTGCTAACGTTCTTTTATTGTTAATCACCGGCCATGTCTGATGTGTGATACGGCACTTTGGTGCATTCTGCCAATTAGTGTTGGCTTGTTTGATGAGTTCATTTCTAATGTTTAGCTTACAAGTTGCCATGGGCATACCGACACTCTCCTTTTCCGGAAGGAGAGGCATGATGGTGCCCTGCCTGGCTAACTCATCCGCTATGCAGTTGCCTACGATGTCCCGGTGACCCGGAACCCATATTAGGCTGATAGTAAACTGTCTAGCCATCTCGTGGAGAGATTTGCGACAGTCTGCTATTGTTCGTGAGTTTGTGTTTGTCGAGTAGATTGATTTAATAGCTGCTTGGCTATCACTATATATATTAAGGTGTCTACCTAGGTTGGTGTTCCCTAAGCAGTCGAGTGCCTCCTTTATAGCGTGTACTTCCGCTTGGAAGACGCTACAGTGGTCCGGGAGTCTGAATGACTTCCTGATGCCTAATTGTTCGGAGTATACCCCTCCGCCAACGTGTCCGTCCAGTTTTGAGCCGTCTGTGTAAAAACAGATTGCGTCTGGCGAGCCTGGTCTGCCCTGCTGCCATTCCTCCCTATCTGGGATCAGGGCCTCGAAGGGTGTGTGTCTGTACTCATAGGGTTTACATAGGTCCGTTTTCTTCGGAATTGACTTATAATGCTGAAGTATATTGGCATGACCGTAAAGTTGGGCTTTCCATTGCTCAGTATCCCTTAGTCGAATGGCTGTCGATTTTGCCCTTTCCATGCCTGCTAAGTCCAGGCTCGGGAAGTTCAAGATCGCATTCAGCGCTTCGTTTGGGGTAGTTTTAAGAGCTCCACTAATACACAGAGCCGCCATCCGCTGTACTTTGTTTAGTGGAGTTAGGATACATCGTTTTCGTAGAGCGGTCCACCATAAAGCCACTCCGTATAGGAGAATTGGCTTGACTACCGCTGTGTAGATCCAGTTTACAATTTTGGGTGACATTCCCCATTTTAGCCCAATTGCCTTTTTACAGGAGTAAAGTGCAATTGTTGCCTTTTTGGTTCTCTCTTGGTTGTTCAAGCCCCATTTAAGGCGCTTATCTAATACCAACCCCAGGTATCTGGCGTGCTCGCTAAAAGAGAGATTGCAGTTATTTAGTGTGGGTGGGTTGAGTTGTGGGATCTTGTACCTATTCGTAAATAGGACAAGCTCCGTTTTTGAGTGATTTACCCCGAGTCCGTTTTTTATCGTCCATTCCGATAGTATTTTTAGTTTTGCGGTCATAAGATCGCAGAGTGTTTGTGGATACCTGCCATTAAAAATGATGGCGACATCGTCTGCGTATGCCACCACTTTGCATCCTCCTCCTTCCAGGATTCGCAGTAGTCTATTTACTGCGATGTTCCACAGAAGTGGGGATAGAACGCCCTCTTGTGGGGTTCCTCTGTTCACTAGTCTAGTTTGGGTTGAGGCCCCTAGTGCGGCCGTGACCATTCTGCTTATCAGCAGTTTATGGATCAGCCCCACTAGTTGAGCCTCAACCCCTAGTTCAGTGAGTGAATCCGTTATTGCTGTGGGTAGTACGTTGTTGAAGGCTCCTTCTATGTCTAGGAATGCGATCAGTGTGTACTCCTTATTGTTGAGTGATTTCTCGATGCTACTTACCACGACATGTAGCGCCGATTCTGTTGACTTACCCTTGGTGTAGGCGTGCTGTGCCTCGGACAGTTGTGCCGGGTTTATGGTGGCTCTCAGGTGTAGGCTTAACAGCCTCTCGAAGCTTTTAAGCAGGAAAGATGTCAGGCTTATTGGCCTGAAGTCCTTTGCTGTGGTGTGGGTGGCCTTTCCTGCCTTGGGAATGAAGACCACTTTCGTTTCCCGCCATCCGGTTGGTAGCTCTCCTACCGCCAAAATGGTGCGGAAGATTTTACTAAGCCAGTTTATAGCTAGCTGACCAGCTTGTTGGATATGTGCCGGTGTTATACCGTCTGGTCCCGGTGATTTGTAGGGTTTGAAGCTCTGAATGGCCCATTTAATATTGCGGTCTGATATGAGGAGATCTAGATTGATCCCTTCTCCGCCAATTCTATCTGGAGGTTGCCCAGTTTGTTGGCTTCCCGGGAAGTGAGAGTCTAGGAGTAGGTCTAGGGACTCGTTGCTAGAGTCCGACCAGGATCCATTCGCTTTCTGTAGATAGCCTAGGGGCGCGGCTGTCTTGGAGAGTATTTTCCTGAGCCTTGCAGCATCAGTCGTTTCTTCTATATCAGAGCAGAAACTGTGCCATGCGGCTCGTTTCGCTCTTCTAAGGGCCTTTTTGTACGAGGCTAATTCGCGCTTGTAGCATTGCCAGTTCATTTCCTCGTTTCCTGCCTTTGCTCTGTTAAACAGGCCTCTGCAGCTGGATCTGAGGATTGATAGTTGTTGCGTCCACCAGGGGGGTTTTTTCTTCCCTCTTGGTTTCCCTATTGGGCATGCAACTTTGAAAGCCGAGTTGCACGCATTTGTGAATATATCTACTGTTTTATCCAGCTCATGTGGATCAGTTGTGTTTTCTGGCGGTTCCAATGGAAGGATATCCGTCAGAACTTCTTTGTACATGGGCCAGTCAGCCCTTCTGGGATTTGCGTAGCCGACCGGCAAGGGTGAATCAAGGGACAATATTGTTTCAATGAATCTATGGTCTGAGAAAGAGTGCTGGTCAGAGACGAACCAGTTACTGACTGCACTTACCAGCGAATCTGATACCAACGTTAGATCTATGATCGTTTGGCACACTTTGGTTATGAAGGTAGGGACATTTCCCCTATTGCATAAAAATAGGTTCGAGTTAAGAATAAAATCAAAAAGAGACTCACCTCTATCGTTGTTGTATGGGCAACCCCACTGGGTGTGATGGGCGTTGGCGTCGCAGCCTATTACCAAACCTGTCTTGAGCTCTTCGCATTCCTTTGCCAGTCCTCTGACTAGCGCGTCTGGGGGGTCTTCCTTTTCTGAGGCCATGTAGGCCGATAGCAGCCTTATGGAGCCAATTTGCAGCTCCAGGCTTATTGCCGTGTTGTCTCCGTTGCTGTAATTGCGAAGCAGAAATGTATTAAGATGCCGTTTGGCTAAAATGCAGGTTCGAATTTTACCTTGTTTGGGGTCAAGCATCAGCTTGTATTCTTTTGTTCCTAGTCCAGCAACCTTGCCTCCTGCTATCCAAGGTTCCTGAACTAAGACCACGTCGGCTTCGCCTTTGGCAAGGCGAAGCAATAGGGCAGCGGACGCTGCTTTACTGTGGTGTAGGTTGATCTGCAGGAGTCTTAGCGACATCCCCAGCTGCAACCTCCACCACAGTAACGTCGGCCTCCGAATCGCTCAGGTCCACTTCATCGATTGCCGGTTCCAGCGCTCGCATCTCTCTGCTCAGCGATGAGTCGGTTGAATAGCCGTCCTCCGGCACACCAGGGGCTTCCACTTCCTCCGCAAGAACCTGCTCAGCTGGGTTGCTGGCAGGGCTTCCTTTGGAACTGGAGTCCCCTTTGTAGATCTTGATATGGATGGCGCTGAAGCCAAAGTTGAGCACCCCCCGAGCAGCCTCTATGGGAGCGATCGACTCCTTGTTTAGCACCACGATCGCCTGATTAACATCACCTGCGTGCTCCTCTACCTTTACGACTTTCCAGTCTTTAGTGGGGAGGTGTGGGTTGCACTCTTGCAACATATAGAGGATATCCTCCGGTGATTTAATGGCTGCTGGGAGCCAAATTCTAGCTCGGGGTCTACTGGGCACGTCACACCAATCTAGTGCGACTATGTTCGCCCCATCGTAGACTGCACCGAGCTGCGCTGTCGCCTGCTTATATAGATCAGCTGATCGTTGATTGTCGCAGGCCACCACCTTTACACTGCCCTGGTACCAGCCCGCGTCCATGCAGCAAGGCGATGAACCGGGCTTCTCGCGTACCATACGCAGGCATATGAGAGACAGCTGGGACTCAATCGCCTTCCATTTGTTTCTGGGGATCCTGCTCTCCGGATTTCCCCTGTCAACGAGTCCCAGAAGGACCCGATCTTTAGCGATCTCGGCAAAGGAGACCGACGGCTGGATCTTCGATCTCTTCGCCGACGGACCAGGCAGCTCTATGGAGCGTTGCCTCTTCACCTGGGTGCCTTCCTGTTGGGTGCTTTCTTGCCCATAGTTTGGGAACACCGTCCTGGCCCACTCTACCTTCTTCAGCCATTCGGGCGAAGGCGTGGCGACTTTGCTTCTTCTTGTTTATTTTCTTGTTTTTTTTTCAGATTCAAATTGATTTTAATCTCATATTCCCCGGTATTGAGAACGCATTATCGGGTAAATGGGAAACTTTAAAGGAAAAAATAGCTCTCTACTATGAATCAAATATTCATAGTTCCAGCAGCAAGGAACTTCTAAAGACTTTACCCAAAGCAGAGACCATTGGTAATTTCATATTTTGTTTGAACTTTTTAAAATGAAATCTCTAATTTTCTTTTCTATTTTGCTATTTATTTCACAGATTCTGCAGATTTTATTTTGACTGTTCTATTGCCGTCTGTGTTACCATCGAATACATGGGTTTCATCAAAAACATCAAGGACCAGGACAAAATACACCTTGCTGAATTCACAGGAAAGTTTAGTCCTCCGCGTCAAGTCTATCGTAGACTATCAGCAAAGAATTGCTGATATAATAAGTAAAAATTATTTCAACTTAGAAACAGTTCAACCTTTTGTGTTCGTAGAAGGCCAAAGTGCCACTTCTTTAAAATTTTTCTTTGTATATTTCCATAAAACAATTTATAGATTTGATTCATTTATTCAGACCTTAGATAGTTGTTTCAAAATATTTAACACGCTAGATTTAAAGTAGCCTCCGTCTTCTGAACTGCCATGGATTTTTATCCAACAGTATTTTTATAATATATACACTGAATACGATAAAAAATCAGCTAATTTGTCATCCTTGCTGAATTTCTTAAAAGTTAAGTTTTAAAAATACATCCTTGTTATAAATGCAACAAAAGCTTTAAAGGGCGCGATTTATTAATTGAGCACTTGAAGCTTTACCACTTAATTAAAAAACCGTCACTTGATGATCCCTTACAATGTAAGCATCCCTCATGTAATCAACTGTTTTCTGCATATTTTAATTTTAGAAAACACATACGAAAATACCATACCATTTAGTGAAACACTCATTGAAAAAACTGGAACTGTTGAGTTAGTTCCAGACGAATTAAATTTAAGTTTAAATAGTTTTGACTTTGATTCTCGTTTAGATGAATTTAATGATTCACACATTCAACGTATATTACATTACTTCAAAGAAAAATAAAGTGGAATAATTGAAAATGTATTAGTTGTTAAAAACATTGAAGAGTTTTCTTCCCATCCAATGCACATGTATGATGTAAATGCTAAAAATATGTTGTATACAGATCTCTGTAAAATAAGTGTAACTATATTATTTGTACCTTCCAGCAAGCCGTTATGAAAAAAAATGTTTAAGTAAAATCGAAAAAAAAACCGAAATAAAATTTGTGTACTGAATTTTTTTTAGGTGTACAAAATGTATTCAAATACTTATCATATTAAATATTACAATTGACATATTTAGAATAAATGTGTGTTGTATTAAATCCTAATACGACTTATATTACATTTTAACATTTTGGTTATTAAATTTATTATTAAAATATTAGAATTTAATATGGTTTCTGTTTATATTGAACACGATTACTATTTAATTTAAATTTTTAAAATTTGAAATCAAATAGTCATTGTATTTAATATCAATATGCATTGCATTTAATTTAAATATAGCTTATATTTAATTTAAATATTTAAAATATTAAAATCTATTTCGAAAATATTTAAATTTAATAAAAACGGCAATGGATGAAAATCAAAGCGAAAAATATTTGGATTTAATATGAAATATTTGGATTTACTACGTTTTTTTTATCAGTGAAGCTTAAGCGTTCCCTTCAGTTCTGGCGTCACGTCGGTGACAAACTCACTTCTCCAAACGCACGGCCGCTGCCGACGTCAGCAGAGCAGTCGGCGCAGCTTCGACGTACGAGAAAGAATAGCCGATATTTTTTATTGCGCTCTCTTTCTTTGTCTTATAATATGGCTGCACTCGACGCTAGCAGTGACAAATTTCGGCCGGTCTGTTATTCTCTCTTGCGCTTTACATGTTTATGTTCATCTAGCAACCAAAATTTGGCCGGTAAATTTTGTGTGACGCAGCGACATGTGTATGCCCTTACATTTTTTGAGCAATATTGTATTTCGAAAATAAACTATTTTTTTTGTTTTTTAAACTTAAATAATTTGATTATAAAAAGAAGGTAATTTTAATTCAATTAAAAAAGTACATTTAACTCATTAAATGTTATATTTAACTTTATTATATAATCTAATTTTTTAGTCAAGTTTAAAAAATTGGTCCTTTAATATTTCTTTATTATTAACAGCTATAAAAAATTGTTATTTTACTAAACAAATAAAAATTATATAGTATAGGATATTTACGGTTTCAAAAAGGGTATATGAGCATTGGCACGCGCCGAAAGCGAAGATGAAACAAAAGAAGAGATGGAAACACTTGGAATTTGGACTCGGATGGAAATAACGCCTTGGAAAAGGAATATGGCGACCACGGACGAAAGGTTTGGAAAATAGTCGTACTTATCTTGGAAAAATCCGCAAAGGGGGGCGCTGATCAGGATAGATCGCAGGCGACGAAGGACCATGAGCTTACGGAACGCTTAGCTATATTTAGCTATATTTTTGTCAGTGGGCATTCAGCTATTGTGTGTTTCCCGAACTTGTAGCTATATTTAGCTATTTTTTTCCAATAAGCGTTCCGTAAGCGGTGGCTACATTCAGCTATTTCTAGCTATATCAGCTAATTTGCTCCGAACCGAGTCTGCGGGTCAGTTTTTTCGTTTCCTACATTTTTTTGGCGGCGGGCAGGCCGTCCGATTTGAAGAGCGTAGCTGAGTATGCCCGGAGAGGGTGACAAGAAGCCAACGCCAACACCAGAAAAGGAAACAAAAACCACCCTTTCCTCGCCGCTACCTTCTCGCGTCAAACAAGGGCCCAAGTCCGCTAGCCCGAGACCTAGAAGCTCGAGTGTCACGCCAAAAGGGAGAAACCTTCCGTCGACAAGCTCGAAAACAAGGCCGAGAATTGTCGTCTCCAAACCATTGGCGAAAGTGTAAAGCGAGTCTTCACTTGTGGCACAGCCAGAGAATCCCTCTGCATCCGGGACTCAATTCCTGAGGGTCACACGCGCTAGTAGCAAAATGTCGGTAACCGAGCAGCCAACGGCTGCAACTGCTGCGTTGCATAAATTCATCGCTGTGAGCGATCGCGTCAGCGCTTTCGAGGATAAAATCAATACGCCTGGGCAGGATTCGCAATCTTCACACACACTGCAAGTCCGTCTTCAGCAAGTTCGAGCCTTATGGGATAAGGTTGAAAAAGAGTACGAGATCTGTTCTGACCTAATTGCCCAGGAAGGATCCCTCGACACATTGCCTCTCCTACAAGGAAAGTATGACTATTGCTACTCCGTATACGAGACGTGTGCCGCACAGATTAGCGAAACGCTCGAAAGAGTGACGCCTCAAGCCGTTCAAGCTCCTCCCTCTCAACCGCATATTTTGTCCGGTTGCCGGCTACCGCCCTGCGATACAGAAGTTTTCGATGGGGACTACCTCCGATGGCCCACTTTCCGGGACCTATTCACGGCAGTTTATGTTAACAACCCCAGGCTGACACCGGTCGAGAAGCTTTTCCATCTCCTCATCAAAACTAGTGGCGAGGCAAAGGCCATAGTGTCCAAATCCCCGCTTACAAATGACGGCTTCGCGTCAGCGTGGGCAGCGCTTCAAGACCGTTTCCAAAACAAAAGACTTTTAGTCAACAGCCAACTCAAGCTTTTGTTCAACTTGAGCTCCGTTTCTCAAGAGTCGGGACATGCTCTAAAGGAGCTGCAGTCTACGATTCAGGGGTGTCTAACAGCGCTAGCACATTCCAATATCTCCACTGACAACTGGGATTGTCTGTTGGTCTTCCTGTGCGCCAGCAAACTGCCAAAGTTAACCCTTTCCTTATGGGAACAGTCGCTAACTTCGAAGTCCGAAATTCCGGCTTGGGAGGAGATGAACACCTTCCTGAGCGAAAGGTATCGGACACTGGAGGCTATCGAGGATATGAAGCCGACTCAGTCAGTTCCCAAAAGGCTGCAATCCTTCGAGACCAAGGTCACCCCCAAACCAAAGGGGTGTGACTTATGTTCTAAGGAGAATCATCCAATCAGATTGTGCACGCGCTTTCTCAACATGTCTGTCGACGCGCGTTCCGGCTACATCAAAAAGAAGCAGCTATGCCTGAATTGTTTCGCTAGAGGCCATCAGCTACGTGATTGCACGAGCACACATAGCTGTTTCACGTGTAGGGGGAGGCATCATACTTTGCTGCATCGCGGCTCCCCCAGTTCCTCAAGCACGACTTCCTCAAACGTTCGACCCACGAGCTCTCCAACCTCGGCGCCCTCGGCGCAGCAGTCCTCCAGTCGCAATGCATCCGCGAGCACCTCAACGGTGCAAAATTATTTCGCTGCGAATAGTACAGCCGTCCTGCTGAGCACGGCAATTGTTGACGTGTACCATCTGGGCACGAGCTACCGAGCCCGAGCTTTATTCGACTCGGGATCGGAAGCGACCTTCATCTCCGAACGCATGTTCAACCTCCTTAAGTTGCCTTTCCGAAAAACCCAAACCCAAGTCTCAGGGCTAAACCAATCAGTTTCGGCAGAGTCAACGAGACTCTGCCAGTTTGCTATCCGCTCCCCAACTAAGCCGGGTCTTCAACTAGATACCGCAGCCTATGTCCTTCCGGAATTAGCGGGCAAACTGCCCTCTCATCCAGTTCCCAGGAATTCTTTGCAAGACCTGCCCGATCTCCAATGGGCAGACCCAAACTTCTTTGAAAGTTCCCAAATCGATTTACTGATCGGAGCTGATATTCTACCGTCGGTGATGATGCAAGGCACTCGGAGAAACATTTGTGGCTCCCTCCTAGGCCAAGAGACCATCTTCGGCTGGGTACTTACCGGGCCGATCTCCAATACTAAGGCCAACAGAGTCGCATCCTTCACGACTCAAGTACACCACCAAAAGGAAGATTCGTTAGACTCGCTTCTCAGCAAGTTCTGGGAGGTGGAGGATCTACCATTCCAGATGGTAAAAGAGTCGGATTCCTATTGCGAAAGGAACTTCCTCCGGACTACCAAAAGAGACGCAAGCGGGAGGTACGTGGTTACGCTCCCATTCTGCGACCCCGAAAACTCGGGGTCCGATCTGGGATATTCAAGGTCCATTGCGTTAGCTCAGTTTCTTCGAAACGAGAATCGTTTAAAAAGAGACTTTCCGTTAAAAGAGCAATATGACAGCGTGATTCAGGAGTATCTGGATCTGGGTCATATGCACGAAGTTCCATCGACTCATAGTTCCCCCACTTACTATCTTCCACATCACGCGGTAATCAAGCCCGAAAGTACTACGACAAAGCTTCGCGTTGTATTTAACGCCTCCAGTCCATCTGCGAATGGAACCAGCTTAAATGATATTCTTCATGCTGGTCCAGTCCTGCAATCCGATCTGACCATTCAAATTCTGAAATGGCGATATTTCCAATATGTGTTCAGCGCGGACATCACAAAGATGTACCGTCAGATCTGGGTCGATCCGAAGCATACACCCTTTCAAAGAATCCTGTTCCGAGATAAGGAGGGGGATATTCGAGACTTTGAGTTGAAAACAGTTACCTTCGGGGTCAACTGTGCGCCCTTCCTCGCTATTCGAGTGCTGCAGCAGCTAGCAGAGGATGTCCAAGGGGCGTTTCCAAAAGCCAGCCACATTCTTCAACAACATATGTACGTCGATGACGTTCTGGCAGGGGCAAATTCCATATCTGAGGCCCATAGTTCAATCCAAGAGCTACAAGCAGCTCTTAGCTCTGCTGGTTTCCCTTTGAGGAAGTGGACTTCGAACCACATGAGCATACTACGAAATATTCCGGCCGAACACCTCCTTCATAGCGAGTTCCTCGATATCGATACCGAAAGCACGGCCAAAACGCTCGGGATTCGATGGAGGGCTAAGTCCGACGAATTCTACTTCGTGCCGCCAGAAATAGTGGTGGAACCCTCCTTTACAAAGCGGGAGGTGTTGTCCCAAATCGCGAGGTTGTTTGATCCAGCCGGATGGCTCGCTCCGTTTATAATACGTTCCAAAATGTTTATGCAGGAGATTTGGCTACAAGATTTAAGCTGGGATGATAAGCTTCCCAGCGAAATGAGTCAGAGGTGGCAGGCGTTTCTTCATGAGTATTCCGATCTCAACCAGATCCGCGTTCCGAGATGGGTCTGTTTTCAGCCTGAGATCAAAGTGGCGTATCATGGATTCTGTGATGCGTCCCAAAAGGCTTATGGAGCGGCGATCTACGTTCGCGTCGAAGTGGGTCAGAAAATACTTTCTAACCTCCTCACATCCAAGACCCGAGTCGCTCCAGTCAAGACCGTGTCCCTTCCACGTCTAGAGCTATGTGGCGCCGTGTTGTTAGCCGAAATGGTAACGGCGATTCTTCCTAATATGCCCACACCAAGTTCCGACATACGCTGCTGGACCGATTCGACCATCGTTCTGGCCTGGTTACGGAAGCCGGCGTGTAACTGGACCACGTTTGTTGCCAACAGAGTGGCCAAGATAACGCAGGCAGTACCAGTCGACTGCTGGGCACACGTTCGATCCGAACAAAATTCCGCCGATTTAGCTAGACGAGGCGTGTCCCTACTCGAGTTAGCGGATAGTCAACTTTGGTGGCACGGGCCAGAGTAGCTGCAAGGGCCACAAGAGCTGTGGCCAGCCCAAAGCGATGTGCAACCGAACACAGAGCTCGAGCAGCGCGCGGTGAAGGTGCATTTCAGCCAGGTCCCTTCTGACGAATTTCTCGAACGTTTCTCTAAACTTGACAAAGCACTGCGAGTCCTGGCGTATGTTCGGCGCTTCCTAAGTCGCTGCCGTAAGGGCGCGATCTCCTCTACTTCCCGACCCACGAGGGAAGAAATCCGAGAGGCAGAACAAACGCTGACTTCCATCGCGCAACGTCGAGCATACGGCCAAGAGCTGAAGCACTTGGCAGAGAAAAAGCCCCTTCCGGGGGCAAGTCCAATTTTAAATTTGTTTCCGTTCACGGACCAACTCGGCCTCCTAAGGGCGTGTGGTCGCGTTACAGCTTCTAGAGACCTCCAGTATGATGAACGGCATCCAATAATTCTGCCCTACGGCTGTAGACTGTCTCGCCTTCTCGTCCAATTCACCCACCAGATTACTCTTCACGGCGGTAGTCAGTTGATCGTACGCCTGATCCGATCGAAGTATTGGATTCCTAAACTCAAGAATCTGGTCAAGGCAGTGGTGAATCCGTGTAAGATCTGCACAATTTACAAGAAGAGACTGCAAACTCAGCTGATGGGCGATCTTCCACAGGACAGAGTGTCCTTCTCGAGGCCTTTTACATATACGGGCATTGATTATGCCGGGCCGTTCGAGATTAAAAACTATACCGGGAGAGCGTGTCTCATTACCAAGGGATATGTATGTGTATTTGTGTGTTTTTCCACGAAGGCTATCCATTTAGAGCCGACATCCGATCTCACCGCCGAAAAGTTCCTAGCCGCCTTTGCTCGTTTCGTAGCTAGGCGCGGGTGCCCTAGGCGGATTCATTCTGATAATGGCAAGACGTTTGTGGGGGCAGCTTCTCTACTTTCTCGGGACTTCCTTCAAGCCGTCAAAGAGTCTGTGACTGATGTACATAGCCATCAGGGACTTGACTGGCGCTTCATCCCGCCCGGGGCTCCGCATATGGGGGGTCTGTGGGAAGCAGGGGTGAAAAGTTTCAAAACTCTTTTCTATAAAGCCACGGCTACGCGCAAGTATACGTTTGAGTTGAACTTGCGACGCTCCTAGCCAAGATCGAAGCTTGCCTCAACTCCAGACCCCTATCCCCGATGTCTGAAGATCCCTCCGATCTGCTAGCCCTCACGCCTGGCCATTTCCTGATTGGCGAGCCGTTGCTTTCCATGGCTGAGCCTGAGATAAAGGGCGAAGCCAAGTCGATAATCAATCGATGGCAACGTTTGAAAGCCCAACATCAGCAGTTTAGTACGCGGTGGAAAGAGGAGTATCTCAAAGAACTCCACAAACGCAACAAATGGCAATTTCCGACCCGAAACATCCAAATTGACGATATGGTGGTAGTCAAGGAGGATAATTTGCCCTCGAACGAATGGCGGCTCGGCAGAATTGTTTCTGTTTTCCCCGGAGCCGATGGCCGAGTTCGAGTGGCTGAAGTCCGTACGGCGCGCGGCACAATAGAACGCCCCGTGCATAAGGTTATCCTTCTCCCTATGGAGAGCAAGGAACCGGCTACTTCCAGCCATTAATCTATTTCCGTCTGCGAGGTCACATACTAAGCCAATTTTTTTGTCTCTTTTCCTCGCAGAACAACTTCAGCATAATGGTACCGCGTCCCCGCACAGCCCAGGATTTGGACAGCAGACGTACCCGAGGTACTCAATCCTACCGCTGCCGAGTCTGCCGGGGCATCCATCCTCTTCGGAAGTGCAAGAGGTTCCAGAAACTGAGCGCTGAGAAGCGCCTTCGGGCAGTACTGATTAATAAGTACTGCTCGAATTGCCTCGCCCACGAGCACTCAGGAGGGACCTGCCGAAGCACCGAGGGATGTAAAACGTGCGGGGGGGACCATCATACGCTGCTCCACATGCACGAGGAGGTGCCATCGACCGCTCGTCCACGCCCTGAACGCCCCGCTCGTCAGCCCGTCTTCAGGGAGCCTGCTCGGCCGGCGGCCCCCACTCCAGCGCCGGTTCGTCATCCCGTCCCAAGGGAACCAGCGCGTGCAGTGGCCCCCACTCCATCTCAGACCGTGGCGGCCTATCTGCGCCAGAGGGTGGTCCACATCCTCCCGACCGCCTGCGTGCTGCTCGACACCGGGAGCACCACGTTTGAGATGGGGGCCCTGATCGACCCGTGCATGGCGGTCAGCAGCATTGACCGGTCGTTGGCGACGGCATACCGGCTGCCCGTCACGCAGGCAGGCGAGGATGAGGTCTGCACGGCGACCATCCGATCCCGCACGGGCGACTTCAGGCTCGAAGTCGTTTTAAGGCTTGATCCCAGCCTTAGGATTCGCACGCCAATACGGGTTCTGAGTGACAGCATCCGGGCCAAGTTCGCGGAAATCCGGCTCGCGGATGAACAGTTCCATCGCCCATCGACCATTTCCCTCGCGTTGGGATCAGACTTGTTCCCCAAGCTGATCCAACCGGGGTTCCTAAAGCTGGAAGATGGGCTGCCCGTCGCTCAGAGCACCGTTTTCGGATGGACCGTCTCCGGAGTGTGCCACGAGGAGTAATCCTGACGCTTGCTGCCGCAAGGGGGGGGAGAATGTTCGCGCCATAAGGGCGCTTAGTTTCGAGCGGCAGTGTAAGAGCGAGCGCTGCACTGGTGCTTGCACTCCCGCTTGCACTCCCGCTCTCCGTTGCTCTCCCGCTCCCGGCGAAACCCACCACTCCGCGGTCCGGGTCTTTTTTTTCCTCTTTAGTTTAAGTTAGTCTTAATGGTGACGCCTGAATAAAAACGTGAATTTTGAATCTCGCCGCGTTATATTTCGGGACTTGGGAATTTACCAGCAGCGGCAACCACCCCCATACGACTTCTACGGCCAACATCCGGCCACGATAGCCGGAGCTATATTTTGGACAACTCCGCCCACTCCATTTCATGGTCCTTCGTCGCCTGCGATCTATCCTGATCAGCGCCCCCCTTTGCGGATTTTTCCAAGATAAGTACGACTATTTTCCAAACCTTTCGTCCGTGGTCGCCATATTCCTTTTCCAAGGCGTTATTTCCATCCGAGTCCAAATTCCAAGTGAAAAAGTGAAAAGTGATATATATATGCCTATATACAAGAATATAGGTATAAAAAACATACGCCTAGCCGCAGTGAATTTTTTTTCGATTTTAAAGTGCAAAGTGCTTTGCCAATATTGGCCTTCTACATAGTTTTTTCACTGTGATCCGCTAGTTTCCAAGCGTACATACATATATACATTCATATGTGCATATATATATTACAGCAAAATCACTTTCACATATCCACGTCCGGCACTAAACTGCATGTTGAAAATTCCAAAAATACACACACACAAATCAAACAAAGATTAAAAAATATTATATTCTTTACACATATCCAAGTATACACATACAAATTAATACATACACATATTGGCCAAAGCCATATAAAATTATTATATTATTTACACATTGTACATATATCTACATATATATTATTCCAAAGACCCATACACATATTAACAATTGAAAATCAAATTTACGCGCAATTTTTACATACACACAAATATAAAATATTTTTACGCCGAAATTTATAGTTTTATATTAATGGTTAAATTGTCAATTTATACGATTTATGAAAAATTTTAATAAAGAATAAAATATACCCAAAAACTAAAATTTCGTTCCAGCAACAAAATAAACAAGAAAGGAAGCTAACTTCGGCCAGCCGAAGTCTATAACCCTTGAGTTAATTCCTATTTAATTACAAATTACAAAAATCTGAATTCGATTTGGAACAAACCGAATTATTGCAAGTTTGATAATAATTGATTGATCATTCCTATGAGACTAATAATATAGTCGTCCGATTTATGTAATTTATTTCGAAATTCTAAAATAATAAAATAAAGTTATATTCAAGAGAAAGAAAACAAAAAAATTAACAAAGCTATAATTTCCTATTATTTCCCATTATTTTCCGATCATTCCTATGGAGCTATATGATATAGTAGTCCGATTTTTATAAAATTTAATAGAAAATCAGAAGTAAAAAAAACATATTCCAAAGAGTAAAGGAAATATGTCAAAAGACACCGAAGCTATAATTTTGTTCATATTAATTTGCCATTAATTTTCTTATAGTTTCTATGGCAGCTATATGATATAGTCGTCCGATTTTTAAAAAAATTTAATTCGAAATTCAGAACTGTTAAAAAAATGATATTTCCAAGAGCATAAGGTAATATGTCAAAAAACACATAAGTTATAATTTTTTTTCAATTATTTTCCGATTATTCCTATGGGAGCTATAAGATATAGTTGTCCGATCCGGCCGGCTCCGACTTATATACTACCTGCAACAGAAATACGACTTTTGGTAAAGTTTCAGCTCGATAGCTTAAAAACTGAGGGACTAGTTTGCGTAGAAACGGACGGACGGACGGACAGACGGACAGACGGACGGACAGACGGACAGACGGACATGGCTAGATCGACTCGTCTAGTGTGCTGACCAATATATCTTTATGGGTCGAAACGTCTCCTTCACTGCGTTGCAAACTTCTGACTGAAATCATTATACCCTCTGCAAGGGTATAAAAATATAATATACATATACATATATCCGAAAAAAAAAATTAATTGTGTTTTTAATTGCTATCCTGACATACATACATATATATTCGCATACATAAGCTCCCCGCTATTCTGCGAGCAGCCAAAATTTTTCCATCAAATACATACATACATACATGAGCAGAGCTTAGCGCTATTCTGTGCTAAGCATCGAGCTCCATATACACACATACATATATTTGGGCAATTTTTATTTCATCTCCGTTTTGTTCATATGCAAGCATAGGCACTTATACGATTCAAGTAGTAACGAGCAAAACACAGGGCACCAATCCTACATCCATACCGGAATACAAAATCGAGCGCAGAAACAAAAAATTAATATTTTTCGAATGATTTTGGATTCGTTTTTCAGCTAGTTTTTTTTGGCTTCTTTTTTCTTGTGTCGCAAAAGTGGTTAAACTTCGATTGTGTTCCTAAATTACAAAAAAAAAAATTTTTTGCCAGAGAATTCCAAATCTAAATTCTGCTCCTAGGCTATCGTACCACCAGCCATTTAATTTTTTTTTTGGCTATTTAATTTTTTTTGAAATTGATTGTCGAAGGTTTTTCTTGCGGTTGATGTGTCGCTATTTTTTCCATCGTTTCGGTTGGTTTTGTGTTTAGCTATTTTTCGTCAGGGAGCATTCAGCTATTGTTTGTTGTTTCCGTAACTCTTAGCTATATTTTGCTATATTTTTGTCAGTGGGCATTCAGCTATTGTGTGTTTCCCGAACTTGTAGCTATATTTAGCTATTTTTTTCCAATAAGCGTTCCGTAAGCGGTGGCTACATTCAGCTATTTTCCAGCTATTTTCTAGCTATTTTTTCTAGCTATTTTCTAGCTATATCAGCTAATTTGCTCCGAACCGAGTCTGCGGGTCAGTTTTTTCGTTTCCTACATTTTTTTTGGCGGCGGGCAGGCCGTCCGATTTGAAGAGCGTAGCTGAGTATGCCCGGAGAGGGTGACAAGAAGCCAACGCCAACACCAGAAAAGGAAACAAAAACCACCCTTTCCTCGCCGCTACCTTCTCGCGTCAAACAAGGGCCCAAGTCCGCTAGCCCGAGACCTAGAAGCTCGAGTGTCACGCCAAAAGGGAGAAACCTTCCGTCGACAAGCTCGAAAACAAGTCCGAGAATTGTCGTCTCCAAACCATTGGCGAAAGTGTCAAGCGAGTCTTCACTTGTGGCACAGCCAGAGAATCCCTCTGCATCCGGGACTCAATTCCTGAGGGTCACACGCGCTAGTAGCAAAATGTCGGTAACCGAGCAGCCAACGGCTGCAACTGCTGCGTTGCATAAATTCATCGCTGTGAGCGATCGCGTCAGCGCTTTCGAGGATAAAATCAATACGCCTGGGCAGGATTCGCAATCTTCACACACACTGCAAGTCCGTCTTCAGCAAGTTCGAGCCTTATGGGATAAGGTTGAAAAAGAGTACGAGATCTGTTCTGACCTAATTGCCCAGGAAGGATCCCTCGACACATTGCCTCTCCTACAAGGAAAGTATGACTATTGCTACTCCGTATACGAGACGTGTGCCGCACAGATTAGCGAAACGCTCGAAAGAGTGACGCCTCAAGCCGTTCAAGCTCCTCCCTCTCAACCGCATATTTTGTCCGGTTGCCGGCTACCGCCCTGCGATACAGAAGTTTTCGATGGGGACTACCTCCGATGGCCCACTTTCCGGGACCTATTCACGGCAGTTTATGTTAACAACCCCAGGCTGACACCGGTCGAGAAGCTTTTCCATCTCCTCATCAAAACTAGTGGCGAGGCAAAGGCCATAGTGTCCAAATCCCCGCTTACAAATGACGGCTTCGCGTCAGCGTGGGCAGCGCTTCAAGACCGTTTCCAAAACAAAAGACTTTTAGTCAACAGCCAACTCAAGCTTTTGTTCAACTTGAGCTCCGTTTCTCAAGAGTCGGGACATGCTCTAAAGGAGCTGCAGTCTACGATTCAGGGGTGTCTAACAGCGCTAGCACATTCCAATATCTCCACTGACAACTGGGATTGTCTGTTGGTCTTCCTGTGCGCCAGCAAACTGCCAAAGTTAACCCTTTCCTTATGGGAACAGTCGCTAACTTCGAAGTCCGAAATTCCGGCTTGGGAGGAGATGAACACCTTCCTGAGCGAAAGGTATCGGACACTGGAGGCTATCGAGGATATGAAGCCGACTCAGTCAGTTCCCAAAAGGCTGCAATCCTTCGAGACCAAGGTCACCCCCAAACCAAAGGGGTGTGACTTATGTTCTAAGGAGAATCATCCAATCAGATTGTGCCCGCGCTTTCTCAACATGTCTGTCGACGCGCGTTCCGGCTACATCAAAAAGAAGCAGCTATGCCTGAATTGTTTCGCTAGAGGCCATCAGCTACGTGATTGCACGAGCACACATAGCTGTTTCACGTGTAGGGGGAGGCATCATACTTTGCTGCATCGCGGCTCCCCCAGTTCCTCAAGCACGACTTCCTCAAACGCTCGACCCACGAGCTCTCCAACCTCGGCGCCCTCGGCGCAGCAGTCCTCCAGTCGCAATGCATCCGCGAGCACCTCAACGGTGCAAAATTATTTCGCTGCGAATACTACAGCCGTCCTGCTGAGCACGGCAATTGTTGACGTGTACCATCTGGGCACGAGCTACCGAGCCCGAGCTTTATTCGACTCGGGATCGGAAGCGACCTTCATCTCCGAACGCATGTTCAACCTCCTTAAGTTGCCTTTCCGAAAAACCCAAACCCAAGTCTCAGGGCTAAACCAATCAGTTTCGGCAGAGTCAACGAGACTCTGCCAGTTTGCTATCCGCTCCCCAACTAAGCCGGGTCTTCAACTAGATACCGCAGCCTATGTCCTTCCGGAATTAGCGGGCAAACTGCCCTCTCATCCAGTTCCCAGGAATTCTTTGCAAGACCTGCCCGATCTCCAATGGGCAGACCCAAACTTCTTTGAAAGTTCCCAAATCGATTTACTGATCGGAGCTGATATTCTACCGTCGGTGATGATGCAAGGCACTCGGAGAAACATTTGTGGCTCCCTCCTAGGCCAAGAGACCATCTTCGGCTGGGTACTTACCGGGCCGATCTCCAATACTAAGGCCAACAGAGTCGCATCCTTCACGACTCAAGTACACCACCAAAAGGAAGATTCGTTAGACTCGCTTCTCAGCAAGTTCTGGGAGGTGGAGGATCTACCATTCCAGATGGTAAAAGAGTCGGATTCCTATTGCGAAAGGAACTTCCTCCGGACTACCAAAAGAGACGCAAGCGGGAGGTACGTGGTTACGCTCCCATTCTGCGACCCCGAAAACTCGGGGTCCGATCTGGGATATTCAAGGTCCATTGCGTTAGCTCAGTTTCTTCGAAACGAGAATCGTTTAAAAAGAGACTTTCCGTTAAAAGAGCAATATGACAGCGTGATTCAGGAGTATCTGGATCTGGGTCATATGCACGAAGTTCCATCGACTCATAGTTCCCCCACTTACTATCTTCCACATCACGCGGTAATCAAGCCCGAAAGTACTACGACAAAGCTTCGCGTTGTATTTAACGCCTCCAGTCCATCTGCGAATGGAACCAGCTTAAATGATATTCTTCATGCTGGTCCAGTCCTGCAATCCGATCTGACCATTCAAATTCTGAAATGGCGATATTTCCAATATGTGTTCAGCGCGGACATCACAAAGATGTACCGTCAGATCTGGGTCGATCCGAAGCATACACCCTTTCAAAGAATCCTGTTCCGAGATAAGGAGGGGGATATTCGAGACTTTGAGTTGAAAACAGTTACCTTCGGGGTCAACTGTGCGCCCTTCCTCGCTATTCGAGTGCTGCAGCAGCTAGCAGAGGATGTCCAAGGGGCGTTTCCAAAAGCCAGCCACATTCTTCAACAACATATGTACGTCGATGACGTTCTGGCAGGGGCAAATTCCATATCTGAGGCCCATAGTTCAATCCAAGAGCTACAAGCAGCTCTTAGCTCTGCTGGTTTCCCTTTGAGGAAGTGGACTTCGAACCACATGAGCATACTACGAAATATTCCGGCCGAACACCTCCTTCATAGCGAGTTCCTCGATATCGATACCGAAAGCACGGCCAAAACGCTCGGGATTCGATGGAGGGCTAAGTCCGACGAATTCTACTTCGTGCCGCCAGAAATAGTGGTGGAACCCTCCTTTACAAAGCGGGAGGTGTTGTCCCAAATCGCGAGGTTGTTTGATCCAGCCGGATGGCTCGCTCCGTTTATAATACGTTCCAAAATGTTTATGCAGGAGATTTGGCTACAAGATTTAAGCTGGGATGATAAGCTTCCCAGCGAAATGAGTCAGAGGTGGCAGGCGTTTCTTCATGAGTATTCCGATCTCAACCAGATCCGCGTTCCGAGATGGGTCTGTTTTCAGCCTGAGATCAAAGTGGCGTATCATGGATTCTGTGATGCGTCCCAAAAGGCTTATGGAGCGGCGATCTACGTTCGCGTCGAAGTGGGTCAGAAAATACTTTCTAACCTCCTCACATCCAAGACCCGAGTCGCTCCAGTCAAGACCGTGTCCCTTCCACGTCTAGAGCTATGTGGCGCCGTGTTGTTAGCCGAAATGGTAACGGCGATTCTTCCTAATATGCCCACACCAAGTTCCGACATACGCTGCTGGACCGATTCGACCATCGTTCTGGCCTGGTTACGGAAGCCGGCGTGTAACTGGACCACGTTTGTTGCCAACAGAGTGGCCAAGATAACGCAGGCAGTACCAGTCGACTGCTGGGCACACGTTCGATCCGAACAAAATTCCGCCGATTTAGCTAGTCGAGGCGTGTCCCTACTCGAGTTAGCGGATAGTCAACTTTGGTGGCACGGGCCAGAGTGGCTGCAAGGGCCACAAGAGCTGTGGCCAGCCCAAAGCGATGTGCAACCGAACACAGAGCTCGAGCAGCGCGCGGTGAAGGTGCATTTCAGCCAGGTCCCTTCTGACGAATTTCTCGAACGCTTCTCTAAACTTGACAAAGCACTGCGAGTCCTGGCGTATGTTCGGCGCTTCCTAAGTCGCTGCCGTAAGGGCGCGATCTCCTCTACTTCCCGACCCACGAGGGAAGAAATCCGAGAGGCAGAACAAACGCTGATTTCCATCGCGCAACGTCGAGCATACGGCCAAGAGCTGAAGCACTTGGCAGAGAAAAAGCCCCTTCCGGGGGCAAGTCCAATTTTAAACTTGTTTCCGTTCACGGACCAACTCGGCCTCCTAAGGGCGTGTGGTCGCGTTACAGCTTCTAGAGACCTCCAGTATGATGAACGGCATCCAATAATTCTGCCCTACGGCTGTAGACTGTCTCGCCTTCTCGTCCAATTCACCCACCAGATTACTCTTCACGGCGGTAGTCAGTTGATCGTACGCCTGATCCGATCGAAGTATTGGATTCCTAAACTCAAGAATCTGGTCAAGGCAGTGGTGAATCCGTGTAAGATCTGCACAATTTACAAGAAGAGACTGCAAACTCAGCTGATGGGCGATCTTCCACAGGACAGAGTGTCCTTCTCGAGGCCTTTTACATATACGGGCATTGATTATGCCGGGCCGTTCGAGATTAAAAACAAGAGGGAACGCTATAGTCGAGTGCCTCGACTATCAAATACCCGTTACTCAGCTAAAGTCAGCAGTCTCAAGCAGGGCAAACCAAGCTTCAAAAAATTTAAAAAATTTCTTCTACATTTCGGTAGGCGTTAATAACCCAAACAAAATGCGTTTACACTTTTGCTCTAGCTTTAAAACTATGGGCGCCACAGCTTTTCGCGGTTTGTGGGCGTTAGGGGAGGGGGGTTTCAACTTTGGTCTATCAATATGTATTGATGAAACGAATACACATTGCTTTTCCCGTTAATATAGCTTCAAAACTGTGGGTGCCACAGTTTTTCGCGGTTTGTGGGCGTTAGAGGAGGCGTGGCATATCGGCGTGAAAAACTTGCGCTGCGTATTAACCCCTAGAATCTGCATGCCAAATCCCAATCTTCTAGCTTTTATAGTTTCCGAGATCTCAGCGTTCATATAGACGGGTGCCACTGTTTTTCGCGGTTTGTGGGCGTTAGAGGGAGGGGGTTTCCCATTTTGGTCTATCAATATGTATTGATAAACCAAATACACAATTTTTCCCGTTAATATAGCTTCAAAACTGTGGGTGCCACAGTTTTTCGCGGTTTGTGGGCGTTAGAGGGGCGTGGCACATCGGCGTGAAAAACTTGCGCTGCGTATTAACCCCTAGAATCTGCATGCCAAATCCCAATCTTCTAGCTTTTATAGTTTCCGAGATCTCAGCGTTCATACTGAACGGGTCACAGTTTTTCGCGGTTTGTGGGCGTTAGAGAGGGCGTGGCACATCGGCGTGAAAAACTTGCGCTGCGTATTAACCCCCAGAATCTGCATGCCAAATCTCAATCTTCTAGCTTTTATAGTTTCCAAGATCTCAGCGTTCATACAGACGGACGGACGGACAGACGGACGGACAGACGGACAGACGGACAGACGGACAGACGGACAGACGGACATGGCTAGATCGACTCGGCTAGTGATCCTGATCAAGAATATATATACTTTATATGGTCGGAAACGCTTCCTTCTGCCTGTTACATACTTTTGCACGAATCTAATATACCCTTTTACTCTACGAGTAACGGGTATAACTATACCGGGAGAGCGTGTCTCATTACCAAGGGATATGTATGTGTATTTGTGTGTTTTTCCACGAAGGCTATCCATTTAGAGCCGACATCCGATCTCACCGCCGAAAAGTTCCTAGCCGCCTTTGCTCGTTTCGTAGCTAGGCGCGGGTGCCCTAGGCGGATTCATTCTGATAATGGCAAGACGTTTGTGGGGGCAGCTTCTCTACTTTCTCGGGACTTCCTTCAAGCCGTCAAAGAGTCTGTGACTGATGTACATAGCCATCAGGGACTTGACTGGCGCTTCATCCCGCCCGGGGCTCCGCATATGGGGGGTCTGTGGGAAGCAGGGGTGAAAAGTTTCAAAACTCTTTTCTATAAAGCCACGGCTACGCGCAAGTATACGTTTGAGTGAACTTGCGACGCTCCTAGCCAAGATCGAAGCTTGCCTCAACTCCAGACCCCTATCCCCGATGTCTGAAGATCCCTCCGATCTGCTAGCCCTCACGCCTGGCCATTTCCTGATTGGCGAGCCGTTGCTTTCCATGGCTGAGCCTGAGATAAAGGGCGAAGCCAAGTCGATAATCAATCGATGGCAACGTTTGAAAGCCCAACATCAGCAGTTTAGTGCGCGGTGGAAAGAGGAGTATCTCAAAGAACTCCACAAACGCAACAAATGGCAATTTCCGACCCGAAACATCCAAATTGACGATATGGTGGTAGTCAAGGAGGATAATTTGCCCTCGAACGAATGGCGGCTCGGCAGAATTGTTTCTGTTTTCCCCGGAGCCGATGGCCGAGTTCGAGTGGCTGAAGTCCGTACGGCGCGCGGCACAATAGAACGCCCCGTGCATAAGGTTATCCTTCTCCCTATGGAGAGCAAGGAACCGGCTACTTCCAGCCATTAATCTATTTCTGTCTGCGAGGTCACATACTAAGCCAATTTTTTGTCTCTTTTTCTCGCAGAACAACTTCAGCATAATGGTACCGCGTCCCCGCACAGCCCAGGATTTGGACAGCAGACGTACCCGAGGTACTCAATCCTACCGCTGCCGAGTCTGCCGGGGCATCCATCCTCTTCGGAAGTGCAAGAGGTTCCAGAAACTGAGCGCTGAGAAGCGCCTTCGGGCAGTACTGATTAATAAGTACTGCTCGAATTGCCGCGCCCACGAGCACTCAGGAGGGACCTGCCGAAGCACCGAGGGATGTAAAACGTGCGGGGGGGACCATCATACGCTGCACGAGGAGGTGCCATCGACCGCTCGTCCACGCCCTGAACGCCCCGCTCGTCAGCCCGTCTTCAGGGATCCTGCTCGGCCGGCGGCCCCCACTCCAGCGCTGGTTCGTCATCCCGTCCCAAGGGAGATGGAGTGGGCGGAGTTGTCCAAAATATAGCTCCGGCTATCGTGGCCGGATGTTGGCCGTAGAAGTCGTATGGGGGTGGTTGCCGCTGCTGGTAAATTCCCAAGTCCCGAATTCAAAATTCACGTTTTTATTCAGGCGTCACCATTAAGACTAACTTAAACTAAAGAGGAAAAAAAAGACCCGGACCGCGGAGTGGTGGGTTTCGCCGGGAGCGGGAGAGAAACGGAGAGCGGGAGTGCAAGCGGGAGTGCAAGCACCAGTGCAGCGCTCGCTCTTACACTGCCGCTCGAAACTAAGCGCCCTTATGGCGCGAACATTCTCCCCCCCCCTTGCGGCAGCAAGCGTCAGGATTACTCCTCGTGGCACACTCCGGAGACGGTCCATCCGAAAACGGTGCTCTGAGCGACGGGCAGCCCATCTTCCAGCTTTAGGAACCCCGGTTGGATCAGCTTGGGGAACAAGTCTGATCCCAACGCGAGGGAAATGGTCGATGGGCGATGGAACTGTTCATCCGCGAGCCGGATTTCCGCGAACTTGGCCCGGATGCTGTCACTCAGAACCCGTATTGGCGTGCGAATCCTAAGGCTGGGATCAAGCCTTAAAACGACTTCGAGCCTGAAGACGCCCGTGCGGGATCGGATGGTCGCCGTGCAGACCTCATCCTCGCCTGCCTGCGTGACGGGCAGCCGGTATGCCGTCGCCAACGACCGGTCAATGCTGCTGACCGCCATGCACGGGTCGATCAGGGCCCCCATCTCAAACGTGGTGCTCCCGGTGTCGAGCAGCACGCAGGCGGTCGGGAGGATGTGGACCACCCTCTGGCGCAGATAGGCCGCCACGGTCTGAGATGGAGTGGGGGCCACTGCACGCGCTGGTTCCCTTGGGACGGGATGACGAACCGGCGCTGGAGTGGGGGCCGCCGGCCGAGCAGGCTCCCTGAAGACGGGCTGACGAGCGGGGCGTTCAGGGCGTGGACGAGCGGTCGATGGCACCTCCTCGTGCAGCGTATGATGGTCCCCCCCGCACGTTTTACATCCCTCGGTGCTTCGGCAGGTCCCTCCTGAGTGCTCGTGGGCGCGGCAATTCGAGCAGTACTTATTAATCAGTACTGCCCGAAGGCGCTTCTCAGCGCTCAGTTTCTGGAACCTCTTGCACTTCCGAAGAGGATGGATGCCCCGGCAGACTCGGCAGCGGTAGGATTGAGTACCTCGGGTACGTCTGCTGTCCAAATCCTGGGCTGTGCGGGGACGCGGTACCATTATGCTGAAGTTGTTCTGCGAGGAAAAGAGACAAAAAATTGGCTTAGTATGTGACCTCGCAGACGGAAATAGATTAATGGCTGGAAGTAGCCGGTTCCTTGCTCTCCATAGGGAGAAGGATAACCTTATGCACGGGGCGTTCTATTGTGCCGCGCGCCGTACGGACTTCAGCCACTCGAACTCGGCCATCGGCTCCGGGGAAAACAGAAACAATTCTGCCGAGCCGCCATTCGTTCGAGGGCAAATTATCCTCCTTGACTACCACCATATCGTCAATTTGGATGTTTCGGGTCGGAAATTGCCATTTGTTGCGTTTGTGGAGTTCTTTGAGATACTCCTCTTTCCACCGCGTACTAAACTGCTGATGTTGGGCTTTCAAACGTTGCCATCGATTGATTATCGACTTGGCTTCGCCCTTTATCTCAGGCTCAGCCATGGAAAGCAACGGCTCGCCAATCAGGAAATGGCCAGGCGTGAGGGCTAGCAGATCGGAGGGATCTTCAGACATCGGGGATAGGGGTCTGGAGTTGAGGCAAGCTTCGATCTTGGCTAGGAGCGTCGCAAGTTCAAGCTCAAACGTATACTTGCGCGTAGCCGTGGCTTTATAGAAAAGAGTTTTGAAACTTTTCACCCCTGCTTCCCACAGACCCCCCATATGCGGAGCCCCGGGCGGGATGAAGCGCCAGTCAAGTCCCTGATGGCTATGTACATCAGTCACAGACTCTTTGACGGCTTGAAGGAAGTCCCGAGAAAGTAGAGAAGCTGCCCCCACAAACGTCTTGCCATTATCAGAATGAATCCGCCTAGGGCACCCGCGCCTAGCTACGAAACGAGCAAAGGCGGCTAGGAACTTTTCGGCGGTGAGATCGGATGTCGGCTCTAAATGGATAGCCTTCGTGGAAAAACACACAAATACACATACATATCCCTTGGTAATGAGACACGCACTCCCGGTATAGTTTTTAATCTCGAACGGCCCGGCATAATCAATGCCCGTATATGTAAAAGGCCTCGAGAAGGACACTCTGTCCTGTGGAAGATCGCCCATCAGCTGAGTTTGCAGTCTCTTCTTGTAAATTGTGCAGATCTTACACGGATTCACCACTGCCTTGACCAGATTCTTGAGTTTAGGAATCCAATACTTCGATCGGATCAGGCGTACGATCAACTGACTACCGCCGTGAAGAGTAATCTGGTGGGTGAATTGGACGAGAAGGCGAGACAGTCTACAGCCGTAGGGCAGAATTATTGGATGCCGTTCATCATACTGGAGGTCTCTAGAAGCTGTAACGCGACCACACGCCCTTAGGAGGCCGAGTTGGTCCGTGAACGGAAACAAGTTTAAAATTGGACTTGCCCCCGGAAGGGGCTTTTTCTCTGCCAAGTGCTTCAGCACTTGGCCGTATGCTCGACGTTGCGCGATGGAAATCAGCGTTGGTTCTGCCTCTCGGATTTCTTGTGGCCCTTGCAGCCACTCTGGCCCGTGCCACCAAAGTTGACTATCCGCTAACTCGAGTAGGGACACGCCTCGTCTAGCTAAATCGGCGGAATTTTGTTCGGATCGAACGTGTGCCCAGCAGTCGACTGGTACTGCCTGCGTTATCTTGGCCACTCTGTTGGCAACAAACGTGGTCCAGTTACACGCCGGCTTCCGTAACCAGGCCAGAACGATGGTCGAATCGGTCCAGCAGCGTATGTCGGAACTTGGTGTGGGCATATTAGGAAGAATCGCCGTTACCATTTCGGCTAACAACACGGCGCCACATAGCTCTAGACGTGGAAGGGACACGGTCTTGACTGGAGCGACTCGGGTCTTGGATGTGAGGAGGTTAGAAAGTATTTTCTGACCCACTTCGACGCGAACGTAGATCGCCGCTCCATAAGCCTTTTGGGACGCATCACAGAATCCATGATACGCCACTTTGATCTCAGGCTGAAAACAGACCCATCTCGGAACGCGGATCTGGTTGAGATCGGAATACTCATGAAGAAACGCCTGCCACCTCTGACTCATTTCGCTGGGAAGCTTATCATCCCAGCTTAAATCTTGTAGCCAAATCTCCTGCATAAACATTTTGGAACGTATTATAAACGGAGCGAGCCATCCGGCTGGATCAAACAACCTCGCGATTTGGGACAACACCTCCCGCTTTGTAAAGGAGGGTTCCACCACTATTTCTGGCGGCACGAAGTAGAATTCGTCGGACTTAGCCCTCCATCGAATCCCGAGCGTTTTGGCCGTGCTTTCGGTATCGATATCGAAGAACTCGCTATGAAGGAGGTGTTCGGCCGGAATATTTCGTAGTATGCTCATGTGGTTCGAAGTCCACTTCCTCAAAGGGAAACCAGCAGAGCTAAGAGCTGCTTGTAGCTCTTGGATTGAACTATGGGCCTCAGATATGGAATTTGCCCCTGCCAGAACGTCATCGACGTACATATGTTGTTGAAGAATGTGGCTGGCTTTTGGAAACGCCCCTTGGACATCCTCTGCTAGCTGCTGCAGCACTCGAATAGCGAGGAAGGGCGCACAGTTGACCCCGAAGGTAACTGTTTTCAACTCAAAGTCTCGAATATCCCCCTCCTTATGCTTCGGATCGACCCAGATCTGACGGTACATCTTTGTGATGTCCGCGCTGAACACATATTGGAAATATCGCCATTTCAGAATTTGAATGGTCAGATCGGATTGCAGGACTGGACCAGCATGAAGAATATCATTTAAGCTGGTTCCATTCGCAGATGGACTGGAGGCGTTAAATACAACTCGAAGCTTTGTCGTAGTACTTTCGGGCTTGATTACCGCGTGATGTGGAAGATAGTAAGTGGGGGAACTATGAGTCGATGGAACTTCGTGCATATGACCCAGATCCAGATACTCCTGAATCACGCAGTCATATTGCTCTTTTAACGGAAAGTCTCTTTTTAAACGATTCTCGTTTCGAAGAAACTGAGCTAACGCAATGGACCTTGAATATCCCAGATCGGACCCCGAGTTTTCGGGGTCGCAGAATGGGAGCGTAACCACGTACCTCCCGCTTGCGTCTCTTTTGGTAGTCCGGAGGAAGTTCCTTTCGCAATAGGAATCCGACTCTTATACCATCTGGAATGGTAGATCCGCCACCTCCCAGAACTTGCTGAGAAGCGAGTCTAACGAATCTTCCTTTTGGTGGTGTACTTGAGTCGTGAAGGATGCGACTCTGTTGGCCTTAGTATTGGAGATCGGCCCGGTAAGTACCCAGCCGAAGATGGTCTCTTGGCCTAGGAGGGAGCCACAAATGTTTCTCCGAGTGCCTTGCATCATCACCGACGGTAGAATATCAGCTCCGATCAGTAAATCGATTTTGGAACTTTCAAAGAAGTTTGGGTCTGCCCATTGGAGATCGGGCAGGTCTTGCAAAGAATTCCTGGGAACTGGATGAGAGGGCAGTTTGCCCGCTAATTCCGGAAGGACATAGGCTGCGGTATCTAGTTGAAGACCCGGCTTAGTTGGGGAGCGGATAGCAAACTGGCAGAGTCTCGTTGACTCTGCCGAAACTGATTGGTTTAGCCCTGAGACTTGGGTTTGGGTTTTTCGGAAAGGCAACTTAAGGAGGTTGAACATGCGTTCGGAGATGAAGGTCGCTTCCGATCCCGAGTCGAATAAAGCTCGGGCTCGGTAGCTCGTGCCCAGATGGTACACGTCAACAATTGCCGTGCTCAGCAGGACGGCTGTAGTATTCGCAGCGAAATAATTTGGCACCGTTGAGGTGCTCGCGGATGCATTGCGACTGGAGGACTGCTGCGCCGAGGGCGCCGAGGTTGGAGAGCTCGTGGGTCGAGCGTTTGAGGAAGTCGTGCTTGAGGAACTGGCCTCCCCCTACACGTGAAACAGCTATGTGTGCTCGTGCAATCACGTAGCTGATGGCCTCTAGCGAAACAATTCAGGCATAGCTGCTTCTTTTTGATGTAGCCGGAACGCGCGTCGACAGACATGTTGAGAAAGCGCGGGCACAATCTGATTGGATGATTCTCCTTAGAACATAAGTCACACCCCTTTGGTTTGGGGGTGACCTTGGTCTCGAAGGATTGCAGCCTTTTGGGAACTGACTGAGTCGGCTTCATATCCTCGATAGCCTCCAGTGTCCGATACCTTTCGCTCAGGAAGGTGTTCATCTCCTCCCAAGCCGGAATTTCGGACTTCGAAGTTACCGACTGTTCCCATAAGGAAAGGGTTAACTTTGGCAGTTTGCTGGCGCACAGGAAGACCAACAGACAATCCCAGTTGTCAGTGGAGATATTGGAATGTGCTAGCGCTGTTAGACACCCCTGAATCGTAGACTGCAGCTCCTTTAGAGCATGTCCCGACTCTTGAGAAACGGAGCTCAAGTTGAACAAAAGCTTGAGTTGGCTGTTGACTGAAAGTCTTTTGTTTTGGAAACGGTCTTGAAGCGCTGCCCACGCTGACGCGAAGCCGTCATTTGTAAGCGGGGATTTGGACACTATGGCCTTTGCCTCGCCACTAGTTTTGATGAGGAGATGGAAAAGCTTCTCGACCGGTGTCAGCCTGGGGTTGTTAACATAAACTGCCGTGAATAGGTCCCGGAAAGTGGGCCATCGGAGGTAGTCCCCATCGAAAACTTCTGTATCGCAGGGCGGTAGCCGGCAACCGGACAAAATATGCGGTTGAGAGGGAGGAGCTTGAACGGCTTGAGGCGTCACTCTTTCGAGCGTTTCGCTAATCTGTGCGGCACACGTCTCGTATACGGAGTAGCAATAGTCATACTTTCCTTGTAGGAGAGGCAATGTGTCGAGGGATCCTTCCTGGGCAATTAGGTCAGAACAGATCTCGTACTCTTTTTCAACCTTATCCCATAAGGCTCGAACTTGCTGAAGACGGACTTGCAGTGTGTGTGAAGATTGCGAATCCTGCCCAGGCGTATTGATTTTACCCTCGAGAGCGCTGACGCGATCGCTCACAGCGATGAATTTATGCAACGCAGCAGTTGCAGCCGTTGGCTGCTCGGTTACCGACATTTTGCTACTAGCGCGTGTGACCCTCAGGAATTGAGTCCCGGATGCAGAGGGATTCTCTGGCTGTGCCACAAGTGAAGACTCGCTTGACACTTTCGCCAATGGTTTGGAGACGACAATTCTCGGACTTGTTTTCGAGCTTGTCGACGGAAGGTTTCTCCCTTTTGGCGTGACACTCGAGCTTCTAGGTCTCGGGTTAGCGGACTTGGGCCCTTGTTTGACGCGAGAAGGTAGCGGCGAGGAAAGGGTGGTTTTTGTTTCCTTTTCTGGTGTTGGCGTTGGCTTCTTGTCACCCTCTCCGGGCATACTCAGCTACGCTCTTCAAATCGGACGGCCTGCCCGCCGCCAAAAAAAATGTAGGAAACGAAAAAACTGACCCGCAGACTCGGTTCGGAGCAAATTAGCTGATTTAGCTAGAAAATAGCTAGAAAATAGCTGGAAAATAGCTGAATGTAGCCACCGCTTACGGAACGCTTATTGGAAAAAAATAGCTAAATATAGCTACAAGTTCGGGAAACACACAATAGCTGAATGCCCACTGACAAAAATATAGCTAAGAGTTACGGAAACAACAAACAATAGCTGAATGCTCCCTGACGAAAAATAGCTAAACACAAAACCAACCGAAACGATGGAAAAAATAGCGACACATCAAACGCAAGAAAAACCTTCGACAATCAATTTCAAAAAAAATTAAATAGCCAAAAAAAAAAAATTAAATGCCTGGTGGTACGATAGCCTAGGAGCAGAATTTAGATTTGGAATTCTCTGGCAAAAAATTTTTTTTTTTGTAATTTAGGAACACAATCGAAGTTTAACCACTTTTGCGACACAAGAAAAAAGAAGCCAAAAAAAACTAGCTGAAAAACGAATCCAAAATAGCTATCGACCTTGAAATTTTTCTTGACGATCATTCGAAAAATATTAATTTTTTGTTTCTGCGCTCGATTTTGTATTCCGGTATGGATGTAGGATTGGTGCCCTGTGTTTTGCTCGTTACTACTTGAATCGTATAAGTGCCTATGCTTGCATATGAACAAAACGGAGATGAAATAAAAATTGCCCAAATATATGTATGTGTGTATATGGAGCTCGATGCTTAGCACAGAATAGCGCTAAGCTCTGCTCATGTATGTATGTATGTATTTGATGGAAAAATTTTGGCTGCTCGCAGAATAGCGGGGAGCTTATGTATGCGAATATATATGTATGTATGTCAGGATAGCAATTAAAAACACAATTAATTTTTTCGGATATATGTATATGTATATTATATTTTTTATTTTATTGCTGGAACGAAATTTTAGTTTTTGGGTATATTTTATTCTTTATTAAAATTTTTCATAAATCGTATAAATTGACAATTTAACCATTAATATAAAACTATAAATTTCGGCGTAAAAATATTTTATATTTGTGTGTATGTAAAAATTGCGCGTAAATTTGATTTCCAATTGTTAATATGTGTATGGGTCTTTGGAATAATATATATGTAGATATATGTACAATGTGTAAATAATATAATAATTTTATATGGCTTTGGCCAATATGTGTATGTATTAATTTGTATGTGTATACTTGGATATGTGTAAAGAATATAATATTTTTTAATCTTTGTTTGATTTGTGTGTGTGTATTTTTGGAATTTTCAACATGCAGTTTAGTGCCGGACGTGGATATGTGAAAGTGATTTTGCTGTAATATATATATGCACATATGAATGTATATATGTATGTACGCTTGCAAACTAGCGGATCACAGCGAAAAAACTATGTAGAAGGCCAATATTGGCAAAGCACTTTGCACTTTAAAATCGAAAAAAATTCACTGCGGTTAGGCGTATGTTTTTTATACCTATATTCTTGTATATAGGCATATATATATCACTTTTCACTTTTTCACTTGGAATTTGGACTCGGATGGAAATAACGCCTTGGAAAAGGAATATGGCGACCACGGACGAAAGGTTTGGAAAATAGTCGTACTTATCTTGGAAAAATCCGCAAAGGGGGGCGCTGATCAGGATAGATCGCAGGCGACGAAGGACCATGAGATGGAGTGGGCGGAGTTGTCCAAAATATAGCTCCGGCTATCGTGGCCGGATGTTGGCCGTAGAAGTCGTATGGGGGTGGTTGCCGCTGCTGGTAAATTCCCAAGTCCCGAAATATAACGCGGCGAGATTCAAAATTCACGTTTTTATTCAGGCGTCACCATTAAGACTAACTTAAACTAAAGAGGAAAAAAAAGACCCGGACCGCGGAGTGGTGGGTTTCGCCGGGAGCGGGAGAGAAACGGAGAGCGGGAGTGCAAGCGGGAGTGCAAGCACCAGTGCAGCGCTCGCTCTTACACTGCCGCTCGAAACTAAGCGCCCTTATGGCGCGAACACATGGCAAAGGGGTGAGAAAAAGACTTGGTGCATTCACATTCTTTTTGAGGATTTCCTAAGAGAAGGAGGTTTTTTTGTTGCTCAGCGATTTATTTAATTTCTTACCAAGTGTTACTTAGCGAATCAATTATTTTTGTGCCAAGTGCTATAAAAAATAAAGTCAGGTAAGTGCAATCTTAATGTTAAGATTTTGTGAATTTGCACCAATTTTAAAAGTGTTTTATGTTATGTGTTTCGCAAAATAACCTAGAAAGTTCGCGGGCAATAGCCGAAAGTGGCAAGTTAATGTGGTTATTAATAATAAATAATATTAATAAATAAATAAATACAAATATTAATACTTTTTTATATTTTTAGGTGAATTGATGATAAATTCTGAAGACCCAGACAAGTGCCTCAGAAAGGCTTTTCTTAATATTAAAAATAAGTTGGTGAAACAAAAAACTAGAAATAATAAAAATAATAATAGTCTTAATAACTTTAATAACACAATTTAAAAAACAAAATATATAAAAAAAAAAAAAATAAATAAAATGAATTAAATGAATATAAATATTTCCGTAATATATATTTTTTTTAATGAAATCGCTAATGAAATTTTGGAAAAAGTCATACATGAAATCACCTATGACACAGGTGACCCGATGATGGATTTTCAGCAGTGACATTCCATTGAAAAAATTCTGAAAGTCACACGTGAAATACTAAGTGACATGTCACAAGGTGGTGACCTCTCATATAAAAAATTTGTATAAGGCACTTGTGACATCACGAATGTCTTCGAAAAAATGTCACTCATCTTGTCACCATGGGACGGGGTAGGACATCCCGAACAAATGTCTCTATGGAAAATCATCGGTGCGTCACCGATGTCAAATGACATGTCACGAGTGATTCATATGGTGATTCACGAGTGAATAGTGATTTCTGGAACTGAAGG
Source organism: Drosophila mimetica (assembly GCA_037075245.1). Lineage (NCBI taxonomy): Eukaryota > Metazoa > Arthropoda > Insecta > Diptera > Drosophilidae > Drosophila > Drosophila mimetica. The sequence continues at coordinate 28,317,951 of JBAMCH010000007.1, read as the reverse complement.
GTTATTACATTTTTTCCCGCCATTGGTTTGAATATGTTTTTGTAGTCAACGTTCAAATTTTCACAGTCAGGAGGAAGAATTCAGAGTTGCACCGAAAAATCATCGGCTAACTATCGCATAAAAGAGCCCGTCAAAGTCCGTCAAATTTTAACGGGGAACTAACTGGAAAATTATCGGAACGGCAAAACCTTATGGACCATCCGTTCAACGGATGGTGGATGGTGGATAGAAGATGGTGGGAAGGCCCTATAAAGCCTTTAGTTTTTCACTGAGTTTATTGTAAAACTCAGCATAGTGCACATTGTGTTGTAAAATAATTAAAACTAGCGGAAACACATCCAACCTAACATCGCACTTAAAAAATAAACACCATGATGATTTTCTCAAATGTTCAAAGGTACGCCTACTTTAAAAAATGTTGATGTGTAATTAGATTTAAGTCGACGGTTGTGTCCAAAAATTTTGAAGATATTGAAAGTATAGGAAGACAGCCTTGTATTTAATAAAAATTGTGAAAAAGATTTCATAAAATTGTACGATTTCTTGAATTTCTTAATTTCTGGTATGTTAAAGCAACATATTAACGGTAATGTGCGCTGTGAATTTTAAATGAGCAGCCTGTGATGTCCTCTCCCATTAAAAATTAAATATTTCGAAAAAATAGAAAATATCATGGATATATCGATATTTTAAACTGATATTTTAAAATATCATTAATGATACTTTTTCAAAAACCAAATATTATCGATACGATATTTTTTAAAAATTCGACAACCCTACTTTGTTTTAATAAAAGTTCTTTTAGAAAGGCACCTTTAAAACAAGGAAAATATTTCTTAAAACAAGAAATGTAATTCTCGTTCTTGGGGTGGTTCCTTTCTTGTTTGAAGAAAATATATTTCTTAAAACAAGAAAGGAAGCTAACTTCGGCCAGCCGAAGTTTATGTACCCTTTCAAAACAAAAAACAAAATTATAGCATCTATGGGAGCTATATGATATTGTCGTCCGATTTTTCTGAAATTTAATTCGAAATTCAGGATAGTTAAAAAAATGTTATTCCCAAGAGCAATTGGTAATATGTCAAAAAACACCGAGGGTATAATATTTTTTCAATTATTTATCCGATTATTCCTATGGGAGCTATAAGATATAGTTGTCCGATCCGGCTGGTTCCGACTTATCTCGATAGCTTTAAGACTGAGGGACTAGTTTGCGTAGAAACGGATGGACAGACGGACGGACAAACGGACGGACAGACGGACATGGCTAGATCGACTCGTCTAGTCATGCTGATCAAGAATATATTTACTTTATGGGGTCGAAGCGTCTCCTTCACTGCGTTGCAAACTTCTGACTAAAATCATTATATCCTCTGCAAGGGTATAACAAGAAATGTTCTTTTAGAAAGACGCGAAAGAAAAAATTATTCTTGTTCCAAGAAAGAATATTTCTTAAATTGTCGGCTTAAACTCCAAAAAAAGATCAACAGTGAAATCACTGTCATGGTTACCATTCAAGCAGAGCTAGAACTTGTTGGGAATTATTTTCAGCCAGAGCGGAAAAAAATTTGTAAAACAAGAAACAAAATTCTATTTTTAAAGGTTGTTTTTTCTCGAGTTCAAAGGCAACTTCGCCATTAAAAAAGTAGCCAATTTTTTTTTAGAGACAGCCCAAAAAAATGGCAGAATTTAATTGTTCTATTTAAAAAATAAACTTATTTCTTGAAAGAAATAAGAAAGAATTTCTGCATTTAATGGCGAATTTTCTAAAAACAAGAAATATTTTTTCTAAATTTAAAGGATGGCCGATTCAAAGGCGGATTTCTAAAATTTAGAAAGAAATTTTTATGAGTATACACTCAGATTAAATTACCGTCAAAAATGTTGAGGAAGAAAACAAATTATTGTGAATTTGGTTTTTATTTTACACTTCTTCCTGTCTCCGCTTTATTAATCTACAAACTAGGTTTCAGCGATCTAAACACCGACGCCAAATAAATGATTGCAGATAGCACTTCAGAGAGGCCAAATTCTGGGGCCCCACTCAGAGCTTTATTCTGCACCTGGTAGAACATGACAGAAATGCTTAGAGGAAGGGCAACCTCTGTCTCGCTTATGTCGAACTCCAGATCATGCCTCTGACCCAAAACCACTCGAGTATTCTGAAGGATCCGCTGATGAGATGCTGTCCCTGCCACCAAGGAAAGGTCTGCCACATGGAACTCGTAGCCAACGCTAAGGAAAATGTTCTGACAGCTCAGGCTCCTCTTGACTTTATTGTAAACTGATTGGACAGGCGAAGGCATCTCAAGGGTATTCTCCGAGTAGTGCACCTGCATGGGCAGCCACTTGTCCGGGTTAGGTCTACCAATTTGGGAGACAAACACCTTTCCGACGCAGTCCAGGTGGCTGCAATTATGAGGCAAGAGCTGGCTCCATATCTGGGCTTGCAGACCCTGGCAGTATTCAGTGTGGTTGGCGTCTTCCTGAAGCAGAGGCGCTACTTGGTACAGCTCAAATCGGGTGAGGAGGTCGACACCAAAGCGCAGTACTTGCTTTTGGTCCAATTCCCTTCCCCGAAGTTTTCGCAAAGGCAGGGAAAGCCATGGAGATTCTTTCAAATTATGGTTTGTATGATAATAGCTTAAAAGCCTCTTATCCTCGCTGTTGTTTTGTGGCAACATTCTGGAGAAGATTAATGGAGAGCCTAGCAGGTAACCCAGTGGGCCTGAACTGACCTTGGCCAGGGAATCGTTTAGAGTGATAAATTCTACATTGTACTGAAGCCAAAGTGGTCCGTTGTCATCATTTGCCAGTTTGACCTCCTGTAATAAAAGCCTCGCCTCTATAATATGTGTAAAATTGTGAATTATAAGAAGTTCAACTTTATCCACCATTACATCCATTTGAGTTTCGTTTCCCCGCTCCAAGCATTGTAATGATTTATCCTTTCCTGTCTGACAGACATGAATAAATAGTCCTTTCAATTCCTGTTCCTCCAGGTCACGCGGTTTTGGCAGCAATTGATAAGTGGAAGTTAGATTGAATATGTTCCAGACACTCTCCTGCAGCTGAGAAAAGTCTTTCATCTTGCAGATGCTTCTGATTGGCTGGAGGTATAAAATTTCCTGTTTCAGCTGACAATATGGGCCATCGTAGGCGGCGGCCAGCTCGAAAGTAGTCAATTGTCTGGTCTCTGGCTGCCACAGTTGCAAAGGCTGTCCAAACTTGTAGTGTGATAACGACGATCGAGATTGTGCAGAGTCCGGTTCGTACGCTCCCAAGTAGTCCATCCAGTTATAGCGCTGCAAAGAACCAAAATTACTGTTCAGCGGCTGAGTATTGAATGGTTTCTTGTTGCTGCGAAAAACGCACAACCAGCCATCGCTGATTTGACAGGTAGGCAAGCCATGAGCGTACTGGAAATCCACCAATCGGGATTGTAGTTGCGGGAAAGAAAAACTGGGAAGGCAATTAAATACGTGACGGGCTTCGGGAGGGCAATCTTTGTCACAACAGCAGTTGAGATCGCATTTGCCCGAGTGAACATCGCAGGAGCAGTAGTAAAGCCTATAATCCTTTGTTACTGGCAACGGTGAAGGCGCTTCGGTGGCAATTAAAAGTTGGTCATCCGCCTGGGACTCCAGCGACTTGGTTGGAGGTGCATCTGTGCTCTTAGGCTTGTGTTGCAGGCGCGGTGGAAATGTGTTATCTGGAGCGTTGGTCACCTCTGGGAATGGGCTGATGGAGCTAACCGTTTCACTGCTTGCAGCCCTGGTAGTGGCGGGGGATTCCGTGGTAGTGGGCGGAATTCGCGATTCCGTGTTATTGTAGTTATGAGAAATTTCAATTTTTATTGAATTTGTGTGGTATATGGCGCACCACATCAGTGCTTGAAATAACAACGCCTTCATTGCTACTTGAACTCCACTCCGTATTCTTCAAACTTCCGAAAAAGAATATTCAGCTCAACAATAACCTGTCCAGAACTCAGGGTTTGCAGTTTGTAACTAGACGAAAAAAATAGATACACAAGAGACATGTTAAATCCTTTTGAAACAAGAAAGGAAGCTAGCTTCGGCCAGCCGAAGTTTATATACCCTTGCAGATCATTCCAATTCGATTTGAAACGAACAAAATTATAGCACTTTACGTATTATCAAACAAAAACACCTCTTAACGAGGTAAAAAACTAGTGACAATCGCACCTTAAACATACAAAAGTTCTGATATTAACATTTGTGACGAAAGATGATTACACACATGATTAAATACACTTTTTAAAATTTATTTTTTCGGCAGTCTGTAGCTTTAGTAGTATATAAGTTACGACCTTCCGTATTTTAGCTATTTTTAGCTGTTTTCCCGCAAAACTAGCGGGTTTTTCCAAAAGTGGTAGAACTAAAGTTTCTTATATCGAGCTGTTGAACATCATATCAAATTTTCAGGACTTTAAAACCATGTTTTGGGACACACAGACAAACTGCCAAACAGAATTAAATTTTCATTTTTAGTAGGCCCCCAGAAATTTGTTCTCGGTATAACTTTTGAACGGAGCGTCCGATCCCTCATATTAAGCGCATTTTCAGTAGGAATACAACTAACGTAGTGCGTGGGGCCAATTATCCCCACCGGCCCCAACAGATACAAATTTCTAAATTTTTACTTTTACACTTTCACCGCTCTCTCTCCCAAACCAATTGATTTTCTTGAGGTCTTGGTATGCAATTCTTTAAGTTTTAGCAATACCTTTAATTTGGTGTATTACTCATTACGATCGGACTATTACTGCAGATTTTCAATTTTGCGGCTATATATAGTAGTTGCCTTCGCACACTCTCCTGGTGCGCTTCGTCACTACATGGACTGCCGTCCATAGTGATATTGACATTAATTGATCGATCCTTACTATGGCAGCTTTATAATATAGTCGTCCAATTTATGTTAAATTTAATTCGAAATTCTGAAATAATAAAATAAAGTTATATTCCAGAGTAGAAGAGAATACAATAAAAATTAACAAAGCTATAATTTTGTTTCTATTAATTTCCCATTAGTTTTCCGATCATTCCTATGGGAGCTATATGATATAGTCGTCCGATTTTTATAAAATTTAATTCGAAATTCAAAACTGTTGATATTCCTAAGATAAATAGTTAATTTGTCAAGAAACACCGAAGTTATAATTTTTTTTCAATTACACCAGTTTACAAAAAAAAATGTATGAAAAACGCACTTCATGAAACAATGATTTTCGGTTAAGGTACATCTCCCTGAGTAAGAAATGGGCACTTTTAATTTTTTGTATGGTACAGTTTTTTTAAGTGTAAAAAACGTTTTTTGCACTTCTTTAATTTCTAACTCGAGTTGTGGTAAAGGCTTAGCTATAAAAATAATTTCGGTTTTTAGGCGTGTATTTCACTAGTTTACAACTTTAGATTTTTTTTATATATAAACGCTAGGACCCATTTTTTCCGATTACTCTTGAGTCACTGATCACTATAAAGAAAATAAAAAAATTTTCCAAAGAATCGTTTTGGAGATATTCGAGATAGCCAGATTTTGGACCACTTGTTTTGTTTAACTTAACAGTTCTCAAAAACCGATGGTCCTATAATTTTGAAATTGGTCCCATTTTGAAGGAAATAGATGCACCTTTCCGAGAAGGTATGTCGCTTTGCGATCGGACGTGAATTAATGGAGATCTACCATCTGAAAGTAAAAAAAAAGTTTAATTTCTGGCTTTTTTGTTTAGTAGCTAGATTTCACACAATTTTAAAAAATATTAATAAATATTTATAAATTATTTTGAGCATACAGATCTAAAGAGCCGTTTGTCCCAAACAATTGAGGCCAAATTTTTCCAAATCGAGTGTACATTCTAGGAGATATGCATATTCTAGCGAAATGACTCAAAGTCATCATAAGTCAGCAGTGGTACCAAACATGTTTTGGGTGCAAAAATGTAAACAAAACCTAACTAACTAACAACACTGATAAAATAAATGGAATAGTAAATTTAAATATCCGCATATTGAATCAAAAATTTCATATTTCGTATTTAAATTTAATACAAAAAACATTGTATTAAATACGAAACATATTAAAATGCTTATTTTAATATTAACATATTTAAATCCAAAAAGAGTATTTAAATTTAAAATTGGCTATATTTATTTTATATTTATATTTTCAGAATAAAAAAAAATCCGTATTCAAATTTAAAATGTTTCCTATTAATATTAATTATTTAAAAATTTATTTTAAAGCTTTCAATATTAAAAAAAATTGTGTTCGTACGAATAATATTGAAAGTCTCAATTTAAAAACGTTTCTAAATTTTATATAAAATAAAAACACCTCCAGAAAATATTTTTTATATTTACATACAATTTTATTATTGAAATGTATATAATTTTATTTTTAAGAATTTTAAAAATGCTAAATATTTTAATCTTAAGTTGAATTCATTTACAAAAAGATTTATTTTATAAACTGTATACACATGCATGTACATCTGTAAGTAGTTCAGTTCATTATAAAGTGTTGTTTTTATTTATATAAATTAAATACAAATTTACACACATTACATACGAACATATGTATGTATACCTCTTTTTATTTATATTTATAAAATGTTAATTTTAATTAAAAATTAATTAACAAAGTAAATTGACATATGTAAGTAAGTACGTAAATGGGCAGAAAAAGAGCGAAGGCGTGGTTGGCGGTGATTTTTGTTCTATGCTACACACATTCATTTTTGGGCGTTTGCTTTGATCGATGACACTTCTTCTTCAGCACTGCACGACGCGTGCCATTAAAAAGTTGCAGCCAAAGAAAATGAACGTGTCGGGCTTATACTTTTGTAATTCCCAATTAGTTCTGGGAAATAATTTAACTTGTACCTACTGGCTATGGTGGTTCACTGCGTTCCAGCCACACAAGTAAGCGTAGAAAGGTCCTTTTCTGCGCTTAAATTAGTTCTAACGGATATGAGAACAAATCTTTCAAGTGACTCTTTAGAAAAATTGCTTTTTGTAAAATTAAATGTATAAAATAAAACCTGTTATACAAAAACTTAGATCATGCCAATTTGCATTTCTTAATTATGTTGATAATCTTACCACCCTTGGTCAGTCGAACTTGATCTTGGTCACCTTTTTGTTTTTCGAAGAAATAACTCTTATTTGGCTTCATTATATTTAAGTTTTAGGCAGAGTATTATTTCTTAGTTTTTGGCGGTTTCCGGTAATTGTATAAAATTTAAAGTGCCCTCAATGTGTGGGCCGGTGCCTACTTAGTATATTTCCTGACCACTTTTAAAGCCAACCGTCTTAAATTCAAAGAAATCGGAGTTCGAGTTTTATTTTCAATCAAAAAATAAAACTCAAGGAATAAGTTTTATTTTTCAATCAGAAAATAAAAATCAAAAAGTAAGCGTTATTTGTCAAGCGGAAAATAAAACTCAAAAAATAATCATTATTTCTAGAGCTGAAATAAAACTCAAAAAATAATCATTACATTTTGAGATTTATGAACAACTCAAAAAATAACGATTATTTTTGAATTAATAAATAAACTCAAAAAATAATCATTAAAATTTGAGTTTTTTGATAAAACTTATAATCATTACGGTCCCTGCTAAGCATTGAATTTGAATTCAAACTATATTTTAGCGTCAACCGTTCTATTTAAAAAACTTTTGTTTTATGACTTACAAAAAAAAGAAGGAAAGTTAACTTCGGCCAGCCGAAGTTTATATACCCTTGCAGATTATTCCTATTCAATTTGAAATTACAAAAATGTTAAATTAATATTTGCAATAAACAAAAAAACTTAAAAAACTTGAGCTCCGTATTAACACTTAGAATCTGCATCTGTGCCAATCTTCTAGCTTTTATAGTTTCCGAGATCTCAGCGTTCATACAGACGGACGGACGGATAGACGGACAGATTGCTAGATCGACTCGCTAGAGAACCTGATCAAGAATATATCAACTTTATAGGGTCGGAAACGCTTCCTTCTACCTGTTTCCCTTTAGTTTTCTAATAGTTCCTATGGAAGCTATATGATAAAGTCGTCACATTTTTTAAGATTAAATTTGAATTTCAGGAAAGTTAAAAAATGATATTCCCAATGTGTCAAAAAAAACCGAACGCAAAAAAGACACTAGTAGATATAATTGATACGACTCATGTTTAAAGCAAAAACTTCTGATATCAAATAAAACACCTCCTAACGAACTAAAAAACTACAAAAGTTTTGATATCAACATTTGTGACGAAAGATGATTTTGGAATGCTGAAATAGTTCGTGTGGGTAGAATCTTAAAAACTAGTCCAGCTTTTTTCCCTTACGATATGACCCCTCAAATTAGGCACATTTTCAATAGGAGTACAAGTAGCGTAGTGCGAGGGGCAACTATCACCGGCCCCAACAAATCCAAACTTCTAAATTTCAATTGATTTTCTTGAGGGATTGGTATGCAATCCTTTAAGTTTTAGCAATACCTTTAAATTTATGTATAACTCGCTAGGATCGGACCATCACAGCAGATTTTCATTTTTGAGGCTATATATAGTAGTCGCCTTTACCAAAAGTTGTCTTTCTATTGCAGTTATATAAGTATACTGCCTTTCCCTTGGCTAATATATTAGCCATTTTTAAGTGGCGGCTATATATAAAACCACGTAACGTTAAAGGTATTGCAATACGTTTAAATTGGTGTATCGGACCATCACAGCAGATTTTCATACCTTCGTGTATATATTGTAGTCGCCTTCGCACATTCTCCTGTTATTATACATACTTATGAGTAATGTGTGTGTTCCACTTTGAACGTTAGCGGCAGATCGCTGGTCTAAGCCAAAATGAATAGTGATATTCACTAATTATATACTTATAGAATTTACCGAATAACACCCCGTCACAAGGACTCAGATAAAAACAAGAAAGGAAGCTAAATTCGGCCAGCCGAAGTTTATATACCCTTGCAGATGGTTCCTATTCAATTTGAAATTACAAAAATGTTAAATTTAGATTTGCAAACAACAACGAACAAAATTATAGCAGCGCACATATTAAATTGACAATAATTGATCGATCCTTCCTATGGCAGCTATATAATATAGTCATCCAATTTATGTTAAATTTAATTCGAAATTCTAAAATAATAAAATAAACTTATATTCCAAAGTAGAAAAGAATACAATAAAAATCGTTCCTATGGGAGCTATATGATATAGTCGTCCGATTTTTCTAAAATTTTATTCGAAATTCAGAACAGTTAAAAAAATGATATTTCCAAGACCATAAGGTTATATGTCAAAAAACACATAAGTTATAATTTTTTTTCAATTATTTTTCCGATTATTCCTATGGGAGCTATAAGATATAGTTGTCCGATCCGGCCGGCTCCGACTTATATACTACCTGCAATAAAAAGACGACTTTTGGTAAAGTTTCAGCTCGATAGCTTCAAAAGTGAGGGACTAGTTTGCGTAGAAACGGACGGACGGACGGACGGACGGACGGACGGACGGACGGACAGGGGGACACATACATTCGGAAAATAAGTAAACCCGTGTATCAGGATTTGACCGAAAAAAAATTATTTTTTTAGTTAGAATTTTTTTAAGTTTGCCAAAAATCGTCAAATTTGGAAAAGTACCCTCTCATTCAAAATCTGTATCTCCGGTTATATGAATCCGATTGACTTTATGTCTTTTTCATTAATTCCATAATTCCAAAACAAAAAAAACGTCCAAAACAAACATATGAAAAAAAATTTCTTGACATTTTTTTTATATGAAGTATTTTGTTTTGGACGACTTTTTGTTGGGTTGTGTACTAGCCCTTAATGCCTAATGCTTAATGGGTTAAGAACATTTTTGTGTCATTTAAACGGAATTGTGGTGTTCTTTTTATATAGGTGTCAAAAGTTTATATTATAAGTTCAAAATATGAGGTTTAACTATCAAACCTATCAAAATAATTATGCCGACCAGTGTATATGTTAATGTTCCCGCCCTTCATTTTTAATAGTTTATTGTTCTAATCTTATTTAACTCTTCCAATGGTACAATTTCAGTCAATGAAATACATCTAGGAGATGATAAATTTTAAAAACAAGTTTTTAACAAGAAGGGAAGTCAACTTGGACTAGCCAAAGTTTATATACCCTTGCAGATCTTTCCTATTCAATTACAAATACCAATATGTTAAATAAAGATTTACTTGCGTATTTGTTGCAAAAAACAAAATTACATCAGTTTTCGTATTATTTTGACATTACTCGATCGTTCCTTCTTAGTCGTTCGATTTATGTTAAATTTAATTGGAAATTCTGAATTAATAAAATAATGTTATATTCCAGAGTAGAAGAGACTACAATAGAAATTAACAAACATTTTTTCCTATTTATTTCCCATTTATTTTCCGATCGTTTCTATGGGTGCTATGGGGCAGACGGACATTGCTAGATCGACTCGTCTAGTGATGCTAAAAAAGAATATAAATACTTTATGTCCCTCACTGCCTTGCAAACTTCTGACTGAAATCATAATACCCACTGCAAGGGTATAAAAATGTAGGATGGAAAGACTACTACTACTTTGACCGCAGGTGTTTTTTCGAGTTTTGAACATATAGAGTGGAACTTGTAAAATACTTTGACACCATAATAAACCAAGAATCCGTTTGCCTGTAATTCCCTCAAAAGTTGGCACAGTTCTGCCATTTTCAAACTTTGAGGTCCTTTTTCTCAGAATCCTTTCGTCGGGGAACGCTCGAATTGGGGATCCGAAGCGATTAGGATATTATAGCATTCATCGATAAATAAATAAATAAAAAAAACATTATTTTTTAACACAGTGTAACTATTTATCGTTCGATTGCACTAACTATAAAAATAAAATAGCACTTAAACTAAGGACTCACCGCTCAACTCCCGAGTAGAGAAGGTCTGACTTGCTCAGGGCGGCTCCTCCGCCACCGAACCGCTCTCGAAGCGACTGCCACAGATTGTTTGGAGCTACCTTCCAGGTGCTAATCTCCAGGCGATGTGCACCGGGAGTGGATGGTATGTGAGCGAAGCCGTAGCCAACGGGCCAGGATTGTTGCAGTACGTTTACGGCGTACACCTCAACCAGCAGTCGTGGCCAGCCCTCGACACCGGCGGCGTTCAGGTGGATATCTAGTTGCTGCGCAAAATCCGAACAGTTCTGCAGCCGGTGGGCCGCCACGTGACTTTGACCCTGGACCTCACCCTGGACCAGGCGCCAGGCGTTTCCTTTGAAGAGCAATTGGGCTCATTAACTTGGCAGGTGCACTTGCTAATTTGTACTCACCGCTCTGTAGACTCCACTTGCAATATAGGTGCGGCTCGGAAAAGTCAATAGCTTTCAATATTTGTCCAATTATGTGAACCTCCGCCATCAATTTATTTATTCTGTTCTTAATTCTTATTATTAGTTAGTTTTATTCCTCGCATGTTCACTTAAGTGGCAACTAGACTTCAGTTTTCGACTTGTTGTATTGGCAGTTGACCGTTGTCAAAGTAACTGAATAACAGGGCGGGTGCTGCCAACTCAGGTGGAAAGGCGAAAGAACTGGTTCGCGTTGGCAGAAGGTCGAACAATGCTTTGCAGCCCATTCCGTTGTAGAGAAATTAGAAAATATATTAAAGAAATTTTCTTATACCCTGGCAGAGGGTATTATAATTTTGGTCAAACGTTTTTATACCCGTTACTCGTAGAGTAAAAGGGTATATTAGATTCGTGCAAAAGTATGTAACAGGTAGAAGGAAGCGTTTCCGACCATATAAAGTATATATATTCTTGATCAGGATCACTAGCCGAGTCGATCTAGCCATGTCCGTCTGTCCGTCCGTCTGTCCGTCCGTCTGTCTGTCCGTCTGTCTGTCCGTCTGTCCGTCTGTATGAACGCTGAGATCTTGGAAACTATAAAAGCTAGAAGATTCAGATTTGGCATGCAGATTCTAGGGGTTAATACGCAGCGCAAGTTTTTCACGCCGATGTGCCACGCCCTCTCTAACGCCCACAAACCGCGAAAAACTGTGACCCGTTCTGTATGAACGCTGAGATATCGGAAACTATAAAAGCTAGAAGATTGGGATTTGGCATGCAGATTCTAGGGGTTATTACGCAGCGCAAGTTTTTCACGCCGATATGCCACGCCCCCTCTAACGCCCACAAACCGCGAAAAACTGTGGAACCCACAGTTTTGAAGCTATATTAACGGGAAAAGCAATGTGTATTCGTTTCATCAATACATATTGATAGACCAAAGTTGGAAACCCCCCCCCTCCCCCTAACGCCCACAAACCGCGAAAAGCTGTGGCGCCCATAGTTTTAAAGCTAGAGCAAACGTGTAAACGCAATTTTGTTTGGGTTATTAACGCCTACCGAAATGTAGAAGAAATTTTTTTAATTTTTTGAAGCGGCTGCTTGTTTTGCCCTGCTTGAGACTGCTGACTTTAGCTGAGTAACGGGTATTTGATAGTCGAGGCACTCGACTATAGCGTTCCCTCTTGTTTTTAACTTAAATTTGTAGTTAATGTTAATATTTGATTTATTTGAAATAAAAAAAAAACATTTCAGCAATGAGTACTGCCTCCTTTGTTAGTAATAACTTCATATATCCGGCCCTTCATAGAATAATACAGGGAATCTATATATTTCAACGAAATCTCGCTCCAAGCACGTTTAATAGCTGCAGTTAATGTTTCCTTATCTTCGTATTGCTTTCCTCCTTAGTATACCTTCCGCGTTAGCCAGCCCCAAACATTTTCAATTACGTTAAGATCTGGAGAATATGGTGGCTAGGTCATGATATTAACGTTCTGACTAGAAATAATCGACTTTACTACTCGAGCGTTATGAATAGGAGCATTGTCTTGTTGAAAAATCCAAGGAATTGGTTGAAAGAGAGTATTTAATTTTGGAAATACGGACTCTAACAATGTTTTGCGAACTGCTTGTTCAGATAGTGCTCTTTTTTTTCCTTTAAAGTTGTTTCCATATTTCTCTGGATCTTTTAAATATCTATCAACAGTCCTGGAGCTGCGATTTATCTTTTTGGCAATGTTTCGATTGGACAGGTCTTGCGAGTGAAAAAAGTCTACTTTTTGACGTTCTAATAAGCTCATAACACCAGCTTTTCCCATTTTTACTTTAAATATAGCTCTAAAACAATTTACTTGTTTATTTTTAATATTTTCTCAACACAAAAAACTGCACTTGTTTACGCAAGACAAATAAATCTGAAGTGCGTCTATTCTATTGCCCTATTTTAAGATGCTTGAAGAAAATGTTTGAAAATACAACTTATGTTATATTTTTATAATATTTTTATACCCGTTACTCGTAGAGTAAAAGGGTATATTAGATTCGTGCAAAAGTATGTAACAGGCAGAAGGAAGCGTTTCCGACCATATAAAGTATATATATTCTTGATCAGGATCACTAGCCGAGTCGATCTAGCCATGTCCGTCTGTCCGTCTGTCCGTCTGTCTGTCCGTCTGTCCGTCTGTCCGTCTGTATGAACGCTGAGATCTTGGAAACTATAAAAGCTAGAAGATTGAGATTTGGCATGCAGATTCTAGGGGTTAATACGCAGCGCAAGTTTTTCACGCCGATGTGCCACGCCCTCTCTAACGCCCACAAACCGCGAAAAACTGTGACCCATTCTGTATGAACGCTGAGATCTCGGAAACTATAAAAGCTAGAAGATTGGGATTTGGCATGCAGATTCTAGGGGTTATTACGCAGCGCAAGTTTTTCACGCCGATGTGCCACGCCCCCTCTAACGCCCACAAACCGCGAAAAACGGTGGCACCCACAGTTTTGAAGCTATATTAACGGGAAAAGAAATGTGTATTTGTTTCATCAATACATATCGATAGACCAAAGTGGGAATCCCCCCCTCCCCCCTAACGCCCACAAACCGCGAAAAACAGTGGCACCCGTCTGTATGAACGCTGAGATCTCGGAAACTATAAAAGCTAGAAGATTGGGATTTGGTATGCAGATTCTAGGGGTTAATACGCAGGGCAAGTTTTTCCCGCCGATATGCCACGCCCCCTCTAACGCCCACAAACCGCGAAAAACTGTGGCACCCACAGTTTTGAAGCTATATTAACGGGAAAAGCAATGTGTATTCGTTTCATCAATACATATTGATAGACCAAAGTTGGAAACCCCCTCCCCCCTAACGACCACAAACCGCGAAAAGCTGTGGCGCCCATAGTTTTAAAGCTAGAGCAAAAGTGTAAACGCAATTTTGTTTGGGTTATTAACGCCTACCGAAATGTAGAAGAAAATTTTTAAATTTTTTGAAGCGGCTGCTTGGTTTGCCCTGCTTGAGACTGCTGACTTTATCCGAGTAACGGGTATTTGATAGTCGAGGCACTCGACTATAGCGTTCCCTCTTGTTAATATTATAATTGAAGTATTATTAAATAACCAAGGTTTTTGCATATTACCTTTTTTTCAATAATCATTAAAATAAAAAATATATATCAAATTTGTTTGGAAAACTGAGTGCGTCTAACCCAAGACCAGCAGTGTATATGTGCTTTTGTAAAGTTGTATATTAAACAATTTTAGCTTAGCATTTTTCTTGGTTTCGTTTCGTGGAATAAGAGTAGATTGATTTGTGCCGGATTATAAAAACTAATAACGCAGTTTTGTCCTTAAATTCATTACCAATTCGTTTTTGCTCCATTTTACAAAAAACAAACTTTTTGGTAGACAACATAGACCTAAGTTATGCAGAAATGCTAGAGTATTAGCTGGCATGTGGACGTGAAACCGAAAGCCTTTACAACTTTGTGTTGGAGCATCGAATTGGGAACTTAAAGCAATACATATATGTATATATATCCTCTATAGAGGATCCTTTGAAAAAGAGGGCTAAGAACTTTGTTGCTTATGTTGATGCTGGAATTAAAAAATGTTCTCGGATAGTTTCAAGGTATAAGGCACAAAAAGAATGTTTTCTTGCATTACGTTTTCAAGCGAAATTTCAGCTATCAGACTATGTTAAAAAATTCCCCAAAGTGGAACGCGGCCACGATTAAGCTATGATGAAGGGCGCTCTCAATTAAAGCATAGATTAGCTTGCGAAGTTGCAGCAGATAATGATAATGATGTCAATTTCCTTGCTCATGCAACTACTATCGATGGCAATAAAGCGTTCTTGAAGCCCTTGCAGGAAGCAAAAACAAACTCCTGAAGAAGGTTTAGATTTTTTGATGGAGAATGCACACAGAGAAATGTGGGACTATTTTTAGGTAACGTATGACCTAAAAAATTTTAATAGACTAAAACTTCAGATTTAGATAATGGGTTACCTAAAAATATTAGCATGTGGACTATGTTCCTACTTTTTAGCTAAAGCTAAACAGATTTTTATAGGCCATTTTAACCTTAAAATTGGTCCATAAGACCTAAAACTTAGGAATAGTTATACCCGTTACTCGTAGAGTAAAAGGGTATATTAGATTCGTGCAAAAGTATGTAACAGGCAGAAGGAAGCGTTTCCGACCATATAAAGTATATATATTCTTGATCAGGATCACTAGCCGAGTCGATCTAGCCATGTCCGTCTGTCCGTCTGTCTGTCCGTCTGTCCGTCTGTCCGTCTGTCCGTCTATATGAACGCTGAGATCTTGAACTATAAAAGCTAGAAGATTGAGATTTGGCATGCAGATTCTAGGGGTTAATAAGCAGCGCAAGTTTTTCACGCCGATGTGCCACGCCCTCTCTAACGCCCACAAACCGCGAAAAACTGTGACCCGTTCTGTATGATCGCTGAGATATCGGAAACTATAAAAGCTAGAAGATTGAGATTTGGCATGCAGATTCTAGGGGTTAATAAGCAGCGCAAGTTTTTCACGCCGATGTGCCACGCCCTCTCTAACGCCCACAAACCGCGAAAAACTGTGACCCGTTCTGTATGATCGCTGAGATATCGGAAACTATAAAAGCTAGAAGATTGGGATTTGGCATGCAGATTCTAGGGGTTATTACGCAGCGCAAGTTTTTCACGCCGATGTGCCACGCCCCCTCTAACACCCACAAACCGCGAAAAACTGTGGCACCCACAGTTTTGAAGCTATATTAACGGGAAAAGCAATGTGTATTCGTTTCATCAATACATATTGATAGACCAAAGTTGGAAACCCCCTCCCCCCTAACGCCCACAAACCGCGAAAAGCTGTGGCGCCCATAGTTTTAAAGCTAGAGCAAAAGTGTAAACGCAATTTTGTTTGGGTTATTAACGCCTACCGAAATGTAGAAGAAATTTTTTTAATTTTTTGAAGCAAGCAGCTGCCCTGCTTGAGACTGCTGACTTTAGCTGAGTAACGGGTATTTGATAGTCGAGGCACTCGACTATAGCGTTCCCTCTTGTTTTAAGTCGATTTTTACTCACTATTTAATACAAATATTGGTTGGTAATTAATAAACAAATTATTTGTTTTTTAAGTTTATAATTTTAAAAATATTATTAGACTGAGCTTAAAGCTAGTGATGGAAAAGTTTCAATATATAAAATCAATACCAACGTGGACTATTTTCCTAATTTTAAGGTAAGGGCGGACTATTTTAAAAATAGAATTCGCCTGTGCCTCTAGAAACAGCCTTTGGTTTTGCGTTAGGGCCTTCATTAAGTTCCGTAGACCAGAAGCTAGCCTATTGGACTCTCGCGCAGAAAACCGGGGATCGATTCCCACCGAGGACAAAATAAAATTGTTGTTTTTCCAGAAAGATACAATACTTACTATTTAATTTATATAATATTTCCGAATAAACAATTAAAATAAACAAATATATTTCTATCAATAGTAAAAATTTTAATTTTTTTGAAAATACCTGATATTTAGGTAACTCCGACCTAAAAATCTAGTCCACTAGCCATTCGTTTAGGCAACGATTACCAAAAATTGACCCAAGACAGCGTACAAAATATAATCCACATGACCAACATTTTAGGTAATGCATGGCCTTGGCGCCTTTTTCTGGCCATAATTCCTAAAATTTTAGGTAATTAGGCCCCTTTTTAGTCCATTTTGTTTTCTGGGTGTGGCTTTAACAAAAAACAGTACATGAGCTTAGACTGGAAAGTAAAAAGAGAAATTGTGATATTTACCCAAGCTACAAGCAAATTATTGGTGCAAAGAATAAATGAAGACCTAAAGGTCTATATATTACAGAATCTGTCGCGTCTGTCTCATTACAGAACTTGTTAAACCACACAGCCGAGCGTATTATTCTGTTACAAAAAGATGTGTTCAATGTTTATAAAGATATTTACGGTTTGACATTAATTGCAAGTTATGGATATGACGGTTTAACTGGGCAAAGCCTTTACAAGCAAAATTTCGCACTGGAAGCTACAGACACATTCGATCAGTCTCTGCTTGTGACAACGCTAATTCCTTAAGTTAGTGGATTCGATAGGTCGAGTTATTTGGATGAATCGGTCTCCGCAGTCTGTTCGATTTTGCAGGCCTCTAAAAATTTAATTCATAAAATAAACACAAAGTATTATCAGAGCAGAGAAAAAACGACTGGACTCGGAGATTGAAAATTCCCTGCAGGAAACGGAATCAGTTTTGGACCAGTAAAATACTAGTTGAGTCAGGAAACTTAACTAGTTTAAGTTATGTACATTTTCTTGTACGAACTGGTCGATTTTTCATAGGTTTGTCATTGGAAACAACTAGTTTTGCACTAGTGGTTGTTAACCAATTTACGGTTACAGCTGTTAAACTACACTAAACAAAATTATTTTCTCGAAAAATCTGAAAACAGGGGAATCAAACAACAACAGCGCAACGTGTAAGAAGAGAACAGCAATACGCGGAGCGGAGAGCGCGGGAGAGCAAAAATATTGCTGTCCCGTTCTTACACGTTGCGCTGTTGTTGTTTGATGAAAAGTTGATAGACTAAAATCGTTTTTTTAATAGTAGGTCTTGCAATGAGCAACATTTTTTTTACCAACAATTTTAAGAATTGACGAAGCTACACGAGAATAATTATTATTTTCGGAAATCGCGTGTATTCCGGCGTACAGAATTTTTTTAATTTTAAATTTCTTTAAAAATGTGAAGTATTTAAATTAAATTAAATTAAATTAAAAAATATTGAAAAATATTTTTCTGAAAGATATTAAGATAGCCCACAAAGTTGCATACCAACAATTGATATAACTCAAACGAGTCTCAAGTGGTGCATAACTGAAAAATCGGAGCTTAATTACAAAAAATATTTTTTAAAATAAACGGTAAGAGTTAAAAAAAAAACCGATCCTTATTTTTCAATCCTCTATCGATAAAAAAAGTTTGGATTGATTCTGAGATTTGATCCAAATTGGCCTGTCACGTTTCACGTGGAGTGAGCCCTATGTATTTGTAAAAATTTATATTTTTGAGGGTTCGCACTGTACCATTAATAAATGCATAGGTTCAACCCAACTTATCACTTTGAATGCTCATTTAAATCTGACTACAAGGGGTCAGGAGACAGCGCAAGGACCGCAACATTCTCGGCTGCATTTCCCAAATAACAACGCAATAAAATTTACAGTTACGCACAAGAAAATTCGCGATCATACAAACATATGCATATAAACATTTACATATACATACATACACTGCTGGCCAAAATAATAAGTACAGTGCCGAACTTTACTGTTGCCACACTTAGCACATTTAACTTTAAGTCCGATTTTCTCCTTCTAATCTATTGATTATAAATTTTAACAAAATTTATTTGTATAAAGGGAACTTTTAACTGTCAAATTAATTTTGTTTCATTAATTTATCTCTTAAATCTAATTTTTTATAATTAAAAAACCTAAAAATCGGTTGTTTTCACCTGATTAAAATTCTTGGCACACTTGTGTTGTATTTAAATATTTCGCTAAAACATGACCGATTCGATTTTTTTTTTGCTAAATCCGCTTTGCATCTGTAGTATAGAGGGCATTATACTAAATTTGTATCCTAAAACCGTTTTAAAAACTTAATTTTAACTAGAAACTGTTATATTTAATAATGTAAAATGGAAATACTCACATCTTTGCGGAAAGTAATACTTTAATGGCAGGATCCTGGTCAATCATATGGTAATACTAGAAAATATGTGTCCTGAATCCGTTTTTACCATTCGGGCCCTTTTACGGTGTTTTAAAGGACTCTCACCGTGCCAAAATGCAAAGCACAGTCCGACCCATGGGTTTGAGGGGTCAGGGAGTCGAAAGGGTCAAGAAAAAGGACAAGGTCAACCCTCAGATCTTATCAGCACAGATCAAAGTTTAGGACTTTGGCAAGGATATTCACCCAACGGCATTTCAAAATGATCTGCAAAGTGCTATCTACAATTTTTTCGCAGCTACAAAAAATAATTTATTTTAAAGGTCAACTTACCGAGTCCCTTAGTCTATGGAAAGGATTGGTATAGAGTCTAATAAGTTAAAAAGGTCCTAAGAGTCGATTGGGATACTAAAATATGCCTTCCCGTACCATTAATGGTTATATTAATGGCCTTTAAAATCACTTGATTTTTAGGTTTTTTAATTAAAAAAAATTAGGTTTAAGAGATAAATTAATTAAACAAAATTAATTATGAAATATTTTAATAAGCAATGGATACAGTAAAACCTGTATATTCCATGTTAGCCATACATTTGTGCTGAAAGGTTGGTTTTGGTGTGGTCAAAATAATTTTTAGGCGGTTCGTTGTTCCTCTCTTTGCCGCCGCAAGTTCCACACCGCTTGTGTTGATTTGCCAGAAGATGCAATCAAACTTTTAACCACCTTGCCTAATCTTATATGGCAGTGAAGACAGATGAAATTATGAAAGATCTCAGTGATCTTAAAAGTCTTTATTCAAAAGATTAATTGAAAAATGTTTAAAAGCCTTCCCAAAATCTACTATGACAAGCGTGAAAACCAATCAACGGAGGGTGGATAAACCTCTTATTTCATCGGCAGTTGCATCATCATCCGATCAAGTTAACCCCTCTTCTAATCACGATCCCGTTGTACCGGCGAAAGTGGTGGAAAAGAAGCGCAACAAGAATCACAAGAACAACAACAAGAGCAAGAGGCAAGTCATTGGTTTGGCTCCTCCTTGTGTTCTATTTGAAGTTCTACCAAGCAAACGTTTTCTGCACATAGGCAAATTTCCAGTTAGCACACAGCCAGAGGCGCTGTGTAAATATGTTGCGGAAAAGCTAATGACATGACACAATAAATGACAATGTGTTAATATCCACGTCTCTTTTAATTAAAAAATTGCAGATAATTAAATTTTGATTAACACGAGACGTGGATATTAACATATTGTCATTCATTAACTTCAAACTTGGAGTACCGGAGCAGTATTACCAAACGGTTTTCAGTAATGAATTTTGGCCAAAATCAGTAAATCAGCGATTCATTCATAGGGAGAGAACCAAACCCCCCTTGGACTCTACGGATGTGCACTTCTAAGAAGGAAAACCGTTGCGTAATTCGACTCCTTCTAAAAGCACCCAATAGTCGACGTCACTAACATTGACGTCACTTTTGGCCTGTTCTTGGATCCTATTGCTCTTCAGTCCTCTTTTCTGCCCTATTCACAACAACAGCAACGGTCGGCTTTTTTCCCGGCTGCCCATATATTTTCGGGACCGGATGTCATCAAGCTCAGTTTCGACTTAAGAGAAACAGCTCATCGCGAGCTGCATTAGCTTCTTCTGTTTATATTGCGTTACTCTCTCAAGCTGCGATCTCTCTGGATTGGCGCTCTATGTTCATCATTCTACGCTTTTGCATTCGCCGTTTGCCTTTCGTAATATCGCTTGCACTCAGCTTACACTCGCTCTCTCTCCGCTTTCTGCTGTTTCGTCGCAGGCGCTTACATTAGGATGGAATGCACTCATCGAAATTACGTTCTCTACTTATTCGCCTCTGGAGTTAAATCAACATCGGATGCTGCTATCTTCGGACTCTGATTCTAATGAGCTCAGCGCGTTTCTTTGGATGGCGCTCTCTTATTCGAGTAATCGGATACTCTTTTCACTGTGCCCTTCACAGCCTCTCTCTATAATGTAACTTTTGCGCTCTTTGAATGGCCCTCACAAAATAGGCAAGCGTCTGGAAAGAAACCATTCACATATTCTCAATTCGACTGCGCTATTATTCCTAGGAACATTGATATTAACCTGCCTTTAAAAATACGTACGGATACGTTGCGCAATGTACCTTATAGTACTTATGATCAAGCAAGGCTGGCATCTTACCCGGATGTTGAGAGTTTCTCTTCAACAACATGCGTCGACTGGCAACCTGCTAGTGGCTTGTCTGCAGTAAATTCAAACAGCCATCATTCAGGAAATATTGGCCTGAAAATGTACTTTCAAAATATATCCGGCATGAGAACTAAAACGCAATCGGTCTTTATGAAAACTTCCAACAGTGATTATGACATTATCATACTGGTTGAAACTTGGCTAAATTCTAACTGTAGTTCAAATGAATTCTTCGATCCTAAATAATTTCAATAATTTTGTAAAGACAGAGATTTCGGCAGAATGCAGTGTGAGAGAGAAGGTAGTGTCATAGTGGCTGTTAGCCGTAAATTCTGTTGTATGGCAATTCGACTCCTTAATGATGACTCGCTTCTGGACGAGTTGGCGGTGACGGTGTCTGGCTCATCCGGGAAGATATCGATTGTGGCTTCCTATATTCCACCGGGCAGTGATTTTGGACTTTACCACACACAAAAAAATAAGCTATGTAAAATCATCATAGAAAAATAGTAGTTTACTATTTTCTGAATTTTTCATGTATTTTGTTGTTTTATTTTTTAGGTTATTGAATAGTATTTAACAATTAAAATAGTAGAAAACATATCTACGAAATTGTCATGTATTTTGTTGTTTTATTCATTTGGCAAATTAATAGTAACGTATCAATTAATATCGTAGCAAAACTATTTTATTTGTTCGCTTGTATTTTGTTGTTTTATTTTTTGGGGCTCTGAATAGTGACACCACAATTAATATCGTAACACAACTATTTTTTTCCTTCATGTATTTTGTTGTTTTAAAAATACAATTATAAATGGTAGGTCAACTTTTTTTCTGGACTTTAGGTGGCTAGAGTATCCGACTCATAATCTCTGGGTCGTGATTTCAAGTCCCGCTATTGCAGATGATGTTTTTCCTTTTTTTTTTTGGTAAATGTTGATTTCAAGTCTATAGATTTTCCTCTACGAAAATCATTCTTCTGTGGCCTACTAGTTAGAGTGCTCGACTCCGATGACTGCGGCACCGGTTCGATTCCCAGCGGAGGCAAAAAACCTGACTTGTAAGTTTAAGTATCTGTGAAATGTAAGTGTCTATAAATAGCTTCAATATAAATTAATATAACAAATTAAATTAAAAATAAAATCAGTTAAAAAAATAAATTTAAAAAAACAACAATTTTTTTCGGGTAAAATACTATTTTGTAGGTAATCTCCTATTTTATAGGTAACCTACTATTTTTTTGGGCATTGTTCTATTTTTTATGGGTTGGGGCAGTTTTCACTAATAAATCGTTGATTTTACATAGTTTTTTTATACCCTTGCAGAGGGTATAATGATTTCAGTCAGAAGTTTGCAACGCAGTGAAGGAGACGTTTCCGACCCAATAAAGTATATCAAACAAAAACACCTCTTAACGAGGTAAAAACTAGTGACGATCGCACCTTCAACATACAAAAGTTCTGATATCAACATTTGTGACACACATGATTAAATACACTTTTTAAAATTTATTTTTTCGGAACTCTGCAATGCCTATAAAGGGAAAAAGGCTAGACTAGTTTTTAAGAACACACGAACTATTCCAGAGTGCCGAAAAATTAAATTTTAAAAAGTGTATTTAATCATGTGTGTAATCATCTTTCGTCACAAATGTTGATATCAGAACTTTTGTATGTTGAAGGTGCGATCGTCACTAGTTTTTACCTCGTTAAGAGGTGTTTTTGTTTGATATCAGCGGTTTTTGTTTTAAACATGAGTCATATCATATCTTCATACTTTTACTTCCATAGGATCGTGTACTAGCGTTTTCTTTCCGCTAAATTAGCGGGTTTTGTCAAAGTCGTAAAAAAAAGTTTTCTATATGGAATGGTTTAAAATACAGTTTGGATACGCACAAACAAATTTAAATGCTCGAGCAGGATTACTTGTTCTAAGCTAACAAAATTGGCCATTTTTGTATTTAAATAATTATCAAACGTAACTTTTTAAAAATACCTTTAATATGAGGTGAAGCACAAGTCTGTAGCATTAATATTTCGCAAGTTACTTACTTACGAAATTTAGCCTTTTCTAGCGGTTTTCCCGACAAACTAGCTTGTTTTTTTAAGAGTCGTAAGACAAAAGTTTATTAAATGGACGGGTTTAAAACAATTTTAACGATTCCTTGACCCTACAGTTTGGATACGCACTTACAAAATTCAATGCTTAGGCAGCGTTAGTTGTTTTGGGCTGGCAAAAGTGGCGATTTTCGTTTCTGAATAACTTTTAAACGTGACTTTTTACAGTACAGTGTTGTATTCCAAAATTTAAGGAATCTCAAGGGCTATACAGTTTAAAGTTTTAAAGAAAATCGTTAGAGCCGGTTTTGAGAAATATAAAAAAAAGCTAAAAAAAAAGTTTAAAAAAATTTTGTTTGGTGCATATCTTTTTAACTACATACACAAATTACATATAGGGGGCGCTTACAGCATTTCAAAATACCTTTCAAACGAAATACAGCACAAGTCTGTAGCTTCAGTAGTTTAGAAGTTACAGCCTTCCGTATTTTAGCTATTTTTAGCTGTTTTCCCGCTAAACTAGCGGATTTTTCCAAAAGTGGTAGAACTAAAGTTTTTTATATCGAGCTGTTGAACATCATATCAAATTTTCAGGACTTTAAAACCATGTTTTGGGACACACAGACAAACTGACAAACAGAATTCATATTTCATTTTGATTAGGCCCCCGCAAATTTGTTTTCGGTATAACTTTTGAACGGAGCGTCCGATTTTCTGATATGACCCCTCATATTAAGCGCATTTTCAGTAGGAATACAACTAACGTAGTGCGAGGAACCAATTATCTCCACCGGCCCCAACAGATCCAAAATTTCTAAATTTTCACTTTTACACTTTCACCGCTTTCTCTCCCAAACCAATTGATTTTCTTGAGGTCTTGGTATGCAATCCTTTAAGTTTTAGCAATACCTTTAATTTGGTGTATTACTCATTACGATCGGACTATCACAGCAAATTTTCAATTTTGCGGCTATATATAGTAGTCGTCTTCGCACACTCTCCTGATGCGCTTCGTCACTACATGGACTGCCGTCCATAGTGATATATTCTTGATCAGCATGATTAGACGAGTCGATCTAGCCATGTCCGTCTGTCCGTCCGTTTCTACGCAAACTAGTCCCTCAGTTTTAAAGCTATCGAAATGAAACTTTACCAAAAGTCGTCTTTCTATTGCAGGTAGTATATAAGTCGAAACCGGCCGGATCATAGGAATAATCGGAAAAATAATGGAAAAAAAATTATATATTCGGTGTTTTTCGACATATTACCTTCTAATTTTTGGAATATAATTTTTTTAACTGTGCTGAATAAAATTTTAGAAAAATCGGACAACTATATCATATAGCTCCCATAGGAACGATCGGAAAACTAAGGGGAAATTAATAGAAACAAAATTATAACTTTGTTAATTTTTATTGTATTCTCTTCTACTCTGGAATATACATTTATTTTATTATTTAAGAATTTCGAATTAAATTTAACATAAATCGGACCACTATATTATATAGCTGCCATAGGAATGATCAATCAATTATTGTCAAAATAATACGAAAATTGCTATAATTTGGATTGTTGCAAATCTAAATTCAGAATTTTGTAATTTGTAATTAAATAGGAATTAACTGCAAGGGTATATAGATTTCGGCTGGCCGAAGTTAGCTTCCTTTCTTGTTTTTTTTTTTTAACTCTTACCGTTTATTTTAAAAAAATCTTTTTGTACTTAAGCTCCGATTTTTCAGTTAGCACTTGAGACTCCTTTAAGGTTTTTAAATTTTTGGTATGCAACTTTGTGGGATATCTTAATATTTTTCGAAAATTTTTTTTTAAATTTAAAATTAAGTATTTTTTAAGGGAATTTAAAATTAAAAAAAATCTGTACTCCGGAATACACGCGGTTTTTGAAAATAATAATTATTCTCGTGTTGCTTCAACAATTCATAAAATTGTTGGTAAAAAAAATTTTTGTATTTGCAAGACCTACTATTAAAGAAAACGAGTTTAGTCTATCAAGTTTTTATCAAACAACAAAGTGCAACGTGTAAGAACGGGAAAGCAATATTTTTGCTCCGCTGCTTCTCTCACATACCCAGCGGGAAAGTAAGAAGGAGGTTCTTAGACTGTTGGAAATCCTGTTCCTTTTAGCAGGGAGTGATGGAAAACTTGCTTCTTTTAGCAGGCGACGGTGTAGGGAAAATGTGTTTTTTTCCAGAGGATTTTTCCCGCTTGGTATCTATAGATATGTGCCTGTGTGTGTGCATTGCAGCTGACTAAGGAAGTGAGATTGGCTTAAATTCAAATTCATGATAATGTTTTTCTAAAAGAATATTTCATTTTCATTTCCACAACAGATTTAAGACATTTTCTAACCGATGTTAGTGTTTTAAAATTCAAATTGCATTGATAATATCAAAAGAACATACATATTCAACTCAATATATTCTCTTGCTATTTCCTACACTTGCCTCATATTTGTATTTGTATTTGTATTAAGCAATGGACTACTTCTAAAACATTTGTAATGTACATTTTGTATTAACGAACCAGTGCGCCAAACCACATAAGGGGATTTTTTTTAACGATATGCCCCTGCTCACATCGAGTGGTAGGCACGTTGAAATGACATATTTGATGACAATAACGATAGTACTACATTATAATTAGACACTGAAGAGACTCCATACAACAAGACGTGACTGAGATTATTATATTTATCACAAAGAACACGGAAAGGGTCATTAAGGGCAAAATTTGACCTGCACAATGGCAGAGACAGGGGGCTAAGGAGTCGACATCACCATTTATTAATTTATGAATACGACGATAAAAAGTCATAAAATTACATTTAGAATAGTTAAGATATAAATAATTGAGTTTGCACCAAGTCTGTAAATAGTCAAGATCTAATTGAAGACGAGAACAAGAATCCGGTAATGTCATGGACAAACACAGTTTAACGTCGTCAGCAAACATTAAAACAGTTGCGGACTTAATAACTTGAGGTAAGTCGTTAATCAACAAGACAAATAATAAGGGTCCCAAATGACTTCCTTGAGGTACACCAGAGGTAACATTTATAGTTTTGGAAGTTATATCATTATATTTCACCCTCTGAGAGCGGTCAGTGAGATATGAATGTAGCCACTTTAACAACTTTGGAGGGAATCCCATAAGGGTAAGTTTATGAATAAGTAGGCCATGGTTTACCGAGTCAAAAGCTTTGTAAAAATCCGTAAAAATGACATCGGTTTGAGGTAAATTCAAGCAAATTTGTGGTAGTAGATCGGCACCTGGTGAAGCCATGTTGATATGGCGAAATAAGCGACCGACATTGATGCTGCAATTGACAAGTTATTAATTTTTCGAATAATTTAGGAATAGCACTGAGCTTAGCTTAGGCTTTTTTGTTCCTTAGATAGGAAAGCTGACGGGTAAACAACGGAAAGCTGTACGGAGTTTTTGCACTAGAAAGGGATACAAATTTATCAAACAAATTGTAAAGGACACCATAAAAATAAGCTACACCGTCGGCAACAGGAACATCTGTTAGGTATGACCAATCAATTATAGATAAGGAGTGCAAAAGCTGCGGATAATTAGTTTTTCTAAAGCAAAAACTTAGCCTTGGCCTTGTTGAAGCTCTTACTGAGTTGAAAACCCCGGTTAAAGACAGCTGGAGGGTACACCCAGAAAAAAAAGAACGAAAAAAATCAAGAACATTTTTCATAATTTGCAAACAATCCGTTCGCTATTTTGTGTTCATGAAAAAGGAACGCTCGGGGTCAAATCACAAACATTTGGGTAAAATTATGAACGCGTCACAAAAAAGTGTTAATCTTTGAACGATGGTTCTTAGATTTTGCACAATCGTTCTGAAATTGCGAACGCTGTTCATTAAGAATTATTTTGCGGACCGAAAAACTTGCAAGTCTAGTTTCCCGTTTGGCCGTGCCTGAAAAATTGGTTCCATGGCCCAGCGGTTAGGACGTCCGTCTCTGACACATAGTAGCCCAGGTTCGAGCCCGCGAGAAGAAATATTATTTCTAATGTTTATATGTATTTCTAATAATAAATAAATTGTATGTGAACAACAACTAATATACAATAATTACACGGGTTTACAAAAAAAAATTGATGAAATACGCACTTTATGAATTTATGATTTTCGGTTAAGGTACATCTCCCTGAGTTCGAAAATGGCACTTTTAATTTTTTGTATGGTACAGTTTTTTTTTAAGTGTAAAAAACGTTTTTTGCACTTCTTTAATTTCTAACTCGAGTTGTGGTAAACCGATTTAGGCTATCAAAGACTCATTTTACAGGTAAAAGAATTACCTTTAACTTTCTTATACACAGCATTGAGTTCCATTCATTGGTTTAGAAGCTACACTTCGTCAAAGCTGAAAAAGTTGGAAAAAATGAAAAAAAAGTTGACATAAATGGCTACTTTAAAAATACACGCCTAAAAACCGAAATTATTTTTATAGCTTATATGGTTAGATGGTACTTCGACAAAAAAAACAAGCTAATGATCGTTACTATCCGTTAGTAAATTTTTTTGATATGAATTTTTTAAGCTCGGAACAACGTTGGTTTTTTGGCCGTTTACAGCTGTTAACTGAGGTTAACAGGGCTCTAACAGGGCTGTAATACACCTTTTTTCCAACTGAAATAATCTATATAAAATCGAACTTTTGGTTGTTAATTGAGTTGATGGTCTTGTTAGTTTGCTTAAAGATGTATCTTTAAGTAGAAGTTATAAAAATAATTTCGGTTTTTAGGCGTGTATTTTTAAAGAAGTCATTTATGTCAACTTTTTTCCATTTTTTCCTACTTTTTCAGCTTTGACGAAGCGTAGCTTCTAAACCAATGAATGGAACTCAATGCTGTGTATAAGAAAGTTAAAGGTAATAATTTTACCTGTAAAATGAGTCTTTGATAGCCTAAATCGGTTTACCACAACTCGAGTTAAAAATTAAAGAAGTGCAAAAAACGTTTTTTACACTTAAAAAAAAAACTGTACCATACAAAAAATTAAAAGTGCCATTTTCGAACTCAGGGAGATGTACCTTAACCGAAAATCATAAATTCATAAAGTGCGTATTTCATCAATTTTTTTTTGTAAACCCGTGTTATTAATAATAATTAAACCACTTTAAGTAATGAGATTAAATACGTCTCTACCAGGCGCGCAGAAAAAAACAGCAGGGACAGAAATCTTGTTTTTGTTTTTCTTTCTTATGAACTTTTCATTCTCAAATCAAACCCAAATGTTCTTAAAATGACCCCATTCGTTCGGAATCAAACTCTAAAGTTTCGGTCAAATTCTATGAACGAGCGTTCATGAACTGACAACAGACGGACTTACGCACTTTATGACCCCGTTTGGGCTTGATTTTTGAACGTTTCGAACGGATTTTTTTCTGGGTGTATGGCAGCTATATAATATAGTGGTCCGATTTATGTTAAACTTATTTCGAAATTCTTAAATAATAAAATAAATTTATATTCCAGAGTAGAAGAGAATACAATTAAAATTAACAAAGCTATAATTTTGTTTCTATTAATTTCCTCTTAGTTTTCCGATCGTTCCTATTGGAGCTATATGATATAGTTGTCCGATTTTTCTAAAATTTTATTCGAAATTCAGGACAGTTAAAAAAATTATATTCCCAAGATTAGAAGGTAATATGTCGAAAAACACCGAAGGTATAATTTTTTTTCCATTATTTTTCCGATTATTCCTATGATCCGGCCGGTTCCGACTTATATACTGCAATAGAATAGAATACCTGCAATAGAAAGACGACTTTTGGTAAAGTTTCATTTCGATAGCTTTAAAACTGAGGGACTAGTTTGCGTAGAAACGGACGGACAGACGGACGGACGGACGGACAGACGGACAGACGGACGGACAGACGGACAGACGGACATGGCTAGATCGACTCGTCTAGTCATGCCGATCAAGAATATATATACTTTATTGGGTCGGAAACGTCCCCTTCACTGCGTTGCAAAATTCTGACTGAAATCATTATACCCTCTGCAAGGGTATAACAAAAACAGATCCTTATATTTTAATCCTCTATCGAAAAAAAAGTTTCGATTGATTCTGAGATTTGACCCAAATTGGCCTGTCACGTTTCACGTGGAATGAGCCATATAATAATTTCAGCCTGTTTTATATATATTTTTCCTAT
Organism: Drosophila mimetica; assembly: GCA_037075245.1. Classification (NCBI taxonomy): domain Eukaryota; kingdom Metazoa; phylum Arthropoda; class Insecta; order Diptera; family Drosophilidae; genus Drosophila; species Drosophila mimetica. The sequence continues at coordinate 28,288,372 of JBAMCH010000007.1, read as the reverse complement.
TACTTTTTATATATTTATTATTTGTATTAATATGTTATGTATTTATATAATATGTTTTTTATTTTCAGAGTCACTCAGAAACGACAATTAAGCAATAAAGCAAATATTTCAAGGGTGTGGAAAATCAGATAATGTAAAGCTGTGGAAAACCAAAACTGCGAGGGTGTAGAAAAGCAGATATTGCCAGTGCCAGGAGGGGAAAACCATAACTGGGTACATGTAGAAATTCTATAACGCGGGAAGGCGAAAAACCAGTGGATTTTGACCTGCATTCATCTGCCAGAGATCCACATATAAACCTCATTTCCCCTTACATTTTGTGTCATCCCCTTGTATTTTGAAATCAGAGGTGGAAGAAATGTATGGGGCTCTTCCCTTCCGCTTGTATGCAGAAACCTGATGAAAACATCATTTTTTTTCACATGTATTTTTCCGCTGGGATTTGCTTATGCTGGTGCATTCGTATATATATGCATACATACACTAATAAAGAAGGAAGAACTTGTTTGAAACCGCTAACGCATTGGAAAGCATTTTCGATACTCCACCGATCCTTAAGCAGTCCTTTGGGTTCGAGCTAGTAAGCTTTATTTTATTTATTGACCTTTTTGTATGCACCAACAGATCTTGGCCACATCTTTAAAAATGTGGGAGCCTTTCAAGCTAAAAGTTCTACCGCTTTTACACTTAAAAGTAAAAGAGCTTTATTTTTAATTAATTTCAATATTCTTATAGATGCACAAGATGTTCTTCTACTATTGTTGTTGCATGTCGTGTTAGTTCCGACGTTGAGAAGAAAGCAAGTTGACGGATCAAAGTACACTCATAAAAAGAAATCGAATATTTTCCATAAAATCTAGAAAATTCTTTCTTGAATTTTTGCCAAATGCTACCTCACCATTGATTCAAGAAATGTTGTTTTTAAAAGGCACCTTTAAAACAAAAAAAAATGTTCTTGAAACAAGAAATATAATTTCTTAAAACAACAATTGTTTTTTTTTAGAAAGGCACCATAATAAAATATTTCTTGTAACAAGAAGGGCGATTCTTGTTTCAAAGGTGGTTTCTTTCTTGTTTCAAGAAATTAAATTTCTTGTTTCAATATTTGTGTTTTTTTTTTTTGTGGTGTTTGGTGACCTGTTTTTTGATAGATGGTGGGCTTTAGCTGGCACAAGGTCAAAGTTTTTTTATTGCCTTTTTGTGTTTATTAAAAGACACTTTTATCCTCCTTTCTTCCAATATATATCAAACCACTCCGGGGTCCGTCTTCCGGGCTGTACAATCCAAGAAATGGTTTTTTAGAAAGTCACCTTTAAAACAAAAAAAATATTTCTTAAAACAAGAAAGGAGATTCTTGATTTAAAGGTGGATTCTTTCTTGTTAAAAAATGTAAAGCTTTCTAAATAAAATTTATTAATTTAAGAAATAATATTTCTTGAACGGAAAAATAAAATGAAAGTAACTTCGTTTATTTTATATTGCATATGGGCACTTCCACCAAAGAGTCCAGCAAGCCACCTTTAGACTTGAATAAAACATATTTCCACATGATTTTGCCGCCATATTAGTTTCTAATTAGTTGGATTCTGAGCTAAACTAAAAATTTTGAGTATAGTTTGATTATTTTTATGACAAACCCCAATAATATACGAAAAAGTTATTTTTTGGCTATTTTTTGTTATTTTTAGGGCCTGTCTTCTGTTGTTAATTTATCCTATAGGAATGCTAATATGTGACATTTTTCTGTATTGAATGCTTCATTTACATGTTAAACTATTAAGTTAAAAGCAAAACATCCAGCAATTGAGGGATACAGGTAAAGAAATCACCTTTACAAAACAGTCGGAAAAAATGTCCCGAGCGACATGTGCCAAGTGAATGTGTTTGAAACTGAATAAAAAAAACGGCAAACAATTTTTGAGTAAAACCAAAACTATTTCACAGTGACATGTTTGAACAGCATTCTAAAAAAAATCGCATTCAAATATTCCATCAGTATTCGCTAATTTCTAGTATTGAATGAACTTCACCGAAATCCACTTCTATTTTTGTCCCGAGCGAATACGGCAGTTTTTTAACGATATCTTAAAAAATAAAAGTGTTACAAAATCGAGATTTTTACACAAAATAGAGATTGAAAAGAGTGAAAAGAAAATCCCATTATTAAAATTAAAATCTTTTTTTTCCAATTTTTTTAACTTGAAAGCTGTGCAAATGTCCCGTGCGACAATATGGAAATGCCCATTTCTTTTTTAATTACATTAATTACATTAAACCCTTAATATTTAAACATTTTTAAATATCATATTTTTAACATAAGAAAAATATATATTTATTATTATTGGTGGTGTATTTAATTCACATAATTTAACTATTGTATTACCCATGCCTTTTGAACTTCATATGACATAAGGTGATCACAAAACTCAGTATCTAGTTACAGGTATAATCTATTTTCTTTGCATTCCTTCATCTAGAAAAAACAGAGCTATTGGGATATTAAATATTTGTTTTTAGATAAACAACATTTTCTAAAAAAAATGTTTAATTTTTTTTATTTTGTCAAATTAAAACTAGTATACAATACTAAATTTAATGGAAAAAGAAAAAATGGCACTGGAAACTAAAATACTTCGGCCGAAAAAAAAAAAAATGTTATCATCAAATATATGATGCAGGGTCACATCATTTTTACATTTCGTCCAAAAAAGTGAAAAAAGTTCGGTTAATTCTAAAAGACAAGAAAAAGGTAAGTGATAACATACATATTGTTGTTTGAATATCTTTATTTATTCGAGCGTTAGGGATACGCATTTTTACTAAAACTTAATATAAGCCACCAGAGGTGGTTGTCAAATTGCGCGAGTTACCGACCAGTCGATAGGTAACGAACCTCCAGCTAAACCCCCCAGAGCTACCCTGGAATTGGTACACTGACCGGGTGCCCACTTACTTTGCATTGCAATTATGTTGCAATCCACTTGAGTCGTTGCCCCGCCGAAAGATGGCTGACACTGCAACAGGATGCCCCTACCCCAAAACACTGTTTAAATGACACAAGCAGACGTTGGAGGAATTCTTTGTAAACATTCGTTTATTTTATTTTGTATTTTATGCTTAAGCAATCTATGTATTAGCGTATAAGTAAGAACTTATGTACAATCGGCAGCGGTGGCAACTTGGTCACCGCTGAAGAATATATGAATTTAGTCTTGAAAAGCAACTCAAGGGCTTTCGTCTAATCAGGCAAACTCTTTTTGGAATTTATACCTCCAAATATACCAACAACCAATTGGGGACAACCGGACTCTGGCAGATAACAATTACACTAGGACTCCTTGGCAGAGAACCATAACTGGCGCAGCCGAATCACCGTGTAAAATAGCTGAGTGCCGTCGGCAAATGCATATGTTGAAATACGAAACAACGAGCAATATATATATAACCTGGTGTTAGTATTATACAGTGGGTTTTAGTATGGCTAGGGCAAAGTGCCGTCGGAAAAGTAAAACGAAAAAAAAGAAGAAAGTAATAAAAATAAAAGAGAAGAAGGAATAATAAATAAAAATGAATATGTTCAGTGTAAGACCATCGGTAATTTAAACAAAAGATGAAGAAGAAGAATTTAAATAATCGTAACAAAGGCCAGTACCGTCGGCAAATCCACCCATTAAATAGGGGACTAATATAAAAAAAACTTTTGTAGTATTTGGACAATTAATAGGGGTCTAGGACAAGAAAGTGAAGCTAAGAATAGATAGCGAATTTCTGAGTATGAAAATACTGCCGATCCCATCGCGTGTTTTGTGATAAAGCTACGGAAAACGCTGGGCTCAGATTTCGTTTGGGGTGAACCTTGTTAAAGTCGCGTTGAAAATAAATAAGTTAAAAATTAAATATTAAAAAATAAATAAAATTCAAATATAAATGCAGTTTATGATGAAATATACACATATGCAGTATTGAAGGAATACAGGGGATAGTTCTACAATCCCATCACGTGTTTTGTATGAACGTCAGCTTCGGATTTATGGCAAATTACGAAAGCTGGTCTCTCGGATAAATCGAAATCAAATATTAAAAGATATATAAAAAAAGAGAAAAAGATACTAGTTTAAGATACATTGAGATAGTTTTTACAATCCCATCGCGTGTTTTGTAAGAACGTCAACTTCGGATTTATGGCAAACTACGAACGTTGGTCTCTTGAGTAAAAGAAAAATACAAAAAAAAGATAAGAAAATAAATGCAGGTTCCTCTTTTAAGTGGGAACGCTGACTTTTAAATGTGTTGATATGATAGATTTTATTCACATTCGACGAACTTAAATGATATTTCGACTTTAACAAATATACGTGTGCTTCTGTACGACTGTTCCTTGCGAGATTCTGGCAGCGAGTGAGTAGTGCGGTGTGCTGCCAACTTTGTACTCACGTCGCATTTGGGTATCGAGTACATTTTAATTATTGAGTACAGAAAGGGAAAGAAAGATCAGGAGGTGAGACCACTTCTAGTGGTCCTTGTCTCTCCACTACCGCATCCCACAATCGGCCCTCCTGACGCAGGATTCACCCCGAATGCTTTCATGTACTCTGCGACTGATGTTGTTTTAAAAGGCCCTTCACCTTCTCCTACTCGCTCAACTTCAAACCTTCCATGGTTACCGACTTTAACTACTTTATACGGCCCTAAGTACTTCCCTTTCAGTTTTAGCCCAGTACCATACTGCGTGCGTTTGATAGCTACCAAATCGTTTACTTGGAACTTCTTTTGTACCTTTCGTTTGGCATCAAGAGTCTTCTTGTTCTCAGCCTGGATATTTTGAATGTTCTCTCTTGCTTTCTTTCTTATTTCGTCGCGTTCATCATCTAACTCAGAAATCAAACAATCTTGGATCAATGACTGAAGCTGGACATCTCCTGAGATACGCATGTCTAGTCCTGTTAAGAGCTTAAATGGCGAGACTTTGGTACTCCTCGGCTCTGTGTTGTTTATGATCTGCTGTACCTTACCTAAGTGCTTATACCAGCACCCTGGACTTTCATGACTAAGCTTAGATAGCATTGGAACAACTATTTTATGCATGCGTTCTACCTGTCCGTTTCGCCTAGGAACGCCTGTCGCAATCAGCAAATGTTGGATTTTTTCCCTATCGCAGTACTCCTTGAACAGGTGGGAAGTAAAAACAGCTCTGCGGTCCGAAACTTTCCTGTACGGATTTCCAAAGCAAACGGCCTGACGCTCCAAACAACCAACAACCTCCTCAACCCCTGTACTTCGAGTAGGATAAAGCCACACATACTTTGAAAAGGCATCTACAATGACGAAGATGTGATTGTAACGCTTTTTGGTCAACTCCATTGGGCCAACATGATCGACATGGTATGTGACGAGCGGCTTATCTCCTTTGTCGATCGGTGTAAGGAACCCTTCTTGCCTACCAGCTTTTGCTTTCACAAGAATGCACTCTACGCAGCTATCAACGACTCGCGAAACCTTCTCCTTCAGCTTGGGAATATAGTAAGACTTTTCGATCCAGTCCTGAGTTTTCTTCGACGAAAAGTGTCCTTGCTTGTGACTGATTTGGATGATTTCGGTTTCCATGAGTGAAGGAACCACTAGCAACTCTTTATTCGGATCCTTAAAGAGGACTTCGTTGACAATGTAGAAGTCTTCATAGCCCTTGGTCTCGACGACACTCTTGAGTACTTTCGTCCAGTCATCTAACAACTGTGCCTCCCGCAAACGATGAAGCAAACTGTCGGTCAATGTGAAACAAGACACCCTACTCAACGCATCGACATGTCTCATCTTCGAGCCGGACCTGTGCTCTATTTCGTAGTCGAAATCTTGTAGATACATTGCCCATCTAGAAACCCTGAGCGGAATCTCCTTCTTCTTCATGGTCACTGTAAAGGTGTTACAGTCCGTGACAATCTTGAACTTTTTGCCTAGCACGTACACCCGCCACTTCACCAAAGCTCCAATAACCGCACTTCAAGTTCATAGGAATGGTACTTTTCCTCGCTAGGCTTGGTTTTTCGGCTCATGTAGAAAACTGGATGCCACAAGTTATCCCCGGAATCTCGTTGAAGCAAAACGGCTCCAAATCCAAACTTGGATGCATCAGTGTGAATCTCGGTTTCAAGAGAATGATCGTAGAGCTTCAGAACTGGACCACTGATCAACGCTTTCTTTAGCTTTTCAAATGCTGCTAACTGCTTGTCGTGAAACTCAAACTTCACCTCTTTGCGCAATAGGTCAGACAACGGTATGGCAATTACAGCGTATCCTTCCACAAACCTACGAAAATACGATGTCAACCCTAAGAATCGTTGGACTCCTTTCTTGTCGCGCGGAATCCGAAAATCAGCAACTGCTCGAGTCTTCTCATCGCCTGGTTTAATACCATTCTCAACGACATAGCTTAAGAAATTTACCTTGCGCTTTAACACCTGACATTTGCTCCAATTTATGCGCAAGCCATTTCGCTGTGCGACTTCCAAAACTCGCTTCAATTTCTGAACGCCCTCATCGATACTTTTACTGGCAATGATCACATCATCCATGTACACAACCGCATCGTCTTTCTGGATCAAATCACGGAAAACCGCCATGATAAACCTGGTAAACACAGCTGGAGAGTTTGTTATACCGAAGGGTACAAACAGGAACTCATACTGCCCACTCTGAGTTACGAACGATGTGTACTTTTGTGATTCTGGCGAAACAGGCACGTGAAAGAAACCGTTAGTTGGAGTTTTTCGATCACGCAGTCCATGTGAGCTGTTGGGAAATTAACTCGGATGATCTTTTCGTTTAATTTGCGATAATCGCAACACAAGCGCTTCTTCCCATTCTTCTTATCGACAACTCGGATGTACTAAGCATGATAATCCCTTCCTCTAGCCATTCTTGAACCTGATCATCGACAATTTTCTGATCGCAATAAGCCAAACGTCTCGGATGTTGAAAAACAGGCAACTCATTTGTCAACAAGATCTTCATCTCGACTGGGGAGGTGAGATTTCTCTTCGGTTTGTAATTCTCGATCAATGATTCCACTTCAGAAGCTAATTCATGACTCAAATGCTCCAACTCTACTCCTGAACCTGCCTTATAGTCATTCGTGCTGATCATGCACAGACTCTCGAACTCGGTAATTAGCTGCACACAAGAACTTTGCACCGTCTGGTTATCGCCTGATCCTTTCTGTGGTCCTTGCTGGGCACAACGAACTTTTGGTGAAAATACAGTTCCCTACTTGGTTACCATCATGTCCACGTTGTCTAAGATTGGTGTGCCTAAGATTGCGTCAAACTTCATATCGTCATCTGGTCTGACATGAAACTCGACCGACATATCAATCCCATCGATAACGACACTTGCTATGAAGCTTCCAAATGTTAGAACCTGATCTTCATCTCGACTGGGGAAGTGAGATTTCTCTTCGGTTTGTAATTCTCGATCAATGATTCCACTTCAGAAGCTAATTCATGACTCAAATGCTCCAACTCTACTCCTGAACCTGCCTTATAGTCATTCGTGCTGATCATGCACAGACTCTCGAACTCGGTAATTAGCTGCACACAAGAACTTTGCACCGTCTGGTTATCGCCTGATCCTTTCTGTGGTCCTTGCTGGGCACAACGAACTTTTGGTGAAAATACAGTTCCCGACTTGGTTACCATCATGTCCACGTTGTCTAAGATTGGTGTGCCTAAGATTGCGTCAAACTTCATATCGTCATCTGGTCTGACATGAAACTCGACCGACATATCAATCCCATCGATAACGACACTTGCTATGAAGCTTCCAAATGTTAGAACCTGATCTTCATCTCGACTGGGGAAGTGAGATTTCTCTTCGGTTTGTAATTCTCGATCAATGATTCCACTTCAGAAGCTAATTCATGACTCAAATGCTCCAACTCTACTCCTGAACCTGCCTTATAGTCATTCGTGCTGATCATGCACAGACTCTCGAACTCGGTAATTAGCTGCACACAAGAACTTTGCACCGTCTGGTTATCGCCTGATCCTTTCTGTGGTCCTTGCTGGGCACAACGAACTTTTGGTGAAAATACAGTTCCCGACTTGGTTACCATCATGTCCACGTTGTCTAAGATTGGTGTGCCTAAGATTGCGTCAAACTTCATATCGTCATCTGGTCTGACATGAAACTCGACCGACATATCAATCCCATCGATAACGACACTTGCTATGAAGCTTCCAAATGTTAGAACCTGACTTTCACCGATCCCTGTCAAGACTCTCTGACGACCCTTCAGACTGCCAACTCCTACGCCTAGCTTCAGGAACACACGCCTACGCTCAAACAAAATTCAGTGGACACTGGGTCCACAAGTCCTTTGAATTCAGAGTTCATGCAAATCACGGATTTCAATTCCAAGCTCGACGAAAAGAACTCACGCGATGGTGTTGAAGCGACTCTACCTTGCTGAACAACATTTGTCGCTCTCTCGGCTTTGACTTGTACTTCTGCCTTACACTGCGCTGCTCGATGTCCTGGTTGATCGCATTTAAAACATTTCTCCCTCACTGGACAGTCCTTCTTCATGTGTGACGAATCTCCGCACCGGAAACATTTCCTAACTGATCCAGCTACCGCTTCTTTATTCGGGTCGTTTACCGCCTTGCTACCCTGCGAACCGTACTTGTTTACCGGCTTGGTTGAACCACGGGATTTCTAATAAGCGTCGATTTGTAGCTTAAGATCTTTAAGGTTTCTGGCTTGATACAGCAGAGCCTTATCAGATCTAGCATCCGGGATACCCTCAACGAAATACTCGATCAGACTCTCCTCTTCCAAGTGAATAGGCTTGGCGATTTCCATAAGAGAATAAAGGAATTCATGCAAGGATTCACCCTTATGCTGCTGTCGTTTTCCCAACCTGCGTTGGACTTCTGCAGAGGACAACTGGATTCCAAACTCCTCCAACAAAGCTGATTTCAAACTTGCCCAGTCTTTTATGTTCCTCTGGCTACGCACAAACATTTTGGCTGCTCCACTAAGCAACTGCTTTGCATAAACAAACACCTGTAAAGGGTTCCACTCAACTGTAGCTGCACAATCTTCCAACTCTCCTATCCATTGGTTTATATCTGGGGAATTCGACCCAGAAAACTGCGAAACATTGCCCTCGACGTCTTTCAAAGTGAACCACGATCTGCCCTGCCTCTCAATTCCTTGTCCTTGATGCCAACCTGCGTTTGGGTGATTTATAGTGGTTTCTGCGGATGACACTGATCTACCGTCTTCTCCATTCTCCTCCGTTTCTGACTCACCACCGCCATTCAATCCATAGTAGGTCAACAATCTCTCTTGCAATTCCGCCTTTAATCCAGTCGTACCCAATTGCAATTCCGACAACTTCCGACGCAACTCTTCAACTCGCAATGCCAAGATCTCGCTTCTCTCCATTTTACAAAATTATCCTGTAGAATATTAAGTTTAAACAATGTGTTCTTAAATCTAATATCAAAAGCAAATTGTAAATAGAGTACAATGTCTGCGCTGTTGATTTCAATGTTACCCCACTAGCTTTCATACAAGTTGAATTAAACTTTCCGGCAACTCTCCTCCAAAAGTTCAGCCTTTCGCTCAATGATGTCGCCTCTGTTACTCGTCGTACTTCTCGTCAACGCTTGCACCGCGTCACTAATACAATGATCATTTCCAAACTCAACTGGAACCTTCTGGATGTCTTCGTTTGCTGTCAGGATATGTGTACCAGCCTTCCGCTTACACGATCCTGCACACCTGCGCGCTCTGATGACCACACCAGATCCAATCTCTTGCTCGGTTTATCTCCACTGCTTCCAGCCGGTGTCTGCTGCTTCTTCTGGATCTCAAGCCACGATCCGCTGCCTTGATACTGCTTCCAGCCACAAAACGCTGATCCGCAATCCTTTCCAGCTCTGCGTCCTCTTGATCTCCACGTCCTTGCCTCTACAAAAGCCGCAATTGCCTCTGCTTATGTATGTGAAGTCGCTGTCTTCTCGCTGTCTGTGGTTTTGCGTTTGTGAATCGGCAGGTTCCTCTTTTAAGTGGGAACGCTGACTTTTAAATGTATTGATATGATAGATTTTATTCACATTCGACGAACTTAAATGATATTTCGACTTTAACAAATATACGTGTGCTTCTGTACGACTGTTCTTTGCGAGATTCTGGCAGCGAGTGAGTAGTGCGGTGTGCTGCCAACTTTGTACTCACGTCGCATTTGGGTATCGAGTACATTTTAATTATCAAGTACAGAAAGGGAAAGAAAGATCAGAAGGTGAGACCTCTTCTAGTGGTCCTTGGCGAGATAGTTTTTACAATCCCATGTCGTGTATTTTGTAAGAACGTCAGTCTACGAGTTTATCGAAAATTCCGTAGATTGGTCTCGCGTAAAAAAAAAAAAAAACAAATTTTTATTGCCTCCTGTGTATACTCATTGAAATGTCTTTTGCTTATATATATGCAAATTTCTTGTAAATCCCAACGAACACCAGTTACGAGGGGAAATTATTGTTTTATGGAAATATATTTAAACAAATATTCTTACAGGCAAAATCCACATGAGTAAAACACCTGGAAAAACACAACACTACACTACACTACAAGCTGATACATTCTACAATTTAAGTACAGATAAGTCGATATTTTTATGTACACATTACTCAGTAACACTAACAAATTAATTTCTCCTAAAGTCAAAATAAACCTACTTAATGCCTAATATTGCTAGAGTCAACAGCCTATTACCAACTAATAAGATCGTTACTAAATGCGAAGGTGTACGCATCGATGAAAATTTCCGACGCTATTAAATTCTTACCACCTTACTCTGGGGATCCGTTTACCTTAAACGAATTTATAGAGAATGTGGAAGAAGTAATTCTGATGATTAGGGGTACGGACCAGACACCGTACGGTCAAATGCTCCTTACAGCTATTCGGCGCAAGATTGAGGGCAAGGCTAACGAAGCGGTTATGTCCGCGAGAGCAAACTTGATTTGGGACGAGATTAAAGACGCGTTGATAAGGCATTGCAGAGATAAGAGGGACGAGGAGACCTTATGGAGCACAGAACAGACAGCTTTACAGACCAAATGATCGCTTCCCTACAAACCAGTTTTCTAACAGAAACAATTATAATAAATATCGAAATAGAGATTATAATCAGCACCAAAATCGAGATTATAATCGTTATAATCGTAATGATAAATCGACTTACAGCCGGAACAACTACGAGAGTAATCGAATAATAGATTCCCTGCAATTACAGCAGGTGACGACACTCCTAGTACTTCCAATGCGGCCGCTAAAAAGAACTCTATGAGCTATAACAAAACCCACTCTAATGGACAAAGACTATATAATGTCGAGACTAAGAACACAACAGATGAGGTAGGGCCAGCTAGGGATATTGTAGAGGAGCCAAACTTTCAGTCAAAATCCTTATACCACAGACAGGATTCCTGACTAAATTTCTTTTAGACGCAAATTTACCTTATATCAAACTATCTTTTCCGAACAAAAATAAATTACAATTTCTTATAGACACAGGGGCGGAGGTTTCTTTTATCAACCCGAAACTCGTAGAGAAAGATGAGAGAGTTAGGTTAGAGAGACCTATCACAATCACGACAACTCTTCAGGAATATTCCATTCCAGAAATGGCTATATTGACCATTTTTGAAGAGATGAACGATCAAAGGAAATACCCATTCTTGTTATTTAACATTCACAGATTTTTCGATGGCTTGATTGGTATGAATGTTCTAACCCAACTTCAGGTGAAAATCGATATGGCAAAACTGACTTTTACTACACCCACTGTTGAAATGCCCCTATATTTAGAACCAAATCGTACCCCACAGTTATATGAAATAGATGAGGAGTCTAAATCACTGATCACTATTCCGGTAAACGTTAAAGAAGGACTCTTCATATGCGACCATATTCAACTCGAAGAAGATTTATTCATAACTTCAGGCATTTACAAGGCATGCAACAATTACGCTTTGCAATTCTGTTTGGATTTAGGACTTGAAGTAAACAAGTTCAAGGAAGAGGATTTCACTCTGGTAAACGTAATGCCGGATAACGTGGAATATGAAGAAGAGCATTGTTTCGTAAACTTTAGTAATATTAGGACCGATCACCTAAACGATGAGGAAAAACAGCAGTTGTCTCAACTTTTTAAGAAATTTTCTAGCATAGTGAAGGCGACAAGCTATCATTTACCAACCAAATAAAACATGAGGTCAAACTTACTGACAACAGGCCGGTATACTGCAGACCATTTAGATTCAGTCCCACTGAATCAACAGAAATCCGAAACCAAATAAGCAAACTCTTAGTTCAGAATATAATCAGACACAGCCATTCGCCTTGGAGCGCCCCAGTATTTTTAGTATCAAAAAAGATAGATGCTTCCCAAGTAAAAAAGTGGAGAATGGTAGTAGATTTTAGGAAGCTCAACGAGAAAACCGAGAAGGACAGATATCCCATGCCTAATATAAATGATGTCTTAGATAAAATTGGCAGAGCCAAATATTTCACAGCCCTAGACCTCGCTAGTGGGTACCATCAAATCGAAATGGAACCAAGAGACCCGGCCAAGATAGCCTTCACGGCTCAAGGAGCCCATTATGAATTTGTTCGTATGCCTTATGGTTTTAATAATAATTATTAATAATAATAACGTTTTGGCGGACCTCAATGTAGACTGTTGTCTAGTATATCTAGATGACATCATAATTTTCTCTCCTTCATTACAGGAACACATTAGCGACCTAGATTCCGTATTGTCCAGGTTAAAGCGAGCAAATTTAAACATTCAACCAGATAAGTCTGAGTTTTTGCGTAAAGAGATCGAATACCTTGGACACATTGTCACAGAGGAGGGCATCAAACCAAATCCTAAGAAAATTGAGGCTATAAAAGCTTTTCCGATCCCAAACACAAAAAAGGAAATAAAATTCCTGGGTCTGTTGGGATATTATAGAAAATTTATCCGGGATTTCGCTAGTATCACCAAGCCTTTAACGAAACAATTAAAAGGGAAAGCTTCAGTGTAAATAACGGAAGAATACAAAGAAGCCTTTAATGTTTGCATGACCATACTATGCAATGATCCTATATTAAAATACCCCGACTTAAATAAACCCTTCATTCTGACGACAGATGCTAGCAATGTGGCGATAGGTGAGGTTCTGTCACAAGGAACGCTGGGTTCCGACAGACCGGTATCGTTCGCAAGCAGAACTCTCAATGATCGAGAGACAAGTCACACCCGTTGAGAAGGAGATGCTAGCTATTATATGGGCGACCAAGTATTTTCGACCATATCTGTTTGGCAAAAAATTTCAAATAGTTACCGACCACAAGCCCTAACGTGATTGATGATGATTAAGGAAAAATCTAAATTTTGATTTGCAAATTATAGCAATTTTAGTATTTTTTTGACAATAATTGATTGATCATTCCTATGGCAGCTATATAATATAGTGGTCCGATTTATGTTAAATTTAATTCGAAATTCTTAAATAATAAAATAAATTTATATTCCAGAGTAGAAGAGAATACAATAAAAATTAACAAAGTTATAATTTTGTTTCTATTAATTCCCCCTTAGATTTCCGATCGTTCCTATGGGAGCTATATGATATAGTTGTCCGATTGTTTATTCGAAATTCGGGACAGTTAATAATATGATATTCCCAAGATTAGAAGGTAATATGTCAAATAACACCGAAGATATAATTTTTTTCCATTATTTTTCCGATTATTCCTATGGGAGCTATATGATATAGTTGTCCGATCCGATTAAAACTGAGGGACTAGTTTGCTTAGAAACGGACAGACAGACGGACATGTCTAGATCGACTCGTCTCGTCATGCTGATCAAGAATATATATACTTTATGGGGTCGGAAACGTCTCCTTCACTGCGTTGCAAACTTCTGACTGAAATCATTATACCCTCTGCAAGGGTATAAAAATTGTATTTTATTTAAAAACAAACTCAGACGTACTATATCCAGACTCAGTTTCGACATCAACGGTATTACCGAAATCCTACAGGAAATCCTAGTACTTAGCAGATTACACGCCATCTTCGCTCCAGAATCAGTTTTTAAGCTGATAGAGGAAGTTTACCTCAAACACTTTAAGAACTATAAGTTATTCAGGTGCAAGGATTTTCTGATAGACGTTACTACCACACAAGAACAAGAGACGGTGATTAAAGACTATCATCAGAACAACAATCATCGTGGTATCGAAGAGACCCTGAATCATTTAAAAAGAACATTATATTTTCCTTACATGAAGCAAAAGATTACCCAAATAATCAATCTTTGCGACACATGTCACACACTGAAATATGATAGAAGGCCCCCTAAGCCAGTATTCCAAAAAACTGAAACGCCCGAGGTACCCTTACAGATAGTCCATATGGACATATATACGATTAATGGTCAGACAATTCTTACATTAATCGATAAATTTTCTAAATTCGCAAGCGCTTATACAATTCCGGCTAGGAGCTGTATAAACGTCATCAAGTCGTTGAGGCACTATTTTTGTTTTGTCGGGGTGCCAACAAAACTGGTTTTTGCTGAATTTTCTGGAAAGATCTTCTCTGATTTTTGTAAACAACACAATATTATAACCCATGTTACTTCATTCCAGCATTCTACGAGTAATTCACCCGTAGAAAGACTGCACTCCTCGCTAACCGAAATCTACAGAATTAGTCATGAAACCAGAAAAGCTCACAAGCTGGAACGGGATCATGAAGAAATTTTGTTCGAAACTCTAACCACCTACAATAATAGCATACATTCTGCTACTAAGCATACTCCTTTTGAACTACTTTTGGGAAGAACCCACATTTTTAATAAAGATATTGAATATAACTCCGAACTAAACGAGTTTCAAAACACATTATATCCCAAGATTAAAGCACAGTTAGAGGAAAAGATGAATCGCAAAATCGATAAACTCAATGAAAACAGGGAACAACCAAACCCAGTCAGGACAGACGACATTAAATTCCGCAAAGAAAATAGAAGAAATAAACTCACCCCCCGTTTTTCTCAACATAAGGTACTCAAAGACAACAAAATCACACTATTATCCGCTAGAAAACCAAAATTACACAAGTCTAAAATCAGAAACAGAATTAAAACAAATCAAATTCCTATTGATCTTACAGATTTGCGTTCGTCGCAGCCCAGGACTTAAAGGTCCAACAATTGGGAAAAGATACTCCGTTATTAAAGATAAGTTTGGGACAAGCAAAGATCGTTTAATCCCAGAAATACCTATCACACATAATAAACGCACAAGATTTTATTGATGGCGTCGTTGATTTCGAAAGAGCTATCGACAAATTAAAAATAAATACGGGTTCAAAAGACGAGACAGACAGCATTTCAACTAAACTTTAACAATTAAAAAAACAGGGTAGATAGGTTACTTGCTAAAAAGAGACAAAAGCGAGGATTAATTAATGGACTAGGTAGAGTCGTCAAAATAGTGACTGGAAACTTAGATGACACAGATGGACAAAGAATTGACAATAATTTAAAGGCAATCACGAAAAACCAGAAGGAATTAACAGCAAGCGCGAACAGGCAAGAAGTATTGAATAATGACATTAGGAGTAGATTCGAGAACATAACCGAACACATCAACAAACAACAACAGATAATTAACCATTATTTAAACGATTACAAAAATACTATTTTCAAAACATTAAATTCAGAACACCTTACACACACTGCAGTACATATCACGAATAAATATGAACATTGATGTATAGTCAAAATATTTAAGCAATATAGAAGAAAGTATGTTACTAGCCAAACTAAATGTTGTACCAAATTTTATTGTTTCCGAACAAGAATAAATAGTAATCAGACAAATAATAAATAACCGTAAAATCCAAGATTTAACTAACGAACACATTCTCGATTTATTAGAATTAGACGTTTTCATGTTCGGAATCAAGATCAATTTTAGAATTAAGATACCTATTTTTAAGCAAGAAATGTATCAATTCACACATCTTATTCCTCTACCGATAAACGAAACCAAATTCCTAATCTTACCCAATTACATGGCATACCATAATGCCAAAGACGAATATTATTTTAGTAACCAATGTAAGAAAGTTGATAAACATTATATCTGCCAAAATTCATTATCAATCAAAGACAATCTCGAAACTGAATGTCTTAACAATATATTTTCGTTAAGTACAGCTAATTGTAAATTCAAAGAAATAGGAAACCAAGAACTAATAACTGAAGTAGAACCAGCACACATTTTGATAATAAACACAAACAAGAAAGGAAGCTAACTTCGGCAAGCCGAAGTTTATATACCCTTGCAGATCGTTACTATTCTATTTGAAATTATAAAAATGTTAAATTTAGATTTGCAACAAACAAAATTATAGTAGTTTACGTATTATAATGACAGTAATTGATCGATCCTTACTAAATTTAATTCAAAATTCTGAAATAATAAAAAAAGTTATGTTCCAGAGTAGAAGAGAATACAATAAAAATTAACAAAGCTATAATTTTGTTCCTATTAATTTCCCTTTAATTTTCCGATCGTTCCTATGGAAGCTATATGATATAGTAGTCCGATTTTTCTAAAATTTAATTCGAAATTCAGAACAGTTAAAAAAATGTTATTTCCAAGAGCATAAGGTAATATGTCAAAAAACACATAAGTTATAATTTTTTTTCAATTATTTTTCCGATTATTCCTATGGGAGCTATAAGATATAATGGTCCGATCCGGCCGGCTCCGACTACCTGCAATAGAAAGACGACTTTTGGTAAAATTGCAGCTCGATAGCTTCAAAACTGAGGGACTTGTTTGCGTAGAAACGGACGGACGAACAGACGGACGGACAGACGGACATGGCTATGCTGACCAAAAATATATATACTTTATAGGGTCGGAAACGTCTCCTTCACTGCGTTGCAAACTTCTGACTGAAATCATTATACCCTCTGCAAGGATATAAAAACACAACCATAGTCTCAAACTGCTCGACCGAAATTTCGGTAAAGGGATCTGCGTTAGTTTAAAATTTGCGAGGTACACATCAACCAGATCCCCTATAACAGGGGTGCTCAAAGTTGCCTTATGGCAGTGCATTTACAAACACAATTAAAAGAAAATCACACGCACGCGAGTAACGACTCACACACAGTTATGAAAAAGACAAAAACAATTTGCATTGTGAGCTGAGACGAAAAAAAAAGATCAATGGAATTGTTATTGGCTTGGCTCGGTACGGACAGCGACACAAAGAAGAATTTGCGTGTGCCCTAGGAAAGTATAGGATGTGCCGCTTCGTATGCTATGTGCCAAAACAAAAACAAATGTGCCCGTGTGCCATAGGACTGAGCACCCCTGCCCTATGATATGGTAGTAGCACAAGTTGAAGAAAGAATAGAGGCAACAATCCCAAACGTGCAAAGCATAAACTTCACCGAATTTATTGAACATATCAACTTACACAAACTAAATTTAAGGTCCATCAATGCTTCCAATTCCATCATTTACTGGAAAAATTTTACGATTACAAATTTTGGAGCGGTATACTTTTTAATATTGACCGGAGTCCTTGTATCAATCATTTTCATCAACACAAAGAAGAGGGTTGTCTTCACCATCCACGCCGTCACTTTGGCCGTCACTTCAGGCCAGGAGGGGAGGAGTTACCGACCAGTCGATAAGTAACGATAGGTAAAGAGCCAATTGGTACACTGACCGGGTGCCCACTTACTTTGCATTGCAATTATGTTGCAATCTAAACAACAGCCCAAACCGGGACAACGACCACTTGAGTCGTTGCCCCGCCGAAAGATTGCTGACACTGCAACAGGATGCCCCTACCCCAAAACACTGGTTAAATGACACAAGCAGACGTTGGAGGAATTCTTTGTAAACATTCGTTTATTTCATTTTGTATTTTATGCTTAAGCAATCTATGTATTAGCGTATAAGTAAGAACTTATGTACAATCGGCAGCGGTGGCATTTAGTCTTGAAAAGCAACTCAAGGGCTTACGTCTAATCAGTCAAACTCTTCTTGGAATTTATACCTCCAAATATACCAACAACCAATTGGGGACAACTAGACTCTGGCAGATAACAATTACACTAGGACTCCTTGGCAGAGAACCAAAACTCCGTTGTGTTTTTTGTTTATTGTGTACAGTTAAAATTTCTTTAGGCTTTTAATAAATTGTTGCTAAAATCATTACAGTACAAACTGCATCGTGGTCGTTAAAAATAATATGAATTCAGACAAATTATGTGTGCCGGTCCGGTTGAGACTATTTGGGACCTGTTGCAGTCTCCAGCAGTCTTCATGTTGGTTTATTTTTGTTCCGCTTATTATTTAAAAAATTAAAATTAAATTATATTAAATTAAATTATACTAAACTAAACCTATTTCTTCACCATCATCCTCAAAATCGTTGTCCTTGTCCGGTCCTTTGTCTTTATTGGTCGTCACCTTTTCTCGGTTACCATCTTTATACACCCGTTTTTTTTTGTCAAGTCTTCGTATCTATATCCTTCCCTCTTTTGAGATTCTGCAAAATATAGAGTTTTAAAATTTTGTTAGACGAAATTGCAAAATTAACATCAACCAACTTAAACACTTACCGTACATAACACGGTTAAATGCTGCAAATGCTTACAGCTTCCGTAGTTCATCTTCAATATCAGTTCTGGGAAAGGGAAAAACTAAATACACTTTTATTTAGTTATGGTTATTTTACCTCGTTAAGAGGTATTATTTTTTATTTCCACTTATCACCGCACTATACTTACTTGGCACAAAAAGGTTGGGTTTTAAAGAACTATAAACAAATGAAACGATTAAAAATGGTTTAACCGAAATATCAACTACACTTAACTGGTCAAATTCCAAAAAGCAACTGACAAGAAATGCATAAGAAACGAAAAAACTGCGCACGTTCTTATAATGTCTCTTTTGTTCTTTTCATTTGATTTTTTTAAAGAGTACCGTTTAAAAGATTATCATTTCATATTTTCCATTCCAATGGATGCATTCCGGATGCATTCCGATGGAAGCTATTATTGCACCGATTGAAAAAAAGAAACGAACGATCGGCAAGCGTTCGTGTTTCGGCAAGGGTTCGGCTGCGACGAACGAAAAGCTACGATTGCACGGACCGCTCCCTTTTTGCCTTCTAAAAGATGCTATAGGGGAGTGATGACTTGGGTTGCATCTAGCACGCATTCTGGATGCTGTCCAACATTGTATCGCATTTTTACTGTGGACAAAGATGCGTTCCGGATGCATTCCGAATGCCGACCACTCCAAAACTTCCGACTGGGTGCTTGTGTGTGTTCGTCGTTGGTGGTAGTGTTTGCGTTCAAATTTCATATAAATTTATTCGACGTTTTGTTCGACAAAGATAGAAACGATTCTATCATGTTCGCCAAAATGTTCGTCGAACAAATTCGACTGTGGATGGCCTGCTTTATTCCTTTTCGATGGACACCTGCATCCTTCTATCTCGCTCAGACTAACGTTGACGACAGAATCTGTTGCCTCCATTTGGAGAGCCGAAGAAACAGCACAGAAGCACATTAAAACGAATGAGAAGCAAAAGAAAATCAAAGCTAACAGTTGTTATAATTTGAATTGGCCAACTAATGAATTTTTTTCACAACTGACGCTCGGGTGATCAGAGATGTCGGTAGCCGGGTAATAGAGTACTCGGGCCGAGTAGGCCCTTCATCCTACTTCTTTTTTTGTCATTAAAATTCGGTAGCCGAAGGATGTCAAGGGTTACTTTCTTATATTCAAGGGCAATTTCTTTCATATATTCAAAGGCGATTCGCCCTTAAATACGAAGAAAATGTTTTGACTGCGACGGCATAGAAAACATACAAGATTTTCATTTTTCTATTTTCAAGAAAAATTATTTCTTGAATTTTTTCTATCAAGATAGGTTTTCTATATTTAAATGAAAATTTTCTAATAACAAGACATTTTTTTTCTATTTTTAAGGGTGGGTCGATTCAATGGCGAGATTTTTTAAAACACTATATGAATTAAAAAAAGCTTTCATGTATTAAATTTATAAAATATAAAAATGTAAAACGAGAATACAAAATTAATTTTTTTCCTTGATTTAAAAAAAATTATCGTAACTTGAAGAAAGAAATCCATAATTTTAGAATTAAACTGCATTTAGCATTAGAGATGTACTTTTTTCTAGAAAATAACCATTTTTCAGAAAAGTTTTTTTATTTCAAGAAATTTTTCTTATTTGTAAGTTTTTTTGCCGTTAATTAAAAAAATGGTAATGGTTTTTAGAAAAGCTAACCGTAAATTCATGAGAATTATTTACCTTAAGTAATGACGATCCGTTCTTGAATGAAATTCACAGGCGATTTTCTTGAATCTATGGCAAATTTATTGAATCAATGCCAATTTTTTTTGTATGAGTGTGGGCATCTTGTGCCGCTCAGGATTGCATCGATGGTCCCTTTCTCGTCACCCGAATTGATGTGCCGGGACAGCCTTTTTGAGACAGTCAAGATAGTAAACTTGTTGGTCTGTATGATAAGGGAATTGTGTGGTCGTTCCAGGCTTTGGTATCATTATAACCTCAGACTTTTACCATTTTCTGGGGTAGTAGCCAAGTTTTGTGATCCCGTTAAATAGTTTGCACATAACATGCGCAGTTTGGGAGTTCAATTATCATGTTTGGGGTTATTAGGACTCTCTATCGCATTCGAATTCTTTCTGCCATGCGCAGTTTTTTGAGTACTAATGTGGCCATGTTGCAACAGATTATTTGATTTTTTGTGACTCGGGCCCATATGGGAGCAGCATGCATACATCATACGTCGATGTGACAACGCTAACCAGTAACCTACGTCCTGGTTGCTTCGGTCCCCAAGTGTTTGCCATAATACTCGAGATTGCGGCCGCGGTGCTTACCTGCCGTACATGGCATTTCCCAACAAAGGGCCTAGGATTAAGAAAAGGGCACTTACAATTTTTTGTATGGTTCAAAATTTTTTTAAGTCTAAAAAACAGAAAAAGAAATTCAAAAACCCTGGCATAAATGGCTTTTTTAAAAATACACGCCTTAATATAGAAATTAGTTTTATAACTTATATATAACAAGCTAATGACCGTTACAATCCACCAGCAAATTAATTTGATATGAATTTTTTAAGCTTCAGGCAACGGTGGGTTTTTGGCCGTTTACAGCTGTTAACTGAGGTTAACAGGGCTGTAATACTTCTCAACTTAAAAAACCTAAAGGAACCTTTGGTTTTTTATAAAGATGATGGTCCTGTTAGCTTGCTTAGGGCCGGTTTCTCGAGTGCCGGCTAACATTTCTCGAACAGATAAAGTCACTGCTAAGGTATTTTAGCTTTCTCGAGCCTCAATGTGAGAGCTAATTTTGACAGGGACTCGGACTCCCTGTTAAGCGTTTTCGTCTCGATAAAATGACAGCTGATTTTTCAAAGTTTATCTGGACTTTGAGTTTTTCGGACAGATAGCTATCAGGGGCTTTGACAGGCACTCGAGAAACCAGCCCTTAAAGTTTTATCTTTAGGTTGAAGTTATAAAACTAATTTCGGTTTTTCATGATACAAAATTATTGCACAATGATCAGTTATCATGTGCGTTCAGCAGAATTATCGTAAGAAATCTATCAGTGATCAGTGATCATGTTATTCTGCTGAACGCGGCCATTCTTTAGTCGGCGGCTAAAGGCGTTCATCGGAGTTCATCCGCTAAAACTGGTATTTTTTGATATTTCCTAAGTGTTTCTTTAGCTCATCTGAGTACCGCAGTGGGAAAAAGTCCAAGCTAAAGGCGTTAGCTACCCTATTTGCCTATCGTTTACTCCTATGGTTAGCTAGCAGTTTTCGTCGAAAGCCTAGTACTCAGTTCGGCTAAGAGTTTCACTAGTCGAAAAATTTTATTGTTTGTAGTGTTACCGAAGTTTTTAGAGTTCACCCGCACAGAGCAATGAAATCAATTGGCGCTAATTTTAAATCATTACAAAATGTTGATAATCTAGGTCGCAAAGCTTTAAATTTGCTGTTGGGGCTGTTGAAAATTTTGTTGAATTTCTGAAAACCAGAGATTTCACCATTTCATCTGTAGCATTTTAGTATCACCAGTACGAATTATTTACTTTAAAAATTAGAATGTATATTTGTAGTTACTTATTCCTCGATACTAATAATTTTACAGAGTAACTAGCAATAAAAAGACAATCTTTACAAATTTTCAACAAATAAAAGCTGTTTAAGAATTCAACAGGATTCATTGAGGGTCGTTTCCTTAATTGCTGGAATTTTTTGTTGATTTTTCAACAATTCAACAATTTAACAGTTTAGGGTATTGATTATAAAATAGAATTCAAAAATTAAAACATTTATTAATTTATGAAATTAAAAATAAAAAACAAAAAATTCATTTATGAAACTAAAAATAAAAAACAAAACAAAAAATTCATTTATGAAAAGAAAAATAAAACACAAACCAAAAAAAGCAAGATAATTTTACAGTTTAATGAGATACCATTCCCTATAGATTCAAGCAACCAGTTAAACATTATAATAACACAATACGAATAAATTTAACAAAGTACAAACATTTAGCGTGCCTTTTATTTATCAGTGATGGCTCTAGAAACATCGATGATCTAGAAACATTCGATAGTACAATCGATGTTTTCACAGCTCTATGATTGAGCGGTAAAAATGAGCAAGATGACCGATTGTAAGTGCAATTTTTGAACTAAAAAATATAAAACAAATACAACCCCTTCAGCTATCAACTTGAGCACAAGCATGTGCGATGTGGAAGCGTCTCTGCTCAATCATAACGTGAGCTTCAGCAGCTCAATGGTAACGTCGACCGGGGAACTTTCGTTGCCCAAAATCAGCGTGTCTCTTTCAGAGGCTGAGATACTGAAGCTGCGTGTCCGACATCCACTAAGCGACGCTGCTGCTCTGAATGCATATGTGCCAATGGACACGAGCCTAGAGGCTACAATCTCACAGGGGGAGGAGAAAGAAGAAACCGTAGGGGTAATCAACATAGAGGACACTTTAGAGCTCACATCGAACGATAACCAAGTTGTGATTGAGGCGCCGGAGCCTGGAGAGCCGGCTTACCTCGAGTACTTCCATGAAAGACTCGTGGAACTTGGACGCCGCTGCTGGACCTCCTCGACTGAGGCCCAGCACTACACCAAGGGCTGCTTCTGGTCCCCAGACGGCACATGTCTTTTAGTACCCGTCCACCTAGACGGCATGCATGTCATAGAGCTGCCCAACGATCTTTACTCCAAGTCAACGGTGCAGAAGACTCGCCCTTTGACCAAGTTTCTGTCGGCGGTCCACGTTCCTGAGGGCGGGACCGTTTACGACTGCGTCTGGTTTCCATACATGAACAGCCAGCAGCCAGACACATGCTTGTGAGTATCTTCCCCATCTCTCCTGGTCTTTCACCACATCGATCTCCCTCAGTTGGCTGGCCACGCGTCAGCACGAACCCATTCACATGTGGGACGCCTTTGAAGGCACGCTGCGTTGCAGCTACAGCGGATATGATGCTGTGGACGAAGTCATGACGGCCATCTCTTTATCCTTTTCCCAAGATGGCCAGAAGATTTACGCGGGATTTAGACGATGTATAAAGATCTTCGATACCTGCAGGTAAACCAAATGCTTTGCCCGGTTCCCCTATTAATCTTCCTCCAATCATCAGGCCCGGACGACTATGCGTCGATTACCCCGTAAAGTCTGCCATATCCTGCATAGCACAGACAAGCACGCACCCCAACACACTAACCTGCGGTAACTGGCAAGGCTACATACAACACTTTGATTTGCGCTGCAATCACAAGCAGGGACCTCTTTTTACACTGGGCGGGCACAGGGGTGGCATCACACAACTGCGTTACTGCGGGAACGGATCCGGGGAGTGGCATTTGTTCAGCGGAGCTCGCAAGTGTGGCAAGCTTTTGCAGTGGGACATGCGCAACTACAAGAAGCCCCTGGTGGAATTTCAGCGCAATGTGGACACCAACCAGCGCATTCACTTCGACTTCACATCCGACTGCCGTTGGCTGACCAGCGGGGACACGCAAGGAGCCCTAAATATTTGGGATCTCCGCGAAAACGGAGAGCGCTCTGTAATGCAACTGCACTCTGACTGCTGCAATGGAGTGGACCTTAACCCAGTTCTGCCGGTTTTGGCCACTAGCTCTGGCCAGTATCACTTCCTAGGCCAATGTGCTTACAAGGACAATCTCACTTCAAGCATATCCGATTCTGTTGTGGCTGAGGCACCCTCCAATGCGAGCCAGCGTCTAGAAGTAGTCTATGAAAACGCAGTGGTCATGTGGTGGTGCGGCCAAAGTGAAACGTTATGAGCAGTGGAGTAAATAATACAAAAGCTGTTTTTATTCATGAATCGATTTAGAAATACTAAAGCATCGCGGTCGTGTTGAGGCTGGGGTGCATTCACCTGCAAGGCATTTTTGTGACAGACTTTGTGTCTATAATTTTGTCGCAAAAAGAGAGCACTTACCTAAAAGCGTTTAAGGAACTCCTCAGCGCAAGTGCGGGCCCTGGCATTGACTGCCAGCTTCATCTCGCTGATCTCCTTGTCGATCTCCTCCATGAAGCTGATGACAAAGTCCACAAGCTTGTGCTTGTACATTTGCTCCGTGTGGAAATTGGTGATCAGGAAGCTGATGTCGTAGCCGTCAATGGGTTTGCGGCGCAAAATGACAAAGGATTCGGCGCGGCGCATCATGAATCTTGTGAACTTGTGGCACAGAATGCGCTCGATCTCATCCGCTTGCTTCACGGCGATGCTGACGCGCACAGAGTTGATCGAGGGCTCGATTAGGACCTTCTCCCGCTCGTTTCGCGAGACCACCACGGGCGTGAGGACCAGCTCCTTGCTGGAGCAGATCTCCACCTCTGGCTTGTTGTGTCGCTCCACCACCTGCGAAGGAAAGTCCTGTAAACACATCGCCGCTGTTAGCGAGTGTCGCACGGCAGTCAGGTAGGGCTTCAGAGTGGCTGCCATTGTGTCCGGGCGTCGGTCTTGTTATCTGTGCACTTTTTTCCTAATTTTTTATGATTCACTGGCCTTTGAAATTTATCATCTAGTGATGTAAGCAAACATTGATGCAAATGTCATCGATGTTTTTTGACGATATTTTCTAATTATTCGTTGACATCGATGTTATAGCTTCTTCCCATAGTCCATCCGTGTGAAACGGTTGGGATTTTTGGACAAATGTGAAATTCGTGTTCCCACAGAGCTTCCATCCACCATCCGATAACAGCTGACTTGAATAGCAGTTGCTCGTGTCAAAATAATTAAAGGGGCGTCTTAACTCGGGAAAACAGTTGTATAATGTAGTTCTCATAATCTTATTCTAGAATAAAACAAAATAAATAGCACACGATAATAGTTTAAAACATATATCCAGTCTTAGAGCATGTCCTACAACAAATCTGCATACAAATTGCTGACGGGAGAGAGCCTAACCTACCGTACCCCCACACTCCGTTCTTACTACGCCACTGTCTAGACAATATTAACAGACCAAAAATGTAAAATTAACCAATTGTGTGCCGTTGGTCATTTAAAGCAATATTATACTTTATAGGCATATATACCAGAATAGCTTAAAATTTGGCCCACCCATAACAATTTGCTTGCAATGGCCTAGCTTACAACAAACTAAATATTAATAATAAATTTCCAAAAATCAACAAGCTTAAACATTTTTAAATTTTTTCCCGGCATTGGTTTGAATATGTTATTGTAGTCAACGTTGCAATTTTCACAGTCAGGAGGAAGAATTCAGACTTGCACCGCAAAATCCTCGGCTAACTATCCATCCACCTTCCACCATCCGTTAAACGGATGGTCCATAAGGTTCTGCTGTTCCATAATAGGGTCTTCCCACAGAGAGCCATCCACCATCCGTTGAACGGATGGTCCATAAGGTTTTGCCGTTCCGAAAGTTTTCCAGTTAGTTCCCCGTTAAAATTTGACGGACTTTGTCGGGCTCTTTTATGCGATAGTTAGCCGATGATTTTTCGGTGCAACTCTGATTTCTTCCTCCTGACTGTGAAAATTGGAACGTTGACTACGAAATCATATTCAAACCAATGGCGGGAAAAAATTTAAAAATGTTTAAGCTTGTTGATTTTTGGAAATTCATTATTAATATTCAGTTTGTTGTAAGCAAAAAGTGCATTGCAAGCCAATTATTATGTGTGGGCCAAAATTTAAGCTATTCTGGGACTGAAAACATTATTTTTTGCTGAGAAGATTCAAAACATATTGTGCAATACTTAAATAATCACCAATTTTAGTTACAAGTGTAGCATATACATCTATAAAGTTTAATATTGCTTTAAATGACCAAACAGCACACAATTGGTTTTGTTTACATTTTTGCTCTATTAATATTGGCTAGACAGTGGCGTAGTAAGAACGGAGTGTGGGGGTACGGGAGGTTAGGCGCTCCCCCGTCAGCAATTTGTATGCAGATTTGTTGTAGGATATTCTCTAACATTGGATATATGTTTTAAACTATTATCGTAAGCTATTTATTTTGTTTTATTCTACAATAAGATTAGGAGAACAACACTATACAACTGTTTTCCCGAGTTAGGACCCCCCTTTAATAATTTTGACATGAGCAACTGCTCTTCAAGTCAGCTGTTATCGGATGGTGGAAAGTGGATGGTAGATGGAAGCTCTGTGGAAACACGAGTTTCACATTTGCAAAAAATCCCAACCGTTTCACACGAATGGACTCTATGGGAAGAGGCTATTAATTTTCAAAATTTGACGGGCTCTTTTATGCGATAGTTAGGCGATGTTTTCTCGGTGCAATTCTAAATTCTCCCTTCTGACTGTAAAAATTGAAACGCTGTGCAATACTTAAATAATCACAAATATTTGTTATAAGTGTTATATATACACTTATAAAAATCCATTTTGCTTTAAATGACCCAACAGCGCATAATTGGGTTTGTTTACAATTTGGCAGTTTTAATATTGGCTAGACAGTGGCGGACTGTGGTCCTACGGATGTACGTCAAATTAGCGTCGATGAGTTAGCAACGAAAGTGAAACGGTGGAATTTGGAACGATGGGGCCATTTTTTTTTTATTTATAAAATAAGTTTTTTAATTACCGTGAAAATAAAAAATGTATACCACAAACTTTAAATAATTATTGCCACTCTCACAGAGGTTGTGCCATATTGCCCCGTATCTCAAAAGAAGGGGCATGTTTTTAAGTAATTTCGGAATTAATTTCAGCGAAATCAAACCCACAGATTTTGCAAAATCAAGTCATTTAAATTAAATTAATTTCGTGAAAAACTGTGGCTTTAATTTTCATGAAATTCACGGAACGTTCTTAAGAGGATCACCGATCTGCTCATTCACCATGCAAATTAACTTTCTCCTAAATGATTTGGTTAAAAAAATATAATTTTATTTATTTAACTTCACTTATCGCTAACACTTTCATCGGTTGCACTTGCATTAATTCACTGCTCCGATCTTATACTTTTTCACTTATTTTGTTCTGGTTCTTTCGGATCTTAAAAATGGACTGCCTGAATTTGGGTTCAATGATTAGGGCTAGTACACAACCCAAAAAAAAGGCGTCCGAAACAAAAAACTTCATATGAAAAAAAATTTCTTGAGTTTCTTGAATCTTGAAAGTTCCGAATTATTTGACATTGTATATTCGGTTACTAAAAAATCGGTATGTCTACGAGCAGTGATGTATTCCAATATCTTATTATCTACATTAGTGTAGGTTACATTATTAATAATAGAGGTGCCATTAATAGTTATTAAATATGACCCTTCTAAATCAGTGTCATTTATTACATTTTTTCCGTTTATAAAAATGGGTCCTTCTTGGATTACACCTACGTTTTTATGCCCTTGCAGAGGGTATAATGATTTTAGTCAGAAGTTTGCAAAGCAGTGAAGGAGACGTTTCGGACCCCATAAAGTATATATATTCTTGATCAGCATGACTAGACGAGTCGATCTTGGCAGGCCCGTCTGTCCCATTGGATTTTAATATGAATAAAATGTTTTCAAATAAAATTCTTTTTGATTTGATTATTATACCCGTTACTCGTAGAGTAAAAGGGTATATTTTTTATTTATTTATTTATTTATTTATATTCAGGTTCTGAGACAATTACAAATGGCGCCCAAACAATTTTTTTTAGCTATAGCTTCTAGGCCTTAAGCTATTACATTATATTAAGCTATATTATTTATATAGTTTTAAAATTTAAATTGTGGTGAAATTAATTATTTTATATATTACTAGCAATACCCGAAGCGACATTGTCCGCTACTATTAGCAAATCATTTCATGCTTTAAATAGTAACCTGATTGTTTATATTTCGGGATTTTGCTCGGATATTAATTAGAATTCTGAAATATGATAAGATCAGGTTATTACCACAGTAAACCCCACCTAATATTTTACCATAACCCCTAACCATAACTTACCTTTCCTTTACAGTGCCTTAACCCTACCTGTCTCTTACCCCCGGAACAATTTTTTAACACCGTAATGCTGTTTTCACTATTTCCTCGCCTATCCCCTAACCATCCGTACTCAGCCCTAACGCCGAAAAACTATTATTTTAACCAACTTTCTCTACCATAACACCATTTTTTTCTTTCCTTAGCCAACAGTTACCCCACTCTAGTCTTACATGAAAAAAAATATTTCCTTGCTTAATTAATTCCACTTAAACATTGCTTTTTCTGGTT
The DNA here is from genome assembly GCA_037075245.1 of Drosophila mimetica. Classification (NCBI taxonomy): domain Eukaryota; kingdom Metazoa; phylum Arthropoda; class Insecta; order Diptera; family Drosophilidae; genus Drosophila; species Drosophila mimetica. The sequence goes on along the minus strand of JBAMCH010000007.1, from coordinate 28,259,453 downwards.
TGTCACCTTAACCGACCTGATCCTCGCAAAAGTAAAAAAAAAAACTTACCTTACTCACATTCACCCTTTCTTTACATTACTTTTACCGTCACCCTAATCTGGGTAATAACGCCTTAACCGAAACTTTAACCCCGATTAACCTCACCTTATTCCCACATTAACTTTAATACTAAGGTCTTAATCTACCACTTTGGTCAGCTAAATTGCCAGCTAAAAGGAAAACCAGACAGCGTGCTGCCAATTAACCCCAAGTAACCTTCAAAACTTAAAACAAAATATAAAAAATAACACTCAAATACCTATGGAACGCTGGTCAACATGGCTTAAGCGAAAAACGGATTTGAACGCAGGATCGGTAGGTTAAAAACATTTAGTGCCCCCATGTCGGTTGGGGCTCACCAGCTCGATTAAAATATTTCCGGAAATAAAAGAAAACTAAAACATGGCGTACCTAAAGCACTCTTTTGGGTTTAAACTGTGGGAGTAATTCGATCTAAAAGTCAAAATTTGGCAATTTTTAAGGTTTCTTGTGAGTCTTTTGGATACACATATTTCAAACAATTTCCTTCGTGCGCCCATCCTCTATAACAATTCTTTCAAAACTTGTGTTTAGATAATTTTACATACATATATGTATTTACATGCCGACTTGTCGATGTGTGTGTGTGTGTTTTCGTTTTTACGTGTAATTTTGACCACTGAAACTTTGCCGCCTCTCTTGCGCTTCAAATGACTCTCTCTGCTCTTTACTCTCTCGCTCTGCTTCTGCTGACGTTGTTTTTGTCAGAGCTGTGTTCGGAATTCGTTCGTGAGTGCTGCTAACTGCCGAAGCATAGTCTATATCTTTTTGTGACAGTTAAGCCGAGGATCTTTATATGGTCGATAGAACTTAGGGGGTAAGCAGTTGAGTTAATTTTGAAATTACATCTCATTTTCCTACAAATGTGCAAGTGTTTGCATTTAGAGATGGAGAGCTTTGCGCCAGAGTATTTACACCATTTTAAAATGTCTGTGAACAATGGGTTTATGTTCGCGTTACTGGTACTTTTGCTCATTTGTCTCACAATGGTGAAGTCGTCGGCGTAAGAAAAGAAATTAAACTCTTTGTGTATAGCAATAATTTGTTGTATGCAATGAGGAAAAGTATAACTGATAGAGGCGATCCTTGTGGGATGCCATTGAACAAAGGTTTATTCGCTGAGTACTCGTTTATTATTCTGATGCTTATTTTCCTATTGCTAAGGAAGCTTATGACGTATCTGAGTTTTGTGTGTATTCCAATTTTGTCGTACGCTTTTTCAAAGTCCAGACTGATTACTGATAGATGTCTTCTTGTCGATAGGGCAGTGTTTGTCTGATGATCTAACAGTGCTAGACACTCAGATACCGACATTCCTTTTCGAAAGCCAAGTTGTCGGCTATCGAGATGTTTGCCATTGATGGCAAGCCACCACAGCCTGTTTGCAATGATCTTCTCCATGACTTTAGCCATGCATGGGTTTAAGGATATTGGACGGTATGAACTTACTGCTGTCTTTGACGAGTTTGGCTTGTGAATGGGTACGACTGTGGTATTTTTGAATTGCTGAGGTATATGGCTGGTAAGGATATTGTTATATAGGTTTATAAGTCGTTGGCTTACAGCGTATGCCAAGTTCTTCAACATTGGGTATGAAATTCAGTCCCGGCCTGGTGTTTTGCCTTTGAGGGAATTTAATGCGTTACGAAACTCTATATAATTGATGTTATCATCTATTAAAATTGCCTCTGTGGATGGTTTTAAAAGGGTAAATGAAGATTCTATCTGTGCTTTCTTCTGCTGGAACTCCGAACAGAAGTTCTCGTCCGATGATTGCCCTGACCAGTAGTCTGCAAATGTTTGCGCGATTTCTGTTTTGTTTGTTATGTTTCTCGTTTGGTCATTTTCGGAAGAGATACAGTGAATGTCATGTCTGGATTTTCTGCCGCAGAACGTGTTGATGTTTGCCCACATTCTAGCTGGCGTTGAGTTTGGGCTTATTTCGGATGTAAAAGTTTCTAGTGCCGTTTTTTGGTTTGCTTTAACTTTCTTCTAAAGATTGCCTTGGTTTTTTTAAAGTGAATTATATTTTCAGTGTTGATACGCCGTTTTAACTGGTTCCATGCTCTGTTCTTATTAGATTTAAGTTCTTCAAGTTCTGTGTTCCACCAGGGGACTGTTTTCTTTCTGTTAAACCTGGGATTAGTTTGAGGAATAGAAATATTCGCGCTTTGTCTGATTATTTTGATTATATTTGCTGCTTAATGGTTTACTTCGTCACTAATTGTCCTTTCCATGTGATATTGTTCTGTGAGAGCTGTAAACACAGGCCAATCAGCAGAATCTAATTTGAATCTTGGTTGTCTGTAATCGTTTTTATGCAGTGTGTCATCAAAAAGGGATATATGTATGGGAAAGTAATCGCTACCGAATAGGTCTTGGTCAATTTTCCACTTTAAGTGGGTTACAAGATTTGGGGTACTAATTGTGAGATCGACGTGGGTCAGAGAATTGTGCGTTGAAAAGTGGGTTGGAGATCTATCGTTAAGTGTAAGTAGGTTTGCTTCTGTGATGTATTTAAATACAGTATTTCCTTTTCTATTATTTCTTGGTGAACCCCAGCTTTGATGCCAGCTATTAAAGTCCCCAGTTATTATTGTGTTCTCGTTAGAGTTTCCAAACATGTTTACTAAGTTGCTTAGTTGAAAATTTCTATCTGGCGGGATGTAGGTTGTAATCAAACGTATTTTCATTTTTGAATGTAAAACTTTGCCTACTGCGTCAAAATCGTGATTCATTGTAAGGCGGTCATATTCAATGGAGTTGTGGACTAGCATTGCTACTCCACCGTGTGAGTTGTTTGCTGTGTTTTGTTCTATTAATGTAAAGTTTAGGGGTATTGGAACGTTGTGAAGGGAATGTATGTGGGTTTCCTGAAGGCAAATTACTTTTGGCATGTATGATTTTAGCATGAGTTGTAGATGTATATAATTGTTGATGTAGCCGTTGCAATTCCATTGAATTATTCTCATTGTCATTTAGAAAAGGTTTTTTTTACAATAGATTACTAGGGTTTTTTATATTCTTAATGCTAATTGAAGATTTTTCTGTTTTGTCTTTGGCCTTGAGGGGTTTTGATACTACCAATTTGTCTTTGTTGTTGCTTCTAGTCTTACGGTCAGATTCTGGTGCGTCGTTCTTCATATTCTTGCGGAGGTAAGCATCAATACGGTCGATCTCCATCTCTGCGTCGTCACTTTCACTATCGCCGAAGGTTTTTTGCTGTTCCAGATGTTGAAGGTTCAGGTGCTTTGGTTAGAATGTCGCCGTAGTTCCGTAAAGGACGTTGTTGGTGTTGAGTGGAGACTGAATTTGTTGTGTTTTGACTATTCATTGATACTTGAGAAGCAGCTATTTTTGAGTATGCTGTGGGTTGGTGAATATGGCGTGAATGGTATATTTTAATGGCTTCCTTGTAGTCTACTTTCTCAGTGACTTTTATAGCCGTAATCTCTTTTTGCTTGAGGAAAGCTGGACATGTCTTGTCTATGGGGCTGTGATTGTGTTGGTCGTTAACATCATTTCTACAGTTTATGCAGAATTTGGTTCTGGAGCATATTTCGTTTTCAGTGGTATGTTCGACGGATGAGCAATTGTTGCATAGTTTTGGGCTTTGACAGGACTTTGTTATGTGTCCGAGTCTATGGCAGTTGCGGCATTTTAGGGGTAAGGGGATATAGGGTCGCACCTTAACACACTCGTAGCCGATTTTTAGGGTTGTTGGTAAGTTTGTAGTCGCGAAAGTGAACTTAATTAGTCCGGTTTCAGTTAGTCTGCCTTCAATTGATTTCAAGATTTTTTCCACTTTCATAACTTTTTGATCTGCAAGCTCTCGGAGTATTTCCTCCTCCTGGATGCCTCGCAAGTCGTTTGAGTACACTACTCCTATTGTGGAGTTAAGACTGCCATGTTCTGATACGGTTACTGGAAAATTGTGGAATGTTTTGAGATTCAATAATTTTGTCGCTCGATATAATCCCTTTGTTTTTACTAGCAATGTTCCATTTCGAGTTTTTTTGCAATATATTACCTCGCTTCCGCATGTGGAATCTATCACTTTTTTGATTACGAACGGTGATACTTTTTCAAAACTGTTTTCGTCAGATCTGGTTATTACAATAAATTTGGCTTCGTAAATTGATGACCGGTTGCACTGTGCACCGTTGCTTAAGTCAGGCGGCCGATTCATTGCAGCTCGGGCTGGCTGCAGCCCTGCGTGTTCTTGGTGTTGGTAAGAATGTCCAAAGAAGTCTCGTTATAAAATGCGAAAACAAAAAGTTCACAAATAAGAATAAATGACGGTTGTTTCAATAAACTGCCATATACGTCGAAGTCCTTGCACCTTGAACTACACTTTATACCACTTTTGGCGAATTTTTATTACAGAATTATCACTTAAAACGTTCTTTTCTTTACCGACGAGAGAGAGGGTTATGCTCACGACATCAGTGTTGAAAAGGGTATATTAGATTGGTACAAAAGTATGTAACAGGTAGAAGGAAGCGTTTCCGACCCTATAAAGTATATATATTCTTGATTAGGATCACTAGCCGAGTCGATCTAGCCATGTCCGTCTGTCCGTTCGTCTGTCCTCCTGTCCGTCCGTTTCTACGCAAACTATCGAGATGAAACTTTACCAAAAGTCGTCTTTCTATTGCAGGTAGTATATAAGTCGGAACCGGATCGGACAACTATATCTTATAGCTCCCATAGGAAAAATCGTAAAAATAATTGAAAAAAATTATATCTTTGGTGTTTTTTGACATTAACTATTTCTCTTGGAAATATCATTTTTTCAACTGTCCTGAATTTCGAATTAAATTTTATAATAATCAGACGACTATATCATAAGGCTCCCATAGAAACGATCGGAAAACTGAAGGGAAATTAATAGAAACAAAATTATAGCTTTGTTAATTTTTATTGTACTCTCTTCTACTCTGAAATATACCTTTATTTTATTATTTCAGAATTAAACAAAGAAGTAAACAAAACCAATTGTGTGCTGTTTGGCCATTTAAAGAAATATTAAACTTTTTAGTAGTATATACTACACTTGTAACTAAAATTGGTGATTATTTAGGAATTGCACAATATGTTTTGAATCTTCTCAGCAAAAAATAATGTTTTCGGTCCCAGAATAGCTTAAATTTTAGCCCACCCATAACAATTTGGATGCAATGGCCTTTTCGCTTACAACAAACTAAATATAAATAATGAATTTCCAAAAATCAACAAGCTTAAACATTTTTAAATTTTCTCCCGCCATTGGTTTGAATATGTTATCATAGTCAACGTTCCAATTTTCACAGTCAGGAGGAGAAATTCAGAGTTGCACCGAAAAATCATCGGCTAACTATCGCATAAAAGAAACCGTCAAAGACCGTCAAATTTTAACGGGGAAGTAACTGGAAAATTATCGGAACGGCAAAACCTTATGGACCATCCGTTCAACGGATGGTGGATGGGTCTCTGTGAGAAGACCCTATAATACGGAAACTTCTATAATTTTGTTTGTTGCAAATCTAAATTTAACACTTTTATATCCTTATAATTTTGGTCAGAAGTTTGTAACGCAGTGAAGGAGACGTTTCCGACCCCATAAAGTATTTGTACTCTTGATCAGGATCAGGGGAGTCGCGACTTAAAACTTTTACAGTCATCCTAAAACATGTGTACGCAGATCAAGTTTGAAAATCGACCCGATCGGACGCGTATATCCTATAGCTCTCATAGGAACAATCGGATATAACTTGCAAAAACTGAAGATTTTTCGCGCATTGTAAAAGCTATTGACATGAAAGGGTAAAAGCGCGTTCCGATCGGGCGTCTATATCCTATAGCTCCCATAGGAATAATAGGGTGAAATCGGTTAAAATTTGATGTTTTTCAGGATATTTCGCGCAGTGTAAAAGCTATTGACTTGAATCTTTCCAAATCGTATTTTTTTGTGCATACCTTGATAAAGGTAAAAGCGCGTGCCGCTTGGACGTCAAGCTAAATCGGTTAAAATTTGATGTTTTTCAGGATATTTCGCGCAGTGTAAAAGCTATTGACATAAATCTTTCCAAATCGTACTTTTTTGCGCATACCTTGATCAGGGTAAAAGGGCGTGCCGATCGGACGTCTATATCTTATAGCTCCCATAGGAATAATAGGGTGAAATTGGTTAAAATTTGATGTTTTTCAGGATATTTCGCGCAGTCTACAAGCTATTGACATGAATCTTTCCAAATCGTATTTTTTTGTGCATATCTTTATCCGGGTAAAGGCGCTTGCCGAACGGACGTCTATATCTTATAGCTTCCATAGGAACAATAGGTTAAAGCTGTCAAAATATCCATTTTTTTCTTTTTTTATATGACCTTTTTGGAGTCTAAAAGCTATTGACATAAGTCTTTGCAAATCGAATTTTTTTGTGCATACCTTGATCAGGGTAAAAGCGCGTGCCGATTGGACGTCTTTACCCTATAGCTCCCATAGGAATAATAGGGTGAAATCGGGTAAAATTTGATGTTTTTCAGAATATTTCGCGCAGTCTAAAAGCTATTCATATGAATGTTTCCAAATCGTTTTTTTTGCGCATACCTTGATCAGGGTAAAAACGCGTGCCGCTTGGACGTGTATATCCTATAGCTCCCATTGGAATAATAGGGTGAAATCGGTTAGAATTTGATGTTTTTCCGGATATTTTGCGCAGTGTAAAAGCTATTGACATGAATCTTTTCAAATCGAATTTTTTTGTGCTTACCTTGATCAGGGTAAAAGCGCGTGCCGATTAGACGTCTATATCCTATATCTCCCATTGGAATAATAAGGTGAAATCGGTTAAAATTTGATGTTTTTCAGGATATTTCGCGCAGTGTAAAAGCTATTGACGTGAATCTTTCCAAATCGTATTTTTTTGCGCATACCTTGATCAGGGTAAAAGCGCGTGCCGATCGGACGTTAATATCCTATAGCTCCCATAGGAATAATAAGGTGAAATCGGTTAAAATTTGATGTTTTTCAGGATATTTCGCGCAGTGTAAAAACATGTGTACGCAGATCAAGTTTGAAAATCGACCCGATAGGACGCGTATATCCTATAGCTCTCATAGGAACAATCGGATATAACTTGCAAAAACTGAAGATTTTTCGCGCATTGTAAAAGCTATTGACATGAAAGGGTAAAAGCGCGTTCCGATCGGGCGTCTATATCCTATAGCTCCCATAGGAATAATAGGGTGAAATCGGTTAAAATTTGATGTTTTTCAGGATATTTCGCGCAGTGTAAAAGCTATTGACTTGAATCTTTCCAAATCGTATTTTTTTGTGCATACCTTGATCAAGGTAAAAGCGCGTGCCGCTTGGACGCCTATATCCTATAGCTCCCATGGGAATAATAGGGTGAAATCGGTTAAAATTTGATGTTTTTCAGGATATTTCGCGCAGTGTAAAAGCTATTGACATAAATCTTTCCAAATCGTACTTTTTTGCGCATACCTTGATCAGGGTAAAAGGGCGTGCCGATCGGACGTCTATATCTTATAGCTCCCATAGGAATAATAGGGTGAAATTGGTTAAAATTTGATGTTTTTCAGGATATTTCGCGCAGTCTACAAGCTATTGACATGAATCTTTCCAAATCGTATTTTTTTGTGCATACCTTTATCAGGGTAAAGGCGCTTGCCGAACGGACGTCTATATCTTATAGCTTCCATAGGAACAATAGGTTAAAGCTTTAAAAATATCCATTTTTTTCTGTTTTTATATGACCTTTTTGGAGTCTAAAAGCTATTGACATAAGTCTTTGCAAATCGAATTTTTTTGTGCATACCTTGATCAGGGTAAAAGCGAGTGCCGATTGGACGTCTTTACCCTATAGCTCCCATAGGAATAATAGGGTGAAATCGGGTAAAATTTGATGTTTTTCAGAATATTTCGCGCAGTCTAAAAGCTATTGACATGAATGTTTCCAAATCGTTTTTTTTTGCGCATACCTTGATCAGGGTAAAAACGCGTGCCGCTTGGACGTGTATATCCTATAGCTCCCATTGGAATAATAGGGTGAAATCGGTTAGAATTTGATGTTTTTCAGGATATTTCGCGCAGTGTAAAAGCTATTGACGTGAATCTTTCCAAATCGTATTTTTTTGCGCATACCTTGATCAGGGTAAAAGCGCGTGCCGATCGGACGTTAATATCCTATAGCTCCCATAGGAATAATAAGGTGAAATCGGTTAAAATTTGATGTTTTTCAGGATATTTCGCGCAGTGTAAAAACATGTGTACGCAGATCAAGTTTGAAAATCGGCCCGATCGGACGCGTATATCCTATAGCTCTCATGGGAACAATCGGATATAACTTGCAAAAACTGAAGATTTTTCACGCATTGTAAAAGCTATTGACATGAAAGGGTAAAAGCGCGTTCCGATCGGGCGTCTATATCCTATAGCTCCCATACTAATAATAGGGTGAAATCGGTTAAAATTTGATGTTTTTCAGGATATTTCGCGCAGTGTAAAAGCTATTGACTTGAATCTTTCCAAATCGTATTTTTTTGTGCATACCTTGATCAAGGTAAAAGGGCGTGCCGATCGGACGTCTATATCTTATAGCTCCCATAGGAATAATAGGGTTAAATTGGTTAAAATTTGATGTTTTTCAGGATATTTCGCGCAGTCTAAAAGCTATTGACATGAATCTTTCCAAATAGTATTTTTTTGTGAATACCTTTATCAGGGTAAAGGCGCTTGCCGAACGGACGTCTATATCTTATAGCTTCCATAGGAACATTAGGTTAAAGCTGTCAAAATATCCATATTTTTCTGTTTTTATATGACCTTTTTGGAGTCTAAAAGCTATTGACTTGAATCTTTCCAAATCGTATTTTTTTGTGCATACTTTGATCAGGGTAAAGGCGCGTGCCGCTTGGACGTCTATATCCTATAGCTCCCATGGGAATAATAGGGTGAAATCGGTTAAAATTTGATGTTTTTCAGGATATTTCGCGCAGTGTAAAAGCTATTGACATAAATCTTTCCAAATCGTACTTTTTTGTGCTTACCTTGATCAGGGTAAAAGCGCGTGCCGATTAGACGTCTATATCCTATATCTCCCATTGGAATAATAAGAAGGTGAAATCGGTTAAAATTTGATGTTTTTCAGGATATTTCGCGCAGTGTAAAAGCTATTGACTTGAATCTTTCCAAAACGTATTTTTTTGTGCATACCTTGATAAAGGTAAAAGCGCGTGCCGCTTGGACGTCTATATCCTATAGCTCCCATGGGAATAATAGGGTGAAATCGGTTAAAATTTGATGTTTTTCAGGATATTTCGCGCAGTGTAAAAGCTATTGACATAAATCTTTCCAAATCGTACTTTTTTGTGCTTACCTTGATCAGGGTAAAAGCGCGTGCCGATTAGACGCATACCTTGATCAGGGTAAAGGCGCGTGCCGCTTGGACGTCTATATCCTATAGCTCCCATGGGAATAATAGGGTGAAATCGGTTAAAATTTGATGTTTTTCAGGATATTTCGCGCAGTGTAAAAGCTATTGACATAAATCTTTCCAAATCGTACTTTTTTGTGCTTACCTTGATCAGGGTAAATGCGCGTGCCGATTAGACGTCTATATCCTATATCTCCCATTGGAATAATAAGAAGGTGAAATCGGTTAAAATTTGATGTTTTTCAGGATATTTCGCGCAGTGTAAAAGCTATTGACTTGAATCTTTCCAAATCGTATTTTTTTGTGCATACCTTGATAAAGGTAAAAGCGCGTGCCGCTTGGACGTCTATATCTTATAGCTCCCATAGGAATAATAGGGTGAAATTGGTTAAAATTTGATGTTTTTCAGGATATTTCGCGCAGTCTACAAGCTATTGACATGAATCTTTCCAAATCGTATTTTTTTGTGCATACCTTTATCAGGGTAAAGGCGCTTGCCGAACGGACGTCTATATCTTATAGCTTCCATAGGAACAATAGGTTAAAGCTGTCAAAATATCAATTTTTTTCTGTTTTTATATGACCTTTTTGGAGTCTAAAAGCTATTGACTTGAATCTTTCCAAATCGTATTTTTTTGTGCATACCTTGATCAGGGTAAAAACGCGTGCCGCTTGGACGTGTATATCCTATAGCTCCCATTGGAATAATAGGGTGAAATCGGTTAGAATTTGATGTTTTTCCGGATATTTTGCGCAGTGGAAAAGCTATTGACATGAATCTTTTCAAATCGAATTTTTTTGTGCTTACCTTGATCAGGGTAAAAGCGCGTGCCGATTAGACGTCTATATCCTATATCTCCCATTGGAATAATAAGAAGGTGATGTTTTTCAGGATATTTCGCGCAGTGTAAAAGCTATTGACGTGAATCTTTCCAAATCGTATTTTTTTGCGCATACCTTGATCAGGGTAAAAGCGCGTGCCGATCGGACGTTAATATCCTATAGCTCCCATAGGAATAATAAGGTGAAATCGGTTAAAATTTGATGTTTTTCAGGATATTTCGCGCAGTGTAAAAACATGTGTACGCAGATCAAGTTTGAAAATCGACCCGATCGGACGCGTATATCCTATAGCTCTCATAGGAACAATCGGATATAACTTGCAAAAACTAAAGATTTTTCGCGCATTGTAAAAGCTATTGACATGAAAGGGTAAAAGCGCGTTCCGATCGGGCGTCTATATCCTATAGCTCCCATAGGAATAATAGGGTGAAATCGGGTAAAATTTGATGTTTTTCAGAATATTTCGCGCAGTCTAAAAGCTATTCATATGAATGTTTCCAAATCGTTTTTTTTGCGCATACCTTGATCAGGGTAAAAACGCGTGCCGCTTGGACGTGTATATCCTATAGCTCCCATTGGAATAATAGGGTGAAATCGGTTAGAATTTGATGTTTTTCCGGATATTTTGCGCAGTGTAAAAGCTATTGACATGAATCTTTTCAAATCGAATTTTTTTGTGCTTACCTTGATCAGGGTAAAAGCGCGTGCCGATTAGACGTCTATATCCTATATCTCCCATTGGAATAATAAGGTGAAATCGGTTAAAATTTGATGTTTTTCAGGATATTTCGCGCAGTGTAAAAGCTATTGACGTGAATCTTTCCAAATCGTATTTTTTTGCGCATACCTTGATCAGGGTAAAAGCGCGTGCCGATCGGACGTTAATATCCTATAGCTCCCATAGGAATAATAAGGTGAAATCGGTTAAAATTTGATGTTTTTCAGGATATTTCGCGCAGTGTAAAAACATGTGTACGCAGATCAAGTTTGAAAATCGACCCGATAGGACGCGTATATCCTATAGCTCTCATAGGAACAATCGGATATAACTTGCAAAAACTGAAGATTTTTCGCGCATTGTAAAAGCTATTGACATGAAAGGGTAAAAGCGCGTTCCGATCGGGCGTCTATATCCTATAGCTCCCATAGGAATAATAGGGTGAAATCGGTTAAAATTTGATGTTTTTCAGGATATTTCGCGCAGTGTAAAAGCTATTGACTTGAATCTTTCCAAATCGTATTTTTTTGTGCATACCTTGATCAAGGTAAAAGCGCGTGCCGCTTGGACGTCTATATCCTATAGCTCCCATGGGAATAATAGGGTGAAATCGGTTAAAATTTGATGTTTTTCAGGATATTTCGCGCAGTCTACAAGCTATTGACATGAATCTTTCCAAATCGTATTTTTTTGTGCATACCTTTATCAGGGTAAAGGCGCTTGCCGAACGGACGTCTATATCTTATAGCTTCCATAGGAACAATAGGTTAAAGCTGTCAAAATATCCATTTTTTTCTGTTTTTATATGACCTTTTTGGAGTCTAAAAGCTATTGACTTGAATCTTTCCAAATCGTATTTTTTTGTGCATACCTTGATCAGGGTAAAGGCGCGTGCCGCTTGGACGCCTATATCCTATAGCTCCAATGGGAATAATAGGGTGAAATCGGTTAAAATTTGATGTTTTTCAGGATATTTCGCGCAGTGTAAAAGCTATTGACATAAATCTTTCCAAATCGTACTTTTTTGCGCATACCTTGATCAGGGTAAAAGGGCGTGCCGATCGGACGTCTATATCTTATAGCTCGCATAGGAATAATAGGGTGAAATTGGTTAAAATTTGATGTTTTTCAGGATATTTCGCGCAGTCTACAAGCTATTGACATGAATCTTTCCAAATCGTATTTTTTTGTGCATACCTTTATCAGGGTAAAGGCGCTTGCCTAACGGACGTCTATATCTTATAGCTGCCATAGGAACAATAGGTTAAAGCTGTCAAAATATCCATTTTTTTCTGTTTTTATATGACCTTTTTGGAGTCTAAAAGCTATTGACATAAGTCTTTGCAAATCGAATTTTTTTGTTCATACCTTGATCAGGGTAAAAGCGCGTGCCGATTGGACGTCTTTACCCTATAGCTCCTATAGGAATAATAGGGAGAAATCGGGTAAAATTTGATGTTTTTCAGAATATTTCGCTTAGTCTAAAAGCTATTGACATGAATATTTCCAAATCGTTTTTTTTTGCGCATACCTTGATCAGGGTAAAAACGCGTGCCGCTTGGACGTGTATATCCTATAGCTCCCATTGGAATAATAGGGTGAAATCGGTTAGAATTTGATGTTTTTCCGGATATTTTGCGCAGTGTAAAAGCTATTGACATGAATCTTTCCAAATCGTATTTTTTTGCGCATACCTTGATCAGGGTAAAAGCGCGTGCCGATTAGACGTCTATATCCTATATCTCCCATGGGAATAATAAGGTGAAATCGGTTAAAATTTGATGTTTCTCAGGATATTTCGCGCAGTGTAAAAGCTATTGACGTGAATCTTTCCAAATCGTATTTTTTTGCGCATACCTTGATCAGAGTAAAAGCGCGTGCCGATCGGACGTCAATATCCTATAGCTCCTATAGGAATAATAAGGTGAAATCGGTTAAAATTTGATGTTTTTCAGGATATTTCGCGCAGTGTAAAAGCTATTGACATAAATCTTTTCAAATCGTATTTTTTTGTGCTTACCTTGATCAGGGTAAAAGCGCGTGCCGATTAGACGTCTATATCCTATATCTCCCATTGGAATAATAAGGTGAAATCGGTTAAAATTTGATGTTTCTCAGGATATTTCGCGCAGTGTAAAAGCTATTGACGTGAATCTTTCCAAATCGTTTTTTTTTGCGCATACCTTGATCAGAGTAAAAGCGCGTGCCGATCGGACGTCAATATCCTATAGCTCCCATAGGAATAATAAGGTGAAATCGGTTAAAATTTGATGCTTTTCAGGATATTTCGCGCAGTGTAAAAGCTATTTTCGTATTTTTTGTGCAAACCTTGATCATGGTAAGCGCGTGCCGATTGGACGTCTATATCTTAAAGCTTCCATAGGAACAATAGTTAAAAGCTGTCAAAATATCCATTTTTTCTGTTTTTATATGACCTTTTTGCAGTCTAAAAGCTATTGACATGAATCTTTCCAAATCGTATTTTTTTGTGCATAGGGTAAAAGGGCGTGCCGATTGGATTTCTATATCCTATAGCTCCCATAGGAATAATAGGGTGAAATCGGTTAAAATTGGATGTTTTTCAGGATATTTCGCGCGGTGTAAAAGCTACTGACATGAATCGTTCCAAATCGTATTTTTTTGCACATACCTTAATCAAGGTAAAAGTGCGTGCCGCTTAGACGTGTATATCCTATAGCTCCCATAGGAATAATAGGGTGAAATCGGTTAAAATTTGATGTTTTCCAGGATATTTTGCGCAGTGTAAAAGCTATTGACATGAATCTTTTCAAATCGTATTTTTTTGCGCATACCTTGATCAGAGTAAAAGCGCGTGCCGATCGGACGTCAATATCCTATAGCTCCCATAGGAATAATAAGGTGAAATCGGTTAAAATTTGATGTCTTTCAGGATATTTCGCGCAGTGTAAAAGCTATTGACATGAATCTTTTCAAATCGTATTTTTTTGCGCATACCTTGATCAGAGTAAAAGCGCGTGCCGATCGGACGTCAATATCCTATAGCTCCCATTGGAATAATAAGGTGAAATCGGTTAAAATTTGATGTTTTTCAGGATATTTCGCGCAGTGTAAAAGCTATTGACATGAATCTTTTCAAATCGTATTTTTTTGTGCTTACCTTGATCAGGTTAAAAGCGCGTGCCGATTAGACGTCTATATCCTATAGCTCCCATAGGAATAATAGGGTGAAATCGGTTAAAATTTAATGTTTTTCAGGATATTTCGCGCGGTGTAAAAGCTACTGACTTGAATCGTTCCAAATCGTATTTTTTTGCACATACCTTATTCAAGGTAAAAGTGCGTGCCGCTTGGACGTGTATATCCTATAGCTCCCATAGGAATAATAGGGTGAAATCGGTTAAAATGTAATGTTTTTCAGAACATTTCGCGCAGTCTAAAAGCTACTGACATGAATCTTTCCAAATCGTAGTTTTTTGTGCATACCTTAATCAGGGTAAAGGCGCTTGCCGATCGGACGAACAATAGTTCAAAGCTGTCAAAATATTCATTTTTTCCTTTTTTTATATGACCTTTTTGCAGTCTATAAGCTATTGACATAAATCTTTCCAAATCGTATTTTTTCGTGATCAGGGTAAAAGCGCGTCTATATCCTATAGCTCCCATAGGAATAATAGGGTGAAATCGGTTAAAATTTGATTTTTTGTAGTGGCCAGTTTAAATAGAAAGTTTAAATACCTATGCTCTTAATGTTATCTTTATAATTTGCATTAAGTGAAACTTCTGAAGTATAAGACATTTTAGGGTCCACATGCAGAAAGCTTTGACTTGCAAGAGTGCATCCGGAAAAAAAAAAAGAAACGCTCATATATGATAGATAAGCAATCTTCGAGTAACATGCAGGTAGAATGCAGGTATGATTCCTCCGGTTTCGCCCCGGCTTGAGTAATTCGGTGTCGGCAGCTCTGCGCGAACTCTCAACAGCTCGGTTGCGAACCCAAAACTTCTTTAACCGGTTAAAGACGATTCATTACCATCGATCGAGTCATTGTGCCATCGATCAAAAGCGAATACAAGTTGTCGAAAACATACATAAATTACACAATTACATAAAGCAAACTCGTGTCACTTGAACTTTATTATTTAATACTCCATTCCAAATAATCGTTCACTTCACCTCACCGGTTAAAATTGATTAAAAACCAAAGGTAAATTTAATAAATAAATTCGTCGTGAGTGGAAATTAAGATCAAAACCGTTTGCAGATCTTTTCTACTCGGGAGTTGCCGGCTAAGGCCGTGTACTCGCCTGGCCCCTTTGAGGGCCTGCTACCTTTCGACGAGGGACTTTTAATTGGAAATAACTAAGCCAGGTTTTATTGGCTAGTGAAACCGCCTAGTCCAAGCCCTCAATGTCCAGATCAAACCTGACCTGTACCGCTACTGATCAACTTCAGGGAACCCGGATGACAATCACGCTTCGCAAAAATCCGTTTTGGCCAACACGTCGCCGCCTCTCAAACTGTGCCAATGTGGCTACTGGAGAGGTTTTAAAAACAGAAGCTGTATGCGCAAAGCAGTTGCTCCAAAACTGTTGCTGCTAGAGATGGACTGCTGTTCGAGATCTTTTTCTTTTATAAATAATATATAGATTTTGAACTTAAATATAGTGTCGAGGATGGTACGTTGAATAAGGGTATGAAAACAAATAATGAAGTATATTTCTAGTTAATATTAGGCCTTGTTTACTTATAAATCTTTTCGATTCCCTAATATAGCACTCATCAACCACCGTCATCCTTGAGCTCAACGATCGCGCTTGGAAAATGATATAAAAAGTAGAGAGTGAGTTTTCAGTAAGAACAATTAAATGAATTGAAACCTCAAATTATATATATACTTGCGCCCGATTCTTAACTAAAGATACAAAAACTGAAGTCCCAATATCCTAAATACGTACTATTGTACGACTATTTTGTTCATTTAAATATCGATAATTTAGGTTATAACTATTTTCTTTTCTTTATAAATATAAAATCATATACTATAAAAACAATATTAGGGAACTATGAGAATTACTATGAATTATTTTGACGCTTATTTGAATTATTGAAATGTACACTTAATATTAAATGATCACTTAATCTCTTTATTTACTCGTCCCGAGTAGAGCATGTGCAGGTCAGTGTTAATATGAATTAAAACTAGAACTTTTATAAGGGTCATATTAATGTTCAATATGATAAAGGAAGAGAGGGTAAAGAAATGGGATAACTGACATCTAATTCCCAGCCTGAAGAACGAAACACTACTTGGCTATAGTCGGTAGCCTATTACATTTATGTTATTTGACATCCCCACAACTTTTAATAGCCATACACTCGCAGTAATACGTGTACCTAAAATATTATGCTAATGGGATCGGTTGACTATAGGAGAGTAGAAAGACCCCACGACAATCCGGCGAGCTAGTTTGAGCACAGCAAGAGGTACACTGCTCGAAATCCTGTCAATCGTCTGTGTCGTCCGAAATCAAAAGCTATATTCCCTACAACATCTTCCTTTCTTTTGACACAGTGAAACAACCCACATTACATAATTGGCGCCCAGAACGTGTGGCCTTTGAAACCAGGAGAAAAATTAAGGTTTTAGATACCACAAATAAAGCTCTTCCAATTCCACCCAAAAACAATAGTATTTTGCAAATAAATCATGCTAAACTGCGTCTGTCCCTTTTAAGTCTGGATGATATTAACGGATATGCGGTGTTAATTCAAAATTGGATTAATCGACCTTAATTAATTCAGAATATAAGTGGATACAAACAAAAAAAGGGACGAATTTTTGTATTTGATTATAAAACAAACACTTTTGAGTTTAGGGGAAAGCTAGTTCAGAACAAATAATTTCTAAACGCAACAAAATGATCTATATTTAAAATGCCGTTACAACGCACTCCAGAAGGTAGCGTAGTAGGCGGCGATGTGGGGGAACCTGTTCCCGAATTTTGCGGCATCTGTAAAGAGACATTAACTGCAACGCAGTTAAATTGTACCACACTATGTGGACATCGCTTTCACGATAACTGCATGCAGGAATTTACGAAAACTAGCCGAATATGCACTATTTGCAAAATCGAATTTAATCCGGCTATGATCACGTATGAGGAAAACACTCTAGCAGCGGAACTACCAGATAATATGGATTTAGCTCCAGCTCAACAAAATTTTGAATTTCCATCTCCTGAGCAAAGACCTAGAGGTCGAGGAAGGGGACGAGGGGCTAAGTCGCGACAAAACCGTACAGATTTCGATCGCAGGTCGATGAGAACCAGATCACAGGCTCAAAACGGAAGAGATAACTCAGTTGCAAGTACAGCACACTACTCTCAAGAAGGAGATGAGAGCGAGAATACTTCAAACGTTATCCAAGCTATTATAAAAAGCCAGCAAAAAGTCATGATGACAGAACTAAGTTCATTCGTAAAAAGGACTATAGAAGAGAGTCTTAAAGCATCTTAAAGCGACACAGCCGCAACAACCGGATCCTCAAAGTGAAGTACAAAGAAATCAACCTTCACCAAGAATCGCAGAAGGATTAGGAAATCAATTTAGTAGTGCATCGATCAGTGGCACCAGAGAAGGCTGCAAATATTCTGGCCAGTTGGCGTTTAAAATTCGATGGATCAAAAGACTCCATGTACGTTGACGAATTTCAGTACAGGTTGAGGTCTTTAACATCTTCCACTTTGAATAACGACCATGGGCTACTCTGCGCTAACCTGCATCTGTTGTTCTCAGCCAAAGCCAGTGATTGGTTCTGGAAGTTTCATCGGAAGAATCCGCTCTTTTCGTGGAAAACCTTTTCTGTAGCATTCAGACAAAGATTCGAAGATACAAAAGATGACTTTGACTTGTGGGAGTTGATAAGGAGATGGCGACAAAGAGAAGGTGAATCATTTGACGATTTCCAATCAGCCATCGAAGATCTAGTATCTCGCCTTTCCAGTGAAGTAGCAGAAGATAAAATAGTGGATATTTTAAAGCGCAATGCTAAAGTCTCACTTAGATACGAGCTTCTTCACCTAAAAAACACCTAAAAAACCGCTGCGAACTGCGTGAAGAAGTTAAGAAGCATGAAAATTTTTGCAGAGAAACTAACAATGCCATACCTAGAAATAGGTTAGGAAAACAACATGTATCCGAGATCCTAACTGATACTGAAGAGGAAGAAGAATCCGTGGCTCAGATAGTAAAAAGGGATTGGACAAAAGTGATTTGCTTTAACTGTGATCAGATCGGCCACGGTTATAAGGAGTGTTTGGCGGAAAAGCGTTTGCATTGCTATGGATGTGGTGCTAAAGATGTATACAAGCCTCGGTGTCCAAAATGCAATCCGTCGGGAAACCGAAAACAGGATGCGCAGAACCAGCATCGATCAGCGCATCCGAAAAAGTAGAGCCATTTAAAATGTTCGATATTAACGTCGCTAAAGTAGACCAAATTTCTAAATTACACTCATATCCCTTAAAATTAGTCAGTCATGCCGCAACTCAAACTTTAGGCGAACTATTAGATAAAAACGAAAAGAACCATTTAATAATCCATTACTCAATATACGGGTCAAACCCAAACGATCTACATTAAGAAGTCGGGAGTTCTGGAAAAAAGTAAGAGCAGATCGGATTAGAATCGTATCAGCAGTCATTTTGAGTTCAGATACCCGTATAAACGGTTACATTATAATAGAATGTTTATTGAATGGCTTAGGTGCCTGGCATACAGTACATAAACTGTATGCCTAGATTCGCCGCAACTAGAACTTGAACCATTTGGGCTAGGGGTTGCATAAGAGGATCTGAAGACTAGAGCGACAGCCTCTGTTGAATGCAGAATGAGTACAACTTGATTGTGAGAGTCAGAATTGTTACTGATTTTATTGTATAAACTTAACGCTATTTATAGGTATAAAGTGCATAGGTTAACAAAATAGGTATAAAACAAAGTGTCGGTTATTATGCATTATTGGCAATGTGCGTAACCCAGTTACAATTCAGCAGAATACGCTTGTGCCAATAAGTGGGTCATTGATAATGTTGCTGACGGCTTGACCCGATATATGATACTTCAGAGCGCTGACTTATAACTACTGCTGCGACTGAACATTCTGCCGGCCGCTGAACAAGTGTTCAACTATCGCTAATGCTGAACGCAAAACTTCGTGGGGTAGGTTCAGGTGACGGCTGTTCGTCGTTCTCTTGGTTGTTGCAGGTCCGTTGTCGTGGCTTCCAGTTGACGAATCGCCTTCGGAGACAATATGCGATGACCAATATTATTGATATTGCTAACGCCGCATACGCTGCTACTTGATGATGCTGCATGGTGGTGAATTGATTTGACCATGCTGTATCCATTAGCTTAGCCAGCCTTTGTTGTAGACGATCCAGTTCGTCTGATTCAGATGGTTGGGTTGCAGTCTCTCGAGCTGACTCTGATGTGTCTTCCACAACGGGCGTTGTTATGTTGCCAAAACGAATGTACGCTAAGTGTGATTCGGTGATTATCGTGCTGAATGTGCTAATACTAATGTTAGCGTTTCGTGCGGTGCAGCCGGAGGACAGAGACAGTAAACCCGATCCATTAAGGTGAATGGTGGATGGCATCCCTTGCATACAGCTTGAAGTTCTATTTGGTTGTGGGTCGCAAACATCCATCTGTTCCGTTGATGCGTTCTTAACCAAATCAAACCTGCCTTCGACTTAATAATCTCACAGAGTGTTTCAGATTTGTTATTGAATAACTGAAATTCACACCGATTTTCAACGTTGAACGCGGCTTGATGGTTAAAGCAAATGTGTTCGTTGTTGGATAGTACTAGACATTGCTCGAACTCGTCCTCAGTAAGACCAATGAATTGATCTCTGTGGGAATTTACAGCTATGATAGGTGTCTTAATGTCGTATCGATTCTAGCCTCCTGATTTCCACGTCGGGATGGGGATGATGCTGAAGACTTCCTGTTGTGCTGTTGATACCAGAGGCAATGTCATTTTGAATATGACATGATCTGTAGTTGTGGTTCCTTCAGCGCGCATGATTTTATAGAGCTCCATTACATTTTCCGACGAGACCGGCAACATTTGATCCGGAAGTAGATGATCCCGAATTTTGTCTAATTGGTCTCTTAGCTGCTTAGGAGTTACCAGCATGGGACTGATGGTTCGATGACGAACGTCGGTGAGAACGCGGGCAATTTCAGCTTGCATCCGCTGCATCCCAGTTGCAAGAAGGGTTAGCTGGGTAGTTAAGACAACGAATGTTTGCTGCAAGTGGTCGCCTTGATATCTGCCTCGTTCCTTGTTGATGGTTGCTTTTCCTAACTATGTTAATAGTAGAGTCCAAAATTGAAGTCTGATTCTTGATTAACATCCTCAATACGTCTTCCCTGGATTTCACCTCAGTTATAACCTTGGCCATGTCGTCTGCATATCTGGTGTCAAGGACTCCAAAGAGTGAGCTAGCTACATTACCAACTATATCAAGTGGTGATCTGATCTGGTTTATCAGATAACCTCCTTCCTGTAGCTCGCCATATAAATGTGCAAAATGGTCAAGTATGGAGTTGCATGCATTTGCGTTCTTCAACTCAGATCACTTGTGCCTGAGTTCTTTTATCCCAGTGGACAGCATGGTCATATCACTCCAATACGGTTTTAAATCGTAATATGCTATGATATCCATTCTGAGACTGCCGTTCTTGCCGTGCCGAGTCGCTCATAGAAGATGCCGTGCTGGTTGTCGAACTGAGTTACATTTGTTGGCTGTCCCACTGCGAGCGGAAGAATAAGTAGCATTGCTAGTAACGTTGGTAGAACTGGCATTTTTATTTTCTTCCTTTTTGGACTTTGGGACGGTGGAAATGTTAGACCGCTTTGTCGATACTTCTTCTTTAAGAAGCGGCTCAAGCCTCGTGATTGGTCGCTGAAATACGCCAGACGTCTACTACACGTACGTAATTATCCTTGCCAGGATATGTCTCTACTATTCTTCCCATCGGCCAATTCATCACCGGCAGGTTATCTTCTTTTATTAGTACAAGTAGCCCTTCTTTGACGTTCTGCGACATAGTCTTCCATTTGTTGCGCATTTGAAGCTCTTGAAGGTATTCCATTGACCACTGCTTCCAGAATGCGTGCTTAAGTCTGGACACTAATTCCCATCTTTTTATCAATGTTTTGTTGGTTGGGGAGAGATTTACATCGGGTGGGGCCGTTAGAGGCTCACCAATCAGAAAATGGCCTGGGCTTAATGCAGACACATCCGTAGGATCGGACGACATGGGTGTAATAGGTCGAGAATTAAGAATTGCTTCGACTTCCACTATTACAGTGTTAAGCTCCTCAAATGTCAATGTTGCGGTGGCTGTGACTGATACTAGAAACCGTTTCGCAGATTTTACTGCAGCTTCCCACAGCCCGCCGAACGATGGAGCTCGGGGCGGTATGAACTTAAAATCCACCTGTCTCTGATTGCAATGGTGGATGATCTGGGCTTGTGCCTTATCCGTGAAGATCGCTTCTTCTAAGGCCTTTAGTTTATTGTTGGCGCCGACGAAGTTGGTTGCATTATCGCAGTGGATGGTCTGACACCTTCCACATCGACTCAAGAATCGTCGAAGAGCACCTAAGAATGCATCTGTTGCTAGGTCGCTTACCAACTCTAGATGTACTGCCTTCGTAGCGAAACAGCAGAAAACTGCAATATACGCCTTGTCTGGTCTCTTTCCCCTGAGTTTATGGTGAATCCAAATTGGGCCGCAGTAATCAACACCAGAATTAAAGAATGGTCGACCTTGTGTTACTCGGTCGACTGGTAGATTGCCCATTATTTGTTGCATTAGTTTGGGCCGTGCCTTTGTACACTTGACACAACAGTGTATAATGCTTCTCGCCATTGTTTTATCATTAATAATCCAATATTGCTGTCTGGAAATGGCTCTTAACGCCTGCGCACCGCAATGCATGTTCTCTTCATGCATTTCTCGCAACAGCATTCTTACTATTGGATCATTGTAAGGAAGCAAGATTTGATGTTTTGCGTTATACGGGAGTTCAGATTCTTCTAATCTCCCTCCGACTCTGATGAGGCTATCCTTGCCGATCATGGGGGATAGAGAGACGAGAGCGCTCTTTTTGTCCACGGCCTTGTGGGCAACAAGTTGCTTGTACTCACATGCGAAGTAAATTTTCTGAATGGTGCGCAGTATGATCGTACGAGCGTGACTTAGTTCACCAATGCATAGGGTGGTTGTACTTGATCTGTTTCTTTTGTAACAGAAACGCATCATATATGCCACAATTCTTTGTAGTTTTTGAAAACTATTGCTATGATTGCAATTATAGAGTTCTTCCCCTGTCTGTTCCTGACATGCTGGAAGACTCACTTGTTTTGTTCGCCGTTCAAGATCACTTGGACCGATTACGGGTATCTTGATCCATTTTTCCCTTGAACTGTGCAGAAAAAGTGGTCCATACAGCCAGAGGGTATGTTCTGATAATTTGCTGGCTGCAATTCCTTTTGATAGTACATCTGCTGGATTGTTTGCCGAGGACACATGTCGCCATTGAGATGGAAATGAGACAGCTTGGATTTTTGCTATACGATTCGAATCGAACGTGTGGTATGCGGCCGACGATGCTTTTATCCAGGACAAAACTACAGTTGAGTCAGTGCAGAAGTATCCAGAAGCCCTTTCGATCGGTAATCGCAAATCCTTTCTTACTCTGTGTCTTAGTTCAACTCGCAACAGCGCAGCACATAGTTCAAGGCGGGGCAAAGTTTCTTTCGCGGATGGAGCCACTAGTGACTTGGAGCAAAGAAGTCGTACCGAAATTTGATTGTTTTTGTAGGTAGCTCTTATATATACTGCTGCTCCGTACGCACGCTCTGATGCATCCACAAATGTGTGTACTTCTTGATGGACTGGAACCTTTCCATTATAGATATGCCTTGGAATTTGCATACTGTTTAATGCTTGCAGATCCGATCGATAGTTCTTCCAATCATTTTGAAGCTCTTGAGGGAGCTCATCGTCCCAACTCAGGTTCAGTGCCCAAAGCGTTTGCATAAATATTTTTGCCTTTACTAACACGGGGGCAAATAATCCAAGTGGGTCCCAAATTTGTGCTGACTCGGAACTTACCACGCGTTTGGTAATGATTGACGCCTCGCTTTTCTGTGATCGCCCACACAGTTGATCTCTTTGGGGCATCCATACCAAACCCAACGTCTTGACACTGTAGTGTTTCAATGTTTCGTCTAGCTTGACGGTTTTGATGGTGTCTGCTTCGGGAACGTCTGTTAGAATTTGCCAATTATTGGAGCACCATTTTCGAAGCTTGAAACCGGATGGTAACAATATTTTATTTAATTCCTGTTGATTTGACTCTTCCCCAACGCTTTTGCTCCAAGACATCATCTACGAGAAATCGTGCTTTAGAACAACGACCAAGCGGGAATTACCTTTGCCTTCTCGGACGTAATCTAAGATTTTGTTCTAGAATGGGCTGACGTTGTACCGTGTTACGGTTTTACCGGAAATTAAGATCATCTGAATTTTCTCCAACGACTGTTGAACTGATCGTCAGATCATCCACACCTGCCAACGTTTTCTCTATGTCCGCTGTAAACACGTATTAAGTGCGGAAGCGTAATAGAATCAAATAGCTCGCTTTGCACAGTGGGTCCAGCATAATTCGTTCAAAATTGTTGTGTTTTGAAAGCGTCGACTACCCTCACTTTGTTGTACTCTTTCCGGCTTTCACAGTGGTGGGGATAGAGGTACGGGATTTTTTGGTCTTTTTCATGTTCCGAGTCTTGTATTCATCAAATCCACGTACCCTTCCAACATCAGGTGACGTTCTTCTTTCCAAGCCAGAAATCTATCGTGGCTGTTTTCTGTATCCCCCAGGCTGAAGACTGTTCAGAAAATGGGAGTTTCACCACAAATTTGCCATCCTTTGCCACTCATTGGTGATCGATGCCTTTCCTCGGCTTCAAGATTTTCTACACTCAGAAAAAAAATCGCCCTGAATTTTAGAAAATCGCCATACTTTTTAAACAAAGGCAGCTCGCCTTGCCCTTTAGAAAAAATATTTCTAAAAATAGAAAAAAAAATTTCTGAAATTTAGGGTTAGTTTTTGCAAAATTGAATAAGAAGAAGAAAAAAAATCGGGGAATCGGGAGTTATGCCAACTCCACCCCTCTCTGTAGTGTGGGGTGTTGTTGTTGGGGTTCTCGTTTCTCAACTTATTTTTCTCTCCTCTATTTAAACACAAGGATGACGTCACGATGCTTGTACACAAACACACTTTTAATCTTAAATTGTAACTGAAATAATAACTGAAATTATTATATTATTTATTAATGATAAAATAAAAATCAAATAACTTACTATCTTGAAAAAAACATTTTGGTCGCTCGCGGAATCAACCCCTTACCTCACATTTGCAGTCAAACACTCTACTAGCTGCGCCAGGGAAGCATCACGAGAGGCGCTTACAAAGTACATTCTCATCTGTTCTCTTGGGTTCTAGGTTTTTACTCTTATTAT
Organism: Drosophila mimetica; assembly: GCA_037075245.1. NCBI lineage: Eukaryota > Metazoa > Arthropoda > Insecta > Diptera > Drosophilidae > Drosophila > Drosophila mimetica. Next base: position 28,234,789 of record JBAMCH010000007.1, on the reverse strand, counting down.
CCATTATGTGTGTATAGTTTACCTAAATCCTTATTTGTATTAAAGTATACATATTAATGCGACAAACAAAAAAAAAAAAAAGACGCAAAAAATGTCCGCCTCGACGTGGATCGAACACACGCTTCCGAATATAAGCGTAGAAAACCAAAATCCGCTCGCATTAGACCCCTAGCACCGATTGGGCCATTTTAAAAATTAAGGCGATTTTTCTTAGTTTGAAAGAAAAATTTCTGAATAACAGAAAATTTTTCTAAAAGTGGATAACAAGAGGAGTTGATCTAATAGGGTAAGTTTTTCTTATTATTTAGAAAAATATTTCTGAAAAATAGAAATATTTTCAAAATTTCAAGGCGATTTTAAAGTAGCGATTTCTAAAATAGGGCGATTTTTTTTCTGAGGTAGAGTCCAGAATCTTCCATAGTGTGTCGTCTTCTTCGTCTGGACTAATCTATCCGAGAATCCTTCCGCAATATCCATCCATTTTGTATTCTGAAGAACTGGTCCTCCTGCCTTTAGTATCGTCTGCTTTGGCCCGAATTCTCCTTCGTAAGCATTACTTTCCTGCTTATCAAATTCACGCTGAGCAGTTTGGTTGTGCTCCATTAACTGATGCGCCGGTTGATCAGCTATTATGAGTGTATCATTGATTCTATTTGAACATTGCTCTTGCTCTACTCCGTGAGAAGTTCAGAAGTTTAGTGACGTACTGAAGCCATCGTTGGAAATAATTATTTGTATCTGAATCTAGCGCCTCTGAAGGTACCAACTTGACCATTGCTAGCCTTCACTGATACTTTGACTGTGGCCAGCAAGTTATAATTCTTGTTGCTTCTGCACCTAATAGTGAATTTGATTGGATGTCACCTGATGTGGTTTCCAGATCAACAAAGTATGATGTTTCTTGTTGCACTTAAAACACGGGCGACCTCGCAATTTTGCCTTGTGGTCAGCCAAGCAGTTGACACAAGTCCTTGTTTTTGTACCAATTAACTCGTTCGGGATTTTTGCTCGAAGCACATTATAGAGCCAGTGATTCCTTTTGCAAAATTGACAGCTTGGTCCTTTTCCAGTACTGGCTGATGAGCATGTTGGACCCTTCTGTTCCTTTCTTGATTGTTGTCCCTTTTTTCGTGTTCCAAGAACTCGGATGCGCTGGTCCAGAAAGCTGAGCAGTGTGTCGGGACCCCGTTAGAGGCTCACCAATCAGAAAATGGCCTGGGGTTAATGCAGACACATCCGTAGGATCGGACGACATGGGTGTAATAGGTCGAGAATTAAGAATTGCTTCGACTTCCACTATTACAGTGTTAAGCTCCTCAAATGTCAATGTTGCGGTGGCTGTGACTGATACTAGTAACCGTTTCGCAGATTTTACTGCAGCTTCCCACAGCCCGCCGAACGATGGAGCTCGGGGCGGTATGAACTTAAAATCCACCTGTCTCTGATTGCAATGGTGGATGATCTGGGCTTGTGCCTTATCCGTGAAGATCGCTTCTTCTAAGGCCTTTAGTTTATTGTTGGCGCCGACGAAGTTGGTTGCATTATCGCAGTGGATGGTCTGACACCTTCCACATCGACTCAAGAATCGTCGAAGAGCACCTAAGAATGCATCTGTTGCTAGGTCGCTTACCAACTCTAGATGTACTGCCTTCGTAGCGAAACAGCAGAAAACTGCAATATACGCCTTGTCTGGTCTCTTTCCCCTGAGTTTATGGTGAATCCAAATTGGGCCGCAGTAATCAACACCAGAATTAAAGAATGGTCGACCTTGTGTTACTCGGTCGACTGGTAGATTGCCCATTATTTGTTGCATTAGTTTGGGCCGTGCCTTTGTACACTTGACACAACAGTGTATAATGCTTCTCGCCATTGTTTTATCATTAATAATCCAATATTGCTGTCTGGAAATGGCTCTTAACGCCTGCGCACCGCAATGCATGTTCTCTTCATGCATTTCTCGCAACAGCATTCTTACTATTGGATCATTGTAAGGAAGCAAGATTTGATGTTTTGCGTTATACGGGAGTTCAGATTCTTCTAATCTCCCTCCGACTCTGATGAGGCTATCCTTGCCGATCATGGGGGATAGAGAGACGAGAGCGCTCTTTTTGTCCACGCCCTTGTGGGCAACAAGTTGCTTGTACTCACATGCGAAGTAAATTTTCTGAATGGTGCGCAGTATGATCGTACGAGCGTGACTTAGTTCACCAATGCATAGGGTGGTTGTACTTGATCTGTTTCTTTTGTAACAGAAACGCATCATATATGCCACAATTCTTTGTAGTTTTTGAAAACTATTGCTATGATTGCAATTATAGAGTTCTTCCCCTGTCTGTTCCTGACATGCTGGAAGACTCACTTGTTTTGTTCGCCGTTCAAGATCACTTGGACCGATTACGGGTATCTTGATCCATTTTTCCCTTGAACTGTGCAGAAAAAGTGGTCCATACAGCCAGAGGGTATGTTCTGATAATTTGCTGGCTGCAATTCCTTTTTAAAGTACATCTGCTGGATTGTTTGCCGAGGACACATGTCGCCATTGAGATGGAAATGAGACAGCTTGGATTTTTGCTATACGATTCGAATCGAACGTGTGGTATGCGGCCGACGATGCTTTTATCCAGGACAAAACTACAGTTGAGTCAGTGCAGAAGTATCCAGAAGCCCTTTCGATCGGTAATCGCAAATCCTTTCTTACTCTGTGTCTTAGTTCAACGCGCAACAGCGCAGCACATAGTTCAAGGCGGGGCAAAGTTTCTTTCGCGGATGGAGCCACTAGTGACTTGGAGCAAAGAAGTCGTACCGAAATTTGATTGTTTTTGTAGGTAGCTCTTATATATACTGCTGCTCCGTACGCACGCTCTGATGCATCCACAAATGTGTGTACTTCTTGATGGACTGGAACCTTTCCATTATAGATATGCCTTGGAATTTGCATACTGTTTAATGCTTGCAGATCCGATCGATAGTTCTTCCAATCATTTTGAAGCTCTTGAGGGAGCTCATCGTCCCAACTCAGGTTCAGTGCCCAAAGCGTTTGCATAAATATTTTTGCCTTTACTAACACGGGGGCAAATAATCCAAGTGGGTCCAAAATTTGTGCTGACTCGGAACTTACCACGCGTTTGGTAATGATTGACGCCTCGCTTTTCTGTGATCGCCCACACAGTTGATCTCTTTGGGGCATCCATACCAAACCCAACGTCTTGACACTGTAGTGTTTCAATGTTTCGTCTAGCTTGACGGTTTTGATGGTGTCTGCTTCGGGAACGTCTGTTAGAATTTGCCAATTATTGGAGCACCATTTTCGAAGCTTGAAACCGGATGGTAACAATATTTTATTTAATTCCTGTTGAATTTAAACTGCTTCCGCAACGCTGTTTGCTCCAGTGAGACAGTCATCTACGTAGAAATCGTGCTTTAGAACAGACGATCCAAGCGGGAATTGATCCTTTGCCTTCTCGGACAAGTAATCTAAGCATTTTGTTGCTAGGAATGGGGCTGACGTTGTACCGTAGTTGACGGTTTTGAGCCGGTAATATTTAAGATCATCTGATGGATTCTTTCTCCAGACGACTAGTTGATGATACTGATCGTCAGGATGCATCCACACCTGCCGATACGTTTTCTCTATGTCCGCTGTAAACACGTATTTATGAGTGCGGAAGCGTAATAGAATTGCAAATAGCTCGCTTTCCACAGTGGGTCCAGCATAGAGTATGTCGTTCAAAGACTTGTTGCTGGTGGTTTTGCATGAAGCGTCGAACTACCCTCAACTTTGTTGTACTGCTTTCCGGCTTTAGCACACAGTGGTGTTGAAATGAAGTAGTGATTAGCGGGTATATTTGTTTGGTGCACTTGTTTCATGTGTCCGAGTGCTTCGTATTCATCCATGAAGTCCACGTAGCCCTTCCAGACATCAGGTGACGTTCTTCTTTCCAGAGCCAGAAATCTATTCGTGGCTGTTTTCTGTGATGCCCCCAGGGCTGAAGACTGTTCAGAAAATGGGAGTTTCACCACAAATTTGCCATCCTTTGCCACTCATTGGTGATCGATGCCTTTCCTCGGCTTCAAGATTTTCTAGAGTCCAGAATCGTTCCAATAGTGTGTCGTCTTCTTCGTCTGGAGCTGAATCGTGATCCGAGGAGATCCTTCCGGCAATGATCCATCCAAGTTTTGTATTCTGAAGAACTGGTCCTCCTGCCTTTAGTATCGTCTGCTTTGGCAGCAGCAATGAATAGTAGTGCTCTGCTTCGATAAGCATGTCAATCTTTCCTGGCTTATCGAAATTCGGATCGGCTAGAGCTATGTTGCTTGGGATTTGTAGGCTTGCCGAATTTAACTGATGCGCCGGTTGATCAGCTATTATGAGTGGTATGCATTGATTCTATTTGAACATTTGCTCTTGCTCTACTCCGTAGAGAAGTTCCATGAAGTTTTAGTGACAGTACTGAAGCCATTCGGTTGGAAATCAGATTTATTTGTGATCCTGAATCTAGCAGCGCTCTGAAGGTACCAACTTGACCATTGCTAGCCTTCACTGATACTTTGACTGTGGCCAGCAAGTTATAATTTTTGTTGCTTGCTGCACCTACAGTAGGTGAATGTTGATTGGATGGTGCACCTGATGTGGTTTCCAGATGCAACAAAGTATGATGTTTCTTGTTGCACTTAAAACACGGGCGACCTCGGCAATCTTTTGCCTTGTGGTCATTGCCGAAGCAGTTGACACACAGTCCTTGTTTTTGTACCCAATTAACTCGTTCGGGTATTGTTTTGCTGCGGAAGTCATCGCATTTATAGAGCCAGTGATTCCTTTTGCAAAATTGACAGCTTGGTCCTTTTCCAGTACTGGCTGATGAGCATGTTGGACCCTTCTGTTCCTTTCTTGATTGTTGTCCCTTTTTTCGTGTTCCAAGAACTCGGATGCGCTGGTCCAGAAAGCTGAGCAGTGTGTCGGGACCCTGTAACTCTCGGGACCCATCTAACGACTGCTCGTATAGGGCTCTGCTTGCCAGATCCAATTTTTGCTTGATGATGGCAATCAATATTGTATCCCAATTTGATACATCGATGCCCAGTGCTAGAGACTCGATAGTTGTAATGTAAAACTCTTTTAATGACCTTGGATCATCACTCACTGTGTTTTGATGCAAGAAACGATTGAGAATCGTGTCTGCCACATGTCGGGAATTGTTGTAGGAATCGACTAATATACCCCAGGCGCTGAGGTAATTTTCTTTCTTAAGATCGATGTGTCTTATCAATCTTTCAGCCTCTCCAGTTACGGTGGTCTTTAGGTACCACATTTTCCGTACCGTCGGCATGTTAGTATCATGGACCATGCATTTGAATAAATCAAAAAACTGAGTCCATTTGAGTAGATCCCCATCGAATTTGGGGATGCTGACTCTGGGCAAATGCATATCTTCATTGCTAGAGGAGTTTGATTTGGCTCCTAAGACATCTTGAATTTCCTTTTCAAGTTTTAGGAAGGATTTCATGTCATAACCTCCCTTGCTTGGATCATCGTAATCTTCATGTACCGAGAAATGGATCTCTTGCGTTTGCGCCCATAGTGATTTTATCAAATCACTTGTTACGGTCTTTCCCGTACCTGAATACTCTTTCAGAGCGCGCTTAATAGAATCTGATATTGCCTTTTGTCGACGACATGCTGATATTAGTTTCTGGAACTCTACCGTGGGCTGCTGAATGCTTGCAGGGTTACCAGTTGGGACTGGATTTACCTCGGCTTGGCTTGTTGATTGTTCCATGCCGTCCCGTATGATAGCTCGATATTTGTCGTATGACTCACGACAGTCGTTGTAGAACTTCATGTATGCCGTAGTTCTATACTTTTGAGGAATCTTGAGATCATTTTTTGTGAATTGACTCCAAGCGTCATCGAGTATGGTTAGTCTGTTTTCATAATAGTTCGGACTTGATTTCCTCTCCAATGAATCTTTCTTGAAGTTGATGATAAATTTTGAGATTTCTTGACTGATCTTCTATTGCACGTCTAGTGCTTCTGTGACTGCTTGCTCATCCATGTCACTCATATTTATTACCTTGTGTTTAAAACTTCTGACCCGTTGGGAGTGTTTTATTTGCTTGTATAGCTGGATACGCTCCTATTCGCAACCGAATTGGTCAAAGAAGCTTATAACACTTATGAATGATTTGGGTGAATTTGATGACAGCAACTGTGGTGCTGAGTTCTGGTTTCAAAGTGTCGCCTGTTGACAACTTTGAAAATGTGTCCGGGATTGGATGATCTAAGTCCGTTTACCGGGATCACAAACAAACAAAACGATTTTATTAAATCGTTGACGGATGAATGAGCTGGTCGCCTTGTTGACCAGTCTTCCAACTTCCTGAGTCGACCTTGTTCAGGTGTCCTTAATCTGTCGCCTTGTTGACGACTTGGGCAAAAGGACTTGTATGGAAGATATCTCCAACGTTGTGTTCTAGGGTGTGACCTCTTGGTGAGATCACGTCGGGGTCACCAAAATGATTATTGAATGGCTTAGGTGCCTGGCATACAGTACATAAACTGTATGCCTAGATTCGCCGCAACTAAAACTTGAACCAGTTGGGCTAGGGGTTGCATATGAGGATCTGAAGACTAGAGCGACAGCCTCTGTTGAATGCAGAATGAGTACAACTTGATTGTGAGAGTCAGAATTGTTACTGATTTTATTGTATAAACTTAACGCTATTTATAGGTATAAAGTGCATAGGTTAACAGAATAGGTATAAAACAAAGTGTCGGTTATTATGCATTATTGGCAATAGGCGTAACCCAGTTACAATTCAGAATACGCTTGTGCCAATAAGTGGGTCATTGATAATGTTGCTGACGGCTTGACCCGATATATGATACTTCAGAGCGCTGACTTATAACTACTGCTGCGACTGACCAATAGAAGGTACAACTTTTAAAGCGCTTTTGGATTCGGGTGCAACTGTAAGTTGTTTAGGGGGAGCCGCAGCCAAAACCCGCAAATGTTCAGGGAAAATACGAACAGCTAGCAATGAGTCTTGTTTAGTTATCGCAAAACTTTTAGTCCCAATTAGGTTTCAACATAAAGTTAAGGAAATAGATTTTTTTTGATTCCGGAATTAAAACAAGATGTTTACCTAGGAGTTGACTTCTGGCAGAGTTTCGGTCTTTTAGCTAAGTTACTTAATAAAGAAAAAACAGTATGTGAGTTAGATACAGGAGATGATTCCTCCAGAAAAGAGGATCCAAAAATGCATTTATTAACGGAAGATCAGAAAGTTGAACTTGAAAACATTTCCATCATTTGAACGGGAAGGACTGGGTTGTACATCACTTATTGAACACTCGATGATTAAAAAAAAGATGGTTAAAAAAAGGAAATAAAAACAGGTTATGCTTAGATTCACGCGAAATTAACAAATACACACGAAAGGACGCATATCCCTTGCCCCATATAAATGGAATACTTAGTCGGCTGCCTCCAGCCAAATACATAACAGGGCTGGATATGAAGCATGCCTACTGGCAAATACCTCTAGCTGAGTCTTCTCGACCTTACACTGTGTTCACTATACCAAACAGGCCACTTTACCACAATAAAGTTATGCCTTTTGGGCTAACGAATGCCGCTCAGAGTCTATGTAGGCTTATGGATCAAGTGATACCCGCCCATCTGCGAACGCGTGTTTTCGTCTATTTAGACGATCTTTTAGTGTTGTGCGATGATTTTGAATCTCATCTTATGTTGTTACGAGCAAAGTCCAATTTCTGTATGCAGGAAATTAAGTATCTCGGGTTCATAATTGGATATGGCCAACTGAAAACCGATCCTGGAAAAATTAAAGCAATTGAGGATTTGCCAATACCGAGTTCAGTAAAGCAACTGAGGCGTTTTCTGGGTCTTGCCGGATGGTATCGTCGTTTTGTCGATAATTATGCCACAGTCAGTGGTCCGCTTACCGAGCTTCTAAGGAAGTCGAAACACTTTGCATGGAATTCTACAGCAGACGAAGCCTTTAACACCCTTAAACGATGTCTTACGTCCGCACCGATTTTATCCACCCCCAATTTTACGAAACCCTTTCTGCTGTTGTGCGACGCAAGTACTTTTGGATTGGGATGTGTGTTAGCGCAAAACAATGAGGAGAATGAGGAACGCTCAAAGAAACTACTCTGTAACGGAGTTAGAATGTTTGGAGTAATAAAAGGAATCCGTAAGTTTTGGGCGTACGTAGAGGGTCAGGATTTTGAAGTAATCACTGATCACGCGTCTCTACAGTGGCTTATAAGTCAAAAGGAATTGTCTGGTCGTCTGGCTCGTTGGGCTCTCCTTCCGAATAACTCATAGAAAAGGAACCCAAAACGTTGTAGCAGACGCGCTTTCGCGAAAAGATGAACCTGTCGTATCCAAAGTAGAAGAACAGGTACCAATAGTCGATCTTAATTCCGAGGAGTATGTTAATCTTATAGAAAATATTCGTACTAATCAGGCTAAGTTACCCGATTTAAAGATAGTAGATGGGATAATTTATAAAAGAACAGAACCAGTTAGGGGCAACGACATTGAAGACCAATTAGTTTGGAAATTATGGGTACCGGCTAGGTTAACACTAGATGTTATTATCAGAGCCCATGACCCGCCTAACGCATCTCTAGTGGAGTAGGAAAAACTATTGAAAAAATCAGAAGATATTTGTTTTGGCCAAAGATGGTAAAGCAGATACGGGAATACATAGCTAGCTGTGATGTTTGTAGACAGACCAAACATCCTAATGTAGTCTTAAAACCGCCTATGGGGAAGCCCATGATATCCTATCGACCTTTCCAGAAGCTTTACATGGATCTTCTAGGACCTTACCCAAGATCACGAAATGGAAACATTGGAATCCTTATAATAGTAGATCACTTTACAAGATTCCATTTCTTGCACCCTCTTCGAAAGTTTACCTCAAACCGAATCTGTGAATTTCTGGAAAACAGTGTGTTTTGTACCTTTGGCGTACCTGAAACTGTATTGACCGGTAATGGGTCACAGTTTGTCTAACCATTTTAAAGCATTCACTACTCGTTTTGGAGTTAAGCCAGCGAGCGGCTGAACCGATCAGTTTTGGCCGCAATACGGGCCTATATAAATCAGGATCACACCACTTGGGATGTTAAGTTACCAGAAATTAGTGCAGCATTAAGATCCAGCGTACACCAAAGTACGGGATATTCCCTATATCTGTTAGCATTTGGCCAAAATATGATTTTAAACAGGAAAGATTATGAGATACTACGTCGACTCCAATTACTTTCGGGGGATACTAAAATAGGATATGCAGATGCGCTTCAAACCATGCGGATAGCCGCACGTCAAAATGTTTCCGAGGCACATGATCGAAATGCAACCAGATACAATTTGCGTTGTAGAAATATAAGTTTAAAAGAAGGTGATAAGGTATTAGCTCGAAATTTTTGCCAACGCAGTGCAATCAAAAAGTTTAGTGCAAAATTGGCACCAGTCTTTGTACCAGCCATTGTTGAACGTAAGGTAGGATCGTCTTACTATCAGTTATCAAATGAACAAGGTAAAAAGTTAGGAATTTTTCATCTAAAAGATATCATAGTAAGAACATAAGAAACTGTCCTTCTTTCTGTTTTCTCATTGCCAGTTATAACTAGCACTCGCATACTGTGTGTAGTGGCCAGTTTAAATAGAAAGTTTAAATACCTATGCTCTTAATGTTATCCTTATAATTTGCATTAAGTGAAACTTCTGAAGTATAAGACATTTTAGGGTCCACATGCAGAAAGCTTTGACTTGCAAGAGTGCATCCGAAAAAAAAAAAAAAAACGCTCATATATGATAGATAAGCAATCTTCGAGTAACATGCAGGTAGAATGCAGGTATGATTCCTCCGGTTTCGCCCCGGCTTGAGTAATTCGGTGTCGGCAGCTCTGCGCGAACTCTCAACAGCTCGGTTGCGAACCCAAAACTTCTTTAAGCGGTTAAAGACGATTCATTACCATCGATCGAGTCATTGTGCACACAAGTGCGAATACACGTTGTCGAAAACATACATAAATTACATAATTACATAAAGCAAACTCGTGTCACTTGAACTTTATTATTTAATACTCCAGTCCAAATAATCGTTCACTTCACCTCACCGGTTAAAATTGATTAAAAACCAAAGGTAAAGATAAATAAATTCGTCGTGAGTGGAAATTAAGATCAAAACCGTTTGCAGATCTTTTCTACTCGGGAGTTGCCGGCTAAGGCCGTGTACTCGCTTGGCCCCTTTGAGGGCCTGCTACCTTTCGACGAGGGACTTTTAATTGGAAATAACTAAGCCAGGTTTTATTGGCTAGTGAAACCGCCTAGTCCAAGCCCTCAATGTCCAGATCAAACCTGACCTGTACCGCTACTGATCAACTTCAGGGAACCCGGATGACAATCACGCTTCGCAAAAATCCGTTTTGGCCAACACGTCGCCGCCTCTCAAACTGTGCCAATGTGGCTACTGGAGTGGTTTTAAAAACAGAAGCTGTATGCGCAAAGCAGTTGCTCCAAAACTGTTGCTGCTAGAGATGGACTGCTGTTCGAGATCTTTTTCTTTTATAAATAATATATAGATTTTGAACCACATATAGTGTCGAGGATGGTACGTTGAATAAGGGTATGAAAACAAATAATGAAGTATATTTCTAGTTAATATTAAGCCTTGTTTACTTATAAATCTTTTCGATTCCCTAATATAGCACTCATCAACCACCGTCATCCTTGAGCTCAACGATCGCGCTTGGAAAATGATATAAAAAGTAGAGAGTGAGTTTTCAGTAAGAACAATTAAATGAATTGAAACCCCAAATTATATATATACTTGCTAACTTCTTAACTAAAGATACAAAAACTGAAGTCCCAATATCCTAAATACGTACTATTGTACGACTATTTTGTTCATCTAAATATCGATAATTTAGGTTATAACTATTTTCTTTTCTTTATAAATATAAAATCATATACTATAAAAACAATATTAGGGAACTATGAGAATTACTATGAATTATTTTGACGCTTATTTGAATTATTGAAATGTACACTTAATATTAAATGATCACTTAATCTCTTTATTTACTCGTCCCGAGTAGAGCATGTGCAGGTCAGTGTTAATATGAATTAATATGAATTAATATGAATTTTTATAAGGGTCATATTAATGTTCAATATGATAAAGGAAGGGAGGGTAAAGAAATGGGATAACTGACATCTAATTCCCAGCCTGAAGAACGAAACACTACTTGGCTATAGTCGGTAGCCTATTACATTTATGTTATTTGACATCCCCACAACTTTTAATAGCCATAAACTCGCAGTAATACGTGTACCTAAAATATTATGCTAATGGGATCGGTTGACTATCCATCTTGGGATTCGGATTTGTTCTAAAAGCAATAAATTTTCTCTATAACTTACCCAATAATCTTTTTCTTCTTTGGATAATTCTTGATCCCATTCACTCTTATTTATCCATAATTTTTGAATAAAAAGTTTTCCCAAAATAGTTACAGGAGCCAACCATCCTAAAGGGTCATATATTTTTGATAATGTTGATAGCACTATCCTTTTATTAATGTTTTTCGAGTCCCCGCAATTTACTTTGAAATTAAACAAATCCTTTTGCGGTTCCCATTGAAGCCCCAGGGTTTTTACGGTTTCATTTTCCACAAGAGTGAGAACCTTGTTATCTCCTGTATCTTCTACAGTTTCCATTATTTTTAAACTGTTGGAAATCCATTTTCTTAAATTCATTCCCACTTTTTCTAATTCTCTCTCTCTCTAATCTCACTTACATCTTTGTTTTTGCATTTATCAGCAATATCTACTAGAACTCTAGTAGCTAAATATGGTGCAGATGCAGTACTATATGTGACTGTTGTCAATTTATAATTTTTTCATCTGGAGAATCTCTCCATAAAATATATTGGTACTCTTGATCATTATCAATAATATTTATCTGACGATACATTTTTTCAACGTCCGCAGATACAACAAATTTCCATTTTCTCCACTTAATGATAACGTCAAAAATATTTTTGAACTCGTGGACCAACCCACATTATTTCGTTCAAACTTGTATTATTAGTTGTTTTTGCTGAAGCGTCAAAAACAACTCTTAATTTGGTCGTCAGGCTTGAATCTCTAGTTACAGCCTGGTGAGGTAAAAAGTATTTTCCTTCATTCTCCACTTCGACCATATGTCCTAAATCCATATATTCATGCATTAATTTAGCGTAGTCTAACCTTAGTTTTTCATTTCTTTTTAATTTTTTCTCAAGATTCATAAAACGAGCCATTGCCTGTTTCTTAGAATCTCCTAAGGTGACATCATCTTTAAATGGAATTGACACAATGTATCGACCATCTGAATCTTTTTTTGTAGTTTTTATGAAATGATTTTCACATATTTCAGACTCAATATCATTTTTGTCTTCTTCCTCGACTTCCCAATACCGATCCATATCTTTTAATTCGATGGTGGTTGCTACAATTGTCTTCTTACCTTTGGATTTTTTGCATCCAGAGACAATCCACCCGAAATCGGTTTTTTGACCGAGGAGGCCATTAATTATACCCGTTACTCGTAGAGTAAAAGGGTATATTAGATTCGTGCAAAAGTATGTAACAGGTAGAGGGAAGCGTTTCCGACCATATAAAGTATATATATTCTTGATCAGGATCACTAGCCGAGTCGATCTAGCCATGTCCGTCTGTCCGTCTGTCTGTCCGTCTGTCTGTCCGTCTGTATGAACGCTGAGATCTTGGAAACTATAAAAGCTAGAAGATTGAGATTTGGCATGCAGATTCTAGGGGTTAATACGCAGCGCAAGTTTTTCACGCCGATGTGCCACGCCCTCTCTAACGCCCACAAACCGCGAAAAACTGTGACCCGTTCTGTATGAACGCTGAGATCTCGGAAACTATAAAAGCTAGAAGATTGGGATTTGGCATGCAGATTCTAGGGGTTATTACGCAGCGCAAGTTTTTCACGCCGATGTGCCACGCCCCCTCTAACACCCACAAACCGCGAAAAACTGTGGCACCCACAGTTTTGAAGCTATATTCACGGGAAAAGAAATGTGTATTTGTTTCATCAATACATATTGGCAGACCAAAGTGGGAACCCCCCCCCCCCCCCTAACGCCCACAAACCGTGAAAAGCTGTGGCGCCCATAGTTTTAAAGCTAGAGCAAAAGTGTAAACGCCATCTTGTTTGGGTTATTAACGTTTACCGAAATGTAGAAAAAATTTTTTAAATTTTTTGAAGCGGGTGCTTGGTTTGCCCTGCTTGAGACTGCTGACTTTAGCTGAGTAACGGGTATTTGATAGTCGAGGCACTCGACTATAGCGTTCCCTCTTGTTTTGACCACTCCATTCTGCAGAATGTGAGTGTATAGATCTGCCCCAATTATCAGATCTACACGACCCGGCTTATTAAAGTCTGGGTCAGCCAAATTGTACTTCTTCCACTTTGATTTGTCAACATTAACTGTGCTGACTGGGAGAGCCCTCATTAATTTCGGAAGTATTAGTGCTTCAGCTCTTATCGTTTTTTGGGAATTATTTCGTTTAATTGAAAGATATACTTTGTGATTTGATATGCACTTTCCCGTGGACGATACTCCACTGATCTCTATCTGGGAACGAATTTTGGGTAATTTCAGAATCTGCGCAGATTCTTCTGAAATTATTGTGCTTTGAGAGCCACTGTCGATCAAAGTTCTAAAATTTTCGAAACCTCCATCAGAGGTTTGAATTTGAATGCGTGCTGTAGCTAGCAACGCTAGTTCCGATGTCATACACGTATTAACTTTTTCATTACTCTTTTCAATTTTTTGGTCTGTATTAGACTTTACATAGATGTGTAGCATACTGTGATGATTTCTTTTACAAATCGAACATGAATTGTCACTTTGACATTGTTCGGAGCAGAACCCCTAACTTGTAAATTCTACCCTAAATTCAAATGTATAACTGCTAGTGTAAAGTAACGTAACGTAAACGTAAAGTTGTTTACCAACACCCGCATAATGTAATCGCGCCTAACTTTGCTTATCTTGTTTTTATCTATCTTCTTTATCATTTCATTTCGTCTTCGCAACTCTTAACCGATTTTTTTTTTCGTTCGTTCTCGCTACACCCTCGCAAGCAAATTGTCGGTCGTGATCTTGTACGCAAATACATAAGCTTTGTACATAAACTTAAACCAAATATTACTCAGAAACCCAAATACAAAAATCACATCTCATTTAAATCGCAAAACATTGGCCTTTTTTTGAAGTGCATAAAGCGGTAGCAACAAATTAGTTGCATTCCTCTAAACATTTGGTGACCCCGACGTGATATACGTGGGGTGTGTTTTTATTTCGTCTTCGTTTTTCACAAATCGGTGAAAAGGCCTATCAGTGCATTTGGGCACCACTTCGCAATTCGGTGAAGAGGCCTACAAACGTACATACATATATGCCTGTGCTTGGGTATTATTTGGCGCGCTTTCTTTTGTGATCTTGTTCGCATACATAACCACAGTTTGAACTTGGTTATATAAAGTGCAGTGCATATATAAGCCGTGTTAAGCGAGGTCAGTGAACGCTTACGAATTTGTTCCGTTGCATTTTCGTCGGCATTTCGTCTCTTGCATTCAAATTCGTGCAGTTGCATCGGCAGCTTACGGTGATAGTGACTTTCGTATACTCTTTTTGAAAATGATGGCTGAAAGTGATTCGGTTGGTGCAAGACCCGCGGCGGTACCAAGTGACTTGGACTTTTATAAAGCAAAGGCTGATGCTACCTTAAGACAGGTAGAAGCTTTAAAAAGCTACATGGAGTCAGATGAGGCGGTCAACTTCGATGTGTCTGATCTTCAAGTGCGACTTGATTTTGTCGATCAAATGCAAGTGGACTTTGATAAAAGTCAAACCGCGGTCGAACGGTTAGACTTGCAGAAGTTGTACAATGACGCTCGGTCAAAGTTCGCAAACATCTACCTCGCGGTAAAATCGCAAATTTCGCGTGAGCTTGGCAAGCAGCGTAGATTTTCAGTCGTGAATTCTACAGCCCTTCCACATGTCGGTGGTGATTCGAGACCCGCTGCGCGTGCCACAAGACTTCCAGAATTCAAGTTGCCAAGGTTCAGCGGTGCCTATATCGATTGGCCTGATTTCTACGCAATGTACAGCACCATTGTGGGCAATAATGATGACCTGAGCAACGTGGAAAAGTGCCAGCATCTTCGGTCCTGCTTGGATGGCACAGCGTTGGACACAATTCGTTCACTGGAGCCCACGGAAGCTAACTATGAGAAAGCTATCGAATTACTAGTTTCGAGATTCGATAATAAACTTTTGCATTTTCAGGCACACATACGGTCAATCTGCGGGATTTCAGGTGTTGAGCAAGGATCGGCAGCAAGCTTACGACGCTTAAGCGACCAGATGAATTCGCATCTGCGTGCGCTGAATACCATGGCAACGACCCAGGAGATCATGGACGGTCTTCTGATCTATCTGGTAGCTTCAAAGTTGGATCGCCACACTCGAGAGAAATGGGAAGAGGGTCTGCAGGCAAATAAGCTGCTGAAGTGGAAGGATATGGCTGCATTCCTGGAAAAGAGGTGCCGCATGTTGGAGAATTTTGAAAATGCTATGGCAATCCCGACACCTAGCAAACAGGTGGGAAAACCAAACACTAACAAAAACATTCATAACGCACTCGTAGCATCATCACTAAACCCCTCATCATGTAGCATGTGTGAAAGTAGAGATCACTTCATTTCTAAATTCGCTCAGTTTTTAAACCTCTGTCCCACCTTGCGGTATAAGGAGGCTAAAAGGCTGCACTTGTGCCTAAATTGTTTGCGCAAAGGCCATGGTATGCAACAGTGCCAGTCTGGTTCTTGCAAACGCTACCATTCGAAGCATAATTCGTTGCTTCACATCGATTCTAATGCCATCGCCGCACCCTCTCCTCCAACTACCACTGCTAACTCTTAAAATGTTGTTTCGCTCTTATCATCATCATTCTCTGAAGCCCCACCTGTTGTCTCGTCAGATACTAAGACCAATTATGTGCTGCTTGCCACTGCCATCGTATACATCAGAAATCGATCTGGTGCATTTGTTCCTTGCAGAGCCTTGTTAGATTCTTGTGCTCAAATCAACATCGTCACTTCTCGTTTCGTTAAGCAGTTGCAACTCACTACTCGTCAAGCTAACACATCTATATCTGGAGTTGGTGAATCATCATTTTCATCAAACGCAACCGTCGATCTCGAAGCACACTCCAGGGATAGAAAATATCGTACAGCACTGACAGCAGTAATTAGTGGCAAAATTACGGATTATCAGCCTCATTTCGATTTAAACGCCCTAGGGTGGAACATACCGCCAAATCTTGTTCTTGCTGATCCGTGGTTCTACAATAGTCAGCGTATCGATTTGTTAATAGGAGCTGGCATCTTTTACGAATTGCTTTGCGTTGGGCAAATGCGACTAGCCGAAAATCTGCCCATTTTGCAAAAAACGCGTCTTGGCTGGCATTCAGCACTTGCAGTGACCACTGAGCCCGTCATCCAATCGGAAACCGATTCCTTGCCAGGCATTGTCAAGCGGTTTTGGGAAATCGACAGCTACTGTGGATCTCCAATTGTCGCAACTGATGAAGATGTATTGTGCGAGCAGCTATTCCAGAACACCTTTTCTCGACTCAGTTCAGGGCAATACTCGGTTCGTTTGCCTGCCAAAGCCAGTTTCGACATGCTCGGAGATTCATACGGTCGTGCCTTACGTCGATTTAAGACGCTAGAGGGCAAATTGCTCAAGGATGTGGAATTGAAGTCGCAATACGCTGCATTCATCAAGGAATACATCGACCTACAGCATATGTCACTTGCTTCTGAGCAGTCAGTAACCTCGCGATATTACTATCTGTTTACTTATAAATCTTTTCGATTCCCTAATATAGCACTCATCAACCACCGTCATCCTTGAGCTCAACGATCGCGCTTGGAAAATGATATAAAAAGTAGAGAGTGAGTTTTCAGTAAGAACAATTAAATGAATTGAAACCCCAAATTATATATATACTTGCTAACTTCTTAACTAAAGATACAAAAACTGAAGTCCCAATATCCTAAATACGTACTATTGTACGACTATTTTGTTCATCTAAATATCGATAATTTAGGTTATAACTATTTTCTTTTCTTTATAAATATAAAATCATCTAAATCAATATAATTGAAGACTATTAAAAAAGTCAGTGTGGAAATTCACCCAGAACGGATTGACATAAAAATCTGAAAAAAAACCATAAATTCGGAAATAATTAGGAGCCGAGTGTATGATATAAATTAGAGCCATAAGCGGCCCCAAAGTGCCCCAAAATTCGATTTGTTTTTTTCTAAATTTTTTCTTTTGCAATTTTTCTGTTATAAATGTTGTCAAAATGGTTTAAAAAATGGCTCTTCATAATTCTATGGGATACCCGCAAATAACTGCATTTAAACTTTTTTGAAATTCAGCCCCCTTCATCAAGGTCGCCAATTTGGTTTTTTTTATTGTGACGTCATGGGCTCCCACCTATATGTTGTTGTTTTTTTTATTCAGACGTTCCTCCAAGTGTTACCGTGCAAAGGCAAGGAAAAATACCACAGCCACAAAATGCCTAAAAATGCGCCTAAAAATGCGAATATATCGATAATTTTTTTTTTGTTGCTTCATTCTGTTAGCTAACCGTTAAATTTTAAATTATCGGTGGAGCTATCCAATTCCCCTTAAGAAAATTTCAAGGAAAAGTCGTATGTATATACATTTAAAGTCGGCTTTTAAATGATTTTACTTTTTGCAAAATCATGCTGCTCCGATCAGTTTTAGATTTTGCTAACAGTTTTACAATCGAAGTTTTCCTTAAATTTGTTTTTATTTTTAAAATCGAAAAACCCGATAAGCTAAGACGAAATGTTTCCAAACTACTTATTACCTTTCAAATGTTGAATTATTGACAAACCGTGGATTTGTAAAAACAAAATAAAAACATAAATTGGCCCCGTTGCGTACACACACACGCACGCTAAAATGCGTATTTACACCCCCAACCATTAGATATGTGGAAGTGTGCGTGTGTGTGTGCATTTCACCTGACTAAGGAAGTAAGATTTGCTTAATTTCAAATTCATGATAATACTGATATTCTATTGCTAAAAGAATATCATTTTCATTTTCACAACAGGTTTAAGACATTTTCAAACGGATTTTTGTGTTTTAAAATTAAATAATATTAAAAAAACATAAATATTCAAATCAGTTAATTCTTTTGCTATTTCCTACACTTGCGTCATATTGTTTAAACAAATGGAAATGTTTAAACAATTTCATTCACGGCTTCTCCCCCTACCTGCCTTTCTGACATCTAAATCAATATATCTAAATCAATTTAATTGAAGACTATTAAAAAAGTCAGTGTGGAAATTCACCCAGAACGGATTGACATAAAAATCTGAAAAAAAACCATAAATTCGGAAATAATTAGGAGCCGAGTGTATGATATAAATTAGAGCCATAAGCGGCCCCAAAGTGCCCCAAAATTCGATTTGTTTTTTTCTTAATTTTTTCTTTTGCAATTTTTCTGTTATAAATGTTGTCAAAATGGTTTAAAAAATGGCTCTTCATAATTTTATGGGATACCCGCAAATAACTGCATTTAAACTTTTTTGAAATTCAGCCCCCTTCATCAAGGTCGCCAATTTGGTTTTTTTTATTGTGACGTCATGGGCAACCTATATGTTGTTGTTTTTTTTATTCAGACGTTCCTCCAAGTGTTACCGTGCAAAGGCAAGGAAAAATACCACAGCCACAAAATGCCTAAAAATGCGCCTAAAAATGCGAATATATCGATAATTTTTTTTTGTTGCTTCATTCTGTTAGCTAACCGTTAAATTTTAAATTATCGGTGGAGCTATCCAATTCCCCTTAAGAAAATTTCAAGGAAAAGTCGTATGTATATACATTTAAAGTCGGATTTTAAATGATTTTACTATTTGCAAAATCATGCTGCTCCGATCAGTTTTAGATTTTGCTAACAGTTTTACAATCGAAGTTTTCCTTAAATTTGTTTTTATTTTTAAAATCTAAAAACCCGATAAGCTAAGACGAAATGTTTCCAAACTACTTATTACCTTTCAAATGTTGAATTATTGACAAATCGTGGATTTGTAAAAACAAAATAAAAACATAAATTGGCCCCGTTGCGTACACACACACGCACGCTAAAATGCGTATTTACACCCCCAACCATTAGATATGTGGAAGTGTGCGTGTGTGTGTGCATTTCACCTGACTAAGGAAGTAAGATTTGCTTAAGTTCAAATTCATGATAATACTGATATTCTATTGCTAAAAGAATATCATTTTCATTTCGACAACAGGTTTGAGACATTTTCAAACGGATTTTTGTGTTTTAAAATTAAATAATATTAAAAAAACATAAATATTCAAATCAGTTAATTCTTTTGCTATTTCATACACGTGCGTCATATTGTTTAAACAAATGGAAATGTTTAAACAATTTCATTCACGGCTTCTCCCCCTACCTGCCTTTCTGACATCTAAATCAATATAATTGAAGACTATTAAAAAAGTCAGTGTGGAAATTCACCCAGAACGGATTGACATAAAAATCTGAAAAAAAACCATAAATTCGGAAATAATTAGGAGCCGAGTGTATGATATAAATTAGAGCCATAAGCGGCCCCAAAGTGCCCCAAAATTCGATTTGTTTTTTTCTTAATTTTTTCTTTTTCAATTTTTCTGTTATAAATGTTGTCAAAATGGTTTAAAAAATGGCTCTTCATAATTTTATGGGATACCCGCAAATAACTGCATTTAAACTTTTTTGAAATTCAGCCCCCTTCATCAAGGTCGCCAATTTGGTTTTTTTTATTGTGACGTCATGGGCTCCCACCTATATGTTGTTGTTTTTTTTATTCAGACGTTCCTCCAAGTGTTACCGTGCAAAGGCAAGGAAAAATACCACAGCCACAAAATGCCTAAAAATGCGCCTAAAAATGCGAATATATCGATAATTTTTTTTTGTTGCTTCATTCTGTTAGCTAACCGTTAAATTTTAAATTATCGGTGGAGCTATCCAATTCCCCTTAAGAAAATTTCAAGGAAAAGTCGTATGTATATACATTTAAAGTCGGATTTTAAATGATTTTACTATTTGCAAAATCATGCTGCTCCGATCAGTTTTAGATTTTGCTAACAGTTTTACAATCGAAGTTTTCCTTAAATTTGTTTTTATTTTTAAAATCTAAAAACCCGATAAGCTAAGACGAAATGTTTCCAAACTACCTATTACCTTTCAAATGTTGAATTATTGACAAATCGTGGATTTGTAAAAACAAAATAAAAACATAAATTGGCCCCGTTGCGTACACACACACGCACGCTAAAATGCGTATTTACACCCCCAACCATTAGATATGTGGAAGTGTGCGTGTGTGTGTGCATTTCACCTGACTAAGGAAGTAAGATTTGCTTAAGTTCAAATTCATGATAATACTGATATTCTATTGCTAAAAGAATATCATTTTCATTTTCACAACAGGTTTAAGACATTTTCAAACGGATTTTTGTGTTTTAAAATTAAATAATATTAAAAAAACATAAATATTCAAATCAGTTAATTCTTTTGCTATTTCCTACACTTGCGTCATATTGTTTAAACAAATGGAAATGTTTAAACAATTTCATTCACGGCTTCTCCCCCTACCTGCCTTTCTGACATCTAAATCAATATATCTAAATCAATTTAATTGAAGACTATTAAAAAAGTCAGTGTGGAAATTCACCCAGAACGGATTGACATAAAAATCTGAAAAAAAACCATAAATTCGGAAATAATTAGGAGCCGAGTGTATGATATAAATTAGAGCCATAAGCGGCCCCAAAGTGCCCCAAAATTCGATTTGTTTTTTTCTTAATTTTTTCTTTTGCAATTTTTCTGTTATAAATGTTGTCAAAATGGTTTAAAAAATGGCTCTTCATAATTTTATGGGATACCCGCAAATAACTGCATTTAAACTTTTTTGAAATTCAGCCCCCTTCATCAAGGTCGCCAATTTGGTTTTTTTTATTGTGACGTCATGGGCTCCCACCTATATGTTGTTGTTTTTTTTATTCAGACGTTCCTCCAAGTGTTACCGTGCAAAGGCAAGGAAAAATACCACAGCCACAAAATGCCTAAAAATGCGCCTAAAAATGCGAATATACCGATAATTTTTTTTTTGTTGCTTCATTCTTTTAGCTAACCGTTAAATTTTAAATTATCGGTGGAGCTATCCAATTCCCCTTAAGAAAATTTCAAGGAAAAGTCGTATGTATATACATTTAAAGTCGGCTTTTAAATGATTTTACTTTTTGCAAAATCATGCTGCTCCGATCAGTTTTAGATTTTGCTAACAGTTTTACAATCGAAGTTTTCCTTAAATTTGTTTTTATTTTTAAAATCTAAAAACCCGATAAGCTAAGACGAAATGTTTCCAAACTACTTATTACCTTTCAAATGTTGAATTATTGACAAATCGTGGATTTGTAAAAACAAAATAAAAAAAAAAATTGGCCCCGTTGCGTACACACACACGCACGCTAAAATGCGTATTTACACCCCCAACCATTAGATATGTGGAAGTGTGCGTGTGTGTGTGCATTTCACCTGACTAAGGAAGTAAGATTTGCTTAATTTCAAATTCATGATAATACTGATATTCTATTGCTAAAAGAATATCATTTTCATTTTCACAACAGGTTTAAGACATTTTCAAACGGATTTTTGTGTTTTAAAATTAAATAATATTAAAAAAACATAAATATTCAAATCAGTTAATTCTTTTGCTATTTCCTACACTTGCGTCATATTGTTTAAACAAATGGAAATGTTTAAACAATTTTATTCACGGCTTCTCCCCCTACCTGCCTTTCTGACATCTAAATCAATATAATTGAAGACTATTAAAAAAGTCAGTGTGGAAATTCACCCAGAACGGATTGACATAAAAATCTGAAAAAAAACCATAAATTCGGAAATAATTAGGAGCCGAGTGTATGATATAAATTAGAGCCATAAGCGGCCCCAAAGTGCCCCAAAATTCGATTTGTTTTTTTCTTAATTTTTTCTTTTTCAATTTTTCTGTTATAAATGTTGTCAAAATGGTTTAAAAAATGGCTCTTCATAATTTTATGGGATACCCGCAAATAACTGCATTTAAACTTTTTTGAAATTCAGCCCCCTTCATCAAGGTCGCCAATTTGGTTTTTTTTATTGTGACGTCATGGGCTCCCACCTATATGTTGTTGTTTTTTTTATTCAGACGTTCCTCCAAGTGTTACCGTGCAAAGGCAAGGAAAAATACCACAGCCACAAAATGCCTAAAAATGCGCCTAAAAATGCGAATATACCGATAATTTTTTTTTTGTTGCTTCATTCTTTTAGCTAACCGTTAAATTTTAAATTATCGGTGGAGCTATCCAATTCCCCTTAAGAAAATTTCAAGGAAAAGTCGTATGTATATACATTTAAAGTCGGCTTTTAAATGATTTTACTTTTTGCAAAATCATGCTGCTCCGATCAGTTTTAGATTTTGCTAACAGTTTTACAATCGAAGTTTTCCTTAAATTTGTTTTTATTTTTAAAATCTAAAAACCCGATAAGCTAAGACGAAATGTTTCCAAACTACTTATTACCTTTCAAATGTTGAATTATTGACAAATCGTGGATTTGTAAAAACAAAATAAAAACATAAATTGGCCCCGTTGCGTACACACACACGCACGCTAAAATGCGTATTTACACCCCCAACCATTAGATATGTGGAAGTGTGCGTGTGTGTGTGCATTTCACCTGACTAAGGAAGTAAGATTTGCTTAATTTCAAATTCATGATAATACTGATATTCTATTGCTAAAAGAATATCATTTTCATTTTCACAACAGGTTTAAGACATTTTCAAACGGATTTTTGTGTTTTAAAATTAAATAATATTAAAAAAAACATAAATATTCAAATCAGTTAATTCTTTTGCTATTTCCTACACTTGCGTCATATTGTTTAAACAAATGGAAATGTTTAAACAATTTCATTCACGGCTTCTCCCCCTACCTGCCTTTCTGACATCTAAATCAATATAATTGAAGACTATTAAAAAAGTCAGTGTGGAAATTCACCCAGAACGGATTGACATAAAAATCTGAGAAAAAACCATAAATTCGGAAATAATTAGGAGCCGAGTGTATGATATAAATTAGAGCCATAAGCGGCCCCAAAGTGCCCCAAAATTCGATTTGTTTTTTTCTTAATTTTTTCTTTTTCAATTTTTCTGTTATAAATGTTGTCAAAATGGTTTAAAAAATGGCTCTTCATAATTTTATGGGATACCCGCAAATAACTGCATTTAAACTTTTTTGAAATTCAGCCCCCTTCATCAAGGTCGCCAATTTGGTTTTTTTTATTGTGACGTCATGGGCTCCCACCTATATGTTGTTGTTTTTTTTATTCAGACGTTCCTCCAAGTGTTACCGTGCAAAGGCAAGGAAAAATACCACAGCCACAAAATGCCTAAAAATGCGCCTAAAAATGCGAATATATCGATAATTTTTTTTTGTTGCTTCATTCTGTTAGCTAACCGTTAAATTTTAAATTATCGGTGGAGCTATCCAATTCCCCTTAAGAAAATTTCAAGGAAAAGTCGTATGTATATACATTTAAAGTCGGATTTTAAATGATTTTACTATTTGCAAAATCATGCTGCTCCGATCAGTTTTAGATTTTGCTAACAGTTTTACAATCGAAGTTTTCCTTAAATTTGTTTTTATTTTTAAAATCTAAAAACCCGATAAGCTAAGACAAAATGTTTCCAAACTTATTAAATGTTGAATTATTGACAAATCGTGGATTTGTAAAAACAAAATAAAAACATAAATTGGCCCCGTTGCGTACACACACACGCACGCTAAAATGCGTACTTACACCCCCAACCATTAGATATGTGGAAGTGTGCGTGTGTGTGTGCATTTCACCTGACTAAGGAAGTAAGATTTGCTTAAGTTCAAATTCATGATAATACTGATATTCTATTGCTAAAAGAATATCATTTTCATTTCGACAACAGGTTTGAGACATTTTCAAACGGATTTTTGTGTTTTAAAATTAAATAATATTAAAAAAACATAAATATTCAAATCAGTTAATTCTTTTGCTATTTCCTACACTTGCGTCATATTGTTTAAACAAATGGAAATGTTTAAACAATTTCATTCACGGCTTCTCCCCCTACCTGCCTTTCTGACATCTAAATCAATATAATTGAAGACTATTAAAAAAGTCAGTGTGGAAATTCACCCAGAACGGATTGACATAAAAATCTGAAAAAAAACCATAAATTCGGAAATAATTAGGAGCCGAGTGTATGATATAAATTAGAGCCATAAGCGGCCCCAAAGTGCCCCAAAATTCGATTTGTTTTTTTCTTAATTTTTTCTTTTGCAATTTTTCTGTTATAAATGTTGTCAAAATGGTTTAAAAAATGGCTCTTCATAATTTTATGGGATACCCGCAAATAACTGCATTTAAACTTTTTTGAAATTCAGCCCCCTTCATCAAGGTCGCCAATTTGGTTTTTTTTATTGTGACGTCATGGGCTCCCACCTATGTGTTGTTGTTTTTTTTATTCCTCCAAGTGTTACCGTGCAAAGGCAAGGAAAAATACCACAGCCACAAAATGCCTAAAAATGCGCATAAAAATGCGAATATATCGATAATTTTTTTTTTGTTGCTTCATTCTTTTACCTAACCGTTAAATTTTAAATTATCGGTGGAGCTATCCAATTCCCCTTAAGAAAATTTCAAGGAAAATCGTATGTATATACATTTAAAGTCGGATTTTAAATGATTTTACTATTTGCAAAATCATGCTGCTCCGATCAGTTTTAGATTTTGCTAACAGTTTTACAATCGAAGTTTTTCTTAAATTTGTTTTTATTTTTAAAATCTAAAAACCCGATAAGCTAAGACGAAATGTTTCCAAACTACTTATTACCTTTCAAATGTTGAATTATTGACAAATCGTGGATTTGTAAAAACAAAATAAAAACATAAATTGGCCCCGTTGCGTACACACACACGCACGCTAAAATGCGTATTTACACCCCCAACCATTAGATATGTGGAAGTGTGCGTGTGTGTGTGCATTTCACCTGACTAAGGAAGTAAGATTTGCTTAAGTTCAAATTCATGATAATACTGATATTCTATTGCTAAAAGAATATCATTTTCATTTCGACAACAGGTTTGAGACATTTTCAAACGGATTTTTGTGTTTTAAAATTAAATAATATTAAAAAAACATAAATATTCAAATCAGTTAATTCTTTTGCTATTTCCTACACTTGCGTCATATTGTTTAAACAAATGGAAATGTTTAAACAATTTCATTCACGGCTTCTCCCCCTACCTGCCTTTCTGACATCTAAATCAATATAATTGAAGACTATTAAAAAAGTCAGTGTGGAAATTCACCCAGAACGGATTGACATAAAAATCTGAAAAAAAAACATAAATTCGGAAATAATTAGGAGCCGAGTGTATGATATAAATTAGAGCCATAAGCGGCCCCAAAGTGCCCCAAAATTCGATTTGTTTTTTTCTTAATTTTTTCTTTTGCAATTTTTCTGTTATAAATGTTGTCAAAATGGTTTAAAAAATGGCTCTTCATAATTTTATGGGATACCCGCAAATAACTGCATTTAAACTTTTTTGAAATTCAGCCCCCTTCATCAAGGTCGCCAATTTGGTTTTTTTTATTGTGACGTCATGGGCTCCCACCTATGTGTTGTTGTTTTTTTTATTCCTCCAAGTGTTACCGTGCAAAGGCAAGGAAAAATACCACAGCCACAAAATGCCTAAAAATGCGCATAAAAATGCGAATATATCGATAATTTTTTTTTGTTGCTTCATTCTTTTACCTAACCGTTAAATTTTAAATTATCGGTGGAGCTATCCAATTCCCCTTAAGAAAATTTCAAGGAAAATCGTATGTATATACATTTAAAGTCGGATTTTAAATGATTTTACTATTTGCAAAATCATGCTGCTCCGATCAGTTTTAGATTTTGCTAACAGTTTTACAATCGAAGTTTTTCTTAAATTTGTTTTTATTTTTAAAATCTAAAAACCCGATAAGCTAAGACGAAATGTTTCCAAACTACTTATTACCTTTCAAATGTTGAATTATTGACAAATCGTGGATTTGTAAAAACAAAATAAAAACATAAATTGGCCCCGTTGCGTACACACACACGCACGCTAAAATGCGTATTTACACCCCCAACCATTAGATATGTGGAAGTGTGCGTGTGTGTGTGCATTTCACCTGACTAAGGAAGTAAGATTTGCTTAAGTTCAAATTCATGATAATACTGATATTCTATTGCTAAAAGAATATCATTTTCATTTTCACAACAGGTTTAAGACATTTTCAAACGGATTTTTGTGTTTTAAAATTAAATAATATTAAAAAAACATAAATATTCAAATCAGTTAATTCTTTTGCTATTTCCTACACTTGCGTCATATTGTTTAAACAAATGGAAATGTTTAAACAATTTCATTCACGGCTTCTCCCCCTACCTGCCTTTCTGACATCTAAATCAATATAATTGAAGACTATTAAAAAAGTCAGTGTGGAAATTCACCCAGAACGGATTGACATAAAAATCTGAAAAAAAACATAAATTCGGAAATAATTAGGAGCCGAGTGTATGATATAAATTAGAGCCATAAGCGGCCCCAAAGTGCCCCAAAATTCGATTTGTTTTTTTCTTAATTTTTTCTTTTGCAATTTTTCTGTTATAAATGTTGTCAAAATGGTTTAAAAAATGGTTCTTCATAATTTTATGGGATACCCGCAAATAACTGCATTTAAACTTTTTTGAAATTCAGCCCCCTTCGTCAAGGTCGCCAATTTGGTTTTTTTTATTGTGACGTCATGGGCTCCCACCTATGTGTTGTTCTTTTTTTTATTCAGACGTGTGACCGTGCAAAGGCAAGGAAAAATACGCCTAAAAATGCGAATATATCGATAATTTTTTTTTGTTGCTTCATTCTTTTAGCTAAACGTTAAATTTTAAATTATCGGTGGAGCTATCCAATTCCCCTTAAGAAAATTTCAAGGAAAAGTCGTATGTATATACATTCAAAGTCGGATTTTAAATGATTTTACTATTTGCAAAATCATGCTGCTCCGATCAGTTTTAGATTTTGCTAACAGTTTTACAATCGAAGTTTTCCTTAAATTTGTTTTTATTTTTAAAATCGAAAAACCCGAGCTAAGACGAAATGTTTCCAAACTACTTATTACCTTTCAAATGTTGAATTATTGACAAATCGTGGATTTGTAAAAACAAAATAAAAACATAAATTGGCCCCGTGCGTACACACACACGCACGCTAAAATGCGTATTTACACCCCCAACCATTAGATATGTGGAAGTGTGCGTGTGTGTGTGCATTTCACCTGACTAAGGAAGTAAGATTTGCTTAAGTTCAAATTCATGATAATACTGATATTCTATTGCTAAACGAATATCATTTTCATTTCCACAACAGGTTTGAGACATTTTCAGACGGATTTTTGTGTTTTAAAATTAAATAATATTAAAAAAACATAAATATTAAAATCAGTTAATTCTTTTGCTATTTCCTACACTTGCGTCATATTGTTTAAACAAATGGAAATGTATAAACAATTTCATTCACGGCTTCTCCCCCTACCTGCCTTTCTGACATCTAAATCAATATAATTGAAGACTATTAAAAAAGTCAGTGTGGAAATTCACCCAGAACGGATTGACATAAAAATCTGAAAAAAAAACATAAATTCGGAAATAATTAGGAGCCGAGTGTATGATATAAATTAGAGCCATAAGCGGCCCCAAAGTGCCCCAAAATTCGATTTGTTTTTTTCTTAATTTTTTCTTTTGCAATTTTTCTGTTATAAATGTTGTCAAAATGGTTTAAAAAATGGCTCTTCATAATTTTATGGGATACCCGCAAATAACTGCATTTAAACTTTTTTGAAATTCAGCCCCCTTCGTCAAGGTCGCCAATTTGGTTTTTTTATTGTGACGTCATGGTCTCCCACCTATGTGTTGTTCTTTTTTTTATTCAGACTTTCCTCCAAGTGTTACCGTGCAAAGGCAAGGAAAAATACCACAGCCACAAAATGCCTAAAAATGCGCCTAAAAATGCAAATATATCGATTTTTTTTTTGTTGCTTCATTCTTTTACCTAACCGTTAAATTTTAAATTATCGGTGGAGCTATCCAATTCCCCTTAAGAAAATTTCAAGGAAAAGTCGTATGTATATACATTTAAAGTCGGATTTTAAAGGATTTTACTATTTGCAAAATCATGCTGCTCCGATCAGTTTTAGATTTTGCTAACAGTTTTACAATCGAAGTTTTCCTTAAATTTGTTTTTATTTTTAAAATCGAAAAACCCGATAAGCTAAGACGAAATGTTTCCAAACTACTTATTACCTTTCAAATGTTGAATTATTGACAAACCGTGGATTTGTAAAAACAAAATAAAAACATAAATTGGCCCCGTTGCGTACACACACACGCACGCTAAAATGCGTATTTACACCCCCAACCATTAGATATGTGGAAGTGTGCGTGTGTGTGTGCATTTCACCTGACTAAGGAAGTAAGATTTGCTTAAGTTCAAATTCATGATAATACTGATATTCTATTGCTAAAAGAATATCATTTTCATTTCCACAACAGGTTTGAGACATTTTCAAACGGATTTTTGTGTTTTAAAATTAAATAATATTAAAAAAACATAAATATTCAAATCAGTTAATTCTTTTGCTATTTCCTACACTTGCGTCATATTGTTTAAACAAATGGAAATGTTTAAACAATTTCATTCACGGCTTCTCCCCCTACCTGCCTTTCTGACATTTCCACAACAGGTTTGAGACATTTTCAAACGGATTTTTGTGTTTTAAAATTAAATAATATTAAAAAAACATAAATATTCAAATCAGTTAATTCTTTTGCTATTTCCTACACTTGCGTCATATTGTTTAAACAAATGGAAATGTTTAAACAATTTCATTCACGGCTTCTCCCCCTACCTGCCTTTCTGACATTGTTAATGTAATCCTAATCAAGGTGAAAAATTAATGAAAACAAAATACTGAAAACCAAATAATTATTCTAAAAGGAGAATTTTTGCTTTTGCTAATCCTTAGCGAAATTGCAAGGTGATCATGGTAAATCTTTTGCTCCTTATTTATTAACCGTTTGCTTTAATGTCAGCAAGAACTTCCAAACTGTAGCTCAGATGGTTATGTTGTACGTAAAGGAAACATAGTCTATAGGTCGTGGGTTCAAACCCACCACAATTCTTACCAATAATGATGTTGACATAATTATTTCTTTTCCACTTTGTAAACTATTTTTAGGTAGATGGTAAAGAGCGGAATGCCAAATGAGTATTCATAACCTCTCAGAACAAAGTAAAAAAACTTTGATTTAAACACAAACGACCTTTAGATTACAAGGCTTTAGGTTTTGGTTTTACATTTGAAGTTTTCCTTAAAATTCTTTTATTTTTAAAATCCAAAAACCCGTTTAGCTAACACGAAATGTTTTAGAACTTTTGACAAACGGTTGTAAAAAAGAATAGAGAAAAATATATTTTACAAACTAAATATATATGTGTGTGAGTGTGTTTATGTGTGTGCATTACAGATTTGTTTTATTACTGATTTTTTTGTTTTAAAATTTAAATCGCATTGATAATATTGGAAAAAAAAACATAAATATTCAAACCATAATCTTGCTCTTCCTTACACGCGGCTCATATTGTTTAAACAAATGGAAATGTTTAAACAATTTGATTCACGGCTTCTCTATTCACCTAAATTCCTTTTTTATTATTAGTAGAATTTTTAATCTTGATTTCCGCAGGCGAAGCTGCGGGCGACCCTGCTAGTATACTATAAAAACAATATTAGGGAACTATGAGAATTACTATGAATTATTTTGACGCTTATTTGAATTATTGAAATGTAAACTTAATATTAAATGATCACTTAATCTCTTTATTTACTCGTCCCGAGTAGAGCATGTGCAGGTCAGTGTTAATATGAATTAATATGAATTAATATGAATTAATATGAATTTTTATAAGGGTCATATTAATGTTCAATATGATAAAGGAAGGGAGGGTAAAGAAATGGGATAACTGACATCTAATTCCCAGCCTGAAGAACGAAACACTACTTGGCTATAGTCGGTAGCCTATTACATTTATGTTATTTGACATCCCCACAACTTTTAATAGCCATAAACTCGCAGTAATACGTGTACCTAAAATATTATGCTAATGGGATCGGTTGACTATCCATCTTGGGATTCGGATTTGTTCTAAAAGCAATAAATTTTCTCTATAACTTACCCAATAATCTTTTTCTTCTTTGGATAATTCTTGATCCCATTCACTCTTATTTATCCATAATTTTTGAATAAAAAGTTTTCCCAAAATAGTTACAGGAGCCAACCATCCTAAAGGGTCATATATTTTTGATAATGTTGATAGCACTATCCTTTTATTAATGTTTTTCGAGTCCCCGCAATTTACTTTGAAATTAAACAAATCCTTTTGCGGTTCCCATTGAAGCCCCAGGGTTTTTACGGTTTCATTTTCCACAAGAGTGAGAACCTTGTTATCTCCTGTATCTTCTACAGTTTCCATTATTTTTAAACTGTTGGAAATCCATTTTCTTAAATTCATTCCCACTTTTTGTAATTCTTGAGAAATTAATTTAATTAAATGATTGGCATCTTCTATCTCACTTACATCTTTGTTTTTGCATTTATCAGCAATATCTACTAGAACTCTAGTAGCTAAATATGGTGCAGATGCAGTACCATATGTGACTGTTGTCAATTTATAATTTTTTCATCTGGAGAATCTCTCCATAAAATATATTGGTACTCTTGATCATTATCAATAATATTTATCTGACGATACATTTTTTCAACGTCCGCAGATACAACAAATTTCCATTTTCTCCACTTAATGATAACGTCAAAAATATCTTTTTGAACTCGTGGACCAACCCACATTATTTCGTTCAAACTTGTATTATTAGTTGTTTTTGCTGAAGCGTCAAAAACAACTCTTAATTTGGTCGTCAGGCTTGAATCTCTAGTTACAGCCTGGTGAGGTAAAAAGTATTTTCCTTCATTCTCCACTTCGACCATATGTCCTAAATCCATATATTCATGCATGAATTTAGCGTAGTCTAACCTTAGTTTTTCATTTCTTTTTAATTTTTTCTCAAGATTCATAAAACGAGCCATTGCCTGTTTCTTCGAATCTCCTAAGGTGACATCATCTTTAAATGGAATTGACACAATGTATCGACCATCTGAATCTTTTTTTGTAGTTTTTATGAAATGATTTTCACATATTTCAGACTCAATATCATTTTTGTCTTCTTCCTCGACTTCCCAATACCGATCCATATCTTTTAATTCGATGGTGGTTGCTACAATTGTCTTCTTACCTTTGGATTTTTTGCATCCAGAGACAATCCACCCGAAATCGGTTTTTTGACCGAGGAGGCCATTAATTATACCCGTTACTCGTAGAGTAAAAGGGTATATTAGATTCGTGCAAAAGTATGTAACAGGTAGAGGGAAGCGTTTCCGACCATATAAAGTATATATATTCTTGATCAGGATCACTAGCCGAGTCGATCTAGCCATGTCCGTCTGTCCGTCTGTCCGTCTGTCCGTCTGTCTGTCCGTCTGTCTGTCCGTCTGTCCGTCTGTCTGTCTGTCCGTCTGTCTGCCCGTCTGTCTGTCCGTCTGTATGAACGCTGAGATCTTGGAAACTATAAAAGCTAGAAGATTGAGATTTGGCATGCAGATTCTAGGGGTTAATACGCAGCGCAAGTTTTTCACGCCGATGTGCCACGCCCTCTCTAACGCCCACAAACCGCGAAAAACTGTGACCCGTTCTGTATGAACGCTGAGATCTCGGAAACTATAAAAGCTAGAAGATTGGGATTTGGCATGCAGATTCTAGGGGTTATTACGCAGCGCAAGTTTTTCACGCCGATGTGCCACGCCCCCTCTAACACCCACAAACCGCGAAAAACTGTGGCACCCACAGTTTTGAAGCTATATTCACGGGAAAAGAAATGTGTATTTGTTTCATCAATACATATTGACAGACCAAAGTGGGAAACCCCCCCCCCCCCCCTAACGCCCACAAACCGTGAAAAGCTGTGGCGCCCATAGTTTTAAAGCTAGAGCAAAAGTGTAAACGCCATCTTGTTTGGGTTATTAACGTTTACCGAAATGTAGAAAAATTTTTTTAAATTTTTTGAAGCGGCTGCTTGATTTGCCCTGCTTGAGACTGCTGACTTTAGCTGAGTAACGGGTATTTGATAGTCGAGGCACTCGACTATAGCGTTCCCTCTTGTTTTGACCACTGCATTCTGCAGAATGTGAGTGTATAGATCTGCCCCAATTATCAGATCTACACGACCCGGCTTATTAAAGTCTGGGTCAGCCAAATTGTACTTCTTCCACTTTGATTTGTCAACATTAACTGTGCTGACTGGGAGAGCCCTCATTAATTTCGGAAGTATTAGTGCTTCAGCTCTTATCGTTTTTTGGGAATTATTTCGTTTAATTGAAAGATATACTTTGTGATTTGATATGCACTTTCCCGTGGACGATACTCCACTGATCTCTATCTGGGAACGAATTTTGGGTAATTTCAGAATCTGCGCAGATTCTTCTGAAATTATTGTGCTTTGAGAGCCACTGTCGATCAAAGTTCTAAAATTTTCGAAACCTCCATCAGAGGTTTGAATTTGAATGCGTGCTGTAGCTAGCAACGCTAGTTCCGATGTCATACACGTATTAACTTTTTCATTACTCTTTTCAATTTTTTGGTCTGTATTAGACTTTACATAGATGTGTAGCATACTGTGATGATTTCTTTTACAAATCGAACATGAATTGTCACTTTGACATTGTTCGGAGCAGAACCCCTAACTTGTAAATTCTACCCTAAATTCAAATGTATAACTGCTAGTGTAAAGTAACGTAACGTAAACGTAAAGTTGTTTACCAACACCCGCATAATGTAATCGCGCCTAACTTTGCTTATCTTGTTTTTATCTATCTTCTTTATCATTTCATTTCGTCTTCGCAACTCTTAACCGATTTTTTTTTTTCGTTCGTTCTCGCTACACCCTCGCAAGCAAATTGTCGGTCGTGATCTTGTACGCAAATACATAAGCTTTGTACATAAACTTAAATCAAATATTACTCAGAAACCCAAATACAAAAATCACATCTCATTTAAATCGCAAAACATTGGCCTTTTTTTGAAGTGCATAAAGCGGTAGCAACAAATTAGTTGCATTCCTCTAAACATTTAGTGACCCCGACGTGATATACGTGGGGTGTGTTTTTATTTCGTCTTCGTTTTTCACAAATCGGTGAAAAGGCCTATCAGTGCATTTGGGCACCACTTCGCAATTCGGTGAAGAGGCCTACAAACATACATACATATATGCCTGTGCTTGGGTATTATTTGGCGCGCTTTCTTTTGTGATCTTGTTCGCATACATAACCACAGTTTGAACTTGGTTATATAAAGTGCAGTGCATATATAAGCCGTGTTAAGCGAGGTCAGTGAACGCTTACGAATTTGTTCCGTTGCATTTTCGTCGGCATTTCGTCTCTTGCATTCAAATTCGTGCAGTTGCATCGGCAGCTTACGGTGATAGTGACTTTCGTATACTCTTTTTGAAAATGATGGCTGAAAGTGTTTCGGTTGGTGCAAGACCCGCGGCGGTACCAAGTGACTTGGACTTTTTTAAAGCAAAGGCTGATGCTACCTTAAGACAGGTAGAAGCTTTAAAAAGCTACATGGAGTCAGATGAGGCGGTCAACTTCGATGTGTCTGATCTTCAAGTGCGACTTGATTTTGTCGATCAAATGCAAGTGGACTTTGATAAAAGTCAAACCGCGGTCGAACGGTTAGACTTGCAGAAGTTGTACAATGACGCTCGGTCAAAGTTCGCAAACATCTACCTCGCGGTAAAATCGCAAATTTCGCGTGAGCTTGGCAAGCAGCGTAGATTTTCAGTCGTGAATTCTACAGCCCTTCCACATGTCGGTGGTGATTCGAGACCCGCTGCGCGTGCCACAAGACTTCCAGAATTCAAGTTGCCAAGGTTCAGCGGTGCCTATATCGATTGGCCTGATTTCTACGCAATGTACAGCACCATTGTGGGCAATAATGATGACCTGAGCAACGTGGAAAAGTTCCAGCATCTTCGGTCCTGCTTGGATGGCACAGCGTTGGACACAATTCGTTCACTGGAGCCCACGGAAGCTAACTATGAGAAAGCTATCGAATTACTAGTTTCGAGATTCGATAATAAACTTTTGCATTTTCAAGCACACATACGGTCAATCTGCGGGATTTCAGGTGTTGAGCAAGGATCGGCAGCAAGCTTACGACGCTTACGCGACCAGATGAATTCGCATCTGCGTGCGCTGAATACCATGGCAACGACCCAGGAGATCATGGACGGTCTTCTGATCTATCTGGTAGCTTCAAAGTTGGATCGCCACACTCGAGAGAAATGGGAAGAGGGTCTGCAGGCAAATAAGCTGCTGAAGTGGAAGGATATGGCTGCATTCCTGGAAAAGAGGTGCCGCATGTTGGAGAATTTTGAAAATGCTATGGCAATCCCGACACCTAGCAAACAGGTGGGAAAACCAAACACTAACAAAAACATTCATAACGCACTCGTAGCATCATCACTAAACCCCTCATCATGTAGCATGTGTGAAAGTAGAGATCACTTCATTTCTAAATGCGCTCAGTTTTTAAACCTCTGTCCCACCTTGCGGTATAAGGAGGCTAAAAGGCTGCACTTGTGTCTAAATTGTTTGCGCAAAGGCCATGGTATGCAACAGTGCAAGTCTGGTTCTTGCAAACGCTGCCATTCGAAGCATAATTCGTTGCTTCACATCGATTCTAATGCCATCGCCGCACCCTCTCCTCCAACTACCACTGCTAACTCTTAAAATGTCGTTTCGCTCTTATCATCATCATTCTCTGAAGCCCCACCTGTTGTCTCGTCAGATACTAAGACCAATTATGTGCTGCTTGCCACTGCCATCGTATACATCAGAAATCGATCTGGTGCATTTGTTCCTTGCAGAGCCTTGTTAGATTCTTGTGCTCAAATCAACATCGTCACTTCTCGTTTCGTTAAGCAGTTGCAACTCACTACTCGTCAAGCTAACACATCTATATCTGGAGTTGGTGAATCATCATTTTCATCAAACGCAACCGTCGATCTCGAAGCACACTCCAGGGATAGAAAATATCGTACAGCACTGACAGCAGTAATTAGTGGCAAAATTACGGATTATCAGCCTCATTTCGATTTAAACGCCCTAGGGTGGAACATACCGCCAAATCTTGTTCTTGCTGATCCGTGGTTCTACAATAGTCAGCGTATCGATTTGTTAATAGGAGCTGGCATCTTTTACGAATTGCTTTGCGTTGGGCAAATGCGATTAGCCGAAAATCTGCCCATTTTGCAAAAAACGCGTCTTGGCTGGCATTCAGCACTTGCAGTGACCACTGAGCCCGTCATCCAATCGGAAACCGATTCCTTGCCAGGCATTGTCAAGCGGTTTTGGGAAATCGACAGCTACTGTGGATCTCCAATTGTCGCAACTGATGAAGATGTATTGTGCGAGCAGCTATTCCAGAACACCTTTTCTCGACTCAGTTCAGGGCAATACTCGGTTCGTTTGCCTGCCAAAGCCAGTTTCGACATGCTCGGAGGGCAAATTGCTCAAGGATGTGGAATTGAAGTCGCAATACGCTGCATTCATCAAGGAATACATCGACCTACAGCATATGTCACTTGCTTCTGAGCAGTCAGTAACCAGATAGTACAACCACAAAGTTACGAGTTGTATTCGATGGTTCAGCTAAAACGACCTCAGGTTTCTCTCTAAATGATTTGTTGTTTGCAGGTCCCTCAATACAGCCCAAAATCTTTAACACACTGCTTCGTTTTCGCTTTATCAAAGTTGCATTATGCGGGGACATCTGCAAAATGTATCGATGTGTCCGTGTCACTAGCCCTGATAACTATTTGCAGTCTATCTTGTGGCGTGACAATCCAAATCAAGAAGTCAAGGCTTATACGCTCGATACGGTCACCTACGGCACTAAGCCGGCTGCATTTCTGGCAATTCGTGCTATGCAGCAGCTATCCTACGATGAGGAAGCTGAGTTCCCGTTGGCAGCCAAAATAGTTCGAAGAGACTTTTATGTGGACGATCTCATTTCTGGAGGTGACTCGATCGAGGAGGCAGCTGAAATTCGTGAGCAGGTGAAGGAATTGCTATCCAAGGGTCATTTTCCAATTCGAAAATGGTGTTCAAACGAGGCAGCAGCTTTAGAAGGCGAGTTAGAAATTGATCGCGAGAAAACGCTTAGATTTCATGATGGAACTGATGTCCTCAAAGCGCTCGGCTTATATTGGGATGCAAAATCGGATCACTTGCTTTTCTCATTGTCTGGAACTATGACAGAAAGCGGTTTAACGAAAAGATCGATTTTATCCTCCGTTGCCAAGTTCTACGACCCTCTCGGATTGATAGCACCGATTATTACAAAGTTAAAAATATTTCTGCAAATTCTTTGGAAAGACAAACTGGATTGGTACGAGTCGCTTCCGCAATCTTTGCACTCCTCATGGCTGGAGCACATGAAGCAGATGTCAGCGGTCAATCACCTAAAATTCCCTCGTTTCGTTATGCAGCCCAACTCGTCGTTGGAGATACACACTTTTTGTGACGCAAGTTTAGCAGCGTATGGCGCCTGCGTTTACGTCAGATCTGAAGTTCATGGCTGTGTCTCAACTCATTTGCTCTGTTCCAAATCTAGAGTTTCGCCTCTAAAAACCCTCACCATACCCAAATTGGAATTATGCGCAGCGCTGTTGTTATCAGAGCTCATGTCAAACATTGCCCTAACCATTTCATCTGGTTGCAAGTTTTATTGTTGGTCTGATTCAACCATAACGCTTTCTTGGATTCGTAAACCTCCATCAGATTTTAATATTTTTGTCTCCAACAGAATTGCGCAGATTCAGGATCGCACCAAGGGCATGACATGGCGTCATGTACCAACACACTGGAACCCTGCCGATATATTATCGCGTGGATGTTCACCTCTCGAGCTCTTGGAGTCGAACCTGTGGCGAGAGGAACCTCCATTTTTACGTTCGGATTCATCGTGCTGGCCAAATATAGCGCCTATTGTGGACGACTTGCCCGAACGTCGTCGCATGGTTTCAGTCGTAACCGAGAAGCAGGATATCTCATACGATTGCAAATTTCAAAACTCATTTGGAAAGCTGCAGCGAGTTTTTGGTTATATATACCGGTTCTGGCTTCTCAAATCTCCAAATCAAACACGTCGCAAAGGACCACTCGCAGTCGATGACGTCAAAGGTGGCACACATCTACTCATCAAAGAAATCCAGAGTGTTTTCTTCGCAGAGGACTACAAGGCTTTGCGAAAGAACAAGCAGGTTGCATCAAATAGCAAGCTCTCGTCGTTGCATCCTATTCTTGATGACTCAGGACTAATTCGTGTTGGTGGTCGCTTGCAAAACTCGCTTCTGGACTACGATGCGAGACATCCCATTTTGCTGCCAAAGGATCATCCTGTCACTCAAGCAATCGTCGCTCATTTCCATCACAAGTTTTTGCACGCAGGACCGCAAAGTTTACTAGCTGCCTTGCGCCAGAGGTTTTGGCCAATTGGAGGCAGAAAAACAGTCGCAGCTATCGTAAACAAATGTATCAGGTGTTTCAGACTGAAGCCGAGAATGATGGAGCACATCATGGCACCCTTGCCGGCCAGCCGAGTGCAACCAAGTCGTCCTTTTACAACGACTGGAATCGACTTTTGTGGCCCATTCTTCTCGAAATCGGAAGTCAGGAATCGACCGCCTGCGAAGTGTTACGTGGCAGTTTTTATTTGCTTCGCAACTAAGGCCTCTCACTTGGAGTTAGTAGGAGATTTATCTACCGCATCGTTCCTCGCCGCTCTCAAGCGCTTCACCAGCATTAGGGGCAAGCCCAACACGATCTGGTCGGACAACGCAACAAATTTTGTTGGTGCGAGAAACGAGTTGCAGGAGCTCAGGCCAATCTTCTTCGCTGATCCTCCAAACATCGAGCTTCGCAATGACCTGTTGTCAAATGGAATTAATTGGCAGTTCATACCCCCCCGCTCGCCTCATTTTGGTGGCTTGTGGGAGGCCGCCGTAAAAGCGGCCAAATATCACTTTCATAGAGTGGTTGGAAGATCGATTTTAACTTTTCATGAACTTCGTACTCTCGTTTGCGAAGTGTCTGCCATGCTTAATTCTCGTCCACTCTGCCCCATTTCAGAAAATCCTAGCGACGTGGAGGTTCTCACGCCTGGACATTTTCTTATTGGCACTGCTTTCAACGCCATAGACGAACCCGACATCACCCATCTCAACATCAATCGGCTAAGTCGCTGGCAGCGAGTTTGCCAGATGCAGCAGGCGATTTGGCACAAGTGGAGCACTGCCTACCTATCGCTACTCCAGGAACGTGGGAAATGGCGATCAGAAAAGGCAAATTTGTCGCCCGGCATGCCCATGCGCCATTGGAGTGAAGGAAGATTGTCGTCCTTAATGATGACTAATTAAGGACGACAATCTTCCTTCACTCCAATGGCGCATGGGCAGAGTTGAGAGCATCGTACTTGGATCAGATGGCGTGGCCCGTGTTGCAGTTATTCGAACAGCTGCAGGCATCATCCGAAGAGCTGTTGGCAAGTTGGCCGTTCTGCCCTTTGAGACCACCTCGTCTGTCAGCGTGACTCTTCCAGCGGGGGGAGCATGTTCGGAGCAGAACCCCTAACTTGTAAATTCTACCCTAAATTCAAATGTATAACTGCTAGTGTAAAGTAATGTAACGTAAACGTAAAGTTGTTTACCAACACCCGCATAATGTAATCGCGCCTAACTTTGCTTATCTTGTTTTTATCTATCTTCTTTATCATTTCATTTCGTCTTCGCAACTCTTAACCGATTTTTTTTTTCGTTCGTTCTCGCTACACCCTCGCAAGCAAATTGTCGGTCGCGATCTTGTACGCAAATACATAAGCTTTGTACATAAACTTAAACCAAATATTACTCAGAAACCCAAATACAAAAATCACATCTCATTTAAATCGCAAAACATTGGCCTTTTTTTGAAGTGCATAAAGCGGAAGCAACAAATTAGTTGCATTCCTTTAAGCAGACATTTTTTATTATATGTGTGTTTAAGGCATTTAAAACTAAAATGGGCCTTTTTTACTTTTTCCATCCGTTCAGATGGCTTCAAAGTAGTGTTGGGTAAAAACTGCTCATTTGGGTGAACATGTTCACTTGTTCTTTTTTTCTTAATGAGTCAACTCACTCAGTTTGCTCACTTGTTCACTTGTTCACTTGCTCACTTGCTCACTT
Source organism: Drosophila mimetica (assembly GCA_037075245.1). Taxonomy (NCBI): domain Eukaryota; kingdom Metazoa; phylum Arthropoda; class Insecta; order Diptera; family Drosophilidae; genus Drosophila; species Drosophila mimetica. The sequence goes on along the minus strand of JBAMCH010000007.1, from coordinate 28,195,051 downwards.
GCTCACTTGCTCACTTGCTCATTTGCTCACTTGCTCACTTGCTCATTTGCTCACTTGCTCACTGGCTCACTGGCTCACAGAACACCTTAACTTTCTCACTGGTTCTGAGAAATAGCTGATTGACTATAAAACCGTATGCAAAATGCATCCAAAAAGTAAAAATAACTATTTTTTGAGCCAAAAACAGCAAGAGATCAACTTAGCAAGTGAACTAAAAATATCAAATAAGAGAGCAAAACTGAACAAGTGAACAAAAAAGAGCAAGTAGAAGAGCAAAACTGAGCAAGTGAACAAAAAGGAGCAAGTGAGCAAAAATGAACAAGTGAACAATAAAGAACAAGTTAGAAGGAACATGTTCACTCACTAAGTTTAGTGAACAACTCTTTTTTGTTCACTCACTCACGAGCAACCCAACACTACTTCAAAGCCTTAAATTTTTGACACTGAAGTATCAAATGTCTCGTACTTTTGCACATAGCACAACACTTTTGCTACTGAACACTTTTTTCATCCTGAACTGAGCTAATCGAACTGAGTCGTTGCTCTAAAAATTCAATGACAACGGACAATGCTTGAATTTCTTTAGTTTTTTTAACATGGCTCTCATACAGTTGCAGAACTTCTTTGTTAAATTTTCGTATTATTATGTGTGCAAAAACTATATCAACCTCGTCAGAAATTTGTGCCTTTAATTTTATCATGTGAATTGACTCATTAATAGTGTCAATAAACATTCTTAATTGACGAACTGATTCCACATTCAGATTTTGGAGATCAAGAAAGCGATTTATTTGATCGGAAAAAATTTTTCTTTTATTTTCGTACCGCTTGGTTAATAATTCCCAAGCGGCCTCATAATTTTCACCCGATCCCAACAATAAGTGAGAAACCACATTCCTGGCTTCTCCCTTAAGTGAGATTTTGAAATATTTAAATTTTAGGGTAGGACTGAGATCCTCCCTTAAATGTATGAGTTCATTAAATAACTCATAAAATAGGTCCCAATCTTTGGAATCTCCAAAAAATGTGGGTACCTGAATTTTAGGAAGCGTTGGCAAATCATCAGTTTTATGATTTCCAACTTCTACCTTTTTTGGCACAATTTCCTCGAGTTTCTTTTTCACGTCTTTGGTGACCATTGAAATATCGAACTCTAATTCGTCCAATATATCGTTATATCGTTTAATAGTGACTTCTGTTGTGTTTCCCTGCTTTAAGACAACTAGCTTCTCCCAATAAAAATTAAGTTTCCCAATTCTAATTTCAAAAGTTTTAATTTTATCGTTTTGAATATCCTCAAATGTATCTTTTAAATATTTATTTAATTGCTCTATTGCAATATCTAATTGGCTATCGCAGTTAACATTTGTTTCGATATTTTGCTCTTTTACCATTAATTTACCCTCGGACTTATCGGACTCAGCTAAAACTTTGTCTATTCTGACTTTTATTCTGTTAAATGAGGCTACCATTTGCTCGTAATGATTCTTAGTGAAGTAGTCATGTTCGACTACTCCAATATGAATCAGAGCTTTGTGATTTTCAAGGCACTCAGCCTGCAGCTCATCGAATTGTTTTAAATATTGGAAAGATAAGCTAGGGAGCTCTTCAAGCACCCTACTGGCTTCTGTAATCTCAACCTGCCGTTTTATCAGTGCTATCGTTTGTTTGGACAACATTTTGTATTATTGTTTGTGTTTGAATTATTTAACTTTGATTTCGAACTTAATACTTTAATAAATTTTTATATAATATGTATATCTATATAAATATAATATAATCTAAATCAATATAATTGAAGACTATTAAAAAAGTCAGTGTGGAAATTCACCCAGAACGGATTGACATAAAAATCTGAAAAAAAACCATAAATTCGGAAATAATTAGGAGCCGAGTGTATGATATAAATTAGAGCCATAAGCGGCCCCAAAGTGCCCCAAAATTCGATTTGTTTTTTTCTTAATTTTTTCTTTTTCAATTTTTCTGTTATAAATGTTGTCAAAATGGTTTAAAAAATGGCTCTTCATAATTTTATGGGATACCCGCAAATAACTGCATTTAAACTTTTTTGAAATTCAGCCCCCTTCATCAAGGTCGCCAATTTGGTTTTTTTTATTGTGACGTCATGGGCTCCCACCTATATGTTGTTGTTTTTTTTATTCAGACGTTCCTCCAAGTGTTACCGTGCAAAGGCAAGGAAAAATACCACAGCCACAAAATGCCTAAAAATGCGCCTAAAAATGCGAATATATCGATAATTTTTTTTTTGTTGCTTCATTCTGTTAGCTAACCGTTAAATTTTAAATTATCGGTGGAGCTATCCAATTCCCCTTAAGAAAATTTCAAGGAAAAGTCGTATGTATATACATTTAAAGTCGTATTTTAAATGATTTTACTATTTGCAAAATCATGCTGCTCCGATCAGTTTTAGATTTTGCTAACAGTTTTACAATCGAAGTTTTCCTTAAATTTGTTTTTATTTTTAAAATCTAAAAACCCGATAAGCTAAGACGAAATGTTTCCAAACTTATTAAATGTTGAATTATTGACAAATCGTGGATTTGTAAAAACAAAATAAAAACATAAATTGGCCCCGTTGCGTACACACACACGCACGCTAAAATGCGTACTTACACCCCCAACCATTAGATATGTGGAAGTGTGCGTGTGTGTGTGCATTTCACCTGACTAAGGAAGTAAGATTTGCTTAAGTTCAAATTCATGATAATACTGATATTCTATTGCTAAAAGAATATCATTTTCATTTCGACAACAGGTTTGAGACATTTTCAAACGGATTTTTGTGTTTTAAAATTAAATAATATTAAAAAAACATAAATATTCAAATCAGTTAATTCTTTTGCTATTTCCTACACTTGCGTCATATTGTTTAAACAAATGGAAATGTTTAAACAATTTCATTCACGGCTTCTCCCCCTACCTGCCTTTCTGACATCTAAATCAATATAATTGAAGACTATTAAAAAAGTCAGTGTGGAAATTCACCCAGAACGGATTGACATAAAAATCTGAAAAAAAACCATAAATTCGGAAATAATTAGGAGCCGAGTGTATGATATAAATTAGAGCCATAAGCGGCCCCAAAGTGCCCCAAAATTCGATTTGTTTTTTTCTTAATTTTTTCTTTTTCAATTTTTCTGTTATAAATGTTGTCAAAATGGTTTAAAAAATGGCTCTTCATAATTCTATGGGATACCCGCAAATAACTGCATTTAAACTTTTTTGAAATTCAGCCCCCTTCATCAAGGTCGCCAATTTGGTTTTTTTTATTGTGACGTCATGGGCTCCCACCTATATGTTGTTGTTTTTTTTATTCAGACGTTCCTCCAAGTGTTACCGTGCAAAGGCAAGGAAAAATACCACAGCCACAAAATGCCTAAAAATGCGCCTAAAAATGCGAATATATCGATAATTTTTTTTTTGTTGCTTCATTCTTTTAGCTAACCGTTAAATTTTAAATTATCGGTGGAGCTATCCAATTCCCCTTAAGAAAATTTCAAGGAAAAGTCGTATGTATATACATTTAAAGTCGGATTTTAAATGATTTTACTATTTGCAAAATCATGCTGCTCCGATCAGTTTTAGATTTTGCTAACAGTTTTACAATCGAAGTTTTCCTTAAATTTGTTTTTATTTTTAAAATCTAAAAACCCGATAAGCTAAGACGAAATGTTTCCAAACTACTTATTACCTTTCAAATGTTGAATTATTGACAAATCGTGGATTTGTAAAAACAAAATAAAAACATAAATTGGCCCCGTTGCGTACACACACACGCACGCTAAAATGCGTATTTACACCCCCAACCATTAGATATGTGGAAGTGTGCGTGTGTGTGTGCATTTCACCTGACTAAGGAAGTAAGATTTGCTTAAGTTCAAATTCATGATAATACTGATATTCTATTGCTAAAAGAATATCATTTTCATTTTCACAACAGGTTTAAGACATTTTCAAACGGATTTTTGTGTTTTAAAATTAAATAATATTAAAAAAACATAAATATTCAAATCAGTTAATTCTTTTGCTATTTCCTACACTTGCGTCATATTGTTTAAACAAATGGAAATGTTTAAACAATTTCATTCACGGCTTCTCCCCCTACCTGCCTTTCTGACATCTAAATCAATATATCTAAATCAATTTAATTGAAGACTATTAAAAAAGTCAGTGTGGAAATTCACCCAGAACGGATTGACATAAAAATCTGAAAAAAAACCATAAATTCGGAAATAATTAGGAGCCGAGTGTATGATATAAATTAGAGCCATAAGCGGCCCCAAAGTGCCCCAAAATTCGATTTGTTTTTTTCTTAATTTTTTCTTTTTCAATTTTTCTGTTATAAATGTTGTCAAAATGGCTTAAAAAATGGCTCTTCATAATTTTATGGGATACCCGCAAATAACTGCATTTAAACTTTTTTGAAATTCAGCCCCCTTCATCAAGGTCGCCAATTTGGTTTTTTTTATTGTGACGTCATGGGCTCCCACCTATATGTTGTTGTTTTTTTTATTCAGACGTTCCTCCAAGTGTTACCGTGCAAAGGCAAGGAAAAATACCACAGCCACAAAATGCCTAAAAATGCGCCTAAAAATGCGAATATACCGATAATTTTTTTTTTGTTGCTTCATTCTTTTAGCTAACCGTTAAATTTTAAATTATCGGTGGAGCTATCCAATTCCCCTTAAGAAAATTTCAAGGAAAAGTCGTATGTATATACATTTAAAGTCGGCTTTTAAATGATTTTACTTTTTGCAAAATCATGCTGCTCCGATCAGTTTTAGATTTTGCTAACAGTTTTACAATCGAAGTTTTCCTTAAATTTGTTTTTATTTTTAAAACCTAAAAACCCGATAAGCTAAGACGAAATGTTTCCAAACTACTTATTACCTTTCAAATGTTGAATTATTGACAAATCGTGGATTTGTAAAAACAAAATAAAAACATAAATTGGCCCCGTTGCGTACACACACACGCACGCTAAAATGCGTATTTACACCCCCAACCATTAGATATGTGGAAGTGTGCGTGTGTGTGTGCATTTCACCTGACTAAGGAAGTAAGATTTGCTTAATTTCAAATTCATGATAATACTGATATTCTATTGCTAAAAGAATATCATTTTCATTTTCACAACAGGTTTAAGACATTTTCAAACGGATTTTTGTGTTTTAAAATTAAATAATATTAAAAAAACATAAATATTCAAATCAGTTAATTCTTTTGCTATTTCCTACACTTGCGTCATATTGTTTAAACAAATGGAAATGTTTAAACAATTTCATTCACGGCTTCTCCCCCTACCTGCCTTTCTGACATCTAAATCAATATAATTGAAGACTATTAAAAAAGTCAGTGTGGAAATTCACCCAGAACGGATTGACATAAAAATCTGAAAAAAAACCATAAATTCGGAAATAATTAGGAGCCGAGTGTATGATATAAATTAGAGCCATAAGCGGCCCCAAAGTGCCCCAAAATTCGATTTGTTTTTTTCTTAATTTTTTCTTTTGCAATTTTTCTGTTATAAATGTTGTCAAAATGGTTTAAAAAATGGCTCTTCATAATTCTATGGGATACCCGCAAATAACTGCATTTAAACTTTTTTGAAATTCAGCCCCCTTCATCAAGGTCGCCAATTTGGTTTTTTTTATTGTGACGTCATGGGCTCCCACCTATATGTTGTTGTTTTTTTTATTCAGAAGTTCCTCCAAGTGTTACCGTGCAAAGGCAAGGAAAAATACCACAGCCACAAAATGCCTAAAAATGCGCATAAAAATGCGAATATATCGATAATTTTTTTTTTGTTGCTTCATTCTTTTACCTAACCGTTAAATTTTAAATTATCGGTGGAGCTATCCAATTCCCCTTAAGAAAATTTCAAGGAAAATCGTATGTATATACATTTAAAGTCGGATTTTAAATGATTTTACTATTTGCAAAATCATGCTGCTCCGATCAGTTTTAGATTTTGCTAACAGTTTTACAATCGAAGTTTTTCTTAAATTTGTTTTTATTTTTAAAATCTAAAAACCCGATAAGCTAAGACGAAATGTTTCCAAACTACTTATTACCTTTCAAATGTTGAATTATTGACAAATCGTGGATTTGTAAAAACAAAATAAAAACATAAATTGGCCCCGTTGCGTACACACACACGCACGCTAAAATGCGTATTTACACCCCCAACCATTAGATATGTGGAAGTGTGCGTGTGTGTGTGCATTTCACCTGACTAAGGAAGTAAGATTTGCTTAAGTTCAAATTCATGATAATACTGATATTCTATTGCTAAAAGAATATCATTTTCATTTTCACAACAGGTTTAAGACATTTTCAAACGGATTTTTGTGTTTTAAAATTAAATAATATTAAAAAAACATAAATATTCAAATCAGTTAATTCTTTTGCTATTTCCTACACTTGCGTCATATTGTTTAAACAAATGGAAATGTTTAAACAATTTCATTCACGGCTTCTCCCCCTACCTGCCTTTCTGACATCTAAATCAATATAATTGAAGACTATTAAAAAAGTCAGTGTGGAAATTCACCCAGAACGGATTGACATAAAAATCTGAAAAAAAACCATAAATTCGGAAATAATTAGGAGCCGAGTGTATGATATAAATTAGAGCCATAAGCGGCCCCAAAGTGCCCCAAAATTCGATTTGTTTTTTTCTTAATTTTTTCTTTTGCAATTTTTCTGTTATAAATGTTGTCAAAATGGTTTAAAAAATGGCTCTTCATAATTCTATGGGATACCCGCAAATAACTGCATTTAAACTTTTTTGAAATTCAGCCCCCTTCATCAAGGTCGCCAATTTGGTTTTTTTTATTGTGACGTCATGGGCTCCCACCTATATGTTGTTGTTTTTTTTATTCAGACGTTCCTCCAAGTGTTACCGTGCAAAGGCAAGGAAAAATACCACAGCCACAAAATGCCTAAAAATGCGCATAAAAATGCGAATATATCGATAATTTTTTTTTTGTTGCTTCATTCTTTTACCTAACCGTTAAATTTTAAATTATCGGTGGAGCTATCCAATTCCCCTTAAGAAAATTTCAAGGAAAATCGTATGTATATACATTTAAAGTCGGATTTTAAATGATTTTACTATTTGCAAAATCATGCTGCTCCGATCAGTTTTAGATTTTGCTAACAGTTTTACAATCGAAGTTTTTCTTAAATTTGTTTTTATTTTTAAAATCTAAAAACCCGATAAGCTAAGACGAAATGTTTCCAAACTACTTATTACCTTTCAAATGTTGAATTATTGACAAATCGTGGATTTGTAAAAACAAAATAAAAACATAAATTGGCCCCGTTGCGTACACACACACGCACGCTAAAATGCGTATTTACACCCCCAACCATTAGATATGTGGAAGTGTGCGTGTGTGTGTGCATTTCACCTGACTAAGGAAGTAAGATTTGCTTAAGTTCAAATTCATGATAATACTGATATTCTATTGCTAAAAGAATATCATTTTCATTTTCACAACAGGTTTAAGACATTTTCAAACGGATTTTTGTGTTTTAAAATTAAATAATATTAAAAAAACATAAATATTCAAATCAGTTAATTCTTTTGCTATTTCCTACACTTGCGTCATATTGTTTAAACAAATGGAAATGTTTAAACAATTTCATTCACGGCTTCTCCCCCTACCTGCCTTTCTGACATCTAAATCAATATAATTGAAGACTATTAAAAAAGTCAGTGTGGAAATTCACCCAGAACGGATTGACATAAAAATCTGAAAAAAAAACATAAATTCGGAAATAATTAGGAGCCGAGTGTATGATATAAATTAGAGCCATAAGCGGCCCCAAAGTGCCCCAAAATTCGATTTGTTTTTTTCTTAATTTTTTCTTTTGCAATTTTTCTGTTATAAATGTTGTCAAAATGGTTTAAAAAATGGCTCTTCATAATTTTATGGGATACCCGCAAATAACTGCATTTAAACTTTTTTGAAATTCAGCCCCCTTCGTCAAGGTCGCCAATTTGGTTTTTTTTATTGTGACGTCATGGGCTCCCACCTATGTGTTGTTCTTTTTTTTATTCAGACGTGTGACCGTGCAAAGGCAAGGAAAAATACGCCTAAAAATGCGAATATATCGATAATTTTTTTTTTGTTGCTTCATTCTTTTAGCTAAACGTTAAATTTTAAATTATCGGTGGAGCTATCCAATTCCCCTTAAGAAAATTTCAAGGAAAAGTCGTATGTATATACATTCAAAGTCGGATTTTAAATGATTTTACTATTTGCAAAATCATGCTGCTCCGATCAGTTTTAGATTTTGCTAACAGTTTTACAATCGAAGTTTTCCTTAAATTTGTTTTTATTTTTAAAATCGAAAAACCCGAGCTAAGACGAAATGTTTCCAAACTACTTATTACCTTTCAAATGTTGAATTATTGACAAATCGTGGATTTGTAAAAACAAAATAAAAACATAAATTGGCCCCGTGCGTACACACACACGCACGCTAAAATGCGTATTTACACCCCCAACCATTAGATATGTGGAAGTGTGCGTGTGTGTGTGCATTTCACCTGACTAAGGAAGTAAGATTTGCTTAAGTTCAAATTCATGATAATACTGATATTCTATTGCTAAAAGAATATCATTTTCATTTCCACAACAGGTTTGAGACATTTTCAGACGGATTTTTGTGTTTTAAAATTAAATAATATTAAAAAAACATAAATATTAAAATCAGTTAATTCTTTTGCTATTTCCTACACTTGCGTCATATTGTTTAAACAAATGGAAATGTTTAAACAATTTCATTCACGGCTTCTCCCCCTACCTGCCTTTCTGACATCTAAATCAATATAATTGAAGACTATTAAAAAAGTCAGTGTGGAAATTCACCCAGAACGGATTGACATAAAAATCTGAAAAAAAAACATAAATTCGGAAATAATTAGGAGCCGAGTGTATGATATAAATTAGAGCCATAAGCGGCCCCAAAGTGCCCCAAAATTCGATTTGTTTTTTTCTTAATTTTTTCTTTTGCAATTTTTCTGTTATAAATGTTGTCAAAATAGTTTAAAAAATGGCTCTTCATAATTTTATGGGATACCCGCAAATAACTGCATTTAAACTTTTTTGAAATTCAGCCCCCTTCGTCAAGGTCGCCAATTTGGTTTTTTTATTGTGACGTCATGGGCTCCCACCTATGTGTTGTTCTTTTTTTTATTCAGACTTTCCTCCAAGTGTTACCGTGCAAAGGCAAGGAAAAATACCACAGCCACAAAATGCCTAAAAATGCGCCTAAAAATGCAAATATATCGATTTTTTTTTTGTTGCTTCATTCTTTTACCTAACCGTTAAATTTTAAATTATCGGTGGAGCTATCCAATTCCCCTTAAGAAAATTTCAAGGAAAAGTCGTATGTATATACATTTAAAGTCGGATTTTAAAGGATTTTACTATTTGCAAAATCATGCTGCTCCGATCAGTTTTAGATTTTGCTAACAGTTTTACAATCGAAGTTTTCCTTAAATTTGTTTTTATTTTTAAAATCGAAAAACCCGATAAGCTAAGACGAAATGTTTCCAAACTACTTATTACCTTTCAAATGTTGAATTATTGACAAACCGTGGATTTGTAAAAACAAAATAAAAACATAAATTGGCCCCGTTGCGTACACACACACGCACGCTAAAATGCGTATTTACACCCCCAACCATTAGATATGTGGAAGTGTGCGTGTGTGTGTGCATTTCACCTGACTAAGGAAGTAAGATTTGCTTAAGTTCAAATTCATGATAATACTGATATTCTATTGCTAAAAGAATATCATTTTCATTTCCACAACAGGTTTGAGACATTTTCAAACGGATTTTTGTGTTTTAAAATTAAATAATATTAAAAAAACATAAATATTCAAATCAGTTAATTCTTTTGCTATTTCCTACACTTGCGTCATATTGTTTAAACAAATGGAAATGTTTAAACAATTTCATTCACGGCTTCTCCCCCTACCTGCCTTTCTGACATTTCCACAACAGGTTTGAGACATTTTCAAACGGATTTTTGTGTTTTAAAATTAAATAATATTAAAAAAACATAAATATTCAAATCAGTTAATTCTTTTGCTATTTCCTACACTTGCGTCATATTGTTTAAACAAATGGAAATGTTTAAACAATTTCATTCACGGCTTCTCCCCCTACCTGCCTTTCTGACATTGTTAATGTAATCCTAATCAAGGTGAAAAATTAATGAAAACAAAATACTGAAAACCAAATAATTATTCTAAAAGGAGAATTTTTGCTTTTGCTAATCCTTAGCGAAATTACCATGATCACTGGTAAATCTTTTGCTCCTTATTTATTAACCGTTTGCTTTAATGTCAGCAAGAACTTCCAAACTGTAGCTCAGATGGTTATGTTGTACGTAAAGGAAACATAGTCTATAGGTCGTGGGTTCAAACCCACCACAATTCTTACCAATAATGATGTTGACATAATTATTTCTTTTCCACTTTGTAAACTATTTTTAGGTAGATGGTAAAGAGCGGAATGCCAAATGAGTATTCATAACCTCTCAGAACAAAGTAAAAAAACTTTGATTTAAACACAAACGACCTTTAGATTACAAGGCTTTAGGTTTTGGTTTTACATTTGAAGTTTTCCTTAAAATTCTTTTATTTTTAAAATCCAAAAACCCGTTTAGCTAACACGAAATGTTTTAGAACTTTTGACAAACGGTTGTAAAAAAGAATAGAGAAAAATATATTTTACAAACTAAATATATATGTGTGTGAGTGTGTTTATGTGTGTGCATTACAGATTTGTTTTATTACTGATTTTTCTGTTTTAAAATTTAAATCGCATTGATAATACTGGAAAAAAAAACATAAATATTCAAACCATAATCTTGCTCTTCCTTACACGCGGCTCATATTGTTTAAACAAATGGAAATGTTTAAACAATTTGATTCACGGCTTCTCTATTCACCTAAATTCCTTTTTTATTATTAGTAGAATTTTTAATCTTGATTTCCGCAGGCGAAGCTGCGGGCGACCCTGCTAGTATAATAATATAATTATGTATTGTTAAATAATTATAAATGTTATGTTATAGATAGGACTTATCTGATCCTATATATTTGTTGCTGGTGTTGTCGTCGCTGCTGAATCTTCGCCGCTGTAGATTTTTTCCTATGCTGTCGATCTTGTCCTTGTATTGTCGTCGTAGAAAGCTGGAGTCTTCGAAAGGCTGGCGTCCTGATTGCCGTTACAGATGATTTAATTGGTTTTTTTTTTTTTTTTTTTTGTGAGAGTCACTTTTTGATTTTTTAATTTTATTTTTTTTTTTTAACTTTTGTTGGGAGTCACTTTGTTTAATTTGTTGTATTTATTTTTATTTATTTATTATTCTTTAAACTTTTGTTGGGAGTCACGTTTGTTTTATTTTACTTTTATTATTTTTTTCTTTAAAACTTGTGTTGGGATTTACCCGATTTTATTTAATTTTCTTTATTTTTTAAAAACTTTTGTTTGGAGTTACTTTGTTGTATTTTAATTTTGTTATCTTTTTTTAAAACTTTTGCTGGGAGTCACGTCACTGTTGTTGTATATCGGGAGTAACTTTAACTTATTTTCCCGTATTTTAACACTTTCGATGTCGGCCTCGAATACGCCTGATTTTTTTTTTAAATCACTTTTTCGATGCTGAAGGCCTCGAAAACGCCATAAAATATTTTTGCTCGATGGCAAGAATTATATATATTTTTTTTCACTTGTCGATTATTCGACTACTTCACAAAAAATTGTTAATTTTTTGCTAATCTTATAATTGTTAAAAATTTATTAACATAAAAGATTCTTTTATATCTTTTTGCTTTATAAATTTATACTCTGTCTTTTTACCACTGGTGGGGAAAGACAAGAGCCAATTATTTTTAGCAACCTTTAAAAACTGCAAGGCGTTACAAATTTCTTAACGGTGCTGGCCTGACTTCTGAGTCTCTTACCATGGGTTGGGGAAAACTGAAGAGTTGTCGAAGGACCAAAATGAAAGGGCCGAATTAATAAAACAACCCTTTCGCATTGAGTTCTGTATTAAAACTGAATTTTATTTCCTAAGTCCCTGCTTAGGAAGCTAACATGAAATTCTTATTCTGGTCTTATCTGTGGCCTACGCAGAGGCCGCGACTGCCTGCGCGGGAGAGTTATCATTTGACCCCCGCACAGGAACCCTTGGTGCAGTGTGAGATCCATCTCAAGTGATTATTTTCGGCTAGGCTCAAGTGGCCTGCATTAACACCGCTCCCTTGTTGGGTTTAAAATTACACATCATAGTTTATGGCTCTAAATCGATTTACACTTGTCACATGACATGCACAGAGCTCATAAAGTATTATATTTTATTTTTATTAGTGTTCGTCTGAACAATAGCCATGTCCGTCTGTCCGTGTGTTTCAATACCGTTTGCGAGCTCAGCTTAAAAGCTAGCGACTTAAAACTTTTACAGTCATCCTAAAACATGTGTACGCAGATCAAGTTTGAAAATCGACCCCATAGGAACAATCGGAGATAACTTGCAAAAACTGAAGATTTTTCGCGCATTGTAAAAGCTATTGACATAAATCTTTCCAAATCGTATTTTTTTGCGCATACCTTGATCGGGGAAAAACGCGTGCCGATCGGACGTCTATATCCTATAGCTCCCATAGGAACAATCGGATATAACTTGCAAAAACTGAAGATTTTTCGCGCATTGTAAAAGCTATTGACATAAATCTTTCCAAATCGTATTTTTTACGCATACCTTGATCGGGGAAAAACGCGTGCCGATCGGACGTCTATATCCTATAGCTCCCATAGGAATAATAGGGGGAAATCGGTAAAAATTTGATTTTTTTCAGGATATTTCGCGCAGTCTAAAGGCTATTGACATGAATCTTTCCAAATCGAATTTTTATGCGCATACCTTGATCAGGGTAAAAGCCGATCGGACGTCTATATCCTATAGCTCCCATAGGAATAATAGGGTAAAATCGGTTAAAATTTTATGTTTTTCAGGATATTTCGCTATTGACATGAATCTTTCCAAATCGTATTCTTTTGTGCATACCTTAATCAGGGTAAAGGCGCTTGCCGAACGGACCTCTATATCTTATAGCTTCAATAGGTTAAAAGCTGTTAAAATATCCATATCCAGTTATAAAAAACTCGAAGGGCGGTTTTTCTGTGTTTTTCATTCATTTCCTGAGTAATCTGTTTGTTAAGGCCGTACGTCATAATTGGTTTGTTAATTAATAAAGTCAATTTTCTATTGACTGCTCCATAATAGTCCAATGTGGATAATTTACTTTGGCGGAATATGCTTAGCTCTTGTTTAATTATGTCGATTGAACGTTTGTCACTGTAGACATAGTCTAGTCTGGGCGGCGTCGAAGTTATGCCGTTATGGGTTAAGATGTCATTGGCCATCCCTGTTATTTTATTTCTCAATATATAGCTATTTCTGCTGATTCCCTCCAGCTAACATATTTGTCTTCTTCTCCCCTATACTCTCTAACAGATTTGATGATCTAATATGATGTTTCGCATTTAATATTTGAATCAACTATTTCTACTTGATAATCTTCGACTTTCTTTATTTTATTAGCAAGCTGTGATTTTAAACTTACTATCTCTTCCTTTAATGAATTCAATTCAAAATTAACAATTTGTTTAATTAACTCTCCTACATTTGTCATTATGTTATTTGTATTTGTAGGCTCTTGATGGGTAATTACTTTGTGAGGCCCTTTATTATATTTTTAAAATCTTTAGTTTACTCTTCCACTTTGTTGTCTTATTTTTCTTATAGTTTTTATACCCGTTACTCGTAGAGTAAAAGGGTATATTAGATTCGTGCAAAAGTATGTAACAGGCAGAAGGAAGCGTTTCCGACCATATAAAGTATATATATTCTTGATCAGGATCACTAGCCGAGTCGATCTAGCCATGTCCGTCTGTCCGTCTGTCCGTCTGTCCGTCTGTCTGTCCGTCTGTCCGTCTGTCCGTCTGTCCGTCTGTATGAACGCTGAGATCTTGGAAACTATAAAAGCTAGAAGATTGAGATTTGGCATGCAGATTCTAGGGGTTAATACGCAGCGCAAGTTTTTCACGCCGATGTGCCACGCCCTCTCTAACGCCCACAAACCGCGAAAAACTGTGACCCGTTCTGTATGAACGCTGAGATCTCCGAAACTATAAAAGCTAGAAGATTGGGATTTGGCATGCAGATTCTAGGGGTTATTACGCAGCGCAAGTTTTTCACGCCGATGTGCCACGCCCCCTCTAACACCCACAAACCGCGAAAAACTGTGGCACCCACAGTTTTGAAGCTATATTAACGGGAAAAGCAATGTGTATTCGTTTCATCAATACATATTGATAGACCAAAGTGGGAAACCCCCCCTCCCCCCTAACGCCCACAAACCGCGAAAAGCAGTGGCACCCGTCTGTATGAACGCTGAGATCTCGGAAACTATAAAAGCTAGAAGATTGGGATTTGGCATGCAGATTCTAGGGGTTAATACGCAGCGCAAGTTTTTCACGCCGATATGCCACGCCCCCTCTAACGCCCACAAACCGCGAAAAACTGTGGCACCCACAGTTTTGAAGCTATATTAACGGGAAAAGCAATGTGTATTCGTTTCATCAATACATATTGATAGACCAAAGTTGGAAACCCCCCTCCCCCCTAACGCCCACAATCCGCGAAAAGCTGTGGCGCCCATAGTTTTAAAGCTAGAGCAAAAGTGTAAACGCAATTTTGATTGGGTTATTAACGCCTACCGAAATGTAGAAGAAATTTTTTAAATTTTTTGAAGCGGCTGCTTGGTTTGCCCTGCTTGAGACTGCTGACTTTAGCTGAGTAACGGGTATTTGATAGTCGAGGCACTCGACTATAGCGTTCCCTCTTGTTACTAATTAAAAAAAGTATTTTCCTTCACGACTTGTCCTTCTTCCAACTGATGATCCTTGTTGGGGTGTTCTCTTGCTTGATGATCCTGTAGGGGTCTTCTATTTGTCTTCCTTGTTGCTTGTGTTCCTTCTAAATTTATTTGTCTTTATTTCCGTCTTAGATTTTTATTTGGCGAGGGATTGCCCTACAGTCTGATATTTTTTCTTTTACTTTTTGATAATTATACCCGTTACTCGTAGAGTAAAAGGGTATATTAGATTCGTGCAAAAGTATGTAACAGGCAGAAGGAAGCGTTTCCGACCATATAAAGTATATATATTCTTGATCAGGATCACTAGCCGAGTCGATCTAGCCATGTCCGTCTGTCCGTCTGTCCGTCTGTCTGTCCGTCTGTCTGTCCGTCTGTCCGTCTGTCCGTCTGTATGAACGCTGAGATCTTGGAAACTATAAAAGCTAGAAGATTGAGATTTGGCATGCAGATTCTAGGGGTTAATACGCAGCGCAAGTTTTTCACGCCGATGTGCCACGCCCTCTCTAACGCCCACAAACCGCGAAAAACTGTGACCCGTTCTGTATGAGCGCTGAGATCTCCGAAACTATAAAAGCTAGAAGATTGGGATTTGGCATGCAGATTCTAGGGGTTATTACGCAGCGCAAGTTTTTCACGCCGATGTGCCACGCCCCCTCTAACACCCACAAACCGCGAAAAACTGTGGCACCCACAGTTTTGAAGCTAGATTAACGGGAAAAGAAATGTGTATTTGTTTCATCAATACATATTGATAGACCAAAGTGGGAAACCCCCCTCCCCCCTAACGCCCACAAACCGCGAAAAACAGTGGCACCCGTCTGTATGAACGCTGAGATCTCGGAAACTATAAAAGCTAGAAGATTGGGATTTGGCATGCAGATTCTAGGGGTTAATACGCAGCGCAAGTTTTTCACGCCGATATGCCACGCCCCCTCTAACGCCCACAAACCGCGAAAAACTGTGGCACCCACAGTTTTGAAGCTATATTAACGGGAAAAGCAATGTGTATTCGTTTCATCAATACATATTGATAGACCAAAGTTGGAAACCCCCCCCCCCCCCCTAACGCCCACAAGCCGCGAAAAGCTGTGGCGCCCATAGTTTTAAAGCTTGAGCAAAAGTGTAAACGCAATTTTGATTGGGTTATTAACGCCTACCGAAATGTAGAAGAAATTTTTTAAATTTTTTGAAGCGGCTGCTTGGTTTGCCCTGCTTGAGACTGCTGACTTTAGCTGAGTAACGGGTATTTGATAGTCGAGGCACTCGACTATAGCGTTCCCTCTTGTTTTTTTTAGATTTTTTATTTTCAACTTATTTGTTGATTTTTCTTTTGTAGATTTTTCAATTTATTAATTGTTAATTTTTTTAATTTTTCTTGTTGGTAATAATTTTGTTTTTATTAATATTATTGTTCACGCTTGCCTCTTTATTTTAGTTAAAATTGTATGCTAGAATATTACCCTCTACTGTAAAGCATTATGATCCACAATGAAAACGGTACATCATAAGCTTTCCTGTAAGCATAGCCCAACCGAATGTATAAGCAAAGAAAAATATAGTCTCAGACAGAACTTCGTGAAGGAAATATCGTTGACTCCGTTGTTTTTCATTTTTGGATCGAGCTCCGCCATCTGCACAGGGGCGCCCTACAACAACAACACCCACTGACATTTGCACAAGGGCAAATATCACCTTTGGCTGTCTCCAACAAGGCAGCGGATTAAACATTGACGATCGTGACAGGACTGCTGTCCTGAACATTAACAACTCGGCTGCGAGGAATCACAAGGGATAGCAGCAATTTAAGCGGAGCAGTTGGAAAGTTTTCTCAACTTGGACTTCTTCGGCATTACGTCATTACGTCACCGGAACACCTTGGACAGTTAAGTGCAGCACGTAAGCTTTGAAATCGGCAGATTTAACCCAGTTCATGTTATTTGATCTTACGGACACAAATAATACAAATAAAAAGGAAAATCTGGTTAAATCTGGTTATAAAGGTGTGATTTATTTAACCTATTTCGTAAAAGCTTCTCAGAACACGCTGGATTGCTGAACCCCAGTTTTACATCAAAGTTTTGCAGTTACTCTAAAACTATCGTAGTGGTTTCAAAACTTGTTAAAGCCTCTCAAACCTCTTTGCAAACATGACCAAACCACCCATAGAAGAACAGCTAGCTGCACTTAGGCGCAAAAGAACTCTTCTGCAACGAAACATGCAACGAACTTCGGATCGAGCGGTTGCAGACACAGCAATGGACGCTTCAACGGCAGAGTGTCACTTGGCCCTTTTGGAATCACACTTTAGGCAATTGTGTCAGGTTCAACAGCAAATTGAAGAAATAGACTTGGAAGAAGATTCTCGCGATCAGTTTGAGGCAGAATTTATAGCTACAAAATCGACGCTTTTAAAACGTGCAAGTGTTAACACGCGTAACGGCCCTGAGGACTCTGTCATGATCAATTCCACCTGCTTAGGAGCCAGTTCCCATAATCGATTACCTTCTCTAAAACTCCCAAAGTTCGACGGAAAATATGGCGAGTACAATCGTTTCATTGCAGCGTTTAATCATATGGTTCATGATGATGTCTCACTCTCAGACATTGACAAGTTTACGTATCTACTCGGTTGTCTTTCTGGCCCTGCATTTTCAAGTATCGGAAGAAAATTACAAAAAGGCATTGGAGCGCCTTAAGGAACGATACGATAAAAAGGTGTTGATATTACTCGAACATGTATCTAGCCTTTTCGCCATTTCTCAAATGAGAAAATCTGATTCTTCTTCCCTTCGTGAAATTTTAGATACAGTTGCAGCGTTGCGTGGTTCGCTTCTCTCACTTGGCACCGAACAAAATGCCTTTGAAGCCATTTTAATTCAGCTCGTCTTGCAAAAGGTCGATTCAGATTCAAAACATGCTTATGATCGAGGTCAGAACTATGAGCAGTTTCATAATTTCTACTACATATTAGGCAGGCATTGTCAGTTCCTGACTTACTTTTTTCTAGCGTCCGGAAAAAGTAAGTCACCCCCACAAAAAGGCTTTCCTAGCGGCTAGAGGCAGTTGTGTAAAATGCGATTCTACAGAACACAATCTAGGATCGTGCCCTTCGTTTATTGCACTCCCACATGAGAAGCGACATGCTTGGGTCAAACAGGCAGCGCTATGTTTGAACTGTCTTCATAAAGGCCACATCGCAGCTGACTGTCCTTCGAAATTTCGCTGTAGGACTTGTCGCGGGTTACACCATTCTTCGTTAAATCGCAGGAGTGAAACACAGGAAAGTTCTCAACCAAATGTAGAACAAACAAACGAGCAATCTCGTTGCTCCACACAAGTAGTTGCATGTCTTTCTCGAAAATCAAATCGAGCGCTTATCCCGACCGCTCTGGTTCTTATCCAGGATAAATACGGAATGTTCCACCCGGCAAGGGCCTTGCTTGATTCTGGCTCGGAAATTAATTTTATCACAGATACTTTAGCCAACAAATTACAGCTTCGGCGAAAACGTCAACAATTTGAAGTTTCTGGTATAGGAGATGTTAGAGCAAAACTTCAATTCTCAGTCTCGACGACAATACGCTCACGTTTGTCTGCGGACGAATGGTCATTGCAATTTGCTGTTACCAAGACAATAGCATTGACTCAACCCGCCACTCGTATAGAATCATCGACATGGTCAATTCCTGACGGAATAGATTTGGCTGACCCATTGTTTTTTAAACCACAAAAAATTGACATTTTACTAAGCACCCAGGAATTCTTTAAATTGCTCACTGGCGGAAAATTATCACTGGGGCCTGGGCTGCCATGCCTACTCAACACTACACTTGGATGGATTATTGGTGGACAAGTTGTTGACAATCCGCAATCTAGGGCGAATGCTAATGTTCTTATGTGCAAAATCTCGCAGTCCCAAGAGCTGAATGAAAGTCTAAAAAGGTTTCGGGAAATCGAATCGTTTCCAGAATCATCTGAAAACCAGTATACAACTGAAGAGCAAGAAAGTGATCGTCACTTTTGTGAAAACTCAGTTTTTCTCGAGAATGGGCGAGTTCAAGTTCGGCTTCCTTTTTCAAAATCTACCCAACAATTAGGAAATTCAGCGGAAATTGCCAAGCAACGATTTTGGCAAATAGAGCGTCGGTTACAACGTTTACCCGATCAGAAACAAATGTATTGTGATTTCATGCAAGAATATATTGATCTGGGGCACATGCAACCTTTGGATAGTTTTGATTCAAATCGACCTCATTATGTAATTCCTCATCACGCTGTACTGCGTCCAGACAGCTCAACAACAAAGTTGCGTGTAGTTTTTGACGCATCTGCAAAGTCGTCGACAGGAGTATCACTAAATAATATTTTAATGGTTGGACCGACAGTTCAGCAGGACCTTCTCTTAACCCTGCTTTCATTTAGGCTGTATAAGCATGCTGTAACAGCTGATATTACAAAAATGTATCGGCAATTCGTTGTGGATCCCCAAGACCGCAAGTTTCAGTTAATTTGGTGGAGGCACAAAATTTCTGACCCATTGAAATTATTTCAGTTGAATACTGTCACATACGGGCTCGCTTGTGCACCGTTTCTCGCCATCAGAAGTTTGCATTTCATCGCAGAGAAATATAGGAAAGAGTTTTCTATAGGATCCGAAATCATATCTAAAGAAATGTATGTCGATGACCTCCTTACAGGAGCTGACTGCATTGAGGATTTAAACTTGAAGATTGATCAAGTTACTGGAATTTTATCTTGTGCCGGATTAGAGTTAGCCAAATGGAATTTTAGCAAGTTGGATGATAATATCAAAGAACATCGATTCAAGTTAGACAGCAAAGATATCACAAAAACTTTAGGAATGTCGTGGAGGCCCCAATTGGATGAATTTTGCTTTCGGTTCGATTTGCCAGAAATGAACACTATGACGAAAAGGAACATTCTCTCAATTATTGCACGCTTGTATGACATACTGGGCTTGTTGGGACCTGTGGTTATAAGATGCAAAATATTTGTGCAGGAGCTGTGGATGAGTCATCTGGATTGGGACGAAACACTGCCTCAAGAATTAACAGATCGTTGGCAATCTATTTATCCTGACCTGCACAATTTAAGCCAAATCGTCATACCCCGATATGTGGGTCTTTCCCCGAAGAATGACTGCGAAATACATGGATTCGCAGATGCTTCACAGCGGGCATACGGTTGTTGTATATATCTGCGCTCAATTCAAAATGGATCAGTGGAATCGCATTTACTCATAGCAAAGTCAAAGGTTGCCCCAATTAAAGTCCTTTCTCTTCCACGATTAGAGTTATGTGCTGCATCTATTCTTTGCGATACGTGGAACAAAATAAAACATAAGTTCAGCAGCATACAAAGGGTTGTTTTCTGGACAGACTCCAAAATCGTATTACACTGGCTCACTATGCACTCTTCCCAATTAAATTGCTTTGTAGCTAATCGGATCTCAGGAATTCAAACTAAATCATCGAACATTTCTTGGCGTCATGTGCCAGGAAAAGAAAACCCGGCTGACATCATATCTCGTGGATGCAAGGCCAGCGAACTTCAAAATACAAGTTGGTTTACAGGACCAACCTTTCTTAAGTTGGAAGAACATCTTTGGCCGCAGTCGTTGGACAACATCGAACCCATAAATGCGGATCTGGAAAAACGGAAAGTTTCATCATTCAAATTTTTGCCTTTGTTTTTGATGTACGATCTTGGCTTCCCAGCTAAGTTAAACAAATCAAAATTAAGCTTTTAAATCCAAGTTCTAAAAGTTCAAAAAGAAAAGCTCCTGGTGGAGGTTTATTGGATTTGGTTAAAGATTAGAGTAGTCAGTCCGAATTCGATCGAGACCGCGATCGGTAAAGAATCTTAAAGAAGTATCAAAGTGCCTAAAAATAATGTTAATAATTTTCAATAAAGGTCTTACACCATTAATCGTAATCCTACGTCTCCAAGTATGGATCGTTAATTCTCGTCGACTGGTTAGCAAAGTGGTTCGCAACTGTGACCACTGCTATCACTATAAGCCTGGTTTGCTGGACCAGATCATGGGGTCACTTCCTGCTGCCCCTGTGTGGTCCATTTCTGACGTCCTATCGTATTCGCGGAAAGGCTCCATACAAAACATACATGGCGGTCTTTGTTTGCTTTGCCACCAAAGCAGTACATGTAGAATTAGTATCTGACTTGTCAACTAATACTTTTATTCTCTGTTTAAAGCGCTTCATCGGGCGGAGAAGTTTGCCAAGTCGGATATTCTGCGACAACGCAACCAACTTCGTTGGAACCCGCTCTCAATTAGAGGAATTTAAAATGCAACTCTTCAGCCAGCAAGCGTTAAAGGACCTACAATTGTTCACCTCATCCAATGGCGTAGAATTTAGCTTTATTCCACCCCGCGCACCACATTTTGGCGGCTTGTGGGAGGCGGCGGTAAAGTCCATGAAGTTTTTATTGGTAAGAAACACTGGTCACTCGCATTTGACGTACGAGGAACTCCAAACTGTCGCAGTTGATGCTGAAGCGGTTGTCAACTCACGACCCCTCACGCCTCTTTCAGAAGATCCAAACGATGGAGAAGCACTCACTCCATCGCATTTTTTGGTCGGAACGTCTTTAAAGGCTCTTCCCGAGCCAAGTTTAGAGGAATGCAACCTATCGCACTTAACACGTTGGCAACGGGTCACCCACATCAAGCAACAATTCTGGGAGCTTTGGCGTCGAGATTACTTGCACAACTTGCAGGCCCGCAGCAAGTGGCTTTCTCCAAAGGCGAACATAGTTCCTGGGCAGCTGGTCATGATCCATGAAGACAACGCTCCACCTCAGCAATGGCCCTTGGGACGAGTTACCAATACTTGTTCTGGAGCGGACGGAAGAGTCCGAGTCGTCGATATTAAGACGGCAAAAGGAGTCATCATTCGTCGTCCAATTCGTAAAGTGGCGCCCCTGCCTATTTCACCTGTATCTTGAAAGAAACAAAATTGTATGCTAGAATATTACCCTCTACTGTAAAGCATTATGATCCACAACGAAAACGGTACATTATAAGCTTTCCTGTAATGCATAGCCCAGCCGAATGTATAAGCGAAAGAAAAATATATTCTCAGACAGAACTTCGTCAAGAAAATATCGTTGACTCCGTTGTTTTTAATTTTTGGATCGAGCTCCGCCATCTGCATAGGGGCAGCGGCGCCCCCTACAACACCCAACACCCAACACCCCTACAACACCCACCCACAACACCCACAGTCATTTGCACAAGGGCAAATATCTCCTTTGGCTGTCTCCAACAAAGCAGCGGATTAAACAATTATTTTATTATTTGTCCGGAGCAGTGAAACTCTTTTATGTTACAAACACTACTTTTATTAGGGAGGTTTGTTTATAAAATGGATTATTTCATTTATTAATTTCCACTTTACAAATTTGTTTAGATCAACACATACCTTTCTTGGTTTTCGTCGGTTATATTGTTTATAGGTGGATTCCCTTCAGTTCCAGAAATCACTATTCACTCGTGAATCACCATATGAATCACTCGTGACATGTCATTGACACCGGTGACGCACTGGTGATTTTCCATAGAGACATTTGTTCGGGATGTCCTACCCCGTCCCATGGTGACAAGATGAGTGACATTTTTTTGAAGACACTCGTGATGTCACAAGTGCCTTATACAAATTTTATATATGAGAGGTCACCACCTTGTGACATGACACTTAGTATTTCACGTGTGACTTTCAGAATTTTTTCAATGGAATGTCACTTCTGAAAATCCATCATCGGGTCACCTGTGTCATAGGTGATTTCATGTATGATTTTTTCCAAAATTTCATTAGCGATTTCATTAAAAAAATATATATATTACGGATATATTTATATTCATTTAATTCATTTTATTTATTTCATTCTATTTTATATATTTTGTTTTTTAAATTATGTTATTAAAGTTTTTTAAGTTATTAAGACTATTATTATTATTATTATTTCTAGTTTTTTGTTTCACCACATTATTTTTAATATTAAGAAAGGCCATTCTGAGGCACTTGTCTGGATCTTCAGAATTTTTCATCAATGCTCCTAAAAATATTAAAAAGTATTAATATTTGTATTTATTTTTTTATTAATATTATTTATTATTATTAAGCACTTTAACTTGCCACTTTCGGCTAATTGCCCGCGAACTTTCTAGGTTATTTTGCGAAACACATAACATAAAACACTTTTAAAATTGGTGCAAATTCACAAAATCTTAACATTAAGATTGCTCTTACCTGACTTTATTTTTTATAGCACTTGGCACAAAAATAATTGATACGCTAAGTAACTCTTGGTAAGAAATTAAATAAATCGCTGAGCAACAAAAAACCTCCTTCTCTTAGGAAATCCTCAAAAAGAATGTGATATCACCAAGTCTTTTTGTCACCCCTTTGCAATGCTTCTTTTGTTTCATCTTCGCTTTTGGCGGGTGCCAGTGCTCATGTACTGCTCTGCTGACGTCGGCAGCGGCCGTGTGAGAAGTGAGTTTGTCACCGACGTGACGCCAGAACTGAAGGGTTGTTATATTTATTGATTTCCACCCTTTTCTTTTAATAACTTTTAATAATAAAAAATTATAATTTTTGGTATTGGGAAAATCTGAGGTTGGTTCACTGGTTAAGCGTTTTTCTCAAAATCTGTGGCTTTGATTTTGACTAAACTTTCAGACAAGGAACTTGAATTTACGCTTAACTGGTTTAACGAGCATATTGGTACAACCTCTGCGAGGTTAAAAAATTGTATTATTTGTAGTGTGATTGAAGTTTTTAGAGTTCACCCGAACAGAGCAATGAAATCAATTGGCGCCAATTTTAAAATATTACAAAATGTTAAAAACGCAGGTCGCAAAGCTTTAAATTTGCTGTTGGCATGGCGATTTGTATTGCCGCAACTCCTGCAGGCATTATTTCAGCAGTTTTTGTTCTTTTCCTTCCATTTTTAATTTGTTTTTGCCACACCGCTTTTTTACAAACACAGCCAAAGATCAAATCTGGCATTCTTTGAATATCGTTCATCGGTATTCATCCGCTAAACTAGTATTTTTTTGGTATATAAAAGTCGCAGCCGGCCTTAGCTGACTATTTGCCTCTCGCTTATTGCTATGGTTAGCCAGCAGTTTTTGTCGTACTGAGTAGTAGGCTTACATTAAAACGAAAGTGGGTGGTTACCCAGAACAACAAACCAGTATGAACGACGAGGTGGAAGAAATCCGGGCTGGGCTGTCAGCCTAAACGTCGATGCGAAGTACGACTGCTACCATCGGTGGGCACGGGGTGAGCAATCCTCTCTGCGTGTCGCCAGCGGTCGAACCGGGATAACGACATGTCTTCGCCGTCATATCTCCAGTGCATTTCGTCGGAGGAGATTTGTCGTGATTTATTTCGCGGAGTTCTGTCATTTTAAAGCGACATATCTCCCACATTGACTAACGCGGAATTCTTTCGCCTAAAAACGACACATTTCCTCCTTCTACAAACGACATACAGTGAATCCCATTAATATTCGGTTTTTTTTTTTGTACTTCAAACGTAAATAAAAGGTTTTAAAACAAAAAATAAATATAAACTAATAATGCAGGAATAAAGCTTATTTTATTACCTTTTCATAGATATATATAAAGTAATACTTTTCTTTTAAATTTAATGGAGAAATATGCATTAACAAAAATAAAGTCTCATATTTAGGCTACATTAATATGGGCCGTTCTTTTAAAAACAAAACAGATTTCGCAAAAAAAAAATTTCACATTTTTGATTTGTCTGAAACTTTTTTTACACGTACTATTCGTAAAATAAGTAAACACGTGTATCAGGATTTGACCGAAAAAATTTTATTTTTTAGTTAGAAATTTTTGAGTTTGCCAAAAATCGTCAATTTTGAAAAAGTACCCTCTCATTGAAAATCTGTATCTCCGGTTATATGAATCCGATTGATTTCATGTCTTTTGCAATAATTTCTCTAAAACCTCTATTTTAAAAAAAAATTTTCTAAAAAAAATAAGTTTTTAACAAATTAGGATTTTAAAAAATTTTTTAACCATTGCCCCCCCAAAAAAGAAAATTTTTTTATTTTAATATTTTAAAATTTATTTATATTTATTTATTTATTTTAAGTTGGAGCCATTTTTAGGGGGTGTTGGGGGGGGGGGGGGGTTGTTGCTCATTTTGGTACATCAATATGTATTCAAAAAACGAATACACATTCCTTTTCCCGTTAATCTAGCTTCAAAACTGTGGGTGCGACAGTTTTTCGCGGTTTGTGGGCGTTAAAGGAGGCGTGGCACAAAAACTTGCGCTCCGTATTAACCCCTAGAATCTGAATGCCAAATCTCAATCTTCTAGCTTTTATAGTTTCCGAGATCTTCATACAAACGGACGGACAGACGGACAGACGGACAGACGGACAGACGGACAGACGGACAGACGGACGGACGGACGGACGGACGGACGGACAGACGGACATGGCTAGATCGACTCGGCTAGTGATCCTGATCAAGAATATATATACTTTATATAGTCGGATACTTTTGCACGAATCTAATATACCCCTTTACTCTACGAGTAACGGGTATAATTAGCAAACGTTAAAAAAAACTGTCAATTTTTTTTTTTTAGAGGACGGCTAAGGGGTTGGCCTACCACTAGAAAAATGTTTTAGCTCCATTTAATCATCCCACCAAAAAAAATGGATGGGTAGAGAAACAGAGTCGAAAAAAAAATAATTTTTTTGTATGCAATTAAGCACCAAAACGCTTAATTTGAGGGACTCTGTCTCTCTATGCGACTTTTTTTTTGTTTATGCATATTTCTCCTTAAAATTAAAAAAAAAGTATTAATATATATATCTATGAAAAGGTAATAAAATAAGCTTCATTCCTGCATTATTAGTTTTTTTTTATTTTTTGTTTTAAAACCTTTTATTTACGTTTAAAGTACAAAAAAAACAAGAAAGGAAGCTAACTTCAGCCAGCCGAAGTCTATATACCCTTGCAGTTAATCCCTATTTAATTACAAATTACAAAAATCTGAATTTCGATTTGCAACAAACCGAATTATAGCAATTTTGACAATAATTGATTGATCATTCCTATGGCAGCTATATAATATAGTCGTCCGATTATACAATAAAAATTATACAATACAATAAAAATTAACAACGTTATAATTTTCCCTATTAATTTCCCATTAATTTTCCGATCGTTCCTATGGGAGCTGTATGATATAGTCGTCCGATTAATTTAATTTGAAATTCAGAACAATTAAAAAATTATATTCCCAAGAGCAGAAGGTAATATGTCAAAAAACACCGAAGATATAATTTCTTTTTCCATTATTTTTCCGATTATTTCTATGGGAGCTATAAGATATAGTTGTCCGATCCGGTGGTTCCGACTTATATACTACCTGCAAAAGAAAGACGACTTTTGGTAAGGTTTTATCTTGATAGCTTTAAAACTGAGGGTCTAGTTAGCGTAGAATCGGACAGACAGACGGACATGGCTAGATCGACTCGTCTAGTCATGCTGATCAAGAATATATATACTTTATGGGGTCGGAAACATCTCCTTCACTGCGTTGCAAACTTCTGACTGAAATCATAATACCCTCTGCAAGGGTATAAAACTACCGAATATTAATGGAATTCACTGTACACTGGTCGGCATATTTATTTTGACAGGTTTCAAAGTGAAATCTACTCATATTTGTTTTTTTTTGATATGCATAACAGAATGTTTATTGGCGAGTGTTATGTGAAACTTAATTCACTTTCACCCATGGTAAAAATTAACAAAAGTTGTGAATAAAAAAAGACTGATTACAAAAATTGAGCAGTGTTGCAGTCTAGGCGTCTAAGTCTGGAATGAGTTTCCCACAAGCGTGCCGTCCAAGTATCCAATTGTCTGATGAGTGCAATCTTTTTAGTCTTCTTCTGTTCATAGGTCTGGAAAGTGTGAGGGCAAGTCTGTTTGTGTGGGAGATGAGTCTTGATCTGTAGCGAATGGCAGAATTGGTGATAGATTTACAAAAAGGATTAATTTTGAGATCTCGAAAAATAGTGGTGTTTCTTGTATATCATATGTCTTTATCATATGTCTTAAAATTTTGGATTGGCAGGATCCAATTCTTTTTATAGAAGTGTTACAGGCAGTGCCCCAGAAGTGTATACCCCAATGTAGACTAGGCATCAAGGTTGCTTTCGCTTTTTGCCTTACTGAAGCACAGGTTGCCACAATGTGCTGCTTCCAGGTAAGCCGCCTGTCCAGAGTAAGCCCAAGGTACTTAACCGTGTCCGAGTGCTTTATTGGAGTCCCGTCTAAGGTTAGGCGATAGGTGTTCAGCCTGTTTAATGAAAATGTGGCATGCTGAGATTTGGCAGGATTAACTACGATGTTCCACCTCGACGCCCAGGCCTCAAACTCATTTAGCATGTCCTGCACCATATCTGTCGCCTCTCTTCGCAGAGCACTTGTCACCAGATATGCTGTGTCATCTGCATAGGTAGCTGTTAAGACATTCCTGCCTCTGGGCGACGGAAGGTCTGAGGTGAATATTGTGTACAAGACAGGACCCAGCACACTTTCTTGAGGGACTCCAGCAAGAATAGGCCTTAAGGCAGACTTGGATCCTCGAACATCCACCTGGAAGGTTCTACCAATTAGAAATGAGCGAAGGAGATCAAAGTATGTCGATGCATTTGCTCAGCAGCGTTATGCAGACTCCTGAAACCAAACTGATGATTTGGAATTGCATCCTGGAACATATGAACACTTAAAAGCCTTTTTAGTAAGATTCGCTCAAGAATCTTAGAGAAGGTTGGCAATAGGCTTATAGGCCGAAAAGAATCTGCACAGCGGGGAGAGACGCCTTTCTTGGGGATCATAACAACATTCGCATGCTTCCACTGCTCCGGATAATATGAAAGAACAATCATAGCATTAAAGATGCGCGTAAGGAACGAAATAGCTGCTACTGGCAAAGCTTTAGCTACTTTTCCGTCAATGCTGTCATGGCCAGGGGCTTTGTTCGTCTTCAGACGCTTTATTTGGTCTTTAACTTTTTCTACATCAATAGGTGAAATTTGAGAAGCTGGACCAGAGGGAAGATCATCAAAGGCTTCTGTAATAGCAGTCTCTTCATCTGTGACCTCGGTCTATGATACATCTAGAGCATTCGAGCGTTACTTTGTTGAGCAATTTCCTGGCGTGCGGATTCCAAAACTTTTGTCGACTTTCGCTGATTATAACCGCCTGATTTTGATGATGATATTTTTCATGAAAGTATCTCATGACGAGGGTGGATACTTTATGATCCTTCGGAAGCAGAATGGGTCGTCGTCTCGAACTCGGTAGATATGATGCCTCATCTATTCGACCCGCTAGGTGTAAAAGGCCATCTGTCTCTATGTAAGGCGAAAGTCCATAAATTGCACTATCCTTTGACAGCACTTCGTTGTTTAGCAATGACGTGATCTCATTTGCGTATGCTCCTTGCTGGACCAGTCGTCGGCAGTCAACAATCCTCCCTTGGATACAAGTTTGAGCCAGATTCTTTTCGCACGCATTACCCAGGCCACAACGCGCTTCAGATTACTGTAAGAAGAGAATTGATTGAAATCTATTACTGAGGCTCCTACCTGACACCGCAGCATTTTGCGTTCGCAAAGTTCCTCTTCCAGTGGTTCCGATGAGGCTATGTCAATCATCTGTGGCCATCTATGCGTGGGGATTTCAAGAAGTTTGGACCAAGCATCCAAGGACTGTCGTTACATATTTTTGGTAAATAACTCAAACGAGTGACAGCGTCCGCGGTGTTCAAGGATGATGGTACCCATTCCATTGCGTTGACGTAGTACTGGCTAAGATCTCAGCAATTCGGTGGCCTACAAATGGTTTAAACTTTCTTGCTCTCGAAAAAATCCACTGCAGTACGGTTTTGGAATCACTCCAAAACATGATGTCTTGTATAGGTAGCTTAAGGTGTTCATGCATGAGGCGATTTAATCGAACCCCAAGAATGGCAGCTTGCAGTTCCAATCTAGGAATAGAAAGGAGTTTCTTCGGAGCCAAACGCGTTTTTCCTATTACAAAGGCAACATCAACTTTGGTTGGACTAAGGGCCGTTTTCTCGTCCGTCCTGCAAAGTAAAATTTAGCTAATAGCAGGATAAATTTATCCCGGTGCCAAATCGGTTTTCGTTTTCTCGTCCGTCTTTTAAAACTTCAAGTAAAAGGCGCACTAATTTGAGACTAGGTGGCAACCCCACATCAGAAGAGTTACCTAATTGTCAAAAATTAATGGAAATGATATAAACAACATTTCAAACTAATAAAAAAAACAATGTCGGCAGAAAAGAAGTTTCGCGGTAAAAATTATACCGATGAACAGGAGACCATCCTTGTAGAACTGGTTTCGGAGAACCAAAACATATTAGAAAACAAGAAGTCTGACGCCGTCACCTGGAAACAAAAGGAACAGGCTTGGAAGGATTTAGCGGAACTCTTTGCCGCCAAGACTGGCGTAAGCCGCCACTACAAAGCCCTCCGGGAATAGTTTACAACCCTAAAGAGAAAGTCGAATTAGTTAAACCAAATGAATGCTCTTACTTCTTTACTTTAGATTCAAGTCGCAAAACAATTTTTTACAAAACAAATAGTGCCGTGCTTTTGCACAAGCGAAACCTTTTAACAAATTCTTCATCACTGTAATGTTCGAAGTAATTTCTCTGGTCTTGATATCTGCACCGATGGGTTCGCACTTCAGACAATTCGTCGATATCCCACAGAGTTTGAAGATAAATCGGTCGGGAATTTATTTTAAAATAAATTAGATGACTTGAAAAATTTTGATTCATATTTAACTGTAAATAGAATCAGCTGTTTTCGAATGAAGAGTGGAACCAGATTGTCAACGCTCGAATGTCTGGCAACACTTGCGCTCAATCCAACCGCATAAATCTTGCACGGTGGATGAAGTACCATTATAAAATTTGTAACTACCTGCGCTAACATAAGGACGAGTAAACCATTTTTTGTTTATCGCTCCGTTGTATCGTCAGGCAAACTAAAGTACGGACGAGAAAACGGCCCTAAAACACGTAAATAGGCAACAGCTGCGAAGGCGGCCTGGCTTGCGTCGACAAAAATATGTATTTCCAATTTTTCATAACAACTTAAGTTGGGAGAGTATACTCGCGGAGTTTTGAAATGGTGCATATGACACAATTCTGATAGCCAGTAGTTCCAATTTTTATGTAACTCTGTTGCTATAGCCTCATCCCAAGTTGTACCATAGCTCCACGTATTCTGTACAAGAATTTTGGCAGATATATGTTATTCCGCAATCAAACCAAATGGGTCAAATATTGCCATCACTATGCCTAGTAGCTCTCTCTTAGTTGGATCTCGATCTCCATCCAATACTTCTTTCGGTATTCGATGAAACTTTGTTTCGAATTGAAAGACATCCTGCTGCGTATTCCAATACATGCCCAACCCTTTTCACTGCTCAATTGGTTCTGTAGATAACTTGACTGCTTTTGGATGTTTTTATCATTCATAACGCTCTGCAATGTGGCGGAATTTGAACAAAAATTTCGTACTTCGAAACCTCCATAACCATGAACCTCCACAATCTGTTTACAGATTTCGATGCCTTCCTCCTCTAAAGTAAAACTTATGACAAGATCATCCACGTAATGATGTTCAGTAATAGCATCTGCTGCCTTTGCAAATTGTTCTCTGAACTCTTTAGCATTGCGATTCTTGACATAATCGGCGCAAAATGGTGAGCATATGGCGCCAAATATTAAGGAAGTCATAGCATAATGTCGAATTGGCTTAGTCGAGTCTCCCTCTCTCCATAAAAAGCGTTGGCGTGTTGATCATTTTCGTGCACCTTTATTAGGGAAAACATTTCCCGTATATCTGCCGTCACACCGATTTTGTTTTGTCTGAACTGCATAAGAATGGCCACCAAAGACTTTAAGTTGTCAGGTCCTTTAAGTAACGCTTTGTTAAGTGACATACCTTCGGCCTCAGCTGCAGCGTCGAAGACAATTCGCATTTTATCTAGTTTGTGTACTGTTTGTACAGCGAAATGGGGTATGTACCATTCAGGATTGGAAGAGTCACTAATTTTAGAGGTACTAAGTTCTCGAGCGTAGCCCTTTGAGAGATATTTGGCCATTTCCGTTTTGTATTTTTTAGCAAATTCTTAGTTAGCGTTCATTTTCCTCTCGATCCCATGTAACCTTTTTTCCGCCATCTTGTAACTATTGGTCATAATTACGTTTTCCTTCCATGGTAATCCTATTTCATAAATCGATTTAGCGTCGCTTGTGAACGGTTGCGTTTACCATTGTGCTCTGAGTTTTTGCTTTATTTCGTGATCTTTTTGCAAGTGTCTTGTGTTTGTTTATTAACAAAGTTCAGCCTAACAACTGTGTTAGTGCTTTAAATAGATCTCCCAGTTAACGGGTACGTGGTTAAAGTTTATTTTAACTTTTCCATTAGATTTGCTTAATATCTTTGTTTTGTTAGTGTAATTTGCACTCTCCTAATTTTTGCTGAAACTCTTGTACTCTCTCTCTCTTCCGCTCTCTATTATAACTGTAAATTTCACTCTTTTTGAACATCTCTAAATTTCGTGTAGACTTTTGGGTGCTTTCTCATTGTCTCCCTCTCGCCTGCTTCACATTGTAACTGTCCGTGCGTTATAGTTGTTGGTGTTCCACAAGCCACGCTCAGTCGATAGAATACTTTTCTCTTGCGCTCTCTTCGATTTAATTCGTGATCCGCGCTCTTATACTTTTTGTGCTTTGTGTCTTTGCGGTTTTGGAATTTGATCCCAGTGGCAAATTTACTTGAGGTACTTTTCAAATTTTAATTTATTTCCTTAAATATTTACCTTTTAATTCTTCCTATAATGGCCCTTATTTGCTCAATGAAAAATTGTACTCTTTCTTCAGGTGAAGATTTTATTTTCTGCCGGTTCTGCGAGACGATCATGCATGTTAAATGTGCAGTATTTAATGGCAGAGTGAAAGACTTTCTTGAGCAGCGTGCCGGTCTCATGTGGGCATGTGAGACCTGCAGAACACTTAAGTGATAAGACTAGCTTAATGAATCTTTCGGGAGTTATTAAAAAGCTCAATGAAGGGTTTGATTCCGTTTGTGCCCAGTTTAATAATAAACAAGAGAGAACGCTATAGTCGAGTGCCTCGACTATTAGATACCCGTTACTCATCCAAACAACTTTAATATAAATATGCCTTCTTGTATGTTTTTCGCCGCTCGAATTAGCTTTCGATTCTAATGATAAAATAGATACCCAGGGAACACCACGTGGAGGCCGTTGCATTGCAACGGGGTCTTTCAAACCAAAATAAAATTTGGGGACCTACGAGTCGACTTGAGTTAATCTAGCTTCAAAACTGTGGGTGCCACAGTTTTTCGCGGTTTGCGGACGTTAGGGGGGAGAGGGGGTGGTTTATTTTGGCCAATCCATAGGTATTGAAGAAACGAATACACATTCCTTTTCCCGTTATTCTAGCTGCAAAACTGTGGGTGCCACAGTTTTTCGCGGTTTGTGGGCGTTAGAGGAGGCGTGGCACATCGGCGAGAAAAACTTGCCTGCGTATTAGCCCCTAGAATCTGCATGCCAAATCTCAATCTTCTGGCTTTTATAGTTTCCGAGATCTCAGCGTTCATACAGACGGGTGCCAAGGTTTTTCGCGGTTTGTGGGCGTTAGGGGGGAGGGGGGGTTTCCCACTTTGGTCTATCAACATGTATTGAAGAAACGAATACACATTTCTTTTCCCGTTAATCTAGCTTCAAAACTGTGGGTGCCACAGTTTTTCGCGGTTTGTGGGCGTTAGAGGAGGCGTGGCACATCGTCGCGAAAAACTTGCCTGCGTATTAACCCCTAGAATCTGCATGCCAAATCTCAATCTTCTAGCTTTTATAGTTTCCGAGATCTCAGCGTTCATACAGACGGGTTCCACAGTTTTTCGCGGTTTGTGGGCGTTAGAGGGGGCGTGGCACATCGGCGTGAAAAACTTGCGCTGCGTATTAACCCCTAGAATCTGCATGCCAAATCTCAATCTTCTAGCTTTTATAGTTTCCGAGATCTCAGCGTTCATATAGACGGACGGACAGACGGACGGACAGACGGACACACGGACATGGCTAGTGATCCTGATCAAGAATATATATACTTTATATGGTCGGAAACGCTTCCTTCTACCTGTTACATACTTTTGCACGAATCTAATATACCCTTTTACTCTACGAGTAACGTGTATAAAAATTACTAACCGAGTCGCCCAAACGCAAAAACGATAGCTTAACGGCATTAAACAAATTGGTGGCACCCACCCCTTATGCGAACCCCGTAACTGCAGCAATTTCTGTTGATTCAGCGGTGGCAATGGATACCGCAGGATCCGGCGGAGTCCCTGTTGCTGGAGGTCTTGTCGGGAAAAAATCTTCAGAGCCGGCGGAGATATCAAATTCGGTGCCAACTGTACCCATAGGTACAGTGGGTACTGTATCTGGCTCTCAGCCGAGTGAGGTTCAGACTGCTGCTGGGGGGCGAAAGAAACTTTCAGTTGTTCCACATAGGAAACAATTATTTGTTTCTAGATTTACCCCGGATACCAAATCTGAGGATGTTTTGTAATTTATACGAGAAAAATTCCCATCCGAGGATATTGCGGTTGAACAATTTCGATTTTCGTACACCCGTAGAATATCATCTTTTAAAATATTAGGGTGTGTAGGGCAAATTGTATTTTTCCCCCCGTAATTACCGAAAGTTATTCTCTTATTCTTTCGGTCCTGATGGACTCCCTGGGTGTGTGCTTAAGTTTTGTGCTTCAACCATTTGTAAACCGATTCTTAAACTTTTTCACTTGTCTATTTCATCATAAATTTTTCCAACTATCTGGAAGGACTCTTTCATTATTCCACTCCACAAAAAGGGTGCGAATGGCGGATGCCCAGAATTATAGAGGTATTTTTAAATTGTCGGCAATTCCGAAAGCATTTGAACGTATTATTACTTCTTATTTGCAACACTTATGTTCCTCGCTAATATCACCGTGTCAGCATGGTTTTGTTAAGAGAAGATCGACCACCACTAACCTCCTTGAATTGTCATCTGTTGTAATAAATGGATTTAAGAAAAAAATGCAGACTGATGTTATATATATACATTTCAGCAAAGCTTTTGACTCTGTTAACCACTAATTAACAAATTAGATCAGTTTGGGTTTCCATGTAATCTATTAACTTGGATTTCAAGTTATTTGAAGAATGAGTTATATTTAAGAATGCTGTCTCCAAAATGATCCACGTGACATCGGGAGTGCCCCAGGGTAGTCATTTGGGCCCTTTGCTGTTTACCTTGTTTATTAACGATCTTCTGTCTATCGTAACACATTCTCGTGTACTAATGTATGCTGATGATGTTAAGCTTTGTTTGACATATAATAAGATTGAGACTGGTTTTGGCTTACAATCAGACATTGATAATTTTCAGATATGGTGTGAGAATAACTTCTTAAATTTGAACTGCCTGAAATGTAACGTAATGACCTTTTATAGAGGTACTCCTACGTTTATAAGTTATTCGCTTCAGAACTCCCCACTTGATAGTATATATTCAGTAAACGATTTAGGTGTTCTTCTGGACCCGAAGCTTAAATTTGTCTGCCACATAATGTCGACTGTCATCAAAGCAATGAGTGTTCTTGGGTTTGTAAAGCGTTGGTCAAAAGAATTTGATGACCCTTATATAACCAAATTATTATTTACCTCCCTTGTCCGTCCCATTTTGGAATATTGTTCTTTAGTTTGGAGTCCACAATATCAAGTTGACATTGACCGTATTGAGTCGGTACAAAAAAATTTCTTCTTTTTGCCCTTCGTAGTTTGAACTGGGATCAAAACGTTAGGCTTCCTTCCTACCAGAGTAGATTACTATATAAAACCGTAGAATTATGCTTCGTACTATTTTTATGCAAAATCTTATAAGAGGTGATATTGATTCTGTAGAACTGGTAAACCGTTTAACTTTTAATATTCTCGTTAGACTAACACGAAACTATTACCCTCTTAGTTTGCCCCGATGTACATCCAATTTTAGTCTGCATGAGCCCTTTCGCGTTCTCTGTACTAATTATAACAATTTTTATCATTTAATTTGCACTTCAACTTCTATCCCTGTATTAAAAACTAAAATTTTATCTCATTTGCTTCAATCATAGTTGTAGCCATATGTCCCGTATTTATTTGTTTCATGTATTTTTCTCGCGAACTCGAATTTTTGCCCGAAATTACAAAAGGTCCCGCGCGTAACAAGCACGTGCTTGGTATCGTTGGCCCACTTGTTTGTACTGGTCGTAGTGCATCAACGTCCATCATATAAAAAACAAAACATTTTCCCAATCGAATTGCTTTTTCGGTTAACAGCTTCTTTGCTCTGATATCATCAACGGATTCTATTGGAGGCAAATTATTCAATCCAAAATTTTCAGATTTCACGAACTCGGTAACTACATCCTGCCATCTGGTCTCAGTTTCCACGAAATGTACGTGAAATGTCTCTGCACTGCTGTCTTTTGACATTTGCTGGCCTGGGCCATAAGCTAACCATCCCAGCTTTGTGTTAATTGCTACTGGCTGTTTAGTTTCCTTTTCCACGATATTTTGCGGCAAATCTAAGTGGGTGTTATCGAGCCCGATTAGCAAAACTGGCTTGATGTGGGTATAATCAAGGATTGGTAGGTTGGTGAGGTGTTCATATTGATACCTTGAAAAAGACTGTACTGGTAAATCTAGGTTCTTTATAGTTTGTACGCATTTTATGTCGTAGTGCACTTTAGCGTGTACACCGGCTATTTCAAGACTTACTCTTTTTGACATTTCAACACTCTTTTTGTTATCGTACCACTGTAGGGTTAATGGAAATTGTTTACCCTTCAAGACCAATTGCTCTGCGATAACTTCCTCCAACAAGGTTACTGCACTTCCGTCGTCAAACATGGCGAATGTTTCCATTTTTCCACTTGGTTCATACAAATTAACTGGGATGATTTTAAATAGGTTTGGAAGTGCGTCTGCAGAGTTTGGATAGCAATTGAGGAAGGGCCTCGAATTCGTGGGTAGAGGAAGCTCCGAATGTGCAGACTAACATGATGTGACTGATGGCAGCCTTGAATTTCGCAAGTTCGCTTTTTTCTGCAAATCTGCATGTTACAAACGGTTCTCTTTCACAATGTCCCATCGCGATTTGACATCAGTTTGATCATTTCAAATTTTGCATGAGTCCAAATTTTGTTCTTCTTTGCATAAAATGCAGCCTGAGACTGTGTGTGTGTTCGCGATGAACACTGGCTTCGAGTTGTGTGTAAGAAATTGTCTTCCTGAAGTGTCCACCACTCCTGGTAATCGACCAACAATCCTTGCAGTAGAGCTCAACCAACAGGAAAAATCGGTGATAGAGGGAGACACGGCTTTACTCTCAGCGCTTTTGAGCCATTCCATCTGTAAATGAGTTGGTAGTTTTGTTAGAAGTTCTTCTAATAGGATTGGGTTATGTAAGTGCTCGTTGTGATTGGACGCTGATAAAAAGTTAACCACTCCACGAACATTCGTTGAGAAAGTTACAATCTGTTCAGGCTTGTTATATGGCACCTTTGGGAATTCTCGAATTCTTGTTAGTTGAGTGCGAATTAGTAATTCCGGCCAACCGAATCTGAATTCCAGCTCTTCCATAACATTTTGTACGTTGTCGGGGTATATAAGTAGGGAAGCCACTGCTTCTTTGGCTTCCCTAACCAAGCATTTTCGTAAGCGCATCAGATTCTGCAAGTTATTGTACTGAAAAAGAGTTGTTGAGTCATCAAAACTTCTTTTAAACAGCGGCCATTCCTCAGTATTTCCAGAAAACTTTGGTAGATCGAAGGACTGCGGTGGATCCCTGAGGATTTTGAATATTCGCGTACAAAGGTTGATCCTGGTATCTGGTGTCAGTATTGTTTTCTTTACCCGTTCTGTGTTTACTTTCATCGTATTTCTCATCGCGTACATATTCAAACTGCCTCAATTGTCGATCAGATAGAGATTTAATTTCACGTTGATTACTTTGTATTCCTAAATGTGCATTTTTAATATCATGTTTAATAATTTGCATGTCTGTTCGGAGCGCTGCTAGCATGGCCACAATTTCTGAGTTTTCGCTCTTACCTCTCTGTTGTGCGATATCATACATACTCTGATGTAAAATTTTATTATTTACATCCTCTGCTACATCTTGATGTGTACTTTCGAATATAGTCTCGTCCAAATTTTCCTGATCAGATTCAGCAGAATCTTGCTTATCGGAGGAACTCATCATTCTTAAATTGTATTTTCTCATTTAGTGGATTACGACCTTTTAGCGACACGTTGGGGGTGTTTTATTTGCCCTGGCGCACACTGGGGTGAGAAACCCCAAAAGTGATCAATTCAGCCGGCCAAAAATTTGAACATGTTATAATTTTGTATTTTGTATTTGCTTATTAAAAGTAAAAAAAAAAATAACATTTGGGCTATCCGTATAGTATTTTTGTTTTTAATAAATTTTTTTCCTCGGTAAATTTTTTGAAATTTCGGGTATATTCACAAAAAAATTGGTACTTTTTCATTTATAGCGCTGAAATTTTACCGGATCGTTTATGTATTTAATTAGACTACACCTATTAAGAATACTTAGAATTGTTGGAGTTTATAGTAAATATGCGCCAAAAACAATATGCTAAAAATGGAAAAAACCTTGTATTGCTTGTATTTATTAAATGAAAAAAGTGTATATGTATAACTTCGAATTTATTAATGAGAACCATAATTTTAAAAAATATTCTATGATTTAAGTAATATAAGAATTAATCAGATTCCATCTCGGTTTCGTCTTCGCTCACATATTCTGCTACTTTTAACAGAGTTAAAGCTTCCTTCGGAAAGGTGTGCACTTTTTTTTCGGCAACTTCGGTTTAGTAGATATTATTTGCTCGGAGCTAATCAAGAACATATTCAAAATTTCCTGGTTGCTCCACTTTTCTCGAATAACTTTCTCTGTATTTTTTTTTATTTCTTTCTGAGTTTAATTGAAGATTGAGATTAATTTGACTATTTACTTTGTTTACTAAATCACAAGTGCCAAAAACAGCTGACTAAAGCAGATGAGCGACACAGCTGATTCCAACAACTGACCGAAACAGCTTACCAACACCTGACATTCAAAAATAAAAAAAACGTAGTTTTTGTGAAATATCGTGCAACTTTGAATTAAAATAACTGTCCTGGGGCAGAACGGGGCACGGAACATCTTGGTGGGGACTTACATACATATCTCAAGAATTTACAAAAAAAAAATGGTTACGTTTGGTTACGTTTGAAGAAACTTTTGTCTAATTTACTATAAAATTTTTTTTAAATAGAAATATTATTAAAAAAAATAAATAAAAAATTTGTAAAAATAGTTAAGGGCTCAAATTTATTATTCCCATTTTTTTGGATTATTTTTATTGGAAAAATCACTCAACGTGACAAGAAAATATTAAGTTTTCGTATTTTTAAAAACGAAAAAACAAAGTTTCAACTTAGGCTTCACATTGTGAGGTTTCTGTAAGACTTAGGACCATAATTCTTTCACTTCCTATTGCAGAATATTATTATCTTTCACCACATATAACTCACATTATGCAATTCCAAAATTAGTTTTTTGAATTAATCGTCACTTTTGGGGTTGCTCACCCCAGTGTGTGGCGGCTAGCTATGCCCCTGTTCATAGCCGTCTTCAGTCACCAAAATACGCTCTCCGCTTCCTGAGACAATTTTCGAACGGACTTGCAAAGTTGTGATTGAGTACGGTAAATTTGGTGCACCAACACTAATGCGCAACGGGTTCTGTGTCTACACGTATGTACTTGTACATACACAAACTTGGC
Source organism: Drosophila mimetica (assembly GCA_037075245.1). NCBI lineage: Eukaryota > Metazoa > Arthropoda > Insecta > Diptera > Drosophilidae > Drosophila > Drosophila mimetica. Next base: position 28,156,012 of record JBAMCH010000007.1, on the reverse strand, counting down.
GTTCTATGTCGCACACTTGCGCAGATTTCTGTTGAATTTCACAATGAACAAATTGCCTACAGACAATAATGGCGTCGGGTCTGTAACAGCAATTGTTCTACCAACACATACAAATGTATTGATCGGCGTCTATTTTAAATTGGTTCAAAGTATGCCTACAGACAATATCGGCGTCGGGTCCGTGACTGCTACACTTTAAACTTCCAGTTTACACAAATTTCAGATCGCGCCAAAAAATTGAGAACGCTTCACAATTTACAAGACAAAATTGAAAGATGTTCAGTTAATACACAAAAGTTCTCGTTTTTAATTATTTATTCAGCGTTTCAATTTTGTGCTTCTTTAGCGCGTCTACTTTTCACCATAATTTTCTTCACATTGCCAGTATGACCAACTCGTAACAAATCCAATTTCTTTCCTTTTCATGGCGAATCAAAATAATGGAATTAATACATAAAGGGGATTCCCTAAACTGTTGAATTGTTGAATTTTGGCTGTTCCAGACAAAGTCAACTTTCCAAAATTTTAGCAATTCAACAGCCTCGGGGCTGTTGAAAATGTTGTTGAATTGCTGAAAACCAGATTTGTCACCTTATTTTACTGAAAGTCATGGCAACTCTGCAACATTTTACTATTCTAAGTTCGCATTATTTACTTTAAAATCCAATTAGAAATTCGATTAGTAGTTTTTCTTACCAATTTTAATTTCTAACAATTTTAGTCAGTAATAAACAATAAGAAATCGAATTTTATATGTTTTAAGTTCCGTGAAACTTTTCAACAAATAACAGCTGTTTGAAAATTCAACAAGATCCATTTTGGGTCGTTCCCTTAGTTGCTGAAATTTTCTGTTGAATTTTCAACAATTCAGCAATTCAACAGCTTAGGGAATTCCCCTATATTTTTCCTAAATTAAATACCAAATAATAATACATCTTTTTCTTAAATGAAATACCAAATTCTTACAGGGGGCAGTAAATAGAAGCAATCACGATGTCTCCGAAATCCGTGCTTAAGGCAGTTTGACATTTTACAGTAGAGTTTTTACTGTAAAGGAAGAACTGCAAGTGAGAGCGAATTAATATAGCAGCACCTCCTTGAAGACGGTCAGTGGGATGGTTAGCCGTCAATAAATCATATCCAAAGATTCTGAAATGTGAGCGGCTGTTGAAATGCGTTTCGTTAATTAGCATCACATCAATTGAATTAGCCGTAAGATAGTGCTCTAACTCGAGATTTTTGCCAGTGATACCATTGGCGTTCCAAAATGATAAACGAATGCCTAAACTAGACATGTCTCCTGATCTTAGACGCATCAGAAGGCGAACTGCCGGTAAACTGGTTCATAAGAAGCTCCATAATTTTCATCATAATTGACATCATCTGGTCAATACGGGAGATAAGTATTTCAAAGCCAGCACTAGGCGGAGGAGGCTCAGGAACGCGTTGCATGGGCTTGGAAGTGCTAGATCCAGTAGACGGGGAAGGTAAAGCTGGGCCCCAAGCATTTGGGAAGAAAGAGGAGCAGGTACAAATTTAATTGATGGTTTGTTTTTGATTGTTCCCGATTTGCGACGAGCAATTGCTTCTGGAAAAGCCGAACATTTGCGGTATCCTGCACTGTGGCTGGAACCGCAATTAATGCACTTAAATTGATCCTGAGACGTAGCAGGGCCAACAGGACTTCGAGACTCATGATCGCCACCATATTTTGCACATTTGGGAGGCACGAAACAGTATGTTTTTGTGTGTCCAAAATCCTGGCAGTTATAACACCTAACAACTTCATCTCGGCGTTCAGGAGGGACGATAGTAATTGACTGATAAGCCAATGTTTTAATGTCATAGACTTTGACATTATTTGTCGATGACTCTAGCCCAACAAAGAAAATATTGGGCCTGTGACCATTTTTCTTACTTGGGGGGTTATAAACATTGCGGATCTATCTTTATTATCTTCAGGATCCGTAGATGAATGTAGGCCTTTGACTACAGTCCTGAAAGATCGATCACTTTTCAATTGCCAAGAATTAAACGGAATATTATTACTCCACAAGAGAGGTTGAACTATTTTGTATGTATCACCATCGAAAGGAGATACGCTCACTGTAGCAGGTCCATTAATCTTAAATCTTATATTGGTTGTGGCAGCCTTGATCAGATTCATAAGTTGCTTGACATCTTTATCCGCCGAAGCTTCCAAGACGTCTTTCAAATTGTCTAGCGATGAATATGAAGTATCAGAAATCAGAAATAGATTGTAAATTGCGTTCAAAATCAAATTTCTGTGATCTTGCTTTCTTGGACCTGACGGAGGTCACCCTTACACCACGACCTCTAGACGACCTCGAAGACTCCTTGCTAGTACTGACATTTGAATTATCAGTTATAAATAGATTGGGAGACGAAGAACCATCGCAACTATCCACATTTATAACATGACCACATAGAGGGGCATTAATATCTTGATCAGCGGCAGACATGGTCGTCATCAGCAGGGCGGCCGGCCAGCCAATGCAGGCGAGGCCGTCAAACGCGATGCGTTAATGAAGTCCAAGTACGAAAGCACAAGTTACACGACGTGAAGTCCAAACAAAACCAAACAGGAAAAACTTTGCATCAAAACATTTTTGTTGACTCTCACAACATTTTTTAACTATTCAAAGGGTGCTTAATGGGTTAAGAACATTTTTGTGTCACTTAAACGGAATTGTGGAGTTCTTTTTATATATGTGCCAAAAGTTTATATTATAAGTTCAAAATTTGGGTAGATTTCACTTTGAAACCTGTCAAATTAAATATGCCGATCAGTGTACGTATCTCCGCGCGTACAGAAGTTGTTTTTAAACGGCTATGTCATTCTTTCTACATCATTTTAACTATATTTTTACTTCATTGTTACACAATTTCTACATGATTTCTCCATCATTTCTGCATAATTTCTACTACACTTCATCAACACTTCTACATCATTTCTACATCATTCGTTTAAAAACGACATATCTCTGCGCGTACATAAGTTGTTTTTGAACCATGTCATTGTGTCTACATCATTTTAACTTTATTTTTCATAATTATACCCGTTACTCGTAGAGTAAAAGGGTATATTAGATTCTCGCAAAAGTATGTAACAGGTAGAAGGAAGCGTTTGCGACCATATAAAGTATATATATTCTTGATCAGGATCACTGGCCGAGTCGATCTAGCCATGTCCGTTTGTCCGTCTGTCTGTCTGTCCGTCTGTCCGTCTGTATGAACGCTGAGATCTCGGAAACTATAAAAGCTAGAAGATTGGGATTTGGCATGCAGATTAGGGGTTAATAATGCAAGTTTTTCACGCTGATGAGCCACGCCCCCTCTAACGCCCACAAACCGCGAAAAACTGTGGCACCCACAATTTTGAAGCTAGATTAACGGGAAAAGGAATGCGTATTCGTTTCATCAATACATATTTATTGATCAAAATAGGAAACACCCCCCCCCCCCCCCCACCTAACGACAGCAAACCGCGAAAAATTGTGGCGTCCACAGTTTTGAAGCTAGATTAACGGGAAAAGAAATGTGTATTCGGTATGTATACATACATTCTTCTCTAAAGATAATAAATGAAAAGACCGATTTTTAAGGGTAAGTCTTCAAAAACTTTCAAAAACTCGTCGTCCCTCTTTCTCATATTCAATCCAGTCAAGATTTGGAATGGACTGTACTTGGTTGTTCGAGGTGGAGTGTTGTTGATTATCTGCTGAACTCTATCTACGTGACGATACCAATTCTGTGGGTTTTCCTGGCACATTTTGCTGAGCATCGGGATGACAATTTTGTGGATTCTTTCCACTTGGCCGTTACCTCTGGGTACGCCTGTGGTGATGTGTAGAAGCTGGATTCCTTCACGGTTGCAGTACTCATAAAGAGTCCTGAAGTGAAAGCGGTTCCTCTGTCGGTGACTATGCGGCGAGGATTGCCGAAAACTGCTGCTTGTTTTTCCAGTTTTTCCAAGACTTCTTCGGTTCCAGTCGACTTTGTTGGATAAAGCCACACAAATTTGGAAAATCCATCCACGACAGCCAAAATGTGGTTATAGCGCTTCTTCGTGTCGGTGAGCGGTCCAACGTGGTCGATGTAGTAGGTTCCGAGAGGTTCTTGAGCCTTGTCAATGGGACTGAGTAACCCTTCCTTTTTTCCTCGCTTGGAGTCGATGATCAGGCATTCCACGCATCCTTTGACAACTCGTTCTACCTTCTGTTGGATTCCAGGGATAAAATACGACTTCTCCAGGATATCACGGGTCTTCTTTACACCGAAGTGGCCCTCTCTGTGTGCTACGCTGATGATTTCGTCTTCCATTGACTCAGGAACAACTAACAGCTCTAGAACTGCGTCTTTGTACAGAATGTTATTATTTAAAAAATAATCTTCGTAGTCATCGTTGTTGGTCAATATGGTTTTTACAGCCTTTATCCAACTCTCGTTGTCCTGTGCCTCCACTAAACGTGACTTTGTGGAATCTGTGATTAGAAAACAAGACAATCGGCTCAATGCATCCACGTGCCTCATCTTGGTTCCAGCTCTGTGCTCTACCTTAAATTCGAACTCTTGCAAAGCCATGGCCCATCTGGCAACTCTTGGTGGTAGGTCATCCTTCTTGATCGTCATTGCGAAAGCGTTGCAATCGGTAACTACGGTAAAAGGCTTTCCAAGGAGGTAAACTCGCCACTTTTTCAACGAATTCACAATTGCCAAAACTTCGAGCTCGTAGGAACTGTACTTTTCCTCGCAACCGTTTGTTTTCCTGCTCATGAACTCAATAGGATGAAACTGCTGATCCTCCGAGTCCCTCTGCATTAAAACGGCTCCGAAGCCATATTTGCTTGCATCTGTATGCACTTCGGTTGTAGCCATCGGATCGAACAGTTTGAGTACTGGTGGTGACACGAGTAGCTGTTTCAAGAGGTTAAACGAAATTAATCCTTGCTCAGTCAACGTGAGCTTTCTGTCATCCTTTGTGTTGCTTTTCATCCGAAGAAGGTCGCTTAAGGGTTTGGCTGTGAGAGCGTAATCTTTAATGAAGCGCCGCATATATGACGTCAGACCCAAGTATCGCTGCAAAGCTTGTCTGCTTTGAGGAATTGGAAAATTGACGACTGCTTTAACCTTCTCGTTGGTGGGTGCTATGGTTCCGTTCTCAATCGTGTAGCCCAAGAAATTGATCTTGCTCTTGAGAAATTGTGCTTTTTCCCACTTGATTCGTAATCCAGCCCTTGAAGCTACGCTCAATACTTTTTCTAACGCCTTCAGTCCTTCATTTTCGTCTTTACTTGGCACGATTATATCGTCCATATAGACAACGATCGTTTGCGTTTGAATAAGATCCCTCAAAGAAGCCGTGACATATCGACAGAAAACAGCAGGAGAATTTGAGATACCGAAGGGTACATGAGTAAATTCGTACTGACCGTTATGCGTCACGAACGCTGTAAACTTCCTGGATTCCTCGTCAATCGGCACATGAAAGAACCCGTTCATCATGTCCAAGGTTGTGAATATTTTTGAGCCCTGCAACCTGTCGAGAACATCGTCAATTAAAGTCATTGGAAAATTGTCCTTCTTTTTTTTTTGATTTAGTCGGCGATAGTCGCAGCAAAATCGTCTGGATCCGTCCTTTTTAGCTACCAAGACCACTGGCGAAGCATACTCTGAGGAGCTGGGTACAATAATTCCCTCTGCCAACCATTCCTGCACTTGCTTTTCTATGAAACACCTGTTCTCGTATGACGTGCGTCTTGGGCGTTGATATACAGGAATGTCGTCTTCCAAAACGATTCTCATGCTTACTGGAGACTTAATTTGATTTAATTGGCTTGTACTCTGTAACAAGCTGCTGTACTTTTAGTTTTTGCTTGTCGCCCAGGTGAGATATATTAATTTTATCAAGGAAGGAACTTTCCTCGACAATCTCCGTGACACACATTCCATTAAATGTTGATGCAAAGTCTCTCTCTACTGCCCTGAACTCGACGCCGTTGGAACTGAAAATAACGTCGACAGATTGTAGCACATCGTTTCCCACAATCGCAGCGTACTCGAGTTCATTCTGCTTGCCGACATGGAAAGTTACTGAGAAGCATACACCATCCGCTTCAAGATCGACGTCGAAACATCCTACGGTCACAAGTTCGCCCTTGCCGATACCTCTCAGGTGCTTAACTACTGGCTTTAGCTTCAAGCCGTCAAAACTTCTGAAAATGTCCTCTCTCATCAAACACAAGTCACAACCCGAATCGATCATTGCAATGAATGTCACTCCTTCAGCTTTCATCTTCTTGTAAATGAGTCCCTTCGTAGCTTTCACTTCCAGTACGTTTGCAAGCTATTTCTTAACGGAAATAGTTGCTTTACTCTCATCGCAATTTTTAGAGATATGTCCTTTCTTGTTGCACTTGTAACATATTATTTCGCCTTTGCAATCCTTAGCAATATGGCCTTCGTTGTTACAATTGTAGCATTTCCTTTGAGAATTGCTCTGAGTCGGTTTACCTGTCGATTCTCTGTTCAAATTGTCTTTAGTATTTCCCTTACCCTTCACCTTTTCGTAAATGCATATTTCAGCTTTAAGTTCCCTAATGGATGTAGCTCGATACAACCCTGCCTTGTTGACCTTGCTATCTGGGATGCCATCTACAAAGTACGATACCAGACTTTCCTCATCAAGATTTATCGGTTTGCTGATCTCCATTAAACTGTAGAGATACTCGAGGCATGTCTCTTTTGGTTGTTTTTGCCTTTGGCGCAAAATCTTGTGTATCTCTGCCGAACATAGTTTTTTACCGAATTCTTCCCTCAACGCGTTTTTCAGATCAATCCAACCCTTAATTCCTCTTGTGCTTTTGATGTAAAGCTTGGCTGCTCCAATCAGAAGTTGCTTGGCATAAATAAATTTCTGCAAATTATCCCAACCCACGGTAACTGCAACTTCATCGAATTCAGACAGCCAGTGATTGACGTCTTCCTGTTCGGAGCCTGAAAATGATGAAACACTGTCCTGAATATCGCGTAGGGTAAATCTCGAGCTACTAGGTTGAACCGCCTCTTGGTAATTGGAAGCACTACTAACACTCGCAACATCCTCATCAGCCTCGCCGTCCTCATCGTCATCCACAACTAACCCAAAATGATTGAACAACTGATCCTGCAAAGCTCCTTTTCTGCCGGCTGTATTCAAACCAAGTTCGGATAACTTTGCCCTTAGTAGAGGCACAGTCATAGCAAGGATCATTCTGGCATCCATGGTAATGCGTTTAAGCCGTTTACAAACAGGGGTACAATTCGATATTTAAATATTTTGATACAACAAAGTATAAATTTAATTTACGTTAAACAATTCTTGTGATCAAAAAAAGTTAAAATCAGATTAAATATGTGAAATCGCCTCAGTCGCTCACCACACCCAATTGGATTTTGCTGTCTTCTACGTCTGCTTGAATTTTGCCAATCCAGTCCACTCTTCTACTCCAGCTCGTACTCTTCTACGATGTCGTCAGACTGCACTGCTTGCTCATCTCCGTTGCAACTTCTTTGCGAATTGCGTCGTTTGCGACTTCTTGCAGCCCCTCTTTTCGCCACAGGAAAACTTTTGTTGCCGCAAAAGTAGCAAGTGGCCAGTCCGCTGCTGAATGTCGCCGTTCTCTTCTCTCGCCAATAACACCCTCGCCTTCGTCGCAAGGATCGCTTCTCGTTGTCCTTCTCTCACAGGTAATGGCTACCTTCGTGTTCACCTGTGATCGTTTCGTCAATATTCGATCACAGGCACTGCATCAAATTGTCGTCCAAATTTCGTGTCTCCTCAGTGTTGCACTCTCCTCTCTGCTGCGTAGATTTTGCGTTGCAAGTTTTTTGCGCGTTAGATTTTTGGGCACGCACACCATGAAGTTTTGCACAATTTTTGGAGTCTGTGTAATTGTTGAATTCCTTTTGCACGCCAATCTGCTGATTCAATAATGGTCGATCTTTTTAGCTTTTATATTTTCCTCAGCTTTAACTTTTACTGTTTAACAATTACTTCCACCGTTTTTTAGTTTTTACTTCGTTTTCCTCAGTTTTCACTTCGTTTTCCTCCGTTTTCACTTCGTTCTTCGTCGTGAAAGTTTTTTTTTATGTGTTAACGCACAGTTTTCTCTTTGTTCTTTCACTTTTATAATCCCGGACGAGCCCCCAATAATTTGTAGGGTATTACAAATTGATATGTTTATTTGGGATATATAAAAAGATAATTAAAGAAACAAAGGTTTTGTTTAAACTTCACAACTTTCGCACTCTACGGATGACACGACTTGCTCTCTTCAAAATTTGCAATCGACTGACTCAAACTTAAATTATTAAGGCGCAATTTCTATTGAGAAGAGGGTGATGGATATACATATTCCTTTAAGAAAAGAGATAGGAACTGAACGTTTCTCGCTGATGAAATATGCTTTGAGGTTGTGAAATTCTGAACAGTGTGTCCCCATATGAAATGAAATAGGCTACTTTAACCCCTTAATATATCCATATCCCACATTAACAATAGATTTAAATAATTTATTACTAATAAATACAATCTCAGAACAGCATTTGAACACAATAAATATTCCCAAATGCTGGAAGCAAGCACCACATCCCACGCTCTGCTGCTAAAGGCAATATCGTCAAGGAGAGTTTGGACATACGTAAGCTGGAAAACAAACAAGTATTATTATTGTTAAATTACCATTTATATACATATGCATGCCTAGAATCGAAATGGGACCTTTTGGGAGACTGACGTGCAGCAAAATTCAGACGAGTTCTCAGACGAAAACTCATTTCATTTTTCGACGAGCCATTCCATTGGATAAACGGATTGCTGTTGGCAGATTATTCGGCATATCAACCACCATGGTATGCAAAACAGTCAACGAATTCTGTGTCGAAGTCATATTAGTAATGGCTCCCGAATACTTGTCCTCAAACTTTTTGACCGAAGAGAAGGTTCAAGAATGTGTAGAAGGATTTGAGAAACTAGGATTCGCACAATGTTTTGGAGCTATGGGTAAGGTCTACATAATTATTGTGGGACCGGGCTGTGATTAGGTTTTGAAATAAGTTACACACAATCCCACTGGTTTTGATTATGTTTTATTATATGTTTATTTAATGTTAATTAGTATTATAAGTAGGTTTTGTTAAATTCGTTTTATGCGTCTTAGCGGTTTGTCTTGGCGTTTTTACACTTCTTCGTCGATTTTCACGTTTATTTCTCGTAGCATCGTTTTTGCACGTCTTACTCTCGTCTTCGCAATTTTTCAACTCCTTCCCGTCTTAGATTTTGTCGAGCTTGCCACGTCGTTGGGTTGCCAACTTGCTCCTCTGGGACCAGCTGTTATGGGTTACCATACCATTCCCACAAATCGGCCATCCTATACTGCATTCGCCTCGAATGCGTCGTCTTCATCGTCTTCGTAAGGCATCCACGGCTTCAAATACTCAGCGCAAGTGCTCGTCTGCCTTGGGCCTTCACTGAATACAGAATCTTTGGCTACGTCGTAGGTATCATTCGATTTCACCCTAACAATGCGGTATGGGCCAAGATACTTCGGTTTTAACTTTAGGCCTGGACCGAGCTGGGTTCTTTTAATAGCAACTAAGTCGCCGACCTTGTACTTTGATGCTGGCTTTCGTCGTAGGTTGTATCTTTTCTTATTTTCTTCCTGCATCTTAAGGATGTGCTGCTTTGCTTGCTTTCGAAGTTCATCTCGATCGTCGTTGAAGAGCTGAATCATTTCGTCTTCTAACATTTGCTGGATCTGCATATCGGCTTTTACACGCATCTTGGTTCCCGTAAGTAACTCAAAAGGCGTTGTTTTAGTGCTTCTGCAAAATGTTGAGTTAATGACTTGTTGTACGCTACTGACGAACTTAAACCATTGTCGTGGATCATCAATTGAAAGCTTCGAAAGTATAGCTATGATCGTTGTATTTAGCCTCTCGACCTGGCCGTTGGCACGTGGAAGGCCTGTTGTGATCAGATGATGTTTGATTCCTTCGCTGTTGCAGTACACTTGAAATTCCTCCGACGTGAACGCTGATCCTTTGTCCGAAATGATGTGACTAGGATTGCCGAAGATTTTGCTTTGTTCCAGAAGTCTTGTTACAGCATCTTTAGTAGAGGTCGTCTTGGTCGGATAGAGCCAGCAAAATTTGGTGAAACTATCGATTACTGCTAGTATATGCTTATACTGCTTGTGAGTCGATTCCAAAGGGCCAAGAAAATCAATGTGATACGTCTGCAGCGGTTTGTCGTCGTTGCTGAGTGGATGAAGTTCGCCCTCTTGCTTTCCTTGCTTACGGTTGCTGACAATACATGGTATACAGCAGCTTATACACTTTTGAATTTTTTCTTCCAGCTTCGGTATGTAGAACTCCTTTCCAATAATCTCTTTACACTTCTTGACTGAGAAGTGACCGTGCTCGTGTGCTTTCTTTATGATTTCTCGTTGCATACCCGAAGGAACAACAACAAGTTCACAGTCGTCAACCACTTTGTGTAAGAGACCCGATTTCAAGAAGAAATTGTTATGTGTTGTCTTTTCTGTTAGAATGTCGATAATCGCTTTAAGCTGGTCGTCTTGAGCCTGAATGTTTTTGATTCTGCTATGTAATGAAGTCTCTGTAATCATCATCATGTGTGCACGACTTAGAGCATCTGCGTGGCGAATTCTCGTGCCAGCTCGGTGTTCGACGACGTATTCGAACTCTTGTAACTGGAGAATCCAGCGAGCTATTCGGGTGCACAAGTCCTTTTTTTCCATGGTTTTGGCTAGAGCATTACAGTCTGTTACGAGTTTAAAACGCAATCCCAGTAAGAAGATTTCAAGCTCATAGCTTGTGAACTTTCTTTCGGCATCTGTCGTCTTTTTGCTCATATAATATACAGGATGCCACTGGTTATCATCCGTACATTTTTGCAGCAATACTGCGCCAAAACCATCGATTGAGGCGTCTGTATGGAGTTCAGTCTCGTGCTGCTGATGGAAAATTTTAAGAACTGGCTTTTGTGTAATAAGAACCTTTAACCTGTTAAATGCATCTAGCTCTTGGTCACCGAAATGAATTTTCACATCTTGTTTGGTCATGTCAGATAAGGGTTTTGCTATCTGCGAGAAATTGGCGATGAACTTTCGAAAATAACCCACTAAGCCAAGGAAACTCTGTAGCTGTTTGAGGCTAGTCGGAACTGGAAATGATGTCACAGCATGTGTTTTGGACGGCGATGGTCTTATTTTCTGATTCTCAATTATGTGGCCCAAGTACTCGATTTTTGTTTTTAGAAAATGGAATTTTTTGAAGTTAATTAAAAGTCCATACTCTGAGCATCTATTTAGAACTTGAATGATGTTTTCTACAGCTTCTCTTTCGGACTTTGCAGGGATTATGATGTCGTCGACGTACGGTATGGCCACTCCCTTGCAAGTCAGGTCTCTGAAGATAGCATTTACGTGTCGCTGGAATACGCTCGGCGAATTGGAGAGCCCAAAAGGAACTCGAAGAAACTGAAACTGTCCGTTGTGTGTAACGAACGACCTATACTTGCGACTGTTTTCTTCTATACCGACGTGGAAGAATCCGTTTTTTAAGTCAATCGAGCTTAAAATACGCGCGTCCTGCAATCTGTCAAGTTGATCCTCGATCAAAGGAAGTGGGAAATGATCTCTGATAATGAGTTTATTGATTCGTCTGTAATCGATGCATAGGCGATGAGATCCGTCACGTTTTTTAACTAGGACAACTGGGCTGCTGTATTCTGACTCGGAGATTTCAATTACCCCGTCCTTCATCCATTGGTCGGTTTGCTTGTCTATAATGCATCGCTCGGCATACGAAAGTCTGCGAGGTCGTGAGTGTATCGGCATATCGTCGTTGAGAATTAAACGCATTTGAATATTTGTGGATTTCGTGCTTACCAGTTGATAGTTTTTGACGATGTTGTATACTACCTCTTTAGCTTTTACGCTTGCTGATGGTTCGATGTCTGTTACTACCGTTTCGCAGTCTTCGGTGTCAATTTTAAAAATTGAACTGATCTCGGCATCGACACTGGGAGGTTTGGTTACTTTCACGCCTTCACTAGATATTGTCAATAGAGCTTGTTTACAAAACTCTTCACCGAGAACCATCTCCTTGTCGAGGAATTGCGACTCGACCACAAGAAACTTTGTTACGAATTGTTCACCGTCGATTGTTATTTCATGTTCGAACGAACCCGATGGTTTGATCTTGTTTTGGTCTGATTTACCGAACCCGATTAGATACACGTTACACTCACTTAGCTTTGGCTTTTTCAGGCTTTTAAATGTGGTATCGGTAACCAAATTGTACTTGCTTCCGGTGTCGATTAGAGCGGTGAATTTAACATTATTGGCCTCAACAGTTATGCACATAAACGCGTGAGCAGATGACACCTTACACATGTTGGTTGATTCTTTGTGTTCACTCAAACTCTTTCCTGGGCATTCTTTTGCGATATGTCCGAAATTGTTACACTGAAAACATTTTCGTCCCTTGCCTTTGTTCTCGCAATTCGCAGATGTGTGACCTTTCGCGCCGCAATTGTAACATTTTAGGTCTCTGCTTGTATTTTTGTAGGACACTGCTTGGTTTTTGAACTCATTTTTTGTCTCACTTTTGTTCGGCTTTGAATACATGGATTGGGTTTTGTTTTCGCTTTTTGATTTTCCGCGGATTACTTCGTAGCATTTCAGTTTGTCTTTAAACTCGATCAGACTCTTTGCGTTATAGAGCACTAGCTTATTGGCACACGAATCGTCAATTCCGTCGATTACATATTGGATTAGGGCACTGCTTTCGATGTTTCCCCGTGAAGCTAGTTCTTTCATTTGCAAAAAATATTCTTGCAGACTTTCACATTTTTTCATTTTTCTTTCAGCCATCAATTTGTGTAACTGAGCACTGTTTGTCGCGGTTTTAAATTCGGCTAGTAGGGCTTGCTTTAGTTTCGACCAACTCCTTAGTTCGCGCTCACTATTGGCAAACATTTTTGCCAGGCCTTGTAGTGATCGCTTTGCAAAAATGAACTTCTGTAATTCGTTCCAAAACATAATTGTCGCCATGTCCTCAAACTCCTTCACCCACACTTCGACCGACAAATTGTCTTCACCACTGAACGCGCGAACTGAGTCCTCTATGTCACGAAAGTTTAGAGCGAACCTCGGTATTTCGGAAACACTGCTTGTTTCGCGGTCGTTTCTTGCATTGCTACTGCTTGGAATGCTAATTGCGTCACCCTCTGCTTGATTCTCGTCTCTTTCGTCTTCAGAATCATCACCTTCGCTTTCATCGTCTTCGTGCTCGTTAAAATCTGCGTCGGCCAACAAGGAATCTTTTTTCAAATTGTAAAATATGTGTTTTGTCAGGTCGTCTTTATCATGGGGAAGTTTGAGCAGGTTACAAATTATAGCCAGATCCATATCGGACAAATGGTTAGCAATATAATCGACTTTTCTCGAAAAATGTCTGTGTGATTCGTCATATTCGTAACCTTGAAACTCGCGTAACCGTTTTCTATTGTTTCTGTCTCCATCTTCCTCAAAAACGAACTTGTGCAAAAGTAGAATATTTTGCTTCTTTTCATCGCGGAGCATCGCACTAATACCTTCAAAATCGTTCAATTTCGCCATTTTTCACTCTCACGTATGCTCATGGATAACTGAAGGTGTATATGTATTAGAACACGGTCGATTGTATGCTGCGTTTTTTTTACACGGATAGCGAAAATGTTCGCACTTTTCTGAATTTTAAGTCGTTTTCTCGATCTTTGCTGCACTTTCTTTCTCACTTTCACACTTGGCTTTTGTTGGTTGAGCCCCCAAATTATGTGGGACCGGGCTGTGATTAGGTTTTGAAATAAGTTACACACAATCCCACTGGTTTTGATTATGTTTTATTATATGTTTATTTAATGTTAATTAGTATTATAAGTAGATTTTGTTAAATTCGTTTTATGCGTCTTAGCGGTTTGTCTTGGCGTTTTTACACTTCTTCGTCGATTTTCACGTTTATTTCTCGTAGCATCGTTTTTGCACGTCTTACTCTCGTCTTCGCAATTTTTCAACTCCTTCCCGTCTTAGATTTTGTCGAGCTTGCCACGTCGTTGGGTTGCCAACTTGCTCCTCTGGGACCAGCTGTTATGGGTTACCATACCATTCCCACATTATTTCATGCAATTTAATGATTGTTTATTTCTTCAAGATGGTTGTCATATCGAAATACAGCCGAGAGGCAAGGATGCAACCGATTATTACTATTACAAAGGATGGCATTCCCCCACAAATACAGGAGAAACTCGGTGGCATCTGCTGTCCAGAGCATTTTTCTTTTTTCTGTGAAGAGAATTCTTTAATATAAACTATTAAATAATTAAAAACAAACAAATTACCTGCTACGTTTTCCAGTTTTATGTTGACAATCAGAGATGCGGGAAAGCGTTCAGCAGTCGTATTTTCTATTCCAGCCACATGGAACATAGAGGTGGTGAATTGGATGATGAAATCCAATTGTCATAGTTGGCGTGGAGAGGCTTTTTCCTGTTTTTGCAAAAAAGCGTATACCAAAGGTTCTGGATCTATGCGAATGTTCTTCCTTCTAGCATGTCGCGAAAGTTTTTGATTCTGAGGTATATAGCGTGCAGCTCTCGATCGAATGTGCTATACTTGCGTTGCGTTTCTGATAGTTTTACACTGAAAAATCCCATTGGTTGTAACTGACTGTCGACGACTTGATGTAGCACTTCTCCCACTGCGAAATCGCAGTGAGACAGAGACAGAGACAGAGGCGCAGCCGGTGCTGGGTGGACAAGTAATGTTGCCTCTGCAAGGGCTCGTTTACATTCATCGAAATTTTTGTTGTTGGTGGTGGTAGTCCAGGTGATTGGAGTTGAATCATTCTACTTATTTTCAGAGATAAGTTGATTTAGAGGTGCCTGGTGTTGGATTGCATTTGGCAAGAATCTTCTGTAAAAATTGATCATAGCCAAGAAGCGGCGTAGTTCCTTGGCGACGTTGGGCAGAGGGAAATCCGAAATGGCCTTAACTTTTTCTGGCAGTGGTTTGATGCCATTCGGGTCGATGTGGTGTCCTAAGAATTCGATCGATTTCTTTCCGAAACAGAACTTTGCTGGATTAATGGTGAGGTTTAATTACCGTAATCGTTCGAACACTTTGCGGAGGTAAAGGTGGGGGTACTCCATGTTGACTGATGCAACACAATGTCATCAACGTTGACAAACGAATGGACAAAATCCATTTCTGACAGGGTGGCATGCATGTATCGTTGGAATGTTTGTGCTGCGTTGCACAACCCGAATGTCATGTGGGTGAATTCGAATAAACCGAAAGGAGTAGTTATGGCCGTTTTGGGGATGTCCCGAGCCTCGATGGGAATTTGATGATATGCTCAGTTCAGATCGATCTTTGAAAAAACGCATTTGCCGTAAAATATATGAGTACAGTCTTGTATGTGCGGTAAGGGATACCGATCTGGAGTGGATTGCGCGTTGAGAGCTCGGTAATCACCGCATGGACGCCATTCACCAGTAACCTTATGGGCCATGTGTAACGGGGATGCGTAAGGGCTTTTTGACGGGCGGCAAACCCCAAAGTTGATTAAGTACTGAAACTCACTTTTGACTGCTTGGAATTTTTCTGGCGTTAGCCTTCTGGGCCTAGCGAATGGTGGAGGTCCTTTGGTTTCAATGCAATGTGTTACGTTGTTGGTTGTTGCTTGAGGAAGACATGAATTGAGCAGCATGATAGGCGCATTTCGAGATCGACTAACTTTGAGTTTTTAAGGTCAACCAGTAGATTAAAGTGCTGCAAGAAGTCTGATTCAATGATTGGGACTTTCGTGTCAGCTATGGTAAAAATCTATGTGAAAGGGCGACGTAAACCGAAATATAGCGTAAGGCGAGTGGTCCCATACGTTTGTATTGCTGTTCCATTGGCTGCGAATAGTGAATGGTTATTAGTAGCTGGAATGTGTCAATTAATTGTGTTTGGTGGTATAACAGATACGTCGGCTCCAGTGTCGATGAGAATACTTTTACCAGATTTGGAGTCTGGAACGAAATTCTACAGATGTTTACTTTAAGAACGGGGTACGGTAGTGAGGCATTTGCATTACGACCGTCGGAGCTACCCTGTTGATTTCCAACGGTGGTGCTTAGTTTTTTGAACTGTTGTTGACGTGGAAAGAACACTGTTGGATGCAACGTTGGGCACTGTACGCGTACTTATTATGGTACCAGCAAAATTGAGGGTTATCATTATCCCTGAATGGTGTGCTGCTCCGGAAGTTGTTGTTGCTGGGCGATCCGATTGCGTCCAAGGAGTTGACTAAGCTTGTTGTTGATCTACTGTAAAATCTTGTCATTCTCATCCACGCGTTTACCCTGTTGTGTGATGCGATCTTCCTGTGGTGAGTGTTTTGCTGTGATACCGCACACATGTGGTCTGAAGTGTCATAGTTAGGAAATTCTATCGCGGCATCGGCAGCAGTTGTGAGCTGTGCGAGGGTAATGTTGGGAGAGCTTTCGAGCAGGCTTACGATTACAGCACGTGCAGGAGGTGGTAGGCACTTGATCCAGTAGCGACGCACAACCGATTCGTCATTGGTGGCGTTAGTTTGCTGCAGTTGGCTGAGTAGATGACTTGGACGACCGTCGCCGAGTTGAATTCCTGTCGCAGGTCTGTCGAGGTGCACCATCTCTTATTCGGCAAATTTAGACAAAATTGCTTGTTTGAGTGTGTACGGATTCGTTTGCGGTGGGTTATTGACAAGATCGTGCACTTAATGAGGTATTTAAGGTCAGCGTATGCGATTACTGCTGCGTACTTTTCTTGTTCTTTGCGTGCACCGAGGCCTTGCAGCAGAAACCAGCTCTGTCTCAAACTGGTGCCTTTCTGCAAAAAAAACCCAAAAAAATTTTAATTGGTAGAACAAATACATGTGAAAGTATAATAAAACGGCAACTGGAATTTAAGTAGTTGCACTTGAACTACATATGATCCAAAAGTATAGCCTAGAGTGTAAATGTTTTGGGAAATTGAACACCAAACAAATCAAACAGTTGGGGTCCCCGGTTCAATCCCCAGTCTTTGTAAATTTTTTTTGTTTTTTGTTTGCTAGGTGATGCTTTAGTTTTATATTTGACTTAGTTAAATCTGTGATAGGCAATATATATGTAAAAAATCACTGTTTTAAAAATATATCACACTATAACTTATAAACCTTGTTAGAGCATCACAAAATGTGATGCGTGTATGGCTCGATCAGCTAGTGTGTCTACAAATCGAACGGTCTCCAGTTCAAGTCCTAGAGAAGGCGACTTGCCTCGAAAAAAGTAAGTTTGTTTTAATTCCATTTATTTATCAATTGCCGTGTTTAATTACATAATAACAGGCATAATTCCTTTACGGCACCGCGCCTTTCAATAAGCTACCAATTAGGAGAGTACGAGTAAAATCCTATAATTTAATGGTTGATAGACATTTTTTTAGATTTTTCGAGAAAATAATTTTTTTTAGTGTAGTTTAACAGCTGTAACCGTAAATTGGTTAACAATCACTATTGCAAAACTAGTAGCAAATTGACTAGCTGCCGTTGAAGCAAATGGACCAGTTCGTTACAAGGAAATGGACATAACTTGAACTAGTTAAGCTTCCTGACCCAACTAGTATTTTGCTGGTCCAAAACTGATTGCGTGCAGGGGTCTAAGAGTGACTCAGCTCTGTCGTTGATCTCCCCACACGCTGTGGTGTGAGTTGGAATCTGTACCAATGAGGAGTTGGTCATCCTTCTAGCCGAATTCCACTAAGTTGCTCAGCTCTTCTGGTGGCGCGGGTCCATCGTGTGGCATGTAGCAGGACGCTACCAAGAGGCGCTTCTCCTCGTTTTCAAGCATCACCGCAGTCAAGTCGTCAGAGATGTAATGAGGCATAAGGTTAGCACGGATACCCTTCCGTACAAGTACGGCGCTTCTGTTCCTGCACACCGCTGGTGAGTAGAATGTATTGTAGTTTGAGGTCCTTAGTCCGGGCAATCCATGGCTCCTGAACCAAGGCTATGTCGACGGGCCCTTGCTCCAGGGCAATCAGGAGCTCCGCCGATGCGATTATGCTTTTATTAAGATTGAGCTGCAGCACCCTCAGCACCATGGGCGGCTGGCTCATCTCCGCTCGACGGGTTGGCTATAACTGTCCGGTCACCGTCCTCATCGTCTTCTGAGTCATCCAGAGCGAGGTCCTAGGCGGCATCCACGAGGGCTTCAGGACCTATCTCCTTCTCCATCTCGCCTGCCTGCAGGATGTGTGCGCCCTTGCCTTCGGGGTGGCGCTTCTTGAGACGCAGGTAGACACTACCCATGCCCCACGCCATCATCCCGAATCTTGGGTACAGCAGATCCTGCGCCCCCACCACACTTTGGCTCCCCTCACTGGGTAGTGGGTTGGCCATGTGCAGAATCTTGCAATCTGCCGTTGGGACGTCTGGATTCTGCCGTTGAAGCAGCTTCAGCGCCTGATCCCCTTGGATTGCGATGGGGAAGACCACTTTCGCCTTTAGTGAAGATGGGATTAGTTCCCTGTCCACCACCTCTAGCTTGGCCCCCTCCCACAACGCCTCCAGTTGGCCGACCGTTTGCGTCAGCTATTTCCTGGTCGGAACGTCGTTGCATTTCAGGATTTTGACACCGTTCAGCCACCCTGCACCATCGAATGTGGGCATGGGGGCTGTGGGTGCCTCTTCCATAAGTGCACAGAGACCGTTGTTCTTCCATTATTTTACCGAGGGAGCTATATGAGAGCTATAAGATATAGTTATCCGATCCGGCTGGTTCCGACATAAGTCGAATATAAATGAAAGACGACTTTTGGGGGTAGTACTTTATGGGGGTAGTGCGGCCTAATTGGGAGGATTAGTTTCTAATGCCTAACCATAACACATAGAGAAAAAAACGGAACAATACCAAATTGAAATTGTCTCCTCAATTTTACATATCAATTTTTTCTATATTAAAATAATACGAATTCATACCAATATGATACGAAATCATAACAATTACCAATGTTGATATGAATCCGTAACAGATTAATATGAATACTTCTAAGATTGATATGTTTTTCATATCAAGTGGGACATCGAAGTCTTCGAAAAAATAGTATGGCTGTGAATTTGTATTTTTATTGTATTTTTGGTATATAATAGTAATATAGCGCTTTATATGCGTTGGTCACACTTTCATTTACTTTGTAGTGCGTAAATAAATTTCTACAATGCATAAATGATTTGAAAAATCCTAACTTTTTAAAATATTTTGGTCTTGTAAACATTGGAAAATAAATATTTCCCCATACATATTATCCAAAGTTTCATTTTAAAGTTGAGCATGCTTGAACGAGCTAATTTTACATTGAAGTTGAACTAATTCACTCGGGTGTTACATGGCTCGATGACCCAATGGGTAAAGCGTCTGACTCCGACGCGGGAGGTCCCCGGTTCTAAACCCGGCGAAGGCAGAGTAAGTAAAAAGTTTTTAAGACGCATAATTAACATTTCCTTAACAATATTAAGAACAAAACTGTGGTAAAAAAGTTAATATGATAAGATTAGTAAAAAAAAAGAAGTTGTGTTGTGTTGTGAGCGGGATTTGAACCTCGTTCCCCCGAGCACAAAATAATATCAGAACCTAGCACCTTGGCCTCTGAGCCATGCTCACATTATTTTTTCGGGGCAGAATGCTTTTCTGAGTCCAAGAAAATACAATACACAAAATTTTATAGCAAAATTTGATATGTTCGCATAACAATATGGTATGAAAAATACCATTTTAATATGTTCGAAAATACCAATTTGGTATGTTCGAAAATATAATTTTGATATGACCACATAACGGAACAAAATTGATATGAAAAAATACACGATTGAGGACCAGTTTTGGTATTTTTTTTCTCTGTGTACCTAATTTAACCTAAGACTATTGTGGCATTGGAGTGGATATCTGATGGAACAATCTTGGGCCTTAAAACAGCCATATTTGAATATGTAAGAAAACATCAAAAAACAAAAAATTATAAATATTTCATTTATTTCTTTTATGAATTTTGTTTATACATTTGTTATAAGAATTTTTTCTCGCATATGGTCAGTTATTTGTTGCTTATATGAACTTAATTTATGCGTGAACATAAAAAAGGGTGTTTAAAAGCAATTGTATTTCTGGTATAATAACTTATTGATTCAAAAATGTAACTGTTTCTTCATTGTATATTTTTTTGTCTGAATATTGCATATGATTAGACATACATTTATCATAAATTGAGTAAATATCAAAGCATTTTTATCAATTGTATTGAAGCTTTTTGTTTATATGGTTGTTCACTTTTCTTGTGTAGGTATGATTGAAAGATTTTGTGTCTGGTTAATTTTGAGACCTGTGCGTGTAGTTAATTTGCAAATGGTTTTCTTGTTAAGAGATTTGCGTTAATAATATTATTTTTAGAAGCCATAGTTTTACACGAGTACACATTTATAACCTTATAAGATTTAGCTAATCGTTTAAGAGCCTTTGGTGCAAAAATAATAAAAACTCGCAAGTTTTGGAAAAAAATTTCCTAAATATTCCATTTGGATTGCACTAAATACTTTTATTATAGCCCCTGTTCACTCTTCTTAAACCCATTTCTAAAAATAACTTGACGTTAGACAAAATATGCTTTCCCATATATATTTACATACATTTATGTATGCATCTACTTTTGTAGATTTTTTTAATTTATATTAATGTCTATATAAGTATGCTTTTATAGTGTTTTTGTTGAATGTAAATAAAACCAAAATGCAGTTCGTGTATTTTACTTCTTATTGGAAATTTATTAAAATGTGTAATTGTATAAGCATTTCTTATGTATTTTTTCTGTTAGACATTTATTTTATAAATAGAAAATGCGAAACTAATAAAGTCAAATTATACTTAAGTGTCGAACTGTATTCAACAAGTTGTTTTTGCAAGCTGTAAATTAAAATGTATATTGAATTCTATATTTATTGTATTTGAAAATAATTTAAAAAATTATAATCGAAAAAGCTATTCTTAGATGAAAATCCAGCGCGCTATTATTATTTTGAGCATACCTCAGTCAAATGACCCAGCTATTAGGAAAAGCAATAATAAATAATAATAAATACAGAAACTAAGCAGAAATTTAAAATTAATTTTAATTAACCGGCTGCTTAATAAATAAATGCCTAATAAATTTATGAATATAAATGTCGACTTCCTTTATTTATCATTTGTTGCATTAATTCGCCGCAAGCATTTATTTGTTTTAGCTTTCACGTGTTAGAGTTTTGTTATAGAGCGCGTTAGAAAATGTTGTGTTCGTATCCGGCTCAACTCCCTCATCGGTACCTTAAAGTTTTTTCTTTGCCTTTTTGCTTACTTTTTTAATACTTGAAAACTTTGAAGAAATTTTATTAAGTTGTAAGGGTTTTCTTGCTTAAATATGTGTTGGTGTATTATGCAGTGTTGCTGTTCTTTTTGTAATCGCGTTGTTTGCAGTTAGTAAGCACAACTCTCGTCGCAGGATCAGCCTTTCTAACCAGATGTGGCAATAGGGCTCTGCTGGCCATTGAAATCCTGGGCCTGAGCCTTGTTCTGGCGTACTAGCTCGGCACGACGCTCCTGAAAAAAAAAAAATCGTTTACGGATTAGTAAAAGTTTATTGGAACCGAAGGTGCAACTAATCACAACAAGATCTATTGTTAAATGGTACTCAAACCAAAAAGCAAATAATCGATTTAATTTTTATTAACGTACGAGTTTTTGAACTTTTTCAATTCTTTTTTGCAATTCCTTTTCACGGTTCTGCTCGGCGGCAAACAATTTGTTCTCATAAATGCGCGCTTTCTCCTCGAGCTTTTGACATTCCAATTGATCGTTCTGCGATTTGATTTCGGCAATTTTGATTGTGTTCTAAATAAGAGGATATAAGAAAAATGAAAAACGAAAATTATATGAACGTATGATTAAACTTATTTACAAAAGTTTGTACACTCTTGGCGTAAATAAATGTGTAAATATAAAATGCAATTGGCGACACTATGTCGCATATTTAAAAATTTGTTTGATAATAACACTATGTTACGAAATACCTCGATGGACGCAATGAAATCATGTTGGCATCGAATCACCTTTTTAAAACTGTGTTTGCCAACAAAACCCCCTTCGCAAGAGTTCTAAGAAAAAGACTGTCAAAGTTAAAAATTTCTTACTTGTAATTGTACTATTGGAAGAATCAAATAAAATAAATTACAACAATCAACTTTTAAAAACGTAGAGGGTGAGCACTTCGATTATATTTACCGCAGCTGTGTGACTTTCTTTGAAAATACGCCTTTAAAATTTAAAAGTTATATTTTGATAAAATATGTAAAAAAAAAGTTTTCTTCAAAATAGAAAAATTAAAATCTAGCGACGCTATAATTTCGAACCAATTGTAGCTCTGCTTGCATGGTAATTGTTGACTATGACATTGATTTTACCGCTAATCATTTTTATACCAGTTACTCGTAGAGTAAAAGGGTATATTAGCTAGATTCGTGCAAAATTATGTAACAGGTAGAAGGAAGCGTTTCCGACCGTATAAAGTATATATATTCTTGATCACTAGCCGAGTAGATCTAGCCATGTCCATCCCTCTATCCGTATGTCTGTCCGTCCGTCCGTCCGTCCGTCCGTCCGTCCGTCCGTCTGTCTGTCCGCCTGTATGAACGCTGAGATCTCGGAAACTATAAAAGCCAGAAGATTGGGATTTGGCATGCAAATTCTAGGGGTTAATACGCAGCGCAAGTTTTTTACGCCGATGTGCCACGCCCCCTCTAACGCCCACAAACCGCGAAAAACTGTGGCGTCCACAGTTTTGAAGCTAGATTAACGGGAAAAAGAATGTGCATTCGTTTCTTCAATACCTATTGATTGACCAACATTTTTCCTGTTTTAAAAGTGACTTTCTAAAAAACGTAAATATGGGTAAAAAAAACCCACCCAATGAACAAGTATTACATTTCTTTTTTTAAGAAATATTTATTCCTACCCTAAAGGCAGCTTTTGAAAAGAAAATGTCTTAAAACAAGGCTGGGTCGCCATTCCAAAAATTCATGGAAAATTCGATAGATTTTATGAAAATTCTGAGGTTATTTTTATGAGTGTGGTATACCCAGTGAAGAAGAAAATCCTTTTTTAAAAGAGTGATTTGAAGCGAATACGATTTTATCGCATCCATTGAGGTACGTTTTTAATATCACATAGTAATGTGATACTAATAATATAGCTTTTAAAAATGTTACAATAAATTACTCTGCAGGATAAATGCGAACTAGTCTGAAAATCAACTAGTTGTACAACTAGTAAAAAAAGCTACCGGAAAAAATGTTTAATTGGTAGAAAAATACGTGTTAAAGTATAGTAAAACGGCAACTGAAATTTAACTAGTTGCACTTGAACTACATATGATCCAAAAGTATAGCCTAGAGTGTAAATGTCTTGGGAAATTTAACACCAAACAAATCTAACAGCTGAGGTCCCCGGTTCAGGTGATGCTTTAGTTTTATTATACCCGTTACTCGTAGAGTAAAAGGGTAACAAAAAGTATGTAACAGGTAGAAGGAAGCCGACCATATAAAGTATATATATTCTTGATCAGGATCACTAGCCGAGTCGATCTAGCCATGTCCGTCTGTCCGTCTGTCTACCCGTCTGTCTGTCCGTCTGTTCGTCTGTATGAACGCTGAGATCTCGGAAAGTATAAAAGCTAGAAGATTGGGCTAGGGGTTAATACGCAGCGCAAGTTTTTCACGCCGATGTGCCACGCCCCCTCTAACGCCCACAAACCGCGAAAAACTGTGGCACCCGTCTGTGTGAACGCTGAGATCTCGGAAACTATAAAAGCTAGAAGATTGGGATTTGGCATGCAGATTCTAGGGGTTAATACGCAGCGCAAGTTTTTCACGCCGATGTGCCACGTCCCCTCTAACGCTCACAAACCGCGAAAAACTGTGGCACCCGTCTGTGTGAACGCTGAGATCTCGGAAACTATAAAAGCTAGAAGATTGGGATTTGGCATGCAGATTCTAGGGGTTAATACGCAGCGCAAGTTTTTCACGCCGATGTGCCACGCCCCCTCTAACGCTCACAAACCGCGAAAAACTGTGGCACCCACAGTTTTAAAGCTAGATTAACGGGAAAAGGAATGTGTATTCGTTTCTTCAATACATATTGATTGATCAAAATGGGAAAGCCCCGCCAGCGCCCACAAACCGCTAAAAGCTGTGGCGCCCGTCTGTATGAACGCTGAGATCTCGGAAACTATAAAAGCTAGAAGATTGGGATTTGGCATGCAGATTCTAGAGGTTAATACGCAGCGCAAGTTTTTCACGCCGATGTGCCACGCTCCCTTTAATGCCCACAAACCCCGAAAAACTGTGGCACCCACAGTTTGAAAGCAAGATTACCCAACAAAAAGTCGTCCAAAACAAAAAACTTCATATGAAAAAAAACGTCAAGAAATTTTTTTTCATATGAAGTTTGTTTGTTTTGGGCGACTTTTTGTTGGGTTGTGTACTAGCCCTTAGGGTGAACTCTTTTAAGGTCAAATGAGCTCAGTATCTGAAATGGTAAGTTTGAGTGTCTAATAAATTTACGTGAAAACAAAAAAATGTTTTAATGTTTTAATGTTTCAGTAAGAATTACTAATAGGGGAGAGGTCTGTAAGCTGGTACAGTACTTTCCTTAAAAAAATCCCTTTTAGTGACAAAACTCTTAGGAAAAATTTAAACATTAAATGGGCTCCGACTTATATAGTACCTGCAATAAAAAAAAAACTTTTGCTCTTATAGTTTCCGAGATATGGCTAGATCGACTCGGCTCGTGATCCTGATCAAGAATATATATACTTTAGAAGGTCCTTCTGTTACATACTTTTCTATGGACCACGATTTCTTAAGAATTTACGTGCAAAAAGAAGTTGGCGGTCTGTTATGCTTCTCTTGTAATAGATTTTCAAAAAAATTTAGCGTCCGTGGAGGGATTTTAAAGGTATTGGGGTATTTTGGCTGTAAGCTAGTGTATATGATTTATATTGCCTTAAGGCGTAGAGGTTTTCACTTTAAGCGAAAGGCCTACGAAACTAAAATGCCTATACCAACAAGCAAGGAAGCAAACTTTGGTAAGCCGAAGTTTATATACCCTTTCAAATCTTTCCTATTCAACTATTCAAAATTTTAGAAGTTTTCGTGTTATTTTGACATTAATTGAAAAAGCAGGTACAGAAAAATACCAACGAACTTGGAAAATAAATACAGCTTTATTTGTTCTTGACTAAAAAATGCATTAAAATCGGACAAATTGGTGATCAAAATATTTTAAAATCTCAGTTGGGCAACCGAAATAAAATTCTCAAATAACTCCTATGTACCGGCAGTGCTGCCATCACTTAGCTTAAAAAACAGGACAGATGAGCCAAAAAAAAAAACTGGGAAAAAAGACAAAAACAATTAAAAAGGGACAGAAAAAAAGGACAACAGGAAAATACTGTAATTTTTTTTGATTATACTATTGGGTTACTTTTTGGGTACTTAATTTAAATGTATTAAATATTAAATTCAATTCTATAATGCTCTACAGCGCCCGACTCACTATCTTCATCGCTTGACCATTTGACTATGCTAAATTTTTTATGCGTATACGTAATAATTTATTATTACTTAAATAAAAAGCCCGAAGCAGAATCCTAAAAATTCTGACCCTTTTTCTGACAAAAGCGACAGAGAATAAAAATTGCAATAATTTAAAAATCTTTATATGATGATAATCCATCGATCATAGTCATTCAAGAATATAACTGAGTATTATTTAAGTGTCTAACTGTGAGAACTCTGTATTCGAGTGCCTCGACTATCGAATGCCCATTACTCAGCTAATATATAATATTTTGGTCAATCAATAGGTATGGCTGGCGAAAATCCTCCAGCTGAACTATCCACGAGGGTGCCGGCTGGGCAATGGTCACTTCATTTCCCTGAGCAGGGTAATGCAATGTCGCTTGTCCTGCCCGGGGCAATGCAGTGTCCAGCTAAGGCGACTGGTTCAACCCCTTGAATCAGTGGGCATGGTTGGAGGTGCCTGGCGGTAGGCATAAAACGTAGGTAGGCCCTGAAAACAAACCAGTATGAGCAACGAGGTTGAAGAAATCCGGGCTGGGATGTCAGCCCAAATGTCGATGGGAAGTACGACTGCTACCATCGGCGCTCACGGGGAGGAGCAATCCTGACGGGAGCAGGTCATCTCAGCGGCAATGCTACTGCCATAACATCTCAGGCAAAGTTAAGTCGCACGGGTGCCGTTGTCGTAGTAGACTCGGACACGGAGAGCGTGCTAAACGAAGCCAAAACAAACCATACCCGCTTGCCTGAACCCGGTTCCAACTCCCATCGTAGGAAAGGGCCGAATCGTAGAAGCGAGAGTATGAATGCTAAGGCGCAATACAAGGCAGCCCTCCAGGACAAAGCGACCCTTTACCAAGAGGAGAAGGAAAGGCTAGCCTGGGCAGAGCAAAAGGTTGAGGATGGAAGGCTGCACTTCGCAAGCAAACCCACCCAGGAAATAGCTGACGCGAACGGTAGGCAAACTGGAGGCGTTGGGGGAGGGGGCCAAGCTAGAGGTGGTGGACAGGGAACTAATCCCATCCTCACTAAAAACAAAAGTGGTTTTCCCCATTGCAATCCAAGGGGATCAGGCGCTGAAGCTGCTTCAACGGCAGAATGTAGACGTCCCAACGGCAGATGGGAAAATTCTGCACATGGCCAACCCACTACCCAGTGAGGGGGCCAAAGAGTGGTTCTCCAAATCAACAAGGAGGCGGAGCATCTGCAGTACCGGATGATTCGGATTCGGATTCGGGATGATGGCGTGGGGCATGGGTAGTGTCTACCTGCGTCTCAAGAAGCGCCACCCCGAAGGCAAGGGCGCACACATCCTGCAGGCAGGCGAGATGGAGAAGGAGATAGGTCCTGAAGCCCTCGTGGATGCCGCCCAGGAACTCGCTCTGGATGACTCGGAAGACGAAGAGGACGGTGACCGGACAGTTATAGCCAACCCGTTGAGCTGAGATGAGCCAACCGCCCATGGTGCTGAGGGTGCTGCAGCTCCATCTTAATAAAAGCATACTCGCATCGGCGGAGCTCCTGATTGCCCTGGAGCAAGGGCCCGTCGACATAGCCTTGGTTCAGGAGCCATGGATTGCCTCGGGCAATATCGTGGCCGGACTAAGGTCCTCAAACTACAACACATTCTACTCACCAGCGGTATGCAGGAACAGAAGCGCCGTGCTTGTACGAAAGGGTATCCGTGCTAACCTTATGCCTCATTACAGCTCTGACGACTTGACTACGGTGATGCTAGAAAGCGAGGCACACGCTAGACCGTCGCCACCAGAAGAGCTGAGCAACTTAGTGGAATTCGGCTCGAAGGATGACCAACTCCTCATTGGTGCAGGTGTCAATGCACACTACAGCGTGTGGGGAAGCACCGACATCAACGACATAGGTGAGTCACTCTTAGACTTTATTCTATCTACAAATTTATATATAGCAAACGTGGGAGAGGAACACACCTTCGTAGGAGGCACCTCTTCAAACGTACTAGATATAACACTTGTAAAGGGACAGAGTACTTTGGTCTCCGAATGGAGGGTCCTAAAAACGCCATCCTTCTCGGACCATAGGTATATTCAGTTCAGATACGATTTTAAAAGTACCCCAAAGGTAACTGTGTATAGAAAGCCCTGGCACACGAACTGGGAAAAGTTTACAAGGACAGTAACCACAAAACTCGCGACTAGCTCGGGCACAGTAAAAATCCGTTAAAGACATAGAAACGTCCCTAGAGACCCTGTCCAAGGAATTACTGGATGCGTATCACGCAGCATGCCCGACATCAAGAACAAGGAAGAAGACCAAGCCACCATGGTGGAATCGGGAACTGACACTCAAAAAAATAACCTCCGAGAATTCTTCAAAATCGTCAAAGAGGCAGACAATGTGATCATCAACGAGGAATACAAAATCCTACTTAGGGATTACAAAAAGGACGCAGGGCACAGAGAAGCTCGAGGAGAAACTTCTGCTACAGCATCGAGAACCGAAAATAGCTAGGCTCCGGAAGCAGCTTTCGAAGCAGCCTACCATGCAGAGTCAGCTAAAGCGAGACGACGGACAGTGGACTGAGGGCAGTGCAGAGGTCCCAACAGCACTTATGCAATCACACTTCCCAGGATGCACGGATGTCCTAGACGAGAGCAAGCACCAGGACATAGCAGCTGGCAAAGAACGCCCCCCAAACGATCTAATAACACCAATGAAAATCAACTGGACCATAGACTCCTTTGCGGGCTATAAGGCACCAGGACTTGATGGAATATTTCCAGCCATGTTGCAGGCGACCAAGATCCATAATGGAATCAACACTCAGGGAGATAAGTGAGTGGGCGGAAAAGGTGGGACTCAGTATCAATGCGGACAAGACGGACCTCATTCTCTTTACTAAGAGTTACAAGGTACCGAGATGGACCCCCCAAAAATTGGCGCAACCAGGCCGACCCTGAAAGCACAGGTCAAGTACCTCGAAACAATACTGGGCTGCAAGCTGATATTGAGACCCAATATATTAGAAAGGGTGAAAAAAGCCACCGTGGCGCTATATGCATCCAAGAAGATGCTTAGCAGCACATACGGCCTGTCGCCTACTCTGATGCACTGGGTCTACATCTCGGTGGTGCGTCCGACTCTGATGTATGGAGCCTTAGTGTGGTGGCAAGCCACTGAAAAGAAGACCTACACCGAGCTTATGGAGAGAACTCAGCGGCAGGCACTGGTTTGCATAACGGGGCGCTGAGGTCAACCCCAACTAAAGCTCTAGAAACGATCCTCGGAATCGACCCCATAGATATCCACGCTCATCTAACTGCAGGAAAGGCAGCGCAACGTCTAGTTGCATCAGGCAATATGACGACGCAAAGCTTCGGACACAGTTCAATCGGCCGAAGCATGATCAACAAAACGGACTACATAACGCCCAGGACGTGCCCGGAGGTAAAAACAACCTCGTTGTAGCATATTCCAGGCAGAAGTCTTCGCCGTAAGGAAAGCGGCAGAAGTGGCTCAAAGTATAAACCGTGGACAGCCAAGCGGCGATAAGATCCATACAGTCGTCAACGGTAAGTTCCAAAAATGTAATGGCGAGCAGGGAGGCACTAGATAACCTTAGCACGACGAAGTCAGTGCTAAGGAGGGCGGAGAGCTGACGAACGACAGAACGGAGAACGTGCTAGTTTCCCTCAGAACGCTACAAAACGCTCTGGAGAACTAAAACTAAAACTAGAACAGGTGGGCAAAAAGCAGGTGGAGGAATACCGGGACTTGCCGAATTGCAAGAATAATGTGCAAAGAGCGCAATGAAAAACTCAGGCAGTATGTACTGCATCTTCCTGGAAAAGACTGCAGACTGTTATTGGGAATCCTCACAGGCCACTGTCTGGCCGCAGATTAGGCGGACAACTAAGGGCCATATTGGCCTATGCGTGGCCTCGTCCGTGTAACCTAACCTAACCTAATAGTTATTGAAGAAACGAATACACATTCTTTTTCCCGTTAATCTAAAAACTGTGGGTGCCACAGTTTTTCGCAGTTTGTGGGCGTTAAAGGGGGCTTGGCACATTGCGCTGCGTATTAACCCCTAGAATCTGCATGCCAAGTCCCAATCTTCTAGCTTTTATAGTTTCCGAGATCTCAGCGTTCATACAGACGGACAGACAGACGGACATGGCTAGATCGACTCGGCTAGTGATCCTGATCAAGAATACATATACTTTATATGGTCGGAAAAGCTTCCTTCTACCTAATACATACTTTTACACAAATCTAATATACCCTTTTACTCTACGAGTAACGGGTATAAAAATAATACTAAAAAACCTATATTAAAAAAAAAAAGACAGATTTCCGGACAGGGGATGTTTGAAATTTTTTCGGACAAGGCCGATAAAAAAAGGACAAATTTATCCGGAAAAAGGATAAAATGGCAGCACTGTGTACAGGTCCCTGCGAAAAAATACAAACGAAAAATTTTGTGAACGATATATTCTGCAAGCTCTTCGCGCAATTAGTGAGTACTAGATTCAGAGTCAAACTCATTGTAAACATGGAAAACTGAACTAACTAACTAAGCTATGCACTCCGTGCTGACTTACATGCTCCTTAAGACGATCCAACATTTTCTTAATATTTTCGTCGCGCAAGGACTGGGCAATCTTTAATTTTTCTTCGATTGCCTTATGCTCGTTGGCCTTCTGATGCTCAAGAGTTTCACGCGTCTTTTCGATCTCCTGCGCATGAATCTGTCAATCAGAGTTAACAAACAGTTAAGTTATTATTGTATTTTATTATTTTTAATATGGAACATTTAACCTTTAGCTTTTCCTTCATGTCGCTGATAATGGCCTCTCGTTTTCCCACATGCAATTCCATTTTCGACTCCAGCTGCTCCTTGGTCTGAGTTATGAACTCATTAGTAATCTCATCTTTTTTGCGAGTGGCCTCCTCAACTTTTGCTAGCTTATTCGAAATATCAGCCATCTTCTTTGCTTCTAGAGTCTGTAAAAGTAAATTATTTTTTGGATAAATCAATAAATTTAATCTAAAACTAAACATAATTATTTTTATTTATATTATGTATGTATACATATGCTTCACTGCCTTGCAAACTTCTGACTGAAATCATTACACTCTCTGAAATCATCACAGACTGTTTCTGAAGTGAACTACTCGAAGTCTGTGTTTTATGTTGAAGGAACGTCTCTTGCACCAGTCGCGAGCCAACATTCTGAAATATTTCTTCCGACTGAAACGTGGAGCCATCAATCGGAATCTAACGGCTGTAGAAGGACCCACCATGCCCTGTTGCACTCCTACCAAGCAACCGAGGAAGCAGGAAACGCTACAACAGGATCCCGAAGGCCTCCAGCCGTGCTGTTTCATGGAGGAGAAACATCGAAGGCGCTGTTCCGCTACATCAAGGTGCAGCTGTATGGTCGAAACTGCTACATAAATACTTTTGCGTTGGTTGATGAAGGCGCCGCTTGCACCCTGATAGAGAAGGATCTGGCCGACGAGTTGGGACTAGACGGCCCGGAAAAGTAGCTTTGTCTGCGCTGGACTGGGGAAATTTCCCAAACGGAACCGGCCTCCAAGTGGGTGAACCTTCAAATCTCGGCTGCCTGGGTGCAACACGCTATGATTTAAAGGGAGTAAGGACCGTCGCTCATTTGGACCTGCCTGTCCAAAGCCTAGGGGAAGAACTTATAAAGTCGCGATCTGATCTTAAATCCATCCCAATGCCAACCTACCGCAATGCGAAGGCGAGACTCATCATCGGTCTAGATAACATCAAAACCAGCGTTCCGCTCGAGGTGCGAGAGCTGGAAGGAGACGATATCGTGGCAGTACGTTGCAGACTTGGTTGGTCCGCTTATGGACGGCAGTGCTCTGGTGAAGCTTCGCGCCCGCGTATCTTGCACGTTTGCGAGTGCAATAACGGGGACCGCCTGCACGATCTGGACGAGGCTATGAGAAACCACTTTGCGCTGGAATCTCTGGGCGTAACCGTCGCCAAGAAGCCCCTTAGATCGAAGGAGGATGAACGCGCTGCTTGTATAATGGAGGCTACGACAACCTTCGACCCCGAAGCTAAGCGTTGGCAAACCGGGCTACTCTGGAGATACGATAAAATGATACTTCCTAACTCGTTTCCTATGGTGCTGGGGCGTCTACGATGTCTGGAGGCTAAGATGGCAAAAGACCCGGCCCTTAGCCAATTCTTGAT
Organism: Drosophila mimetica; assembly: GCA_037075245.1. Taxonomy (NCBI): domain Eukaryota; kingdom Metazoa; phylum Arthropoda; class Insecta; order Diptera; family Drosophilidae; genus Drosophila; species Drosophila mimetica. The sequence continues at coordinate 28,123,995 of JBAMCH010000007.1, read as the reverse complement.
TGAAAGTATGAAGAGTTATCAGGAGAAAGGCTACACCCGGCAGTTAGTTCGAGAGGAGATAGTCTCCAATTCAAACTCCTGGTATCTCCCGATCTTCACTGTTACCAACCCAAATAAGAAGAAAACCCGGATGGTATGGGACGCAGCGGCTGAAGTCAACGGAGTGTTCCTCAACCATGCTCTGCTGAAAGGACCGGACATACTGGTGTCGTTAATGGGAGTGCTGATGCGATTTCGCGAAGGAAAAGTAGCAGACGCTGGGGACATCCGTGAGATGTTCCACCAAGTAAAGGTGAGGCCTGAAGACCAAGGGTCCCAAATGTTTTTGTGGAGAGGAGGAGATACGTCACGCGATCCTGATATTTATGCGATGCAAGTCATGACGTTCGGAGCCTCATGTTCTCCTGCCCTGGCCAACTATATACGAAATCGAAACGCGGAGCGGTTCTCCAAACAGTCGCCGGAAGCTGTCGCGGCTATATGCAGGAACACCTTTGTCGACGACTGGCTCGAGTCCGCCGATTCGGAGAGCGACATGATATCACTCGCCGGCACAGTAAAGAAAATCCACGAAGAAGGAGGATTTGAGATGCGGCGATGGACCTCAAACTCGTTAAAAGTAATGCGCGAGCTAGAGAACGGCGCCGACACCTCTGCCAGATGTCTCGCAGCAATTAACGAAAATCAAGAAAAGGTTCTGGGATTATGGTGGATGCCAGGTTCTGACCTCCTCACGTATGTGGTCAAGCCGGAAATGACAGCGCTAGGATCGACAAATAAGTACTCAAAGAGGAGAATTCTAAGTATAATCATGACCATCTTTAACCCACTTGGCCTATTAGGATTTTTCATCATCCGGGCCAAAATCATATTGCAATCATATTGGTCAGACTCAAGAGACGTTCTATGTTGGATACGGTCTGATGCGCGCAAATTTAACCAATTCGTGGCAGTACGAGTTGGGGAAATATTGGAAAATTCCGACGTGGCGGCCTGGCGCTGGGTACCTTCGGCCGATAACGTTGCCGACGACGGTACCAAATGGACAAGTTTCGACGGATCCTCACGGTAGTTCGTCGGCCCGGGATTTCTGTATCGAGGAGAAGACCAGTGGCCGGATATGAATCCCACTACAAAGAACGAAGAGATCATCATGCACCACGAGAAGAGCCACACCGAAACACCCGCTATAGCCTGTATTGTACCGGATCCGCAACGCTTTAGCAAGCTGGAAAAACTGCGCTCCACGCAAAGCAAAGTTCTTCAATTCCTGCGTTTGCTAATTAAGGAACCCAAAGATGGCCATCTACAACAGCTGCTACACTTGAAGCGGGCAGTGGACTCGGATGTCATTCTGGTGCGAGTCAGTCAGGAAATGGAGATTCCCGAAGAAATCAAAACCCTAAGAGCGGGTAACAACGTATACGATCGCAAGAGCCCATTGTTTAAGTGCTCCCCATTCCTAGACGAATCTGGCGTGATGCGAGTAAAAGGCCGCATAAACGCGATTGAGGGAGTAGAGTTGGATGTGAAGCAGCCCATAATCTTATCGAGACGTCACCGGGTGACATATCTTATTGCGGATTACTACCACCGACGGTTTCACCATTTGAACAACGAGATCGTCGTCAATGAAATGAGACAGCGGTATTGGATCAAAGGACTAAGGGCCCTCGTAAGGGAGGTTACCAAGGATTGTCCGAGGTCTCTCTCCGTACACTCTCCCGTTTACATTCACCGGGGTGGACTACTTCGGACCTATCGATGTCGTAGTGGGACGTAGACGGGAGAAAAGATGGGGCGTGCTGTTTACCTCTCTCACAACTCGAGCAGTGCATCTGGAGGTTGCGGTCTCACTCTCTACGAACTCCTTTTTATGTATCCTGAAAACATTCGTAGCCCGGCGAGGTGTCCCGCGGCGGATCCTATCAGACAACGGAACAAACTTTCGAGGAGCAAACGGAGTCCGGCAGCATCATATAGAGCGCATATCAACGTCCGCAATCGAACGAGAATACCCAACGTTGGAGTTTAGCTTCAACCCTCCTGGTGCCCCCCACATGGGCGGGGCTTGGGAACGACTCGTCCGGTCAACTAAGTCTATACTCGGCGAGATTCTGCCCGCAGAAGGTCTACGAGAGGAAGTACTTCGAGCCGCTTTCGCTGACGTGGAGCACACCCTGAACTGCCGACCGCTTACCTACGTGCCCCTGGACGACGCGGACGCGGAAGCTCTTACGCCTAACCATTTCTTAGTGGGCAACTCAAGTGGTTTGCGGGAAAGAGGATCACTGATCCAAGCTGGTGATCGACTGGCCAAAAGTTACAGAATCGCAAGTCAGCTAGCCGATCGCTTTTGGAAGAAATGGCTACGGGAATATCTTCCAACGCTCACGAGGAGAACTAAATGGTTCCAGCCCTCGCCCCTGCCGCTCGCTATTGGAGACCTGGTAATTATTGTAGACGAAAATGCCAAAAGGAACACGTGGCTGAGAGGTCGGATCGTTGACGTTCACCAAGGGGCCGATGGCCAAGTTTGCAGCGCCGTGGTGCGCACTGTGGACGGACTGGTCACCCGACCGTCGGTAAAGCTGGCCAAGATGGACATATTACCCGGTAACCCACCGCGAAAGCAGGTGAATTACGAGGGGGGGAATGTTGCGTCGGCAACTTTAATATCGCCGCCGCGACCATGCATCCATTCCATTCCATTCGCACTCACAATTCATCGCCCCGTACTCAACGCGCCCAAAGCCGCGGTGGCGCCGATGCGCCCCTGCAAGATCGCGAAAATTTTCGAGAATTTACCGCTTTGAAAACCGCGGTACTGTCATCTTTTTCTCTCTTGCACGTCTCCGCTGCCAAAGCCACGCAGTGAAGTTGCGCAGTTGTAAAAAGTTGGCGAACGGCGTAGACGTGCAAGCAGACGAGGAGAGCACAAATGTAAGATATTATGTAACTGAATTAACACAAATGCTAACATGAAATAAAGATTTCAGTTGTTATTTTTCTGATCGACTGTTTCTGAAGTGAATTACTCGAAGTCTGTGTTTTATGTTGAAGGAACGTCTCTTGCACCAGTCGCGAGCCAACACGACCCTTTCGTTACGTTAGGCTTAAGCGTTCTTGTAATGAAATTAAAGAGATCAGTTGTTAAATGAACATCATTGCGCAAACTCCTTATCGTCGTAAAATAAACCCACAATTCCCTGCAATCACAAGTTTCGCGTTGTTTTTATAGTATAGTATAAAATTTTCATGTATTCATGTATTTCATGTATTTTCATATAGTATTAAATTTTCATGGTGACCCCGACGTGATTTGTAGAGGAACTCAAGTTATTTTTTTTTTTGTAAAACAAACAAATTAAAATCAATAAATCGCGCCGGCTTTTAAAACATTAAAGTTGTTGTTGCTGCCGATTTAATTTGCTGTTTCTGCCTACTTTAATTCGTCGTGCTGCCGCTGGAAAGTTTTGACCGCTGCAGTTTCAATCGCCGTTAGCCGCTGCTTGTGAAGTTGTTGTTGCTGTCGGTTACATAATTCATTAATTCGTCGTTGCTGCCGCTGGAAAAATTTGCCCGCTGCAGTTCTCAATCGCCGTTAGCTGGACCAGTGAAATTGTTGTTGCAGCTGAGTTTCCCCTGTTGCTGCCAGCGGAAAATTTGCCCGCTGCAGTTCTCAAGCGCCGCTAGCCGCTGCTTGTGAAGTTGTTGTTGCTGTTGGTTACATAATTCGTCGTTGCCGCCGTTATCGCCAAATTCACCGCTTTAATCCCCTACGCAAAGGAAGGAAGTCATATGGATTCTAAGAGGGAAGTTATCGACGGATGTGAATCGTCCCACCAAATATAGAGTGTTAAAAGTTGAAAGTTAACCTGTGGCGAGTCGTAAATTGTGTTTTGGCCCATCTTTCAACTTTTTGCATTCGTGTAAAAATTCGGTAGATAGCGAGCAACTAACCAAGAAATAAATAAAACTTGCATGCACTAACGATTATAATTATGATATACATAAATTCATACATGTATACATATTTCGAATTATACATATATAAGTGAATCGCTTTGGACCAAAATCAAATAAATATTTGTCGGCATGCTGGTTTTACTTTGAAAATAAAATTCCCCCATTTCTTGTCGTAGGGAACACTAATTTTAGCTTACCAAAAATTAAAGTGGCAAAGATTAAGAATTGGGAAAAGTTCTGATTCCAGAAGTAAATTGTCGGCAAATTTTCTGCCGCGCATTTTCTTCCAATTTCCCGCGCTTTTCGCAATTTCCCTCGCTTTTCGCAAATTTCCGCGCTTTTCGCTATTTCCCGCGCTTTTAAGCGTCACGCTTATATATTCGTTGCCCTTAGTTATCGGTCAGTGCATCATTCTCCGTTAGCATCCGTTCTTTCGAGATCTCTTTCGTCGTTTTCGTTTTCGATCGCTGGAACGGTGCACGCGTTGCTGCTGCCTAAACCAGTGGTGGCCAGCAGAGGCAGCACACAGACAATGAAAGAACGCATTGCGTTTGTGTGAGTGCGAGCATGCACGAATTTGACTGTGTGCGTGACGTTTTGCAGCTTGACAGCGTACATGTGCGTCGAAACGCTGCAGCGCGGTGGCAGAGCAGCGGCAGCGAAATCGCCTATCCCGTGGGCCCTGCGCGCTGCCTCTGCTGGCCACCACTGGCCTAAACGCTTGTTCTTTTTTTGGTGTTCGAGCTTGGCGTGTGCTTCCCTACACTACGTGCGTTCGGCATATTAATAACATTAATATTAATAAATAAATAATAGGATTTTAATTCATTATAAATAACTCCCCTTCATTGCTTGCGTTCAGCTTTGTTCTCTCGTTGGTTATAAAATTTTTAAATTTAATTAATTACATTATTTATAATTTATTTATAAGTTAACATTTAACAATCTCTTCGATATAATAAGAATGCCTAAAGCAGAAACGAGTAACAAGGATATCGAAAAGAAAAATCAACGAGATGGATATATGAGGAGTGTAGAGCGAACGCAAGATATTTAAATAAGGGTCGATTCTCTTTAAATACGGTTGAGTTAGAATGTCGATTAGAAATCCTAAATACGCACATTGAAAATGCTTCGCTTATACAAAATCAAATTGAAGCGAAAGATGGAGATGATGTGTACCGCGAAGAGTTAGAAGAGACTGCAATAATAGCAAAATCGTTGCTAATTTCCCAAATTTCGGAAACAAAGCGGAAGAGCGTTGACAATTCCGCTTCGCCGGCAACGCGCGCACCCCAATCCCGTTGCCGAGCGTCGCTTCTCCAACCTATCGAAAAATTTAACCATCTGATCCATTTTGTCCATTGGGGATGACAACCGTATCATGAATGCCATCCTCATCCATCTAGTAATGGGCAAAGTCGATGCAGGAACTAAAAGAAAATGAAAAGAACAGTTGGATTATTCCGCGCTTCCTCTTTGGAGCGAGTGTGAGTCGGCCCTGAACAAGCGCTATCAGCATATGGTTGCCGAAGAAGCGTGTTAGCCAAAGATTGTTCAGCAGAGCCAGACTTATCCTAAGAAGAATGGAAACAGAAGTTTTTTGTTTGTTGCTGCCATGGACGATTCCGAAGTCTGTGTGTTTTGCAACTCAGCAGACCATCAAGTAGGAAATTGCACTGCTTTTGCTGCCCTAACAGTTCAGCAAAGATTCGATTTCGCAAAAAAGGCTCCCTTATGCATTAACTGCCTACGAAAGGGCCATACGGTAAAAAGATGCAGGGTATGTAAGTCATCACATTACACATTGCTGCACATTTATTCGCCATCAAATCTCGCGCTGCCACCTCCTTCTCAGCCCACGCTCTTGCAGAATACTCCATCCACTTCGCATGTTTTGCATGCGACTGCATCGGATAGAGTTATTCTTGCCACAGCCATCGTGAGCGTCCAAACAAAAAGTGGCGAATTAGTTTTGGCTCGAGCGTTGCTCGATTCTGGTTCACAAGTAAATTTTGTGACCGATGAGCTCGCTCAGAGACTAAAGATTAAGAGAGAGGACGTCTGTTTGAGCTTGCGGGGCATTGGTGGAACTAATGCTCAAGCAACCAAGAAAATACACACGATTGTGAAGTCGCGAGTGGGTAGCAGTCAATTGTCGTCCGAATTTTACATTCTAAAAAATATTTCTGGGTATCATCCGGATCATCCGGATCCCACGGTGAACACCAGCGGCTGGAGGGTGCCTGAAAATATTCAATTGGCAGATCCATTTTTCTTCAAGCCCCAAAAAATAGACTCGAAGACTCGTTCTTTGAACTGTTGTCAGTCGGCCAGATAAAGCAAGAGCCTGAATTTCCCATTTTGCAGAAAACAGTTCTCGGCTGGATAGTGTCAGGGAGATGTGCCACAGGAAAAACAATTATTATTTTATTTTATTTTGGTCAATCAATATGTATTGAAGAAACGAATACACATTCCTATTCCCGTTAATCTAGCTTCAAAACTGTGGGTGCCACAGTTTTTCGCGGTTTGTGGGCGTTAGAGGAGGCGTGGCACATCGGCGTGAAACGTATTAACCCCTAGAATCTCAATCTTCTAGCTTTTATAGTTTCCGAGATCTCAGCGTTCATACAGACGGGTGCCACAGTTTTTCGCGGCTTGTGGGCGTTAGAGGGGGCGTGGAACATCGGCGTGAAAAACTGCGTATTAACCCCTAGAATCTGCATGCCAAATCTCAATCTTCTACCTTTTATAGTTTCCGAGATCTCAACGTTCATACAGACGGACAGACGGACATGGCTAGATCGACTCGGCTAGTGATCCTGATCCAGAATATATATACTTTATATGGTCGGAAACGCTTCCTTCTAAACTCAAAAATTTTGTTTTCCTAAATTTTAGAAAATCCTCATAAAATGAAAATTTTTTCTTATTTTAAGGAAATTTTCTACGTTTCAGAAAATTTTTTCTTAAATCTAGAAAAAAATGCCATAGAAACATTTTTATGAAAAACTTTTCTAAAATTTAGAAAAATTTTATTTTTTCTAAAATCTATGGTGATTTTTCCTATATTGTCCTCGGAAAAATTTCTTAGAATAATGGCGATTATGTTCATTACATTACAGTTATGTTCAGCCTAGCAACCAAAATTTGTCCGGTAAAATTTGTGCGACGCAGCGACATGTGTATACCCTTACATTTTAGGAGCATTATTATGTTTCGAAATAAACCAATTAATTTCGTGTTATAAACCCAAATTATTTTATCATAAAAAAATAGGAAATTTGGATTTACCTAACTAATACATTTGACTAATAAAATTTTTTATTTAATTTGATTTTATAATTTAATTGTTTAGTTTAGTTAAAAAAAATGGTCCATTAATATTTATTTAAATATTTTACTATTAACAGCTTTAAGAAATTGCGTTTTTACTGAAAAAAATAATATAGTCGGATATATACCGCTTTAGAAAGGGTATAAGAGCATTGGCACGCGCCAAAAGCGAAGATGAAACAAAAGAAGCATAGGAAAGGGGAGAGAAAAAGACTTGGTGCATTACCATTCTTTTCGAAGATTTCTAAGAGAAGGAGGTTTTTGCTCAGCGATTAAATTTGGATTTGATTTGTGCCAAGTGCTTAACTTAGCCAATTTATTTTTGTGCCAAGTGTTTAAAAAAGTAAAGTCAGGTAAGTGCAACCTTAATTTTAAGATTTTGTGAATTTGCACCAATTTTTGAAGTGTTTTATAACCTAGAAAGTTCGCGGACAAGTTAAAGAGTGAAAAGTGACTTTAAAATAATAAAGAAATATAGACACAAACACAAAAATTAGTGCAAGTTATTAATAATAAACTTAAAAAGCACGTGCTAATTGTGAAAAGTAAAGGTTCGACCACCAAAAAAAAAGTGTTCTACATATTTTATAAATAAAGAAAATATTAGAAATAATTATATTTTCTTTATATACAATTATTTGTATTTAATTTCTTAATTAATTTCTTATTTCCAGACGAAGAAAGTGTCGAAACTAATTGAATTTTTTTGTAAATGAAATTCCTGATGACATTTTAAAAAAGTCATCCATGAAATCACCTATGACACAAGGTGACATGGTAAATGAAATTCCTGATGACATTTTTAAAAAGTCATCCATGAAATCACCTATGACACAAGGTGACACCGTGATGGATTTTCAGAAGTGACATTCCATTGGAAAAATTCTAAGTGTCACACGTGAAATCATACGTGACATGTCAAGGATGGTGACATCTCAAATGACAAACTCGTATAAGGCACTGGTGATATCACCGGTGACTTCGAAAAAAATTTCATTTGAGTTGTACCGACATCCCATACAATTTTCTCTATGGTTGGTCATGAGGGCGTCCCGAGGGACAAATTAGCTGTCACTGGGGATTCACCTGGTGATTCATGAGTGAAAAGTGACTTCTGGAACTGAAGGGTATGTATGTATGTATATACATGTAAATGTTTATATGCGTATGTGATCGAGAATTTTCTTGTGGGTAACTGTAACTTTTATTGCGTTGTTTTTTTGGGGAATGCAGCCGAGAATGTTGCTGGGGGTGCACTGTTTCTTGAACCCTTGTAGTCATGCTTATTTCAAGCATTCAAAGTAATAAGTTGTGTTGAACCTGTGCATTTAATAAAGGTACAGTGCGAACCTTCAAGAAAAGAAATTTTTAAAAATACATAGGTAAGTTATTGAAATAATATTAATATGTAACATTTCAGTGTATATACAATTGGTAAGTGTGTGAACATTTTCAGTATATTAATTTTTATATTTATTATATTTTTATACGTTTTACTTAATAAATTGTTTGGTGCAAATACGCTTATTTTTTAATTATTATTAATTTTTTTCGATTACAGAAAATAGTTTAATATCAGGTATTGTTTTAGGGGATTTACAGGTAAGTAAAAATATTGATGTTTCAATATATAAAAAAATTATAATTTTTTTTATTTTTTTCTTTTTTTTTTGTTTTTTTTTTTTATTTAGGAAACATTAATAATTTTTTTTCTCCTCTTTCTCATTTTTTTAGGAAATATAATAATTATCTTTTCAGCATATTTATTATGGGGAACTTGCCATCAGACAGACTTCGAGCTCTCCGGTGTTGAGTTTTGTGGCCCATTTAACACAACGTATCGCATCCGTGGTAAGCCACCGTACAAATCATACGTGGCATTGCTTGTATGTTTTGCGTCCAAAGTGGTCCTCTTAGAGTTAGTGTCTGACCTCACCACTGATGCGTTTTTGTTGGCATTCCAAAGGTTCGTGAGTCGACGCGGGATTCCGGATAAGGTGTGGTGCGACAACGCAACGAACTTCGTCGGAGCCGATCGCCACATGAGAGAGCTCCGGGCCCGTCTGGGGGAGGAGGGGGGCGGTATCGCAACATTCGCATCAAGAAAAGGAAGCGAGTTTGCGTTCATACCGCCCAGGGCACCTCACTTCGGCGGACTTTGGGAGGCAGGTGTGAAGTCTGCAAAGCACCTGTTCCTTCGGACGGTCAGTCCAAACGTCGACGTGGGAGCTCTCGTCGTCGTCGCAGAGGACAACCTTCCGCCGCACCAGTGGCTGATCGGGCGCATCGTGGCGGTGCACGTCGGCGCTGACGGCAAGGTCCGAGTGGCGGACGTAGGACGATGGAGGCGACTTATCGGCGAGCCATCCATAGGCTAGCGGTGCTGCCGGTCCTTCAGAGGCGGCGGGGTTGACGCACTTTGCGTTTTTTTTTTATTTTGAATTTGTTGGTTAGTGTAAGGCGGGAGCGGGAGCGCAATAAAGCTTTGATCGCTCTCGCGAATTCGCCCCGTCTCTCGCCCCTTTCATTACGTTAGGCTTAAGCGTTCTTGTAATGAAATTAAAGAGATCAGTTCTTAAATGAACATCATTGCGCAAACTCCCTATCGTCGTAAAATAAGCTCACAATTCCCTGCAATCACAAGTTTCGCGTTGTTAATACAAAATAGTATTAAATTTTCATAATGTTTTCAACAAACCACCCTACTAAACCACCCAACTAAAAGGAACAGGATTTCTTACACTGCCTGCTAAAAGAAAAATGAAAAATTCGCACGTTCCTGGTGTGGTGCGTGTCTTTATTTATTGCACAATACATGTACACTAGTGCGGACTAATTTTGTATGAAATTTTTAAGGCCATACTCTAACCCTTTAATAAATTGCCTTTTGGTTCCCTTAATACATAACAGAAAGAAAAAGTTATAAAAAATGGGTTTTAAGCGGTGCGCAATGGCTTTAAAGTTTATTGCACATATTTTATGTTTATCTAGATACCGTAGACTTGACTTTATACTTTGACAGTACGCCAAATAGTATCTATGTCGTTCCTAAAATCCAAGTCCTGTAAGACAAATACAACTTAAAAATAAAAGTTAACATTGCCGTAACATTAACCAGCATTTTTTCGACCATAACTCTGACCCGTAATCTTTAAAATTGTAAAATAGAATCGCTCTTTAAGTGGAAGTTCCATAAAAAAAAAACACATCATCGGGTCTGGGATTAAACCCCGTATTTTTTATTCGGAGTCAGAAGCTTCACGCACCAGGCTAAATCGAACTGTTAAAAATAAATAAACTTATATTTGACTAAGCTTGCCGATTAGGAAAATACTTTCGTTAGCCATAATTTATTTAAAAGTCGTTTGAAATTTTTTGGTCTTGGTAACACTTTGGTCTATCAATATGTATTGATGAAACGAATACACATTCCTTTTCCCGTTAATCTTGCTTCAAAACTGTGGGTGCCACAGTTTTTCGCGGTTTGTGGGCGTTAGAGGGGGCGTGGCACATCGGCGTGAAAGACTTGCTCTGCGTATTAACCCCTAGAATCTTCATGCCAAATCCCAATCTTCTAGCTTTTATAGTTTCCGATATCTCAGCGTTCATACAGACGGACAGACGGACAGACTTACAGACGGACGGACGGATCGACTCGGCTAGTGATCCTGATCAAGAATATACATACTTTATATGGTCGGAAACGCTTCCTTCTAGCTGTTACATACTTTTGCATTATTAAACACTATTAATATTATTAAACACTAATATTATTAATTATTATTAAACGTTCAAGGAAGTGCATTGCACTCAAAATGTTTTTCTTTTCCAGAAGTTTCATCACTCAAGTGCCGTGTGAGTCGTCTGGGCACTCCATTGTGTTCGCTTCACTTACTTCACCGAAGTGCACTTCGAAAGCTTGCCGAAGTAAAGTCTCCGAATTTCTTACCTCTCCCTTTATTTTATCTGTAAGGCGAAATAAGGGATATTTGTACATGCTCAACAGAGAATGATGAGACGAAGTTAGGGACGGTTTCAAGAATGTCTATACTTGATAAATGAAATGTTGTCTAAAAAAACAAAATCAAGTGCACTTTACACTTGATTTCGAGAACATTTCTTCTCAAGACTCTGTAATCTTGTAGAGTATGGCTTCGCTATCATCTAAACTATTTTTTTTTAATTTTTTGGTTCTTACTTAACTATGCATTTTTTAAGTAAGAATCTTTAAAAATGTTGTCAAACTCGAAATTAGTATATCACGGGAACGGCTTGGAGAAACAAGGTACAACTTTACACATTTTTAAATGCGCACTAGGGAAATTAGAAAAATTTTTCTCAAATTTGGTTGGTTAAGGGTAATGAATTTTAATCCTCTGAAACTTGGAATCGCGGTTTTGACAGCCTTTTCCATCCTATAAAATAAAGTCAACCATCCAAGATTGTCCATCTCACACTGGGCCAGAAAGTTAATTTTTTGGCCAAAAATCAGTTAGAATGATGAATTTTTTTGAGTTTTTTCCTAAAAGATTGATCTTTCCAATGAACTAAATTTCTTTGAATTTTATATGATACTAGCAATACCCGAAGCGACGTTGTCCGCTACTATTAGCAAAGTATTTCATGCTTTAGATAGTAACCTGATTTTATTATATTTCGGGATTTTATTCGGATATTAATTAGAATTCTGAAATATGATAAGATCAGGTTATTACCACAGTAAACCCTAACCATAACTTACCTTTCCTTTACACTGCCTTAACCCTATCTGTCTCTTACCCCCGGAACAATTTTTTAACACCCTAATGCTGTTTTCACTTTGTCCTCGAATAACCCCTAACATTCCATACTCAGCCTTAATGCCGAAAAACCATTATTTTAACGAACTTTCTCTACCATAACACCAGTTTTTTCTTTTCTTAGCCAACAATTACCCCACTCTAGTCTTACATGAAAAAAAATATTTCCTTGAATAATTAATTCCACTTAAACATTACTTTTTCTGGTTTGTCACCTTAACCCACCTAATCCTCGCAAAAGTAAAAAAAAAAACTTACTTTTCTCACATTTACCCTTTCCTTACATTAGTTTTACCGTCACCCTAATCTAGCTAATAACGCCTTAACCGAAACTTTAACCCCGCATTAACCTCACCTCATTCCCACCTTAACTTTAATCTTAAGGTCTTAATCTACCATTTTGGTCAGCTAAATTGTCAGCTAAAAGGAAAACCAGACAGCGTGCTGCCAATTAACCCCAAATAACCTTCAAAACTTAAAACAAAAAAATAACACACAAATACCTATGGAACGCTACGGTCAACATGGTTTAAGCGAAAAACGCAGGATCGGTAGGTTAAACAAAATTAAGTGCCCCATGTCGGTTGGGGCTCACCACCTCGATTAAAATATTTCCGGAAATAAAAGAAAACTAAAAGATGGCGCACCTAAAGCACTCTTTTGGGTTTAAACTGTGGGAGTAATTCGATCTAAAAGTCAAAATTTTGCAATTTTTAAGGTTTCTTGTGAGGCTTTTGGATACACATCTTTCAAACAATTTCCTTCGTGCGCCCATCCTCTATAACAATTCTTTCAAAACTTGTGTTTAGATAATTTTACATACATATACCCAGCGGGAAAAAACCTCTGGAAAAAAGCATATTTTCATGAGGTTTCGCCATACAAGGCGGAAGGGAAAAAACCTCCTTTACCCCTTACATTTCTTCCATCTCTGGTTTCAAAATAGCCGGGGGTGACACAAAAAAGTATGGGGTGAAGGAAGTTGTAGTGTGGATCTCTGGCAGTAGAATGCAGGCCAAAATCCACTGGTTTTTTTACTTCCCGCATTATAGGTTTTCCACACGTACTCAGTTATGGATTTCCTCCACTTGCAATATCTGCTTTTCTACACCCTCCCAGTTGTGGTTTTCCACTGCTTTGCAATATCTGATTTTCCACACCCTTAAAATATTTGCTTTTCCATTAAACTCCAATATTGAATTTCCATTCAATTGCAATAGCTGATTTTTCACCACCCCTCCCCAAGAACAATTCTTCTTTTTAATTTGGTATACATATGCATTTATTAATCCTTTTTCATAAGTATTTTTGTATATTTTATATTTTGAACGCAGAACGCAGATCATCTCGATATTGGCGAACACTGTCGTTTCTGAGTGACTCTGAAAATAAAAACCATAATATATAAATACATTAGATATTAATACAAATAATAAATATGTAAAAAGTAAAGGGAAAAATATATATAAAACAGGGAATTTAGAAAAATAAGAATAATTGCCATACAGTACGTTGGTGAAATGTTTGCTAGTTTTTCAATAGGTACATGATAATTAATTAAATAGAGAGATAGAACATTACCCAATAACAGAAATAGAATTTAAATACGTTGCCTGCTATTAGATGACTCTGCCGTTTTGGTTCCCTTAATACACTCAGCCTTGTACTAATTAACCGAAAAGCAACCAAAATAACACGGGTTTACAAAAAAAAATTGATGAAATACGCACTTCATGAAACTATGATTTTCGGTTAGGGTACATCTCCCTGAGTAAGAAAAGGACACTTTTAATTTTTTGTATGGTACAGTTTTTTTTTTAAGTGTAAAAAACGTTTTTTGCACTTTTTTAATTTCTAACTCGAGTTGTGGTAAACCGATATCGGTCATCAAAGACTCATTTCAAAGGTAAAAGAATGCCCTTTAACTTTCTCATACACAGCATTGAGTTCCATTCATTGGTTTAGAAGCTACACTTCGTCAAAGCTGAAAAAGTTGGAAAAAATGCAAAAAAGGTGACATAAATGGCTTCTTTAAAAATACAAGCCTAAAAACGGAAATTATTTTTATAACTTCTACTTAAAGATACATCTTTAGGCAAACTGACAAGACCATCAACTCAATAAACAACCAAAGGTTCGATTTTATATAGATTATTTCAGTTGGAAAGAAGGTGTATTACAGCCCTGTTAGAGCCCTGTTAACCTCAGTTAACCGCTGTAAACGGCCAAAAATTCACCTTTGTTCCGAGCTTAAAAAATGCATATCAAAAAAATTTACTGGCGGATTTTAACGATCATTAGCTTGTTTTCTTTGTCGATGTTCAATCTAACCATATAAGCTATAAAAATAATTTCGGTTTTTAGGCGTGTATTTTTAAAGAAGCCATTTATGCCAGCTTTTTTTGCATTTTTTCCAACTTTTTCAGCTTTGACGAAGTGTAGCTTTTAAACCAATGAATGGAACTCAATGATGTGTATAGGAAAGTTAAAGGGCATCCTTTTACCTTTAAAATGAGTCTTTGATTCCATACAAAAAATTAAAAGTGCCTTTTTCTTACTCAGGGAGATGTAACTTAACCGAAAATCATAGTTTCATGAAGTGCGTATTTCATCAATTTTTTTTTTAAACTGGTGTAATAAGCGGTAAAAAAATAAACCAACATGGAGACTGCAACTGGTCCCAAAAAGTCTCCACCGGACCGCCACACATAAATTATCTGAATTCATATTATTATAAACGACCACGATGCAGTTTGTACTGTAATGATTTTAGCAATTTTTGTAAAAGCCTAAAGAAATTTTAACTGTAAAACAGCGCAAAAAGCAAAAAACACAACGCGCAATTTGACAACCGCTTCTGGCGGCTTATATTAAGTTTCAGTAAAAATGTGTATGCTCATCATACTCCTAACGCTAAAATAATGATATTCAAACAACAATATTTATGTTATCACTTACCTTTTTCTTGTTTTTTAGAATTAACTGAACGTTTTTTCACTTTTCACTTGTTGACTTTTTTCACTTTTTTGGACGAAATGTAAAAATGATGTGACCCTCCATCATATATTTGATAATACCAACATGCCAAAGACAGATAAATTTGGTCATAATTTCGTTGAAAGTTAGGGTCACACTTTGCCCGCGAATAAATATTTCGTTAAAACAATATTTTTCAGGGACCATAATCATTAAGGGTTACGTATATTATAGGTATATTAGGCATTTCTAGTGTTGTCAATACTACCAACACGAATTTTTATTTTTTAACAATACTTAAAAATGACTTTGGCCGCGAGCTGACGATCCAATTATTTTATTTCACAGAAAATGTTTAAAAATGTCACAAACAATAATAGTTTTCTTTGTAATTTAATGGCAATCCTCGATAAATGTGATCAAATATTTTAATCGTCTTACCGTGGCTTTTCTTTATAATTTTAATGAATCCCACATTAATTCTTATTATTTATAAAAATGTTGAGTAAAATAAATTAAAATCATCAATAAATATTATGATCATAGACATTATGATTACAGTTATTTAGTTTGATTTATTTGATTGAAAATTATAAATATTTTTTCTACGAATTTTAAAATTACTAAAAATTAAAGATAAATGTGAAAACAAGATTTTTGGTTTTGGTGTAAATCATAGGATTTTTGGTGATTTTCTTGTTAAAAAATAGTATAATCGTAGTGTCACAGAAATCACACAGCGCATAAGTGGCCTGATATTAATGCTACCCAGAAACCCATCCCCATTTAACGCTCAGAATTTATCTATCCCTACACCGTAGCCTGCAAAAAGGAACTGGATTTCAAGAACACTACAACATTTTTAGGCAGTGCATGACCTAAAAAATAACTTTTAATCCATTTTAAATTTTTTAGGTTATGCATGACCTAAAATATTGTTCATCGTTTTCCTGGGTGCACCCAGAAAAAGATGACCTAAAATGTCAAAAAAAGTGGCCCAGAATTAAGGTAAAATGGCCTAAAATTAAGTCCTTGAATAGCCTAAAATTTAGGATTCCATCAGGGACCGTAAATAATCATTATTCATTTTTTTTTAAACAAAAAAATCATGGTCAAAGAAAAATCCTAAAAAAAAACCAACAATACCAGTACATTTCTTATACAACGTAGTTTCAATATCCGGTTTAATTTTTATTTTTCCAATTTTTATTTAAAACTCGAAGGATAATCGTTATTTTTTGAGTTGTTCATAAATCTCAAAATGTAATGATTATTTTTTGAGTTTTATTTCAGCTCTAGAAATAATGATTATTTTTTGAGTTTTATTTTCCGCTTGACAAATAACGCTTACTTTTTGATTTTTATTTTCTGATTGAAAAATAAAACTTATTCCTTGAGTTTTATTTTTTGATTGAAAATAAAACTCGAACTCCGATTTCTTTGAATTTAAGACGGTTGGCTTTAAAAGTGGTCAGGAAATATACTAAGTGGGCACCGGCCCACACATTGAGGGCACTTTAAATTTTATACAATTACCGAAAACCGCCAAAAACTAAGAAATAATACTCTGCCTAAAACTTAAATATAATGAAGCCAAATAAGAGTTATTTCTTCGAAAAACAAAAAGGTGACCAAGATCAAGTTCGACTGACCAAGGGTGGTACGGTTAGGGATTTGATTACCGCTTAAAGGAATTATCTTTTTGCTTTTGTTTTATGTTGCATATTTAAAGGAAATCACTTCACTTAGCTTATACTTTTGTAATTCCCAATTAGTTCTGGGAAATAATTTAACTTGTACCTACTGGCTATGGTGGTTCACTGCGTTCCAGCCACACAAGTAAGCGTAGAAAGGTCCTTTTCTGCGCTTAAATTAGTTCTAACGGATATGAGAACAAATCTTTCAAGCGACTCTTTAGAAAAATTGCTTTTTGTAAAATTAAATGTATAAAATAAAACCTGTTATACAAAAACTTAGATCATGCCAATTTGCATTTCTTAATTATGTTGATAATCTTACCACCCTTGGTCAGTCGAACTTGATCTTGGTCACCTTTTTGTTTTTCGAAGAAATAACTCTTATTTGGCTTCATTATATTTAAGTTTTAGGCAGAGTATTATTTCTTAGTTTTTGGCGGTTTTCGGTAATTGTATAAAATTTAAAGTGCCCTCAATGTGTGGGCCGGTGCCCACTTAGTATATTTCCTGACCACTTTTAAAGCCAACCGTCTTAAATTCAAAGAAATCGGAGTTCGAGTTTTATTTTCAATCAAAAAATAAAACTCAAGGAATAAGTTTTATTTTTCAATCAGAAAATAAAAATCAAAAAGTAAGCGTTATTTGTCAAGCGGAAAATAAAACTCAAAAAATAATCATTATTTCTAGAGCTGAAATAAAACTCAAAAAATAATCATTACATTTTGAGATTTATGAACAACTCAAAAAATAACGATTATTTTTGGATTAATAAATAAACTCAAAAAATAATCATTAAAATTTGAGTTTTTTGATAAAACTTATAATCATTACGGTCCCTGGATTCCATGACCTAAAATGTCATAATACCCGTTACTCGTAGAGTAAAAGGGTATATTAGATTGGTGCAAAAGTATGTAACAGGCAGAAGGAAGCGTTTCCGACCATATAAAGTATATATATTCTTGATCAGGATCACTAGCCGAGTCGATCTAGCCATGTCCGTCTGTCCGTCTGTCCGTCTGTCTGTCCGTCTGTATGAACGCTGAGATCTTGGAAACTATAAAAGCTAGAAGATTGAGATTTGGCATGCAGATTCTAGGGGTTAATACGCAGCGCAAGTTTTTCACGCCGATGTGCCACGCCCTCTCTAACGCCCACAAACCGCGAAAAACTGTGACCCGTTCTGTATGAACGCTGAGATCTCGGAAACTTTAAAAGCTAGAAGATTGGGATTTGGCATGCAGATTCTAGGGGTTATTACGCAGCGCAAGTTTTTCACGCCGATGTGCCACGCCCCCTCTAACACCCACAAAACGCGAAAAACTGTGGCACCCACAGTTTTGAAGCTATATTCACGGGAAAAGAAATGTGTATTTGTTTCATCAATACATATTGACAGACCAAAGTGGAAAACCCCCCCTCCCCCCTAACGCCCACAAACCGCGAAAAACAGTGGCACCCGTCTGTATGAACGCTGAGATCTCGGAAACTATAAAAGCTAGAAGATTGGGATTTGGCATGCAGATTCTAGGGGTTAATACGCAGCGCAAGTTTTTCACGCCGATATGCCACGCCCCCTCTAACGCCCACAAACCGCGAAAAACTGTGGCACCCACAGTTTTGAAGCTATATGAACGGGAAAAGCAATGTGTATTCGTTTCATCAATACATATTGATAGACCAAATTTGGAAACCCCCCCTCCCCCTAACGCCCACAAACCGCGAAAAGCTGTGGCGCCCATAGTTTTAAAGCTAGAGCAAAAGTGTAAACGCAATTTTGTTTGGGTTATTAACGCCAACCGAAATGTAGAAGAAATATTTTTAATTTTTTTGATGCGGTTGCTTGGTTTGCCCTGCTTGAGACTGCTGACTTTAGCTGAGTAACGGGTATTTGATAGTCGAGGCACTCGACTATAGCGTTCCCTCTTGTTTTTAGAGTAGATTTTAAGTAATTGGATGCCTAAAAATATGAAAACCCCCTATCCAAAATGTTAGGCCTTCTTTGACCTAAAAATGTGTGCTGAAAAATTTACCATATTATAAAATTAATACAAATTTTGTGGATTTCTTTGTTTTTTAATAATATATACCGTCCTTTTCCAGTTTTCACTCGGAAGTGAATTTGTTAACTTTATCGGATTTCCCTTTAACAGAACTAAATTTTCCTTATTTGTTTTCAAATAGTGTTGAAAACTGCTCGAGCATACAGAGATGCCAAAGTCCAAAAAAAGTTCCTATTAAATGTCCCCGTTCAAATTTCACATGAAATAATGTGGTATTCCGAACAAAAATACTTGTTTCGTTAATTAGGAAAAATTATCTTTCCTATAAAAGAACCATGATCCTTATCAGATAAGCTTAGAATAAGTCCCAACAAAATACTTACTTATTTCCATACCGTGACAACTCTATGCCTTTTTGACTAAATCCGAGAGGAATTTAGAGCAAGGGCGTCGAATTTGCATTAATTGTAAGGGTAGAATTTATCAGGTTTTGAGGTGCAACCACAAAATAATTCCTCATAAGTCAAATATGCAATTAATTCCAATTCCAATGATGCAAATATAAACATAAAACGTAGAGGAATTTGAAAAAAATAATATTGTCATGTAAAGATGACGCAAAGTATTTTTAAAAAATTAATTTTCATGCTGTCGGATTTAAGTCCGATTGTCAAATGCTTGGTGGAAAGTTTCCGTGTGAATTTTTCGTCAGTTACCAGAGTAACAACAGAGGGAAATTTAAATCCGTGCATTTCTTTCGGAAGTGAGTCTTGGAACAGGTCTGGGAAATTCGATTCCGTGTGAATCTTTCGGAAGTGAAAACTAGAACAGGGCCGATAAGCTTTATTTTTTATTAATCTTTAATGATTACACTATGTTACATCAAAAATTTACCTCGATGGATGCTACTATTTTGAATTCGTTTCGAATACCCCAAACTAAACTGCGTCATCAAAAAACTTCCCTGACGCAAGGATTCTGAGCAAAGGACCTCCAAAGTTGGAAAAATGCTAAAAATGGCCACCGTTCCGTGTGTTTTCAGGCAAACGGATTCATGGCTTGTTTTGCTTTCAAAGTATTTTAAAAGTGCCACTCTTCATCTTTCACAAAAATTACTCAGAATCATTTAAAGATTTTTTTAAAGAGAGATATAACTAAACTGCGACATAGCCAAAAACTACTGTTTGAGGACCTTAGTCAGTTTGTCCAAAAGCATGAAAACCATAAGCATGTAATAAGAGCGAGCGAGATGCACTACATGCTTTGGCGGGCGATCATAGAAGAAATGCGAGGGCTTGTTATTAAACTTTCTATATTTACAAAACTAAAAATGGCTCCAACTTTTTACAAAAACCGATTGTAACTAACACTATGGCGCATATATTAAAAAAAAAAAAAAATTTTTTTTGGGGGGGCAAAAGTTAAAAATTTTTGTAAAATTTTAATTTGTTTTTATTTTTAAGAAATTAAAAACTAATTTTTTTTTAGAAATTTTTTTTTGAAAGAAGACGTTTTAGACGAATTAATAAAAAAGACATGAAGTCAATCGGATTCATATAACCGGAGATACAGATTTTCAAACTTAAAAAAATTCTAACTAAAAAAATAATTTTTTCTCGGTCAAATCCTGATACACGTGTTTACTTATTTTCTGAATAGTACGTGTAAAAAAAGTTTCAGGCAAATCAAAAATGAGAAATTTTTTTTTTGGCCAAATTTGTTCGGTTTGTAAAAGAACGGCCCACATATGTAATATTTCAGTGTATATATAAAATTGGTAAGTGTGTGAAAATTTTTAGTATAATAATTTTTATATTTATTATATTTTTATACATTTGGCTTAATAAATTGTTTGGGGCAACTACTCTTATTCTTTAATTATTACTCATTTTTTTTCGATTAAGGATAATAGTTTAATTTCAGGTATCGTTCTAGGTGATTCACGGGTAAGTAAAAATATTATTGTTTTGAAATATAAAAAAAATGAATAATTTTTTTCTTATTTCTTCTTTTCTCTCTTTTGTTTAGAAAATATTAATATCGTATTTTTTTTCATATTTTTCTTTCCATTTTTTATTTGGGAAACATTAATAATTTTTTCCTCTTCTTTCTCCTTTTTTTAGGAATAATAATCGTTCTCTTTTCAGCATATTTTTTTGAGAGTTTGTAAACATATCGATAGCGCACAAAATAAAAATGAATTTATATGAAAAAATTATTTGTGGTACTTTTTCTGATTTTTAGAAAGAAAATGCTTTGGAAGTAAGAAATATCCTTTCTAACTTTAAGAAAAGTACTTTCTAGATTTTGGGAAATTTTCTGAAATATATGGCAAATTTTTCTTGATTTTCGAAAAATATTTTTACTTTTTAGAACATTTTTTCTATATTTAAGAAAAATCCTTTCTAAAATGTATGGAGAATCGCCATCGACGTAAATCCATGGCGATTTTCTTAATTTAATGGCGATTTCGGGCTGTTTTTTTTTGAGTGTAGCTTCAAAACTGTACGTTTAAAATACAAAACAAGAGGGAACGCTATAGTCGAGTGCCTCGACTATCAAATACCCGTTACTCAGCTAAAGTCAGCAGTCTCAAGCAGGGCAAACCAAGCAACCGCATCAAAAAATTAAAAATATTTCTTCTACATTTCGGTAGGCGTTAATAACCCAAACAAAATTGCGTTTACACTTTTGCTCTAGCTTTAAAACTATGGGCGCCACAGCTTTTCGCGGTTTGTGGGCGTTAGGGGGAGGGGGGTTTCCAACTTTGGTCTATCAATATGTATTGATGAAACGAATACACATTGCTTTTCCCGTTCATATAGCTTCAAAACTGTGGGTGCCACAGTTTTTCGCGGTTTGTGGGCGTTAGAGGGGGCGTGGCATATCGGCGTGAAAAACTTGCGCTGCGTATTAACCCCTAGAATCTGCATGCCAAATCCCAATCTTCTAGCTTTTATAGTTTCCGAGATCTCAGCGTTCATACAGACGGGTGCCACTGTTTTTCGCGGTTTGTGGGCGTTAGAGAGGGCGTGGCACATCGGCGTGAAAAACTTGCGCTGCGTATTAACCCCTAGAATCTGCATGCCAAATCTCAATCTTCTAGCTTTTATAGTTTCCAAGACCTCAGCGTTCATACAGACGGACAGACAGACGGACAGACAGACGGACAGACAGACAGACAGACAGACAGACAGACGGACAGACAGACGGACAGACGGACATGGCTAGATCTACTCGGCTAGTTATCCTGATCAAGAATATATATACTTTATATGGTCGGAAACGCTTCCTTCTGCCTGTTACATACTTTTGCACGAATCTAATATACCCTTTTACTCTACGAGTAACGGGTATAAAAACAAGAAAGGAAGCTAACTTCAGCCAGCCGAAGTCTATATACCCTTGCAGTTAATCCCTATTTAATTACAAATTACAAAAATCTGAATTTCGATTTGCAACAAACCGAATTATAGCAATTTTGACAATAATTCATTGATCATTCCTATGGCAGCTATATAATATAGTCGTCCGTACAATACAATAAAAATTAACAAAGCTATAATTTTTTTCCTATTAATTTCCCATTAATTTTCCGATCGTTCCTATGGGAGCTGTATGATATAGTCGTCCGATTAATTTAATTTGAAATTCAGAACAATTAAAAAATTATATTCCCAAGAGCAGAAGATATAATTTTTTCAATTATTTTTCCGATTATTCCTATGGGAGCTATAAGATATAGTTGTCCGATCCGGCCGGCTCCGACTTATATACTACCTGCAATAAAAAGATAGCTTCAAAACTGAGGGACTAGTTTGCGTAGAAACGGACGGACGGACGGAAAGACGGGCGGACAGACGGACAGACGGACATGGCTAGACCGACTCGTCTAGTCATGCTGACCAAGAATATATATACTTTATAGTGTCGGAAACGTCTCCTTCACTGCGTTGTAAACTTCTGACTAAAATCTGTATACCCTCCGCAAGGGTATACAAATGTTAGATTCGGTAATTTCTATTATAATAGAAACTATAATTATAGTCTCTTCTACTATTCATTATTTTATTAATTCAGAATTTCGGATTACATTTAACATAAATCGGACGACTATATTATATAGCTGCCATAGGAAGGATCGATAATGTCATGATAATACGCAAGCTGTTTTAATTTTATTTGCTGCAACATATACGCAAGTAAATCGAAATTTTTCTATTTTGTAATTTGTAATTGAATAAAAATGATCTGCAAGGGTATATAAACTTCGGCTGGCATTAAAATAATCAAGCTATACTCCAATATCTTCGTTAAGGTGAGGATTAAACTACTTAAAAACTAATATCGGGAAAAAATCATGTGGAAATATGTTTTATTCAAGCGTACAGCTATTTGTTTTGGTAGATTTTTTCGCGGAAATGCCCATATGAAATTTATAGCAACCAGACTTCCAAAGTAACTGCACGGCACAGCAATACGTGCAAACCAGTAGATGGTCCGCTGGATGTCTACTGTTTGTGGTAAGGCCACATTTATAACTTAAAATCTTAGCAACAAGTATGTTTTTTTATGAATTTTTAAGATTAAAATATGTTTTTTTTGGAAAAGTGGGTAAGTTTACGCTTTTTTTTTTGGAAAGAAGTTTATAATGAAAAAAATATATACATATGCAATCTAAATCAATATAATTGAAGACTATTAAAAAAGTCAGTGTGGAAATTCACCCAGAACGGATTGACATAAAAATCTGAAAAAAAACCGTAAATTCGGAAATAATTAGGAGCCGAGTGTATGATATAAATTAGAGCCATAAGCGGCCCCAAAGTGCCCCAAAATTCGATTTGTTTTTTTCCTAATTTTTTCTTTTGCAATTTTTCTGTTATAAATGTTGTCAAAATGGTTTAAAAAATGGCTCTTCATAATTTTATGGGATACCCGCAAATAACTGCATTTAAACTTTTTTGAAATTCAGCCCCCTTCGTCAAGGTCGCCAATTTGGTTTTTTTATTGTGACGTCATGGGCTCCCACCTATGTGTTGTTGTTCTTTTTATTCAGACGTTCCTCCAAGTGTTACCGTGCAAAGGCAAGGAAAAATACCACAGCCACAAAATACCAAATTGCGCGCCTAAAAATGCGAATATATCGATAATTTTTTTTTGTTTCTTCATTCTTTTAGCTAAACGTTAAATTTTAAATTATCGGTGGAGCTATCCAATTCCCCTTAAGAAAATTTCAAGGAAAAGTCGTATGTATATACATTTAAAGTCGGATTTTAAATGATTTTACTATTTGCAGCAGCATCTCCGATCAGTTTTAGATTTTGCTAACAGTTTTACAATCGAAGTTTTCCTTAAATTTGTTTCTATTTTTAAAATCTAAAAACCCGATAAGCTAAGACGAAATGTTTCCAAACTACTTATTACCTTTCAAATGTTGAATTATTGACAAATCGTGGATTTGTAAAAACAAAATAAAAACATAAATTGGCCCCGTTGCGTACACACACACGCACGCTAAAATGCGTATTTACACCCCCAACCATTAGATATGTGGAAGGGTGCGTGTGTGTGTGGATTTCACCTGACTAAGGAAGTAAGATTTGCTTAAGTTCAAATTCATGATAATACTGATATTCTATTGCTAAAAGAATATCATTTTCATTTCCACAACAGGTTTGAGACATTTTCAAACCGATTTTTGTGTTTTAAAATTAAATAATATTAAAAAAACATAAATATTCAAATCAGTTAATTCTTTTGCTATTTCCTACACTTGCGTCATATTGTTTAAACAAATGGAAATGTTTAAACAATTTCATTCACGGCTTCTCCCCCTACCTGCCTTTCTGACATTGTTAATATAATCCTAATCAAGGTGAAAAATTAATGAAAACAAAATACTGAAAACCAAATAATTATTCTAAAATGAGAATTTTTGCTTTTGCTAATCCTTAGCGAAATTGCAAGGTGATCATGGTAAATCTTTTGCTCCTTATTTATTAACCGTTTGCTTTAATGTCAGCAAGAACTTCCAAACTGTATTTCAGATGGTTATGTTGTACGTAAAGGAAACATAGTCTATAGGTCGTGGGTTCAAACCCACCACAATTCTTACCAATAATGATGTTGACATAATTATTTCTTTTCCACTTTGTAAACTATTTTTAGGTAGATGGTAAAGAGCGGAATGCCAAATGAGTATTCCATAACCTCTCAGAACAAAGTAAAAAAAAAATAAGAGAACTCCAATTTTGAATAGAACTTTGATTTAAACACAAACGACCGTTAGATTACAAGGCTTTAGGTTTTGGTTTTACATTTGAAGTTTTCCTTAAAATTCTTTTATTTTTAAAATCCAAAAACCCGTTTAGCTAACACGAAATGTTTTAGAACTTTTGACAAACGGTTGTAAAAAAGAATAGAGAAAAATATATTTTACAAACTAAATATATATGTGTGTGAGTGTGTTTATGTGTGTGCATTACAGATTTGTTTTATTACTGATTTTTCTGTTTTAAAATTTAAATCGCATTGATAATATTGGAAAAAAAAACATAAATATTCAAACCATAATCTTGCTCTTCCTTACACGCGGCTCATATTGTTTAAACAAATGGAAATGTTTAAACAATTTGATTCACGGCTTCTCTATTCACCGAAATTCCTTTTTTATTATTAGTAGAATTTTTAATCTTGATTTCCGCAGGCGAAGCTGCGGGCGACCCTGCTAGTTACCTAATAAAATTGGAGTGCCTTCTCTTTTTTGTTAACATAAGTCGGACGGATTTTGATTATTTTATTTGTTTTTTGTTTTTGTACGTTTTTATGATTTTTACCTAATATTACTTATTTCTACTTTAGTAGAAATTTGTATTTGGGAGGACATAAGGTTTTCAAAAACTTTTGACAGGAAGGTTTCGGTATCGGAAGAATCTTTTTATTGACAATTGCTCGAGCCTTACTGTTATTGTTCCTACACCCAGAAAAAAAAAAACTTTGATTTAAAAATGGCTAAATAAGGCTATACATGGACTTACAAGTTTTCATCCCATATACATTTTAAGTCTAAATGGACTACAAATGGACCTTATTTAGCCATTTTTAGTCCATCGTTCCTTAACTTAAGGAACGTGGACTTAAATCAAGGTAATTTTTTTTTCTGGGTGTAAAGTCCTTAGTTTTGTAGCGCTTCCATTTACGGTAGGCAACATCTCGCTGGTGGATTAGATTTTTAATTTCGTTATTGAACCAAGGATTTTACATCGGCTCAATCACTTTAGTTCTTAACGGCACACATTTGTTAAACAAGTACTGGACATTACTATTTAAAACATGCAATTGACAATCAACAAGGGAAGTTTGGTAAATGGATGACCAGTCACAAGTTGTAAATTCAAGCTGAAGTCCTGTTAGGTCAATGTTCTTATAGTCTCTGTAATTGAAAGAAGTCGTTTGATAGTCGAAGGTCAAGTCATAGGTCAAGAATATTAAGTCATGTCTGGAAAAAGCTGGTGGAGAAACCTGGTCATAAAGTAAAATTTTACTACGTATGACAGGTATTTGAGAAATGTGTAGGCAATGTTTCTTTTCTTTCATTGCGGACGTGTACAAGGCCACGCCGAGTAAACACTGCTGAGAGAACTTTTTGTTTTTTCATCCGCATTGCTTCTTTGTAAATTCGGTAGTTCTCTCTTAAAAGCTGATCATTAACATAAGTTACAGCATCAGAGTTGAAACCCAATAAAGGCAAGCTTAGTTGTTTTTTATACTACCTGCAATAGAAAGACGACTTTTGGTAAAGTTTTATCTTTTATAGCTTCAAAACTGGGGGACTAGCTTGCGTAGAAACGGACAGACCGACGGACGGACGGACAGACAGACAGACAGACAGACATGACGGACAGACAGACACACGGACGGACGGACAGACGGACGGACGGACGGACGGACAGACAGATACACGGACGGACGGACAGACGGACATGGCTAGATCGACTCTTCAAGTCATACTGATCAAGAATATATATACTTTATGGGGTCGGAAACGTCTCCTTCACTGCGTAAAAAACTTCTTACTGAAATCATTATACCCTCTGCAAGGGTATACAAATTTCGAAGTGGCGCAAAATGGGGATTGCGATTCTAATATTCCAGCATGAAATGTGAAAAGTTTATTAAGGTTTCAAAGAACAATATTTTTTATTTTGAGACAAAGTATCGACCAATATTTATTTTGGAGGTCTGTTTCATGCACGTAATCAACTGAACAGGATTCTTATTTGGTTCAAAAGTATTAAGAGTATTGACTAAAAAACTTTTTTATTTAAGGTATAAAGTGAAATATTCAATATTTATGTATTGGTCGAGGATTGGAAGGATCTTTGGGCTGGGTAACTCTCAAAATTTAATATTTTAGCTCATTTATAACCAGAAAAAAATGGCGGTTAAGTTTAATCATTGGAACCGGAAAAAATCGATGCTGTCGCATAATTATAAAACAAACGCAAATAGCCGAAAAATAGACCACATTTCGAAAAACTAGCGGTAAGTCCTTAAAAAGAGGATCAAGTACGCTTGGTATTTTTTTCGTGCACATGATACATTGTTCTTTCGATCTGCATTCAAATGTTTCGCTTTCTATAAACAACAAAAATTCTACAAAATTAAAAAAAAAATGTCTGGGTATCGTACAGTTCTGAGACACACCTTACTTTTGTATACTGATAGTGCGATCGACACTAGTTTTTACCTCGCTGGTTTAATATACTTTATGTGGTCGGAACCGTCTACTTCACTGCGTTGCAAACATCTGACTGAAATTATAATACCCTCTGCAAGGGTATAATATGGGAATCTCGAAGTATACAAACTTACAATACGACGTTCTTCGGCCGCCTTTAATTTTTGCTCAATCTCCTCGACGCTAACGTTTTTGCCGGGGGTGACCGGTCGCTTAGGAACGCCCACATTGGGAGCTGGCTCGGCCAGGATGACCTCATAGCTCAGCCCTCCCCGAGACTTTTCCTGGCAGCGAATTTCCGTGGCTGTGGACGAGAGAAAGTGGATGAAGGTGGTTAACGTAAGTTAAAGTTTGAATTGTGTGTGTATTTAGGATGCCCTGAATAGTTAGGCTCAAGGGTAAACCCTTCAGTTGGCTGGGGGTAGCCAGAGCAACATGACGTAACTTAGCACCCCGTAACTTAAAATATACTGCTTTCACGCTTTATTATAATCAATAGTATTTAAAAAAAAACAGCAACATTTAAAACAAACTATTTTTTTTATTTTGCAAACAATTACAAACCAGAGAGACAATCAATACTCAGCTAGTGCCGTAACCTATAGGGGAGAGGTCTGTAGGTTGAGACGGTCTGTAAGTTGGGACACTCCATTTTCTCCAAATTTGTCCACTAACAATTTTTTTTTATTTTTTTTTTTGTAGTTATTTTTAGGGACAATACTTTTGGGGAAAACTATTTATAAAATATTTTTTTTTTGTTTTATTTTACAGCTAAAAGACTAAGCTTTCGATTGGTATCTAATGCGTGAAATTTCATAAGCGATTGTCGAAATGGCAGATTAAAAACAAAAGGTGTACCAGCCTACAGACCTCTCCCCTACCATTGTATACTAGAAATACAATAAAAATACAAATTCACAGCCATACTATTTCTTCGAAGACTTTTCGATGTCCCACTTGATATAACAAACATATTAATAATTGAAGTATTCATATTAATATTTGACGGATTCATATCAACATTGGTAATTGTTATGATTTCGTATCGTATTGGTATGAATTCGTATTACTTTAATATGGAAAAATTGATGTGTACAAATTGAGAGGACAATGGCCGCGTTCAGCAGAACAACATGATCACTGCTGGATTTCTTACGAAAAATCTGCTAAACGCACACTGATGCAAAATGCGTAAAATAGTACGCTACCTTTTCTTGATACATTATACATTGCTGTTGGCGTGTATATATAGGCGAAATATCGAGTCTAATTAACAAAATTATTGAAATAAAACATGAAATTTGTTATTGTTCAGGTCTATTTGATTTTAATGTATCTGTGGGGGCAGCAAAAAAATGTTTTCAAATTCCTTTTTAATAAAAAAAACGTTATTATAAACAATTTATTAAAAAACATACGCTGGTACCAATTTAAAGATCATTTTAAATGGTCCGGTACAGTTTTGAATTTTTCCGACGTCGTAATGTATCATGAGCGTTCAGCAAAACGAACTTGATCACTGATTACTGATCCATTAGTGATCAGTGATCATGTTGATCTGCTGAACGCGACCAATATCAATCGGATATTGTTCCGTTTTTTTTCTCAGTGTAGGCACAGCCAATAAACATGTTTACAACTCCACCGGCGTGATTTACGCCATCAGATCAAAACGTATTATAATCATCACAACAAAGATATGAACTACTGATATCGGACGTGAACCAAGTTTCAAAAACACAGATGACATCGACTTTTGAATTTTTGAAAAGTACCTGAACTCATCGATTTTATTAGTCAGACTTTGCGCATTTATGTGACATATTTTCAGACCAGTAGTTTGTTTACAAAGAATTCTGATCAATGCATGGCTGTTGAGGTTTCGAGTAGGCTTGATTGCAGACATAAGTAATAGAAATATAAGTATTTTTAAGTGCTTCACGCCGAAGTGCACCTACGGTACACAATAGGTTAACCTTGTCATCAATTCTTTCGAACTTGATCATTATTATAGGGTCAACTATAGAACTACCGTTTCTAGGGGTTTTAATCCGGAATATATCGCAAATTCTTTGGGTAGGGGTAACTTTAAGGTTAAAGCAAAGGGTGTGAGACAGTGTCCTCACATCTTCGCCTTGATTAAATGGTACCCCATGAAGGCGGAGATCACAAGCTACCCTTTCATTTGGCTGCAGCTCAGATGCAGACTTTAGGCGATTGACTTGATCTCGCAAGGCCCGGATTTCCGCAACCTCACTCTCCAAACGCTTGACTCTCTTCATGATTTCCGACATATCTCTACTGATTGCGTCCTTCGAACCAATGATTTTGGTCGTAATGCGATTCTCCAGTTCACCCATATGGGTTTTAAAGAAATCAGTTTGCTCAGCAAACGTCTGGACAGCATCCAGAATGCATGCTAGATGCAACCCAAGTCATCACTCCCCAATAGCTTCTTTTAGAAGGCAAAAAGGGAACGGTCCGTGCAATCGTAGCTTCCCTTACGTCGCAGCCGAACCCGTGCCGAGACCCGAACGCTTGTTGATCGTTCGTTTTTTTTTCAATCGGTGCAATTATAGCTTTCATCAGAATGCATCCATTGGCATGGAAAATATGAAATGATAACACAGGTCGACAAAATCCGGACTTATTTTTTGGCCCAAGACTAAACGCTACAAAACCGGAAAGGATTTTAGCTGTAGATTAATATCTTATACTTGGAATCTTTTTATCACGTGACAGTTTTA
Source organism: Drosophila mimetica (assembly GCA_037075245.1). Classification (NCBI taxonomy): domain Eukaryota; kingdom Metazoa; phylum Arthropoda; class Insecta; order Diptera; family Drosophilidae; genus Drosophila; species Drosophila mimetica. The sequence goes on along the minus strand of JBAMCH010000007.1, from coordinate 28,093,722 downwards.
AGAAAACCTGCTCAATGTTCGAAATTTTCGATATTTAGGCACTTTTTGTGGCTTAATAGCAAGAAAACCTTTCGTAGCCCAGAGCCACATTTTAGTACATGGTACATGGAACCTTTAACTTTATCAGTGTTCAATTACAAAGTTGGGCGACCTCTATTTCTTTAGCTACATCGGATTTTACTGAAGTACCTTTTGTATTTTTTTTTTAATCTAAACTAGCCAATGACTATACTCATAAAAAAATTCCCTTAGAATCTAGAAAATTCTTTCTTGAATTTTTGCCAAAGGCTACCTCACCATTAATTCAAGAAAAGTTTTTTTTGAAAGGCACATTTATAACAAGAAAAATTTGAAACATAAAATAAAAGTAACTTCCTTTTTTTTATATTGCATATCTTATTAATTTACATTTTAAACATTTAGCACTTAACATTTATACATTTTTAAATACCAAATTTTTGACTTAAGATGAAATTTATTATTCATTATAATTGGTGGTGAATTTAATTCACATAATTTAGCTATTGTATAACCCAAGCTTTTTGAACTTCATATGACATAAGGTGATCACAAAACTCAGTATTTAGTTAAAGGCATAAACCATTTTCTTCGCATTCCTTCATCTGGAGTTATTGAGATATTAAATATTTGTTTTTAGATAAACAACATTTTCTGAAATATTGTTAATAACAGCCAAAATGCAAACACGTTGGTCAACAGACCGAGAGAGAGGGGCAAGACAGATAGAACACGAAGATCGAAGGGTTGAAAATCGAATTTCAGAGAGAGTGAGAGACACGAAAGAGACACATACAAACACATATATAGGGTTCCAGAAATCACTATTCACTCGTGAATCACCATATGAATCACTCGTGACATGTCATTAGACACCGGTGACGCACCGGTGATTTTCCATAGAGGTATTTGTTCGGGATGTCCTACCCCGTCCCATAGTGACAGGGTGAGTTACATTTTTTCGAAGACACTCGTGATGTCACAAGTGCCTTATACAAATTTTTTATATGAGAGGTCACCACCTTGTGACATGTCACTTAGTATTTCACGTGTGACTTTTAGAATTTTTTCAATGGAATGTCACCTCTGAAAATCCATCATCGTGTCACCTGTGTCATTGGTGATTTCACGTGTGACTTTTTCCATAATTTCATTAGCGATTTCATTTAAAAAAAAATAAATTACGGATATATTTATATTCATTTAATTCATTTCTTTTTTTTATTTTATATATTTTGTTTTTTAAAATGTGTTATTAAAGTTATTAAGACTATTATTATTATTATTATTTCTAGTTTTTTGTTTCACCAACTTATTTTTAATATTAAAAAAGGCCTTTCTGAGGCACTTGTCTGGGTCTTCAGAATTTTTCATCAATGCTCCTAATAATATAAAAAAGTATTAATATTTGTATTTATTTATTTATTAATATTATTTATTATTAATAAGCACTTTAACTTGCCACTTTCGGCTAATTGCCCGCGAACTTTCTAGGTTATTTTGCGAAACACATAACATAAAACACTTTTAAAATTGGTGCCAATTCACAAAATCTTAACATTACTTGGCACAAAAATAATTGATACGCTAAGTAACACTTGGCAAGAAATTAAATAAATCGCTGAGCAACAAAAACCTCCTTCTCTTAGAAAATCATCAAAAAGAATGTGATTGCACCAAGTCTTTTTCTCACCCCTTTGCCATGCTTCTTTTGTTTCATCTTCGCTTTTGCGCGTGCCAATGCTCATATACCCCTTCTGAAGCCGTAAATATCCGACTATATAATTTTTATTTGTTTTGTAAAATAAAAATTTTTTTAGCTGTTAATAATAAATAAATATTAAAGGACCAATTTTTTAAACTTAACTAAAAAATTAGATTTTATAAAAAAATTAAAAATAACATTTAATGAGTTAAATGTACTTTTTTAATTTAATCAAAATTACCTTCATTTTATAATCAAATGTAAGTGCATACACATGTCGCTGCGTCCCACAAATTTTACCAGCCAAATTTTGGTTGCTAGCTGAACATAACTGTAAAGCGCAAAAGAGAATAACAGACCGCCCGAAATTTGTCTCTGCTAGCGTCGAGTGAAGTCAGATTATAAGACAAAGAAAGAGAGAGCAATAAAAAATATCGGCTATTCATTATCGCACGTCGAAGCTGCACCGACTGCTCTGCTGACGTCTGCAGCGGCCGTGCGTTTGGACAAGTGAGTTTGTCACCGAACATGACGCCAGAACTGAAGGGCAGTTTTGAGCACCCCTGCTCTAATTTCTCTTCCCTCGCTTGCTTTACATTTGTAACTGTTCGTGCGTAATAGTTGTTGTTTTCTCTAGCGTTCTCTTGCATTCAAATTCATTCTCGATTTTCGCGCTCTTATGAGCTCAATGAGGGGTTCAATTTCGTTTGTGCCCAATTTAATAATAAAAAATTATTAACCGAGTTTCTGTCGGCACAGGGCCAAGTGAGCCAACTGTGCCTATGGAAACAGCCAATTACGGAGGTGTTCCCGTTTCTGGAAGCCAAGCTGAGCCCATGAATTCGGTGCCGACCGCACCTATAGGTAATGTCGGTACTGTTTCTGGGTCTCAGCCGAGCGACGTTCAGATTGCTGTTGGGGGTCGAAAGAAACTGTCTGTTGTTCGGCATAGGAAGCCACTATTCGCTTCCCGATTTACTTTAGATACCACATCCGAGGATGTTTTGGAATTTATTCGTGAAAAATTCCGAGGACATTTCCGTGGAACAATTTCGCGTTTCTTACGTCTTTCCGATCGCTATGGCTTGGCCCGCACACAGAAAGTGCTAGCGTCGGCATAATTGCAGCGAACGGACAGCATATGCATACCCCTCGCGCCTCCATTTGAGAGCGCATAGCAACATATATAAGTACATTTCCTTATACATAAGCATATAGGCACATAGCCGTCTCTCTGCCGCCGCCTGCGAGCAGCGCAGCTACGAGACTTAGCCTTAACTAGACTTAAAGAATATTGTAAAAATCAGAGACACTTCGATCGTTGGAGCGGCACCATTGCCGCTCTTTCTTAAATGAATGAAACTGAACATAAATATAAATATACATCAAGACCCTTATTAAACTAACATTTGGAATTACTGGAGGAATATATTTCAGAGGACTTAACATGAAACTATCCAAGCTTTATGCTGACTCCTCGGCATTTACGGACGATATCTTGGCTTTTACAGAAACTTGGCTGAAACCAGAGAAACTTTAACACCTACAGAACCGATCGCCTTTCCCGTAGGGGGGCGGCGTGACTTTAATCTCCCTGATATTTCTTGGTCCCCTCCTACTGACTCACTTGTCGCTATACCTTTATCTGCCCATGATTTTGTTGATGGTCTTTTAGAATTATCGTTACAGCAAGTTAGCTTTATACGAAATTCATTAAATAGACAATTAGACCTTGTGTTTGTTTCTGATCCGTCTGAAGTCACGGTATCTAAAATTGACGCTCTTGTGGTACCAGAAGACCGATACCACCCTACAATTGAATTGACAATTTGCCTTCCCTACATTGATACCCTCTCTCCTTTAGTTTTGCCAACTAAAATGAGATGTTTTCGTAAATGTGACTATAAAAAACTTAACTATATGATTTCCCAATATAATTGGACAGATTTTTATAACTGTATGGACATCGAAAGTGCCACTGAACTATTCTATAGCGTTTTAAATACTTTCTTTAATGAATGGGATCCGGATAGGCTTCCTCCATAGCCGAACAGTCCCCCCTGGTTTACCAATGCGCTTCAAAGACTTTAAAATCTTAAAACAAACACTTATAAAAAGTATGAAAAATCTGGTAAGCCGAGCGATTTTTCGAAATATGTAGTGGCTCGATCCGATTTTAATGTTCTTAACAATCATTGCTATTCTATGTATTTAAATCGATGTAAATTTGAATTTTCAAATGATCCAAAGAAGTTTTATAACTTCGTTAACGATAAGCGTAAGTTATCGGCTTTACCTTCAGTGGTTCGTTTAAATTAAATGGAAGCATCGACGGATTCTAAAATTGCTGATCTATTTGCTGACTTTTTCCAAACTACTTATAGTTCGTCTTCTTGGTCAAACACTAACTTCCTGGGTGTTTTCTTAAGTATTGTGCATCAACCGATTCTTAAACTTTTTCACTTGTCTATTTCATCATCTGTTTTTCCAACTATCTGGAAGAAATCTTTCATTATTCCACTTCACAAAAAGGGTGCGAAGGCGGATGCCCAAATGCCCTAAAGCATTTGAGCGTATTATTATTACTTCTCATTTGCAACATTTATGTTCCTTGCTAATATCACCGTGTCAGCATGGTTTTGTTAAGCGAAGATCGACCACCACGAACCTTCTTGAATTGACATCCATTGTAATTCAGGGATTTAAAGAAAAAATGCAGACTGACGTTATATATACAGATTTCAGTAAAGCCTTTGACTCTGTTAACCACTCTCTTCTTTTATTCAAATTAGATCAGCTTGGGTTTCCATGTAATCTATTAACTTGGATTTCAAGTTATTTGAATGAAAGGACTCAGAGGGTTATATTTAAAAACGCTGTTTCCAAAATCGTCTACTTCATCGGGAGTGCCCCAGGGTAGTCATTTGGGCCCTTCGCTATTTACCTTGTTTATTAACGATCTTCCCTCTATCGTAACACACTCTCGTGTACTAATGTATGCTGAAGATGTTAAGCTTTCTTTCACATGTAATAATAATGAGTCTGGTTTTGGCTTACAATCAGACATTCATCATTTTCAGATATGGTGTGAGTACAACCTCTTAAATTTGAACTGCCTAAAATGTAACGTAATGACCTTATACAGAGGTACTCCTAAGTTTATAAGTTATTCGCTTCAGAACTCTTCATTTGATCGTATATATTTAGTATTCAGTGTTCTTCTGGACCCGAAGCTTAAATTTGACTGCCACATAATGTCGACTGTCAACAAAGCAATGAGTGTTCTTGGGTTTATAAAGCGTTGATCAAAAGAATTTGATGACCCTTATATAACCAAATTATTATTTACCTCCCTTGTCCGTCCCATTTTGGAATATTGTTCTTCAGTTTGGAGTCCACAATATCAAGTTCACATCGACCGTATTGAGTCGGTACAGAACAAATTTCTTCTTTTTGCCCTTCGTAGTTTGAACTGGGATCAAAACGTAAGGCTTCCTTCCTACCAGAGTAGATTACTATTGCTTAACTTTCCTACACTTGAAAACGGTAGAATAATGATTGGTACTATTTTTATGCAAAATCTTATAAGAGGTGATATTGCTTCTGTAGAACTGGTAAATCGTTTGACTTTTAATGTTCCCGTTAGACTAACACGAAATTACTACCCTCTTAATTTGCCTCGATGTACATCAAATTTTACTCTGCATGAGCCCTTTCGCGTCCTGTGTAATAATTACAATAATCTTTATCAATTAATTTGCACTTCAACTTTTATCCCTGTTTTAAAAACTACAATTTTATCTCATTTGCTTCAATCTTAGTTGTAACCATTAGAATCTTTATGTGTCCCGTCTCAACTTTGTCTCATGTATTTTCCTCGCGAACTCGCATATTTGCCCAAATTGAAAAAGGGTCCCGCGCGTAACAAGCACGTGCTTGGTATCGTTGGGCCACTTGTTTGTACTGCTCGTAGTGCATCAACGTCCATCATATAATATAATAAGGTAATATGTTAAAAAACACATAAGTTATAATTTTTTTTCAATTATTTTTCCGATTATTCCTATGGGAGCTATAAGATATAGTTGTCCGATCCAGCCGGCTCCGACTTATATACTACCTGCAATAGAAAGGCGACTTTTGGTAAAGTTTCAGCTTGATAGCTTAAAAGCTGAGGGACTAGATTGCGTAGAAACGGACGGACGGACAGACGAACGGACGGACAGACGGACAGACGGACGGAGAGACGGACGGACAGACGGACATGGCTAGATCGACTCGTCTAGTCATGCTGACCAAAAATATATATACTTTATAGGGTCGGAAACGTCTCCTTCACTGCGTTGCAAACTTCTGACTGAAATCAATATAAAATAACAAGAGGGAACGCTATAGTCGAGTGCCTCAACTATCAAATACCCGTTACTCAGCTAAAGCAAGCAGTCTCAAGCAGGGCAAGCCAAGCAGCCGCTTCAAAGTGGCGTTATCTACCGGCCATTTCATAATTTGATTATAACTTTTTACTGAGTGGGACGATTTAAAAATTTTTTCTACATTTCCGTAGGCATTAAAAACCCAAACAAAATGGCGTTTACACTTTTGCTCTAGCTTTAAAACTGTGGGCGCCACAGCTTTTCGCGGTTTGTGGGCGTTAGGGGGGAGGGGGGTTTCCCACTTTGGTCAATCAATAGGTATTGAAAAGACGAATACACATTCTTTTTCTGTTAATCTAGCTTCAAAACTGTGGGTGACACAATTTTTCGCGGTTTGTGGGCGTTAGAGGGGGCGTGGCACATCGGCGTGAAAAACTTGCGCTGCGTAATAACCCCTAGAATCTTCATGCCAAATACCAATCTCAGCGTTCATACAGACGGACAGACAGGCGGACAGACGGACATAGCTAGATCGACTCGGCTAGTGATCCTGATCAAGAATATATATACTTTATATGGTCGGAAACGCTTCCTTCCACCTGTTACATACTTTTGCACGAATGTAATATACCCTTTTACTCTACGAGTAACGGGTATAAAAATATTGCGAGTAATAAGGTGAGTTTATTATAGAACTCTACGCCCACATAAATGTACATATACATATGTACGTCGCTCTTAGCTAAACAATTCCACTCAATTTTTATAAATTTGGTTAAGAGATTTCGAAATTTTTCCTTTAATTACATATATACATACATTTGTAAGCGCGCTATACAAAAAATGATATATGTACATACCTTTGAATATTTGGAAGAAAGCTTCGCCTTTTATTCGCTTGAGAATCACGTCCATCACTTACGAATTTTTTTCACAACTGACGCTCAGAGAAGTTCTCTGATCACCCGAGAGACTTCTCTGAGAGAAGTCGGTAGCCGGGTAGTAGTCGGGCCGAGTAGGCCCTTTGTCCTACTTCGTTTTTTGTCGATAACATTCGGTAGCCGAAGGATGTCAAGGGTTAATTTCTTATATTCAAAACCCATTTCTTTTATATATTCAAAGGCGATTTCCGCCCTTAAATTCGAAGAAACTCTTTCGGCTGCGACGGCATGGAAATACATGAGATTTTCATTTTTCTATTTTCAAGAAATATTATTTCTTCAATTTGTTCCATCAAGAAAGGTTTTCTATATTTAAAGGCAAATTTTCTAAAAACAAGACATTTTTTTTCTATTTTAAAGGGAAGGCCGATTCAATGGCGAGATTTCTAAAATTTATAAATTTATTTTTTTGAGTGTATATTTTCATAAAGTTTAACCTATTGAGTTAGCGTAAATTTTTTTGTATTGTTCAATTAAATACCTATAATAAGTGATCAAGTAATAATCGCAAGGTCAATAAAAATTTTAAATGGGACGTAAGCAAAAGGAAAACATTCGCTCAACCAAGCATAAAGAAGAGTAGAAAAATCTTGGCTCAAGTCAGGAAAGAGTTGAGGTTCCTGAAAAAAAGGATTTCTCTTCATATTGGAAAGCAAGAGGTGAAGCGAGCATGCGTGCAGCTTGTAACCGCTGAGAAGGTACCATTTTTATTGTTTGACTCACAACAATTTAAGGTGTTAACGGAACAAATATTTAATGGTCTCAATATGACTCCAATAACATCCAGGAATATTGTGGATCTCATATCCATGGAATTCATTAAATTGAGGAAACATATTTTTTCAACATTAAAAGGAAAAATGATATCCTTAAAAATCGCCTACCCGATTAAATCGTAGTATATTAGGTAGCAACGCACTGACAACAAAATTCAAGTGTTCTCCCTTGACATGATTGAGGTGCAGAAGAAGCATACTGCTATTGTTAGTATTCGGCTTAGATGCCTGGCATACAGCACATGAACTGTCTGCCTGTAGTCGTCGCAACTAGCACTTGGAACTAGGTGGACTAGGAAATTTGGTTAGTGAGTAATCAGTCAGTTTTAGTCTGAGATTGAACTGATTTTATTCAACAAACTTAACAGTATTTATAGGTACAAAAGTGTTTACGTTAACAAAATATGTAGAAAGGGAAAATGAAATTACAGCTATTCTGCATAACCCGCAGTGGGTCAAAATGTGATATGCAGTGCTAGTCGAATTACTGCTCTACTTCCGATTTATGAGGACTATGACTATTAAGCAGACTGAAGGCCTGGCTCTAGAATTGCAATATTGGCAGTAAGACTTATGATATACGATTATTTGCTCATCTGTTATAACCGCGGTACTACTTATATTATGTAGGTCGATGAGTCTTAACAGTTATTAATTTATGTAAAGAAATAGAGACCGTTTTAAATGAGTATAAAAAAGCAAATCTATTGCATAACAACTAATAATGGTCGTAATATGATCAAAGCTGTTGAATTTTAAAATAACGACGATACCTCAACATCATCAGATGTCAACTTAGATGAAATTGGTTAAGGGTTAGTACACAACCCAACAAAAAGTCGTCCAAAACAAAAAACTTCATATGAAAAAAAAGTCAAGAAATTTTTTTTCATATGAAGTTTTTGTGTTTTGGACGACTTTTTGTTGGGTTGAGTACTAGCCCTAAGGAAGTAAAAATTAATGGCATTACTTCTGTAAAATGCTCAGCGCACACCCTAAAACTAGCGATAAAGGACTTTATAAAATAAAATAAAATAAAATAAATAAAATAAATGCTCGCAGTTTAGCCAATGCTCTCAGATGTCCGTCCAAAAAGTTCGTTTTTTAAACTTATTTGGTAAAATTTAACATTTAATAAAAATACAAATACAAATGCCCAAGTACCTGATTTAAAGCCAAAATCTTCCGCAACTTGAAGTTGATACACCAACAAGATGAAATTCGATGTACATGATGCTAAAACAAGAAAGGAAGCTAACTTCGGCCAGCCGAAGTCTATATACTCTTGCAGTTAATTACTATTTAATTACAAATTACAAAAATCTAAATTGTGATTTACAACAAACCAAATTATAGCAATTTTCGTATTATTTTGACAATAATTGACTGATCATTCCTATGGCAGCTATATAATATAGTCGTCCGATTTATGTTAAATTTAATTCGAAATTCTTAAATAATAAAATAAATTTATATTCCAGAGTAGAAGAGAATACAATAAAAATTAACAAACACTGAAGATATAATTTTTTTTCATTATTTTTCCGATTATTCCTATGGGAGCTATAAGATATAGTTGTCCGATCCGGCTGGTTCCGACTTATATACTACCTGCAATAGAAAGAAGACTTTTGGTAAAGTTTCATCTTGATAGCTTTAAAACTGAGGGACTAATTTGCGTAGAAACGGACAGACGGACGGACAGACGGACATGGCTAGATCGACTCGTCTAGTCATGCTATTTAAGAATATATATACTTTATGGGGTCGGAAACGTCTCTTTCACTGCGTTGCAAGCTTCTGACTGAAATCATTATACCCTCTGCAAGGGTATAAAAAGCTCAAGCAATTAAAAGAGTTTTCCGAGGTCCATATTGATGAACAACATTTTTTCGTCAAATGAGTGGGACGAGATGAACTCCCTCTTAACTGTATTAGATCTGGTGCACATGGCAACTAAAAAATTGCAGAAAGAGCAGCTATATTACAGCGATTTTTACAAACTATGGCTCGAAATGAAACTGGCAATAAAAGCAATGAACTGCGCGAATTGCCAAATTCTGTAAAATGCCTAGAGGCAAGAGAAAAAAGTTTCATGGAAAATAAAGTAATTGCAGCTGCACTGTATTTAGACCCCAGACTTCGCATGTTTTTAATGAAAAATCCAGTCAAAACCAACATGGATAGGATTCATTTAAAACGATTAGCTCGAAATATGTACCAGCTACACAAGTCAGCGTGAAAAGGGCGTTTTCAGCATTGAAATTGGTGCTGACAGATTTGGGCAGTAATTTGAATGCTGAAACACTTCAACAAATTTTATTATTAAAATTAAATAAAAACAAGAAAGGAAGCTAACTTCGGCCAGCCGAAGTCTATATACCCTTGCAGTTAATTCCCATTTAATTACAAATTACAAAAATCTGAATTTCGATTTGGAACAAACCGAATTATAGCAATTTTGACAATAATTGATTGATCATTCCTATGGGAGCTATATAATATAGTCGTCCGATATATGTAAAATTTATTTCGAAATTCTGAAATAATAAAATAAAGTTATTTTCAAGAGTAGAAGAGAATACAATTAACAAATTAACAAAGCTAAAATTCTTTTTCTATTAATTTCCCATTAATTTTCCGATCATTCCTATGGGAGCTATATGATATAGTCGTCCGATTTTTATAAAATTTAATTCGAAATTCAGAACTGTTAAAAAAATGATATTTCCAAGAGCATAAGGTTCTATGTCAAAGAACACATAAGTTATAATTTTTTTTTCAATTATTTTTCCGATTATTCCTATGGGAGCTATAAGATATAGTTGTCCGATCCGGCCGGCTCCGACTTATATACTACCTGCAACAGAAATACGACTTTTGGTAAAGTTTCAGCTCGATAGCTTAAAAACTGAGGGACTAGTTTGCGTAGAAACGGACGGACGGACAGACGGACGGACAGACGGACGGACAGACGGACGGAGAGACGGACGGACAGACGGACATGGCTAGATCGACTCGTCTAGTCATGCTGACCAAGAATATATATACTTTATAGGGTCTGAAACGTCTCCTTCACTGCGTTGCAAACTTCTGACTGAAATCATTATACCCTCTGCAAGGGTATAAATATTTATTTATATTTTATATAATAGCGGGGGTTGATAGAGGCCAATTGAAAATTTTGGATTCACAATTATTGAAGAAAATAATTACTTTTTTAGAAAAACATCTTACAAAGGACAACATGTAAATTATTGATTTTTTGGTAGAAAATTGGTGCAGAAATTTCGCTGTCCTAAAAATTGTTATTCAGCAATGAAATTGGATTTTTTAAGAATGGCTGAAAAGTAAAAAGAGATAGTGTCGTCTAAGCCTTAGAAGCTGTGTAATTCTGGCTTTCATTTTTTGGGGAATATGAAATTGTTAAGTAGTGGAAAATCGCGATGCCGAATATATTGGACCAAGCAATAATTTAAAACAATTAAGTAAAACCAATGTTATAAATTAGGTAGCTTATTTTAAAGACTTTTACTTACGAAAAGTCAGAATAAAAGTCTTGAAGTGATTTTTATTTTTTTTCATTTGAAGAAAAAAGTGAATGACTTTTATTTGAATAATTATTAGTAACTGTTATTCGAGACTTATAAAAATAAAACAAGAGGGAACGCTATAGTCGAGTGCCTCGACTATCAAATACCCGTTACTCAGCTAAAGCAGGCAGTCTCAAGCAGGGCAACCCAAACAGCCGCTTTAAAGTGGCGTCATCTAGCGGCCATTTCATAATTTGATTATAACTTTTTACTGAGTGGGACGATTTAAAAAATTTCTTCTACATTTCGGTAGGCATTAATAACCCAAACAAAATGGCGTTTACACTTTTGCTCTAGCTTTAAAACTGTGGGCGCCACAGCTTTTCGCGGTTTGTGGGCGTTAGGGGGAGGGGGGTTTCCCACTTTGGTCTATCAATATGTATTGATGAAACGAATAAACATTTCTTTTCCCGTTAATCTAGCTTCAAAACTGTGGGTGCCACAGTTTTTCGCGGTTTGTGGGCGTTAGAGGGGGCGTGGCACATCGGCGTGAAAAACTTGCGCTGCGTATTAACCCCTAGAATCAGCATGCAAAATCTCAAATGCGTTAGAGGGGGCGTGGCACATCGGCGAGAAAAACTTGCCTGCGTATTAACCCCTAGAATCTGCATGCAAAATCTCAATCTTCTAGCTTTTATAGTTTCCGAGATCTCAGCGTTCATACAGACGGGTGCCACAGTTTTTCGCGGTTTGTGGGCGTTAGAGGGGGCGTGGCACATCGGCGTGAAAAACTTGCGCTGCGTATTAACCCCTAGAATCTGCATGCCAAATCTCAATCTTCTAGCTTTTATAGTTTCCGAGATCTCAGCGTTCATACAGACGGACAGACGGACGGACAGACGGACAGACGGACATGGCTAGATCGATTCGGCTAGTGATCCTGATCAAGAATATATATACTTTATATGGTCGGAAACGCTTCCTTCTACCTGTTACATACTTTTGCACGAATCTAATATACCCTTTTACTCTACGAGTAACGGGTATAAAAATAAAACTTATAACTGTTACGGTCTCTGATTTAAATGAATAACTTTTAAAGTAGTTGGAATTTCAAAATTTGGATTTTACTGAATTTTAGGTTTTGAAAAGGCCTAATTGGAAATCAAAAGGAAATTTCGAAATCCCCTATAATTTAAGGCTACATAAAAAATTAACTTTCGGGTTTAAAAAATCTAAACCGCTGCTCCGATCAAAATTATATTTAGATCATAGTTAACTATATGTCTTCAGTACTTAGGTTTAATTTTTAAAATTTTCAGCATTTTTTTAATGCATTTTTAACGAATTTATTTAAATTTTCTTAGTTTTTGCGTCGCATTTTGCGGATCTTGCCGAGAAAGCAAAACCCAGATAGTGGATGCCAATTGAGCGACGGCCGATAGAGCAAAAGCCAAGAAAACTGATAAGGGGGAGGGGTAGTGCTGTGTGAAAGGGGGAGAGGAAAGGTGCAATTTAGGTTAAAATTTGTTTTGAATGTTATAAACTTAAACTGCTGTTCCGATCAATATGATTTTCGTTCAATAGTTAGTTCTCTGGATCAAATGCTAAGGTTTTATTAGAAGTAAGAGCCCTAATTAATTTCCGCCATGGATAAAAATAGCCAAAATGTTTCCAAGTGTAGTAATAAGAACCCTATAATCAACCACTTTTAGTATAAGCATGGCCAACGTAGTTTTAAGTTAATTATATTATGTTATGTGTGTAGCCCTGGATATGTATTATGTGTGCTATCCCTGGTTTAAGTAAAGTATCGATATATGTATCGTCCATCCCTAGATTGGACGAACGAAGGAGAAGGAGAACATTCCGAAACGCGTGGCCGGTGTGAGCAGTAGTAAAAAAAGGAGAATAAAGAACAATACTAAAATTCAGAAGTGGTAACTGAACCTAACAAAGTTATATTGGAATAGGCAAATATCTATCAACATGGCTTTACGCATTAATCTCGGCGAACTCAAATAAATAGAAATGAAAAGTTTCTGTGAAAACCTTGGCTTGTCCACAAAGGGAAACAAAGCCGCACTAATTGCGCAGTTAAGTGCTGCACTACCATCTGAAATTGCTCCGGAGTTGCACTACGAAAAGGTGGACTGTCGCCTATACATACTGTGTTTATACGATGCCGAATTCACGGTATCATTTCACGCTTTAAGCCGATTCGTGTGTGTATAAACGCCGTTTCGTGAATTCGACAACACACGAAAGTTGACTATGATTTCAGCCTGAAAGCGTGATTTGGTGGTGAGAAGCTCTGGTAACTCTGTATAAATTGTAGACGTTGCCAGATCGATAGAAATTACCAATTTCGTAATGCCCTTAACAGGTTGATTATCCACTCAGAAGCATTAAAAAATAAAACCATACATTGTGTATTTTATATTTAAATAATACCACTAGTGTAATTGCAATTTTGTCAACTTTTTTACTAAAAAGTAATTAGTTATGACGCGAACCATATTAATTTTCCATCGGTCCGGCATCTCTACCAACTGAAGAGAGTATAAAAGCATGAATTTGGCTGTGTCGTATAAACAGCGGCTTTTTTTATTTCATGCTTTCAAAAAATCGTGAATCCCATAGTATAAACATAGTAACAGCCAACAACAAGGACAACGAAGAACAAGACGGCGAGACGGCGGTCGCCAAAGCAGCCAACAACAACAACCAAGAACAAAGCGAAGAAGAAAAAGACGATGTTTTCGGCAACGAACTTAAAATTGTCGAGACAGTTGATCGTGATGGCGTTCAACTTGAAGGAAACGGCGTTCAACCAACTGCTTCAGCCTTTGGCGTTCAACCAAATGCTTCAACCTTTGGCCTTCAACCAAATGCTTCAACCTTTGGCGTTCAACGTAATCCAGGTGGCAACGCTGCGGAAATGGAACAGGCGATGCAGAAGTTACGTTTCGAGAATGCTGACCGTCTTGCCAAGCCAGAAATGAACTTAAACACCGTAAAAGAGCTGCTCCCAGAATACAACGGCGATGGCAACATAAAGGAATGGTTGCTGGTGGTTAAAAATGTTCGTGATGTGTTTAAAGTCAGTGATGACGTCATGCGTCCATTGATCTGCTCTCGCTCAAAGGGCAAGGCTAATTTTTGGCTGCTATCTCGCCCATCACTGTTGGCTGGAAGTAATGATTGATTCTGGCACAACTGAAAATTTTTTTCGGAACCAAGGATAACGTCTTGGAAATGCGACGCAAGTTTGAAAACCGCAAGTGGCAGTTCGGCGAGAAGTTTGCTGTCTACTATTTTGACAAGCTTACTCTGGCACAAGACATCGCTATGAGTGTTCACGAACTAGTGCAGTACTTGATAGATGGCATACAAAATGTACAACTTAAAAACCAAGCGATGTATTGGAAGCCTTTCAAGATGTAGAGAAACCCAGAGCTCCGGTACAACAAAATAGGATCCAAGGAACGTCTTCATCAAACGCTGCGACCCCGGAACAGAGGGTCAAATGCTTTAACTGCCACAGTCTTGGTCATCTGGCTAAGGAATGCCGCAAGCCTAGAGTGGCTAGAGTGTTCATTGTATAAAAAGAAAGAACATGGCAACGAATATGTAAGACATTTTAAAGTCCAATTTAAAAATACGATACACATTTCTAACAAATTTTATTCCATAGAGTGCCTCATAGATTCGGGAAGTCCCGTTTCATTTCTAAAGAAGTCAGCTCAACATGGCCAACGACCAACGAATCAAGCATTACTACAGTTGGTAACAATACCAGGCGCCCAGTTGCACCCACGGCAGATAATATTTGCTGATCCGCATTTGCTACATAGTCAATGTCAACGGTTGACTAGATGTCTCACCGACTCGCCAAGTGGTCAGCACATTCTGCAGTGTCAGCCGACCCAATAACGTTAACCGCTACCATAATCAAAACTTACTGACCTGCTCCAGAATACAACCCACTCCACTATTCTTTACACTTAACTTCCGTTCTCCAAGTACTATATAAGCTTGCGTCAAATCAGAATAATTCAGTTATCATTACATCCCGTAACTCCGTGGCTTTATTTTCCGCCCTACGGGAAGAGGCCTCGTCAACATCTCTTGTGCTTCCAGTCACGCTTGAGCATAAACAAACAGGTTGACTAATACCTTCTTCGGAATAAACGAAAGTAAACTAAATGTAATTTGAAAAACAGTTTGTTTAATAAAAAGTATAAATACGTATTACTTGAATTGCTGGTTGTAACTGATGAATCTGTAAGGTACTCCATGGTAGTAGGACGCGATTTTTTAAATCTAAGTAATTTTAAGCTTGTACAAGTAGTTAACCGTTTGTCTATTAAGCCAGTGGGAATACATTTAGTGGAAAAGTGCGAATACGATGTAGAGAAACAGGTAGATGTAGAGATAATAGTAGAGAGCGATCTTGGAAACAATAACGAAGTAGAAGACAATGTGGAGAAGCAGATAGACGTAGAGAAGTCGAGCAAGCCCCAGGTAGGTTAGGTTAGGTTACACGGACGGCCCTCATGGACGGGGCCACGCATAGGCCAATATAGCCCTTAGTTGTCCGCTAATCTGTATGAACCTCGAAATATTTTATTAGGTTTTAATGCCCACAAGGATCGAGGTGTATCTTGCGAAGGCAAGAAGTTCGCCTGGTTCCCTGCTGGAGGCGTCTTCTAGTGATGCCAGAACTGCGGCACCGAGGTATCTTGTTCTTGCTCGTGAGAGAGCCGGGCAGTTGCAGATAAGATGTTCCAGGATTTCGATAGCCCCCGGTTCATCGCATTTCCTGCAGGTGCGGCTGTTCAGTATTCCGATCGTAGTTGCGTGTGATGCGGCCAGACAGTGGCCTGTGAGGATTCTCACTAACAGTCTGCAGTCTTTCCGAGGAAGATGCAGTACATACTGCCTGAGTTTTTCATTGCGCTCTTTGCACATTGTTATTGCAATTCGGCAAGTCTCCACCTGCTTTTTGCTTGCGTGTCCGCCTGGTTCTCCAGGGCGCTTTGTAGCGTTCTGAGGGAAACTAGCACGTTATCCGTTCTGTCGTTCGTCAGCTCTACGCCCTCCTTTGCGAGAACGTCAACTGTCTCGTTGCCATCTATGCCCTTGTGACTGGGAACCCAATAGATCCGCACTGATTTTGTCGTGCTAAGGTTATCTAGTGCCTCTCTGCCCGCCATTACATTTTTGGAACTGACCGTTGACGACTGCTTGGATCTTATCGCCGCTTGGCTTTCCACGAACAAGTTGACCACATCGTATGATCGGTTTATACTTTGAGCCACTTCTGCAGCTTTCCTTATGGCGAAGACTTCTGCCTGGAATATGCTATATTCGCTGTGTAGCTTATATGACAGCCTTATATCAGGGTCCGTACAGTATAAGCCCGCTCCTACTCCTCCTTCCATTTTGGAGCCGTCTGTGTATATGTTGGGGTGTTGAGTATAAGCCCCAGGTAGAGAAATGTTTAAAAATTGTAGCGAATACTAATGTTGAGGCCTATGAAGCTACAGATGACGATACTGACACCAGATTAGACAAAAATGTTGCGAATGAAGAAAGTCACAATGTGGATTCATTTGATAGAGATATGTTAAATATAAATGTTATTTGCGATGGTAAAGCGACTTATACAATAGGAAAGGAGGTGAGTCAAGAAACTAGAAATAAGCTTGAATGTTTCTGTCTTGCCTCATGTGGAGTTGCCTTTAACGGCTCCCACATGCGTAGGTCCAAAAGAAAGGGTGAAACTTCAAGGGCATATGGCCGTGGCGATAGGGTGCGCGTTTAGTTCTGCAATTGCTTAAATTAGCCAGAATCTTAATCTTAATCTTACCGCAGGAGGTCACACTCCTACGATTCACAAGACAATGAAAAGACACTTTTTCGGCGGCATTCACATAAACGAGATTAGTAGGGCCGTACTTCAAAGGGCCAAGAAATCCACACAAGATCGGATTAAGTTATTAAGTAGTATAAATACTACATTTTCCTACCAATGTTGATTCAACCTATAGGTTACAATGTTCGACCGTTGACATCCCCGACCACGTGAAGAATCGCTTCACTTAAATCCAAAACTGCAGGTTTAAGGACGGGCCGCAACATTGTCCGAGATAGGCCATTTCGTTCACGCGCACAGTGGCGACTTCATCAGCTCCGCTGTAGACCTCCTCCACGGTGCCCAGGGTATGGCGCAGCACTCGCTTGACGCACTGCACCATCCGCTCCCATAGTTCGCCCTTAGACGGGTTGGATGGGCAATTAAAGACCCATTTAATGCTCCTGCTGGATAACTCACTCTGTATCCTCTCCGTCTGGAACACTTCTCCAAATCGTCTGGCCTCCCTGTCAGCTCTCACGAAGTTCTTTCTGTTGTCACTCCGCAGTTTACGTACTGGTACTCTACGGCAGACGAAGTTCCTGATCGCTATTATGCAGGAATCCGTTGACAGGTCATGCGCCAGCTCCAAATGAATCGCCCTTGTCGTCAAGCACGTAAACAAGGCGACCCAACGCTAGTCACTGTGACAGGCAACAGTCAGCAGCAGTGGCCCAAAGTAGTCCAGTCCTGTTACTTGAATGGCCATCCTCCCGCTTCCAAGCAATCCTCTGAAAGGGTTCCCATTATCGGCGGCATCGGCCGTCATCATCTCGTCGGAATTGGGCCTGCCTGACTAACAGTTTCTACGCAGCCTGACACTCCGTTGCAGTAAGTCCGTATTCCTCCACCGGCGAGCAAACCTCAAGACCCAGGCCATGGTCCTTACCAGGCGACTGAAGCTCGAGAATCTCCGCCTTGCTCTGCGACCGGGTCGCATCATCCGCAGCGTTGTCAGCTGTAGGTACCCATCTCCACTGGGAAACCTTTGACGACTCCAAAATCTGCGCCACTCGGTTGCCAACAAACTGCTTGTACCGGCGGTGGGTGCTGCCGATCCATTTCAACACCGTTTTTGAGTCCGTCTCACTGATGTCCACGCCGTGTTCCTCCTTGACAGTGTTCATCACTCTGGCTCCAAGGACCGCTGCCTGCAGCTCCAGCCGTGGGATCGACATCGTTCTTATCGGCGCACACTTCGTCTTTGCGCACACAAAGCTAACCAGCACGTTGCCATCCTCATACGTGACCCTCCAATAGGCCACCGCAGCGAATGCAGATTGGCTTGCATCCACGAACACATCCTCCATCCACGAGGACATCCTCCATCTCTCTGCGCCAGGCAGCAAAGGCTCTTCCTATCTCCTCCGGCAGTGGTTCATCCCACTGGATCTTCTGCCTCCAGATCTCCCGCAGCAACAGCTTCGCTGTAATCATCAGGCAGCACAGGAATCCCAATGGGTCGAACGTTGACATCAGCAGGCTCAAATACTCCCTCTTTTTAGGGACTTGATCTCTACTTAGACAGCTTTTTGGCACTCGATGATACTTCACGTTGAATCTGAAGTCATCCGTTGCTACCTGCCAGCGCATTCCAAGGATCTTCTGCTCAGCCTCACAACATCCGGCGCTCTTAACTTGTCCAGGTGGTCCCAACGCCGCTTCCACGATGGGTAAGCTGGATGAAAACTGGCATAATTCGAATCCCGCACTCGGGTAGATACCTCAATAGCTTCGCTCTCCGTAGCGAAACTGTACACATAATCAGCGGCGTAATGGTGGTCGATGATGGCCTTAACTGCCCTCGGATCTGAATCCGAAAACTTCAGGGCATTCACTGTCTTCACGTAATGGGCAGTGCTCGGCGAACAGGCTGCTCCAAACGTCATTACGTTCATCTCGTAAACATCCGGGTCTCGATCGTTGTTACCATCTCTCCAAAGGAATCGTTGGGAACATCGATCCTCCGGTCGAATCAGCACTTCGTGGAACATCTCTTTGATGTCACCGCAGACTCCGACTGCTCCTTCCCTGAAGTGGAAGAGCACGACTGGCAAGGGCTTGTAGTGCTGAGGCCCCTTGTCCAGTGCCGAATTTAGCGAGGGTCCTCCAACCTTGGCTGCAGCATCAAACACAAGCCGGACCTTACCTGGCTTGTTCGGGTTTTCGACACCAAAATATGGCAAATACCATAACTTGTCGCTCTTGACCGCGACCTTACCGGCTGCAGCTTCCTCGCATATCCTTTGTAGGGCTTCATCGGCAGACTCGCATCCTTATGTACGCCCTGGACATCTCGTCGACGTACCGTCTGCATCGGCAGACTCAAGCTCGAAACGGCGTGCACGTTCCTCAACGCGGGGCGAGTAGGATTCCCAGCTCCACTTATCTCCATGCTCACCACGTTGGTGGGCTCTCTGCTGGCCCTTCGCTCCAAACCATTGGATGTTCAGCTGTCAATGTTCGCCTCGCACTCCCAGATCCCTCCGTAGCTCGTCGTCGATCATCGTGACGGAGGATCCTTCATCCAAGAGCGTGTATGTGTCCACCTGCCGACCACCTCCGTACAGCGTTACTGGCAGTATACGGAACAAAAGTCGGCCTCCGCTGGCTGCGGGGCTCTTCTCTCCAGACTGTTTCTGAGGACAGCCGACTGCTGGCTTCTCTCGTGGTCCCTGTAACCACCTCGTTGCGAAAACCTCCTGTCCGGGCTGCGTCTGGAAACTGCTGACTGCTGGTTTCCTCCGTTGTGGCGCCTGAAGCCACGTCTCTGCTCCGGCCATCTTCGCTCTTCGTCCGCTCCTTGTAGCAGATGCAATCTGCGGCATCCGTTGATCTGGCACTCGCCAGGCACATCGCAGGATCTGGCTGTATGACCACTCCGTAAGCATGTGAAGCAGAGCCAATGCCTCTTCACCATGCTCCACCTGCCCGGTGGCGAAGCTCCGATGAACTCTCTGCAGCTCGTCGTAGCATGTTGCCCTCCACAAATTGAACAACCTCCATGCCGATCGTCCCGCTGCTCGCATCCGTTCTGGTCGACGCTCGCATGTAGAACTCGATGCCTCGGCTCCTTTCTCTCGCCGTCCAAAATCGTACACATGATGTTTGCGTACTCCTGTAGTTACGCGCTGAAGTGCGCTACAGTGGGAAAGGGCTCGATCGATGCAGCGTGCCTGGCTCAATCCACTCGCTTGCTCGTAGGAAGCTTTGCCACAAGCTCCTCCATGAGGGTTGGGTTCCCCAGATGTTGCTCCGCCTTCGCCGATTGCAAGAAGGCCGAGAGGTTACTCACTCGGGCTGCGAAGGGAACGATCCTCGTCAGGTGCTGCTCCGTAATCGGCGGCACCTCTCGCACGCTGTTCAGCTGGCTTCGTATAAGCTGCTTCGGTCGGCCAAACCTAAAGCGCAGCTGCTCCATCACGGCGCTGACGTTCCCAGGGTGAATCAACAGCGACTTCACAACCTCTGGTTGTTCTCCAGGTCCGTACAGTTGTACGCTTGGGTCGTCTCCACAAACGCACAGTTGAAGATAGGCCACTCCCCGGGCTGCCCTCCAAATACAGGCCTCCTTGGCCCATTCGGCGTCATCGAGGCGTAGGATCCAACAAGCTTTAACCTTCTTCAGCTATTTCTCCAACGCCGTAATCCTTTCCAAAAGGTACGACGTGAGTGGCTGGCTCACCTCCGGCTCTGAACTCGCAGCTGTGACAGCAGTACTCCTACGTTGGGACGCTACTGTAGTCACCGTAGTGGCTGGGCGAAAGGTTATGTTCACCAGCGGCCGGTTGTCTGCTCCCCTACTCGCTGGCTGCTGATCGGATCGCGTTGTTGTAGGGGTGGCTTCTTCTCCGTTCAGCCGGAAACTCCTCCTGGGGAATGCTGCATATCAGGTCCAAATGTGGCACTGCCTTAGCGCTCCAAAATGGACCTGTGCCTTCTGGCCGCTGGCTGCGGCCTCTGATGCTTGGCGATCCTGCGCCTTCTGCCCGCTGGCTGCGGACACCGTACTTGGCGTTCCTTGCCCCTCCTGAACGCTGGCTGCGTCTCCTCAACTAATGCTGGCTGCGTCTCCCTGTCGCTGGCTGCGACTCCGTCCGTACAGTGCTCGGCGCTGGCTGCGACTGCTCTACTGCTACGGGAAACTGCTTGATTAATTTCAAGAAGTTGTGCACAAAGACTTAAACGAAATAAGATTCTGCTGATTCAAAACGAAAAAACCGCATATATTTTCTAAAGGACATTATGTTGTTATACGAAATTTCAATTCGCAGCAAGGTGTGTCCAGTAAGTAAATTCCTAAATTCATAGGGCCTTATGTTGTGTCCAAGGTGTTAGATAATGATAGGTACTTTATTGAAGATGTAGAAAACTTTCAGCATATGGGCGGTGCATAATATGAAACCCTGGCTTAATGGAATAGAACAAATTAATGTTAATAAAAATCCAGATATAAAAGATAAGGAAACAGATCCTGCGGAGGAAGTTGGCAATAAAAATAAAATTATTGTAAATAAAAACAAAACTAGCAGTACTGAAAATAATAGTAAAAACATAGACGTATACGACACTTGTAAAGTAAATAAATATGGCCAAAGCAGCATTGTTACTAGAAGTTAGTCAACGAGTATCGGGAGATCCTCATAGTCAGAACGGCCGAATTGTAGTAATAAGAACCCTGTAATCAACCACTTTTAGTATAAGCATGGCCAACGTTAAGTTAATTATATTATGGTATGTGTGAAGCCCTGGATATGTATTATGTGTGCTATCTCTGGTTTAAGTAAAGTATCGATATATGTATCGTCCATCCCTAGAATGGACGGAGAAGGAGAACATTCCAAAACGCGTGGCCGGTGTGAGCAATAGTAAAACAAGAGGGAATGCTAAGGTCGATGCCAAATCTGCATGCCAAATCCCAATCTTCTAGCTTTTATAGTTTTCGAAATCTCAGCGTTCATACAGACGGGTGCCAAGGTTTTTCGCGGTTTGTGGGCGTTAGGGGGGGGGGGGGGTTTCCCACTTTGGTCTATCAACATGTATTGAAGAAACGAATACACATTTCTTTTCCCGTTAATCTAGCTTCAAAACTGTGGGTGCCACAGTTTTTCGCGGTTTGTGGGCGTTAGAGGAGGCGTGGCACATCGGCGAGAAAAACTTGCGCTGCGTATTAACCCCTAGAATCTGCATGCCAAATCTCAATCTTCTAGCTTTTATAGTTTCCGAGACTGAGCGTTCATACAGACGGACGGACGGACGGACAGACGGACAGACGGACATGGCTAGATCGACTCGGCTAGTGATCCTGATCAAGAATATATATACTTTATATGGTCGGAAACGCTTCCTTCTACCTGTTACATACTTTTGCACGAATCTAATATACCCTTTTACTCTACGAGTAACGGGTATAAAAAGGAGAATAAAGAACAATACTAAACAAGTTAATTATTAATCTTAAGATTCGAACGTTTAATCAAATACGTATGCACATATGTATATATATGGATATGTTTTGATTTGCTTATATGTATGTACAATGCAAAATTTGACGAGTTTTAAAATAATACGTTACTTCGCTACTTTTTTTTTCGTGTGTGTACAAATGTTTTCGTTTCATTCAAAACAATAAATTTGAAAACAACAAATTCCAATTTACAAACAAGTATCACTATGGACGGCAGTCCATGTAGTGACGAAGCGCACCAGGAGAGTGTGCGAAGGCGACTACTATTATATAGCCGCAGAATTGAAAATTTGCTGTAATGGTCCGATCCTCGCGAGTGATACACCAAATTAAAGGTATTCCTAAAACTTAAAGGATTGCATACCAAGACCTCAAGAAAATCAATTGGTTTGGGAGAGAGAGCGGTGAAAGTGTAGAAGTGAAAATTTAGAAATTTGGATCTGTTGGGGCCCGTGGGGATAATCGGCCCCCCGCACTATGTTAGTTGTATTCCTACTGAAAATGCGCTTAATATGAGGGGTCATATCAGAAAATCGGACGCTCCGTTCAAAAGTTATACCGAAAACAAGATTTTCTTCTTCTTCCCAAAATGAAATTTTAATTCTGTTTGTCAGTTTGTCTGTGTGTCCCAAAACATGGTTTTAAAGTCCTGAAAATTTGATATGATGTTCAACAGCTCGATATAAGAAACTTTAGTTCTACCACTTTTGGAAAAACCCGCTAGTTTAGCGGGAAAACAGCTAAAAATAGCTAAAATACGGAAGGTTGTAACTTCTAAACTACTGAAGCTACAGACTTGTGCTGTATCTCGTTTGAAAGGTATTTTGAAATGCTGTAAGCGCCCCCTATATGTAATTTGTGTAAATGTTATAGTTAAAAAGATATGCACAAAACAAATTTTTTTTTAACTTTTTTTTTAGCTTTTTTTTATTTTTCTCAAAAACGGCTCTAACGATTTTCTTTAAAACTTTAAACTGTATAGCCCTTGAGATTCTTTAAATTTTGGTATATAACACATTACTGTAAAAAGTCACGTTTAAAAGTTATTCAGAAACGAAAATGGCCACTTATGCTAGCCCAAAACAACTAACGCTGCCTAAAAGCATTGAATTTAGTATGTGCGTATCCAAAATGTATTTTAGGGTCAAGAAATCGTTAAAATTGTTTTAAAGCGTTCCATTATACAATTCTTAAAATTAATAAATAAATAAATAAATAAGTAAATAAATAAATAAGTAAATAAATAAATAAGTAAATAAATAAATAAGTAAATAAATAAATAAGTAAATAAATAAATAAGTAAATAAATAAATAAATAAAAATAAATAAAAAAGTAAATAAAAATTAAATGAATAAATAAATAATTAAGTAAATAAAAAAATAAATTAAATTATTAATTAATAAATAAATAAGTAAATAAATAAATTCATAAATGGGCGGTTCTTTTACAAACCGATCACTTTTTATTGGGTCACATTTGTGATTTGCCTGAAACTTTTTTTACGTATACTATTCTGAAAATAAGTAAACACGCGTATCAGGATTTGACCGAAAAAAAATTATTTTTTTAGTTAGAATTTTTTTAAGTTGCCAAAAATCGTCAAATTTGGAAAAGTACCCTCTCATTGAAAATCTGTATCTCCGGTTATATGAATTGATTAACTTCATGTCTTTTTCATTAATTCCTCTTCTTTCAAAAAAAAATTTCTAAAAAAAAAATGTTTTAATTTCTTAAAAATAAAAACAAATTAAGATTTAAAAAAAATGTTTAACCATTGCCCCCACAAAAAAAATTGTTTTTATTATTTTAATATATGCGCGTTTTTTCAATAGCCAAGCCATATGGGGACGACTCCTAGTCATGGTATTGGGGTACTTCGACTGTGGTCAAAACAAAAACTTCTGATATCAAACAAAAACACCTCTTAACGAGGTATAAAAATAGTGACGATCGCACCTTCAACGTACAAAAGTTCTGATATCAAATTTTGTGACGAAAAATGATTTTAGATGCGACCAAATAAGTACGCTACCTAAAATTTATTCATTCGGCACGCTACAACAGAAAACTTTCGTGTAGATATTAAATATTTGTTAAAGCGGGCCGAAAGAGTAAATTTTAGGTAGCGTACTTATTTGGTCGCATCTAAAATCATTTTTCGTCACAAAATTTGATATCAGAACTTTTGTACGTTGAAGGTGCGATCGTCACTATTTTTATACCTCGTTAAGAGGTGTTTTTGTTTGATACATATTTGGGCCCAAATTAAAATTGCATTAATAGAATTGTAACTGATAAAAAGTTAACAAATTCACGACTTTTACTTGGATACCATTTATTTATGATATGTGTTTTAACAATCTGAATTTATTATATGTTTTTAAATAATTTCAAAAGATTATAAGTATTTTAATTGATTTGACAAATTTAAATCGCAAATATTAGAAGAGGGCTGTACAAAAAAAAACTTACTCTCCTTTGACACAATTCGAATTTTGGGATTGAGATGGAGGCAATGATAATGAGCGAGATCTTTATTATGACAGTAGCAAGTGTATAGGTTAATATATTAAACAATGTCTGTACCGCGGACAAAGTCGAGACGGGAAAGCTAGTATAATATAATATTCTAATGTCTTTGGTAATATAGTAATGAGTAATATGGAAGAAGTTATAGGGACGATCTAAAAACAAACGTCGCAGGCCAAATTTTTTTCAAAAACCGCGCGATTTAAAAAAAAAAGTTGGTTTGCGGTCTGTTTAACAATTTATTGAAATACTTGTAAATAATTTTCAACTATCTGTCTGCAGTATGGGCAGAGCAATAGAGAGATTTTTGAACGCCATTCCAGATTTTTGAATTTTTGCGAAAGCCAGCAAAAATGTTTGTATTCAAAAGGTTAAACCACCTCCATATTGCGTCCGAGTTGTTTAAAGATCACTGATTAACTGACTAATTGAATTTTTTAGAAGTTGACACCGGGCGTTATGACACGCACCCGTTTAAAACAAAAACTTCTGATATTAAGTAAAAAACACCGCCTAACGAGGTAAAGAACTACAAGCACTCGCACATTCAATATACAAAAGTTCTGATATTAACATTTGTTACGAAAAATGATTACACACATTTTTTTTATTTTTTTTTTAAATTTACTTTTTCGGCAAGCTACAATAGAAAATGTTCGTGTGGGTAAAATCTTAAAGCCTAGACAAGCCCTTTGCCCTTTATATGCGTGGGGGACTTTTCAAAACACAAATTTAATTCTGCTTTAAAACGTCCCAACTAGCCAAGGAACAGTTATATGTGAAAAGTCTTTGGCGACATAATACATACATCCAAGTGAGATAACCACCACGTGAAGATGCCAGATATCGAAACGCCGAGCGGAACGTTTCACTGCAGAAAATGTACACTGAAGGAAGATGACCGGATGGTACAATGCTGCCGCTGCAGCTCATGGTATCATTTTGCGTGCGTTGGCGCCAACAGCGCTGGCACCGGCGCTAGCTGGAGCTGCGCGTGCAGTAACAAGCTGCATGATAACAGAGCTACAACAGTCCTCCTCCTCGATCATGAGAACCCACTGCAAGCGGGTAAACCCCAAGCTTCCTCGTCACCGGCGGCAGAAAACTCACTCGTTAACCTGGGTTACATAACCTCAACAGTGAGCACAGCCCAAGACAGGGTTTCCACACTTACAAGGAACACCACTACGGTGGCTGGCAAGTGGACTCTCACGACATGTAACGATACGGCTTTAACACCACACAGCAATCCCACGCACTACTAGCACCATGCGGGGCTGCCACCACACATGTGTATAACCTCAACATGTGTAGTAAGTGCGAATCGAGAACCGTCTGCAAACATAACCTCAATCGCGCGGACGCACGGGGCGACAAACACACCGACCATGTGGGACTGGCAGGGTTCAGGCAAGTGTTCTACACTCCCTGAAGCTCGGTGCTCGACAAGGTCAAACAACTCCCGTTTCCCAGGGACAAGCTAGAGCCGCTCATTGAATACGCTTTAGGCGTACGTAACGTTAACTCGACGATGGAAGCGTGCGAACTTAAGGACCACATGAGCAACCCGATGCTCGTGCAAGAGCTCGTGGACAAGCTACCCTCCCAACTCAAGCGGCAGTGGGCAATGTATGCCAGGAACGGTGACTCATTATCAGTACGGATCTTAAGTGAATGGTTATACGAAATTGCTGAGGCAGCCAGCAAGGTTACAACGCCACTCTGCACTACCATACGGAGGAAACGAATCACGAAGACAGCAGAGCCAAGTGCATAGCTTGCCAAAGCGCGGACCTCAAACTTCATAACTGCCCGGAGTTCGAGTCTATGGCCTTAGAGGAAAGGCTACGCGTTGTACGCGTCAATAAACTATGCCATAATTGCCTAAACCGGCATCGTCGACAGTGCGTCCTGAAATAGGTGTGCGGCATCAACGGCTGCAGTCAAAGCCACCATCCGTTGATTCATAGAGGGCTACAACCAGACGCGTTGCGGCCAGCTATACCGTTGTACATCAGCGACGAAGTCTCTCACCGCCATAACGGACTGTTCCAGACTCATCGGCAAATGGGCAATTCTCTGAAGATATCAACCAAGCCAAAAAGCTTGAAACTTGAGTAAAACATATTTCTATATGATTTTGCACTGATATTTGATTTTAGTTAGATGGGTCCTCAACCAAGCTAAAAAAGCTTAGTCTTTTTTATATATCTTCAAAAAGAATACTGGCCCAAAATCAGCCTTAGGACGAATTATAGTGCTGATCAAAAGCTTTAATTTGAGCCTAGAGTCAAAAGAAAAAAAGTTCTGGAAGATTTTTTTTTTCACCTGAAAAACGTACGAACGTCGCGTGCAACAGCAGAGAATTGCCCATATGGAAAACACAAATTTCCGCATTGTTCCAATTAATATTCATTACAATCAACAATCACTACTATCACTACCTTTGCATTTCTAGACGAGGGCTCCGTCACCCTTATCGACAGAAAGGTCTTCGAGCAACTGAACGTGAAGGGCGTCCCTTTGCCTAAGCTGGATGAACAATACCACGCACACCGACCACGCATCCGAACGAGCCTCACTTAACATATCCAACGCTCGCACTGGATCTAAGTTCAAGCTGAGGGATGTACACAGCGTAGAGCGCCTTAACCTGCCTGCGCAATCAGTCGATATGAGCGAGCTCGCCCAAATATTCCCATATCTAAAAGGACTCCCAATCATATCAAAATGCTCGCCCCACTGTTCTCATCGGTGCCAACAATTAGCATTTGACTGTGCCCCTCAAGAAGGAGCATGAAATCATCCCATAGCGTCGAAAACAAGGCTAGGATGGACACTACAAAGCTGCAACACAAGCGGACCACCAACAGAGCGGGTCAATGTGCACGTTTGTAGCTGCAGCCAACTAGATGCTGACTTACACGAAGCCAGAAAGCAAACATTTGGCATGGAAACAGCCACGCAACGCAAATCGCTGTCAGCAGAGGATAGCCAAGCCCTGAGCCACCTACAATCAACTGGCGTTTTCAACGATGGACGATATGAAGTCGGTCTGCCCTGGAAGGATGCCGACGCACCACTACCCGAGAGTTACCCGAACGCACTCAACAGGCTTAGGTGCCTGCAACGCAAGTTCCTCAAGCAAAGCGAGCTGAGAGAGCAAAATCAAAAAGAAGGGTTACGCACGCAAGTTAACTTCCAAGGAGATCGCCGAACAAAACAAGCGGGCGTGGTATCAGCATACCTTCATAACTATCAACCCTAACAAGCCGGGAAGAGTTCGTCTAGTTTGGGATGCCGCCGCCCAATCCAACGGGAAATGCATTACCGACTATTTGCTCCGAGGACCTGACCTGCTGCAACCACTTTTCGACCTACTAGTTTCGTTCAGGGTCGGCCAGGTTGCAATCTGCGGAGATATAGCAGAGATGTTCCTTTAGATAAGAGTCCGACCCACGGATGCACACGCACAAAGGCTCCTGTGGTGGGACCACGGCGAGGAAGCTGGACAACCTTCAGTATACTCTATGAGCGCCCTTACATTCGGAATTAATTGCGCCCCATTTATCGCGCACTATATCCGCGACGCCAATCCAGAGCGCTTCCAGAACATCTACCCAAGGCCGCGAATGCCATTAAGAATTATCACTACGTGGACGATTTCCTATACAGCGACGTCAGCGTTGACGCCGTCACCACAACACCACAATCTCCATCCAAGTGAAACAAATACACGCGGCGGGCGGCTTTAATATTCGCAACTGATCATCAAACTCGGAAGAAGTCCTCCGCAAGGTGGACGCCACTACAAACTCTCCGCTGCAGGTGGAAATTGCAGCCACAGAAAAGGTGCTCGGTCTGTACTAGATGCCCAAGTTCGTTTTCAACTTGAAATTTGCTCGGCTGAAACGCAATGTACTGTGAGAAGTCGTGCCACCAACCAAGCGCGAGTTACTACAGATCGAACACTTTTCAGCCATATTAACTGCACTTTATTCTTTGAATATTATTTGCTTACTTGCTTTACTTGCCAACTATATTTTATGGACCTATTCATAATTTTACGAAATATAAAATCTTCAGATTTTAATTTTTTTAACCCTGTTGCACCACTTAAAAAATTATGAATATTTTATATGATGTAGATGACTATTGGACACACAAACTGTAAAAAATTGGCGGTGTTGTCAAAACTGGTAAGTCTTGAACCAATTTTTTGAAAATTTTGATCGCGATTTTAATTAATTTACAAGAATGGTAAAAATCCAAAGATTGGTTGTCAATCTTGCAGGCTAGTTTAAAGATTTTTGGCATCAAAAAAGATTTCCTAAGAACCACCGAAAGGAAGATATATGAAGTGATATGTTCTTAAGTTGCTGCAGATTACTCGTAAACCAGCGGGTCAAAAGATTTTAAAATTGGAATTCTTATCCATTAAGACTCTATCTAACAAACCTTATCCAAAATTTTGCAATATCGCCTGGGGCAGTTTTCTCAGGCTTGTTCACCTATGCCCTTTCAGCAGTATGTTATGCATAGAGTTGGTGAAGTCCTAGAACATACCAACGTGAACCAATGGCGGTGGGTACCAATCCACGTTAACCCCACGGATCTCGCAACGAAAACCGCCAGTATTAAGAACGCCAACCCATGGCTCAACGGCCCGGAGTTTCTGCTGCTTCAGCCATCTCAGTGGCCAGTGCTCGCCATTCACACTGGAACGCTTCGACACCTCCTAAACGAAGATTACTTCTCATGCTGGCGCAGATTGTATCGTGCTTTAGCCGCCTTCTTACTTTACATGGAGCGACTGCGAGCAAAGATGCGTGAGAAACCAATGCCGAGAAGCGTATCCCTCCAGTTAGTGCAACAGGCACAAATTATCCTATGGCGCTACGCACAGGCTTTCGAGTTTGCATCGGAGATCCAATGCTTGGATCGAGCTAAATGTATTCGCCGCAAGTCTAAACGAATAAGTTTGAATGTTTTTCTGGATCACCACAAGCTTCTCCGGATTTGCGGACGAGCGGAAAACTTAAACAGCCAACAAAAAATCGTACTGCCCTACGCACACCCTATAGCACGCCTTATAGTGGTCACATCACAATGAAATGCACCACACATCCCACAAGGCGTGGATAAACCGAATCCGAGCCACATTCTATATTCCACGACTGCGAGTCCTCTACAAGAACGTGCGCAAATCCTGTCAACGGGGCAGGTTAGAGACCGTCAGACCAGATGTTCCACAAATGGCTGCCTTGCCAGCCGCTCGACTGGCATCATTCCAACGCCCGTTCACATACGTGGGTATTGACTATTTCGGCCCGATGTTGGTCAGGGTCGGACGGTGTAGGGAGAAGCGTTGGGGAGACTTTTTTCCCTTGATACGTCCTCGTGTATTATCGTTACTCGCAACTTTATTACCCGAAGAGGATCACCCCGGGAAATCTACTAGGACAACGGGACTAACTTCAAGGCCGCCGAGAAAATCATTTGCGAAGAAAGCTTGAGAATTGAGTACGAAAAAGTGGGAGTAGCGTTTGACCAAATCCAATGGAAATTCAACCCACCACCGGCCCCTCATATGGGGGGAGCTTGGGAGCGGCTCGACCGCTCAATTAAAAAGGTGCTGCATGCTATCTGCCCCACGATGAAATTCACGGATGAAGGACTTCGGACGCGCCCTATGCGTCAACGCCCGTCCACTTACGTTCGTGTCACTCGATTCAAAAGACGACGATGCTTTCTCCGAATCACCTCCTACTGGGATCAGCGAGTGGCCACAAGCCAGTCTTCGAATCGACAAACAACGTGCGGCATATGTGGCAGTCTACCCAACTATTTGCTAACCATTTCTGGAGACGCTGGGTCCGCGAATACGTCCCAGATCTAGCTCGAAGAGGGAAATGGTTTATGAAGCGACCACCCATAACCATCGGCGGCGTCGTCCTTATCGTGGACGAGAACCTGCCACGAAACAGTTGGCCCAAAGGCATCATTGAAGAAACAACTTTGGCGAAGGACGGCCAGGTTAGGCAGGTATCCGTAAGGACTACCAAGGGAACGCTTCGAAAGCCCGAGGACAAGATGGCTGTGCTGAACGTGCTGAACCCTGATGAGGGTAAACACGTCCACAAAGAGGGCAGTTTACGAGGGGAGAATGTTGCCGCCAAAATCTTGCCAAAAATCAATAAGCCCGATTAAAATGTATTCCATCTCCAAAGCAGCAGCATAACAGAACATGCGGAGCTTTGGTGTATGCGAGGCCGCGACGTACAGCCATGCAAAGAGAGCGACAGTTTGCTGCTGATATTCGGAGACGACGTTTTAAAGCGCACCAAATAGTGAAATTAAAGTAAATCATTAAACAATAACCTCGTGTATTCATTTGGGCGCTGTTAAAAGCGTATAATTTATCTTTTAAATCGCCAGCTTGTGGAGATGGACAAGAAATTTTCTTGCTTTTAGTTATCTTTCCATGTGCGTTTAGTCCATAGTAATTTGTGTTAATTATTTTATTAAAATGTTATACTTACTTATAAATTTGACTTTCTTGCTGAGACGTGGCTGCTTGGAGCGCAACTTATTGTTTTTTTTGATTGGCGCAGATCTTCTTGTAACTATTTAAAAATTCCAGTAGAAAATATTAGAGCTTATTAGTTTACAATTGCATATTATAATTAAAAGGTAACTGTTTGACTTCGATTCTGAAAATCATTTGAGTGTTTTGCACCAGGGAATGAAAATAATCGTTATTGAAAAATGAAAATCATCAAGAAGGAAGTAGTATACACTACTGGCCAAAATAGTAAGTACGTAGGTTACATCTTCACTTGCTAAGCGATATCTCAATAATTGTTGAGGCCAGACCTCCCAAACCTTTTTATTTTAAAAGGTGATTATGTTCTGAAATATTTAAATAAACAATGGTTACAGTAAAACCTGTCTATTCCATGTTAGCCAGACATTTGTGCTGAAAGGTTGGTTTTGGTGTGGTCAAAATAATAGGCACACTTGTGTTATTTATAAATTTTAAAATATTAAATCTAGAATGGGTGAGTATTTTATCTTAAGTTAGGATCATATTTATAAGAAGTCTGGGCCAATTGGGCTTTCCACAAAGTTTCCAAGCCTGGATTTTGTTACATCAAAGCCATCATCCACACTAAAATTTTTTAAGCTTCAATAAAAGGGACTTTAACACTTAAGTATGTCTTGTGATTCCTTAAAATTTCCTTAAAAATGCTAGTGCTAAATAAAATCGATTTGGAACAAGTACTTAGTATTTACCCCGTTTTTGGCGCATAAACTCTAGTTTCAAAGATATCGACTTGAAATTTCTGTGGAGTATTATTTGAAATTTACCAAATTTCGAATTTTGTTTTTTTTTTAATTTGTCCCCGCACAAAAGGTTAACATTTTTTTAAAATGAATTATTTGTTAAAAAATTTAATTCCAATGGCATTTGGTATTACATTGTAGAAAAATTAAATTAAAATATATTACATATTTAGGATTCATTATAAAATGTGAAGAAACCTAAAAACAATGTTTTTTTCATTTTTCTAAAAAATCTAAAATTACAACTTATTCATTTTTTCTTTGTTTTTTAACTTTTAATATCGTTTTGTACTTCTTCCTCTAATTCAATTTCAAATGTGCCACTTACATCCTTGTTACACACAAAAAAAACGTGGTAAAATCAACTGTTAAAGTTGTCAAACCAAATAAATTGTCAATTCTACTAATTAAATTGTTTCTTTCACCAAAACAAATACACACAGTTAGCAAAGACACATACCCAAAGCAAAAACACAATACACATACATTTTTTTTTATAGTTACTAAACTATCTTCATTGGTCAATTTTACCAAACAAAGTTTTTTGTGTGTATGATTTTCTTCATCTGTGGCTCACTCCACGTGAAACGTGACAGGCCAATTTGGGTCAAATCTCAGAATCAATCCAATTTTTTTTATACTAAAATCGTTTTCTTTAATAGTAGGTCTTGCAAATACAAAAAAAAATTTTATCAGCAATTTTAAGAATTAATGAAGCTACAATTATTATTTTCGGAAATCGCGTGTATTCCGGCGTACAGAATTATTTTAATTTTAAATTTCCTTAAAAAATACTTCATTTTAAATTAAAAATATTTTTTTTATAAGTTCGTGTTACAAATTTGCATATATATATATATATGCACAATCTGCACTTTTGCTCTTGCGCTGTGTATTAACCCCTAGAATCTGCATGCCAAATTCCAATCTTCTAGCTTTTATAGTTTCCGAGATCTCAGCGTTCATACAGACGGGTTCCACAGTTTTTCGCGGTTTGTGGGCGTTAGAGGGGGCGTGGCACATCGGCGTGAAAAACTTGCGCTGCGTATTAACCCCTAGAGTCTGCATGCCAAATCTCAATCTTCTAGCTTTTATAGTTTCCAAGATCTCAGCGTTCATACAGACGGACGGACAGACGGACAGACGGACAGACGGACATGGCTAGATCGACTCGGCTAGTGATCCTGATCAAGAATATATATACTTTATATGGTCGGAAACGCTTCCTTCTACCTGTTACATACTTTTGCACGAATCTAATATACCCTTTTACTCTACGAGTAACGGGTATAATAAACAAAGCTATATTTTGTTCCTATTAATTTCCCTTTAGTTTTCCGATCGTTCCTATGGGAAGTATATGATATAGTCGTCCGATTTTTCAAAAATTTAATTCGAAATTCAGAACAGTTAAAAAAATGATAATTCCAAGAGCATAAGGTAATATGGCAAAAAACACATAAGTTATAATTTTTTTTCAATTATTTTTCCGATTATTCCTATGGGAGCTATAAGATATAGTTGTCCGATCCGGCCGGCTCCGACTTATATACTACCTGCAACAGAAAGACGACTTTTGGTAAAGTTTCAGCTCGATAGCTTAAAAACTGAGGGACCAGTTTGCGTAGAAACGGACGGACAGACGGACGGACAGACGGACATGGCTAGATCGACTCGTCTAGTCATGCTGACCAAGAATATATATACTTTATAGGGTCGGAAACGTCCCCTTCACTGCGTTGCAAACTTCTGACTGAAATCATTATACCCTCTGCAAGGGTATAACAATGTCTACTATAACCTGTATTCATGTAAAATTAACTCTTTAAGCATGAACATTTCATAGTAGAAATGTAGTAGAAATGGTGTAAAAATGAAGTAGAAATGATGTAGAAATGTAGAATTAATGATGCAGAAATGCGTTAGTCAATTACGAATCTATAATTATACATCATGATGTTTTCCCTTGAATTCCCCATTTATATTTCGATCTTTCTAATAATATACTAGTTCGATTTTTATAAAATTTAATTAGAAATTTGGAATCAATCGGATCAAACAACAATATCTTATAGCTCCCATAGGAAAGAACGGAAAAATAATGGTACCAAATTGTGGTTTCTGTACTTTTTGACATTCTGGGATATATAATTTTTTAAACTGAGAATTCTCTCTTGTTTTTATTGTAGTCTCTCCTACTCTGGAATATAACATTATTTTATTTATTATGCCATAGGATCTATTAAGTTTTGAATTATGAAAGTTTTGAATTATGAATATTATGAAAGCTGCTGTAAATTTTTCTTTATATTTGTCCATCGATTAGGTGAAGGTGTGGTTTCAAAACCGTCGCATGAAGTGGCGACACACACGGGAGAACCTAAAGAGCGGCCAAGAGAAGCAGCCTACGGTGCCGGGAGTTGCCAGTGCCTTTAAGGCTTCGACGGCATCGGACGGTAGTACTCCCCATGAGTCCCTGGACTATAGTTCCGATGGTTTTTCAAGCGTGGATTTGAGCGAGCAGGCCGACGACGATGATAACATTGAGATTATTGTGGTCGAGTAGGCGAATACATATTTTATAAGTTCGTGTTACAAATTTGCATATATATATATATATGCACAATCTGCAGATGGCTGCATTATTTTTTATTCTCTCTCTCTCGCGACGCTCTCATCTTCTTTCGACGATTTCCGATCAGTGTAATTAGGAAATATCAAATATATATATATATATATATATATATATATATATATATATATATGTCGAGAGAATTAGTAATAATACAAATCAATGTTAAATATAACTGAGAGAAACCTGTCATTTTTAATAAAATATTGAGAAAAGGAAGTGTGACCTTCTTAGACCGTTTTAAGGGTTTCAAGAGCGTGGCTAGGTGGGAACCCACCTTAGCCGAGTGTGGCGCAATTGTGGTTGCAACGTAGTGTTGTGCAAAGTAGTAGAGGGTTCAGGACTCATTCTTTCGAGAACCTTCGAACGGGCAACACGAACAATTGCAACTCGCTGCGTGTCTTACTAAGAAAACCCAAGTGGAAGTTAAGTCATGACGGACAAATCAACTCGCGAAGCGGCTAAGAGACCCCTGTCTCCGACATCAGAAGTGGGATCCCCATCGCCACAAGAACATTCTGACAGTGTGTTGCAGGCGATTTTAGAGACACAGAACCGAAACTTTCTAGAGTTGCTGAAAACTGTGCAGACAACATCGACTGCAGCCTCGCAAAATATTTCGGTGACATTGCCAATGTTTAATCCTGATGCGCCTGGAGCCGATGCCGCAGCGTGGTGTAAAACCGTGGATATGATCTTATCCGAGCGTCCACTGGAAGGCGGAGCACTAGTCATGGCGCTTAGCAAGTCGCTGCTTGGAAACTCTTCGCAATGGCTGTCACAAATTTGCTTCGCTGGAATGTCGTGGCTGGAATTTAAGGATTTGTTTTTACACCGCTATGAAGGCATCGAGCCACCGTCTACCGTATTGCTCAACATTCTCAACGGACGGCCGAGTGCAAACGAGTCCTTGTCAGTATATGGCAGCAGGCTGGTGACGTCACTGCTGACGAAGTGGAAAGGAATGAGCCAAGAGGAGATAGCTGTTTCATTAGTGTTGGCCCACACGTCCCAAATCGAGCCCAGACTGCAAAGTTCCGTTTTCACTACAAACATAAAAACTCGGAATGAACTGCAGCAGCTCTTAAAGGCGTTTGCATTCAACAAAGTGAGCGACTACTCTGGATTGGATCAAGGACCGGACAGGAAGAAGTTTAAGGCGCAGGCGCAAATCAAATGTCATTATTGCGGCAAGATAGGACATAAAGCGTTTGAGTGCCGCAAGAAGAAGGAAGAAGAAAGAAACGTCACAAAACCAAATCATCATGCTGGCAAACCTTTGGCTGGACGAGAGAGGTCAGCAGTTACTTGCTTCAAGTGTGGCAATCCTGGTCACATTGCATCTGTATCCTCCTCTCCCTTTTTTTCTTCTCCTCTCCTCTCCCTCCTCTCTTCTTATGTATGAAGGGAACGACATCGGCGAACAACTTCAACAACGAGAAGCGAGTCGACATGTGTGCAGTGTTGGAGCCAACTAGTATTATGAAGCAAATGGGTGAGAGTTTTATCTTCTTCTTCGATTCGGGTGCCGAATGCTCTTTGGTCAAGGAGAAACTTTGCAACAAGCTGGCTGGAAAAAGGATTTATAATACGGTAGTGCTAAGAGGAATAGGTGACAACATTGTTAAAAGCAACTTACAAGTATTGGCAACTGTAAATATTTCCGAATTTAATGTAGAAGTCCTATTTCATGTAGTAAAGGATAATTACCTTAAGTACGATATTATAATTGGTCGAGAAATATTGCAACTAGGTCTTGGTGTCATGATTGATGCTAACAAATTAACAATGTATAGGAATCAAATTGTCAATGTAGTGAGTAATGAAACTTCGATAAGTATCTTAGAAAATCTGCTTAACGATAATGTGGAATTAGCTGATAATGATAAGATAATATTAAGAAATATTTTAAATGAGTTCTCAGATCGATTTATAACTGGCATGCCACACAGGCGTATAACTACAGGAGAATTAGAAATTCGTCTAATTGATGAACATAAGACTGTACAAAGACGTCCGTATAGACTAAGTGCAGAAGAAAAACTAATAGTCAGGGACAAAATTCAACAAATGATTGAAAGCAATGTCATCCGCCCAAGTAGCTCTCCATTCGCTAG
Organism: Drosophila mimetica; assembly: GCA_037075245.1. NCBI lineage: Eukaryota > Metazoa > Arthropoda > Insecta > Diptera > Drosophilidae > Drosophila > Drosophila mimetica. The sequence continues at coordinate 28,056,363 of JBAMCH010000007.1, read as the reverse complement.
TCCGATGCTTTTAGTTAAAAAGAAAGATGGCAGTGATAGACTATGCATTGATTTTCGCGAATTAAATGCGAATACGGTGTCTGATAAATATCCATTGCCATTAATAGCAGATCAGATAGATAGATTACGTGGTAGTAAATACTTTAGCAGTTTGGACATGGCCAGCGGATTTTATCAGATACCGATTCACACTGATTCCATCGAGAAGACAGCTTTCGTGACTCCAGAAGGCCAATATGAGTTCCTTGCTATGCCATTCGGTTTGAAGAACGCTTCGTCAGTATTTCAAAGATCGATTGTACGAGCCTTAGGTGATTTGGCATACTCGTATGCAATTGTCTATATTGATGATGTGTTAATAGTCGCAAACTCCAAAGAAGAAGCTTTTACAAGATTGAAAGTTGTTCTTAAAGCCTTGTCAGATGCCGGGTTTTCATTCAACATAAAGAAGTGCACATTCTTCAAGACAGGAATAGAGTATCTCGGGTTTTATATTAAAGATGGCGAAATTAAACCCAATCCTAGAAAAATAGAAGCTCTTTCCGCATTAAGCCAACCAACTACTGCCACGCAGTTAAGACAATTTATAGGTTTGGCTTCATATTTCAGAAAGTTTGTTCCACGATTCTCTGAACAGATGAAACCATTGTATCAATTAACTTCTAAGGTAAATGGATTTGCTTGGAAGGAAAATCATGAACAAATACGAAAAAAGATTATTGACGTGTTGACAAGTGACCCTGTGCTGACCATATTCAACCCTGAGCTTTCGATCGAGTTGCATACAGACGCCAGCGCGGATGGCTACGGTGCAATGCTCCTTCACAGGATTGACGGCACATGTAGGGTGATCGAGTATTTCAGTAAGTGTACATCGGCTTCAGAATCAAAATATCATTCATATGAACTAGAGACTTTAGCCGTGTATAATGCTGTTAAACATTTTCGACATTACCTGCATGGTAGAAAGTTCGTCGTCCATACTGACTGCAATTCCTTAAAAGCGAGTCGCACAAAGGCTGAACTGACACCACGAGTACACCGATGGTGGGCGTTCTTGCAGGCATTCGATTTTAGCGTAGAATATAGAAAGGGAACTCAAATGGCACACGTAGATTGCCTATCCCGAAATCCTATTCCAGATGTCCCGAAAACGATAAACAAAGTAGTTGAGGTTCGCGTTGACTTGGCAGCGATAACGGATAATTGGCTAATCGCTGAACAGCAGAGGGACTTAGGTATAGTTGATATCATGACACAAATAAATGGAGGTGAGATGCAAGTTGACAGAGCTAAAACTTACGAAGTAAGAGCCGGATTGTTGTATCGCAAAATTCAGAGAAGCGGCAAGACTCGTTGTTTACCAGTGATTCCGAGAGCTTTTAGGTGGTCGGTCATTAATCATGTACACGAGGCTATAATGCATCTTGGCTGGCAGAAAACTCTAAACAAGGTCTATGAACAATATTGGTTTGAAGGTATGTCGAAGTACGTTAGAAAGTTTGTGGAAAACTGTATAACCTGTAAGCTCTCCAAACCCTCAACAGGCAAAGTACAAATGGAACTGCACCCCATTCCCAAGGTAGAAATTCCCTGGCATACCGTACATATTGATATTAGTGGGAAGCTGAGCGGCAAAAATGACTTAAAGGAGTATATCATAGTACAAATAGACGCATTCACCAAGTATGTTTACCTATATCACACACTGAATTTGGATACGGAAAATTGTATCAACGCAGTAAAGGCAGGTATATCACTTTTTGGGGTTCCTAGCCGTATCATTGCAGATCAAGGTAGGAGCTTTGCCAGTGGTCGATTCCGTGATTTTTGTTCATCAAATAAAATTCAGTTACATTTAATTGCAACAGGGGCAAGCAGGGCAAACGGCCAAGTGGAGCGCGTGATGAGCACGTTGAAAGGAATGTTGACGGCAGTTGAGACAAGCGAACGCTCTTGGCAGGATGCATTGATGGACATCCAATTAGCTATGAACTGTACTAGTAATCGGGTGACTAATTTCAGCCCCTTAGAGTTACTAATAGGAAAGCAGGCAAGACCTTTGGGCATGTTACCCATAATATCCGAACCTAAGATAGATTGTAAGGAAGCTAGGGCAGAAGCTAAAGAGAATATGGATAAGAATGCAAAATATGACAAGAGTAGAGTTGATCAAAATAAGGCAAAAGTTGTGAAACATGGGATTGGCGATCATGTCTTGCTAAGAAGTGAGGAACGGCATCAAACGAAATTGGATCCCAAGTTCAAGGGACCGTTTGTTGTAACAGAATTGTTGGAAGGTGATCGTTACCTGTTGAAATCATTGACTAGTAAAAGAACATACAAGTATCCGCATGAGAGCTTGAGAAAACTACCAGATAATCGAGTTGCATCTGAGTTGCTCAAAGAGAGTGATGGCGTTGAAATAGACGCAGAAGATGAGTTGAGATCTGTCACCTAAGAGGGGTGCACAGGACATCACACACAGAGGCTAAAGTTGATCTAATGAGAGATTGTGGCACTAAAGGTGCATATCGTCGCAAGTGGCGGCAAGAGCCTGCACTGTGTTGTGATAAATTGTAAGCCAAATGGTCGGGTTTGCGCAGAAGAGTACAAGCTACTAATAAGAAAGAGTTATCCTGCCAAACTGTCATTTGAAGACACAAAAAGTGTATTGAGGGATTTAAAAAAAAAAAAAAAAAAAATGAGTCTTGATTTAAGTTAATGAGTAACTTCAAATTTGTTCCAGATTAGCAAGATGTGATGCCAATCCAATGTTAAGCCATGCACACGAGGACGTGTGATAGTCAGGATAGCCGTGTCGAGAGAATTAGTAATAATACAAATCAATGTTAAATATAACTGAGAGAAACCTGTCATTTTTAATAAAATATTGAGAAAAGGAAGTGTGACCTTCTTAGACCGTTTTAAGGGTTTCAAGAGCGTGGCTAGGTGGGAACCCACCTTAGCCGAGTGTGGCGCAATTGTGGTTGCAACGTAGTGTTGTGCAAAGTAGTAGAGGGTTCAGGACTCATTCTTTCGAGAACCTTCGAACGGGCAACACGAACAATTGCAACTCGCTGCGTGTCTTACTAAGAAAACCCAAGTGGAAGTTAAGTCATGACGGACAAATCAACTCGCGAAGCGGCTAAGAGACCCCTGTCTCCGACATATATATATATATATATATATATTAAGATAGCCCACAAAGTTGCATACCAACAATTTATATAACTCAAACGAGTCTCAAGTGGTGCATAACTGAAGAATCGGAGCTTAATTACAAAAAAAATTTTTTTAAAACAAACGGTAGTAGTTAAAAAAAAAAAACGATCCTTATTTTTCAATCCTCTATTAAAAAATTTGGGTTGATTCTGAGATTTGACCCAAATTGGCCTGTCACGTTTGCTAAATTTCAAGGCGATTCAATGCCAAAGACGATTTTAAAAGTACCCCAAAGGTAACTGTCCATAGAAAAGTTAACAAGGACAGTGACCTCAAAACTCGCGACTAGCCCGGGCGCAGTAAAATCCGTGAAAGACATTGAAACGTCCCTAGAGACCTTGTTCATGGAATTACTGGATGCGTATCACGCAGCATGCCCGTCATCAGGAACAAGGAAGAAGACCAAGCCACCATGGTGCAACCGGGAACTGACACTCAAAAGAAATAACCTCCGAGAATTCTTTAAAATCGCCAAAGAGGCAGACAATGAGATCATCAACGAGGAATACAAAATCCTACTTAGGATTTACAAGAAGAAATCACGCAGGGCACAGAGAAGGTCGTGGAGAAACTTCTGCTCCAGCATCGAGAACGTCCCGGAAACAGCTAGGCTCCGGAAGCTGCTTTCGAAGCAGCCTACCATACAGAATCAGCTAAAGCGCGACGACGGACAGTGTACTGAAGGCAGTGCAGAGGCCCTAACAGCACTTATGCAATCGCACTTCCCAGGATGCACGAAGGTCCTGGACGCCAGCACGCACCAGGACATAGCAGCTGGCGAAGAACGCCCCCCAAACGATCTAATAACACCAATGAAAATCAACTGGGCCATAGACTCCTTTGCGGGCTATAAGGCACCAGGACTTGATGGACGGATTGTCTTCCTTCCAAAGGTGGGAAAGTACAGTCACGCGATCCCCAAGGATTACAGGCCGATAAGTCTTACCTCTTTCATACTCAAAACTCTGAAAAAGTTGCTGGATCTGCACATCAGGAATGATGTAGGGAGACTTATGTTATCCAATCAGCATGCCTACACCAAAGGGAAATCTGTGGAAACGGCACTACACTCGCTAGTAGCATTAAGGAATATGCGCTTGGAGTATTCGTAGATATATCCGGAGCATTCAACAATATCAAGACGGATGCTATAATGGATCGCCCAGAAGCGACCAGCACGCACCCCGCAGTAAGCCTCTGGATAAGAAACCTGTTTAGCTGCAGGCGGGTACTTTCAGAGTGGGGCACTGCTTCCATGGTAAAGGGGGCACACAGAGGCACACCGCAAGGTGGGGTCCTATCGCCTCTTCTATGGAATTTGGTGGTCGACGTTCTAATTAAGAGATTCCAGAGGAGAGCCCCAAAAATAACTGCCTACGCGGACGACATAGCCATAATTATTACGGGAGTTTGTCCATCGGCCCTCAGCTCCATTATGGAATCAACACTCAGGGAGATATGTGAGTGGGCGGAAAAGGTGAGATTCAGTATCAGTGCGGACAAGACGGACCTCATTCTCTTTACGAAGAGATACAAGGTACCGATATGGACCCCCCAAAAATTGGCGCAACCAAGCTGACCCCGAAAACGCAGGTCAAGTACCTCGGAACAATACTGGACTGCAAGCTGGCATGGAGACCCAATATATTAGAAAGAATGAAAAAGGCCACCGTGGCGCTATATGCATCCAAGAAGATGCTTAGCAGCACATGGGGCCTGTCGGCTACTCTAATTCACTAGATCTACATCTCGGTGGTGCGTCCGACTCTAATGTATGGAGCCTTAGTGTGGTGGCAAGCCACTGAAAAGAAGACCTACACCAAGCTTATGGAGAGAACTCAGCGGCAGGCACTGGTCTGCATTACGGGGGCGCTGAGGTCAACCCCAACTAAAGCTCTAGAAACGATCCTCAGAATCGACCCCATAGATATCCACTCTCATCTAACTGCAGGAAAGGCAGCACAACGCCTAGTTGCATCAGGCAACATGACGACGCAAAGCTTCGGACACTGTTCAATCGGCTGAAACATGATCAACAAAACGAACTACATGACCCCCAGAACGTGCCCGGAAGTAAAAACAACCTCGTTCATAGGCCCAGACGACTGGATAATGGGTCGGGACCAGACTCAACACCTCAACATATACACAGACGGCTCCAAAATGGAAGGAGGAGTAGGAGCGGGCTTATACTGTACGGACCCTGATATAAGGCTGTCATATAAGCTACACAGCGAATATACCATATTCCAGGCAGAAGTCTTCGGTAGAAGTGGCTCAAAGTATAAACCGATCATACGATGTGGTCAACTTGTTTGTGGTCAACAGTCAGTTCCAAAAATGTAATGGCGAGCAGGGAGGTACTAGATAACCTTAGCACGACGAAGTCAGTGCGGATCTATTGGGTTCCCAGCCACCAGGGCATAGATGGCAACGAGACAGCTGACGTTCTTGCAAAGGTGGGCGTAGAGCTGACGAACGACAGAACGGAGAACGGGCAGACACGCGAGCAAAAAGCAGGTGGAGGAATACCGAGACTTGCAGAATTGCAAGAACAATGTGCAAAGAGCGAAATGAAAAACTCAGGCAGTATGTACTGCATCTTCCTCGGAAAGACTGCAGACTGTTAGTGGGAATCCTCACAGGCTGTCTGGCTGCATCACACGCAACTACGATCGGAATACTGAACAGCCGCACCTGCAGGAAATGCGATGAACCGGGGGCTATCGAAACTCTGCAACTGCCCGGCTCTCTCACGAGCCAGAAGAAAATACCTCGGTGCACCACTTCTGGCATCACTAGAAGACGCCTCCAGCAGGGAACCAGGCGAACTTCTTGCCTTTGCGAAATACACCTCTATCCTTGTGGACATTAAAACATAATATAATATCTGAAATGACGATTACTTAGGATTTCAAAAAATAAAATTCTGAACTAACGTTTACTTTGGAATCTATCTGTCTGTATATGTAATTCTTCATAGGGTCAGAACAGCTGCCTTCTACCTGTTACATACGTACTTTCCGATACATTATACCCTTTTAATCATTTAAAACTTTATTTAGTTAAATCAACTATATATATCATTGCTTTGAATAGAAACAAGAGGGAACGCTATAGTCGAGTGCCTCGATTATCAAAGACCCGTTTCTCAGCTAAAGCAAGCAGTCTCAAGCAGGGCAACCCAAGAAGCCGCTTAAAAGTGGGACCATCTACCGGACATTTAATTATTTGATTATAACTGTTTACTGAGAGGGGCGATTTACAATTTTGCTCTAGCTTTAAAACTGTGGGCGCCATAGTTTTTCGCGGTTTGTGGGCGTTAGAAGGGGCGTGGCACATCGGCGCAGCGTATTAACCCCTAGAATCTGCATGCCAAACCTTAATCTTCTAGCTTTTATAGTTTGCGAGATCTCAGAGTTCATACAGACGGACTGACGGACAGACAGACAGACAGACTAGACTGATCAAGAATATATATACTTTATATGGTCGGAAACGCTTCCTTTTACCTTTTACATACTTTGGCACGAATCTAATATACCCGTTTACTCTACGAGTAACGGGTACAGACATATTTAAACCTTGCTCATTTTGGTCAATCAATATGTATTGAAGAAACGAATACACATTCCTTTTCCCGTTAATCTAGCAGACGGACAGACAGACGGACATGGCTAGATCGACTCGGCTAGTGATCCTGATCAAGAATATATATACTTTATATGGTCGGAAACTCTTCCTTCTACCTGTTACATACTTTTGTACCAACCCTTTTACTCTACGAGTAACGGGTATAATAATCAAATCAAAAATAATTTTATTTGAAAACATTTTATTCATATTAAAATCCAAAGTGGCCATCGTATTTTTTACTATTATAAATAGTTTCTAAAATACATTGTATAAATAAAGGTTTTATATGTTATATTAAACCCTTTCGCAATTTATCCTAAAAATAACCTTTTAATTTGAATATAAAACATTTTAGAAATGGAAATTCCATTTTAAGTTGTAGAAAGTTTTAAATGTTAACTTCGCATTTAAGTTAAACTTAAGCACTCCCGCGAAACATTGCGCGATGGCCCAATTGGTAAGGCATCTTCCTCTAACGCGGGAGGAACCCGGTTCGAAACCCATCTAAAGCAGAGTAAGTAAAAAGTTTTTAAGATGGCATAAATAACATTTCTATAATAATTTGAAAAACAATAATGTATTAAAAAAGTTGTTAGATTAATTAATAAAAAAAAAAGGTTGTCTCGCGAGCGGGATTTGAACCTCATACCCTCGATAACAAATTGTAGCAGAGCAGGCACACTTTTTATACCACCACACCGTTTGCGAGCTCAGTTTAAAAGATAGCGATTTGAAACTTTCACAGTCGTCCTAAAACATGTGTACGCAGATCAAGTTTGAAAACCGACCAGATCGGACGTCTATATCGTATAGCTCCCATAGGAGCAATCGGATATAGCTTTCAAAAAATGAAGATATTTCGCTCAGTGTAAGAGCTTTTGACATGAATCTTTCTAAATCTTATTCTTTTACGCCTTCCTTGATCACGGTAAAAGCGCGTGACAATCGGACGTCTATATCCTATAGCTCCCATAGGAACAATAGGGTGAAAAATTAAAAAAAAAAATATAAATATAAAATGCCTATAAAGGGAAAAAGGCTGAACTATTTTTTAAAATTTTAGCGTCCCGAAAAGTGAATTTTAAAAAGTGTATTTAATCATGTGTGTAATCATTTTTCGTCACAAATGTTGATATCAGAACTTTTGTATGTTGAATGTGCGGTCGTCACTAGGTTTTTAATTCGTTAAGAGGTGTTTTTATTTGATATCAGAATTTTTTGTTTTTAACATGAGTCATATCAAATATATCTACTACTCTTTTCATTATACTTTTGCTGACATAGGGTTTAATATTAACGTTTTCATCTCGCTAAACTAGCGGGTTTTTTAAAATTCGTAAAACAAAAGGCTACTTGTGGAACGGCTTTAAACAATTTTAACGATTCCTTGACCCTAAAATACAGTTTGTATCCATCCAAACATACGAAATTCAATACTTAAGCAGCGTATGTTGTTTTGGGCTGGCAAAAGTGGCTATTTTCGTTTCTGAATAACTTTTAAATATGACATTACAGTAATGTGTTAAATGCCAAAATTTAAGAATTCTCCTTGAGATTCCTTAAATTTTTGTTTAAAGTTTTAAAGAAAATCTTTAGAGTCGTTTTTGAGAAAAATGAAAAAAATCTAAAAATAAAGTTAAAAAAACTTTTAAGGAACTTAAATTAATTAAGAAAGTTTTTGAAAGAATTTGTTCTCATCACATTGGTTTTTGGGCATTCAAGTAAGCGTGAAGTTTTTTCCATACTAATCTCAAACGGGTTGCACTTTTCATCGCTCAATTACATCCAAACGCGCATTTTTATAAGAAAATGTTTTATATAATAAAAGTTGAGAAATCTCAAGGGCTATATAGTTTCAAGTTTGAAAAGAAATCGTTAGAGCCGTTTTGGAGAAAATAGCAAAAAAGTGATTTAAAAAAACAACTTCTAGCCATAAATTGTAAACTATTTCTTTTAGCTAATTTTACCGAAGGCAACGCGATTAGCATATTAAATTACCTTTTTAACAGCACGAGTCTGTAGCTTTAGTCGTTTAGAAACTATAAGCCGTCCAAATCTAGCTTTTTTTTAATGATTTCCCGCCAAACTAGCGGATTTTTCCAAAAGTCGTAGAACAAACGTTTTTCATATCCTGCTGCTAAACACAGTAAAATTTATTTCGGGATCCTAAAACCACGATTTGATGCATACAAACAAAGGGACAAATTATTTCATTTTGGGAAGAAGAAGAAAATCTTGTTTTCGGTATAACTTTTGAACGCAGCGTCGGATTTTATGATATGACCCCTCATATTAAGCGCATTTTTAGTAAAAATACAACGACCATAGTGCGATTAATCCCAATTAATCCCTTTGGCCCCAAAAGATCCAAATTTCTACATTTTCACTTTTACACTTTCACCGCTCTCTCTCCCAAACCAAGTGATTTTCTTAAGGTCTTGGTATGCAATCCTTTTAGTTTTTGCAATACCTTTAAATTGGTGTATCACTTCGTCACTACATGGACTGCCGTCCATATTGATAAACAATTAAAATAAACAAATACGTTACTATCAATAGTAAAAATTATAACTGTTTTGAAATTACCTGATATTTAGGTAATTTTGACCTAAAAATCTAGTTTACTAACAATTTTTTTAGGCAACGATTACCAAAAATTGATCCAAGACAGCGCACAAAATATAGTCCACATGACCAACATTTTAGGTAACGCATGGCCTTGGCGTCTTTTTCTGGCCATGTTTCCTAAAATTTTTGGTAATTATCCCCCCTTTTAGTCCATTTTGTTTTCTGGGTGCAAGCGCCTTTACCCTGATCAAGGTATGATCGTCCGATCGGGTCGATTTTCAAACTGTAAAAGTTTTAAGTCGCTAGCTTTTAAACTGAGCACGCAAACGGTATTGAAACAAAAGGACAGACGGACATGGCTATGTCGATTCCCCTATTGATCCTGATCAAGAATATAAATACTTTATGCGGTCGGAAACGTCTCCTTTACTGCGTTACAATCTTCTGACCAAAATTATAATACCCTCTGCAAGGGTATAATAATAACAAATTATTTAACTATGTTCCATGTACACACAAAAAAAATTCGACACGAAACGTAGATCAATTTTACATTTTTTAAAATCAATTTTAACTTGATATGGACCCGTGTAAAATTTATATGGTCGAAATGTAAACATCATGCTCGAAGTACGTCAGTTCGAATTTCGAATCTGTCTTTCTCGTTTCAACTCACGTCATTATACCCGTTACTCGTAGAGTAAAAGGGTATATTAGATTCGTGCAAAATTATGTAACAGGCAGAAGGAAGCGTTTCCGACCATATAAAGTATATATATTCTTGATCAGGATCACTAGCCGAGTCGATCTAGCCATGTCCGTCTGTCCGTCTGTCCGTCTGTCTGTCCGTCTGTCCGTCTGTATGAACGCTGAGATTTTGGAAACTATAAAAGCTAGAAGATTGAGATTTGGCATGCAGATTCTAGGGGTTAATACGCAGCGCAAGTTTTTCACGCCGATGTGCCACGCCCTCTCTAAAGCCCACAAACCGCGAAAAACTGTGACCCGTTCTATATGAACGCTGAGATCTCGGAAACTATAAAAGCTAGAAGATTGGGATTTGGCATGCAGATTCTACGGGTTATTACGCAGCGCAAGTTTTTCACGCCGATGTGCCACGCCCCCTCTAACACCCACAAACCGCGAAAAACTGTGGCACCCACAGTTTTGAAGCTATATTAACGGGAAAAGAAATGTGTTTTTTTTTCATCAATACATATTGATAGACCAAAGTGGGAAACCCCCCTCCCCCCTAACGCCCACAAACCGCGAAAAACAGTGGCACCCGTCTGTATGAACGCTGAGATCTCGGAAACTATAAAAGCTAGAAGATTGGGATTTGGCATGCAGATTGTAGGGGTTAATACGCAGCGCAAGTTTTTCACGCCGATATGCCACGCCCCCTCTAACACCCACAAACCGCGAAAACTGTGGCACCCACAGTTTCGAAGCTATATTAACGGGAAAAGCAATGTGTATTCGTTTCATCAATACATATTGATAGACCAAAGTTGAAACCCCCCTCCCCCCTAACGCCCACAAACCGCGAAAAACAGTGGCACCCGTCTGTATGAACGCTGAGATCTCGGAAACTATAAAAGCTAGAAGATTGGGATTTAGCATGCAGATTCTAGGGGTTATTACGCAGCGCAAGTTTTTCACGCCGATATGCCACGCCCCCTCTAACGCCCACAAACCGCGAAAAACTGTGGCACCCACAGTTTTGAAGCTATATTAACGAGAAAAGAAATGTGTATTTGTTTCATCAATACATATTGATAGATCAAAGTGGGAAACCCCCCCTCCCCCCTAACGCCCACAAACCGCGAAAAACAGTGGCACCCGTCTGTATGAACGCTGAGATCTCTGAAACTATAAAAGCTAGAAGATTGGGATTTAGCATGCAGATTCTAGGGGTTAATACGCAGCGCAAGTTTTTCACGCCGATATGCCACGCCCCCTCTAACGCCCACAAACCGCGAAAAGCTGTGGCGCCCATAGTTTTAAAGTTAGAGCAAAAGTGTAAACGCAATTTTGTTTGGGTTATTAACGCCTACCGAAATGTAGAAGAAGTTTTTTAAATTTTTTGAAGCGGCTGCTTGGTTTGCCCTGCTTGAGACTGCTGACTTTAGCTGAGTAACGGGTATTTGATAGTCGAGGCACTCGACTATAGCGTTCCCTCTTGTTTTGTATTGCTCTCTTTTTCGAAGTGAGAGAGTCTCCGAAAGATCAAATTCGGCAAAATGACCTTAATAATGTAAATTTGATGAGTATTTCATGTAAAAACGATGTGGGTATGAATTACGTGCCATTTACATTGGCCATATCGAATTTACGGGAACATACTTTTTTTTGTGTGTACGATTTTACTATTTTTATGTTAGGATCTATTTCGCTGGAAAAAAATAGTTGAAACAATGATAAAATAGTGACATTTACTATGTTGCCTATGTTGCCAGTGTACGAGTACCAGGTATAACAAAAACGAACGCAACATTTTTTGAATAGAAAAATCACAGAAACCTATATATTTTTTGTCGTAAAACTACATATAACCCATTAGTGCGTTATGCCCAGGACCTTAAAGGTCATCGTTCTAAGCGATCTATGCCTCAACACTCTTGTTAGGCAATTTCGCATGTCGTCAGACTTCTCTCCATACTCGGCCTTTGCCATTTTTTATGTAACATCCGACCCGGCTCTGTCAATAAATCAATAAATGCCGTCTTTTGTCGTAATTTCCCTTATGTTCAATGGTCCGTGTGCATATTGCGCAATCACTTTGCCTTATGTGTGTGCGAGTTTGCTATTGTTTTCGATTATTACTGCGGTTTAATATCCCAATAAAATAAAAAAAAAAATATTTAACCACATTATTGAACTAAAAGTCGAGTATATAGATATATTTATATGCATTTAAATGGACACAGATAGGTTTCTTTTGCGTGTGCAGCTAAAATTAAAATCCAACTCCGGCATAGAACGGTGACTCACAGTTTGCCGAATGACTGGCGCCTCAAGCGAAGAACAAAAAGAAAATTTCCTTATTAGGGTGGGTAACTCTGTGTCGATGTTTACATATATTTCATTATTATTATTTTTTCCTATGCTAGGCAGTAGAAAGTACTGATTTATGCTCCGTAATATGTCTCTGATTTATTTATATTTTTTTTATATTTATTATACAACAGATTATCAAAATATATCTGAATAGAGAGGTTGTGGAATACGCGCTTAGTTTCTTATTTTGGCTTACTTCATTTACAACAGTACGCAAAACCAGCCATCTTCGGTTGGAATAGATTATATAGTTTTTCTAAAAAGCGAAAATTGCAAAAAAATAATAAAAACTTCTCAGTACGAAATTGGAGAGAATAAAAATAAAAAATATATACAGCGGTGGTCAAAAGTATTTCTTATGAGTAAGTACGTGTAATTTGTGCTGTATGTGTATGTATGTGTATATACTTTTTCTTAAATTTGTGTCGTATCTAAATAATGGGCATAAATTCCTATATACATATGTATGTGTATTTCGAAAATCACACGAACAGACTTTTCCAGGATTGTTTTTACATTAAAAAATTAATACTATTACAACCGCTTTCAGACTGTTGTCAAACAGTTACCAGACTTTAAAAAACATTATTTGCTGATTAGCGGAGCTTCAGATATGTATTTCTTACCCGCTGGCAAAATTCCTGGTGCTCGGCACGTGTGGCAGAAGCACTGCATCACCGAGTCGCGTACTAATCCAATCAGCATTATCGGCTCTTGTTTCTTTCACACAATACAAGAACTAGTAGGTGGTTGCTGGGATATGTGTAAACTCGTTGCGGCCGATGGTATTTTTATTTTGGCCGTGGTCGTTTTTCGCCAGTCCCAAAATTTTAATATGTTTCACGGTGATTTCGATTTTTTAACAGGGGGAGCAACCACTTGCTGCTGGGTCCCAACTTGCTTCTATATTTAAATCTATAGCAATAAAGGAGTGATACGAATAGCGTATTTGATTTGCGCGACTCTGGATATTTTTATTGTTGCTACGGCTGTAAAATTAAATGTTTTATATACGAGAGACGGTAAAGACGAATAGTAACGAGCGCAGCGAAAGACAAACCCCAACTAAATTATGACTAAGTTAATTTTTCAGCAACTAACGAACGACTGACGAACAGTTTTTGCTGGCGCCACCATGTCGGTGAAATTGGAGTTGGCGTCGGCGTCGGAAGGCAAGGACAATTCACATACAAAAGGACACACCACGTATTCGACACCGGCGGGGTGCAGAAGCACCCCCAAGTTAGAGGCCTAAAGCTGCGCAACGAAAACCAGAGAGCGACCAAAAGAGAGTGGGATATCGTAATATGTTTGTGGGGGTTGTAAAAAGTGCAACAGTAAATTTGACTTAACTTAAAATTAATATGGTTCAATTCTCTGTTTTTTTTAATCCTGTTAGTCCCAAAATTAACGGAGTATTAAGCTTTCAAAATATTAATAAAGCCAATTTTGAAATTCAAAGCCTGCGCAGTAAAGAAATTTTAAAATGAGAGGTATCGATTGGGAGAGCGGATAAGTGCACTCGGAAAACCGGCTGTATTTTTTTTGCAAACCGAGTTACAGCTTTACCCCAAAGCTAAAAAAGTATGCAAAAGCACCAACCAAATTTCTACTTGCAGAACTTGAAAGATACGAACTATACACAAAGAAAAATTGAACAGTATAATAGTACATTATAATAGTACAGCGATCCCCAACCATCGAATTATAAATTTTACTCATCAAATAGTTAATCCTACGTAATACGTAAACGTAGGGTTTCTATAGCAATTAGTTAAGTAACTATAGAAAAGAGTAGAGTGGACCAAATTCATTGATTATAGATTATTTATACCCGTTATTCGTATACAGAGAAAAAAAGTACCAAAACTGGTCATCAATCGGGTATTTTTTCATATCAATTTTGGTCTGATATGTGGCCATATCAAAATGATATTTTCGAACATACCAAATTGGTATTTTCGAACATATTAAAATGGAATTTTTCATACCAGATTGTTATGTGCACATATCAAATATTGCTAAAAATTTTTTTGTATTGTATTTTCTTGGACTCAGAAAAGCATTCTGCCACGAAAAAAATAATGTGGGCATGGCTCAGAGGCCAAGGTGCTAGGTTCTGATATTATTTTGTGCTCGGGGGAACGAGGTTCAAATCCCGCTCACAACACAACACAACTTCTTTTTTTTTTACTAATCTTATCATATTAACTTTTTTACCACAGTTTTGTTCTTTATATTGTTAAGGAAATGTTAATTATGCGTCTTAAAAACTTTTTACTTACTCTGCCTTCGCCGGGTTTAGAACCGGGGACCTCCCGCGTCGGAGTCAGACGCTTTACTTATTGGGTCATCGAGCCATGTAACACCCGAGTGAATTAGTTCAAGTTCAATGTAAAATTAGCTCGTTCAAGCATGCTCAACTTTAAAATGAAACTTTGGATAATATGTATGGGGAAATATTTATTTTCCAATGTTTACAAGACCAAAATATTTTAAAATATAAAATATAAAATATAAAATATATTTTATAAAAATAATTTCGGTTTTTAGGCGTGTATTTTTAAAGAAGCCATTTATGTCAGCTTTTTTGAATTTTTTCCAACTGTTTCCGCTTTGACAAAGTGTAGCTTCTAAACCAATGAATGGAACTCAATGCTGTGTATAAGAAAGTTAAAGGGCATTCTTTTACCTTTAAAATGAGTTTTTGATGACCGAAATCGGTTTACCACAACTCGAGTTAGAAATTAAAAAAGTGCAAAAAACGTTTTTTACACTTTAAAAAAAAACCTTACCATACAAAAAATTAAAAGTGCCCTTTTCTTACTCAGGGAGATGTACCTTAACCGAAAATCATGGTATCATGAAGTGCGTATTTCATCAATTTTTTTTTGTAAACTGGTGTAATCAACATTTTTGGGTTGAAAAAATGTTAATATGCACATATTTAAATTTAATAAAAACCGCAATGGATGAAAATCAAAGCGAAACTT
Organism: Drosophila mimetica; assembly: GCA_037075245.1. Classification (NCBI taxonomy): domain Eukaryota; kingdom Metazoa; phylum Arthropoda; class Insecta; order Diptera; family Drosophilidae; genus Drosophila; species Drosophila mimetica. The sequence goes on along the minus strand of JBAMCH010000007.1, from coordinate 28,040,881 downwards.
TTTTGGACTTTGGACTTACTACGTTTTTTTATTCAAATTCTTATACAAATGGAAAAAAAATCCAATGGTTTTGATTTTTTCGGTGCGGAATTAAATTTTTTTTGGGGGTCATGTTGATAAGAAAAGTGGATCAAATTTCTGCGAAAAAAGTCATTGTGGCCGTATTTTCATACTAGGAAAATTACACCGGGTAGTGGCTATTTGACACCAAAAAGGGTCAAATTGATATTTTTTTTATGATCTTCGAATCGGGTTTTTTTTGCAACTCAATAGTGTCGCATTAACACCTAAATTGGGGCACATTGATGACTATTTTTTTTTTGGGTGTAGGATCAACGTTTTGGGGTCAAATTGATCCAAAATGAGTGTCAAAAGTGTACCGCACTTCACAAAAAAATTGAACTTGATATGAAATATTGTCATTTTAATGACACAAGGGACACATCGATAGCAATAATTGTCATTTATCGATTTCTGAAGTTCGAACTTCTGTTTTCGAAGTTCGAAATGTGCCTAACGCGAGGAGACGCAGCTATTGCACTGTCTTTTATTTTAAAGTTTTTAATATTAAGCAAAAATTATACATATAAATGATATAATTAAAGGTTTTATATGTTTAGATTGAGTATTTTCGCCATTTATCCGCAAAATGAACTCTTTTAATTTGTATATAAAGCATTTTACTAATGATTACTTGACAAAATACCTTTCAACTAAAAGATTCAAATTAAATTATTTTAAATCAAATTTGCATATGGAAAATGTTCCATTTTAAGTTGTAGAAAGTTTTAAATGTTCGCGAACGTGTTAACTTCGCATTTAAGTTAAACTTAAGCACTCCCGCAAAACATTGTGCGATGGCCCAATTGGTAAGCCGTCTGCCTCTGACGCGCGAGGACCCGGTTCGAAACCCACCTGATGAAGCAGAGTAAGTAAAAAGTTTTTTAGATATTAAAGGTATTGCTAAAACTTAAAGTATTGAATACCAAGACCTCCAGAAAATGAATTGGTTTGGGAGAAAGAGCGGTGAAAGTTTAAAAGTTAAAATAGTTGCTTGTTAGTTGTATTCCTACTGAAAATGTGCTTAATTTGAGTGGTCATATCGTAAAATCCGATGCTCCGTTCAAAAGTTATACCGAAAACAAATTTGCGGGGGCCTAGTTAAAATGATGATTTTTTCTGTTTTTCAGTTTGTCTGTGTCTCCCAAAAAATGGTTTTAAAGACCAGAAAATTTGATATGATGTTCAACAGCCTGATATAAGAAACTTTAGTTTTACTACTTTTGGAAAAACCCGCTAGTTTACCGGGAAATCAGCTATAAATAGCTAAAATTCGGAAGGCCTACTTAAGACTTGTGCTGTATCTCGTTTGAAAGGTATTTTGAAATTCTACACCCAGAAAAAAGATTTTCCTAAAATTTTAGGAATTGACTATTTATTGCCTAAAAAATGTACTTTAGGCAATAATTGCCTAAAAAATCGGTCTTATTGCCTAAAACACCTTATTTTTAGGTCACATACTTTTAGGAATCGTACGCCTAAAATTTAGGTAATATTCCTAAAATTATAATCAATGCTTTTATTATGCTATGCTATAAATATAAATTACTATGCTAGGTAATAATGCACCCCATATGTTCGAAAACACACTCAAAATAAATTTTACCCTTTAGAAAATCTCCATAAATATTTCTTTTGCCTAAATACAAGAAATTTATTTCTAAAACTAATAAAAATTTCCTAAAATTAAGAAAGTTTTTCTTAAACATAGGAAATAGTTATCATAAACTAAATATCGCCCTAAAAACTAAAAAAAAATGCATTTAAAATTAAAAATTATTTTCTAAAAATATAAAGGTTAACGAAAATAATAAAATATTTTGGCAACACCCTTTCTAAAAAGAAGTGCCCTAACCTTAAAATTTAGCTAACCCTAAGTAATAGAAATGTTTTTTAAAAAGTAGAAAGTTTTTCTAAAAAATATATATATTTGTTTTCACGCACCAAAATAATCAACGGCAGAACTTGTCAGCGCCGGGCGGCTGTACTCGTAGCGCAGACAGTTAAAGCGTTTGGTTAGAAATCGAAACTACTCCGGTTCGAGACCCAATGCCAACTTTTTTCTTTTTTTGTTTTTTTTTTGTATTATGTTTTTATTATTATTTTTATTATTTTTTTGTAATATTGGCAAACGGTAAACCGAAAATAATTGGGTTTATATTCAGTTTTTTGTTTAATTTTGTGTTAAAGATGTTTATTATTTTACTATGCTAACGCCATTTATATTATGTTATACTACACATATGTATATATGTGTGTACATTTATGTACTTATAAGTAAAACGCGAATGGTCAGAATTATACGAGTATAATTCAAATGTGTTCTTCGCTTCACATTTTACATACAATGATCGGTTTGTCACAGCAAATTTAAGTGCTGCAATGGCCCAGAACGTAGGCCTTTTACTCCTCGCGCGGGAGATTCGATTCTCACCGACGGACAAGTAAAAATGTAAGTTTTTTCATAAAGATAAAATATTAACTAATTACAATTTTCTAGATTCCCAATTCGATTAGTAAATAATGCAAAGCTTAGTTATTAAAGAAGGAACACCAAAAACATGGGATTTTCCCAAAGTCATTTAATCTAAGCTAAAATTTTTTTAGAATAATATTGAGATTAATATTAGGCAATTTATTGACTAAAAATCCCATTTTAGGCCATTTTATTGCCTAAAATTTAGGGAAAAAATTCCTTGGGTCATTTTTTAGGTCAAATGACCTTAAATTTCAGACAATTTTTTTACTTTTTAGGCAATGTTTTTTTCTGGGTGTAATAGTTAAGAAGATATGCACAAAACAAAATTTTTTTAAACTTTTTTTTTCTATTGCAATTGAATTTTAAAAAGTGTATTTAATCATGTGTGTAATCATTTTTAGTCACCAATGGTGATATTATAACTTTTGTATGTCGACGTCACTACTTTTTTTACCTTGTTAAGAGGTGTTTTTATTTAATATCAGAAGTTTTTGTTTTAAGCATGAGTAATATCAAAAATTACTACTACTCTCTTCTTTATACTTTTGCTACCATAGGATCTAATTAGAGTTTTCATTCCTCTAAACTAGTGGGGTTTTTCAAAAGTCGTAAAACCAAAGTTTCCTAAGTGGAACGGTTTAAAAAAATTTTACGATTCCTTGACCCTAAAATATAGTTTGGATACGCACATACAAAAAGGCTGGCAAAACTGTTTTTTTTTCGTTTTTGTACAATTTTTGAAGAAAGCCGTATTTGAAAAAAATAAAAAAAGTAAAAAAAGTGTAAAAAAAATTAGTTTCGTGCATACCTTTTTAACAATTGCATTTACACGAATTACATTGAGGAAGCGTTTAGAGCATTTCCAAAATACCTTTTAAACAAGGTACAATATCTTGCGGTAGATGGCGTATAATACCACTGGCCATTAAAGGCGGACAAGAAGGCATATTTTTATTAAAAATGTTAATATCTTGCGGTAGATGGCGGTAGATGGCATATTACTATGGCGAAGTGTGTTTGCCATTAACGTTTATTGATATTAAGGAATACAAAGATTATTAATATTATTAATACACGTGTGTCGCTCGCTGATTCTGGCCGACTAACTACTAGTGTTGCCACGCTGCTCCCATTAGCCCGATGGCAACCTTCTGTTGGCGCTGCTACCATATTAGGTTGCCACAGTACTCCCCCTCCAGTGAATGCGTCACGAATCCTGGTTTGAAAATTTAACTCTATGACTTCTCTCATATGTCCTGGTCAGTCTAGAGTTAGCATCCTCTGAATTCCATTGGCGGTCGCCCTTTACTAAAAATGCTGGTTTGAGGCGATCAACTGATATTGCAGTCTCATGTCCATTGAGTCTAATAGTGAAAACCAGTCAGTACGGAGAAATACATGCGTACATTTATCAATCCCTTTTAATACGAACATCTTCTGTTTGGTATGATGTGATGTATGTGATGTATGATGCTCTCGGAAGATGCTCAAAAAGGAGGTTGGGTCAACCGTATCGTCCAAGTCGGTAAAAAATTCATTTGGCAGTCGAATAGGTGTTCCGTATACCATTTCTGAGGCTAAAGAGTGTATGTCCTCCTTGAAACATGTACGAAGTCCAAGCAAAACTGTTGGCAGTAACTCTGGCCACGGAGTACCTCTGTTGCACATCAAACATGATTTAAAGGATCTGTGTCACCTCTCTATGAGTCCGTTTGACTGAGGATGGTAGGCCGTCGTGTGTATGTGTTTACTTCCAACCAGATTAGAAAGATGTTTGAAAACTGCAGACGCCAATTGTGTTCCTTGGTCCGTAGTTATCGTTTTTGGAGAACCAAATCGAGATATCCAGTGGGTCCAGAACGCCTTAGCTATTGTTTCAGCAGTAACATTTGAGAGAGGTACAGCTTCTGGCCATCGCGTAAATCTATCAATCATCGTCAGACAGTACCGATAGTTTTGTTGTAATGGCATAACCACAATGTCAAGGTGAACGTGGTCAAATCTACCGTTTGGCACTTCGATCTTTTCTGGTGAGAGGTGGTTGTGTTTGTGGATCTTAGAGCGCTGACAAGGTAGACAAACTCTGCACCATTCGAGGGCCATACAAACTTTTGGCGCACTTGACGAACTGTTGACCGGCCACTGGGATGAGACAAACCGTGAATGAACGAAAACACGGCATTGCGCAAAGATTCGGGTACATAAGGACGAACGCTGCCTGTAGAAACATCGCAGTAGAGTGAAATGTTGTCATCAAATCGAACCCTTTGAAGTTTTAAAGATGTGGTTCCTTTTAAAAGGTGTACCAATTCAGGATCTGACGCTTGCTCCTCTTCGATTTGTGATAATTTGATGGCAGTAGGCATTGTTATAGAGCATAATCTTGAAAAAGCGTCTGCGACTGCATTTTCGGATCCTTTCACATGCATAATAGTCGTGCAGAATTGAGAGATGTAAGCCAAATGTCGTAGCTGTCTCGGTGATGCTTTCTCTGGTCGCTGCTGAAATGCGTACACGAGCGGTTTGTGATCCGTTTTGATGACAAAAATGCGTCCGTCAACAAGGTGTTTGAAATATTTAATGGATTCGAATATCGCGAGCAGCTCTCGGTCGTACGTCGAGTAATTTTTCTCCGTGTTGCTCAGCTTCTTTGAGAAAAATCCTAGAGTTTGCCAATTTCCGTGTGTACGTTGCTCCAAAACTGCTCCGATTGCGAAATCGGAAGCATCGCAAACGAGCTGAAGTTCAGATTTTGGTGCGGGAAAAGACAAAAGGGCTGCGTCTGCTATGCTTTGTTTGCAAGCGTTAAAAGCTGCAATAAGCTCTGATGTCCATTCAATTTTACGTTGATCATTTTTCTTATCATCTTTTAGCAACTCAGTGAGCGGTGCTTGTATGTGTGATGATCGAGCCAAACATCTGCGATAGTAGTTTATAACGCCCAGAAAACGACCAAGTTGGCTTATGGTTTCAGGACGTGCATAATTAAGAATGGCATCTATGCGTTCGGTGGGTGGTTTAATTCCAAATTCGTTGATCGTATAGCTGAGAAAGTTTACTTGAGATTGCGCAAACTGGCATTTGGTTAGATTAATGCTTAGGCCATGTTTATAAAGTACTTGCAAAACAGCCCGAAGATGTTCTTCGTGTTCAGCGATGGAATGCGACGTTATAAGTATGTCGTCTATGTAGCAATAGACAAAGTCCATGCCGCGAAAAATGTTGTCCATAAAGCGTTGAAATGTTTGAGTCGCGTTTTTTAACCCAAACGACATGTACTGAAACTCAATGAGTCCAAAAGGAGTGCAAACCGCTGTTTTTTGGATATCCTTGTCTGCCATGGGAATTTGGTAATATGCTTTAACCAAATCGAGGGTTGAAAAAATCTTCTTTCCTTGCAGTTGTTCCGTGAAGTCGTGTATATGGGCGATTGGGTAGCGATCTGGTATGGTGATTGAATTCAGTTTTCGATAATCTCCACATGCCCGCCAGCCCCCGTCTTTTTTGGAAATGTAACGGGCTAGACCAAGGACTTTTTGACGGGCGGCATATGCCTTGCTCAATCAAGAAGTTTATTTCTCTCTTGGCAGTGGCAAGTTTTTCACCGGAAAGACGTCGTGGTCTATCAGCAACAGATATTCCATTCGTTTCAATATAGTGGCGCACGTCGTGTTGCGTAGCTGCTTTCATCGATGGCTTTGGCACGTCGACAAATTCACTAAGAAGTTTTTGAAATTTGGACATACACTGCACTGTGGAAACGGATATGTGTTTCGCTTGTGCAAGACATGCTGGTGTTGATAGTCCAGTAATTGAGTCGATCAAGCGTTGGTTTTTAAGATCAATGAGCAATTGGAATTTGCTCAAAAAGTCTGCACCAATAATGATGAACGGCCATGTAAAGTTTCGGCGAAGATCCAAGTTCAGCTGAGTGACGTACTTTCCATAAGTATGAATGACTGTCTGGTTCGCTGCGTACAGTGTCAAATCGCTCAGAGTAGTTTTTTGTCTAACCAACGATCGTGGTATGACGGAAACCACAGATCCACAATCAACGAGGAAACGGATGTGAGATGTGCGATCGGTGACGTGTAGGCGCTGCTCCAGTGGAACAGCTGGCTGAACTGTGGGCTTGCTGGTTATATTCGTGCTGCCGCCGACCAGCGCGTCGGGCGACAGCTCCTTTAGTTTAACGACGAGGAGCGGGAGCATGGTGGGCGGCACTTTTGGGCGTTTTCTCCAAATCGTTCGTGGTAGAAGCAAAGCTTCTCTTGAGGCCCAGATGCCTGTTGATTCGAATTTCCAGTTTGTGCGTAGCCGCCATTGAGAGATTCCGCAAATTTCATGGGTTTACAAAAAAAAATTGATGAAATACGCACTTTATGAATTTATGATTTTCGGTTAAGGTACATCTCCCTGAGTAAGAAATGGGCACTTTCAATTTTTTGTATGGTACAGTTTTTTTTTAAAGTGTAAAAAACGTTTTTTGCACTTCTTTAATTTCTAACTCGAGTTGTGGTATTGCATTTTTTCCAACTTTTTCAGCTTTGACGAAGCGTAGCTTCTAAACCAATGAATGGAACTCAATGCTGTGTATAAGAAAGTTAAAGGTAATTCTTTTACCTGTAGTCTGAGTCTTTGATAGCCTAAATCGGTTTACCACGTGTGTACGTGTGTGTGTGCGAGTAGTCTCATCCCGGTTGCCAGGTACATTTGTCCGAAATGCCTCGAGTTGCTGCTGCAGATCTCGGATTTGAGCAGTTAAATCAGGATTTGAATCCGGCATGATAAATGGAAAATCGGAGCGATCGCTTTCTTCGTCGAAATTTAGCCGCCTACCTTTGATTTTTCGCAAATCGTATTGGCGTCTGTTCATTCAGTGTGCAAATTCTTAATTGTGTGTGAATTCCATACAATAAGTAACTTTTATTATGATTTACTTCACCACTATGGCGAAGTGTGTTTGCCATTAACGTGTATTGATATTAAGGAATACAAAGATTATTAATATTATTAACACACGTGTGTCGCTCGCTGATTCTGGCCGACTAACTACTAGTGTTGCCACGCTGCTCCCATTAGCCCGATGGCAACCTTCTGTTGGCGCTGCTACCATATTAGGTTGCCACATTACAATTTTAAATAGTACGCCATCTACCGCAAGATATTAATACCACTGGCCATTAAAGGCGGAAATGTAGGCGCTAGCCCGGTTTTTGCGTTAATGGGTCTGTGGGCGTTAGAGTGGACTTGGAAAAATTTCCTTCTACCTGTTACATACTTTTGCACGAATCTAATATACCCTTTTACTCGACGAGTAACGGGTATAATTAACAAAATGTTTTTTGTTTTTAAAAAATTTGAATATAAAAACAGAAACAAAACAAAACAAAAATTTTTCAAAAAACAATTTTTTTGTCAGAAAAAATTGGTTTGTTTATAAATTTTGACTTTTGACATTTCAATAATAATAACATTAATTTTAACGAACTTAAAAAAGCACAGGCGATAACCTAGCGGTTAGACCCTCCATCCAGTATACATACATTAACAACTGTGTTCAATTCCTACACGAGAAAATAATATTTTCTTGTGTAAATAGTGTAAATATTGTATTAATTAGATAAGGTAACACTAAGAAACAACACATGTAATAATCGATAAGAAGATGAATCGATTGATCGATTGTGTACGGGGGATGGAGTGCGAGCACTAACGAAAGAACACGGATCAGAGTGGACGTTAATAAGAATAAAAATAGAGAAAATAAAGAATTTACATATCAGGTGTGGGGTAAAAGGCCCGTACAAAATATAACTCCTTGGTCATGAAAGCTTTTCTGGAGCGGGAGAACGTATTTTTCCAAGAAGACGCCACCATCCATCAACTGCGCGCGGCGGCGAAAACCATAATGGACAAATTGGAGAAGCCAAGCCTGGAGCATTTGGAACTTTAGAAGCTTGACCTAGAGGAGATGAGCTTGGAGGACGCATCGTGTGGAGCTGCAGAAGTTTCTAGAGCAGACGGCGACGCTTGTGTTGGTGACGAATTGGAACGTGAGCAGAAAGGAGACGGGGAAGAAGTTCTGGAAAGTTCTAAAATGGCGGCTGCACACGTGCAGCGCTGCGATCGAATTGCTGCTTGTGATGAAATTCTCGAAGGTTCGAATGTTGCAAGTGGGGAAATGCATTGTGATTTGATGGCGGAGGCAATTCTGAAAAGTTCCGATACGGCGGCGGTGGACGGGCAGCGTCGTGCACGAGTGTCTGCGAGCGTCGAGGCAGAGCTACAACACCTACAGCAAATGGAAAAGCTGTACGCTGCGCGTAAACGTGTGGATGATTTGGAAAAAGAGTTGAACCAAAATAAATTCACTCGAGAAACCGACATCGACATCAGTGATCTGGACGCTCTAATTCAACCGTTTTCTGGGGACAATGGATACCCAGTACTACGTTGGATTGACGACTTTTCAAATATAATGGATATATATGGCGTGCCGGAGAAAAAACGTTTTATTTTCGCTAAACGTTTGTTGACCGGATCTGCAAGAGCATTTATGAGCGAAGCAGCAGCTCTAAATTGGCCGAGGCTGCGAGAAGAACTAATAGCAGTTTTTGACCTCAAGCTCACTGCATTCGATGTGTTCAAGCAGCTAAAAGACAGGAAGAAATTACCTGAAGAAAGTGCCCTGCACTATTTCTTTGCTATGTGCGGCATTGGGCGACAGGTGGATCTGGCGCAAGAGGATATCGTCCGATTCATCGTGGAAGGATTGGGAGATCAGTCTGGAAAGGCGTCTGCAATGGCTTACTGCACTTCTTTGCACGAGCTGCGTCAGAAAATTATGATTTATGACAAACTGAAGAAAATGCCGGCGCAGCAGACTTCAAAGCCGGAGGAGCAGACTAAATTGGGGAAGTTCCAAGTAAGTGCGCCCGTTCCTGAAGGCATTCGTTGCTACAATTGCAGGCAAATGGGGCACATGGCTAGAGAGTGCGGACGACCCAAGAGACCGGATGGGGCCTGTTTCAAGTGCTTTGGGCTGGACCATAAATACCAGCAATGCCCCAAGCGAGAGGTGTCAACAAGGACGGCGCTGATGCAAAATGAAGAGGAATCTGGATCAGAGGAGTTGACAGCGGTTCAACCAATCGAAATTTGAGGATTGCGCGGTGAAAAGGGAAAATATATTTCTACTGTAAGTTTATTTGATACTGGTAGTCCGGTAAGCTTTATTCGTAAGTCTTTAATTCCAAAAAATATTGTTTTGAGTTTAAAAAAATCGAAGTACGCTGGTTTAGTGGGACCGCGACTATCAATGGGCATTGTGAAGGCCTCTGTTAAGTTTTACGCGAAGACATACTTTCTTTTCTTAAATATAATCGATGATAAAATATTACCATACCCAGTACTGATAGGAAGAGACTCACTTAAAATAATGAATGTTCAATTAGTTCATAAGGTTAAGTACAAGTTATCCTTAAAATTAATAAATATTAATGCTGGCAAATCAAAAGAATCTCCCCTTTTCACCGCGAAGATAAAACCAGCGCACAACTTAAACAAAAATACTAAAGTACGTTCTAATTTAAGCAATAATCCCAAGTTAGGTTTAGATAATGAAAGTTTTGGAGAAATTCTGAATGCTGACAAGGATGCGCAAGGATTCTTGAACGCTATAGAACCACTTTTAGACGATTCTTTTGAGATAGGAACTGAGTTTGGGTTAGATTCGGCAAAGATGTGTGATCAAGTTGTTCAATCGCATTATGTTAGTAACCAATACGATTATAACACAGCACCTAGATATCGGATGTCTATTAGATTAACCGATACCACTCCGTTTTACTGTTCTCCAAGACGGCTGTCTTACTTTGAGAGAGAGAAAGTTGCGGAGATCATTGATGATTTGCTTAAGAAAAACGTAATACGTCCGAGTGCTTCACCTTATGCGTCACCTTTGGTCCTTGTGAAGAAAAAGTCTGGTGAAATTCGAATGTGCGTTGACTACCGAGGTTTAAACAAGCGTATCGTTAAAGATAATTTTCCTTTGCCTCTTATTAAAGATTGCTTGGAGTATTTGGAAGGAAAATGCTGTTTCTCTGTGATTGATTTTAAAAGCGGATTTAATCAAATAGAAGTCGAAGAAAAATCTGTGCCGTATACGGCGTTTGTTACCCCTCAAGGACAGTATGAGTATTTGAGGATGCCTTTTGGATTGAAGAATGGTCCTGCAGTGTTCCAACGATTTATTTCGGAAACGTTTTCAGACTTTATCAGAAAGAAGAACCTAGTAATTTATATGGACGATATAGTTATAGCGACAAAGACAGTATATGAGCACTTAGAGATTTTAGGAAAACTTTTGGATCGTATTAGTGAATATAATTTGGAGATAAATAAGAAGAAATGTGTATTTTTGAAGAAAGAATGTGAGTTCCTGGGGTACAGTATTAGTAAATATGGTATTAAACCTAGTGAATCGCATTTGGAAGCTTTGAGAAATTTTCCTGTGCCCCATAATGTTCATACCCTTCACTCGTGTTTAGGATTCTTTTCGTATTTTAGACGCTTCGTCCTATCATTTGCGCGAATAGCTAAACCATTGACAGAGTTATTAAAGAAAGGAGGTCCTTTTCCACTCAATGATGGGCAATTAAGTGCATTTAATGAATTGAAGAATGCTTTAGCTAATCCACCTGTCTTAGCCATTTTTAGTCCAGGTCGAGAAACTGAGCTCCATACAGATGCCAGTGCCCATGGGTTTGGTGCTATATTATTGCAATTATGCATAGACCCGGTGTGAATATGGCCCATGTTGATGCCTTGAGCAGACAAATAGAAGTTGTGAAGGTGTTAAAGAGTAGCGAGTGCGACAATGATGAAGACTTGTTAGAAAATCTCGTAGAGAACCGTAGAGACCACTGTGTAGAGAACCGTAGAGACCACTGTGTAGAGAACCGTAGAGACCACTGTGTAGAGAACCGTAGAGACCACTGTGTAGAGAACCGTAGAGACGAACCTTTAGAAACCCGTAGAGACAACCTCAATGGGAGCAGTGGAGATAGCATTATTGAAAGCCTTTTAGAGATACGTAGAGACACTCCTGTGGATACTATGTTAGTTGATAGCTATAGTAAAGACCCTTTGGAGAGAATACGTGCCTTGTTAGAGAATCTTCGTGAGGAAGAAGAGAAAGATAAAGCTAATGGGAATTACATGGACGGTAGTAAAATGGCCTGGGGAAATGATAAATTGGAGTTTTGTGAGGACACTTTTCTAAAATCAATACCTATAGTAGGAGTCGTAGGAGCAACACCTGACGACGTAGACCTGATTCTACAAACTGAGCAAATGAGAGATCAAAATATAGTTCGATTGAGAGAGAAACTAGAGAGGGGACACTTGCGTTCCTTTGAGTTGAGGGATGGACTAGTATGTAGAAAGAATGGCGACGAGGAGTATTGTTTGTATGTGCCTGCCTGTATGGAAGAACAGCTTATTAGAAAATCTCATGAAAAACTAGGACACTTGGCAGCGGATAAGTGCGTTAAGGATTTAAGAAGAACCTATTGGTTTCCAGAAATCAGAACTAAAGTTGAACATTTTATTAGAAATTGCCTGTCGTGCGTAGTATTCCAAAACCTTGTATCCCGTTTCATACACTCCATATAGATCATTTGGGCCCCTTACCGAGTATAATTTCAAAGAGAAAACATCTGTTAGTGGTTATGGATGCTTTTACCAAGTTTGTCAAACTCTTTCCTGTAAATACAACTAGTACAAGAGAAGCGAGATATGCGTTGAGTAAATACTTTGATTTTTATAGTCGACCCCGAAGAATCATATCGGATCGCGGTACTTGTTTTACGTCACTCGAGTTCACCACCTTTTGTCAAGAACGGGACATTGAGCACATAAAAGTAGCTACGGGAGCACCTCAAGCTAATGGCCAGGTAGAGCGTGTGAACCGAGTGTTAACGCCCATGTTAGGAAAATTATCAGAACCTCTTAGTCAGTCCGATTGGTATAAGCTACTTAATAAAGTAGAATATGCAATTAATAACGCAGTGCATAGTAGCACCCAGGTACCGCCAAGTGTTTTATTTTTTGGAGTAGTACAAAAGGGACCTATAGTGGATGAGCTTTCTGAATACTTGGAGAGTAAATTCAATAATGAACCTAGAGATCTGGTCAGCATCCGTGAGCACGCAGCTGTCAATATTCAGAATTCCCAAAAGAGAAACGAAGAGTTATATAGTAGAAAGCATAGAGCTCCTCGAGAATATCAAATAGGTGATTATGTGGCTATAAAAAATGTCGATACCACTGCAGGAATAAATAAGAAGTTTGCTCCAAAGTACCGTGGACCTTATAAGATAAGTCGTGTGTTTGATAATAATAGATACGAGGTTGTTGATATTGATGATTGCCAATTAACACAAATGCCATTTAGAGGTGTTTTAGAACCGGCTAGACTTAAACCTTGGATAAGTAATGTTAATGAAACTGTTGCCCTTTGTTTGTAAAGATCGTGGTCGATCTGTAGTCAGGTCGGCCGAATGTAAATAGTGTAAATATTGTATTAATTAGATAAGGTAACACTAAGAAACAACACATGTAATAATCGATAAGAAGATGAATCGATTGATCGATTGTGTACGGGGGATGGAGTGCGAGCACTAACGAAAGAACACAGATCAGAGTGGACGTTAATAAGAATAAAAATACAGAAAATAAAGAATTTACACTTTGTTAGTATTTAATATTTTTTAATATTAACAATTTTCAATTCCTACACGAGAAAATAATATTTTTCCTTTTAAGAATTCAACTGCATTACAATCCAGTATAAGATTTTCAAATTGTATGATGAACGGCCCTAGCATACTTTTCCCATTACTAGTTCTTGACGCACTTTGCGTGGTTTAATATTGAATTTTGTTGCTTAGTGTAAAGCTTTTATTCGTTCTCGCGAATTCGCCCAGTTTCTCGCCCCTATCGTTAAGTTAGGCTTAAGCGTTCTTGTAATGAAATTAAAGTGATCAGTTGTTAAATGAACATCATTGCGCAAACTCCCTTTCGCCGTCGAATAAAATCCCCGAATTTTCCCTGCAATCACAAGTTTTTTCGCGTTTCTTAATACGAAATAGTATTAAATTTTCACTAGTAATGCAGATTGTGTCCACGTTACAAGGCGGCCTTGCCTATGGCAAAGTAATCTATGTTGTAATCCATTGTTTCCGTATTACTAAAGGAAAAGTAATGCATTCGTAATCCATTTCATAGATGAGAGAGTCGATTCTGCCGAGGCTCTGCGGCGTCGCACTAGACTCAGTGCTATTTCAGCGCTTGTGCTGAATTCCGGAACTGCAGGGAGGTTAGTGGGAACAAATTAATTAAAATTAAGTCTGCGCGTCCGTAATTTATATTTTTTATAAATAAAAAACCATGGTTCATATTTTTTAGGTGAAGCTAATTGTTTTATTGGGTGCTATGAAAAACGTCGAAGGCCTACTTTTCCTTGTCATCAATTCCAATATATAAGATTCTGAATTAATAACATGTCTAAGTGTCAAAATTCGCCCAGGACGGATAAATCATAAATTAGGAAATAATTAGGAGCATAGTGTAGGATATAAATTGGAACCATAAACGGCCCCAAAATGCCCCAAAATTCGATTTGTTTTTTTCTTAATTTTTTCTTTTGCAATTTTTCTGTTATAAATTTTGTCAAAATGGTTTAAAAAGGGCTGTTCATAAAGTTATGGGATACCCGGAAAAAAAGGGAAAATGACACAGCCACAAAACACCAAATTGCGCGGCTAAAAATGCGAATACATCGATAATTTTTTTTATACCCGTTACTCGTAGAGTAAAAGGGTATATTAGATTCGTGCAAAAGTATGTAACAGGTAGAAGGAAGCGTTTCCGACCATATAAAGTATATATATTCTTGATCAGGATCACTAGCCGAGTCGATCTAGCCATGTCCGTCTGTCCGTCCGTCTGTATGAACGCTGAGATCTCGGAAACTATAAAAGCTAGATTGAGATTTGGCATGAATATTCTAGGGGTTAATACGCAGCGCAATTTTTACACGCCGATGTGCCACGCCCCCTCTAACGCCCACAAACCGCGAAAAACTGTGGCACCCACAGTTTTGCAGCTAGATTAACGGGAAAAGGAATGTGTATTCGTTTCTTCAATACCTATGGATTGGCTAAAATAAACCACCCCCTCTCCACCCTAACGCCCGCAAACCGCGAAAAACTGTGGCACCCACAGTTTTGAAGCTAGATTAACGTGCAAAAGAATATTTATTAGTTTCTGCAATACCTATTATTGTCAATTAATAGGTATTGCAGAAACTAATGATGATGGATGGATGAGTAAGGGGTACCTAATAGTCGGGGCACTCGACTATAGCGTTCTCTCTTGTTTTTACTTCATTCTTTTAGCTAAACGTTACATTTTTAATTTTTGGTGGAGCTATTCAATTCCCTTTAAACAAATTTCAAAGAAAATTCGTATGTATATACATTTAAATTCTGAGTCGGATTTTAAATGATTTTACTATTTCCAAAATCGTGCTGCTCCTTTCAAATGTTAAATTATTGACAAAATGTGGATTTGTAAAAACAAAATAAAAACATAAATTCACACCGTTGCGTACACACACACGCACGCTAAAATGCGTATTTACACCCCCAACCATTAGATATGTGCAAGTGTGCGTGTGTGTTCATTTCAGCTGACTAAGGAAGTGATATTTTTTAAGTTCAAATTCATGATAATACTGATATCCTTTTGCTAAATCAATTAATTCTTTTGCTATTTTCTACACTTGCCTCATATTGTTTAAACAAATTAAAATGTTTAAACAATTTCATTCACGGCTTCTCTCCCCACCTGCCTTTCTGACATTGTAAATATAATCCTAATCAAGGTGAAAAATTAATTAAAACAAAATACTGAAAACCAAATAATAATTCTATAATGCAAAATATTTTCTTGATGTTCTTCTAAATCACATAAATATTTTCTTCTTTTTTGTTTTTGTTATTGTCAACCTAATGATTCAAAAAATATGTCTCCAGTCAGGCCGTAGACATTCACTTTAAATAAGAAAATATGTGCTTTTTGTAAAAAGAGTTTAACTTCTTTTGACTTTTTATTCTTCTTTTTCTCGTCCTTAGCGAAATTGCAAAGTGATCATGGTAAAACTTTTACTCCTTATTTATTAACCGTTTGCTTTAATGTCAGCAAGAACTTTCAAACTGTAGCTCAGATGGTTATGTTGTACGTAAAGGAAACATAGTCTATAGGTCGTGGGTTCAAACCCACCGCAATTCTTGCCAATAATGATGTTGACATAATTATTTTTTTTTCACTTTAAACTATTTTTAGGTAGAGGGTAAAGAGCGGAATGCCAAATGATCAAAGTAAAAAAAATTAATAGAACTCCAATTTTGACTAGAACTTTGATTTGAATACACGACCTTTAGATTACAAGGCTTTAGATTTTGCTTTTACATTTGAAGTTTTCCTTAAAATTCTTTTATTTTTAAAATCCAAAAACCCGTTTAGCTAACACAAAATGTTTTAGAACTTTTGACAAACTGTGGAGTTGTAAAAAAAGAATAGAAAAAAGATACTCACGGCAACAACATAAATATAAGGAAAAAACTCGTATTTTACAAACTAAATATATGGGCCGTTCTTTTACAAACCGAACAGATTTGGCCAAAAAAAAATTTTCACATTTTTGATTTGCCTGAAACTTTTTTTACACGTACTATTCGGAAAATAAGTAAACACGTGTATCAGGATTTGACCGAAAAAAAATTATTTTTTTAGTTAGAAATTATTTAAAAAGCGTCAAATTTGGAAAAGTACCCTCTCTTTGAAAATCTGTATCTCCGGTTATATGAATCCGATTATCTTCATGTCTTTTGTATTAATTCCTCTAAAAAGTGTTCGGTTTGTAAAAGAACCGCCCATATGTGTGTGCATTGTAGCTAATCCTGATCGTTTGGAAAATTTCCAAGAGAGAGAAAAAGGAAGAGAGAATAATGAGTCCCAAAATATAATATAATCAAAAATTTACGCGGAATAAAACGTATCTACATTAACGCCAAAGACGTGAATTAGCACTACCACTACAAGAAAAATGGAAAAGTGTTGCACAGATTTTAGGAATACGTAAAAAACTATGCATTCAGTAACACAGAATTAGAAATTTGTGTGAGTCACACAGAGGTGTTTTATTTGATTTACTATACATTTGAACGACTTTTTGTTCAAGTTGTAAAAAAAATTTTGATTTACCAATTAAACTAGTTAATAACCTATTCTATATTTTAATAATCTTCAGTCTACAGTGGAAAACAAAAACTTTTGCTAAATTTGAGGTTATGGTCTAAAAAATAAAATTATAGAAAAAGTTGTAATAAGTGGCGATTCTGATAATACACATTTTGACAAGAATTAAATTCTCTACTAATCCCAATTGGTTTCAGAAGAGCACTCTACTGGACTTGCTTTATTGTTTATTGTTTAAAATTTACTTTTTATGAAAAAATTTACGTAAGAAAAAACGTCAGATTTGCACGGTGTACGCACATAAACACATAGCATAAAGCATTATCCTATTATTCCAATACAAAAAGTTTACTTAAATTGTCAAATTTGAAGAACTTTAACTTTCAAAGGGGTTAATACGCAGCGCAAGTTGTTCATGCCGATGGGCCACGCCTTCTCTAACGCCCACTAAACGCGAAAAACTGATGCGCCCGCAGTTATGAAGATAGATTAACGGGAAAAGAAATGTGTATTCGTTTCTTCAATACCTATTGATTGACCAAAATGGGACACCCCCTCACTCGACTATAGCGTTTTCCCTTGTTTTAAAATGGGTTTTCGCCAAGTAATGTGACCCCATAGTGCCCATCTCCCATATAGCTACACACCAATACATTTAAATAATATGAAACGGTGTCCTTTGTGGGTGGGTGGTTTAAATCAGTACAGTTAGCAGAAAATACACGATTAAGATCTGCATCCCAAATTCAGTCTCGCATGCCCAAACACAATTTTTTTCATTTATCTAATATTTACGTTTTTCGCCTATAAAAACAGAAAAATCGCCTATACTTTTAGAAATATGCACCTTAGATTTAGGGCAAATCACCCTAAAAACAGGAACATATTTCTTAATTTAAAAAAAGTCTTCCTAGATCTAACCAAATTTCTATAAGGATTTCTTAGAAAGATTTTTCAAAATACACAGGCGAATCGCAAACTGCCCCTTGTTATGGGCGATTTTCTAAATTCACGGGAAAAGATTATGTTTTTTAGGGCGATTAGGGTACAGCACCGCCGTTAGAACTGAATAATCATATTTGTAAAAAAAATTAGGGAAATGAAAATGGCGAAAAAAAACAACATCTTTTGGTCACTGCGAAGCCTCTAACCCAAGGCCTTCCGGTTTAGAGTATAACGTCCTACAGCTGCACCACAGTCCCATCGCGCAAAGCGACGCGTCGCGATGTACAATCTTGCACACATCTTATTGAGGTCAAAGTTATTTTTTATTTTAGAAAAATTTAAGTGAATAAGAAAGGAAGCTAACTTCGCCTAGCCGAAGTTTATATACCCTTGCAGATTATTCCTATTCAAATACAAATTACACCAGTTTACAAAAAAAAATTGATGAAATACGCACTTCATGAAACTATGATTTTCGGTTAAGGTAGATCTCCCTGAGTAAGAAATGGGCACTTTTAATTTTTTGTATGGTACAGTTTTTTTTTAAAGTGTAAAAAACGTTTTTTGCACTTCTTTAATTTCTAACTCGAGTTGTGGTAAACCGATTTGGGCTATCAAAGACTCATTTTACAGGTAAAAGAATGCCCTTTAACTTTCTTGTACACAGCATTGAGTTCCATTCATTGGTTTAGAAGCTACACTTCGTCAAAGCTGAAAAAGTTGGAAAAAATGACAAAAAAGCTGACACAAATGGCTTCTTTAAAAATACACGCCTAAAAACCGAAATTATTTTTATAACTTCTACTTAAAGATACATCTTTAAGCAAACTAACAAGACCATCAACTCAATTAACAACCAAAGGTTCGATTTTATATAGATTATTTCAGTTGGAAAAAAGGTGTATTACAGCCCTGTTAGAGCCCTGTTAACCTCAGTTAACAGCTGTAAACGGCCAAAAAACCACCTTTGTTCCGAGCTTAAAAAATTCATATCAAAAAATTTACTGGCGGATAGTAACGATCATTAGCTTGTTTTTTTTGTCGAAGAACCATCTAACAATATAAGCTATAAAAATAATTTCGGTTTTTAGGCGTGTATTTTTAAAGAAGCCATTTGTGTCAGCTTTTTTGCATTTTTTCCAACTTTTTCAGCTTTGACGAAGTGTAGCTTCTAAACCAATGAATGGAACTCAATGCTGTGTATAAGAAAGTTAAAGGGCATTCTTTTACCTGTAAAATGAGTCTTTGATAGCCCAAATCGGTTTACCACAACTCGAGTTAGAAATTAAAGAAGTGCAAAAAACGTTTTTTACACTTTAAAAAAAAACTGTACCATACAAAAAATTAAAAGTGCCCATTTCTTACTCAGGGAGATCTACCTTAACCGAAAATCATAGTTTCATGAAGTGCGTATTTCATCAATTTTTTTTTGTAAACTGGTGTTACAGAAACGTTAGTGCACTGCTGAGTAACATGCACGAACAAGGTTTATAAATTTTAGTGTAATATATTTTTAAAATAGTGATTTTTTAAAAATATATTGCCCACAAAAGATTAAACTAAGTTAAAAATAAAACTAAAGCATCACCTAGCAAACAAAAAACAAAAAAATAATTTGAACCGAGGACCTCGACTGTTTGATTTGTTTGGTGTTAAATTTCCCAAGACATTTACACTCCAGGCTATATTTATTAAATTCCAGTTCTCTTTTAATTATACTTTAACATGTATTTGTTCTACCAATTAAATGTTTTAAGGGTTTTTCTTGTCAGAGAGGTACCAGTTTGAGACAATTAGTTTTTTCACTAGCTTTTTACCACTAGTTAATTTTCAGACTAGTTCGCATTTTTCCTAAAGTGTATTGATATAAAAATATGTACATATATGTATAAATATGTTTACCTGTATCTCACTATTTTCTGTGTACCTTTCTTCTAATTCATAAAAAATGAAGGAACCTAGCTAGCTGATATCAGTAACTAATTTAGCCAATCCCAAGAAATCAAAACCGGTATCAGGTCGCCAGGTTATTTTGCAGACTTCAATAAAAGCTCATTCCCGTGAAACGTGACAGGTCAATTTGGGTCAAATCTCAGAATCAATCGAAATTTTTTTTCGATAGAGGATCGAAATATAAGGATCGATTTTTTTTTTTTTACTCTTACCGTCTATTTTTAAAAAATCTTTTTGTAATTAAGCTTCGATTTTTCTGTTATGCATACTCGTTTGAGTTATTTTAATGTAATGTATGCAACTTTATGCGATATCTTAATACCTTTCAGAAAAATATTTTTAAAATGTTTTAAATTTAAAATTAAGTATTTTTTAAGGAAATTTAAAATTAAAAAAAATCTGTACGCCGGAATACACGCGGTTTTTGAAAATAATAATTATTCTCGTGTTGCTTCATCAATTCTTAAAATTGTTGGTAAAAAAATGTTTGTATTTGCAAGACCTACTATTAAAGAAAACGATTTTATCTTAGCAACTTTTCATCAAGCAACAACAGCGCAACGTGTAAGAACGGGAAAGCAATATTTTTACTCTTCCGTGAGAAGAGAGCAGCAACAGAAGCACTTCTGTTTTCTCTTCGCTGCTCGTATTGCTGTTCTCTTCTTACACGTTGCGCTGTTGATTGATGAAAAGTTGCTAAGATTGCAAAAATATTTTTTTTAAATAAACGGTAAGAGTTAAAAAAAAATAAAAAACAATAAGGGAAGCTAGCTTCGGCCAGCCGAAGTTTATATAAACTTGCTGATCATTCCAATTCCATTTGAAATTACAAAAATGTTAAATTTAGATTTACTTCCGTATTTGTTGCAACAAAAAAAATTACAGCAGTTTTCGTATTATTTTGACACTATTCGATCGATCCCTCAGCAGCTATATTATATAGAGGTTCTATTTATGCTAAATTTAATTCCAAATTCTGAATTACTAAAATGAAGTTATATTCCGAAGAAGAGAGACTACAATAGAAATTAACGAAGCTAAAAATTTTGTTCCTATTAATTTCCCATTACTTTTCCAAATAATATTTCCAAAAGCATTAAGTACCCTGCAGGAACAATGCGATCTAGTCTGAAAATTAACTAGTTGTACAACTAGAAAAAAATCTACCGGAATTTGTCTTGGTGCATTTGGACTACAGAGGGCTTAGAAAATTTGTGCTAGTCGAAAAAATGTATAGGACAAAACTAGTGAGTAAGCAAATTGTCTCGAACTGATACCTTTCTGGCAAGAAAAACCCTAAAAACATTTAATTGGGAGAACTACATATGATCCAAAAATGTAGCCTAGAGTGCAAATGTCTTGGGAAATTTAACACCAAACAAATCAAACAGTCGGGGTTCTCGGTTCAATCCCCAGTCTTTGTAAATTACTTTTTGTTTTTTGTTTGCTATACCCAAAAAAATAGTCATCAATGTGCCCCTATTTAGGTGCCAATGTGAAACTATTGAGTTGCAAAAAAACTCCGATCCAAAGATCATCAAATTGACCCTAGTCTGGTGTCACTTAAATATTTTCGAAAATATCAATTTGACCCTTTTTGGTGTCAAATAGCCACTACCCGGTGTAATTTTCCTAGTGTGAAAATACGGCCACAATGACGATTTTCGCAAAAATTTGATCCGCTTTTCTTATCAACATGACCCCTAAAAAATTTTAATTCCGCACCGAATAAATCAAAACCATTGGATTTTTTTCCATTTGTATAAGACTAGTTGAGAGGCCTGTAGGTTGGTACACCTTTTGTTTTTAGTTTCCTATTTTTACATTCGCTTATGAAACTTCACGTGTTAGGTACCGATCGAAAGCTTATTCTTTTAGCTGTAAAATAAAACAAAATAAATTTGTTTCCCTAGGGAAAATTAAAAAATTATTTTTGTTGTGTTCTCGATGAGTTCTATTTAAGACTGCTTTTTATTCTATGCGAAGCATACAGAGTTGCGATTCTTAAAGTACTAACAGAGTATAGAATGGAGGAATAGAAAACAGATGTTCGGTTGACAATATATAACACATCTCCTCCTTTAATTAAGAACCAATAGGATTTTTAGGTTTTCGGAAATCCTTGGGCTTGAAACGATTTACTTCTTGGCGAACACGACTACTTTGGCGAACAGGTATGCCGGATGAAAGTCGTGCTGGTTGTTTTTGCTTTGGTTTTTGGTTAAATGATGTGGAGCTCTCGGGTGGCTCAGGTTCAGGATCAGGTTGCTGAACGGCTGGCGGAGTTACCGGTTGATCTTCTTGTAGTGGTGGGTGATCTTGTTGCTGTGGTGGTTGATTTGAAGATGTTTGCGGAATATCCGGGATCCAAAGGAACTCTGGAGGTTTTTCGATGGAGCTGCTTGCTGATAACTTCGGTTTTAGCTGGTTGACATGGCGCTTGATATAACCATTTGTGGTGCGAACCATGAAAAACATTTTTCCAATTGGACGGTCGATAGAGCCTTCAATCCACTTTTCTCCCCTTGCATAATTACGAGCGTAGACCATTTGATTTGGGACGTACTTGGTAACCGATTGCTTGGCATTAACAGGCTGCTCGAAAAGTTGACTTAGTACGGTACGGACTGGACGACCATGGATTAACTCGGCAGGAGTTTTTCCGTTGGAATTTGGAGTGAACCTGTAAGAAGCAAGGTATTTAGTAACTACTACACGGACTGGTATACCGTCTTTGAGGTTCTTCTTGACTGAGGATTTGAACGTCTGAACGAAACGCTCTGCTAATCCGTTGGATGCCGGATGGAACGGTGCTGTGATTATTTGTTTTATTCCATGACGTTTGCAGAATTCCTCAAAGGCGTCAGCCGTAAGCTGCGGACCGTTGTCGCTGACCATGGTTTTTGGATAACCTTCGATGGCGAATATTGATGATAGCGCAGCGATCGTGTTAGCGGTTGTAGTGCACGACATTTGAACTACAAACGGGAACTGCGAGTAAGCGTCTACACAGGTTAGCCACATGGAATCGAATATTGGGCCGGCGAAGTCGATATGAATTCGCTCCCACGCTGTTGTTGCTGCAGGCCAACTTTGATATTCTTGTGGAGGAGCAGGATTGTTGCACTTGCAGATGCTGCATGACTGGGCAAGGTTTTTAATGTCTGCGTCGATCGTAGGCCACCAAACATGCTGTCTAGCTAACTGCTTCATTCGAACAATGCCCCAATGTCCTTCGTGTAACAGCTTCAGGATATGCGCTTGAAGAGTTACTGGGATTACTACACGACTGGCATCTGTGTGTAGGCAAAGCAATTTTTTGTTGATCGTAAGGGCCAATTTTCGATTAAAGTATGGTGATAATGCTTCCTCGCCTTGCTGAAGTTTTTCTGGCCATCCTACAGTAACATACCGTAAGACTTGTTTTAGAAGTTTGTCCTTGTCGATGTGGTTGCGAATGATCTCAGAATTGATCGGTGGTGACAGTTCCATTACGATGTGGCAGGCTTCTTCTTCTCTGTCGAAATCCGGATCCATGCCCACGGGAAGGGGCGATAAGGCATCTGCGTTGCCATGAGCAGATGTAGATCGATACTGTATTTCAAAGTTATAAGCCATGAGAATGATGGCCCAGCGCTGTAGCCTGTTTGACGTCATTAATGGAAGATGCTTGCCTGGATTGAAAATCGATACAAGTGGCTTGTCATCCGTTATAAGGGTAAACTTTCGGCCGTACAAATATTGGTGAAAACGTTTTACTCCGAATATTATAGAAAGTCCCTCTTTTTCGATTTGGCTGTACTTAACCTGATGTTTGTCAAGTGTTTTTGATGCAAAAACAATAGGTCTCTCCTAGCCATCTTGTTGGATATGCGAAAGGACTACACCGATACCAAAAGATGATGCATCCGTTGCAAGGACTAGTGGTAGGTTTTCATCGAAATGAGCTAGCTGAGTCGCGTTGATAATATGGGACTTCAGGGCTGTAAAAGCTTGTTGTTGTTGCGGCCCAAAAAGATATGCTACATTTTTTCTACGAAGTTGGTTCAAAGGAGCGGCCAACTGAGAATAATTTGGTATAAAATTGCAATAGTAATTAACTTTACCCATGAATGCTTCTAATTGCTGTAGATTAGAAGGCGGACGCAACAATTTAACAGCCTCCAAGCCTGAGCTGTCTGAAAGAATCCCTTGAGCGCTGATTCTTCTTCCTAAGTACTCTATTTCGTTCTTAAAAAAGAAGCATTTCTCCTTGTTGCATCTGATACCGTTCTCACGAAGAATTCTGAGTACTTGGTCGATTCGCTTTAGATGTTGCTCGCTTGTGGGTGCTGAGATGATGATGTCATCTAAATAGTTGCCACATCCTTCTACTCCTTTTAGAAGCTGCTCCAAATACCTTTTGAAAATCGCTGGAGCACTGGCAATCCCGTAGGGAAGGCGCTGGTATTGAAACAGACCAAGGGGTGTGTTGACGACCATGATTGTTTTTGAATCCTCATCCAGTTCCATTTGAAGATAGGCATCCTTTAAATCGATTTTGCTGAACTGCTTGCCGTGACGTATTATGTGAAACAGAGACTCTTTTGTCGGTAGCGGGTACTGTTCAACATCGATCTGTGCGTTGACTGCTTGCTTAAAGTCGCCACAAATGCGAATAGCGCCACCTGGCTTTGGTGCTAGCACAATTGGGGATGCCCAATTACTGAATTTGATTGGCTTCCAAATTCCAGCTTGTGTGAGTCTGTCTGCTTCAGCTCTGAATTTGTCCATCTGTGCAAATGGAATTTGACGGCTCTTGAAAAACTTTGGTGTTGCTGACTGCTTTAAAAAGACACTTGCTTTGAAGTCTTTTATGACACCCATGGCTGGTTCGAACACCTTGTTGTACGTGCTGCAAAGGTCACTTAATTCGTCTTGGTGCACCTCTTGAACGTTTGATACTTGCATGATATCAAAGCCGAAAATGTTGAATAAATCCATGCCAAATAGATTTTTTGATGTCTCAATGTTTGCAACGATTATGACCACTTTCTTCTCTTTTTCACCGCACTTTGCAATTGTGTGCAACTCCCCAAGCAGTGGTATTGGTGTATGACCAAACGCATGTAATACTCGGGAACACTTGAGTAATTTTGGCTAATTCAACAGCGCGTACGTAGTGGCGTTGATCACGGAGGCTGTGGCTCCGGAATCCATTTGGAATTATATCACTTTGCTGTGTATTTCGAGATCTATAAGAATCTTGTTCTGCTGACACTTGACTTGACCTGTAACACTGTTTACAGCTTTAATCGTTTCGATTTCGTTTGCTTCGGATTTGCGACTTTTTTGCATATGCCATTTACTTTTGTCTTGCTTCGACATGCATACAACAGCTATATGTCCTTTTATACCGCACTTGTGACATACGGCATCGCGTAACTTGCACTTCTCTCTGGCATGATTGTGTCCACAACCAGAACATGATTTTAACGAACTTTTGTTTGATTTTGCATCACTTTTACCACCACCAAGGAATGGTTTTTTTTATTTAGGTGTGAACTGCGTTTATTGGATCTTGCTTTGAGACTGTTTCTTTGAGGGCTGCCACGGTTTTTGTAGTTGTCTCATAGGTTTCTGCAACTATAAGCACATCTTCAAGAGTTGGCTGGGACTTCTGAAGAGCAGATGCACGGACGGCATCGTATGGTGTATGTACTATGATCTGATCTCGAATCATTTCATTTACATAGTTAGAAGAACAACCGTTGGCATTACAGACGAATTGGCATTCCCGAGCGATCCCGCGCAAGTCGGCTACCCACTCTCTGTGCGTTTGTGAATGTTTCATCTCCCTCTTAAAGAACTCATACCGGGCAGCAACAACGTGTCGTTTTGTTGTGAAATGTTCAGTTAACTTGTCTGTGAGTTGCATGTATGTATACGTGTTCAAATTGTTGCTCCCGAACAGATTTTTTAATAGTTCGAATATGCTTATGCCACACCACGAAAGAAAATAAGCCTTTTGCTTTATTTCTGCACTAACCGAATACGCGTTAAAATGCTGGGTCAACTGTTCAAGGTAAGACTCCCAGTTTTGATTGTCTTTGTCGAATTTGTGGAATGGAAGTCACGCAGATAATTCACCCGTGTGGCTTGAAGTACCCTGCCCTGGAGAAGCGTTTCTATCCATCATTGCTTGCATCCATTTTTGTTGCTGCTCCATAATGTCTTTTGTAAATGCTTGCTGTTGAGCAAGTATCGATTGGATCAAATCGTCATCTGCCGGCATCTTGATGAAAATCAACGACTACTCGACACGATTTAACTGTTTTTATTTTTCGACTAAATATTTCACTTTTTTCCTCGTCGCCAATATGTAGTGTTCTCGATGAGTTCCATTTCAGACTGCTTTTTATTCTATGCGAAGCATACAGAGTTGCCAGATTCTTAAAGTACTAACAGAGTATAGAATGGAGGAATAGAAAACAGATGTTCGGTTGACAATATATAACAATTTTTGTTTTAAAAGTGTCAAAAAACGGCATTTTATAAAATGAGTAGTAAGTTGGGACACTTTTAAAAATGAATAAAACTCACACCAAAAGTACTCCAAACTTAAAAAAGCTATTTATTTATGTTAATTTAATCGATTTTAGTTCGTTTTAACTTATTTCCCGTCCATATCTAAAGAACTTTGATCAAATAACAAATAAATCCAAAATGCTCTTTGAATGATCAAATTTTCCCTAATTTCAGAGAAATTAACTCTGCAGAAAGCGACCTCTGTTCGGCTGAGGTCTTTTTTTATGCAAAACGGGTGTCTCAACATAGACGCTCAAAGTGTCCAAACTTACACAAAATTAGTAGTTTTCGAAAGAAATTAATAACTTCTTTTCTGACTGTCAAATTAATCTGATTCTTTTTTTAATTTGTTAACAGATAAATTACTAATGTTTAAACCTTTTACCAATTTATTTTAAGAACGTTTTTAATGTTTTATGGAATTTTGAAAAAGGTGGACAAAAACTTTTTTGGTGAAAAAGCCCTGCAGGAAACGGAATTAGTTTTGGACCAGTAAAATACTAGTTGGGTCAGGAAGCCTAACTAGTTCAAGTTATGTCCATTTCATATGCTTGTCATCAGAAACAACTAGTCCATTGTTAACCAATTTACGGTTACAGCTGTTAAACTACACTAAAAAAAATTATTTTCTCGAAAAATCTAAAAATTTGTCTATCAACCATTAAATTATTGGATTTTACTCGTATTTGAAGATGTTTAATTTGACGCTCTCCTAATTGGTAGCTTATTGAAAGGCGCGGTCCCGTAAAGTAATTATGCCTGTTTTTCTGTAATTAAATACGGCAAATGATAAATAAATGGAATTAAAATTAACTTACTTTTTTCGAGGCAAGTCGCCCTCTCTAGGACTTGAACCGGGGACCTTTGGATTTGTAGACACTCTAGCTGACTGAGCCATACACGTATCACATTTTGTAATACACTAACAAGGTTTAAAAGTTATAGTGTGGTATATTTTTAAGACAGTGATTTTTTACATATATATTGCCTACCACAGATTTAACTAAGTTAAAAATAAAACTAAAGCATCACCTAGCAAACAAAAAACAAAAAATAATTTACAAGGACTGAGGATTAAACCGGGTACCTCAATTGTTTGATTTGTTTGGTGTTAAATTTCCCAAAACATTTACACTCTAGGCTATACTTTTGGATCTTATGTAGTTCAAGTGCAACTAGTTAAATTCCAGTTGTCTTTTAACTATACTTTAACATGTATTTTAGATATTTGTGGAGTTTTTCTAGTCCGAAAGGTACCAGTCCGAGACAAGTTGTTTTTTATACCCGTTACTCGTAGAGTAAAAGGGTATATTAGATTCGTGCAAAAGTATGTAACAGGCAGAAGGAAGCGTTTCCGACCATATAAAGTATATATGTTCTTGATCAGGATCACTAGCCGAGTCGATCTAGCCATGTCCGTCTGTCCGTCTGTCTGTCCGTCTGTCTGTCCGTCTGTATGAACGCTGAGATCTTGGAAACTATAAAAGCTAGAAGATTGAGATTTGGCATGCAGATTCTAGGGGTTAATACGCAGCGCAAGTTTTTCACGCCGATGTGCCACGCCCTCTCTAAAGCCCACAAACCGCGAAAAACTGTGACCCGTTCTGTATGAACGCTGAGATCTCGGAAACTATAAAAGCTAGAAGATTGGGATTTGGCATGCAGATTCTAGGGGTTATTACGCAGCGCAAGTTTTTCACGCCGATGTGCCACGCCCCCTCTAACACCCACAAACCGCGAAAAACTGTGGCACCCACAGTTTTGAAGCTATATTAACGGGAAAAGAAATGTGTATTTGTTTCATCAATACATATTGATAGACCAAAGTGGGAAACCCCCCTCCCCCCTAACGCCCACAAACCGCGAAAAACAGTGGCACCCGTCTGTATGAACGCTGAGATCTCGGAAACTATAAAAGCTAGAAGATTGGGATTTGGCATGCAGATTCTAGGGGTTAATACGCAGCGCAAGTTTTTCACACCGATATGCCACGCCCCCTCTAACGCCCACAAACCGCGAAAAACTGTGGCACCCACATTTTTGAAGCTATATTAACGGGAAAAGCAATGTGTATTCGTTTCATCAATACATATTGATAGACCAAAGTTGGAAACCTCCCCTCCCCCTAACGCCCACAAACCGCGAAAAGCTGTGGCGCCCATAGTTTTAAAGCTAGAGCAAAAGTGAAAACGCAATTTTGTTTGGGTTATTAACGCCTACCGAAATGTAGAAGAAATATTTTTAATTTTTTGATGCGGTTGCTTGGTTTGCCCTGCTTGAGACTGCTGACTTTAGCTGAGTAACGGGTATTTGATAGTCGAGGCACTCGACTATAGCGTTCCCTCTTGTTTTTTACTAGTTTTGTACTAGTTGTTTTTTAGACTAGTTCGCATTTTTCCTGCAGGGAGGGTACACGACTCTCACAGCTTAAATCTGGCTAGAGCCTGGCTTTAATGTTTTCCCCAAAAGTTTTGTCACTAAAAAGGACTACAAAATAAATTAATAAAAAATATTTAGTGGAAAAATTTTGAGAAAATGGAGTGTCCCAACTTACAGACCGTCCCAACCTACAGACTTTTTCCCTAATCAATTTAATTTTTATACCCGTTACTCGTAGAGTAAAATGGTATATTAGATTCGTGCAAAGGTATGTAACAGGTAGAAGGAAGCGTTTCCTTATGCCCATATGTACACATTATAAAATAAATGCAACGAGTCACAAGTAAAATTTGACATGAAATGTCATGTGTACATATGGGCCGTTCTTTAACAAACCGAACACCTTTTATTGGGTCACATTTTTGATTTGCCTGAAACTTTTTTTACACGTACTATTCGGAAAATAAGTAAACACGTGTATCAGGATTTGAACGAAAAAAAATTATTTTTTTAGTTAGAATTTTTTTAAGTTTGCCAAAAATTGTCAAATTTGGAAAATTACCCTCTCTTTGAAAATCCGTATCTCCGGTTATATGAATCCGATTGACTTCATGTCTATTCATTAATTCCTCTAAAACCTCTTCTTTCCAAAAAAGTTTCTAAAAAAAAAATTAGTCCAGAAAAATAGTTGACCTACAATTTATAATTGCATTTCTAAAACAACAAAATACATGAAGGAAAAAAATAGTTGTGTTACGATATTAATTGTGGTGTCACTATTCAGTGCCCCAAAAAATAAAACAACAAAATACACGCGAACAAATAAAATAGTTTTGCTACGATATTAATTGAAACGTTACTATTAATTTGCCAAATGAATATAACAACAAAATGCATGACAATTTCGTAGATCGGTTTTCTACTATTTTAATTGTTAAATACTATTCAATAACCCAAAAAATAAAACAACATAATACATGAAAATTTCAGAATATGGTAAACTACTATTTTTCTATGTAGATTATACATAGCTTATTTTTGGTAAAAAACTTTCTATATTTAAAAAACTAAAAATGGCTCCAACTTTTTACAAAAACCGATTGTAACTAACGCAAGACCTCAAGAAAATCAATTGGTTTGGGTGAGAGAGCTTAGTTACTTTTATTCCTACTGAAAATGCGCTTAATTTGAGGGGTCATATCGTACCGAAAACAAATTTGCGGCAAAATTAAAATTTAATTCTGTTTGTCAGTTTGTCCAACAAAATTACAACATACAAAAGTTTGATCACGAAAGACGATTACACACATGATTAAATACACTTTTTAAAAATATATTTTTTCGACACTCTGCAATAGAAAATGTTCGTGTGTTCTTAAAAACTAATATAGCCTTTTTTCCTTTATAGGCATTGCAGAGCGCCGAAAAAAAAAATTTTAAAAAGTTTAATCATTTAATCATGAGTGTAATCATCTTTCGTCACAAATGTTGATATAAGAATTTTGTATGTTGAAGGTGCGATCGTCACTAGTTTTTTATCTCGTTAAGAGGTGTTTTTGTTCGATTACACCAGTTTACAAAAAAAAATTGATGAAATACGCACTTTATGAAACTATGATTTTCGGTTAAGGTAGATCTCCCTGAGTAAGAAATGGGCACTTTTAATTTTTTGTATGGTACAGTTTTTTTTTAAAGTTTTAAAAAAGGTTTTTTGCACTTTTTTAATTTCTAACTCAAGTTGTGGTAAACCGATTTCGGTCATCAAAGACTCATTTTAAAGGTAAAAGAATGTCCTTTAACAAAAAAGCTGGCATAAATGGCTACTTTAAAAATACACGCCTAAAAACCGAAATTATTTTTATAGCTTATATGGTTAGATTGTACTTCGACAAAGAAAACAAGCTAATGATCGTTAAAATCCGCCAGTAAATTTTTTTGATATGAATTTTTTAAGCTCGGAACAAAGGTGGTTTTTTGGCCGTTTACAGCTGTTAACTGAGGTTAACAGGGCTCTAACAGGGCTGTAATGCACCTTTTTTCCAACTGAAATAATCTATATAAAATCGAACCTTTGGTTGTTTATTGAGTTGATGGTCTTGTTAGTTTGCTTAAAGATGTATCTTTAAGTAGAAGTTATAAAAATAATTTCGGTTTTTAGGCGTGTATTTTTAAAGTAGCCATTTATGCCAGCTTTTTTGCATTTTTTCCAACTTTTTCCGCTTTGACAAAGTGTAGCTTCTAAACCAATGAATGGAACTCAATGCTGTGTATAAGAAAGTTAAAGGGCATTCTTTTACCTTTAAAATGAGTCTTTGATGACCGAAATCGGTTTACCACAACTCGAGTTAGAAATTAAAAAAGTGCAAAAAACGTTTTTTACACTTTAAAAAAAAACCTTACCATACAAAAAATTAAAAGTGCCCTTTTCTTACTCAGGGAGATGTACCTTAACCGAAAATCATGGTTTCATGAAGTGCGTATTTCATCAATTTTTTTTTGTAAACTGGTGTAATTATTGTCTTTAAAATGACAACATTTCTTATCAAATTCAATTTTTTGTGAAATGCGGTATCCTTTTGACACTCAATTGGGATCAATTTGACCCCAAAACGTTGATCCTAGAGGCAGTGACATTTTGAACAACAATTATTAAATTGACACTCAGAATTTTTTTTTGCGTGTAGGAACTAGAGCCCTGCACGAGTATACTCGTAAAGCCCTTTTTCTCCCATTTCAAAAAACAGCTCGATTAAATCAGCTCACAAAAATTTTCAAATCGAATAGCTCAGCTCCTAAATTTTTACAATGAGCTACTCGACTCGTTCGAAAACAAAGGGCTCATGGAATCATAAGCTCATGGAATCATGGGCTCGAGTAGCTCAGTTTTTCGACCGGAGCTGAAAAAACTATTTAATTTTTTAATTTTGCTTTAATTTGGATGAAGGATTTCTGTAGCTTTTTATGCAACCGCAATATCTTAAGATCAACTCGATTTAATATGTTCTCCTCTTTAATAAATAGCTATCCTCGATGGACCGCCATTTTTTTAAGAGTTTGCAAGAAAAAACAAGAGGGAACGCTATAGTCGAGTGCCTCGACTATCAAATACCCGTTACTCAGCTAAAGTCAGCAGTCTTAAGCAGGGCAAACCAAGCAGCCGCTTCAAAAAATTAAAAAAAATTATTCTACATTTCGGTAGGCGTTTATAACCCAAACAAAATGGCGTTTACACCTTTGCTCTAGCTTCAAAACTGTGGGTGCCACAGTTTTTCGCGGTTTGTGGGCGTTAGGGGGGAGAGGGGGTGGTTTATTTTGGCCAATCCATAGGTATTGAAGAAACGAATACACATTCCTTTTCCCGTTAATCTAGCTGCAAAACTGTGGGTGCCACAGTTTTTCGCGGTTTGTGGGCGTTAGAGGAGGCGTGGCACATCGGCGAGAAAAACTTTCCTGCGTATTAACCCCTAGAATCTGCATGCCAAATCCCAATCTTCTAGCTTTTATAGTTTCCGAGATCTCAGCGTTCATACAGACGGGTGCCACTGTTTTTCGCGGTTTGTGGGCGCTAGGGGGTTTCCCACTTTGGTCTATCAATATGTATTGATGAAACAAATACACATTTCTTTTCCCGTTAATATAGCTTCAAAACTGTGGGTGCCACAGTTTTTCGCGGTTTGTGGGTGTTAGAGGGGGCGTGGCACATCGGCGTGAAAAACTTGCGCTGCGTAATAACCCCTAGAATCTGCATGCCAAATCCCAATCTTCTAGCTTTTATAGTTTCCGAGATCTCAGCGTTCATACAGACGGGTGCCACTGTTTTTCGCGGTTTGTGGGCGTTAGAGAAGGCGTGGCACATCGGCGTGAAAAACTTGCGCTGCGTATTAACCCCTAGAATCTGCATGCCAAATCTCAATCTTCTAGCTTTTATAGTTTCCGAGATCTCAGCGTTCATACAGACGGGTGCCAAGGTTTTTCGCGGTTTGTGGGCGTTAGGGGGGGCGTGACACATCGGCGTGAAAAACTTGCGCTGCGTATTAACCCCTAGAATCTGCATGCCAAATCTCAATCTTCTAGCTTTTATAGTTTCCGATATTTCAGCGTTCATACAGACGGACGGACAGACGGACAGACGGACATGGCTAGATCGACTCGGCTAGTGATCCTGATCAAGAATATATATACTTTATATGGTCGGAAACGCTTCCTTCTACCTGTTACATACTTTTGCACGAATCTAAAATACTTTTTTACTCTACGAGTAACGGGTATAAAAACCTGCTTGTCGACCATAGTTTTCTTGTAACGAGAACGTGTTTAGCTTATTATAAATTTTTGACATGAGCTACTCGATCCGAACTGTTTGAAAGGGCTCATGGAATCATGGGGTCATAGAATCATAGGCTCATGGAATCATAGGCTCATAGGGGGAGCTCTTACTCGATAATTCCATGATCCCATGAGCTATGATTCCAAAGTCACAAACAAACAGATCAAGCTCAAGCTCAGAGCTGATTATACCCGTTACTCGTGAATTTGTTAACATTATCGGATTTTCCTTTAACAACCCTAAATGTCCCTTATTTGTTTTCAAATAATGTTGGAAACTGCTCGAGCGTACAGAGTCGCCAAAGTCCAAAAACAAAGTTCCTATCAAATGTCCCCCTATCAAATTTCACATGAAATAATGTGGTATTCCGAACCAAAATACTTATTTCGTTAATTAGGAAAAATTATCTTTCCTATTAAAAAACCATGAACTTTATCGGATAAGTTTAAAATAAATCCCAACGAAATACTTACTTATTTCCATAACGTGACAACTCTAGGCCATTTTGACCAAATCCGAGTGGTATTTAGAACAAGGGCGGAAGATTTGCATTAATTGTAAGGGTAGAATTTATCAGGTTTTGAGGTGCAACCACAAAATAATTCCTAATAAGTCAAATATGCAATTAATTCAAATTCCAATGATGCAATTATGCACATAAAACATTAAGGAATTTGATAAAAATAATATTGTCATATAAAGATGACGCGAAGTATTTTTAAAAAATTAATTTTTATGCTGGCGGACTTAAGTCCGAATATCAAATGCTTGGCGGAAGTTTCCGTGTGAATTTTTCGGAAGTTAACAGAGTAACAACAGAGAGAAATTTAAATCCGTGCAGTTCTTTCGGAAGTGAATCTTGGAACAGGTCTGGGAAATTCGATTCCGTGTGAATCTTTCGTAAGTGAGAACTCTAAAAGGGCCGTATATTTCGAGTCCCAACTTTCTAGCTCTTATAGTTTCCAGGATCTCAGCGTTCACACGGACGGACAGACGGCGGACAGACATGGCTAGATCGACTCGGCTTGAGATCCTGATCAAGAATATATATTCTTTATAGGGGCGGAAATTGATCCTTCCACCTGCTACATACTTTTCCCCGAATAAAATATACCCGAAAATATACAAGCTAAATTAAATAAAACTCAGACTTGCACGAAATAGAATCGACGTTGGGAATTCCATATAAAATAAAGAAAGGCCTTGTATATGGTGAGTTTTTGGTGGAAATAAGGTCTTCGACTTGTAATGTGCCCTACACATGCAATTGAACTTCACCCGCTGCTCAGCTGTTGATTTGGCATTTCCTGTCGCCTACATGGACAGAAAAATCGATTGATAGATGTTAGTTGTACTAGTTCTGGGGGTTGTTGGAGGTTTTATATTGCAACAACAAGCTATGACCAGACTTCAAACACGACGAGGCGCGACGACGCACACTGGGGTAACCGACTCCAAACGTGACGATAACTTATACGGGCCAAACAAATGGAATTTTGTGAATTATTTTGAAAGTAAAAACCATATTCTTTTGGACATTCCATTGAGATTTTTTTAAAATTAATATTTATTTCAATGAGTTTTTAAAAGTGATGATTTTTATACCCTTAATGATATAATGATCGCAGTAAAGTAGACGTGTCCGACCCCGTATGTCCGTCTGTCTGTTCATTTCTACGCAAAATTAGTCCCTCAGTTTTGAAATTATCAGGATGAAAATTTATTAAAAGTCGGCTTTCTATTGCAGGTAGTATATAACAACTATATGTTAGACCTTTAATGGCAAAAATCGGATGGAAAAAAACTATAGCTTTGATGTTTATTGAAATATAACCTAATGCTTTTGAAAATATTATTTTTTTACTGTTGTGAATTTTGAATTACATTTTATAAAAACCGGACGAGATTATCATTGTAAAAATGTGAAATTTAATGGAAAATGAATACTCTGGAAAATAAATTTTATTTTGTAATTAAATTTAACATAAATCGGACGACTATAATATATAGCTGCCATAGGAATGACCTATCAATTAATGTCAAAATTATACGTAAAGTTCTATAATTTAGTTTGTTGCAAATCAAAATTTAACATTTTTGTAATTTCGAATTAAATAGGAATGATCTGCAAGGGTATATAAACTTCGGCTGGCCGAAGTTAGCTTTCTTTTCTGTTCTTGGTTGAATTACATTACGGGAAATCTGCTTATAAAATAGATACATAATTTCTTCATCCCCCAATGCTGAACACATCTCTGTTTTTCACACTAGCAAATAATCGAATTAATCGACTCTTTTGAATCGGTCAGCCCAGTGTGCGACAGTTCTTATTACGAACATTTTAGTTGTGCCTCGAACAAAGAAGGCACTGAGGGGTGGCTAAGTCGGACCTGATATAATGCATTCAGGGGAGGGCCTGTGAGTCATACATGGAGACTATAACAAAATAAGTCGTTAGCAGACACCGGATGTATAAAAATATGTATGTATGTACATATGTATACGGGCAAACTAAGCGAGGAAAAACTTCAATTAATCTCCCAGGTGTTGAAACTTTAAATTATTTTTCATCACACTTAAGTTAAACGGCTTACAATACTGCAGAAAATGAAATGGATGTGCAAAACGACACCTAACGTCCAAAACTTACAAAAAATTTTCAATGTATGGTCCGTTTTGAGTTTTCTATATGAGTATATGCACACAAAAAACTATATATGTAGTTACAGTCGGATAGTTACTTAAGCCTTGTACTCAGTACGACGAAAACTGCTGGCTAACCATAGGTGTAAGCGAGAGGAAAATAGTCAGCTAAGGCCTTTAGCTAAAACTTTTGTCATAGGAATCTCTTCCAACCGAAAACCGTTATGTTTCTTACGTACATCATTGCACCGTCTTCGGTTGGAAGTGATTTCTGTGACACCCCCCGTATTAAGTATTTTTGGAATCTAAAAATCAGTCACTTTTAATAGTCGGAAAACCAAATGAAATGCACCGTTTGGTTACTATTCAGATAACCTTTTTAAATCCGCAATGATCATGATTTTTAATTGATATTTCTCAGAAATAATCATTCAGGGGATTCCCTAAACTGTAAAATTTCTGAATTGTTGAAAATTCATCAGAAAATTTAAGCAATTAAGGGAACGACCATAAATGAATCCTGTTGAAATTTTAAACAGCTGCTATTTGTTGAAAGTGTTTACGGATCTTAAAATATGTAAAGATTGTCTTTGTATTGCTGTTACACTCTAAAATTGGTACCGAGGAATGGGTAACTACAAATATACATTCTAATTTTATTTTAAAGTAAATAATTCGTACTGGTGATACTAAAATTCTGCAGAGTTGCCACAACTTTCATTAAAAGTGGTGACAACTCTGGTATTCAGCAATTCAACAAAATTTTTAACATCCCTGAGGCGGTTGAATTGCTGAAATTTCTGAAGGTATGTATGAAGGTTTGTATGGAACAGCTGACTGAAATAAAACATTTTAGCAATTCAACAGTTTAGGGAATACCCAGATTATTTTCGAGTTGTATAAATTTATATCAGGAATAATCATTACATGTAAGCGAAAAAAAATATCGCTCACAAATAATGATTCTTTTGTGAGCGATATTATTTTGCTTAAAAATATCACTCAAAGTGCGATTGCAGCCGTACTAAGCTGAATTTTAAAAATATTTAAATGTGTGCTCGTTGGTAAACGCACGGAGTACACCCAAAACAAGAGGGAACGCTATAGTCGAGTGCCTCGACTATCAAATACCCGTTACTCAGCTAAAGCAAGCAGCCTCAAGCAGGGCAAGCCAAGCAGCCGCTTTAAAGTGGCGTCATCTACCGGCCATTTCATAATTAGATTACAACTTTTTACTGAGTGGGACGATTTAAAAAATTTCTTCTACATTTCGGTAGGCATTAATAACCCAAACAAAATGGCGTTTACACCTTTGCTCTAGCTTTAAAACTGTGGGCGCCACAGTTTTTCGCGGTTTGTGGGCGTTAGGAGGGAGGTGGGGTTTCCTAATTTGCTCTATCAATATGTACTGATGAAACGAATACACATTCCTTTTCCCGTTAATCTAGCTTCAAAATTGTGGGTGCCACAGTTTTTCGCGGTTTGTGGGCGTTAGAGGGGCGTGGCACATCGGCGTGAAAAACTTGCGCTGCGTATTAACCCCTAGAATCTGCCTGCCAAATCCCAATCTTCTAGCTCTTATAGTTTCCGAGATCTCAGCGTTCATACAGACGGGCGCCACAGCTTTTCGCGGTTTGTGGGCGTTAGGGGGGAGGGGGTTTCCCATTTTGGTCAATCAATAGGTATTGAAGAAACGAATACACATTTCTTTTCGCGTTAGTCTAGGTTCAAAACTGTGGGCGCCACAGTTTTTCGCGGTTTGTGGGCGTTAGAGGGGCGTGGCACATCGGCGTGAAAAACTTGCGCTGCGTATTAATCCCTAGAATCTGCATGCCAAATCCCAATCTTCTAGCTTTTATAGTTTCCGAGATCTCAGCGTTCATACAGACGGGTGCCACAGTTTTTCGCGGTTTGTGGGCGTTAGAGGGGGCGTGGCACATCGGCGTGAAAAACTTGCGCTGCGTATTAACCCCTAGAATCTGCATGCCAAATCCCAATCTTCTAGCTTTTATAGTTTCCGAGATCTCAGCGTTCATACAGACGGACAGACAGACGGACAGACAGACGGACAGACGGACATGGCTAGATCGACTCGGCTAGTGATCCTGATCAAGAATATATATACTTTATATGGTCGGAAAAGCTTCCTTCTACCTGTTACATACTTTTGCACGAATCTAATATACCCTTTTACTCTACGAGTAACGGGTATAAAAATTCGATACCAAACGTAGGGCAATTTAACATTATGCCGTATAAATTTTGACTGAATGCGTAGGTTCAATTAGGTTTATTACTTTGAATGCTCAAAAATTACTCATCACTATCTCTAAGGCTGGCGAAAATCCTCCAGCTGAACCCTCCACGAGGGTGCCGGCTGGGCAATGGTCACTGCATTTCCCTGAGCAGGGTAATGCAATGTCGCTTGTCCTTCCCGGGGCAATGCAGTGTCCAGCTAAACCGACTGGTTCAACCCCTTGAAGGAGGTGCCTGGCGGTAGGCATAAAACGCAAGTGGATGGTTCCCCTGAAAACAAACCAGTATGAACGACGAGGCTGAAGAAATCCGGGCTGGGATGTCAGCCCAAACGTCGATGGGAAGTACGACTGCTACCATCGGCGGGCACGGGGAGGAGCAATCCTGTCTGCGTGTCGTCAGCGTTCGAACCCCTGGGATGACGGGAGCAGGTAATCTCAGCGGCAATGCTACTGCCATAACATCTCAGGCAAAGTTAAGTCGCTCGGGTGCCGTTATCGCAGTAGACTCGGACTCGGAGAGCGTGCTAAACGAAGCCCAAATAAGCCATACCCGCTTGCCTGAACCCGGTTCCAACTCCCATCATAGGAAAGGGCCGAATCGTAGAAGCGAGGGTATGAAGGCTAAAGCGCTATACAAGGTAGCCCTCAAGATTAAGAGCCGGCTCCAGGACAAAGCGACCCTTTCCCAGAAGGAGAAGGAAAAGCTTGCCTTGGCAGAGCAAAAGTTTGAGGATGGAAGGCTGCACTTCGCAAGCAAACCCGCGATGGCATCGACAAGCGGATTTGTGAACAAGGTAGAGGACTTTGCCAACAAAACGCAACGCTCACACGAGAGTGCCGCCAAGGACATTCCGGTGAGCAAGCGGAAACGCGGGACCAAGGAAGCAGGCCCTCCGCCACCCAAAGCAGCAGTGAAGCTCAACAAAAAGGCCAGGGTCAGTGATGTACTTAACCGACACCTGATCGTGGCACTCATGACAGGAACGACGAGAATGGGAAGATGACGGAGGCGCGCTGGAAGATCGTCCATGCGCGACTCGCTCTCTCTGTGAACGTATGGAAGAGGCACCCACAGCCCCCATGCCCACATTCGATGGTGCAGGGTGGCTGAACGGTGTTAAAATCCTGAAGTGCAACGACAATCCGACCAGGAAATGGCTGACGCAAACAGTCGGCAAACTGGAGGCATTGTGGGAGGGGGCCAAGCTAGAGGTGGTGGACAGGGAACTAATCCCATCCTCACTAAAGGCGAAAGTGGTCTTTCCCATCGCAATCCAAGGGGATCAGCGCTGAAGCTGCTTCAACGGCAGAATTCAGACGTCCCAACGTCAGATTGTAAGATTCTGCACATGGCCAACCCACTACCCAGTAAGGGGGCCAAAGTGTGGTTCTCCAAATCAACAAGGAGGCGGAGGATCTGCTGTACCCAAGATTCGGGAAGATGGCACATCGGCGTGAAAAACTTGCGCTGCGTAATAACCCCTAGAATCTGCATGCCAAATCCCAATCTTCTAGCTTTTATAGTTTCCAAGATCTCAGCGTTCATACAGACGGACAGACGGACAGACAGACGGACAGACAGACGGACAGACAGACAGACGGACAGACAGACGGACAGACAGACGGACAGACAGACGGACAGACAGACGGACAGACAGACGGACAGACGGACATGGCTAGATCGACTCGGCTAGTGATCCTGATCAAGAATATATATACTTTATATGGTCGGAAACGCTTCCTTCTGCCTGTTACATACTTTTGCACGAATCTAATATACCCTTTTACTCTACGAGTAACGGGTATAAAAAGTCTATATGTATAACTTCAAATTTATTAATAAAAAGGATAAAAAGGACCATAATTCTTTCACTTCCTAATGCAGAATTTTATTATCTTTCACCACATATAACTCACATTAAGCAAATCCAAAATTTGTTTTTTGAATTAATCGTCACTTTTAGGGTCGCTCACCCCAGTGTGCTGCGTCTCAAGAGGCGCCACCCCGAAGACAAGGGTGCACACATCCTGCAGGTAGGCGATATGGAAAAGGACATAGGTCCGGAAGCCATCGTGGATGCCGGCCAGGACCTCGCTCTGGATGACTCGGAAGATGAAGAGGACGGTGACCGGACAGTTATAGCCAACCCGTCGAGCGAAGATGAGCCAGCCGCCCATGGTGCTGAGGGTGCTGCAGCTCAATCTTAATAAAAGCATAATCGCATCGGCGGAGCTCCTGATTGCCCTGGAGCAAGGGCCCGTCGACATAGCCTTGATTCAGGAGCCATTGATTGCCTCGGGTAATATAGTGGCCGGACTAAGGTCCTCAATCTACAACACATTCTACTCACCAGCGGTAAGCAGGAACAGAAGCGTCGTACTTGTACGGAAGGGTATCCATGCTAACCTTATACATGTAAAGGGACATAGTATTTTGGTCTCTGAATGGAGGGTCCTAAAAACGCCATCCTTCTCAGACCATAGTTATATTCAGTTCAGATACGATTTCAAAAGTACCCCAAAGGTAACTGTCTATAGAAACCCCCGGAACACGAACTGGGAAAAGTCTACAAGGACAGTGACCTCAAAACTCGCGACTAGCCCGGACGCAGTAAAATCCGTGAAATCCCTAGAGACCCTCTCCAAGGATTTAATGGACGCGTATCACGCAGCATGCCCGACATCAAGAACAAGGAAGAAGACCAAGCCACCATGGTGCAACCGAGAACTGACGCAGGGCACAGAGAAGTTCGTGGAGAAACTTCTGCCGCTTTCGAAGCAGTCTACCATACAGAGTCAGCAGCAGCGCGACGACGGACAGTGGACTGAGGGAAGTGCAGAGGGCCTAACAGCACTTATGCAATCGCATTTCCCAGGATGCACGGATGGACTCGATGGAATATTTCCAGCCATGCTGCATGCGACCAAGGAAAGGATCACCTCACGGCTGTATGAAATATACCCGACTCGGGTAAGCACGGGCTATATCCCAATCCAGTAGAGGACCTCTCGGATTGTCTTCCTTCAAGGATTACAGGCCGATAAGCCTTACCTCTTTCATTCTCAAAAACACACTAAGGAATATGCCCTTGAAGTATTCGTAGATATATCCGGAGCATTCAACAATGTCAAGACGGATGCTATAATGGATCGGCTGGAAGCGACCATCACGCACCCCGCAACAAGCCTCTAGATAAGAAACCTGCTTAGCTGCAGGCGAAGTGGGGCACTGCTTCCATGGTAGGGGGGCACTCAGAGGCACACCACAAGGTGGGGTCCCCTCGCCTCTTCTATGGAATTTGGTGGTCGACGATCTAATTATGGAATTTGGTGGTCGACGTTCTAATTAAGAGATTCGAGAGGAGAGCCCCAAAAATAACTGCCTACGCGGACGACATAGGCATAATTATTACGGTAGTCTGTCCATCGACCCTCAGCTCCATAATGGAATCAACTCTCAGGGAGATATGTGAGTGGGCGGAAATGGTGGGACTCAGTATCAATGCGGACAAGACGGACCTCATTCTCTTTACTAAGAGATACAAGGCACCGAAATGGACCCCCCCAAAGATTGGCGCAACCAGGCTGACCCCGAAAACGCAGGTCAAGTACCTCGGAACAATACTGGACTGCAAGCTGGCATGGAGACCCAATAGATTAGAAAGGGTGAAAAAGGCCACCGTGGCGCTATATGCCTTCAAGAAGATGCTCAGCAGCACATGCGGCCTGTCGCCTACTCTGATTCACTAGATCTACATCTCGGTGGTGCGTCCGACTCTAATGTATGGAGCCTTAGTGTGGTGGCAAGCCACTGAAAAGAAGACCTACACCAAGCTTATGGAGAGAACTCAGCGGCAGGCACTGGTCTCCCAAACAACATCTCACGCCGAGCCGAACTACGGTGTAATTCGGACCGTGCCAAGAGTCAGCCTGGCTGGGGCCGGGATCAAAAACTAGCCCAGTCTCAAACGGTGGGCTCAGATGGCGACGTCCTGTTCTATCTACCGCCTTACCCGGGTATCGCGGATCTCTGCCAGGGCGGACCTTTCCCCTTTTCCGCAGCTCGTAGGATCAATTATGGAAACAACAATACAAAACACAAAC
Organism: Drosophila mimetica; assembly: GCA_037075245.1. Classification (NCBI taxonomy): domain Eukaryota; kingdom Metazoa; phylum Arthropoda; class Insecta; order Diptera; family Drosophilidae; genus Drosophila; species Drosophila mimetica. The sequence goes on along the minus strand of JBAMCH010000007.1, from coordinate 27,998,838 downwards.
AAGAAAACAGAGACGGAAACTCACCAAAAGCCCAACGCTGCAAAGATGAACGCTGGTTCCATTGCAAGCACCAGTAGGGCTCAGAAAGGGCCTCATCCCAAACTAGTGATGTCGGGGGACAGAAAGACTGTCACAAACGCCTCCGCCACGTCCGCATCTGCGCCAAATTCAGCCGTACGCGCAGCAAAGTCGATCGGGTCATCCGCTGGTGTAAAGAAATTCACCCACGCAGAAAAACGGACTGCCGCCCAAACCCTGCGCTAACATGCCAAAAGCAACGTCGCCACGCCTTCGGCCGAATGGCTAAAGAAGGTAGAGTGGGCAAGGACGGCGTTCCCAAACTATAAGCAGGATCAGCCACAACAAGAAGGTGGTCAGGCAAACAGGCAACGCTCCATAGAGCTGCCCGGACCGTCCGCGAAAAGATCTAAGATCCAGCCGTTGGTTTTCTTTGCCGAGATTACTAACGATCGGGTCCTACCTGGACTCATTGGCAGGGAGAATCCGAAGAGTCCCAGCTGTCCCTAATATGCCTGCGTATGGTACGCGAGAAGCCCGGTTTATCGCCTTGCTGTATGGACGCGGGCTGGTACCAGGGCAGCGTAAAAGTGGTGGCCTGCGATAATTAGAGATCAGCTGACCTATATAAATGAATGAAGTGGACCTGAGCGACTCGGAGGCCGACGTTACTGTCGTGGAGGTTGTAACGAATAACGTCCTTCGAGGCAGGTGGAAAACTTTCCAATGCAACGCACGCTTTTGGGTATCGGCTGTGCTCGTCGGCTTGAGGAGTGGTTTAATGGTGTTGCACCGGAAAATGCCTATGTGTTGCCAGACTATCTTAAATTAGCGTGCTGCGACAAAATTCGCCTTTCAGATACATATAGACATGCACTGTGAGACGTAACTACAACCGGAGAAAACAAAACTACGAACTGACACCTAACATTCATACATACACATTTAGATACAACCACTGATCTAGTTGTGGTCGATAGCCCACCCTACCTTGGCCGTTTCTTTCCTAGAAAGAACTCTTTCAACGGCCCCTTTCCACATCTTACAGGCGCTGCCCCAGCCCGAGTTCAACCACTAGATCTTTAGCAGCACATTATAATTTATTTCCTAAAAACTAACATAAAACATTAAACATAAAAATACAAAGTAAATTAAAGAGTTTAAATAAAAATGGGGACATAAAAAAAATAAAAAAAATCAATTAACATTTAAACATTAAATCAAATTATATTTCAAATAATCATTTGCCCTAGATTGCATCCGCAAATCGCAAACTCTAAATATCGCACTTGCGACTGCAGGCCGAGCTGCCAAACATGTAAAAGCAATTAAAACGCAAAACCAAAACAAAAGCAAAGCATAAGTGCATCCGCTAGAATGCCAACATCGCCAATAGGCCGGGAATAAACTACCAGGCGCGCATGCGCAACCACTAGCGATCACTGACGTCGCTGCTCACGCCCTCAAGCGGCGACTATTTCTTATCTCTTCTTTCTATTGCTTTAGTTGTCGCGATGCATTGCGGCGGTGCGCTTTGATTTATTTTGACTCGCAAAACTTCGCTGCTCGCGGTCGCAAATTAAGATATAAATTGTACAAAAATTAATTTGTAACTCACTCAATTACCAGTGCCGCATCCTACGTCGAAAGCGCTTCCATACGAGGCTGCCGCATCTGTGAAGTAGAGATATAAAAAAAACAAGAGGGAACGCTATAGTCGAGTGCCTCGACTATCAAATACCCGTTACTCAGCTAAAGTCAGCAGTCTCAAGCAGGGCAAACCAAGCAGCCGCTTCAAAAAATTTAAAAAATTTCTTCTACATTTCGGTAGGCGTTAATAACCCAAACAAAATTGCGTTTACACTTTTGCTCTAGCTTTAAAACTATGGGCGCCACAGATTTCGCGGTTTGTGGGCGTTAGGGGGGGGGGGGGGTTTCCAACTTTGGTCTATCAATATGTATTGATGAAACGAATACACATTGCTTTTCCCGTTAATATAGCTTCAAAACTGTGGGTGCCACAGTTTTTCGCGGTTTGTGGGCGTTAGAGGGGGCGTGGCATATCGGCGGGAAAAACTTGCCCTGCGTATTAACCCCTAGAATCTGCATACCAAATCCCAATCTTCTAGCTTTTATAGTTTCCGAGATCTCAGCGTTCATACAGACGGGTGCCACTGTTTTTCGCGGTTTGTGGGCGTTAGGGGGAGGGAGGGTTTCCCACTTTGGTCTATCAATATGTATTGATGAAACAAATACACATTTCTTTTCCCGTTAATATAGCTTCAAAACTGTGGGTGCCACCGTTTTTCGCGGTTTGTGGGCGTTAGAGGGGGCGTGGCACATCGGCGTGAAAAACTTGCGCTGCGTAATAACCCCTAGAATCTGCATGCCAAATCCCAATCTTCTAGCTTTTATAGTTTCCGAGATCTCAGCGTTCATACAGAATGGGTCACAGTTTTTCGCGGTTTGTGGGCGTTAGAGGGGGCGTGGCACATCGGCGTGAAAAACTTGCGCTGCGTATTAACCCCTAGAATCTGCATGCCAAATCTCAATCTTCTAGCTTTTATAGTTTCCAAGATCTCAGCGTTCATACAGACGGACAGACGGACAGACGGACAGACAGACGGACAGACGGACAGACGGACAGACAGACGGACAGACGGACAGACGGACATGGCTAGATCGACTCGGCTAGTGATCCTGATCAAGAATATATATACTTTATATGGTCGGAAACGCTTCCTTCTGCCTGTTACATACTTTTGCACGAATCTAATATACCCTTTTACTCTACGAGTAACGGGTATAAAAACAAATTTCGCCTGCCTCGCTAACAAGCCTCGCGCATATTATGTAATAATTTTTTTGTGTTCGTTTGTTTTGTTCGCGCTACTTTTGTTCTGTTTCTTTGTTTTGTTAGATGGCCTGTGGTTCAAAAATTGAAAATATAAATCTAATGCAAAAACAAGAGGGAACGCTATAGTCGAGTGCCTCGACTATCAAATACCCGTTACTCAGCTAAAGTCAGCAGTCTCAAGCAGGGCAAACCAAGCAGCCGCTTCAAAAAATTTAAAAAATTTCTTCTACATTTCGGTAGGCGTTAATAACCCAAACAAAATTGCGTTTACACTTTTGCTCTAGCTTTAAAACTATGGGCGCCACAGATTTCGCGGTTTGTGGGCGTTAGGGGGGAGGGGGGGTTTCCAACTTTGGTCTATCAATATGTATTGATGAAACGAATACACATTGCTTTTCCCGTTAATATAGCTTCAAAACTGTGGGTGCCACAGTTTTTCGCGGTTTGTGGGCGTTAGAGGGGGCGTGGCATATCGGCGGGAAAAACTTGCCCTGCGTATTAACCCCTAGAATCTGCATACCAAATCCCAATCTTCTAGCTTTTATAGTTTCCGAGATCTCAGCGTTCATACAGACGGGTGCCACTGTTTTTCGCGGTTTGTGGGCGTTAGGGGGGAGGGAGGGTTTCCCACTTTGGTCTATCAATATGTATTGATGAAACAAATACACATTTCTTTTCCCGTTAATATAGCTTCAAAACTGTGGGTGCCACCGTTTTTCGCGGTTTGTGGGCGTTAGAGGGGGCGTGGCACATCGGCGTGAAAAACTTGCGCTGCGTAATAACCCCTAGAATCTGCATGCCAAATCCCAATCTTCTAGCTTTTATAGTTTCCGAGATCTCAGCGTTCATACAGAATGGGTCACAGTTTTTCGCGGTTTGTGGGCGTTAGAGGGGGCGTGGCACATCGGCGTGAAAAACTTGCGCTGCGTATTAACCCCTAGAATCTGCATGCCAAATCTCAATCTTCTAGCTTTTATAGTTTCCAAGATCTCAGCGTTCATACAGACGGACAGACGGACAGACGGACAGACAGACGGACAGACGGACAGACGGACAGACAGACGGACAGACGGACAGACGGACATGGCTAGATCGACTCGGCTAGTGATCCTGATCAAGAATATATATACTTTATATGGTCGGAAACGCTTCCTTCTGCCTGTTACATACTTTTGCACGAATCTAATATACCCTTTTACTCTACGAGTAACGGGTATAATAAATAAAATTAACTTAATTTATGGTCATGTTTGGTTGGGGCGGAATGCTATTTCGCCGAATTTTGAGTGCTGCACCAATTTAGGCGGGGGAAAAAAAAAATTCAACCCCGAAGATCAGCGGTTCTAGTCACCCACAAAACGCATTCTTCGATTCACCCTTAGCGAGCCACTGCACTTGCAAGTGGCCAGAAAACACAAGCACGGGATTTCACTTTATGCTAAACTATGCTGGAGCTGCAACAAAACTCATCAGCATTGGTACTACTTATGAAAAATTTCCTACCCACTTTTGCACACACTTGAAAATTCACTTGCTTATGGCCTGCTGCCGCCAGTGGGCCGCCTTATATACCCCCGCAAGACGCCACCAAGCTGCAATTCCACCACTCCGCCATTTAGCAACGGAGAGGCGCGAAAATCTTTGCAACTCCTTGCTCTCGATCGACTCTCCTAGCAACCCACACAGCCACAGTTTTCCCGGACCTATTAGGAGCGCAGCATGTTGCTCTACCTCTCCCAAATGTTCCTAGGAACATTGCTGCCAGCATTCGCAAAGAAAATGTTGCTAAGCTTCGCCGGTGCAGGTCTAAGCTAAGCCCCAGAATGTTGGGTACATTGCTGGTACACGCGCCCTTACAAATTCCCCCTGCCAAAATCAGACTGGGGATCGCAGAATAACCACACCCAAAAAAAAATCCTGAGTGTCAATTTAATAATTGTGGTTCAAAATGTCACTGCCACTAGGATCAAATTTTTGGTGTCAAATTGATCCCAAATGAGTGTCAAAAGTATACCGCATTTTTCAAAAAATAGAACTTGATAAGAAATATTGTCATTTTAATGACATAAGGGTCACATTGATAGCGATAATTGTCATTTTTCGATTTCTCAAGTTCGAACTTCTATTTTCGAAGTTCGAAATGTGCCTAACGCGAGAAGACGCAGCTATTGCACTGTCACTGTGAGTTCGAAAGTGAGAAAAAGAAGACGCGCTTTTTGTGTGTTAAGAGTTTTAAGCGTGTTAAATGTTATACAAATCAGGTGAGTACATTCTAATACGATAATTACAATAATATTAGGATCTAGGATTAGTTAAATTTCCAGAAATAGCTCTTGCGCGTATGTATATATAGAACGCAGTTGTCCGAAACTGCACAAGGCTGTTACATACACACATATGTACATATATATATATGTACATATGTGCTTATGTAAGCACTGGCGATTCTTTGCTTGCCATTTTTGTGTGTTGTTCGATTATTTTTATTTAAGAACATTTTCTTTTTAGGTTGACAATGGCGGACATGGAAGGATATCAACCGGACTGCCCATTCACTTGCACATCATATCGGATGTAACCCCATTTGCTTGAAAGAAATTATTTTAAAATAAGTTAATATATGAAGTAATAAAAATAAAAAACAAATTTAATAAAAATATTATTGATTAATCTTAAAAGAAATGCAAGAAAAATTATTCAATGGTTTTGATTTTTTCGGTGCGGAATAAAATTTTTTGGTGGTCTTGTTGATACCAGAAGTGGATCAAATTACTGCGAGAAAGTGTCAATGTGGCCGTATTTTCATACTAAGAAAATGACACCGGCTAGTGTCTCTTTGACACCAAAAAGGGTCAAATTGATATTTTCGAAAATATTAAAGTGACACCAGAACAGGGTCAATTTGATGATCTTCGGATCGGGTTTTTTTTGCAACTCAATAGTGTCACATTGACACCTAAATAGGGGCACATTGATGACTATTTTTTTTTGGGTGCAGGACTGATTCCGCGTGTAGCCAGCTATTGCCGTATGTCCTTGGCGTGATATTTGCCCAAAAACTTTAGACCGAATCCAACTTTCGTAGAAGCATGTACGTGGTACCAGCAGTAATCATTTGCTGCCCAAAGGCCATATAGTACGGACTGGTACCCACACTGGAATGCACTGCTGATCTCAAGGCGCAGCATATGTGCGACAAATACTTGTCCCAATCTTTCTGGTCGTCTTTAACATATGAGCGGATAGCCGCAACCACCGAACGATTAACTCGTTCTGCAGCATTCCCTTGGGGAGCATGAACTGCCGTAAAAGCGTGAGTGACTTTGTACTCATCTAAAAGTTTCTTAAATGTCTGCGACCGGAACTGAGATCCATTGTCCGAAATTATTACCTCCGGAACGCCGAATACGTGGAATAATTCTGTCTCCAGATATTTCACCACAACGTCCGCAGTAATCTTCTTCAAAAGCAACGTCGCCACGCCTTCGGCCGAATGGCTAAAGAAGGTAGAGTGGGCAAGGACGGCGTTCCCAAACTATAAGCAGGATCAGCCACAACAAGAAGGTGGTCAGGCAAACAGGCAACGCTCCATAGAGCTGCCCGGACCGTCCGCGAAAAGATCTAAGATCCAGCCGTTGGTTTTCTTTGCCGAGATTACTAACGATCGGGTCCTACCTGGACTCATTGGCAGGGAGAATCCGAAGAGTCCCAGCTGTCCCTAATATGCCTGCGTATGGTACGCGAGAAGCCCGGTTTATCGCCTTGCTGTATGGACGCGGGCTGGTACCAGGGCAGCGTAAAAGTGGTGGCCTGCGATAATCAGAGATCAGCTGACCTATATAAATGAATGAAGTGGACCTGAGCGACTCGGAGGCCGACGTTACTGTCGTGGAGGTTGTAACGAATAACGTCCTTCGAGGCAGGTGGAAAACTTTCCAATGCAACGCACGTTTTTGGGTATCGGCTGTGCTCGTCGGCTTGAGGAGTGGTTTAATGGTGTTGCACCGGAAAATGCCTATGTGTTGCCAGACTATCTTAAATTAGCGTGCTGCGACAAAATTCGCCTTTCAGATACATATAGACATGCACTGTGAGACGTAACTACAACCGGAGAAAACAAAACTACGAACTGACACCTAACATTCATACATACACATTTAGATACAACCACTGATCTAGTTGTGGTCGATAGCCCACCCTACCTTGGCCGTTTCTTTCCTAGAAAGAACTCTTTCAACGGCCCCTTTCCACATCTTACAGGCGCTGCCCCAGCCCGAGTTCAACCACTAGATCTTTAGCAGCACATTATAATTTATTTCCTAAAAACTAACATAAAACATTAAACATAAAAATACAAAGTAAATTAAAGAGTTTAAATAAAAATGGGGACATAAAAAAAATAAAAAAAATCAATTAACATTTAAACATTAAATCAAATTATATTTCAAATAATCATTTGCCCTAGATTGCATCCGCAAATCGCAAACTCTAAATATCGCACTTGCGACTGCAGGCCGAGCTGCCAAACATGTAAAAGCAATTAAAACGCAAAACCAAAACAAAAGCAAAGCATAAGTGCATCCGCTAGAATGCCAACATCGCCAATAGGCCGGGAATAAACTACCAGGCGCGCATGCGCAACCACTAGCGATCACTGACGTCGCTGCTCACGCCCTCAAGCGGCGACTATTTCTTATCTCTTCTTTCTATTGCTTTAGTTGTCGCGATGCATTGCGCCGGTGCGCTTTGATTTATTTTGACTCGCAAAACTTCGCTGCTCGCGGTCGCAAATTTTTTTTTTTTTTTTTTTTTTTACATATATGCTTTATTTATTGAATCTTCTCTATAATGAGACTAACAATAAGTATATCAAATCTTAATAATATAACTTAAATTACAGTCATGTAGACTGAATCTGGACTAACGGGCCCTAATATTTATAGCTGGGCTGGCAGGTCGTTTCGATGTAGACGAGATCGGTCTGAGACCCGTGTTAGGTTCCTTGCGAGATTATTTGGGTGCAGTGTAAGCTTATTATAGTAGGCCGCTTTCTGCTTTGATATTTCATCTTTAACCGGTGGTATGCCCAGATCCCTGTGGATGTTTTCGTTCCGAACATACCATGGTGCCCCAGTGATAGTTCGCAGGATTTTTGATTGTGAGCGCTGTATGATGTCAACGTTGCTGTTGCTCGCATTCCCCCACAGCTGGGAGCCGTAAGTCCAAATGGGTTTAAGGGTTGAGTTGTAGAGAAGAACTTTAAAGTCCAGACACAGGGGTGATCGAGAATTTATAATCCAGTGTAGGCTGCTAGCTTTCAGTTTGAGGTGTACTTTTTTGCATTCAATGTGCCTCCGCCAGGTTAGGCGCCTGTCGAGGTGTACGCCGAGATATGTTACATCGTTGGCTTGGGGGATCTGCGTATTATTCAAAGTTAACGGGGGGCACGATTGTCTATTAAGGGTAAACGTTATATGTTTACACTTTTGTTCATTAATTTTGATACGCCAGTCTGATAGCCATTTCTCGACTACCACTAAATGATCAGCTAGTTGAGCTGTTGCTCTAGTTGGGCATCTCGAGCGGCTTAGAATTGCGGTGTCGTCAGCAAATGTGGACGTGGTCAACCTATCGTTCGTAGGAATGTCTGCTGTGTATAGGACAAACAGGGTAGGGCCCAGTGCGCTACCTTGTGGGACTCCGGCTTCAATGTTATACTCGTTGGATGAGGTTGCATTGCATCTCACCTCGAAGACTCTGTGGTAGAGGTAAGACTCAAGTAACTTATGAGTGTTTTCTGGTAATAAATTTGTGATTTTATGCATAAGGCCTTCAAGCCACACTCGGTCGAATGCCTGAGAGACGTCGAGGAATATCGCACTACAATATTCCCGATGTTCGAAGGCTGTACGGATTTCTGATGTTATCCGGTTGACTTGCTCGATGGTTCCGTGGCTTTCTCGAAACCCGAATTGATGTGCCGGAATTACGTTTTGTTCTCTTAAATATGGTGTTATGCGCGTGAGCAGGCATTTTTCTAGTAGTTTGGATAGGCACGGTAGTAAACTTATTGGCCTGTACGATGAGGGAATTGTGTGGTCTTTCCCAGGCTTCGGTATCATTATAACCACAGACTTTTTCCATTTTTTGGGGTAGTAGCCAAGTTTAGTGATCCCGTTAAATAGTTTGCATAAAACATCCACTGCGCAGTTTGGAAGTTCAATTATCATTTTTGGGGTTATTAGGTCGCCCCCTGGAGCCTTTTTCGGTTTTAGTTGCTTCCTGATGACATTAGCAATTTCAGGAGCTTGAAACAAAATCGGGTTAATTGCAATTTCAGAGCTAAGAGGCGGTAGTTGAAAAGAGTTTGTGGCGGCGTTTGGCTGAAATACGTTTTGTAGGTGCAAAGCAAATGTTTCGGCTCTGTCTTCGTCACTGCGGGCCCAAGTTCCCGAGGAGTTTCTAATAGGAGTGACTGATTCTATTGGAGAGCTTAAATTTGGGTGGGCTCTCCACAAGGGATGCTTTGTGCTGGTCGGCGACAGTCTCTCTATGTACCGGCGCTGCGCAAGCTCTTCTTCTTGCTTAAGGGTTTTGGTGAGTCTGCGGGTGGCTTCATTAAAGAGTTGCTTCGAGTGGGGCGATCTGCAAGATTGCCAAGCTCGTCGTAGGCGTCGTTTTTCCCGAACTAGTTGTTCGATTTGCAGATTAGTTTTGTAATGGCTGCTACGCCCAATTGTCTCTTCTGGTGTTGAGATTTTGGCTGCTGCCACGAGTACCGACTCCAGGGCAACAGCACAGAAGTCGATGTCATTCTCAGTGTCAAGCTGTGGTGTAAGCTCAATGTGGGAACTTACATACTTTTTATATTTTAGCCAGTTAGTTCTATGCGAGGTCAGCCTGGATGGGTGCTCGATTATATTGGGGCTTTGAAGAAGAGTTATTAAAACGGGCGAGTGATCCGATGATAAGTCCGATAGCGATTTGGCGCTTACTAAGTTTCTTGGGATGTTCTTGGTCACAGCGAAGTCAATTAAGTCCGGAAGTTTTCTGGGATCAGTTGGCCAGTATGTGGGGCTGCCAGGAGAGACATAGTCGAGTTTATTGCTCAAATTTATAATTGCTTTATAAAGTTGTCTTCCTTTAGGTGTCACGAGTCTTGATCCCCAGTGCGTGTGCTTGGCGTTGTAGTCTCCTCCTGCTAAAAAGCGATCTCCGAGTGAATTGTAGAAGTCCAAGAATTGCTCTTCAGTTATTGTAAAACGTGGTGGGCAATAGACAGCGGCTATAGTGATACTGCCGTTGCCTGCTTGTAATTTTATAGATGTAGCCTGCAAATAATTTGTTGCAAACCTCTGGTGAAAGTGGTGATTTATGCGTTCCCTGATTAAGATTCCGGTTCCACCGTGGGCCTTGCCATCCGGATGATCTGTGCAGTATAAGGTATACCCTCTTATTTGAAAGTTGTATTTACTTGTTAGATGAGTTTCTGCCAGCAGCATTACATCTACTTGGTTTTCATTGAGGAATTGAGTTATTTCAAGTTTGTGCCGTGAAACGCCATTGGCATTCCACATGGATATTCGGAGGCAAGACATTTATTTAGATTGTTGGGATGTAAGCAAATTTATTAAAATGTTTTGGTTTTGCATAAGGTTTTGCATCGTTGTTTTCATGAAGGACATAAATTCCATCATACCCTGTTGTAAAGTCAGCATCATGGTTTCGATGTTGCTTGGTATTTGTCCAATAGGTTGCTGAGGTGTGATTATATTTTGCCCAGAGCATTGAGTTTGTGGGGTTCCCGTCTGGTTGCCAAGTCCTGATTTTAAGGCACTGGCGTATGAAACTCCCCCATTTGTGTTGAGGGGCCCAAATGAAGATCTGGCTGCTTTCGCAAAGAAGACATCAGGTGTTGTTTGGGATTGCACGTAGGCATTTTGTGCATTCTGGGAGCGTGCGTATTTTGCCTGTTGCAGCCGACTCTTCAGCTCTTTATAGACCGGGCAGCCTCGGTAGTTTGCGGTATGATTTTCTCCACAGTTAGCGCATTTCTTCGTCTTTGGGTCTTCTTTGTTTGCAGGGCACGGCTCGGAGTTGTGGAAGCCTCCACAAGCTACGCAGACAGATCGAAGCCCGCAGTTGTTTCTGGTGTGTCCATACTCTTGGCAGTTTGTGCATTGCAGCGGACCATTTCTGCTTATGCGGTTCTTCAACAGTAATCCTTCTATGCAACAGGAATTGCAGTTTGTAGATCGGGTGCACTTCATTCTTCTTCAAGGCTCTGCTTTCTGGCTCCAGTTCGACCTTAAAGAGTGGTTGCGGCTTTTTATTTCTGTTGAGAATATTAATAATGTTTTTTGCAAGAAATCCTTTTTCTTTCAGTGCCTCTACTATCTCATTTTTGGATACGTCGGGCTCTATGCCCTTTAGCACCACTTGCAAGCCCTTGCTACTCTTGAGCTGGTACGTGTAGTAGGGTTTCTTAGCCTCATCTAGGTATTTGGTTATAGCTCTGAATTGGTCTTCAGTTTTAGCTTGAAGCTTGGTTTCGTATATATTCCCTTTGACAAGAGGTGTAACATAAAAGTTGTCATTCCCGACCAGCGCAACGATTTTCTTTACTAGGGCATTTGAGTTCTGTTCCCTTATGTAAATTGGTGGGGGCTTTGGCTTCTTTTGTACAGCCTGTCCAGTCTCGGATTGATTATTTTCAATATCAGACAACAGGGCGAATCTGTTACTAGATGCCCCTGGTTGTTCGTTGCCTTTATTGGGGCAATTTTGTTTTGGTTTATTTCCAACCATTTTATTTTGCGGGCTTAACTTTCGCTTGATTTGGATGTAGCGATCCATGCCAGTCTGTATAGCCGGACCGACTTGTTGTTGTTTTGTATTGCCGTTATTGGCACTCGTACTTACAGTTGGCTTTGTAGTATTATTCGGCGCTGCAGAAGTTGCTAACGCATTCGAAATCGCGTTGTTGATTACGGAGACCGTTGATGTTGTTGTTGCAGTGGTTGCGGTTGCAGAAATTATCGAGGTCGCAGTGCTCGTGGCTGGTGAGTGAGTCGAAGCTGGGGGTGGGGTTCTACACTGCAAGCTCCATGAAGTGGGAGTTGGTGTTAGTAGGGCGGGAGAACAAGACCGTGCCCTCGCACTGTCAATGGTCAGTAGGGCTGAGTTGCTCTTTGAAGAAGCTCTCTCTACTTCTACATCACGGGTTGAGAAATAAGAGATATAACTGTTTCTCTGGTCTACGGAGCTTCTACGCTCATTTTTTGAATCGCCGCTCATTGAGCTATTAGTCGTGGCACTTCTTAGTTTCTTTTTATAATAATTATGCACTAGTTTTTTACATAGCACCAATTATTAAATATGTCTCTAATCTGCGTCTTCAGCAATAGGTCGCCTTTATTACACTACTCCAGTATTTGTAGGTTTCTGTTTTTTCACTTTTGACCGATTTTTTTCCGGAGCTCGCGCAAAACACGTCTGCACTCTCCGGGCGTTGGGTTATTATGATATTAAATTAAGATATAAATTAAATTAAATTAAGATATAAATTGTGTAACGAACTGATTTTTTATGTCTGCTCGCTACGAGATTCGTGCGGCTAGCTCAGAGAAGTTGTGTGTTCGTCCCACCAAATTTATAATAAACGTGACCGCCCAGGGGATCAGTGAAAAGCACAGAATTAACGGGTTCGAATAGGGTTTATTGCGGGTGTAATTACAGCGGGCTCAATGGCGGGTTGGGCCTGGATGTCGCCACTCGGGGTCCTCGGTGTCTCCTGGGGATGCTCGTCTCCGCACGTTGCTGCGTCGCCTCGGTGGTCGCTGGCCTCGTTGACTCCGTGCTCCGGTCCTGCAGATCCCTGTAGTTCCGTGAAGACGCTCGGTGATGCTCGACGATGCTCGTGCACGATGTACGGGCCCGACGACTACTTGTAGCGCCTCGGACTCACAAGGCGATCAGCCGTGTGGGCTTAGGGAAGCGTCACCGTTCCCAGACTAGGGTGAACAGGTGCTGCGCTCTACAGGCCCACGCCAATAGACACACAACCGCCTGTCCCTTGCTCTGTCCCGGATGGTCCCACTAGGGTTTCGCTCGGATCGCGCTGACAGTCGAGGTAACACCAGGAATCTGCCTAGCGCTCCACCTCGCTTTTACGCCTAGTGCAAACGAACGTTCCACCCTGGTCTGACCCTCTTGCTTATTGCCCGTGACGTTTCCGCGTAGCTCGGTGTCCCTTCTGGCGGGTGCTGTAGCTGACGATGTCCTGCGCCTCGCTCCTGGAGGTGCTGGTTGTGAGGCTGGACGTGGCGTGGCTTATGGTACTCGGGGTTTGGACACACGCCGATCCCGGGTTCGTGAACCGTTAGGTTTCTCTAGGACAGCGCCTTGAGATGATAACCGGTTCGCCCTTTCTGGCTGGTCTCGCCAGGACCTGTTCGAGTTCCACTTGACGGACTGGGCTTACGCCGGGACCCGACAAAGGAGTATTTGGAACAAGGCACCCTGGGTTTAGATGGCTCTCGCCCCGAGTTTTTGATCTCTTGTCGCAGGACTTCACTACTCAACTCTGCTAGACACGCCAAGCGTAATGCGAGGATTTAGTCGTAACAGGAGTAGGACGGTCCGCTTTGACTTAGCCGTGTGATGCCCTCTGGACCTCAGCTACCTGTGTCTCAATTCGGAGATTCCTGGTGGTCCAATCCCGAACGTCTCGACGTAGCGATCTTGCTCCTTGAAGGCTCCCACGGCGCTGCTTCCGACGACTGGGCTTGTGTTTCACTTGTAGATTACTTGGCACTGGTTCACTTTGTTATCTTGACTGATCTTTACGGGTTGACACCTTGTGATCGACTGATCCTGCTGCCAGCGCCCGGCGGCTTTATATAGGGCCTCCGGGTACCGTTATTTCCCCTTTGCGCTCTCTCCGCGGCATCTCTCCACTCCGGGTCCAAAGTCCGTGGATCCTGTTTGACCCACTTGTCCTTCACGCCCGGCTTCCAACCGCAGTTCCGCATGTTGCCGCCGTCCCGCTGATTCCACTGGTGCATGTGGCACGCCTGTGCGCCACTCAGCCTCTGAGATGTGGCACTTCTTAATCCTGGTCCAAAGTCCACGGCAGAGTCCAAAGTCCGGTGCTGTTCCGTTATTTCCCTTTTGCACACGGCACTCTGGCTCTGCCTGCGAAGTCTCCACTCTCTCACTCTCCGAACCTTGGTCTCCAAACTCTCTTTGCCAGAGTTCTCTCTCTCTGGAGTTGGATTCTCCACTCTCTCATTTGGTCTACAAACTCTCATTGACAAGAGTTCTCTCCAAACTCTCTTTCTCCAAACTCTCATACTTGCATCCTTGTTCTCCAATCTCTCTTCGCCGCACCGCTACTACGCGAATTCGCCGCGTAACTGGTAGGCGGCCGGCCATCCGTTATTCTTGCTGCTGGAATTTGTGGGGAGTTATTCAACTCCTCACATTCCCCCCTTACTTCGGGAAATTTTAAAACTTGGCTCCTACTCTCCGGCGTTTCCTTGTATTCACTAGCCTTCGAGTCCTTGTCATGTTCTGCTCGTTCCCTCGGCGCTCCCTCGTTGCTTCCCTCGACGCTCCCTCGACGCTTTCAACTCCGTGAGTTTCTACGGCGCCGGTCGTCCTCTTGCCGCAACTTTCAAAACTCCCGCGCCGATCCTCCATCTGGTCCCACTGGTCATCGACACCCATCAGCTATCGATAACCAGCGGGCCTTCGTTCAAGTGTCCCGCGCTGTTTTTCTCGTCTGGTCACACTGGGCATCGACACCCATCAGATCCCGATAACCCAGCGGAACTCCCCATGATATCGACACCCATCAGCTATCGATATCGCTGGGGCGGCGTTGCCACTTGGTCGCTTGCGATATTCACCTCACCATGATGTTTCCAAATATCGTGTGCCCATCGATCGCACTATCGTCCGTGCTAATCGACCGCCTTATCGAGGCGCCCCCGTCCCTAGTTCATGGTTTGCACAATTGTTCTGTAAGTGCCGATTTTACTGTGTTTGTTTTTTTGTTTCTTTCCTTCTTCCCCCTCCTTTCAGATGCTGCAACTATGCCCTTCTTTGCCCTTGGCTTCTTAGGTCAATGCCCTTAACCGGCTCGGCTGCGGCTGCGCCGTCGGTTGTCGCGCTCTGTCAGCAGCAAGGTTTGTTTACCGTGGTGAGTTGCCAAATTTAGCTGGACCGGCATTTACTTGTGTTTGCATTTCAGGGTTTTCGGTGATTTGGTTGTGCCTGTTTTCTGTCCGGGATGTTCAGCTGGCTACGGTATAGCCCTAAAGCTGTACCGTCACCCCCTTTCCTCGGGATAAGTAGAATAGGTCTTCCGCGCATACTTTTTCCTCCCTGGCGTAATCTGGGATGACTCAAGCGTGATGCCTGACGCAGAATCCTGTGGCCTCGGAGTCGGAGTCCCTGTGCGGTAGATCCTTGTTGGTGTATCCTTGTGGTATCCTTGTTGCCTGGCGTGTCTTGGATGACTCTCGCTTAGGCCTGACGCATAATCCAATTGCCTCGCAATATCCTTGATGTTATCCCTGTGCCGTATCCTTGTGACTGTATCCTTGTTGCCTGGCGTGTATTGGATGACTCTCGCTTCGGCCTGACGCATAATCCAGGTGCCTCGCAATTTGTGTCTGCCATTTTGTTAATATTCCGTGGTGTCTGCGGGTTGCTCGCTTGCGTTCTGTGTTTGTTGTTGTTTAAGCTCGCTAACATGGATGGTCCGCTCTTTCTTTGTATTAACGTTCCGTATTTTGCAGATCACCGGCGAGACGAAATCTACGACCTGGTAGGGCCCGTCGTACCTAGGGGCCAATTTTGCGGCGAACCCTTCTACAGCTTTGGACAGGTGGTGTTCCTTAGCCCAGACTACGTCGCCCACCGCCGGCGTCCATTGCCTCCTCCTTAGGTTGTAATACCTAGCCTGATCCTGGGAGGCCTTCTCTAGATTTCGCCTTACGATCTCGAAGGTTTCGTGGAGTTTCTGGGCGTTTTCATCCGGGGTTTCCGTGGCTCGTCCGGTGCCTAGGGTTTCTCTGTCGTAAAGGGCGCTCGGTAGTCGTGGCTCCCTGCCTTGGGTAAGAAACGATGGTGTGTATCCAGTGGATTCTGATACGCTGGAGTTGACGGCCAGCATGATCTCAGGCCACTTCTCGTCCCATGTTCTTTGGTCTTGTCCTGCGAACTGTGCAATCATAGTTTTGACCGTCCTGTTTGCTCGCTCCGTCGGGTTTTCTTGCGGCGTATAGGGTGCGGTGAATTGCTGTCTAATACCCATCTCCGCCAGAAAATTTTTAAAAATCCGACTCGCAAACTGCACTCCGTTGTCCGTTATGACCACCTTCGGGGCCCCATACCTTGCAATTATCCGCTCCCTGAACGCCTTTTTAAGCGATTCGGCTGTCGCACTGCGTAGCGGCACTAGTTCCGTCCATTTAGAGAACCTGTCTATAAGCACCAGCAGCATTGAATTGCCGTGCTTCGATCGCGGTAGGGGTCCAACGAAGTCCGCGCATACTGTGGCCCACGGTTCCTCTGGCACTTGGGTTAGCATTTTGCCCGCCGCCTGCCTTTGATTCGGCTTGAATCTCATGCAGGTTTCGCATTTCCTTACGTGGGCTCTGGCGTCTCTATGCATACCTGGCCAGTAGTATCGGGCGGCCAGCCGTGCTATTGTCCTTCGGCTTCCTACGTGCCCAGCTGCTGGTGAGTCATGGTTTTCTTTCAGCACCGTTTCTCGTAGAGCCCTCGGGACGCACATCTTCCATGTAACGACATCCTCACTGCCTGCTCTATGTGGTATGCTTCTGTACAGATTCTCGCCTTCCATAACGTAGTCCGGGTACTTCTGCGGTTGGGTCCTTATCTTGTCGCGCATCTCCTGAAACCAGCTGCACGCTGCTGAAGCTTCTGCTGCCGATGTCTCTTTTATGCCTCTAAGCGTCTCGGGCAATGGCTGCCTTGACAGAGCGTCTGCCACCACGTTCAGCTGTCCCTTCCTGTACGCTATCTCAAAGTCGTACTGCTGCAACTCCAGGGCCCATCTGGCGATCCTCCCTGAAGGGCTTTCTATGCTGTTGAGCCACTTCAGGGCCATATGGTCGGTTACCACTTTAAAGTGGTAGCCTTCCAGATATGGCTTGAGTTTTCGGATCGCCCAGACAATTGCCAAGCACTCCTTTTCTGTCGTTGAGTAGTTCTTCTCCGCGCCGTTGAGCGTTCGGCTTGAATAGGATATGACCTTCTCTCCTCTATCGGTGTCCTGGGTTAATATTGCTCCGATGCCGTAGTCGCTGGCATCCGTTTGTAGGGTGAACGATTTGTTGAAATCCGGGCACGCTAATACGGGATCTGCCACAAGTCTAGCCTTCACTTCCTCAAATGCCATCTGGTGCTCCTGTGTCCATTCCCATTTACTGCCTTTGCGTAGTAAGTCATTTAATGGTTTGACTATCTTGGCAAAATCTGGCACGAATCGGCGGTACCACGACGCTACTCCCAGGTATTGCCGAAGTTCTTTGACGGTTGAGGGTGGTTTCAATTCGGCGATGGCCGCTACCTTTTCCGGATCTGTACCTATTCCTTCGCTAGTCACTCGGTGTCCTAGGTACAGCAGCTCTTTCTTGAAAAATTGGCACTTTTCCGGGTTGATCCTGAGGTTTGCGTCCTTTAGGCGTCGGAACACCTCTTTCAGGTTTTCTGTGTGTTCCTCCAGCGTGCGCCCAATCACTATGATGTCGTCTTGGTAGGCGAATGCATGCGGTGACATTTCGGGTCCGATTACCTGGTCTAGAACTCGTTGGAACGTTGCGGACGCTGAGTGTAGACCAAATGGCATTACCCTCCACTGGAATAGCCCTTTGCCAGGCACTGTGAAAGCGGTGTATTGCCTACTGCTTTCCTCCAGTGGGATTTGCCAGTATCCATCCTTCAGGTCCAAACTGCTGATGTACCGCGCCTCCTTTAGCTGATCTAGGATGTAGTTTATGCGGGGCATGGGGTAGGCGTCCTTTACAGATTTCGCGTTGATCTGCCTGAAATCTACGCATAGCCTCCACTTGCCTGTCTTCTTTCTCACCATCACGATGGGGGAGCTGTATGGGCTCTTTGAATGCTCTATGAACCCCATTTGAAGGAGCTCGTCTACCTTCGCATTGATTTCCCCTTGAACTTTCGGATTCTTGGGGTAGTATCGCTGCTTGATCGGTTTGTCGTCCTTCATCGTGATCTGGTGCTCTGCCATGTTAGATGTTCCCGTCATGGTACTGAAGTCCGCCAGCTCTACTTCCAGGAATTTC
Organism: Drosophila mimetica; assembly: GCA_037075245.1. Taxonomy (NCBI): domain Eukaryota; kingdom Metazoa; phylum Arthropoda; class Insecta; order Diptera; family Drosophilidae; genus Drosophila; species Drosophila mimetica. The sequence continues at coordinate 27,980,619 of JBAMCH010000007.1, read as the reverse complement.
ATTGTGTCGTTGTCCTCGTGTGTCTCTTGCACGACTGCCACCGATAGCTTCTCCTCGAGCCATCCATTGTGTCGATTCCTGGCTGGTATTATTATTTCGTGTCCTGCACACTTTATCTCGGTTCCGACTTGTGTTAGAAAGTTCCACCCCAACACCAACGAATCTACTACCCCTGGTAGTATTAGCAGGCTCATTGTCAGTCTTTTGTTCCCGAATTCGACTTCCACATCGAGCTGTGCGTTGATCCTGCCGCATCTTCCGTCTGCCAACCTAACTTGCCGTCTCGTCCTCGTGATTTTTCCGAGGGCAGCCAGGTTGTCCGCCAGTTCCTCGCTTATGAAGCTCGCTGTTGCCCCGGTGTCGATTGTGGCTTTATACGTGCCTCCACCAATCGTTACCGCTGCGGACAACTGCTGCTCCTCCTCAATCAGCTTGCCAGTTAGTTTGGAGAGGTAGCATTTTGCGATCCCCTTCCGCCTCTCTGCGGCTGGGATCGCCGGCCATTTCCCGCTTGCTGGCAGCATTCGACGCTCCTGACACCCACTTTGCCGCACACCCAGCAGAACAGCAAGCGTTGGTTTCGGCAGCCACGTTCCCAGTGTCCGGATCCGCCACATTTCCGACAGGCCTCCTGGGGGTCTGTAATGTGGGTATTCCCTCGTGGCCTCTGAGTTGTGTTTGGTGGCCTCCACGCGGCTTGGGTTGGCTGCCTCTGTTGGCTCTGGTGTTGTGCCCATTGGCGCTCATAGGCTGCGTCGGTCGCCTGATGCCGTTGGCCTTGCTGTGGTGGTGACCATTGCGTTATTCGGGGCGTTGGTTGGCTGCCGCTCATAGCCCTGTTGTGTTGGTGACCGCTGATGGTTTCGTTGAGGTTCTTGGTCGCCGGTGTCTTCGCACCTTCTGCATATAGCTTGCGGACGGGTTGCAGGCTTTGCCTTTGAGAATTGGTTCTCCTGAGCGAATGCTTCCCGCTCCTTATCCAGTTCCTCGTATTCATCGGCTAGGATCATCAGCGTGTCTAAGTCGGATACTTTGTAGGCCCTGAGGGCAATTCTGAGATTCGGCGTGCAGTTTTCTTTTATGATGTTGAGCGTTTCTTTTGTCGAATACCCAAGCGGTCTCATCAGCGTCTGCATGTCGATCATATAGTCTTTGAACGACTCGCTGTAGCCCTGCTTCCGTTGCTTGACCTGATCTGTAAGTTTCGTAAAGAAATCTCTTGGCAGGAAATAGGTGTGAAAGCTCTCGATGAATTCCGCCCAAGTTCTCCAGTGCTTGTTATTGGAGATGAACCACTTCAATGCCCTTCCCTTGAGTAATTCTGGCATAGCTCGGGGAATCATGTCCAAGTCTAAGCCGTATGTGTTGGCGGACCATTCCACTTGCTCCAGGAACTCGAATGGTTTCTCGACACCGTCGAATCTGAAGGACCATTCGCGTACTTGTTTGGCGACCTTGGCATAGTCTGGTTGGCTAGGTGTCGGTATCGGCGCTGCCGTTTTCCTCTCCTGACTTCGCTCTCTCTTTTGACTCTCCTTTTGCATGTTGTCAAAGCTCAGACTCTCCAGTAGGTCTTCCCCTTCGGCGGGTGTCAGTGTGATGCTTGGGCTTATTTTCTCGGGGTATGCTGCCTCCAACTCGCTCCAGATCGCGGCAAGTTTCGGGTCGTTCTCTGTCTCAGAGTAGTATTCGGACAATGCCCTTCTCTTGTCTTCCGCTTTGCCTTCCAGAGCGATGCCTAGCCTCTGTGCGACGTAGGCGAAGTCCTCTGTCTTAAGGCGGTAAATCCACTTCTTTCCCATTCTGCTTTAAGTCGCTTTCACTGCTGGGACAATCACGTTTTGGGCGCCAGATGTAACGAACTGATTTTATGTCTGCTCGCTACGAGATTCGTGCGGCTAGCTCAGAGAAGTTGTGTGTTCGTCCCACCAAATTTATATAAACGTGACCGCCCAGGGGATCAGTGAAAAGCACAGAATTAACGGGTTCGAATAGGGTTTATTGCGGGTGTGATTACAGCGGGCTCAATGGCGGGTTGGGCCTGGATGTCGCCACTCGGGGTCCTCGGTGTCTCCTGGGGATGCTCGTCTCCGCACGTTGCTGCGTCGCCTCGGTGGTCGCTGGCCTCGTTGACTCCGTGCTCCGGTCCTGCAGATCCCTGTAGTTCCGTGAAGACGCTCGGTGATGCTCGACGATGCTCGTGCACGATGTACGGGCCCGACGACTACTTGTAGCGCCTCGGACTCACAAGGCGATCAGCCGTGTGGGCTTAGGGAAGCGTCACCGTTCCCAGACTAGGGTGAACAGGTGCTGCGCTCTACAGGCCTACGCCAATAGACACACAACCGCCTGTCCCTTGCTCTGTCCCGGATGGTCCCACTAGGGTTTCGCTCGGATCGCGCTGACAGTCGAGGTAACACCAGGAATCTGCCTAGCGCTCCACCTCGCTTTTACGCCTAGTGCAAACGAACGTTCCACCCTGGTCTGACCCTCTTGCTTATTGCCCGTGACGTTTCCGCGTAGCTCGGTGTCCCTTCTGGCGGGTGCTGTAGCTGACGATGTCCTGCGCCTCGCTCCTGGAGGTGCTGGTTGTGAGGCTGGACGTGGCGTGGCTTATGGTACTCGGGGTTTGGACACACGCCGATCCCGGGTTCGTGAACCGTTAGGTTTCTCTAGGACAGCGCCTTGAGATGATAACCGGTTCGCCCTTTCTGGCTGGTCTCGCCAGGACCTGTTCGAGTTCCACTTGACGGACTGGGCTTACGCCGGGACCCGACAAAGGAGTATTTGGAACAAGGCACCCTGGGTTTAGATGGCTCTCGCCCCGAGTTTTTGATCTCTTGTCGCAGGACTTCACTACTCAACTCTGCTAGACACGCCAAGCGTAATGCGAGGATTTAGTCGTAACAGGAGTAGGACGGTCCGCTTTGACTTAGCCGTGTGATGCCCTCTGGACCTCAGCTACCTGTGTCTCAATTCGGAGATTCCTGGTGGTCCAATCCCGAACGTCTCGACGTAGCGATCTTGCTCCTTGAAGGCTCCCACGGCGCTGCTTCCGACGACTGGGCTTGTGTTTCACTTGTAGATTACTTGGCACTGGTTCACTTTGTTATCTTGACTGATCTTTACGGGTTGACACCTTGTGATCGACTGATCCTGCTGCCAGCGCCCGGCGGCTTTATATAGGGCCTCCGGGTACCGTTATTTCCCCTTTGCGCTCTCTCCGCGGCATCTCTCCACTCCGGGTCCAAAGTCCGTGGATCCTGTTTGACCCACTTGTCCTTCACGCCCGGCTTCCAACCGCAGTTCCGCATGTTGCCGCCGTCCCTCTGATTCCACTGGTGCATGTGGCACGCCTGTGCGTCACTCAGCCTCTGAGATGTGGCACTTTCATCCTGGTCCAAAGTCCACGGCAGAGTCCAAAGTCCGGTGCTGTTCCGTTATTTCCCTTTTGCACACGGCACTCTGGCTCTGCCTGCGAAGTCTCCACTCTCTCACTCTCCGAACCTTGGTCTCCAAACTCTCTTTGCCAGAGTTCTCTCTCTCTGAGTTGGATTCTCCACTCTCTCATTTGGTCTACAAACTCTCATTGACCGAGTTCTCCAAACTCTCATTCTCCAAACTCTCTACTTGCATTCTCCATTTTCTCTTCGCCGCACCGCTACTACGCGAATTCGCCGCGTAACTGGTAGGCGGCCGGCCATCCGTTATTCTTGCTGCTGGAATTTGTGGGGAGTTATTCAACTCCTCACATTCCCCCCTTACTTCGGGAAATTTTAAAACTTGGCTTTTACTCTCCGGCGTTTCCTTGTATTCACTAGCCTTCGAGTCCTTGTCATGTTCTGCTCGTTCCCTCGGCGCTCCCTCGTTGCTTCCCTCGACGCTCCCTCGACGCTTTCAACTCCGTGAGTTTCTACGGCGCCGGTCGTCCTCTTGCCGCAACTTTCAAAACTCCCGCGCCGATCCTCCATCTGGTCCCACTGGTCATCGACACCCATCAGCTATCGATAACCAGCGGGCCTTCGTTCAAGTGTCCCGCGCTGTTTTTCTCGTCTGGTCACACTGGGCATCGACACCCATCAGATCCCGATAACCCAGCGGAACTCCCCATGATATCGACACCCATCAGCTATCGATATCGCTGGGGCGGCGTTGCCACTTGGTCGCTTGCGATATTCACCTCACCATGATGTTTCCAAATATCGTGTGCCCATCGATCGCACTATCGTCCGTGCTAATCGACCGCCTTATCGAGGCGCCCCCGTCCCTAGTTCATGGTGATTTGCACTTTGTTCTGTAAGTGCCGATTTTACGGTATTTGTGTTTTTGTTTCTAACCTTCTTCCCTTCCAGATGCTGCAACTATCCCTTCTTTGCCCTTGGCTTCTAGGTCAATGCCCTTAACCGGCTCGGCTGCGGCTGCGCCGTCGGTTGTCGCGCTCTGTCAGCAGCAAGGTTTTTTACCGTGGTGAGTTGCAAATTTAGCTGACCGGCATTATTTGTTTGCATTTCAGGGTTTTCGGTGATTTGGTTTTGCCTGTTTTCTGTCCGGGATGTTCAGCTGGCTACGGTATAGCCCTAAAGCTGTACCGTCACCCCCTTTCCTCGGGATAAGTAGAATAGGTCTTCCGCGCATACTTTTCCTCCCTGGCGTAATCTGGGATGACTCAAGCGTGATGCCTGACGCAGAATCCTGTGGCCTCGGAGTCGAGTCCTGTGCGGTAGATCCTTGTTGGTGTATCCTTGTGTATCCTTGTTGCCTGGCGTGTCTTGGATGACTCTCGCTTAGGCCTGACGCATAATCCAATTGCCTCGCAATCCTTGATGTTATCCCTATGCCCTATCCTTGTGAGTGTCCTTGTTGCCTGGCGTTATCCTGGATGACTCTCGCTTCGGCCTGACGCATAATCCAGGTGCCTCGCAATTTGTGTCTGCCATTTTGTTAATATTCCGTGGTGTCTGCGGGTTGCTCGCTTGCGTTCTGTGTTTGTTGTTGTTTAAGCTCGCTAACATGGATGGTCCGCTCTTTCTTTGTATTAACGTTCCGTATTTTGCAGATCACCGGCGAGACGAAATCTACGACCTGGTAGGGCCCGTCGTACCTAGGGGCCAATTTTGCGGCGAACCCTTCTACAGCTTTGGACAGGTGGTGTTCCTTAGCCCAGACTACGTCGCCCACCGCCGGCGTCCATTGCCTCCTCCTTAGGTTGTAATACCTAGCCTGATCCTGGGAGGCCTTCTCTAGATTTCGCCTTACGATCTCGAAGATTTCGTGGAGTTTCTGGGCGTTTTCATCCGGGGTTTCCGTGGCTCGTCCGGTGCCTAGGGTTTCTCTGTCGTAAAGGGCGCTCGGTAGTCGTGGCTCCCTGCCTTGGGTAAGAAACGATGGTGTGTATCCAGTGGATTCTGATACGCTGGAGTTGACGGCCAGCATGATCTCAGGCCACTTCTCGTCCCATGTTCTTTGGTCTTGTCCTGCGAACTGTGCAATCATAGTTTTGACCGTCCTGTTTGCTCGCTCCGTCGGGTTTTCTTGCGGCGTATAGGGTGCGGTGAATTGCTGTCTAATACCCATCTCCGCCAGAAAATTTTTAAAAATCCGACTCGCAAACTGCACTCCGTTGTCCGTTATGACCACCTTCGGGGCCCCATACCTTGCAATTATCCGCTCCCTGAACGCCTTTTTAAGCGATTCGGCTGTCGCACTGCGTAGCGGCACTAGTTCCGTCCATTTAGAGAACCTGTCTATAAGCACCAGCAGCATTGAATTGCCGTGCTTCGATCGCGGTAGGGGTCCAACGAAGTCCGCGCATACTGTGGCCCACGGTTCCTCTGGCACTTGGGTTAGCATTTTGCCCGCCGCCTGCCTTTGATTCGGCTTGAATCTCATGCAGGTTTCGCATTTCCTTACGTGGGCTCTGGCGTCTCTATGCATACCTGGCCAGTAGTATCGGGCGGCCAGCCGTGCTATTGTCCTTCGGCTTCCTACGTGCCCAGCTGCTGGTGAGTCATGGTTTTCTTTCAGCACCGTTTCTCGTAGAGCCCTCGGGACGCACATCTTCCATGTAACGACATCCTCACTGCCTGCTCTATGTGGTATGCTTCTGTACAGATTCTCGCCTTCCATAACGTAGTCCGGGTACTTCTGCGGTTGGGTCCTTATCTTGTCGCGCATCTCCTGAAACCAGCTGCACGCTGCTGAAGCTTCTGCTGCCGATGTCTCTTTTATGCCTCTAAGCGTCTCGGGCAATGGCTGCCTTGACAGAGCGTCTGCCACCACGTTCAGCTGTCCCTTCCTGTACGCTATCTCAAAGTCGTACTGCTGCAACTCCAGGGCCCATCTGGCGATCCTCCCTGAAGGGCTTTCTATGCTGTTGAGCCACTTCAGGGCCATATGGTCGGTTACCACTTTAAAGTGGTAGCCTTCCAGATATGGCTTGAGTTTTCGGATCGCCCAGACAATTGCCAAGCACTCCTTTTCTGTCGTTGAGTAGTTCTTCTCCGCGCCGTTGAGCGTTCGGCTTGAATAGGATATGACCTTCTCTCCTCTATCGGTGTCCTGGGTTAATATTGCTCCGATGCCGTAGTCGCTGGCATCCGTTTGTAGGGTGAACGATTTGTTGAAATCCGGGCACGCTAATACGGGATCTGCCACAAGTCTAGCCTTCACTTCCTCAAATGCCATCTGGTGCTCCTGTGTCCATTCCCATTTACTGCCTTTGCGTAGTAAGTCATTTAATGGTTTGACTATCTTGGCAAAATCTGGCACGAATCGGCGGTACCACGACGCTACTCCCAGGTATTGCCGAAGTTCTTTGACGGTTGAGGGTGGTTTCAATTCGGCGATGGCCGCTACCTTTTCCGGATCTGTACCTATTCCTTCGCTAGTCACTCGGTGTCCTAGGTACAGCAGCTCTTTCTTGAAAAATTGGCACTTTTCCGGGTTGATCCTGAGGTTTGCGTCCTTTAGGCGTCGGAACACCTCTTTCAGGTTTTCTGTGTGTTCCTCCAGCGTGCGCCCAATCACTATGATGTCGTCTTGGTAGGCGAATGCATGCGGTGACATTTCGGGTCCGATTACCTGGTCTAGAACTCGTTGGAACGTTGCGGACGCTGAGTGTAGACCAAATGGCATTACCCTCCACTGGAATAGCCCTTTGCCAGGCACTGTGAAAGCGGTGTATTGCCTACTGCTTTCCTCCAGTGGGATTTGCCAGTATCCATCCTTCAGGTCCAAACTGCTGATGTACCGCGCCTCCTTTAGCTGATCTAGGATGTAGTTTATGCGGGGCATGGGGTAGGCGTCCTTTACAGATTTCGCGTTGATCTGCCTGAAATCTACGCATAGCCTCCACTTGCCTGTCTTCTTTCTCACCATCACGATGGGGGAGCTGTATGGGCTCTTTGAATGCTCTATGAACCCCATTTGAAGGAGCTCGTCTACCTTCGCATTGATTTCCCCTTGAACTTTCGGATTCTTGGGGTAGTATCGCTGCTTGATCGGTTTGTCGTCCTTCATCGTGATCTGGTGCTCTGCCATGTTAGATGTTCCCGTCATGGTACTGAAGTCCGCCAGCTCTACTTCCAGGAATTTCATTGTGTCGTTGTCCTCGTGTGTCTCTTGCACGACTGCCACCGATAGCTTCTCCTCGAGCCATCCATTGTGTCGATTCCTGGCTGGTATTATTATTTCGTGCCCTGCACACTTTATCTCGGTTCCGACTTGTGTTAGAAAGTTCCACCCCAACACCAACGAATCTACTACCCCTGGTAGTATTAGCAGGCTCATTGTCAGTCTTTTGTTCCCGAATTCGACTTCCACATCGAGCTGTGCGTTGATCCTGCCGCATCTTCCGTCTGCCAACCTAACTTGCCGTCTCGTCCTCGTGATTTTTCCGAGGGCAGCCAGGTTGTCCGCCAGTTCCTCGCTTATGAAGCTCGCTGTTGCCCCGGTGTCGATTGTGGCTTTATACGTGCCTCCACCAATCGTTACCGCTGCGGACAACTGCTGCTCCTCCTCAATCAGCTTGCCAGTTAGTTTGGAGAGGTAGCATTTTGCGATCCCCTTCCGCCTCTCTGCGGCTGGGATCGCCGGCCATTTCCCGCTTGCTGGCAGCATTCGACGCTCCTGACACCCACTTTGCCGCACACCCAGCAGAACAGCAAGCGTTGGTTTCGGCAGCCACGTTCCCAGTGTCCGGATCCGCCACATTTCCGACAGGCCTCCTGGGGGTCTGTAATGTGGGTATTCCCTCGTGGCCTCTGAGTTGTGTTTGGTGGCCTCCACGCGGCTTGGGTTGGCTGCCTCTGTTGGCTCTGGTGTTGTGCCCATTGGCGCTCATAGGCTGCGTCGGTCGCCTGATGCCGTTGGCCTTGCTGTGGTGGTGACCATTGGCCGTTATTCGGGGCGTTGGTTGGCTGCCGCTCATAGCCCTGTTGTGTTGGTGACCGCTGATGGTTTCGTTGAGGTTCTTGGTCGCCGGTGTCTTCGCACCTTCTGCATATAGCTTGCGGACGGGTTGCAGGCTTTGCCTTTGAGAATTGGTTCTCCTGAGCGAATGCTTCCCGCTCCTTATCCAGTTCCTCGTATTCATCGGCTAGGATCATCAGCGTGTCTAAGTCGGATACTTTGTAGGCCCTGAGGGCAATTCTGAGATTCGGCGTGCAGTTTTCTTTTATGATGTTGAGCGTTTCTTTTGTCGAATACCCAAGCGGTCTCATCAGCGTCTGCATGTCGATCATATAGTCTTTGAACGACTCGCTGTAGCCCTGCTTCCGTTGCTTGACCTGATCTGTAAGTTTCGTAAAGAAATCTCTTGGCAGGAAATAGGTGTGAAAGCTCTCGATGAATTCCGCCCAAGTTCTCCAGTGCTTGTTATTGGAGATGAACCACTTCAATGCCCTTCCCTTGAGTAATTCTGGCATAGCTCGGGGAATCATGTCCAAGTCTAAGCCGTATGTGTTGGCGGACCATTCCACTTGCTCCAGGAACTCGAATGGTTTCTCGACACCGTCGAATCTGAAGGACCATTCGCGTACTTGTTTGGCGACCTTGGCATAGTCTGGTTGGCTAGGTGTCGGTATCGGCGCTGCCGTTTTCCTCTCCTGACTTCGCTCTCTCTTTTGACTCTCCTTTTGCATGTTGTCAAAGCTCAGACTCTCCAGTAGGTCTTCCCCTTCGGCGGGTGTCAGTGTGATGCTTGGGCTTATTTTCTCGGGGTATGCTGCCTCCAACTCGCTCCAGATCGCGGCAAGTTTCGGGTCGTTCTCTGTCTCAGAGTAGTATTCGGACAATGCCCTTCTCTTGTCTTCCGCTTTGCCTTCCAGAGCGATGCCTAGCCTCTGTGCGACGTAGGCGAAGTCCTCTGTCTTAAGGCGGTAAATCCACTTCTTTCCCATTCTGCTTTAAGTCGCTTTCACTGCTGGGACAATCACGTTTTGGGCGCCAGATGTAACGAACTGATTTTTTATGTCTGCTCGCTACGAGATTCGTGCGGCTAGCTCAGAGAAGTTGTGTGTTCGTCCCACCAAATTTATAATAAACGTGACCGCCCAGGGGATCAGTGAAAAGCACAGAATTAACGGGTTCGAATAGGGTTTATTGCGGGTGTGATTACAGCGGGCTCAATGGCGGGTTGGGCCTGGATGTCGCCACTCGGGGTCCTCGGTGTCTCCTGGGGATGCTCGTCTCCGCACGTTGCTGCGTCGCCTCGGTGGTCGCTGGCCTCGTTGACTCCGTGCTCCGGTCCTGCAGATCCCTGTAGTTCCGTGAAGACGCTCGGTGATGCTCGACGATGCTCGTGCACGATGTACGGGCCCGACGACTACTTGTAGCGCCTCGGACTCACAAGGCGATCAGCCGTGTGGGCTTAGGGAAGCGTCACCGTTCCCAGACTAGGGTGAACAGGTGCTGCGCTCTACAGGCCTACGCCAATAGACACACAACCGCCTGTCCCTTGCTCTGTCCCGGATGGTCCCACTAGGGTTTCGCTCGGATCGCGCTGACAGTCGAGGTAACACCAGGAATCTGCCTAGCGCTCCACCTCGCTTTTACGCCTAGTGCAAACGAACGTTCCACCCTGGTCTGACCCTCTTGCTTATTGCCCGTGACGTTTCCGCGTAGCTCGGTGTCCCTTCTGGCGGGTGCTGTAGCTGACGATGTCCTGCGCCTCGCTCCTGGAGGTGCTGGTTGTGAGGCTGGACGTGGCGTGGCTTATGGTACTCGGGGTTTGGACACACGCCGATCCCGGGTTCGTGAACCGTTAGGTTTCTCTAGGACAGCGCCTTGAGATGATAACCGGTTCGCCCTTTCTGGCTGGTCTCGCCAGGACCTGTTCGAGTTCCACTTGACGGACTGGGCTTACGCCGGGACCCGACAAAGGAGTATTTGGAACAAGGCACCCTGGGTTTAGATGGCTCTCGCCCCGAGTTTTTGATCTCTTGTCGCAGGACTTCACTACTCAACTCTGCTAGACACGCCAAGCGTAATGCGAGGATTTAGTCGTAACAGGAGTAGGACGGTCCGCTTTGACTTAGCCGTGTGATGCCCTCTGGACCTCAGCTACCTGTGTCTCAATTCGGAGATTCCTGGTGGTCCAATCCCGAACGTCTCGACGTAGCGATCTTGCTCCTTGAAGGCTCCCACGGCGCTGCTTCCGACGACTGGGCTTGTGTTTCACTTGTAGATTACTTGGCACTGGTTCACTTTGTTATCTTGACTGATCTTTACGGGTTGACACCTTGTGATCGACTGATCCTGCTGCCAGCGCCCGGCGGCTTTATATAGGGCCTCCGGGTACCGTTATTTCCCCTTTGCGCTCTCTCCGCGGCATCTCTCCACTCCGGGTCCAAAGTCCGTGGATCCTGTTTGACCCACTTGTCCTTCACGCCCGGCTTCCAACCGCAGTTCCGCATGTTGCCGCCGTCCCGCTGATTCCACTGGTGCATGTGGCACGCCTGTGCGCCACTCAGCCTCTGAGATGTGGCACTTCTTAATTCCGGTTCAAAGTCCACGGCAGAGTCCAAAGTCCGGTGCTGTTCCGTTATTTCCCTTTTGCACACGGCACTCTGGCTCTGCCTGCGAAGTCTCCACTCTCTCACTCTCCGATCCTTGGTCTCCAAACTCTCTTTGCCAGAGTTCTCTCTCTCTGGAGTTCGATGTCTCCAATCTCTCATTTGGTCTACAAACTCTCATTGACAAGAGTTCTCTCCAAACTCTCTTTCTCCAAACTCTCATACTTGCAAGTCCTTGTTCTCCAATTTCTCTTCGCCGCACCGCTACTACGCGAATTCGCCGCGTAACTGGTAGGCGGCCGGCCATCCGTAATTTTGCTGCTGTTATTTGTGGGGAGTTATTCAACTCCTCACAATTGTACAAAAATTAATTTGTAACTCACTCAATTACCAGTGCCGCATCCTACGTCGAAAGCGCTTCCATACGAGGCTGCCGCATCTGTGAAGTAGAGATATAAAAAAAAAACAAATTTCGCCTGCCTCGCTAACAAGCCTCGCGCATATTATGTAATAATTTTTTTGTGTTCGTTTGTTTTGTTCGCGCTACTTTTGTTCTGTTTCTTTGTTTTGTTAGATGGCCTGTGGCTCAAAAATTGAAAATATAAATCTAATGCAAAAATAAATAAAATTAACTTAATTTATGGTCATGTTTGGTTGGGGCGGAATGCTATTTCGCCGAATTTTGAGTGCTGCACCAATTTAGGCGGGGGAAAAACAAAATCAGACGCAGATCAGCGGTTTATGTTGGCGCTGCACTGGAGACGCAGCGTCTGCCGGAAAATTTTCGAAGTTGCGGCCTTCCCTCTGCTGCTGCCGATGCCTGCTTGCTTGGCTACAATGAGGCCTCTGAAATTCTCTTTGTGGCGCTTACAAGCGCCGTTGCGCAACGGTGGCGACTCTCGCCTTTAGCTGCCACCAGTCGAGACGCCTTGTGATGATACCGCCTCTCAATTGCCGCTCTGCCTTGGTGCGATCGCCGGTTCTGTGCCACAAAACCTAAATTAGCGATCTAGTCACCCACAAAACGCATTCTTCGATTCATCCTTAGCGAGCCACTGCAGTTGCAAGTGGCCAGAAAACACAAGCACGGGATTTCACTTTATGCTAAACTATGCTGGAGCTGCAACAAAACTCATCAGCATTGGTACTATTTATGAAAAATTTCTTACCCACTTTTGCACACACTTGAAAATTCACTTGCTTATGGCCTGCTGCCGCCAGTGGGCCGCCTTATATACCCCCGCAAGACGCCACCAAGCTGCAATTCCACCACTCCGCCATTTAGCAACGGAGAGGCGCGAAAATCTTTGCAACTCCTTGCTCTCGATCGACTCTCCTAGCAACCCACACAGCCACAGTTTTCCCGGACCTATTAGGAGCGCAGCATGTTGCTCTACCTCTCCCAAATGTTCCTAGGAACATTGCTGCCAGCATTCGCAAAGAAAATGTTGCTAAGCTTCGCCGGTGCAGGTCTAAGCTAAGCCCCAGAATGTTGGGTACATTGCTGGTACACGCGCCCTTACAAATTCCCCCTGCCAAAATCAGACTGGGGATCGCAGAATAACCACACCCAAAAAAAAAATCCTGAGTGTCAATTTAATAATTGTGGTTCAAAATGTCACTGCCACTAGGATCAAATTTTTGGTGTCAAATTGATCCCAAATGAGTGTCAAAAGTATACAGCATTTTTCAAAAAATAGAACTTGATAAGAAATATTGTCATTTTAATGACATAAGGGTCACATTGATAGCGATAATTGTCATTTTTCGATTTCTCAAGTTCAAACTTCTATTTTCGAAGTTCGAAATGTGCCTAACGCGAGAAGACGCAGCTATTGCACTGTCACTGTGAGTTCGAAAGTGAGAAAAAGAAGACGCGCTTTTTGTGTGTTAAGAGTTTTAAGCGTGTTAAATGTTATACAAATCAGGTGAGTACATTCTAATACGATAATTACAATAATATTAGGATCTAGGATTAGTTAAATTTCCAGAAATAGCTCTTGCGCGTATGTATATATAGAACGCAGTTGTCCGAAACTGCACAAGGCTGTTACATACACACATATGTACATATATATATATGTACATATGTGCTTATGTAAGCACTGGCGATTCTTTGCTTGCCATTTTTGTGTGTTGTTCGATTATTTTTATTTAAGAACATTTTCTTTTTAGGTTGACAATGGCGGACATGGAAGGATATCAACCGGACTGCCCATTCACTTGCACATCATATCGGATGTAACCCCATTTGCTTGAAAGAAATTATTTTAAAATAAGTTAATATATGAAGTAATAAAAATAAAAAACAAATTTAATAAAAATATTATTGATTAATCTTAAAAGAAATGCAAGAAAAATTATTCAATGGTTTTGATTTTTTCGGTGCGGAATAAAATTTTTTGGTGGTCTTGTTGATACCAGAAGTGGATCAAATTACTGCGAGAAAGTGTCAATGTGGCCGTATTTTCATACTAAGAAAATGACACCGGCTAGTGTCTCTTTGACACCAAAAAGGGTCAAATTGATATTTTCGAAAATATTAAAGTGACACCAGAACAGGGTCAATTTGATGATCTTCGGATCGGGTTTTTTTTGCAACTCAATAGTGTCACATTGACACCTAAATAGGGGCACATTGATGACTATTTTTTTTTGGGTGCAGGACTGATTCCGCGTGTAGCCAGCTATTGCCGTATGTCCTTGGCGTGATATTTGCCCAAAAACTTTCCCTGCAAATCTTCCAGAGCATAGTAAGCTTCGCCCAGCTTTTTCCTAACTCGGGCTTTAAGAAACCTTGGGCCCAGCTTGGCGTTGTAGCCTTCGGCAAAGTTGCTTTGCTTGAAATTCCTGCGGAAAACTTCCTGTCCTTCGACAAAATTGACTACTCTGGCTCTGAGATTATATTGCCGCTCATTATTTTCGAACTGCTGTTGCATGATTTCCCCGGCTCGCCTGCGAACTATTTCAAGCAAGTCCTTTTGAATCAGATTCAAAGACCGAATCCAACTTTCGTAGAAGCATGTACGTGGTACCAGCAGTAATCATTTGCTGCCCAAAGGCCATATAGTACGGACTGGTACCCACACTGGAATGCACTGCTGATCTCAAGGCGCAGCATATGTGCGACAAATACTTGTCCCAATCTTTCTGGTCGTCTTTAACATATGAGCGGATAGCCGCAACCACCGAACGATTAACTCGTTCTGCAGCATTCCCTTGGGGAGCATGAACTGCCGTAAAAGCGTGAGTGACTTTGTACTCATCTAAAAGTTTCTTAAATGTCTGCGACCGGAACTGAGATCCATTGTCCGAAATTATTACCTCCGGAACGCCGAATACGTGGAATAATTCTGTCTCCAGATATTTCACCACAACGTCCGCAGTAATCTTCTTCACAGGCTGTTAGCTGTGCACAAATTTGGACAGATGATCAAGGACTATAAATATGCCAATGTTTCCGTTTCGCGATCTAGGATAAGGTCCAAGGAAATCTATATATAGCTTCTGGAAAAAACGTTCGGATTCTGACGGCTTGGCTAGTGGGGGTCTTAGCGGATCCTCTCAATTGTTTTGTGAATTCCCCCATGAGCAGCTAAAGGATCATCATGCTCTTTTCTGAGGATCTCAGTCACCAATTATGTAGTTCGTAGTCTTAGATCTAAGTTTATAACCTAGCCAGATAAGGATTAATCCATTGGCGAATAAATAAATAAATAAATAAATAAACTCTTTTGGAATCCACAGCTTCCAATTGTATTTATCATGAACAGGTTCGCCCACTGCGTGCTCGGTTCTTCTATAGATCCTGCCATCCTGGATTTTAACATCCGGAAGCCGATCCTTGCAGTCTTCAATTCGCGCAATTAAGTCCAAGTATTCGGGCGAGTTAAAATACCTAGATTCCACGTCAACTAGCCTTTCGTCTAAGCAATTCAGCTCGTCTATGTCTTCCTCATGCACTCTAGAAAGGACATCCGGGACTACATTCAACTTTCCACGCCTGTGTTCAATCTTGAAAGAGTAGCTCTGCAGCTTTAACGCCCATCTGGCCAACCTCGAGCTTAAATCTGTCTGGGACATCAACCATTTCAGCGAAGCGTGGTCCGTAATTATGGTAAAATCGTGTCCTTCGACATAGGCCCTAAAATTTTTTAAGCAAACTATGGCTGCTAAACACTCCTGTTCTGTTACTGAATAATTTTGTTGGGCTTTATTTAGTTTCTTGGACACGAAAGCGATGGGACATTCATCTCCTTCCTCAGAAAGCTGAACCAAGACCCCTCCAACTCCTGTTTTGCTGGCATCACAATGTATAAAAAAGGGTTTTGAGAAGTCAGCACTTTTAAGAATAGGGGCTTCGGTTAGCCTTGTCTTCAAATCCTCAAAAGCTTTCAATGCTTGCTCGGTAAACGCGAATTTTCGCTTTGGAGTAAGTAGATCTGTTAGCGGAGCTGTCAGCGCCGCACAATTTCCTATGATCTTCCGATACCATCCGCATAATCCTAAAAAGCTTCTCAAGGACCTGAGAGTCTTGGGCACGGGAAACTCAGTAATGGCTGCTATTTTCTCTGGATCCATTCGGATTCCGCCATCTCCCACTATATGGCCCAGGTATTTCACCCTTTTGGAACAAAACTTGCTTTTTCCGATGTTAATTGTTAGTCCCGCTCGCTTTATGTAAAACGCTACCTCACGTAAAACCTCGAGATGCCTTTCCAAAGTGTCCGAGACAATCAGCAAATCATCCAAATAGACGAATACTTCGTTACGCAGCTGAGGAGGTATGACCTTGTCCATTAGTCTGGACATGGTTTGCGTGGCGTTACAAAGCCCAAATGGCATGATTTTAAAATGGTATAGTGGTCGTCCTGGCACCGTGAAAGCTGTCTTGTCCCTCGAATCTACCTCCAAAGGGACCTGCCAACAAGCGTCTTTTAAATCGAGACTGGTTATAAATTCTGCCTTAGGCAATCGGCTAAGTATCCCGCTTATTTGTGGAAGTGGATAGGCATCCTTTTCCGTAAGTGCGTTTACCTTTCTACTATCTAGACATAGGCGAAATTTTCCTGGCTTCTGCACTATGACTAAAGGTGAAGACCACGAACTATCAGATTCTTCTATCACTCCTAACTCAATCATTCGGTCTATTTCCGCATAAATTAACTTTTCCATTGCGGGAGACACCGGATAATGCCTCTGTTTTACAGGCTTAGCCGAACCTACCTCTATTGAATGGGTTATTAAATTAGTCTTTCCTAGCCCTTCGTGAGCAAAGGACGGAAATAAATTTACCACGTTTGACAACTGCCTTCTCTCTATATCCGATAAGTCATGCTCTATAGCTTTCAAATCTATTTCAGACACAATTGGTGAATTCGGCAATAAATCAAACTTTCGCCAAAAATCGATCCCTAAATACAAATCTTGTTTTAGCGTAGGGACAATATATATGTCTATTTCTTCAGTCCTTCGGTCGTAGACCACTAGCAGACAGACTTTTCCCACAATTTCTTGCCTATTGCCGTCAGCCGTGCTTACTTTCGAACATATTTTTTTAAATGGTATGCCCTCTTCTAAAAACTGCTGAGCTAAACTGCCTCCTAAACAGCTAACAGCCGCTCCTGAATCCAAAAGCCCTTTCACGAGACGCTGAAGCAATTGCACTGCCACAAATGGCCGAGGATCCTTGGAACAATCTTCTATGGAGTTTATTTCCCGAATATCCCCTTTTAACTGCCTCATCTCCTGCCAAAAGTTCTGCATTCGTTGAGTGCTACGGGACTTTGTTTCTGCGCCACCGTCGGAAACCACTTCTGACCACTTTTCAATATTATCGGAATAATTTTCATCATCTTCGATTTCATCGGCCTCGGACGAAGATAATTCAAATTCCTCATCTGATATTTCTGGGCTAGAATCATATAGATCCTCTACAGGACTCGAACAGTTTTCGTTTTCGGTTGGCTCTAAGCTGAAGATTGGGGTTGTTCCGGGGATGGTGGCTGCTGCTGAGCACGCAAAGGCTTCTGTTTGATTGGCGGCATCTGCGTGCTCCCTGAGCGGTTTTTTGACAAGCATTTAGCACATTTAGTTCTAATTGTGTTTGCCAAACCGCACCCAAAGCAAAACCGACCCTTTTGTGGAATTGAGCAATTCTTATAAAGATGCCCTTCTGTATGGCAATTCCAGCAGACCACACTCAGCGCCTCTATATCAAGTTCTTCTTCACTGACATTTTCCCTGCCAAAATCATCATCTAATTCCGCCACATCTCTCTTAAACGGAACCCTCTTAGTGTATCCATAAGATTTCTTGACATCATCTAAGAATTTTTCCCTTCTGCGACATACCTCACGCAGGTGTGATACGCATGATATGTCTACATTTAGGATTTCGTGGCGAATTTCTGGCCTCAGATTATTCTTTAAAATTCGCACCAACTTGCTGTTTGACAAGGGCCGTTCCATTTCATCGAGGAAAACACTGATGGCGTTGAAGAAACTATCAAAGGATTCGTTGCTTTCCTGCTTCCTTTGCCTTATTAATTCTTCAATGTCTTCGTCATCCCGGACATCCTTATACTGCTTGCGCAAAGCTGCACACAAAGATTCCCAATTAATTTGCCTGACTGTTTTGTGGTGTCTCCAAAAGAAATCCTTCGCTTTCCCTTCAAAAAGCGAAGAGACATTCTTTGACATCAGCTCAAAGTTTCCGTCCAATGTTTCATTTGTCATGTCCTCGACCTGATAAATAAAATTGTCTACCGACAAACCCGTACCCGAAAATTTTAATTTCCAACCGTTCATAATCGGACCAACCTTATCCGGCCGTCTTGACAGTTCAGAAGATAAACTTCCGGAATTTCTCCCAAAGGATGAATTATTGGAGTGATTTTCCTGCCATGTATCAGCATCGGTTTGCCCTACTCTATTGTCGGGATTGGAATTGTGGCTGACTGGTGCCGAGTTGAGGCGTCGCAAACAATTTTCTACATTGGTCTCAATTAGCTGATTGAGTTTTTCAGACAGTGCTGAGAGAATGTTATTCTGCATAACTTGCAGCGGATCTTGAAGTGTGGGCTGGCTTGCACTGGCTTGGGAGGCGTTTGAGTCTCTTGGTGTTTCCCTATCTGTTGGTGGCGGCCCATTTCCGTCCATCTGACCTGTAGTCTTTGGAAGCACTTTTGTGACGCAGACAAAATTGCAAATGGGGCATCTGGGATTGGCCGTAAAATGAGCCTTGATACAATTTCTGTGAAAAGTGTGTTTGCATTGGGTTTTATAGGATTCCTCTTCTGAGTTGATTTAACTATTACACAAAGGGCAGTTAGCTTTTCCTGGCCCAGGAGATGGGTTATCATCCCGTTCTAATCCCATTTTAAATATGATAATAGTAAATAATTTTGGTAAATATAGATATAAATATGGTAAATATAAGTGTTAAAATAAGTGAATAAAAAAATGATAATTATATATTTGAAAAGTATAAATTGTAGTAGAAGTATTTAAATTGTTAAGTGGTTATCTGGGTTATAAAAATAAAATAAATATAAAAACATTAAATACAAAAATTTCACAAAAAAAAATTTAAAATCGACAAAAATACAAAAGTCTCACAAAATATTAAAATCGACAATCAAAAACATATAGTTGAACTCATAGCATGGCTTAGCTACCGGAAAATGTGTGTCATAAATGTGTATGTCAAGAATGAGGAGAAAATATAGTCAAGTAAAGCTGTATGCTTGAGGCCAGTCATCTATCACAGATACTGTTTCCATCAAACATTGCACTCTACCCGATTTTAGTGGTTGATCCCAGTTCTGAAACATAGGACCAAATTCCACAATTCCAAATGGATTTGCTAGGTACTGCGAAAACTCTGGAGTTTTTCGACAGAAATTCCAGGCAAATAAAAATGTTGTGCCTAAAGATACTTATGGTCAAGTATAAAATTCGAGAATTTCATATAATGAATTCCAATAAGTCTTTAGTCACACTTGAAGAAAATAGTTAAAGAAAAAAAACCAGTTCGTAATTTTGTTAGTGAGTCTCGTCTATTAAATAAATTAATAAATGAGGCCTTGAGTTGGGCGCCAAAAATAACCTGACAACTTTCATCTGTAACGAATAACGTCCTTCGAGGCATGCCGGAAAATGCCTATTTGTTGCCAGACTATCTTAAATTAGCGTGCTGCGACAAAATTCGCCTTTCAGATACATATAGACATGCACTGTGAGACGTAACTACAACCGGAGAAAACAAAACTACGAACTGACACCTAACATTCATACATTCACATTTAGATACAACCACTGATCTAGTTGTGGTCGATAGCCCACCCTACCTTGGCCGTTTCTTTCCTAGAAAGAACTCTTTCAACGGCCCCTTTCCACATCTTACAGGCGCTGCCCCAGCCCGAGTTCAACCACTAGATCTTTAGCAGCACATTATAATTTATTTCCTAAAAACTAACATAAAACATTAAACATAAAAATACAAAGTAAATTAAAGAGTTTAAATAAAAATGGGGACATAAAAAAAATAAAAAAAATTATCAATTAACATTTAAACATTAAATCAAATTATATTTCAAATAATCATTTGCCCTAGATTGCTTCCGCAAATCGTAAACTCTAAATATCGCACTTGCGACTGCAGGCCGAGCTGCCAAACATGTAAAAGCAATTAAAACGCAAAACCAAAACAAAAGCAAAGCATAAGTGCATCCGCTAGAATGCCAACATCGCCAATAGGTCGGGAATAAACTACCAGGCGCGCATGCGCAACCACTAGCGATCACTGACGTCGCTGCTCACGCCCCCAAGCGGCGACTATTTCTTATCTCTTCTTTCTATTGCTTTAGTTGTCGTGATGCATTGCGCCGGTGCGCTTTGATTTATTTTGACTCGCAAAACTTCGCTGCTCGCGGTCGCAAATTAAGATATAAATTGTACAAAAATTAATTTGTAACTCACTCAATTACCAGTGCCGCATCCTACGTCGAAAGCGCTTCCATACGAGGCTGCCGCATCTGTGAAGTAGAGATATAAAAAAAAAACAAATTTCGCCTGCCTCGCTAACAAGCCTCGCGCATATTATGTAATAATTTTTTTGTGTTCGTTTGTTTTGTTCGCGCTACTTTTGTTCTGTTTCTTTGTTTTGTTAGATGGCCTGTGGCTCAAAAATTGAAAATATAAATCTAATGCAAAAATAAATAAAATTAACTTAATTTATGGTCATGTTTGGTTGGGGCGGAATGCTATTTCGCCGAATTTTGAGTGCTGCGCCAATTTAGGCGGGGGAAAAAAAATCAGACGCAGATCAGCGGTTTATGTTGGCGCTGCACTGGAGACGCAGCGTCTGCCGGAAAATTTTCGAAGTTGCGGCCTTCCCTCTGCTGCTGCCGATGCCTGCTTGCTTGGCTGCAATGAGGCCTCTGAAATTCTCTTTGTGGCGCTTACAAGCGCCGTTGTGCAACGGTGGCGACTCTCGCCTTTAGCTGCCACCAGTCGAGACGCCTTGTGATGATACCGCCTCTCAATTGCCGCTCTGCCTTGGTGCGATCGCCGGTTCTGTGCCACAAAACCTAAATTAGCGATCTAGTCACCCACAAAACGCATTCTTCGATTCACCCTTAGCGAGCCACTGCAGTTGCAAGTGGCCAGAAAACACAAGCACGGGATTTCACTTTATGCTAAACTATGCTGGAGCTGCAACAAAACTCATCAGCATTGGTACTACTTATGAAAAATTTCCTACCCACTTTTGCACACACTTGAAAATTCACTTGCTTATGGCCTGCTGCCGCCAGTGGGCCGCCTTATATACCCCCGCAAGACGCCACCAAGCTGCAATTCCACCACTCCGCCATTTAGCAACGGAGAGGCGCGAAAATCTTTGCAACTCCTTGCTCTCGATCGACTCTCCAGCAACCCACACAACCACAGTTTTCCCGGACCTATTAGGAGCGCAGCATGTTGCTCTACCTCTCCCAAATGTTCCTAGGAACATTGTTGCCAGCATTCGCAAAGAAAATGTTGCTAAGCCTCGCCGGTGCAGGTCTAAGCTAAGCCCCAGAATGTTGGGCACATTGCTGGTACACGAGCCCTTACAAGGTTGCGGCTGGGGATATCGCTGAAACTCCTGCAGATCAACCTACACTACAGTAAAGCAGCGTCCGCTGCTCTTTTGCTTCGCCTTTAGCCAAACGGCATCTTAGTACATTTCTGCTTCGCAATTACAGCAACGGAGACAACACGGCAATAAGCCTGGAGCTGCAAAATGGCTCTATAGGGATGCTATCGGCCTACTTGGCTTTTGAAAAGGTAGACCCCCAGACGCGCTAGTCAGAGCACTGGTAAAGGAATGTGAAGAGCATAAGAAAGGGTTGGTGATAGGATGCGATGCTCAGTGGCGTTGCCGTATCAACAACGACAGAGGTGAGTATTTATTTGATTTAATTCTAAATTTGAACTTATTTCTTTGCAGGGCTGTGAACCCATATTACTTTTGCATGGGTTCAATTTTTTTTTTTTTACATTCTCATAATCAATTCAAGATGTTAAATATGTTTTTTTTTTTTTAACATTCCGCATAGAAAATCGTCTTTAGCATTACTGCAAATACTCTAATATTATTATATATTATTCGATTGATTGAATTAGATGTACGCATTGCACAGACAAAATATTTGCGTATTTTTATTTCCCTTAGTAAATAAACTCCATGTTAATACGATCAGAAAATTCCCCACAATGTTAAATAAAAAAACCGAACACAAAAAAAATTTTTTCGTAAACCGAACAGAGTTTTAAAAATTATGTTTCCGGTTCGGTTCCGGTTCAATTTTAAAATATTCGGCGCTCTGGTTAACGCTTTGGTTTGTTTTCTAAAAAATGTGAACCACTCCGGTTCGGAGTATTGGTATTGAAAAAACGAATACACATTCCTTTTCCCGTTAATCTAGCTTCAAAACTGACGGACGGACGGACAGACGGACAGACTGACATGGCTAGATCGACTCGGCTAGTGATCCTGATTAAGAATATATATACTTTATAAGTAAAAGCTTCCTTCTACCTGTTACATACTTTTGCACGAATGTAATATACCCTTTTACTCTACCAGTAACGGGTATAAAAAGGCCATCAGGAAGGAGAAGATAACTGCATGGCAGAACTGCTGCACAAATATGGAAAAAACAACTGATGCCGCAAGGTTCAGACCAATACTTTCTAAGACAGCAGCATGCTTGGGCTATCTTCAAAAGGCTGACTCCAGTAATGAGTCCCTAAAACTACTGCTAGATGCTCACTTCCCAGGGAGCATGCAAACAGGGCATCCCTCACGAAGAAGCACTGGAGAAGGAATAGACTTAAATCTCCTACTATCAGACCGTAATATAAACTGGTCCATTCATAGTTTCAAACCATACAAATCGCCGGGACCGGACAATATAGCACCGGCACATATTCAAGAAGCAGGACAGCTAGCTATAAACTAGCTGAGGAAAATTGTCCAGACCATTCTTGTAGTAGGAGAACTACCAACAGCGTGGCGGGAAACAAAAGTTGTATTCATCCCCAATGCAGGGAAGGCCACCCATACTACAGCGAAGGATTTTAGACCGATAAGTCTGACATCATTCCTGCTAAAGATCTTACAAAGACTGATAGGTCTACACATTAGAGACATTATTGACCCGACGCAGATATCAGAGGCGCAACACGCATACATCAAAGGTAAGACGACCGAATCGGCGCTACACTTGGTAGTAAGCAACATCGAGAAATCACTCAGTATCCAAGAATACACATTGATCGCCTTCCTTGACATAGAAGGAGCTTTCAACAACGTGCTTCCCACGGCTATAACAGAATCCCTCATAGAACTAGGGGTTGAGCCACCGTTAGTGGGGCTGATCCACAAATTGCTGATAAGCAGACTGGTCAGGGACCTCAACCTAGACTAGACTAGCGAACAGAGGCACTCCGCAAGGAGGTGTACTATCACCCCTCTTGTGGAATATCGCGGTAAATAAACTACTGCGGATTCTTAAAGAAGGAGGCTGTAAAATAGTAGCATACACAGACGATGTCGCTATCATCTTTAATGGTGTGTATCCACAAACGCTGTGCGATCTTATGACCGCAAAACTAAAAATACTATCGGAATGGACGATAAAAAACGGACTTGAGGTAAATCCCTCAAAAACGGAACTAGTCCTTTTTACAAATAGATACAAAATCCCAAAACTTAACCCACCAACTCTAAACAACTGTAATCTCGCTTTTAGCGAGCACGCAAGATACTTGGTGCTAGTAGGCTCACTCCACGTCAAACGTGACAGCCGAATTTGGGTCAAATCTCAGAATCAATCCAAACTTTTTTTTATCGATAGAGGATTGAAAAATAAAGATCGGTTTTTTGTTTGCACCACTTGAAACTCGTTTGAGTTATATAAATTGTTGGTATGCAACTTTGTGGGCTATCTTAATATCTTTCAGAAAACTATTTTTAAAAATTTTTTAATTTAATGTTATGTATTTATTAAGGAAATTTAAAATTAAAAAAATTCTGTACGCCGAAATACACGCGATTTCCGAAAATAATAATTATTATCGTGTAGCTTCATCAATTCTTAAAATTGCTGGTTAAAACAATTTTTGTATTTGCAAGACCTACTATTAAAGAAAACGATTTTAGTATATCAACTTTTCATCAAACAACAACAGCGCAACGTGTAAGAAGAGAACAGCAATACGAGCAGCAGAGAGCGCGGGAGAGCAAAAATATTGCTGTCCCGTTCTTACACGTTGCGCTGTTATTGTTTGAAGTTGCATACCAACAATTTATATAACTCAAACGAGACTCAAGTGGTGCATAAATGAAAAATCGGAGCTTAAATACAAAAAAAATTTTTTTAATAAACGGTAAGAGTTAAAAAAAAAACCGATCCTTATTTTTCAGTCAATCGGATTCATATAACTGGAGATACAGATTTTCAATGAGAGTTACTTTTTCAAATTTGACGATTTTTGGAAAACTTAAACAAATTCTAACTAAACAAGAAAGAAAGCTAACTTCGGCCAGCCGAAGTCTATATACCCTTGCAGTTAATTCCTATTTAATTACAAATTACAAAAATCTGAATTTCGATTTGGAACAAACCGAATTATAGCAATTTTGACAATAATTGATTGATCATCCTATGGGAGCTATATAATATAGTCGTCCGATTTATGTAAAATTTATTTCGAAATTCTAAAATAATAAAATAAAGTTATATTGAAGAGTATAAGAGAATACAATAAAAGTTAACAAAGCTATAATTTTTTTCCTATTAATTTCCCATTAATTTTCCGATCATTCCTATGGGAGCTATATGATATAGTCGTCCGATTTTTATAAAATTTAAATCGAAAATCAGAAGTATTAAAAAAACGATATTCCAAAGAGTAGAAGGAAATATGTCAAAAGACACCGAAGCTATAATTTTGTTCATATTAATTTGCCATTAATTTTCTATGGCAGCTATATGATATAGTCGTCCGATTTTTATAAAACTTAATTTGAAATTCAGAACTGTTAAAAAAATGATATTTCCAAGAGCATAAGGTAATATGTCAAAAAACACATAAGTTATAATTTGTTTTCAATTATTTTTTCGATTATTCCTATGGGAGCTATAAGATATAGTTGTCCGATCCGGCCGGCTCCGACTTATATACTACCTGCAACAGAAATACGACTTTTGGTAAAGTTTCAGCTCGATAGCTTAAAAACTGAGGGACTAGTTTGCGTAGAAACGGGCGGACGGACGGACAGACGGACGGACAGACAGACATGGCTAGATCGACTCGTCTAGTCATGCTGACCAAGAATATATATACTTTATAGGGTCTGAAACGTCTCCTTCACTGCGTTGCAAACTTCTGACTGAAATCATTATACCCTCTGCAAGGGTATAAAAATTATTTTATTTCGGTCAAATCCTGATACACGTGTTTACTTATTTTCCGAATAGTACGTGTAAGAAAAATTTCAGGCAAATCAAAAATGTGAAATTTTTTTTTTTTGCAAAATCTGTTCGGTCTGTAAATGAACGGCCCATAGTAGGATTGGCTTGACTACCGCTGTGTATATCCAATTGACGATTTTTGGGGACATACACCATCTTACCCCGGTTGCTTTTATACAAGAGTAAAGTGCAAAGATCGCTTTCTTGGTTCTCTCTTGGTTGTTTAGGCCCCATTTAAAACGCTTATGGCTCACTCCACGTGAAACATAACAGGCCAATTTGGGTCAAATCTCAGAATCAAACCAAACTTTTTTATCGATAGAGGATTGTTTAGTTTTGCGGTCATAAGATCGCACAGCGTTTGTGGATACACACCATTAAAGATGATAGCGACATCGTCTGTGTATGCTACTATTTTACAAGGAGGCTGTAAAATAGTAGCATACACAGACGATGTCGCTATCATCTTTAATCATCTTTAAGAATCCGCAGTAGTTTATTTACGCGATATTCCACAAGAGGGGTGATAGTACACCTCCTTGCGGAGTGCCTCTGTTCGCTTGTCTAGTCTGGGTTGAGGTCCCTGACCAGTCTGCTTATCAGCAATTTTTGGATCAGCCCCACCAACGGTGGCTGTGGGCCGTGGGAAGCACGTTGTTGAAAGCTCCTTCTATGTCAAGGAAGGCGATCAATGTGTATTCTTGGATACTGAGTGATTTCTCGATGTTGCTTACTACCAAGTGTAGCGCCGATTCGGTCGTCTTACCTTTGATGTATGCGTGTTGCGCCTCTGATATCTGCGTCGGGTCAATAATGTCTCTAATGTGTAGACCTATCAGTCTTTGTAAGATCTTTAGCAGGAATGATGTCAGACTTATCGGTCTAAAATCCTTCGCTGTAGTATGGGTGGCCTTCCCTGCATTGGGGATGAATACAACTTTTGTTTCCCGCCACGCTGTTGGTAGTTCTCCTACTACAAGAATGGTCTGGACAATTTTCCTCAGCTAGTTTATAGCTAGCTGTCCTGCTTCTTGAATATGTGCCGGTGCTATATTGCCCGGTCCCGGCGATTTGTATGGTTTGAAACTATGAATGGACCAGTTTATATTACGGTCTGATAGTAGGAGATTTAAGTTTATTCCTTCTCCAGTGCTTCTTCGTGAGGGTTGCCCTGTTTGCATGCTCCCTGGGAAGTGAGCGTCTAGCAGTATTTTTAGGGACTCTTCACTGGAGTCAGCCCTTTGAAGATAGCCCAAGCATGCTGCTGTCTTAGAAAGTATTTTTCTGAGCCTTGCGGCATCAGTTGTTTTTTCCATTTCTGTGCAGCAGTTCTGCCATGCAGTTATTTTCTCCTTCCTGATAGCCTTTTTATACCCGTTACTGGTAGAGTAAAAGGGTATATTACATTCGTGCAAAAGTATGTAACAGGTAGAAGGAAGCTTTTCCGACCATATAAAGTATATATATGCTTGATCAGGGTCACTAGCCGAGTCGTTCTAGCCATGTCCGTCTGTCCGTCCGTCCGTCAGTTTCGAAGCTAGATTAACGGGAAAATGAAAAGAAAATAATATTTTAAACAAATTGTTTAACTATTGCCCCCACAAAAAAATAATTTTATTATTTCAATATATGCGCCATATTGTTAGTTACAATCGGTTTTTGGAAAAAGTTGGAGCCATTTTTAGTTTTTTTAATATAAAAGTCTTTTTAACATGCCCACGACTTTTTTCTATGAACGCACGCCAAAGCATGTAGTGCATCTCGCTCGCTCTTATTAGATGCTTACGGTTTCCATACATACGAGTCATTTTTTGTAACTAATAATATGGCGCATATATTAAAACAAAAAAAAACATTGGTTAAAAAATTTTTTTAAATCTTAATTTGTTTTTATTTTTAAGAAATTAAAAACTTTTTTTTTTAGAACTTTTTTTTTTGAAAGAAGAGGTTTTAGAGGAATTAATGCAAAGACATGAAGTCAATCGGATTCATATAACCGGAGATTTTCAAAAAGAGGGTACTTTTTCAAATTTGACGATTTTTGGCAAACTTAAAAAATTCTAACTAAAAAAATAATCCTTTTTCGGTCAAATCCTGATACACATGTTTACTTATATTCCGAATAGTACGTGTAAAAAAAGTTTCAGGCATATCAAAAATGTGACCCAATAAAAGGTGTTCGGTTTGTAAAAGAACCGCCCCTATATGGGGTGGCTCTGTGGCTCTGCACAAAAGATGTATGTTGACTCCCCTTAACAAAGTGCAGCGCACGGCGCACACTGGGGTTAGCGACCCCAAAAGTGACGATAATTTAAAAAACAAATTTTGGATTTGCTTAATGTGAGTTATATGTGGTGAAAGATAATAAAATTTTTCATTAGGAAGTGAAAGAATTATGGTCCTAAGTTTTACAGAAACCTCACAATGTGAAGCCGAAGTTGAAACTTTGTTTTTTCGTTTTTAAAAATACGAAAAATGTATATTTGTTGTCACTTTGAGTGCTGATTTTTCCAAGAAAAAGAAATCAAATCAACTTTCTGAAAATGGGAATAATAAATTTATGCCCTTAACTATTTTTACAAATTTTTTAATATATATATTTTTTTATATATCAATTAAAAAAAATTTAGTTAAAAATACCTCTAAAATGTTACGTTTTTTATAGTAAATTAGACCAAAAGTTTCTTCAAACGTAACAAAAACGTAACCATTTTTTTTTTGAAAAATTTTTGAGATATGTATCTAAGTCTCCACCAAGGGGTTCCGTGCCCCGTTCTGCCCCAAGACAGTTATTTTAATTCAAAGTTGCGTGTTATTTCACAAAAAATACGTTTTTTTATTTTTGAATGTCTGGTGGTTGGTAAGCCGTTTCGGTCAGTTTTTGGATCAGCTGTGTCGCTCATCTGCTTTAGTCACCGGTTTTAGTTAGCTGCTATTGACACTTGTGAATTATTAAACAACGTAAATAATACATTTTAATCTCAATCTTCAATTAAATTTAAAAAAGTACAGAGAATGTTATTCGAGAAAAGTGGATATGGTGAAGTTCAACCAGGACATTTTGAATATGTTCTTGATTAGCTCCGATCAATTAATATCTAGTAAACGGAGGTTTGCCGAAAAAAAAGTGCACACCTTTCCGAAGGAAGCTTCAACTCTGTTAAAAGTACCAGAATGTATGAGCGCCAAGACCGATAGCGAAGGCGAAACCGAGATGGATCGGATTAATACTTATATTATTTAAATCCTAGAATATTTTTTAAAATTATAGTTTTTATACCCGTTACTCGTAGAGTAAAAGGGTATATTAGATTCGTGCAAAAGTATGTAACAGGCAGAAGGAAGCGTTTCCGACCATATAAAGTATATATATTCTTGATAAGGATCACTAGCCGAGTCGATCTAGCCATGTCCGTCTGTCCGTCTGTATGAACGCTGAGATCTTGGAAACTATAAAAGCTAGAAGATTGAGATTTGGCATGCAGATTCTAGGGGTTAATACGCAGCGCAAGTTTTTCACGCCGATGTGCCACGCCCTCTCTAACGCCCACAAACCGCGAAAAACTGTGACCCGTTCTGTATGAACGCTGAGATCTCGGAAACTATAAAAGCTAGAAGATTGGGATTTGGCATGCAGATTCTAGGGGTTATTACGCAGCGCAAGTTTTTCACGCTGATGTGCCACGCCCCCACTAACACCCACAAGCCGCGAAAAACTGTGGCACCCACAGTTTTGAAGCTATATTAACGGAAAAAGAAATGTGTATTTATTTCATCAATACATATTGATAGACCAAAGTGGGAAACACCCCTCCCACCTAACGCCCACACAAAACAGTGGCACCCGTCTGTATGAACGCTGAGATCTCGGAAACTATAAAAGCTAGAAGATTGGGATTTGGCATGCAGATTCTAGGGGTTAATACGCAGCGAAAGTTTTTCACGCCGATATGCTACGCCCCCTTTAACGCCCACAAACCGCGAAAAACTGTGACCCGTTCTGTATGAACGCTGAGATCTCGGAAACTATAAAAGCTAGAAGATTGGGATTTGGCATGCAGATTCTAGGGGTTATTACGCAGCGCAAGTTTTTCACGCTGATGTGCCACGCCCCCACTAACACCCACAAACCGCGAAAAACTGTGGCACCCACAGTTTTGAAGCTATATTAACGGGAAAAGAAATGTGTATTTATTTCATCAATACATATTGATAGACCAAAGTGGGAAACACCCCTCCCACCTAACGCCCACACAAAACAGTGGCACCCGTCTGTATGAACGCTGAGATCTCGGAAACTATAAAAGCTAGAAGATTGGGATTTGGCATGCAGATTCTAGGGGTTAATACGCAGCGCCAGTTTTTCACGCCGATGTGCCGCGCCCCCTCTAACGCCCACAAACCGCGAAAAACTGTGGCACCCACATTTTTGAAGCTATATTAACGGGAAAAGCAATGTGTATTCGTTTCATCGATACATATTGATAGACCAAAGTTGGAAACCCCCCCTCCCCCCTAACGCTCACCAACCGCGAAAAGCTGTGGGGCCCATAGTTTTAAAGCTAGAGCAAAAGTGTAAACGTTATTTTGTTTGGGTTATTAACGCCTACCGAAATGTAGAAGAAATTTTTAAAATTTTTTGAAGCGGCTGCTTGGTTTGCCCTGCTTGACACTGCTGACCTTAGCTGAGTAACGGGTATTTGATAGTCGAGGCACTCGACTATAGCGTTCCCTCTTGTTGTGAAATGCAATTATGCTGCGATTAGCGGAAAATATTTGGCGACACGATAAGCGTGGGATTGGAGTGGAGTGATTTTGATTCGGAAGTTTATGTCTACTTTAACCGTGGGATTGCAGTGGGCTGATTTTGATTCGGATGTTAATGTTTACATTATCTTGAGCTCCAGTTACCTATCGTCTGCTACGATAGCTTGAGATTTAAAATCGAAAATTTGTTTACAATTTCTTTTGAATCTTAAGGCTAAAGTTCATGGTAATTCTCCACCTTCTTAAATGGATTGTCCTGATTCATTTTATATCGATGTAAGGTTGGAAATTTTATTATTAAGTTTTGGCATATGTCATTTCTATGTTTCTTTCTATTTCATTATTTTCCTTTGAAATTTCGGTACTTTTTATACCCTTGCAGAGGGTATAATGATTTTAGTCAGAAGTTTGCAACGCAGTGAAGGAGACGTTTCCGACCCTATAAAGTATATATATTCTTGATCAGCATGATTAGGCGAGTCGATCTAGCCATGTCCGTCTGTCCGTCCGTCTATCCGTCTGTCCGTCCGTCCGTTTCTACGCAAACTAGTTCCTCAGTTTTGAAGTTATCGAGCTGCAATTTTACCAAAAGTCGTCTTTCTATTGCAGGTAGTATATAAGTCGGAGCCGGCCGGATCGGACAACTATATCTTATAGCTCCTATTGGAATAATCGGAAAAATAATTGAAAAAAAATTATAACTTAGGTGTATTTTGACATATTACCTTATGCTCTTGGAAATAACATTTTTTTAACTGTTCTGAATTTCGAATTAAATTTTAGAAAAATCGGACTACTATATCATATAGCTCCCATAGGAACGATCGAAAAATTAAAGGGAAATTAATAGGAACAAAATTATAGCTTTGCTAATTTTTATTGTATTCTCTTCTACTTTGGAATATAAGTTTATTTTATTATTTTAGAATTTCGAATTAAATTTAACATAAATTGGTTGACTATATTATATAGCTGCCATAGGAAGGATCGATCAATTAATGTCAAAATAATCCGTAAACTGCTATAATTTTGTTTGTTGCAAATCTAAATTTAACATTTTTGTAATTTCAAATAGAACAGTAACGATCTGCAAGGGTATAAAACCTTCGGCTGGCCGAAGTTAGCTTCCTTTCTTGTTACACGTAATTTTTCTAAACTTCAATTCGTAACTCGGCACAATTAAAAAAATTATATTCCCAGGAACAAAATATAATCTGTCAAAAACACCGAAGATATTATTTTTTTTCTATTATTTTTCCGATCCTTCCTATGGGAGCTAAAGATATAGTTGTCCGATCCGGCTGGTTCCGACTTATATACTACCTGCAATAGAAAGACGACTTTTGGTAAAATTGCAGCTCGATAGCTTCAAAACTGAGGGACTAGTTTGCGTAGAAACGGACGGACGGACAGACGGACATGGCTAGATCGACTCGTCTAGTAATGCTGACCAAGAATATATATACTTTATAGGGTCGGAAACGTCCCCTTCACTGCGTTGCAAACTTCTGACTGAAATCATTATACACTCTGCAAGGGTATAAAAACGAAAACACACACACACATGTACATATATGTATGTAAAATTATTTAAACACAAGTTTTCAAAGAACAAATAGCGGAAAGGTAAGTTATGGTTAGGGGTTATGGTAAAATATTAGGTGGGGCTTACTGTGGTAATAACCTGATCTTATCATATTTCAGAATTCTAATTAATATCCGTGTAAAATCCCGAAATATAATAAAATCAGGTTTCTATTTAAAGTATGAAATGCTTTGCTAATAGTAGCGGACAACGTCGCTTCGGGTATTGCTAGTAAGGTATAAAATAATCAGATGCCCGACGCGGAGCTGCGCTGTATCGACTAGCGAATTGGGCTCTCATTTGGTTGCTTTCCATTTCTTGCACTCTAGCTAGTGCGTTTGGCAAGTCTGGTGGATTTAGTGAAAATAAAATTCCCGATATTGGGCCGTTGAGGCCAGTTATGAAAACTCTTAATGCGTTCTGACGATGTTTTAGGTTTGATTCTTTTGTTATGGGATTATCTTTTGCATGAGTCATTATGGTTTTATTTATTAAAAGTGTAAGTTTTTTATTAACGAAATTATAAAAGTCTATTACTGAATGCTTACCTTGAGAAAGGACACTTAGTTATTGTTCGATTATGTGTAGTGTTCTGTTGTCGCTAAAGACAAAGTCCAGTCTGTCTAGAATAGCGTCGATACTTAGTACGGTTCCGTGATTTGTCAGTGCGTCGTTAGCCTCTTCTATGTTTTCATTTCTAAGAATTGTTAGAGCTGCGAAATAACTTCGGCTCTTTCGGACATATAATCCCATTGCAGTATCAACTGCTTCTCTCCATCTTACGTAGTTTTCTAAGTTTCCTGAAAATTGGGGGACGGACTTAACGACTTCAAATGTCTCATCGCATGAAATATTTTCATCTATTTGTTCAACTTTGTATTCTGTCACCAAATTAGATTTAGTTTCTAGTACTGATTTTAAATTTTTTATCTCCTCTTGTAGGGGATTTACGTTAGAAGCAATTAGTCTGACAATTAAATCTGTTGTTAAGTTCTGATTGATAGTCGAGTTCAGACTCGATTGGGATGTACCAGGGTCATTAATTTTTAATTTTTCGAAATTCTCAATTAATTTATCCAGAATTTTTCTATCACTTTAAGCTTACAACTAATATTTTTTGGTACTATATTCTATTTTAACTATTCTCACGGTTTTTTGTCTTTATTGAGTGGATCTTCCTTCTTGATTGTGAAATGCACTTATGCTGCGCTTAGCGGAAAATATTTGACTACACGATAAGCGTGGGATTGGAGTGGCGTGATTTTGATTCGGATGTTTATGTCTACTTTAACCATGGGATTGCAGTGGGGTGATTTTAATTCGGATGTTAATGTTTACATTATCTTGAGCTCCGGTTACTTTCGTCTGCTACGATAGCTTGAGATTTGAAATCGATAATTTGTTTACAAATTCTATTGAATCTTAATGCTAAAGTTCATGTTAATTTGCATATACTCCGAACCATTAGAAATCAGGTAGTCATTCAGACTTCCTGACCACTACAGTGTCTTCTAAGCGGAAGTGCATCCTATAAGGGACATAAACACCCAAGACAGACACATAAAAATATATAATGATAGCCAAGCGGCTATTAAATGAATCTACTCGACTAATACAAACTCCCGAACAATAGCAGACTGTCGGAAATCTGTCCACGAGATGGCTAGTCAGTTTACTGTCAGCTTTATATGGGTTCCGGGTCACCGGGATATCGTAGGCAACTGTATAGCGGACGAGCTAGCCAGGCAAGGCACCTCCATACCTCTCCTTCCAGGAATAAAGAATGTTGGCTTGCCTATGGCTTCGTGCAAGCTAATTATTAAGAAAGATCTAAGTGTGCCAGGCTGTAGTCTGGCAGCCGTCCTAACCTAACCTACAGATTGCTGAATACATCAAGATTGAGGAAAATGAACTCAAAACAAGAGGGAACGCTATAGTCGAGTGCCTCGACTATCAAATACCCGTTACTCAGCTAAAGTCAGCAGTCTCAAGCAGGGCAAACCAAGCAACCGCATCAAAAAATTAAAAATATTTCTTCTACATTTCGGTAGGCGTTAATAACCCAAACAAAATTGCGTTTTCACTTTTGCTCTAGCTTTAAAACTATGGGCGCCACAGCTTTTCGCGGTTTGTGGGCGTTAGGGGGAGGGGGGTTTCCAACTTTGGTCTATCAATATGTATTGATGAAACGAATACACATTGCTTTTCCCGTTAATATAGCTTCAAAAGTGTGGGTGCCACAGTTTTTCGCGGTTTGTGGGCGTTAGAGGGGGCGTGGCATATCGGCGTGAAATACTTGCGCTGCGTAATAACCCCTAGAATCTGCATGCCAAATCCCAATCTTCTAGCTTTTATAGTTTCCGAGATCTCAGCGTTCATACAGAACGGGTCACAGTTTTTCGCGGTTTGTGGGCTTTAGAGAGGGCGTGGCACATCGGCGTGAAAAACTTGCGCTGCGTATTAACCCCTAGAATCTGCATGCCAAATCTCAATCTTCTAGCTTTTATAGTTTCCAAGATCTCAGCGTTCATACAGACGGACAGACGGACATGGCTAGATCGACTCGGCTAGTGATCCTGATCAAGAATATATATACTTTATATGGTCGGAAACGCTTCCTTCTGCCTGTTACATACTTTTGCACGAATCTAATATACCCTTTTACTCTACGAGTAACGGGTATAAAAAAAACAGCCCGAAATCGCCATTAAATTAAGAAATTCGCCATGGATTTAAGTCGATGGCGATTCTCCATACATTTTAGAAATATAGAAAAAATGTTCTAAAACGTAGAAATATTTTTCTAAAATCTAGAAAAATTTGCCATACAAAAAATACCGCAAATAATTTTTTCAAAAAAAATGCATTTTTATTTTGTGCGCTATCGATATGTTTACAAACTCTCAAATAAATATGCTGAAAAAAGAATTATTATATTTCCTAAAAAAATGAGAAAGAAGAAGAAAAAATTATTAATGTTTTCTAAATAAAAAAAACCTAAACAAAAAAGAGAAAAAGAAAAGAAATAATGAAAAAATTAAATATATTTTTTATATTAAAACATTAACATTATTACTTACCGGTAAATCACCTGAAACAATACCTGATATTAAACTATTTTCTGTAATCGAAAAAAATTAATATTAATTTAAAAAAAGCGTGTTTGCGTCAAACAATTTATTAAGCAAAATGTATAAAAATATAATAAATATAAAAATTAATATACTGAAAATTTTCACACACTTACCAGTTTTATATAAACCCTGAAATGTTATATATTATTATTATATCAATAACTAACCTATGTATTTGTATAAATTCCTTTTTTTTTGAGAGTTCGCACTGTACCTTTATTAAATGCACAGGATCAACACAACTTATTACTTTGAATGCTTATTTCAAACTGACTGCAAAATTTTAAGAGACAGCGCAACGCCAGCAACATTCTCGGCTGCATTTCCCAAAAAACAACGCAATAAAAGTTACAGTTACCCACAAGAAAGTTCTCGATCACATACGCATATAAACATTTACATATATATACATACATACATACACCAAAAACAGCCGTCGCAACGCTCTGCGAACTAGCCTCATGTCTTCTTATTCATAGAAAGAATAAAAACCATAAATGAGTAAAAAGGCACGATACAAATTTTCTAAAATGTATGGCAATTTCATATTTCCACTTTTCTGTTTTTAAGCAAAGTTTTTTTTTTTATTCAGAAAAATTCTTTAATTATAGACAAATTTACCGTGGGTTTAATAGCGACTTTCTAGATTCTAGAAAGGTCTGAAGTAAATTTTTCTTAATTTAATGGCGAAATCGTCATTAATCTAAGAAAATTTTCCGAGGACAATATAGGAATAATCACCATAGATTTTCAAAAAATTTAATTTTTCTAGATTTTAGAAAAGTTTTTCATAAAAATCTGTTTCTATGGCGTTTTTTCCTAGATTTAAGAAAAAAATTTCTGAAAAGTAGAAAGTTTCCTTAAAATAAGAAAAAATTTTCATTTTATGGCGATTTTCTAAAATTTAGGAAAAAAAATTTTTTGAGTGTGAGGATCTCTTAAATATTTTGGCTGCCTCTTCTGATCCTCTTATTTCTTTATTACGGCATGTTAAGTCAATAAAAGAGTTGGAATCTACACTCAAAAAATGTTTTCCCTAATTTTTAGAAAATTGCCAAAATCTACTTTAAAGAAAATTATCTACATTACAGAAATTGTTTTCTTAAATCTAGAAAAACAGACCATAAAAAAAGATTTTTATGAAAAACTTTTCTAAAATTTAGAAAAATTAAATTTTTTCTAAAATCTATGGTGGTTTTTTTCTATATTGTCCTCAGAAATTTTTTTAAATTAATGGCGATTTCGCCATTAAATATAGAAAAAATTTACTTCAGATCTTTTTATACCCGTTACTCGTAGAGTAAAAGGGTATATTAGATTCGTGCAAAAGTATGTAACAGGCAGAAGGAAGCGTTTCCGACCATATAAAGTATATATATTCTTGATCAGGATCACTAGCCGAGTCGATCTAGCCATGTCCGTCTGTCCGTCTGTCCGTCTGTCCGTCTGTCCGTCTGTCTGTCCGTCTGTCTGTCCGTCTGTATGAACGCTGAGATCTCGGAAACTATAAAAGCTAGAAGATTGAGATTTGGCATGCAGATTCTAGGGGTTAATACGCAGCGCAAGTTTTTCACGCCGATGTGTCACGCCCTCTCTAACGCCCACAAACCGCGAAAAACTGTGACCCGTTCTGTATGAACGCTAAGATCTCGGAAACTATAAAAGCTAGAAGATTGGGATTTGGCATGCAGATTCTAGGGGTTAATACGCAGCGCAAGTTTTTCACGCCGATGTGCCACGCCCCCTCTAACGCCCACAAACCGCGAAAAACTGTGGCACCCACAGTTTTGAAGCTATATTAACGGGAAAAGAAATGTGTATTTGTTTCATCAATACATATTGATAGACCAAAGTGGGAAACCCCCCCTCCCCCCTAACGCCCACAAACCGCGAAAAACAGTGGCACCCGTCTGTATGAACGCTGAGATCTCGGAAACTATAAAAACTAGAAGATTGGGATTTGGCATGCAGATTCTAGGGGTTAATACGCAGCGCAAGTTTTTCACGCCGATATGCCACGCCCCCTCTAACGCCCACAAACCGCGAAAAACTGTGGCACCCACATTTTTGAAGCTATATTAACGGGAAAAGCAATGTGTATTCGTTTCATCAACACATATTGATAGACCAAAGTAAGAAACCCCCCCTCCTCCCTAACGCCCACAAACCGCGAAAAGCTGTGGCGCCCATAGTTTTAAAGCTAGAGCAATAGTGTAAACGTTATTTTGTTTGGGTTATTAACGCCTACCGAAATGTAAAAGAA
The DNA here is from genome assembly GCA_037075245.1 of Drosophila mimetica. Classification (NCBI taxonomy): domain Eukaryota; kingdom Metazoa; phylum Arthropoda; class Insecta; order Diptera; family Drosophilidae; genus Drosophila; species Drosophila mimetica. Next base: position 27,943,832 of record JBAMCH010000007.1, on the reverse strand, counting down.
ATTTTTTAAATTTTTTGAAGCGGCTGCTTAGTTTGTCCTGCTTGAGACTGCTGACCTTAGCTGAGTAACGGGTATTTGATAGTCGAGGCACTCGACTATAGCGTTCCCTCTTGTTAAAATCTAGAAAGTCGCTATTAAGCCCACCTTAAATTTTTCTATAATTAATTTTTTATATTAAAAATAAATTCTTTTCTTAAAAACAGTAAAGTGAAAATAGGAAATTGCCATGCACCAAAAGAATAAGAAAGAATAAGAATAAGAAAAAAAAATACCAAAACTGGTCATCAATCGGGTATTTTTTCATATCAATTTTGGGCCGTTATGTGGCCATATCAAAATTATATTTTCGAACATACCAAATTGGTATGTTTTTTTTTTATTACAATTTTAAACGGTAGAAACAACATAATGCATTTAGACTACATTATATCCCAGAATAAAAAGTTTCATATCTTTTATTTAACAAAGCAAGATTTTATGATATCTACCATTTTTGTATGTGCGGTTAGTGAAATTGTTGTTATATTTGTAATGCTACACTCAAGAAAAATATTGAAAAAGGTAAAATACATTATATTTATATGCTTTAAATATATATGTAGATTTAGGTCTGTTCTAGTGCGATGTCCTCCCCTTTAGAGTCTTCGAGCTGTTTGAATTGGATTAAGATGACCAGATACGTTGTGACTGCCGAAAATATCTGTAAATAATATGTTTAAATACATTTATAAAATTTTTAACCAATATAACAAAATATTGTGCAATTTAACCGTAAAATAGAGTGTAATGTATTCGGGGAAAAAGTATGTATGTAACAAGTAAAAGGAAGTGTTTTCGACCCTATAAGGTATATTTATATGTAAGGTGGTAAGGTAGAGCTGGGCAGCTAATTCACATATACACTCTTACATATATTTGCCTCGTTGTGAAAGACATTTTGCGATCCAAAAAAGCAGCAAGAGAATAAGCTGAGGAAGGACAAGGAAGGCAGTCATTGTCAGTTTCTACAGTTTCTAATTAAAGTTGTCTAAACTAGTACTCGGTTGTCATTTATGTAAGTTGCTGGGTAAGAATTTCTTAACTGCCCATAAGAAAATACAAGAAGGGAAGCTAACTTCGGCTAGCCGAAGTTTATATACCCTTGCAGATCTTTTCTATTCAATTACAAATACCAAATGCGTATTTATTGCAACAAACAAAATTACAGCAGTTTTCGTATTATTTTGACATTATTCGATCGATCCTTCCCAGGGCAGCTAGTATTATATAGTCGGTCGATTTATGTTATATTTAATTCGAAATTCTGAATTAATAAAATAAAGTTATATTCCAGACTTGAAGAGACTACAATAGAAATGAACGAAGCTAACACATTTATACCCTTGCAGAGAGTATTATAGGTTAGGTTACAAGGACGTCCCTAATGGACGGGGTCACGCATAGGCCAATATGGCCCCTAGTTGTCCGGCTAATCTGTATGAACCTCGAGATATTTTATTACGTTTTAATGTCCACAAGGATCGAGGTGTATTTCGCGAAGTTCTTGCCTTCGCCTGGTTCCCAGCTGGAGGCGTCTTCTAGTGATGCCAGAACTGGGGCACCTAGGTATCTTGTTCTTGCTCGTGAGAGAGCCGGGCAGTTGCAGATCACTATGGACGGCAGTCCATGTAGTGACGAAGCGCACCAGGAGTGTGTGCGAAGACGACTACCATATATAGCCGCAAAATTGAAAATTTGCTGTGATAGTCCGATCGTAATGAGTAATACACCAAATTAAAGGTATTGCTAAAACTTAAAGGATTGCATACCAAGACCTCAAGAAAATCAATTGGTTTGGTAGAGAGAGCGGTGAAAGTGTAAAAGTGAAAATTTAAAAATTTAAAATTTAAATCCTCGCACTGCGTTAGTTGTATTCCTAATGCCCTTAATATGAGGGGTCATATCAGAAAATCGGACGCTCCGTTCAAAAGTTATAACGAAAACAAGATTTTCTTCTTCTTCCCAAAATGAAAATTTAATTCTGTTTGTCAGTTTGTCTGTGTGTCCCAAAACATGGTTTTAAAGTCCTGAAATTTTGATATGATGTTCAACAGCTCGATATAAGAAACTTTAGTTCTACCACTTTTGGAAAAACAGCTATAAAAAGCTAAAATACGGAAGGCTGTAACTGTAACTAAACTACTAAAGCTACAGACTTGTGCTGTATCTCGTTTGAAAGGTATTTTTAAATGCTATAAGCGCCTCCTATATGTAATTTTTGTAAATGTACTATTTAAAAAGATATGCACAAAACAAAATTTTTGTTACCTTTTTTAAAGCTTTTTTTTATTTTTCTCAAAAACGGCTCTAACGATTTTCTTTAAAACTTTAAACTGTATAGCCCTTGAGATTCCTTAAATTTTGGTGTATATCATGTTACTGTAAAGTCACGTTTAAAAGTTATTCAGAAACGAAAATAGCCACTTTTGGCAGCTCAAAACAACTTACGCTGCCTAAGCATTGAATTTAGTATGTGCGTATCCAACTGTAGCGTTTGAAAGGTATTTTTAAATGCTATAAGCGCCTCCTATATGTAATTTTTGTAAATGTAATATTTAAAAAGATATGCACAAAACAAAATTTTTGTTAACTTTTTTTTTAGTTTTTTTTTATTTTTCTCAAAAACGGCTCTAACGATTTTCTTTAAAACTTTAAACTGTATAGCCCTTGAGATTCCTTAAATTTTGGTGTTTATCATGTTACTGTAAAGTCACGTTTAAAAGTTATTCAGAAACGAAAATAGCCACTTTTCGCAGCTCAAAACAACTTACGCTGCCTAAGCATTAAATTTTGTATGTGCGTATCCAACTGTAGCTACAGACTTGTGCTTCACCTCATATTAAAGGTATTTTTAAATAAAATAAACGCCTCCTTAACAAAATGTATGTAAATGCAATGGTTAAAAAACCATAAGCAAATCTTTTTTTTTAATTCTTTTTTTTAGCTTTTTATATTATCTCAAAAAACGGTTCTAACGATTTTCTTTAAAACATGAATCCGCAGAGGCCTTGAAATTCCTTAAATTTTGGTATGTAACACGTTATTTTAAAAAGTCACGTTTAAAAATATACAAATACAAAAATGGACACTTTTGTTTGCTTAAAACAACTAATCCTGCTCGAGCATTTAATTTTGTTTGTGTGTATCCAAACTGTAGTTTAGAACTTTTTTTACTACTTTTGACAAAACCCGCTAGCTTAGCGGGAAGAAAACGTCAGTATTAGATCCTATGGCAGCAAAAGTATAAAGAAGACAGTAGTAGATATATTTCATATGACTCATGTTTAAAACAAAAACCCCTGATATCAAACAAAAACACCTCTTAACGAGGTAAAAAAACTAGTGACATTTGTGACGAAAGATGATTACACACATGATTAAATACTCTTTTTAAAATGTATTTCTTCGGCACTTCTTCCGCTTTCCTTATGGCGAAGACTTCTACCTGGAATATTCTACAGTCGCTGGGTAGCTTATATGACAGCCTTATTTCAGGGTATTATGATTTCAGTCAGAATATCATTTTTTCAACTGTCCTGAATTTCGAATTAAATTTTATAAAAATCCGAAGACTATATCATATAGCTCCCATAGGAACGATCGGAAAACTAAAGAAAAATTAATAGAAACAAAATTATAGCTTTGTTAATTTGTATTGTATTCTCTTCTACTCTAGGACATAACTTTATTTTATTATTTCAGAATTTTGAATTAAATTTAGTAAGGATCGATCAATTACTGTCATTATAATACGTAAACTACTATAATTTTGTTTGTTGCAAAACTAAATTTAACATTTTGGTAATTTCAAATTGAATTGGAATGATCTGCAAGGGTATATAAACTTCGGCTGGCCGAAGTTAGCTTCCTTTTTTGTTTTTGCCTTTAATTGATCGATCCTTACTATGGCAGCTAAAAAAATAAAGTTATATTCCAGAGTAGAAGAGAATACAATAAAAATAAAAAAAGGTAAAAAAATTTTTTAAGTTAAACCGTTTTATGTAAAACATGTACTAAATGTACTAAAAGCCTAAAAATAATATAAAATAGATACAGACGTGAGAATTATAAACATATGCTTAGACTAGACTAAAATAAAACCGTGGGGCAAACAAACATTTTAATGACGATTGTACACAATTGACTTGCCCCACGGTTTTATATTAGTCTAGTCTAAGCATATGTTTATAATTCTCACGTCTGTATCTATTTTATATTATTTTTAGGCTTTTAGTACATTTAGTACATGTTTTACATAAAACGGTTTAACTTAAAAATTTTTTTTACCTTTTTTTATTTTCTAGTTTTTAGTTTTTATTTCGCATTTTTTTTCGAAGTTAACTCCACAGGTAAGTATGTTAATGCAGCAGCGTTGTACCGAACTGTACGAACTTGATTAGGATAACAACGTTTGGTACAAATATCACAAACATGTATACATGTTGTGTTAATAGCATTCTCGAATGCCTGCAGATTATAAGCTCTGCTCTGTGTTTTTGATGCTTTTTGTTCCCGTCGTTTCTGTAATCGACCATTTCTATCAACTTCACTTTCTTTAGCTCGTTTTGCTTTATAATTTTCTTTCGCTTTTTGAAGCCTTCGTTTACGCTGTGTTGCAGTTTCTTTCATAATTATTATTATTATTTAACTTACCCCGCTTGTTGTCAGATTGATCTGAATTAATCTGATGTGTTTGACAGTGACAATGATACCCATGTTAATGTGATTGATAAAACCTAAGTTATCTGCAATTTTGCATAGGCCGCTATTTTGAATTTTAATTTTATATAGTACATTGTATTCTACTTGTTGAGACCTTTCATTTGATACCCATATTGATGGGATTGATAAAACCTACGTTTTCCGCCATTTTGCGGCCGCCATATTGGATTTACAATGTTATTGACATTATTATATTGTATTGTCATCGGAACTGAAGGTGCGTACCAAATTTCAGATCAATCTGACAACAGGAAGGTACTTAAATTTCAATTTCTAATTTTGACCCTAGTGTGACCTAAATAAAACAGTTTAATTAGCAAAGCTATAAATTTGTTCCTATTAATTTCCCTTTAATTTTTCGATCGTTCCTATGGGAGCTATATGATATAGTCGTCCGATCTTTCTAAAATTTATTTCGTAATTCAGAATAGATAAAAAAATGATATATTCAAGAGCATAAGGTAATATGTCAAAAAACACCTAAGTTATAATTTTTTTTCAATTATTATTCCTATGGGAGCTATAAGATATAGTTGTCCGATCCGGCCGGTTCCGACTTATATACTACCTGCAATAGAAAGACTTTTGGAAAAGTTTTATCTCGATAGCTTCAAGACTGAGGGACTAGTTTGCGTAGAAACGGACAGACAGACGGACGGACAGACGGACAGACGGACAGACGGACGGACAGACGGACATGGCTAGATCGACTCGTCTAGTGATGCTGATCAAGAATATACATATATACTTTATGGGTTCGGAAACGTCTCCTTCACTGCGTTGCAAACTTTTGATTGAAATCATAATACCCTCTACAAGGGTATAAAAATAAAGTCAACCATCCAAGGTAGTCCATCTCATAAAAAACTTAATTTCACCAAAGGACACTGGGCTAGCCGATCCAATTTTTGCCCAAAAATACCTTTTTGTTTTTTAAGAAAATGACCTACTTAAGTTTGAGGTTCTTTTCATAATACATTAAACTAATTTATGCCAAAATTTTAAGAAATTCGGGCAAGTAGTTTTCTTTTACCGTATTTTCAAAGTGGGAAATTCGTCAAATATTGATGGAATTTAAAAAAGTCTTGAAGTCATATATGCTGATTTAGCTGTTCGACTCTTCACAAAACTTTTAGATGTGATAATTTTCAACAAATAAAAAATATAATATACTATTGTTCCTATGGGAGCTATAGGATATAGACGTCCGATCGGCACGCGCTTTTACCCTGATCAAGGCTTGCGCAAAAAATACGATTTGGAAAGATTCATGTTAATAGCTTTTTTTTGAAAGCTATGTACACATATCCGATTGTTCCTATGGGAGCTATAGGATATAGACGTCCGATCGGGTCGGTTTTCAAACTTGATCTCCGTACACATGTTTTAGGACGACTGTGAAAGTTTCAAATCGCTATCTTTTAAACTGAGCTTGCAAACGGTATTGAAACAGACGGACATGGCTATATTGACTCTCCTATTGATCCTGATCAAGAATATATATGCTTTATGGGGTCGGAAACGTCTCCTTCACTGCGTCACCTTGCGCTGCGTATTAACCCTTAGAATCTGCATGCGAAATCCCAATCTTCTAGCTTTTATAGTTTCCGAGATCTCAGCGTTCATACAGACGTACAGACAGACGAACATGGCTAGATCGTCTCGGCTAGTGATCCTGATCAAGAATATATATACCTTATATGGTCGGAAACGCTTCCTTCTACCTGTTACATACTTTTGCACGAATCTAATATACCCTTTTACTCTACGAGTAACGGGTATAAAAATGTTAAATTTAGATTTGCAACAAACAAAATTGTAGCAGCTTACGTATTAAATTGACATTAATTGAACCATCCTTACCATGGCAGCTATATAATATAGTCGCCCGATTTATGTTAAATTTAATTCGAAATTCTGAAATAACAAAATAAAGTTATATTCCAGAGTAGAAGAGAATAAAATAAAAATTAACAAAGCTATAATTTTGATTCTTTTAATTTTCCTTTAGTTTTCCGATCGTTCCTATGGGAGCTATATGATATAGTCGTCCGATTTTTATAGAATTTATTTCGAAATTCAGAACATGTGAAAAAATTATATTCCCAAGAGCAATAGGTAATACACTGGTGCCACAAATAATAGAAACGTTTTAATATGGCTTGCTTTCCCATTTTCTCACTAATGTCAGCTGATATAAATGTGGCTATAATTTTTTTTTTTAAGTGTATTGAGGTAGCTTAATTGACAACTAGAAACGGACGGACGGACAGAGGGACGGACATGGCTAGATCGATCCGTCTTGCCATGCTGATCAAGTATATATATACTTTGCAAACATCTGACTAAAAGCATTATACCCTCTGCAAGGGTGTAAAAATAAAAAATAAAAATAATAAACCAAAAGTACGTAAAATTTTCCGACTTTGGTTTGGATTATCTATCTAAATCAATATAATTGAAGACTATTAAAAAAGTCAGTGTGGAAATTCACCCAGAACGGATTGACATAAAAATCTGAAAAAAAACCATAAATTCGGAAATAATTAGGAGCCGAGTGTATGATATAAATTAGAGCCATAAGCGGCCCCAAAGTGCCCCAAAATTCGATTTGTTTTTTTCTTAATTTTTTCTTTTGCAATTTTTCTGTTATAAATGTTGTCAAAATGGTTTAAAAAATGGCTCTTCATAATTTTATGGGATACCCGCAAATAACTGCATTTAAACTTTTTTGAAATTCAGCCCCCTCCATCAAGGTCGCCAATTTGTTTTTTTTATTGTGACGTCATGGGCTCCCACCTATGTGTTGTTGTTCTTTTTATTCAGACGTTCCTCCAAGTGTTACCGTGCAAAGGCAAGGAAAAATACCACAGCCACAAAATACCAAATTGCGCGCCTAAAAATGCGAATATATCGATAATTTTTTTTTGTTTCTTCATTCTTTTAGCTAAACGTTAAATTTTAAATTATCGGTGGAGCTATCCAATTCCCCTTAAGAAAATTTCAAGGAAAAGTCGTATGTATATACATTTAAAGTCGGATTTTAAATGATTTTACTATTTGCAGCAGCATCTCCGATCAGTTTTAGATTTTGCTAACAGTTTTACAATCGAAGTTTTCCTTAAATTTGTTTTTATTTTTCAGATCTAAAAACCCGATAAGCTAAGACGAAATGTTTCCAAACTACTTATTACCTTTCAAATGTTGAATTATTGACAAACCGTGGATTTGTAAAAAAGAAAAACATAAATTGGCCCCGTTGCGTACACACACACGCACGCTAAAATGAGTATTTGCACCCCCAACCATTAGATATGTGGAAGTGTGCGGGTGTGTGTGCATTTCACCTGACTAAGGAAGTAAGATTTGCTTAAGTTCAAATTCATGATAATACTGATATTCTATTGCTAAAAGAATATCATTTTCATTTCCACAACAGGTTTGAGACATTTTCAAACGGATTTTTGTGTTTTAAAATTAAATAATATTAAAAAAACATAAATACTCAAATCAGTTAATTCTTTTGCTATTTCCTACACTTGCGTCATATTGTTTAAACAAATGGAAATGTTTAAACAATTTCATTCACGGCTTTTCCCCCTACCTGCCTTTCTGACATTGTTAATATAATCCTAATCAAGGTGAAAAATTAATGAAAACAAAATACTGAAAACCAAATAATTATTCTAAAATGAGAATTTTTGCTTTTGCTAATCCTTAGCGAAATTGCCAAGTGATTATGGTAAATCTTTTGCTCCTTATTTATTAACCGTTTGCTTTAATGTCAGCAAGAACTTCCAAACTGTAGCTCAGATGGTTATGTTGTACGTAAAGGAAACATAGTCTATAGGTCGTGGGTTCAAACCCACCACAATTCTTACCAATAATGATGTTGATATAATTATTTCTTTTCCACTTTGTAAACTATTTTTAGGTAGATGGTTAAGAGCGGAATGCCAAATGAGTATTCCATACCCTCTCAGAACAAAGTAAAAAAAAAACAAGAAAGGAAGCTAACTTCGGCCAGCCGAAGTCTATATACCCTTGCAGTTAATTCCTATTTAATTACAAATTACAAAAATCTGAATTTCGATTTGGAACAAACCGAATTATAGCAATTTTGACAATAATTGATTGATCATTCCTATGGGAGCTATATAATATAGTCGTCCGATTTATGTAAAATTTATTTCGAAATTCTAAAATAATAAAATAAAGTTATATTCAAGAGTAGAAGAGAATACAAAAAAATTAACAAAGCTATAATTTTTTTCCTATTAATTTCCTATTAATTTTCCGATCATTCCTATGGGAGCTATATGATATAGTCGTCCGATTTTTATAAAATTTAAATCGAAAATCAGAAGTATTAAAAAAACGATATTCCAAAGAGTAGAAGGAAATATGTCAAAAGACACCGAAGCTATAATTTTGTTCATATTAATTTGCCATTAATTTTCTGATAGTTCCTATGGCAGCTATATGATATAGTTGTCCGATTTTTATAAAATGTAATTCGAAATTCAGAACTGTTAAAAAAATAATATTTCCAAGAGCATAAGGTAATATGTCAAAAAACACATAAGTTATAATTTTTTTTAAATTATTTTTCCGATTATTCCTATGGGAGCTATAAGATATAGTTGTCCGATCCGGCCGGCTCCGACTTATATATTACCTGCAACAGAAATACGACTTTTGGTAAAGTTTCTGCTCGATAGCTTAAAAACTGAGTGACTAGTTTGCGTAGAAACGGACGGACGGACGGACAGACGGACAGACGGACGGACAGACGGACAGACGGACATGGCTAGATCGACTCGTCATGCTGACCAAGAATATATATACTTTATAGGGTCTGAAACGTCTCCTTCACTGCGTTGCAAACTTCTGACTGAAATCATTATACCCTCTGCAAGGGTATAATAAGAGAACTCCAATTTTGAATAGAACTTTGATTTAAACACAAACGACCTTTAGATTACAAGGCTTTAGGTTTTGGTTTTACATTTGAAGTTTTCCTTAAAATTCTTTTATTTTTAAAATCCAAAAACCCGTTTAGCTAACACGAAATGTTTTAGAACTTTTGACAAACGGTTGTAAAAAAGAATAGAGAAAAATATATTTTACAAACTAAATATATATGTGTGTGAGTGTGTTTATGTGTGTGCATTACAGATTTTTTTTATTACTGATTTTTCTGTTTTAAAATTTAAATCGCATTGATAATATTGGAAAAAAAAAACATAAATATTCAAACCATAATCTTGCTCTTCCTTACACGCGGCTCATATTGTTTAAACAAATGGAAATGTTTAAACAATTTGATTCACGGCTTCTCTATTCACCTAAATGCCTTTTTTATTATTAGTAGAATTTTTAATCTTGATTTCCGCAGGCGAAGCTGCGGGAGACACTGCTAGTATCATATAAGATTCCAAAAAATTGTACTTTTAGTTCGTTGGAAAGTTCAATTTTTTTAAGAAAAAAACGCAAAGAAACGCATCCTTCTAACTGTCCTAGGAAAGAAATTACAGATTTTTGGCAGAAAAATTAACTTTCTGGCCCAGTGCGCAAATAAGCATTTTTGTTCCTTTCAGTCATTTCAAAGATTTCTCATTTTTTATTCTAATTTAAGTAAACCCTTTTTATACCCGTTAGCTCCTATGGGAGTTACATGATATTGTTGTCAAATCCTGCAATATAAAGTAGACTTTTGGGAAAGTTTCAGCCTGATAGCTTTAAAACTGAGAGGCTAGTTTGCGTAAAAACGGAAAGACAGACGGACAGACAGATCGGCTCGTCTAGTGATGCTAATCAAGAACATTCATTCTTTATGAAGTCGGACGTGTCCTTTACTGCGCTGCATACTTCTGACTGAAATCAATTTACCCTCTGCAAGGGCATAAAAATAATAAAGTTTCAAAAAAATGTGTAGTATTCCGATTAGGCGAATACCTTGAATAGCGTGGAGTTATCGATGGCAAAAAATCCGTATGCTGTAAATTGTACCTCCTGCTTTATGCTCTTTGTTAAGAATTTATCAATCTGCAAGGAAAAACTTGAATCACTTTATTTTATTTAGCTAGTTACTTACGATATTCTGATACTCCCTGCACCTGGTATATACCCTCGCTAGTATTTGGGATGTGGCATTGGCCTTGAAATAAAACACTTATGTTAATTACGCATTAATCTCTGATTTATCTACTCACCTCCCTGGTGGTAAGACCACAACTCCGAGACAACAAAGCCAAAAGGGAAAAGTGGAGACAAAGCCATGCGAAGCACCACTGCAGAATATTGAGCGATACCATGCCCTTCGCGGTGATCTGAACAAAAAGATTATAGCAATTGGTGGTGACCGTGTAGAAGGAATAGCCCAGGAACGAGACTAGAATCAGGTTGCAGCAATCGTTGATGCCCTTGTAGATACGCAGCAGTTTGTTGTGCATGCGATATATAAAGAGAGAGTCCTCGGGGAAATGTTCCATAATAGCGGGATTGGGGTTAGTATTAATATTAACACGCTGTCGTCTCCCCCCGTCTCCTTTGCGCCTAAGCTGCTGCCCATAAGTGTATCCATTTAAAAGTTGGTTGATAAAATGAAATCGGATATACACAATCCTTAGTAAAGCCGAAGCAAATACTATATACGTGGCTGTCAAGCCATTCTGGATAGCATAGAATGCTAGCAGTATATAGGAGGTGGGCGTAATTATGCCTTGCACAGCATATATCTTTAACACGATGATATATGTCTGGCAGGCGGCTATTCCAACCAAAAACTTCACCGAGAAGCCAAAATCTTGGTTCAAGTTGGCGTCAAACTGACGACGTACCTCCTCATCCAGTTGTAGGATTTCATTCATAATCTGGATCATGCTCTTAGTATTCCGGGCACACACGAAAACGGTAAGGGTATAGGTCAGAATGCAGAGTAGCAGCTCGATCCACTGGTTCACATTGTCGGTCTCTCGGTAGGAGTAAAATAATTGGGCCGATATAGGAGTGAATAAACTGTAGACATTGAAGATAGTCAGGGCGTGGACCACGCCTCGTACGAAGAACGAGTAGAACTCATTGGTTTTGGTCGGAGGTCCCACTTCGTAGTTTGAGACCTGTTCGTATATGGGCATCAAACCACTGGCCTTCAGCACGGATAATATGGTGCGAATATCCTCGAATACGGGGTGATCATGGTTACTTGAAGGAATAGGTGGTGCCGGATTATCCCTGGTAAACGCATTCCTGTTCAAGGAGGGAGTTCGGTACGGCGAGATTCTTCGCGGATACTGATGTGCTCGCGTTTTTTGCGCAGGCATTTCGATTACCCAAGTGTTCGGGGACATGTCCAACAAGGCACTGACAGGAATAAAGGATACGCAAAAGCGAATTGACCAGCGTTCATAAACATGAGGTCTGAGTTATCTGATTGTGTTCTAGGACCTGTTAGGGACATAGTACTGGGCTTCAAAGCCATTAAATTAATTGCTTGGTATTGTCGATTATTGAATAACGAAAGCGGAGGGGGAACTAATAAATTGACTAATACGAAGAAAACTTTTTTTATGGTACATACTTTTAATATTTAACTTTTTCTCTTCATAATCTTTAATTTTTCACCTTTAAGTAAGTATGCTGTATGCAACGCAGTGAATGAGACGTTTCCGACCACTTAATATATTTATATTCCTGATTAGCACCAATAACCGAGTCTACTAGCAATGTCCGTCCGTTTCTATGTAAACTAGTCTCTCAGCTTTAAATCTATCGCTATGAAACTTTACAAAAAGATTTCTTTCTATTGCTGGTAGTACATACAGTAGTGGCCTCAACTTTAGAGCACTCACCTATGTTAGAAAACATTTGGTAATACTCTAGATCAGCGGTCGGCACACACATAAGATGACATTTTGTTTTATGTTTGTGTGTATAATTTGCACTGGGCAACTCATCGATGTGTGTGTGCAGACCGCTGTTCTACACTGTACGTGAGAGGCAGCGGATGGGCAGAGCAATTCCCTATGCTCACTTAATGGGGCGCTGCCGACCGCTGCTCTAGATTACCGGGCTCTCCCCCGAATTTCGCGAAAAAATTATCCTCGATGGACCGCGATTTCTTAAGAATTTACGTGCAAAAAGAACTTGGCGGTCGGCCACGGTTCTCTTGTAATTGAATTTCAAAGTTCCCGGTTTTGCTATAAAAATCAAGGGTGCAATGCATGACGGAATGCACTGAATATGAGAAAAGCACCCTTGATATTTATAGCAAAACCGGGAACTTTGAAATTCAATTACAAGAGAACCGTGGCCGACCGCCAAGTTCTTTTTGCACGTAAATTCATAAGAAATCGCGGTCCATCGAGGATAATTTTTTCGCAAAATTCGGGGGTGAGCCCGGTAATCTAGAGTATTACCAAACATTTACATTTTTTTGTTTGTAAATGAAGAGCTAGATTTCTTTTCTTGTTGTTATTGTGAAATACCCAACAAGTGCTGTTACTTACGCACTTTTGCAATGACGCGTTTCTGTGCACACTTCAGCACACTTTAGCCCCTCATACTTTTTATACCCTTGCGAAGGGTATTATGATATTAGTTAGAAGTTTGCAACGCATACATTAAATTTCAAATATTGAATAATTATCGAATTTTATTTGACTTATTTCTAATATTTTAAAAAAAAATTGATGATTTTTTTGCAAGATTACAAAAAGAGTACTTGTTTAAAGCGTATATTGTACAAAATAAAAGAAAAAATATAAAAATATGAATGGTCCGCCAGGCAGCTACATACTGCAGCCCTGAACAGCTGTTCGCTTACCTCGAGAGGTTAGGGTGTAGAGAAAAATCCTTAGAAGGGGTTTTACATTGTAGTCCATGAAGATTTAACTTATTGGCCAGGTCCTTCCAAGCAGTGCTCATAAGAACGCGGCCAACCTGAGTAAATCCCTTGGCAATGTTGATATTTTCGAGAATGAATCGCAAGAACATGGCATCTTGTGCTGCTGACCTATGTTTATCCCTGAAAATTAGCAACATTTATTAGTTTACATTAATGACAAACAAAAATATTTTAATTTTGCTTACATATCTTCTTCAAATTTTTTCGAGAAATAGGTTTTATTTTTAACCACAATAATAAGTACCGTTTTATAAATAATTCGATAACACACAATTTCGATAACTACTCCGAAAATTGATATTTTAAAGTTTGAGCAATTTGGTAATACTGTCAGGACGGGAGGCTTACTGACGTTTTAATTTTAGCTAATTTTGTCTACACGGTTTATAAAATGATTATTTCTAAATATAACCCGAAGTAAATATAAAAATTGTAGTATGCAAAAAGTTCGTAGATTTCATTAGTGTTGTTTTAAATAAAGTTTAATTCTTGTCAAGCATTTGTAAGTTGGTTTATTTTATAAAAACGTCTGGAAAAATACGGTGATTTAGAAACCGTCAAAAAAGACGTCTGTGACACCGAAATTTGCTTTTCTGGGGAAATCGGGTTGGAAGAGATTTCTATGACACCCCCGAAATAGTTGATTTTACATAGCTTTTTTTTTGTGTGTAGCTGGCTTTGTGAAATCAGCTGTAATTTTATCGAGTTGAAAAAGACTTAGCAGGAAGTCTGAGTCCATGTCAAAGTTGGCTCTCATAGGAGTCAAAATCTGCCAAGTGGGCCACCCCTGTTCCGAAGGTCCGATTTTTATCGAACTTTTTTACTTTTCCGGTTGACAACGACAAAATAAGAACACTTTTTCGAAAAAGTTGCACTCAGTCATTATTCCTTAACTTCGGAATGGTAAGAGATATCTTTAAGCTAAGTACACACGATGCAAACAATTTGCAGCAAGTTGATTGCTGCAATCAAATTTGCACGTATAAACACTAGTGCAACCATTTTGCTGCAAACAAAAAACTTGCAAAATTTTTTGCTTGTCGTCTGTATACAATATTTTAGAGTTATCTTGGTTGCGTCAGTTGCTTGCTTGTTTTCATGTGCTGTTTACTAGTAGTCGCAATATTGCAGCAAGCAAGGCAACATGGGGGATCGCGAGAAAACGATAAAATTAATTGAATTGTACGAGAATTACTCTGTTTTATGGGACTTCTCGTCACCAGACTATAAAAATAAGCATAAGCAGGAAAATGCTTAACACGAAATTGCTTAAAAAATTAGAAAAAAGTGATGATGAAATAAAAACAAAAATTTATCATTTCCGCACTCAAATTTTTCCCCAAAGTGAGAAGCAAAACAAGAAAGGAAACTAACTTCGGCCAGCCGAAGTCTACATACCCTTACAGTTAATTCCTATTTAATTACAAATTACAAAATTTTTTTAATGTTTGCTAATTTTTTTAAAATTTATTTTAAAAATACTGTACCAGCAAATGGGAGTTTTACGATGCGCTTAAATGTATTAAAAATGACGACGGAAATAATTATAAAATTCAAAATTTGTTAAGTAGTACAATTTATTGAACATTTCACAGTAATTACTTATTTTATATTTTTACTAGCAATACCCAAAGCGACGTTGTCCGCTACTATTAGCAAAGCATTTCAAGCTTTAGATAGTAACCTGATTTTATTATATTTCGGGATTTTACTCGGATATTAATTGGAATTCTGAAATATGATAAGATCAGGTTATTACCACAGTAAACCCCACCTTAACCATAACTTACCTTTCCTTTACACTGCCCTAACCCTACCTGTCTCTTACCCCCGGAACAATTTTTTAACACCCTAATGCTGTTTTCACTATTTCCTCGCCTAACCCCTAACCATCCATACTCAGGCTTAACGCTGAAAAACCATTATCGGGTGTTTCTAAACCAGCAAAAAAAACTTTGGCCGCCTCTCTTGCGCTTCAAATGACTCTCTCTGCTCTTTTCTCTCTCGGTCTGCTTCTGCTGACGTTGTTTTTGTGAGAGCTGTGTTCGGAATTCATTCGTGAGTGCTGCGAACTGCCGAAGCTAGAGATGCAAAACCATCGATGGTGGGTACATCGATGTTTTCATAAACGATGGTTGAAAACATCGTTTGTTTGTCTCGGCGGGCGGTTCCTCGTTTGGACATTGGTCCTGCACATTTTTGAAGAAAAGAGTTAAATCATTTTCCAACGCAGCTACTGCTTGGTCAGCATTCATAGGATTGTAGAATCCTTCCTTCTTAAATCGGGGATCTAAAATCGTTGTCATCCTTGTTACACTTCTGGATTCATAAGGGTACAGCCTGCTCTTCAGTTGGCTTGTTAAAAACAAGCAAGTGTCAATCCCTACAGTTGTTTTCATTTCCAACTTAAGGGTATCCATTTTGATTATAAGGCCAAGTACTGTGGGTATTATTAGGGATATGGTTACCGTTTTCGCAGCCGACGTATTCACTGTTGCCGTTTCAAAGGGATCTAAAAGTGTGCAAATATCTGCAATGATAGAAAATTGCTCCTCACTTAAGGGAACTGGAGCTTTTAATGTTTTCAGCAAAACTCCGCAAACTGCCTCTCGAACGAGTAAAATTCGCTTCAGCATATAGAAGGCGCTATTCCAGCGAGTAGACACTTCTTGAATAAGATTCAACGGCTGTTCAACGGCTTGAGCAAATCTTAGTTTGGCATACGCAATCGAACTGCTTTTAAAATAGGTGACTATACTTTTAACGCATTTTAAAACGTCTTGCACATCCTTTAAAGCCAACGAGCTTTGAACAATTAGATTTAATGAATGGGCAAAACAACCCAGATGCTTTTTTTGCAAATTCTCGCAGGCTTTCTTCATGGATGCTGCATTGTCAGTAACAATAGTTACCACTTTATCATAAATTTCGAAGTCATGACATATTGCTTTTACGGTTCCTGCAATATTGTCGCTACAGTGATTGGTTTCGTCTAATAGGGGCTGCGTAGCTAGAACAACCGTTTTTAACTTGAAGTTTTCAATAAAGTGGCACGTCAACGTAAGAAACTTGCGTTTGCGCCAGATGTCCAGCAATCCGTTGTTAGGGAGCAATAAGGGATCTTTCTCAGCTTATCTTTCAATTTTGTCATCGTTTCCTCAAAAAGATTTTTTATAAGCACATTTTGCAATGTTGTGCGACTTGGCAAAACGTATCTTGGATCGAGTAATTTTACAAAATGTTGGAACCCCTTATCGTCCACGATACTAAACGGTTGAATATCTGACGACACCATTTTAGCGAGACCTTTATCCAATTCGATTTTTCTGCTTGAAGCTGAATCGTACTGCTTAGATCTTGAAACAAACTCATCCATTTTTCTAGGATTTTCTGAAACTGCAGCTACTTTAAGTGGATGGAGGCGACGTAAATGCTCTATTAGGTTTGATGTGTTGCCGGAAGTTTTATACTCCTTTCCGCAAAGTCGACATTTGGCAAACATTTTGTTTTTACACCTCTCAAAGTATTTCCACACTTCTGAAACAGATTTCTTCCGTTTTTTAATGTCTGGAGGCTCACAGTCAAATTCCGATTCTGGATTTTCCAAAATATCAGCAGACGAAGATGGAGATGGGGACAACGCAGCAGATGAAGGAGCAGACGAAGGAGATGCATTGTCTAAAAAAAGCACCATGGGTAAACATTAATTAAGTAACTACTGCGCTGCCGCTCATACTTACTTGTTATGTGCAGGAACCTGTCCATTTTGATACGAGGAACCGCCCTAAGGGGTTTCAACTGGAAAAAAAACAGAGCAAAACTAAATATATTGAAAAAAATGTGCTCATTTATCAAGTTTACTTACGGCTGCTTAGCGTCTCTTTCTCTTAGTGATACATCGATGGTTGAAAAAAACCATCGATGTATCGCCGTTTTTAAAAACATCGATAATATCGAAAGTTACATCGATGGTTTTGCATCTCTAGCCGAAGCATACAAAAAACAAAAACAGCGAGCTGCAAAAAGGCCCCCGCAACCCCCTAAATCTTATAAAAACAATTATATAAAATCAACAGTGGGTCTTCACACATGATTAAATACACTTTTTAAAATTTAATTTTTCGGCACTCTGCAATACTTATAAAGGGAAAAATGCTGGACTAGTTTTTAAGAACACACGAACATTTTCTATTGCAGAGTGCCGAAAAAATAAATTATAACAAGAGGGAACGCTATAGTCGAGTGCCTCGACTATCAAATACCCGTTACTTAGCTAAAGCAAGCAGTCTCAAGCAGGACAAGCCAAGCAGAGGCTTCAAAGTGGCGTCATCAACCGGCCATTTCATAATTTGATTATAACTTTTTACTTAGTGAGACGATTTAAAAATGTTCTTCTACATTTCCGTAGGCATTAATAACCCACTTTTGCTCTATCTTTAAAACTGTGGGTGCCACAGCTTTTCGCGGTTTGTGGCCGTTAGGAGGAGGGGGGTTTACCACTTTGGTCTATCAATACACATTCCTTTTCCCGTTAATCTAGCTTCAAAACTGTGGGTGCCACAGTTTTTCGCGGTTTGTGAGCGTTAGATGGGGCGTGGCACATCGGCGTGAAAAACTTGCGCTGCGTACTAACCCCTAGAATCTGCATGCCAAGTCCCAATCTTCTAGCTCTTATAGTTTCCGAGATCTCAGCGTTCATACAGACGGACAGACGAACATTGCTAGATCGACTCGGCTAGTGATCCTGATCAAAAATATATATACTTTATATGGTCGGAAACGCTTCCTTCTACCTGTTACATACTTTTGCACGAATCTAATATACCATTTTACTCTACGAGTATCCGGTATAAAAATTAAATTGATTAGGGGAAAAGTCTGTAGGTTGGGACGGTCTGTAAGTTGGGACACTCCATTTTCTCAAAATTTTTCCACTAAATATTTTTTATTAATTTATTTTGTAGTCCTTTTTAGTGACAAAACTTTTGGGGAAAACATTAAAGCCAGGCTCTAGCCAGATTTAAGCTGTGAGAGTCGTGTACCCTCCCTGCAGGAAAAATGCGAACTAGTCTAAAAAACAACTAGTACAAAACTAGTAAAAAAAAAACAACTTGTCTCGGACTGGTACCTTTCGGACTAGAAAAACTCCACAAATATCTAAAATACATGTTAAAGTATAGTTAAAAGACAACTGGAATTTAACTAGTTGCACTTGAACTACATAAGATCCAAAAGTATAGCCTAGAGTGTAAATGTTTTGGGAAATTTAACACCAAACAAATCAAACAATTGAGGTACCCGGTTTAATCCCCAGTCTTTGTAATTTTTTTTTTTGTTTTTTGTTTGCTAAGTGATGCCTTAGTTTTATTTTTAACTTAGTTAAATCTGTGGTAGGCAATATATATGTAAAAAATCACTGTTTTAAAAATATACCACACTATAACTTTTAAACCTTGTTAGTGCATTACAAAATGTGATACGTGTATGGCTCAGTCAGCTAGTGTGTCTACAAATCCAAAGGTCCCCGGTTCAAGTCCTAGAGAGGGCGACTTGCCGCGGAAAAAGTAAGTTAGTTTTAATTCCATTTATTTAACAGCTGTAACCGTAAATTGGTTAACAATGGACTAGTTGTTTCCGATGACAAGCATATGAAATGGACATAACTTGAACTAGTTAGACATCCTGACCCAACTAGTATTTTACTGGTCCAAAACTAATTCCGTTTCCTGCAGGGCTTTTTCACCAAAAAAGTTTTTGTCCACTTTTTTCAAAATTCCATAAAACATTCTTAAAATAAATTGGTAAAAGGTTTAAACATTAGTAATTTATCTGTTAACAAATTAAAAAAAGAATCAGATTAATTTGACAGTCAGAAAATAAGTTATTAATTTCTTTCGAAAACTACTAATTTTGTGTAAGTTGGGACACTTTGAGCGTCTATGTTGAGACACCCGTTTTGCATACAAAAAGACCTCAGCCCAACAGAGGTCGCTTTCTGCAGAGTAAATTTCTCTGAAATTAGGGAAAATTTGATCGTTCAAAGAGCATTTTGGATTTATTTGTTATTTGATCAAAGTTCTTTAGATAAGGACGGGAAATAAGTTAAAACGAACTAAAATTGATTAAATTAACATAAATAAAAAACTTTTTTAAGTTTGGAGTACTTTTGGTGTGAGTTTTATTCATTTTTAAAAGTGTCCCAACTTACTACTCATTTTTTAAAATGCCGTTTTTTGACACTTTAAAAAAAAATCATTTTTTAATTTTCCCTAGGGAAAAGAAATTTTTGGTTGTTTTATTTTACAGCTAAAAGACTAACCTTTCGATCGGTACCTAAAACGTGAAGATTCATAAGCGAATGTAAAAATTGTATTTTTGCTTCGGAACTTGCTAATGAGTGCCACGCGCAAACACTGCAAACAAAAATTGAAAATACGTGTAGACATTAACGCATGTCTAAATAAATAGTTTATTTAAGTTTGGAGTACTTTTGGTGTGAGTTTTATTTATTTTTAAAAGTGTCCCAACTTATCAAGTCAAAATTGATATTACATAACGTAAATTGGATCATCGTTCGTATCAATTTTTTTTTTGAGTTTTTATCATGATTTGACGTATAATGTTTAGTGCAATTCTAAACTTGTAATATAAATTTTTCAAAATGCCGTTTTTTGACACTTTAAAAAAAAAATATCAAGACAAAATTGATATTACATAACGTAAATTGGATCATCGTTCGTATCAATTTTTTTTTTTGAGTTTTTATCATGATTTGCCGTATAATGTTTAGTGCAATTCTAAACTTGTAATATAAATTTTTCAAAATGACGTTTTTTGAAACTTAAAAAAAAAAATCATTTTTTAATTTTCCCTAGGGAAAAAAATGTTTGGCTGTTTTATTTTACAGCTAAAAGACTAAGCTTTCGATCGGTACCTAACACGTAAAGTTTCATAGGCGAATGTGCAAATGGGAGACTAAAAACAAAAGGTGTACCAACCTACAGACCTCTCCCCTATTATTTAAACTTTTCTATATTTCGAACTAAATTTTATAAAAATCCGACGACTATATCATAAAGCTTCCATATGAACGTTCGCAAAATTAATGGGAATTTAATAGGAAACAATTTTTAGATTCGTCAATTTTTGTTGGAATCTTTTCTACTCTGGAATATAAAATTGTTTTATTAATTCAGAATTTCGAATTAATTTTAACCTCGAATAATGTCAAAATAATACGAAAACTGTTATCATTTTATTTGCTGCAACAAATACGCAGGAAAATCGAATTTTAAATTTTTGTAATTTGTAATTGAATAGCAATGATCTGCCAGGGTATATAAACTTCGGCTAGACGAAGCTTCCCTTATTGTTACTCTTCTGATGATTTTCTCATTTTGATTTTTTTATTTTAATTGGTGAATAAGGTACGAAAATGAAGGTATATAAATACAAGGACTGTAAAATTATAAAATTATTTAATTCTTTTTTTTAATTTGCTAAATGAAAGTTATTTATAGACTCTAACATATATGTGGGGTTGGTTTTCATATTTAAGTAATAAGTCCCACTATTTGTTGTTTTATTATAATAAGTTATATACAAATATCACTAAGGACGGCAGTCCATGTAGTGATGAAGCGCACGAGGAGAGTGTTCGAAGGCGACTACTATATATGGGCGGTTCTTTTACAAACCGAACAGATTTGGCCAAAAAAAAAATTTCACATTTTTGATTTGCCTGAAACTTTTTTTACACGTACTATTCGGAAAATAAGTAAACACTTGTATCAGGATTTCACCGAAAAAAAAATATTTTTTTAAGTTGGCTAAAAATTGTCAAATTTGGAAAAGTACCCTCTCTGTGAAAATCTGTATCTCCCGTTATATGAATCCGATTGACTTAATGTCTTTTGTATTAATTCCTCTAAAACAGGGGTGCTCAGTCCTATGGCACACGGGCACATTTGTTTTTGTTTTGGCACATAGCATACGGAGCGGCACATCCCATACTTTCCTAGGGCACACGCAAGTTCTTCTTTGTGTCGCTGTCCGTAACGAGCCAAGCCAACAACAATTCCATTGATCTTTTTTTTTCGTCTCAGCTCACAATACAAATTGTTTTTGTCTTTTTCATGATTGTGTGTGAGTCGATACTCGCGTGCGTGTGATTTTCTTTTAATTGTGTTTGTAAATGCACTGCCATAAGGCAGCTTTGAGCACCCCTGCTCTAAAACCTCTTCTTTCAAAAAACAATTTCTAAAAGAAAATAAGTTTTTAATTTCTTAAAAATAAAAACAAATTAAGATAAAAAATTTTTTTTTAACCATTGCCCCCACAAAAAAAAATTTTTTTTATTTTAATATATGCGCCATAGTGTTAGTTACAATCTGTTTTTGTAAAAAGTTGGAGCCATTTTTAGTTTTTTAAATATCAAAGTTTTTGTAAAATGCCCTCGACTTTCTTCTATGAACGCACGCCAAAGCATGTTGTGCATCTCGCTCGCTCTTATTACATGCTTATGGCTTTTGATGCATACGAGTCATTTAACAGTCTTTTTATTTTATATTAATAAAAAAAATATTAATAATTGTTTTAAGATTAAAAAAAATAGTTTTTTTAACATTAAAAAAATATTAACTTTTGTTAAAATAATGACCTAAGTAAATAAAAAATAATTATATAATATTTTAAGCAAAGAATTCCAATTTGTTAGTCAGATATGATTAAATGAACCGTAAGCATGAAAACCATAAGCATGTAATAAGAGCGAGCGAGATGCACTACATGCTTTGGCGGGCGTTCATAAAAAAAAGGCGAGGGCTTGTTAAAAAACTTTCGATATTTAAAAAACTAAAAATGGCTCCAACTTTTTACAAAAACCGATTGTAACTAACACTATGGCGCATATCTAAATCAATATAATTGAAGACTATTAAAAAAGTCAGTGTGGAAATTCACCCAGAACGGATTGACATAAAAGTCTGAAAAAAAAACCATAAATTCGGAAATAATTAGGAGCCGAGTGTATGATATAAATTAGAGCCATAAGCGGCCCCAAAGTGGCCCCAAAATTCGATTTGTTTTTTTCTTAATTTTTTCTTTTGCAATTTTTCTGTTATAAATGTTGTCAAAATGGTTTAAAAAATGGCTCTTCATAATTTTATGGGATACCCGCAAATAACTGCATTTAAACTTTTTTGAAATTCCGCCCCCTTCGTCAAGGTCTCCAATTTGGTTTTTTTTATTGTGACGTCATGGGCTCCCACCTATGTGTTGTTGTTTTTTTTATTCAGACGTTCCTCCAAGTGTGACCGTGCAAAGGCAAGGAAATATACCACAGCCACAAAACACCAAATTGCGCGCCTAAAAATGCGAATATATCGATAATTTTTTTTGTTGCTTCATTCATTTAGCTAAACGTTAAATTTTAAAATATCGGTGGAGCTATTCAATTCCCTTTAAGCAAATGTCAAGGAAAATTCGTATGTATATACATTTAGATCATGCTGCTCCGATCAGTTTTAGATTTTGGTAACAGTTTTACAATCGAAGTTTTCCGTAAACTTTTTTTTATTTTTAAAATCCAAAAACCGGATAAGCTAACACGAAATTTTTCCAAACTACTTTCAAATGTTGATTTATCTAAATCAATATAATTGAAGACTATTAAAAAAGTCAGTGTGGAAATTCACCCAGGACGGATTGACATAAAAATCTGAAAAAAAACCATAAATTCGGAAATAATTAGGAGCCGAGTGAATGATATAAATTAGAGCCATAAGCGGCCCCAAAGTGCCCCAAAATTCGATTTGTTTTTTTCTTAATTTTTTCTTTTGCAATTTTTCTGTTATAAATGTTGTCAAAATGGTTTAAAAAATGGCTCTTCATAATTTTATGGGATACCCGCAAATAACTGCATTTAAACTTTTTTGAAATTCAGCCCCCTTCGTCAAGGTCGCCAATTTGGTTTTTCTTATTGTGACGTCATGGGCTCCCACCTATGTGTTGTTCTTTTTTTTATTCAGACTTTCCTCCAAGTGTTACCGTGCAAAGGCAAGGAAAAATACCACAGCCACAAAATGCCTAAAAATGCGCCTAAAAATGCAAATATATCGATTTTTTTTTTGTTGCTTCATTCTTTTACCTAACCGTTAAATTTTAAATTATCGGTGGAGCTATCCAATTCCCCTTAAGAAAATTTCAAGGAAAAGTCGTATGTATATACATTTAAAGTCGGATTTTAAAGGATTTTACTATTTGCAAAATCATGCTGCTCCGATCAGTTTTAGATTTTGCTAACAGTTTTACAATCGAAGTTTTCCTTAAATTTGTTTTTATTTTTAAAATCGAAAAACCCGATAAGCTAAGACGAAATGTTTCCAAACTACTTATTACCTTTCAAATGTTGAATTATTGACAAACCGTGGATTTGTAAAAACAAAATAAAAACATAAATTGGCCCCGTTGCGTACACACACACGCACGCTAAAATGCGTATTTACACCCCCAACCATTAGATATGTGGAAGTGTGCGTGTGTGTGTGCATTTCACCTGACTAAGGAAGTAAGATTTGCTTAAGTTCAAATTCATGATAATACTGATATTCTATTGCTAAAAGAATATCATTTTCATTTCCACAACAGGTTTGAGACATTTTCAAACGGATTTTTGTGTTTTAAAATTAAATAATATTAAAAAAACATAAATATTCAAATCAGTTAATTCTTTTGCTATTTCCTACACTTGCGTCATATTGTTTAAACAAATGGAAATGTTTAAACAATTTCATTCACGGCTTCTCCCCCTACCTGCCTTTCTGACATTTCCACAACAGGTTTGAGACATTTTCAAACGGATTTTTGTGTTTTAAAATTAAATAATATTAAAAAAACATAAATATTCAAATCAGTTAATTCTTTTGCTATTTCCTACACTTGCGTCATATTGTTTAAACAAATGGAAATGTTTAAACAATTTCATTCACGTCTTCTCCCCCCACTTGCCTTTCTGACATTGTTAATATAATCCTAATCAAGGTGAAAAATTAATGAAAACAAAATATTGAAAACCAAATATTAATTCTAAAATGCGAAGTAACTTTCTTGATGTTTTTTTAAATCACATAAATTTTTGCTTCTCTTTTGTTTTTGTTATTGTCAACCTAATGGTTCAAAAAATATGTCTCCAGTCAGGTCGTAGACATTCACTTTACATAACACAAAATATTTGCTTTTTGTAAAAAGAATTTAACTCCTATTGACTTTTTATTCTTCTTTTTCTTATTTTTAGCGAAATGGCAAAGTGATCATGGTAAAACTTTTACTCCTTATTTATTAATCGTTTGCTTTAATGTCAGCAAGAACTTTCAAACTGTAGCTTAGATGGTTATGTTATGGTTAACATAGTCTATAGGTCGTGGGTTTAAACCCACCGCAATTCTTGCCAATAAGGATGTTGCCATAATTATTTCTTTTTCACTTTGTAAACTATTTTTAGGTAGAGGGTAAAGAGCGGAATGCCAAATGAGTATTTCACAGCCTCTCAGAACAAAGTAAAACAAAATTAAGAGAACTCCAATTTTGACTAGAACTTTGATTTGAACACACGACCTTTAGATTACAAGGCTTTAGATTTTGGTTTTACATTTGAAGTTTTCCTTAAGATTATTTTATTTTTAAAATCCAAAAACCTGTTTAGCTTACACGAAATGTTTTAGAACTTTTGACAAACTGTTGTAAAAAAGAATAGAAAAAAGTGTACTCACGGCAACAACATTAATATAAGCAAAAAATGTGTTTTTTTTTCAATCTAAATATATATGTGTTTGTGTATGTGTGTGCATTGCAGCTGACTAAAGAAGTAAGATTTGTTTTCGTACTGATTTTTCTGTTTTAAAATTTAAATCGCATTGATAATATTGAAAAAAAAAACTTAAATATTCAAACCAATCGATTCTCTTGCTATTCCTTACACGCGACTCATATTGTTTAAACAAATGAAAATGTTTAAACAATTTGACTCGCGGCTTCTCCTTTCACCTGATTTCCTTATTTATTATTTGTAAAGTTTTCAATCTTTATTTTCGCAGGCGAAGCTGCGGGCGACCCTGCTAGTATTAAAATAAAAATAAACAATTTTTTTTGTGGGGGCAATGGTTAAAATTTTTTTTAAAATTTCAATTTGTTTTTATTTTTAAGAAATTAAAAATTAGTTTTTTTTTAGAAATTTTTATTTGAAAGAAGAGGTTTTAGAGGAATTAATGAAAAAGACATGAAGTCAATCGGATTTATATAACCGGAGATACAGATTTTCAATGAGAGGGTACTTTCCAAATTTGACAATCTTTGGCAAACTTAAAAAAATTCTAACTAAAAAAATAATTTTTTTTCGGTGAAATCCTGATACACGTGTTTTCTTATTTTCCGAATAGTATGTGTAAAAAAAAAGTTTCAGGCAAATCAAAAATGTGACCCAATAAAAAGTGTTCGGTTTGTAAAAAAACCGCCCATATACACGAAAAAATGTAAGTCTGCTGTGATGGTCTGATCCTAGCGAGTGATACATCAATTTAAAGGTATTGCTAAAACTTAAAGGATTGCATACCAACCCTTAAGAAAATCAATTGGTTTGGAAGAGAGAGCAGTGAAAGTGTAAAAGTAAAAATTTAGAAATATGCGTTGTCGGTGGGGATACTAGCACTACGCTTGTTGTATTCTTACTAAAAACGCCCTTAATATGAGGGGTCATATCAGAAAATCCGACGCTCCGTTCAAAAGTTATACCGAAAACAAGATTTTCTTCTTCTTCCCAAAACGAACATTTTATTCTGTTTGTCAGTTTGTTAGTTTGTCTGTGTATACCAAAACATGGTTTTAAAGTCCTGAAAATTTAATATAATGTTCAACAGCTCGATATAAGAAACTTTAGTTCTGCACTTTTGGAAAAACCCGATAGTTTGGCGGGGAAACCGCTAGAAAAGGCTTTTTTGTGTGAAAGTAACTATTTTTGACAATTCTGACAATTATTACAGTTGATTTTACTAAGTTTTTTTTTTGTGTGCAGAGTAGGCGCTAGGCCCCATTGGACGCAAATAGCGCCACGGAGGCCTTTTTCACCTTTTCCAATACATTGGGTCTCCACGCCACCTTGCAGTCCAGTATTGTTCCGAGGTACTTGACCTATGTTTTGGGGGTCAGCCTGGTTGCACCAATTTTTGGGGGTCCATTTCGGTACCTTGTATCTCTTAGTAAAGAGAATGAGGTCTGTCTTGTCCGCATTGATACTGAGTCCCACCTTTCCCGCCCACTCACATATCTCCCTGGGTGTTGATTTCATTGTGGAGCTGATGGTCGATGGACAAACTTCCGTATTAATTATGCCTATGTCGTCCGCATAAGCAGTTATTTTTAGGCGTCTCCTCATGAATCTCTAATTAGATCGACGACCACCAAATTTCATAGAAAAGGCGAGGGGACCCCAACTTGTGGTGTGCCACCTTTACCGTGGAAGCAGTACCCCACTCTGAAAGTACCCGCCTGCAGCAAAGCATCCTGGGAAGTGCGATTGCATAAGTGCTGTTAGGGCCTCTTCACTGCCCTCAGTCCAATGTCCGTCGTTTCTTTTTATCTGAATCTGTATGGTAAGCTGCTTCGAAAGCAGCTTCCGGAGTCTAGCTGTTTTCGGGACGTTCTCGATGCTGGAGCAAAAGTTTCTCCACGAGCTTCTCTGTGCCCTGCGTGATTTCTTCTTGTAATCCCTAAATAGGATTTTGTACTCCTCGTTGATGATCTCATTGTCTGCCTTTTTGGCGATTTTAAAGAATTCTCGGAGGTTATTTCTTTTGAGTGTCAGTTCGCGGTTCCACCATAGTGGCTTGGTCTTCCTTCTTGATCTTGATGTCGGGCATGATGCGTGATACGCATCAAATAATCCCTTAGACAGGGTCTCTTGGGACGGTTCTATGTCTTTCCCGGATTTTACTGCGACCGGGCTAGTCGCGATTTTTGAGCTCACTGTCCTTGTGAACTTTAAGCAGTTCGTATTCCGGGGGTTTTTATAGACAGTTACCTTTGGAGTACTTTTAAAATCGTATCCTAACCTATACCTATGGTCTGAGAAGGATGACCCTTCATTCGGACCAAAGTACTCTATCCCTTTACAAGTGTTATGTCTAGCACGTTTGACGAGGTGGCACCTACGAAAATGCTATATATAAATTAGTAGATAGAATAAAGTCTTAGAGTGACTCACCTCTGTATGTGACTCCGAATTCCACTAAGCTGCTCAGCTCTTCTGGTGGCGCCGGTCTTTAGTTTGAGGACCTCAGTCCGGCCATTCTATTGCCCAAGGTATTCCATGGCTCCTGAACCAAGGCAATGTCGACGGGTCCTTGTTACAGGGCAATCAGGAGCTCCGCCGATGCGATTTTGCTTTTATGAAGATTGATCTATCTATGTTTTGCATGTCATGACTCATGACTCCTATATAACATGGCTCATACTGTGAGCCATGATCTACTTTATTCATTAGAAATGAAGGGACTCCTGACTCGTATAGCTCCCCTGGTAGCTCATTGTCAACATAGAAAAGTTTATTATTTTGTTTCAACATTTCTCGACATGGACGCAAATCAATATGTACGTTTTTTTCTAAGAATTTACGTAAATGAATAAATTTAAAATATTAAACACATAGCTTTTACCCGAATCGCAAAGCATTAAAGCTCTAGTCTGGGAAGTATAAATTTATTAACAAGCGCAGGAAAAGTAAGGTTTAGGAAACTTTCATGGCGCTTGTATCGACAACTTGGTGGGATGTAGAGAAGGTTTTTCCGGCCAAAAATTCACTAAAAGTACTTCGTCAGAGAACGCCTTTTCACAAGCAGGAAATCTAATTTCTGTAAAAAGGGCAGCTACTACATCAAAAAGCCTTATGGTAAAGCAACTTATGCTTTTACGCAATAACATTAGAAATCAATCCAAATTATAAGTGAAAGTTCTTACAAAAAACATGCTACTAATGAATTGGTGTTGGACAAAAAATGTCTTACTGTATTAACATATTTTTAGATATTCAACTGGTGGTATAGGAGGGAAGAGGCGGTGGAGCATAAGCATAAAGAACTTCTTAAACCGTAATACCAATAATACCTTTTGCTAACTCCAGGAACAACTAAAGAAAACTGCAAAGCTGGACAAATAATAAGTGATCGCCACACAAGGCTAAAGCCTGATATAGTAGACATATTAATGTTTATAAACAAAAACTAAGACATATTTCTTAACTAATATATCTTATAACAATAAAACATATCCTATAGTAGGTACCATATGTGAGTATTATAGTCTCATAGAATTCGGATTATCTTTTTTTAATTTGTTCGTGAATAAGAGTCTTTAACTTGCGCTATATTTTTACTAATTTAAAAAAAAAGGTTTTTTTTTTCAAAACATCGATGAAACATCGATGTTTTTTTTGAAAACATCGAAAACATCGATGTCTGCGAATATCGATGTTTCTCCACCTCTAGTCTCCTGATTATGTGACGTCTATATCTGGCAAGGATCCGGCGTTCTCTGGGGGTACCAGGTATTACCGTAGCCACGCCTAAATGGGAAAGAGAAGGGGGGATGGGTTTCCAACAAGGGCACGCCGGCGTTCTCTGGGAGTACCAGGTATTACCGTAGCCACGCCTGAAGAATCACTAACTACGGGTTCAGGAAGGATTAGGGTTATTTTTCAAAGCTACTACACTGTTATCGAATACACGCAGGTTCTGTGGGTTATACTACCAGAGTTTCACTTTATTTTCTTATCCTGTTTTATTTCCCTGCTGCTGCACCGAGTTCTTAGTATCTAAGCCACGCGCGTCGATTCACAAGTTGTTATTTTACCCAGTTGCGAAGCACACGTCTGCTCCCTTCAGTGGTCCGGAAACAAGAGACCGAATGATTTCGATTCATCCTGGACATCAACTCGTTTTGGGTTGCCACCCGTCGAAATATCGAGCAATGTCGGTTATCGACTCATAGTTTCGTTGCCGCTCGTCAAAATATCAAGCGGGGCTGACCATCGATAGTCAATCTGGCCACCTGGCGGTTTGATCGCGTACCGATCTGGCGATGTCTTGCGATCTGGCAACGTGTCAAACTGGCAGCGTGTTGATCAGGTAACGCCGTTTAAATGGCAACGTTGTTTAGGGCGCGCTTTGGTTTAAATTTGATATTGCCAACGGATAATAATAATAACATAGTACTTCATGGATTTCTCTTAAACCTAATAACAAAATACTTAATGAATTTCTCTTAAACCTAATAACAATAAGGTAGGAAAGTTAATAAAATGGAAAAAGAAATAACAATGTGTGCCTCGTGAAACGATGCGTCACACCCCCTTCCTACTTCGGGGGTCGAGAAGGATCCGAACGGTGCCGTTCGTCCTGCTGGTGACTCTATAATTTCCCTTGACGCATTGAAGTCGGTAGCGTTGTCGAGATCTGGCCTGTAGCGCTCGGGCTTCAATGGTCTCTATGACGCTGGTGGGGATTTTCCCATCGGGAGTATCGCACGCCCAGTTTTTTGGAGGATCTAGGCGGATGTCGGCAAGGGGTTGGTCCGTGTCCTGCGCATCCAAAGTCGCTGGCTCGTTGCCGTCAGGTATCCAGTCCAGGACCATGCTCTCGACTTTTGGAGAAAGTTCCGCCATCAAGGCGTCCATGGCCTCATCCGAGATCGCAAGCTCCGGGGCGTTGGCGCTAGTGTTCGAAGGTCCGCTCACGGAGAGTCTTTTCTATGACGGTTACCGCCTTTTCCCGTTGATATGGGTTGGCCCAATTCCTCCTGCGGCTACGTCGGAATATGGCCCCATGGTCGTCGTCTGAGTCACTTGATTGTGACGACCAGTCTAGGCACTTTCCGCTAGCCGTGTCCGACGATCCGTTCGGCGTACGGTGTCGTCATCGGGGTATGTCCCTTCCGCCCGAATCATCCTTATAGCCGCTGGTATGGCTTGTACTCCAGCGTGAATGGTGGTGTTGGAAGCTGCGTGAGTCAGACCCATGGCGGCGTCTAGAACGGTTTGGGTGCGCTCTGACGGATGCGGCGGGTTGATGGCTAAGTAGTCATCGTTGGAGCCGGTATGAGTCCGGCCGATGGCGGCGTCAGGAACGGAGTAGGCGCGCTCGGACTGACGCGGCTGGCTGATGGCTGACGTCTCAGCGGTGGGCGACGCGGCATGAGTGCCCTTGGAAGAGAGCGCCAGGTCTAGGGCGATGTCAGGCGCGAAGTATGCGCGCTCTGGCTGACGCGGCTGGCTGATGGCTAATGCTTCAGCGGTGGACAACGCGGCGCTGTAGGTGACGTCCAGCGGGTTTGACAGATCGATAGCTGTCTCGTCATCGCTCGTATCTGGACCCATGAGAGCAGGGTAAGGTTCTGGCGAGGTTGGGAACTCGATGATCGGATCCTCGGTTGGCTGGAAAGGCATCCGTATCCAGCATGAGGAATACTGGACCTGAAGCACCTGTTGCCAGTGGCTGTGTCGGACGACGTACCTCTCAGTGCTCTTGAAAAATAAATGCGGAACGCCTCCGTAGCCGGTCCCGCCGTCGTGGCCGGGGAGGCCTCCTCCGGGGAGGATGCATAACGTGGGCATTCGCCCGGGTTCGGCGCGGGTAACCCGTTCCGTTAGGGCTTAGAGATCTAGGTATATAAGAAGTAATCTTAGAGTCGGGCAGCAGCTTACAAATCTCCTATCAGTGAATCTGGGCTTATATGCTAATAATGGTTGTTTACAAAGTATTGTTGGTTTATTCTTATAATCACCCCTCGTTGATACTTGGCGCCGTTGTCTCCTCTGCTTCGGCTGGAACTGGGATGTAAGGGCTTCCTGCGTCTTCGTGGTCATCGTCTTCGACTTCGCTGTTACCTGGAGAGGATGGAGAATGGAAAGCTTTTAAATCTGCGATATTGGCTAATCTCCCCTTTCGTATGCCGGGGAGGCGTAACCGCACGATATTGGGAGAGGTGAAGGCCACAACTTTATAAGGTCCATTAAACTTGGGTGCTAGCTTAGCCGCAAAGTCCTCGGACGCCTTTGAGAGGTGATGTTGCCGCACCAACACCAAGAACCCATGGCCGGACGCCACTTCCTGCGGCGAAGATTGTATTGGCGACCCTGATCTTTACTGGCTCTCTGTATGTTCCCCTGGACGATACGGTATATCTCTCTAAGGTGCTCGGCTTTCTCCGTAGCTGTCTGTGGCACGGTTCCCGTTCCCGGGGTGACTTGGTACGACCCTAGGTAGCCGCGGTTCTCTGCCTTGTAGCAGGAATGCCGGGCTATATTCCGTCGAGTCGGAAACACTAGAGTTCTAGAGATACTGCGAGATCATTGTCTTAATAGTTCGGTTCGCCCTTTCGGTTGGGTTTTCACGCGGGCATTAAGGTGCTGTATACTGGAGTTCTACGCCAGTATCTGCTAGAAAGGTTCGGAACGCTTTTCTAGTGAATTGAGTGCCATTATCGCACACCATTTTTTTTGGCGCCCCGAAGTGACTGAGCACACGATCACGAAAGCACGGATCAGTGTTGTTGAGGTTGCCTTACGTAGTGGTATCAGTACGATACACTTCGTGAACGAATCGAAGAAAACCAGCAACATAATGTTTTCTTGTTTGGAGGGGGGCAGCGGGCCTACGAAGTATGCGCACAGTACCGCGAATGGTTCCTCGATCTGCCTCGTGAGCATCATGCCGGCTTGCCTTCGTTGGTCTGCTTTGAACTTTTGGCAAACGACACATTTTCTTACATATAACCCGACATCGCGGAACATACCCGGCCAGTGAAGTCCGGGCATGCTAACACGGGTGCATCTGTCAGAAGTTCTTTGAGCTAGTCAAACGCAACTTTCTGTTCCTCTTCCCAGGTCCACTTCTGGTTCTTTCTGAGTAGGTTGGTCATTGGTTGATCCACTGATGCAAAGTTGGGGACAAATCTCCGGTACCAGGAGGCCATCCCCAAGCAACGTCGAAGTTCCCGGATGTTTTCCGGCGCGTTTAGATTTCGCACGGCGGCGAACTTCTCTGGGTCTGTGTGAATGCCTTGGTTACTAATGACATGTCCGAGATACGTTAGTTTTTGCTGGCAGAAAGAGCTTTTTTCTTGGTTGATACGCAAGTTGGCTTCCCGGAGTCGTTTGAAGACCTGGCGGAGATTAGTAACGTAGATATGAATGTCGCGTTTCTAAGTCTCTCGAGAATATAGTTAATTCTAGGCAAGGGGTATGCGTCGGGAATCGATCGGGCATTGAGCTGGCGGTAGTCTACGCACATGCGCCACTGCCCAGTCTTTTTCCACACCAGCACCAACGGAGCGCTATGCGGGCTGCTGGAAGGTTCTATACACCCTTGCTCAAAGAGTGCATCCACCTGTTGATTAATGGTTGCCTACATGGCAGGGTTCTTGGGAAAGTACCTTTGCTTACATGGCTTGTCATCTCGCATGGTGATTGTATTGTATTGTATTGTAATATTGTAGAGTCCGAGGGCTCAACGTAGTTTCTTCTTGTACTTGCTCTGTTCTGTGTTGCTGGGGCTCCTCTGTTCTTGCGGGTCCTGGTGGTTCGGATGGTTCCGATGTGCGCATGGGGGTTTGTTCTGCGTGTTCCTGGTGCATGACAGGCTTCCCTGGTTCGTAACGGTGTTTTGGTCTGGGTATACGTGAAGGGTCCTGATCAGCGCATTTCTGGTCAGCGTTCTCCTGGTTCGCGATAGGGGCGTAATGATGGCGCTCAAAGGGTTGTCCTCCCTTGTTGCAGCTCATGCTTCGTAATTCCGCTGGGTTAAGTCTCGATTGAAGTCGCAGCTTTGCCGTCCCTCAGCGCTGGGTCGTGCCGATACTACATAGGAAATCCAATCCTAAAATCAAAGGTTCCAGCATAGATGGCATGACAAACAGCGGTACTTTGAGAAGGTCATGCACGAGTGTGATCCTGGCTATAAAAATCTTCGATACCTCAATCGTCGAATTATCGGCAAGACTTATCTGGGTTTGCATTTCCTTGAATTGATGTCGTCCGCCGACTGCATCTGCAAATTCCTGACTTACGAAACTGCGTGACGCCCCGGTGTCTATCGTGGCCAGCCTAGTCTGTCT
This sequence comes from Drosophila mimetica, assembly GCA_037075245.1. Lineage (NCBI taxonomy): Eukaryota > Metazoa > Arthropoda > Insecta > Diptera > Drosophilidae > Drosophila > Drosophila mimetica. The sequence continues at coordinate 27,910,006 of JBAMCH010000007.1, read as the reverse complement.
TCCAATTCCTACAGTGGCTACTGTCTTCCCGCCTTCGACTCTGAGTGGTGCGTTTACAGGGTGTTTTCTGTCTCGTCGGTGCCCATCGTGTTCCGCACCACGCGAGGACTCGGTCCGATTCCCGGCTGTGTTTTTCGACAGCAATCGATTGTACGAACTCCTTGTTGTCCACAATCCCAACAGAAATATCTTCGGCTATTCCTACACTCGCGGCTTGTCCTTGTTCCACGCAGTTGCCGCAGGCGTTTCTCACGTCAATTCTTTGCGACGACGTGATAATTCTATTCGATATGGGCGCGGCCGGTTGTCGAGGTCCTCGCTTCGCGTCTGAGTTCCCTGACCGATTTGGAGGGGTCCAAGAGTTCCAAGAGTTTTCCTGGGATACCACAGGTGAAGCGCGAGAGGTTGTGACTTGGAGTTTGCGGGAATTATCGCGGCTTACGCTACGTTGCTTAACAGTTTCGAGTTCCGTGGCAAGCTGGGTCAATTCTCCGATAGTTTCAAACTCGTGGCGGCGTATGTACATCTGGTACTCCGGTGCGGCGTTCTCGTAGAGCCGGTCTAGCTCCTATTTCTCCGTGTAACCCGCGTGTCTCATGAGTATGCGCGCAAAGTCCTTAAAACTTTCTCCGTCCTGCTGGTCTCGCCTCCTAATTCTATAGTCGAGTCGTTGAAGGTATCGCCAAGGTATTGTCCAGTCTGCCCCTTGTAATCGGCAGGTCTGGAACCATTTATCCGCCCGGTCGGTCAAAAGCTCTGTCATTGCTCGAGGCAGTGTCCGTAATTCTATGCCGGACACTGCGCGACTCTCAACCTGCTCGATGAAGGTTAAAGGGTCTAATCGGCCATCAAATTGAAGTCCCCACTTGCGAATTCTCTCCGGGGTGCTTGTAAAACTTCTAGAGAAATCGATCCCTGGGTCTCCTTGAGTCGGGGATGCGTTTATGGTAATGCCTAGACTACCGGGGCGAAGATTACCGGGGACACGCAGTAAGTGCATATTCCTAGTACCCATTGCACTTGCAACGGAGGCCTTGTCGTCGGTGGCATTGTCTTTATCCTCGCCCAGGTTTGGGCTTGGAGCACGCGACGCGAGATGCATTTCCAGGGACTTAAGTTTTCCCCAGATTGCTTCGGGCAGCTCCGAATGCTTGACGAAGGTGACGAAGTTTTTCTGTAGGTCCTCGACGCGGACCACTGACTGAAATCCAAACTCTCAGGCAAATGATAATAATTCCTCCTTGCGACGGGAATAGATCCAAGTTGTTTCCACCCCCATGTGCTAGTAACGTTGTGTTATGGCATGGTATTTCAATATTCTTATTCTAAATTACAAATTTTTGAACTAAAATTAATTTTACTAGAATTAAAGGTGAGTATTATAATTAGGTTGATTTTGTAATAAGGTGTGTGGTTAGGCTTAGCTTGTATTTTTGGGCGCTATTTATAGATTTTAAACAATGTGGGAGCTGGTTCCAGAGACGAGCAGCATTAACAAAAAAGTGGTACGAAGAACTTGACAACTTAGTCCGACTTGCAATTAAATTGTTAGTTCTCTCAGATGCGCTAAAGCTTAACTCAGAAAACAGGTACGATGGTTCCCTAGTGTGAATAATTTTGTGTACCGTTTTGAGGATAATTCGATCGATGACAGATTTTAAATCCATTTTGTACATTTTTTTGGCGTATTCAGAAATATGGTCCCGGGGCCTCAAATTAAATATATATAGTGCAATATGGTTGAATGCTACATTCATTTTCCAAAAACTGGCAGCATCACAGCTTCCAAAAACTTCAACGCCATGCAGTAGAGATGGAGTCAGATAGGTCTCCCTTCGAGTGGGAGATATTGCTGGCTTAAGTTAAGTTGTCTTCACAGTCCGTACGTTTTTCCTACTGCTCTATTTATGTGGTCGTTCCAGGTTAGTGTGCTGTTAAATGTGAACCCAAGGTTAACTTCGTGATTAACATAGAATAGTGTAGTGTTCTCAACAAGGACTGGTTGTAAACTTTCAGTTTTAAATTTTTTCTTGTAAATAACCAGACATTTTGATTTTTTGGGATTTAAAGCTAGACCATTTGCACGTGCCCATTGGCTATTACATTGAAGGTCTGAATTACAAGCATGAATACAGTCATTAATACGGCACAGATTTCCACTAACATATAATTGCACATCATCGGCATACATATGGACTTTACTATGGGTCACTACAGTTGGAAGATCATTTACATACATTGAAAACAAGATTGGCCCCAAAACAGATCCTTGCGGTACACCCCGTGTAGTACATAGAAATGAAGACGCACAAAATGATAAGACAACACATTGATGACGGTTACTTAGATAGAACGACAAAAGTTTAACAGAGGTTTCGGAAAAATTAAAAAGTTTCTTCAATTTATTGCACAGAATTGTATGGTTTACAGAATCGAAAGCTTTGCTGAAATCAAGGAGTGTGAGTAGTGTTACTTGGCTGTTGTCGACTTCTTTCCTAATATCCTCAGAGATTTTTATTATAGCTGTTGTGCAGCTTCTGAATGGGCGAAACCCAGATTGAAAATTAAACATAAGGTTGTTTTTTAAAGTAAATTTTTTTATCTGAGATGCCATTATTTGCTCGAAACCTTTAGAGAGATAGGGAAGAATGGCTATAGGCCTGTACTCACCGTTACCCTTGGGTATTGGTATGATTTTAGTAATTTTCCACAAATCAGGGAAGGTTGAAAAAGCAATGGCAGAATTAAAAATATAGGTTACATATGGTAAAATTTGTGGTAGTATAATTTTTAAGAATTTAGGATTAATATCGTCCAGGCCTGTGGCATTTGATTTTACTTTGAGTATAGCTTTAAGGGCATCACCTTGATTAACACACAAAAAGCTAAATCTATTATCACAGTTGAGTAAAGGAGTTGTGTTCAGGGACGAGTTAGAAACGATATCAGGTACTGGGACATTAACGTATAAGTTATTGATGTGGTTAACATCAATGTGTGATTGACGGGTGATGGGTTTCTTTCCAATCCCTAGCGTTTTTAGGACTGACCAAGTTTGTTTGGTATTTATAGCTTCTTCAAACTTTGAGCGGTAGTGTAAGCGTTTGGCCTAGACTAGTGAGGTGTGGACCTTCGTACGAAGTTTCCTAAATTTTTCATAAAGATAATTTGTCCTATATCGCTTCCACTTGTTGTATGCCAGGTTTCTCAGTTTTATTATATTTTTATTGCTTTCATCAAACCAGGGTTGTTCACTTGGCCTGAAGGACTTCTTACGAAGTGGTACTATTTTATTATAAATTTGAACAACACAAGACTGCAATTTGTTGACTTGAGAGTCCACCGTGGTCATGGAATAGATTGAATTCCAGTCGCACGAATGAAACTCGGTAGATAGTTTCCTCATACTTAGGTTTTTAAAGTCTCCCATAGAATATATGGAATGTCATTATTTTGAATGTCAAGATTATATGTTAAAGAAATTAGGTCATGTTTTGAAAAAACCGGGACAGAAATTTGGTCATATAGAAGGATCTTAGAGTTGTCATTAACAAAAAATACATCCAACAAGAAAGTAAGCTAACTTCGGCCAGCCGAAGTCTATATACCCTTGCAGTTAATTCCTATTTAATTACAAATTACAAAAATCTGAATTTCGATTTGGAACAAACCGAATTATAGCAATTTTGACAATAATTTATTGATCATTCCTATGGGAGCTATATAATATAGTCGTCCGATTTATGTAAAATTTATTTCGAAATTCTGAAATAATAAAATAAGGTTATATTCAAGAGTAGAAGAGAATACAATAAAAATTAACAAAGCTATGATTATACCCGTTACTCGTAGAGTAAAAGGGTATATTAGATTCGTGCAAAAGTATGTAACAGGTAGAAGGAAGCGTTTCCGACCATATAAAGTATATATATTCTTGATCAGGATCACTAGCCGAGTCGATCTAGCCATGTCCGTCTGTCCGTCTGTCCGTCTGTCCGTCTGTCCGTCCGTCCGTCTGTATGAACGCTGAGATCTCGGAAACTATAAAAGCTAGAAGATTGAGATTTGGCATGCAGATTCTAGGGGTTAATACGCAGCGCAAGTTTTTCACGCCGATGTGCCACGCCCCCTCTAACGCCCACAAACCGCGAAAAACTGTGGCACCCGTCTGTATGAACGCTGAGATCTCGGAAACTATAAAAGCTAGAAGATTGAGATTTGGCATGCAGATTCTAGGGGTTAATACGCAGGCAAGTTTTTCTCGCCGATGTGCCACGCCTCCTCTAACGCCCACAAACCGCGAAAAACTGTGGCACCCACAGTTTTGAAGCTAGATTAACGGGAAAAGGAATGTGTATTCGTTTCTTCAATACATATTGATAGACCAAAGTGGGAAACCCCCCCTCCCCCCTAACGCTCACAAACCGCTAAAAACCTTGGCCCCCGTCTGTATGAACGCTGAGATTTCGGAAACTATAAAAGCTAGAAGATTGAGATTTGGCATGCAGATTGTAGGGGTTAATACGCAGCGCAAGTTTTTCACGCCGATGTGCCGCGCCCCCTCTAACGCCCACAAACCGCGAAAAACTGTGGCACCCACATTTTTGAAGCTATATTAATGGGAAAAGCAATGTGTATTCGTTTCATCAATACATATTGATAGACCAAAGTTGGAAACCCCCCTCCCCCCCTAACGCCCACAAACCGCGAAAAGCTGTGGCGCCCATAGTTTTAAAGCTAGAGCAAAAGTGTAAACGCAATTTTGTTTGGGTTATTAACGCCTACCGAAATGTAGAAGAAATTTTTTTAATTTTTTGAAGCGGCTGCTTGGTTTGCCCTGCTTGAGACTGCTGACTTTAGCTGAGTAACGGGTATTTGATAGTCGAGGCACTCGACTATAGCGTTCCCTCTTGTTTTTCTCCTATTAATTTCCCATTAATTTTCCGACCGTTCCTATGGGAGCAATATGATATAGTCGTCCGATTTTTATAAAATTTAAATCGAAAATCAGAAGTATTAAAAAAATGATATTCCAAAGAGTAGAAGGAAATATGTCAAAAGACACCGAAGCTATAATTTTGTTCATATTAATTTGCCATTAATTTTCTGATAGTTCCTATGGCAGCTATATGATATAGTCGTCCGATTTTTATTAAATTTAATTCGAAATTCAGAACTGTTAAAAAATGATATTTCCAAGAGCATTAGGTAATATGTCAAAAAACACATAAGTTATAATTTTTTTTTCAATTATTTTTCCGATTATTCCTATGGGAGCTATAAGATATAGTTGTCCGATCCGGCCGGTTCCGACTTATATACTACCTGCAATAGAAAGACGACTTTTGGTAAAGTTTCAGCTCGATAGCTTAAAAACTGAGGGACTTGTTTGCGCAGAAACGGACGGACAGACGGACAGACGGAAAGACGGACATGGCTAGATCGACTCGTCTAGTCATGCTGACCAAGAATATATATACTTTATTGGGTCTGAAACGTCTCCTTCACTGCGTTGCAAACTTTTGACTGAAATCATTATACCCTCTGCAAGGGTATAAAAATGTTTCGGTTGTGCATGAGAAATGGGTCGCATGTTTGGAGTTAACTAGATGCAGTCTTAGTGCTGCCATGTTATCCGAGAGGTGATGCTCAATTAACATATTGCTATTTAGACTAACCAGCGTATACTGGTTAAGTTTGTTAATATGTCCAATTCACCAGAGTAAGGAACTGTTCTATTTGGTCTGTAGAGACAACCAAATAGGAGTTTTGAAGAACTTTTATTAGATGTGATTTGAAGGAATATATACTCGATAGCACTACCAACTGGATGCAACACCCCCTCCGTGGCCGTCACGATCAGATCGAAATAAATTATATCCGCAACAATCAACAATGAGGTCAGACATACCCGGGACAAACCGTGTTTCTGAGACGCAAATAACATCCACATTAGAACGAACAAACATATTTTTAAATTCATCCATTTTCTTTGTTAAGCTTTGGGCATTGATGTGACATACTTTAAGACCCGTTTGTTTGTTACTTAAAATTTTTATCATTACACTGCTTGTCCCTGCTGTTCCTATATGGGATTCATCTCCCATTTGGTTTTTTTGTATAATATGCAAACTGTTGCGCGCCAAAGTGATATGCAGAATTAAAATGGTAAACTAAGCGTAACCGACACACCATAAAAATAATAAATATAATTTTGTTAGCTATACTAAGTAAAAAATGAACGTTAGTAAATGTATACGAACTAAAAATATTAGCCGCGAAAGGAGCTTTTAGGTTCTGCAGTTGACTGGGTTGCGGCATCGGACGGGTTGGAGGTATGTTGTGGAGCCACGACAATAAGTTTTTGGAGATTTTCGATGGGTATGGCTTCACCTCCGGCTTGATGCTTAATGTGTACCAGACCCCGTCGGCAAAAGACTGCTGCTAGCCGCCGAAGCTTTTTGAGGCGCATCGCTTCCTTGAAAATTGTGTAGTTTTGGCTTGAGAGCTGCTCATTAACGTAGAACGGAGTCGCAGCATCAAAGCCCAAAAGTTTAAGATTAAGGGGTTGCTTATGTTCACGCCGAAAGCCGCCGATCTCTCGCAGTAATATTGCCTTATCGCGGACGCTTTCCATCCTTACGAGGATTACAGGGTCCACCACAGCGTTTGGGTTTTTGCTTCGGACTCTGAATATAGATCTGGCCCTAAGCGCTGGCGTTATACCAAGTGAAAAGCAAAGCGAGTTCATTAGGGTTCTCAGATTCTCATCCTGTACGATGGGGATACCATGTATTCGTAGGTCGCAACCCTGTTGGATAGGTTTTCAAACTTAGCAGTGAGTCCTTTTACAGCCATCATCTCACATTCCAGTTCCAGAACCCGCTGTTTTAGATCGGCTATTAATGCATTTGCAGCGGCCAGTTCTTCTTGCAGAAACGATTTGATTCGCTGCTCAGATTCCTGCATCTGAAGAGCCTGCTCATCGACACGTTGGATTATAAGGGCCATGAGGGTTGATGGTGAAGGGGTGGGCACATCTGAATCTCGGACCTTCCTTTTCAGCTCGGCTGTACTTGCAGGTCCACCCATATTATGTAGAATTAGTAGTGAAATGCTTGATCAGTTAACAGAATCACTGCTTTATCACTGCTTGACTGTAATGCACTGCTTGTAAGTGGAGGCTTCAGCTGATTAGTTACTGCTGGTTGTAATCTCAATAACTCCGAAGATGCAACTTGATAGCTTCTCTCACCAAACAAGTGCAGAAACAAAAACAACACAGATTTTTACCAAATTAGTTTAATTTGTTTTGCGGCCTTTAAACTGGGTATAAGGCAAGAGTATCAGGTCCTTCCTTGGCGACAGACTTCACACACGCAATATCACTCGATTTAGCTTTTAAGGTGCTTTGTGTTCACGGGTTTTCTGATAGGCTTTGCGGAGCACTTTGTTGACGTCTTCTCTTTCTTCTTCTTTTTTCTCTTTTTGACTTTTCCACTTTTTACTCGCTCGCGTTACTTGTCGGTACTGCGACGTTAGCTCGTGAGCTGCTTGCGTTCCACTCGGTCGCGTCACTCTGCGTCAAGATTTGCGTTTTATGGCGTCACTGACCACATGGTACTGGGCGCTTATCGAGATTTTTTGGAAACACGTGGGGTGCTCTCGCTGGTGCGTCTCCTGATTGTGTGACGTCTATATCTGGCAAGGATCCGGCGTTCTCTGGGGGTACCAGGTATTACCGTAGCCACGCCTAAATGGGAGAGAGAAGGGGGGATGGGTTTCCAACAGGGGCACGCCGGCGTTCTCTGGGAGTACCTGAATGGGGGAGAAAAGGTGGTACGAAGAACTTGACAACTTAGTCCGACTTGCAATTAAATTGTTAGTTCTCTCAGATGCGCTAAAGCTTAACTCAGAAAACAGGTACGATGGTTCGCTAGTGTGAATAATTTTGTGTACCGTTTTGAGGATAATTCGATCGATGACAGATTTTAAATCCATTTTGTAAATTTTTTTGGCGTATTCAGAAATATGGTCCCGGGGCCTCAAATTAAATATATATCGTGCAATATGGTTGAATGCTACATTCATTTTCCAAAAACTGGCAGCATCACAGCTTCCAAAAACTTCAACGCCATGCAGTAGAGATGGAGTCAGATAGGTCTTAGCAAGTAATAATCTGATTTCGAGTGGGAGATATTGCTGGCTTAAGTTAAGTTGTCTTCACAGTCCGTACGTTTTTCCTACTGCTCTATTTATGTGGTCGTTCCAGGTTAGTGTGCTGTTAAATGTGAACCCAAGGTTAACTTCGTGATTAACATAGAATAGTGTAGTGTTCTCAACAAGGACTGGTTGTAAACTTTCAGTTTTAAATTTTTTCTTGTAAATAACCAGACATTTTGATTTTTTGGGATTTAAAGCTAGACCATTTGCACGTGCCCATTGGCTATTACATTGAAGGTCTGAATTACAAGCATGAATACAGTCATTAATACGACACAGATTTCCACTAACATATAATTGCACATCATCGGCATACATATGGACTTTACTATGGGTCACTACAGTTGGAAGATCATTTACATACATTGAAAACAAGATTGGCCCCAAAACAGATCCTTGCGGTACACCCCGTGTAGTACATAGAAATGAAGACGCACAAAATGATGAGACAACACATTGATGACGGTTACTTAGATAGGACGACAAAAGTTTAACAGAGGTTTCGGAAAAATTAAAAAGGTTCTTCAATTTATTGCACAGAATTGTATGGTTTACAGAATCGAAAGCTTTGCTGAAATCAAGGAGTGTGAGTAGTGTTACTTGGCTGTTGTCGACTTCTTTCCTAATATCCTCAGAGATTTTTATTATAGCTGTTGTGCAGCTTCTGAATGGGCGAAACCCAGATTGAAAATTAAACATAAGGTTGTTTTTTAAAGTAAATTTTTTTATCTGAGATGCCATTATTTGCTCGAAAGCTTTAGAGAGATAGGGAAGAATGGCTATAGGCCTGTACTCACCGTTACCCTTGGGTATTGGTATGATTTTAGTAATTTTCCACAAATCAGGGAAGGTTGAAAAAGCAATGGCAGAATTAAAAATATAGGTTACATATGGTAAAATTTGTGGTAGTATAATTTTTAAGAATTTAGGATTAATATCGTCCAGGCCTGTGGCATTTGATTTTACTTTGAGTATAGCTTCAAGGGCATCACCTTGATTAACACACAAAAAGCTAAATCTATTATCACAGTTGAGTAAAGGAGTTGTGTTCAGGGACGAGTTAGAAACGATATCAGGTACTGGGACATTAACGTATAAGTTATTGAGGTGGTTAACATCAATGTGTGATTGACGGGTGATGGGTTTCTTTCCAATCCCTAGCGTTTTTAGGACTGACCAAGTTTGTTTGGTATTTATAGCTTCTTCAAACTTTGAGCGGTAGTGTAAGCGTTTGGCCTAGTCTAGTGAGGTGTGGACCTTCGTACGAAGTTTCCTAAATTTTTCATAAAGATAATTTGTCCTATATCGCTTCCACTTGTTGTATGCCAGGTTTCTCAGTTTTATTATATTTTTAATGCTTTCATCAAACCAGGGTTGTTCACTTGGCCTGAAGGACTTCTTACGAAGTGGTACTATTTTATTATAAATTTGAACAACACAAGACTGCAATTTGTTGACTTGAGAGTCCACCGTGGTCATGGAATAGATTGAATTCCAGTCGCACGAATGAAACTCGGTAGATAGTTTCCTCATATCTAGGTTTTTAAAGTCTCTATATTCTATGGGAAGGTCATTATTTTGAATGTCAAGATTATATGTTAAAGAAATTAGGTCAAGTTTTGAAAAAACCGGGACAGAAATTTGGTCATATAGAAGGATCTTAGAGTTGTCATTAACAAAAAATACATCCAACAAGAAAGTAAGCTAACTTCGGCCAGCCGAAGTCTATATACCCTTGCAGTTAATTCCTATTTAATTACAAATTACAAAAATCTGAATTTCGATTTGGAACAAACCGAATTATAGCAATTTTGACAATAATTGATTGATCATTCCTATGGGAGCTATATAATATAGTCGTCCGATTTATGTAAAATTTATTTCGAAATTCTGAAATAATAAAATAAAGTTATATTCAAGAGTAGAAGAGAATACAATAAAAATTAACAAAGCTATGATTTTTCTCCTATTAATTTCCCATTAATTTTCCGACCGTTCCTATGGGAGCTATATGATATAGTCGTCCGATTTTTATAAAATTTAAATCGAAAATCAGAAGTATTAAAAAAATGATATTCCAAAGAGTAGAAGGAAATATGTCAAAAGACACCGAAGCTATAATTTTGTTCATATTAATTTGCCATTAATTTTCTGATAGTTCCTATGGCAGCTATATGATATAGTCGTCCGATTTTTATTAAATTTAATTCGAAATTCAGAACTGTTAAAAAAATGATATTTCCAAGAGCATTAGGTAATATGTCAAAAAACACATAAGTTATAATTTTTTTTTCAATTATTTTTCCGATTATTCCTATGGGAGCTATAAGATATAGTTGTCCGATCCGGCCGGTTCCGACTTATATACTACCTGCAACAGAAATACGACTTTTGGTAAAGTTTCAGCTCGATAGCTTAAAAACTGAGGGACTTGTTTGCGCAGAAACGGACGGACAGACGGACAGACGGAAAGACGGACATGGCTAGATCGACTCGTCTAGTTATGCTGACCAAGAATATATATACTTTATTGGGTCTGAAACGTCTCCTTCACTGCGTTGCAAACTTCTGACTGAAATCATTATACCCTCTGCAAGGGTATAAAAATGTTTCGGTTATGCAGAATTAAAATGGTAAACTAAGCGTAACCTACACACCATAAAAATAATAAATATAATTTTGTTAGCTATACTAAGTAAAAAATGAACGTTAGTAAATGTATACGAACTAAAAATATTAGCCGCGAAAGGAGCTTTTAGGTTCTGCAGTTGACTGGGTTGCGGCATCGGACGGGTTGGAGGTATGTTGTGGAGCCACGACAATAAGTTTTTGGAGATTTTCGATGGGTATGGCTTCACCTCCGGCTTGATGCTTAATGTGTACCAGACCCCGTCGGCAAAAGACTGCTGCTAGCCGCCGAAGCTTTTTGAGGCGCATCGCTTCCTTGAAAATTGTGTAGTTTTGGCTAGTGAGCTGCTCATTAACGTAGAACGGAGTCGCAGCATCAAAGCCCAAAAGTTTAAGATTAAGGGGTTGCTTATGTTCACGCCGAAAGCCGCCGATCTCTCGCAGTAATATTGCCTTATCGCGGACGCTTTCCATCCTTACGAGGATTACAGGGTCCACCACAGCGTTTGGGTTTTTGCTTCGGACTCTGAATATAGATCTGGCCCTAAGCGCTGGCGTTATACCAAGTGAAAAGCAAAGCGAGTTCATTAGGGTTCTCAGATTCTCATCCTGTACGATGGGGATACCATGTATTCGTAGGTCGCAACCCTGTTGGATAGGTTTTCAAACTTAGCAGTGAGTCCTTTTACAGCCATCATCTCACATTCCAGTTCCAGAACCCGCTGTTTTAGATCGGCTATTAATGCATTTGCAGCGGCCAGTTCTTCTTGCAGGAACGATTTGATTCGCTGCTCAGATTCCTGCATCTGAAGAGCCTGCTCATCGACACGTTGGTTTATAAGGGCCATGAGGGTTGATGGTGAAGGGGTGGGCACATCTGAATCTCGGACCTTCCTTTTCAGCTCGGCTGTACTTGCAGGTCCACCCATATTATGTAGAATTAGTAGTGAAATGCTTGATCAGTTAACAGAATCACTGCTTTATCACTGCTTGACTGTAATGCACTGCTTGTAAGTGGAGGCTTCAGCTGATTAGTTACTGCTGGTTGTAATCTCAATAACTCCGAAGATGCAACTTGATAGCTTCTCTCACCAAACAAGTGCAGAAACAAAAACAACACAGATTTTACCAAATTAGTTTAATTTGTTTTGCGGCGTTAAAACTGGGTATAAGGCAAGAGAATCAGGTCCTTCCTTGGCGACAGACTTCACACACGCAATATCACTCGATTTAGCTTTTAAGGTGCTTTGTGTTCACGGGTTTTCTGATAGGCTTTGCGGAGCACTTTGTTGACGTCTTCTCTTTCTTCTTCTTTTTTCTCTTTTTGACTTTTCCACTTTTTACTCGCTCGCGTTACTTGTCGGTACTGCGACGTTAGCTCGTGGGCTGCTTGCGTTCCACTCGGTCGCATCACTCTGCGTCACGATTTGCGTTTTATGGCGTCACTGACCACATGGTACTGGGCGCTTATCGAGATTTTTTGGAAACACGTGGGGTGCTCTCGCTGGTGCGTCTCCTGATTATGTGACGTCTATATCTGGCAAGGATCCGGCGTTCTCTGGGGGTACCAGGTATTACCGTAGCCACGCCTAAATGGGAGAGAGAAGGGGGGATGGGTTTCCAACAGGGGCACGCCGGCGTTCTCTGGGAGTACCTGAATGGGGGAGAAAAGGGGGATGGGTTTCCAACAGGGGCACGTCAGCGTTCTCTGGGAGTACCAGGTATTACCGTAGCCACGCCTGAAGGATCACTAACTACGGGTTCAGGAAGGATTAGGGTTATTTTTCAAAGCTACTACACTGTTATCGAATACACGCAGGTTCTGTGGGTTATACTACCAGAGTTTCACTTTATTTTCTTATCCTGTTTTATTTCCCTGCTGCTGCCCCGAGTTCTTAGTATCTAAGCCACGCGCGTCGATTCATAAGTTGTTATTTTACCCAGTTGCGAAGCACACGTCTGCTCCCTTCAGCGGTCCGTAAACAAGAGACCGAATGATTTCGATTCATCCTGGACATCAACTCGTTTTGGGTTGCCGCTCGTTAAAATATCAAGCGGGGCTGACCATCGATAGTCAATCTGGCCACCTGGCGGTTTGATCGCGCAGCGATCTGGCGATGTCTTGCGATCTGGCAACGTGTCAAACTGGCAGCGTGTTGATCAGGTAACGCTGTTTAAATGGCAACGTTATTGCTAACGGATAACACTTCATGGATTTCTCTTAAACCTAATAACAAAATACTTCATTAATTTCTCTTAAACCTAATAACAATAAGGTAACTTCCTACCTTGAATGAAATGGAAAATAAATAACAATGTGTGACTCGTGAAACGATGCGTCACAAAGTGGATCATGTTAGCCAGACCATGACCTCAACCATTTAGATCCAAAAAATTTCCCAACATGACCTACTCGAACCTTATCAAAATGTAAGTCATAGGGCTCAATGACTCCACTCTTGCAGGGCTCTTAGAAATAGCATACGATTATAGTTTAAAACATATCATAAATTGTATAACATATCCTACAACAGGTCTGCATACAAGTGCTGACGGGATTAGAGCCTAACCTTCCGTAGCCCCATACTCCGCGCTTACTACACCACTAACATTATTAATATTCCAAAATTGTAAACAAAACCAATTATGTGCTGTTTGGTCATTTAGGGCCGTTTTCTCGAGTGCCGGCTTTAGCTGGGACTTCTTTCCACAGCAGTACTCATATGAGCTAAGAATACTCCGATGAACGCATTTAGGCGCCGACCGAGGAATAACAGATTTGATTATTGACTGTGTCTGTACAGAATCGGTGTGGCAATAACAAATTAAGAATGGACGGAAAACACAAAAACCACTGAAAAACTCCTGCAGGAGTTGCGACAATACAAATCGCCATGCTGTGAAAAGAATTTATTATTATTATAGACCTTACCTATACGTCCAAAACATTGTTGGAATCCTAGTTTCTCAAATCCTTCCACACATTCTTAAACATTCACTTCGGTCAAAAAGTTTGGGGACAAGTATTCGGGAGCCATTCCTGAAATGACTTCAACACAGAATTCCTTGACTATTTTGCATACGATGGTGTATTCCGAGGATGAACCAAGCACATAGAGGGCAACAGAAATTCGTTTATCCAATGGAATGGCTCGGCGAAAGACTGTTTTTTTTGCCAGCAGCTCGACCAACTTCTGAAATGATTTCCTGTCTACGCGGAAGGATTCCTTAAAGAACTCATCTGAATTTTGCTGCACGTCAGTCTCCCAAACGGTCCCATTTCGATTCTAGGCATACACATGTATATAAATGGTAGTTTAACAATAATAAATCTTGTTTGTTTTCCAGCTTACGTATGTCCAAACTCTCCTTGACGATAGTTCCTTTAGCAGAAGAGCGTAGGATGTGGTGCTTGCTTCCAGCATTTCGCCAATTTGTCCACACATAGTTATCGTGTGCAAATGCTGTTCTGAGATTGTATTTATCAATAACAAATTATTCAAATCCATTGTTTACTTCAGCTCGCAAATGACAAAAGCAGAAAAGTTATTTTCAGACGCGTTTGCCAATGGAAACACCTCACGTCCGCCCATCGTGTTGCCAATCGAAAATACACATAAATACCGAAAAAACCACATAGAGGAAAAATGCCTTAACCCTAGTACTCAGTTCTGCTAAGAGTTTCACTAGTCGAAAAATTTCACCCGCACTGTTGGTATCCAAGGTTGCTCAACAATGTTGGTCAACATGTTTAGTCAACACCAACAAGTGGCAACCCATACAACGAGCAGACGCCCAGTAGCAGATACGGCAGCACGCGACAATTCGACTTATGCAGACAGGGCAATGCACGGGGCAATTCGACTTATGCAGACACAGCAATGCACGGGAAAACGGCTGACGCGCCAAGTCAGCAGAACACGGTTTAATGTAGTAATCAGAGTATACTAGGTCAGTGTCATCCAGTTCCGGGTGTATGTTAGTATTTAAGATCAATCACAATATTCAATAAATCAGTATCATTCTACTCAACGCCCTAAGTGCTTTCATTTCGGCGACCCTCGGGCCTCTCCGAGGCTGCGGCACTCAACAGCGTTGGTGACCCCGACGTGATCCTTTACCAACAAAGGATTACAAATGGCAACCGCCTTCTATTAGGAATCATCCAGCGGATCGTAACAGGTAAAAATCACTATTCTCCTGTTACTATCTGTATACACAAGACACAGTCAAGGCTAGCGTCACAAGATCAGTGACATACAAAGGTTGAAAACTTATCATGTCGACCTCATTCATAGAGGAGACAAGTCAAAACAGAGTCGAGTTACACAATCGTCTGCTCGACTATCAAAATGAAGTGCAAGTAGTTCTGTGACATAGATGAAGAGGTCGAGAAGGCGGCACTACCTACCGCAGATGAGTATGTCTCAAAATTAATGGCTTTGAAGGAGCTTGAAGAAAAATATCAGCCAATTTTCAAGGACAACATCCCATCAGGAAGCGGCCCTCAGAAGGTTCCGCGGCCAACCCAAACCAACCCAAAGGACCCGATAATAAAACACACAAAAACTGATTCATCAATGGTCTTTGCCATCCGACAGCTACACAGACGATGTAACGAATTGGAATCATCTCTAATTCTGGCCTCTACGGCGCCAGCAATCACCCAGCGCTACAACGACATCTGAAGATTCAGTGGGAAATGTTGAGTGGATAATATACCGGGAGCGGTAGACGTGGCCGAGGCCGAAACGCCCTACGTTTCAAGTCTTTGTACGAAGAGTAGGAAATCACACTACTTCGACAGAACGATACACAAATGAGCCTCAACCTATCGCTCCCACCTATCAAGATTCCGGAGTTTAATGGAGAGTATTTTGATTGGCCCCGATTCCACGATTTATTCGTGGAATTAGTCCACACAAAAGGGTACTCAGCCAGCCAGAAATTAAATTAGAGCACTCCATGACACAGATACGAACTCTATGAGTACATTAAAAAACTTAGACATCTCCACAAAAAATTAGGATCCAATTGTCGGGTTTCTAGTGCGTCGAAAGCTCGATCAACACACCCTTGCGGCACTCGAAGATTCAGTCAACTCACCTACTGAGGTACCACTATTAGAAAGCGTTTTATCTTTTCTCGAGCGGCGATTCGGGATGTTGGAAACCCTGGACGCCCAACACTCAACACACGGGACACCAGCTGTAGAATTTGCAATACGAGCTGGCATCGCCCATTAAGGTGTCCCATATTTCGCAACATGGATGCGGAAAAACGGCGCCAAACAATAACAACACTTTCAGGTTGTGTCAACTGTCTGTCAACATTTCATAAGTCTAACAACTTTCCATCTCAAAATGTCGATTTTGTCATCAGAGACATCATTCACCGCTTCATCAAGAACCCACATCTCAAGTGTCGGTCATAACCACCCAAAATCAAACAATCCAACAGCAAGAGGTACTAAGACCAAAGCAACAACCATCTGGGAAACTGGGTTACAACCATGTCATGTATTGTTACCTACAGTACACAGACTCAACACACCACAAGAAAATTGTAATTGTAGTGCCACATGTAATGGATTGCCAACCATCGGAACCTATAGAGAAGATACGTAACATTCCCAATGGCGTAGTGTTAGCCGATACTGAATTGAGGCAACCCGGGAATGTAGATTTGGTTCTCAGCGCTGAAGTTTTTTCGCGAATAGCAAAAACCGGTCTTATCAACTTAGGAAAGAAGAAACCAGTCTTAATGGAAACCACGCTTGGATGGATCGTTATGGGCCCAGTCAATCAACCATCATCAACGGCCGAGACTGGAAATATCATTATAGATTATCCGGCATCCGGCCTGGAAAAATTCTGAAAGCTAGACACCTTTACAATTGAATTGCCGCCACTAACAGTCCAGGAAAGGTTATGCGAAGAAGATTTTACAACAAACGTCAAATTTAATGGAGACCAGCGATTAATGGTAACACTACCATTCTCAGACAATCCAAAGGTCTTGGGGAACACTTTGATCATGGCTCAAAGACGATTTGAGAGCTTAGAACGGCGATTACAAAGAGATCCTACAACACGAGAGGGATACGTGGCGTTTATGGACGAATATGAAAAATTGAATCACAAGACGGAAGAACGGCTCTCTAGTATTCCAAGGAACCATTACTTCATTTCCCATCTAGGGTCAGCTAAAATTAAATTAAGGAAATGGTGTTCAAACCATCCACAATTACTAAAGAATGTCCCAAAAAGTGACCAGTCTCAGCAAATTTACTGATGCCACAATAAAGACGTTGGGAATAATATGAAACTCCAAGAAAGAGAAGTTTCAAGGACGCGGGACATCCTATGAACAATAGACGGTCACGAAGCGAATTGTCTGCTCAGAACTTGCAAAAATATTTTATCCACTAAGGCTACTGTGTCCCATAACGACAACAGCAAAAATGTTTATGCAGCAATTATCGCAAAAATCCCTTGACTGGGATACACGATTATATAAAAAAGATACAGGGTAGCGGGAAGCTTTTCGGAAAAACACTCAAATATTAACTAACATTGAATTACCTAGATGCCCACTCCCAGAGGGCAAGCCGAAAAATATACAACTGCATATATTTACGGATGCGTCCGAAGTCGCGTAAGGAACTTTGTCATACATCCGCTCAACAACAGCCAATGGACCAATAGTAAGCCATCTTCTCTGCGCAAAATCTCGCGTAGCACCTTTAGAAAAACAAACGTTACCTAGGTTAGAATTGTGTGCAGCTGTACTGGGAGCCGAGCTCGCAGGAATAATCAAAAGGGATATACAACTAAGCTTTGATAAGGTACAGTATTGAACAGACCCTACCATAGTGTTGGCATGGATAAACGCATCAGCATCATCATTTCACATATTCGTAGCAAATAGAATTTCCCGGATTCATGAACTCACAAATCCAAAGGAAAACCCAGCACCCAGGCGTTAACAACTATTAAAACCATAGATTGGACAAATAAAATCAATCATCATGGGTCCATTAACACATTAATAACAATCACGGCATGGATAAGATAAGATAAGAGGAATAAACTCAATTGGCGCAAATTTTGAAATATTATAAAATGTAGAACACCCAGGTCGCAAAGCTTTAAATTTGCTGTTGGCATGGTGATTTTTATTGTCGCAACTCCTGCAGGTGTTTTCTCAGTGCTTTCTGTGTTTTTCCTTTTATTTTTAATTTGTTATTGCCACACCGCTTCTGTACAAACACAGCCAAAGATCAAATCTGGAATTCTTTGGTCGGCGGCTAAAGGTGTTCATCGATATTCATCCGCTAAATCTGGTATTTTGTTGCTATTTCCTTACCTCATCTGAGTACTGTAGTGGATAAAAGTCCCAGCTAAAGGCGTTAGCTAACTATTTGCACCTCGCTTACTCCTATGGTGAGCTAGCAGTTTTCGTCGTACTGAGTACTAGGCCCGCATAGTGGAAAAATGCTCTAAGCTCGTTTTTTGGTATTTTTGTGATTTTTTGATTGGCAACGCGATAGGTAATCATGAGGCGTTTTCATTGGCAAACGCTTTTGAACACAATTGTTCTGCTATTGTCATTTGCGAGCTAAAGTAAACAATAGCCGCGTTCAGCAGAACAACATGATCACCGATCATGCTGAACGCTTATGATCCATTGCCACATTGCAAATGTTCAAAATGGTACCTCAAAACAGCACCAGACAATTCAAAATGTTCTTTAAATTGGTACCAGCGTACAGTATATTCCATTAATATTGGGTATTTTTTTTTTTAACTTCAAACATAAATAAAAGGTTTTAAAACAAAAAATAAAAGACAACTAATAATGCAGGAATAAAGCTTATTTTATTACCTTTTTATAGATATATATATATTACTAGCAGGGTCGCCCGCAGCTTCGCCTGCGGAAATCAAGATTAAAAATTCTACTAATAATAAAAAAGGAATTTAGGTGAACATTTCCATTTGTTTAAACAATATGAGCCGCGTGTAAGGAAGAGCAAGATTATGGTTTGAATATTTATGTTTTTTTTTCCAATATTATCAATGCGATTTAAATTTTAAAACAGAAAAATCAGTAATAAAACAAATCTGTAATGCACACACATAAACACACTCACACACATATATATTTAGTTTGTAAAATATATTTTTCTCTATTCTTTTTTACAACCGTTTGTCAAAAGTTCTAAAACATTTCGTGTTAGCTAAACGGGTTTTTGGATTTTAAAAATAAAAGAATTTTAAGGAAAACTTCAAATGTAAAAAAAGTTTTTTTACTTTGTTCTGAGAGGTTATGAATACTCATTTGGCATTCCGCTCTTTACCATCTACCTAAAAATAGTTTACAAAGTGGAAAAGAAATAATTATGTCAACATCATTATTGGTAAGAATTGTGGTGGGTTTGAACCCACGACCTATAGACTATGTTTCCTTTACGTACAACATAACCATCTGAGCTACAGTTTGGAAGTTCTTGCTGACATTAAAGCAAACGGTTAATAAATAAGGAGCAAAAGATTTACCATGATCACCTTGCAATTTCGCTAAGGATTAGCAAAAGCAAAAATTCTCCTTTTAGAATAATTATTTGGTTTTCAGTATTTTGTTTTCATTAATTTTTCACCTTGATTAGGATTACATTAACAATGTCAGAAAGGCAGGTAGGGGGAGAAGCCGTGAATGAAATTGTTTAAACATTTCCATTTGTTTAAACAATATGACGCAAGTGTAGGAAATAGCAAAAGAATTAACTGATTTGAATATTTATGTTTTTTTAATATTATTTAATTTTACAACACAAAAATCCGTTTGAAAATGTCTCAAACCTGTTGTGGAAATGTCAGAAAGGCAGGTAGGGGGAGAAGCCGTGAATGAAATTGTTTAAACATTTCCATTTGTTTAAACAATATGACGCAAGTGTAGGAAATAGCAAAAGAATTAACTGATTTGAATATTTATGTTTTTTAATATTATTTAATTTTAAAACACAAAAATCCGTTTGAAAATGTCTCAAACCTGTTGTGGAAATGAAAATGATATTCTTTTAGCAATAGAATATCAGTATTATCATGAATTTGAACTTAAGCAAATCTTACTTCCTTAGTCAGGTGAAATGCACACACACACGCACACTTCCACATATCTAATGGTTGGGGGTGTAAATACGCATTTTAGCGTGCGTGTGTGTGTACGCAACGGGGCCAATTTATGTTTTTATTTTGTTTTTACAAATCCACGGTTTGTCAATAATTCAACATTTGAAAGGTAATAAGTAGTTTGGAAACATTTCGTCTTAGCTTATCGGGTTTTTCGATTTTAAAAATAAAAACAAATTTAAGGAAAACTTCGATTGTAAAACTGTTAGCAAAATCTAAAACTGATCGGAGCAGCATGATTTTGCAAATAGTAAAATCCTTTAAAATCCGAATTTAAATGTATATACATACGACTTTTCCTTGAAATTTTCTTAAGGGGAATTGGATAGCTCCACCGATAATTTAAAATTTAACGGTTAGGTAAAAGAATGAAGCAACAAAAAAAAAATCGATATATTTGCATTTTTAGGCGCATTTTTAGGCATTTTGTGGCTGTGGTATTTTTCCTTGCCTTTGCACGGTAACACTTGGAGGAAAGTCTGAATAAAAAAAAGAACAACACATAGGTGGGAGCCCATGACGTCACAATAAAAAAACCAAATTGGCGACCTTGACGAAGGGGGCTGAATTTCAAAAAAGTTTAAATGCAGTTATTTGCGGGTATCCCATAAAATTATGAAGAGCCATTTTTTAAACCATTTTGACAACATTTATAACAGAAAAATTGCAAAAGAAAAAATTAAGAAAAAAACAAATCGAATTTTGGGGCACTTTGGGGCCGCTTATGGCTCTAATTTATATCATACACTCGGCTCCTAATTATTTCCGAATTTATGTTTTTTTTTCAGATTTTTATGTCAATCCGTTCTGGGTGAATTTCCACACTGACTTTTTTAATAGTCTTCAATTATATTGATTTAGATGTCAGAAAGGCAGGTAGGGGGAGAAGCCGTGAATGAAATTGTTTGAACATTTCCATTTGTTTAAACAATATGACGCAAGTGTAGGAAATGGCAAAAGAATTAACTGATTTTAATATTTATGTTTTTTTAATATTATTTAATTTTAAAACACAAAAATCCGTCTGAAAATGTCTCAAACCTGTTGTGGAAATGAAAATGATATTCTTTTAGCAATAGAATATCAGTATTATCATGAATTTGAACTTAAGCAAATCTTACTTCCTTAGTCAGGTGAAATGCACACACACACGCACACTTCCACATATCTAATGGTTGGGGGTGTAAATACGCATTTTAGCGTGCGTGTGTGTGTACGCACGGGGCCAATTTATGTTTTTATTTTGTTTTTACAAATCCACGATTTGTCAATAATTCAACATTTGAAAGGTAATAAGTAGTTTGGAAACATTTCGTCTTAGCTCGGGTTTTTCGATTTTAAAAATAAAAACAAATTTAAGGAAAACTTCGATTGTAAAACTGTTAGCAAAATCTAAAACTGATCGGAGCAGCATGATTTTGCAAATAGTAAAATCATTTAAAATCCGACTTTGAATGTATATACATACGACTTTTCCTTGAAATTTTCTTAAGGGGAATTGGATAGCTCCACCGATAATTTAAAATTTAACGTTTAGCTAAAAGAATGAAGCAACAAAAAAAAAATTATCGATATATTCGCATTTTTAGGCGTATTTTTCCTTGCCTTTGCACGGTCACACGTCTGAATAAAAAAAAGAACAACACATAGGTGGGAGCCCATGACGTCACAATAAAAAAAACCAAATTGGCGACCTTGACGAAGGGGGCTGAATTTCAAAAAAGTTTAAATGCAGTTATTTGCGGGTATCCCATAAAATTATGAAGAGCCATTTTTTAAACCATTTTGACAACATTTATAACAGAAAAATTGCAAAAGAAAAAATTAAGAAAAAAACAAATCGAATTTTGGGGCACTTTGGGGCCGCTTATGGCTCTAATTTATATCATACACTCGGCTCCTAATTATTTCCGAATTTATGTTTTTTTTCAGATTTTTATGTCAATCCGTTCTGGGTGAATTTCCACACTGACTTTTTTAATAGTCTTCAATTATATTGATTTAGATGTCAGAAAGGCAGGTAGGGGGAGAAGCCGTGAATGAAATTGTTTAAACATTTCCATTTGTTTAAACAATATGACGCAAGTGTAGGAAATAGCAAAAGAATTAACTGATTTGAATATTTATGTTTTTTTAATATTATTTAATTTTAAAACACAAAAATCCGTTTGAAAATGTCTTAAACCTGTTGTGAAAATGAAAATGATATTCTTTTAGCAATAGAATATCAGTATTATCATGAATTTGAACTTAAGCAAATCTTACTTCCTTAGTCAGGTGAAATGCACACACACACGCACACTTCCACATATCTAATGGTTGGGGGTGTAAATACGCATTTTAGCGTGCGTGTGTGTGTACGCAACGGGGCCAATTTATGTTTTTATTTTGTTTTTACAAATCCACGATTTGTCAATAATTCAACATTTGAAAGGTAATAAGTAGTTTGGAAACATTTCGTCTTAGCTTATCGGGTTTTTAGATTTTAAAAACAAGAGGGAACGCTATAGTCGAGTGCCTCGACTATCAAATACCCGTTACTCAGCTAAAGTCAGCAGTCTCAAGCAGGGCAAACCAAGCAGCCGCTTCAAAAAATTTAAAAAATTTCTTCTACATTTCGGTAGGCGTTAATAACCCAATCAAAATTGCGTTTACACTTTTGCTCTAGCTTTAAAACTATGGGCGCCACAGCTTTTCGCGGATTGTGGGCGTTAGGGGGGGGGGGGGTTTCCAACTTTGGTCTATCAATATGTATTGATGAAACGAATACACATTGCTTTTCCCGTTAATATAGCTTCAAAACTGTGGGTGCCACAGTTTTTCGCGGTTTGTGGGCGTTAGAGGGGGCGTGGCATATCGGCGTGAAAAACTTGCGCTGCGTATTAACCCCTAGAATCTGCATGCCAAATCCCAATCTTCTAGCTTTTATAGTTTCCGAGATCTCAGCGTTCATACAGACGGGTGCCACTGCTTTTCGCGGTTTGTGGGCGTTAGGGGGGAGGGGGGTTTCCCACTTTGGTCTATCAATATGTATTGATGAAACGAATACACATTGCTTTTCCCGTTAATATAGCTTCAAAACTGTGGGTGCCACAGTTTTTCGCGGTTTGTGGGTGTTAGAGGGGGCGTGGCACATCGGCGTGAAAAACTTGCGCTGCGTAATAACCCCTAGAATCTGCATGCCAAATCCCAATCTTCTAGCTTTTATAGTTTCGGAGATCTCAGCGTTCATACAGAACGGGTCACAGTTTTTCGCGGTTTGTGGGCGTTAGAGAGGGCGTGGCACATCGGCGTGAAAAACTTGCGCTGCGTATTAACCCCTAGAATCTGCATGCCAAATCTCAATCTTCTAGCTTTTATAGTTTCCAAGATCTCAGCGTTCATACAGACGGACAGACGGACAGACGGACAGACGGACAGACGGACAGACGGACAGACAGACGGACAGACGGACAGACGGACAGACGGACAGACGGACAGACGGACATGGCTAGATCGACTCGGCTAGTGATCCTGATCAAGAATATATATACTTTATATGGTCGGAAACGCTTCCTTCTGCCTGTTACATACTTTTGCACGAATCTAATATAACCTTTTACTCTACGAGTAACGGGTATAATAAAAACAAATTTAAGAAAAACTTCGATTGTAAAACTGTTAGCAAAATCTAAAACTGATCGGAGCAGCATGATTTTGCAAATAGTAAAATCATTTAAAATCCGACTTTAAATGTATATACATACGATTTTCCTTGAAATTTTCTTAAGGGGAATTGGATAGCTCCACCGATAATTTAAAATTTAACGGTTAGGTAAAAGGATGAAGCAACAAAAAAAAAAATTATCGATATATTCGCATTTTTATGCGCATTTTTAGGCATTTTGTGGCTGTGGTATTTTTCCTTGCCTTTGCACGGTAACACTTGGAGGAATAAAAAAAACAACAACACATAGGTGGGAGCCCATGACGTCACAATAAAAAAAACCAAATTGGCGACCTTGATGAAGGGGGCTGAATTTCAAAAAAGTTTAAATGCAGTTATTTGCGGGTATCCCATAAAATTATGAAGAGCCATTTTTTAAACCATTTTGACAACATTTATAACAGAAAAATTGCAAAAGAAAAAATTAAGAAAAAAACAAATCGAATTTTGGGGCACTTTGGGGCCGCTTATGGCTCTAATTTATATCATACACTCGGCTCCTAATTATTTCCGAATTTATGTTTTTTTTTCAGATTTTTATGTCAATCCGTTCTGGGTGAATTTCCACACTGACTTTTTTAATAGTCTTCAATTATATTGATTTAGATGTCAGAAAGGCAGGTAGGGGGAGAAGCCGTGAATGAAATTGTTTAAACATTTCCATTTGTTTAAACAATATGACGCAAGTGTAGGAAATAGCAAAAGAATTAACTGATTTGAATATTTATGTTTTTTTAATATTATTTAATTTTAAAACACAAAAATCCGTTTGAAAATGTCTCAAACCTGTTGTCGAAATGAAAATGATATTCTTTTAGCAATAGAATATCAGTATTATCATGAATTTGAACTTAAGCAAATCTTACTTCCTTAGTCAGGTGAAATGCACACACACACGCACACTTCCACATATCTAATGGTTGGGGGTGTAAGTACGCATTTTAGCGTACGTGTGTGTGTACGCAACGGGGCCAATTTATGTTTTTATTTTGTTTTTACAAATCCACGATTTGTCAATAATTCAACATTTAATAAGTTTGGAAACATTTCGTCTTAGCTTATCGGGTTTTTAGATTTTAAAAATAAAAACAAATTTAAGGAAAACTTCGATTGTAAAACTGTTAGCAAAATCTAAAACTGATCGGAGCAGCATGATTTTGCAAATAGTAAAATCATTTAAAATCCGACTTTAAATGTATATACATACGACTTTTCCTTGAAATTTTCTTAAGGGGAATTGGATAGCTCCACCGATAATTTAAAATTTAACGGTTAGCTAACAGAATGAAGCAACAAAAAAAAAAATTATCGATATATTCGCATTTTTAGGCGCATTTTTAGGCATTTTGTGGCTGTGGTATTTTTCCTTGCCTTTGCACGGTAACACTTGGAGGAACGTCTGAATAAAAAAAACAACAACATATAGGTGGGAGCCCATGACGTCACAATAAAAAAAACCAAATTGGCGACCTTGATGAAGGGGGCTGAATTTCAAAAAAGTTTAAATGCAGTTATTTGCGGGTATCCCATAAAATTATGAAGAGCCATTTTTTAAACCATTTTGACAACATTTATAACAGAAAAATTGAAAAAGAAAAAATTAAGAAAAAAACAAATCGAATTTTGGGGCACTTTGGGGCCGCTTATGGCTCTAATTTATATCATACACTCGGCTCCTAATTATTTCCGAATTTATGGTTTTTTTTCAGATTTTTATGTCAATCCGTTCTGGGTGAATTTCCACACTGACTTTTTTAATAGTCTTCAATTATATTGATTTAGATGTCAGAAAGGCAGGTAGGGGGAGAAGCCGTGAATGAAATTGTTTAAACATTTCCATTTGTTTAAACAATATGACGCAAGTGTAGGAAATAGCAAAAGAATTAACTGATTTGAATATTTATGTTTTTTTAATATTATTTAATTTTAAAACACAAAAATCCGTTTGAAAATGTCTTAAACCTGTTGTGAAAATGAAAATGATATTCTTTTAGCAATAGAATATCAGTATTATCATGAATTTGAACTTAAGCAAATCTTACTTCCTTAGTCAGGTGAAATGCACACACACACGCACACTTCCACATATCTAATGGTTGGGGGTGTAAATACGCATTTTAGCGTGCGTGTGTGTGTACGCAACGGGGCCAATTTATGTTTTTATTTTGTTTTTACAAATCCACGATTTGTCAATAATTCAACATTTGAAAGGTAATAAGTAGTTTGGAAACATTTCGTCTTAGCTTATCGGGTTTTTAGATTTTAAAAATAAAAACAAATTTAAGGAAAACTTCGATTGTAAAACTGTTAGCAAAATCTAAAACTGATCGGAGCAGCATGATTTTGCAAAAAGTAAAATCATTTAAAAGCCGACTTTAAATGTATATACATACGACTTTTCCTTGAAATTTTCTTAAGGGGAATTGGATAGCTCCACCGATAATTTAAAATTTAACGGTTAGCTAAAAGAATGAAGCAACAAAAAAAAAATTATCGGTATATTCGCATTTTTAGGCGCATTTTTAGGCATTTTGTGGCTGTGGTATTTTTCCTTGCCTTTGCACGGTAACACTTGGAGGAACGTCTGAATAAAAAAAACAACAACATATAGGTGGGAGCCCATGACGTCACAATAAAAAAAACCAAATTGGCGACCTTGATGAAGGGGGCTGAATTTCAAAAAAGTTTAAATGCAGTTATTTGCGGGTATCCCATAAAATTATGAAGAGCCATTTTTTAAACCATTTTGACAACATTTATAACAGAAAAATTGCAAAAGAAAAAATTAAGAAAAAAACAAATCGAATTTTGGGGCACTTTGGGGCCGCTTATGGCTCTAATTTATATCATACACTCGGCTCCTAATTATTTCCGAATTTATGGTTTTTTTTCAGATTTTTATGTCAATCCGTTCTTGGTGAATTTCCACACTGACTTTTTTAATAGTCTTCAATTAAATTGATTTAGATATATTGATTTAGATGTCAGAAAGGCAGGTAGGGGGAGAAGCCGTGAATGAAATTGTTTAAACATTTCCATTTGTTTAAACAATATGACGCAAGTGTAGGAAATAGCAAAAGAATTAACTGATTTGAATATTTATGTTTTTTTAATATTATTTAATTTTAAAACACAAAAATCCGTTTGAAAATGTCTTAAACCTGTTGTGAAAATGAAAATGATATTCTTTTAGCAATAGAATATCAGTATTATCATGAATTTGAACTTAAGCAAATCTTACTTCCTTAGTCAGGTGAAATGCACACACACACGCACACTTCCACATATCTAATGGTTGGGGGTGTAAATACGCATTTTAGCGTGCGTGTGTGTGTACGCAACGGGGCCAATTTATGTTTTTATTTTGTTTTTACAAATCCACGATTTGTCAATAATTCAAAATTTGAAAGGTAATAAGTAGTTTGGAAACATTTCGTCTTAGCTTATCGGGTTTTTAGATTTTAAAAATAAAAACAAATTTAAGGAAAACTTCGATTGTAAAACTGTTAGCAAAATCTAAAACTGATCGGAGCAGCATGATTTTGCAAATAGTAAAATCATTTAAAATCCGACTTTAAATGTATATACATACGACTTTTCCTTGAAATTTTCTTAAGGGGAATTGGATAGCTCCACCGATAATTTAAAATTTAACGGTTAGCTAAAAGAATGAAGCAACAAAAAAAAATTATCGATATATTCGCATTTTTAGGCGCATTTTTAGGCATTTTGTGGCTGTGGTATTTTTCCTTGCCTTCGCACGGTAACACTTGGAGGAACGTCTGAATAAAAAAAACAACAACATATAGGTGGGAGCCCATGACGTCACAATAAAAAAAACCAAATTGGCGACCTTGATGAAGGGGGCTGAATTTCAAAAAAGTTTAAATGCAGTTATTTGCGGGTATCCCATAGAATTATGAAGAGCCATTTTTTAAACCATTTTGACAACATTTATAACAGAAAAATTGCAAAAGAAAAAATTAAGAAAAAAACAAATCGAATTTTGGGGCACTTTGGGGCCGCTTATGGCTCTAATTTATATCATACACTCGGCTCCTAATTATTTCCGAATTTATGGTTTTTTTCAGATTTTTATGTCAATCCGTTCTGGGTGAATTTCCACACTGACTTTTTTAATAGTCTTCAATTATATTGATTTAGATTACTCTTTTTTAATTTTAGGGAGAAATATGCATAAACAAAAAAAAGTCGCATATTTAGGCCACATTAATGTTCGGTTTTTCCTCTTCTGTACTAAAAATCATAAAATTTTTTAAGGAAATAAACTAAATTTGACATTTTAAATGCTAGCCATTATTGCCTATGAGGGCGTTTAAATGTTTTGGCATATTTTGATTTTTTTTTGCATATTCTGGGCCAGTTTTACCAACCTAAAAAAAGGATGTGCACCATAAATTAAAAAAAAAATTAGCAAACGTTAAAAAAATTGTCCTTTTTCCCTTGAGAGGAGGACTAAAAAAATGTATTTTTCCTTGAGTTTTGTATGCAATCAAGCACCAAAACGCTTATTCTGAGGGAGGAGTTTGAACATACGCACAGTGGCGCCTTTTGACTTTTTTTGGTAAAAAATCATAAGTTTTGAACCTTGTAACAAACACACTCGATGAGCGTTGTCCACCCTAACACCTCTGTCCACGTTTTGCTGTCTAGCTGCTTGCTCAGAGAGATGGGTGTGGGTTTGTGTTAAGATAGACAAAGAGTGTCACAGAACTAAAAGTAGTAGACAGAGAGACGATAACGATAAGAATTTCAACTCAACGGTTAAGTTAAGATTCGGACGATAAAGTGTACCTATCGAAGATGGAGACCCAGATGGTAATGGTTCCTTCTATACCCACCCTACCTGTGAAGTCATATAAGACTCCACCCTTAAACAACCGCTGAGCCACATTCTCAAAGGTGCCCTCTAAAAATGACAACTTAATTCATATTAAACATCATCTTTAATTCAGCGATAACGATAAATTGGTTCATTGTTCTTAATACTACAAATCCTACCACTAAGTCTTAAGAATAACGTTATTTACGTTAAACAACTCTTTATATGATTGTGTTTTTTATGTACGATAAGGAAAAAAAAAGAAAAGGGATATTTTAATTACGTTACGAAAATTACGATTACATTTCGTTTTCGATTAATCGAGGTTCTTAATTCATAGAGATCCATCCACCATCCGTTGAACGGATGGTCCATAAGGTTTTGCCGTTCCGAAAATTTTTTAGTTAGTTCCCCGTTAAAATTTGACGGACTTTGACGGGCTGTTTTATGCGCTAATTAGCCGATAATTTTTCGGTGCAACTTTTAATTCTTCCTCCTGATTATGAAAATTGGAACGTTGACTACGAAAACATATTCAAACCAATGGCGGGAAAAAATTTAAAAATTTATAAGCTTGTTGATTTTTGGAAATTCATTATTAATATTTAGTTTGTTGTAAGCGAAAAGGCCATTGAAAGCAAATTGTTATGGGTGGGACAAAATTTAAGCTATTCTGGAACCGAAAACATTATTTTTTGCTGAGAAGATGCAATACTTAAATAATCACCAATTTTAGTTACAAGTGTAGTATATACTACCTTAAAGTTTAATATTGCTTAAAATAACCAAACAACACACAATTGGTTTTGGTGGCGTAGTAAGAACGAAATGTGGGGGTACGGGAGGTTAGGCTCGCCCCCGTCAGCAATTTATAGGCAGATTTGTTGCTCTAACATTGGATATATGTTTTAAACTATTATCGTATGCTACTTATTTTGTTTTATTCTACAATAAGATTAGGAGAACAACATTATGCAGCTGTTTTCCCGAATTGAGAAAGGGTTTCCTAAGTGCTTCAGTCTAAGTCTGCAAAGGACTGGGCAGAAGCAGAGAAGGTGTTCCTCCGTTTCTTCTTTATCCATGCAGCTTCTACAAGTCATTTTTTGCGGCTTTTAGCCTGCCGCCATGTGTGCCGACTAGCCAGTGGCCTGTAAGGGCTCGAACTAACATGCCACCCATATTAAGCTGATAATTAACTGTCTAGCCATCTCGTGGAGAGATCTGCGACAGTCTGCTATTGCTTGTGAGTTTGTGTTTGTCGAATAGATTGATTAAGATGTCTACCTAGACTGATGTTTCCTAAGCAGTCAAGTGCTTCCTTTATAGCGTGTACCTCCGCTTGGGAGACGCTGCAGTAATCCGGGGGTCTGAATGACATTCTGATGTCTAATTGTTTGGAGTGTACCCCTCCGCCAACGTGTCCGTCCAATTTTGAGCCATCTGTCTAAAAGCAGATTGCGTCTGGCGAGCCCGGTCGGCCCTGCTGCCATTCCCTCCCTCGAAGGGTGTGTGTCTATACTTATGACATTTGCATAAATCCGTTTTCTTCGGAATCGACTTCTCATGCTAAAGTATATTGGCATGACCATAAAATTGGGCTTTCCATTGCCCGGTATCACTCAGTCGAATGGCTGCCGATTTGGCCCTTTCCATGCCTGCTAAGTCCAGGCTCGGGAGGTTCAAGATCGCATTCAGCACTTCGTTTGGTTCTAATGGCTCCACTAATACACAGAGCCGCCATTCGCTGTAGAGTAGAGTGCAATGGTTGCCTTTTTGGTTCTCTCTTGGTTGTTTAAACCCCATTTAAGGCGCTTATCTAATACCAACCCCAAGTATCTGGCCTGTTCGCTAAGAGAGAGATTGCAGTTGTTTAATATGGGTGGGTTGAGTTGTGGGATCTTGTATTTATTCGTAAATAGAACAAGCTCCGTTTTTAAGTGATTTACCCCGAGTCCGTTTTTTATCGTCCATTCCGATAGAATTTTTAGCTTTGCGGACTTAAGATCGCAGAGTGTTTGTGGATACACAACTTTGCATCCTCCTCATTCCAGAATTCGCAGTAGTTTCACAGAAGGGGTGATAAAACGCCCCCTTGTGGGGTTCCTCTCTTCACTAGTCTAGTCTGAGTTGAGTCCCCTAGTGCGGCCGCGACCATTCTGCTTATTAGAAATTAATAGATCAATTTCACTAGTTGAGCCTCAACTCCTAGCTCTGTGAGTGAATCTGTTATTGCTGTTGGTAGCATGTTGTTGAGGGCTCCCTCTATATCTAGGAATGCGATCAATGTGTACTCCTTATTGCTGAGTGATTTCTCGATGCTACTTACCACTACATGTAGCGCCGATTCGGTTGACTTACCCTTGGTGTAAGTATGTTGTGCCTTAGACAGTTGTGCCGGGTCGATAGTGGCTCTCAGGTGTAGGCTTAACAGCCTCTCGAAGCTTTTAAGCAGGAATAATGTCAAGCTTATTGGCCTGAAGTCCTTTGCTGTGGTGTGGGTGGCCTTCCCTGCCTTGGGAATGAAGACCACTTTCGTTTCCCGCCATCCGGTTGGTAACCCTCCTACTGCCAAAATGGTGCGGAAGATTTTACTAAGCCAATTTATAGCTAGCTGTCCTGCTTCTTGGATATGTGCCGGTGCTATTCCGTCTGGTCCCGGCGATTCGTATGGTTTGAAGCTCTGAATGGCCCATTTAATGTTGCGGTCTGATATGAGGAGATCTAGATTGATCCCTTCTCCGATAATTCTTTCTGGAGGATGCCTAGTTTGTTGGCTTCCTGGGAAGTGAGCGTCTAGAAGTAGGTCTAGAGATCAAGATCCATTTGCTTTCTGTAGATAGCCTAGGGGCGCAGCTGTCTTTTCCTGAGTCTTGCAGCATCAGTCGTTTTTCTATGTCAGAGTAGAATGTATGCCATGCGGCTCGTCTCGCTCTTCTAATGGCCTTTTTGTACGAGGCTAATTCGCGTTTGTAGCACTGCCACTTCGTGTCCTCGTTTCCTGCCTTTGCTCTGTTAAACAGGCCTCTGCAGCAGGATCTGAGGATTGATAGTTGTTGCGTCACAGGGGGGTTTCTTCTTCCCTCTTGGTTTACCTATTGAGCATGCAACTTTGAAAGCCGACTTGCAAGCACCTGCTCGGCTAGGTTGCCTGCAGAGCTTCTGGCAGCATTCGAGTCGCCTTTGTAGGTTTTCATGTAGACGGCACTGAACCCGAAGTTCAGCTTACCTCGAGCAGCCTCGATTGGGGCAACCGACTCCTTATTCAGGACCATGACCGCCTGGTTTACATCCCCTTCGTGCTCCTCCATCTTGACGACCCTCCAGTCCCATATCCTGGCTCGTGGTCGACTGGGGACGTCACACCATTCCAGTGCGACAGTGTTCGCCCCTTCGTAAACCTTACCGACTTGCTCGTCCCCTGTTTGTAGAGTTCAGCCGACCGCTGACTATCGCAGGCTACCACTTTGACGCTGCCTTGATACCAGCCCGCATCCATGCAGGACTGTCCTTGTCGACTAGACCTAGTAGGACCCGGGCCTTGGTGATCTCGGCGAAGGCGACCGAAGGCTGGATCTTGGATCTCTTCGCCGAAGGTACGGGTAACTCAAGGGACCTCTGCCTCTTCGTTTGAGCACCCTCCTGTGTGGGCTTATTCTGCCCATAGTTGGGAAGTACCAACCTCGCCCACTCAACCTCCTTCTGCCATTCTGGCGAAGGCGTGGCATGGAAGCTTTGTGGGAACACGAATTTCACATTTGTCAAAAATCCCATCCGTTTCACACGGATGGACTCTATGGGAAGAGGCTATCAAATACAAACACACTTGGGCTGGTTACATTTAAATATTCAAAGCCTCTTCCCATAGAGTCCATCCGTGTGAAACGGTTGGGATTTTTGACAAATGTGAAATTCGTGTTCTTAACTCGGGAAAACAGTTGTATAATGTTGTTCTCCTAATCTTATTGTAGAATAAAACAAAATAAACAGCATACGATAATGGTTTAAAACATATATCCAATGTTAGAGCATATCCTACAACAAATCTGCATACAAATTGCTGACGGGGGGAGCCTAACCTCCAAAACCCCCACACTCCGTTCTTACTACGCCACTGTCTAGCCAATATTAATAGAGCAAAAATGTAAACAAAACCAATTGTGTGCTATTTGGTCATTTAAAGCAATATTAAACTTTAAAGTAGTATATACTACACTTGTAACTAAAATTGTTGATTATTTAAGTATTGCACAATATGTTTTAAATCTTCTCAGCAAAAAATAATGTTTTCGGTCCCAGAATAGCTTAAATTTTGGCCCACACATAATAATTGGCTTGCAATGCCCTTTTCGCTTACAACAAACTAAATATTAATAATGAATTTCCAAAAATCAACAAGCTTAAACATTTTTAAATTTTTTCCCGCCATTGGTTTGAATATGATTTCGTAGTCAACGTTCCAATTTTCACAGTGAGAAGGAAGAATTCAGAGTTGCACCGAAAAATCATCGGCTAACTATCGCATAAAAGAGCTCGTCAAAGTCCGTCAAATTTTAACGGGGAACTAACTGGAAAATTTCCGGAACGGCAAAATTTTATGGATCTCTGTGGGAAGACCCTATTACTTAATTATCCGATATATGGTAAATAATAAATGATTGTAGATTGGTATATATATCAAAAGTGTGTGGGCTTAGACAAGTAGGAATATATATGAAGGGATGAAATGTTTAACGGCTATGCCGTACTTACGAACTCACCAACGAAGTCAGCAGGCCTGATGACGATCGATGTGCACTGTAGAACTTTGAATTTAAGTATAGGATATATACTTAATACGATACAAAACGAGTTGGCAGTTCCGGCCAACGGTGAACTGGAACAGTCGGAATTGGAATCGGACAATAGATTCCAATTGATATGTCGGCGTCGTACTGCCGCTGTTGGCCGACGATTGCGTCGAACTGGCGACGCTGCGGGAACACGTTCAGGCGTGTCGATTATGTCGCAGATTTGGGTGAGGTGAAACCTCACGCGGGTATACACCGGCGATCCTGCTGCAGCAACTAGTCGATTCCCAGGCTGACGAAATGGGGAAGTAAATTCCGGCGTGGCAAGAAAATAAGATCCACCTTACGGCTTACGGGTAGTTTTGTCGCTGATGAGGGAATCCTTTAGGCCGATCGACGTACCGCTGACGCGGATTGGCGTGCCGGTGATGCTAAGCGCGTGCCGCTTGCCCTGAGCGCGTGCCACTTGCGGGTTGTGGCGTCTTGATGGCGCGGGTTCTGGGCGTCGCTCTGATAGAGACGTGGCACTGATGCAAAATGAATCCGCTGAAAGCGGCACCTGCTCCTTGCTGAGCGCAGAGGAAGGACTCGCAAAACTGTCGCACTTCTTAAAAATCCCACGTGGTCGATGTTTTTCTGTTTTTTGGGGAATTCTAGTCAGAAAATAATAATATTTCGCAGAAATGATCTTACCACCAAGATTGTGACTAGTAGTGGATAGAATAAGCACAGATTAGCAAGATTACCACACGCTAGAATATGGATGCGATCGGAATAAATAATAAATTTTTTCGGGAGCAAACGAACTGTTCTCGATAGCAGCTTAAGTCAAAAAGGCGGGAATGGTGGTGTCTAGAGTTAACGTATGCCTAAAATGTCAAAATCCCTAAATATGGCATTTTCGGGTATTTTGTGTGAGGATCGTATCCTTGCTAATAGCAAGGTTGCATTTTGAGGCGTATGACTTAGCTAAAATCTCTTAGCTAATACTTAGGCAAAAATATACTGACTCTCACAACCACAGTTTTGATTATAGTCCCTGCGACTAACAATAGAAACTGAAAAAGGAGTCAGGTGGGATTACCAAATGTCCTTGGCATGGAACTTACCAAGCTCCTTTCCGTTCATGTCTTCCAGGACATATATTGACTGGCCGTATTTCTCCTAAACTCGAGCTTTTGTTCCGACTGGGGCTAGCTTTGCGTTGAAATTGTTGGCAGCGTTGCTCAATCCAAAGTTACGTTTTATCACTTCTTGACCTCCCTCAAAAGATCGGGGTTTTGTCGGAAGGTTATATGTACGCTGGTTCGTCTCATAGGCTTTGGTTAGATGTTTGTGAATGCTTGCTCGGATTTTCTGACATTCGTCAGTCCTTGAAAGGTTGACATCACCCTCGGCGATTATGCCTCACTTACGCAACAACTTATAGTCCTGGCCGTGTGAGATCATGTGTTGGCCGAATACAACCTGGTAAGGTGATATACCGATGGACTGATGGATAAAGTTACGAAGTAAGTAATTAATGCTGCTGAGAAAGACATCCCATTCGCGCTGGTCCGAGCGGATGTAAGCTCTTAAAGCCGCGTTGATTGAGTGGTTGACTTTTTCCGCTGCGTTGGACTGCGAGGCATTCGCACCTGTGAACATGTGGCGAACGCCATATTTCGAAAGGAAGTCCGAGAAGTCACGGCTTTTAAACCGAGTGCCGTTGTCACTCACGACTGTTTCAGGAAAATTTCATCGCGCAGTATATTGACTATCACTTTCGTGGTGAACTTTTTCACTTTCTCACGGCGCTGATGACACTTTGACGCAATGGCTCGGGTACGAACAATTTCCAGAAATCGTCTGGTGAAGTGTCAATTAAATTGGGAAATGCTGTACGGTGATAAATGAAATTATCGACTACTTTAAAGTCCGGTAGGTCTGAGGATAAAAATTTATTCCGGAGTGTCGAATATTCTTCCGATTGAAAGGCATCTGATGCGAGGTCGATTTCAGAATGAACTTCAAGAGTTATTGCAGCCATTTTATCAGCATCCTCGAAGGAACGAGATAGGGCATCTGCTACGACATTTTCACTTCCTTTACGATGCTCAATTTCAAAGCAGAAACCCTGCAGCTTGATAGTTCATCTGGCCAACCTTAGATCGGATTGGCCAACGGAGACTGGAGTGGTCAGTGACTACTCTGAAGGAATGTCCATCTATATACATTCCAAAATTTTTGATTGCCAAAACTACAGCCATGCACTCAAGTTCTGTAACTGTATAGTTACGTTGGGCTTTGCTAAACTTTTTGGACATGAACGCTATTGGTCGTTCGCAACCGTGGGGCTAGAACTGCACCAACACCGTGTAGTGAGGCATCGCACTGTAGAATGAACGGATTCTTGTAGTTGGGGTGTACGAGACATGGGGCGGAACATAACTTGGCTTTGGTGTTCTCGAAGGCTACTTGAGCAAGTTCATTCCATTCAAAAGATTTTCCACTTAGCCACTCTGTTAGATGGATTATGACTGAAGAGTAGTTGGATATGAAGCGCTGGTACCAACCAGTCATACCAAGAAATCTTCTCAGCTGTTTCTGAGTTTTGGGAACGGGGAATTCACTAACAGCACTTATCTTGTTGGGATTCACTTGGAGTGTTCCTTCGCCTACCAGGTAACCCAAGTAATCGACCTGTTTCAAACAGAACTGACTCTTCTGCACGTTTATCGTCAAGCCTGCTTTTCTCAGTTGTGTGACTACCTCAGATAGATGTAGAAGATGATCTTCGAAACTGTTGGACAACACCAAAAGGTCATCAAGGAAGTCTAACACATGCGACTTCAACTGATACGGAACTACAAGGTCCATTAAACGGCACATGGTATGTGGAGCATTGATTAAACCAAATGGCATCCTTTTGAACTGGTACACTGAGCGGTTCGGTACCGTAAATGCTGTTTTCGCACGGGATTCTTGATTCAGGAAGATTTGCCAAAAAGCATCCTTGAGAACTATTTTGGAAATTCAATAGACTGGCGGGAGACGACTAAGCAGACTATCCATTATAGGAATCGGATAAGCATCCTTAACGGTAACTGCATTAAGTTTCCGCACGTCGAGACAAAAGCGAACCTTGCCAGGTTTTTCGTGCAAGGTAACCGAAGGCGATGATGTAGCCTCTTCTATGACGTCCATTTCAATCATGCGACCGATTTCGACACACAAAAGTTTTTTCTTAGCTAGCGATAAAGGTTAAAACCTTTGCTTAATTGGCTTCGCGGTAGATGTGTCTATGACATTAAAAAGTTGGAGCCTACGCTTAAGATATTCTTGTAATTGTGATATTGCTTGAAGGTTTGTTTGGTTGGTAAGTAAAGGTAAATTATCCGTTGCCGTAGCATCCGGAGTACTTAACTTATTCGAGGCTAGCGGCGGACATCCGTTTCCTGTAGTTTGTGAATGTCCTGCTTTGAGTTTTCCCATAACGGATTACATTTTTCGCAACTGGGCTTATACGCCTCGGGTGTGTCACAACCAAAGACATTAGAATAAGAAGATAGATAACGCCATACGATTTTTTGCACACGATTTTGAAGTGCTGGCTCTAGAGCTGGCTCCAAGCTCACTTGCTCAAAAGCCAGAGAGAGAGCGTTTTAGAGCCAGCCGCTTTCATGCACGCATACAGCGATTGTATGTGTACACATGTATTTACTCACACAAGCATGTGCCTAGACATTATATTGGTCTTTGCCACAACCGTAGCAGAAAATTCGGCGAGGTTTAGGGTAATCGTGTTATCTATGACCTTTTCCGTCACAGTTCCAGCATACGAATTTTTCTGCCGCCCTAATTGCGCAGACTTCTTCTTCTGACTGATCTTCAGAATCGTATTCGTGAAAAATACAAAGTGAGTTCCAAAGTTAACAGGACCTTTTTAATCTAGCGCCCTCTAGTGGCGCCATCTATATGTTAACTAGTGCTTTAGAATCTGCTATCGTTTATCGACTTCCAGTAAAAATTTCATGACATTTCATCTATTGGAAGTGAGGTTATTGGGTTTTAAGTGTCAGTATGTTTTTGTCATCGGTGCGAAAATGAGCTTCGAACAAAGAGCCAACATTCAATTTTACCGAAACGTTTCAATTGATGAAATATGTTTATGGCTATGATCGCCTATCCCATAGCAAAATGCACATAAATGACGATGAACATGTGGGCCAAGCAAAATCCGTGATCACCGAAAATTACATCGAAACTGTGCGTGAATTCATAAAAATTCAGCCGAAATCATCATTGAAATTCATGAAAATAGAATTGAACATCTCCTAAACATCGATTTATCGCATTTTGACCGAACATTTGGGCTTACAATGGCACGGTTTGTTCCGCACAAATTGACTGACGTCTAAAAATTGCTCTCATCGATCGACGCTTGTGTCCGACTATTTGTCCAAAAATCACATTTTAACCATCAACCACTCCCCGTATTCACCTGATATGGCAACGTGCGACTTCTACCTTTTAAGAAAAATGCATTTGCCGATGAAAGGAAAGCGTTAGGCAGAAAGGCACAAATTGACTGACGTCCAAAAATTGCACTCATCGATCGACGCTTGTGTCCGACTGTTTGTCCAAAAATCACATTTTAACCATCAAACACTCTCCGTATTCACCTGATATGGCACAGTGCGACTTCTACCTTTTTGGAAAAATGCATTTGCCGATGAAAGGAAAGCGTTATACAGACGTAGAGGCCATTCAAAGGCACCATACCGGGCAACGAGCTAAAACACTCGTTCGACATGCTTTTGGGTCGTGCAATAGCAGAACGAGATTTTTTTGAATGAAATAAATTGATTTTGCCGAAACTATATGTTCTGTCTTTTTTTTTTAAAGTCCTATTTACTTTGGAACTCACATTGTAGTATTGACAAAGCGTTTGCTTGAACTGGGTCGTTGAACTGCCTTCGAACGTGTGCTACGATAGAATCCTTCGTGGCGATGACACGCCTTTCGCAAGGTTTCTACAGTAGGGGTGTCAACATTCGACAATTCCAATTTCAAGTCTAGCTTGAAATTGTGACGCACTTCGCTAGATAACTCGCTATCAGGCATGGGCTCACGAAGGGAATTGGCTATGATAAGCATTGCGTCGAGGAACTCATCAAAAGTTTCGTTTGAACTCTGCTTACGGCGTCGCATAGCGCTTTTAATCTCGCGAACTGATCTCTGATCCGAGTATCTCTCCTTTAAACGCCTACACAACACATTCCACCTCATATGGACATTCCAGTAAAAAGATAAGGCTGGTCCTGCAAAGAGCAACTTTTCAAACTGCGACAACAACTCGAAATTTCCGTTAAGGCTTTGAGTAGTAAGACTTAACTTGGTATATGAAATCCTCAACTTCGATGTCGTTAGCTGATCCACTGAACTTGATTCTCCAATTTGAAATGACTTTTGAAATCCTGTCAGGACGATCCAAAGAAAGATCGGAAAGATCGCTTCGAAAAGAGTTTCTCACTCGCTGACTGTTTAGACCCTGACTGTTTTGAAAGTCCACATGCCCTTAATAGCTCCGAAATTCGTGCTGCTGTTGAGCAACAAAGATGTTGTTATCAACAAATGTGGACCTATTCAAGTGGCTAAATATCTGAGTCATTTTGTTCATGATGGTTACTTCCAATTCCTGCATTTTATTCGCAATACTTTGCTAAACCATGTCTTCGGCTGCATTCGAACTATTAATTTGCATATTCTCTTGCTGGAGATTGGGGCTAGGAATCTGCGTGATGATTGCATTGATCTGGTTATCCGCGTTGCGAGACATAGATCTGGTCATCATATGATTTTCCGGAGCGGAATTTGGAATACAAAGACTGGGGACATGGTTGAGAACAGGTCGGGCAAGTATTGTTGTCTAGCAACCACTGTTGTAGGCAATCCTTGTGAAAACAATGCTTACACGGAGTTTCAATTACTCCATTGCAGAGGGTGCACGTCACTGTATTATCATCCCCTAGAGAGACTAGTTTCTCGTTGCTGTGCCTTACCGACATTCTTAACTGATTTAACTAACCTATACACTAACTAAACTCAAAGAGGAATATCTTTGATCAGATGATTCAAAGGGATTCGAACTAGGGAATGTAAATAGTCAGAAATACTAACTATTATTAACCTGTTTCCGTCAGGAAACAGCAACGAAAAGATGGGACACGGTGTGGATCTTTAGAGTCGGTTTTTGCCTTCAATGGCTTTAATGAACTTCTTCTAAGCATAGAGCTTTAGGCGAGCGCAGCGGCTGCATATGCAAATATAAGAGAGGAAAGCTTAACATAAGTTTTAATTTTAACATTTTGTGTTTGCATTCGTTTGCTTCATTGTTTACAATCTTAATTAGCTAATGTTTAATTAATACCGCGAACTGGCTTATCACCGCCCACATTGAAAGTCTCCAGACTTCAAATCAGTTAATAGGGAGCGTAGCTAGTCGATGAATGGCTCGTTTGACATGACCGTTTTTCGTTTTGACCTCTGCTACTCGAACCTTCCCATCCGATCCTGGAAATACTTTAGTGACGATGCCTAGGAGCCACGCTTGCGACGGAATGTTGTCCTCGTGAATTAACACGATGGTGCCTTCCACGAGGTTGTGCTGATCTTTGGTCCACTTTTGCTTCTGTTGAAGGCTGAGAGGGTATTCTCTCAACCAGCTGGTCCAAAAGCGCTCCTTGATGGCGGACACGAGCCGCCATCTGCTCAAGTAAGAGAGCTTGTCGTCGTTCACGCGTTGCACGGACACGGGTGGCAGCGCACCTAGCGTTCGACCAGCTAGTAGATGTGCTGGGGTTATGGCTTGAATGTCGTTCGGATTGGTGGTGACGGCTACTATTGGCCTGGTGTTCAGTATAGCTTCCACTTCCACGACGATTGTATCGAGCTCGTCGTTGCTCAACAAAGCGCTGCCGATGGCCCGAATAAGAAGATGCTTGGCGACTTTCACTGCTGCTTCCCACAAGCCTCCGAAGTGGGGGGCTCGAGGGGGAATGAAAACGAACTCTGTCCCGTGCGTTGCGGCATGTTCTACCAATGCGCAGCTGTGAGCAGTGAAAGCCTTGGCAAGATCTTGAAGTTCGCGAGCTGCTCCGACAAAATTCGTTGCATTGTCGCTGTATAGCCGAGCAACAGGCCCTCGTCGTCCTATGAATCTGGGGAGACACATAATGAAAGAGTTAGAAGTCAAATCTGTGACTACGTCCAAGTGCACAGCCTTGGTGATAAAACACACAAAGACTGCAATATACATTTTCACAGGTGGCTTGCCACGCAACTTTAGCGAAACCTTAATTGGACCACAGATTTGCAGTAAGCTGTGTATTATTGTGAGAAAGGCATGTCTTAATTCTTGGGCCGTGACAACAACTGATAGATACTGCTCAGCTCTGCGTCCTCGAACGAACCGTAGTATGTATCTTGACTGATTCTCAAGTAAGGCAAGGATCTCGTCAGGTTGATGATTGAGTGCTATTAAGACCGCTGCTGATGAACGTTTTTCTAGTCGTTTCTCAACCTCTGAAAGCGTAAAATGTGGATTTTGAGGCCAAAGTTCCATTTTTTCACTTAGGAATGATGGGCCACTGAACCAAAGAATCATTCAGCTCTGTAATTGGGCATCCGCGAGACACAAGATCTGCTGGATTTTCTTTAGTTGGCACATGTCGCCATTGCGCTACCGCTCTCATTTCTTGTATATCAGCAACTCTGTTTGCAACAAATACATTTAAGGTGGACGAATGCTGTTCTAACCAGTGTAGAACTACTTCGGAGTCAGACCAAAAGAAAATACGCTCTACTGCGAAATCCAAATCTTTTCGTACGGTTTGCCCTAGTTTTGCCAACAAATGTGCGGCGCATAACTCCAGCCTTGGAATTGTTTTAGTTTTTAATGGCGCAACCCTTGACTTCGCAGTGATAAGCCGGACTGAGATTTCCTTGGTTGTAACAACACGCGTCCTTGCCGAAGCGTCTGCGAATCCATGGATCTGGGTCGACCCTTTGTTAGTAACTCCAATATGTCGGGGTATAGACACTTTATCCAATTCAAGGAAACAGGAGGCCATTGATTCCCAACTTCGACGGAAGTCTTCCGGAAGTGGGTCGTCCCACCCGAGTTTACACAACCAAAGTTGTTGTATAAGGATTTTAGCTTTCGTTGTTATTGGGCTTAGTAAGCCAAGAGGGTCATAAAGGCATGCTGAGAAAGATAAAATCGATCGCTTTGTAAGAACTTCGTTTGGACTTACAGTTGATAAAGAATATTTTAAAATATCTGTATTGGGGCTCCATATTAGACCTAATGTTTTAGTGTCATCTTGGTCGCCAAGAGTAATAGCTGTCGACGAGCTAATGTTTTCTGATGCAACATTGGACGACCATTTCGCCAAAGATAGGCCTGCTGAACTTAAAATGTTTTCCAGCTCTTGTCGCATAACCTGAAGCTCTTTTACCGTCTCAGCTCCAGCTAGTAAGTCGTCTACATAAAAGTTTCTGGACAAAGCTTCGGCACCGCGAGGGTGAGAGCTAGCGTACAAATTACTAAGGTATTGAAGACATCTGACGGCTAGGTAGGGCGCTAATGCCGTCCCATATGTTATTGTATTTAGTCGATATGATTGCACAGGTTCTTTTGGACTTTCTCTCCATACAATCATCTGGTATTGACGCTGACTCTCAATTGCCGATACATTTTTGTTATGTCTGCAGATATTGCATATGCGCGAAGACGAAAGCGTAATAATATAGAGAAGAGAGATGGTTGAATTGTTGGCCCAACCATAAGCAAATCATTTAAAGATAGCTGCGTTGACGACTTACACGATGCGTCAAAAACAACGCGTAATTTCTTTGTCGAACTTTGCGGTCTCAGTACACACTGGATAAAATAGTGTGGTTCACTGGGAATACCACTGTCGGCTAGTGACTTGTGCCCTAAGGCTTGATATTCCTTCATGAATGCAACGTATAACTCTTGGACCTCAGGTTGTTTTTTAATCCTTCGCTCCAAAGACAAAAATCTTCGTTTGGCAGTTTCGAAGGAATGGCCCAGGCTAGCAGGGCTCGATTTGAAGAGTAAAGAAACTCTTAGCCGACCCGATGGTAATCTTGTAACGGTTTGATTGAATAATTTCTCGCAAAGCTGTTGTTCTGTTACATCGAAACTGTGCGTGAATTCATAAAAAATCAGCCGAAATCATCATTGAAATTCATGAAAATAGAATTGAACATCTCCTAAACATCGATTTATCGCATTTTGACCGAACATTTGGGCTTACAATGGCACGGTTTGTTCCGCACAAATTGACTGACGTCCAAAAATTGCTCTCATCGATCGACGCTTGTGTCCGACTATTTGTCCAAAAATCACATTTTAACCATCAACCACTCCCCGTATTCACCTGATATGGCACCGTGCGACTTCTACCTTTTCGGAAAAATGCATTTGCCGATGAA
The DNA here is from genome assembly GCA_037075245.1 of Drosophila mimetica. NCBI lineage: Eukaryota > Metazoa > Arthropoda > Insecta > Diptera > Drosophilidae > Drosophila > Drosophila mimetica. Next base: position 27,867,121 of record JBAMCH010000007.1, on the reverse strand, counting down.
AGGAAAGCGTTAGGCAGAAAGGCACAAATTGACTGACGTCCAAAAATTGCTCTCATCGATCGACGCTTGTTTCCGACTATTTGTCCAAAAATCACATTTTAACCATCAAACACTCTCCGTATTCACCTGATATGGCACAGTGCGACTTCTACCTTTTTGGAAAAATGCATTTGCCGATGAGGGGAAAGCGTTATACAGACGTAGAGGCCATTCAAAGGCACCATACCGGGCAACGAGCTAAAACACTCGTTCGACATGCTTTTGGGCCGTGCAATAGCAGAACGAGATTTTTTTGAATGAAATAAATTGATTTTGCCGAAACTATATGTTCTGTCTTTTTTTTTAAAGTCCTATTTACTTTGGAACTCGCATTGTAGTATTGACAAAGCGTTTGCTTGAACTGGGTCGTTGAACTGCCTTCGAACGTGTGCTACGATAGAATCCTTCGTGGCGATGACACGCCTTTCGCAAGGTTTCTACAGTAGGGGTGTCAACATTCGACAATTCCAATTTCAAGTCTGGCTTGAAATTGCGACGCACTTCGCTAGATAACTCGCTATCAGACATGGGCTCACGAAGGGAATTGGCTTTGATAAGCATTGCGTCGAGGAACTCATCAAAAGTTTCGTTTGAACTCTGCTTACGGCGTCGCATAGCGCTTTTAATCTCGCGAACTGATCTCTGATCCGAGTATCTCTCCTTTAAACGCCTACACAACACATTCCACCTCATAACCTTCTCTGCCCTATGGACACTCCAGTAAAAAGATAAGGCTGGTCCTGCAAAGAGCAACTTTTCAAACTGCGACAACTCGAAATTTCCGTTAAGGCTTTGAGTAGTAAGACTTAACTTGGTATATGAAATCCTCAACTTCGATGTCGTTAGCTGATCCACTGAACTTGATTCTCCAATTTGAAATGACTTTTGAAATCCTGTCAGGACGATCCAAAGAAAGATCGGAAAGATCGCTTCGAAAAGAGTTTCTCACTCGCTGACTGTTTAGACCCTGACTGTTTTGAAAGTCCACATGCCCTTAATAGCTCCGAAATTCGTGCTGCTGTTGAGCAACAAAGATGTTGTTATCAACAAATGTGGACCTATTCAAGTGGCTAAATATCTGAGTCATTTTGTTCATTTTATTCGCAATACTTTGCTAAACCATGTCTTCGGCTGCATTCGAACTATTGATTTGCATATTCTCTTGCTGGAGATTGGGGCTAGGAATCTGCGTGATGATTGCATTGATCTGGTTATCCGCGTTGCGAGACATAGATCTGGTCATCATATGATTTTCCGGAGCGGAATTTGGAATACAAAGACTGGGGACATGGTTGAGAACAGGTCGGGCAAGTATTGTTGTCTAGCAACCACTGTTGTAGGCAATCCTTGTGAAAACAATGCTTACACGGAGTTTCAATTACTCCATTGCAGAGGGTGCACGTCACTGTATTATCATCCCCTAGAGAGACTAGTTTCTCGTTGCTGTGCCTTACCGACATTCTTAACTGATTTAACTAACCTATACACTAACTAAACTCAAAGAGGAATATCTTTGATCAGATGATTCAAAGGGATTCGAACTAGGGAATGTAAATAGTCAGAAATACTAACTATTATTAACCTGTTTCCGTCAGGAAACAGCAACGAAAAGAAGGAACACGGTGTGGATCTTTAGAGTCGGGTTTTTCAACTGCCTTCAATGGCTTTAATGAACTTCTTCTAAGCATAGAGCTTTAGCCGAGCGCAGCGGCTGCATATGCAAATATAAGAGAGGAAAGCTTAACATAAGTTCTAATTTTAACATTTTGTGTTTGCATTCGTTTGCTTCATTGTTTACAATCTTAATTAGCTAATGTTTAATTAATACCGCGAACTGGCTTATCACCGCCCACATTGAAAGTCTCCAGACTTCAAATCAGTTAATAGGGAGCGGAGCTAGTCGATGAATGGCTCGTTTGACATGACCGTTTTTCGTTTTGACCTCTGCTACTCGAACCTTCCCATCCGATCCTGGAAATACTTTACGCCTAATACGGAAATACGACACCTAGGAGCCACTCTTGCGACGGAATGTTGTTGTCGTGAATTAACACGATGGTGCCTTCCACGAGGATGTGCTGATCTTTGGTCCACTTTTGCTTCTGTTGAAGGCTGAGAGGGTATTCTCTCAACCAGCTGGTCCAAAAGCGCTCCTTGATGGCGGACACGAGCCGCCATCTGCTCAAGTAAGAGAGCTTGTCGTCGTTCACGCGTTGCACGGACACGGGTGGCAGCGCACCTAGCGTTCGACCAGCTAGTAGATGTGCTGGGGTTATGGCTTGAATGTCGTTCGGATTGGTGGTGACGGCTACTATTGGCCTGGTGTTCAATATAGCTTCCACTTCCACGACGATTGTATCGAGCTCGTCGTTGCTCAACAAAGCGCTGCCGATGGCCCCCGAATAAGAAGATGCTTGGCGAACTTTCACTGCTGCTTCCCACAAGCCTCCGAAGTGGGGGGCTCGAGGGGGATATGAAAACGAACTCTGTCCCGTGCGTTACGGCATGTTCTACCAATGCGCAGCTGTGAGCAGTGAAAGCCTTGGCAAGATCTTGAAGTTCGCGAGCTGCTCCGACAAAATTCGTTGCATTGTCGCTGTATAGCCGAGCAACAGGCCCTCGTCGTCCTATGAATCTGGGGAGACTCATTTAATGAAAGAGTTAGAAGTCAAATCTGTGACTACGTCCAAGTGCACAGCCTTGGTGATAAAACACACAAAGACTGCAATATACATTTTCACAGGTGGCTTGCCACGCAACTTTAGCGAAACCTTAATTGGACCACAGATTTGCAGTAAGCTGTGTATTATTGTGAGAAAGGCATGTCTTAATTCTTGGGCCGTGACAACAACTGATAGATACTGCTCAGCTCTGCGTCCTCGAACGAACCGTAGTATGTATCTTGACTGATTCTCAAGTAAGGCAAGGATCTCGTCAGGTTGATGATTGAGTGCTATTAAGACCGCTGCTGATGAACGTTTTTCTAGTCGTTTCTCAACCTCTGAAAGCGTAAAATGTGGATTTTGAGGCCAAAGTTCCATTTTTTCACTTAGGAATGATGGGCCACTGAACCAAAAGGAATCATTCAGCTCTGTAATTGGGCATCCGCGAGACACAAGATCTGCTGGATTTTCTTTAGTTGGCACATGTCGCCATTGCGCTACCGCTCTCATTTCTTGTATATCAGCAACTCTGTTTGCAACAAATACATTTAAGGTGGACGAATGCTGTTCTAACCAGTGTAGAACTACTTCGGAGTCAGACCAAAAGAAAATACGCTCTACTGCGAAATCCAAATCTTCTCGTACGGTTTGCCCTAGTTTTGCCAACAAATGTGCGGCGCATAACTCCAGCCTTGGAATTGTTTTAGTTTTTAATGGCGCAACCCTTGACTTCGCAGTGATAAGCCGAACTGAGATTCCCTTGGTCGTAACAACACGCGCATACAAACAGCAGCCAAATGCCCTTGCCGAGGCGTCTGCGAATCCATGGATCTGGGTTGACCCTTTGTTAGTAACTCCAATATGTCGGGGTATAGACACTTTATCCAATTCAAGGCCATTGATTCCCAACTTCGACGGAAGTCTTCCGGAAGTGGGTCGTCCCACCCGAGTTTACACAACCAAAGTTGTTGTATAAGGATTTTAGCTTTCGTTGTTATTGGGCTTAGTAAGCCAAGAGGGTCATAAAGGCATGCTGAGAAAGATAAAATCGATCGCTTTGTAAGAACTTCGTTTGGACTTACAGTTGATAAAGAATATTTTAAAATATCTGTATTGGGGCTCCATATTAGACCTAATGTTTTAGTGTCATCTTGGTCGCCAAGAGTAATAGCTGTCGACGAGCTAATGTTTTCTGATGCAACATTGGACGACCATTTCGCCAAAGATAGGCCTGCTGAACTTAAAATGTTTTCCAGCTCTTGTCGCATAACCTGAAGCTCTTTTACCGTCTCAGCTCCAGCTAGTAAGTCGTCTACATAAAAGTTTCTGGACAAAGCTTCGGCACCGCGAGGGTGAGAGCTAGCGTACAAATTACTAAGGTATTGAAGACATCTGACGGCTAGGTAGGGCGCTAATGCCGTCCCATATGTTATTGTATTTAGTCGATATGATTGCACAGGTTCTTTTGGACTTTCTCTCCATACAATCATCTGGTATTGACGCTGACTCTCAATTGCCGATACATTTTTGTTATGTCTGCAGATATTGCATATGCGCGAAGACGAAAGCGTAATAATATAGAGAAGAGAGATGGTTGAATTGTTGGCCCAACCATAAGCAAATCATTTAAAGATAGCTGCGTTGACGACTTACACGATGCGTCAAAAACAACGCGTAATTTCGTTGTCGAACTTTGCGGTCTCAGTACACACTGGCGCGGAATAAAATAGTGTGGTTCACTGGGAATACCACTGTCGGCTAGTGACATGTGCCCTAAGGCTTGATACTCCTTCATGAATGCAACGTATAACTCTTGGACCTCAGGTTGTTTTTGAATCCTTCGTTTCGTTCGTTTGGCAGTTTCGAAGGAATGGCCCAGGCTAGCAGGGCTCGATTTGAAGAGTAAAGAAACTCTTAGCCGACCCGATGGTAATCTTGTAACGGTTTGATTGAATAATTTCTCGCAAAGCTGTTGTTCTGGGGTATATCGTTTTGTTTATGCGACGTTAGGAATTTCCTTCTGCACACTGACATCGAGGGATTGCTCTCGTAGCGTGGTTAAATAGCAGCTAGAGTCTTTTGGCTGACTAGTCAGCGATTTATATCGACCTGATACAACCCACCCAAACACAGTGTTTTGCAATGACAGCTTATCACAGGCTCCCTTAATGTGGCCTTCAGCTAGCAAGTCAAAGAATGCATCTGCACCCAGTAGTTAATCTACCCTTTGGGGTTTGTAAAATAATGGATCAGCTAGCGAAAGGTGTTGTGGAATGCCTAACTCCGAGTTCTGAATTGCCTTTTCTGGTTGATATGACGAAATGGATGGCAAAACGCATAATAAGAACATAAGAACATATTGAGGTTTGAACACAGGTCTCAGTTAAAGAATTTGACTTCCCTATTCCAAACAATCGGATCGGCTTTCTAATGCGGTGCAGTTTCAGAGTATTGGCTAAGCTTTCAGTTATGAAATTGACCTGGGATCCTGAGTCCAATAACACTCGAGCTACTTGATACTCCCCAAGGCGTCCCTTTATTTTAACCAAGGCTGTGGCTAACACTACTTGTCCTGCGTTTACTGACCGGGCATGATTGACAGCTACATCAGGAACTTGGTTTGAACTAGTTGCGGTACCTAAAGTCGGTTGTGTTGCGATGGACTGAGTCGAAGCGGAAACATAACGATGCAGCAAACTATTGTGAGGCTTATTACAGACTCGGCAATGTGATAAATTGCAAGAGGAAACATTATGCCCTCGTTTAAGGCAGTTAATGCAAAGTCGCGAGCCCTTGGCAAATCTAAAGCGGTTGGCAACCGAAAGCGCAGTAAACGAGGAACAGGCAGTGATCGCGTGATCCTGTGACTTACAAAACACACACCTAGAGATCTGAAGAGGTTCCATTTGATTAACTGCTAACAATGTAGTAGTACTCTTCTTTGTCCGATTATCTCGATAAGCCTTATTGGTTTTCCCTTTATTCGATGAAGATTCTTCAATTGACAAATGTTGATATCGCTTATTCATCTCATCTTCACGATCTTTCCATGTGGGAATCTTAGAATAATCCAGGCCTTCTTCCCATCTAGCTCGCGTTCCTGCGTCTACCTTTGACATGACAATATGGATCAACATGACGTTAACAATTTTACTGTCGTCACCAACAGACAATAATGATTCATAAATTGCCCTAACATTGTCAATCAAAGTCCTCAACGACGAAGCAGACGGACTGGGAATGCAAGATAAATCGAATAGCCGTGAAACACCTTCGAAAAATATTAGGCACTCATTATCGTATACAAGTTTTAACGCATCGAGAGCCTTTTTATAATTACTATCCGTTACCTGGAATGCCTTTACTGTGCCCAATGCTTCTTTTTCAAGACAGCCAAGCAAATGATTAAATTCTCTTCACTGGATGCCAACTCCGGATTAATTTTGTCTAATGACCACTGTACATTAAATGCCTTTTCAACGTAAGCGTTAAGCACATCTAATCGACATTCTACCTGTAGTGGGTCTCTTTCTAGGGTTCCTTTAGTTATTTATACTTTAATTCGCTTTATATTGGTTACAAGAATATCTCGCTGCTGAAGAAGTTCCACAAAAGAAGAATTATTACCACTGCGTTTCTTAGGAGGCATGATAAATGTGAGATATAAACGACAAACTTATTGATCTACCCTCGCAATGCTCACTTCATATGAGCCGGCCACAGAACTTTACTACTTCTCCGTTATAGAGTTAACCGCTCTTAAAGAGGAATCGAAGATAACATGTGCTCCGCCAGTTATATGTGTATTTGTGTGTATGTGTATGTGTAGTTGTGCGGGTATTTTTCCACTATGTCACCAAAATTTCACTTATGTATATGCCAATTTCAAATCACCAATTTTAATGTTTATTATAAGAACAGAATTCCAATTTGATTATTCGCTCAAATAACACTGCAATATGTTACCTGGTAATAAGTACTGGCGAGCTGCCGTGTGCAGTTACAGAAACCCATGTGTTTCACTTGTTTGAAACTATATGTTTGTTAATATCAATTAACAATTAACTCCAATCCAAATCCAAGAAATCCGTGGGTCCACCCGGGGGCGCCAAATGAATAGTCCGAAATACTAACTATTATTAACCTGTTTCCGTCAGAAAACAGCAACGAAAAGATGGGACACGGTGTGGATCTTTAGAGTCGGTTTTTGCCTTCAATGGCTTTAAGGAACTTCTTCTAAGCATAGAGCTTTAGCCGAGCGCAGCGGCTGAATATGCAAATATAAAAGAGGAAAGCTTAACATAAGTTTTAATTTTAACATTTTGTGTTTGCATTCGTTTGCTTCATTGTTTACAATCTTAATTAGCTAATGTTTAATTAATACCGCGAACTGGCTTAACAGAATGTATACTACTAAATATTAAATGTGAATATACAAAGCGAAAAGTTAGATGTACGATATGCGATAGAAAAATACGATAGTCATTCAACAATGTCAAAGCGACAAAAATCTTTGAGAAATACGGAATGCGTTAATATCATAAAAAAATGAGGGGCTTAACCTGAGAAGAAATGCAGCAGCAGGTTGTGTTTTGTTCGATAGGTACGAATTATGAACTGTATTTGTTGGCGGAATTAATTATAATAAAATTATGTTTTTAAGCCTATCCAAATAAAAGAGGAACTAGCCGAATCTATCCAGCTAGAGCAAACCTCGAATTTATTTGGGAAAGGAGATATTGTTTAAAAACTGAAAACCCGGTACAGAACCGGCTTCAAACCAAAATTATAAATCCTAAGTATCAAATATTCAAAATGGAATGTTTTGAACTATAATGTTCGAATATGAACGAACTGATAAAAAAACATGTAACAAAAGTATAACATTTCTGCTGGTATGGCTTCAAAACTATCCAGAGAACCATAAATCCAAGTGAAAAATGATATACCGATTGAAACTAATATTTTACAAAGGTGGATGGATTGGACTATTTTCGGGAAGCTCGCATGTCAAAATGAAAGATGCCTGATCAGGGATCGGGCTTGCTTCATCGTTGGGCGCCATTTAATTTTGTAACGAACACACTCGATGAGCGTTGTCCACCTTAACACCTCTGTTTACGTTTTAACCGGCTTGCCCAGGGAGATGCGTGTGGGTTTGTGTTAAGATAGACAAAGAGTGTAACGATAAGAATTTCAACCCAACGGTTAACTTAAGATTCCTACAGTAAAGTGTATCTAACGAAGATGGAGACCCAGATGGTAATGGTCTCCTTCTATACCCCACAGGTAGCTGTGAAGTCATATCAGACTGCACCCTTAAACAACCGCTGCGCTATATTCTCAAAGGTGCCATTAAAAGATGATAACTTAATTCATATTAAACATCATCTTTAATTCAGTGATAACGATAAATTGGTTCATTGTTCTTAATATTACAAAACCTACATATCAACAGGCCTGATGACGATCGATGTGCGCTGTAGAACTTTGAATTTAAGTATAGGATATATACTTAATACGATACAAAACGAGTTGGCAGTTCCGGCCAACGGTGAATTGGAACAGTCGGAATTGGAATCGGACAATAGATTCCAATTGATATGTCGGCGTCGTACTGCCGCTGTTGGCCGACGATTGCGTCGAACTGGCGACGCTGCGAGAACACGTTCAGGCGTGTCGATTATGTCGCAGATTTGGGTGAGGTGAAACCTAACGCGGGTATACACCGGTGATCCTGCTGCAGCAACTAGTCAATTCCCAGGCTGACGAAATGAGGAAGTAAATTCCGGCGTGGCAAGAAAATAAGATCCACCTTACGGCTTACGGGTAGTTTTGTCGCTGATGAGGGAATCCTTTAGGCCGATCGACGTACCGCTGACGCGGATTAGCGTGCCGGTGATGCTAAGCGCGTGCCGCTTGCCCTGAGCGCGTGCCACTTGCGGGTTGTGGCGTCTTGATGGCGCGGGTTCTGGGCGTCGCTCTGATAGAGACGTGGCACTGATGCAAAATGAATCCGCTGAAAGCGGCACCTGCTCCTTGCTGAGCGCAGAGGAAGGACTCGCAAAACTGTCGCACTTCTTAAAAATCCCACGTGGTCGATGCTTTTCTGTTTTTTGGGGAATTCTAGTCAGAAAATAACAATATTTCGCAGAAATGATCTTAGCACCAAGATTGTGACTAGTAGTGGATAGAATAAGCACAGATTAGCAAGAATACCACACATATGGATGCGATCGGAATAAATAATAAATTTTTTCGGGAGCAAACGAACTGTTCTCGATAGCAGCTTAAGTCAAAAAGGCGGGAATGATGGTGTCTAGAGTTAACGTATGCCTAAAATGTCAAAATCCCTAAATATGGCATTTTCGGGAATTTTGTGTGAGGATCGTATCCTTGCTAATAGCAAGGTTGCATTTTAAGGCGTATGACTTAGTTAAAATCCCTTAGCTAATACTTAGGAAAAAATATACTGACTCTCACAACCTATAGAGATATTCGAATGATGTAAACGGCATATGACAAATAATTGATCTACCTTTAAAATAAATGTTTGAGACATGGAGTGGGCGTGGCAGAGGCGCATTTACAATTTGACAAATCAAAATTTATAAACAAACCCATTTTTCTGACATAAAACATTATTTTTTGAAAAGTTTTTGTTTTGTTTTTCTTTTTTGTTTGTTTTTATGTTTTAATTGTTAAAAAGTATTAAAAAAAATTTTTTTTTTATATTTTATGTTATTTTAAATAATGGTCACAATTCATTAAATTTGGTAAATCCAATAGAATTAACATTTCTGGGCTACAATTACAAAATTCCAACTCTTTTCCTGACTTAACTTGCCGCAATGAGGAAATAAGAGGATCAGAAGAGGCAGACAACATATTGAAGGAATCCTCATTTTCCCTCAATCTTGATGCCTTAAATACATTCAGCAATTTGTATTTCTAATAAAAATTTGTTTAGCGGTTCCTGTGGTTCTGCAGAATGCTCTTCAATTGGTGTAGCGTGTAACGACTAGCTGTGTTTGGTTGAGGTTACCGATCCGTCTATCTCTCGTCGGCGTTGGGGGTGGAGGTCTTGCGTAGACGGATCGTACACTTGCTACATTATTATTTATAAGTCCAGAATTGAGCGTGCTTACGACGAAAGCAAGGCGAGATTGCCAACCAGTAGATAGATAAACAAATTTAGGAAAAAAAAAAGATTCTAGAGGATGGCCGAGTTCGAGAAAGAAATTAGGTGGAAACGAAGCCACAGATGTTGTTGTGGTCGTGGAATGCCCACCCTACCTTGATCACCTCCTAGAGCATGGCTCTGGTGACCCCTTTGTCCATCTACGCCCGAGGAAGCATTTGTGGAGTTAGCTGTTCAAAATTTAAGCGTTCATGTTTGGTATATTTGATCCGCTAGTAAGATTTGTATACATTGTTATTTAGCCTAAGATTACGGAAGGGCGAAAGCTAAAATACAGTGGGGATTCTTTACCCTGGCATGTGTTTCTAAATGACATTCAATGGCTTTGTTTTTAATTACAAAATTTCTTAACCAACTTTATTCGGCGGTGAATAGCCGCACTTATTCTTTAGACAAATTTAGAAAGTACAATTAACCTGCCTAATATTTACATCCGAGTACCCCTGCTGGGTTCGACTGGGCGCAAGAAAACCGAAAGAAAGGAAAGCATAAACAGCTGGTCTTGGGTTTAAGATATCCTTGCATTATTTAACATAGATATTACTTCAATTGATTTCTCTTATAGGTTAAAGGCAATAGAGGAATGGAGCTCGCATAATATGGTAAATTTCTGTCGCATTATTTCTTATAACAACTTACCCAGCATTCTCCTTGGCGAAGAGGTCGACCACTTGGCGTAGGTTGGCTGCGGAGGGAGTAGGGCAATTACCCATAGATTCATCGGCAGAAATATTAGACCAGATTATTGAGCACTTTTTTAAAATTACATTAAATTCACTCCTTCGTTTTCGTTAACTAGATATTAGATATATAATTATAAAGAGAAACCTCCCCGAAAGGGTCTGAAAGAAAAAAACAAAAAAAACAAAAAAAAAATAATTCTTTCAGTGTAAATTCTCTTCTCTTCTCTTCACTTTACATTTCTTTCTTTTGACCAGTCGGCCTGTGCACAAACTTCATGTTTCTCTTCCTCCTCTGTTTACTTTACTTCATTTCCTTGTCTTAAATCGCGCACAGCCGAGATTTCGGTATTTTTTTAGGAGTTTCACCTTTTTACAAATTTATAACTATTTTGATTTCTCTCTTTTCAGCACTTCATTAAATTTCCTTATTTTTCACATTATTTCTATTTAGCTATGTTTGGTTTCACTTAATTCGGGTTTGTTTAATTTCGTTTATCTAGCTTTTATTTCCGCTTGCGTTCGGTTATTTTCTCCGTGTTGAGTTGCTCCTTTTTGTATTCTCATTCTCCTTTGCTCTTCGAGTAGCGGCTTTGCTGTTCCACGTTCCATTTCCACCTCGTTCCAGTGCTTCGAAAGCCGTTATCGTTTTCGTCTCCTTCTTCTCCCTCTTCGTCCGTTAGACGCGATGGAAAATTTTCAACCTGCACGTGGTTTGGAATGCTGTAAAGGTTATGTAACCAATCGTGGAGTTCGTATGACTTACATGTGCACATATATGTGATATATACGTATGTATATTGCCGTGGCGACTGCTTGGGTGGCAGATTTTCGGTCTTCTGGTGGGCGGCTGCAAATGGCGGTGGCGGGCAGCGATTGTGGTGCTCCTTGGACAGCCGCCTTATGATTTCGGTCAGGAGTGCACGCCAGTGCCATCTTCTGTCGAGGGTGCTCCTTGTGGCAGTTGTCTGGTGGATCCAAAAGACTAGAAATCGCCGCAATCCCTGCTGTAGCGTGGCTGCGACTTGGATTAGAAAGCGCGACTCAAGCGCTGAGCGCGATCGGGTTGGTCCAAGCTGCAGAAAAGTCCTTCTCTGGGAGGGCGTCGTGATTCGGTTGAAAGGCTCCTCGCGGCAAGTGCTGCCGAGCCAAACGTTGGCAAACTGTCGCAATTTTCGCGACACGCGGCCTGGGGTATGTTTTAAAAGCGCGACTCAAGCGCGGAGTGCGATTTAGTCAGGCGCGGATGTGGGAAAGCCTTCTCCTCTAACTCACGTTTCCACGGACGACTCACTGATTTGCAGTGTTGGGACATACCTAGATACTTTTACCTAGGTACGTACCTAGGTACAATTTAGTGGTACCTATTACCTTACCTAGGTATAAAAAAAATTGTGTACCTTTTACCTTACCTAGCTACAGATTTGTATATACCTTTGGAATTATTAAGGTACTTACATAGGTATAAAGCAATGAGCTTATTTAAAATAGCCAAATCTGGCTGCGACACTAAAATAAGCTAAATCCACCACTAAATCATTGTATACAAAGGTTTTGTTTCGAAATTATAATAGTCGGAATACAGTTTTGCCCAGCTCTGCGCCAGTTGAAAGATTGTTTAGTTGTGGAGGTCAAATTCTAACTCCAAAAAGAAACAGGCTGGCGGACGAGTTTTTCGAAACTTTAGTTATGTCAAAAAAAAGATAATATTTAAATTTCGATTGAAATGAAAAGATAATGTTACATATTTTTAAGATGACTGTAAACTGAAATTGAAACCTAGTCATATTTTAAGTTGAATTGATTCGCCAATGTAATAAAGCAAAAAAAAACTAATAAATAAAACAAAAAAATTATAAAAATTAAAAATCAAAATTTTTACCTTTTACCTTTACCTAGGTACTTGGAAATTGAAGTACCTTTACCTTACCTAGGTATTTATTTTTGCCCAGTATCTTTTACCTTACCTAGGTAAAAAAAAACAGTACCTTTCCCAACACTGCTGATTTGATGAAATACGTCTTGATCGCTAGAAGGTTTTTCCCAGAAGAACGTGCTAGAATTCGAGCCACGCCGCGTCGGTTTTTTTCCGGAAATACCAAACAGCTGAGGCAGCTTTCGGTGCAACCCAGAGTCAGCTGTTTGACCTACGGCAGCCTAGATTTAGACTGGGTGGCAAGGCTTGGTTCGTCACGTTAAACGTAGTATACGTTGAGGCTGTTTCTTACGTTAGTCGCTACAGGCGCCGTTACATTGGCAAACACTGGTATTCGATTATTTCTTTTCCGTGCGCCAATATCTTATGGACTGTCGGAGTCAATTTCTTTAGAGGATACAATTCCTCTAAAAGTGATACCGTTTTTGAGACATATTCTCCATATTTCGTAGAGTTGACCTTTTCCTTGCAGTTTAAAACATTTAAAATGGTTTCCAATTATTAAACGATTTCATTGTTAAAAAATCTCCCCGAAGTATTTCAATCATTTGAATTTCCGTATCAGTAATTGGGAAAATCTACTTTTAATACAACTTCCTTGAAAAAAGTATTCTGTATTCTCTTCTTTCTGATGCTTTCCTTATCCTTATCCCTTATTATAAATCGGAAGACATATCGCTACTTATTGATTCTGCCACCTGTACATGAATACTTGCAGAATTTGGCCTAGGCTCTCATGTAAACTCGATTTTTCAACGTTTTACCTAGCTAATTGCCAATCAAATTTGAAACTTTTAAACTTTTTAAAAGAAATCCGTATTTTCCAATTAATAATAACATTGAAAAGGGGTTCCCATTAATAGAAATCTTGGTTTTACCAGGGTTGCACAATAAGTAATTTGTGGGACTATGACTTTCGAACTCCTTTTGCCTCAAACAGCTGAAATCGAAAACAGACGCAACTGAAACTTGTCAAAGATGAATGTTCAAAAAACGTTTTAGGAAAGTATTAAAAAAATAATAACTTATGTGTTTTTTGACATATTACTTTTTGCTCTTCGAAATATCATTTTTTTAACTGTTCTGAATTTCGAATTAAATTTTAGAAAAATCGGACGGCTATATTATATAGCTCCCATAGGAACGATCGGAAAACTAAAGGGAAATTAATATGAACATAATTAAAGCTTTGTACATTTTTATTGTATTCTCTTTTACTTTGAAATATAAGTTTATTTTATTATTATAGAATTTTGAATTATATTTAACATAAATTGGATGACTGTAATCTATAGCTGCCATAGGAAGGATCGATCAAAAAATGTCAAAATAATCCGTAAACTGCTATAATTTTGTTTGTTGCAAATCTAAATTTAACATTTTTGTAATTTCAAATAGAATAGGAACGATCTGCAAGGGTTTATAAACTTCGGCTGGCCGAAGTTAGCTTCCTTTCTTGTTTTTCAATTACTTTTCTGATTATTCCTATGGGAGCTATAAGATATAGTTGTCCGATCCGGCCGGCTCCGACTTATATACTAACTGCAATAGAAAGACGACTTTTGGTAAAGTTTCAGCTCGATAGCTTAAAAACTGAGGGACTAGTTTGCGTAGAAACGGACGGACGGACAGACGGACGGACAGACGGACATGTCTAGATCGACTCGTCTAGTCATGCTGACCAAGAATATATATACTTTATAGGGTCGGAAACGTCTCCTTCACTGAGTTGCAAACTTCTGACTGAAATCATTATACCCTCTACAAGGGTATAAAAAGAAATACAAATTCAATTAATATTAAGTAATGATGACACAAACTTAAAACATTAACCAAACAAAACCAAATCAAATATCAAAACCTAAAGGAATGCTTTTTAGACTATAAGCTTAATTACAACGAAAAATATAAAAGGGATCGTAATCAATATAAAAAATGAAACTGGCCGAGGACTTGCCAGTGCTGTTGTATATATACATACATACATACACAAAAGCTGTCGTAGAAACGCGCCGCGGAGTATCCTCATTGTCTTCTTCTTATTCATAGAAAGAATAAAAGCAATAAATGAGTGAAAAGGCATGATACAAATTTTCTAAAATGTATGGCAATTTCCTATTTCCACTTTTCTGTTTTTAAGAAAAGTATTTTTTTTAATTCAAAAAAATTGTTTAATTTTAGAAAAATTTACCGTGGGTTTAAAGCGACTTTCTAGATTATAGAAAGGTCTGAAGTACATTTTTTCTAAATTTAATGGCGAAATCGCCATTAATCTAAGACAATTTTCTGAGGACAATATAGGAAAATTCACCATCACTATGGACGGCAGTCCATGTAGTGACGAAGCGCACCAGGAGAGTGTGCGAAGGCGACTACTATTATATCAAACAAAAACACCTCTTAACGAGGTATAAAAATAGTGACGATCGCACCTTCAACGTACAAAAGTTCTGATATCAAATTTTGTGACGAAAAATGATTTTAGATGCGACCAAATAAGTACGCTACCTAAAATTTACTCTTTCGGCCCGCTTTAACAAATATTTAATATCTACACGAAAGTTTTCTGTTGTAGCGTGCCGAATGAATAAATTTTAGGTAGCGTACTTATTTGGTCGCATCTAAAATCATTTTTCGTCACAAAATTTGATATCAGAACTTTTGTACGTTGAAGGTGCGATCGTCACTATTTTTATACCTCGTTAAGAGGTGTTTTTGTTTGATATCAGAAGTTTTTGTTTTGACCACAGTCGAAGTACCCCAATACCATGACTAGGAGTCGTCCCCATATGGCTTGGCTATTGAAAAAACCAGAGCACACAGTTCTGACCCCTAATCTTAGCTGAACGCCACCTAAGATTAGGCACTGTAGCGTCAAAACCGATTGTAAATAACATTATAGCGCATATATAAAAAAATAAAAAAAGTTTTTTTTGTGGGGGCAATGGTTAAACATTTTTTTTAAATCTTAATTTGTTTTTATTTTTAAGAAATTAAAACATTTTTTTTTTAGAAATTTTTTTGAAAGAAGAGGTTTAAGAGGAATTAATGAAAAAGACATGAAGTTAATCAATTCATATAACCGGAGATACAGATTTTCAATGAGAGGGTACTTTTCCAAATTTGACGATTTTTGGCAACTTAAAAAAATTCTAACTAAAAAAATAATTTTTTTCGGTCAAATCCTGATACGCGTGTTTACTTATTTTCAGAATAGTATACGTAAAAAAAGTTTCAGGCAAATCAAAAATGTGACCCAATAAAAAGTGTTCGGTTTGTAAAAGAACCGCCCATTTATGAATTTATTTATTTACTTATTTATTTATTAATTAATAATTTAATTTATTTTTTTATTTACTTAATTATTTATTTATTCATTTAATTTTTATTTACTTATTTATTTATTTTTATTTATTTATTTATTTACTTATTTATTTATTTACTTATTTATTTATTTACATATTTATTTATTTATTTATTAATTTTAAGAATTGTATAATGGAACGCTTTAAAACAATTTTAACGATTTCTTGACCCTAAAATACATTTTGGATACGCACATACTAAATTCAATGCTTAGGCAGCGTAAGTTGCTTTGAGCTGGCAAAAGTGGCTATTTTCGTTTCTGAATAACTTTTAAACGCGAATTTTTACAGTAATGTGTTATATACCAAAATTTAAGGAATCTTAAGGGCTATACAGTCTAAAGTTTTAAAGAAAATCGTTAGAGCCGTTTTTGAGAAAAATAAAAAAAGCTAAAAAAAAAAGTTAAAAAAAATTTTGTTTTGTGCATATCTTTTTAACTATTACATTTACACAAATTACATATAGGGGGCGCTTATAGCATTTCGAAATACCTTTCAAACGAGATACAGCACAAGTCTGTAGCTTCAGTAGTTTAGAAGTTACAGCCTTCCGTATTTTAGCTATTTATAGCTGTTTTTCCGCTAAACTAGCGGGTTTTTCCAAAAGTGGTAGAACTAAAGTTTCTTATATCGATCTGAAGAACATAATATCAAATTTTCAGGACTGAAAAAAACATGTTTTGGACAAACTGACAAACTGACAAACAGAATTAAAATTTCATTTTGGGAAGAAGAAGAAAATCTTGTTTTCGGTATAACTTTTGAACGGAGCTTCCGATTTTCTGATATGACCCCTCATATTAAGCGCATTTTCAGTAGGAATACAACTAACATAGTGCGGGGGGCTATATAATAGTAGTCGCCTTCGCACACTCTCCTGGTGCGCTTCGTCACTACATGGACTGCCGTCCATAGTGATAGCCGCAGAATTGAAAATCTGCTGTAATGGTCCGATCCTCGCGAGTGATACACCAAATTAAAGGTATTCCTAAAACTTAAAGGATTGCATACCAAGACCTCAAGAAAATCAATTGGTTTGGGAGAGAGAGCGGTGAAAGTGTAAAAGTGAAAATTTAGAAATTTGGATCTGTTGGGGCCGGTGGGGATTATCGGCCCCCCGCACTATGTTAGTTGTATTCCTACTGAAAATGCGCTTAATATGAGGGGTCATATCAGAAAATCGGAAGCTCCGTTCAAAAGTTATACCGAAAACAAGATTTTCTTCTTCTTCCCAAAATGAAATTTTAATTCTGTTTGTCAGTTTGTCAGTTTGTCCAAAACATGTTTTTTCAGTCCTGAAAATTTGATATTATGTTCATCAGATCGATATAAGAAACTTTAGTTCTAGCACTTTTGGAAAAACCCGCTAGTTTAGCGGAAAAACAGCTATAAATAGCTAAAATACGGAAGGCTGTAACTTCTAAACTACTGAAGCTATAAGCTATAAGCGCCCCCTATATGTAATTTGTGTAAATGTAATAGTTAAAAAGATATGCACAAAACAAAATTTTTTTTAACTTTTTTTTTTAGCTTTTTTTATTTTTCTCAAAAACGGCTCTAACGATTTTCTTTAAAACTTTAGACTGTATAGCCCTTAAGATTCCTTAAATTTTGGTATATAACACATTACTGTAAAAATTCGCGTTTAAAAGTTATTCAGAAACGAAAATAGCCACTTTTGCCAGCTCAAAGCAACTTACGCTGCCTAAGCATTGAATTTAGTATGTGCGTATCCAAAATGTATTTTAGGGTCAAGAAATCGTTAAAATTGTTTTAAAGCGTTCCATTATACATTTCTTAAAATTAATAAATAAATAAATAAATATGTAAATAAATAAATAAGTAAATAAATAAATAAGTAAATAAATAAATAAATAAAAATAAATAAATAAGTAAATAAAAATTAAATGAATAAATAAATAATTAAGTAAATAAAAAAATAAATTAAATTATTAATTAATAAATAAATAAGTAAATAAATAAATTCATAAATGGGCGGTTCTTTTACAAACCGAACACTTTTTATTGGGTCACATTTTTGATTTGCCTGAAACTTTTTTTACGTATACTATTCTGAAAATAAGTAAACACGCGTATCAGGATTTGACCGAAAAAAAATTATTTTTTTAGTTAGAATTTTTTTAAGTTGCCAAAAATCGTCAAATTTGGAAAAGTACCCTCTCATTGAAAATCTGTATCTCCGGTTATATGAATTGATTGAACCTCTTCTTTCAAAAAAAATTTCTAAAAAAAAAAAGTTATAATTTCTTAAAAATAAAAACAAATTAAGATTTAAAAAAAATGTTTAACCATTGCCCCCACAAAAAAAACTTTTTTATTTTTTTATATATGCGCTATAATGTTAATTACAATCGGTTTAGACGCTACAGTGCCTAATCTTAGGTGGCGTTCAGCTAAGATTAGGGGTCAGAACTGTGTGCTCTGGTTTTTTCAATAGCCAAGCCATATGGGGACGACTCCTAGTCATGGTATTGGGGTACTTCGACTGTGGTCAAAACAAAAACTTCTGATATCAAACAAAAACACCTCTTAACGAGGTATAAAAATAGTGACGATCGCACCTTCAACGTACAAAAGTTCTGATATCAAATTTTGTGACGAAAAATGATTTTAGATGCGACCAAATAAGTACGCTACCTAAAATTTATTCATTCGGCACGCTACAACAGAAAACTTTCGTGTAGATATTAAATATTTGTTAAAGCGGGCCGAAAGAGTAAATTTTAGGTAGCGTACTTATTTGGTCGCATCTAAAATCATTTTTCGTCACAAAATTTGATATCAGAACTTTTGTACGTTGAAGGTGCGACTCGGCTAGTGATCCTGATCAAGAATATATATACTTTATATGGTCGGAAACGCTTCCTTCTACCTGTTACATACTTTTGCACGAATCTAATATACCCTATTACTCTACGAGTAACGGGTATAAAAATGGCTCCAACTTTTTACAAAAACCGATTGTAACTAACAATATGGCGTATATATTGAAATAAAAATAAATTATTTTTTAAGTTAAAAGTTATTCAGAAACGAAAATAGCCACTTTTGCCAGCTCAAAGCAACTTACGCTGCCTAAGCATTGAATTTAGTATGTGCGTATCCAAAATGTATTTTAGGGTCAAGAAATCGTTAAAATTGTTTTAAAGCGTTCCATTATACAATTCTTAAAATTAATAAATAAATAAATAAATATGTAAATAAATAAATAAGTAAATAAATAAATAAGTAAATAAATAAATAAATAAAAATAAATAAATAAGTAAATAAAAATTAAATGAATAAATAAATAATTAAGTAAATAAAAAAATAAATTAAATTATTAATTAATAAATAAATAAGTAAATAAATAAATTCATAAATGGGCGGTTCTTTTACAAACCGAACACTTTTTATTGGGTCACATTTTTGATTTGCCTGAAACTTTTTTTACGTATACTATTCTGAAAATAAGTAAACACGCGTATCAGGATTTGACCGAAAAAAAATTATTTTTTTAGTTAGAATTTTTTTAAGTTGCCAAAAATCGTCAAATTTGGAAAAGTACCCTCTCATTGAAAATCTGTATCTCCGGTTATATGAATTGATTAACTTCATGTCTTTTTCATTAATTCCTCTTAAACCTCTTCTTTCAAAAAAAATTTCTAAAAAAAAAATGTTTTAATTTCTTAAAAATAAAAACAAATTAAGATTTAAAAAAAATGTTTAACCATTGCCCCCACAAAAAAAACTTTTTTTATTTTTTTATATATGCGCTATAATGTTAATTACAATCGGTTTTGACGCTACAGTGCCTAATCTTAGGTGGCGTTCAGCTAAGATTAGGGGTCAGAACTGTGTGCTCTGGTTTTTTCAATAGCCAAGCCATATGGGGACGACTCCTAGTCATGGTATTGGGGTACTTCGACTGTGGTCAAAACAAAAACTTCTGATATCAAACAAAAACACCTCTTAACGAGGTATAAAAATAGTGACGATCGCACCTTCAACGTACAAAAGTTCTGATATCAAATTTTGTGACGAAAAATGATTTTAGATGCGACCAAATAAGTACGCTACCTAAAATTTATTCATTCGGCACGCTACAACAGAAAACTTTCGTGTAGATATTAAATATTTGTTAAAGCGGGCCGAAAGAGTAAATTTTAGGTAGCGTACTTATTTGGTCGCATCTAAAATCATTTTTCGTCACAAAATTTGATATCAGAACTTTTGTACGTTGAAGGTGCGATCGTCACTATTTTTATACCTCGTTAAGAGGTGTTTTTGTTTGATAGATTTTAGAAAAAAAATAATTTTTTTAAATTTTAGAAAAGTTTTTCATAAAAATCACTTTCTATGGCATTGTTGCCTAGATTTAAGAAAAAATGTTCTGAAAAGTAGAAAATTTGCTTAAAATAAGAAAAATTTTCATTTTATGGCAATTTTCTAAAATTTAGGAAAAAAAATTTTTGAGTGTACCCTCTGCAAGGGTATAAAAATGTGGCATGCTTCTATCTACGTTCGCAATAGGCGACATGTGTCCTTGCAAAATATACTCGTTCATAAATTCTAAGTATGCCCTTTTCAGTGAAGGGTCTCGTTCGAAGCGTTTTTCAAGCATAGAAAATCGGGTTTGAGCAAATTCGTACGATTGTCCAAGACTAGCGGTAGAACCCTTGAATGGCAGTCGTTCCTGTATACGACCCTTGTTATTGACTGAGACATTTTTTACAAAATGCTCTCCACAGAGAGATTCTTCTGCAGTTAATATGGCTGGAGAAACTTTATATTCTTCGATTTCCCAAAATCTATGCACCAAGTTTTCGAGGGAAGGCTGGACTTGAACCAAATTGCATTGGTAATTATGAGCCTCCTCAGCGCAGCTGGAATTGCCACCAATGATCCAGCCAAATTCCGTATTGATCAAGCTGGGCATGCGATACCCAATTGAGCACTTGCCGACTCGGATAGCATTAAAGAAGCCTTCGGTATTGATGAGAATGTTGATCTTTTTCGGCTCATGAAAATGAGGATCAGCTAGAACTACTCCTTTGGAGTTAGTTCTAGATATGGGCGGTTCTTTTACAAACCGAACACCTTTAATTGGGTCACATTTTTGATTTGCCTGAAACTTTTTTTACACGTACTATTCGGAATATAAGTAAACACGTGTATCCGGATTTGACCGAAAAAATTATTTTTTTAGATAGAATTTTTTTAAGTTTGCCAAAAATCGTCAAATTTGAAAAAGTACCCTCTCATTGAAAATCTGTATCTCCGGTTGTATGAATCCGATTGACTTCATGTCTTTTGCATTAAATCCTCTAAAACCTCTTCTTTCAAAAAAAAAAAAAAAAAAAACACTAGAAAATTTTTAACCATTGCCCCCACAAACAAAATTTTTTTTATTTCAATATATGCGCCATATTATTAGTTACAATCGGTTTTTGTAAAAAGTTGGAGCCATCTTTAGTTTTTTAAATATCGAACCTGCCTTTCCTGCCTTTCTTCTATGAACGCACGCCAAAGCATAGTGTGCATCTCGCTCGCTCTTCATAAATGCCTTTGGTTTTCATGCTCACGAGTCATTTAATCATATCTGACTAACAAATAGAAATTCTTTCCTTAAAATATTATCTAATTATTTTTTTATTTACTTAGGTCATTATTTTAATAAAAGTTAATACTTTTTTATTATTAAACAAACTATTTTTTTTAATGTTAAAAAATTATTTATTTTTTAATGTAAAAAAAATTTAATAATAAACAAAAAAATAATTCAATAATATTTTAAGCAAATAATTCCTATTTGTTAGTTAGATATGGTCAACAACTGTTAAATTACTCGTATGTATGAAAACCGTAAGCATCTAATAAGAGCGAGCGAGATGCACTACATGCTTTGGCGTGCGTTCATAGAAAAAAGTCGTGGTCATGTTAAAAAGACTTTGATATTAAAAAAACTAACAAGAGGGAACGCTATAGTCGAGTTCCTCGACTATCAAATACCCGTTACTCACCTAAAGCAAGCAGTCTCAAGCAGGGAAAACCAAGCAGCCGCTGTAAAGTGGCGCCATCTACCGGACATTTCATTATTTGATTATAACTTTTTACTGAGTGGGACGATTTAAATTTACGATTCTACATTTCGGTAGGCATTAATAACCCAGACAAAATGGCGTTTCACTTCTGATCTAGCTTAAAAACTGTGGGCGCCACAGCTTTTCGCGGTTTGTGGGCGTTAGGGGGGGCGTGGCACATCGGCGTGAAAAACTTGCGCCGCGTATTAACCCCTAGAATCTGCATGCCAAATCCCAATCTTCTAGCTTTTATAGTTTCCGAGATCTCAGCATTCATACAGACCGACAGACAGACGGACGGACAGACGGACATGGCTAGATCGACTCGGCTAGTGATCCTGATCAAGAATATATATACTTTATATGGTCGGAAACGCTTCCTTCTACCTGTTACATACTTTTGCACGAATCTAATATACCCTTTTACTCTACGAGTAACGGGTATAAAAATGGCTCCAACTTTTTACAAAAACCGATTGTAACTAACAATATGGCGTATATATTGAAATAAAAATAAATTATTTTTTTTTGGGGGCAAGGGTTAAAAAATTTTTTAAAATCTTAATTTGTTTGTATTTTTAAGAAATTTAAAACTTATTCTTTTTTAGACATTTTTTTTAAAGAAGAGGTTTTAGAAGAATTAATGCAAAAGACATGGAGTCAGTCGGATTCATATAACCGGAGATACAGATTTTCAATGAGAGGGTACATTTTCAAATTTGACAATTTTTGGCAAACTTAAAAAAATTCTAACTAAAAAAATAATTTTTTTTCCTTCAAATCCTGATACACGTGTTTACTTATTTTACGAATAGTACGTGTAAAAAAAGGTTCAGGCAAATCAAAAATGTGAATTTTTTTTTGCCAAATCTGTTCGGTTTGTAAAAGAACGGCCCATATGTGTGATTCAATCGTAGCGAAAACATTGAAATGAATCTCTCGGCTCATGTCTGCAACACCGCTAACAGCCTGGGCTACGTGAGATCTGTTTAACTGGAGGCGTTTTGCTGTTTCTTCAGTTATTAAATTCACTTCGGAACAGGAATCCAACAAGGCGCGAACTGGATGGTAGTCGCCGCATTAGCTTTTGATAAACACAATCGCGGTTGGTAATATACCTCTTTTTGCAGAACGAGTCAACATAATTCGTGCCAGCTCTGACTCTTCTCCTGATCGTGCGTTAGGGCTTAGATCTGTGCTTGAATTTTGACAGTCGCTACTCGATACCATGGCCCGTTGAGTAAAGTTATGCAGAAGTGAATGATGTGTTCCATGACAAATCTTACACCTCGATTTTGATTATCAATTCTTTATTGAATGACTTCTACGTAAGCAGTTATAGCATAATGTATTAGTCTTGGCGAACTCGCGTCTTTGATCTAGGCTCAGCGAAGAAAATGATTGACAATTGGAAATAAAATGAGCAGATGAATCGCAAAAGGTGCAAGTAGCTTGAGAGGTTACAAAACTTTTCGATGGTAAAGCTGCATTTGATCTGTGTTTTGACAACTGGGTATGATTGTCCGTTCGGGAATTTCTCTGACGACTTTCTAAAAATTGACAGCGAAGAGTTAAAGTTTTGCAGCAACTTTGTAACTCAATCTCGATTCTGGATCAATTTTTGATAAAACCAAATGAATCAGAATTGCGTCCATGATTTGCTGAGCGGAGCTTAAGGAAAGCAGAGACCCTCGAATGGCTGATGTGGTATCACTAATTTCTGCAGCGATGTAGGCTCTGCATGACTCATGCATGGCAAGTTGAATAGGTTCGAGATATAGGCATGAAAAATCAAAACATCATTATCATAGCGATTTTTAAGTCGAGCCAAAGCTAGTGGATAGTTTTCCTCAGATACCAGAAAGGCTTGTACAACCTCGAGAGCTAGACAGGACAAAAAATTGAGTAAATAATTGAATTTATCTATTGGCGCTATTAACTCATCACAATGAACCAAGTTTGTAAAAGAAGTCAAAAATCGCTTGAAGCCCGCATATTTGCCTTCAAATGTTGGTAATTTTATGTTAGGCAGTCTCACCATGGCACGGACGTGGCGTTGAGAAAACTCGCATCTGTTACACTGGTTTGATGGCTTTTATTTGTTAATGTTGACAGCTTTGACTTTGCTAAAATATATATCTCCTCAATTTCTGCCCTTCCAGTATCGGCATAGAACAATTCTTCGATTTGTGATTGTACCTGGCATATTTGACGAAAATAAGAATCCAAAATCTGAATGTTGCACTTAACAACCGACACTTCCGTTTTGTCATCATACCCTTCCCCACGGCTTTTAATGATCACTATGTTTTTCAGCATTGTACTCCGCTGCGAACGCAGCTTTATTAATTTTGCGTCGTTAACATCGGCATCAGGCATCTTGATGTAACAGCAGTTAACAAACAGATTAGAATTATAACCACAATAAGAATGAGCCAATATTTTAAATATTTCTCAGAGCAAATTTTATTTTGACGGCTGATTTACGTTTTGGATAGAGTAGCTACACACAAACACAATTGCCGCGGTAATATTCTAGCGGGCTCTTGGCTATTAAATGGCAATGCAAATGAAGATTAGAGGACAGTAAATGGTAGAGAAACTGCGAGTGATATGAAATTGTAACCTTTGGACTTCTCTTTTTATGCGCACAATTATTTGTGCCTGGATGCATGTATGCAAGAAATGTGCAAATATAATTTGACCGCCCTAGGTAGATATTTTTTTATTTTAACAAAATTACAGATTGTAATGGATATTTGACGAACCCTGGTAAAAACATATTTTGATCGAGCAGTCCAAAATTTTTTTTGGATTGCATACAAATTAGAGGCCTGCATGCATTCAAAGGGGCAAATGAATCATTCATTCTAAAAATGAGTACAAGTTTTCCTGTACTTTCAATGAATGTGAGTGAATTTTGTTATAATGCCAGTAATGACAGCTACTGTGCTCACTCACTTACACATTGTACAGCACACAATGATTACACTGTATTGATGTGCAGTTCAGACACTGTTCAGTAAGTTTTAATTGAGAACAACATTTGTTAGCTAGGGTAAAAAATATATTTGTTTGTTATATGTGATTATTAATTCTATACATTTTATTTTAACAAGGATTCATTTAATGCGTCAATATTGGAGTGCAAGAACATTTTTTTGTTAGCCATATCCTTGCTGGTGGCTATTTTGCTGCGTTTTTCGGATATTAAATTTTTGGCTATTGATAAAGCACGTTCAGATGCAGCACTACTCGTAGGAGCCGCTAAAATCTTTAAGCTGGTTTTATATAACAGCGGAAATTGTTCCTTATAGTTTTCCCACCATTGCAAGACATTAAATTCTTCAGCGTAGGCTATGTTAATATTTTGATACGAAACAATTTTATTTGATATGCGGGACAATATGCTAGTATCTTGAATGGGTTAATAGTAATCAAAGAAAATGGGATCTATTGCTGGTTTGGATTCCAGGAATTCTTTTTCGGGAACTGGGATATTGAAATGAATATTCATCATGATTTTCTCACATTCTTCAATGGTTTTTAGTTTTTGACAATCTAAAAATTGAGATACTTTATTTGTCGGTGGAAACAAAAAGAGAGCGACCATGTGAAAATTCTTTAAATTATCTTCAACAACCTTCTTCAAAGGGTTTTGAAGCGAAAGTTTAAATTTTTTGACAATTTCCACATCAATATCTTTGACTATTGTGAACAGCGCCTAATTCGCATCCCTATCGATAGCCCGATAGTGTTGTACAACGCCTAGTTGGTAGTGTTGCCAAGAGACGAGAGAGAGCTAGAAGAGAACTGAACGAGAACAACGTGTGCAGAGCGTTTTTATAGTTAAACTCCAAATGTAATATCCTAATCAATTATCCTAAGTTAATAAACCTACATACCACTCGATAAAGCTACCCTTCACAGTTCAGAAGTGGGATAGTTGAGGTTGGATATGCGTGGAGCGGAGTTGTGCTAGAATTCCAGGAAAAGCAGCAAGAATCGTCGGCGTGGAAAGTTTGCAATGGGATGTGTTCCCAAAGGTCTATGTGACAAGGAAAATTGCAAATAACGGATGTGTTCCATTTCTACGTGGCAGGCGGATTCAAGGCAGAAAGATCGGGAATCTTAGTGAACCCGTGGAAGCAGAGCAGAAGGATCGGGAATCTTAGTGAGCCCGTGGAAGCAGAGCAGAAGGATCGGGAATCTTAGTGAGCCCGTGGAAGCAAAGCAGACGGACAGGATTCTTAGTGAGCCTGTGGCCGCAGAAGTCTCAAAGAAGTCTCTAGAAGCCAGAGCACATACACACATACACAGGAGTTGTGTGTATTGGTGAATTTCACAAGCGCATGCAAGCCTTGCGAGGTACAGATAGTTGTCTCGTTCGCTCGTGAGGTAGTTATTGTTGTCACGTTCGCACAAGAAAACTGCCAACTTAGCTAAAAGGAAAATTCGAGAACAATGCCAAAAATAGCGGATCTTAAAGGCGACGAATTAAGGTTCCTGCTACGATCGAGAAACGTGTCAGTTTCCGGCACAAGAGCCGAATTGGTTCAAAGGCTTATAGAGTTTGAACAATCGGAGTACGTAGAGCTGCCAGCAGCAGTGGGGCTCACCATGCAGCAAGAAGAAGCGATGTCAGCGCAGTCAGCGGCAATTTCTCAATTGCAGAACGAGATGAAGGAGCTAAAAGGCATGTTAGCTCAATTAGTGACCCTTCAAATGGGCAATGCAGCACCAAATCAGCAGCAGCAGCATATCATCGACTTGGACATCGATGAGATCAGCAACGAGAGGAGTATTCCTGCGCAAGCGACCGGCAGCGTAAGGCAAGCGTCAGTTAAGGAAATCGCCAACACCTTGCCAGAGTATGATCCCAGCGACGACAACGCCATTTCAGTTAACCAGTTCATCGATCGCGTCAACAAGGTGGTTGATGCTTATCAGTGGGACGAGAAGTTCCTATTGCTCGCCATTTATACACGGCTAAAAGGTCCAGCCAAGATGTGGCTAGATTCATCACCTATTCTACACACGACATGGAAGAACTTCGCCGAAGCTATGAAGTGCATTTCAGCATGGCCAACGCAACCAGGCGATCGAAGGAGACGGTAAAGGAGTACTGTTTCAGGATGTCCGCCCTTGGGGTGCGGTACAAGCTCAGCGAAGCAGCGGTTATAAGATACGTCCGCTCAGGTCTACAGCATCGAGAATTGCAAAAAAGTATTGCAGCCATTCATTTCTCGACAATGAAGCAACTCCGTGATGCAGCAGAGTCTTATTTTGTAAACAGAGGGCGTTCGTTTGCAAATAAGAAAGAATTTTCATCAAAGCCAGCAACTTTGAGCAGAAACCAGACAACGATATCAAGCCGCCCAGGTCGAAGGAATCCCTGAAGTGTTACAATTGCGGAGATATGGGACACTTCGCCAATTCGTGTCCGAAAGAGAGGAAAAAGTCACGCTGTACAAAATGTAACAAATTCCACGAGCCAAATGGAGTTTGCCAAGCCACCAATGTCCTTCGTTTAGGAGCAGCAAATCAGGACAAGCATTTCACCAGAAAAATCTGCGTGCACTCGCACGATTACAGCGCCTTCATCGATACAGGTAGTCAGGCCAGTATCATCCGCCAATCAGTTGCACAGCGAGTCAATGCTGAGCGCTACAAGTGCTCTATGAAAATTAGAGGCATTTGTGGAGGTTCATGTGTCCTCACAGAAGCGATAATTTTGGACATGGACATAGACGGAAAAACGATCACAGCAAAAAATTATTTTTTTAGATAGAATTTTTTTAAGTTTGCCAAAAATCGTCAAATTTGAAAAAGTACCCTCTCATTGAAAATCTGTATCTCCGGTTGTATGAATCCGATTGACTTCATGTCTTTTGCATTAAATCCTCTAAAACCTCTTCTTTCAAAAAAAAAAAAAAAAAAAAACACTAGAAAATTTTTAACCATTGCCCCCACAAACAAAATTTTTTTTTATTTCAATATATGCGCCATATTATTAGTTACAATCGGTTTTTGTAAAAAGTTGGAGCCATCTTTAGTTTTTTAAATATCGAACCTGCCTTTCCTGCCTTTCTTCTATGAACGCACGCCAAAGCATAGTGTGCATCTCGCTCGCTCTTCGTAGATGCTTATGGTTTTCATGCTCACGAGTCATTTAATCATATCTGACTAACAAATAGAAATTCTTTCCTTAAAATATTATCTAATTATTTTTTTATTTACTTAGGTCATTATTTTAATAAAAGTTAATACTTTTTTATTATTAAACAAACTATTTTTTTTAATGTTAAAAAATTATTTATTTTTTAATGTAAAAAAAATTTAATAATAAACAAAAAAATAATTCAATAATATTTTAAGCAAATAATTCCTATTTGTTAGTTAGATATGGTCAACAACTGTTAAATTACTCGTATGTATGAAAACCGTAAGCATCTAATAAGAGCGAGCGAGATGCACTACATGCTTTGGCGTGCGTTCATAGAAAAAAGTCGTGGTCATGTTAAAAAGACTTTGATATTAAAAAAACTAACAAGAGGGAACGCTATAGTCGAGTTCCTCGACTATCAAATACCCGTTACTCACCTAAAGCAAGCAGTCTCAAGCAGGGAAAACCAAGCAGCCGCTGTAAAGTGGCGCCATCTACCGGACATTTCATTATTTGATTATAACTTTTTACTGAGTGGGACGATTTAAATTTACGATTCTACATTTCGGTAGGCATTAATAACCCAGACAAAATGGCGTTTCACTTCTGATCTAGCTTAAAAACTGTGGGCGCCACAGCTTTTCGCGGTTTGTGGGCGTTAGGGGGGCGTGGCACATCGGCGTGAAAAACTTGCGCCGCGTATTAACCCCTAGAATCTGCATGCCAAATCCCAATCTTCTAGCTTTTATAGTTTCCGAGATCTCAGCATTCATACAGACCGACAGACAGACGGACGGACAGACGGACATGGCTAGATCGACTCGGCTAGTGATCCTGATCAAGAATATATATACTTTATATGGTCGGAAACGCTTCCTTCTACCTGTTACATACTTTTGCACGAATCTAATATACCCTTTTACTCTACGAGTAACGGGTATAAAAATGGCTCCAACTTTTTACAAAAACCGATTGTAACTAACAATATGGCGTATATATTGAAATAAAAATAAATTATTTTTTTTTGGGGGCAAGGGTTAAAAAATTTTTTAAAATCTTAATTTGTTTGTATTTTTAAGAAATTTAAAACTTATTCTTTTTTAGACATTTTTTTTAAAGAAGAGGTTTTAGAAGAATTAATGCAAAAGACATGGAGTCAGTCGGATTCATATAACCGGAGATACAGATTTTCAATGAGAGGGTACATTTTCAAATTTGACAATTTTTGGCAAACTTAAAAAAATTCTAACTAAAAAAATAATTTTTTTTCCTTCAAATCCTGATACACGTGTTTACTTATTTTACGAATAGTACGTGTAAAAAAAGTTTCAGGCAAATCAAAAATGTGAATTTTTTTTTGCCAAATCTGTTCGGTTTGTAAAAGAACGGCCCATATGTGTGATTCAATCGTAGCGAAAACATTGAAATGAATCTCTCGGCTCATGTCTGCAACACCGCTAACAGCCTGGGCTACGTGAGATCTGTTTAACTGGAGGCGTTTTGCTGTTTCTTCAGTTATTAAATTCACTTCGGAACAGGAATCCAACAAGGCGCGAACTGGATGGTAGTCGCCGCATTAGCTTTTGATAAACACAATCGCGGTTGGTAATATACCTCTTTTTGCAGAACGAGTCAACATAATTCGTGCCAGCTCTGACTCTTCTCCTGATCGTGCGTTAGGGCTTAGATCTGTGCTTGAATTTTGACAGTCGCTACTCGATACCATGGCCCGTTGAGTAAAGTTATGCAGAAGTGAATGATGTGTTCCATGACAAATCTTACACCTCGATTTTGATTATCAATTCTTTATTGAATGACTTCTACGTAAGCAGTTATAGCATAATGTATTAGTCTTGGCGAACTCGCGTCTTTGATCTAGGCTCAGCGAAGAAAATGATTGACAATTGGAAATAAAATGAGCAGATGAATCGCAAAAGGTGCAAGTAGCTTGAGAGGTTACAAAACTTTTCGATGGTAAAGCTGCATTTGATCTGTGTTTTGACAACTGGGTATGATTGTCCGTTCGGGAATTTCTCTGACGACTTTCTAAAAATTGACAGCGAAGAGTTAAAGTTTTGCAGCAACTATCCCATTCTGGTAATTTATCGAACGTTTGCCTCTCGTCGTAACTCAATCTCGATTCTGGATCAATTTTTGATAAAACCAAATGAATCAGAATTGCGTCCATGATTTGCTGAGCGGAGCTTAAGGAAAGCAGAGACCCTCGAATGGCTGATGTGGTATCACTAATTTCTGCAGCGATGTAGGCTCTGCATGACTCATGCATGGCAAGTTGAATAGGTTCGAGATATAGGCATGAAAAATCAAAACATCATTATCATAGCGATTTTTAAGTCGAGCCAAAGCTAGTGGATAGTTTTCCTCAGATACCAGAAAGGCTTGTACAACCTCGAGAGCTAGACAGGACAAAAAATTGAGTAAATAATTGAATTTATCTATTGGCGCTATTAACTCATCACAATGAACCAAGTTTGTAAAAGAAGTCAAAAATCGCTTGAAGCCCGCATATTTGCCTTCAAACGTTGGTAATTTTATGTTAGGCAGTCTCACCATGGCACGGACGTGGCGTTGAGAAAACTCGCATCTGTTACACTGGTTTGATGGCTTTTATTTGTTAATGTTGACAGCTTTGACTTTGCTAAAATATATATCTCCTCAATTTCTGCCCTTCCAGTATCGGCATAGAACAATTCATCGATTTGTGATTGTACCTGGCATATTTGACGAAAATAAGAATCCAAAATCTGAATGTTGCACTTAACAACCGACACTTCCGTTTTGTCATCATACCCTTCCCCACGGCTTTTAATGATCACTATGTTTTTCAGCATTGTACTCCGCTGCGAACGCAGCTTTATTAATTTTGCGTCGTTAACATCGGCATCAGGCATCTTGATGTAACAGCAGTTAACAAACAGATTAGAATTATAACCACAATAAGAATGAGCCAATATTTTAAATATTTCTCAGAGCAAATTTTATTTTGACGGCTGATTTACGTTTTGGATAGAGTAGCTACACACAAACACAATTGCCGCGGTAATATTCTAGCGGGCTCTTGGCTATTAAATGGCAATGCAAATGAAGATTAGAGGACAGTAAATGGTAGAGAAACTGCGAGTGATATGAAATTGTAACCTTTGGACTTCTCTTTTTATGCGCACAATTATTTGTGCCTGGATGCATGTATGCAAGAAATGTGCAAATATAATTTGACCGCCCTAGGTAGATATTTTTTTATTTTAACAAAATTACAGATTGTAATGGATATTTGACGAACCCTGGTAAAAACATATTTTGATCGAGCAGTCCAAAATTTTTTTTGGATTGCATACAAATTAGAGGCCTGCATGCATTCAAAGGGGCAAATGAATCATTCATTCTAAAAATGAGTACAAGTTTTCCTGTACTTTCAATGAATGTGAGTGAATTTTGTTATAATGCCAGTAATGACAGCTACTGTGCTCACTCACTTACACATTGTACAGCACACAATGATTACACTGTATTGATGTGCAGTTCAGACACTGTTCAGTAAGTTTTAATTGAGAACAACATTTGTTAGCTAGGGTAAAAAATATATTTGTTTGTTATATGTGATTATTAATTCTATACATTTTATTTTAACAAGGATTCATTTAATGCGTCAATATTGGAGTGCAAGAACATTTTTTTGTTAGCCATATCCTTGCTGGTGGCTATTTTGCTGCGTTTTTCGGATATTAAATTTTTGGCTATTGATAAAGCACGTTCAGATGCAGCACTACTCGTAGGAGCCGCTAAAATCTTTAAGCTGGTTTTATATAACAGCGGAAATTGTTCCTTATAGTTTTCCCACCATTGCAAGACATTAAATTCTTCAGCGTAGGCTATGTTAATATTTTGATACGAAACAATTTTATTTGATATGCGGGACAATATGCTAGTATCTTGAATGGGTTAATAGTAATCAAAGAAAATGGGATCTATTGCTGGTTTGGATTCCAGGAATTCTTTTTCGGGAACTGGGATATTGAAATGAATATTCATCATGATTTTCTCACATTCTTCAATGGTTTTTAGTTTTTGACAATCTAAAAATTGAGATACTTTATTTGTCGGTGGAAACAAAAAGAGAGCGACCATGTGAAAATTCTTTAAATTATCTTCAACAACCTTCTTCAAAGGGTTTTGAAGCGAAAGTTTAAATTTTTTGACAATTTCCACATCAATATCTTTGACTATTGTGAACAGCGCCTAATTCGCATCCCTATCGATAGCCCGATAGTGTTGTACAACGCCTAGTTGGTAGTGTTGCCAAGAGACGAGAGAGAGCTAGAAGAGAACTGAACGAGAACAACGTGTGCAGAGCGTTTTTATAGTTAAACTCCAAATGTAATATCCTAATCAATTATCCTAAGTTAATAAACCTACATACCACTCGATAAAGCTACCCTTCACAGTTCAGAAGTGGGATAGTTGAGGTTGGATATGCGTGGAGCGGAGTTGTGCTAGAATTCCAGGAAAAGCAGCAAGAATCGTCGGCGTGGAAAGTTTGCAATGGGATGTGTTCCCAAAGGTCTATGTGACAAGGAAAATTGCAAATAACGGATGTGTTCCATTTCTACGTGGCAGGCGGATTCAAGGCAGAAAGATCGGGAATCTTAGTGAACCCGTGGAAGCAGAGCAGAAGGATCGGGAATCTTAGTGAGCCCGTGGAAGCAGAGCAGAAGGATCGGGAATCTTAGTGAGCCCGTGGAAGCAAAGCAGACGGACAGGATTCTTAGTGAGCCTGTGGCCGCAGAAGTCTCAAAGAAGTCTCTAGAAGCCAGAGCACATACACACATACACAGGAGTTGTGTGTATTGGTGAATTTCACAAGCGCATGCAAGCCTTGCGAGGTACAGATAGTTGTCTCGTTCGCTCGTGAGGTAGTTATTGTTGTCACGTTCGCACAAGAGAACTGCCAACTTAGCTAAAAGGAAAATTCGAGAACAATGCCAAAAATAGCGGATCTTAAAGGCGACGAATTAAGGTTCCTGCTACGATCGAGAAACGTGTCAGTTTCCGGCACAAGAGCCGAATTGGTTCAAAGGCTTATAGAGTTTGAACAATCGAAGTACGTAGAGCTGCCAGCAGCAGTGGGGCTCACCATGCAGCAAGAAGAAGCGATGTCAGCGCAGTCAGCGGCAATTTCTCAATTGCAGAACGAGATGAAGGAGCTAAAAGGCATGTTAGCTCAATTAGTGACCCTTCAAATGGGCAATGCAGCACCAAATCAGCAGCAGCAGCATATCATCGACTTGGACATCGATGAGATCAGCAACGAGAGGAGTATTCCTGCGCAAGCGACCGGCAGCGTAAGGCAAGCGTCAGTTAAGGAAATCGCCAACACCTTGCCAGAGTATGATCCCAGCGACGACAACGCCATTTCAGTCAACCAGTTCATCGATCGCGTCAACAAGGTGGTTGATGCTTATCAGTGGGACGAGAAGTTCCTATTGCTCGCCATTTATACACGGCTAAAAGGTCCAGCCAAGATGTGGCTAGATTCATCACCTATTCTACACACGACATGGAAGAACTTCGCCGAAGCTATGAAGTGCATTTCAGCATGGCCAACGCAACCAGGCGATCGAAGGAGACGGTAAAGGAGAACTGTTTCAGGATGTCCGCCCTTGGGGTGCGGTACAAGCTCAGCGAAGCAGCGGTTATAAGATACGTCCGCTCAGGTCTACAGCATCGAGAATTGCAAAACAGTATTGCAGCCATTCATTTCTCGACAATGAAGCAAGTCCGTGATGCAGCAGAGTCTTATTTTGTAAACAGAGGGCGTTCGTTTGCAAATAAGAAAGAATTTTCATCAAAGCCAGCAACTTTGAGCAGAAACCAGACAACGATATCAAGCCGCCCAGGTCGAAGGAATCCCTGAAGTGTTACAATTGCGGAGATATGGGACACTTCGCCAATTCGTGTCCGAAAGAGAGGAAAAAGTCACGCTGTACAAAATGTAACAAATTCCACGAGCCAAATGGAGTTTGCCAAGCCACCAATGTCCTTCGTTTAGGAGCAGCAAATCAGGACAAGCATTTCACCAGAAAAATCTGCGTGCACTCGCACGATTACAGCGCCTTCATCGATACAGGTAGTCAGGCCAGTATCATCCGCCAATCAGTTGCACAGCGAGTCAATGCTGAGCGCTACAAGTGCTCTATGAAAATTAGAGGCATTTGTGGAGGTTCATGTGTCCTCACAGAAGCGATAATTTTGGACATGGACATAGACGGAAAAACGATCACAGCCAAAGTTTACGTAGCAGACGACGATCTGTTGCAGGAGGACTTCCTTTTGGGACAGGATGTCATCATCAGCGCTCATCTCGAGTTGAATTTCCCAGACGAGTCAAGGATCGAACGAGCAGTTCATCAGCCGATAGCCCCTGTAAGCGATACCAAGATCGCAAAACTTCTGGACAATTTCCACAACGAAAACGAAAGTGAGCAGATGCGCAGCTTGCTGGAGAAGTTCGCCGATGTTTTCGCGACAGGATTGGAAGGCATTGGAAAGACAAGCGTAGTCAAAGCAGACATCATCGTCGAGAGCAGTCAGCCAGTAGCTCAAGCCCCATATCGAGTTTCCGAGCCAAAGAAGGAAGTCGTCAGCAAAATGGTTGACGAGCTTCTCAAACAGGACATAATCACAGCATCCACATCCGAGTACGCCAGCCCGGTGGTGCTCATCAAGAAGCCGAATGGTAGCGATCGAATGTGTGTCGATTATCGCCGCCTAAACAAGCTGATTAGGAAGGAAAATTTTCCAGTACCGAACATCGAGGAGCGTCTGCAGGAAGCGATAAGATTCAAATACTTTTCATCCCTGGACCTCAACAGTGGATACTATCAGATTGAGATAGCCCCAGAGAGTCGAAAGTTTACTGCATTCATCACCACAGACGGATTGTACGAGTTCAAGCGACTTCCATTCGGGTTGAAAAACGCGCCCGCTGTTTTCAATCGACTCATGGCCGAATTGCAGAAGAGAGGAAGGAAAGGAGACATGATGCACTACATGGACGACATCCTTATTGGTAGCCAAACGTTCGCGGAGATGTACGAGAAGCTTGAGAGGATCCTAAAAGTCTTAAAGGAGTGCGGATTAACTTTGAACCTGGACAAGTGTGAGTTGTATAAGCAATCAAGACGAATGCAATCAGAATGTTTCCGAAGCCTGCCAATGTCACCGATGTGAGAAAGTTCTTGGGTCTCACCGGTTATTTCCGCAAATTTGTCGCTGGATATGCCATCATCTCAGCGCCGTTGAGAATCCTATTGCGCAAGGATCAGCCATTCATTTGGGAAGCGCCGCAGCAAGACGCCTTCGACGAGCTGAAGAGTTGCCTGATCTCAAATCCAGTTGTCACTAGTTTTCGCCTAGATGCCGAGCATGAACTACATACAGATGCCAGTGCCGTTGGTTTAGCAGGAGTATTGCTACAACGTGAGGACGATCAGCTGAAACCAATCGCGTACTATAGTCGAGCTACTTCCAAACCGGAGAGGAACTATCACAGCTACGAACTTGAGGCTCTAGCTGTCGTGGAATCTTTGGAGCGATTCAAATACTATATCTATGGAAAGAAGATAAAGGTTATTACCGACTGCAACGCCCTGAAAACATCGATGGAGAAACGAGTGCTCATACCCCGCATCGCCAGGTGGTGGTTGCGTATTCAGGAATTCGACATCGACATCGTTCATCGAGCTGGTACACAGATGAGCCATGTCGACGCACTAAGTCGAGCGCCATTCGAGGATGCTCGAGAGATGGACACAGCGTGCCTTAAGATCGCCAAAACCATAATCGACGAGGAGGATTGGCTATTCTCAATACAGCTGCAGGATGAGAAGATTCAGGAGATTGTCGCCGACATGAAGTTGGACAAGAAATCGGAGACCGACGAATATGTGATTGAGCAAGATCGCTTGTTTCGAAAGCATAACAACAACCTGCTATGGGTTGTGCCGAAGCAGTTGAGATTCCATATTCTACACGAATGCCACGATAAAGCCGGACACATGAGCACCGATAAGACAATTGCTCGAATTCAAAACTTGTTTTGGTTTCCCCGAATGCGAAACTATGTGAAATCCTACATCAAGTCCTGTGTGGGCTGTGCGTTTTACAAATCACCAGGTGGACGCCAGGAAGGTCAGTACCACTACGATGACATCAAGCCGATTCCATTTTCAACGATACACATGGATCACCTGGGACCATTTCCGAAGAGTTCCAAAAGAAACGAGCATATTCTTGTGATAGTCGACGCCTTCACCAAATTCACCATAGTACGAGCGGTGAAAAGTACAGCAACAAAGCACGTCCTGGATATACTACAAGATGTATCCAGCTACTTGGGAATGCCAGATCGAATTGTGACCGATCGCGGTAAAGCTTTTACTTCAAAGGATTTCGAGAAGTACTGCAAATCGAACAATGTGAAGCACATCCTCAATGCCGTAAGGACACCGAGAGCCAATGGTCATGCAGAGCGAACAAACCGAATCATTTTGTCAATGTTATTGCCCTCGAATGACAACGACAAGCGTTGGGATGACAATATCCGACCCATCCAGTGGAGCATTAATACCATGGTAAATAGCACTACTAAATGCTCCCCATTTCAGCTTCTTTACGGTTACGAGCCCCGAGATATTCTCAAAAACACGATTACCAACGTCATCCAAAGCCAGGACCAAGAGATGCTAACAGATGCCGAACTGGAACAGCTACGAGCAGATGCTGCGACTACAGTCAACGATCACCGAGCTGCTGCCAAGAGACGCTACGATGCCAAGCATTCAAAGCCAACTGTATACAGCCTTGGAGACCTTGTGTTGGTCGAGAACGAGCCGTTCAGCACAGGAACATCACGTAAATTGGAGCCTCGCTACAAAGGTCCTTTCATCATCAGCAAGGTCCTCCCAAACGACAGATATCTGGTCGAAGATATCCCGCACGCCCAACGGAAGCAGAGACACTATAAGTCAGTGTATTCGTTCGACAAGATGAAACCGTGGTGCGAGCTGCCACCAGATGACCCAGACGAAGACGACCATTTGAAAGACGATCCACCCCATGAATCCTGCAGAGATTTGTCAGGAGAGGCCGACTGTGAACAGCGCCTAATTCGCATCCCTATCGATAGCCCGATAGTGTTGTACAACGCCTAGTTGGTAGTGTTGCCAAGAGACGAGAGAGAGCTAGAAGAGAACTGAACGAGAACAACGTGTGCAGAGCGTTTTTATAGTTAAACTCCAAATGTATTATCCTAATCAATTATCCTAAGTTAATAAACCTACATACCACTCGATAAGCTACCCTTCACACTATGGACATCTTTTTCAAATTGTTAATGTGGGGAAAAGTAAGAAGCAAAGTAGGATAACTGTTGCCAGTTATTCGAACAGTTTTCATATGGAGCTAAAAGGCTAACCAATGCACTTAAGTTGGCTAAGTTAATGTTCTGCATCGTACTTACTTGATTTTTCTCCATTAATATATTTGTTATTTCCATCCAGTTAATCTCAAACGATTGGAAAAGATTATATATCGTATTCCATCGAAGTAGCTTTTCATAGTAATTTTTAGGACAGGACAAAACACTGTTTTCTTGAAATATTTAACAATTTTGCTGCAGCGATCTTTCCATCATTTCAGGCACCTCGTTGACCACTTTTCCAACAACATTGTGTACCAAGTGGTTAACACCATTTAATGTTTTTAATCCACTGAATGCAGCTTTTATGTTAGATCCTCGGTAGTTTGCCCTCGATATTGGCCGCATGTTGCTTAAAACTGGTCGCTTCATTTAAGTTCTCCAACGATGCATTCTGATTTAACACAGTTATATACATATATACAAACACAGTTTTTGCGACTCTATACTAATATAAGGACAAACACAATTATCTAAACAAACACAGATATTTAGTTATATAACGGATTTAACAATACATTAACCTCAATGGGCAATATAATCATTATTATACCCGTTACTCGTAGAGTAAAAGGGTATATTAGATTCGTGCAAAAGTATGTAACAGGTAGAAGGAAGCGTTTCCGACCATATAAAGTATATATATTCTTGATCAGGATCACTAGCCGAGTCGATCTAGCCATGTCCGTCTGTCCGTCCGTCTGTATGAACGCAGAGATCTCGGAAACTATAAAAGCTAGAAGATTGGAATTTGGCATGCAGATTCTAGGGGTTAATACGCAGCGCAAGTTTTTCACGCCGATGTGCCACGCCCCCTCTAACGCCCACAAACCGCGAAAAACTGTGGAACCCGTCTGTATGAACGCTGAGATCTCGGAAACTATAAAAGCTAAAAGATTGAGATTTGGCATGCAGATTCTAGGGGTTAATACGCAGGCAAGTTTTTCACGCCGATGTGCCACGCCCCCCCCCCCCTAACGCCCACAAACCGCGAAAAACTGTAGCGCCCACAGTTTTGAAGCTAGATTAACGGGAAAAGAAATGTGTATTCGTTTCTACAATACCTATTGATTGACCAAAATGAGCCATCCCCTCTCCCCTCTAACGCCAGCAAACCACGAAAAACTGTGGCACCCACAGTTTTGAAGCTTAAAGTTGTTTGGATGAGTAACGGGTATCTAATAGTCGAGGCACTCGACTATAGCGTTCTCTCTTGTTTTAATTTAAAACTTACCAATTCTTGCAAATTTATTGCGGTTGAGTCGTATTCCTTAGAAGCTGCCATGTCAAAACTTTGCAAAATTACTAATATTTCAAGGAACTCAGGTGCAACTCCGTTTTTTGACAGAACACACAATATGCACCCATAATTTTGTTTTGT
Source organism: Drosophila mimetica (assembly GCA_037075245.1). Taxonomy (NCBI): domain Eukaryota; kingdom Metazoa; phylum Arthropoda; class Insecta; order Diptera; family Drosophilidae; genus Drosophila; species Drosophila mimetica. Next base: position 27,828,111 of record JBAMCH010000007.1, on the reverse strand, counting down.
GTACAATGTTGTTAAACGATACATCGCATAGAACTCATTTATAGGGAGTACAACTTGTACTGTCACTCACTCTAAATGAGAACACCAAAATTTTTTACACTATTTTTTGAGTTATGGAAAATACTGTTCAGCTAGAAATGAGCGCAATATATTATACTATATACTAGTGCAGTACACTACTGTACAGTACTGTTGACTGAGAAATGAATGCATTCATGCAGACCTCTAATACAAAATCGTTTCATGTAATGTAGATTATTTTTAACGCGGCATATTTTTGCAAATTCTTTGCAAAAATTAGCTGTTTTCACCTGAATAAAATTACCGATTTGAATAATTTTTTTTGCTAAATCCGCTTTGCATCTGTAGTCTTGAGGGCATTATACTAAATTTGTATCCTAAAACCGTTTTAATACCTTAATTTTAACTAAAACTGTTATATTTAATAATGTAAAATGAATATACTCACATCTTAGCGGAAAGTAATACCTTAATGGCAGGATCCTGGTGAATCATATGGTAATACTAGGAAATATGTGTCCTGAATCCGTTTTTACCATTTGGACGCTTTTTTCGGCGTTTTAAAGGACTCTCACCGTGCCAAAAGGCGAGGCACATAGCCCGACCCATGGGCTTAAGGGGCCAGGAAGGCGAAAGGGTCAAGAAAAAGGACAAGGTCAACCCTCAGATCTTATAAGCACAGATCAAAGTTTAGGATAGGAAGGACTTTGGCAAGGATATTCACCCAACGGCATTTCAAAATGCCCTGCAAAGTGCTATCTACAATTTTTTTGCAGCTAGAAAAAATAATTTATTTTAAAGGTCAACTTACCGAGTCCCTTAGTCTATGGAAAGGATTAGATGATTGGATTATAAGTTAAAAAGGTCCCAAGAGTCGATTGGGATACTAAAATATGTCTTTTCGTACCATAAATGGTTATATTGGTGGCCTTTGAAATCACTCGATCTTTTCTAGCTGAAAAAAAATGGAGATAGCACTTTGCAGGGCATTTTGAAATGGCGTTGGGTGAATACACTTGCCAAAGTCCTTCCTATCCTAAACTTTGAGGTCGGGCTATATGCCTTGCCTTTTGGCACGGTGAGAGTCCTTTAAAACGCCGTAAAAGGGTCCAAATGGTAAAAACGGATTAAGGACACATATTTCCTAGTATTACCATATGATTGACCAGGATCCTGCCATTAAAGTAATACTTTCCGCAAAGATGTTAGTATTTCCATTTTACATAATATAATATAACAATAATATAACAGCTTTTAGTTAAAATTAAGGTATTAAATCGGTATTAGGATACAAGTTTAGTATAATGCCCTCTAGACTACAGATGCAATACTGATTTTGCAAAAAAAAATTAGTCAAATCGGTTAGGTTTTAGCGAAATATTTGAATACAACACCAGTGCGCCAAGAATTTTGTTCAAGGGAAACAGCTAATTTTAGGGTTTTCTAATTTTAATAAATTAGGTTTAAGAGATAAACTAATGAAACAAAATTAATTTAACAGTTAAAAGTTCCCTTTATCCAAATAAATGTTGTTAAAATTTATAATCAATCGATTAGAAGGAGAAAAGCGAACTTGAAGTTAAGTGTGCTAAGTGTACCAACATCAAAGTTCGGCTTTTTGAACTTTTTGACCTTATTTTGCTTTGAATATATGCCTTTAAGGGCCGTTTTCTCGTCCGTCCTGCAAAGTAAAATTTAGCTAATGGAAGGATAAATTTATCCCGGCGATAAATCGGTTTTCGTTTTCTCGTCTGTCATTTAAAACTCCAAATAAAAGGCTCACTAATTTGAGACTAGGTGGCTACCCTACATCAGAAGAGTTCACTAATTGTCAAAAATTAATCAAAAAACTGTCGAAAAATACCATAAAACAGTCATACTAACAGCTGATGATATAAACAACATTTCAAACTAATAAAAAAAACAATGTCGGCAGAAAAGAAGTTTCGCGGTAAAAATTATACCGATGAACAGGAGACCATCCTTGTAGAACTGGTTTCGGAGAACAAAAACATATTGCGTAGAATCTAAGAGCTATTAGAAGCTTAACCCATGGCTGTATTGTTGTTTCCCTGTAATAATGGTTTTTATTATATGGAATTAGTTAAACCAAATCAATGCTCTTACTTTTTTACTTCTTTACTTTAGATTCAAGTCGAAAAACAATTTTTTGCAAAACATATAGTGCCGTGCTTTTGTACAAGCGAAACCTTTTAACAAATTCTTCATCACTGTAATGTTCGAAGTAATTTCTCTGGTCTTGATATCTGCGCCGATAGGTTCGCACTTCAGACAATTCGACGATATCCCACAGAGTTTGAAGATAAATCGCTCGGGAATTCATTTTAAAATAAATTATGTTATGATCCTGTTTAAGGACCTGTGTGGTTTTCGGGCTTTTCGCCGACTAGCTCAAGTCTGGGCCGTGAGTCCCCGAACCCTGCCCACCGCACACATAACAATAAACATAACGCTGACCCTCTAACAGAAAATCAACGTTATACAACACAGTGAACTGCACGTCTACATTCAAATTTAAATTCAAAAACAAAAAAAAAAACCGCTCGCAACATATTTGGTTGGCTTCAACGGATTTGGTCTCCCGGTGTATTGGAGACCGTGCATTACCCTCCCGACCTTGCAGCCTGCTTGCAACATATTCTTTTGCAGCTGCCCCTAACTAATTCACACACAATTCACTTACACATTACCCGGTTTACCTTTCCCCCACATAAAAATTCACTACTCCATATTCATCTTAATTTATTAAACAATAATTTCCATGTAATCGTTTTCGCTTTTGTACATATATGTATAGACTAGTTTTGCATGCTGTAATTGTTTCCTTTTTTTTCTACATTATTGTGGGTCCTCTTTATTATTTGTAAATTTTTGCAATCTAACCTACCCGTAAGCGCTCTCAAGGGGGGGTTGCGGGGGACACTAGCAATGGATTTACATATATATTAAAAAAATTACACTCACACAAAACTGCACTAACATACACTTGAAAATAATTTTAAAACAAATGGAAAATTTGTATAAATATATGAGTATGTAAATGTTTGAATAAATAAATAAATAAAGGCAAAAATTATGGAATAAATAAATAAATAAAGGCCGAAATAATAAATAAATTAATAAATAAGGGCCAAAATATGGAATAAATAAATAAATACACAAATAAATAAAATAAAACAATTATAAAAAAATTCTTAAAAATTATAAAAAAAAATTACTGAAGCCCCTTGGCTCCCGGTGCCGCCACTTGGGAGGCGTGTCGGTCTTCCGCGATGAAAAACTGCCAAGACCGGCTTATGCAACCGTCTCGCAAAAAAAAACTGAGTGCCAGGTTATGGTCACTCCTCGTGGGACTTCCGACGGGATATATGGACTCCCAATAAAAAAATCTGAGCCAGGTCAGCCGTCGTGACCTGGCTAATCTCTTCAAGATTTCACTGGGTCTGGTCGAGCCTAGAAGGAAAAGCCAATAAGCACGGCCTCACTCCTGGACGTCGACCACTCACCTCAAGGGGTTTCTCGTTCCTGCTTCCCAGCTATTTTCCGGATCCTTAGTGTCAGCAAAATTAATTAAATTTATTTAAATATCACTGGCGCGCTGCTGCCACTGCGCAACCGACGATGTCGTTGCAAGAAGATTTAAAATTAAAACAAACTTATTTAAACTTCAAAAAAAAACTATGCAGCGCAGCAGCCAAAACGCCCTTCCTCGACTTTCAACTTTTCTGATCTGTCGCTCTCTTTCTCTTCGCCCAGCCATGGAGTCAGAACTCCGTTGTTTCAAATTCAAAAAAATTCCGGGTCGTTGACCCGGGTGACCATCATTCTACGCCCCATGGCTAGGTTGGCAGGTCTACCGGCACTGCTTGCCGCTTGCTAAAAATAAGTTGGCAGGACCTAACCGACAGCTGGGTAACCTATCGATACCTAAAGGTGGCCACAACAATTAGATGACTTGAAAAATGTTAATTCATATTTAACTGTAAATAGAATCAGCTGTTTTCGAATGAAGAGTGGAACCAGATTGACAGCGCACGAATGTCTGGCAACACTTGCGCACAATCCAACCGCACAGATTTGGCACGGTGGATGAAGTACCGAGACAAAATTTGTCGCTACCAGCGCTAACATAAAGACGAGTAAACCATTTTTTGTTTATCGCTCAGTTGTCCCGGCAGGCAAACTAAAGTACGGACGAGAAAACGGCCCTTATACGCTAAAAGTGTCCCAACTTACACAAAATGGGTAGTTTTCGAAAAAATGAATAACTTTTTTTCTGACTGTTAAATTAATCTGATTTTTTTTTAATTTGTTAACAGATAAATTAATTTTGTCTTAAACCTTTTACCAATTTTTTTTAAGCACGTTTTTGAATTTTGAAAAAAGTGGACAACTTTTTTGGTGAAAAATGGTACACGACTCTCACAGCTTAAATCTGGCTAGAGCCCGGCTTATAATCGTTTCCCCAAAAGTTTTGTCACTAAAAACGACTACAAAAAAAAATAAAAAAAAATTTTTGGTGAAACAATTTTGAGAAAATGGAGTGTCTCAACTTACAGATCGTCCCAACCTACAGACTTCTCCCCTAATAATAATAACTATTTTATGTAATCGAAAAAAATTAATAATTATTAAAAAATAAGGACACTTGCGCCAACCAATTTATTAAGCCAAATGTATGAAAATATAATAAATATAAAAATTAATATACTGAAAATTTTCACACATTTACCAATTTTATATACACACTGAAATGTTACATATGTACATATTAATAATATTTCAATAACCTACCTAAGTATTTGTACAAATTTATTTTTTTGAGAGTTCGCACTGTACCTTTATTAAATGCACAGGTTCAACACAGCCCTTCAGTTCCAGAAATCACTTTTAACTCGTGAATCAACATGTGCATCACTCGTGACATGTCATTTGACACCGGTGACATACAAATTTATTTCTAATTTTTATTTATTCTTTCATTTTTATTTTTTTTTGGTTTTAAATTGTTATATTTACATTATTATTATTATTATCCCTAGATTACTGTTTTGTTATTTTATTCTTAGGGCCGTTTTCTCGTCCGTCCTGCAAAGTAAAATTTAGCTAATAGCAGGATAAATTTATCCCGGTGCCAAATCGGTTTTCGTTTTCTCGTCCGTCTTTTAAAACTTCAAATAAAAGGCGCACTAATTTGAGACTAGGTGGCAACCCCACATCAGAAGAGTTACCTAATTGTCAAAAATTAATGGAAAAACTATCGAAAAATACCATAAAACAGTCATACTAACCGCTGATGATATAAACAGCATTTCAAACTAATAAAAAAAACAATGTCGGCAGAAAAGAAGTTTCGCGGTAAAAATTATACCGATGAACAGGAGACCATCCTTGTAGAACTGGTTTCGGAGAACCAAAACATATTAGAAAACAAGAAGTCTGACGTTGTCACCTGGAAACAAAAGGAACAGGCTTGGAAGGATTTAGCGGAACTCTTTGCCGCCAAGACTGGCGTAAGCCGCCACTACAAAGCCCTCCGGGAATAGTTTACAACCCTAAAGAGAAAGTCGAATTAGTTAAACCAAATGGATGCTCTTACTTCTTTACTTTAGATTCAAGTCGCAAAACAATTTTTTGCAAAACAAATAGTGCCGTGATTTGCACAAGCGAAACCTTTTAACAAATTCTTCATCACTGTAATGTTCGAAGTAATTTCTCTGGTCTTGATATCTGCGCCGATGGGTTCGCACTTCAGACAATTCGACGATATCCCACAGAGTTTGAAGATAAATCGCTTGGGAATTCATTTTAAAATAAATTAGATGACTTGAAAAATTTTGATTCATATTTAACTGTAAATAGAATCAGCTGTTTTCGAATGAAGAGTGGAACCAGATTGTCAACGCTCGAATGTCTGGCAACACTAGCGCTCAATCCAACCGCATAAATCTTGCACGGTGGATGAAGTACCATTATAAAATTTGTAACTACCTGCGCTAAAATAAGGACGAGTAAACCATTTTTTGTTTATCGCTCCGTTGTCCCGTCAGGCGAACTAAAGTACGGACGAGAAAACGGCCCTTAATGTTATAGCCTCTTCCCATAGAAAACATCCGTGTGAAACGGTTGGGATTTTTGACAGATGTGAAATTCATGTTCCCACAGAGCTTCCATCCACCATTCGATAACAGCTGACTTGAAGAGCAGTTGATCATGTCAAATTAATTAAAGGGGGTCTCAGTACGGGAAAACAGTTGTATAATGTTGTTCTCCTAATCTTACTGTAGAATTAAACAAAATAAATAGCATACGATAATAGTTTACAACATATATCCAATGTTAGAGCATATCCTATAACAAATCTGTTCAGTTCAATTAGTTTTTAAAAAACTGAAGTACGTTGAGCACAATTGGACTGTGTGCGTGGACTTAAAAATGCTAAAATTCGTTTTAGGTCAACAAAGCGGCTCTACGAAGAATCCCTGCTTTATTTGCTTTTGGGACAGCATAGATAAAATGCAACATTGAAAAAAAAACCATTTGGCCCGAACGAAATCGCTGCTCTTTGGAGATAAAAATATAATAAATCCAGCATTAATACCCAGAGAAAAAATTATTTTGCCACCTCTGCACATAAAGCTTGGCCTAATGAAACTATTTATAAAGGCGCTGAACGAGCAAGGGTCATGCTTTCAATATGTTTCAAACAAATTCCCTAGAATAAGCAAGGAAAAATTAAACGCTGAAATTTTCGACGGTCTACAAATAAGAACTCTGATTAAGAACAACCTTGGAGCTTACAGCGAAGAGCAAGGAGAACGATTTTACCAGGATTTTAAAAACATAGAAGAAAGATATCAGGGAAGATGGAATGAAAACATGATGGCCTGCGGCATGACGCGATAAAACTTGAAAGCACCGAATTTTAGGGCTTCAATAAAAATGTACGTCAAATTAGCGTCGACGAGTTAGCAACGAAAGTGGAACGGTGGAATTTGGAACACAGGGGCCATTTTTTTAATATTTTCTGTCTATTTGGGGGCCGAATTGAAAAATGTTTGATGTACAATTGTTTAGAATTAAAATATCTATCGATCTATATAGGTTGGGGCCAAATCCGAGGTCTGCAAGTGTTTCAAAAATGCATTCGAAAAATCGGGTATCCACCATTTGGTTGACTGCTCCCCTCATAGAGGTTGTGCCAATATGCACGCTAAGCCAGGTTATTAAACGTTAATTCAAGCTTCTTGTCTGAAAGTTTCATCAAAATCAAACCCACAGATTTTGAGTAAAACACCTAACAGTGAACCAACATCGGATTTTTCCCATACAAAAAAGGGGGCCAAAAATTAATTTGTCTAGGGCTCCACTTATAGAGGTTGTGCCAACATGCACGGTAAATGGGCAGATTGGGGATCCTCCTAAGAACGTTTTGTGAAAATTTTATGAAAATTAAACTCACAGTTTTCGAGAAAATTGATTTACAGTGTGGGGGTTAATTGGTCAAATTTTGAAATTGGCCGTTTCCCGCTGACTGCGCCAGCGAGATACCTTACAGCTATGACATTAGCCATGTAAATATCCATACATTTTCTATGCAAACATTAAATAATTAATACAGCTGCCACAGAGGTTGTGCCAACTTGCACGGTATCGCAAAAGAAGGGGCATATTTATACCCGTTACTCGTAGAGTAAAAGGGTATATTAGATTCGTGCAAAAGTATGTAACAGGCAGAAGGAAGCGTTTCCGACCATATAAAGTATATATATTCTTGATCAGGATCACTAGCCGAGTCGATCTAGCCATGTCCGTCTGTCCGTCTGTCTGTCCGTCTGTCCGTCTGTATGAACGCTGAGATCTTGGAAACTATAAAAGCTAGAAGATTGAGATTTGGCATGCAGATTCTAGGGGTTAATACGCAGCGCAAGTTTTTCACGCCGATGTGCCACGCCCTCTCTAACGCCCACAAACCGCGAAAAACTGTGACCCGTTCTGTATGAACGCTGAGATCTCGGAAACTATAAAAGCTAGAAGATTGGGATTTGGCATGCAGATTCTAGGGGTTATTACGCAGCGCAAGTTTTTCACGCCGATGTGCCACGCCCCCTCTAACACCCACAAACCGCGAAAAACTGTGGCACCCACAGTTTTGAAGCTATATTAACGGGAAAAGAAATGTGTATTTGTTTCATCAATACATATTGATAGACCAAAGTGGGAAACCCCCCCTTCCCCCTAACGCCCACAAACCGCGAAAAACAGTGGCGCTCGTCAGTATGAACGCTGAGATCTCGGAAACTATAAAAGCTAGAAGATTGGGATTTGGCATGCAGATTCTAGGGGTTAATACGCAGGCAATTTTTTCACGCCGATGTGCCATGCCCCCTCTAACGCCCACAAACCGCGAAAAACTGTGGCAACCACATTTTTGAAGCTATATTACCGGGAATGTGTATTCGTTTCATCAATACATATTGATAGACCAAAGTTGGAAACCCCCCCCTCCTCACTAACGCCCACAAACCGCGAAAAGATGTGGCGCCCATAGTTTTAAAGCTAGAGCAAAAGTGTAAACGCAAATTTTGTTTGGGTTATTAACGCCTAATTTTTTTAAGCGGCTGCTTGGTTTGCCCTGCTTGAGACTGCTGACTTTAGCTGAGTAACGGGTATTTGATAGTCGAGGCACTCGACTATAGCGTTCCCTCTTGTTTTAAGTAATGTCATGGATCCATTCGCTTTCCCGCTGAATGGCCAGTGTGACCGCGTGGGAAAGCCATTATTAAAAAAAACTTGAATTTCTCGAGATCTGTGTGTTTGATTTTCTTTAAATTAATACAGAAAATAGCTATAGCTATGCCGCTTCTTACGGGATACCGTGCAAATTGGCACAACCGCTGTGAGAGTGGCAATAATTATTTAAAGTTTGGGGTGTAAATTTGTTTTTTACATGGTGAATGTCAAGGCTGCATTCGCTGTTTCTGGCGCGGGAAGTGTGACCGCGTGTGAAAAGCCATAATTTAAAAACACTTAAATTTCTCGAAATCTGTGGGTTTGATTTGGCTGAAATTAATTCAGAAATTAGTTTAAAACATGCCCCTTCTTTTGCGATACCGTGCAAGTTGGCACAACCTCTGTGAGAGTGGCAATAATTATTTAAAGTTTGCATAGAAAATGTATGGATATTTCATGATTGATGTCATGGCTGTAAGGTGTCTCGCTGGCGCAGTCAGCGGGAAACGGCCAATTTCAAAATTTGACCATTTAACCCCCACACTGTAAATCCATTTTCTCGAAAATTGTGGGTTTAATTTTCATGAAATTTTCACAAAACGTTCTTAGGAGGATCCCCAATCTGCCCATTTACCGTGCATGTTGGCACAACCTCTATGAGTGGAGCCCCAGACAAATTAATTTTTGTATGGAAAAATCCGAGGTTGGTTCATTGTTAGGCGTTTTACTCAAAATCTGTGGGTTTGATTTTGATGAAATTTTCAGACAAGATGCTTGAATTAACGGTTAATAACGTGGTTTAGCGTGCATATTGGCAAAAACTCTGTGAGGGTAGCAGTTAACCAAATGGTGGATACCCGATTTTTCGAATGCATTTTTGAAACACTTGCAGTCCTCGAATTTGGCCCCAACCTATATAGATCGATAGATATTTTAATTCTAAACAATTTTGCATCAAAGATTTGTCAATTCGGCCTTCAAATAGCCAGAAAATGTTTGAGGATGTACGTCAACTTAGCGTCGACGAGTTAGCAACGAAAGTGGAACGGTGGAATTTGAAACACTGGGGCCATTATTATTTTTACAGTTTCTGGCTATTTGGGGGCCGAATTGACAAATCTTTGATGCAAAATTGTTTAGAATTAAAATATCTATCTATCTATATAGGTTGGGGGCAAATCCGAGGTCTGCAAGTGTTTCAAAAATGCATTCGAAAAATCGGGTATCCACCATTTGGTTAACTGCTCCCCTCATAGAGGTTGTGCCAATATGCACGCTAAACCAGGTTATTAAACGTTAATTCAAGCTTCTTGTCTGAAAGTTTCATCAAAATCAAACCCACAGATTTTGAGTAAAACACCTAACAATGAACCAACCTCGGATTTTTCCATACAAAAATTAATTTGTCTGGGGCTCCACTCATAGAGGTTGTGCCAACATGCACGGTAAATGGGCAGATTGGGGATCCTCCTAAGAACGTTTTGTGAAAATTTCATGAAAATTAAACCCACAGTTTTCGAGAAAATTGATTTACAGTGTGGCGGTTAAATGATCAAATTTTGAAATTGGCACCTAACCTAAACACCTAACAGCCATGACATCAATCACGTAAATATCCATACATTTTCAATGCAAACTTTAAATAATTAATACAGCTCTCACAGAGGTTGTGCCAACTTGCAAAATGTAGGTATTTATATCGATATATCGGCTAGTTCGACCTGCAACACTAAATTGAGCTAATTGGCACCTTTATTGCGCCTAATATCGAAAATAAATATATTTTTATAGCAAATTTTCAATTAATATGTATGCACCCCATAATTGGACTTGCCCTCCTGATCATTTTAATGTATAATTCATTCAAATCGATCCTGTGGTTTGGTAGAAATTAACAGTTTACTAATTTTAGAAAAATGTTATAATTTTATTTGGAGCGGTTGTGGAGTTGCCATACTGCAGAAATCCGCTATCCCCGTTATATATCGATATAAATACCTACATTTTGGCTTATGTCATGGCTCCACACGCTGTCTCGCTAGTTAAATAGTGTGAGATGATGATTTGTAAATGACTTGAAATCTCGAAATCTGTGGGTTTGATTTGGCTGAAATTAATTCAGAAATTACTTTAAAGCAAACTTGAATTTCTCGAAATCTGTGGGTTTGATTTGGCTGAAATTAATTCAGAAATGATTTAAAAACATGCCCCTTCTTTTGCGATTCCGTGCAAGTTGGCACAACCTCTGTGAGAGTGGCAATAATTATTTAAAGTTTGGGGTGTAAATTTGTTTTTTACATGGTGAATGTCAAGGCTGCATTCGCTGTTTCTGGCGCGGGAAGTGTGACCGCGTGTGAAAAGCCATAATTTAAAAACACTTAAATTTCTCGAAATCTGTGGGTTTGATTTGGCTGAAATTAATTCAAAAATGATTTAAAAACATGCCCCTTCTTTTGCAATTCCGTGCAAGTTGGCACAACCTCTGTGAGAGTGGCAAAATTTATTTAAAGTTTGGGGTGTAAATTTGTTTTTTACATGGTGAATGTCAAGGCTGCATTCGCTGTTTCTGGCGCGGGAAGTGTGACCGCGTGTGAAAAGCTATAATTTAAAAACACTTAAATTTCTCGAAATCTGTGGGTTTGATTTGGCTGAAATTAATTCAGAAATTATTTAAAAAAATGCCCCTTCTTTTGCGATTCCGTGCAAGTTGGCACAACCTCTGTGAGAGTGGCAATAATTATTTAAAGTTTGCATAGAAAATGTATGGATATGTAAGGTGTCTCGCTGGCGCAGTCAGCGGGAAACGGCCAATTTCAAAATTTGACCATTTAACCCCCACACTGTAAATCTATTTTCTCGAAAACTGTGGGTTTAATTTTCATGAAATTTTCATAAATCGTTCTTAGGAGGATCCCCAATCTGCCCATTTACCGTGCATGTTGGCACAACCTCTATGAGTGGAGCCTTAGACAAATTAATTTTTGGCCCCCTTTTTTATATGGGAAAAATCCGAGGTCGATTCACTGTTAGGCGTTTTACTCAAAATCTGTGGGTTTGATTTTGATGAAACTTTCAGACAAGAAGCTTGAATTAACGCTTAATAACCTGTATTAGCGTGCATATTGGCACAACCTCTATGAGGGGAGCAGTTAACCAAATGGTGGATACCCGATTTTTCGAATGCATTTTTGAAACACTTGCAGACCTCGGATTTGCCCCCAACCTATATAGATCGATAGATATTTTAATTCTAAACAATTTTGCATCAAAGGTTTGTCAATTCGGCCCCCAAATAGCCAGAAAATTTAAAAATAATAATGGCTCCAGTGTTCCAAATTCCACCGTTCCACTTTCGTTGCTAACTCGTCGACGCTAATTTGACGTACATGTAGAGAACGGACGTTGTCATCAGCAAGCATATCATAAATATTGCAAGCTGCACCCGTTACCCTAAGACTGAAAACGGTGACGTGAGACCAAATAGCCAAACTTTTCACCAGTTCTGATGATTGGTAGCGGAAGAACGTTGAGCTGATTCTTCGCAGAATCGAAGAATCCGATGAAGTCTCTGGAATGCTGCATACTTTCACTGATTTATCGAGCATTGAGTTAATTAAATCTAATTTAAAAAAAAATACGTATTACATTTATATCAAATTCATTTGTCAAATGAATTTTTTTTTTACATTTTTAAAAATCCATTTTATATTATGTAATATTGTGATAAAAATGAGAAATTATATCTGATCACAAACCTTTGATACAACTGCATCAAAAACCGAAGATTTTGAATCGTTACACTATACACTCAAAATGTTGTTTCCCCAAAATTTTAGAAAATCGCCCTAAAATGAAAAATTTTTCTTATTTTAAGAAAATTTTCTATTATTCAGAAATTTTTTTTCTAAAATCTAGGAAAAAACCCCATTAAAATAGATTTTTATGAAAAACTTTTCTAAAATTTAGAAAAATTATATTTTTTCTAAATCTATGGTGTTTTTTCCTATATTGTCCTCGGAAAATTTTTTTAGATTAATGGCGATTTCGCCATTACATTTAGAAAAAATGTATTTCAGACCTTTCTAGAATCTAGAAAGTCGCTATTAAACCCACGGTAAATTTTTCTAAAATAAAAAATTTTTCTGAATAAAAAAAATACTTTTCTTAAAAACAGAAACGTTCAGGCTATACGCTACTGGAATGACCTCCCTAATAATATTAAAAACCTAAGGAACGCAACGCAATTTAAAAAAGATCTTACCAATTATTTGAAAAGCACAACATCATCATAATACTATTATTATTACACTCTATCTGTTTAATTTAAATTATTTGATGTTAAACGTAACTATTTTTCTTTGTTTATTTTGTATTCCTCTTTATTAATTTTGTATTAGCTTTTAAGTTTTGTAAAATACCCTATTATTAATTTTTCAAAGTGACCGATGTAATAATTTATAAGACCTAGTCTTGTCGCATCGGTATAAAACAAATAAATAAATTAAATTAAAAAAGTGAAAATAGGAAAATGCCACACATTCTAGAAAATTTGTATCATGCCTTTTCACACATTTATAGTTTTTATTCTTTCTATGAATAAGAAGAAGACATGAGGCTAGTCCGCGGCGTATGTAAATGTTTATATGCGTATGTGATCGAGAATTTTCTTGTGGGTAACTGTAACTTTTATTGCGTTGTTTTTTGGGAAATGTTGCTGGCGTTCCGCTGTTTCTTCAACCCTTCTAGTCAGTTTGAAATAGGCACTCGAAGTAATAAGTTGTGTTGAACCTGTGCATTTAATAAAGGTACGGTGCGAACCCTTAAAAAAATTAAATTTATGCAAATACCTAGGTAAGTTATTGAAATAATATTAAAATGTCCATATGTAACATTTCAGGGTGTATATAAAATTGGTAAGTGTGTAAAAATTTCCATATTATTAATTTTTATATTTATTATATATTAATAAATTGTTTGGCCCAAATACGCTTATTTTTTAATTATTATTAATTTTATCGATTACAGAAAATAGTTTAATATCAGGTATGCTTGATTTACCGGTAAGTAAAAATATTTATGTTTTAATATATTAAAAAAATGATTAATTTTTTCTTAATTTCTTTTCTTTTTGTCTTTTCTGTTTTCATTTTTTTATTTAGGAAACATTAAAATTTTTCTCTACTTTCTCATTTTTTTTAGGAAATATAATAATTCTCTTTTCAGCATATTTATTTGAGAGTTTGTAAACATATCGATAGCGCACAAAATAAAAATGAATTTTATTTGGAAAAATTATTTGTGGTATTTTTTCTGATTTTTAGAAATAAAATGTTCTGGAAATAAGAAATATCCTTTCTAACTTTAAGAAAAGTACTTTCTAGATTTTATGAAAATTTTTCTTAATTTTAGAAAAATATTTTTACTTTTAAGAAAATGTTTTCTATATTTAAGAAAAATCCTTTCTAAAATGTATGGAGAATCACCATCGACTTAAATCCATGGCGAATTTCTTAATTTAATGGCGATTTCAGGCTGTTTATACCCTTGCAGAGGGTATAATGATTTCAGTCAGAATTTTGCAACGCAGTGAAGGAGACGTTTCCGACCCTATAAAGTATATATATTCTTGATCAGGATCACTAGCCGAGTCGATCTAGCCATGTCCGTCTGTCCGTCCGTTTCTACGCAAACTAGTCCCTCAGTTTAAAAGTCTTCTTTCTAATGCAGGTAGTATATAAGTCGGAGCCGGCCAAATCGGACAACTATATCTTATAGCTCCCATAGGAATAATAGGAAAAATAATTGAAAAAAATATAACTTATGTGTTTTTTTACATATTACCTTATGCTCTTGGAAATATCATTTTTTTTAACTTTTCTGAATTTTTAGTGTAGGCTGGATGACCACTTTAGGTGGCCAAAAGTAATTTTTTGAAAGTCCTTAAAATTAGGATCTAATGAAGTCATTCTGTTAGAATAACATCAGACTTTAATGTTACGTACCACAAATTTTAACGAGGCTCTCACTGTGACGGGCGCACGTGGAGCAAAGGATTGTAAAAAATAAGAACTTTTAAATTAATTCAAATGACAATTTAACGATTTAAATGGCATGGAAAGAGGATGGATTTAACAAATTTTTAAGTGTTAAAATACAATGCGGTTCCTTGCAATTGACAGTTTATTTATAGCCCTTTTCATTTTTAACAAATCAGTTTATACTCGGTTAATATTTAATTTATACTCGGTTTTAGGGAATTCAATTCTTGTTGTGCGCAATTTTCCTAAAATCTTTAAATAAAGGCCTCGACCTAAAACAGCAAAACACACGCAAAATTAGTACACAAATTGCAGGTACGATGAAATTTCTAAGGAACGGTATTCAGTTATGGTTCTAAATATATATTAATAATTAAAAAAGTATTTTACATCGGCTTTTCAAAAGAATAACTTTGCTTAAAAGTATTTTTGTATTTTTTGTATATCTTATATTGATTCTAATAATAACAAATCGATTACACCTAACAACAAAATGGAAGGCACCTATTTTTTTTTGTGTTATTACTAGACATCGGATTTTAGGTTTTTTTTTTATTGTGGTCAGAAAAATCTAAAAAAAATGCAATAAACTTATAAAAATACAAACTTTAAGAAAATAATGGCATATCGGAAATATGCAGCTTTTTAGGTCAAAAAAGGTTAAGGAATATGCCAAGCATATTTTGACCTATTTTGTTTAGGTCAAAAAAGGTGAAAAAAGGTCGAGTTTTATTTCAAATTCAATGACATAATGTTCAATGCTTTTATGTTGTTGCCGGGGTAAGAGTATAATTTTAGCTTCTTATTTTCTTATAAATTTTTGTTATTGTCTTTGCTTTGTTAGTTTTTACTACCGCAACAATGTAAAGAGTGTTGAGTCAGAGTAAAGTAGTATTTGTGGTTAATAATTATTTATCTTCCCCTGGTAATGTTGTATGGATTAAAGTTGTACTATTAGAGCAGGGGTGCTCAGTCCTATGGCACACGGGCACATTTGTTTTTGTTTTGGCACATAGCATACGGAGCGGCACATCCCATACTTTCCTAGGGCACACGCAAGTTCTTCTTTGTGTCGCTGTCCGTAACGAGCCAAGCCAACAACAATTCCATTGATCTTTTTTTTTCGTCTCAGCTCACAATACAAATTGTTTTTGTCTTTTTCATGATTGTGTGTGAGTCGATACTCGCGTGCGTGTGATTTTCTTTTAATTGTGTTTGTAAATGCACTGCCATAAGGCAGCTTTGAGCACCCCTGTATTAGAGTAATTGGATAAGAAAAGTTGCAACAACAAACTTTTAAAAACACAGGGCGGCAACAGTACTACTATTTTGACCGCAGCTGTATGCTTTTATGTTGTTTGACTAAAATTTTTTTTTTCCTTAAAAAAAAATATAAAATTATATATTATTAAAAGTATGGGGCTTAAAAGATAAAGAGTGTATCTTTTAAAAAACTTTAACATAAAAATAAACCATGAATACGTTTGCATGTGATACCTTCGGAAAGTTGACCAATTTCAGCATTTTTTGAACTTTGAGGTCCTTGTGCTAAGAATCCGTCGGGGAACTTTTAGGAAAGCGCAGTTTAACGTGGGAGTTCGTAGGGAATTCAAAAATATAGCATGCATCGAGGTAAATTTTTGATGTTGCATAGTGTAATTTATTTATATTTTGTATCCTGTATACAGTTATAATAATGATTAGCTTAAGTAGGCATTTGAGCTATGAAACAATCAGTTCTGATTTCGAGTGTAAAAATTTCATATGAGAGAACAAACTCTATAAAGTAGGCTGGTCGATTTATTGTATGGCTACAATTTGGATTTTCACTATTACATGCCTACTTGGTAAAAAAGGTCAAAAAAGGTTGACATATTCCAAAATATGCTTTTAGGTTGAAGATATGTAAAAATTACGAATTCGCAAAAATATGCCGCGTTCAAAATAATCTACGTTACATGAAACAAATTTGTGTGCAAACCAAACAATTTTTGGACTGCTCGTTTAAAATATGTTTTTACCTAAAATCCAATGTCTAGTTATTACTAGTAAAAACATATTTTAATATTCTTTTCATTATAACAAAACTATAAAATAATAATTTATATATTTAATTTTGTTAAAAAAAAATTTTTTTTAGAGCGTCATATTTTTAATATTATACATTCAATTCAAAAAAAATGTTGTAAATGTTGCTTTGTTTTTAAGATATTAGTTGTAAAAGTTGCTTCGTTTTTAAGATATTAATTTTGGCCACAAAAAGTGGTCATCCAGCCTATAGTGCGTTACTCCCTACAATTCATAATGCAGAAGAAGATGGCTTTCTAGGTATTCCAATTACAGAGCGTCCTCTTAATATTTATAAAAGGCAATTAATATTCATTAAAGGTGACGAGGAAAAAGTCGAGGTTGAAAAAATATTTAATCACACTATTCTAAAAATATTCTTTTCTGAAATGATCAGTGAAAAGGCAAACGACATAATACTAGGAGCCATTTGTGGTCGAACGTCTACTATTTTGTTCGAAAATATTAATGATTTTGTTATATTTCAAAATGAATATATGAAAATATTGCGAAATATTGAGTACCTATTCAGAACTTAAAGACTTTATTATTTAAATACACGAAGATAAAATTTACCAAGGAATACAAAAAATTATAATAGTTTTTAGAAACTCATATTTTTACCCGGACTATATATGTATGTAACAGGTAGAAGGAAGCTTTTCCGACCATATAAAGTATATATATTCTTGATCAGGATCACTGGCCGAGTCGATCTAACCATGTTCGTCTGTATGAACGCGGAGATCTCGGAAACTATAACAGCTGGAAGATTGGGACTTGTCATGCAGATTCTAGGGGTTAATATGCAGCGCACGCCCCCTCTAACGCCCACAAACCGCGAGAAACTGTGGCGCCCACAATTTTGAAGCTAGATAAACGGTAAAAGAAATGAGTATTTGTTTCTGTTAAAATATACCAAATTTAAGTATCGATATATACTAAGAACACATTGTACTCATCCCAAAAACATATTGTCCATCTCAAAGTGTCTTACCGCAAGCGTGTGTGTCGCGCTTACTACAAAATAAAGTATAAACTGTATCTACTCGATCCCTCGTTTAATAAACAACAGGTTACGATCCCAAAACGCTTAAACTGCGCGTAAAGTGAAAGTAGAGAAAATTAAATGGATAATTTGTAAAACACCAAATTGAGTTCATCAGAAAAACGCAACTTTCAATCTATTTCACAATGATTCGCAATGACATAAAATAGAAAAGGGCAAAGACAAAAAAAAAGACGCCACAAAAACTTTCGGGAAATATATAACAAAAAATCGTAGGACACAAATAAAAAATGAGTTTCGCGAACAATAACAATAGCATAATTATCCTCTCGGAAGGGATAATTATGATACGTTGAAAATACAAATCCAAGCTCTTTTAATTAAGAATGATGTATGGAAATACGTGAGTTGTCAGTGTAGTAGGCCAACAGATTCCCAAGAAAAAGCCTTGGAGTGGGACATAAATGACTCTAAACAAAATCGGATTTAATTCTATCCATTTCCACATCTGAGTTGAGGTAGGTTAAGAACTGCGTAACATCGAAACAGCTATGGGAAAAACTTAAAGGCATATATCAGTCAAAAGGTCCAGAGCGTAAGGCGCATTTGTTGAAATCGCTCATATTGCTGAAAATGCAAAACGGAGACGACATGCACCTGGACAAAATTCGTGAAATGGACATGTAAGTAATGGATGATCTTGTGACGATCCTGCTGCTTTACAGCATTCCTGACGAGTACGAAAATTGTGTCGCCATTCTTCAAGAATACCGCGCTCTGGACAAGAACGAGACGTGGACTCTGCTAGATCGACCTACAAACGCGGAAATCATCAAGACGAAGTGGGTCCTGCGAACAAAACGACACGCCAACGGTCAAATCGAAAGGCGAAAGGCAAGATTCGTCGCCAAAGGATTTGCACAGACACCTGGTGTAAGCTACGGCAAAACTTTCGCGCCCGTGGCACGCATGAGTTCCATTCGAATGCTCATGGCCCTATCAGTTGAGCTCGGAATGTAAATCCAACAGTTGGACTTCATCAGCGCATACCTCAACGGCGAAATAACCGAAGATGTCTACATAGAAATCCCAAAAGAATTTGAAGCGATCCTAAGTAACGACGACCTCAAAAGATATGCTTCAAATAAAGTTTGCAAAATACGCAAGGCGCTGTATGGTCTTAAGCAGTAGTAATAGCAATAGTATCGAAAGCTTGACGAAAAGCTACAGAGCTTGGGACTGCAGCCGCTAAGTTCGGATCCTTGTGTGTAAATCATAAATAAGAAAGACATGCTCGTTATCGTATTAATTTACGTAGATGACTTAATGGTGGCATCGAATGACGAGAGGGCACTTACAGCGTTAAAATCAGAACTGGCAGGATGTTCGATATGAAGGAGATGGGATTGCTGAAGTATTGCCTTGGAATTAAGTTCGAACAGAACCTTGAGAAGCACGAAATCAAAATGCATCAGCGGTGTTATGCTGAGGTCATCAAACGGTTTGGCATGGAAAACGCCAATACAGTGTCAACACCATTGGCCGCAAATAAGAAATTATCAAAAGATATGACGTCGAGTGATCAAGAAGGATCTCCTGAAACCAAGGACCTACCGTATCAAAGTCTTATAGGCTCATTGATGTATCTGGCAGTATGCACTAGGCCAGACATTTCTCATGCTGTAAGTTTACTTAGCCAATTTATCAGTAATTTTACTCAACAGCATTGGACAGCAGCAAAGAGGGTCCTTCGATATCTCAAGGCAAGTGAACAAAGTGGACTCACATTCAAGAAGACAGGCAAGAATCTTTTTGGCTATGCGGATGCTGATATGCTCAAAAACGGCTCTTACGATTTTCTTTAAAACTTTTAACTGTATAGCACTTGAGATTCCTTAAATTGTGGTATGTATCATGTTGCTGTAAAAAGCCACGTTTAAAAGTTATTCATAAACGTAAATAGCCACTTTTGCCAGCTCAAAACAACTTAAGCTGCCTAAGCATTGAATTTAGTATGTGCGTATCCGAACTGTAGGGTCAAGGAATCCTTAAAATTGTTTTAAACCAGTCCATTTAGGAATCTTTTGTTTTACGACTTTTGAAAAAACAAGCTGGTTTGGCGGGAAAACCGCTGTAAAAGGCTAAATTTCGTAGGTCCGCAATGCCATTTTCTATTGCAAAGTGCCGAAAAAATAAATTTTAAATTTATTGTATTTAATCATGTATGTAATAACACAGGCCGACAAAATGTGACATGGGTCGGTGTCCAGGCCTGCCACAATTTAATTTCGATAAATGAGGCTTTTCTAAGCATAAGTGGCCACTAGTCCATCAGCTCTGGTATTTGCGGTATCTTTAATTTAAGAAAATCACAAATTTTCTTCGTCTTTTGGGATATATCTTCAAGAGTAGTCAACCAATTTCGGTAATGTTTTCGGAATTAAATAGTTACATGTCTCTTTTATACGGTCGTTTTGGAAAATTCCATCTATCTGAACCACAAGAGAAGGTGGGCGCATTAAAAATTTTAAAGTCACAGCAAAGTTTAAAAATCTTCATTTGCGAACAGCGTTTAAAAATTAAATAAAAATATTTTCTTCTACAATGCATTTTTGATCCAAAGACACCTTATGTCTTTAATTTTTAGGACACTCATCAGAATTTTGTGAATTGTTTTGGAATTTCTAAAATTCTTTTTCTTACTTCCTTCACAATGACGATTCACAAACTGTGCCCAAACCTGTCACTATTTCACTAACTCATAACTATTTTTGAGCACAAGTTACCCTTGCTTTAAACATATTTATACATGGGCGTAAGTTATAAGCTGGAGGGGGATTACAGCTTAAAGTAACTTCGTAGAGCTTATGATTAAGATTCTAAGCATGCTTTTTTTATTAGTCAACTATGATATAATATTCACGTTCTTTTAAACTTTTCATGATGTCGAAACAACGTGGAAGTTGTAAAAATGAGCGAAACAATTTTTGATTTATTTGTAAACAATTTATCTTTAAAGAAAATATAAAACAAATAACGATAGATGTAGAGGACGCCTATTTAAGTTATTTTGGATTTTAAATGCAGATGAACGAGAAGTGGACACCCAATGTTATATGCAAAACGTGCCAATTAAATGCTTTGGGCTGGAAGAAAGGAGGGAAAAGGACCTTCAGCTTTGAAACTCCCATGATTTGGCGGGAACCACACAACCATTTTAGTGATTGTTATTTTTGCCGCTTTAACTCAAAAGGGATTAATAAGAAAAATCGAGGAACGTGGCAGTATCCAGAGACTGAATCGGCCCAATTACCGATACCGCATTCGGACATGCTTCCAGTTGAAAATGAGAACGCGAAGTTAAAGGCAAAACGCATTCGAAACAAGGATCAATATAAAAATCATTTGTTCGATGAAAATGCCTTAAGTGACCTTATAAGGAATCTAAACCTTTCGAAAGAAGCTGGCGAGCTTCTAGCATCCCGTCTAAAGGATCGGAATATGTTATCGCCTGGGACAAGCGTTTCTTTTTACCGGAATCGAGAAAAAGACTTTCTACCATTTTTTGAAAAAACCAATAATTTTGTATATTGCAGCGATGTAAGTGGTTTAATGAGCAAAATGGGCATCCTTTCCCAATTACAGATTTTTGGCCAAAAAATTAACTTTCTGGCCCAGTGTTCAATGGTTTTTAAGATCCTGCACTCAAAAAAAAAACAGCCCGAAATCGCCATTAAATGAAGAAATTCGCCATGGATTTAAGTCGATGGCGATTCTCCATACATTTTAGAAAGGATTTTTCTAAATATAGAATCAATTTTCTAAACAGTAGAAATATTTTTCTAAAATCTAGAAAAATTTGCCATACATTTCAGAAATTTTTCTAAAATCTAGAAAGTACTTTTCTTAAAGTTAGAAAGGATATTTCTTATTTCCAGAACATTTTATTTCTAAAAATCAGAAAAAATACCACAAATAATTTTTCCAAATAAAATTCATTTTTATTTTGTGCGCTATCGATATGTTTACAAACTCTTAAATAAATATGCTGAAAAGATAATTATTATATTTCCTAAAAAAATTATTAATGTTTCCTAAATAAAAAAAAGAAAACAAAAAAAGAAAAAGAAAAGAAATTAAGAAAAAATTAATAATTTTTTTATATATTAAAACATTAATATTTTTACTAACCTGTAAATCACCTAAAACAATACCTGATATTAAACTATTTTCTGTAATCGAAAAAAATTAATAATAATTAAAAAATACGCGTATTTGCGCACACTTACCAATTGTATATACCCTGAAATGTTACATATTAATATTATTTCAATAACTTACCTATGTCTTTGTATAAATTTAATTTTTTGAGGGTTCGCACTGTACTTTAATTAAATGCACAGTTTCAACACAACTTATTACTTTGACGACAAGGGTTCAAGAGACAGCGCAACGCCCGCAACATTCTCGTCTGCATTTCCCAAAAAAACAACGCAATAAAAGTTACAGTTACCCACAAGAAAATTCTCGATCACATACGCATATAAACATTTACATTTGTATACATACATATGTACATACATACGCCAAAAACTGTCGTCGCAACGCGCCGCGGACTAGCCTCATGTCTTCTTCATATTCATAGAAAGAATAAAAACAATAAATGAGTGAAAAGGCATGATACAAATTTTCTAAAATGTATGGCAATTTCCTATTTCCACTTTTCTGTTTTTAAGAAAAGTATTTTTTTTATTCAGAAAAAATTTTTTAATTTTAGAAAAATTTACCGTGGGTTTAAAGCGACTTTCCAGATTCTAGAAAGGTCTGAAGTACATTTTTTCTAAATTTAATGGCGAAATCGCCATTAATCTAAGAAAATTTTCCGAGGACAATATAGAAAATATCACCATTGATTTTAGAAAAAAAATATATTTTTTCTAAATTTTAGAAAAGTTTTTCATAAAAATCAGTTTCTATGGCATTTTTTTCTAGATTTAAGAAAAAATGTTCTGAAAAGTAGAAAATTTCCTTAAAATAAGAATAATTTTCATTTTATTGCGATTTTCTAAAATTTAGGGGAAAAATTTTTTTGAGTGTGCAGAACTGCATAAAATAAAAACGAAATAGAAGTATCTAATCAATATTTAAAATTGTCAATACAAAAAAATTTAATATAACATTAAACTTTTCGAATTAATACTATGTTTTCGGTTATTCATTGTTTTAATTGGTCTTTCGATGGTTGGTCAATTATGGTAAAACTACTGAGATTTAAATTGTACTGTCACCCAAAGTTCATTAAAGGGTTTAAGCCCCTCACAGAATCGTAGGCTACGCCCATGTGCTTATATTCAAAGCAAAACTACTTAGACCGTATAGATTTTTGTTATTTAAAATTGTGTCAGGTTTGGGCACATTTTGTGAATCGTCATTGTGAAGGAAGTAAGAAAAAGAATTTTAGAAATTCCAAAACAATTCACAAAATTCTGATGAGTGTCCTAAAAATTATGGACATAAGGTGTCTTTGGATCAAAAATGCATTGTAGAAGAAAATATTTTTATTTAATTTTTAAACGCTGTTCACAAATGAAGATTTTTAAACATTGCTGTGACTTTAAAATTTTGAATGCGCCCACCTTCTCTTGTGGTTCAGATAGATGGAATTTTCCAAAACGACCGTATAAAAGAGACATGTAACTATTTAATTCCGAAAACATTACCGAAATTGGTTGACTACGCTTGAAGATATATCCCAAAAGACGAAGAAAATTTGTGATTTTCTTAAATTAAAGATACCAGAGCTGATGGACTATAGGCGTAGTGGCAACTTATGCTTAGAAAAGCATAATTTATCAAAATTAAATGGTGGCTGGCCTGGACACCGACCCATGTCATATTTTGTCGGCCTGTGTAATCTTTCGTCACAAATGTTGATATCAGAACTTTTGTATATTGAAGGTGCGATCGTTTGATATAATTTACATGCACGTTTAGTTTCAAATTGGATCTGTAACAATAACTGAAATAAGCAGGGACCGTAATCATTATAAGTTAAAGAAGAGGGAACGTTATAGTCGAGTGCCTCGACTATCAAATACCCGTTACTCAGCTAAAGCAAGCAGTCTCAAGCAGGGCAAACCAAGCAGCCGCTTCAAAGTGACGTCATCTACCGGTCATTTCATAATTTGATTATAACTTTTTACTGAGTGGGACGATTTAAAAAATTCTTCTACATTTCGATAGGCATTAATAACCCAAACAAAATGGCGTTTACACTTTTGCTCTTTTCGCGGTTTGTGGGCGTTGGGGGGAGGGGGGTTTCCCACTTTGGTCTATCAATATGTATTGATGAAACGACACATTCCTTTTCCCGTTAATCTAGCTTCAAAACGGTGGGTGCCACAGTTTTTCGCAGTTTGTAGGCGTTAGAGGCGTGGCACATCGGCGTGAAAAACTTGCGCTGCGTATTAACCCCTAGAATCTGCATGCCAAATCCCAATATTCTAGCTTTTATAGTTTCCGAGATCTCAGCGTTCAGGACAGACAGACAGACGGACATGGCTAGAGATCCTGATCAAGAATATATATACTTTATATGGTCGGAAACGCTTCCTTCTACCTGTTACATACTTTTGCACGAATCTAATATACCCTTTTACTCTACGAGTAACGGGTATAATTATATTTGTTTTTTAAAGTTTTTCCCGTTTTGTTTTGTACTTGTTTAACCTTATAAATTGATTTCGTAAATATATCACAAGGGATAATTACGAAAAACTATTGGTGTCTTCTCTTGGGCTCGAATTCATGACTGCGAGGTTATAAGGCAAACACGTTAGCCCCTAGGCAAGCTAGCTTTCTAATACACAAGGGGCAAAAGCAAGCACACGAAGTTCAATAGAGGAATTCAGAAAATATAAATATTTACGGCATGTCATTTGGTGGGCTTGAACTCGGTCCTGCGCTCTCCTAAGGAAATAATTTAAATTCCAAAATTGATTTAAAGTGGAAGAACGATTGTTCTTATTTTAAGAACGTTTGCACTAATTTTAAGTGCAAAATTTAAGAACACAAAATTTTTAAATTAAGAACTTTTTCTTAAGTTGGTTTTTTCCCTCAGTGTACATTTTGAAAAGGTTGTCTATAAGTTGGTACACTTTTAAAAGTCAATAAAACTCACACCAAAAGTACACTACACTTTTAGAAAGTATTTATATAGTGGCATTGGTTTGGTGCGAGGCACGAATGTAATCTATTGATAAGGTTCTGGTTTGTGAACCGGATTTTTGATAAGCCGGAACAGAGTTCAGGTTTGAGCAAGAGTTTAAATAAATAAAATTTAATAATTCGGAAACGAAAAATAAAAAATTGTTTGGCACTTTCCTCAATTTTTTTTAAGATTAAAATATATGTTTTTTTAAGGAGATTACATTATTTACTTGGTAAATGCTTTAAATTAATATACAAAAAAGAGAGAACACTATAGCGAGCGCCTAATTAAAAAATACGCGTATTTGCGCACACTTACCAATTGTATATACCCTGAAATGTTACATATTAATATTATTTCAATAACTTACCTATGTCTTTGTATAAATTTAATTTTTTGAGGGTTCGCACTGTACTTTAATTAAATGCACAGTTTCAACACAACTTATTACTTTGACGACAAGGGTTCAAGAGACAGCGCAACGCCCGCAACATTCTCGTCTGCATTTCCCAAAAAAACAACGCAATAAAAGTTACAGTTACCCACAAGAAAATTCTCGATCACATACGCATATAAACATTTACATTTGTATACATACATATGTACATACATACGCCAAAAACTGTCGTCGCAACGCGCCGCGGACTAGCCTCATGTCTTCTTCATATTCATAGAAAGAATAAAAACAATAAATGAGTGAAAAGGCATGATACAAATTTTCTAAAATGTATGGCAATTTCCTATTTCCACTTTTCTGTTTTTAAGAAAAGTATTTTTTTTATTTAGAAAAAATTTTTTAATTTTAGAAAAATTTACCGTGGGTTTAAAGCGACTTTCCAGATTCTAGAAAGGTCTGAAGTACATTTTTTCTAAATTTAATGGCGAAATCGCCATTAATCTAAGAAAATTTTTCGAGGACAATATAGAAAATATCACCATTGATTTTAGAAAAAAAATATATTTTTTCTAAATTTTAGAAAAGTTTTTCATAAAAATCAGTTTCTATGGCATTTTTTTCTAGATTTAAGAAAAAATGTTCTGAAAAGTAGAAAATTTCCTTAAAATAAGAATAATTTTCATTTTATGGCGATTTTCTAAAATTTAGGGGAAAAATTTTTTTGAGTGTGCAGAACTGCATAAAATAAAAACGAAATAGAAGTATCTAATCAATATTTAAAATTGTCAATACAAAAAAATTTAATATAACATTAAACTTTTCGAATTAATACTATGTTTTCGGTTATTCATTGTTTTAATTGGTCTTTCGATGGTTGGTCAATTATGGTAAAACTACTGAGATTTAAATTCTACTGTCACCCAAAGTTCATTAAAGGGTTTAAGCCCCTCACAGAATCGTAGGCTACGCCCATGTGCTTATATTCAAAGCAAAACTACTTAGACCGTATAGATTTTTGTTATTTAAAATTGTGACAGGTTTGGGCACATTTTGTGAATCGTCATTGTGAAGGAAGTAAGAAAAAGAATTTTAGAAATTCCAAAACAATTCACAAAATTCTGATGAGTGTGTTTTAAAAATTATGGACATAAGGTGTCTTTGGATCAAAAATGCATTGTAGAAGAAAATATTTTTATTTAATTTTTAAACGCTGTTCACAAATGAAGATTTTTAAACATTGCTGTGACTTTAAAATTTTGAATGCGCCCACCTTCTCTTGTGGTTCAGATAGATGGAATTTTCCAAAACGACCGTATAAAAGAGACATGTAACTATTTAATTCCGAAAACATTACCGAAATTGGTTGACTACGCTTGAAGATATATCCCAAAAGACGAAGAAAATTTGTGATTTTCTTAAATTAAAGATACCAGAGCTGATGGACTATAGGCGTAGTGGCAACTTATGCTTAGAAAAGCATAATTTATCAAAATTAAATGGTGGCTGGCCTGGACACCGACCCATGTCATATTTTGTCGGCCTGTGTAATCTTTCGTCACAAATGTTGATATCAGAACTTTTGTATATTGAAGGTGCGATCGTTTGATATAATTTACATGCACGTTTAGTTTCAAATTGGATCTGTAACAATAACTGAAATAAGTAGGGACCGTAATCATTATAAGTTAAAGAAGAGGGAACGTTATAGTCGAGTGCCTCGACTATCAAATACCCGTTACTCAGCTAAAGCAAGCAGTCTCAAGCAGGGCAAACCAAGCAGCCGCTTCAAAGTGACGTCATCTACCGGTCATTTCATAATTTGATTATAACTTTTTACTGAGTGGGACGATTTAAAAAATTCTTCTACATTTCGGTAGGCATTAATAACCCAAACAAAATGGCGTTTACACTTTTGCTCTTTTCGCGGTTTGTGGGCGTTGGGGGGAGGGGGGTTTCCCACTTTGGTCTATCAATATGTATTGATGAAACGACACATTCCTTTTCCCGTTAATCTAGCTTCAAAACGGTGGGTGCCACAGTTTTTCGCAGTTTGTAGGCGTTAGAGGCGTGGCACATCGGCGTGAAAAACTTGCGCTGCGTATTAACCCCTAGAATCTGCATGCCAAATCCCAATATTCTAGCTTTTATAGTTTCAGAGATCTCAGCGTTCAGGACAGACAGACAGACGGACATGGCTAGAGATCCTGATCAAGAATATATATACTTTATATGGTCGGAAACGCTTCCTTCTACCTGTTACATACTTTTGCACGAATCTAATATACCCTTTTACTCTACGAGTAACGGGTATAATTATATTTGTTTTTTAAAGTTTTTCCCGTTTTGTTTTGTACTTGTTTAACCTTATAAATTGATTTCGTAAATATATCACAAGGGATAATTACGAAAAACTATTGGTGTCTTCTCTTGGGCTCGAATTCATGACTGCGAGGTTATAAGGCAAACACGTTAGCCCCTAGGCAAGCTAGCTTTCTAATACCCAAGGGGCAAAAGCAAGCACACGAAGTTCAATAGAGGAATTCAGAAAATATAAATATTTACGGCATGTCATTTGGTGGGCTTGAACTCGGTCCTGCGCTCTCCTAAGGAAATAATTTAAATTCCGAAATTGATTTAAAGTGGAAGAACGATTGTTCTTATTTTAAGAACGTTTGCACTAATTTTAAGTGCAAAATTTAAGAACACAAAATTTTTAAATTAAGAACTTTTTCTTAAGTTGGTTTTTTCCCTCAGTGTACATTTTGAAAAGGTTGTCTATAAGTTGGTACACTTTTAAAAGTCAATAAAACTCACACCAAAAGTACACTACACTTTTAGAAAGTATTTATATAGTGGCATTGGTTTGGTGCGAGGCACGAATGTAATCTATTGATAAGGTTCTGGTTTGTGAACCGGATTTTTGATAAGCCGGAACAGAGTTCAGGTTTGAGCAAGAGTTTAAATAAATAAAATTTAATAATTCGGAAACGAAAAATAAAAAATTGTTTGGCACTTTCCTCAATTTTTTTTAAGATTAAAATATATGTTTTTTTAAGGAGATTACATTATTTACTTGGTAAATGCTTTAAATTAATATACAAAAAAGAGAGAACACTATAGCGAGTGCCTAATTAAAAAATACGCGTATTTGCGCACACTTACCAATTGTATATACCCTGAAATGTTACATATTAATATTATTTCAATAACTTACCTATGTCTTTGTATAAATTTAATTTTTTGAGGGTTCGCACTGTACTTTAATTAAATGCACAGTTTCAACACAACTTATTACTTTGACGACAAGGGTTCAAGAGACAGCGCAACGCCCGCAACATTCTCGTCTGCATTTCCCAAAAAAACAACGCAATAAAAGTTACAGTTACCCACAAGAAAATTCTCGATCACATACGCATATAAACATTTACATTTGTATACATACATATGTACATACATACGCCAAAAACTGTCGTCGCAACGCGCCGCGGACTAGCCTCATGTCTTCTTCATATTCATAGAAAGAATAAAAACAATAAATGAGTGAAAAGGCATGATACAAATTTTCTAAAATGTATGGCAATTTCCTATTTCCACTTTTCTGTTTTTAAGAAAAGTATTTTTTTTATTCAGAAAAAATTTTTTAATTTTAGAAAAATTTACCGTGGGTTTAAAGCGACTTTCCAGATTCTAGAAAGGTCTGAAGTACATTTTTTCTAAATTTAATGGCGAAATCGCCATTAATCTAAGAAAATTTTCCGAGGACAATATAGAAAATATCACCATTGATTTTAGAAAAAAAATATTTTTTTTCTAAATTTTAGAAAAGTTTTTCATAAAAATCAGTTTCTATGGCATTTTTTTCTAGATTTAAGAAAAAATGTTCTGAAAAGTAGAAAATTTCCTTAAAATAAGAATAATTTTCATTTTATGGCGATTTTCTAAAATTTAGGGGAAAAATTTTTTTGAGTGTGCAGAACTGCATAAAATAAAAACGAAATAGAAGTATCTAATCAATATTTAAAATTGTCAATACAAAAAAATTTAATATAACATTAAACTTTTCGAATTAATACTATGTTTTCGGTTATTCATTGTTTTAATTGGTCTTTCGATGGTTGGTCAATTTTGGTAAAACTACTGAGATTTAAATTCTACTGTCACCCAAAGTTCATTAAAGGGTTTAAGCCCCTCACAGAATCGTAGGCTACGCCCATGTGCTTATATTCAAAGCAAAACTACTTAGACCGTATAGATTTTTGTTATTTAAAATTGTGACAGGTTTGGGCACATTTTGTGAATCGTCATTGTGAAGGAAGTAAGAAAAAGAATTTTAGAAATTCCAAAACAATTCACAAAATTCTGATGAGTGTCCTAAAAATTATGGACATAAGGTGTCTTTGGATCAAAAATGCATTGTAGAAGAAAATATTTTTATTTAATTTTTAAACGCTGTTCACAAATGAAGATTTTTAAACATTGCTGTGACTTTAAAATTTTGAATGCGCCCACCTTCTCTTGTGGTTCAGATAGATGGAATTTTCCAAAACGACCGTATAAAAGAGACATGTAACTATTTAATTCCGAAAACATTACCGAAATTGGTTGACTACGCTTGAAGATATATCCCAAAAGACGAAGAAAATTTGTGATTTTCTTAAATTAAAGATACCAGAGCTGATGGACTATAGGCGTAGGGGCAACTTATGCTTAGAAAAGCATAATTTATCAAAATTAAATGGTGGCTGGCCTGGACACCGACCCATGTCATATTTTGTCGGCCTGTGTAATCTTTCGTCACAAATGTTGATATCAGAACTTTTGTATATTGAAGGTGCGATCGTTTGATATAATTTACATGCACGTTTAGTTTCAAATTGGATCTGTAACAATAACTGAAATAAGCAGGGACCGTAATCATTATAAGTTAAAGAAGAGGGAACGTTATAGTCGAGTGCCTCGACTATCAAATACCCGTTACTCAGCTAAAGCAAGCAGTCTCAAGCAGGGCAAACCAAGCAGCCGCTTCAAAGTGACGTCATCTACCGGTCATTTCATAATTTGATTATAACTTTTTACTGAGTGGGACGATTTAAAAAATTCTTCTACATTTCGATAGGCATTAATAACCCAAACAAAATGGCGTTTACACTTTTGCTCTTTTCGCGGTTTGTGGGCGTTGGGGGGAGGGGGGTTTCCCACTTTGGTCTATCAATATGTATTGATGAAACGACACATTCCTTTTCCCGTTAATCTAGCTTCAAAACGGTGGGTGCCACAGTTTTTCGCAGTTTGTAGGCGTTAGAGGCGTGGCACATCGGCGTGAAAAACTTGCGCTGCGTATTAACCCCTAGAATCTGCATGCCAAATCCCAATATTCTAGCTTTTATAGTTTCCGAGATCTCAGCGTTCAGGACAGACAGACAGACGGACATGGCTAGAGATCCTGATCAAGAATATATATACTTTATATGGTCGGAAACGCTTCCTTCTACCTGTTACATACTTTTGCACGAATCTAATATACCCTTTTACTCTACGAGTAACGGGTATAATTATATTTGTTTTTTAAAGTTTTTCCCGTTTTGTTTTGTACTTGTTTAACCTTATAAATTGATTTCGTAAATATATCACAAGGGATAATTACGAAAAACTATTGGTGTCTTCTCTTGGGCTCGAATTCATGACTGCGAGGTTATAAGGCAAACACGTTAGCCCCTAGGCAAGCTAGCTTTCTAATACACAAGGGGCAAAAGCAAGCACACGAAGTTCAATAGAGGAATTCAGAAAATATAAATATTTACGGCATGTCATTTGGTGGGCTTGAACTCGGTCCTGCGCTCTCCTAAGGAAATAATTTAAATTCCAAAATTGATTTAAAGTGGAAGAACGATTGTTCTTATTTTAAGAACGTTTGCACTAATTTTAAGTGCAAAATTTAAGAACACAAAATTTTTAAATTAAGAACTTTTTCTTAAGTTGGTTTTTTCCCTCAGTGTACATTTTGAAAAGGTTGTCTATAAGTTGGTACACTTTTAAAAGTCAATAAAACTCACACCAAAAGTACACTACACTTTTAGAAAGTATTTATATAGTGGCATTGGTTTGGTGCGAGGCACGAATGTAATCTATTGATAAGGTTCTGGTTTGTGAACCGGATTTTTGATAAGCCGGAACAGAGTTCAGGTTTGAGCAAGAGTTTAAATAAATAAAATTTAATAATTCGGAAACGAAAAATAAAAAATTGTTTGGCACTTTCCTCAATTTTTTTTAAGATTAAAATATATGTTTTTTTAAGGAGATTACATTATTTACTTGGTAAATGCTTTAAATTAATATACAAAAAAGAGAGAACACTATAGCGAGCGCCGAATTAAAAAATACGCGCATTTGCGCACACTTACCAATTGTATATACCCTGAAATGTTACATATTAATATTATTTCAATAACTTACCTATGTCTTTGTATAA
This sequence comes from Drosophila mimetica, assembly GCA_037075245.1. Classification (NCBI taxonomy): domain Eukaryota; kingdom Metazoa; phylum Arthropoda; class Insecta; order Diptera; family Drosophilidae; genus Drosophila; species Drosophila mimetica. The sequence continues at coordinate 27,796,146 of JBAMCH010000007.1, read as the reverse complement.
ATTTAATTTTTTGAGGGTTCGCACTGTACTTTAATTAAATGCACAGTTTCAACACAACTTATTACTTTGACGACAAGGGTTCAAGAGACAGCGCAACGCCCGCAACATTCTCGTCTGCATTTCCCAAAAAAACAACGCAATAAAAGTTACAGTTACCCACAAGAAAATTCTCGATCACATACGCATATAAACATTTACATTTGTATACATACATATGCACATACATACGCCAAAAACTGTCGTCGCAACGCGCCGCGGACTAGCCTCATGTCTTCTTCATATTCATAGAAAGAATAAAAACAATAAATGAGTGAAAAGGCATGATACAAATTTTCTAAAATGTATGGCAATTTCCTATTTCCACTTTTCTGTTTTTAAGAAAAGTATTTTTTTTATTCAGAAAAAATTTTTTAATTTTAGAAAAATTTACCGTGGGTTTAAAGCGACTTTCCAGATTCTAGAAAGGTCTGAAGTACATTTTTTCTAAATTTAATGGCGAAATCGCCATTAATCTAAGAAAATTTTCCGAGGACAATATAGAAAATATCACCATTGATTTTAGAAAAAAAATATATTTTTTCTAAATTTTAGAAAAGTTTTTCATAAAAATCAGTTTCTATGGCATTTTTTTCTAGATTTAAGAAAAAATGTTCTGAAAAGTAGAAAATTTCCTTAAAATAAGAATAATTTTCATTTTATGGCGATTTTCTAAAATTTAGGGGAAAAATTTTTTTGAGTGTGCAGAACTGCATAAAATAAAAACGAAATAGAAGTATCTAATCAATATTTAAAATTGTCAATACAAAAAAATTTAATATAACATTAAACTTTTCGAATTAATACTATGTTTTCGGTTATTCATTGTTTTAATTGGTCTTTCGATGGTTGGTCAATTATGGTAAAACTACTGAGATTTAAATTGTACTGTCACCCAAAGTTCATTAAAGGGTTTAAGCCCCTCACAGAATCGTAGGCTACGCCCATGTGCTTATATTCAAAGCAAAACTACTTAGACCGTATAGATTTTTGTTATTTAAAATTGTGACAGGTTTGGGCACATTTTGTGAATCGTCATTGTGAAGGAAGTAAGAAAAAGAATTTTAGAAATTCCAAAACAATTCACAAAATTCTGATGAGTGTCCTAAAAATTATGGACATAAGGTGTCTTTGGATCAAAAATGCATTGTAGAAGAAAATATTTTTATTTAATTTTTAAACGCTGTTCACAAATGAAGATTTTTAAACATTGCTGTGACTTTAAAATTTTGAATGCGCCCACCTTCTCTTGTGGTTCAGATAGATGGAATTTTCCAAAACGACCGTATAAAAGAGACATGTAACTATTTAATTCCCAAAACATTACCGTAATTGGTTGACTACGCTTGAAGATATATCCCAAAAGACGAAGAAAATTTGTGATTTTCTTAAATTAAAGATACCAGAGCTGATGGACTATAGGCGTAGTGGCAACTTATGCTTAGAAAAGCATAATTTATCAAAATTAAATGGTGGCTGGCCTGGACACCGACCCATGTCATATTTTGTCGGCCTGTGTAATCTTTCGTCACAAATGTTGATATCAGAACTTTTGTATATTGAAGGTGCGATCGTTTGATATAATTTACATGCACGTTTAGTTTCAAATTGGATCTGTAACAATAACTGAAATAAGCAGGGACCGTAATCATTATAAGTTAAAGAAGAGGGAACGTTATAGTCGAGTGCCTCGACTATCAAATACCCGTTACTCAGCTAAAGCAAGCAGTCTCAAGCAGGGCAAACCAAGCAGCCGCTTCAAAGTGACGTCATCTACCGGTCATTTCATAATTTGATTATAACTTTTTACTGAGTGGGACGATTTAAAAAATTCTTCTACATTTCGGTAGGCATTAATAACCCAAACAAAATGGCGTTTACACTTTTGCTCTTTTCGCGGTTTGTGGGCGTTGGGGGGAGGGGGGGTTTCCCACTTTGGTCTATCAATATGTATTGATGAAACGACACATTCCTTTTCCCGTTAATCTAGCTTCAAAACGGTGGGTGCCACAGTTTTTCGCAGTTTGTAGGCGTTAGAGGCGTGGCACATCGGCGTGAAAAACTTGCGCTGCGTATTAACCCCTAGAATCTGCATGCCAAATCCCAATATTCTAGCTTTTATAGTTTCCGAGATCTCAGCGTTCAGGACAGACAGACAGACGGACATGGCTAGAGATCCTGATCAAGAATATATATACTTTATATGGTCGGAAACGCTTCCTTCTACCTGTTACATACTTTTGCACGAATCTAATATACCCTTTTACTCTACGAGTAACGGGTATAATTATATTTGTTTTTTAAAGTTTTTCCCGTTTTGTTTTGTACTTGTTTAACCTTATAAATTGATTTCGTAAATATATCACAAGGGATAATTACGAAAAACTATTGGTGTCTTCTCTTGGGCTCGAATTCATGACTGCGAGGTTATAAGGCAAACACGTTAGCCCCTAGGCAAGCTAGCTTTCTAATACACAAGGGGCAAAAGCAAGCACACGAAGTTCAATAGAGGAATTCAGAAAATATAAATATTTACGGCATGTCATTTGGTGGGCTTGAACTCGGTCCTGCGCTCTCCTAAGGAAATAATTTAAATTCCAAAATTGATTTAAAGTGGAAGAACGATTGTTCTTATTTTAAGAACGTTTGCACTAATTTTAAGTGCAAAATTTAAGAACACAAAATTTTTAAATTAAGAACTTTTTCTTAAGTTGGTTTTTTCCCTCAGTGTACATTTTGAAAAGGTTGTCTATAAGTTGGTACACTTTTAAAAGTCAATAAAACTCACACCAAAAGTACACTACACTTTTAGAAAGTATTTATATAGTGGCATTGGTTTGGTGCGAGGCACGAATGTAATCTATTGATAAGGTTCTGGGTTGTGAACCGGATTTTTGATAAGCCGGAACAGAGTTCAGGTTTGAGCAAGAGTTTAAATAAATAAAATTTAATAATTCGGAAACGAAAAATAAAAAATTGTTTGGCACTTTCCTCAATTTTTTTTAAGATTAAAATATATGTTTTTTTAAGGAGATTATTATTTACTTGGTAAATGCTTTAAATTAATATACAAAAAAAAGAGAACACTATAGCGAGTGGCTCCTCGATTGGATACCCTTTACTCGACTAAGCAATTTTAAAACAAGAATTTATTTTATTTGACCAAATTTAAAATTTGTACAGGCGCCATCTTCCTCAAGGCACGGCTACCACTGTCTTGGTAAATTTCAAACGCCACAGCTTTTCGAGTGACATCTTGCTGAAACAAACTTGGGCTGCGTAGAAACTCCTAGAATGAAATTTTTACGAAATGTTCTTTAGAAGATTTCCAATCTGCCCATATACCATGCATGCTAGCACAATCTCTATGAGTGGAGCCGAAGGTAATTTAATTTGATTTGTCTCAACCAACTTTAGGTTCTAGAGTCTGCTCTGCGCTTGCCAGTTATTGTTCGATTGTCAAGAAGAAGAATTGTGTTAACTCGCGCTGTTAACTTGTTGTAGCACTGTACGCCTTTCGTTTTTATTGCACGTTACGTTTTCATTACGTTTGAATTCCATTCCATATTTTACTATCTAGAGGAGGTGAAACATCGATATTTGTGTCAATAAACACCGATGAAATCGTTATTTCTATTGATTGGGCAAATATATATTAATTATTCAGGGTATTCCCTAGACTGTTGAATTGCGAAATTGTTGAAAATTCAACGGACCATATTAAAATTGAATTCTTAAGCAGCTGTTATTTGTTGAAAATTTTTACGTATCTTAAAATACGTAAAGATTGCCTTCCAACTGCTAGTTACTCTCTAAAATGATTACCGAGAAATAGGTAACTTCTAATTCACATTCTAATTTTTTTTTAAGTAAATAACTCGTAACGGTGATACTAAAGTGCTATAGAGTTGCCATGACTTTTATTAAAAATGGTGACAACTCTGGTTTTCAAAAATTTCAACAGCGCCAAGGCTGTTGAATTGCTTAAATTTCTGAAGATTGACTTTGTATGGAACAGCTGATTAACAGCTGACTGAAATTTAGCAATTCAACAGTTTAGGGAATACCCAGATTATGTATTATACACAATTGTATATCTTTGCAGTATATATTCACAAAATATATATAAAAATATGGTATCATTGATATAACTTTTTTTTTAGAAATATTAAATGAATAGGGGGATTCCCTAAACTGTTGAATTGCTGAATTGTTGAATTTTGGTCAGCTGTTAATCAGCTGTTCCATACAAAGTCAACTTTCAGAAATTTGAGCAATTCAACAGCCTCGGGGCTGCTGAAAATTTTGTTGAATTGCTGAAAACCAAAGTTGTCACCTTATTTTACTGAAAGTCATGGCAACTCTGCAACATTTTACTATTCTAAGCTCGCATTATTTACTTTAAAATCTAATTAGCAATTCTATTAGTAGTTTTTTTTACGGAGCTAACAATTTTAGTCAGTGAGAAACAATAAGAAATCGAATTTTATATGTTTTAAGTTCCGTGAAACTTTTCAACAAATAACAGCTGTTTGAAAATTCAACAAGATCCATTTTGGGTCGTTCCCTTAGTTGCTGAAATTGTCTGTTGAATTTTCAACAATTCAGCAATTCAACAGTTTAGGGAATCCCCCTAATGAAATATATGTCATACGAAAAATATCGATATATCGAGTATTTTTGATCATTTTATTGTATCGATAATCGCATCGATGTTTTCCCACCTCTAGTTTCGCTTGACTTTTAATTTTTGTTTTGTGGTAAAATTAATAATCCAAGTACACCAAGAAGAAGCATAACTGACGAGCATCAACAACGGAATGGCGGAAAAAGTAAATATGCGGATTGTAGGCTCCGGCGACTGGATTTAAATGAATTGAATTTAGCAAGCAGAAGACGCATAACAAAAGTACTTTTGCATTCTACGCCTTAATGAAACAAATCTAGTGACGTTTTTCTAGATGTTTGACAAAACTAGGACAAAACAAAATGTACGTAAATGTGAATCGGGCGTTATCAAGGTACTTTTGCAGCGTAGTGCCGTCATACGAACACATTTTTTTCTTTGTTGTTTTTCGATGGGCTGGCTGCAAGCATCTGCATCTTTGTCCTTGGACAAGTACCACCTCGATTATCGGGTGCGCTACACAAATCCCTAAGAGCTGTATTCGAGTACAATTAAATTGATGTTCATTAGAATTTAGTCTGAACTCAGCTCGAAGAGATTTCTGTGGAACCGCCGATAAACTAATATTTTACAGCCGCAGCAGCCTTACTCACAGCTGGGAATATACCGCATGGGATAAAATCACAGATGGATCCGCAGAAGATCACAGAGCTAGCCAGCCTGCTCCGCCAGAACGGCGACAAAATATTGAGCTCCGAGTTTACATTGACGTTATCAGGTGCGAAAGCTGAAATCGAACGTAAACGAACCCCAGCAAATAGTAGTACGCAAAAAATTAAACATGCGGCTATTGACTGATGACTGGGCTTTGTTACCCTTTCAAACCCGCTCTCTTATCGCTTTCATCGTATTTTTCGACATAGGTTCCCTCCTGAGAGCGCTGAACGACTCCTTTACCCTGATCGCGGATATTGAGATCGGTTCCGGCGTCGGCTCCCACCTGCAGTACCAGTCCTTCCAAGTGGTCAAGCCCATCAACGCAAAGTCCAGCGTGTTCTCTGACCTGCAGTTGGTCCACGACTTTGTTCAGAAGACTACTTTGCTGAAGCTGACCTACTTCCCCAGCGAGCTTTACTTCGGGGGCGCCATCGACATCGCCAAGTTCCGTGCACTGCGGCGGCTCGAGGTGAACAAAATCAACATCGACCAGGTGGTGGGAATCCAACCGCTGCGGGGACAGCTCCAGCATCTGATTTGCGTGAGAAGCCTGACCAGCGTGGACGACATTATCACGAGATGCGGCGGTGACAACTCCAACGGTTTTGTGTGGAACGAACTGCAGACTGCCGACTTTAGCTACAATAGTCTGCGCAGCGTGGACTCTGCCCTAGAGTTTGCCCAGCACCTTCAACATCTAAACCTGAGGCACAACAAACTTACTAGCGTGGCATCCATCAAATGGCTCCCGCACCTAAAAACTCTGGACCTGAGCTACAACTGCCTTACGCATCTTCCACAGTTCCACATGGAGGCCTGTAAGCGGCTACAGTTGCTCAACATTAGCAATAACTACGTAGAAGAGCTACTGGACGTGGCAAAGCTGGATGCTTTGAACAACTTAGATCTGTCAGATAACTGTCTGCTGGAGCATTCTCAACTCCTGCCCCTAAGTGCCTTGCTTGCCCTCACCTTACTGAACTTGCAGGGCAATCCGCTCGCTTGCAATCCCAAACATCGGCAGGCAACAGCGCAGTATCTGAACAAGAACGCGGCGTCGGTGAAGTTTGTTTTGGATTTTGAGCCACTTTCTAAAGCGGAGAAGTTGCTGACGGGCACCCAGAAATGGCGCTACATAGGCTCTGTTACCCACCGCCAACCCAGCAGTAGCTCTGTATCAATTAACAGCTCTAGTGCTTCCATAAATACCAGCGATGTCTCCCAGTTTTCCAGCGTCGATTCTCAACGTTCAGTGGCAGTCAAGGGAAAGGATTACCCGATGGAAGCAGGACCGTCGATGGCAATGGACACAACGCGAACTGGCAAGAAAATAACATCGAAAAAGATCAGAACAGTAGACATAGCGGAGAATTTTGAGACTGAGCCAGAAACGTGCGCTGTTCTTACTGGGGCCTTGCCCAACTCCGAAGAGGGAACTGATTCTTCCCACCTCGAGACCAAAAAGCAAATCGAGACACTTCGGCTCACTTATGGCAATCAATGGTTGAAGACCGGCAATGCTGAGCTGATGCTTGGAATTAAATCGCCCCAAGCAACTGAACGGGAGCGCAATGAGGCTCGTCAACTATTCAAAGAGTTCTTAGGGGAATTCTCAGGATCATCAAAAGCGAAACTTCTTTCTAAAGCAGATTCGGAGTATCTTAACACTAGCTCCTCTCCCACAAACAACGATTTGGATGCGAACGATACAAGTGAGCAATCTCTTTATGAGACCTGCACAGAGGTCGAAGTGACAAAATACGAGAGCATTGACAACACCACCAGGGAAGTGTCAGCAGTGGAGCAGTTACCTGATAAGCACGAGGAGTTTTTGAGGCTCTATGCGAGTAACTCAAATGCTGCTCAGGATGAGGACCCAGGTGAGTCATTCTGAAAACTTCTTTAAATCGGCGTTGTGTAATTGTATTTTTAGTATCTGATGCAGAGTCTGACGAGGAGACCTACATAGTTTATCATGAACAAAAGCCGAGTGAGGCTTTGTTTCTCACCATTTCATCGAATTTTTTACGTGAAAAAGATACGCTAACCGAAAGGTATGAGTGCAATTTTACAAAAAGTTAAATTTTATGTAATTTATTCTATTACTGAATAGGACCAAAGCCAAATGGAGTCTAAAAATCCTGGAGTCATGCGAGCGAGTCAAGTCCAATACCTTAAGAATAATTTTCGACACGATACGAAAAGATAAACAGGAACGTATTTATTGTGTGGAGAATACTTTGTGTCAGGTAAATAGATGATGAATTGCCATGAGCAGCTAACGAATATCTTGTTTTTGTTTTTAAGCAGGAATTAGAAAAGAAACTGCGAGATATTCTCTCTCAGCGTGATCTGACCGAAATGAACATATCCATCTATCGATGTGTAAATTGTCTAACCCAATTTACCACTGAGCAGAAAAGCAAGCGATATAAAACAAAGGGTATAACACGGGTCACTCAAAAAGAATGCATTATATTCATTTAAAACTAACATTTTCTCAGACCTGCGCTGTCCAGACTGTCGCAGTGTCTACGTAGCTGAAGTAACGGAACTGTCCTCGTCTTCGATAAAACCTTCTGAGGGCGCCGCGGCAGAGCCCAAACTTTCCCCCGCCATGATTGTGGAGGAAACGTCTGTGGAGGCATCTATAGGAACAACAATTAAGGATGAAAGCAACAGCATTGGCAAGTCCTGGACCAATTTCATTTTTTATATTGATTACCATCCCTTTTATATTTTTCGTTGTAATTAAGCTTATAGTCTAAAAAGCATTCCTTTAGGTTTTGATATTTGATTTGGTTTTGTTTGGTTAATTTTTTAAGTTTGTGTCATCATTACTTAATATTAATTGAATTTGTATTTCTTTTTTTTACCCTTGTAGAGGGTATAATGATTTCAGTCAGAAGTTTGCAACTCAGTGAAGGAGACGTTTCCGACCCTATAAAGTATATATATTCTTGGTCAGCATGACTAGACGAGTCGATCTAGACATGTCCGTCTGTCCGTCCGTTTCTACGCAAACTAGTTCCTCAGTTTTGAAGCTATCGAGCTGAAACTTTACCAAAAGTCGTCTTTCTATTGCAGGTAGTATATAAGTCGGAGCCGGCCGGATCGAACAACTATATCTTATAGCTCCCATAGGAATAATCGGAAAAATAATTGAAAAAAAATTATATCTTATGTGTTTTTTGACATATTAGCTTCTGCCTTTGGGAATATAATTTTTTTAATTGTCCTGAATTTCGAATTAAATAAAAAAATCGGACGACTGTATCATATAGCTCCCATAGGAACGATCGGAAAATTAATGGGAAATTAATAGGGAAAAAATTATAGCTTTGTTAATTGTTATTGTATTCTTTTCTACTCTTGAATATAACTTTATTTTGTTATTTCCGAATTTCGAGATAAATTTTACATAAATCGGACGACTATATTATATAGCTCCCACGGGAATGATCAATCAATTATTGTCAAAATTGCTATAATTCGGTTTGTTGCAAATCGAAATTCAGATTTTATGTAATTTATAATTAAATAGGTATTAACTGCAAGGGTATATAGACTTCGGCTGACCGAAGTTAGCTTCCTTTCTTGTTTTTATATCTTTTGCATGCAAGCATAAATCGAAAATGGCTAAGTCAATCTAACTTTTGTATAATTACATTGTATTTTTTTTTTACTTTTTCTCTCACCCACCTACCGATTAAAAAAAAATAATTAAATCTTTAGTGGCCAACTACAGGCTTTCAACTGCTAAAAGCACACCGAAGCGTAGGAGTTTGATGCAAGCCACAAAAAGTTAATATTCCTATTTATATACTTTTTTATTTTACTAAACAATTTACCTTTTGCTTTTATAATGTAAAGCTAACTCAATACATGCTGTTAAAACAGGTCTTTGAAATGTTTATAATAGATCTGTTAGATACCGTAAAATATGTATATAAAAATTAAACACATTTTTGAAGCTTTAATAACATAGAGAGCAATGCTGCTTCCATTAAATATATTAATTTTTTAATAAGAGAAGCTTACTAATACAGTAATATTTTAGGTTCCGCCAATTCGCTAAACGAGAGCAGTTCTTGCTCAAAAATTACCAACTCGCAGAGCTCTTTCGACTCCAATCAGTCCGTAGTGGGTAGCTCTAATACGGATCGAGATCTAGAGTTTCGGGCGAACGAAAGTGATGTGGACATCATTTCTAATCCGAGCCAGTCAAGCATAGAGGTCCTTGATTCGAACTATGTGCAGAGCGCCAGTCGCAAGACTTCAGAAGAGCGCCGCATATCCCAGCTGCCGCATCTGGAAACGATAACTGATGAAATAATGCTACCTAAAAGTTTAATCAAACAAGACTTCGAACCGGTTCAGGCGGAGCAGAATCTGGATGCAGCTCTTTCAGGTTCCGCAAGACCTGTGTCCCAAGTTCCGCTCACAGAAAGCAGCTCGTCAGGATCTGTAACCGACAGCATTTGTACAACTTACGAGCAACCGGGCATTGCTTCGCCGCATAATCCTTCAAATTCGCTGCCCACTGAGTCAAATGAGGACTCAAAAAGCCCGTTAGAAAAAGCTGAGGAAATTACCCTTCTACCATTTGCATCAGTATTTCAATCAACTAACCTGCTCATGTCCAGTTCAAAGAAGATATTGGAGTCGGAACCTACGGCTTTTGGTACTCAACCCTACAAATTTAACTACAGCGACTTTAATGATATCGATCACCGTCTAAAGCTCTACTTCTACCAGCGAAAGTTTAAGGAGGACGGTGAACATTTTAAGTGGTTGGCAAAGGGACGCGTCTATAACGAGCAGACCCAGGTCATGGGTGAAGGACTCGTGGTCATGTCTAACTGCAAGTGCTACCTAATGGAGTTGTTTGCATTACCCCAAGACGATGTTTCCAAGTGGCTGCGACAGGTCGCAAGTGTGCCGGTTAATCGACTAGTGGCGATTCAGATGCTGCCCTGGAAGCTTGGGTTGTCGTTTGCTTTACGGGATGGCGGCGGATTTATGTTGATGTTGCACGACATGCTCCGCGCCGACAGCTTACTTCTTTACTTGAAACGTAAGTAAATGGTACTTGTAATAAAGTATTGTAAATATTAAAAATAATTTTTATAGACAATTCTCTGCCAGAGCAGTGCAAACTAAATTACCAACCATCGATCGCCCTCAGCAATCAATTGCAGACTATTGCATCCGAACCACTTATGATGTGTTCCCTACTTCCCAGCTGTCAATGGACTTGTGAACAAGAAAAGAACACATTTGAACCCTGTCTGCTCCTAATCACTGAGTCACATTTGCATATATCAGGAAATGGCAAATTCTCATGGCTATCAAACAAAATGCAGGATCAAACAATTCACCCAGAACCAAGCCTCAGCCAGCCTTTGAGCAATTTGGTAGACGTTGAACGTATAACAGATCAAAAATATGTGATCAACTTCATTGACGAGACCCAAAACAAGTGCGAGATATGGGAGCTGCTGTTCGAAACGCATACCAACGCCTTGTGTTGTCTGAATGTCATCGGCAAAGGATGGGAGCAGCTTTTTGGCGTGCCTTTCAGTCTCTCTGGAACGTAGTACATCTTTATGCTGAGTGATCGACAAGTGAGGACTTCCTTACACCACAGAACGAAAGCTAGCCGGTTCTTATTATTGTGCAAAGTTTAGAATTGTTGATTTTTATTGACTGTTATTTAATGTCAGATTTGTTTTATAAACCAACCCTACGTAAATGTAGGACATTATTAGACTAGGTCTTTCAAAATTTATAAAAAATGGTGCTTGCCCGCAAAATAAATGTAAGTATTTATAAATGTATAAGTTATTATTTTTTTAAATAGCTAAAAAATATTTAAATAAAAAAGGAAATTAAGATGTTTATGTTGTAATTGTTGAAAGATGCATAAGAACCCTATGAAGTACATTTATTCTTGTTTAGGGACACTAACTACCAGAGCATATATAAAACATTTAACTATTTCTAGCTGTCTCAAAATAACGCACTTCACACAGAAACTGTTTTTGTTTCGAAAGCTTTTCGGTCTTTGCTCAACTGGAAACCTTTTTTTATACCCTTGCAGAGGGTATTGTGATTTCAGTCAGAAGTTTGCAACGCAGTGAAGGAGACGTTTCCGACCCTATAAAGTGTATATATTCTTAATCAGGATCACTAGCCGAGTCGATCTAGCCATGTCCGTCTGTCCCTCCGTCTGTCCGTCCGTTTCTACGCAAACTAGTCCCTCAGTTTTTAAGCTATCGAGCTGAAACTTTACCAAAAGTCGTCTTTCTATTGCAGGTAGTATATAAGTCGGAGCCGGCCGGATCGGACAACTATATCTTATAGCTCCCATAGGAATAATCGGAAAAATTATTGAAAAAAAATTATAACTTATGTGTTTTTTGACATATTAACTAGTGCTTTTAGGAATATTATTTTTTCAACTGTCCTGAATTTCGAATTAAATTTTAGAAAAATCGGACTACTATATCATATAGCTCCCATAGGAACGATCGGAAAACTAAAGGGAAATTAATAGGAACAAAATTATAGCTTTGTTAATTTTTATTATATTCTCTTCTACTTTGGAATATAAGTTTATTTTATTATTTTAGAATTTCGAATTAAATTTAACATAAATTGGATGACTACATTATATAGCTGCCATAGGAAGGATCGATCAATTAATGTCAAAATAATTCGTAAACTGCTATAATTTTGTTTGTTGCAAATCTAAATTGAACATTTTTGTAATTTCAAATATAATAGGAACGATCTGCAAGGGTATAAAAACTTCGGCTGGCCGAAGTTAGCTTCCTTTCTTGTTTTATTTAAAAACTGTTTGATCAAAGACCGTTTGAACTGAACGGAGCGTCTTCGGCATCAAAAATGGCGATTGCTGGAACACTATTAAAAGGCGTTTTGGGGTGACCACTGTATCTCCTCCAAAAATTATCGGATTTCCATTCTGCTTTTACATTTTGATTAAGAAAAGAAAAAACTCGCTCCCTGGGAAGTGCGATTTTTAATTTTTTTTAAAGAATTTTTGTTGCCCTTCCGAAGTCAAAAATGCGTTTTTCACCTAAAAAATTCGACTTTGTGATTTAAAAATAATACTTATAATACTAGTTAAAAAAAAAAAACCTTCCCAGGGGCGGGCAGAAAAATATGCGACAAATTTGAAAACGATCGGTTTTGCCGTTTAGAAATGCCGATAATCACGGACTTTCAAAACGTGGTTTCGAGAAAAACGTACTTAAACATTGAACAATGCGGTGAGATCAGTGTTGGGACATGTCTAGATACTTTCACCTAGGTACAATTTAGTGGTACCTATTACCTTACCTAGGTATAAAAATAATTGGGTTCCTTTTACCTTACCTAGCTACAGATTTTTATATACTTTTGGAATTATTAAGGTACTTACATAGGTATAAAACAATGAGCTAAGACTGTCCGTCTGTATGAACGCTGAGATCTCGGAAACTATAAAAGCTAGAAGATTGGGACTTGGCATGCAAATTCTAGGGGTTAATACGCAGCGCAAGTTTTTCACGCCGATGTGCCACGCCCACAAACCGCGAAAAACTGTGCACCGACAGTTTTGAAGCTAGATTAACGGGAAAAAGAATGTGTATTCGTTTCTTCAATACTTATTGATTGACCAAAATGAGCAACCCCCCCCTGCTTGAGACTGCTTGCTTTAACTGAGTAAAGGGTATTTGATAGTCGAGGCACTCGACTATAGCGTTTTCTCTTGTTTTCATTTTGTGTATTTGGCGCGCAAAAATGTCGTATGTACGTAAACAAACGGCGTGTACATATGCACAATATACATATAATAAAGTGTTTCTACATAAGAAATTTTTGCGAAAATTCCGTATGTAGAAACGTTTGACTATATATTGTGCATATGTATACGCCGTTTGTTTACATATATACATACGGCATTTTTGCGGGCCAAATACACTTTGGTTTCATAATAAATTGATGTAGTGATGGGCACATGCATAAGTGCACAAAATTATATTAAATAAAAGTGCGATTTTACCCTTATTCACATTTTCATTCTCAAATATGTACATAAGTAATGTATTGATGTAATGTACATTGTACATACATATCTTACACATAAAAAACGGACATATAAAAAAACTTGAGGTGTTTGTGCAGATTTCCTGGTGAAAATAGATGTTATCTTGGATATTTGTTACCCACATTACAAGGGATCATTCACAAACTAGAACAGTTTAATTAATTGGAGTTTTGCGAAGCACTTGTAGATGCCCTAAAAGCGGGTATTTGTAAAAGATTTGCTTTGTTTTTTTTATAAATACCCGTTTTTAGGGCATCTACAAGTGCTTCGCAAAACTTAAAAGATTGTTCAGTTGCGGAGGTGAAATTCTAAGCCCAAAACGAAACAGGCAGAGGGCGAGTTTTTCGAAACATTACACACAAAAAAAAAAGTATGTTCCCGTAAATTCGATATGACCAATGTAAATGGCATGTTATTCATACCCACATCGTTTTTACATGAAATACTCATCAAAGTTACATTAATTAAGGTCATTTTACCGAATTTTCTCTCTCGGAGACTCTGTCACTTCGAAAAAAAGAGCAATACGCCATATGAAGAGCAAAATGACGTGAGTTGAAACGAGAAAGACAGATTCGAAATTCGAACTGACGTGCCTTAAGCATGTTTTCTCGCTGTCTCGTTTTTCTCGTCTGTCTGCCTGTCTATCCGTTTGCCTATCTGTCTTCCTATCTGTCAGTTCTGTCAAATTTACGCTTAAGCATTTTCAAAAAATTTATATTTCGAGCATATCAATTTTACACGGGTCCATATCAAGTTAAAATTGATCTTAAAAAATGTAAAATTGACCTACGTTTCGTATCGAATTTTTTTTTGTGTGTAGTTATGTTAAAAAAAGATAACATTTAAATTGTGATTGAAATGAAAAGATAATCTGTATGTATAAAGTTATGTTATATATTTTTAAGATGACTGTAAACTGAAACCTAGCCTTATTTAGAGTTAAATTGATTCGGCAATGTAATAAAACAAACAAAAAACAAATAAATATAACAAAATAAAATATACAAATTTAAAAAAAAACAATATTTTTACCGTTTACATTTACATAGGTATTGGTAAATAGAGGAACCTTTACCTTACCTAGGTAAAAAAAAACAGTACTTTTCCCAACACTGTGTGAGGTACCTAAAGTTTTAGAAGTTAGAGTACTAGTTTTAGCATAACTTCTAAAGTTTTTGTCCGATTGACTTAAACCTTTTTTTGTAGAATCTTAAAATGTTAATCTTGCAAGACCCTACCTCTCTCCCCTTAAAGAATTCATAATTTACAATATTATATTAATATTACCATATTTATTTTACAATATTACTACTTCAACATCTTAGCGAATTTCAATGTAGCCCAGAATACCCAAAATATGTTACATTTAAGAAACTTTAAACAGAGGAAAAATGTCGCCGGAAAGCATGTAACAGTATATATTCCCGATCAGCATCTCCAGCAGAGTCTATCTAGCCATGTCTGTCTGCATAAACGCTGAGATCTTGAAAACTATTAAAGCAAGAAGATTGGCATTAAGCATGTGGATCCTAGGAGATCCTACGCAGTTTATGAAGGTGCTACGCCCCCTATAATGCAAGCAAACCGCGAAAAGCTGGGGCGCCCTCAGTTTTTACGTTACACGGAAAATTAAATTTGAAATTAATTTGTTTCAACAGTACTTATCGATTGACAAAAGTTCCTAACCCTAAAACCTTTATACGGCTCACATTTATGCGAGTGGTGCCCCTTTGGAAAAATAAAATAAAATCAACATAGAAAGCGTGAATTCTTGTTTTAAAATTGATACGTTTTTACTCATCGCTATTTTGTCATTCACTAATTACTTCTAGCTACAATCAACAAATTGCCTTTAATTACTTTATTACTTATCGCCCAGCTGGTCCGCGATCCAATCCAGATGTTCCTCCTTGAAGCGAGGATCCGCCATGGTCAGAGCTGTGGATTTGGAGCTATAGTAATAGAAAACCGACACTGCGATGAAAGTGGAGAACATCAGGAAAAGCGTGAAAGGAATTTT
This sequence comes from Drosophila mimetica, assembly GCA_037075245.1. Taxonomy (NCBI): domain Eukaryota; kingdom Metazoa; phylum Arthropoda; class Insecta; order Diptera; family Drosophilidae; genus Drosophila; species Drosophila mimetica. The sequence continues at coordinate 27,780,627 of JBAMCH010000007.1, read as the reverse complement.
ACCAGAACTCACTGATTCGTTGCCCCACTGATAAGGCAACCAGACCCAATGGCCAGTGCTGACCATCTTCGCCTGGTGGTTGTCGGTATTGGTAGATGATCCAGAAGTGCTGGGAGGCGGACATTAGGAAGTAGATGGTAATGCTGGTCATGAAAAGCTTGCAGTTCCGCAGGATTATGTGGGACGCACCGACCTGGTACACACACGTTGAGTGCAATGCCAGTGCGAACAGCAGATATTCCGCAATTATCAGAGTATCCTGAACGCTGTAGTTAACTTTGTGTGGTTAGAAAGCGACATTTGAGCATTGAACTTTGAATACTTACACAAAGAGAAAAATCGCTGTCTGTAATCGGTTTCTGGCCAGCGAAAGCCCAAATGCATTGAAGAAGAGGTCTCCTCCCAACAGGGCAAACTGGAGCAGAAGCAACCAGGTGTACCTTCGCAGAGTTAGCTTCATAGCAGTCCTAATAGCGACCAATTGTTTGCGTAGCCAGTTTGTTGTGTCCTTACTATGCGGGATTTGTTGTGTCCTTTGTCTTGGTGACGTCAAAGCAGTTGCCACGGACATGCGCTCTACAAATGGCATTTGATAGACAAATATGTATACGGGGGTAAGTACGTGTAAATTGTTCAAATACTTTTGACCACCCCTGTATAATAAAATAAAAATAAAAATTAATAAAAACATATTTATAGTATATAGCAGGTATAATATAAATCAGACAACTATATTTTACAGCTCTCATAGGAATAATCGGAAAAATAATGGAACAAATTGTAGCTCCAGTGTTTTTAAAGCTGCACATTGGGCCAGCGAGCCGATTTTTCGACGAAAATTAATGTTTTAAAGCTAGGTTCTTCAAATTTGGTACGTATGATAGTGTCGATGCACATAAAAATATATCTAAGTTTCAGACCGATCTGACCACGCCTTCCCCAGCCGCCCATATGAGATAGGTTTCCTCTTATTTATACTTGTACGGTAATAATTTACAGCCCCCATGCCCACATTCGATGGTGCAGGGTGGCTGAACGGTGTTAAAATCCTGAAGTGCATAGACGATCCGACCAGGAAATGGCTGACGCAAACGGTCGGCCAACTGGAGGCGTTGTGGAACAGGGAACTAATCCCATCTTCACTAAAGGCGAAAGTGGTCTTCCCCATCGCAATCCAAGGGGATCAGTCGCTGAAGCTGCTTCAACGGCAGATTCCAGACGTCCCAACGGCAGATTGGAAGATTCTGCACATGGCCAACCCACTACCCAGTGAGGGGGCCAAAGTGCCACTCCGAAGACAAGGGCGCACACATCCTGCAGGCAGGCGAGAAACGGTACTACACTCGCTAGTAGCAACCGTTGAGAGAGCCCTACACATTAAAGAATATGCGCTTGGAGTATTCGTAGATATATCCGGAGCATTCAACAATGTCAAGACGGATTCTTAATGGATAGCCTAGATGCGACCAGCACGCACCCCGCAGTAAGCCTCTGGATAAGAAACCTGCTTAGCTGCAGGCGGGTACTTTCAGTGTGGGGCACTGCTTCCATGGTAAAGGGGCACACAGAGGCACATTACAAGGTGGGGTCCTCTCGCCTCTTCTATGGAATTTGGTGGTCGACGACCCAATTAAGAGATTCGAGAGGAGAGCCCCAAAAATAACTGCCTACGCGGACGACATAGGCATAATTATTACGGGAGTTTGTCCATCGACCCTCAGCTGAAAGCCACTGAAAAGAAGACCTACACCGAGCTTATGGAGAGAACTTAGCGGCAGGCACTGGTCTGCAAAACAGGGGCGCTGAGGTCAACCCCAACTAAAGCTCTAGAAACGATCCTCGGAATCGACCCCATAGACATCCACGCTCAACTAACTGCAGGAAAGGCAGCACAACGTCTAGTTGCATCAGGCAATATGACGACGCAAAGCTTCGGACACTGTTCAATCGGCTGAAACATGATCAACAAAACGGACTACACGACTCCCAGAACGTGTCTGGAGGTTAATACAATCTCGTTCATGGGCCCAGACGACTGGATAATGGGTCGGGACCAGACTCGACACCTCAACATATACACAGACGGCTCCAAGATGGAAGGAGGAGTAGGAGCGGGCTTGTACTATGCGGACCCTGAAATAAGGCTGTCATATAAGCTACCCAGCGAATGTAGCATATTCCAGGCAAAAGTCTTCGCCATAAGGAAAGCGTCATAAGTGGTTCAAAGTTTAAACCGATCATACGATGTGGTCAACTTGTTCGTGGACAGCCAAGCGGCGATAAGATCCATGCAGTCGTCAACGGTCAGTTCCAAAAATGTAATGGCGAGGCACTAGATAACCTTAGCACGACGAAGTCAGTGCGGATCTATTGGGTTCCCAGCCACCAGGGCATCGATGCCAACGAGACAGCTGACGTTCTTGCAAAGGAGGGCGTAGAGCTGACGAACGACAGACAGAACGGAGAACGTGCTAGTTTCCCTCAGAACGCTACAAAGCGATTTGGAGAACCAGGCGCACACGCGAGCAAAAAGCAGGTGGAGGAATACCGAGACTTGCCGAATGTACTGCATCTTTTTAGGAAAGACGGCAGACTGTTAGTTGGAATCCTCACAGGCCACTGTCTGGCCGCATTACACGCAACTACGATCGGAATACTGAACAGCCGCACCTGCAGGAAATGCGATGAACCTGGGGCTATCGAACATCTTATCTGCAACTGCCAGGCCCTCTCACGAGCAGGAACAAGATACCTCGGTGCCCCAGTTTTGGCATCACTAGAAGACGCCTCCAGCGGAACACCAGGCAAACTTCTTGCCTTCGCGAAATACACCTCGATCCTTGTGGACATTAAAACCTAATAAAATATCTCGAGGTTCATACAGATTAGCCGGACAACTAAGGGCCATATTGGCCTAAGCGTGGCCCCGTCCATGAGGGCCGTCCGTGTAACCTAACTTAACCTAGTGTTTTTAGAAATATTAGCTTCTACGCTTGGGAATAACAGTTTTTTTATAGTTTTGAATTTCGAATTTAATTTTATCAAAATCGGACAACTATATCATATAGCTCCCATAGGAAAGATCGGAAAATTAATGGAAACAAAATTATAATTTTGTTAATTTTTTACTCTGGAATATAAGTTTATTTTATTATTTCAAAATTTCGAATAAAATTTAACATAAATCGGACGACTATATTATATAGCTGCCATAGGAAGCATCGATCAATTAATGTTTAATAGGAATGATCTGCAAGGGTATATAAACTTCGGCTGGCCGAAGTTAGCTTCCTTTCTTGTTAAATACACTGGTCGGCATAATTATTTTGACATGTTTGAGAGCAAAAAAAACTCATATTTGAACTTATAATATAAACTTTTGACACCTATATGAAAAGAACACCACAATTCCGTATAAATAACAGAAAAATGTTCTTAACCCATTAAGCACCCTTTGAAAAATTAGAAAATTTTGTGAAAGTCAAATTTTAAACTTTTTTCCTGAGGCTTAAAACAAAAATGTTTTGATGCAAAGTTGTTCCCCAATCAAAATTAACAATAACTGCAAAAAAAAAAATTTCAAAATATTTTTCCTTGTATTTTTTAATTTAATTTCGCTAGTTGAAAAAATAAATAGTACAAAACTAGTAAAAAAAACAACTTGTCTCGGACTGGTACCTTTCGGACTAGAAAAACTCCACAAATATCTAATTGGTAGAAAAAATACATGTTAAAGTATAGTTAAAATGCAACTGGAATTTAACTAGTTGCACTTAAACTACATATGATCCAAAAGAATAGCCTAGAGTGTAAATGTCTTGGAAAATTTAACACAAAACAAATCAAACAGTCGCGGTCCTCGGTTCAATCCTGCAGGGTATTTTGCATTAATGTCCCAAAGTTAACCTTAGCACGAAGTATAGTGCTAATCAGGAGCTTTAATTTGAGTTTAGTGTCAAAAGAAAATAAGTCCTAGAAGATGTTTTTTTAACCTGCAATCCGTAAGAATGTCCCGTGCAACAGCAGGGAATTGGCAAATATTTGGCGAATTGTGAGAAATTCATAAGAAACAAGAATAAAAGTTATAACTTTGGTATAAGTTTATATTCCCTCGCAGCTAAAAAGAAATACTTAACGTTCAATGAAGCCCTTGACTTCACCATTTCGAAACCCTATAAATTTTGTTACGATAAATTATTGTAGATTCGACTAAGTAAATAATTAAACATTCTAAATTGTTCTCAATCAGCCCGCTTCAGCAAAATAGTTAGGCTTACACCAAAATTTCTATTGCACCATACCACATTCGAAAATCAGGGACCAAATATAACTGTTATTTGTAATTTTTCTTACAAAAAAAATCGTGCGCTTAGAAGAGTCCAAAAAATTTGTAAATGCAGGAATATTTTTGTTAGTCATTGGGGTTTACATATCCGCAATGATTTTTATTTTTTGAGTTTCATAATAAAACTTAAAGAATAACTGTTATTTTCAACTTTTATAACACAACACAACAAATATTTCTTATTTTTTTTTAGTTTTATTTTTCGTATATCAGATAAAAGTTATTTATGTTTAAGTGTAAAAAACGTTTTTGGCGCTTTTTTATTTTCTAACTTGAGTTCTGATCTGGTCATCAAATGGTAATTCTGGTCATCAAATACTCATTTTACAGGTAATAGAATGACCTTTCTTATACACAGCATTGAGTTCCATTCATAAGCTTATAAGCTTGTATGTACACAAATGGGTATATTTATTTAATTACATTAAGTTTATTTATTTATTTAATATAAAACTATGGACAGCTCATTGGACTTAAAAATATACAAGAAATTTTCAATATGATTGATTATTTGCGGATGACAGGAACGCAGTGACTCTGGTTGAATTCACATAATAAGTGGTACAATTCTTTATAGTTTTCGCATAAAACTCGGAATGGGTCAAAACGGGAGTAGTTTGACCTGGCAATTTCCAATGCTAATGGCCGAAATCTACGAGTTGGTCTAGAAGGAACATTCCAATTTATGGACGTTATCTGGTGAAGTGAGTCCACACCGCCAGTAAGGAGCTTGTGAAGGAAGATCACGCCAGTACATATTCGACGGTGCTTTAAAGTTGGCAGATTCAAAAAAAGATGCCTGTCTCTCTAGGAAGGTAGTCAGCCTCTAGGGTCCCAGTTCAAGCCACGTAAGAAAAATAGAAGAAACTGCTTCTGAACAGACTCAATCATGTCTTGATAGTGCTCATACTGTAAAGACCATACGCATGAGCAGTATTCCAGCGTTGGACGAACTAAGGAAACATACAGGAGCTTTGTGATATACGGATCATCGAATTCCTTGGACCAATGTTTTATGAAAGCTAATAAGGCCTTAGCTTTATTGGAGATAGTGCTGATATGGCGATTAAAGCATATCTTATGGTCAAATAGGACTCCAAGATCTAGGACGGTTTCAATGCGTTCTAGCGCCGTTCGGCCAATGGAGTAAGTACGCACAGCTGGATTGGAACGAAAAAATGACATCGACTTACACTTATCTGGATTAAGCAGTAGCTTGTTGACTTGGCACCAGGATTGAAGGTTATTTAAGTCAAGCTGGAGCTGCATTTGGGAACCAGGCGATGTCATATGCATACACAACTTGACATCATCCGCATACATAAGAACTTTGGAGGCCACGACATTTTGAGGAAGATCATTAATAAATAGACCAAATAGCAAAGGACCAAGATGGCTACCTTGAGGTACTCCGGAGCTTACGGATACAATTTTTGAAAGTACATTATTAAATAGTACCTTTTGGGAACAGCCTGTAAGGTACGAATGAATCCACATCAGAAGAGTTGGTGGGAAACCAAGAAGGCGCAGCTTGTGGATAAGAAGCTCATGGCACACTGAATCAAACGCTTTGCTAAAATCAGTAAAAATGGTTTGAATAAGGCGAATAAGTGGACTGGAAACAGTCCGCGAACAGGTTACTGATTCCCTTGTCATTTGACGCTGATATGTTGTTCAAATGAAGAGAAGGTGCACTCAAAAAATTTTTTTCCTAAATTATAGAAAATCGCCATAAAATGAAAATTTTTCTTATTTTAAGGAAATTTTCTACTTTTCAGAAATTTTTTTCTTAAATTTAGGAAAAAACGAAACAGATTTTTATGAAAAACTTTTCTAAAATTTAGAAAAATTATATTTTTTCTAAAATCTATGGTGATTTTTCCTATATTGTCCTTGGAAAATTTTCTTAGATTAATGGCGATTTCGCCATTAAATTTAGAAAAAATGTACTTCAGACCTTTCTAGAATCTAAAAAGTCGCTATTAAACCAACGCTAAATTTTTCTATAATTAAATAATTTTTCTGATTAAAAAGAAATACTTTTCTTAAAAACAGAAAAGTGAAAATAGGAAATTGAGATACATTTTAGAAAATTTGTATCGTGCCTTTTCAATCATTTATGGTTTTTATTCTTACTATGAATAAGAAGAAGACATGCGGCTAGTCCGCGGCGCGTTTCGGCGGCAGTTTTTGGCGTATGTATGTATGTATATATATGTAAATGTTTATATGCGTATGTGATCGAGAACTTTCTTGTGGGTAACTGTAACTTTTATTGCGTTGTTTTTTGGGAAATGCAGCCGAGAATGTTGCTGGCGTTGCGCTGTCTCTTAAAATTTTGCAGTCAGTTTGAAATAAGCATTCAAAGTAATAAGTTGTGTTGAACCTGTGCATTTAATTAAGGTACAGAGCGAACCCTCAAAAAATGAAATATATACAAATACATAGGTGAGTTATTGAAATAATATTAATATGTAACATTTGTGTATATAAAATTGGTAAGTGTGTAAAAATTTCCAGTATATTAATTTTTATATTAATTATATTTTTATACATTTGGCTTAATAAATTGTTTGGCGTAAATACGCTTATTCTTTAATTATTATTAATTTTTTCGATTACAGAAAATAGTTTAATATCAGGAATTGTTCCAGGTTATTTACCAGTAAGTAAAAATATTAATGTTTTAATATATAAAAAAAATGATTAATTTTTTCTTCATTTCTTTTCTTTCTCTCTTTTTTGTTTTCTTTTTTTATTTAGGGAACATTACTAATTTTTTTCTCTTCTTTCTCTTTTTATAGGAAATATAATAATTTTTTTTAGCATAGACTTTTAGACTTATGCTTTGAGTTAACAGAAGTGTAAAATAGTTTCGGATAGCTGCGGATTTCATATTTGCAGCGTAACAGGTAGTTATTATAGCATTCGGAATTTTGCAGGAAATAATTGGATTTAGCTACACTGTATTTGGAAAAATCAGATTGGAGCCCTGTTTTCGCGAACTTCTTATACAGTTTCGTCTTTAAACTTTTTAGGTGGGCCAAGTGTTTCGATGACCACGGTGGGCTGGTAGACATTTTTTGAATTATGGAAGGAAGAAGTTTATCAAACAAGGAATACATAATATTGTAAAAGGTTGATACTGAATTATCAAGCGAAAGATTTTGGAGTATAGACCAGTCCACTTTGGTCAGGGAAGCCGACAGTAGCGAATAATCGACTTTCCGGAAGCATCGAGTTCGAATCGCTTTTTCAGAAGTATTCAGGAGCTAAACCACACTATTAAGGAATGGACAGCGGAGTACAGCGCGTTATAGTGGTATCGAAAAAGTCAGATACAAATATAAGGTCTAGGATTCTCCCATTCTGATTGGGTATGGAGTTTCTTTGGCCGAGGGATAAGTCGATAAGACCATCTATGAAATCATTTTGATCGCTGGGAACTAGAGCAGCAAGATCATCATATGGCAACCAGGATAGTTGAGGAATATTGAAATCTCCCAAGACAATAAGGTGATCTGAAGCATCAGCGGATGAGGAAATGTTCCTAATAGCGGCGAGGTGCTGCAATATGTAGAAGCTTCGGAACATGGAGGAATATACGAGCAAGTTACAAAGAGGTTGGAGCTTTGCCGGCATATTTTTACAGCAATAAACTCAATATTAGCCGTTTCAGCAATGGACAACGCATGGGACGATAAGTCGGATTTTACAGCAATTAGGAAACCACCCCCTCGACGTGAGGGCCGGTCACGCCTATAAATGAAATATTTATTGGACATTATTTCACTATCGGATACGGTAGAATCAAGCCAAGTCTCTGTGAAGGCAATAATGCTCGAGTCAAAAGCAGCACTGTTTGCATGCAAACTAGATAGCTTGCTGAGAAGGCCATGAACATTTTGATAGTGCAAAATGAATGGATTATTTTTCACACAATTGATTCCTTAAAATGTATGTCCTTAAATTTAACATTTATGGCCATTTTTACTATTTTTAAGTCCAAAATAGCCTTACATCACCTTTTTAGGCAATGTAGTCCATGTTTTCTTAAATATAGGAATTTTTTTCTGGGTGTAGTTTTGACTGCCTTTAAGGACACGGTAGCGAGAGGTATACGAGTACCACGTATGGGACGTGCATCCTGGACGTTCGGATGAGGCTTGGTCGGAGTTTGAGTACAATTAGAGCTACACACAAAAAAAAATCGATACGAAACGTAGGCAAATTTTACATTTTTTAAGATCAATTTTAACTTGATATGGACCCGTGTAAAATTGATATGGTCGAAATGTAAACATCAAGTTCGAAGTACGTCAGTTCGAATTTCGAACCTGTCTTTCTCGTTTCAACTCACGTCATTTTGCTCTCCATATGCCGTATTGCTCTCTTTTTCGAAGTGACAGAGTCTCCGAGAGAGAAAATTCGGCAAAATTACCTTAATTAATGTAAATTTGATGAGTATTTCATGTAAAAACGATGTGGGTATGAATTACATGCCATTTACATTGACCATATCGAATTTACGGGAAGGAGGGTTGAGTATGAACTTCGGATCTGCCTAGATTAACTGGATCTTTCGGCATGGAATTTGGAGGAATTTGTAAATCTATAGTTGTGGATGATGCTAGCGTATTTAATACACTGTCCCTAGGGATTGTACCTGGAGACAGGCTTTCTCGCTCAGAGGCTGGAGGCACAAAGTTTAGCACCGGGGCGGGGATGGCTAGAGCAGTAGGAGAAACTAAATCATGTCCGGTTGGGGTCAGCATCGATGGGAACCCATCTGCCGGCACCTCAAGGTTGTTGTTATTAGCTATTTTTCTTTTCGGAGATTCGTCCGCAATTTTGTATTCACGGAATTGGGATTCAACTTTGGACATCTCTGATGTTATAACGCGTTTGTCTCATAAAAGTGCGCATACAGTACGCCGTATTAAGGCAAACGCGGCAGGTCCAAAGAAATCCTATTCTTTTTGATGCGACCATTAGCGCCGGCACCAGCGCATTTGATATGTGCACAATTGTCGCACAGCCAACATAGTAAATACGAATCACCAGCAATGGTGCCATTGTATTCGCATTTTTTGGCAGTGCACGGTACACTCATTTTGATAATTAATTTTGGTTAATCAATATGTGTTGAAGAAACGAATACACAATCCTTTGTCCGTTAATCTAGCTTCAAAACGCGGTTTGTAGGCGTTACAGGAGGCGTGACACATCGGCGTGAAAACTTGCGCTGCGTATTAACCCCTAGAATCTGCATGCCAAATCCCAATCTTCTAGCTTTTATAGTTTCCGAGATCTCAGCGTTCATACAGACGGGTGCCACAGTTTTTCGCGGTTTGTGAGTGTTAGAGGGGGCTTGGCACATCGGCGTGAAAAACTTGCGCTGCGTATTAACCCCTAGAATCTGCATGCCAAGTCACAATCTTCTAGCTTTTATAGTTTCCGCGTTCATACAGACGGACGGACGAACAGACGGACAGACGGACATGGCTAGATCGACTCGGCTAGTGATGCTGATCAAGAATATATATACTTTATATGGTCGGAAACGCTTTCTTCTACCTGTTACATACTTTTGCACGAATCTAATATACCCCTTTACTCTACGAGTAACGGGAATAAAAAATATTAAATACATATTTAATAATTAATTGTTTTTTACAGCTTATGTATGTTAATTTTTACAAAACTTATAATGTATATATTATAAAAAATATGCATACATGTATAGATAAATATATATATAATAATATTTTTTTCAGGTGCCGGTGCTTCTTAAAAATGAGTAGATATATATAATATATTTTTGTATTTTAAGTTCACTAATAAACTATAACCTTTTAGCATTTAAGTGTAAATTTAAGTTTTAAAACCATATTAAAAATGTAGATCTTGAAATCGACATCGAATTGATGTTGAAACCGAGAAGACGTAATCTTACTATCGAGAGCACACATACTAAAAAGCCATCCCCAAAACCGAGATGACATCGATGTTGATTTTAGTATTTTTAGTATGATTCGATCTTGACTAGGTTTTGTGATCAAAAAACTAAAATCAACATCGATGAGAACGGTTTTTTTCTCGGTGTAGAAGCTACACTCTGTCAAAGTTGAAAAAGTTGGAAAAAATGCAAAAACGCTGGTATAAATTGCTAATTTAAAAATGCACGCCAAAAAACCGAAATTATTTAGTTAACAGCTGTAAACGGCAAAAAACCACCGTTGTTCCGAGATTCAAAAATGCAAATTCATTTGCTGGCGGATTGTAATGATCATTAGCTTGTTTTCTTTGTCAAAGTACCATCTAACCATATAAGTTATAACAAGAGGGAACGCTATAGTCGAGTGCCTCGACTATCAAATACCCGTTACTCAGCTAAAGTCAGCAGTCTCAAGCAGGGCAAACCAAGCAGCCGCTTCAAAAAATTAAAAAAATTTCTTCTACATTTCGGTAGGCTTTAATAACCCAAACAAAATTGCGTTTACACTTTTGCTCTAGCTTTAAAACTATAGGCGCCACAGCTTTTCGCGGTTTGTGGGCGTTAGGAAGGAGGGGGGGTTTCCAACTTTGGTCTATCAATATGTATTGATAAAACGAATACACATTGCTTTTCCCGTTAATATAGCTTCAAAACTGTGGGTGCCACAGTTTTTCGCGGTTTGTGGGCGTTAGAGGGGGCGTGGCATATCGGCGTGAAAAACTTGCGCTGCGTATTAACCCCTAGAATCTGCATGCCAAATCCCAATCTTCTAGCTTTTATAGTTTCCGAGATCTCAGCGTTCATACAGACGGGTGCCACTGTTTTTCGCGGTTTGTGGGCGTTAGGGGGAGGGGGGGTTTCCCACTTTGGTCCATCAATATGTATTGATGAAACAAATACACATTTCTTTTCCCGTTAATATAGCTTCAAAACTGTGGGTGCCACAGTTTTTCGCGGTTTGTGGGCGTTAGAGAGGGCGTGGCACATCGGCGTGAAAAACTTGCGCTGCGTAATAACCCCTAGAATCTGCATGCCAAATCCCAATCTTCTAGCTTTTATAGTTTCCGAGATCTCAGCGTTCATACAGAACGGGTCACAGTTTTTCGCGGTTTGTGGGCGTTAGAGAGGGCGTGGCACATCGGCGTGAAAAACTTGCGCTGCGTATTAACCCCTAGAATCTGCATGCCAAATCTCTATCTTCTAGCTTTTATAGTTTCCGAGATCTCAGCGTTCATACAGACGGACGGACGGACAGACGGACGGACAGACGGACAGACGGACAGACGGACAGACGGACAGACGGACATGGCTAGATCGACTCGGCTAGTGATCCTGATCAAGAATATATATACTTTATATGGTCGGAAACGCTTCCTTCTGCCTGTTACATACTTTTGCACGAATCTAATATACCCTTTTACTCTACGAGTAACGGGTATAAAAATCATTTCGTTTTGGGTAGACCAAAATAAAAATAGTGCACAAAGTTATAAGCGAATAACGCATTGTCCGTCATAACGCATTGTTTGCCGTGCTTGCCACTGCTTGCTTTAGCTGAGTAATGGGTATTTGATAGTCGAGGCACTCAACTATAGCGTTCTCTATAGTTTTTGGACTATTTTGACATTAATTTTTCAATTCTTCCAACACTCAAAATACCATTTGGTCAATCAATAGGTATTGAAGAAACGAATACACATTCCTTTTCCCGATAATCTAGCTTCAAAACTGTGGGCGCCACAGTTTTTCGCAGTTTGTGGGCGCTAGAGGAGGCGTGGCAAATCGGCGTGAAATACTTGCGCTGCGTATTAACCCCTAGAATCTGCATGCAAAGTGCCAATCTTGTAGGATCAACTCGGCTAGATATCAGGATCAGGAATATGTGGGCGGTTCTTTTACAAACCGAACACTTTTTATTGGGTCACATTTTTGATTTGCCTGAAACTTTTTTTACACGTACTATTCGGAAAATAAGTAAACACGTGTACCCTAGAATCTGCATGCCAAATCCCAATCTTCTAGCTTTTATAGTTTCCGAGATCTCAGCGTTCATACAGACGGGTGCCACTGTTTTTCGCGGTTTGTGGGCGTTAGGGGGAGGGGGGGTTTCCCACTTTGGTCCATCAATATGTATTGAAGAAACGAATACACATTCCTTTTCCCGATAATCTAGCTTCAAAACTGTGGGCGCCACAGTTTTTCGCAGTTTGTGGGCGCTAGAGGAGGCGTGGCAAATCGGCGTGAAATACTTGCGCTGCGTATTAACCCCTAGAATCTGCATGCAAAGTGCCAATCTTGTAGGATCAACTCGGCTAGATATCAGGATCAGGAATATGTGGGCGGTTCTTTTACAAACCGAACACTTTTTATTGGGTCACATTTTTGATTTGCCTGAAACTTTTTTTACACGTACTATTCGGAAAATAAGTAAACACGTGTATCAGGATTTGACCGAAAAAAAAATTATTTTTTTAGTTAGAATTTTTTTAAGTTTGCTAAAAATCGTCAAATTTGGAATCCGATTGACTTCATGTCTTTTTCATTAATTCCTCTAAAACCTCTTCTTTCAAAAAAAAATTTCTAAAAAAAATTAGTTTTTAATTTCTTAAAAATAAAAACAAATTAAAATTTAAAAACAATTTTTAACCATTACCCCCACAAAAAAAAAAAATATTTTTTTTAATATATTCTCCATATTGTTAGTTACAATCGGTTTTCGTAAAAAGTTGAAGCCATTTTCAGTTTTTTAAATATCGAATGTTTTTTAACAAGCCCTCGCCTTTTTTCTATGAACGCCCGCCAAAGCATGTAGTGCATCTCGCTCGCTCATATTACATGCTTATGGTTTTCAAGCTTACGAGTCATGAAGTCAATCGAATTCATATAACCGGAGATACAGATTTTCAAAGAGAGGGTACTTTTCCAAATTTGCCAATTTTTAGCAAACTTAAAAAAATTCTAACTAAAAAAATAATTTTTTTCGGTCAAATCCTGATACACGTGTTTACTTATTTTCCGAAAAGTACGTGTAAAGTTTCAGGCAAATCAAAAATTTGAAAATTTTTTTTTGGCCAAATCTGTCCGGTTTGTAAAAGAACCGCCCATATATACTTTATTTGGTCCGAAACACTTCCTTCTACCTGTTACATACTTTGGCACGAATCTGATATACCCTTTTACTCTACGAGTAACGGGTATAAAGACGACAAATAAATTTAAATTAAATTTTGTTTTAAATGTAATTTAATATGGCCGAAGTTAACTTCCTTCTTTGTTTTTGATAACTGAAACGGGTTTGGATTTGCATTAATGTATAACTTAAAAAAATCGCTTACATGCTAGCAGACTATTAATTTATTAACACTCAATTTAACCCATTACCATAAAATAACACCAACTTTTATATGTACGTATACATTTAGTTGCATTTATTCGCAGACATATCGAGCGTATTCGAATTGGTGTTGGTTGCGGTTTCCGATGCCAAAGATGCCCGTCCTGCCACCATGTCGACGAAACCTTCTGAAGTACTGCTGGTTCATTTCGGAGTAGAAATTTATGGGAAGGTGTCGGGCCCAACTCTGATCATGTTCGGCATTCTGATGGTCCAGAAACAAAAACTTTGATTCCGAGCTGACTTCGGTGGCCGTTACGGGCCGGATAAGCCAGGTCGGATTTAAGGTCATCAAGACCAGAAACCAGAGCGTCATCGTCTTAGACATTTGCAAAGAGACCTAGGTGATTAATTCCGGGCATCCAATAGCTTACTGCAAAGTCGCAGTTGTAGGTCGTCAGCAGTTTTCGAGGCCCGGTGATTCCATTTGCATTTTTTCTGCTCGCTGTCGTTTTACTCCGGGAGTGCGATCAGCGTATTTAGTGTGGGCTATAAAGAGGGTTGGCTTTGAGGGATTAACCAACAGTCACCTTTCGTTCGCCACTTCAGCAGCAAAAAGAGACAGCGAGAAAACAAACCGCAATGGCATTCAACTTTAGTCACCTTCTCATCGCCGGCGTCTTGGCCTTGTCCGCCGTGTCCTCCGAGACCATCCAGCTGCAGCCCACGCAAGGCATCTTAATTCCTGCTCCTCTGGCAGAGAACATCCGTGTGTCGCGTGCTGCTTACGGCGGATACGGAGCTCCAGCTGCCCCTGCCGCCGCTTCCTACGCCGCCGCTCCTGCTGCACCCACCTACTCAGCTTCAGCTGCACCGTCCTACTCGGCTCCCGCTTCCCCATCTTACTCCGCTCCCGCTGCTCCATCCTACTCCGCTCCCGCTGCACCCGCCTACTCAGCACCTTCATCCATTCCGTCGCCGCCGTGCCCTAAGAACTACCTGTTCAGCTGCCAGCCCTCCCTGCAGCCCGTGCCGTGCAGTGTTCCAGCCCCCAGTTATGGATCCGCTGGCGCCTACTCGCAGTATACGCCCCAGTACGCTGTACCCTTCGTGCGAGAACTGTAAGACGCGAACCGATTCTGACTGGACACTTGAATTTACATATAAATAAAGTAAAGCGTTTAAAGTAAATTCATTTCGCTTTTCTCATGAGGGCCATTTTGGATTACAAGAGTATTGTAATAAGGTGCACGAAATAAGTAAGTAGGACAGCTTTGTTTGTGGGATAACATAATAACATTTTATTGCAGCACCAATGGCTATTTTTTTCTTTAAACTTTTTGTAATTGGTAAGAGAATAAAAATATCACAACTGAAATAAAACTTATACAAATATTTTTTAAAAAATAAAGAAAATTTTTTCAAACGAAATAACTAAATAGGACAAATCCAAAAAGTCCAAGTTAACGCCTATTAAACTGAATTTCTACATTTAGAAAGTTAAATTTATTTTAAATGGAACATCCTTTGTTGTTCAACACCTTTAGGATTCGTCCTGGCATGGAGTTAGTAAGGTTCTGTAGCATTTGGTCGTCTAATTTGTCCCACTCTTTTACAATGGCTTCTTTAAGCTCCTTCAGAGTTCCAAATTGTCTTCCATTGGCATAAACTCGTTGGGAAAGTATGCCCCAAAGGTTTTCTATAGGATTTAGGTCCGGACTCTTTGCTGGCCATTCCAAAAGTGGTATTCCCGACGCGGCGAAAAAGGACTTTGTGAGCTTCGCACAGTGTATAGGGGCATTGTCTTGTTGAAAAGTCCACATATCTCCAAAATAGTCCTCTCCAAATGTTACCAAAACTGTTTCCAATAACTCTACATAGGTTGCTGCATTCATTTTGTGTGTTACAAAACATATTGGAGACTTCCCATAATATCCAAACGCTGCCCAAATCATAAGAGAGCCTCCATGGAAGTTTCTTGCTAAGTGGACCTTTTTTGGACTCCGCTTATCGCGATAATAATATCGGTAACCATCAGGGCCATCTAAATTGAACTTTTTTTCATCACTAAAAATAATATTTTTCCACTCCGAGTCCCAAAATTTGTATTTATTGGCAAAGTTCAACCGTGCAGATTTGTGCCTTGGCAGTAGCTCAGGTTTAAGCAGTTTTTTTTCATATGAAACGTTTTCAGAATCTTTTAAAATTTGTTGTACTCGTCGGGTGGATATCGGGAGAGTCAACTGACTTCTGATTTGGGATGCACTGATATTTTCATTGACAGCTAGAAATGTAATTCTTCTTTTGTCTCGGTCATTAACTAAAGGGGGACGACCAGTCCGGGGTTTTTTCCCATGGTTTTCAGGATCCTTAAGTAGTTTTTCCACCGTACACTTATTTCTTCCAACGTTTTCAGCAATTTTACGTATTGACATTCCGGTTTCTCGCAGTGCCAATATTTTTCCACGTTCTATATCGCTTAAATGGGTAAATCCCGGCATATCCTATTAAAAAAATGTACTAAACCTTATCCAATGTACTGATTTCAGCTTTAACTCACTTTTTGGTGTATATTAAGTAAATTTAAATTTATTCAATCACATTTAACGTCGTCACCTTCAAGCAAAGCAAAGAAAAGTGATCTGTCCTACTTACTTACTTCGTTCGTAGAAGCGAACCTTGTGACTATAAATAAATCTAACGGGAAATCCTTGCGGTACTTTTTTAAAGTTCTTTGCTCATAGCTCGCGCTTATCGCTAGCGAAATATTAACGAAAAGAAAAAAGTGATTCATTAAATAATGTAAGCAATGTAATCAGACATATATTTGTCCTAATTACTTATTTCGCACACCTTATTTTAAAAATGCAATTCTTTGAAAAATGTAGACTTGGCAAGTACAAGACGGTGGAAACAAATAAATCTCTTGTACTATGATCACTATAATGGCAGAATAAGAAGATGAAGTATAGGTATTAAAGCTATTTGAACATGCTAAATTAATAACACAAATTTTCTAAACATAATTTTAGGCAGGATAAGTGTCAAAAACGTATATATATTCTTGATCAGGATCACTAGCCGAGTCGATCTAGCCATGTACGCCTGTCCGTCCGTCCGTCTGTCCGTCTGTATGAACGCTGAGATCTCGGAAACTATAAAAGGTAGAAGATTGGGACTTGGCTGCTTGGTTTTCCCTGCTTGAGAATGCTTGCTTAAGCTGAGTAACGAGTATTTGATATTCGAGGCACCCGACTATAGCGTTCTCTCTTGATTACCTTATTAAGATTCACTAATTAGAATACGAGGACGAACAAACGAGGACGAAAGCTAACTTTGGCAAGTATTAAAATACCCTTTACTGCGTTGCAAACTATTGACTGAAATCATAATACCCTCTGCCAAGGGTATAAAAATCAGAAGGGTGAAAAAAGTATGAATGTGCTAAACTAAGATTATTAAGGCTACTTGAGGACATGGCTGGATCGACTCGGCTAGTGGTCCTGATCAAGAATATATATACTTAATATGGTTGAAAACGCTTTCTTCTACCGGTTACATACTTTTGCACGAATCTAATATACCTCTTTACTCTACGAGTAACGGGTATAAAAATAAATTACAATTTGAAATAGCAACAAGTTTCCAGCAAACATTTAGTTTAATTAATTAGCTGATCCTACACGGAACCAACTTAATAACCTCTTCTCAGGCCAAGCCTGCGAAGTAACATTGCGGAAAGCGAAGTTTATATTACTATGCGCCTGGTCGTAGCTATGAGCAAATCCTAATCTCCTCTAAATCCAAGGCCTCCAAATCCAGGACCACCATAGTTATTCTCTACGATAATCTTCTGCCTTCATCTACAATGGAGAAGAGAAATAGATAATCTAAACAGCTCGCGCTCGCTAAAATATCAATGAAGTCGACATACTTGCACATATTGACATATTTTAATCTGACGGTGAAAACTAACGCAGCGTAGCTGAGTGGGCTATCGAGTTACCATTATAACGTAGTGCAAATAAAAGTGCATATTAAAGCGGAAACGGTCAAGATGGCCAAGGTAAACCCTATCAGTTGGATCAGTTGGATCCACATTCTATAGGGAAAGTAAGATCAGAACTGAATGGAAGTTCTTGGAAAAATGGGGTCAGATTCTAACCAACAGTCGGGCCTCGATACATTTATGCCACAGCCGAGCCAATATTATTTTATGAAACCTTATGAAAACCTAAAACCGGAAGGTCAGCACATTGTAGCCTTTGTTGTTATCCGGTGTGTAGGCTGGCCGTTCAGCCAAGCATTTTATGGGATCCGATATCGCATTACCCAATCGTTTGCACTTTCCACTTTTCTGCTTAGCTCGATTCTCTGGTGTGTCGCAATCTTTTCTTCGTAGTGAAACAAACCTATAATATATTTTTTGCAAGCATTCACTGAGGTTTAATGACCTAACCAAATAGATGGTTTAAAAGCAAAAGTTATAGGGAAATTCAAAAACTGATTACACTAGTTTACAGCTAAAATACATAAATGCTGGGACCCATCTTTTTCGATTACTGTTGAGTCACTGATCACGATGAAGAAAATAAAAAAATTGTCCAAAGAATGGTTGTGGAGATAGAGAAAATCGATTGAACATTCTAGGAGGTATGCATATTTTTGTAAAAATGACTCAAAGTCATCATAAGTCAGCAGTGGTACTAAAAATGATTTTCAATGAACGTCGAGATTAAATAGTGTTATTTATTGTATGTACACTTGATTCAAAACCATTTAAAAAATTTAAAAAAAATCAAAATTTATTTATTTTGAAAAAACCAAACATTTTCATTTTTAAATATACCCGTTACTCGTAGAGTAAAAGGGTATATTAGATTCGTGCAAAAGTATGTAACAGGTAGAAGGAAGCGTTTCCGACAATATAAAGTATATATATTCTTGATCAGGATCACTAGCCGAGTCGATCTAGCCATGTCCGTCTGTCCGTCCGTCTGTCCGTCCGTCTGTCCGTCTGTCCGTCCGTCCGTCCGTCTGTATGAACGCTGAGATCTCGGAAACTATAAAAGCTAGAAGATTGAGATTTGGCGTGCAGATTCTAGGGGTTAATACGCAGCGCAAGTTTTTCACGCCGATGTGCCACGCCCCCTCTAACGCCCACAAACCGCGAAAAACTGTGGCACCCGTCTGTATGAACGCTGAGATCTCGGAAACTATAAAAGCTAGAAGATTGAGATTTTGCATGCAGATTCTAGGGGTTAATACGCAGGCAAGTTTTTCTCGCCGATGTGCCACGCCTCCTCTAACGCCCACAAACCGCGAAAAACTGTGGCACCCACAGTTTTGAAGCTAGATTAACGGGAAAAGGAATGTGTATTCGTTTCTTCAATACATATTTATAGACCAAAGTGGGAAACCCCCCCTCCCCCCTAACGCCTACAAACCGCGAAAAACCTTGGCACCCGTCTGTATGAACGCTGAGATTTCGAAAACTATAAAAGCTAGAAGATTGAGATTTGGCATGCAGATTGTAGGGGTTAATACGCAGCGCAAGTTTTTCACGCCGATGTGCCACGCCCCCAAACCGCGAAAAACTGTGGCACCCACAGTTTTGAAGCTAGATTAACGGGAAAAGAAATGTGTATTCGTTTCATCAATATATATTGATAGACCAAAGTGGGAAACCCCCCCTCCCCCCTAACGCCCACAAACCGCGAAAAGCTGTGGCGCCCACAGTTTTAAAGCTAGAGCAAAAGTGTAAACGCCATTTTTTAAATCGTCCCACTCAGTAAAAAGTTATAATCAAATTATGAAATGGCCGGTAGATGACGCCACTTTAAAGCGGCTGCTTGGCTTGCCCTGCTTGAGACTGCCTGCTTTAGCTGAGTAACGGGTATTTGATAGTCGAGGCACTCGACTATAGCGTTCCTCTTGTTTTTTTTTTAAATTCTTTAAATGTTTTTCAATTAAGTGTACATACAAAAAATAACATTATTTTGATGGTTTCTCGAAATAAAAATTCGCGAAAACAGGAGACTTCCCTTAAAAAACATTTTTGGTATCACTGCTGACTTTGACTCATTTTACTAAAATAAGCATACCCCCTAGAGTGTTCAATCGATTTGTGAGTAATTGGCCTCAATTGTTTGGGATAAACGGCTCTTTAAAACTGCATACTCAAAATAATTTATAAATATTTATTAATAATTTTTAAATTGATTGAAATCTAGCTATAGAAAAAAAGGACAAAAAAAAAATTTTTTTTTTGGATTTTTAAACGGTAGATCTCCGGTCCGATCACAAAGATGCATACCCTTTCGGAAAGATGCGTCAATTTCCTTAAAAATGGTGCCAGCTTTAAAATAGTTTGACTATCGGTTTTTGAGAACTGTTAAGTTTAATAAAATAAGTGGTTAAAAATCTGGCTATCTCGAATATCTCCAAAACGATTCTTTGGAAAATTTTTTTATTTTCTTCATCGGGATCAGTGACTTTAAATTAAACCAAAAAATATGGTGCCCGCGTTTATATATAAAAAAATCAAAAGTGGTAAACTAGTGTTAGTTGTAATTGTTTTTTTCCAGCAGATCTGGGGTAATTGGTTTTGTAGGCCAGTATTGATTTGGGCACAGAAGCAAATAATTATGATGACTTTTGATTTTATAAATTTTTTATGATAAGGTGGGCCATGGAACTATATAAATTTTTCGGATATTTTCGACCACAAAAACAGGTATTTTTAAATGCAATGTTTTTATGTTTATGAAAGAAAATTTTAGCGAAGATTAAGGCAGATTTTAACTGTGACTGTCAGAACCATTGTAAATAAAACAAGAGGGAACGCTATAGTCGAGTGCCTCGACTATCAAATACCCGTTACTCAGCTAAGGCAAGCAGTCTCAAGCAGGGCAAACCATGCAGCCGCTTAAAAGTGGCGCCATCTACCGGACATTTCATTACTTGATTATAACTTGTTACTGAGTGGGCCGATTTAAAAAATTTCTTCTACATTTCGGTAGGCATTAATAACCCAAACAAAATGGCTTTTACACTTTTGGTCTAGTTTTAAAACTGTGGGCACCACAGCTTTTCGCGGGTTGTGGGCGTTAGAGAGAAGGGGGAAGGGGGGGGGGGGGGTTCCCATTTGGTCAATCAATATGTATTGATGAAACGAATACACATTCCTTTTCCCGTTAATCTAGCTTCAAAACTGTGGGTGCCACAGTTTTTCGCGGTTTGTGGGCGTTAGAGGGGGCGTTGCACATCGGCGTTAAAAACTTGCGCTGCGTATTAACCCCAAGAATCTGCATGCCAAATCCCAATCTTCTTATAGTTTCCGAGATCTCAGCGTTCATACAGACGGACAGACAGACGGACATGGCTAGATCGACTCAGCTAGTGATCCTGATCAAGAATATATATACTTTATATGGTTGGAAACGCTTTCTTCTGCCTGTTACATACTTTTGCACGAATCTTATATACCCTTTTACTCTACGAGTAACGCGTATAACAAGTGTAAACGCTATATTCTAGTAACTCGACTATCAAATACCCGTTACTCAGGTAAAGCAGGGCAAACCAAGCAGTCGCTTAAAAGTGGCGCCATCAATCGGACATTTCATTTTTTGCCTATAAGTCCGTATGGTCCTATTTAAAAGTTTCTTCTGCATTTCGGTAGGCAATAATAACACAAACAAAATTGCGTTTACACTTTTGCTCTAGCTTGAAAACTGTGTGCGCCACAGTTTTTCGCGGTGTGTGGGCGCTAGAATGGGCGTGGCACATCGGCGTGAAAAACTTGCGCTGCGCATTAACCCCTAGAATCTGCATGCAAAGTGCCAATCCTCTAGCTTTTATAGTTTCCGAGATCTCAGCGTTCATACAGACGGACGACGGACAGACGGACATGGCTAGATCGACTCGGCTAGTGATCCTGATCAAAAATTTACTTTATATGGTCGGAAACGCTTCCTTCTACCTGTTACATACTTTTGCACGAATCTAATATACCCTTTTACTCGACGAGTAACGGGTATAAAAATCCGTTGGTCAAACTAAATATAACTTTCAAACACTAAGCCCCCTAAAGCTTTGGTTCTATTAAGCCAATGTTAAAAAACATTAACAAATTAAGGAAATGCAATTTTTTTTAGAAAACCCCCAAGTTGTAAGTGTGTAGGTTGCTTCACTACTTTTGTATACAAAAATGCCTCAGGTGGCAGAGGTCACTTACTTAAAAAACGAAAACGATGATTAAATTCCGAAAATAATGCTAACTAGGCAGATTGGCTAGCTATATAATACTCAAGAGCATGGGATTTCCATCAGACACCTTTGGTAAAGACAAACAGCGCTACTAGCTGCCGTGCACTTTCAGAGTAATAATCTCACAGCTAACAAGATGAAATCCTTCGTGTGCATCGCTCTAGTCGCCTTCGTTGCCGCCGCTCTGGCTTCGCCCACCAACGTGGCTTCGGCTACTAGCTCCACGGTATCCTTGACTTCCCAGACCAGCGAGTTGGAGGGAGACCTAACCCGTCTACGCAAGTCCGCCTACGGCGGAAGCTCCGGCGGCTATGAAGGATCTAGCATCCCAGCCCCTCCGTGCCCCAAGAACTATCTGTTCAGCTGCCAGCCCAACCTCGCTCCGGTGCCGTGCAGTGCTCCAGCCCCCAGCTACGGATCTGCCGGTGCCTACTCTTCTCCAGTGGCCACCTATGTCGCACCCAACTACGGAATCCCCCAGCACCAGCAGCAGCTCTTCAGCGCCGCTTACGTGCCACAATCTTACGGCTACCAGTACTGAGTGCTAGCTCCATATATATAATGCCACTGACTTAAAATCTATTGTTGAGAAACATAAACTATAATGGATTAAAAAAATGCACCCAAAAAATAATAATAATAAACGACAAAATCAACGTCAAACCTTGAAAAAGAAAGTTGGTTGATATCACATGTTTTTATACCCGTTACTCGTAGAGGAAAATGGTATATTAGATTCGTGCAAAAGTATGTAACAGGTAGAAGGAAGCGTTTCCGACCATATAAAGTATATATTCTTGATCAGGATCACTAGCCGAGTCGATCTAGCCATGTCCGTCTGTCCGTCTGTATGAACGCTGACATCTCGGAAACTATAAAAGCTAGAAGATTGGCACTTTGCATGCAGGTTCTAGGGGTTAATACGCAGCGCAAGTTTTTCAAGCCGATGGGCCACACCCCCCCTAACGCCCACAAACCGCGAAACCCGCAGTTTTGTAGCTAGATTAACGGGAATACCTATTGATTGACCAAAATGGGCCACCAAAAGTTTTGAAGCTAAAGCAAAAGTGTAAACGCCATTTTGTTTGGGTTATTAATGCCTACCGAAATGTAGAAGAAATTTTTTAATCGGCCCACTCAGTAAGAAGTTATAAGCAAATAATAAAATGTCCGGTAGATGGCCCTGCTTGAGACTGCTTGCTTTAGGTGAGTAACGGGTGTTTGATGGTCGAGGCACTCGACTTTAGTGTTCTCTCTTGTTTTTTTTTAATTTAAATCATTGCAGGAATGATCAGTCAGTTAATCAAGCAACACTGCCGCACTGACCATTAACAATGACATGATCGTACAAATTGAAAACATGATGAACACAATGTATTTTTTTATACGGGTTGTTCTTTGCAAAACAATTTGTTTTAAATTTTTAATTATCCTGTACATTTACTTTTTGGTTGACACGCTGGCGATGTTTCAATAAAACGCGTCCTGTGACAATAATATAAAATTTTGCTATAAGCACAAATGTTCCTTTTTTGATTTTAATGTAGATGTTATTCTTTTCCATTTTTAAAGTTATTGTGTCCGTAACTCGTATAATAAAAGGGTGTATTGTATTCGAAGAGACAAGGAATGTTCCGAAAAGAAACTGCACACTTTTTAATGCAAATTTCTCGAAGAGCGAGCTTTCGATCGCGCTGGAAAATGTGCCGTTTGAAAGCTTAATTAATTCTGCGTTGCTGACATATTCTATTTTCACTATCTATCTTTTACTTTCGACAATGGCTGCAATCAAAGAGCAAGTTCGCAAAAAAATTGTGCATAATTACTGTACCGAAAAAGGTGTTTCGTACAGACAATTAGATAAAACGCTATAAAGTTAGTGTTAATAGTGTTAAAAACATTATAATAAAGTTTGGGGAGACGTGTTCTGTTAACGATTTACCAAAAACTGGCCGAAAAAATGGCCCTAAAGATGAAAGTGTTGATAAAAAAGTATTGGCCTTAATTCACAAAAATAATGAAATGTCGGTTCGAGATTTGCAAAAAAGCACATACAAGTACAAGTATGGTACAAAAAATAAAGCGGCGGCATAATTTAAAAACATAAAAAACGAAAAATTGCAAAAAAAAAAAGTACGCGACAAATGGAAGTCGGCAAAAAGAGAGCGAGAAAGCTTTATGATCGCTTGCTCACAGATGCAGTGTAATGTATTATTATGAACGACGAAACTTATGTTAAAATGGACTCAAAAACTATACCAGGACAGAGGATTTTACACAAAAGTAAAAGGAGGGACTGTTGACTACTCGGTGTCGAAAATACACTCTAAAAAATTTGGCGAGAAAGTGCTTATATGGCAGGCCATTTGCACTGTGTTTTAAGAACCAGCTCTTTCTTCACAAAAGGAACAATAAACGCTGATGTTTCTATGAGAGAGTGTCTAAAAAAGCGTCTAGTACCATTTTATAAGAAGCATAATGTATCTACAATATTTTGGCCTGATTTAGCGTCAGCACACTATGCTCGTTCCACCATAGCGTTGCTCTACTCAAAAAACATAAATTATACGTGTAAAGGGGAGAAACCCCCAAATTGGCCAGAACCTCGCCCAATCAAAAGATATTGGGCAATAGTTAAACGCAATTTACGAAAGGATGGCAGAGCGTCAAAAAACATGCAGAACATGAAGAAAAACTGGATGCGTGCAACCAAAATGGTTACAAAGAGTGTGTGCAGAACCTAATGAGCGGTGTTAAGAAAAAAATTCGATCAAAATTAAGAGAAATGTTGCACATTTCTGTAATATTTTTTCGAAATTAAATTCTAATAATTAAACATTAAAAATAAAAAAAACAAAAAGTCAAATCGGAAAAAAACAGGAAAGTTATACTTAAAACAAAGTGTGCAGTTTCTTTTCGGCACACTCCTCAAAGTGAAAGTGAATTAAGGCCGCGCGGCCTTATTTTTTTTAGAAACCGGAATTAGGCCGCCGAAGAAAATACTCCGCGGCCTTAATTCACGCTGTCAAATTTCAATCACCCCAATTGTCTAAATTTTATCCTTTTCACTTTCTCCCAAACCAATTGATTTTCTAAGGTTCACGCTAGTTTGGCGGGAAAAAGGTAGAAAAAGCTTAAATTGTCACGCCTGCAGTTTCTGAACGGCTAAAGATACGGCAATCGTAATTGGATAAATATTTAATAATGATAATTATGTTTCTCCAAAAATATTACTCTACACCAAAATTTTGAAATTACTTTATTTATTTTTTGTGTTTTTATACCCGTTACTCGAAGAGTAAAAGGGTATATTAGATTCGTGCAAAAGTATTTAACAGGTAGAAGGAAGCGTTTCCGACCATATAAAGTATATATATTCTTGATCAGGATCACTAGCCGAGTCGATCTAGCCATGTACGTCTGTCCGTCTGTATGAACGCTGAGATCTCGAAAACTTTAAAAGCTAGAAGATTGGGACTTGGCATGCAGATTCTAGGGGTTAATACGCAGCGCAAGTTTTTCACGCCGATGTGCCACGCCCGCTCTAACGCCCAAAAACCGCGAAAAACTGTGACACCCACAGTTTTGAAGCTAGATTAACGGGGAAAGGAATGTGTATTCGTTTCTTCAATACATATTGATTGACCAAAATGAGCAACCCCCAACACGTTGCGCTGTTGTTGTTTGATAAAAAGTTGATAGACTTAAATCGTTTTCTTTAATAGTAGGTCTTGCAAATGCAAAAATTTTTTTTACCAACAATTGTAAGAAATAATGAAGCTACACGAAAATAATTATTATTTTCGGAAATCGCGTGTATTCCAGCGTACAAAATTTTTTAAATTTTAAATTTCCATAAAAAATACTTAATTTTAAATTAAAAAATTTTTAAAAATATTTTTTTGAAAGATATTAAGATAGCCCACAAAGTTGCATACCAACAATTTATATAACTCAAACGAGTCTCAAGTAGTGCATAACTGAAAAATCGAAGCTTAATTACAAAAAAAAAATTTTTAAATAATCGGTAAGAGTTAAAAAAAAATAAAAAAACCCGATCCCTATTTTTCAATCCTCTATCGATAAAAAAAGTTTGGATTGATTCTGAGATTTGACCCAAATTGGCCTGTCACGTTTGACGTGGAGTGAGCCTATGGCAGAGCTTGCAAGGTTCGGTCAACCTTTTCAAAGTGTTGGAAAAAAACCTGTCATTTACAAACCCTATGAAAAATGGGAGTGAGCTAACACCTTCAAAGGGTTTTGCTTAACAGATGTTACGCTCAGAGCAAAACCCCTTTTTTTAGAGTTACTTCGGTTTCGGTTTCTACTGACTACTTTGCTAGGTCTGTTAAGGAAAACGGTCTTTTGTGAATGTATGAGTGAGTGTGTGTGACCTGTTCAATAATGCTTCAGTCGCAACATTGCTTTTTGATTATTAAAATTCAAAAGGGTAATGGAAAATCCGTAAAGTGTATTTTCTAAAGCTCAATCTGTAAGATTAGACCATTTACCATTAAATTCCAATATTCTACATAATTTAAAAACCTTAAGATTCCAAAACTCCACTTTTGGCATATCTTTCCTATGTAGTAATTAATAACCAAAACAAGAGGGAACGCTATAGTCGAGTGCCTCGACTATCAAATACCCGTTACTCAGCTAAAGTCAGCAGTCTCAAGCAGGGCAAACCAAGCAGCCGCTTCAAAAAATTTCTTCTACATTTCGGTAGGCGTTAATAACCCAAACAAAATTGCTTTTGCTCTAGCTTTAAAACTATGGGCGCCACAGCTTTTCGCGGTTTGTGGGCGTTAGGGGGGGGGGGGGTTTCCAACTTTGGTCTATCAATATGTATTGATGAAACGAATACACATTGCTTTTCCCGTTAATATAGCTTCAAAACTGTGGGTGCCACAGTTTTTCGCGGTTTGTGGGCGTTAGAGGGGGCGTGGCATATCGGCGTGAAAAACTTGCGCTGCGTATTAACCCCTAGAATCTGCATGCCAAATCCCAATCTTCTAGCTTTTATAGTTTCCGAGATCTCAGCGTTCATACAGACGGGCGCCACAGCTTTTCGCGGTTTGTGGGCGTTAGGGGGAGGGGGGTTTCCAACTTTGGTCTATCAATATGTATTGATGAAACGAATACACATTGCTTTTCCCGTTAATATAGCTTCAAAACTGTGGGTGCCACAGTTTTTCGCGGTTTGTGGGCGTTAGAGGGGGCGTGGCATATCGGCGTGAAAAACTTGCGCTGCGTATTAACCCCTAGAATCTGCATGCCAAATCCCAATCTTCTAGCTTTTATAGTTTCCGAGATCTCAGCGTTCATACAGACGGGTGCCACTGTTTTTCGCGGTTTGTGGGCGTTAGGGGGGAGGGGGGGTTTCCAACTTTGGTCTATCAATATGTATTAATGAAACGAATACACATTGCTTTTCCCGTTAATATAGCTTCAAAACTGTGGGTGCCACAGTTTTTCGCGGTTTGTGGGCGTTAGAGGGGGCGTGGCACATCGGCGTGAAAAACTTGCGCTGCGTAATAACCCCTAGAATCTGCATGCCAAATCCCAATCTTCTAGCTTTTATAGTTTCCGAGATCTCAGCGTTCATACAGAACGGGTCACAGTTTTTCGCGGTTTGTGGGCGTTAGAGAAGGCGTGGCACATCGGCGTGAAAAACTTGCGCTGCGTATTAACCCCTAGAATCTGCATGCCAAATCTCAATCTTCTAGCTTTTATAGTTTCCAAGATCTCAGCGTTCATACAGACGGACAGACAGACGGACAGACGGACAGACGGACATGGCTAGATCGACTCGGCTAGTGATCCTGATCAAGAATATATATACTTTATACGGTCGGAAACGCTTCCTTCTGCCTGTTACATACTTTTGCACGAATCTAATATACCCTTTTACTCTACGAGTAACGGGTATAAAAACCACGTAATAAAAAACAAATCTTTTTAGCTGCAGGAAAAATTAGAGCTTTTTAACAGGTTAAACCTCCTTTAGCAGTTTTAAATTTGTTTATGTAGCTTTAAATCAATTCCTAACTATCTAAGAATATCTTCACAACGTTACATGGTTTTATTCAAAATATTTCAAAAGATATGAAAGAACGCGCGAACCATTTTGTAGGAATAGGCTTGGTTGGAATACTTTGATACATTTTTTATCTTAAGGCTTATGATAGTTTATTTGAACCGATCTGCCTTTTATAGCTCTTTATGGCATTTCTTATTAAAAATAGTTCCTTATTTAGTAAATTAATATATTGAAGGAAAAAAAAAATAACACCTAACCTAAATTCAAAATAAAATTCTATGTACATTTATATGCTATTTTAGAATTATCCTGATTTCATATCATAGCAGGCCTATACTTTTCCCTTTCTAGAAAAAACCCATTTTTCTGACTTTTTTTTAACAGTAGACTGTTAACTTAAAATGGTCTCACCGAGTGGTTATTGAAAGACCGATTGCTTTGTTCGGTTGAGCCGAACGGTCGGACCGAAACCGACAAGCAAAACGAAAAAAGGGTTCCGCTTAGAGAGAGAGTTTGTGAGCAACATTTTTTTCTATTTTGGCGAGAGTCAAACTGCCTTAGGAAAATCGGTTGACAGTTATTTGCAAGCTCTGGCCTATGGTGATACTTTTGGTTTTGTTACTGTGTTAGTTTCCAAAAATTATATGTAAAGAAAATTACAGACTAATCAAAGAAAGTGTTATCTTTTTTTGCAAAATTCGTTTGGTTTGTAAAAGAAAAAGCCATCTAAAAAAATTAAATTGTTTTTATCGTGTGCTTCGAAAATTGGAAACCCTCTTTTCCAAAATGTTTGAACTTTTAAGATCTAGTTACACCAACAAAAAAATGTTATAGGGTTTGAAGTTTTTTTTTGTGATTTAATCGCAGTAAATATTTTTGGGTATTTTGTTTTAACTCAGTTATAGTTTATGTTTCTCAGCCGGCAGTGGCATTTTATATATGGAGCTAGCACTCAGTACTGGTAGCCGTAGGATTGTGGCACGTAAGCGGCGCTGAAGAGCTGCTGCTGGTGCTGGGGGATTCCGTAGTTGGGTGCGACATAGGTGGCCACGGGAGAAGAGTAGGCACCGGCAGATCCGTAGCTGGGGGCTGGAGCACTGCACGGCACCGGAGCGAGGTTGGGCTGGCAGCTGAACAGATAGTTCTTGGGGCACGGAGGGGCTGGAATGCTAGAGCCTCCATAGCCGCCGGAGCTTCCGCCGTAGGCGGACTTACGAAGACGGGTCAGGTCACCGAATCCCTGTCCGGCCACTCCCTCAACCTCGCCGTCCTGGGAAGTCAAAGATACCGTGGAGCCAGTGGAATCGGTGGCCGAAGCCACGTTGGTGGGCGAAGCCAGAGCAGCGGCAACGAAGGCGACCAGAACGATGCACACGAAGTATTTCATCTTGATTAGTGTGAGATAAATAATGTTGGATGGGAGCTGGTTGCGGTGTTTGTAGATACCATAGGTGACTGATGGCAATGCAGTGCGGTTCCGAGCTATATATAGCTACTCAAACTGCCTAGCCAGCACTACATTCGGAATTTAATGGATAAATCTACTTCGTTTCTGCCTTAATTACTTTTCTGCTCTATCAGCCCAAAGACTTTAGTAGTTGTTCATCAGCTTTTTGGGGTCATCACTAGGCAGAAAAACGTTTAGGTTCGTGAAAATTTTAACATTATTGCGAAAGGGATCTCTAAACGGTGTAATCCAGCTATATACAACTTTTGGCTAGAGAGAAATCTAGCAAAAGTTAAATTCATTCAGCTCTGTGTGATTTGCCCAATAGACTTATTTTAAAAGCATTAATTATGAATTTAATTAAAACAGGGCATTTACGATAGAATTCTTCGATGTAAAATCAACGATTTAATAGTGAAAACTGACCCAACCCATAAAAAATAGAACAATGCCCAAAAAATAGTAGGTTGCCTATAAAATAGGAGATGACCTACAAAATAGTATTTTACCCGAAAAAAATTGTTGTTTTTTTAAATTTATTTTTTTAACTGTTTTTATTTTGTAATTTAATTTGTTATATTAATTTATATCGAAGCTATTTATAAACACTTACATTTCACAAATACTTAAACTTACAAGTCAGGTTATTGCCTCCACTGGGAATCGAACCGGGGCCGCAGTCATCGGAGTCGAGCACTCTAACCAGTAGGCCACAGAAGAATGATTTTCGTAGAGGAAAATCTATAGACTTAAATTCAACATTTACCAAAAAAAAAAAGGAAAAACATCATCTGCAAAAGCGGGACTAGAACTCACGACCCAGAGATTATGAGTCGGATACTCTAGCCACCCTAAGTCCAGAAAAATAGTTGACCTACAATTTATAATTGTATTTCTAAAAAAACAAATACATGAAGGAAAAAAATAGTTGTGTTACTATATTAATTGTGGTGTCACTATTCAGTGCCCCAAAAAATAAAACAACAAAATACACGCGAACAAATAAAATAGTTTTGCTACGATATTAATTGAGACGTTACTATTAACTTGCCAAATGAATAAAACAACAAAATACATGACAATTTCGTAGATAGGGTTTCTAATATTTTAATTGTTAAATACTATTCAATAACCCAAAAAATAAAACAACAAAATACATGAAAATTTCAGAAAATAGTAAACTACTATTTTTCTATGTTGATTTTACATAGCTTATTCTGTTCTTCTGTTCTTCACTTATAGTTTTTTTTAGCTTCCGAGATTTCAGCGTTCATACAAACGGAAAGACGGACGTACAGACGGACATGGCTAGATCGAGTCGGCTAGTGATCCTGATCAAGAATATATTTACTTTATATGGTCGGAAACGCATCCTTCTACCTATTACATACTTTTGCACGAATTTTCGATTGTAGATCTCCATTAATTCCAGTCGCATCACAAAGCGACATACCTTTTCGGAGAGGTG
This sequence comes from Drosophila mimetica, assembly GCA_037075245.1. Lineage (NCBI taxonomy): Eukaryota > Metazoa > Arthropoda > Insecta > Diptera > Drosophilidae > Drosophila > Drosophila mimetica. Next base: position 27,749,721 of record JBAMCH010000007.1, on the reverse strand, counting down.
CATCTATGTATTTCCTTCAAAATGGTGCCAGTTTCAAAATTGTTGGACTATCGGTTTTTGAGAACTGTTAAGTTTAATAAAACAAGTGGTTACAAATCTGGTTATCTCGAATATTTCCAAAACGATTCTTTTGAAATTTTTTTTACAATCTTCCTAGTGTGCGTTGTCCGTGTTGGTTTTTTTGGTTGTGTTAATGAATAATTTAGTTTGCTCTGCTGCGAAATATGCTCAATGTTGCGTCTGTCTGACGCTCCGTAACAAGGCCCTGTCGGTCTTGTCGGACCAAGTTCAACTCCGACTGAAAGCCACTTATTTTTTGTTTCTTTAAAAACATTAGTAGCATTTTCTAGGATTTTAATGTGTTTTGTGACATTTTGCTATAAAAAACATTTGGGTATCTCGTTTGTTGTCAAAATAATAGGCGTTCGAAAAAATTCGACAAAATGTTTAATTCTTTTTGTAGCAAAACAGAAACCACAACTGCGAAATAAATATCCTCGGTGGACAGTGAGTCCTTAAGAACTCGAATGAACATGGATGACCAACATATGCGTAACTTATAAAAATGTTATAAAAGTAAAGTTCAAGAAATAGCGGTCCAAGGATTGCAAACAATTCGCCGTAAATAATCGCGCGATTTTTTTTTTAAATATTTTTTGCCTCCGGCGCCTTGCACTTCTTGTTCCAGCTTTTAAGTACTTGTATTTCGGCTGGGATTATAAAATTCGTGCATTATTGGTATAGCCTTTCTACTATTTTCTTAAAAAATCGGTACCTGCCTATACTTACATATACATGTCTCTGCAGAAATGCAAACACTTCTTCTTCGCCCATGGCAAGAAAGTCTCTATCACTATGGACGGCAGTCCATGTAGTGACGAAGCGCACCAGGAGAGTGTGCGAAGGCGACTACTATTATATAGCCGCAGAATTGAAAATCTGTTGTAATGGTCCGATTCTACCGAGTGACACACCAATTTAAAGGTATTGCAAAAACTAAAAGGATTGCATACCAAGACCTCAAGAAAATCAATTGGTTTGGGGGAGAGAGCGGTGAAAGTGTACAAGTGAAAATTTAGAAATTTGGATCTTTTGGGGCCAGTGGGAATAATTGGCACCCCGCACAATGTTCGTTGTATTTTTACTGAAAATGCGCTTAATATGAGGGGTCATATCAGAAAATCGGACGCTCCGTTCAAAAGTTATAACGTAAACAAATTTGCGGGGGCCTAATCAAAATGAAATATGAATTCTGTTTGTCAGTTTGTCAGTTTGTCTGTGTGTCCCAAAACATGGTTTTAAAGTCCTGAAAATTTGATATGATGTTCAACAGCTCGATATAAGAAACTTTAGTTCTACCATTTTTGGAAAAACCCGCTAGTTTAGCGGGAAAACAGCTAAAAATAGCTAAAATGCGGAAGGCTGTAACTTCTAAACTACTGAAGCTACAGACTTGTGCTGTATCTCGTTTGAAAGGTATTTTGAAATGCTGTAAGCGCCCGCTATATGTAATTTGTGTAAATGTAATAGTTAAAAAAATATGCACAAAACAAAATTTTTATACCCTTGCAGAGGGTATAATGATTTCAGTCAGAAGTTTGCAACGCAGTGAAGGAGACGTTTCAGACCCTATAAAGTATATATATTCTTGGTCAGCATGACTAGACGAGTCGATCTAGCCATGTCCGTCTGTCCGTCCGTCTGTCCGTCTGTCCGTCCGTCCGTTTCTACGCAAACTAGTCCCTCAGTTTTTAAGCTATCGAGCTGAAACTTTACCAAAAGTCGTATTTCTGTTGCAGGTAGTATATAAGTCGGAGCCGGCCGGATCGGACAACTATATCTTATAGCTCCCATAGGAATAATCGGAAAAATAATTGAAAAAAAATTATAACTTATGTGTTTTTTGACATATTACCTTATGCTCTTGGAAATATCATAAAGTATATATATTCTTGGTCAGCATGACTAGACGAGTCGATCTAGCCATGTCCGTCTGTCCGTCCGTCTGTCCGTCTGTCCGTCCGTCCGTTTCTACGCAAACTAGTCCCTCAGTTTTTAAGCTATCGAGCTGAAACTTTACCAAAAGTCGTATTTCTGTTGCAGGTAGTATATAAGTCGGAGCCGGCCGGATCGGACAACTATATCTTATAGCTCCCATAGGAATAATCGGAAAAATAATTGAAAAAAAATTATAACTTATGTGTTTTTTGACATATTACCTTATGCTCTTGGAAATATCATTTTTTTAACAGTTCTGAATTTCGAATTAAATTTTATAAAAATCGGACAACTATATCATATAGCTGCCATAGGAACTATCAGAAAATTAATGGCAAATAAATATGAACAAAATTATAGCTTCGGTGTCTTTTGACATATTTCCTTCTACTCTTTGGAATATCGTTTTTTTAATACTTCTGATTTTCGATTTAAATTTTATAAAAATGATCAAGCTGTATTACCGGGAATGTGTATTCGTTTCATCAATACATATTGATATTGATTGGCCAGCAGAAGTTTATATACCCTTGCAGATCATTCCTATTCAATTTAAAATTACAAAAATTTAAAAAAAAATTATAGCAGTTTATGTAAAAATACTATTTTGTAGGTAAAATACTATATCATATAGCTCCCATAGGAATGATCGGAAAATTAATAGGAAACTAATAGGAAAAAAATTATAGCTTTGTTAATTTTTATTGTATTCTCTTCTACTCTTGAATATAACTTTATTTTATTATTTTAGAATTTCGAAATAAATTTTACATAAATCGGACGACTATATTATATAGCTTTCATAGGAATGATCAATCAATTATTGTCAAAATTGCTATAATTCGGTTTGTTCCAAATCGAAATTCAGATTTTTGTAATTTGTAATTAAATAGGAATTAACTGCAAGGGTATATAGACTTCGGCTGGCCGAAGTTAGCTTCCTTTCTTGTTTTAAACTTTTTTTTATTTTTCTCAAAAACGGTTCTAACGATTTTCTTTAAAACTTTAAACTGTATAGCCCTTGAGATTCCTTAAATTTTGGTATACAACACATCACTGTAAAAAGTCACGTTTAAAAGTTATTCAGAAACGAAAATCGCCACTTTTGCCAGCCCAAAACAACTAATGCTGCCTAAGCATTGAATTTTGTAAGTGCGTATCCAAACTGTAGGGTCAAGGAATCGTTAAAATTGTTTTAAACCCGTCCATTTAGGAAACTTTTGTTTTACGACTCCTAAAAAAACAAGCTAGTTTGGCGGGAAAACCGCTAGAAAAGGCTACATTTCGTAAGTAAGTAACTTGCGAAATATTAATGCTACAGACTTGTGCTTCACCTCATATTAAAGGTATTTTTAAATAAAATAAACGCCTTCATAACAAAATGTATGTAAATGCAATGGTTAAAAAACCATAAGCAAAACAATTTTAAATAATGTTTTTTTTAGCTTTTTTTTATTTTTCTCAAATACGGCTCTAACGATTTTCTTTAAAACATTAATCCGTAGAGACCTTGAGATTCCTTAAATTTTGGTATGTAACACGTTATTGAAAAAAGTTACGTTTGAAAATTTTTTAAATACAAAAATGGCCAATTTTGTTAGCTTAGAACAACTAATCCTGCTCGAGCATTTAAATTTGTTTGTGCGTATCCAAACTGTATTTTAAACCGTTCCATATAGAAAACTTTTTTTTACGACTTTGACAAAACCCGCTAATTTAGCGGAAAGAAAACGCTAGTACACGATCTATAAAAGCTAGAAACTATAAAAGCTAGAAGATTGAGATTTGGCATGCATATTCTAGGGGTTAATACGCAGCGCAAGTTTTTCACGCCGTTGTGCCACGCCCTCTCTAACGGCCACAAACCGCGAAAAACTGTGACCCGTTCTGTATGAACGTTGAGATCTCGGAAACTATAAAAGCTAGAAGATTGGGATTTGGCATGCGGATTCTAGGGGTTAATACGCAGCGCAAGTTTTTCACGCCGATGTGCCACGCCCCCTCTAACGCCCACAAACCGCGAAAAACTGTGGCACCCACAGTTTTGAAGCTATATTAACGGGAAAAGAAATGTGTATTTGTTTCATCAATACATATTGATAGACCAAAGTGGGAAACTCCCCCTCCCCCCTAACGCCCACAAACCGCGAAAAACAGTGACGCCCGTCTGTATGAACGCTGAGATCTCGGAAACTATAAAAGCTAGAAGATTGGGATTTGGCATGCAGATTCTAGGGGTTAATACGCAGCGCAAGTTTTTTACGCCGATGTGCCACACCCCTTCTAACGCCCACAAACCGCGAAAAACTGTGGCAACCACATTTTTGAAGCTATATTACCGGGAATGTGTATTCGTTTCATCAATACATATTGATATTGATTGGCCAGCAGAAGTTTATATACCCTTGCAGATCATTCCTATTCAATTTAAAATTACAAAAATTTAAAAAAAAATTATAGCAGTTTATGTAAAAATACTATTTTGTAGGTAAAATACTATTTTGTAGGTCATCTCCTATTTTATAGGTAACCTACTACTTTTTAATGAAAAATGCAGAAAATAGTAAATAACTATTTTTCTATGTTGATTTTACATAGCTTTTTTTTTTGTGTATGAACCTCGTACCCCCGAGCACAAAATAATAACGCTCAACACAAATTTATGATGCAAATTGTCTCTGTGTATTTAAAAAAAAAAACAAAATACATGATGAAAAAGAAATAGTTGTGCTACGATGAATGCAAAAAATGAAACTACAAAATATTTAAAAGTAAATAAAACCTTCTCTCCCATTCCCAAGTACACACAAAAAAAAAAACTATGTAAAATCAACGATTTAATAGTGAAAACTGCCCCAACCCATAAAAAATAGAACAATGCCCAAAAAATAGTAGGTTACCTATAAAATAGTAGAAGACCTACAAAATAGTATTGTACCCGAAAAAAATTGTTGTTTTTTTTAATTTATTTTTTTACCCGTTTTTATTTTTAATTTAATTTGTTATATTAATTTATATCGAAGCTATTTATAGACACTTACATTTCACACACTTACATTACACAGTTATTGCCTCCGCTGGGAATCGAACCGGGGCCGCAGTCATCGGAGTCGAGCACTCTAACCAGTAGGCCACAGAAGAATGATTTTCGTAGAGGAAAATCTATAGACTTGAAATCAACATTTACCAAAAAAAAAAAAAGGAAAAACATAATCTGCAAAAGCGGGACTTGAACTCACGACCCAGAGATTATGAGTCGGATACTTTAGCCATCCTAAGTCCAGAAAAATAGTTGACCTACAATTTATAATTGTATTTCTAAAACAACAAAATACATGCAGGAAAAAAATAGTTGTGTTACGATATTAATTGTGGTGTCACTATTCAGTGCCCCAAAAAATAAAACAACAAAATACACGCGAACAAATAAAATAGTTTTGCTACGATATTAATAGAGACGTTACTATTAATTTGCCAAATGAATAAAACAACAAAATACATGACAATTTCGTAGATACGTTTTCTACTATTTTAATTGTTAAATACTATTCAATACTCCAAAAAATAAAACAACAAAATACATGAAAATTTCAGAAAATAGTAAACTACTATTTTTCTATGTTGATTTTACATAGCTTATTTTTTTGTGTGTATGTTTCAGAGACTACGATCAAGGCTGTAATTTTCGATGAGATAGCAGAAGGAGTTACTTGACATGAAACTCCGCACATGTCGACAATTTAAATATACATACTTAACTTATTTGAATATGCGATTTTTATATGAAACAATACAAATTATTTTTTCTGTTCTTTTAAAAATTGTCTATTTCCGTAGAACTGGTATTTAATAAAACAAGAAAGGAAGCTAACATTGGCCAGCAGAAGTTTATATACCCTTGCAGATCATTCCTATTCAATTTAAAATTACAAAAATTTACAAAAAAAATTATAGCAGCTTTTGTAGGGGAGAGGCCTGTAGGTTGGCATACCTTTTGTTTTTAATCTGCCATTTCGACAATCGCTTATGAAACTTCACGCATTAGATACCAATCAAAAGGTTAGTCTTTTAACTTCAAGAAAAACAAAAAAAAATATTTTTTTTCCTTAGGGAAAACTGAAAAATAATTTTTTTTTTAAGTGTCAAAAAACGACATTTTGAAAAAATAGGTCTGTAAGGTCACACCAAAAGTACTCTGTCTGTATGTATGTGTGTATGTCTGCCTGTCTGTCTGTCTGTCTGTCCGTCTGCCTATCTTTTTTCCTAGTTGTCTTCCTAGATGACAGTTCTGTCAAATTTATGCTTAAGCAAAAATTAATCATCTTTTAATGTAAAAATGGTATTACCGAAATATCATTATTACATTTTCGAGCATATCAATTTTACACGGGTCCATATCAAGTTAGAATTGATCTTAAAAAATGTAAAATTGACCTACGTTTCGTTTTGAATTTTTTTTGTGTGTATGTAAGTTTATCATGTCGATGAGCATAATAACGATGAGCAGGTATAACGATTTCAGTCAGAAGTTTGCAACGCAGTGAAGGAGACCTTTCCGACCCAATAAAGTATATATATTCTTGATCAGCATGACTAGACGAGTCGATCTAGCCATGTCCGTCTGTCCGTCCGTCTGTCTGTCCGTTTCTACGCAAACTAGTCCCTCAGTTTTAAAGCTATCGAGATGAAACTTAACCAAAAGTCGTCTTTCTATTGCAGGTAGTATATAAGTCGGAAACGGCCAGATCGGACAACTATATCTTATAGCTTTCGTAGGAATAATCGTAAAAATAATTGAAAAAAAGAATATCTTCGGTGTTTTTTGACAGATTACATTTTGCTCTTGGGAATATAATTTTTTTTACTGTCCTGAATTTCGAATTAAATTTTAGAAAAATCGGACTACTATATCATATAGCTCCCATAGGAACGATCGGAAAACTAAAGGGAAATTAATAGAAACAAGATTAAAGCTTTTCATAATTTCGAAATAAATTGTACATAAATCGGACGACTATATTATATAGCTCCCATAGAAATGATCATTCAATTATTGTCAAAATAATACAACAATTTCTATAATTTGGTTTGTTGCAAGTCTAAATTCAGATTTTTATACCCTTGCAGAGGGTAAAATGATTTCAGTCAGAAGTTTGCAACGCAGTGAAGGAGACGTTTCCGACCCTATAAAGTATATATATTATTGGTCAGCATGACTAGACGAGTCGATCTAGCCATGTCCGTCCGTTTGTCCGTCTGTCCGTCCGTTTCTACGCAAACTAGTCGCTCAGTTTTTAAGCTATCGAGCTGAAACTTTACCAAAAGTCGTCTTTCTGTTGCAGGTTGTAAATGAATAGGAAAAAAATTATAGCTTTGTTAATTTTTAATGTATTCTCTTCTACTCTTGAATATAACTTTATTTTATTATTTCAGAATTTTGAAATAAATTTTACATAAATCGGACGACTATATTATATAGCTCCCATAGAAATGATCAATCAATTATTGTCAAAATTGCTATAATTCGGTTTGTTCCAAATCGAAATTCAGATTTTTGTAATTGTAATTAAATAGGAATTAACTGCAAGGGTATATAGACTTCGGCTGGCCGAAGTTAGCTTCCTTTCTTGTTGTAATTTGTAATTAAATAGGAATTAACTGCAAGGGTATATAGACTTCGGCTGGCCGAAGCTAGCTTCCTTTCTTGTTAAGTAGTGAAATGTGTTTTATCGTCCTTCTATCGAACAGAAGTGCTTCAGAATTTACTTCTTCGCGATTTAAACCCTATCTATCGTCCAGAAGACTAAGAAGAAACTTTGCGATATATGTATATATTTTCTTATTGTAAAATGTGTTCTATCGGGTTTTTATCTTCTACCAATCGATTTTTTGCGCGTTTGATAATATTAGAGCATCGCATTGCAAAAATCTTGCAGAAAACTCGCCGCAATAAATTTGTAATAATTTTCGCCCAATCAACGGCGGTTACTGGTTATGTAAGTTAGCACGCGATGATCAGAGGCGAAGATGAAATTGCAAAATGTGAACGGCCTTACAAAATTGCGAGCTGTGGGCATGAAACAACTATGTACTTTCACTTGGTCACGGTCATGATCACGATGGGCTAGCTTCGGACTCTAATCACTGGGTGATTATCGCACTTCACACAGCTATCCTGTTTCACGCATACGGGAGGAAGTTTGGAATTGTTGCTTGTAATTTGTCAGAGGATTTGAATTCGAAAACGAAACAAGAAAGATCGCTATTGTCGAGTGACTCTACTTTTAAATACCCGTTACTCAAGTAAGCGACTTTAATATAAATATACCTTCTTGTAAGTTTTTCATCGCTCGAATTAGCTTACGATTTGTATGTTAAAATCGGTACCCAGGGAAGCACCAGCGCTTCCAGCAGCAGTTGAGCACTGTTTGAAAGAGAGAGCAATAAACAGACTTCAATTAAACATGCATAGTTATATTTTCCGGGAAGTTGCAACTGTATTATACAAAATAAACTATGTAAAATCAACTATTCAATAGTGAAAACTGCCTTTAACCATAAAAAACAAGAGGGAACGCTATATTCGAGTGAGTCGACTATCAAATACCCGTTACTCAGCTAAAGCAAGCAGTCTCAAGCAGGGCAAGCCAAGCAGCCGCTTCAAAGTGGCGCCATCTACCGGACATTTCATAATTTGATTATAACTTTTTACTGAGTGAGACGATTACACTTTTGCTCTTGTTTTAAAACTGTGGGCACCACAGCTTTTCGCGGTTTTTGGGCGTTAGAGGGGGCGTGGCACATCGGCGTGAAAAACTTACGCTGCGTATTAACCCCTAGAATCTTCATGCCAAATCCCAATCTTCTAGCTTTTATAGTTTCCGAGATCTCATACAGACGGGTACCACAGTTTTTCGCGGTTTGTGGGCATTAGAGGGGGCGTGGCACATCGGCGGGAAAAACTTGCGCTGCGTATTAACCCCTAGAATCTGCATGCAAAGTGCCAATCTTTTAGCTTTTATAGTCTCCGAGATCTTAGCGTTCATACAGACGGACAGACGGACATGGCTAGATCGACTCGGCTATCCTGATCTGCTTTCTGCCTGCGCTGGGAATCGAACCGGAGCCGCAACCTTCGGAGTCGACCACTCTAACCAGTAGGCTACTGAAGAATGCTGTTAGCAACCAACCTCGTTTGCAAAAACGAGATTTGAACTCACGACCCAGAGATTGTGGGGCGGACTCTCTAACCACCCTAAGTCCAGAAAAATAGTTGATCTACAATTTAGAATGGGTTTTTTAAATACCAAAATACATGAAAAAAAGAAATAGTTGTGCTACGATTTTAGTTGTGGTGCTACTATTCAATGGCTCAAAAAATAAGACAACAAAATACATCTAAGCAAATAAAATAGTCTTTCTACGATTTTAATGGTTATGTTACTATTAATTTGCCAAAGGAATAAAATAACAAAAAACTTGTTTTTGTGTATTCTTTTGACAGATTTAAAAGTTAAATCTACTTATATTTTAAACTTATAATATAAAATGTTTGGCACCTATGTATATAGACGGACCACACAATTCCGTTTAAATGACACAAAAATGTTCCTAACCCATTAAGCACCCTTTAAAAAGTTAGAAAATTTTGTGAAAGTCAAATTTTAAACTTTTTTCCTGGGGCTTAAAACAAAAATGTTTTGATGCAAAGTTTTTCCCGAAGCAACATTAATAATAACTGCAAAAGCAAATTTCAAAATCTTTTTCCTGTTATTTTTATGATTTTTTGAAAATAGCTGAAAATGACAATTTTAGCCGCTTTATGCTTTATGCGAAAATTATCCTCAGATATTGAAAATAATGTAGTTAGCCTGACCGAGAATGGATGTCAATCGCGTGCAATTGCCAAGAGGCTTGGTATAAGCCAATCAGCTGTAATCGCTGTTTAGAGGAGACGGAATGTGACACCCAAAGCGCAAGTCGCAAAAAATTATTGAAGGTGTTACATGCTCGCCTAATGATGTCAGAAATGAGGAGGAACAAGCTTCTAACACCAAAGGGTGCTTATAAATGAGATCTTTATCAACAGTTTTTGGTACTTGACGTTTTTTCTTTTGCGCCGTTTGAGTGTGACACTGTTTGTGCTCAAAGTCTACCTTGGACGAACTTTATTTATTCAAGAATTTGAATTGTTATTGCTGATAACATTATGTGGCACTTTTGAAAGTGCAAAAAGGATGGTTCACGCCAAACGCTGTAGAATTTAGCTCCGTTAGAATTTTGAATTCAAATTTTACAGGAATGTGCTCAGTAGATGTCAGCAACCTTCTGATTTTACACTTTTAAAAAATATTGATTTTTGGGGAAGTTACATTAAAAAACCAATCGTTCGTAACATTACCCTACATTACCCTACAACTTTTTATAGTGCAAAAAGAGGATGGTTCACGCCAAACGCTGTAGGATTTAGCTCCGTTGTAATTTCGAATCCAAATCTTACAGAAATGTGCTTAGTAGATGTCAGCAACTTTCTGCTTATACACTTTTAAAAAATATTGATTTTTAGAAAAGTTACATTCAAAAAACGAATCGTTCGTCACCTTACCCTACACTCCCCTACATATAAGTTCAAAATATGAGTAGATTTAACTTTAAAATCTTTCAAAATAATTATGCCGACCAGTGTATTTGGAATTTGAATTTGGCTAACTTTTCTGAAAATTTTTTGAAAAGATAAAAAGTCAAGAGGGCAAGCCAAGCCAGCTAAAGTTACAAATTACAAAACTTAGATTTATTTGTTTATATGTATTTTACAAAAAAATTATATTCCTATGGCAGATATGATATAGAGGTCCTATATTTTTAATTTAATTAAAAATTCAGTAATGATTAAAAAGTATATTCCCAATAGTACAAGGTAATATGTTACAAAAAACCGAAATATAATTTTTTCATATTTATACCCTTGCAGAGGGTATAATGATTTTAGTCAGAAGTTGGCAACACAGTGAAGGAGATGTTTCCGACCCCATAAAGTATATATATTCTTAATCAGCATGACTAGACGAGTCAATCTAGCCATGTCCGTCTGTCCATCAGTCTGTCCCTCCGTTTCTACGCAAACTATTCCCTCAGTTTTTAAGCCATCGAGATTAAAATTTACCAAACGTCGCCTTTCTATTAGGGATGTCCAAAAAATATATTAATATACCGATATATCGATGATGTTTTTTTTAATATTATTATCGCGATATTTTTTGGTCCGAAATATCGAATATCGATATTATTTGTAGATGATATTTTTGTCCTTACTAATGGTTGGTGCCTTTAAAGCCTTAAGTTTTTCACTGAGTTTACAATAAACTCAGAAAAGTGCACATTAAAAAATAAACACCATGATGCTTTACTCAAATGTTCAAAGGTACGCCTACTTTAAAAAATATTGATGTATAATTAGATTTAAATCGACGGCTGTGTCCGAAAATTTTAAAGATATCGAAAGCATATTTTACTTGAATTTCTATACATTACTATAGTATAGTATAAACTATAGTTTTGAAAATTCTTATATGAATGAATCACGAATATGGCCGGGAAAACGGCCTTGTATTTATTAAAAAATGTGAAATAGATTTCATAAAATTGTACGATTTCTTTAATTTCTTCATATCTGGTATGTTAAAGCCACATATTAACGGTAATGGGTGCTGTGTATTTTAAATGAGCAACCTGTGATGTCCTCTCCCAATAAAATTGGAATATTTCGAAAAAATATAAAATATCATCGACATATCGATATTTAAAACTGATTTTTTAAAATATCATTAATGCTATTTTTCAAAAACCAAATATCATCGATACGATATTTTTTAAAAAATCCAAAAACCCTACTTTGTATTACAGGTAGTATATAAGTTGAAACCAGTTGTTGAGAAAGGAAGCTAGACTTCGGCCAGCCAAAGTCTATATACCCTTGCAGTTAATTCCTATTTAATTACAAATTACAAAAATCAGAATTTCGATATGGAACAAACCGAATTATTGCAATTTTGACAATAACTGATTGATCATTCCTATGGGAGCTATATAATATAGTCGTCCGATTTATGTAAAATTTTTTTCGAAATTATGAAATAATACAATAAAGTTATATTCAAGAGTAGAAGAGAATACAATAAAAATTAACAAAGCTATAATTTTTTTCCTATTAATTTCCCATTAATTTTTCGATCGTTCCTATGGGAGCTATATTATATAGTCGTCCGATTTTTATAAAATTTAATATGAAATTCAGGACAATTAAAAAAATTATATTCCCAAAGGCAGAATGTAATATGTCATAAAACACATAAGTTATAATTTTTTTTCAATTATTTTTCCGATTATTCCTACACCCAGAAAAAAAAATGACCTAAAATGTAAAAAAATGGCATAGAATTTAGGTAAAATTGGCCTTAAAATGGAGCTAAGTCTCTAAATGGCCTAAAATGTAGGATTCCATGACCTAAAATTTAAGGCCACTAACGGCCTAAAATATGGGTAATTTTTGGCCTAGATTTTAGGTAATTGGCTGCCTAAAAATATGAGAAACCCCTATCCATAATTTTAGGCTTTCTTTGGCCTAAAAATGTGTGCTGAAAAATGTACCATATTATAAAATAAATACAGATTTGTGGATTTCTTTGTATCTTAATTTTATATAATTTTTATTTTATTATAATGATTATTAATGATATGGGGCTTCTGCAGGCCTACTCCTCCTTCATTCCATGCTTGAAAAACATGAGCACGGGGACGATATTGTCCTAAAATATGCGGCCACAGCCTATCGGCTTGCTGGTAAGGAACTGCAACTAATTGTAGCGAGTGTAGTACGGGGTCGTTCTGCTCCAGCTTGGCCAGCACCTTCTTCATCTAGGAATTCTTGTCGTGAAAACTAATTCAACTGTGGTTCATCATCACATCCAAGGCAGTCTCCGAAGTAATCACTGTGTCCTCATCAGCCTTCTTGGTGCAGGCATAGGTTCCGGCGAATTCGATATCATCGGACTTGCTCTTATATGCTCTTATTTTCAAAGAATTTAATATTCATTATTTATTTGAAATATCTAACTACGCATACTGCGCATTACGAACTGCACGGCATGTATATTATTTAGCTCACTTTACAATATTTAAATACATTTTTTCTTAAAATAGTACCTCAATTAATTTATTAAATTATAATAAGCAATACAATTATTATTTGGTAGGTACAGCATAAATATTTAACAGATACATTTAGTTTTAAAGCGTTTTAAACTTTTAAATTTATTTAGGTAAAATGCATTAATTTTAAGGCCCACGATGACCTACAAAATTAGGCTATACGTGACCTCAAAAGTAGGGAAAATATACCAAAAATTTAAATTTATAGGCAGTACATGACCTAAAAAGGAACATTTAGTCCATTTAAAATGTTTTAGGTTATACATGACCTAAAATGTTGTCCATCATTTTTCTGGGTGTATGGGAGCTATAAGATATTGTTGTCCGATTCGGCCGGCTCCGACTTATATACTACCTGCAATAGAAAGACGACTTTTGGTAAAGTTTCAGCTCGATAGCTTCAAAACTGAGGGACTAGTTTGCGTAGAAACGGACGGACAGACGGACATGGCTAGATCGACTCGTCTAGTCATGCTGACCAAGAATATATATACTTTATAGGGTCGGAAACGTCTCCTTCACTGCGTTGCAAACTTCTGACTGAAATCAATATACCCTCTGCAAGGGTATAAAAAAAATTTTCATCCCGATAGCTTCAAAACTAAGATACTAGTTTGCATAGAATCTGACAGACGGACATGGCTAGATCGTTTCGTATAAAGATGATAATCAGAAATATATATACTTTGAGACGGGCTGAAATCATTATACCATCTGCAAGAGTATGTCAGGATTAAACAACCCAGTCGGACCTTTACACAATAACAATTTTAATTTTCCCTATGGAATTCGTAGCAGGAACTTTTCTGAAAAAACTCATTCCAAAATTTTCAGCACATTCAAAAGGTCGGAATGATCGCATTTCTTCGAGCTTGGCACCCTGAATGGGATATTTGTATATCTTGAAAGTTTCAGCATATGGGCATTTCTACAAAAAGTCGACCAAGTCAAAAAATGTTAAACTTTTTTGTTATTTTGCAGCTGCCTTCTGTTGTTAATTTATCCTATAGGAATGCTAATATGTGACAGTACTCTGAACTCAAAGCCACATTTAGAAGAATAAACTTTTTTCTATTTTTGTCCCGAGCGAATACGAAAGATTTTTAAAGATATCTTGAAAACTAAAAGTAAGATTATTGCACAAAATAGAGCTTGAAAAGAGTGAAAACTGAATCCAATTATCAAAATTTAAATCGTTTTTTTTTTTTTTTAAGTATGCAAACGTCCCGAGCGATAATATGTTTGACATATAGTGGTTCAACTCTACCAGTAACTATCATCATCCTTTGTGCTGTATTTTCAAAAAAATATTTTGTAAACTAGTGCAATTATTCCCTTACTTTATGAGTAACGGGTATAAAGCGTGCAACACGAAATCAAGAAATCTTAAATGAAGTAATAATGAAGACTTGCCTTCTGAGCTTGTTTCAAAAAATATTATAGCAGCCGATCGGAAAAATATTAACAAATGTATAACTGTTAATTCATTTCAACTTGCAAAACCAATGCAAGCTCAGATAAACATATTAAACTAGTTAAGAACACTTTTAAGCGGCCTCTATCAAAAATGTAAGCAATTAAATTAACAAGCTTAAGAAATTACTCAACCAATCCAACAACTGAATCTCAAAATCATGAATAAAAATTTATTTACAGATTCTTTAACCATCAGCGATTTTTACATGATATTTCGGGAAGCCAACGTCAAGCGATAGTTATATTCCTCGAACAATTCCGGGGCTACTCGGTACGGTTGATCTATAAGTGACAGGCGGATGGGAGTTTGGCACGACTGTGTGGCATAGCTGGGCGTGGGTGGTGCCGCCAGTTGCTGACAGCTTTTGCGTGGCGTTTCGTAATCGAAAGTAGGTGGTGGTGGTGATAGTGAGGTCGGGTTAGTATACCTCTGACCATCGTTTTGAACATGTGTGACGGATTGAGGCAAGGGAGTGGAGACGTAAATAATGGGTTGGTAAACAATTTGTGAAGGTCGATCCCCAACGGAATTTGACTGTGCATATTCTTGCGTCTTTCCATAGACTTCGGATGCAACCCCAGGTTGACTGTAGACTGGTGTTGGTGGATGATAGGTGGAAGCTGGGGGAGCAGGAGTGTTGTAATCAGCTGCTGACCCTTCGTATGGCGGAGCAGGTGATTCCGAAGCTTTGTACGTTTGTGGGGCCTCAAAGGAAGGAGCTGGTGGAGCTATAAAGAAATCGTCGCCATCTCCGAAGCCATTTTTATCTGGATTGAGTTCGACATTCCCCGCGTTATGAGGCACACCATAACCATCACCGCCAAAGGAAGGACTCTGCTGCGCATAGTTATTCTCCGGTTGCGGAAACTGGCCACAATTGCCGGCACACTGCCCACAGGGATTGGGTGACGGGAAGAGTTCTGGGAGTTTCTTGAAGAGCTTCATTTGCTTAAAGGGATCCGAACTCTGGTGCTGGAGGACATTACAGTTGTTAGCTACAGCGGAAGCGGTGGCAAGGGGAGCTGGTGGATACACCACGTTGTTGGTGCAGCAGTTATTGTTGCGGGAGAACAGATCATCCCACCACTTGAGTAGCGAGCGGTTCGTGCGTTTTAGAGACTCATTTGGGGTAACCAAGGGACCCGCATCCGCCATCAGATAGTAGAAGGGTTCACCCGGTGTCGCAATTCGGTTTGACACGCTTCCATCCTGGGCGGAAGTGGACAGGATAAAAGCCATTGCCAGCAGGCTTAGCGTCCACGATCGTCTTCTGGAGTTCACCATTTAGCTACGATTGCGATTGTAATATTAACTTCGCGAAGCAACCTCTCAATTTGAACTACCAATTCCAGTAGTTGCCATCCCCATCGGACTGCTCGACCTGCAAAAACTGCGGCGGATTAATGCAAGGTCAGCATATACTGCTATCTTTGGAGGGGTATTAAAGTTGGCATAGGAGCCACAACAATTTTGGTTTTATTTTGTATGCATTCTATAAATGTAAATGTTATAATAAATGAATGGCAGAATTGCCTTTCTGTTCGTATCTACTTCGAATCCTCAACCAGTAAAACTTCTACTTGTGAGCAAGCAGGAAAGGGTATTCACAGTTCTTTAAAGGCTATAATACGATTTTATGGTATGGCGAAATTTAAACTGAAGTTTAAGACAAGAAACGGTATCTAACCCAGTTCCTATAAGCCCCAACACTGACTGGTGTTCCCAATAAAACAAAAATTGAACAGCCCCAATAACCTCACTTGAAGGCCAATGACTTTATCTTACTTGTGGTTTTTGTATTGTTAATCGCTATTTTACGTGTTCAAAATTGGTAATCGCTTGTGGAGCAAAGGCCAGTTTCCTGTTTGGTTAGTGGTGTGTGATTGTCCTGGGCTTAAGCAGGCTAATTGAAAGCAAAATTCACTACGGCGAAAGGAAACATGTTGGAAAATGAAACGGAAATATATGTATGTATATGTTCGTCTGTGAATCATTGCCTAAATTCAGGGACCGAATATAATAGTGACGAAGCGCACAAGGAGAGTGTGTAAAGGCGACTACTATTATATAGCCGCAGAATTGAAAATCTGCTGTATGGGTCCGATTCTAGCGGGTGATACACCAATTTAAAGGTATTGCAAAAACTAAAAGGATTGCATACCAAGACCTTAAGAAAATCACTAGGTTTGGGAGAGAGAGCGGTAAAAGTGTAAAAGTGAAAATGTAGAAATTTGGATCTTTTGGGGACAGTGGGAATAATTGACCCCTCGCACTATGCTCGTTGTATTTTTACCGAAAATGCGCTTAATGAGGGGTCATATCAGAAAATCCGACGCTCCGTTCAAAAGTTATACCAAAAACAAGATTTTCTTCTTCTTCCCAAAATGAAATAATTTGTCCCTTTGTTTGTATGCATCAAATCGTGGTTTTAGGATCCTGAAATAAATTTTACTGTGTTTAGCAGCAGGATATGAAAAACGTTTGTCCTACGACTTTTGGAAAAACCCGCTAGTTTGGCGAGAAACCATTAAAAAAAGCTAGATTTGGACGGCTTATAATTTCTAAACGACTAAAGCTATACCGTGTTAAAAAGGTAATTTAATATGCTAATCGCGTTGCCTTCGGTAAAATTAGCTAAAAGAAATAGTTTAAAATGTATGGCTAAAAGTTGTTTTTTTAAATCACTTTTTGGCTATTTTCTCCAAAACGGCTCTAACGATTTCTTTTTAAACTTGAATCTATATAGCCCTTGAGATTTCTCAACTTTTAGTATATAACACATTTTCTTATAAAAATGCCCGTTTGGGTGTAATTGAGCGATGAAAAGTGCAACCCGTTTTAGATTAGTATGGAAAACACTTCATGCTTACTTGAATGCCCAAAAACCAATTTGATGAGAAACAAGAAAGGAAGCTAACTTCGGCCAGCCGAAGTCTATATACCCTTGCAGTTAATTCCTATTTAATTACAATTACAAAAATCTGAATTTCGATTTGGAACAAACCGAATTATAGCAATTTTGACAATAATTGATTGATCATTTCTATGGGAGCTATATAATATAGTCGTCCGATTTATGTAAAATTTATTTCAAAATTCTGAAATAATAAAATAAAGTTATATTCAAGAGTAGAAGAGAATACATTAAAAATTAACAAAGCTATAATGTTTTTCCTATTTATTTACTACCTGCAACAGAAAGAATACTTTTGGTAAAGTTTCAGCTCGATAGCTTAAAAACTGAGCGACTAGTTTGCGTAGAAACGGACGGACAGACGGACAGACGGACGGACGGACGGACAGACGGACAGACGGACAGACGGACATGGCTAGATCGACTCGTCTAGTCATGCTGACCAATAATATATATACTTTATAGGATCGGAAACGTCTCCTTCACTGCGTTGCAAACTTCTGACTGAAATCATTATACCCTCTGCAAGGGTATAAAAATTCTTATTAAACATTTTCAAGGTACAAGTCTAACTTTCATATTTAATTTAAGTTCCTTGAAAGTTTTTTTTAACTTTATTTCTAGATTTTTTTCATTTTTCTCAAAAACGACTTTCTAACGATTTTCTTTAAAACTTTAAGCAAAAATTTAAGGAAACTCAAGGAGAATTCTTAAATTTTTGCATTTAACATATTACTGTAATGTCATATTCAAAAGTTATTCAGAAACAAAAATAGCCACTTTGCCAGCCCAAAACAACTAACGCTGCCTAAGTATTGAATTTCGTATGTTTGGATACAAACTGTATTTTAGGGTCAAGGAATAGTTAAAATTGTTTTAAGCCGTTCCACAAGTAGTCTTTTGTTTTACAATTTAAAAAAACCCGTTTATCGAGATAAAAACGTTAATATTAAACCCTATGGCAGCAAAAGTATAAGGAAAATAGTAGTAGATATATTTGTGCGGTCGTCACTGGTTTTTTACCTCGTTAAGAGGTGTTTTTATTTGATATAACATTTTTTTTATTATTTGTCCCGTAAAATCGATATGGCAATGTAAATTGTGGGATCGAGAAAGAACTATTCGAAATTCAAACTGGCCTACTTTGAACATGTCGTTTACATTTCGAGCATATAAAGTCAGAATTTATATTACAAAATATAAAATCGATCTACGTCTCATATCGTATTTTTTTGTGTGTAATCGAAACAAGAAAGGTAGGTAACTTCTGCCTGATGTAATTTATATACCCTTTCTTATCATTCCTATTCAATAACAAAATGTTATATTTAGATTTACTATGTAGCTCATTCCATGTGAAACGTGACAGGCAATTTGGGGAAATCTTAGAAAATATCTAAACTTTTTTTTTCGATAAAGGATTGAAATGTACCGACCGGTCATTTTTATACCCGTTACTCGTGGAGTAAACGGGTATATTAGATTCGTGCAAAAGTATGTAACAGGTAGAAGGAAGCGTTTCCGACCATATAAAGTATATATATTCTTGATCAGGATCACTAGCCGAGTCGATCTAGCCTTGTCCGTCTGTCTGTCCGTCCGTCTGTATGAACGCTGAGATCTCGGAGACTTTAAAAGCTAGAAGATTGGCACTTTGCATGCAGATTCTAGGGGTTAATACGCAACGCAAGTTTTTCACGCTGATGTGCCACGCCCCTTCTAACGCCTAAAAACCGCGAACAACTGTGGCTTCGTTTCTTCAATACGTATTGACTGACCAAAATGGACCACCCGCATTCAAAATTCTGAGATATTAAATAAAAATGCTATCCCAGAGTAGAAGGGAATACAATAAAAATGAACGAAGCTATAATTTTTTCCTATTCATTTCGTATTAATTTACCTTTCGTTCCTGTAGTATAATAAACAAGAAAGGAAGCTAACTTCGGCCAACCGAAGTTTATATACCCTTGCAGATCATTCCAATTCAATTTGAAATTACAAAAATGTTAAATTTAGATTTGCAACAAACAAAATTATAGCAGTTTACGGATTATTTTGACATTAATTGATCAATCCTTCCTATGGCAGCTATATAATATAGTCGTCCGATTTCTGTTAAATTTAATTCGAAATTCTGAAAAAATAAAATAAATTTATATTCCAGAGTAGAAGATTCGAAATTCAGGACAGTTGAAAAAATAATATTCCTAAAAGCACTAGTTAATATGTGAACAAACACCGAAGATATAATTTTTTTTCAATTATTTTTACGATTATTCCTATGGGAGCTACAAGATATAGTGGTCCGATCCGGCCGGTTCCGACTTATATACTACCTGCAATAGAAAGACTACTTTTGGTAAAGTTTTATCTCGATAGCTTTAAAACTGAGGGACTAGTTTGTGTAGAAACGGACGGACAGAAGGACAGACGGACGGACAGACGGACATGGCTAGATCGACTCGTCTAGTCATGCTGATCAAGAATATATATACTTTATGGGTTCGGAAACGTCTCCTTCACTGCGTTGCAAACTTCTGACTAAAATCATTATACCCTCTGCAAGGGTATAAAAACTATTTTTTCCCATCCTTCTTATGGGAGTTAATATATATAGTAGTGTGATCCGGCTGATTTATTACACTATTTACCTTCAAAAGAAGACTTTTGGGAAAAATTCAGACCGATAGCTTTAAAACTGAGAGACTAGTTTGCGTAGAAACGAACGGACTGACGGAGGGACACTGCTGGATCTTGTGTGTATATACAAACAAAATCGATTTGAAACGATGATCGATTGTACGTTATGTAATATCAATTTTAATTTGATATGTTTAAAATACCCAAGTTCAAATTTCAAATGCCTCTTTCTCGCTCCCACTCACGTAATTTAAGTCGCCATATTACTTCATCCGCTCTTTTTCGAAGTCAGAGACTCTTCGAGAAAGAGAATTCGGCAAAATGATATTATTTAAACGTAAAAACGATGTGCCAGAAATTTACCATGGGTATATTTTACCGCGACTTGTTTTTTTTTTTGTGTGTAGTTATCACTATGGACGGCAGTCCATGTAGTGACTAAGCGCACAAGGAGAGTGTGCGAAGGCGACTACTATTATATAGCCGCAGAATTGAAAATCTGTTGTAATGGTCCGATTCTACCGAGTGACACACCAATTTAAAGGTATTGCAAAAACTAAAAGGATTGCATACCAAGACCTCAAGAAAATCAATTGGTTTGGGGGAGAGAGCGGTGAAAGTGTACAAGTGAAAATTTAGAAATTTGGATCTTTTGGGGCCAGTGGGAATAATTGGCACCCCGCACAATGTTCGTTGTATTTTTACTGAAAATGCGCTTAATATGAGGGTCAAAAGTTATACCGAAAACAAGATTTTCTTCTTCTTCCCAAAATGAAATAATTTGTTCGTTTGTTTGTATGCATCAAATCGTGGTTTTAGGGTCCTGAAATAAGTTTTACTGTGTTTAGCAGCAGGATATGAAAAACGTTTGTTCTACGACTTTTGGAAAAACCCGCTAGTTTGGCGGGAAATCATTAAAAAAAAGCTAGATTTTGACGGCTTATAGTTTCTAAACGACTAAAGCTACAGACTCGTGCTATACCTTGTTAAAAAGGTAAATTAATATGCTAATCGCGTTGCCTTATGAGTGTAATCATTTTTCGTCACAATTGTTGATATCAGAACTTTTGTATGTTGAATGTGCGGTCGTCACTAGTTTTTTACCTCGTTAAGGGATGTTTTTATTTGATATTTAATAATCAGAAAAGACAGTGCCGTCTTTTACTTGAAATGATAAAAAATGCCCATTAACACAATCATGGCTTTTGGAAATATAAACAAATCTTTATTTAGTTTAAGGGGTCCATTTACAGATCAAGAGGTTACAACTGCTGCAGGTATCTGTGCTTTTGGGGTATGCGTCTACTGGAACGCGGATTGTGCCGCTTGCGTTTCTCGGGCTTGAGTAATTCAGCCGCCTTGCTTACGATGACCGAAATCTCTTGGGTGTCAGAATCTTCCCCCTCCGCGGCTGGATAGGGTGTAGTTATGGCCTGGTCGTCTCTGTCAATATCTTCAGCAGAGCCTTCATCCCCGGAACTCTCCTGGGGTTCGGCCACAATGGGATCAGACTGAACTGCGCTGAAAGGCGCCGGAGTGCTACTGGAAAAATTCAGCTTCCCTATTCTTTCGGCGTGTGCTTCAGAGAACGGTGCTATGGTCGAAGTGGTTTCATCGCCCTGGTTGAATACGCTTTGAAAGATGTTAGGCGCTGGATTTTTGGACGCTGGCGCACCTAGGATTTTGTTGAAGGGATTGAAAGGGTTTAGGGCGCCAAGTGGGCCAAATGGGTTCAGACCCATGCCGAATTGCATTCCCATGCCGAAGGGGCCACCCACCTGGTGGTTCATGTCGTATCCATGGGCTCCTATCTGAGGAGTCATGGTAAAGGGACTTCCCAACTGGCCACCTATCCCCATTCCACCTCCGAAGGGACCTGCCATAGAAGCCGGATCCAGTCCAAAGGGACCGGCCATGGGATGAGTTCGAACAATTCCTTGAGGGGCTCTCTGCACAGCGAAGTAGGGCGTCGGCTGCCGTTGCCCATAGCAAGGCATGGTTATAATAACAGGCTGGAAACTAGGACAGGAGGTACTGAAGCTCACCCCGTTATCCTGTTGCGTTGGACATGGGAAAGAGGGGGCTGAGGTACTACACCCACTGCAGTATGGATTAGGGGCAGCTGACACCTCAGTTTGGGGTCGGTGGTGAGTTGGGGTCGGTGGCAGTGTTGGTGGTGCAGGAGCCCCCGGGTATTGACCATCGAAAGGTCTGTATCCAGAGGGCAATTGACCCACCAATTCCATTGGAACGTTAGCCTGTTTGTTATTTGCCATGGCTTCTTCTGTCGGATATTCCGCCAAACTGCTGTAAAATGCTTTCATTACCGGATCATTTTCCGGCTCCTGCATATGAGACAACGGTACCCACATTAACTGATCATTAAGACTGATTGGATTCACTGGCCTGCGGTATTGTTGGTTGAGCTCGTCCCGTTTAAATCCCAAATTCGGCACGGTCAGCACATCGTCCTCAAAACTCAATTGATGCGGACCGCCCACGACTATTTCATTTTCGTTGGGACGGTTCGACGACCTCGCAGATGCTGCAGGATCATGCGAAGGGGGCGTGGCCGTTGGGCCCGGGCCAGCTGAAACTCCTGGTGGAGCTGCTGGCGGGCTGTCCACAGTTGGGTGAGAAAGTTCTGGCTGGCCATACGACTGCGATGGAGGTGCAGACGAAGGGGCAGCCATGGGGTTTCCGTACTGGGCTGGAGGTTGGTGCTGCTGAGTAAGAGGCTGACTGTGGGGCTTGTGCTGATATGACGTCGGACCCTCTGAATGGACTTGGTAAATAGGATTTTTTGAGACTGCCTGCTGTGGATATGACCCGCCTTTAAAGGCGGGAAACAACGGAAAGTTGTGAACGGAATCATGCTGTACGGCCGAACGAGGGTTTGCCGGAGGCGAAAGCGGTGGGTTGGGGCGATTCTCAACACCCGGTTCTATGGATACCGCTCCCCGGCACATATAGAACGGCTGTTCCTGACCGCCTTGGTTCCTGACCTCCACGCAGCTTTGTTGTCCATTCTCGCCGCCAAAGTTGGCACCCCGGCACATATAATACGGCTCATCCTGCGGACTACTAGGCCTAATCTCGACACAGATCGTAGTCATGGTCCGCTTGCTCCGATGTAGCAGCTCACCAGAAATTGAGCGGCCTGCATTTCCGACTGCATTTGCACCTGGCGTAACTGAAATCCAGATGGTAAGAAAAGTCCAAAGAAACAGCAGCTTCAAGTTCTGTGGATGGACAAACATGTTCTTCTTCCGCTCACTAACTTCCGATATTGGCAGGGCAGCCCTTTTATAGTCTTGGACTCTCTGTTAATAAGGAAGTCCATTATATGAACTCCCATAAAGCCAATCAACTTTAACAACTTACCCAACTGAGTTCGCTGAAGCTATCTTTTGAAATATCTTCTCTTGTCTTGCATTATGTTTCCTCTTTTTCTGCCTTTTTTTTGCGCTGGTAATCGGATTTATATTCGCTTGAATTGTATCACTGAATAAAAAGCAATGCAATTAACTTTTTGGAACGGACCTGTCAAAGAAGGTTCGATTCGTAATTATAATACACTTTCATGTGGGACGTTTAAATATTATGGTTTTTCAATATTAAATAATTAAATAGAGCAGTAAACATAACATAGGATTTATATATTTAATACATTTTACTTTTTTATTTTACCAATATTTCGAAAGGTGATTTGGTTGTTGGATATTTCATAATACACTTTTTTTATGTATATTTTGTTAAAAAAAATTACTTTTAAGATTATTTTTCGATAAAATATTTTGTATCTTACTTTTTTCACCACATTTGTCCGTAGAACCGACCCTAGATAAAGTTATTGGAACGTATTGTAGTCATAAGTAATAATTTTAATATTCTTCATAGGTAAGATCCTTATTACTCTCGGTTTAAATGTGTATGCATTTTAAAATTATTAGCTGCTTATAATAGAGCATCTAGATGCATACTTGTATAAGGATTCTTCGCCTTGATTTTAGCTGATCCCCATAAGTTTCAACTAGCACTTTTACATTTGGCGTACGGGACAGTTCAACAAACTCCTCAGGTTTCTGACGATTTTTGAGTGATCAGCTCTTTTAGAGAGTATGTGGCCCACATACATACCATTCATATGTATGTACGTATGACACACAGTTGTTTGCGTTGTACTTAAAATTCGCAAAATGGATTTTAAAACGGTCAGTCGGTCAATGAACATTAGATAGTTGGGAGTTTATGCAACTTCTTTGTAACTGACCTGACCCATTTGTAAAATAACACTGCGATGATCTAAGCACGTATGGCCATAATTTCAAAGACACCATACACTCAAAACAAAATTTACGCTAAATTTTAGAACATTGCCATTACACTTGTTTTTTCTAAATATAAGGAATTTATTTTGAAAGTCAAGAAAAAGTTTCTTAAATTAAGAAATGTGCCCATGAAAACCAGAGTGGTCGCCTTTTTAAAAAATTCCATGGCAACTCTGTAACATTTTAGTATCACCAGTATGCATTTTCTAATTTAAAATCAAATTAGAATGGAAATTTTTAGATATTAGAATTTTGAATTTGTAGATACTTTTTCCTCGCTAACTATTTTAGAAACTAACTAGCAATAAACAAGAGAGAACGCTATAGTCGAGTGCTTCGACTATCAAAAACCCGTTACTCAGCTATCCCATTTTTGTCAATCAATAGGTATTGAAAAAACAAATACACATTGCTTTTCCCGTTAGTCTAGCTTCAAAACTGTGGGCGCAACAGCTTTTCGCGGTTTGTGGGCGTTAGGGGACAGACGGGCGGACGAACAGACGGACATGGCTAGATCGACTCGGCTAGTGATCCTGACCAAGAACATATATCTTTATATGGTCGGGAACGCTTCCTTCTACCTGTTACATACTTTTGCACGAATCTATTTTCCTAAATGCAATGAGTTACAGTAAAAAAAAATCGACGCGATTTGTTGAATTATTTTGCCAAAAGGAATCGACCTAAAAGGCATATTGCACAAAACTTTTCAAATGGGGCTGCGACGCATTGCGTTAGTTGGTGGCCCGCGAATAATACGATCGAGGTTGGAGTCCCCTGTGAGGCGAAGGAGTTTATTTTTAGCTGGATTGTATATTTTTCGGTAATAGTCTAGAAGAAAAAACAAGAGGGAAGGCTATAGTCGAGTGCCTCGACTATCAAATACCCGTTACTCAGCTAAAGTCAGCAGTCTCAAGCAGAACAAACCAAGCAGCCGCTTCAAAAAATTTAAAAAATTTCTTCTACATTTCGGTAGGCGTTAATAACCCAAACAAAATTGCGTTTACACTTTTGCTCTAGCTTTAAAACTATGGGCGCCACAGCTTTTCGCGGTTTGTGGGCGTTAGGGGGGAGGGGGGTTTCCCACTTTGGTCTATCAATATGTATTGATGAAACGAATACACATTACTTTTCCCGTTAATATAGCTTCAAAAATGTGGGTGCCACAGTTTTTCGCGGTTTGCGGGCGTTAGAGGGGGCGTGGCACATCGGCGTGAAAAATTTGCGCTGCGTATTAACCCCTAGAATCTGCATGCCAAATCCCAATCTTCTAGCTTTTATAGTTTCCGAGATCTCAGCGTTCATACAGAACGGGTCACAGTTTTTCGCGGTTTGTGGGCGTTAGAGAGGGCGTGGCACATCGGCGTGAAAAACTTGCGCTGCGTATTAACCCCTAGAATCTGCATGCCAAATCTCAATCTTCTAGCTTTTATAGTTTCCAAGATCTCAGCGTTCATACAGACGGACAGACAGACGGACAGACGGACATGGCTAGATCGCCTCGACTCTGATATCAACATTTGTGACGAAAGATGATTACACACATGATTAAATACACTTTTTAAAATTTTTTTTTTCGGAACTCTGCAATGCCTATAAAGGGTAAAAGGCTAGACTAGTTTTTAAGAACACACGAACTATTGCAGAGTGCCGAAAAAATAAATTTTAAAAAGTGTATTTAATCATGTGTGTAATCATCTTTCGTCACAAATGTTGATATCAGAACTTTTGTATGTTGAAGGTGCGATCGTCACTAGTTTTTACCTCGTTAAGAGGTGTTTTTGTTTGATATCAGCGGTTTTTGTTTTAAACATGAGTCATATCATATCTTCTTACTTTTGCTTCAATAGGATCGTGTACTAGCGTTTTCTTTCCGCTAAATTAGCGGGTTTTGTCAAAGTCGTAAAAAAAAGTTTTCTATATGGAACGGTTTAAAATACAGTTTGGATACGCACAAACAAATTTAAATGCTCGAGCAGGATTAGTTGTTCTAAGCTAACAAAATTGGCCATTTTTGTATTTAAAAAATTTTCAAACGTAACTTTTTTCAATAACGTGTTACATACCAAAATTTAGGGATTCTCAAGGTCTCTACGGATTAATATTTTAAAGAAAATCGTTAGAGCCGTATTTGAGAAAAATAAAAAAAAGCTAAAAAAAACATTATTTAAAATTGTTTTGCTTATGGTTTTTTAACCATTGCATTTACATACATTTTGTTATGAAGGCGTTTATTTTATTTAAAAATACCTTTAATATGAGGTGAAGCACAAGTCTGTAGCATTAATATTTCGCAAGTTACTTACTTACGAAATGTAGCCTTTTCTAGCGGTTTTCCCGACAAACTAGCTTGTTTTTTTAGGAGTCGTAAAACAAAAGTTTCCTAAATGGACGGGTTTAAAACAATTTTAACGATTCCTTGACCCTACAGTTTGGATACGCACTTACAAAATTCAATGCTTAGGCAGCATTAGTTGTTTTGGGCTGGCAAAAGTGGCGATTTTCGTTTCTGAATAACTTTTAAACGTGACTTTTTACAGTGATGTGTTGTATACCAAAATTTAAGGAATCTTAAGGGCTATACAGTTTAAAGTTTTAAAGAAAATCGTTAGAGCCGTTTTTGAAAAAAATAAAAAAAAGCTAAAAAACAAGTTTAAAAAAATTTTGTTTTGTGCATATTTTTTTAACTATTACATTTACACAAATTACATATAGGGGGCGCTTACAGCATTTCAAAATACCTTTCAAAAGAGATACAGCACAAGTCTGTAGCTTCAGTAGTTTAGAAGTTACAGCTTTCCGCATTTTAGCTATTTTTAGCTGTTTTCCCGCTAAACTAGCGGGTTTTTCCAAAAATGGTAGAACTAAAGTCCAAGTCCGATAGTCCAACAATTTTGAAACTGGCACCATTTTGAAGGAAATTCATAGATGCACCTCTCCGAAAAGGTATGCCTCTTTGTAATCGGACTGGAATTAATGGAGATCTACAATCGAAAATTCCAAAAAAAAAAAGTTTCATTTCTGACTTTTATACCCGTTACTCGTCGAGTAAAAGGGTATATTAGATTCGTGCAAAAGTATGTAATAGGTAGAAGGATGCATTTCCGACCATATAAAGTAAATATATTCTTGATCAGGATCACTAGCCGACTCGATCTAGCCATGTCCGTCTGTACGTCCGTCTTTCCGTTTGTATGAACGCTGAAATCTCGGAAGCTCAAAAAAACTAGAAGTGAACTAGAAGAAAAAAATAAGCTATGTAAAATCAACATAGAAAAATAGTAGTTTACTATTTTCTGAAATTTTCATGTATTTTGTTGTTTTATTTTTTGGGTTATTAAATAGTATTTAACAATTAAAATAGTAGAAACCCTATCTACGAAATTGTCATGTATTTTGTTGTTTTATTCATTTGGCAAATTAATAGTAACGTCTCAATTAATATCGTAGCAAAACTATTTTATTTGTTCGCGTGTATTTTGTTGTTTTATTTTTTGGGGCACTGAATAGTGACACCACAATTAATATCGTAACACAACTATTTTTTTCCTTCATGTATTTGTTTTTTTAGAAATGCAATTATAAATTGTAGGTCAACTATTTTTCTGGACTTAGGGTGGCTAGAGTATCCGACTCATAATCTCTGGGTCGTGAGTTCAAGTCCCGCTTTTGCAGATGATGTTTTTCCTTTTTTTTTTGGTAAATGTTGAATTTAAGTCTATAGATTTTTCTCTACGAAAATCATTCTTCTGTGGCCTACTGGTTAGAGTGCTCGACTCCGATGACTGCGGCCCCGGTTCGACTCCCAGCGGAGGCAAAAAACCTGACTTGTAAGTTTAAGTATCTGTGAAATGTGAGTGTCTATAAATAGCTTCGATATAAATTAATATAACAAATTAAATTACAAAATAAAAACAGTTAAAAAAATAAATTTAAAAAAACAACAATTTTTTTCGGGTAAAATACTATTTTGTAGGTCATCTCCTATTTTATAGGCAACCTACTATTTTTTGGGCATTGTTCTATTTTTTATGGGTTGGGTCAGTTTTCACTATTAAATCGTTGATTTTACATCGAAGAATTCTATCGTAAATGCCCTGTTTTAATTAAATTCATAATTAATGCTTTTAAAATAAGTCTATTGGGCAAATCACACATTAGTAATTACCAATCTGTTAACAAATTAAAAAAAGATTCAATTTATTTTGACAGTCAGAAAAAAAGTTATTTATTTTTTTCGAAAACTACCCATTTTGTGTAAGTTGGGACACTTTAAGCGTTTAAGTTGAGACACCCGTTTTGCCTACAAAAAGGCCTCAGCTTAACAGTGGTCGCTTTCTGCGTAAAACATTTCTCTGAAATTAGGGAAAATGTGATCGTTCAATAAGCATTTCGGATTTATTTGTTATTTGGTCAAATTTTTTTAAAAATGGAGGGTAAATAATTTAAAACGAAATAAAATTGATTAAATTAACGTAAATAAATAGTTTTTTTAAGTTTAGAGTACTTTTGGTGTGAGTTTTATTCATTTTTAAAAGTGTCCCAACTTTAAAAAAAAATTATTTTTTAGTTTTCCCTAAGGGAAAACAAAATTTTTTTTTTGCTTTTCTTGAAGTTAAAAGACTAACCTTTTGATTGGTATCTAATGCGTGAAGTTTCATAAGCGATTGTCGAAATGGCAGATTAAAAACAAAAGGTATGCCAACCTACAGGCCTCTCCCCTACAAAAGCTGCTATAATTTTTTTTTTTAAATTTTTGTAATTTTAAATTGAATAGGAATGATCTGCAAGGGTATATAAACTTCTGCTGGCCAAAGTTAGCTTCCTTTCTTGTTTTATTAAATACCAGTTCTACGGAAATAGACAATTTTTAAAAGAACAGAAAAAATAATTTGTATTGTTTCATATAAAAAGCGCATATTCAAATAAGTTAAGTATGTATATTTAAATTGTCGACATGTCCGGAGTTTCATGTCAAGTAACTCCTTCTGCTATCTCATCGAAAATTACAGCCTCGATCATAGTCTCTGAAACATACTTGGGAATGGGATAGAAGGTTTTATTTACTTTTAAATATTTTGTTGTTTCATTTTCTGCATTCATCGTAGCACAACTATTTCTTTTTCATCATGTATTTTGTCTTTTTTTTAAATACACAGAAAAAATTTGCATTTTAAATTTGTGTTGAGCGTTTTACTTATTAAAATGTTTTGCACCTAAAATGTTTTGTTTTTTTATTTTTAAAATGTTTTGCTTTTAAATGAGCGGCTAAAACGTTTATTTTCATTTTTAAGATCTAAATATTTTTCTTTTTGGTTTGCATTTTATTGAACTCAGGAAAGTATTCTGCCGCAAAAAAATTAATACGGGCATGGCTTGGCCTAGAAGCTTAGAGGCCAAGGTTCTGGGTTCTGATATTATTTTGTGCTCGGGGGTACGAGGTTCATACACACAAAAAAATAAGCTATGTAAAATCAACATAGAAAAATAGTTATTTACTATTTTCTGCATTTTTCATTTATTTTGTTGTTTTATTTTTTGGGTTATTAAATAGTATTTAACAATTAAAATAGTAGAAACCCTATCTACGAAATTGTCATGTATTTTGTTGTTTTATTCATTTGGCAAATTAATAGTAACGTCTCAATTAATATCGTAGCAAAACTATTTTATTTGTTCGCGTGTATTTTGTTGTTTTATTTTTTGGGGCACTGAATAGTGACACCACAATTAATATCGTAACACAACTATTTTTTTCCTTCATGTATTTGTTTTTTTAGAAATGCAATTATAAATTGTAGGTCAACTATTTTTCTGGACTTAGGGTGGCTAGAGTATCCGACTCATAATCTCTGGGTCGTGAGTTCAAGTCCCGCTTTTGCAGATGATGTTTTTCCTTTTCTTTTTGGTAAATGTTGATTTCAAGTCTATAGATTTTCCTCTACGAAAATCATTCTTCTGTGGCCTACTGGTTGGAGTGCTCGACTCCGATGACTGCGGCCCCAGTTCGATTCCCAGCGGAGGCAAAAACCTGACTTGTAAGTTTAAGTATCTGTGAATGTAAGTGTTTATAGATAGCTTCGATATAAATTAATATAACAAATTAAATTAAAAATAAAAACGTTTAAAAAAGTAAATTTAAAATAACAACAATTTTTTTCGGGTAAAATACTATTTTGTAGGTCATCTCCTATTTTATAGGTAACCTACTACTTTTTGGGCATTGTTCTATTTTTTATGAGTTGGGGCAGTTTTCACTATTAAATCGTTGATTTTACATAGTTTTTTTTTTGTGTGTAGGGTTTAATACGCAACGCAAGTATTTCCACGCCCCCCTAACGCTTACAAACCGCGAAAATCTGTGGCGCCCGCAGTTTTGAAGCTAGATTAACGGGAAATGGAATGTGCATTCCTTTCTTCAATACATATTGATTGACCAAATTTGTCCGGTTTCTCGAGTGCCGGCTAACATTTCTCGAACAGATAAAGTCCCTGCTAAGGTATTTTGGCTTTCTCGATCCTCATTGTAAGAGCTAACTTTGACAGGGACTCGGACTCCCTGCAAAGCGTTTTTGGCTCGATAATATGACAGCTGATTTTACAAAGCCAACTAAGAGGAAGAAACGAAACCACAGCTGACTTTGCCTTTAAAGCAGGCCATCCACAGTCGAGTTTGTTCGACGAACATTTTGGCGAACACAGGCAAGATAAAATCGTTTCTATCTTTGTCGAACAAAACGTCGAACAAATTTCTATGAAATTTGAACGCGAACACTACCACCAACGACGAAGACACGAACATATTCGCCGAACAAATTCGACTGTGGATGGCCTGCTTGACTTATACCCAAACAGCTGATAGAATAATCAAAGCACGCCATTTTTTGCGCATTACATCTCAGTTATGTGCCCTAATAGCACTCTGTAATTGTTTCTCGTTCAGATAATTTAAAGGAGTCGAGAAAGCCGATTTGCTTTTACGAACACTATGGACGGCAGTGACGAAGCGCACCAGGAGAGTGTGCGAAGGCGACTACTATATATACACGAAAAAATGAAAATCTGCTGTGATGGTCCGATCGTAATGAGTAATACACCAAATTAAAGGTATTGCTAAAACTTAAAGGATTGCATACCAAGACCTCAAGAAAATCAATTGGTTTGGGAGAGGAGCGGTGAAAGTGTAAAAGTGAAAATTTAGAAATTTTGATCTGTTGGGGCCGGTGGGGATAATTGGCTCTTCGCACTACGTTAGTTGTATTCCTACTGAAAATGCGCTTAATATGAGGGGTCATATCAGAAAATCGGACGCTCCGTTCAAAAGTTATACCGAAAACAAATTTGCGGGGGCCTAATCAAAATGAAATATGAATTCTGTTTGTCAGTTTGTCAGCTTGTCAGTTTGTCTGTGTGTCCCAAAACATGGGTTTAAAGTCCTGAAAATTTGATATGATGTTCAACAGCTCGATATAAGAAACTTTAGTTCTACCATTTTTGGAAAAACCCGCTAGTTTAGCGGGAAAACAGCTAAAAATAGCTAAAATGCGGAAGGCTGTAACTTCTAAACTACTGAAGCTACAGACTTGTGCTGTATCTCGTTTGAAAGGTATTTTGAAATGCTGTAAGCGCCCCCTATATGTAATTTGTATTGTATATTATATTTTTTCGGCACTCTGCAATAGTTCGTGTGTTCTTAAAAACTAGTCTAGCCTTTTACCCTTTATAGGCATTGCAGAGTTCCGAAAAAATAAATTTTAAAAAGTGTATTTAATCATGTGTGTAATCATCTTTCGTCACAAATGTTGATATCAGAACTTTTGTATGTTGAAGGTGCGATCGTCACTAGTTTTTACCTCGTTAAGAGGTGTTTTTGTTTGATAAGTAATAAAGGACCCGTTGCAGGAATCCATAATAAACAAGAGGGAACGCTATAGTCGAGTGCCTCGACTATCAAATACCCGTTACTCTGCTAAGGTCAGCAGTCTCAAGCAGGGCAAACCAAGCAGCCGCTTCAAAAAATTTCTTTTACATTTCGGTAGGCGTTAATAACCCAAACAAAATAACGTTTACACTTTTGCTCTAGCTTTAAAACTATGGGCGCCACAGCTTTTCGCGGTTTGTGGGCGTTAGGGGGGAGGGGGGTTTCCAACTTTGGTCTATCAATATGTATTGATGAAACGAATACACATTCCCGGTAATATAGCTTCAAAAATGTGGTTGCCACAGTTTTTCGCGGTTTGTGGGCGTTAGAGGGGGCGTGGCACATCGGCGTGAAAAACTTGCGCTGCGTATTAACCCCTAGAATCCGCATGCCAAATCCCAATCTTCTAGCTTTTATAGTTTCCGAGATCTCAGCGTTCATACAGACGAGCGCCACTGTTTTTCGCGGTTTGTGGGCGTTAGAGGGGTCGTGGCACATCGGCGTGAAAAACTTGCGCTGCGTATTAACCCCTAGAATCTGCATGCCAAATCTCAATCTTCTAGCTTTTATAGTTTCCGAGATCTCAGCGTTCATAGAGACGGACGGACAGACGGACATGGCTAGATCGACTCGGCTAGTGATCCTGATCAAGATTATATATACTTTATATGGTCGGAAACGCTTCCTTCTACCTGTTACATACTTTTGCACGAATCTAATATACCCTTTTACTCTACGAGTAACGGGTATAAGAAGTTGTAGTTATTGAGAAATTAATGCCGCCTTTGCGAAAAGGCTAAGAAGCCGGCTGTGGAGAAGAAGACATGTAAGTAATAGCCTCTACCCATAGAGTCCATCCGTGTGAAACTGTTGGGATTTTTGACAAATGTGAAATTCGTGTTCCCACAGAGCTTCCATGCACCATCCACCGTCCGATAACAGCTGACTTGAAGAGCAGTTGCTCATGTCAAAATAATTAAAGGGGGGTCTGCACTCGGGAAAACAGTTGCATAATGTTGTTCTCCTAATCTTATTGTAGAATAAAACAAAATAAATAGCATACGATAATAGTTTAAAACATATATCCAATGTTAAGCCTAGTACTCAGTTCGGCTAAGAGTTTCACTAGTCGAAAAATTTTATTGTTTGTAGTGTTACCGAAGTTTTTAAAGTTCACCCGCACAGAGCAATGAAATCAATTGGCGCCAATTTTAAAACATTACAAATTGTTGATAATCTAGGTCGCAAAGCTTTAAATTTGCTGTTGGCATAGCTACAGGTGTTTTTCCAGTGGTTTTTGTTCTTTTCCTTCCATTTTTAATTTGTTTTTGTCACTCCGCTTCTGTACAAACAAAGCCAAAGATCAAATCTGGCAATCTTTGAATATCGTTCATCGATATTCATCCGCTAAACTGGTATTTTTTTGGTATTTCCCTACGATATTCTTAGCTCATCTGAGTACTGCGGTGGAAAAAAGTCTCAGCTAAAGGCCTTAGCTGACTATTTGCCTCTTGCTTACTCCTATGGTTAGCCAGCAGTTTTCGTCGTTCTGAGTACTAGGCTTTAGAGCATATCCTACAACAAATCTGCATAAAAATTGCTGACGGGGGAGAGCCTAACCTCCCGTACCCCCACACTTCGTTCTTACTACGCCACTGTCTAGCCAATAATAATAGTGCAAAAATCTAAACAAAAACAATTGTGTGCTGTTTGGTCATTTAAAGCCATATTAAACTTTATTGTAGTATATACTACACTTGTAACTAAAATTGATTACACTAGTTTACAACTTTAGATTTTTTTTATATATAAACGCTAGGACCCATTTTTTCCAATTACTATTGAGTCACTGATCACCATAAAGAAAAAAAAAAAATTTTCCAAAGAATCGTTTTGGAGATATTCGAGATAGCCAGATTTTGGACCACTTGTTTTGTTTAACTTAACAGTTCTCAAAAACCGATTGTCCTATAATTTTGATAATAGCTAGATTTCACACAATTTTAAAAAATATTAATAAATATTTATAAATTATTTTGAGCATACAGATCTAAAGAGCCGTTTGTCCCAAACCATCGAGTGTACATTCTAGGAGATATGCATATTCTAGCGAAATGACTCAAAGTCATCATAAGTTAGCAGTGGTACCAAACATGTTTTTCAAGAGAGGTCGCTGTTTTTTCGATTTTATATTTCAAGAAACGATCAAAATGGTGTTATTTATTGTATACATACTTGATTGAAAAACATTTAAAGAATTAAAAAAAAATATATTTTTTTTAATTTTTGGTTTTTTTGACAAAAATAAATTTTGATTTTTTTAAAAATGTCTTTAAATGGTTTTTAATTAAGTGTACATACAATAAATAACACTATTTTAATCGTTTCTCGAAATAGAAATTTCGGAAAAACAGGCAACATTCATTGAAAAGCATTTTTAGTACCACTGCTGACTTATGATGACTTTGAGTCATTTCGCTAAAATATGCATATCTCCTAGAATGTACACTCGATTTGGAAATAATTGACCTCAATGGTTTGGGACAAACGGCTCTTTAGATCTGTATGCTCAAAATAATTTATAAATATTTATTAATATTTTTTAAAATTGTGTGAAATCTAGCTATTAAACAAAAAAGCCAGAAATGAAGCTTTTTTTTTACTTTCAGATGGTAGATCTCCATTAATTCACGTCCGATCGCAAAGCGACATACCTTCTCGGAAAGGTGCATCTATTTCCTTCAAAATGGGACCAGTTTCAAAATTATAGGACAATCGGTTTTTGATAACTGTTAAATTAAACAAAACAAGTGGTCCAAAATCTGGCTATCTCGAATATCTCCAAAACGATTCTTTGGAAAACTTTTTTATTTTCTTTATGGTGATCAGTGACTCAAGAGTAATCGGAAAAAATGGGTCCCAGCGTTTATGTATTTTGGCTGTAAACTAGTGTTATTTAAGTATTGCACAATACGTTTTAAATCTTCTCAGCAAAAAATAATGTTTTCGGTCCCAGAATAGCTTAAATTTTAGCCCACCCATAACAATTTGCTTGGCATGGCCTTTTCGCTTACAACAAACTAAGTATTAATAACGAATTTCCAAAAATCAACAAGCTTAAACATTTTTAAATTTTTTCCCGCCATTGGTCTGAATATGTTTTCGTAGTCAATGTTCCAATTTTCACAGTCATGAGGAAGAATTCAGAGTTGCACCGAAAAGTCATCGGTTAACTATCGCATAAAAGAGCCCGTCAGATTTTAACGAGGAACTAACTGGAAAATTTTTGAACTAATAAACTTTTCTAATTTCTAGGGGTAAACATAGGCGACCAAAGGAAGACGAGATATTGCTTCGATTCATCGCCAAAGGGTATACAAAGGGCGACCGCGTTCTGGTGAACACTGCTTGGGGGGAGCTGGCCCGGGAGTTGAATACCCGTGGACCACCATGTACAACCGCTTCTAAGGATTTTCCTCTTCAGCCTAGCCTCTCTTTGGCAAATTAATAGTAAGGTCTCAATTAATATCGTAGCAAAACTATTTTATTGGTTCGCGTGTATTTTGTTGTTTTATTTTTTGGGGCACTGAATAGTGACACCACAATTACTATCGTAACACAACTATTTTTTTCCTTCATGTATTTTGTTGTTTTAGAAATACAATTATAAATTGTAGGTCAACTATTTTTCTGGACTTAGGGTGGCTAGAGTATCCAACTCATAATCTCTGGGTCGTGAGTTCAAGTCCCGCTTTTGCAGATGATGTTTTTCCTTTTCTTTTTTTTTTGGTAAATGTTGATTTCAAGTCTATAGATTTTCCTCTACGAAAATCATTCTTCTGTGGCCTACTGGTTGGAGTGCTCGACTCCGATGACTGCGGCCCCAGTTCGATTCCCAGCGGAGGCAAAAACCTGACTTGTAAGTTTAAGTATCTGTGAAATGTAAGTGTCTATAAATAGCTTCGATATAAATTAATATAAAAAATAAAATTAAAAATAAAAACAGTTAAAAAAATAAATTTAAAAAAAAACAAAAAAAATACTATTTTGTAGGTCATTTCCTATTTTATAGGTAACCTACTATTTTTTTGGGCATTGTTCTATTTTTTCTATTTTTCTATTTTCACTATTAAATCGTTGATTTTACATAGTTTTTTTTTGTGTGTAGGAACGACCGGAAAATGAATGGGAAATTAATATAGCTGCCCTAGGAAGGACCGACCGAATAATGTCAAAATAATACGAAAACTACTGTAATTTTGTTTGTTGCAACAAATACGCAAGTAAATCTAAGATTAACATTTTGGTATTTGTAATTGAAGAGGAAAGATCTGCAAGGGTATGTGAACTTCGGCTGGCCGAAGTTAACTTCCGTTCTTGTTTTGTTTTTAATTTAACCTCCTCCGCTTTCCAAACAATTTTTTCCCTTCTTCCCATCAGTTCTCCTGCTATTGCTGTCTCTTGCTGCAAAATTCTTTAAAAATGAGAAATTTGAAAAATAAAACATAAGCATTTCGACCATAGAATTACCTGTTGATCTACAAATCATCTTGATCGGAGCAGCGGCCTAAAATCAATCCATTTATTTTAAATGTATCTCCCAAACTATGGTGATTTCGAAATTTTAAAAATCAATTAAATTAAGATTAAAATCAGAAGTATTATTTAAGATTATACAATTTTCTATGTGTGCTTCACAAAGACATCTAACAACAACCTGCTAGCCCGAGAATCTGTTAAAAAAAAGTTTGGAAATTTAAATTTGTATAGTTAATTAAATACACCAATCTTTAAAGCCACTATCGCTCGCGGCCAAAGAAATTTAACTTCTTCTTTAGAGATAAAATGAAGCACACGCGCATCAAATCGCAAAGCCAAGGGCCAAAAGAAACCAATAATAAATAATGTTTGATTAATTTTACGGCTAATAAAAGTTGTCGAGCACCCTCGAAAGTTATCGTCAAGCATGTATTGCGTCCAACGTTCCTCGCCAAAAATTTCTGTACAATTTTCCACATTGCGGGCATGTTTTGATAATATAGGTCAATGTCATTCAACCAGATGACAGCAGAGAAAAAATAAGTACATATGTAAAAATATTTGCGGAAAAAATAATTGCGCCATTGCGTCAGCCATTTTTAATAATTGCACGGCGACAAAAATAACCTGGCCATCAGCACAGACCAAAAACGGTCAACGCAAAATAATTAAATGAATTTATAAAATGAAACCATAAATGCACAAAGAATTGTTAATGCGACAATTAAATAACTGTAAAGAACGCGATAGGAGCTCAGGGTTCAATGATCTATCGTTTCCCGATAGCCCTCACCACCCAAAAAGAATAATGCGAAATGTGCTTACTTTTTATGAGGAGCATTTTCTGTTGACTCACTCGGTTTTTTCATTTTAATAGTTTTAAAGTATGGTATTTTATATGTTTTATATCCATATATTTATGCATTCGGTTTTCATTTTTATTTTATTTAGCTTGTACGAAAAATGTCGGAAAGAAAATCAAGAGGACAAAAATGGAAATAGAGGAGTTTGTGGAAGCGCGATAGAACCCAAAAGATTTTAGTCTACACTTGTCTGCACTTGTTTCGCCATAGTTAGGAAAATGGATATGACAATGTGTATGCCGGAAGGACTCCCGGAATGGGTAATGAGCCATTCTAAAGAGCTAGCTTGGAAACAACAGACACAAACTCGTACGTTAAATAGTGGCATGCTATTGATACGATGTGGAAAACAACA
Organism: Drosophila mimetica; assembly: GCA_037075245.1. Lineage (NCBI taxonomy): Eukaryota > Metazoa > Arthropoda > Insecta > Diptera > Drosophilidae > Drosophila > Drosophila mimetica. The sequence continues at coordinate 27,711,472 of JBAMCH010000007.1, read as the reverse complement.
ATCATCAAAGCCGACGTATTAAAAGGAGAGTGAAAAACGTATACCTACATGTATACAGGCAATGGGAAACTGAATCTAAGTATGAACATTTATTTGTTGAAGCTTGCGCTTTGTATTTCAGTTTTAGCTCGAATTCAATTTTCTATCCTCGACTCATTGTATAAAAATTTAGCCATTGCGGCTGGTATTCACGAATCTTCCATTTTGGTTTTTTCCTTCCACCATATAAAAATAGAGCATCGTGGATCTCCAAATAGTTTACATATATAAATATATATATATAGATATTTATTTATATTGGTTGGTATTTTCGTATGGTTGCCTTTCTCCGTTTCGTTCGCCTACTTCACTCTCCCTTCCTTAGCAGCCAACCATTCGGCTGTCAAATCGAAATCTTCTCTCACTCACTCTTTTACATATATAAAACCTGCGTGTGTATTTATGTATAAATACACATAAACAGTATCAGCTGTGTAAATATTGCTATACAAAAAATCGTTCCAAAAAATGTCTGCGTTGCTTTGTTTTTTTTTTGGTTGATAATCTTTGTTCGATTTTAGGTTCGTTTTGTTGCATTTGCAGTTCTTTCTTGTTTCTTACAGTTTAGGTTGCCAATACATTTGTTATAAATTTTGTTAAAAATTGAGGATTGAATTCTTAATTATGGGGCATTTTTTAGTTTTGTGTTTTCCTTTTATTTTTATCGTATAAACCAAAAAGTTTTAAATATAATAATGCAGAAATTTATATTTTTTTGTAGTATGGTAATTATTTGCGTTTTTTGACATTTTTTCAAGCATATGCATTTTTACTCGTTCCATTTCTTCGGCTACACACAAAAAACCGCAAATTTCTTCTTGGCCATTGGATTTTCCATAAATTTAAATATTAATAATTACTTTTTATGTTAGTTCATTTACGGTTTTCTCTTATCAAATTTTTTGCTGTTGTTGAATTTGTTGGTGTGTGTTTTTGTGTTTGATGGGGATGTTTGTGTTGATATATTCTCCTAATACCCGCAAGTAATCAGATAATCTCCAAGTTTCTCTACGACGGAAGCGGCCTGCTGGGGCTGAACAGGATCCTCGTAGATAGAAACGATCACGGCTGCAAATAATATATAAATAATGGATTAGTCAATAAATCGGAGAAAACTGATTTAATAAAATTATATAATAGACATGGATTGTCAAGAACAAAATGTTCCATATCTTTGGCAATACATTAAAACATCACTGTGGGTGGCAGTCCACGTAGGTACGAAGCGCATCAGGAGAGTGTGCGAAGGCCACTGCTATATATAGCCGCAGGATTATGAATCTGCTGTAATGGTCCTAGCGAGTGATTCACCAATTTCAATTTATCGCTAAAACTTAAAAGTTGTATACCAATACCTTAAGAAAACAAACTGGTTTGGAAAAAAGAGCGGTGAAAGTCTAGAAGTGAAAATGTAGAATATTGCATTTATTTGGGGTCGGTGAGAATAGCCTAGCCTAGCCTAGTCATATTCTTACTGAAAATACGCTTAATGTGGAGGTCATATCGTAAAATCCGATGCTGAGTTCAAAAGTTTTGGGGGACTATATACTATTAAAATACTAAAACCGACCTAAACTATTTCCGTTAAATTTAATACATAATAGTCATAGGCATTAACTTCTTTCTTAGTTAATAATTTTTAATTATTTGAAATATATATCTTAATGAAAGCGCTAATATTAGCTCCAATAGAAGCAAAAGTATAAAGTAGAAACTTTCTACTAAAAAGTTGTAGATATATTTGATATGACTGATGTGTAAAGCAAAAACTTCTGATATCAAATAAAAACACCTCTAAACGAAATAAAAAACTAGTGACGATCGCACCATCAACATAGAAATGTACTGATATCAACATTTGTGACGATAAAACAATTACACACGTGATACGCGTTAAGAGGTGTTTTTATTTGATACAAATATCCATCCTCTGAAATTTAATATGCATTAATTTTTATTGGCTTTTTTGAATTCCTCCTGCACCACACTGTCCAACTTGTATACACACATATACGCTGTGTCAAACGTTTTCTTCGTCGTCTGGTTGACAAAGCTTTCAAAAGCGAGGAGAAAGCCGCTGTCAGCAGCGGAAAAATAAGAACTAACAGTTTTTTTACGGCAGCAGTATCTTATTGGCCGCTGCAAATTATGAATAAAAGAGCGCATCAGTACGCAGAAATCAGAGGTGAAAACCACTGACCAGACAACCCAACAGCAAAAGAGAGTGGACCAGAATGACAAGTTTTAAGTTGAGTGGCTCATACATTAATCAAGTGAGCAGAAAAGTGATGAACAAATTGTTTTTTTATATTGAGTTAAGGCGCCAGCCCAGCGCCTCGCTGCTCGGTCGAATCAAATCAAAACGTGACCGTAGGCCGAGCTTGCCCGGAGGTCAATAAACCAGGTCTGGGCTAATACCAGGTCTGGGCGCTAAGCTAACTCGCACTCAGTCGACCTAGCAGCAGCTGCAAATAGTGTGCTAACTTTATACACGTCCTCTTATGACATGGTGTCCCCTAGGTCACAAAAAGAAGTAAAAACAATAAAGAACGCTATAGTCGAGTGCCTAGACTATTAGATATTCTTTACTAAGCTAACCATATTTAAAACAACAATTAACGCTGAATTCGGTGGTACTGTATTTTGAAAGCATTAATAGATGTGGGCTCTTTACATTTATTTATATACCCACTTCATATTTGTAGGCGTTAGAGTGGGCGTGGCAAACTGTTTTAAGGTCAATTGAAGGGTATTGACAAAAAAAAAAAAAAATAGAATGAAAATTTTAGCTTAAAACTGTTGGCGCCACAGCTTTTCGCGGTTTGTGGGCGTGTCACCACCCTGAAACAAACTTGCACTGCGTAGGAACGCCTACAATCTGTATTTTGAGTCTCAACTCTCTACCTCATATAGTTTTTCGAGACCTCAGCGTTCATACTGACAGACAGACGAACATGACTAGATCGACTGATCAATAATATATAATCTTTATGGGATCGGAAAAGTGTCCTTCGCTGCGTTGCGAACTTCTGACTGAAATCATTAGACCCTCTGCAAGGGTATAAAAACGCTTTCCATCGACCCGGTTTTTTTTTATGCGATAAAAAAAACAATTGTTCTGCGAGACTTTAGGTAAAATTAACTGAAAACCGTAAGTTACTAAGGTCATATAATTTAAAACATTAGTCCGGTTAATTTAAACTTCCACAATGTATTATAGACCAGGCACCAAAACAATGATTATTTTTCTTTCTTCAAACATAAAAATCGTCCACTTATATTAGCCCTAAAAACAAATTGTTTTCACCAAAATAATAATCTTTGACTTATTAATGCATTCTTGTCATGATTTTTTATTTTTTTGATTTGTATCTTTTTGTTCAAAGGTGATCCTTATTTTCGAGTTATATAATAAGACTTAAAGCATAACATTTATTTGTAGTCACAAATTCCAGGACGGTCGTGAGGTTGTTTTGAGTTTACTATAAATATATAGAGAGGACATGTCATACAAAAATGTCTGTCGTATGGCGGGTCCTAGCGGTGGAACCCGCTTTTTAACAGTAGAACCTGCACTGCTCCATTCTAGTTGGAATCTAGTCGGTCGCAGCCCTGCTTGCCATTTGGCCTAGTGGATCAGACATCTGACTACTAATCTAAGCGCTAAGAGGATAGAATCCTGCTGTGTGTGTTGTGCTGTGTTTTTTTGTGTTTTTTTCTATTTAGCTCTAGCGGCTAAACGGCTTGCTTAAGCCTCACTCTTTTATGTGTAGTTGTAGTGAAGTTTGAACATCGAAGGGTAGCACTAATATTAAACAGATAGATATTAAAACAAGAAAGGAAGCTATCTTCGGCCAGCCGAAGTTTATGTACCCTTGCAGATCATTCCTATTCAATTCAAAACTACAAAAATGTTAAATTTAGATTAGCAACAAACAAAATTATAGCAGTTTACGGATTATTTTGACATTAATTGATCGATATGGCAGCTATACATATAATGTAGTCATCCAATTTATGTTAAATTTAATTAGAAATTTTAAAAAATAAATTATATTCCAAAGTAGAAGAGAATACAATAAAAATTAACAAAGCTATAATTTTGTTCCTATTAATTTCCCTTTAGTTTTCCGATCGTTCCTATGGGAGCTATATGATATAGTCGTACTATTTTTTTTAAATTTAATTCGAAATTCAGAACAGGTAAAAAAATGATATTTCCAAGAGCATAAGGTAATATGTCAAATAACACATAAGTTATATTTTTTTTTCAATTATTTTTCCGATTATTCCTATGCGATCCGGCTGGTTCCGACTTATATACTACCTGCAATAGAAAAAATACGACTCGTCTTGTCATGCTGATCATGAATATATATACTTTATGGGGTCGGAAACGTCTCCTTCACTGCGTTGCAAACTTCTGACTAAAATCATTATACCCTCTGCAAGGGTATAAAAATATAATATAATTATGAATTATTTTGCAGAGTTAAAGCTTAATTAACCAAAATTATTAAAAAAAAAAAGAATATATATTTCAAGACATAAAAAAAGCAAAAAACAATATTAGAATAAATCTGCCCTTTGCGGGGATAGTCGAGTGCCTCGACTATCAAATACCCGTTACTCAGCTAAAGCAAGCAGTCTCAGGCAGGGCAAACCACGCAGCCGCTTAACCGGACATTTCATTATTTGATTATAACTTTTTACTGAGTTGGACGATTTAAAAAATTTCTTCTACATTTCGGTAGGCATTAATAACCCAAACAAAATGGCGTTTACTAGCTTTAAAACTGTGGGCGCCACAGCTTTTCGCGGTTTGTGGACGTTAGAGTTAGCGCGGCACATTGGCATGATAAACTTAATCTGAATAGAAAACTAAGGAACCTAAATCCAAAACTCCCACTTCTCTAGCTTTTATAGTATCTTGGATTTCAGCATTTACACGGATAGAATATACATACATGTGAGATATTATTAAGTATTGTTTATTAATATTATTGCTGCTTTCTGCTGATACGTTCGGCTGCTTCGATTCTCTCCTGATACTGCTCTGTTCGGCTGCTACTTCTCTTCTTCCTCTACTTCTTATTCTTCTTGTGCTGTTACTCTGCTGTACGACTTCTTCTGCTGTTAACCAGTGTGTCTTCAGTAGATCTGCTTGCCTACTCTCCGTTACATACATATATGCTTTATAGGGTCGGAAACGCTTTTCTACGAGTAACGGGTATAAATAGATAAATCAAAACATTCCTCGCCATCTAGGTCCTTACCAAATTTTGTGTACCTCAAAAGTTACTTATTTTGTGAAACATTTCAAGGCGTTTGCACGGCGGCAACATTTTCGCGCTGCATCGGTCCAGCAATTCTTGACCGTCAAAAGCCGGACGGTCAATCGTTAGGAGGTAATTTAAGTAGTGCATAAGCTGCACGATTGTGACAATAGCAATAGCCTTTGAGAAACAAGATACTAATTACCCAAAACCTTCATTATCGGCTGCCAGGCGAGGCATACGAACTGAGCCAGTCAGGTCCAAAGCAAGCCAGAGAAAGAGACGACTGACGAGCACAGACATTTTCCATTTCTACCCAATTTTGCTATTTTTACCCCAATGCCTGTGTGGTTTTCTGTACACGCACTGTGCAACATTTACACTTGAAATGGATTATGGCAATAACCTTGAGATTGTGGATGCAGCAGTGGTCGGTGGAACGAGGGTGGCGGGCTGCCATGTCAGTGTTAACGTGAAAATGTGTATGCCAGCGCGCAACAGTTGCCGCAAAAATTGTACAAATATGGAAGCGCGGTTGGCTCGTCAGCAAACAAACTGGTCGTAAACGTATACACCAAAAACAAAAAATCTAAATTTTCTGCTCTCTATGAAAAAATAAATGAGAGAGCGTGCGTTGTTTTTCAAACATTTAGCAACCGTAAGATGCTGAGCAATGAAGCATCGGTGCTAGTTGACCTCAAAAACGTCTGAGCAGACCCTAAAATCATAATGATAATGATACCCATTTAACCACTGTCATTTTCTGTGACTTCTTCATGCTAAATACAACAAATTAGATTATAAGCTGTCAGTGCTTTTAAACCAAGTTCTTCTTCATTTAAACCTCACACTCAAAACTAACTAAAACGAGAAAATACTCAAAGTTATCTACTATTGGTGCGTTGGGCTTTGGATTAAATTCTTTTCACCAGCGATAAGTTTGTAAAAACGAGTGGCATTAAACATTTTCTTGAATGTCTTTTATGTTTGCTTAGGCTTCGGCTATAAAAAGCAACCGCCGATAATGGTTATCGAGGAGGGGCAAACGATAACGGTTAGTAGCGATCAAACTAGGATTTTATGTGACATTCTTCAATAAAAACTCTTCATACAAAATACAAACAGCAAAAAGAAACTCTAGTATCCACAGTTTGGAAGCTAAAATGCAAATTTTAACCGAAGTATATAACATCTTTCAATTGACATAAAGAAAAGATTGCCACGCCCACAAATATGTGATAGCACTACCTTCAAACTATAGTTGGTTAGTTACTCAACTTACCTAATAGTGGATGCACTCGACTATAGCGTTACTCGTAGTAAGAGCGTATATAATATTCGTCGGAAAGTACATACGTAACATGCAGAAGAAATGGCTTTCGTCCCAATAAAGGTCCCTAAAAAATTTGTATAGGTATTTTTTTGCATACCCGTACCATATTAGTTTCTAATTACTTGGATCCTGAGCTAAACTAAAAATTTGGAGTATAGTTTGACTATTTTTTTGACAAACCCCAATAATATACGCAAAAGTTCGTTTTTGGCTATTTTTTTTTTGTTATATTTTGGACCAGTCTTCTGTTGTTAATTTATCCTACAGGAATGCTAATATGTGACATTTTTCTGTATTGAATGCTTCATTTACATGTTAAACTATTAAGTTAAAAGCAAAACATCCAGCAATTGAGGGATAGAGGTAAAAAAAACACCTTTACAAAACAGTCGGAAAAAAATGTGCCGAGCGAATGTGTTTGAAACTGAATAAAAAAAAACAACAAACAAATTTTGAGTGAAACCAAAACTATTTCACAGCGACATTCTAAAAAAAATCGCATTCAAATATTCCATCAGTATTCGGTAATTTCTGGTGTTGAATAAACTTCCCCGAAATCCACTTCTATTTTTGTCCCTAGTGAATACGTCAGTTTTTTAAAAAAATAAAACTGGTACAAAATCGATATTTTTACACAAAATAGAGCTTGGAAAGATTGAAAGGAAAAGAAAAGCCCATTATTAAAATTAAAATCTTTTTTTCCAATTCAACTTGAAAGCTCTGCAAATGTCCCGAGCGACAATATGGAAATGCCCATATGTATGAAAGGATTGAACAAAATAGTTAATATGATGGTGATATGTACATTAGGAGGTTATGAATAGTATTTTTAAATAATATCAGCTTTTCCTGTGCTATTTATCCAGAAAATGAAATGTATGGAGTCGGATGTGTTTCTTGATCTGGAGTGCCAAAGAGATGTTTTCCAGCGAATAAAACCGGAATAAGCTGATTCCTAATAAAAAAACAGAAACTGGTACCGATACCAAAACAAAATCTAATTTCCAACCGTGTACGTATAAAATCATAAAAGAAAATATCGCTGTAGCAGAAAAAAATCTTTGTCTGAACACGTTAGAAATCATAATTTTTGGCGCCTTTGAAAAAAATATTTTTTTACATAAGCAAAAAAGTGACATCCAGTCTTAACGAATTCGCAAGCCGTCTTTTTTCGACGAATTAGCTTCGTTCTGGAAATAAAAGCCAATTGTTTTGAGGAAGCTAATCACTACATTCACTCTCAAAAATAATAAAAGAAAAAGTTTAATGAAATTAACTTTTTTCTCTCAAATATCTCATAATTTTATATATCATCCAGTATCATCATCTTAAAGTTTTAATTCAAATTCCTAAGTAAACTTTTTTTAACTGTTCCTGTACCAGAACCGGAACCAAAACACCATTACCAAAATGGAATCGTACACCGAATAGGTCAATTCAGTAACGGACGAGTACTGGAACCAATATAAGATTCTTAGAGATGGCTTACCTTGTGTTGTCTTCATGCAGTGCACTCCGCTCCGGCCAAGCTTGGCGCGCACCACGCGGTCCGTGCCGGAGAGGTAAATGTACCGCTGGCCGGCGAGTGTCACGCCGTTGCTGGTAAGACCGTCCTGCTGATCGAACCCGCTGATTAGTTTGGAAAGTTCTTCTTTTGTCACCTGCAAGATAATTAAAAATATTTCGGTTTAGCGGACAGATAGCATCGGCTTCGTAAATACACACGATAAAACATAAAAATCAAGATATAACGCTATAGACTATAGCGACTATAGCGTTTAGCAATTATCAAATACCCGTTCTAAGCTAAAGCAAGCTGTGGAAGGCAGGGCCAACCAAGCAGTTGCTTGAAAGTGGAGCCATCTACCGGACAATTCATTATTTCCTTACTCTACAAGTAATGGGTATAGTTATATTTTAAAGTGTGAGCAAAATTGCTATTCCAGTATTACAAAAATTATATAGTATTTAAAATAAAATACAAAAATAAGTAAACAGGCTGGTTAAATTCCCGCTGTCTACGGTGACATACTGCGCAAAATCTGGTTTTCAGAAGCATTCTAGACAACATATGTATGTACAGTAAAAAAATAGATTTTGTGTATTTCTCTTTTATACTTCTAGCTTATGTAATTAATAGTTATAAATATTAAAGAAAAATAAAGCATCGCCAGGTTTGAAAGTTAAATCTACTCATAGTTTGAACTTATAATATAAACTTTTGACACCCATACCTATAAATAGAACACCACAATTCCGTTTAAATGACACAAAAATGTTCTTAACCCATTAACCACCCTTTAAAATTTTAGAAAATGTTGTGAAAGTCAAATTTTAAACTTTTTTCCTGGGGCTTAAAACAAAAATGTTTTGATGCAAAGTTTTTACCCAAGCAAAATTAATAATAACTGCAAAAAAATCTCTTTCCTTGTATTTTTTATGAATTTTCACACAAAATTTTACTACGATCTTTCCATTAAAAAAATCACTCACTACACATAAAAAAAACTTGGTAAAATCAAAGTTTATATTTGTCAAACAGTCCCCAACCACAAAAATGTTCAATTCTACCTAAATAGGTGCCTTTCTTTGCTAATTGTGTTTATTGTTGTTGTTTTCTTGGAAATGTTCATATTCTTGCACGAGCACCCTTGTGCGACTAGAACAGAAAACATAAACATCATTCCAAAAATTTATAAGTCGCTTAGCTGAGTTGAAGTAAAAACTAATCAGCTGCCCACGCAAGCAAAGTCAAACACACTACCGCGAACAAAAAACCACCTATTTAAAAACAGTTGGCTATGAGATGGCTCCCTAACAAATGTAATCCATCTCATTACAGGGTGGAAGTAAGGGGTGTGGCATGTTCAGGCTGGGGTAACAAAGGGACATAGGATGTTTGTGCCCGTCTTGCTTTTCGGATTTCAAAAACAAGTTTCGCACACTTGAGCGTTTGGAGAAAGAGCGCACCAGTGTCATTTGCCTGCAGTTCAAGTTGGCAGATCATCCCGGTAACAGATGCTTTTTCCAGGGGGTAAGGTGGAACATTAAATTGAAAACCTCAACATTTGATACTTACTCATTCACAGCCTGCCAAACGGTGATACATAGAAACGCCACTTAAGCTGAGGGATATCGAGAAGTTTCTATTCAGCACAAAGCATGTCGAGTGAGAGAAAGAAATGAGGAGAGCAGAGCAGTAAAGTCGTGAAAAGCCGGTTTTGCGTAGAGAGCTACACAAAAAACGTTAATAAACTAAGCAGAGCTCATTATACGATAATTGAAAACATTCCACAATTGGCAAAAAAAAACTTTACAATCTCCTAAAATGGAAATTTTTCAATGAATGATATTTTTGGAATGTATGTGCTGGCACAAAAGGAAAGATTATTTTGCTTATTATTCGGGAAAGGATAAAGTGGTCATTCACAATGATTTTTGCAAATGAAATTCGAAATTGAGATCAAACGTAGGTAACTTAGGTAATGCGAAGTATGGAAACACAACAAAAAGTAGTTTCGATAACAGTAAAAAAAAAAAACGAAAGTGACACTCGTGCAAAAATAGGTATAAGATGTAGAAAAAACCCAAAAAAAAAAAGAAATAGAATGATGACGCAAGTTGTGGATCTTCTGGACAACTCAATTTGTCCACAATTATTTTCTAATCTAATGGGAGCGTCAGCACTGCCAGAAAAATTTGACAATTAACGAACAAAGCACAAGGGAGTGGCTGAATCGAGTGGAATCGCGGACGGAGAGCAGGATAAGAGCACATGGAGCCGACAGGAAGTTGCACACGCATACAGAAAGGCAAAACGTGGCTAGCATATGAAAAATGCTCAAAGCATTCGCTCGCATTGAAAGGTGAAACAGACTCAAATCTACTCTCTCTGCGCTGGTGACGCGGCATCGCCAGCTCAAGATTTTTTTCTGTATTTTAGTTATTTTCGCTCTGATAAAGAGCATTTATTTTAGCCGGCAGAAGAAGCGAGCTGCAACAGCAACAAAGCAGGAAGGCCTGAAATAATAAACTGTATTGAGAGCGATAAAGGCGAGCGATAGCGAAGGGGTGGGGCTTCAGACTGCATTATCAGAAACCAGTGTTGCACAATACATTCGAGACTGCTGCTGATATCACATTTCTGCCTCCTAGGGTGCATTCGTGATTAGTCATCGATTAATACTACATTAATACACAGCGAAGTACTAGTGACTAGACTAGTCTGATGGGCCAATCGGTTTGTTCCTGCGGCTCTGACCATGATCATTTGGGTGGCTTGCTGCATGGTCACCCACACTCCCAAGAGAGGGTGAGAGGAAGAGCGGGCCTGCGCAGGAGCGACACTGCAGGGGGTGAAACTGGCGAGGGTGGGAGTTCCTCTTTATCAAGCGAAAGTAATCATGGCGGCCGAGAGAGGGAGACAGCGCGAGAGTCACACCCTTGAACTTGCGAAAATTCATTGTCAACTAGCTTTTATCCGTTTGGTCCGTTTTTAAACGTTTTCCAACCGCTTTCTGTACTCACCTCAAATCCATTGGACTGCGCCCAAATGTTGCCATCGTGGCCTGCGATGCACGCCTTGGTCACGCACTGCGAGGCCAGGAGTTGGTTGTCCACATAATCTTGCCAGCTCATGGTGCTTCGTTTGTCGTGGGGGCGGTGCGGATTAGGTTGGCTTGATAAAGGCTGGATATTATCTGGATCGCTGCTTCACCGAACGGCGAGTCGCACTTTCGTTTCGAGGGTCACACGAAATTGGCAGGGAGACAAAGAAAAACCGCAACGCTGACGATTTCTTCTTGAGATAACTTACTTCCAACTGCAACGAGAAGTAAAGAAAGAGAGGTAGACATAAATTAACATTTAACGTAGCGCATTTGCCAATCGCCGTCCCGTTTAATTTGCGAACCGTGTGTTTTTGATTCGTTAGCTGCTTTGTCTTTGCCCTTGACACAATGCCGGGTCGCAGCGGCGACTGAGTAGGGATTTGCGATAAATTTGCCAAGATATAAATATAAAGCCGAATTTTCCTCCTCCAAAAAACTCACGTATACATACACTACGCACAGACGCACGCACGGGGATGAGACAAAGAGCAAGAGCAAGACCAAGACAGACAGAAACAGAAACCGTACGCCAGCAGCTCCACACACACGTCCGACTCGTTAGGAATTCTCGAAGCGTTCGAGGCGGATTTCAAAAGTCGAATGAGCGCAAAAGCGGAATCATAAACCGATTTTGAATTTGAGAAAAACCCACTGAGATGAGAGAACGCTGCAGGGGGCTGTCCGCTCCTGCTCCAAAGCGCTCAATTCCAGGTCGTGAGTCACCCGCTCACTCACCCACTTCTAGTGAGAGAGCGAGCGCGAGAGCAAGAGAGTGGGCTGGAGCGGGTGTGCAAGCGAGACGGCCGTACAAGACGCGCCGTTATTAATCAGCCGGCTGCGGACAATGCAAATGAGAGAGTGAGAGCAGCCGATGACTCAACGGTGGCCGTCTCCTCACCCAACGCCTTTGAGTGTTATGAATCGCCTCTTTCTTGGCCGGCACTGAGTAACTGTCATAAATTAAAAATAGCCTTTAATTTCAACGCCTATATGTACGCGAATCTCAAGTATCATTATGTGCTGCACCAGCACCAGAAATATGTGTTAGCATTTTCTGGTTGACAAAGCGAATCGAATACCGACCGGCTGCTGAACTTTTCACACTTAATTTTTTGCACACTTGTACACACACACACGTACTCGAGGACGCACAGCCAACGCGGTTGGCCAAAATGCGCGAACATGTGTGGGCTATTGCCACTTAAGGCGTCCTCCCAGTACTAAAGTGGTTTTATTTGAAATTTACCCAGTGTGTTGGTATATTGGCTTTCCGAATACCCCACGTACGGTGAAAGCAAGAAAAAATTTTAAATAAACTAATTTCTAGAAACGACACGGCACTCACACTGCTCTCACGCTGCGGTAAAAAAACAGAGTGACCGTCCCTCACAAGTAGAACTGGAATAAAAATCGATTGAATCGATACCATCTAAGTTTTCACAAAACAGGTAATATCGATTATTTTTATTATGTCAACTAAACAAGGCCCGTCTACACAATGATTTTTAATACTAAAGCCTAGTACTCAGTACGACGAAAACTGCTAGCTAACCATAGGAGTAAGCGAGAGGCAAATAGCCAGCTAAGGCCTTTAGCTGGGACTTTTTTCCACCGCAGTATTCAGTTGAGCTAAGAATATCATAGGGCTAGAGCTGCAAAAAAATCGATGGTACCATCGATAATATCGATGGTTGGCCGCCGGTCACCGAAAAAAAAAAAAATTTTATCACTTGGACTTCGAACGAATAAGAACTGCAGCAATAAGCGCTAAAAAGGAAAGCATTCCGACAGAGTCGGAAAGGATGTTTTCCTAACAATCTCTGACCGACGGGCGTCACTGAAGCCAAAAACCGCCAACAAACTGTCATCTGTTAACAAAAATTGGTTTTTAACCAAAAAAATTTGATTTAATATCTCCTTCCAAATATGTATTAAAAAGATTTCATTTAAATTTTGACTAATTGCGTTTTTAATTATAAATAATTAAAAATGGACATTTTCATAATTGTTCTGGTTAAGATAATATTTTTTAAAAGAATGCCCCTATTATATTTGTTTTACATGAATATTCCTAAGGTTTATATATGAGCGATATTATCGCGATAGTATCGAGGTTTAGTCGGCAAACTATCAAAACTATCGATGGGGCTACCATCGATGTTTTTGCAGCTCTAGGATATACCAAAAAATACCTGATTTAGCGGCAAAGAAGGCCAGATTTGATCTTTGGCTGTGTTTGTGGGAAGACCCTATAACTGTCAAATTTTCAGAACGGCAAAACCTTATGGACCATCCGTTCAACGGATGGATCTCTGTGGGAAGACCCTATTAGAGTTGAACCGAGAAACATCGTCTAACTATCGCATAAAAGAGCCCGTCAAAGTCCGCCCAATTTGGATGGAGAACGAACTGTGAAATTTGCAAAACGGCAAAACCTTATGGACCAAGAACATCCGTTTTGTCCGTCTGTGGGAAGACGCTTTTATGTGCCCGGCTCCTTCACTAGCAATAAAAAGATACTTCGGTACCCCAGTACTGGCATCACAAGCAGAGAATCAACAGTACGCAATTTTACTCTTGAATCAAATTATAAAGTACAACAAATAAAAGCTGTTTGAAATTGCTAAAATTCAGAAATTGAACAGTTTAGGGAATACACTAAATAGCTCAGACACAAACCAAGGTAGATGACTTTGCTTTTAAGAGGCAACAATAAGCGTCAGGTGGCTTTCAGGCAAACACAAATGAACAATTAAATGAAATTGCGACCCATACATTTTCATATTAGTCAATCAAATTTGTGCAATTTTTTACCCCTTTGGTGTACAGTCGATGATCTGTGACGGAAACGACGAAAACGACGGATATTCCCTGACAGCTGGCGATAGGTAATAATCGAGCTATCGATAGTCGCCGATGTTTTCTTACATCACTAAAACTTTTGCAAGATGGAGCCTCTTTTGCTTGGTTTTAACAAATCAGTAGCAGCACGTGTATAAAAAGTGCCAAATAATTTTCAGAAAATGTTAGTATATACCCTATATTAAGCGTTCGAAAAGTGAAAAGCGAGCAGGGGAAGCCGTATCCCATCAAATCAGAAACGGTTTTAGGCGATCCGAGTGTGTTTCAATGCAGAAAAAGGCTTTTAAAAATTTCTGACGGTGAAAATGAGTGGAACGCAAAAAAAAATTACACGCCCGAATGACAGTGGAGGGAGTGGGAGCGAGAGGCAGCGAGCAAGAGAGAGCGCAGTGGTTGCTCCAAGAGAATTTTGTTGGTGGACTTTCCAGCCTCGTCCATTTCCTTTTGGAATATCAGAATTAGGCGAGTTTGCTGAAATCTGGTGACGTCTATCCCCACTTGACTCAGTCTCACGCACACACGCCCGCTTGACTGATGACTGGACAATGACGCAGACTGAGTGATTCTATCTTTAGTAGTTTGTCACAATCGTCGGCTGATTTAGCCTGACTCCATCTCGATTTTCTCCGTCTCGTCACACACGCCTTGGAAAATTTGCCAGTCGTTTCGTTCCCCTCCAACCAACTACCCTGCCATTTACTACCATTTTAAACCGAACCGGCTACTACCATTTCTGAGCGTCGTTAGGCAACACTGTCGCGGCAGTTACGTGCACATTTTGCTTTAGCGTTCGTTCTCGCTCACTGACATTGACTGACACTAGGGTCGTCCCGCTCGCACACGCTCAGGGGCAGACTCTCGCCGCGTATCGCTCCTAGCTGTCGTAGCAACTGGCAGTCTCGTTTTCTGTTTTATACGTAAAGACACCATTCCGCAGAGCGCACCGAACCACAAACGTAACAGACTGGAAAGACGTTCAACCGTTCGGCTTTCGACTTTCGGGAGAAAACAACACAGGCCGCACAGTCAACTCCAATTCTCTCTGATTCGTTATAGACAGACAAAACACAAATTGATTAAGTGTACCGGGCTCAAGCCGTCGAAATTCAGGATATAAGTTTACCTAGTCAATTCTTTATTGTTGATAATGTGAGTGCCAAGCGCTAGTCGCGGTTTTCGATTCGCCATAACCAACAAATGTGGCAGGAAAAATTTTACCCTTCTTTTTTAACTTTCGTTTTATTTCGTCTGTTCTCTAAAACGTTTTTTCTTGCTCGTAGGGATGACCGAAGTGAAATAGCTCAGGATGGTCCCGCCGGCATGGACCCCGAGGGAGTCATCGAGTCCACCTGGCACGAGGTCTACGACAACTTCGATGACATGAACTTGCGCGAGGAGCTGCTGCGCGGAATCTATGGCTACGGTTTCGAGAAGCCATCGGCCATTCAGCAGCGCGCCATCATTCCGTGTGTCAAGGGTCGCGACGTCATTGCCCAGGCACAGTCGGGTGAGTACAAATTTTCGCATTCCGTCTCTAGAATTCAGTGCCCCTTGATCATCATTGTCGAGAATATGCACAAGCGTATGCGATGACTCAGCTGCTGCGCCTGTATTCTTTGTTAAAATTGCGCTCTCGGCCGCTCTCTCTCTCTCATTATCTGATACTCTTGATAATCGGCGTCATTGCGCTTGCGCGCCACTTTTAGCTGGCCATCTGCGTTTCGTTTTACAGCCGCCCGGGCAGAAGGAAGTACCTAGAAAAAAGGTCACTTGTACTTACGGCTGTTCTTACCAAAATGCAGCTGTGTGTGGTGCGTTCCGTTTTAAAGGTCATCCGTTAAAAATGCGATTCTACCTACAAAGCAGAGTCGGCTATAATCCATTTTGCAGGCTCTCTGAAACGCATTTAGTCCGTCCCATTTACACCCTTATGCTGCACTCTGCTTGATAGTGGCTTATAAGTTAAAGAACAGCGAATATCCGAACTTAAAAAGCCTATCTTTCTGTGCATATACACTTGCTTGTGTAGTTGTATTACATTTCAAGATCACCTTAATCCTGCTGTATATGCAAGGATGCCTATCGAAGCTAGAAGGGCAATTTGACAAAGTGTAAATAGCTCATATCTTTGGTAAAGAAGAAATATAAATAATAAATACGCATTGACCCTACATTGTAACTGTTGTTTAACAGCATCGGTACCGCAAACCGAAAACGTTGCATGCTAACCATTTTTGATCCCAATCTCTCCTGTAGGAACTGGCAAGACTGCCACCTTCTCGATTGCTATCCTTCAGCAGATCGATACGTCCATTCGCGAGTGCCAGGCACTTATTTTGGCCCCAACTCGCGAGCTAGCCACGCAGATCCAGCGCGTGGTCATGGCGCTGGGCGAGTACATGAAGGTGCACTCGCACGCCTGCATTGGAGGCACCAATGTCCGCGAGGACGCCCGCATCCTGGAATCCGGCTGCCATGTGGTGGTGGGTACGCCCGGTCGCGTCTACGACATGATCAACCGCAAGGTGCTGCGCACCCAGTATATCAAGCTGTTTGTGCTCGATGAGGCCGATGAGATGTTGTCGCGCGGTTTTAAGGACCAGATCCAGGACGTGTTCAAGATGCTGCCTCCAGACGTGCAGGTTATCCTGCTGTCCGCCACCATGCCGCCGGACGTGCTCGAAGTCAGCCGATGCTTCATGCGCGAGCCCGTCAGCATCCTGGTCAAAAAGGAAGAATTGACTCTCGAGGGTATCAAGCAGTTCTACGTAAACGTGAAGCAGGAAAACTGGAAGCTGGGCACCCTATGCGATCTGTACGATACGCTGTCTATTACCCAATCGGTTATCTTCTGCAACACCCGTCGCAAGGTTAATTCTTTTATTTTTATGCAATTTTACTATTTTTGTACCCTTGCAAAGTGTATTATGATTTAGGTAAAGTTTGCAACGCAGTGGAGCAGACGAATTCGACCCTAGACGAGTCGATCTAGCCATGTCTGTCTGTCCGCCCGTCTGTCTGTCCGTTTCTACGAATAATCGGGAAAATAATGGAAGAAAAGTTATACTTTTTGTTTTTTCTTTTTTGACATATTACCTAATACTCTTGGGAATCTCATTTTTTAAACTGTTCTGATTTTCGAATTAAAATTTTATCTCATATAACTGCCATAGGTGGATGATCGATCGAATGTCTAAATAATACGAAAACTTATACAATTTTGTTTGTAGCAACATTTACACAATTAAATCTAAATTTAACATTTTGTAATTTGTAATTGAATAGGAATGATATAAACTTTGGCGGGTCGAATTTAAGCTTCCTTTCTTGTTTTTTTTTTTAATTGCGTCTATTGTCTTTAATTTCAACAGTTCGAAGTAACGATATCAGCATTTAACTGTTTATGCAAGCAATATTTTGAGATATGGTATATTTAAATAAAAAACTAGCAAGAGACAATTAAGTTTTGGTTATCAAAAAAAAAATATATAAATACTCCAATTCATGTGCTTAATTTTCCACCACGAATTTCTATGCTAACGAGCAGATCTCTCTTTTTTTCTAGGTGGACCAGCTGACCCAAGAGATGTCGAGCCACAACTTCACCGTCTCGGCAATGCACGGCGACATGGAGCAGCGTGATCGCGAAGTCATCATGAAACAATTCCGTTCGGGCTCTTCTCGTGTTTTGATTACCACTGATTTACTGGCGCGTGGTATTGATGTGCAGCAGGTCTCGTTAGTCATCAACTATGATTTGCCCTCGAACCGCGAGAACTACATTCATAGGTAAGTTATTATCTCACCACTGACTGCATCCCGGGAATGGCTTTTTCAACCATCTTTCGCCACTTCTTTATTTTAGAATCGGTCGTGGTGGTCGTTTCGGTCGCAAGGGTGTTGCGATCAACTTCATTACAGATGATGATCGACGAATCCTTAAGGATATTGAACAATTCTACCATACAACAATTGAGGAAATGCCTGCTAATATTGCTGATTTGATTTAAATATTTTCTACTGATCCGCAAACCAACTAAAAAATAATTCTAAATAAAAAGTGAGTGAGCAAAACAGCAAACCAAGAATTGCGAAATCGATAACAGAACGCAAATATAAATTATTCAACGATCAGATAAGAAATCAAGTCAAGTTAATTATTCAATCATTAATTCAAAAAGGCAGCCGACCATCCAACGACAAGGACTAGACGCGGACAGAGTACCAACATCATTAGCAGCGGCGCAGCAGCAATATCACCAGCAGCAGGCGCGGCAGCAACATATAGCAGCCGTTGGAGCTCACCAAATTTTTCCGAAAAGCCGGACATCCTCTGTATCCATTTAGTTCTTCTCTGTGTATCATCAATTTTAAAACTGCGTCGTCAACCAGCAACAACAAATATATACAAATATATAAAAAAAACATTTGCGTCTATCTAAAGAAAGTAATATTTAAAACGATACCAATTGCTAAAAAAGCAAGCAACTAAACGTAAATCACCACAAATAACAGCATTTTTTGCAGCACCTTTGTTTTTGCTTTTTCTAGAACCATTGAAAAAATATATTCAAAACAAAACAAAATACAAATTTACACATGTTTAAATATACCACTCCAAAAAACAGCTGACAAACAAAGATAAATTTTACCGAACTTGCATTAGAGCTGCAAAAAAATGTATGTCAAATCAAATTTAAATACTATCGACTCTTTT
The DNA here is from genome assembly GCA_037075245.1 of Drosophila mimetica. Lineage (NCBI taxonomy): Eukaryota > Metazoa > Arthropoda > Insecta > Diptera > Drosophilidae > Drosophila > Drosophila mimetica. The sequence goes on along the minus strand of JBAMCH010000007.1, from coordinate 27,692,635 downwards.
GTTTTTGGGAGACCATCGATTCCGTTTTGAAAGTATCTATTTATCGGCCACCTGTTTTAAGTCAAAGGTAGGAATAACCCGGCAAGTGTGGCTTTGTTTTAAATAAGTCTGGGTATTTCCTAATTGTTAAATTTCGGTCAGTTGTTTTATACAAACTGAAAGTTTTTCTTATTTAGCTTGATGAATCCGATAAATCCCTACTCGTTTCGGATACCCAAATTGAACTGCGATCTCCGAAAAATTCCCTGACGCAAAGATTCTGAGAAAAAGGACCTTACTTAAATTTGAAAACATAATTTCGAACTTTCGGTGGGTATTGCAGGCAAACGGATTCTTGTTTTTTTTTGCAGTTATAACACTTTTTGACTTTTAGAAGTGCTGCCGTAGTGGAACATTTTTTCCGGAGGTAATCTTCCCAATTGGACCAATTTAAAAAAAATGTTTTTTTGTTTACTCATCTTACATTTGGCATCAAAAAATCGACGTACTTTTTCAGTTTTTTATGAAAACTGGTCAGATGGATTTAATTCAAACCTTTTGTATATTATTAAGTGAATAGCAATTAAGTAACATCCCCCCCACGCAATCATTTCTTCATACAAAAAAAAAATTTTTTACATTAGAGTAATTATTTGGTTGACGCCCTGGGATGCTCAAAAATGCGTTTTTCAGCTTAAAAACTCAACTTTTTGCTAAAAAAAAATATTTATAGTTCAAAAATAAAAAAAACTTCCCCGGCTGGCGGGTTTTTTTTGCTGTAAAATATGGGACAAGTTTGAAAATGATCTTTTAAGCCGTTTAGAAATGCCGATGAACACGCAATTTTAAACGTGGTTTCCGGAAAAACGCACTTAAAAAAAGTTTTGCGGTGCTCACTTTAACTCTTTTTAACTTGAAATATTTTGAGCCGTATAAAGCAAACGCCTAAAATTGTAGATGTTAGGGTAGTCATTTTAGCCTATCTTCTAAAGTTTTTTTCCGTTTGTCTTACAACTTTCTTTGTCCAATCTTAAGATGTTAATCTACAAGAAAAAGAACATAAATTTTTTTTCGGAAGACCCTACTCCTCCCTTATCTTCCTAAAATTCTTATGGATTGTTTGCATAGGTTATCAGATGGGCAAAACAGAAACAAAGAAATTCTTTTTTCGATACAAATCCTTTTACACACACTATCAGGGGATTCTCTAAACTGTTAAATTGCTGAATTATTGAAAATTCAACAGAAAATTTCAGCAATATTGCTGAACGACAATATTGTGGGAACGACCATAAATAAATCCTGTTGAATTCTTAAACAGCTGTTATTTGTTAAAAATTTTGACGGATCTTAAAATATGTAAAGATTGTCTTTTTATTGCTAGTTACTCTCTAAAATTGGTACCGAGGAATGAGTAACTACAAATATATATTTTTATTGTATTTTAAAGTAAATAATTGGTACTGGTGATACTAAAATTTTAAAGAGTTGCCGTGACTTTAATTAAAAATGGTGACAACTCTGGTTTTTAGCAATTCAACAAATTTTTCAACAGCCTGAGGCTGTTGAATTTCTGAAATTTCTGAGGGTTGGCTTTGTATGGAACAGCTGATTAACAAGAAGAACAAGAATGCCACTCTATTCCGCAAAATATGGCCTTTTAATGATAAAATACCGACATTTTTCGTTTTTTTTTTAGATTTTTACCATCATAGGTGCATTTGTTGAAATGGGTATATTTGGCATTCTTGTTCTTCCGGTTCATACCTACATAATTGCTGAACACTTAAAAGTGATATATCAATCGGCTCACAAGATACGGCCATTTTAAATAAATTTTGGCATATTAAACTTTAACTCGCTATAATAGGTAAACGCGAGCTAAGCCAGGGAAACCCAAATGAGTTTTAGCTAATTTCGATGAGTACTTTGTTCCCATGAAATCAAAATTGCGTTTACATATGTATTTCATTTTGCACTGTGTATCCCGGTAAGCCGGAACCCATATAAGGCTGACAGTAAACTGACTAGCCATCTCGTGGAGAGATTTGCGACAGGCTGCTATTGTTCGAGAGTTTGTATTAGTCGAGTAGATTGATTTAATAGCCGCTTGGCTATCACTATATATGTTTATAGAGTTGGGCATTCCATCCCTCAGTCGAATGACGGCCGATTTGGCCCTTTCCATGCCTGCTAAGTCCAGGCTCGGGAGGTTCAAGATCGCGTTCAGCGCTTCGTTTGGGGTAGTTCAAAGGGCTCCACTAATGCACAAAGCCGCTATGCGCTGCACTTTGTAAAGGGTCGTCAAGATACATTGTTTGTGCAGAGCGGTCCACCACAGAGCCACCCCATATAGTAGAATTGGCTTGTATATCTAATTGACGATTTTTGGGGACATACCCCAGCTTAGCCCGATTGTTTTTTACAAGAGTAAAGTGCAATGGTCGCTATCTTGGTTCTCTCAGTGTTCATACAGACGGACATGGCTACATCGACTCGGCTAGTGATTTCGATCAATAATATATATACTTTAAAGGGTCGGAACGATTTCTTCTACCGGTTACATACATTTGCACAAATAAAATAAACTCTTTTACTTTACGGCAAAAATCCTCGAAATGCCGGTTTTAAAAGAAAATTCTTCAAGGTCTGGTTGTGTAAAACAATCATACATATAACCGTATTGCTATGTCGATTCACAGACGCTTATCGAAATAATTATTATTGATAACGTTGTTGCCCACATGACGTGCGACATGCAATCGACGTAAGAATAACTTTGGGTTTTAAAGTGAATAATAGATCGGAGAGTTTATAAAATAGAACGTTGCCATTTGTTTTATTATTTTGCTCACAATTTTCAATTTAATATACATGCAGCCACCCCTGACACTTTGACATTATTCTTAGGTAACAGTTTCAAGAGACTATCAAAAATAGTAGTTGTTGATTAGTTTACTGCCGTCGGGGTGACGACTAGGGACAAAACACACTGTTTCGGGACTTCACAACTATAATTTGAAAGCAATATAAATATGTATCGAAAATACTAAGACAATAGTATAATAGGACAAGTATTACACACTAGATTCAATAGGCTTTCCTACTTATGAGGTACAAATTAATTAAAGCGCTCGCAAGTGCTGCATGGTTAGGCCGACGTAGCTCACAGTTAGCAATAATACCAAAAACTATATACAAATAATTGTTAAAAGTGTCTGAGTCTCCTTTATCTAATCATTAGAGATTAGCAGGTGTTGTGTATTTCGTCGACCCCTTCAACTCTTCCGCATCCGATGTAAATGTCTCTACGATTTATATACATAAAAAGCTGGTTTAGGTCTAGCGCTGAGATTACATTCACGGCAGAAAACCTTGAATAGTATCGATTACTTAGGAGGCCAGGCCGCGCTGACGGCGCTTTACGCGGGCATATGGTCCTACTGCTGGGTCCATGATGAAGTCGTAAAGTACCCGGGTCCAGCTGGTGTGCTGGGGCATTGTGTCGTAGAATTCTTTGGCGATGCGCCTAACCTCTGGTAGCCTGGAGCCGGGTACCGACGGAAAGTCGTGATGCTCGTTATGGTAGCCGACATTGAAAGTTATCCAATTGAGCGGGCCGTAGTAAGAATAGGTTTCAAAGCCCTTAGCAAACATATAATGCTCCGAAATAAAGTGTCCGGCCACCGGGTGCAACCCCATGGCGAGAATGCTACCGATCAGCAGATAGGCCAGAGGCTTCCAGCCTAAGAAGTAAACGATCAGCGCGTTGAAAGTCAGCTGCACTACTGTGTTGATAAATTCCAGGCGCGTTGGTGGCTTTGGGTTAATTACCAGTGGACGGAAAATGTAGAAAAAAGGCTGCAGGCACACCCACAAAAACTTTCCAAACGTCGTGTCAAAAAGGCGCGCCTCCAGCAGTGTGGGTATGTCAGTGTCGATTGTCTCATCACCTTGGTAACTGAAAGGTCATAATAAATATATGTATATTAGTACAGGAAAGCACAATAAAAATTGTATGTAAGAGTGATACTTGTAAGTAATTAGGAACTACCATTTCATTTAAAAAGAAATGCATAAAGCATGTGTTTTTTTTTTTTAAAGATCAGAATTATCCCCAATCAAAAATTCTTGCTGGGATTGGGACATTGTTGAACGAATTCAAAGATTCACGCAATAGTGATCCTTAGCGATTAGATAAACCTTATCTGAGTCAAAATCTGCCAAGTGGGCCACCCCTGTTCCGAAGGTCCGATTTTCATCGAACTTTTTTACTTTTCCGGTTCACAACGAAAATATAAGAACTTCATTTGAACGGTTTTGCGAAATTTTGAGTTTTACTGGAGTTATAGAGGTCAAAACATGGCATTTTTGACACTTTTTCGAAAAAGTTGCACTCAGTCATTAATTCATAACTTCGGAACGGTAAGAGATATCTTTATGATGTTTTCACTAATCGCTCAAGAATTATTATGGCTTTCCATAAAAAATTTAAAAAAAAATTAAAATTTATTTTTCTTAAAAATAAATTAATTTTTTTTTTTAGTTTTTATTTTTTTCAGTGTTCTTCACCAGCTATAGAGTTTAAAACCATTTGAAAATGAAGATTGATTCATTACGAAACAGATAAAAAAAAAAAAAGAGTGGCCCGGCCAAAGGTTTTTCGCAATTCGAACTTTTCGGTGGGCGCACAGCTATTTTCCATACAAAAATTAAAGAATTAAAGAAAAAAATAAAAACTAAAAAAAAAAATTAATTTATTTTTAAGAAAAATAAATTTTAATTTTTTTTTTAATTTTTTTTTGGAAAGCCATAATAATTCTAGAGCGATTAGTGAAAACATCATAAAGATATCTCCGTTCCGAAGTTATGAATTAATGACTGAGTGCAACTTTTTCGAAAAAGTGTCAGAAATGCCATGTTTTGACCTCTATAACTCCGGTAAAACTCAAAATTTCGCAAAACCGTTCAAATGAAGTTCTTATATTTTCGTTGTGAACCGGAAAAGTAAAAAAGTTCGATGAAAATCGGACCTTCGGAACAGGGGTGGCCCACTTGGCAGATTTTGACTCATCTGCGACAACACGTTTGGGGAATGGGGGTGACTGTAAACTTAAACACGCATACATACATATGTATACTTCGCAGAAAATATTTGTTTTTCTTTAAGAACTATAATTCGATTGAAAATTGTTTGCAAAGCAATAGTTGTGACTCAACCTAACTCGTCTCGCATGTCCAATCTCGAGGGGCAAATCGCTGAGCTACGTGACCAATTGAGCGCCTATTCGGATATACATATCACTAGAGCCTTATCTTATCAACGCAATTTAGAGCCACTTGATGCCCAGCAAAAGGGAATAACAAGGAAATTGACTAAAAAGCTTTTTTGTCGAAAGTATATAATGAAAAGGATTTAGTGTTGGACAACGCATGTCGACATTTTAATAGGAAAATTAAACCGGGAGGTTCGAGGAATGGGATGTTTTCACAGTTTGCAGTGTGACTACGCCCTAGTAGCAATATATGTACATAAGTAACCATGTATACATGTGTGAAATTAGGGGGTACGACGTCATAAATTCGACTCATACAACACGTACCGGTGGTGTTCCAGATGGTACTTCTTAAACGAAATACTCATGGGTAGGCCAATGGGCAGGTTGCAAACGAAGCCCAGGATCCGATTATGAAGAGGTCTGCTGTGCCCAAAAGCTAAATTATGAGAAATTTCGTGTACGGCAAGCATCAGCGAGTGGTTAATGATGCCTCCGAAGCAGTAGGCGGCCACTAGAAGCCACGACCACGACAGGTCCTTCACGACGAACAGCGCCAGGATCTGGGTGAACACCATGGCGCCGGCCACCCACTTAAAGTTGGGATCGTGTCCGAAGAGCTTTTTGATCTGCGGGTACTTCTCCAAGATTAGCTTTCGTCGCGAGGCGTGCGGCTCCTCCGTGTACACCCACTCAAAGTCACTGCGCGAGACTTTCTGGCCCATCTTGGATGCTTTGATTGGTTGGTGTTAAAGGTTGTTGCGGGTGACGTTGGCCGACCGGCGCGAGGAAGAAAACTGTCGAAACCTTTAAATATGTGGATTGAAAATCTTAATAAAGTGACAGTGATGGGCCGGAGAGCTATCGATGTTTACAATTTTTTTTAGAAACATCGATTTTTTTGTCGACAATCGATGTTTTTGTCACATTTTTACATATTTTCCCGCCATTGGTTTGACCTTTCAATTTTTTGCTAGCTAGCCATAGGAGTAAGCGAGAGGCAAATAGTCAGCTAAGGCCTTTAGCTGGGACTTCTTTCCACCGCAATACTCAGTTGAGCTAAGAATATCGTAGGGATATACCAAAAAGATACCTGATTTAGCGGCAAAGAAGGCCAGATTTAATCTTTGGCTGTGTTTGTACAGAAGCAGTGTGGCAAAAACAAATTAAAAATGGAAGCCAAAACACAAAAAACCACTGAAAAAACACCTGCAGCCATGCCAACAGCAAATAGAGTCCATCCGTGTGAAACGGTTGGGATTTTTGACAAATGTGAAATTTATGTTCCCACAGAGCTTTCGTCCACCATCCACCATTCGATAACAGCTGACTTAAAGAGCAGTTGCTCTTGTCAAAATAATTTAAGAGGGGTCTCAACTCGGGAAAACAGTTGTATAATGTTGTTCTCCTAATCTTATTGTAAAATAAAACACAATAAATAGCATACGATAATAGTTTAAAACATATACATATCCAATATTAGAGCATATCCTACAACAAATCTGCATACAAATTGTTGACGGGGGAAAGCCTAACCTCCCGCGCCCCCACAGTCCGTTCTTACTACGCCACTGTCTGGACAATATAAATAGTGCAAAAATTTTAACAAAACCAATTGTGTGCTGTTTGGTCATTTAAAGCAATATACTACCCTTGTAACTAAAATTGATTATTTAAGTATTGCACAATATGTTTTGAATCTTCTCAGCAAAAAATAATGTTTTCGGTCCCAGAATATCTTAAACTTTGGCCCACCCATAACAATTTGCTTGCAATGGCCTTTTCGCTTACAACAAACTAAATATCAATAATGAATTTTTTAAAAAACAAACAAGCTTAAACATATTAAAATTTTTTTCTGCCATTGGTTTGAATATGTTTTCGTAGTCAAAGTTCCAACTTTCACAGTCAAAAGGAAGAATTCAGAGTTGCACCGAAAAATCATTGGCTTACTATCGCATAAAAGAGCCCGTCAAAGTCCCTGAAATTTTGACGGGGAACTAATAGCCTCTTCCCATAGAGTCCATCCGTGTGAAACGGTTGGGATTTTTGACAAATGTGAAATTCGTGTTCCCACAGAGCTTCCATCTACCATCCACCTTCCACCATCCGATAACAGCTGACTTGAAGAGCAGTTGCTCATGTCAAAATTATTAAAGGGGGGTCTTAACTCGGGAAAACAGTTGTATAATGTTGTTCTTCTAATCTTATTGTAGAATAAAACAAAATAAATAGCATACGATAATAGTTTAAAACATATATCCAATATTAGAACATATCCTACAACAAATCTGCATACAAATTGCTGACGGGAGGGAGCCTAACCTCCAAACCCCCACACTCCGTTCTTACTACGCCACTGTCTAGCCAATATTAATAGAGCAAAAATGTAAGCAAAACCAATTGTGTGCTGTTTGGTCATTTAAAGCAATATTAAACTTTAAAGTAGTATATACAACACTTGTAACTAAAATTGGTGATTATTTAAGTATTGCACAATATGTTTTGAATCTTATCAGCAAAAAATAATGTTTTCGGTCCCAGAATAGCTTAAATTTTGGCTCACACATAATAATTGGCTTGCAATGCCCTTTTCGCTTACAACAAACTAAATGTTAATAATAAATTTCCAAAAATCAACAAGCTTAAACATTTTTAAATATTTTCCCGCCCTTGGTTTGAATATGATTTCATAGTCAACGTTCCAATTTTCACAGTCAGGAGGAAGAATTCAGAGTTGCACCGAAAAATTATCGGCTAACTATCGCATAAAAGAGCCCGTCAAAGTCCGTCAAATTTTAACGGGGAACTAACTGGAAAATTTTCGGAACGGCAAAACCTTATGGACCATCCGTTCAACGGATGGTGGATGGTGGATGGCTCTCTGTGGGAAGACCCTATAATAGCCTCTTCCCATAGAGTCCATCCGTGTGAAACGTTTGGGATTTTTGACAAATGTGAAATTCGTGTTCCCACGGGGCTTCCATCCACCTTCCACCATCCGATAACAGCTGACTTGAAGAGCAGTTGCTCAGGTCAAAATAATTAAAGGGGGGTCTTAACTCCGGAAAACTGTTGTATAACTTTGTTCTCCTAATCTTATTGTAGAATAAAACAAAATAAATTGCATACGATAATAGTTTAAAACATATATCCAATGTTAAGCCTAGTACTCAGTTCGGCTAAGAGTTTCACTAGTCGAAAAATTTTATTGTTTGTAGTGTTACCGAAGTTTTTAAAGTTCACCCGCACAGAGCAATGAAATCAATTGGCGCCAATTTTAAAACATTACAAATTGTTGATAATCTAGGTCGCAAAGCTTTAAATTTGCTGTTGGCATAGCTACAGGTGTTTTTCCAGTGGTTTTTGTTCTTTTCCTTCCATTTTTAATTTGTTTTTGTCACTCCGCTTCTGTACAAACAAAGCCAAAGATCAAATCTGGCAATCTTTGAATATCGTTCATCGATATTCATCCGCTAAACTGGTATTTTTTTGGTATTTCCCTACGATATTCTTAGCTCATCTGAGTACTGCGGTGGAAAAAAGTCTCAGCTAAAGGCCTTAGCTGACTATTTGCCTCTTGCTTACTCCTATGGTTAGCCAGCAGTTTTCGTCGTTCTGAGTACTAGGCTTTAGAGCATATCCTACAACAAATCTGCATAAAAATTGCTGACGGGGGAGAGCCTAACCCCCCGTACCCCCACACTCCGTTCTTACTACGCCACTGTCTAGCCAATATTAATTGAGCAAAAATGTAAACAAAACCAATTGTGTGCTGTTTGGTCATTTAAAGCAATATTAAACTTTATAGTAGTATATACTACACTTGTAACTAAAATTGGTGATTATTTAAGTATTGCACAATATATTTTGAATCTTCTCAGCAAAAAATAATGTTTTCGGTCCCAGAATAGCTTAAATTTTGGCCCACACATAATAATTGGCTTGCAATGCCCTTTTCGCTTACAAAAAACTAAATATTAATAATGAATTTCCAAAAATCAACAAGCTTAAACATTTTTAAATTTTTTCCCGCCATTGGTTTGAATATGTTTTCGTAGTCAACGTTCCAATTTTCACAGACAGGAGGAAGAAATCAGAGTTGCACTGAAAAATCATCGGCTAACTATCGCATAAAAGAGCACGTCAAAGTCTGTCAAATTTTAACGGGGAACTAAGTGGAAAATTTTCGGAACGGCAAAACATTATGGACCATCCCTTCAACGGATGGTGGATGGTGGAAGGCTCTCTGTGGGAAGACCCTATAACTGGAAAATTTTCGGAACTGCAAAACCTTATTGGCTGTCCATATATTACGTAACCACAATTTCTGTGATTTTTGACCGCCTCCCCCCCCCACGTAATCATTTCTTCATACAAAAAAAATTTTTTTTTGCTTCAGAGTAATCATTTGGTTGACCCCCCCATGCTGACTACGTAATATATGGACAGCCCCTTATGGACCATCCGTTCAACGGATGGTGGATGGATCTCTGTGGAAGGACCCTATTAGCCAAAGTGCCAAAAACGTTTTTTACACTTTAAAAAAAAACTGTACCATACAAAAAATTAAAATTTCTTACTCAGGGAGATGTACCTTAACCGAAAATCAGTTTTATGAAGTGCGTATTTTTTTGTAAGCTGGTGATATTGTATAAAACTGCATGTATATGTTTAGATTGGTGTATTCGGCGAAATATGACCATTTAAGGCTAAAATACCGAAATTTTTCGTTGTTTTTTCGATTTTTACCATTTTAAATGTTAAACACTATTTAATGAAGTACTATTTTTGTATGTTGATTTTACATAGTTATACCCGTTACACGTAGAGTAATAGGGTCTTCCCACAGAGATTCGTCCACCATCCACCATCCGTTGAACGGATGGTCCATAAGGTTTTGCCGTTCCGAAAATTTTCCAGTTAGTTCCCCGTTAAAATTTGACGGGCTTTTTTATGCGATAGTTAACCGATGATTTTTGGGTGCAACTCTGAATTCTTCCTCCTGACTGTGAAAATTGGAAAATATTTAAAAATGTTTAAGCTTGTTGATTTTTGGAAATTCATTATAAGTATTTAGTTTGATGTAAGCGAAAAGGCCATTGCAAGCAAATTGTTATGGGTGGGGACCGAAAACATTATATTTTGCTGAGAAGATTCAAAACATATTGTGCAATACTTAAATAATCACCAATTTTAGTTACAAGTGTATTTAAGCTTTAAATGACCAAACAGCACACAATTGGTTTTGTTAACATTTTTGCACTATTTATATTGGCTAGACAGTGGCGTAGTAAGAACGGGTTGTGGGGTACGGGAGTTTAGGCTCTCCCCCGTCAGCAATTTGTATGTAGATTTGTTGTAGGATATGCTCTAATATTGGATATATGTTTTAAATTATTATCATATGCTATTTATTTTGTTTTATTCTACAATAAGATTAGGAGAACAACATTATACAACTGTTTTTCCGAGTTAAGACCCCCCTTTAATTATAATTAAGATAATTATTTTGACATGAGCAACTGCTCTTCAAGTCAGCTGTTATCGGATGGTGGAAGGTGGATAGTGGATGGAAGCTCTGTGGGAACACGAATGTCACATTTGTCAAAAATCCCAACCGTTTCACACGGATGGACTCTATGGGAAGAGGCTATAAAAGGGTATATTAGATTCGTGCAACAGTATGTAACAGGTAGAAGTAAGCGTTTCCGACCATATAAAGTATACATATTCTTGATCAGAACCTATTGCGCCCACAGTTTTGAAGCTAGATTAACGAGAAAAGGAATGTGTATTCGTTTCATCAATACCTATTGATTGACCACAATGGAAAAGAAAGTAGCACAACTTTTTCTTTTTCATGTATTTTGTTGTTTAAAAAATACAATTATAAATTATGGATCAACTATTTTTCTGGTCTTAGGGTGGTTAGAGTGTCCGTCCTATAATCTCTGGGTCGTGAGTTCAAATCCCGCTTTTGCAAACGAGGCTTTTTATACCCGTTACTCGTAGAGTAAAAGGGTATATTAGATTCGTGCAAAAGTATGTAACAGGCAGAAGGAAGCGTTTCCGACCATATAAAGTATATATATTCTTGATCAGGATCACTAGCCGAGTCGATCTAGCCATGTCCGTCTGTCCGTCTGTCCGTCTGTCCGTCTGTCTGTCCGTCTGTCTGTCCGTCTGTCCGTCTGTCCGTCTGTATGAACGCTGAGATCTTGGAAACTATAAAAGCTAGAAGATTGAGATTTGGCATGCAGATTCTGGGGGTTAATACGCAGCGCAAGTTTTTCACGCCGATGTGCCACGCCCTCTCTAACGCCCACAAACCGCGAAAAACTGTGACCCGTTCTGTATGAACGCTGAGATCTCGGAAACTATAAAAGCTAGAAGATTGGGATTTGGCATGCAGATTCTAGGGGTTATTACGCAGCGCAAGTTTTTCACGCCAAAGTGCCACGCCCCCTCTAACACCCACAAACCGCGAAAAACTGTGGCACCCACAGTTTTGAAGCTATATTAACGGGAAAAGAAATGTGTATTTGTTTCATCAATACTTATTGATATACCAAAGTGGGAAACCCCCCCCCCCCCCTAACGCCCACAAACCGCGAAAAACAGTGGCACCCGTCTGTATGAACGCTGAGATCTCGGAAACTATAAAAGCTAGAAGATTGGGATTTGGCATGCAGATTCTAGGGGTTAATACGCAGCGCAAGTTTTTCACGCCGATGTGCCACGCCCCCTCTAACGCTTACAAACCGCGAAAAACTGTGGCACCCACAGTTTTGAAGCTATATTAACGGTAAAAGAAATGTGTATTCGTTTCATCAATACATATTGATAGACCAAAGTTGGGAACCCCCTCCCCCCTAACGCCCACAAACCGCGAAAAGCTGTGGCGCCCATAGTTTTAAAGCTAGAGCAAAAGTGTAAACGCAATTTTGTTTGGGTTATTAACGCCTACCGAAATGTAGAAGAAATTTTTTAAATTTTTTGAAGCGGCTGCTTGATTTGCCTTGCTTGAGACTGCTGACTTTAGCTGAGTAACGGGTATTTGATAGTCGAGGCACTCGACTATAGCGTTCCCTCTTGTTTTTTTTGGTTGAATGTTGGTTTTAAGTCTTTTGGTTTTCCCCTACAAAAATCATGCTGTCGATGATTGCGGCCCCCAGTTCGATACCCAGCGCAGCACTATGGGGCATTTTACCTGTTTTTTTTGGCATTAATTCATAACTTCAAAACAAAACATTTTTTTTGAGTTCGGTTTTTTTAAATTAGTTTGTAATTTTTATCCAAATTTTTAGAAAAAATGACTATCCACTATAAAAAGATTTATTTAATGAAAAGAAACCGCGGAATGCTTTTAAAACAAATATCATTTTATTAGGAAGAAAATTGTATTCGATTTTCTTAACATTCCATCTTACGAAGCAAGTGGAAGACAAATAAAGTGGCAATTTTACATTTTTTGGCGGTGGCAAATAAATTAAATTTCTCACAATGTAGCAAAAAGTGAAGATTTGGACTGACTGTCCCGAATTAAGAATTTACCATTCTTAAATATGAAATAACCCGCTGGCTGAACAAATTTCAACATTTTTTGTAATCTCTATTCAAGGTTGAACTTTATATTCCAGGCCTTGATCACTAGGTATATGAAGCAATTGCTCCCTGGTAATATTAACAAATAGTATGGGCATTTGGCAAGAATATCCATTTCAAATTTTATGGTTCTACGTTTTGTCGTTGAAAATATATTAATTTAAATGCAAAGTCAAGTAAAAAGTAAAATGTTGTGGCCGCTTGAGACCGCAGACTTTAACAGCTGTTATTTTAACATTGGACTGTTAACTTAACATTTGTGGTATGTAACATTATAGTTTGATCCGTTCTTAATACGATTCTATCACCGTCCTAACAATTTTCATACTTCTAAAAAACACATTTATGCCGAAAAAAAACGTGTCAAATGCCCCATAGTGCGCAGGCAGAAAAGCAAATTAATAAGTTTAACTAATTGTTAAATATAAGTTTCTATAAATACCTTCCTATACCAAAGAAAAAAAAATATATAAAAAACACAAGTTAAAAAAATTAATAAAAAAATTGTTAAAATTAAATTTTTATTTATTTATTTATTTATCTATCTATCGCCAATGGATAAATCCTTATCTGGCTACAATTGATTAACTTATATCTATAAACGAGCATTAATTAAAAAATATTCCCTAAGGGTTTGCCTTAACATTTCCTTCTTGGCCCCCCAGCTGAAACTAATGCTAGTAGGCAAGCTATTGAAAATCCTAAGAGCCCTTAGTAAAGGCTCATTTTGAGCATAGTTAGTCCTGACAGCATGTTCCACAAATGGTATCAAGGTACGCAGATTCCTGGCAGGAGCATTGAAATTAATGCATCCCAACAGGCAAGGACAGTCAATATTTCCTACCAGCAGATCATTAATAAAAAGAAGGCCTGCAATTGCACGGCGATCCTTCAAGGAACAAGTGTGCAGCAGGGAACACTGGCTAGCATAGGGCGGAGCCGGTTCGGTAAAATGCAAGGATTGCAATGCGAATTTCAAAAACTTTTTCTGCAACCTCTCAATCCTATTGATCTGTACATTTCCTGAGGGATTCCAAATAAAGGAAGCGTATTCGACCCTGGAACGGACAAACGCAGAGTATACAGACAATCTGGAATACGGATCTTTGAATAAGACAGTGTTTCGCTTAACAAAGCCGAACATTGCATATGCCTTTGGTAATATAAAATTGAGATGTTCGTTGAAAAGAAATTTGTCATCAAATAACACCCCCAGATCAACTATTTCATTCAAAACAGAGAGAGGGTGGTTATTGATGTGATAAGTGGATGGGATGGTTACATGACGTTTCGCATAACGAACGATGTGGCATTTGTGAAGGTTTAAGGGCAAATTATTCTTGGAACACCACCTACCGATACTGTCTAGGTCCGATTGAAGTAGTATCGAGTCACTTACGGTATTAACCGTCCTATAAATTTTCAGATCATCCGCATAAAGAAGAAAGTTAGCATGATTGATACACTCACAAATATCATTTATAAAAATAATAAAAAGTAAAGGGCCAAGAGAGCTGCCCTGAGGAAGTCCCGATGTCGTTTTTCTGTACCATTTTTAGGGCATTACCTATTTTGTATGGGTGGGGACACTTTTAACTATTAAACAGTTGATTTACAACTTTTTTTTTTGTGTGTATATATGGATTGTCATCTTCTCGGAAATTTCCATTATTTTGAATGCGATGTCTCCCGCCTCCTCTGAAGAATATGTGATTTATAAAATTTGTTCACTTCGGAATCCTGATTTAAGTCAATGTTGGCGATAAGAAAAGAAAAAAGACCATTAGTAGAATGTTAAAATAACCAATAGTAAAACGACTTTTCCTTTTTAAATACTATTTATATATAATTTATTTAAATTATAGAATTATATATTTTGTAGGGGAAAGGTATCGTGAAGGTATATGTTTTTTAATATTTGTTTGGATCATTCATTGAAATCAATCGTACATTACTGCTTAATAAAATAATAATTTTTATCCTTAATATGATTAGGGTTCCGTTTTGCTTCCATTATCGTTTATCTTGGGTTGCTTTTGTTTTTATACACATTTAAAAAATGATTTTACAAAGTTTTCTGTTTTTTTAATAGCATATTTCTAAGCACTGTGTTTATTGTTGTACGTTAATATTATCAAGATATTTTGCCATTTTTTTTATTTGTTTTTATACTTTCAAGTTGCTGATTTTCAGCCATCTTACTAATTTTAAATTAAAAATTATACATTTTTCATTGTATTTTAAATGTAAACTTATACTTATACTGATTTTTTTTGTTTTGTATGATCGTTTTATTAACAGGGTTTTGCCTTATATTTTTTATTTTTTATAATTATATTGGGATAAAAACAAGACATACAAAGAAAGATAAGTCTACAAGGCGCCACGCGTAATATTGGAAGATTCTTAATGTTTTGGGATTTCAGCTCGTAACCTTCAGAAAACAAAAATGTACAAAAGTAAAACGAGATTTGCCTTCGGTAGGAGAAAAAACTAAAATAAGATATAAGAAAAGTTTGCGTGCGCGTTGTACGTAACTCAGAAGGGAAACACAAAAACTACATTAAATTAACAAAAACTATGAATAGCAGGTAATAATGATAGTAAAATATATTATAAAAATAAAAGAACGATTAACGAACGTAAAAAATGGGCTGAATTGTACAAAAACAAATAGTTGTGTTGGTTTGTTTGCGTTTCTTCTCTTTAACTTAATCAATAATCCCTATGCTTGATTCTTATTTCTTTTTTTTTCAAATGTGTTTTACGTTGCGAATGCGTAAATATAGCAATAATTGATAAATATGTACTACAAAAACTTTCAAGTGACTTTACTAAACATAGTAAATACCGTAAGCCGGCCTTCATCATGTGTTTAGTAGTACATCTTGCGTAAAACACAAGTCGGCTGTTACAAAATCTAAAACTTATTCACCCGGCATTTCATGGACTTAATTATCTTTTGCTCTATCGCGCAGATTGCACAGCCCTCTGCTTGCCCGGCGTCGTTGCGGACGTCGCGCTCACACTGTTACCGGATCCTGGTGTTCCAATCGAAACTATCTTAGTGCATCGGATGCAGATATAGTCGTCGTCCGCCTTGATCTGGCTGCGATTGAGGCCCACGCAATACATGTGGAACCATTCGTTGCAGCCGCCGTCGCATTGCACCCAGTCCACTTCCCTTCCGGTGGGCTTATGACAGTTCTCCGCCCGGCACTCCTCCTCATCGTCTTCTTGCGCGGCCTGCTGAGACCGCTGCGCGTGTTTCTTCTGCCCCACAGTTGAGTTATTGCCTCCAGAGGCTGCTCCCTGGCTACTGATGGTATTACTGTTGATATTGGTGCTGCTATTGCTGTTGTTCGTGCTGTTGTTATTGTTGTTGGTGGCTGTTGTGGAGGTGCGCTTGCGCTTTTTGTGCGTCGAGCCTGGCGTGGGTGTGGTAGCCGTTGAATTGCCTCCACCTAAACCTGTACTGGAATTGGTATTTCCGCCGTTCGCCTGCTTGTTCTCAGCATCGGCATCCGCTCCCGGAATTGCAGATGCTGCCGGGGAGGCCTTGGCATCGCTCTTGCGACCTGCTGCCGCCGATCCCTTCTTGCCCGGAGTCTGCTTGGGTGTGTTTTGCTTTTTACGCGGCACAGCTGAGTTGCCGCTGGCATCGTTGGAACGCCTCTTTTTGTTGCGCCCACTGTTGCTCGCAGACGCGATTGCCCCACCACTATTGCTGTTGCTATTGGGACTATTTTGTACCAGCAGACTATCGTTCGAGTCTTCGGCGCCGGAGGTCGGCAATGGATTTGGTTGCTGTTGGCGCTGGCGTTGCAGGTGCTGGGCCACTCTTTGCATGGCCTCCGCCTGCAGCAACGTGGGCGGCATCGTTTCTAAGATGCGCCACAGCTCGAGCGTCTCATCTAGGGAGACCTCGAGAAGGTCGCCCTCCATCATCAGATCAAGCAAATTTTCAATTTCACTGTCGGACAGCAGCTTAAGGAGATCGGAGTTGATATTGGAGGCTGAGGGGGCGGTACGTGGCTCATCCTCATCATTGCTAAAGTTGTCCTCGACTATCCGAAGCCGACATTCGTCCTCGTCATCATCGTCATCGGCATCGGACTCTGTGGAACCACTTGCTTCTTTCGCTGGACTGCCACGGCGACGTGGCTTTCGTGGACTGTTGATATTGCCAACCCCCATTCCTCCGCCCTCAGAACGTCGCTTCTGCTGCTGTTGAGCCATAATGGCTTCCTGAGCTGCACTTACGTCAGGACTGCTTAGTGCCTTTCTGGCCCGATCCTGCCAATTCATAGCACGCTCCGCAAGGCAGCGCAACGCTTCGTCCTCGGGCAGACGGATGGGCAGTTGTTGTAGCTGGACGAGCAGCGGAAGGATGGTCTCTAAACGCGGTCTCTTCGACCGGACACAGCTTGGGCAGAGCCACTTTGCTCGATTAGTTCCTGCTTCGACTCCGCCGTTTAGAATTCCATTTTGATTCGTAGCTGAGGGAGGTGGAACGCAATCCTCGTGAAACCAATCGCGGCACAACTGACAGTTAAACATAATACTCCTGAACTCGGACTTGCACAAACAGAACATATCGCGCAACGGGTTTTTGTTCATGTTCTGACGCCTAAGTTCTCGCATATCTAGCAGCTCCTGCTCCTCCGCGTGCTTAAAGCTGGCTACAATCTCCGCCGGATTTTTCTCCTTCAAAAAGTCATCCTTCACAAAGAAATAATTAGCGAAAAAAAAGCTGAGAATATAAATACTGTTCTTACCTGGAAGCGAGGCTTGAGATCCGAGTCAATATTGATGGCATCCGTCCGGGGCATGAGAACTTCTAAAAGCGTATAGAAGGTGCCCTTCTTGAGAAAGGCACATGCCGTGTTGTCCTTCCACTGGTGTGCGCTATTTAGGTGGCCCTGCATTCGACTTAGCTCCTCCAGCTGGATGGGTATGTTCATGCCGCGTTCGATCATTGCCTCGAGTGTGTGGCAATAAGTGACGTGGTTGTTCTGCTGTAGCTGTTCAACGGCACGCAACCACTCCCGAGCCTTTCGAAGTGCATCCTTTAGAAGGCCGTGTGAGGGTACCTGACCGTTTATTTCGCCGGCCGATTTTAAAAACTGTTCTATTTCTCCGAGTTCGTGCTGTTGGGTCAGTCGCCGGAAGTATTTTGCCGCCTGAGACTCCCAGGCTTCGATATCTGCCCCAATTTGCTGTAGTTTTCGCATTTCTCTGTCAACGTAAGGATCCGTGGGGTCTAGGTCAGCAGCCGCCATGTGGAGGAGGTTCTTCACGTCTTGATAGGTTAGCTTAGAGCTGGTCTCCCTCAATCCCTGCGATCGCTTGAACCACTTGCACTGCTTCAGTCGCTTTTGTAGTAGGTCGAGCTGTTGTAACTCGATACGCAAAGAACTGCCCTCGCTTATCAACGTTTCTAGCTCACTCTCTTCCAGAGCCTCCAGAGTCAGCTGCAGCTGGTTCTCGGACCGGTCCACGAACTGTTTTCCCAAAACAAGAAGCTCTCGCACTGATGCGCCTTCATCAATAATGCAGCAGAGATTATCTATTTCCTGAACGAATAACTCAAGCTCCTCCATGGTAAGCTTGTACTGAGCCGCCTCTTGATTGTGGTCCGATCGAGTTCGTACCTGGAGGATAAGTATCGATAAGGAGGTTTTTCTAATAAATTATATTATGATTTCAGCCAGTAGTGATGCTTAACACAATAATAGAAAACAAAAAAAGTTAACTTTGGCCAGCCAAAATGTATATTAATATTTTAAATATATCTTAATTTCGAATTAAATTTTAAAGAAATCGAAAGACTCTATTATATAGCTGTCATAGGAACGATCAGAAAAATAATGACTTGACTAGGTATTGTATTCTCTTTTACTGTGGGATATTACATACTTGTATCATTTCAAAATTTCGAATCGAAAAATTAATGTCAAAATAATAGGATAATAATACCCGTTACTCGTAGAGTAAAAGGGTATATTGTATTCGGGGAAAAGTATGTAACAGGTAGAAGAAAGCGTTTCCGACCATATAAAGTATATCTATTCTTGGAACAGGAGCCGAGTCGATTTAGCCATGAACGCTGGTATCTCGGAAACTATTAGAGGTATGGGGTTTTGGATTTAGGTTCCTTAGTTCCCTATTTAGATAAAGGTTATTTTGCAGATGAGCCACGCCCACAAACCGCAAAACCGCTAGACTGAAAATTTAAACAGAAATGTATAGGGGAGAGGTCTGTAGGTTGGTACACCTTTTGTTTTTAGTCTCCTATTTTTACATTCGCTTATGAAACTTCACGTGTTAGGTACCGATCGAAAGCTTAGTCTTTTAACTTTCTTTCCTATGGAAAATTAAAAAATTATTTTTTTTTAAGTGTCAAGAAATGGCATTTTGAAAAATAGGTCTGTAAGTTGGGACACTTTTAAAAATAAATAAAACTCACACCAAAAGTACTCCAAACTTAAAAAAACTATTTATTTACGTTAATTTAATCAATTTTATTTCGTTTTAACTTATTTCCCCATTTTTAAAGAACTTTGACCAAATAACAAATAAATCCAAAATGCTTTTTGAACGATCACATTTTCCCTAATTTCAGAGAAATGTTCTATGAAGAAAGCGACCTCTGTTGGGCTGAGGCCTTTTTGTATGCAAAACGGGTGTCTCAACTTAGACGCTCAAAGACGCTCCCAACTTACACAAAATGGGTAGGTTTAAAAAAAAAAGAATAACTTTTTTTCTGACTGTCAAATTAATCTGATTCTTTTTTTAATTTGTTAACAGATAAATTACCAATTTTTAAACCTTTTACCAATTTATTTTAAGCACGTTTTTAATGTTTTATAGCATTTTGAAAAAAGTGGTCAAAAACTTTTTTGGTGAAAAATGGTACACGACTCTCACAACTTAAATCTGGCTAGAGCCTGGCTTATAATGTTTTCCCAAAAAATTTTGTCACTAAAAGACTACAAAAAAAAAATACATTTTATTGGAAAAATTTTGAGAAAATGGAGTATCACAACTTCAGACCGTCCCAACCTACAGACCTCTCCCCTACCTACCTCTTACGCTGTTATTATTTGAAACTAAGACTTTTCAGAAGTTGAATAATTCCGAAGAAATTTTGGTGCATTTAAAATAATGGAATTTTTGAAAATTTCCACCGGTCTCGTAGGTGGATCCGAAAATCATTCTATTTAAATTAAAAATTGTTGGGCAAATTTTGAATAGACAACTAAATGTCGGTTTGTCCTATTTCTATAACCGTTACTCGTAGAGTAAAAGGGTATATTAGATTTCTACAAAAGTGTGTAACAGGTAGAAAAAAGCGCTTCCGACCATATAAAGTAAATACAGCTGCAAAAAAATAATTGCACCACTCAAACAAAAAAATTTGAACTAGTTACCCTACTCAAATTTTTTAACTTTTTTAATTTTTCAAAACGGGTTTTAAATAGTAAGTCTAATCATAATTATAATATGAAAACAAGTAATAGCTTTATAAAAGGTTTTTGACTTATTCAAGAAAATCTAAGCAAAACTCGAAAACACTACGAAAAAAATAATAGCACCACTTCTATAAAAATAAAATAAAAGGTAAAAAAATTACAAATAGGTAACTAAATCTTTAGTTGACGGTAGTTAACAATTAAATCTAAGTTTAAAGTCTAAATATACTTTACAATTTTTGGCTATAATGACTTACTAACGATTAAACAAGTCAGGACACTACCTATACATGAATTAGGGCCCAAAACTCATAATATATTTGCAAATTTATTCGGAAATGATTTAAGACGTTTTAGATTAACTGTATAAACTGTCTTTGAAAAAAAAACTCGATGATTTTTGGTTGTGTTATGGTCAAGCGAGTACATAAGTAAATTTAGCTTGCTTACTGGATACATTCGAACTATTTCTTTGCTATCCTGACGGTAATCCTGGCCGGATTTTATTGCTCAAAGATTAAATAAAGAAGTACTTTATATTTAGTTTGAGCTACGAATTACTACCGAATCACTATTTAAATCATAGGATGATTCATGAACGATGTATCCACACGTATTGAACTTAATTCAATAAAGAAAACAAGAGGGAACGCTATAGTCGAGTGCCTCGACTATCAAATACCCGTTACTCAGCTAAATCAAGCAGTCTCAAGCAGTCTCAAACCAAGCAGCCGCTTTAAAGTAGCGCCATCTACCGGACATTTCATTATTTGATTATAACTTTTTACTAAGTGGGACGATTTACATCTACGATTCTACATTCCGGTAGGCATTAATAACCCAAACAAAATGGCGTTTACACTTTTGCTCTAGCTTTCAAACTGTGGGCGCCACAGCTTTTCGCGGTTTGTGGCCGTTAGGGGGGGCGTGGCACATCGCCGTGAAATACTTGCGCTGCGTATTGACCACTAGAATCTGCATGCCAAGTACCAATCTTCTAGCTTTTATAGTTTCCGAGATATCAGCGTTCATACAGACGGACAGACGGACATGGCTAGATCGACTCGGCTAGTGATCCTGATCAAGAATATATATACTTTATATGGTAGGAAACGCTTCCTTCTACCTGTTACATACTTTTGCACGAATCTAATATACCATTTTACTCTACGAGTAACGGGTATAAATTATGAACAAACAAAACCTGTGGCAAAGTATCGTAGAGTAACTTGTAGTCTGGTCCAATACAATTCCGTTAGCACAAATTTATCTTTTGGATAAATGGCTTGATTTTTTTTTTAAAGTTTTCCAAGCTAAAGCGAATGTATAAATTTCCATCTTCATCATTTATTTTGCGCATATGCCTATGGTTAAATCCTACACACCATATTCTATTATTTTAACCAATTAAATTTTTTTTCACATATTTAAGATTCAACCTTCTTCCCCCCTTTCAACAACCAGTTTGCAAAGAGTTTCTTCCTTTTATTTTTCCGCGCATTTTATAATTTTTTTAAATGAATAGGTATTAAGTTCTGATGTGAAACTAGCAGCTTTTTTCAGATCCATATTTACTTTCACAGCACTTTTCACGCAGTGTGCCTAGATATTGTGCGTAGGCTCAATATTGAATCTACTAGAATAAATTCTTGTCGACTGCTCTGCTGCTAGCATCAATAATTGTGCGGCGAATTCATGTTATTCCTGTCTCCTGTTACAATAAATTGATGATAAAAATTGAATGTGTCATCACAGCCTAAGCAACTGAGAATAACCAACTTTTGTTTTACCACTTTTTGAAAAACCGGTTATTCTAGCGAAAACAAAAAAGCTAGATTTTCAAAGTCTGCAACTAAACTACTATAAATTCGGCTCGCTACCTATGAGAAAGAAACTGTAAGAATTTGATAAAGCGTGCCGAAAAAGCATAGTTTTGTAAGTGTATTTACTTAATGTTGATATTAGAACATTTGTATGGTGAAGCTTTTTTACGACGTTAAGAGTTCTTTTTTCGCGACTAGTAAAGATTAAAAAAAATCCACAAAGTTAAAAAAATAATATTTCTAAAAGAAGAAGGTAATCCGAAATTTATATATGTTATCAGATAATTCCCATTTAAAAATTAAATAGTATGTTACATAGAAAAAAAAATTAGTTGTTTTCGTATTATCCTGATATAAATTTTTTTTATTGTTTCTATGACAGCTATACAATATACAGCTATACCAAGAGTGGAAGGTAAAGCGAATAACACCGAAGCTACAATTTTCCCCCCTTAATTTCCGATCTTTTCTTTAGGGGCTATAAGATACCTGAATTAGAAAGAAGACTTTTGGTTAAATTTTAACCCAATAGCTTTAAAGCTGAAAGACTACTTGGCGTGGAAACGTGAAATAATTATATAAGTTATAGCTTCGATGACATATATTAGCTTCTAGGCTTGGGAATATGATTTATTTTTCTAAATTAATAATCAAATTTATTTATTAAAACCCAAAACTATAAATAGATTTGCCGAGAGGATAATTAATGCGAAAAAATTATACAAAGTTTTTTATTCTTTATATTTACTTCTACTCTAATAGTCTAGTCACACTATGTGGGGTAACCTATCAGTGAGCCAGTAACCCGATTACACCAAAATAGTGTTTCTACTGGGTTAACTCCAAGTATCAGGTAATCACAGCTAGTGTTTGTTGTTTTTTTTTGTTTATTTAACTAGGGATGGACCTTGATCAATAGGAAAATAATACAAAATATACCGAACAATACAAAAAATACACACAAATACCAAAGACTCTAAAAGTCCCTCACTTTTGTCCACATTTAGTTGTCTTAACAAAACCTATCGGCCCTGTCAGTGTTCCCAGATTTAGGGGTTTTTGACACGCTATGCGGATTTTTAGGAGGTAGAAACTTTTAGAAGGAAGGTTAGGGTTTTTTTTTTTTTTTTTGAAATTGTATTACACAAATGTTTTTATTTCCGAAAAAAATTGCAAGATTGCAGGAATAAAATTAATTAAATATGGCAAAAATAGTGCACGGGACTTTTCTATCGAGTAAAAGTTCTACCAGTTGATTTTAGGAGCCTTACAATTTTTGGTAGTTTGCAACGCGCTGGTTATTAGGTACATTTTTCCAATCTTAACATTTCTACAACGTCATATTGAGAGATTTCTTATTTAATTGCATATATTCAAAGTGACCTATGTTTTTGAATTTAGGGGGAAATATCGGAAGTTCGAGATTTTTTAGGGAGAAAGCAAAATTTTCATCTGGCAACACTGGGTCCTGTTCTAGATTTCACTTCCGAAAGATTTACACGAAATCGAATTTCCCAGACCTGTTCCAAGACTCACTTCCGAAGAACTGCACTGATTCGAATTTTCCTCTTTTGTTACTCTGTTACCTTCGGGAAACTTTCCATCAAGCATTTAACAGGCGTATTCAAGTACGCCAGCATGAAAATAAACGGCCCTGTTCTACTTTTCACTTCCGAAAGATTCACACGGAATCGAATTTCCCAGACCTGTTCCAAGACTCACTTCCGAAAGAACTGCACGGACTTGAATTTCCCTCTGTTGTTACTCTGTTAACTTCCGAAAAATTCACACGGAAACATTACGCCAAGCATTTGACAGGCGGATTTAAATCCGCCAGATAAAAATTAATTTTTTAAAAATACTTCGCGTCATCTTTATATGACAATATTATTTTTATCAAATTCCTTGATATTTTATGTTCATAATTGCATCATTGGAATTGAAATTAATTGCATATTTGACTTATTAGGAATTATTTTGTGGTTGCACCTCAAAACCTAATAAATTCTACCCTTACAATTAATGCAAATCCGCGCCCTTGTTCTAAATTCCACTCGGATTTGGTCAAAATGGCCTAGAGTTGTCACGTCATGGAAATAAGTAAGTATTTCGTTGGGACTTATTCTAAACTTATCCGATAAGGTTCATGGTTCTTTTATAGGAGTCAAAATCTTCCAAGTGGGCCACCCCCGAATCGAAGGTCCTATTTTCGTCAAACTTGTTTACTTTTTCGGTTCACAAAGAAAAAACTTTATTTGAACGGTTTTGAGAAATTTTGAGTTTTAACGGAGATATAGCGGTCAGAAAATAGCAATTTTGGCACTTTTTCAAAAAAGGTGCACTCACTCCTTATGGTATAACTTTGTAACCGTGACAGATATCTTTATGATGTTTTCACTCATTGATCAAGAATTGTATTAGCTTCTAAAAATATATTTTTTTTAATTAAAAACAAAATGTTTCTTAAAAATAAAAACATTTAATTTTTTTAAGTGTATTTTCTTCAGTGTTCTTCACCAGTTTCAGACTTTAAAACCATTCATAAATGAAGGTTGGTTCATTACGAAGAAGACCAAAAAATAAAAAATTAAGGATCGGACAAAGGTTTTTCGCAACTCGAATATTTCGCTTTAAAAGCGCACGCATTCAATGTAGCAATGCTAGCTGCAGCACCTGTGTTGAACAACAAACTTTCATGTGAAAGTGTTTCTTTCCCAATCGTTTTCTTTTGTGCATACCTTCATCAGGGTAAAAGCACGTGCCGATCGGACGTCTATATCCTATAGCTCCCATAGGAATAATAGGGTGAAATCGGTTAAAATGTGATGTTTTTCAGAATATTTCGCGCAGTGTAAAATATCCTATCTTTATCCTATAGCTATCATAGGAACAATGGGTGAAATCGGCCTCAATTTGTCCCTTGTATTAAGAAGACTTCGTGTTTTTTTTTTTACCGAATTGGGATTCCTTTTATTATTTTGAGACTTAGGGTATTAAAACTGGAAGACTGGAAGGGTATTAAAACTTCGGCTTGCCGAAGTTAGCTTCCGTCCTCGTTATACATAGTTTTTTCCAAAAGGGCAGCTCTTTAAAAATAGTTTTTGGAGGTTTGTTTCGTGCACGTAATCAACTGAACAGGGTTCTTATTTGATTCAAAAGTGTTAGGAATATTGACCAGACAAAAGTTAAGACGAATTGTGGGATCTGACTTCGAAAAACTGTTTTTTAAGGTATAGAGAGAAATATTCAATATTTATGTAAGGGTCGAGGATTGGAATGATTTTTGGGATAGATAACACTCAAAATGGAATCTTTTAGCTTTTATTCAACCAAAACAAAATTTCCGTTAAGTTTGATCGTTGGAACCGGAAAAAATCAATGGTGTCTTATAATTATGAAACAAACCCATATAGATGAAAAATGGAGTACATTTCAAAAAACTAGCGGTATGCCCTTAAAAATATTATCAAGGATGCTTGGTATTTTTTGTCGTACACATGACACATTGTTCTTTCAATCTGCATTTAAATGTTTCGCTTTCTATAAACAAAAAATTTTTATAAAATTTCAACCAAAAGAAATTTTGGTCAATCAATATGAATTGAAGAAACGAATACACATTCCTTTTCCCGTTAATCTGTGGGCACCACAGTTTTTCGCGGTTTGTGGCCGTTAGGGGTGGGGGGGAGGTAAGGGGGGTTCATATATTGGCCAAACAAGAGGTATTGAAGAAACGAATACACATTCCTTTTCCCGTTATGCGTATTAAGCCCTAGAATCTGCATGCCAAATCCCAATCTTCTAGCTTTTATAGTCTCCGAGATCTCAGCGTTCATACAGACGGACGGACGGACAGACGGACTCGGCTAGTGATCCTGATCAAGAATATATATACTTTATATGGTCGGAAAAGCTTTTTTTCTACCTGTTACATACTTTTGTACGAATCTAATATACCCTTTTACTCTACGAATGACGGGTATAGTTTTGAAACACACCTTATGTTCTTGTTGCAATTAAATATAACAAGTCTACTAACCTTATTGATACCCAGCTGCTGTATAACTGTGACGCATTTCTCCGCCTCGACCGCTGCTGCGTTTAGACGATCAATTAGCAGCGAGGAAGGAAACTTCTTAGTCTCAGCCTCCTTGCACAATTCTTGCAGCTCCTGTAGGGTTACCGAGGTGGGCGTATGTGCATCGACGATGTCACGACAACGAGATAGCCAGCGCTCAAAACTGTGTGCCTTGACTTTTAGTTTCTGCAGCATCAACGGCATTTCGTCCAAAGTGTAGCGATATATTAAAGTGTGCTTCTCTGGAGCACAGCCACAAAGGACTGTATAGTGACGAAGACAAACAATAAGCTTGTCATTGCATTCACAGGCTACTGCCGAGAGGAAGCATGTAGTATTGCATTCCTGGCAATGGCGCTCGTCGTCGTTCACTAGCTCAAAGGCTCGTCGTTCAGCGCGGGTTACGCCCCACTCCAGAAGTGATTTCCGCAGTTTCTTTTCCGTGTCTACCATTTCGGCCATATCGATGTAACAGGCGGTAGCGATGCCAAAAGTAAGCTTTGCTGGCTCCAGGGCCATCTTGCACACGAGCTCGTCGTGCGAGAACACGCAAAAGCGCCGGAGCATTGAATAGTGGTTAACACATTCACGTCCCATCTTCAGCCAATCGGCGGGTGCAAAGTTCACGGCTTCGGCAAAGTTATACCCCTGGTTAAAACCTGCGTGATATGCCCGAGGGAAGGTGATTACAAACTCGCCGGCGTGCTGATCTGTGCGGAACACTGGCACACGGTTGTTCATCAGGATGTTGGGGTTCATAATAGTCACCAACTGGTGAAGAAGGTCGGGCTGCGATGAAAATAGCTCAGGGGCTGCCTGCTTCATGGTCTCTTCAAACTGTTCTGCACAGGACCCCGGAACACCATACCAGGTCTTTGGTTCTCCCCAGTGAAGATAGTTAATTGAGTAGCTCCAGTGGTCTTCATTGTGCCAGCAGAAGGCGGCGAAGCACATGCCCACGTACATCCACGGTGCGTTCATGCCGCTTATGTCGGCGTTGATGTGGCCCAGAATGGAATCCTCCAGCAACGGCAAATTGTTAAGGTTCCAGCTTGATTCCGCATACTCCTGGTCGCCAGGTAGCAGATATAAAGAGCTCTTGGTGGGGAACCCAGAGCCATGATCCATTGTGTGTAAATCCGCCCCATACTCGACGGTAACGTCTTCATCAATAGAAGACACGATGCGCCAAAACTCGCGCTCCACCATCTCGGTGGGCACTAAGTGTACCGGCTTGCGAAAATATTCCTGTTTGAACTGATCAGCCATTTGCCCAAACTGCTGCAGAGTATACTCCCTCTCAGCTTGTTCAAAGCCGAATGCCTCCTGCGGTTTGCTTACCTCCTCAACAACGCAACGCGGGCAAAGCCATTCGCCTGAATCAAATAGAAAATTAAAGGAAAATTAATAGGAACAAAATTATAGCTTTGTTAATTTTTATTGTATTCTCTTCTACTCTTTAATATAACTTTATTTTATTACTAGCATTACCCGAAGCGACGTTGTCCGCTACTATTAGCAAAGCATTTCAAGCTTTACATAGTAACCAGATTTTATTATATTTCGGGATTTTACTCGGATATTAATTAGAATTCTGAAATATGATAAGATCGGGTTATTACCACAGTAAACCCCACCGAATATTTCACCATAACCCCTAACCATAACTTACCTTTCCTTTACACTGCCTTACCTGTCTCTTACTCCCGGAACAATTTTGTAACACGCAAAGGCTGTTTTCACTATTTCCTCGCCTAACCCCTAACCATCCATATTCAGCCTTAACGCCGAAAAACCATTATTTTAACCAACTTTCTCTACCATAATACCAGCTTTTTCATTAGTTTTACCGTCACCCTAATCTAGCTAATAACGCCTTAACCGAAACCTTAACCCCGCATTAACCTCACCTTATTCCCACTTTAACTCATGAGTTCTGGTAATCTTAATCTACCATTTTGGTCAGCTAAATTGTCAGCTAAAATGAAAACCAGACAGCGTGCTGCCAATTAACCCCAAATAACCTTTAAAACTTAAAACAAAATATAAACAATAACACACAAATACCTATGGAACGCTACAGTCACCATGGTTTAAGCGAAAAACGCAGGATCGGATGTTTTAATCAAGATGTTTTAATCAAGAAATTTTGAATTTTTGGAAATTCCTGGGAGTCCTTAGAAGCCGAATTTTAAAAAATCCTTTCTTAGTGCACACCTCCTCTAACACACGATTCAGACCCAGATCCAGAATTTTAGGTCTTATGGTTTGGGCTGGGGGAACATGACGCAAATGGACTTCAATGGATGATTTCAGAATTTCTAATTAACTTTAATATAAATCGGACGACTATATTTTATTAATAGCTGCCATAGGAAGGACGGATAAATTAATGTCAAAATAATACGTCAACTGCCTTAATTTTGTTTGGTGCAAATCTAAATGTAACATTTTTGTAATTTCAAATTAAATAGGAATGATCTGCAAGAGTATTTCAACTTAGGCTGGCCGAAGTTAGCCTCCTTTATTGTTTTTACATAGGTTATAATAAAATTGAGTACAGACTCTCGAAAGTATCTCAAATCAAAATATTAAATATTACTTTTTTGGAACTCAGATTTCACAAGTACCACCCCGTGAAAACGAAAACTAAGTATGCATATATACTTATACACATCTATAAACACAATTAAATGCCCATATGACTGCACCAAAATTCATAAATATCGGTAGAAATAAATGATGAATAACTTTTCCACAAATCTTTACATTTCGTTGGGCAAAAATAACATCCTGTTATTCAGGGCTTATACTATTCTATTTTATTTTCCTCGCCAAAAATAATATTAAATACTTACCTTTCGGTATGCTAGTCAGAGGCGGCAGCAGACAGAATGTATGGTAGCTGTCGTCGCAGCCGTCACAGAGCAGCATCGACTCCTCGACATCTCCGCGGTTGCAGATGTGACAAATGTACTTCATCAGCGGGTCAACAATAAGAGCCGAAGGCTCTCCGCCCTTCTTTTGGCTGGAACCGCGAGTGATTGCAGGGGCGCCTGTGGATAATGGTGGGCCACCACTGTTCACGGCATTAAAGCTGCTAAGCAGATCCCTCTTAAACTCCTCCTTGGACTCCGTCTTGACGAACACGCCAGCAGACGGTTTTGCCGTGGGTGTAATGCCGCTTAGGCCACAGCTCGCACTGGAGTTTCCGAAACGCTTGGAGCGTCGAGTGTTTGACTCGTTGGGCGGCGCTATTTGCTGCCGTGTAGGTATCTCGTGTGCCTTGTAGTCAGTACCGCCCCCATCCTCTAGCTTCACGGGTGTGCCACCAGCTACAGAAGGTGCTGCTGTGGGTCCTAGAACTTTACCTGAGGTGTACACCTCAAAAGGATGAAGGATGCGTTCATAGTGCGCCTTTAGG
This sequence comes from Drosophila mimetica, assembly GCA_037075245.1. NCBI lineage: Eukaryota > Metazoa > Arthropoda > Insecta > Diptera > Drosophilidae > Drosophila > Drosophila mimetica. Next base: position 27,662,972 of record JBAMCH010000007.1, on the reverse strand, counting down.
GTTGCGCCCACGCTCTTACTGGAGGGGTACTGCATCCGGTTGGCTACCTTTGCCCACTTTCGGTCCTTTGTGGTTTGCTCCATACCACCTTCCTCCTGCACTATTCGGTGCAGCGTATACAAGTCCAGGGCCTTGCGCTCCACCATTGGGATTTTTAGAGAGGAGCCTTGTAGCTCCCAGAACTTGGCAATTTGGTCGAGGAAGTTAAGTTTAACGCGTGTCTTGGCCTCTAGTTCATTGAGTCTCTGGACGCGTGGCACGAATCGCAGTTTATCCACGTCAACTGCAAATGGTGGCGACCAGGTAGCCGGCGGCAAGATCTTTGCGATGCCGCACTTCTCAGCAATGGAGCGTATTTTACTGATGTAGGCCAGGGGGTTTTTGAACTCCTCAACTGTGGGTCGAAACACGGGGCACTCTGGCGGCGTGTCGAAGTGGAACTCTTCGTTCTTTCCCTGGTCAAACTTGTTGCTACTGTGCGGCTGCGTGTGCACAGACTTTTTGTGCCCGGTAGGCGCAGGCGTAGGCGTGGGATGAGGGCAGCTGTTGTGGTACTTCTTGCTAGCAGACACGCTGCTGCTGGCGTGGTTCATCGGAACGCTGGGCATCGGTCGTTCCACCACAGCTGGAGAACTCAATGGTGGGGCTTGAGCGTGAGACCCGGTTGCTCCTGCTGGTGTGACTGGAGTAGACAGCTCATCGCTAGCGCTAGACTTCTTTACGGACTCGCTTCCGCTAGTTGTTCCGTTTCCGGTTGAGTTGCGGGTGCGTAGACGGCGTGCTGGAGTGGCTGTTCCGTTTGCGGATGCACCACCGCTCGAGGATGTGCCGCTAACAACTCCTCCGCCACCGACGCCGCAATTGGCGGTCGGCGTGTTGTCCGCCTCGGTCTTGGCGGACATGGCTTTAAGATGAGTTTAGATTCGAATTATTGCCCTCTGATCTAAAAAGGTAAAAAATAGGAACAAATTTAAGAACTTATTATTGTTAAACGCTAAAAACGCCGAAAAAAAACCGTTCTCATCGATGCTTATTTTAGCATTTCGATCTCAAAAGCTAGCCAAGATTGACTCATACTAAAAATGCTTAAATCAACATAGATGTCATCTCATGTCAACATCGAAACCGAGATTGATTTTGACTGGGAATACTAGAATCAACCATGTTTCATCTTGATATCAAGAAGACAAAATTGAGAATACAAATACTAAAATCAAGATCGGTCGATCTTGGCCTTTTTTCATGCTCAATATTTCTGGGTGTACGTATCCACTTAAATTTGAGAGAAAAGGAGATTTTATTTTCCTAGTTTTTATTACATTTTGACTTCGAATAATCGGCACCCTTATTATGACCTTTTGAATTTGTATTTTAAACCAAAGCTGGTGTTTTGTAGAAACATATATGTATCCTAAGTTTTCCTCCGCTGCAATAACCCTCTATAAGTCCATCTCGTGTAGATTACTTAATATCGAAGTTTCACTTTTATAAGACATCAATTGATATAATCTGTGACCCACAGTATCTATATCAAATCGCCGCACACCTGTGTGTGTATGAATATCGGCCCTTGCACTAGCTCTCGCAGGTAAACAAACAATTACAAATGCGAAAAAGGAATTTGCGAGGGAACAAGTGCAGTGGTCTGAGTATAGAGTGTATTCCGTACTGGCGGGATCGAAGAACAGAGGTGTGGGCTAGGCCTAGGAAAACTAATGCCCATTTTCAAATGGGGGATGTGGTTCTCCCAGAGAGAGAGAGAGTGCAGCGATTCGCAGTACTGAATTTGTTGCATACAAAAGTGGAGCACGCCAATACAAGCACAACCCCGGACACGGATATGGGAATTGCCTTGGCGTGTGTATGTATAACATAGCGACCAATAAACTTACAAATTCAATAGGAACATGTACACACATTTGAAGACATTTAATGTGTACATTGAGATTAAAAACGTTTGTCCAAAAAGGACCTTTTGCCCTTAATCTGTTATCTTACCAAATTCAGATGACAAAATCTCGGACGGAAGGAAGACATGTTAAAAATCGTTGTCAACTTCAAGTACCGGTCGGAGTTTAAAACTAATTTTTCACGTTTGCCAGCTAGACGAAAGGAAGCCGCCGGCACAGAGCTGGGCTTTGGTGGTTGCTGTAGTACGAACACACACATACCCTCACACGAATGTGGGGCGCCACTACCACCACCGAAAAGGGAGTAAAAGTGGGTGGGCACTGTGGAGGTGTGTTTGTATAGTTTCCCGTGTGTTTTGCTTGATCAGGAAGAGCCCGCTCTCTCTTAGAGAGAGAGTCAGATGAGAGACGAGTACCGTTTTTGTGTATCAAGTGAACAAAGTACAACGACGGCGACGTCAGCAGCGACGCCGCGGAGGCATGCTGCGTTTGCTGCGCTGCTCGGGATAATGTTTCCTTTCCCCCTTCATTTACAATTAAACTCGGGGGATTGGTTTTGGAATGGGATTATTGATTGTTGTGCGTGGCGTGCCAACTGTCGTATTCGGAACTGAACAAACTGTTAACCGTTCATTGGGGAACTGATTTTCCGTTCTGGGGTTTGCCGATCGGAAAATCAGCCTAAGCCGAGAGCTTTTTTTTATATAATTTAATTTTCAGCCGCACACACACATGTACGCAGCTTACACACATCTACAAACAAACGCTTACACAGACATACACAGGTACGCGAATACAAGCACACATTCAAACCGAGCATGTACATAAATATGGATGATTTTGGCGTATTTAGCACTTCATATTGGTAACTTTTCAGCAGGAGCTGACAAGCGTAGGCTTTTAACTTTTACGCGTTTGCTCTACCATACTGCACATTTTCAGCGGAGAAGAGGGAAACGGAAGAGCTGAGCCGTTTGGAATGCAGCACTGTACTTTTCGGAAACTAACTGCCCGACTAATGTATATACTGCTCCCCAAAAAGAATCTGTCAATGTTTTCGAGATGTGGGATCACAGTATTTTTCGCTATGATGGCGACCGGGCATCAACGAAACGCACTTTGCAGCGCTGCCGCTGCTCTGCTGGCATATGCATTTCGTGTGCCAGATTCAATCCATCTATGTGTGTAATTTCCGCCCGTTTTCTACCGTACTCCACTTGTCCACGGTGTAGTTCCTAACCTAACTAGGGCCAGGCATTAGTTTTTCGACGGATTTTCACTTTTATTGCGGATTTTCGGACGTCAATTGCGCTGCCACAGCGAGCTGCACACATACAAGCATTTTCACGACTAGTGCGGGGGGTTGTTTTTCCCGTTTGCCATTGCAGTACCTGTAATCTGCAATAGGCACTTTTCTTGCCTTCTTTTCCTATTATTCTCAATATTGCCCAGGTAGGCGTCTGCTTTTCGCTAGTTTTTCGCTGCTAATTTAACATTTTCAGACATCAGAAGTGCCCCAAACTCACACACTCACACATACTCGGCTATTGGGCACTCTGCACTGGGGAAAAACTCACTGTCGTCATAGGAAGTTACGGCCGCGCACGCTCGCTGAGTGATCGAAATAAAACCATAAAACCAACGAGCACGGCACTTGCGAACTAGTTTTAATGAGAATTAAGTTTTCTGATTTCTTTCTCCGATGTCTGCGTTTTTCTTTTCTGCTACATGTGTCCAGTGTGACCCGTCGTTAAAGTGCTGGAAAAGCCGTCCTGCCAGCACACAAGTTACGGAAAGTACCAAGTTTCACTGAAGTTGTGCAACACTGGCATTAAATTCCTAATTTAAAATCAGCTGATCGAGTAAGAAAATAAACAAAGAAAAGTTATCGGAATGTTATCGCTGAGCGTTTTGGTTTCAATACTTTTTAATATTTGATATATTTCCGGCTACACTATAACGATATTACGGAAAAAAGGGGTTTCATTTTCGCATTTGGCACGCTGCAATAGAAAATGGCCGTGAAGGGAAGAAGACTAGAATAATGTTTTGAGAAAGTGTTTAATCACTAGTTTTTTTTTTACCTCGTTAAAAGGTTTGATTTCAAACTAATTGGTATCCTTGCTTTTCATATATTATCTTAGCTCACTACAATACATAATAAAAAAGCTTCTTAACTATTGCATAAAAGAGTCCGTCAAATTTTGACGGGAAATTAACTGGATGGTGGAAAGTGGATGGATCTCTGTGGGAAGACTTTATTTGATGGGCTTTTTTATGCGATAGTTAGGCGATGCTTTTGCGGTGCAACTCCGCATTCTTTGTTTTGACTGTGAAAATTGGAACGTTGACTACGAAAATATATTCAAACAAATGGCGGTTGGATATGTTATAACATCGCAGATATGTTTTAAACTATTATCGTACGCTATTTTTTTTGCTACAATAAGATTAAGAAAACAACAATTTGAAACATTTCTTCCGAGTTGAAACTCCCTTTCATTATTTTGACATGAGCAACTGCTCTTCAAGTCAGCTGTTGTCGGATGTGGATGTGGATGGAGTTCTGTGGGAACACGTATTTCATATTTGTCAAAAATCCCAACCGTTTTACACGGATGGACTCTATGGGACTGGTTTGGTATATTTGCACCTGGCCTTTAAGTGTAATCGTAATAGGACAGCCACGGTCACACTGGTGAACAGAGATATCTTACGTTTTTGTTTCTTTTCGCCAAATTTATTATTGTTAAAATTGGAGCAATGCCAGCTGCTGTGCGCAAGTTCCGCCGCGAGACCAGCGAAATCAGCTGCTGCCTAAAGTACCTTTTGTTCGCCAGCAATGTGATCCTTTGGCTCTCGGCTCTGCTGGTCTTGTCGGTTGGAATCTGGGCTTGGAGTGAGAAGGACATGTTCCGGAACATCACTCGGCTGCACTTCATCGCCTTGGACCCGGCCTTTGTCCTGATCATCCTGGGCGGCGTAACCTTCTTGCTGGGCTTTTTGGGCAGCGTGGGCGCCTTGCGCGAGAACACATGTCTCTTGGCGGCCGTGAGTATTTCATTGTGTGTGGGTTTACCTAAGCTCAGCTAATAGTTACGCCTCTCTTCGTAGTATGCCATTTTCCTGAGTTTTCTGCTCTTCGCTGAAATCGGCTTCAGTGCCGTGGCTTTCGTTCTCAAGGACAAGGGCTGGGTGAGTTCCAAATGTATGCTTCTTAGTCGGGCGAACCTATGTTAGAGCTTGCCTTTCTCAGATTAAGGACCAGGCCACCGAGGGATTAAAGGCTTTTATCCGTCACTACCGTGAGGACGCAGACCAACAGAATCTTATTGACTGGATTCAGGAGGACTGGTTACAGTGTTGCGGCATTGATGGACCAAAGGACTGGGACAGCAACAACTACTTTAACTGCTCGTCCATCGCTATTGGTAGCAGGGAGGCCTGCGGAGTGCCATTCTCCTGCTGTCGCAGGCGACCCCATGAGCTAATAAAGAACAAGCAATGCGGCTACGACGTGCGCAAGGAGGGATATGTAAGTTTTCTGTTTGGGTTATTTCGACTACCGTAAGTGTTAATCATATCTCATTTGCCAATTGTACGCATGCAGCCTGTGGATAGGAACATTCATGAGCGTGGGTGCTTGCGCGCTGGCGAAGATTGGCTAGAGGCACATCTCATTAATGTGGCAATATGCTGCGTTGCTCTGCTAGTCGTGCAGGTGCTTAAAACGATCTTTTAAATTTTCTTCGTTTTATATTTTGTATCCCCTCATTCCGTAGGCCCATTTCAATTTATAAATTTTCATATAGATTTAAATATGCGTTTTTAAACAGCGTCTGGGCATATCCGTATGTTTTTTTGTATTACTTCATGTATTTCGGTATTTTTAAAGTTATTGATTTTGAAATAATTAAGGTCGATATTTTAAAAATTAGAAAGCATTTCTGTTTTTAATTTGTACTGATTTTGAATTTGTTTTTCTTGTTCTTTTTTTATTCTTTGCCAGGGCATGGAGCTGTCTAAAATAATCTATGAAAAGGGCTGTGTTCAAGCTGGAGAAGAATGGATGGAACACAATTTGATTATTATTTCCACCGCCGTTATTGTTGTAATGTTTTTCCAGGTCTCTGATTAAGTTCTTTTTCTTTTTTTTTATATTTTTTTGCTATAAAAAAATAGATTGCTTTATAACGCTCGAACCTTTTTACAGATCTTGGGCATTTGCTTTGCTCAGAACCTTCGCGCCGATATTTACACTCAAAAGTCGAAGTGGCACTGACAAATCGCTCTTGCTTCTCCAGCAACTATCTAGAAACACAGCGAACGACTGGAGGAACTTTTAGGTAAGCAAGTTCAAGCATATCCCCCCTTGAACAAGAATCTTTGACTACTCGTCTACGCTCCGGTTAGTTAACTATACTATAAATTCCTCTATACTAAACTCCTATACTATACTCCTCCTACTAAAGCAAACGCATTCCGTCTTCATGGACATTTCCTAATATTAACTAGGTTGCCAAATTGGTTGCTGTTTTTACGTCGGCGTACCTATGCCCAGATTGAAATAAATAAGAACAAAACATTTTGATGAGATTTTCTAAACTTTTTACAATGAAAATGAAAGGAGGCATATGAAAAACAAAAAATGTATCTTGAAATGCAACTGTGATATATTTTGTAAAGAAATCTGTAGAGAAACCGAAATTAAATGCAACAATTTCCAGCAAATCGAATGAAAGTAACACGAAACTTATTCCTAAACTGAACAAAACCAACCTAGCACAACATATTTTTGTGTTCAAACTAATATTTAATACTTAGTTATTTTTATAAGCAAACAATAACCTCCTTTGTGTATGAGTATTAAAGTCACAAAACAAATTAAAAAAAATTTAACTAATTAATATAAAAGAGCTTAAAAGAATGAAAAAAAAGTGTAAGCTTTACAGCATATTAATATATTTTTGCAATAGGCAATTGTGTTTGAGCAAAGATTAAGGCTAACTTAATTACGCTCCTGCAATTTTTTGAATCTATACTAAAAGCAGATGTAACATTGGAAGACTGTAATATCCGTTTAACATATTTCAAAAATTAAAATTAGTTTTGGCTTTTAAAAAAGTCTATTACCTCAGAAGTCTTAAAATAAACTATATAGTTTTAATGTACACCACTGCCCTGAACAGAGTATTACATTTTTTTGTTTTTGTAAAACGAACTAGAAAGGGCGAATGAACTGTTTCGCAATATAACTGAAGTATTTTTAAACTCAATCAGACTTTAAAGAATTTAGCTAGCAATTAATTTATTCAAGCTAATTTCTCCTCAAACCGATTTTCAGAACAGAAAATACAGATGTACAGCTGCGAAAAAAATAATAGCACCACTAAAACAAAAAAAATTTAACTAGTTACCTTACTCACATTTTTTACCTTTTTAAATTTTTCAAAACGGGTTTTAAGCAGTAAGTCTAATCATAATTATAATATGAAAACAAAGTAATAGCTTTATAAAAGATGTTTGACTTATTCAAGAAAATCTAAGCAAAACTCGAAAGCACCACTTTTCTAAAAATAAAATAAAAGGTAGACAAATTAAAAATAGGTAACTAAGTCTTTAGTTGACTGTAGTTAACAATTAAATCTAAGTTTAAAGTCTATCCTTTACAATTATTGGCTATAATGACTTACTAAGGAGTAAACAAGTCAGGACCCTACCTATACAGGAATGGGGCCTAAAACTCATGATATATTTGCAAATTTATTGGGAAATGATTTAAGACGTTTTAGATTAACTGTATAAACTGTCTTAAAAAAAAACTCAAAAATTTTTGGTTGTGTTATAGGCAAGCGAGTACGCAAGTCAATTTACATGGTTTTTGAGTATTTTCGGACAGTTTCTTTGCTATCCTGACGGTGATCCTGGACGGATTTTCATGCTCAAAGATTCATTTAAGAAGTACACTAGTCGGCATAATTATTTTGACATGTTTGAGAGCAAAAAAAACTCATATTTGAACTTATAATATAAACTTTTGGCACCTATATGAAAAGAACACCACAATTCCGTATAAATAACAGAAAAATGTTCTTAACCCATTAAGCACCCTTTGAAAAATTTAAAAATTTAGTGAAAGTCAAATTTTAAACTTTTTTTCTAGGGCTTAAAACAAAAATGTTTTGATGCAAAGTTGTTCCCCAATCAAAATTAATAATAACTGCAAAAAAAAAAATTTCAAAATATTTTTCCTTGAATTTTTTAGTTTATATTATAAGTTCAAATATGAGTTTTTTTTGCTCTCAAACATGTCAAAATAATTATGCCGACTAGTGTACTTTATATTTAGTTTGAGTTACGAATTAGGGTTAGTACACAACCCAACAAAAAGTCGTCCAAAACAAAAAACTTCATATAAAAAAATGTCAAAACAATTTTTTTCATATGAAGTTTTTTTGTTTTGGACGACTTTTTGTTGGGTTGTGTACTAGCCCTTACTACCGTATCACTATTTACATCATAGGATGATTCATGAACGATGTATCCACACGTATTGAACTTAATTCAATAAGGAAAAACAAGCCTATGTTAATGCTAGGTCCATGCATAATAAATGGTTGCTTTGGTACTATGTTTTTGGTTAATTTAAGTGTTTAGAAGACACTTGACTTATAAAAAGGATCTCTTCTTACCCAACTTAACTTTGCCTTCACAAATTCTCATATTTTTACCGACAAGAAGTTGGAAGTTTCTTTGATGAGCCTTATGCCCTTGTAAATATGTTTCGCATTTAGAATAGGATTTTTTTTAAAGTCCTTGTTTTATAAATTTCTTTATTGAAACATTATCCAATTATTAAAATACTCACTAATTTTTTAAGCACATGTTTTAGTTTAGTTTTGGCCCTAATAAGATTCTTTGTGCTTTGTGATATCCTTCACAGTTTAGGTCATTTTTAATGACGATGATCCATAACCTAACCAATCGAACCGCTTTCCGTGACCGTTTTCCATCCAATATGTTTTTTCTTGAATATTTTTTTTTCCATCTTGAAAAATCCATATATCCTTGTATTGCCAACTGGTAATCTATTTGAAGTCTGGATATCAGGAAATGTTAGTTTTAGTCAAATATCATAAAATATATCCTTCCTTTTTAAGAACATCAGCGAATCATAACGTTTTACCTAAAGAAATCGAAAGTGTTGCTATTATTTTTTTGGCCATTTTTTGACTTTTTTTTTATAAAAATCTGAAAAAATGATATGTAGAACATAATTTTTATATCCGTTCCAATTTTTTCAAATAAGTGGAATACTAATAAAGATAATAAGAAACACTGCTTATATAAAAATCCACGTTTTAAAATATTTTTTGAAAATTTAGAACCTGGGACGAAGTGGTGCTATTATTTTTTTCGTCACTGTATATGTAAAATAGGTCATATTTTTAAAACCGTTCAACAGTAAAAATAACTTGAAATTGTAACACTAATGCACCAAACTGAAATTGCTACAATGGTCAAAACTCGTTAAAATACCAGAACACACATTCCACATGTAAATGATATAACTAAACTAAATTAAATTAGAAAATTGACTTCGTCAAGCCGAAAGATACAAACCTTTGCAGTTTTTCGCACTTTTCTGATACAGCTATTTGCTGTTAAAGTTTATATGCCAAACTATGTCCTTCGTTCATTTCGCAAGAATAACTGGCTTAATTACTGTAAAGTTTTATGTATATAGCTTGTACACCCGTCAGTAACAACGAAGCTTTGAAAACTTGAACACATTGCAGCTATAAGACAAAGTTATCGGACGCGCGTTTTGTTTAAATTAAAACATTGAAGACAATTGCAAAAGTTCCAAGGCCTAAATCCAATGTCACCACGTTGAACCCTATCTAATTTGAAAAGTGCCTCTGGTTGGCAGTAATCTGTTGTTTTTTGCCTCCCAATCGCACATACTGCGTTTATGGGATACCCAGGATTTAATTCGCGATTTTATCCAATCGGTGTGTACATCAACACCGTTTCATGATCTCGACATCACACGAATCGGCTTTCACCGCGAAATAAAACCATGATTTGGGCATCGCATAAACGTAGTAATATAAGCAGAAAATATAGACTAAAGTATCTGGCCAAAACAGCGTCTGCAATGGAATAAAAATATAAGCTTATAAAATGTCGGACATAAAAAAATGTAAAATAAATATAATTATAATATGTAAAATTAACTTTACTATGATCTAACGAAAAAGGTCAATTGAAAATGAGCTGAAAATAAAATCAAGTCAGTCAGGCAAGCATCAGCTAACATTTATGAAGGCATAAATGGATTTACATATACATAGATATGATAAGAGTTAGAAATGTATAATAAAGCTTAACAAAGGTTGTTGACATAAAAATCAATAAAAATGCTTCAAATAAAGAAATAACAAGTAAAAATGGACAGATGGGCCCTCATTTAAATGGAACATCCCCTGACTCTCCATCTAGCTGAGCCACTGCGTCAAACTGCACGGCCGGAAGGTCATCGCTGGTCGCTGTCTTATTGGCTCGTTGGTACTCGAGGATAACCAGCGAGTTTTCGCCTTCCTTGAGGATTTCATTAGGCACGTATAAAGTGACCTGTGGACCGGCCACGGGCCAGTAGCGTCCGAGATTGAACCCGTTTACATAAGCTACGCCCTTACCCCAGCCGGCCATGTTGAGATATGTGTCGCCCACCTCCGTCACGGTCAGGGTGCCAGTGTAGAGAATAGGTCCGTTGCGAAGAATGCGTTGCCTAGCAAGAAAAGAGTCTAAACTCTTTTGATGGCTGTGATTGCGACGCCAGAGTTCGATGGTTGTTTGATCCAGCGGGAATGCGGTGCTCCGCCAGTTCTCTAGGGGCAGGTATCCACCATTGTGCAGCTGCAAAGTTACATCACCGAAGATGCCCTTCGTGTCATTAGAGATGTAGAAGTTAACGCGTCCTTGGTTCTCTACTAGTAGTTGCAGAGTTTTTCCCCATCCTTTGCTGAGGGGCAACGAGTAGATTTGAGCCTCCCGGGACAGTGTGCCCACAAGTTCCTCGTCTACAAATACGTGTGCGCGGTCGTTAATTTGCTCAATTTTCAATAGAGCTGGGTCCAGGTCCATGTTCGGAAGCTCTGTCTCGTAAAGGACGAGGCCCGAGTACAAGTCTAGTTCCTCGAAGGTTTTAGGCTTAATCGACTTTATGGGGTCACCTTTGGAAAGTGCAGCCCGTCCTTCTGCCGAAAGCAGCGCCAACATCGGTGTCAATTCAATCTTTCCGTAGGCCAGGCGGTTGGCGGGACTCAACGTGATCTCCGGGAGCGGAAGGAACTGGCCAATAACATCCTTGACAAGGTCATACTTCGTTGTTACCCCTCCGGCCTCATCCATAACCGCATCGTAGTCGTAACTGGTAATGTCCGCCGCATATCCGATGCCTCCGTCTAGATTATAATTGGCTCCGGCTGTAAATCCGAAGTTGGTGCCGCCGAAAAACATGTAAAAGTTGACACTAGCATTGTAGCTAAGGATTGTCCTGAAAGAATTCAAGAAGTAAGTACAAAGAAGTGAGTTTATGATCCAAAGTGCGGAGCAGTCATTCAGAGGATGTGATGATTCACACGGACGAATGGCAGACTCTAAAGCAGCTTTCGGCAACAGCTTATTAAGTCAGCCAATCCTTTGCCGCTCACGTACACTGTAGAGCAGCGGCCTGCACATACACATTGATAAGCTGCCCCGTACAATATATTCACACAACTATAAAACAAAATGTTATTGTATGTGTGTGCCGACCGCTGCTCTAAAGGTAACGGGTATACAAATTATTTTAATTGCCAGTGGAAATTTGCCACCCCCTTCCCCCTAGGTGATTATGAACAGCTACTTAGTTACTTCAAAGATTCAACTTACTTTAACGCATTAGCCACTTCTTGCGCATCACGCCTTTGATTCTGCTCCTGCCAATGGGTTAGCCAGCCAGGATAAAACTCTGAGTTAACCAGAGGACCAGTAGGCTGCAGGACCCGCAGCATTTCCCAAATCTTGTCAATTTCTTGGACTGCAATGTGCTTCAGTAATAATTTTCTTTTAGACGTATTCAACTTTTTCTTAACTCACTGCGATCAATTCCAAAGTCAGTGGTTGCAAACACGTTCTCAATTTTTCCGCAGCTCATTTTCTCGTTGGGAATGTCCACTGTGAAAAGCAGCGCCTTGCCGGACACGTACTTTTCCGTCTCATCTCGCAGCCAGTTGAGGTAATCGCGATCACACGCATAGTCCCCGTACTCGTTCTCTACCTGCACCATTATAATCTTACCGCCATTGCCCACAAACAGGTGTTGCAGGCGTGGCATCAACTCCGCATACCACTTAGCCACTTCTGTTATGTAGTTGGCATCGTTAGTTCGCATTTTGATTGCCGGGTATTTAGCAAACAGCCAGTGGGGAAGTCCACCCTGAAAAGGTAATGATGCTATGTACTTTCTTTTATACTTAATCATGAATAAAATATTGAGGGCTAGAATGTACGTAAGTTAAACTTATAAAGTTGGAATGGAAATTAAAAATGTATACATATTTACGTCCTTACATTATCCCGCTCAGCACAAATGTATGGGCCGGGACGAAGAATAATATAAAAGTCCTCTTCCTGTGCAATTTCCAGGAATTTGACGACATTTGCAATGCCCTCCCAGTTGTATTCTCCATCGTGGGGATTATGGAGCGACCATTCCACATAGCTAAGTACCAGAATAAAGAATTTGGATATTTTTTATTTTTATTTATATATTGGTCAATCAATAGGTATTGAAGAAACGAATACACATTCCTTTTAGCGTTAATCTAGCTTCAAAACTGTGGGTGCCACAGTTTTTCGCGGTTTGTGGGCGTTAGAGGGGGCGCGGCACATCGGCTTGATAAACTTGCGCTGCGTATTAACCCCTAGAATCTGCATGCCAAGTCCCAATCTTCTAGCTTTTATAGTTTCCGAGATCTCAGCGTTCGTACAGACAGACGGACAGACGGACAGACGAACATGGCTAGATCGACTCGGCTAGTGATTGTGATCAAGAATATATATACGTTATATGGTCGGAAACGCTTCCTTCTACCTGTTACATATTTTTGCACGTATCTAATATACCCTTTTACTCTACGAGTAACGGGTATAATTATAGCTTCATTAACTTTTATTTTAACATATTTATTCTACTCTGGAATACAACTTTATTTTATTATTTTACAACTTTTAATTAATTTTAACATAAATCGGACAACTATATTATATAGCTGTTAAAGGAAGTATCGATCAATTAATGCCAAAATAATACAAAAAAATGCAAGTGTATATAAACATCGGCTGGCCGAAGTTAGCTTCCTTTCTTTTGTATCATTTTCTTTCTGAGTTTTAAGTTAGAAACTCTCTGGTGGCATATTTTTTGACTGTTTTAACTCAGGGGCCGTCCAAGCCTGCAGGACTCTCCTTACCTTTTCATTGTCACTAGCAAATTAACTTACGTGTCCAGAGCATTTAGACCAGATGCTCGCATGGTGCGCAACCGATTTCGCCAGGAATCGGGGACAGCCCGGAAATAGTGAAACGATCCAGAGACGTAGCGGAAAGGCTTACCGTCCAGGATGAAGGTGTTGGCCTCGTGATCGATCGTAAATCTTGCCTGGTCCTGTTGGAATTAGCGATTTAAGCCAAAAACCGGTTTTGCAGTATTACACAGATAAAACAAGAGAGAACTCTATAGTCGAGTGCCTCGACTATCAAATACCCGTTACACAGCTAAGGCAAGCAGTCTCAAGCAGGGCAAACCGCCGCTTTAAAGTGGCGCCATCTACCGAACATTTCATTATTAGCTTATAACTTTTTACTGAGTGGGCCGATTTAAAAAATTTCTTCTACATTTCGGTAGGCATTAATAACCCAAACAAAATTTCGTTTTCACTTTTGCCACAGCTTTTCGCGGTTTGTGGGCGTTAGAGGGGAGGAGGGGTTTTCCCATTTGGTCAATCAATATGTATTCAAGAAACGAATACACAAAACTTGCGCTGCGTATTAACCCCTAGAATCTGCATGTCAAATCCCAATCTTCTAGCTTTTATAGTTTCCGAGATCTTAGCGCTCATACAGACGGACAGACAGACGGACATGGCTAGATCGACTCGGCTAGTGATCCTGATCAAGAATATATATACTTTATATAGTCGGAAAAGCTTTCTTCTACTTGTTATATACTTTTGCACGAATCTAATATACCAGCTCAAAGAAGCTGGGTCGAGTAAAATGAAAAATTTAAATTTTGAAAACGGGAATCGTTTGACCCCCACTTAACCACTTTTGCCCACCCTTTAGTTTTTTTTTGAACAGTTTTAAAAATATCGAATTTCAAAAATTTTCGAAAATCAAATATTTGACTTTTTAGAATTTTTTTTTGTGGAATCGTTTTAGAATTTTGAAAAAGTTAAAACTTTTAAAAATTAGGGAATTTTATTGAAATGAAATTGAAAATAAAAACGTTAGGCCACCTTTTAAAGTTATACCACCTTTTAATGCTAAACATTTTAATAAACAATTTTATACTTACAAATAAATTAAATTAAAAATAAAACCTCTTACAAATACAAATCTTAAATCATAACATGATTTAATGAACTCTTAAAATGTAACAATTTCAATAACAAATTTTCGCCCAAAGAAAACAAAGCTAGAAAACTTAATAACAATTTGTTTTATTTCAACAAAATAACATTGAATCATGAAAATAAAATAAATACAAAATTGGGAATTAAAATTAATATACAATACATCATCTTACTCGGTCTGCGTATACACAACGATATGAAAAGTCAATTTCGTGGTAGCAGCAGTGAATTTTTTCCATTTTCGGCACATATCGTCGTGAACTTCCCAATTTTCTGTTAGTCTGCGGCAATAAGAAATGTAGGGCTAAATTCCATTTCCTGACACTGGAAGGTACTCAATGGCACCACTCAGAATGTATTTTCTATTCTGTATTAGTATTTCCTGTGGTATCTCGAGCAAGGTGGCAGATCCTGTTGAGCCGGCTGATGATTTTTTATGGAACGCAGTGTGAGTCGCAAATTCGATGTCTATTATGACATGCGGACCTGGATCTCTTTCAAGAATGTCTTCTCCGTAGCATCTTCTGCATATTTCTTCGGATTCTTCAAAAAATTCGTCAACAAAGGTGAGCAACGCCTTGGCAACACCGAGATTCTTGACTTCCAGCCGTTGGTGTATTGATGTGTAGCTCGGCTCTGGGTCGTCATCTTTCATGTCCTTGGTTGCTTCCTTTCTCCATAATGCCGCTTTTTTTTAAAATTAACTCTTCCCCGATTTGAATTCGTCTGGATCCTGTGCACCGCCGTCTTTTGTTATGCGGAATTCCTAGCGTGTCTGGCACCGAGAGGGAAATCGAGATGCCGCACTGCTCTTCGGGTTCCACTAGGCAATGTCCTTTTAATACTGAACTGCACTACTGCAATAACCTTCAATTTTAAGCCCACTTTTTCCGAAATTTTGGCCTTTTTAAAATTTAATGCACAAGGAAGTGACACTTTTTCATACACTGACTTGGCTATAATATCCGTCCTATTAGGTTGCAGATAGTTCCTTGATCGCAAATCCTTTTTCTGTTCCGCCTTAGGGGCAATTGATCTCCATGCCTCCTCATCCAACTGCAGGTTCAAGTATAGAATGGGCAGAGGTCCATTTTTTGTTGGTTCGCAGATCAGGAACTCCGAATCGTCCTCAGGTGCCGTGGAATTTAAAGTACTACCTATTATTTGCAGTTTTTTTCGACTGCGTTAAGCCACATCGTTCTTTCACCGAAGTTAGGATGTCATAACGGTTAACTCGGGCATAAAAATTCAGGGTTCTAGCACTGATTGTTCCTTGTAAATAATTGCTGGCTTCCATCCAAACATTGTCACTCCTTGGCTTTAGATCTCCGTTCTCCGTAAAAATGTTAACTTTGCAAAGTGCATCCACTAAGGCGGGGCATCAACAAAGGACTTGGCAGGCATAGTGTTGATAATTTAATAACACCAGTATAAAAAAAATAAATTGATGAAATACGAACTTCATGAAACTATAATTTTCGGTTAAGATACATCTCCCTGGGTAAGAAAAGGGCACTTTTAATTTTTTGTATGGTACAGTTTTTTTTAAAGTGTAAAAAACGTTTTTTGGACTTTTTTATTTTCTATCTCGAGTTCTGATAAACTGAATTTGGTCATCAAATACTCATTTTACAGGTAAAAGAATGCCCTTTAACTTTCTTATACACAGCATTGAGTTCCATTTATTGGTTTAGAAGTTACACTTCGTCAAAGCTGAAAAAGTTGGAAAAAATGCAAAAAAGCTGGCATAAATGGCTACTTTAAAAATACACGCCTAAAAACCGAAATTATTTTTCCAACTTCTACTTAAAGATACATCTTTAAGCAAACTTACAAGACCATCAACTCAATTAACAACCAAAGGTTCGATTTTATATAGATTATTTCAGTTGGGTAAGAATTTCTCAACTGCGCATATGAAAAAATAGATTTTCTTCAAACTTTGATATCTGGTAGAATATGCCTTCGTTATCACCTGTAATTTTTTTTTAAATTTTCTGGTGCTTACTTAACGGCGCTATGCATTTTTTAAATGGAACTTCAAAAATGATGTCAAACTTTAAATTAGTATATCTCGGGAACGGCTTGGAGGAACAACGTACAACTTTACACCTTTCTAAATGCTTACTAGGGGAATTAAAAAATATTTTCTCAAATTTTTTGTTGGTCAAGAATTATGAATTTTAATCATTTGAAATTTGCAATCGCGGTTTTGGAAGTCTTCTTCATCCTAAAAAATAATGTCAACCATCCAAGATTGTCCATCTTATAACAAACTTAATTTCACCGAAGAAGCATTTTTGTTCCTTTCAGTCATTTTAAAGATATCCAATTTTTATCCTAATTTAAGGAAAAGCAATTTATATTTCCAACGACTACAATTCTTACTTGTTTAAGCTGAAATTTGGCACAACTCTACCACTCACTGATGTTATGCACATATGTTAATCTCATAATCTTACCACCGTCCCATCATATAGCTGCCATACAAATTGATGG
Organism: Drosophila mimetica; assembly: GCA_037075245.1. Lineage (NCBI taxonomy): Eukaryota > Metazoa > Arthropoda > Insecta > Diptera > Drosophilidae > Drosophila > Drosophila mimetica. The sequence continues at coordinate 27,645,880 of JBAMCH010000007.1, read as the reverse complement.
ATTTTCTTATTGTTTATAATGGAAAGTTAAAGGGCATTCTTTTACCTGTAAAATGAGTATTTGATGACCAAATTCGGTTTATCAGAACTCGAGATAGAAAATAAAAAAGTACAAAAAACGTTTTTTACACTTAAAAAAAAACTGTACCATACAAAAAATTAAAAGTGCCCTTTTCTTACTCAGGGAGATGTATCTTAACCGGAAATTATAGTTTCATGAAGTGCGTATTTCATCAATTTTTTTTTGTAAACCCGTGTAATTTGCAACAATTTAAAAAAACAAGTTTCACGGAGTTCACTCTTTTGCACTGTACATCAAAATAATATTTAAAAAATACAAGAGTAAGTCTTCAAAAAGACTGTGTTCCTATATATCAAAGGTTAGATATATTAAAAGATAAATAAATGTACAAGTACTCTTACAGTTTTCCCAGTAGTAGTCCGGTAAAACTGTAATTATGACGTGGCACAAATTTCTGATATCAAGTCAAATATCACTATGGACGGCAGTCCATGTAGTGACGAAGCGCACCAGGAGAGTGTGCGAAGGCGACTACTATATATGGGCCGTTCTTTTACAAACCGAACAGATTTGGCCAAAAAAAAATTTCACATTTTTGATTTGCCTGAAACATTTTTTACACGTACTATTCGGAAAATAAGTAAACACGTGTATCAGGATTTGACCGAAAAAAAATTATTTTTTTAGTTAGAATTTTTTTAAGTTTGCCAATAATTGTCAAATTTGAAAAAGTACCCTCTCATTGAAAATCTGTATCTCCGGTTATATGAATCCGATTGACTTCATGTCTTTTGCATTAATTCCTCTAAAACCTCTTCTTTCAAAAACAAATTTCTAAAAAAAAATTAGTTTTTAATTTCTTAAAAATAAAAGCAAATTAAAATTTTAAAAAATTTCTTAACCATTGCCCCCACAAAAAAAAAAATTTTTTTTTTTTTAATATATGCGCCATAGTGTTAGTTACAATCGGTTTTTGTAAAAAGTTGGAGCCATTTTTAGTTTTTTAAATATCGAAAGTTTTTTAGCAAGCCCACGTCTTTTTTCTATGAACGCATGCCAAAGCATGATCGTAATGAGTAATACACCAAATTAAAGGTATTGCTAAAACTTAAAGGATTGCATACCAAGACCTCAAGAAAATCAATTGGTTTGGGAGAGGAGCGGTGAAAGTGTAAAAGTGAAAATTTAGAAATTAGGATCTGTTGGGGCCGGTGGGGATAATTGGCTCCACGCACTACGTTAGTTGTATTCCTACTGAAAATGCGCTTAATATGAGGGGTCATATCGGTCGCTCCGTTTAAAAGTTATACCGAAAACAAATTTGAGGGGGCCTAGTCAAAATGAAAATTTAATTCTGTTTGTCAGTTTGTCAGTTTGTCCAAACCATGTTTTTTAAGTCCTGAAAATTTGATATAATGTTCATCAGATCGATATAAGAAACTTTAGTTTTACCACTTTTGGAAAAACCCGCTAGTTTAGCGTGAAAACAGCTATAAATAGCTAAACTACGGAAGGCTGTAACTTCTAAACTACTGAAGCTATATCTCGTTTTAAAGGTATTTTGTAATGCTATAAGCGCCCCCTATATGTAATTTGTGTAAATATGCTAGTTAAACAGATATGCACAAAACCAACTTTTTTTTTAGCTTTTTTTATTTTTCTCAAAAACGGCTCTAACGATTCCGTAGAGGCTTTAAGATTTCTTAAATTTTGGTATATAACACATTACTGTAACAAGTCACGTTTAAAAGTTATTCAGAAACGAAAATTGCCACTTTTGCCAGCCCAAAACAACTAACGCTGCCTAAGCGTTGATTTTTGTATGTGCGTATCCAAACTGTAAGGTCAAGGAATCGTTAAACACACATGATTAAATACACTTTTTAAAATTTATTTTTTCGGCACTCTGCAATAGAAAATGTTCGTGTGTTCTTAAAAACTAGTCTGTTCTTAAAAATAGAGTGCCGAAAAAATAAATTTTAAAAAGTGTATTTAATCATGTGTGTAATCATCATTCGTCACAAATGTTGATATCAGAACTTTTGTATGTTTAAGATGCGATCGTCACTAGTTTTTTACCTCGTTAAGAAGGGTTTTTGTTTGATTGAAAGTAAAAAACTTTATATTTAAATTGGTATAAGTAAAAATATTCCTAAACAAACTGGTGTTTATCTAAAATTTAACTGGAAAAATTTAAACCAAAATGTTGCGCAAAGCAAATTACGAAGAAATTATGAAAAAAAACTCTGACGAAAAGTTATCTTTAACGTTTTTATTTTCATTTTCATTTTAATAAAATTCCCTAATTTTTAAAAGTTTTAACTTTTTCATAATTCTAAAAGGTGGGCAATGAGGGTTAAATGGGAGTCAAACGATTCTATAAAAAAAATTTTGAAATGTGCAACTTTAAGATTTTTGAAATTTGAGAAAAACTAAAAATGGGCACAGTTCCCAAGTTTTCACTTTTTCAAAATTCTAAAAGGTGGGCAATGATAGTCAATTGGGGGTCAAACGATTCCACAAAAAAACATTTTGAAAAATTCAACTTTAAGATTTTCGAAATTTGAGAAAAACGAAAAATGGGCACAGTTTCAAAAGTTTTCACTTTTTCAAAATTCTAAAGGGTAGGCAATGTTGGTCAAATGGGGGTCAAACGATTCCACAAAAAAAATTCGAAAGTCAAATTTTTGATTTTCGAAAATTATTGAAATTCGATATATTTGAAACTGGACGTGGTCAAAAAAAACTAAAGGGTGGGCAAAAGTGGTCAAATTAGGGTCAAACGATTCCCGTTTTCAAAACTCAAAATTTTCATTTTACTCGACCCAGCTTCTCTGAGCTTAATATACCCTTTTACTCTACGAGTAACGGGTATAAAAACGGAACAATACACGATTAAAATAATACGAATTCATACCAATACGATACAAAATCATAACAATTACCAATGTTGATATGAACCCGTAACATATTGATATGAATACTTCAAAGATTGATATGTTTTTCATATCAAGTGGGACATCGAAAAGTCTTTGAAAAAATAGTATGGCTTTAAATTTGTATTTTTGTTGTATTTCTGGTATACAATGGTGTTATAACGCTTTATATGCGGTGGTCACACTTACATTTAATTCTTATGCGTAAATAAATTTCTACAATGCATAAATAATTTAAAAAACACTAACATTTTATAATATTTTGGTCCAGTAAACATTGAAAAATAAATATTTCCCCATACATATTATCCAAAGTTGCATTTTAAGGTTGAGCATGCTTGAACGAGTTAATTTTACATGTAACGAGCTAATACACTCGCGTGTTACATGGCGCGATGGCCCAATGGGTAAGGCATCTGCATTGTAGAAATTTATTTACGCATACGAATTAAATGTAAGTGTGACCACCGCATATAAAGCGTTATAACACCATTATATACCAGAAATACAACAAAAATACAAATTTAAAGCCATACTATTTTTTCAAAGACTTTTCGATGTCCCACTTGATATGAAAAACATATCAATCTTTGAAGTATTCATATCAATATGTTACGGATTCATATCAACATTGGTAATTGTTATGTTTTCGTATCATATTGGTATGAATTCGTATTATTTTAATATGGAAAAAATTGATATGTAAAATTGAGGAGACAATATCAATTTGGTATTGTTCGGTTTTTTCTCTGTGTACGACTCACCTCGAGGGCTTCATTGTCACCTCCAAGACCTACACACAGTCCAATGGTGAGGGCCATTACCGCGATTATTAGACAACCACTTACGGCCATCGTCAGCTTTCGAGTGCAACCACAGCCGCTGCTCATTTTGAGCCCTGGCTTTAGGAGCGTGCTGAAAGTCTACAAACTTATCTTCAAAAAAAGCTTAAAGCTCACTTAACTCGGATATATGAAAAAATATGCACAACCGCTCGCTAGTGCTGACAGCAGCACAATGCCAGGGTAACGGGTAATGGGCAGTGGTCTTGCCTGGCTTTGGTGAACTTTGGACGCGACTTTTCTGGAGGCCCGATAAGGCCTGTTGGTCGCCGCTTGAGTGGCTGATAAAGCTGCATAGTTTGCCTGTTAATCTTAATTTATTTTGAATTAATCGTTGTGATATTTCCATCAATTCAAGTGGTTTTCTGGTTAATAAGTATTCCAGAGTGCTTTTAAAATTAGTTAATTATAATTATCCTACTTTTGGCCTGTAGAACTGTAAAAAAGGACTTAAAACACTATAAACAAGAAGGAAAGTAACTTCACTAGTTGAAACTAACATACCCTTGCAGGTCATTCCTATTTAACTTCAAATTACAAAATGTTTAATTTAGATTTACTTGCGCAATTGTTGTAGCAAACAAAATTATAGCAGTTTTCGTATTATTTTGACATTATTAGATCGATCCTTCCAAAGGCACCTATATTATATAGTCGTTCGATTTATGTTAAATTTAATTCGAAATTCTGAAATAATAAAATAAAGTTATATTCCAGTTTTTTATTAACATGCCTCACAAGAAATGGTTCTTGTTTTTATGTTTGTTGTCATCTAGCAAAAGAAAAACAAGAAAGGAAGCTAACTTTGGCCAGCCGAAGTTTATATACCCTTACAGATCGTTCCTATTCTATTTGAAATTACACAAATGTTAAATTTCGATTTGCAACAAACAAAATTATAGCAGTCTATGGAGTATTTTGACATTAATTGATCGATCCTTCCTATGGCAGCTATAAAATAAAGTCATCCAATTTATGTTAAATTTGATTCGAAATTCTAAAATAATAAAAAAAATTATATTCCAAAGTAGAAGAGAATACAATAAAAATTAACAAAGCTATAATTTTGTTCCTATTAATTTCCCTTTAGTTTTCCATCGTTCCTATGGGAGCTATATGATATAGTCGTCCGATTTTTCTAAAATTTAATTCGAAATTCAGAACAGTTAAAAAAATGATATTTCCAAGAGCATAAGGTAATATGTCAAAAAACACATAAGTTATAATTTTTTTAAAATTATTTTTCCGATTATTCTTATGGGAGCTACAAGATATAGTTGTCCGATCCGCCCGGCTCCGACTTATATACTACCTGCAACAGAAAGACGACTTTTGGTAAAGTTTCAGCTCGATAGCTTAAAAACTGAGGGACTAGTTTGCGTAGAAACGGACGAACAGACGGACGGACAGACGGGCGAACAGACAGACATGGCTAGATCGACTCGGCTAGTGATCCTGATCAAGAATATGTATACTTTATAGGGTCGGAAACGTCTACTTCACTGCGTTGCAAACTTCTGACTGAAATCGTAATACCCTCTGCAAGGGTATAATAATCCCGAAATCTGCGGGTAGGTGAGACATATTGGGGCATATTACAATATTTGGGTTTACATATTACAAAAGTCGTCCGTGTCTATCACGGCCGAGGATCCATAAGTCCGCAGGGTGTCGTCTGCGGAGACGACGTCGACCCAGTGGTGTGACAAGACGTCTAGCCAGTTAGAATGCACCAGAAGCCGATCCCTGTATCGATTCGAGAACTGAGTTATCATCTCAGTAACTGTTAATACTTCGGTGTCACGAAATAAAACGCTATTTTCGACGTAATGATGCCACTTCACGCCCAGCATCCTCCGTAGTGCTTTTGTGATGCAAATCTGAACTCTTCTAAGCGACGTGTCGCAAGCGGTGCCCCAGCATGATATTCCCCAATTTAGGGTCGGGAGAACAATGGCATTAAAGAGCGGCACCTTGGCTTGAAGGGATAATTTGCTATCTGAGCGAAGTAGCCGGTCCATTTTGTCCAGTTTCGTCCTCGCTGACCCACAGACACGGTCAATCTGACCCTTCCAGCATAGACGGCGCAAAGACATTAGAATATGAAGATAAGTAACGCCATACGATTTTTTTGTACACGATTTTTTGGTGCTGGCTCTAGAGCTGGCTCCAGGTTGTCTTGCTCAAAAGCCAGAGAGAGAGAGCCCTCTAGAGCCAGCCGCTCTCATGCACGCAAACAGCGCGCATTGTTATTGTTCATATTTCGCTGCAGCCTGCTTATTGAGCAGGTTGATTATTTTTGTATTTATCTTATTTAATATTTTGATTTTAGAATAAGTGTGGGATGCGGTAGTGGAGAGACAAGGACCACTAGAAGTGGTCTCACCTTCTGATCTTTCTTTCCCTTTCTGTACTCGATAATTAAAATGTACTCGATACCCAAATGCAACGTGAGTACAAAGTTGGCAGCACACCGCACTACTCACTCGCTGCCAGAATCTCGCAAAGAACAGTCGTACAGAATCACACGTATATTTTGTTAAAGTCGAAATATCATTTAAGTTCGTCGAATGTGAATAAAACCTATCATATCAACACATTTTAAAGTCAGCGTTCCCACTTAAAAGAGGAACCTGCAATTTTGGGGGCTCGTCCAGGGATATGGCTACCCATTCGACAGAGCTTTAACCTTCGATTTCGCAAAATCACGTGGAGTGCGGTGAAAGCAGAGAGCAGGAGAAATTTTCGCAAACTGGGCTGGAGGAGATCTGCAAATCGTCATAAGCAATTTGGCTGGAGTGTGACAAGAAGGGCAGAAGTTGACAGCAAGGCGACGAATTTCATCAGAGAGGCGTACATTTGCAAGCTACTGAGGCAAAGTAAAACGCAAAAACACAGACAGCGAGAAGTGCCGATTCACAAACGCAAAACCACAGACAGCGAGAAGGCAGCGACTTCACATACATAAGCAGAGACAATTGCGGCTTTTGTAGAGGCAAGGACGTGGAGATCAAGAGGACGCAGAGCTGGAAAGGATTGCGGATCAGCGTTTTGTAGCTGGGAGCAGTTTCGAGGCAGCAAATCGTGGCTTGCGATCCAGGAGAAGCAGCAGACACGGGCTGGAAGCAGTGGAGATAAACCGAGCAAGAGATTGGATCTGGTGTGGTCATAGGAGCGTGCAGGTGTGCTGGATCGTGTAAGCGGAAGGCTAGTACACATATCCTGGCAGCAGACGAAGACATCCAGAAGGTTCCAGTTGAGTTTGGAAATTATTATTGTATTTGTGACGCGGTGCAAGCGTTGACGAGAAGTACGACGAGTAACAGAGGCGACATCATTGAGCGAAAGGCTGAACTTTTGGAGGAGAGTTGCCGGAAAGTTTAATTCAACTTGTATGTAAGCTAGTGGGGTAACATTGAAATCAACAGCGCAGACACAGGGTGGTTACTCTATTTACAATTTGCTTTTGATATTAGAATTAAGAACACATTGTTTAAACTTAATATTCTACAGGATAATTTTGTAAAATGGAGAGAAGCGAGATCTTGGCATTGCGAGTTGAAGAGTTGCGTCGGAAGTTGTCGGAGTTGCAATTGGGTACGACTGGATTAAAAGCGGAATTGCAAGAGAGATTGTTGACCTACTATGGATTGAATGGCGGAGGTGAGTCAGAAACGGAGGAGAATGGAGAAGACGGCGGTAGATCAGTGTCATCCGCAGAAACCACTATAAATCACCCAAACGCAGGTTGGCATCAAGGATTCGGAAATGAGAGGCAGGGTAGATCGTGGTTCACTTTGAAAGACGTCGAGGGCAGTGTTTCGCAGTTTTCTGGGTCGAATTCCCCAGATATAAACCAATGGATAGGAGAGTTGGAAGATTGTGCAGCTACAGTTGAGTGGAACCCTTTACAGGTGTTTGTTTATGCAAAGCAGTTGCTTAGTGGAGCAGCCAAAATGTTTGTGCGTAGCCAGAGAAACATAAAAGACTGGACAAGTTTGAAATCAGCTTTGTTGGAGGAGTTTGGAATCAAATTATCCTCAGCAGAAGTCCATCGCAGGTTGGGAAAACGACAGCAGCATAAGGGTGAATCCTTGCATGAATTCCTTTATTCTCTTATGGAAATCGCCAAGCCCATTCATTTGGAAGAAGAGAGTCTGATCGAGTATTTCGTTGAGGGTATCCCGGATGCTAGGTCTAATAAGGCTATGCTGTATCAAGCCAGAAACCTTAAAGATCTTAAGCTACAAATCGACGCTTATCAGAAATCTCGTGGTTCAACCAAGCCGGTAAACAAGTACGGTTCGCAAGGTAGCAAGGCGGTAAACGACCCGAATAAAGAAGCGGTAGCTGGATCAGTTAGGAAATGTTTCCGGTGCGGAGATTCGTCCCACATGAAGAAGGACTGTCCAGTGAGGGAGAAATGTTTTAAATGCGATCAACCAGGACATCGAGCAGCGCAGTGTAAGGCAGAAGTACAAGTCAAAGCCGAGAGAGCAACAAATGTTGTTCAGCAAGGTAGAGTCGCTTCAACACCATCGCGTGAGTCTTTTTCGTCAAGCTTGGAATTGAAATCCGTGATTTGCATGAACTCTGAATTCAAAGGACTTGTGGACACTGGGGCTGAATTGTGTTTGATGCGTAGGCGTGTGTTCCTGAAGCTAGGCGTAGGAGTTGGCAGTCTGATGGGTCGTCAGAGAGTGTTGACAGGGATCGGTGAAAGTCAGGTTCTAACATTTGGAAGCTTCATAGCAAGTGTCGTTATCGATGGGATTGATATGTCGGTCGAGTTTCATGTCATACCAGATGACGATATGAAGTTTGACGCAATCTTAGGCACACCAATCTTAGACAACGTGGACATGATGGTAACCAAGTCGGGAACTGTATTTTCACCAAGAGTTCGTTGTGCCCAGCAAGGACCACAGAAAGGATCAGGCGATAACCAGACGGTGCAAAGTTCTTGTGTGCAGCTAATTACCGAGTTCGAGAGTCTATGCATGATCAGCACGAATGACTATAAGGCATGTTCAGGAGTAGAGTTGGAACATTTGAGTCGTGAATTAGCTTCTGAAGTGGAATCATTGATCGAGAATTACAAACCGAAGAGAAATCTTACTTCCCCAGTCGAGATGAAGATCTTGTTGACAAATGAGTTGCCTGTTTTTCAACATCCGAGACGTTTGGCTTATTGCGATCAGAAAATTGTCGATGATCAGGTTCAAGAATGGCTAGAGGAAGGGATTATCAAGCATAGTACATCCGAGTTTGCTTCGCCAGTGGTGCTTGTTGATAAGAAGAATGGGAAGAAGCGCTTGTGTTGCGATTATCGCAAATTCAACGAAAAGATCGTCCGCGATAATTTTCCAACAGCTCACATGGATTGCGTGATCGAAAAACTGCAAGGTGGAAAAGTTTTCACTACACTAGACTTGACCAACGGTTTCTTTCACGTGCCTGTTTCGCCAGAATCACAAAAGTACACATCGTTCGTAACTCAGAGTGGGCAGTATGAGTTCCTGTTTGTACCCTTCGGTATAACAAACTCTCCAGCTGTGTTTACCAGGTTTATCATGGCGGTTTTGCGGGATTTGATACAGAAAGACGATGCGGTTGTGTACATGGATGATGTGATCATTGCCAGTAAAAGTATCGATGAGGGCGTTCAGAAATTGAAGCGAGTTTTGGAAGTCGCACAGCGAAATGGCTTGCGCATAAATTGGAGTAAGTGTCAGGTGTTAAAGCGCAAGGTAAATTTCTTAGGCTATATCGTTGAGAAAGGTACCATAAAGCCAGGAGATGAGAAGACTCGAGCAGTTGCTGATTTTCCGATTCCGCGCGACAAGAAAGGAGTCCAACGATTCTTAGGATTGACATCGTATTTTCGTAGGTTTGTGGAAGGATACGCTGTAATTGCCAAACCGTTGTCTGACCTATTGCGCAAAGAGGTGAAGTTTGAGTTTCACGACAAGCAGTTAGCAGCATTTGAAAAGCTAAAGGAAGCGTTGATCAGTGGTCCAGTTCTGAAGCTCTACAATCATTCCCTTGAAACCGAGATTCACACTGATGCATCCAAGTTTGGATTTGGAGCTGTTTTGCTTCAACGAGATTCCGGGGATAACTTGTGGCATCCAGTTTTCTACATGAGCCGAAAAACCAAGCCTTGCGAGGAAAAGTATCATTCCTATGAACTTGAAGTGCTTGCGGTTATTGGAGCTTTGGTGAAGTGGCGGGTGTACGTGCTAGGCAAAAGGTTCAAGATTGTCACGGACTGTAACGCCTTTACAATGACCATGAAGAAGAAGGAGATTCCGCTCAGGGTTTCTAGATGGGCGATGTATCTACAAGATTTCGACTACGAAATAGAGCACAGGTCCGGCTCGAAGATGAGACATGTCGATGCGTTGAGTAGGGTGTCATGTTTCGCATTGACCGACAGTTTGCTTCATCGTTTGCGGGAGGCACAGCTGTTAGATGATTGGACGAAAGTACTTAAGAGTGTCGTTGAGACCAAGGGCTATGAAGACTTCTACATTGTCAACGGAGTCCTCTTCAAGGATCCGAATAAAGAGTTGCTAGTGGTTCCTTCACTCATGGAAACCGAAATCATCCAAATCAGTCACAAGCAGGGACACTTTTCGTCGAAGAAAACTCAGGACTTGATCGAAAAGTCGTACTATATTCCCAAGCTGAAGGAGAAGGTTTCGCGAGTCGTTGATAGCTGCGTAGAGTGCATTCTTGTGAACACAAAAGCTGGTAGGCAAGAAGGGTTTCTTACGCCGATCGACAAAGGAGACAAGCCGCTCGTCACATATCATGTCGATCATGTTGGCCCAATGGAGTTGACCAAAAAGCGTTACAATCACATCTTCGTAATTGTAGATGCCTTTTCAAAGTATGTGTGGCTGTATCCTACTCGAAGTACAGGGGTTGAGGAGGTTGTTGGTTGTTTGGAGCGTCAGGCCGTTTGCTTTGGAAATCCGTACAGGATAGTTTCGGACCGCGGAGCTGCTTTTACTTCCCACCTGTTCAAGGAGTACTGCGATAGGGAGAAAATCCAACATTTGCTGATTGCGACAGGCGTACCTAGGGGAAACGGACAGGTAGAACGCATGCATAAAATAGTTGTTCCAATGCTATCGAAACTTAGTCATGAAAGTCCAGGGTGCTGGTATAAGCACGTAGGTAAGGTACAGCAGATCATAAACAACACAGAGCCGAGGAGTACCAAAGTCTCACCATTTAAGCTCTTAACAGGACTAGACATGCGTATCTCAGGAGATGTCCAGCTTCAGTCATTGATCCAAGATTGTTTGATTTCTGAGTTAGATGATGAACGCGACGAAATAAGGAAGAAAGCAAGAGAGAACATTCAGAATATCCAGGCTGAGAACAAGAAAGCTTTTGATGCCAAACGAAAGGTAGAAAAGAAGTTCGAAGTAAATGATTTGGTAGCTATCAAACGTACGCAGTATGGTACTGGGCTAAAACTGAAAGGAAAGTACTTAGGGCCGTATAAAGTAGTTAAAGTCGGTAACCATGGAAGGTATGAAGTCGAGCGAGTAGGAGAAGGTGAAGGGCCTTTTAAAACAACATCAGTCGCTGAGTACATGAAGGCATTCGGGGCGAATCCTGCGTCAGGAGGGCCGATTGTGGGATGCGGTAGTGGAGAGACAAGGACCACTAGAAGTGGTCTCACCTTCTGATCTTTCTTTCCCTTTCTGTACTCGATAATTAAAATGTACTCGATACCCAAATGCAACGTGAGTACAAAGTTGGCAGCACACCGCACTACTCACTCGCTGCCAGAATCTCGCAAAGAACAGTCGTACAGAATCACACGTATATTTTGTTAAAGTCGAAATATCATTTAAGTTCGTCGAATGTGAATAAAACCTATCATATCAACACATTTTAAAGTCAGCGTTCCCACTTAAAAGAGGAACCTGCATAAGTAAAATTATAATAATAACATTTATGTATGTATTTCTATATTAACTATTTAAATCAAACAAAAACACCTCTTAACGAGGTAAAAAACTAGTGACGATCGCACCTTCAACATACAAAAGTTCTGATATCAACATTTGTGACGAAAGATGATTACACACATGAATAAATACACTTTTTAAAATTTATTTTTTCGGCACTTTGATCTGATATGACCCCTCATATTAAGCGCATTTTCAGTAGGAATACAACTAACGTAGTGCGTGAAGCCAATTATCCCCACCCCAACATATCCAAATTTCTAAATTTGCACTTTTACACTTTCACCGCTCTCTCTCCCAAACCAATTGATTTTCTTGAGGTCTTGGTATGCAATCCTTTAAGTTTTAGCAATACCTTTAATTTGGTGTATTACTCATTACGATCAGACTATCACAGCAGATTTTCAATTTCGCGGCTATATATAGTAGTCGCCTTCACACACTCTCCTGGTGCGCTTCGTCACTACATGGACTGCCGTCCATAGTTAAATGGCACAACATCATTTAACGAAATGTTATTTTAATTTGAAATACTGAAAATGTAAATTGTAAAATTTTTTAACTTTACTAAATAATTTAAATAGTTAATATATTAATATGCTTTTTATACCCTTGCAGAGGGTATTATAATTTTGGTCAGAAGTTTGTAACGCAGTGAAGGAGACGTTTCCGACCCCATAAAGTATATATATTCTTGATCAGGATCAATATGGGAGTCGATATAGCCATGTCCGTCTGTTTCAATACTGTTGGTCAAAATTTTACGTTTTTCTGGATATTTCGCGCAGAATAAAAGCTATTGACATGAAACTTTCCAAATCTTAATCTTTTATGCATACCTTGATCATTGTAAAAGCGCGTACCGATGGGGCGCCTATATCCTATAGCTCCCATAGGAACAATAGGGTGAAAAATTAAAAAAAAATGTGTTTTGAATAATAAAATAATTTGTTGTTTATTAATTCATGTTGCTATTCTAGTCAAGTTTTCATTCGTGAAGTCTGCAAGGGTATTAAAACTTCGGCTTGCCGAAGTTAGCTTCCGTCCTCGTTAATATTTAAAACAGTTATAATATTAATTATACTAATATTTATTTATACTAATATTTAAAAATGGTAATATATTGAAAATATTTACTATTAAATACATTAAATAATTAGAATTGTTAAAATAATAAATATTGCATAATTAAGATTTAATACCTAAATATAAAAAAATTTTAATGGCACAAAATCAAAAAAAAATTGCTGATTATATTTTAAAAATATGATGTTTATCTTAGTTTAATAATTAAGTAATAAATAATTATTAAATAAATAATAATATATTTTTTATATAGTTTAATAATAAATTTAAAAGGAAATATTTTTTAATTATGTATTTTACTCAAGATGTGCACTTCCTGTGCCTGTTCTTTTATTCATATCCTCCACCACCCCTTTTTTATTGCTTTGAATAAATTCGTTTCATAGTTCAGAATTGATTTCGGGCCAAAAATCGTCTCGTCAATTAAGTACGCAAACATACGCACTCACACAAGCATGTGCACTCGCTTTTTTGATTTTTACGCTCTCAACTTTGTGCGAGCGGCGAGAGCGAGATTTTCGTCGCCACCAAAAAATGAGCTGCATAAAGCAAAACGAACGTATGGTCGTTACTCATCTTAGACATTATATTGGTCTTTGGACGGCGGTCTAAGGTAACACCGAGGTATGTTACTCTCTGCTCGTACTTAAGTCTATCACCATCCAAGTACGGGACCGGCCAGGTCGAAGGGCAAACGTTACGTGTTGCGTTTTATCAACGTTTAGCGCAATATTCCAACGAGAGGCCCAACATTCAAACTCGTTCAAGAATGTCTGGACACGCCACGAGGCCGAGGAGGGGGTGCTGCCAGTAGCTAGGAATGCAGTATTATCTGCATAGGTGGCAAGGAGAGTACCACGAACCACTGGGTTTGAGAGATCCGAAGTGTAAATTGTGTACAGAACCGGGCCAAGGATACTTCCCTGTGGGACACCAGCACGAATTAGACGTAGTCCAGAAAGATGTCCACGAATGTCAACGGCAAACATCCTATAGTTCAGAAATGACACAATGAGGTTCCAGAGTCCCTTAGGCAGTAGTGGCATTTATTTATAGAATAGACCTTCATGCCAAACCCTGTCAAAAGCCTGTCTGACATCAAGAAAAACCGCCGAGCAATATTTATGACTTTCTAAGGCATCTAGAATGTAGTTCACGACTCTGTGAACCTGTTCGACAACGGAGTGGCGACTATGAAACCAAATCGATGGTTTGGTAGAGCGTCATTAAAGGAGTCAATATCCAGGAGCCTGTTAAGTACGATCCGCTCAAAAATCTTGGAAAACGTGGACAGGAAACTTATTGGCCTGTAGGACTCAGGGGAGCACGGATCTTTGCCCTTTTTGGGGACCATCGTAACTAGAGCACGTTTCCAAGGGGATGGAAAATGGCCAAGGTTGAGTGACGCATTAAAAAGAAGGCAGAGCTGCGCAATGACAGAGTTGGGAAGTGACTGCAACTTTACCATCGACCTTATCTATACCAGGAGCTTTTGTTGGGACCAATCGTTTAATATGATCACGGACCTCTTCCTTATCCACTAGATGCACAACAACAGGAGGACCGAAAGAGAATCCAAACCAAGAAATTGTGGCTCGAACTTCCTGGTCAGATGCGAAATCGAACGGAGTAAATCGGTTTTCCAGATCATCTGCAAATAACGGGTGTTTTTTAGAGGTATAGAACTTTAAGTTGCCATAAAACAACGATGGATTTTTCGATTGACATGGATTTTTTTTATTCGAAAGATAATCTTGTGGCATTACATTTTATATATGATTTCTGGCATATGACCGCCACGGCTGTCTCGGATGTAGTCCAATCTGGACGTCCAATTTTCGATGACTTCCCAACTTTTGCGGCCGTATATCGGCAATAACACGGCGAATGTTGTCTTCCAAATGGTCAAGCGTTTGTGGCTTATCCGCATAGACCAATTGTGAGGAGTTGAAAAACTCCCCACAAATTCCCGCAGCAGAACTACCGATGGCCGGCCGCTTACCAATTACTCGGCAAATTAGCGGGGTAGCGGCGCGGCGGAGAGCAAATGGAGAGACTCTTGCAAATAGAGAGTTTGGAGAGTGAGAGTTTGGAGACCGAGAAGTGGAGAATGAGAGTTTGGAGACTTCGAGGTTGGGAGAGAGAACTCTGCCAAAGAGAGTTTGGAGAGCGGGAAGCGGAGAGTGAGAGAGTGGAGACTTCGCAGGCAGAGCCAGAGTGCCGTGTGCAAAAGGGGAAATAACGGATCTGCACCGGACTTTGGACTCTGCCGTGGACTTTGATCCAGGAGGACAAGTGCCACATCTCAGCAGCGGAGCGACGCACAGACGTGCCACAGACACCAAAAATATAAGCGGAGCAGCGGCAACACCCAGAAACACAAATTAAGGCCGTGCGTGAAGGACAAGTGGGTCAAACAGGATCCACGGACTTTGGACCCGGAGTGGAGAGAAGCCGCAGCCAGAGCTCAAAAGGGAAATAACGGTACCCAGAGGCCCTATATAATGTCGCCGGTCGCTGGCAACAGGATCAGTCGATCACGAAGAGTCAATCTATCAAGATCAGTCCAGATACAAAAGTGCCAGTACAGTGAACTACAAGTGAACAACAACAAGTCGAATCGCCGGAAGCAGCGTCGTAGGAGCCCACAAGGAACAAGATCGCTACGTCGAGACGTTCGGGATTGAACCGCAAGGAATCTCCGAATTGAGACGCAGGTAGCTGAGGTCCAGAGGGCATCACACGGCTAGGTCAAGGCGATCCGTTTCAATTCTGTCTCAACTAAATCCACGCTCCTCGCCGGAGAGTCGAACAGAGTTTGAGCGGTGTAAGCCTGCGACAACAAATCGTGAACTCAGGGAGAAGCCATTAGGCCAGAAGGGAGATCGAGTCAGTCGTTGTGGTCTTGAGTGGAGTACTCCAGGAGAGCCATACGGTTTGAGTCGTGTATTCCCGGAGCGGCGTGCGTCGGAATCCCGAGTGAAACGAGCCAGAAGGGAGATCGGTCTATCGTTGGTGGCCTCGAGTGGAGAACTCCAGTAAGCCCCGCGGTTAAGTCGTGTAGTCCCGGATCGGCGTTGACCAAGATCCCGAGTGCCAGAAGCCACGCAACGTCCAGCCACGCAGTCAGCCTATCCAGGAGCATCAGCAACGGGCCAGCCACTACACCACGACAGAGCGAGCTACAAGGAAACGTCGGACGATAAGCCAAGGGGTGAAGCTAGGGCGGAACGTTCGTTTACGCTAGGCGTTGAAGCAAAGTGAAGCGCTCGGCAGCATCCTTGCGTAACTTGGACTGCCGGTGCGATCTGAGTTAAACCCTAGTGGGACCATCCGGGACAGAGCCAGGGACAGGCGGTCGTGTGTCGAAAGGAGTGATTCCTGGAGATCGCGGCCTCTGTTCACCCTAGGCTGAGAACGGTTACGCTTCCCTAAACCAGTACAGCCGATCTCCTGGCGAGTCTAAGGCGCGACGAGTAGTCGTCGTTTTTGTGCATCAGCGGCGAGCGGCGTCGAGCATCTTCAGGGAGCGTACAGGATCTCCAGGGAGCTTCGAGCCTCTTCAGGGAGCTACAAGGATCTTCAGGAAGCTGCAAGCATCTTCAGGGAGTTCCCGGAACCGGAGCCCGAAGTCCACAAGGGGAGCGCCGGATCGACAAGGCGACCCGGAGTCAGCAACGGCCACGAGCGGCGACGGCAAGGTTGCCGTGCTATCATACCCTCTCGCTCGCAATAAAATCCACTGAGTACCCGAAAATTCTGTGCTTTCTCACTGATCTACTGGGCGGTCACGTTTATATAAATTGGGTGGGACGAACATACAACTGTACCGAGCTAGCTGCACGAATCTCGTAGCGAGCAGACCCAACAAATCAGTTCGTTACATCTGGCGCCCAAAACGTGATTGTCCCAGCAGTGAAAGCAACATAAAGCAGAATGGGGAAGAGTTGGATTTATCTTCTCAAGAAAGAAGACTTTGCCTATGTCTCACAGAAGTTAAACATGGTTTTGGAGGGCAGATCGGAAGACATTAGAAAGGCATTGTCTGAATGTTACACACAGACGGAGAACGACCCAGACCTCGCCGATATCTGGGCCGAGCTGGAAGCAACATACAGCGACAAACCAGGTCCCAGCATAAAGGTGACAAACGCCGAAGGGGAAGACCTAGTGGCAAGCCTAAGCATTAACAACATGCAAAAGGAGGCGCAAAAGAGGGACGTAAGCCAGGACAGAAAAGCGGCAGCGCCGATTCCTAATCCCAGTCGGCCAGATTATGCCAAGGTTGCGAAACAAGTCCGGGAGTGGTCATTCAGGTTCGACGGCGCCAATACCTACGGCCTGGACCTAGACATGATTCCCCGGGCGATGCCGGAATTACTCACCGGTAAGGCACTGAAATGGTTCATTTCCAACAATAAACAGTGGAGAACCTGGCCGGAATTCATAGACAGTTTCCACAACTATTTTCTGCCAAGGGACTTTTTCACCAAGCTCTCTGATCAAGTCAGGCAGAGGAAGCAAGGCTACGGAGAATCGTTCAAAGATTACATGATCGACATGCAGACCATGGTGAGGCCACTCAGTTATTCGGCGAAAGATACCCTCAACATCATCAGGGATAACTGCACCCCGAGTTTAAGGATTTTCCTCAGAGCATACAAGGTATCGGACCTAGATACGCTTATGAACCTAGCTGACGAGTATGAGGAGCTGGAGAAGGAACGGGAGGCATTCGCGCAAGAGAACAAATTTTCAAGGGCAAAACCAGCAGCCCCTGCGCCAGCAACGTGCAGAAGGTGCGAAGACAGTGGCGACCAGGAACGTCGTGGGAATAGTCAATGGACACCGCCCCTACAAGACTACCGGCAGCAGGCTACCAACGCATCACATGAACGCCATCGGGCACCAATGCAAAACCAACAGAGACAGCCAATAAACCCCGTGTGGCCACCAAACACCACTCAGAGGCCACGGGAGAGTACCCACATCTCGAACCCCCAGGAGGCCTGCCGAAAGTGCGGCGGTCACGGACACTGGGAACGCGGCTGTCGAAACCAGCGCTTGATGTTCTGCTGGGTGTGCGGCAAAGTGGGTGTCAGAAGCGTGGAGTGCTGCAATCGAGCGGGAAATGGTCAGCGATTTCAGCCGCAGAGAGGCGGGCGGGGATCGCAAAATGCTACCTCTCCAAACTAACTGGCAAGCTGATTGAGGAGGAGCAGCAGTTGTCCGCAGCGGTAACGATTGGTGGAGGCACATATAAAGCCACAATCGACACCGGGGCAACAGCGAGCTTCATAAGCGAGGAACTGGCGGACAACCTGGCTGCCCTCGGAAAGATCACGAGGACAAGACGGCAAGTTAGGTTGGCAGACGGGAGATGCGGCGAAATCGATGCACAGCTGGAGGTAGAAATCGCATTCGCCAACAAGCGATTGACCATGAGCCTGCTGATACTACCAGGGGTAGTGGATTCGTTGGTGTTAGGATGGAATTTCCTCACGCAAGTCGGAACCGAAATAAAGTGCGCCGGACACGAGATCACAATACCGGCCAGGAACCGACACAATGGGTGGCTCGAGGAAAAGCTATCGGTGGCAGTCGTTCAACACACAAGCGAGGATAACGACCCAGCGGAATTCCTAGAGGCACAGCTAGCCGACTTCAACACCATGACGGGAACGTCGAACATGGCCGAGCATCGGATCACGATGAAAGACGACAAGCCAATCAAGCAACGCTACTACCCCAAGAACCCAAAAGTTCAAGGGGAGATCAATGCGAAGGTGGATGAGCTTCTCGGAATGGGGTATATAGAGCACTCGAAGAGCCCATACAGCTCCCCCATCGTGATGGTGAAGAAGAAGACGGGCAAATGGAGACTCTGTGTCGATTTCAGGCAGATCAACGCAAAGTCGATAAAGGATGCCTACCCAATGCCGCGCATAAATTATATCCTTGACCAACTGCGAGAAGCGAGGTACATCAGCAGTTTAGACTTGAAGGATGGGTACTGGCAAATCCCACTGGAGGAAAGTAGCAGGCAATACACGGCTTTCACAGTGCCCGGTAAAGGTTTGTTCCAGTGGAGGGTTATGCCTTTCGGTCTCCGTTCGGCATCCGCGACTTTTCAACGAGTCTTGGGCGTAGCATCATGGTACCGCCGATTCGTACCTGATTTCGCAAAAATAGTCAAACCATGTAATAATTTGCTACGGAAAGGCAACAAGTGGGTATGGACACCGGAACATCAGATGGCGTTCGAAGAAGTTAAGGCAAGACTCGTTGCTGACCCCGTACTGGCATGCCCGGACTTCGACAAACCGTTCACCCTGCAAACGGACGCAAGCGACTACGGCATCGGAGCAATACTGACCCAGGAAACGGAGAAAGGCGAAAAGGTAATCTCGTACTCAAGCCGAACGCTCAACGGCGCCGAGAAGAATTACTCGACGACCGAGAAGGAATGCTTGGCAATCGTCTGGGCGATCCGAAAGCTGAAACCATATCTGGAAGGTTACCACTTTAAAGTAGTAACCGACTACGTGATGGAAGGTGACACTCTATATCGAAATATACCCCATAGAGCAGGCAGCGAAGATGTCGTGACATGGAAGATGTGTGTCCCAAAGGCCCTACGAGAAACGGTGCTTAAGGAAAACCACGACGAGCCTTCAGCGGGTCACGTAGGAAGCCGAAGGACGATTGCACGCCTGGCAGCCCGATATTACTGGCCAGGTATGCACAGAGACGCCCGAGCCCATGTAAGAAAATGCGAGACGTGCATGAAATTCAAGCCGAACCAAATGCAGGCGGCCGGCAAAATGCTAACGCAGGTACCAGAGGAACCATGGGCAACGGTATGCGCGGACTTCGTCGGACCCCTGCCGCGTTCGAAGCACGGCACCAAATGCTGCTAGTACTAATAGACCGGTTCCCCCGGCATTTCTTACCCAAGGCAAAGAGCCCAGACTACCAAGCGCCCTATACGATAGAGAAACGTTAGGGACAGGACGTGCTGCTGAAACCCCGGATGAAAATGCAAGCAAACTAAAAGAGATCTTTGAGATTGTAAGGCGAAACATGGAAAAAGCCTCCCAAGATCAGGCCAGGCATTATAATCTAAGGAGAAGGCAATGGACACCAGCGGTGGGCTTATCAAAAGCGGCCGAAGGATTCGCAGCAAAGTTGGCTCCTAGGTACGACGGGCCATACCAGGTCGTGGATTTTGTTTCGCCTGTAATATGCAAAATACGCCATGTAAACACAAAGAAAGAGCGGACCATACATGTAAGCGAGCTTAAAAAACAAGAATCACAAGAAACAAGCGAGCGACCGCAACAGGCAGAAACAACAAACGAACAACAGCATTGAAACTTTTCCAAGGATACTACAAGGTAACTCCAAGGACTCTCCAAGGATACTACGAGAACTCCAAGGAATAACTCCAAGGATACTAAGGGAACTCCAAGGATTCTACGAAATCACTCCAAGGATACTACGAGAACTCCAAGGATTCTACGAAATCACTCCAAGGATACTAAGGGAACTCCAAGGATTCTACGAAATCACTCCAAGGATACTACGAGAACTCCAAGGATTCTACGAAATCACTCCAAGGATACTACTAGAACTCCAAGGATTCTACAAAATCACTCCAAGGATACTACGAGATCTCCAAGGATACTAGGAAATCACTCCAAGGATGCTACGAGAACTCCAGGGATACTACAGGGTAAATACTAGGAAACGCCGTGGAAATTCCTGGGAAGGACACGCCAAGAATACGCTAATACACAGAATACACAAGGACACACACTAGCAGCGAATTGGTCGACGGCATTCACCAGAGTCATCCGTGAACACGCCGCGGGAAACAGCAACGCACAAGATGAAGCCACGCAGAAAACGTATGGACTGGAGATCGGAGTCAACTTTCACCGAAGAAAGGGGGGAGACGGTACAGCTTCAGGGCTATACCGTATCCAGCCAGACATCCCCTTACAGAAACACCAAACGGAAGAAAAACACGAAAGACCTGGAATATAAACAGAGTAAATGCCGGTCCAGCCACGTTGGCAACTCACCACAACCAAAGTGGTACAAAAACCCAGTGGCTGACGGACTGCGGCAATCCACAGCTTCGCCGCAGTCAATCGTGTCAGGGGCATTGAGCCCAGACCCAAGGACAAGAAAGGGCATATGTTGGATTCATCTGGAAGAACAAAAGTTAGAAACAGAAGAACAAAAACACACACCAAAGCTTGCACTTACAGAAAAATTGCAATTGTGCAAACTCACCATGAAGTAGGGACGGGGGCGCCTCGATAGGGCGGTCGATTGGCACGGACGATAGTGCGATCGATGGGCACACGATATATGGCAAAATCATGGTGAAGAAAATATCGCGAACGATCAAGTGGCAACGCCGCCCCAACGATATCGATAGCTGATGGGTATCGATATCGTGGGGAGTTCCGCTGGGCTATCGATAACTGATGGGTATCGTTGACCAGTGGGACCAGACGAGGAAAACAGCGCGGGAAACTTGAACGAAGGCCCGCTGGGTATCGATAGCTGATGGGTATTGTAGCGCTTGCTCGGAGCATGAGATACTTTTAGTGGCTCCATCTGTGGCTCAAGGTTAGCGTAGAAGTGGCGCCACCTAGGGCATGCCTAACAGGGGGTGGTGGGAGTTCATCCGTTCAACAGTGGCAAGTGTCAATTGTCAAAACAATTCACCTTAGCTTCAAGTCGGGGTTACGAATTGATTGGAGGCGCTACATGCTGTCTTTCCATATCCGGCAGCAGCAGAAGCAACACCTAGTTTCCCTACAAGTGTCTGACAAATCGTTGAGAAAAAGTATCGCGAAGTGCCGAGGGAAAGAATTGTCTTTTCTTCTAGTTCAAGCCAGAGTCTGGCAAACGGCTGAGAGCACCGTATGCAGAGAACATCGGAAGGACGGAAGAAAAACGGAAGCTGACACCCCAACCATCGCAACCGACATCCGGAAAAGCAGCGACACCCCGGAAAATCATTGCCAGGGGTCAGGGAGGGCAGAGGACAGAGCCAGCGACATCTTATATAACCTAAATCTTACTTCTAAATCGTCATACTTATATCTAAACGCAAAATTAGTTTGAAGTAGCAGAGTAATTGTCGTCAGAACCGTTTCCCAATTCCCGATCAACCCGAATAAGCCTTCCAAATCGACCAGCTGAGAGGAATATAATTCCAGTGGCGACCAGAGCCTAGTTCCAAGAAAGCCAAGGGTTTCGATCGAGCATATTTGGCAGTCTGTTGTACGCGCTAAATCTCGGCGGCCGTTTTCGTCGCGCTCCGCTACGAAAGAGAGGAGGGAACAATAGAGCAATAAGTGAACAATTTCGCGGCGTGAAAAGTTGTTAAAAAAGCCTAATCCGTAGCGATCCTGGCTTAAAGCCATTCCCCGCAGTCAAATGAAATGAAGCGGCAGAATAGTGTTAAGTAGAGTAAGTGGCGAGAGCGAGAGTAGTTTTTTTTAGTTTTTTTGTTGCTGTGAAAAAAGAATTAAAGTGCCTAAACAGTGGTCATCGCGGAGGAATAAGCGAGAAAATAATATTTAAATGTATGCGAAATAAGCGGGTGTAACATATTAACCCCATAGAGCCCTGTTTTTTTTCTGTGTCGGCCATGTGCATTCCCCATCTTCTTTTCCCTTTCTACTTGCTTTTCCCCCTATAATAGCAGCACCCACACCACGAGAAAGCGCTTTCGTCGTTGGATTTGGAGCATGCGGTGAGTCAAGATTTCGTTATCATTTAAAATAAATTGAAAAGAAAAAAAGGAAAAAAAATGCAACAGCAAAGAAATGAAGGTTAGAGGATAACGAAAAAAGGGAGCAGAAAAGGGAGAGCAGTAAATGTATAATGACACCAAAACCATCGAACCTGGAAATGTTCGACGGTCGATCGCACATGTTCGCAGTATTTTTAATTCGGGCATTTATTTAGAAGAGAAAAACAAGGCATGACTTTCCAGTTATAGTTATTGGAAATAACCAAAACCAGATGACCTGTGTTGAAAGCATTTAAAATCCTAGTGAAGTTTTTTTTTAACCAGATACCGCTCAAACGAAAATTTAGTTCGAATTTCTTTTTGCATGAATTTATTTATTAAATTTTTATTTTTATCTTTTATCATTGCTTTATATTATTAATGCCCTTGCTTATGGAAATGAATTCCAATACCCTGTTTACAACTTTAAGAACCATATTTAGTGCGTAATAAATATTTTTATAATGTTTTGAAAAATCCCGAGTTGGCAGCAGCTAGTTTAATCAACATGTAGAATATCATTTTAAAAGAAGGGGTCGCTCAGGCAATGGCCACTATGGAATTGAGCGACCGAAGGAAGGGTGGGCAGACAGGGGTCCTCCGAAAACATCGATGGAGGCCCAGAAGGAAGGAATTCAGTAGCCAATCGAAACCTCTACTCTACCAGCAAGTCTTGTGTTTGTGTGTCTCTTTTTTCTCAGCATATCAGTAATACCTGTAATATGCAAAATACGCCATGTAAACACAAAGAAAGAGCGGACCATACATGTAAGCGAGCTTAAAAAACAAGAATCACAAGAAACAAGCGAGCGACCGCAACAGGCAGAAACAACAAACGAACAACAGCATTGAAACTTTTCCAAGGATACTACAAGGTAACTCCAAGGACTCTCCAAGGATACTACGAGAACTCCAAGGAATAACTCCAAGGATACTAAGGGAACTCCAAGGATTCTACGAAATCACTCCAAGGATACTACGAGAACTCCAAGGATTCTACGAAATCACTCCAAGGATACTAAGGGAACTCCAAGGATTCTACGAAATCACTCCAAGGATACTACGAGAACTCCAAGGATTCTACGAAATCACTCCAAGGATACTACTAGAACTCCAAGGATTCTACAAAATCACTCCAAGGATACTACGAGATCTCCAAGGATACTAGGAAATCACTCCAAGGATGCTACGAGAACTCCAGGGATACTACAGGGTAAATACTAGGAAACGCCGTGGAAATTCCTGGGAAGGACACGCCAAGAATACGCTAATACACAGAATACACAAGGACACACACTAGCAGCGAATTGGTCGACGGCATTCACCAGAGTCATCCGTGAACACGCCGCGGGAAACAGCAACGCACAAGATGAAGCCACGCAGAAAACGTATGGACTGGAGATCGGAGTCAACTTTCACCGAAGAAAGGGGGGAGACGGTACAGCTTCAGGGCTATACCGTATCCAGCCAGACATCCCCTTACAGAAACACCAAACGGAAGAAAAACACGAAAGACCTGGAATATAAACAGAGTAAATGCCGGTCCAGCCACGTTGGCAACTCACCACAACCAAAGTGGTACAAAAACCCAGTGGCTGACGGACTGCGGCAATCCACAGCTTCGCCGCAGTCAATCGTGTCAGGGGCATTGAGCCC
This sequence comes from Drosophila mimetica, assembly GCA_037075245.1. Lineage (NCBI taxonomy): Eukaryota > Metazoa > Arthropoda > Insecta > Diptera > Drosophilidae > Drosophila > Drosophila mimetica. The sequence continues at coordinate 27,621,531 of JBAMCH010000007.1, read as the reverse complement.
AGACCCAAGGACAAGAAAGGGCATATGTTGGATTCATCTGGAAGAACAAAAGTTAGAAACAGAAGAACAAAAACACACACCAAAGCTTGCACTTACAGAAAAATTGCAATTGTGCAAACTCACCATGAAGTAGGGACGGGGGCGCCTCGATAGGGCGGTCGATTGGCACGGACGATAGTGCGATCGATGGGCACACGATATATGGCAAAATCATGGTGAAGAAAATATCGCGAACGATCAAGTGGCAACGCCGCCCCAACGATATCGATAGCTGATGGGTATCGATATCGTGGGGAATTCCGCTGGGCTATCGATAACTGATGGGTATCGTTGACCAGTGGGACCAGACGAGGAAAACAGCGCGGGAAACTTGAACGAAGGCCCGCTGGGTATCGATAGCTGATGGGTATTGTAGCGCTTGCTCGGAGCATGAGATACTTTTAGTGGCTCCATCTGTGGCTCAAGGTTAGCGTAGAAGTGGCGCCACCTAGGGCATGCCTAACAGGGGGTGGTGGGAGTTCATCCGTTCAACAGTGGCAAGTGTCAATTGTCAAAACAATTCACCTTAGCTTCAAGTCGGGGTTACGAATTGATTGGAGGCGCTACATGCTGTCTTTCCATATCCGGCAGCAGCAGAAGCAACACCTAGTTTCCCTACAAGTGTCTGACAAATCGTTGAGAAAAAGTATCGCGAAGTGCCGAGGGAAAGAATTGTCTTTTCTTCTAGTTCAAGCCAGAGTCTGGGTTGTGACGGGATTTTATATGGTTATTTAGACGCGAATTTTGTTCAGGCAAACGGCTGAGAGCACCGTATGCAGAGAACATCGGAAGGACGGAAGAAAAACGGAAGCTGACACCCCAACCATCGCAACCGACATCCGGAAAAGCAGCGACACCCCGGAAAATCATTGCCAGGGGTCAGGGAGGGCAGAGGACAGAGCCAGCGACATCTTATATAACCTAAACCTTACTTCTAAATCTTCATACTTATATCTAAACGTAAAATTAGTTTGAAGTAGCAGAGTAATTGTCGTCAGAACCGTTTCCCAATTCCTTTCCCGATCAACCCGAATAAGCCTTCCAAATCGACCAGCTGAGAGGAATATAATTCCAGTGGCGACCAGAGACTAGTTCCAAGAAAGCCAAGGGTTTCGATCGAGCATATTTGGCAGTCTGTTGTACGCGCTAAATCTCGGCGGCCGTTTTCGTCGCGCTCCGCTACGAAGGAGAGGAGGGAACAATAGAGCAATAAGTGAACAATTTCGCGGCGTGAAAAGTTGTTAAAAAAGCCTAATCCGTAGCGATCCTGGCTTAAAGCCATTCCCCGCAGTCAAATGAAATGAAGCGGCAGAATAGTGTTAAGTAGAGTAAGTGGCGAGAGCGAGAGTAGTTTTTTTTAGTTTTTTGTTGCTGTGAAAAAAGAAGGTTAAAGTGCCTAAACAGTGGTCATCGCGGAGGAATAAGCGAGAAAATAATATTTAAATGTATGCGAAATAAGCGGGTGTAACATATTAACCCCATAGAGCCCGGTTTTTTTTCTGTGTCGGCCATGTGCATTCCCCATCTTCTTTTCCATTTCTACTTGCTTTTCCCCCTATAATAGCAGCACCCACACCACGAGAAAGCGCTTTCGTCGTTGGATTTGGAGCATGCGGTGAGTCAAGATTTCGATATCATTTAAAATAAATTGAAAAGAAAAAAGGGAAAAAAAATGCAACAGCAAAGAAATGAAGGTTAGAGGATAACGGAAAAAGGGAGCAGAAAAGGGAGAGCAGTAAATGTATAATGACACCAAAACCATCGAACCTGGAAATGTTCGACGGTCGATCGCACATGTTCGCAGTATTTTTAATTCGGGCATTTATTTAAAAGAGAAAAACAAGGCATGACTTTCCAGTTATAGTTATTGGAAATAACCAAAACCAGATGACCTGTGTTGAAAGCATTTAAAATCCTAGTGAAGTTTTTTTTTAACCAGATACCGCTCAAACGAAAATTTAGTTCGAATTTCTTTTTGCATGAATTTATTTATTAAATTTTTATTTTTATCTTTTATCATTGATTTATATTATTAATGCCCTTGCTTATGGAAATGAATTCCAATACCCTGTTTACAATTTTAAGAACCATATTTAGTGCGTAATAAATATTTTTATAATGTTTTGAAAAATCCCGAGTTGGCAGCAGCTAGTTTAATCAACATGTAGAATATCATTTTAAAAGAAGGGGTCGCTCAGGCAATGGCCACTATGGAATTGAGCGACCGAAGGAAGGGTGGGCAGACAGGGGTCCTCCGAAAACATCGATGGAGGCCCAGAAGGAAGGAATTCAGTAGCCAATCGAAACCTCTACTCTACCAGCAAGTCTTGTGTTTGTGTGTCTCTTTTTTTCTCAGCATATCAGTATAGCACGCGAATTATCTAATTGTCATTTAAGTGGGCACCGATGAAAACGAGCAAGATCATCACCCCAATAGCTGACGAGCCGAGCCGGACAACCTTTTTTTTCGCGTGCGCTCGCATTTCATCTACCACATCTCGCCCAGAATTTTGTTCCAGTGTAGCTACCCGTTACATTTATGAATAATTAAGTTTAATAATAAGGATAATTTGATTGGCGCCCAAACGTGTTGGCCACATATATTTTATGTGACTTACACACACATACATTCGACTTTTGCTGAGATCTTTAATAACCAAGGGGTGGGTGGAAAAGATAAGTTGTGTTGACAGTTATTCTTTTAGCCAAAGTTGCTCCAGTTGTTAAGATATTAGTTTCGACTTATAAGTTGTTTAGAAGCTTAGGATAACGGAATCAAAGAAAAAGATAAAGATCAAGGCATGATTCCGGCCACTGCAGACAGTTTAAAAGCCGAAGCAATTCCTTTTGTGTATTCTGTACACAGTGTGGCTCGAGTTGGTGCTGATCAGACGCATAGGATAAGCAAGTGCGCTTGTTCACAACATTCAAGACGCTTGACCACGGATGATAGCATCGACAAAGGCTCACAACAAAGTCCTTAAGTTGAACATATGCATTTATCATACATTCGCATAGGAAAAACTGAGTTAATATTTTTTCTAGCAAGAAATCCTCAGGCCACGGATGATGATAGAAGGCATATGCCCGACATTATTACAGAGTGCAATTGTCAGCGTGGAAAAGAGAAGGCGAACATGTTCGCTTCTATTTATCCACGGCGGACACTTGTTGTTCTTGTCGTCGCGGACAAGAGATAAGCAAAACTCTGAAGACTTTTTCTATTTCTCTTTTGTGCTGATTGAAACCTTTTGTTTGTATTTAAAGTGATTTATTTTGCATGTAGTTAGCTATGCTTGCAAGCCACAAAATTTTATGCGATCTTGTTGAAGATTTTCTTTTGTCGATATTTAAACTATTCAAAGTTACAATTTTTTATTATAATTATTATTACATAATTATTATAAATTTAGTTCGAATTTCTTTTTGCATGAATTTATTTATTAAATTTTTATTTTTATCTTTACTTTATTACATAATTATTATAATTATTAATTACTATTAATATTTTATATTGTATTGAACCATCTCATTATTTTTCTTAAAACGCCGCTTTGGTTAATCGAATTAGGGGAATTTTTGCTGTCCACATGCGAAGTTGTTGCGATACAAGGGAGCACAACAATAGAACAGCGGATCGACATTGCTCGTCACTAGCCCAAATATAAAGTGAAAGTTTATAAACTTTCCAGAATTGGCCTCATAAATCCTAATTCCCAATCACTTACTTACGCTTTACAATTTAGTTTAAATTATTGTTAATTCATTTATATTTTTAGTGAAAACCTCGCAGTAAGGATTCACATAATTTTTGTTAGCCATTCTTTTTGCCGTTTTCATTCATAATGATTGACCCAGAAGAAGTCGTAAATCCAGCTCCTTCGCCCAAGTGCGATATCTGTGCAAAACCTTTGTCTGAGGCTCCGCAAATTAGGACTAAGTGTGGACATGAATTCCACAAAGCATGCATTGAAAACCATGGTAAAACTCACAGCACTTGCCCGACTTGTAAGTCGATATGTTTTGAGAAGGTGCCTCCTGTAACAAGGGGTCAGGGGAAGGGTCAAACCCCACCTGTGGGTCAAGTTGGTTCAGATACGTCAGGAATTACAATGCAAAATATAGGGAAAATTGTCGAGCGACAGGTCAAAAGCATGGAGAATAATTTGTTAGCTCAACTGTCGGAGAAGATGACCCAGATAATCCAGACCAACATTGGCGCTCACTTTCCGCCACCACTAGAGCAGCATGTCTCCGGAGATCAGCTTCAGGAGATGCAAGCAACAAGACCCAATTCCGCCGTAAGCGCTGATTTAGGGCCAAGGCCAGACAAGGTTTGCCAAATTATCAACGGGTGGAAACTTAAATTCAATGGTCAAGACGGGTTGAGCGTGGATAATTTTATCTACAGAGTAGAGGCGTTAACACATCAAACTCTGGAGGGCAATTTCTCCGTGCTATGTAGCAATGCGAGCATTCTTTTTGAAGGGAAAGCACGCGAGTTTTATTGGAGATATCACAAGGCTTCCACGAATTTGAAGTGGATTACGTTGTGTGATGCCCTTCGCAAGCAGTTTCGAGATACTCGAACTGATGTAGATTTGAGAGAGGCGATCCGAGATCGGAAGCAAAAGGAAAAGGAAACTTTTGATTGTTTTTACGATTCGGTCGTTCAGATTACAGACTGTTTGGAGGAATCTATGACTGAAAAAGACTTAATTGAAACACTTCGCAGGAATCTGAGACCGGAAATTAGGCATGAATTGTTAAACGTTAATATCGATTCCATGGCCAAGCTGCGTGATATTTGCCGGCGCAGGGAAAGCTTCCTTGAAGATGTTAAGCGAAGCTATGGTTATCAGAAACCAGTACCATTTCGCAGACAAGTATCCGAGTTAGGGCAGGGCTGTCCTTGGGAGGATGCTACAGACTTCTCTGAGGCTGAACTTCTAGCCGAGGTTGAAGCCCTCGCATTGGTATGCTGGAACTGCAGGAGAGATGGCCACCGATATGTCGATTGTGGAGAAAAGAAAAATGTGTTCTGCTACGGCTGCGGTGCACCGAACATGTACAAGCCGAGTTGCCCAAAGTGTCTAAAAACACGGCGCAATCAACAGTCGTGTGTTCCGCGCAACAACCAAATAAACCCGGAAGCAAGCCAATAATTGTTAATCAATCAAACAATCAAAATAAAACTTTCGTTGTCTCCGATTCGGGAAGTAATTCACCTATTTTCTGGCCTCAACTTTTGAAAAATAATAAATTTCCAAATATTAAAATTAGTCCGACAAAAATATCTTCCCGAAATGCTAAAAGAATAAAAGAATACTGGCGATCAGCCAAAACAATAAATGCTATCCGTCATAAAAACTTGGACAAACGGCCTTATGCGGAGGTTCGTTTACTGGATAGAATTGTTCTGGGACTGTTAGACACGGGGGCATCCATGAGCGCTATAGGCGGAAAGTTAGCCGAACAAATTATTAAAAGCCGAATTTCATTTAAGAGGGGTAAAATATCAGCAAGCACAGCTGATGGGCAAAAACAAGACGTGATAGGGCGGTTAAGAACACCAGTAGAGTACGAGGGAAATATAGAGGATCTAGAAATGTATATAATTCCTTCGCTTAGTCAAGATTTGTATTTGGGCATTGATTTTTGGTCCACTTTTGAACTTCTGCCACCTAACATGCACTTGGAGGAGTTGACAAGCGATTCACACATTTTATCAGATAACCAAAAAACCCAGTTGAAGGCTGTGATCGACCAATTTCCTTCTTTTGCTGTCTCAGGTCTAGGGAAAACAAGTCTCCTCTCGCATTCTATCGATGTGGGAGACGCGAAACCAGTGAAGCAAAGACATTTTCCGGTTTCGCCAGCGATTGAAAAATTGCTCTACGAAGAAGTGGATCGAATGCTCAAACTTGGAGTAATCGAAGAATCCGACAGTCCTTGGTCGTCACCAGTTGTGTTGGTGCAGAAACCGGGAAAAGTGCGTCTGTGTCTTGATAGCCGAAAAGTCAATGCTGTGACGAGGAAAGACGCATACCCGTTGCCGCAAATTGACGGTATTCTTAGTCGACTCCCCAAAGCAAATATGATTTCCAGCCTCGATCTTAAAGATGCCTACTGGCAAATTCCTTTAGAGCCTCAGTCGCGTGATAAAACTGCGTTCACAATACCGGGTAAGCCCCTATACCAGTACAAGGTAATGCCATTTGGTCTTACCAACGCTTCACAGACGATGACTAGGCTGATGGATAAGGTAATACCTGCTGAGCTTAGAAACGAAGTCTTCGTTTACCTGGATGATTTGCTCATCGTTTCAGATAGTTTTGACAGTCATATGAAGGTTTTGGAATCGGTCGCAAGTTGTATTCGGAGTGCAGGTTTGACATTAAACGTAGGGAAAAGTAATTTCTGTATGAAAAGTGTAAAATATTTAGGACACATAGTGGGCGAAGGTGTAGTGCGTACGGACCCTGATAAAATTTCAGCAATGGCGAATTTTCCATTGCCCAAGTCTCTGAAAGCCTTGAGGAGATTTCTTGGCATGGTCGGATGGTATAGGAAATTTATTAATAACTTTGCAGCCGTGTCCTCTCCACTAACCGATCTTCTGAAGCCCAGGCAAAAGTTTGTAATGACCGTCGAGGGCGAGCAGGCATTCAAAAAGCTGAAAGAGATGCTTTGCATGGCACCGGTTCTGCGTAGTCCGGATTTTAGCAAGCCGTTTTACATTCACTGCGATGCCAGTAACACCGGAGTAGGTGGCGTTTTAGTTCAAAAATCCGAAAGTGGTGAAGAGTGTCCGATAGCCTTTGTATCGAAAAAACTCAATAAGGCCCAGAGGAATTATTCGGTTACAGAGCAAGAGTGCTTGGCCGCCATAATTTGTATAAAAAGATTTCGCGCTTATGTTGAGGGCCACGAATTCACGGTAATCACAGACCATGCGTCGCTTAAGTGGTTGATGTCGCAAACAGACTTGCACTCTAGATTGGCAAGGTGGGCTTTGAAACTACAGAGCTTTAATTTTAAAATCGAACATCGTAGTGGCAAGCTAAATGTTGTCCCTGATGCCCTATCGAGGGTTAATGAAGAGGAGATTGCTGCAATTGATGCAAGCCACGGATTGCTTGTCGACTTAGAATCGTCCCAGTTTAAAGATCCAGAATATGTAGGTTTGATTGAGAAGGTTGAGTCTAATGTTAGCAGTCTTCCGGATCTCAAAGTAGCAGATGGTTTCGTGTTTCGAAGAACTGAACATTCGTCTGGCGAGCCAATTCATGACAATTTTTGCTGGAAGTTATGGATTCCTTCGGGTTTGGTACCGGCAGTGCTCAGAAAGGCTCATGATGATCCGTTAGCGTCGCATGGAGGCGTTCACAAAACTTTGGAGAGGCTAAGGCGATATTATTATTGGCCAGGGTTGGTTAAGGACGTCAAAGAATACATTCGCTCATGTGATATGTGTAAAATGAACAAGGCTCCAAACCAAGCGTTGCGACCTCCAATGGGAAAGGCTCCGGAATCAGCGAGGGCTTTTCAGAAATTGTATATAGATTTCCTAGGACCGTACCCAAGATCAAGAAGTGGGAACATTGGAATCTTCATTGTGTTAGATCATTACAGCAAATTCGTGTTTTTAAAGGCAGTAAAGAAGCTAACGGCAGATGTGGTTGTGAAATACATGCAGCAGGAGCTCTTTCATGTTTTCGGTGTTCCCGAAACGATTATGTCTGATAATGGATCGCAATTTAAGGCAGAAGCTTTCCAGAAGTTCTTGAGAGAGTACAAGGTAGCTCACACTTTGACTGCTGTTTACTCGCCTCAGTCCAATGCCTCTGAGCGGGTAAATCGTTCAGTGATAGCGGCTATCCGATCCTATGTGCGTAGTGACCAGAAGGATTGGGACGAGCAGTTAAGCAGCATTTGCTGTGCCCTCAGATCAGCTGTTCATTCGAGCCTAGGGACGTCACCGTACTACATGCTGTTTGGGCAGCACTTCATTTCGTCGGGTGCTACATACAAGCTGTTGAGAGCTCTCAGTTTACTGGAAGATAGGACTTTAGCATTTTCCAAGGAGGATTCGCTTGAGCTTATCCGTAGCAAAGCTCTGGAAGTAATGAAAAATCAGTTCGAGAAAAACGAAAGGAAATATAATTTAAGATCCAGGGAAGTGTGTTACCACGAAGGACAAGAAGTTTATCGCAGGAACTTCAAGCAGAGTAATTTCGCTGCTGGGTATAACGCGAAGTTGGGACCGGCCTTTGTAAAGTCGCGAGTGAGGAAAAGGATTGGGCAAGCTTGTTATGATCTCGAGGATCTGCAAGGGCGATATGTAGGGCGTTTTCACGCAAAGGACATAAAGCAGTAGATCCAGTCTTGCAAGCTTGGTTGGTATCATCCTTGGAGCGTCGACCCCCAAGTCTGATCTTGAGGGGGAAGTATTTTGTAGCGCTTGCTCGGAGCATGAGATACTTTTAGTGGCTCCATCTGTGGCTCAAGGTTAGCGTAGAAGTGGCGCCACCTAGGGCATGCCTAACAGGGGGTGGTGGGAGTTCATCCGTTCAACAGTGGCAAGTGTCAATTGTCAGAACAATTCACCTTAGCTTCAAGTCGGGGTTACGAATAGATTGGAGGCGCTACATGCTGTCTTTCCATATCCGGCAGCAGCAGAAGCAACACCTAGTTTCCCTACAAGTGTCTGACAAATCGTTGAGAAAAAGTATCGCGAAGTGCCGAGGGAAAGAATTGTCTTTTCTTCTAGTTCAAGCCAGAGTCTGGTTTTAGGGATTTTATATGGTTATTTAGACGCGAATTTTGTTCAGGCAAACGGCTGAGAGCAGCGTATGCAGAGAACATCGGAAAGACGGAAGAAAAACGGAAGCTGACACCCCAACCATCGCAACCGACATCCGGAAAAGCAGCGACACCCCGGAAAATCATTGCCAGGGGTCAGGGAGGGCAGAGGACAGAGCCAGCGACATCTTATATAACCTAAACCTTACTTCTAAATCTTCATACTTATATCTAAACGTAAAATTAGTTTGAAGTAGCAGAGTAATTGTCGTCAGAACCGTTCCCCAATTCACTTTCCCGATCAACCCGAATAAGCCTTCCAAATCGACCAGCTGAGAGGAATATAATTCCAGTGGCGACCAGAGCCTAGTTCCAAGAGAGCCAAGGGTTTCGATCGAGCATATTTGGCAGTCTGTTGTACGCGCTAAATCTCGGCGGCCGTTTTCGTCGCGCTCCGCTACGAAGGAGAGGAGGGAACAATAGAGCAATAAGTGAACAATTTCGCGGCGTGAAAAGTTGTTAAAAAAGCCTAATCCGTAGCGATCCTGGCTTAAAGCCATTCCCCGCAGTCAAATGAAATGAAGCGGCAGAATAGTGTTAAGTAGAGTAAGTGGCGAGAGCGAGAGTAGTTTTTTTTAGTTTTTTTGTTGCTGTGAAAAAAGAATTAAAGTGCCTAAACAGTGGTCATCGCGGAGGAATAAGCGAGAAAATAATATTTAAATGTATGCGAAATAAGCGGGTGTAACATATTAACCCCATAGAGCCCTGTTTTTTTTCTGTGTCGGCCATGTGCATTCCCCATCTTCTTTTCCATTTCTACTTGCTTTTCCCCCTATAATAGCAGCACCCACACCACGAGAAAGCGCTTTCGTCGTTGGATTTGGAGCATGCGGTGAGTCAAGATTTCGTTATCATTTAAAATAAATTGAAAAGAAAAAAAGGAAAAAAATGCAACAGCAAAGAAATGAAGGTTAGAGGATAACGGAAAAAGGGAGCAGAAAAGGGAGAGCAGTAAATGTATAATGACACCAAAACCATCGAACCTGGAAATGTTCGACGGTCGATCGCACATGTTCGCAGTATTTTTAATTCGGGCATTTATTTAAAAGAGAAAAACAAGGCATGACTTTCCAGTTATAGTTATTGGAAATAACCAAAACCAGATGACCTGTGTTGAAAGCATTTAAAATCCTAGTGAAGTTTTTTTTTTTTTTTACCAGATACCGCTCAAACGAAAATTTAGTTCGAATTTCTTTTTGCATGAATTTATTTATTAAATTTTTATTTTTATCTTTTATCATTGATTTATATTATTAATGCCCTTGCTTATGGAAATGAATTCCAATACCCTGTTTACAATTTTAAGAACCATATTTAGTGCGTAATAAATATTTTTATAATGTTTTGAAAAATCCCGAGTTGGCAGCAGCTAGTTTAATCAACATGTATTAAGAAGGGGTCGCTCAGGCAATGGCCACTATGGAATTGAGCGACCGAAGGAAGGGTGGGCAGACAGGGGTCCTCCGAAAACATCGATGGAGGCCCAGAAGGAAGGAATTCAGTAGCCAATCGAAACCTCTACTCTACCAGCAAGTCTTGTGTTTGTGTGTCTCTTTTTTCTCAGCATATCAGTATAGCACGCGAATTATCTAATTGTCATTTAAATGGGCACCGATGAAAACGAGCAAGATCATCACCCCAATAGCTGACGAGCCGAGCCGGACAACCTTTTTTTCGCGTGCGCTCGCATTTCATCGACCACATCTCGCCCAGAATTTTGTTCCAGTGTAGCTACCCGTTACAGTATCGATGACTAGTGGGACCAGATGGAGGATCGGCGCGGGAGTTTCAAATTGCTGCAACGACGACGACCGGCGCCGTAGATACTCTCGGAGTTGAAAGCGTCGAGGGAGCGTCGAGGGAGCAACGATGGAGCGACGAGGGAGCACCGAGGGAATCGAAAAGAGCACCGCGAAGACTCAACGGCTAGGATACACGAGGAAACGCCGGCGAGTGGAAGCGAGTTCTTAAAAGTTTCCCGGAGTAAGGGGGGAATGTGAGGAGTTGAATAACTCCCCACAAATTCCCGCAGCAGAACTACCGATGGCCGGCCGCTTACCAATTACTCGGCGAATTAGCGGGGTAGCGACGCGGCGAAGAGCAAATGGAGAGACTCTTGCAAATAGAGAGTTTGGAGAAAGAGAGTTTGGAGAGTGAGTGTTTGGAGACCGAGAAGTGGAGAATGAGAGTTTGGAGACTTCGAGGTTGGGGGAGAGAACTCTGCCAAAGAGAGTTTGGAGAGCGGGAAGCGGAGAGTGAGAGAGTGGAGACTTCGCAGGCAGAGCCAGAGTGCCGTGTGCAAAAGGGGAAATAACGGATCTGCACCGGACTTTGGACTCTGCCGTGGACTTTGATCCAGGAGGACAAGTGCCACATCTCAGCAGCGGAGCGACGCACAGACGTGCCACAGACACCAAAAACATAAGCGGAGCAGCGGCAACACCCAGAAACACAAATTAAGGCCGTGCGTGAAGGACAAGTGGGTTAAACAGGATCCACGGACTTTGGACCCGGAGTGGAGAGAAGCCGCAGCCAGAGCTCAAAAGGGAAATAACGGTACCCAGAGGCCCTATATAATGTCGCCGGTCGCTGGCAACAGGATCAGTCGATCACGAAGAGTCAATCTATCAAGATCAGTCCAGATACAAAAGTGCCAGTACAGTGAACTACAAGTGAACAACAACAAGTCGAATCGCCGGAAGCAGCGTCGTGGGAGCCCACAAGGAACAAGATCGCTACGTCGAGACGTTCGGGATTGAACCGCAAGGAATCTCCGAATTGAGACGCAGGTAGCTGAGGTCCAGAGGGCATCACACGGCTAGGTCAAGGCGATCCGTTTCAATTCTGTCTCAACTAAATCCACGCTCCTCGCCGGAGAGTCGAACAGAGTTTGAGCGGTGTAAGCCTGCGACAACAAATCGTGAACTCAGGGAGAAGCCATTAGGCCAGAAGGGAGATCGAGTCAGTCGTTGTGGTCTTGAGTGGAGTACTCCAGGAGAGCCATACGGTTTGAGTCGTGTATTCCCGGAGCGGCGTGCGTCCGAATCCCGAGTGAAACGAGCCAGAAGGGAGATCGGTCTATCGTTGGTGGCCTCGAGTGGAGAACTCCAGTAAGCCCCGCGGTTAAGTCGTGTAGTCCCGGATCGGCGTTGACCAAGATCCCGAGTGCCAGAAGCCACGCAACGTCCAGCCACGCAGTCAGCCTATCCAGGAGCATCAGCAACGGGCCAGCCACTACACCACGACAGAGCGAGCTACAAGGAAACGTCGGACGATAAGCCAAGGGGTGAAGCTAGGGCGGAACGTTCGTTTACGCTAGGCGTTGAAGCAAAGTGAAGCGCTCGGCAGCATCCTTGCGTAACTTGGACTGCCGGTGCGATCTGAGTTAAACCCTAGTGGGACCATCCGGGACAGAGCCAGGGACAGGCGGTCGTGTGTCGAAAGGAGTGATTCCTGGAGATCGCGGCCTCTGTTCACCCTAGGCTGAGAACGGTGACGCTTCCCTAAACCAGTACAGCCGATCTCCTGGCGAGTCTAAGGCGCGACGAGTAGTCGTCGTTTTTGTGCATCAGCGGCGAGCGGCGTCGAGCATCTTCAGGGAGCGTACAGGATCTCCAGGGAGCTTCGAGCCTCTTCAGGGAGCTACAAGGATCTTTAGGAAGCTGCAAGCATCTTCAGGGAGTTCCCGGAACCGGAGCCCGAAGTCCACAAGGGGAGCGCTGGATCGACAAGGCGACCCGGAGTCAGCAACGGCCACGAGCGGCGACGGCAAGGTTGCCGTGCTATCATACCCTCTCGCTCGCAATAAAATCCACTGAGTACCCGAAAATTCTGTGCTTTCTCACTGATCTACTGGGCGGTCACGTTTATATAAATTGGGTGGGACGAACATACAACTGTACTGAGCTAGCCGCACGAATCTCGTAGCGAGCAGACCCAACAAATCAGTTCGTTACACAATGACTTTTCATAGCCCCACAGAAAGTAGTCTAGCGGTGTTAAATCACAAGATCTTGGAGGCCAATTTACAGGTGACGTGAAATTAGGCGGCCACCAAACGTGTCTTTTAATAAATCGAAATAAAATTGCACAGAAATCAGAGTGTTTCCTCGAGGACAGGACCGTCTGCAACCCCAGAAGCTATGGTGTGCATTCCAATCACCTCCAATAATAAAGCGGCTACCCACAGAGCCGAAAAGGCGCTGAAATTCCACAGCTGGCCATGAGTGATGATGACCAGGAGGATAGTAGACAGCGCTAAACGAAATTCTTCCAAACGACGTGACCAAACTTATAACAATTGCTTGCAGGTGGGGCTCAGTTATTGTGGTGCTCAGGTGATAGTCCAGGGACGATTTAATAATGATAGCAGCACCACCACGATTTCTATCATCGGGGTGGTTAGTGCAGTGTACAGCATATCCATGGATTCGAAAGAAAGAACGGCTGGTAAAATGAGTCTCTGAGATTAACATAATGTCAATGTTACGTTCCTGGAGGAAGTGCTCAACCTCCAGGAACCTAACTAAATTGTTAGCGTTCCATATTATGATATTTAATCCGTAGTTAGTCATTGCGGCGTGTTGACTCAATGGAGTGCTTGAACATCACGCTCTGTAGCATTTGCAGCCTCGTAGTCATGACTGACGTCATTTGATCAAAGCGTTCCGATAGTTTTTCAATTGCCGCCGCTTGGGCATTTACAGCAGCCTCTTGCTGCTTTTGTTAGTTATTAATGAAATCCAACAGTCTGTCCGGAGCAGGTTGTTCTACCACAAAGGTCATAGTGGTATTTTCAAAATCAGGCTGGCTTAGCGGACGCAACACATTTTTAAATGAATTTGCTGACGTAAATGGCTGACTTGAGGGAGCAGGAGGACGCAAAGGAAACCAGGCATTCTGGCTTGGAAGCGGAGCAACTACAGTTCGATTTTGAGAGCGTTGACGTTCTGAAGTGCTATTGGACTTACGTTTTTCACACTGTTCTAGATAGGCAGGACAACTGCGGGAGGAAGCACTATGATTTAAGCCACAGTTGATGGACTTAAACTGATCCTCTTTCAATGCTAGGCATTTATCCTTGTCCTTGGTGTCATGGTCGCCAGCGCACCTAGCACATTTAGGTGAAAACAAGCAACAATTTTTGGAATGATTAAATGATTGACATTTGAAACACCTTAAAGGGCCCTTTCTTTGAATCTTTGCTTTTATAGTAACCACTTGATAGTCTACTATTCGAATGTTTTAAACATCTTTGTGGTTTTTAGCTGGTTCTAATTCAACAAAGAATATGTCTCGTTTGGCCTTGCCATTTTCACCAGGTGGGTTATATACATTCCGAGGGTTGTGCCTCAACTCTTTGAGCCTGGAAATGATTTCATCAACCTCAGTTGAAGAGTTAAGGCCCTTAATGATAATTCGGAAAGCTCTCTCGTTTTTGCGTATGTATGGAATCCCATTGTCCTTGAATAGCTTCTGGACCACACGGTATATACTGCCATCATCCACAGTAATTCTACAGGAGGATCGTCCAGTTATCTTAAGGCGAGAGCCAGTAGCGACGGGTGATAGTAATCCTATCAGTTGCTTAAAATCCGTGACACCTCTTAATAGAAAGGGGGGAGGACGAGGTTCTCGCTTCTTATCCATGGTTTGGGCAGAGGCATTGGCTGAATACATCGAGCACTGATCAGGTTGAGGCATTAGTGTATCGCCAGCAAAGTTCATTGTATCTTCATTATCAGATAGAATACCAAAACTATTATTCGTTCCTAAATATGAGGGTGAGGGCTTTTCCCTATTAGAAGAGGCTGAAAGTAAGTTCACATTTACAACAGAAGCGTGTGGATGTTTTTGATCCTGGTCCGACTTTAGAAGTGCAGACTTAAGAGCACTACCATTAAATTGGCCGAGATTCCTTCTTTTTCTCAAGTACTTTACCTGAGTAAAACGCTCTTCATCAGCAACACTATTGCTAATCCACTTGGGGCTTACTTGCTTATTCAACTTGTCATCTACATTAATAATTTCTAGATCTTCGTAAGCTGATTAATCAGAAACGTCAGAAAGGCACCTATTAGCATCAAAGGCAGCTGCCTTAGAATTCCTGGATGCCTTGAATACGGCTTCTTTTACGATCTCATCGGTATTTACTGGCGGTCGGAAGACTTGCTCTTTGCAGAGACTGAATGTTTCGTTTCATGTAATTCGTTATCCTTCGAGTGAGCTACCTTATTTTCATGACCATCAGCCGTAGAGGCAGCTCGAAAATAATAAACATTCTTGCCCATTGGAATTCTAGCATCCGACATTGCAACAGTCGTACAGGAACTTATAGAATTAATTAATTATTAATTCATTAATTTAGATTTACTTGCGTATTTGTTGTAACAAACTAAATTATAGCAATTTTCGTATTATTTTGACATTATTCGATCGATCGTTCCTAGGCCAGCTATATTATATAGTCGTTGGATTTATGTTAAATTTAATTCGAAATTCTGAATTAATAAAATTAAGTTATATTCCAGAGTAGAAGAGACTACAAAAGAAATTAACGAAGCTTACATTTTTTTCTATTAATTTCCCATTATTTTTCGATCGTTCCTATGGGAGCTGAATGATATAGTCGTCCGATTTTTGAAAAATTTTCAGTGAATGCAGGGATTTAAAAAAAAATGCAGACTCACGTTATATATACAGATTTCAGCAAAGCCTTTGACTCTGTTAACCACTCTCTCCTTTTATTCAAATTAGATCAGCTTGGGTTTCCATGTAATCTATTAACTTGGATTTCAAGGGCTCAGAGGGTTATATTTAAAAAAGCTGTTTCCAAAATGGTCCACGTAACATCGGGAGTGCCCCAGGGTAGTCATTTGAGCCCTTTGCTGTTTACCTTGTTTATTAACGATCTTCCCTCTATCGTAACACACTCTCGTGTACTAATGTATGCTGATGATGCTAAGCTTTGTTTGACTTATAACAATATTGAGTCTGGTTATGGCTTACAATCAGACATTGATCATTTTCAGATATGGTGTGAGTACAACCTCTTAAATTTTAGCTGCCTAAAATGTAACGTAATGACCTTTTACAGAGGTACTCCTACGTTTATAAGTTATTCGCTTCAGAACTCCCCACTTGATCCTATATATGCAGTAAACGATTTAGGTGTTCTTCTGGACCCGAAGCTTAAATTTGACTGCCACATAATGTCGACTGTCAACAAAGCAATGAGTGTTCTTGGGTTTATAAAGCGTTGGTCAAAATAATTTGATGACCCTTATATAACCAAATTAATATTTACCTCCCTTGTCCGTCCTATTTTGGAATATTGTTCTTCAGTTTGGAGTCCACAATATCAAGTTCACATCGACCGTATTGAGGCGGTACAGAAAAAATTTTTTCTTTTTGCCCTTCGTAGTTTGAACTGGGATCAAAAAGTAAGGCTTCCTTCCTACCATAGTAGATTGCTATTGCTTAACTTACCTACACTCAAAAAAAAACAGGCCGAAATCGCCATTAAATTAAGAAATTCGCCATGGATTTAAGTCGATGGCGATTCTCCATACATTTTAGAAAGGATTTTTCTTAAATATAGAATCAATTTTCTAAAAAGTAGAAATATTTTTTTAAAATCTAGAAAAACTCGCTATACATTTCAGAAATATTCCTAAAATCTAGAAAGTACTTTTTTTAAAGTTAGAAAGGATATTTCCTATTTCCAGAACATTTTATTTCTAAAAATAAGAAAAAATACCACAAATAATATTTTCAAATAAAATGTATTTTTTTTTGTGCGCTATCGATATGATTACAAACTTTCAAATAAATATGCTAAAAAAATAATTATATTTCCTAAAAAAATGAGAAAGAAGAGGACAAAATTATTAATGTTTCCTAAATAAAAAAAACATAAACAAAAAAGAGAAAAAAAAGAAAAGAAATAAAGAAAAAATTAAATTTTTTTTTTATATTAAAACATTAATATTTTTACTTACCGGTAAATCACCTAGAACAATACCCGATATTAAACTATTTTCTCTAATCGAAAAAATTAATGATAATTAAAATAAAGCGTATTTGCGCCAAACAATTTATTAAGAAAAATGTATAAAAATATAATAAATATAAAAATTAATATACTGCAAATATTCACACATTTACCAATTTTATATAAACCCTGAAATTAATATTATTTCAATAACTATGTATTTGTATAAATTTCTTTTTTTGAAATTTCGCACTGTACCTTTATTAAATGCACAGGTTCAACACAACTTATTACTTTGAATGCTTATTTTAAACTGACTACAAGGGTTATGAGACAGCGCAACGCCAGCAATATTCTCGGCTGCATTTCCCAAAAAAACAACCCAATAAAAGTTACAGTTACCCACAAGAAAATTCTCGATCACATACGCATATAAACATTTACAAATATATATATACATACATACGCCAAAAACTCCCGTCGCAACGCGCCGCGGACTAGCCGCATGTCTTCTTCTTATTCATAGAAAGAATAAAAACCATAAATGACTGAAAAGGCACGATACAAATTTTCTAAAATGTATGGCAATTTCCTATTTCCACTTTTCTGTTTTTAAGAAAAGTATTTTTTTTTATTCAGAAAAATTCTTTAATAATAGAAAAATTTACCGTGGCTTTAATAGCGACTTTCTAGATTCTAGAAAGGACTGAAGTATATTTTTTCTAAGAAAATTTTCCGAGGACAATAAGGAAAAATCACCATAGATTTTAGAAAAAACATAATTTTTCTAAATTTTAGAAAAGTTTTTCATAAAAATCTGTTTCTATGGCGTTTTTTCCTAGACTTAAGAAAAAAATTTCTACAAATTAGAAAATTTCCTTGAAATAAGAAATTTTTTCATTTTATGGCGATTTTCTAAAATTTAGGAAAAACAAGAGGGAACGCTACAGTCGAGTGCCTCGACTATCAAATACCCGTTACTCAGCTAAAGTGAGCAGTCTCAAGCAGGGCAAACCAAGCAGCCGCTTCAAAAAATTAAAAAAATTTCTTCTACATTTCGGTAGGCGTTAATAACCCAAACAAAATTGCGTTTACACTTTTGCTCTAGCTTTAAACCTATGGGCGCCACAGCTTTTCGCGGTTTGTGGGCGTTAGGGGGGGAGGGGGTTTCCAACTTTGGTCTATCAATATGTATTGATGAAACGAATACACATTGCTTTTCCCGTTAATATAGCTTCAAAACTGTGGGTGCCACAGTTTTTCGCGGTTTGTGGGCGTTAGAGGGGGCGTGGCATATCGGCGTGAAAAACTTGCGCTGCGTATTAACCCCTAGAATCTGCATGCCAAATCCCAATCTTCTAGCATTTATAGTTTCCGAGATCTCAGCGTTCATACAGACGGGTGCCACTGTTTTTCCCGTTTTGTGGGCGTTAGGGGGGAGGGGGGTTTCCCACTTTGGTCTATCAATATGTATTGATGAAACAAATACACATTTCTTTTCCCGTTAATATAGCTTCAAAACTGTGGGTGCCACAGTTTTTCGCGGTTTGTGGGTGTTAGAGGGGGCGTGGCACATCGGCGTGAAAAACTTGCGCTGCGTAATAACCCTTAGAATCTGCATGCCAAATCCCAATCTTCTAGCTTTTATAGTTTCCGACATCTCAGCGTTCATACAGAACGTGTCACAGTTTTTCGCGGTTTGTGGGCGTTAGAGAGGGCGTGGCACATCGGCGTGTAAAACTTGCGCTGCGTATTAACCCCTAGAATCTGCATGCCAAATCTCAATCTTCTAGCTTTTATAGTTTCAAAGATCTCAGCGTTCATACAAACGGACAGACGGACAGACAGACGGACAGACGGACAGACGGACAGGCGGACATGACTAGATCGACTCGGCTTGTGATCCTGATCAAGAATATATATACTTTATATGGTCGGAAACGCTTCCTTCTGCCTGTTACATACTTTTGCAAGAATCTAATATACCCTTTTACTCTACGAGTAACGGGTATAAAAATTTTTGGAGTGTACACTTGAAAACCGTAGAACAGTGCTTGGTACTATTTTTATGCAAAATCATATAAGAGGTGATATTGACTCTGTAGAACTGGTAAACCGTATAACTTTTAATGTTCTCGTTAGACTAACACGAAATTACTACCCTCTCAATTTGTACATCAAATTTTACTCTGCATGAGCCCTTTCGCGTCCTATGTAATAATTACAACACTCTTTTATCAATTAATTTGCACTTCAACTTCTATCCCTGTATTAAAAACTACAATTTTATCTCATTTGCTTCAATCTTAGTTGAAACCATTAGAATCTTTATTTGTCCCGTCTCTATTTTGTCTCATGTATTTTCCTCGCGAACTCGCATATTTGCCCAAATTGAAGAAGGGTCCCGGGCGTAACAAGCACCTGCTTGGTATCGTTGGGCCACTTGTTTGTACTGCTCGTAGTGCATCAACGTCCATCATATATATATATATATAAAATAATAATATTCCCAAAAGTTTTAGGTCATATGTCAAAAAACACCGATGCTAAAATTGTTTTTCCAATTTTTTTCCAATCCTTCCTATGGGAGCTATTATTATGGACGGCAGTCCATGTAGTGACGAAGCGCACCAGGAGAGTGTGCGAAGGCGACTACTATTATATAGCCGCAGAATTGAAAATCTGCTGTAATGGTCCGATCCTCGCGAGTGATACATCAAATTAAAGGTATTGCTAAATTAAAGGATTGCATACCAAGACCTCAAGAAAATCAATTGGTTTGGGAGAGAGAGCGGTGAAAGTGTAAAAGTGAAAATTTAGAAAATTTATTTATTGGCCCCCCGCAATGCGTTATTTGTATTCCCACTGAAAATGCGCTTAATATGAGGGGTCATATCAGAAAATCGGACGCTCCGTTCAAAAGTTAAAAAAAATAAAATGAAATTTTAATTCTGTTTTATCAGTTTGTCCAAAACATGTTTTTTAATTTCTGAAAATTTGATATGATGTTCATCAGATCGATATAAGAAACTTTAGTTCTACCACTTTTGGAAAAACCCGCTAGTTTAGCGGGAAAACAGCTATAAATAGCTAAAATACTGAAGATACAGACTTGTGCTGTATCTCGTTTGAAAGGTATTTTGAAATGCTATAAGCGCCCCGTATATGTAATTTGTGTAAATGTAATAGTTAAATGAGTCTCTGAGATTAACATAATGTCAATGTTACGTTCCTGGAGGAAGTGCTCAAACTCCAGGAACCTAACTAAATTGTTAGCGTTCCATATTATGATATTTAATCCGTAGTTAGTCATTGCGTCGCGTTGACTCAATGGAGTGCTTGAACATCACGCTCTTTAGCATTTGCAGCCTCGTAGTCATGACTGACGTCATTTGATCAAAGCGTTCCGATAGTTTTTCAATTGCCGCCGCTTGGGCATTTACAGCAGCCTCTTGCTGCTTTTGTTAGTTATTAATGAAATCCAACAGTCTGTCCGGAGCAGGTTGTTCTACCACAAAGGTCTTAGTGGTATTTTCAAAATCAGGCTGGCTTAGCGGACGCAACACATTTTTAAATGAATTTGCTGACGTAAATGGCTGACTTGAGGGAGCAGGAGGACGCAAAGGAAACCAGGCATTCTGGCTTGGAAGCGGAGCAACTACAGTTCGATTTTGAGAGCGTTGACGTTCTGAAGTGCTATTGGACTTACGTTTTTCACACTGTTTTAGATAGGCAGGACAACTGCGGGAGGAAGCACTATGATTTAAGCCACAGTTGATGGACTTAAACTGATCCTCTTTCAATGCTAGGCATTTATCCTTGTCCTTGGTGTCATGGTCGCCAGCGCACCTAGCACATTTAGGTGAAAACAAGCAACAATTTTTGGAATGATTAAATGATTGACATTTGAAACACCTTAAAGGGCCCTTTCTTTGAATCTTTGGTTTTATAGTAACCACTTGATGTTTTAAACATCTTTGTGGTTTTTAGCTGGTTCTAATTCAACAAAGAATATGTCTCGTTTGGCCTTGCCATTTTCACCAGGTGGGTTATATACATTCCGAGGGTTGCGCCTCAACTCTTTGAGCCTGGAAATGATTTCATAAACCTCAGTTGAAGAGTTAAGGCCCTTAATGATAATTCGGAAAGCTCTCTCGTTTTTGAATTGGAAGGTGCTGTATGGAATCCCATTGTCCTTGAATAGCTTCTGGACCACACGTTATATACTGCCATCATCCAGAGTAATTCTACAGGAGGATCGTCCAGTCATCTTAAGGCGAAAGCCAGTAGCGACGGGTGATAGTAATCCTATCAGTTGCTTAAAATCCGTGACACCTCTTAATAGAAAGGGGGGAGGACGAGGTTCTCGCTTCTTATCCATGGTTTGGGCAGAGGCATTGGCTGAATACATCGAGCACTGATCAGGTTGAGGCATTAGTGTATCGCCAGCAAAGTTCATTGTATCTTCATTATCAGATAGAATACCAAAACTATTATTCGTTCCTAAATATGAGGGTGAGGGCTTATCCCTATTAGAAGAGGCTGAAAGTAAGTTCACATTTACAACAGAAGCGTGTGGATGTTTTTGATCCTGGTCCGACTTTAGAAGTGCAGACTTAAGAGCACTACCATTAAATTGGCCGAGATTCCTTCTTTTTCTCAAGTACTTTACCTGAGTAAAACGCTCTTCATCAGCAACACTATTGCTAATCCACTTGGGGCTTACTTGCTTATTCAACTTGTCATCTACATTAATAATTTCTAGATCTTCGTAAGCTGATTAATCAGAAACGTCAGAAAGGCACCTATTAGCATCAAAGGCAGCTGCCTTAGAATTCCTGGATGCCTTGAATACGGCTTCTTTTACGATCTCATCGGTATTTACTGGCGGTCGGAAGACTTGCTCTTTGCAGAGACTGAATGTTTCGTTTCATGTAATTCGTTATCCTTCGAGTGAGCTACCTTATTTTCATGACCATCAGCCGTAGAGGCAGCTCGAAAATAATAAACATTCTTGCCCATTGGAATTCTAGCATCCGACATTGCAACAGTCGTACAGGAACTTATAGAATTAATTAATTATTAATTCATTAATTTAGATTTACTTGCGTATTTGTTGTAACAAACTAAATTATAACAATTTTCGTATTATTTTGATATTATTCGATCGATCGTTCCTAGGCCAGCTATATTATATAGTCGTTGGATTTATGTTAAATTTAATTCGAAATTCTGAATTAATAAAATTAAGTTATATTCCAGAGTAGAAGAGACTACAAAATAAATTAACGAAGCTTACATTTTTTTCTATTAATTTCCCATTATTTTTCGATCGTTCCTATGGGAGCTGAATGATATGGTCGTCCGATTTTTGAAAAATTTTCAGTGAATACAGGGATTTTAAAAAAAATGCAGACTCACGTTATATATACAGATTTCAGCAAAGCCTTTGACTCTGTTAACCACTCTCTCCTTTTATTCAAATTAGATCAGCTTGGGTTTCCATGTAATCTATTAACTTGGATTTCAAGGGCTCAGAGGGTTATATTTAAAAAAGCTGTTTCCAAAATGGTCCACGTAACATCGGGAGTGCCCCAGGGTAGTCATTTGAGCCCTTTGCTGTTTACCTTGTTTATTAACGATCTTCCCTCTATCGTAACACACTCTCGTGTACTAATGTATGCTGATGATGCTAAGCTTTGTTTGACTTATAATAATATTGAGTCTGGTTATGGCTTACAATCAGACATTGATCATTTTCAGATATGGTGTGAGTACAACCTCTTAAATTTTAACTGCCTAAAATGTAACGTAATGACCTTTTACAGAGGTACTCCTACGTTTATAAGTTATTCGCTTCAGAACTCCCCACTTGATCCTATATATGCAGTAAACGATTTAGGTGTTCTTCTGGACCCGAAGCTTAAATTTGACTGCCACATAATGTCGACTGTCAACAAAGCAATGAGTGTTCTTGGGTTTATAAAGCGTTGGTCAAAATAATTTGATGACCCTTATATAACCAAATTAATATTTACCTCCCTTGTCCGTCCTATTTTGGAATATTGTTCTTCAGTTTGGAGTCCACAATATCAAGTTCACATCGACCGTATTGAGGCGGTACAGAAAAAATTTTTTCTTTTTGCCCTTCGTAGTTTGAACTGGGATCAAAAAGTAAGGCTTCCTTCCTACCATAGTAGATTGCTATTGCTTAACTTACCTACACTCAAAAAAAAAACAGGCCGAAATCGCCATTAAATTAAGAAATTCGCCATGGATTTAAGTCGATGGCGATTCTCCATACATTTTAGAAAGGATTTTTCTTAAATATAGAATTAATTTTCTAAAAAGTAGAAATATTTTTTAAAATCTAGAAAAACTCGCTATACATTTCAGAAATTTTCCTAAAATCTAGAAAGTACTTTTTTTTAAGTTATAAAGGATATTTCCTATTTCCAGAACATTTTATTTCAAAAATCAGAAAAAATACCACAAATAATATTTTCAAATAAAATTATTTTCTTTTTTGTGCGCTATCGATATGATACTCTCAAATAAATATGCTGAAAAAAAAAATTATATTTCCTAAAAAAATGAGAAAGAAGAGGAAAAAATAATTAATGTTTCCTAAATAAAAAAAAATAAAAAAAAAACATAAACAAAAAAGAGAAAAAAAAGAAAAGAAATAAAGAAAAAATTAAATATTTTTTTTATATTAAAACATTAATATTTTTACTTACCGGTTAATCACCTAGAACAATACCTGATATTAAACTATTTTCTCTAATCGAAAAAATTAATGATAATTAAAATAAAGCGTATTTGCGCCAAACAATTTATTAAGAAAAATGTATTGAAATATAATAAATATAAAAATTAATATACTGCAAATATTCACACATTTACCAATTTTATATAAACCTTGAAATTAATATTATTTCAATAACTATGTATTTGTATAAATTTCTTTTTTTGAAATTTCGCACTGTACCTTTATTAAATGCACAGGTTCAACACAACTTATTACTTTGAATGCTTATTTTAAACTGACTACAAGGGTATATGAGACAGCGCAACGCCAGCAATATTCTCGGCTGCATTTCCCAAAAAAACAACACAATAAAAGTTACAGTTACCCACAAGAAAATTCTCGATCACATACGCATATAAACATTTACAAATATATATATACATACATACGCCAAAAACTCCAGTCGCAACGCGCCGCGGACTAGCCGCATGTCTTCTTCTTATTCATAGAAAGAATAAAAACCATAAATGACTGAAAAGGCACGATACAAATTTTCTAAAATGTATGGCAATTTCCTATTTCCACTTTTCTGTTTTTAAGAAAAGTATTTTTTTTATTCAGAAAAATTCTTTAATTATAGAAAAATTTACCGTGGCTTTAATAGCGACTTTCTAGATTCTAGAAAAGACTGAAGAATATTTTTTCTAAGAAAATTTTCCGAGGACAATAAGGAAAAATCACCATAGATTTTAGAAAAAACATAATTTTTCTAAATTTTAGAAAAGTTTTTCATAAAAATCTGTTTCTATGGCGTTTTTTCCTAGACTTAAGAAAAAAATTTCTAAAAATTATAAAATTTCCTTGAAATAAGAAATTTTTTCATTTTATGGCGATTTTCTAAAATTTAGGAAAAAATTTTTGGAGTGTACACTTGAAAACCGTAGAACAGTGCTTGGTACTATTTTTATGCAAAATCATATAAGAGGTGATATTGACTCTGTAGAACTGGTAAACCGTATAACTTTTAATGTTCTCGTTAGACTAACACGAAATTACTACCCTCTCAATTTGTACATCAAATTTTACTCTGCATGAGCCCTTTCGCGTCCTATGTAATAATTACAACACTCTTTTATCAATTAATTTGCACTTCAACTTCTATCCCTGTATTAAAAACTACAATTTTATCTCATTTGCTTCAATCTTAGTTGAAACCATTAGAATCTTTATTTGTCCCGTCTTTATTTTGTCTCATGTATTTTCCTCGCGAACTCGCATATTTGCCCAAATTGAAGAAGGGTCCCGGGCGTAACAAGCACCTGCTTGGTATCGTTGGGCCACTTGTTTGTACTGCTCGTAGTGCATCAATGTCCATCATATATATATATATATAAAATAATAATATTCCCAAAAGCTTTAGGTCATATGTCAAAAAACACCGATGCTAAAATTGTTTTTCCAATTTTTTTCCAATCCTTCCTATGGGAGCTATTATTATGGACGGCAGTCCATGTAGTGACGAAGCGCACCAGGAGAGTGTGCGAAGGCGACTACTATTATATAGCCGCAGAATTGAAAATCTGCTGTAATGGTCCGATCCTCGCGAGTGATACATCAAATTAAAGGTATTGCTAAATTAAAGGATTGCATACCAAGACCTCAAGAAAATCAATTGGTTTGGGAGAGAGAGCGGTGAAAGTGTAAAAGTGAAAATTTAGAAAATTTATTTATTGGCCCCCCGCAATACATTATTTGTATTCCCACTGAAAATGCGCTTAATATGAGGGGTCATATCAGAAAATCGGACGCTCCGTTCAATTCTGTTTGTCAGTTTGTCAGTTTGTCCAAAACATGTTTTTTAATTTCTGAAAATTTGATATGATGTTCATCAGATCGATATAAGAAACTTTAGTTCTACCACTTTTGGAAAAACCCGCTAGTTTAGCGGGAAAACAGCTATAAATAGCTAAAATACTGAAGCTACAGACTTGTGCTGTATCTCGTTTGAAAGGTATTTTGAAATGCTATAAGCGCCCCGTATATGTAATTTGTGTAAATGTAATAGTTAAAAAGATATGCACAAAACAAATTTTTTTTTAAACTTTTTTTTTTAGCTATTTTTATTTTTTTCAAAAATGGCTCTAACGATTTTCTTTAAAACTTTAGACTGTATAGCCCTTGAGATTCCTTAAATTTTGGTATATAACACATTACTGTAGAAAGTCACGTTTAAAAGTTATTCAGAAACGAAAATGGCCACTTGCTAGCCCAAAACAACTAATTCTGCCTAAGCATTGAATTTTGTAAGTGCGGATCCAAACTGTATTTTAATACAATTCTATAAATAAATAAATACATAAATAATTTAATAATTTAATAATTTAATAATTTAATAATTTAATAATTTAATAATTTAATAATTTAATAATTTAATAATTTAATAATTTAATAATTTAATAATTTAATAATTTAATAATTTAATAATTTAATAATTTAATAATTTAATAATTTAATAATTTAATAATTTAATAATTTAATAATTTAATAATTTAATAATTTAATAATTTAATAATTTAATAATTTAATAATTTAATAATTTAATAATTTAATAATTTAATAATTTAATAATTTAATAATTTAATAATTTAATAATTTAATAATTTAATAATTTAATAATTTAATAATTTAATAATTTAATAATTTAATAATTTAATAATTTAATAATTTAATAATTTCATAATTTAATAATTTAATAATTTAATAATTTAATAATTTAATAATTTAATAATTTAATAATTTAATAATTTAATAATTTAATAATTTAATAATTTAATAATTTAATAATTTAATAATTTAATAATTTAATAATTTAATAATTTAATAATTTAATAATTTAATAATTTAATAATTTAATAATTTAATAATTTAATAATTTAATAATTTAATAATTTAATAAATTGAAAATAAAAGATATCGTTTATCAAGTGCAATATTTCATCATGGTCACGGATTTAATGAAGGACATTATACATCCATTTTACGAAAAGACGGAAATTTTTACAAAGCCGATGATGCAACAGTATATAAATCTTCATGGCCCCGTAATAGCAAAGATCTTTACATACTGTTTTACGAGGACAAATAATGTTTTTATTTGATGATATATAATAACAAGGAAGTAGACATATTAATAAAAGGAATGGCACACAATTTTTAAAATTTTTGGTTGGCAAAAATCCCCGTACTGAACCCTCCTCGAGAACGCCGACTGGTAATGACGCTACAGTGCCTAATCTTAGGTGGCGTTCAGCTAAGATTAGGAGTCAGAACTGTGTGCTCTGGTTTTTTCAATAGCCAAGCCATATGGGGACGACTCCTAGTCATGGTATTGGGGTACTTTGACTGTGGTCAAAACAAAAACTTCTGATATCAAACAAAAACACCTCTTAACGAGGTATAAAAATAGTGACGATCGCACCTTCAACGTACAAAGTTCTGATATTAAATTTTGTGACGAAAAATGATTTTAGATGCGACTAAATAAGTACGCTACCTAAAATTTATTCATTCGGCACGCTACAACAGAAAACTTTCGTGTAGATATTAAATATTTGTTAAAGCGGGCCGAAAGAGTAAATTTTAGGTAGCGTACTTATTTAGTCGCATCTAAAATCATTTTTCGTCACAAAATTTGATATCAGAACTTTTGTACGTTGAAGGTGCGATCGTCACTATTTTTATAACTCGTCAAGAGGTGTTTTTGTTTGATATTCTTCTAGTAGGGGTTAAGAATTTTTTTATTAGCATTATCATTACTTATATAAATCTGCAAAAATTACGCATGCTTATTATTATAACTATATAATTATATGTGAGAGTAATTTTATGTTTGATTACTGTATATTGTCTGATGTAGAGTAGGTTATTTAATAAAATAAGTAATTTAACCTTAACTAAGGATTAATCGATATTTGAACTGTAACATAGTGTGCTTTTGTGTTCCTGTTGAAATTATATGGACTCACGCTGAGGTAGAGACAGCATAAAATTCAAATTAGCGGAGGGTCTGGGGGTATTATGAATAGTAAGGTAAGGATGAAGAGTTGGAAAACGTGTGATGCTAAATTGATTACAATAGTTGATTGGTTATTATCTAGAAATAAATAGCCCTTTAATTTCTAAGATTGCTATTCGGCCATCACGCAGAACTTGTCAGCCATGAGGGTTAGCACCTTTTCCAGCTTGCTGTGACGATCTTCCGCTTTTGCAGTTGCTCCACAACTGCCCCATAGGAATTTCACATGGAACTCGGTTCTACAAAATCAAAGAGTTTTATAGGGCTTCAGGGAATGGCTTCTGCAATATTACCGAAAAGCATCTGCTAGAATTTCATCTAGTCTAGGACTGGCGTCTTCAAGAATGATCTTGGCATTTTTTCTATATAAATTTAAGTTTTTCAGGAAGCCGCGCGAAGCATCCAGGTGTTGGAAATTAATGGACATGCCAAAATCGTCCGCCTTCGATTCCCAAGGAGCTATACAGGTGTCGTATAGAGCTGGACGATCGTCGATGTTCGAGTGGTTTATGATGTCCATGACTGGTCGATCTATTAAAAGTGCGTACAGAAGAACGTGAGGAACGGTTGTGTTTGGAGCCTGTGGATTAGAGGCCTCGTTCATGATGCTCAACATGGGCCGTAGCTTGGCCTCGAAGGTAAAGGCGCTGTCCGTATATTGCTGCCTCAGAATATGCCAAGCTTGGTCGAGTTTTTGAATCTGGAAATAAAGTGAAGGTAATGCAAATGAAAACAAGAAAGAACGCTATAGTCGAGTACCTCGACTATCAAATACCCGTTACTCTGCTAAGCAGTCGCAAGCAGGACAAACCAAGCAGTCGCTTGAAAGTTGCGCCATCTAGCGGACATTATTTTACTTTTTACTTTTAACTTTTTACTAAGTGGTCCGATTTTTAAAGTGAAACTTCCTTGGGCGCGTTTTGCATTTTCGGGGACGGAGTAAAACCGATTCAGGACCGTCACGAAAATCTTACATATCCCTGTCTCTTTTTCACCGCTGACGAACGTTCCCTCTGTCCTCTTCTTTCCTCTTCGCTCTGAGCGCGCTTGCACATAGTGCCAATACATATATATGGTGGTCTCTCTGCTGAGAACGTTAAATATGTTTACCTTTCTGTCTCTCTTAAGCAATAAAATGAGATAGCTAGATAGAAACTGGCACAAATGACGGCCTCAAAAGAGAGCAGCTCTTGCGTTGAGATCACCTTAGACATATATGTATATAGTTGCACCATGAGCTCCTACAATTATATTATATTATATTTCAGAGTAGAAGAGACAACAATAGAAATTAACGAAGCTAAAATTTTTTTCCTATTCATTTCCCATTAATGTTTCGATCGTTTCTATGGGAGCTATATGATATAGTCGTCCGATTTTTCAATAATTTTATTCGAAATTAAGAACAGTTTGAATAATATTATTCCAAAAAGCTTTAGGTCATATGCCAAAAAACTCCGAAGCTATACATTCTTTTATTATTTTTCCGATCCTTCCTATAGGAGCTATAAGATATAGTTGACCGATCCGGCTGGTTCCGGATCTACCTGCAATAGAAAGACGACTTTTGGTAAAGTTAAACTAAGCTTAAAAACTGAGGGACTATTTTGCGTAGAAACAGACGGACATGGCTAGTCATGCTAATTAAGAATATACATACATACTTCATGGGGTCGGAAACGTGTCCTTCAATGCGTTGAAAACTTCTGACTAAAATCATTATACCCTCTTGCTTGTGCTTGCTTGTGTGAGATTACGATTTTTAAGTCGAAATCTGTGACATCAATTAAGCTGTACACCTCTCACCCTTTAGACTGCGAATCCGCTGCAGTGCAAAGCTGTCGTCTTTCAAAGGTTATCAAATTATATGGGTATATTTCCAGGTCGAAAAAAATGGACCAAACAATGGCCCACTGGCGGTACAGACAGAGGAAAAATCTCAAGCTAAAACGGCTGAGAGAAGAATACTTAAAGTTTCACTTCTGTCGTGCGTAGACTGGACACACCCCTCTTTTTTCTATGTTTTGGTAGGTATTACTAAGGCCAACAGAACTGGTATTACTAAGGCCAACAGAACTGCATTTTCAGGGTCCTTAAAGGCAACTATCGGCGTTAGAGTGGGCTTGTAGAGTACACTTTACTCTACACAGAGAGAATAGAACGGAAAGAACTTAATATCGGATATTTTGCTAACACCATTTCGTTCTGATGTTCAGAACATTTAACTCGAAATGAGAGCATTGGTGCTTACCCGGGTTTTAAGAACGAATGTTCTTACTTTGAGTGCAATGTTCTTGGTTTTTTTTCTCTGTGTGAATGACTGGTAAAATAAATAATTTGCATTCAAACGTATAAAATGTGAGAGTGCATTTAAAATACGTCCGTATACAGCGGAGACTAATTCTCTCTAAGACGTTGTGTTGAAAACACAAGTAGCTGTGCAAGTAGCAAACAAATTTTTTTTATACACTATTGTTGCCGCCGAAATCCGTTACAATAGACAATCTAAGGAGACCGCTCTAAAAAATCTGTTAGTGGGTTAACGTTGCGATCCGCAGACGAGTGGCTGGATTATTACGTAAAAAAATTCTAACTAAAAAAATAATTTTTTTCGGACACATCCTGATACACGCGTTTAATTATTTTCCGAAAAATAACTGTAAAAAATGTGTAATGTAAAAAGAACGGCACATATGCAATTTTTATTTAAAATAATAAAATTTGAATCTTTTATTTAAAAGTTATTATGTCAAATAATCATTTCTAAAATGTTTTATGTATGTATGTACAGTCATGTGAAAAATAATAGGGACACCTTGTAACGTCTGAGAAAAATCTCTATAAAGTTACTATTTTTAGTAATTCTGCTGGTATCTAATTTTTTTAGTTGGTTGGTGTAAGCACTACCTAAATAAAAAGAAAAAATTTTGAGAACAATGCTTAAAAAAATGTGGGAAAAAAATATCAGTGCTATATCCCATTTTGGGTGTAAAAAATAATAGGGACATAATCAGAAATTCCATGATATTGTTAATATTTAAGGAAAAAGTAATAACCACTTATTTTTTTAGCTTCTTTTTATACTTTTGTATTATTTTAATTGGTTGAAAGTTTTCTCGCAAAACGTTATTTTCGACTACCGATGATATTTTGTAATAAAATATCCTTGTTTGCTTAACTTAGGATAACATGACATCTTTGTTAAAGTTTTTTTTCTTTAAGGCTTTTTTTAGAGTGTACTATACATATTTGATCAGAATTAGGTCCGGGGACTGAGCATATCAACATTACCAGTCGACATTTGTATTCGAAAACTATATTTTTGCATCATTCAATGTGTGATTCGTATTGTTTACCTACTGAAACCCCAATTTAAAACACTTCAATGATCGTTTTTATTAAGACTCTGCTGTCATTCGTGTCTTCAATACGATAGACGGGACCACACAAAGTTGCAGGAGATTAGGCCCCATACCATAGCCGATCATTCTTTGTTGAAAATGGTTTTAGCTGTGAGTTTTAACATTAAGGCGGTGACTATCGCTCTTTTTTAATGAGAACTTAAGCATAAAAGGCCAAACATATATATTTGTGTGCCATCGGACCGTTGGCCATTGAGCCATTTCATCACAGACCGTGCCATATGATTCTGAGCACAGGCTATCATTTTTGACTGGGTCTGTATCGTCTGAAATAATAACTATATTTGGTTGGCTTGGCCTTAAATTTTTTGCTGCAAGTTTTAAAGGCATTTTAAATAAGCTTTTATTAAAGAATAATCGACTTTTGACGATTAGGAAATACAAACGCGTCTTGTCTACAGTGTTTTTTAAATATTGCGCTCCAATGTTTTGGACAATTAAGTGTTTTAACCTCGTGCGGTGAACTTTTTACAACGGTTTTGGATACTTTTGGATACAATTCCTGAATTTTCGAATCACTTTACGAAAGAAAAGACAATTTTTTTAAAATTTTGTTCAGTAAATTTTAAATTACACTTTGCAAGCCATTTTTTTTTTTCGTTTTCAATAAAAACAAGAAAGAAAGCTAACTTCGGCCAGCCGAAGTTTATATACCCTTGCAGATCGTTCCTATTCTATTTGAAATTACAAAAATGTTAAATTTAGATTTGCAACAAATAAAATTATAGCAGTTTACGGAGTATTTTGACATTAATTAATCGATCCTTTCTATGGCAGCTATATAATATAGTCATCCAATTTATGTTAAATTTAATTCGAAATTCTAAATTAATAAAACAAACTTATATTCCAAAGTAGAAGAGAATACAATCAAAATTAACAAAGCTATAATTTTGTTCCTATTAATTTCCGTTTAGTTTTCCAATCGTTCCTATGGGAGCTATATGATAAAGTCATCCGATTTATGTTCAATTTAATTCAAAATTCTAAAATAATAAAAAAAAAATTATATATATTATATAAGAAAATACAATAAAAATATACAAAGCTATAATTTTGTTTCTATTAATTTCCCTTTAGTTTTCCGATCGTTCCTATGGGAGCTATATGATATAGTCGTCCGATTTTTATAAAATTTAATTCGAAATTCAGAACAGTTAAAAAAATGATATTTCCAAGAGCATAAGGTAATATGTCAAAAAACACATAAGTTATAATTTTTTTTCAATTTTTTTTATTCCTATGGGAGCTATAAGATATAGTTGTACGATCCGGCCGGCAACAGAAAGACGACTTTTGGTAAAGTTTCAGCTCGATAGCTTGAAAACTGAGGGACTAGTTTGCGTAGAAACGGACGGACAGACGGACCGACGGACGGACAGACGGACGGACAGACGGACAAGGCTAGATCGACTCGTCTAGTCATGCTGACCAAGAATATATATACTTTATAGGGTCCGAAACGTCTCCTTCACTGCGTTGCAAACTTCTGACTGAAATCATTATACCCTCTGCAAGGGTATAATAAGTTATTGAATGCAAGTTTTTAGATTTTTAATTTTTAAAACAACTTACTGTGATTACTTTTGTATCAACAAATTAGTTAGAAAAACTAAATTGTAAAAACTACAATATTTTGTGGGCAAGTGTCCCTATTATTTTTCACATGTTAAACTGATGCAGTCACGCAAAATAATCAAAATCTCCAAAACCATGTTAAATTTTTTTTCTCAAGGCAATTTTTTTCATGTTTATGCATTTATTGAAGATATCTAGTGAGAAATTGTTTGATTATTTTTTTTGTATGGACATACGTAAGTTGAAACATTTTTGTTGCAGGTGTCCCTATTATTTTTCACATGACTGTGTATTCAAATTAAAAGATTTCATACATACAGTGTATCTCATTAATATTCGGTTTTTTTTTTAACTTCAAAAGTAAATAAAAGGTTTTAAAACAAAAAATATAAGAAAACTAATAATGCAGGAATAAATCTTATTTTATTACCTTTTCATAGATATATATATATTATTAATTTTTTTTTAATTTTAGGGAGAAATATGCATAAACAAAAAAAAAGCCTCATATTTAGGCCACATTAATATTCGGTTTTTCCTCTTTTGTACTAAAAATCATAAAATTTATTAAGGAAATAAACTAAATTTGACATTTTAAATGCTAGCCATTATTGCCTATGAGGGCGTTTAAATGTTTTGGCATATTTTGATTTTTTTTTTCCATATTCTGGGCCAGTTTTACCAACCTAAAAAAGGGATGTGCGCGATAAATTAAAAAAAAATTAGCAAACGTTAAAAAAATTGTACTTTTTTTGAGAGGGCGGCTAAGGGTTGGCCTACCACTTTTAATCTGTTTTAGCTCCATTTAATCATCCCACCAAAAAAATGGATGGGTAGAAAAACAGAGTCCCTCAGAATAAGCGTTTTGGTGCTTGATTGCATACAAAACTCATTCTTTTTGACTCTGTTTTTCTACCCATCCATTTTTTTTTTATGGTGGGGTGATTTAATGGAGCTAAAACAGATGTAGAGTGGTAGGCCAACCCCTTAGCCGTCCTCTCAAAAAAAAGGACAATTTTTTTAACGTTTGCTAATTTTTTTTGATGAAGCTACACGATTATTATTTTCGGAAATCGCGTGTATTCAGGCGTACAGAATTTTATTAATTTTAAATTTTCTTAAAAAATACTTAATTTTTAATTTAAAAAATTTTTTTTATTTATTTTTCCCACAAAGTTGCATACCAACAATTTATATAACTCAAACGAGTCTCAAGTGGTGCATAACTGAAAAATCGGAGCTTAATTAAAAAAAAAATTTTTTTAAATAAACGATAAGAGTTAAAAAAATATATAAAAAACCCATCCTTATTTTTGAATCCTATCGATAAAAAAGTTTGGATGAATTCTGAGATTTGAGCCATATATTTGATGACTTATGTACACACAAAAAAATAAGCTATGTAAAATCAACATAGAAAAATAGTAGTTTACTATTTTCTGAATTTTTCATGTATTTTGTTGTTTTATTTTTTGGGTCATCGAATAGTATTTAACAATTAAAATAATAGAAAACCTATTTACGAAATGGTCATGTATTTTGTTGTTTTATTCATTTGGCAAATTAATAGTAACGTCTCAATTAATATCGTAGCAAAACTATTTTATTTGTTCTCGTGTATTTTGTTGTTTTATTTTTTGGTGCACTGAATAGTGACACCACAATTAATATCGTAACACAACTATTTTTTTCCTTCATGTATTTTGTTGTTTTAAAATTACAATTATAAATTGTTTGCCAACTATTTTTCTGGACTTAGGGTGGCTAGAGTATCCGACTCATAATCTCTGGGTCGTGAGTTCAAGTCTCGCTTTTGCAGATGATGTTTTTCCTTTTTTTTTTTTTGGTAAATGTTGATTTCAAGTCTATAGATTTTCCTCTACGAAAATCATTCTTCTGTGGCCTACTGGTTAGAGTACTGGACTCCGAGGACTGCCGGCCCCGGTTCGATTCCCAGCGGAGGCAAAAAACCTGACTTGTAAGTTTAAGTATCTGTGAAATGTAAGTGTCTATAAATAGCTTCGATATAAATTAATTTCTTATATTAAATTAAAAATAAAAAAATTAATTAAAAAAACAACAATTTTTTTCGGGTAAAATACTATTTTATAGGTAACCTACTATTTTTTGGGCATTGCTCTATTTTTTATGGGTTGGGGTTGATTTTACATAGTTTTTATACCCGTTACTCGTAGAGTAAAAGGGTATATTAGATTCGTGCAAAAGTATGTAACAGGCAGAAGGAAGCGTTTCCGACCATATAAAGTATATATATTCTTGATCAGGATCACTAGCCGAGTCGATCTAGCCATGTCCGTCTGTCCGTCTGTCCGTCTGTCCGTCTGTCCGTCTGTCTGTCCGTCTGTCCGTCTGTCCGTCTGTATGAACGCTGAGATCTTGGAAACTATAAAAGCTAGAAGATTGAGATTTGGCATGCAGATTCTGGGGGTTAATACGCAGCGCAAGTTTTTCACGCCGATGTGCCACGCCCTCTCTAACGCCCACAAACCGCGAAAAACTGTGACCCGTTCTGTATGAACGCTGAGATCTCGGAAACTATAAAAGCTAAAAGATTGGGATTTGGCATGCAGATTCTAGGGGTTATTACGCAGCGCAAGTTTTTCACGCCAAAGTGCCACGCCCCCTCTAACACCCACAAACCGCGAAAAACTGTGGCACCCACAGTTTTGAAGCTATATTAACGGGAAAAGAAATGTGTATTTGTTTCATCAATACTTATTGATATACCAAAGTGGGAAACCCCCCTCCCCCCTAACGCCCAAAAACCGCGAAAAACAGTGGCACCCGTCTGTATGAACGCTGAGATCTCGGAAACTATAAAAGCTAGAAGATTGGGATTTGGCATGCAGATTCTAGGGGTTAATACGCAGCGCAAGTTTTTCACGCCAAAGTGCCACGCCCCCTCTAACGCTTACAAACCGCGAAAAACTGTGGCACCCACAGTTTTGAAGCTATATTAACGGGAAAAGCAATGTGTATTCGTTTCATCAATACATATTGATAGACCAAAGTTGGAAACCCCCCCTCCCTCCTAACGCCCACAAACCGCGAAAAGCTGTGGCGCCCATAGTTTTAAAGCTAGAGCAAAAGTGTAAACGCAATTTTGTTTGGGTTATTAACGCCTACCGAAATGTAGAAGAAATTTTTTAAATTTTTTGAAGCGGCTGCTTGGTTTGCCTTGCTTGAGACT
This sequence comes from Drosophila mimetica, assembly GCA_037075245.1. Taxonomy (NCBI): domain Eukaryota; kingdom Metazoa; phylum Arthropoda; class Insecta; order Diptera; family Drosophilidae; genus Drosophila; species Drosophila mimetica. The sequence continues at coordinate 27,585,597 of JBAMCH010000007.1, read as the reverse complement.
GCTGACTTTAGCTGAGTAACGGGTATTTGATAGTCGAGGCACTCGACTATAGCGTTCCCTCTTGTTTTTTTGTGTGTATAAGCAAATTTTTATGATATTAAATAAAAACACATCCTAACGAGATAAAAGATTAATAACGATCACTCCATCAACGTACAAATGTACTAATATCAACATTTGTGAAGAAAAATGATTACACACGTATTCGCATTCGGCACGCTGCAATAAAAAATGCCCGTGAAGGGAAAAATGCTAAAATCGTTTGCTAAGAGAAAATTAGAAAATTGTAGAAAGTGTTTAATCGTGTGTCACACGATTTCGTCACAGTACATTTTCAGTACATTTTTATGCGATCGTCCCTAGTTTTTTACCTCGTTAAGAGGGGTTTTTATTTGATAATATTTAAGGAATGTTATTTTGGCGTGCGCTTCACCGATCGAGTATTTACCTGTTGCATGCATAATCCCAACATGATGGCACAGAACCCATACAGATTTCCGAGCGCCGTTTTAGTCTCCACCGCTACCTGAATCCATTTACTGAGCAGCTGGGCCCGGTCCAGATCCGTTTGACAGGTGAGTATAGTCACGGCCACCATTAGCTTAATACACTGGGTCCGCTCTATTATATCCTCGCGGAACATCCTACCATGGGGCAAAGTCAGCAGCTCAAGGCCCGAGCAGCTCAGATAGTAGTCATTTTCGTTTGATGGCTCCTCCAAAAATAGGGCGATGTCGATGCGGGTTATATGCTCGGCCAGGAGTTTTGGACTTGTTTCTAGCAGCATCATCTTAAAGGTGTTAAGTGCATCACCGTCTAGTGGACTATTTTCCACAGATGGCAATAGTAAGGTAACGAAATTTTCAAAGTCGAACATGCTTGCCTGAAATAAAAGAAATAATGTATTATAATATTTTGTATTTAATTTGAACTAAAAAAATCTGAAATTAACCGATAATGCAAAAAGAGTTGTGTATAGATAGTGGAAAGTTCTGTATGTAGGTTAGAATACTTTTAGATTTTGCCCTGCTATTTTGCCACTTGTAAAACTAAACGAGTTAGGTACATATATATATATATATATATATATAATCTAGGAAGGATTCCATGCAATATTGCATATGAACCTATAACTTAAAACTCTCCGCATTTGCAGAAGAAAACAAGAGAAAACGCTATAGTCGAGTGCCTCGACTATCAAATAGGAAATAGGAAAAAAATTATAGCTTTGTTAATTTTTATTGTATTCTCTTCTACTCTTGAATATAACTTTATTTTATTATTTCTGAATTTCGAAATAAATTTTACATAAATCAGACGACTATATTGTATAGCTGCCATAGGAAGGATCGATCAATTAATGTCAAAATACTCCGTAAACTGCTATAATTTTGTTTGTTGCAGATCTAAACTTAACATTTTTGTAATTTCAAATAGAAAAGGAACGATCTGCAAGGGTATATAAACTTCGGCTGGCCGAAGTTAGCTTCCTTTCTTGTTTATTATAGAATCAACTCGAATGAACTCAGTCAAAACTGTCATTATGTTTCATTCCCATTCGGGCGATATAGCTTGAATGTTGAAAGACTGAGTCTAAGGTGTTCATTCAAATTCTCTCAAATTCTATTGAAGTTTCACTCATTCACACTCATTCATAAGGAACATGAATGATTCATAGGGCGATTTGAATGCATTCATGCAGACCTCTACTAGAAGTGGTGGGCAGGGAATTAATCTCATCCGTACCGAATGCGAAAGTGCTCCAACGGCAGAATCCAGAGGTCTCAACAGCGGATTGGAAGATTCTGCACATGGCCAACCTAATGAGGAGGACCTAAGTCTGGTTCTCCAAATCAACACTGAGGCGGAGGATCTCCTGTACCAAAGATTCAGGAAGAACTACAACACATTCTACTCACTAGCGGTAAGCAGGAACAGAAGCGCCCAACGTTGTACGGAAGGGTATAAATGCTAACCTTATGCCTCATTACAGCTCTGACGACTTGACTAGAAAGCGAGGAGAAGCTCCTTTTGGTAGCCTCCTCCTACATGGTACACGAAAGACCGGCGCCACCAGAAAAGCTGAGCAGCTTGGTGGAATTCGGCTTGAAGGATGACCAACTCCTCATGTTGCAGATGCCAATGCATACCGCAAAGTGTGGGGAACCTCCGACATCAACGACAGAGGTGAGTCACTCTTAGACTTTATTCTATCTACAAATTTATATATAGCAAACGTGGGGGAGGAACACACCTTCGTAGGAGGCACCTCGTCAAACGTGCTAGATATAACACTTGTAAAGGGACAGATTACTTTGGTCTCCGAATGGAGGGTCCTAAAAACGCTATCCTTCTCAGACCATAGGTATATTCAGTTCAGATACGATTTTAAAAGTACCCCAAAGGTAACTGTCTATAGAAACTCCCGGAACACGAACTGGGAAAAGTTTACAAGGACAGTGACCTCAAGTCTCGCGACTAGCCCGGGCTCTGTAAAATCCGAGAAAGGCATAAAAACGTCCCTAGAGACCATATCCAAAGAATTACTTGATGCGTATCACGCATTATGCCCGACATCAAGAACAAGGAAGAAGACTAAGCCACCATGGTGGAATCGGGAACTGACACTCAAAAGAAATAACCTCCGAGAATTCTTCAAAATCGCCAAAGAGGCAGACAATAAGATCATTAAAGTGGAATACAAAATCCTACTTAGGGATTACAGGAAGGAATCACGCAGGGCACAGAGAAGATCGTAGAGAAACTTCTGCTCCAGCATCGAAAACGTCCCGGAAACAGCTAGGCTCCGGAAGCTGCTTTCGAAGTATCCTACCATACAGAGTCAGGTAAGTGGTAAGTGAGGGCAGTGAAGAGGCCCTAACAGCACTTATGCAATCGCACTTCCCAGGATGCATGGATGTCCTAGATGTCCTCCCCAAACGATCTAATATCAACTACAAAAATCAACTGGACTCACACCACAAGGTGGGGTCCTCTCGCCTCTCCTATAGAATTTTGTGGCCGGCGATCTAATTAAGAGATTCGTGAGGAATCGATAGCTCTTAAAATAACTGCCTATGCGGACGACATAGGCATAATTATTACGGAAGTTAGTCCATCGACCCTCAACTCCACAATGGAATCAACACTCAGGGAGATATGTGATTGGGCGGAAAAGGTGGGACTAAGTATCAATGTGGACAAGACGAACCTCATTCATTTTATTAAGTCAATACAAGGTACCGAAATGAAACCTCCAAAAATTGGCGCAACCAGGCTGACTCTGAAAACACAGGTGAAGTACCTCGGAACAGTACTGGACTACAAGCTGGCATGGAAACCCAATGTATTGGAAAGGGTAAAAAATGTCACCGTGGCTCTACATGCATCCAAGAAGATGCTTAGCAGCACATGGGGCCTTTCACGTACTCTGATGCACTGGATCTACATCTCGGTGCTTCGTCCGACTCTGATGTATGGAGCCTTAGTGTGGTGGCAAGCCACTGAAAAAAAGACCTACACCGAGCTTAGCAGAGAACTCAGAGGCAGGTACTGGTCTGCATAACGGGGGCGCTGCCCAACTAAACTAAACTAAACTGCTCAACTAACTGCAGGAAAGGCAGCACAACGTCACAACGCCAGGACGACTGGAAAACGAGTCGCACTCAACACCTTAACATATACACAGACGGCTCTAAGAGCCTGAAAATAGGCTGTCATATAAACTACCCGCCGACTTTAGCATATTCCAGGCAGAAGTGCCATAAGGAAAGCGGCGATAAGTTCCAGGCAGTCGTCAACGGTCAGTTCCAAAAATGTAATGGCGAGCAGGGAGGCACTAGATAACCTTAGCACGACGAAGTCTGTGCGGATCTATTGGGTTCCCAGGGGGGCGTAGAGCTGACGAACGACAGAACGGAGAACGTGCCAGTTTCCCTCGGAACGCCAAAAAATCGCCCCGGAGAACAAGACGGACACGCGAGCAAAAAGGAGGTGGAGGAATACCGAGACTTGCTTAATTACAAAAACAATGTGCAAAGAGCGCAATGAAAAACTCAGGCAGTACGTACTAGCCGCATCACACGCAACTTCACAGAGAGAATTATGACGTTCTGAAATTGAGTATTTAAAAATTTTGGGAAAAAACTTATATTGAGTAAAAATTGAACTCACTTTAAAAAGAAAAACTTGAACTGATCACAAAAACCCTAATTTTAGGAAACAAGTTCTTCAACTTCCAATTTGAGTACAAATATTTCCATAATGAGTTTGACATTACTCACAGGAACCCTTTAAAAGGCTGGTCTAGCGAGTAAATGACTCTTGCCATCAAATATTTGATAGCTAATGTCGTCCGGGTCGTGAGTTCAATCCCCATGCCGGTAAACACATACATTTTTTGTTTTTTTTTTCAACCTTTTTTTTTATTTTAAATAATTTTATTATGGTATAATCAATTTAATTCCATTTAATGTTTAAAATCCAATTGACTGCAAGCATTACAATTTAAATCTTATACGCGGCTTGGACATTGCTGTACGTGATGCTTGTTTGGCTCAGCCGGTTAGTGACGAGTCGAGTGACGGAGAAGGCGAATTGGGTCGAACAAAAAGTAAGTTTGTTTTATTTATAACAGTTATATAACAGTTATTATTCACATAATTATGAAACAATTATCATTTACTGTATAGCCCTTAGAATAAAGAAAGAAAATAAGAAAGGAAGTTCTCCTGTTAGAAAATTTTTTTTTTGAATTTGAGAAATTTTTTTTTTTCAAGTATTTTCCTAAAATGAGGGCATTTTGTACTCATTTTGAGGAGCCTAACAGGGAACTAGGCGAACTTCTTACCTTCGCCAAATACACCTCGATTCTTGTGGACACACAAACCTCTGAAAGTATCTCAAGGTTCATACACATCAACAGGACAACTAAGGGCCATATTGGTCCGCGCCCGTGAGGGCCGTCTGGGTTAACCTATCCTAATATTGAGCCCATAAGTTAGGCCCAGTATTACGATATCAAAAAGACGTCTAAGGCTTCTAAACTTCGACCCATTTTTTCTCGAGCTGCGTAGAACTAATTATTCATAAAATTAGTAATTTATAGGGCCCAGGTGAATGTAACGCACTTCCAAATAACATTAAATTGGACTATTTTATGAAAAAATCGCTTTAAAAAAATGTTATATTTTTCTGTACATTAGTAGGTAGTTTCTTATTTTTTATCATCGAGGTGTCACAGAAATCTATTGCAACCCGATTTCCCCAGAAAAGCAAATCTCGATGTCCCGGATGTCTTTTTTGACGGTTTTAAAATCCCCCGTTATTTCCTAGACGTTTTGATAAAATAAACCAAACTTACAAATGCTTGACAAGAATTAAACTTTATTTGATACAACACTAATGAAATCTACCAACTAGTGGCATACACCCAGAGAAATGTGGGACTATTTTTTACGTTACGTATGACCAAAAAAATTTTAATAGACTAAAATTTTAGATTTAGGTAATGGGTTACATGAAAATATTGGCATGTGGACTATGTTCCTATTTTTTAGGTAAAGCTAAAAAGATTTTTATAGGCCATCGTAACCTTAAAATTGGTCCATGAGACCTAAAACTTTGGAATAGTTTAAAGTCGATTTTTACTCACAATGTAATACAAATATTGGTTGGTAATATTAATAAACAAATTATTCGTTTTTTAAGTTTAATATTTAAAAATATTTATATATATTAGACTTAGCTTAAAGCTAGTGATGGAAATGTTTCAATACATAAAATCAATACCAACGTGGACTATTTTCCTCATTTTAAGGTAATAGCGCACTATTCTAAAAATAGAATTCGCCTGTGCCCCTAGAAGCAGCCGTTGGTTTTGCCGCAGGGCCTTTAAATAGTTCCGTAGACCAGAGGCTAGCCTATTGGACAATTAACAATCGCGCAGAAGACCGGGGATCGATTCCCACCGAGGACAAGATAAAATGATTGTTTTTTCAGAAAGAAAATATTTACTTATATAATATACAATATAAACAATTAAAATAAACAAATATGTTACTATCAATAGTAACTGTTTTAGATACCTGATATTTTGGTTATTCTGACTTAAAGATCTATTGCACTAGCCATTTTTGTAGGCAAAGATTACCAAAAATTAATCCAAGACAGCATACAAAATATAGTCCACATGACCAACAATTTAGGTAATGCATAACCTTTGCGCCTTTTTCTTGCCATTATTCCTAAAATGTTAGGTAATTATGCCCCCTTTTAGTCCATTTCGTTTTCTGGGTGTACTACAATTTTTATATTTACTTCGGGGTTTATTTAAAAATAAGCGTTTTATAAGCCGTGGGGAACAAATTAGCTTAAATTAAAACGTCCGCAAACCTCCCGTCTTGACAGTGTTACCAAATTGCTCAAACTTTAAAATACCAGTTTTCGGAGTAGTTATCGAAATCTATTTCTAAAATGGTACCTTAGTATTGTAGTTAAAAATAAAGCCTATTTTTGGTAAACATTTTAAGTTAAATGAAGTTATAGTTATTAAGAAATTAATAACAACATCCCGCCTTTGCAAAAAGGTGACAGCACTGTCGTGAAAAATGACCTATGTATTTTTGCCGGATAAGAAGACGGATGTGGAGAAAAAAAGACATGTATGCTAAAGTAATAAACATTGCTAATTTTCTGGGGTAAACATAGGTTAGCAGCACAAAATGCCAAGTTCTTGCGATTCATTCGCGAAAATATCAACATTGCCAAAGGATTTACTCAGGGCGGCCGCGTTCTTGTGAGCACGGCTTGGAAGGACTTGGCCAATGAGTTAAATCCCCATGGACTACCATGTAAAACCGCTTCTTAGGATTTTCCTCTGCAGCCTAGCCTCTCGAGGTTTTTTTCTTTGCAAGTACTTTAGAGCGAGAATTAATGCAAATGGCATTTTATTTTTTATCTGTATAGGGCTGCAGTATTGCCCTGGCGGGCAATTCAAATTTTTATATTTTTTCTTTTATTTTGTACAATATACGCTTTTAACAAGTACTCTTTTTGTAATTTTTGCAAAAAAATCAAATCAAATAAAATTCGATAATTATTCAATATTCGATATTTAGTGTATGCATCCATCCCTGGTCGTTTTTCGGTCAATTTTCCGAAAAAAGGAAATCTCTCGAATTTCTATGACACCTACGGTGTTGATCGGGAGATTTCCAACGTCCCCGAAACCGTCTGAGGTTTCTGTGACACCCCTGCATATAAGCAGCTAGTTAAGGAATTTCCGTTAGCGAAATAAATAAACCCTCCGAAGATCTACCGTTGTGAACATAGTAGCTGCCTTCGATCGCTTAGTAAATTAGCAAATATCTAGGTCAGCGCATACTGCGCACTCCGGCCAAAGTGTTAAATTTCAAAAATGTTTAACCCTTGTAGAGGTTAAAATGATTTCAGTCAAAAATTTGCAACGCAGGAGACGCTTCCGACCCCATAAACTATATATATTCTTGATCAGTATCACAAGATGAGTCTCTCAGTTTTGTAGTTATCGGGGTGAAACTTTCCGACTGCATTTGCAGGTAGTCGGAACCAGTCGGATTTGACAACTATATCTTATTTTATAGGGAAATAAAAGTAACCAGGGAGTACGTTGTAGTCGAGTGCCTCGACTATCAAATACCAGTTACTCAGCTAAAGCAAGCAGGGCAGGGCAAGCAGTCGCTTGAAAGTTGCGCCATCTATTTGGGGGACAATTCCTTTAACCTTTTACTGAGTGGTCCGATTTTAAAAATTTATTCTACGTTTTGGTACACCCAGAAAACAAAATGGACTAAGAAGGGGCCTAATTACCTAAAGTTTTAGGAATCATGGCGAGAAAAAGGCCACGCATTACCTAAAATGTTGGTTATATTTTGTACGCAGTCTTGCACCCAGAAAAAAGATTTTCCTAAAATTTTAGGAATTGACTATTTATTTCCTAAAAATGTATTTTAGGCAATCATTGCCTAAAAAATCGGTATTATTGCCTAAAAAACCATATTTTAGGAATCGTAAGCCTAAAATTTAGGTAATATTCCTAAAATTATATTCAATGCTTTTATTATGCTATGGACCCCATGTGTTCGAAGACACACTCAAAATAAAATTTACCCTTTAGAAAATCGCCATTAAAATTTCTTTTGCCTAAATACAAGAAATTTATTTCTAAAACTAAGGAAATTTTTCTAAAACCAAGAAAGTTTTTCTTAAATCTAGAAAGTTTTTCTTAAAAATAGGAAATAGTTACCATAGGCTAAAAATCACCCTAAAAACTAAAAAAAAATGTCATTAAAATTAGAAATTATTTTAAAAAAATATAAAGGGTAACGAAAATAATAAAATATTTTGGCAACGCCCTTTCTAAAAAGAAGTGCCCTAACATTAAAATTTAGCTAGCCCTAAGTAATAGAAATGTTTTCTAAAAAGTATAACGTTTTTCTAAAATATATAAATATTTGTTTTCACATGCTCTGGCGCACCAAAATAATCAACGCCAGAACTTGTCAGCGGACGGGCGGCTGTACTCGTAGCGCAGACAGTTAAAGCGTTTGGTTAGAAATCGAAACGACTCCGGTTCGAGTCCCAACGTAAACTTTTTTCTTTTTTTGTTTTTTTTTGTATAATGTTTTTATTATTTTCGTTCACTCCTCGCGCGGGAGACCCGGGTTCGATTCTCATCGACGGACAAGTAAAAATGTAAGTTTTTTTCATAAAGATAAAATATTATTTAATTACAATTTTCTACATTCCCAATTCCATTAGTAAATAATGCAAAGCTTAGTTATTAAAAAAGAAGGAACACCAAAAACATGGGATTTTCCCAAAGTCATTTAATCTAAGCTAACATTTTTATACCCTTGCAGAGGGTATATTGATTTTAGTCAGAAGTTTGCAACGCAGTGAAGGAGACGTTTTCGACCCCATAAAGTATATACATTCTTGATCAGCATGACTAGACGAGTCGATCTAGCCATGTCCGTCTGTCCGTCCGTCTGTCCGTCCGTTTCTACGCAAACTAGTCCCTCAGTTTTAAAGCTATCGAGATGAAACTTTACCAAAAGTCGTCTTTCTGTTGCAGGTAGTATATAAGTCGGAACCGGCCGGATCGGTCAACTATATCTTATAGCTCCCATAGGAATAATCGTAAAAATAATTGAAAAAAATTATATCTTCGGTGTTTTTTGAAATATTAACTATTGCTCTTGGGAATATCATTTTTTCAACTGTCCTGAATTTTGAATTAAATTTTATAAAAATCAGACGACTATATCATATAGCTCCCATAGAAATGATTGGAAAACTAAAGGGAAATTAATAAGAACAACATTATAGCTTAGTTAATTTTTATTGTATTCCCTTCTACTTTGGAATATAACTTTATTTTATTAATTTAGAATTTCGTATTAAATTTGACACAAATCGGACGACTATATAATATAGCTGTCATAGGAAAGATAAATCAATTATTGTCAAAATAATTCGTAAGCTACTATAATTTTGTTTGTTGCAAATCTAAATTTAATATTTTTAAAATTTCAAATTGAATAGGAATGATCTGCAAGGGTATATAAACTTCAGCTGGCCGAAGTTAGCTTCCTTTCTTGTTTTAGAATAATATTGAGATTGATTTTAGGCAATTTATTGACTAAAAATCCCATTTTAGGCCATTTTATTGCCTAAAAATGTAATTGACTAAAATTTAGGCACAAAATTCCTTGGGTAATTTTTTAGGTCAAATGACCTTAAATTTCAGGCAATTATTTGACTTTTTAGGCAATGTTTTTTTTTCTGGGTGTGGATAAATTTTTAATAATCGTTGCCTAAAAAATGGCTAGTGGACTAGAGTTTTAGGTGAGAATTACCTAAATAACGGTTTTTTTCAAAAAAGGTAAAATTTTCACTATTGATAGTAACATATTTGTTTATTTTAATTGTTTATATTGTATATTCGGATAAGTGCATATTTTATCTTTCTAAAAAAACAATCATTTTATAATGTCCTCGGTGGGAATCGATCCCCGGTCTTTTGCGCGAGAGTCCAATAGGATAGCCTCTGGTCTACGGAACTATTTAGAAGCCCTGCGGCAAAACCAAAGGCTGCTTCTAGGGGCACAGGCGAATTGTATTTTTAGAATAGTGCGCTATTACCTAAAAATTAGGAAAATAGAACACGTTGGTATTGATTTTATATATTGCAACTTTTCCATCACTAGCTTTATGCTAAGACGAATAATATTTTTAAATATTAAACTTAAAGAACGAATAATTTGTTTATTAAGATTACCAACCAATATTTGTATTAAATTGTGAGTAAAAATCGACTTTAAACTATTCCTAAGTTTTAGGTCTCATGGACCAATTTTAAGGTTACAATGGCCTATAAAAATCCTTTTAGCTTTACCTAAAAAGTAGGAACATAGTCCACATGCTAATATTTTCATGTAACCCATTACCTAAATCTGAAATTTTAGTCTATTAAAATTTTTTAGGTCATACGTTACCTAAAAAATAGTTCCACATTTCTCTGGGTGTAGGTATTAATAAACCAAACCAAATGTCATTTACACTTTAGCTCTAGCATTAAAACTACAGCTTTTCGCGATATTCGAACAGAATAAGCGTTATTTGCGGGATATTTTGCTTTTGACGTTAAATTTAAAAAAATCGGCAGCTGAAGCGCGTCGAATGATCGTAGAAACTTATTATGAGTCGTGTATAAGTGAAAGAACGTGTCGAGAATGGTTTGCAAAGTTTAAAAATGGCGAGTATGACGTGGAAGACAAGGATTGACCGGTTCCTGTGAAAAAGTTTGAAGACGCGGATTTGGAGGCTCTGCTGGATGAAGATTCTTGTCAGACACAACAAGAACTCGCGGAGTCCTTGGGTGTGACTCAGCAATCAATTTCCCTTCGCCTAAAAAGCTTGGGAATTAAATTATAAAAAAAACGGCGGTTTTCTACTTGCACACCTAATATATATACTTTATAGGGTCGGAAACGCTTTCTTCTATTTGTTAGGGGAGTGTAGGGTAAGGTGACGAACGATTCGTTTTTTGAATGTAACTTTTCTAAAAATCAATATTTTTAAAAAGTGTGAAAGCAGAAAGTTACTTACATCTACAGGGCATATTTGTGTAAAATTAGGATTCGAAATTTTGACATAGCTAAATCCTACAGCGTTTGGCGTGAACCATTCTTTTTTTGCACTTTCATAAGTTGTAGGGTAAGGTGACGAACAATTTGTTTTTTAATGTAACTTCCTTAAAAATCCATATTTTTTTAAAGTGTAAAAGCAGAAAGTTGGTTACATTTACTGAGCATATTTCTGCAAAATTAGGTTTCAAAATTCCAACGGAGCTAAATCCTACAGCCTTTGGCGTAAACCATCCTTTTTGCAAGATAAGGTGGCGAACTGAAAAATGCACATTTAAACTCGATGCAGATGTCTAAAACTATACGAAAAAGCAAAAAAAATGCAGCAGCTAATGCTATCTGGTAATATTATATGTCTTCTTAATAAAATCAAAGATAATAATTCAAATTCTTGAATAAATAAAGTTCGTCACCATACCCTACAAAAAGATCGTCATGATACCCTACAAGTTAGACTTGGGGCAAAAACGGTGTTCCTCTCAAACGGCGCAAAAAAAAAAACCTCAAGTACTAAAAACTATTGATAAAGATCTCATTTATACGTGCATATAATAACCTGATTATACCCCTTACTCGTAGAGTAAAAGGGTATATTAGATTAATGCAAAAGTATGCAAATGGTAGAAGGAAGCTTTTCCGACCATATAAAGTATATATATTCTTGATCAGGATCACTAGCCGAGTCGATCTATTCATGTCCCTCTGTCCGTGTGTCCGTCTGTCTGTCCGTCTGTGTGAACGCTGTGTAGCAATAACCCAGGCGGAAGTTTTGGAGTGGTCGGCATGCGGAATGCATCCGGAACGCATCTTTGTCCACAGTAAAAATGCGATACAATGTTGGACAGCATCCAGAATGGATGCTAGATGCAACCCAAGTCATCACTCCCCTATAGCATCTTTTAGAAGGCAAAAAGGGAGCGGTCCGTGCAATCGTAGCTTTTCGTACGTCGCAGCCGAACCCTTGCCGAAACCCGAACGCTTGCCGATCGTTCGTTTTTTTTTTTCAATCGGTGCAATTATAGCTTCCATCGGAATGCATCCATTGGAATGGAAAATATGAAATGATAATCTTTTAAACGGTACTCTTGAAAAAAAAACAAATGAAAAGAACAGAAGAGACATTGAAAGAACGTGCGCAGTTTTTTCGTTTCTTACGCATTTCTTGTCAGTTGCTTTTTGGAATTTGACCAGTTAAGTGTAGTTGATTTTTCGGTTAAACCATTTTTAATCGTTTCATTTGTTTATAGTTCTTTAAAACCCAACCTTTTTGTGATTTTTTGTGCCAAGTAAGTATAGTGCGGTGATAAGTGAAAATAAAAAATAATACCTCTTAACGAGGTAAAATAATCATAAGTAAATAAAAGTGTATTTATTTTTTTCCTTTCCCAGAACTGATATTAAGATGAACTACGGGAGCTGTAAGCATTTGCCGAGTTATGTACGGTAAGTGTTTAAGATTGTTGATGTTAATTTTGCAATTTCGTCTAACAAAATTTTAAAACTCTATTTTGCAGAATCTCAAAAGAGGGAAGGCTATAGACACGAAGACTTGGCAAAAAACCGGGTGTATAAAGATGGTAACCGAGAAAAGGCGACGACCAATAAAGACAAAGAACCGGACAAGAACAACGATTTTGAGGATGATGGTGAAGAAATAGGTTTAGTTTAGTATAATTTAATTTAATATAATTTATTTTTAGCATAATTTAATTTTAATTTGTTTGAAAAGATTGTAGAAAATTAAAGAATGAATAAAGTAATTTAAAAAAAAACTTATTTTTAAACCGACTAGAACTAATTTTTTTCACTCGTGGGAGTCGCATCCAGAAGCACTCCAAAAGATGCGATCCAGAACGTATGTTTTGGAACGCATCCGGAACACACCCAAGGATGCGATCCAGAACGCATGTTTTGGAATGCATCCAGAAGCACTCCAAAAGATGCGTTCTGGATCGCATCTTTTGGAAAGGAAAATTGGAAACTAATCCCGAACGTTTCCGAAGTTGAAATTACAACAACAACCCATGCCCGATGCGTGAAAAGGGAGCACTCCAGGAGCGCTCCATCGGATAGCTTCCCGCGTGTCCCGCCTTGCTGTAAAAAGGAAGTGAGAAGTTCATCGATCGGGCATGCATGCAGCATCGCATCGGATGCTATCCATATGCCTTCTGGATGCATTCCACTTCCGACTGGGAAGTAACGCACACCGTTCTTTTACAAACCGAACCGATTTGGCCAAAAAAAAAATTTCACATTTTTGATTTGCCTGAAACTTTTTTTACACGTACTATTCAGAAAATAAGTAAACACGTGTATCAGGATTTGACCGAAAAAAAATTATTTTTTAGTTAGAATTTTTTTTAAGATTGCCAAAAATCGTCAAATTTGGAAAAGTACCCTCTCTTTGAAAATCTGTATCTCCGGTTATATGAATCCGATTGACTTCATGTCTTTTTCATTAATTCCTCTATAACCTCTTCTTTCAAAAAAAAAGAATTTCTTAAAAATAAAAACAAATTAAAATTAAAAAAAAAATTTTAACCATTGCCCCAACACAAAAAAATTGTTTTTTTATTTTAATATATACGCCATAGTGTTAGTTACGATCGGTTTTTGTAAAAAGTTGGAGCCATGTTTAGTTTTTTAAATATCGAATTTTTTATAACAAGCCCTCGCCTTTCTTCTATGAACGCCCGCCATAGCATGTAGTGCATCTCGCTCGCTCTTATTACATGCTTACGGTTCACTTAATGGTATTTAATTTTTTTTTCAATTTTTTTTTATTTTTTTTTATTAATGTACAACACGTTAAGAATGTTGTGTGAAAATTTCATGTCAATCGGATGAAAATTAAAAAAGATATGACCATTTGAACGAGGGGCCCCGAACAGTTGCACGTTGCGACGTGAAGCTGCATTATCTGTTACTTGAATTTTCCTATGTTCTTTGTTCGGCCTGTTTTATTTCGTTAATTCTTGTGGTTGTGAATTAGTTATAAGATGCCAAAAAAAGTGAGCAGAGAAGATAGGCAGATGAGCAGCCAAATTGTGGGTCGACCGAGAAAATAAATAGTCCGACACCAACGGACAAATGATCAAGTGGAAGGGACCAGCTCGTCGGCGAAAAAAATTAGACTGAGTACTTCTTCTATGGAAGTAGATGAAGATCTCGAAAAACATTATCGAATTATAGATTTCTTGCTGGTATTCTCAACAATATCGACTTTGGTAAAGTGTGCAAAATGTAATGGAAATGTTTCATTTGGGTCATGCAAGAAGGAAGGACTCGGATTCAATATAAAAGTGTCTTGTGAAGATTGTGCACAACCTCGATACATTCCATCGTGTGAGAGAATCAATTCTGGAGTATATGAAGTGAACCAACGATTAAGTTTTGCAATGCGTGTGTTAGGTTTGGGTATGTTTGTAACAAAATCAGTTTATAATTCATACATCAATAAAATCAGTGAAAGTGTAAAGACCACTGCGAGCAAGTTTTTGGCATCAGCTGTGCAAGCAGAGACTGCAGCTACATGTAAAGCTTATAATTTACAAGAAACATCAGAATTGACCGTATCAGGAGATGGAACGTGGAAAAAAAGAGGGTTTTCTTCGTTATTTGGTGTTTGTTCTCTGATTGGCTATCATACTGGAAAGGTAGTGGATATCCTTGTGAAAAGTTCTTACTGTCATGCTTGTACAACTTGGAAAAATAAATTAGATACGACGGAGTATGAAGAGTGGTTTGAAGAACACATAGAGAGCGGAGAATGCAAATCCAACCACTCTGGAGCATCTGGAAACATGGAAGTAGCAGCAATTATACAGATGTTTCAACGTTCTGTCAAAAACCACGGAGTGAAATATTGCAACTATATAGGAGAAAAAGGAATGCATAGACCACATACAAAAGCGGATGGGAACTCGTGTTCGAACAACAGTGAATACAAGTACAGTGAATACAGATAGTGAGAAGGAAAAATCTTTCTGGCAAAGGAAAGCTTACCGCTAAACTGATTGATAAACTAACTGTCTATTATGGTATAGCTATTCGACGCAATCCTGACTCTGTAGAGAAAATGAAAAATGATATTTGGGCAACTTATTTCCACTACAGTTCAACAGATGAGAATCCGCAGCACGGCAAATGTCCATCGGGGGAAGACTCATGGTGTGAATGGCAGAAAGCTGCATATACAAATGACTTGCAATCATTCAAACACAGCTACACTGCACTTCCCACTGATGTCTTGGAGGCATTAAAACCAATTTATGAGGATTTGAGCAAGGACGCACTTCTGCAGCGATGTCTTGGAGGATTCACTCAAAACAACAATGAGAGTCTCAACCAGCTTATTTGGAAAATTTCTCTAAAATCAATGAGTGGTACTTCAATTGTTGTGGCAATTGCAGCTAATGTAGCAGCCTGTATATTCAATGAAGGTTGTTTTTCTTTGTTGAGCTTCATACAACATATGCAGATCACCTTAGGACCGAGTGCTCACGGATGGGCGCACAGAGTTGATGATGAGAGGATTGACAGGGCGGAGAAAAAAACAGCGGCAGACAGTAAAAAAGAGAGAATTTTGCGTCGACAAGCACAAAAAGATGCTTTGGACATCCTAGAGGAAAGCTCAATACTTTATGGACCAGGAATCGACGATTCTATGTAAGTACAAAAGAACTATCATGGATTTTCTAGCGTCCAAAACTTTAAATCGTTCTCCTGAAAAGTATGTTTTTTTAAGTCGGTGAACATTGTCCATCGAAATCTAATGAACCGATCGTTTTGAAAATTTGCACATAATTTCTGTACCTTAATCCGCAGGTAATCACGTCGAGCTTTTTTTTTAAATTTTTTATTTTTTATTTTATAATAACTAATATATCCAATTTTTAGGCTAAAATCACGTTTTTGACTTTAAAATATTACCAAAAATCCAAAAAATTAAAAAAAAAAAAAAACTCGACGTGATTACCTCAAGAAACATTTTAACTAATTGACATTTTTTTTTTTATATTTTTCAGATGATCCAGTAATAAGTTATGATGTTCACCGCAAACCCTTTTTTTTTTGGAGGCGCCTACGGAGATTGGCCGTAGACGGCTCATTTTTTAATTTTTTTCAATGAAATTTTCAGAAAATATAGTTTAAGTGTTGTACTTTGATATAATAATAAAATAATTTATCTGACATTAGCCGTATCGTGTGAAAAAATTCATAAAAATAGGCCTTTTTTTGGCCGAATTACCCATACCCCACCCTTAATCATATCTGACTAACAAATAGGAATTTTTTGCTTAAAATATTATATAATTATTTTTTTATTTACTTAGGTCATTATTTTAACAAAAGTTAATATTTTTTAATGTTAAAAAAATATTTTTTTTTAAATTAAATTTAAATTTTTTTTGAAAGAAGAGGTTATAGAGGAATTAATGAAAAAGACATAAAGTCAATCGGATTCATATAACCGGAGATACAGATTTTCAAAGATTTTCCGAATAGTACTTGTAAAAAAAGTTTCAGGCAAATCCAAAATGTGACCCAATAAAAAGTGTTCGGTTTGTAAAAGACCCGCCCACATACATATTCCTAAGCAGCTGTTTATACATAAATATACTCTATGTTTGGTCATACTATTATTGTACATACTTATGCTAAGCTCGGTCACCCTAATTGTACATATATCCATCCCTGTTACTCCAAGTAACACTATGCCTGTCTCCCTCCCTCACATTACATTCGCCAACCCTTGTGAAATAGGCTAAGCGTGCTCAATTCTGCGTAATAAAGATCACTTTTGTTTGCTGCGACTATTAAAAGAAACGGACGTGTCTACAGCTGAGATCTCGGAAACTATAAAAGCTAGAAGATTGGGATTTGGCATGCAGATTCTAGGGGTTTTCACACCGATGTGCCACGCCCCCTCTAACGCCCACAAACCGTGAAAAACTGTGGCGCCACTTTTAAGCGGCTGCTTGGTTTGCCTTGCTTGAGACTGCTTGCCTTAGCTAAGTAACGTGTATTTGATAGTCGAGGCACTCGACTATAGGGTTCTCTCTTGTTTTATTTTCCACTCATCTTCGCTCTAACACTGTTGAAACACAAATAAATTGAATAGGTTTGCTAATTTGCGCACCACATTTTTAGCGAAAATTACCTGACAAAGAAATTACGGGACTTCTTATTAATATTACTTTAAATACATTGTCAACATTTGAAATTTTTGTCGTGACGTCATATTTGAGATTCGACACTCCCCTACAATATACCCTTTTACTTTACGGGTAACGGGTATAGCAAGAGAGAACGCTATAGTGAATGCCGTTACTTAGCTAACTTTAAAACAAGAATTAACGCGGAAGGCGGTGGTACCATTTATTTTGCAAGGTCTAAATGTGGACGATATACACATACACACAAAAAAAAATCGATACAAAACGTAGGTCAATTTTAAATTTTTTAAGATCAATTTTAACTTTTTAAAATTGATGTGGTCGAAATGTAAACATCATGTTCGAAGTTCGAATTTCGAATCTGTCTTTCTCGTTCCAACTCACGTTATTTTGCTCTCCATATGGCGAATTGCTCTCTTTTTCGAAGTAAAAGAGAGAAAATTCGGCAAAATGACCTTAATAATGTAAATTAGATGAGTATTTCATGTAAAAACGATGTGGGTATGAATTACATGCCATTTACATTGGCCATATCGAATTTACGGGAACATGCTTTTTTTGTGTGGGTACATATGTAGAGAAAGGGCTTCCGTTAACTGCCGTGAATGTATTAAATAATTAAACACGTTTTATTTTTTGACAAATACAGTTCTTTAAAATAGTTTTCTTTACTTTAATTAACACTTTAATATATTTAAGACACACACGACCTTCCTCTGCCGAAACTCAATCCCTTCTCTCAGTCGAGCATACTTTACGCTTTTGAACACTAAAGAAACAATGTTATGGTACAGAACAACTGATCTGTTATCAAATAGGGCTGACAATTCTAAATATACATACACATATACGGTGGCGAGCAAAATTTAGTGCATGTTCACAACTCAGACTTTCGTCACCCACAAAATTATAACCACACAAGAAAATCCAACAATTTGTATACCCTTGCAGAGGGAATAATGCTTTCAGTCAGAAGTTTGCATCGCAATGAAAGAGACGTTTCCGACCCCTTAAAGTATACATATACATATATTCTTGATCAGCATGACTAGACGAGTCGATCCAGCCATGTCCGACTGTCTGTCCGTTTCTACGCAAACTAGTCTCTCAGTTTTGGAGCTATCGAGATGAAACTTTCTATTGCTGGTAGTACATAAGTCGGAACCAGTCGGATCGAACAACTATATCCTATCAAATAAAAACACCTCTTAACGAGGTAAAAAACTAGTGACGACCGCACATTCAACATACAAAAGTTCTGATATCAACATTTGTGACGAAAAATGATTACACACATGATTAAATACACTTTTTAAAATTCACTTTTTCGGCACGCTAAAATTTTAAAAATATTCCAGCCTTTTCCCCTTTATAGGCATTTTATATTTTCATCGCTCAATTGCATCCAAACGCGCATTTTTATGAGAAAATGTGTTATATACTAAAAGTTGAGGAATCTCAAGGGCTATAGAGTTTTAAATTTAAAAAGAAATCGTTAGAAAAAAAAACAACTTTAGCCATAAATTGTAAACTATTGCATTTAGATAATTTCACAGTAAAATTTATTTCAGGACCCTAAAACCACGATTTGATGCATACAAACAAAGGGACAAATTATTTCATTTTGAGAAGAAGAAGAAAATTTTGTTTTCGGTATAACTTTTGAACGGAGCGTCGGATTTTCTGATATGACTCCTCATATTAAGCGCATTTTCAGTAAAAATACAACGAGCATAGTGCGAGGGACCAATTATTCCCACTGGTCCAAATTTCTAAATTTTCACTTTTACACTTTCACCGCTCTTTCCCCCAAACCAATTGATTTTCTTGAGGTCTTGGTATGCAATCCTTTTAGTTTTTGCAATACCTTAAAATTGGTGTATCACTCGGTAGAATCGGACCATTACAGCAGAATTTCAATTCTGCGGCTATATAATAGTAGTCGCCTTTGCGCACTCTCCTTGTGCGCTTCGTCACTACATGGACTGCCGTCCATAGTGATAGCTCCCATAGGAATAATCGGAAAAATAATGGAAAATAAATTATATCTTCGGTGTTCTTTGACATATTACCTTTTGCTCTTGGGAATATAATTTTTTTAACTGTCCCGAATTTCGAATTAAATTTTATAAAAATCGGACGACTATATCATATAGCTCCCATAGGAACGATCAGAAAACTAAAGGAAAATTAATAGGAACAAAATTATAGCTTTTGTTAATTTTTATTGTATTCTCTTCTACTCTGGAAATAACTTTATTTTATTGTTTCAGAATTTCGAAATAAATTTTACATAAATCGGACGACTATATTATATAGCTGCCATAGGAATGATCAATCAATTGTCAAAATAATACGAAAATTGCTATAATTTGGTTTGTTGCTAATTCTAAATTCAGAATTAACTGCAAGGGTATATAGACTTCGGCTGGTCGAAGTTATCTTCCTTCCTTTTTTTTATTTTATTTTGGTTATTTAATTCTTTAATTCTAAGCAAAAACAATGATGATACAGATGAACTCGAGGAGACTTAAAGTAAAAACGAAAAATCCCGCATAAACTCAATTTAGCACGTTTCAAACAGTTTTAATTATTAAAATAATATTCATATTTTGTCCAAAGATCTTTATTTGAGGTGACTTCCTGTACGCGGTCAGGAATGCTCACTACCAAATTTTCATTTATGTCTTTTGGAATACAAAGGTTGGCTATGTTTGATGGAGCTGCTTCGTACTGCCCGAGACTTCTTTTCACGATTGAGCAAAGTTTTTCAATCGGATTGAGGTCGGGACTTTGTGCTGGCCATTCCATTAACTCAAAAGGTTGCTTTCCAATCTATTCTTTAACAATTTTCGCAGTGTGCTTCGAGTCTCGGAACAATTTCTTTTTCGGGATTGGTCTGCAAAATTTGTAGGTAGTCCTCTTTACGCATAATGCCTTCTATTAATTGTAGATGGACAACATGCCACCATGTGAAGCATCCCCAAACCATAATATTTCCACCACCATGTTTTACAGTTTGTTTTACATGGTGTCTTTGGATTCGATCTCCGGGTCTACGACAGCAATATTGGTTTCCGTCGGACTGGAAACGGTTAAATTTGGACTCGTCGGACCAGTCAACACGTTTCCAATCGACAACAGTCCAATTTTTGTGTGCTCTTGCAAATTTCGGATAATGCAGGTTTGTTTTTTTTTCACACTTGCAATGTATCCGAAGTCTCGCAGCGCTCTTCTAGTGTCCATTCGCTAACATCCTTGTTGATAGCTAAAGAAGCACCCTTTGGTGTTAGAAGCTTGTTCCTCCTCATTTCTGACATCATTAGGCGAGCATCTGACTCTTTCAATAATTTCAATAATAATTGCGACCTGCGACTTGCGGTTTGGGAGTCACATTCCGTGTCCTCTGAACAGCGATTACCGCCGATTGGCTTATACCAAGCCTCTTGGCAATTGCACGTGATGTACAACCATTCTCGGTCAGGCTTACTACATTATTTTCAATATCTGAAGATAATTTTCGGATAAAGTATAAAGCTCGCAAATTTTCAAGAATTTATTTGTAATTAGAAGCTAATTCAACAAAACTTTGCTTAGTCCGAAGCACATACATATTTTTCTGTGCTACGAACATCAAAAATAATAAAAAAACCAAAAATAACGGAGAAAGCAAAAATACAGAAGAAGTGCCAACGTGCAAAATTGAGTTTATGCGGTTTTTTTTCGTTTTTACTTTAAGTCTCCTCGAATTCATCTGTATCATCATTGTTTTTGCTTAGAATTTATAAAGAATTAAATGACCAAAATAAAACAAAAATAATTGTGGGATTTTCTTGAGTGGTTATAGCTTTGTGGGTGACGAAAGTCCGAGGTGTGAACATGCACTCTATGTATTGTGGCAAACTCTTTTTTAGATCAATCGTTAGGTATTGAATAAACACATACATTTCTGTTAAAACATGTCACCTTGATAAAACAAAATTGCGCTGCGTAGGAGTCTGAATGCTAAATGCCAATCTACTAGCTTTTAAAGTTTCCGAGATGAAGACAGACGGTCTTATGTAACTACCAGAAAATTAATGGATACATCCTTTAAATAAATCTTAGAAAATAATTTTACAATTTATATAATGAATTTATATTATCATTTTATAATTAAGCTGTCATACTCACCTTTCTAACTTCCTCAATTGCCGTGGTAAAAAGCTCCTCTTCGGCGGCAAGGATATCAAAGTCTGTAAAACTTTTCAGCGTTCCGTTAGAGACTGAGGTGGGCATGAACCGGGGATTCTTGATTATCACACCCCGCTGTATGCTTGGTTCGCCGACATCTCCCAAGGCTGAGTCCCCGGAGCCATTTCCCGAATCGGATCCACTGGCTTGGTATGCTAGCACCGCTGCCATGGGTTCCTTGCGCGGCTTGGGCGGCGGACTGGGCGGTCGAGAGTTCGCCGGCGATTCCAGGCTGCAGTTCCTTGCCAAGCTCGATATCCGGGACACAACATTTTGGCGAAGCGCCTGCGCCGCTGAAGTGTTGGGTCGAGGCAGTGAGTGAGTGGTAAATTTACTCTCTAGATGATGCTCGCTTGTTGGGTTACACCTGGCGATCGTCTGGAAGCGGACCATGCCGTTCCCATTTCCGATTTCCGGATCCTGCATCTGCTGTTGCTGTTCCTGAAGCTTGTTGATGTTGCTGACCAACATTGCCTGGGCTGGCGTGAGGCTCTGAGAACGCTGTTGCTTCTTGCAAGGCAGCCGAGGCGGTGGGGGCACCTCTCGTCGTGCCCGGGGAGGCGAGCAGTGCGGGCTGCCTGGAGAGCCAGCCATCGGAGAAAGCTGCTGCTGCTGGGGATCAAAGCGAAAGGTCCCAGCCACGCCGCTAGCCACACCCCCATTGCTGCCCATCGGCGAATTAAGAGGACTTAGACCTCGAAGTCCAGCCAGCATCTGCGAGTGGAGCTGGTTGCCCACGATCTTGTGGCCGTAGAAAGATAACGGGAAGGTGCGATTACATGGAAACTGAATAAGGGCACCCGACGCCGACGAGATGGGCTTGCCTGATCCTACATAGAAAGTAATTAAGTCGGGCACGGTGTCGAAGGCATCCTCTTCGAATTGGAACTGCACCCTTTCGTAAACTGTCTCCGGCTGCAGCACCAACTGAAATTAACAAAAAAATTAGACATGAACATTAACCTGTATGTAAATATATTCTTTTCTGTCCAGTTGAAAACTTGGTCCTTGGCAACTATTAAAATTACTAAGAACCGCACAGAATCCAGTTCGTCATTGTAGGATCACCTTGTTAAGTACGAAATGCAGAACGGCTGCTTTGCTCCGGCAGCTGAGTACGTAGTTGTCTGGCTGGGAGGCGCAGTCGCGGACCAGGAAGTCGCCTTCGTGCTGAACGATGTCCTCGGCTCTTTGGCGGGGCAGTGATCCGTGGTACCACGCGTGGGAACGCAGTTCGCGGGCGTCCAGGCTCAGCTCCCACTCGAGCGCCTTCTTCAGGGCAATGGCCTCCTGTTGCTCACTGGGACTAGGCTGTCCAGAGGCTAGCGGCGTAGAGGAATTGCTGCTGCCGTAGCCCTCCATCTTGCTGTATTCGATGGTCCAACGGGGACTATTGCATTTGGAGCGCGGTCTCAGTTCCTCATAGCTGCCATGAGACAATGTGGGTAAGAGTTTTATTCCCTTATTTTGGTTAATTTGAATGTAACAAAGGCTATTACTTCTAAAAAGGACATTTTCTCCAATAGGATTTGGATTGTGGTATATGCACGCCTATATGTGTGAAGTTCAAGTGCAAGAATATTACAATTTGGTTGTAGTAATGCTGTAGAAACTTTGATTATGATTTTAAGTAAACGTAATTTAAACAAAATAACACAGCAATGCGTTCGTTTTCGTTTTTTGAAAGATGTATCCGCCCTTAATTTGGATCACTCTACGTACATTTTTCAGAAGAAAATTTAGCACAGGACACACCCTAAATGGATTACTAATTGTATATTCTGTATTTTGGTACTAACAATTAATATTTAAATGCGGCATTTAGAAATATCTAGAATTCTCTATCACAGACTTAGATTTATAACGAGACCGCACTTCTTAACCTATCGTTCACTGAAATGCTCACGGCAATGGCCTCGAATGCGGTGTACTTTTAGGGGAGGTTCACTGGTTTCTCTTTTTGCTAGGTCACCCCTCGCAGTTTGTTATACCCTTGCAGAGGGTATAATGATTTCAGTCAGAAGTTTGCAACGCAATGAAGGGATGAAACTTTATTGAAACTATCGGGATGAAACTTTACCAAAAGTAGTCTTTCTATTGCAGGTAGTATATAAGCCGGATCCAGCCGGATCGGACAACTATATCTTATAGCTCCCATTGGAAGAAAAATGGAAAAAAAATATAGCTTCGGTGTTTTTTTGACATATTACCTTTTGCTTTTGGGAGTATCATTTCTTTAACTGTAATAAATTTCGAATTAAATTTTAGAAAAATCAGACGACTATATAATGTAGCTCCCATAGGAACGATCGGAAAACTAAAGGAAAATTAACAGGAACAAAATTATAGCTTTGTTAATTTTTATTGTATTCTCTCCTACTTTTGAAATTAACTTTATTTAGTTATTTTAGAATTTCGAATTAAATTTAACATAAATCGGACGACTATATTATATAGCTGCCATAGGAAGGTTCAATCAATTAATTTCAAAATAGTTCGTAAACTGCTATAATATTGTTTGTTGCAAATCTAAATTTAACATTTTTGAAATTTCAAATTGAATAGGAATGATATGCAAGGGTATACATATAAACTTCGGGTGGCCGAAGTTAGCTTCCTTTCTTGTTTTTGGTTTTGTTTTACAACTTTTATGCCGCCTTAGGAACTTTTTGGGAAATTCTTGGAGCATGCGCAAGCTATATGTTATTGTTCTAATGTGGAAATGTAAAAATGTTGGATATTTTGGACCATGTTGGATATTGAAAGACCATTACAGCTGTAGCGGTTATAAAAACAAATTGAATTAAAATAGTCGAGTGTGCCGACTATTAAATACGCTTAACTCAGCTAAAGCAAGCAGTAGCAGACAATGAAAAACAAGAAGTCGCTTGAAAGTAACGCAATCTATCGGACAATTTGTTATTTGCTTATAACTTTTTACTGAATGGTCCGATTTAAAGATTTTTAGTCACATGATAGGTATCAAAGAAACAAATAAATTTCCGTTTAAATTTTCAGTCTAGCTTCAAAATGTGGGCGCCATAGTTTTTCGTGGTTTTTGGACTTTAAAGTGGGCGTGGCATATTTTTTTTGTTCAATCGCTGTTTATTGAAGAAACAAATATTTTCATAAGTACTGAACTACCTTCATTGTGGTATTTTACCAAACAAATTTGTTTGTGTGTAGGGTTAATACAAAATGTAATTTGAAAAGTATTAACAAAGTTGGGCGGGTAATAAGGGTCACTTACACCAGGCTCTAAAAGAAATAATACCCATAAACATAATTAACATTTATAACGCCTGGCTAGGTTAGCACAAAAATTTCTCTTGTAAAATTCGATAATTAGATTTCATTAAAGACCTCTCATCCGACGAAGTACTAGCCGAAAACGTCCCATTGCTACCCACAATCGATTTAGAGGTTTACGCCAATGGGGGTCAAGAAAAGCCGGCGGCGCACACTGGGGTAAGAGATCCCAATAGTGACGAACAATTCTGCCGGCAAAAAATTTGAACACGTTATATTTTGTATAATAACATTTGGACTTTCTGTAGAGTATTTTTTTTTAAATAAATATTTTTCCTCGTTAAAAATTTTTGAAATTTCGGGTATATTTACAAACAAATTGATAATTTTTCATTTATAGCGCTGAAATTTTACTCAAATCGTTTATGTATTTAATTAGACTACATCTATTAAGAATACTTAGAATTGGTGGACCTTACAGCAAATATACGCCAAAAACATTAAGCCAAAAATGAAAAAAACCTTGCATTGCTTATATTTATTAAATGTAAAAAGTGTATATGTATAATTTCGAATTTATTAATGAAAACCATAATTTTAGAAAATATATTATGATTTAAATAATATAAGTATTAATTCGATCCATCTCGGTTTCGCCTTCGCTATCGGTCTTGTTGCTCATTCATTCTGCTGGTTTTAACAGAGATAAAGCTTCCTTTGAAAAGGTGTTCACTTTTTTTCGGCAAACTGTCGTTTACTATATATTATTTGATCAGAGCTAATCAAAAACATATTCAAAATGTCCTGGTTGCTCTTCACCATATCCACTTTTCTCGAATAACATTCTCTGTATTTTTTTAAGTTTAATTGAAGATTGAGATAAAAGTTGACTATTTACTTTGTTTAATAATTCACAAGTGCCAAAAACAGCTAACTAAAACAGATGAGCGACACAGCTGATTCAAACAACTGACCGAAACAGCTTACCAACCAACAGACATTCAAAAATAAAAAAAACGTATTTTTTTGTTAAATATCGTGCAACTTTGAATTTAACTTTGGGGCTGAACGGGGCACGAAACCCCTTGGTGGGGACTTAGATATATATCTCAAGAATTTTTCAAAAAAAAAATGTTTACGTTTGACCAAAAGTTTCTGGTCTAATTTACTATAAAAAACGTCTAATTTACTATAAAAAACGTCAAATTTTACAGGTAATTTTAAATAATATTTTTTTAATAGAAATATTAAAAAAAAAAAAATTTTAAAATTTGTAAAACTAGTTAAGGGCTCAAATTTATTATTCCAATTTTCAAAAAGTTGATTTGGTTTATTTTTATTGGAAAAATCATCACACAAAGTGACACAAAAATATTAATTTTTCGTATTTTTAAAAACGAAAAAACAAAGTTTCAACTTCAGCTTCACATTGTGAGGTTTCTGTAAGACCATAATTCTTTCACTTCCTAATGCAGAATTTTATTATCTTTTACCACATATAACTCACATTAAGCAAATCCATTTGTTTTTTTGAATTAATCGTCACTTTTGGGGTCGCTCACCCCAGTGTGCGTAGGCGGCGTAGATTTAAAATAGAAACGGCGGCGGCAGCTAAGACGTCGAATTTGTCGGCGGCCGGCGGCGTACGCAGTAAAAAACAAAATAAAAGATTCTGAAAGGGATCCTCTAATAAGGAAAAGAACTTTCACCGTTGAGTTCTGTATTAAAACTGATTTTATTTCATTAAGTCTTTGCTTACGTAACTAACATGAAATTCTTATAATATACTTATCTATGGTCTACGCAGAGACCACATCTGTTTGCCTGAGCGGGAGCCTTATCAACGGTCTGTACTTAGGATTACAAGTGTTAGCTCTGCACCTTTGTAGGGTTTGAGTTACAGATCGTTACTTACGGCTCTAGATCAATTAACATATTGACATGTACCGAACTCGTAAAATATTAGATTTATTATAAAAAGGTGTTCTTCCTGAACAGATTCCTTTTACATTTTGAAGGATATTTGGCGCGTTTCGCTTTTTTAGATAAGCACAAGCCGCACACCTTGTGCCTCCATTTCTTTTTGCAGCCCGAAGAGCAAGTCATATGATGTATGTTCAATATGAAATCAAAACATCGTGTAATTTCATGCCAAATTTTACTTGTGACTTGTTGCATTTATTTTTAAATTTGTACTTATTTAACATACATTATAAAATGTTTAACATATATTTTTAGGCTGCCTCTGATAACGACGCATTTGTTAATTTGGACACTCGTTGTTTTATATTCGGATCTGAGCTTATTTAAACTATTAAATAATTTTTAGAAACTTATTTAAACAATCAATTCATTTTATAGGAACTCATAAAAATGTAATTACTTTAATTGAAAATATGAGAAAAGCACCCTTGTTTATTATAGCAAATCCGGGAACTTTGAAATTCAATTACCAGAGAAACTTACTTTATGAAATCATGAAATGGACGCACAATTCAAAGAAAAGTAACACACGAGGACAACAGCTGTGATATGTTCTAGGAATGTGACTTAGAGATGAAAATTAGGAGATGGAGCTGAGACAATATCGATGCCCTCTGCTCATTATGGACGCGTCGCGTTTGCATCCATTTACCGTTCAACACGACCAAATCCCATACAAAACTTGTTGGCGAGGGTGGGGTAGGGAGGGTGGAAAATTGTCGCGTTACAGGGCTGGAAAGGTAAATTCGTGGTATTTTCGGGTGCATGTCATAACGCCCGGTGACATAACGCCCGCGGGCGTTATGACACTCGTCAAAGTGTCATAAGGCCCGTGGGCGCGATTTTTTAGAAAAAAAATTTTTGGCTGCGGCGCTTTTTTTTGTCTGAAAATTTAACTACAGGCATATCACTCAATGCTACACTATTATATAATAATCCTTATTATATTACTCTATTTATAATTTATAAGAATTTCAATAAAATGTTGAATAGGGCGCACGCAAACATTTATTATTATATTATTCTATGTTCCTCGCATTTACAAGAATTTCAATAAAATGTTAAGTAGGGCGCAGACAAAAATTTGTTTGAATAAAGGTGCAAGCCGCATTAATGTTAAATGCGCGCGCTCAATACGACTTCTTTACTTATATAAATAATAGTTAAATATATTTTCCCTGAGGGCGTTATGACACTTTTCTGTGTGTCATAAGGCCCTAAAAAAAAGTGACATAGCGCCTGCGGGCGTTATGACACTTTTGAGTGTGTCATAAGGCCCACAGGCCCGCAACTTCTAAAATACTTTCCAGTTCAGCCAAATGGCTGACGTGCTAAAATGTATTATTTGCGTTGATAGGCCGCGGGACGTAGGTTTTCTACCATGTAGGCACTTCAAAATATGCTTTGAGTGCTTCAAAAATCTGGAACAGCGTTCAAAAAACTCTCTATTGCTCTGCCCATACTGCAGACAGATAGTTGAAAATCATTTACAAGTTTTTCAATAAATTGTTAATTAGACCGCAGACAAAAATGTTTTTTCTATATGCACGCCTATATGTGTGAAGTTCAAGTGCAAGAATATTACAATTTGGTTGTAGTAATGCTGTAGAAACTTTGATTATGATTTTAAGTAAACGTAATTTAAACAAAATAACACAGCAATGCGTTCGTTTTCGTTTTTTGAAAGATGTATCCGCCCTTAATTTGGATCACTCTACGTACATTTTTCAGAAGAAAATTTAGCACAGGACACACCCTAAATGGATTACTAATTGTATATTCTGTATTTTGGTACTAACAATTAATATTTAAATGCGGCATTTAGAAATATCTAGAATTCTCTATCACAGACTTAGATTTATAACGAGACCGCACTTCTTAACCTATCGTTCACTGAAATGCTCACGGCAATGGCCTCGAATGCGGTGTACTTTTAGGGGAGGTTCACTGGTTTCTCTTTTTGCTAGGTCACCCCTCGCAGTTTGTTATACCCTTGCAGAGGGTATAATGATTTCAGTCAGAAGTTTGCAACGCAATGAAGGGATGAAACTTTATTGAAACTATCGGGATGAAACTTTACCAAAAGTAGTCTTTCTATTGCAGGTAGTATATAAGCCGGATCCAGCCGGATCGGACAACTATATCTTATAGCTCCCATTGGAAGAAAAATGGAAAAAAAATATAGCTTCGGTGTTTTTTTGACATATTACCTTTTGCTTTTGGGAGTATCATTTCTTTAACTGTAATAAATTTCGAATTAAATTTTAGAAAAATCAGACGACTATATAATGTAGCTCCCATAGGAACGATCGGAAAACTAAAGGAAAATTAACAGGAACAAAATTATAGCTTTGTTAATTTTTATTGTATTCTCTCCTACTTTTGAAATTAACTTTATTTAGTTATTTTAGAATTTCGAATTAAATTTAACATAAATCGGACGACTATATTATATAGCTGCCATAGGAAGGTTCAATCAATTAATTTCAAAATAGTTCGTAAACTGCTATAATATTGTTTGTTGCAAATCTAAATTTAACATTTTTGAAATTTCAAATTGAATAGGAATGATATGCAAGGGTATACATATAAACTTCGGGTGGCCGAAGTTAGCTTCCTTTCTTGTTTTTGGTTTTGTTTTACAACTTTTATGCCGCCTTAGGAACTTTTTGGGAAATTCTTGGAGCATGCGCAAGCTATATGTTATTGTTCTAATGTGGAAATGTAAAAATGTTGGATATTTTGGACCATGTTGGATATTGAAAGACCATTACAGCTGTAGCGGTTATAAAAACAAATTGAATTAAAATAGTCGAGTGTGCCGACTATTAAATACGCTTAACTCAGCTAAAGCAAGCAGTAGCAGACAATGAAAAACAAGAAGTCGCTTGAAAGTAACGCAATCTATCGGACAATTTGTTATTTGCTTATAACTTTTTACTGAATGGTCCGATTTAAAGATTTTTAGTCACATGATAGGTATCAAAGAAACAAATAAATTTCCGTTTAAATTTTCAGTCTAGCTTCAAAATGTGGGCGCCATAGTTTTTCGTGGTTTTTGGACTTTAAAGTGGGCGTGGCATATTTTTTTTGTTCAATCGCTGTTTATTGAAGAAACAAATATTTTCATAAGTACTGAACTACCTTCATTGTGGTATTTTACCAAACAAATTTGTTTGTGTGTAGGGTTAATACAAAATGTAATTTGAAAAGTATTAACAAAGTTGGGCGGGTAATAAGGGTCACTTACACCAGGCTCTAAAAGAAATAATACCCATAAACATAATTAACATTTATAACGCCTGGCTAGGTTAGCACAAAAATTTCTCTTGTAAAATTCGATAATTAGATTTCATTAAAGACCCCTCATCCGACGAAGTACTAGCCGAAAACGTCCCATTGCTACCCACAATCGATTTAGAGGTTTACGCCAATGGGGGTCAAGAAAAGCCGGCGGCGCACACTGGGGTAAGAGATCCCAATAGTGACGAACAATTCTGCCGGCAAAAAATTTGAACACGTTATATTTTGTATAATAACATTTGGACTTTCTGTAGAGTATTTTTTTTTTAAATAAATATTTTTCCTCGTTAAAAATTTTTGAAATTTCGGGTATATTTACAAACAAATTGATAATTTTTCATTTATAGCGCTGAAATTTTACTCAAATCGTTTATGTATTTAATTAGACTACATCTATTAAGAATACTTAGAATTGGTGGACTTTACAGCAAATATACGCCAAAAACATTAAGCCAAAAATGAAAAAAACCTTGCATTGCTTATATTTATTAAATGTAAAAAGTGTATATGTATAATTTCGAATTTATTAATGAAAACCATAATTTTAGAAAATATATTATGATTTAAATAATATAAGTATTAATTCGATCCATCTCGGTTTCGCCTTCGCTATCGGTCTTGTTGCTCATTCATTCTGCTGGTTTTAACAGAGATAAAGCTTCCTTTGAAAAGGTGTTCACTTTTTTTCGGCAAACTGTCGTTTACTAGATATTATTTGATCAGAGCTAATCAAAAACATATTCAAAATGTCCTGGTTGCTCTTCACCATATCCACTTTTCTCGAATAACATTCTCTGTATTTTTTTAAGTTTAATTGAAGATTGAGATAAAAGTTGACTATTTACTTTGTTTAATAATTCACAAGTGCCAAAAACAGCTAACTAAAACAGATGAGCGACACAGCTGATTCAAACAACTGACCGAAACAGCTTACCAACCAACAGACATTCAAAAATAAAAAAAACGTATTTTTTTGTTAAATATCGTGCAACTTTGAATTTAACTTTGGGGCTGAACGGGGCACGAAACCCCTTGGTGGGGACTTAGATATATATCTCAAGAATTTTTCAAAAAAAAAATGTTTACGTTTGACCAAAAGTTTCTGGTCTAATTTACTATAAAAAACGTCTAATTTACTATAAAAAACGTCAAATTTTACAGGTAATTTTAAATAATATTTTTTTAATAGAAATATTAAAAAAAAAAATTTAAAAATTTGTAAAACTAGTTAAGGGCTCAAATTTATTATTCCAATTTTCAAAAAGTTGATTTGGTTTATTTTTATTGGAAAAATCATCACACAAAGTGACACAAAAATATTAATTTTTCGTATTTTTAAAAACGAAAAAACAAAGTTTCAACTTCAGCTTCACATTGTGAGGTTTCTGTAAGACCATAATTCTTTCACTTCCTAATGCAGAATTTTATTATCTTTTACCACATATAACTCACATTAAGCAAATCCATTTGTTTTTTTGAATTAATCGTCACTTTTGGGGTCGCTCACCCCAGTGTGCGTAGGCGGCGTAGATTTAAAATAGAAACGGCGGCGGCAGACGTCGAATTTGTCGGCGGCCGGCGGCGTACGCAGTAAAAAACAAAATAAAAGATTCTGAAAGGGATCCTCTAATAAGGAAAAGAACTTTCACCGTTGAGTTCTGTATTAAAACTGATTTTATTTCATTAAGTCTTTGCTTACGTAACTAACATGAAATTCTTATAATATACTTATCTATGGTCTACGCAGAGACCACATCTGTTTGCCTGAGCGGGAGCCTTATCAACGGTCTGTACTTAGGATTACAAGTGTTAGCACTGCACCTTTGTAGGGTTTGAGTTACAGATCGTTACTTACGGCTCTAGATCAATTAACATATTGACATGTACCGAACTCGTAAAATATTAGATTTATTATAAAAAGGTGTTCTTCCTGAACAGATTCCTTTTACATTTTGAAGGATATTTGGCGCGTTTCGCTTTTTTAGATAAGCACAAGCCGCACACCTTGTGCCTCCATTTCTTTTTGCAGCCCGAAGAGCAAGTCATATGATGTATGTTCAATATGAAATCAAAACATCGTGTAATTTCATGCCAAATTTTACTTGTGACTTGTTGCATTTATTTTTAAATTTGTACTTATTTAACATACATTATAAAATGTTTAACATATATTTTTAGGCTGCCTCTGATAACGACGCATTTGTTAATTTGGACACTCGTTGTTTTATATTCGGATCTGAGCTTATTTAAACTATTAAATAATTTTTAGAAACTTATTTAAACAATCAATTCATTTTATAGGAACTCATAAAAATGTAATTACTTTAATTGAAAATATGAGAAAAGCACCCTTGTTTATTATAGCAAATCCGGGAACTTTGAAATTCAATTACCAGAGAAACTTACTTTATGAAATCATGAAATGGACGCACAATTCAAAGAAAAGTAACACACGAGGACAACAGCTGTGATATGTTCTAGGAATGTGACTTAGAGATGAAAATTAGGAGATGGAGCTGAGACAATATCGATGCCCTCTGCTCATTATGGACGCGTCGCGTTTGCATCCATTTACCGTTCAACGCGACCAAATCCCATACAAAACTTGTTGGCGAGGGTGGGGTAGGGAGGTTGGAAAATTGTCGCGTTACAGGGCTGGAAAGTGAAATTCGTGGTATTTCGGGTGCATGTCATAACGCCCGGTGACATAACGCCCGCGGGCGTTATGACACTCGTCAAAGTGTCATAAGGCCCGTGGGCGCGATTTTTTAGAAAAAAAATTTTTGGCTGCGGCGCTTTTTTTTGTCTGAAAATTTAACTACAGGCATATCACTCAATGCTACACTATTATATAATAATCCTTATTATATTACTCTATTTATAATTTATAAGAATTTCAATAAAATGTTGAATAGGGCGCACGCAAACATTTATTATTATATTATTCTATGTTCCTCGCATTTACAAGAATTTCAATAAAATGTTAAGTAGGGCGCAGACAAAAATTTGTTTGAATAAAGGTGCAAGCCGCATTAATGTTAAATGCGCGCGCTCAATACGACTTCTTTACTTATATAAATAATAGTTAAATATATTTTCCCTGAGGGCGTTATGACACTTTTCTGTGTGTCATAAGGCCCTCAAAAAAAGTGACATAGCGCCTGCGGGCGTTATGACACTTTTGAGTGTGTCATAAGGCCCACGGGCCCGCAACTTCTAAAATACTTTCCAGTTCAGCCAAATGGCTGACGTGCTAAAATGTATTATTTGCGTTGATAGGCCGCGGGACGTAGGTTTTCTACCATGTAGGCACTTCAAAATATGCTTTGAGTGCTTCAAAAATCTGGAACAGCGTTCAAAAAACTCTCTATTGCTCTGCCCATACTGCACACAGATAGTTGAAAATCATTTACAAGTTTTTTAATAAATTGTTAATTAGACCGCAGACAAAAATGTTTTTTCTAAAAAATCGCGCGATTTTTTAGAAAAAAAAATTTTGGCTGCGGCGCTTTTTTTTGTCTGAAAATTTAACTACAGGCATATCACTCAATGCTACACTATTATATAATAATCCTTATTATATTAACTTCTCTTCGGCCAAAACGTTTGGGGACAAGTATTCGGGAGCCATTACCGATATGAATAATCTGCCAATTGTTCTGTATTCTGCGGATGACCCAAGCGTATAGAGAGCAACAGCAATCCTTTTATCCAATGGAATGGCTCGTCGAAAGACTTTGTCTTTTTTGGCCTGGCCTGGCAGCAGCTCCACCAACTTCTGAAATGAGTACCTGTCTACACGAAAGGATTCCTTAAAGAAGTCGTCTGAATTTTGCTGCACGTCAGTCTCCCAAAAGGTCCCATTTCGATTCTAGGCATACATATGTATATAAATGGTAATTTAACAATAATAATACTTGTTTGTTTTCCAGCTTACGTATGTCCAAACTCTCCTTGACGTTATTACCTTTAGCAGCAGAGCGTGGGATGTGGTGCTTGCTTCCAGCATTTGGGCAATTTGTCCACACATATTTATTGTTTTCAAATGCTGTTCTGAGATTGTATTTATTAGTAATAAATTATTTAAATCCATTGTTAATGACAATATCGCAAATGACAATAGCAGAACAGCGGTTTCAGACGCGATTGCCAATGGAAACACTTCCCGTCCGCCTGTCGCGTTGTCAATCGAAAATACCGAAAAATACCGAAAAACCGCATAGTGGAAAAATGCCTTTAGAGTTTCACTAGTCGAAAAATTTTATTATTTTCGGTGTGACCGAAGTTTTTACAGTTCACCCGCACAGAGCAATGAAATCAATTGGCGCCAATTTTAAAATATTACAAAATGTTGAAAACCTAGGTCGTAAAGCTTTAAATATGCTGTTGGCATGGCGATTTGTATTGTCGCAACTCCTGCAGGCATTATTTGAGCAGTTTTTGTGGTTTTCCTTACATTTTTAATTTGTTATTGCCGCACCTAGCATTCTTTAAATACCGTTTATCGATATTCATCCGCTAAATCAGGTATTTTTTTTTGGTATTCGATATTCTTTGCTCATCTGAGTACTGTGGTGGAAAAAAGTCCCAGCTAAAGGCCTTACCTGACTATTTGCCTCTCGCTTACTCCTATGGTTAGCCAGCAGTTTTCGTCGTACTGAGTACTAGGCTTCACGCTCTACTCCCGGGAACAACCGAAATATAGCATGCAACTTCGTTCTCTCTCTGCGCAGCAGACTTCTTTTCCTTTCGTTTTGATTTTCTGTTGAGCCCTTACGGATGAACTGTTCGTGAGACGCTCTGTTACCGAACATAGTTCAGTGAGAGATACGAATGTCGCTCGCACAGGAAGACTTATGAAAGGACCGATTGACTGAAAAAGTCATTGCAAACGGTCTTTTCCCGAATACAACTATACGAGGAAGGCCCGTCGGCTGCCTGATGGTTCGTCTTTTTATCTGTTTATGTGCTTGGGCGATATCTTTTTGAATCGTTGTTTAAAAGCAATCGGTCTGTAAGCGAGCCGAGCAAAAGAAAGCCGAAAAAACTGTTCGTCAGCTGAGTGCGAGCAAAATTGTATGAAGAATTCAATCGGTTCAACGACAGACGTGAGTCACTCTTAGACTTTATTCTATCTACAAATTTATATATAGCAAACGTGGGGGAGGAACACACCTTCGTAGGAGGCACCTCGTCAAACGTGCTAGATATAACACTTGTAAAGGGACAGAGTACTTTGGTCTCCGAATGGAGGGTCCTAAAAACGCCAACCTTCTCAGACCATAGGTATATTCAGTTCAGATACGATTCTAAAAGTACCCCAAAGGTAACTGTCTATAGAAACCCCCGGAACACGAACTGGAAAAAGTTTACAAGGACAGTGACCTCAAATCTCGCGACTAGCCCGGGCGCGGTAAAATCCGAGAAGTGCATAGAAACGTCCCTAGAGACCATATCCAAGGAATTACTTGATGCGTATTATGCATCATGCCCGACATCAAGGACAAGGAAGAAGACTAAGCCACCATGGTGGAATCGGTAACTGACACTCAAAAGAAATAACCTCCGAGAATTCTTCAAAATCGCCAAGGAGGCAGACAATGAGATCATCAACGAGGAATACAAAATCCTACTTAGGGATTACAAGAAGGAATCACGCAGGGCACAGAGAAGCTCGTGGAGAAACTTCTGCTCCCGGAAACAGCTAGGCTCCGGAAGCTGCTTTCGAAGCAGCCTACCATACAGAGTCAGCTAAAGCGCGACGACGGACAGTGGACTGAGGGCAGTGCAGAGGCCCTAACAGCACTTATGCAATCGCACTTCCCAGGATGCACGGATGTCCTACACGCCAGCACGCACCAGGACATAGCAGCTGGCGAAGAACGCCCCCCAAACGATCTAATAACACCAATGAAAATCAACTGGGCCATAGACTCCTTTGCGGGCTATAAGGCACCAGGACTTGATGGAATATTTCCAGCCATGTCGCAGGCGACCAAGGAAAGGATCACCCCATGGTTGTATGAAATATACTCGGCATGTCTAAGAACGGATTGTCTTCCTTCCAAAGGTGTGAAAGTGCTCACGCGAGCCCCAAGGATTACAGGCCGATAGGTCTTAAATCTTTCATACTCAAAACTCTAGAACAGCTGCTGGATCTACACATCAGGAATACTGTAGGGAGACTTATGTCATCCAATCAGCATGCCTACACCAAAGGGAAATCTGTGGAATCGGAACTACACTCGCTATTAGCGAGTGCCCTACACATTAAGGAATATGCGCTTGGAGTATTCGTAGATATATCCGGAGCATCCAACAATGTAAGACGGATGCTAGAAGCGACCAGCACGCACTCCGCAGTAAGCCTCTGGATAAGAAACCTGCTTATTTGCAGGCGGGTACTTTCAGAGTGGGGCACTGCTTCCATGGTAACGGGGGCACACAGAGGCACACCACAAGGTGGGATCCTCTCGCCTCTTCTATGGAATTTGGGGGTCGATAATGAAATAAGAGATTCGAGAGGAGAGCCCCAAAAATAACTGCCTACGCGGACGACATAGGCATAATTATTACGGGAGTCTGTCCATCGACCGTCAGCTCCACAATGAAATCAACACTCAGTGAGATATGTGAGTGGGCGGAAAAGGTGCGACTCTGTATCAATGCGGACAAGACGGACCTCATTCTCTTTACTAAGATATACAGGGTACCGAAATGGACCCCCCCCCAAAAATTGCCGCAACCAGGCTGACCCCGTAAACGCAGGTCAAGTACCTTGGAACAATACTGGACTGCAAGCTGGCATGGAGACCCAATATATTAGAAAGGGTGAAAAAGGCCACCATGGCGCTATATGTATCCAAGAAGATGCTTAGCAGCACATGGGGCCTGTCGCCTACTCTGATGCACTGGATCTACATATCGGTGGTGCGTCCGGCTCTGATGTATGGAGCCTTAGTGTGGTGGCAAGCCACTGAGAAGAAGACCTACACCGAGCTTATGGGGGCGCTGAGGTCAACCCCAACTAAAGCTCTATCCATGCTCAATCCATGCTCAACTAACTGCAGGAAAGGCAGCACAACGTCTAGTTGCATCAGGCAATATGACGACGCAAAGCTTCGGAAACAGTTCAATCGGCCGAAGCATGATCAACAAAACGGACTACATGAATCCCAGAACGTTCCCGGAGGTTAAAACAACCTCGTTCATGGGCCCAGACGACTGGATAACGGGTCGGGACCATACTCAACAACTCAACATATACACAGACGGCTCCAAGATGCAGGGAGAAGTAGAAGCGGGCTTATACTGTACGGACCCTGAAATAAGGCTGTCATATAAGCTACCCAGGGACTGTACCATATTTAATTTATTTTTTTTTTTAATTTAAATTATTTATTTATTATATGCTTTATTATACTTTATCCCAGTGCTACAAGTGCACACTTATAATTATCGCGCTAGTCACATTGAGATGATATTTTTAACTAATTATTATTGCGCTCCTAATTGTCTTGAATTGATGCGGTAGATTGTTCCATACCCGAATACCATTTATGAAAAATTGCCTTCTCGAACACAGTGTTTGCACTCGAGGGCATATGTAATTTTTGGTTCTTTGGGATGTTGCTGGTGTAAGCTTATTGAAAAGATAATTTGGTTCTCCACTCGTCACTATTTTATGAAAGAATGTTAAAGTTCTAAGATCAATCCAGGAGGTCAAATTAAGATCAAGTATTTTAAATGTCAGTTGTGATACATGGTCAAAACGTCTTGAGTTAAACACATAACGGGCAATTGAATTAAAAGCTAAAGTTAATGTCCACATATCCTGCGCATCACAATGCCCAAAAATTTCTATGCCATAAAAGAGAGTGGGCATGAGGATAACTTTGGCGATTAATAATCGAACTTCCTCAGATAGGAACGATTTGGTAAAATAAATATACCAGGCAGAAGTTTTCGCCATAAGGAAAGCGGCAGAAGTGGCTTAAAGTATAAACCGATCATACGAAGTGGTCAACTGGTTCATGGACAGCCAAGCGGCGATAAGATCCATGCAGTC
This sequence comes from Drosophila mimetica, assembly GCA_037075245.1. Classification (NCBI taxonomy): domain Eukaryota; kingdom Metazoa; phylum Arthropoda; class Insecta; order Diptera; family Drosophilidae; genus Drosophila; species Drosophila mimetica. The sequence continues at coordinate 27,547,393 of JBAMCH010000007.1, read as the reverse complement.
GTCAAAGGTCAGTTCCAAAAATGTAATGGCGAGCAGGGAGGCACTATATAACCTTAGCACGACGAAGCCAGTGCGGATCTATTGGGTTCCCAGTCAGCAGGGCATCGATGGCAACGAGACAGCTGACGTTCTTGCAACGGAGGGCGTAGAGCTGACGAACGACAAAACGGAGAAAACGCTAGTTTCCCTTAGAAGGCTACAAAGTGCCCTGGAGAACCAGGCGGACACGCGATCAAAAAGCAGGTGGAGGAATACCGAGACTTTCCGAATTGCAAGAACAATGTGCAAAGAGCGCAATGAAAAACTCAGGCAGTATGTACTGCATCTTCCTCGGAAAGACTGCAGACTGTTAGTGGGAATCCTCACAGGCCACTGCCTGGCCGCATCACACGCAACTACGATCGGAATACTGAACAGCCGCACCTGCAGAAAATGCGATGAAACCCTAGAAGATCTTATCTGCAACTGCCCGGCTCTCTCACGAGCAAGAACAAGATACCTCGGTGCCCCAGTTCTGGCATCACTAGAAGACGCCTCCAGCAGGGAACCAGGCGAACTTCTTACCTTTGCGAAATACACCTCGATCCTTGTGGACATTACAACCTAATAAAATATCTAGAGGTTCATACAGATTAGCCGGACAACTAAGGGCCATATTGGCCTATGCGTGGCCCCGTCCATGTGGGCCGTCCGTGTAACCTAACCTAATTCAATCGGTTGCTCTCTGATTCTTTGCTCAAATTCTGAGAGAAAAACACTTATTTTGGAACCGCACGAATCGGTCAACAGTTATCTGCGAGCTATGCTAGCAACTCAAGTTGCATGATAATCATTAAAAACGTGGCGCCCAAAGTTTTGATTTAGAGTCCTCAGCAATGGTTCCCAGTAACTTGCATCTTCCCTACGAAATCTTTGTCATTGATGAGCTTCTTAGTATGGCATTAGGCCAGACTAACCATGTATTTATTAATTTAAATAAGCTTATAGACTTAATTTGTGTACATCCTGATTTAAGCATTAATTTATGTTGCAGCAATAATCCACTTGCCGCGTGTGATGCCCATCACAAGCCCTTGTTAATCTCAATTACTTTTTCTATTTTTCGCCCAATTAATTCTCGCTTGCCTTTTATTTATATAAATTCTAGCAGTTTAGGTTCTATCCGTAATGATATTTCTAATATTAGATGGGCGGAGGTCCTCTCGCATGCAGATGTGAGTATAAGCTATGAAGTTTTTTTATATTTTCTCTCTACTATTGTGGACAGATATGCTAAACCTAGGGTTCAAAGTTGTTACAGACTACCATGGTACACGCAAGAACTAAAGAAATATAAAAACCTTAGAAATAAATTCTATAAGCGCTACATAGAAAGCGGTGATGCTGGTGCCTTTGACCGTTACAAACAGCATAAGCGTGAGTTTGCGTTCCTCAATAAATTCTTATACAACCAATATATTGCTGATATAGAGCGTAAACTAACCACCAATCTTAAATCATTCTGGTACTTTATCAATTACTTTTCTTCCCATATGTCATTTGAAGAACATTCAGCCTCGTCGGATATTGGGGTCGCTAATCTATTTGCTAAGTACTTTTCATTTAACTTTTATCATTTAACGATGATTCGCTCAATGTCATTCCTACGATGTTAAATTTTGGTTCCTTAGATGTCACCGATTCTGACTGCCATCGGGCTGTGATGGCCTTTCTCCACTTATTTTGAAAAATTGTATAGGTGTCCTTTGTGAGCCCCTTAAAATCATCTTTAATTTGTCTCTTTCCACTGGCGTATTTACGCATAGATGGAAGTTGGCCACTGTTAGTCCTATATTCAAGTCTGGTTCAAAAAACATTGTTTCAAACTATAGGCCAATTGCAAAGCTCAGCAATGTCTCAAAAATGTTCGAACGAATTGTAACCAAGCAGCTAACTTTTCTTGCTGGTCGGATCATCAGTCCTAACCAACATGGTTTTATGCCTGGACGGTCGACTACCACAAACTTAGCTACGTTCAATAATTTTTGCACCCACTCGTTTCTCACTCATCATCAAGTTGATGTGGTCTACACCGATTTCACCAAAGCATTTGATAAAGTCTCCCATAATGCTTTATTAGCACAGCTGCAGAAAATGGGATTTTACTCATAATTACTTAGCTGGTTCAAAACTTATTTAGATGATCGAATTTACAGAGTTGCATTGCTGCTTACTCTAAACCATATGTGGCAACTTCTGGCCTTCCTCAGGGAAGTGCTTTGGGTCCGTTACTGTTCATTATCTTCATAAACGATATTAGCTTTTGCATAAAGGAATCGGAATTCCTGTTGTTTTCTGACGATCTCAAAATATTTAGAGCTGTGAATTCTATCTGCGATGGTGACCTTCTTCAAAATGACCTAGTACGAGTGGGAAATTGGGAAATTCGGTCCCTGAGAAATGAATCCATGTACCTAGGACTTATGTTAGACACTAAATTTATGTTCATTGAACATATTAATTATATTATATGGTTTTGTAAAATGAAATGCCGCGTAATTTAAAGATCCCAACACGAAGCTAAGCATATATTTAGCCTTCATTAGGTCCAAACTGGAATATGCCTTGTTCATCTGGAACCCGACGGGTTCTATACACATAAACCGGCTTGAGCGTGTTCAGAAACAGTTTCTACGTTTTACCCTTCTGTCTTTTCATTTCAACGACCCGGTCCCGTCTTATTCTGCCAAATGTCGACTTGTTCACCTTTATTTCCTAGAAGATCGGAGAACTACCAGTTTGTTAGTTTTCATATGTGACTTGCTGACCTCTGAAACCGATTGCCCTGCACTGCTGGGCAGCATAGGGTTATCGGTGCCTGGTAGATGGTTAAGAACGTTTGAACCATTTTTTGTACCGGCTTTCAGATAAAAATAGGACCCACAATGGTTTCAATGCAATTCGCGTTTTTCTGCAAATCATTTTTAATTTTTGTAAAAAAATAGTATAATGTTCCATACGTAATCCTTGTTGGTCCCTGAAAGTTTCGTCATTGGACCTCCATTCTTTTCTGCATGATTATGTTCATTGAACATATTAATTATATTATATGGTTTTGTAAAATGAAATGCCGCGTAATTTAAAGATCCCAACACGAAGCTAAGCATATATTTAGCCTTCATTAGGTCCAAACTGGAATATGCCTTGTTCATCTGGAACCCGACGGGTTCTATACACATAAACCGGCTTGAGCGTGTTCAGAAACAGTTTCTACGTTTTACCCTTCTGTCTTTTCATTTCAACGACCCGGTCCCGTCTTATTCTGCCAAATGTCGACTTGTTCACCTTTATTTCCTAGAAGATCGGAGAACTACCAGTTTGTTAGTTTTCATATGTGACTTGCTGACCTCTGAAACCGATTGCCCTGCACTGCTGGGCAGCATAGGGTTATCGGTGCCTGGTAGATGGTTAAGAACGTTTGAACCATTTTTTGTACCGGCTTACAGAGCCAATTATGACCACAGTGAGCCATCGCACACTGGGGTGAGCGACCCCAAAAGTGACGATTAATTCAAAAAACAAATTTTGGATTTGCCTAATGTGAGTTATATGTGGTAAAAGATAATAAAATTCTGCATTAGGAAGTGAAAGAATTATGGTCCTAAGTCTTACAGAAACCTTACAATGTGAAGCCAAAGTTGAAACTTTGTTTTTTCGTTTTTAACAAGAAAGGAAGCTAACTTCGGTCAGCCGAAGTTTATATACCCTTGCAGATCATTCCCATTCAATTTGAAATTAAAAAAATGTTAAATTTAGACTTGCAAACAACAACGAACAAAATTATAGCAGTTTAGGTATTACATTGACATTAATTGATCGATCCTTACTATGGCAGCTATATAATATAGTCGTGCGATTTATGTTAAATTTAATTCGAAATTCTGAAATAATAAAAAAAAGTTATATTCCAGAGTAGAAGAGAATACAATAAAAATTAACAAAGCTATAATTTTGTTTCTATTAATTTCCCTTTAGTTTTCCGATCGTTCCTATTGGAGCTATATGATATAGTCGTCCGATTTTTATAAAATTTAATTCAAAATTCAGGACAGTTGAAAAAATGATATTCCCAAGAGCAATAGTTAATATGTCAAAAAACACCGAAGATATAATTTTTTTTTCAATTATTTTTACGATTATTTCTATGGGAGCTATAAGATATATGAGTGATTCTTTGTTAAACGTATCGAGATTTTCTTCATGGTCTCAAAACGATTTCTCAATTTTATCACAATATTACATAATATAAAAGGGATTTTTAAAAATGTAAAAAAAAAAAAATTCATTTGGCAGAAGCGAAGATATGGCGATGCTTTTTTTTTGTTTAATTAATTTATAACTTAAAATTACGTGGGTTAAAAATAAATAAAAATACACAAAAATTATTGTTTTTACCATGCTTTCAGATAAAAATAGGACCCACAATGGTTTCAATGCAATTCGCGTTTTTCTGCAAATCATTTTTAATTTTTGTAAAAAAATAGTATAATGTTCCATACGTAATCCTTGTTGGTCCCTGAAAGTTTCGTCATTGGACCTCCATTCTTTTCTGCATGATTTAATAAAACAATAAAAAACAAAGGAGTCTTTCGTTGTTATACATATCTAATTATGTTAGACGAACTGTTATCGTTCTTTATGATTTTCGGGAGAACGACCGTTCCCATTTATATGAAACTAATAAGAAAAATGCAGTTTGGTAAAACAAAGAAATCCCTACCAACTTCAACGTGGGACAATAACTTCAGAAAACTAAAAAACAATGGCTAATGTTGCAGTGCTTCCTCAATTATCTGAAATACATCTAAATCGGTAAGTTAATCGTGCAAATCAAAGAATTGCCCAACTTCGATGGTAATCCGTCGGAACTCTACCCCACTCAGAATGCTCGACAGGTGCACATTATCTACGGAGCAATTGAATCGTCGATTCAGCTCAAGCCGTCATCGAAGAGGAGAAATCTAACGCATGAGTGACAACTCGAGCAGCCCTCATTAAAGCTTTTAAGCATCACAGGCCATATGAGGACACCATTCAACACGTCCGAGATACAGCTTACCACGGAAGCAATTAGTAACTTCATAAACGAACTAAAAGCCAGATCTTTGAAAGTACATAATAAGTTAGAATTAGAATCTGACCCCACAGATATATTGATTTATACAAGTTCTCTAAACAAAACAATTAAGGATTGCATTGAAAGAAAATTTCCCGACAGGTTATATAACTCCCTATCAAAAAGAGACATCACAACAATTTCTAATTTAAAAGAAGCTGCAATGGCTTTGGGACATTGGGATTCAGACCCATTAGATAACTATAAACCAAAACGTCTAGATAACCGAAGGAATACTGGAAGTACACAGCAAAATCATTTCTTTCCAAGATATAATAATTATTCACAATTTCCGAGAAATCAAAATTTTATAAATATCCCAAGAGAAGTAAATAATTCAACAAATTATCAGGGTCCGATTCATAGAAATCCGATTCCCCCTCAGTATCGAGGAAACTACCATGAATTCAAAAGAAATTTAGATCAAGGTAGGAACCAGAACCCAATAAACTTTCAACCCTCGACTTCGAACAATCCCCCTAATATGGCAACAAAGAGGCAAAGGGAAAGTGATAGCGCCCAATATAGAATGGACGTAAATTTTCAGCAAGTTGCCTCGGAAAATGTAGCCCATATGTCAGAGTAATGATCAAAGGGAAACTCCTTAGGGCAATGATAGATACAGGTTCATCTATCAACCTAATGACGGAAAACTTTGGAGGAGATAAAGAACATGAGGAAAATTTAAAAGTACATACAATAAATGACTCCATGGAATTAAAAAAGAGTATAACACTAAAGCCATGCAAAATCTGTCCGTCCGAACAAAAGTTCTATCTGCATAAATTTTCTGAAAACTACGACGTTATTATTTAAAAGAAAGTAAGGCAAAAATAAATTACGAGGAGGAAACGGTCATGTTAGGAGACATATTACTTACTACATGAAATATGACGAAAAGGTTAAAGAGGATAAGACCGCATTAAAATGCATTAATATACCCCTAGCAGATGATCAATCCTCAAAATTTGCAATTAATAATGAATTAAAAGAGTGCAACGAATACAGGTTAGAGCATTTAAATAAAGAGGAAAAAGAAAATTTAAAGAAAGTTTTGTTTGAATACAATGACATTCAGTACAAGGAAGGTAAAAATTTGACTTTCCCAAGTACCATCAAACATTCTATTCAAACAAAACCCGAAGATCCAGTATATAGAAAGCCGTACAAATACCCTCAAACTTTTGATGAGGAGGTCAATAAACAAATAAACGAAATGATTGATCAAGGAATCATTCGTAAATCTAAATCACCTTATTGTTCGCCAATTTGGATATTCCCAAAAAAAGAGAGAGGCATCCGGTATGCCAAAATTCAGATTAGTGGTAGACTATAGGAATTTAAACGAGATAACAACGACAAATTCCCAATACCTAGAATGGACGAAATATTGGACAAATTAGGTAGATGCCAATACTTTACCATTATCGATTTAGCTCCAAATCCAAATGGAAGCAGGGTTAATAGCAAAAACCGCATTATCTACAAAACACGGTTATTACGAGTATACTCGAATGCCATTTGGACTTAAAAACGCCCCTGCAACTTTTCAAAGATGTATGAACAATCTGTTAGAAGATTTAATCTATAAAGATCGTTTAGTATATCTAGATGATATAATAATTTTTTCCACTTCATTGGAAGAACATATTTTGTCATTGAAAAAGGTGTTTCAAAAGTTAAGAGATGCGAATTTGAAAGTGCAATTGGACAAATGTGAATTTATGAAGTAAGAAACAGAATTCTTAGGCCATATAGTAACCACCACGGGAATCAAACCAAACCCAAAGAAAATTAGTGCTATTATAAATTTCCCAATACCCAAAACTCCCAAGGAAATAAAATCATTTTTAGGATTATGCGGGTTTGCAAATATTGTTAAACCAATGACTCTGAAATTAAAGAAGGGGGCAACGATTAATATCAAGGACAAACCCTACGTGGAAGCTTTCGAAAAAATGAAAGTATTAATTTCGTTTGACCCCATTTTATTTTATCCTGATTTCAACAAACCATTTTTCTTAACAACAGATGCAAGTAAGTAGGAGCAGTATTATCTCAAAATCATAAACCTGTTTGCTATGCTAGTAGGACCCTAAATGAACACGAAATAAATTATGCCACCATAGAAAAAGAGTTGTTAGCGATCGTATGGGCTACTAAATATTTCAGGTCATACTTATTCGGTAGGCCATTTGAAATCTTAAGCGATCACAAACCACTGGTCTGGCTAAACAATATTAAGGAACCTAATATGAAATTGCAAAGGTGGAAGATAAAACTGAATGAGTACGATTACCAAATTAAATATTTACCAGGTAAAGAAAATTATGTAGCCGATGCCCTCTCCAGAACCAAAATAGAAGAGACCATGTTCACTGATGATATTGAGGAAAATGTACAGGAAGAGTTAGCTAGTAACGCAGACGCAACCATACACAGTGCCCAGGAAAATAAGCAAAGTTATATCGCCATAACAGAAAGACCATTTAATTATTTTTTACGACAAATTGAGTTAATTAAAGGAGACCAGGACACAACTGACATCACACACTATTTTCATAAAATAAAAAAATTAAAATTAATTACAAAGAAATGACAGAAACGTTAGCAAAAGATATAATCAAAGAATATTTGTGTACCAAAAAGAGTGCTATTTACTTCCATGATGACTCAGATTTCCTCACATGCCAAAGATAATATATTGAAATCATAAGTCCAAATCATTTAACTAAATTGGTAAGATGTACAGCACGACTTGAGGACATACTAACTTACACGGACTTTAAGAAAAAAATTTTGAAACGTCACAAAGAATTATTACATCCCGGTATAGAAAAAACTACCAAATGGTTTAGAGAAAAATACTATTTTCCTGACTACCAAAAATTAGTTCAAAATATAATAAATGAATTTGAAATTTGTAACATTGCTAAAACCGAACATCGAGATACCAACTTAACGTTTAAAATTACTCCAGAAATTCAAAATATAAGGGATAAATTTGTTATGGACTTTTATATGGCGGGTAACCAACAATTTCTATCATGTATCGACGTATATTCTAAATTTGCTACGTTAGTAGAAGTCACGGGTAGAGATTGGTTAGAAGCTAAAAGAGCCATCATGAAGGTATTCAATGAAATGGGAAAACCACAGAATATTAAGGCAGATAAAGATTCAGCTTTTATGTGTGTAGCTTTACATAATTGGTTAAATTCAGAGGGAGTACAAATCCAGGTAACAACAAGTAAAAATGGTATTTCTGACAGAAAGATTTCATAAAACGGTGAATGTAATGAATCTTGTAGCTACCCCTAAAATACCCTTATAACTAAGCTAAGACCTAAAGTCCGTTAGACCTTATCTGTAAGATACAGTGGTTTGCAGTCTCCAAATGGGATCGAGACTGTGTCAGTGAGCATCTGTTTAACAGCTCTGTTAAACCCTTACAGAGTATACACCGAGAAAAAAACCGTTCTCATCGATGCGTATTTGAGAAGATTTAGCGTCGCTTGTGAACGTTTGTGTTTACCATTGTGCTCTGAGTTTTTGCTTTATTTCGTGATTTTTTACAGGTGTCTTGTGTTTATTTTATTAACAAAGTTTAGCCTAACAACTGTGTTAGTGGTTTAAATTGATCTCCCAGTTAACGGGTACGTGGTTATAGTTTATTTTAACTTTTCCATTAGATTTGTTTAATATCTTTGCTTTGTTAGTGTAATTTGCACTCTCCTAATTTTTGCTGAAACTTTTGTACTCTCTCTCTCTTCTCTCTCTCCCGCTCTCTATTATAACTGTAAATTTCTCTCTCTTTGTACATCTCTAAATTTCGTGTAGACTTTTGGGTGCTTTCTCACTGTCTCTGTCGCCTGCTTTACATTGTAACTGTCCGTGCGTTATAGTTTGTTGGTGTTCCACAAGCCACGCTCAGTCGATAGAATACTTTTTCTCTCGCGCTCTCTTCGATTTTATTCGTGATCCGCGCTCTTATACTTTTTGTGCTTTGTGTCTTTGCGGTTTTGGAATTTGATCCCAGTGGCAAATTTACTTGAGGTACTTTTCAAATTTTATTTTATTTTCTTAAATATTTACATTTTGATTTTTTTTATAATGGCCCTTATTTGCTCAATGAAAAATTGTACTCTTTCTTCTGGTGAAGATTTTATTTTCTGCCGGTTCTGCGAAACGATCATGCATGTTAAATGTGCAGGATTTAATGGCAGAGTGAAAGACTTTCTTGAGCAGCGTGCCGGTCTCATGTGGGCATGTGAGACCTGCAGAACACTGGTAAGTGATATGACTAGCTTTATGAGGCAGACTCGAGACGGCCTTTTGAATCTTTCGGGAGTTATTAAAAAGCTCAATGAAGGGTTTGATTCCGTTTGTGCCCAGTTTAATAATAAAAAATTACTAACCGAGTCGCCCAAACGCAAAAAAGCTAGCTCAACGGCATTAAAAAAATTAGTGGCACCCACCCCTATTGCGAACCCGGTAACTTCAGCAATTTCTGTCGATTCAGCGGTGGCAATGGATACCGCAGGGTCCGACGGAGTCCCTGTTGCTGGAGGTCTTGTCGGGAAAAAATCTTCTGAGCCGGCGGAGATATCAAATTCGGTGCAAACTGTACCCATAGGTACAGTAGGTACTGTATCTGGCTCTCAGCCGAGTGAGGTTCATACTGCTGCTGGGGGGCGAAGGAAACTTTCAGTTGTTCCACATAGGAAACAATTATTTGTTTCTAGATTTACCCCGGATACCAAATCTGAGGATGTTTTGGAATTTATACGAGAAAAATTCCCATCCGAGGATATTGCGGTTGAACATTTTCGATTTTCGTACGCCCGTAGAATATCATCTTTTAAAATATTTGCTCCGCCTGATGTGTTTAATGTACTACTTTCTGAAAGCTTTTGGCTTAATGATGATTTGGTAATAAAAGAATTTGTTCCCAATAAACCGAGAACAAATAACAGGCCTCCTACTGCGCCTAATAAAAGGCTTTCCACTGTGCCAAATAGCAGACCTGCCACAGCGCCAAAAAACTAAAAAACGTATTTTTGGCTTATCAAAATGTTAGAGGACTCAATATGAAGCTACCAAAGCTTTATGCTGACTCCTCAGCATTTACTGAAGATATTTTGGCTTTTACGGAAACTTGGCTGAAACCAGAGATATCTGACTCTGAAGTTCTGGCAAAAAATTTTAACACCTATAGGACCGATCGCTCCCCACGTAGGGGGGGTGGTGTACTGATTGCCGTTACCTCTAGTTTAACATCGGAGAGACTTAACTTTGATATCTCCAACGAAATTGAATTTGTTAGTGTCAAAGTTTCCCTGCAATCCTTATCTATTTTTGTAACCTGCTCTTATATTCCTCCTGGCTCAGATTTTTTCATTTATGAACACCATCTGTCTGCTATTAAATCCGTTATATCCCTTCTTTCCAACAGAGACCTTTTGATTGTTTTGGGTGACTTTAATCTCCCTAATATCTCTTGGTCTCTTCCTACTGACTCACCTGCCGCTACACCTTTATCAGCCCATGATTTTGTGGATGGCCTTCTTGAATTATCGTTACAGCAAGTAAGCTTTATACGAAATTCAATAAACAGACAATTGGACCTTGTATTTGTTTCAGATCCGCATGAAGTAACGGTATCTAGAATTGACGCACTTGTTGTACCTGAAGACCGATATCATCCTACATTGGAATTGACAATTGGCCTCCCCTGCACTGATACCCTTTCTCCTTTAGTTTCTCAAACTAAAGTGAGATGTTTTCGTAAATGTGACTATAATAAACTAAATTATATGATTTCGCAATATGATTGGACTGATTTGTACAATTGCATGGATATCGAAAGTGCAATTGAACATTTCTATAGCGTTTTAAACACTTTTTTTGGCCTCTTTGGTTTAACAATGCGCTTCAAAGACTTAAAAATCTTAAATCCAACAGTTATAATAATTCCGAAAGCATTTGAACGAATTATTACTTCTCACTTGCAACACTTATGTTCCTCGCTAATATCACCGTGTCAGCATGGTTTTGTTAAGAGAAGATCGACCACTACTAACCTCCTTGAATTGTCATCTCTTGTAATAAATGGATTTAAGAAAAAAATGCAGACTGATGTTATATATACAGATTTCAGCAAAGCTTTTGACTCTGTTAACCACTCTCTCCTTTTATTCAAATTAGATCAGCTTGGGTTTCCATGTAATCTATTAACTTGGATTTCAAGTTATTTGAATGGAAGGACTCAGAGAGTTATATTTAAGAACGCTGTCTCCAAAATGATCAACGTGACATCGGGAGTGCCCCAGGGTAGTCATTTGGGCCCTTTGCTGTTTACCTTGTTTATTAACGATCTTCCGTCTATCGTAACACATTCTCGTGTACTAATGTATGCTGATGATGTTAAGCTTTGTTTGACATATAATAAGATTGAGTCTAGTTTTGGCTTACAATCAGACATTGATAATGTTCACATCGACCGTATTGAGTCGGTACAAAAAAATTTCTTCTTTTTGCGCTTCGTAGTTTGAACTGGGATCAAAACGTAAGGCTTCCTTCCTACCAGAGTAGATTACTATTGCTTAATTTACCTACACTTGAAAACCGTAGAATAATGCTTGGTACTATTTTTATGCAAAATCTTATAAGAGGTGATATTGATTCTGTAGAACTGGTAAACCGTTTAACTTTTAATATTCCCGTTAGATTAACACGAAACTATTACCCTCTTAATTTGCCCCGATGTACATCTAATTTTAGTCTGCATGAGCCCTTTCGCGTTCTCTGTACTAATTATAACAATCTTTATCATTTAATTTGTACTTCAACTTCTATCCCTGTATTAAAAACTAAAATTTTATCTCATTTGCTTCAATCATAGTTTGTAGCCTTGTGTCCCGTATTTATTTGTTTCATGTATTTTCCTCGCGAACTCGCATTTTGCCCGAAATTATAAAGGGTCCCGCGCGTAACAAGCACGTGCTTGGTATCGTTGGGCCACTTGTTTGTACTGCTCGTAGTGCATCAACGTCCATCAAATAAGAAAAAAAAATAAGAAAATCAATATACCCTCTGCAAGGGTATAAAAAGTTCTTAGATTAATTAATATTGAAAAAAAGTTAATATCCACATATTTAAATTTAATAAAAACAGCAATGGATGAAAATTAAAGCGAAAAATATTTGGATTGAATATGAAATCTTTGGATCTACTACGTTTTTTTATCAGTGTAGGAAGTATTTAAAATCTTTCGACAAACTTTTCTCAATCTTTTAGTTTTGTAACACAATTTTTTGGGCATAGCGCGCATATCTTCGCGCCACATCTTTCCGCCCTTCTACAAATGACATTTCTCCGCGCGGAAATAAGACGTTTAAAAACGAAATTTTTCGCGCGGAAATTCCGTGCGGAGACGTTTAAAAACGAAATTTTTCGCGCGGAAATATTTCGTTTTTAAAAGTCTCCGCACGGAAATATGTCGTTTTTAGACAACATACCTCCTTCGTTGATCAACGCATCAAAAATTATGTAGAAACCATGTAGAAAGAATGTAGAAATGATATAAAAACAAGAAAGGAAGCTAACTTCGGCCAGCCGATGTCTATATACCCTTGCAGTTAATTCCTATTTAATTACAAATTACAAAATTCTGAATTTCGATTTGGAACAAACCGAATTATAGCAATTTTGACAATAATTGATTGATCATTCCAATGGGAGCTATATAATATAGTCCGATTTATGTAAAATTTATTTCGAAATTCTAAAATAATAAAATAAAGTTATATTCAAGAGTAGAAGAGAATACAATAAAAATTAACAAAGCTATAATTTTTTTCCTATTAATTTCCCATTAATTTTCCGATCATTCCTATGGGAGCTATATAATATAGTCGTCCGATTTTTATAAAATTTAAATCGAAAATCAGAAGTATTAAAAAAACGATATTCCAAAGAGTAGAAGGAAATATGTCAAAAGACACCGAAGCTATAATTTTGTTCATATTAATTTGCCATTAATTTTCTGATAGTTCCTATGGCAGCTATATGATATAGTCGTCCGATTTTTATAAAATTTAATACGAAATTCAGAACAGTTAAAAAAATGATATTTCCAAGAGCATAAGGTAATATGTCAAAAAACACATAAGTTATAATTTTTTTTCAATTATTTTTCCGATTATTCCTATGGGAGCTATAAGATATAGTTGTCCGACTTATATACTACCTGCAACAGAAATACGACTTTTGGTAAAGTTTCAGCTCTATAGCTTAAAAACTGAGGGACTAGTTTGCGTAGAAACGGACGGACGGACAGACGGACGGACAGATGACATGGCTAGATCGACTCGTCTAGTCATGCTGACCAAGAATATATATACTTTATAGGGTCTGAAACGTCTCCTTCACTGCGTTGCAAACTTCTGACTGAAATCATTATACCCTCTGCAAGGGTATAACAAGAGGGAACGCTATAGTCGAGTGCCTCGACTATCAAATACCCGTTACTCAGCTAAAGCAAGCAGTCTCAAGCAGGGCAAGCCAAGCAGCCGCTTTAAAGTGGCGTCATCTACCGGCCATTTCATAATTTGATTATAACTTTTTACTGAGTGGGACGATTTAAAAAATTTCATACTGCTGCTGGGGGGCGAAAGAAACTTTCAGTTGTTCCACATAGGAAACAATTATTTGTTTCTAGATTTACCCCGGATACCAAATCTGAGGATGTTTTGGAATTTATACGAGAAAAATTCCCATCCGAGGATATTGCGGTTGAACAATTTCGATTTTCGTACGCCCGTAGAATTTCATCTTTTAAAATATTTGCTCCGCCTGATGTGTTTAATGTACTACTTTCTGAAAGCTTTTGGCTTAATGATGATTTGGTAATAAAAGAATTTGTTCCCAATAAACCGAGAACAAATAACAGGCCTCCCACTGCGCCTAATAAAAGGCTTTCCACTGTGCCAAATAGCAGGCCTGCCACAGCGCCAAAAAACTAAAAAATGTATTTTTGGCTTATCAAAATGTTAGAGGACTCAATATGAAGCTACCAAAGCTTTATGCTGACTCCTCAGCATTTACTGAAGATATTTTGGCTTTTACGGAAACTTGGCTGAAACCAGAGATATCTGACTCAGAAGTTCTGGCAAAAATTTTTAACACCTATAGGACCGATCGCTCCCCACGTGTACTGATTGCCGTTACCTCTAGTTTAACATCGGAGAGACTTAACTTTCATATCTAACTTTCTAATTATAACAACCTTTATCATATAATTTGTACTTCAACTTCTATCCCTGTATTAAAAACTAAAATTTTATCTCATTTGCTTCAATCATAGTTTGTAGCCATGTGTCCCGTATTTATTTGTTTCATGTATTTTCCTCGCGAACTCGCATTTTGCCCGAAATTATAAAGGGTCCCGCGCGTAACAAGCACGTGCTTGGTATCGTTGGGCCACTTGTTTGTACTGCTCGTAGTGCATCAACGTCCATCAACATTTCGATCTCAGAAGCTAGCCAAGATCGACTCATACTAAAAATGCTTAAATCAACATCGATGTCATCTCATGTCAACATCGAAACCGAGATTGATTTTGACTGGGAATACTAAAATCAACATCGAATCATCTTGATATCAAGAAGAAAAAGTGAGAATACAAATACTAAAATCAAGATCGATCGATCTTGGCTTTTTTTCGTTCTCAATTTTTTTGGGTGTAGATAAGGTCAAAGAAAACGAAGATTAACATGGTAGTGTCAAGTAGCTGGGAAAAGGAAAAGGGAAAGTCGGGTTTCGTGCTAGCTGAAGGGAGAGGTTACCTTCTTTTGGTTTTACATCTCGGTCGGAGAAGGTCGTTAGATCGGAGTAATATTTTCAACTCGATTTTTTCCGCTAACTAGCCAAAAAGTCGGTTAAATAGATCTTATTTGTTCGAAGGTGATCCTATCCGAAACTGCATATCTACGACCGAAAGCCAAGTGAACCAAAAAAAATATTTATCTACCCCACTTTTATGGCCAAATCCTCTGGGTGAGTTTTTTCGCAAGAATAGTAATCCTGCAAGTGTTAAGTCCTGTTTTTGGGAATAGGCTTGGCCATCCATAATTTTGGGCAAAAGTTACCAACTGTAGCTAGCGGGGAGAGAGCAGCGACTACCAACCTGTGTGAAGAAGAAGAGCAGTAAAATCTAAACGCGAGCAGCTGACGTCGTCGTCCCCAATGCGGCTGGTTTAAGACCGATTTACGAGAAACGCGCGTGCGCAAAAAGGCCATTGGGACGTTTTGGGGTGGTGATTAGTCTGTGCATGCCAAGCGAGCAGTAGTGATTCGGGGAAATATGTGCGATCCGAGAAATTAATATCGGTGCCCAATGTTCGTCCCTAACCCCTCGGAGTACCCCGAACTGATGGGTGAAAAATACGAGAAAAAGCCAGAACCGCCCCGGTAAAGCCCAATCTATCAGTCTTAAGCCCATTTCCGGTTGGCTATTTAAATTTGGTGCACTTTTCTGGCAGTTAAAATAAAGGTTCCATCGGGTAACATGAGAAGAGATCAGTGAGCGAACAGAGAGAGGGAAGTAGCCCGGACTTGAACAAGTGAGAGAGCGGCTTCCCATAAGAGTAGGCGTTAGAGGGAGAGAAAGCATAGCTCAGAAGCATACTGGAGAGAGCAATGACCGTTGGAGCTTGTGCGAAAGGGAATAAGAATAGATAGTGGGTAGTTACATAAGATTAATTAATTTTTTTAGTGTATAGTTTGAGTCTTGTCATTTAAAAAAAAAAATGTCCCAAGGGCCTCGGTGCGAGTGTGGAAAAACCATTTAATAAATAAATTGTTCAAAATAATATACTTATACACCCTCCCAACAAGCAGAAACAGCAACAACCTCTGGGAAGCGCTTACGTTGGAGCCGAATGAAAAGTGAGTGGAACTTGTTATCTTTTTAAATGTTGAACCAATTTTTGAAAAATGAAATATGAATTTCCTCTTATGAGTTTTTTCCATTCGCCTTATGTAAAGCCACTGTTTGCCCAAAACTAACATGGGAACAGAAAACCCTTTGTTTACCTCAGTTAACATAACCAAAACTGTTAATTAACAGCGACGTATAAAAGCAAATTCAATCAAAGGGTAAACAAAGTGGTTTTGTTGTTTTGAATTGCTTGAAGAATTTAATCGGGAAAAGTACATCTTAAAACGTAATTAATTAAAGAATTATTTTTAATTTATATCTTAAAAATATTGAAGAAAAAAACCGAAGAAAGCTGTGAAATTTTATATTGTAATTTTTAGTCAGTAATAAATTATTATAATGTTTGCGTAAATACCTATTTTTTGATCCCCGCTAATTAACCTCTAACCCCATAAAACAAAAGGGGCCATGAATCAGTTTAAAGTGGAATTTCGTGGCCAAGGTTGGGTGGGCATACTGGGCCGCAGCAAGATCAGCGGACCCTATCCGATATCGCAAATTTTTTGCATGTCCTTCTAGCTGTCACACGTGTAACTTGTTCTCTCCGTCCGGTTTAGCATTTTTATACCCGTTACTCGTAGAGTAAAAGGGTATATTAGATTCGTGCAAAAGTATGTAACAGGTAGAAGGAAGCGTTTCCGACCATATAAAGTATATATATTCTTGATCAGGATCACTAGCCGAGTCGATCTAGCCATGTCCGTCTGTCCGTCCGTCTGTCCGTCCGTCCGACCGTCTGTATGAACGCTGAGATCTCGGAAACTATAAAAGCTAGAAGATTGAGATTTGGCATGCAGATTCTAGGGGTTAATACGCAGCGCAAGTTTTTCACGCCGATGTGCCACGCCCCCTCTAACGCCCACAAACCGCGAAAAACTGTGGCACCCGTCTGTATGAACGCTGAGATCTCGGAAACTATAAAAGCTAGAAGATTGAGATTTGGCATGCAGATTCTAGGGGTTAATACGCAGGCAAGTTTTTCTCGCCGATGTGCCACGCCTCCTCTAACGCCCACAAACCGCGAAAAACTGTGGTACCCACAGTTTTGAAGCTAGATTAACGGGAAAAAGAATGTGTATTCGTTTCTTCAATACATATTGATAGACCAAAGTGGGAAACCCCCCCTCCCCCCTAACGCCCACAAACCGCTAAAAACCTTGGCACCCGTCTGTATGAACGCTGAGATTTCGGAAACTATAAAAGCTAGAAGATTGAGATTTGGCATGCAGATTGTAGGGGTTAATACGCAGCGCAAGTTTTTCACGCCGATATGCCACGCCCCCTCTAACGCCCACAAACCGCGAAAAACTGTGGCACCCACAGTTTTGAAGCTAGATTAACGGGAAAAGGAATGTGTATTCGTTTCTTCAATACCTATTGATTGGCCAAAATAAACTACCCCCTCTCCCGCCTAACGCCCGCAAACCGCGAAAAACTGTGGCACCCACAGTTTTGAAGCTAGAGCAAAAGTGTAAACGCAATTTTGTTTGGGTTACTAACGCCTACCGAAATGTAGAAGAAATTTTTTAAATTTTTTGAAGCGGCTGCTTGGTTTGCCCTGCTTGAGACTGCTGACTTTAGCTGAGTAACGGGTATTTGATAGTCGAGGCACTCGACTATAGCGTTCCCTCTTGTTTTTGGTTCGTTTTTGCACGTTTTATTTTAATAATAAGATCGTAGGCCTCGTGGTATAGCACCCTTATAACATCCCTCCCAGTTGCCGACGAGCCAGTCAAGCCGAAGAAATATCAGACGTGCCGGCTGTACCCGAGAATTCCATCTTGCCTATATTTTCTAAAGGTTACCCATTATATGAATGAAAAATTAAGAATCATAGGAAGCGAGTCAGATATTGAAAACAGATACTCAAAATTCGAATTAATTCTTTATATTTACAATCACAAGACGAAACATAACGCTACGAACCAAATACCAGCCGACATATTAATGTACGCAGGAACCCCTGGCTATGACACACAAGAGAGAAAAATAAATAGGATTGAAAAATTAAATGAAAAACGCCAAGATTACGAGATAGATCCAAAATACAAACAGGCTCCCTTAGTGAAATCCAAAACGAAACATCCATTAAAAAAGACAGGAACTTTGAGAAAAATAGATAATAAACATTTCGAAGAAATAAATAGAGGAAGAAAAATAACTCATTATAAATCGAAATTCAAAAAGAAAAAGAAAAAGGCATTATAATAGCAAAACGTAATAAGAGAGGTGTATTCAATATAGTGGGATCAGTTTACAAGTACTTATTCGAAACGTTAGATCAGGATGATAAGAAGGAAATGGAAAAGAAAATAAATAATTTAGTAGATACTAGCATGATCATTGATGTGGTAAATAGCGGAATTGAAATAATCAACAAGTTAAGAGAAAAACTTGAGAAAGAGATCAACAGGTCAGCGTTTTAATATTTAATTTGCAACATTTCACTGAATACGTAGAAGATATTTAAATGGGAATGCAAATGACAAGGTTGGGGCTATTTAATTATTTAATTATTTAATCCAAAACAAAAACACGATTATCTGAAAAATATAAACCCTGAAAAATTGTTGAAAATCAAAACTTCTACTTGGCTTAAAACAGATACGAATGAGGTTCTGATTATTTCCCATATTCCTTAAGAGAAAGTTAAAACTCCAGTTTTCGAAATTATTCCTTATCCCGACGAAAATAATAATATTTTAACAGAAAACATTCTTGATAAATATTTTCTTTATGAAGACAAAATATTTAATAAAGAAACAGGAAAAGTTGTAATAAATGGAATAATTAGGCAAGAAAATACTGGGGTGTAAATATACCAAAACTTATAAAAAATTCTATTAACATGGAATATCACAAAAGCATTGCTAAATCAAAATTGCGTCAATAAAGAAATTTCTATAATTGGAAATAACCTCATAAAAATCCTTAAGTGTGCCATACAAATAGACGAATTTACACTTTCAAATTCAATGTTGGATTATACACAAAGCGTCTATGTTAATAATAATGTAACAAAACTAGAACCATTGTCTTATATAGAAACAAAAGAAATTGTAAAATCACATACAAAATATTACAATGTATTCCAAAAAATTACTTTAACAACATTCAATCATTATTATAAGCATTTTATTGTATTTATAGTATAAATTTAAGAGCATACCGAGAAAACTCATTGTAAAATACATATGTAAAACCAAAGGAAGAAACACCAAAGAGTACAGAAATTGTAAACGATCAACCAAATCATATTAACATAGAAGAAAATATAATGTTATACCCACGACTATCGACCTGAGGACAGGCCAAATTCAACGGATGGGGGAGTGACATATCCATAGTACCATATACTCCTATGTACATGTCCACGCACCCACACACACATGCAAGTTATCTAACCCCCCTTCAGCTCCAGAAATCACTATTCACTCGCGAATCACCATATGAATCACTCGTGACATGTCATTTGGCACCGGTGACGCACCGGTGATTTTTCATAGAGACATTTGTTCGGGATGTCCTACCCCGTCCCATGGTGACAAAATGAGTGACATTCTTTCGAAGACACTCGTTGTGACATCACGAGTGCCTTATACAAATTTTTTATATGAGAGGTCACCACCTTGTGACATGTCACTTAGTATTTCACGTGTGACTTTCAGAATTTTTTCAATGGAATGTCACTTCTGAAAATCCATTATCGTGTCACCTGTGTCATTGGTGATTTCATGTATGACTTTTTCCAAAATTTCATTAGCGATTTTATTAAAAAAAAATAAATTACGGATATATTTATATTCATTTAATTTATTTATTCATTTTATTTTATATATTCTGTTTTTTAAATTGTGTTATTTAAATTATTATGACTATTATTATTGTTATTATTATGTCTAGTTTTTTGTTTTACTAATTTATTTTTAATATTAAGAAAGGCCTTTCTGAGGCACTTGTCCGGGTCTTCAGAATTTTTCATCAATGCTCCTAAAAATATAAAAAGTATTATTATTTGTATTTATTTATTTATTAATATTATTTATTATTAATAAGCACTTTAACTTGTCACTTTCGGCTAATTGCCCGCGAACTTTCTAGGTTATTTTGCGAAACACATAACATAAAACACTTTTAAAATTGGTGCAAATTCACAAAATCTTAACATTAAGATTGCACTTACCTGACTTTGATTTTAATAGCACTTAATAGCACAAAAATAATTGATACGTTGAGTATGTAGCACTTGGGCACAAATTAAATAAATTGCTGAGCAAAAAACCACCTTCTCTTAAGAAATCCTCAAAAAGAATGTGATTGCACAAAGTCTTTTTCTCACCCCTTTGCCGTGCTCCTTTTGTTTCATCTTCGCTTTTGGCGCGTGCCAATGCTCATATACCCTTTCTGAAACCGTAAATATCCGACTATATAATTTTTATTTGTTTAGTAAAATTAGAATTTTTTATAGCTGTTACTAATTAAGAAATATTAAAGGATCAATTTTTTAAACCTAAATAAAAAATTAGATTATATAATAAAGTTTGTAAGGAACTTTCTTGGGCTGGGGTAGGCTCAGTCTGCCCAGGATCCTCTACAGATAAATTTGTAGATATCAGAAAGACGAGGTGGGGTCACTGGCCTGTGCCGGCCGGGAAGGGTGGCTGCGCGGACGCCAAACGGAAGTGCTTATTCGGAGCTATCACCAGCCAAATAAGTCCCTCGGCTCTCCGCTGGTTCCGTGGGTTACGGGCGTCGGCGGCGAAAGGGAACCTACAGACTGGGGTCACCTGTACCCCGCATGCGTGCACTGGGTGCACTTACTCTCGAGCCGACTAGAGTCAGGGTCGCGCGCTGGTTCCGGCGGGAAACTGTACGCTTATTTGCAGAAGATGACCAGACAAATAAGTGGCCAGTTCCGGGCGCTGGTTTCGGCGGGAAACTGTACGCTTATTTGCAGAAGATGACCAGACAAATAAGTGGCCAGTTCCGGGCGCTGGTTTCGGCGGGAAACGGTACACTTATCTGCAGAATATGACCAGACAAATAAGTGGCCGGTTACCGGCGCTGGTACCGACGGAAAAGGACAGGGCACTTATTCGGAGATATTACCAGTCAAATAAGTACACTGCCTTCCGCTGGTCCCGTGTGGCTCGAGTGGCGATCCCCGCTTCCCAAATTAGTAGACGACTCGGGCCGGGTAGTTTTCTGGTTTCACTTTTATTCTCGGTATTGGGTATTTACCCGCACTGTAGGTTCTGGTTTACTCTGGTTTACTTGGTTAACTTACTTCGCTAGTCCCGGTGTCCTGGCGGTGGTTTCGCTGGGTGACGGAGTCGTGCAACCGCTGCGTTCGGGCGTAGAAAACCAAGAGACCACTCACGCCGTTCCGCCAGGTCCACGTGTCTCGGTAGTGATCGCACTTAACGTAAAAATCGTCATCGCACTTAACGTAAAAATATTCATCGAGTATTCTTAAGAATATTTATCTATCGGCCTTCCTGGCCCCAAAATACCAACTAGAAAACACTTAAATACTAGACTTTACTATCGATCTATTCCTCCAGGGCTACGAGTCTTTTGTTTATTAAACCTAATAATGCCTCCGTGGCCATTTTAATTCTTGCCTCCGTGGCTGATTATTTTAATGCTGTCAAGAATGTGGGGGGTCAGTTCGGTGACTCCTCACACCCCCCCCTTTCCTCCGGTGAAGGACGTTGTACCACCTTGATTGTCCGACTGGCCGTGACGATGACGCGAAACTCGTGGCTATCGTACCGCCGCAGGATTCGCACGTTCCGGCGGTCGATGGCCCGGACGAAGTCCACTAATGTTGACGGTAGCCGACGTTCGTACGTGTTTACGTGCCAATCTTCTGGTGCTGTGATCCACGTTTCCTCGGCAAGGAGTTCTTCGACTTCCGGATGTTTTCCGAGAGTCCCCAGCAGTTCGTCCTCCTCGGCCAGGTTCATGAAGAGCTCGAGGTCAACTGTGTCTCCAGCGTCTAGGGCGTTGGACGGTGCCAACGGACTCGAGTGTTCGTCTGCTGTTCCTGGACCTGGATTGTGGACCGTCGGTGCAAGGGTGATGCCCTTTTCTTCAACGAGAATCCTTTGTCCCGGTGTCGTAGGTAGCGATCTTGGCTGAGAACCTGGCGGCGTGTCGTCGGATATCGGGTCCACTCTCGTGATGGGGTCTGGCGTCTTGGCCCTGACTGGCTCTGGTGGTCCTAATGGGTCCTGAGGATCCCTGTCTTCCCTCATGGGCGAACCCAGTAGCAGATCTACCGATATGTGGGGCTCGCTCGCTGCCGTTGAGACCGTGGGGCTTGATGAGCGCTCTTCCAACCCTGCCCATGCCGCCTTGGCTTCCGTTGGCGTGCACTGCAGGGGCGCACGGTTGCCTCCGGTATCAGACCGTCCGTCTCCGCCGACCGATGCACCTTCCCCCGAGGTTGCTGGCCATGGCACTCGTGGAGTGCTCTCCTCGATGCAGCGGGTGAGGTATCCAGGATCGAACATTGGTACCTGCATACTGTCGAGCCATGACGTGACTAGGAGGAAGGGCGTACCGTAGCCGATTCCTGATGGCTCCGCATCGTTTAGTAGTGCTAGGCGAGCGGTCGGTGGTCCGGCTGCCTCGAGTTCGGCTAGTGCCGCAACTACCTCGTCTCCTGTGGTTGGCATCTGCCCGTCTGCTGATCCGTCGCTGACTTCCCTTGAAATGACCGGGTGGAGCTTGACCGTGGATTGGGAGCTTGCTTCGCCAACCGCCAGGCGGTGTTGGTCATTCCCCGAGGACGCCGTTTCCGGTATGTCATGCGGTGTCGGCTGGTTGGTTTTCCCGTCGTCGGCTATCACTGAGTCCACGCTGCTGGTGGTGACTGAGACTGCGGATGCTGTGGTGTCGATGCTGAAGAGGTGGCCCCTTAGCCCATCCGAAGCCGAGCTTGTGGACATCGTGGTGCGTCGTAGGACGCGTGTTATGACTAAAAGTTCAAACCTGTTAGACACTACGATTACATGCTAGCCCTACCTACAGTGCGGTTGATCTGTTCATATTGTGCTACTTACAAAGTTTGGTTAACTAGTTTATTTTAGCGTTACTTATCTTGGTCTTGGCAAAACGGGTGTACCGCATCGATACACGTGCTACCAAGTGTGACTTCACTCTGCAAAGTGGACCTGTCGTCGCTTTGCTGTAGCTCCAGGAGAGGGTGGCTCGCCGTCGTCGTAGTCTGAGCCGTCGTGGCGGCCTCCTCTCGCGTTCGGATGCTTGGGGACTTCAACCCCCTCCGGTGGCTCTCCTTCGTGGTCTGATGATTCGTTCGTGGGGACGTCTGCTTCTCGGGAGGTCTGGTACTCCTTAAGGTCGGGTAGGCTGGCCGTCCGCCGTTTCCGAGAGCCTTTTAGCTGGAGTCGCACCACGTTTGGCGAGAGGAATTTGATGACCTTGTATGGCCCTGTAAATTTCGGGGCCAGTTTGGCGTTGAATCCCTCGCTCGCCTTGGAGAGGTGGTGTGTACGCACGAGCACCCATGATCCCACCGTGGGTCGCCACTCGCGTCGTCGCAGATTATAATACCGCTGTTGTTCGTGGGCCGCGCGCTGATTGTTCTCGCGGGCGATGATGTAGGCTTCCTTTAGTCCATGTACTCGATCTTCGGCCGTTTGGGGGGTGACGCCCGCGCCTGGCGTAACTTTGTCGTACCACGCCCCTGGCAAGCGAGGTTCCCGGCCTTGTACCAGGTAGGCGGGACTGAACCCGGTGCTGTCGGAAATGCTGGAGTTAATGGCCAGTGAGATCTCTGGTAGGTATTGATCCCACGTCCGTTGGTCTTCTGCGGCATACTGGGCGATCATTGTCTTGATCGTTCGGTTGGTACGTTCTGTCGGGTTTTGCTGAGGCGAGTAGGGCGCAGTATATTGGAGATTGACCCCTGCTCTCTTGCACAGTGACTTAAAGCCCCGACTTGTAAACTGGGCTCCGTTGTCACAGATCAGGGTACGAGGCGTTCCAAATCTGGCCAAGATGCGTTCGCGAAACGCCAGCTCTAGTTGGGCGGTTGTAGCCTTCCGCAGTGGTATGACTTCCACCCACTTTGAGAAGACGTCGAGAAAAACCAGCAGCATCGTGTTTCCCCGGCGAGACCGGGGCAGTGGGCCAACAAAATCCACGCTGACCATGGCGAAGGGTTCCTCGGGGCGACGGGTCAACATCTTTCCGGCTGGCTTACGTTGGTCTACTTTGAACCTCTGGCACGTCTCGCAGCTCCGGACGTGGCGGATTACGTCCCGGTGCATCCCCGGCCAAAAGTACCGTTGGGCCACTCGTCGAGTCGTCTTTCGTATGCCCAGGTGCCCTGCCGCAGGCTGGTCGTGGCATTCCTCGAGTATTCTTGGTCGGTGTCTTGTGGGAACACACAGCTTCCATGGGCTGTGTTCCTCGTCATGTGTTGTGCAGCCCAAGTGTCGGTATAGTTGCCCATTTTCCTGGACATAGTCAGGGAACTTTTCCGGCTGCGCGTTGATCTGGTCTATCTTGGCCCTGATCCATTTGCACGGTTGTCCGGACTCTCGTATCTGTTGCAAGGTATCCAAAGGTTGCCGAGATAGGGCGTCTGCGACTATGTTTTGGTTCCCCTTCCGGTAGTGCACATCAAATTGGAATTGCTGAAGCTCCAATGCCCAGCGAGCGATTCGCCCCGTCGGGTTCTCAATGGAATTGAGCCATTTGAGGGCAAGGTGATCGGTTATCACGTCAAACCTGTAGCCCTCTAAGTAGCATCTGAGCTTGCGAACGGCCCACACTATGGCGAGGCACTCCTTTTCGGTGGCCGAATAGTTCTCCTCGGCCTTGACTAGCCGCCGACTAGCGTATGCCACCACTCGCTCGCCTCCTTCAACTTGCTGGGTGAGCACGGCGCCGAGTCCGTAATCACTGGCGTCCGTTTGCAGCTGGAATTTTTGACCGAAATCCGGGCATGCTAGCACTGGGGCTCCTGTGAGTTTGTCTTTCAGGTCCTCAAAAGCGCGTTGTTGGGGTTCCTCCCAGAGCCACTTCTTCCCCTTCTTCAACAGGGCTGACATGGGTTGTACAACTGCTGCGAAGTTGGGTACGAAGCGTCGGTACCAGGAAGCGAGCCCTAGGTATCGACGGAGTTCCTTGCAGGTGGAGGGTGGCCTCAGCTCCCTGATGGCTGCGATCTTGTCAGGGTCCGTCTGGATGCCCGCTTCGCTGATCATGTGTCCCAAGTAAACCAGGCTCCGGCGAAAGAACTTGCATTTTTCCCGGTTAAGGCGTAGCTTAGCGTCTCGCAAGCGTCTGAACACTTCCTGTAGGTTTCGTACATGATCTTCCAACGTCAGCCCAATGACAATGATGTCATCAAGATACGCGAACGCGTGCGGTTCCATATCTGGCCCGATGACGCTATCCAACGCTCTCTGGAAGGTGGCCGGTGCGGAGTGTAGCCCAAACGGCATGACCCGCCACTGGAAAAGTCCACGTCCAGGGACCGTGAAGGCGGTGTATTCCCTGCTATCCTCGGCCATAGGTATTTGCCAATACCCATTTTTTAGGTCTAACGTAGAGATGTAGCGAGCATTCCTGAGGCGTTCCAAAATATGGTTGATGCGGGGAAGCGGGTAAGCATCTGGCACGCTGTGGGCATTGAGCTGTCGGAAATCTACGCACATGCGCATCTCCCCCGTCTTCTTCCTAACCAGAACAATAGGTGCACTGTGTGGGCTCCGTGATGGCTCGATCCTGCCATCTCGTAGCAGTTCGTCCACCTGCTCGCTTATGATCCGCTGCATGGCCGGATTCTTTGGGAAGTAGCGCTGCTTGAGCGGCTTTTCATCCCGCATGATCACGTGGTGTTCTGTGATGTGTGTCACCCCGGTCAGTCCCTCGAACTGCTCCAGTTCTTCCTCCAAAAACGCGAGGATTTTGGGTTCTATTGGGTCTTCGGTGAACGGTTGAAGCGGAGGTTCCTTCCTGTGTTCGGTAATGGCGGCTAAACTAGCCGTCGAGTTGCGGCTAGTAGCTGGGCCATCCTTTCGAAAAGGATTTCGTTGTCGTGCGATTCCGGCATCGGCTAGAGGGGTCAGCCCGTAGTCTGTTGTTCCCTTGTGGGTGGGGGCCCCCGTAGCCAAATTCCTTGGCGGGCCTTCCCGTGGTGGCCGGGTCCGCTGTACTGCTAGGGCGATCTTGCCGGACGATGCTGGTGTTGATGCGGCTTCGGTAGCCCGTGGCGCTGATGTGGCTGCTGGAGCCCTTGGCGATGCCGGCGTTGATACTTTGAGACGGGATCCGACTGATGCCGGCGGCCCTGGTTCTCCTGGGGGTTCAGAGGAAAGTTGTAGCATTGCTAGGCCACAGCTGATCGACGCTCGAATGCCGCACAGGAAGTCGATTCCCAGAATGACTTCGTCGAGGATTGAGGGCAAGACCAGCAGCGCCATCTCCGTTGTTTGCTGATCCAAAGTAACTCGCGCCCATATCGCCTTAGTGACGACTTTTGAAGATCCGTCCGCTAATGAAATCCGCGTCCGCACGTCTCTTGAGTTCGTGGCCGTGACCAGGTCTTGTGCCACTCGCTCGCTGATGAAGCTGCGGGTTGCTCCTGTGTCGAGCGTAGCTGACAGCGGTCTACCTTCGATGGTGACTGCCGCCACTATCCGGCCGTTCTCGAGCCGTAGAGGGTGGATTACTGTTGGGGAGGCGTGCGTGTTGTCCCCGTTTGCTCCCACGTCGAGCGAGGACTCGGTTCGTTTCCCGAACGGCGGCAGCAATTTATTGTTCGTATGCCCCGTCGTCCACATTCCCAGCAGAACAATACTGCGGGTCTTGTGCACTCCCTAGCGAAATGATTGCTCTCTCCGCAGCGCCGGCAGGCGTGCTGGACATCCACTATCCGGGTGTCGTGGTCGGAGATCATCTGGTTCGTGCCTTCCACCGGTAGTGGGCTTGCGTGTGTATCTCTGGCTGCAGGACGAGCCTCCGGCACTACTGTTCTTTGGTGTGGCTGGGGTCTGGGTCTCGTGCCCGTGCTTATCGAAGTGTAATTGGCAAGCGAGAGGTGCCGGTACACATCCCGATCCCGAGCGATCTCGTATGCGGCGGCTAGCTGCGTCAGTGTCGTGAGCGTGGAGAACTCGTGGCGTCTGATAAAGAGTTGGTACTCGGGGAGTAGGTTTTCATAGATCCGATCCAGTTCGCTCTCGGGGGAGTATTTTGCCCGTTGCATCATGAGCTTCAAATCTACAACGAAACTTTTAAACGGTTCCCCTGCCTTTTGGTACCTGGTCCGTATGGTGTCCTCTAGCCGCTGATAATATCTTGGGGGCAGGAAAAAGTCCAGAAATTCGCTGCGAAATAGAAGCCACGGTGTCTGGTGCATCCGATAAGCTCTGTACCAGCTCTCTGCGCGGCCCGTGAGTAAACCGGAGATGGCTCGGGGCACTTCGCTGGTCTGTACGTTGTATGCAGCTGCTCCCTCTTCGACGCGCTCTATGAAGTGCACCGGGTCCGACTCCCCGTCAAAGCTAACTCCCCACATACGGAGTTTCTCTGTCAACACAGCTGCTGATATGGAGTCGCGGGGTGCTCGGTTTGCAGAGGTCGTGGCGTTGTGTGTGGCCCCGGGGTCAGAGCTCAAGTGATTGGGTCTGGGCGAAGCGATTAGGCTGGGCACGTTTAACTTCAGACCTCCTTCCTCCAGCATCGGGGATGTGGCTCGCGGCTGGCCCTCCTTGGGGGACGGCGCCTCCGGGTATATTGCTTCCAGCTCGGCGAAGCGGCTCTGGATGCTCGCGCTGTGATCGGCTTCTCCAACGAATGCCGCCAAACGCGCTCGCTGCTCTGCCACCGTTCCTGTCTGTTCCAACCCAAATTCTTCCAGTAATGCCTCCAATTCCTCCTTTCGCCGGAACGAGATCCACCGTACGCCCATCGTGGTAGGCTTGGGTTCACTTTCTGATGCCCGGATGACTTCCTGCGGTCCGTCGCCAATGATTCGCGGCCTGTTATCCGTGGGGTTGGGATCGTGGGGTGCGTTCCCCGGCGGGATCTCCTCGTGGATTCTCTCTGTTGCTGGCTTAGTCTGCCTGTGCTCGCGGGGGTCCGGTGGCAGCGGCCAATGGCAGAACCTTGCTTACTTCAAGTACTAACAGCTGCGTCAGCCAGTGTGTACGATGCGTAAAATCTGCGTTCCCCGTCGGGGTGAGCTTTTCCGGAGCCTTTCTTGTTTCTCCTTTCCTTTCGTCCAAGCTGCGTCAGTAATGGCGGGCCCGCGTCACCAGTAGTTTCGATCTGTAGTAGCTGCGTCGCCAGTGGGGAGCGTCAAAATTCTAGGGGTGCCGTGATGCACTGCATCGACTGCTCGGCGACGCGGAACAGTGGGCAGCGGAGCGGGGGAAAAAAAAATGCTTGGTTGCCGGCGCTTGGGGTACCCTTCTGGGCGGCTCCGGGCACACGGCGGATTTACAGGTCTTTAGGCCGTAAATTAGGACACGCCGGCTCGTCCTCCTCGTCCCTGTTCGGGCGCCAATCTGTAAGGAACTTTCTTGGGCTGGGGTAGGCTCAGTCTGCCCAGGATCCTCTACAGATAAATTTGTAGATATCAGAAAGACGAGGTGGGGTCACTGGCCTGTGCCGGCCGGGAAGGGTGGCTGCGCGGACGCCAAACGGAAGTGCTTATTCGGAGCTATCACCAGCCAAATAAGTCCCTCGGCTCTCCGCTGGTTCCGTGGGTTACGGGCGTCGGCGGCGAAAGGGAACCTACAGACTGGGGTCACCTGTACCCCGCATGCGTGCACTGGGTGCACTTACTCTCGAGCCGACTAGAGTCAGGGTCGCGCGCTGGTTCCGGCGGGAAACTGTACGCTTATTTGCAGAAGATGACCAGACAAATAAGTGGCCAGTTCCGGGCGCTGGTTTCGGCGGGAAACTGTACGCTTATTTGCAGAAGATGACCAGACAAATAAGTGGCCAGTTCCGGGCGCTGGTTTCGGCGGGAAACGGTACACTTATCTGCAGAATATGACCAGACAAATAAGTGGCCGGTTACCGGCGCTGGTACCGACGGAAAAGGACAGGGCACTTATTCGGAGATATTACCAGTCAAATAAGTACACTGCCTTCCGCTGGTCCCGTGTGGCTCGAGTGGCGATCCCCGCTTCCCAAATTAGTAGACGACTCGGGCCGGGTAGTTTTCTGGTTTCACTTTTATTCTCGGTATTGGGTATTTACCCGCACTGTAGGTTCTGGTTTACTCTGGTTTACTTGGTTAACTTACTTCGCTAGTCCCGGTGTCCTGGCGGTGGTTTCGCTGGGTGACGGAGTCGTGCAACCGCTGCGTTCGGGCGTAGAAAACCAAGAGACCACTCACGCCGTTCCGCCAGGTCCACGTGTCTCGGTAGTGATCGCACTTAACGTAAAAATCGTCATCGCACTTAACGTAAAAATATTCATCGAGTATTCTTAAGAATATTTATCTATCGGCCTTCCTGGCCCCAAAATACCAACTAGAAAACACTTAAATACTAGACTTTACTATCGATCTATTCCTCCAGGGCTACGAGTCTTTTGTTTATTAAACCTAATAATGCCTCCGTGGCCATTTTAATTCTTGCCTCCGTGGCTGATTATTTTAATGCTGTCAAGAATGTGGGGGGTCAGTTCGGTGACTCCTCACAAGTTAAATATAACATTTAATGAGTTAAATGTACTTTTTTAATTTAATTAAAATTACCTTCTTTTTATAATCAAATTATTTAAGTTTAAAAAACAAAAAAAAATAGTTTATTTTCGAAATGCAATATTGCTCAAAAAATGTAAGGGCATACACATGTCGCTGCGTCACACAAAATTTACCGGCCAAATTTTGGGTGCTAGCTGAACATAACTGTAAAGCGCAAAAGAGAATAACAGACCGCCCGAAATTTGTCACTGCTAGCGTCGAGTGCAGTCAGATCATAAGACTAAGAAAGAGAGCGCAATAAAAAAATATCGGCTATTCTTTCTCGCACGCCGAGGCTGCGCCGACTGCTCTGCTGACGTCGGCAGCGGCCATGCGTTTGGACAAGTGACTTTGTTACCGACGTGACGCCAGAACTGAAGGGCCCTGAAACCAGGCCACTTATGGCTTTTATAAACAAAAATTTCAATCTCTGCATTTGCCTTTGTTTTTGCCTTTGTCTTTGAGGTCCGATCTTGGCTTCCCAGCTAAGTTAAACAAATCAAAATTAAAGTAAACATCAGCTTTCGTTCGAAGCTCAATCAATTGCGTCTTTTGCGTTCTAATTGTCCACCAAATTGCATCGGTCAGCATAATTGAATTTCACAATAAGATGCGACAGTTTCATCTTAAGCTTTTAAATCCAAGTTCTAAAAGCTCAAAAAGAAAAGCTCCTGGCCGAGGTTTATTGGACTTGGTTCAAGATTAGAGTAGTGAGTCCGAATTTAATCGAGACCGCGATCGGTTAAGAATCTTAAAGAAGTATCAAAGTGCCTAAAAATAATTGTGTTAATAATTTTCAATAAAGGTCTTGCACCAAAATATATTTAAAAATAAAAAATTAATTTTTTTATTTAATTTGTCCGGCTGATAATTAATTGGCGCCCAACGTGGGGCCGCGTCATTAAAAAGTTCCAAATAAATGTTTAATGAAAAATAAGTTAAATATAAACGGAGCTCGCGCGGTCAATAACCCGCGGTCAATAACTAATGAATGAAGATCAACCCAAAACCCCACAGAAGGAAGACCCCATCGGGACAGTTTCGTGAGAAATTAATTTAAAATAATAAAAAATTAAAACATTTTAATTTAAGTTCAGGGAATTGAGAAAAATAATATAATTGATAAAAATAATAAGTTAGATTTGCAAATTAAAAATATCATCGAAAAACAATCTGGAAGATTTAATAAATAGCTTTGGTGAATTTAAAATTAATAAGAAAGGAAGCTAACTTCGGCCAACCGAAGCTTATATACCCTTGCAGATTATTCGAATTCAATTTGAAATTACAAAAATGATAAATTTAAACTTGCAAACAAAAACGAACAATATTATAGCAGTTTAGGTATTATATTTACATTAATTGATCGATCCTTACTATGGCAGCTATATAATATAGTCGTACGATTTATGTTAAATTTAATTCGAAATTCTGAAATAATAAAATAAAGTTATATTCCAGAGTAGAAGAGAATACAATAAAAATTAACAAGGCTATAATTTTGTTTCTATAGAAACATATATTATTACATGCTGGCCAGGGGAGGCAGGGCCAGGGGGTACATCCCGCGCTTTCCGCTTCACGCCTCTGTTTTGGTTTTTCCTCCTTCCTATTGCTTTTCGCCCACGCTTTCCCAAGTTCCGCAAACGATCGAGCTGATCAGTGTTGCGAAACCCCGGACAGAGCCCAGCTCACTATAGGCTGGATGACCACTTTAGGTGGCCAAAAGTCATTTTTTGAAAGTCCTTAAAATTAAGATACAATGACGTCATTCTGTTAGGATAACATCAGAGCTTAATGTTACGTACCAGAAATTTTAACAGAGGCTCGCACTGTTAAGGTACAGGCTGTTAAAAAACAGCTGTTGGCAGTGATGTGCACATGTGCGATTTTTGCCGAAAACAACAATTAAATAAAAATTAATAAAAAGTGCATTTATCTAAGTTTTTAAAACACAATATATAATGGCATCGAAAGATAGTGGTTTGTACTTTGTGTTTGTGATGTCCAACTGTTGGAATTGATCGTGCTGTCCATGTAATTTAGTATTTTTAACAACCATTCGACGTGTAGTAAAATGAAATAAAAACTAATCTTTACATAGAGTAACAAAACGAATGTGACCTAGTTTCACCTTAATATTTATACTGTGTTGTAGAGTATTCAATTCTTTTTCATATGAATGTAATCTCAAAGTCCACTTTTGCCCACTTTCTGCGAAATTTTACTTTTCAGGTCGCAACCTCAGGTTTCAAAATGAAGAGTTGCTTGGCATTTGGAGGTCTGCTGCAACGAGCAGTTCCTATGGGAGCTATATGATATAGTCGTCCGATTTTTCTAAAATTTAATTCGAAACTCGGGACAGTTAAAAAAATTATATTCCCAAGAGCAAAATGTAATCTGTCAAAAAACACCGAAGATATAATTTTTTTTTCATTATTTTTCCGATCCTTCCTATGGGAGCTATAAGATATAGTTATCCGATCCGGCTGGTTCCGACTTATGTATATACTACCTGCGATAGAAAGACGACTTTTGGTAAAGTTTCATCTCGAGTAACATGTGAATTCAATGATATGTATGTAATTCCTGGCACAAGGGGTCGGTGACACGCCTATTTTTTTTTTTTTAAATATGTTCCTTGACACATTCTGAGCCCAAATCAAAAAGACGGACTTAAATAATTTGTTTTTTTAAAGTTAAGTTTCATGTTCATGTTTTTTTATATTACTTTAAGTCACTAAACATGTAATTCCTACTAAAAAAAAGGGCGGTGCCACGCCCTTTTCCTCAAAATATGTTCCTTTGCTTATTATAAACCAATATCAAAAAACAGAACCCAAATATCTCGTTTAGTTTTTCAGTTATTAATTTTGGCCACAAAAAGTGGTCATCCAGCCAATAGTGCAGCTGATCAAGGCTAGCGTTGCCACCCTGCCCACTTGCGGCCAGTGCTGCCAATCAGCCAGTGCTGCCATTAGGCCAGGGTTGCCACCTCGCAGATACCGCAGAAGACGTGCGAAAAAACGTTCGCCGCATCAAGCGCACAGCAAAAGGTGACCTCCTCCTGGAACTGGATGGTGCGTCAAGGGACGACACCCAGTCCATCAGGGAAAGCATAGGCAACGTCCTCGGCGATCGTGCCTGCGTTCGGACAGTAGTGGAAGAGGCCCACGTTGAAATCCGCGACCTAGACGAGCTGACCACCAAGGAGGAGGTAGCAGCAGCCGTTCACGCGCTAACGGGCCACCAAGTGGACGCTTCCATCGTCAAAGCGCTTCGCCCAGCTTACGCGGGCTCAAAAATGGCGGTGCTCGCACTTGCGCCTCAAATAGCCGCAGAACTCCTCTCAGAAGGGAGGGTAAAGGTGGGCTGGTCGAATTGCCGGGTCCGAGAATGGGCATCCGAACGGCGGTGCTACAAGTGCCTCGAATTTGGGCATATTGCTCTCCGTTGCAAGAGCGGAGTAGACCGCAGCGACTGCTGCCTGAAGTGCGGGCAACCCGGGCATAAGGTCGCAGACTGCTCGCAGGAACCAAAATGCTTCCTATGCGACCGAGCAAAGAAGGCAGACGTGAAGCACATAGCGGGCAGCAGGAGATGTCCTATGAGCAAAAAATCGTCGGAGAAGTGAAAATCATCCAGATTAACATAAACCACTGCGAAGCCGCGCATGACCTGCTCAGCCAGACCGTGCGAGAAATCCAAGCGGACGTAGCGCTAATCAGTGAGCCGTATAAAAAGACCCCCGGGCCAAACTACATATTGGATGCGGAGAAGTGCGCAGCGATTCTGACGATCGGCTCATCCCGACCCCAACAAGTGCTCGTTGGATCCTACTTCATCCGGGCTATGGTGAACGAACTATTCATTTATAGCTGCTACCTACCACCACGCCTCTCCCTCACGGAATTCACATCAGTTCTGGACAAATTGGTGGACGATGCACGGGGAAAAAGAAATGTGGTCATCGCCGGGGACTTCAATGCATGGGCCGAGGAGTGGGGATCGGTCTACACGAACCCCATTGGGAAAACTCTGCTCGAAACCTTCGCGTCACTCGATGTAGCCCTATTAAACACTGGATCGGAACACACCTTTAGAAGAGGCGGAGCCGGCTCAGTCGTGGACCTCTCCTTCTGCAGCAGCTCGCTTTTTCAACAAGCCCGATGGCGCCTTGGAGAAGTCTACTCTGCGAGCGACCATAAGGCCATAATCTTGGAAATAATGCGCAATCGACCGGCGGCAGCAGCCCCAGCACACAGTCGCTTTAATCCAAAGACGCTCCAGGAGGACGCGTTCCACAGAGCATGGGGAGACCCGGGTATGGGCGAGAACGCGGAGAGCAGCGTTGAGAAGCTTATGGGAGTCATGGCGACGGCATGCAGAGCCAGCATGAGGGAAACGAGGAGTCACCACCGTAACCTAGAACCGGTCTACTGGTGGTCAGGAGAGATCGCAACAGCCCGCAGCGATTGTCTGCGTGCGAGAAGACTGCATCAGAGGGCGAGAGGTCGCATAAACCTTGAGCTCAGGCGGCAGGAGTACGCCGAAAACCGCAGGATACTAAAGAGACTCATTAAGCAGTCAAAGAGGAAATGTTTCCTGGAACTCTGCGACGCAGCCGACCAGGATCCCTGGGGTTCAGCCTACAAAGTGGTGGTTAAAAAGATGAGCCAGGCAAAGCCCCTTGGCCCAGGAGAAGCCAACAGAACAAGGGAAATAGTACAACACCTGTTTCCATCGGTGCGTCCAGCTCCACAGCGCGAACGGGTAGCACCAGCCGCTACACCGCCGAGTATCGTCCAGCCGGATGAAATACGGAAGTTAGCCAGGGACTTGCCCCTAGGAAAGGCTCCAGGACCGGACGGCATCCCGGACAGCGCAGTAAAGCTGTCTATGCTCGAGCACCCTGAAGCATTCGCTGACACCTTTAACCATTGCCTCTGGGAAAACACCTTCCTGAAGCGGTGGAAGATTCAGAAGCTAGTCCTGCTACCCAGGCCGAACAAGCCACCAGAGAACCCGTCGTCGTACAGGCCAATATGCCTGATCGACCATGTAGGCAAGGCACTTGAACGGTGCATCAGCAACAGACTGCAAGAAGCCATCTCCGCGGCCGGGGACCTGTCACCCATGCAGTTCGGCTTTAGGAAGGCGAGATCAACGGTGGATGCGATCTCGACAGTGAAGGACATCGCTTCGAAGGCAATAGAAGGCACAAGATGGCGGGGAGGCAGCAAGGAGTACTGCCTAGTCGTGACCCTGGACGTTAGAAATGCATTCAATTCGGCGCGCTGGGATGCTACACTGGAAGCAATCCGGCAGCTAGGCGTACCAGAGCCCCTCGTAGGCATCGTACAGTCCTACTTCAGCGACCGCACCCTACTCTACGACACGGATAGAGGGACAATGGAGCACCAGATCACCTGTGGAGTACCCCAAGGATCCGTCCTTGGACCGCTGCTCTGGAATGCGATGTACGACGGAGTCCTAAGGTTGGCACTGCCAGGGAGAACGAGCGTGGTAGGCTTTGCGGACGACATAGCAGTCGTAATCGTGGCCAAAACCATCCCGGAAGCGGAGCAACTCGGAAACGAAGCAGTGGCATCTATCGAAGAGTGGCTCTCGTCGGTAGGCCTCAGCATAGCGCACCACAAAACCGAGGCGGTCCTCATATCCAGCTGTAAGGCGGTCGAGACAGCGTGCATCGAAGTTGGAGGCGCCTATGTACGCTCAGCAAGAGCAATACGCTACCTGGGAGTCATGATAGACACGAGACTGTCATTCAGGGAGCACCTGTTCGAAGCGAACAAAAAGGCCGCCAACGTCGCTAGAGCTCTGGCGCGTATAATGCTCAACACCAGAGGACCAAAACAAGGGCGCCGACTCCTCCTGCAGTCGGTAACTCGGTCAACAATGCTGTATGCCGCCCCTATATGGGCCGAAGCTGTTAACACGGAGTCATACATAAAGGGCCTGGTATCCACCTACAGGCTATGCGCTTTGAGAGTCTGTTCCGGATTCCGCACGGTATCAGACGACGCAGCCCTGGTGATCTCCGGAATGGTCCCCATAGACCTGCTGGCAATCGAGGCTAGGGAGGTTCACGAAGAAGTCAAAGCTCTTGGAAGGCGATGCACTCCCCCACAGAGACGCGACATTAAAACTAGGGCGAGGGAAAGGAGCTTAGGAGCATGGCAGGCCCGCTGGCAGCAATCCACGAACGGACGCTGGACCTTCCAGGTCATTCCCGACATCAAGAGGTGGATGCAAAGAGGAAAAGGAGAAGTCAACTTCTGGCTGACACAGATCCTAAGCAGACATGGATGCTTCAGGAGCTACCTGACCAGATTCGGTCACGACGACGACCGCAGCTGCCCCCAATGTGGAGTGGAGGAGACCGCCGAGCACGTGATCTTCACCTGCCCTCGGTTTGAGCGGGAAAGGGAAGAATTCCTAGGCGAGACCAGGGACCCCGTTGCCCTGGGAGACCGCATGATCTCAGATGAAGAGTTCTGGGCCCAGTTGAGCAACTTTGCCGCCGTAGTCATGAAGACCCTACGGAGAATAGAGAGAGCTCGAGACGAAGTTCGACGAGGGACCTTGAGATGAGCCCCCTGAGCCCCAGAGTAAATCCTGACCCTGCGAAGCAAAGCCACGCGGTAGTCCCGCAGGGATGTCAGGAACCAAATTCTTCTATAATCTACTATATTCTCTTCCTTACTATACTTTCCATGTAAAAAACTCTGTACGCACCACTCCCACATCTCTATAAACCCATTCCCCATAATAAACAGACTGATTAAAAAAAAAAAAAAAAAAAAAAACATGTATGTATGAACATACATATGTTTGTACATATGTACACACATTTGTACACACATTTGTAATTGTTATAAAAAAGAGGCTGCCGACTTTTAACTTAAAATATTCTATGTACATATGTAAGTACATATATATGTATATATGTATCTATTTTTCTCCTGCAAATTGATAATAATATAAAACATCTTGTTTACATATGAACATATGTATGTATGTATGGTTATAAATTTAAATTTAGTAAATTGATTAAACATCATTTTAACAAATAAACATTTTTAGAGTTTTTTATATTCAAAATAATAGATTACATTTACCGGATCAATTACGAAAGTTTTCAAAGTAAATACAAAACAACATTGATTATACTATGTATATTAGTTACTATTTAGAATAGTAAAAAGTACGATGGCCACTTTGGATTTGAATATGAGTATATTTTTTAAATAAAATTCTCTTTGATTTGATTATTTTTATATTTGACCGAAGGTTTAAATATGCTTTTTATTAAAATCGATGATTTATTTATTTAATTTAACTATGAAAAGTAGTAAATGAAATCAACTAAAAAAATATTTGATTTTACCATGCGTTTTTTCTACCAGTGTAGAAGGACTAAAGGAAAAAATAGTTTACTATATTGAAAAAGAGCATTCAAAGATAAATATGCAAATTCCTTTTAGAACAGACATAAAGGGGGAAATAAATCTTATTCACGACAGGCCAATATACGGGAAACAATATCCGTATGCTTTCTCTGTCACCGACTTTGTGAATAGCGAAATCAGTAGAATGTTATCAGAAGAAATTATAAGGCCTAGCCGAAGTCCTTACAATTCACCAGTTCTGGTGGTCCCAAAGAAAGGAGAAAATCAAGACGGAAGCCGTAAGTTAAGACTCGTAATTGATTATAAAAAATTAAATGAAAGTACTATACCTGACAGGTGCCCAATGCAAGACCCATCAGTCTTTCTATCCAATTTGAGGAAAGCAAGATATTTTTCAACAATAGATTTAGAATCAGGTTTTCATCAGATATTAATGAAAGAATCTGATGTCGAAAAAACATATTTTCAATAAATAATGGAAAATACGAATTTTTTAGAATGCCATTCGGATTAACAAATGCACCAAGAATTTTTCAGCGAGCAATGGATGACATCCTAAGAGAGCAAATAGGGAAAACATGCCATGTCTACATGGACGACATTATAATATTCTCAAATTCCATTGAACAACACTATGAAGACTTAAACAAAATTATAAATATATTATTAAATGCAAACATGAAAATCTCTTTGGAAAAATCAAAGTTTTTTTAACGCGAAACCAGTTTTTTAGGATACATCGTATCTTATAACGTCATTAAGACAGACCCAGAAAAAATTGACACCATTACTAAATATCCGCTTCCAAAAAATATTCGGGAACTAAGAATTTCAAAAAAGTTGTCAACAAAAGAGATAATTCAGCTGGATGACCCAGCTATTAAAGCTTTTAACGAGTTGAAAGAAAATCTCATTGCTCAAGTAGAATTAGTTCAACCGGACTATAATAAACAAGAGAGAACGCTATAGTCGAGTGCCTCGACTATTAGATACCCGTTACTCATCCAAACAACTTTAATATAAATATGCCTTCTTGTATGTTTTTCGCCGCTCGAAGGAGAGGGGGTGGGTCATTTTGGTCAATCAATAGGTATTGAAGAAACGAATACACAATTCTTTTCGCGTTAGTCTAGGTTCAAAACTGTGGGCGCCACAGTTTTTCACGGTTTGTGGGCGTTAGAGGGGGCGTGGCACATCGGCGTGAAAAACTTGCGCTGCGTATTAACCTCTAGAATCTGCCTGCCAAATCCCAATCTTCTAGCTCTTATAGTTTCGGAGATCTCAGCGTTCATACAGACGGGCGCCACAGCTTTTCGCGGTTTCCCATTTTGGTCAATCAATAGGTATTGAAGAAACGAATACACATTTCTTTTCGCGTTACTCTAGGTTCAAAACTGTGGGCGCCACAGTTTTTCGCGGTTTGTGGGCGTTAGAGGGGCGTGGCACATCGGCGTGAAAAACTTGCGCTGCGTATTAACCCCTAGAATCTGCATGCCAAATCCCAATCTTCTAGCTTTTATAGTTTCCGAGATCTCAGCGTTCATACAGACGGACAGACGGACAGACAGACGGACAGACGGACAGACGGACAGACGGACAGACGGACAGACGGATATGGCTAGATCGACTCGGCTAGTGATCCTGATCAAGAATATATATACTTTATATGGTCGGAAAAGCTTCCTTCTACCTGTTACATACTTTTGCACGAATCTAATATACCCTTTTACTCTACGAGTAACGGGTATAAAAATTTACCCTGACCACCGACGCTTCGGACGTCGCAATTGGTGCAGTTTCATCTCAAGAAGGTAAACCGATTACTTTTATTTCGAAAACATTATCTAAAACAGAACAAGTTTATGCAACTAATAAGAATGAACTTTTAGCTATAGTATGGGCTCTTAAAAATCTAAGAAATTACTTATACGGAGTGATTGGAATTGAAATTCAAACCGATCATCAACCACTTTCTTTCGCAATCTCTGATAAAAATCCTAATATAGAAATGAAACGCTGGTATTCCTTCATCGAAAGTTTCACACTAAAAGTCATTTATAAACCAGGTACAACTAATTTAGTTGCAGACGCCTTATCAAGGATTCAGATTAACAACATAACTGAAAGTAACGAATCGGTATCAGATCAAAACACTCAGCACTCAGTAGAGAGTAAGTTTGAGAATGTTATACAAGAAACCCGAAAACCCTTAAACCAATTTAAGCAACAATTGCTCAAAGCAACGGGGAGGTATACAATACATGAGTCGATTAATATATTCGAAAATACCAGAAATATATTAGAATTTGACACTCCCGAAAATTTGATATTAATCCTAAGAGAATACATTCCTCCTAATATAACAGTAGGTATTTATTGTACTTTAGAGGACTTTTATAGAATTCAAAAAGCACTTAAAGAAAATTTTATAAATAAATTTTTGTATTCAAGAATATTTGTCCAAGATGTGGAAAATTCTGAAGACAGAGCACTTATAATCGAAGAAACACATTGTAGAGCACACAGGGGACTTGACGAAAATTATAAACAAATCAATAGATTGTATTATTGGCCAAACTTACTCACAAAACTAAAAGAATATATAAAAAATTGTAAAATTTGCAATGAAAACAAATATAACCGACATACAATTAAAATTCCAATTGGAGAAGCCCCAATCCCAAGTAAAGAAGGTGAAAATTTACACCTTGACATATATTACGCGCAAAGTCTCACTTTCATAACTTGCATTGACGCCTATTCAAAATTTCTAGTAGTAAAAGAAATCCAAAATAAATTAAATATCGAAAACAAAGTAATGGAATTACTTCAACAATTCCCACAAGCCAAAGTATTAATGACAGATAATGAACCGAGCTTTACCTCGGCCCAATTTAAATCTTTTGCACAAAGGTGCGGTTTAACTTTACATTACGCAGACCCGAGGCACAGTACCTCAAACGGTCAAGTTGAAAGGGCACATTCTACATTAACAGAATTAGCTCGATGCATTAAAGATGAATTTAATTTAACTGACTATTCCGAAATAGTAATTAGAGCCGCTCAAGAATATAATCAGAGCATTCATTCATCAACGAATCAAAAACCCTTTGACGTACTATACAATAAAATAGAGCACGATAATATTCCTCAAATTTTAAAATATACACAAGAAAAAATGTTAGAAACACACAATGATAACAGAAAAGAAAAACAATATCATGTAGGACATGTAGTTTATGAAAAGAAACACGAGGAAAGAAATAAACTTAAAACTAGATATAAAAAACAAGTAGTTAAGGAAAATTTACCTAACAAAATAATAATCAACAGTAGAAATAGAATTATTCACAAAGATAATATAAAATTCTAAATATTTATATATTACTTTATTTTACCTTTTCCAGAAAATGTTTTATCTCATGGTCATACTACATCTTATTATATTTAAAAAATCAGAAATAATTGACTATACAAGTCACGAGTATCTTCTATTCAAGGATAATAAAGACGTATTGAATTTTTTTGGCCAAATGAAAAAGCCAATTGAAAATTTGTAAAGTAGGTTTTATAATATTAGGTTCGAAGTACAAAATAATTTTTTTTCAAATAAATCAAAAACAAAATGGCGGCTGTGCAGCATTTCTTCGTAGGCCCTTTTTTGTTGAAGGGGGTCCATGGCCGGAAAGCTAACGTCCTTAATTTTTGAACTAGATTTTTGATCTAAATTTTGTTAGTTTCTATACATCAACAGCTATCGACACACGTAGGATTTTTGCGATATATTGATTTTTTGCAAAATGGTGAGTGATTGAAAAAAAGTGATTTAAAAAGTCACAAAATTGTTGATAAAAAAAAAAGCAAGCAATATAAAAAAAAATCCTACGTGTGTCGATAGACATAGGTATTTTGAATATGCTGTCAAAATTTCAGATCGATCGATTAAGATTTGTTCGAGTTATGTTTCCGGCAGTCTCAAAAAAAGTGGTTTCGAGAAAAACGCGTTTAAAGTTTTAAGGTGCCTGGGATATACAAGTTATGTGACCCATTACTTAGGGGCCCTTGCCCAATTTATAAACAACTTTGAGCCAAGAGCTCTTTTCCAAATAACTCTGACTGACTCCAAGATTAACCCAGAGTCAGCTATTTCTTTAAACAAAGCTTCCAATCGATTCCCACCCAGATCAGTTTCACACTCTCCGCTTCAAACGGATTCTGTAAACATCCAAGCCGATATTGTAAACATCAGAGCCCCAAAAAGGGAGCCCCAAGTCCGCTAACATAAACATCGATTTCCGGCAGAATCTCAATTCTGCAAAATTTCAATTTCTAATTTAAGTGACAAATTTCATCATCCCATTTTCCGACTCTCTTGGATGATTCTCTTAATCAGATTTTTGAGATAAATCTCTTAAGCCGAGGTTTGATTATTGATTATTGAACCAAAGTCAAAGCAGTCCGTTTTTGAATCCGAATCGATCAAGTCGACAACATAATCATAAAGAGCAGTGTAAAATAAGTTCGGTACTAATAAGTGTTGTGTAAATTAGTGAATAAAGAATTATAAAATAAAAAATAAATTTTTTTAATAAATTCACTAAGCGAAAATTTAATTGGCGCCCAACGTGGGGCAGTGCTATTTTAAAATTCCTGAAATAAGTTTTAAAACAAAACAGTTTTCGAAAACAAAAAAAGGGAATTCGCGCTGCTCCGAAACCTAACCGATGACATTATAAAAAGTGTTTGCATCGTAAAAAAATAGCTAAAGGAGGAAATCAATAAATGCAATAATCCCCCTTTATTTGCAACAACTCGTAAATTAGTGACCGTAACTAAAACTACACCGTTCAAAAAAACTTACTCTCAAAAATCAAAACAAAAATCAAACGGATAAATAAAAGCTAAAAATTTTAAATAAAAACTTTACTAAAACCAAAAATCAAACGAATAAATAAAGACAATCAAGTACAAGTTAAACAAAAGGAAGAGCTGAGAAATAAATAGAAGGAAGTGCAGAGAAATAAATAGAAGGAAGAGCCGAGAAATAAATTGAAGGAAGAGCTGAGGGCCATCCCTCGCTATACGAAGACCCCAAACAGGATCATCAAAAAGAAGACATCCCATATCCAAGGAAACTAAGGAGAAAATTAGTGAGCTGTTTAATTATAGTGTTATATTTTTAAAAAAATTTTTTACTCAAAAAAATTAATTAAAAACAAACAAGGTGGAAGAATTAATCAACGATTTTGAAAAACTCCTAACCATGACTCAACCCTTACCTAACATGGCTTCTAGCAGCCAGATGGTTAATGTAAGCGATTTAATAGCACAAATAGTTAATAATGAATTGAGTCCTTTAAAAAACGAAATCGCGAGTTTAAAGTCACAATTAAATCACAACATAAAGAAGGTTGAGGAATTCAAGGTGGAAGATATTGATCCAAACGTAAGGTGCGATACTTCTTATGAAATCATTAAGTCGGTTCGAGAATATAAGGGCGAAGAGGATAGTTATGTTAGCTGGAGAGAATCGGCGGAAATAGCAATGGGACAATACAAAAGGGGAAGTGAAAAATACTTTTCGGCACTATCTATTCTTCGGAATAAAATTACAGGCATTGCCAATGATGCTTTAACTCATAATGGAACCGTATTAAATTTTGACGCAATAATGGCAAGACTAGATTTTGTTTTTAGTGACAAGCGACCCATACATATTTTGGAACAGGACTTAAGTGTAATAAGTCAGGGAAAATTGTCAATTATGGAATATTATAATTTGGTAAATAAAAAATTAACTCTCTTAATTAACAAAACCATTATGACTCATGGTAGGAATAAACCAATTACATCTGAACTTAACGAAAAACATAGAAAGACAGCATTACGAGTGTTCATAACTGGCCTTAACGGCCGTATTTCAGATGTAATATTTTCAATGAATCCAACAGATTTACCAAACGCAATGGTAATAGTACAAGAACTCGAAAGCAACAATTTGAGGGCCCAATTCGCGAATAACTTTATATCATCACAACGCAAGACTAATGAGTCAAATTCATATGGGCAACAAAACTCAAATAACAAATCCAGACAAAATAACTATAATAACTATAATGGTAATAGTAATTATAAGAATACAAACAACTTGAGGTTCAACCAACTGGATAATCAGAATCAGAATAAAAATCAAAACGGGAATCAGGGCAGATCATATTATCCCCAACATAATACCCAAAATCAATGGAATTCCAATAAACCTCAACAGAATAGACCAGAACCGATGGATGTTGACGAATCCATACAGATTCAGAATAGGCCAACATATAACAACAATCAGGGATATAAAAATTATAGCAATACTAATA
This sequence comes from Drosophila mimetica, assembly GCA_037075245.1. Taxonomy (NCBI): domain Eukaryota; kingdom Metazoa; phylum Arthropoda; class Insecta; order Diptera; family Drosophilidae; genus Drosophila; species Drosophila mimetica. The sequence continues at coordinate 27,503,694 of JBAMCH010000007.1, read as the reverse complement.
ATAACCAGAATAGATGGAATCAGAATAGAAGGCTTGAGGCACCCACAACTCAGCAAGATCAACCACAGAATAAAAGACAGCCAACAGGAACGGTCAACCAACCGGTTAATAAAACAATGCGTCTAAACAACATCGAAGAGGATCATTTTTTAGGAGAGAATCCGGAGTAGGATTACCCTACATAATAAGGAAAGATAGTAAGCTAAATAAAAAACTTAAAATTTTAATTGACACAGGGGCAACCTCATGCTATATCAGAACGGGGATTTATAAAAATAAAAATGAACTTCCAATATATAAAAGAGTATCTACGGTTAATGGATATTCAATAATTAAATATTATCACATGGTAACGATATTCGATACACGATACACATTCTATGAAATAGATGGGCTAGATTCAGACTTATTAATAGGATACAACCTATTGAAAAAAATAGGGGCGATAATTGACACCGAAAAAGGGACTATGAAATATAGGGACAAAGAAGAAAAATTGATATATGATAACGAGAGCTCATGCAACCAACTTTCATTATCTGAAGAAAAAACCATTCTTCCATTGAAAGAATTTATTATAAAAAAATACTTTGATGAAAAGGCCTTAATCAGAACTGACTCTGAAGAAGCCAATCAAAGCATTACAAGTTTGGGATTCAAAAATCCTGAACGCGCCGTCGTAGATCTATCCGACAACAGTACAAGTTTGGGACACAAAAATCCTGAACAAGCCGACGTTGAATTATCCGTCATCAATAATAGTTTGGGATATAAAAATCCTGAACAAGCCGACGTTGAATTATCCGTCTTTAAAAATAGTTTGGGATATAAAAATCCTGAACACGCCGACGTAGAAGTATCCGTCACTGAAAACTTAAACAATCTCAATTGTGAAATTAGTAAAAACATTTCCGATATGAGAGACCAAATATTAATGAAAGTCGAAACTGAGCATTCAAAAATCAACTTGCAAATCCCATTTCGTACAGATATAAAAGGGGAAATCACTTTAATTCACGATAGACCCATATACGGAAAACAATATCCGTACTCGCTGTCAGTTTCCGATTTCGTTAATAACGAAATCAGTCGAATGCTTAAAGAAGAAATAATACGACCAAGTCGAAGTCCTTACAATTCTCCAGTATTGGTGGTACCAAAGAAAGGCCAAAACGAGGATGGAAGTCCTAAATTAAGACTAGTTATTGATTACAAAAAGTTGAACGAAAGTACGGTACCCGACAGGTATCCCATGCAAGACCCCTCTGTAATTCTAGCTAATTTGGGAAAGGCTAGATATTTTTCAACCATAGACTTAGAATCAGGGTTTCATCAGATTTTAATGAAAGAATCCGATGTGGGAAAAACTTCTTTCTCAATAAATAACGGAAAGTATGAATTCTTAAGGATGCCATTTGGATTGACCAATGCACCAAGAATATTCCAAAGAGCAATGGACGACATTCTAAGAGACGAAGTAGGAAAAACATGCCATGTTTATATGGATGACATAATAATTTTCTCTAATACACTCGAACAGCATTATGTCGATTTAACTAAAATAATTGATATATTATTTAAAGCTAATATGAAGATATCTTTGGAGAAATCCAAGTTTTTTAAACGCGAAACCAGTTTTCTAGGATATATTGTATCCTATAACGTCATCAAGACGGACCCGGAAAAAATTGACACCATTATAAAATATCCGCCTCCAAAAAATATCCGGGAACTAAGAAGTTTCCTCGGCCTTACCGGCTATTATAGAAAATTTGTTCCGAATTATGCTTTCAAGGCAAAACCACTAACTAAATACTTAGGAGGACATCATGGCAAAATCTCAAAAAGAATGTCAACTAAAACGTTAATTCAGCTGGATGACCCAGCTATTAAAGCTTTCAACGAGCTTAAAGAAAGTCTCATCGCTCAAATAGAACTAATCCAACCAGACTACAGTAAAAAATTTACATTAACCACAGATGCTTCAGACATCGCTATTGGTGCGGTATTATCTCAAGAAGGTAAACCAATAACATTCATTTCAAAAACCTTGTCTAAAACTGAACAAGTCTATGCAACTAATAAAAAAGAACTTTTGGCAATAGTGTGGGCTTTAAAAAATTTGAGAAATTACCTATACGGAGTGATTGGTATTGAAATCCAAACCGATCATCAACCTTTATCTTTTGCAATTTCGGATAAAAATCCGAACATAGAAATGAAACGCTGGTATTCATTTATAGAAAGTTTCACTCCGAAGGTCATATATAAACCAGGAGCAACTAACGTAGTTGCCGACGCATTATCACGAATACAGATTAATAATTTGTCCGATAGAGATCAGTCAGAACCACCCGAGTCCGATCGAAATACTTTGCATTCAGCAGAAAGTAGCTTCGAAAATGTAATTGAAGAAACAAAGAAACCTTTAAACCAGTTTATGATTCAATTATTAATAGCAAAAGCTAGGTTCACAGTCCTTGAATCTGTTAACGTATTTAATAATACCAGACATATAATCGAGTATGACACTCCAGAAAATTTGGTTTCAATTCTAAAAGAATATTTACAACCAAATGTCACAGTCGGTATACATTGTACACTTGAAGATTTATATATAATTCAAAAACCTTTAAAAGAAAACTTCGTTAATAAATTCCGCTACACAAAGACATTCCTTCAAGATGTAGAAAACAATGAAGATAAGGCTATCATAATAGAAGAAACACACAGTAGAGCTCACCGAGGACTAGATGAAAACTACAAACAAATCTGCAGACTGTATTACTGGCCCAAGCTATTTTTAAAATTAAAAGAATATATTAAAAATTGCAATATTTGTAATGAAAGCAAATACAACAGACACGCAACTAAAATACCGATTGGTGAAGCCCCAATCCCATCAAAAGAGGGCGAAAATTTACATATTGATATATTCTACGCGCAAGGTCTTATTTTCATAACATGTATTGACGCCTATTCAAAATTTCTAGTAGTTAAAGAAATTCAAAATAAATTAAACATTGAAAATAAAGTAATGGAACTACTTCAACAATTTCCTCAAGCCAAAGTAATAATGACCGATAATGAGCCGAGCTTCACTTCTGCTCAATTTAAATCATTTGCACAAAGAAGCGGCTTAACTTTACATTACGCAGACCCGAGGCATAGTACCTCAAACGGTCAAGTCGAAAGGGCACATTCGACATTAACAGAATTAGCCCGCTGCATTAAAGAACAATTTAATTTAACTGATTATACCGAAATTGTAATACGAGCCGCGCAAGAGTATAATAAAACCATTCATTCAACAACCAACCAAAAACCCGTTGACATACTTTATAATAAAATCGAGCACGATACTATCCCTATACTGTTAAAAACAGCACAAGAAAAGATGTTAGAGGGGCATAACAAAGACAGAAAAGAAAAGGACTATCACGTAGGAGAAGTAATCTACGAAAAGAAACACGGGGAAAGAAATAAGCTTAACTCTAGATATAAAAAACAGGTAGTTAAGGAAAATCATGACAATAAAGTTATTATTAACAACAGAAACCGTACGATTCATAAAGATAATATTAAATTTTAAAACCAATTGATGTATTTTAAATTCCAGATAATGATTTCCATAATATACTTATTATTGCTGGTAGCTACAACCAAAACCGAAATTACGGATTACACAAACCATGATTTCTTTCTTTACAAGGATACCAAAGAGGTCCTCATTTATGAATCATACGCAGATTTATTTCATATAACTAATTTAAGTTTTTATAAAAATATAATTGCACATGAAACAGAATTTATAAACAGTCATAACAATCAGAATTTACATTTGGAAATATCCCACGAATTAAAAATTATTGAAATGCTTATTTCTCAAATATTACCCAGTAGATCAAAAAGAGGTATTAATGAATTAGGCACAATTTGGAAATGGATAGCAGGAACACCAGATCATGATGATTTCATAACAGTTCAAAATAAAATTGATGATTTAATAAAAAACAATAACGATCAATTTATTATTAATTCTAGAATATTTAACGAAATTAAAACTCTATCTGACAATTTTAAATCCGCCTTTAAAGATCAAGTGATTCCACTCAGAAAACACCGCCTTCGTTTGCTAACTTACGATCTTATGAATTTATTGGACACAATTACATTAGCTAAAATAGATGTTTTCAACACGAAAATTCTAAACAATGATGACATACAAGAAATTTATAAACACGAACAAAAACCTGTAATTATTACTGATCTATTAGATATATCTGAATTTAAAATCGCTTTGCACCAAAATCTTATTATTATATATATTAAATACCCTATAATTATCGATCGTTGTGAAGTTTATAATTCACGATCCATTTCACACAGTGATGGAAAATTGTTAATCAATAACCATGTCGCAAAATGTAAAAATAAGTTTTATGTAATGTCTAATTTTAAGTCGGAATTATTTAACAACTATTGCACATTAAACCCAGAAGGTTCTTGTTTTACCAGATTACTAAATGGAGAAAAATCTTTTTGTAATAAAATCAGAGAAAAAAATAAAAATATAGATGTAATCCAAGAAGGAGCCATTTTTGTAAACGGAGATAATATAGTTAATGACACTCATTTAGATGGGTCATATTTAATAACCTTTAATGGCACCATTAAGATTAATAATAAATACTACACTAATGTAGATAATAAGATATTGGAATACATCACTGCACGAAAATATACTGACTTCTTAATATCCGAATATATTATATCAAATGATTCGGAACTCTCATTCGATAATATAAACGTATTAAATCCTTTTATTCAAATTAAACAAACTCAAATACCAATTACATTAATATTGATTATATTCGCATTTTTGTATTTATTAGCCATGCTTATAATTAAATACAGAAAATTCTTAATATTCAAACCACGGCAAATTCAAATTGAAATACAACAAGAAACTAATATCCCCGACAATGAAAATACCGTAGAAGAAAATATCATTGTCGAATTGACTAATCAACTCCAATCATTATACCCATCAGTTCCAATGAATCGGGACGATTCAATTTAGAAGGGGGGGAGTTATGTGACCCATTACTTAGGGGCCCTTGCCCAATTTATAAACAACTTTGAGCCAAGAGCTCTTTTCCAAATAACTCTGACTGACTCCAAGATTAACCCAGAGTCAGCTATTTCTTTAAACAAAGCTTCCAATCGATTCCCACCCAGATCAGTTTCACACTCTCCGCTTCAAACGGATTCTGTAAACATCCAAGCCGATATTGTAAACATCAGAGCCCCAAAAAGGGAGCCCCAAGTCCGCTAACATAAACATCGATTTCCGGCAGAATCTCAATTCTGCAAAATTTCAATTTCAAATTTAAGTGACAAATTTCATCATCCCATTTTCCGACTCTCTTGGATGATTCTCTTAATCAGATTTTTGAGATAAATCTCTTAAGCCGAGGTTTGATTATTGATTATTGAACCAAAGTCAAAGCAGTCCGTTTTTGAATCCGAATCGATCAAGTCGACAACATAATCATAAAGAGCAGTGTAAAATAAGTTCGGTACTAATAAGTGTTGTGTAAATTAGTGAATAAAGAATTATAAAATAAAAAATAAATTTTTTTAATAAATTCACTAAGCGAAAATTTAATTTACATATTTAAACAAAACAATATTTTAAACAAAAAAAAAATGTTGAATTTTTTAAAAATTTTACTCAGTTGTCCCCCCTTAAGTTTTTATAAAGAAATAATAAAATTGGAATCAGATAATATAAAAAGGGATACTAATAAAAGATCACAATGGGAAATTAGATTTCATTTTGAAGTAATCGAATTAATTTTATCACAATTAATTTCAACTAGATCAAAAAGGGGAATAAATGAGTTGGGCACTGTGTGGAAATGGTTAGCTGGAACTCCGGATCATGATGATTTTATTACAGTTCAGAATAAAATCAATGATTTAATTGAAAATAATAACAAGCAATCTATTATCAATTCCAAATTGTTTAAAGAAATAGAATCTCTTTCTGATGATTTTAAAAATGTTTTTATTGATCAAGATTTACCACTGCGAAAACATCGCTTACGATTATTAACATTCGATCTGCAAAATTTAATTGACACAATCACACTTGCTAAAATTGACGTTTTTAATACCAAAATTTTAAACAATGATGACATCATGGAAATATTAAAACATGAACAAAACCCAGTAATTATCGCTGACTTAATGGACATCTCTGTTTTTAAAATTGCACTTCATAAAGAACTTTTAATAATTTATATAAAATACCCAATAATAAAAAACAGATGTGAAATATATCACGCCAGAGCGATTTCTCAAATCGATGGGAAACTAGTAATAAGCAATCAAATCGCAAAATGCGCAAATATGTTTTATGAAATGTCTAACTTTAAGAACGAACTTTTTAATAATTATTGCACTTTAAATAAGGAAAAAACTTGTTTTACCCGATTATTAAATGGTGAGAAATCAACTTGTAAAAAAATAAGAAGAAAAAATAAAAAAATAGACATCATACAAGATGGTGCCATTCTTATAAATGGTAACAATATTGTTAACAACTTCTTCAACAACTTAACAACGGATCATATTTAATAACATTTAATGGTACAACCAACATTAACAATATCTCATATACCAAGTTGGATAACAAAATTCTCGATTACATAACTACAAAACACTTAAAAAATTATGAAATATCCGATAACATTTTGTCAAAACTCTCTTTAGATAAAGAAATTATAAAAATAATTTCGGTTTTTAGGCGTGTATTTTTAAAGAAGCCATTTATGTCAGCTTTTTTGCATTTTTTCCAACTTTTTCAGCTTTGACGAAGTGTAGCTTCTAAACCAATGAATGGAACTCAATGCCGTGTATAAGAAAGTTAATGGCAATTCTTTTACCTGTAAAATGAGTCTTTGCTAGCCTAAATCGGTTTACCACAACTCGACTTAGAAATTAAAGAAGTGCAAAAAAAGTTTTTTACACTTAAAAAAAAAACTGTACCATACAAAAAATTAAAAGTGCCTTTTTGGAACTCAGTGAGATGTACCTTAACCGAAAATCATAAATTCATAAAGTGCGTATTTCATCAATTTTTTTTTGTAAACCCGTGTTATTAATATTAATCATTATATATTTGATATTTTTACTTATTATAAAATACAACAAGAGGGAACGCTATAGTCGAGTGCCTCGACTATCAAATACCCGTTACTCAGCTAAAGTCAGCAGTCTCAAGCAGAGCAAACCAAGCAGCCGCTTCAAAAAATTAAAAAAAATTATTCTACATTTCGGTAGGCGTTTATAACCCAAACAAAATGGCGTTTACACTTTTGCTCTAGCTTTAAAACTATGGGCGCCACAGCTTTTCGCGTTTTGTGGGCGTTAGGGGGGAGGGTGGTTTCCAACTTTGGTCTATCAATATGTATTGATGAAACAAATACACATTTCTTTTCCCGTTAATATAGCTTCAAAACTGTGGGTGCCACAGTTTTTCGCGGTTTGTGGGCGTTAGAGGGGGCGTGGCACATCGGCGTGAAAACCTTGCGCTGCGTATTAACCCCTAGAATCTGCATGCCAAATCTCAATCTTCTAGCTTTTATAGTTTCCGAGATCTCAGCGTTCATACAGACGGACAGACGGACAGACAGACGGACAGACGGACATGGCTGGATCGACTCGGCTAGTGATCCTGATCAAGAATATATATACTTTATATGGTCGGAAACGCTTCCTTCTGCCTGTTACATACTTTTGCACGAATCTAATATACCCTTTTACTCTACGAGTAAGGGGTATAAAAATGCTATATTATTTGTAACTAAACAAGAGGGAACACTATAGTTAAGTGCCTCGACTATCAAATACCCATTACTCAGCTAAGGTCAGCAGTCTCAAGCAGGGCAAACCAAGCAGCCGCTTTAAAAAATTTAAAAAATTTCTTCTACATTTCGGTAGGCGTTAATAACCCAAACCAAAATTGCGTTTACACTTTTGCTCTAGCTTTAAAACTATGGGCGCCACAGCTTTTCGCGTTTTGTGGGCGTTAGGGGGGAGGGTGGTTTCCAACTTTGGTCTATCAATATGTATTGATGAAACAAATACACATTTCTTTTCCCGTTAATATAGCTTCAAAACTGTGGGTGCCACAGTTTTTCGCGGTTTGTGGGCGTTAGAGGGGGCGTGGCACATCGGCGTGAAAAACTTGCGCTGCGTATTAACCCCTAGAATCTGCATGCCAAATCCCAATCTTCTAGCTTGTATAGTTTCCGAGATCTCAGCGTTCATACAGACGGGTGCCACTGTTTTTCGCGGTTTGTGGGCGTTAGGGCGGAGGGGGAGTTTCCCACTTTGGTCTATCAATATGTATTGATGAAACAAATACACATTTCTTTTCCCGTTAATATAGCTTCAAAACTGTGGGTGCCACAGTTTTTCGCGGTTTGTGGGCGTTAGAGGGGGCGTGGCACATCGGCGTGAAAAACTTGCGCTGCGTATTAACCCCTAGAATCTGCATGCCAAATCTCAATCTTCTAGCTTTTATAGTTTCCGAGATCTCAGCGTTCATACAGACGGACAGACAGACGGACAGACGGACATGGCTAGATCGACTCGGCTAGTGATCCTGATCAAGAATATATATACTTTATATGGTCGGAAACGCTTCCTTCTGCCTGTTACATACTTTTGCACGAATCTAATATACCCTTTTACTCTACGAGTAACGGGTATAAAAATGCTATATTATTTGTAACTAAACAAGAGGGAACACTATAGTTGAGTGCCTCGACTATCAAATACCCGTTACTCAGCTAAGGTCAGCAGTCTCAAGCAGGGCAAACCAAGCAGCCGCTTTAAAAAATTTAAAAAATTTCTTCTACATTTCGGTAGGCGTTAATAACCCAAACCACTTTTGCTCTAGCTTTAAAACTATGGGCGCCACAGCTTTTCGCGGTTTGTGGGCGCTAGGGGGAAGGGGGGGTTTCCCACTTTGGTCTATCAATATGTATTGATGAAACAAATACGCATTTCTTTTCCCGTTAATATAGCTTCAAAACTGTGAGTGCCACAGTTTTTCGCGGTTTGTGGGTGTTAGAGGGGTCGTGGCACATCGGCGTGAAAAACATGCGCTGCGTAATAACCCCTAGAATCTGCATGATAAATCCCAATCTTCTAGCTTTTATAGTTTCCGAGATCTCAGCGTTCTTACAGAACGGGTCACAGTTTTTCGCGGTTTGTGGGCGTTAGAAAAGGCGTGGGACATCGGCGTGAAAAACTTGCGCTGCGTATTAACCCCTAGAATCTGCATGCCAAATCTCAATCTTCTAGCTTTTATAGTTTCCAAGATCACAGCGTTCATACAGACGGACAGACAGACGGACAGACGGACATGGCTAGATCGACTCGGCTAGTGATCCTGATCAAGAATATATATACTTTATCTGGTCGGAAACGCTTCCTTCTGCCTGTTACATACTTTTGCACGAATCTAATATACCCTTTTACTCTACGAGTAAGGGGTATAAAAATGCTATATTATTTGTAGCTAAACAAGAGGGAACGCTATAGTCGAGTGCCTCGACTATCAAATACCCGTTACTCAGCTAATGCAAGCAGTCTCAAGCAGGGCAAACAAAGCAGCCGCTTAAAAGTGGCGCCATCTACCGGACATTTCATTATTTGCTTATAACTTTTTACTGAGTGGGCCGACTTAAAAAATTTCTTCTACATTTCGGTAGGCATTAATAACCCAAACAAAATGGCATTTACACTTTTGCTCTAGCTTTAAAGCTGTGAGCTCCCTCTTGTTTTACATACATATATGTACATGCCGACTTGTCGATGTGTTTGTGTGTGTTTTCGTTTTTACATGTAATTTTCACCACTGAAAATTTTGCACTGCCCTCTCCTTGAAATCCATTCTAAAAATTATTTAAAGTCAAACCGAAAATTCCCTTTGGATTTAACGGATTAGCTTCACATTTTGACTTAGAATGGCATTCATTAGATAAAAACTTTGGCCGCCTCTTTTGCCCTTCAAATGACTCTCTCTGCTCTTTACTCTCTCGCTCTGCTTCTGCTGACGTTGTTTTTGTAAGAGCTGTGATCGGAATTCGTTCGTGATTGCTGCAAACTGCCGAAGCATACAAAAAACCAAAAAAAAAAACGTGCTGCCAAAAAGGCCCCCCGCAACCCCCTAAATCTTATAAAAACAATTATATAAAATCAAGCTCTACACTTTAAACCAAAAACGGATCCGATCGCATAATCGGTGCGGAAAAATTAATCAAGTGCCCCAACCGGAAGTCGGTTGGAGCTCATCTTCTGGGGTTTCAAAGATTATCACAAATAAAGCTTAAAACAAGAGGGAACGCTATAGTCGAGTGCCTCGACTATCAAATACCCGTTACTCAGCTAAATCAAGCAGTCTCAAGCAGGGCAAGCCAAGCAGCCGCTTCAAAGTGGCGTCATCTACCGGCCATTTCAAAATTTGATTATAACTTTTTACTGAGTGGGACGATTTAAAAATTTTCTTCTACATTTCCGTAGGCATTAATAACCCAAACAAAATGGGGGGGGGGGGGGGGTTTTACCACTTTTCAATATATATTGATGAAACGAATACACATTCCTTTTCCCGTTAATCTAGGATTAAGACTGTGGGTGCCACAGTTTTCGCGGTTTGTGGGCGTTAGAGGGAGCGTGGCACATCGGCGAGAAAAGCTTGCGCTGCAAATTAACCCCTAGAATCTGCATGCCAAGAGTTATAGTTTCCGAGATCTCAGCATTCATACAGACGGGTGCCACAGTTTTTCGCGGCTTGTGGCGTTAGAGGGGGCGTGGCACATCGGCGTCAAATCGCAATCTTCTAGCTTTTATAGTTTCCGAGATCTCAGTGTTCAAACAGACGGACAGAGAGACGGACAGACGGACATGGCTAGATCGACTCGGCTAGTGATCCTGATCAAAAATATATATACTTTATATGGTCGGAAACGCTTCCTTCTACCTGTTACATACTTTTGCACGAATCTAATATACCCTTTTACTCTACGAGTAACGGGTATAATAAAAATATCAACTTGTTTGGTTGAAAACTGTGGGAATGGTTAATGTTTTAGTAAAGAAATTTTGAATTTGTGCAAATTCCTAGGCGTCCTTAGGAGCCGAATTTAAAAAAATCCTTTCTTAGTGCACACCTTCTCTAACACACGATTCAGACCCAATTTATTCCAGAATTTTAGGTCTTATGGTTTGGGCTGGGGGAACATGACGCAAATGGACTTCAACTCTTTTGTAGTAATACTCGATTTGGGAAAGTTTTAACTCTTGCACTTACATTGTGGATGTTTCGTCAAGTGTCAATTGCTTAAGTATCTTCCCGCTTTTGGTGGTAATCACCGCGCATCCGCTATCGCCGCTCCCAGTCTTATCTAAAAAACGCTCTCCCAGATAAACCATGGGACATGAATTCTTACGGCGCGGAACCGCTCGCGGGGCAGTGCTTAATGCTAAAAGGGATTGGAAGGTAAATTTGAGGTGATTAAGGGCCGGTTTCTCGAGTCCCTGTTAAAGTCCCTGATAGCTATCTGTCCGAAAAACTTAAAGACCAGATAAACTGTTCGTAAAAGCAAATCGGTTTTCTCGACTCCTTTAATTTATCTGAACGAAAAACAATTACAGAGTGCTGTTAGCGCACAGAATGTGCTGTAAAGCGCAAAAAATGGCGTGCTTTCATTATTCTATCAGCTGTTTGAGTATAATTCGAAGGCAAAGTCAGCTGTGATTTAGTTTCTTCTTCTTAGTTTGCTTTGTGAAATCAGCTGTCGTTTTATCGAGTCGAAAACGCTTAGCCGGGAGTCCAAGTCCCTGTCAAAGTTAGCTCTCACATTGATGCTCGAGATAACCAAAATGCCTTAGCAGGGACTTTATCTGTTCGAGAAATCTTAGCCGGCACTCGAGAAACCGGCCCTAAGTTTTATATATCTCTGCCTAAAACTTGCCTTCCAAATTCATCGATTGAGGTCGCTTGGCTCGGATTCCCAGCAAACTATGAACCATTCTCTGGCGATGGTCACCGCGGACGCCACATTGCTTTAACTCCTTTTCAGTTATGTCCACTACGTCGTCTACTATGCTGAATTCTTGAAGGTTTCCTGATAAGCATGTCCTTTAATTTCAATAGATGTTGGTTGATTGCCCAAACCTTTGTACTGCTGCAGCTCCAAGAGTTCGAGCCATTCGACTATGCTAATCCTGGAGTTGTGCACCATTACGGCCAACTCTTCGCGACGACGCACAGTGCTAGAGTACCGAAAGTTCCAAAGAATACCTTAGAAACGATTACGAAATAGGCCATTATTATGTCAATGATTATAACTTTATCACTTACTGTTTCTCCGACTCGAAACATTGCCGGTCTCAAGTGGTCGACCTTGCATGTTTCCCATGTTGTAAGCGATCCTTTAATGTAAGGCAAAGATCCGTAAAGAATAATAATTCTGTATCAGTGCCAACACTTAAAGTAAAACTAAACCGTACGCTGCGCCTTGGGGAAAACAACTGAACTTGAGCAAATGTAGCTCATTTAACTGTAGGGAAATTCATAACGACATTTGCTGAAGACTGAATGCCCTAGAAGAATAATTTATGATTAACGAACTAAGGTTTCATTGATCTGTTTACATGTAGAAGAATAACTGTGACCATAGATATTTACATCTTAGATGTCAAATTCTTTATTAGTACTTTTAAAAAATTATATCCACAAGAGTTTTCCAAAATTTTTTTTATTATATTTATAAATTAAAATGGCCAGAAATGTTTCAAAAAATTTAAAACTATTTAATTTATCTAAAACAAGAAAGGAAGCTAGCTTCGGCCAGCCGAAGTTTATATACCCTTGCAGATCGTTCCTATTCAATTTGAAATTACAAAAATGTTAAATTTAGATTTGCAAGCAACAACAAACAAAATTATAGCAGCGCACGTATTATATTGACAATAATTGATCGATCTTCCCTATGACAGCTATATTATATAGTCATCCAAATTATGTTAAATTTAATTCGAAATTCTAAAATAATAAAATAAACTTATATTCCAAAGTAGAAGAGAATACAATAAAAGTTAACAAAGCTATAATTTTGTTCCTATTAATTTCCCTTTAGTTTTCCGATCGTTCCTATGGGAGCTATATGATATAGTCGTCCGATTTTTCTAAAATTTAATTCGAAATTCAGAACAGTTAAAAAAATGATATTTCCAAGAGCATAAGGTTATATGTCAAAAAACACATAAGTTATAATTTTTTTTCAATTATTTTTCCGATTATTCCTATGGGAGCTATAAGATATAGTTGTCCGATCCGGCCGGCTCCGAATTGAATACTACCTGCAATAGAAAGACGACTTTTGGTAAAGTTTCAGCTCGATAGCTTCAAAAGTGAGGGACTAGTTTGCGTAGAAACGGACGGACGGACGGACAGACGGACGGACAGACGGACATGGCTAGATCGACTCGTCTAGTCATGCTGACGGAAACGTCTCCTTCTCAGCTTTGCAAACTTCTGACTGAAATCAATATACCATCTGCAAGGGTATAAATATATACTATTTAATTTTTATTAAGTGACAGATAAGTTTATTTAAAGAATTCATGAACTCCCCAGAAAGGGTCGACAATAACGATAAAGCCAATATTTCAATGTTGTGCACAAACAATTCACCGTTTTTAATTACTGTGCTCTCTCTCTCTGCTGTTCTTGTCTCCTCTCCTAACTTTTTTTTGGATTAAATAGCCCCACCCCTGCGCTTGTCCAACTGACAGCATTCGAATTTTCGGACTGTTCTAGTCGTATCGCCTTTTATCGTTGTATTGAAGGTCTCCTCTTTGTCGCCGAGTTTCAAATTGCGCTGATCGCAGCAGTATTGCCTTAATTAAATTTTCTGTTGTTGCCGCTTCGCGCATGAAAGTGGCATTGCGTACTGGTTTTACTTTATTATTGTTAATCGCGAGACTGTTCGATTTTGAATAGAATAAAAAGGTTTTAATACTTTTTGTAAGTTTACTTACGTCAACATTTATTTTCATATTGAACTGTGTTTTAAAATAAATAAATTACATATAATTGATTGGCTTATTTTATTGGAGTAAATAATTTAAATTTTTTTCCAGAATATATTTACATTTTATAATTTTTCGGGATTACTGCTAGCATCGATTGAAATAAATACATATACATGACATTTTACATTTGGGCATTTCCAGGGTGAGGGACGCGACATTTTTTCAACTTAAACTTTAAAAATAAGAGTGACGCAGTATACATTTCTTACTTTTTATTTTTTTGTTGAATAGCTTAAACGCTCTTGTATTTATGGTAAAAAAATGAAGATTATCTGTCCAGCCAGTTCTTAGAAATAAAATAAAATAAGGGAAATACGGACGCGACAAAAATAGAACTGCAATATTAAAAACTTCAGAAAAACATTAAATTCTGCGAAACTAGATGGCGTATTTTTTCGAATTTTTTTTCCAGTATACCTGCTGAGTAACCAAACATATCAAAGCAAGTTCGTTGGCAAAACATCAGCGGTATTTTTTTTCTAAAAATAGTGCAAGAATATGGACGCGACAATTACGGACGCGACATGTTGCTACATAACAAAAAATTGCAACTTTTTATTTGGCCAAAATGTTGCAGAACTGTTCTAGGTGTTACTAAAGTTTCTGCTGTAAAGTTTGATTAAATTATTTTAACGTTATCCACCTCTTTTTAATAGAAACATAGTTTTTATATAGCTCGTTCTATGAAAGCTATGAGACTAAGTGGTTAGAATTAAATTAATTTTTTCAAGTAAACGCAGAAATTTTATCAAAATACACCTGTTAAAGAATATTGGCAATTCTCTGCTGTGGCTTTAGATAGTAACCTGATTTTATTATATTTCAGGACTTTACTCGGAATTTAATTAGAATTAAAAAAAGATTTCCTTCCTTAATTAATTTATCACTTTAACCCATCTAATCCTCGCAAAAGTCCAAAAAAACGTTTTTCATAGCAGCAAATAAAACCAAAAATTATGATCAATTGTTTTTTATAAATAAAATAATAAAAATTAGGGACGCGACAGACTTAAAATTTCGTTAGAAATTGTAATGAGCTAATTTTTTCTGTGAAAAATTTTAATTAATTTGTTCCTACTAACCTTGCTTTAGGAATAAAATAAGGTTTATATGTGTAGCGAATTACTCGAGTGAATGGAAAAAATTGAATTTTTTAATTATGGACGCGACATTAAAAATTTGTAAAAACAAACTTTAAAAAAGGCATCAAATCCATTAATATTTAAGAAGTTTAAATTTTTTCCTGATAGCATTTGCCTCAAGCTATAATGTAGGATTGGTTGTTTGATCTTGAGACTTCCACAGAACGCATAGTAATATAGTAACTGTAATGTTTTCGTTAAACACAACAAAATGTTGCTAAGATATACAGTATGTGTTGCCAGTGTTTCAAAGCTGCATATCTTCGTGTAAAAAAATAATTTGGAAGAAAATGTAATTGATTTACAAAATATAGATACCAATGCTATTTTTTGGTTTGGTTGACTTTTTCCTGGAAATGCCCATTTGTAACACGAACTTATAAAATATGTATTCGCCTACTCGACCACATTAATCTCAATGTTATCATCGTCGTCGGCCTGCTCGCTCAAATCCACGCTTGAAAAACCATCGGAACTATAGTCCAGGGACTCATGGGGAGTACTACCGTCCGATGCCGTCGAAGCCTTAAAGGCACTGGCAACTCCCGGCACCGTAGGCTGCTTCTCTTGGCCGCTCTTTAGGTTCTCCCGTGTGTGTCGCCACTTCATGCGACGGTTTTGAAACCACACCTTCACCTAATCGATGGACAAATATAAAGAAAAATTTACAGCAGCTTTCATAATATTCATAATTCAAAACTTTCATAATTCAAAACTTGATAGATCCTATGGCATAATAAATAAAATAATGTTATATTCCAGAGTAGGAGAGACTACAATAAAAACAAGAGAGAATTCTCAGTTTAAAAAATTATATATCCCAGAATGTCAAAAAGTACAGAAGCCACAATTTGGTACCATTATTTTTCCGTTCTTTCCTATGGGAGCTATAAGATATTGTTGTTTGATCCGATTGATTCCAAATTTCTAATTAAATTTTATAAAAATCGAACTAGTATATTATTAGAAAGATCGAAATATAAATGGGGAATTCAAGGGAAAACATCATGATGTATAATTATAGATTCGTAATTGACTAACGCATTTCTGCATCATTAATTCTACATTTCTACATCATTTCTACTTCATTTTTACACCATTTCTACTACATTTCTACTATGAAATGTTCATGCTTAAAGAGTTAATTTTACATGAATACAGGTTATAGTAGACATTGTTATACCCTTGCAGAGGGTATAATGATTTCAGTCAGAAGTTTGCAACGCAGTGAAGGGGACGTTTCCGACCCTATAAAGTATATATATTCTTGGTCAGCTTGACTAGACGAGTCGATCTAGCCATGTCCGTCTGTCCGTCTGTCCGTCCGTCTGTCCGTCTGTCCGTCCGTTTCTACGCAAACTAGTCCCTCAGTTTTTAAGCTATCGAGCTGAAACTTTACCAAAAGTCGTCTTTCTGTTGCAGGTAGTATATAAGTCGGAGCCGGCCGGATCGGACAACTATATCTTATAGCTCCCATAGGAATAATCGGAAAAATAATTGAACAAAAATTATAACTTATAACTTATTTTTAACTGTTCTGAATTTCGAATTAAATTTTTGAAAAATCGGACGACTATATCATATACTTCCCATAGGAACGATCGGAAAACTAAAGGGAAATTAATAGGAACAAAATATAGCTTTGTTTATTATACCCGTTACTCGTAGAGTAAAAGGGTATATTAGATTCGTGCAAAGGTATGTAACAGGTAGAAGGAAGCGTTTCCGACCATATAAAGTATATATATTCTTGATCAGGATCACTAGCCGAGTCGATCTAGCCATGTTAATACGCAGCGCAAGTTTTTCACGCCGATGTGCCACGCCCCCTCTAACGCCCACAAACCGCGAAAAACTGTGGAACCCGTCTGTATGAACGCTGAGATCTCGGAAACTATAAAAGCTAGAAGATTTGAATTTGGCATGCAGATTCTAGGGGTTAATACACAGCGCAAGTTTTTCACGCCGATGTGCCACGATGTACATATTGATAGACCAAAGTGGGAAACCCCCCTTCCCCCTAACGCCCACAAACCGCGAAAAGCTGTGGCGCCCACAGTTTTAAAGCTAAAGCAAAAGTGTAAACGCCATTTTGTTTGGGTTATTAATGCCTACCGAAATGTAGAAGAAATTTTTTAAATCGTCCCACTCAGTAAAAAGTTATAATCAAATTATGAAATGGCCGGTAGATGACGCCACTTTAAAGCGGCTGCTTGGCTTGCCCTGCTTGAGACTGCTTGCTTTAGCTGAGTAACGGGTATTTGATAGTCGAGGCACTCGACTATAGCGTTCCCTCTTGTTATACCCTTGCAGAGGGTATAATGATTTCAGTCAGAAGTTTGCAACGCAGTGAAGGGGACGTTTCCGACCCTATAAAGTATATATATTCTTGGTCAGCTTGACTAGACGAGTCGATCTAGCCATGTCCGTCTGTCCGTCTGTCCGTCCGTCTGTCCGTCTGTCCGTCCGTTTCTACGCAAACTAGTCCCTCAGTTTTTAAGCTATCGAGCTGAAACTTTACCAAAAGTCGTCTTTCTGTTGCAGGTAGTATATAAGTCGGAGCCGGCCGGATCGGACAACTATATCTTATAGCTCCCATAGGAATAATCGGAAAAATAATTGAACAAAAATTATAACTTATAACTTATTTTTAACTGTTCTGAATTTCGAATTAAATTTTTGAAAAATCGGACGACTATATCATATACTTCCCATAGGAACGATCGGAAAACTAAAGGGAAATTAATAGGAACAAAATATAGCTTTGTTTATTATACCCGTTACTCGTAGAGTAAAAGGGTATATTAGATTCGTGCAAAGGTATGTAACAGGTAGAAGGAAGCGTTTCCGACCATATAAAGTATATATATTCTTGATCAGGATCACTAGCCGAGTCGATCTAGCCATGTTAATACGCAGCGCAAGTTTTTCACGCCGATGTGCCACGCCCCCTCTAACGCCCACAAACCGCGAAAAACTGTGGAACCCGTCTGTATGAACGCTGAGATCTCGGAAACTATAAAAGCTAGAAGATTTGAATTTGGCATGCAGATTCTAGGGGTTAATACACAGCGCAAGTTTTTCACGCCGATGTGCCACGATGTACATATTGATAGACCAAAGTGGGAAACCCCCCTTCCCCCTAACGCCCACAAACCGCGAAAAGCTGTGGCGCCCACAGTTTTAAAGCTAAAGCAAAAGTGTAAACGCCATTTTGTTTGGGTTATTAATGCCTACCGAAATGTAGAAGAAATTTTTTAAATCGTCCCACTCAGTAAAAAGTTATAATCAAATTATGAAATGGCCGGTAGATGACGCCACTTTAAAGCGGCTGCTTGGCTTGCCCTGCTTGAGACTGCTTGCTTTAGCTGAGTAACGGGTATTTGATAGTCGAGGCACTCGACTATAGCGTTCCCTCTTGTTATACCCTTGCAGAGGGTATAATGATTTCAGTCAGAAGTTTGCAACGCAGTGAAGGAGACGTTTCAGACCCTATAAAGTATATATATTCTTGGTCAGCATGACTAGACGAGTCGATCTAGCCATGTCATCTGTCCGTCCGTCTGTCCGTCCGTCCGTTTCTACGCAAACTAGTCCCTCAGTTTTTAAGCTATAGAGCTGAAACTTTACCAAAAGTCGTATTTCTGTTGCAGGTAGTATATAAGTCGGACAACTATATCTTATAGCTCCCATAGGAATAATCGGAAAAATAATTGAAAAAAAATTATAACTTATGTGTTTTTTGACATATTACCTTATGCTCTTGGAAATATCATTTTTTTAACTGTTCTGAATTTCGTATTAAATTTTATAAAAATCGGACGACTATATCATATAGCTGCCATAGGAACTATCAGAAAATTAATGGCAAATTAATATGAACAAAATTATAGCTTCGGTGTCTTTTGACATATTTCCTTCTACTCTTTGGAATATCGTTTTTTTAATACTTCTGATTTTCGATTTAAATTTTATAAAAATCGGACGACTATATTATATAGCTCCCATAGGAATGATCGGAAAATTAATGGGAAATTAATAGGAAAAAAATTATAGCTTTGTTAATTTTTATTGTATTCTCTTCTACTCTTGAATATAACTTTATTTTATTATTTTAGAATTTCGAAATAAATTTTACATAAATCGGACTATATTATATAGCTCCCATTGGAATGATCAATCAATTATTGTCAAAATTGCTATAATTCGGTTTGTTCCAAATCGAAATTCAGAATTTTGTAATTTGTAATTAAATAGGAATTAACTGCAAGGGTATATAGACATCGGCTGGCCGAAGTTAGCTTCCTTTCTTGTTTTTATATCATTTCTACATTCTTTCTACATGGTTTCTACATAATTTTTGATGCGTTGATCAACGAAGGAGGTATGTTGTCTAAAAACGACATATTTCCGTGCGGAGACTTTTAAAAACGAAATATTTCCGCGCGAAAAATTTCGTTTTTAAACGTCTCCGCACGGAATTTCCGCGCGAAAAATTTCGTTTTTAAACGTCTTATTTCCGCGCGGAGAAATGTCATTTGTAGAAGGGCGGAAAGATGTGGCGCGAAGATATGCGCGCTATGCCCAAAAAATTGTGTTACAAAACTAAAAGATTGAGAAAAGTTTGTCGAAAGATTTTAAATACTTCCTACACTGATAAAAAAACGTAGTAGATCCAAAGATTTCATATTCAATCCAAATATTTTTCGCTTTAATTTTCATCCATTGCTGTTTTTATTAAATTTAAATATGTGGATATTAACTTTTTTTCAATATTAATTAATCTAAGAACTTTTTATACCCTTGCAGAGGGTATATTGATTTTCTTATTTTTTTTCTTATTTGATGGACGTTGATGCACTACGAGCAGTACAAACAAGTGGCCCAACGATACCAAGCACGTGCTTGTTACGCGCGGGACCCTTTATAATTTCGGGCAAAATGCGAGTTCGCGAGGAAAATACATGAAACAAATAAATACGGGACACAAGGCTACAAACTATGATTGAAGCAAATGAGATAAAATTTTAGTTTTTAATACAGGGATAGAAGTTGAAGTACAAATTAAATGATAAAGATTGTTATAATTAGTACAGAGAACGCGAAAGGGCTCATGCAGACTAAAATTAGATGTACATCGGGGCAAATTAAGAGGGTAATAGTTTCGTGTTAATCTAACGGGAATATTAAAAGTTAAACGGTTTACCAGTTCTACAGAATCAATATCACCTCTTATAAGATTTTGCATAAAAATAGTACCAAGCATTATTCTACGGTTTTCAAGTGTAGGTAAATTAAGCAATAGTAATCTACTCTGGTAGGAAGGAAGCCTTACGTTTTGATCCCAGTTCAAACTACGAAGCGCAAAAAGAAGAAATTTTTTTGTACCGACTCAATACGGTCGATGTGAACATTATCAATGTCTGATTGTAAGCCAAAACTAGACTCAATCTTATTATATGTCAAACAAAGCTTAACATCATCAGCATACATTAGTACACGAGAATGTGTTACGATAGACGGAAGATCGTTAATAAACAAGGTAAACAGCAAAGGGCCCAAATGACTACCCTGGGGCACTCCCGATGTCACGTTGATCATTTTGGAGACAGCGTTCTTAAATATAACTCTCTGAGTCCTTCCATTCAAATAACTTGAAATCCAAGTTAATAGATTACATGGAAACCCAAGCTGATCTAATTTGAATAAAAGGAGAGAGTGGTTAACAGAGTCAAAAGCTTTGCTGAAATCTGTATATATAACATCAGTCTGCATTTTTTTCTTAAATCCATTTATTACAAGAGATGACAATTCAAGGAGGTTAGTAGTGGTCGATCTTCTCTTAACAAAACCATGCTGACACGGTGATATTAGCGAGGAACATAAGTGTTGCAAGTGAGAAGTAATAATTCGTTCAAATGCTTTCGGAATTATTATAACTGTTGGATTTAAGATTTTTAAGTCTTTGAAGCGCATTGTTAAACCAAAGAGGCCAAAAAAAGTGTTTAAAACGCTATAGAAATGTTCAATTGCACTTTCGATATCCATGCAATTGTACAAATCAGTCCAATCATATTGCGAAATCATATAATTTAGTTTATTATAGTCACATTTACGAAAACATCTCACTTTAGTTTGAGAAACTAAAGGAGAAAGGGTATCAGTGCAGGGGAGGCCAATTGTCAATTCCAATGTAGGATGATATCGGTCTTCAGGTACAACAAGTGCGTCAATTCTAGATACCGTTACTTCATGCGGATCTGAAACAAATACAAGGTCCAATTGTCTGTTTATTGAATTTCGTATAAAGCTTACTTGCTGTAACGATAATTCAAGAAGGCCATCCACAAAATCATGGGCTGATAAAGGTGTAGCGGCAGGTGAGTCAGTAGGACGAGACCAAGAGATATTAGGGAGATTAAAGTCACCCAAAACAATCAAAAGGTCTCTGTTGGAAAGAAGGGATATAACGGATTTAATAGCAGACAGATGGTGTTCATAAATGAAAAAATCTGAGCCAGGAGGAATATAAGAGCAGGTTACAAAAATAGATAAAGATTGCAGGGAAACTTTGACACTAACAAATTCAATTTCGTTAGAGATATGAAAGTTAAGTCTCTCCGATGTTAAACTAGAGGTAACGGCAATCAGTACACCACCCCCCTACGTGGGGAGCGATCGGTCCTATAGGTGTTAAAATTTTTTGCCAGAACTTCAGAGTCAGATATCTCTGGTTTCAACCAAGTTTCCGTAAAAGCCAAAATATCTTCAGTAAATGCTGAGGAGTCAGCATAAAGCTTTGGTAGCTTCATATTGAGTCCTCTAACATTTTGATAAGCCAAAAATACATTTTTTAGTTTTTTGGCGCTGTGGCAGGCCTGCTATTTGGCACAGTGGAAAGCCTTTTATTAGGCGCAGTGGGAGGCCTGTTATTCGTTCTCGGTTTATTGGGAACAAATTCTTTTATTACCAAATCATCATTAAGCCAAAAGCTTTCAGAAAGTAGTACATTAAACACATCAGGCGGAGCAAATATTTAAAAAGATGAAATTCTACGGGCGTACGAAAATCGAAATTGTTCAACCGCAATATCCTCGGATGGGAATTTTTCTCGTATAAATTCCAAAACATCCTCAGATTTGGTATCCGGGGTAAATCTAGAAACAAATAATTGTTTCCTATGTGGAACAACTGAAAGTTTCTTTCGCCCCCCAGCAGCAGTATGAACCTCACTCGGCTGAGAGCCAGATACAGTACCTACTGTACCTATGGGTACAGTTTGCACCGAATTTGATATCTCCGCCGGCTCAGAAGATTTTTTCCCGACAAGACCTCCAGCAACAGGGACTCCGTCGGACCCTGCGGTATCCATTGCCACCGCTGAATCGACAGAAATTGCTGAAGTTACCGGGTTCGCAATAGGGGTGGGTGACACTAATTTTTTTAATGCCGTTGAGCTAGCTTTTTTGCGTTTGGGCGACTCGGTTAGTAATTTTTTATTATTAAACTGGGCACAAACGGAATCAAACCCTTCATTGAGCTTTTTAATAACTCCCGAAAGATTCAAAGTCTGCCTCATAAAGCTATTCATATCACTTACCAGTGTTCTGCAGGTCTCACATGCCCACATGAGACCGGCACGCTGCTCAAGAAAGTCTTTTACTCTGCCATTAAATCCTGCACATTTAACATGCATGATCGTTTCGCAGAACCGGCAGAAAATAAAATCTTCACCAGAAGAAAGAGTACAATTTTTCATTGAGCAAATAAGGGCCATTATAAAAAAAATCAAAATGTAAATATTTAAGAAAATAAAATAAAATTTGAAAAGTACCTCAAGTAAATTTGCCACTGGGATCAAATTCCAAAACCGCAAAGACACAAAGCACAAAAAGTATAAGAGCGCGGATCACGAATAAAATCGAAGAGAGCGCGAGAGAAAAAGTATTCTATCGACTGAGCGTGGCTTGTGGAACACCAACAAACTATAACGCACGGACAGTTACAATGTAAAGCAGGCGAGAGAGACAGTGAGAAAGCACCAAAAAGTCTACACGAAATTTAGAGATGCACAAAGAGAGAGAAATTTACAGCTATAATAGAGAGCGGGAGAGAGAGAAGAGAGAGAGAGTACAAAAGTTTCAGCAAAAATTAGGAGAGTGCAAATTACACTAACAAAGCAAAGATATTAAACAAATCTAATGGAAAAGTTAAAATAAACTATAACCACGTACCCGTTAACTGGGAGATCAATTTAAACCACTAACACAGTTGTTAGGCTAAACTTTGTTAATAAAATAAACACAAGACACCTGTAAAAAATCACGAAATAAAGCAAAAACTCAGAGCACAATGGTAAACACAACCGTTCATAAGCGACGCTAAATCGACTATTTCAGTCAGAAGTTTGCAACGCAGTGAAGGAGACGTTTCCGACCCTATAAAGTATATATATTCTTGGTCAGCATGACTAGACGAGTCGATCTAGCCATGTCCGTCTGTCCGTCCGTCTGTCCGTCTGTATGAACGCTGAGATCTCGGAAACTATAAAAGCTAGAAGATTGGGATTTGGCATGCAGATTCTAGGGGTTAATACGCAGCGCAAGTTTTTCACGCCGATGTGCCACGCCCCTCTAACGCCCACAAAGTGTTTTGAACCTAGACTAACGCGAAAAGAAATGTGTATTCGTTTCTTCAATACCTATTGATTGGCCAAAATGGGAAACCCCCCCTCCCCCCTAACGCCCACAAACCGCGAAAAGCTGTGGCGCCCGTCTGTATAAACGCTGAGATCTCGGAAACTATAAGAGCTAGAAGATTGGGATTCGGCAGGCAGATTCTAGGGGTTAATACGCAGCGCAAGTTTTTCACGCCGATGTGCCACGCCCCTCTAACGCCCACAAACCGCCAAAAACTGTGGCACCCACAATTTTGAAGCTAGATTAACGGGAAAAGGAATGTTCATTCGTTTCATCAATACATATTGATAGAGCAAAGTGGGAAACCCCCCTCCCTCCTAACGCCCACAAACCGCGAAAAACTGTGGCGCCCACAGTTTTAAAGCTAGAGCAAAGGTGTAAACGCCATTTTGTTTGGGTTATTAATGCCTACCGAAATGTAGAAGAAATTTTTTAAATCGTCCCACTCAGTAAAAAGTTATAATCTAATTATGAAAGTGCCGGTAGATGACGCCACTTTAAAGAGGCTGCTTGGCTTGCCCTGCTTGAGACTGCTTGCTTTAGCTGAGTAACGGGTATTTGATAGTCGAGGCACTCGACTATAGCGTTCCCTCTTGTTTTATCAGTGTACTACTTTAAAAGCTACTAATTTTGGAATACTAGTGATCAAGTTTTAGTGAAAGCTTGCGCCGAACACAATATTTTAAACTCACCTGAGCGTCGGTGAGGTTCAACCGAGCAGCTAGCTTTCGACGATCTGGCTTGGTAATATATTTCTGTTGCTGGAACTGAATCTCCAGACCCTTGCGCTGGAGATTCGTAAAGACGGCCCGCGACCAGGAGCGTTTGCGCTTCCCATTATTGCTGGCTGAAGCGTTGCTGTTACTCTGCTGTGTGTGGTTACCATTTTGCACTGTGGCTGCTGGCGGCGATGTGGGCGTAATGTTCAGGAGCTGCTGCTGCGTCTTGCCCATAAATCGTTGCTGCTGCGTTAACTGCAGGCTCGTAAGGCTGTGGAGAGGCGCCAGCAGCGCCGAGGCTGTCGTCGAGTTATGTTGCGGGGCCTTGTTCTGCTGATGGAGGTGTTTTGTATGGTGATGCTGCTGCTGTTTCTGATGCTGATGGAAGCGCAGTAGAGCGCTTGTGGCCAAGGTTGGATAAGTTGATGCCGCTATTTGACCGCAGAGTTTAAGATATAAAGACTTAGAGTCAGTGGAGACATGGACATACTATGCTTCTTTCATTTGCAATGACTCTTATTTTGTTGAAAACTAAATTATTTGTTCTTACGAATTCAACTGAGTTTGTTACTCAATCATTGGAATATTTATTTTTATAGGTATACCACCATTACTTATGAAGCACTTCCTCCTTGCTAGTTGTACACTGCATCCGCAGGAAATAATACATTAATGGCAGTAAAAAAAATGTTCAGCAGAAAAACTATGAAATTACAGTTGTTGTTGCTTCAGTAAGTTATTTTGATCAATAAATGATCACGTTGAAAATATTTATTGAGTTTGTTTATAATAAAATTTTCACTTAATTGAATATTATCATTGAAGCATTTTGTAGCTAGGCGGGAACAAATTTGTTTACCGCAAGCAGCAATCTAAACAACAACAATTATCCCTAGAGAGCGAAAATTATTTGGGGTAATAGAGCACGGTATACGAGGTTGAGGTCGGAAAGCAAGTGCTGTTCTTACTTTAAATGTTTTTAAATTTCAAAGAATATATACATGCATTCCCAGATAAAAGCGCGAACCTTTCCCATCATTTAAAGTACAGAGATGCTCCTTTGAATTTGCTAAAGCTAACATGATTTCATACCATGTGCAACATTACTAGAGTTTTCGAGTGTAACTGCAGCTTTAGCTTGAAAAGCTGAAAGTAATCATCAAGTGCCTTTGATTTGGCCACTTTTTTTTAGATAATTTACAAGATCTTTAGGAGTTTCTACAGAAACTGAAGTACTTTTACGTATAGCTAAAATCGTCTTAGAAAATTTGTACTTTACTATTTTCTGAAATTTTCATGTATTTTGTTGTTTAATTTTTTTGGTCATTGCACACAAAAAAAACTATGTAAAATCAACTATTCAATAGTAAAAACTGCCCCAACACATAAAAAATATCAAATGCCCAAAAAAAAAGTAGATTACCTATAAAATAAGAGATGACCTAAAAAAAAAAGTATTTTACCCGAAAAAATTGTTATTTTTTAATATTTATTTTTATACCCGTTACCCGTAGAGTAAAAGGGTATATTGTATTCATGCACAAGTATGTAACAGGTGGAAGGAAGCGTTTCCGACCTATAATGTATATAGGATACAGGATCACTAGCCAAGTCGATCTAGCCATGTTCCCCAAACAGCGAAATGCTGATGGCGCCCACAGTTTTGAAGCTAGACTAACGGAAAAAGGAATATGTATTCGTAGAGTTGGTATAAAAATCAATGGTACTATCGATACTATGGTCGAAAAATTTAGCAAACATCGATGTTTTGGGCTCACAATCGATACTATCGCTTTAAAAAAAATATTTTTTTATAATATTTTCAAAAACAAAATAGTATACTGGGGTATATTTTTGCGAACATGTTAGAGTTTTTCACTTTAAGATCACACTGCATTTTCATGAATTACGTCAACAGAGTCAAACGCATGCTTTCAGTATTGCTGCGGAAGAAATTTCCAGGAATAGGATTTTGCTAAAGCCGAAAAATAAAAATTGGATATAGTTCATGAGTATTAATATGAATTTTTTATTTTTTTAATTTTCTTTGTATTAACCAAAACAATAACACTATCATTTTCATGCAAAAATTTGTATTTATAATCATTATACCCTTGCAGAGGGTATATTGATTTCAGTCAGAAGTTTGCAACGCAGTGAAGGAGACGTTTCCGACCCTATAAAGTATATATATTCTTGGTCAGCATGACTAGACGAGTCGATCTAGCCATGTCCGTCTGTCCGTCCGTCTGTTTCTACGCAAACTAGTCCCTCAGTTGTGAAGCTATCGAGGTGAAACTCTACCAAAAGTCGTCTTTCCATTGCAGGTAGTATATAAGTCGTAGCCGGCCGGATCGGACAACTATATCTTATAGCTCCCATAGGAAAAATTGGAAAAATAATTGAAAAAAAAATTATAACTTACGTGTTTTTTTACATATTACTTATTGCTTTTGAGAATATCATTTTTTCAACTGTCCTGAATTTCGAATTAAGTTTTATAAAAATCGGACGACTATATCATATAGCTCCTATAGGAACGATCGGAAAACTAAAGAGAAATTAATAGAAACAAAATTATAGCTTTGTTAATTTTTATTGTATTCTCTTCTACTCTGGAATATAACTTTTTTTTTATTATTTCAGAATTTCGAATTAAATTTAACATAATTCGGACGACTATATTATATAGCTGCAATAGTAAGGATCGATCAATTAATGTCAATATAATTACTAAACTGCTATAATTGTGTTCGTTGTTCTTTGCAAATCTAAATTTAACATTTTTTTCAATTTCAAATAGAATAGGAACGATCTGCAAGGGTATATAAACTTCGGCTGGCCGAAGTTAGCTTCCTTTCTTGTTTTTATTTTATGTTTTACTATGAATTAATCTTTTATGTATGTGTGTTTTAAGGCGTGTTGACAGTCTTTAAAACTTTTATATTGTTTTTTCTTTGTTATATAAAGTAAGGATTTTTGTTTTGTTTTGTTTTATTCTATCAGCTAATAAAATACCATTCTGGATTTGTTAATGCGAAAAATTTTGGTTATTTGTCTTAAGTGTGCAAAATTTTCGATACTATCGATAGTATCGATAGTGACGGCCATCGATAGCTAAAAACATCGATAGTGCCCACTATCGATGTTTTAACAACCCTATATATTCGTTTCTTCAATACCTATTGATTGACCAAAATGGGAAAAATTCACGCCGATGTGCCATTTTGAGTTACACACAAAAAATCGAATGGTAAAATTAACCAATATAATTGTAACAAATACAATTGTCAGTTCAACCAAGCAATCAACAACAAAATACACATAAGTGACTATTTTTTAGTAGTTTTACTATTAAATAGTAAGCAAATTAAGAACAAAATACACGTGACTATTCTCAACATCATTATGGTTACGTAACTATGCGAATTGGTTAATATTACCCATAATTTTTTTTTGTGCGTGCAGGTCGGCAATTTTGAAAATGTGTATTGAAATGAAAATAATTTTTTTTCTGTGCTCGCAGCATGCTTTCAATTGTTTTCGTAAAGAGCATTTTATTTACTTAAGAAAAACACTTCTCCTTTGTGTCTATTTACATTGCAACGGAAATGCGCTACTGCACTTGTAAATGCAATTGTTTATCGGTTTATCAGTATCAGCAACGCCATTGCATCTGTACATCTGCAGAGGCTAATAACGCCTTAATTGGCCTTTTTGGCATTTGGTTTGTGTCAACCATCAGGGGTTTGGTGTAATGAGTTTTCATTGATTTTCAACACCTTAATGTTGGGCGGGGAGCTGACGTTTCACCACAGCGCGAGAACATTAATTGCCGATTATTATCGGATTCGTTTATAAATACCGTGTGCCATAATCCGCGGCCCGGTAAATAACTTAATGAGTTGTGATAACTTTTAGGTGCTATCTTAAATCACTCGAGACCCTGCCCACTGCTCGGCGCATGGATGCAGGTGCCTCCATGAAGAAGTGTTTGTGAATCGTAAATTTTGCAGCCATGTTTAAGTTTAAATCGATTTATTTGCACGGTTTGCTGGTTTCCATGTTTACGACTTTGCGGATATTTTTTTTGGTGTGTCTTTTTTTTTTTGAGTAAACTGTAAATGATCATTAGGTAAAGCATTGCCCTCCAAGTGGGACATGCTGGGGCGCAGGCAGGGGGATGGAGGGTTAGGCCAAAGAGAATATAAACATTCAATCCATTAATTATCTTTACCTTTCTTTTAACTTTAAAAATATATATTAAATAAACAATGTTACAAAAAAAAAAAAAAAGTTGTGTTCAGTCGGAGTTGAACTCGGTCCGGCAAGACCCGCAGTTGAGCGACTACACCCCTAGCCCACAGAGCTTTGTTACGACGCGTCAGACAGATGCGACATTGAGCCAATTTCGCAGCAGAGCAAACGAAATTATACACTAACACAACCATAATCTAACACGGACAACGCACACTTGGAAGATTCTGGGTCCACTTTCTGGGTCCACATCGAAAATTTTGCCGTACATTCTGTTGTATGGGCGTTCCACCTCTTAGTGTTTATATTTGGTTAGGCCCCCGCACAGTGTAAGATTTTGCCAATCTAGGGGGACTTTTAGCAAAAGTTTAACTATTTTAAAGTCGATGAGCTTTAAGCAGCACTTTTAGAAATGTTCAACTATTACGAAGACAGACACAAAACAATACAACATTTTTTTTTTTGGAAGATAACGGTTTTTATACCCGTTACTCGTAGAGTAAAAGGGTATATTAGATTCGTGCAAAAGTATGTAACAGGTAGAAGGAAGCGTTTCCGACCACATAAAGCAGGGGTGCTCAAAGATGCCTTATGGCAGTGCATTTACAAACACAATTAAAAGAAAATCACACGCACGCGAGTAACGACTCACACAGTCATGAAAAAGACAAAAACAATTTGCATTGTGAGCTGGGACGAAAAAAAAAATCAATGGAATTGTTGTTGGCTTGGCTCGTTACGGACAGCGACACAAAGAAGAACTTGCGTGTGCCCTAGGAAAGTATGGGATGTGCCGCTCCGTATGCTATGTGCCAAAACAAAAACAAATGTGCCCGTGTGCCATAGGACTGAGCACCCCTGATATAAAGTATATACAGTGAATCCCATTAATGTTCGGGATTTTTTTTTTGTGTACTTCAAACGTAAATAAACGGTTTTGAAACAAAAAATAAAAAAAACTAATAATGCAGGAATAAAGCTTATTTTATTACCTTTTCATACATATATATAAATTATTACTTTTTTTAATTTTAGGGAGAAATATGCACAAACAAAAAAAAAGTCGCATATTTAGGCAACATTAATATTCGATTTTTCTTCTTTTGTACTAAAAAATCATAAAATTTATTAAGGAAATAAACTAAATTTGGCATTTTAATGCTAGCCATTATTGCCTATGAGGGCGTTTAAATGTTTTGGCATATTTTAATTTTTTTTTTTTCATATTCTGGGCCAGTTTTACCAACTTAAAAAAAGGATGTGCGGGATAAATTAAAAAAACAATTAGCAAACAAAAAATTGTCCATTTTTTTTTTGGAGAGGACGGCTAAGGGCCTACCACTATTAATCTGTTTTAGCTCCATTTAATCATCCCACAAAAAAAAATGAATGGGTAGAAAAACATCTGAGTAAAAGGGGAAAAAAAGCGGATTTTCTGGAATTTTTTTTGGCCAAATGAAAAAGCCAATCGAAAGTTTGTAAAGTAGGTTTTATAATATTAGGTTCGAAGTACAAAATACTTTTTTTTTCAAATAACTCAAAAACAAAATGGCGGCTGTGCAGCATTTCTTCGTAGGCCCTTTTTTGTTGAAGGGGGTCCATGGCCGGATAGCTAACGTCCTTAATTTTTGATCTAGATTTTTGATCTCAATTTTGTTAGTTTCTATACATCAACAGCTATCGACACACGCAGGATTTTTGCGATATATTGATTTTTTGCAAAATGGTGAGTGGTTGAAAAAAAGTAATTGAAAAAAACGTCACAAAATTGTTGATAAAAAAAATAAGCAATATACTGTCAAAATTTCAGATCGATCGATTAAGATTTGTTCGAGGTATGCTTCCGGCAGTCTCAAAAAAAGTGGTTTCGAGAAAAACGCGTTTAAAGTTTTAAGGTGCCTGGGATATACATATGAGGCATCGCCGCAGAATGGAAAATTTCGATACTTAGACACTTTTGCCGGACTCTATCTTCTGGTATGTTATTTTTAAGACCCTAAAAAATATTTTAAACAAAAAATTTTTTTTGGATTTTTTAAAAATTTTACTCAGATGTCCCCCCTTAAGTTGGACTTTTGAAATGCATGCAAGTTTGCACTGGGAAGCGAGCAACAGTTGACAAAGTTTAGTCTTATCAATTGCATCGCGTGATCAGTGAGAAGAGTTAAAAGGTTTTTTCCCAGAAACATAAGACAATTTTTAATCCACTTTCAAAAACAAAAGCATTTTTTTTGACCAAAATTTTGTTTTCCTTTTGTTGAAAAAAGTTTTAAAAAGTATGTGTATGTCGCAGTGTGATTCCTAGAAAACGTAGCATTCTGGTAATTTGGGAATTCGGGGAATTCCCTGCTTCTGCTTTACTCGTTGATATTGAGCGAAAGCACGGCAGCAGAGGCAGAGACGCTCTGCTGCTGAGTGGGGTTCGATGGTAAGATACCAATTGGTATCAACTAATTATAGTTAGTTGAGCTTGGGTATTCGAACCGATCGGAACTCGCTGTGCATCTGCGTCAATCATCAAAAGCATCAACATGGATAACATACCCTTGCCGCCGACATGTATTTTTTCATATTTCTGATTTTTGGTGGAAAAAAACTTATATTATTTTATCGTATTCTATCCAACCAGAACATCATACGCAGGCATTCATTATGATACAGAATCTAAAATAAAATCTTGCCCATAGTTTGCCCGAAGACTTTCTATTTTGAAATGTGTGAAATAACCCATGCTGCATTTTTCGAGGTTTGGTCGAAAAATATAAAAACCGCTCGGCGAGACGCTCTTGTAAAGCACGCAGTGATGGTGTTTGGCAATGACATTGATCACTCCAAATTGAAATTACACATGAGTAAACTGTCTTTGGAGTTTTAAAACAGATTTGAGAAATCTACAAGAGATAAAGCCAGGTTTCTTGCTCATAATGCAAGTTGGCTTCAGGTCACATTAAATGGCAAAGACATTGTCATTGTCATTGCTTCCACCTGAAGTACAAGAGGAAGGGCACAAAAAGCCTTTTCTAAGTGTTGTCCTAAATCCTAAAACACAAAAAAGGAAATGACAACAATTTTTGTCGAGGATAGTTGATGATCAATTGCTATCAGCCGCAGAACAGGCTTTGCGGGCGGAAGGAAAACGAGATTCAGCTAAATTAATTAATGTATTATCAAATGCTCCCGCGTCTACGGGGACTATAATTAAGAAAGATAAATTATCTTCTAATAGCACTGCAAAACGCCTTTCAGTAGATAAAGAGCTTGCCTTTATGATAGACAGTAAATTGCCAATGCACCAATACAATATCTTGCGGAGCATACAAAAATTGTATGTCCAAAATTATATTCATGTTATAATCTCGTTAAGAAGTCAAAAATGTTATGCTATCCTACTGGTATAAAAGTAAGAGAATCCTATGCTGAAATAAGTTTACAATCCCTTATTGATCAAACCGTAAAAGTTGACAAGTGCTCAAGAAGACATTTTTGAGTCACTGTTTCCACTAGACGATGTACATCTAAGTGGATATAAATGGAGCGCCGAAGTCTATATATTGGCAAATTCCAGCTTCTGCGTCCACACGATACTGCCGACATATAAGATTTTTTTTCACAAAAGAAATACGTGATAATATCAAAGAGGAGGTAAAACATATCAAGGAACAAATATCATGTTTGACATTTATTAAGTACTATAATTTGAAATTTAATGTTAAACCAACACTTGTCTTTTGCAAATACACCAAATATGATGAACTCTTTAGCTGCCTTAGAGTGTCGTGAGTTCGACACTGAAATGCTCGCCTTTGGTCTCTCACCCCTACGTGTGTGGATTCGATTTATGGAATGTTTGCTGCACATTTCTTATAGAATTGATATAAGGACTTGGTATGTGACTGCGAAGAGAATAAGACAAAGCTAGCTGCACGAAAATTTGAAATATAAGAGTGCTTTAAGAAAGCAATGGGCATCTTGATTGATATGACCAAGCAAAAGGCACACTCATAAAATTTTTTACCTAAATACTAGAAAAATCGCCCTAAAACTTAATCGCCCTAAAACTACGAAAATTTTTCTTATTTTAAGGGTGATAAGCCCTAAATATACGAAAAATCGCCATAGAAAATATTTTTTAGGGTTAGTTTTTTTAAAACGGCAAAATTGCCTATATTATTTAGGGCGAATTTTTATGAGTCTACTCTGATAGTAATTTCTTCTTTTAAGGGCGAATTCGCCCTAAAATGTAGAACAAAATAGCATTAAAAATCGCCATAAAATCTAGGGTAAGATTCAAACGAAAATTAAAGACGCAATAGATGGATACATACATGTAATGCGTGTTATGTACACTCATAGAAATTTTCCGGTAAAATCGCCCTAAAAACAAGGAAAATCGCCATAAAACCGGGGTCAATGGCGACTAGGCTATGGAATTAGGGAAAATTACCCTAAAAATACGGGTGCCTTAGTCATACATTTAAGGTGATTTTTCTTAAATCTAGGGCTACTTTTCTGTTTTCAAAGGTAATTGCCCTGGAAATAAGAAAAAATACCTTTAAACTAAAGGCAATTTTTCATATATTTAGGGCGTTTATCTTACATTTAAGGTGATTTTTCTTAAATCTAGGGCTACTTTTCTGTTTTCAAAGGTAATTGCCCTGGAAATAAGAAAAAAAACCTTTAAACTAAAGGCAGTTTTTCATATATTTAGGGTGTTTTTCTTATATTTAGGGTTATTTTTCTGTTTTCATAGGCGAATCGCCCTAGAAATCCATCCAAAAAACTATTTTTTCTCAAATGCCTGGGAGAGATTTCAGATGCCTGGGAAAGAGTCTATACTAATAAACCGCGTATTTCCTGTGATCTGGACTGACTTCAACACACACATACTTACCTATGCAACACCGCCTACCTATGCAACACCGGCCCTTAGAACTGAAAAATCACCTTGATAAAGTAATTAAGGAGATATATATGAGGAGAAAAAACCACTTACTTGAGAAAAACTGTTGGTCGCTCCGAGGATCGAACCCAAGGCCTCTCGGGTTGGAGTCTAACACTCTACCGCTGCACCACAATCCCATCGCGCCAAACGACGTACAAACACTGTACACATCTTATTTTCTTGGAGTCTAATTTATATTTCGACTAAAGGCAACCAAAACATGTATTCTTGTTGCTGATGATTGGAATATTTTGGCCGTTTTCTAGTCCACATGCTTAACACAAAGTAGTCCTTTACTAAGAGTATCCATACAGAATTAAGGTAAAGACTACTTTAAATTTAACATGCGGACAAAAAACGGCATTATTAATATTATCATTAAAAAAAAAAAAAGAAAGGAGTTGACTCACCCAGGGATCGAACCCACGACCTTAATTTTCAAACAGCAAAGCTGAAAGTACGAGTGCTTAGACCGCTGGGCTACCCATTTGGTTCGATTTTTAAGGCGATCGCCCGTGAAGTTGGGTCGATTCTCACATGCTCACATACATACTCACATGCTTTGACCTGTCAACTACACACACATACACTCATAAAATTTTTTACCTAAATACTAGAAAAATCGCCCTAAAACTGAATCGCCCTAAAACTACGAAAATTTTTCTTATTTTAAGGGTGATAAGCCCTAAATATACGAAAAATCGCCATAGAAAATATTTTTTAGGGTTAGTTTTTTTAAAACGGCAAAATTGCCTATATTATTTAGGGCGAATTTTTATGAGTCTACTCTGATAGTAATTTCTTCTTTTAAGGGCGAATTCGCCCTAAAATGTAGAACAAAATAGCATCAAAAATCGCCATAAAATCTAGGGTAAGATTCAAACGAAAATTAAAGACGCAATAGATGGATACATACATGTAATGCGTGTTATGTATGTGTGTGTAGTTGACAGGTCAAAGCATGTGAGTATGTATGTGAGCATGTGAGAATCGACCCAACTTCACGGGCGATCGCCTTAAAAATCGAACCAAATGGGTAGCCCAGCGGTCTAAGCACTCGTACTTTCAGCTTTGCTGTTTGAAAATTAAGGTCGTGGGTTCGATCCCTGGGTGAGTCAACTCCTTTCTTTTTTTTTTTTTAATGATAATATTAATAATGCCGTTTTTTGTCCGCATGTTAAATTTAAAGTAGTCTTTACCTTAATTCTGTATGGATACTCTTAGTAAAGGACTACTTTGTGTTAAGCATGTGGACTAGAAAACGGCCAAAATATTCCAATCATCAGCAACAAGAATACATGTTTTGGTTGCCTTTAGTCGAAATATAAATTAGACTCCAAGAAAATAAGATGTGTACAGTGTTTGTACGTCGTTTGGCGCGATGGGATTGTGGTGCAGCGGTAGAGTGTTAGACTCCAACCCGAGAGGCCTTGGGTTCGATCCTCGGAGCGACCAACAGTTTTTCTCAAGTAAGTGGTTTTTTCTCCTCATATATATCTCCTTAATTACTTTATCAAGGTGATTTTTCAGTTCTAAGGGCCGGTGTTGCATAGGTAGGCGGTGTTGCATAGGTAAGTATGTGTGTGTTGAAGTCAGTCCAGATCGCAGGAAATACGCGGTTTATTAGTATAGACTCTTTCCCAGGCATCTGAAATCTCTCCCAGGCATTTGAGAAAAAATAGTTTTTTTGGATGGATTTCTAGGGCGATTCGCCTATGAAAACAGAAAAATAACCCTAAATATAAGAAAAACACCCTAAATATATGAAAAACTGCCTTTAGTTTAAAGGTTTTTTTTCTTATTTCCAGGGCAATTACCTTTGAAAACAGAAAAGTAGCCCTAGATTTAAGAAAAATCACCTTAAATGTAAGATAAACGCCCTAAATATATGAAAAATTGCCTTTAGTTTAAAGGTATTTTTTCTTATTTCCAGGGCAATTACCTTTGAAAACAGAAAAGTAGCCCTAGATTTAAGAAAAATCACCTTAAATGTATGACTAAGGCACCCGTATTTTTAGGGTAATTTTCCCTAATTCCATAGCCTAGTAAACATTTCACTAGAAGAACTTCGCGCGAACACACAAATACTGATCTCATGCACAGGTTACTGATATCATCCGATCCATTTATAGCAAGAGAGAGCACCACCAAAAACTAGACACTTAGAGCTTCCAGAAGATGTGTCCAAACTTTTATCAAAAGATGTATACACTGACGACAGTTGTGACTCGAAGTCGAGTCGGACTAGATTGGCGAAAAAAAGTAGTAACATTTTTCTATGAAATTTAAACTGTTACCAATTAAAAAAAAATCTTAAAAATAAAAACCAAAATTTTTTTGTTTTTGTTATCAATTATCTTTAATATAAAACCTTATTTGCAGCTGTTCAGCTTATAAAATTGAAGTTATAGCTAAAGCATGAGCATATAACCAAAATCCAACATTTTCCAAAGAAAAAAAAAAAAAAAAGTGGCCTGCAAAAATTTAAAACAACATTTTTTAAGTTGGCGAAAATTATAACAAAAAATACGAAAATAGTTAAAAGTTTCGAAACTTTTTTTAATATTTATATTGGCGTATTTATCTTTAACAAGCATTTTTTTCAATTTTGAACGCCCCCAAAAGTGCCACGCCCATTTTTTTATGCCCAACATAATTTTTCATTCCAAATTTGAAACCGATATCTTAAAAAATACGACTCCTACTGATTTAAGTTTCCCTAGATTGCCAAAATCTTACACTATGCCCCGACTCCGGAAAAATTCTACACCCAAAAAAAAATAGTCATCAATGTGCCACTACTTAGGTGTCAATGTGACACTATTGAGTTGCAAAAAAAACCCGATCCGAAGATCATCAAATTGACCCTGTTCTGGTGTCACTTTAATATTTTCGAAAATATCAATTTGAACCTTTTTGGTGTCAAATAGCCACTACCCGGTGTCATTTAAGAATAAAAATATATTGGATTGAATGCTCTTGCAAGCATTCTGTCACGGTCGAAAAAAGTATGGGCATGGCTCAGGGGGCAAGTGTGCTTGCTCGGATACTATTTTGTGGTCGGGGGTATGAGGTTCGAACCCCGCTCACGACACAACATATTTTTTTTTTTTTATTTATTAATTTTAATACATTATTATTTTTCAAATTGTTATAGAAATGCTAGATATGCATCTTAAAAACTTTTAACTTAACCTGCTTCAGCTGAGTTTCGAACCGGGTTCCTCCCGCGTTAGAGGCAGACGCCTTACCAATTGGGCCATCGCGCCATGTTATGCGGGAGTGCATAAGTTCAAAACACGTTCGCGAACATTTAAAACTTTCTACAACTTTAAATGAAACGTTTTCCATATGCAAATTGTATTTAATTTACTTAAATATGAATCTTTTAGTTAAAAGATATTTTGTCAAGTAAACATATCTAATAAGTTTTATATTTAAAGTTTTCAATCTAAACATACAAAACCTTTAATTATATCATTTATATGTATCATTTTTGGTTAATATTAAAAACTGTAAAATAAAAGACAGTGCAATAGCTGTGTCTCCTCGCGTTAGGCACATTTCGAACTTCGAATACAGAAGTTCGAACTTAAGAAATCGATAAATGACAATTATTGCTATCGATGTGACCCTTGTGTCATAAAAATGACAATATTTCTTATCAAGTTCAATGTTTTGTGAAGTGCGGTATACTTTTGACACTCATTTGGGATCAATTTGACCCCAAAAATTTGATCCTAGTGGCAGTGACATTTTGAACCACAATTATTAAATTGACACTCAGGTTTTTTTTTTGGGTGTATGCAAAATTTGGCTTTTAGAAATGTGCCACACAAAATTTGAACTGTAAATGATCAGTAAAATACATGAAATATGATACATTGCTTCTGGCTTGTATCGAAGCCATAATATAGAAACTATTTTAAATATTTCTTTCAAAAAGACTATGAATTCTGTTCAAGGTAATCTTCAAGTTAATATAAGCATTTCAGTTAAGTTTGATAACTTCAATAGACAATTGGGCGTATAGGGGCCGTTCTTTTAAAAACCGAACAGATTTTGCCAAAAAAAATTTTTGATTTGCCTGAAACGTTTTTTACACGTACTATTCGGAAAGTAAGTAAAAACGTGTATCAGGATTTGGAGGAATTAATGCAAAAGACATTAAGTCAATCGGATTCATATAACCGGAGATACAGATTTTCAATGAGAGGGTACTTAAAAAAATTCGAACTAAAAAAATAATTTTTTTTCGGTCAAATCCTGATACACGTGTTTACTTATTTTCCGAATAGTACGCGTAAAAAAAGTTTCAGGCAAATCAAAAATGTGACCCAATAAAAGGTGTTCGGTTTGTAAAAGAACCGCCCATAGACAAAAGGACATTATCCCAACCCTTTAGTGGAGAAATTCTCAGAATATGTTCACTTAATTCCAACTTTTAGGCTAATCGAACTTATCTCAATAGTTTTAGAAACAATTGTTGCTACAGGCGGCCCTCCCCTGCTGTTGGAAACTGTGGAACAATCTTCAAAGTTCTAAGAGAAATCGTCTTATAGCTATCATTAATCAGGGAAAGTGCATCTAACAGTTAGATTAACATATAAATTGTTAATTAATTAGACGCACGGCGCCGGATTATTGTTCCGACAGCATTTCCATATCAGACTATAGTCTGTTCCATCAATCGATCGATTGATCTGCACCAAAAAAACCAACAATAATCAACGAAGTACTCATCACCAGGTGGGACACGCGAGCAGCAACAAATAGTCGATGGAAAACCGAAGAAATCTGGCTTGGCCCATGATTTTATGATGTGCGATGCGATGCAATCAATCCATCACGAAATACTTCTTCAGAGACCGGCTGAACCCTGCTGGAAGCCGCAGAGTAGCCTCCTCCTGGAAAGGCCACCTCAGTGGGTGGTTGTGTAAATACTTGGCCTTTGGCTTGGCCCCCTAAACACCGCATAATATATATCCAAACTGTCGTACAGGTATTCGTTTAATCCATCCATTCCCTGTCATTAGTCTATACGGCAGCCCTGCTTCGACGGTTCCGTCCCAGTAGTTGGAGAAGTGGCGCCCAATCTATCAGGGATTCGCAGATTTTTTAACAGGCCAAAGATCTCTTACCGTATATAAAACATGTCTATCCCCATCAGCATCTCGCTCCCCGTGTCTATCATTCATTCCTAATCTTTTTTATAGCGGATCAATTAGTTATAGAGAACAATTAGATGGATAGCTATCTGTATCTGCCCATAAATGACGGGCCAATAAACAAACAAACAAGCTTATCCACAAACGTTTTCCACGTTCCGTGTGAGATTGAAGTTTATTTTTAAAGACTGATTCGTAATTTCTTCATAAATTTTTTTTAATTTTTGACTTTAGTCTATTGAATTTAATTTGTTTGGGGTGGCCACAGGATTGATGAAACCATTCAGAGCTAGACTGTTCTGTATTTTACGGACCTCTTGTTGATTGACGTAATATGGAATTTATGCGACTTAGGGCCGTTTTCTCGTCCGTCCTGCAAAGTACAATTTAGCTAATAGCAGGATAAATTTATCCCGGTGGCAAATCGGTTTTCGTTTTCTCGTCCGTCTTTTAAAACTCCAAATAAAAGGCGCACTAATTTGAGACTAGGTGGCAACCCCACATCAGCAGAGTTAACTAATTGTCAAAAATTAATGGAAAAACTATCGAAAAATACCATAAAACAGCCATACTAACAGCTGATGATATAAACAACATTTCAAATAAAGAAAACACATCTCTCCGGAATCGCCCCCGGGAGATTGAATTCTTACGTGCGTGCAATCTATGGCTCATATGACTTTCAAAAAACTAGAAATTTTTTTTCTATTTTCAGGGGAAATAAATTTCAAAAATGTTATTTTGGCCATCATTTTTAAACTTTCTAATTGCACAAAATACATTTCATAATACCTTTAAACGAGGTATAGCACAAATCTGTAACTTTAGTAGTTCAGAAGTTAACACTCCGATTTGTAGCTATTTATACCGGCCTGTTTTAGTTTTCACTCAGAAGTGAATTTGTTAACATTATCGGATTTCCCTTTAACAGAATTAAATGTCGCTTATTTGTTTTCGAATAGGTTTGGAAACTGCTCGAGCGTACAGAGTTGTCAAAGTCCAAAAACAAAGTTCCTATCAAATGTCCCCCTATCAAATTTTACATAAAATAATGAGGTATTCCGAACCAAAATTCTTATTTCGTTAATTAGGAAAAATTATCTTTTATATAAAAGAACCATGAACCTTATCGGATAAGTTTAGAATAAGTCCCAACGAAATACTTACTTATTTCCATAACGTGACAACTCTATGCCATTTTGACCAAATCCGAGTGGAATTTAGAACAAGGGCGGCGGATTTGCATTAATTGTAAGGGTAGAATTTATCACGTTTTGAGGTGCAACCACAAAATAATTCCTAATAAGTCAAGTTTGCAATTAATTCCAATTTCAATGATGCAATTATGAACATAAAACATCAAGGAATTTGATAAAAATAATATTGTCATATAAAGTTGATGCGAAGTTTTTTAAAAAATGAATTTTCGTGCTGGCGGATTTAAATCCGCCTGTCAAATGCTTGACGGAGAGTTTCCGTGTGAATTTTTCGGAAGTTAACAGAGTAACAACAGAAGGAAATCCGTGCAGTTCTTTCGGAAGTGAGTCTTGGAACAGGTCTGGGAAATTCGATTCCGTGTGAATCTTTCGGAAGTGAAAACTAGAACAGGGCCGATAGTAGTTATCCCGCTAAACTAGCAGGTATTTTCAGTAAGAATACAACTGGGTCAATTATCCTTACCGGCCCCAACAGATCCAATTTTCTGAATTTTCACTTTTAAATTTTCACCGCTTTTAGTTGTTGCCATACCTTTCACAACAGATTTTCAAATCTGCAGTTTTCTATAGTAGTCGGCTTACTCTTGGTGCGTTTCGTTACTACGTGGACTGCACCTTACACACTCAGAAAAAAAATCGCCCTAAATTTTAGAAAATCGCCATACTTTAAAAATCGCCTTGAAATTTAGAAAATATTTCTATTTTTCAGAAATATTTTTCTAAATAATAAGAAAAACTTACCCTGATTAGATCAACTCCTCTTGTTATCCACTTTTAGAAAAATTTTCTGTTATTCAGAAATTTTTCTTTCAAACTAAGAAAAAATCGCCTTACATTTTATAAAATTGGCCCAATCGGTAGCCTAGGGGTCTAATGCGAGCGAATTATTGGTTTTCTACGCTTATATTCGGAAGCGTGTGTTCGATCCCACGTCGAGGCGGACATTTTTTGCGTCTTTTTTTTTTTTGTTTGGCGCATTAATATGTATACTTTAATACAAATAAGGATTTAGGTAAACTATCACACACATAATGGATAAATAAGAGTAAAAACCTAGAACCCAAGAGAACAGAATGAGAATGTACTTTGTACAGCGCCTCTCGTGATGCTTCCCTGGCGCAGCTAGTAGAGTGTTTGACTGCAAACTGTGAGGTAAGGGGTTCGATTCCCGCGAGCGACCAAAATGTTTTTCTCAAGATAGTAAGTTATTTGATTTTTATGTTTATCATTAATAAATAATATAATAATTTTAGTTATTATTTCAGTTACAATTTAAGATTAAAAGTGTGTTTGTGTACAAGCATCGTGACGTCATCCTTGTGTTTAAATAGAGGAGAGAAAAATAAGTTGAGAAACGAGAACCCCAACAACAACACCCCACACTGACAGAGAGGGGTGGAGTTGGCATAACTCCCGATTCCCCGATTTTTTTTTTCTTCTTCTTATTCAATTTTGCAAAAACTAACCCTAAATTTCAGAAATTTTTTTTTCTAATTTTTAGAAATATTTTTTCTAAAGGGCAAGGCGAGCTGCCTTTGGCTTAAAAAGTATGGCGATTTTCTAAAATTCAGGGCGATTTTTTTTCTGAGTGCAGCGATGTACACTTAAAAAAAGCTTATTTATCGGCTACCAAAAATGTATACGTGTGTCTTAACCCAAAAAATGCTTCCACACAATCATAGAAGGCCCTTGGTTTGTTAGCACCCACTTGATAAGAATTGTTTATAAAACGGAATGAGAGAAGACTGGGCTAACGTTACGAACAAATTTCTAGCAGCTTGTTAAACAATAAACCATTTCTATTCGAAAACCGAAACATGTATAGATTATGTTTCCCACATTTTCATATAAACAAGATCAAAGTGTGCTGCCAGCCTGCAGCCTAGGAAAAGTCGTCGTCCCCAGATATATAAATACAGCAGGAAGTAACGCAAATACCCGAAATATTTCTGACTATTTTGTTGTCGAATTCAACAAACGAATTGTTGTTATACCCTTGCAGAGGGTATAATGATTTTAGTCAGAAGTTTGCAACGCATGACTAGACCAGTCGACCTAGCCATGTCCGTCTGTCCGTCCGTCTGTCCGTCCGTTTCTACGCAAACTAGTCCC
Source organism: Drosophila mimetica (assembly GCA_037075245.1). Classification (NCBI taxonomy): domain Eukaryota; kingdom Metazoa; phylum Arthropoda; class Insecta; order Diptera; family Drosophilidae; genus Drosophila; species Drosophila mimetica. The sequence continues at coordinate 27,461,257 of JBAMCH010000007.1, read as the reverse complement.
TCAGTTTTAAAGCTATTGAGATGAAACTTTACCAAAAGTCGTCTTTCTATTGCAGGTGGTATATAAGTCGGACAACTATATCTTATAGCTCTATAATCGGAAAAATAATGGAAAAAAAAATTGTAGCTTCGGTGTTTTTATACATATAACCTTCTGCGCTTGGGAATAACAGTTTTTTAATAGTTTTGAATTTCAAATTTAATTTTATCAAAATCGGACGACGAAAAAACTAAAGGGAAATTAATAGGATCAAAATTATAGCTTTGTTAATTTTTATTGTATTCTCTTCTACTCTGGAATATACATTTATTTTATTATTTCAAAATTTTAAATTAAATTTAACATAAATCGGACGACTATATTATATAGCTGCCATAGGAAGGACCGATCAATTAATGCCAAAATAGTAAGCTTATATAATTATGTTTGTTGAAAATGTAAATGTAACATTTTTGTAATTTCAAATTGAATTGGAATGATCTGCAAGGGTATATAAAATTCGGCTGGCCGAAGTTAGCTTCCTTTCTTGTTATACCCGTTACTCGTAGAGTAAAAGGGTATATTAGATTCGTGCAAAAGTATGTAACAGGTAGAAGGAAGCGTTTTCGACCATATAAAGTTTATATATTCTTGATCAGGATCACTAGCGGAGGCGATCTAGCCATGTCCCACAAACCGCGAAATGCTGTGCTCCCACAGTTTCGAAGCTAGACTAACGGGAATAAAATATGTATTCGTTTCTTCACTACCTATTGATTGATTGTGCCCCACACTCAAAAAATTATTCGCCTTGAATTTTAGAAATGTTTGCTTCACTGGCAACTTTTTTATATTTCATAAAATAATTCTTTAAAATGGGATACAAATTTAGAATAAAGCATATAGTTTTTTACAACATTTAAACAAATTAAAATACTGATGATGATTAAAATACTGATGATAAATTAATTTCTCTCATTAAATTTACGGGTTTGAAGGTGTATAATTAATTTTAATTAATTCAGTACGCTCTTAATTATTTTTAACCTATTTGGAAATTTGTTCCAATACCGAACAGCAAAAATAATGATACAAATATTGCTTCGTTGGGTTTAATTGTATTCTTTGCTCTGGGATATAACCTTTATTAATATTTCTGAATTACAAATGAAATTTTTTAAAATTTTGCACGTCCTTATTTTATAGCTACCGAAGTGTTAATGTCAAAATCATACGACAAGAGGAATAATTTGTTTGGAATATGTCATCTAAGTATACCAATTTTCTAATACCCTATAAAATAATTTTTTATAATAACAGAAGGGAATGCTGTAACGGTTATAAAAACTACAACTTGCGGAAGTTAGCTGTCAATCTTGTTATAGGCGCTAAAAGTAAGTAGAGCAAAAAGCAAATTCTATAACTCCTTTCATGTTATAAGTGCTGAAAGTAAGTTGAACAAGTATATAAGAACGCTGACAATAAAAATTCTGAAGGGTTTGTATCACTATGGACGGCAGTCCATGTAGTGACGAAGCGCACAAGGAGAGTGTGCAAAGGCGACTACTATTATATAGCCGCAGAATTGAAATTCTGCTGTAATGGTCCGATTCTACCGAGTGGTACACCAATTTTAAGGTATTGAAAAAACTAAAAGGATTGCATACCAAGACCTCAAGAAAATCAATTGGTTTGGGGCAGAGAGCGGTGAAAGTGTAAAAGTGAAAGTTTAGAAACTTGGATCTTTGGATTTTTACTGAAAATGCGTTTAATATGAGGGGTCATATCAGAAAATCCGACGCTCCGTTCAAAAGTTATACCGAAAACAAGATTTTCTTCTTCTTCTTAAAATGAAATAATTTGTCCCTTTGTTTGTATGCATCAAATCGTGGTTTTAGGGTCCTGAAATAAATTTTAATGTGTTTAGCAGCAGGATATGAAAAACGTTTGTTCTACGACTTTTGGAAAAACCCGCTAGTTTGGCGGGAAATCATTAAAAAAAAGCTCGATTTTGATGGCTTATAGTGAACGCTGTAATATAATATAATATAAAAATTTTAGCGTGCCGAAAAAGTGAATTTTAAAAAGTGTATTTACTCATGTGTGTAATCATTTTTCGACACAAATGTTGATATCAGAACTTTTGTATGTTGAATGTGCGGTCGTCACTAGTTTTTTACCTCGTTAAGAGGTGTTTTTATTTGATTTGTCAGATCCATAGTATTTATAATAAAGTAGTTTACATATTCGTAATATTTTTTTTTATTTTTTTAATAGTACTCAAAAATGGCTCTTATTTTTGTCAAGAAATATATAAAAATTTATTTTTTTTTTGCTACAAGCTTACAAATTTTAAAATTTGGAAATTTTTAACAATTTCTCGAATGTTAAAAGTCTGTTAGTATCGTAAAAGCCCGAAAAAAATAAGACAAAAAAAAAAGACATGCGCCATTTTAAAAACCGCCGTCCCAACAAACCAAACAAGCCATATTTTTTCAAAATTCCTGGTAAAATAAATTTTATTTCAATTTTTGAAATTTGAAATTTTAGACCGCTAACGTGTTGGCGTCTGAACTCGAGATATAAATTAAAAGTTGGAGATACAAAAAAATGTTCTTAAAAAAAACTTAAAATAAACAATTTTTGTGACTTTAGTTCCTAGACCTTGGGGTCCTACTCTACCAGAACCTATCATCATCCTTCTTAGCTGTAAACTAGTGTTATATAATAGAATGATATAAAATATTGAAGGTAGGTCCTCTTTTCCTTGCACGTTTAACATCGCAAAAAAATGGTGTTCAAACAAACGTTTAGAATATCCTTACCGTGTTCTGCTGGTCGAATTGGCGTCGGTCTCAGCACAGATTTGTAATCCATATACAGGCTAGGATATAGTTTATCAAGTCCCAGATAGGGGTATGGGGCCGTTGACGTGGTTGCCGTACTTGAAGGGATCGGAGCATCACTGAACTTTTGAGATTCGGAATTTGCTTGGCTAAAGCAATTTGGAAACGCGCAGCAGGAAAAGATACCACCATCACAGCAGGATCTTGTCGAAGACTCCAAATGGGTCTTCTTGATGGATTGCTCGGAGCCCAGTAGCCGATCGACACTAAAACTCAACTTGACTTTCGTGCTGGTCGTGCTTGTGGGTGGCGACGTGACTAATACAGTCGGGGGACAGGACTCTTTAGTCGTCGGATCACCTTCCGCTCGATCAGGATAATTCGTTAAAGCCAAATTCACTTCACACTCGCCGTGCATGTGAATGCTGAGGTTCTCGGGCATACTCTGTTCCATACTGGCGGCACTCTCGTGTAGTAACATTGCTTGCTTATGTGGGTATATCGGTAAGAAAACTGGTATGTCACCATAAGACACTATCATGTCCCAAAATACCGTCGCTTGAAATCAATTTTATCGGTCACAAGGCTTGTGCACCTCCGAATAAACCGCTTTGCGAGACATCCCACTCAGAACTGATCGGAATCGACCAGGAAGCACTCTCAACCAGCGATCGATTGCCGTTCCCGCACTGAACGCGGAATGGGCTGTTACGTTAATCTCTCTGAGATTGTGTGTTCCTAATGCTTACAGTGGGGCAAAGAACTTAAGATATATCATAAAGAGTAGGTAAATACTGCCTACACACAAAAAAATAAGCTATGTAAAATCAACATAGAAAAATAGTAGGTTACTATTTTCTGAATTTTTCATGTATTTAGTTGTTTTATTTTTTGGGTCATCGAATAGTATTTAACAATTAAAATAGTAGAAAACCTATCTACGAAATTGTCATGTATTTTGTTGTTTTATTCATTTGGCAAATTAATAGTAACGTCTCAATTAATATCGTAGCAAAACTATTTTATTTGTTCGCGCGTGTTTTGTTGTTTTATTTTTTGGGGCACTAAATAGTGACACCTCAATTAATATCGTAACACAACTATTTTTTTTCTTCATGTATTTTGTTGTTTTAAAAATACAATTATAAATTGTTGGTCAACTATTTTTCTGGACTTAGGGTGGCAAGAGTATATGACGCATAATCTCTGGGTCGTGAGTTCAAGTACCGTTTTTGCAGAAGATTTTTTTTCTTTTTTTTTTTGGTAAATGTTGATTTTAAGTCTATAGATTTTCCTCTACGAAAATCATTTTTCTGCGGCCTACTGGTTAGAGTGCTGGACTCCGATGACTGCCGGCCCCGGTTCGATTCCCAGCGGAGGCAAAAAACCTGACTTGTCTATAAATAGCTTCGATATAAATTAATATAAGAAATTAAATTAAAAATTAAAACAGTTAAAAAAATAAATTAAAAAAAACAACAGTTTTTTCGGGTAAAATACTATTTTGTAGGTAATCTCCTATTTTATAGGTAACCTTCTATTTTTTTGGGCATTGTTCTATTTTTTATGGGTTGGGGCAGTTTTCACTATTAAATCGTTGATTTTAAATAGTTTTTTTTTTTTGTGTAATACAGGGTTTCCTTTGAAGCCTAAATGACTGCTTGAAAACGAAAATTTATTCAGCAACTCCCCGTATTTGACTGTTTTCTAGCTATTTACGTCTATATACTTATACAATTTTAATTGGTTTTTGAAGAGCGGCTTAAGTCAAAAGTAAAAATATTGAAATTAAAAGCTGTTGGGGGCAATGGGGAACAATACGCGGCAAACGCCTTCCATATGATAAATACGGTACTTCGTTTAAGGGCAATGTCAAAACCAAGATTTTTTGGCTCTTTTCAAATAAAAATGTTGTTCCTTTGTTTATTTTTATTTATCAAAGGTGTATTGGGTTCTTATACTACATTTTTATGTCAAGCAACTTGAGAAGAAAACTTTGTTCTATGACTTTTTAAAAAACCAAATAACTCAGCGATATTAGTTAAATATTGCCAGATTAAAATGATTGTGTTTTCTACACGTGGGTGGGTTTAAAACAGCCAGCCCAGAAAATGAAGACATTATTCTTACATATTTAGCGATTTTTTTTTAATATATATCATTTTTAGGGCGTTTACCATAAGACCAGCAAATTCACCGCAACTTTTAGAAAAATACACCTTTCATTTAGGGCACACATCCTAAAAACAGGAAAATCTTTCTCAAGTCAAAAAATCACCCTTAATGTATTAAAATTTAGTTATTTTTTATCACAAATTTTATATCAGTAGTTTTGTATGTTAAAGGTGCGATAGTCACTAATTTTTTACCTCGTCAAGAGGTGTTCTTGTTTGAAATATACATATTTTGAATTAAATGCTAATATATTTTATTCTACAAGAATTTCAGTTAAATTTTTTAGAACCCCAATTTTATAAGACATCCTTAAGACTAACACTTTTGATATCACACAAAGACCCCTCCTAACAAATTTAGTGACGAACAATGATTATGCATTCGACTAAATAAATACATTTTCCAAAATCTTCTCCTTCGACACTCTGCAATAAAAAATGTCTGTGTAGACGAGAAGCTTAAATATTTTGCTAAAGTATGCTGCTTATTATTTTAGTTTAACTTCCACTGTAGTAAGTCCCAAAAAATGTTATCCTTCCAATTTCCATTGACTTGTACCCACTGTAATCGAACAAGGACGGGATACTTGGTATACCGATCGTTTGTTTACACACAAGCATGCCGCTGTGTTATTAGCTGAGTCGGAGATTGTTTCCTCTGCCGCTGCCGATTTTTGTTTACCGATTTCTCCATATGTTTCCGTACTCCCACACAGACAGTCTTACGAATTCCGGTTCCCTTGCGTAGAGGCCATGGCGTGCGGCTGGTGGCCAATGCGAACGATCCGTTCAGGTGGGCGGAGTCAAAGCCAAGATACTGGCAAGACCGATGTGGCATCTCTTTTTCTCATTCAAGGAATGTGAGTCCAATTGGGCTGGAATTAAGCGATCTCCGCGAACTACACCTGCTCGACGCTATCTGCCGTATGTGTGCCGGTCGGAAAAGTGGGTAATTGATGGTGGCCAAAAATCAAACCGCATTCCCCAAGCATAAACATCGAAACCGAGCACGAACAGATCCTTACGATAAAACATAAGTTAATAGAAATATTGTCGAGACTGTCTGTAAATAGCATACTTTCCGGCAGCAAATACCCACCCCAGCGGGCGGGTTTGGTGCCAAAACCCTCCTAGCACCATACAACCTACTTTGACCCAAAAAAATGTGATATGCAAATGCAGTGACAAGAAATGAAACCGGAAAATCCACTAGTAGTCGGTGACGTTTTTATCCTCTGCAAAATCCACTTATTGTTCATAATTATAACTTCCGAGTATGTTTTCTTAAATTATTTTATTAAATAATGAGAATAATGAATTACATTTTAAAAAGAAAAACATAAAAAGATTTAAAAAAGTTCTGGACTTCAAATAATTTTTTTAAAATGCGTTATACTTTCAATAAAAAATATAACTTTTGCTTTCATTGGGTACCAGATATTTTAAATTAATTCCTAAAAACCATAGGGCGTACAATAAATGAAAAGGAAACAAAAAACACAATCAAACTATGTAAACAGGCACGAATACCACTTATTCTTGAGGGGAAACCGCAACGAAAACGTTTCGGGGCAACTCAATTTATTTTAGTCAAGAAGCACACAGTACGCTACCTGCACTTGAATGGAGTCGTTCTCAGAGTCCTCGTCTTCGTCCCCATTGCTGCACACTCGTATTCTTACTGGTATGGATACCTGTGGGCCGCCTCAGGATGAGGAGGAGTTTTGTTTCCGGTATCCGAGCTACATGTTCCCGGACGTGAATTACGACAAAGAGGACGTCCCGTTGCCTTTCAGGACTACTCCCGACTCTCTCTTCAATCTTTGCGCCGCTGTCGTAGATTCACAAGCCCGTACTGAAGTATATAAGTGGAGTATAAATGATGTTACCGACTGGCTGCGGAATTTTGGGTATCCTGAGTATGAGGTAAGCTGGGATTTTTATCATTATCTTGGCTCATTTGTTAGTTAAATTTGAAAACCAACATTAAAATAAAATCATCTGAAACTAAAAGAATTTTTGGTTAATAACAAGTTGGCAGGATCTTTGACATACAAAATTTACCTAACTTTGCGATATTTCTATCCTTGCAGAGGGTATAATGATATTAGTCAGAAGTGTGCAACGCAGTGAAGAGACTAAAAAAAAATGTTAAAAACTTGAAAAATTAAACTTAAGCATTTGGGCCATAGAACTAACTATTATCCAAAAATTATCTTGATCGGAGCAGCGGTTAAGATTTTTTAGATCCGAAAGTTAATTTTAAATGTAGCCCTCAAATTATGGGTGATTTCGAACTTTCCTTTTGATTTTCAATAAGGCCTTTTAAAAACCTAAAATTCGGTAAAATCCAAATTTCTAAATTCCAACTACTTTAGAAGTTATGCATTTAAATAGATCTTCATTTTTCTTCCAAATATTGATTCTAAAGCTGTTTTGGGTCACTGAGGGGACATGTCGGATCTTAGTGGGCGGTTGGTTAGACCCCAATAGGATATTGTGCAAAAGTTTGGCTGCTTTAGCTCTTACCGTTTGGGCTTTGGTCGTATCCCCTTAAAAATCGGTCTTTTCTTTTATAATCCTTAGGGATCCTTTTTTTGTATGTTCCCAGAAGATACAAAAACATTGAGTTTGGCCAAATTCGACGCGGCGCACAATATATCGCCAGCCGAACCTTCCTTACTTCACCTCAACTTCCTGTGCAAAAATATTTTTTGCCTGCGCTAAATCTTGACATTGAATAATTATGATTTCATCACTATGATTTTATGATTTTATGATTATGATTTTATCACCATGTAGTGACGAAGCGCACAAGGAGAGTGACCGAAGGAGAGTGCTATTATATAGCCGCAAAATTGAAAATCTGCTGTAATGGTCCGATTCTAGGGAGTGATACACCAATTTAAAGGTATTGCAACAACTATAAGGATAGCATACCAAGACCTCAAAAAAATCAATTGGTTTGGGGGAGAGAGTGGTGAAAGTGTAAAAGTGAAATCTTTTGGGGGAGTGGGAATAATTGGCCCCTCGCACTATGCTCGTTGTATTTTTACTGAAAATGCGCTTAATATGAGGGAAAATCCGGCGCTCCGTTCAAAAGTTATACCGAAAACAAGATTTTCTTCTTCTTCCCAAAATGAAATAATTTGTCCCTTTGTTTGTATGCATCAAATCGTGGTTTTAGGATCCTGAAATAAATTTTACTGTGTTTAGCAGCAGGATATGAAAAACGTTTGTTCTACGACTTTTGGAAAAACCCGCTAGCTTGGCGAGAAATCATTAAAAAAAGCTAGATTTTGACGGCTTATAGTTTCTAAACGACTTAAGCTACAGAATCGTGCTATACCTTGTTAAAAAGGCAATTTAATATGCTAATCGCGTTGCCTTCGGTAAAATTAGCTAAATGCAATAGTTTAAAATGGCTAAAAGTTGTTTTTTTAAATCACTTTTTAGCTATTTTCGGCAAAATGGCTCTAACGATTTCTTTTTAAATTGAAAACTATATAGCCCTTGAGATTCCTCAACTTTTAGTATATAACACATTTTCTCATAAAAATGCGCGTTTGGATGCAATTGAGCGATGAAAAGTGCAAACCGTTTCAGATTAGTATGGAAAACACTTTATGCTTACTTGAATGCCCAAAAACCAACAAGAGAAGGAGAACAAATTCTTATTAGACATTTTCAAGGTACAAGTCTAACTTTTATACTTAATTTAAATTCCTTGAAAGTTTTTATTAACTTAATTTTTAGATTTTTTTTATTTTTCTTAAAAACGGCTCTAACGATTTTCTTTAAAGCTTTAAACAAAAATTTAAGGAATCTTAAGGAGATTCCTTCGAGATTCCTTAAATTTTTGTATATAACACATTACTGTAAAGTCATATTTAAAAGTTATTCAGAAACGAAAATAGCCACTTTTGCCATCCAAAAACAACTAACGCTGCCTAAGTATTGAATTTTGTATTTGCGTATCCAAACTGTATTTTAGGGTCAAGGAATCGTTAAAATTGTTTTAAGCCGTTCCACAAAGGAGGCTTTTGTTTTACGAATTTAAAAAAAAACGCTAGTTTAGCGAGATGAAAACGTTAATATTAAACCATATGGCAGTAGTAGATATATTTGATATGACTCATGTTTAAAGCAAAAAGTTCTGATATAAAAAAAAACACCTCTAACGAGGTAAAAGACTGGTGACGACCGCACATTCAACATACAAAAGATCTGATATCAACGTTTGTGACGAAAAATGATTACACACATGACTAAATACACTTTTTAAAATTCACTTTTTCGGTACGCTGCAATATAAAATGCCTATAAAGTGAAAAAGGCTGGACTATTTTTTAAGATTTTAGCGTGCCGAAAAAGTGCATTTTAAAAACTAATGAAATGAAATGAAAAATCGGTAATAATGTAGACTTTTTGCCTTTTATAAGTTCTTGGAAGTTGAGGGTGTTATGACTCACGCCAAGAAAGCCGTTTATAATCCGATTCCAACAACTGACGGTCGTAAATGTGTGGTTTGTTTGGACTTGGTTTTAAATATTTTATTATTTCCATGCAAACATTTAAAAACTTGCGCTGAATGTCATTTAAAACTACAAGCAGAAGCAATTTTGAGCGCCTTTAATTACAGGTTATTTTCCTTTAAGGTTTATATGACACTTTTCCTAAAAATACATTGAAGCCTTATATATTCTTTAAAAATAATATTAAATGTCCAAGATCGTATTTTCCTACCGATTATAAAAATAGTTTGTTTTAAATTTATTTATTTTTTGTTAAAATTAAAAAAAAAAATTTTTTTTTTGGGTATGTGCTATTTTTTAGGTAGTGGAGTATTTTTAACACTAAGAATTCCTCAAAATGTACGGCCTTAAATTGAACATTTATGGCCATTTTTACTATTTTTAGATTCACAATGGTCTTAAATCACCTTTTTAGGCAATATAGTTCTTGTTTTCATAAATCTAGGAATTTTTTTGAGTGTATTTTTGAAGTATTGCATTAAAAAAATAAATAAAACAAGGGAGTACGCTATATTCGAGTGCCCCGACTTTTTCCCGTTACTTAGCTAACCAACTTTAAAACAAGAGTAAACGCGCAAGGCAGTGGTACTACTGTGTACCCTGCAGTTCCATTCATCACCTTTATAGCAGAATCACTGCCAAAAATTGAGCACCAAGCACTCATTCACTGCACGAAACTGGCGCTTATTCATCCTCGTCCATCACCATTTTTCGCCATCGCCTAATTCAACACTAAATTCATCAAATTCATTTTCGGCGCCTTTTTAGAGCCTAATTATCTCACCAAATCATCAGTAAAGAGAGAAACTTTCATCACCTTAATCACATTTTCATCACCTGTTCGTCGCCCATTTTTATAACCTATTCACTGTCCATTTTCATCACCTGTTCACCGCCCATTATACCCTTGCAGAAAAAAAATTATATCTTCGATGTTTTTTGATATATTAACTATTGTTCTTGGGAATATCATTTTTTCAACTGTCCTGAATTTCGAATTAAATTTTATAACGGAAAGGAACGATCGGAAAACTAAAGGGAAATTAATAGAAACAAAATTATAGCTTTGTTAATTTTTATTGTATTCTCTTCTACTCTGGAATATAACTTTATTTTATTATTTCAGAAATTCGAATTAAATTTAACATAAATTTAACATATAGCTGCCATAGTAAGGATCGATCAAATAATGTCAATATAATACGTAAAGTGCTATAATTTTGTTTGTTGCAAATCTAAATATAACATTTTTGTAATTTCAAATTGAATTGGAATGATCTGCAAGGCCGAAGCTAACTTCTTTTCCTGTTTTCATTAAAAATATGTTGAATTTCATCGCCTTTATCATTCGGTTTTTTTTCTTTCTTTTAAAATCATTTTACTACATAATTTTTTGTAAATTATTTTCATACTTTTACATTAAATTAATAGATTTTTACAAACTACGGTGACGTGAAGGGGTCTTCGGTACGTTCTTAGCTACCGGTGTCTTGGTGAGCTGCCTTTTCGCGCATGAAGATTTTTCACGGATCTCCGCATCCTTTCTGTAGGCTCTGGAGGCTCAGCCTTACCAATGAGATCTGAATTTGGAAATAATTTCGGTTTTTAGGCGTGTATTTTTAACGGAGCCATTTTTACTGGCTATTTTGCATTGTTTCTAACTTTTTCAACTTTGACGATTGAAACTCAATGCTGTGTATAAGAAAGGTAAAATTAGTGTATGATGGACGAAATCGGTTTACCACAACTCGAGTTAGAAATTAAGACGAGAGAACGCTATAGTCCAGTGCCTCGACTATTAGATACCCGTTACTCAGCCAAACAACTTTAATATAAATTAAACATTGTTAATGCGTGTTATGTATATTAAAATCTTAATGTTTGTATTAGCTCTTTAAAAAAAGAGTAACGGGTATAGCGAATTGCATTGTTTAAAAGGAGTTATATTTGCCGGGCTATTGCAACTGTTACTGTGTTTATACGATGCCGAATTCACGCTATCATTTCAGGCTTTCAGCCGATTCGTGTGTGTATAAACGCCATTTCGTGAATTCGGCAACACACGAAAGTTGACTTTGATTTCAGCCTGAAAGCGTGGATTAGTGGTGAGGAGTTCTGGTAACTCTGTATAAATAGTAAACGTTGCCAGATCGATAGAAATAAACAATTTCGGGTTTAAAATTGTAATACGCCATCTACCACAAGATATTAATACCACTTGCCATTAAAGGCGGAAATTTAGGCGCTAGCCAAGTTTTTGCGTTAATGGTCTTTTTAATCAATCAATATGTATTGAAGAAACGAATACACATTTCTTTTCCTGGTAATCTAGTTTCAAAACTGTGGGCGCTACAGTTTTTCGCGGTTTGTGAGCGTTAGAGGGTGCGTGGCACATCGGCGGGAAAAACTTGCGCTGCGAGTTAACCCCCAGAATCTGCATGCGAAGTGCCAATCTTCTAGCTTTTATAGTTTCCGAGATCTCAGCGTTCATACAGACGGACAGACGGACATGGCTAGATCGACTCGACTAGTGATCCTGATCAAGAATATATATACTTTATATGGTTGGAAACGCTTCCTTCTACCTGTTACATACTTTTGCACAAATCTAATATAACCTTTTACTCTACGATTAACGGGTATAAAAAAGTATCAAAAACGTTTTTTACACTTTAAAACAAATTGCTTTCATAAAAAAAATTTTAAGTGCCCTTTTCTTAACCAGAAAGACTTACCTTTCTGGAAAACAAAGGTTTTCTTCTTAGTACATTTCATCGGTTTTTATACACATAACAAAAATTCGATACGAAACGTAGGTCAATTTTACATTTTTTAAGATAAATTTTAACTTGATATGAACCAGTGTAAAATTGATATGGTCGAAATGTAAACATCATGTTCAAGTACGTCAGTTCGAATTGCGAATCTGTCTTTCTCGTTTCAACTCACGTCATTTTGCTCTCCATATGGCGTATTACTCTCTTTTTCGAAGTGAGAGAGTCTCCGAGAGAGAAAATTCGGCAAAATGACCTTAATAATGTAAATTTGATGAGTATTTCATGTAAAAACGATGTGGAAATGAATTACATGCCATTTACATTGGCCATATCGAATTTACGTGAACATGCTTTTTTTGTGTGTACCCTTGCAGAGGGTATTACACACAAAAAAATAAGCTATGTAAAATCAACATAGAAAAATAGTAGTTTACTATTTTCTGAATTTTTCATGTATTTTGTTGTTTTATTTTTTGGGTTATTGAATAGTATTTAACAATTAAAATAGTAGAAAACCTATCTACGAAATTGTCATGTATTTTGTTGTTTTATTCATTTGGCAAATTAATAGTAACGTCTCAATTAATATCGTAGCAAAGCTATTTTATTTGTTCGCGTGCATTTTGTTGTTTTATTTTTTGGTGCACTGAATAGTGACACCTCAATTAATATCGTAACACAACTATTTTTTTCCTTCATGTATTTTGTTGTTTTAGAAATACAATTATAAATTGTAGGTCAACTATTTTTCTGGACTTAGGGTAGCTAGAGTATCCGACTCATAATCTCTGGGTCGTGAGTTCAAGTCCCGCTTTTGCAGATGATGTTTTTCCTTTTTTTTTTTGGTAAATGTTGATTTTAAGTCTATAGATTTTCCTCTACAAAAATCATTCTTCTGTGGCCTATTGGTTAGAGTGCTCGACTCCGATGACTGCAGCCCCGGTTCGATTCCCAGCGGAGGCAAACAACCTGACTTGTAAGTTTAAGTATCTGTGAAATGTAAGTGTCTATAAAAAATAGCTTCGATATAAATTAATATAAGAAATTAAATTAAAAATAAAAACAGTTAAAAAAATAAGTTTATAAAAACAACAATTTTTTTCGGGTAAAATACTATTTTGTAGGTCATTTCCTATTTTATAGGTAACCTTCTATTTTTTTGGGCATTTTTCTATTTTTTATGGGCTGGGACAGTTTTCACTATTAAGTCATTGATTTTACATAGTATTTTTTTGTGTGTATGATTTCAGTCAGAAGTTTGCAACGCAGTGAAGGGGACGTTTCCGACCCTATAAAGTATATATATTCTTGATCAGCATGACTAATCGAGTCGATCTAGCCATGTCCGTCTGTCCGTCCGTCTGTCCGTCCGTCCGTTTCTACGCAAACCAGTCCCTCAGTTTTTAAGCTATCGAGATGAAACTTTACCAAAATTCGTCTTTTTATTGCAGGTAGTATATAAGTCGGAACCTGCCGGATCGGATATCTATATCTTATAGCTCAAGTAAGAATAATCGTAAAAATAATTGAAAAAAATTATATCTTCGGTGTTTTTTGACATATTAACTATTTCTCTTGAGATAATAATTTTTCAATTGTCCTGAATTTCGAATTAAATTTTATAAAAATCGGACGACTATATCATATAGTTCCTATAGGAACGATCGGAAAACTAAAGGAAAATTAATAGAAACAAAATTATAGCTTTGTTAATTATACCCGTTACTCGTAGAGTAAAAGGGTATATTAGATTCGTGCAAAAGTATGTAACAGGTAGAAGGAAGCGTTTCCGACCATATAAAGTATATATATTCTTGATCAGGATCACTAGCCGAGTCGATCTAGCCATGTCCGTCTGTCCGTCTGTCCGTCCGTCTGTCCGTCTGTCCGTCCGTCCGTCTGTATGAACGCTGAGATCTCGGAAACTATAAAAGCTAGAAGATTGAGATTTGGCATGCAGATTCTAGGGGTTAATACGCAGCGCAAGTTTTTCACGCCGATGTGCCACGCCCCCTCTAACGCCCACAAACCGCGAAAAACTGTGGCACCCGTCTGTATGAACGCTGAGATCTCGGAAACTATAAAAGCTAGAAGATTGAGATTTGGCATGCAGATTCTAGGGGTTAATACGCAGGCAAGTTTTTCTCGTCGATGTGCCACGCCTCCTCTAACGCCCACAAACCGCGAAAAACTGTGGCACCCACAGTTTTGAAGCTAGATTAACGGGAAAAGGAATGTGTATTCGTTTCTTCAATACATATTGATAGACCAAAGTGGGAAACCCCCCCTCCCCCCTAACGCCCACAAACCGCTAAAAACCTTGGCACCCGTCTGTATGAACGCTGAGATTTTGGAAACTATAAAAGCTAGAAGATTGAGATTTGGCATGCAGATTGTAGGGGTTAATACGCAGCGCAAGTTTTTCACGCCGTGTGCCGCGCCCCCTCTAACGCCCACAAACCGCGAAAAACTGTGGCACCCACATTTTTGAAGCTATATTAATGGGAAAAGCAATGTGTATTCGTTTCATAGAGCAAAAGTGTAAACGCAATTTTGTTTGGGTTATTAACGCCTACCGAAATGTAGAAGAAATTTTTTTAATTTTTTGAAGCGGCTGCTTGGTTTGCCCTGCTTGAGACTGCTGACTTTAGCTGAGTAACGGGTATTTGATAGTCGAGGCACTCGACTATAGCGTTCCCTCTTGTTTTTTTTGTATTCTCTTCTACTCTGGAATATAACTTTATTTTGTTATTTCAGAATTTCGAATTAAATTTAACATAAATCGGGCGACTATATTATATAGCTGCCATAGTAAGGATGGTTCAATTAATATTTTTGTATAGCCTGGATTTTTTGTTTTTGAGGTAAGATAAGTGCTTATTAAACCATGGAGGCTTGGATGAGTCAATAACAGATACATCTGGGACGAAAATGTTGATTGACGAATGCAAGAACTCATAAAACGTTGACACTGCGGTCTCTAGATCATAACATGATTTTAATAATGACCAATCGATGGCACCCAAATGTGGCCCAAACTGTTGAAATCGGCTCTGCGAAAACATTTCACACGTATGTCCGATGTACTACGAGTTTCAGCGTTAGTCTCAACTTTCAACAACAAGGTTGGGTGGTAGGGATCTTCTGGTGTCAAGGGTGAGCATCGGAGCACAGTTGTAAGGGTCTCGTCATTAACAAAGATTAAATCTAGGAGCCTGTCTTTATTGTTCTCCACACTCAGAAAAAAAATCGCCCTAAATTTTAGAAAATCGCCATACTTTAAAAATCGCCTTGAAATTTAGAAAATATTTCTATTTTTCAGAAATATTTTTCTAAATAATAAGAAAAACTTACCCTGATTAGATCAACTCCTCTTGTTATCCACTTTTAGAAAAATTTTCTGTTATTCAGAAATTTTTCTTTCAAACTAAGAAAAAATCGCCTTACATTTTATAAAATTGGCCCAATCGGTAGCCTAGGGGTCTAATGCGAGCGGATTATTGGTTTTCTACGCTTATATTCGGAAGCGTGTGTTCGATCCCACGTCGAGGCGGACATTTTTTGCGTCTTTTTTTTTTTTGTTTGGCGCATTAATATGTATACTTTAATACAAATAAGGATTTAGGTAAACTATCACACACATAATGGATAAATAAGAGTAAAAACCTAGAACCCAAGAGAACAGAATGAGAATGTACTTTGTACAGCGCCTCTCGTGATGCTTCCCTGGCGCAGCTAGTAGAGTGTTTGACTGCAAACTGTGAGGTAAGGGGTTCGATTCCCGCGAGCGACCAAAATGTTTTTCTCAAGATAGTAAGTTATTTGATTTTTATGTTTATCATTAATAAATAATATAATAATTTTAGTTATTATTTCAGTTACAATTTAAGATTAAAAGTGTGTTTGTGTACAAGCATCGTGACGTCATCCTTGTGTTTAAATAGAGGAGAGAAAAATAAGTTGAGAAACGAGAACCCCAACAACAACACCCCACACTGACAGAGAGGGGTGGAGTTGGCATAACTCCCGATTCCCCGATTTTTTTTTTCTTCTTCTTATTCAATTTTGCAAAAACTAACCCTAAATTTCAGAAATTTTTTTTTCTAATTTTTAGAAATATTTTTTCTAAAGGGCAAGGCGAGCTGCCTTTGGCTTAAAAAGTATGGCGATTTTCTAAAATTCAGGGCGATTTTTTTTCTGAGTGCACAAAGTTAATCTGACCCAAAGACAAATCAGATAGGCCGTCGATAAAATCATGTTGACTCTCAGTAAAAAGAAGATTGGAGTCCGGTGAAGTCACCCAAAGCAGGTTAGGCAAGTTAAAGTCACCCATTACAATGAAATTATCTTCATCACCAATTGCAGATGAAACTAAATCAATTGCATAAAGGTGCATTAAATACAGAGATACATCCGATTTAGGTGGAATATAAGAGCAAGCTATGTAAATGTTAGTACTATTTAAAGATATTTTGACTGCTATAAATTCAATGGAATGAACATTCTGAAAAGCGAAAAGCTCTGAAGACAGTGAATTGTGAACTGCAATTAAAACGCCTCCACCTACGTTGAGGCGATCAACTCTATAAACAACAAAGTTATCAGCAAATATTTCTTGATCAGAGACGAAAGAATTAAGCCAAGTTTCAGTTAAAGCTATTATGGAAAGACTGCTAACATACACCCTACTCAGTTTTCCCAGTAGACTTCGCACATTTTGGTAGAGTATTGACAAGTTATCTAGTTTTTGAAGCAGCTGAACTGGAGCCCCGAGTCTTGTCCTTTTGGAGATACTCGTGAAATAACGTATTCACTGGCCAAATTGTAGAATCGAGTGCTTTAGGGAACAAATGTTCTGTAAGAAGAATTTTAAAAGAAGATATGTTACGCTTTTGCTTAAAATTAACCTTGTACAGAAATAGCGTTATCAGGAGCAAGAAGTTTATCCCAAAGGTAGATTTTCACATCCTCAGCAGTGGCTTCTGGGTTAAGTCTGGATACAAATATGGACAAATATGCCCGAGACCGCAGGAGTCCCCACGCTTTTTCTCTGGTCTGTCCGACTTGGAACACCACTCAAAGGGATGTTAGAACGACCTGGAGCTAGCCGTCTTGGGCCAGGCAGATCATTTATAGTAAAAACTGCACTTGATGCAGAGACTGAGTCGCCAGGAACCAGCTGCAATTCAGGAGTGACGAGGTTTTGATCCGGTGGAATATTACCAAGGGATGCCGCAGCTAATGCAGAGTGCGACTGGATTGGTAAGTTGGTTGAAGATCCAGATGGAGAAGCATGAGCAGGTCGAAGAGACGGTGTAAGATAGTTTGGAGAATGTTCCATGTTGTTAGCACCAGTAGGAGTAGAAAGCATAGTGGTTGTCAGCCCATTTGCAGGAAGTTGGAGATTATTTGGAATCTTCCTTTTCGGTGATTCACTTAGAATCTTAAGACCGAGAAACTGGGATTCCACTGCCAGGAATTTTTCGTTCATAGAGGTGAGGAGTTGACGAACCTCCATAAATGCGGTCCTAGTTTGCCTCATGAAGGTGCGCATTTCATTCGTCATCTCACGGCATGCCGTGCAAGACCAGGTGAAGCCGACTCTTTTGGAGATTAAATCCCCAATACGGCCATTGAAACCGGCTCCGGCGCACTTAACGTGTGCGCAGTTGTCGCACAGCCAGCATATAAGGAAAGTTTCTCCGCTGATAATGTTTAATCACACTCGCATTTTTTAGCAGTGCAAAGGATAGACATTTGGGCTGAGATTCAGGTCACTGTGCAGCAGACACCCAGTGGCGCAATCCGCATTCGGCCGAAATTGGGTAAGGAGATAGAATGCATTCGAGAAGGTATATTCGTAATCGATCGTTTTTCCAGCTTCTGGAACGTAGGATTGTAATAAGGCATTGTTTTCGGATCTCGCTCTCCCTTTCCATCGATACTTCGGGACTCGTTCGGGTCGCACGTTTTTTTTGTGTTGCACGAGCGCCTATGCTTTTTTTTCAATTTTGGGTTTCCACGAAATGTTGTTTGTGTAATTTTTGTCTATTCTCTTTTGATTCGCTTTTTTCTTGCCACGCGTCACTTGAGTTTTGCCACGCGCCTGAGTCGGTCGTAAGAAATTTGTGTAAAAATATTGTGGAATCGGCTTAATAAAGTGGTAAGTTTTAAATTCTATTACTACTATTACTATTTCTGTATACATATATTAATAAAATCAGGACAACATACTAGGACCGGATTTAATTGGCCAATTTAATTATGATGGCATCCATGGAAATATGCCATTTAAAAAATACACCAATTTAAATGATGCATTATATAGTAAGTACAACTAAACATTCATATTTCATAAAGAACTAATTTTCAACTTTTTCTTAAATATAGATGCTGTTAAAGAAAATGGACTAAGTACTCGATGCTAGTACTAATATATTAAGTAATTAGATATAAAATAGTCTAATTTAAATATAATTTTGAAAGTGTATTTTTTATTTTAATTTAAATAAACATTCATAATTAAAATATAAATTTTTAGTTGAAAACCACATTTTTTTATTTGGCTTGGAATAAACCCCATTACTTGGTATACCAGTTCGTAAAGCATTTGCATTACAACCCTATATACGGGGTAAACCAGTCAGTAAAACGGGTGCATTACAAACCTATAAACCAGGTATCCTATTCAGTAATGCACTTGCAAAAGCAGCGAAAGGCAGCAGCACTCCAGAGAGACGAAGTTAGCGCTGAAGAACCGATCGAAGCGCAATGCAGTGATTGCTAGTTCGTGTAGATGTTCGTGGCAAGCACAAAGAGAGCAGTTTCACCAACAACAAACTTTGGTAATACTATACATTAGCGGGCTCACCCCCAAAATTCGCGAAAAAATTATCCTCGATGGACCGCGATTTCTTAAGAATTTACGTGCAAAAAGAACTTGGCGGTCGGCCATGGTTCTCTTGTAATTGAATTTCAAAGTTCCCGGTTTTGCTATAAAAAACAAGGGTGCTTTTCTCATATTTTCAATCAAAGCAACTGCGTTTTAATGAGTTCCTATAAAATTAATTAATTGTTTAAATGAGTTCCTATAATATTATTTAATTGCTTAAATGAGTTCCTACAAAAAAATGTAGAATTTTGTCAAATTTTTTTAATTGTATTTTTTGTCTAATGAAAAAACGTATGCAAATAATCATGTTATGAGTGGAGCGTGGTCTATAAAGGACATGATTGTTATCACAATGCTGTATCGAGATTTTAGTGACGGCCACCAAATAAAACTCAAACAATTTGTATCTTTATATTTATTTAAATAGTTTCAATGAACACTTTTCCGCACCACCATTGAGGTAAAGTTCCAGGCGCGTTTTTTTTATAGTGGTGTCCCCCTTAGGCCTAATCCACGCTTCAGATCCGAATATAACAAAGAGTGTCCTAATTAACAGCTGAGTTGTTATCGAAGGTGTCCTAAAAATATATATGCGAAATTTTATGATGTATGTTAAATATAAAATTAAAACATCGCCGCGATTTTTTTTTAATTTCATGCCAAATTTTACTTGTGACTCGTTGCATTTTTTTTTTAATTTGTATTGCACGATGTTTTAATTTCATATTTAACATACATCACATGACTTGCTCTTCGGGCTGTACATATCCGCCATGGCTGCAAAAAAGAAATGAAGCTGCACGGTGTGCGGTTTGTGCTTCTTTAAAAAAGCGAAGCGCGCCAAGGGCTAAGGCAGGTTGGACAGTCGCGCTTGTCCAAAACAACTCCGTGATCTTGTAAAAAGCGGAAATGAGCTTTCTCATCCATACCGAGAAACTCTCCAAGCGTTACAGAGCAGGACTGGCACGTCATGTTGAACAATATGAATCAATAAACACAAATTTTTGATACAAATTTGAATATTACGGAAACTTGAAAGACAACTCGATTTTTATAGCAAGTATTTATTTATAGTTTTTTATAGCAAAACCGGGAACTTTGAAATTCAATTACAAGAGAACCATGGCCGACCGCCAAGTTCTTTTTGCACGTAAATTCTTAAGAAATCGCGGTCCATCGAGGATAATTTTTTCGCGAATTTCGGGGTGAGCCCGCTAATTTATAGTATTACCCAAACTTTATGTTTAGCGGTGACGCTGGCAAAACA
Source organism: Drosophila mimetica (assembly GCA_037075245.1). Taxonomy (NCBI): domain Eukaryota; kingdom Metazoa; phylum Arthropoda; class Insecta; order Diptera; family Drosophilidae; genus Drosophila; species Drosophila mimetica. The sequence goes on along the minus strand of JBAMCH010000007.1, from coordinate 27,440,787 downwards.
AAGCGCGATTGTGTGAATGTTCGCGGCAAACACAGAGAGAACAACAAAAACAAACTTTAGGTTTAGCAGTAACGCTGGCAAAACAGAGCATTAGCAAATATATTCTGTTGCCAATTTTGTTTTACAAGTTATTATGTTACTGTCTTTTTAACGTATCCAACCGGCTCGTATTGTTTAAGATTGCAGTTTTACTGACAATATGTTCAAAAACTGAGATGAACCGAATAGGTTTTCACAGGGAAATCCCGATGTGAAGGAGGAGCGTAGAAAAACACGTCCGAATATTAGTTGAGCTGCGCTGTGATAATGTCAATATAATACGTAAACTGCTACAATTTTTTTGTTGCAAATCTAAATTTAACATTTTTGTAGTTTTAAATTGAATAGGAATGATCTGCAGGGGTACATAAACTTCGGCTGGCCGAAGTTAGCTTCCTTTCTTGTTTTTTGTAAACCGATGTAAGATATAGTTATCCTGGCTGGTTCCGACTTATATATTGGAAGTTCCGACTGCAATATAAAAAAAACTTTTGGTAAAGTTTCATCTCGATAGCTTTAAAACAGAAAACGCACAGACGGACTTGGCTAGATCTACACCCAAAAAAAGATTTTCCTAAAATTTGAGGAATTGACTATTTATTGCCTAAAAAATGTATTTTAGGAAATAATTGCCTAAAAAATCGGTCTTATTGCCTAAAAAAACATATTTTTGGGTCATATACTATTAGGAATCGTACGCCTAAAATTGAGGTAATATTCCTAAAATTATAATCAATGCTTTTATTATGCTATGCTATAAATATAAATTACTATGCTAGGTAATAATGCACCCCATGTGTTCGAAGACACACTCAAAATAAATTGTACCCTTTAGAAAATTGCCATTAAAATTTCTTTTGCCTAAATACAAGAAATTTATTTCTAAAACTAAGGAAATTTTCCTAAAATCAAGAAAGTTTTTCTTAAATCTTGGAAGTAGTTACCATAAACTATAAATCACCCTAAAAACTAAAAAAAAATGCCATTAAAATTAGAAATTATTTTCTAAAAAATAGAAAGGCTAACGAAAATAATAAAATAATTTGGCAACACCCTTTCTAAAAAGGAGTGCCCTAACCTTAAAATTTTGCTAGCCCTAAGTAATAGAAATGTTTTTTAAAAAGTAGAAAGTTTTTCTAAAATATAGAAATATTTGTTTTTACATGCTCTGGCGCACCAAATAATCAACGCCAGAACTTGTCAGCGGCCGGGCGGCTGTACTCGTAGCGCAGACAGTTAAAGCGTTTGGTTAGAAATCGAAACGACTCCTGTTCGAGTCCCAATGCCAACCTTTTTCTTTTTTTGTTTTTTTTTTTGTATTATGTTTTTATTATTATTATTTTTTTTTGTATTATTGACAAACGGTAAACCGAAAATAATTGGGTTTATATTCAGTTTTTTGTTTAATTTTGTGTTAAAGATGTTTATTATTTTACTATGCTAACGCAATTTATATTATGTGTAGTATAACATAATATAAATTGCGTTAGCATAAATATGTATGTATATATGTATGTCCATAAGTAAAACGCAAATGGTCAAATTATACGAGTATAATTCAAATGTGTTCTTCGCTTCACATTTTACATACAATGATCGGTTTGTCACAGCAATGGCCCAGTACGTAGGCCGTTCACTCCTCGCGCGGGAGACCCGGGTTCGATTCTTACCGACGGACAAGTAAAAATGTACGTTTTTTTCATAAATATAAAATATTATTTAATTACAACATTTTCTACATTCCCAATTCCATTAGTAAATAAGGCAAAGCTTAGTTATTAAAGAGGGAAAACCAAAAAAATGAGATTTTCCAAAGTCATTTAACCTAAGCTAACATTTTTTTTAGAATAATACTGAATTTAATATTAGGCAATTTATTGACTAAAAATCCCATTTTAGGCCATTTTATTGCCTAAAAATGTTATTGCCTAAAATTTAGGCAAAAAATTCCTTGGGTAATTTTTTAGGTCAAATGACCTTAAATTTTAGGCAATTTTTTGTCTTTTTAGGCAATGTTTTTTTCTGGGTGTACTATTTTATGGGGTTGGAAACGCCTCATTGGAAACTACTGAATAAACTCATAATACCCTCTGCAAGGGTAAAAAAATAATTAGTTATGTTTCGATTTAATTGTAGTGTTAATAAAAAACATCCATTTCAGCAAACTTTCCGAGAGAATTATATTGATGGAAACAAACTATTAAATTTGGACGCCGTATCTTTAGTCGCGCTCAACGTTCGAAATTTCGAGCACATTCGCCATCTGGGCCGCGGGATTCGTGCCCTCTACCGCAAGGAGCTACAGACGGCCACCGAGACCAAACAGCAAAGCGAGGTCTACAAGACATTCCGTGCCCGCACCGGGAGGGGGTACGAGGGATTGCGAGAGACAGAGCTACTGAGCCACATGCACATGATTCGCTCAGTCTTCCGCGACGCTAACGACTGGGATCTGATGGAGTTGCATATGTCTAGGACTCCAATAAGGCGGTACCGTGAGATCATTGCCGGGTCCAGGCGTTACAATCTTTACGGTCCATCGACTGCTCGTAGGGAACCTATAATAACGGATGATGTCGAATACACACCATGGTTTAATTTCAGTGATTGCTACTAATTATTTTGTAGTTTGTATTTACAGGATGCGTGCGGAACGCATCAGCTATATACATTTTGTTAAAATTGTATTTTGTTAATCTACACATCCAAAACTAATTACAAGTTATTTTCCTGCATGCTTATATCTATTCCTGTATCCATAAAATTAGACCCCGTCGTGAACCAAAGTCCATGACTTTAAAATGCGTCAAAATAAAAAAAAACACACATTTTTACAATTTGACTGAGTAAAAACCGCATCTAAAACATATTTATACCCTTGCAGAGGGTATAATGATTTCAGTCAGAAGTTTGCAACGCAGTGAAGGAGACGTTTCCGACCCTATGAAGTATATATATTCTTGGTCAGCATGACTAGACGAGTCGATCTAGCCATGTCCGTCTGACCGTCCGTCTGTCTGTCCGTCTGTCCGTCCGTCCGTCCGTTTCTACGCAAACTAGCCCGTCAGTTTTTAAGCTATCGAGCTGCCAAAAGTTGTCTTTCTGTTGCAGGTAGTATATAAGTCGGAGTCGGCCGGATCGGACAACTATATCTTATAGCTCCCATAGGAATAATCGGAAAAATAATTGAAAAAAAATTATAACTTATGTGTTTTTGACATATTACCTTTTGCTCTTGGAAATATCATTTTTTTAACTGTTCTGAATTTAGAATTAAATTTTAGAAAAATCGGACTACTATATCATATAGCTCCCATAGGAACGATCGGAAAGCTAAAGGGAAATTAATAGGAACAAAATTACAGCTTTGTTAATTTTTATTGTATTCTCTTCTACTTTGGAGTATAAGTTTATTTTATTATTTTAGAATTTCGAATTAAATATAACATAAATTGGATGACTATATTATATAGCTGCCATAGGAAGGATCGATTAATTAATGTCAAAATACTCCGTAAACTGCTATAATTTTGTTTGTTGCAAATCTAAATTTAACATTTTTGTAATTTTAAATAAAAAAGCAACGATCTGCAAGGGTATATAAACTTCGGCTGGCCGAAGTAAGCTTTCTTTCTTGTTTTATTTTTTTATTGGAATTTATTGACCATTGGTCATAAATAGACAAATATTATACACACAAAAAAATTTGATTGGTAAAATTTACCAAAGAAGAAAAAAACGCATTCTAAGTTTAAGAGCGATTTGTACTTTTGCTTATTATAAGAATCAATTAGCTGCGCGTTCTTGTTTCAAGAATAAATAATTCTTAAAACGCAAATGAAAACCCACGCACAGGCCAATCTGTCCCTTAGTTGTCCGGCTAATCTGTATGAACCTCGAGATATTTTATTAGGTTTTGATGCCCACAAGGATCGAGGTGTATTTCGCGAGGGCAAGAAGTTCGCCTGGTTCCCTGCTGGATGCGTCTTCTAGTGCTTCTAGAGCTGGGCAGTTGCAGATAAGATGTTCCAGGGTTTCGATAGCCGCCGGTTCATCGCATTTCCTGCAGGTGGGGCTGTTCAGTATTCCGATCGTAGTTGTGTGTGATGCGGCCAGACAGTGGCCTGCGAGGATTCCCACTAACAGTCTGCCGTCTTTCCAAGGAAAATGCAGTACATACTGCCTGCGTTTTTCATTGCGCTCTTTGCAATTCGGCAAGTCTCGGTATTCCTCCACCTGCATTTTGCTCGCGTGTCCGCCTGGTTCTCCAGGGCGCTCTGTAGCGTTCTGAAGGAAATTAGCACGTTCTCCGTTTTGTCGTTCGTCAGCTCTACGCCCTCCTTCCGCTAATAATTATGCCTATGTCGTCCGCGTAGGCAGTCATTTTTGGGGCTCTCCTCTCGAATCTCTTAATTAGATCATCGACCACCAAATTCCATAGAAGAGGTGAGAGGACCCATCCTTGTGGTGTGCCTCTGTGTGCCCATGGAAGCAGTTCCCCACTCTGAAAGTACCCGCCTGCAGCTAAGCACACCCAAAAAAAAAATCCTGAGTGTCAATTTAATAATTGTGGTTCAAAATGTCACTGCCACTAGGATCAAATTTTTGGGGTCAAATTGATCCCAAATGAGTGTCAAAGTATACCGCACTTCACAAAACATTGAACTTGATAAGAAATATTGTCATTTTAATGACACAAGGGTCAAGGGTCTGAAGTTCGAACTTCTGCTTTCGAAGTTCGAAATGTGCCTAACGCGAGGAGACGCAGCTACTGCACTGTCTTTTATTTTACAGTTTTTAATATTAACCAAAAATGATACATATAAATGATATAATTAAAGGTTTTATATGTTTAGATTGAAAACTATGAATTTAAAACATATTAGATATGATTACTTGACCAAATATCTTTTAACTAAAAGATTCATATTAAAGTAAATTAAATACAATTTGCATATGGAAAACGTTTCATTTAAAGTTGTAGAAAGTTTTTTAATGTTCGCGAACGTGTTATGAACTTCTGCACTCCCGCATAACATAGCGCGATGGCCCAATTGGTAAGGCGTCTGCCTCTAACGCGGGAGGAACCCGGTTCGAAACTCAGCTGATGCAGGGTAAGTAAAAAGTTTTTAAGATGCATATCTAGCATTTCTATAACAATTTGAAAAATAATAATGTATTAAAAAAAAATAGTCATCAATGTGCCCCAATTTAGGTGTCAATGTGACACTATTGAGTTGCAAAAAAAACCCGATCCGGAGATCCTTAAATTGACCCTGTTCTGATGTCATTTTAATATTTTCGAAAATATCAATTTGACCCTTTTTGGTGTCAAATAGCCATTACCCGGTGTCATTTAAGTACAAAAATATATTGGATTGAATGCTCTTGCAAACATTCTGTCACGGACGAAAAAAATATGGGCATGGCTCAGGGGCCAAGTGTGCTTGCTCGGAACATTTAAAACTTTCTACAACTTAAAATGAAACGTTTTCCATATGCAAATTTTATTTAATTTACTTTATTATGAATCTTTTAGTTAAAAGATAGTTTGTCAAGTAATCATATCTAATATGTTTTATATTCAAATTAAAGGTGTTCATATTTCGGATAAAGTGCAAAAGCTTTCAATCTAAACATACAAAACCTTTAATTATATCATTTATATGTATCATTTTTGCTTAATATTAAAAACTTTAAAATAAAAGACAGTGCAATAGCTGCGTCTCCTCGCGTTAGGCACATTTCGAACTTCGAAAATAGAATTTCGGACTTCAGAAATCGATAAATGACAATTATTGCTATCAATGTGACCCTTGTGTCATTAAAATGACAATATTTCTTATCAAGTGTGAAGTGCGGCATACTTTTGACACTCATTTGGGATCAATTTGACCCCAAAAATTTGATCCTAGTGGCAGTGACATTTTGAACCACAATTATTAAATTGACACTCAGGATTTTTTTTTTGGGTGTAGCTAAAGAGATAGTATACAACATCGGGTTTCCCATTTTGATCAATCAATATGTATTGAAGAAACGAATACACATACTGTTTCCCGTTAATCTAGCTTCAAAACAGTTTTGTGGGCGTTAGAGGGGGCGTAACACATCGGCGTGAAAAACTTGCGCTGCGTATTAACCCCTAGAATCTGCATGACAAGTCCCAATCTTCTACCTTTTATAGTTTCCGAGATCTCAGCGTTCATACAGACGGACAGGCGGACGGACGGACTGTTATTGGTAGATCGACTCAGCTAGTGATCCTGATCAAGAATATAAATACTTTATATGGAAACGTTTCCTTCTACCTGTTACATACTTTTGCACTAATCTAATATATCCTTTTACTCGACGAGTAACGGGTATAACAAGCTACTTCGAAATGTAATAACAAGAGAACCATGGCCGACCGCCAAGTTATTTTTGAACGTAAAGTCTTAAGAAATCGCAGTTCCATAAACTAGAGTGTTACCTTTTTCCTTTCATTTTCAATTATTGGGTATTAGACTACTTCTGCACAAACACACCCAAGGCCAAAATATTTTTATTCCTTAACGCTAAATCTGGTAATTATTGCCATTTCCGTAGATCATTTAGGGCCGGCGGTAAAAAAATTACCCGACGAAAAGTCTTAACCGGCTATTTGTCTTTTCCTCTCTCCTATGGCCAACATAACATAGACTTCATTATTATTATTATTTTAAAGTTTAAACACTTGTCTGTGGATTATATTTTCTCTTCAATTGACTAGATTAATAAAGGTGCAGGTAAGTATAATTCGCTTTCTGTGCGGGCTCAAAACACAAAGTCTTGAATTTTCCATATCCCCGCTTTGGATCATTGATATTGATTTTGCCCAATCAGTCGACACGGCGCAATGATGGCTAGAATTTTTTTCGCTGTTGTTTCTGTGGGCTTGGTCTGTGCGATCAGTACGTACATTCGTTCCTGTTGAGAGCCGTCTGCATTCGCGTCCGCTCACGTGTTCAAATTTATTAATTGTTCTGCTAGCAAGACACGGCGTTTCAGCTCTTTCCTCTCGAGCTGAGTACTGGGCCCGGTGTCCAGCTGTGCGGCATGGGAGACGTACGTGTGGTCGGTTTATGTTATATTTCTCGACATCTTGTGCGTCCGTCGGTCTATGTGTCCCATGCTGTCTGCATAGCTAGGCCGATATTGAAGCTGGGGCCACAGCCACAGCTAAGCCTAGATGCAACCTTAGACGCTGTATCGCAGCGCTCCAATACTGCCCATGCAAATTGTTTTCGGCCTTTATTAACTTAAACCCATTCAGACTACCAAAATACATAACTCGTTCCGTTAACACTTTATTATGTTCAAGGCGCATAAATCGTTCCATCACCCGGACATGTTCTCGAGTATCGGGCGGGTCTGGAAGAGGGTACCGAGTTCCCAAGTTCCAGAGTGTCTGTGTGGCTGGAGCCAGGTCGACGATGGCAATTATGATTTATCGCATTTTAATCAATTTAAAATGTTTAAACGATACGAATCGGAAGAAATTATGAATGTGTTGCTGTCTCCAGGCTCCACAGTAGGCCACCAATAACAACAGCCAAAGCCACAACAACTGCATCCCATACATACATATACCCCTACCCAAATCAGACGACGAACCGATCCGAGAACCGGCGATCATCGTCAGCATGCGTTATCCGACGCGTACCTCGTTTGTATTTCACTCCCCAAGTCTCGTGTTACCTACGGTCTTAAACGCTTCGAAGGCTTGCGCGCTTTACTTAATCACAGATCAGGGGCGGATTTACAAAAATTATGAATACTATCACTGTAAATAACGCAAGATCTATACATTAAAATCTGGTAAGATGATCCTATCATAACGAATGGTATCGCAAAAACTAAAAAATTGGATATGGGCATTTCCATATTTTAAGTTAAAAAAACAAATTTTTTAAATTTAATTTCGAAGTGGGTTTTGCGAGAGTCCATTCAAGATGATCCTATCATAACGAATGGTATCGCAAAAACTAAAAAATTGGATATGGGCATTTCCAAATTGTAAGTTAAAAAAACAATTTTTTTTAAATTTAATTTCGAAGTGGGTTTTGGGAGAGTCCATTCAACCCCGGATTTTAGCGATGTCATATGGAATATTTCCATGTGATTTTATTTTAATTATGGTCCACTAATGTAGCTAAAAATGGTTTTGGTTTTACTCAAAAATTTTTGGCCGTTTTTTTTATGTAGCCTAAACCATTAAGGTCCGTTTTTTCGTCCATCCTGCAAAGTAAAATTTAGCTTATAGAAGGATAAATTTATCCCGGCGGCAAATCGGCTTTTGTTTTCTCGTCCGTCATTTAAAACTCCAAATAAAAGGCGCACTAATTTGAGACTAGGTGGCAACCCCACATCAGAAGAGTTAACTAATTGTCAAAAATTAAAGGAAAAACTCTCGAAAAAAAAACCATAAAACAGTCATACTGATGATATAAATAACATTTCAAACTAATAAAAAAAACATATCTCTCCGGAATCTCCCCCGGGAGATTGAATTCTTACGTGCGTGCAATCTATGGCTCCTATGACTTTCGGAAACTTGGCTATTTTATAAAAATCAACAACATTTTCTTGAAGATCTTCAATACGCGGGAACTTAATAAATTGTTTTGATAAAGACGCTATTGCAAAAGAAACTTCCCTTATAACTCGACTGGCTGTGGCCACGCTAACACCACAAAAATCGCCAACAGTTATAAGAAAACTGCCGCTTGCGTAGAATCTAAGAGCTATTAAAAGCTTAACCCCTGGCTGTATTGTCGGAATTAGTTAAACCAAATGAATGCTCTTACTTCTTTACTTTAGATTTAAGTCGCAAAACAAAATTTTTTGCAAAACAAATGTGCTTTTGCACAAGCGAAACCTTCCCTTCAGTTCCAGAAAGCACTATTCACTCGTGAATCACCATATGAATCACTCGTGACATGTAATTTGACACCGGTGACGCACCGGTGATTTTCCATAGAGACATTTGTTCGGGATGTCCTACCCCGTCCCATGGTGACAAGATGAGTGACATTTTTTCGAAGACACTCGTGATGTCACAAGTGCCTTATACAAATTTTTTATATGAGAGGTCACCACCTTGTGACATGTCACTTAGTATTTCACGTGTGACTTTCAGAATTTTTTCAATGGAATGTCACATCTGAAAATCCATCATCGGGTTACCTGTGTCATAGGTGCTTTCATGCATGACTTTTTCAAAAATTTCATTAGCGATTTCATTAAAAAATATATATATTACGGATATATTTATATTCATTTAATTCATTTTATTTTATATATTTCGTTTTTTAAATTGTGTTATTAAAGTTATTATGACTATTATTATTATTATTATTATTTCTAGTTTTTTCTTATTTTTAATATTAAGAAAGGCCTTTCTGAGGCCTTTCTTAATGATCAAACTTTAAAATATTAACTATCTAATATCTTAGTTAACCTAAAGTTAAAACTATTTAGAAACTAATATTGGGCAAAAAACATGTAGGAATATGTTTTATTCAAGATTTTGGTTTGGTAGACTTGTCCATATGTCAATTAAAAATGCCAATAAAATAAAAAAATGGACCCGTTAGAAAGATAATATAAGTATAAAATTATCAAATAAAAAATGCTTGTCTTTTTGCTTACAATGTTTAGTGTGTTCAGTTAAATATTTTATTGAATCGAACAAAATAAGAAAAATTAAAATAAACTTACTTTTTTCGAGGCAAGTCGCCCTCTCTAGGACTTGAACCGAGGACCTTTGGATTTGTAGACACTGATTGAGCCATACACGCATCACATTTTGTAATGCACTGACAAGGTTTATACATTTTACTGTGATCTATTTTTAAAAAAGTGATTTATTACATATATGTATATTGCCTACGACAGGTCAAACTAAGTTAAAAATATTCTTTGGTGTTATATTTTTCAAGACATTTACACTCTAAGCTATATTTTTGGATCATATATAGTTCAAGTGCAACTAGTTAAATTTCAGTTGCCTTTTAACTAAACTTTAACATGTATTTGGTTTACCAATTAAAATTTTTCAGGGTTTTTCTTGTCAGAAAGGTACCAGTTCGAGACAATTTGCTTTTTACTAGTTTTGTACTATTTATTTTTTTGACTAGCACAAATTTTCTAAGTCCTGTGTAGTCCAAATGCATTCAGACAAATTCCGATAGCTTTTTTACTAGCTGTACAACTAGTTGATTTTCACACTACATCGCATTTTTCCTGCAGGGTATATACCACTCCAATTCGTAGACTTATTTTTAATAGACGATTTCTGTTTTAATAGACAGCATGGCCGTTGACGCACTATTGACCTAGGAACATTAAAAGCGCTTACTCCTCTATGACACTTGATGTGGATATACGGCTTTTAGCTTTCCTCACATTTCTCCAACTTCTTCTTGTATAGTCGTTTTCCTTCTGGCCATAAATGCAGAAGACTTTTAGGAAAGTTTTATCGCAATACAGTTAAGAGATTAGTTCGCATAGAAACGGACAAACGCACATGGCTAGGTGGTCTCGGCTAGAGAACCTGGCGAAGAATATATGTATATACTTAATGTGGGCGAAGACGCCTCCTTCACTGCGTTGCAAACATCCGACTGAAATTATAATACCCTTTGTATTTGTATACCCCTAAGTGTTGCTTTTGGGGTGTCACAGAATTCTTTTGCAACCGAACTCCGTTACGGTTCTTAGGTAATTAATAAACAAGACCAACCGTCTTTGGTTGATTTGTATTTACAACTAAATTTTAAACATTCGTTCCCTATTGGAAAACAGTCTACTTTTTGTCGTATGTATGTCAATGATGCGGCACCGTCTAAATAAACTGTAAGTTGCTTTCATGCTCAAAAATATACATTTGTATGTATGTTCAGGTTATACTGTGACAAAAACAGTCCGGACCTGAAAGAAGTCAGTAAGGCCTTTCTTGAATTGGGGATAAGAGATCGCGTGCTGTGTGGACTGGGCGACTGAGATTCAGAGTACGTTTGGGGCACGACGTCGGCACAGCGACAATTATGATTAAAAATGATAAGTAAAATATTTTTATCATTTCTTAAATAAACATAAACCATGTGTGATTATCACACAATAACCCAGCGGTTGTTGGTCTGCGCTTCCATTGCCGTCGTTGGCTTTTTTGTTGCTCCCTTTTTATAAGCTTTTATATCCCTTACTGCGGACGGTTATAAGTTATGGCATTTGTGTGGGATTTTGTCATGGTCAGAATTTGGTCGAGGTAGTGTCAATGGCAACAGCGAATTTATGGGGATTTTCGTGCGGTCAGGACCGCTGCATCTTTCAGTTTGGTACAATCTGGTATAATAAAGAAATTTTATTTTATGCTTAACCTATGCCTACAGACTAAAACGGCTTGAAGCGACGCGATTGCTTCAGCCGCTCGATCTTTCTCTTGTCCTCCTCGAACTTCTGGCGCATCTCGCAGATGTTCTGCATTTTTGCCTCACGTATCTGGAAGGTGTAAAAGTTCTTAAGTTCCTTGGACTTGTTATCCTTGGCTACTTTTTGTTCCAGGCGTCCAAGCACAGAGGCCTTTTGCTCGAACCCAGCGTTGCGGCCTTCCTTGCCGACGGTGACCCATCCGTTGGCATCGGCTTCTCCAGTCTTGTTCTCCTCCGCCGCAGCCCGCTCTCTCTTGTCGTACCCGGTCATGTACTTGCTGACCTGTAGTTTCGCCTTAGGGACCTCCAAGACGTAGTTGCCCTCGTACTCCTCATGCCAGAGCTCCATGCCGGTTTTCAAAATGCACTCGCCTTTGCTGTTAAAGAGGTCGATGCTTCTCAGAGCCAGGGCTTTGCCAATGCTGCTGGCCTTTTCGAAGACTATGTAAGCAACCTTGAAGATAAAGGGCGGGAGCACTCTGGAGAACGGCTCGTCGGTGCCCTCGTACCATTTAATGGTCTTCTCCTTTCCCGGCTTGGCGGCAAACTCCACGGCTTCAATGCTCCCAGCTTGCCCGAAAACAGTCTTCAGGCTGGCCTCCGTCACGTAGGGAGGAACATTGAGCAGAAAGAGCGTGCGACCCTTGGGTTTGTTGGGATCCATCAGACGTATGTAGTGATCCCGCATGTAAACGCTGTGGCAGTACTTGGCCTGTGCCGCGGTGCGTAGGGGAACCACTAGGAGAATGTACTCATTGAGCTACTGCAAAAGCTTCGAATCTTTCATTATTTACCTATATAGCCCTCCAGTTCCATTATTTTATATTATATTGTGCAATGTGAAAATTAAATAAAGTAAAGTAAACACGTTTTGAATCAGTGTGACCGCAGTTCCTTCACTCTGTGGAAACGTACTAATTATAGAAATATCCCAAAAAGGTGGAAAACTTGAATAGAAGATGTAATTTTTCCATGGGCAGCACTGTCGAAAGGCGGGACACTTAAATTAAAAACCTTTTTATGTACATTGTACATAAGTCTATATTTACTGAGGCCTGCTCAATCAACTCAAGATTTAATTCTCAGAATTGTTTTTTCATCAGAGAAATTATAAAAATTTTGGGAGTTTTAACTTTGGCGTCGTATTCCAAAGACATAGGCAATGGTTCACGATGGGGACTATTTTTTAGTAGTGCCGTGATGTATGAGAGTAGATTTCAGCGAAAATAATTAGGATAAGGCCAATAACATGGGCCACGTAATTTTAAATGTCGGCAAACATCGGTTGTTTGGTATTCTTAGCTATATCGCGGATATATACTATATATATATATACTATATAAACAATTTTAAGTGCCCTTTTCTGTATCAGGGAAGCGTACATTATACCTAGTACTCAGTTCGGCTAAGTTTAAGTTCGGTTTCACTAGTCGAAAAATTTTAATATTTGTAGTGTGACCGAAGTTTTTTAGAGTTCACCCGCACAGAGCAATGAAATCAATTGGCGCAAATTTTAAAATATTACAAAATGTTAAACATCCAGGTTGCAAAGCTTTAAATTTGTTGTTGGCATGACGATTTGTATTGTCGCAACTCCTGCAGTCATTATTTCAGCAGTTTTTGTGTTTTTCCTTTCATTTTTAATTTGTTATTGCCACAACGCTTCTGCAAAAACACAGCCAAAAATCAAATCTTGCATTCTTTAAATATCGTTCTTCGATATTCATCCGCTAAATCCGGTATTTTTTTGGTATTTCCCTAGGATATTCTTAGTTCATCTGAGTACTGCGGTGGAAAAATGTCCCAGCTAAAGGCCTTAGCTGACTATTTGCCTCTCGCTTACTCCTATGGTTAGCCAGCAGTTTTCGTCGTACTGAGTACTAGGCTAAACTGGTGTTATACGACAAAAAGTAGGAAATTTTTCATGACATTGCTGCCATTTTTTTGCAAAGGCGGCATGTTCTTTTAACATGAAATTGTTTCAGAAATAGGTTTTATTTTTAACTACAATACTAATACCGTTTTATAAATAATTCGCTAACACAACATTTCGATAGCTACCACTGTCAGACTGGACTGTTTACAGATGGATTCGTTTCAAGTAGCTAATTTTTTTCAAACAGACTACACTCAAAAAACCAAAGAGCCCAAAATCGTCATTAAAGTAAGGAATTCGCCATGGATTTAAGTCGATGGCGATTCTGCATACATTTTAAAAAGGATTTTTCTTAAATATAGAAAAAATGTTCTAAGAAGTAGAAATATTTTTCTAAAATCAAGAAAAATTGTCCATCAATTTAAGAATTTTTCCTAAAATGTAGAAAGTACTTTTCTTAAAGTTAGAAAGGATTTTTTTGTTATTTCCAGAACATCTTCTTTCAAAAAATCAGAAAAATAACTAAAAATAATTTTTATACCATTGCAGAGGGTATTATACTTTTGGTCAGAAGTTTATAACGCAGTGAAAGAGACGTTTTCGACCCCATAAAGTATATATATTCTTGATCAGGATCAATAGGGGAGTCGATATAGCCATGTCCGTCTGTCCGTCTGTCCGTCTGTTTCAATTTCGTTTGCGAGCTCAGTTTAGAAGCTAGCGACTTAAAACTTTCACTGTCATCCTAAAACATGTGTACGATTTTTTGAAAGTCGACCCATAGTAACAATCAAATGTAACTTGCAAAAGCTGAAGATTTCTGAAATCTGCATATGAGGTCCCACTTTCCGCCGTGGAGGTTTTTCCATGTCTCTTTTAAAGACATGTGCTTCTTAAGCTAGGTACACACGTTGCAAACAATTTGCAGCAATTGCTGCAGTGTAAAAAAAAATTTCTGCAAAAAAATTTTGTAAGTTCTTTGTTTGCAGCAAAATGGTTTCACTAGTGTTTATACGTGCAAGTTTGATCGCAGCAATCAACTTGCTGCAAATTATTTGCATCGTGTGTACCTACATAGCTTTATGAAAAAAAAATGTCTGGGCAGGTTTCTTTTATATATGAAGAAAAGAGATAACTAGTCCGAACCGGAATGAAAACATCAATACCAAAATTAAATCGTTTACCGAAGAGTCGATTCGGTGTGGGACCGGTACCGGAACCGGAACCGAAATAAGATTCGGTTTGATTCCCTGATAAAAATATAAAAATTAAAATTTTTACACACAAAAAAAAAAACTATGTAAAATCAACGATTTAATGGTGAAAACTGCCCCAACCCATAAAAAATAGAACAATGCCCAAAAAAATAGTAGGTTAAACATTTTCAACAAATAACAGCTGTTTAAGAATTCAACAGGATTCATTTAGGGTCGTTCCCTTAATTGCTGAAATTTTCTGTTGAATTTTCAACAATTCAGCATTTTAACAGTTTGAGAATCCCCCTATCATCTGCAAAAGCGGGACTTGAACTCACGACCCAGAGATTATGAGTTGGATACTCTAGCCACCCGAAGTCCAGAAAAAAAGTTGACCAACAATTATAATTGTATTTTTAAAACAACAAAATACATGAAGGAAAAAAATAGTTGTGTTACGGTATTAATTGTGGTGTCACTATTCAGTGCCCCAGAAAATAAAACAACAAAATACACGCGAACAAATAAAATAGTTTTGCTACGATATTAATTGAGACGTTACTATTAATTTGCCAAATGAATAAAACAACAAAATACATGACAATTTCTTATTTTTTATTTTTTTTTTTGTGTGTAGGTTTAATAATGTAAAGTAGGTTTAATAATGTAAATTAATAAGATTACTTTGAAACCTCTGTGTAAACAAAATTTTTAGAAGATACCTCAGGAGCGAGAATAAAAAGACTACTGGCAGAGCTAACTCTAGAGCATGCGACATAAAATTGTCCATGAGAGAAGCAATCTTCTGTAAGTTCTAGTCCAGCCAGCTTCAAAGTCTGCCCCTGCGATTTATTTATAGTTATTGCAAAGCAAACTTTTAGAGGGAATTGTAGCCTTTTAAACTGAAACGGCAGACTGGATGGTATTAATGGGATCCTGGGTATAAACACTGTTTCCCCCTTCGCGCATCCCGTAAATACTGTTGCTTCGATTACATTCTTATAAAGACCTTTTATCTGCAATCGTGTCCCATTGCATAACTTTGGGGGACTTAATATTCGCAGTAACATTACGGGTGCTCCAATCTTAAGAGACAGATTATGCTGAGGAATCCCTGGTGGATTCAAAGAATTTAAAAATTTAACAGGGTAATGAACAGCATTATCAGCATCAGGAACAGAGTCGACCGATTTATAGGAGACTTCTAAACATAGCTCGCAAATAACTGTTGACCGTTTTTTTCCTTACGCTCTACTCCCGAGAACAACCGAAAAATAGCATGCCCCTTCGTTCTCTCTCTGCGCAGCACACTTTGTTTCCTTTCGTTTTGGTTTTCGGTTGAACCCTTTACGTTGAACTGTTCGTGAGACGCTCTGTTACCGAACATCGTTCAATGAGAGATTCGAATGTCGCTCGCACAGGGAGACTTATTAAAAGACCGATTGACTGAAAAAGTCATTGCAAACGGTCTTTTCCCGAATACAACTATACGAGGTAGTCCCGAAGGCTGCCTGATAGTTCGGCTTTTAGTCTGTTGACGTGCTTGGGCGATATCTCCCTTTCACTCGCACGTACTATCAGTGTAGGTAAGAGTTTACTACCGACGGGACTGCCTTGTAAAATTGAACTATGCACACACACATGCGCAAAAGACTTTTTGAATCGTCGTTTAGAAGCAATCGGTCTGTAAGCGAGCCGAGCAAAAAAAAGCCGAATAAACTGCTCGTCGGCTGAGTGCGAGCAAAATTGTTGTATGAACAGTTCAATCGGTTGCTCTGTGATTCTTTGCTCAAAGTCTGAGAGAAAAACACTTATGTATATTTTGGGACCGCACGAATCGGTCAACAATTATTTGCGAGCTATGATTTATTACAAAGACCTAAAGGATCCGAGAGTTGACAAAAAACGAACATAATTCCAAAGAGAACACGTAAGTTTTTTGGAACTTGACAAACGCAAGCTTCTGCCAAAGTTTTGTCCCAATGACTATCATCCTCAAGTAAGCCCAATGCTTTGCAGCCATATATATATTGTATATTCCGCCATTTACAGTTTTTAAATACAAAAATGGAGTTGGACCTCGTACCTCATGGAGTGAAAGTCTAAGAAAATAACATTCACTGTTATGTGGAATCCTTTTTAACTCCAGAAAAATTAGGTACGTCACTGCCTCGTTTTCTTCTAAAAAACTTTGCATTGTTCCATGTGTAATAGGATGGAACTTCAACATATAAAAGAGTTTTGGCGAAGTCATAAATTTTACAAAGTTCAAAGAAAGCGAGAAGTGTAGTATTCGAAGGAGTGTTTACCTTCTTCGCTAGTTGAATCGGATCATTGGGATTAAAGTACACACGCTGCCCATTTTCAAAATGTACAGACAATTGCATAGCTGCTTGAAATCGTTCGTGTATAGGGAAAGCAAGGATTCTCCAAACGGCTTCCGAACAGCTTATATGTATATCTTCCACTTTCATACGTTTTAACTTCATTTCGTCGGTCTTCAAGGGAAAATGAAGCCTGATCGCTGCCTTTATTGACATATTTGCATACGTATTTTATAAACTTAACTAACCTGCAGGCTTCAAAATTTATGTGTGCTTCCATTGCACGTAATAGTATGGCACAACCCAACGGTTGTCTAAAATATTACCATTCTTTTCTTCAGTAAAGCCACCATCATCTAAAGCCCTTCTTCGATACAGGGGATAACTATCAATTCCTGTTACTGTTTCTTTTGACAGCTGACGAGGAAATTTTTTTTAACATTTGCCATCTCTCATGCACGGTGAACTACGGTTTAACATATTGGACTTTACGATATTATGTAGCACGGGATCTTTCTGCGGATCTGGAATTTCTGCACATATTGTATCGTCTATTTGATCAGCATAAATTCGATTTTTAAGCCAAAGTAGTATATGAACATGAGGGAGGCCACGTGTTTGCCATTCTACAGTGTACATGAAACATAGAACTTCTCCAAACAATTCTGCCCTAACTAAAAGAGCCTTTAGTGCTTTAACTTTTAAATGAAATACTCGCGCTATTATATCATGGCGGTCATAGGCCATCTGACCGGGTAATAATGACTCTGTAATGTCTTTCCACTTAGGATTGCAAGTAAATGTTATAAATAAATCAGGACGGCCATAGTGCCGGACATATGTCATAGCATCCCGAGTTTTCTCATGCATATAACGTGCAGAACTCGTGAATGAAGATGGTAAAATAACCATTTGGCCCAGCTGAGCTGGATTTACATCTTGTCTTGCGTCGGTAAGGTGTATATAGCTTTCAGCCCTAAGTTTTTCTTGATTGTTTCGAATAAAATTAAGCCGTTATGCTTCCATTTTGGCACACATATAGACTAAAAACTACCTTAAAAGAGCTTTGAAATAAATTAAATGATTAACTTCACCCTCCAGAATCATTATTCGGTAACTATAAAAATTTAGTGCCGATACGGTTTTTTTTAAATGTTTTTTTGATAGAGGATCTTCTTGCGGTATATCAATTGAATATCCATCCTCTCCATGTGGAAAGAGAAGCAAATACTGCAAAGCGTCATAAGAACGGTGTAGCTAATTAATTTTTTGTAATTTTGAATTATGACTTTCAAGAATAATATCTCTCTGTTTGAACTGCTGACCGTCGAGGTGGAGGCGTTCTTATTGGTGTCAAATCCGATTTAACTTCTGAGCTTGTTGATATTTCTGGTTCATCATGTATTGAATTTATTTCCGTAAAATTATCTTTCCCAAAAAAAAATAACATTTTTTAACTTGCTCCTATATACCCCCTAGCTCCGAATTTAACGTTTATTTATTGCACTTGTCCGCCATACAGTCTATCTCCTTGTTGCTTGCTGAAACTGACCAACTCATTGTGCTCGGTGACTTTAATCTTCCCAATATTTCTTGGTTGGAGAGTAATGACTCATTAGCAATGATTACTAGGATGGAACATGACTTTGTTTATGGTCTTGTTGAACTATCCTTGCAGCAAGTAAACTGTATTCCCAATCATATTGGTCGTCTCCTTGACTTAATCTTCGTCTTTGATGGTATCGATGCTGAAGTTAGTCGAATTACGCCACTATCTCTACCTGAAGATTGTCATCATCCTACCCTTCAGCTCTGTATTAATGGATTTTATAATGCTCCCAATCATATTGGTCGTCTCCTTGACTTAATCTTCGTCTTTGATGGTATCGATGCTGAAGTTAGTCGAATTACGCCACTATCTCTACCTGAAGATTGTCATCATCCTACCCTTCAGCTCTGTATTAATGGATTTTATAATGCTCCTAGGACTGCAATAAACGCACATCCTAGTTTGTGTTTTAAAAAGACTGACTATGCTAAACTAGTTGAATCTTTATCGACAATTAATTGGTCCTATCTTGTTGACCTTCCTGTTGATGATGCAGTTGGGTATTTTTATAAAGTCCTTTACCGTCTATTTGATGTACATGTCCCCCTTTCCTCCTTGAAGAATTCTTATAGCTCTCCATGGTTTACTCGTCAACTATCCTATCTAAAAAATAAAAAAAAACAGACTTTTTAAGCGGTTCTAAATTTCTGGCTTGCTGACAGACTGGGCCAAATATAGTTCTGATAAGGCGGAATTTGTCCAGCACAATTCTGACTGTTATCAAAATTACCTGTCTCGTTGTAAGCGTGATTTCAAAAGTAACTTTTTTATTCTTTCGTCAATTCTAAACGGAAATCTAATTGCTTCCCTCATTCTCTTTTTCTTAATAATAATATAGCATCTGATAACAATGATATTTCCAACCTATTCGCTGACTTTTTTGTTATTGATAATGATTATCCATACCCACTACCTCATCTGAACTCTATCTTCAAACCAGTGATTAATGTATCTGATGTTCTTCAGAGTCTTGATACTCTTAAACTCTCTTTTTCACCGGGTCCTGACAAAATACCAAGTTGTATACTGAGGAATTGTTTGTCCTATCTAGCTTTTCCCTTAACATTAATATTTAATCTGTCGCTAAGTCAAGGAAGATTTCCATCCATATGGAAATAATCGTTTATTGTTCCATTGTTTAAAAAAGGGAACAAGTCCGACATCTCAAATTATCGCGGTATTGCTAAACTCAGCGCAATTCCTAAACTTTTCGAAAATATTATTACCTGTCAGTTGCAGCATCATTGCCGGTCTATTATTTCACCGTGTCAACATGGCTTCACTAGACGTCGATCTACTTCTACAAACCTACTAGAATTTACATCTTTAATTTCTACACCCAGAAAACAGAATGGACTAAAAAGGGGCCTAATTACCTAAAATTTTAGGAATTATGGCCAGAAAAAGGCGCCAAGGCCATGCATTACCTAAAATGTTGGTCATGTGGACTATATTTTGTACGCTGTCTAGGATCAATTTTTGGTAATCGTTGCCTAAAAAAATGGCTAGTGGACTAGATTTTTAGGTCAGAATGACCAGAAATAACAGTTATTTTCAAATTTTTTATTTTAATTTTTTTAAATTGTATATTCGGATAAGTAAATATTGTATTCTTTATGAAAAAACGACAATTATATTTTGTCCTCGGTGGGAATCGATCCCCGGTCTTCTGCGCGATAGTCCAATAGGCTAGCCTGTGGTCTACGGAACTAATTAAAGACCCTGCGGCAAAACCAAAGGCTGCTTCTAGAGGCACAGGCGAATTCTATTTTTAGAATAGGGCGCTATTATTTCAAAATTAGGAAAATAGTCCACGTTGGTATTGATTTTATATTTGTAAACTTTTCCATCACTAAAATTAAGCTAAGTCTAATAATATTTATAAATATTAAAGTTAAAACACGCATAATTTGTTTATAAATATTACCAACCAATATTTGTATTAAATTGTGAGTAAAAATCGACTTTAAACTATTCCTAAGGTTTAGGTCTTACGGACCAATTTTAAGGTTACAATGGCCTATACTAATCTGTTAAGCCTTACCTAAAAAGTAGGAACATAGTCAACATGCTAATATTTTCAGGTAACCCATTACCTAATTCTAAAATTGTAGTCTATTAAAATATTTTAGGTCATACGTTACCTAAAAAATTGTCCCACATTTCTCTGGGTGTAGAGGCTTCCTGACACATCATCAAACTGATGTGATTTATACCGATTTTTCTAAAGCTTTTGATTCTGTGAACCATAAACTTCTTATTTATAAATTGTCCCTTTTAGGGTTTCCTCCAAACCTACTTGAGTCTACCGTATTAATGTATGCAGATGATGTCAAGCTATGTTTGTCCATGTGTTTACCTAGCTCATATAATGACCTTCAATTAGATCTTGACTGTTTGTATACGTGGTGCATTATTAACATGTTAAATTTAAACTATTCTAAATGTAACTTTATGACCTTTTATCGTTGTAATCCATCTCTGTTTTCTTATTCTATTGGAAATAACGGCCTTGAACGAATTTTTTCAGTTCAGGATCTTGGCGTTTTATTTGATCATAAACTGAGTTTTAAAGACCATATATCTACTATTTCTAATAAAGCCAGAAGTCTTCTTGCATTTATGAAACGTTGGTCAAGGGAGTCTGTTAGAGTCTGTCCAAAAACAATTCCTTCTATTTGCTCTGAGGGGACTAGACTGGGACATAGGTAGTCGATTGCCCTCTTATCTTGCGAGGGGTTGCGCCTGCTCGACTTAGCAACCCTCTACCATCGTAGAAAGTGTCATGGAGTTATGTTCTTACACAAACTTCTTAGTTCACTTAACTGGAATGTACCCTGTAGAACAGTTCGCCGTTTTCGTCCGTTGTCCCTGCCAATATGTAGATCTAATTATGCCCTGCATGATCCTTTTCGTGTTCTGTGTGACGACTATAATTCACTGTGCCACGTCTTACTGTTTGATACCCCTAATGCTACTAATTATACTAAAGTTATGTATTCTCTGTCTTCAAATAATTTGTAAATTCTTTGTGAGCATGTATTTTAAGGGTTTTCTTCTGAACCATAACCGCTATGAAAATTTCCATTTCGAAAAACATGAAAACAAACTCTGTTCCGTAAGTACGGGACTTCATCATTTCCTCTTCATATTCTGCAGAATTTATGAATGGCGAATCAATCCAGAGAAATGCTGTGAGCCTTTTAAATGATATGAAATGGCTCTAAACAGGCAAGCACCATCGCCAATTATTTTAACCACCATATGGGGCACCAGTTCACCATTTATACTTAGGTTTTAATAAAACTTTAAATTTGTATTAAAGGTCAAAGATGAAATTAAACTTTTACCAAAGTTTTTATAGCCAACTTAAATTAAGGAAGTTAAGAAAAATCGATTTAGTTATGTCAACTTTAAAAGGCCAACAGTAACTCGCTAATCAATGTTAAAAAGCAACGTGAAAAGCACAACTTGCTTATATTTAAAGTCAAAATTGACTTCACTGATCAACGTTAAATATTAACGTGAAAAGTGTCCATACATTGTAAGGAAATGGATAACTAACTAATTAAGTAATGAAAGTCAACTTTGACTTCGCTTCTCAAGAATTTGATTAGCGTCTATACAAAACTTGTGGAAGTTTTCCGAACGATCCTATGGGAGCTATATGATATAGTCGTCCGATTTTGATAAAATTCAATTCGAAATTTAAAACTATTAAAAAACTGTTATTCCCAAGCGTAGAAGATTATATGTCTAAAGACACTGGAGCTACTATTTTTTTTCAATTATTTTTCCGATTATTTCTATGGGAGCTATAAGATATAGTTGTCCGATCCGGCTGGT
Organism: Drosophila mimetica; assembly: GCA_037075245.1. Classification (NCBI taxonomy): domain Eukaryota; kingdom Metazoa; phylum Arthropoda; class Insecta; order Diptera; family Drosophilidae; genus Drosophila; species Drosophila mimetica. The sequence goes on along the minus strand of JBAMCH010000007.1, from coordinate 27,418,441 downwards.
TCCTACTTATATACTACTTGCAATAAAAAGACAACTTTTGGTAAAGTTTCATCTCGATAGCTTCAAAACTGAGGGACGGGCGGGCGGACGGACAGACGGACGGACAGACGGACGGACGGACGGACAGACGGACATGGCTAGATCGACTCGTCTAGTCATGCTGATCAAGAATATATATACTTTGTAAGGTCAGAAACGTCTCCTTCACTGCCTTGCAAACTTTTGACTGAAATCATAATACCCTCTGCAAGGGTATAATAATCCACCCACAATAAGAATTTTCTTATGGATTTCTTTTTGTTTTTTTGTATTTAAAAATAAATTTTCATGAAATTAAACTTAAAACTAAGAAAGTGAAAAAGAACAAAATTAAATTAAGGACTAAATAAGGTATTAAAAACAAATAAAAACAAGAAAGAAAGCTAACTTCGGCCAGCCGAAGTTTATATACCCTTGCAGATCGTTCCTATTCTATTTGAAATTACAAAAATGTTAAATTTAGATTTGCAACAAACAAAATTATAGCAGTTTACGGAGTATTTTGATATTAATTAATCGATCCTTCTAGCTTAAAAACTGAGGGACTAGTTTGCGTAGAAACGGACGGACGGACAGACGGACGGACAGGCGGACAGACGGACATGGCTAGATCGACTCGTCTAGTTATGCCGACCAAGAATATATATACTTTATAGGGTCGGAAACGTCTCCTTCACTGCGTTGCAAACTTCTGACTGAAATCATTATAACCTCTGCAAGTGTATAAAAATTAATTAATTAGAAATGTCTTGCTGCTGGATCTGCTGCTGCAAGCCCAGGATTTGCTGCGCCATCATTGAGCCAGGTTGACCCGTCTGATCTCGCCGCCCTTCCTCGGGGGCTCGCGCCTGCGTCTGTTGCTGTTGCTTTTGGAGCTGCTGTTGCAACATGGCGATTTACTGCATCAGCTCATCCGCAGAAGGGCTAGGGCCAGACTGGACACACTGCGGCGGCACTGCCTGCGGCGGACTCCACGTTTGGGGCAGGCGCATCACGGAGGTCACATAAGCCTGGAAACTTTCCAAGGCAGCCACCTTGTCCGGAATGCCCTTTATTAGGCGCTGCTGCTTCTGGATCTTGTTGTGGGCCTGTCGCAGCGTTTGGAATTGCGGCCGATCCTTTCCAGTGTGCGCAGCTTTTGTTTGTTGCTGCATATATAATTGCTGCTGCATCTGTTGTTGCTGCTGCTGCAATTGTTGATGCTGCGTTGGCTGTTCAATTGCAGCTGGAACAGCTCAAGCTGCTGCTTGTGTTGCTCCAGTTGCCATTGCAAATTCTGCTGCTGTTGTTGTTGGGGGTGCCATGCAGCCTGGAATGTTCCGCTCCTGTTGAAATTCATATTGCTACTGAATAGTCGAAATGTTTAGCTACGTCTACATTAGTTGCCACAATCCTTTGGTCCTATTTACGCTTGCATAAGTATTTGGGTGACGGTCACATCCCAGCGGGAACGTAAGCGGGAAAGTGAGAAGTTGGTTTTAGTGTTCTTGAAATCCTGTTCCTTTTTGCAAGCGGCGCACAGTGGGGCGAAAAAGCCAAAAGCCTGCCTTAAATCAGCGGAGCCCTATAGCGAATATCTTTTGATGAGGTACTGTCAAAGACAATTTAATATGTAAAAGAACATCATAAGGTACATTTTGTAATAATTTTTTGTTGTTGTAGGGAATTTTAAAGAAAAAAAATGTTTTTTTTTTTAAGAAAAAAAATATAAATACATTACTTATAGGGTTGTAAGTTTCCCAATATTTTTTTTTAATTTAACTTGATTTTTGAAAAAAAAAATTGTTCATATCGGGCAACTATGTATATCTTATAGCTGCCATATAAACGCTTAGTACAAAAGGGAATATCTCGGTTCTATTTCAATATTTTTTCATGTAAATCGGCATTAAGTCATTATTTATAAATTTAAGTCAATGTTTAGAATTTGTTTAAAATTGGTTAGTGATTTCTTATACCTGTCATAGAATCAGTCAAGAATATATTGCATATTTAAAAAAAAAAATTGCTTACAAATTTAGATCATAAGAGCTAGAGCGGACTCTGGAACTTTTTATATTTTTTTTAGGAGTTTTAAAATAGTTAGAAATTATGGGAACCGAGCTGACAAGCAATCTATTAAACACATACTGGTTTGATTTTTTACGAACAGAATACCCGAATACAGCATATTAATAAGAATATATTTGACGCCAGGAACACAATGGAAATACCTTCGGCTTCACTTCCTATTATAATTATATTAAGATTGGATTAGAAAATATAATTCAACAGTTTGCCATCAAAGAAAAACAAAAGTAATGGGAAATCGCAGACTAGTAATTCAACTAGGGATTCTTGTTGTAAGTGCGCGCGGAAAAACCAGGGCTGGCGATTATTCAAATTACGAACATTTCTTGCTAACTTTAACCGCGGTTTTCTCAAAAGAGGCACAAAAGGGCAGGCTAATTTTTTCAGAATTTGTAGTTAAATATCTAAACTTTTTTTTACTACTACTATTTTTCAGAGCTTGCAAGGTTCGGTCAACCTTTTCAAAGTGATGGAAAAAAACCTGTCATTTACAAACCCTATGAAAACTGGGAGTGAGCTAACACCTTCAAAGGGGTTTGCTTAACAGATGTTACGCTCAGAGCAAAACCCTTTTTTTCAGAGTTACTTCGGTTTCGGTTTCTACTGACTACTTTGCTAGGTCTGTTAAGGAAAGCGGTCTTTTGTGAATGTATGAGTACGTGTGTGTGACCTGTTCAGTAGTGCTTCAGTCGCAACATTGCTTTTTGATTATTAAAATTCAAAAGGGTAATGGAAAATCCGTAAAGTGTATTTTCTAAAGCTGAATCTCTAAGATTAGCCCATTTACCATTAAATTCCAATATTCTACATATTTTAAATAATTTAAGATTCCAAACCTCCACTTTTGGCATATCCATATAATTAAAACCCAAAACCCCCACAAAAAAAGCGAATCTTTTTAGGTGCATGAAAAATTAGAGCTTTTTAACAGGTTAACCCTCCTTTAGCAGTTTTTAATTTTGTTTATGTATCTTTAAATCAATGCCTAACTATCTAAGAATATCTTCAAAATATATTCAAAATATTTCAAAAGATTTGAAAGAACACGCGAACCATTTTGTAGGAATAGGCTTGGTTGGAATACTTTGATACATTTTTTATCTTAAGGCTTATGATAGTTCATTTGAACCGATCTGCCTTTTATAGCTCTTTATGGCTTTTCTTATTAATGATAGTTCCTTATATAGTAAATTAATATATTGAAGGGAACAAAAAAATACTACCTACCCTAAATTCAGAATAAAATTCTATGTACATTTATATGCATTTATATGCTATTTTAGAATTATCTTGATTTCCTATGAAAAATGTATGCACATATCATAGTAGGCCTATACTTTTCCCTTTCTAGAACCATTCAACACAGATCACTTTTTAATTTTGATTTGTATGGAGAATTCAATTGTTTTTAAAGTTGCATTTCCACATTTTGGAAAATCTAAAAAAAAAAAAACATTTTGGCAGGCTTTTGGTTCTAGGCGCCCCAGTGTGCGGCGGTGTAGGGATAGATAAATTCTGAGCGTTAAATGGGGGTGGGTTTCTGAGTAGCATCAATATCAGGCCACTTATGCGCTGTGTGATTTCTGTGGCACTACGATTATAATATTTTTTAACAAAAAAATCACCAACTTATAATATTCAAAAATCCTATGATTTTTTTAATTTTTTTATTTTTTAATCAAATAAATTAAACTAAATAACTATAATTATGATGTCTATAATTATAATATTTATTGATGATTTTAAATTATTGTACTCAAATTTTTTACAAATGATAATAAGAATTAATGTGGGATTCAACAAAATTATGCAGAGCACAGCCACGGTAAGTCGATTAAAATATTTGATCACATTTATCAAGGATTGCCATTAAATTACAAAGAAAACTATTATTGTTTTTTACATTTTTAAACATTTTCTGTGAAATAAAATAATCTGATCGTCAGATCGTGGCCTAAGTAATTTTTAAGTGTTGTTAAAAAATAAAAATTCGTGTTGGTAGTATTGATAACACGAAAAATGCCTAATATACCTATAATATACGTAACCTTTAATGATTACGGTCCCTGAAAATTATTGTTTTAACGAAATATTTATTCGCGGGCAAAGAGTGACCCTAACTTACAACAATTTGGCATGTTGGTATTATCAAATATATGATGCAGGGTCGCATCATTTTTACATTTCGTCCAAAAAAGTGAAAGAACGTTCGGTTAATTCTAAAAAACAAGAAAAAGGTAAGTGATAACATAAATATTGTTGTTTGAATATCTTTATTTCAGCGTTAGTGATATGGTAAGCATACGCATTTTTACTAAAACTTAATATAAGCCGTCAGAGGCGGTTGTCAAACTGCGCGTTGTGTTTTTTGTTTATTGTGCGTCACTTTAGTTAAAATTTCTTTCGGCTTTTAATAAATTGATGCTAAAATCATTACAGTACAAACTGCATCGTGGTCGTTAATAATAATATGCATTCAGACAAATTATGTGTGCCGGCCCGGTTGAGACTTTTTGGGACCTGTTGCAGTCTCCAGCAGTCTCCATGTTGGTTTATTTTTTTAACCGCTTATTATTATACCCTTGCAGAGGGTATAATGATTTCAGTCAGAAGTTTGCAACGCAGTGAAGGAGACGTTTCAGACCCTATAAAGTATATATATTCTTGATCAGCATGACTAGACGAGTCGATCTAGCCATGTCTGTCTGTCCGTCTGTCTGTCCGTTTCTATGCAAACTAGTCCTCAGTTTTAAAGCTATCGAGATGAAACTTTACCAAAAGTCGTCTTTCTTTTGCAGGTATTATATAAGTCGGAACCGGCCGGATCGGACAACTATATCTTATAGCTCCCATAGGAATAATCGGAAAAATAATAGAAAAAAAATTATAACTTATGTGTTTTTTGACATATTACCTTATGCTCTTGGAAATGTCATTTTTTAAACAGTTCTGAATTTCGAATTAAATTTTATAAAAATCGGACGACTATATCATATAGCTGCCATAGGAACTATCAGAAAATTAATGGCAAATTAATATGAACAAAATTATAGCTTCGGTGTCTTTTGACATATTTTCTTCTACTCTTTGGAATATCGTTTTTTTAATACTTCTGATTTTCGGTTTAAATTTTATAAAAATCGGACGACTATATCATATAGCTCCCATAGGAATGATCGGAAAATTAATGGAAAATTAATAGGAAAAAAATTATAGCTTTGTTAATTTTTATTGTATTCTCTTCTACTCTTGAATATAACTTTATTTTATTATTTCAGAATTTCAAAATAAATTTTACATAATTGGGCGACTATATTATATAGCTCCCATAGGAATGATCAATCAATTATTGTCAAAATTGCTATAATTCGGTTTGTTCCAAATCGAAATTCAGATTTTTGTAATTTGTAATTAAATAGGAATTAACTGCAAGGGTATATAGACTTCGACTGGCCGAAGTTAGCTTCCTTTCTTGTTTTTGTTGCTTTTCGGTTAATTAGTACAAGGTTGAGTGTATTAAGGGAACTAAAACGGCAGAGTCGTCTAATGGCAAGCAAACGTATTTAAACTCTATTTCTGTTATTGGAAATTGTTCTATCTCTCTATTTAATTGATTATCATGTACTTATTGAAAAACTAGCAAAAATTTCACCAACTAAATTCCTTGTTTTATATATATTCTTCCCTTTACTTTTTATATATTTATTATTTGTATTAATATGTAATGTTTTTGTATATTATGGTTTTTATTTTCAGAGTCACTCAGAAACGACACACACTGGGGTGAGCGACCCCAAAAGTGACGATTAATTCAAAAAACAAATTTTGGATTTGCTTAATGTGAGTTATATGTGGTGAAAGATAATAAAATGCTGCATTAGAAAGTGAAAGAATTATGGTCCTAAGTCTTACAGAAACCTCACAATGTGAAGCCGAAGTTGAAACTTGGTTTTTTTGTTTTTAAAAATACGAAAAATTGATAGTTTTTTGTCACTTTGAGTGATGATTTTTCCAATAAAAATAAACCAAATCAACTTTTTGAAAATGGGAATAATAAATTTAAGCCCTTTACTATTTTTACAAATTTTTTATTATATATTTTTTTTTAATATTTCTATTTAAAACAAGAGGGAACGCTATAGTCGAGTGCCTCGACTATCAAATACCCGTTACTCAGCTAAAGTCAGCAGTCTCAAGCAGGGCAAACCAAGCAGCCGCTTCAAAAAATTAAAAAAAATTATTCTACATTTCGGTAGGCGTTTATAACCCAAACAAAATGGCGTTTACACTTTTGCTCTAGCTTCAAAACTGTGGGTGCCACAGTTTTTCGCGGTTTGTGGGCGTTAGGGAGGAGAGGGGGTGGTTTACTTTCGCCAATCCATAGGTATTGAAGAAACGAATACACATTCCTTTTCCCGTTAATCTAGCTGCAAAACTGTGGGTGCCACAGTTTTTCGCGGTTTGTGGGCGTTAGAGGAGGCGTGGCACATCGGCGGAAAAACTTGCCTGTGTATTAACCCCTAGAATCTGCATGCCAAATCTCAATCTTCTAGCTTTTATAGTTTCCGAGATCTCAGCGTTCATACAGACGGACGGACAGACGGACAGACGGACATGGCTAGATCGACTCGGCTAGTGATCCTGATCAAGAATATATATACTTTATATGGTCGGAAACGCTTCCTTCTACCTGTTACATACTTTTGCACGAATCTAATATACGCTTTTACTCTACGAGTAACGGGTATAATAAAATATCCAAAATTACTTATATATGAAAAACGATTAATAAATGCATATGTATACCAAATTAAAAATAATTGTTCTTGGGGAGGGGTGGTGGAAAAGGCAAAGCTGTGGAAAACCACAACTGGGAGGGTGTAGAAAAGCAGATATTGCAAGTGGAGGAAAACCATAACTGAGTACGTGTGGAAAACCTATAATGCGGGAAGTCAAAAAACCAGTCAAAAAACTGCCAGAGATCCACACTACAACCTCCTTCAACCCTTACTTTTTTGTGTCACCCCCGTGTATTTTGAAACCAGAGATGGAAGAAATGTAAGGGGTGAAGGAGGTTTTTCCCTTCCGCCTTGTATGGAGAAACCTCATGAAAATATGCTTTTTTCCAGAAGTTTTTTTCCGCTGGGGACTGTTGGAAATCCTGTTTCTTTTAGCATGGAGTGATGAAAAACTTGCTTCATTTAGCAGGCGACGGTGTAGGGAAAATGCAATTTCCTATGGAAAACCATCTAGAAACCTCCTTCACCCCTTACTTTTTTGTGTCACCCCCGTGTATTTTGAAACCAGAGATGGAAGAAATGTAAGGGGTGAAAGAGGTTTTGTCCCTTCCGCCTTGTATGGAGAAACCTCATGAAAATATGCTTTTCCCAGAGGGTTTTTTCCCGCTGGGATGATCTGTGGCGACACAAAAGGGAAAACCAAAAAACCGTTTTTTGGCTTGTGCCTAGCTCATAGACGTACTAAAAATTTGTGGAGGGGGCATTCAATATTAATATTTGATCAAAGAAATATTAAAATGAATTCAAAAGTGAATCAAAATGTGTACTAAAAAAGGTTTGTTTTTTAACAAAAATTATAACTAAAATTGTGAGTTTTAGCCCTAGCCCTACCCCTCCCCCCTCCACCCCTCCACCATTGCCACACCACTGTCAATCTTATGCTCAGTCTTGTTTCTCTCTCTTTGGGCAAGCCCTCCCAGAGAGTTCGTTGTGCGCATGATCATCCCCTTTTTTTGCGTCTACCTATACACTTTCTACTGATCTCGCTCATTATCATTGCATCCTTCTCACTCCTAAAATTGGAATTGTGGCAAGGGAGAGCAAGTTTTTTTTTTTTGTATAGCCCTTTCTAATTGCCTCCTCACTCCAAAAATTGAAATACATGGGGTTTCAATTTGTGAAATCAATGAAAATACATATAATCTTTTTAGATTGTTTAAATCTAGATTGTTTAAAAACGTATAATAAATTCAGATTGTTGCTTTAACATATGTATAATAAATAGCCTCCTTCTCACTCCAAAAATTGAAATACATGGGGTTTCAATTTGTGAAATCAATGAAAATACATATAATCTTTTTAGATTGTTTAAATCTAGATTGTTTAAAAACTTATAATAAATTCAGATTGTTGCTTTAACATATGTATAATAAATAGCCTCCTTCTCACTCCTAAAATTGGAATTGTGGCAAAGGAATGCGAGTGTATTTTTTGCATACGCCTCTTCTAATACTTGCTATTTTAATTTGTTAAATCAATGAAAATATATATCATCTTTTTAGATTCTTTAAAAACATATATTAGATTCAGATTGTTTAAACAAATATAAAAAAATATAATAAATTCCAGAAGCGACTTCGTTCGCTTAACATTAGTTTGCAGTTAAGAAATTAGGTTGTCAGGACTTTCTTATTTATTATTTGCGCGTTTTTTGAAAACCTTTGTGTAAACAACCTTTGTAGAAGATCCTTCAAGAGAGAGGATCAGAAGGCTACTGGCAGATCTATATTATAAATGAATGTGATCTAAGTAAAAGTAGTGAAATTCTATCAGTTACAATGTTATCAATGCAATTTTAATTAGCGCACAAATAAGTATACTTGTTTGTTAATTGGAATTTGTTGTTTTCAAATTTGTTGTTTTGAATGAAACGAAAACATTTGTACACACACGAAAATATTAGCATCCAATACAAAAACAGCAAAGTAACGTATTATTTTCAGATTCCACATTTGATCGATAATTATTAATTTTAAACTATTTATGTATGTATGTATGTATGTATGTATGTATGTATGTATGTATTTACCCACATTATCTACTTTCAAGTCAATAAGGGCTCTTACTTCTGCTACAAAATGAAAAATACTTTTTGAAAAATAAAACCTAAGCATTTGATCCACAGAACTGACTATTGATCGAATATATACATTTCCAGGGTGAGGAACGCGACATTTTTTCAACTTATACTTTAAAAATAAGAGTGACGCAGTATACATTTTTTAATTTTTACTTTTTTGTTAAATAGCTTAAACGCTCTTGTATTTATGGTAAAAAAATTAAGATTATCTGTCCAGCCAGTTCTTAGAAATAAAATAAAATAAGGGAAATACGGACGCGACAAAAATAGAACTGCAATATTGAAAACTTCAGAAAAACATTAAATTCTGCGAAACTAGATGGCGTATTTTTTTAAATTTTTTTTCAGTGTACCTGCTGAGTAACCGAACATATCAAAGCAAGTTCGGTGGCAAAACATCAGCGGTTTTTTTTCTAAAAATAGTACAAGAATATGAACGCGACAATTACGGACGCGTCTTGTTGCTACTTAACAAAAAATTGCTACTTTTTATTTGGTCAAAATATTGCAGATCTATTTTAGGTGTTACTAAAGTTTCTGCTGTAAAGTTTGGTTAAATTATTTTAACGTTATCCACCTCTCTTTAATAGAAACATAGTTTTTATATAGCTCGTTCTATGAAAGCTATGAGACTAAGTGGTTAGAATTAAATTTATTTTTTCTAGTAAACGCAGAAATTTTATCAAAATACACCTGTTAAAGAATATTGGCAATTCTCTGCTGTGGCTTTAATTAGTAACCTGATTTTATTATATTTCGGGATTTTACTCGGATATTAATTAAAATTAAAAAAATATTTCCTTGCTCAATTAATTTTTCACTTTAACCCACCTGATCCTCGCAAAAGTCCAAAAAACCTTTTTCATAGCAGCAAATAAAACAATTAGCTTCACCAAAAATTATGATCAATTGTTTTTTATAAATAAAAAATACAAATTAGGGACGCGTGGACTTAAAATTTCGTTAAAAATGGTAAGGAGCCAATTATTTTTGTGAAAAATTTTTAAATAATTTGTTTCTACTAACCTTGCTTTAGAAATAAAAGCAGGTTTATATGTGTCGCGCATTGCACGAGTGAATCGAAAAACTAGGTTTTTTTAATTATGGACACGACATTAAAAATTTGTAAAAACAAACTTCAAAAAAGGCATCAAATCCATTAATATTTAAAAAGTTTAAATTTTTTCCTGATAGCATTTGCCTCAAGCTTTAATGTAGGATTGGTTCTTTGATCTTGAGACTTCCACAGAACGCATAGTAATATAACGAAAACACAACATAATGTTGCTGAAATATACAGTATGTGTTGCTAGTGTTTCAAAGCTGCATATCTTCGTGTAAAAAAATAATTTGGAAGAAAATGTAATGTAAAAGGATCTGTTAATGCTAGGTCCATGCACAATAAATGGTTGTTTGGTACCATGTTTTTGATTAATTTAGTTGTTTAGAAGATACTTGACTTATAAAAAGGATCTCTTCTCTACCCAATTTGCACTGGTCGGCGTATTTATTTTGACAGGTTTGAAAGTGAAATCTACTCATATTTTGAACTTATAATATAAACTTTTGGCACCTATATAAAAAGAACACCACAATTCCGTTTAAATGATACAAAAATGTTCTTAACCCATTAAGCACCCTTTGAATAGTTAAAACATTTTGTGGGAGTCAAATTTTAAAATTTTTTTTAGGGGCTTTAAACAAAAAATGTTTTGATGCAAAGTTGTTCCCCAATCAAAATTAACAATAACTGCAAAAAAAAATTTCAAAATCTTTTCACTTGTATTTTAAATGATTTTTTTAATGGAAATTTCTTAGTAAAATTTTGTATGAAAAGGAGGAAAAAGCGGCTAAAATTGTCATTTTTAGCTATTTTCAAAAAATCATAAAAAATACAAAGAAAAAGATTTTGAAATCTTTTTTTTTGCAGTTGTTGTTAATTTTGATTGGGGAACAACTTTGCATCAAAACATTTTTGTTTTAAGCCCCTGGAAAAAAGTTTAAAATTTGACTCCCACAAAATTTTTTAACTATTCAAAGGGTGCTTAATGGGTTAAGAACATTTTTGTGTCATTTAAACGATATTGTGGTGTTCTTTTTATATAGGTGCCAAAAGTTTATAATTTAAGTTCAAAATATGAGTAGATTTCACTTTCAAACCTGTCAAAATAAATATGCCGACCCGTGTAACTTTGCCTTCACAAATTCATATATTTTTACCGAAATTAGTTTGGAAATTTCCTTGATGACTAATAAGCTCTTATAAATATGTTTCGCATTTAGAATAGGATTTTTTTTTTAGGTGCATGTTGTAGTGACCAGTTAAGCTTTTACGATATAAAACTATTCACCCCACCCTCGCTTAGCTAAATACAACTTCGCAACGCCAGAGGCCTAGGGAATTACTCTCTACCAATACCATGTCTTTAACAATAAGTAGAGATAAGCAGATCAGTCGCGACGGCCAAAAATCATACGATTAAACCGTTGCTTAAAACTGCAGCGGAAATTTTGCATTCATTCTCTGATATACGCTCTTGGCAAAACGTTCGATCATTCGACTTGTGCCTAAGTTACCTATTTAACCACGTGTGATTACGCCCGATTATATAATCGCGATCGGCGATCAAGAATTTTGCCCGGCGGTTATTAATATTAGAAAGTGATTTTGTGAAAGTGAGCGCAAGGTAAACCAATAAAGATTTGTAGGTTCCCAATCTAACCGATTTTTCTTAGGGATCCGCAAAGAAAGGCGTGACGTCAGACGTATACCCGTAGACCCCACTAAGGGAGTCTTATCCTACTTTAGACCGGTTACAGTCTGAACGTCTTAGGCCAGCTAACCCCAATTGCCTCAGCTCCAAATTGTTCAAATTCCTGGCGGAAGTGGCCCATTGGAGAATATAACCTTGGCCGGCGTGATTGCCCAACCACCCACGTGTGTTGGCAATTAGACACCGTCAGTGAAAACCGAGGATATCCAGATCACCTTCTCCGCCGCAGGAACAACAACACTTATCTAGTGCCACACAGCGACAACTCGGATCGTGCCACCGCAAGGTGCAGCGAATGCCCCATACTTTGGTCGTGGACAGAGGATAGACTAGTCCCAACCGAGTGCTTCCCCATCGTCCACCGTACGGCGATCGATGACCGCTTATTAGGAGTACCCTTCGTGTATCCATTCATTTGTTCTTAAAAGAAAATCTCTTACGAGCACGAGTGTGGTATTTGTATAGGTCATTTAATGTAGGTTTTATTATAAATTTTGACCAACAGCTCCTCAACGACAACGTGAACTTGGGCCCAACTTTGCAACTTTGCAATGGAACCTAAAGAAAAGGTCGTGAGTACACATTAAAACGAAAATGACTATATACCTATTTTAAAAACCTATAAATGCCGCCCTGTCGTAATTCTAAGTCGAGAGAAATTCTTTTAGTTTACATTCATAAAAATATTGGCAGTCTTGCACATAAATTTAAAATTTATTGAAAAGAAAACTATTGAACACGAAATCAAACATTAATACTTATGTTAGAAATTCTCGGATTTTCATAAATGGAATCAATGGAAATTAATGTGTATAAATATAATTATAATTGAAGTATACGATTGGTTAAAAATGAAGTTTGAATAAATAATAACCATGGTCTGTCGAGTACTTATGTCAATCACTTCCTTAATAACGTAGTAGAGGTCATTTAATCTTGACTTAGGGACAATGTAAGAACTTAAGTAACATTGTCATGGAAGGGAGGGTAAAGACTTGCGGGATAATAACATCTAGTTCCCCAAAAGGAATTTATCAGTTTCTCAGTTGATTTTCAGCGTGTCGGAGCGCTTCAATGTTTTATTAATTGTTTTGATAACTTAGCCTTTGCATCGATTGATTGTTCTTTTGATTATTACGCACTATTAAATTGTGGTAGCGTGCAACCGCACCCTCTCAAGCGAGGAAGAACCCCGACATCTGGCGAGCTAGACCCGAGCCTAGCAAGAGTGCGTATCCCAAGCTTGAGGGTGTAAAAGGTCCTCTCTAGTAGCATTTTCCATCCGCTTAGATGACCGACTATCGAAGGATAGAGATAAAATTAGCTCTGCAGCAACCCCGTACACTACAATGTTTTGTAGTTTTGTTTATTGAAATAATATCCAATTATTAAAATATTGGCAAATTTTTAAGAACCTGTTTTAGTTTAGTTTGGGCCCTAATAATATTCTTTGTGCATTGTGATATAACATTTTGGAAGAAAGAATGGGGCAGGTCTCGCTTTTTCTGAGCTATTCTACACAGTTTAGGTCATTTTCAAAGAAGATCATCCAAAACCTAACCAACATCCCTAACATCCAATATTTTTTTTTTTTTTATTTTTTTTTTCCCACTTGAAAAATTTTCCATGTGTCCTTGTATGCCAAATGGTATCTATTAGAAGTCTGGATATCAGGAAATGTTACTTTTAGTCAAATCTCTTACAATAAATTCTTCCTTCTTAAGAATATCAGCGAATCATAACTTTACTTAAGGGGGGACATCTGAGTAAAATTTTTAAAAAATCCAACATTTTTTTTTTGCTTAAAATAATCTTTAGGGTTTTAAAAATAACATACCAAAAGAAAGAGTCCAGCAAATGTATCTAAGTATCGAAATTTTCACAACATTCTGCCGCGATGCCTCATATGTATATCCCAGGCACCTTAAAACTTTAAACGCGTTTTTCTCGAAACCACTTTTTTTGAGAATGCCGGAAACATAACTCGAACAAATCTTAATCGATCGATCTGAAATTTTGACAGCATATTCAAAATACCTATGTCTATCGACACACGTTGGAATTTTTTTTTATATTGCCTCCTTTTTTTATCAACAATTTTGTGATGTTTTTTTCAATTATTTTTTTTCAATTACTCACCCAACTTTTTCAAAAAAATCAATATATCGCAAAAATCCTACGTGTGTCGATAGCTGTTGATGTATAGAAACTAGACATCTGCATGAATAACAAAAAATACATATTCGAATTGACAATGTTCAAAATGAGTTGAATGAATTGGAATATGTAGGGAAACTGGCTTGAATAAATAAGTGTGCTGACGTAAAACTCAGTCGAACCAGAAAAAGTGATGTACAACGAATCGAGTAAATGAGAACACGAACAACTCAGACGAATTTATTCGAATCCATTCGAATTCCTACATGACGTCATAAAGACAATATATATTTGGCTTTTTGTTTTTTTTAAATTACAAATCTACCTTTACTTTTAGCTTGCCACAGAAACCAACCATGTCATTTTCATATTTAAATCCTAAGAATTCGCGGACCAAGAAGGAGAAGCACAAAATAGTGTAGTACAGAGTCAGAAAGGAATGGTCTTTCTTGGACCGCATTTTCTTAAGAATTTATCTAACAAACTTCCTTTTTGTTATTTTTTGTAAATTAAAAATCTACCATTAGTTTTAGCTTGCCACAGAAACCAACCATGCCATTTTCATATTTAAACCCTAAGAATTCGCGGACCAAGGAGGAGAAGCTCCAAATGGTGTGGTGGATTATATTATTACTATGTATGCGTTCATGCCTGACTTTTTAAAGTACTTCACAAGCTTGCTGCAAGTAGTAACAATACTTCCTATTTCAGGATCGGCATCTATTGCTTTTTCAATGGCGTTGTTAAGCAAGTGATTGACGCAATGAATTTTCTGAAAGTTGGAAAAAGCTTTGATCATATTGGACCCACGATCAGTAACAATGACGGGTCTATCCGCGTCGAGATCACATCCGAAATCTTTTAAAATTTCTTTAATTTTGGCACGAACGTTTAAGCCTTAAGAGAAAGAAAAAGTAATTAAACTTATAAGCCATATAGATTAGACTGACAAACCTGTGGTGCGTGTGTCTTTCATTGACTTCATGGCCATAAGACGATCAACAAGAACTCCATCCTTAATATAATGTATTGTACAAGACAAATACGACGATTTTAAATAATTGTCAGTCCATACGTCACTGGTGATCCCAAGACTTTGCATTGTTCGATTTCATCTTTTATTGGACGAAAAGGCGATGCATATATGACCGAAATGTACCTCGAGATGGTAGTTGGATGTGGTAACAACTTATCCAAGTCGACATTTGTACCATATTTAGCTCCAACGTTGATGAGGAATGATGAAAACTTTTTGATCCCGGAATCATCAATAATTTTGAGTGGACGACAGTTCTTGAGAATCCATTCAATTATTACTGCAACACCATCTTCCTTAGTTGCCTTACTCACATCAATAGTGAAACCTTTTTCAAATTTAGGGGCACTGGCTACATAGCATTTGTGTTTATGCAGGTTAGATGTGCTTCCTGTAAATTTAAAAACCGAAAAACACGTCTTACAGGCTACCAGGTCGTTCAATTCTTCGCCATCATCGGTTTTTATTCGTGAAAAAAATTGCCACACTTCGCTTCTGCCTCTCTTCATAATTAGGGTATATACTCCACTTTGCAGCTTCTCTTTTACATTTAGTGCATTCACCCCTGCTACCTATATATTTAAATAAAATGGATTAAATTTTGAAAAAATCACTCAAAAAATGGAAATACACAGCTATCAGTCTAAGGTGAATAAAACAAAAAAAAAAACAATTATCAAACCCATTAAATGTAGTATACACATTCAAACAAAAATTATTTTATTGGGGGTGGCTTAATCGTGGAAATACGGCTATCCCAGGAAAACTGGTGAAAATCCCCATTAGGAAATATTAACGAAAGACACGGCAAAACTTGTGGTTGTTATGCAACGTTAAGCCTAGCTTAACTAAACTGCTCCAACGAAGCAAGGACTTAATATTTGCTTTAAAAGTACTTACAGCATTGGTTGCCTAAATCCCTTCCATTTTTTTCCGTTCGATTTTACTAACAGCACGAAATAATTCAAATAATTCGAATAACTCGGATAATTTCAGCTTACTCGAATTTGACAATCACCTTTTTTGTATCACTCATTTCACTCTAGGCTTTTGCTATTATACTCTAAACCTACTAAGATTCAATCCACTCTATTCATAGTTTGCTTAGCACTTATTTACTTCTATTCTATTCGAATGGAATCATTTCAAATCCTGTTTGATTCCAGTCATGCAGATGTCTAATAGAAACTAACAAAATTTAGATCAAAAATCTAGATCAAAAATTAAGGACGTTAGCTTTCCGGCCATGGACGAAGAAATGCTGCACAGCCGCCATTTTGTTTTTGATTTATTTGAAAAAAATGTATTTTGTACTTCGAACCTAATTTTCGATTGGCTTTTTCATTTGGCCAAAAAAAATTCCAGAAAATCAGCTTTTTCCCCCCATTTACTCAGAGGTCCCCCCTTAA
This sequence comes from Drosophila mimetica, assembly GCA_037075245.1. Lineage (NCBI taxonomy): Eukaryota > Metazoa > Arthropoda > Insecta > Diptera > Drosophilidae > Drosophila > Drosophila mimetica. Next base: position 27,402,077 of record JBAMCH010000007.1, on the reverse strand, counting down.
AGAAAACGAAAGTGGTGCTATTATTTTTTGTATCTGATTTAGCTATTTTTTGACCCGGCTGCCATCACCACCAATTTTAGTTTACATGTCACCGCTTGGGATAAAACTTAAATTGAGCTTAGTCGACCGAAAAAAGTTGAAAAATCCAAATTTTAAAAATCCTCCAAAAATACCAAATACCAAAAATAACATTACATTTCAGGCAGTTCAAATTGAGGAGGTTGTACACACACCATTCCTGGAAACGATCATTACCTGACTTTAAACCAACCCAGACTATACTGTTAGAGTTGTGCATAATTGGCAAACCAAATATATTTCTTAATTGGGTATTTTGTATAATTTATTTAACTCATACCGACAGTAATAGTGTGTTAAAGACCAAAATGAAAATAATAATGCATTAGTTGCAGGAAGGGAGAGGGAGCGAAATGCATCATCTGAGGGGGAGAATCAAAATGTTTTTGAAAACTGTACACGTAAGCATCTGATTTTGTTTCGCGGTGTCTGTCCTACTCAGTTTCTCTCGTACTAGTATGTAAGGATGTGACCTGAAAACGAAAACTGCACACCACAACTGCATCCGGGCCGCTACCAACGCATCCCTGTATCTCCGAATTCCTGTAGTATCCAATGACCGTAGGCATACTGAAGCCAGATGTGTGCACGTTTGTTGCCCAAGGCCCACTGTTCTGCAAATAGATGCTAGTTAATTGAAAACTTTATTTTTATTATTTCAAACACAGTTTTCTGCACATTCATAGTCAGAAAACTCCAATTGTCATTGCAAAGTGAACAGATCGCCGGACCCACCCATTTTATTCGACGAGGGAGCATGGAACTGATTGAATAATGTCATTTGAAAGCTGTTTGATTTTGTGCAACTAGCTTTAAGTTAATTCAATTGTCATTCAACCAGATATATTAGTACAATGAACCATTTTGCATTTGGGCGGTTCTTTTACAAACCGAACGCCTTTTATTGTGTCACATTTTTGATTTGCCTGAAACTTTTTATACACGTACTATTCGGAAAATAAGTACACACTTGTATTAGGATTTGACCGAACAAAAAATTTTTTTAAGGGCTAGTACACAACCCAACAAAAAGTCGTTCAAAACAAAAAAACTTCATATGAAAAAAAATTTCTTGACATTTTTTTCATATGAAGTTTTTTGTTTTGGACGACTTTTTGTTGGGTTGTGTACTAACCCTAAGTTAGAATTTTTTTAAGCATGTAATAAGAGTGAGGGAGATGCACAACATGCTTTGGCGTGCGTTCATAGAAGAAAGACGAGGGCTTGTTAAAAAACGTTCTATATTTAAAAAACCAAAATGGCTCAAACTTTTTACGAAAGCCGATTGTAACTAACGCATATATTGAAATAAAAAAAAATGTTTTCTTTTGAAAGAAGAGGTTTTAGAGGAATTAATGCAAAATGCATGAAATCAATCGGATTCATATAACCGGAGATACAGATTTTTAATGAGAGGGTACTTTTTCAAATTTGACAATTTTTGGCAACTTAAATAAATTCGAACGACAAAAACAATTTTTTTTTCTGTCAAATCCTGATACACGTGTTTACTTATTTTCCGATTAGTACGTGTAAAAAAAGTTTCAGGCAAATCAAAAATGTGAAATTTTTTTTTGGCAAAATCTGTTCGGTTTGTAAAAGAACGGCCCATTTGTAAATGCAAAAAATTCTTTAAAAAATTAAAAACGTGCTGGGATAAAAGTTGAAGTGCAAATTAGATGATAATATAATTATTACATTGAACGCGATAGGGCTTATGCAGACTAAAACTTGATTTACATCGTGGAAAAGAGGGAGGATGATAATTTCGTGTTAGTCTAACGCGAACATTAAAAGTTCGGGTCCACGAGAACACCTATATCGTTAACTGAGTATATACGGTCGAGTGGCAGATAACTATACACTAAAAAAAAAAACGACTCAAATCGCCCTTGGTTTTAGAAAATCGCCTATGAATTTGCTTTACTGGCGATTTTGTCTCTGTTAAAAAAAGTAAGTTAGTAAAATCAAACTCGTTTTTTTTCTAAAAAACAAAAAAACTGCAAGGAAGTAAAAAAAAATATTTCTTACAATTTAGAAATAAAGGTTTTCTAAAAAAATATAAATACATTTTTTTTTAATATAGACAAATATTTTTCTAAATACAAAAAAAAATACCTCAAATTTAGAAAATACAAAAATCTTGCTTCGGTAATCGGGAATAATGCCCCGATTGTTTCTGTGACGCCACGTTTCCCCTGTGTTGCCTTTGTGTTGTTGTTTTTCGTTCTTGTTTGTCTTTTTATTTAAATTTTTATTTTGAGCACATGGGTGATGATGAAATGTTTATGTACATGCACTTTTAGTTTCAAATTGGTTATACAAATTACAAATAGTGAATATAAAAACCGCAATAACTTACTATTTTGCGAAACACATATTAGCCGCCTCACGCGGGAATCGAACCTCTCAGTTTGCAGTCAAGCACTCTACCAGCTGCGCCGCGGAAGCATAGCGTGAGGCGCTGTACAATTACTATTCACATTTTACTCTCTTATTTTTAGACAAATTGATCTGGCTCTCTGGAACCATTATGGGTGTTATTATACCCTTGCAGAGGGTATAATGATTTTAGTCAGAAGTTTGCAACGCAGTGAAGGAGACGTTTCCGACCCCATAAAGTATATATATTCTTGATCAGCATGACTAGACGAGTCGATCTAGCCATGTCTGTCTGTCCGTCTGTCTGTCCGTTTCTATGCAAACTAGTCCTCAGTTTTAAAGCTATCGAGATGAAACTTTACCAAAAGTCGTCTTTCTTTTGCAGGTATTATATAAGTCGGAACCGGCCGGATGGGACAACTATATCTTATAGCTCCCATAGGAATAATCGTAAAAATAATTGAAAAAAAATTATATCTTCGGTGTTTTTTGACTTATAAACTATTGCTCTTAGGAATATCATTTTTTCAACTCTCGTGAATTTCGATTTAACTTTTATAAAAATCGGACGACTTTATCATATAGCTCCCATAGGAACGATCGGAAAACTAGAGGGAAATTAATAGAAACAAAATTATAGCTTCGTAAATTTTTATTGTATTCTCTTCTACTCTGAAATATAACTTTATTTTATTTTTTCAGAATTTCGAATTAAATTGTACATAAATGGAACGACTATATTATATAGCTGCCGTAGAAATCATCGATCATTTATTGTCAAAATAATACGAAAATTTCTATAATTTGGATAGTTGCAAATCTAAATTCAGAGATTTGTAATTTTTAATTAAATAGGAATTAACTGCAAGGGTATATAGACTTCGGCTGGCCGAAGTTAGCTTCCTTTCTTGTTTTTTTTTCTTTTCGGTTAATTAGTATAAGGCTAAAGCAGGCCATCCACAATCGAATTTGTTCGACGAACATTTTCGCGAACACAGGCAAGGTAGAATCGTTTCTATCTTTGTCGAACAAAACGTCAAACAAATTTCTATTAAATTTGAACGCGAACACTACCACCAACGACGAAAACACGAACATATTCGCCGAACAAATTCGACTGTGGATGGCCTCCTTAAGTGTATTAAGGGAATTAAAACGGAAAAGTCATCTAATGGCAAGCAAACGTATATAAACTCTATTTCTGTTGTTGGGAAATGTTCTATCTCACTATTTAATTGATTATCATGTAAATATATACATACCTATTGAAAAACTACCCAAAATTTCACCAACGTACTGTATGGTAATTATTCTTATTTTTCTAAATTCCCTGTTTTAAATATTGTTTTCCTCTTCCTTTTTTATATTTATTATTTGTATTAATATGTAATGTATTTTTATATTATGGTTTTTATTTACAGTAGGGATGTGAAAAATATATCAATATATCGATGTTTTTTTAATAAAATTAAATATTTATATCGTGATATTTTTTTCGCCTAATATATCAAATATCGCAATTTTTTAAAATATATTTTTGATATTTCCTAATTGGTCACACAGATCTGAAATCGTTGAAATCGCAAGAGTATTATTCTGAAATAAAAAATAATAAATAATAATATTTGTTACATTATACAAAAATTTTATATATTTTATATGCCATATCAGCGGAAAGGTATTAAAGCGTAGATTATATATAAATATATTTTAAACCAATGCACCCCACAGTTCAAGAGTTATTTCCATTCAATCATTATCAAAAAATCAAAAAATTAACAAATAACTCTTATTTGGTGATTTTTATAATAAAAATTAAAACTAAGAGTTATTTCTCAACTTTTTTTTCAATGGTGTGGAAAATCAGATAATGCAAAGCAGTGGAGAACCAAAACTGCGAGGGTGAAGAAAATCAGATATTGCAAGGAGTGGAACACCATAACTGCGTACGTGTAAAACTTCTATAACGCGGGAATGCGAAAAACCAGTGGATGTTGTTCTGCATTCATCTGCCAGAGATCCTCATAGAAACCTCATTTACCCCTGGCTCACTCCACCTGAAACGTGACAGGCCAATTTGGGTCAAATCTCAGAATCAATCCAAACTTTTTTTATCGATAGAGGATTAAAAAATAAGGATCGGTTTTTTTTATTTTTTTTTTAACTCTTACCGTTTGTTTTAAAATTTTTTTTTTGTAATTAAGCTCCGAATTTTCAGTTATGCACCACTTGAGACTCGTTTGATTTTTTAATTTAAAATTAAGTATTTTTTAAGGAAATTTAAAATTAAAAAAGTTCTGTACGCCGGAATACACGCGATTTCTGAAAATAATAATTATCCTCGTGTTGCTTCATCAATTCTTTAAATTTTAGGTAAACAATTTTTTTGTTGTTTTAATGTTTACTAATTAAGATCGAATTATAAGTCCAGCAAGCCAGTGCCAAAAATGCAATCAAAGTGTCAAAACAGGTGTTCACCATGCCACGTCACAGCGCACACTATATCGGTCCTCTTCTAACTGCCCGCGCAAGTGAACCGCACAGTGCTGCAATTTGTGTACAAACGTGCGGAATGATATGGTTCGGCCCAAAGAATGTTGCAATCCTTTAAACAAGGAGACTCATAAAACGGTTCGACGCGGTTTATCCCTGGTTACCGACAAGTGGAATCCTAATTTTGTCAACTGTATTGGGTTGTATATTTGCACGAAATGTCGTACAACCTGTTACACCAATAATAAAGTTTTATATCCAAGAAATGTTACGAAGCGCAGCTCTGACAAGGATCCTGATTTCGAGCTTGACGACTTTGAAGACGAGAACCACAAGGAAGTTCTCCATGAACTGGAAACACTCCCTCCAAATGGTCTTGGCGGCAAGCGAATTCCAAGAACTACTAGTACAAACGCATCATTCGTCAACAATTTAAAAAAATGTTCAAGTAGCCAGAAAAAGTCTTCCGAAAAAATCAAAATATTGACCACTCTGCCAGACGGGTGGAGTGCTATGCAAGTGTTAAGGACATTTTCTGTGTCACGTCGCCTCGCAACAAGAGCACTAAATCAGCGTCAAAACTTTGGCTTTGCCACTACACCCCAAAAAAAAAAGGAAATAAACTTGCAGATTCAATTGTTAAAAGTGTTACTGACTTTTATATGCCTGATAACTCAAGTAGAGTAATGCCGGGTGTGAGGGATTGTGTAACTGTTATAAAGGACAACAAAAAGTCAAAGGTGCAAAAAAGGCTTCTGCTATTTAATCTCGATAACTTGTACAGACAGTACAAGCTTAACTTTCCTGAATGGGAGATAGGAATATCAAAGTTTTGTGAATTAAGACCTCGAGTATGCATTTTGGCTGGTCATAATGGCACACACAACGTCTGTGTATGCAAAATCCACCAAAACATGGACCTCAAAATCTATGGAATAAAGCAAAATCTAAGAAATTTTAGAGTCGATTTTGAAGAAACTGCACACACCATTGCCCAAAAATCCGTGTGGGAAAATTCACAGCCAAATTGCTTCTTGTCCTTGTGTCAAAACTGTCCTGGAGTTGAAAAAACAGTTTCAAATCTAAACAAGAAAGGAAGCTAACTCGGCCAGCCGAAGTCTATATACCCTTGCAGTTAATTCCTATTTAATTACAAATTACAAAAATCTGAATTTCGATTTGGAACAAACCGAATTATAGCAATTTTGACAATAATTGATTGATCATTCCTATGGGAGCTATTTAATATAGTCGTCCGATTTATGTAAAATTTATTTCGAAATTCTGAAATAATAAAATAAAGTTATATTCAAGAGTAGAAGAGAATACAATAAAAATTAACAAAGCTATAGTTTTTTTCCTATTAATTTCCCATTAATTTTCCGATCATTCCTATGGGAGCTATATGATATAGTCGTCCGATTTTTATAAAATTTAAATCGAAAATCAGAAGTATTAAAAAAACGATATTCCAAAGAGTAGAAGAAAATATGTCAAAAGACACCGAAGCTATAATTTTGTTCATATTAATTTGCCATTAATTTTCTGATAGTTCCTATGGCAGCTATATGATATAGTCGTCCGATTTTTATAAAATTTAATTCGAAATTCAGAACTGTTTAAAAAATGATATTTCCAAGAGCATAAGGTAATATGTCAAAAAACACATAAGTTATAATTTTTTTCTATTATTTTTCCGGTTATTCCTATGGGAGCTATAAGATATAGTTGTCCGATCCGGCCGGCTCCGACTTATATACTACCTGCAACAGAAATACGACTTTTGGTGAAGTTTCAGCTCGATAGCTTAAAAACTGAGGGACGGACGGACGGACAGACGCACGGACAGACGGACAGACGGACATGGCTAGATCGACTCGTCTAGTCATGCTGACCAAGAATATATATACTTTATAGGGTCTGAAACGTCTCCTTCACTGCGTTGCAAACTTCTGACTGAAATCATTATACCCTCTGCAAGGGTATAAAAAGCTTTTCCTCAATAAGAAAATCTCAGCGATTACTTTCACTCAATGGATAAGTACCGACAAGTAAGTTTTTGAAGTATTTGGTACTTTACCCATTTAATTCTGGTTTTTATATAGGTGTGATCTAGAAGAGTTAACAGAAAACGCAAAAAGCTTCTTCGAAAACATTAGAAAGGAACTAGTTCTGTATATAAGGCACGATTTCCTTGCTAAAGCACAGGCTTCGTATTTTGTAAAAAAAAAGAAAATGCGGAAAAGGGAGAGTTTATTGTAAGTTTAGACTTTGCTGAAAACTACGCTTTTCATATACAAAACGCAATACAATCCCATCACTGGACAAACAACCAGGTCACGATCCATCCGTACGTAGTTTATTTTCGTGAAGGAGATCAAACGAAACATTTAAGTTTTGTAATAATTTCCGAGAAAAACCAGCATGATACAGGATCAGTCCATTTGTTTAACACAAAATTGATAACACATCTAAAAACAAAATTTGGAAATCGACGTGTAAAAAAATTAGTATACTTTTCAGACGGGGCTGCCTCGCAATATAAAAATAAATACAATTTTCTAAATTTATTGTACCACGAAACAGATTTTCAAGTAAAAGCTGAGTGGAATTTCTTTGCGACCTCGCATGGAAAAGGAGCTTGCGATGGCATTGGTGGTGCAGTTAAACGGCAAGCTTATCGAGCGAGCTTACAAAGGATCGAAGGTAATCCGATAAACACTCCTCGTAAATTGTACGACTGGGCAAAGGAATATTTTAAAAATATTGATTTTGCTTTTTGTTCAATGCCGGAACACCAGATGCACGATATTAAAATGGAAAAACGCTTTAAAAAAGCGGTAGCACTAAAGGATACACGAAAATATCATCACTTCGCAGTAGAAAATAAGAATACATTAATATGTAAAACTTTTTCAAAAAACGATGAATTTGTCTACCACAGCATCTCTACTAAACCAAAAAAATAAATGTTATTATCATTAAGAAATAATAAAAAATGGTTACTGTTTTGTTATTACTTTAAAATAATTGCGTTTGTTTACAAATTGCACCACTGTGCGGTTCACTTGCGCGGGCCAGTTAGAAGAGGACCGATATAGTGTGCGCTGTGACGTGGCATGGCGAACAGCTGTTTTGACACTTTGATTGCATTTTTGGCACTGGCTTGCTGGACTTATAATTCGATCTTAATTAGTAAACATTAAAACAACAAAAAAAATTTTTACCTAAAATTTAAAGAATTTATGAAGCAACACGAGGATAATTATTATTTTCAAAAATCGCGTGTATTTCGGCGTACAGAATTTTTTTAATTTTAAATTTCCTTAAAAAATACTTAATTTTAAATTAAAAAAATTTTTAAAATATTTTTCTAAAAGATATTAAGATAGCCCACAAAGTTGCATACCAAGATTTTATATAACTCAAACGAGTCTCAAGTGGTGCATAACTGAAAACTCGGAGCTTAATTACAAAAAAAAATTTTAAAAATAAACGGTAAGAGTTAAAAAACAATAAAAAAAACCGATCCTTATTTTTCAATCCCCTATCGATAAAAAAAGTTTGGATTGATTCTGAGATTTGACCCAAATTGGCCTGTCACGTTTCACGTGGAGTGAGCCCCCTTACATTTTGTGTCACCCCCGTGTATTCTGAAACCAGAGATGGATGAAATGTAAGGGTTGAATGAGGTTTTGTCCCTTTCACTTGTATGGAGAAAACTCATGAAAATAACATATTTTCCAGAGGAATTTTCCCGCTGGGATATCCAACTACACACACATATTTACATTATGGTGGTATTTTATAAGGTGAACTGAGCTGAGCATCTGAAATGGTAGGTTTCTGTGTCCAATAAATTTATGCGAAAACAAAAAAATTTTATTTCAACGTTTAGGCATTGCGCAATGGCCCTAAAGTTTCGCTACAAATTACGTGTAAAACTATGAGTTTACCCCATTTCATATTTTGTCAGATTTCAAAACGACTTTAAAAAAATTATGGCTAACGAAAGTATTTTTTTTAATCGGCAAGCTTAGTCAAATATAAGTTTATTTTATGTTAACTAACAGTTTGATTTAGCCTAGTCTGCCGAGCTTCTGACTCCGAATAAAAAATACCGTGTTCAATCCCACCCCCGACGTTTTTTTTTTGTGGAACTTTCACTTAAAAAGCGATTCTATTTTGCAATTTTAAAGATTATGGGTGAAAGTTATGCTCGAAGAAATGCTGGTTAATGTTCACTACTATTTTATCCTATAGGACATAGATTTTAGGAACGACATATGTATGTAGATACTATTGGCGTACTGTCAGAGTATAAAATCAAGTCTGTTTATCTAGATGCCATAAACATAAAATATGCGTAATAAATAAACTTTAAAGTCATTACGCACCGTCTAAAACCCATTTTTTTTAACTTTTTTTTTTCTGTTGTGTATTAAGGGAACTAAACGGCATTTTATAAGAGGGTGAGAGTATCACCTTAGAATTTTTCATACAAAAAAAAACCATCCCAATGTACATATCTGTATGCGGGCTCCCGCAAAATACGGCGCAAAAACTAGGAAAATCTAAATAAATCTTTAAAAATACTGGAAATTTCAAAAATTAAACTTAAGACCTTAAGCCATAGAATTAACTATGATGCAAAAATCATCTTGATCGAAGCAGCAGTTTAAGTTTTTAAAATTCAAATTTTAAAATATATTTTTCCCCTAGCACACAGACCTACCCTCATCAGTTTTCTTGGCTCTTGCTCTCTCGGCCGTCGCTCACTTGGCATCCACTCTCTGGGTTTTGCTCTCTCGGCAGGCTCCCGCAAAATGCGACGCAAAAACTAATAAATTCGTTAAAAAAATTCTGGAAATTTCAAAAATTAAACTTAAGCACTAAATCTATCAGAGCAGCGGTTTAGATTTTTAAAATCCGAAAATATATTTTCTATGTAGCCCCAAAATTATGGAGGATTTCGTTTGATTTCCAATTAGGTCTTTTCTAAACCTAAAATTCAGTAAAAACCAAATTTCGAAATTCCAAATATTTTAGAAGTTATGCATTTAAAAAAAATCGAATTATTTCTTCCAATACACGGGTTTACAAAAAAAAATTGATGAAATACGCACTTCATGAAACTGTGATTTTCGGTTAAGGTACATCTCCCTGAGTAAAAAAAGGGCACTTTTAATTTTTTGTATGGTACAGTTTTAAAAAAAAAACGTTTTTTGCACTTTTTAATTTCTAACTCGAGTTGTGGTAAACCGATTTCCCTTTAACTTTCGTATACACAGCATTGAGTTCCACACACAAAAAAATAAGCTATGTAAAATCAACATAGAAAAATAGTAGGTTACTATTTTCTGAATTTTGCATCTATTTTGTTGTTTTATTTTTTGAGTCATCGAATAGTATTTAACAATTAAAATAGTAGAAAAGCTATCTACGAAATTGTCATGTATTTTGTTGTTTTATTCATTTGGCAAATTAATAGTAACGTCTCAATTAATTAATTAATTATCGGGTAAAATACTATTTTGTAGGTAATCTTCTATTTTATAGGTAACCTTCTATTTTTTGGGCATTGTTCTATTTTGTATGGGTTCGGGCAGTTTTCACTATTAAATCGTTGATTTTACATAGTTTTTTTTTGTGTGCATTCATTGGTTTAGAAGCTAAACTTCGTCAAAGCTGAAAAAGTTGGAAAAAATGCAAAAAAGCTGGCATAAATTAAAAATACACGCCTAAAAACCGCAAAAATTGAAAAAAAAATTATATCTTCGGTGTTTTTTATATTTTGCCTTTTGCTTTCGGGAATATAATTTTTTTAACTGTTTTTTATTAGATTTTAGACAGGATTTAGATTTTATTAGGAACGATCTGAATACTAATGGAAAATAAATAGGAAAAAATTATAACTTTCTTAATTTTTATTGTATTTTCTTTTATTCTAAAATAGAACTTTATTTTATTATTTTCAAATTAAATAGGAATGATCTGAAAGGGTATATAAACTTCGACTGGCCGAAGTTAGCTTCCTTTCTTATTTCTATAAAAACTTGTTTTTAATCACTGTATATATCACCCACTGTGAGTTGTCCCATAACCCGTAAGCCTCAGTCTAAGTGACGCTCAAAGCTGGAAAGTGTCAGATTTGTTTTTAACATACATACATATGTATATGTAAGACTGAGGGTGTGGAGTTAAATGTGTCTGCGTTAATAAAAATAAAAGTGCAGCTTGCAAATTAATTAAAAATGTACGGTTGGCTGGAGTCAGTTGTGAGGAATAGGTAATGAAAATTACGTATTCATCAAAAGTCGACATTAAATTGGATCATTCCTCGTCAAACGTGAAACGCCTTTTGGGTCAACAAAGATGTATTTGGTTGATTTTTTTTTTTAGTATAACACATAGAATTAAATACATTGATCAGCCAATTTAATGGCTATAAAATGTAGAGTACAAATAGGAACAAATAACATGAATACATAACAGAATGGCGATTAACAAATTTTTATAACATAACTTATGATACAAAATTGAAACAACAATACATCGCATTACTGCTTCAGGACACGTGTGACATGACGTCCCCTAGTCCATAGATCGTTGGGATGCCTTCGCTTTAGCCCTCTCCTGATCGTCGGGTTGGCCAAGGAAGCAGCTACACATAAAAAAAAACTTAGAAAAATCAACTGTAATAATTGTCAAACAGTCCCCAACCAGCAAAATTCTCAAAAATCAGGGAACGAAAATAACTGTTATTTTTGTATTTTCAAACAAAAAAATCAACGACAAGGAAGACTCCTAGAAAAAAACCAACTATACCACTGGCATTATAAAACATTGTATTTTACATATTCGCAATAATTTTTATTTTTGCAATTTTTATTTAAAACTCAAAAAATAATCGTTATTCTGTGAGTTTTATATAAAACTTGACATATAAAACTTATTTTCTGAGTTTTATTTTCCGATTGAAAAATAACAGTTATTCCTTGAGTTTTATATAAAAATCAAAACATAAAACTTATTCTCTGAGTTTTATTTTTTCAATCAAAAATAAAACTCAAAACCGTTTAGTGGCGGATGTGTAGGGGATTTAAATGTTTTAAAAATGTAGATATGGTACTTGACCCATTGGCTTTTTTCAAGATTTTTACCAAATGAATTCAACCACGGTAAGTATGATTAATTAATATATTTACGTCGCGCAGAGGAGAAATCCATATTTTAATAGTAGGCGGTCTATAAATTAATACATAAAAACGTTTTCGATAAAGAGATGGACGATCAAAAAAACGTTTTAGAAAAAGATACCAAGATCAAGTTTTCTGTCAACCACTTACCGTGGTTGATTTCATTTGGTAAAAATCTTGAAAAAAGCCAATGGGCCAAGTACCATATCTACATTTTTAAAACATTTACACAGCCGCCACTAAACGGTTTTGAGTTTTATTTTTGATTGAAAAAATAAAACTCAGAGAATAAGTTTTATGTTTTGATTTTTATATAAAACTCAAGGAATAACTGTTATTTTTCAATCAGAAAATAAAACTCAGAGAATAAGTTTTATATGTCAAGTTTTATATAAAACTCACAGAATAACGATTATTTTTTGAGTTTTAGCGATTTTTAAAATAAAACTCATAACAGTTACGATCCCTGTCAAAAATAGTTACGTTCACAACAACAAATACACACAAAAAAGCAAAAACACACACCCAAAGCAAAAACAAAAGACACGTAACTATTTTTATAGTTACTTAACTATCTTCATTGGTAAATTTTAACAAGCTAATTTTTGTTGTGTGTAGGCTGGGGTGTCCTGAGAGGCGTTCGTTATACCTTCTCGAGTGTTTATCTGGTCCCTGACAGAGGGCATGTGGAGGTCATTAGCCAGGTTGACGTTTCTAATTTACCACGGCGCATTTGTAATTGTTCGCAGGGCCTTATTTTGGATTCTTGGGACCTTCATGACGTTAGAGTCAGAAGCCATGCCCCAAAGTTGGATGCAGTACGTCATTGAGGGCACCACAATTGTTCTAAAAAGCAACACTTTGTTGGCAAGGCTGAGCTTGCTCGATGATTTGAGCATCCAGTTGAGCTTCCTTAGCTTAGCGCGACATGTACATAGCTGCTATTTTTGTTGTGTGCTGCTTGCAGGTGAGCCGTTTGTCCAGGATCAGACCCAGGTACTGCGCCTGGGGATGTATTTGGTTGAAACCCCAAGCTATTTTTATATTTTTTAACGCATTACTCCTTTTTGATATGTGATTATTTTGATATGCATAACAGAATGTTAATTACAAAAGTAGTGAATAAAAAAAAGACTGATTACAAAAATTGAGCAGTGTTGCAGTCTAGGCGTCTAAGTCTGGAATGAGTGTTCCACAAGCGTGCCGTCCAAGTATCCAATTGTCTGATGGGTGCAATCTTTTTAGTCTTCTTCTGTTCATAGGTCTGGAAAGTGCTAGGGCAAGTCTGTTTGCGTGGGAGATGAGTCTTGATCTGCAGCGAATGGCAGAATTGGTGATACATTTACAAACAGGATTAATTTTGAGATCTCGAAAAATAGTAGTGTTTCTTGTATAGTATGGGGCGGTTATCATATCAGGTTTTCGCCGTGATCGACAGTCCACTGCCCGGACGAAGAAGCCATCTCATTTTCCCCGCTTTTTGCCTTACTGAAGCACAGGTTGCCACAATGTGCTGCTTCCAGGTAAGCCGCCTGTCCAGAGTAAGCCCAAGGTACTTAACCGTGTCCGAGTGCTTTATTGGAGTCCCGTCTAAGGTTAGGCGATGGGTGTTCAGCCTGTTTAATGAAAAGGTGGCATACTGAGATTTGGCACGATTAACTGCGATGTTCCACCTCGACGCCCAGGCCTCAAACTCATTTAGAATGTCCTGCACCATATATGTCGCCTCTCTTCGCAGATCACTTGTCGCCAGAAATGCTGTGTCATCTGCATAGGCATCTGTTAAAACATTCCTGCCTCTAAGCAAAAATAAAGTAATACACTGGTAAAAAAAAGCGCATAATGAAATCAAATATTTTTTCAGGGAACGTAAAGACCAGTTATTTCATATTTTCTTGATTTTAAAAATCATCCACTTAGTAAAGTGTTATAAAAAAATCAAGAACACCAATAAGTTCCATATTGGTCAATTTATGCGAATCCTCCATGATTTTTATTTTTATACCCTTCCAGAGAGTATAATGATTTTAGTCAGAAATTTTGCAACGTTGCAACGTGAAGAAGACGTTTTCGACCCCATAAAGTATATATATTCTCTATCAGCATGGCTAGACGAGTCAATCTAGCCATGTCCGTCTGTCCGTCCGTTTCTACGCAAACTAGTCCCTCAGTTTTAAAACTATCGAGATGAAATACCAAAGGTCGTCTTTCTATTACAGGTAGTATATAAGTAGAAACCGGCCGGATCGGACAACTATATCTTATAGCTGAGGGACTAGTTTGCGTAGAAACGAACGGACAGACGGACTTCTGACTAAAATCATTATACCCTCTGCAAGGGTATAAAAAGTGCCAAAAAGGTTTTTTACACTTTAGGGCTAGTACACAACCCAACAAAACGTCGTCCAAAACAAAAAAACTTCATATGAAAAAAAATTTCTTGACATTTTTTTCATATGAAGTTTTTTGTTTTGGACGACTTTTTGTTGGGTTGTGTACTAACCCTTAGGGAGATGTACCTTAACGGAAAATCATGGGTTCATGAAGTGCGTATTTCATCATTTATTTTGTAAACTGGTGTAGTTGGCGAGAAAAGATTAACTAAAAATGTACATTATAATTTGATTTTAAATTATAAAATGCATACTGTTAATACTAAAAAGTTACAGAGTTGCTATGACTTTTTTTAAAAGGCGTCAACTCTGGTCTTCAGCAATAAAATAAATTTTTTTTAATTGCTGAAATTTCTGAAGTTTGACTCTGTATGGAACACCTTATTAATTTAGCAATTCAACAGTTTAGGTAATACCCAGAAAACCTAGTACTCAGATCGACGAAAACTGCTAGCTAGCCATAGGAGTAAGCGAGAGACAGATAGGTAGCAAACGCCTTTAGCAGGGACTTTTTTCGGTACTCAGATGAGTTAAGGAAACCTAAGCCTAGTACTCAATACAACGAAAACTGATGGCTAACCATAGGAGTAAGCGAGAGGCAAATAGTCAGCTAAGGCCTTTAGCTGGGACTTTTTTCCACCGCAGTACTCAGGTGAGCTAAGAAAATCGTATGGAAATACCAAAAAAATACCAGTTTAGCGGATGAATATCGATTAACGATATTCAAAGATTGCCAGATTTGATCTTTGGCTGTGTTTGTACAGAAGCGGTATGGCAAAAACAAATTAAAAATGGAAGGAAAAACACAAAAACCACTGAAAAAACTCCTGCAGCCATGCCAACAACAAATTTAAAGCTTTGCGACCTAGATGATCAACATTTTGTATTGTTTTAAAATTGGCGCCAACTGATTTCATTTCTCTGTGCGGGTGAACTCTAAAAACTTTGGTCACACTACAAATAATAAAATTGTTCGACTAGTGAAACTTTTAGCCGAACTGAGTTCTAGGCTTAAGGAAATATAAAAAAATAGCACATTTAGCGGATGCACTCCGATAAAAGCCTTAACCGCCGACCAATGTATAACATATTTAATCTTTGGCTGTGTTTCTACAGAACCGGTATGGCAATAACAAATTAAAAATGGAAGGAAAACACACAAAAACCGCTAAAAAACGGACGCAGGAGTTGTGACAATACACATCGCCATCCCAAAAGCAAATTTAAAGCTTTGCGTGCTGGGTGTTAAACATTTAATAATATTTTAAAATTAGCGCTAATTGATTTTATTGCTGTTTGTCAATCCAACTTATTTTCAATAAGTCCATGCTACATGCATTGCGGGTGAGCACTACAAGTTATAACATTTTTCGACTAGTAAAACTCTTACCCGAACTGAGTGCTAGGCCTAAACGTTACATTTTAAATAACACAGGTCGACAAAAAAAAGCCCAAGACTAAACGCTACAAAACCTGAAAGGATTTGAGTTGTAGATTACTTCCTCATACTTGTAATCTTTTTATGACGTCACAGTTTTGAGAAAACCGTGGTCAAAGTTCGAAATTTTCGAACCTTTAACTTCAACAGTGTCCAATCACAAAGTTGGGCGACCTCTACTTCTTTAGCTACAATAGATTTTACTGAAGTAATTTTTGTCACTTTTTTCATCTACAGTAGCCTGGATTGTATATAATATAATGAGTGTCTCGACTTTAGCATTAAGAGTAGATTTTTTAAACAATAAGAGCATAGTCATTGCTTGCGTTATTTTATTCAATATGGCACAATCCTCGTTTTTAAATTTGTACGAATTTAAATTGTAGCTTTTAATAGCCTCTTCCCATAGAGTCCATCCGTTTGAAACGGTTGGGATTTTTGACAAATGTGAAATTCGTGTTCCCACAGAGCATCCATCCACCATCCACCTTTCACCATCCGATAACAGCTGACTTGAAGAGCAGTTGCTCATGTCAAAATAATTAAAGGGGGGTCTTAACTCGGGAAAACAGTTGAATAATGTTGATCTTCTAATCTTATTGTAGAATAAAAAATAAATACCATTCGATAATATGTTAAAACATATATCCAATGTTTGGGCATATCCTACAACAAATCTGCATACAAATTGCTGACGGGGGAGAGCCTAACCTCCCGTACCCCCCCACTCCATTCTTACTACGCCGCTGTCTAGCCAATATTAATAGTGCAAAAATGTAAACAAACCCAATTGTGTGATGTTTGCTCATATATAGCAATATTAAACTTTATAGTAGTATATACTACACTTGTAACTAAAATTGGTGATTATTTAAGTATTGCGCAATATGTTTTAAGTCTTCTCAGCAAAAAATAATGTTTTCGGTCCCAGAATAGCTTAAATTTTGGACCATCCTTAATAATTTGCTTGCAATGGCCTTTTCTCTTACAACAAACTAAATATTAATAATGAATTTTCAAAAATCAACAAGCTTAAACATTTTTAAATTTTTTCCCGCCGTTGGTTTGAATATGTTTTCGTAGTCAACGTTCCAATTTTCACAGTCAGGGGGAAGAATTCAGAGTTGCACTGAAAAATCATCGGCTAAATATCGCATAAAAGAGCTCCTTCAAAGTACTTCAAATTTTAATGAGGAACTAACTGGAACAGTTTTGGAACGGACCATTTGTTCAACGGATGGTGGATAGTGGAAGGATGTCTGTGGAAAGACTCTATTAGGAACATTTTTTATAAAAAAAAATATGAATAAATAAACAATAATTATTTTGTGGTCGAAATAAATTTTCTTCATATAATTACTATTATTTTTGAGCAAATAGGTTCAATTTCAGAAAATAATCCCTAAATTGTTATTTAATATTTACGGTATGTAAACTATTTTTAACAGTGTTCAAAGAGTAAAATCACTTTTAAATAAAACAAGAAGTGAAGCACGCTTCGGCTAGCCGAAGTTTATATACCCTTGCATATTTTTCCTATTCAATTACAAATGTTAAATTTAGATTTACTTGCGCATTTGTTGCAACAAACAAAATTTCACCAATTTTCGTATTATTTTGACATTATTCGAACGATATTCCTTAGGGCAGCTATATTTTATAGTCGGTCGATTTATGTTAAATTTAAATCGAAATTCTGAATTACTAAAATAAAGTTATATTCAAGTAGTGGTTAATTCGGCCAAAAAAAGGCCTATTTTCATCTTCTTGGACGTTGATGCACTATGGTCAGTACAAACAAGTGGCCCTTACGACACCAAGCAAAGCTTGTGACGCGCGGAGCCCTAAACCGTTTTGGGCAAGTAAGCGGAATCGCGGACATGGAAAAAGTACGATCTAACAATATACAGTTTAAAAAACATGCTCACAAAGAATTTACAAATTATTTGAAGACAGAAAATACATAAGTTTATTATAATTAGTAGAATTATTGGTATCAAACAGTAAGACGAATTTTTTCATACGATAAATGAGCCGTCTGCGGCAAATCTCCGTAGGCGCCTCTAAGAAAAGAGGTTTTGCGGTGAACAGAATATCTCATTACTGGATCATCAGAAAAAGAACCTTGTAACCATGTCGAGTTTTTTTTTAATTTTTTAATTTTTGGTAACATTTTGAAGTCAAAAACGTGATTTTAGCCTAAAAATTGGATATATTAGTTATTATAAAATAAAAAATAATTATTAAAAAAAAACTCGACGTCAGTACCTGCGGATTTGGGTACAGAAATAATGTCAGAACGATAGATTTCGAAGAACACTGTTCACCGACTTAAAAAAACATACTTTTCAGGAGAACGATTTAATGTTTTGGATAGGTATAGAGACGGACGTGACCGCCCCTCCTTCAAATGGTCATATTTTTTTTTTAATTTTTATCCGATTGACATAAAAAATCTGTTCGGTTTGTAAAAGGACGCCCCATGTACATACCCTTCAGTTCTGGCGTCACGTCGGTGACAAAACTCACTTGTCCAAACGCACGGCCGCTGCCGACGTCAGCAGAGCAGTCGGCGCAGCTTCGACGTGCGAGAAAGAATAGCCGATATTTTTTATTGCGCTCTCTTTCTTTGTCTTATAATCTGACTGCATTTGACGCTAGCAGAGACAAATTTCGGCCGGTCTGTTATTCTCTTTTGAGCTTTACAGTTATGTTCAGCTAGCAACCAAAATTTGGCCGGTAAATTTTGTGTGATGCAGTGACATGTGTATGCCCTTACATTCTTTGAGCATTATTGTATTTCGAAAATAAAATATTTTTTTTGGTTGTTAAACTTAAATAATTTGATTATAAAAAGAAGGTAATTTTAATTAAATTAAAAAAGTACATTTAACTCATTAAATGTTATATATACATAACTTTATTATATAATCAAATTTTTTAGTTAAGTTTAAAAAATTGATCCTTTAATATTTATTTATTATTAACAGCTATAAAAAATTGTTATTTTACTGAACAAATAAAAATTATATAGTCGGATATTTACGGTTTCAGAAAGGGTATATGAGCATTGGCACGCGCCAAAAGCGAAGATGAAACAAAAGAAGCATGGCAAAGTGGTGAGAAAAAGACTTGGTGCAATCACATTCTTTTTGAGGATTTCCTAAGAGAAGGAGGTTTTTTTGTTGCTCAGCGATTTATTTAATTTCTTACCAAGTGTTACTTAGCGTATCAATTATTTTTGTGCCAAGTGCTATAAAAAATAAAGTCAGGTAAGTGCAATCTTAATGTTAAGATTTTGTGAATTTGCACCAATTTTAAAAGTGGTTAATGTTATGTGTTTCGCAAAATAACCTAGAAAGTTCGCGGGCAATTAGCCGGAAGTGGCAAGTTAAAGTGCTTATTAATAATAAATAATATTAATAAATAAATAAATACAAATATTAATACTTTTTTATATTTTTAGGAGCATTGATGAAAAATTCTGAAGACCCAGACAAGTGCCTCAGAAAGGCCTTTCCTAATATTAAAAATAAGTTGGTGAAACAAAAAACTAGAAATAATAATAATAATAATAGTCTTAATAATTTTAATAACACAATTTAAAAAACAAAATATATAAAATAAAATGAAATAAATAAAATGAATTAAATGAATATAAATATATCCGTAATTTATTTCCTTTTAATGAAATCGCTAATGAAATTTTGGAAAAAGTCATATATGAAATCACCTAATACACAGGTGACCCGATGATGGATTTTCAGAAGTGACATTCCATTGAAAAAATTCTGAAAGTCACACGTGAAATACTAAGTGACATGTCACAAGGTGGTGACCTCTCATATAAAAAATTTGTATAAGGCACTTGTGACATCACGAGTGTTTTCGAAAAAATGTCACTCATTTTGTCACCATGGGACGGGGTAGGACATCCCGAACAAATGTCTCTATGGAAAATCACCGGCGCGTCACCGGTGTCAAATGACATGTCACGAGTGATTCATATGGTGATTCGCGAGTGAAAAGTGATTTCTGGAACAAACATAACTGTAACTGAACATAACAAAATTGTTTTATTATTATTAAGACTATTATTATTATTATTATTTCTAGTTTTTTGTTTCACCAACTTATTTTTAATATTAAGAAAGGCCTTTCTGAGGCACTTGTCTGGGTCTTCAGAATTTTTCATTAATGCTCCTAAAAATATAAAAAAGTATTAGTATTTGTATTTATTTATTTATTAATATTATTTATCATTAATAAGCACTTTAACTTGCCACTTTCGGCTAATTGCCCGCGAACTTTCTAGGTTATTTTGCGAAACACATAACATTAAACACTTTTAAAATTGGTGCAAATTCACAAAATCTTAACATTAAGATTTCACTTACCTGACTTTATTTTCATAGCACTTGGCACAAAAATAATTGATACGCTAAGTAACACTTGGTAAGAAATTAAATAAATCGCTGACAATCGCAACAAAAAACCTCCTTCTCTTAGGAAATCCTCAAAAAGAATGTGATTGCACCAAGTCTTTTTTTCACCCCTTTGCCATGCTTCTTTTGTTTCATCTTCGCTTTTGGCGCGTGCCAATGCTCATATACCCTTTCTGAAACCGTAAATATCCGACTATATGATAATAAAGAAATATTAAAGGACCACTTTTTTTACCTTACTAAAAAATTAGATTTTATAATAAAGTTAAAAATAACATTTAATGAGTTAAATGTACTTTTTTAATTTAATTAAAATTACCTTCTTTTTATAATAAAATTATTTAAGTTTAGAAAACAAAAAAAAATATTTTATTTTCGAAATACAATATTGATCAAAAAATGTAAGGGCATACACATGTCACTGCATCACACAAAATTTAGCGGCCAAATTTTGGTTGCTAGCTGAACATAACTGTAAAGCGCAAGAGAGAATAACAGACCGGCCGAAATTTGTCACTGCTAGCGTCAAATGCAGTCAGATTATAAGACAAAGAAAGAGAGCGCAATAAAAAATATCGGCTATTCTTTCTCGCACGTCGAAGCTACGCCGACTGCTCTGCTGACGTCGGCAGCGTCCGTACGTTTGGACAAGTGAGTTTTGTCACCGACGTGACGCCAGAACTGAAGGGTCTATTCAATATTCATACTTAGAAAATTACATTGGGTAGTTTCACTGCGAAACTAAAAAGGGTGAAATTGATATTTTCTAAATTGTTAAATTTCAGAGACTTTTTGCAGCTCAATAGTGTGACATTGACACCAAATAGGGGTATATTGTTTTTTTTTTAGATGTGTATATAACGCAGCGAATTAATATTCTCGTCATTTACCTAAGCAATATGAAATTTCTAATGCTTTGTTGAATTACTTTCTCGACGGTATGTCCCAATAGGTATGTCAATTTTATGGCTAATGGCATCCTGGTGGCAGCGTCCAAGGTTAATAAGTTGGTAAACAGAAGTTAATTCAACGAAATTGCCAATAACCAATTGGACCTAAGCCGCCGGGACAAACTTCTTGACAAAATGTTCTGTGGGAGTCATTTATTTTTTTACTTTCCATAATTAATGAGCAAAGTTTTAGGACCTTTTGTGCTAACTTCCGAAACTACCCCAAGCTCAAGTTTCAGTCCAAGACGAAGTAAAAGTCCACGGTCTATTGTCGACTCGATTGACTGCTTATCGACGCAACGGCATCGACACGGGCGTGGCATTTTTAGGATACTTACAACAGGCTACCGCTTACAAACAAAAATATTTACTTCTTTTTATACCCTTTCAGAGTGTAATGATTTCAGTCAGAAGTTTGAAACGCAGTGAGTATTGAAGAAACAGCTTTAAATCGCTTCAAAACTGTGGGCGCCACAGTTTTTCGGGGTTTTTGGTCGTTTGAGGGGGGTAAGACCACTTGAATTAATTTGAATAAATTTCGGAGGCGTTGATACTTTGAATTTAAATTATTACCTCAGGAGAGCACAGGCCCGAGTTAAAGCCCACCAAATGACATGCCGTAAATATGTTTGTGTTCCGAATCCCTCTCAATTTATAAAGGTAAGCAAGAACAAAAAAAAAGGGGGAACGCTATAGTCGAGTGCCTCGACTATCAAATACCCGTTACTCAGCTAAAGCAAGCAGTCTCAAGCAGACCAAACCTTGATTAAACCTTTTTACTGAGTGGGTCGATCTAAAAAATTTCTTCTACATTTCGGTAGGCATTATCAACCCAAACAAAATGACGTTTACACTTTTGCTCCACCTTCAAAACTGTGGGCTCCACAGCTTTTTGCGGTTTATGGGCTTTAGGGGGGGGGGGGGAGGGGGGGGGGGAGAGGTTCCCACTTTGGTCTATCAAATGTGTATTGATGAAACGAATACACATTCCTTTTCCCGTTAATCTAGCTTCAAAACTGTGGGTGCCACAGTTTTTCGCGGTTTGTGGGCGTTAGAGGGGGCGTGGCATATCGGCGTGAAAAACTTGCGCTGCGTATTAACCCCTAGAATCTTCATGCCAAATCCCAATCTTCTAGCTTTTATAGTTTCCGAGATCTCAACGTTCATACAGACGGACGGACAGACGGACGGACAGACGGACGGACGGACAGACGGACAGCCGGTCATGGTTAGATCGGCTCGGCTAGTGATCCTGATCAAGAATATATATACTTTATATGGTCGGAAACGCTTCCTTCTACCTGTTACATACTTTTGCACGAATCTAATATACCCTTTTACTCTACAAGTAACGGGTATAAAAAGGGAAACAAAATTAAAAAACAAATACAATTTTTTATTTTTAATTGTTTTTATGACAAAAAAATATCTAAAATTAAGACAAATCGTTCTTAAATTAAGACACACGTTTTTCTTGATTTAAGAACATAATGTCTAAAGTTAAGAAAAATCGGTCTTGACTCATTTCTATGACCAAACGTTCTTAATTTAAGAACATTTATCGTAATTTTAGACTGTTTTATATATATATCAAATTTGGCTGGCTGAAGCCGTAGCTTCCTTTCTTGTTTTGCTCGGTGCTCGGTTCTCCTCCCATTAAGACCTATGTACATAATTAGTGAAAATAATTGAAGCTCATAAGAATTAAAGAGCAGTCTACACCCCAGCTTATTCATATTGCATTTTGATTCTTTAGGCCACGTTTATATGCCAAAAAAATGTTTTGATATTTTGGCAAGCCATTTCGGCTGAGTTCTGTTACACGCTGTTATTGATAAATACAAAGTACGGCTTCAAAGTGCTTTATACTCATTTAAGGCCCATATATGTACATATGTAGAACCCTATCCTAGTCACAAAACACATTTTAATTTTTTTGTAAAAAAATTTTTTGAAATTAGCAATTGCTTTTGAAATTAATTATTTGCGATTTGTATTATATTTGACACTTTTCGGTTAATGGGGAAGCCAAAGCTTTCACAGAGATTTAACAATATAAATTAGTTGCACGTGACGTCTTAAATGGATACGGCGATTTCCATTACTTTTACCATTGAAATAACGGTTTGTGACCCCCAATGAAAAATGCCAAACACATTGGTTGATTCGTTTAATTTTTTTTTATGGTTGGTGAACAAATTGCATCCCCCTTAGTGGACGTATGTACATAAATCAAATGTGAAGTGTGAATGGGCCCGAAAACAAACTTTAAGACTTTGTTAAATTCTCTTTCAGTCTAAAAATATGCTGTGCGGAAAATTTAAAAACAAAATTTTGTCGAAAAAAATAAATAAATATTTGCGCTGAGACAAAAAACCTACAATAATTGTAGTACAATTACAAAAATTGTATAAGTAATTTCACCCAAATAAACAAGAAGGTAGGTATTTGTTGCAACAATCAAAATTATAGCAGTTTTCGTATTATTTTCACATTATTCGATCGATTTTTCCTATGGCAGCTATATTATATAGTCGTCCGATTTATGTTTAAATTAATTCGAAATTCTTAAATAATAAAATAAAGTTATATTCCAGAGTAAAAGAGACTACAATAAAAATTAACGAAACTAAATTTTTGTTTGGTTTGTTAGATAGAGTGAAAATGGATAAGAATTCCAATTTTCAAATCTTTTGACCCGCTGGTTTACGAGTAATCTTCAGCAATGCCAAAAATCTTTAAACTAGCCTGCAAGATTGTCAACCAATCTTTGGATTTTTACCATTCTTGTAAGTTAATTAAATTCGCGATCAAAATTTTCAAAAAATTGGTTCAAGACTTACCAGTTCTGACAACACCGCCAATATTTTACAGTTTGTGTGTCCAATAGTCATCTACATCATATAAAATATTCATAATTTTTCAAGGGGTGCAACAGGTTTAAAAAAATTAAAAACTTAAGATTTTATATTTCGTAAAATTATGAATAGGGTCCATAAAATATAGTTAGCTAGTAAATAGTTATCTGTAATAAGCAAATAATATTCAAAGCATAAAGTGCAGTTAATATGGCTGAAAAGTGTTCGATCTGATGTCGCTGGCTTCGAAAGATTAATGCCAGGAAAAAGACCCTTTTAACCCAGGAAGAAGCCGATCACATAAGCAATAAACTGGGAAAAGTAAGTGATATTGGTTCAACCACATGCAACAACAACCTAAAAAAAATACCAATTAAATAATTCGGAAAATCAGAATTTAAATGATCCCGACTACGTGTCATTATCAAAAGTGGAAGTTGATAATGAAGAAAGAGTTTTATTATCCATTTCCCGACTAGTTTTTATTCATAAATGCTGCTGCATTTGCCGCAAAGCAACAGACCTGAAAGTTGTTCCCAAGACCGCTTGATTCCAGTGCTATTCAACGAAGGGGATATACATACCAAGGTACCAAGCCACGTCCAGCCTCACAACCAGCACCTCCAGCGGGGCGCAGGACATCGTCAGCTGCAGCACCAGCCAAAAAAGACATCAAGCTACGCGGAAACGACACGGTCAACAAGCAAGAGGGTCAGACCAGGGTGGAACGTTCGTTTGCACTAGGCGTAAAAGCAAGGTGGAGCGCTAGACAGATTCCTGGTATTACCTCGACTGTCAGCGCGATCCGAACGAAACCCTAGTGGGACCACCCGGGCAGAGCCAGGGACAGGCGGTTGTGTGTCTATTGGCGTAGGCCTGTAGAGCACAGCACCTGTTCACCCTAGTCTGGGAACGGTGACGCTTCCCGAAGCCCACACGTCTGATCGCCTTGTGAGTCCGAGGCGCTACAAGGAGGTGCTCGAGCATCGCCGAGCATCTACACGGATCTGCAGGACCGGAGCACGGAGTCAACGAGGCCAGCAACCACCGAGGCGACACAGCAACGCACAGAGGCGAGCATCCCCAGGAGACACCGAGGACCACAAGTGGCAACACCAAGGCCAACTCAGCCATCAAGTCCGCTGTAATCACGCACGCAATAAATCCAATCCGAACCCGTGAATTCTGTGCTTTCTCACTGATCTACTGGGCGGTCACGTTTATATAAATTTGGTGGGACGAACACACAACTTCTCTGAGCTAGCCGCCCGAATCTCGTAGCGAGCAGACATCAAAAATCAGTTCGTTACATCTGGTACCAACCGATGCTGCAAATCGCATTTGATAAAAGAAAAATTTTTCGAAAATGAATTATCTGGATTGGTCACGTTTTGTAGTTATAGTTCTATACCAAAATCTGAAATTGCTGGAATTAACAGAAGAAGATCTAATCATATATTTTGGCGGTCAGTACACTCAGTCTATATGCTATTTAGCACAATTACAAAATGAGAACGGGAAAATCAATATGGAGTACTTACAGGAGAGTCGTAATATATTACGAATACACATAAAATCTAGGCACTGAAGACATCACATATTTATTGAATACGTAATAGATGGAAACTCATTAGACTCCATAATAGGGCACTTCTGCAGCTGCCCAAATGGAACCCGAACTGTTGGCTGCTGCTCACATGTCGCATCGGTTCTAGATTACCTATGTAACGGACGATATTAGACTTATAATAATTGTAAGGCCAGCAGAAATCCTAACAAACATTTTCGACAGAACTGGAATAAGCTCCATAATAAACGAGGATAGTGATAAAGATTAATTAATTTTGAATTCCATAATAACACTAAGATATAAAATCTTCAGGTTTTAATTTTTTTTAACTCTGTTGGACCTCTTGAAAAATTATGAATATTTTATATGATGTAGATGACTATTGGGCACACAAACTGTAAAAAATTGGCGGTGTTGTCAGAACTGGTAAGTCTTGAACCAATTTTTTGAAAATTTTGATCGCGATTTTAATTAACTTACAAGAATGGTAAAAATCCACAGATTGGTTGACAATCTTGCAGACTAGTTTAAAGATTTTTTGGCATCAAAAAAGATTTCCTAAGAACTACGGAAGGGAAGATATATGAAGTGATATGTTCTTAAGTTGCTGCAGATTACTCGTAAACCAGCGGGTCAAAAGATTTGAAAATTGGAATTCTTATCCATTAAGATTCTATCTAACAAACCTTATCCAAAATTTTGCAATATCGCCTGGGGCAGTTTTCTCAGGCTTGTTTACCTATGCCCTTTAATTCGAAATCCAGAACAGTTAAAAAGTTATATTTCCCAAGAGGAATAAGTAATATGTCAGAAAGCTATAATTTTCAGGGACCGTAATCATTATAAGTTTTATTTTAAAACTCACACAATAATCATTATTTTTGATCAAAAAAAATAAAACTCAAAAATAATCATTATTTCTGATCGGAAAAATAAAACTCAACAATAATGATTATTGTTGAGTTTTATTTTTTTTGATCAAAAATAAAACTCACTTGGACGCCACGTCTTCTCTGTGCCGATTTTCGGCGGTTTTTTTACATAGTCCTAAGTCACGTATGCAGACCTACCACCTCTGAAAAAAAAAACTTGAAATTGGCTTCTGGATACCGTTAAATGGTACATTCTTATAGTCAGTAATGGAGATACTTCCAGCCTTTGCTTATGTTTATGTATTTAATCAAACATTATGTTTATGTATTTATCCATGGATTGCAGTCGAAATGCACTTGTCTCTCTGTCTTTCACTCTACAAGAACTAACTAACTAACGAAGGCCGCGAGCTCGTCAATACATTCTGGAACAACATTTAACAAAGTGCCACCGCTTTTTGAAATCTTTAAAATCTAAAGAAGCATTGTCCCTTATCTTAAGAAGAGCTTATCCTCTTCTTGTTAAGAATTCGCGGTTTTTTAAAAATTCATTTAAATATCAAACCAAGTATAGAAAAGGGTCTTAGGTAAGTAGAAATTGGTTAATAAAATCTTAAGGGTTAGTTGTTCTTAAGAATTCGCGGCTCTTAAAAAATCGAATAGAACCTACTTAAAGATAAAGGTCATTGAATAAAATGAATGAATTCGCGGCTTTAGAAGAACTAAATTAAGAATTCGCGGTTTTTAAAAATAATTCATTTTAATCAATGAAGATTGAAGTACCACTTTTAAATAGGCATGTGGAAAATATATGAAAATACCAATATATCGATATTTTTTGAAAAAAAAAAAATATTTATATCATGATATTTTTTTCTCCTGATAAATCAAATATCGCTATTATATTATATATATATATATATATATATATATATATATATGCATTATTTTTTATTCTCTCTCTCTCGCGACGCTCTCATCTTCTTTCGACGATTTCCGATCAGTGTAATTAGGAAATATCAAAAATATATATATATATATATATATATATATATATATATATATGGGCATTTCCAGGAAAAAGTCAACCAAACCCCAAAAATTAAAAGTTTGCGGAAAATTTTCTTTTTTGGTTTAAAAATAGCATTGGTATCTATATTTTGTAAATCAATTACATTTTCTTCAAAATTATTTTTTTTACACGAAGATATACAGCATTGAAACACGAGCAACACTATGCAGTATGTGTTGCTCGTGTCTCAGCAACATTTTGTTGTGTTTTCGTTAAATTACTATGCGTTCTGTGGAAGGTCAAGGTCAAACAACCAATCCTACATTATAGCTTGAGGCAAATGCTATCAGGAAAAAATTTAAACTTCTTAAATATTAATGGATTTGATGCCTTTTTTTAAGTTTGTTTTTACAAATTTTTAATGTCGCGTCCATAATCAAAAAAACCTAATTTTTCCTTTCACTCGTACAATTCGCGACACATATAAACCTGCTTTTATGTCTAAAGCAAGGTTAGTATGAACAAATTAATTAAAATTTGTTCACAAAAAAAAATTGGCTCATTACCATTTTGAAAGAAATTTTAAGTCTGTCGCGTCCCTAATTTTTAATTTTTATTTATAAAAAACAATGGATCATAATTTTTGGTGAAGCTAATTGTTTTATTTGCTGCTATGAAAAACGTTTTTTTGGACTTTTGCGAGGATCAGGTGGGTTAAAGTGACAAATTAATTAAGCAAGGAAATATTTTTTAATTCTAATTAAAATCCGAGTAAAATCCCGAAATACAATAAAATCAGGTTACTATTAACAGGTGTATTTTAATAACATTTGTGCGTTTACTAGAAAAAATTAATTTAATTCTAACCACTTAGTCTCATAGCTTTCATAGAACGAGCTATATAAAAACTATTTTTCTATTAAAAAGAGGTGGATAACGTTTAAATAATTTAACCAAACTTTACAACAGAAACTTTAGTAACACCTAGAATAGCTCTGCAACATTTTGACCAAATAAAAAATTGCAATTTTTTGTTAAGTAGCAACATGTCGCGTCCGTAATTGTCGCGTCCATATTCTTGCACTATTTTTAGAAAAAAAACCGCTGATGTTTTGCCACCGAACTTGCTTTGACATGTTTGGTTACTCAGCAGGTATACTGTAAAAAAAATTCAAAAAAATACGCTATCTAGTTTCGCAGAATTTAACGTTTTTCTGAAGTTTTCAATATTGCAGTTCTATTTTTGTCGCGTCCGTATTTCCCTTATTTTATTTTATTTCTAAGAACTGGCTGGACAGATAATCTTAATTTTTTTACCACAAATACAAGAGCGTTTAAGCTATTCAGCAAAAAAATAAAAAGTAAGAAATGTATACTGCGTCACTCTTATTTTTAAAGTTTAAGTTGAAAAAATGTCGCGTCCCTCACCGTGGAAATGCCCATATTTTTTTTTTTTTTGATATTTCCTAATTACACTGATCGGAAATCGTCGAAAGAAGATGAGAGCGTCGCGAGAGAGAGAGAATAAAAAATAATGCAGCCATCTGCAGATTGTGCAGCAAATCAATTAAAACAAGCGGTAACACGTTCCACTTAAAAAACAAGCACCACGATGCTTATTTGAAGTGTACAAAGGTAAGTGCAATTGCATTTACAAAATTGCATGTGCATGGGGCTTGTGTATTTCCCGCGAAATTTCGTGTGTGTGTGTGTTAATTTTCTCGCGAAATTTGGTGTTAGGAGGCGTGTGTGTGTAACATGAGATTTTTTTATGTTTGTGTGTATCAATTTTCCAACGGAATTTGTTGTTAGTGATTTCCTTTCAAATGTTTGAAATAGTTAAATATACACTCAGAAAAAAACGCATTCTAAATTTAAGCGCGATGTGTACTTGATTTCGGATAGTATTTTTTGGGTTTGTTATAAGAATGAATATGCTGCGCGTTCTTGTTTCAAGAATAAATCATTCTTAAAACACAAATGATCCGAAGAAGTGCTTGATTCAAGAAACCTAAATATATTATATTCTGAAGAAAAAATTTTTACTTGAATTGTTTACAGTATACATTTATTTATGTTTTTATGAATGACAAGCAACTGTTTGTCATCTAACAAATAATTTAGCTTAATTATTCTACAATAATAGTTTCTTTTGAAAAAATTAAAAATTTTTCTTAATTATGCTACGATGTGCTTCGCCATTGTTTTATTTAATAACGTACATATAAAAACTTATAAAAACATTGATAAAGCAAAATATCGTATTGAGTTAAAGCTATGTTTGTAGTGCCTTGAAACACTTTTAAAAAATTGATTATAGGGGATAATATTAAACTCTGAAATCGCTTAAATATTATTGCTGTCACACAGTGGGGCGAAAAAGCCAGAAGCCTGCCTTAAATCAGTGGAGCCCTATAGTGAATATCTTTTGATGAGGTACTGTCAAAGACAATTTAATATGTAAAAAAACATCATTAGGTGACTTTTTTTATTGAAATTTTTTTGTTTTAGAGAATTTTTAAGAAAAAAAAATGTTTAAAAAAAAAAAATATTAATAAATTACTTATAGGTTTGTAAGTTTCCCAATATTTTTTTTTTAATTTAACTTGATTTTTGAAAAAGAAAATTATTCAAATCGGTCAACTATATATTATAGCTGCCATATAAACCCTTAGTACAAAAGGGAATATCTCGGTTCTATTTCAATATTTTTTCATGTAAATCGCGATTAAGTCATTATCACTTTTTAATTTTTATTTGTATGGAGAATTTTATTGTTTTAGAGGTGCATTTCAACATTTTGGAAAATCTAAAAAAAAAAAACCATTTTGGCAGGCTTTTTGTTATAGGCGCCCCAGTGTGTGTCATTAAAAAAGTTGTAAATCGGTTAAATATTAACTTGTGTGGTTACGGTACCGTACCAACAAATTTAAAACTTTTAATCATTAAGAATTAAATTCTTAAAACAAGTGCATTTTGTACTTAAAATAAGTATGCAAATGGAAAAAAGTTATGTATACTTTGGTCACCGCCGCGGAAGAGCGAGCGTGGCCGAGAGATTAGGACATCCGAATGCAGTGCGTGAGGTTGCGGGATCGATTCCTAGGAGAGGTATGTGGTCTTGTGAAAAATTTTTCGTATGTATAAAAAACATTTTTATCTACTAATCTTTAAATAGTACTATCAGTTATTAAGTGTAAGATTATCAAAAATAAGAATTGTTAATAATAAAAAAGCACAATGGTTTATTATATTGGTTTAAGGATATTTCATACTTGATTTGAGCATAACTTATACTTGAATTTCGAATAAATCGGATAATATTTTTAGAAATATAAATATTCCATATTCAGGGCTGTTTCCATTAAATTTTTTTTAATTCTCAAATATTTTTTTATAATTTATACTCGGTTTAAGAATAATTCATATTTAATTTAGGAAGTATAAGTTCTGGATTCAAGTACATTTTATACTTAATTGCGTCCGAAAATGTTCTCAAAATAAGAATGCCGGCTTAAGAATAAAACGTTCTTGAAATGAAAAACAAGCCCATTTCGTACCTGTCGCACTTTCAGGCACATTTGGGCTTGAAACAAGCCCAATGTGCTTGGTTTTTTTTCTGAGTGTAGTCTATGCCGTCGCAACCAAAACATTTCCTTCGTATTTAAGGTCGAGATCGCCTTTGAATATTTAGCCTATTTTGAAATTGACGCCATTGAATTTCATTCCTCTGTGCGGTTGAACTCTAAAAACTTCGGTCACACACACACTACAAATAATAAAATTTTTCGACTAGTGAAACTCTTAGTCGAACTGAGTACTAGGCTTAAAAATGTTGTTATAGGGTCTTCTCACAGAGATCCATCCACCATCCGTTGAACGGATGATCCATAAGGTTTTGCCGTTTCGAAAATATTCCAGTCAGTTTCCCGTCAAAATTTAACGGACTTTGGCAGGCTCTTTTATGCGATAGTTCGTCGATGATTTTTCGGTGCAACTCTGAATTCTTCCTCCTGACTGTGAAAACTGGAACGTTGAAAACATATTTAAACCAATGGCGGGAAGAAATGTAAAAATATAGTACATGTAATATCCTCTTCCCATAGAGTCCATCCGTGTGAAACGGTTGGGATTTTTGACAAATGTGAATTTTTGGAAATTCATTATTAATATTTAGTTTGTTGTAAGCGAAAAGGCCATTGCAAGCAATTTGTTATGGGTGGTCCAAAATGTAATCTATTCTGGGACCGAAAACGTTATTTCTGCTGATAAGATTCAAAACATATTGTGCAATACTTAAATAATCACCAATTTTAGTTACAAGTGTAGTATATACTACTATAAAGTTTTATATTGCTTTAAATGACCAAACAGCACACAATTAGATTTGGTTACATTTTTGCACTATTAATATTGGCTAGACAGTGGCGTAGTAAGAACGGTGTGTGGGGGTACGGGAGGTTAGGCTCTCCCCCGTCAGCAATTTGTATGCAGATTTGTTGTAGGATATGCCCAAACATTGGATATATGTTTTAACATATTATCGAATGGTATTTATTTTTTATTCTACAATAAGATTAGCAATATACAATTGTTTTCCCGTGTTGAGACCCCCCATTAATTATTTTGACATGAGCAACTGCTCTTCAAGTCAGCTGTTATCGGATGGTGGATGGAACCTCTGC
Organism: Drosophila mimetica; assembly: GCA_037075245.1. NCBI lineage: Eukaryota > Metazoa > Arthropoda > Insecta > Diptera > Drosophilidae > Drosophila > Drosophila mimetica. The sequence continues at coordinate 27,369,702 of JBAMCH010000007.1, read as the reverse complement.
GGGAATTTCACATTTGTCAAAAATCCCAACCGTTTGACACGGATGGACTCTATAGACTCTGCGTCTTAAAACCACTGAATTAATAGAAAAAATCATATTTTATAGGTCAAAAAAAGGAAAAACTAATATTGTGTATTAGCTTGCTTTTTGTTCAGAAAAGTAAATTAAGAAGACTCTAATACTTTCAGCTATAAGCTTGGGAAAGTAATTGCCGTTCGCTCAACTATATGCCATTATTGTCCTCTTCTTTAAAAATATAAAAATAATTAAACAAACTTGGAAAGTGTCGAAGACGATAACGACGCCAACTGCGACTTCAAGACATTACCACAAAGGCCTTTTGAAGTCGAGGACGAGGAGATAATGCCTTTGAAGGTCCCAAGAGTTTGTTTAACACATAAATATGGTTTTATTTTCCAAAAGATAAAAAAAATTTATGATTTTTCCAAAAAAAACTCGGTTTTAATGCTATTCAGTAAGAGGCACTTACATTCCAAGACTAAATCGTTGCTGCAGAGAAAACCTTATAAATTATAGGTTTTTTTAAAACGAAATATCCGGGCTAACAGCGTTTTGCAGTTTTAGTGAGATAGGAGAACGGTTGAAGTTCGCAAATCAAGCTAAATAACTCGAGAAGTTAATAGATAAGCAGCTTCTCCACTTTACTGGCAAACCATAAACATATTCATTTTATCAAAAGTTGTATTATTTTGATATTTCCTGTAGTGACAACGGCATCATCTTGATTGCCCAGAACTAAGCGGGAAAGAACTAATGATCTTTTTCGGAGGCACATATCAGTTTACGCAGTCCGTATACTATTTGGCGGAACTTCAAAGTTCAGATGGAAGTCTTAATATAAAATACCCGAAGGAAAACCCCATTTTGCTGCGCGTTCACACTAAGACGCGCCAAAACAGTCGAAAAACATACCATATTTTCAGTAAATATTCGCCTAAAGGAAAATCATTCAATGACATTTCAGCCTACTATTGCAGTTGTCCAAACAGTTGGATGTTGCTCGCACGTTGCTTTAATACTGTACTATCAATGTATGTATTGGACGTTAAAAATCAATCAAAAACTCAATCATTAAAAAACACAGACTCTGTAAAAAATTTGCACTTTTAACAAGTCTTCTAAATTCTAAGCTCCTTTAGGGAGGATCTATTTCTTATTGATTCCTTAACAGAAATTTTCAGTTACCCACTTCAGTTGGTCAGATATAAGCTTAAATACATTTTTGTATCGTAGACGATTACAATGCAGATCAAGTGGAGATCGAAATAAGAAGCTATTCAAGCACAAACGTGGTTTGAATGGTAAAATTCTCAAAAACATATGTTTCCTCTTTTGTATAAAAAAAGCTGCAACGTTTTTTGTATACCAGCTAGTAGAGCGGACATGATTAATGCTAATAATGATATTCTAAAAATATCAATTTGATATTTTTAAACCGGTTACTCATAGAGTAAGTACAAAAGCTAGAAACTTGAAATGCACCACACAGATTCATTGGGGTCCTAAAACATACTAGCGTCCACATCCTAACAGATTTTGTAAAAGTGTAAATGCAGTTTTGTTGGACCAAGCGCTGAAGTAGCACTGAGTCGACTGCGACGCCGGCAGCGCCTCGGCAGAATGGAACAACCAATCTCTCTCTTTACGAAATTAAGGTGATGAAACTGCAGTGAATAAGCGCATAAAAAGCAAGCGCCAAATAATTCTTCTATTGCCCTCCTAGGCTTAATTAATAACTGAATTACATCATATTCTTAACTACTGTTCCTTAAGTGCGTATAGGCTCACTCCACGTGAAACGTGACTGGCCAATTTGGGTCAAATCTCAGAATCAATCCAAACTTTTTTTATCGATAGAGGATTGAAAAATAAGGATCGGTTTTTTTTATTTTTTTTAACTCTTACCGTTTATTTTTAAAAAATTTGTTTGTAATTAAGCTCCGAATTTTCAGTTATGCACCACTTGAGACTCGTTTGAGTTATATAAATTCTTGGTATGCAACTTTGTGGGCTATCTTAATATCTTTCAGAAAAATATTTTTAAAAATTTTTTAATTTAAAATTAAGTATTTTTTAAGGAAATTTAAAATTAAAAAAATTCTGTACGCCGGAATACACGAGATTTCCGAAAATAATAATTATCCTCGTGTTGCTTCATCAATTTTTTAAATTTTGGGTAAACAAATTTTTTGTTATTGTAATGTTTACTAATTAAGATCGAATTATAAGTCCAGCAAGCCAGTGCCAAAAATGCAATCAAAGTGTCAAAACAGCTGTTCGCCATGCCACGTCACAGCGCACACTATATCGGTCCTCTTCTAACTGGCCCGCGCAAGTGAACCGCACAGTGCTGCAATTTGTAAACAAACGCAATTATTTAAAAGTAATAACAAAACAGTAACAATTCTTTATTATTTCTTAATGATAGTAACATTTATTTTTTTGGTTTAAGAGAGATACTGTGGTAGACAAATTCATCGTTTTTTCAAAAAGTTTTACATATTAACGTATTTTTATTTTCTACTGCGAAGTGATGATATTTGATTTGATGATGTTTTGATTTGATGATGTGCATCTCGCTCGCTCTTATTACATGCTTATGGTTTTCATGCTTACGAGTCATTTAACAGTCTTTTGACCATATCTGACTAACAAATAGGAATTCTTTGCTTAAAATATTCTTGAATTATTTTTTTTTATTTTTGAATTTTTTTAAAGTATTTTCATTAAAGTGTCAAAAACGTTTTTTACACTTTAAAAAAAAACTGTACCATACAAAAAATTAAAAGTGCCCATTTGTTACTCAGGGAGATGGACCTTAACCGAAAATCATAGTTTCATGAAGTGCGTATTACATCAATTTTTTTTTTGTAAACTGGTGTAAGTTTTTAAATCCAGCATCCTTTAACACACTTTCAAAAACTTCGAACCAACATCTAGCAGCTTGCTTAAGACCATATATAGCTTTATTAAGTCTACATATTTTATTTTCATAAGAGTGATTCAGGCCTTTTGGAACGCTCATGTAGATTTCATCTTTTAGAGTTCCGTTTAAAAATTCAGTTTTTACGTCCATATGGTGAACCATTAAATCGTATTGATTTGAAAGTGCCAACAAAAACCTAAAACTGAAAATTCGTTCAAGTGGTGCAAATGTCTCATCGTAATCAGTCATATATTCTTGAGTGAAGCCTCGCGCTACGTCTGATTTCCTCTGTATATTTATTTTTTTTTAATTTATCACCAGTTTCAACAACTGGATCGGCATTCTCTAGACATGTGGAATTTTCATTGAGTTGTTCACTTAACTCAGAATCAACTGATTCATTATTTTCCACAAAAGGAAAATCCAACTCTTCATTTTCTTTACTTAAAGATTAATTATTTTGTTCAACTGTATTACTTTGAACCTCAGAATCTTCTCCATGTAAAACTCTTGATTTTAACATGTTTATTTCATCCACCACAACATCTCTTGCTATTATAAATTTCCTCGATTCCTCATTCCACAATTTATAACCATTTGGTTCATATCCAACATGTATAGCTTTTATTGACTTTTCGTCAAACTTTCTTTTTCGTACTTTATTTAAAGCATAACCGTTGAACCAAATATCTTAAGATATTTCAACAGTGGCTTTTTGTTGTGCCACATCTCAAATGGTGTTTTATTTATCTTTTGTAATGCTCTACTTGCGGATCTGTTAATTAAATAGGTTGCCGTTAAAACAGCCTCACCCAAAAAATGCTTATTGAGCTTAGCACAACTGATCCTAGATCACCTTTTCGGTGATTGTTCGAATCATCCGTTCTGATATGTGGAGTATGAGGAACCGTTAAATGAAAGCTGATGCCTTTTTCGACACAGAAATCACGCATTTCGTTTGAAAGATATTCCCTTCCATTATCGATATATAAATTCACAATTTTTAAATTGAAGTGAGCTTCGCTTTTCGCTACAAAGTCTTTGAAAACAAAAAACACACCCGACTTATAAGTAATTAAATAGGTCACACAGTAATGTGTATACTGATCACTAAAAGTACATAGTAGTTCTTATTATCAATGGTAGAGGGTGTAATTGGACCACAGACATCGGAATGGACAACAAACAATGGTCGTGTAATATTTTCTTTATTCTTAAATTTTTAAAACTTTAATCTAGATTGTTTGCTATTTATACAAGCCTCGCATAATTCATGATTTAAATCAATATTGTTTAAAATTTTAGTATCTTCAAAAAGACTATTTCGTTTTATTTCTAGAAATTTTCCTACACTTATGAGCCCTAATCTTTCATGCCATAATCGATACTCACCACTATTAGAAATTTTAGTCGTAAATATTTTACTGTTCAATTGAAATTTTATAATAGGTACATTGTATTCACATATTCCATTAAAGACCAATTTACCATTTTTAGATATTTTTACAACGCAGGTGTTAAATTCGATGGTCATGCCTGCAACCTGCACCTTCATTACCGATAGTAGGTTGTGTGGAATATTCTTTCAATACAAAACGTTTTGCAAGGTGATTTGGTTTCCGCACTTGGGCACTCCTTTGGCTGTAGCGTAGATAAACTCTCCGCGTTTTGCAATCTCGATGGCAACATTTGATTGCAAACGATCATATTCGGAGAACAATGTTGTGTCATTTATCAGCTGGTCCGATGCTCCTGAGTCTAGGATAAACTCAGCCTCGCTTGTCTTTGAATTGGAAGTTGCATTCCTTAATATGAAGGCAAAACTACGATCTGGTTGTGTTGTTGCCATCTGAGCCTGCCCATCTTTCCTTTTGTTTTCACTAAAGTTCTGATTCGGCTGCCTTTTCAAAAGGAAACAATCTTGAAAACATTTTGGTTTCGGTTTGAGACTTGGCTTAAACAGATTCTTATTGAACTTCTGCATTGTGTTACTTTTTCTCCCTTTGGTTACAGCTTGCAAGACTTACTAGACACTCGTATCCTTACTAATATTTCTAAACTTAATTTCTTGGTCAAAAAGTCGTGTTTTTACAAAAGCTAATGTTAAGTTACTTTCAGATAGAGTCTCTATTGCGGTTATAACTCTATCATAACTGGGTGGAAGAGTTAGGAGTAAATGGGAAATTTTATCCATATCATCACAGCCAAAGATCAAATTTGGCATTCTTTGAATATCGTTCATCGATATTCATCCGCTAAATCTGGTATTTTTTCCGTATTTCCCTACGATATTCATAGCTCATCTGAGTACTGCGGTGGAAAAAAGTCCCAGCTAAAGGCCTTAGCTGACTATTTGCCTCTCGCTCAGAGTTGTGACTAGTTAACTACTTTTGTAATGCATTAGTTATTTCATTAGAAATAAAAAATAATACTGCTACTGAAAACACATTTCATTGGCATTGAAATAAGTAATGCTACTGAAAACAAATTTCATTAGATTTTCAAAAAAGTAATGCTACTGAAAAATATTTCATTGACATTGAAAAAAAGTAATGCTACTAAAAACACATTTCAATGGCATTGAAAGCTTTCAATACTACTGAAAATATATTTCATTAAAGTCCCCAAAAATATTGCTACTTAAAAATCTAATTCAAAAAAGTAATGATAGTTAAAAAAATGTAATTACCATTGTTTTGTAATAAACGGAGGAACCTTTGCTCCTTGGCACAGAAAACGCATGTCGTTTCGCTGACACCGCGAATTCTTCATTACTCATTAGATCATCACTTTTATAAGTGCTTAAATTATTAAATTACCAGAAAAGTGAGAACATGATGTTATTTAATTTTAAAATATTTTATTAAGTAACTCTTGGATATAGGCATTTTTATATGTGGAAATTTAACAATTTTAATACGGTGACAATACTACATTGGCCCAGGAGGCGGGTTTGATGACGTCATCTTATCCAGAGATCACCAGAGTGTAGACGTTTTAGCCTTCTTCTGGTGGATGGATTCGCCAAGGATGCAGCAAATTAGTTCGTGTGTGCCAGTAGCGTCTCGAGTGCATGTTGATTGGATCTCTTACTGAAGGAATGTGTAGGTCGCTGACTAGGACGTACAACGGTGAATTTTTAAAAAATTTTGTTTGCTTTTAAAATAACTAATTTTTTGAAATGATTATCTAATAAATTTTGTCTTTTCTTGCCATTGACCATTCCTGCATAGCTGAATATGAACGATATTAATTAACAATAGTCGTATTCTAAAGTAACCTTCCTTGGTACTTACAGACTGTGTAATCTTAAAATATTTTCCAGATAAGATTAAGGGAAGTTGTGCCTTTTCTGATAGCTACGTTAGCAAGTTTAGATGTGAACTGGTTGACCGACACTTTTTTAATGAAACAGGCACGGTGAAAGTTATATACATGTTCATGACCGAAAAAGCAAAGGCTATTTCTCTTTTGAATTAAATTTAATTTTGTATTCATTTCATTTTTAATACCCTTCATTGATCTTCTCAGCTCAAGAGGCATTGATAAAATCGTAGTTAAAAAAATCCTAAAGAGCTTAGCGCAGAAATGTATGATTTATGTATTTTAAGTCCTCCGAAATCAAAAAGTCGCGGATTCTTCAAATATTGAGGAAAAGTTCTGAAGAATTTGCGGTTTAGATATTTTTCATCCTCGGTGCTAGCGAAACGACATGCGTTTTCTGTGCCAATGAGCAAAGGTTCCTCCTTTTCTGAAGAATCCACGGTTGAAATATTTTTCATCCGCGGTGTCAGCAAATGGACTAGTGTTTCCTGACCTGTGGAGAAAATGTTCCTCCTCTTCTAAAGAACTCGCGGTTTTATTGTTTTCACCTTCTTGAGTCGTTATTAGATGGTCAATCTCAGAAAAGCTACCAATTAGCCAAGGATAAAAAGCCAGATAAAAGTTATGGCTTTAATGGAGAAAAGGGACCGTTTATTACAAAACAATGGTAATTACATTTCTTTAACTATCATTGCTTTTTGGAATTAGATTTTTAAGTAGCAATATTTTTGGGGACTTTAATGAAATCAAATAAAAACACCTCTTAACGAGGTAAAAAACTAGTGACGACCGCACATTCAACATACAAAAGTTCTGATATCAACATTTGTGACGAAAAATGATTACACACATGATTAAATACACGTTTTAAAATTCACTTTTTCGGCACGCTGCAATATAAAATGCCTATAAAGGGAAAAAGGCTGAACTATTTTTTAAGATTTTAGGGTGCCGAAAAAGTGAATTTTAAAAATCCTTTTAGTTTTTGCAATACCTTTAAATTTGTGTATCACTCGCTAGAATCGGACCCATACAGCAGATTTTCAATTCTGCGGCCAATTAATAGTAGTCGCCTTCGCACACTCTCCTTGTGCGCTTCGTCACTACATGGACTGCCGTTCAGTAGCATTGCAAGCTTCCAATGCCAATGAAATGTGTTTTCAGTAGCACTACTTTTTCTCAATGCCAATAAAATATTTTTCAGTAGCATTACTTTTTTGACAATCTAATGAAATTTGTATTCAGTATCATTACTTATTTTAATGCCGATGAAATGTGTTTTCAGTAGCATTACTTTTTTCATGATATTTAAAAAACAATGCTAATGCATATAGACATATCTCTGCTCTCGCTTACTCCTATGGTTAGCTAGCAGTTTTCGTCAAACTGAGTACTAGGCTTAACAAATTAAAAATGGAAGGAAAAACACAAAAACTGCTGAAATAATGCCTGCAGGAGTTGCGGCAATACAAATCGCCATGCCAACAGCATATTTAAAGCTTTGCGACCTGGGTTTTCAACATTTTGTAATATTTTAAAATTGGCGCCAATTGATTTCGTTGCTCTGTGCGGGTGAACTCTAAAGACTTCGGTCACACGACAAATAATAATAATAATAATAATTTTTCGACTAGTGAAACTCTTAGCCGAACTGACTAATAGGCTAAAACCAGTTTAAGCAACAATTGCTAATAGCGACGGAAAGGGAAAATAATACATAATTATAATTTTATAAATAAGTTTTTATATACGAGAATATTTGTCCAAGATATCGAAGATGCGTAATACAAGGCTCTTATTATCACAGAAACTCATTGTTGAGCACATAGATGGCTTTATGAAAATTACAAAGAAATAGGTAGATTATTTTATTGGCCAAATTTATACAAAGAACTTAAAGAATATATTAAAAATTGCACAATTTATAATCAGAATAAATACCATAGACACCCAGTGCAAATTCCTATCGGAGAGGCACCTATTAAAAAAAGAGAAGTTGAAAATTTTAGATTCTTATTCAAAATACTGGATAGTTAAAGAAATTCAAAAAAAATGAAATATAGAAAATAAAGTTTCTAAAATTCTACCACAATTGGACAGCTCCAATTATAGTCGAGTGCCTTGACTTTCAAATTCCCGTTACTCAGCTAAAGCAAGCAATCTCAAGCGGGGCAAACCAAGCCATCGCTTAAAAGCGGCGCCATCTACCGGACATTTCATTATTTGCTAATAACTTTTTACTGAGTGGGATGATTTAAAAAATTTCATTAATAACCCAAACAAAATGGCGCTTACACTTTTGCTCTAGCTTTAAAACTTGCGCTGAGTATTAGCCTCTAGAATCTGCATGCCAAGTCCCAATCTTCTAGCTTTTATAGTTTCCGAGATCTCAGCGTTCATACAGACGGACAGACAGACGGACAGACGGACATGGCTAGATCGACTCGTCTAGTGATCCTGATCAAGAATAGGGGAGTGTAGGGTAAGGTGACGAACGATTTGTTTTTTAATGTAACTTCCCCAAAAATCAATATTTTTTAAAAGTGTAAAAGCAGAAAGTTGCTGACATCTACTGAGCATATTTCTGCAAAATTAGGAGTCGAAATTCCAACGGTGCTAAATCCTACTGCGTTTGGCGTGAACCATCCTTTTTGCACTTTCAAAATTGTCAGACAAGGTGACGAACTGATGAATACACAATTAAACTCGATGCAGATGTCTAAAACAATACGAAAAAGCAATAAAACTGAAGCAGTTCATTTTATCTGGTAATATTGTATGTCTTTTTAACAAAATCAACGATGACAATTCAAATTCTTGAATAAAAAAAGTTCGTCACAATACCCTACAAAAAGTTCGTCACGATACCCTACAAGGTAGAATTGGAGCAAACACGGTGTCACTCTCAAACGGCGCAAAAGAAAAAAAAGCGAAGTACCAAAAACTGTTTATAAAGATCTCATTTATATGTGCATATACTTAGTTGATTTTATTTTCCACTCATCTTTGCTCTGGCACTGCTGAAACACAAGTAAATTGAAAAGCTTTTCTAGTTTGAGCACCACATTTTTAGCGAAAATTACCTCACAAAAAAATTACCGGACTTCTTATTAATATTACTATAAATACATTGTCAACACGATAAGGGGAGACGACTACATTTATTTGGAATTTTTGTTGTAACGTCATACATATATGAGATTCGGCGAGTTCGTCACATTACCCTACACTCCCCTATATATTTTTTATATGGTCGTAAAAACTTCCTTCTACCTGTTACATAGTTTTGCACGAATCTAATATACCCTTTTACTCTACGAGTAACGGTTATAAATATAATATATTTTGTATACTTTCCTAAAACGTTTTTTGAACCTTTTTCTTGATATTTGAAAAGTTCCAGCTGCGTCTGTTTGCGATTTCAGCTGTTTGAGGCGAAAGAAGTTCAAAAGTCATGGTCCCAGAAATTGTGTATTGTTCAACTCTGGTAAAACCAAGATTTCTATTAATGGGAACCCTTTTTAATGTCATTATTAATTTAAAAATACGGATTTCTTTTAAAAATGTCAAATCTTTTGATTGGCAATTAGCTAGGTAAAACATTTAAAAATCGAGTTGACCTGAGATCCTATGCCAAATTAGGCAGATATTCATGCCAATTGGAGAGCTTTCCGAAGAAGCGCAGAATTCGGTAAACAAATTTTACAAGAAATACAGATTGCTGAATACATGTAAGACATCAAGATTGAGGGAAAATGATTATCTCTTCAATATGTTGGCTGCCTCTTCTAATCCTCTTATTTCCTCATTGCGGCATGTTAAGTCAAGAAAAGAGTTGGAGTCTAGTAATTATAGTCTAGAAATGTTAAGTCTAATGGATTTACCAAATTTAATAAATTGTAAACATTATTTAAAAAAAAACATAAAGTATAATAATATAAAAAAATATTTTTTTTATTTATTTTAAAAAATATAACATAAAAACAGAACAAAACAAAACAAAAAATTAAAAAAAAATATTTGTTACAAAAAAAATCAAAAGGCGCCACTGTGCAACGTAATTAAATTTTAATGAGTTGCTATCAAATTAATTAATTGTTTAAATAAGTTCCTATAAAATGAATAAATTGCTTAAATGAGTTCCTATAAAAAAATTTAGGATTTTTACACTATAAAAAACGAACATGGAACTTTGTCTCAATGGTGGTGTGTATTTTTAAAGTAGCCATTTATGACAAGGGTTTTTGCATCTTTTCTAACTTTTTCAACTTTGTGGAAGTGTAGCTTCCAAACTAATGAATATAACTCAATGCTGTGTATAAGAAAGTTAAAGGGTATTCTATTACCTGTAAAATGAGTATTTAATGACCGACTTCAGTTTATCAGAACACTTAAAAAAAATGGTTTCCATAAATAAAATGTCAAGTGCCCTTTTCTTGATCAGAAAGACGTATCTTAGCGGAACTGGTGTAATACATTTTAATAACGACGATTTGCTTACAAGAAAAAATGCATCCAGGGTAGCTGGGTAAAGGGTCAATGGAAAATGGTTACAAAGCAAAGGCAATGGGAAACAAATACCACAGATAGTGGTATTTTATATAGGCGTAATAAAAGAAATGGTTTAAAAATTTCTTAATCGCGGACAAAGAAACGCCGGGAAAGTTATTTTAAATATATTTTAGTAACTTAAGTTTTATTATAAGTATAAGAGGCATGTTGAATTTTCTTTTGCATAAAATTACAGTTTGTCCTGTAGCAGACGCACACACAGATATACACTATCATAGATTTCATGGGTGTTGCTTGCGGCTGTTTTAAAGTAGATTACGCTGAACAGTGTCCCATCGCTAAGAGTCCAGCTAGGGTCAGCTTTGTTTGTTTGCTTGGAACATCAAAAAGTTAAACCATTGAAATATTTAAGTAGACGCCTTCGAGCTGGACAAGATAAAAAAGAATTCAAGCATAAAATTGTTCAAAAGATTTCTTTACACAAAGTGAGTTAAATCCTTGGGGATTTTTGAACAGTTTGCAAAAGAGCGAGCTTTTATTTTGACGCTGGTACAGTTGAGTGTAAGATAGTAGTAATAGTTTATTTTTGATTTTAAACACTTCTATTTGAATCGATCTTAATACCTTATGCACATTATGGTGGTACAAAAGAAGGAATCTTATTTCCAGTCTTACATGTGCACATTTACCATGGTAAAATTGGGTGCTCAATAAATTTATTCGAAAGCAAGGACGAACGCTATATTAAGTGCGTCGACTATCAAGTACCTGTTACTCAGCTAAACGACGACGAATACCATATACCATTTCACTCAACGAGTAACGGCTAATAATGTGGTCGTCGGAGAAACTGATTCCTATTTTAACACGAGAGAACGCTTTGGCCAAGTGCCCTGACTTTCAAATTGCCGTTACTTAGCAAAAGCAAGCAGTCTTAAGCAGGGAGAACCAAGCCGTCACTTTAAAGTGGCGTCATCTACCGGGCATTTCATTATTTGCATATAACTTTTTATTGCCAATCTTGTAGCTTTAATAGTTTCCGAGATCTCGGCGTTCATACAGACGGGCAGACGGACATTTTCAATGTTTCTTCAAAGTTCTAAAGTTTAGAATCTAAACACTTATGGATATTATCTCAAAACCAAGCTTTGCTAAAAAAATATACCTTCTAAAATTATCAGATTACAACCTTTTAATGCAAACAAAAATTTTTTAGATAATTTTTTGGATAAACTGCCGTTATTAATCTATTTTTAAGAATTTTTTAACTTTTTGAGTTGAGTTATTTGTTAGTTCCTTTTCTAACTTTATGGTTAAAGCTACTCATAAAAATAATTTTTCAAATTTTAGAAAATTGTCCTATTAAAAATTCTTTGCAACCCTTGCAGATCATTCCTATCTTTGAAATTACAAAAATGTTAAATTTAGATTTGCAACAAACAATATTATATCACTTTACGAATTATTTTGACAATAATTGATCGATCCTTCCTATGGCAGCTATATAATAAAGTCTTCTTATTTATACTAAATTTATTATGAAATTCTAAAATAATAAAATAAAGTAGAAGAGAATACAATACAAATTAACGAAGCTATAATTTTTTCCTATTAATTTCCCTTTAGTTTTCCGATCGTTCCTATGGGAGCTATATTATATAGTTGTCCGATCCGGCTGGTTCCGACTATATACTACCTGCAATAGAAAGACGACTTTTGGTTAAGTTTCATCTCGATAGCTTTAAAACTAAGGGGCTAGTTTGCGTAGAAACGGACGGACAGACGGACATGGCTAGATCGACTCGTCTATTCATGCTGATCAAGAATGTATATACTATATAAGGTCAGAAACGTTTCCTTCACTGCGTTGCAAAGTTCTGACTGAAATCCTTGGTTTTTATACCCGTTACTCGTAGAGTAAAAGGGTATATTAGATTCGTGCAAAAGTATGTAACAGGCAGAAGGAAGCGTTTCCGACCATATAAAGTATATATATTCTTGATCAGGATCACTAGCCGAGTCGATCTAGCCATGTCCGTCTGTCCGTCTGTCCGTCTGTCCGTCTGTCCGTCTGTCTGTCCGTCTGTCCGTCTGTCTGTCCGTCTGTCCGTCTGTATGAACGCTGAGATCTTGGAAACTATAAAAGCTAGAAGATTGAGATTTGGCATGCAGATTCTAGGGGTTAATACGCAGCGCAAGTTTTTCACGCCGATGTGCCACGCCCCCTCTAACGCCCACAAACCGCGAAAAACTGTGACCCATTCTGTATGAACGCTGAGATCTCGGAAACTATAAAAGCTAGAAGATTGGGATTTGGCATGCAGATTCTAGGGGTTATCACGCAGCGCAAGTTTTTCACGCCGATGTGCCACGCCCCCTCTAACGCCCACAAACCGCGAAAAACGGTGGCACCCACAGTTTTGAAGCTATATTAACGGGAAAAGAAATGTGTATTTGTTTCATCAATACATATTGATAGACCAAAGTGGGAAACCCCCCCTCCCCCCTAACGCCCACAAACCGCGAAAAACAGTGGCACCCGTCTGTATGAACGCTGAGATCTCGGAAACTATAAAAGCTAGAAGATTGGGATTTGGTATGCAGATTCTAGGGGTTAATACGCAGGGCAAGTTTTTCCCGCCGATATGCCACGCCCCCTCTAACGCCCACAAACCGCGAAAAACTGTGGCACCCACAGTTTTGAAGCTATATTAACGGGAAAAGCAATGTGTATTCGTTTCATCAATACATATTGATAGACCAAAGTTGGAAACCCCCCCCCCCCCTAACGCCCACAAACCGCGAAAAGCTGTGGCGCCCATAGTTTTAAAGCTAGAGCAAAAGTGTAAACGCAATTTTGTTTGGGTTATTAACGCCTACCGAAATGTAGAACAAATTTTTTTAATTTTTTGAAGCGGCTGCTTGGTTTGCCCTGCTTGAGACTGCTGACTTTAGCTGAGTAACGGGTATTTGATAGTCGAGGCACTCGACTATAGCGTTCCCTCTTGTTTATGATATTTTAGTTCTAACGGCGGTGCTGTATAGGTCGGTCCCCCTTAACGCAGCTCCCACATATAGCTACACATTAATACATTTAAATAATATGAAACGGTGTCCTCCGTCGGTGTTGTTGTTCAATTAAAGCCATGCTTCTTAATTTCCGTTGGTCAAACAAGTTTTTTTTTTTTATTTCGCCCCTACATTTAGAATAATACATTACATACAATTCAAGAAAAATTACCCCAAATTTAACCAAATTTTCAAAAGACAGCGGCCACTTTTAAGGACGAAAAATTCAGCGATTTTGGGTACAAATTTCCATTCACTTTCGGTTCCCTTTCGCACACTCCCCGTGCGGTTCGTCACTATCGGGGTCACAAAAATCTTTTCTAACAAAAATCCGTTATGCTTCTTATAAACATCAATGCACAAAACCAACCGTCTTCGAATGGCAGAGATTTCTGCGACACCCCTTATGTGAATGGCCGGTAATAACTATATTTATTGATTTAGCCAAAATACAAAGTTTGTACAAGAAATGGCAAATAAATAAAGAAAATTTCTATTTTTACGTTCACAGGTGTACTCGACGACTTTTCGTGCTGGTGTCTTTTGGGGCCAACTTTGTCGTTTAGTTCCCAGTTGAGTTAGGGCAATTGTTTAAGTTTATCTTTAAATTTTGAATTTCTTATCCGTATATGTAAAAAACTGTACAATTTGTTTAATACTGCTTGAATAAATTTATTAGTGGATATAAAAAGTTTTTGCGGCTTGGTGTGCGTGCTAACAAAATTGTTTCTGTGGGCTTCGAAAATAACAATTTTTTTTTTAATATTACAATTACGGGTGTCACGGAATTTTTTTACATTAAAATTAGAGTTTGCTTTGGCAAGAAACCCATGCCGTTGACACATTCTATTTGTTGACTCAGTCTTCCCATCAGCTCTCAGTTAACGTGCAATAAATTTTATGTCCATGTCCAAACTTAAGCTTAACTTGAGGAAAAAACATTTTGTGTTTATCAGGTCGTCTAATCTGCAGTCCAACCCATCTAACAGACTTAACACGTGCAATAAATTCAACGGCAGCGTTTGCACTATTTTTCTTAGCCTTAGGTCTTTTTCTTCGGCAGGATAAGAAGCAGAACCGGGATGAGGCAAGTGGGTCAGGGATCCCCTTTCCTCAGCTAAGCTAGACTCCAGTACGTGATCTGATAGCGAATGAAAGGCAATCTCAGTCATGTGTGTGCAAAGTTTTGGCCAAGTCGAGTTGCCACATTTGTTTAGCCTAAAGGACACGCAATTGTTCTGCAAACTCAGGCACACACCGCCCTTTTAAAACTCAACTACCGTCCACTCCACTCCCGCCTTGTCGGGCACCTGCAAATTGGTTTTGGTAAATTGGTTTTTTGATAGTAGGGTTTCCGATTCCTTGTACGAATTATCAATGATTAATGACTAAGACACCATCAGATATCCACACCAAAAAAAAGAAAAAAGTTCAGAAAAACTACCATCTTATTGTTCATAAAAATGAGTCAAAACAATTGTTTTACAATTTAAACACAAAGTTTTTAAACGAAGAAAAATTGAAAAACGATTTTATTTATTTTAAAACATATGTCATAGACACTATAATATTTATTTCCAAAATTCCAAAATTTGTTTTTTAATTTGTAATTATTACAGGCTAATAATAAGTAATTTTTTTAATAATTTTAAATTTATCAAGAAGGATGAACTGAAATTAAACAATTTTTGTATGGGTAAATTTTTTCTAAGTTTTTTTAAGAAGAATTTTTTATCTCCAAGAGGAATGAATATATTCCCGAATTGCGCCTAACCAATTTAACCGTAACCAACCGTTCGGTTCGTTTCGGTTTCGGTTTTTAGGCGTGTATTTTTAAAGAAGCCATTTATGTCAGCTTTTTTGCATTTTTTCCAACTTTTTCAGCTTTGACGAAATGTAGCTTCTAAACCAATGAATGGAACTCAATGCTGTGTATAAGAAAGTTAAAAGGCATTCTTTTACCTTTAAAATGAGTCTTTGATGACCGAAATCAATTTACCACAACTCGAGTTAGAAATTAAAAAAGTACAAAAAACGTTTTTTACACTTTAAAAAAAAAAACTGTACCATACAAAAAATTAAAAGTGCCCTTTTCTTACTCAGGGAGATGTACCCTAACCTAAAGTCAAAGTTTCATGAAGTGCGTATTTCATCAATTTTTTTTTGTAAACCCGTGAAATCTGTATCTCCGGTTATATGAATCCGATTGACTTCATGTCTTTTGCATTAATTCCTCTAAAACCTCTTCTTTCAAAAAAAAATTTCTAAAAAAAATACGTTTTTAATTTTCTAAAAATAAAAACAAATTAATATTTAAAAAAAAAATTTAACTATTGCCCCCACAGAAATTGTTTTTTTATTTCAATATATGGGCCGTTCTTTTACAAAACAAACAGATTTTGCCAAAAAAAAAATTTCACATTTTTGATTTGCCTGAAACTTTTTTTACACGAACTATTCGGAAAATAAGTAAACACGTGTATCAGGATTTGACCGAAAAAAAAAAATTTTTTTATTTAGTTAGAATATTTTTATGTTTGCCAAAAATTGTCAAATTTGGAAAAGTACCCTCTCTTTGAAAATCTGTATCTTCGGTTATATGAATCCGATTGACTTCATGTCTTTTTCATTAATTTCCCTAAAACGTCTTCTTTCAAAAAAAAATTTCTAACCAAAATTAGTTTTTAATTTCTTAAAAATAAAAACAAATTAAAATTTTTAACCATTGAACCGGTTTTTGTAAAAAGTGGGAGCCATTTTTAGTTTTTTAAATATCGAAAGCTCCGCCTTTCTTCTATAAACGCCTGCTAAAGCATGTAGTGCATCTCGCTCGCTCTTATTACATGCCTATGGTTTACTTAATCATATCTGACTAACAAATAGGAATTCTTTGCTTAAAATATTATATAATTCTTTTTTTATTTACTTAGGTCACTATTTTAACAAAATTATTATTTTTTTAATGTTAAAAAACTACTTTTTTTTTAATGTTAAAAAATAATATTCTTAATAATGTTCTTAATGTTGAAAAAACTTTAAAAAAATTAAATAATAAACAAAAAAATAATTCAAGAATATTTTAAGCAAAGAATTCCTAATTGTTAGTCAGATATGGTCAACTACAGTCTGTTAAGGGCTTGTTAAAAAACTTTCGATATTTAAAAAACTAAAAATGGCTCCAACTTTTTACAAAAACCGATTGTAACTAACACTATAGTGCATATATTAAAATAAAAAAAATAATTTTTTTTTGTGGGGGCAATGGTTAAAATTTTTTTTAAAATTGTAAATTGTTTTTATTTTTAAGAAATTATAAACTAATTTTGTTTAGAAATTTTTTTTTGAAAGAAGACGTTTTAGGGAAATTAATGAAAAAGACATGAAGTCAATCGGATTCATATAACCGGAGATACTGGTTTTCAAAGAGGGGATACTTTTCCAAATTTGACAATTTTTGGCAAACTTAAAAAAATTCTAACTAAAAAAATTATTTTTTTTCGGTCAAATCCTGATACACGTTTTTACTTATTTTCCGAATAGTACGTGTAAAAAAAGTTTCAGGCAAATCAAAAATGTGACCCAATAAAAGGTGTTCGGTTTGTAAAAGAACCGCCCACATACAAACAACAACAATAAGGAACTATGACAATGCCTTAAAAGAGTTCTTAGATATCTGAAGGGAACTGTTAGATTCAAGAAAGTAGCTCAATTTTAATAATATTCTTACAGGATATGTAGATTCCGATTGGGCTGGAAATTAAAGTGACAGAAGAAGTACCACTGGGTATCTTTTTAAAATGCTTGAAAATTGTTTGGTTTCATAGAGTACCATAAAGCAAAACTCGGTTGCTGCTTCATCTACTGAAGCAGAATACATGGCCTTGTTTGAAGGTGTAAGAGAAGCTCTTTGGCTAAAATCACTAATAAACGAGATTAATCTAGAATTAAGTGGCCCTATAGATATTTTTGAAGACAGCCAAGGTTGTAAAGGTATTGCAAATAATACTACTTGCCATAAAAGAACAAAGCACATAGATATTAAGTATCCCTTTACAAGAGAGCATATTGAAAAGAAACTAATTTGTGTAAAGTATATTCCCACAGATCTGCAACTATCCGACATATTGACGAAGCCATTACCATCTGCACGGTTTATTTCCCTGAGAAGCCAGCTGGTACTGTCTGAATAAACCAACTACGAACCGTTAGAAGCCAAACATGAAATGGATCTCATGAAATCTTTTGTGATTAATTTCAATTTCCATACTTACTAAGTCATATGTAATTGAATTGAATTCATATTTTTGTTTATTTTTTCAAATGGATCTCATGAAGTCCTTGTAATTAATTTAAGTTTTCATATTTACCCATTAGCTTAAGTAATTGAATGGAGTTTATGTTCCTGTTTAATTTCATTTGTCTAAACTTTTACTTATGTTAATTTTTGAATGGATCTAGTTGGGTTTTACTGGGTTTCTCCAACTCTTGCAGCAAATGCTGGATCTAATGTATCCCCAGACCTGAAAACGATAAAATGAAAGGAAAAAACAAATTAAAACTAAAGCACAAACTCACGTCAAGAATTGAAGTGATAACACGGGTTTACAAAAAAAAATTGATGAAATACGCACTTTATGAATTTATGATTTTCGGTTAAGGTACATCTCCCTGAGTTCGAAAATGGCACTTTTAATTTTTTGTATGGTACAGTTTTTTTTTAAAGTGTAAAAAACGTTTTTTGCATTTCTTTAATTTCTAACTCGAGTTGTGGTAAACCGATTTAGGCTATCAAGACTCATTTTACAGGTAAAAGAATGACCTTTAACTTTCTTATATACAGCATTGAGTTCCATTCATTGGTTTAGAAGCTACACTTCGTCAAAGCTGAAAAAGTTGGAAAAAATGCAAAAAAGCTGGCATAAATGGCTTCTTTAAAAATACACGCCTAAAAACCGAAATTATTTTTATAACTTCTACTTAAAGATACATCTTTAAGCAAACAAACAAGACCATCAACTCAATTAACAACCAAAGGTTCGATTTTATATAGATTATTTCAGTTGGAAAAAAGGTGTATTACAGCCCTGTTAGAGCCCTGTTAACCTCAGTTAACAGCTGTAAACGGCCAAAAAACCAACGTTGTTCCGAGCTTAAAAAATTCATATCAAAAAAATTTACTGGCGGATAGTAACGATCATTAGCTTGTTTTTTTTGTCGAAGTACCATCTAAACATATAAGCTATAAAAATAATTAAAATTAGTTTAAACAAGAGGGAACGCTATAGTCGAGTGCCTCGACTATCAAATACCCGTTACTCAGCTAAAGCAAGCAGTCTCAAGCAGGGCAAGCCAAGCAGCCGCTTTAAAGTGGCGTCATCTACCGGCCATTTCATAATTTGATTATAACTTTTCATTTCGGTAGGCATTAATAACCCAAACAAAATGGCGTTTACACTTTTGCTCAAGCTTTAAAACTGTGGGCGCCACAGCTTTTCGCGGTTTGTGGGCGTTAGGGGGAAGGGGGGTTTCCCACTTTGGTCTATCAATATGTATTGATGAAACGAATACACATTCCTTTTTCCGTTAATCTAGCTTCAAAATTGTGGGTGCCACAGTTTTTCGCGGTTTGTGGGCGTTAGAGGGGGCGTGGCACATCGGCGTGAAAAACTTGCGCTGTGTATTAAGAATCTGCATGCCAAATTCCAATCTTCTAGCTTTTATAGTTTCCGAGATCTCAGCGTTCATACAGACGGGTGCCAAGGTTTTTCGCGGTTTGTGGGCGTTAGGGGGGAGGGGGGGTTTCCCACTTTGGTCTATCAATATGTATTGAAGAAACGAATACACATTCCTTTTCCCGTTAATCTAGCTTCAAAATTGTGGGTGCCACAGTTTTTCGCGGTTTGTGGGCGTTAGAGGGGGCGTGGCACATCGGCGTGAAAAACTTGCGCTGTGTATTAACCCCTAGAATCTGCATGCCAAATTCCAATCTTCTAGCTTTTATAGTTTCCGAGATCTCAGCGTTCATACAGACAGGTTCCACAGTTTTTCGCGGTTTGTGGGCGTTAGAGGGGGCGTGGCACATCGGCGTGAAAAACTTGCGCTGCGTATTAACCCCTAGAATCTGCATGCCAAATCTCAATCTTCTAGCTTTTATAGTTTCCGAGATCTCAGCGTTCATACAGACGGACGGACAGACGGACAGACGGACATGGCTAGATCGACTCGGCTAGTGATCCTGATCAAGAATATATATACTTTATATGGTCGGAAACGCTTCCTTCTACCTGTTACATACTTTTGCACGAATCTAATATACCCTTTTACTCTACGAGTAACGGGTATAAAAATATAAAAATACAAGAATTAAAAAAATATTAAAAAATGTTTATAGGAACTCATTTTAACTATTAATTAATTTAATAGGAACTTATTTAAAAAATCGATTCATTTTATAGAAACTCATTAAAATGTAATTTCACTGGTCGGCATAATTATTTTGACAGATTTTAAAGTAAAATCTACTCATATTTTGAACTTATAATATAAACTTTTGGAGCACCACAATTCCGTTTAAATGACACAAAAATGTTCTTAACCCATTAAGCACCCTTTGAAAAGTTAGAAAATGTTGTGAAAGTCAATTTTAAATTTTTTTTCTGGTGCTTAAAACAAAAATGTTTTGATGCAAAGTTTTTCCCCAAGCAAAAATAATAATAACTGCAAAAAAAAAATTTCAAAATCTCCTTCCTTATATTTTCTATGATTTTTTTAAAATAACTCAAAATGACAATTTTAGCCGCTTTTCGGTCTTTTCATGCAAAATTTTACAAGATCTTTCCATTCAAAAATCATAAAAAATACAAGAAAAGAGATTTTGAAATTTTCTTTTTTGCAGTTATTTTAAATTTTGCTTGGGGAAAAACTTTGCATCAAAATATTTTTGTTTTAAACCCCAGAAACAAATTTAAAATTTGACTTTGTCAACATTTTCAAATTTTTTAAAGGGTGCTTAATGGGTTAAGAACATTTTTGTGTCATTTAAACGGCATTGTGGTGTTCTTTTTATATACATAGTTGCCAAAAGTTTATATTATAAGTTCAAAATATGAGTAGATTTAACTTTCAAACCTGTCAAAATAAATATGCCGACCAGTGCAGTGTTGCCAGATGAAAATTTAGCTTTCTCCCTAAAAAATCATGTTTTCCCCCTAAATTCAATTTAGTTAATTTCGAAAATATACAATAAAATAAGAAATAAATCAATATGACGTTGTAGAAATGTTCAGATTGGAAAAATCCGTGTATATTGATTTGTTGTTTAACATATATTTATTATTATATTTTGAAATACATGTATATTCTTTATACTTATATACCTCAAAACGATATCGAATTTTAATAGCCTCTTCCCATAGAGTCCATCCGTGTGAAACGGTTGGGATTTTTGACAAATGTGAAATTCATGTTTCCACAGAGCTTCCATCCACCGTTCATCAGCCACCATCCGATAACAGCTGACTTGAAGAGCAGTTGCTCATGTCAAAATAATTAAAGGGGGGTCTCAACTCGGGAAAACAGTTGTATAATGTTGTTCTCCTAATCTTATTGTAGAATAAAAAAAAATAAATATCATACGATAATAGTTTAAAACATATATCCAATGTTATAACTTAACCTACAACAAATCTGCATACAAATTGCTGACGGGGGAGAGCTTAACCTCCCGTCCCCCCAGTCAACGCTCTTACTACGCCACTGTCTAGCCAATATAAATAAGGCAAAATTGTAAACAAACCTAATTGTGTGCTGTTTGGTCATTTAAAGCCAAATTTAACTTTATAGGAGTATATATAACACTTATAACTAATATTTGTGATTATTTAAGTATTGCACAATATGTTTTGCATCTTCTCAGCAAAAATTTATGTTTTCGGTTCCATAACAGTTTTAATTTTGGCCCACCTATAACAATTTGTTTGACATGGCCTTTCTGCTAACAACAAACTAAATATTTATAAAGAATTTTTAAAAATCAATAAGCTTAAGCATTTTTCAATTATTTCCCGCTATTGGTTTGAATATGTTTTCGTAGTCAACGTTCCAATTTTCACAGTCAGGAGGAAGAATTCAGAGTTGCACCGAAAAATCATCGGCTAACTATCGCATAAAAGAACCCGTCAAAGTCCGTCAAATTTTAACGGGGAACTAACTGGAAAATTTTCGGAACAGCAAAAGCTTATGGACCATCCGTTCAACGGATGGTGGATGGTGGAAGGATCTCTGTGGGAAGACCCTATAAGAGATCACCTCGAGAACTTCATTTGATAGCCTCTTCCCATAGAGTCCATCCGTGTGAAACGGTTGGGATTTTTGACAAATGTGAAATTCGTGTTCCCACAAAGCTTCCATCCACCATCTATCATGCGATAATAGCTGACTTGAAGAGCAGTTGCTCATGTCAAAATAAATAAAGGGGGGTCTCAACTCGGGAAAACAGTTGTATAATGTTGTTCTCCTAATCTTATTGTAGAATACAACAAAGTAGATAGCATACGATAATAGTTTAAAACATTGGATTTAATGTTATAACTTATCCTACAACAAATCTGCATACAAATTGCTGACGGGGGAGAGCCTAACCTCCCCCCCCCCCCCCCCCCCAATCACCGCTCTTACTACACCACTGTCTAGCCAATATAAATAATGCAAAATTGTAAACAAACCTAATTGTGTGCTGTTTGGTCATTTAAAGCCAAATTTAACTTTATAGGAGTATACATATGAGTGACTCTTTGTGAAACGTATCGAGATTTTCTTCATGGTCTCAAAACGATTTCTCATTTTTATCACAATATTACATAATATAAAATGGATTTTTAAAAATGTAAAAAAAAAAATTCATTTGACAGAAGCGAAGATATAGCGTTGCTTTTTTTTTGTTTAATTAATTTATAACTTAAAATTACGTGGGTTAAAAAATAAATAAAAATACACAAAAATTATTGTTTTTACCAAGCTTTCAGATAAAAATAGGACCCACAATGGTTTCAATGCAATTATAGGCCAATTTAAAAAATAAAATTTTCAATCGCGTTACCATTTATGTGAAACTAATAAGAAAAATTCAGTTTGGTATAACAAAGAAATCCCTACCAACTTCAACGTGGGACAATAACTTCTTGATTTTTTTAAAGTGTAAAAAACGTTTTTGGCACTTTTTCATTTTCTATCTCGAGTTCTGATAAACCGATTGTTGTCATCAAATACTCATTTTACAGGTAAAAAAAAACTGTACCATGCAAAAAATTAAAAGTGCCCATTTCTTACTCAGGGAGATGTACCTTAACCGAAAATCATAGTTTCATGAAGTGCGTATTTCATCAATTTTTTTTTGTAAACTGTTGTTATGGAAAAATTTACCGTGGGCTTTACAGCGACTTTCTAGATTCTAGAAAGATCTGAAGTACATTTTTTCTAAATTTAATGGCGAAATCGCCATTAATTTAAGAAAATTTTCCGAGGACAATATGGCGTTTTTTCCTAGAATTAAGAAAAAAATTTCTGAAAAGTAGAAAATTTTCTTAAAATAAGAAACATTTTCATTTTATAGCGATTTTGTAAAATTTAGGGAAAAAATTTTTTTGAGTGTGCATTCTAGGAAATATGTATATTTTAGCGAAATGACTCAAAGTCATCATAAGTCAGCAGTATTACATTAAAATAATTAGCATTAATAATATTAAAAAAACATAAAAATTGAAATCTTTTTTCTTTTGCTATTTCCTACACTTGCCTCATATTGTTTAAACAAATTGAAATGTTTAAACAATTTCATTCACGGCTTCTCCCCCCACCTGCCTTTCTGACATTGTTAGTATAATCCCAATCAAGGTGAAAAATTATTGAAAACAAAATACTGAAAACCAAATAATAATTCTATAATGCGAATAATTTTCTTGATGTTCTTGTAAATCACATATGTACATTTTTGCTTCTCTTTTGTTTTTGTTATTGTCAACCTAATGGTTCAAAAATATGTCTCCAGTCAGTTCACTTTAAATAACACAAAATATGTGTTTTTTGTAAAAAGAATTGAACTCCTATTGACTTTTTATTCTTCTTTTTCTTATCCCTAGCGAAATCGCAAAGTGACCATGGTAAAACTTTTACTCCTTATTTATTAACCGTTTGCTTTAATGTCAGCTAGAACTTCCAAACTGTAGCTCAGATGGTTGTATACGTTATGGATGGATGTTGTACGTAAAGGAAACATAGTCTATAGGTCGTGGGTTCAAACCCACCGCAATTCTTGCCAATAATGATGTTGACATAATTATTTCTTTTTCACTTTGTAAACTATTTTTAGGTAGAGGTTAAAGAGCGGAATGCCAAATGAGTATTCCATAACCTCTCAGAACAAAGTAAAAAAAAATTAATAGAACTCCAATTTTGACTAGAACTTTGATTTGAACACACGACCTTTAGATTACAAGGCTTTAGATTTTGGTTTTACATTTGAAGTTTATCTTAAAATACTTTTATTTTTAAAATCCAAAAACCCGTTTAGCTAAAACGAATTGTTTAAGAACTTTTGACAAACTGTGGAGTTATAAAAAAGAATAGAACAAAAATATACTCACCGCAACAACATAAATATAAGCAAAAAAATGCGTATTTTACAAACTATATATATATATGTGTGTGCATTGCAGCTGACTAAGGAAGTAAGATTTGTTTTCTTACTGATTTTTCTGTTTTAAATTAATTTAAATTGCATTGATAATATTGAAAAAAACATAAATATTAAAACCAATAGATTCTCTTGCTCTTCCTTACACGCGCCTCATATTGTTTAAACAAATTGAAATGTTTAAACAATTTGATTCTCCTCCCACCTGTTTTCCTTTTTTATTATGATAAAAAAAACATATTTGTAAAATTTTCAATCTTGATTTCCGCAGGCGAAGGTGCGGGCGACCCTGCTAGTAATAAAAAAAATCAAAATGGGAAACCATACAATCAGCAGGATCAGGTACAAAATAAAAGAGTGCTCACAGGAACTGTTATTCAGCCGGTTAACAAGACAATGAGGCTTATCAATATTGGGGAAGATCATTTTTTAGGCGAAGGTCAGGAGAAGGCCTGCCCTACTTAATCCGAACAGATAATACAATTGATACAAAATTAAAAATATTAATTAATACTGGGGCAACTTCTTGTTACATAAAGACAGGAATATATAAAAATAAAAATGAGCTTCCAATATATAAAAGGGTATCAACAGTTAATGAATATTCAATAATAAAATATTATCATTTGTACCTCAGAATTCATGATTTATTGAAATAATTTTTTTAATTAGTTTTGATATTTTGCCTATCGATACAAGCCAACACCAATGTATCATTTATCAAGAAAAGGTAGCGTACTTTTTTTACGCTACCTGATCACTGATCACTGATACAAAATTCTTGCTGATCATGATCAGTGATCATGTGCGTTCAGCAGAACTATCGTAAAAAATCCATCAGTGATCATGTTGTTCTGCATAACGCGGCCACTGTATATATTTTTTTCAATATACTACTTTTGCATTGCAAACACAATTAAAACATCTACCGCGAATTTTTTCCGTACGGCACTGAAGGCAAATGTTTTGGATAAACATCGACGTTAAACATCGATAAACATCGGCATAACATAAAACATCAAAAAGCATCGGAAAATGTCGCCGAAAAAACATCGATGCTCGATGTATCGATGTTTTTTTATATCAAAACCTGTATCTGGGTTTCTGTTTGGTGCACTTTTTTTACTTAAAAAACTTTTTTTAAATTTTTATTTTTTAAGCCTGGCTTTGATTATTTTTAATTAAATAATTTTTAACAGGTAGAAGGAAGCGTTTCCGACCCTATAAAATATATATATTCTTGATCAGGATCACTAGCCGAGTCGATCTGGCAATGCCCGTCTGTCCGTCTGTCCGTCCGTCCGTCTGTCCGTCTGTATGAACGCTGAGATCTCGGAAACTATAAAAGCTGGAAGATTGGTAATTTGCATGCAGATTCTAGGGGTTAATACGCAGCGCAAGTAACGCCCCCTAACGCCCACAAACTGGGAAAAACTGTGGCGCTCACAGTTTTGAAGCTAGATAAACGGGAAAACGAATATGAATTCGTTTCTTCAATACCTATTGATTGACCAAAATGGGCCACTCCCCACCCCTAACTCCCACAAACCGCGAAACTAGAATTTTTAATGATTAAATACATTTTTTTCAAAAGTCTCAAGAATATAAAATGATTAATAACGCTCTCTGAAAGCGCTCCGACTCAAATTCTTGGTTTTAAGAACTCAGAGGCTTGTGGGACACAGCTAAGTGAATTTCTCCGACGAAGTTTCAGACGAGAACGGCAAGGATGGGACACACGATTCACACGCGGCGTTTATATAACTGCAAGCTGTAAATTAAATTTGGTTTTAAATTTAACTTGTCGCAGTACGGTCATGCGGCTGCTGCTGCTGACTTCAGCTTGGGTGTTGGCTTGGTATTCATTGAAAAATTCGCAACTAATTAGGACGCACGGACAAAGTGAGGTGGGAAGACCGCACGTAAACGACACAGCGACCGGTCTTCGTGCCCGTTTGCACCTCTTGCCGACGCGTCGGCGAGATAAGCTACTTCGGGGGAACAGAGAATGCGGGGGCCAACAAACAAATAAACATTGACACAAGAACATATTAACAGAGCTACATTACATTAATTTGCCCTGAAGAGAAAACAAACAATAAACGTATCGATCAATTTAATACACTGGTAAAAGAAGGGCATAGTAAAATCGAATATTTTTTTATTTGATTTCATTTACTACTTTACTTAGTTAAATAAAATATATATATCGTTGATTTGATTAGAAAACATATTTAAACCATGTTCCATACATAAAAATGATCAAACCAAAGGGAATTTTATTTGAAAACATTTTACTCATATTAAAATCCAAAGTGGTCATCGTATTTTTATACCCTTTCAGAGGGTGTTATAATTTTGGTCAGAAGTTTGTAACGCAGTGAAGGAAACGTTTCCGACCCCATAAAGTATATATATTATTGATCAGGATCAATAGGGGAGTCGATATAGCCATGTCCGTCTGTCCTCATTTTAAAAGCTAGCGACTTAAAACTTTTACAGTCATCCTAAAACATCAGCACGCAAATCAAGTTTGAAAATCGACCCGATCGGACGTCTATCTCCTATAGCTCCCATAGAGACAATCGGATATAACTTGCAATAACTGAAGCTATTGACATGAATTTTTCCAAATCGTATTTTTTGATAGTGATAGTGATAGTGACATTTACTATGTTTTTTTGCCAGTGTAAGCTTTGAATTTGAATTTTCTGCACCAGAAGAAGCGAATTCGAATTTACAACATAAGCAAGAGAGAACGATATAGTCGAGTGCGTCGACTGTAAAATACTCGTTACTCACCTAAATCAGTGGCAAGCCGGGCAAACCAAGTAGTCGCTTTAAAGTGGCGCCATCTATTCGAAAATTCATTATTCACTTATAACATTTTACTGAGTTGTCGATTTAAAAAATCTACGTTTCGGTAGGTATTAATTTACACTGACGTGCTTTGTGCTCAATCGACTGGTATTGAAGAAAAAAATTCATTTCACTTAATATTTATACCCGTTACTCGTAGAGTAAAAGGGTATATTAGATTCGTGTAAAAGTATGTAACAAATAGAAGGAAGCGTTTCCGACCATATAAAGTATTTATATTCTTGATCAGGAACACTAGCCGAGACGATATAGTCTTAAGAAATTCTTAAGAAACTACCTTCAAAACTGTGGGCGCCACAATATTCGCGGTTTTGTGGGCGTTAGGGGGGGTGTGGCACATCTGCATGATTAACTTGATCTGAATAGGAAGCGAAGGAACCCAAATCCAAAGTCCCAACCCTCTAGCTCTTGTAGTTTCCGAGATCTCAGCGTTCTCACGGATAGACGGACGGACAGACGGACATGGCTAGATCGACTCAGCTACACCCAGAAAACAAAATGGACTAAAAAGGGGCCTAATTACCTAAAATTTTAGGAATTATGGCCAGAAAAAGGCGTTAAGGCCATGCATTACCTAAAATGTTGGTCATGTGGACTATATTTTGTACGCTGTCTTGGATTAATTTTTGGTAATCGTTGCCTAAGAAAATGGCTAGTGGACTAGATTTTTAGGTCAGAATTACCAGAAATATCAGGTATTTTTATAAAAAATT
This sequence comes from Drosophila mimetica, assembly GCA_037075245.1. Classification (NCBI taxonomy): domain Eukaryota; kingdom Metazoa; phylum Arthropoda; class Insecta; order Diptera; family Drosophilidae; genus Drosophila; species Drosophila mimetica. The sequence goes on along the minus strand of JBAMCH010000007.1, from coordinate 27,341,567 downwards.
AAAACTTTTACTATTGATAGTATCATGTTGGTTTATTTTATTGTATATTCGGATAAGTAAATATTGTATTCTTTATGAAAAAACAACAATTATATTTTGTCCTTGGTGGGAATCGATCCCCGGTCTTCTGCGCGAGAGTCCAATAGGCTATCCTCTGGTCTACGGAACTAATTAAAGGCCCTGCGGCAAAACCAAAGGCTGCTTCTAGAGGCACAGGCGAATTCTATTTTTAGAATAGTGCGCTATTACCTCAAAATTAGGAAAATAGTCCACGTTGGTATTGATTTTATATTTGTAAACTTTTCCATCACTAAAATTAAGCTAAGTTTAATATTATTTATAAATATTAAACTTAAAACACGAATAATTTGTTTATTAATATTACCAACCAATATTTGTATTAAATTGTGAGTAAAAATCGACTTTAAACTAAATGGCCTATACAAATCTGTTAAGCCTTACCTAAAAAGTAGGAACATAGTCCACATGCTAATATTTTCAGGTAACCCATTACCTAATTCTGAAATTTAAGTCTATTAAAATATTTTAGGACATACGTTACCTAAAAAATTGTCCCACAATTCTCTGGGTGTAGTGATGCTAATCAAGAATATATATACTTTAGAGGGTCGGAAGCGCTTCCTTCTACCTGTTTCATACTTCACTGTACGAGTAAAAGGTATACACATTTTCAGCTACGAAATGCCCAATGCAAAACATACACACCCCTGACAACTAGTTTCACTCAGCCTTTAATTATTTAACACCCACTGATTTGCGACATTTACGGCTGTCTACAAACTAAAAAAAAACGACTGACATATTGTTTTCACCTTTCTGGAGACTTTCTGGAAGTGTCTGTGAGTACCGCACCAGATGTGGGTGACCTGCGAAATCTATTGATTAGTATGTTAATAATATATGCATCTTGGGCATTAGGACACGAGGGGAGACAAAGAAATCAGGATTGAAGTGCTTAAAGTACCTAACTAAAGTTTCTGATTCGCTCATACTGACCCTTTGTTTTGATCAAAGATTAACGAGCAGGGACAGGAAATAGGTTAGGGGAAGACCGAAGTGGATAAGGTAACCATTCGAAAAATGCAGTCAGGCGTTAACTGCAGATGTCCCTGACCGTAAAGCATTTACGATTTCGTTTCCTTGAGCCTGTGAAAATTTACATTTAATGAGGGTAAACTGCTGCCAAGGTACTTTGGTTTTCAAAATCATTGAAAGTGTCACAAAATGAATTTAAATGCAAATTGTATGAATGCAGATTTGTGCGATATAGTAAGATATTGATCTGCGGACTATGCTAATGACATCGCAGTGAAATGTTCGCGTCGAGAGGTATATTAAAAGTGATGAAGCAAAATCAGAGCGAACGTTAAATTTATCTATTTTTTGAAGGCTAGATGTTCCGAGATGTTACCATAATGCTGATTTCACAAATGAAAATGTGACTACAATAGTAAATATTAACAAGTGCCTCGACTATTACACCCAGAAAAAAATCTGTTCGAAACGTTCAAAAATCAAGCCCAAATGGGGTCAAAAAGTGCGTAAGCCCGTTTGTTGTCAGTTCATGAACGCTCGTGCATAGAATTTGACCGAAACTTTAGAGTTTGATTTCAAACGAATGGGGTCATTTTAAGAACATTTGGGGTTGATTTGAGAACGATAAGTTCAAAAAAAAGAAAAACAAAAACAAGATTTCTGGACTTGCTGTTTTTTTCTGCGCGCCTGGTAGAGACGTATTTAATCTCATTACTTAAAGTGGTTGAATTATTATTAATAATTGTTGTATTTTAGTTGTTGTTGCTAACATACAATTTATTTATGGGGGATCGCGAGAAAACCCATAAAATTAATTGAATTGTACGAGAATTATTCTGTTTTATGGGATTTCTCGTCACCAGACTATAAAAATAAGCATAAGAAGCGAAATGCCTATCACGAAATTGCTGAAAAATTAGACAAAAGTGATGATGAAATAAAAATAAATATTCATCATTTGCGCACTGAATTTTTGCAAGAAGTGCGCAAAGTGAAGCAAGAAAAGAGTGGTCAGGGTTCATCGAACAACTATTCCAGCAAATGGGAGTTTTATGATGCGCTTAAATTTATTAAAAATGACGACGAAAATAATTATAAAATTCAAAATTTGGTAAGTAGTAAAATTTATTGAACATTTCGTAGTAATTACTTATTTTATATTTGTTTATATTGCCATGACACTTCACCATCAGGCCAAACAAAAAAATTTTTAAATTCTTCACGTATAGTTTTGCTTCGGAACTTGCAAATGAGCGTCACTCGCAAGCACTGCAAACAAAAATTGAAAATACGTGTAGACATTAACGCAATATATTGCACGAAATAGCCATGCAAAAGTTTGCGTGCAAAACAAAAATTTATTGAAGCAAGAAATTTTCTTGCAATATTTGCATAGGTGTAAACATTTGTGCAATCTTTTGCTGCAAATTATTTTCCACTTGCTGCAAATTGTTTGCATCGTGTGTACTTAGCTTAATGAACAGCGTTCGCAATTTCAGAACGGTTGTGCATAATCTAAACCCAATCGTTCAAAGCTCAACACTTTTTTGTGACGCGTTCATAATTTTACCCAAATGTTCGTGATTTGACCCCGTAGCGTTCCTTATATATGAACACAAAATAGCGAACGGATTGTTCGTAAATCATGAAAAATGTTCTTGATTTTTGTCGTTCTTTTTTTTCTGGGTGTAGAAACTTATTACTTAGCCAACCAACTTTAAAACAAGAAATAATTCGGAAGGCAGTGGTACCACTGTGTATGCAAATCATAAATGTGGGCGATATACACATAGACATAAGTATAAGTGTATGTTATACTCACTATATATTTGTGAGTTTCAGAGGGGGTGTGGGACATCGGCATCGGATTTGTGCGATATAGTAAGATATTGATCTGCGGACTATGCTAATGACATCGCAGTGAAATGTTCGCGTCGAGAGGTATATTAAAAGTGATGAAGCAAAATCAGAGCGAACGTTAAATTTATCTATTTTTTGAAGGCTAGATGTTCCGAGATGTTACCATAATGCTGATTTCACAAATGAAAATGTGACTACAATAGTAAATATTAACAAGTGCCTCGACTATTACACCCAGAAAAAAATCTGTTCGAAACGTTCAAAAATCAAGCCCAAATGGGGTCAAAAAGTGCGTAAGCCCGTTTGTTGTCAGTTCATGAACGCTCGTGCATAGAATTTGACCGAAACTTTAGAGTTTGATTTCAAACGAATGGGGTCATTTTAAGAACATTTGGGGTTGATTTGAGAACGATAAGTTCAAAAAAAAGAAAAACAAAAACAAGATTTCTGGACTTGCTGTTTTTTTCTGCGCGCCTGGTAGAGACGTATTTAATCTCATTACTTAAAGTGGTTGAATTATTATTAATAATTGTTGTATTTTAGTTGTTGTTGCTAACATACAATTTATTTATGGGGGATCGCGAGAAAACCCATAAAATTAATTGAATTGTACGAGAATTATTCTGTTTTATGGGATTTCTCGTCACCAGACTATAAAAATAAGCATAAGAAGCGAAATGCCTATCACGAAATTGCTGAAAAATTAGACAAAAGTGATGATGAAATAAAAATAAATATTCATCATTTGCGCACTGAATTTTTGCAAGAAGTGCGCAAAGTGAAGCAAGAAAAGAGTGGTCAGGGTTCATCGAACAACTATTCCAGCAAATGGGAGTTTTATGATGCGCTTAAATTTATTAAAAATGACGACGAAAATAATTATAAAATTCAAAATTTGGTAAGTAGTAAAATTTATTGAACATTTCGTAGTAATTACTTATTTTATATTTGTTTATATTGCCATGACACTTCACCATCAGGCCAAACAAAAAAATTTTTAAATTCTTCACGTATAGTTTTGCTTCGGAACTTGCAAATGAGCGTCACTCGCAAGCACTGCAAACAAAAATTGAAAATACGTGTAGACATTAACGCAATATATTGCACGAAATAGCCATGCAAAAGTTTGCGTGCAAAACAAAAATTTATTGAAGCAAGAAATTTTCTTGCAATATTTGCATAGGTGTAAACATTTGTGCAATCTTTTGCTGCAAATTATTTTCCACTTGCTGCAAATTGTTTGCATCGTGTGTACTTAGCTTAATGAACAGCGTTCGCAATTTCAGAACGGTTGTGCATAATCTAAACCCAATCGTTCAAAGCTCAACACTTTTTTGTGACGCGTTCATAATTTTACCCAAATGTTCGTGATTTGACCCCGTAGCGTTCCTTATTCATGAACACAAAATAGCGAACGGATTGTTCGTAAATCATGAAAAATGTTCTTGATTTTTGTCGTTCTTTTTTTTCTGGGTGTAGAAACTTATTACTTAGCCAACCAACTTTAAAACAAGAAATAATTCGGAAGGCAGTGGTACCACTGTGTATGCAAATCATAAATGTGGGCGATATACACATAGACATAAGTATAAGTGTATGTTATACTCACTATATATTTGTGAGTTTCAGAGGGGGTGTGGGACATCGGCATGATAAACTAAGTCCCCGTTCACTCGGACAGACAGACGGACACAATGACAGGGGCACAGATGGACGTGGCTAGATCGACTCCGGCTAGTGGTCCTGGTTATGTATAAATATCGGAAACGCTTCCTTCTAGCTATTATACACTTTTCCTCGAACACTCTACGAGTAGCTGTGAAAATATATGCAAATATCTTGAAAACCTTACCATACTGAACTGTTTCAGCCTATGGGAGCTATAAGATATAGCTGTCCGATCGGCAAACACATTAAACCTAATCAAGGTATGCATACAAGAAAGGAAGTTATATATTATTATATATTAAAAACCTTGCAACTAAAAGAAATGCCTAATAAAAATTCTAGTGCTATCTCTGAAGACTTTACAGGTCCTATCTTAAGAATTCCACTTTTGAGTGCCAGTTTCTGAGCTGTCTTTAGCCGCTCCAAATCCGTGTCAACAAAATAAATGAAAGCACCGTCATGGAAAATTAAAACTGCAATGCTTAAATTTTCACTAATTAAACTGACACAAAAGCCGCAACACAGACACAGCAATAAGAGGACCCCATCCGTACGCTAATGCCGCAGACTTTTTTATTTTTTGGTCTGTAGAAATGTGTGTGCTTGGCAGTTGGTTGATGTTTGTAGATTGGTTTTTGGATTTCCCCGCGAACTTCTGCTAAACTGACTCCGACAGTTCTTTTTGTTTTTCGTTAGTACTCACCTTAACTCTTTAAAGATCCAAATGTCTTCCCGATGCCTCCAGTTCGACGACGCCGAGCCGGGGAGCTGCTTCAAGCAGGTGCAGAGGGGCAGCAGCACTCTGTTCCTCGTGGGCCGCGAGGGGGACACTCCGATTGAGAAAGCTTCCTCCCAGCCACCAGCGGTAGGTGTGCTCCGGATCTGTGTTCCAAAACTTATGGAATGATATGGGCGGTTGCAGATGGAGTAGTTCGATGGGGTAGTCCTGTGGACGCGCCTGGTGCATGCCAGCAACCGGCACGGCCGCCACACCTAGTGCTTGGAGGCAGTAGCCCAGGATCATGTCGTCGGGGGCGCTGGCACTGGGACAACTGCAGCGTTCCACGACAAGTCTTACCAAGGGCAGGCTGAGAACGATGCCGGCCCCTCCAGTGTGGTAATTAAAGCCGTCTGGGGCATGTAGCCGGTAGCCATAGCGCTGACCCAGATACACGAGCTCCGTATGGTTGTGACAGCTCAGCACGCTGCTCACTCGGGGAACACTGTTGGGAGCATTGGTGGTCAAATGGAAAGTGGGCATGGATCAAAGCCGGGAATTGCAAGTACCCGATGAGTAAATTTTATCAATATAATCGTTTTTAATTGAATGCGCTTCCATGCATTTGAGCCGAAAAATAAAAATAAAAACCAGGCACGAATATAGCATTGGTGGGCCGAAGTGTATATACCCTTGCAGTTATACCAAACGTGTGTCCTCTGACAACTTAAAGATTCACAAACTTGACCAGCTTAGTAACAATTGGTTTATGTTAAATAAGGTGCAAATACTTTACGTAAAGAAGTCTTGTTGCTACATATATATACATATAGATTTTATATGAAACTAAAAAAATGTGTAAAAGTGTTAGGCTATCTTGATTCAATGGCGATGTTATCCAAAAAGCCTAATAACACAGCAACACGAAATTGAACTTTGTGAATTTTCCACGAACCATTTCTAGTTTTTTATAATATTTGGGTGCTCCTGAGTAAAAGTCCTATACAAACTTATGTTCCATCACATATTACGATGTTTGCCGACATTTGAAATTATGGGGCATATATGATTGGACTTACGATAATTATTTTCGCTGAAATCTACTCTCAATACATCACGGCATTTAAAAAACAAAATCCCCATCTTAAACCATTGCCCATGTCATTGGAATTGGACGCTAAAGTTGAAACTGTTACAAGTTTTACAATTTCTCTGATCGAAAAACAGTTATAAACATTAAATCTTAAATGGAACTAATTTTTAGTTCTCGTCGAATCTATTGTCCACTGTAAACTTTAGTTTCAGTTTAAAGCGTTTTTAATGAAAATATTTTAATGGATTTATCACACCGTTAAAACCGTTTATTTGGTTTTATTATCTACTTTTAAGTATTGTCAAATTTTAATTTGGGGCTAACAAAATACTTTAAAAAAGCAACATTCTTGATCCTGAAGTTTTCGGCAATACCAAATTTATTGATTACTATAAGTTTACAATTAATACAAGAATTTCTGTTGGAAGAATCTAATAAATAAAAATATATATTTATCGCAAAAAAACATAATTTATTCTCTTGCAACTTAAAAATTGTCATGCACTCACCTTAGCAGCGTATCATCGTCGACAAGCATGAGCCAGCGTATGTCCATTTTTTTACTGATATCCTTGAGGGATAATCGTAAGATTGCCAATGTCTTGGCACAATGTCCAGACTGCACATTCGGTATCCCAATGCTGATTGTCGGTATGCCGATGTCTGTTGAGGTTTCAGAAGGAGAACGGGAAAGTCAAAGTTGAACCAATGAATATTCAATAAGTTGGGTGTGGCTGGGAAGCGTGTACGGAAATGGTGAATCTTGAGAGATATTCAATGTTTGTCCATGCATATATATATGCGTATGCGTTTAGTTTTCTGTCACTCCACATTATCGTGTTTTTGTAAATGCGCTGAGCACAGCCTCTTGTGCTATGAATCCCCAAACAAACCCCCATTGGTTTAATTGCCCGGTCATTGTCATCAGGGTGCTCACCTGACACATCGCTGTAGTATCTCCTGTTCCGTGCTTCTGTCGCCCAGGTGCGTTCGATGATTGCTATGCGTTCCTTATGGAATTTCGCACAGGTTTTGATTGCGAAATATATGTTCGATCCTGTCGTGTATACCTGTTAGTGTTATTGGGGTTGCCAGGAAGAGAGATATGGAGACGAAGAGAATCAAGTCGAGGTCGATAGACAATTTATGGTTATGCAGCATTCAAATACTAATTGCTCGGGGTAGAAACGAAATAATCTGGTAATCAATAGCACGCTTTAAATTTTAAACACCAAGGAATGACAGTTATAAATTGTGTTACATACATATTTGAAAAAATTTGTAAGGTATTACTTTTGTACAAACAAAAACAAGAAAAGAAACTACACAGAGAGAATTCGCATTTTAAATTTGTATGGAGCATTTTACTTTTTAAAATATTTCGAACCTTTTTTTGCACCCAAAATGTTTGGTTTTTAGTTTTAAAAGGTTTTGCTTTTGAATGAGCGCCTAAAATGTTTATTTTTATTTTTAAAATGTAAATTTTTTTTTATTGTATTTTCTTTAACATAGAAAAGCATTCTGCCACGAAAAAAATAATGTGGACATGGCTCATAGGCCAAAGTACTAGGTTCTGATATTATTTTGTGCTTGGGGGAACGAGGTTCAAATCCCGCTCACAACACAACACTATTTTTTTTTTGTTTAATTAGTAATCTTATCAAATCAACTTTTTTAACACAGTTTTGTTCTTAGTGTTGTTAAGGAAATGTTAATTATGCGTCTTAAAAACATTTTACTTACTCTGCTTTTGCCGGGTTTAGAGCCGGGGACCTTTCGCATCGGAGTCAGACGCCTTACCCATTGGGCCATCGCGCCATGTTACACACGAGTGTACTAGCTCTAGCCAAATGTAAAATTAGCTCGTTCAAGCATGCTCAACTTTAAAATGCAACTTTGAATAATATGTATGGGGAAATATTTCTTTTTCAATGTTTACTTTACCGAAATATTTTAAAACATTATTGTTTTCTAAATTATTTATGCATTGTAGTATTATTTTTTGATTTTCCAAAACTTTTGTATTCACATAGTTTTTTTAAAATCCTACTTTTTAAAATTTGTATGACTTAAAATTTTTATAAAATGTTTTGTATTAGAATGACAGCTTAAAACGACATTTTAAAAAATCTTATTTTCTCAGTGTAGCTTTGGCCGCCGAAGTTTATATACCCTTGCAGATCATTCCTATTCAATAACAAATTACCAAATGAAAATGTTAAATTTAGATTTACTCGCGTATATAATTTGACATTATTCGATCGATCACTTCTATGGCAGCTATATAATATAGTCGACATATCGTAGAGTAGAAGAGAATCCATTATGGTCAATCAATAGGTATTGAAGAAATGAATTATTTCTTTTCCCGTTAATTTAGCTTCAAAACTGTGGGCGCCACAGTTTTTCGCGGTTTGTGGGTGCTGCGTATTAACCCCTAGAATCTGCAAGCAAAGTGCCAATCTTTTACACAGAGAAAAAAACAACAAAAATAGTCATCCATTGGGTATTTTTACAACTTTTGATTTCAGTCAGAAGTTGGCAACGCAGTGAAGGAGTCGTTTCCGACCCCATAAAGTATATATACTATTCTTGATCAGCATTACTAGACGAGTCAATCTAGCCATGTCCGCCTGTCCGTCCGTTTATTAGTATTCGAACAGCGTTTGGCGTTAAACCCACGTTTTTTGAACTTACAAAAGTTGTAGGGTGACCATTTTTCCACTTTTCGCGTTTTGTGGACACTAAGTGGGCGTGGCACCCCACTGACGCAAAATTGCCCTGCGTAGAATCTTTAGTTTGACTCCCAACTCTCTATCTCTTAAAGTTTCCGAGATTTCAGCGTTCACACGGACAGACGAACATACAGCATAAGGACGAACAGATGAACATGGCTAGATCGATTTAGCTAGTGATCCTGATCAAGAATATATATACTTTATACACACTTTACTTGTTACGTACTTGTCCCCGAATACAATATATGCTTTACTCTACCAGTAACGGGTATAAAAATACATTTTGTATAAATAAAAATGTATTAAAATTCTATTCGCATTTTTGATTTACATGCACATACATACGGTATTAATGAAATGATGAAAGCATACTATAAGAACCTATTTATGTATGTTTATGCAGCTAAAGAGTGCTAAACATACTGCCTTACACTAAAATACGGTAATCGACATTTTTCGAAATACCTCATCTTAATCAAAACGCCCTTTGGATGAAAACTTACATAACGCTTCTTACTGTGTCCCGAAGTCGGTGGCAGACCAACAGACGGCTCCTCTGGCTGCGCATGCAGCGGGCAACCGGGTCCCCTGTTTGGGATCTCAGCGTTTTGCAATGATGCGGCGGTGGGGCAAATGTAGCTGGCACTTTTTAGAAGGATTTTCCCGGACATCGGTGTGCCTGTTTGCGGGTCGGGCGATACGTTATCGTAAATAAAGCGCGCAAGCTCATAAGATGCATCGATGGAGAAATCGCTGTTAAGGGTGATGTTATGGGCATTATGAACAATAAGTTCGGCCAGTCTGTTTATGGAAAGATATGAAAGGTAAGTTTCGACTGCTTTACGTTCAAAGATTATGAAAGTAAAATAATAGTAACAAGTGCAACCGAAAGTGTTGAGGCGATCTATTAAAACAATCTCTCTACATTACACACAAAATAAATTCGATACGAAACGTAGGTCAATTTTACATTTTTTAAGATCAATTTTAACTTGTTATGGTTAATGGTTATGGTTATGGTCAATTTTGTGTAAAATTGATATGGTCGAAATGTAAACATCATGTTCGAAGTACGTCAGTTCGAATTTCGAATCTGTCTTTCTCGTTTCAACTCACGTCATTTTGCTCTCCATATGGCGTGTAGAGAGAAAATTCGGCAAAATGATCTTAATGAAAATTTGATGAGTATTTCGTGTAAAACTGATGTGGGTATGAATTACATGTCATTTACATCGAATTTACGAGAATATGTTTTTTTTTGTGTGTATATATTTCGAAGAGGGAAACTCAGGAAAACAGTCGTAAAATGTTGTTCTCCTAATATTTTTGAAAAATAATACACTGATTACAAACATTTTTGAAATGTTATAACAAAAAGTCTGCATATAAATTGATGACAGGGAAAGAGCCTTAGCTCCCGTACCCCAACACTCTAGACAGAGCGGAGTGTAATATTAATATTGCAAAATTGTTAACAAAACAAGAAAAAAACGCTATAGTTAAGTGAGTCGACTATTATGTACTCGTTAATTAGCTAAAGCATGCCGTCGCAAGCAAGTCGCTTTAAAGTGGCTAAATAAAGAAAACTATGTAAAATCCATATAGAACATGAAAGAACGCTATAGTCGAGTGCCTCGACTATCAAATACCCGTTACTCAGCGTTCATACAGACGAAGAGACATGGCTAGATCGACTCGGATATTGATCCTGATCAAGAATATATATCACTATGGACGGCAGTCCATGTAGTGACGAAGCGCACTAGGAGAGTGTGCGAAGACTACACAGAGAGACGTTCTGACGTTCTCATCTGAGTTGAAAATGTTCTTAAAAATAGGACGGCCTTTTTTAAGTTCAAAATGTTCAAAATGTGCTTGAATTAAGTTGAATTGGTTCTTAAAATCTGGTTGAGCTTAAAATGTTCATCAAGTAAGCACGAAATGTTACTATATTAACACATGGTTCTTATATCAAATCGATTTTGTTCTCAAAAACCACAATATCTCAAAATGCTCTTAGTGTAATAACGAAAAGGACTAAAGAAAGAACGAAAATTAAGTTGCATTTCAACTTAAAATGATTCAAAACTGTATTCTTCAATAATGTAATAATGTAATTTTCACGTTTATATACATATATAATAGCCACTACGGGCCATATGAAATAATTAAAGAAAATGTAAACACACCCGTTCTTATTAAAAATATAATTTATTTTCGAGTGCACCTTTGCACAAATAATTATTAAATAATAAAAAGTTATAGAGATTAAATCCAGAACAAAGTCCAACGCACACTAAGGGCTTGATCATCTTTTCGAAGTTTACCGCTCTGGCGGCGCTATAATTCCCAACCAGTTATAGCGCGGCTTGCATGGTAACCCTTGACCAAGACAGCGATTTCACTGCTGATTATTGTAGTTGGCTACTACATGAAACGCATGTACAGTGAAGCCTCTTCGTTCCTTTTTGTGTGTTGGCATAATGCCGATGTCTTGGACTTCTTGAAGTCTAAGACGGCATGACCTTGAGTTAGCTAAAAACTTCTTTATAATAAAAAATATTTCTTTACATTAAAATATAAATAAAACATAAAAAATATATATTTTTCAATCAATCTAGTATTGAGAGCAAAATGTTCTGAAAAACAGAGCAAAAGAACTAAATTTTGTAACCATTTGATTTAAAAATGTTCTTATATTAAGAACAACATTAACTAGAAAATAGAACGTAATGAACTTAATGTCGGATTTTTAACTAACACCATTTCGTTCTGATGTTCATAACATTCAATTCAAAATGAGAACATTTGTGCTTACCCGGTTTTTAAGAATGAATGTTCTTAATTTGAGTGCAATGTTCATGGTTTTTTTTCTCTGTGTACTACTATATATAGCCGCAAAATTTAAAATTTGCTGTGATAGTCCGATCATAATGAGAAATATACCAAATTAAAGGTATTGCTGAAACTTAAAGGATTGCATTCCAAGACCTCAAGAAAATCAATTGGTTTGGGTGAAAGAGCGGTGAAAGTGTAAAAGTGAAAATTTAGAAATGTGGAACTGTTGGGGCACTACGTTAGTTGTATTCTTACTGAAAATGCGCCTAATGTGAGGGGTCATATCAGAAAATCCCAAAAATGAAAATTTAATTCTGTTTGTCAGTTTGTCCCAAAACTTGGTTTTAAAGTCCTGAAAATTTAATATGATGTTCAACAGTTCGATATAAAAAACTTTAGTTTTACCATTTTGGAAAAACCCGCTAGCTTAGCGGGAAAACAGCTATAAATAGCTAAAATACGGAAATACGGTAACTAAACTCTAAACTACTGAAGCTACAGACTTGTGCTGTATCTCGTTTGAAAGGTATTTTGAAATGCTATTAGCGCCCTTTATATGTAATTTGTGTAAATGTAATAGTTAAAAAAAATATGCGCAAAACAATTTTTTAAACTTTTTTTTAGCTTTTTTTTTATTTTTTTTTTAAAACTGCCCTAACGATTTTCTTTAAAACTTTAAACTGTATAGCCCTTGAGATTCCTTAAATTTTGGTATATAACACATTACTGTAAAAAGTCACCTTCAACATACAAAAGCTCTGATATCAAAATTTGTGACGAAAGATGATTACACACATGATTAAATACACTTTTTAAAATTTAGTATTTCGGCACTCTGCAATGCCTACACTAAAAAAAAAACAGCACGAAATCGCCATGGCGATACTCACTACATTTTAGAAAGGATTTTTCTTAAATATAGAAAATATTTTCTAAATAGTAGAAATATTTTTCCAAAACCAAGAAAAATTTGCCATATATTTCAGAAATTGTCCTAAAATCTAGAAATTACTTTTCTTAAAGTCAGAAAGGATATTTCTTATTTTCAGAACATTTTATTTCTAAAAATCACAAAAAATACCACAAATAATTTTTCCAAATAAAATTAATATTTATTTTGTGCGCTATCTCAAATAAATATGGTGAAAAAATTATTATATTTCAAAAAAAATGAGAAAGGAGAGAAAAAAGAAAAGAAATGAAGACAAAATTAAAATTTTTTTATATACTAAAATATTAATATTTTTACTTACCTGATATTAAACTACATATTTTCTGTAATCGAAAAAATTAATAATAATTAAAGAATAAGCGTATTTGCGCTAAACAATTTATTAAGCCAAATGTATAAAAATATAATTAATATAAAAATTAATATACTGGAAATTTGTACACACTTACCAATTTTATATACACCCTGAAATGTTACATATTAATATTATTTCAATAACTTACCTATGTATTTGTATAAATTTCATTTTTTGAGGGTTCGCACTGTACCTTTATTAAAAGCACAGGTTCAACACAACTTATTACTTTGAATGCCTATTTCAAACTGACTACAAGGGTTCAAGAAACAGTGCAACGCCAGCAACATTCTCGGCTGCATTTCCCAAAAAAACAACGCAATAAAAGTTACAGTTATAACTGTGGGTATACCCACAAGAAAATTCTCGACCACATACGCACATAAACATTTACTTATATATATATGTACATACATACATACACAAAAACTGTCGTCGCAACGCGCCGCGGACTAGCCTCATGTCTTCTTCTTATTCATAGAAAGAATAAAAACAATAAATGAGTGAAAAGGCACGATACAAATTTTCTAAAATTTATGGCAATTTCCTATTTCCACTTTTCTGTTTTTAAGAAAAGTATTTTTTTATTCAGAAAAATTCTTTAATTATAGAAAAATTTTGCGTGGGTTTAATAGCGACTTTCTATATTCCAGAAAGGTATGAAGTAAATTTTTTCTAAATTTAATGGCGAAATCGCCATTAATCAAGAAAATTTTCCGAGGACAATATAGAAAAAATCACCATAGATTTAAAAGAAAATTAAAATTTTCCTAAATTTTAGAAAAGTTTTTCATAAAAGTCTTTTTCAATGGCGTTTTTTCTAGGATTTAAGAAAAAAATTTCTGAAAAGTAGACAATTTTCTTAAAATAAGAAAAGTTTTCATTTTATGGTGATTTTCTAAAATGTAGGAAAAAAATTTTTGAGTGTATAAAGGGAAAAAGGCTGGCCAGTTTTTAAGAACACACGAACATTTTCTATTGCAGAGTCCCGAAAAACAAAATTTTAAAAAGTGTATTTAATCATGTGTGTAATCATCTTTCCTCACAAATGTTGATATCAGAACTTTTGTATGTTGAAGGTGCGATCGTCACTAGTTTTTTACCTCGTTAAGAGGTGTTTTTGCTTGATATTTTATAGGGTCGGAAACACTTCCTTCTACCTGTTACATACTTTTGAACGAATCTAATATACCCTTTTACTTTACGAGTAAGGGGTATAATTAAAAAAATGTTAAATTTAGCAGAGACCGTAACAGTTTTACTTTAAATATCATCGATTAATCGTTATTCACCACCTTTTATTTATAAGTCATGAGGTAGCTGCTATTTCAGACTTTTAAATTAAAAGTCAGAGAATAACAGTTCTTTTTTGATAAAACAACTAAAAGTCCTCCGTAACTTTTATTCATGACTTTTATAATAAAAGTCTTAAAATATAATAAATAACATAAAACTCATTCCAAGTGAATCGTGACTGGCCAATTTGGGTAAAATCTCAGAATAAATCGAAACTTGTTTTTTCGGTAAAGGATTAAAATATAAGGATCGTTTTTTTTTTTTTTTTATTTCTTAATTTTTTTTGTAATTCAGCTCTGATTTTTCAGTTATGCAGCACTTGAGACTTGTTTGAGTTATTTAAAATTTTTGGTATGCAACTTTGTCGAATATCTTAATATCTTTCAGAAAAATATTTTTAAATTTTTTAAAATTTAAAATGAAGCACTGACTTTGCACTACATAGTCTGCAGGAAAATATAAAAGCATCCTTCAGATAATTTCCCTTGCTGCGGGCCGAATTTGTATATATTAACAAATGTATTTATTTTGTCGAATGTGTAATTATTTTTCGACTCAAGCTTGATATCAGAAATTTAATATGTTAAAGATGGGACCGTCACTAGTATTTTTCGTCGCCAAAAGGTGTTTTTGGTTGATACATATGTATGTATATTTGTACATTTTTTTATAGTTTTTTTTTATAGTTAGTTAAAAAGGGTTTACCTGCGCAGCATAACACCTGTGAAGACAACTCCGGCGCTAAGCATGGGATACGGAAAGCGGTGCGGATCCTTATAATTCGAGAAATGGTGTATTATGGTGGCCTCCGAATCGTACAAGGCATGACCGTAATAGGAGAGCTGAAGAAACCACGACGATACAGGCACAGGTTAGACACCCAGGTGAAAAAACTTACCTCCCTCGGGTCCTGGCGACGCAGCTGGTGAAGCAGGTCGCGCAGCGAAGACAAACGCGTGTTGTGTTGACACCATATAATCCATTCCGTCCGTGGTCCTAACAGACGTGTTTGGCCTCTAAAATATGGCAGTGCGTCCAGCAGGGTCCAGTAGTTAAAAAGCTCGTGCATCACATGGACCTTTAGGACATAGTCCCCGAGAAAGATCTCTGCAAGCTCCATTTGCCGACGCTGCTCCTGCACGCTGTCTGCCAAAGCTAAGCACTTATCTTTTGCTTGTTGTGGAAGGGGGGGACAGGCGATGACAAGGAGCACTTCTCCTGGTTGCATTTTGCAGCAGCAGAAGCTCATGAAGCCCAAGATTCCCAGAACCGCACAGACCTTAGTTGGCATACCTAATGTCTTTAACAAAACCCTATAATTTTATTCGTACGTGTCTATGTATATTTCTTAAAATACATGTTCGGATTCCTACCGGCCAACAAAACACGACTGTTCTAATGAACGTGCGAAATCGTACTGAGCCAACTGTGATTTCATTTTGGCGGAAAGCCGAAATGATTGGTATTCGGAATTTAACGTGCGTAGCCCAACGCGCAGACGCCTGTAAGGATTACTTTTTATGAATGAATCCGAAGGTGCACACCACAGTTGGCCATTCGTACAAATGAGTAGAGAGCTGCAACGTTTGATTCACACCTATGTAAGGTGACATCATAAAACAAGAAAGGAAGCTAACTTCGGCCAGCTGAAGTTTATATACCCTTGCTGATCATTCCTATTCACTTGAAATTACAAAAATGTTAAATTTAGATTTGCAACAAACAAAATTATAGCAGTTTACGTATTATTTTGACATTAATTGGTCGATGCTTCCTGTGGCAGCTATATAATAGAGTCGTCCGATTTATGTTAAATTTAATTCGAAATTTTGAAATAATAAAATAAAGTTATATTCCAGAGTAGATGATAATACAAAAAAATTAACAAAGCTATAATTTGGTTCCTATTAATTTCCCTTCAGTTTTCCGATCGTTGATATGTAATGTATATCTTTTTACATATATGTAAAATCAACATAGAAAAATAGTAGATTACTATTTTCAGAATTTTTCATGTAATAGTATTCAACAATTATATATTTTTTTCCCTCATGTATTTTGTTGTTTTAAAAATACAATTATAAATTTTAGGTTTTTTTGTAGTTGATGTTTTTCTTTTGTTAAATGTTGATTTCAAGTCTATAGATTTTTCACTACGAAAATAATTCTTCTGTCGCCTACTGGTTAGAGTGCTCAACTCCGAGGACTGCGGCCCCGGTTCGATTCCCAGCGGAGGCCAAACCCTGGTGTAAGTTTAAGTATCTGTGAAATGTAAGTGTCTATAAATAACTTCCATATAATTAACAAATTAAATTAAAAACAAGAGGGAACGCTATAGTCGAGTGCCTCGACTATCAAATACCCGTTACTCAGCTAAGGTCAGCAGTGTCAAGCAGGGCAATCTAGCTTCAAAACTGTGGGTGCCACAGTTTTTCGCGGTTTGTGGGCGCTAGAGGAGGCGTGGCATATCGGCGTGAAAAACTTGCGCTGCGTATTAACCCCTACAATCTGCATGCCAAATCTCAATCTTCTAGCTTTTATAGTTTCCGAAATCTCAGCGTTCATACAGACGGGTGCCAAGGTTTTTAGCGGTTTGTGGGCGTTAGGGGGGAGGGGGGTTTCCCACTTTGGTCTATCAATATGTATTGAAGAAACGAATACACATTCCTTTTCCCGTTAATCTAGCTTCAAAACTGTGGGTGCCACAGTTTTTCGCGGTTTGTGGGCGTTAGAGGAGGCGTGGCACATCGGCGAGAAAAACTTGCCTGCGTATTAACCCCTAGAATCTGCATGCCAAATCTCAATCTTCTAGCTTTTATAGTTTCCGAGATCTCAGCGTTCATACAGACGGGTGCCACAGTTTTTCGCGGTTTGTGGGCGTTAGAGGGGGCGTGGCACATCGGCGTGAAAAACTTGCGCTGCGTATTAACCCCTAGAATCTGCATGCCAAATCTCAATCTTCTAGCTTTTATAGTTTCCGAGATCTCAGCGTTCATACAGACGGACAGACGGACGGACAGACGGACGGACAGACGGACGGACGGACAGACGGACATGGCTAGATCGACTCGGCTAGTGATCCTGATCAAGAATATATATACTTTATATGGTCGGAAACGCTTCCTTCTACCTGTTACATACTTTTGCACGAATCTAATATACCCTTTTACTCTACGAGTAACGGGTATAATAAAGGTAGTAGTCTAGAAGAGGGGCCTGTGCCCCAGCAATCGCGAAAAAATTACCCTCGATGGACCGCGATTTCTTAGGAATTTACGTGCAGAAGATTATCGGCGGAAATGCATGGTTCTCTATTAATTGCATTTCAAAGTTGCGTGTTTTGCTATAAAAACAAAGTAGCATTTTCTAGGATTTTGATGTGTTTTGTGACATTTTTCTATAAAACATTTGCCCAGAGAGAATTCGCATTTTAAATTTGTATGGAGCATTTTACTTTTTAAAATATTTCGACCCTTTTCTTGCACCCAAAATGTTTGGTTTTTAGTTTTAAAATGTTTTGCTTTTGAATGAGCGCCTAAAATGTTTATTTTTATTTTTAAAATGTAAATTTTTTTTTTATTGTATTTTCTTTAACATAGAAAAGCATTCTGCCACGAAAAAAATAATGTGGGCATGGCTCATAGGCTCATAGGGCCAAGGTGCTAGGTTCTGATATTATTTTGTGCTTGGGGGAACGAGGTTCAAATCCCGCTCACAACAGAACACTATTTTTTTTTGTTTAATTAGTAATCTTATCAATTTAACTTTTTTAACACAGTTTTGTTCTTAGTGTTGGTAAGGAAATGTAAATTATGCGTCTTAAAAACATTTTACTTACTCTGCCTTTGCCGGGTTTAGGAACCGGGGACCTTTCGCATCGGAGTCAGACGCCTTACGCATTGGGCCATCGCGCCATGTTACTCACGAGTGTACTAGCTCTAGCCAAATGTAAAATTAGCTCGTTCAAGCATGCTCAACTTTAAAATGCAACTTTGAATAATATGTATGGGGAAATATTTCTTTTTCAATTTTTACTTTACCAAAATATTTTAAATCATTATTGTTTTCCAAATTATTTATGCATTGTAGAATTATTTTTTGATTTTCCAAAACTTTTGTATTCACATAGTTTTTTTAAAATCCTACTTTTTAAAATTTGTATGGCTTAAAATATTTATAAAATTTTTTGTATTAGAATGACAGTTTAAAACGACATTTACAAAAATCTTATTTTCTCTGTGCCGGCTTACCTTTTGTTGTCAAAATAATAAGCATTCGAAAAAATTAGACAAAAATGGAAAATTGTTTTTATAGCAAGCCAGACCCCACAACCGCGAATTAAATATCCTCGGTGGACAGTGATTTCTTAAGAACTCGAATGACCATGGATGACCAACATATGCGTAACATGGAAATGTTATAACAGTAAAATTCAAGAAATCGCGGTCCAAGGATTGCGGTTTTTTTTAAATATATATATAATATATATTTTTTTAAAATATTTTTTGCTTGCTGCGTTTTGCACTTTTTTTCCAATTTTTAGATACATACTTGTATTGCGGTTAGGATTATAAAATTCGTGCATTATTGGTGTAGCCTTTCTACGATTTTCTTAAAAATTAATTACTTGTTTAGTACCTGCCTATACTTATACATGTCCCTGCAGAAATGCAAACACTTCTTCTTCGCCCTTGGCAAGAAAGTCTTTATAAGTAATAAAGCACCCGTTGCAGGAATCCATAAAAAAAAAACAAAAATTAAAAGTGGAATTTCTGATTTAAACAATAAAAACCTACTTGTTTTTTATAGCAAAACCTTTAAAATCCTAGAAAATGCTACTTTGTTTTTATAGCAAAACACGCAACTTTAAAATGCAATTACAAGAGAACCATGCATTTCTTCTGCACGTAAATTCCTAAGAAATCGCGGTCCATTGAGGGTAATTTTTTCGAGACAATTTACAATAACGTGTTATATACCAAAATTTAAGGAATCTCAAGGCCTCTACGGATTAATGTTTTAAAGAAAATCGTTAGAGCCGTTTTTGAGAAAATAAAAAAAGCTAAAAAAAGTTTAAAAAAAATGTTTTTCTTACATACATTTTGTTAAGGAGGCGTTTATTTTATTTAAAAATACCTTTAATATGAGGTGAAGCACAAGTCTGTAGCAATAATATTTCGCAAGTTACGGACTTACGAAATTTAGCCTTTTCTAGCGGTTTTCCCGCCAAACTATCTTGTTTTTTCAAAAGTCGTAAAGCAAAAGTTTCCTAAATGGACTGGTTTAAAACAATTTTAACGATTCCTTGAACCTACAGTTTGGATACACACTTACATAATTCAATGCTTAGGCAGCGTTAGTTGTTTTGGACTGGCAAAAGAGGCCATTTTCGTTTCTGAATAACTTAAACATGACTTTTTACAGTAATGTGTTATATACCAAAATTTAAGGAATCTCAAGGGCTATACAGTCTAAAGTTTAAAAAAAAATCATTAGAGCCAATTTTGAGAAAAATAAAAAATATCTAAAAAACAATTTAAAAAATTTTTGTTTTGTGCATATTTTTTGAACTATTACATTTACACAAATTAGGGGGCGCTTATAGCATTTAAAAATATCTTTCAAACGAGATTCAGCACAAGTCTGTAGCTTCAGTAGGTCAGAAGTTGCAGCCTTCCGCATTTCAGCTATTTATAGCTGTTTTCCCGCTAAACTAGCGGGTTTTTCCAACAGTGGTAAAACTAAAGATTTTTATATCGATCTGATGAACATCATATCAAATTTTCCAATTTTTACACTTTCACCGCTCTCTCTCCCAAACCAATTAATTTTCTTGAGGTCTTGGAATGCAATCCTTTAAGTTTTAGCAATACCTTTAATTTGGGGTATTACTCATTACGATCGGACTATCACAGAAAGTTTTCAACTTTGCGGCTATATTTAGTAGTCGTCTTCGCACACTCTGATAACCTAGTAGAAACGGACGGACAGATGGACGGGCAGACGGACATGGCTAGATTGACTCGTCTAGTCATGCTGATCAAGAATATGTATACTTTATAGGGTCGGAAACGTCTCCTTCACTGCGTTGCAAACTTCTGTTCTTACCGAAGAATTGAAACAATATCTACGTTTTTTCCTTTTCAAATATCTCTGACACAGTTTAACTCGGAAAACTTAACAAAAATTGATTTTTTTCATTAAACATCGATCTATCGATTTTCACATCGATTTTTTCTCCACCTCTAGATCCTGATCATTAATATATGTATATCACTATGGACGGCAGTCCATACATAGTCCATGTAGTGACGAAGCGCACAAGGAGAGTGTGCGAAGGCGACTACTATATATAGCCGCCAAATTGAAATACTTTATAGGGTCGGAAACGTTTCCTTCTCCATGTTAAATACTTTCGCCAAAAAATTGAACCCTTTTTATGTACGAGTACCGAGAATAACACACAGTACTAAGTTCACTGCGTTGGCGGTGGTGCTAACCCGTTTGTACGGGGTGGCCAAATAATTCTTTCTTCTTCACAGAAGGAAGTAATTCAATTTATAACAAGAAAGGAAGCTAACTTCGGCCAGCCGAAGTTTATATACCCTTGCAGATCGACATTAATTGATCGATCCTTCCTATGGCAGCTATATAATATAGTCATCCAATTTATGTTAAATTTAATTCGAAATTCTAAAATTATAAAATAAGCTTATATTCCAAAGTAGATGAGAATACAATAAAAATTAACAAAGCTATAATTTTGTTCCTAATAATTTCCCTTTAGTTTAGATCGTTCCTATGGGAGCTATATGATATAGTCGTCCGATTTTTCTAAAATTTAATTCGAAATTCAGAACAGTTGAAAAAATGATATTTCCAAGAGCATAAGGTAATATGTCGAAAAACACATAAGTTATAATTTTTTTTCAATTATTTTACCGATTATCCCTATGGGAGCATTAAGATATAGTTGTCCGATCCGGCCGGCTCCGACTTATATACTACCTGCAACAGAAAGACGACTTTTGATAAAGTTTCAGCTCGATAGCTTAAAAACTGAGGGACTAGTTTGCGTAGAAACGGACGGACAGACGGACGGACAGACGGACATCGCTAGATCGACTCGGCTAGTGATCTTGATCAAGAATATATATACTTTATAGGGTCGGAAACGTCTCCTTCACTGCGTTGCAAACTTCTGACTGAAATCATAATACCCTCTGCAAGGGTATAAAAAAACAAGAAAACAAGCTAACTTCGGTTAATTACAAATTACAACCAGAAAGGAAGCTAACTTCGGCCAGCCGAAGTTTATATACCCTTGCAGATCGTTCCTATTCAATTTGAAATTACAAAAATGTTAAATTTAGATTTGCAAACAACAACGAACAAAATTATAGCAGCGCACGTATTATATTGACAATAATTGATCGATCCTTCCTATGGCAGCTATATAATATAGTCATCCAATTTATGTTAAATTTAATTCGAAATTCTAAAATAATAAAATAAACTTATATTCCAAAGTAGAAGAGAATACAATAAAAATTAACAAAGCTATAATTTTGTTCCTATTAATTTCCCTTTAGTTTTCCGATCGTTCCTATGGGAGCTATATGATATAGTCGTCCGATTTTTCTAAAATTTAATTCGGAATTCAGAACAGTTAAAAAAATGATATTTCCAAGAGCATAAGGTTATATGTCAAAAAACACAAAGGTTATAATTTTTTTAAAATTATTTTTCCCATTATTCCTATGGGAGCTATAAGATATAGTTGTCCGATCCGGCCGGCTCCGACTTATATACTACCTGCAATAAAAAGACGACTTTTGGTAAAGTTTCAGCTCGATAGCTTAAAAACTGAGGGACTAGTTTGCGTAGAAACGGACGGACGGACGGACGGACAGACGGACGGACGGACAGACGCCACAGTTTTTCGTGGTTTGTGGGCGTTAGAGGGGGCGTGGCATATCGGCATGAGAAACTTGCTCTGCGTATTAACCCCTAGAATCTGCATGCAAAGTGCATCCAGACGGACGGGCAAACAGACATGGCTAGATCGACTCCGGCTAGTGATCCTGATCAAGAATATATATACTTTAAATGGTCGGAAACGCTTCCTTCTACCTGTTACATACTTTTGCACGAATCTAATATACCCGTTTACTCTACGAGTAACGGGTATACAAATTATATTCCCAAAAGCATTATTATGTCAAAAAACGCCGAAGATATAACTTTTTTCCATAAATTTTCCTATATTTCATATGGGGGCTGTTAGATGTAGTTGTCCGATCCGGCTGGTTCCGACTTATATACTACGGGTGCATGTCATAACGCCCGGTGACATAACGCCCGCAGGCGCTATGTCACTTTTTTTGAGGGCCTTATGACACACAGAAAAGTGTCATAACGCCCTCAGGGAAAATATATTTAACTATTATTTATATAAGTAAAGAAGTCGTATTAAGCTTGAGCGCGCGCATTAAACATTAATGCGGCTTGCACCTTTATTCAAAAAAATTTTTGTCTGCGCCCTACTTAACATTTTATTGAAATTCTTGTAAATGCGAGGAACATAGAATAATATAATAATAAATGTTTGCGTGCGCCCTATTTAACATTTTGTTGAAATTCTTATAAATTATAAATAGAGTAATATAATAAGGATTATTATATAATAGTGTAGCATTGAGTGATATGCCTGTAGTTAAATTTTCAGACAAAAAAAGCGCGGCAGGCAAAAATTTTTTTTCAAAAAAATCGCGCGATTTTTTAGAAAAAAAATTTTTGTCTGCGGTCTAATTAACAATTTATTGAAAAACTTGTAAATGATTTTCAACTATCTGTCTGCAGTATGGGCAGAGCAATAGAGAGTTTTTTGAACGCTGTTCCAGATTTTTGAAGCACTCAAAGCATATTTTGAAGTGCCTACATTTTGAAGCCAGCAACAATTTTGTATTCGAAAGGTTCAACAGCCTCCATATCGCGTGCACGTTGCTTAAAGATCAGTGATTAACTGACTAAAATATGAAAAGCTTGAGAGGTATCATAATAAACGGTACTTCTCTTCTCGGTAATCTCATTGATTCTGAATTCGCTTTACAACATAACAAACAGTAATTCTCTTATCGGTATTCTCATTAACTAAAAATGAATTTTGGAATTTTTTAGAAGTTGCGGGCGTTTAGACACTTTTAAAAGTGTCATAACGCCCGTGGGCGTTATGACACGCACCCATATACTACCTGCTATAGAAAGATGAATTTTGGTAAATTTTCATCCCGAAAGCTTTAAAACTGAGGGACTAGTTTGCGTAGAAACGGACGGACGGACAGACGGACAGATGGACATGACTAGATCGACTCGTCTAGTGATGCTGATCAAGAATATATATACTTTGTGGTGTCGGAAATGCCTCCTTCACTGCGTTGCAAACTTCTGACTGAAATCATAATACCCTCTGCAAGGGTATAAAAACAAGGGAGAACGCCTCGACTATTAGATACCCGTTATTCAGCTAACCAACATTAAAAAAGAATAAACGCGGAAGGTAGTGGTACCACTGCGTATGCAATGCATAAATGTGGGCGATGTGCACATATAAATATACCTATAGGTATAGTATACTATATATTTGAAGGCGTTAAAGTGGGTCTACCTTTTTTAATCATTCGATAGGATTGAGGAAGCAAATACATTTCAGTTTAAACTTGTAATCTAGCTTTAAAACTGTGGGCGCCAAAGCTTCTCACAGTCTGTGGGCGTTTGAAGGGACGTGGCACATTGGCGTGATAAACTTGGTCTGAATAGGAAGCTAGGAACCTAAATCTGAAACCCTAGCCCTCCAGCTCTTATACACACAAAAAAATAAGCTATGTAAAATCAACAGAAAAATAGTAGTTTACTATTTTCTGAATTTTTCATGTATTTTGTTGTTTTCTTTTTTTGGTCATCGAATAGTTTTGAACATTTAAAATAGTAAAAACCTATTTACGAAATGGTCATGTATTTTGTTGTTTTATTCATTTGGCAAATTAATAGTAACGTCTCAATTAATATCGTAGCAAAACTATTTTATTTGTTCGCGAGTATTTTGTTGTTTTATTTTTTGGGGCACTGAATAGTGACACCACAATTAATATCGTAACACAACTATTTTTTTCCTTCATGTATTTTGTTGTTTCAAAAATACAATTATAAACTGTTGGTCAACTATTTTTCTGGACTTAGGGTGGCTTGAGCATCCGACTCATAATCTCTGGGTCGTGAGTTCAAGTCCCGCTTTTGCAGATGATGTTTTTCCTTTTTTTTTTGGTAAATGTTGATTTCAAGTCTATAGATTTTCCTCTACGAAAATCATTCTTCTGTGGCCTACTGGTTAGAGTGCTGGACTCCGATGACTGCCGGCCCCGGTTTGATTCCCAGCGGAGGCAAAAAACCTGACTTGTAAGTTTAAGTATCTGTAAAATGTAAGTGTCTATAAATAGCTTCGATATAAATTAATATAAGAAATTAAATTAAAAATAAAAAAAGTTAAAAAAAAGCAATTTAAAAATACAACAATTTTTTTCGGGTAAAATACTATTTTGTAGGTAATCTCCTATTTTATAGGTAACCTACTATTTTTTGGGCATTGCTCTATTTTTTATTGGTTGGGGCAGTTTTCACTATTAAATCGTTGATTTTACATAGTTTATTTTTTTTTTTGTGTGTAGTTTCTGAGATCTCAGCGCTCACACGGACAGATAGACGGACTTGGCTAGTGATCCTGATAAAGAATATATACTTTATAGGGTCGGAAACGCTTCTTTCTACCTGTTACATACTTTTCACCGAATACAGGTGGTAGTACATAACTGAGTGTTTTTATAATCAAATGAAAACATCTCTTAACGAGGTAAAAAACTGGTGACGACCGCACATTTAACATACAAAAGTTCTGATATCAACATTTGTGACAAAAAATGATACACACATGATTAAATACACTTTTTAAAATTCACTTTTTCGGCACGCTAAAATCTTAAGAAAAAGACAGCCTTTTTCCCTTTATAGACATTAAATATTTCAGCGTGCCTCCCAATAAGAAGTTGTTGCACTTTTCATCGCTCAATTACAGCCAAAAGCGCATTTTTTTGAGAAAATGTTTTATATACTAAAAGTTGAGGAATCACAATGGCTATATAGTTTAAATTAAAAAAGAAATCGTTAGAGCCGTTTTGGAGAAAATAGCCAAAAAGTTTTTTAAAAAAGCAACTTTTAGCCATACATTTTAAACTATTGCATTTAGCCAATTTTACAGAAGGCAACCGTACAACAAACGTTTTTTATATCCTGCTGCTAAACACAGTAAAATTTATTTCAGGATCCTAAAACCACGTTTGGATGCATACAAACAAAGGGACTAATTTTTTCATTTAGGGAAGAAGAAAAATATCTTGTTTTTGGTATAACGATTTTCTGATAAGACCTCTCATATTAAGCGCATTTTCAGTAAGAATACGAGCATAGTGCCAATTATTCCCACTGTCCCCAACAGATCCAAATTTCTAAATTTTCACTTTTACACTTTTATTTAGTAGTCGCCCTCGCACACTCTCCTTGTGCGCTTCGTCACTACATGGACTGTTGTCTATAGTGATTAAAAGATTTTTAGTTAAAACTCATAATAGGGAATTACAACGTTGTGTTATCGACTGTTTTTTTTTTATTAAAATTGCTTTGTTGCATTTGAAATTGGCAATAGTTCAAAATAAGAATACTTATGCTTACAGGTATGACGAAATAAAAAGCAATACTATTAGTGCATAGGCGAGGCCAGTCGGGTAGTTGTCTGCAAGCTATTACTGCGGTTGTTGGACTTCAGGCGCAGATCATTGACAAGTTTGAAAAGCTGATCTTGCTTGGAGAGCAGCTCCCGAGTTCGCTGACAACCATGTTGTAGAGCGCATAGACCAGGATTCCAGCGACAGTATAATCCCTTCCACAAGCGGACAGACCGCACACTGGCTATGGGGCGTAGCACCAGCTCAGCCCCGTGCGTGAACGAGGGAAATAGGGGATTCAAATATTGATCCAGCGAAGAATTTATATGCGTCCACAGGGATGTGGTTTTATGCTTTAAATCTGAAAATAAGTTGAAAATGATTTTTATGAAAATACAAATAATATACTCTTACCTTCGGTCACGCGTTCGGCCTCAGTGTTACAGAGGAAGGTGCCGAAGCGGCACGAGTACAAGTGATCAACGATGGTTATCAGGAAATGCTCATTGAACTCAAAAGCGTTGTTAAATTGCTGACTAACCTGCCACACGCTGTCGATAAATTGCAAAAACACTGGTGACCTATCTGCGTCAGAGTGCTTATTGTCGCCGTGACCAACTCTTTGCTGGAATTTGTGTCCAAAAGAAAGCCACTCCTTCTCTATGAGCACCTCGAAGCCGCGCACAGTACGATAGTGGGGATCGAGCAGAAGCATAGAAAGGGCCGTCAGCTGCGCCGTGCGATCCCAGCCGTCGGAGCAATGAACCACCACGGATGTGCTCATGGTCTCCACCTTGTCCACAATTCTGACGGCGCCAGCCAGGATGCACCGGATATGCTTCAGCCACAGAGTGTTGTCGATAGCCGTCTGCCACTTTGAGTCGTCGGTTGTAGGAAAGCAGGCCTCCTTAACCTTGCGTAAGCTCTCCCGCATCACGTGGATGTTATGAATGTCGAGGAAGTTAATTTCCACATTCTTGTAAGCGTCCTCCGATTCGTAGCCCCCACCCTTAGCCTTGTTGGCAATGGCATTGGCGCTTGGTCGCGCGTCCATTATGGTCAACTTGTCCGACTGTGCGTTCGCCTCCATGATAAAGCTGAGGTATGCCTCATCATCAGAATTTCGTTTGCCACTGACGCCCACCAGGGGCTGGGAGCACCGAGTGATGGTCGCTTGGGTTCGAGGATTCATCCAGGACAGCACCGGCAGGCGGCAACGAGAGCGGAACACAGCCACGCGCCTCAGGAAATCATCGGAAGCCGCCTTAGGCACAGCCCACACCGCTGGATAGCTGTCGCAAATGGCGTAGGTCTCGTTCAGCTTGGTAGCTCGCCACATGTCGTTGGGAACGCCCAATCGCCTTAATTCTGCTAGCGGTTCATACACCATCCATCCGTCCCATCCTCCGTTTCCGTTGGCCGAGTTAGCCGCCGCATGGGCGAAGGCAAAGAGGCGTCCACTGTACGAGAGCGGAAAGGCATTGGCCTGCAGTTTTTCGAACACCGTCCTGCGCGAGTGGTTCTGCTGCTTGTGAGCGAAGCGCAGGTTGCGCATGTCCTTGCAGAAGATCTCGATACCGTAGGAGTTCTCGCCCCGCGACGTGGCACCGCCTATCTTCTCCACGCGAGCAATAACGCCCAGGGGCACGTCGACAACCACTGGTGGCTCCTGATCCCGCAGAGGAAGCGATCGGAAGTAAAGACGGTAGTTGGTGATAGTTAGAGCGCCGAACACGGGTCCGCGGTAGGGACACACGTAGGTTACGTCGTTCTTCTGGTCCTGGTCCTCCTCACCGTCTAGGTAACCAAAGGGCGTGTCTCGCAAAACACCATTCTCCCCGAGCTTGGAGCCCAGCGAACTGGACTTGGAGCTGCTGTCTAGTGAGTTGCTGCTGGCCGTCTTGGAGGCCAACTTGCCCGCAGGACTTGCAGATGAATCCATTGTGGGTAATATTGCTCCAGTATGTCGATAATTGCGCAGCCTGTGTTTTAAAATTTCCAAAGTAGGGATGTGAAAAAAGACATAAACCAATGCATCGATATTTTTCGATATAATAGCTTGTTCAGACATACCCGCTGCACTCACCCGCCGCAACCACTGATGCGAAAGCGGCTGAAAGCGTGAAAGAAGAACAACAACTACAGTATTCTTTCTTAAGTACTCAGATAAGCTAAGTTTTATTACAAGCTCGGACAAACTTTTGTAAAATGTTGGTATCCTAATCTTATTGTAGCATAAAATAATAAATAGCATACGATAATTATAATAGTTTAAAAGACCCATCTGAAATGTTATAAAATATCCATCCGATGACAGCTGACTTGAGGCTATTTAACAAATAGACAGTTACTCATTTCAATTTCAAATTGTGGAGCTGCCAACCGATTTTTTACACCACACACTACCACTACACTGTAGGGGTAGTACTAGGGTAGTACTATCACGATACTATCGCTCCACGCAGAATGTCCATACTAGGGATATTCTTTTAATGTAAATATTGTCGGTATTCCATCAATTAACCACCAAGAACCACAAATATTTAATAGCAAACAATTAAAATTAAACGAGGACGGAAGCTTAGTTCGGCAACCCGATGATTTAAAATCCTTGCAGTCTGCGAAAAGTCTCAAAGTAACAAAAAGAATACTAATTCATTAAAAAAAACACGAAGTCTTCTTAATACAAGGGACAAATTTGGTCCGATTTTACCCTATTGTTCCTATGGGAGCTATAGGATATAGACGTCCGATCGGCAAGCGCCTTTACCCTGATCATGTCAATATCTTTAACACTGCGCGAAATATTCTGAAAAAAATCAAATTTTAACCGATTTCATCCATAGGAATAACTATGGGAGCTATAGGATATAGACGTCCGATCGGCACGCGCTTTTACCGTGATCAAGGTATGCACAAAAAAATACGATTTGGAAAGATTCATGTCAATAGCTTTTACACTGCGCGAAAAATCTTCAGTTTTTGCAAGTTATTTCCTATTGTTCCCATGGAAGCTATAAGATATAGACGTCCGATTGGGTCGATTTTCAAACTTGATCTGCGTACACATGTTTTAGGATGACTGTAAAAGTTTTAAGTCGCTAGCTTTTAAACTGAGCTCGCAAACGGTATTGAAACAGACGGACAGACGGACATCCTATATATCGACGGCTATATCGACTCCCCTATTGATCCTGATCAAGAATATATATACTTTATGGGGTCACAAACTTCTGACCAAAATTATAATACCCTCTTCAAGGGTATAATAGAAAGTTTGGCAAAGGGCACTGTCAGGTGAAACTTTTCTTACCTCGTCCAACGGCTCGGATCTCGGAAAATAATTGTTATGGTCTGCCAAAATGAGCAGATGCCGATACTAGAGATGAGCTGGGGAAGGAAAACTGGATCCGGAGTCGTGCTGGTTCATAGCGGAATCTACCAGTTCCGCTAGGTTTAAATTTCGGAGAACTCTCTCTCGAAATTCCAATTGAGCAGACTACAAGGGAGGATATACTCCGCGGCTATCAACAGCAGGTTCGCAGTCCTTGCTTCCTTTTATTATAAGGTTATCTTCAAGTCTGTAAAATAAATAAATACTGTATGCCAATTATCGTGGTCGTACACACGCTTGAGGATAACGATAGCTAGCCGGAATTCGATGGTTGGATCACCGAAAAGAAGACATAACATAATCTAAGAGGGTCTTTTTACAGAGATCCAACCACCATCCGTTGAACGGATGGTCTATAAGGTTTTGCCGTTCCGATAATATTCCAGTTAGTTCCCCTTCAAAATTTGACGGACTTTGACGGACTATTGTATGCGATAGTTAGCCGATGATTTTTCGGTGCAACTCTGAATTCTTCCTCCTGACGGTGAAAATTGGAACGTTATCTACGAAAACACATTCAAACCAATGGCAGGAAAAAATTTAATAGGGTCTTTCCACAGCGAGCCTTCCACATCCACCATCCGTTGAACGGATGGTCCATAAGGTTTTGCCGTTCCGAAAATTTTCCAGTTAGTTCCCCGTTAAAATTTGACGGACTTTGACGGGCTCTTTTATGCGATAGTTGGCCGATGATTTTTCAGTGCAACTCTGAATTCTTCCTCTTGACTGTGAAAATTGGAACGTTGACTACGAAAACATATTCAAAACAATGGCGGGAAAAAATTTAAAAATGTTTAAGCTTGTTGATTTTTGGAAATTCATTATTAATATTTAGTTTGTTGTAAGCGAAAAGGCTATTGCACGCAAATTGTAATGGGTGGGCCAAAATTAAAGCTATTCTGGGACCGAAAACATTATTTTTTGCTGAGAAGATTCAAAACATATTGTGCAATACTTAAGTAATCACCAATTTTAGTTACAAGTGCAGTATATATTACTATAATGTTTAATATTGCTTTAAATGACCAAACAGCACACAATTGGTTTTGTTTACATTTTTGCTCTATTAATATTGGCTAGACAGTAGCGCAGTAAGAACGGAGTGTGGGGGTACGGGAGGTTAGGCTCTCCCCCGTCAGCAATTTGTATGCAGATTTGTTATAGGATATGCTCTAACATTGGATATATGTTTTAAATTATTATCGTATGCAATTCATTTTGTTTTATTCTACAATAAGATTAGGAGAACAACATTATACAACTGTTTTCCCACGTTAAGACCCCCCTTTAATTATTTTGACATGGGCAACTGCTCTTCAAGTCAGCTGTTATCGGATGGTGGAAGGTGGATGGTGGATGGAAGCTCTGTGGGAACACGAATTTCACATTTGTCAAAAATCCCAACCGTTTCACACGGATGGACTCTATGGGAAGAGGCTATAAAAATGTTTAAGCTTGTTGATTTTTGGAAATTAATTGCATTCATTCATTGCAAGCAAATTGTTATGGGTGGTCCAAAATTTAAGCTAGTCTGGGACCAAAAACATTATTTTTTCTGAGAAGATTCAACAAATATTGTGCAATACTTAAATAATCACCAATTTTTGTTATATACTATAAAGTTTATGCTCCTTTAAAGTTTAATGTTGCTTTAAATGACCAAAAAGCACACAATTGGTTTTGTTCACATTTTTGCACTATTAATATTGGCTAGACAGTGGCGTAGTAAACACGGAGCGTGGGGGTAAGGGAGGTTACGCTCTCCCCCGTCAGCAATTTGTATGCAGATTTGTTTAAGGATATGTTCTAACATTGGATATATGTTTTAAACTATTATCGCATGCTATTGTTTTTTTTTATTCTAACGGGTGTTTTTTTTAGAGGTATAGAACTTTAAGATGCAATAAAACATGAATTTTTGACATGAATTTTTTTTATTCGAAAGATAATCTTGTGGCATTACATTTTATATATGATTTCTGGCATATGACCGCCACGGCTGGCTCGGATGTAGTCCAATCTGGGCGTCCAATTTTCGATGACTTTTCCCAACATTTGCGGCCGTATATCGGCAATAACACGGCGAATTTTGTCTTCCAAATGGTCAAACGTTTGTGGCTTATCCGCATAGACCAGTGACTTTACATAGCCCCACTGAAAGTAGTCTAGCGGTGTTAAATCCCAAGATCTTGGAGGACAATTCCTAGGTCCAAAACGGGAAATTAGGCGGTCACCAAATGTGACCGTTTGTTGTCACCCTTTACAATAAGATTGGGAGAACAACATTATACAACTGTTTTCCCGAGTTGAAGCCCCCTTTAATTATTTTGACATGAGCAACTGCTCTTCAAGTCAGCTTTTATCGGATGGTGGAAGGTGGATGGTGGATGGAAGTTCTGTGGGAACACAAATTTTACATTTGTCAAAAATCTTAACCGTTTCACACGGATGGACTCTATGGGAAGAGGCTATAATAGTGAAAAGAGATAAATGTCTTCCCACAGAGATCCATCCACCATCAACCATCCGTTGAATGGTCCATAAGGTTTTGCCCCCATCCAAATTTTACCGACTTTGACGCGGACTCTTTTATGCGATAGTTTTAGCGGTGCAACTTTAATAGCGTCTTCCCGTAGAGTCCATCCGAATTGAAAAATCCTGCTGATCCGCCTGATTGCTCTTCGGTGTCTGCGACTACAGCACCAGTACTTATGTGCGTCAATTTAGCGTCGGTGACTTTAGCGGCGATTGTGGAGCGGTGGAATCTGGAACACTGGGCCAATTTTTATTTTTTTATTTCTGGGGCTTTTGGGGGCCAAATCGAACAATTTTAAATGCAAAATTGTTTAGAATGAAATTATCTTTCGATCTAGGTAATTTGCGAGTCTGGACGATGTTCGGAAGTATGAAAAAAATGCATTCAAAAAATCGATTCCCCACATTTTGGGAAATATCTCCACTCGCAGAGCGTGTGCCACACTGCGCGCTAGCTTACCTTAAAGGTCGTCTTTTGAAGGACATATGAGGAAAATTGCATCAAAAAATTGTCGTCAGTTTTTGAGAAAATCAGTTAACAGTGGACCAACCTCTGAATCCGCCCATACAAAAAAAGTCCTTAAAAATCAATTTATCCATCACTTTTTTCACAGAGCGTGTGCCACAATTCCGAGTTTATAGGATGATGGGGGGTTAATTAAGCTATGTTCCTGGAAAATTTCATTAAAAAAGTATCGTCAGTTTTCGAGAAAATCGCCTAACAGTGTTTGAATTTTGAACGGATATTAGAATACCGCCAATTTCAGTACAGGAACCATGGCCAGCTATGACATGAACCGCAGTATCCGACACTACAACCGACTTACAAATTAAATATCGACGCTAACTTAAAAATAATTATTTCTCCTTTCACAGAGCGTGTGCCATGTCAGTGCCAAAATCAGAAATTAAATTAACTAACTACAGTAAAAGTTTCATTAAAATATTATCGTCAGTTTTCGAGATATTTGACAATCTGTTTGGCGGTATGGGGAAATACCCCTAGTGGTAATCGGGTGCCTTAGTATTTCGACGCTAACTTAAAAATAATTATTTCTCCTTTCACAGAGCGTGTGCCATGTTGCACGGTATCCCAAAAAATCAGAAATTAAATTAACTACCTACAGTAAAAGTTTTATTAAATGATTATCGTCAGGTTTCGAGATATTTGACAAACATTTAAGCTGAGTGGGCAAATGCCGCCAATGGCCATCGGGGGCTTCGTGTGTATATTTTTGCTCTTAGTGTAGACACTAACCATACTAATACATCGATAGTCATTCGATATTTGGCGCTACTGAGCACTAGACATTTTAAATTTATATATTCTATTAAGCTATAACCTTTGTAATATCTCGCCCACTAACGCTCGTTCGTAGCTGACCATTTTGACGATTATTTTATCAAAATCGGTTCTGCCGTTCCCGAGATATCCTCTATTTTACTCTTAATTGCCGAGATTCGCAGTTTTTACTATGCAGTCCTCGTTATATCGCGGGACTTACAACACTGTTGCACTTATGTACTTCTATTGCAAACCGCGAAAAATGTACAAGTCATAAAGTCGAATATTAAAGTAAAAAATTTTAAATGAGCGAAAAAATTAATAAAAGTAAAAAGGGCGGTAGCGAGCGGCCGGATAAGAGATTAGAAAACCCCAACATTGAAGTTCAAGAGGTGTTCTGTAAGTATTTTACCGTTATATGTGTATAAATATATATTACAATAGTAATAATAACCAATGTTTTTCAGAATTTTAAATTTTATTTCGGCTGCGAAATGTCAAGGAAGCGTAAAGAGCGTGAAGAGTCCTCATCGTCGGAAAGCGAGGAAGAAGCTCCTCGTCCCCGCCGAAGAGGAAACCGCAGTTCTAAGGCCCGGCAAAAAAAAGACATCGACCTAGATGTCAGCGAGTTACATATCGAAGATGAATTGCCGGGCCCAAGTTCGAAATCTAAGAGTACGAATAAAAATTAAATGAATAAATTAATAAATTAATAAATGAATAAATGAAAATCGTTTTGAAGCTATCGAGATGAAACTTTACCAAAAGTCGTCTTTCTATTGCAGGTAGTAAATAAGTCGGAACCAGCCGGATCGGACAACTATATCTTATAGCTTCCATAGGAATAATCAAAAAAATAATGGAAAAAAAATTATATCTTCGTTGTTATTTGACATATTACATTTTGCTCTTGGGAATATAAATTTTTTAACTGTCCCGAATTTCGAATTAAATTTTAGAAAAATCGGACGACTATATCTTATAGCTGCCATAGGAACGATCGGAGAAGTGAAGGGAAATTAATAAAAACAAAATTATAGCTTTGTTAATTTTTATTGTATTTTCTTGTACTCTGGAACATAACTTTATTTTATTATTTCAGAATTTCGAATTAAATTTATCATAAATCGGACGACTATATTATATAGCTGCCATAGAAGGACTGGTCTTTCTGGTTTTTTATTAAGTTTGGTAGTTACAAATAGTAAAATGTAAAAAGTAACAAACACTTATTCATTTTAGAAATCAGTACAAGGAAAGTAGTCGTCGACCTGTAGATCTCTCGAGTAATGGTAATTTCGTCTATTTAGGATTCCAAGATTCAATTTTAACTTTAGGCTTAAACGTTGTGGGTCTGTTGTTGTTGTGTGTTTCAAAATATGTCGTCAGGAAACAGTTATCAGTACTGGATCATTGCGCAGGAACAAATCATAATTGAACTTGGGCGGAACGCTTGCGTTCGAATATATCTTCTATGGTGGAAGAGACGTCGCTGGACTTCTTGGCGGCGTCGACCTTGAAATGCAGACCACTCAGGCCGTAGTAGTCGACCAGGGGCCTCTTCTGCTTATAATATGGTAAGTCGCACTGCATCGCACCACAATGTAATCGGTCTAAGAAAATAATGAAAAATATAATATTATAATCATAGTTAAATCTGAATAACTGCAACTCACATTGGCTTGCAACAGTTTTTCTTGGCCTCGAACTTCGACTCTAACGACGATATTAGAGTCGAAGTTCCAGGCCAAGAAAAACTGTCCTCGTTATGAATTTCATTGGCCAAGTTTGCGACATCCCGCCGCGCCGTCGATAAGTCCTATGCCATGTCATCCACAACTTGCTTCTTGGCCTGCTTCTCCTGGTTGAACTTTTCCATCTTCTCCCTGTCCTCCAGGGCATCCTCCTTGTCCTGCACGCTGCGTTCCCAACGCTCAACGTTCTCTGCAAGGCAAATCATTAATTCATAATTCAGGGAACACTTTTTAGGTACTTACTTTTCGTGTCCTTCTGTATCTCGAAGTCCAGCTGCGAATTAATGGAATGTATCTGCTGCTTGAACCCGGCCCGCTTTCGCGCTTGCTCCTGCTGCATAACCAGATCTCGCTCCTCATACTGCCGGATGTTCTTCACCTCCAGGTCATAACCTGACATGATGACCTCACGCGTCCTTCACTTCCTACGGATTTTAGATCGTCGTCGATTGTGGGTCGCTTCCCGGGGGGTGGGGGAGGGGGTGGCTGGGGCGCAAGCATTGATCAGCAGCTTGGTGCATTGCGATACACATTTCAATGTGGGGTATCCGTAGGGGAACTTGCATTTTCATTCGCTGAGCGTCCCGATTTTGTCTGAAAACAGATAAGTTTGTTATTATATCACATTCTTTGGTGTAGGCTTTTCGGACGGTTATCAGGCCCTCAGGACGTAAAGGAGTTGCTCAGCTTGCAGTCAGAGACCTTAAGGAGAGTTTCCTCGTCATTAGCCTCTAGCCAAGAATTATCGCTGCGACGCATATACTCCAGCACCGTGTAGATGGATTTCCGTTTGTCATGAAAATTAATATAAGAAAATTAATATAAGTTTTAAATGTTTATAATTTGTATGATTGTATTAGGGAAATTATACAGTGAGCTATTCTGATAATTTTTCTAAATTGATTAATTTGAACTCTACACACAAAAAAAAAACTATGTAAAATCAACGATTTAATAGTGAAAACTGCCCCAACCCATAAAAAATAGAGCAATGCCCAAAAAATAGTAGGTTACCTATAAAATAGTATTTTACCCGAAAAAAATTGTTGTTTTTTTAAATTAATTTTTTTAACTGTTTTTATTTTTAATTTAATATAACAAATTAATTTATATCGAAGCTATTTATAGACACTTACATTTCACAGATACTTAAACTTACAAGTCAGGTTTTTTGCCTCCGCTGGGAATCGAACCGGGGCCGGCAGTCATCGGAGTCCAGTACTCTAACCAGTAGGCCACAGAAGAATGATTTTCGTAGAGGAAAATCTATAGACTTGAAATCAACATTTACCAAAAAAAAAAAAAAGGAAAAACATCATCTGCAAAAGCGAGACTTGAACTCACGACCCAGAGATTATGAGTCGGATACTCTAGCCACCCTAAGTCCAGAAAAATAGTTGGCAAACAATTTATAATTGTAATTTTAAAACAACAAAATACATGAAGGAAAAAAATAGTTGTGTTACGATATTAATTGTGGTGTCACTATTCAGTGCCCCAAAAAATAAAACAACAAAATACACGAGAACAAATAAAATAGTTACTATTAATTTGCCAAATGAATAAAACAACAAAATACATGACCATTTCGTAAATAGGTTTTCTACTATTTTAATTGTTAAATACTATTCGATGACCCAAAAAATAAAACAACAAAATACATGAAAAATTCAGAAAATAGTAAACTACTATTTTTCTATGTTGATTTTACATAGCTTATTTTTTTGTGTGTAGAACACGACATTCAAAAAGATTCTTTTAATTGTGGAATTTTTGTTTTACAATTCGCAAAATGCTACATGGAGGGTTTATCAATGATAAATTTACAGCCAGCTTATTTGTTTCGAACATACATTTTTGAGAAACTAATAAGATATGGTGATTCCCTATATAATATTTGTTTGCATTGCTGCAAATCAACAAGTTTTGAAGATCACGTTTTGTGCTCCAAGTGTAGGAGAAGTATTTGCAATCGATGCACCCTTGATTACTATAAAAACCTACCTAATCTTAGGTGTCTTCTTTGCGAAGCATTAGAGCAGAGGAATGCAGACTTAACTGGCTGAGAACGTTAGCGATGTGAGCAACTGTGCTCGCCAGAGTCTTTACCCACTGATCTGTTGCATACATTTGGCTGAGAACCTGCGACTGCGTTTGATGATCAGATTTTGTTTGCCAAATGTCGTCGAAATATTTGCAAGCGATGCACCGATAATTTTTATAAAAATCCACGTAAGCATCCTACGTGTTTTATTTGTAGAGCAATATAAGAGGATGTAGGCTGAAGATGCTGAGCACGCAATCGTGCTCTCCACAGTCTTTACCCTATCTTTTGATTTGTCTTATAAGTTATTTTCGATGTGGTTGAGCGTTGAATGAATTCGTGTCGAATCTGAGTATGATCATTTCCATCTTTGACTTCGTTGAGACGCGTATCCCTCCATTTGTGTTGATCACTATCCACATTTGATGCGGTCGAGAAACGTTTCCTTAGCTTAGTGTCGACTTGACATTCTCATTGATACCACCATTTCATCCGCTCCAGAGCATTTGAAATAGCTTTAAGAGCTCGTGGACTATGCCTACTGGGGACACCACGTAAAAAAAAGTGCGCCAATCACACTACTTCAGTGGTGGTGTGGAAACGTGTGTACACACAAAAAAATAAGCTATGTAAAATCAACATAGAAAAATAGTAGTTTACTATTTTCTGAATTTTTCATGTATTTTGTTGTTTTATTTTTTGGGTCATCGAATAGTATTTAACAATTAAAATAGTAGAGAACCTATTTACGAAATGGTCATGTATTTTGTTGTTTTATTCATTTGGCAAATTAATAGTAACTATTTTATTTGTTCTCGTGTATTTTGTTGTTTTATTTTTTGGGGCACTGAATAGTGACACCACAATTAATATCGTAACACAACTATTTTTTTCCTTCATGTATTTTGTTGTTTTAAAATTACAATTATAAATTGTTTGCCAACTATTTTTCTGGACTTAGGGTGGCTAGAGTATCCGACTCATAATCTCTGGGTCGTGAGTTCAAGTCTCGCTTTTGCAGATGATGTTTTTCCTTTTTTTTTTTTTGGTAAATGTTGATTTCAAGTCTATAGATTTTCCTCTACGAAAATCATTCTTCTATGGCCTACCGGTTAGAGTACTGGACTCCGATGACTGCCGGCCCCGGTTCGATTCCCAGCGGAGGCAAAAAACCTGACTTGTAAGTTTAAGTATCTGTGAAATGTAAGTGTCTATAAATAGCTTCGATATAAATTAATTTGTTATATTAAATTAAAAATAAAAACAGTTAAAAAAATTAATTTAAAGAAACAACAATTTTTTTCGGGTAAAATACTATTTTATAGGTAACCTACTATTTTTTGGGCATTGCTCTATTTTTTATGGGTTGGGGCAGTTTTCACTATTAAATCGTTGATTTTACATAGTTTTTTTTTTTTTGTGTAGGCAGATTTAATAAGATCTTCATTTTGAAATCCATAATCATCAAGCTGACATGGAACATTTGTTGTTGTCACATCATTATTATAATGGACTAAAGCAGTTAATGCGGCGTCTAAGATAAAATTAGATAGCCACTTTTTGTTCTGCAGTGTTAGAATATCATTTAGTTCAATGTGAAACACAAAACGAGAGCTATTCAAAGCATGTACAGACTCGAAGAGAGACTTACATGCTAACACGTAAAAACGATCATCTCGAACAAAATCGTTTATTTTAAATAATTCATAGATAACTTTCTTAAAATTATCTTCCATTTTAAAACTGTTATCACTATGGACGGCAGTCCATGTAGTGACGAAGCGCACCAGGAGAGTGTGCGAAGGCGACTACTATTATATAGCCGCAGAATTGAAAATCTGCTGTAATGGTCCGATCCTCGCGAGTGATACATCAAATTAAAGGTATTGCTAAAACTTAAAGGATTGCATACCAAGACCTCAAGAAAATCAATTGGTTTGGGAGAGAGAGCGGTGAAAGTGTAAAAGTGAAAATTTAGAAAATTTATTTATTGGCCCCCCGCAATACGTTATTTGTATTCCCACTGAAAATGCGCTTAATATGAGGGGTCATATCAGATCAATCAATATCAATCGGACGCTCCGTTCAAAAGTTATACCGAAAACAAATTTTTGTGGGCCTACTCAAAATGAAATTTTAATTCTGTTTGTCAGTTTGTCCAAAACATGTTTTTTAATTTCTGAAAATTTGATATGATGTTCATCAGATCGATATAAGAAACTTTAGTTCTACCACTTTTGGAAAAACCCGCTAGTTTAGCGGGAAAACAGCTATAAATAGCTAAAATATGGAAGGCTGTAACTTAAAACTAAACTACTGAAGCTACAGACTTGTGCTGTGTCTCGTTTGAAAGGTATTTTGAAAATCTATAAGCGCCTTGTATATGTAATTTGTGTAAATGTAATAGTTAAAAAGATATGCACAAAACAAATTTTTTTTAAACTTTTTTTTTAGCTATTTTTATTTTTTTCAAAAACGGCTCTAACGATTTTCTTTAAAACTTTAGACTGTATAGCCCTTGAGATTCCTTAAATTTTGGTATATAACACATTACTGTAAAAAGTCACGTTTAAAAGTTATTCAGAAAGGAAAATGGCCACTTTTGCTAGCCCAAAACAACTAACTCTGCCTATGCATTGAATTTTGTAAGTGCGGATCCAAACTGTAGGGTCAAGGAATCGTTAAAATTGTTTTAAACCCGTCCATTTACGAAACTTTTGTTTTACGACTCTTAAAAAAACAAGCTAGTTTGGCGGGAAAACAACTAGAAAAGGCTAAATTTTGTAAGTAAGTAACTTGCGAAAAATTAATGCTACAGACTTGTGCTTCACCTCATATTAAAGGTAATTTTAAATAAAATAAACGCCTTCATAACAAAATGTATGTAAATGCAATGGTTAAAAAACCATAAGCAAAATAATTTTAAATAATGTTTTTTTTTTAGCTTTTTTTTATTTTTCTCAAATACGGCTCTAACGATTTTCTTTAAAACAATAATCCGTAGAGGCCTTGAGATTCCTTTAATTTTGGTATATAACACGTTATTGTAAAAAGTTACGTTTGAAAATTATTTAAATACAAAAATGGCCAATTTTGTTAGCTTAGAACAACTAATCCTGCTCGAGCATTTAAATTTGTTTGTGCGTACCCAAACTGTAT
The DNA here is from genome assembly GCA_037075245.1 of Drosophila mimetica. Lineage (NCBI taxonomy): Eukaryota > Metazoa > Arthropoda > Insecta > Diptera > Drosophilidae > Drosophila > Drosophila mimetica. The sequence goes on along the minus strand of JBAMCH010000007.1, from coordinate 27,301,048 downwards.
TTTAAACCGTTCCATATAGAAAACTTTTTTTTACGACTTTGACAAAACCCGCTAATTTAGCGGAAAAAAAACGCTAGTACACGATCCTATTGAAGCAAAAGTATGAAGATATGATATGACTCATGTTTAAAACAAAAACCCCTGATATCAAACAAAAACACCTCTTAACGAGGTAAAAACTAGTGATACACTTTTTAAAATTTATTTTTTCGGCACTCTGCAATAGTTCGTGTGTTCTTAAAAACTAGTCTAGCCTTTTACCCTTTATAGGCATTGCAGAGTTCCGAAAAAATACATTTTAAAAAGTGTATTTAATCATGTGTGTAATCATCTTTCGTCACAAATGTTGATATCAGAACTTTTGTATGTTGAAGGTGCGATCGTCACTAGTTTTTACCTCGTTAAGAGGTGTTTTTGTTTGATTTTCTAGAGTATAGGAATGATCCAATTGAATTGTATCATTCAACTCTTTTAAACGACAGGATTGCAAATGCTCTTCACGAACCTTGTTTAGTTCAGAAAAATCACTTTTAAATAATCCCACTTTAAGCTTTTTTGGCCCTTTTTCTGCCAACTTTCTTTGAATGATGACAGTTTTTTGTCTGACATTTCTCTAAGAACTGCTTTCCTTTTAAAGGTAGGTTTTTTCGGCTTTGCCCTTATTACTTTTCCATGGGTCAGAGGGGAACCAGAATATTCTAGTTCAATTTGACGAACCACAGTTTTTGAAAGGTCGTCCATTTTTCGGATAAATCTTCCCAATTTTATACCTTGGTTCGATTTAACGACACTGCTTTTCAGTATCTTAAAAAATGACTCGATTGGACCATTGGTAGGGCTTTTATTGCTATTATCAATATAAATGCCTATAACATTGGTCCAAAATGGAGCAAAGACTATATATTTTCCCAAAATAACATCAACCATTTTTGGATGGAAATAAATATTTTTTTGGTCAGTTTCTGTCTGCATTGAAATGGTTTTCGATATTTCCAAAGCAAAACTATTAAATAGAAGCTTAAATTCACTTTTATCCGCTATTGTTTTTAGGGATTCATCTTGAATTTTCATTTCTGGCTTATCAAGTTTTTCATACTGGCTCAAATCAAAACTTGCTGATCTACCTCCTGATAAATAAGATATAGCGTCTACAACTTTATTATTTATAAAAGGAGATAAAAGAATGGTGATTACGTTGCAAAACCATTCCTCTAAATTCTTAATATTAATAATATTATAGGCCAGCCCAAGAGCATTTCTGATAAAATCCCGCAATTCAATGTTTGCCAATCCAACAGTTTTGTCGATATCGGCACACATTATTTTAGCATAATGACTTGTACAAAATTGAACACATACAAAAGGAAACATAGAATGTCGGCCGTATAAAAAGCCAAATCACATTCCATTGTATTCGGCAATATCCAAACCGTTAAATTCTTTGCTCGTATCATAGCAAACCTAACATCGGTTATTATGCGTTTGCATATTGGACGCTTGATTTTATTGGCTCTACAAAACATATTAAATTCACATAAAAAGCGACCAATACCATAGGCGCCGTGATTTGATAAAATGGCATGAGCCACATGTAACACCGTTTTCGTTATTAACTTTTGGCGTTTCCATAATCAGAGAAGTCTTTAAGACTTCATCGTTTAAAGGACTAGGACTGCCACTCTTAAGGTTACAATTCCTTAAAATTCTTGTATAAGCGATTATTACTTTTTTTTTCCACATTTTGGAATAGTCATTTCTTTGAAAGAAACTAGACTTTTTAGTCAGACTAATATCTCTAAAAATATTGAGAATTATTTTAAAATCTTCTTCTTGTAGAACACCTGTGGGTTTATAAAGACCCTTTTCTATTGCTATGCAAATAGCTTTCGATATAACTCCGGTAATAAGTCTAAAATTAAAAGAAAACTATTACAACTAAATTCAACATATAAAAATATTTTAAAAATGTGCGCTTAGAAACAGGGACCGAAAATAACTGTTATTCTAAATTGTTCTTAAAAAAAAATCATGCAGATAGAATAGTCCTAAAAATTTTTTAAATGCACCACAATTTTTGTTAACCATTGTAGTTTACAAAACCGTAATGATTTTTATTTTTATAGAAAGAAGAAAGCGTTTTCGATCCTATAAAGTATATATATTCTTGAGCAGGATCACTAGCCAAGTCAATCTAGCCATGTCCGTCTGTCTGTCTGTCCGTTTCTAGTCTCTCAGTTTTGAAGCTATTCGGATGAAACTTTCCCAAAAGTTTTCTTTCTTGCAGGTATAAGTCAGATCCAGCCGGATCGGAACACTATATCTTATAGCTCCGATAGGAAAGATCGTAAAAATAATTTTAAAAATATTATAGCTTCGATATTTTTTGGACATGTAACCTTCTACTTTTGGAAATAACATTATTTTAATAATTCTGAATAACGAATTTAATTTTAGAAAAATCGGACGACTATATCATATAGCTCCCATAGGAACGATCGGAACGATCTCTTCTACTCTGGAATATAACTTTATTTTATTATTTCAGAATTTCGAAATGAATTGTACATAGATCGGACGACTTTATTATATAGCTGCCATAGGAATGATCAATCAATTATTGTCAAAATAATACAATAATTGCTATGATTTGGTTTGTTGCAAATCTAAATTCAGATTTTTGTAATTTGTAATTAAATAGGAATTAACTGGGTATATAGACTTCGGCTGGCCGAAGTTAGCTTCCTTTCTTGATTTCACATTTGCTCAGAGAAGTAATTTCCAACTATTCTGAAATATATGTACAGCTGCGAAAAAATAATAGCACCACTTAAACAATAAGGAAAAACAAGCCTATGTTAATGCTAGGTCCATGCACAATAAATGGTTGTTTTGGTACCATGTTTTTGGTTAATTTAGGTGTTTAGAAGACACTTGACTTATAATCTCTTCCCACCCAAGTTACCTTCGCCCTCACAAATTCTCATATTTTTACGGAAATTAATTTGTAAGTTTCTTTGATGAGCCTTATACCCTTGTAAATATGTGGAATACTAATGAAGATAAAAAGAAACACTGCTTATATAAAAATCCACGTTTTTCACATATTTTTTGGAAATTAAAAACCTGGGTCGAAGTGGTGCTATTATTTTTTTCGCCACTGTATATACGTATCATTTACATTAAAATAGCCAGATGGGTCAAGTTAAAGTTTTTAAAGAGTTCAGATTTGCTTTTCCCCATTATTATTGCCTAAAAACTCTCAAGAGAAGCACGCAAAAATAGAAAGACGCCAAATACAGAGGTGGTCAGAAGTATTTCTTACGTATAATTTGTGCAAATACTTTTGACCACCCCTGTACTTGGCGTCTTTAATGTGCAAATACTTTTGACCACCCCTGTATATGTGTGTTCAATGTACATAGATTCTTATTAGGTCTGAGTTAGAATAAATCTAAGAGACTTTATCCCAGAGCACATGTTTGTACACATAGGAGAACATTGCTATGCTTTCTACCCGTTACACATGTACATATGTGCAAAAAACTAAAAACACTTGCCGCTTGCTTAAAAACTTATCCTCCGGCTCCTTCTACCAAGAAACGAACTCTGCATTCGGAAACACTGAAATAACCATTACATTATAAGCCAATATTACCAAAAAACTGTAATTTTACTTACTCGTTTATCTCAAAACACATTCGTATAATATAACGGGGAATTGTAAATAGTGCTGCCAGATTGTTTTGTAAGTCCCGCGATATAACGAGGGCTGCATAGTAAAAACTGCGAATTTCGGCAATTAAGAGTAAAATAGAGTATATCTCGGGAACGGCTGAACCGATTTTGGTAAAATAATCGTCAAAATGGTCAGCTACGAACGAGCGTTAGTGGGCGAGATATTACAAAGGTTATAGCTTAATAGAATATATGAATTTAAAATGTCTAGTGCTCAGTAGCGCCAAATATCGAATGACTATCGATGTATTAGTATGGTTAGTGTCTACACTAAGAGCAAAAATATACACACGAAGCCCCCGATGGCCATTGGCGGCATTTGCCCACTCAGCTTAAATGTTTGTCAAATATCTCGAAACCTGACGATAATCATTTAATAAAACTTTTACTGTAGTTGGTTAATTTAATTTCTGATTTTTTGGGATACCGTGCAACATGGCACACGCTCTGTGAAAGGAGAAATAATTATTTTTAAGTTAGCGTCGAAATAATGAGGCACCCGATTACCATTAGGGGTATTTCCCCATACCGCCAAACAGGTTGTCAAATATCTCGAAAACTGACGATAATAATTTAATGAAACTTTTACTGTAGTTAGTTAATTTAATTTCTGATTTTTTGGGATACCGTGCAACATGGCACACGCTCTGTGAAAGGAGAAATAATTATTTTTAAGTTAGCGTCGATATTTAATTTGTAAGTCGGTTGTAGTGTCGGATACTGCGGTTCATGTCATAGCTGGCCATGGTTCCTGTACTGGAATTGGCGGTATTCTAATATCCGTTCAAAATTCAAACACTGTTAGGCGATTTTCTCGAAAACTGACGATAATTTTTTAATGAAATTTTCCAGGAACATAGCTTTATTAACCCCCGGTCATCCTATAAACTCGGAATTGTGGCACACGCTCTGTGAAAAAAGTGATGGATAAATTGATTTTTAAGGACTTGTTTTGTATGGGCGGATTCAGAGGTTGGTCCACTGTTAACTGATTTTCTCAAAAACTGACGATAATTTTTTGATGCAATTTTCCTCATATGTCCTTCAAAAGACGACCTTTAAGGTAAGCTAGCGCGCATTGTGGCACACGCTCTGCGAGTGGAGATATTCCCCAAAATGTAGGAAATCGATTTTTTGAATGCATTTTTTTCATACTTCCGAACATCGTCCAGACTCGCAAATTACCTAGATCGAAAGATAATTTCATTCTAAACAATTTTGCATTTAAAATTGTTCGATTTGGCCCCCAAAAGCCCCAGAAATAAAAAAATAAAAATTGGCCCAGTGTTCCAGATTCCACCGTTCCACAATCGTTGCTAAAGTCACCGACGCTAATTTGACGCACATAATTATGTTGATGATATCGTAGCCCGCCTGCATGGAATTGCGTTTGACAGCAATGTAATGACTTCAAGTCTCGAAATCTGTGGATTTGATTTGGCTGAAATTAATTCAGAAATTACTTACTTTACTTACTTTGCGATGCCGTGCAAGTTGGCCCAACCTCTGTGAGAGCTGTATTAATTATTTAAGGTTTGCATAGAAAATGTTTAAATTTTGATGGCGGATGTCATGGATCCATACGGTTTCCCGCTGGATGACCAGTATGACCGCGTAGAAAGGCCACAATTAAAAAAATCGAATTTCTTGAAATCTGTGGGTTTGATTTTCTTTAAATTAATACAGAAAATAGCTATAAGTATGCCGCTTCTTACGGGATACCGTGCAAGTTGGCACAACCTCTGTGAGAGCTGTATTAATTATTTAATGTTTGCATAGAAAATGTATGGATATTTACATATGTAGATGATGTCATGGCTGTAAGGTGTCTCGCTGGCGCAGTCAGCGGGAAATGGCCAATTTCAAAATTTGACCATTTAACCCCCACACTCTAAATCAATTTTCTCGAAAACTGTGGGTTTAATTTTCATGAAATTTTCACAAAACGTTCTTAGGAGGATCCATAATCTGCCCATTTACCGTGCATGTTGGCACAACCTCTATGAGTGGAGCCCCAGACAAATTAATTTTTGGCCCCCTTTTTTGTATGGGAAAAAATCCGAGGATGGTTCACTGTTAGGCGTTTTACTCAAAATCTGTCGGTTTGATTTTGATGAAACTTTCAGACAAGAAGCTTGAATTAACGCTTAATAACCTGGTTTAGCGTGCATATTGGCACAACCTCTTTGAGGGGAGCAGTTAACCAAATAGTGGATACCCGATTTTTCGAATGCATTTTTGAAACACTTGCAGACCTCGGATTTGGCCCCAACCTATATAGATCGATAGATATTTCAATTCTAAACAATTTTGCATCAAACATTTTTCAATTCGGCCTCCAAATAGCGAGAAAAACTTAAAAAATAAATATGGCCCCAGTGTTACAAATTCCACCGTTCCACTTTCGTTGTAACTGGTCGACGCTATTTTGACGTACATCCGTCAAAGTCCGTCAAATTTTAACGGGGAACTAACTGGAACATTTTCGGAACGGCAAAACCTTATGGACCATCCGTTCAACGGATGGTGGATGGTGGTTGGATCTCTGTGGGAAGACCCTATACATTCTTCATTTTGACTGTTAAAATTGGAACATTGACTGCGAAAACAAATTCAAACTAATGGCGGAAAAAATGTAAAACTGTCAAAGCTCATCGATTTTTGGAAATTGATTATTAATATTTGGTTTGTTGTTAACGGAAAGGTCTTAGCAAACAAATTGTTATAGGGGGGCTTAAAGTAAAATTGCTGAGAAGATTTAAAACATATTGTGCAATACTGAAATAATTATAAATATTAGTTAAAAGTGGTTAATACAATCCTATAAAGTTGAATTTTGCTTTATATGACCAAACAGCACACAATTGTGTTTGTTTACAATCAAACAAAAACACCTCGTAACGAGGTAAAAAACTAGTTCCGATCGCATCAACATACAAAAGTTTTGATATCAACATTTGTGACGAAAGATGATTACACACATGATTAAAAACACTTTTTAAAATTTATTTCTTCGGTACGCTACAATAGAAAGTGTTCGTTTGGATAAAATCTTTAAAAAGCAGCCTTTTTCCCTTCATAGGCAGACAGAATTTCTAAATTTTCACTTTTTCACTTTCACCAATCTCTCTCCCAAACCAATTGAATTTCTTGAGGTCTTGGTATGCAATCCTTTTAGTTTTTGCGTTACCTTTAAATTGGCGTATCACTCGCTAGGGTCGGACTATTACAGCAGATTTTCAATTCTGCGGCTATATAGTAGTATATAATATATAACACAGGCCGACAAAATGTGACATGGGTCGGTGTCCAGGCGTGCCACCATTTTATTTCGATAAATGAGGCTTTTTTAAGCATAAGTTGCCACTACGACTATAGTCCATCAGCTCTAGTATTTGCGGTATCTTTAATTTAAGAAAATCACAAATTTTCTTCGTCTTTTGGGATATATCTTCAAGAGTAGTCAACCAATTTCGGTAATGTTTTCGGAATTAAATAGTTACATGTCTCTTTTATACAGTCGTTTTGGAAAATTCAATCTAACTGAACCACAAGAGAAGGTGGGCGCATTCAAAATTTTAAAGTCACAGCAAAGTTTAAAAATCTTCATTTGTGAACAGCGTTTAAAAATTAAATAAAAATATTTACTTCTACAATGCATTTTTGATCCAAAGACACCTTATGTCCTCAATTTTTAGGACGCTCATCAAAATTTTGTTTGGGAATTTTTAAAATTGTTTTTCTTACTTCCTTCACAGTGACGATTCACAAACTGTGCCCAAACCTGTCACTACTTTACGTAACTCATAACTATTTTTGAGCACAAGTGACCCTTGCTTTAAACACCCTTGCTTTAAACACCCTTGCTTTAAAACACTTCAGGCATTTCAGCCCCTAAAGATTAGTAGGATACGCTCATGTGCTTATATTCAAAGCAAAACTACTTAGACCGTTTAGAATTATGTTGTTTAAAATTGTGACAGGTTTGGGAACTGTTTGTGAATCGTCACTGTGAAGGAAGTAAGAAAATTAATTTTACAAATTTCAAAACAACTTATAAAAACCTGATGAGTGTCCCAAAAATTGAGGACATAAGGTGTGTTTGGATCAAAAATGCATTGTAGAAGTAAATATTTTTATTTAATTTTTAAACGCTGTTCACAAATGAAGATTTTTAAACTTTGCTGTGACTTTAAAATTTTGAATGCGCCCACCTTCTCTTGTGGTTCAGTTATTGATGGACGTTGATGCACTACGAGCAGTACAAACAAGTGGCCCAACGATACCAAGCACGTGCTTGTTACGCGCGGGACCCTTTATAATTTCGGTCAAAAATGCGAGTTCGCGAGGAAAATACATGAAACAAATAAATACGGGACACATGGCTGCAAACTATGATTGAAGCAAATGAGATAAAATTTTAGTTTTTAATACAGGGATAGAAGTTGAAGTACAAATTAAATGATAAAGATTGTTATAATTAGTACAGAGAACACGAAAGGGCTCATGCAGACTAAAATTAGATGTACATCGGGGCAAATTAAGAGGGTAATAGTTTCGTGTTAGTCTAACGGGAATATTAAAAGTTAAACGGTTTACCAGTTCTACAGAATCAATATCACCTCTTATAAGATTTTGCATAAAAATAGTACCAAGCATTATTCTACGGTTTTCAAGTGTAGGTAAATTAAGCAATAGTAATCTACTCTGGTAGGAAGGAAGCCTTACGTTTTGATCCCAGTTCAAACTACGAAGCGCAAAAAGAAGAAATTTTTTTGTACCGACTCAATACGGTCGATGTGCACTTGATATTGTGGACTCCAAACAGAAGAACAATATTCCAAAATAGGACGGACAAGGGAGGTAAATAACAATTTGGTTATATAAGGGTCATCAAATTCTTTTGACCAACGCTTTATAAATCCAAGAACACTCATAGCTTTGTTGACAGTCGACATTATGTGGCAGTCAAATTTAAGCTTCGGGTCCAAAAGAACACCTAAATCGTTTACTAAATATATACGATCAAGTGGGGAGTTCTGAATCGAATAACTTAAAAACGTAGGGGTACCTCTATAAAAGGTCATTATGTTACATTTCAGGCAGTTCAAATTTAAGAGGTTATACTCACACCATATCTGAAAATTATCAATGTCTGATTGTAAGCCAAAACTAGACTCAATCTTATTATATGTCAAACAAAGCTTAACATCATCAGCATACATTAGTACACGAGAATGTGTTACGATAGACGGAAGAACGTTAATAAACAAGGTAAACAGCAAAGGGCCCAAATGACTACCCTGGGGCACTCCTGATGTCACGTGGATCATTTTGGAGACAGCGTTCTTAAATATAACTCTCTGAGTCCTTCCATTCAAATAACTTGAAATCCAAGTTAATAGATTACATGGAAACCCAAGCTGATCTAATTTGAATAAAAGGAGAGAGTGGTTAACAGAGTCAAAAGCTTTGCTGAAATCTGTATATATAACATCAGTCTGCATTTTTTTCTTAAGTCCATTAATTACAAGAGATGACAATTCAAGGAGGTTAGTAGTGGTCGATCTTCTCTTAACAAAACCATGCTGACACGGTGATATTAGCGAGGAACATAAGTGTTGCAAGTGAGAAGTAATAATTCGTTCAAATGCTTTCGGAATTGCCGACAATTTAGAAATACCTCTATAATTCTGGGCATCCGCCTTTGCACCCTTTTTGTGGAGTGGAATAATGAAAGAGTCCTTCCAGATAGTTGGAAAAATTGATGATGAAATAGACAAGTGAAAAAGTTTAAGAATCGGTTTACAAATGGTTGAAGCACGAAAAAAATACAATTAGCTCTGTTTAAGGGGTTAGGGTAGATAGATTTTGACCAAGCAGCCGAACTATAAGTAGTTTGGAAAAACTCGGCAAATAAATCCGCAATTTCAGAATCCGTCGATGCCTCTTTTGAGTTTAAACGCACCGAAGAAGGCAATGCCGAAGACTTACGCTTGGCATTAACAAAGTTATAAAACTGCTTCGGATCATTTGAAAATTCGAATTTACATCGATTTAAATACATAGAATAGCAGTGACTGTTGAGAACATTGAAATCTGAACGAGCCACCACATATTTCGAAAAATCAGATGGCTTACCCGATTTTTTATACTTATTATAAGTGTTGGATTTAAGATTTTTAAGTCTTTGAAGCGCATTGTTAAACCAAGGAGGCCTGTTTTGCTTTGGAGGAAGCCTGTCAGGAACGCATTCGTCAAAAAAAGTGTTTAAAACGCTATAGAAATGTTCAATTGCACTTTCGATATCCATGCAATTTTACAAATCAGTCCAATTATATTGCGAAATCATATAATTTAATTTATTATAGTCACATTTACGAAAACATCTCACTTTAGTCTGAGGAACTAAAGGAGAAAGGGTATCAGTACAGGGGAGGCCAATTGTCAATTCCAATGTAGGATGATATCGGTCTTCAGGTACAACAAGTGCGTCAATTCTAGATACCGTTACTTCATGCGGATCTGAAACAAATACAAGGTCCAATTGTCTGTTTATTGAATTTCGTATAAAGCTTACTTGCTGTAACGATAATTCAAGAAGGCCATCCACAAAATCATGGGCTGATAAAGGTGTAGCGGCAGGTGAGTCAGTAGGAAGAGACCAAGAGATATTAGGGAGATTAAAGTCACCCAAAACAATCAAAAGGTCTCTGTTGGAAAGAAGGGATATAACGGATTTAATAGCAGACAGATGGTGTTCATAAATGAAAAAATCTGAGCCAGGAGGAATATAAGAGCAGGTTACAAAAATAGATAAGGATTGCAGGGAAACTTTGACACTAACAAATTCAATTTCGTTAGAGATATGAAAGTTAAGTCTCACCGATGTTAAACTAGAGGTAACGGCAATCAGTACACCACCCCTTCTACGTGGGGAGCGATCGGTCCTATAGGTGTTAAAAATTTTTGCCAGAACTTCAGAGTCAGATATCTCTGGTTTCAGCCAAGTTTCCGTAAAAGCCAAAATATCTTCAGTAAATGCTGAGGAGTCAGCATAAGCCAAATTCTTTTATTACCAAATCATCATTAAGCCAAAAGCTTTCAGAAAGTAGTACATTAAACACATCAGGTGGAGCAAATATTTTAAAAGATGAAATTCTACGGGCGTACGAAAATCGAAATTGTTCAACCGCAATATCCTCGGATGGGAATTTTTCTCGTATAAATTCCAAAACATCCTCAGATTTGGTATCCGGGGTAAATCTAGAAACAAATAATTGTTTCCTATGTGGAACAACTGAAAGTTTCTTTCGCCCCCCAGCAGCAGTATGAACCTCACTCGGCTGAGAGCCAGATACAGTACCTACTGTACCTATGGGTACAGTTTGCACCGCATTTGATATATCCGCCGGCTCAGAAGATTTTTTCCCGACAAGACCTCCAGCAACAGGGACTCCTGTTGCGGTATCCATTGCCACCGCTGAATCGACAGAAATTGCTGAAGTTACCGGGTTCGCAATAGGGGTGGGTGCCACCAATTTTTTTAATGCCGTTGAGCTAGCTTTTTTGCGTTTGGGCGACTCGGTTAGTAATTTTTTATTATTAAACTGGGCACAAACGGAATCAAACCCTTCATTGAGCTTTTTAATAACTCCCGAAAGATTCAAAAGGCCGTCTCGAGTCTGCCTCATAAAGCTAGTCATATCACTTATCAGTGTTCTGCAGGTCTCACATGCCCACATGAGACCGGCACGCTGCTCAAGAAAGTCTTTCACTCTGCCATTAAATCCTGCACATTTAACATGCATGATCGTTTCGCAGAACCGGCAGAAAATAAAATCTTCACCAGAAGAAAGAGTACAATTTTTCATTGAGCAAATAAGGGCCATTATAAGAAAAAATCAAAATATAAATATTTAAGAAAATAAAATAAAGTTTGATAAGTACCTCAAGTAAATTTGCCACTGGGATCAAATTCCAAAACCGCAAAGACACAAAGCACAAAAAGTATAAGAGCGCGGATCACGAATAAAATCGAAGCGAGCGCGAGAGAAAAGTTTTCTATCGACTGAGAGTGGCTTGTGGAACACCAACAAACTATAACGCACGGACAGTTACAATGTAAAGCAGGCGAGAGAGACAGTGAGAAAGCACCCAAAAGTCTACACGAAATTTAGAGATGTACAAAGAGAGAGAAATTTACAGTTATAATAGAGAGCGGGAGAGAGAGAAGAGAGAGAGAGTACAAAAGTTTCAGCAAAAATTAGGAGAGTGCAAATTACACTAACAAAGCAAAGATATTAAACACATCTAATGGAAAAGTTAAAATAAACTATAACCACGTACCCGTTAACTGGGAGATCAATTTAAACCACTAACACAGTTGTTAGGCTAAACTTTGTTAATAAAATAAACACAAGACACCTGTAAAAGATCACAAAATAATGCGAAAACTCAGAGCACAATGGTAAACACAACCGTTTACAAGCGACGCTAAATTGAAAAAAATTAAATTAAAATTAAATTAGATTGAATTTTCCAAAACGACTGTATAAAAGAGACATGTAACTATTTAATTCCGAAAACATTACCGAAATTGGTTGACTACTCTTGAAGATATATCCCAAAAAACGAAGAAAATTTGTGATTTTCTTAAATTAAAGATACCGCAAATACCAGAGCTGATGGACTATAGGCGTAGTGGCAACTTATGCTTAGAAAAGCCTCATTTATCGAAATAAAATGGTGGCACGCCTGGACACCGACCCATGTCACATTTTGGTCGGTGCTTGTGTAATAGTAGCACACACTTCTGGTGCGCTTCGTCACTACGTGGACTGCCGTCCACAGTGATTCAACAGGATTTATTTAGGGTCAATCCCTCAATTGCTGAAAATTTCTGTTGAATTTTCAACAATTCATCAATTCCACAGTTTAGGGAATACCCTGATTATAATAATCATAATACGAAAAATGTAACAAATTACAAACCTTTAGCGTGCCTTCTTCTTTGAAAAGTGATGGCTCTAGAAACATCGACGGTCCAAAAAAACATCGATGCATTGATGTTTCCATCATTGTTTCTCCACCTCTAGCCGGTTGCCCATTCCGATTCACTCTGCGATCGGAGAAGGTGAGGCTTCAGGTGTGAACCACTTCAGGATAGGGTTTAGTACCCCGTTCGCCCCAATAAATTGTAGTTAGCTAAAAGCACCTCCAACCAAAACTTTTTTTTCAATGCATAGAACAATTTTTTTCGCAAATAAATTTACGGAATCATTGTTTACATCTTCGAATGCTAGAGCATTTATATATCGATTTTTTTTCGGCTTTATTACATTACGCATGTGCTATTGTAGGGCTGGATTTGTGGTTCTTATATTAGAACTAGATACTGTTAGGAGGTTGACATTAAACAGCGAAGATAAACCTTTTTCTTGGTTTGTTTTACTTTGATTTAATTTGTTGATAATTTTAGTCGATTTTTTTTTAGTTTCCGCTCGTTTGCATTTCAGTTTTTCTAGAATCTCCATTAATTTAGGGCATATTTTTTGCATTTGCGGTATACAGTCTCATACAGTTTATGCACTAGACTTTATTGGACTCCATATTTTCTTCATTATTACGCTTTCTATCTTTACATTGCCCAGGAGCGTGTGTTTCAATGCATTTTAGTCCTCTGTATGGCATGTTGCAGTTAGATGCAACGTGTCAAAAGCGTTGACACTTACGGCATTGCTTTATTTGTCTTGGGTGGAGCCTAAAGACTTCCACGTCTATCCTACAGTTTAGTAGCGTCGTCAAGCTAAAAATGTTTTTAATTTGGGTCAATTTTTTAATTACTATTAGCCAGTGTTTGATTTTATATGGTTTTGTATATGTGATCCACTAAAGGTAAGGAATAACATTTTATTTTGCACAGGAATATCTTTAGTGTAAGATTTTCTAAAGTGTATAGTTTAATTTGCACAACATTTTTTTTAACAATATTAAGGGTTTATTTGTAAGAAAGAATACCTGTAATTTTCTAAGGGCTTTCGTTGTAGAGGACGATTACTGGAAGGTTCTTCAGTGTGTCGCTGTTTTCTGGTTATGGTTATGGCTGGTATGGTTTTGTCTTTCGATGTCTTCCTTGGTTTGGATGGTTCAAGGATGATTTAACGTAGGGAAGTCTTCATTGTTGTTATTCTCTTCTATCGATGATTGATTGGCTTTTGCATTACTTAGCTGTTCTTGTAGATTTTTGATGGCTTCCTTTTGTCGGCGCTGTGAATTCATCTTCAGAATCCATTTCGTCTTGGATTTCGCTGTAAAGCGATGAAGATTTTGTAGTTCCGGTTCAGATGATTTGTAAACTTGAGATGTTGAAGGCCCAGCATCTTGCGATATTTTGTCGATTTGTGTTTTTACGCTTTGCAGCATTAAAGCTTTGTTCACTTTTTTTTATACCCTTGCAGAGGGTATAATGATTTCAGTCAGAAGTTTGCAACGCAGTGAAGGAGACGTTTCCGACCCTATAAAGTATATATATTCTTGGTCAGCATGACTAGACGAGTCGATCTAGCCATGTCCGTCTGTCCGTCTGTCTGTCCGTCTGTCCGTCTGTCCGTCTGTCCGTCCGTCTGTCCGTCTGTCCGTCCGTTTCTACGCAAACTAGTCCCTCAGTTTTTAAGCTATCGAGCTGAAACTTTACCAAAAGTCGTCTTTCTGTTGCAGGTAGTATATAAGTCGGAGCCGGCCGGATCGGACAACTATATCTTATAGCTCCCATAGGAATAATCGGAAAAATAATTGAAAATATTATAACTTATGTGTTTTTTGACATATTACCTTCTGCTTTGGGAATATAATTTTTTTAATTGTCCTGAATTTCGAATTAAGTTTTATAAAAATCGGACGACTATATCATATGCTGCCATAGGAACGATCGAAAAATTAATGGGAAATTAATAGGAAAAAAATTATAGCTCTGTTAATTTTTATTGTATTCTCTTCTACTCTTGAATATAACTTTATTTTATTATTTCAGAATTTCAAAATAAATTTTACATAAATCGGATGTCTATATTATATAGCTCCCATAGGAATGATCAATTAATTATTGTCAAAATTGCTATAATTCGGTTTGTTCCAAATCGAAATTCAGATTTTTGTAATTTGTAATTAAATAGGAATTAACTGCAAGGGTATATAGACTTCGGGTGGCCGAAGTTAGCTTCCTTTCTTATTTACATATAAACTTAATTGTGATAGGTTTATGATGAAATAAATTAATTTTTTTATACCCGTTACTCGTAGAGTAAAAGGGTATATTAGATTCGTGCAAAAGTATGTAACAGTTAGAAGGAAGCGTTTCCGACCATATAAAGTATATATATTCTTGATCAGGATCACTAACCGAGTCGATCTAGCCATGTCTGTCTGTCCGTCCGTCCGTCCGTCTGTCCGTCCGTCTGTCCGTCCGTCTGTCCGTCCGTCTGTATGAACGCTGAAATCTCGGAAACTATAAAGGCTAGAAGATTGAGATTTGGCATGCAGATTCTAGGGGTTAATACGCAGCGCAAGTTTTTCACGCCGATGTGCCACGCCCCCTCTAACGCCCACAAAACTGTGGCACCCACAGTTTTGAAGCTAGATTAACGGGAAAAGGAATGTGTATTCGTTTCATCAATACATATTGATAGACCAAAGTGGGAAACCTCTAATAACTTGGTGTTTACTCCGCTTTTTGTACGCTGTTCATATTAGCTCCTAGGGTATCTGAGAAGGTAATACTTTGTTTTATTTGGCTAGAGCAGGTACTTTTTCGTTTACTAGTTTTTTCGCATAATTTTCGGGCTTTTTTTTTTTTATTGCCTAAGGTAATGTTTTTCGATACATTTTAAACATCTATATTCCATACTGCAATTCGAGGCAACGTGCTTGAAACGTTGGCATTTGAAGCATT
This sequence comes from Drosophila mimetica, assembly GCA_037075245.1. Taxonomy (NCBI): domain Eukaryota; kingdom Metazoa; phylum Arthropoda; class Insecta; order Diptera; family Drosophilidae; genus Drosophila; species Drosophila mimetica. The sequence goes on along the minus strand of JBAMCH010000007.1, from coordinate 27,285,363 downwards.
GTTTAATTTCGTTAACGTGAGGTTTATAAGCTTCTTTGACAATTTTGCAGTTAAGTAAAGTTTTAGTTTTTTTAAATAGTTATTTTCTAGAGGACTTTCTTAAACTGGTTAACGGGCAGAAATACAAGCTGAGGTATTGATTCGGCTAGGGCTTTTTTAATTTTCGATCATATACGCTTAAGGGAAATTTTTTTTGACCGTATAAGGTTTTAGTTCTTTGGGGGTGTACGTTAAGAAGCGCATGTTACGTTCCGTTAAAAGTTCTTGGTTTTCTCAAAGTCTTTTATAAAGAAAAGTTTAATATTTTTCCTATTTTTTGTTAATAATGTTGTTAATAAAGTTTTTCTGCTTAATAATAGTTTTAGACATATTTGTTGAAGTTTTGGGGCTTAGTTATAAACTACAATAACTTGTAAGTTTTTTACTTGCTTAGATACTGCAGTTATTGGTGTCACAGGTGATATCGCAGTCGCTGCTGTCATCTTTGATTGCTTTTTTTTGGCGATCGGCTTTCCGAGTGCCTATAAATAACTTCCGTATAACAAATTAAATTAAAAATAAAAAAAAGTTTAAAAAAATAAATTTAAAAAATAACAACAATTTTTTGGCGGGTAAAATACTGTTTTTACTATTAAATAATTCATTTAATTGTGTGTAGGCCACAATGTTTGATGTGAGTTACATTTTTATTGAGGATCTTAAGGCAGAACTGATGGCTCATAATAATTTTTAGTTTTGTTGTATAGGACAATTACAGGATGGTTTTTAATGATATTCATACTTTCTAAAGTTGGTTGTACTGTGCTTCATGTTGTAAACGTCTTTTTCTTATCCGAGGTCATCTTGTTGAAAGCCTTCTGGTTCTCTGTTAATCTAGATGTTTCTAGGGGCGGATACATGCTGTTTTTATTTCCATCTAATTTAGGGTTTTTGGCGAGAATGGCTTGGAGACGTTTGTACTCTTCTCTTAGAAGTTTCATCTCTTGAAGTAGTCCTTGGGGCTTGGAATTGGATAAATAGGACAGCTCGTCTTCCTCCTGTTCGCAGTCGGTAGCACTGTCGGGGGTGGAGTCACATTCATATTCCTCGTATTCGTAGTCTTCGGATGGGGATGTGTGTCGACGTTTAGTATTTCCCAATTCGAAATCCATGGGTTGGGTCGTCGCCCGCTGTATTGTCTTCTTGATTTAGGGTTGTGTTATTGTCTTTTATTTCAGAATCCTGACTGTTAGTTAAATGTGCCAAGCTCGTTGTTATTTTAGCATTTGGTTTTGGAATACATTCTTATTATTTTATTTTTTTTTTTTGCAGTTTTAATGTATAGTATGCTTTTTTGTTTAAAATACACTTTATGGTGTTGACATTTTTTGCCTATCTTTTGCGTTAGTTTGAATTTTTTGATCACTGAGAAATATACTTTAAATTTTCGATTTGTTTGCTTGTTTGTCAATATCTGGCTTGGTTTCAGTCACTATCTGATTTAATTCAGTCACTGTCAGGGGTGTCACAGAAATCCCTTCCAACCAAATCAAAATAATCCGTAAACTGCTATAATTTTATTTGTTGCAAATCAAAGTTTAACATTTTTGTAATTTCTAATAGAATAGGAACGATCTGCAAGGGTATATAAACTTCGGATGGCCGAAGTTAGCTTCTTTTCTTGTTTTCTAATAAGTTTTAAACAAAATGTATGATTTTTTAGCAAAATTACAAAAAGAATACTTATTTAAAGCGTATATTGTACAAAATAAAGGAAAATATTTCAAATTTGAATTTCCCGCCAGGTTACATACTGCAGCCCTGAACAGCTGTTTGCTGTTGATATTTTCTTCTTCTTCATAGCCGGCTTCTTATCCGGAAAAAAAGATAGGAGTAAGCAAGAGGCAATTAGCTGGGACGTTTTCCCACCGCGGTACTAAGATGAGCTAAAGAAGCACTGAGGAAATACCAAAGGAATACCATATTTAGCGGATGAACTCCAATGAACACCTTTAGCCACCGACCAAAGAATAACAAATTTGAAAAAATAACAAATAACAAATAAAAAATGGAAGGAAAAACACAAAAAACGTTGAAAATCGCCTGCAGGAGTTGCTACAATACAAATCGCCAGGCCAACAGCAAATTTAAAGCTTTTCGACCTGGGTGTTCAATATTTTGTAATATTTTAAAATTGGCGCCAATAGATTTTATTGCTCTGTGCATGTGAACTCTCAAAACTTCGGTCACACTACAAATATAAAACTCTTCGCCAAACCAAAGAGAATATAATCACTAAGAGATGTAACGCCCATACAACTGAATGTACGGCCAAATTTTTGATGTGGATTCAGAAAGTGGATTTACAATCTTCCTAGTGTGCGTTGTCCGTGCTAGATTCTTCGGTTGTGTTAGTGTATAATTTCGTTTGCTCTGCTGCGAAATAAGCTCAATGTCGCTTCTGCCTGACGCCCCGCAACAAGGCCCAGTGGGCTAGAGATGAAGTCGCACAACTGCGGATCTTTTCGGACCGAGTTTCACTCCGACAGAAAATAACTGTATTTTTAGTTTTTTTTTTAAACATTGTTTATTTAATATACATTTTTAAAATTGAAGTCAAGGTGAAGACCATTAATGGATTGAATGATTTCGGTGTAAATCAATTGTTTCTAGAGATAGTATGGTTGCTTTCTTGTTTAAAAAATAAAATTTTTGATATTTTTGGTCCCTGAATTGAATTTAAATTGTATTCTCCAATAACAATTTTTTTAAATAATGTTATAAAATTAAACCCGGATGCGGATTTCATAAGCTTTTAATTCAAAAGTAATAAATTTAAAAGATTTGCTCAAAATGCTTCTGCTTTTAGAACTTTACTAAAAATGTACAAAACAAACAAAAAACTACAACAAAAATTAAAATAAAACAAAGTAACAAAATTTATAAAAAAAAGTTAAATTCCAGCTCAAAAAAGAAACTCTTTCACCTCAGAGTGGACACGATCCTCGATCCTGTGGCGCAAAGCGCCACAGCCCCTTGTGAAATGTGCAATGTGCCTTTTAGGTCGGTTCCTTTTGCAATGGGACAAAAATTGAATGTTGACTTTTCTGCAGCCGAGAGCAAGTGAGCGAGAGAGAGAGAGAGAAGTAAAGTAACGGCACTCTATAAATAGACTGAATACGTGTGAGTCGAGTTTGACAAAAATGACACTGCCTCCGTACATTTTCTAGCTCCTCGTTACATCTCTTAGTGTTTATATTGTCTTTGGCCGAACTGAGTACTGGGCTTTTGCAGCACTAAAGCTTTGATCACTTTTTTTTTACATATAAACTTAATTGTGATAGGTTTATGATGAAATCAATTAATATTTTTTTTTGTGTTTTGTTTGTTATGGTGTTTACTCCGCTTTTTTTGTACGCTGTTCATATTAGCTCTTAGGGTATCTGAGAAGGTAATACCTTGTTTTATTTGGCTAGAGCAGGTACTTTTTCGTTTACTAGTTTTTCGCATAATTTTCGGGCTTTGTTATTTTTTATTGCCCAGGCTAATGTTTTTCGATACATTTTACACATCTATATTCCATACTGCAATTCGAGGCAACGTGCTTGAAACGTTGGCATTTGAAGCATTGTTTAATTTTGTTAACGTGAGGTTTATAAGCTTATTTGACAATTTTGCAGTTAAGTAAAGTTTTAGTTTTTTTAAATAGTTATTTTCTAGAGGACTTTCTTAAACTGGTTAACGGGCAGAAATACAAGCTGAGGTATTGATTCGGCTAGGGCTTTTTTAATTTTCGATCATATACGCTTAAGGGAAATTTTTTTTGACCGTATAAGGTTTTAGTTCTTTGGGGGTGTACGTTAAGAAGCGCATGTTACGTTCCGTTAAAAGTTCTTGGTTTTCTCAAAGTCTTTTATAAAGAAAAGTTTAATATTTTTCCTATTTTTTGTTAATAATGTTGTTAATAAAGTTTTTCTGCTTAATAATAGTTTTAGACATATTTGTTGAAGTTTTGGGGCTTAGTTATAAACTACAATAACTTGTAAGTTTTTTACTTGCTTAGATACTGCAGTTATTGGTGTCACAGGTGATATCGCAGTCGCTGCTGTCATCTTTGATTGCTTTTTTTTGGCGATCGGCTTTCCGAGTGCCTATAAATAACTTCCGTATAACAAATTAAATTAAAAATAAAAAAAAGTTTAAAAAAATAAATTTAAAAAATAACAACAATTTTTTGGCGGGTAAAATACTGTTTTTACTATTAAATAATTCATTTAATTGTGTGTAGGCCACAATGTTTGATGTGAGTTACATTTTTATTGAGGATCTTAAGGCAGAACTGATGGCTCATAATAATTTTTAGTTTTGTTGTATAGGACAATTACAGGATGGTTTTTAATGATATTCATACTTTCTAAAGTTGGTTGTACTGTGCTTCATGTTGTAAACGTCTTTTTCTTATCCGAGGTCATCTTGTTGAAAGCCTTCTGGTTCTCTGTTAATCTAGATGTTTCTAGGGGCGGATACATGCTGTTTTTATTTCCATCTAATTTAGGGTTTTTGGCGAGAATGGCTTGGAGACGTTTGTACTCTTCTCTTAGAAGTTTTATCTCTTGAAGTAGTCCTTGGGGCTTGGAATTGGATAAATAGGACAGCTCGTCTTCCTCCTGTTCGCAGTCGGTAGCACTGTCGGGGGTGGAGTCACATTCATATTCCTCGTATTCGTAGTCTTCGGATGGGGATGTGTGTCGACGTTTAGTATTTCCCAATTCGAAATCCATGGGTTGGGTCGTCGCCCGCTGTATTGTCTTCTTGATTTAGGGTTGTGTTATTGTCTTTTATTTCAGAATCCTGACTGTTAGTTAAATGTGCCAAGCTCGTTGTTATTTTAGCATTTGGTTTTGGAATACATTCTAATGTTCATTCACCGGATGTTTCCGGGTCTAAGTTATTATTTTATTTTTTTTTTTTGCAGTTTTAATGTATAGCATGCTTTTTTGTTTAAAATACACTTTATGGTGTTGACATTTTTTGCCTATCTTTTGCGTTAGTTTGAATTTTTTGATCACTGAGAAATATACTTTAAATTTTCGATTTGTTTGCTTGTTTGTCAATATCTGGCTTGGTTTCAGTCACTATCTGATTTAATTCAGTCAGGAACGATCTGCAAGGGTATATAAACTTCGGATGGCCGAAGTTAGCTTCTTTTCTTGTTTTCTAATAAGTTTTAAACAAAATGTATGATTTTTTAGCAAAATTACAAAAAGAATACTTATTTAAAGCGTGTATTGTACAAAATAAAGGAAAATATTTCAAATTTGAATTTCCCGCCAGGTTACATACTGCAGCCCTGAACAGCTGTTTGCTGTTGATATTTTCTTCTTCTTCATAGCCGGCTTCTTATCCGGAAAAAAAGATCAAATTGGTTAAGCCTAGTACTCATATATAGGATTAAGCAAGAGGCAATTAGCTGGGACGTTTTCCCACCGCGGTACTAAGATGAGCTAAAGAAGCACTTAGGAAATACCAAAGGAATACCATATTTAGCGGATGAACTCCAATGAACACCTTTAGCCACCGACCAAAGAATAACAAATTTGAAAAAATAACAAATAACAAATAAAAAATGGAAGGAAAAACACAAAAAGCGTTTAAAATCGCCTGCAGGAGTTACTACAATACAAATCGCCTTGCCAAATTTAAAGCTTTTCGACCTGGGTGTTCAATATTTTGTAATATTTTAAAATTGGCGCCAATGGATTTTATTGCTCTGTGCATGTGAACTCTAAAAACTTCGGTCACACTACAAATATAAAACTCTTCGCCAAACCAAAGAGAATATAATCACTAAGAGATGTAACGCCCATACAACTGAATGTACGGCAAAATTTTTGATGTGGATTCAGAAAGTGGATTTACAATCTTCCTAGTGTGCGTTGTCCGTGCTAGATTCTTCGGTTGTGTTAGTGTATAATTTCGTTTGCTCTGCTGCGAAATAAGCTCAATGTCGCTTCTGCCTGACGCCCCGCAACAAGGCGGAGAGACTCCTGGAGATCGTGCCCTGTGTTTACCCTAGTCTGAGAACGGTGACGCTTCCCTAAACCCGTGCAGCTGATCTCCTGGCGAGCCTAATAGGGTCTTCCCACAGAGATCCATCCACCATCCGTTGAACGGATGGTCCATAAGGTTTTGCCGTTCCGAAAATTTTCCAGTTAGTTCCCCGTTAAAATTTGACGGACTTTGACGGGCTCTTTTATACGATAGTTAGCCGATTATTTTTTGGTGCAACTCTGAATTTTTCCTCCTGACTGTGAAAATTGGAACGTTGACTACGAAAACATATTCAAACCAATGGCGGTAAAAAATTTAAAAATGCTCAATCTTGTTGATTTTTATAAATTCATTATTAATATTTAGTTTGTTGTAAGCGAAAAGGCCATTGCAAGCAAATTGTTATGGGTGGGCCAAAATTTAAGCTATTCTGGGACCGAAAACATTATTTTTTGCTGAGAAGATTCAAAACATATTGTGCAATACTTAAATAATCACCAATTTTAGTTACAAGTGTAGTATATACTCTCCTATATAGTTTAATATTGCTTTAAATGACCAAACAGCACACAATTGTTTTTTTTTACATTTTTGCACTATTAATATTGGCTAGACAGTGGCGTAGTAAGAGCGGAGTGTGGGGGTACGGCTCTCCCCCGTCGGCAATTTGTATGCAGATGTGTTGTAGGATATGCTCTAACATTGGATATATGTTTTAAACTATTATCGTATGCAATTTATTTTGTTTTATTCTACAATAAGATTAAGAGAAGAACATTATACAACTGTTTCCCCGAGTTGAGACCCCCTTTATCTACTTTGACATGCGCCACTGCTCTTCAAGTCAGCTGTGATCGGATGGTGGAAGGTGGATGGTGGATGGAAGCTCTGTGGGAACACGAATTTCACATTTGTCAAAAATCCCAACCGTTTCACACGGATGGACTCTATGGGAAGAGGCTATAAGACGCTACGAGTAGTCGTCGATCCCACGCATCCGAGACGAGCAACGCCAAGCGTCGTCAGGGAGCTTCAGCGCCTTCAGGAAGCTTCAGTGCCTTCAGGGAACTTTTAGGATCGTCGAGGGAGCTACAGGGAGCTACAGAACCGGAGCACTCAGCCAACGAGGGGATCACCCAGTCATCAGGGCGACCAGTAGTTGTCGGCGGCAACGAGTGGCCAGCCAAGCCCGCAGTATCACTGTACTATTACTCCCGCAATAAAACCCACTGAGTACCCGAGAATTCTGTGCTTTCTCACTGATCCACTGGTCATAAAAATTTTATATAAATTTGGTGGGACGAACACACAACTGTACTGAGATAGCCGCACGAATCTCGTAGCGAGCAGACCTAATAAATCAGTTCGTTACAAAAGTAAATATTGGTTCAAGCAAGATAACGACCCTAAGCACACTGCACAAAATACAAAGCTTTTGCTGATGTATAATGCGAAAAATCAGCTGCGAACACCACCCCAGAGTTCGGATCTCCTTGAGAGAAAAATCCGAAAACACGCAATAACAACAAAAAAAATGCTCAAGGATGTGATTATGAAGGAATGGGCTAAAATCACTCCGGAGGAGATAAAAAATCTGGTCGACTCCCTGCCGAAACGATTTACGGAGGTACTCCAAGGAAACTACAATCTATTAAAAAGGATATTTTTTGCGTAATACTAAACTGTACGCAGACTTTTGAGCGTACACTTTTACATAATGTTAAGTTTAAAATTAAAAAATAAAATAAAATTAACCACCTGTTAAATATTTCTAAAAACTACGTCAATGAAGACAATAAACCATAGTTCTGTTTAAAAAAAGAATGAATTGAATACAATTAATGTTCAAAGTTTGATTTAAACATTTTTTGGGGGTGTACGCAGAGATATGCGAGTGAGTGTACATTTCCGCCTTTAATGGCCAGTGGTATTAATATCTTGCGGTAGATGGCGTATTACAATTTTAAATTAAATTGCCACGTTATAGCTTTAAGGTCATCAACGGATTAGGCGTTAATTCCCGTTAAGGATTTCATTAGAGGCAATTGCGATTGTTTTCATTTAGGAAAAAAAAATTCAAGGTCAGAGTCAGACAATAGCATATATGAGTGTAATACAGTTGCAATAGCCCGGCAAATAAATCTATTCAAACAAAGCTATTTGTAATACCCGTTACTCGTTTTTTTAAAGAGCCAATACAAACATTTAGATTTTAATATACATAACACGCTTTAACAATGTTTATAGGTCAGGATTATAGGGTGATGATTTCGGTGGCGCCTCCCTTTGGGGAATGTGACGAGCAATCTGGTCGTTTGGCTTAGGGATTACATTCCGTGGCCTTAAATATGTCCAATGACCCAATTCTGAGAGAGGCAAGGAAATATGGCGAGATAGGAATGATGATAGGCAGACATTGGGATAGCCGCAGGGTGAAACTGTATACAGTGGGGAGCAAAACTGAGTACATGTTTGCCACTATTGACCTTGGGTACGCATTAAAAAGTTATTAGTAAAGGAAATGAATCCAAATTTTTTGTGTTTATTCTTTGAATATTTATTAACAAATTCGTATATATAAAATATAAAAAAAAAAATAATTGGTCTCATTAAGAAATAAAAAAAAAAATAAACTCGCAGTTTTTTATGAAAGTCAAATTTTAAACTTTTTTCCTGGGGCTTAAAACAAAAATGTTTTGATGCAAAGATTTTCCCAAAGCAAAAGAAATAATAACTGCAAAAAAAAAATTGCAAAATATTTTTCGTATTATTTTGACGTTATTCGATCGATCCTTCCTAGGACAGCTATATTATATAGTCGTTCGATTTATGTTAAATTTAATTCAAATTTCTGAATTAAAAAAATAAAGTTATATTCCACAGTAGAAGAGACTACAAATTAACAAAGCTAAAATTTTTTTCTTTATAATTTATCATGATTTTCAGATCGTTCCAATGGGAGCTATATGATATAGTCGTCCTATTTTTATAAAATGCTATTCGAAATTCAGGACAGTTTTAATAATAATATTCCCAAAGTCATATGTCAAACAACACCGAAGCTATAATTTTTTTTTTATTATTTTTCCGATCCTTCCTATGGGAGCTATAAGATATAGTTGTCAAGAATATATATACTTTATGGGGTCGGAAACGTCTCATTCACAGCGTAGCAAACTTCTGATTGAAATCATAATATACAAATAAATAAATAAAATGCAATTTTCTAAAAATCCTTGCCGATTTGGCGAGCCCCAATTTGGCCGAAACCCTGAAACGAGAAAATCAACTTAATCAACTCCGACTAGTGTTTGAATTCGCCGAGAATATCGCTTAAATGACTTAAAATTTAAAAATTTAGAATTTAAAAATAAGGAGTATCCCACGACAGCGCGCTGCACTAAAGAAGCTTGTGCACACATACAGTTGGACAAAATTATAACCCTTCCAAAAGTTCGCTATTTAAACTCGCTAAGCTTGCATGTTTTTCCAATAGTAGTAGAACTAATGTTTCTTATATCAAGCTGTTTAAAATGAGTTAACTTACGTTACAAAAGAGTCGACGCATCGCATAGACACCATGCGCTCCCTAATTCCTCCGTTAAATGGGGCGACGCGTATGAACAAACATTTGTATCTGTGGTTACAAGAGTGGAGCTCGTCTATGCATAGCACGAACTCGACATTCCGAAACAAGCTTAGCCTGTAATATAGGCGGAGAATCCCTTTGTCAATAAGGGGTCTTTTTGCTTCTTTCCATAGAGTCCATCGTTGTGAAACGGTTGGGATTTTTGAGAAATGTGAAATTCGTTTTCCCACAGAGCTTCCATCCACCATCCGATAACACGGGTTTACAAAAAAAAATTGATGAAATACGCACTTCATGAAACTATGATTTTCGGTTAAGGTACATCTCTCTGAGTAAGAAATGGGCACTTTTAATTTTTTGTATGGTACAGTTTTTTTTTTAAAGTGTAAAAAACGTTTTTTGCACTTCTTTAATTTCTAACTCGAGTTGTGGTAAACCGATTTGGGAACAGGTAAAAGAATGCCCTTTAACTTTCTTATACACAGCATTGAGTTCCATTCATTGGTTTAGAAGCTACACTTCGTCAAAGCTGAAAAAGTTGGAAAAAATGCAAAAAAGCTGGCATAAATGGCTACTTTAAAAATACACGCCTAAAAACCGAAATTATTTTTATAGCTTATATGGTTAGATGGTTCTTCGACAAAAAAAACAAGCTAATGATCGTTACTATCCGCCAGTAAATTTTTTTGATATGAATTTTTTAAGCTCGGAACAACGTTGGTTTTTTGGCCGTTTACAGCTGTTAACTGAGGTTAACAGGGCTCTAACAGGGCTGTAATACACCTTTTTTCCAACTGAAATAATCTATATAAAATCGAACCTTTGGTTGTTAATTAAGTTGATGGTCTTGTTAGTTTGCTTAAAGATGTATCTTTAAGTAGAAGTTATAAAAATAATTTCGGTTTTTAGGCGTGTATTTTTAAAGAAGCCATTTATGTCAGCTTTTTTGCATTTTTTCCCACTTTTTCAGCTTTGACGAAGTGTAGCTTCTAAACCAATGAATGGAACTCAATGCTGTGTATAAGAAAGTTAAAGGGCATTCGTTTACCTGTAAAATGAGTCTTTGATAACAGAAATCGGTTTACCACAACTCGAGTTAGAAATTAAAGAAGTGCAAAAAACGTTTTTTACACTTTAAAAAAAAACTGTACCATACAAAAAATTAAAAGTGCCCATTTCTTACTCAGGGAGTGCGTATTTCATCAATTTTTATACCCGTTACTCGTAGAGTAAAAGGGTATATTAGATTCGTGCAAAAGTATGTAACAGGCAGAAGGAAGAGTTTCCGACCATATAAAGTATATATATTCTTGATCAGGATCACTAGCCGAGTCGATCTAGCCATGTCCGTCTGTCCGTCTGTCCGTCTGTCTGTCCGTCTGTATGAACGCTGAGATCTTGGAAACTATAAAAGCTAGAAGATTGAGATTTGGCATGCAGATTCTAGGGGTTAATACGCAGCGCAAGTTTTTCACGCCGATGTGCCACGCCCTCTTTAACGCCCACAAACCGCGAAAAACTGTGACCCGTTCTGTATGAACGCTGAGATCTCGGAAACTATAAAAGCTAGAAGATTGGGATTTGGCATGCAGATTCTAGGGGTTAATACGCAGCGCAAGTTTTTCACGCCGATGTGCCACGCCCCCTCTAACGCCCACAAACCGCGAAAAACTGTGGCACCCACAGTTTTGAAGCTATATTAACGGGAAAAAAATTGCGTATTTGGTTTATCAATACATATTGATAGACCAAAATGGGAAACCCCCCCTCCCCTCTAACGCCCACAAACCGCGAAAAACAGTGGCACCCGTCTATATGAACGCTGAGATCTCGGAAACTATAAAAGCTAGAAGATTGGGATTTGGCATGCAGATTCTAGGGGTTAATACGCAGCGCAAGTTTTTCACGCCGATACGCCACGCCTCCTCTAACGCATACAAACCGCGAAAAACTGTGGCACCCACAGTTTTGAAGCTATATTAACGGGAAAAAAATTGTGTATTTGGTTTATCAATACATATTGATAGACCAAAATGGGAAACCCCCCCTCCCCTCTAACGCCCACAAACCGCGAAAAACAGTGGCACCCGTCTATATGAACGCTGAGATCTCGGAAACTATAAAAGCTAGAAGATTGGGATTTGGCATGCAGATTCTAGGGGTTAATACGCAGCGCAAGTTTTTCACGCCGATATGCCACGCCTCCTCTAACGCCCACAAACCGCGAAAAGCTGTGGCGCCCATAGTTTTAAAGCTAGAGCAAAAGTGTAAACGCAATTTTGTTTGGGTTATTAACGCCTACCGAAATGTAGAAGAAATTTTTTAAATTTTTTGAAGAGGCTGCTTGGTTTGCCCTGCTTGAGACTGCTGACTTTAGCTGAGTAACGGGTATTTGATAGTCGAGGCACTCGACTATAGCGTTCCCTCTTGTTTTTTGTAAAGTGGTGTAACAGATGACTTGAAAAGCAGTTGATCATGTCAAAATAATTAAAGGGGGGTCTCAACTCGGGAAAACAGTTGTATAATGTTGTTCTCCTAATCTTATTGTAGAATAAAACAAATAAATAGCATACGATAATAGTTTAAAACATATATTCAATGTTAGAGCATATACTACAACAAATCTGCATACAAATTGCTGAAGGGGGAGAGCCTAACCTCCCGTAACCCCACACTCCGGCCTTACTACGTCACTGTCTAGCCAATATAAATAGTGCAAAAATGTAAAGAAAACCAATTGTGTTCTGTTTGGTCATTTAAAGCATTATTAAACTTTATAGGAGTATATACTTCACTTGTGACTAAAATTGGTGATTATTTAAGTATTGCAACCAAGAGGGAAGAAAAAACCCCCCTGGTGGACGCAACAACTATCAACCCTCAGATCCAGCTGCAGAGGCCTGTTTAACAGAGCAAAGGCAGGGAACGAGGAAATGAACTGGCAATGCTACAAGCGCGAATTAGCCTCGTACAAAAAGGCCCTTAGAAGAGCGAAACGAGCCGCATGGCACAGTTTCTGCTCTGATATAGAAGAAACGACTGATGCTGCAAGGCTCGGGAAAATACTCTCCAAGACAGCCGCGCCCCTAGGCTATCTACAGAATGCAAATGGATCCTGGTCGGACTCTAGCAACGAGTCCCTAGTCCTACTCCTAGACGCTCACTTCCCGGGAAGCCAACAAACTGGGCAACCTCCAGACAGAATTGGCGGAGAAGGGATCAATCTAGATCTCCTCATATCAGACCGCAATATTAAATAGGCCATTCAGAGCTTCAAACCCTACAAATCACCGGGACCAGACGGTATAATACCGGCACATATCCAACAAGCTGGTCAGCTAGCTATAAACTGGCTTAGTAAAAGCTTCCGCACCATTTTGGCGGTAGGAGAGCTACCAACCGGATGGCGGGAAACGAAAGTGGTCTTCATTCCCAAGGCAGGAAAGGCCACCCACACCACAGCAAAGGACTTCAGGCCAATAAGCCTGACATCTTTCCTGCTTAAAAGCTTCGAGAGGCTGTTAAGCCTACACCTGAGAGCCACCATAAACCCGGCACAACTGTCCGAGGCACAGCACGCCTACACCAAGGGTAAGTCAACAGAATCGGCGCTACATGTCGTGGTAAGTAGCATCGAGAAATCACTCAACAATAAGGAGTACACACTGATCGCATTCCTAGACATAGAAGGAATAACGGATTCACTCACGGGCAATAACGGATTCACTCACTGAACTAGGGGTTGAGGCTCAACTAGTGGGGCTGATCCATAAACTGCTGATAAGCAGAATGGTCACGGCCGCACTAGGGGCCTCAACCCAAACTAGACTAGTGAACAGAGGAACCCCACAAGGGGGCGTTCTATCCCCCCTTCTGTGGAACATCGCAGTAAATAGACTACTGCGAATCCTGGAAGGAGGAGGATGCAAAGTGGTGGCATACGCAGACGATGTCGCCATCATTTTTAATGGCAGGTATCCACAAACACTCTGCGATCTTATGACCGCAAAACTAAAAATACTATCGGAATGGACGATAAAAAACGGACTCGGGGTAAATCCCTCAAAAACGGAGCTTGTCCTATTTACGAATAGGTACAAGATCCCACAACTCAACCCACCCACACTAAATAACTGCAATCTCTCTTTTAGCGAGCACGCCAGATACCTGGGGTTGGTATTAGATAAGCGCCTTAAATGGAGCTTGAACAACCAAGAGAGAACCAAAAAGGCAACAATTGCACTTTACTCCTGTAAAAAGGCAATTGGGCTAAAATGGGGAATGTCACCCAAAATTGAAAACTGGATCTACACAGCGGTAGTCAAGCCAATTCTCCTATACGGAGTGGCATTATGGTGGACCGCTCTACGAAAACGATGTATCCTAACTCCACTAAACAAAGTACAGCGGATGGCGGCTCTGTGTATTAGTGGAGCTCTTAAAACTACCCCAAACGAAGCGCTGAATGCGATCTTGAACCTCCCGAGCCTGGACTTAGCAGGCATGGAAAGGGCAAAATGGACAGCCATTCGACTAAGGGATACTGGGCAATGAAAAGCCCAACTTTACGGTCATGCCAATATACTTCAGCATGATAAGTCAATTCCGAAGAAAACGGACCTAGTAAACCCTATGAGTACAGACACACACCCTTCGAGGCCCTGATCCCAGATAGGGAGGAATGGCAGCAGGGCAGACGGCTCAAAACTGGACGGACACGTTGGCGGAGGGGTATACTCCGAACAATTAGGCATCAGGAAGTCATTCAGACTCCCGGACCACTGTAGCGTCTTCCAAGCGGAAGTACACGCTATAAAGGAGGCAGTCGACTGCTTAGGGAACACCAACCTAAGTAGACACCTTAATATATATAGTGATAGCCAAGCAGCTATTAAATCAATCTACTCGACAAACACAAACTCACGAACAATAGCAGACTGTCGCAAATCTCTCCACGAGATGGCTAGACAGTTTACTATCAGGCCTAATATGGGTTCCGGGTCACCGGGACATCGTAGGCAACTGCATAGCGGATGAGTTAGCCAGGCAGGGCACCATCATGCCCATGGCAACTTGTAAGCTAAACATTAGAAACGAACTCAACAAACAAGCCAACACTAATTGGCAGAATGCACCAAAGTGCCGTATCACACATCAGACATGGCCGGTGATTAACAATAAAAGAACGTTAGCACTACTCAAACTTACCCGCACAGAGTGTGGCATGTTAGTTCGAGCCCTTACAGGCCACTGGCTAGTCGGCACACATGCCGGTAGACTAAAAGCCCCAAAAAGTGACTTTTGTAGAAGCTGCAGGGACGAGGAAGAAGAAGAAACGGTGGAACACCTTCTCTGCTACTGCCCAGCCCTCTGCAGGCTTAGACTGAAGCACTTAGGATACCCTTTCCTTAACGATCTGAACGAAATATCGGAGATCAATCTCAAGGATTTAAACTCCTTTGTAAAATCTTCAGGGTGGAAGACATGCTAATCATCATGAGATGCTCTCTAGGCCTCTAGGACGAGACATAAGAGACGGGGGTTCCCGTAAAAAAGGGACAATGAGATCATACGGTATCACAACGGACCCACAGAGGTCTAAGTGTGCCAGACGATAGTCTGGCAGCCGTTCAAACCTAACCTAACCTAACCTAACCTAACCTAACCTAACCTAACCTAACCTTAAGTATTGCACAATATGTTTTGAATCTTCTCAGAAAAAATAATGTTTTCGGTCCCAGAATATGTAGCTTAAATTTTGGCCACCCATAACAATTTGGTTGCAATGGCCTTTTCGCTTACAACAAACTAAATATTAATAATGAATTTCCAAAAATCAACAAGCTTAGGGCGGGTTTCTCGAGTCCCTGTCAAAGTCCCTGAAAGCTATCTGTCGAAAAAACTTAATGACCCGATAAACTGATCGTAAAAGCAAATCGGCTTTCTCGACTCTAATTTATTTGAACGAGAAACAATTACAGAGTGCTGTTAAGGCACAGAATTGAGCTGTAAAGCGCAAAAAATGGCGTGCTTTGGTTATTCTATAAGCGGTTTCGGGATAAGGTCAAAGGCAAAGTCAGCTGTGATTTTGTTTCTTCCTCTTAATTGGCTTTGTAAAATCAGCTGTCATCTAGCCGAATACGCTTAACAGGGAGTCCGAGTCCCTGTCAAAGTTAGCTCTCACATTGAGGATCGAAAAAGCCAAAATACCTTAGCAGGAACTTTATCTGTTCGAGAAATGTTAGCCGGCACTCGAGAAACCGGCCCTTAAACATTTTTAAATTTTTTCCCGCCATTGGTTTGAATATGTTTTCGTAGTCAACGTTCCAATTTTCACAGTCAGGAGGAAGAATTCAGAGTTGCACCGAAAAATCATCGGCTAACTATTGCATAAAAGAGCGCGTCATAGCCTCTTCTCATAGAGTCCATCCGTGTGAAACGGTTGGGATTTTTGACAAATGTGAAATTCGTGTTCCCACAGAGCTTCCATCCACCATCCACCTTCCACCATCTGATAAAAGCTGACTTGAAGAGCAGTTGCTCAAGTTAAAATTATTGTAAGGGGGTCTTAAAACATATATTCAATGTTAGAGCATATCCTACAACAAATCTGCATACAAATTGCTGAAGGGGGAGAGCCTAACCTCCCGTACCCCCACACTCCGGCCTTACTACGTCACTGTCTAGCCAATATAAATAGTGCAAAAATGTAAACAAAACCAATTGTGTGCTGTTTGGTCATTTAAAGCATTATTAAACTTTATAGGAGTATATACTACACTTGTAACTAAAATTAGTGATTATTTAAGTATTCCACAATATGTTTTGAATCTTCTCAGCAAAAAAATAATGTTTTCGGTCCCAGAATAGCTTACATTTTGGCGCACACATCATAATTGACTTGCAATGCCCTTTTCGCTGACAACAAACTAAATATTAATAATGAATTTCCAAAAATCAACAAGCCTACCCATTTATAAATTTTTTCCCGCCATTGGTTTGAATATGATTTCGTAGTCAACGTTCCAATTTTCACAGTCAGGAGGAAGAATTCAGAGTTGCACCGAAAAATTATCGGCTAACTATCGCATAAAAGAGCCCGTCAAAGTCCGTCAAATTTAAACGGGGAACTAACTGGAAAATTTTCGGAACGGCAAAACCTTATGGACCATCCGTTCAACGGATGGTGGATGGATCTCTGTGGGAAGATCCTATTATAAGATTCTTCCAATTGATTGAATTCATTGCTGCTGTACGTTGCAAATCGATATAATCTAGAGGTTAGGGTTGTGAAAATCAAATATTTGATTTGTTGTAGGATATGCTCTAACATTGGATATATGTTTTAGACTATTATCGTATGCTATTTATTTTTTTTATTCTACAATAAGATTAGGAGAACAACATTATACAACTGTTTTCCCGAGTTAAGACCCCCCCTTTAATAATTTTGACATGAGCAACTGCTCTTCAAGTCAGCTGTTATCGGATGGTGGAAGGTGGATGGAAGCTCTGTGGGAACACGAATTTCATATTTGTCAAAAATCCCAACCGTTTCACACTCTATGAGCTCTATGGGAAGAGGCTATAAGACTTCCAAAAAATCACCTACACGCCAGAGCAACCGATTGCCTTGTAAATTTCTGGTATATCCAGTGACAAGTATATCCGAAGAATGACTTCTTTTTTGCCGACCAAATATCTGTTGTAGTGCAAACCCACCTTACTTGTTATAAGCAGTCTATTATATGGCTTTTGTGGAAATCGAATTTATCATTTAGTATTTTCGTCAACATTTTTCGGCCAGGAACCTTGACAGGCATATCTTCAAGAAGGGCTTCAAAGGATGGGTTCTCCACAATTGACAACGGCGAAAACGAGTCCACGACAAACTTTAAAACTTTTTCGTCGAACGCAGCCTGCCTAATACCACATTTTCTTCTACCACAACCACACTCAAAAATTTTTTTTCATAATTTTAAAAAATCGCCATTAAATTATAATTTTTCTTGTTTTAAGAAAATTATCTACATTACAGAAAAGTTGTTCTTCAATCTAGGAAAAAAGACCATATAAACAGAGTTGTATGAAAAACTTTTCTAAAATTTAGAAAAATTAAATATTTTCTAAAATCTATGGTGATTTTTCCTATATTTTCCTCATAAAATTTTCTTAGATTATTGGCGATTTCGGCATTAAATATAGAAAAAATGTACTTCAGACCTTTCTAAAATCTAGAAAGTCGCTATTAAACCCACGGTATAATTTAATAATAATTTTTCGGAATAAAAAAAAACAACTTTTCTTAAAAACAGAAAAGTGGAAATAGGAAATTCCTAAACATTTTAGAAAATTTGTATCGTGCCTTTTCATTCATTTATGGTTTTTATTCTTTCTATGAATAAGAAGAAGACATGCGGCTAGTCCGCGGCGCGTTGTGGCGGCACGTACTATTCGGAAAATAAGTAAACACGTGTATCAGGATTTGACCGAAAATAAATGATTTTTTTAGTAAGAATTTTTTTAAGTTGGCTAAAAATCGTCAAATTGGGAAAAGTACCCTCTTTTTTTTTTTAGTGACAAAACTTTTGGGGAAAACATTATAAGTCAGGCTCTAGCCAGATTTAAGCTGTGAGAGTCGTGTACCATTTATCACCAAAAAAGTTTTTGTCCACTTTTTTCAAAATTCTTTAAAAAATTCAAAACGTGCTTTATTTGTTATTTGGTCAAAGTTCTTTAAAAATGGATGGGAAATAAGTTAAAACGAAATAAAATTGATTAAATTATTGTAAATAGTTTTTTTTAAATTTGGAGTACTTTTGGTGTGAGTTTTATTCATTTTTAAAAGTGTCCATACTTACAGACCTATTTTTCAAAATGTCGATTTTTGACAATTTAAAAAAAAAATTGTTTTAGTTTTCCCTAAGAAAAAAAAAATATTTTTTGTTTTTCTTGAAGTTAAAAGACTAACCTTTTGATTGGTATCTAATGCGTGATGTTTCATAAGCGTTTGTCGAAATGGCAGATTAAAAACAAAAGGTGTACCAACCTACAGACCTCTTCCCTACGTATTTAGCAATAGCACTCAAAATTTGTTTAGGATAAATCAAGCTATTTTTATATTTTTTGACATTTGACATGTGTTAACTATTAATAAATAAACAATGTTTGTCTTACATTTTGTCCCATATGAGATGTTAGCTCATTGAGAGAGTACGCCGCTCACAATTATTATTATTATTAATTATTTTTTAACTTTTTAAATACAAAATAGTTAAATTTCTAATTAAAAATTTAAAAAAGGTTTTTTTTATACACTTGTATATCATAGATCGCTTAGATACATGTTCTTAACAGTGTCTGATGATGCGACTGGTAAGGTGTCTGCCCCTGACTCTTGTGCTGTACTCGAACCCGGTTCAAAAAAACCGGGAGCTGGCATACGCCCTTATCTTATTTTCGAGAGGCTAATTGCTTTTGTAACCTTATATGGAAATCGGAATGCCCAAATTTTTAGGTAATATGGACTATTTTTAAGTCCATCATGGCCCTAACCGTCCATATTACCTTATTTTAAGTCAATTTTTTGGGTTTTAAGTCCATATTTTGTTCTGGGTGTAGAGAAAAAGTAATGCATTCGTAATCAATTTTGTAATGGCACTGTGGCACGTTGACTCAATGGCGTGCTTGGACATCACGCTCTGTAGACTGGTCTTCTTTTTATGCTAGGCATTTATCCTTGTCCTTGGTGTCATGGTCGCCAGTGCACCTAGCACATTTATGTGAGAGCAACAAAAGTTTTTTGAATGTTTAAATGATTGACATTGAAACTCCTTAAAGAGCCCTTTCCTTGAATCTGTGGTTTTATTGTAACCACTTGATAGGTAATTACTCGTCATAAACATCTTTGTTGCTTTTAGCTGGTTCTAGTTCAACAAAGAATATGTCTCGTTTAGCCTTCCCATTTTCATTAAGTGGGTTGGACGTAGTTTGGCATAGAGCTGGGACACATGTATTTAACAGTGTCTGATGGTGCGACTGGTAAGGTGTCTGCCCTTGAACCGAGAGGACCCCGGTTCGAGTCCAACCGGGGCAAATGAGTTGGAAGTTTTTTTCATTTGTAAAATGCATAAACTATTAATAATAGTAATAACAAAAATCAATACAAAAAAAAATAACATGTCTTGTACTGGACTCGAACCCGGTTCAAAAAAACTGGGCTACGCCCTTATCTTATTTTCGAGAGGCTAATTGCCTTTGTAAACTTATATGGAAATCGGAATTCCAAAATTTTTAGGTAATATGGACTATTTTTAAGTCCATTATGGCCTTAACCGTTCATATTACTTTAATTTAAGTCAATTTTTTGGGTTTAAGTACATATTTTGTTCTGGGTGTAGATAATATCGATAGTATGGTCATATTTACTTAATTTTTTTCCATATAAAGGTTTATTGTTTTTTAAGCTATATACATAATAACAAAGAGAAAAAAAAATCAAAATTATCCTATCTTATCATTAACATAAATTATAAGGTAACTTCAACAGAGATCATAAAAAATTCAGTTCATTTTTGTTATAAAATTAAAAAAAACATTATTCTATCCAGGAATTTTTCTGCAAAAATAACAACATGTCCACATTATTCGCCTTAAGCGAAGCTCTGCGGTTATTTATGACGAGTCCAGTCTTGCTGAACATACGTTCCGATTCAGTCGAGGTTGCGGGAACACATTATGTTAGAAAAGATATAATATTCAATTTTTTCAATTTCTTTTACCCAAATTCCGCATTGCGGAATCCTCAAACCTCGTGTTTTGTGTAATGTCAGTGATGTGAAATGTGCCCCCCACCATCGATAGTGTCAAAAAACTATCGATGGTGGCTCAGAAAGGCAAAAATTCAATAGGGGGATTCCCTAAACTGTTGAATTGCTGAATTGTTGAATTTTGGTCAGCTGTTAATCAGCTGTTCCATACAAAGTCAACTTTCAGAAATTTCAGCAATTCAACAGCCTCGGGGCTGCTGAAAATTTTGTTGAATTGCTGAAAGGCAAGAGTTGTCACCATTTTTAATGAAAGTCATGGCAACTCTGTAGAATTTTGGTATTACTAGTAGGAATTATTAACTTTAAAATAAAATTAGAATGTATATAAGTAGTTACTTATTCCTCGGTACTAATTTTAGAGAGTAACTAGCAATAAAAAGACAATCTTTACATATTTTAAGATCCGTAAACATTTTCAACAAATAACAGCTGTTTAAGAATTCAACAAGATTCATTTAGGGTCGTTCCCTTAATTGCTGAAATTTTCTGTTGAATTTTCAACAATTCAGCAATTCAGCAGTTTAGGGAATCCCCCTAATATATCTATAGTGCAATCGATAGTATCCAAGCTCTAGGTTGGCAGTCCTTTTCACGCGGCGTTCCTAAATGAAATTCAGTTGTCCAATAAAGAGACAGAGTAGTTGTGAAATAAGTCGTTCGTCGTAAAGTTATCACAGTTGAAAGGCCGCTTTATTCAATGCCAAAACTTATGTAGCTCTTATATCTACAAACTATTATAATCCTAAACTTTGTTAATAAACTTCAGATGAAATACAATTATCTTACTTGGGGGCTCAGCATATGAAAAATCTGTTGGTGTGAGTGAACGTTTGATTTCGGGGAAAAACCCAACACTTTGACTTTGACATTGCAAAAAGTTGACGAAAATAATTCGAGCGAAAAAGAACAAAAAATGCAATCCGGGTGAAAAGCAAAACAACCAGCCAAAGAAACCAGAAAATTCGCAAAATGGAGCTGCAGTGGTGAATATGAATAATACAATACAAAAAAAAGCGTAGTAAATCCAAAGATTTCATATTCAGTCCCAATATTTTTCGCTTTGATTTTCATCCATTGCGGTTTTCACTAAATTATAAAATGTGCATATTAACTTTTTCCAAAATTAAATTTAAATATGGAAATATTTCCTTTAAAGTAAAAAATATATTGCTTTAAATGCTCTTGTAAGCATTCTGTCACGGAAGCAAAAAAAAAGGACGTGGCTCAGGGGGTATAAGGTTCAAATCCCGCTTTTTATTAATTAATCTAACAACTTTTTGAATAAATTATTGTTTATCAAATTGTTAAGGAAATTTTAGATATGCATTTTAAAAACTTTTTACTTACTCTGCTTCAGCTGGGTTTCGAACCGGGGTCTTTCCGCGTTAGAGGCAGGCGCCTTACCAATTGGGCCATCGCACGATGTTACTCGGGAGTGCATAAGTTCAACTTAAATGTAAACTTTATACCCGTTACTCGTAGAGTAAAAGGGTATATTAGATTCGTGCAAAAGTATGTAAAAGGTAGAAGGAAGCGTTTCCGACTATATAAAGTATATATGTATATTCTTGATCAGGATCACTAGCCGAGTCGATCTAGCCATGTCCGTCTGTCCGTCCGTCTGTCTGTCCGTCTGTATGAACGCTAAAATATCGGAAACTATAAAAGCTAGAAGATTGGGATTTGGCATGAAGATTCTAGGAGTTAATACGCAGCGCAAGTTTTCACGCCAATGTGCCACCCCCCCTCTAACGCCCACAAACCGCGAAAAACGGTGGCACCAGTCTGTATGAACGCTGAGATCTCGGAAACTATAAAAGCTAGAAGATTGGAATTTAGCATGCAGATTCTAGGGGTTAATTCGCAGCGCAAGTTTTTCACGCCGATGCGCCACGTCCTTTCTAACGCCCACAAACCGCGAAAAGCTGTGGCACCCACAGTTTTGAAGATAGATTAACGGGAAAAGGAATGTGTATTCGTTTCATCAATACATATTGATACACCAAAGTGGGAAATCCCCCCTAACGCCCACAAACCGCGAAAAGCTGTGGCGCCCACAGTTTTAAGCTAGAGCAAAAGTGTAAACGCCATTTTGTTTGGGGTATTAATGCCTACGGAAATGTACAAGAAAATTTTTAAATCGTCCCACTCAGTAAAAAGGTATAATCAAATTATAAAATGGCCGGTAGATGACGCCACTTTGAAGCGGCTGCTTGGCTTGCCCTGCTTGAGAGTGATTGCTTTAGCTGAGTAACGGGTATTTGATAGTCGAGGCACTCGACTATAGCGTTCCCTCTTGTTTTATATACATACATATATGTACATGCCGACTTGTCGATGTGTGTGTGTGTGTTTTCGTTTTTACATGTAATTTTCACCACTGAAAATTTTGCACTGGAGAGGGCACTTGAAATCCATTCTAAAAATTATTTAAAGTCAAACCGAAAATTCCCTTTGGATTTAACGGATTAGCTTTACCTTTTGACTTAGAATTGCATTCATTAGATAATCCGTGCTGGTATCCAAATTGTGAAATTTTGATCAGGTGTTTCTAAACCAGCAGAAACAACTTTGGCCTCTTTTGCGCTTCAAATGACTCTCTCTGCTCTTTACTCTCTCGCTCTGCTTCTGCTGACGTTGTTTTTGTGAGAGCTGTGTTCGGAATTCGTTCGTTATAAAAATAATTTCCGTTTTTAGACGTGTATTTTTAAAGAAGCCATTTATGTCAATTTTTTTTACATTTTTTCCAACCTTTTCAGCTTTGACGAAGTGTAGCTTCTAAACCAGGGGTGCTCAGTCCTATGGCACACGGGCACATTTGTTTTTGTTATAGCATACGGAGCGGCACATCCCATACTTTCCTAGGGCACACGCAAGTTCTTCTTTGTGTCGCTGTCCGTAACGAGCCAAGCCAACAACAATTCCATTGATCTTTTTTTTTCGTCTCAGCTCACAATACAAATTGTTTTTGTCTTTTTCATGATTGTGTGTGAGTCGATACTCGCGTGCGTGTGATTTTCTTTTAATTGTGTTTGTAAATGCACTGCCATAAGGCAGCTTTGAGCACCCCTGTTCTAAACCAATGAATGGAACTCAATGCGCTTGGTTGAAAACTGTGGGAATGGTTAATGTTTTAATCAAGAAATTTTGAATTTTTGGAAATTCCTGGGACTTTTTAGGAGCCGAATTTTAAAAAATCCTTCCTTAGTGCACACCTACATTAACACACGATTCAGACAATTTTTTCCAAAACTTTAGGTCTTATGGTTTGGGCTGGAGGAACATGACGTAAATGGACTTCAACTCTTTTATAGTAATTTATACATATACATATATCATTTTTCTTAAATACTAAAAATTTTGAAAAAAAATATTTTGAATAGGTAAACTTAATATAAAACATTTTTAATTTGAATACGGATTTTTTTTAATTCTGAACATATTATTGATAAATATAACACTTTTTAAAATAAATATTCCTTATTTTAAGTGTAATATGCCCTTATTGGATTTAAATATTTTAATATTAAACTAGCATTTGAATATGTTTCATAGTTAATACAATGTTATTTGTATTAAATTTAAAAGGGATCCGAGCAGCCGGGCGAGGGGCATATCGTTGTCAGCCTTTAGCTGAGTTATCAAAAAGTTGAAATTGCATTGCCCAGGCCCAAAGCGGCGTCGAGACGTGTCGGCCAAGGATAAGAGGCAGGCGCTACTGCTAGCAAGAATTATAAGCGCTTTATCCAAAAAGCTCCGGGAGGGAAGTAAGCAGAGAAAGCAGATGCTAAATTGTTAGGTTTTTGATATAAATATAAAAATATTGTTATATTCGCTAAAATGTTTCTCGTTTATATATTTTTATTGAAAGAATATATTATTTAAATGTTCCTAATCATTTTAATTTTAATTATTAAATGGGTTGTATATGATAAATTGGGTAAAAAAATTTTAAAAATAAAAAATCTCAGAAGTTTTGCCATACATTTTGTTATTATTATTATTTTTTTTAAACTATAATTTAATTAATTTTAATTAAAAAGTAGCTCAATGAAACAAAACTTTTTCAATATTGAAGTAGATCCATAAGTATATGGGCATTTCCATATTTTCGCTCGGGACATTTGCACAGCTTTCAAGTTGAAAAAAAAGATTTTAATTTTAATAATGGGCTTTTCTTTTCATTCTTTTCAAGCTCTATTTTGTGTAAAAACCTCAATTTTGTACCACTTTTATTTTTTAAGATATCGTTAAAAAACTGCCTAATTCGCTCGGGACAAAAATAGAAGTGGATTTCGGTGGAGTTCATTCAACACCAGAAATTAGCGAATTCTGATGGAATATTTGAATGTTGTTCAAACATGTCGCTGTGAAATAGTTTTGGTTTTACTCAAAAATGGTTTGCCGTTTTCTTTTATTCAGTTTTAAACACATTCGCTCGGGACATGTCGCTCAGGACACTTTTTCCGACTGTTTTGTAAAGGTCATTTCTTTACCTCTATCCCTCAATTGCTGGATGTTTTGCTTTTCACTTAATAGTTTAACATGTAAATGAAGCATTCAATACAGAACAAGAGGGTCGAGTGCCTCGACTATCAAATACCCGTTACTCAGCTAAAGTCAGCAGTCTCAAGCAGGGCAAACCAAGCAGCCGCTTCAAAAAATTTTAAAAATTTCTTCTACATTTCGGTAGGCGTTAATAACCCAAACAAAATTGCGCTTACACTTTTGCTTTAGCTTTAAAACTATGGGCGCCACAGCTTTTCGCGGTTTGTGGGCGTTAGGGGGGAGGGGGGTTTCCAACTTTGGTCTATCAATATGTATTGATGAAACGAATACACATTTCTTTTCCCGTTAATATAGCTTCAAAACTGTGGGTGCCACAGTTTTTCGCGGTTTGTGAGTGTTAGAGGGGGCGTGGCACATCGGCGTGAAAAACTTGCGCTGCGTAATAACCCCTAGAATCTGCATGCCAAATCCCAATCTTCTAGCTTTTATAGTGTCCGAGATCTCAGCGTTCATACTGAACGGGTCACAGTTTTTCGCGGTTTGTGGGCGTTAGAGAAGGCGTGGCACATCGGCGTGAAAAACTTGTGCTGCGTATTAACCCCTAGAATCTGCATGCCAAATCTCAATCTTCTAGCTTTTATAGTTTCCAAGAT
Organism: Drosophila mimetica; assembly: GCA_037075245.1. Lineage (NCBI taxonomy): Eukaryota > Metazoa > Arthropoda > Insecta > Diptera > Drosophilidae > Drosophila > Drosophila mimetica. The sequence continues at coordinate 27,259,753 of JBAMCH010000007.1, read as the reverse complement.
CTCAGCGTTCATACAGACGGACAGACGGACAGACAGACGGACAGACGGACATGGCTAGATCGACTCGGCTAGTGATCCTGATCAAGAATATATATACTTTATATGGTCGGAAACGTTTCCTTCTGCCTGTTACATACTTTTGCACGAATCTAATATACCCTTTTACTCTACGAGTAACGGGTATAAAAATGTCACATATTAGCATAAATTAACAAAAAATAAAAAAAATAGCCAAAAACGAACTTTTGCGTATATTATTGGGGTTTGTCATAAAAATAATCAAACTATACTCCAAATTTGTAGTTTAGCTCAGGATGCAACTAATTAGAAACTAATATGGCGGCAAAATCATGTGGAAATATGTTTGTTGCTGGTTCAGGAGGAGGGACAGGGGCAGCTGATTGGGCAGGATGCGGCGAAGCAGACGCACCCAAAGGATGCGGACCCCAAGAAGAAGTCTTTACCAACAATGACGAGTTGAGCGCAGTGCTAAAACTGCTTGCTGCAAAGTGATTCAAGCAGGGCCGTTGTTTCAATCGAGAGCTTTTAAAGTTGTCCCCGATTTTGACGGAGTGTCAATTCCAATTAGACAATGGTTTAAATGTTTCAACGAAAATGCCATTGCCTACGAGCTAACGTTGAAGCAAAAGTATGTGAACGCTCGTGTGAAAATGAAGGGAACTGCAATGTTATTCCTGGAGTCCCCCACTGTTTCGGACTATGATATCCTATGCGAAGTGCTTTTGGACAAATTTGATAAGACGCTGGACCAGTGCTGAAGTACACAAGCAGCTTCGAGAGCGAAAGAAAAGCGACAACGGGAATTTTCACGAATATGTTTTGCATATGCGTAGGATAGCAGCTCTTGGAGACGTGGAGGATGAGTCGGTGATCCGTACATAGCAGATGGATTAAAGCTTCATGACGATCTCAAATACCCTCTATACAGTGCGACAACTTTTAAGGAGCTACGAAGCCGATTTGAAACGATCGAAATGATGATGAAATCCAATATGCAGCGCAAGCAAGCAGTAAATCAGAATGACCTCGGTAAAGCAGGAAAACTAGCAAAGCGTTTCTATCAGAGACAAAATCAGAGCCAGAGACATTGCTTCAATTGCGGCTCAAATACAAAACAGCAGTCAAGCAACTGGCTGATGACTACAAGCCATCTGATGTGAAGCTAACCTGCCCTGTAAAGATGACAATCATCCCTAATTGCAACAACATAGTATGAGGAGTCATAAAACTCCCCACAAATCTCGAGGCAGGAGAGCCCCTAGCAACAGCGAAGGCAGCGAGAATGCGGCAGAATCCAAGGGCATCCAGGTCCACCGGTAAATACTGGACCTTGGACCCAGCCAAAGCGGAGAGACCGCGAAATAACGGTGCCGCGCTGGACCTTGGACCTAGCGAGCCGTGTGCAAAAAGGGAAATAACGGGACCACGCCGCAGCCTATAAAAGGACGGTGCAGGCGCAGCTTGAGACAGACAACCAAGATACGCGAGCGGAAGTACAAGTGCAACAAGTGAACCAGATATCAAGAATACAAGTGCGAAGATTCAATCGAGTGCGTGGCCGTGAGAGTACCGTGGAAACCGAGTGCTCAACGCCCAGATCGATACCAGAGTCAAGACGCTAGGCCAAGGCTGAGACTGCAACGGTGAGATCTGCAGGACACAGAGATTGGAGTGGAGACGAGTCCAGGACAGGAGCAGAGTCGAGAGAAGGACGAGCTACCGGCAGGGTAAGCGCGGATCAAGAGTTTGTGCCAGGCGTCGGGGTTACGGTGGACTGACGATATGGCTGAATCCTCGGATTTGACCTGTCGGGACATTTGTTTCTCAGGCTTAGAGCCAGACCGACCCCAAGGAACACGACGGAACAGGTGATCCCAGGATCATTCTGGTCGGACCCGAAAGAAAGGTTGTACAGACTTTTGAGTCCTACAAGCCGGGTGGAACTGGAGAGACGCCGTTGGAGAACGACGCCGCATGAGCAGCACAAAGAGATACGAGAGCAGCGACGCCGTCGAGGAGCGCCGCCGAGAATCGCAGGAAGTGAATCTTGAGCCGAGGAAGGCACGTCGCCGACCAGGCAAGCCGCAACAGCCAGCTGACGAAGAAACCAATTCCAGCGAAAAGAAAACTAAATAAAGTTTTCCGAGTTGTCCCAATCGGATATCACTTCATTTTCTTGGGTCGCGGGCAGTCACGCAATACAAATTTGGTGGGACGAACACACAATATCTCTGAGCTAGTCGCGGCGTTTACGTAGCGATCCAACAGACGAAAACAGTTCGTTACAATAGCTTTTAGAGAACATCCAAACTGATCTTCAGCAGCAGAAAGAAAAATAGTTCGCAAACAGGTGGAGGAATGGCTGCAGCAGAGAATTTTAAGAGAGTCCTATTCAGATGTTGCTAGTAAAGTTGTGCTAGCCAAGGAGAAGGACAAGACATACAGGCTTTGCATAGATTACCGTATTTTGAGCACAAAGGTTCTTAAAGATCGATTCCCAGTTCCACTCATAGACGAGGTGCTTGACAAGATGCAAAAGGCGAAATATTTTTCAGTGTTCGATCTCAAAAATGGATTTTTCCATGTCGAAATTGATGAAGCCAGCCAAAAGTACGCTGCTTTCGTGACCAAAGAGGGTCTATTTGAATTCAACAGAGCACCATTCGGGTATTGTGATTCTCCCGCAGTTTTTGTAAGATATGTCACTTATATTTTTCTACAGCTAATAAATGCAGGTATTATGGAAATGTACATCGATGCCATTGTTGTTTTTGGACAAACAGCCAATGAATGTCTAAGCAACATGGAACGCGTCTTGAAGCAGGCCCAGCAGTACATTCTTGACATAAAGTGGTCAAAATGCCACTTTCTAAAACAGAGTATCAATTTTCTTGGGTACGAAATAGAAAATAGACAAATATGGCCAGGAAAGGAAACAAAAATTTGGAGTCAAGACGCCAATGATGATGCTTCAAAACATGGCTTCGGTGGAATGCTATTGCAACAACATGCTGGGAAGTGGCACCCGGTTATTAACTGGAGTAAGAAAACCACAGCACAAGAAGAAAAAGCGACCAGTTACATGCTTGAGGTAAAGGCAGCTTTCCTAGCGACAAAGAAACTTCGCCATTATTTGCTGGGTATTGAGTTTGACCTGGTAACGGCTCAAGAGAGCCCAACAAAATGAGGAACATTTAATGGCTGTTCGAGAACTTTTAAGGCATGGACCGTATGCCGATTATATAATCAAAAACAACCTCATTTATAAGCAAGTAAATTGGCAAGAGCTGTTAGCAGTGCCAAAATGCATGGAGAAGGAGATTATAACAACTTCGCACAACTTTGGACACATAGGAACGCAAGAGACTATGCATGCAATTCAGCAGGATTTCCACATTTCCCACCTCGAGAACAAAATAAAGCAGACCATTTCCAAATGTATCGAGTGTATCACACATAATCAGAAATTGGGGAAGCAGGACGACTTCTTGCTCGCTATAAACAAAGAAGATACTCCCCGGTCAAAATGCTACCGATACATTTTTGCAATGGCTTTTCAAAATACACTTGGTTGTTTTCCACTAAGTCAACAAACGCAGAGGAAGTTATCAAACACTTGGAGTCCTGGCAGCCACAGAGCGATAAAGAAGCTGCATTTACATCACACTCTTTTAAGGAATTCTGCACAGCGAAGAAGATTGATCACATTGAGACAACAGCCAGTGTTGCCAACACAGAGAGAATTCTGACGTTCTCATCTGAGTTGAAAATGTTCTTAAAAATAGAACGGCCTTTTTTAAGTTCAAAATGTTCTAAATGTGCTTGAATTAAGTTGAATTGGTTCTTAAAATCTGGTTGAGCTTAAAATGTTCTTGAAATAAGAACGAAAAGTTACTATTTTAGCACATGGTTCTTATATCAAGTCGATTTTGTTCTCAAAAACCACACTATCTCAAAATGTTCTTAATGTGAGAACAAAAAGGACTAAAGAAAGAACGAAAATAAAGTTGCATTTCAACTTAAAATGATTCAAAACTGTATTCTCCACTAATGTAATAATAATAATTTTCAAAGTTTACCGCTCTGGCGACGCTATAATTCCCAACCAGTTATAGCGCGGCTTGCATGGTAACCCCGTTGACCAAGACAGCGATTTCATTGTTGATGATTTTAGTTGGCTACTACGTGAAACATGCATGTACAGTGAAGCCTCTTCGCTCCTTTTTGTGTATTGGCATAATGCCGACGTCTTGGACTTCTTGAAGTCTAGCCGGCATGACCTCGAGTTAGCTAAAAACTTCTCTATACTAAAAATATTTCTTTAGATTAAAATATTTATGACAATAGATACATAATTATAATTATAAAAATAAATATAACATTACAAATATATTTTTCAATTAATCTACTATTGAGAGCAAAATGTTCTGAAAAACAGAACAAAAGAACTACATTTTGTAACAATTTGATTTAAAAATGTTCTTATATTAAGACCAAAATTAACTTGAAAATAGAACGGAATGAACTTAATGTCGGATTTTTAGCTAACACCATTTCGTTATGATGTTCAGAACATTTAACTCGAAATGAGAACATTTGTGCTTACCCGGTTTTTAAGAACGAATGTTCTTAATTTTAGTGCAATGTTCTTGGTTTTTTTTCTCTGTGAACAATTTATATAACTCAAACGAGTCTCAAGTGGAGCATAACTGAAAAATCGGAGCTTAATTACAAATAAAATTTTTTTAAAATTAAGAGTTAAAAAAAAAATAAAAAAACCGATCCTTATTTTTCAATCCTCTATCGATAAAAAAAGTTTGGATTGATTCTGAGATTTGACCCAAATTGGCCTGTCACGTTTCACGTGGAGTGAGCCATAAGTATGCCTCACAAGTACAGCAGGCCATAAATGCGCATGTCCACGCATCAACTAGCTTCACGCCATTCGAAGTTATGTTTGGGATGCGAATGGGGAACAACTTTAGTAAAGATCCTTATAGATGAGATGATAATAAACCAACAAAAAGAACGTAACGAAATTTGGAATGAAACGCACCTCCAAATTGAAAAAGCTTAAGAGAACTGGGTGATCTGGTTGCCATCAAGGTGACGCAGTTTATAGCCGGAAAAAAGTTAGACAACAATTATATGAATTTCCTAAATGAAATTCAGTAGTCCATCACTATCAGCCGAATAAAGAGACAGAGAAGTTGTGAAATAAGTCGTTCGTCGTAAAGTTATCACTCCAGTCGCAAAATCAGTTGAAAAGCCAAAGCGGCTTCAATACCAATACCATTCAATACCAAAAATTATGTAACTCTTATATTTACAAACTATTATAATCCTAAACTTTGTTAATAAACTACAGATAAAATACAATTATCTTACATACATTCCGAGGGTTGTGCCTTAATTCTTTGAGTCTGGCAATTATTTCATCAATCTTAGTTGAAGCGTTAAGGCCCTTAATGACAATTCGGAAAGCCCTCTCGTTTTTGAATTGAAAAGTGCTGTACGGAATCCCATTGCCCATGAATAGCTTTTGGACCACACCATCATCCACAGTAATTCTACAGAAGGACCGTCCAGTCGTCTTAAGGCGAAAGGAGGCTCATGCTTCTTACACTCATAGAAATTTTCCATAAAACGCCATAAAACCGGCGTCAATGGCGACTAGGCTATGGAATTAGGGAAAATTACCCTAAAAATACGGGTGCCTTGGTCATACATTTAAGGTGATTTTTCTTAAATCTAGGGCTACTTTTCTGTTTTCAAAGGTAATTGCCCTGGAAATAAGAAAAAATACCTTTAAACTAAAGGCAATTTTTCATATATTTATGGCGTTTATCTTACATTTAAGGTAATTTTTCTTAAATCTAGGGCTACTTTTCTGTTTTCAAAGGTAATTGCCCTGGAAATAAGAAAAAAGACCTTTAAACTAAAGGCAGTTTTACATATGTTTAGGGTGCTTTTCTTATATTTAGGGTTCTTTTTCTGTTTTCATAGGCGAATCGCCCTAGAAATCCATCCAAAAAACTATTTTTTCTCAAATGCCTGGAAGAGATTTCAGATGCCTGGGAAAAAGTCTATACTAATAAACCGAGTATTTCCTGTGATCTGGACTGACTTCAACACACACATACTTTAACACCGTTTCATATCATTTAAGTGCACTTGTTTGTTGCCATATGAAAGGATGCGGTTGGGGGCACAGACCTATACAACACCGCCGTTGGAACTGAAAAATCATCTTGATAAACTAATTAAAGAGATATATATGAGGAGAAAAAACCACTTACTTGAGAAAAACTGTTGGTCGCTCCGAGGATCGAACCCGCGCCCTCTCGGGTTGGAGTCTAACACTCTACCGCTGCACCACAATCCCATCGCGCCAAACGACGTACAAACACTGTACACATCTTATTTTCTTGGAGTCTAATTTATATTTCGACTAAAGGCAACCAAAACATGTATTCTGGTTGCTGATGATTGGAATATTTTGGCCGTTTTCTAGTCCACATGCTTAACACAAAGTAGTCCTTTACTAAGAGTATCCATACAGAATTAAGGTAAAGACTACTTTAAATTTAACATGCGGACAAAAAACGGCATTATTAATATTATCATTAAAAAAAAAAAAAAAGGAGTTGACTCACCCAGGGATCGAACCCACGACCTTAATTTTCAAACAGCAAAGCTGAAAGTACGAATGCTTAGACCGCTGGGCTACCCATTTGGTTCGATTTTTAAGGCGATCGCCCGTGAAGTTGGGTCGATTCTCACATGCTCACATACATACTCACATGCTTTGACCTGTCAACTACACACACATACATAACACGCATTACATGTATGCATCCATCTATTGCGTCTTTAATTTTCGTTTGAATCTTACCCTAGATTTTATGGCGATTTTTGATGCTATTTTGTTCTACATTTTAGGGCGAATTCGCCCTTAAAAGAAGAAATTACTATCAGAGTAGACTCATAAAAATTCGCCCTAAATAATATAGGCAATTTTCCCTTTTTAAAAAAACTAACCCTAAAAAATATTTTCTATGGCGATTTTTCGTATATTTAGGGCTAATTACCCTTAAATTAAGAAAAATTTTCGTAGTTTTAGGGCGATTTTTCTAGTATTTAGGTAAAAAATTTTATGAGTGTACTCTTGGTTTGGGCAGAGGTATTGTCTGAATACCTCAAGCAGAGATCAGCTTGAGGCAAAAATGTATCGCCAGAAGAGTTCATTGTATCTTTATTGTCATTGTATCAAAACTATTATTCGTTCCTAAATATGAGGATGAAGCCTTTTCTCTATTAGAAGAGGGTAAAAATAAGTTTACACTTACAACGGAAGCCTGAGGATGTTTTTGATCCTGGTCAGACTTCAGAAGTGCAGACTTACGAGTACTACCATTGGGTTGGTCCAGGTTCCTTCTTTTGCTTAGGTACTTTACTTGAGTGAAACGCTCTTCATCAGCAACACTCTTGCTAACCCACTTGGGGCTTATTTGCTTATTTAACATTGCTTCTACATTAATCATTTCCAGGTATTCGTGAGCTGATTCATCAGAGAGGCATCAAAGCCAGTTGCCTTGGAATTCCTGGTCAATCAATTTTGGTCAATCAATAGGTATTGAAGAAAAGAAAACACAATCCATTTCCCGTTAGTCTAGCTTCAAAACTGTTTGGGGGCCTGGCACATCAGCGTGTAAAACTTGCGCTGCGCATTAACACCATGCAAAGTGCCAATCTTCAGCTTTTATAGTTTTCGAGATCTCAGCGTTCATACAGACGGACAGACCGAAATGGCTACATCGACTCGGCTAGTGATCCTGATCAAGAATATACATATATACTTTATAGGGTCGGAAACGCTTCCCTTTACCTGTTACATACATTTGCACGAATACAAACTAAAAACTAATGAAAAAAAATAAAATTTTTTATACAAAATTTATGAAACACAGGATCTCCAAAATAAACACAACCGGTTAAAAGTCGAAAATGCCTTCTGCCCAAATTGACGCTCTTGAGTACTTGCGAAGAAAAATAATTTGAGGGCCTGGATGCAGAGGAAAATCCTTAAAAGCTCGTTCGATGTTCTGTGCTTAAATGCCTATTTTAAAATGTAACCCGAAGTAAATAAAAAAATTGTAGTATGCAAATAGTTCGTAGATTTCATTAGTGTTGTCTCGAATAAAGATTAATTCTTGATAAGCACTTGTAAGTTGTTTTATTTTATCCAAACGTCGGGGTAAATGCGGGGGATTTAGAAAACGTCAAAAAATACGTCTGTGACACAAAGAGGAGTGTCACAGAAATCTTTTCCAACCCAATTTCCCCAGAAAATTAAATCTCTGTGTCACAGATGTCTTTTTTGACGGTTTCTAAATCCCCCGCATTTTCCAGACGTTTTGATAAAATAAACCAACTTACAAGCGTTTGACAAGAATTAAACTTTATTTTATACAACACTAATGAAATCTATGAACTATCTGCATACTACAATTTTTATATTTACCTCGGGTTATATTTCAAAATAGGCATTTTATAAACCATTTTAAAAAAATTAGCTAAAATTAAAACGCCCGCAAAACGCCTGTCATGACAGTGCACTATAGGCAAAAAGTCCGAATTTTGTACATAAAGTTGAAGTTGTTATATTTTTAATATACAAAATTGAATGTATTTTTCAATTAGGCATACTCTTGATAAAATACAACTGTTTCCAAAAAATGTTTAAAAGCTGCTATTTGTCCGAATTTTGTACATAAAGTTGAAGTTGTTATATTTTTAATATACAAAATTGAATGTATTTTTCAATTAGGCATACTCTTGATAAAATACAACTGTTTCCAAAAAATGTTTAAAAGCTGCTATTTGTATTTCCCTCGCAAGCAAAGTCAGCTGATTGATTGCTATGTTGTGGCTTTTTCCTAAAAAGAAAGACAATTTGCAAATATGGAAAATGGTGGGAAGGGGGGTCCGTACCAGGAATAATCCCAAAGTGGTTTTCCAAAAGATGTTAAAAATGTGGGGTTGAAATTGAGCCTCGGGTAATAGTCTATAAGAGGGGCCTGTGCCCAAAAAATCGCGAAAAAATTACCCTCGATGGACCGCAATTTCTTAGGAATTTACGTGCAGAAGATTATCGGCGGAAATGCCTGGTTCTCTTGTAATTGCATTTCAAAGTTGCGTGTTTTGCTATAAAAACAAAGTAGCATTTTCTAGGATTTTAAAGGTTTTGCTAAAAAAACAAATAGGTTTTTGTTGCTTAGATCACAAAATTTTACTTTTGATTTTTGTTTATTATGGATTCCTGCAAGACTTTCTTACCATGGGCGAAGAAGAAGTGTTTGCATTTCAGCTGAGACATGTATAAGTATAGGAACGATCTGTCATTAGCCAAAACTATGTCTGGAAAGCCATCCCGGACCTTTGGATCCAGGGGCTTGGCCGGAGTTCTGGTCTGCATCTGGTCATCAACCTGCATTGGCAGCTGTCGGGTCATTTTCGACGACTGTTGGGGAAGATCAGAATTAAGTTTAAATGCTAACAGAATCTGCAGACATACATGAATTTAATATTTTTACGCACTTTAGTATTTTTGTAAACGGCAGAAGCCCTAACGCGTTCGCTTAAGTTTCTAGTGTGTAGTGTCACTCTATCTCTTGCCTTCTACGATTCTACTCGTAACGAATCTGAAGGAAGACATTATTGAAGTCAGCAAATAAACATTATGTTTAAAAAACACACAATTATTACTATTTGAGCTGGGCTTGAAAGAACATAAATTTAAAGCTGCGTCTGACCGCAACATTTGGCGACCGTGACAGGACCCAGACAAATAGTAAAGTTCGCGTGGCTGTTTAGAGGTTATAATTTTATTTCATAAAAGCCGGGGACCAATCCGACATTGGCCAGCCTGCAACCGCAGCATCTTCAGTGTGTTCGTCATTGGATACATCATCAAGGCAAGCACTGGATTCCCGCAAATCAAAGGCGCAACATTTTGCAGTGGATCGGAAAGGCGCAGGTCGCAATCACTTGAAAAAATCTCCACGAGTGGGATTACTACAACCAAGACGATTCCCTCCCTCTACCCGACCAGTGAGATTTTCCGCTAGATAACCTGCAACATTCGCACATACGCAAACCACGCCGTAAATATAAAATTATGTGCCACGCACACAATAACCTGTGAGTAGACTTACAAATACATACACATATAAAGTTCTTGCTGGTAGTGTGATCACTTTGCTGAAGGTGGTAAATTACGGCAAAAACAACCGTTGCTTTACGCATACCAGTACGTGTTGATTCTATGTCTGCTTTTTGCTCAAAACCATAACGCCGGGCTGCACACGTGGTACAGTTTCTCTGTATTCTCTAATGAATAAATACAACCATTCAGCAGACGTAAGTATTTTGAATGCCTCCGCCAGTGTACATTCTTCCCGATTGCCAAACTTGAAGTTGCCGCACTTCGATGGCAAATATTCAGACTACAAGCGATTACAAATCTCGTGCACAGTGACCCTGAAATCTCAGACATCGACAAATTCAATTATTTGTTGAGTCGCGTCAGGCGTAGCCTTGGAAGTAGTCCAAGCATTCCAGGTCACTGAGGACAATTATTCAAAGGCATTTAACCGGCTGAAAGAACGTTACGACAACGACGTTCTTATTTTTCTCGATTCCGTTTCTAGGCTTTTCAACTTGCAATCCATCTCGAACTCTGACGCTACGGGATTGCAACGCCTTTTGGACACATCATCAGCGATTCGAGCATCATTATTGTCTTTGGGATCACAGAACGACGACATGAACGCTATCATGATAAACTTGCTTCTATCAAAGGTCGAAACAAGGTTAAGCTACGATGAGAAGCAATCATTTGAGAAGCTTCCAGACTGGGACGAGTGCTGCAAGTTTCTGACACACCGCTGTCAATTTTTGGAAGGCCGATCACGCGCCATCACCAAAGGTCAAACCATCGACACACAGCAACGACAGAAGACATATCAAAGGCATTTGTCCAAATCGTTCATCACAACAAATGCCAGTTGCACATACTGTGACTCGGGCAGTCACTACATCACACAATGCAAGTCGTTCTCTGCGCTTCAACTCACGCAGCGGAAAGACTTCGTAAAGAAAGCCATGCTTTGCTTCAATTGCTTGCGCAAGTCACATGTTATTACGGATTGTTCATGCAAATTTCGGTGCAAGGTTTGTCAGGCCGCTCATCACACTCTTTTGCATGCGTATAGCCCCAATCCATCTAAGGCTGATTCGATGGCAACCCAACCACAACAGAGCCTGGTTTCAGAACACGCTAGTTCTAACCAGCACAGCAGACCAAGGGTGTCTCTAATAGAGCGCACGGCCAAAAGAGGCATCATACCTACAGCACTAGTGCAGATCAAGGATGGATATAAAAACTTATAAATTGTTCGCGCTCTTCTAGACTCAGGATCCGAGGTGAATCTGATTACCGAAGAAATTTCCAAACGACTCCATCTAGCAAAGTCTCGCGTTTGTCAGTCCATAAGTGGGGCTTCTAACACTACTCAAACTGTAAACTACAACGTTTATACAGTTCTTAAGTCTCGCGTCTCGGAATTCAAGTGGTCTTATCATTTCGCCGTGATCAAAAGGATTTGCAACAACCAGCACAGCGAACCAATTGACATCTCACAATGGGACATTCCAAATGGATTAGTTTTAGCTGATCTAAACTTTGATCAATCTTACAGGATCGACGTGCTCATAGGAATAGAAGGATTCTTCGAGGCCATTCGCAGCGGCAAGTGCGAGGTTGGCCGAGAAATGCCCGCATTCATCAACACAGCATTTGGATGGATTGTCGGTAAAAAAAAAAAAACGCATCACACTTTATAAATCCATCAACCTTCAAGTGCAATCTGATTCAGGAAAGGATATCTCTCGACGAATGCTTGCACAAGTTCTGGGAAGTGGAGGAATACAAAACCGCACCTCCGAGACTTAGCCAAGAGGAGCAGCTCTGCGAGCAACATTATTCCGACAACGTAGCTCTCACAAGCGTCGGCCGTATTCAGGTGCGACTCCCTTTCAAAATCGAACAACAAAAGTTAGGGCAATCGTATGATAGTGCATTCAAACGATTCATAATGCTGGAGCGCAGACTCAATCCCAATCCATCACTGAAGGAAGCCTATATCAAATTCATGAGGGAATGTCTCGCATGTCTCGCACTGAAGCAGTGGACACAAGCATGCCACATTTTTATATTTCTCATCACTGCGTTCTGCGGCCGGAAAACCTAACAACCAAGCTTAGGGTTGTCTTCGACGCAAGCGCTAAAACGACCTCTGGCCTATCCCTCAACGAACTTTTAATGGTAGGCCCAACCATACAAGAGGATCTCATCACGACTCTTCTATCATTTCGACTAAATCGGTATGCACTTTCCGGCGACATATCGTGACATAATAGATGAAAGAGATCGGCGATTTCAACTGATTCTGTGGAGGGAGTCTGAGAGTTACACCTTGCACACTTACCAGTTGAACACTGTAACGTACGGTGTATCAGCTGCTCCCTTTCTTGCAATTCGCAGTCTTTTCCAAATCGCTAATTTATATGAATTAGAGTTTCCACTTGCAGCTCAAGTTTTGCGTTCGGACTTATATGTTGACGACCTCTTAACTAGTGCCAATGATATCGAAGAAGCTGCTCGGAAAAAGACGCAAATTACGGAGCTACTCAGCCAGGCGGGAATAACCATGACGAAGTTCAACAGCAACTCAGCTGTTCTAGTGGAATCCTCTGACAACGAAAACCCTATGCAACTAAATGAATGCAAATTAACAAAGATGCTTGGACTCGCTTAGCAGCCGTTGAAGGATTTGTTCGTATTCCACAACCAGGTGGAATTTTCGGAGAATCCGACCAAAAGAACAGTGCTGTCAGAAGTGGCACGAGTTTTTGATTCACTGGGATTAATTGCGCCCATAATAATGAACTGTAAGATATTTATCCAGGATCTTGTTCTAAGGAATCTGTCATGGGATGAACTACTGAACTAATTTGGGAAATGTTTTGAAGGTCAAGTTTGAAAATGTTCCAAGTATTGACTAAAACTCGGAACATTTTAAAACTTGACCTTCAAAACATTTCCCAAATACAAGTTCCTCGCTTCGTATTCACATCACCCCACAACAAGGGAGAAATTCACGGATTCGCAGACGCATCCAAGTGTGGATATGTGTATTGTTTATACGTGCGCACAGAAGTCGACGGAGTTATCAGAATCCACTTTCTAATCGGAAAATCAACGGTAGCACCCATAAAAACTCTGTCCATCCCGAAATTAGAACTCTGTGCAGCAGTTCTACTTAGTCGAACTTATCACAAGTTTCAACAGAAACTGCAGCAGTACATATCCAAAGTGTACTTTTGGACTGATGCAAAGACTGTACTTCAATGGCTTCGCAAGCATTCATCAGTTTTTCCAACCTCTGAATCCCATCGAATTTCGGAACTACAGCAACAGGAAAAGAACATCGAGTGGCGTTATGTGCCCACTGCCAAGAACCCCGCAGACATAGTGTCTCGCGGCTGTAGCGTTTCGGAGATACAAGGAAACATTTGGTTCAACGGTCCAAACTTCCTCAATTTTGCAGAAAAGGACTGGCCAACTCTCAAAGAATCGGTTGCTACACGACAAGAAACAGATCCTCCATTCAACGTTCAGCTACGAACCTCATTAATCAGCAACATTGAGTCGTCGGTTGATGTGAGCATCATTGATTAGGTGATCAATAATTCATCTTCTTACATTAAATCTTTGCGAACCCTTTCCTTTATCTTCCGCGTTTTTAACAAAGTTCCACCAGCTTATAAACCGATCACTCAAGATCTAGTTCATTTGCAAGCGACCGAGCTCACTGACTCGTTTTGGCGAGTAGTAACACATGTTCAACACTCAGCATACAGCAAAGAAATAGGTTTGTTACGTAAAAATAAAGTTTTACAGCCAAGCATGCAGGCACTAGCACCCTTTCTTAATGAAGTCAAGACAAGAAATGCAACACTGGTCGTGGTTCGAGTCGGCAGAAGACTAGCAAACGCACACATCCCGTTTGACGCAAAGCACCCACCGAATCTACCTAAGGATCACAAATTCACAAAACTTTTCGTAAAATTTCTTTACAGGTCAAACTTGCACGCCGGACCAAAAGTGGCCGCAGTTAAGTCTGCCAAAACTTAACTCAAGAAAAAAAGGAAAAGGCAGAATCACTCGGAGTTGGAGGCCTCCATCGGAAGGCGGATCATCTTCGCGATTGGTCGTAGGATAATGCCACGTGCGGTAAGAACCTCTGCCACTCGGGTCTTGCCATCCGCGTCTGGGCACACCAGTTGGATCCGTACGAGCCGCTATTCATTTCGCGGTAAATTCTCCTTTTTTAGCACCCCATGTCCCCCGTCTGAATGTCTCGCGTTGGAAATTGCCATTTAGTCCTTTTATGGAGCTCCTTTAGATACTCTTCTTTCCAACGTAAGCCAAATTGCTCATGCAGGGCCTTTAGCCGCTGCCATTGGTTTAAAATGGAAATGGGGTTTTCCTTAATCTCGGGCTCAGTCACGGAATGGAGTGGCCCTCCGACTAGGGAGTGCCCGGGGTTAAAAGCAAAGAGTATAAATATATAGAGAGGACATGTCATAGAAAAATGTCTGTCGTATGGCGGGTTCTAGCGGGGGAACCCGCTTATTAACAGTAGAACCCGCACTGTTCGATTCTAGTTGGAATCTAGCCGCTCGCGGCCCTGCTTGCCACTTGGCCTAGTGCACTCATAAAATTTTTTACCTAAATACTAGAAAAATCGCCCTAAAACTGAATCGCCCTAAAACTACGAAAATTTTTCTTATTTTAAGGGTGATTAGCCCTAAATATACGAAAAATCGCCATAGAAAATATTTTTTAGGGTTAGTTTTTTTAAAACGGCAAAATTGCCTATATTATTTAGGGCGAATTTTTATGAGTCTACTCTGATAGTAATTTCTTCTTTTAAGGGCGAATTCGCCCTAAAATGTAGAACAAAATAGCATCAAAAATCGCCATAAAATCTAGGGTAAGATTCAAACGAAAATTAAAGACGCAATAGATGGATGCATACATGTAATGCGTGTTATGTATGTGTGTGTAGTTGACAGGTCAAAGCATGTGAGTATGTATGTGAGAATCGACCCAACTTCACGGGCGATCGCCTTAAAAATCGAACCAAAAGTTTTAAAATGGGTAGCCCAGCGGTCTAAGCACTCGCACTTTCAGCTTTCCTGTTTGAAAATTAAGGTCGTGGGTTCGATCCCTAAGTGAGTCAACTTCTTTTTTTTTTTTTTTTTGTAAATGCTAATATTATTAATGCCTTTTTTTCGTCTACATGTTAAATTTAAAGTAGTCTTTAAACCTTAATTATGTATGGATATTCTTAGTTAAGGACTACTTTGAGTTAAACATGCTGACTAGAAAACGGCCAAAATATTCCAACCATCAGCAAAAAGAATACACGTTTTGGTTGCCTTACACGGTTGACTGTGGTGCAGCGGTAGAGTGTTAGACTCCAACCCGAGAGGGCGCGGGTTCGATCCTCGGAGCGACCAACAGTTTTTCTCAAGTAAGTGGTTTTTTCTCCTCATATATATCTCTTTAATTAGTTTATCAAGATGATTTTTCTGTTCCAACGGCGGTGTTGTATGGGTCTGTGAAAAGAGAATATAAACACTAAGAGGTGGAACGCCCATACAACAGAATGTACGGCAAAATTTTCGATGTGGACCCAGAAAGTGGACCCAGAATCTTCCAAGTGTGTGTTGTCCGTGTTAGATTCTTTGGTTGTGTTAGTGTATAATTTCGGTTGCTCTGCTGCGAAATTGGCTCAATGTCGCTTCTGTCTGACGCGCCGTAACAAGGCGCTGTGGGCTAGGGGTGTAGTCGCTCAACTGCGGGTCTTGCCGGACCGAGTTCAACTCCGACTGAGCACAACTTTTTTTTTTTTTTGTAACATTGTTTATTTAATATTTTTAAAGTTAAAAGAAAGGTAAAGATAATTAATGGATTTCGGACTTCGGTGCAAATCATTTGTTTCTAGGGATAGTGTGGTTGCTTTTTTGTTTAAAAAAAAACATTTTTGTTATGTTTGGTCCCTGAATTTAATTTATTTGTATACTTAAATAACAATTTTTTTTTAAAGTTATAAAAGTAAACTCGGATGCGTATTTTATAAACTTTTAATTCAAAAGTAATGAATTTAAAAGATTTGCTCAAAATGCTTCTGCTTTTAAAAAAATTCAAAAGACAAATAAAACAACTTAAAAAAATTTAAAAACCAAACAAAAAAATTAAAAAACAAACAAAAAACTACAAAAAAATCTAAAAACCATACAAAACAACTAAAAAAAATTTAAAAAGCAAGCAATAAAAAAAATTAAAGCACAAACAAGAAAATACAAAAAAAATTTAAAAAAACAATAAAACTACAAAAAAAAATCAAAAACAAACAAAAAAACGCAAACAAAAATTTAAAAAACAAACACAAAAAATTAAATAAAAAAAACAAAATTAAATAAATTAAAAAAAAATAAAATCCAGCTAAAAAAAACTGCTTCTCCTCAGAGTGGACTCGAACCTCGATCGCATTATTCGCCGGCCACCAACTAACGCAATGCGCCACAGCCCCTTTTGAAATGCCGTGCGCAATGTGCCTTTTAGGTCGATTCCTTTGGGCAACATAATTCAAGAATCGACAAATGGGACAAAAATTGGATTTTGACTTTTCGGCAGCTCGGAGTGCCGAGAGCGAGAGAGGAAGTGAGGGAGAGAGAGAGAGAAGTAAAGTAACGGCACTCTATAAATAGTATGAATACGTGAGTCGAGTTTGACAAAAACGACGCTGCCTCCGTACATTTTCTTGGTCCTCGTTACACCTCTTAGTGTTTATATTCTCTTTGCTCTTTCCCAGGCATCTGAAATCTCTCCCAGGCATTTGAGAAAAAATAGTTTTTTGGATGGATTTCTAGGGCGATTCGCCTATGAAAACAGAAAAATAACCCTAAATATAAGAAAAACACCCTAAATATATGAAAAACTGCCTTTAGTTTAAAGGTATTTTTTCTTATTTCCAGGGCAATTACCTTTGAAAACAGAAAAGTAGCCCTAGATTTAAGAAAAATTACCTTAAATGTAAGATAAACGCCCTAAATATATGAAAAATTGCCTTTAGTTTAAAGGTATTTTTTCTTATTTCCAGGGCAATTACCTTTGAAAACAGAAAAGTAGCCCTAGATTTAAGAAAAATCACCTTAAATGTATGACCAAGGCACCCGTATTTTTAGGGTAATTTTCCCTAATTCCATAGCCTAGTCGCCATTGACCCCGGTTTTATGGCGATTTTCCTTGTTTTTAGGGCGATTTTATCGGAAAATTTCTATGAGTGTGGATAAGATATCTGACTGCCAATCTAAGCGGTACGGGGATCGAACACTGCTGTAGAATTTCGATTTCTTGCGAGTTTTTTTGTTTTGGTTTCTAAAACAATTTTATTTTTGGTAATACTCTAGATTACCGGGCTCACCCCCGAATTTCGCGAAAAAATTATCCTCGATGGACCGCGATTATTTATGAATTTACGTGCAAAAAGAACTTGGCGGTCGGCCACGGTTCTCTTGTAATTGAATTTCAATGTTCTCGGTTTTGCTATAACAATCAAGGGTGCTTTTCTTGCTATAAAAATCGAGTTGGGAGCGTATGACTGCTTGGATCATCAATTTTGTTCACCCAGTCAAAAAGTTGAGCGTCTGTGACGGAACCTAAAGGAGAGCATTCCGTACTATGGCCGAAAAAAAAACATTTTAAAGGATATTTGGCGCGCTTCGCTTTCTTAGAGAAGCAAAGCCGCACACCGAAGAGCAAGTCATATGATGTATGTTAAATAAAAAATCTAAACATCGTGTAAGTACAAATTAAAAAATAAATGCAAAGTCACAAGTAAAATATGGCAAGAAATTAAAAAAAATCGCTCGTTGCATTTATTTTTTAATTTGTACATATTTAACATACATCATAAAATATTTCACGTATATTTTAAAGCTACCTCCGATGACGACTCAGTTGTTAATTAGGACACTCTTTGTTATATACGTGGATATTTCACATATATTTTAAAGCTACCTCCGATGACGACTCAGTTGTTTATTAGGACACTCTTTGTTATATATTCGGATGTGAAACGTGGACTAGGCGTATGGAAGACACCGCTAAAAAACGCGCCTGGAACTTTAATTATATGGAATTATTTAAAAAAAATATAAAAATACAAATATGAAAAAAAAAATAAAAAAATTGATTATAGGAACTCATTTGAACTATTAATTAATTTTATAGGAACTTATTTAAACAATCAATTCATTATAGAGGAACACATTAAAATGTAATTACCTTAATTAAAAATATGAGAAAAGCACCCTTGATTTTTATAGCAAAACCGGGAACTTTGAAATTCAATTACAAGAGAACCGTGGCCGACCGCCAAGTTCTTATTGCACGTAAATTCTTTTGAAATCGCGGTCCATCGAGGATTATTTTTTCGCAAAATTCGGGGGTGAGCCCAGTAATCTAGAGTATTACCTTATTTTTTTGTGTTTTTTTCTATTTAGCTCTAGCGGTTGTAGTGAAGTTTGAACATCAAAGGGTAACACTAATATTAAACAGATATATATTAAAACAAGAGGGAACGCTATAGTCGAGTGCCTCGACTTGCGCTGCGAATTAACCCCTAGAACCTGCATGCCAAATCCCAATATTCTAGCTTTTATAGTTTCCGAGATCTCAGCGTTCATACAGACGGGTGCCACAGATTTTCGCGGTTTGTGTGGGTTAGAGGGGGCGTGGCACATTGGCGTGAAAAACTTGCGCTGCGTATTAACCCATAGAATCTGCATGCCAAATCCCAATCTTCTAGCTTTTATAGTTTCCGAGATCTCAGCGTTCATACAGACGGACAGACAGACAGACATGGCTAGATCGACTCGGCTAGTGATCCTGATCAAGAATATATATACTTTATATGTTTGGTAACGCTTCCTTCCTTCTACGATTCGACTAGTGATCCTGATCAAGAATATATATACTTTATATGGTCGGAAACGCTTCCTTCTACCTATTACATACTTTTGCACGAATAGAGTAAAAAGGTATATTAACCTTTTTACTCTACGAGTAACGGGTATAACAACTGGAATTTAACTATAGCCTAGAGTGTAAATGTCTTGGGAAATTTAACACCAAACAAATCAAACAATTGAGGTCCAGTCTTTGTACATTTTTTTTTGTTTTTTGTTTGCTAGGTGATGCTTTAGTTTTATTTTTAACTTAGTTTAATCTGTAGTAAAAAATCACTGTTTTAAAAATATATCACACTAAAATTTATAAACCTTGTTAGTGCATTACAAAATGTGATGCGTGTATGGCTCAATCAGCTAGTGTGTCTACAAATCCAAAGGTCCCCGGTTCAAGTCCTAGAGAGGGCGACTCGCCTCGAAAAAAGTAAGTTAGTTTTAATTCCATTTATTTATCATTTGCCGTATTTAATTACAGAAAAACATGCATAATTCCTTTACGGGACCGCGGTTTTTCAATAAGCTACCAATTAGGAAAGCGTCAGATTAAACATATTCAAGTACAAGTAAAATCCATGATTTAATGGACTTGACTTTTTAGATTTTTCAAGAAAATAATTTTTTTTAGTGTAGTTTAACAGCTGTAACCGTAAATTGGTTAACAGCCACTAGTTCAGAACTAGTAGCAAATGGACTAGTTGTTTCCGATGACAAGCCTATGAAAAATGGACCGGTTCGTTACAAGGAAATGGACATAACATAAACTAGTTAAGCTTTTGATTTTGTAGTCCCGTCTCTCACTTTTATTTTTTTAGAAATTAAACTTTTTATAATTATGAATTATTTTGCAACTTTAAAGCTTAATTAAACAAAATAATAAAATAAAAAAATATATATTTCGAGACAGAAAAAAAAAACATCATTAGGATACATCCGCCCTTTGCGCGGATTGAACACGCATCAACATCGCTGATCAACGCTTTAACCAGTACGACCATAGACCGAGTTGGAAGTGACGAGCAGGGAACCCTTTTCGACTTTTAAAAGTTCTTGGCCCTCGATTATCAAACTATCAAAACTGAAAGTTTATCAAATATGTTTGGCCAGGTTCTCGCACACATACACACAAAGCTCACTTACACTTATGCATTGTGTACTTTTTTTCCCCTTGCCAACAACAGTTTGAAAACAGAATCAGAGCCATGCACTCTCTTTATAATGTATACTCTTTGCTGAAAGCTACGAGGTCGGACATTGGAGAAATAGGCCTCGAGTTTAAACAGGCCTCAATTTTCGATAGGAGGGTAGTTACCTTTTTAAATGTCTACTTCCCGCCAGCCGTTTGCTTGTAGAAGTGTATCCTAAAGCTTTTATCACCGGCCTCTCATAGCCCTCCCATATAAGGCGCGCCAGGAGTGTTGAAGTACCAGGTCACGTTTTCCAGACTGTACTTGGACAGAATCAAAGATCTCATGGCTTCAATAAAGTCCTTGGAAACGGACATGGAGGCTCCAAAAAACATTTTTCCGTTGTTAGAATGTATGTGGTGTGGACAGCCACGTCGTGCCGAGAAACGCGAAATGGCTCGGGTACTAAAACACACAAAAACGCAGACATACCCCTTCGTTATCTTACAGATCTCATGGCTTCAATAAAGTCCTTGGAAACGGACGTGGAGACTCCACGTCCTCGTGCCGAGAAACGCGAAATGGCTCGGGTACTAAAACACACACCCCGACCGACATAGTTATAACCGTTACTCGTAGAGTAAAAGGGTATATTAGATTCGTGCAAAAGTGTGTAAACGGTAGAAGGAAGCGTTTCCGACCATATAAAGTATATATATTCTTGGTCAGGATCACTAGCCGAGTCGATCTAGCCATGTCCGTCTGTCCGCCTGTCTGAATCTCCGTCCGTCCGTCTGTCCGTCTGTATGAACGCTGAGATCTCGGAAACTATAAAAGATAGAAGATTGGGATTTGGCATGCAGATTCTAGGCGTTAACACGCAGCGCAGATTTCTTAGCTTAGGTATCCAATACTAAGAGATGCTCGTAGACGACCGCTTGCTCTTAAGACACCATGGCTGTTGACAAAAGGGTTCAAATTGAAGATCGTGCTGGAGACTGAAATATGTTCTTTTTTGCCTAAGGCCCTGCATTCTATTTGATACTCATTAAGGTGAGTAAGCACAATCAGCCCCTCTTGGATGTAAGACAACTCGGCGGCTGTGAGTTCTGCCGTCACGTTAACCTCTTGCTTGCGACACATCCTTGCAAACCGAAGCACGTAAGCGAGAACACGTAAAGCCCTCTCGCTGAAAAACGCTCCAAAATGTCCGTTTTCGGGGGCTCTGTTCCGATGTTACATCGAATCGGGCGTTATTCGAGCTTTGTTTCGAGTGGGACCGACGAATTGAGTGGCCACTGCTCCTGGTTCTAAACCAGCCACACAGGCCCATGCCACCAGAGGTTGCTGTCCTTAAGCTCATGGACTGAGACGCCCTTGCTTGCAGGATCAGTAGGAAGCATTTCAGAGAGAACCGCTGCAGCGAGTTCGGAGAGAAGCCCCGCACCGCACAGCTCTACTCGCGGAATGGAAATTGACTTAACTGGAGCAACTCGGGTTTTAGATAAAAGCAAGTAGGTGAAACAGCCATCAGTCGTTTCGACGCGAACAAAGATGGCAGCATCATAGGCGCTCTGCGATGCATGGCAAAAACCGTGGTATTGCAGTTTTGCTGCTGGATGAAATCTTACCCATTTGGCCAAAGGGTATTGGTCACGTACATCGTGGGCCAGTTGTTGAAGCACGCGTATGGCCAAAAAGTAGGCACAGTTAATGCCGAAAGTGACAGTGTTGATCTCATAATGGACGCGAATCTTGGTGATGTCAGCATTGAAGACGTATTTAAAGAAACGCCATTTGAGGATTTGGATCAGAGGTGCTCAAAGCTGCCTTATGGCAGTGCATTTACAAACACAATTAAAAGAAAATCACACGCACGCGAGTAACGAAAACAAAAACAAATTTGCCCCTGTGCCATAGGACTGAGCACCCCTGATTCGCATGGTCAAATCAGACTGCTGTACCGAACCTGTATGAACGATATAATCCCTCACGTTTGAGCTTTGAAATTTCAATAATAATAACATAAATTTTGAGTATAGTTTAACGAACTTAAAAAAGCACAGGCGATAGCCTACAGGTTAGACCCACCATCCAGTACACATTAACAACCGTGTTCAATTCCTACACGAGAAAATAATATTTTTCTTTTTAAGAAATCAACTGCATTACAATTCAGTATACGATTTTAAAATTTTATGATGTTTTTTCTCCAGTCTGTCTACATTTTGCATTATAATGTAACGAGTTCATAATGGAGACCCGAAGGTGATTCGGCCCTAGCATACTTTTCCCATTACTAGTAATGCAGATTGTGTCCGGACCACATTACAAGGCGGCTATGCCTATGGCAAAGTAGTCCAAGAAGTAATCGATTGTTTCTGTATTACTACACACAGAAAAAAAATCCTAGATTTAAGGAAACATGTACTACATTGCCAAAAAAGGTGATTTAAGGCCATTTTGGACTTAAAAATTTTAAAAATTAAAAAAAATTTGAAGAAGAAAATGGTGTTTATTACCTAAAAAATAGCACATGCCCATAAAAAAAAACGAAAATTAAAAAACTATTATTTCAACAAAAAATAAAAAAATCTAGGGACAAACCATGTTTTATATTAGAAATGGAATTACTATCTTGTTACTTATCAAACGTTTACCCAAAGGTTAAGGCCATTTAATAATATTTTTAAAGGATATAAAAGGCTTCAATTTATTTTTAGGAAAAGTGTCATAAAATAACCTGTAAAAGGCGCTCTAAGTTGCAGCAGTTTACACATACATACGTATTTAACAAAAAACAGTCAACATTTCTTTAAGATAAATCAAACTATTTTTAAATATTTGTTGACATTTGACATGTGTTAATTATGCTGTTAAATAAACAATGTTCACCTTAAATTTTGCCCCATATGAGATGTTAGCTCACAATTATTATTATTATTATTAATTATTTTTTAACTTTTTAAATACAAAACAGTTAAGTTTCTAATTAAAAATTTAAAAAAAGGATTTTTTTATACACCTGTATATCATAGATCGCGTAGACATATGTATGTACTTAACAGTGTCTGATGGTGCGACTGGTAAGGTGAACCCTGAACCCAGAGGACCCCGGTTCGAGTCCTACCGGTGCAAATGAGTTGGAAGTTTTTTTCAAGTGTAAAATGCATTGACTACTACTAATAAAAAAAAAAATCAAAAAAAAAAAAAAAAACATGTCTTCTGCTGGACTCGAACCTAGTTCAAAACTCAGCTAAAGCAACCAGTCTCAAGCAAGGCAAACCAAGCAGCCGCTTCAAAGTGGCGCCATCTACCGGGCATTTCATAATTTGATTAAACCTTTTTACTGAGTGGGACGATTTAAAAAATTTCTTCTACATTTCGGTAGGCATTAATAACCCAAACAAAATGGGGGGGGGTCATATATTGGTCAATCAATAGGTATTGAAAAAACGAATACACATTCCTTTTCCCGTTAATCTAGCTTCAAAACTGTGGGTGCCAGAGTTTTTCGCGGTTTGTGGGCGTTAGAGGGGGCGTGAAAAACTTACGCTGAGTATCAACCCCTAGAATCTGCATGCCAAATCTCAATCTTCTAGCTTTCATAGTTTCCGAGATCTCAGCGTTCATACAGACGGACGGACAGACGGTCATGGCCAGATCGACTCTGCTAGTGATCCTGATCAAGAATATATATACTTTATATGGTCGGAAACGCTTCCTTCTACCTGTTACATACTTTTGCACGAATTTAATATACCCTTTTACTCTACGAGTAACGGGTATAAAGACCGGGAGCTGGCATAGTTCCCCTGGGCTACACCCTTATTACAGTTTCGAGTGGCTAATTGTTTTTTTAATCTTATATGGAAATCTGAGCGCTCAAATTTTTGGGAAATATGGACAATTTTTAAGTCCATCATGGCCTTAACCAAGATGGACTTAAAATAAGTCTAAGATTCCTTAGGTCCAAATTTAGTCCATATTACCTTAATTTAAGTCTATTTTTTGGGTTTTAAGTCCATATTTTTTCTGGGTGTAGAGGAGAAGTAATGCATTCATAATAGCTAGCTTCTGCTGAATTCTGACCTTATTAGTGTGAACAGACGGTGGTGGGTCTGTTGGGGAATTGACCATGGCTTCGATCTGACTGACTCTATTGGTCACAGCCACGAATTTTGTCAAGGCAGCTTTAGCTTCTGCGTCAGCCATTTTCGCAGTTGTTCTAGCGGGTTTTGAAGGGGTTAAGGACTTTTCGCTGGTTGTCCTGGAAGGACGGCTGATCTTGATGGAAGGAGTTAAGCTTTTACTTGGTCCTGCCATTTTGGTGGAACCGCCTGGGAGTTCTGGCTGATGGGACGGTTAACTGAATTTAGTTGACCAAATGTTCGTTAGCGATATCGCAAACGATAGTTACGCGAAACTTAAACGGAAAACAATTATCGCCTCGGATCCGAAAACTATAAAAAAACGACTCACTTGTCGCTCAGTTTGTGGCAGAGAAAGTTTCGTTCTCGATAGCTCGTAAATGGATCGTTTGTGAGCCTTTGGTGATATCTTTAGCGAGGCGATTTTAATATCATTAACGAGCCGAAATTAATATTAGTAGCGGATCAAAAAAGATATTAAAAAAGGTGTTTCATTCCATTTCATTCCCACAGTGGAAGCAGTACTACATTTTTGGTTTTTCTTTTTTATTTTAATCAGGGCTGCGAACCACTCCGGAGCTAAACCACTCCGAAGATGATTTGCAGTAATGCTATAGACGATTTTCTATGCGAAATGTTAAAAAAACATATTTGACATCTAAAATTGATTAATAACAAAAAAATCGAGGAAAGTGGGCAAAGAGTTAATATATTTAATATATTTATTTTATTTTTTAATTTTATTATTTAATTAAAAAAAAATGATTTATTTGAAACCTGGTTCGAACCTGAACCCTGCTCCGGCTCATCAATGAACCGGTTCGCAAACCGGAACCTTATCTGACGATTAGGTTTGAACCCCGAACCGAACCCATGCCAAAATAACATGGGTTCACAGCCCTGATTTTAATATCTTTTTAAATATGGTATCAAAGAAATCATAAAAACTAAGAAAATTAAAAGTGGTAATGAGATTTTTTGGTACTTTATGGTACATTTATGAGACTCTTTAATTTTTTTGATTCTTTTGGAGTATCTGAACTTTTACTTTCATCTGCTTCTGACTTTTAGATATCCTGTCCTGGGCGTACTGGAATAACTTCTGTGTTATCCTGTCGAAATCGGCATTTTTCAGAGAAAATTTTCTTTAAATCCCGCTCTTAAAAAACGATTTTGTAATATTTTGCATTGTAATATAATTATTCGTATTAAAAATACTTACCACGGATAGCTAGAGTAACTTCGAAACCATTTGTCAAACGCTTTCTCGCCTGACATCGTAAGTTCAGAGATCCGCAAAATTCCAAGAAGAAGGCTAAAAAACGAAAAAGAACGCACATGTGATTTTTGATTTATTTCTGTTTTTTTTTGTTTTAGTGACGTTTTAACTCACTCTTTGGGTCACAGCACTGAACTAAACACTCAATTAGAATTAAATTACCGAATTTGTATTCTTAATATAACACTTTTAAACAATTCCGGCCTTTGTACGACTGCACTCTGCCAGTTTCTAATCACAAAAGAACACACGCACAAAAGAAACGAACGATTCCGTGTCCGAGGAACTGCTCATCAGTCAGTTACCATTGAAACAAGAACAGAAGTGATACAATAATGGTAAAGTCTCGTAAAACTATCGTAAACCAGCTCAAAAGTGAATGAAAACTTGACATAAGGCTAAAAAATATGTCGCCTAGTTTTTGTTTACTAAACGCTCTTTTTTGAGTCCGCTTGCGAACATTTAACGAGACTTTGGTAAAGGTCGCAGGTTTCTATCATTTCTAAGTCCGCTTGCGAACATTTTGCGATAGTTTCCCTTTACTATCGCGCCTTGGTCCACTGGGAACTTAAGGTTCCTCACCTTCACCAATCGGCATCGTAGGCTCGAGTGGGCGCCTGAACTTACACTGACGGGCAAAGAACAGGGACAAGGATGCTATCGCTTTTTAATGCGTCTCGGTTTTGGAAGCTGGTCAGAGACCCATACCACGGATCAATAACACAAATATTATCGTACCCACAATATTTGTGTTATTGATCCGTGGGGGTGGGTCTCAACTCGGGAAAACATTTGTATAATGATGTTCTCCTAATCTTATTGTAGAATAAAACAAATAAATGGCATACGATAATAGTTTAAAACATATATCCAATGTTAGAGCATATCCTACAACAAATCTGCATACAAATTGCTGACGGGGGAGAGCCTAACCCCCGTACCCCCACACTCCGGTCTTACTACGCCAATGTTTAGCCAATATTAATAGTGCAAAAATGTAAACAAAACCAATTGTGTGCTGTTTGGTCATGTAAAGCAATATTAAACTTTATAGGAGTATATACTACACTTGTAACAAAAATTGGTGATTATTTAAGTATTGCACAATATGTTTTGAATCTTCTCAGCAATAAATAATGTTTTAGGTCCCAGAATAGCTTAAATTTTGGCCCATCCATAACAATTTGCTTGCAATGGCCTTTTTAATGAATAATAATGAATGAATTAATAATGAATTTCTAAAAATCAACAAGCTTAAAAAATTTTTGATTTTTTCCGGCCAGTGGTTTGAATATGTTTTCGTAGTCAACGTTCCAATTTTCACAGTCAGGGGGAAGACTTCAGAGTTGCACCTAAAAATCATCGGCTAACTATTGCATAAAAAAGCCCGTCAAAGTCCATCAAATTTTAACGGGAAACTAACTGCAAAATTTTCGGAACGGCGAAACCTTATGGACCATCCGTTCAACGGATGGTGAATGGTGGATGGATCTCTGTGGGAAGACCCTATTACTTTATTAAAGTGAAACTTCTTTAGACGCGTTAAGCATTTTCGGGGTCGGAGTAAAACCAATTCATGACCGTACCGAAAATCTTCTTCTTCTCTCTATCACCGCTGACGAAGGTTCTATTTGTCCTCTTCTTTCCTCTCTTCGCTCTAAGCGCGCTCGCACATAGTGCAAATACATACAGTGGGGAGCAAAAGTGATTCCATGTTCAGAATATGCATGTTTGAGCACTCATAAAACGTAAACCAATGAACCACTTGAAACAAACTATTTTTTCTCCATTCCTTATTCCATTTGTAAGAAATAAACTAAATACTACAATAATACAAGAAGATGTTAGGAGTCGTAAAACTTTCCACAAATCTCGAGGCAGGAGAGCCCCTAGCAACAGCGAAGGCAGCGAGAATGCGGCAGAATCCAAGTCGAACGGTAAAGCCTTGGACTTTAAACTGGAGCAAAGAGGATGCTCCGTGAATTAACGGGGCATCTTGGACATTGGACCCTAGCGAGCCGTGTGCAAAAAGGAAAATAACGGGACCCCGCCGCAGCCTATAAAAGGACGGGGCAGGCGCAGCTCGAGACAGACAACCAAGATACGCGAGCGGAAGTACAAGTGCAACAAGTGAACAAGAATACAAGTGCGACGATTCAATCGAGTGCGTGGCCGTGAGAGTACCGAGGAAACCGAGTGCTCAACGCCCAGATCAAGATACCAGAGTCAAGACGCTAGGCCAAGGCTGAGACTGCAACGCTGAGATCTGCAGGACACAGAGATTGGAGTGGAGACGAGTGCAGGACAGGAGCAGAGTCGAGAGAAGGACGAGCTACCGGCAGGGTAAGCGCGGATCAAGAGTTTGTGACAGGCGTCGGGGTTACGGTGGACTGACGATATGGCTGAATCCTCGGATTTGACCTGTCGGGACATTTGTTTCTCAGGCTTAGAGCCAGACCGACCCCAGGGAACACGACAGGAACAGGTGATCCCAGGATCTCACTGGTCGGACCCGAAAGAAAGGTTGTACAGACTTTTAAGTCCTACAAGCCGGGTGGAACTGGAGGGACGCCGTTGGAGAACGACGCCGCAGGAGTCCACAAGTAGCACGAAGGGATACGAGAGCAGCGACGCCGCCGAGGAGCGCCGCCGAGAAACGCACGAAGTGAATCTTGAGCCGAGGGAGGCACGTCGCCGACCAGGCAAGCCGCAACAGCCAGCTGACGAAGAAACCAATTCCAGCGAAAGGAAAAACTTAAAAAATCTCTGCATTTTCTTGGGTCACGAGCAGTCACGCAATATAAATTTAGTGGGACGAACATACAATATCTCTGAGCTAGTCGCGGCGTTTACGTAGCGATCCAACAGTTGAAAACAGTTCGTTACAAAGAAATGTAAGAGATAAAATTAAAAACAAACAAAAACAGAAGGCATGTACTCAGTTTTGCCCATTCCGTTATTCGCACTTGTTTTTGGTCCCCTTTTATCTTATTAGCTTAATACTTGCAGATTTACTGTTTTATTTCATTTTCATTCATTATTCGTTGTTATAATTCAGAAAGTCGCACATTCCTTTTTTTCCTTTTTGCATCCATCGCTTAATGTCGGGAATGACCTGGTGGGTCCAGCATCCTTTCGTGGATTGCTGCCAGGGGGCCTGCCATGTTCCTAACCTCCTTTCCCTCGCCCTAGTTTTGATGTCACGTCTCTGTGGGGGCTGCATATTCTTCTAAGCGTCTTAAGTTCTTCGTCGATTTCCCTAGCCTCGACCGCCAGGAGGTCATGGGTTGCGTCGTCCGATACCGTACGGAATCCGGAGCAGACTCCTAGAGCACATAGCCTGTAGGTTGTTTTTAGGCTTTTTATATACGACGCTGTTCCAACAGCTTCGGCCCATATAGGGGCGGCATAGAGCGTTGTTGCCCGAGTTACCGACTTCAGAAGAAGTCGATGACCTAGTTTTGGTTGTCTTGTGTTAAGCATTATACGCAACAGAGCTCCAGCGACATTTGCAGCTTTTTTGTTCGCTTCTAACAGGTGCTCTCTAATTGACAGTCTCGTGTCTATCATGACTCCCAGGTAGAGTATTGCTCTTGCTGAGCGAATATAGGAGCCTTGCTGTCTCGACCTCCTGGCGGCTGGATATGAGGACCGCCTCGGTTTTGTGGTGCGCTATACTGAGACCTACCAACGAGAGCCACTCTTTGATAATTGTCACTGCTTTGTTTCCGAGTTGCTCTGCTTCCGGAATGGGTTTGGCCACGATTGCGACTGCTATGTCATCCGCAAAGCCTATTACGCTGGTTCTTCCTGGTACTGCCAAACTTAGAACTCCGTCGTAATCGCATTCCAGAGCAGCGGTCCAAGAACAGATCCTGTACGACGACGGGTTCTATGGTGTTTTGTTCGGCTTGGACAGCAGAACCAGCTTCTGGATCTTCCAACGCTTTAGGAAGGTATTTTCCCTGAGGCAATGCTTGAAGGCGTCAGCGAATGCTTCGGGGTGATCGAGCATCGCCAGCTTCACTGCGTTGTCCGGGATGTCGTCCGGACCTGGAGCCTTTCCTACGGGCTACCTTCCGTATTTCATGCGGCTGGACAATACTCAGCGATGTAGCTGCTGCTGCTACCTGTTTTCGCTGTGGAACTGGACGCACTGTTGGTAACAGGTGTTGTACTATCTCCTTCGCTTTGTTGGCGTATTCCTGTCTCCTGAGCTCAAGGTTTATGCGACCTCTTGACCTCTGATGCAGAGGCACGCAAGCACTCGCTGCGGGCTGCTGCGATCTCTCCTGCCCACCAGTAGACCGGTTCTAGGTTACGGTGATGGCTTCTCGGTTCCCTCATGCTGGCATGCTGGAGCCATGGCAAAGGCATGCAGATCCCATTAGCTTCTCAGCGCTGCTCTTCGCGTACTCGCCCATATCCGGGTCTCTCCATGCCCTGCGGAACACGTCCTCCTTGAGCGTCTTTGGATTGAAGGCGCCATCGGGCATGTTGAAACAGCGAGCTGCTGCAGAAGGGGAGGTCTACGACTGAGCCGGCTCCGCCTCTTCTTAAGGTGTTTAGTAGGGCTACATCGAGTGACGAGCTCAGAGAAGCTGGGTCGGGAAAAATTTCAATTTTGAATTTTGAATATGAGAATCGTTTGTCCACGTTTGACCACCTTTTATTTTTTTTTAGTCCGCGTCCATTTCAAAAATATCAAATTTCAAAAATTTTCGAAAAACAAAAAGTTTAATTTTTCAAAAAATTTTCCATGGAATCGTTTGTGCACGTTTGTCCACCCTTTAGAATTTTAAAAATGTCAAAACTTTAGAAAATATACCACTTTTTCGATTTCACTGAATTTAAAAAAAAAGTTAAAATTTTCAAAATTTTTCATGGAATTGTTTGTCTACCGCTTGTCAACCTTTTAGAATTTGAAAAACTTTAGAAACCCGAAATTGCAATCCAGTCCAAGCCTGATCCCGAAGCTCACCAATACAATCACACCAAAGACCAATATAATATCTATTTCTATTTTTTAGAAAATCTTTCTACTTTTTAGAAAACATTATTGTGGTTAGGGCTAGCTAAATTTTGTATTTTGGGAAAATTCCCTTAGTTTTAGAAATAACTTTCTTGTATTTAGGAAAAAGAAATTTTAATGGCGATTTTCTAAAACTTAGGGTAACATTAATTATACCCGTTACTCGTAGAGTAAAAGGGTATATTCGATTCGTGCAAAAGTATGTAACAGGTAGAAGGAAGCGTTTCCGATCATATAAAGTATATATATTCTTGATCAGGATCACTAGCCGAGTCGATCTAGCCATGTCCGTCTGTCCGTCTGTCCGTCCGTCTGTATGAACGCTGAGATCTCAGAAACTATAAAAGCTAGAAGATTGAGATTTGGCATGCAGATTCTAGGGGTTAATACGCAGCGCAAGTTTTTCACGCCGATGTGCCCCCTCTAACGCCCACAAACCACGAAAAACTGTGGAACCCGTCTGTATGAACGCTGAGATCTCGGAAACTATAAAAGCTAGAAGATTGAGATTTGGCATGCAGATTCTAGGGGCGCCTCCTCTAACGCCCACAAACCGCGAAAAACTGTGGCACCCACAGTTTTGCAGCTAGATTAACGGGAAAAGGAATGTGTATTCGTTTCTTCAATACCTATGGATTGGCCAAAATAAACCACCCCCTCCCCCCCCTAACGCCCGCAAACCGCGAAAAACTGTGGCACCCATAGCGAAAAACTGTGGCACCCACAGTTTTGAAGCTAGAGCAAAACGCCATTTTGTTTGGGTTATAAACGCCTACCGAAATGTAGAATAATTTTTTTTAATTTTTTGAAGCGGCTGCTTGGTTTGCCCTGCTTGAGACTGCTGACTTTAGCTGAGTAACGGGTATTTGATAGTCGAGGCACTCGACTATAGCGTTCTCCCTTGTTTTGAGTATGTGTTCGAACACTTGGGGTGCATTATTACCTAGCATAGTAATTTATATTTATAGCATAGCATAATAAAAGCATTGATTATAATTAAATATTATCTAAATTATAGGCCTACGATTCCTTAAAGTATGTGACCTAAAAATATGGTTTTTTAGGCAATAAGACCCATTTTTTAGGCAACTATTGCCTAAAATTAGTTTTTTAGGGAATAAATAGTCAATACCTAAAATTTAAGGAAATTTTTTTTCTGGGTGTAATTTTTTGGTGTCAATTACCATTATTTTTATTTAATTTAATGTTTTCATAATACAAATTAGTTAAAATACATGTGCACACATACAGTCGTCTTCTTTCACTATGCACTATGCACTATGGGACATTTGACCTCTTTTTTTGGCATTAATTCACAACTTCAAAACAAAACAACTTTTTTGAGTTCGGTTTTTTGAAATTAGTTTATAATATTTACCCAAATTTTTTGAAAAAAAAAATAATCAAAGCCACTACACTAAAAAAAAATTTTGTTTATTTTTTTTTAAATCTTAAAAAAAAAATTTTTATGTGTTTTCTAAAAAAAAAAATATTTTTAAACAAACATAAATAAAATATTTTTTTGTATACTTTTTTCCTTTGAAGAGATATCGATTTTTTACTGTAAAATCCCATGTACTTGTAACCCAAAAACTGGCTATCCACTATAAAAATATTTTTTTTTAATGAAAAGAAACCGCGAAATGCTTTTAAATCAAATATTATTTTATTAGTAAGAAAATTGTATTCAAGGTCCAATCCATCTTACGAAGCAAGTTGTAGAAAAATAAAGTGCCAATTTTACATTTTTTGGCGGTGGCAAAAAAATTGAATTTCTCAAAAAGTAGCAAAAAGTGCAGATTAGGATTGACTGTCCCGAATTAAGAATTGACCATAAACCGCTGGCTCAACAGAAAATAAGGGGCATGGTAATATTAACAAATAGTATGGGCATTTAGAAAGAATATCCATTTCAAATTTTATGGTTCTACGTCTTGTCGCTGAAAAGATATGTATTAATTTTATTGCAAAGTGTAGTAAAATGTGAAATTTTGTGGTCGTTAGGGACGGCAGACTTTAACAGGTGTTACTTTAACATTGGACTGTTAACTTAACATTTGTGGTATGTAACATTATAGTGTGATCAAAGAGAATATAAACACTAAGAGGTGTAACGAGGACCAAGAAAATGTACGGAGGCAGCGTCATTTTTGTCAAACTCGACTTACACGTATTCATTCTATTTATAGAGTGCCGTTACTTTACTTCTCTCTGTCTCTCTCACTCACTTCCTCTCTCGCTCTCGGCACTCTGAGCTGCCGAAAAGTAAAAGTTCAATTTTTGTCCCATTTGTCGATTCTTGAATTATGTTGCCCAAAGGAATCGACCTAAAAGGCACATTTCGCATGGCATTTCAAAAGGGGCTGTGGCGCATTGCGTTAGTTGGTGGCCCGCGAATAATGCGATCGAGGTTCGAGTCCACTCTGAGGCGAAGCAGTTTTTTTTAGCTGGATTTTATTTTTTTTTAATTTATTTAATTTTTGTTTTTTATTTAATGTTTTGTGTTTGTTTTTTAAATTTTTGTTTGCGTTTTCTTGTTTGTTTTTTAATTTTTTTGTAGTTTTATTGTTTCTTTTAATTTTTCTTTTGTATTTTATTTGTTTTTTAATTTTTATTTTTACTGAACATCTATGAAATTATTTCAATAGATGTTTTAAACGCTTATGATACTTAATCATGATCAGCAAAAAAAGTTGAACCAAATGGTTAAAAAAAAGTAAAGTTCTAAAAGCAGAAGCATTTTTGAGCAAATCTTTTAAATTCATTACTTTTGAATAAAAAGTTTATAAAATACGCATCCGAGTTTACTTTTGTGAGGAGTTGAATAACTCCCCACAAATTCCCGCAGCAGAACTACCGATGGCCGGCCGCTTACCAATTACTCGGCGAATTAGCGGGGTAGCGGCGCGGCGAAGAGCAAATGGAGAGACTCTTGCAAATAGAGAGTTTGGAGAAAGAGAGTTTGGAGAAAGAGAGTTTGGAGAGTGAGAGTTTGGAGACCGAGAAGTGGAGAATGAGAGTTTGGAGACTTCGAGGTTGGGAGAGAGAACTCTGCCAAAGAGAGTTTGGAGAGCGGGAAGCGGAGAGTGAGAGAGTGGAGACTTCGCAGGCAGAGCCAGAGTGCCGTGTGCAAAAGGGGAAATAACGGATCTGCACCGGACTTTGGACTCTGCCGTGGACTTTGATCCAGGAGGACAAGTGCCACATCTCAGCAGCGGAGCGACGCACGGACGTGCCACAGGCACCAAAAGCATAAGCGGAGCAGCGGCAACACGCAGAAACACAATTTAAGGCCGTGCGTGAAAGGCAAGTGGGTCAGGCAGGAGCTACGGACTTTGGACCCGGAGTGGAGAGATGCGGCGGGCAGAGAGAAATAGGGAAATAACGGTTCCTAGAGGCCCTATATAATGCCGCCGGGCGCTGGCAACAGGATCAGTCGATCACGAAGAGTCAATCTATCAAGATCAGTCCAGATACAAAAGTGCCAGTACAGTGAACTACAAGTGAACAACAACAAGTCGAATCGCCGGAAGCAGCGTCGTTGGAGCCCACAAGGAACAAGATCGCTACGTCGAGACGTTCGGGATTGAACCGCCAGGAATCTCCGAATTGAGACGCAGGTAGCTGAGGTCCAGAGGGCATCACACGGCTAGGTCAAGGCGATCCGTTTCAAGTCTGTCTCTACTAAATCCACGCTCCTCGCCGGAGAGTCGAACAGAGTTTGAGCGGTGTAAGCCTGCGACAACAAAGCGTGAACTCAGGGAGAAGCCATTAGGCCAGAAGGGAGATCGAGTCAGTCGTTGTGGTCTTGAGTGGAGTACTCCAGGAGAGCCCTACGGTTTGAGTCGTGTATTCCCGGAGCGGCGTGCGTCCGAATCCCGAGTAGAACGAGCCAGAAGGGAGATCGGTCTATCGTTGGTGGCCTCGAGTGGAGAACTCCAGTAGAGCCCCGCGGTTAAGTCGTGTAGTCCCGGATCGGCGTTGACCAAGATCCCGAGTGCCAGAAGCCACGCAACGTCCAGCCACGCAGTCAGCCTATCGAGCAACATCAGCAACGGGCCAGCCCCTACACCACGACAGAGCGAGCTACAAGGAAACGTCGGACGATAAGCCAAGGGGTGAAGCTAGGGCGGAACGTTCGTTTACGCTAGGCGTTGAAGCAAAGTGAAGCGCTCGGCAGCCTCCTTGCGTAACTTGGACTGCCGGTGCGATCTGAGTTAAACCCTAGTGGGACCATCCGGGACAGAGCCAGGGACAGGCGGTGGTGTGTCGAAAGGAGTGATTCCTGGAGATCGCGGCCTCTGTTCACCCTAGTCTGAGAACGGTGACGCTTCCCTAAACCCGTACAGCCGATCTCCTGGCGAGTCTAAGGCGCGACGAGTAGTCGTCGTTTCTGTGCATCAGCGGCGAGCGGCGTCGAGCCTCTTCAGGGAGCTACAGGGATCTTCAGGAAACTACAAGCATCTTCAGGGAGTTCACGGAACTGGAGCCCGAAGTCCACAAGGGGAGCGCCGGACCGACAAGGCGACCCGGAGTCAACAACGGCCACGAGCGGCGACGGCAAGGTTGCCGTGCTATCATACCCTCTCGCTCGCAATAAAATCCACTGAGTACCCGAAAATTCTGTGCTTTCTCACTGATCTACTGGGCGGTCACGTTTATATAAATTTGGTGGGACGAACATACAACTATACTGAGCTAGCCGCACGAATCTCGTAGCGAGCAGACCTAACAAATCAGTTCGTTACATCTGGCGCCCAAAACGTGATTGTCCCAGCAGTGAAAGCAACATAAAGCAGAATGGGGAAGAGTTGGATTTACCGTCTCAAGAAAGAAGACTTTGCCTATGTCTCACAGAAGTTAAACATGGCTTTGGAGGGCAGATCGGAAGACATTAGAAAGGCATTGTCTGAATGTTACACACAGACGGAGAACGACCCAGACCTCGCCGATATCTGGGCCGAGCTGGAAGCAACATACAGCGACAAACCAGGTCCCAGCATAAAGGTAACAAACGCCGAAGGGGAAGACCTAGTGGCAAGCCTAAGCATCAACAACATGCAAAAGGAGGCGCAAAAGAGGGACGTAAGCCAGGACAGAAAAACGGCAGCGCCGATTCCTAATCCCAGTCGGCCAGATTATGCCAAGGTTGCGAAGCAAGTCCGTGAGTGGTCATTCAGGTTCGATGGCGTAGAAAAACCATTTGAGTTTTTAGAACAAGTGGAATGGTCCGCCAACACCTACGGCTTGGACCTAGACATGATTCCCCGGGCGATGCCGGAATTACTCACCGGTAAGGCACTGAAATGGTTCATTTCCAACAATAAACAGTGGAAAACCTGGTCGGAATTCATAGACAGTTTCCACAACTATTTTCTGCCAAGGGACTTTTTCACCAAGCTCTCTGACCAAGTCAGGCAGAGGAAGCAAGGCTACGGGGAATCGTTCAAAGATTACATGATCGACATGCAGACCATGGTGAGGCCACTCAGTTATTCGGCGAAAGATACCCTCAACATCATCAGGGAGAACTGCACCCCGAGTTTCCTCAGAGCATACAGGGTATCGGACCTAGATACGCTTATGAACCTAGCCGACGAGTATGAGGAGCTGGAGAAGGAACGGGAGGCATTCGCGCAAGAGAACAAATTTTCAAGGGCAAAACCAGCAGCCCCTGCGCCAGCAACGTGCAGAAGGTGCGAAGACAGTGGCGACCAGGAACGTCGTGGGAATAGTCAATGGACACCGCCCCTACAAGACCACCGGCAGCAGGCAACCAACCCACCGTATGAACGCCATCGGAGCACCAATGCAAAACCAACAGAGGCAGCCAACAAACCCCGTGTGGAGGCCACCAAACACCACCCAGAGGCCACGGGAGAGTACCCACATCTCGAACCCCCAGGAGGCCTGCCGAAAGTGCGGCGGTCACGGACACTGGGAACGCGGCTGTCGAAACCAGCGCTTGATGTTCTGCTGGGTGTGCGGCAAAGTGGGTGTCAGAAGCGTGGAGTGCTGCAATCGAGCGGGAAATGGTCAGCGATCTCAGCCGCAGAGAGGCGGGCGGGGATCGCAAAATGCTACCTCTCCAAACTAACTGGCAAGCTGATTGAGGAGGAGCAGCAGTTGTCCGCAGCGGTAACGATTGGTGGAGGCACATATAAAGCCACAATCGACACCGGGGCAACAGCGAGCTTCATAAGCGAGGAACTGGCGGACAACCTGGCTGCCCTCGGAAAGATCACGAGGACAAGACGGCAAGTTAGATTGGCAGACGGGAGATGCGGCGAAATCGATGCACAGCTGGAGGTAGAAATCGCATTCGGCAACAAGCGATTGACCATGAGCCTGCTGATACTACCAGGGGTAGTGGATTCGTTGGTGCTAGGATGGAATTTCCTCACGCAAGTCGGAACCGAAATAAAGTGCGCCGGACACGAGATCACAATACCGGCCAGGAACCGACACAATGGGTGGCTCGAGGAAAAGCTATCGGTGGCAGTCGTTCAACACACAAGCAAGGATAACGACCCAGCGGAATTCCTAGAGGCACAGCTAGCCGACTTCAACACCATGACGGGAACGTCGAACATGGCCGAGCATCGGATCACGATGAAAGACGACAAGCCAATCAAGCAACGATACTACCCCAAGAACCCAAAAGTTCAAGGGGAGATCAATGCGAAGGTGGATGAGCTTCTCGGAATGGGGTATATAGAGCACTCGAAGAGCCCATACAGCTCCCCCATCGTGATGGTGAAGAAGAAGACGGGCAAATGGAGACTCTGTGTCGATTTCAGGCAGATCAACGCAAAGTCGATAAAGGATGCCTACCCAATGCCGCGCATAAATTATATCCTTGACCAACTGCGAGAAGCGAGGTACATCAGCAGTTTGGACTTGAAGGATGGGTACTGGCAAATCCCACTGGAGGAAAGTAGCAGGCAATACACGGCTTTCACAGTGCCCGGAAAAGGTTTGTTCCAGTGGAGGGTTATGCCTTTCGGTCTGCATTCGGCATCCGCTACTTTTCAACGAGTCTTGGACCAAGTAATTGGTCCGGAAATGTCACCACACGCTTTCGCCTATCAGGACGACATAATAGTGATCGGACGCACGCTGGAAGAACACAAAGCGAACCTGAGAGAAGTGTTTCGGCGGCTAAAAGAAGCAAATCTGAGGCTAAACCCGGATAAATGCCAATTCTTCAAGAAGGAGCTATTGTATCTAGGTCACCGTGTGACTAGCGAAGGAATAGGAACGGATCCGGAGAAGGTAGCAGCCATCGCCGAACTAGAACCACCATCCACAGTAAGAGAACTCCGGCAGTACCTGGGCGTAGCATCATGGTACCGCCGATTCGTACCTGATTTCGCAAAAATAGTCAAACCACTTAATGATTTGCTACGCAAAGGCAACAAGTGGGTATGGACACCGGAACATCAGATGGCGTTCGAAGAAGTTAAGGCAAGACTCGTTGCTGACCCCGTACTGGCATGCCCGGACTTCGACAAACCGTTCACCCTGCAAACGGACGCAAGCGACTACGGCATCGGAGCAATACTGACCCAGGAAACGGAGAAAGGCGAAAAGGTAATCTCGTACTCAAGCCGAACGCTCAACGGCGCCGAGAAGAATTACTCGACGACCGAGAAGGAATGCTTGGCAATCGTCTGGGCGATCCGAAAGCTAAAACCATATCTGGAAGGTTACCACTTTAAAGTAGTAACCGACCATATGGCCCTGAAGTGGCTCAACAGCATCGAGAGCCCTTCAGGAAGGATCGCCAGATGGGCACTGGAGTTACAGCAGTACGACTTCGAGATAGCATACCGGAAGGGACAGCTCAACGTTGTGGCGGACGCCCTGTCAAGACAGCCACTACCAGAAACGCTTCGAGGCATCAAGGAGACATCGGCGGCGGAAGCGTCTGCAGCATGCAGCTGGACTCAAGGAATGCGCGAGAAGATTAAGACCCAACCGCAAAAGTACCCGGACTACGTGATGGAAGGTGACACGCTATATCGAAGCATACCCCATAGAGCAGGCAGCGAAGATGTCGCGACATGGAAGATGTGTGTCCCAAAGGCCCTACGAGAAACGGTGCTGAAGGAAAACCACGACGAGCCTTCAGCGGGTCACGTAGGAAGCCGAAGGACGATTGCACGCCTGGCAGCCCGATATTACTGGCCAGGTATGCACAGAGACGCCCGAGCCCATGTAAGAAAATGCGAGACGTGCATGAAATTCAAGCCGAATCAAATGCAGGCGGCCGGCAAAATGCTAACGCAGGTGCCAGAGGAACCATGGGCAACGGTATGCGCGGACTTCGTCGGACCCCTGCCGCGTTCGAAGCACGGCAACCAAATGCTGCTGGTACTAATAGACCGGTTCTCCAAGTGGACTGAGTTAGTACCACTGCGCAGCGCGACAGCGGAATCACTAAAAAAAGCATTCAGGGAACGCATAATCGCAAGGTATGGGGTCCCGAAGGTGGTCATAACGGACAACGGAGTACAATTTGCCAGCCGAATCTTCAAGGGTTTCCTAGCCGATATGGGTATCAAACAGCAGTTCACAGCTCCTTACACCCCGCAAGAGAACCCGACCGAGCGAGCCAACAGAACTGTAAAAACAATGATTGCGCAGTTCGCCGGGCAGGACCAGAGAAATTGGGACGAGAAATGGCCAGAAATCATGCTCGCAGTGAACACCAGCGTTTCGGAATCCACTGGCTACACCCCGGCATTTCTTACCCAAGGCAGAGAGCCCAGACTACCAAGCGCCCTATACGATCGAGAAACGTTAGGAACAGGACGTACGGCTGAAACCCCAGATGAAAATGCAAGCAAACTAAAAGAAATCTTTGAGATCGTAAGGCGAAACATGGAAAAAGCCTCCCAAGATCAGGCCAGGCATTATAATCTAAGGAGAAGGCAATGGACACCAGCGGTGGGCGACGTCGTGTGGGCCAAAGAACACCACTTATCGAAAGCGGCCGAAGGATTCGCAGCAAAGTTGGCTCCTAGGTACGACGGGCCATACCAGGTCGTGGATTTTGTTTCGCCTGTAATATGCAAAATACGCCATGTAAACACAAAGAAAGAGCGGACCATACATGTAAGCGAGCTTAAAAAACAAGAATCACAAGAAACAAGCGAGCGACCGCAACAGGCAGTAACAACAAACGGACAACAGCATTGAAACTTTTCCAAGGATACTACAAGAGAACTCCAAGGACTATCCAAGGATACTACAAGGTAACTACAAGGTAACTCCAAGGACTCTCCAAGGATACTACGAGAACTCCAAGTATACTACGAGAACTCCAAGGAATAACTCCAAGGATACTACGAGAACCCCAAGGAATAACTCCAAGGATACTAAGGGAACTCCAAGGATTCTACGAAATCACTCCAAGGATACTACGAGAACTCCAAGGATTCTACGAAATCACTCCAAGGATACTAAGAGAACTCCAAGGATTCTACGAAATCACTCCAAGGATACTACGAGAACTCCAAGGATTCTACAAAATCACTCCAAGGATACTACGAGAACTCCAAGGATGCTACGAGAACTTCAGGGATACTACAGGGTAAATACTAGGAAACTCCGTGGAAATTCCTGGGAACTCGAAGGACACGCCAAGAATACGCTAATACACAGAATACACAAGGACACACACTAGCAGCGAATTGGTTGTCGGCATTCACCAGAGTCATCCGTGAACACGCCGCGGGAAACAGAAACGCACAAGATGAAGCCACGCAGAAAAACATATGCACTGGAGATCGTATTCAACTTTCACCGAAGAAAGGGGGGAGACGGTACAGCTTCAGGGCTATACCGTATCCAGCCAGACATCCCCTTACAGAAACACCAAACGGAAGAAAAACACGAAAAACCTGGAATATAAACAGAGTAAATGCCGGTCCAGCCAAGTTGGCAACTCACCACAACCAAAGTGGTACAAAAACCCAGTGGCTGACGGACTGCGGCAATCCACAGCTTCGCCGCAGTCAACCGTATCAGGGGCATTGACCCCAGACCCAAGGGCAAGAAAGGTCATATGCGGGATTCATCTGGAAGAACAAAAGATTAGAAACAGAAGAACAAAAAGACACACCAAAGCTTGCACTTACAGAGAAATTGTAATTGTGCAAACTCACCATGAAGTAGGGACGGGGGCGCCTCGATAGGGCGGTCGATTGGCACGGACGATAGTGCGATCGATGGGCACACGATATATGGCAAAATCATGGTGAAGAAAATATCGCGAACGATCAAGTGGCAACGCCGCCCCAGCGATATCGATAGCTGATGGGTATCGATATCGTGGGGAGTTCCGCTGGGCTATCGATAGCTGATGGGTATCGATGACCAGTGGGACCAGACGAGAAAAACAGCGCGGGAAACTTGAGCGAAGGCCCGCTGGGTATCGATAGCTGATGGGTATCGGTGACCAGTGGGACCAGATAGAGGATCGGCGCGGGAGTTTCAAATTGCTGCAACGACGACGACCGGCGCCGTAGAAACTCTCGGAGTTGAAGGCATCGAGGGAGCGTCGAGGGAGCAACGATGGAGCAACGAGGGAGCGCCGAGGGAGCGCCGAGGGAATCGAAAAGAGCAAAGCGAAGACTCAACGGCTAGCATACACGAGGAAACGCCGGCGAGTAGGAGCAAGTTCTTAAAAGTTTCCCGAAGTAAGGGGGGAATGTGAGGAGTTGAATAACTCCCCACAAATTCCCGCAGCAGAACTACCGATGGCCGGCCGCTTACCAATTACTCGGCGAATTAGCGGGGTAGCGGCGCGGCGAAGAGCAAATGGAGAGACTCTTGCAAATAGAGAGTTTGGAGAAAGAGAGTTTGGAGAAAGAGAGTTTGGAGAGTGAGAGTTTGGAGACCGAGAAGTGGAGAATGAGAGTTTGGAGACTTCGAGGTTGGGAGAGAGAACTCTGCCAAAGAGAGTTTGGAGAGCGGGAAGCGGAGAGTGAGAGAGTGGAGACTTCGCAGGCAGAGCCAGAGTGCCGTGTGCAAAAGGGGAAATAACGGATCTGCACCGGACTTTGGACTCTGCCGTGGACTTTGATCCAGGAGGACAAGTGCCACATCTCAGCAGCGGAGCGACGCACGGACGTGCCACAGGCACCAAAAGCATAAGCGGAGCAGCGGCAACACGCAGAAACACAATTTAAGGCCGTGCGTGAAAGGCAAGTGGGTCAGGCAGGAGCTACGGACTTTGGACCCGGAGTGGAGAGATGCGGCGGGCAGAGAGAAATAGGGAAATAACGGTTCCTAGAGGCCCTATATAATGCCGCCGGGCGCTGGCAACAGGATCAGTCGATCACGAAGAGTCAATCTATCAAGATCAGTCCAGATACAAAAGTGCCAGTACAGTGAACTACAAGTGAACAACAACAAGTCGAATCGCCGGAAGCAGCGTCGTGGGAGCCCACAAGGAACAAGATCGCTACGTCGAGAC
The DNA here is from genome assembly GCA_037075245.1 of Drosophila mimetica. Classification (NCBI taxonomy): domain Eukaryota; kingdom Metazoa; phylum Arthropoda; class Insecta; order Diptera; family Drosophilidae; genus Drosophila; species Drosophila mimetica. The sequence goes on along the minus strand of JBAMCH010000007.1, from coordinate 27,217,494 downwards.
GTTCGGGATTGAACCGCCAGGAATCTCCGAATTGAGACGCAGGTAGCTGAGGTCCAGAGGGCATCACACGGCTAGGTCAAGGCGATCCGTTTCAAGTCTGTCTCTACTAAATCCACGCTCCTCGCCGGAGAGTCGAACAGAGTTTGAGCGGTGTAAGCCTGCGACAACAAATCGTGAACTCAGGGAGAAGCCATTAGGCCAGAAGGGAGATCGAGTCAGTCGTTGTGGTCTTGAGTGGAGTACTCCAGGAGAGCCCTACGGTTTGAGTCGTGTATTCCCGGAGCGGCGTGCGTCCGAATCCCGAGTAGAACGAGCCAGAAGGGAGATCGGTCTATCGTTGGTGGCCTCGAGTGGAGAACTCCAGTAGAGCCCCGCGGTTAAGTCGTGTAGTCCCGGATCGGCGTTGACCAAGATCCCGAGTGCCAGAAGCCACGCAACGTCCAGCCACGCAGTCAGCCTATCGAGCAACATCAGCAACGGGCCAGCCACTACACCACGACAGAGCGAGCTACAAGGAAACGTCGGACGATAAGCCAAGGGGTGAAGCTAGGGCGGAACGTTCGTTTACGCTAGGCGTTGAAGCAAAGTGAAGCGCTCGGCAGCCTCCTTGCGTAACTTGGACTGCCGGTGCGATCTGAGTTAAACCCTAGTGGGACCATCCGGGACAGAGCCAGGGACAGGCGGTGGTGTGTCGAAAGGAGTGATTCCTGGAGATCGCGGCCTCTGTTCACCCTAGTCTGAGAACGGTGACGCTTCCCTAAACCCGTACAGCCGATCTCCTGGCGAGTCTAAGGCGCGACGAGTAGTCGTCGTTTCTGTGCATCAGCGGCGAGCGGCGTCGAGCCTCTTCAGGGAGCTACAGGGATCTTCAGGAAACTACAAGCATCTTCAGGGAGTTCACGGAACTGGAGCCCGAAGTCCACAAGGGGAGCGCCGGACCGACAAGGCGACCCGGAGTCAACAACGGCCACGAGCGGCGACGGCAAGGTTGCCGTGCTATCATACCCTCTCGCTCGCAATAAAATCCACTGAGCACCCGAAAATTCTGTGCTTTCTCACTGATCTACTGGGCGGTCACGTTTATATAAATTTGGTGGGACGAACATACAACTATACTGAGCTAGCCGCACGAATCTCGTAGCGAGCAGACCTAACAAATCAGTTCGTTACACTTTTATAACTTTATAAAAAAAATTTTATTTAAGTATACAAATAAATTAAATTCAGGGACCAAACATAACAAAAATGGTATTTGTTAAACAAAAAAGCAACCACACTATCCCTAGAAACAAATGATTTGCACCGAAGTCATTCAATCCATTAATTATCTTTACCTTTCTTTTAACTTTAAAAATATATATTAAATAAACAATGTTACAAAAAAAAAAAAGTTGTGTTCAGTCGGAGTTGAACTCGGTCCGGCAAGACCCGCAGTTGAGCGACTACACCCCTAGCCCACAGAGCCTTGTTACGGCGCGTCAGACAGAAGCGACATTGAGCCAATTTCGCAGCAGAGCAAACGAAATTATACACTAACACAACCAAAGAATCTAACACGGACAACGCACACTTAGAAGATTCTGGGTCCACTTTCTGGGTCCACATCGAAAATTTTACCGTACATTCTATTGTATGGGCGTTCCACCTCTTAGTGTTTATATTGTCTTTGGTGTGATCCATTCTTAATACGATTCCATCAATATCCTAACAATTTTCATACTTCTAAAAAACTCACAACTTTCTCCTAAGCGATTTGATTAAAAAAATTTATTTTATTAATTTAACTTCACTTATCACTAACATTTCATAGGTTGTATTTTAATTAGTTCACTGCTCCGATCTATTAGTTATTTCACTTCAATTGTACTTATTCATTCGGATCTTCAAAACGGACTGCCTGCAATTGGGCTCAATAATTAATAATCAAACCTCGGCTTAAGAGATTTAATCTTCATTGGACTGTTAACTTAACATTTGTGGTATGTAACATTATAGTGTGATCCACTCTTAATACGATTCCATCAATATCCTAACAATTTTCATACTTCTAAAAAACACACAACTTTCTCCTAAGCGATTTGGTTAAAAAAATTTATTTTATTAATTTAACTTCACTTATCACTAACATTTCATAGGTTGTATTTTAATTAGTTCACTGCTCCGATCTATTAGTTATTTCACTTCAATTGTACTTATTCTTTCGGATCTTCTAAACGGACTGCCTGCAATTGGGCTCAATAATTAATAACACGGGTTTACAAAAAAAAATTGATGAAATACGCACTTCATGAAACTATGATTTTCGGTTAAGGTACATCTCCCTGAGTAAGAAATGGGCACTTTTAATTTTTTGTATGGTACAGTTTTTTTTTAAAGTGTAAAAAACGTTTTTTGCACTTCTTTAATTTCTAACTCGAGTTGTGGTAAACCGATTTGGGCTATCAAAGACTCATTTTACAGGTAAAAGAATGCCCTTTAACTTTCTTGTACACAGCATTGAGTTCCATTCATTGGTTTAGAAGCTACACTTCGTCAAAGCTGAAAAAGTTGGAAAAAATGCAAAAAAGGTGGCATAAATGGCTTCTTTAAAAATACACGCCTAAAAACCGAAATTATTTTTATAGCTTATATGGTTAGATGGTTCTTCGACAAAAAAAACAAGCTAATGATCGTTACTATCCGAAAGTAAATTTTTTTGATATGAATTTTTTAAGCTCGGAACAACGTTGGTTTTTTGGCCGTTTACAGCTGTTAACTGAGGTTAACAGGGCTCTAACAGGGCTGTAGAAGTTCTACTTAAAGATACATCTTTAAGCAAACTAACAAGACCATAAACTCAATTAACAACCAAAGGTTCGATTTTATATAGATTATTTCAGTTGGAAAAAAGGTGTATTACAGCCCTGTTAGAGCCCTGTTAACCTCAGTTAACAGCTGTAAACGGCCAAAAAACCAACGTTGTTCCGAGCTTAAAAAATTCATATAAAAAAAATTTACTTTCGGATAGTAACGATCATTAGCTTGTTTTTTTTGTCGAAGAACCATCTAACCATATAAGCTATAAAAATAATTTCGGTTTTTAGGCGTGTATTTTTAAAGAAGCCATTTATGTCAGCTTTTTTGCATTTTTTCCAACTTTTTCAGCTTTGACGAAGTGTAGCTTCTAAACCAATGAATGGAACTCAATGCTGTGTATAAGAAAGTTAAAGGGCATTCTTTTACCTGTAAAATGAGTCTTTGATAGCCCAAATCGGTTTACCACAACTCGAGTTAGAAATTAAAGAAGTGCAAAAAACGTTTTTTACACTTTAAAAAAAAAACTGTACCATACAAAAAATTAAAAGTGCCCATTTCTTACTCAGGGAGATGTACCTTAACCGAAAATCATAGTTTCATAAAGTGCGTATTTCATCAATTTTTTTTTGTAAACCCGTGTTATTTTTAAATCCTGTGCTATTTCCCAATGTAAATTCTGGTCAGTGTTTATAAATTCTGATACAAGATTAATTATTTCTTTATAAAGACTTAAATTAGTAATATGAAATAAATCCGCGTATGATTCATAAATAAGACCATCTTTGTTATCCTTATATTGGAAGAAATCATGGTTGGTATAATCCATAATTTTGGCTTTGGATGTAGCCACCATAAAAAAGTTAATATTTTTATTTTATTTTATTAATATTTAGTATTTAATATTGTCTTTATGAATCGTACGGTTTTGATTATTAATAATAACCTTATTAGGAAGATTCTTGTATTTTGTATCTTGTATTGTTTTTTGTATCTCGAGTTAAGTTTGTTTCTTTCCCCGTGTTTCTTTTCAAAGATAACCCCAGTGGCGGAAATTTGCCTTCGAGAATCGATTCCGACCGCCATACTTCGAAGCCGGAATGCATTCGGTTTCATACCATAACACTGTTTACGATTCCACAAGGTTGTATACCTTGAAAATCGCATACTTCTAATCGAGAAAGGTTTATAGGTTTGTAATGCGTCCGTTTTACTGGTTTTCCCTGTATATAGGGTTGTAATGCGAATGCTTTACGAACTGGTATACCAAGTAATGGGGTTTATTCCAAGCCAAATAAAAAAATGTGCTTTTCAACTAAAAATATATATTTTAATTATGAATGTTTATTTAAATTAAAATAAAAAATACACTTTCAAATTATATTTAAATTAGACTATTTTATATCTAATTACTTAATATATTGATATTTTTTATAATTAATTATCATCTAGATCATTGTTTACAATATTTTCCTTATTTGTCGAATTTTTTTTTGCGATGCGACATTTGTTGGTTTTGAACGCAGCTCATACCAATGCGACGTAGCATCGAGTACTTAGTCCATTTTCTTTGACAGCATCTATATTTAAGAAAAAGTTGAAAATTAGTTCTTAATGAAATATAAATGTTTAGTTGTACTTACTATATAATGCATCATTTAAATTGGTGTATTTTTTAAATGGCATTTTTCCATGGATGCCATCATAATTAAATTTGCCAATTAAATCCGGTCCTAGTATGTTGTCCTGATTTTATTAATATATAAAGAAATAGTAATAGTAGTAATAGAATTTAAAACTTACCACTTTATTAAGCCGATTCCACAATATTTTTACACAAATTTATTACGACCGACTCATGCGCGTGGCAAAACTCAAGTGACGCGTGGCAAGAAAAATGCAAATCAAAAGAGAATAGACAAAAATTACACAAACAACATTTCGTGGAAACCCAAAATTGAAAAAAAGCATAAGCGCTCGCGAAACAGAAAAAAAAAACGTGCGACCCGAACGATTCCCGAAGTATCGATGGAAAGGGAGAGCGAGAACCGAAAACAATGCCCCATTACAATCCTACGTTCCAGAAGCTGGAAAAACGATCGATTACGAATATACCTTCTCGAATGCATTCTGTCTCCTTACCCAATTTCGGCCGAATGCGGATTGCGCCACTGGGACCTCACCAACGTGATAGTTTTTTTCTCGTTTATTTTTATTATGAAAATCTAACATTTTTTCCTGAGCTTGTTTAAGCAGTTGGGGGGAGGGTTGTCATATGGTCGTTGATTAGTAATTGAGTGTATGGTTAAATTATATTTTTGTGCTGCTCTAATAATTATTTCTGAATAATTAACTAAATTAAGCTCGTCCTTAATGCAACGAGCTATTTCTGTCAGTGTCGAATGTGCCCTTTCAATTTGACCATTGGAGGTACTATGCCGTGGGTCAGCGAAATATAATGTTAACCCATTTATGCTATGGGATTCACGATTTCTTGAAAGCGTGAAATAAAAAAAGCCGCTGTTTATACGACACAGCCAAATTCATGCTTTTATACACTCTCAGCTGGTAGAAATGCCGGACCAATGAAAAATTAATGTGGTTCGCGTCATAAATAATTACTTTTTAACAAAAAAGATGGAAAAATTGCAATTACACTAGAGGTATCGTTTAAATATAACATACAAAATGTATAATTTTATTTTTCAATGCTTCTGAGTGGACAAGTGGATTCACGCTATCATTTCACGCTTTCAGCCGATTCGTGTGTGTATAAACGCCGTTTCGTGAATTCGACAACACACGAAAGTTGACTATGATTTCAGCCTGAAAGCGTGATTTTGTGGTGAGGAGCTCTAGTAACTCTATATAAATTGTAGACGTTGCCAGATCGATAAAAATTACCAATTTCGTAATGCCCTTAACAGGTTGATTATCCACTCAGAAGCATTAAAAAATAAAAGGGGGATTCCCTAAACTGCTGAATTGCTGAATTGTTGAAAATTCATCAGAAAATTTCAGCAATTAAGGGAACGACCCTAAATGAATCCTGTTGAATTCTTAAACAGCTGTTATTTGTTGAAAATGTTTACGGATCTTTAAATATGTAAAGATTGTCTTTTTATTGCTAGTTACTCTCTAAAATTGGTACCGAGGAATAAGTAACTACTTATATACATTCAAATTTTATTTTAAAGTAAATAATTCGTACTGGTAATACCAAAATTCTACAGAGTTGCCATGACTTTCATTAAAAATGGTGACAACTCTGGCCTTTCAGCAATTCAACAAAATTTTCAGCAGCCCCGAGGATCTTGAATTGCTGAAATTTCTGAAAGTTGACTTTGTATGGAACAGCTGATTAACAGTTGACCAAAATTCAACAATTCAGCAATTCAACAGTTTAGGGAATCCCCCTAAAACCATACATTTTGTATTTTATATTTAAATAATACCACTAGTGTAATTGCAATTTTCCCAACTTTTTTACTAAAAAGTAATTAGTTATGACGCGAACCATATTAATTTTCCATCGGTCCGGCATCTCTACCAGCTGAGAGTATATAAAAGCATGAATTTGGCTGTGTCGTATAAACAGCGGCTTTTTTTATTTCATGCTTTCAAAAAATCGTGAATCCCATAGTATAAACATAGTAATAGTCAACTTTCGTGTGTTACCGAATTCACGAAATGGCGTTTATACACACACGAATCGGCTGAAAGCGTGAAATGATAGCGTCAATTCGGCATCGTATAAACACAGTAATATTTCCAAATGTGTTTATCGACTCATGTATTGTATACCTCCCCGTTGCTATTAGCAATTGTTGCTTAAACTGGTTTAAGGGTTTTCGGGTTTCTTGTATAACATTCTCAAAACTACTCTCTGCTGAGTGCTGAGTGTTTTGATCTGAGACCGATTCATTACTTTCTGTCAAGTTATTTTTTTGGATTCTTGATAAGGCATCCGCGACGACATTTGTTACTCTTGGCTTATAAATAATTTTTGGTGAATAACTTTCAATAAAAGAGTACCATCACTTTATTTCAATATTTGGGTTTTTTTGAGAAATGGAAAATTATAAAGGTTGATGATCTGTATAAATTTCAATGTTATTAACTCCATATAAATAATTCCGTAAAGTTTTAAATGCCCAAACTATGGCTAAAAGTTCCTTTTTATTAGTAGCATATAATTGTTCAGTTTTGGATAAAGTTCTAGAAATAAAAATAATTGGTTTTCCTTCTTGAGACAGAACTTTTCTATTTTTTTAGATGTTTCAAAGTAATACCATGCTTGCCCCATCTTAGCTTTCCCTTTAAAAGTCTCACCAGTAAAGGGTATAGCAGTAATGGTCACGATAAAAATTAATATCTCATTGAACGTAATTTGTGGTCCTGAAAAGGACCGATTTGTACAAAGTATGTTAGTGCGTTGGCAGCCGTTGAAGCCGTCTCAACTTAAGCACGCTTGCCGCGAATGCGTCGGGCCAACTGAATGTCCTTGGTCGCGGTAAAGGAGGCAAAGGCTTGGGAAAAGGAGACGCCAAGCGTCATCGCAAAGTGCTGCGTGATAACATCCAGGCAAAGACAATATAAACACTAAGAGGTGGAACGCCCATACAATAGAATGTACGGTAAAATTTTCGATGTGGACCCAGAAAGTGGACCCAGAATCTTCCAAGTGTGCGTTGTCCGTGTTAGATTCTTTGGTTGTGTTAGTGTATAATTTCGTTTGCTCTGCTGCGAAATTGGCTCAATCTCGCTTCTGTCTGACGTGCCGTAAGAAGGCTCTGTGGGCTAGGGGTGTAGTCGCTCAACTGCGGGTCTTGCCGCACCGAGTTCAACTCCGACTGAACACAACTTTTTTTTTTTTTTGTAACATTGTTTATTTAATATATATTTTTAAAGTTAAAAGAAAGGTAAAGATAATTAATGGATTGAATGACTTCGGTGCAAATCATTTGTTTCTAGGGATAGTGTGGTTGCTTTTTTGTTTAACAAATACCATTTTTGTTATGTTTGGTCCATGAATTTAATTTATTTGTATACTTAAATAAAATTTTTTTTATAAAGTTATAAAAGTAAACTCGGATGCGTATTTTATAAACTTTTTATTCAAAAGTAATGAATTTAAAAGATTTGCTCAAAAATGCTTCTGCTTTTAGAACTTTACTTTTTTTTAACCATTTGGTTCAACTTTTTTTGCTGATCATGATTAAGTATCATAAGCGTTTAAAACATCTATTGAAATAATTTCATAGCCCCTTTTGAAATGCCATGCGAAATGTGCCTTTTAGGTCGATTCCTTTGGGCAACATAATTCAAGAATCGACAAATGGGACAAAAATTGAACTTTTACTTTTCGGCAGCTCGGAGTGCCGAGAGCGAGAGAGGAAGTGAGCGAGAGAGACAGAGAGAAGTAAAGTAACGGCACTCTATAAATAGAATGAATACGTGTAAGTCGAGTTTGACAAAAATGACGCTGCCTCCGTACATTTTCTTGGTCCTCGTTACACCTCTTAGTGTTTATATTCTCTTTGATCCAGGGCATTACGAAGCCAGCTATCCGCGGTTTGGCTCGTCGTGGCGGTGTAAAGCGCATCTCTGGAGTCATTTACGAGGAAACGCGTCTGTACGGCTTCGACGGTTAAAAAACTAGTACAGCTCGTACTTTATTCAGCAATCGGTCCTTTTCAGGACCACCATTAAATTAGCGAAAGGAGACTGATTTTCAATAGTAGTATACTAATAATACAAGTTCCAGTGGTAATAAATGAGCTCGAAAATAATCGGTCACAGAAATATTAAACTGCATATGCTCATGGGCTAGATGTATTTTGTGCATACTGCACTGCTTGAGTATACAGCGTAAACGGCAAATCGGTACCACTATACTATGATTAGTGAGTCTGCAATGCAATTTTAGATAAATAAATAAGCATAAGAGCATATAGCATAGCAGAATAGCATCCACCAACAACCGCTATCTCACGGAACAAAGATCTCAACAAACTAATCCTAGTCGAGTTACTCAACAATTTTTCCTCTGTATATATTCCACCCCCACACCTTGTAAATACTGTCCTTTACCCTCACACCATTTAGTATTAATGAAAACACTCTAGATTTAAGACTACAACCAAATAAGGAAATACAAAATGCTCAGGTTTTTTGTTTTACAAACATTTTTTCATGTATTTAACAATAAACAACAAACAAATCAAATATACTACTTCCAATCCAGTACAAAGTACAAACAAACAAAACAAAAATGTAAAATTTAATGGGTTAAATGTATCACTAATTAAACTAAGTAAGCATGAACTCGTCACTCGATGTATTACTATTAAATAAAATTACCTATTTATCTAGACCAAAATGAAAACTGACAATAAATTGAAACAATTGAATTGAACCACCACTATGATCAGAGAATTGTGTTTGTGAAATTATAAGTGAAGTGAATAATGCCGCCGAAAACTAGTGGAAAGGCAGCCAAGAAAGCTTTTAAGAAAAACGCGAATTCCAAGAAAAGTGAAACTTCTCAGAAAAGCTAAATTTTTCCCGCGAAAAAGCACAGATAGTGACTGAAACCAATCCAAATATTGACTAACAAGCAAAGAAACAAAAAACCGAAAGTTCAAAGGGATCCCTCAGTGATCGAAACATTCAAACAACAACTTGCCAATGCAAAGATAAGCAAAAAATGTCAACCCCATAAAGTGTCCTTTAAACAAAAAACATGCCATACACTAAAGCTGCAAAAAAACAAAAATAACGTAAAACCGGAAACAGCCGGTAAATCAACACTGGAATGTATTCCAAAACTAAATAAAACGACAACGAGCTTTGCACATCCAGCTGCAATAGTAGACAATAACTTAACCCAAAATCAAAAAAACGATACAACGGGCCAGGACCCAACCCACGTTAGCGGTGAAGAAATGGATTTCGAATCCGGAAATACAAAACGTCGACATACATCGCCATCTGAAGACGACGAATAGGAAGAATACGAATGTGACTCCGACTCCGACAGCCCCGCCGACTGCGAAGAGGAAGATGAGCTTCCAAATTTTTCCAATTCTGAGCTTCAAGGACTTCTTCAAGAAATGAAAATCCTAAGAGAGGAGAACAAACGTCTCCAAGCCGTCATCGCCAAAAACCATACATCAGGTGGAAATAAAAACCACATGTATCCCCCATTAGAAACATCTAGATCAACAGAGCAGCCCAATTAACAGCAGAATGTGATAACATTAAAAATCGGCCGGTAATTGTTTTATATAACGAAAACCCAACAAAACTAAAAAGCATCCTAAACCATAAGTACTCTCTTAACATCCTAAACAAAAATGTAACCCACATAAAACTTTATAGTCTAGAAACCCTTGAAATAACTAAAACCATACTCGCCAAAATTTTTTCACCTATACTCCTAAACAAATTAAACCCCATAACATTATAATAAAAAAATACCACCCACCGCTTTTACTGAAGAAGAAGTAAAAAGTGCACTGCAAGAAGCTACACCGGAGCTCGAAATCATATCAGTAGAGCCATTTAAAATTAAGCACTGGCATACAGTAATAAAAAAATTTAAAAACATAGCAAATATCTTCAAAATTCGATATTAATTAAACTACAAAATAGACATCGAACCATATAAACCAGGGGTGCTCAGTCCTATGGCACACGGGCACATTTGTTTTTGTTTTGGCACATAGCATACGGAGCGGCACATCCCATACTTTCCTAGGGCACACGCAAGTTCTTCTTTGTGTCGCTGTCCGTAACGAGCCAAGCCAACAACAATTTCATTGATCGTTTTTTTCGTCTCAGCTCACAATGCAAATTGTTTTTGTCTTTTTCATGACTGTGTGTGAGTCGTTACTCGCGTGCGTGTGATTTTCTTTTAATTGTGTTTGTAAATGCACTGCCATAAGGCAGCTTTGAGCACCCCTGATATAAACCAAACCCAAAAGAAATTAAACAATGCCCCAAGTGCCAACGGTTCCGACACGTCGCACCTAATTGTAATATGCCGTACAGGTGTGTGAAATGCGTCGAAACGCACGCCCCTGGGCAATTCAAAATCAAAAAACCAGAAAATGAAGACGAAAAGCTGGAAAACGTGACCCAATGCGTTAACTGCAACGGGCATCACACAGCCAATGCAAAAATATGCCCTACATGCATAAAATACATACAAGAAGCTACTAGAGCTGGCAAACCATCGATGGTACCATCGATAGTATCGATGGTAAGGAGCCAGCTTGCACTATCGATGGTTTCAAAACTATCATGATAGTATCGCCGTCGTATTCCACCACTACTTTTCTTGTTCTTGTGCTGCGCAGCTAAGCGGTAAGAAACAATTTTATAATTGTAATATTAGATTTATAATAAGCCTTTCTTTTCTTTAGACAGTAAACAGTACCTGGTGGTTCTACAGTGGTGCCCGTCTGGAACACTTTAAGCAGTAAGTAGGATGTTCAAAGTATATAAAAGCTTTTACTTATTTTCTTTAAAATTCTTTGCACGTGCTTTAGACATGGAGAAGGAAAATCAAACCAGCAACATCAGCGAGGATTTACCTGGACCTAGCACAGCAAGAAAGCGTACATGGAAAAGGAGCATGGTGTGGGACCATTTTAAAAAGAGCAACAACGGTAAGCAAGCTGAATGTCGCCATTGCAATAAGACATACAAAACCAGTGGCAACACATCAAATCTGAGTGATCACCTCACGCGTGCGCATCCATCTTATCAGTCTTTGGAGAGTGGGCCCACAAGCTCAATTTCCAAGTTCTTAAAAATTGACAATCAATATGGCAGTAAATCCGCTCGTAAACAAAAATTAGATAAGGCACTGATGAAAATGATAGCCACGGACGTCCAACCATTCTCAATTGTAGAGGACTCGGGGTTTCGCAATTTTGTTAATCTGCTAGATCCTCGATACACCATTCCATGTCGGAATACATTAAAAAATGTCCACATGAAGAATATCTATGCCGATTTGACATCAAAGCTCCAACTCATACTGAGCAAAGTGGACCAATGTGCCATTACCATGGATGGTTGGACGTCGAGAGCCAACGATGGCTATCTCACAGTTACAGTACACTTCATTAATGACTCATTTGAGCTGAACGCCGCTGTTTTGTCAACAGAAAAATTGATGGACCCATTTAACCACAATGCTGAAAATATAGCAGCATCGGTTCGAGTTGTGCTCTCCAAGTGGAACTTAGAGTCAAAAGTAAACGCCATAGTGACAGACAATGCCAGCGCAATGATTAAGTCGTGCGAAATTTTACAGAAGCGTCACCTTCCATGTTTTGCTCACTGCCTCAACCTAGTGGTGCAAGATTGCTTGGAGGAAGATTCGATAAAGCATGTTTTGACCAAATGCAAAAGAATTGTCAAATTTTTTAAATCTAGCACTATAGCTTACGAAAAGTTCAAGCAAGCTCAGGGTGACAATCCATACAGTCTTATACAAGAAGTCAGCACCAGATGGAATAGTGCTTATAAAATGGTCGAAAGAATTTTAGCCACAAAAGCGTTCCTATCGCCCGTCCTCCTCAGCCTGTCAAGAGCACCTGAACCACTTACCGCTGACGACATTGAACTGTTGGAAGACATTCAAACCATTCTGGCACCATTTGACTATGTCACAACACAGTGCTCGTCCAGCTCAAAGGTGACTAGCTCCTTAATTGTTCCTCTGACAAATGGCCTGGTTGAGGGTCTAAATGAACAGTTTGGCAGACTAAAGACGGTGGATGGGCAGCAAGCTTGCCGGTTCTTGCAGGATAAAGCACGGATAAGGCTTTTTCCTTTTGAAGAAAGGTCCACAGCTAGACTGGCCACCATAATGGATCCACGCTTTAAAAAAGAAGGCTTTCGATCAACGTTTAATGCGGAACAAGCCGCCGTTTTGCTAGAACGCTCCTTATCGACAACCATGATTGCTGGTGCTGATGCTGAGGAAGAAGATCCAGAGGAAACCGCTGTAGAACCACCAGGTACTCCAAACGCTGCAGAGCCTCTTCTTAAGTTTCTGTCCTCAAACATAGAGAGGAAAAAAAGAACCAAGAAAGTGGACGCAATTTTAGTTATGAGACATTATTTCGAAGGAATAAACTCTCATATTTCCAGCAATCCACTGGAGTATTGGAGAGTAAGTAGCGATTTTTCTGCTTAATTTTTCTACTTTGCAAAAGTTATGTTATGTTTTACAGAGCAATGAAAGTGACCAGCCAGCTTTGGCGAAGTTGGCCAAAAAGGCTTTGTGTGTTCCAGCGACTTCAACGGAGTCTGAGAGGATGTTTTCGAAAGCAGGCCAAATAATTTCCGAGCGCAGGTCATCACTTAAGTCAAACATAGTTGACCAGCTCCTGTTCATAAACAAAAATTGGTGGATTACCGAATCTAATGTATAATTCTAAGATAGATCTCAAGTCTAGCGGCTGGACCGCTACTAACGAAGCAACATTTTTATGTTTTTGAATATAATTTTTATTTTACTTTTAATATTATTAAGTTTGACAAAAGAAGTGAATGAAATGGAAAAATAAATACAACACAAAAAACTAAAATTCTAAATTTATTAAAATTTTAATCGAATTTATAAGGAATACCCCTGCTGTTTTGGGTTTTTCATAAAGAATAGCCCCTATATTACAACATTTGTTTAATTCGATATTATCGCGATAGTATCGATGGTTTCCGAAAAAAACCTCGAAAACATCGATAGGGCCACTATCGATGTTTTGCCAGCTCTAGAAGCTACAGATAGACGAAATAAGCAATCCCAAAATCTGAATAAAAAATAAACCCAAGAACAGGGAATAAAACCAGAACCAGAACCGGAACCGATAGCTGAAATAAACCGATACCTAATAGAGAACCGGAACCGGTACCGAGACCAAAATAAAAATTTTATTTTCGAACCGGTTACCGTATTGCTGGTACCGGTACGGTTTTGGTACTCATTTACTAAATTCTTTAACTCATTTACTCATTAACTAATTTAAAAAATACCCATATGTATTTATCAGCTCCCACTTTCCGCTAATCGACTTCTTCCCGTGCGTTTTTAGCAGACCTACTGCTGATGTAAGAAAATATGCCTGTAGCAAAAACATTCTTTGTCTAAACAAGTTGAAAATTTGGCATTTTTGGCGCCATTTAACGCGTATTTTTTTTCTTAATTGATGAAATACGCACTTCATGAATTTATGATTTTCGGTTGAGGTACATCTCCCAGAGTCAGAAAAGGGCACTTTTAATTTTTTGTATGGTACAGTTTTTTTTTAAAGTGTAAAAAACGTTTTTTGAGCTTTGTTATTTTTTAACTCGAGTTCTGATAGACCGATTTCGGTCATCAAATACTCATAGTACAGGTAATTGCCACGTGAAATTTTCAACTCACGTGAAATTTTCAGGAACCGTTAAAGCTTTTGGAAAAGTTACTGAAGAGACTTTAGCATAATTCCAGGAAGCCAGCAAGGAAACTGACGTTATGCATAACTACTTGACCAAATTTTGGCGTTTTCCAACACTGAAAATTTAAAATAAGGTTTAACGGCCGTTGCTCCCGAATTTTGAACTTGGGTATATATGGTAAAAAATTTCTAAAAAATCGATTAACCGACGGATCGCCGTGATCAATAGCTCAAATTCTTCGTTAAAGTTCAGCCTTCAAGAAAAGAACATAAAAATAATTTCGGTTTTTAGGCGTGTATTTTTAAAGAAGCCATTTATGCCAGCTTTTTTGCATTTTTTCCAACTTTTTCAACTTTGACGATGTGTAGCTGCTAAACTAATGAATGGAACTCAATGCTGTGTATAAGAAAGTTATAGGGCATTCAATTACCTGTACTATGAGTATTTGATGACCGAAATCGGTCTATCAGAACTCGAGTTAAAAAATAACAAAGATCAAAAAACGTTTTTTACACTTTAAAAAAAAACTGTACCATACAAAAAATTAAAAGTGCCCTTTTCTGACTCTGGGAGATGTACCTCAACCGAAAATCATAAATTCATGAAGTGCGTATTTCATCAATTTTTTTTTGTAAACTGGTGTAATCAGCCTCTATCCTTTGAAAAACTTAATAACGACTCAATCGAAGCATTCGGGAAGGACCTACTAACATGCTACGAAATTATGGAAAACGTTGTAAAGAAATATCCAACTGCGAAAGAAAATGACAATAAATCAAAACAAGCTCTAATACTAGACTTCCTAATACAAATGGCCATTAAATGAAATTAAAAATAATCTTCCAAAATGTCAATGGAATAGCTCTTCTGAGAAAAAGATTCAAACTAAATCAGTTTCTAAAAAAACACAAACCTGATATATTTATGATCGCCAAACATAACCTAAATAACACATACGCACCAAGGCTAGACACACATAACTTCATAAACCAAAAAATAATATCCCTAGCATCAGCCCAAAAAACACAAAATTCAAAGAAAAATTCTTAGAAATGGAATAAAATACGAATACATCGACATTAAAGAAATGGAATTCATTGAAGCAGTGGGAATAAAAATCCATCATACCGACCAACTCAACAGACCTTCAACTACCATCTTTATATCCCTATATAAACGCCCTCAACACAAACTTTTAGTTTCAGACCTCAATAAACTCATGCAGTCCATATCAAAAGAACCAAACTGCGATCAACTGATAATTGGTTGCGACTTAAACGCCAAGCACCCATCTTGGAACAAGCCAAACCTCAGCTCTCGCCACACAAACAATGCTGGATCAGTCTTAAACCAATGGATATCGGACCAACTAACACTTACTCTTATTCCCAGCCAAGAACCAACCCACCCAAATAAAGTGCAAGACTGTCAATAGACTTTTTTATTACCTTATCCACAACCGCAATAGACAACCATACGTTCATGTACGGATGTAAAACAATAAAAGATTTTCCCTTAGACCACCACGGGGTCGAATTAACTATAAACAACCGAAATAAAGTCACCTATGACCAGCCGAAAACAATACTCAACTTTAATAAAAATAAATAACCTATATTGGAATACAATCATCCTTCAAAACCTAAGAGACATACCAAACCAAGAAAACATAAGCCCAAGTGAAATAGACACATATGTCAGAAACTTAACTAACGCCATATCCATAGCCCTAAATTCTGAATGTGCCATTCCCAAAATATCTATAGACCCAACTAAATCTCGCCGAACATTGAACCGCCTGAGCAATAGCTGCATAAAATTAATAAAAACTAAAAGGAAGCTAAGAAGATCCCTCTACCGCCATAACAATGTCCTAACACAAGTCTAACGAACACAAATCAAAAGAACCATAAAAGAACTAGACATCCAAATAAAAAACCACATACAAATAAGCGAAGTCAATTCGATATACCATAAACTCAGCAAACTTAACAATAACAAATTAAGTCACAAAACAATTAAGCAGCTAAACCCAAATATATATGTATGTATATCAAAGATCAGCTTTCACCTGACATCTGCCTCACAAATGAGGAAGCCTCAACCATCGATATCAATCTCAACCTAAATTCCCAAACAATAACATCAACATTTGGAAAGGTCAATGCTCTCGCTTGGTCTTTTGAGAAAAATAAATTCATAAATTCATAAGAGAACCGAGACAACTTCCGTTAACCAAGGATTCACAAACGCTAATGAGCTGCTACAAATTTTAAAAACAAAAAACAACAAAAAAACCATGGCTCCAGATGGCACGAGCAACTTCCTTTTGAAAAACTCCAATATTCCACTTCTTAACCTTATTGCAACCATATTCAATCATTGCCTAAACATAGGTTACTTCCTAGCTGAGTGGAAGCACAGCAGAGTAATTCCGATACCCAAACCAAATACCACACCCAACAGACTACAATCTTTTAGACCAATAGCCATATTATCCGCAATAAGCCTACTACTAGAAAAAGTAATAATACAACAAATTAAATATCATCTAAACTCCAATAGAATTCTAAGGAATCACCAATACGGTTTCAGAGATCACCACTCGACAAGCCACGCATTAGCAGCAGCAAATCTTCATCTTTGAAAACCTACACCCAGAAAAAAAAGACCGAAAAAATCTAAGACCGAATTTCTTACATCAATACCGGTTTGTTCTTATTTTTTTTTAAGACCATGTTCTTATATTGATACCAAACGGTATTGATTTAAGACCAGTAGACCGTTTGTGTAACAAAAATTACCATTTATTTCTCATTCTGATACCATTTGTTCATAATTAAAACAATTTGACAGTTTGTGTAAAATATTATACCATTCGGTTCTAGATCTTATACCATTAGTTCACAAATTAAAAACAGTGGACCACTTGTGCAAGAATTAATACCGTTCGGGTATAATTGTCTTACCATATTTTTCTTAAATAACTAACCAAAACATTACGATAAAAAAAGAACACTTAGTTCTAATTGTTATACCGTTTTGTTTAATTAAAAGCCCACTTGTGTATGAAATTTGTTTAAAAAGGAAACAAAAATAGTACATTTTTTGCAAACTTGGAAAAATAATCACCTAGCCGTGTAACATTAATTATATGTAAATGAAAAATATATTTAATATATAGATGTACACACATATGTATTTACGTATATATGTACATATTTACAAATATCCGCAGTGCCATTATTTTTCCCAACTGTATGTACATAATTATGTGCATATTAACATATTAACTAAACAAATAAATTTAACAAAATAATTAACTTTTATAAACAATAATTTGTATTTATGTACATGTATTTATTATAATACATGTAATATAATAATGAATAATTTCTTCTTTACAATTGTACATATGTACATTTTATGCGTGTGCCAGCATGCACTTACATACATACATGTGCATATGTTAGCGTTTATACACACTTTCATACATATATGTGCATAAGTCCGTTTCTGTACGTTTTCTTCCTTTTTTCCGC
This sequence comes from Drosophila mimetica, assembly GCA_037075245.1. Lineage (NCBI taxonomy): Eukaryota > Metazoa > Arthropoda > Insecta > Diptera > Drosophilidae > Drosophila > Drosophila mimetica. Next base: position 27,199,699 of record JBAMCH010000007.1, on the reverse strand, counting down.
CAAATTCTTTTACTTAACTGTTAATTCTTGCTGTCTCGCTCTTGCCCGCGCCGGCTCAAAACAAAAGAGGAGCGTGGCACACAATTGCTAACAAAAAGTTAGCGGGAAAAAGCTAGAAATAGCTAGTACGAAATTTATTAATTACTTAATATACTTAAAAGGGATTTTTTATTAATCATAATTTATATTAAATATATTATTAGTCAATTACTTAAAGTTTTCTAACGAAACAAAAGAATTTTCTTTTTAATTTTGTTAGTTTACTTCAATTGTGATTTCCCGCTAACTTTCAGTCAGCACTAGTCTTCTTTCTTAGCTTTAACAGTTATGAAGAAGCAGAGGACGAAAAAGAAACCAAGTGATCGCTGCTGCTTGGCACGCGTCACTTTGATTTTGACTCCCGGTGCGATAACATCTACGAAAATGAGTGAAATTATAGATCCCACATCCGGCGCGCTTAATTTAAGTAACGAGATTAAAAGCGAGGATTGTTTGTTAAAAGAGTTTTTAGGTGCGCGATGCATAAGTTCTGGTGTCTTCAATATTTACTGGGTGAGTATAAAATGTATGCTATAAAGTGTATTTACATATTCCATACAAAATCAAGTGCGAAGATTCATATGTATGTATGTATAACTGGTGCAAAAAGAAACATTGGAGCAACCAAAATTGAATTAATGATGATTTGTGCAGTGAGGGGTGAAAACATTTAAGTACATGTGAGCGCGTATGTGTGTGTAATGCTAAAAACTGTACAAAACTAACTGTAATTTGCCAAAAACGTTCAGCTTTATGTATGTATGTGTATGTGTGTTGGTAAAAATGCGCACGATTTTATTATGTTCCTGCACAAAATCGCTTGCATTTTTATCAACACACATACACATACATACATACATACATAAAGCTGAACGTTTTTTTCAACTCAAACTTGCAGAAAACTCAAGGTTGAAGTTTCATTATTTTCTTCATACTCTAGAAGTGACGCGTATTTTAGCACACACCTGCACAAAATTCGAGCTAATTTTTACCATATATACATATGAAACATAACGGTTTTTAATGGAATTTATATTGTTTTTGCATTAATCCAAAAGTGGCACGTGTTTTGCAAAGTTAATTACTACATTTTTTCTTTTAAAATGAATATGCTAGAAAACTGAATTGTATTATTTTTCCTAATTTGTTATTCTTTCCTTTTTTTAAATAATCTTTTGTTAACATTTTTAGATGCAAGCGTGATTAAGGAAGAAATTCCGGCTTTGGGCTTACGAGCAGAGTTTCAAGGAAAACTTTTTGAATGGAAAGCTGAACAGGTATATTAAGTTAAACAAAAATTATTTTTTTTTCTAACATAATTTTTTTTTTCATATTTCTAGTTTGGTTTGGATGTTTCTTCTTGCGTGACAAATGTAAAAAGTAAGGACTTTTGCCTTTCTTCAACTGCATCTACAATCGGCAGCAAAGTTTTCAGTTCGGTAAGTACCATTTCCTTCTTGGAAAGAAAAATTTAAATTATTTTCATTTTATATTTTTTTTATCAACATTAAACGTTTCTAATTTAAAATTTTTATCCTTAAATAAAATAATAAATTTTGGAAATCCATACTCATAATTTCCTTACTCTTTTTACAGATTCCCAAGACTTTCTCTACACGCTCCTCCTGCCAGCCATACTGCCCACCCATTCGCGTTTTCTCGATGGATCAGGAAAGCGGAACAGGAAGGTTACGTTAGCAGACGCACAGGAGAGCATGGTTCTCCGCTTGAGCCCTTTCTTATTTTTCAAATAATGAGTCTTAAATATCCTGAAGCATACAGTTACGCCTGGTTATTTTTACAAAAAAATCTATATGACATTACCACCAAGTACGACCTTAGGTCAGCAAAGGTAACTGCTTTAATTAACGAACTGCAAAACTGCCAACAATAATTTACATCTTGAACAGCTTGAATAAATAACGGAAAAATGTATTTTAGATTTAAATATATTTAATAAGCCCTCTTTAATGTAAAACCATTCAAATATATTTTATAAGCACACTTTAATGTAAAACCTTGTGTTCAGCCATTTAAATATACTTAATAATGTATAATCTTGGGTTCAACCACTGTAAATTACAAGTTTATTTAAATTATATTGAATTTAAAAATTCAATGAAATAAAAGCCTGAAAAACAATGAAACCAAATTGTTCTTCTTATACAAACCCATGGTTCTTGACAGAAGATCAAAAGGTCTCAAACAACAATACCAATTGGTCTTACTTTAAGAAAATCTTGTTCTTCAAGCCAGACCAAAAAGGTCTCAGCCCCGCGTTCTCCAAGTAATACCATTTGGTCTTAATTTAAGCCAAATTTGTTCTTAAGTATATGAGGCCATTTTGTTCCAAATATGTTACCATTTGGTCATAAATCGAGTCAAAAACGTTCTTGAATAAATAATACCAAGTGGTCTTAATTTCAGAACAAAGTGGTACTAGGGTAAGACCGTTTGTTCTTAAAATTTAAGTAAGTTTCGGTCTTAGAGCAAGAACAGCGGTCTTAAAAATCCGCTCTTAAAGTGATACCATAAATTCTTATAATGATACCAAATGGTATGAAGCTATTTTTACGACTCAATCAGACACGTTTTCAGACCCAATCAGAACAATTTTTTCCCTGAGTGTAACTCTCAGACGCGCAACAATTTCCTGTGCACTAGACTTCGAAAAAGCATTCGACAGTCTGGATCAACGGTCTCATATACAAAATGAGCCAAAAATTTAACTTCGGAATAGAAATTATCAAAATAATACAAAGCTACCTATCAGATCGGTCATTTCAAGTACTCAGCCCCAATGATTCAGAGGTCTCAATGATAAGGACGGTCCCAGCTGGAGTTCCCCAAGGATCCCTTCTAGCGCCTATACTCTACAACATTTTCTTGGCAGACATACCCGATTATCAACCACACGCGGCAACATCCACTAAAATAAAAAGCCTTATATATGCAGACGACATCCTATTGCTCGCATCTGCTGGGTCAATATCCAGTGCACAGAATGACATCAACAACTATCTTGACACACTCTGTCAATACTTTACCAAATGGCACATTAAACTTAATCTAAACAAATGCATAAGCTCCATTTTCAAAGGACCACGCCTTACGGGTATATACAAGAATGCTCGAAAGTTCATACCAAAAATATACATAAATGGTAATCAAAAAATAAAATTTGACACACACTTCAAATATCTGGGCATAATATACGATGGAAAATTAAACTTTAGAAAACATATAGATTATTGCAAAATGAATACATATAACACATTAAAGCTAATAAACCATATTTATAAACCAATAACGACTGGTCCAAGAACCAATATGAACCTCATCATAAAGACCACTACAATTGCATACAAAAAACTTATCCAACCAGTTATATAATATGGATTTATTGCATGGATGAACATAAGCAGCAACAAAATGGAAGAACTCCGCCGCCTTGAACGCAAGATCTTGCGCACCTCAATTGGCTCCCTAAGTAGAGACGAAATAACACATCATTACATAACAAACAAAACATTATACACAATAGCCAACACCACAAGAATAGACAGACAAATGTTCACAATCCTAAACAAATTTATCGATTTAAATAAAATCTCCCAAACGCAAATTCCACCCTACCTCCCTACCGAACTAATCACCTTTTACCACAGAGATGATCTCAAAGAAAGAGGCATTCTCTACGACAAAGATGAAAATCTTATTTTCTACCATAGAAGAAACCACTCAATCAACCCAGCAGACGGACTAATATACAACCCAATAAATAAATAAGCATAAGAGCATATAGCATAGCATAATAGCATCCACCAACAACCGCTATCTCACGGAACAAGAAAAGATCTAAACAAACTAATCCTAGTCGAGTTACTCAACAATTTTTCCTCTGTATATATTCCCCCACACACCTTGTAAATACCGTCCTTCACCCTCACACCATTTAGTATTAATGCAAACACTCTAGATTTAAGACTACAACCAAATAAGGAAATACAATATGCTCAGGTTTTTTGTTTCACAAACATTTTTTCCTGTATTTAACAATAAACAACAAACAAAATCAAATATACTACTTCCAATCCAGTACAAAGTACAAAGAAACAAAACAAAAATGTAAAATTGAATACCCGGAAAAGCTTTAAAGCGCAGGGTTAAATGTATCAATAACACGGGTTTACAAAAAAAATTGATGAAATACGCACTTTATGAAACTGTGATTTTCGGTTAAGGTACATCTCCCTGAGTAAGAAATGGGCACTTTCAATTTTTTGTATGGTACAGTTTTTTTTTTAAGTGTAAAAAACGTTTTTTGCACTTCTTTAATTTCTAACTCAAGTTGTGGTAAACCGATTTAGGCTATGAAAGACTCATTTTACAGGTAAAAGAATGACTTTCTTATACACAGCATTGAGTTCCATTCATTGGTTTAGAAGCTACACTTCGTCAAAGCTGAAAAAGTTGGAAAAAATGCAAAAAAGCTGGCATAAATGGCTACTTTAAAAATACACGCCTAAAAACCGAAATTATTTTATTTTATATGGTTAGATGGTACTTCGACAAAAAAACAAGCTAATGATCGTTACTATCCGCCAGTAAATTTTTTTGATATGAATTTTTTAAGCTCGGAACAACGTTAGTTTTTTGGCCGTTTACAGCTGTTAACTGAGGTTAACAGGACTCTAACAGGGCTGTAATACACCTTTTTTCCAACTGAAATAATATATATAAAATCGAACCTTTGGTTGTTAATTGAGTTGAAGGTCTTGTTAGTTTGCTTAAAGATGTATCTTTAAGTAGAAGTTATAAAAATAATTTCGGTTTTTAGGCGTGTATTTTTAAAGAAGCCATTTATGTCAGCTTTTTTGCATTTTCTCCAACTTTTTCAGCTTTGACGAAGTGTAGCTTTTAAACCAATGAATGGAACTCAATGCTGTGTATAAGAAAGTTAAAGGGCATTCTTTTACCTGTAAAATGAGTCTTTGGTAGCCCAAATCGGTTTACCACAACTTGAGTTAGAAATTAAAGAAGTGCAAAAAACGTTTTTTACACTTAAAAAAAAAACTGTACCATACAAAAAATTGAAAGTGCCCATTTCTTACTCAGGGAGATGTACCTTAACCGAAAATCACAGTTTCATAAAGTGCGTATTTCATCAATTTTTTTTTGTAAACTGGTGTAATTAAATTAAGTAAGCATGAACTTGTCACGCGATGTATTACTATTAAATAAGATTACCTATGTATCTAGACCAAAAAAGAAAACTGACAATAAATTGAACCAATTGAACCACCACTATGATCAGTGAATTGTGTTTGTGAAATTATAAGTGAAGTGAATAATGCCGCCGAAAACTAGTGGAAAGGCAGCCAAGAAGGCTGGCAAGGCCCAGAGGAACATCACCAAGACCGACAGGAAGAAGAAGCGCAAGAGGAAGGAGAGCTACGCCATCTACATTTACAAGGTCCTGAAGCAGGTCCATCCTGACACTGGCATTTCGTCGAAGGCGATGAGCATCATGAACAGCTTTGTGAATGATATTTTCGAGCGCATTGCTGCCGAGGCCTCTCGTCTGGCTCACTACAACAAGCGCTCGACTATCACCAGTCGGGAAATCCAAACGGCTGTTCGCCTGCTCCTGCCCGGAGAGTTGGCCAAGCACGCCGTCAGTGAGGGTACCAAGGCTGTCACCAAGTACACCAGCTCCAAGTAATTTCTCTTGCTACGGATGCGGAGAAATATCCAAAACGGCCCTTTTCAGGGCCACAACACATTTTACCAAAGATCAAACATTTTCAATATACCATTTGCCATCAAATATGAAATGATTAAATTCGTGATATAAGTTGAATTGGTACACCTTGGTGCACCAACTATTTTATGGACTTATTCTGGAGCTCAATATTGTAATTTTAACACCTATTTACAAAGAATAGTATGTCAGAGCTGATATAGTAACACGTCTACTTATAATAATATTTACTATTAATAATAATTTAACAAAAATGCTACCAGCCACTAAAGTAAATGTACACTGTTTTCAATTGATAGTTTCTTTCTCTTGCTAACGAACGTTGTAGCCCTGAAAAGGGCTTGTTAAACTAATTTCAGATTTCGAAATCTAAAATTGCGATTGCGAGCGTGTACCAGATACTGTACTTTTTCACAATTTACTTCTTTGCAGCCGTAGTCTTGGCTTTTGGCTTCTTAGCGGTAGCAGGAGCAGCTGCTTTCTTCACCGCCTTTTTGGGTTTAGCAGACGCCGCTGGCTTGGCTTTTGGTGCTTTGGCCGCCTTCGGCTTCGCTGCCGTCGACTTGGCCTTTGTTGCTGCTGGCTTTGCCTTTACGGTTCCAGTTTTCTTGGCATCCTTGGCCTTTGCCTTCTCAGTTTTCTTCTTCTCAGCGGTCTTTTTGGTGGCCGCAGCCTTCTTAGCCTTGGGCTTCTTGTCAGCAGCTCCGGCGGCAGCTTTCTTGGCGGTGGCTCCGGTCTTCTTGGCAGCTACCTTCTTGGATTTCACTTTCTTCTCAGCAGAAGCAACCTTTGGCTTCGGATCCTTCTTGGCGGAGGCCGACAGTTTAAATGATCCAGACGCACCCTTTCCCTTTGTTTGGATCAGCTTTCCATTGACAACAGCGGATTTCAAGTACTTCTTGATGAACGGAGCCAACTTCTGGGCATCACATTTGTAAGTGGCAGTGATATATTTCTTGATTGCCAGAAGCGATGAGCCGCCACGCTCCTTCAAATTCTTGATGGAGGCGTCTACCATTTGCTGAGTTGGCGGATGCGATGGCGGGGCAGTGGCCTTCTTTGCCTTGGTAGCAGCAGATCCAGATGCCTTTTTGGCGGCCACCTTCTTCTCAACTGGCGCTGGTGGGGCAGCCACTGGGGAAGCGGACGTTGCAACTGCAGAATCAGACATTATTCTTCACTGAAATACACTTTTTTGTTTCGAAAATGGCGCGCGCGCTTGTTGCCGACCTCCTTCGTTCGGATGAGAATCGAGGAGGAGAGCACTTTAACTGTGGGTCTGCCATCAGTCATTTGCTCTGCCGGTGTTTACGTGAAGTGCAAACTTATTTTCTTATTTTCAGTGCTTAAGATTTTTAATCGAAGTTATGTTTTTATTGTTATACATTCTTAAATGATTAATGAAGTAATTAGCGTTTTCGAAATGTTAGTATGTTGTTTTTGTTACTTTTTATTGCTCCATGAAGTTCAACATTGACATTTGTTGCATGAACATTTTTTTTTAAAACCAATTTTAAAATAAGAAATCCTAGAAATATTTTAAATAATGTTAATAAAAAATAAAATTCAAACCTTTACCTTAATGAAATACTAAAAATATATTCACTTATCATTCATTTAGGTATTTTATTACTTGTTTCAAGTTGTCCCTTGGGTACGTTCAAAGTTGAATATCGGACTGTCTTAGGGAAAAGTTTTCTGACTGTTAAAAATATAAATCTCATCAAATATTATATTTATTCGCTATTTTAATAAATAAATTATGTCTTTCCATAAGCCAATTTAACTTTTCAGGCCTTATTATAGATAGTTTTTATAAATTTGGATACTTTCCGTCCCATATATGAATCACGTTAGGGCCGCACTCAATTTAACATTAAACAAAAAATATAAAATCTATATTTTTGAATGATCTTTTTCTTTTATATAATAAATAATGCATTCAATTATGTAACTGCGTAGTTTTCAGACTGTTTTTATTAATTTTTCTATTTTTTACTGATGTTGGAATGTCTAGTACTGAGCGTTCATATTACTGCATGAACTTCAACATTGACATTTGGTGCATGAACACCTTTCTTAAAAACCAATTTTAAAATAAGAAATCTTGGAAATATTTTAAATAATGTTAATAAAAAATAAAATTCAAACCTTTACCTTAATGAAATACTAAAAATATATTCACTTATCATTCATTTAGGTATTTTATTACTTGTTTCAAGTTGTCCCTTGGCTACGTTCAAAGTTGAATATCGGACTGTCTTAGGGAAAAGTTTTCTGACTGTTAAATATATAAATCTCATCAAATATTATATTTATTCGCTATTTTAATAAATAAATAATGCTTTTGCATAAGCCAATTTAACTTTTCAGGCCTTATTATAGATAGTTTTTATAAATTTGGATACTTTCCGTCCCATATATGAATCACGTTAGGGCCGCACTCAATTTAACATTAAAAAAAAAATATAAAATTTATACTTTTGAATTTTTTTTTCTTTTATATAATAAATAATGCATTCAATTATGTAACTGCGTAGTTTTCAGACTGTTTTTATTAATTTTTCTACTTTTTACTGATGTTGGAATGTCTAATACTGAGCGTTCATATTACTGCATGAACTTCAACATTGACATTTGTTGCATGAACACCTTTCTTAAAAACCCATTTTAAAATAAGAAATCTTGGAAATATTTTAAATAATGTTAATAAAAAATAAAATTCAAACCTTATATTTAATTAAATACCACAAATATATTTACGTATCATTAATTTAGGTATTTTATCACTTGTTTCAAGTTGTCCCTTGGCTACGTTCAAAGTTGAATATCGGACTGCTTTAGGGAAAAGTTTTCTGACTGTTAAAAATATGAATCTCATGAAATATTTTATTTATTCGCAATTTTAATAAATAAATGATATCTTTGCATAAGCCAATTTAACTTTTCAACCCTTATTATAGATAGTTTTTATAAATTTGGATACTTTCCGTCCCATATATGAATCACGTTAGGGCCGCACTCAATTTAACATTAAACAAAAAATATAAAATCTACATTTTTTAATGATCTTTTTCTTTTATATAATAAATAGTGCATTCATTAGTGTAACTGCGTAGTTTTCTGACTGTTGTTAATAATTTTTCTATTTTTCACTGAGGTTGGAATGTCTAAGACTGAGCGTCAAAATCTGCCGAAATATAAAAACATAATGTATTAATAATACTTAATAAAACACATATTGTAACCTTTGCTTTTCTTTTTCTTCATGTTCCTAAATAATGTTGTCCTTAGTTAGTTTAACTTTCCAGGAATTTTAATAAATAATTTGTTCCACATGTTCATGTTAAAGTAAAATTATAAAATATGTTTTTCTTAATATTATATGTTTTATTAAATAAAATAAATGAATAATAAATTAAGTTAAGTTATATTCAGACCGTATTTGAAAGTTTTTCTATTTTTTTAGATGTTTCAAAGTAATACCATGCTTGCCCCATCTTAGCTTTCCCTTCAAAAGTCTCACCAGTAAAGGGTATAGCAGTAATGGTCACGATAAAAATTAATCTCATTGAACGTAATTTGTGGTCCTGAAAAGGACCGATTTGTACAAAGTATGTTAGTGCATTGGCAGCCAGTTGAAGCCGTCTCAACTTAAGCACGCTCGCCGCGAATGCGTCGGGCCAACTGGATGTCCTTGGGCATGATGGTGACACGCTTGGCATGAATGGCGCACAAGTTGGTATCTTCAAAAAGACCAACCAGATAAGCTTCGCTAGCTTCCTGCAGAGCCATCACCGCCGAGCTCTGGAATCGCAGGTCAGTTTTGAAGTCCTGAGCGATTTCACGCACCAGACGCTGGAAAGGCAGTTTGCGGATCAGCAGCTCGGTACTCTTCTGGTAGCGACGGATCTCACGCAGGGCAACAGTTCCAGGGCGATAGCGATGGGGCTTCTTCACGCCTCCGGTGGCTGGGGCACTCTTACGAGCGGCCTTAGTAGCCAGTTGTTTGCGTGGCGCCTTGCCACCAGTCGATTTGCGAGCGGTCTGCTTGGTACGGGCCATTTTCGAATTCACTGCTGTTCACTTCACGTTTCAAAACACAATAACCGATCGCAGCATTTGCTACCTACTTATATAGCAAAACGAGGAGGGTTGAAAAGAGAGAGAAGCAGAGGCCATCTCATTGGTGAGCGGAGAGCGAGACGAACAGATCGTTCGGACTCGCTCGTGTTTTTGGCGTTTTAGGTATAAATAGGGGCACGCCGAAAATTTGGAATTAGTTCTTCAGTGACTTTCGTTTCGTGCAGTGTTGCAGTGTGTTAACAGTAGAAAAGAGTGAAAATGACTGGTCGCGGTAAAGGAGGCAAAGGCTTGGGAAAAGGAGGCGCCAAGCGTCATCGCAAAGTGCTGCGTGATAACATCCAGGGCATTACGAAGCCAGCTATCCGCCGTTTGGCTCGTCGTGGCGGTGTAAAGCGCATCTCTGGACTCATTTACGAGGAAACGCGTGGCGTTCTGAAGGTGTTCTTGGAGAACGTTATCCGTGATGCCGTCACCTACACCGAACACGCAAAGAGGAAGACCGTCACAGCCATGGATGTTGTGTACGCCCTGAAGAGGCAAGGCCGCACCCTGTACGGCTTCGGCGGTTAAAAAAACTAGTACAGCTCGTACTTTATTCAGCAATCGGTCCTTTTCAGTACCACCATTAAATTAGCGAAAGGAGACTGATTTTCAATAGTAGTATACTAATAATACAAGTTCCAGTGGTAATAAATGTGCTCGAAAATAATCGGTCACAGAAATATTAAACTGCATATGCTCATGAGCTAGATGTATTTTGTGCATACTGTACTGCTGGAGTATACAGCGTAAACGGCAATTCGGTACCACTATACGATGATTAGTGAGTCTGCAATGCAATCTTAGAATATTCTAGACAGTATTACATTTTAAACATTTATGTATATCCTGTAGTACTCGACAACTCATACATACAATGACTGACTCATACATCAGCTTAAATTAAATTTAAAACTAAAATATATACCATTTGCTTTAACTGAATTTACTCAAGTAAATTTCCGATGTTATATTTCAGTTTAATATTAGTTTATTATTTAAATTTTTTAACATTCGTATCTGAAAATCTTCTATTCTTTGGCAAAAACTTGGTCGTCCTGAAAAGGACGGTTGGGTATTTGTATGTACAAGTTGGCTCCGCTTTTAAAACGATTAAGCCTTCTTTTCGGTCTTCTTGGGCAACAGAACGGCCTGGATGTTGGGCAGTACTCCACCCTGGGCAATGGTGACACCGGAGAGCAGCTTGTTCAACTCCTCGTCGTTGCGGATGGCCAGCTGCAGATGACGCGGGATAATCCTAGTCTTCTTGTTATCACGGGCAGCATTGCCAGCCAACTCGAGAACCTCAGCGGCCAGATATTCCATCACGGCAGCTAGGTAAACTGGAGCGCCGGCACCAACACGCTCAGCATAGTTGCCCTTGCGGAGCAGACGGTGAATACGGCCCACTGGAAACTGAAGACCGGCACGGTTGGAGCGGGACTTTGCCTTTCCCTTCACTTTGCCACCTTTTCCACGACCAGACATTTTGCTTTACGAGTATTTCACTAGTTCACTTTACACACTGAAAACACTGAATGCTCGCCCAGCCCCGGGTAGCCACATATTTATACTTTTTCGTCTGCCTGCGCGTTCAATTAGGGGTGGGTGCCTTAGACCTGAAAACGTTGCTCGAAAAAAAGTATAAGGCTGAACACGCCGGGGCACCACTATGATCAGTGAATTGTGTTTGTGAAGTGAATAATGCCGCCGAAAACTAGTGGAAAGGCAGCCAAGAAGGCTGGCAAGGCCCAGAAGAACATCACCAAGACCGACAAGAAGAAGAAGCGCAAGAGGAAGGAGAGCTACGCCATCTACATTTACAAGGTCCTGAAGCAGGTCCATCCTGACACTGGCATTTCGTCGAAGGCGATGAGCATCATGAACAGCTTTGTGAATGATATTTTCGAGCGCATTGCTGCCGAGGCCTCTCGTCTGGCTCACTACAACAAGCGCTCGACTATCACCAGTCGGGAAATCCAAACGGCTGTTCGCCTGCTCCTGCCCGGAGAGTTGGCCAAGCACGCCGTCAGTGAGGGTACCAAGGCTGTCACCAAGTACACCAGCTCCAAGTAATTTCTCTTGCTACGGATGCGGAGAAATATCCAAAACGGCCCTTTTCAGGGCCACAACACATTTTACCAAAGATCAAACATTTTCAATATACCATTTGCCATCAAATATGAAATGATTAAATTCGTGATATAAGTTGAATTGGTACACCTTGGTGCACCAACTATTTTATGGACTTATTCTGGAGCTCAATATTGTAATTTTAACACCTATTTACAAAGAATAGTATGTCAGAGCTGATATAGTAACACGTCTACTTATAATAATATTTACTATTAATAATAATTTAACAAAAATGCTACCAGCCACTAAAGTAAATGTACACTGTTTTCAATTGATAGTTTCTTTCTCTTGCTAACGAACGTTGTAGCCCTGAAAAGGGCTTGTTAAACTAATTTCAGATTTCGAAATCTAAAATTGCGATTGCGAGCGTGTACCAGATACTGTACTTTTTCACAATTTACTTCTTTGCAGCCGTAGTCTTGGCTTTTGGCTTCTTAGCGGTAGCAGGAGCAGCTGCTTTCTTCACCGCCTTTTTGGGTTTAGCAGACGCCGCTGGCTTGGCTTTTGGTGCTTTGGCCGCCTTCGGCTTCGCTGCCGTCGACTTGGCCTTTGTTGCTGCTGGCTTTGCCTTTACGGTTCCAGTTTTCTTGGCATCCTTAGCCTTTGCCTTCTCCGTTTTCTTCTTCTCAGCGGTCTTTTTGGTGGCCGCAGCCTTCTTAGCCTTGGGCTTCTTGTCGGCAGCTCCGGCGGCAGCTTTCTTGGCGGTGGATCCGGTCTTCTTGGCAGCTACCTTCTTGGATTTCACTTTCTTCTCAGCAGAAGCAACCTTTGGCTTCGGATCCTTCTTGGCGGAGGCCGACAGTTTAAATGATCCAGACGCACCCTTTCCCTTTGTTTGGATCAGCTTTCCATTGACAACAGCGGATTTCAAGTACTTCTTGATGAACGGAGCCAACTTCTGGGCATCACATTTGTAAGTGGCAGTGATATATTTCTTGATTGCCAGAAGCGATGAGCCGCCACGCTCCTTCAAATTCTTGATGGAGGCGTCTACCATTTGCTGAGTTGGCGGATGCGATGGCGGGGCAGTGGCCTTCTTTGCCTTGGTAGCAGCAGATCCAGATGCCTTTTTGGCGGCCACCTTCTTCTCAACTGGCGCTGGTGGGGCAGCCACTGGGGAAGCGGACGTTGCAACTGCAGAATCAGACATTATTCTTCACTGAAATACACTTTTTTGTTTCGAAAATGGCGCGCGCGCTTGTTGCCGACCTCCTTCGTTCGGATGAGAATCGAGGAGGAGAGCACTTTAACTGTGGGTCTGCCATCAGTCATTTGCTCTGCCGGTGTTTACGTGAAGTGCAAACTTATTTTCTTATTTTCAGTGCTTAAGATTTTTAATCGAAGTTATGTTTTTATTGTTATACATTCTTAAATGATTAATGAAGTAATTAGCGTTTTCGAAATGTTAGTATGTTGTTTTTGTTACTTTTTATTGCTCCATGAAGTTCAACATTGACATTTGTTGCATGAACATTTTTTTTTAAAACCAATTTTAAAATAAGAAATCCTAGAAATATTTTAAATAATGTTAATAAAAAATAAAATTCAAACCTTTACCTTAATGAAATACTAAAAATATATTCACTCATTCATTTAGGTATTTTATTACTTGTTTCAAGTTGTCCCTTGGCTACGTTCAAAGTTGAATATCGGACTGTCTTAGGGAAAAGTTTTCTGACTGTTAAATATATAAATCTCATCAAATATTATATTTATTCGCTATTTTAATAAATAAATAATGCTTTTGCATAAGCCAATTTAACTTTTCAGGCCTTATTATAGATAGTTTTTATAAATTTGGATACTTTCCGTCCCATATATGAATCACGTTAGGGCCGCACTCAATTTAACATTAAAAAAAAAATATAAAATTTATACTTTTGAATTTTTTTTTCTTTTATATAATAAATAATGCATTCAATTATGTAACTGCGTAGTTTTCAGACTGTTTTTATTAATTTTTCTACTTTTTACTGATGTTGGAATGTCTAATACTGAGCGTTCATATTACTGCATGAACTTCAACATTGACATTTGTTGCATGAACACCTTTCTTAAAAACCCATTTTAAAATAAGAAATCTTGGAAATATTTTAAATAATGTTAATAAAAAATAAAATTCAAACCTTATATTTAATTAAATACCACAAATATATTTACGTATCATTAATTTAGGTATTTTATCACTTGTTTCAAGTTGTCCCTTGGCTACGTTCAAAGTTGAATATCGGACTGCTTTAGGGAAAAGTTTTCTGACTGTTAAAAATATGAATCTCATGAAATATTTTATTTATTCGCAATTTTAATAAATAAATGATATCTTTGCATAAGCCAATTTAACTTTTCAACCCTTATTATAGATAGTTTTTATAAATTTGGATACTTTCCGTCCCATATATGAATCACGTTAGGGCCGCACTCAATTTAACATTAAACAAAAAATATAAAATCTACATTTTTTAATGATCTTTTTCTTTTATATAATAAATAGTGCATTCATTAGTGTAACTGCGTAGTTTTCTGACTGTTGTTAATAATTTTTCTATTTTTCACTGAGGTTGGAATGTCTAAGACTGAGCGTCAAAATCTGCCGAAATATAAAAACATAATGTATTAATAATACTTAATAAAACACATATTGTAACCTTTGCTTTTCTTTTTCTTCATGTTCCTAAATAATGTTGTCCTTAGTTAGTTTAACTTTCCAGGAATTTTAATAAATAATTTGTTCCACATGTTCATGTTAAAGTAAAATTATAAAATATGTTTTTCTTAATATTATATGTTTTATTAAATAAAATAAATGAATAATAAATTAAGTTAAGTTATATTCAGACCGTATTTGAAAGTTTTTCTATTTTTTTAGATGTTTCAAAGTAATACCATGCTTGCCCCATCTTAGCTTTCCCTTCAAAAGTCTCACCAGTAAAGGGTATAGCAGTAATGGTCACGATAAAAATTAATCTCATTGAACGTAATTTGTGGTCCTGAAAAGGACCGATTTGTACAAAGTATGTTAGTGCATTGGCAGCCAGTTGAAGCCGTCTCAACTTAAGCACGCTCGCCGCGAATGCGTCGGGCCAACTGGATGTCCTTGGGCATGATGGTGACACGCTTGGCATGAATGGCGCACAAGTTGGTATCTTCAAAAAGACCAACCAGATAAGCTTCGCTAGCTTCCTGCAGAGCCATCACCGCCGAGCTCTGGAATCGCAGGTCAGTTTTGAAGTCCTGAGCGATTTCACGCACCAGACGCTGGAAAGGCAGTTTGCGGATCAGCAGCTCGGTACTCTTCTGGTAGCGACGGATCTCACGCAGGGCAACAGTTCCAGGGCGATAGCGATGGGGCTTCTTCACGCCTCCGGTGGCTGGGGCACTCTTACGAGCGGCCTTAGTAGCCAGTTGTTTGCGTGGCGCCTTGCCACCAGTCGATTTGCGAGCGGTCTGCTTGGTACGGGCCATTTTCGAATTCACTGCTGTTCACTTCACGTTTCAAAACACAATAACCGATCGCAGCATTTGCTACCTACTTATATAGCAAAACGAGAAGGGTTGAAAAGAGAGAGAAGCAGAGGCCATCTCATTGGTGAGCGGAGAGCGAGACGAACAGATCGTTCGGACTCGCTCGTGTTTTTGCCATTTTAGGTATAAATAGGGGCACGCCGAAAATTTGGAATTAGTTCTTCAGTGACTTTCGTTTCGTTTCGTGCAGTGTTGCAGTGTGTTAACAGTAGAAAAGAGTGAAAAATGACTGGTCGCGGTAAAGGAGGCAAAGGCTTGGGAAAAGGAGGCGCGAAGCGTCATCGCAAAGTGCTGCGTGATAACATCCAGGGCATTACGAAGCCAGCTATCCGCCGTTTGGCTCGTCGTGGCGGTGTAAAGCGCATCTCTGGACTCATTTACGAGGAAACGCGTGGCGTTCTGAAGGTGTTCTTGGAGAACGTTATCCGTGATGCCGTCACCTACACCGAACACGCAAAGAGGAAGACCGTCACAGCCATGGATGTTGTGTACGCCCTGAAGAGGCAAGGCCGCACCCTGTACGGCTTCGGCGGTTAAAAAAACTAGTACAGCTCGTACTTTATTCAGCAATCGGTCCTTTTCAGTACCACCATTAAATTAGCGAAAGGAGACTGATTTTCAATAGTAGTATACTAATAATACAAGTTCCAGTGGTAATAAATGTGCTCGAAAATAATCGGTCACAGAAATATTAAACTGCATATGCTCATGAGCTAGATGTATTTTGTGCATACTGTACTGCTGGAGTATACAGCGTAAACGGCAATTCGGTACCACTATACGATGATTAGTGAGTCTGCAATGCAATCTTAGAATATTCTAGACAGTATTACATTTTAAACATTTATGTATATCCTGTAGTACTCGACAACTCATACATACAATGACTGACTCATACATCAGCTTAAATTAAATTTAAAACTAAAATATATACCATTTGCTTTAACTGAATTTACTCAAGTAAATTTCCGATGTTATATTTCAGTTTAATATTAGTTTATTATTTAAATTTTTTAACATTCGTATCTGAAAATCTTCTATTCTTTGGCAAAAACTTGGTCGTCCTGAAAAGGACGGTTGGGTATTTCTATGTACAAGTTGGCTCCGCTTTTAAAACGATTAAGCCTTCTTTTCGGTCTTCTTGGGCAACAGAACGGCCTGGATGTTGGGCAGTACTCCACCCTGGGCAATGGTGACACCGGAGAGCAGCTTGTTCAACTCCTCGTCGTTGCGGATGGCCAGCTGCAGATGACGCGGGATAATCCTAGTCTTCTTGTTATCACGGGCAGCATTGCCAGCCAACTCGAGAACCTCAGCGGCCAGATATTCCATCACGGCAGCTAGGTAAACTGGAGCGCCGGCACCAACACGCTCAGCATAGTTGCCCTTGCGGAGCAGACGGTGAATACGGCCCACTGGAAACTGAAGACCGGCACGGTTGGAGCGGGACTTTGCCTTTCCCTTCACTTTGCCACCTTTTCCACGACCAGACATTTTGCTTTACGAGTATTTCACTAGTTCACTTTACACACTGAAAACACTGAATGCTCGCCCAGCCCCGGGTAGCCACATATTTATACTTTTTCGTCTGCCTTCGCGTTCAATTAGGGGTGGGTGCCTTAGACCTGAAAACGTTGCTCGAAAAAATGTATAAGGCTGAACACGCCGGGGCACCACTATGATCAGTGAATTGTGTTTGTGAAATTATAAGTGAAGTGAATAATGCCGCCGAAAACTAGTGGAAAGGCAGCCAAGAAGGCTGGCAAGGCCCAGAAGAACATCACCAAGACCGACAAGAAGAAGAAGCGCAAGAGGAAGGAGAGCTACGCCATCTACATTTACAAGGTCCTGAAGCAGGTCCATCCTGACACTGGCATTTCGTCGAAGGCGATGAGCATCATGAACAGCTTTGTGAATGATATTTTCGAGCGCATTGCTGCCGAGGCCTCTCGTCTGGCTCACTACAACAAGCGCTCGACTATCACCAGTCGGGAAATCCAAACGGCTGTTCGCCTGCTCCTGCCCGGAGAGTTGGCCAAGCACGCCGTCAGTGAGGGTACCAAGGCTGTCACCAAGTACACCAGCTCCAAGTAATTTCTCTTGCTACGGATGCGGAGAAATATCCAAAACGGCCCTTTTCAGGGCCACAACACATTTTACCAAAGATCAAACATTTTCAATATACCATTTGCCATCAAATATGAAATGATTAAATTCGTGATATAAGTTGAATTGGTACACCTTGGTGCACCAACTATTTTATGGACTTATTCTGGAGCTCAATATTGTAATTTTAACACCTATTTACAAAGAATAGTATGTCAGAGCTGATATAGTAACACGTCTACTTATAATAATATTTACTATTAATAATAATTTAACAAAAATGCTACCAGCCACTAAAGTAAATGTACACTGTTTTCAATTGATAGTTTCTTTCTCTTGCTAACGAACGTTGTAGCCCTGAAAAGGGCTTGTTAAACTAATTTCAGATTTCGAAATCTAAAATTGCGATTGCGAGCGTGTACCAGATACTGTACTTTTTCACAATTTACTTCTTTGCAGCCGTAGTCTTGGCTTTTGGCTTCTTAGCGGTAGCAGGAGCAGCTGCTTTCTTCACCGCCTTTTTGGGTTTAGCAGACGCCGCTGGCTTGGCTTTTGGTGCTTTGGCCGCCTTCGGCTTCGCTGCCGTCGACTTGGCCTTTGTTGCTGCTGGCTTTGCCTTTACGGTTCCAGTTTTCTTGGCATCCTTAGCCTTTGCCTTCTCCGTTTTCTTCTTCTCAGCGGTCTTTTTGGTGGCCGCAGCCTTCTTAGCCTTGGGCTTCTTGTCGGCAGCTCCGGCGGCAGCTTTCTTGGCGGTGGATCCGGTCTTCTTGGCAGCTACCTTCTTGGATTTCACTTTCTTCTCAGCAGAAGCAACCTTTGGCTTCGGATCCTTCTTGGCGGAGGCCGACAGTTTAAATGATCCAGACGCACCCTTTCCCTTTGTTTGGATCAGCTTTCCATTGACAACAGCGGATTTCAAGTACTTCTTGATGAACGGAGCCAACTTCTGGGCATCACATTTGTAAGTGGCAGTGATATATTTCTTGATTGCCAGAAGCGATGAGCCGCCACGCTCCTTCAAATTCTTGATGGAGGCGTCTACCATTTGCTGAGTTGGCGGATGCGATGGCGGGGCAGTGGCCTTCTTTGCCTTGGTAGCAGCAGATCCAGATGCCTTTTTGGCGGCCACCTTCTTCTCAACTGGCGCTGGTGGGGCAGCCACTGGGGAAGCGGACGTTGCAACTGCAGAATCAGACATTATTCTTCACTGAAATACACTTTTTTGTTTCGAAAATGGCGCGCGCGCTTGTTGCCGACCTCCTTCGTTCGGATGAGAATCGAGGAGGAGAGCACTTTAACTGTGGGTCTGCCATCAGTCATTTGCTCTGCCGGTGTTTACGTGAAGTGCAAACTTATTTTCTTATTTTCAGTGCTTAAGATTTTTAATCGAAGTTATGTTTTTATTGTTATACATTCTTAAATGATTAATGAAGTAATTAGCGTTTTCGAAATGTTAGTATGTTGTTTTTGTTACTTTTTATTGCTCCATGAAGTTCAACATTGACATTTGTTGCATGAACATTTTTTTTTAAAACCAATTTTAAAATAAGAAATCCTAGAAATATTTTAAATAATGTTAATAAAAAATAAAATTCAAACCTTTAACTTAATGAAATACTAAAAATATATTCACTTATCATTAATTTAGGTATTTTATCACTTGTTTCAAGTTGTCCCTTGGCTACGTTCAAAGTTAAATATCGGACTGCTTTAGGGAATAGTTTTCTGACTGTTAAAAATATGAATCTCATGAAATATTATATTTATTCGCTATTTTAATAAATAAATGATGTCTTTGCATAAGCCAATTTAACTTTTCAGGCCTTATTATAGATAGTTTTTATAAATTTGAATACTTTCCGTCCCATATATGAATCACGTTAGGGCCGCACTCAATTTAACATTAAACAAAAAACATAAAATTTATATTTTTGAATGATCTTTTTCTTTTATATAATAAATAATACATTCATTAGTGTAACTGCGTAGTTTTCCGACTGTTGTTAATAATTTTTCTATTTTTCACTGAGGTTGGAATGTCTAAGACTGAGCGTCAAAATCTGCCGAAATATAAAAACATAATGTATTAATAATACTTAATAAAACACATATTGTAACCTTTGCTTTTCTTTTTCTTCATGTTCCTAAATAATGTTGTCCTTAGTTAGTTTAACTTTCCAGGAATTTTAATAAATAATTTGTTCCACATGTTCATGTTAAAGTAAAATTATAAAATATGTTTTTCTTAATATTATATGTTTTATTAAATAAAATAAATGAATAATAAATTAAGTTAAGTTATATTCAGACCGTATTTGAAAGTTTTTCTATTTTTTTAGATGTTTCAAAGTAATACCATGCTTGCCCCATCTTAGCTTTCCCTTCAAAAGTCTCACCAGTAAAGGGTATAGCAGTAATGGTCACGATAAAAATTAATCTCATTGAACGTAATTTGTGGTCCTGAAAAGGACCGATTTGTACAAAGTATGTTAGTGCATTGGCAGCCAGTTGAAGCCGTCTCAACTTAAGCACGCTCGCCGCGAATGCGTCGGGCCAACTGGATGTCCTTGGGCATGATGGTGACACGCTTGGCATGAATGGCGCACAAGTTGGTATCTTCAAAAAGACCAACCAGATAAGCTTCGCTAGCTTCCTGCAGAGCCATCACCGCCGAGCTCTGGAATCGCAGGTCAGTTTTGAAGTCCTGAGCGATTTCACGCACCAGACGCTGGAAAGGCAGTTTGCGGATCAGCAGCTCGGTACTCTTCTGGTAGCGACGGATCTCACGCAGGGCAACAGTTCCAGGGCGATAGCGATGGGGCTTCTTCACGCCTCCGGTGGCTGGGGCACTCTTACGAGCGGCCTTAGTAGCCAGTTGTTTGCGTGGCGCCTTGCCACCAGTCGATTTGCGAGCGGTCTGCTTGGTACGGGCCATTTTCGAATTCACTGCTGTTCACTTCACGTTTCAAAACACAATAACCGATCGCAGCATTTGCTACCTACTTATATAGCAAAACGAGAAGGGTTGAAAAGAGAGAGAAGCAGAGGCCATCTCATTGGTGAGCGGAGAGCGAGACGAACAGATCGTTCGGACTCGCTCGTGTTTTTGCCATTTTAGGTATAAATAGGGGCACGCCGAAAATTTGGAATTAGTTCTTCAGTGACTTTCGTTTCGTTTCGTGCAGTGTTGCAGTGTGTTAACAGTAGAAAAGAGTGAAAATGACTGGTCGCGGTAAAGGAGGCAAAGGCTTGGGAAAAGGAGGCGCCAAGCGTCATCGCAAAGTGCTGCGTGATAACATCCAGGGCATTACGAAGCCAGCTATCCGCCGTTTGGCTCGTCGTGGCGGTGTAAAGCGCATCTCTGGACTCATTTACGAGGAAACGCGTGGCGTTCTGAAGGTGTTCTTGGAGAACGTTATCCGTGATGCCGTCACCTACACCGAACACGCAAAGAGGAAGACCGTCACAGCCATGGATGTTGTGTACGCCCTGAAGAGGCAAGGCCGCACCCTGTACGGCTTCGGCGGTTAAAAAAACTAGTACAGCTCGTACTTTATTCAGCAATCGGTCCTTTTCAGTACCACCATTAAATTAGCGAAAGGAGACTGATTTTCAATAGTAGTATACTAATAATACAAGTTCCAGTGGTAATAAATGTGCTCGAAAATAATCGGTCACAGAAATATTAAACTGCATATGCTCATGAGCTAGATGTATTTTGTGCATACTGTACTGCTGGAGTATACAGCGTAAACGGCAATTCGGTACCACTATACGATGATTAGTGAGTCTGCAATGCAATCTTAGAATATTCTAGACAGTATTACATTTTAAACATTTATGTATATCCTGTAGTACTCGACAACTCATACATACAATGACTGACTCATACATCAGCTTAAATTAAATTTAAAACTAAAATATATACCATTTGCTTTAACTGAATTTACTCAAGTAAATTTCCGATGTTATATTTCAGTTTAATATTAGTTTATTATTTAAATTTTTTAACATTCGTATCTGAAAATCTTCTATTCTTTGGCAAAAACTTGGTCGTCCTGAAAAGGACGGTTGGGTATTTCTATGTACAAGTTGGCTCCGCTTTTAAAACGATTAAGCCTTCTTTTCGGTCTTCTTGGGCAACAGAACGGCCTGGATGTTGGGCAGTACTCCACCCTGGGCAATGGTGACACCGGAGAGCAGCTTGTTCAACTCCTCGTCGTTGCGGATGGCCAGCTGCAGATGACGCGGGATAATCCTAGTCTTCTTGTTATCACGGGCAGCATTGCCAGCCAACTCGAGAACCTCAGCGGCCAGATATTCCATCACGGCAGCTAGGTAAACTGGAGCGCCGGCACCAACACGCTCAGCATAGTTGCCCTTGCGGAGCAGACGGTGAATACGGCCCACTGGAAACTGAAGACCGGCACGGTTGGAGCGGGACTTTGCCTTTCCCTTCACTTTGCCACCTTTTCCACGACCAGACATTTTGCTTTACGAGTATTTCACTAGTTCACTTTACACACTGAAAACACTGAATGCTCGCCCAGCTTTTCTTTCTTTCTTTATTGTCAATTTTTCAAAATGGTTCAGTTTACATTTATAGGAGTAATACATGTGTGACAAATTTCATGCTTACAGCTACTTAAATTTATTTGTAGTTTAGCCCTGCGCTTATAGCTTTTCGGGGCAATTAGGCACTAGTTTTTTTACATTTGTACTTTTGTACTTACTTAAAAGTTTGTTTTGTATGAGTGTTTGTTCTTTAAGGGTTAGAGTGTTCAGGAAAAAATTTTTTTTGGAAAAAACCTGAGATCGTGATTGTTGTTGTTTTGGTTTTGCTTATATCTAGTTCTTATATTATTAAGAGGGGTGGGGAGGGGGGCTATTTACATGTTCAGGGGTGGGGTATATATACAGGAGGATTTTAGCTTAACAGTTAAAAAATGTACATCGGTTTTATTATTGAGTGAGGTATATTAGACCTTCATTTGTGTTTAGCGATTGGAATTTCCTGTTATAAAATATAACTTTTCTATTCTGATCGTAAAGAATTCCACTAGAGTCTAGATGTCTTACAAAGTTTGCAGTGACTAGTTCAGTTGAGTGTCTATAAGGTATTTCGATTTGTTCGATCTTGTATTTTAAGATGAATTTTTCAAGTATTTTAAAAAGCATTTCGTCTAGCTTTTGGGTTTTGGTCATATTGTATAATTTTTTATTTGATAAATAATGTTGAGTTTCGGGATTTCTTTGTTGCCCGATAGAATTTCTGAGAGTGTGTCTTTCAAATTTTCGTAGGTGTTCCATTTGGGCAGAGCTTAGACTCATCCAAGCTACGTGTCCGTATAGTAGGATAGGTTGGATTAGCTTCTTGTAAGCTAGAGAGCGCAAGTATGTAATTTTGCTATGATTAGATGGATTAAATATTGGTTTAAAGATGTGATGTATTTCCTTCAATTTCATTGTAGCTTTTTGTAAGTTGTACTCGGTGTGTTCTTTGAAGTTTAGTTTTTCATCGTAGATTATGCCTAGGTACTTCAATTGTTTCTTGTTTTGGATCGGGGTATCGTAATAAATAAATAGTTTTGGATTAAACTTTTTGGCGCTCTTATAGAGGTTGCATGTTCTTGGGCCTTTGTAGATGGTGCTGACACATTTGGTGCTATTTAGTTTTAGATGCCATTTAGTGAAATATTCACATAGTGTGTCTAGAAATCTGTTCATTTCTGTTTCAGTTCGATGAACAGATCCGCCAGATCCCAGGAGGAGGATATCATCAGCGTATATTAGTTGTTCTATTCGGGTAGTTGAAGTTGGGTCCGGGGATTCATATGATGGCATATCTGCTAGGTATATGTTGTAGAGTAAAGGGGCAAGTATTGAACCTTGTGGCACACCTGCTTGTATCAATCTAGTCATTGAATTTTCCGAGTTGTCAGGGCTGGTAACGCTAAAGGATCTGTCCGTTAAGTAGCTATGTATCAGCATTGTACTGTTGAGGGTAAATCGATAGATATTTTTCATTTTGTAGATTAGACCTTGTGTCCAAACAGTATCGAAGGCCTTCTCGAAGTCAAGCGCACAGGCTATTGTAGCTCGCCTACGGTAGATGTTTTCAAAGATGAAATTGTTAGCTGATATCAGAGCGTGGTTTAGGGTTGCCCCTTCTCGGAACCCATATTGTTCATTTTTCAGGGTATTTTTTGATTTTACTTGTTTAATTAGGTTTTTAATTATTATTTTTTCGAACAGCATACTGATTGCGGAGAGAATAGCTATAGGTCTATAGCTACGTAGGTGGTTTGGGTTAGAGTTTGGTTTTAGGATGGGGATGATTTTGCAGTGCTTCCAGTATAAGGGAAAGTAACTATGATTAATGCAGTGGTTGAAGATAATGCTTAAGTGCCTAAGCAGAGATATATTAAAACATTTTAAAATGAAATTGCTGGTCATATCATGACCTAGACCTTTTTTGTTATTTTTACATTTCAGAATGTCGAGAAGCTCTTCAGCATTGGTAAACTCAAGTTCCTCAGAACCTTCCCATTCGCCTTCGGCTGTACTTTGATTATCGAAGGTTATTATGTGATTCGGTGGGGTAGAGGTTAGCTCAGTTATTGTAGATTCTATTTGTGAACGGTGTGCTCTGAGTGATTCGCTGCTTAAAGTCATGTCGTGATTTTGTTTGTGTGTTTGCTCGAAAGACCAAGCGAGAGCATTGACTTTAGCGAAGTCAGTTGTAAGTGTGGGAAAGGTGTGCTGGTCTATTGATATGTCTATGGAGTTCTTTTCATTATCGTTGAGTATTATGTGATGGCAAAACTGTTCTTGTTTGGGAATTTGAGGATTTATGTTTTTGATAGATTTATAGCTAATTTTGCTTGGGTTTATTGCTGCAAGCCTCTTGCCGATGATTTTAAGTTCAATTAGCTCTATGTGGTTTGAAATTTGTATGTCTATTTCTTTAATTGTTTGTTTGATTATTGTTTTTTCTTCTATTGTAAGGGAGGTTATTTTTCGATGTAGTGTTCGTCTTAGGGTTCGCTTCTCTTTTATTAGCTTTAAGCATGGTTTGCTCAGGTTAATTGTGTGCCGGTTTGGACTATTTGGTTTAATTTCTAGTTTTGGGATCACTAGGGGATTTTCCATGGTTAGAGCAATGGCGTCGGATAATGTTTTGATGTGGTTATCTATTTCTGGTGAAGTTATGTTTGTATCGATGGGGATGCTTGTAACGTTTTGTAGTATTAATTTGTTCCAGAGTAGTGGGTTGATTTTGTTGAAATTATATATTGATTTACTATCATTGTATACTAGCCGAGATTGTGCTATTTTTATTATAATTTGTATTGAGAAATGATCTGATGGAAAGTCTTTTATGACTCTGCAGCCTGATTCAATGGACGTTGTGGTTGAGGTTAGAAATAGGTCTATGGACGAGTCTGGTTTGTCATTTAGATTGGGTCGGGTTGGTTCATTTGATGAAAGAATGTTTAGGTTTAAGTTTCGGGAAATCCAGTTGTATAGCGTTGTTCCAGATTGGTTGCTGTGGCGAGGATTGTAGAATGGTTTGTTCCACGATGGATGTTTTGCGTTGAGATCACGGCCGATGATGATCTCGGAGCAATTTGGTATTACATTAAAGGACGTTATAAGATCATTAAGGTCCTGCACATGAAGCTTATCTTGTGGCCGATTATAGAGTGAGGCAAATATAATATTTTTTTCTCTGTTTTGCCGATCTCTGTAAGTTAGTTGAATTGCTACTGCCTCCATTGCAATCATTGGTTTTTGATGTAATTGTAGAAATTTCATGCCGTTTTTTACGCATATTCCTACCGACGTTCCTGGTTTCTGAGGTGATACATTGCGTCTTTTTGTGCCAGTATTTTGTCTAACGAAGGTGTAGTTTTTTAACAAGGCTGGGTTGTTTTGACTAAGGTGGTGTTCCGCAATTAGCATGACATCAGGTCGATGCGTGTTTAAGAAATGGTTAAGTTCATTACGTTTTCTTAGTTGCCTAATACCATTTACGTTGAGGAAAATACATTTTAAAGGCATTGTTACTGGGCGATTTGTAAGATAAAGTCTAATAAAATTTGTTTTTTTAGGCTTTCGTCATTGTTGTTAGGGTATTTTTTTATAGTATTTTGCATTATTTCAATGCATTGAACAATATTTTTCCCAAATAAATTTATGGAATCATTGTTTACGTCTTCAAATGTTAAAGCATTTATCTGTTTACAATTTTTCGACTTTATTACATTACCCATGTGTTGTTGTAGGGCTGGGCTTGTGGTTGCTATATTTGAATTAGATGCTTTTGTGGGGTTGGGATTAAATAATGAGGAGAAACTTCTTCCTTGGATTATTTTACTTTGATTAAAGGATTTGTTAATAATTTTGGTAGATTTATTTTTAGCTTCAGCTCGTTTGTATTTTAATTGGTCTAAGATTTCTATTCTTTTAGGACATATTTTGGCATTTGCTGTATGCGGTCCCATACAGTTTACGCATTTCACTTTATTGGTTTCTACGTTCTCTTCATTGATATCTTTTTTGATTTTGCATTGCCCTGGCTCATGCTTTTCAATACATTTTACACATCTATATTGCATACTGCAATTCGAGGCAACGTGCTTAAAACGTTGGCACTTAAAGCATTGCTTAATTTCGTTAATGTGAGGTTTATAAGCTTCTATCACAATTTTGCAGTTTAGTAAAGCTTTTAGCTTAAAAATAAGTTTTATTTGGTCGGATTTTTGAATAGTTATTTTCCAGAGGACTTCCTTAAATTGTTTAACGGACAGAAATACAAGCTCAGGTACTGATTCGGCTAGGGCTTTTTTAATTTCCGATTCCTCATATACGCTAGGAGGGAGTTTTTTCAGAATAACCGTATGAGGTTTTAATTGTTTGGGAGTGTACGTGAAATAGCGGGTGCTACGTTCAGTTAAAAGTGTCTTGGTTTTCTCAAACTCTTCTATGGAGAAAAGTTTAATATTTGTCCTATTTTTGTTAATAATGTTTAGTACAAAGTCTTCCGGCTTAATTATAGTTTTCAGACATAATTGTAAAAGTTTTGGATTTTGGTTAAAAACTACAATAACTGGTAAGTTTTTTACTTGCTTACATACTGGAGGTGTTGGAGTCACAGATGATGTCGCAGTCGCTGCTGTCATCTTCGATTGTTTTTTGTTGGTGATCGGCTTTCCGAGCCTGGGAAAGTCCTGGTTGTTCTTGTTGACGTCGTTGTTTAACAAAGCAAATTTGTTGTTCTTGATGGCTGCTGATTCGGTACGTTCGTCCTTCAGGCGCTGATTTTCTTGACGGAGGATGGTTAATTCCTCCATTATGCTGTCTAGCTGTTCTTTGATGATGGGGGTTTCGGGTTCTTCCTCGTCTTCCCCCTCACTTTCGTAAGATTTAATTAAGTCACTATCTGTGCTTTTTTGCGGGAAAATTGAACTTTTCTGAGAAGTTTCTCTTTTCATGGAACTGGCGTTTTTTCTTAGAAGCCTTCTTGGCTCTTCACATTGCCACCTTTTCCACGACCAGACATTTTGCTTTACGAGTATTTCACTAGTTCACTTTACACACTGAAAACACTGAATGCTCGCCCAGCCCCGGGTAGCCACATATTTATACTTTTTCGTCTGCCTGCGCGTTCAATTAGGGGTGGGTGCCTTAGACCTGAAAACGTTGCTCGAAAAAAAGTATAAGGCTGAACACGCCGGGGCACCACTATGATCAGTGAATTGTGTTTGTGAAATTATAAGTGAAGTGAATAATGCCGCCGAAAACTAGTGGAAAGGCAGCCAAGAAGGCTGGCAAGGCCCAGAAGAACATCACCAAGACCGACAAGAAGAAGAAGCGCAAGAGGAAGGAGAGCTACGCCATCTACATTTACAAGGTCCTGAAGCAGGTCCATCCTGACACTGGCATTTCGTCGAAGGCGATGAGCATCATGAACAGCTTTGTGAATGATATTTTCGAGCGCATTGCTGCCGAGGCCTCTCGTCTGGCTCACTACAACAAGCGCTCGACTATCACCAGTCGGGAAATCCAAACGGCTGTTCGCCTGCTCCTGCCCGGAGAGTTGGCCAAGCACGCCGTCAGTGAGGGTACCAAGGCTGTCACCAAGTACACCAGCTCCAAGTAATTTCTCTTGCTACGGATGCGGAGAAATATCCAAAACGGCCCTTTTCAGGGCCACAACACATTTTACCAAAGATCAAACATTTTCAATATACCATTTGCCATCAAATATGAAATGATTAAATTCGTGATATAAGTTGAATTGGTACACCTTGGTGCACCAACTATTTTAAGGACTTATTCTGGAGCTCAATATTGTAATTTTAACATCTATTTACAAAGAATAGTATGTCAGAGCTGATATAGTAACACGTCTACTTATAATAACATTTACTATTAATAATAATTTAACAAAAATGCTACCAGCCACTAAAGTAAATGTACACTGTTTTCAATTGAAAGTTTCTTTCTCTTGCTAACGAACGTTGTAGCCCTGAAAAGGGCTTGTTAAACTAATTTCAGATTTCGAAATCTAAAATTGCGATTGCGAGCGTGTACCAGATACTGTACTTTTTCACAATTTACTTCTTTGCAGCCGTAGTCTTGGCTTTTGGCTTCTTAGCGGTAGCAGGAGCAGCTGCTTTCTTCACCGCCTTTTTGGGTTTAGCAGACGCCGCTGGCTTGGCTTTTGGTGCTTTGGCCGCCTTCGGCTTCGCTGCCGTCGACTTGGCCTTTGTTGCTGCTGGCTTTGCCTTTACGGTTCCAGTTTTCTTGGCATCCTTAGCCTTTGCCTTCTCCGTTTTCTTCTTCTCAGCGGTCTTTTTGGTGGCCGCAGCCTTCTTAGCCTTGGGCTTCTTGTCGGCAGCTCCGGCGGCAGCTTTCTTGGCGGTGGATCCGGTCTTCTTGGCAGCTACCTTCTTGGATTTCACTTTCTTCTCAGCAGAAGCAACCTTTGGCTTCGGATCCTTCTTGGCGGAGGCCGACAGTTTAAATGATCCAGACGCACCCTTTCCCTTTGTTTGGATCAGCTTTCCATTGACAACAGCGGATTTCAAGTACTTCTTGATGAACGGAGCCAACTTCTGGGCATCACATTTGTAAGTGGCAGTGATATATTTCTTGATTGCCAGAAGCGATGAGCCGCCACGCTCCTTCAAATTCTTGATGGAGGCGTCTACCATTTGCTGAGTTGGCGGATGCGATGGCGGGGCAGTGGCCTTCTTTGCCTTGGTAGCAGCAGATCCAGATGCCTTTTTGGCGGCTACCTTCTTCTCAACTGGCGCTGGTGGGGCAGCCACTGGGGAAGCGGACGTTGCAACTGCAGAATCTGACATTATTCTTCACTGAAATACACTTTTTTGTTTCGAAAATGGCGCGCGCGCTTGTTGCCGACCTCCTTCGTTCGGATGAGAATCGAGGAGGAGAGCACTTTAACTGTGGGTCTGCCAACAGTCATTTGCTCTGCCGGTGTTTACGTGAAGTGCAAACTTATTTTCTTATTTTCAGTGCTTAAGATTTTTAATCGAAGTTATGTTTTTATTGTTATACATTCTTAAATGATTAATGAAGTAATTAGCGTTTTCGAAATGTTAGTATGTTGTTTTTGTTACTTTTTATTGCTCCATGAAGTTCAACATTGACATTTGTTGCATGAACATTTTTTTTTAAAACCAATTTTAAAATAAGAAATCCTAGAAATATTTTAAATAATGTTAATAAAAAATAAAATTCAAAACTTTAACTTAATGAAATACTAAAAATATATTCACTTATCATTCATTTAGGTATTTTATTACTTGTTTCAAGTTGTCCCTTGGCTACGTTCAAAGTTGAATATCGGACTGTCTTAGGGAAAAGTTTTCTGACTGTTAAATGTATAAATCTCATCAAATATTATATTTATTCGCTATTTTAATAAATAAATGATGTCTTTGCATAAGCCAATTTAACTTTTCAGGCCTTATTATAGATAGTTTTTATTAATCTGGATACTTTCCGTCCCATATATGAATCACGTTAGGGCCGCACTCAATTTAACATTAAACAAAAAATATAAAATTTATATTTTTGAATGATCTTTTTCTTTTTTATAATAAATAATACATTCATTAGTGTAACTGCGTAGTTTTCTGACTGTTGTTAATAATTTTTCTATTTTTCACTGAGGTTGGAATGGTAAGACTGAGCGTCAAAATCTGCCGAAATATAAAAACATAATGTATTAATAATACTTAATAAAACACATATTGTAACCCTTGTTTTTCTTTTTCTTCATGTTCCTAAATAATGTTGTCCTTAGTTAGTTTAACTTTCCAGGAATTTTAATAAATAATTTGTTCCACATGTTCATGTTAAAGTAAAATTATAAAATATGTATTTCTTAATATTATATGTTTTATTAAATAAAATAAATGAATAGTAAATTAAGTTAAGTTATATTCAGACCGTATTTGATAGTTTTTCTATTTTTTTAGATGTTTCAAAGTAATACCATGCTTGCCCCATCTTAGCTTTCCCTTCAAAGGTCTCACCAGTAAAGGGTATAGCAGTAATGGTCACGATAAAAATTAATATCTCATTGAACGTAATTTGTGGTCCTGAAAAGGACCGATTTGTACAAAGTATGTTAGTGCATTGGCAGCCAGTTGAAGCCGTCTCAACTTAAGCACGCTCGCCGCGAATGCGTCGGGCCAACTGGATGTCCTTGGGCATGATGGTGACACGCTTGGCATGAATGGCGCACAAGTTGGTATCTTCAAAAAGACCAACCAGATAAGCTTCGCTAGCTTCCTGCAGAGCCATCACCGCCGAGCTCTGGAATCGCAGGTCAGTTTTGAAGTCCTGAGCGATTTCACGCACCAGACGCTGGAAAGGCAGTTTGCGGATCAGCAGCTCGGTACTCTTCTGGTAGCGACGGATCTCACGCAGGGCAACAGTTCCAGGGCGATAGCGATGGGGCTTCTTCACGCCTCCGGTGGCTGGGGCACTCTTACGAGCGGCCTTAGTAGCCAGTTGTTTGCGTGGCGCCTTGCCACCAGTCGATTTGCGAGCGGTCTGCTTGGTACGGGCCATTTTCGAATTCACTGCTGTTCACTTCACGTTTCAAAATACAATAACCGATCGCAGCATTTGCTACCTACTTATATAGCAAAACGAGGAGGGTTGAAAAGAGAGAGAAGCAGAGGCCATCTCATTGGTGAGCGGAGAGCGAGACGAACAGATCGTTCGGACTCGCTCGTGTTTTTGCCATTTTAGGTATAAATAGGGGCACGCCGAAAATTTGGAATTAGTTCTTCAGTGACTTTCGTTTCGTTTCGTGCAGTGTTGCAGTGTGTTAACAGTAGAAAAGAGTGAAAAATGACTGGTCGCGGTAAAGGAGGCAAAGGCTTGGGAAAAGGAGGCGCCAAGCGTCATCGCAAAGTGCTGCGTGATAACATCCAGGGCATTACGAAGCCAGCTATCCGCCGTTTGGCTCGTCGTGGCGGTGTAAAGCGCATCTCTGGACTCATTTACGAGGAAACGCGTGGCGTTCTGAAGGTGTTCTTGGAGAACGTTATCCGTGATGCCGTCACCTACACCGAACACGCAAAGAGGAAGACCGTCACAGCCATGGATGTTGTGTACGCCCTGAAGAGGCAAGGCCGCACCCTGTACGGCTTCGGCGGTTAAAAAAAACTAGTACAGCTCGTACTTTATTCAGCAATCGGTCCTTTTCAGGACCACCATTAAATTAGCGAAGGGAGACTGATTTTCAATAGTAGTATACTAATAATACAAGTTCCAGTGGTAATAAATGTGCTCGAAAATAATCGGTCACAGAAATATTAAACTGCATATGCTCATGAGCTAGATGTATTTTGTGCATACTGTACTGCTGGAGTATACAGCGTAAACGGCAATTCGGTACCACTATACGATGATTAGTGAGTCTGCAATGCAATCTTAGAATATTCTAGACAGTATTACATTTTAAACATTTATGTATATCCTGTAGTACTCGACAACTCATACATACAATGACTGACTCATACATCAGCTTAAATTAAATTTAAAACTAAAATATATACCATTTGCTTTAACTGAATTTACTCAAGTAAATTTCCGATGTTATATTTCAGTTTAATATTAGTTTATTATTTACATTTTTTAACATTCGTATCTGAAAATCTTCTATTCTTTGGCAAAAACTTGGTCGTCCTGATAAGGACGGTTGGGTATTTGTTTGTATGTACAAGTTGGCTCCTTAGCAGCATTGCCAGCAAACTCGAGAACCTCAGCGGCCAGATATTCCATCACGGCAGCTAGGTAAACTGGAGCGCCGGCACCAACACGCTCAGCATAGTTGCCCTTGCGGAGCAGACGGTGAATACGGCCCACTGGAAACTGAAGACCGGCACGGTTGGAGCGGGACTTTGCCTTTCCCTTCACTTTGCCACCTTTTCCACGACCAGACATTTTGCTTTACGAGTATTTCACTAGTTCACTTTACACACTGAAAACACTGAATGCTCGCCCAGCCCAGCTTTCTTTCTTCTTTATTGTCAATTTTTCAAAATGGTTCAGTTTACATTTATAGGAGTAATACATGTGTGACAAATTTCATGCTTACAGCTACTTAAATTTATTTGTAGTTTAGCCCTGCGCTTATAGCTTTTCGGGGCAATTAGGCACTAGTTTTTTTTTTTACATTTGTACTTTTGTACTTATTTAAAAGGTTGTTTTGTATGAGTGTTTGTTCTTTAAGGGTTAGAGTGTTCAGGAAAAAATTTTTTTTTTTTTTTAAAAAACCTGAGATCGTGATTGTTGTTGTTTTGGTTTTGCTTATATCTAGTTCTTATATTATTAAGAGGGGTGGGGAGGGGGGCTATTTACATGTTCAGGGGTGGGGTATATATACAGGAGGATTTTAGTTTAACAGTTAAAAAATGTACATCGGTTTTATTATTGAGTGAGGTATATTAGACCTTCATTTGTGTTTAGCGATTGGAATTTCCTGTTATAAAATATAACTTTTCTATTCTGATCGTAAAGAATTCCACTAGAGTCTAGATGTCTTACAAAGTTTGCAGTGACTAGTTCAGTTGAGTGTCTATAAGGTATTTCGATTTGTTCGATCTTGTATTTTAAGATGAATTTTTCAAGTATTTTAAAAAGCATTTCGTCTAGCTTTTGGGTTTTGGTCATATTGTATAATTTTTTATTTGATAAATAATGTTGAGTTTCGGGATTTCTTTGTTGCCCGATAGAATTTCTGAGAGTGTGTCTTTCAAATTTTCGTAGGTGTTCCATTTGGGCAGAGCTTAGACTCATCCAAGCTACGTGTCCGTATAGTAGGATAGGTTGGATTAGCTTCTTGTAAGCTAGAGAGCGCAAGTATGTAATTTTGCTATGATTAGATGGATTAAATATTGGTTTAAAGATGTGATGTATTTCCTTCAATTTCATTGTAGCTTTTTGTAAGTTGTACTCGGTGTGTTCTTTGAAGTTTAGTTTTTCATCGTAGATTATGCCTAGGTACTTCAATTGTTTCTTGTTTTGGATCGGGGTATCGTAATAAATAAATAGTTTTGGATTAAACTTTTTGGCGCTCTTATAGAGGTTGCATGTTCTTGGGCCTTTGTAGATGGTGCTGACACATTTGGTGCTATTTAGTTTTAGATGCCATTTAGTGAAATATTCACATAGTGTGTCTAGAAATCTGTTCATTTCTGTTTCAGTTCGATGAACAGATCCGCCAGATCCCAGGAGGAGGATATCATCAGCGTATATTAGTTGTTCTATTCGGGTAGTTGAAGTTGGGTCCGGGGATTCATATGATGGCATATCTGCTAGGTATATGTTGTAGAGTAAAGGGGCAAGTATTGAACCTTGTGGCACACCTGCTTGTATCAATCTAGTCATTGAATTTTCCGAGTTGTCAGGGCTGGTAACGCTAAAGGATCTGTCCGTTAAGTAGCTATGTATCAGCATTGTACTGTTGAGGGTAAATCGATAGATATTTTTCATTTTGTAGATTAGACCTTGTGTCCAAACAGTATCGAAGGCCTTCTCGAAGTCAAGCGCACAGGCTATTGTAGCTCGCCTACGGTAGATGTTTTCAAAGATGAAATTGTTAGCTGATATCAGAGCGTGGTTTAGGGTTGCCCCTTCTCGGAACCCATATTGTTCATTTTTCAGGGTATTTTTTGATTTTACTTGTTTAATTAGGTTTTTAATTATTATTTTTTCGAACAGCATACTGATTGCGGAGAGAATAGCTATAGGTCTATAGCTACGTAGGTGGTTTGGGTTAGAGTTTGGTTTTAGGATGGGGATGATTTTGCAGTGCTTCCAGTATAAGGGAAAGTAACTATGATTAATGCAGTGGTTGAAGATAATGCTTAAGTGCCTAAGCAGAGATATATTAAAACATTTTAAAATGAAATTGCTGGTCATATCATGACCTAGACCTTTTTTGTTATTTTTACATTTCAGAATGTCGAGAAGCTCTTCAGCATTGGTAAACTCAAGTTCCTCAGAACCTTCCCATTCGCCTTCGGCTGTACTTTGATTATCGAAGGTTATTATGTGATTCGGTGGGGTAGAGGTTAGCTCAGTTATTGTAGATTCTATTTGTGAACGGTGTGCTCTGAGTGATTCGCTGCTTAAAGTCATGTCGTGATTTTGTTTGTGTGTTTGCTCGAAAGACCAAGCGAGAGCATTGACTTTAGCGAAGTCAGTTGTAAGTGTGGGAAAGGTGTGCTGGTCTATTGATATGTCTATGGAGTTCTTTTCATTATCGTTGAGTATTATGTGATGGCAAAACTGTTCTTGTTTGGGAATTTGAGGATTTATGTTTTTGATAGATTTATAGCTAATTTTGCTTGGGTTTATTGCTGCAAGCCTCTTGCCGATGATTTTAAGTTCAATTAGCTCTATGTGGTTTGAAATTTGTATGTCTATTTCTTTAATTGTTTGTTTGATTATTGTTTTTTCTTCTATTGTAAGGGAGGTTATTTTTCGATGTAGTGTTCGTCTTAGGGTTCGCTTCTCTTTTATTAGCTTTAAGCATGGTTTGCTCAGGTTAATTGTGTGCCGGTTTGGACTATTTGGTTTAATTTCTAGTTTTGGGATCACTAGGGGATTTTCCATGGTTAGAGCAATGGCGTCGGATAATGTTTTGATGTGGTTATCTATTTCTGGTGAAGTTATGTTTGTATCGATGGGGATGCTTGTAACGTTTTGTAGTATTAATTTGTTCCAGAGTAGTGGGTTGATTTTGTTGAAATTATATATTGATTTACTATCATTGTATACTAGCCGAGATTGTGCTATTTTTATTATAATTTGTATTGAGAAATGATCTGATGGAAAGTCTTTTATGACTCTGCAGCCTGATTCAATGGACGTTGTGGTTGAGGTTAGAAATAGGTCTATGGACGAGTCTGGTTTGTCATTTAGATTGGGTCGGGTTGGTTCATTTGATGAAAGAATGTTTAGGTTTAAGTTTCGGGAAATCCAGTTGTATAGCGTTGTTCCAGATTGGTTGCTGTGGCGAGGATTGTAGAATGGTTTGTTCCACGATGGATGTTTTGCGTTGAGATCACGGCCGATGATGATCTCGGAGCAATTTGGTATTACATTAAAGGACGTTATAAGATCATTAAGGTCCTGCACATGAAGCTTATCTTGTGGCCGATTATAGAGTGAGGCAAATATAATATTTTTTTCTCTGTTTTGCCGATCTCTGTAAGTTAGTTGAATTGCTACTGCCTCCATTGCAATCATTGGTTTTTGATGTAATTGTAGAAATTTCATGCCGTTTTTTACGCATATTCCTACCGACGTTCCTGGTTTCTGAGGTGATACATTGCGTCTTTTTGTGCCAGTATTTTGTCTAACGAAGGTGTAGTTTTTTAACAAGGCTGGGTTGTTTTGACTAAGGTGGTGTTCCGCAATTAGCATGACATCAGGTCGATGCGTGTTTAAGAAATGGTTAAGTTCATTACGTTTTCTTAGTTGCCTAATACCATTTACGTTGAGGAAAATACATTTTAAAGGCATTGTTACTGGGCGATTTGTAAGATAAAGTCTAATAAAATTTGTTTTTTTAGGCTTTCGTCATTGTTGTTAGGGTATTTTTTTATAGTATTTTGCATTATTTCAATGCATTGAACAATATTTTTCCCAAATAAATTTATGGAATCATTGTTTACGTCTTCAAATGTTAAAGCATTTATCTGTTTACAATTTTTCGACTTTATTACATTACCCATGTGTTGTTGTAGGGCTGGGCTTGTGGTTGCTATATTTGAATTAGATGCTTTTGTGGGGTTGGGATTAAATAATGAGGAGAAACTTCTTCCTTGGATTATTTTACTTTGATTAAAGGATTTGTTAATAATTTTGGTAGATTTATTTTTAGCTTCAGCTCGTTTGTATTTTAATTGGTCTAAGATTTCTATTCTTTTAGGACATATTTTGGCATTTGCTGTATGCGGTCCCATACAGTTTACGCATTTCACTTTATTGGTTTCTACGTTCTCTTCATTGATATCTTTTTTGATTTTGCATTGCCCTGGCTCATGCTTTTCAATACATTTTACACATCTATATTGCATACTGCAATTCGAGGCAACGTGCTTAAAACGTTGGCACTTAAAGCATTGCTTAATTTCGTTAATGTGAGGTTTATAAGCTTCTATCACAATTTTGCAGTTTAGTAAAGCTTTTAGCTTAAAAATAAGTTTTATTTGGTCGGATTTTTGAATAGTTATTTTCCAGAGGACTTCCTTAAATTGTTTAACGGACAGAAATACAAGCTCAGGTACTGATTCGGCTAGGGCTTTTTTAATTTCCGATTCCTCATATACGCTAGGAGGGAGTTTTTTCAGAATAACCGTATGAGGTTTTAATTGTTTGGGAGTGTACGTGAAATAGCGGGTGCTACGTTCAGTTAAAAGTGTCTTGGTTTTCTCAAACTCTTCTATGGAGAAAAGTTTAATATTTGTCCTATTTTTGTTAATAATGTTTAGTACAAAGTCTTCCGGCTTAATTATAGTTTTCAGACATAATTGTAAAAGTTTTGGATTTTGGTTAAAAACTACAATAACTGGTAAGTTTTTTACTTGCTTACATACTGGAGGTGTTGGAGTCACAGATGATGTCGCAGTCGCTGCTGTCATCTTCGATTGTTTTTTGTTGGTGATCGGCTTTCCGAGCCTGGGAAAGTCCTGGTTGTTCTTGTTGACGTCGTTGTTTAACAAAGCAAATTTGTTGTTCTTGATGGCTGCTGATTCGGTACGTTCGTCCTTCAGGCGCTGATTTTCTTGACGGAGGATGGTTAATTCCTCCATTATGCTGTCTAGCTGTTCTTTGATGATGGGGGTTTCGGGTTCTTCCTCGTCTTCCCCCTCACTTTCGTAAGATTTAATTAAGTCACTATCTGTGCTTTTTTGCGGGAAAATTGAACTTTTCTGAGAAGTTTCTCTTTTCATGGAACTGGCGTTTTTTCTTAGAAGCCTTCTTGGCTCTTCACATTGCCACCTTTTCCACGACCAGACATTTTGCTTTACGAGTATTTCACTAGTTCACTTTACACACTGAAAACACTGAATGCTCGCCCAGCCCCGGGTAGCCACATATTTATACTTTTTCGTCTGCCTGCGCGTTCAATTAGGGGTGGGTGCCTTAGACCTGAAAACGTTGCTCGAAAAAAAGTATAAGGCTGAACACGCCGGGGCACCACTATGATCAGTGAATTGTGTTTGTGAAATTATAAGTGAAGTGAATAATGCCGCCGAAAACTAGTGGAAAGGCAGCCAAGAAGGCTGGCAAGGCCCAGAAGAACATCACCAAGACCGACAAGAAGAAGAAGCGCAAGAGGAAGGAGAGCTACGCCATCTACATTTACAAGGTCCTGAAGCATATCCATCCTGACACTGGCATTTCGTCGAAGGCGATGAGCATCATGAACAGCTTTGTGAATGATATTTTCGAGCGCATTGCTGCCGAGGCCTCTCGTCTGGCTCACTACAACAAGCGCTCGACTATCACCAGTCGGGAAATCCAAACGGCTGTTCGCCTGCTCCTGCCCGGAGAGTTGGCCAAGCACGCCGTCAGTGAGGGTACCAAGGCTGTCACCAAGTACACCAGCTCCAAGTAATTTCTCTTGCTACGGATGCGGAGAAATATCCAAAGCGGCCCTTTTCAGGGCCACAACACATTTTACCAAAGATCAAACATTTTCAATATACCATTTGCCATCAAATATGAAATGATTAAATTCGTGATATAAGTTGAATTGGTACACCTTGGTGCACCAACTATTTTAAGGACTTATTCTGGAGCTCAATATTGTAATTTTAACATCTATTTACAAAGAATAGTATGTCAGAGCTGATATAGTAACACGTCTACTTATAATAACATTTACTATTAATAATAATTTAACAAAAATGCTACCAGCCACTAAAGTAAATGTACACTGTTTTCAATTGAAAGTTTCTTTCTCTTGCTAACGAACGTTGTAGCCCTGAAAAGTGCTTGTTAAACTAATTTCAGATTTCGAAATCTAAAATTGCGATTGCGAGCGTGTACCAGATACTGTACTTTTTCACAATTTACTTCTTTGCAGCCGTAGTCTTGGCTTTTGGCTTCTTAGCGGTAGCAGGAGCAGCTGCTTTCTTCACCGCCTTTTTGGGTTTAGCAGACGCCGCTGGCTTGGCTTTTGGTGCTTTGGCCGCCTTCGGCTTCGCTGCCGTCGACTTGGCCTTTGTTGCTGCTGGCTTTGCCTTTACGGTTCCAGTTTTCTTGGCATCCTTAGCCTTTGCCTTCTCCGTTTTCTTCTTCTCAGCGGTCTTTTTGGTGGCCGCAGCCTTCTTAGCCTTGGGCTTCTTGTCGGCAGCTCCGGCGGCAGCTTTCTTGGCGGTGGATCCGGTCTTCTTGGCAGCTACCTTCTTGGATTTCACTTTCTTCTCAGCAGAAGCAACCTTTGGCTTCGGATCCTTCTTGGCGGAGGCCGACAGTTTAAATGATCCAGACGCACCCTTTCCCTTTGTTTGGATCAGCTTTCCATTGACAACAGCGGATTTCAAGTACTTCTTGATGAACGGAGCCAACTTCTGGGCATCACATTTGTAAGTGGCAGTGATATATTTCTTGATTGCCAGAAGCGATGAGCCGCCACGCTCCTTCAAATTCTTGATGGAGGCGTCTACCATTTGCTGAGTTGGCGGATGCGATGGCGGGGCAGTGGCCTTCTTTGCCTTGGTAGCAGCAGATCCAGATGCCTTTTTGGCGGCCACCTTCTTCTCAACTGGCGCTGGTGGGGCAGCCACTGGGGAAGCGGACGTTGCAACTGCAGAATCAGACATTATTCTTCACTGAAATACACTTTTTTGTTTCGAAAATGGCGCGCGCGCTTGTTGCCGACCTCCTTCGTTCGGATGAGAATCGAGGAGGAGAGCACTTTAACTGTGGGTCTGCCATCAGTCATTTGCTCTGCCGGTGTTTACGTGAAGTGCAAACTTATTTTCTTATTTTCAGTGCTTAAGATTTTTAATCGAAGTTATGTTTTTATTGTTATACATTCTTAAATGATTAATGAAGTAATTAGCGTTTTCGAAATGTTAGTGTGTTGTTTTTGTTACTTTTTATTGCTCCATGAAGTTCAACATTGACATTTGTTGCATGAACATTTTTTTTTAAAACCAATTTTAAAATAAGAAATCCTAGAAATATTTTAAATAATGTTAATAAAAAATAAAATTCAAACCTTTAACTTAATGAAATACTAAAAATATATTCACTTATCATTCATTTAGGTATTTTATTACTTGTTTCAAGTTGTCCCTTGGCTACGTTCAAAGTTGAATATCGGACTGCTTTAGGGAAAAGTTTTCTGACTGTTAAAAATATAAATCTCATCAAATATTATATTTATTCGCTATTTTAATAAATAAATGATGTCTTTGCATAAGCCAATTTAACTTTTCAGGCCTTATTATAGATAGTTTTTATTAATTTGGATACTTTCCGTCCCATATATGAATCACGTTAGGGCCGCACTCAATTTAACATTAAACAAAAAATATAAAATTTATACTTTTGAATTTTATTTTTCTTTTATATAATAAATAATGCATTCAATTATGTAACTGCGTAGTTTTCAGACTGTTTTTATTCATTTTTCTACTTTTTACTGATGTTGGAATGTCTAATACTGAGCGTTCATATTACTGCATGAACTTCAACATTGACATTTGTTGCATGAACACCTTTCTTAAAAACCCATTTTAAAATAAGAAATCTTGGAAATATTTTAAATAATGTTAATAAAAAATAAAATTCAAACCTTATATTTAATTAAATACCACAAATATATTTACGTATCATTAATTTAGGTATTTTATCACTTGTTTCAAGTTGTCCCTTGGCTACGTTCAAAGTTAAATATCGGACTGCTTTAGGGAAAAGTTTTCTGACTGTTAAAAATATGAATCTCATGAAATATTATATTTATTCGCTATTTTAATAAATAAATGATGTCTTTGCATAAGCCAATTTAACTTTTCAGGCCTTATTATAGATAGTTTTTATAAATTTGAATACTTTCCGTCCCATATATGAATCACGTTAGGGCCGCACTCAATTTAACATTAAACAAAAAACATAAAATTTATATTTTTGAATGATCTTTTTCTTTTATATAATAAATAAT
The DNA here is from genome assembly GCA_037075245.1 of Drosophila mimetica. NCBI lineage: Eukaryota > Metazoa > Arthropoda > Insecta > Diptera > Drosophilidae > Drosophila > Drosophila mimetica. The sequence goes on along the minus strand of JBAMCH010000007.1, from coordinate 27,159,266 downwards.
ACATTCATTAGTGTAACTGCGTAGTTTTCTGACTGTTGTTAATAATTTTTCTATTTTTTATTGATGTTAGAATGTCTAATACTGAGCGTTCATATTACTGCATGAACTTGAACATTGACATTTGTTGCATGAACACCCTTCTTAAGAACCCATTTTAAAATCAGAAATCCTAGAAATATTTTAAATAATGTTAATAAAAAATAAAATTCAAACTTTTAACTTAATGAAATACTAAAAATATATTCACTTATCATTCATTTAGGTATTTTATTACTTGTTTCAAGTTGTCCCTTGGGTACGTTCAAAGTTGAATATCGGACTGTCTTAGGGAAAAGTTTTCTGACTGTTAAAAATATAAATCTCATCAAATATTATATTTATTCGCTATTTTAATAAATAAATTATGTCTTTGCATAAGCCAATTTAACTTTTCAGGCCTTATTATAGATAGTTTTTATTAATTTAGATACTTTCCGTCCCATATATGAATCACGTTAGGGCCGCACTCAATTTAACATTAAACAAAAAATATAAAATTTATACTTTTGAATTTTATTTTTCTTTTATATAATAAATAATGCATTCAATTTATACTTTTGAATTTTATTTTTCTTTTATATAATAAATAATGCATTCAATTATGTAACTGCGTAGTTTTCAGACTGTTTTTATTCATTTTTCTACTTTTTTCTGATGTTGGAATGTCTAATACTGAGCGTTCATATTACTGCATGATCTTCAACATTGACATTTGTTGCATGAACACCTTTCTTAAAAACCCATTTTAAAATAAGAAATCTTGGAAATATTTTAAATAATGTTAATAAAAAATAAAATTCAAACCTTATATTTAATTAAGTACCACAAATATATTTACGTATCATTAATTTAGGTATTTTATCACTTGTTTCAAGTTGTCCCTTGGCTACGTTCAAAGTTAAATATCGGACTGCTTTAGGGAATAGTTTTCTGACTGTTAAAAATATGAATCTCATGAAATATTATATTTATTCGCTATTTTAATAAATAAATGATGTCTTTGCATAAGCCAATTTAACTTTTCAGGCCTTATTATAGATAGTTTTTATAAATTTGAATACTTTCCGTCCCATATATGAATCACGTTAGGGCAGCAAACATAAAATTTATATTTTTGAATGATCTTTTTCTTTTATATAATAAATAATACATTCATTAGTGTAACTGCGTAGTTTTCTGACTGTTGTTAATAATTTTTCTATTTTTCACTGAGGTTGGAATGTCTAAGACTGAGCGTCAAAATCTGCCGAAATATAAAAACATAATGTATTAATAATACTTAATAAAACATATATTGTAACCCTTGTTTTTCTTTTTCTTCATGTTCCTAAATAATGTTGTCCTTACTTAGTTAGTTTAACTTTCCAGGAATTTTAATAAATAATTTGTTCCACATGTTCATGTTAAAGTAAAATTATAAAATATGTATTTCTTAATATTATATGTTTTATTAAATAAAATAAATGAATAGTAAATTAAGTTAAGTTATATTCAGACCGTATTTGATAGTTTTTCTATTTTTTTAGATGTTTCAAAGTAATACCATGCTTGCCCCATCTTAGCTTTCCCTTCAAAAGTCTCACCAGTAAAGGGTATAGCAGTAATGGTCACGATAAAAATTAATATCTCATTGAACGTAATTTGTGGTCCTGAAAAGGACCGATTTGTACAAAGTATGTTAGTGCATTGGCAGCCAGTTGAAGCCGTCTCAACTTAAGCACGCTCGCCGCGAATGCGTCGGGCCAACTGGATATCCTTGGGCATGATGGTGACACGCTTGGCATGAATGGCGCACAAGTTGGTATCTTCAAAAAGACCAACCAGATAAGCTTCGCTAGCTTCCTGCAGAGCCATCACCGCCGAGCTCTGGAATCGCAGGTCAGTTTTGAAGTCCTGAGCGATTTCACGCACCAGACGCTGGAAAGGCAGTTTGCGGATCAGCAGCTCGGTACTCTTCTGGTAGCGACGGATCTCACGCAGGGCAACAGTTCCAGGGCGATAGCGATGGGGCTTCTTCACGCCTCCGGTGGCTGGGGCACTCTTACGAGCGGCCTTAGTAGCCAGTTGTTTGCGTGGCGCCTTGCCACCAGTCGATTTGCGAGCGGTCTGCTTGGTACGGGCCATTTTCGAATTCACTGCTGTTCACTTCACGTTTCAAAACACAATAACCGATCGCAGCATTTGCTACCTACTTATATAGCAAAACGAGGAGGGTTGAAAAGAGAGAGAAGCAGAGGCCATCTCATTGGTGAGCGGAGAGCGAGACGAACAGATCGTTCGGACTCGCTCGTGTTTTTGCCATTTTAGGTATAAATAGGGGCACGCCGAAAATTTGGAATTAGTTCTTCAGTGACTTTCGTTTCGTGCAGTGTTGCAGTGTGTTAACAGTAGAAAAGAGTGAAAAATGACTGGTCGCGGTAAAGGAGGCAAAGGCTTGGGAAAAGGAGGCGCCAAGCGTCATCGCAAAGTGCTGCGTGATAACATCCAGGGCATTACGAAGCCAGCTATCCGCCGTTTGGCTCGTCGTGGCGGTGTAAAGCGCATCTCTGGACTCATTTACGAGGAAACGCGTGGCGTTCTGAAGGTGTTCTTGGAGAACGTTATCCGTGATGCCGTCACCTACACCGAACACGCAAAGAGGAAGACCGTCACAGCCATGGATGTTGTGTACGCCCTGAAGAGGCAAGGCCGCACCCTGTACGGCTTCGGCGGTTAAAAAACTAGTACAGCTCGTACTTTATTCAGCAATCGGTCCTTTTCAGGACCACCATTAAATTAGCGAAAGGAGACTGATTTTCAATAGTAGTATACTAATAATACAAGTTCCAGTGGTAATAAATGTGCTCGAAAATAATCGGTCACAGAAATATTAAACTGCATATGCTCATGAGCTAGATGTATTTTGTGCATACTGTACTGCTGGAGTATACAGCGTAAACGGCAATTCGGTACCACTATACGATTATTGAGTCTGCAATGCAATCTTAGAATATTCTAGACAGTATTACATTTTAAACATTTATGTATATCCTGCAAATAAAAAATATATACCATTTGCTTTAACTGAATTTACTCAAGTAAATTTCCGATGTTATATTTCAGTTTAGTATTAGTTTATTATTTAAATTTTTTAACATTCGTATCTGAAAATCTTCTATTCTTTGGCAAAAACTTGGTCGTCCTGAAAAGGACGGTTGGGTATTTTTATGTACAAGTTGGCTCCGCTTTTAAAACGATTAAGCCTTCTTTTCGGTCTTCTTGGGCAACAGAACGGCCTGGATGTTGGGCAGTACTCCACCCTGGGCAATGGTGACACCGGAGAGCAGCTTGTTCAACTCCTCGTCGTTGCGGATGGCCAGCTGCAGATGACGCGGGATAATCCTAGTCTTCTTGTTATCACGGGCAGCATTGCCAGCCAACTCGAGAACCTCAGCGGCCAGATATTCCATCACGGCAGCTAGGTAAACTGGAGCGCCGGCACCAACACGCTCAGCATAGTTGCCCTTGCGGAGCAGACGGTGAATACGGCCCACTGGAAACTGAAGACCGGCACGGTTGGAGCGGGACTTTGCCTTTCCCTTCACTTTGCCACCTTTTCCACGACCAGACATTTTGCTTTACGAGTATTTCACTAGCTCACTTTACACACTGAAAACACTGAATGCTCGCCCAGCCCCGGGTAGCCACATATTTATACTTTTTCGTCTGCCTGCGCGTTCAATTAGGGGTGGGTGCCTTAGACCTGAAAACGTTGCTCGAAAAAAAGTATAAGGCTGAACACGCCGGGGCACCACTATGATCAGTGAATTGTGTTTGTGAAGTGAATAATGCCGCCGAAAACTAGTGGAAAGGCAGCCAAGAAGGCTGGCAAGGCCCAGAAGAACATCACCAAGACCGACAAGAAGAAGAAGCGCAAGAGGAAGGAGAGCTACGCCATCTACATTTACAAGGTCCTGAAGCAGGTCCATCCTGACACTGGCATTTCGTCGAAGGCGATGAGCATCATGAACAGCTTTGTGAATGATATTTTCGAGCGCATTGCTGCCGAGGCCTCTCGTCTGGCTCACTACAACAAGCGCTCGACTATCACCAGTCGGGAAATCCAAACGGCTGTTCGCCTGCTCCTGCCCGGAGAGTTGGCCAAGCACGCCGTCAGTGAGGGTACCAAGGCTGTCACCAAGTACACCAGCTCCAAGTAATTTCTCTTGCTACGGATGCGGAGAAATATCCAAAACGGCCCTTTTCAGGGCCACAACACATTTTACCAAAGATCGAACATTTTCAATATATGATTAAATTCGTGATATAAGTTGAATTGGTACACCTTGGTGCACCAACTATTTTAAGGACTTATTCTGGAGCTCAATATTGTAATTTTAACATCTATTTACAAAGAATAGTATGTCAGAGCTGATATAGTAACACGTCTACTTATAATAACATTTACTATTAATAATAATTTAACAAAAATGCTACCAGCCACTAAAGTAAATGTACACTGTTTTCAATTGAAAGTTTCTTTCTCTTGCTAACGAACGTTGTAGCCCTGAAAAGGGCTTGTTAAACTAATTTCAGATTTCGAAATCTAAAATTGCGATTGCGAGCGTGTACCAGATACTGTACTTTTTCACAATTTACTTCTTTGCAGCCGTAGTCTTGGCTTTTGGCTTCTTAGCGGTAGCAGGAGCAGCTGCTTTCTTCACCGCCTTTTTGGGTTTAGCAGACGCCGCTGGCTTGGCTTTTGGTGCTTTGGCCGCCTTCGGCTTCGCTGCCGTCGACTTGGCCTTTGTTGCTGCTGGCTTTGCCTTTACGGTTCCAGTTTTCTTGGCATCCTTAGCCTTTGCCTTCTCCGTTTTCTTCTTCTCAGCGGTCTTTTTGGTGGCCGCAGCCTTCTTAGCCTTGGGCTTCTTGTCGGCAGCTCCGGCGGCAGCTTTCTTGGCGGTGGATCCGGTCTTCTTGGCAGCTACCTTCTTGGATTTCACTTTCTTCTCAGCAGAAGCAACCTTTGGCTTCGGATCCTTCTTGGCGGAGGCCGACAGTTTAAATGATCCAGACGCACCCTTTCCCTTTGTTTGGATCAGCTTTCCATTGACAACAGCGGATTTCAAGTACTTCTTGATGAACGGAGCCAACTTCTGGGCATCACATTTGTAAGTGGCAGTGATATATTTCTTGATTGCCAGAAGCGATGAGCCGCCACGCTCCTTCAAATTCTTGATGGAGGCGTCTACCATTTGCTGAGTTGGCGGATGCGATGGCGGGGCAGTGGCCTTCTTTGCCTTGGTAGCAGCAGATCCAGATGCCTTTTTGGCGGCCACCTTCTTCTCAACTGGCGCTGGTGGGGCAGCCACTGGGGAAGCGGACGTTGCAACTGCAGAATCAGACATTATTCTTCACTGAAATACACTTTTTTGTTTCGAAAATGGCGCGCGCGCTTGTTGCCGACCTCCTACGTTCGGATGAGAATCGAGGAGGAGAGCACTTTAACTGTGGGTCTGCCATCAGTCATTTGCTCTGCCAGTGTTTACGTGAAGTGCAAACTTATTTTCTTATTTTCAGTGCTTAAGATTTTTAATCGAAGTTATGTTTTTATTGTTATACATTCTTAAATGATTAATGAAGTAATTAGCGTTTTCGAAATGTTAGTATGTTATTTTTGTTACTTTTTATTGCTCCATGAAGTTCAACATTGACATTTGTTGCATGAACATTTTTTTAAAACCAATTTTAAAATAAGAAATCCTAGAAATATTTTAAATAATGTTAATAAAAAATAAAATTCAAACCTTTAACTTAATGAAATACTAAAAATATATTCACTTATCATTCATTTAGGTATTTTATTACTTGTTTCAAGTTGTCCCTTGGCTACGTTCAAAGTTGAATATCGGACTGCTTTAGGGAAAAGTTTTCTGACTGTTAAAAATATAAATCTCATCAAATATTATATTTATTCGCTATTTTAATAAATAAATGATGTCTTTGCATAAGCCAATTTAACTTTTCAGGCCTTATTATAGATAGTTTTTATTAATTTGGATACTTTCCGTCCATACATATATGATTCATAAATCACGTTAGGGCCGCACTCAATTTAACATTAAACAAAAAATATAAAATTTATACTTTTGAATTTTATTTTTCTTTTATATAATAAATAATGCATTCAATTATGTAACTGCGTAGTTTTCAGACTGTTTTTATTCATTTTTCTACTTTTTACTGATGTTGGAATGTCTAATACTGAGCGTTCATATTACTGCATGAACTTCAACATTGACATTTGTTGCATGAACACCTTTCTTAAAAACCCATTTTAAAATAAGAAATCTTGGAAATATTTTAAATAATGTTAATAAAAAATAAAATTCAAACCTTATATTTAATTAAGTACCACAAATATATTTACGTATCATTAATTTAGGTATTTTATCACTTGTTTCAAGTTGTCCCTTGGCTACGTTCAAAGTTAAATATCGGACTGCTTTAGGGAATAGTTTTCTGACTGTTAAAAATATGAATCTCATGAAATATTATATTTATTCGCTATTTTAATAAATAAATGATGTCTTTGCATAAGCCAATTTAACTTTTCAGGCCTTATTATAGATAGTTTTTATAAATTTGAATACTTTCCGTCCCATATATGAATCACGTTAGGGCCGCACTCAATTTAACATTAAACAAAAAACATAAAATTTATATTTTTGAATGATCTTTTTCTTTTATATAATAAATAATACATTCATTAGTGTAACTGCGTAGTTTTCCGACTGTTGTTAATAATTTTTCTATTTTTCACTGAGGTTGGAATGTCTAAGACTGAGCGTCAAAATCTGCCGAAATATAAAAACATAATGTATTAATAATACTTAATAAAACACATATTGTAACCTTTGTTTTTCTTTTTCTTCATGTTCCTAAATAATGTTGTCCTTAGTTAGTTTAACTTTCCAGGAATTTTAATAAATAATTTGTTCCACATGTTCATGTTAAAGTAAAATTATAAAATATGTATTTCTTAATATTATATGTTTTATTAAATAAAATAAATGAATAGTAAATTAAGTTAAGTTATATTCAGACCGTATTTGATAGTTTTTCTATTTTTTTAGATGTTTCAAAGTAATACCATGCTTGCCCCATCTTAGCTTTCCCTTCAAAAGTCTCACCAGTAAAGGGTATAGCAGTAATGGTCACGATAAAAATTAATATCTCATTGAACGTAATTTGTGGTCCTGAAAAGGACCGATTTGTACAAAGTATGTTAGTGCATTGGCAGCCAGTTGAAGCCGTCTCAACTTAAGCACGCTCGCCGCGAATGCGTCGGGCCAACTGGATGTCCTTGGGCATGATGGTGACACGCTTGGCATGAATGGCGCACAAGTTGGTATCTTCAAAAAGACCAACCAGATAAGCTTCGCTAGCTTCCTGCAGAGCCATCACCGCCGAGCTCTGGAATCGCAGGTCAGTTTTGAAGTCCTGAGCGATTTCACGCACCAGACGCTGGAAAGGCAGTTTGCGGATCAGCAGCTCGGTACTCTTCTGGTAGCGACGGATCTCACGCAGGGCAACAGTTCCAGGGCGATAGCGATGGGGCTTCTTCACGCCTCCGGTGGCTGGGGCACTCTTACGAGCGGCCTTAGTAGCCAGTTGTTTGCGTGGCGCCTTGCCACCAGTCGATTTGCGAGCGGTCTGCTTGGTACGGGCCATTTTCGAATTCACTGCTGTTCACTTCACGTTTCAAAACACAATAACCGATCGCAGCATTTGCTACCTACTTATATAGCAAAACGAGGAGGGTTGAAAAGAGAGAGAAGCAGAGGCCATCTCATTGGTGAGCGGAGAGCGAGACGAACAGATCGTTCGGACTCGCTCGTGTTTTTGGCGTTTTAGGTATAAATAGGGGCACGCCGAAAATTTGGAATTAGTTCTTCAGTGACTTTCGTTTCGTTTCGTGCAGTGTTGCAGTGTGTTAACAGTAGAAAAGAGTGAAAAATGACTGGTCGCGGTAAAGGAGGCAAAGGCTTGGGAAAAGGAGGCGCCAAGCGTCATCGCAAAGTGCTGCGTGATAACATCCAGGGCATTACGAAGCCAGCTATCCGCCGTTTGGCTCGTCGTGGCGGTGTAAAGCGCATCTCTGGACTCATTTACGAGGAAACGCGTGGCGTTCTGAAGGTGTTCTTGGAGAACGTTATCCGTGATGCCGTCACCTACACCGAACACGCAAAGAGGAAGACCGTCACAGCCATGGATGTTGTGTACGCCCTGAAGAGGCAAGGCCGCACCCTGTACGGCTTCGGCGGTTAAAAAACTAGTACAGCTCGTACTTTATTCAGCAATCGGTCCTTTTCAGGACCACCATTAAATTAGCGAAAGGAGACTGATTTTCAATAGTAGTATACTAATAATACAAGTTCCAGTGGTAATAAATGTGCTCGAAAATAATCGGTCACAGAAATATTAAACTGCATATGCTCATGAGCTAGATGTATTTTGTGCATACTGTACTGCTGGAGTATACAGCGTAAACGGCAATTCGGTACCACTATACGATTAGTGAGTCTGCAATGCAATCTTAGAATATTCTAGACAGTATTACATTTTAAACATTTATGTATATCCTGCAAATAAAAAATATATACCATTTGCTTTAACTGAATTTACTCAAGTAAATTTCCGATGTTATATTTCAGTTTAATATTAGTTTATTATTTAAATTTTTTAACATTCGTATCTGAAAATCTTCTATTCTTTGGCAAAAACTTGGTCGTCCTGAAAAGGACGGTTGGGTATTTTTATGTACAAGTTGGCTCCGCTTTTAAAACGATTAAGCCTTCTTTTCGGTCTTCTTGGGCAACAGAACGGCCTGGATGTTGGGCAGTACTCCACCCTGGGCAATGGTGACACCGGAGAGCAGCTTGTTCAACTCCTCGTCGTTGCGGATGGCCAGCTGCAGATGACGCGGGATAATCCTAGTCTTCTTGTTATCACGGGCAGCATTGCCAGCCAACTCGAGAACCTCAGCGGCCAGATATTCCATCACGGCAGCTAGGTAAACTGGAGCGCCGGCACCAACACGCTCAGCATAGTTGCCCTTGCGGAGCAGACGGTGAATACGGCCCACTGGAAACTGAAGACCGGCACGGTTGGAGCGGGACTTTGCCTTTCCCTTCACTTTGCCACCTTTTCCACGACCAGACATTTTGCTTTACGAGTATTTCACTAGTTCACTTTACACACTGAAAACACTGAATGCTCGCCCAGCCCCGGGTAGCCACATATTTATACTTTTTCGTCTGCCTGCGCGTTCAATTAGGGGTGGGTGCCTTAGACCTGAAAACGTTGCTCGAAAAAAAGTATAAGGCTGAACACGCCGGGGCACCACTATGATCAGTGAATTGTGTTTGTGAAGTGAATAATGCCGCCGAAAACTAGTGGAAAGGCAGCCAAGAAGGCTGGCAAGGCCCAGAAGAACATCACCAAGACCGACAAGAAGAAGAAGCGCAAGAGGAAGGAGAGCTACGCCATCTACATTTACAAGGTCCTGAAGCAGGTCCATCCTGACACTGGCATTTCGTCGAAGGCGATGAGCATCATGAACAGCTTTGTGAATGATATTTTCGAGCGCATTGCTGCCGAGGCCTCTCGTCTGGCTCACTACAACAAGCGCTCGACTATCACCAGTCGGGAAATCCAAACGGCTGTTCGCCTGCTCCTGCCCGGAGAGTTGGCCAAGCACGCCGTCAGTGAGGGTACCAAGGCTGTCACCAAGTACACCAGCTCCAAGTAATTTCTCTTGCTACGGATGCGGAGAAATATCCAAAACGGCCCTTTTCAGGGCCACAACACATTTTACCAAAGATCAAACATTTTCAATATACCATTTGCCATCAAATATGAAATGATTAAATTCGTGATATAAGTTGAATTGGTACACCTTGGTGCACCAACTATTTTAAGGACTTATTCTGGAGCTCAATATTGTAATTTTAACATCTATTTACAAAGAATAGTATGTCAGAGCTGATATAGTAACACGTCTACTTATAATAACATTTACTATTAATAATAATTTAACAAAAATGCTACCAGCCACTAAAGTAAATGTACACTGTTTTCAATTGAAAGTTTCTTTCTCTTGCTAACGAACGTTGTAGCCCTGAAAAGGGCTTGTTAAACTAATTTCAGATTTCGAAATCTAAAATTGCGATTGCGAGCGTGTACCAGATACTGTACTTTTTCACAATTTACTTCTTTGCAGCCGTAGTCTTGGCTTTTGGCTTCTTAGCGGTAGCAGGAGCAGCTGCTTTCTTCACCGCCTTTTTGGGTTTAGCAGACGCCGCTGGCTTGGCTTTTGGTGCTTTGGCCGCCTTCGGCTTCGCTGCCGTCGACTTGGCCTTTGTTGCTGCTGGCTTTGCCTTTACGGTTCCAGTTTTCTTGGCATCCTTGGCCTTTGCCTTCTCAGTTTTCTTCTTCTCAGCGGTCTTTTTGGTGGCCGCAGCCTTCTTAGCCTTGGGCTTCTTGTCAGCAGCTCCGGCGGCAGCTTTCTTGGCGGTGGCTCCGGTCTTCTTGGCAGCTACCTTCTTGGATTTCACTTTCTTCTCAGCAGAAGCAACCTTTGGCTTCGGATCCTTCTTGGCGGAGGCCGACAGTTTAAATGATCCAGACGCACCCTTTCCCTTTGTTTGGATCAGCTTTCCATTGACAACAGCGGATTTCAAGTACTTCTTGATGAACGGAGCCAACTTCTGGGCATCACATTTGTAAGTGGCAGTGATATATTTCTTGATTGCCAGAAGCGATGAGCCGCCACGCTCCTTCAAATTCTTGATGGAGGCGTCTACCATTTGCTGAGTTGGCGGATGCGATGGCGGGGCAGTGGCCTTCTTTGCCTTGGTAGCAGCAGATCCAGATGCCTTTTTGGCGGCCACCTTCTTCTCAACTGGCGCTGGTGGGGCAGCCACTGGGGAAGCGGACGTTGCAACTGCAGAATCAGACATTATTCTTCACTGAAATACACTTTTTTGTTTCGAAAATGGCGCGCGCGCTTGTTGCCGACCTCCTTCGTTCGGATGAGAATCGAGGAGGAGAGCACTTTAACTGCGGGTCTGCCATCAGTCATTTGCTCTGCCAGTGTTTACGTGAAGTGCAAACTTATTTTCTTATTTTCAGTGCTTAAGATTTTTAATCGAAGTTATGTTTTTATTGTTATACATTCTTAAATGATTAATGAAGTAATTAGCGTTTTCGAAATGTTAGTATGTTGTTTTTGTTACTTTTTATTGCTCCATGAAGTTCAACATTGCCATTTGTTGCATGAACATTTTTTTTAAAACCAATTTTAAAATAAGAAATCCTAGAAATATTTTAAATAATGTTAATAAAAAATAAAATTCAAACCTTTAACTTAATGAAATACTAAAAATATATTCACTTATCATTCATTTAGGTATTTTATTACTTGTTTCAAGTTGTCCCTTGGCTACGTTCAAAGTTGAATATCGGACTGCTTTAGGGAAAAGTTTTCTGACTGTTAAAAATATAAATCTCATCAAATATTATATTTATAAATAAATAAATAAATTATGTCTTTGCATAAGCCAATTTAACTTTTCAGGCCTTATTATAGATAGTTTCTATAAATTTGGATACTTTCCGTCCCATATATGAATCACGTTAGGGCCGCACTCAATTTAACATTAAACAAAAAATATAAAATTTATATTTTTGAATGATCTTTTTCTTTTATATAATAAATAATACATTCATTAGTGTAACTGCGTAGTTTTCTGACTGTTGTTAATAATTTTTCTATTTTTTATTGATGTTAGAATGTCTAATACTGAGCGTTCATATTACTGCATGAACTTGAACATTGACATTTGTTGCATGAACACCCTTCTTAAGAACCCATTTTAAAATCAGAAATCCTAGAAATATTTTAAATAATGTTAATAAAAAATAAAATTCAAACTTTTAACTTAATGAAATACTAAAAATATATTCACTTATCATTCATTTAGGTATTTTATTACTTGTTTCAAGTTGTCCCTTGGGTACGTTCAAAGTTGAATATCGGACTGTCTTAGGGAAAAGTTTTCTGACTGTTAAAAATATAAATCTCATCAAATATTATATTTATAAATAAATAAATAAATTATGTCTTTGCATAAGCCAATTTAACTTTTCAGGCCTTATTATAGATAGTTTTTATTAATTTGGATACTTTCCGTCCCATATATGAATCACGTTAGGGCCGCACTCAATTTAACATTAAACAAAAAATATAAAATTTATATTTTTGAATGATCTTTTTCTTTTATATAATAAATAATGCATTCAATTATGTAACTGCGTAGTTTTCAGACTGTTTTTATTAATTTTTCTATTTTTTATTCATGTTAGAATGTCTAATACTGAGCGTTCATATTACTGCATGAACTTCAACATTGACATTTGTTGCATGAACACCTTTCTTAAAAACCCATTTTAAAATAAGAAATCTTGGAAATATTTTAAATAATGTTAATAAAAAATAAAATTCAAACCTTATATTTAATTAAGTACCACAAATATATTTACGTATCATTAATTTAGGTATTTTATCACTTGTTTCAAGTTGTCCCTTGGCTACGTTCAAAGTTAAATATCGGACTGCTTTAGGGAATAGTTTTCTGACTGTTAAAAATATGAATCTCATGAAATATTATATTTATTCGCTATTTTAATAAATAAATGATGTCTTTGCATAAGCCAATTTAACTTTTCAGGCCTTATTATAGATAGTTTTTATAAATTTGAATACTTTCCGTCCCATATATGAATCACGTTAGGGCCGCACTCAATTTAACATTAAACAAAAAATATAAAATTTATATTTTTGAATGATCTTTTTCTTTTATATAATAAATAATACATTCATTAGTGTAACTGCGTAGTTTTCCGACTGTTGTTAATAATTTTTCTATTTTTCACTGAGGTTGGAATGTCTAAGACTGAGCGTCAAAATCTGCCGAAATATAACAACATAATGTATTAATAATACTTAATAAAACACATATTGTAACCTTTGTTTTTCTTTTTCTTCATGTTCCTAAATAATGTTGTCCTTAGTTAGTTTAACTTTCCAGGAATTTTAATAAATAATTTGTTCCACATGTTCATGTTAAAGTAAAATTATAAAATATGTATTTCTTAATATTATATGTTTTATTAAATAAAATAAATGAATAGTAAATTAAGTTAAGTTATATTCAGACCGTATTTGATAGTTTTTCTATTTTTTTAGATGTTTCAAAGTAATACAATGCTTGCCCCATCTTAGCTTTCCCTTCAAAGGTCTCACCAGTAAAGGGTATAGCAGTAATGGTCACGATAAAAATTAATCTCATTGAACGTAATTTGTGGTCCTGAAAAGGACCGATTTGTACAAAGTATGTTAGTGCATTGGCAGGCAGTTGAAGCCGTCTCAACTTAAGCACGCTCGCCGCGAATGCGTCGGGCCAACTGGATATCCTTGGGCATGATGGTGACACGCTTGGCATGAATGGCGCACAAGTTGGTATCTTCAAAAAGACCAACCAGATAAGCTTCGCTAGCTTCCTGCAGAGCCATCACCGCCGAGCTCTGGAATCGCAGGTCAGTTTTGAAGTCCTGAGCGATTTCACGCACCAGACGCTGGAAAGGCAGTTTGCGGATCAGCAGCTCGGTACTCTTCTGGTAGCGACGGATCTCACGCAGGGCAACAGTTCCAGGGCGATAGCGATGGGGCTTCTTCACGCCTCCGGTGGCTGGGGCACTCTTACGAGCGGCCTTAGTAGCCAGTTGTTTGCGTGGCGCCTTGCCACCAGTCGATTTGCGAGCGGTCTGCTTGGTACGGGCCATTTTCGAATTCACTGCTGTTCACTTCACGTTTCAAAACACAATAACCGATCGCAGCATTTGCTACCTACTTATATAGCAAAACGAGGAGGGTTGAGCGGAGAGCAAGACGAACAGATCGTTCGGACTCGCTCGTGTTTTTGCCATTTTAGGTATAAATAGGGGCACGCCGAAAATTTGGAATTAGATCTTCAGTGACTTTCGTTTCGTGCAGTGTTGCAGTGTGTTAACAGTAGAAAAGAGTGAAAAATGACTGGTCGCGGTAAAGGAGGCAAAGGCTTGGGAAAAGGAGGCGCCAAGCGTCATCGCAAAGTGCTGCGTGATAACATCCAGGGCATTACGAAGCCAGCTATCCGCCGTTTGGCTCGTCGTGGCGGTGTAAAGCGCATCTCTGGACTCATTTACGAGGAAACGCGTGGCGTTCTGAAGGTGTTCTTGGAGAACGTTATCCGTGATGCCGTCACCTACACCGAACACGCAAAGAGGAAGACCGTCACAGCCATGGATGTTGTGTACGCCCTGAAGAGGCAAGGCCGCACCCTGTACGGCTTCGGCGGTTAAAAAACTAGTACAGCTCGTACTTTATTCAGCAATCGGTCCTTTTCAGGACCACCATTAAATTAGCGAAAGGAGACTGATTTTCAATAGTAGTATACTAATAATACAAGTTCCAGTGGTAATAAATGTGCTCGAAAATAATCGGTCACAGAAATATTAAACTGCATATGCTCATGAGCTAGATGTATTTTGTGCATACTGTACTGCTGGAGTATACAGCGTAAACGGCAATTCGGTACCACTATACGATTAGTGAGTCTGCAATGCAATCTTAGAATATTCTAGACAGTATTACATTTTAAACATTTATGTATATCCTGCAAATAAAAAATATATACCATTTGCTTTAACTGAATTTACTCAAGTAAATTTCCGATGTTATATTTCAGTTTAATATTAGTTTATTATTTAAATTTTTTAACATTCGTATCTGAAAATCTTCTATTCTTTGGCAAAAACTTGGTCGTCCTGAAAAGGACGGTTGGGTATTTTTATGTACAAGTTGGCTCCGCTTTTAAAACGATTAAGCCTTCTTTTCGGTCTTCTTGGGCAACAGAACGGCCTGGATGTTGGGCAGTACTCCACCCTGGGCAATGGTGACACCGGAGAGCAGCTTGTTCAACTCCTCGTCGTTGCGGATGGCCAGCTGCAGATGACGCGGGATAATCCTAGTCTTCTTGTTATCACGGGCAGCATTGCCAGCCAACTCGAGAACCTCAGCGGCCAGATATTCCATCACGGCAGCTAGGTAAACTGGAGCGCCGGCACCAACACGCTCAGCATAGTTGCCCTTGCGGAGCAGACGGTGAATACGGCCCACTGGAAACTGAAGACCGGCACGGTTGGAGCGGGACTTTGCCTTTCCCTTCACTTTGCCACCTTTTCCACGACCAGACATTTTGCTTTACGAGTATTTCACTAGTTCACTTTACACACTGAAAACACTGAATGCTCGCCCAGCCCCGGGTAGCCACATATTTATACTTTTTCGTCTGCCTGCGCGTTCAATTAGGGGTGGGTGCCTTAGACCTGAAAACGTTGCTCGAAAAAAAGTATAAGGCTGAACACGCCGGGGCACCACTATGATCAGTGAATTGTGTTTGTGAAGTGAATAATGCCGCCGAAAACTAGTGGAAAGGCAGCCAAGAAGGCTGGCAAGGCCCAGAAGAACATCACCAAGACCGACAAGAAGAAGAAGCGCAAGAGGAAGGAGAGCTACGCCATCTACATTTACAAGGTCCTGAAGCAGGTCCATCCTGACACTGGCATTTCGTCGAAGGCGATGAGCATCATGAACAGCTTTGTGAATGATATTTTCGAGCGCATTGCTGCCGAGGCCTCTCGTCTGGCTCACTACAACAAGCGCTCGACTATCACCAGTCGGGAAATCCAAACGGCTGTTCGCCTGCTCCTGCCCGGAGAGTTGGCCAAGCACGCCGTCAGTGAGGGTACCAAGGCTGTCACCAAGTACACCAGCTCCAAGTAATTTCTCTTGCTACGGATGCGGAGAAATATCCAAAACGGCCCTTTTCAGGGCCACAACACATTTTACCAAAGATCAAACATTTTCAATATACCATTTGCCATCAAATATGAAATGATTAAATTCGTGATATAAGTTGAATTGGTACACCTTGGTGCACCAACTATTTTAAGGACTTATTCTGGAGCTCAATATTGTAATTTTAACATCTATTTACAAAGAATAGTATGTCAGAGCTGATATAGTAACACGTCTACTTATAATAACATTTACTATTAATAATAATTTAACAAAAATGCTACCAGCCACTAAAGTAAATGTACACTGTTTTCAATTGAAAGTTTCTTTCTCTTGCTAACGAACGTTGTAGCCCTGAAAAGGGCTTGTTAAACTAATTTCAGATTTCGAAATCTAAAATTGCGATTGCGAGCGTGTACCAGATACTGTACTTTTTCACAATTTACTTCTTTGCAGCCGTAGTCTTGGCTTTTGGCTTCTTAGCGGTAGCAGGAGCAGCTGCTTTCTTCACCGCCTTTTTGGGTTTAGCAGACGCCGCTGGCTTGGCTTTTGGTGCTTTGGCCGCCTTCGGCTTCGCTGCCGTCGACTTGGCCTTTGTTGCTGCTGGCTTTGCCTTTACGGTTCCAGTTTTCTTGGCATCCTTGGCCTTTGCCTTCTCAGTTTTCTTCTTCTCAGCGGTCTTTTTGGTGGCCGCAGCCTTCTTAGCCTTGGGCTTCTTGTCAGCAGCTCCGGCGGCAGCTTTCTTGGCGGTGGCTCCGGTCTTCTTGGCAGCTACCTTCTTGGATTTCACTTTCTTCTCAGCAGAAGCAACCTTTGGCTTCGGATCCTTCTTGGCGGAGGCCGACAGTTTAAATGATCCAGACGCACCCTTTCCCTTTGTTTGGATCAGCTTTCCATTGACAACAGCGGATTTCAAGTACTTCTTGATGAACGGAGCCAACTTCTGGGCATCACATTTGTAAGTGGCAGTGATATATTTCTTGATTGCCAGAAGCGATGAGCCGCCACGCTCCTTCAAATTCTTGATGGAGGCGTCTACCATTTGCTGAGTTGGCGGATGCGATGGCGGGGCAGTGGCCTTCTTTGCCTTGGTAGCAGCAGATCCAGATCCCTTTTTGGCGGCCACCTTCTTCTCAACTGGCGCTGGTGGGGCAGCCACTGGGGAAGCGGACGTTGCAACTGCAGAATCAGACATTATTCTTCACTGAAATACACTTTTTTGTTTCGAAAATGGCGCGCGCGCTTGTTGCCGACCTCCTTCGTTCGGATGAGAATCGAGGAGGAGAGCACTTTAACTGTGGGTCTGCCATCAGTCATTTGCTCTGCCAGTGTTTACGTGAAGTGCAAACTTATTTTCTTATTTTCAGTGCTTACGATTTTTAATCGAAGTTATGTTTTTATTGTTATACATTCTTAAATGATTAATGAAGTAATTAGCGTTTTCGAAATGTTAGTATGTTGTTTTTGTTACTTTTTATTGCTCCATGAAGTTCAACATTGACATTTGTTGCATGAACATTTTTTTTTAAAACCAATTTTAAAATAAGAAATCCTAGAAATATTTTAAATAATGTTAATAAAAAATAAAATTCAAACCTTTAACTTAATGAAATACTAAAAATATATTCACTTATCATTCATTTAGGTATTTTATTACTTGTTTCAAGTTGTCCCTTGGCTACGTTCAAAGTTGAATATCGGACTGCTTTAGGGAAAAGTTTTCTGACTGTTAAAAATATAAATCTCATCAAATATTATATTTATTCGCTATTTTAATAAATAAATGATGTCTTTGCATAAGCCAATTTAACTTTTCAGGCCTTATTATAGATAGTTTTTATAAATTGGGATACTTTCCGTCCCATATATGAATCACGTTAGGGCCGCACTCAATTTAACATTAAACAAAAAATATAAAATTTATACTTTTGAATTTTATTTTTCTTTTATATAATAAATAATGCATTCAATTATGTAACTGCGTAGTTTTCAGACTGTTTTTATTCATTTTTCTACTTTTTAATGATGTTGGAATGTCTAATACTGAGCGTTCATATTACTGCATGAACTTCAACATTGACATTTGTTGCATGAACACCTTTCTTAAAAACCCATTTTAAAATAAGAAATCTTGGAAATATTTTAAATAATGTTAATAAAAAATAAAATTCAAACCTTATATTTAATTAAATACCACAAATATATTTACGTATCATTAATTTAGGTATTTTATCACTTGTTTCAAGTTGTCCCTTGGCTACGTTCAAAGTTAAATATCGAACTGCTTTAGGGAAAAGTTTTCTGACTGTTAAAAATATGAATCTCATGAAATATTATATTTATTCGCTATTTTAATAAATAAATGATGTCTTTGCATAAGCCAATTTAACTTTTCAGGCCTTATTATAGATAGTTTTTATAAATTTGAATACTTTCCGTCCCATATATGAATCACGTTAGGGCCGCACTCAATTTAACATTAAACAAAAAACATAAAATTTATATTTTTGAATGATCTTTTTCTTTTATATAATAAATAATACATTCATTAGTGTAACT
The DNA here is from genome assembly GCA_037075245.1 of Drosophila mimetica. Classification (NCBI taxonomy): domain Eukaryota; kingdom Metazoa; phylum Arthropoda; class Insecta; order Diptera; family Drosophilidae; genus Drosophila; species Drosophila mimetica. The sequence continues at coordinate 27,140,725 of JBAMCH010000007.1, read as the reverse complement.
GCGTAGTTTTCTGACTGTTGTTAATAATTTTTCTATTTTTTATTGATGTTAGAATGTCTAATACTGAGCGTTCATATTACTGCATGAACTTGAACATTGACATTTGTTGCATGAACACCCTTCTTAAGAACCCATTTTAAAATCAGAAATCCTAGAAATATTTTAAATAATGTTAATAAAAAATAAAATTCAAACTTTTAACTTAATGAAATACTAAAAATATATTCACTTATCATTCATTTAGGTATTTTATTACTTGTTTCAAGTTGTCCCTTGGGTACGTTCAAAGTTGAATATCGGACTGTCTTAGGGAAAAGTTTTCTGACTGTTAAAAATATAAATCTCATCAAATATTATATTTATTCGCTATTTTAATAAATAAATTATGTCTTTGCATAAGCCAATTTAACTTTTCAGGCCTTATTATAGATAGTTTTTATTAATTTAGATACTTTCCGTCCCATATATGAATCACGTTAGGGCCGCACTCAATTTAACATTAAACAAAAAATATAAAATTTATACTTTTGAATTTTATTTTTCTTTTATATAATAAATAATGCATTCAATTATGTAACTGCGTAGTTTTCAGACTGTTTTTATTCATTTTTCTACTTTTTACTGATGTTGGAATGTCTAATACTGAGCGTTCATATTACTGCATGAACTTCAACATTGACATTTGTTGCATGAACACCTTTCTTAAAAACCCATTTTAAAATAAGAAATCTTGGAAATATTTTAAATAATGTTAATAAAAAATAAAATTCAAACCTTATATTTAATTAAGTACCACAAATATATTTACGTATCATTAATTTAGGTATTTTATCACTTGTTTCAAGTTGTCCCTTGGCTACGTTCAAAGTTAAATATCGGACTGCTTTAGGGAAAAGTTTTCTGACTGTTAAAAATATGAATCTCATGAAATATTATATTTATTCGCTATTTTAATAAATAAATGATGTCTTTGCATAAGCCAATTTAACTTTTCAGGCCTTATTATAGATAGTTTTTATAAATTTGAATACTTTCCGTCCCATATATGAATCACGTTAGGGCCGCACTCAATTTAACATTAAACAAAAAATATAAAATCTATATTTTTGAATGATCTTTTTCTTTTATAAAATAAATAATGCATTCAATTATGTAACTGCGTAGTTTTCAGACTGTTGTTAATAATTTTTCTATTTTTCACTGAGGTTGGAATGTCTAAGACTGAGCGTCAAAATCTGCCGAAATATAAAAACATAATGTATTAATAATACTTAATAAAACACATATTGTAACCTTTGTTTTTCTTTTTCTTCATGTTCCTAAATAATGTTGTCCTTAGTTAGTTTAACTTTCCAGGAATTTTAATAAATAATTTGTTCCACATGTTCATGTTAAAGTAAAATTATAAAATATGTATTTCTTAATATTATATGTTTTATTAAATAAAATAAATGAATAGTAAATTAAGTTAAGTTATATTCAGACCGTATTTGATAGTTTTTCTATTTTTTTAGATGTTTCAAAGTAATACCATGCTTGCCCCATCTTAGCTTTCCCTTCAAAGGTCTCACCAGTAAAGGGTATAGCAGTAATGGTCACGTTAAAAATTAATATCTCATTGAACGTAATTTGTGGTCCTGAAAAGGACCGATTTGTACAAAGTATGTTAGTGCATTGGCAGCCAGTTGAAGCCGTCTCAACTTAAGCACGCTCGCCGCGAATGCGTCGGGCCAACTGGATGTCCTTGGGCATGATGGTGACACGCTTGGCATGAATGGCGCACAAGTTGGTATCTTCAAAAAGACCAACCAGATAAGCTTCGCTAGCTTCCTGCAGAGCCATCACCGCCGAGCTCTGGAATCGCAGGTCAGTTTTGAAGTCCTGAGCGATTTCACGCACCAGACGCTGGAAAGGCAGTTTGCGGATCAGCAGCTCGGTACTCTTCTGGTAGCGACGGATCTCACGCAGGGCAACAGTTCCAGGGCGATAGCGATGGGGCTTCTTCACGCCTCCGGTGGCTGGGGCACTCTTACGAGCGGCCTTAGTAGCCAGTTGTTTGCGTGGCGCCTTGCCACCAGTCGATTTGCGAGCGGTCTGCTTGGTACGGGCCATTTTCGAATTCACTGCTGTTCACTTCACGTTTCAAAACACAATAACCGATCGCAGCATTTGCTACCTACTTATATAGCAAAACGAGGAGGGTTGAAAAGAGAGAGAAGCAGAGGCCATCTCATTGGTGAGCGGAGAGCGAGACGAACAGATCGTTCGGACTCGCTCGTGTTTTTGCCATTTTAGGTATAAATAGGGGCACGCCGAAAATTTGGAATTAGATCTTCAGTGACTTTCGTTTCGTGCAGTGTTGCAGTGTGTTAACAGTAGAAAAGAGTGAAAAATGACTGGTCGCGGTAAAGGAGGCAAAGGCTTGGGAAAAGGAGGCGCCAAGCGTCATCGCAAAGTGCTGCGTGATAACATCCAGGGCATTACGAAGCCAGCTATCCGCCGTTTGGCTCGTCGTGGCGGTGTAAAGCGCATCTCTGGACTCATTTACGAGGAAACGCGTGGCGTTCTGAAGGTGTTCTTGGAGAACGTTATCCGTGATGCCGTCACCTACACCGAACACGCAAAGAGGAAGACCGTCACAGCCATGGATGTTGTGTACGCCCTGAAGAGGCAAGGCCGCACCCTGTACGGCTTCGGCGGTTAAAAAACTAGTACAGCTCGTACTTTATTCAGCAATCGGTCCTTTTCAGGACCACCATTAAATTAGCGAAAGGAGACTGATTTTCAATAGTAGTATACTAATAATACAAGTTCCAGTGGTAATAAATGTGCTCGAAAATAATCGGTCACAGAAATATTAAACTGCATATGCTCATGAGCTAGATGTATTTTGTGCATACTGTACTGCTGGAGTATACAGCGTAAACGGCAATTCGGTACCACTATACGATGATTAGTGAGTCTGCAATGCAATCTTAGAATATTCTAGACAGTATTAAATTTTAAACATTTATGTATATCCTGTAGTACTCGACAACTCATACATACAATGACTGACTCATACATCAGCTTAAATTAAATTTAAAACTAAAATATATACCATTTGCTTTAACTGAATTTACTCAAGTAAATTTCCGATGTTATATTTCAGTTTAATATTAGTTTATTATTTAAATTTTTTAACATTCGTATCTGAAAATCTTCTATTCTTTGGCAAAAACTTGGTCGTCCTGAAAAGGACGGTTGGGTATTTGTATGTACAAGTTGGCTCCGCTTTTAAAACGATTAAGCCTTCTTTTCGGTCTTCTTGGGCAACAGAACGGCCTGGATGTTGGGCAGTACTCCACCCTGGGCAATGGTGACACCGGAGAGCAGCTTGTTCAACTCCTCGTCGTTGCGGATGGCCAGCTGCAGATGACGCGGGATAATCCTAGTCTTCTTGTTATCACGGGCAGCATTGCCAGCCAACTCGAGAACCTCAGCGGCCAGATATTCCATCACGGCAGCTAGGTAAACTGGAGCGCCGGCACCAACACGCTCAGCATAGTTGCCCTTGCGGAGCAGACGGTGAATACGGCCCACTGGAAACTGAAGACCGGCACGGTTGGAGCGGGACTTTGCCTTTCCCTTCACTTTGCCACCTTTTCCACGACCAGACATTTTGCTTTACGAGTATTTCACTAGTTCACTTTACACACTGAAAACACTGAATGCTCGCCCAGCCCCGGGTAGCCACATATTTATACTTTTTCGTCTGCCTGCGCGTTCAATTAGGGGTGGGTGCCTTAGACCTGAAAACGTTGCTCGAAAAAAAGTATAAGGCTGAACACGCCGGGGCACCACTATGATCAGTGAATTGTGTTTGTGAAGTGAATAATGCCGCCGAAAACTAGTGGAAAGGCAGCCAAGAAGGCTGGCAAGGCCCAGAAGAACATCACCAAGACCGACAAGAAGAAGAAGCGCAAGAGGAAGGAGAGCTACGCCATCTACATTTACAAGGTCCTGAAGCAGGTCCATCCTGACACTGGCATTTCGTCGAAGGCGATGAGCATCATGAACAGCTTTGTGAATGATATTTTCGAGCGCATTGCTGCCGAGGCCTCTCGTCTGGCTCACTACAACAAGCGCTCGACTATCACCAGTCGGGAAATCCAAACGGCTGTTCGCCTGCTCCTGCCCGGAGAGTTGGCCAAGCACGCCGTCAGTGAGGGTACCAAGGCTGTCACCAAGTACACCAGCTCCAAGTAATTTCTCTTGCTACGGATGCGGAGAAATATCCAAAACGGCCCTTTTCAGGGCCACAACACATTTTACCAAAGATCAAACATTTTCAATATACCATTTGCCATCAAATATGAAATGATTAAATTCGTGATATAAGTTGAATTGGTACACCTTGGTGCACCAACTATTTTAAGGACTTATTCTGGAGCTCAATATTGTAATTTTAACATCTATTTACAAAGAATAGTATGTCAGAGCTGATATAGTAACACGTCTACTTATAATAACATTTACTATTAATAATAATTTAACAAAAATGCTACCAGCCACTAAAGTAAATGTACACTGTTTTCAATTGAAAGTTTCTTTCTCTTGCTAACGAACGTTGTAGCCCTGAAAAGGGCTTGTTAAACTAATTTCAGATTTCGAAATCTAAAATTGCGATTGCGAGCGTGTACCAGATACTGTACTTTTTCACAATTTACTTCTTTGCAGCCGTAGTCTTGGCTTTTGGCTTCTTAGCGGTAGCAGGAGCAGCTGCTTTCTTCACCGCCTTTTTGGGTTTAGCAGACGCCGCTGGCTTGGCTTTTGGTGCTTTGGCCGCCTTCGGCTTCGCTGCCGTCGACTTGGCCTTTGTTGCTGCTGGCTTTGCCTTTACGGTTCCAGTTTTCTTGGCATCCTTGGCCTTTGCCTTCTCAGTTTTCTTCTTCTCAGCGGTCTTTTTGGTGGCCGCAGCCTTCTTAGCCTTGGGCTTCTTGTCAGCAGCTCCGGCGGCAGCTTTCTTGGCGGTGGCTCCGGTCTTCTTGGCAGCTACCTTCTTGGATTTCACTTTCTTCTCAGCAGAAGCAACCTTTGGCTTCGGATCCTTCTTGGCGGAGGCCGACAGTTTAAATGATCCAGACGCACCCTTTCCCTTTGTTTGGATCAGCTTTCCATTGACAACAGCGGATTTCAAGTACTTCTTGATGAACGGAGCCAACTTCTGGGCATCACATTTGTAAGTGGCAGTGATATATTTCTTGATTGCCAGAAGCGATGAGCCGCCACGCTCCTTCAAATTCTTGATGGAGGCGTCTACCATTTGCTGAGTTGGCGGATGCGATGGCGGGGCAGTGGCCTTCTTTGCCTTGGTAGCAGCAGATCCAGATGCCTTTTTGGCGGCCACCTTCTTCTCAACTGGCGCTGGTGGGGCAGCCACTGGGGAAGCGGACGTTGCAACTGCAGAATCAGACATTATTCTTCACTGAAATACACTTTTTTGTTTCGAAAATGGCGCGCGCGCTTGTTGCCGACCTCCTTCGTTCGGATGACAATCGAGGAGGAGAGCACTTTAACTGCGGGTCTGCCATCAGTCATTTGCTCTGCCAGTGTTTACGTGAAGTGCAAACTTATTTTCTTATTTTCAGTGCTTAAGATTTTTAATCGAAGTTATGTTTTTATTGTTATACATTCTTAAATGATTAATGAAGTAATTAGCGTTTTCGAAATGTTAGTATGTTGTTTTTGTTACTTTTTATTGCTCCATGAAGTTCAACATTGCCATTTGTTGCATGAACATTTTTTTTAAAACCAATTTTAAAATAAGAAATCCTAGAAATATTTTAAATAATGTTAATAAAAAATAAAATTCAAACCTTTAACTTAATGAAATACTAAAAATATATTCACTTATCATTCATTTAGGTATTTTATTACTTGTTTCAAGTTGTCCCTTGGCTACGTTCAAAGTTGAATATCGGACTGCTTTAGGGAAAAGTTTTCTGACTGTTAAAAATATAAATCTCATCAAATATTATATTTATAAATAAATAAATAAATTATGTCTTTGCATAAGCCAATTTAACTTTTCAGGCCTTATTATAGATAGTTTCTATAAATTTGGATACTTTCCGTCCCATATATGAATCACGTTAGGGCCGCACTCAATTTAACATTAAACAAAAAATATAAAATTTATATTTTTGAATGATCTTTTTCTTTTATATAATAAATAATACATTCATTAGTGTAACTGCGTAGTTTTCTGACTGTTGTTAATAATTTTTCTATTTTTTATTGATGTTAGAATGTCTAATACTGAGCGTTCATATTACTGCATGAACTTGAACATTGACATTTGTTGCATGAACACCCTTCTTAATAACCCATTTTAAAATCAGAAATCCTAGAAATATTTTAAATAATGTTAATAAAAAATAAAATTCAAACTTTTAACTTAATGAAATACTAAAAATATATTCACTTATCATTCATTTAGGTATTTTATTACTTGTTTCAAGTTGTCCCTTGGGTACGTTCAAAGTTGAATATCGGACTGTCTTAGGGAAAAGTTTTCTGACTGTTAAAAATATAAATCTCATCAAATATTATATTTATAAATAAATAAATAAATTATGTCTTTGCATAAGCCAATTTAACTTTTCAGGCCTTATTATAGATAGTTTTTATTAATTTGGATACTTTCCGTCCCATATATGAATCACGTTAGGGCCGCACTCAATTTAACATTAAACAAAAAATATAAAATTTATATTTTTGAATGATCTTTTTCTTTTATATAATAAATAATGCATTCAATTATGTAACTGCGTAGTTTTCAGACTGTTTTTATTAATTTTTCTATTTTTTATTCATGTTAGAATGTCTAATACTGAGCGTTCATATTACTGCATGAACTTCAACATTGACATTTGTTGCATGAACACCTTTCTTAAAAACCCATTTTAAAATAAGAAATCTTGGAAATATTTTAAATAATGTTAATAAAAAATAAAATTCAAACCTTATATTTAATTAAGTACCACAAATATATTTACGTATCATTAATTTAGGTATTTTATCACTTGTTTCAAGTTGTCCCTTGGCTACGTTCAAAGTTAAATATCGGACTGCTTTAGGGAATAGTTTTCTGACTGTTAAAAATATGAATCTCATGAAATATTATATTTATTCGCTATTTTAATAAATAAATGATGTCTTTGCATAAGCCAATTTAACTTTTCAGGCCTTATTATAGATAGTTTTTATAAATTTGAATACTTTCCGTCCCATATATGAATCACGTTAGGGCCGCACTCAATTTAACATTAAACAAAAAATATAAAATTTATATTTTTGAATGATCTTTTTCTTTTATATAATAAATAATACATTCATTAGTGTAACTGCGTAGTTTTCCGACTGTTGTTAATAATTTTTCTATTTTTCACTGAGGTTGGAATGTCTAAGACTGAGCGTCAAAATCTGCCGAAATATAACAACATAATGTATTAATAATACTTAATAAAACACATATTGTAACCTTTGTTTTTCTTTTTCTTCATGTTCCTAAATAATGTTGTCCTTAGTTAGTTTAACTTTCCAGGAATTTTAATAAATAATTTGTTCCACATGTTCATGTTAAAGTAAAATTATAAAATATGTATTTCTTAATATTATATGTTTTATTAAATAAAATAAATGAATAGTAAATTAAGTTAAGTTATATTCAGACCGTATTTGATAGTTTTTCTATTTTTTTAGATGTTTCAAAGTAATACCATGCTTGCCCCATCTTAGCTTTCCCTTCAAAGGTCTCACCAGTAAAGGGTATAGCAGTAATGGTCACGATAAAAATTAATCTCATTGAACGTAATTTGTGGTCCTGAAAAGGACCGATTTGTACAAAGTATGTTAGTGCATTGGCAGGCAGTTGAAGCCGTCTCAACTTAAGCACGCTCGCCGCGAATGCGTCGGGCCAACTGGATATCCTTGGGCATGATGGTGACACGCTTGGCATGAATGGCGCACAAGTTGGTATCTTCAAAAAGACCAACCAGATAAGCTTCGCTAGCTTCCTGCAGAGCCATCACCGCCGAGCTCTGGAATCGCAGGTCAGTTTTGAAGTCCTGAGCGATTTCACGCACCAGACGCTGGAAAGGCAGTTTGCGGATCAGCAGCTCGGTACTCTTCTGGTAGCGACGGATCTCACGCAGGGCAACAGTTCCAGGGCGATAGCGATGGGGCTTCTTCACGCCTCCGGTGGCTGGGGCACTCTTACGAGCGGCCTTAGTAGCCAGTTGTTTGCGTGGCGCCTTGCCACCAGTCGATTTGCGAGCGGTCTGCTTGGTACGGGCCATTTTCGAATTCACTGCTGTTCACTTCACGTTTCAAAATACAATAACCGATCGCAGCATTTGCTACCTACTTATATAGCAAAACGAGGAGGGTTGAAAAGAGAGAGAAGCAGAGGCCATCTCATTGGTGAGCGGAGAGCAAGACGAACAGATCGTTCGGACTCGCTCGTGTTTTTGCCATTTTAGGTATAAATAGGGGCACGCCGAAAATTTGGAATTAGATCTTCAGTGACTTTCGTTTCGTGCAGTGTTGCAGTGTGTTAACAGTAGAAAAGAGTGAAAAATGACTGGTCGCGGTAAAGGAGGCAAAGGCTTGGGAAAAGGAGGCGCCAAGCGTCATCGCAAAGTGCTGCGTGATAACATCCAGGGCATTACGAAGCCAGCTATCCGCCGTTTGGCTCGTCGTGGCGGTGTAAAGCGCATCTCTGGACTCATTTACGAGGAAACGCGTGGCGTTCTGAAGGTGTTCTTGGAGAACGTTATCCGTGATGCCGTCACCTACACCGAACACGCAAAGAGGAAGACCGTCACAGCCATGGATGTTGTGTACGCCCTGAAGAGGCAAGGCCGCACCCTGTACGGCTTCGGCGGTTAAAAAACTAGTACAGCTCGTACTTTATTCAGCAATCGGTCCTTTTCAGGACCACCATTAAATTAGCGAAAGGAGACTGATTTTCAATAGTAGTATACTAATAATACAAGTTCCAGTGGTAATAAATGTGCTCGAAAATAATCGGTCACAGAAATATTAAACTGCATATGCTCATGAGCTAGATGTATTTTGTGCATACTGTACTGCTGGAGTATACAGCGTAAACGGCAATTCGGTACCACTATACGATTAGTGAGTCTGCAATGCAATCTTAGAATATTCTAGACAGTATTACATTTTAAACATTTATGTATATCCTGCAAATAAAAAATATATACCATTTGCTTTAACTGAATTTACTCAAGTAAATTTCCGATGTTATATTTCAGTTTAATATTAGTTTATTATTTAAATTTTTTAACATTCGTATCTGAAAATCTTCTATTCTTTGGCAAAAACTTGGTCGTCCTGAAAAGGACGGTTGGGTATTTTTATGTACAAGTTGGCTCCGCTTTTAAAACGATTAAGCCTTCTTTTCGGTCTTCTTGGGCAACAGAACGGCCTGGATGTTGGGCAGTACTCCACCCTGGGCAATGGTGACACCGGAGAGCAGCTTGTTCAACTCCTCGTCGTTGCGGATGGCCAGCTGCAGATGACGCGGGATAATCCTAGTCTTCTTGTTATCACGGGCAGCATTGCCAGCCAACTCGAGAACCTCAGCGGCCAGATATTCCATCACGGCAGCTAGGTAAACTGGAGCGCCGGCACCAACACGCTCAGCATAGTTGCCCTTGCGGAGCAGACGGTGAATACGGCCCACTGGAAACTGAAGACCGGCACGGTTGGAGCGGGACTTTGCCTTTCCCTTCACTTTGCCACCTTTTCCACGACCAGACATTTTGCTTTACGAGTATTTCACTAGTTCACTTTACACACTGAAAACACTGAATGCTCGCCCAGCCCCGGGTAGCCACATATTTATACTTTTTCGTCTGCCTGCGCGTTCAATTAGGGGTGGGTGCCTTAGACCTGAAAACGTTGCTCGAAAAAAAGTATAAGGCTGAACACGCCGGGGCACCACTATGATCAGTGAATTGTGTTTGTGAAGTGAATAATGCCGCCGAAAACTAGTGGAAAGGCAGCCAAGAAGGCTGGCAAGGCCCAGAAGAACATCACCAAGACCGACAAGAAGAAGAAGCGCAAGAGGAAGGAGAGCTACGCCATCTACATTTACAAGGTCCTGAAGCAGGTCCATCCTGACACTGGCATTTCGTCGAAGGCGATGAGCATCATGAACAGCTTTGTGAATGATATTTTCGAGCGCATTGCTGCCGAGGCCTCTCGTCTGGCTCACTACAACAAGCGCTCGACTATCACCAGTCGGGAAATCCAAACGGCTGTTCGCCTGCTCCTGCCCGGAGAGTTGGCCAAGCACGCCGTCAGTGAGGGTACCAAGGCTGTCACCAAGTACACCAGCTCCAAGTAATTTCTCTTGCTACGGATGCGGAGAAATATCCAAAACGGCCCTTTTCAGGGCCACAACACATTTTACCAAAGATCAAACATTTTCAATATACCATTTGCCATCAAATATGAAATGATTAAATTCGTGATATAAGTTGAATTGGTACACCTTGGTGCACCAACTATTTTAAGGACTTATTCTGGAGCTCAATATTGTAATTTTAACATCTATTTACAAAGAATAGTATGTCAGAGCTGATATAGTAACACGTCTACTTATAATAACATTTACTATTAATAATAATTTAACAAAAATGCTACCAGCCACTAAAGTAAATGTACACTGTTTTCAATTGAAAGTTTCTTTCTCTTGCTAACGAACGTTGTAGCCCTGAAAAGGGCTTGTTAAACTAATTTCAGATTTCGAAATCTAAAATTGCGATTGCGAGCGTGTACCAGATACTGTACTTTTTCACAATTTACTTCTTTGCAGCCGTAGTCTTGGCTTTTGGCTTCTTAGCGGTAGCAGGAGCAGCTGCTTTCTTCACCGCCTTTTTGGGTTTAGCAGACGCCGCTGGCTTGGCTTTTGGTGCTTTGGCCGCCTTCGGCTTCGCTGCCGTCGACTTGGCCTTTGTTGCTGCTGGCTTTGCCTTTACGGTTCCAGTTTTCTTGGCATCCTTAGCCTTTGCCTTCTCCGTTTTCTTCTTCTCAGCGGTCTTTTTGGTGGCCGCAGCCTTCTTAGCCTTGGGCTTCTTGTCGGCAGCTCCGGCGGCAGCTTTCTTGGCGGTGGATCCGGTCTTCTTGGCAGCTACCTTCTTGGATTTCACTTTCTTCTCAGCAGAAGCAACCTTTGGCTTCGGATCCTTCTTGGCGGAGGCCGACAGTTTAAATGATCCAGACGCACCCTTTCCCTTTGTTTGGATCAGCTTTCCATTGACAACAGCGGATTTCAAGTACTTCTTGATGAACGGAGCCAACTTCTGGGCATCACATTTGTAAGTGGCAGTGATATATTTCTTGATTGCCAGAAGCGATGAGCCGCCACGCTCCTTCAAATTCTTGATGGAGGCGTCTACCATTTGCTGAGTTGGCGGATGCGATGGCGGGGCAGTGGCCTTCTTTGCCTTGGTAGCAGCAGATCCAGATGCCTTTTTGGCGGCCACCTTCTTCTCAACTGGCGCTGGTGGGGCAGCCACTGGGGAAGCGGACGTTGCAACTGCAGAATCAGACATTATTCTTCACTGAAATACACTTTTTTGTTTCGAAAATGGCGCGCGCGCTTGTTGCCGACCTCCTTCGTTCGGATGAGAATCGAGGAGGAGAGCACTTTAACTGTGGGTCTGCCATCAGTCATTTGCTCTGCCGGTGTTTACGTGAAGTGCAAACTTATTTTCTTATTTTCAGTGCTTAAGATTTTTAATCGAAGTTATGTTTTTATTGTTATACATTCTTAAATGATTAATGAAGTAATTAGCGTTTTCGAAATGTTAGTATGTTGTTTTTGTTACTTTTTATTGCTCCATGAAGTTCAACATTGACATTTGTTGCATGAACATTTTTTTTAAAACCAATTTTAAAATAAGAAATCCTAGAAATATTTTAAATAATGTTAATAAAAAATAAAATTCAAACCTTTAACTTAATGAAATACTAAAAATATATTCACTTATCATTCATTTAGGTATTTTATTACTTGTTTCAAGTTGTCCCTTGGCTACGTTCAAAGTTGAATATCGGACTGCTTTAGGGAAAAGTTTTCTGACTGTTAAAAATATAAATCTCATCAAATATTATATTTATTCGCTATTTTAATAAATAAATGATGTCTTTGCATAAGCCAATTTAACTTTTCAGGCCTTATTATAGATAGTTTTTATTAATTTGGATACTTTCCGTCCCATGTATGAATCACGTTAGGGCCGCACTCAATTTAACATTAAACAAAAAATATAAAATTTATACTTTTGAATTTTATTTTTCTTTTATATAATAAATAATGCATTCAATTATGTAACTGCGTAGTTTTCAGACTGTTTTTATTCATTTTTCTACTTTTTACTGATGTTGGAATGTCTAATACTGAGCGTTCATATTACTGCATGAACTTCAACATTGACATTTGTTGCATGAACACCTTTCTTAAAAACCCATTTTAAAATAAGAAATCTTGGAAATATTTTAAATAATGTTAATAAAAAATAAAATTCAAACCTTTAACTTAATGAAATACTGAAAATATATTCACTTATCATTCATTTAGGTATTTTATTACTTGTTTCAAGTTGTCCCTTGGCTACGTTCAAAGTTGAATATCGGACTGCTTTAGGGAAAAGTTTTCTGACTGTTAAAAATAGAAATCTCATCAAATATTATATTTATTCGCTATTTTAATAAATAAATGATGTCTTTGCATAAGCCAATTTAACTTTTCAGGCCTTATTATAGATAGTTTTTATTAATTTGGATACTTTCCGTCCCATATATGAATCACGTTAGGGCCGCACTCAATTTAACATTAAACAAAAAATATAAAATCTATATTTTTGAATGATCTTTTTCTTTTATAAAATAAATAATGCATTCAATTATGTAACTGCGTAGTTTTCAGACTGTTGTTAATAATTTTTCTATTTTTCACTGAGGTTGGAATGTCTAAGACTGAGCGTCAAAATCTGCCGAAATATAAAAACATAATGTATTAATAATACTTAATAAAACATATATTGTAACCCTTGTTTTTCTTTTTCTTCATGTTCCTAAATAATGTTGTCCTTACTTAGTTAGTTTAACTTTCCAGGAATTTTAATAAATAATTTGTTCCACATGTTCATGTTAAAGTAAAATTATAAAATATGTTTTTCTTAATATTATATGTTTTATTTAATAAAATAAATGAATAATAAATTAAGTTAAGTTATATTCAGACCGTATTTGATAGTTTTTCTATTTTTTTAGATGTTTCAAAGTAATACCATGCTTGCCCCATCTTAGCTTTCCCTTCAAAAGTCTCACCAGTAAAGGGTATAGCAGTAATGGTCACGATAAAAATTAATATCTCATTGAACGTAATTTGTGGTCCTGAAAAGGACCGATTTGTACAAAGTATGTTAGTGCATTGGCAGCCAGTTGAAGCCGTCTCAAATTAAGCACGCTCGCCACGAATGCGTCGGGCCAACTGGATGTCCTTGGGCATGATGGTGACACGCTTGGCATGAATGGCGCACAAGTTGGTATCTTCAAAAAGACCAACCAGATAAGCTTCGCTAGCTTCCTGCAGAGCCATCACCGCCGAGCTCTGGAATCGCAGGTCAGTTTTGAAGTCCTGAGCGATTTCACGCACCAGACGCTGGAAAGGCAGTTTGCGGATCAGCAGCTCGGTACTCTTCTGGTAGCGACGGATCTCACGCAGGGCAACAGTTCCAGGGCGATAGCGATGGGGCTTCTTCACGCCTCCGGTGGCTGGGGCACTCTTACGAGCGGCCTTAGTAGCCAGTTGTTTGCGTGGCGCCTTGCCACCAGTCGATTTGCGAGCGGTCTGCTTGGTACGGGCCATTTTCGAATTCACTGCTGTTCACTTCACGTTTCAAAACACAATAACCGATCGCAGCATTTGCTACCTACTTATATAGCAAAACGAGGAGGGTTGAAAAGAGAGAGAAGCAGAGGCCATCTCATTGGTGAGCGGAGAGCAAGACGAACAGATCGTTCGGACTCGCTCGTGTTTTTGCCATTTTAGGTATAAATAGGGGCACGCCGAAAATTTGGAATTAGATCTTCAGTGACTTTCGTTTCGTGCAGTGTTGCAGTGTGTTAACAGTAGAAAAGAGTGAAAAATGACTGGTCGCGGTAAAGGAGGCAAAGGCTTGGGAAAAGGAGGCGCCAAGCGTCATCGCAAAGTGCTGCGTGATAACATCCAGGGCATTACGAAGCCAGCTATCCGCCGTTTGGCTCGTCGTGGCGGTGTAAAGCGCATCTCTGGACTCATTTACGAGGAAACGCGTGGCGTTCTGAAGGTGTTCTTGGAGAACGTTATCCGTGATGCCGTCACCTACACCGAACACGCAAAGAGGAAGACCGTCACAGCCATGGATGTTGTGTACGCCCTGAAGAGGCAAGGCCGCACCCTGTACGGCTTCGGCGGTTAAAAAACTAGTACAGCTCGTACTTTATTCAGCAATCGGTCCTTTTCAGGACCACCATTAAATTAGCGAAAGGAGACTGATTTTCAATAGTAGTATACTAATAATACAAGTTCCAGTGGTAATAAATGTGCTCGAAAATAATCGGTCACAGAAATATTAAACTGCATATGCTCATGAGCTAGATGTATTTTGTGCATACTGTACTGCTGGAGTATACAGCGTAAACGGCAATTCGGTACCACTATACGATGATTAGTGAGTCTGCAATGCAATCTTAGAATATTCTAGACAGTATTAAATTTTAAACATTTATGTATATCCTGTAGTACTCGACAACTCATACATACAATGACTGACTCATACATCAGCTTAAATTAAATTTAAAACTAAAATATATACCATTTGCTTTAACTGAATTTACTCAAGTAAATTTCCGATGTTATATTTCAGTTTAATATTAGTTTATTATTTAAATTTTTTAACATTCGTATCTGAAAATCTTCTATTCTTTGGCAAAAACTTGGTCGTCCTGAAAAGGACGGTTGGGTATTTGTATGTACAAGTTGGCTCCGCTTTTAAAACGATTAAGCCTTCTTTTCGGTCTTCTTGGGCAACAGAACGGCCTGGATGTTGGGCAGTACTCCACCCTGGGCAATGGTGACACCGGAGAGCAGCTTGTTCAACTCCTCGTCGTTGCGGATGGCCAGCTGCAGATGACGCGGGATAATCCTAGTCTTCTTGTTATCACGGGCAGCATTGCCAGCCAACTCGAGAACCTCAGCGGCCAGATATTCCATCACGGCAGCTAGGTAAACTGGAGCGCCGGCACCAACACGCTCAGCATAGTTGCCCTTGCGGAGCAGACGGTGAATACGGCCCACTGGAAACTGAAGACCGGCACGGTTGGAGCGGGACTTTGCCTTTCCCTTCACTTTGCCACCTTTTCCACGACCAGACATTTTGCTTTACGAGTATTTCACTAGTTCACTTTACACACTGAAAACACTGAATGCTCGCCCAGCCCCGGGTAGCCACATATTTATACTTTTTCGTCTGCCTGCGCGTTCAATTAGGGGTGGGTGCCTTAGACCTGAAAACGTTGCTCGAAAAAAAGTATAAGGCTGAACACGCCGGGGCACCACTATGATCAGTGAATTGTGTTTGTGAAGTGAATAATGCCGCCGAAAACTAGTGGAAAGGCAGCCAAGAAGGCTGGCAAGGCCCAGAAGAACATCACCAAGACCGACAAGAAGAAGAAGCGCAAGAGGAAGGAGAGCTACGCCATCTACATTTACAAGGTTCTGAAGCAGGTCCATCCTGACACTGGCATTTCGTCGAAGGCGATGAGCATCATGAACAGCTTTGTGAATGATATTTTCGAGCGCATTGCTGCCGAGGCCTCTCGTCTGGCTCACTACAACAAGCGCTCGACTATCACCAGTCGGGAAATCCAAACGGCTGTTCGCCTGCTCCTGCCCGGAGAGTTGGCCAAGCACGCCGTCAGTGAGGGTACCAAGGCTGTCACCAAGTACACCAGCTCCAAGTAATTTCTCTTGCTACGGATGCGGAGAAATATCCAAAACGGCCCTTTTCAGGGCCACAACACATTTTACCAAAGATCAAACATTTTCAATATACCATTTGCCATCAAATATGAAATGATTAAATTCGTGATATAAGTTGAATTGGTACACCTTGGTGCACCAACTATTTTAAGGACTTATTCTGGAGCTCAATATTGTAATTTTAACATCTATTTACAAAGAATAGTATGTCAGAGCTGATATAGTAACACGTCTACTTATAATAACATTTACTATTAATAATAATTTAACAAAAATGCTACCAGCCACTAAAGTAAATGTACACTGTTTTCAATTGAAAGTTTCTTTCTCTTGCTAACGAACGTTGTAGCCCTGAAAAGGGCTTGTTAAACTAATTTCAGATTTCGAAATCTAAAATTGCGATTGCGAGCGTGTACCAGATACTGTACTTTTTCACAATTTACTTCTTTGCAGCCGTAGTCTTGGCTTTTGGCTTCTTAGCGGTAGCAGGAGCAGCTGCTTTCTTCACCGCCTTTTTGGGTTTAGCAGACGCCGCTGGCTTGGCTTTTGGTGCTTTGGCCGCCTTCGGCTTCGCTGCCGTCGACTTGGCCTTTGTTGCTGCTGGCTTTGCCTTTACGGTTCCAGTTTTCTTGGCATCCTTGGCCTTTGCCTTCTCAGTTTTCTTCTTCTCAGCGGTCTTTTTGGTGGCCGCAGCCTTCTTAGCCTTGGGCTTCTTGTCAGCAGCTCCGGCGGCAGCTTTCTTGGCGGTGGCTCCGGTCTTCTTGGCAGCTACCTTCTTGGATTTCACTTTCTTCTCAGCAGAAGCAACCTTTGGCTTCGGATCCTTCTTGGCGGAGGCCGACAGTTTAAATGATCCAGACGCACCCTTTCCCTTTGTTTGGATCAGCTTTCCATTGACAACAGCGGATTTCAAGTACTTCTTGATGAACGGAGCCAACTTCTGGGCATCACATTTGTAAGTGGCAGTGATATATTTCTTGATTGCCAGAAGCGATGAGCCGCCACGCTCCTTCAAATTCTTGATGGAGGCGTCTACCATTTGCTGAGTTGGCGGATGCGATGGCGGGGCAGTGGCCTTCTTTGCCTTGGTAGCAGCAGATCCAGATGCCTTTTTGGCGGCCACCTTCTTCTCAACTGGCGCTGGTGGGGCAGCCACTGGGGAAGCGGACGTTGCAACTGCAGAATCAGACATTATTCTTCACTGAAATACACTTTTTTGTTTCGAAAATGGCGCGCGCGCTTGTTGCCGACCTCCTTCGTTCGGATGAGAATCGAGGAGGAGAGCACTTTAACTGCGGGTCTGCCATCAGTCATTTGCTCTGCCAGTGTTTACGTGAAGTGCAAACTTATTTTCTTATTTTCAGTGCTTAAGATTTTTAATCGAAGTTATGTTTTTATTGTTATACATTCTTAAATGATTAATGAAGTAATTAGCGTTTTCGAAATGTTAGTATGTTGTTTTTGTTACTTTTTATTGCTCCATGAAGTTCAACATTGCCATTTGTTGCATGAACATTTTTTTTTAAAACCAATTTTAAAATAAGAAATCCTAGAAATATTTTAAATAATGTTAATAAAAAATAAAATTCAAACCTTTAACTTAATGAAATACTAAAAATATATTCACTTATCATTCATTTAGGTATTTTATTACTTGTTTCAAGTTGTCCCTTGGCTACGTTCAAAGTTGAATATCGGACTGCTTTAGGGAAAAGTTTTCTGACTGTTAAAAATATAAATCTCATCAAATATTATATTTATAAATAAATAAATAAATTATGTCTTTGCATAAGCCAATTTAACTTTTCAGGCCTTATTATAGATAGTTTCTATAAATTTGGATACTTTCCGTCCCATATATGAATCACGTTAGGGCCGCACTCAATTTAACATTAAACAAAAAATATAAAATTTATATTTTTGAATGATCTTTTTCTTTTATATAATAAATAATACATTCATTAGTGTAACTGCGTAGTTTTCTGACTGTTGTTAATAATTTTTCTATTTTTTATTGATGTTAGAATGTCTAATACTGAGCGTTCATATTACTGCATGAACTTGAACATTGACATTTGTTGCATGAACACCCTTCTTAAGAACCCATTTTAAAATCAGAAATCCTAGAAATATTTTAAATAATGTTAATAAAAAATAAAATTCAAACTTTTAACTTAATGAAATACTAAAAATATATTCACTTATCATTCATTTAGGTATTTTATTACTTGTTTCAAGTTGTCCCTTGGGTACGTTCAAAGTTGAATATCGGACTGTCTTAGGGAAAAGTTTTCTGACTGTTAAAAATATAAATCTCATCAAATATTATATTTATAAATAAATAAATAAATTATGTCTTTGCATAAGCCAATTTAACTTTTCAGGCCTTATTATAGATAGTTTTTATTAATTTGGATACTTTCCGTCCCATATATGAATCACGTTAGGGCCGCACTCAATTTAACATTAAACAAAAAATATAAAATTTATATTTTTGAATGATCTTTTTCTTTTATATAATAAATAATGCATTCAATTATGTAACTGCGTAGTTTTCAGACTGTTTTTATTAATTTTTCTATTTTTTATTCATGTTAGAATGTCTAATACTGAGCGTTCATATTACTGCATGAACTTCAACATTGACATTTGTTGCATGAACACCTTTCTTAAAAACCCATTTTAAAATAAGAAATCTTGGAAATATTTTAAATAATGTTAATAAAAAATAAAATTCAAACCTTATATTTAATTAAGTACCACAAATATATTTACGTATCATTAATTTAGGTATTTTATCACTTGTTTCAAGTTGTCCCTTGGCTACGTTCAAAGTTAAATATCGGACTGCTTTAGGGAATAGTTTTCTGACTGTTAAAAATATGAATCTCATGAAATATTATATTTATTCGCTATTTTAATAAATAAATGATGTCTTTGCATAAGCCAATTTAACTTTTCAGGCCTTATTATAGATAGTTTTTATAAATTTGAATACTTTCCGTCCCATGTATGAATCACGTTAGGGCCGCACTCAATTTAACATTAAACAAAAAATATAAAATTTATATTTTTGAATGATCTTTTTCTTTTATATAATAAATAATACATTCATTAGTGTAACTGCGTAGTTTTCCGACTGTTGTTAATAATTTTTCTATTTTTCACTGAGGTTGGAATGTCTAAGACTGAGCGTCAAAATCTGCCGAAATATAACAACATAATGTATTAATAATACTTAATAAAACACATATTGTAACCTTTGTTTTTCTTTTTCTTCATGTTCCTAAATAATGTTGTCCTTAGTTAGTTTAACTTTCCAGGAATTTTAATAAATAATTTGTTCCACATGTTCATGTTAAAGTAAAATTATAAAATATGTATTTCTTAATATTATATGTTTTATTAAATAAAATAAATGAATAGTAAATTAAGTTAAGTTATATTCAGACCGTATTTGATAGTTTTTCTATTTTTTTAGATGTTTCAAAGTAATACCATGCTTGCCCCATCTTAGCTTTCCCTTCAAAGGTCTCACCAGTAAAGGGTATAGCAGTAATGGTCACGATAAAAATTAATCTCATTGAACGTAATTTGTGGTCCTGAAAAGGACCGATTTGTACAAAGTATGTTAGTGCATTGGCAGGCAGTTGAAGCCGTCTCAACTTAAGCACGCTCGCCGCGAATGCGTCGGGCCAACTGGATATCCTTGGGCATGATGGTGACACGCTTGGCATGAATGGCGCACAAGTTGGTATCTTCAAAAAGACCAACCAGATAAGCTTCGCTAGCTTCCTGCAGAGCCATCACCGCCGAGCTCTGGAATCGCAGGTCAGTTTTGAAGTCCTGAGCGATTTCACGCACCAGACGCTGGAAAGGCAGTTTGCGGATCAGCAGCTCGGTACTCTTCTGGTAGCGACGGATCTCACGCAGGGCAACAGTTCCAGGGCGATAGCGATGGGGCTTCTTCACGCCTCCGGTGGCTGGGGCACTCTTACGAGCGGCCTTAGTAGCCAGTTGTTTGCGTGGCGCCTTGCCACCAGTCGATTTGCGAGCGGTCTGCTTGGTACGGGCCATTTTCGAATTCACTGCTGTTCACTTCACGTTTCAAAACACAATAACCGATCGCAGCATTTGCTACCTACTTATATAGCAAAACGAGGAGGGTTGAAAAGAGAGAGAAGCAGAGGCCATCTCATTGGTGAGCGGAGAGCGAGACGAACAGATCGTTCGGACTCGCTCGTGTTTTTGCCATTTTAGGTATAAATAGGGGCACACCGAAAATTTGGAATTAGTTCTTCAGTGACTTTCGTTTCGTTTCGTGCAGTGTTGCAGTGTGTTAACAGTAGAAAAGAGTGAAAAATGACTGGTCGCGGTAAAGGAGGCAAAGGCTTGGGAAAAGGAGGCGCCAAGCGTCATCGCAAAGTGCTGCGTGATAACATCCAGGGCATTACGAAGCCAGCTATCCGCCGTTTGGCTCGTCGTGGCGGTGTAAAGCGCATCTCTGGACTCATTTACGAGGAAACGCGTGGCGTTCTGAAGGTGTTCTTGGAGAACGTTATCCGTGATGCCGTCACCTACACCGAACACGCAAAGAGGAAGACCGTCACAGCCATGGATGTTGTGTACGCCCTGAAGAGGCAAGGCCGCACCCTGTACGGCTTCGGCGGTTAAAAAACTAGTACAGCTCGTACTTTATTCAGCAATCGGTCCTTTTCAGGACCACCATTAAATTAGCGAAAGGAGACTGATTTTCAATAGTAGTATACTAATAATACAAGTTCCAGTGGTAATAAATGTGCTCGAAAATAATCGGTCACAGAAATATTAAACTGCATATGCTCATGAGCTAGATGTATTTTGTGCATACTGTACTGCTGGAGTATACAGCGTAAACGGCAATTCGGTACCACTATACGATTAGTGAGTCTGCAATGCAATCTTAGAATATTCTAGACCAGGGGTGCTCAAAGCTGCCTTATGGCAGTGCATTTACAAACACAATTAAAAGAAAATCACACGCACGCGAGTATCGACTCACACACAATCATGAAAAAGACAAAAACAATTTGTATTGTGAGCTGAGACGAAAAAAAAAGATCAATGGAATTGTTGTTGGCTTGGCTCGTTACGGACAGCGACACAAAGAAGAACTTGCGTGTGCCCTAGGAAAGTATGGGATGTGCCGCTCCGTATGCTATGTGCCAAAACAAAAACAAATGTGCCCGTGTGCCATAGGACTGAGCACCCCTGTTCTAGACAGTATTACATTTTAAACATTTATGTATATCCTGCAAATAAAAAATATATACCATTTGCTTTAACTGAATTTACTCAAGTAAATTTCCGATGTTATATTTCAGTTTAATATTAGTTTATTATTTAAATTTTTTAACATTCGTATCTGAAAATCTTCTATTCTTTGGCAAAAACTTGGTCGTCCTGAAAAGGACGGTTGGGTATTTTTATGTACAAGTTGGCTCCGCTTTTAAAACGATTAAGCCTTCTTTTCGGTCTTCTTGGGCAACAGAACGGCCTGGATGTTGGGCAGTACTCCACCCTGGGCAATGGTGACACCGGAGAGCAGCTTGTTCAACTCCTCGTCGTTGCGGATGGCCAGCTGCAGATGACGCGGGATAATCCTAGTCTTCTTGTTATCACGGGCAGCATTGCCAGCCAACTCGAGAACCTCAGCGGCCAGATATTCCATCACGGCAGCTAGGTAAACTGGAGCGCCGGCACCAACACGCTCAGCATAGTTGCCCTTGCGGAGCAGACGGTGAATACGGCCCACTGGAAACTGAAGACCGGCACGGTTGGAGCGGGACTTTGCCTTTCCCTTCACTTTGCCACCTTTTCCACGACCAGACATTTTGCTTTACGAGTATTTCACTAGTTCACTTTACACACTGAAAACACTGAATGCTCGCCCAGCCCCGGGTAGCCACATATTTATACTTTTTCGTCTGCCTGCGCGTTCAATTAGGGGTGGGTGCCTTAGACCTGAAAACGTTGCTCGAAAAAAAGTATAAGGCTGAACACGCCGGGGCACCACTATGATCAGTGAATTGTGTTTGTGAAGTGAATAATGCCGCCGAAAACTAGTGGAAAGGCAGCCAAGAAGGCTGGCAAGGCCCAGAAGAACATCACCAAGACCGACAAGAAGAAGAAGCGCAAGAGGAAGGAGAGCTACGCCATCTACATTTACAAGGTTCTGAAGCAGGTCCATCCTGACACTGGCATTTCGTCGAAGGCGATGAGCATCATGAACAGCTTTGTGAATGATATTTTCGAGCGCATTGCTGCCGAGGCCTCTCGTCTGGCTCACTACAACAAGCGCTCGACTATCACCAGTCGGGAAATCCAAACGGCTGTTCGCCTGCTCCTGCCCGGAGAGTTGGCCAAGCACGCCGTCAGTGAGGGTACCAAGGCTGTCACCAAGTACACCAGCTCCAAGTAATTTCTCTTGCTACGGATGCGGAGAAATATCCAAAACGGCCCTTTTCAGGGCCACAACACATTTTACCAAAGATCAAACATTTTCAATATACCATTTGCCATCAAATATGAAATGATTAAATTCGTGATATAAGTTGAATTGGTACACCTTGGTGCACCAACTATTTTAAGGACTTATTCTGGAGCTCAATATTGTAATTTTAACATCTATTTACAAAGAATAGTATGTCAGAGCTGATATAGTAACACGTCTACTTATAATAACATTTACTATTAATAATAATTTAACAAAAATGCTACCAGCCACTAAAGTAAATGTACACTGTTTTCAATTGAAAGTTTCTTTCTCTTGCTAACGAACGTTGTAGCCCTGAAAAGGGCTTGTTAAACTAATTTCAGATTTCGAAATCTAAAATTGCGATTGCGAGCGTGTACCAGATACTGTACTTTTTCACAATTTACTTCTTTGCAGCCGTAGTCTTGGCTTTTGGCTTCTTAGCGGTAGCAGGAGCAGCTGCTTTCTTCACCGCCTTTTTGGGTTTAGCAGACGCCGCTGGCTTGGCTTTTGGTGCTTTGGCCGCCTTCGGCTTCGCTGCCGTCGACTTGGCCTTTGTTGCTGCTGGCTTTGCCTTTACGGTTCCAGTTTTCTTGGCATCCTTGGCCTTTGCCTTCTCAGTTTTCTTCTTCTCAGCGGTCTTTTTGGTGGCCGCAGCCTTCTTAGCCTTGGGCTTCTTGTCAGCAGCTCCGGCGGCAGCTTTCTTGGCGGTGGCTCCGGTCTTCTTGGCAGCTACCTTCTTGGATTTCACTTTCTTCTCAGCAGAAGCAACCTTTGGCTTCGGATCCTTCTTGGCGGAGGCCGACAGTTTAAATGATCCAGACGCACCCTTTCCCTTTGTTTGGATCAGCTTTCCATTGACAACAGCGGATTTCAAGTACTTCTTGATGAACGGAGCCAACTTCTGGGCATCACATTTGTAAGTGGCAGTGATATATTTCTTGATTGCCAGAAGCGATGAGCCGCCACGCTCCTTCAAATTCTTGATGGAGGCGTCTACCATTTGCTGAGTTGGCGGATGCGATGGCGGGGCAGTGGCCTTCTTTGCCTTGGTAGCAGCAGATCCAGATGCCTTTTTGGCGGCCACCTTCTTCTCAACTGGCGCTGGTGGGGCAGCCACTGGGGAAGCGGACGTTGCAACTGCAGAATCAGACATTATTCTTCACTGAAATACACTTTTTTGTTTCGAAAATGGCGCGCGCGCTTGTTGCCGACCTCCTTCGTTCGGATGAGAATCGAGGAGGAGAGCACTTTAACTGCGGGTCTGCCATCAGTCATTTGCTCTGCCGGTGTTTACGTGAAGTGCAAACTTATTTTCTTATTTTCAGTGCTTAAGATTTTTAATCGAAGTTATGTTTTTATTGTTATACATTCTTAAATGATTAATGAAGTAATTAGCGTTTTCGAAATGTTAGTATGTTGTTTTTGTTACTTTTTATTGCTCCATGAAGTTCAACATTGACATTTGTTGCATGAACATTTTTTTTAAAACCAATTTTAAAATAAGAAATCCTAGAAATATTTTAAATAATGTTAATAAAAAATAAAATTCAAACCTTTAACTTAATGAAATACTAAAAATATATTCACTTATCATTCATTTAGGTATTTTATTACTTGTTTCAAGTTGTCCCTTGGCTACGTTCAAAGTTGAATATCGGACTGCTTTAGGGAAAAGTTTTCTGACTGTTAAAAATATAAATCTCATCAAATATTATATTTATTCGCTATTTTAATAAATAAATGATGTCTTTGCATAAGCCAATTTAACTTTTCAGGCCTTATTATAGATAGTTTTTATTAATTTGGATACTTTCCGTCCCATATATGAATCACGTTAGGGCCGCACTCAATTTAACATTAAACAAAAAATATAAAATTTATACTTTTGAATTTTATTTTTCTTTTATATAATAAATAATGCATTCAATTATGTAACTGCGTAGTTTTCAGACTGTTTTTATTCATTTTTCTACTTTTTACTGATGTTGGAATGTCTAATACTGAGCGTTCATATTACTGCATGAACTTCAACATTGACATTTGTTGCATGAACACCTTTCTTAAAAACCCATTTTAAAATAAGAAATCTTGGAAATATTTTAAATAATGTTAATAAAAAATAAAATTCAAACCTTTAACTTAATGAAATACTGAAAATATATTCACTTATCATTCATTTAGGTATTTTATTACTTGTTTTAAGTTGTCCCTTGGCTACGTTCAAAGTTGAATATCGGACTGCTTTAGGGAAAAGTTTTCTGACTGTTAAAAATAGAAATCTCATCAAATATTATATTTATTCGCTATTTTAATAAATAAATGATGTCTTTGCATAAGCCAATTTAACTTTTCAGGCCTTATTATAGATAGTTTTTATTAATTTGGATACTTTCCGTCCCATATATGAATCACGTTAGGGCCGCACTCAATTTAACATTAAACAAAAAACATAAAATTTATATTTTTGAATGATCTTTTTCTTTTATATAATAAATAATACATTCATTAGTGTAACTGCGTAGTTTTCCGACTGTTGTTAATAATTTTTCTATTTTTCACTGAGGTTGGAATGTCTAAGACTGAGCGTCAAAATCTGCCGAAATATAAAAACATAATGTATTAATAATACTTAATAAAACACATATTGTAACCTTTGTTTTTCTTTTTCTTCATGTTCCTAAATAATGTTGTCCTTAGTTAGTTTAACTTTCCAGGAATTTTAATAAATAATTTGTTCCATATGTTCATGTTAAAGTAAAATTATAAAATATGTATTTCTTAATATTATATGTTTTATTAAATAAAATAAATGAATAGTAAATTAAGTTAAGTTATATTCAGACCGTATTTGATAGTTTTTCTATTTTTTTAGATGTTTCAAAGTAATACCATGCTTGCCCCATCTTAGCTTTCCCTTCAAAGGTCTCACCAGTAAAGGGTATAGCAGTAATGGTCACGATAAAAATTAATCTCATTGAACGTAATTTGTGGTCCTGAAAAGGACCGATTTGTACAAAGTATGTTAGTGCATTGGCAGGCAGTTGAAGCCGTCTCAACTTAAGCACGCTCGCCGCGAATGCGTCGGGCCAACTGGATATCCTTGGGCATGATGGTGACACGCTTGGCATGAATGGCGCACAAGTTGGTATCTTCAAAAAGACCAACCAGATAAGCTTCGCTAGCTTCCTGCAGAGCCATCACCGCCGAGCTCTGGAATCGCAGGTCAGTTTTGAAGTCCTGAGCGATTTCACGCACCAGACGCTGGAAAGGCAGTTTGCGGATCAGCAGCTCGGTACTCTTCTGGTAGCGACGGATCTCACGCAGGGCAACAGTTCCAGGGCGATAGCGATGGGGCTTCTTCACGCCTCCGGTGGCTGGGGCACTCTTACGAGCGGCCTTAGTAGCCAGTTGTTTGCGTGGCGCCTTGCCACCAGTCGATTTGCGAGCGGTCTGCTTGGTACGGGCCATTTTCGAATTCACTGCTGTTCACTTCACGTTTCAAAACACAATAACCGATCGCAGCATTTGCTACCTACTTATATAGCAAAACGAGGAGGGTTGAAAAGAGAGAGAAGCAGAGGCCATCTCATTGGTGAGCGGAGAGCGAGACGAACAGATCGTTCGGACTCGCTCGTGTTTTTGCCATTTTAGGTATAAATAGGGGCACGCCGAAAATTTGGAATTAGATCTTCAGTGACTTTCGTTTCGTGCAGTGTTGCAGTGTGTTAACAGTAGAAAAGAGTGAAAAATGACTGGTCGCGGTAAAGGAGGCAAAGGCTTGGGAAAAGGAGGCGCCAAGCGTCATCGCAAAGTGCTGCGTGATAACATCCAGGGCATTACGAAGCCAGCTATCCGCCGTTTGGCTCGTCGTGGCGGTGTAAAGCGCATCTCTGGACTCATTTACGAGGAAACGCGTGGCGTTCTGAAGGTGTTCTTGGAGAACGTTATCCGTGATGCCGTCACCTACACCGAACACGCAAAGAGGAAGACCGTCACAGCCATGGATGTTGTGTACGCCCTGAAGAGGCAAGGCCGCACCCTGTACGGCTTCGGCGGTTAAAAAACTAGTACAGCTCGTACTTTATTCAGCAATCGGTCCTTTTCAGGACCACCATTAAATTAGCGAAAGGAGACTGATTTTCAATAGTAGTATACTAATAATACAAGTTCCAGTGGTAATAAATGTGCTCGAAAATAATCGGTCACAGAAATATTAAACTGCATATGCTCATGAGCTAGATGTATTTTGTGCATACTGTACTGCTGGAGTATACAGCGTAAACGGCAATTCGGTACCACTATACGATTAGTGAGTCTGCAATGCAATCTTAGAATATTCTAGACAGTATTACATTTTAAACATTTATGTATATCCTGTAGTACTCGACAACTCATACATACAATGACTGACTCATACATCAGCTTAAATTAAATTTAAAACTAAAATATATACCATTTGCTTTAACTGAATTTACTCAAGTAAATTTCCGATGTTATATTTCAGTTTAATATTAGTTTATTATTTAAATTTTTTAACATTCGTATCTGAAAATCTTCTATTCTTTGGCAAAAACTTGGTCGTCCTGAAAAGGACGGTTGGGTATTTGTATGTACAAGTTGGCTCCGCTTTTAAAACGATTAAGCCTTCTTTTCGGTCTTCTTGGGCAACAGAACGGCCTGGATGTTGGGCAGTACTCCACCCTGGGCAATGGTGACACCGGAGAGCAGCTTGTTCAACTCCTCGTCGTTGCGGATGGCCAGCTGCAGATGACGCGGGATAATCCTAGTCTTCTTGTTATCACGGGCAGCATTGCCAGCCAACTCGAGAACCTCAGCGGCCAGATATTCCATCACGGCAGCTAGGTAAACTGGAGCGCCGGCACCAACACGCTCAGCATAGTTGCCCTTGCGGAGCAGACGGTGAATACGGCCCACTGGAAACTGAAGACCGGCACGGTTGGAGCGGGACTTTGCCTTTCCCTTCACTTTGCCACCTTTTCCACGACCAGACATTTTGCTTTACGAGTATTTCACTAGTTCACTTTACACACTGAAAACACTGAATGCTCGCCCAGCCCCGGGTAGCCACATATTTATACTTTTTCGTCTGCCTGCGCGTTCAATTAGGGGTGGGTGCCTTAGACCTGAAAACGTTGCTCGAAAAAAAGTATAAGGCTGAACACGCCGGGGCACCACTATGATCAGTGAATTGTGTTTGTGAAGTGAATAATGCCGCCGAAAACTAGTGGAAAGGCAGCCAAGAAGGCTGGCAAGGCCCAGAAGAACATCACCAAGACCGACAAGAAGAAGAAGCGCAAGAGGAAGGAGAGCTACGCCATCTACATTTACAAGGTCCTGAAGCAGGTCCATCCTGACACTGGCATTTCGTCGAAGGCGATGAGCATCATGAACAGCTTTGTGAATGATATTTTCGAGCGCATTGCTGCCGAGGCCTCTCGTCTGGCTCACTACAACAAGCGCTCGACTATCACCAGTCGGGAAATCCAAACGGCTGTTCGCCTGCTCCTGCCCGGAGAGTTGGCCAAGCACGCCGTCAGTGAGGGTACCAAGGCTGTCACCAAGTACACCAGCTCCAAGTAATTTCTCTTGCTACGGATGCGGAGAAATATCCAAAACGGCCCTTTTCAGGGCCACAACACATTTTACCAAAGATCAAACATTTTCAATATACCATTTGCCATCAAATATGAAATGATTAAATTCGTGATATAAGTTGAATTGGTACACCTTGGTGCACCAACTATTTTAAGGACTTATTCTGGAGCTCAATATTGTAATTTTAACATCTATTTACAAAGAATAGTATGTCAGAGCTGATATAGTAACACGTCTACTTATAATAACATTTACTATTAATAATAATTTAACAAAAATGCTACCAGCCACTAAAGTAAATGTACACTGTTTTCAATTGAAAGTTTCTTTCTCTTGCTAACGAACGTTGTAGCCCTGAAAAGGGCTTGTTAAACTAATTTCAGATTTCGAAATCTAAAATTGCGATTGCGAGCGTGTACCAGATACTGTACTTTTTCACAATTTACTTCTTTGCAGCCGTAGTCTTGGCTTTTGGCTTCTTAGCGGTAGCAGGAGCAGCTGCTTTCTTCACCGCCTTTTTGGGTTTAGCAGACGCCGCTGGCTTGGCTTTTGGTGCTTTGGCCGCCTTCGGCTTCGCTGCCGTCGACTTGGCCTTTGTTGCTGCTGGCTTTGCCTTTACGGTTCCAGTTTTCTTGGCATCCTTGGCCTTTGCCTTCTCAGTTTTCTTCTTCTCAGCGGTCTTTTTGGTGGCCGCAGCCTTCTTAGCCTTGGGCTTCTTGTCAGCAGCTCCGGCGGCAGCTTTCTTGGCGGTGGCTCCGGTCTTCTTGGCAGCTACCTTCTTGGATTTCACTTTCTTCTCAGCAGAAGCAACCTTTGGCTTCGGATCCTTCTTGGCGGAGGCCGACAGTTTAAATGATCCAGACGCACCCTTTCCCTTTGTTTGGATCAGCTTTCCATTGACAACAGCGGATTTCAAGTACTTCTTGATGAACGGAGCCAACTTCTGGGCATCACATTTGTAAGTGGCAGTGATATATTTCTTGATTGCCAGAAGCGATGAGCCGCCACGCTCCTTCAAATTCTTGATGGAGGCGTCTACCATTTGCTGAGTTGGCGGATGCGATGGCGGGGCAGTGGCCTTCTTTGCCTTGGTAGCAGCAGATCCAGATCCCTTTTTGGCGGCCACCTTCTTCTCAACTGGCGCTGGTGGGGCAGCCACTGGGGAAGCGGACGTTGCAACTGCAGAATCAGACATTATTCTTCACTGAAATACACTTTTTTGTTTCGAAAATGGCGCGCGCGCTTGTTGCCGACCTCCTTCGTTCGGATGAGAATCGAGGAGGAGAGCACTTTAACTGTGGGTCTGCCATCAGTCATTTGCTCTGCCGGTGTTTACGTGAAGTGCAAACTTATTTTCTTATTTTCAGTGCTTAAGATTTTTAATCGAAGTTATGTTTTTATTGTTATACATTCTTAAATGATTAATGAAGTAATTAGCGTTTTCGAAATGTTAGTATGTATTTTTTGTTACTTTTTATTGCTCCATGAAGTTCAACATTGACATTTGTTGCATGAACATTTTTTTTAAAAACCAATTTTAAAATAAGAAATCCTAGAAATATTTTAAATAATGTTAATAAAAAATAAAATTCAAACCTTTAACTTAATGAAATACTAAAAATATATTCACTTATCATTCATTTAGGCATTTTATTACTTGTTTCAAGTTGTCCCTTGGCTACGTTCAAAGTTGAATATCGGACTGCTTTAGGGAAAAGTTTTCTGACTGTTAAAAATATAAATCTCATCAAATATTATATTTATTCGCTATTTTAATAAATAAATGATGTCTTTGCATAAGCCAATTTAACTTTTCAGGCCTTATTATAGATAGTTTTTATAAATTGGGATACTTTCCGTCCCATATATGAATCACGTTAGGGCCGCACTCAATTTAACATTAAACAAAAAATATAAAATTTATACTTTTGAATTTTATTTTTCTTTTATATAATAAATAATGCATTCAATTATGTAACTGCGTAGTTTTCAGACTGTTTTTATTCATTTTTCTACTTTTTAATGATGTTGGAATGTCTAATACTGAGCGTTCATATTACTGCATGAACTTCAACATTGACATTTGTTGCATGAACACCTTTCTTAAAAACCCATTTTAAAATAAGAAATCTTGGAAATATTTTAAATAATGTTAATAAAAAATAAAATTCAAACCTTATATTTAATTAAATACCACAAATATATTTACGTATCATTAATTTAGATATTTTATCACTTGTTTCAAGTTGTCCCTTGGCTACGTTCAAAGTTAAATATCGGACTGCTTTAGGGAAAAGTTTTCTGACTGTTAAAAATATGAATCTCATGAAATATTATATTTATTCGCTATTTTAATAAATAAATGATGTCTTTGCATAAGCCAATTTAACTTTTCAGGCCTTATTATAGATAGTTTTTATAAATTTGAATACTTTCCGTCCCATATATGAATCACGTTAGGGCCGCACTCAATTTAACATTAAACAAAAAACATAAAATTTATATTTTTGAATGATCTTTTTCTTTTATATAATAAATAATACATTCATTAGTGTAACTGCGTAGTTTTCTGACTGTTGTTAATAATTTTTCTATTTTTTATTGATGTCAGAATGTCTAATACTGAGCGTTCATATTACTGCATGAACTTGAACATTGACATTTGTTGCATGAACACCCTTCTTAAGAACCCATTTTAAAATCAGAAATCCTAGAAATATTTTAAATAATGTTAATAAAAAATAAAATTCAAACTTTTAACTTAATGAAATACTAAAAATATATTCACTTATCATTCATTTAGGTATTTTATTACTTGTTTCAAGTTGTCCCTTGGGTACGTTCAAAGTTGAATATCGGACTGTCTTAGGGAAAAGTTTTCTGACTGTTAAAAATATAAATCTCATCAAATATTATATTTATTCGCTATTTTAATAAATAAATTATGTCTTTGCATAAGCCAATTTAACTTTTCAGGCCTTATTATAGATAGTTTTTATTAATTTAGATACTTTCCGTCCCATATATGAATCACGTTAGGGCCGCACTCAATTTAACATTAAACAAAAAATATAAAATTTATACTTTTGAATTTTATTTTTCTTTTATATAATAAATAATGCATTCAATTATGTAACTGCGTAGTTTTCAGACTGTTTTTATTCATTTTTCTACTTTTTACTGATGTTGGAGTGTCTAATACTGAGCGTTCATATTACTGCATGAACTTCAACATTGACATTTGTTGCATGAACACCTTTCTTAAAAACCCATTTTAAAATAAGAAATCTTGGAAATATTTTAAATAATGTTAATAAAAAATAAAATTCAAACCTTATATTTAATTAAGTACCACAAATATATTTACGTATCATTAATTTAGGTATTTTATCACTTGTTTCAAGTTGTCCCTTGGCTACGTTCAAAGTTAAATATCGGACTGCTTTAGGGAATAGTTTTCTGACTGTTAAAAATATGAATCTCATGAAATATTATATTTATTCGCTATTTTAATAAATAAATGATGTCTTTGCATAAGCCAATTTAACTTTTCAGGCCTTATTATAGATAGTTTTTATAAATTTGAATACTTTCCGTCCCATATATGAATCACGTTAGGGCCGCACTCAATTTAACATTAAACAAAAAACATAAAATTTATATTTTTGAATGATCTTTTTCTTTTATATAATAAATAATACATTCATTAGTGTAACTGCGTAGTTTTCCGACTGTTGTTAATAATTTTTCTATTTTTCACTGAGGTTGGAATGTCTAAGACTGAGCGTCAAAATCTGCCGAAATATAAAAACATAATGTATTAATAATACTTAATAAAACACATATTGTAACCTTTGTTTTTCTTTTTCTTCATGTTCCTAAATAATGTTGTCCTTAGTTAGTTTAACTTTCCAGGAATTTTAATAAATAATTTGTTCCATATGTTCATGTTAAAGTAAAATTATAAAATATGTATTTCTTAATATTATATGTTTTATTAAATAAAATAAATGAATAGTAAATTAAGTTAAGTTATATTCAGACCGTATTTGATAGTTTTTCTATTTTTTTAGATGTTTCAAAGTAATACCATGCTTGCCCCATCTTAGCTTTCCCTTCAAAAGTCTCACCAGTAAAGGGTATAGCAGTAATGGTCACGATAAAAATTAATATCTCATTGAACGTAATTTGTGGTCCTGAAAAGGACCGATTTGTACAAAGTATGTTAGTGCATTGGCAGCCAGTTGAAGCCGTCTCAACTTAAGCACGCTCGCCGCGAATGCGTCGGGCCAACTGGATGTCCTTGGGCATGATGGTGACACGCTTGGCATGAATGGCGCACAAGTTGGTATCTTCAAAAAGACCAACCAGATAAGCTTCGCTAGCTTCCTGCAGAGCCATCACCGCCGAGCTCTGGAATCGCAGGTCAGTTTTGAAGTCCTGAGCGATTTCACGCACCAGACGCTGGAAAGGCAGTTTGCGGATCAGCAGCTCGGTACTCTTCTGGTAGCGACGGATCTCACGCAGGGCAACAGTTCCAGGGCGATAGCGATGGGGCTTCTTCACGCCTCCGGTGGCTGGGGCACTCTTACGAGCGGCCTTAGTAGCCAGTTGTTTGCGTGGCGCCTTGCCACCAGTCGATTTGCGAGCGGTCTGCTTGGTACGGGCCATTTTCGAATTCACTGCTGTTCACTTCACGTTTCAAAATACAATAACCGATCGCAGCATTTGCTACCTACTTATATAGCAAAACGAGGAGGGTTGAAAAGAGAGAGAAGCAGAGGCCATCTCATTGGTGAGCGGAGAGCGAGACGAACAGATCGTTCGGACTCGCTCGTGTTTTTGCCATTTTAGGTATAAATAGGGGCACGCCGACAATTTGGAATTAGTTCTTCAGTGACTTTCGTTTCGTTTCGTGCAGTGTTGCAGTGTGTTAACAGTAGAAAAGAGTGAAAAATGACTGGTCGCGGTAAAGGGGGCAAAGGCTTGGGAAAAGGAGGCGCCAAGCGTCATCGCAAAGTGCTGCGTGATAACATCCAGGGCATTACGAAGCCAGCTATCCGCCGTTTGGCTCGTCGTGGCGGTGTAAAGCGCATCTCTGGACTCATTTACGAGGAAACGCGTGGCGTTCTGAAGGTGTTCTTGGAGAACGTTATCCGTGATGCCGTCACCTACACCGAACACGCAAAGAGGAAGACCGTCACAGCCATGGATGTTGTGTACGCCCTGAAGAGGCAAGGCCGCACCCTGTACGGCTTCGGCGGTTAAAAAACTATTACAGCTCGTACTTTATTCAGCAATCGGTCCTTTTCAGGACCACCATTAAATTAGCGAAAGGAGACTGATTTTCAATAGTAGTATACTAATAATACAAGTTCCAGTGGTAATAAATGTGCTCGAAAATAATCGGTCACAGAAATATTAAACTGCATATGCTCATGAGCTAGATGTATTTTGTGCATACTGTACTGCTGGAGTATACAGCGTAAACGGCAATTCGGTACCACTATACGATGAGTCTGCAATGCAATCTTAGAATATTCTAGACAGTAATACATTTTAAACATTTATGTATATCCTGTAGTACTCGACAACTCATACATACAATGACTGACTCATACATCAGCTTAAATTAAATTTAAAACTAAAATATATACCATTTGCTTTAACTGAATTTACTCAAGTAAATTTCCGATGTTATATTTCAGTTTAATATTAGTTTATTATTTAAATTTTTTAACATTCGTATCTGAAAATCTTCTATTCTTTGGCAAAAACTTGGTCGTCCTGAAAAGGACGGTTGGGTATTTGTATGTACAAGTTGGCTCCGCTTTTAAAACGATTAAGCCTTCTTTTCGGTCTTCTTGGGCAACAGAACGGCCTGGATGTTGGGCAGTACTCCACCCTGGGCAATGGTGACACCGGAGAGCAGCTTGTTCAACTCCTCGTCGTTGCGGATGGCCAGCTGCAGATGACGCGGGATAATCCTAGTCTTCTTGTTATCACGGGCAGCATTGCCAGCCAACTCGAGAACCTCAGCGGCCAGATATTCCATCACGGCAGCTAGGTAAACTGGAGCGCCGGCACCAACACGCTCAGCATAGTTGCCCTTGCGGAGCAGACGGTGAATACGGCCCACTGGAAACTGAAGACCGGCACGGTTGGAGCGGGACTTTGCCTTTCCCTTCACTTTGCCACCTTTTCCACGACCAGACATTTTGCTTTACGAGTATTTCACTAGTTCACTTTACACACTGAAAACACTGAATGCTCGCCCAGCCCCGGGTAGCCACATATTTATACTTTTTCGTCTGCCTGCGCGTTCAATTAGGGGTGGGTGCCTTAGACCTGAAAACGTTGCTCGAAAAAAAGTATAAGGCTGAACACGCCGGGGCACCACTATGATCAGTGAATTGTGTTTGTGAAGTGAATAATGCCGCCGAAAACTAGTGGAAAGGCAGCCAAGAAGGCTGGCAAGGCCCAGAAGAACATCACCAAGACCGACAAGAAGAAGAAGCGCAAGAGGAAGGAGAGCTACGCCATCTACATTTACAAGGTCCTGAAGCAGGTCCATCCTGACACTGGCATTTCGTCGAAGGCGATGAGCATCATGAACAGCTTT
Source organism: Drosophila mimetica (assembly GCA_037075245.1). NCBI lineage: Eukaryota > Metazoa > Arthropoda > Insecta > Diptera > Drosophilidae > Drosophila > Drosophila mimetica. Next base: position 27,105,868 of record JBAMCH010000007.1, on the reverse strand, counting down.
GTGAATGATATTTTCGAGCGCATTGCTGCCGAGGCCTCTCGTCTGGCTCACTACAACAAGCGCTCGACTATCACCAGTCGGGAAATCCAAACGGCTGTTCGCCTGCTCCTGCCCGGAGAGTTGGCCAAGCACGCCGTCAGTGAGGGTACCAAGGCTGTCACCAAGTACACCAGCTCCAAGTAATTTCTCTTGCTACGGATGCGGAGAAATATCCAAAACGGCCCTTTTCAGGGCCACAACACATTTTACCAAAGATCAAACATTTTCAATATACCATTTGCCATCAAATATGAAATGATTAAATTCGTGATATAAGTTGAATTGGTACACCTTGGTGCACCAACTATTTTAAGGACTTATTCTGGAGCTCAATATTGTAATTTTAACATCTATTTACAAAGAATAGTATGTCAGAGCTGATATAGTAACACGTCTACTTATAATAACATTTACTATTAATAATAATTTAACAAAAATGCTACCAGCCACTAAAGTAAATGTACACTGTTTTCAATTGAAAGTTTCTTTCTCTTGCTAACGAACGTTGTAGCCCTGAAAAGGGCTTGTTAAACTAATTTCAGATTTCGAAATCTAAAATTGCGATTGCGAGCGTGTACCAGATACTGTACTTTTTCACAATTTACTTCTTTGCAGCCGTAGTCTTGGCTTTTGGCTTCTTAGCGGTAGCAGGAGCAGCTGCTTTCTTCACCGCCTTTTTGGGTTTAGCAGACGCCGCTGGCTTGGCTTTTGGTGCTTTGGCCGCCTTCGGCTTCGCTGCCGTCGACTTGGCCTTTGTTGCTGCTGGCTTTGCCTTTACGGTTCCAGTTTTCTTGGCATCCTTAGCCTTTGCCTTCTCCGTTTTCTTCTTCTCAGCGGTCTTTTTGGTGGCCGCAGCCTTCTTAGCCTTGGGCTTCTTGTCGGCAGCTCCGGCGGCAGCTTTCTTGGCGGTGGATCCGGTCTTCTTGGCAGCTACCTTCTTGGATTTCACTTTCTTCTCAGCAGAAGCAACCTTTGGCTTCGGATCCTTCTTGGCGGAGGCCGACAGTTTAAATGATCCAGACGCACCCTTTCCCTTTGTTTGGATCAGCTTTCCATTGACAACAGCGGATTTCAAGTACTTCTTGATGAACGGAGCCAACTTCTGGGCATCACATTTGTAAGTGGCAGTGATATATTTCTTGATTGCCAGAAGCGATGAGCCGCCACGCTCCTTCAAATTCTTGATGGAGGCGTCTACCATTTGCTGAGTTGGCGGATGCGATGGCGGGGCAGTGGCCTTCTTTGCCTTGGTAGCAGCAGATCCAGATGCCTTTTTGGCGGCCACCTTCTTCTCAACTGGCGCTGGTGGGGCAGCCACTGGGGAAGCGGACGTTGCAACTGCAGAATCAGACATTATTCTTCACTGAAATACACTTTTTTGTTTCGAAAATGGCGCGCGCGCTTGTTGCCGACCTCCTTCGTTCGGATGAGAATCGAGGAGGAGAGCACTTTAACTGTGGGTCTGCCATCAGTCATTTGCTCTGCCGGTGTTTACGTGAAGTGCAAACTTATTTTCTTATTTTCAGTGCTTAAGATTTTTAATCGAAGTTATGTTTTTATTGTTATACATTCTTAAATGATTAATGAAGTAATTAGCGTTTTCGAAATGTTAGTATGTTGTTTTTGTTACTTTTTATTGCTCCATGAAGTTCAACATTGACATTTGTTGCATGAACATTTTTTTTTAAAACCAATTTTAAAATAAGAAATCCTAGAAATATTTTAAATAATGTTAATAAAAAATAAAATTCAAACCTTTAACTTAATGAAATACTAAAAATATATTCACTTATCATTCATTTAGGTATTTTATTACTTGTTTCAAGTTGTCCCTTGGCTACGTTCAAAGTTGAATATCGGACTGCTTTAGGGAAAAGTTTTCTGACTGTTAAAAATATAAATCTCATCAAATATTATATTTATTCGCTATTTTAATAAATAAATGATGTCTTTGCATAAGCCAATTTAACTTTTCAGGCCTTATTATAGATAGTTTTTATTAATTTGGATACTTTCCGTCCCATATATGAATCACGTTAGGGCCGCACTCAATTTAACATTAAACAAAAAATATAAAATTTATACTTTTGAATTTTATTTTTCTTTTATATAATAAATAATGCATTCAATTATGTAACTGCGTAGTTTTCAGACTGTTTTTATTCATTTTTCTACTTTTTAATGATGTTGGAATGTCTAATACTGAGCGTTCATATTACTGCATGAACTTCAACATTGACATTTGTTGCATGAACACCTTTCTTAAAAACCCATTTTAAAATAAGAAATCTTGGAAATATTTTAAATAATGTTAATAAAAAATAAAATTCAAACCTTATATTTAATTAAATACCACAAATATATTTACGTATCATTAATTTAGGTATTTTATCACTTGTTTCAAGTTGTCCCTTGGCTACGTTCAAAGTTAAATATCGGACTGCTTTAGGGAAAAGTTTTCTGACTGTTAAAAATATGAATCTCATGAAATATTATATTTATTCGCTATTTTAATAAATAAATGATGTCTTTGCATAAGCCAATTTAACTTTTCAGGCCTTATTATAGATAGTTTTTATAAATTTGAATACTTTCCGTCCCATATATGAATCACGTTAGGGCCGCACTCAATTTAACATTAAACAAAAAACATAAAATTTATATTTTTGAATGATCTTTTTCTTTTATATAATAAATAATACATTCATTAGTGTAACTGCGTAGTTTTCTGACTGTTGTTAATAATTTTTCTATTTTTTATTGATGTTAGAATGTCTAATACTGAGCGTTCATATTACTGCATGAACTTGAACATTGACATTTGTTGCATGAACACCCTTCTTAAGAACCCATTTTAAAATCAGAAATCCTAGAAATATTTTAAATAATGTTAATAAAAAATAAAATTCAAACTTTTAACTTAATGAAATACTAAAAATATATTCACTTATCATTCATTTAGGTATTTTATTACTTGTTTCAAGTTGTCCCTTGGGTACGTTCAAAGTTGAATATCGGACTGTCTTAGGGAAAAGTTTTCTGACTGTTAAAAATATAAATCTCATCAAATATTATATTTATTCGCTATTTTAATAAATAAATTATGTCTTTGCATAAGCCAATTTAACTTTTCAGGCCTTATTATAGATAGTTTTTATTAATTTAGATACTTTCCGTCCCATATATGAATCACGTTAGGGCCGCACTCAATTTAACATTAAACAAAAAATATAAAATTTATATTTTTGAATGATCTTTTTCTTTTATATAATAAATAATACATTCATTAGTGTAACTGCGTAGTTTTCCGACTGTTGTTAATAATTTTTCTATTTTTCACTGAGGTTGGAATGTCTAAGACTGAGCGTCAAAATCTGCCGAAATATAAAAACATAATGTATTAATAATACTTAATAAAACACATATTGTAACCTTTGTTTTTCTTTTTCTTCATGTTCCTAAATAATGTTGTCCTTAGTTAGTTTAACTTTCCAGGAATTTTAATAAATAATTTGTTCCACATGTTCATGTTAAAGTAAAATTATAAAATATGTATTTCTTAATATTATATGTTTTATTAAATAAAATAAATGAATAGTAAATTAAGTTAAGTTATATTCAGACCGTATTTGATAGTTTTTCTATTTTTTTAGATGTTTCAAAGTAATACCATGCTTGCCCCATCTTAGCTTTCCCTTCAAAGGTCTCACCAGTAAAGGGTATAGCAGTAATGGTCACGTTAAAAATTAATATCTCATTGAACGTAATTTGTGGTCCTGAAAAGGACCGATTTGTACAAAGTATGTTAGTGCATTGGCAGCCAGTTGAAGCCGTCTCAACTTAAGCACGCTCGCCGCGAATGCGTCGGGCCAACTGGATGTCCTTGGGCATGATGGTGACACGCTTGGCATGAATGGCGCACAAGTTGGTATCTTCAAAAAGACCAACCAGATAAGCTTCGCTAGCTTCCTGCAGAGCCATCACCGCCGAGCTCTGGAATCGCAGGTCAGTTTTGAAGTCCTGAGCGATTTCACGCACCAGACGCTGGAAAGGCAGTTTGCGGATCAGCAGCTCGGTACTCTTCTGGTAGCGACGGATCTCACGCAGGGCAACAGTTCCAGGGCGATAGCGATGGGGCTTCTTCACGCCTCCGGTGGCTGGGGCACTCTTACGAGCGGCCTTAGTAGCCAGTTGTTTGCGTGGCGCCTTGCCACCAGTCGATTTGCGAGCGGTCTGCTTGGTACGGGCCATTTTCGAATTCACTGCTGTTCACTTCACGTTTCAAAACACAATAACCGATCGCAGCATTTGCTACCTACTTATATAGCAAAACGAGGAGGGTTGAAAAGAGAGAGAAGCAGAGGCCATCTCATTGGTGAGCGGAGAGCGAGACGAACAGATCGTTCGGACTCGCTCGTGTTTTTGCCATTTTAGGTATAAATAGGGGCACGCCGACAATTTGGAATTAGTTCTTCAGTGACTTTCGTTTCGTTTCGTGCAGTGTTGCAGTGTGTTAACAGTAGAAAAGAGTGAAAAATGACTGGTCGCGGTAAAGGAGGCAAAGGCTTGGGAAAAGGAGGCGCCAAGCGTCATCGCAAAGTGCTGCGTGATAACATCCAGGGCATTACGAAGCCAGCTATCCGCCGTTTGGCTCGTCGTGGCGGTGTAAAGCGCATCTCTGGACTCATTTACGAGGAAACGCGTGGCGTTCTGAAGGTGTTCTTGGAGAACGTTATCCGTGATGCCGTCACCTACACCGAACACGCAAAGAGGAAGACCGTCACAGCCATGGATGTTGTGTACGCCCTGAAGAGGCAAGGCCGCACCCTGTACGGCTTCGGCGGTTAAAAAACTATTACAGCTCGTACTTTATTCAGCAATCGGTCCTTTTCAGGACCACCATTAAATTAGCGAAAGGAGACTGATTTTCAATAGTAGTATACTAATAATACAAGTTCCAGTGGTAATAAATGTGCTCGAAAATAATCGGTCACAGAAATATTAAACTGCATATGCTCATGAGCTAGATGTATTTTGTGCATACTGTACTGCTGGAGTATACAGCGTAAACGGCAATTCGGTACCACTATACGATGAGTCTGCAATGCAATCTTAGAATATTCTAGACAGTATTACATTTTAAACATTTATGTATATCCTGTAGTACTCGACAACTCATACATACAATGACTGACTCATACATCAGCTTAAATTAAATTTAAAACTAAAATATATACCATTTGCTTTAACTGAATTTACTCAAGTAAATTTCCGATGTTATATTTCAGTTTAATATTAGTTTATTATTTAAATTTTTTAACATTCGTATCTGAAAATCTTCTATTCTTTGGCAAAAACTTGGTCGTCCTGAAAAGGACGGTTGGGTATTTGTATGTACAAGTTGGCTCCGCTTTTAAAACGATTAAGCCTTCTTTTCGGTCTTCTTGGGCAACAGAACGGCCTGGATGTTGGGCAGTACTCCACCCTGGGCAATGGTGACACCGGAGAGCAGCTTGTTCAACTCCTCGTCGTTGCGGATGGCCAGCTGCAGATGACGCGGGATAATCCTAGTCTTCTTGTTATCACGGGCAGCATTGCCAGCCAACTCGAGAACCTCAGCGGCCAGATATTCCATCACGGCAGCTAGGTAAACTGGAGCGCCGGCACCAACACGCTCAGCATAGTTGCCCTTGCGGAGCAGACGGTGAATACGGCCCACTGGAAACTGAAGACCGGCACGGTTGGAGCGGGACTTTGCCTTTCCCTTCACTTTGCCACCTTTTCCACGACCAGACATTTTGCTTTACGAGTATTTCACTAGTTCACTTTACACACTGAAAACACTGAATGCTCGCCCAGCCCCGGGTAGCCACATATTTATACTTTTTCGTCTGCCTGCGCGTTCAATTAGGGGTGGGTGCCTTAGACCTGAAAACGTTGCTCGAAAAAAAGTATAAGGCTGAACACGCCGGGGCACCACTATGATCAGTGAATTGTGTTTGTGAAGTGAATAATGCCGCCGAAAACTAGTGGAAAGGCAGCCAAGAAGGCTGGCAAGGCCCAGAAGAACATCACCAAGACCGACAAGAAGAAGAAGCGCAAGAGGAAGGAGAGCTACGCCATCTACATTTACAAGGTCCTGAAGCAGGTCCATCCTGACACTGGCATTTCGTCGAAGGCGATGAGCATCATGAACAGCTTTGTGAATGATATTTTCGAGCGCATTGCTGCCGAGGCCTCTCGTCTGGCTCACTACAACAAGCGCTCGACTATCACCAGTCGGGAAATCCAAACGGCTGTTCGCCTGCTCCTGCCCGGAGAGTTGGCCAAGCACGCCGTCAGTGAGGGTACCAAGGCTGTCACCAAGTACACCAGCTCCAAGTAATTTCTCTTGCTACGGATGCGGAGAAATATCCAAAACGGCCCTTTTCAGGGCCACAACACATTTTACCAAAGATCAAACATTTTCAATATACCATTTGCCATCAAATATGAAATGATTAAATTCGTGATATAAGTTGAATTGGTACACCTTGGTGCACCAACTATTTTAAGGACTTATTCTGGAGCTCAATATTGTAATTTTAACATCTATTTACAAAGAATAGTATGTCAGAGCTGATATAGTAACACGTCTACTTATAATAACATTTACTATTAATAATAATTTAACAAAAATGCTACCAGCCACTAAAGTAAATGTACACTGTTTTCAATTGAAAGTTTCTTTCTCTTGCTAATGAACGTTGTAGCCCTGAAAAGGGCTTGTTAAACTAATTTCAGATTTCGAAATCTAAAATTGCGATTGCGAGCGTGTACCAGATACTGTACTTTTTCACAATTTACTTCTTTGCAGCCGTAGTCTTGGCTTTTGGCTTCTTAGCGGTAGCAGGAGCAGCTGCTTTCTTCACCGCCTTTTTGGGTTTAGCAGACGCCGCTGGCTTGGCTTTTGGTGCTTTGGCCGCCTTCGGCTTCGCTGCCGTCGACTTGGCCTTTGTTGCTGCTGGCTTTGCCTTTACGGTTCCAGTTTTCTTGGCATCCTTAGCCTTTGCCTTCTCCGTTTTCTTCTTCTCAGCGGTCTTTTTGGTGGCCGCAGCCTTCTTAGCCTTGGGCTTCTTGTCGGCAGCTCCGGCGGCAGCTTTCTTGGCGGTGGATCCGGTCTTCTTGGCAGCTACCTTCTTGGATTTCACTTTCTTCTCAGCAGAAGCAACCTTTGGCTTCGGATCCTTCTTGGCGGAGGCCGACAGTTTAAATGATCCAGACGCACCCTTTCCCTTTGTTTGGATCAGCTTTCCATTGACAACAGCGGATTTCAAGTACTTCTTGATGAACGGAGCCAACTTCTGGGCATCACATTTGTAAGTGGCAGTGATATATTTCTTGATTGCCAGAAGCGATGAGCCGCCACGCTCCTTCAAATTCTTGATGGAGGCGTCTACCATTTGCTGAGTTGGCGGATGCGATGGCGGGGCAGTGGCCTTCTTTGCCTTGGTAGCAGCAGATCCAGATGCCTTTTTGGCGGCCACCTTCTTCTCAACTGGCGCTGGTGGGGCAGCCACTGGGGAAGCGGACGTTGCAACTGCAGAATCAGACATTATTCTTCACTGAAATACACTTTTTTGTTTCGAAAATGGCGCGCGCGCTTGTTGCCGACCTCCTTCGTTCGGATGAGAATCGAGGAGGAGAGCACTTTAACTGTGGGTCTGCCATCAGTCATTTGCTCTGCCGGTGTTTACGTGAAGTGCAAACTTATTTTCTTATTTTCAGTGCTTAAGATTTTTAATCGAAGTTATGTTTTTATTGTTATACATTCTTAAATGATTAATGAAGTAATTAGCGTTTTCGAAATGTTAGTATGTTGTTTTTGTTACTTTTTATTGCTCCATGAAGTTCAACATTGACATTTGTTGCATGAACATTTTTTTTTAAAACCAATTTTAAAATAAGAAATCCTAGAAATATTTTAAATAATGTTAATAAAAAATAAAATTCAAACCTTTAACTTAATGAAATACTAAAAATATATTCACTTATCATTCATTTAGGTATTTTATTACTTGTTTCAAGTTGTCCCTTGGCTACGTTCAAAGTTGAATATCGGACTGCTTTAGGGAAAAGTTTTCTGACTGTTAAAAATATAAATCTCATCAAATATTATATTTATTCGCTATTTTAATAAATAAATGATGTCTTTGCATAAGCCAATTTAACTTTTCAGGCCTTATTATAGATAGTTTTTATTAATTTGGATACTTTCCGTCCCATATATGAATCACGTTAGGGCCGCACTCAATTTAACATTAAACAAAAAATATAAAATTTATACTTTTGAATTTTATTTTTCTTTTATATAATAAATAATGCATTCAATTATGTAACTGCGTAGTTTTCAGACTGTTTTTATTCATTTTTCTACTTTTTACTGATGTTGGAATGTCTAATACTGAGCGTTCATATTACTGCATGAACTTCAACATTGACATTTGTTGCATGAACACCTTTCTTAAAAACCCATTTTAAAATAAGAAATCTTGGAAATATTTTAAATAATGTTAATAAAAAATAAAATTCAAACCTTTAACTTAATGAAATACTGAAAATATATTCACTTATCATTCATTTAGGTATTTTATTACTTGTTTCAAGTTGTCCCTTGGCTACGTTCAAAGTTGAATATCGGACTGCTTTAGGGAAAAGTTTTCTGACTGTTAAAAATAGAAATCTCATCAAATATTATATTTATTCGCTATTTTAATAAATAAATGATGTCTTTGCATAAGCCAATTTAACTTTTCAGGCCTTATTATAGATAGTTTTTATTAATTTGGATACTTTCCGTCCCATATATGAATCACGTTAGGGCCGCACTCAATTTAACATTAAACAAAAAATATAAAATCTATATTTTTGAATGATCTTTTTCTTTTATAAAATAAATAATGCATTCAATTATGTAACTGCGTAGTTTTCAGACTGTTGTTAATAATTTTTCTATTTTTCACTGAGGTTGGAATGTCTAAGACTGAGCGTCAAAATCTGCCGAAATATAAAAACATAATGTATTAATAATACTTAATAAAACATATATTGTAACCCTTGTTTTTCTTTTTCTTCATGTTCCTAAATAATGTTGTCCTTACTTAGTTAGTTTAACTTTCCAGGAATTTTAATAAATAATTTGTTCCACATGTTCACGTTAAAGTAAAATTATAAAATATGTTTTTCTTAATATTATATGTTTTATTTAATAAAATAAATGAATAATAAATTAAGTTAAGTTATATTCAGACCGTATTTGATAGTTTTTCTATTTTTTTTAGATGTTTCAAAGTAATACCATGCTTGCCCCATCTTAGCTTTCCCTTCAAAAGTCTCACCAGTAAAGGGTATAGCAGTAATGGTCACGATAAAAATTAATATCTCATTGAACGTAATTTGTGGTCCTGAAAAGGACCGATTTGTACAAAGTATGTTAGTGCATTGGCAGCCAGTTGAAGCCGTCTCAACTTAAGCACGCTCGCCACGAATGCGTCGGGCCAACTGGATGTCCTTGGGCATGATGGTGACACGCTTGGCATGAATGGCGCACAAGTTGGTATCTTCAAAAAGACCAACCAGATAAGCTTCGCTAGCTTCCTGCAGAGCCATCACCGCCGAGCTCTGGAATCGCAGGTCAGTTTTGAAGTCCTGAGCGATTTCACGCACCAGACGCTGGAAAGGCAGTTTGCGGATCAGCAGCTCGGTACTCTTCTGGTAGCGACGGATCTCACGCAGGGCAACAGTTCCAGGGCGATAGCGATGGGGCTTCTTCACGCCTCCGGTGGCTGGGGCACTCTTACGAGCGGCCTTAGTAGCCAGTTGTTTGCGTGGCGCCTTGCCACCAGTCGATTTGCGAGCGGTCTGCTTGGTACGGGCCATTTTCGAATTCACTGCTGTTCACTTCACGTTTCAAAACACAATAACCGATCGCAGCATTTGCTACCTACTTATATAGCAAAACGAGGAGGGTTGAAAAGAGAGAGAAGCAGAGGCCATCTCATTGGTGAGCGGAGAGCAAGACGAACAGATCGTTCGGACTCGCTCGTGTTTTTGCCATTTTAGGTATAAATAGGGGCACGCCGAAAATTTGGAATTAGATCTTCAGTGACTTTCGTTTCGTGCAGTGTTGCAGTGTGTTAACAGTAGAAAAGAGTGAAAAATGACTGGTCGCGGTAAAGGAGGCAAAGGCTTGGGAAAAGGAGGCGCCAAGCGTCATCGCAAAGTGCTGCGTGATAACATCCAGGGCATTACGAAGCCAGCTATCCGCCGTTTGGCTCGTCGTGGCGGTGTAAAGCGCATCTCTGGACTCATTTACGAGGAAACGCGTGGCGTTCTGAAGGTGTTCTTGGAGAACGTTATCCGTGATGCCGTCACCTACACCGAACACGCAAAGAGGAAGACCGTCACAGCCATGGATGTTGTGTACGCCCTGAAGAGGCAAGGCCGCACCCTGTACGGCTTCGGCGGTTAAAAAACTAGTACAGCTCGTACTTTATTCAGCAATCGGTCCTTTTCAGGACCACCATTAAATTAGCGAAAGGAGACTGATTTTCAATAGTAGTATACTAATAATACAAGTTCCAGTGGTAATAAATGTGCTCGAAAATAATCGGTCACAGAAATATTAAACTGCATATGCTCATGAGCTAGATGTATTTTGTGCATACTGTACTGCTGGAGTATACAGCGTAAACGGCAATTCGGTACCACTATACGATTAGTGAGTCTGCAATGCAATCTTAGAATATTCTAGACAGTATTACATTTTAAACATTTATGTATATCCTGCAAATAAAAAATATATACCATTTGCTTTAACTGAATTTACTCAAGTAAATTTCCGATGTTATATTTCAGTTTAATATTAGTTTATTATTTAAATTTTTTAACATTCGTATCTGAAAATCTTCTATTCTTTGACAAAAACTTGGTCGTCCTGAAAAGGACGGTTGGGTATTTGTATGTACAAGTTGGCTCCGCTTTTAAAACGATTAAGCCTTCTTTTCGGTCTTCTTGGGCAACAAAACGGCCTGGATGTTGGGCAGTACTCCACCCTGGGCAATGGTGACACCGGAGAGCAGCTTGTTCAACTCCTCGTCGTTGCGGATGGCCAGCTGCAGATGACGCGGGATAATCCTAGTCTTCTTGTTATCACGGGCAGCATTGCCAGCCAACTCGAGAACCTCAGCGGCCAGATATTCCATCACGGCAGCTAGGTAAACTGGAGCGCCGGCACCAACACGCTCAGCATAGTTGCCCTTGCGGAGCAGACGGTGAATACGGCCCACTGGAAACTGAAGACCGGCACGGTTGGAGCGGGACTTTGCCTTTCCCTTCACTTTGCCACCTTTTCCACGACCAGACATTTTGCTTTACGAGTATTTCACTAGTTCACTTTACACACTGAAAACACTGAATGCTCGCCCAGCTTCTTTCTTCTTTCTTCTTTATTGTCAATTTTTCAAAATGGTTCAGTTTACATTTATAGGAGTAATACATGTGTGACAAATTTCATGCTTACAGCTACTTAAATTTATTTGTAGTTTAGCCCTGCGCTTATAGCTTTTCGGGGCAATTAGGCACTAGTTTTTTTTTTTACATTTGTACTTTTGTACTTATTTAAAAGGTTGTTTTGTATGAGTGTTTGTTCTTTAAGGGTTAGAGTGTTCAGGAAAAAATTTTTTTTTTTTTTTTTAAAAAACCTGAGATCGTGATTGTTGTTGTTTTGGTTTTGCTTATATCTAGTTCTTATATTATTAAGAGGGGTGGGGAGGGGGGCTATTTACATGTTCAGGGGTGGGGTATATATACAGGAGGATTTTAGTTTAACAGTTAAAAAATGTACATCGGTTTTATTATTGAGTGAGGTATATTAGACCTTCATTTGTGTTTAGCGATTGGAATTTCCTGTTATAAAATATAACTTTTCTATTCTGATCGTAAAGAATTCCACTAGAGTCTAGATGTCTTACAAAGTTTGCAGTGACTAGTTCAGTTGAGTGTCTATAAGGTATTTCGATTTGTTCGATCTTGTATTTTAAGATGAATTTTTCAAGTATTTTAAAAAGCATTTCGTCTAGCTTTTGGGTTTTGGTCATATTGTATAATTTTTTATTTGATAAATAATGTTGAGTTTCGGGATTTCTTTGTTGCCCGATAGAATTTCTGAGAGTGTGTCTTTCAAATTTTCGTAGGTGTTCCATTTGGGCAGAGCTTAGACTCATCCAAGCTACGTGTCCGTATAGTAGGATAGGTTGGATTAGCTTCTTGTAAGCTAGAGAGCGCAAGTATGTAATTTTGCTATGATTAGATGGATTAAATATTGGTTTAAAGATGTGATGTATTTCCTTCAATTTCATTGTAGCTTTTTGTAAGTTGTACTCGGTGTGTTCTTTGAAGTTTAGTTTTTCATCGTAGATTATGCCTAGGTACTTCAATTGTTTCTTGTTTTGGATCGGGGTATCGTAATAAATAAATAGTTTTGGATTAAACTTTTTGGCGCTCTTATAGAGGTTGCATGTTCTTGGGCCTTTGTAGATGGTGCTGACACATTTGGTGCTATTTAGTTTTAGATGCCATTTAGTGAAATATTCACATAGTGTGTCTAGAAATCTGTTCATTTCTGTTTCAGTTCGATGAACAGATCCGCCAGATCCCAGGAGGAGGATGTCATCAGCGTATATTAGTTGTTCTATTCGGGTAGTTGAAGTTGGGTCCGGGGATTCATATGATGGCATATCTGCTAGGTATATGTTGTAGAGTAAAGGGGCAAGTATTGAACCTTGTGGCACACCTGCTTGTATCAATCTAGTCATTGAATTTTCCGAGTTGTCAGGGCTGGTAACGCTAAAGGATCTGTCCGTTAAGTAGCTATGTATCAGCATTGTACTGTTGAGGGTAAATCGATAGATATTTTTCATTTTGTAGATTAGACCTTGTGTCCAAACAGTATCGAAGGCCTTCTCGAAGTCAAGCGCACAGGCTATTGTAGCTCGCCTACGGTAGATGTTTTCAAAGATGAAATTGTTAGCTGATATCAGAGCGTGGTTTAGGGTTGCGCCTTCTCGGAACCCATATTGTTCATTTTTCAGGGTATTTTTTGATTTTACTTGTTTAATTAGGTTTTTCATTATTATTTTTTCGAACAGCATACTGATTGCGGAGAGAATAGCTATAGGTCTATAGCTACGTAGGTGGTTTGGGTTAGAGTTTGGTTTTAGGATGGGGATGATTTTGCAGTGCTTCCAGTATAAGGGAAAGTAACTATGATTAATGCAGTGGTTGAAGATAATGCTTAAGTGCCTAAGCAGAGGTATATTAAAACATTTTAAAATGAAATTGCTGGTCATATCATGACCTAGACCTTTTTTGTTATTTTTACATTTCAGAATGTCGAGAAGCTCTTCAGCATTGGTAAACCCAAGTTCCTCAGAACCTTCCCATTCGCCTTCGGCTGTACTTTGATTATCGAAGGTTATTATGTGATTCGGTGGGGTAGAGGTTAGCTCAGTTATTGTAGATTCTATTTGTGAACGGTGTGCTCTGAGTGATTCGCTGCTTAAAGTCATGTCGTGATTTTGTTTGTGTGTTTGCTCGAAAGACCAAGCGAGAGCATTGACTTTAGCGAAGTCAGTTGTAAGTGTGGGAAAGGTGTGCTGGTCTATTGATATGTCTATGGAGTTCTTTTCATTATCGTTGAGTATTATGTGATGGCAAAACTGTTCTTGTTTCGGAATTTGAGGATTTATGTTTTTGATAGATTTATAGCTAATTTTGCTTGGGTTTATAGCTGCAAGCCTCTTGCCGATGATTTTAAGTTCAATTAGCTCTATGTGGTTTGAAATTTGTATGTCTATTTCTTTAATTGTTTGTTTGATTATTGTTTTTTCTTCTATTGTAAGGGAGGTTATTTTTCGATGTAGTGTTCGTCTTAGGGTTCGCTTCTCTTTTATTAGCTTTAAGCATGGTTTGCTCAGGTTAATTGTGTGCCGGTTTGGACTATTTGGTTTAATTTCTAGTTTTGGGATCACTAGGGGATTTTCCATGGTTTTAGCAATGGCGTCGGATAATGTTTTGATGTGGTTATCTATTTCTGGTGAAGTTATGTTTGTATCGATGGGGATGCTTGTAACGTTTTGTAGTATTAATTTGTTCCAGAGTAGTGGGTTGATTTTGTTGAAATTATATATTGATTTACTATCATTGTATACTAGCCGAGATTGTGCTATTTTTATTATAATTTGTATTGAGAAATGATCTGATGGAAAGTCTTTTATGACTCTGCAGCCTGATTCAATGGACGTTGTGGTTGAGGTTAGAAATAGGTCTATGGACGAGTCTGGTTTGTCATTTAGATTGGGTCGGGTTGGTTCATTTGATGAAAGAATGTTTAGGTTTAAGTTTCGGGAAATCCAGTTGTATAGCGTTGTTCCAGATTGGTTGCTGTGGCGAGGATTGTAGAATGGTTTGTTCCACGATGGATGTTTTGCGTTGAGATCACAGCCGATGATGATCTCGGAGCAATTTGGTATTACATTAAAGGACGTTATAAGATCATTAAGGTCCTGCACATGAAGCTTATCTTGTGGCCGATTATAGAGTGAGGCAAATATAATATTTTTTTCTCTGTTTTGCCGATCTCTGTAAGTTAGTTGAATTGCTACTGCCTCCATTGCAATCATTGGTTTTTGATGTAATTGTAGAAATTTCATGCCGTTTTTTACGCATATTCCTACCGACGTTCCTGGTTTCTGAGGTGATACATTGCGTCTTTTTGTGCCAGTATTTTGTCTAACGAAGGTGTAGTTTTTTAACAAGGCTGGGTTGTTTTGACTAAGGTGGTGTTCCGCAATTAGCATGACATCAGGTCGATGCGTGTTTAAGAAATGGTTAAGTTCATTACGTTTTCTTAGTTGCCTAATACCATTTACGTTGAGGAAAATACATTTTAAAGGCATTGTTACTGGGCGATTTGTAAGATAAAGTCTAATAAAATTTGTTTTTTTAGGCTTTCGTCATTGTTGTTAGGGTATTTTTTTATAGTATTTTGCATTATTTCAATGCATTGAACAATATTTTTCCCAAATAAATTTATGGAATCATTGTTTACGTCTTCAAATGTTAAAGCATTTATCTGTTTACAATTTTTCGACTTTATTACATTACCCATGTGTTGTTGTAGGGCTGGGCTTGTGGTTGCTATATTTGAATTAGATGCTTTTGTGGGGTTGGGATTAAATAATGAGGAGAAACTTCTTCCTTGGATTATTTTACTTTGATTAAAGGATTTGTTAATAATTTTAGTAGATTTATTTTTAGCTTCAGCTCGTTTGTATTTCAATTGGTCTAAGATTTCTATTCTTTTAGGACATATTTTGGCATTAGTATAAGTTTTATTGGTCGGATTTTTGAATAGTTATTTTCCAGAGGACTTCCTTAAATTGTTTAACGGACAGAATTATAAGCTCTGGTACTGATTCGGCTAGGGCTTTTTTAATTTCCGATTCCTCATATACGCTAGGAGGGAGTTTTTTCAGAATAACCGTATGAGGTTTTAATTGTTTGGGAGTGTACGTGAAATAGCGGGTGTTACGTTCAGTTAAAAGTGTCTTGGTTTTCTCAAACTCTTCTATGGAGAAAAGTTTAATATTTGTCCTATTTTTGTTAATAATGTTTAGTACAAAGTCTTCCGGCTTAATTATAGTTTTCAGACATAATTGTAAAAGTTTTGGATTTTGGTTAAAAACTACAATAACTGGTAAGTTTTTTACTTGCTTACATACTGGAGGTGTTGGAGTCACAGATGATGTCGCAGTCGCTGCTGTCATCTTCGATTGTTTTTTGTTGGTGATCGGCTTTCCGAGCCTGGGAAAGTCCTGGTTGTTCTTGTTGACGTCGTTGTTTAACAAAGCAAATTTGTTGTTCTTGATGGCTGCTGATTCGGTACGTTCGTCCTTCAGGCGCTGATTTTCTTGACGGAGGATGGTTAATTCCTCCATTATGCTGTCTAGCTGTTCTTTGGTGATGAGGGTTTTGGGTTCTTCCTCGTCTTCCCCCTCACTTTCGTAAGAGTCTTCTGAGTAGTCCTCTTCTTCACTGTTCTCAGATGAACGGTTTTTTTCGCGCTGGCGCTTTATGGAGCTTAAGTCGATCTCCATTTTCAAAATGTTGGAGGTATTGGGCTCAGGTGATGATGTTGGATCCATATTATTTGTAGCCAAGGACATATTAATCGGCTCGATTGAGGCACGATGAATTTTTTTTGCAGTTTTAGTGTATGGGATCTTTTTTTGTTTAAAGGACACTTTATGGGGCTGGCATTTTTTGCTTATTTTTGCTTTGGCAAGTTGTTGTCTAAATCTTTCGATCACTGAGGGATCCACTTTGAACTTTCGATTTTTTTTTGTTTGTTTGGATTCAGTCACTATCTGATTTGATTCAGTCACTATCTGATTTAATTCAGTCACTATCTGTGCTTTTTTGCGGGAAAATTGAACTTTTCTGAGAAGTTTCTCTTTTCATGGAACTGGCGTTTTTTCTTAGAAGCCTTCTTGGCTCTTCACTTTGCCACCTTTTCCACGACCAGACATTTTGCTTTACGAGTATTTCACTAGTTCACTTTACACACTGAAAACACTGAATGCTCGCCCAGCCCCGGGTAGCCACATATTTATACTTTTTCGTCTGCCTGCGCGTTCAATTAGGGGTGGGTGCCTTAGACCTGAAAACGTTGCTCGAAAAAAAGTATAAGGCTGAACACGCCGGGGCACCACTATGATCAGTGAATTGTGTTTGTGAAGTGAATAATGCCGCCGAAAACTAGTGGAAAGGCAGCCAAGAAGGCTGGCAAGGCCCAGAAGAACATCACCAAGACCGACAAGAAGAAGAAGCGCAAGAGGAAGGAGAGCTACGCCATCTACATTTACAAGGTCCTGAAGCAGGTCCATCCTGACACTGGCATTTCGTCGAAGGCGATGAGCATCATGAACAGCTTTGTGAATGATATTTTCGAGCGCATTGCTGCCGAGGCCTCTCGTCTGGCTCACTACAACAAGCGCTCGACTATCACCAGTCGGGAAATCCAAACGGCTGTTCGCCTGCTCCTGCCCGGAGAGTTGGCCAAGCACGCCGTCAGTGAGGGTACCAAGGCTGTCACCAAGTACACCAGCTCCAAGTAATTTCTCTTGCTACGGATGCGGAGAAATATCCAAAACGGCCCTTTTCAGGGCCACAACACATTTTACCAAAGATCAAACATTTTCAATATACCATTTGCCATCAAATATGAAATGATTAAATTCGTGATATAAGTTGAATTGGTACACCTTGGTGCACCAACTATTTTAAGGACTTATTCTGGAGCTCAATATTGTAATTTTAACATCTATTTACAAAGAATAGTATGTCAGAGCTGATATAGTAACACGTCTACTTATAATAACATTTACTATTAATAATAATTTAACAAAAATGCTACCAGCCACTAAAGTAAATGTACACTGTTTTCAATTGAAAGTTTCTTTCTCTTGCTAACGAACGTTGTAGCCCTGAAAAGGGCTTGTTAAACTAATTTCAGATTTCGAAATCTAAAATTGCGATTGCGAGCGTGTACCAGATACTGTACTTTTTCACAATTTACTTCTTTGCAGCCGTAGTCTTGGCTTTTGGCTTCTTAGCGGTAGCAGGAGCAGCTGCTTTCTTCACCGCCTTTTTGGGTTTAGCAGACGCCGCTGGCTTGGCTTTTGGTGCTTTGGCCGCCTTCGGCTTCGCTGCCGTCGACTTGGCCTTTGTTGCTGCTGGCTTTGCCTTTACGGTTCCAGTTTTCTTGGCATCCTTAGCCTTTGCCTTCTCCGTTTTCTTCTTCTCAGCGGTCTTTTTGGTGGCCGCAGCCTTCTTAGCCTTGGGCTTCTTGTCGGCAGCTCCGGCGGCAGCTTTCTTGGCGGTGGATCCGGTCTTCTTGGCAGCTACCTTCTTGGATTTCACTTTCTTCTCAGCAGAAGCAACCTTTGGCTTCGGATCCTTCTTGGCGGAGGCCGACAGTTTAAATGATCCAGACGCACCCTTTCCCTTTGTTTGGATCAGCTTTCCATTGACAACAGCGGATTTCAAGTACTTCTTGATGAACGGAGCCAACTTCTGGGCATCACATTTGTAAGTGGCAGTGATATATTTCTTGATTGCCAGAAGCGATGAGCCGCCACGCTCCTTCAAATTCTTGATGGAGGCGTCTACCATTTGCTGAGTTGGCGGATGCGATGGCGGGGCAGTGGCCTTCTTTGCCTTGGTAGCAGCAGATCCAGATGCCTTTTTGGCGGCCACCTTCTTCTCAACTGGCGCTGGTGGGGCAGCCACTGGGGAAGCGGACGTTGCAACTGCAGAATCAGACATTATTCTTCACTGAAATACACTTTTTTGTTTCGAAAATGGCGCGCGCGCTTGTTGCCGACCTCCTTCGTTCGGATGAGAATCGAGGAGGAGAGCACTTTAACTGTGGGTCTGCCATCAGTCATTTGCTCTGCCGGTGTTTACGTGAAGTGCAAACTTATTTTCTTATTTTCAGTGCTTAAGATTTTTAATCGAAGTTATGTTTTTATTGTTATACATTCTTAAATGATTAATGAAGTAATTAGCGTTTTCGAAATGTTAGTATGTTGTTTTTGTTACTTTTTATTGCTCCATGAAGTTCAACATTGACATTTGTTGCATGAACATTTTTTTTTAAAACCAATTTTAAAATAAGAAATCCTAGAAATATTTTAAATAATGTTAATAAAAAATAAAATTCAAACCTTTAACTTAATGAAATACTAAAAATATATTCACTTATCATTCATTTAGGTATTTTATTACTTGTTTCAAGTTGTCCCTTGGCTACGTTCAAAGTTGAATATCGGACTGCTTTAGGGAAAAGTTTTCTGACTGTTAAAAATATAAATCTCATCAAATATTATATTTATTCGCTATTTTAATAAATAAATTATGTCTTTGCATAAGCCAATTTAACTTTTCAGGCCTTATTATAGATAGTTTTTATTAATTTAGATACTTTCCGTCCCATATATGAATCACGTTAGGGCCGCACTCAATTTAACATTAAACAAAAAATATAAAATTTATACTTTTGAATTTTATTTTTCTTTTATATAATAAATAATGCATTCAATTATGTAACTGCGTAGTTTTCAGACTGTTTTTATTCATTTTTCTACTTTTTACTGATGTTGGAGTGTCTAATACTGAGCGTTCATATTACTGCATGAACTTCAACATTGACATTTGTTGCATGAACACCTTTCTTAAAAACCCATTTTAAAATAAGAAATCTTGGAAATATTTTAAATAATGTTAATAAAAAATAAAATTCAAACCTTTAACTTAATGAAATACTGAAAATATATTCACTTATCATTCATTTAGGTATTTTATTACTTGTTTCAAGTTGTCCCTTGGCTACGTTCAAAGTTGAATATCGGACTGCTTTAGGGAAAAGTTTTCTGACTGTTAAAAATAGAAATCTCATCAAATATTATATTTATTCGCTATTTTAATAAATAAATGATGTCTTTGCATAAGCCAATTTAACTTTTCAGGCCTTATTATAGATAGTTTTTATTAATTTGGATACTTTCCGTCCCATATATGAATCACGTTAGGGCCGCACTCAATTTAACATTAAACAAAAAATATAAAATCTATATTTTTGAATGATCTTTTTCTTTTATAAAATAAATAATGCATTCAATTATGTAACTGCGTAGTTTTCAGACTGTTGTTAATAATTTTTCTATTTTTCACTGAGGTTGGAATGTCTAAGACTGAGCGTCAAAATCTGCCGAAATATAAAAACATAATGTATTAATAATACTTAATAAAACACATATTGTAACCTTTGCTTTTCTTTTTCTTCATGTTCCTAAATAATGTTGTCCTTAGTTAGTTTAACTTTCCAGGAATTTTAATAAATAATTTGTTCCACATGTTCATGTTAAAGTAAAATTATAAAATATGTTTTTCTTAATATTATATGTTTTATTTAATAAAATAAATGAATAATAAATTAAGTTAAGTTATATTCAGACCGTATTTGATAGTTTTTCTATTTTTTTAGATGTTTCAAAGTAATACCATGCTTGCCCCATCTTAGCTTTCCCTTCAAAAGTCTCACCAGTAAAGGGTATAGCAGTAATGGTCACGATAAAAATTAATATCTCATTGAACGTAATTTGTGGTCCTGAAAAGGACCGATTTGTACAAAGTATGTTAGTGCATTGGCAGCCAGTTGAAGCCGTCTCAACTTAAGCACGCTCGCCGCGAATGCGTCGGGCCAACTGGATGTCCTTGGGCATGATGGTGACACGCTTGGCATGAATGGCGCACAAGTTGGTATCTTCAAAAAGACCAACCAGATAAGCTTCGCTAGCTTCCTGCAGAGCCATCACCGCCGAGCTCTGGAATCGCAGGTCAGTTTTGAAGTCCTGAGCGATTTCACGCACCAGACGCTGGAAAGGCAGTTTGCGGATCAGCAGCTCGGTACTCTTCTGGTAGCGACGGATCTCACGCAGGGCAACAGTTCCAGGGCGATAGCGATGGGGCTTCTTCACGCCTCCGGTGGCTGGGGCACTCTTACGAGCGGCCTTAGTAGCCAGTTGTTTGCGTGGCGCCTTGCCACCAGTCGATTTGCGAGCGGTCTGCTTGGTACGGGCCATTTTCGAATTCACTGCTGTTCACTTCACGTTTCAAAATACAATAACCGATCGCAGCATTTGCTACCTACTTATATAGCAAAACGAGGAGGGTTGAAAAGAGAGAGAAGCAGAGGCCATCTCATTGGTGAGCGGAGAGCGAGACGAACAGATCGTTCGGACTCGCTCGTGTTTTTGCCATTTTAGGTATAAATAGGGGCACGCCGACAATTTGGAATTAGTTCTTCAGTGACTTTCGTTTCGTTTCGTGCAGTGTTGCAGTGTGTTAACAGTAGAAAAGAGTGAAAAATGACTGGTCGCGGTAAAGGAGGCAAAGGCTTGGGAAAAGGAGGCGCCAAGCGTCATCGCAAAGTGCTGCGTGATAACATCCAGGGCATTACGAAGCCAGCTATCCGCCGTTTGGCTCGTCGTGGCGGTGTAAAGCGCATCTCTGGACTCATTTACGAGGAAACGCGTGGCGTTCTGAAGGTGTTCTTGGAGAACGTTATCCGTGATGCCGTCACCTACACCGAACACGCAAAGAGGAAGACCGTCACAGCCATGGATGTTGTGTACGCCCTGAAGAGGCAAGGCCGCACCCTGTACGGCTTCGGCGGTTAAAAAACTATTACAGCTCGTACTTTATTCAGCAATCGGTCCTTTTCAGGACCACCATTAAATTAGCGAAAGGAGACTGATTTTCAATAGTAGTATACTAATAATACAAGTTCCAGTGGTAATAAATGTGCTCGAAAATAATCGGTCACAGAAATATTAAACTGCATATGCTCATGAGCTAGATGTATTTTGTGCATACTGTACTGCTGGAGTATACAGCGTAAACGGCAATTCGGTACCACTATACGATGATTAGTGAGTCTGCAATGCAATCTTAGAATATTCTAGACAGTATTAAATTTTAAACATTTATGTATATCCTGTAGTACTCGACAACTCATACATACAATGACTGACTCATACATCAGCTTAAATTAAATTTAAAACTAAAATATATACCATTTGCTTTAACTGAATTTACTCAAGTAAATTTCCGATGTTATATTTCAGTTTAATATTAGTTTATTATTTAAATTTTTTAACATTCGTATCTGAAAATCTTCTATTCTTTGGCAAAAACTTGGTCGTCCTGAAAAGGACGGTTGGGTATTTGTATGTACAAGTTGGCTCCGCTTTTAAAACGATTAAGCCTTCTTTTCGGTCTTCTTGGGCAACAGAACGGCCTGGATGTTGGGCAGTACTCCACCCTGGGCAATGGTGACACCGGAGAGCAGCTTGTTCAACTCCTCGTCGTTGCGGATGGCCAGCTGCAGATGACGCGGGATAATCCTAGTCTTCTTGTTATCACGGGCAGCATTGCCAGCCAACTCGAGAACCTCAGCGGCCAGATATTCCATCACGGCAGCTAGGTAAACTGGAGCGCCGGCACCAACACGCTCAGCATAGTTGCCCTTGCGGAGCAGACGGTGAATACGGCCCACTGGAAACTGAAGACCGGCACGGTTGGAGCGGGACTTTGCCTTTCCCTTCACTTTGCCACCTTTTCCACGACCAGACATTTTGCTTTACGAGTATTTCACTAGTTCACTTTACACACTGAAAACACTGAATGCTCGCCCAGCCCCGGGTAGCCACATATTTATACTTTTTCGTCTGCCTGCGCGTTCAATTAGGGGTGGGTGCCTTAGACCTGAAAACGTTGCTCGAAAAAAAGTATAAGGCTGAACACGCCGGGGCACCACTATGATCAGTGAATTGTGTTTGTGAAGTGAATAATGCCGCCGAAAACTAGTGGAAAGGCAGCCAAGAAGGCTGGCAAGGCCCAGAAGAACATCACCAAGACCGACAAGAAGAAGAAGCGCAAGAGGAAGGAGAGCTACGCCATCTACATTTACAAGGTCCTGAAGCAGGTCCATCCTGACACTGGCATTTCGTCGAAGGCGATGAGCATCATGAACAGCTTTGTGAATGATATTTTCGAGCGCATTGCTGCCGAGGCCTCTCGTCTGGCTCACTACAACAAGCGCTCGACTATCACCAGTCGGGAAATCCAAACGGCTGTTCGCCTGCTCCTGCCCGGAGAGTTGGCCAAGCACGCCGTCAGTGAGGGTACCAAGGCTGTCACCAAGTACACCAGCTCCAAGTAATTTCTCTTGCTACGGATGCGAAGAAATATCCAAAACGGCCCTTTTCAGGGCCACAACACATTTTACCAAAGATCAAACATTTTCAATATACCATTTGCCATCAAATATGAAATGATTAAATTCGTGATATAAGTTGAATTGGTACACCTTGGTGCACCAACTATTTTAAGGACTTATTCTGGAGCTCAATATTGTAATTTTAACATCTATTTACAAAGAATAGTATGTCAGAGCTGATATAGTAACACGTCTACTTATAATAACATTTACTATTAATAATAATTTAACAAAAATGCTACCAGCCACTAAAGTAAATGTACACTGTTTTCAATTGAAAGTTTCTTTCTCTTGCTAACGAACGTTGTAGCCCTGAAAAGGGCTTGTTAAACTAATTTCAGATTTCGAAATCTAAAATTGCGATTGCGAGCGTGTACCAGATACTGTACTTTTTCACAATTTACTTCTTTGCAGCCGTAGTCTTGGCTTTTGGCTTCTTAGCGGTAGCAGGAGCAGCTGCTTTCTTCACCGCCTTTTTGGGTTTAGCAGACGCCGCTGGCTTGGCTTTTGGTGCTTTGGCCGCCTTCGGCTTCGCTGCCGTCGACTTGGCCTTTGTTGCTGCTGGCTTTGCCTTTACGGTTCCAGTTTTCTTGGCATCCTTAGCCTTTGCCTTCTCCGTTTTCTTCTTCTCAGCGGTCTTTTTGGTGGCCGCAGCCTTCTTAGCCTTGGGCTTCTTGTCGGCAGCTCCGGCGGCAGCTTTCTTGGCGGTGGATCCGGTCTTCTTGGCAGCTACCTTCTTGGATTTCACTTTCTTCTCAGCAGAAGCAACCTTTGGCTTCGGATCCTTCTTGGCGGAGGCCGACAGTTTAAATGATCCAGACGCACCCTTTCCCTTTGTTTGGATCAGCTTTCCATTGACAACAGCGGATTTCAAGTACTTCTTGATGAACGGAGCCAACTTCTGGGCATCACATTTGTAAGTGGCAGTGATATATTTCTTGATTGCCAGAAGCGATGAGCCGCCACGCTCCTTCAAATTCTTGATGGAGGCGTCTACCATTTGCTGAGTTGGCGGATGCGATGGCGGGGCAGTGGCCTTCTTTGCCTTGGTAGCAGCAGATCCAGATGCCTTTTTGGCGGCCACCTTCTTCTCAACTGGCGCTGGTGGGGCAGCCACTGGGGAAGTGGACGTTGCAACTGCAGAATCAGACATTATTCTTCACTGAAATACACTTTTTTGTTTCGAAAATGGCGCGCGCGCTTGTTGCCGACCTCCTTCGTTCGGATGAGAATCGAGGAGGAGAGCACTTTAACTGTGGGTCTGCCATCAGTCATTTGCTCTGCCGGTGTTTACGTGAAGTGCAAACTTATTTTCTTATTTTCAGTGCTTAAGATTTTTAATCGAAGTTATGTTTTTATTGTTATACATTCTTAAATGATTAATGAAGTAATTAGCGTTTTCGAAATGTTAGTATGTTGTTTTTGTTACTTTTTATTGCTCCATGAAGTTCAACATTGACATTTGTTGCATGAACATTTTTTTTAAAAACCAATTTTAAAATAAGAAATCCTAGAAATATTTTAAATAATGTTAATAAAAAATAAAATTCAAACCTTTAACTTAATGAAATACTAAAAATATATTCACTTATCATTCATTTAGGTATTTTATTACTTGTTTCAAGTTGTCCCTTGGCTACGTTCAAAGTTGAATATCGGACTGCTTTAGGGAAAAGTTTTCTGACTGTTAAAAATATAAATCTCATCAAATATTATATTTATTCGCTATTTTAATAAATAAATGATGTCTTTGCATAAGCCAATTTAACTTTTCAGGCCTTATTATAGATAGTTTTTATTAATTTGGATACTTTCCGTCCCATATATGAATCACGTTAGGGCCGCACTCAATTTAACATTAAACAAAAAATATAAAATTTATACTTTTGAATTTTATTTTTCTTTTATATAATAAATAATGCATTCAATTATGTAACTGCGTAGTTTTCAGACTGTTTTTATTCATTTTTCTACTTTTTAATGATGTTGGAATGTCTAATACTGAGCGTTCATATTACTGCATGAACTTCAACATTGACATTTGTTGCATGAACACCTTTCTTAAAAACCCATTTTAAAATAAGAAATCTTGGAAATATTTTAAATAATGTTAATAAAAAATAAAATTCAAACCTTATATTTAATTAAATACCACAAATATATTTACGTATCATTAATTTAGGTATTTTATCACTTGTTTCAAGTTGTCCCTTGGCTACGTTCAAAGTTAAATATCGGACTGCTTTAGGGAAAAGTTTTCTGACTGTTAAAAATATGAATCTCATGAAATATTATATTTATTCGCTATTTTAATAAATAAATGATGTCTTTGCATAAGCCAATTTAACTTTTCAGGCCTTATTATAGATAGTTTTTATAAATTTGAATACTTTCCGTCCCATATATGAATCACGTTAGGGCCGCACTCAATTTAACATTAAACAAAAAACATAAAATTTATATTTTTGAATGATCTTTTTCTTTTATATAATAAATAATACATTCATTAGTGTAACTGCGTAGTTTTCTGACTGTTGTTAATAATTTTTCTATTTTTTATTGATGTCAGAATGTCTAATACTGAGCGTTCATATTACTGCATGAACTTGAACATTGACATTTGTTGCATGAACACCCTTCTTAAGAACCCATTTTAAAATCAGAAATCCTAGAAATATTTTAAATAATGTTAATAAAAAATAAAATTCAAACTTTTAACTTAATGAAATACTAAAAATATATTCACTTATCATTCATTTAGGTATTTTATTACTTGTTTCAAGTTGTCCCTTGGGTACGTTCAAAGTTGAATATCGGACTGTCTTAGGGAAAAGTTTTCTGACTGTTAAAAATATAAATCTCATCAAATATTATATTTATTCGCTATTTTAATAAATAAATTATGTCTTTGCATAAGCCAATTTAACTTTTCAGGCCTTATTATAGATAGTTTTTATTAATTTAGATACTTTCCGTCCCATATATGAATCACGTTAGGGCCGCACTCAATTTAACATTAAACAAAAAATATAAAATTTATACTTTTGAATTTTATTTTTCTTTTATATAATAAATAATGCATTCAATTATGTAACTGCGTAGTTTTCAGACTGTTTTTATTCATTTTTCTACTTTTTACTGATGTTGGAGTGTCTAATACTGAGCGTTCATATTACTGCATGAACTTCAACATTGACATTTGTTGCATGAACACCTTTCTTAAAAACCCATTTTAAAATAAGAAATCTTGGAAATATTTTAAATAATGTTAATAAAAAATAAAATTCAAACCTTATATTTAATTAAGTACCACAAATATATTTACGTATCATTAATTTAGGTATTTTATCACTTGTTTCAAGTTGTCCCTTGGCTACGTTCAAAGTTAAATATCGGACTGCTTTAGGGAATAGTTTTCTGACTGTTAAAAATATGAATCTCATGAAATATTATATTTATTCGCTATTTTAATAAATAAATGATGTCTTTGCATAAGCCAATTTAACTTTTCAGGCCTTATTATAGATAGTTTTTATAAATTTGAATACTTTCCGTCCCATATATGAATCACGTTAGGGCCGCACTCAATTTAACATTAAACAAAAAACATAAAATTTATATTTTTGAATGATCTTTTTCTTTTATATAATAAATAATACATTCATTAGTGTAACTGCGTAGTTTTCCGACTGTTGTTAATAATTTTTCTATTTTTCACTGAGGTTGGAATGTCTAAGACTGAGCGTCAAAATCTGCCGAAATATAAAAACATAATGTATTAATAATACTTAATAAAACACATATTGTAACCTTTGTTTTTCTTTTTCTTCATGTTCCTAAATAATGTTGTCCTTAGTTAGTTTAACTTTCCAGGAATTTTAATAAATAATTTGTTCCACATGTTCATGTTAAAGTAAAATTATAAAATATGTATTTCTTAATATTATATGTTTTATTAAATAAAATAAATGAATAGTAAATTAAGTTAAGTTATATTCAGACCGTATTTGATAGTTTTTCTATTTTTTTAGATGTTTCAAAGTAATACCATGCTTGCCCCATCTTAGCTTTCCCTTCAAAAGTCTCACCAGTAAAGGGTATAGCAGTAATGGTCACGATAAAAATTAATATCTCATTGAACGTAATTTGTGGTCCTGAAAAGGACCGATTTGTACAAAGTATGTTAGTGCATTGGCAGGCAGTTGAAGCCGTCTCAACTTAAGCACGCTCGCCGCGAATGCGTCGGGCCAACTGGATGTCCTTGGGCATGATGGTGACACGCTTGGCATGAATGGCGCACAAGTTGGTATCTTCAAAAAGACCAACCAGATAAGCTTCGCTAGCTTCCTGCAGAGCCATCACCGCCGAGCTCTGGAATCGCAGGTCAGTTTTGAAGTCCTGAGCGATTTCACGCACCAGACGCTGGAAAGGCAGTTTGCGGATCAGCAGCTCGGTACTCTTCTGGTAGCGACGGATCTCACGCAGGGCAACAGTTCCAGGGCGATAGCGATGGGGCTTCTTCACGCCTCCGGTGGCTGGGGCACTCTTACGAGCGGCCTTAGTAGCCAGTTGTTTGCGTGGCGCCTTGCCACCAGTCGATTTGCGAGCGGTCTGCTTGGTACGGGCCATTTTCGAATTCACTGCTGTTCACTTCACGTTTCAAAATACAATAACCGATCGCAGCATTTGCTACCTACTTATATAGCAAAACGAGGAGGGTTGAAAAGAGAGAGAAGCAGAGGCCATCTCATTGGTGAGCGGAGAGCGAGACGAACAGATCGTTCGGACTCGCTCGTGTTTTTGCCATTTTAGGTATAAATAGGGGCACGCCGACAATTTGGAATTAGTTCTTCAGTGACTTTCGTTTCGTGCAGTGTTGCAGTGTGTTAACAGTAGAAAAGAGTGAAAAATGACTGGTCGCGGTAAAGGAGGCAAAGGCTTGGGAAAAGGAGGCGCCAAGCGTCATCGCAAAGTGCTGCGTGATAACATCCAGGGCATTACGAAGCCAGCTATCCGCCGTTTGGCTCGTCGTGGCGGTGTAAAGCGCATCTCTGGACTCATTTACGAGGAAACGCGTGGCGTTCTGAAGGTGTTCTTGGAGAACGTTATCCGTGATGCCGTCACCTACACCGAACACGCAAAGAGGAAGACCGTCACAGCCATGGATGTTGTGTACGCCCTGAAGAGGCAAGGCCGCACCCTGTACGGCTTCGGCGGTTAAAAAACTATTACAGCTCGTACTTTATTCAGCAATCGGTCCTTTTCAGGACCACCATTAAATTAGCGAAAGGAGACTGATTTTCAATAGTAGTATACTAATAATACAAGTTCCAGTGGTAATAAATGTGCTCGAAAATAATAGGTCACAGAAATATTAAACTGCATATGCTCATGAGCTAGATGTATTTTGTGCATACTGTACTGCTGGAGTATACAGCGTAAACGGCAATTCGGTACCACTATACGATGAGTCTGCAATGCAATCTTAGAATATTCTAGACAGTAATACATTTTAAACATTTATGTATATCCTGTAGTACTCGACAACTCATACATACAATGACTGACTCATACATCAGCTTAAATTAAATTTAAAACTAAAATATATACCATTTGCTTTAACTGAATTTACTCAAGTAAATTTCCGATGTTATATTTCAGTTTAATATTAGTTTATTATTTAAATTTTTTAACATTCGTATCTGAAAATCTTCTATTCTTTGGCAAAAACTTGGTCGTCCTGAAAAGGACGGTTGGGTATTTGTATGTACAAGTTGGCTCCGCTTTTAAAACGATTAAGCCTTCTTTTCGGTCTTCTTGGGCAACAGAACGGCCTGGATGTTGGGCAGTACTCCACCCTGGGCAATGGTGACACCGGAGAGCAGCTTGTTCAACTCCTCGTCGTTGCGGATGGCCAGCTGCAGATGACGCGGGATAATCCTAGTCTTCTTGTTATCACGGGCAGCATTGCCAGCCAACTCGAGAACCTCAGCGGCCAGATATTCCATCACGGCAGCTAGGTAAACTGGAGCGCCGGCACCAACACGCTCAGCATAGTTGCCCTTGCGGAGCAGACGGTGAATACGGCCCACTGGAAACTGAAGACCGGCACGGTTGGAGCGGGACTTTGCCTTTCCCTTCACTTTGCCACCTTTTCCACGACCAGACATTTTGCTTTACGAGTATTTCACTAGTTCACTTTACACACTGAAAACACTGAATGCTCGCCCAGCCCCGGGTAGCCACATATTTATACTTTTTCGTCTGCCTGCGCGTTCAATTAGGGGTGGGTGCCTTAGACCTGAAAACGTTGCTCGAAAAAAAGTATAAGGCTGAACACGCCGGGGCACCACTATGATCAGTGAATTGTGTTTGTGAAATTATAAGTGAAGTGAATAATGCCGCCGAAAACTAGTGGAAAGGCAGCCAAGAAGGCTGGCAAGGCCCAGAAGAACATCACCAAGACCGACAAGAAGAAGAAGCGCAAGAGGAAGGAGAGCTACGCCATCTACATTTACAAGGTCCTGAAGCAGGTCCATCCTGACACTGGCATTTCGTCGAAGGCGATGAGCATCATGAACAGCTTTGTGAATGATATTTTCGAGCGCATTGCTGCCGAGGCCTCTCGTCTGGCTCACTACAACAAGCGCTCGACTATCACCAGTCGGGAAATCCAAACGGCTGTTCGCCTGCTCCTGCCCGGAGAGTTGGCCAAGCACGCCGTCAGTGAGGGTACCAAGGCTGTCACCAAGTACACCAGCTCCAAGTAATTTCTCTTGCTACGGATGCGGAGAAATATCCAAAACGGCCCTTTTCAGGGCCACAACACATTTTACCAAAGATCAAACATTTTCAATATACCATTTGCCATCAAATATGAAATGATTAAATTCGTGATATAAGTTGAATTGGTACACCTTGGTGCACCAACTATTTTAAGGACTTATTCTGGAGCTCAATATTGTAATTTTAACATCTATTTACAAAGAATAGTATGTCAGAGCTGATATAGTAACACGTCTACTTATAATAACATTTACTATTAATAATAATTTAACAAAAATGCTACCAGCCACTAAAGTAAATGTACACTGTTTTCAATTGAAAGTTTCTTTCTCTTGCTAATGAACGTTGTAGCCCTGAAAAGGGCTTGTTAAACTAATTTCAGATTTCGAAATCTAAAATTGCGATTGCGAGCGTGTACCAGATACTGTACTTTTTCACAATTTACTTCTTTGCAGCCGTAGTCTTGGCTTTTGGCTTCTTAGCGGTAGCAGGAGCAGCTGCTTTCTTCACCGCCTTTTTGGGTTTAGCAGACGCCGCTGGCTTGGCTTTTGGTGCTTTGGCCGCCTTCGGCTTCGCTGCCGTCGACTTGGCCTTTGTTGCTGCTGGCTTTGCCTTTACGGTTCCAGTTTTCTTGGCATCCTTAGCCTTTGCCTTCTCCGTTTTCTTCTTCTCAGCGGTCTTTTTGGTGGCCGCAGCCTTCTTAGCCTTGGGCTTCTTGTCGGCAGCTCCGGCGGCAGCTTTCTTGGCGGTGGATCCGGTCTTCTTGGCAGCTACCTTCTTGGATTTCACTTTCTTCTCAGCAGAAGCAACCTTTGGCTTCGGATCCTTCTTGGCGGAGGCCGACAGTTTAAATGATCCAGACGCACCCTTTCCCTTTGTTTGGATCAGCTTTCCATTGACAACAGCGGATTTCAAGTACTTCTTGATGAACGGAGCCAACTTCTGGGCATCACATTTGTAAGTGGCAGTGATATATTTCTTGATTGCCAGAAGCGATGAGCCGCCACGCTCCTTCAAATTCTTGATGGAGGCGTCTACCATTTGCTGAGTTGGCGGATGCGATGGCGGGGCAGTGGCCTTCTTTGCCTTGGTAGCAGCAGATCCAGATGCCTTTTTGGCGGCCACCTTCTTCTCAACTGGCGCTGGTGGGGCAGCCACTGGGGAAGTGGACGTTGCAACTGCAGAATCAGACATTATTCTTCACTGAAATACACTTTTTTGTTTCGAAAATGGCGCGCGCGCTTGTTGCCGACCTCCTTCGTTCGGATGAGAATCGAGGAGGAGAGCACTTTAACTGTGGGTCTGCCATCAGTCATTTGCTCTGCCGGTGTTTACGTGAAGTGCAAACTTATTTTCTTATTTTCAGTGCTTAAGATTTTTAATCGAAGTTATGTTTTTATTGTTATACATTCTTAAATGATTAATGAAGTAATTAGCGTTTTCGAAATGTTAGTATGTTGTTTTTGTTACTTTTTATTGCTCCATGAAGTTCAACATTGACATTTGTTGCATGAACATTTTTTTAAAAACCAATTTTAAAATAAGAAATCCTAGAAATATTTTAAATAATGTTAATAAAAAATAAAATTCAAACCTTTAACTTAATGAAATACTAAAAATATATTCACTTATCATTCATTTAGGTATTTTATTACTTGTTTCAAGTTGTCCCTTGGCTACGTTCAAAGTTGAATATCGGACTGCTTTAGGGAAAAGTTTTCTGACTGTTAAAAATATAAATCTCATCAAATATTATATTTATTCGCTATTTTAATAAATAAATGATGTCTTTGCATAAGCCAATTTAACTTTTCAGGCCTTATTATAGATAGTTTTTATTAATTTGGATACTTTCCGTCCATACATATATGATTCATAAATCACGTTAGGGCCGCACTCAATTTAACATTAAACAAAAAATATAAAATTTATACTTTTGAATTTTATTTTTCTTTTATATAATAAATAATGCATTCAATTATGTAACTGCGTAGTTTTCAGACTGTTTTTATTCATTTTTCTACTTTTTACTGATGTTGGAATGTCTAATACTGAGCGTTCATATTACTGCATGAACTTCAACATTGACATTTGTTGCATGAACACCTTTCTTAAAAACCCATTTTAAAATAAGAAATCTTGGAAATATTTTAAATAATGTTAATAAAAAATAAAATTGAAACCTTATATTTAATTAAGTACCACAAATATATTTACGTATCATTAATTTAGGTATTTTATCACTTGTTTCAAGTTGTCCCTTGGCTACGTTCAAAGTTAAATATCGGACTGCTTTAGGGAATAGTTTTCTGGCTGTTAAAAATATGAATCTCATGAAATATTATATTTATTCGCTATTTTAATAAATAAATGATGTCTTTGCATAAGCCAATTTAACTTTTCAGGCCTTATTATAGATAGTTTTTATAAATTTGAATACTTTCCGTCCCATATATGAATCACGTTAGGGCCGCACTCAATTTAACATTAAACAAAAAACATAAAATTTATATTTTTGAATGATCTTTTTCTTTTATAAAATAAATAATGCATTCAATTATGTAACTGCGTAGTTTTCAGACTGTTGTTAATAATTTTTCTATTTTTCACTGAGGTTGGAATGTCTAAGACTGAGCGTCAAAATCTGCCGAAATATAAAAACATAATGTATTAATAATACTTAATAAAACATATATTGTAACCCTTGTTTTTCTTTTTCTTCATGTTCCTAAATAATGTTGTCCTTACTTAGTTAGTTTAACTTTCCAGGAATTTTAATAAATAATTTGTTCCACATGTTCATGTTAAAGTAAAATTATAAAATATGTTTTTCTTAATATTATATGTTTTATTTAATAAAATAAATGAATAATAAATTAAGTTAAGTTATATTCAGACCGTATTTGATAGTTTTTCTATTTTTTTTAGATGTTTCAAAGTAATACCATGCTTGCCCCATCTTAGCTTTCCCTTCAAAAGTCTCACCAGTAAAGGGTATAGCAGTAATGGTCACGATAAAAATTAATATCTCATTGAACGTAATTTGTGGTCCTGAAAAGGACCGATTTGTACAAAGTATGTTAGTGCATTGGCAGGCAGTTGAAGCCGTCTCAACTTAAGCACGCTCGCCGCGAATGCGTCGGGCCAACTGGATATCCTTGGGCATGATGGTGACACGCTTGGCATGAATGGCGCACAAGTTGGTATCTTCAAAAAGACCAACCAGATAAGCTTCGCTAGCTTCCTGCAGAGCCATCACCGCCGAGCTCTGGAATCGCAGGTCAGTTTTGAAGTCCTGAGCGATTTCACGCACCAGACGCTGGAAAGGCAGTTTGCGGATCAGCAGCTCGGTACTCTTCTGGTAGCGACGGATCTCACGCAGGGCAACAGTTCCAGGGCGATAGCGATGGGGCTTCTTCACGCCTCCGGTGGCTGGGGCACTCTTACGAGCGGCCTTAGTAGCCAGTTGTTTGCGTGGCGCCTTGCCACCAGTCGATTTGCGAGCGGTCTGCTTGGTACGGGCCATTTTCGAATTCACTGCTGTTCACTTCACGTTTCAAAATACAATAACCGATCGCAGCATTTGCTACCTACTTATATAGCAAAACGAGGAGGGTTGAAAAGAGAGAGAAGCAGAGGCCATCTCATTGGTGAGCGGAGAGCGAGACGAACAGATCGTTCGGACTCGCTCGTGTTTTTGCCATTTTAGGTATAAATAGGGGCACGCCGACAATTTGGAATTAGTTCTTCAGTGACTTTCGTTTCGTTTCGTGCAGTGTTGCAGTGTGTTAACAGTAGAAAAGAGTGAAAAATGACTGGTCGCGGTAAAGGAGGCAAAGGCTTGGGAAAAGGAGGCGCCAAGCGTCATCGCAAAGTGCTGCGTGATAACATCCAGGGCATTACGAAGCCAGCTATCCGCCGTTTGGCTCGTCGTGGCGGTGTAAAGCGCATCTCTGGACTCATTTACGAGGAAACGCGTGGCGTTCTGAAGGTGTTCTTGGAGAACGTTATCCGTGATGCCGTCACCTACACCGAACACGCAAAGAGGAAGACCGTCACAGCCATGGATGTTGTGTACGCCCTGAAGAGGCAAGGCCGCACCCTGTACGGCTTCGGCGGTTAAAAAACTATTACAGCTCGTACTTTATTCAGCAATCGGTCCTTTTCAGGACCACCATTAAATTAGCGAAAGGAGACTGATTTTCAATAGTAGTATACTAATAATACAAGTTCCAGTGGTAATAAATGTGCTCGAAAATAATAGGTCACAGAAATATTAAACTGCATATGCTCATGAGCTAGATGTATTTTGTGCATACTGTACTGCTGGAGTATACAGCGTAAACGGCAATTCGGTACCACTATACGATGAGTCTGCAATGCAATCTTAGAATATTCTAGACAGTAATACATTTTAAACATTTATGTATATCCTGTAGTACTCGACAACTCATACATACAATGACTGACTCATACATCAGCTTAAATTAAATTTAAAACTAAAATATATACCATTTGCTTTAACTGAATTTACTCAAGTAAATTTCCGATGTTATATTTCAGTTTAATATTAGTTTATTATTTAAATTTTTTAACATTCGTATCTGAAAATCTTCTATTCTTTGGCAAAAACTTGGTCGTCCTGAAAAGGACGGTTGGGTATTTGTATGTACAAGTTGGCTCCGCTTTTAAAACGATTAAGCCTTCTTTTCGGTCTTCTTGGGCAACAGAACGGCCTGGATGTTGGGCAGTACTCCACCCTGGGCAATGGTGACACCGGAGAGCAGCTTGTTCAACTCCTCGTCGTTGCGGATGGCCAGCTGCAGATGACGCGGGATAATCCTAGTCTTCTTGTTATCACGGGCAGCATTGCCAGCCAACTCGAGAACCTCAGCGGCCAGATATTCCATCACGGCAGCTAGGTAAACTGGAGCGCCGGCACCAACACGCTCAGCATAGTTGCCCTTGCGGAGCAGACGGTGAATACGGCCCACTGGAAACTGAAGACCGGCACGGTTGGAGCGGGACTTTGCCTTTCCCTTCACTTTGCCACCTTTTCCACGACCAGACATTTTGCTTTACGAGTATTTCACTAGTTCACTTTACACACTGAAAACACTGAATGCTCGCCCAGCCCCGGGTAGCCACATATTTATACTTTTTCGTCTGCCTGCGCGTTCAATTAGGGGTGGGTGCCTTAGACCTGAAAACGTTGCTCGAAAAAAAGTATAAGGCTGAACACGCCGGGGCACCACTATGATCAGTGAATTGTGTTTGTGAAATTATAAGTGAAGTGAATAATGCCGCCGAAAACTAGTGGAAAGGCAGCCAAGAAGGCTGGCAAGGCCCAGAAGAACATCACCAAGACCGACAAGAAGAAGAAGCGCAAGAGGAAGGAGAGCTACGCCATCTACATTTACAAGGTCCTGAAGCAGGTCCATCCTGACACTGGCATTTCGTCGAAGGCGATGAGCATCATGAACAGCTTTGTGAATGATATTTTCGAGCGCATTGCTGCCGAGGCCTCTCGTCTGGCTCACTACAACAAGCGCTCGACTATCACCAGTCGGGAAATCCAAACGGCTGTTCGCCTGCTCCTGCCCGGAGAGTTGGCCAAGCACGCCGTCAGTGAGGGTACCAAGGCTGTCACCAAGTACACCAGCTCCAAGTAATTTCTCTTGCTACGGATGCGGAGAAATATCCAAAACGGCCCTTTTCAGGGCCACAACACATTTTACCAAAGATCAAACATTTTCAATATACCATTTGCCATCAAATATGAAATGATTAAATTCGTGATATAAGTTGAATTGGTACACCTTGGTGCACCAACTATTTTAAGGACTTATTCTGGAGCTCAATATTGTAATTTTAACATCTATTTACAAAGAATAGTATGTCAGAGCTGATATAGTAACACGTCTACTTATAATAACATTTACTATTAATAATAATTTAACAAAAATGCTACCAGCCACTAAAGTAAATGTACACTGTTTTCAATTGAAAGTTTCTTTCTCTTGCTAACGAACGTTGTAGCCCTGAAAAGGGCTTGTTAAACTAATTTCAGATTTCGAAATCTAAAATTGCGATTGCGAGCGTGTACCAGATACTGTACTTTTTCACAATTTACTTCTTTGCAGCCGTAGTCTTGGCTTTTGGCTTCTTAGCGGTAGCAGGAGCAGCTGCTTTCTTCACCGCCTTTTTGGGTTTAGCAGACGCCGCTGGCTTGGCTTTTGGTGCTTTGGCCGCCTTCGGCTTCGCTGCCGTCGACTTGGCCTTTGTTGCTGCTGGCTTTGCCTTTACGGTTCCAGTTTTCTTGGCATCCTTAGCCTTTGCCTTCTCCGTTTTCTTCTTCTCAGCGGTCTTTTTGGTGGCCGCAGCCTTCTTAGCCTTGGGCTTCTTGTCGGCAGCTCCGGCGGCAGCTTTCTTGGCGGTGGATCCGGTCTTCTTGGCAGCTACCTTCTTGGATTTCACTTTCTTCTCAGCAGAAGCAACCTTTGGCTTCGGATCCTTCTTGGCGGAGGCCGACAGTTTAAATGATCCAGACGCACCCTTTCCCTTTGTTTGGATCAGCTTTCCATTGACAACAGCGGATTTCAAGTACTTCTTGATGAACGGAGCCAACTTCTGGGCATCACATTTGTAAGTGGCAGTGATATATTTCTTGATTGCCAGAAGCGATGAGCCGCCACGCTCCTTCAAATTCTTGATGGAGGCGTCTACCATTTGCTGAGTTGGCGGATGCGATGGCGGGGCAGTGGCCTTCTTTGCCTTGGTAGCAGCAGATCCAGATGCCTTTTTGGCGGCCACCTTCTTCTCAACTGGCGCTGGTGGGGCAGCCACTGGGGAAGCGGACGTTGCAACTGCAGAATCAGACATTATTCTTCACTGAAATACACTTTTTTGTTTCGAAAATGGCGCGCGCGCTTGTTGCCGACCTCCTTCGTTCGGATGAGAATCGAGGAGGAGAGCACTTTAACTGCGGGTCTGCCATCAGTCATTTGCTCTGCCGGTGTTTACGTGAAGTGCAAACTTATTTTCTTATTTTCAGTGCTTAAGATTTTTAATCGAAGTTATGTTTTTATTGTTATACATTCTTAAATGATTAATGAAGTAATTAGCGTTTTCGAAATGTTAGTATGTTGTTTTTGTTACTTTTTATTGCTCCATGAAGTTCAACATTGACATTTGTTGCATGAACATTTTTTTAAAACCAATTTTAAAATAAGAAATCCTAGAAATATTTTAAATAATGTTAATAAAAAATAAAATTCAAACCTTTAACTTAATGAAATACTAAAAATATATTCACTTATCATTCATTTAGGTATTTTATTACTTGTTTCAAGTTGTCCCTTGGCTACGTTCAAAGTTGAATATCGGACTGCTTTAGGGAAAAGTTTTCTGACTGTTAAAAATATAAATCTCATTAAATATTATATTTATTCGCTATTTTAATAAATAAATGATGTCTTTGCATAAGCCAATTTAACTTTTCAGGCCTTATTATAGATAGTTTTTATTAATTTGGATACTTTCCGTCCCATATATGAATCACGTTAGGGCCGCACTCAATTTAACATTAAACAAAAAATATAAAATTTATACTTTTGAATTTTATTTTTCTTTTATATAATAAATAATGCATTCAATTATGTAACTGCGTAGTTTTCAGACTGTTTTTATTCATTTTTCTACTTTTTACTGATGTTGGAATGTCTAATACTGAGCGTTCATATTACTGCATGAACTTCAACATTGACATTTGTTGCATGAACACCTTTCTTAAAAACCCATTTTAAAATAAGAAATCTTGGAAATATTTTAAATAATGTTAATAAAAAATAAAATTCAAACCTTTAACTTAATGAAATACTGAAAATATATTCACTTATCATTCATTTAGGTATTTTATTACTTGTTTCAAGTTGTCCCTTGGCTACGTTCAAAGTTGAATATCGGACTGCTTTAGGGAAAAGTTTTCTGACTGTTAAAAATAGAAATCTCATCAAATATTATATTTATTCGCTATTTTAATAAATAAATGATGTCTTTGCATAAGCCAATTTAACTTTTCAGGCCTTATTATAGATAGTTTTTATAAATTGGGATACTTTCCGTCCCATATATGAATCACGTTAGGGCCGCACTCAATTTAACATTAAACAAAAAATATAAAATTTATACTTTTGAATTTTATTTTTCTTTTATATAATAAATAATGCATTCAATTATGTAACTGCGTAGTTTTCAGACTGTTTTTATTCATTTTTCTACTTTTTAATGATGTTGGAATGTCTAATACTGAGCGTTCATATTACTGCATGAACTTCAACATTGACATTTGTTGCATGAACACCTTTCTTAAAAACCCATTTTAAAATAAGAAATCTTGGAAATATTTTAAATAATGTTAATAAAAAATAAAATTCAAACCTTATATTTAATTAAATACCACAAATATATTTACGTATCATTAATTTAGGTATTTTATCACTTGTTTCAAGTTGTCCCTTGGCTACGTTCAAAGTTAAATATCGGACTGCTTTAGGGAAAAGTTTTCTGACTGTTAAAAATATGAATCTCATGAAATATTATATTTATTCGCTATTTTAATAAATAAATGATGTCTTTGCATAAGCCAATTTAACTTTTCAGGCCTTATTATAGATAGTTTTTATAAATTTGAATACTTTCCGTCCCATATATGAATCACGTTAGGGCCGCACTCAATTTAACATTAAACAAAAAACATAAAATTTATATTTTTGAATGATCTTTTTCTTTTATATAATAAATAATACATTCATTAGTGTAACTGCGTAGTTTTCCGACTGTTGTTAATAATTTTTCTATTTTTCACTGAGGTTGGAATGTCTAAGACTGAGCGTCAAAATCTGCCGAAATATAAAAACATAATGTATTAATAATACTTAATAAAACACATATTGTAACCTTTGTTTTTCTTTTTCTTCATGTTCCTAAATAATGTTGTCCTTAGTTAGTTTAACTTTCCAGGAATTTTAATAAATAATTTGTTCCATATGTTCATGTTAAAGTAAAATTATAAAATATGTATTTCTTAATATTATATGTTTTATTAAATAAAATAAATGAATAGTAAATTAAGTTAAGTTATATTCAGACCGTATTTGATAGTTTTTCTATTTTTTTAGATGTTTCAAAGTAATACCATGCTTGCCCCATCTTAGCTTTCCCTTCAAAAGTCTCACCAGTAAAGGGTATAGCAGTAATGGTCACGATAAAAATTAATATCTCATTGAACGTAATTTGTGGTCCTGAAAAGGACCGATTTGTACAAAGTATGTTAGTGCATTGGCAGGCAGTTGAAGCCGTCTCAACTTAAGCACGCTCGCCGCGAATGTGCGGGCCAACTGGATGTCCTTGGGCATGATGGTGACACGCTTGGCATGAATGGCGCACAAGTTGGTATCTTCAAAAAGACCAACCAGATAAGCTTCGCTAGCTTCCTGCAGAGCCATCACCGCCGAGCTCTGGAATCGCAGGTCAGTTTTGAAGTCCTGAGCGATTTCACGCACCAGACGCTGGAAAGGCAGTTTGCGGATCAGCAGCTCGGTACTCTTCTGGTAGCGACGGATCTCACGCAGGGCAACAGTTCCAGGGCGATAGCGATGGGGCTTCTTCACGCCTCCGGTGGCTGGGGCACTCTTACGAGCGGCCTTAGTAGCCAGTTGTTTGCGTGGCGCCTTGCCACCAGTCGATTTGCGAGCGGTCTGCTTGGTACGGGCCATTTTCGAATTCACTGCTGTTCACTTCACGTTTCAAAACACAATAACCGATCGCAGCATTTGCTACCTACTTATATAGCAAAACGAGGAGGGTTGAAAAGAGAGAGAAGCAGAGGCCATCTCATTGGTGAGCGGAGAGCGAGACGAACAGATCGTTCGGACTCGCTCGTGTTTTTGCCATTTTAGGTATAAATAGGGGCACGCCGACAATTTGGAATTAGTTCTTCAGTGACTTTCGTTTCGTTTCGTGCAGTGTTGCAGTGTGTTAACAGTAGAAAAGAGTGAAAAATGACTGGTCGCGGTAAAGGAGGCAAAGGCTTGGGAAAAGGAGGCGCCAAGCGTCATCGCAAAGTGCTGCGTGATAACATCCAGGGCATTACGAAGCCAGCTATCCGCCGTTTGGCTCGTCGTGGCGGTGTAAAGCGCATTTCTGGACTCATTTACGAGGAAACGCGTGGCGTTCTGAAGGTGTTCTTGGAGAACGTTATCCGTGATGCCGTCACCTACACCGAACACGCAAAGAGGAAGACCGTCACAGCCATGGATGTTGTGTACGCCCTGAAGAGGCAAGGCCGCACCCTGTACGGCTTCGGCGGTTAAAAAACTATTACAGCTCGTACTTTATTCAGCAATCGGTCCTTTTCAGGACCACCATTAAATTAGCGAAAGGAGACTGATTTTCAATAGTAGTATACTAATAATACAAGTTCCAGTGGTAATAAATGTGCTCGAAAATAATCGGTCACAGAAATATTAAACTGCATATGCTCATGAGCTAGATGTATTTTGTGCATACTGTACTGCTGGAGTATACAGCGTAAACGGCA
The DNA here is from genome assembly GCA_037075245.1 of Drosophila mimetica. Classification (NCBI taxonomy): domain Eukaryota; kingdom Metazoa; phylum Arthropoda; class Insecta; order Diptera; family Drosophilidae; genus Drosophila; species Drosophila mimetica. The sequence continues at coordinate 27,065,501 of JBAMCH010000007.1, read as the reverse complement.
ATTCGGTACCACTATACGATGAGTCTGCAATGCAATCTTAGAATATTCTAGACAGTATTACATTTTAAACATTTATGTATATCCTGTAGTACTCGACAACTCATACATACAATGACTGACTCATACATCAGCTTAAATTAAATTTAAAACTAAAATATATACCATTTGCTTTAACTGAATTTACTCAAGTAAATTTCCGATGTTATATTTCAGTTTAATATTAGTTTATTATTTAAATTTTTTAACATTCGTATCTGAAAATCTTCTATTCTTTGGCAAAAACTTGGTCGTCCTGAAAAGGACGGTTGGGTATTTGTATGTACAAGTTGGCTCCGCTTTTAAAACGATTAAGCCTTCTTTTCGGTCTTCTTGGGCAACAGAACGGCCTGGATGTTGGGCAGTACTCCACCCTGGGCAATGGTGACACCGGAGAGCAGCTTGTTCAACTCCTCGTCGTTGCGGATGGCCAGCTGCAGATGACGCGGGATAATCCTAGTCTTCTTGTTATCACGGGCAGCATTGCCAGCCAACTCGAGAACCTCAGCGGCCAGATATTCCATCACGGCAGCTAGGTAAACTGGAGCGCCGGCACCAACACGCTCAGCATAGTTGCCCTTGCGGAGCAGACGGTGAATACGGCCCACTGGAAACTGAAGACCGGCACGGTTGGAGCGGGACTTTGCCTTTCCCTTCACTTTGCCACCTTTTCCACGACCAGACATTTTGCTTTACGAGTATTTCACTAGTTCACTTTACACACTGAAAACACTGAATGCTCGCCCAGCCCCGGGTAGCCACATATTTATACTTTTTCGTCTGCCTGCGCGTTCAATTAGGGGTGGGTGCCTTAGACCTGAAAACGTTGCTCGAAAAAAAGTATAAGGCTGAACACGCCGGGGCACCACTATGATCAGTGAATTGTGTTTGTGAAGTGAATAATGCCGCCGAAAACTAGTGGAAAGGCAGCCAAGAAGGCTGGCAAGGCCCAGAAGAACATCACCAAGACCGACAAGAAGAAGAAGCGCAAGAGAAAGGAGAGCTACGCCATCTACATTTACAAGGTCCTGAAGCAGGTCCATCCTGACACTGGCATTTCGTCGAAGGCGATGAGCATCATGAACAGCTTTGTGAATGATATTTTCGAGCGCATTGCTGCCGAGGCCTCTCGTCTGGCTCACTACAACAAGCGCTCGACTATCACCAGTCGGGAAATCCAAACGGCTGTTCGCCTGCTCCTGCCCGGAGAGTTGGCCAAGCACGCCGTCAGTGAGGGTACCAAGGCTGTCACCAAGTACACCAGCTCCAAGTAATTTCTCTTGCTACGGATGCGGAGAAATATCCAAAACGGCCCTTTTCAGGGCCACAACACATTTTACCAAAGATCAAACATTTTCAATATACCATTTGCCATCAAATATGAAATGATTAAATTCGTGATATAAGTTGAATTGGTACACCTTGGTGCACCAACTATTTTAAGGACTTATTCTGGAGCTCAATATTGTAATTTTAACATCTATTTACAAAGAATAGTATGTCAGAGCTGATATAGTAACACGTCTACTTATAATAACATTTACTATTAATAATAATTTAACAAAAATGCTACCAGCCACTAAAGTAAATGTACACTGTTTTCAATTGAAAGTTTCTTTCTCTTGCTAATGAACGTTGTAGCCCTGAAAAGGGCTTGTTAAACTAATTTCAGATTTCGAAATCTAAAATTGCGATTGCGAGCGTGTACCAGATACTGTACTTTTTCACAATTTACTTCTTTGCAGCCGTAGTCTTGGCTTTTGGCTTCTTAGCGGTAGCAGGAGCAGCTGCTTTCTTCACCGCCTTTTTGGGTTTAGCAGACGCCGCTGGCTTGGCTTTTGGTGCTTTGGCCGCCTTCGGCTTCGCTGCCGTCGACTTGGCCTTTGTTGCTGCTGGCTTTGCCTTTACGGTTCCAGTTTTCTTGGCATCCTTAGCCTTTGCCTTCTCCGTTTTCTTCTTCTCAGCGGTCTTTTTGGTGGCCGCAGCCTTCTTAGCCTTGGGCTTCTTGTCGGCAGCTCCGGCGGCAGCTTTCTTGGCGGTGGATCCGGTCTTCTTGGCAGCTACCTTCTTGGATTTCACTTTCTTCTCAGCAGAAGCAACCTTTGGCTTCGGATCCTTCTTGGCGGAGGCCGACAGTTTAAATGATCCAGACGCACCCTTTCCCTTTGTTTGGATCAGCTTTCCATTGACAACAGCGGATTTCAAGTACTTCTTGATGAACGGAGCCAACTTCTGGGCATCACATTTGTAAGTGGCAGTGATATATTTCTTGATTGCCAGAAGCGATGAGCCGCCACGCTCCTTCAAATTCTTGATGGAGGCGTCTACCATTTGCTGAGTTGGCGGATGCGATGGCGGGGCAGTGGCCTTCTTTGCCTTGGTAGCAGCAGATCCAGATGCCTTTTTGGCGGCCACCTTCTTCTCAACTGGCGCTGGTGGGGCAGCCACTGGGGAAGCGGACGTTGCAACTGCAGAATCAGACATTATTCTTCACTGAAATACACTTTTTTGTTTCGAAAATGGCGCGCGCGCTTGTTGCCGACCTCCTTCGTTCGGATGAGAATCGAGGAGGAGAGCACTTTAACTGTGGGTCTGCCATCAGTCATTTGCTCTGCCGGTGTTTACGTGAAGTGCAAACTTATTTTCTTATTTTCAGTGCTTAAGATTTTTAATCGAAGTTATGTTTTTATTGTTATACATTCTTAAATGATTAATGAAGTAATTAGCGTTTTCGAAATGTTAGTATGTTGTTTTTGTTACTTTTTATTGCTCCATGAAGTTCAACATTGACATTTGTTGCATGAACATTTTTTTTTAAAACCAATTTTAAAATAAGAAATCCTAGAAATATTTTAAATAATGTTAATAAAAAATAAAATTCAAACCTTTAACTTAATGAAATACTAAAAATATATTCACTTATCATTCATTTAGGTATTTTATTACTTGTTTCAAGTTGTCCCTTGGCTACGTTCAAAGTTGAATATCGGACTGCTTTAGGGAAAAGTTTTCTGACTGTTAAAAATATAAATCTCATCAAATATTATATTTATTCGCTATTTTAATAAATAAATGATGTCTTTGCATAAGCCAATTTAACTTTTCAGGCCTTATTATAGATAGTTTTTATTAATTTGGATACTTTCCGTCCCATATATGAATCACGTTAGGGCCGCACTCAATTTAACATTAAACAAAAAATATAAAATTTATACTTTTGAATTTTATTTTTCTTTTATATAATAAATAATGCATTCAATTATGTAACTGCGTAGTTTTCAGACTGTTTTTATTCATTTTTCTACTTTTTACTGATGTTGGAATGTCTAATACTGAGCGTTCATATTACTGCATGAACTTCAACATTGACATTTGTTGCATGAACACCTTTCTTAAAAACCCATTTTAAAATAAGAAATCTTGGAAATATTTTAAATAATGTTAATAAAAAATAAAATTCAAACCTTTAACTTAATGAAATACTGAAAATATATTCACTTATCATTCATTTAGGTATTTTATTACTTGTTTCAAGTTGTCCCTTGGCTACGTTCAAAGTTGAATATCGGACTGCTTTAGGGAAAAGTTTTCTGACTGTTAAAAATAGAAATCTCATCAAATATTATATTTATTCGCTATTTTAATAAATAAATGATGTCTTTGCATAAGCCAATTTAACTTTTCAGGCCTTATTATAGATAGTTTTTATTAATTTGGATACTTTCCGTCCCATATATGAATCACGTTAGGGCCGCACTCAATTTAACATTAAACAAAAAATATAAAATCTATATTTTTGAATGATCTTTTTCTTTTATAAAATAAATAATGCATTCAATTATGTAACTGCGTAGTTTTCAGACTGTTGTTAATAATTTTTCTATTTTTCACTGAGGTTGGAATGTCTAAGACTGAGCGTCAAAATCTGCCGAAATATAAAAACATAATGTATTAATAATACTTAATAAAACATATATTGTAACCCTTGTTTTTCTTTTTCTTCATGTTCCTAAATAATGTTGTCCTTACTTAGTTAGTTTAACTTTCCAGGAATTTTAATAAATAATTTGTTCCACATGTTCACGTTAAAGTAAAATTATAAAATATGTTTTTCTTAATATTATATGTTTTATTTAATAAAATAAATGAATAATAAATTAAGTTAAGTTATATTCAGACCGTATTTGATAGTTTTTCTATTTTTTTTAGATGTTTCAAAGTAATACCATGCTTGCCCCATCTTAGCTTTCCCTTCAAAAGTCTCACCAGTAAAGGGTATAGCAGTAATGGTCACGATAAAAATTAATATCTCATTGAACGTAATTTGTGGTCCTGAAAAGGACCGATTTGTACAAAGTATGTTAGTGCATTGGCAGCCAGTTGAAGCCGTCTCAACTTAAGCACGCTCGCCACGAATGCGTCGGGCCAACTGGATGTCCTTGGGCATGATGGTGACACGCTTGGCATGAATGGCGCACAAGTTGGTATCTTCAAAAAGACCAACCAGATAAGCTTCGCTAGCTTCCTGCAGAGCCATCACCGCCGAGCTCTGGAATCGCAGGTCAGTTTTGAAGTCCTGAGCGATTTCACGCACCAGACGCTGGAAAGGCAGTTTGCGGATCAGCAGCTCGGTACTCTTCTGGTAGCGACGGATCTCACGCAGGGCAACAGTTCCAGGGCGATAGCGATGGGGCTTCTTCACGCCTCCGGTGGCTGGGGCACTCTTACGAGCGGCCTTAGTAGCCAGTTGTTTGCGTGGCGCCTTGCCACCAGTCGATTTGCGAGCGGTCTGCTTGGTACGGGCCATTTTCGAATTCACTGCTGTTCACTTCACGTTTCAAAACACAATAACCGATCGCAGCATTTGCTACCTACTTATATAGCAAAACGAGGAGGGTTGAAAAGAGAGAGAAGCAGAGGCCATCTCATTGGTGAGCGGAGAGCAAGACGAACAGATCGTTCGGACTCGCTCGTGTTTTTGCCATTTTAGGTATAAATAGGGGCACGCCGAAAATTTGGAATTAGATCTTCAGTGACTTTCGTTTCGTGCAGTGTTGCAGTGTGTTAACAGTAGAAAAGAGTGAAAAATGACTGGTCGCGGTAAAGGAGGCAAAGGCTTGGGAAAAGGAGGCGCCAAGCGTCATCGCAAAGTGCTGCGTGATAACATCCAGGGCATTACGAAGCCAGCTATCCGCCGTTTGGCTCGTCGTGGCGGTGTAAAGCGCATCTCTGGACTCATTTACGAGGAAACGCGTGGCGTTCTGAAGGTGTTCTTGGAGAACGTTATCCGTGATGCCGTCACCTACACCGAACACGCAAAGAGGAAGACCGTCACAGCCATGGATGTTGTGTACGCCCTGAAGAGGCAAGGCCGCACCCTGTACGGCTTCGGCGGTTAAAAAACTAGTACAGCTCGTACTTTATTCAGCAATCGGTCCTTTTCAGGACCACCATTAAATTAGCGAAAGGAGACTGATTTTCAATAGTAGTATACTAATAATACAAGTTCCAGTGGTAATAAATGTGCTCGAAAATAATCGGTCACAGAAATATTAAACTGCATATGCTCATGAGCTAGATGTATTTTGTGCATACTGTACTGCTGGAGTATACAGCGTAAACGGCAATTCGGTACCACTATACGATTAGTGAGTCTGCAATGCAATCTTAGAATATTCTAGACAGTATTACATTTTAAACATTTATGTATATCCTGCAAATAAAAAATATATACCATTTGCTTTAACTGAATTTACTCAAGTAAATTTCCGATGTTATATTTCAGTTTAATATTAGTTTATTATTTAAATTTTTTAACATTCGTATCTGAAAATCTTCTATTCTTTGGCAAAAACTTGGTCGTCCTGAAAAGGACGGTTGGGTATTTTTATGTACAAGTTGGCTCCGCTTTTAAAACGATTAAGCCTTCTTTTCGGTCTTCTTGGGCAACAGAACGGCCTGGATGTTGGGCAGTACTCCACCCTGGGCAATGGTGACACCGGAGAGCAGCTTGTTCAACTCCTCGTCGTTGCGGATGGCCAGCTGCAGATGACGCGGGATAATCCTAGTCTTCTTGTTATCACGGGCAGCATTGCCAGCCAACTCGAGAACCTCAGCGGCCAGATATTCCATCACGGCAGCTAGGTAAACTGGAGCGCCGGCACCAACACGCTCAGCATAGTTGCCCTTGCGGAGCAGACGGTGAATACGGCCCACTGGAAACTGAAGACCGGCACGGTTGGAGCGGGACTTTGCCTTTCCCTTCACTTTGCCACCTTTTCCACGACCAGACATTTTGCTTTACGAGTATTTCACTAGTTCACTTTACACACTGAAAACACTGAATGCTCGCCCAGCCCCGGGTAGCCACATATTTATACTTTTTCGTCTGCCTGCGCGTTCAATTAGGGGTGGGTGCCTTAGACCTGAAAACGTTGCTCGAAAAAAAGTATAAGGCTGAACACGCCGGGGCACCACTATGATCAGTGAATTGTGTTTGTGAAATTATAAGTGAAGTGAATAATGCCGCCGAAAACTAGTGGAAAGGCAGCCAAGAAGGCTGGCAAGGCCCAGAAGAACATCACCAAGACCGACAAGAAGAAGAAGCGCAAGAGGAAGGAGAGCTACGCCATCTACATTTACAAGGTCCTGAAGCAGGTCCATCCTGACACTGGCATTTCGTCGAAGGCGATGAGCATCATGAACAGCTTTGTGAATGATATTTTCGAGCGCATTGCTGCCGAGGCCTCTCGTCTGGCTCACTACAACAAGCGCTCGACTATCACCAGTCGGGAAATCCAAACGGCTGTTCGCCTGCTCCTGCCCGGAGAGTTGGCCAAGCACGCCGTCAGTGAGGGTACCAAGGCTGTCACCAAGTACACCAGCTCCAAGTAATTTCTCTTGCTACGGATGCGGAGAAATATCCAAAACGGCCCTTTTCAGGGCCACAACACATTTTACCAAAGATCAAACATTTTCAATATACCATTTGCCATCAAATATGAAATGATTAAATTCGTGATATAAGTTGAATTGGTACACCTTGGTGCACCAACTATTTTAAGGACTTATTCTGGAGCTCAATATTGTAATTTTAACATCTATTTACAAAGAATAGTATGTCAGAGCTGATATAGTAACACGTCTACTTATAATAACATTTACTATTAATAATAATTTAACAAAAATGCTACCAGCCACTAAAGTAAATGTACACTGTTTTCAATTGAAAGTTTCTTTCTCTTGCTAATGAACGTTGTAGCCCTGAAAAGGGCTTGTTAAACTAATTTCAGATTTCGAAATCTAAAATTGCGATTGCGAGCGTGTACCAGATACTGTACTTTTTCACAATTTACTTCTTTGCAGCCGTAGTCTTGGCTTTTGGCTTCTTAGCGGTAGCAGGAGCAGCTGCTTTCTTCACCGCCTTTTTGGGTTTAGCAGACGCCGCTGGCTTGGCTTTTGGTGCTTTGGCCGCCTTCGGCTTCGCTGCCGTCGACTTGGCCTTTGTTGCTGCTGGCTTTGCCTTTACGGTTCCAGTTTTCTTGGCATCCTTAGCCTTTGCCTTCTCCGTTTTCTTCTTCTCAGCGGTCTTTTTGGTGGCCGCAGCCTTCTTAGCCTTGGGCTTCTTGTCGGCAGCTCCGGCGGCAGCTTTCTTGGCGGTGGATCCGGTCTTCTTGGCAGCTACCTTCTTGGATTTCACTTTCTTCTCAGCAGAAGCAACCTTTGGCTTCGGATCCTTCTTGGCGGAGGCCGACAGTTTAAATGATCCAGACGCACCCTTTCCCTTTGTTTGGATCAGCTTTCCATTGACAACAGCGGATTTCAAGTACTTCTTGATGAACGGAGCCAACTTCTGGGCATCACATTTGTAAGTGGCAGTGATATATTTCTTGATTGCCAGAAGCGATGAGCCGCCACGCTCCTTCAAATTCTTGATGGAGGCGTCTACCATTTGCTGAGTTGGCGGATGCGATGGCGGGGCAGTGGCCTTCTTTGCCTTGGTAGCAGCAGATCCAGATGCCTTTTTGGCGGCCACCTTCTTCTCAACTGGCGCTGGTGGGGCAGCCACTGGGGAAGCGGACGTTGCAACTGCAGAATCAGACATTATTCTTCACTGAAATACACTTTTTTGTTTCGAAAATGGCGCGCGCGCTTGTTGCCGACCTCCTTCGTTCGGATGAGAATCGAGGAGGAGAGCACTTTAACTGTGGGTCTGCCATCAGTCATTTGCTCTGCCGGTGTTTACGTGAAGTGCAAACTTATTTTCTTATTTTCAGTGCTTAAGATTTTTAATCGAAGTTATGTTTTTATTGTTATACATTCTTAAATGATTAATGAAGTAATTAGCGTTTTCGAAATGTTAGTATGTTGTTTTTGTTACTTTTTATTGCTCCATGAAGTTCAACATTGACATTTGTTGCATGAACATTTTTTTTTAAAACCAATTTTAAAATAAGAAATCCTAGAAATATTTTAAATAATGTTAATAAAAAATAAAATTCAAACCTTTAACTTAATGAAATACTAAAAATATATTCACTTATCATTCATTTAGGTATTTTATTACTTGTTTCAAGTTGTCCCTTGGCTACGTTCAAAGTTGAATATCGGACTGCTTTAGGGAAAAGTTTTCTGACTGTTAAAAATATAAATCTCATCAAATATTATATTTATTCGCTATTTTAATAAATAAATTATGTCTTTGCATAAGCCAATTTAACTTTTCAGGCCTTATTATAGATAGTTTTTATTAATTTAGATACTTTCCGTCCCATATATGAATCACGTTAGGGCCGCACTCAATTTAACATTAAACAAAAAATATAAAATTTATACTTTTGAATTTTATTTTTCTTTTATATAATAAATAATGCATTCAATTATGTAACTGCGTAGTTTTCAGACTGTTTTTATTCATTTTTCTACTTTTTACTGATGTTGGAGTGTCTAATACTGAGCGTTCATATTACTGCATGAACTTCAACATTGACATTTGTTGCATGAACACCTTTCTTAAAAACCCATTTTAAAATAAGAAATCTTGGAAATATTTTAAATAATGTTAATAAAAAATAAAATTCAAACCTTATATTTAATTAAGTACCACAAATATATTTACGTATCATTAATTTAGGTATTTTATCACTTGTTTCAAGTTGTCCCTTGGCTACGTTCAAAGTTAAATATCGGACTGCTTTAGGGAATAGTTTTCTGACTGTTAAAAATATGAATCTCATGAAATATTATACTTATTCGCTATTTTAATAAATAAATGATGTCTTTGCATAAGCCAATTTAACTTTTCAGGCCTTATTATAGATAGTTTTTATAAATTTGAATACTTTCCGTCCCATATATGAATCACGTTAGGGCCGCACTCAATTTAACATTAAACAAAAAACATAAAATTTATATTTTTGAATGATCTTTTTCTTTTATATAATAAATAATACATTCATTAGTGTAACTGCGTAGTTTTCCGACTGTTGTTAATAATTTTTCTATTTTTCACTGAGGTTGGAATGTCTAAGACTGAGCGTCAAAATCTGCCGAAATATAAAAACATAATGTATTAATAATACTTAATAAAACACATATTGTAACCTTTGTTTTTCTTTTTCTTCATGTTCCTAAATAATGTTGTCCTTAGTTAGTTTAACTTTCCAGGAATTTTAATAAATAATTTGTTCCACATGTTCATGTTAAAGTAAAATTATAAAATATGTATTTCTTAATATTATATGTTTTATTAAATAAAATAAATGAATAGTAAATTAAGTTAAGTTATATTCAGACCGTATTTGATAGTTTTTCTATTTTTTTAGATGTTTCAAAGTAATACCATGCTTGCCCCATCTTAGCTTTCCCTTCAAAAGTCTCACCAGTAAAGGGTATAGCAGTAATGGTCACGTTAAAAATTAATATCTCATTGAACGTAATTTGTGGTCCTGAAAAGGACCGATTTGTACAAAGTATGTTAGTGCATTGGCAGCCAGTTGAAGCCGTCTCAACTTAAGCACGCTCGCCGCGAATGCGTCGGGCCAACTGGATGTCCTTGGGCATGATGGTGACACGCTTGGCATGAATGGCGCACAAGTTGGTATCTTCAAAAAGACCAACCAGATAAGCTTCGCTAGCTTCCTGCAGAGCCATCACCGCCGAGCTCTGGAATCGCAGGTCAGTTTTGAAGTCCTGAGCGATTTCACGCACCAGACGCTGGAAAGGCAGTTTGCGGATCAGCAGCTCGGTACTCTTCTGGTAGCGACGGATCTCACGCAGGGCAACAGTTCCAGGGCGATAGCGATGGGGCTTCTTCACGCCTCCGGTGGCTGGGGCACTCTTACGAGCGGCCTTAGTAGCCAGTTGTTTGCGTGGCGCCTTGCCACCAGTCGATTTGCGAGCGGTCTGCTTGGTACGGGCCATTTTCGAATTCACTGCTGTTCACTTCACGTTTCAAAACACAATAACCGATCGCAGCATTTGCTACCTACTTATATAGCAAAACGAGGAGGGTTGAAAAGAGAGAGAAGCAGAGGCCATCTCATTGGTGAGCGGAGAGCGAGACGAACAGATCGTTCGGACTCGCTCGTGTTTTTGCCATTTTAGGTATAAATAGGGGCACACCGAAAATTTGGAATTAGTTCTTCAGTGACTTTCGTTTCGTTTCGTGCAGTGTTGCAGTGTGTTAACAGTAGAAAAGAGTGAAAAATGACTGGTCGCGGTAAAGGAGGCAAAGGCTTGGGAAAAGGAGGCGCCAAGCGTCATCGCAAAGTGCTGCGTGATAACATCCAGGGCATTACGAAGCCAGCTATCCGCCGTTTGGCTCGTCGTGGCGGTGTAAAGCGCATTTCTGGACTCATTTACGAGGAAACGCGTGGCGTTCTGAAGGTGTTCTTGGAGAACGTTATCCGTGATGCCGTCACCTACACCGAACACGCAAAGAGGAAGACCGTCACAGCCATGGATGTTGTGTACGCCCTGAAGAGGCAAGGCCGCACCCTGTACGGCTTCGGCGGTTAAAAAACTATTACAGCTCGTACTTTATTCAGCAATCGGTCCTTTTCAGGACCACCATTAAATTAGCGAAAGGAGACTGATTTTCAATAGTAGTATACTAATAATACAAGTTCCAGTGGTAATAAATGTGCTCGAAAATAATCGGTCACAGAAATATTAAACTGCATATGCTCATGAGCTAGATGTATTTTGTGCATACTGTACTGCTGGAGTATACAGCGTAAACGGCAATTCGGTACCACTATACGATTAGTGAGTCTGCAATGCAATCTTAGAATATTCTAGACAGTATTACATTTTAAACATTTATGTATATCCTGCAAATAAAAAATATATACCATTTGCTTTAACTGAATTTACTCAAGTAAATTTCCGATGTTATATTTCAGTTTAATATTAGTTTATTATTTAAATTTTTTAACATTCGTATCTGAAAATCTTCTATTCTTTGGCAAAAACTTGGTCGTCCTGAAAAGGACGGTTGGGTATTTGTATGTACAAGTTGGCTCCGCTTTTAAAACGATTAAGCCTTCTTTTCGGTCTTCTTGGGCAACAGAACGGCCTGGATGTTGGGCAGTACTCCACCCTGGGCAATGGTGACACCGGAGAGCAGCTTGTTCAACTCCTCGTCGTTGCGGATGGCCAGCTGCAGATGACGCGGGATAATCCTAGTCTTCTTGTTATCACGGGCAGCATTGCCAGCCAACTCGAGAACCTCAGCGGCCAGATATTCCATCACGGCAGCTAGGTAAACTGGAGCGCCGGCACCAACACGCTCAGCATAGTTGCCCTTGCGGAGCAGACGGTGAATACGGCCCACTGGAAACTGAAGACCGGCACGGTTGGAGCGGGACTTTGCCTTTCCCTTCACTTTGCCACCTTTTCCACGACCAGACATTTTGCTTTACGAGTATTTCACTAGTTCACTTTACACACTGAAAACACTGAATGCTCGCCCAGCCCCGGGTAGCCACATATTTATACTTTTTCGTCTGCCTGCGCGTTCAATTAGGGGTGGGTGCCTTAGACCTGAAAACGTTGCTCGAAAAAAAGTATAAGGCTGAACACGCCGGGGCACCACTATGATCAGTGAATTGTGTTTGTGAAGTGAATAATGCCGCCGAAAACTAGTGGAAAGGCAGCCAAGAAGGCTGGCAAGGCCCAGAAGAACATCACCAAGACCGACAAGAAGAAGAAGCGCAAGAGGAAGGAGAGCTACGCCATCTACATTTACAAGGTCCTGAAGCAGGTCCATCCTGACACTGGCATTTCGTCGAAGGCGATGAGCATCATGAACAGCTTTGTGAATGATATTTTCGAGCGCATTGCTGCCGAGGCCTCTCGTCTGGCTCACTACAACAAGCGCTCGACTATCACCAGTCGGGAAATCCAAACGGCTGTTCGCCTGCTCCTGCCCGGAGAGTTGGCCAAGCACGCCGTCAGTGAGGGTACCAAGGCTGTCACCAAGTACACCAGCTCCAAGTAATTTCTCTTGCTACGGATGCGGAGAAATATCCAAAACGGCCCTTTTCAGGGCCACAACACATTTTACCAAAGATCAAACATTTTCAATATACCATTTGCCATCAAATATGAAATGATTAAATTCGTGATATAAGTTGAATTGGTACACCTTGGTGCACCAACTATTTTAAGGACTTATTCTGGAGCTCAATATTGTAATTTTAACATCTATTTACAAAGAATAGTATGTCAGAGCTGATATAGTAACACGTCTACTTATAATAACATTTACTATTAATAATAATTTAACAAAAATGCTACCAGCCACTAAAGTAAATGTACACTGTTTTCAATTGAAAGTTTCTTTCTCTTGCTAATGAACGTTGTAGCCCTGAAAAGGGCTTGTTAAACTAATTTCAGATTTCGAAATCTAAAATTGCGATTGCGAGCGTGTACCAGATACTGTACTTTTTCACAATTTACTTCTTTGCAGCCGTAGTCTTGGCTTTTGGCTTCTTAGCGGTAGCAGGAGCAGCTGCTTTCTTCACCGCCTTTTTGGGTTTAGCAGACGCCGCTGGCTTGGCTTTTGGTGCTTTGGCCGCCTTCGGCTTCGCTGCCGTCGACTTGGCCTTTGTTGCTGCTGGCTTTGCCTTTACGGTTCCAGTTTTCTTGGCATCCTTAGCCTTTGCCTTCTCCGTTTTCTTCTTCTCAGCGGTCTTTTTGGTGGCCGCAGCCTTCTTAGCCTTGGGCTTCTTGTCGGCAGCTCCGGCGGCAGCTTTCTTGGCGGTGGATCCGGTCTTCTTGGCAGCTACCTTCTTGGATTTCACTTTCTTCTCAGCAGAAGCAACCTTTGGCTTCGGATCCTTCTTGGCGGAGGCCGACAGTTTAAATGATCCAGACGCACCCTTTCCCTTTGTTTGGATCAGCTTTCCATTGACAACAGCGGATTTCAAGTACTTCTTGATGAACGGAGCCAACTTCTGGGCATCACATTTGTAAGTGGCAGTGATATATTTCTTGATTGCCAGAAGCGATGAGCCGCCACGCTCCTTCAAATTCTTGATGGAGGCGTCTACCATTTGCTGAGTTGGCGGATGCGATGGCGGGGCAGTGGCCTTCTTTGCCTTGGTAGCAGCAGATCCAGATGCCTTTTTGGCGGCCACCTTCTTCTCAACTGGCGCTGGTGGGGCAGCCACTGGGGAAGCGGACGTTGCAACTGCAGAATCAGACATTATTCTTCACTGAAATACACTTTTTTGTTTCGAAAATGGCGCGCGCGCTTGTTGCCGACCTCCTTCGTTCGGATGAGAATCGAGGAGGAGAGCACTTTAACTGTGGGTCTGCCATCAGTCATTTGCTCTGCCGGTGTTTACGTGAAGTGCAAACTTATTTTCTTATTTTCAGTGCTTAAGATTTTTAATCGAAGTTATGTTTTTATTGTTATACATTCTTAAATGATTAATGAAGTAATTAGCGTTTTCGAAATGTTAGTATGTTGTTTTTGTTACTTTTTATTGCTCCATGAAGTTCAACATTGACATTTGTTGCATGAACATTTTTTTTTAAAACCAATTTTAAAATAAGAAATCCTAGAAATATTTTAAATAATGTTAATAAAAAATAAAATTCAAACCTTTAACTTAATGAAATACTAAAAATATATTCACTTATCATTCATTTAGGTATTTTATTACTTGTTTCAAGTTGTCCCTTGGCTACGTTCAAAGTTGAATATCGGACTGCTTTAGGGAAAAGTTTTCTGACTGTTAAAAATATAAATCTCATCAAATATTATATTTATTCGCTATTTTAATAAATAAATGATGTCTTTGCATAAGCCAATTTAACTTTTCAGGCCTTATTATAGATAGTTTTTATTAATTTGGATACTTTCCGTCCCATATATGAATCACGTTAGGGCCGCACTCAATTTAACATTAAACAAAAAATATAAAATTTATACTTTTGAATTTTATTTTTCTTTTATATAATAAATAATGCATTCAATTATGTAACTGCGTAGTTTTCAGACTGTTTTTATTCATTTTTCTACTTTTTACTGATGTTGGAATGTCTAATACTGAGCGTTCATATTACTGCATGAACTTCAACATTGACATTTGTTGCATGAACACCTTTCTTAAAAACCCATTTTAAAATAAGAAATCTTGGAAATATTTTAAATAATGTTAATAAAAAATAAAATTCAAACCTTTAACTTAATGAAATACTGAAAATATATTCACTTATCATTCATTTAGGTATTTTATTACTTGTTTCAAGTTGTCCCTTGGCTACGTTCAAAGTTGAATATCGGACTGCTTTAGGGAAAAGTTTTCTGACTGTTAAAAATAGAAATCTCATCAAATATTATATTTATTCGCTATTTTAATAAATAAATGATGTCTTTGCATAAGCCAATTTAACTTTTCAGGCCTTATTATAGATAGTTTTTATTAATTTGGATACTTTCCGTCCCATATATGAATCACGTTAGGGCCGCACTCAATTTAACATTAAACAAAAAATATAAAATCTATATTTTTGAATGATCTTTTTCTTTTATAAAATAAATAATGCATTCAATTATGTAACTGCGTAGTTTTCAGACTGTTGTTAATAATTTTTCTATTTTTCACTGAGGTTGGAATGTCTAAGACTGAGCGTCAAAATCTGCCGAAATATAAAAACATAATGTATTAATAATACTTAATAAAACATATATTGTAACCCTTGTTTTTCTTTTTCTTCATGTTCCTAAATAATGTTGTCCTTACTTAGTTAGTTTAACTTTCCAGGAATTTTAATAAATAATTTGTTCCACATGTTCACGTTAAAGTAAAATTATAAAATATGTTTTTCTTAATATTATATGTTTTATTTAATAAAATAAATGAATAATAAATTAAGTTAAGTTATATTCAGACCGTATTTGATAGTTTTTCTATTTTTTTTAGATGTTTCAAAGTAATACCATGCTTGCCCCATCTTAGCTTTCCCTTCAAAAGTCTCACCAGTAAAGGGTATAGCAGTAATGGTCACGATAAAAATTAATATCTCATTGAACGTAATTTGTGGTCCTGAAAAGGACCGATTTGTACAAAGTATGTTAGTGCATTGGCAGCCAGTTGAAGCCGTCTCAACTTAAGCACGCTCGCCACGAATGCGTCGGGCCAACTGGATGTCCTTGGGCATGATGGTGACACGCTTGGCATGAATGGCGCACAAGTTGGTATCTTCAAAAAGACCAACCAGATAAGCTTCGCTAGCTTCCTGCAGAGCCATCACCGCCGAGCTCTGGAATCGCAGGTCAGTTTTGAAGTCCTGAGCGATTTCACGCACCAGACGCTGGAAAGGCAGTTTGCGGATCAGCAGCTCGGTACTCTTCTGGTAGCGACGGATCTCACGCAGGGCAACAGTTCCAGGGCGATAGCGATGGGGCTTCTTCACGCCTCCGGTGGCTGGGGCACTCTTACGAGCGGCCTTAGTAGCCAGTTGTTTGCGTGGCGCCTTGCCACCAGTCGATTTGCGAGCGGTCTGCTTGGTACGGGCCATTTTCGAATTCACTGCTGTTCACTTCACGTTTCAAAACACAATAACCGATCGCAGCATTTGCTACCTACTTATATAGCAAAACGAGGAGGGTTGAAAAGAGAGAGAAGCAGAGGCCATCTCATTGGTGAGCGGAGAGCAAGACGAACAGATCGTTCGGACTCGCTCGTGTTTTTGCCATTTTAGGTATAAATAGGGGCACGCCGAAAATTTGGAATTAGATCTTCAGTGACTTTCGTTTCGTGCAGTGTTGCAGTGTGTTAACAGTAGAAAAGAGTGAAAAATGACTGGTCGCGGTAAAGGAGGCAAAGGCTTGGGAAAAGGAGGCGCCAAGCGTCATCGCAAAGTGCTGCGTGATAACATCCAGGGCATTACGAAGCCAGCTATCCGCCGTTTGGCTCGTCGTGGCGGTGTAAAGCGCATCTCTGGACTCATTTACGAGGAAACGCGTGGCGTTCTGAAGGTGTTCTTGGAGAACGTTATCCGTGATGCCGTCACCTACACCGAACACGCAAAGAGGAAGACCGTCACAGCCATGGATGTTGTGTACGCCCTGAAGAGGCAAGGCCGCACCCTGTACGGCTTCGGCGGTTAAAAAACTAGTACAGCTCGTACTTTATTCAGCAATCGGTCCTTTTCAGGACCACCATTAAATTAGCGAAAGGAGACTGATTTTCAATAGTAGTATACTAATAATACAAGTTCCAGTGGTAATAAATGTGCTCGAAAATAATCGGTCACAGAAATATTAAACTGCATATGCTCATGAGCTAGATGTATTTTGTGCATACTGTACTGCTGGAGTATACAGCGTAAACGGCAATTCGGTACCACTATACGATTAGTGAGTCTGCAATGCAATCTTAGAATATTCTAGACAGTATTACATTTTAAACATTTATGTATATCCTGCAAATAAAAAATATATACCATTTGCTTTAACTGAATTTACTCAAGTAAATTTCCGATGTTATATTTCAGTTTAATATTAGTTTATTATTTAAATTTTTTAACATTCGTATCTGAAAATCTTCTATTCTTTGGCAAAAACTTGGTCGTCCTGAAAAGGACGGTTGGGTATTTTTATGTACAAGTTGGCTCCGCTTTTAAAACGATTAAGCCTTCTTTTCGGTCTTCTTGGGCAACAGAACGGCCTGGATGTTGGGCAGTACTCCACCCTGGGCAATGGTGACACCGGAGAGCAGCTTGTTCAACTCCTCGTCGTTGCGGATGGCCAGCTGCAGATGACGCGGGATAATCCTAGTCTTCTTGTTATCACGGGCAGCATTGCCAGCCAACTCGAGAACCTCAGCGGCCAGATATTCCATCACGGCAGCTAGGTAAACTGGAGCGCCGGCACCAACACGCTCAGCATAGTTGCCCTTGCGGAGCAGACGGTGAATACGGCCCACTGGAAACTGAAGACCGGCACGGTTGGAGCGGGACTTTGCCTTTCCCTTCACTTTGCCACCTTTTCCACGACCAGACATTTTGCTTTACGAGTATTTCACTAGTTCACTTTACACACTGAAAACACTGAATGCTCGCCCAGCCCCGGGTAGCCACATATTTATACTTTTTCGTCTGCCTGCGCGTTCAATTAGGGGTGGGTGCCTTAGACCTGAAAACGTTGCTCGAAAAAAAGTATAAGGCTGAACACGCCGGGGCACCACTATGATCAGTGAATTGTAGAGGTGCAGAAACATCGATGTTTGAAGACATCGATGTTTTTCGATGTTTTTCAAAAAACATCGAATGAAACATCGATGTTTTCCAAAATAATTTTATTATTTAAAATATACTTAAAAAATCTCAATAAAATTTGTATTAATAATAAAAAACAAAACCTTTATTCATTTAGGAAATAAAAAATTAAATTAAAAATAAAAAACAAATTTAAAAATTAAATGAGATCATAATTCTTATTAATGAACATAAGTTGGTCTACGATGTTACTCTTTAAACGGGTACGGCGATCGGAAATTATAATTATAATTATAATAATTCAAAAAATGTAACAAATTACAAACCTTTCGTGTGTCTTCTTCTTTAAACAGTAGGGGGATTCCCTAAACTGTTGAATTGCTGAATTGTTGAAAATTCAACACAAAATTTCAGCAATTAAGGGAACGACCCTAAATGAATCCTGTTGAATTCTTAAACAGCTGTTATTTGTTGAAAATGTTTACGGATCTTAAAATATGTAAAGATTGTCTTTTTATTGCTAGTTACTCTCTAAAATTGGTACCGAGGAATAAGTAACTACTTGTATACATTCTAATTTTATTTTAAAGTAAATAATTCGTACTGGTAATACCAAAATTCTACAGAGTTGCCATGACTTTCATTAAAAATGGTGACAGCTCTGGTTTTCAGCAATTCAACAAAATTTTCATCAGCCCCGAGACTGTTGAATTGCTGAAATTTCTGAAGGTTTACTTTGTATGGAACAGCTGATTAACAGCTGACCGAAATTCAACAATTCAACAGTTTAGGGAATCCCCTGAGTGATGGCCCTAGAAACATCGATGGTCCAAAAAAAACATCGATGTTTTGAAAATTTGGAAAAACATCGATGCATCGATGTTTCCATCGATGTTTCTGCACCTCTAGTGAATTGTGTTTGTGAAATTATAAGTGAAGTGAATAATGCCGCCGAAAACTAGTGGAAAGGCAGCCAAGAAGGCTGGCAAGGCCCAGAAGAACATCACCAAGACCGACAAGAAGAAGAAGCGCAAGAGGAAGGAGAGCTACGCCATCTACATTTACAAGGTCCTGAAGCAGGTCCATCCTGACACTGGCATTTCGTCGAAGGCGATGAGCATCATGAACAGCTTTGTGAATGATATTTTCGAGCGCATTGCTGCCGAGGCCTCTCGTCTGGCTCACTACAACAAGCGCTCGACTATCACCAGTCGGGAAATCCAAACGGCTGTTCGCCTGCTCCTGCCCGGAGAGTTGGCCAAGCACGCCGTCAGTGAGGGTACCAAGGCTGTCACCAAGTACACCAGCTCCAAGTAATTTCTCTTGCTACGGATGCGGAGAAATATCCAAAACGGCCCTTTTCAGGGCCACAACACATTTTACCAAAGATCAAACATTTTCAATATACCATTTGCCATCAAATATGAAATGATTAAATTCGTGATATAAGTTGAATTGGTACACCTTGGTGCACCAACTATTTTAAGGACTTATTCTGGAGCTCAATATTGTAATTTTAACATCTATTTACAAAGAATAGTATGTCAGAGCTGATATAGTAACACGTCTACTTATAATAACATTTACTATTAATAATAATTTAACAAAAATGCTACCAGCCACTAAAGTAAATGTACACTGTTTTCAATTGAAAGTTTCTTTCTCTTGCTAACGAACGTTGTAGCCCTGAAAAGGGCTTGTTAAACTAATTTCAGATTTCGAAATCTAAAATTGCGATTGCGAGCGTGTACCAGATACTGTACTTTTTCACAATTTACTTCTTTGCAGCCGTAGTCTTGGCTTTTGGCTTCTTAGCGGTAGCAGGAGCAGCTGCTTTCTTCACCGCCTTTTTGGGTTTAGCAGACGCCGCTGGCTTGGCTTTTGGTGCTTTGGCCGCCTTCGGCTTCGCTGCCGTCGACTTGGCCTTTGTTGCTGCTGGCTTTGCCTTTACGGTTCCAGTTTTCTTGGCATCCTTGGCCTTTGCCTTCTCAGTTTTCTTCTTCTCAGCGGTCTTTTTGGTGGCCGCAGCCTTCTTAGCCTTGGGCTTCTTGTCAGCAGCTCCGGCGGCAGCTTTCTTGGCGGTGGCTCCGGTCTTCTTGGCAGCTACCTTCTTGGATTTCACTTTCTTCTCAGCAGAAGCAACCTTTGGCTTCGGATCCTTCTTGGCGGAGGCCGACAGTTTAAATGATCCAGACGCACCCTTTCCCTTTGTTTGGATCAGCTTTCCATTGACAACAGCGGATTTCAAGTACTTCTTGATGAACGGAGCCAACTTCTGGGCATCACATTTGTAAGTGGCAGTGATATATTTCTTGATTGCCAGAAGCGATGAGCCGCCACGCTCCTTCAAATTCTTGATGGAGGCGTCTACCATTTGCTGAGTTGGCGGATGCGATGGCGGGGCAGTGGCCTTCTTTGCCTTGGTAGCAGCAGATCCAGATCCCTTTTTGGCGGCCACCTTCTTCTCAACTGGCGCTGGTGGGGCAGCCACTGGGGAAGCGGACGTTGCAACTGCAGAATCAGACATTATTCTTCACTGAAATACACTTTTTTGTTTCGAAAATGGCGCGCGCGCTTGTTGCCGACCTCCTTCGTTCGGATGAGAATCGAGGAGGAGAGCACTTAAACTGTGGGTCTGCCATCAGTCATTTGCTCTGCCAGTGTTTACGTGAAGTGCAAACTTATTTTCTTATTTTCAGTGCTTACGATTTTTAATCGAAGTTATGTTTTTATTGTTATACATTCTTAAATGATTAATGAAGTAATTAGCGTTTTCGAAATGTTAGTATGTTGTTTTTGTTACTTTTTATTGCTCCATGAAGTTCAACATTGACATTTGTTGCATGAACATTTTTTTTTAAAACCAATTTTAAAATAAGAAATCCTAGAAATATTTTAAATAATGTTAATAAAAAATAAAATTCAAACCTTTAACTTAATGAAATACTAAAAATATATTCACTTATCATTCATTTAGGTATTTTATTACTTGTTTCAAGTTGTCCCTTGGCTACGTTCAAAGTTGAATATCGGACTGCTTTAGGGAAAAGTTTTCTGACTGTTAAAAATATAAATCTCATCAAATATTATATTTATTCGCTATTTTAATAAATAAATTATGTCTTTGCATAAGCCAATTTAACTTTTCAGGCCTTATTATAGATAGTTTTTATTAATTTGGATACTTTCCGTCCCATATATGAATCACGTTAGGGCCGCACTCAATTTAACATTAAACAAAAAATATAAAATTTATACTTTTGAATTTTATTTTTCTTTTATATAATAAATAATGCATTCAATTATGTAACTGCGTAGTTTTCAGACTGTTTTTATTCATTTTTCTACTTTTTAATGATGTTGGAATGTCTAATACTGAGCGTTCATATTACTGCATGAACTTCAACATTGACATTTGTTGCATGAACACCTTTCTTAAAAACCCATTTTAAAATAAGAAATCTTGGAAATATTTTAAATAATGTTAATAAAAAATAAAATTCAAACCTTTAACTTAATGAAATACTAAAAATATATTCACTTATCATTCATTTAGGTATTTTATCACTTGTTTCAAGTTGTCCCTTGGCTACGTTCAAAGTTGAATATCGGACTGCTTTAGGGAAAAGTTTTCTGACTGTTAAAAATATAAATCTCATCAAATATTATATTTATTCGCTATTTTAATAAATAAATGATGTCTTTGCATAAGCCAATTTAACTTTTCAGGCCTTATTATAGATAGTTTCTATAAATTTGGATACTTTCCGTCCCATATATGAATCACGTTAGGGCCGCACTCAATTTAACATTAAACAAAAAATATAAAATTTATATTTTTGAATGATCTTTTTCTTTTATATAATAAATAATACATTCATTAGTGTAACTGCGTAGTTTTCTGACTGTTGTTAATAATTTTTCTATTTTTTATTGATGTTAGAATGTCTAATACTGAGCGTTCATATTACTGCATGAACTTGAACATTGACATTTGTTGCATGAACACCCTTCTTAAGAACCCATTTTAAAATCAGAAATCCTAGAAATATTTTAAATAATGTTAATAAAAAATAAAATTCAAACTTTTAACTTAATGAAATACTAAAAATATATTCACTTATCATTCATTTAGGTATTTTATTACTTGTTTCAAGTTGTCCCTTGGGTACGTTCAAAGTTGAATATCGGACTGTCTTAGGGAAAAGTTTTCTGACTGTTAAAAATATAAATCTCATCAAATATTATATTTATAAATAAATAAATAAATTATGTCTTTGCATAAGCCAATTTAACTTTTCAGGCCTTATTATAGATAGTTTTTATTAATTTGGATACTTTCCGTCCCATATATGAATCACGTTAGGGCCGCACTCAATTTAACATTAAACAAAAAATATAAAATTTATATTTTTGAATGATCTTTTTCTTTTATATAATAAATAATGCATTCAATTATGTAACTGCGTAGTTTTCAGACTGTTTTTATTAATTTTTCTATTTTTTATTCATGTTAGAATGTCTAATACTGAGCGTTCATATTACTGCATGAACTTCAACATTGACATTTGTTGCATGAACACCTTTCTTAAAAACCCATTTTAAAATAAGAAATCTTGGAAATATTTTAAATAATGTTAATAAAAAATAAAATTCAAACCTTATATTTAATTAAGTACCACAAATATATTTACGTAATTTAATTTAATTAATTTAGGTATTTTATCACTTGTTTCAAGTTGTCCCTTGGCTACGTTCAAAGTTAAATATCGGACTGCTTTAGGGAATAGTTTTCTGACTGTTAAAAATATGAATCTCATGAAATATTATATTTATTCGCTATTTTAATAAATAAATGATGTCTTTGCATAAGCCAATTTAACTTTTCAGGCCTTATTATAGATAGTTTTTATAAATTTGAATACTTTCCGTCCCATATATGAATCACGTTAGGGCCGCACTCAATTTAACATTAAACAAAAAATATAAAATTTATATTTTTGAATGATCTTTTTCTTTTATATAATAAATAATACATTCATTAGTGTAACTGCGTAGTTTTCCGACTGTTGTTAATAATTTTTCTATTTTTCACTGAGGTTGGAATGTCTAAGACTGAGCGTCAAAATCTGCCGAAATATAACAACATAATGTATTAATAATACTTAATAAAACACATATTGTAACCTTTGTTTTTCTTTTTCTTCTTGTTCCTAAATAATGTTGTCCTTAGTTAGTTTAACTTTCCAGGAATTTTAATAAATAATTTGTTCCACATGTTCATGTTAAAGTAAAATTATAAAATATGTATTTCTTAATATTATATGTTTTATTAAATAAAATAAATGAATAGTAAATTAAGTTAAGTTATATTCAGACCGTATTTGATAGTTTTTCTATTTTTTTAGATGTTTCAAAGTAATACCATGCTTGCCCCATCTTAGCTTTCCCTTCAAAGGTCTCACCAGTAAAGGGTATAGCAGTAATGGTCACGATAAAAATTAATCTCATTGAACGTAATTTGTGGTCCTGAAAAGGACCGATTTGTACAAAGTATGTTAGTGCATTGGCAGGCAGTTGAAGCCGTCTCAACTTAAGCACGCTCGCCGCGAATGCGTCGGGCCAACTGGATATCCTTGGGCATGATGGTGACACGCTTGGCATGAATGGCGCACAAGTTGGTATCTTCAAAAAGACCAACCAGATAAGCTTCGCTAGCTTCCTGCAGAGCCATCACCGCCGAGCTCTGGAATCGCAGGTCAGTTTTGAAGTCCTGAGCGATTTCACGCACCAGACGCTGGAAAGGCAGTTTGCGGATCAGCAGCTCGGTACTCTTCTGGTAGCGACGGATCTCACGCAGGGCAACAGTTCCAGGGCGATAGCGATGGGGCTTCTTCACGCCTCCGGTGGCTGGGGCACTCTTACGAGCGGCCTTAGTAGCCAGTTGTTTGCGTGGCGCCTTGCCACCAGTCGATTTGCGAGCGGTCTGCTTGGTACGGGCCATTTTCGAATTCACTGCTGTTCACTTCACGTTTCAAAATACAATAACCGATCGCAGCATTTGCTACCTACTTATATAGCAAAACGAGGAGGGTTGAAAAGAGAGAGAAGCAGAGGCCATCTCATTGGTGAGCGGAGAGCGAGACGAACAGATCGTTCGGACTCGCTCGTGTTTTTGCCATTTTAGGTATAAATAGGGGCACGCCGAAAATTTGGAATTAGTTCTTCAGTGACTTTCGTTTCGTTTCGTGCAGTGTTGCAGTGTGTTAACAGTAGAAAAGAGTGAAAAATGACTGGTCGCGGTAAAGGAGGCAAAGGCTTGGGAAAAGGAGGCGCCAAGCGTCATCGCAAAGTGCTGCGTGATAACATCCAGGGCATTACGAAGCCAGCTATCCGCCGTTTGGCTCGTCGTGGCGGTGTAAAGCGCATCTCTGGACTCATTTACGAGGAAACGCGTGGCGTTCTGAAGGTGTTCTTGGAGAACGTTATCCGTGATGCCGTCACCTACACCGAACACGCAAAGAGGAAGACCGTCACAGCCATGGATGTTGTGTACGCCCTGAAGAGGCAAGGCCGCACCCTGTACGGCTTCGGCGGTTAAAAAAACTAGTACAGCTCGTACTTTATTCAGCAATCGGTCCTTTTCAGGACCACCATTAAATTAGCGAAAGGAGACTGATTTTCAATAGTAGTATACTAATAATACAAGTTCCAGTGGTAATAAATGTGCTCGAAAATAATCGGTCACAGAAATATTAAACTGCATATGCTCATGAGCTAGATGTATTTTG
Source organism: Drosophila mimetica (assembly GCA_037075245.1). Taxonomy (NCBI): domain Eukaryota; kingdom Metazoa; phylum Arthropoda; class Insecta; order Diptera; family Drosophilidae; genus Drosophila; species Drosophila mimetica. The sequence goes on along the minus strand of JBAMCH010000007.1, from coordinate 27,040,938 downwards.
TGCATACTGTACTGCTGGAGTATACAGCGTAAACGGCAATTCGGTACCACTATACGATTAGTGAGTCTGCAATGCAATCTTAGAATATTCTAGACAGTATTACATTTTAAACATTTATGTATATCCTGTAGTACTCGACAACTCATACATACAATGACTGACATCAGCTTAAATTAAATTTAAAACTAAAATATATACCATTTGCTTTAACTGAATTTACTCAAGTAAATTTCCGATGTTATATTTCAGTTTAATATTAGTTTATTATTTAAATTTTTTAACATTCGTATCTGAAAATCTTCTATTCTTTGGCAAAAACTTGGTCGTCCTGAAAAGGACGGTTGGGTATTTGTATGTACAAGTTGGCTCCGCTTTTAAAACGATTATGCCTTCTTTTCGGTCTTCTTGGGCAACAGAACGGCCTGGATGTTGGGCAGTACTCCACCCTGGGCAATGGTGACACCGGAGAGCAGCTTGTTCAACTCCTCGTCGTTGCGGATGGCCAGCTGCAGATGACGCGGGATAATCCTAGTCTTCTTGTTATCACGGGCAGCATTGCCAGCCAACTCGAGAACCTCAGCGGCCAGATATTCCATCACGGCAGCTAGGTAAACTGGAGCGCCGGCACCAACACGCTCAGCATAGTTGCCCTTGCGGAGCAGACGGTGAATACGGCCCACTGGAAACTGAAGACCGGCACGGTTGGAGCGGGACTTTGCCTTTCCCTTCACTTTGCCACCTTTTCCACGACCAGACATTTTGCTTTACGAGTATTTCACTAGTTCACTTTACACACTGAAAACACTGAATGCTCGCCCAGCCCCGGGTAGCCACATATTTATACTTTTTCGTCTGCCTGCGCGTTCAATTAGGGGTGGGTGCCTTAGACCTGAAAACGTTGCTCGAAAAAAAGTATAAGGCTGAACACGCCGGGGCACCACTATGATCAGTGAATTGTGTTTGTGAAGTGAATAATGCCGCCGAAAACTAGTGGAAAGGCAGCCAAGAAGGCTGGCAAGGCCCAGAAGAACATCACCAAGACCGACAAGAAGAAGAAGCGCAAGAGGAAGGAGAGCTACGCCATCTACATTTACAAGGTCCTGAAGCAGGTCCATCCTGACACTGGCATTTCGTCGAAGGCGATGAGCATCATGAACAGCTTTGTGAATGATATTTTCGAGCGCATTGCTGCCGAGGCCTCTCGTCTGGCTCACTACAACAAGCGCTCGACTATCACCAGTCGGGAAATCCAAACGGCTGTTCGCCTGCTCCTGCCCGGAGAGTTGGCCAAGCACGCCGTCAGTGAGGGTACCAAGGCTGTCACCAAGTACACCAGCTCCAAGTAATTTCTCTTGCTACGGATGCGGAGAAATATCCAAAACGGCCCTTTTCAGGGCCACAACACATTTTACCAAAGATCAAACATTTTCAATATACCATTTGCCATCAAATATGAAATGATTAAATTCGTGATATAAGTTGAATTGGTACACCTTGGTGCACCAACTATTTTAAGGACTTATTCTGGAGCTCAATATTGTAATTTTAACATCTATTTACAAAGAATAGTATGTCAGAGCTGATATAGTAACACGTCTACTTATAATAACATTTACTATTAATAATAATTTAACAAAAATGCTACCAGCCACTAAAGTAAATGTACACTGTTTTCAATTGAAAGTTTCTTTCTCTTGCTAACGAACGTTGTAGCCCTGAAAAGGGCTTGTTAAACTAATTTCAGATTTCGAAATCTAAAATTGCGATTGCGAGCGTGTACCAGATACTGTACTTTTTCACAATTTACTTCTTTGCAGCCGTAGTCTTGGCTTTTGGCTTCTTAGCGGTAGCAGGAGCAGCTGCTTTCTTCACCGCCTTTTTGGGTTTAGCAGACGCCGCTGGCTTGGCTTTTGGTGCTTTGGCCGCCTTCGGCTTCGCTGCCGTCGACTTGGCCTTTGTTGCTGCTGGCTTTGCCTTTACGGTTCCAGTTTTCTTGGCATCCTTAGCCTTTGCCTTCTCCGTTTTCTTCTTCTCAGCGGTCTTTTTGGTGGCCGCAGCCTTCTTAGCCTTGGGCTTCTTGTCGGCAGCTCCGGCGGCAGCTTTCTTGGCGGTGGATCCGGTCTTCTTGGCAGCTACCTTCTTGGATTTCACTTTCTTCTCAGCAGAAGCAACCTTTGGCTTCGGATCCTTCTTGGCGGAGGCCGACAGTTTAAATGATCCAGACGCACCCTTTCCCTTTGTTTGGATCAGCTTTCCATTGACAACAGCGGATTTCAAGTACTTCTTGATGAACGGAGCCAACTTCTGGGCATCACATTTGTAAGTGGCAGTGATATATTTCTTGATTGCCAGAAGCGATGAGCCGCCACGCTCCTTCAAATTCTTGATGGAGGCGTCTACCATTTGCTGAGTTGGCGGATGCGATGGCGGGGCAGTGGCCTTCTTTGCCTTGGTAGCAGCAGATCCAGATGCCTTTTTGGCGGCCACCTTCTTCTCAACTGGCGCTGGTGGGGCAGCCACTGGGGAAGCGGACGTTGCAACTGCAGAATCAGACATTATTCTTCACTGAAATACACTTTTTTGTTTCGAAAATGGCGCGCGCGCTTGTTGCCGACCTCCTTCGTTCGGATGAGAATCGAGGAGGAGAGCACTTTAACTGTGGGTCTGCCATCAGTCATTTGCTCTGCCAGTGTTTACGTGAAGTGCAAACTTATTTTCTTATTTTCAGTGCTTAAGATTTTTAATCGAAGTTATGTTTTTATTGTTATACATTCTTAAATGATTAATGAAGTAATTAGCGTTTTCGAAATGTTAGTATGTTGTTTTTGTTACTTTTTATTGCTCCATGAAGTTCAACATTGACATTTGTTGCATGAACATTTTTTTTAAAACCAATTTTAAAATAAGAAATCCTAGAAATATTTTAAATAATGTTAATAAAAAATAAAATTCAAACCTTTAACTTAATGAAATACTAAAAATATATTCACTTATCATTCATTTAGGTATTTTATTACTTGTTTCAAGTTGTCCCTTGGCTACGTTCAAAGTTGAATATCGGACTGCTTTAGGGAAAAGTTTTCTGACTGTTAAAAATATAAATCTCATCAAATATTATATTTATTCGCTATTTTAATAAATAAATGATGTCTTTGCATAAGCCAATTTAACTTTTCAGGCCTTATTATAGATAGTTTTTATTAATTTGGATACTTTCCGTCCCATATATGAATCACGTTAGGGCCGCACTCAATTTAACATTAAACAAAAAATATAAAATTTATACTTTTGAATTTTATTTTTCTTTTATATAATAAATAATGCATTCAATTATGTAACTGCGTAGTTTTCAGACTGTTTTTATTCATTTTTCTACTTTTTACTGATGTTGGAATGTCTAATACTGAGCGTTCATATTACTGCATGAACTTCAACATTGACATTTGTTGCATGAACACCTTTCTTAAAAACCCATTTTAAAATAAGAAATCTTGGAAATATTTTAAATAATGTTAATAAAAAATAAAATTCAAACCTTTAACTTAATGAAATACTGAAAATATATTCACTTATCATTCATTTAGGTATTTTATTACTTGTTTCAAGTTGTCCCTTGGCTACGTTCAAAGTTGAATATCGGACTGTCTTAGGGAAAAGTTTTCTGACTGTTAAAAATAGAAATCTCATCAAATATTATATTTATTCGCTATTTTAATAAATAAATGATGTCTTTGCATAAGCCAATTTAACTTTTCAGGCCTTATTATAGATAGTTTTTATTAATTTGGATACTTTCCGTCCCATATATGAATCACGTTAGGGCCGCACTCAATTTAACATTAAACAAAAAATATAAAATCTATATTTTTGAATGATCTTTTTCTTTTATAAAATAAATAATGCATTCAATTATGTAACTGCGTAGTTTTCAGACTGTTGTTAATAATTTTTCTATTTTTCACTGAGGTTGGAATGTCTAAGACTGAGCGTCAAAATCTGCCGAAATATAAAAACATAATGTATTAATAATACTTAATAAAACATATATTGTAACCCTTGTTTTTCTTTTTCTTCATGTTCCTAAATAATGTTGTCCTTACTTAGTTAGTTTAACTTTCCAGGAATTTTAATAAATAATTTGTTCCACATGTTCATGTTAAAGTAAAATTATAAAATATGTTTTTCTTAATATTATATGTTTTATTTAATAAAATAAATGAATAATAAATTAAGTTAAGTTATATTCAGACCGTATTTGATAGTTTTTCTATTTTTTTTAGATGTTTCAAAGTAATACCATGCTTGCCCCATCTTAGCTTTCCCTTCAAAAGTCTCACCAGTAAAGGGTATAGCAGTAATGGTCACGATAAAAATTAATATCTCATTGAACGTAATTTGTGGTCCTGAAAAGGACCGATTTGTACAAAGTATGTTAGTGCATTGGCAGCCAGTAGAAGCCGTCTCAACTTAAGCACGCTCGCCGCGAATGCGTCGGGCCAACTGGATGTCCTTGGGCATGATGGTGACACGCTTGGCATGAATGGCGCACAAGTTGGTATCTTCAAAAAGACCAACTAGATAAGCTTCGCTAGCTTCCTGCAGAGCCATCACCGCCGAGCTCTGGAATCGCAGGTCAGTTTTGAAGTCCTGAGCGATTTCACGCACCAGACGCTGGAAAGGCAGTTTGCGGATCAGCAGCTCGGTACTCTTCTGGTAGCGACGGATCTCACGCAGGGCAACAGTTCCAGGGCGATAGCGATGGGGCTTCTTCACGCCTCCGGTGGCTGGGGCACTCTTACGAGCGGCCTTAGTAGCCAGTTGTTTGCGTGGCGCCTTGCCACCAGTCGATTTGCGAGCGGTCTGCTTGGTACGGGCCATTTTCGAATTCACTGCTGTTCACTTCACGTTTCAAAATACAATAACCGATCGCAGCATTTGCTACCTACTTATATAGCAAAACGAGGAGGGTTGAAAAGAGAGAGAAGCAGAGGCCATCTCATTGGTGAGCGGAGAGCGAGACGAACAGATCGTTCGGACTCGCTCGTGTTCTTTCTTCTTTATTGTCAATTTTTCAAAATGGTTCAGTTTACATTTATAGGAGTAATACATGTGTGACAAATTTCATGCTTACAGCTACTTAAATTTATTTGTAGTTTAGCCCTGCGCTTATAGCTTTTCGGGGCAATTAGGCACTAGTTTTTTTACATTTGTACTTTTGTACTTACTTAAAAGGTTGTTTTGTATGAGTGTTTGTTCTTTAAGGGTTAGAGTGTTCAGGAAAAAATTTTTTTTTTTTTTTGAAAAAACCTGAGATCGTGATTGTTGTTGTTTTGGTTTTGCTTATATCTAGTTCTTATATTATTTAGAGGAGTGGGGAGGGGGGCTATTTACATGTTCAGGGGTGGGGTATATATACAGGAGGATTTTAGTTTAACAGTTAAAAAATGTACATCGGTTTTATTATTGAGTGAGGTATATTAGACCTTCATTTGTGTTTAGCGATTGGAATTTCCTGTTATAAAATATAACTTTTCTATTCTGATCGTAAAGAATTCCACTAGAGTCTAGATGTCTTACAAAGTTTGCAGTGACTAGTTCAGTTGAGTGTCTATAAGGTATTTCGATTTGTTCGATCTTATATTTTAAGATGAATTTTTCAAGTATTTTAAAAAGCATTTCGTCTAGCTTTTGGGTTTTGGTCATATTGTATAATTTTTTATTTGATAAATAATGTTGAGTTTCGGGATTTCTTTGTTGCCCGATAGAATTTCTGAGAGTGTGTCTTTCAAATTTTCGTAGGTGTTCCATTTGGGCAGAGCTTAGACTCATCCAAGCTACGTGTCCGTATAGTAGGATAGGTTGGATTAGCTTCTTGTAAGCTAGAGAGCGCAAGTATGTAATTTTGCTATGATTAGATGGATTAAATATTGGTTTAAAGATGTGATGTATTTCCTTCAATTTCATTGTAGCTTTTTGTAAGTTGTACTCGGTGTGTTCTTTGAAGTTTAGTTTTTCATCGTAGATTATGCCTAGGTACTTCAATTGTTTCTTGTTTTGGATCGGGGTATCGTAATAAATAAATAGTTTTGGATTAAACTTTTTGGCGCTCTTATAGAGGTTGCATGTTCTTGGGCCTTTGTAGATGGTGCTGACACATTTGGTGCTATTTAGTTTTAGATGCCATTTAGTGAAATATTCACATAGTGTGTCTAGAAATCTGTTCATTTCTGTTTCAGTTCGATGAACAGATCCGCCAGATCCCAGGAGGAGGATGTCATCAGCGTATATTAGTTGTTCTATTCGGGTAGTTGAAGTTGGGTCCGGGGATTCATATGATGGCATATCTGCTAGGTATATGTTGTAGAGTAAAGGGGCAAGTATTGAACCTTGTGGCACACCTGCTTGTATCAATCTAGTCATTGAATTTTCCGAGTTGTCAGGGCTGGTAACGCTAAAGGATCTGTCCGTTAAGTAGCTATGTATCAGCATTGTACTGTTGAGGGTAAATCGATAGATATTTTTCATTTTGTAGATTAGACCTTGTGTCCAAACAGTATCGAAGGCCTTCTCGAAGTCAAGCGCACAGGCTATTGTAGCTCGCCTACGGTAGATGTTTTCAAAGATGAAATTGTTAGCTGATATCAGAGCGTGGTTTAGGGTTGCGCCTTCTCGGAACCCATATTGTTCATTTTTCAGGGTATTTTTTGATTTTACTTGTTTAATTAGGTTTTTCATTATTATTTTTTCGAACAGCATACTGATTGCGGAGAGAATAGCTATAGGTCTATAGCTACGTAGGTGGTTTGGGTTAGAGTTTGGTTTTAGGATGGGGATGATTTTGCAGTGCTTCCAGTATAAGGGAAAGTAACTATGATTAATGCAGTGGTTGAAGATAATGCTTAAGTGCCTAAGCAGAGGTATATTAAAACATTTTAAAATGAAATTGCTGGTCATATCATGACCTAGACCTTTTTTGTTATTTTTACATTTCAGAATGTCGAGAAGCTCTTCAGCATTGGTAAACCCAAGTTCCTCAGAACCTTCCCATTCGCCTTCGGCTGTACTTTGATTATCGAAGGTTATTATGTGATTCGGTGGGGTAGAGGTTAGCTCAGTTATTGTAGATTCTATTTGTGAACGGTGTGCTCTGAGTGATTCGCTGCTTAAAGTCATGTCGTGATTTTGTTTGTGTGTTTGCTCGAAAGACCAAGCGAGAGCATTGACTTTAGCGAAGTCAGTTGTAAGTGTGGGAAAGGTGTGCTGGTCTATTGATATGTCTATGGAGTTCTTTTCATTATCGTTGAGTATTATGTGATGGCAAAACTGTTCTTGTTTCGGAATTTGAGGATTTATGTTTTTGATAGATTTATAGCTAATTTTGCTTGGGTTTATAGCTGCAAGCCTCTTGCCGATGATTTTAAGTTCAATTAGCTCTATGTGGTTTGAAATTTGTATGTCTATTTCTTTAATTGTTTGTTTGATTATTGTTTTTTCTTCTATTGTAAGGGAGGTTATTTTTCGATGTAGTGTTCGTCTTAGGGTTCGCTTCTCTTTTATTAGCTTTAAGCATGGTTTGCTCAGGTTAATTGTGTGCCGGTTTGGACTATTTGGTTTAATTTCTAGTTTTGGGATCACTAGGGGATTTTCCATGGTTTTAGCAATGGCGTCGGATAATGTTTTGATGTGGTTATCTATTTCTGGTGAAGTTATGTTTGTATCGATGGGGATGCTTGTAACGTTTTGTAGTATTAATTTGTTCCAGAGTAGTGGGTTGATTTTGTTGAAATTATATATTGATTTACTATCATTGTATACTAGCCGAGATTGTGCTATTTTTATTATAATTTGTATTGAGAAATGATCTGATGGAAAGTCTTTTATGACTCTGCAGCCTGATTCAATGGACGTTGTGGTTGAGGTTAGAAATAGGTCTATGGACGAGTCTGGTTTGTCATTTAGATTGGGTCGGGTTGGTTCATTTGATGAAAGAATGTTTAGGTTTAAGTTTCGGGAAATCCAGTTGTATAGCGTTGTTCCAGATTGGTTGCTGTGGCGAGGATTGTAGAATGGTTTGTTCCACGATGGATGTTTTGCGTTGAGATCACAGCCGATGATGATCTCGGAGCAATTTGGTATTACATTAAAGGACGTTATAAGATCATTAAGGTCCTGCACATGAAGCTTATCTTGTGGCCGATTATAGAGTGAGGCAAATATAATATTTTTTTCTCTGTTTTGCCGATCTCTGTAAGTTAGTTGAATTGCTACTGCCTCCATTGCAATCATTGGTTTTTGATGTAATTGTAGAAATTTCATGCCGTTTTTTACGCATATTCCTACCGACGTTCCTGGTTTCTGAGGTGATACATTGCGTCTTTTTGTGCCAGTATTTTGTCTAACGAAGGTGTAGTTTTTTAACAAGGCTGGGTTGTTTTGACTAAGGTGGTGTTCCGCAATTAGCATGACATCAGGTCGATGCGTGTTTAAGAAATGGTTAAGTTCATTACGTTTTCTTAGTTGCCTAATACCATTTACGTTGAGGAAAATACATTTTAAAGGCATTGTTACTGGGCGATTTGTAAGATAAAGTCTAATAAAATTTGTTTTTTTAGGCTTTCGTCATTGTTGTTAGGGTATTTTTTTATAGTATTTTGCATTATTTCAATGCATTGAACAATATTTTTCCCAAATAAATTTATGGAATCATTGTTTACGTCTTCAAAAGTTAAAGCATTTATCTGTTTACAATTTTTCGACTTTATTACATTACCCATGTGTTGTTGTAGGGCTGGGCTTGTGGTTGCTATATTTGAATTAGATGCTTTTGTGGGGTTGGGATTAAATAATGAGGAGAAACTTCTTCCTTGGATTATTTTACTTTGATTAAAGGATTTGTTAATAATTTTAGTAGATTTATTTTTAGCTTCAGCTCGTTTGTATTTCAATTGGTCTAAGATTTCTATTCTTTTAGGACATATTTTGGCATTTGCTGTATGCGGTCCCATACAGTTTACGCATTTCACTTTATTGGTTTCTACGTTCTCTTCATTGATATCTTTTTTGATTTTGCATTGCCCTGGCTCATGCTTTTCAATACATTTTACACATCTATATTGCATACTGCAATTCGAGGCAACGTGCTTGAAACGTTGGCACTTAAAGCATTGCTTAATTTCGTTAATGTGAGGTTTATAAGCTTCTATCACAATTTTGCAGTTTAGTAAAGCTTTTAGCTTAAAAATAAGTTTTATTTGGTCGGATTTTTGAATAGTTATTTTCCAGAGGACTTCCTTAAATTGTTTAACGGACAGAATTATAAGCTCTGGTACTGATTCGGCTAGGGCTTTTTTAATTTCCGATTCCTCATATACGCTAGGAGGGAGTTTTTTCAGAATAACCGTATGAGGTTTTAATTGTTTGGGAGTGTACGTGAAATAGCGGGTGTTACGTTCAGTTAAAAGTGTCTTGGTTTTCTCAAACTCTTCTATGGAGAAAAGTTTAATATTTGTCCTATTTTTGTTAATAATGTTTAGTACAAAGTCTTCCGGCTTAATTATAGTTTTCAGACATAATTGTAAAAGTTTTGGATTTTGGTTAAAAACTACAATAACTGGTAAGTTTTTTACTTGCTTACATACTGGAGGTGTTGGAGTCACAGATGATGTCGCAGTCGCTGCTGTCATCTTCGATTGTTTTTTGTTGGCGATCGACTTTCCGAGCCTGGGAAAGTCCTGGTTGTTCTTGTTGACGTCGTTGTTTAACAAAGCAAATTTGTTGTTCTTGATGGCTGCTGATTCGGTACGTTCGTCCTTCAGGCGCTGATTTTCTTGACGGAGGATGGTTAATTCCTCCATTATGCTGTCTAGCTGTTCTTTGGTGATGAGGGTTTTGGGTTCTTCCTCGTCTTCCCCCTCACTTTCATAAGAGTCTTCTGAGTAGTCCTCTTCTTCACTGTTCTCAGATGAACAGTTTTTTTCGCGCTGGCGCTTTATGGAGCTTAAGTCGATCTCCATTTTCAAAATGTTGGAGGTATTGGGCTCAGGTGATGATGTTGGATCCATATTATTTGTAGCCAAGGACATATTAATCGGCTCGATTGAGGCAGGATGAATTTTTTTTGCAGTTTTAGTGTATGGGATCTTTTTTTGTTTAAAGGACACTTTATGGGGCTGGCATTTTTTGCTTATTTTTGCTTTGGCAAGTTGTTGTCTAAATCTTTCGATCACTGAGGGATCCACTTTGAACTTTCGATTTTTTTTTTGTTTGTTTGGATTCAGTCACTATCTGATTTGATTCAGTCACTATCTGTGCTTTTTTGCGGGAAAATTGAACTTTTCTGAGAAGTTTCTCTTTTCATGGAACTTGGGTTTTTTCTTAGAAGCCTTCTTGGCTCTTCACTTTGCCACCTTTTCCACGACCAGACATTTTGCTTTACGAGTATTTCACTAGTTCACTTTACACACTGAAAACACTGAATGCTCGCCCAGCCCCGGGTAGCCACATATTTATACTTTTTCGTCTGCCTGCGCGTTCAATTAGGGGTGGGTGCCTTAGACCTGAAAACGTTTCTCGAAAAAAAGTATAAAGCTGAACACACCGGGGCACCACTATGATCAGTGAATTGTGTTTGTGAAATTATAAGTGAAGTGAATAATGCCGCCGAAAACTAGTGGAAAGGCAGCCAAGAAGGCTGGCAAGGCCCAGAAGAACATCACCAAGACCGACAAGAAGAAGAAGCGCAAGAGGAAGGAGAGCTACGCCATCTACATTTACAAGGTCCTGAAGCAGGTCCATCCTGACACTGGCATTTCGTCGAAGGCGATGAGCATCATGAACAGCTTTGTGAATGATATTTTCGAGCGCATTGCTGCCGAGGCCTCTCGTCTGGCTCACTACAACAAGCGCTCGACTATCACCAGTCGGGAAATCCAAACGGCTGTTCGCCTGCTCCTGCCCGGAGAGTTGGCCAAGCACGCCGTCAGTGAGGGTACCAAGGCTGTCACCAAGTACACCAGCTCCAAGTAATTTCTCTTGCTACGGATGCGGAGAAATATCCAAAACGGCCCTTTTCAGGGCCACAACACATTTTACCAAAGATCAAACATTTTCAATATACCATTTGCCATCAAATATGAAATGATTAAATTCGTGATATAAGTTGAATTGGTACACCTTGGTGCACCAACTATTTTAAGGACTTATTCTGGAGCTCAATATTGTAATTTTAACATCTATTTACAAAGAATAGTATGTCAGAGCTGATATAGTAACACGTCTACTTATAATAACATTTACTATTAATAATAATTTAACAAAAATGCTACCAGCCACTAAAGTAAATGTACACTGTTTTCAATTGAAAGTTTCTTTCCCTTGCTAACGAACGTTGTAGCCCTGAAAAGGGCTTGTTAAACTAATTTCAGATTTCGAAATCTAAAATTGCGATTGCGAGCGTGTACCAGATACTGTACTTTTTCACAATTTACTTCTTGGCAGCCGTAGTCTTGGCTTTCGGCTTCTTAGCGGTAGCAGGAGCAGCTGCTTTCTTCACCGCCTTTTTGGGTTTAGCAGACGCCGCTGGCTTGGCTTTTGGTGCTTTGGCCGCCTTCGGCTTCGCTGCCGTCGACTTGGCCTTTGTTGCTGCTGGCTTTGCCTTTACGGTTCCAGATTTCTTGGCATCCTTGGCCTTTGCCTTCTCCGTTTTCTTCTTCTCAGCGGTCTTTTTGGTGGCCGCAGCCTTCTTAGCCTTGGGCTTCTTGTCGGCAGCTCCGGCGGCAGCTTTCTTGGCGGTGGATCCGGTCTTCTTGGCAGCTACCTTCTTGGATTTCACTTTCTTCTCAGCAGAAGCAACCTTTGGCTTCGGATCCTTCTTGGCGGAGGCCGACAGTTTAAATGATCCAGACGCACCCTTTCCCTTTGTTTGGATCAGCTTTCCATTGATACTTTCCGTCCCATATATGAATCACGTTAGGGCCGCACTCAATTTAACATTAAACAAAAAATATAAAATCTATATTTTTGAATGATCTTTTTCTTTTATATAATAAATAATGCATTCAATTATGTAACTGCGTAGTTTTCAGACTGTTTTTATTAATTTTTCTATTTTTTACTGATGTTGGAATGTCTAGTACTGATCGTTCATATTACTGCATGAACTTCAACATTGACATTTATTGCATGAACACCTTTCTTAAAAACCCATTTTAAAATAAGAAATCTTGGAAATATTTTAAATAATGTTAATAAAAAATAAAATTCAAACCTTATATTTAATTAAATACCACAAATATATTTACGTATCATTAATTTAGGTATTTTATCACTTGTTTCAAGTTGTCCCTTGGCTACGTTCAAAGTTGAATATCGGACTGCTTTAGGGAAAAGTTTTCTGACTGTTAAAAATATGAATCTCATGAAATATTATATTTATTCGCTATTTTAATAAATAAATGAAGTCTTTGCATAAGCCAATTTAACTTTTCAGGCCTTATTATAGATAGTTTTTATAAATTTGAATACTTTCCGTCCCATATATGAATCACGTTAGGGCAGCAAACATAAAATTTATATTTTTGAATGATCTTTTTCTTTTATATAATAAATAATACATTCATTAGTGTAACTGCGTAGTTTTCTGACTGTTGTTAATAATTTTTCTATTTTTCACTGAGGTTGGAATGTCTAAGACTGAGCGTCAAAATCTGCCGAAATATAAAAACATAATGTATTAATAATACTTAATAAAACATATATTGTAACCCTTGTTTTTCTTTTTCTTCATGTTCCTAAATAATGTTGTCCTTACTTAGTTAGTTTAACTTTCCAGGAATTTTAATACATAATTTGTTCCACATGTTCATGTTAAAGTAAAATTATAAAATATGTATTTCTTAATATTATATGTTTTATTAAATAAAATAAATGAATAGTAAATTAAGTTAAGTTATATTCAGACCGTATTTGATAGTTTTTCTATTTTTTTAGATGTTTCAAAGTAATACCATGCTTGCCCCATCTTAGCTTTCCCTTCAAAAGTCTCACCAGTAAAGGGTATAGCAGTAATGGTCACGATAAAAATTAATATCTCATTGAACGTAATTTGTGGTCCTGAAAAGGATCGATTTGTACAAAGTATGTTAGTGCATTGGCAGCCAGTTGAAGCCGTCTCAACTTAAGCACGCTCGCCGCGAATGCGTCGGGCCAACTGGATATCCTTGGGCATGATGGTGACACGCTTGGCATGAATGGCGCACAAGTTGGTATCTTCAAAAAGACCAACCAGATAAGCTTCGCTAGCTTCCTGCAGAGCCATCACCGCCGAGCTCTGGAATCGCAGGTCAGTTTTGAAGTCCTGAGCGATTTCACGCACCAGACGCTGGAAAGGCAGTTTGCGGATCAGCAGCTCGGTACTCTTCTGGTAGCGACGGATCTCACGCAGGGCAACAGTTCCAGGGCGATAGCGATGGGGCTTCTTCACGCCTCCGGTGGCTGGGGCACTCTTACGAGCGGCCTTAGTAGCCAGTTGTTTGCGTGGCGCCTTGCCACCAGTCGATTTGCGAGCGGTCTGCTTGGTACGGGCCATTTTCGAATTCACTGCTGTTCACTTCACGTTTCAAAACACAATAACCGATCGCAGCATTTGCTACCTACTTATATAGCAAAACGAGGAGGGTTGAAAAGAGAGAGAAGCAGAGGCCATCTCATTGGTGAGCGGAGAGCGAGACGAACAGATCGTTCGGACTCGCTCGTGTTTTTGGCGTTTTAGGTATAAATAGGGGCACGCCGAAAATTTGGAATTAGTTCTTCAGTGACTTTCGTTTCGTTTCGTGCAGTGTTGCAGTGTGTTAACAGTAGAAAAGAGTGAAAAATGACTGGTCGCGGTAAAGGAGGCAAAGGCTTGGGAAAAGGAGGCGCCAAGCGTCATCGCAAAGTGCTGCGTGATAACATCCAGGGCATTACGAAGCCAGCTATCCGCCGTTTGGCTCGTCGTGGCGGTGTAAAGCGCATCTCTGGACTCATTTACGAGGAAACGCGTGGCGTTCTGAAGGTGTTCTTGGAGAACGTTATCCGTGATGCCGTCACCTACACCGAACACGCAAAGAGGAAGACCGTCACAGCCATGGATGTTGTGTACGCCCTGAAGAGGCAAGGCCGCACCCTGTACGGCTTCGGCGGTTAAAAAACTAGTACAGCTCGTACTTTATTCAGCAATCGGTCCTTTTAAGGACCACCATTAAATTAGCGAAAGGAGACTGATTTTCAATAGTAGTATACTAATAATACAAGTTCCAGTGGTAATAAATGTGCTCGAAAATAATCGGTCACAGAAATATTAAACTGCATATGCTCATGAGCTAGATGTATTTTGTGCATACTGTACTGCTGGAGTATACAGCGTAAACGGCAATTCGGTACCACTATACGATTATTGAGTCTGCAATGCAATCTTAGAATATTCTAGACAGTATTACATTTTAAACATTTATGTATATCCTGCAAATAAAAAATATATACCATTTGCTTTAACTGAATTTACTCAAGTAAATTTCCGATGTTATATTTCAGTTTAGTATTAGTTTATTATTTAAATTTTTTAACATTCGTATCTGAAAATCTTCTATTCTTTGGCAAAAACTTGGTCGTCCTGAAAAGGACGGTTGGGTATTTGTATGTACAAGTTGGCTCCGCTTTTAAAACGATTAAGCCTTCTTTTCGGTCTTCTTGGGCAACAGAACGGCCTGGATGTTGGGCAGTACTCCACCCTGGGCAATGGTGACACCGGAGAGCAGCTTGTTCAACTCCTCGTCGTTGCGGATGGCCAGCTGCAGATGACGCGGGATAATCCTAGTCTTCTTGTTATCACGGGCAGCATTGCCAGCCAACTCGAGAACCTCAGCGGCCAGATATTCCATCACGGCAGCTAGGTAAACTGGAGCGCCGGCACCAACACGCTCAGCATAGTTGCCCTTGCGGAGCAGACGGTGAATACGGCCCACTGGAAACTGAAGACCGGCACGGTTGGAGCGGGACTTTGCCTTTCCCTTCACTTTGCCACCTTTTCCACGACCAGACATTTTGCTTTACGAGTATTTCACTAGTTCACTTTACACACTGAAAACACTGAATGCTCGCCCAGCCCCGGGTAGCCACATATTTATACTTTTTCGTCTGCCTGCGCGTTCAATTAGGGGTGGGTGCCTTAGACCTGAAAACGTTGCTCGAAAAAAAGTATAAGGCTGAACACGCCGGGGCACCACTATGATCAGTGAATTGTGTTTGTGAAGTGAATAATGCCGCCGAAAACTAGTGGAAAGGCAGCCAAGAAGGCTGGCAAGGCCCAGAAGAACATCACCAAGACCGACAAGAAGAAGAAGCGCAAGAGGAAGGAGAGCTACGCCATCTACATTTACAAGGTCCTGAAGCAGGTCCATCCTGACACTGGCATTTCGTCGAAGGCGATGAGCATCATGAACAGCTTTGTGAATGATATTTTCGAGCGCATTGCTGCCGAGGCCTCTCGTCTGGCTCACTACAACAAGCGCTCGACTATCACCAGTCGGGAAATCCAAACGGCTGTTCGCCTGCTCCTGCCCGGAGAGTTGGCCAAGCACGCCGTCAGTGAGGGTACCAAGGCTGTCACCAAGTACACCAGCTCCAAGTAATTTCTCTTTCTACGGATGCGGAGAAATATCCAAAACGGCCCTTTTCAGGGCCACAACACATTTTACCAAAGATCGAACATTTTCAATATATGATTAAATTCGTGATATAAGTTGAATTGGTACACCTTGGTGCACCAACTATTTTAAGGACTTATTCTGGAGCTCAATATTGTAATTTTAACATCTATTTACAAAGAATAGTATGTCAGAGCTGATATAGTAACACGTCTACTTATAATAACATTTACTATTAATAATAATTTAACAAAAATGCTACCAGCCACTAAAGTAAATGTACACTGTTTTCAATTGAAAGTTTCTTTCTCTTGCTAACGAACGTTGTAGCCCTGAAAAGGGCTTGTTAAACTAATTTCAGATTTCGAAATCTAAAATTGCGATTGCGAGCGTGTACCAGATACTGTACTTTTTCACAATTTACTTCTTGGCAGCCGTAGTCTTGGCTTTCGGCTTCTTAGCGGTAGCAGGAGCAGCTGCTTTCTTCACCGCCTTTTTGGGTTTAGCAGACGCCGCTGGCTTGGCTTTTGGTGCTTTGGCCGCCTTCGGCTTCGCTGCCGTCGACTTGGCCTTTGTTGCTGCTGGCTTTGCCTTTACGGTTCCAGATTTCTTGGCATCCTTGGCCTTTGCCTTCTCAGTTTTCTTCTTCTCAGCGGTCTTTTTGGTGGCCGCAGCCTTCTTAGCCTTGGGCTTCTTGTCAGCAGCTCCGGCGGCAGCTTTCTTGGCGGTGGCTCCGGTCTTCTTGGCAGCTACCTTCTTGGATTTCACTTTCTTCTCAGCAGAAGCAACCTTTGGCTTCGGATCCTTCTTGGCGGAGGCCGACAGTTTAAATGATCCAGACGCACCCTTTCCCTTTGTTTGGATCAGCTTTCCATTGACAACAGCGGATTTCAAGTACTTCTTGATGAACGGAGCCAACTTCTGGGCATCACATTTGTAAGTGGCAGTGATATATTTCTTGATTGCCAGAAGCGATGAGCCGCCACGCTCCTTCAAATTCTTGATGGAGGCGTCTACCATTTGCTGAGTTGGCGGATGCGATGGCGGGGCAGTGGCCTTCTTTGCCTTGGTAGCAGCAGATCCAGATGCCTTTTTGGCGGCCACCTTCTTCTCAACTGGCGCTGGTGGGGCAGCCACTGGGGAAGCGGACGTTGCAACTGCAGAATCAGACATTATTCTTCACTGAAATACACTTTTTTGTTTCGAAAATGGCGCGCGCGCTTGTTGCCGACCTCCTACGTTCGGATGAGAATCGAGGAGGAGTGCACTTTAACTGTGGGTCTGCCATCAGTCATTTGCTCTGCCGGTGTTTACGTGAAGTGCAAACTTATTTTCTTATTTTCAGTGCTTAAGATTTTTAATCGAAGTTATGTTTTTATTGTTATACATTCTTAAATGATTAATGAAGTAATTAGCGTTTTCGAAATGTTAGTATGTTGTTTTTGTTACTTTTTATTGCTCCATGAAGTTCAACATTGACATTTGTTGCATGAACATTTTTTTTTAAAACCAATTTTAAAATAAGAAATCCTAGAAATATTTTAAATAATGTTAATAAAAAATAAAATTCAAACCTTTAACTTAATGAAATACTAAAAATATATTCACTTATCATTCATTTAGGTATTTTATTACTTGTTTCAAGTTGTCCCTTGGCTACGTTCAAAGTTGAATATCGGACTGCTTTAGGGAAAAGTTTTCTGACTGTTAAAAATATAAATCTCATCAAATATTATATTTATTCGCTATTTTAATAAATAAATTATGTCTTTGCATAAGCCAATTTAACTTTTCAGGCCTTATTATAGATAGTTTTTATTAATTTGGATACTTTCCGTCCCATATATGAATCACGTTAGGGCCGCACTCAATTTAACATTAAACAAAAAATATAAAATTTATATTTTTGAATGATCTTTTTCTTTTATATAATAAATAATGCATTCAATTATGTAACTGCGTAGTTTTCAGACTGTTTTTATTAATTTTTCTATTTTTTACCGATGTTGGAATGTCTAGTACTGATCGTTCATATTACTGCATGAACTTGAACATTGACATTTGTTGCATGAACACCTTTCTTAAAAACCCATTTTAAAATAAGAAATATTGGAAATATTTTAAATAATGTTAATAAAAAATAAAATTCAAACCTTTAACTTAATGAAATACTAAAAATATATTCACTTATCATTAATTTAGGTATTTTATTACTTGTTTCAAGTTGTCCCTTGGCTACGTTCAAAGTTGAATATCGGACTGCTTTAGGGAAAAGTTTTCTGACTGTTAAAAATATAAATCTCATCAAATATTATATTTATTCGCTATTTTAATAAATAAATGATGTCTTTGCATAAGCCAATTTAACTTTTCAGGCCTTATTATAGATAGTTTCTATAAATTTGGATACTTTCCGTCCCATATATGAATCACGTTAGGGCCGCACTCAATTTAACATTAAACAAAAAATATAAAATTTATATTTTTGAATGATCTTTTTCTTTTATATAATAAATAATGCATTCAATTATGTAACTGCGTAGTTTTCAGACTGTTTTTATTAATTTTTCTATTTTTTATTGATGTTAGAATGTCTAATACTGAGCGTTCATATTACTGCATGAACTTCAACATTGACATTTGTTGCATGAACACCTTTCTTAAAAACCCATTTTAAAATAAGAAATCTTGGAAATATTTTAAATAATGTTAATAAAAAATAAAATTTAAACCTTATATTTAATTAAGTACCACAAATATATTTACGTATCATTAATTTAGGTATTTTATCACTTGTTTCAAGTTGTACCTTGGCTACGTTCAAAGTTAAATATCGGACTGCTTTAGGGAATAGTTTTCTGACTGTTAAAAATATGAATCTCATGAAATATTATATTTATTCGCTATTTTAATAAATAAATGATGTCTTTGCATAAGCCAATTTAACTTTTCAGGCCTTATTATAGATAGTTTTTATACATTTGAATACTTTCCGTCCCATATATGAATCACGTTAGGGCCGCACTCAATTTAACATTAAACAAAAAATATAAAATTTATATTTTTGAATGATCTTTTTCTTTTATATAATAAATAATACATTCATTAGTGTAACTGCGTAGTTTTCCGACTGTTGTTAATAATTTTTCTATTTTTCACTGAGGTTGGAATGTCTAAGACTGAGCGTCAAAATCTGCCGAAATATAAAAACATAATGTATTAATAATACTTAATAAAACATATATTGTAACCCTTGTTTTTCTTTTTCTTCATGTTCCTAAATAATGTTGTCCTTACTTAGTTAGTTTAACTTTCCAGGAATTTTAATACATAATTTGTTCCACATGTTCATGTTAAAGTAAAATTATAAAATATGTATTTCTTAATATTATATGTTTTATTAAATAAAATAAATGAATAGTAAATTAAGTTAAGTTATATTCAGACCGTATTTGATAGTTTTTCTATTTTTTTAGATGTTTCAAAGTAATACCATGCTTGCCCCATCTTAGCTTTCCCTTCAAAAGTCTCACCAGTAAAGGGTATAGCAGTAATGGTCACGATAAAAATTAATATCTCATTGAACGTAATTTGTGGTCCTGAAAAGGACCGATTTGTACAAAGTATGTTAGTGCATTGGCAGCCAGTTGAAGCCGTCTCAACTTAAGCACGCTCGCCGCGAATGCGTCGGGCCAACTGGATATCCTTGGGCATGATGGTGACACGCTTGGCATGAATGGCGCACAAGTTGGTATCTTCAAAAAGACCAACCAGATAAGCTTCGCTAGCTTCCTGCAGAGCCATCACCGCCGAGCTCTGGAATCGCAGGTCAGTTTTGAAGTCCTGAGCGATTTCACGCACCAGACGCTGGAAAGGCAGTTTGCGGATCAGCAGCTCGGTACTCTTCTGGTAGCGACGGATCTCACGCAGGGCAACAGTTCCAGGGCGATAGCGATGGGGCTTCTTCACGCCTCCGGTGGCTGGGGCACTCTTACGAGCGGCCTTAGTAGCCAGTTGTTTGCGTGGCGCCTTGCCACCAGTCGATTTGCGAGCGGTCTGCTTGGTACGGGCCATTTTCGAATTCACTGCTGTTCACTTCACGTTTCAAAACACAATAACCGATCGCAGCATTTGCTACCTACTTATATAGCAAAACGAGGAGGGTTGAAAAGAGAGAGAAGCAGAGGCCATCTCATTGGTGAGCGGAGAGCGAGACGAACAGATCGTTCGGACTCGCTCGTGTTTTTGGCGTTTTAGGTATAAATAGGGGCACGCCGAAAATTTGGAATTAGTTCTTCAGTGACTTTCGTTTCGTTTCGTGCAGTGTTGCAGTGTGTTAACAGTAGAAAAGAGTGAAAAATGACTGGTCGCGGTAAAGGAGGCAAAGGCTTGGGAAAAGGAGGCGCCAAGCGTCATCGCAAAGTGCTGCGTGATAACATCCAGGGCATTACGAAGCCAGCTATCCGCCGTTTGGCTCGTCGTGGCGGTGTAAAGCGCATCTCTGGACTCATTTACGAGGAAACGCGTGGCGTTCTGAAGGTGTTCTTGGAGAACGTTATCCGTGATGCCGTCACCTACACCGAACACGCAAAGAGGAAGACCGTCACAGCCATGGATGTTGTGTACGCCCTGAAGAGGCAAGGCCGCACCCTGTACGGCTTCGGCGGTTAAAAAACTAGTACAGCTCGTACTTTATTCAGCAATCGGTCCTTTTCAGGACCACCATTAAATTAGCGAAAGGAGACTGATTTTCAATAGTAGTATACTAATAATACAAGTTCCAGTGGTAATAAATGTGCTCGAAAATAATCGGTCACAGAAATATTAAACTGCATATGCTCATGAGCTAGATGTATTTTGTGCATACTGTACTGCTGGAGTATACAGCGTAAACGGCAATTCGGTACCACTATACGATTAGTGAGTCTGCAATGCAATCTTAGAATATTCTAGACAGTATTACATTTTAAACATTTATGTATATCCTGTAGTACTCGACAACTCATACATACAATGACTGACTCATACATCAGCTTAAATTAAATTTAAAACTAAAATATATACCATTTGCTTTAACTGAATTTACTCAAGTAAATTTCCGATGTTATATTTCAGTTTAGTATTAGTTTATTATTTAAATTTTTTAACATTCGTATCTGAAAATCTTCTATTCTTTGGCAAAAACTTGGTCGTCCTGAAAAGGACGGTTGGGTATTTGTATGTACAAGTTGGCTCCGCTTTTAAAACGATTAAGCCTTCTTTTCGGTCTTCTTGGGCAACAGAACGGCCTGGATGTTGGGCAGTACTCCACCCTGGGCAATGGTGACACCGGAGAGCAGCTTGTTCAACTCCTCGTCGTTGCGGATGGCCAGCTGCAGATGACGCGGGATAATCCTAGTCTTCTTGTTATCACGGGCAGCATTGCCAGCCAACTCGAGAACCTCAGCGGCCAGATATTCCATCACGGCAGCTAGGTAAACTGGAGCGCCGGCACCAACACGCTCAGCATAGTTGCCCTTGCGGAGCAGACGGTGAATACGGCCCACTGGAAACTGAAGACCGGCACGGTTGGAGCGGGACTTTGCCTTTCCCTTCACTTTGCCACCTTTTCCACGACCAGACATTTTGCTTTACGAGTATTTCACTAGTTCACTTTACACACTGAAAACACTGAATGCTCGCCCAGCCCCGGGTAGCCACATATTTATACTTTTTCGTCTGCCTGCGCGTTCAATTAGGGGTGGGTGCCTTAGACCTGAAAACGTTTCTCGAAAAAAAGTATAAAGCTGAACACACCGGGGCACCACTATGATCAGTGAATTGTGTTTGTGAAATTATAAGTGAAGTGAATAATGCCGCCGAAAACTAGTGGAAAGGCAGCCAAGAAGGCTGGCAAGGCCCAGAAGAACATCACCAAGACCGACAAGAAGAAGAAGCGCAAGAGGAAGGAGAGCTACGCCATCTACATTTACAAGGTCCTGAAGCAGGTCCATCCTGACACTGGCATTTCGTCGAAGGCGATGAGCATCATGAACAGCTTTGTGAATGATATTTTCGAGCGCATTGCTGCCGAGGCCTCTCGTCTGGCTCACTACAACAAGCGCTCGACTATCACCAGTCGGGAAATCCAAACGGCTGTTCGCCTGCTCCTGCCCGGAGAGTTGGCCAAGCACGCCGTCAGTGAGGGTACCAAGGCTGTCACCAAGTACACCAGCTCCAAGTAATTTCTCTTTCTACGGATGCGGAGAAATATCCAAAACGGCCCTTTTCAGGGCCACAACACATTTTACCAAAGATCGAACATTTTCAATATATGATTAAATTCGTGATATAAGTTGAATTGGTACACCTTGGTGCACCAACTATTTTAAGGACTTATTCTGGAGCTCAATATTGTAATTTTAACATCTATTTACAAAGAATAGTATGTCAGAGCTGATATAGTAACACGTCTACTTATAATAACATTTACTATTAATAATAATTTAACAAAAATGCTACCAGCCACTAAAGTAAATGTACACTGTTTTCAATTGAAAGTTTCTTTCTCTTGCTAACGAACGTTGTAGCCCTGAAAAGGGCTTGTTAAACTAATTTCAGATTTCGAAATCTAAAATTGCGATTGCGAGCGTGTACCAGATACTGTACTTTTTCACAATTTACTTCTTTGCAGCCGTAGTCTTGGCTTTTGGCTTCTTAGCGGTAGCAGGAGCAGCTGCTTTCTTCACCGCCTTTTTGGGTTTAGCAGACGCCGCTGGCTTGGCTTTTGGTGCTTTGGCCGCCTTCGGCTTCGCTGCCGTCGACTTGGCCTTTGTTGCTGCTGGCTTTGCCTTTACGGTTCCAGTTTTCTTGGCATCCTTGGCCTTTGCCTTCTCAGTTTTCTTCTTCTCAGCGGTCTTTTTGGTGGCCGCAGCCTTCTTAGCCTTGGGCTTCTTGTCAGCAGCTCCGGCGGCAGCTTTCTTGGCGGTGGCTCCGGTCTTCTTGGCAGCTACCTTCTTGGATTTCACTTTCTTCTCAGCAGAAGCAACCTTTGGCTTCGGATCCTTCTTGGCGGAGGCCGACAGTTTAAATGATCCAGACGCACCCTTTCCCTTTGTTTGGATCAGCTTTCCATTGACAACAGCGGATTTCAAGTACTTCTTGATGAACGGAGCCAACTTCTGGGCATCACATTTGTAAGTGGCAGTGATATATTTCTTGATTGCCAGAAGCGATGAGCCGCCACGCTCCTTCAAATTCTTGATGGAGGCGTCTACCATTTGCTGAGTTGGCGGATGCGATGGCGGGGCAGTGGCCTTCTTTGCCTTGGTAGCAGCAGATCCAGATGCCTTTTTGGCGGCCACCTTCTTCTCAACTGGCGCTGGTGGGGCAGCCACTGGGGAAGCGGACGTTGCAACTGCAGAATCAGACATTATTCTTCACTGAAATACACTTTTTTGTTTCGAAAATGGCGCGCGCGCTTGTTGCCGACCTCCTTCGTTCGGATGAGAATCGAGGAGGAGAGCACTTTAACTGTGGGTCTGCCATCAGTCATTTGCTCTGCCGGTGTTTACGTGAAGTGCAAACTTATTTTCTTATTTTCAGTGCTTAAGATTTTTAATCGAAGTTATGTTTTTATTGTTATACATTCTTAAATGATTAATGAAGTAATTAGCGTTTTCGAAATGTTAGTATGTTGTTTTTGTTACTTTTTATTGCTCCATGAAGTTCAACATTGACATTTGTTGCATGAACATTTTTTTTTAAAACCAATTTTAAAATAAGAAATCCTAGAAATATTTTAAATAATGTTAATAAAAAATAAAATTCAAACCTTTAACTTAATGAAATACTAAAAATATATTCACTTATCATTCATTTAGGTATTTTATTACTTGTTTCAAGTTGTCCCTTGGCTACGTTCAAAGTTGAATATCGGACTGCTTTAGGGAAAAGTTTTCTGACTGTTAAAAATATAAATCTCATCAAATATTATATTTATTCGCTATTTTAATAAATAAATGATGTCTTTGCATAAGCCAATTTAACTTTTCAGGCCTTATTATAGATAGTTTTTATTAATTTGGATACTTTCCGTCCCATATATGAATCACGTTAGGGCCGCACTCAATTTAACATTAAACAAAAAATATAAAATTTATACTTTTGAATTTTATTTTTCTTTTATATAATAAATAATGCATTCAATTATGTAACTGCGTAGTTTTCAGATTGTTTTTATTCATTTTTCTACTTTTTACTGATGATGGAATGTCTAATACTGAGCGTTCATATTACTGCATGAACTTCAACATTGACATTTGTTGCATGAACACCTTTCTTAAAAACCCATTTTAAAATCAGAAATCCTAGAAATATTTTAAATAATGTTAATAAAAAATAAAATTCAAACCTTTAACTTAATGAAATACTGAAAAAATATTCACTTATCATTCATTTAGGTATTTTATTACTTGTTTCAAGTTGTCCCTTGGCTACGTTCAAAGTTGAATATCGGACTGCTTTAGGGAAAAGTTTTCTGACTGTTAAAAATATAAATCTCATCAAATATTATATTTATTCGCTATTTTAATAAATAAATTATGTCTTTGCATAAGCCAATTTAACTTTTCAGGCCTTATTATAGATAGTTTTTATTAATTTGGATACTTTCCGTCCCATATATGAATCACGTTAGGGCCGCACTCAATTTAACATTAAACAAAAAATATAAAATCTATATTTTTGAATGATCTTTTGCTTTTATAAAATAAATAATGCATTCAATTATGTAACTGCGTAGTTTTCAGACTGTTTTTATTAATTTTTCTATTTTTTACCGATTTTGGAATGTCTAGTACTGATCGTTCATATTACTGCATGAACTTCAACATTGACATTTGTTGCATGAACACCTTTCTTAAAAACCCATTTTTAAATAAGAAATCCTAGAAATATTTTAAATAATGTTAATAAAAAATAAAATTCAAACCTTTAACTTAATGAAATACTGAAAATATATTCACTTATCATTCATTTAGGTATTTTATTACTTGTTTCAAGTTGTCCCTTGGCTACGTTCAAAGTTGAATATCGGACTGCTTTAGGGAAAAGTTTTCTGACTGTTAAAAATATAAATCTCATCAAATATTATATTTATTCGCTATTTTAATAAATAAATGATGTCTTTGCATAAGCCAATTTAACTTTTCAGGCCTTATTATAGATAGTTTTTATAAATTTGAATACTTTCCGTCCCATATATGAATCACGTTAGGGCAGCAAACATAAAATTTATATTTTTGAATGATCTTTTTCTTTTATATAATAAATAATACATTCATTAGTGTAACTGCGTAGTTTTCTGACTGTTGTTAATAATTTTTCTATTTTTCACTGAGGTTGGAATGTCTAAGACTGAGCGTCAAAATCTGCCGAAATATAAAAACATAATGTATTAATAATACTTAATAAAACATATATTGTAACCCTTGTTTTTCTTTTTCTTCATGTTCCTAAATAATGTTGTCCTTACTTAGTTAGTTTAACTTTCCAGGAATTTTAATACATAATTTGTTCCACATGTTCATGTTAAAGTAAAATTATAAAATATGTATTTCTTAATATTATATGTTTTATTAAATAAAATAAATGAATAGTAAATTAAGTTAAGTTATATTCAGACCGTATTTGATAGTTTTTCTATTTTTTTAGATGTTTCAAAGTAATACCATGCTTGCCCCATCTTAGCTTTCCCTTCAAAAGTCTCACCAGTAAAGGGTATAGCAGTAATGGTCACGATAAAAATTAATATCTCATTGAACGTAATTTGTGGTCCTGAAAAGGATCGATTTGTACAAAGTATGTTAGTGCATTGGCAGCCAGTTGAAGCCGTCTCAACTTAAGCACGCTCGCCGCGAATGCGTCGGGCCAACTGGATATCCTTGGGCATGATGGTGACACGCTTGGCATGAATGGCGCACAAGTTGGTATCTTCAAAAAGACCAACCAGATAAGCTTCGCTAGCTTCCTGCAGAGCCATCACCGCCGAGCTCTGGAATCGCAGGTCAGTTTTGAAGTCCTGAGCGATTTCACGCACCAGACGCTGGAAAGGCAGTTTGCGGATCAGCAGCTCGGTACTCTTCTGGTAGCGACGGATCTCACGCAGGGCAACAGTTCCAGGGCGATAGCGATGGGGCTTCTTCACGCCTCCGGTGGCTGGGGCACTCTTACGAGCGGCCTTAGTAGCCAGTTGTTTGCGTGGCGCCTTGCCACCAGTCGATTTGCGAGCGGTCTGCTTGGTACGGGCCATTTTCGAATTCACTGCTGTTCACTTCACGTTTCAAAACACAATAACCGATCGCAGCATTTGCTACCTACTTATATAGCAAAACGAGGAGGGTTGAAAAGAGAGAGAAGCAGAGGCCATCTCATTGGTGAGCGGAGAGCGAGACGAACAGATCGTTCGGACTCGCTCGTGTTTTTGGCGTTTTAGGTATAAATAGGGGCACGCCGAAAATTTGGAATTAGTTCTTCAGTGACTTTCGTTTCGTTTCGTGCAGTGTTGCAGTGTGTTAACAGTAGAAAAGAGTGAAAAATGACTGGTCGCGGTAAAGGAGGCAAAGGCTTGGGAAAAGGAGGCGCCAAGCGTCATCGCAAAGTGCTGCGTGATAACATCCAGGGCATTACGAAGCCAGCTATCCGCCGTTTGGCTCGTCGTGGCGGTGTAAAGCGCATCTCTGGACTCATTTACGAGGAAACGCGTGGCGTTCTGAAGGTGTTCTTGGAGAACGTTATCCGTGATGCCGTCACCTACACCGAACACGCAAAGAGGAAGACCGTCACAGCCATGGATGTTGTGTACGCCCTGAAGAGGCAAGGCCGCACCCTGTACGGCTTCGGCGGTTAAAAAACTAGTACAGCTCGTACTTTATTCAGCAATCGGTCCTTTTCAGGACCACCATTAAATTAGCGAAAGGAGACTGATTTTCAATAGTAGTATACTAATAATACAAGTTCCAGTGGTAATAAATGTGCTCGAAAATAATCGGTCACAGAAATATTAAACTGCATATGCTCATGAGCTAGATGTATTTTGTGCATACTGTACTGCTGGAGTATACAGCGTAAACGGCAATTCGGTACCACTATACGATGATTAGTGAGTCTGCAATGCAATCCTAGAATATTCTAGACAGTATTACATTTTAAACATTTATGTATATCCTGTAGTACTCGACAACTCATACATACAATGACTGACTCATACATCAGCTTAAATTAAATTTAAAACTAAAATATATACCATTTGCTTTAACTGAATTTACTCAAGTAAATTTCCGATGTTATATTTCAGTTTAGTATTAGTTTATTATTTAAATTTTTTAACATTCGTATCTGAAAATCTTCTATTCTTTGGCAAAAACTTGGTCGTCCTGAAAAGGACGGTTGGGTATTTGTATGTACAAGTTGGCTCCGCTTTTAAAACGATTAAGCCTTCTTTTCGGTCTTCTTGGGCAACAGAACGGCCTGGATGTTGGGCAGTACTCCACCCTGGGCAATGGTGACACCGGAGAGCAGCTTGTTCAACTCCTCGTCGTTGCGGATGGCCAGCTGCAGATGACGCGGGATAATCCTAGTCTTCTTGTTATCACGGGCAGCATTGCCAGCCAACTCGAGAACCTCAGCGGCCAGATATTCCATCACGGCAGCTAGGTAAACTGGAGCGCCGGCACCAACACGCTCAGCATAGTTGCCCTTGCGGAGCAGACGGTGAATACGGCCCACTGGAAACTGAAGACCGGCACGGTTGGAGCGGGACTTTGCCTTTCCCTTCACTTTGCCACCTTTTCCACGACCAGACATTTTGCTTTACGAGTATTTCACTAGTTCACTTTACACACTGAAAACACTGAATGCTCGCCCAGCCCCGGGTAGCCACATATTTATACTTTTTCGTCTGCCTGCGCGTTCAATTAGGGGTGGGTGCCTTAGACCTGAAAACGTTTCTCGAAAAAAAGTATAAAGCTGAACACACCGGGGCACCACTATGATCAGTGAATTGTGTTTGTGAAATTATAAGTGAAGTGAATAATGCCGCCGAAAACTAGTGGAAAGGCAGCCAAGAAGGCTGGCAAGGCCCAGAAGAACATCACCAAGACCGACAAGAAGAAGAAGCGCAAGAGGAAGGAGAGCTACGCCATCTACATTTACAAGGTCCTGAAGCAGGTCCATCCTGACACTGGCATTTCGTCGAAGGCGATGAGCATCATGAACAGCTTTGTGAATGATATTTTCGAGCGCATTGCTGCCGAGGCCTCTCGTCTGGCTCACTACAACAAGCGCTCGACTATCACCAGTCGGGAAATCCAAACGGCTGTTCGCCTGCTCCTGCCCGGAGAGTTGGCCAAGCACGCCGTCAGTGAGGGTACCAAGGCTGTCACCAAGTACACCAGCTCCAAGTAATTTCTCTTTCTACGGATGCGGAGAAATATCCAAAACGGCCCTTTTCAGGGCCACAACACATTTTACCAAAGATCGAACATTTTCAATATATGATTAAATTCGTGATATAAGTTGAATTGGTACACCTTGGTGCACCAACTATTTTAAGGACTTATTCTGGAGCTCAATATTGTAATTTTAACATCTATTTACAAAGAATAGTATGTCAGAGCTGATATAGTAACACGTCTACTTATAATAACATTTACTATTAATAATAATTTAACAAAAATGCTACCAGCCACTAAAGTAAATGTACACTGTTTTCAATTGAAAGTTTCTTTCTCTTGCTAACGAACGTTGTAGCCCTGAAAAGGGCTTGTTAAACTAATTTCAGATTTCGAAATCTAAAATTGCGATTGCGAGCGTGTACCAGATACTGTACTTTTTCACAATTTACTTCTTTGCAGCCGTAGTCTTGGCTTTTGGCTTCTTAGCGGTAGCAGGAGCAGCTGTTTTCTTCACCGCCTTTTTGGGTTTAGCAGACGCCGCTGGCTTGGCTTTTGGTGCTTTGGCCGCCTTCGGCTTCGCTGCCGTCGACTTGGCCTTTGTTGCTGCTGGCTTTGCCTTTACGGTTCCAGTTTTCTTGGCATCCTTGGCCTTTGCCTTCTCAGTTTTCTTCTTCTCAGCGGTCTTTTTGGTGGCCGCAGCCTTCTTAGCCTTGGGCTTCTTGTCAGCAGCTCCGGCGGCAGCTTTCTTGGCGGTGGCTCCGGTCTTCTTGGCAGCTACCTTCTTGGATTTCACTTTCTTCTCAGCAGAAGCAACCTTTGGCTTCGGATCCTTCTTGGCGGAGGCCGACAGTTTAAATGATCCAGACGCACCCTTTCCCTTTGTTTGGATCAGCTTTCCATTGACAACAGCGGATTTCAAGTACTTCTTGATGAACGGAGCCAACTTCTGGGCATCACATTTGTAAGTGGCAGTGATATATTTCTTGATTGCCAGAAGCGATGAGCCGCCACGCTCCTTCAAATTCTTGATGGAGGCGTCTACCATTTGCTGAGTTGGCGGATGCGATGGCGGGGCAGTGGCCTTCTTTGCCTTGGTAGCAGCAGATCCAGATGCCTTTTTGGCGGCCACCTTCTTCTCAACTGGCGCTGGTGGGGCAGCCACTGGGGAAGCGGACGTTGCAACTGCAGAATCAGACATTATTCTTCACTGAAATACACTTTTTTGTTTCGAAAATGGCGCGCGCGCTTGTTGCCGACCTCCTTCGTTCGGATGAGAATCGAGGAGGAGAGCACTTTAACTGTGGGTCTGCCATCAGTCATTTGCTCTGCCGGTGTTTACGTGAAGTGCAAACTTATTTTCTTATTTTCAGTGCTTAAGATTTTTAATCGAAGTTATGTTTTTATTGTTATACATTCTTAAATGATTAATGAAGTAATTAGCGTTTTCGAAATGTTAGTATGTTGTTTTTGTTACTTTTTATTGCTCCATGAAGTTCAACATTGACATTTGTTGCATGAACATTTTTTTTTAAAACCAATTTTAAAATAAGAAATCCTAGAAATATTTTAAATAATGTTAATAAAAAATAAAATTCAAACCTTTAACTTAATGAAATACTAAAAATATATTCACTTATCATTCATTTAGGTATTTTATTACTTGTTTCAAGTTGTCCCTTGGCTACGTTCAAATTTGAATATCGGACTGCTTTAGGGAAAAGTTTTCTGACTGTTAAAAATATAAATCTCATCAAATATTATATTTATTCGCTATTTTAATAAATAAATGATGTCTTTGCATAAGCCAATTTAACTTTTCAGGCCTTATTATAGATAGTTTTTATAAATTGGGATACTTTCCGTCCCATATATGAATCACGTTAGGGCCGCACTCAATTTAAAATTAAACAAAAAATATAAAATCTATATTTTTGAATGATCTTTTTCTTTTATATAATAAATAATGCATTCAATTATGTAACTGCGTAGTTTTCAGACTGTTTTTATTAATTTTTCTATTTTTTACCGATGTTGGAATGTCTAGTACTGATCGTTCATATTACTGCATGAACTTGAACATTGACATTTGTTGCATGAACACCTTTCTTAAAAACCCATTTTAAAATAAGAAATCTTGGAAATATTTTAAATAATGTTAATAAAAAATAAAATTCAAACCTTTAACTTAATGAAATACTAAAAATATATTCACTTATCATTAATTTAGGTATTTTATTACTTGTTTCAAGTTGTCCCTTGGCTACGTTCAAAGTTGAATATCGGACTGCTTTAGGGAAAAGTTTTCTGACTGTTAAAAATATAAATCTCATCAAATATTATATTTATTCGCTAATTTAATAAATAAATGATGTCTTTGCATAAGCCAATTTAACTTTTCAGGCCTTATTATAGATAGTTTCTATAAATTTGGATACTTTCCGTCCCATATATGAATCACGTTAGGGCCGCACTCAATTTAACATTAAACAAAAAATATAAAATTTATATTTTTGAATGATCTTTTTCTTTTATATAATAAATAATGCATTCAATTATGTAACTGCGTAGTTTTCAGACTGTTTTTATTAATTTTTCTATTTTTTATTGATGTTAGAATGTCTAATACTGAGCGTTCATATTACTGCATGAACTTGAACATTGACATTTGTTGCATGAACACCCTTCTTAAGAACCCATTTTAAAATCAGAAATCCTAGAAATATTTTAAATAATAATAATAAAAAATAAAATTCAAACTTTTAACTTAATGAAATACTAAAAATATATTCACTTATCATTCATTTATGTATTTTATTACTTGTTTCAAGTTGTCCCTTGGCTACGTTCAAAGTTGAATATCGGACTGTCTTAGGGAAAAGTTTTCTGACTGTTAAAAATATAAATCTCATCAAATATTATATTTATTCGCTATTTTAATAAATAAATTATGTCTTTGCATAAGCCAATTTAACTTTTCAGGCCTTATTATAGATAGTTTTTATTAATTTGGATACTTTCCGTCCCATATATGAATCACGTTAGGGCCGCACTCAATTTAACATTAAACAAAAAATATAAAATTTATATTTTTGAATGATCTTTTTCTTTTATATAATAAATAATGCATTCAATTATGTAACTGCGTAGTTTTCAGACTGTTTTTATTAATTTTTCTATTTTTTATTCATGTTAGAATGTCTAATACTGAGCGTTCATATTACTGCATGAACTTCAACATTGACATTTGTTGCATGAACACCTTTCTTAAAAACCCATTTTAAAATAAGAAATCTTGGAAATATTTTAAATAATGTTAATAAAAAATAAAATTCAAACCTTATATTTAATTAAGTACCACAAATATATTTACGTATCATTAATTTAGGTATTTTATCACTTGTTTCAAGTTGTCCCTTGGCTACGTTCAAAGTTAAATATCGGACTGCTTTAGGGAATAGTTTTCTGACTGTTAAAAATATGAATCTCATGAAATATTATATTTATTCGCTATTTTAATAAATAAATGATGTCTTTGCATAAGCCAATTTAACTTTTCAGGCCTTATTATAGATAGTTTTTATAAATTTGAATACTTTCCGTCCCATATATGAATCACGTTAGGGCCGCACTCAATTTAACATTAAACAAAAAACATAAAATTTATATTTTTGAATGATCTTTTTCTTTTATATAATAAATAATACATTCATTAGTGTAACTGCGTAGTTTTCTGACTGTTGTTAATAATTTTTCTATTTTTCACTGAGGTTGGAATGTCTAAGACTGAGCGTCAAAATCTGCCGAAATATAAAAACATAATGTATTAATAATACTTAATAAAACACATATTGTAACCTTTGTTTTTCTTTTTCTTCATGTTCCTAAATAATGTTGTCCTTAGTTAGTTTAACTTTCCAGGAATTTTAATAAATACTTTGTTCCACATGTTCATGTTAAAGTAAAATTATAAAATATGTATTTCTTAATATTATATGTTTTATTAAATAAAATAAATGAATAGTAAATTAAGTTAAGTTATATTCAGACCGTATTTGATAGTTTTTCTATTTTTTTAGATGTTTCAAAGTAATACCATGCTTGCCCCATCTTAGCTTTCCCTTCAAAGGTCTCACCAGTAAAGGGTATAGCAGTAATGGTCACGATAAAAATTAATATCTCATTGAACGTAATTTGTGGTCCTGAAAAGGACCGATTTGTACAAAGTATGTTAGTGCATTGGCAGGCAGTTGAAGCCGTCTCAACTTAAGCACGCTCGCCGCGAATGCGTCGGGCCAACTGGATATCCTTGGGCATGATGGTGACACGCTTGGCATGAATGGCGCACAAGTTGGTATCTTCAAAAAGACCAACCAGATAAGCTTCGCTAGCTTCCTGCAGAGCCATCACCGCCGAGCTCTGGAATCGCAGGTCAGTTTTGAAGTCCTGAGCGATTTCACGCACCAGACGCTGGAAAGGCAGTTTGCGGATCAGCAGCTCGGTACTCTTCTGGTAGCGACGGATCTCACGCAGGGCAACAGTTCCAGGGCGATAGCGATGGGGCTTCTTCACGCCTCCGGTGGCTGGGGCACTCTTACGAGCGGCCTTAGTAGCCAGTTGTTTGCGTGGCGCCTTGCCACCAGTCGATTTGCGAGCGGTCTGCTTGGTACGGGCCATTTTCGAATTCACTGCTGTTCACTTCACGTTTCAAAACACAATAACCGATCGCAGCATTTGCTACCTACTTATATAGCAAAACGAGGAGGGTTGAAAAGAGAGAGAAGCAGAGGCCATCTCATTGGTGAGCGGAGAGCGAGACGAACAGATCGTTCGGACTCGCTCGTGTTTTTGGCGTTTTAGGTATAAATAGGGGCACGCCGAAAATTTGGAATTAGTTCTTCAGTGACTTTCGTTTCGTTTCGTGCAGTGTTGCAGTGTGTTAACAGTAGAAAAGAGTGAAAAATGACTGGTCGCGGTAAAGGAGGCAAAGGCTTGGGAAAAGGAGGCGCCAAGCGTCATCGCAAAGTGCTGCGTGATAACATCCAGGGCATTACGAAGCCAGCTATCCGCCGTTTGGCTCGTCGTGGCGGTGTAAAGCGCATCTCTGGACTCATTTACGAGGAAACGCGTGGCGTTCTGAAGGTGTTCTTGGAGAACGTTATCCGTGATGCCGTCACCTACACCGAACACGCAAAGAGGAAGACCGTCACAGCCATGGATGTTGTGTACGCCCTGAAGAGGCAAGGCCGCACCCTGTACGGCTTCGGCGGTTAAAAAACTAGTACAGCTCGTACTTTATTCAGCAATCGGTCCTTTTCAGGACCACCATTAAATTAGCGAAAGGAGACTGATTTTCAATAGTAGTATACTAATAATACAAGTTCCAGTGGTAATAAATGTGCTCGAAAATAATCGGTCACAGAAATATTAAACTGCATATGCTCATGAGCTAGATGTATTTTGTGCATACTGTACTGCTGGAGTATACAGCGTAAACGGCAATTCGGTACCACTATACGATGATTAGTGAGTCTGCAATGCAATCTTAGAATATTCTAGACAGTATTACATTTTAAACATTTATGTATATCCTGTAGTACTCGACAACTCATACATACAATGACTGACTCATACATCAGCTTAAATTAAATTTAAAACTAAAATATATACCATTTGCTTTAACTGAATTTACTCAAGTAAATTTCCGATGTTATATTTCAGTTTAGTATTAGATTATTATTTAAATTTTTTAACATTCGTATCTGAAAATCTTCTATTCTTTGGCAAAAACTTGGTCGTCCTGAAAAGGACGGTTGGGTATTTTTATGTACAAGTTGGCTCCGCTTTTAAAACGATTAAGCCTTCTTTTCGGTCTTCTTGGGCAACAGAACGGCCTGGATGTTGGGCAGTACTCCACCCTGGGCAATGGTGACACCGGAGAGCAGCTTGTTCAACTCCTCGTCGTTGCGGATGGCCAGCTGCAGATGACGCGGGATAATCCTAGTCTTCTTGTTATCACGGGCAGCATTGCCAGCCAACTCGAGAACCTCAGCGGCCAGATATTCCATCACGGCAGCTAGGTAAACTGGAGCGCCGGCACCAACACGCTCAGCATAGTTGCCCTTGCGGAGCAGACGGTGAATACGGCCCACTGGAAACTGAAGACCGGCACGGTTGGAGCGGGACTTTGCCTTTCCCTTCACTTTGCCACCTTTTCCACGACCAGACATTTTGCTTTACGAGTATTTCACTAGTTCACTTTACACACTGAAAACACTGAATGCTCGCCCAGCCCCGGGTAGCCACATATTTATACTTTTTCGTCTGCCTGCGCGTTCAATTAGGGGTGGGTGCCTTAGACCTGAAAACGTTTCTCGAAAAAAAGTATAAAGCTGAACACACCGGGGCACCACTATGATCAGTGAATTGTGTTTGTGAAATTATAAGTGAAGTGAATAATGCCGCCGAAAACTAGTGGAAAGGCAGCCAAGAAGGCTGGCAAGGCCCAGAAGAACATCACCAAGACCGACAAGAAGAAGAAGCGCAAGAGGAAGGAGAGCTACGCCATCTACATTTACAAGGTCCTGAAGCAGGTCCATCCTGACACTGGCATTTCGTCGAAGGCGATGAGCATCATGAACAGCTTTGTGAATGATATTTTCGAGCGCATTGCTGCCGAGGCCTCTCGTCTGGCTCACTACAACAAGCGCTCGACTATCACCAGTCGGGAAATCCAAACGGCTGTTCGCCTGCTCCTGCCCGGAGAGTTGGCCAAGCACGCCGTCAGTGAGGGTACCAAGGCTGTCACCAAGTACACCAGCTCCAAGTAATTTCTCTTTCTACGGATGCGGAGAAATATCCAAAACGGCCCTTTTCAGGGCCACAACACATTTTACCAAAGATCGAACATTTTCAATATATGATTAAATTCGTGATATAAATTGAATTGGTACACCTTGGTGCACCAACTATTTTAAGGACTTATTCTGGAGCTCAATATTGTAATTTTAACATCTATTTACAAAGAATAGTATGTCAGAGCTGATATAGTAACACGTCTACTTATAATAACATTTACTATTAATAATAATTTAACAAAAATGCTACCAGCCACTAAAGTAAATGTACACTGTTTTCAATTGAAAGTTTCTTTCTCTTGCTAACGAACGTTGTAGCCCTGAAAAGGGCTTGTTAAACTAATTTCAGATTTCGAAATCTAAAATTGCGATTGCGAGCGTGTACCAGATACTGTACTTTTTCACAATTTACTTCTTTGCAGCCGTAGTCTTGGCTTTTGGCTTCTTAGCGGTAGCAGGAGCAGCTGCTTTCTTCACCGCCTTTTTGGGTTTAGCAGACGCCGCTGGCTTGGCTTTTGGTGCTTTGGCCGCCTTCGGCTTCGCTGCCGTCGACTTGGCCTTTGTTGCTGCTGGCTTTGCCTTTACGGTTCCAGTTTTCTTGGCATCCTTGGCCTTTGCCTTCTCAGTTTTCTTCTTCTCAGCGGTCTTTTTGGTGG
The DNA here is from genome assembly GCA_037075245.1 of Drosophila mimetica. Lineage (NCBI taxonomy): Eukaryota > Metazoa > Arthropoda > Insecta > Diptera > Drosophilidae > Drosophila > Drosophila mimetica. The sequence goes on along the minus strand of JBAMCH010000007.1, from coordinate 27,005,314 downwards.
CCGCAGCCTTCTTAGCCTTGGGCTTCTTGTCAGCAGCTCCGGCGGCAGCTTTCTTGGCGGTGGCTCCGGTCTTCTTGGCAGCTACCTTCTTGGATTTCACTTTCTTCTCAGCAGAAGCAACCTTTGGCTTCGGATCCTTCTTGGCGGAGGCCGACAGTTTAAATGATCCAGACGCACCCTTTCCCTTTGTTTGGATCAGCTTTCCATTGACAACAGCGGATTTCAAGTACTTCTTGATGAACGGAGCCAACTTCTGGGCATCACATTTGTAAGTGGCAGTGATATATTTCTTGATTGCCAGAAGCGATGAGCCGCCACGCTCCTTCAAATTCTTGATGGAGGCGTCTACCATTTGCTGAGTTGGCGGATGCGATGGCGGGGCAGTGGCCTTCTTTGCCTTGGTAGCAGCAGATCCAGATGCCTTTTTGGCGGCCACCTTCTTCTCAACTGGCGCTGGTGGGGCAGCCACTGGGGAAGCGGACGTTGCAACTGCAGAATCAGACATTATTCTTCACTGAAATACACTTTTTTGTTTCGAAAATGGCGCGCGCGCTTGTTGCCGACCTCCTACGTTCGGATGAGAATCGAGGAGGAGAGCACTTTAACTGTGGGTCTGCCATCAGTCATTTGCTCTGCCGGTGTTTACGTGAAGTGCAAACTTATTTTCTTATTTTCAGTGCTTAAGATTTTTAATCGAAGTTATGTTTTTATTGTTATACATTCTTAAATGATTAATGAAGTAATTAGCGTTTTCGAAATGTTAGTATGTTGTTTTTGTTACTTTTTATTGCTCCATGAAGTTCAACATTGACATTTGTTGCATGAACATTTTTTTTTAAAACCAATTTTAAAATAAGAAATCCTAGAAATATTTTAAATAATGTTAATAAAAAATAAAATTCAAACCTTTAACTTAATGAAATACTAAAAATATATTCACTTATCATTCATTTAGGTATTTTATTACTTGTTTCAAGTTGTCCCTTGGCTACGTTCAAAGTTGAATATCGGACTGTCTTAGGGAAAAGTTTTCTGACTGTTAAAAATATAAATCTCATCAAATATTATATTTATTCGCTATTTTAATAAATAAATTATGTCTTTGCATAAGCCAATTTAACTTTTCAGGCCTTATTATAGATAGTTTTTATTAATTTGGATACTTTCCGTCCCATATATGAATCACGTTAGGGCCGCACTCAATTTAACATTAAACAAAAAATATAAAATTTATATTTTTGAATGATCTTTTTCTTTTATATAATAAATAATGCATTCAATTATGTAACTGCGTAGTTTTCAGACTGTTTTTATTAATTTTTCTATTTTTTACCGATGTTGGAATGTCTAGTACTGATCGTTCATATTACTGCATGAACTTGAACATTGACATTTGTTGCATGAACACCTTTCTTAAAAACCCATTTTAAAATAAGAAATCTTGGAAATATTTTAAATAATGTTAATAAAAAATAAAATTCAAACCTTTAACTTAATGAAATACTAAAAATATATTCACTTATCATTAATTTAGGTATTTTATTACTTGTTTCAAGTTGTCCCTTGGCTACGTTCAAAGTTGAATATCGGACTGCTTTAGGGAAAAGTTTTCTGACTGTTAAAAATATAAATCTCATCAAATATTATATTTATTCGCTATTTTAATAAATAAATGATGTCTTTGCATAAGCCAATTTAACTTTTCAGGCCTTATTATAGATAGTTTCTATAAATTTGGATACTTTCCGTCCCATATATGAATCACGTTAGGGCCGCACTCAATTTAACATTAAACAAAAAATATAAAATTTATATTTTTGAATGATCTTTTTCTTTTATATAATAAATAATGCATTCAATTATGTAACTGCGTAGTTTTCAGACTGTTTTTATTAATTTTTCTATTTTTTATTGATGTTAGAATGTCTAATACTGAGCGTTCATATTACTGCATGAACTTGAACATTGACATTTGTTGCATGAACACCCTTCTTAAGAACCCATTTTAAAATCAGAAATCCTAGAAATATTTTAAATAATGTTAATAAAAAATAAAATTCAAACTTTTAACTTAATGAAATACTAAAAATATATTCACTTATCATTCATTTAGGTATTTTATTACTTGTTTCAAGTTGTCCCTTGGCTACGTTCAAAGTTGAATATCGGACTGTCTTAGGGAAAAGTTTTCTGACTGTTAAAAATATAAATCTCATCAAATATTATATTTATTCGCTATTTTAATAAATAAATTATGTCTTTGCATAAGCCAATTTAACTTTTCAGGCCTTATTATAGATAGTTTTTATTAATTTGGATACTTTCCGTCCCATATATGAATCACGTTAGGGCCGCACTCAATTTAACATTAAACAAAAAATATAAAATTTATATTTTTGAATGATCTTTTTCTTTTATATAATAAATAATGCATTCAATTATGTAACTGCGTAGTTTTCAGACTGTTTTTATTAATTTTTCTATTTTTTATTCATGTTAGAATGTCTAATACTGAGCGTTCATATTACTGCATGAACTTCAACATTGACATTTGTTGCATGAACACCTTTCTTAAAAACCCATTTTAAAATAAGAAATCTTGGAAATATTTTAAATAATGTTAATAAAAAATAAAATTCAAACCTTATATTTAATTAAGTACCACAAATATATTTACGTATCATTAATTTAGGTATTTTATAACTTGTTTCAAGTTGTCCCTTGGCTACGTTCAAAGTTAAATATCGGACTGCTTTAGGGAATAGTTTTCTGACTGTTAAAAATATGAATCTCATGAAATATTATATTTATTCGCTATTTTAATAAATAAATGATGTCTTTGCATAAGCCAATTTAACTTTTCAGGCCTTATTATAGATAGTTTTTATAAATTTGAATACTTTCCGTCCCATATATGAATCACGTTAGGGCCGCACTCAATTTAACATTAAACAAAAAACATAAAATTTATATTTTTGAATGATCTTTTTCTTTTATATAATAAATAATACATTCATTAGTGTAACTGCGTAGTTTTCCGACTGTTGTTAATAATTTTTCTATTTTTCACTGAGGTTGGAATGTCTAAGACTGAGCGTCAAAATCTGCCGAAATATAAAAACATAATGTATTAATAATACTTAATAAAACATATATTGTAACCCTTGTTTTTCTTTTTCTTCATGTTCCTAAATAATGTTGTCCTTACTTAGTTAGTTTAACTTTCCAGGAATTTTAATACATAATTTGTTCCACATGTTCATGTTAAAGTAAAATTATAAAATATGTATTTCTTAATATTATATGTTTTATTAAATAAAATAAATGAATAGTAAATTAAGTTAAGTTATATTCAGACCGTATTTGATAGTTTTTCTATTTTTTTAGATGTTTCAAAGTAATACCATGCTTGCCCCATCTTAGCTTTCCCTTCAAAAGTCTCACCAGTAAAGGGTATAGCAGTAATGGTCACGATAAAAATTAATATCTCATTGAACGTAATTTGTGGTCCTGAAAAGGACCGATTTGTACAAAGTATGTTAGTGCATTGGCAGCCAGTTGAAGCCGTCTCAACTTAAGCACGCTCGCCGCGAATGCGTCGGGCCAACTGGATATCCTTGGGCATGATGGTGACACGCTTGGCATGAATGGCGCACAAGTTGGTATCTTCAAAAAGACCAACCAGATAAGCTTCGCTAGCTTCCTGCAGAGCCATCACCGCCGAGCTCTGGAATCGCAGGTCAGTTTTGAAGTCCTGAGCGATTTCACGCACCAGACGCTGGAAAGGCAGTTTGCGGATCAGCAGCTCGGTACTCTTCTGGTAGCGACGGATCTCACGCAGGGCAACAGTTCCAGGGCGATAGCGATGGGGCTTCTTCACGCCTCCGGTGGCTGGGGCACTCTTACGAGCGGCCTTAGTAGCCAGTTGTTTGCGTGGCGCCTTGCCACCAGTCGATTTGCGAGCGGTCTGCTTGGTACGGGCCATTTTCGAATTCACTGCTGTTCACTTCACGTTTCAAAACACAATAACCGATCGCAGCATTTGCTACCTACTTATATAGCAAAACGAGGAGGGTTGAAAAGAGAGAGAAGCAGAGGCCATCTCATTGGTGAGCGGAGAGCGAGACGAACAGATCGTTCGGACTCGCTCGTGTTTTTGGCGTTTTAGGTATAAATAGGGGCACGCCGAAAATTTGGAATTAGTTCTTCAGTGACTTTCGTTTCGTGCAGTGTTGCAGTGTGTTAACAGTAGAAAAGAGTGAAAAATGACTGGTCGCGGTAAAGGAGGCAAAGGCTTGGGAAAAGGAGGCGCCAAGCGTCATCGCAAAGTGCTGCGTGATAACATCCAGGGCATTACGAAGCCAGCTATCCGCCGTTTGGCTCGTCGTGGCGGTGTAAAGCGCATCTCTGGACTCATTTACGAGGAAACGCGTGGCGTTCTGAAGGTGTTCTTGGAGAACGTTATCCGTGATGCCGTCACCTACACCGAACACGCAAAGAGGAAGACCGTCACAGCCATGGATGTTGTGTACGCCCTGAAGAGGCAAGGCCGCACCCTGTACGGCTTCGGCGGTTAAAAAACTAGTACAGCTCGTACTTTATTCAGCAATCGGTCCTTTTCAGGACCACCATTAAATTAGCGAAAGGAGACTGATTTTCAATAGTAGTATACTAATAATACAAGTTCCAGTGGTAATAAATGTGCTCGAAAATAATCGGTCACAGAAATATTAAACTGCATATGCTCATGAGCTAGATGTATTTTGTGCATACTGTACTGCTGGAGTATACAGCGTAAACGGCAATTCGGTACCACTATACGATTAGTGAGTCTGCAATGCAATCTTAGAATATTCTAGACAGTATTACATTTTAAACATTTATGTATATCCTGCAAATAAAAAATATATACCATTTGCTTTAACTGAATTTACTCAAGTAAATTTCCGATGTTATATTTCAGTTTAATATTAGTTTATTATTTAAATTTTTTAACATTCGTATCTGAAAATCTTCTATTCTTTGGCAAAAACTTGGTCGTCCTGAAAAGGACGGTTGGGTATTTGTATGTACAAGTTGGCTCCGCTTTTAAAACGATTAAGCCTTCTTTTCGGTCTTCTTGGGCAACAGAACGGCCTGGATGTTGGGCAGTACTCCACCCTGGGCAATGGTGACACCGGAGAGCAGCTTGTTCAACTCCTCGTCGTTGCGGATGGCCAGCTGCAGATGACGCGGGATAATCCTAGTCTTCTTGTTATCACGGGCAGCATTGCCAGCCAACTCGAGAACCTCAGCGGCCAGATATTCCATCACGGCAGTTAGGTAAACTGGAGCGCCGGCACCAACACGCTCAGCATAGTTGCCCTTGCGGAGCAGACGGTGAATACGGCCCACTGGAAACTGAAGACCGGCACGGTTGGAGCGGGACTTTGCCTTTCCCTTCACTTTGCCACCTTTTCCACGACCAGACATTTTGCTTTACGAGTATTTCACTAGCTCACTTTACACACTGAAAACACTGAATGCTCGCCCAGCCCCGGGTAGCCACATATTTATACTTTTTCGTCTGCCTGCGCGTTCAATTAGGGGTGGGTGCCTTAGACCTGAAAACGTTGCTCGAAAAAAAGTATAAGGCTGAACACGCCGGGGCACCACTATGATCTAGAGCTGGCAAAACATCGATAGTGGCCCTATCGATGTTTTCGAGGTTTTTTTTTGGAAAACATCGATACTATCGCGATAGTATCGAATTAAACAAATTTTTTAATATAGAGATTATACTTTATGAAAAACCTAAAACAATAGGGGTATTTTTTACAAATTCGATTAAAATTTTAATAAATTTAGAATTTTAGTTTTTTGTGTGTTATTCATTTTTTCATTTAATTCACTTCATTTGTCAAACCTAATAATTTTAAAAGTAAAATACAAATAAAAAGAATATCCGAAAACATAAAAACGTTGCTTCGTTAATAGCGGTCCAGCCGCTAGACTTGAGATCTTGATACCTATATACCTTAGCTACGAAAACAGAAGAAAAGTTGTGCTGGTATACGACGGCGATACTATCGTGATAGTTTTCAAACCATCGATAGAGCAAGCTGGCTCCTTAACATCGATACTATCGATGGTACCATCAATGGTTTGCCAGCTCTACTATGATCAGTGAATTGTGTTTGTGAAGTGAATAATGCCGCCGAAAACTAGTGGAAAGGCAGCCAAGAAGGCTGGCAAGGCCCAGAAGAACATCACCAAGACCGACAAGAAGAAGAAGCGCAAGAGGAAGGAGAGCTACGCCATCTACATTTACAAGGTCCTGAAGCAGGTCCATCCTGACACTGGCATTTCGTCGAAGGCGATGAGCATCATGAACAGCTTTGTGAATGATATTTTCGAGCGCATTGCTGCCGAGGCCTCTCGTCTGGCTCACTACAACAAGCGCTCGACTATCACCAGTCGGGAAATCCAAACGGCTGTTCGCCTGCTCCTGCCCGGAGAGTTGGCCAAGCACGCCGTCAGTGAGGGTACCAAGGCTGTCACCAAGTACACCAGCTCCAAGTAATTTCTCTTTCTACGGATGCGGAGAAATATCCAAAACGGCCCTTTTCAGGGCCACAACACATTTTACCAAAGATCGAACATTTTCAATATATGATTAAATTCGTGATATAAGTTGAATTGGTACACCTTGGTGCAACAACTATTTTAAGGACTTATTCTGGAGCTCAATATTGTAATTTTAACATCTATTTACAAAGAATAGTATGTCAGAGCTGATATAGTAACACGTCTACTTATAATAACATTTACTATTAATAATAATTTAACAAAAATGCTACCAGCCACTAAAGTAAATGTACACTGTTTTCAATTGAAAGTTTCTTTCTCTTGCTAACGAACGTTGTAGCCCTGAAAAGGGCTTGTTAAACTAATTTCAGATTTCGAAATCTAAAATTGCGATTGCGAGCGTGTACCAGATACTGTACTTTTTCACAATTTACTTCTTTGCAGCCGTAGTCTTGGCTTTTGGCTTCTTAGCGGTAGCAGGAGCAGCTGCTTTCTTCACCGCCTTTTTGGGTTTAGCAGACGCCGCTGGCTTGGCTTTTGGTGCTTTGGCCGCCTTCGGCTTCGCTGCCGTCGACTTGGCCTTTGTTGCTGCTGGCTTTGCCTTTACGGTTCCAGTTTTCTTGGCATCCTTGGCCTTTGCCTTCTCAGTTTTCTTCTTCTCAGCGGTCTTTTTGGTGGCCGCAGCCTTCTTAGCCTTGGGCTTCTTGTCAGCAGCTCCGGCGGCAGCTTTCTTGGCGGTGGCTCCGGTCTTCTTGGCAGCTACCTTCTTGGATTTCACTTTCTTCTCAGCAGAAGCAACCTTTGGCTTCGGATCCTTCTTGGCGGAGGCCGACAGTTTAAATGATCCAGACGCACCCTTTCCCTTTGTTTGGATCAGCTTTCCATTGACAACAGCGGATTTCAAGTACTTCTTGATGAACGGAGCCAACTTCTGGGCATCACATTTGTAAGTGGCAGTGATATATTTCTTGATTGCCAGAAGCGATGAGCCGCCACGCTCCTTCAAATTCTTGATGGAGGCGTCTACCATTTGCTGAGTTGGCGGATGCGATGGCGGGGCAGTGGCCTTCTTTGCCTTGGTAGCAGCAGATCCAGATGCCTTTTTGGCGGCCACCTTCTTCTCAACTGGCGCTGGTGGGGCAGCCACTATGGAAGCGGACGTTGCAACTGCAGAATCAGACATTATTCTTCACTGAAATACACTTTTTTGTTTCGAAAATGGCGCGCGCGCTTGTTGCCGACCTCCTTCGTTCGGATGAGAATCGAGGAGGAGAGCACTTTAACTGTGGGTCTGCCATCAGTCATTTGCTCTGCCAGTGTTTACGTGAAGTGCAAACTTATTTTCTTATTTTCAGTGCTTAAGATTTTTAATCGAAGTTATGTTTTTATTGTTATACATTCTTAAATGATTAATGAAGTAATTAGCGTTTTCGAAATGTTAGTATGTTGTTTTTGTTACTTTTTATTGCTCCATGAAGTTCAACATTGACATTTGTTGCATGAACATTTTTTTTTAAAACCAATTTTAAAATAAGAAATCCTAGAAATATTTTAAATAATGTTAATAAAAAATAAAATTCAAACCTTTAACTTAATGAAATACTAAAAATATATTCACTTATCATTCATTTAGGTATTTTATTACTTGTTTCAAGTTGTCCCTTGGCTACGTTCAAAGTTGAATATCGGACTGCTTTAGGGAAAAGTTTTCTGACTGTTAAAAATATAAATCTCATCAAATATTATATTTATTCGCTATTTTAATAAATAAATGATGTCTTTGCATAAGCCAATTTAACTTTTCAGGCCTTATTATAGATAATTTTTATAAATTGGGATACTTTCCGTCCCATATATGAATCACGTTAGGGCCGCACTCAATTTAAAATTAAACAAAAAATATAAAATCTATATTTTTGAATGATCTTTTTCTTTTATATAATAAATAATGCATTCAATTATGTAACTGCGTAGTTTTCAGACTGTTTTTATTAATTTTTCTATTTTTTACCGATGTTGGAATGTCTAGTACTGATCGTTCATATTACTGCATGAACTTCAACATTGACATTTGTTGCATGAACACCTTTCTTAAAAACCCATTTTAAAATAAGAAATCTTGGAAATATTTTAAATAATGTTAATAAAAAATAAAATTCAAACCTTTAACTTAATGAAATACTGAAAATATATTCACTTATCATTCATTTAGGTATTTTATTACTTGTTTCAAGTTGTCCCTTGGCTACGTTCAAAGTTGAATATCGGACTGCTTTAGGGAAAAGTTTTCTGACTGTTAAAAATATAAATCCCATCAAATATTATATTTATTCGCTATTTTAATAAATAAATGATGTCTTTGCATAAGCCAATTTAACTTTTCAGGCCTTATTATAGATAATTTTTATAAATTGGGATACTTTCCGTCCCATATATGAATCACGTTAGGGCCGCACTCAATTTAACATTAAACAAAAAATATAAAATTTATATTTTTGAATGATCTTTTTCTTTTATATAATAAATAATGCATTCAATTATGTAACTGCGTAGTTTTCAGACTGTTTTTATTAATTTTTCTATTTTTTATTGATGTTAGAATGTCTAATACTGAGCGTTCATATTACTGCATGAACTTCAACATTGACATTTGTTGCATGAACACCTTTCTTAAAAACCCATTTTAAAATAAGAAATCTTGGAAATATTTTAAATAATGTTAATAAAAAATAAAATTTAAACCTTATATTTAATTAAGTACCACAAATATATTTACGTATCATTAATTTAGGTATTTTATCACTTGTTTCAAGTTGTCCCTTGGCTACGTTCAAAGTTGAATATCGGACTGCTTTAGGGAAAAGTTTTCTGACTGTTAAAAATATAAATATCATCAAATATTATATTTATTCGCTATTTTAATAAATAAATGATGTCTTTGCATAAGCCAATTTAACTTTTCAGGCCTTATTATAGATAGTTTTTATTAATTTGGATACTTTCCGTCCCATATATGAATCACGTTAGGGCCGCACTCAATTTAACATTAAACAAAAAATATAAAATTTATACTTTTGAATTTTATTTTTCTTTTATATAATAAATAATGCATTCAATTATGTAACTGCGTAGTTTTCAGACTGTTTTTATTCATTTTTCTACTTTTTACTGATGATGGAATGTCTAATACTGAGCGTTCATATTACTGCATGAACTTCAACATTGACATTTGTTGCATGAACACCTTTCTTAAAAACCCATTTTAAAATCAGAAATCCTAGAAATATTTTAAATAATGTTAATAAAAAATAAAATTCAAACCTTTAACTTAATGAAATACTGAAAATATATTCACTTATCATTCATTTAGGTATTTTATTACTTGTTTCAAGTTGTCCCTTGGCTACGTTCAAAGTTGAATATCGGACTGCTTTAGGGAAAAGTTTTCTGACTGTTAAAAATATAAATCTCATCAAATATTATATTTATTCGCTATTTTAATAAATAAATTATGTCTTTGCATAAGCCAATTTAACTTTTCAGGCCTTATTATAGATAGTTTTTATTAATTTGGATACTTTCCGTCCCATATATGAATCACGTTAGGGCCGCACTCAATTTAACATTAAACAAAAAATATAAAATCTATATTTTTGAATGATCTTTTGCTTTTATAAAATAAATAATGCATTCAATTATGTAACTGCGTAGTTTTCAGACTGTTTTTATTAATTTTTCTATTTTTTACCGATTTTGGAATGTCTAGTACTGATCGTTCATATTACTGCATGAACTTCAACATTGACATTTGTTGCATGAACACCTTTCTTAAAAACCCATTTTTAAATAAGAAATCCTAGAAATATTTTAAATAATGTTAATAAAAAATAAAATTCAAACCTTTAACTTAATGAAATACTGAAAATATATTCACTTATCATTCATTTAGGTATTTTATTACTTGTTTCAAGTTGTCCCTTGGCTACGTTCAAAGTTGAATATCGGACTGCTTTAGGGAAAAGTTTTCTGACTGTTAAAAATATAAATCTCATCAAATATTATATTTATTCGCTATTTTAATAAATAAATGATGTCTTTGCATAAGCCAATTTAACTTTTCAGGCCTTATTATAGATAGTTTTTATACATTTGAATACTTTCCGTCCCATATATGAATCACGTTAGGGCCGCACTCAATTTAACATTAAACAAAAAATATAAAATTTATATTTTTGAATGATCTTTTTCTTTTATATAATAAATAATACATTCATTAGTGTAACTGCGTAGTTTTCCGACTGTTGTTAATAATTTTTCTATTTTTCACTGAGGTTGGAATGTATAAGACTGAGCGTCAAAATCTGCCGAAATATAAAAACATAATGTATTAATAATACTTAATAAAACATATATTGTAACCCTTGTTTTTCTTTTTCTTCATGTTCCTAAATAATGTTGTCCTTACTTAGTTAGTTTAACTTTCCAGGAATTTTAATACATAATTTGTTCCACATGTTCATGTTAAAGTAAAATTATAAAATATGTATTTCTTAATATTATATGTTTTATTAAATAAAATAAATGAATAGTAAATTAAGTTAAGTTATATTCAGACCGTATTTGATAGTTTTTCTATTTTTTTAGATGTTTCAAAGTAATACCATGCTTGCCCCATCTTAGCTTTCCCTTCAAAAGTCTCACCAGTAAAGGGTATAGCAGTAATGGTCACGATAAAAATTAATATCTCATTGAACGTAATTTGTGGTCCTGAAAAGGACCGATTTGTACAAAGTATGTTAGTGCATTGGCAGCCAGTTGAAGCCGTCTCAACTTAAGCACGCTCGCCGCGAATGCGTCGGGCCAACTGGATATCCTTGGGCATGATGGTGACACGCTTGGCATGAATGGCGCACAAGTTGGTATCTTCAAAAAGACCAACCAGATAAGCTTCGCTAGCTTCCTGCAGAGCCATCACCGCCGAGCTCTGGAATCGCAGGTCAGTTTTGAAGTCCTGAGCGATTTCACGCACCAGACGCTGGAAAGGCAGTTTGCGGATCAGCAGCTCGGTACTCTTCTGGTAGCGACGGATCTCACGCAGGGCAACAGTTCCAGGGCGATAGCGATGGGGCTTCTTCACGCCTCCGGTGGCTGGGGCACTCTTACGAGCGGCCTTAGTAGCCAGTTGTTTGCGTGGCGCCTTGCCACCAGTCGATTTGCGAGCGGTCTGCTTGGTACGGGCCATTTTCGAATTCACTGCTGTTCACTTCACGTTTCAAAACACAATAACCGATCGCAGCATTTGCTACCTACTTATATAGCAAAACGAGGAGGGTTGAAAAGAGAGAGAAGCAGAGGCCATCTCATTGGTGAGCGGAGAGCGAGACGAACAGATCGTTCGGACTCGCTCGTGTTTTTGGCGTTTTAGGTATAAATAGGGGCACGCCGAAAATTTGGAATTAGTTCTTCAGTGACTTTCGTTTCGTTTCGTGCAGTGTTGCAGTGTGTTAACAGTAGAAAAGAGTGAAAAATGACTGGTCGCGGTAAAGGAGGCAAAGGCTTGGGAAAAGGAGGCGCCAAGCGTCATCGCAAAGTGCTGCGTGATAACATCCAGGGCATTACGAAGCCAGCTATCCGCCGTTTGGCTCGTCGTGGCGGTGTAAAGCGCATCTCTGGACTCATTTACGAGGAAACGCGTGGCGTTCTGAAGGTGTTCTTGGAGAACGTTATCCGTGATGCCGTCACCTACACCGAACACGCAAAGAGGAAGACCGTCACAGCCATGGATGTTGTGTACGCCCTGAAGAGGCAAGGCCGCACCCTGTACGGCTTCGGCGGTTAAAAAACTAGTACAGCTCGTACTTTATTCAGCAATCGGTCCTTTTCAGGACCACCATTAAATTAGCGAAAGGAGACTGATTTTCAATAGTAGTATACTAATAATACAAGTTCCAGTGGTAATAAATGTGCTCGAAAATAATCGGTCACAGAAATATTAAACTGCATATGCTCATGAGCTAGATGTATTTTGTGCATACTGTACTGCTGGAGTATACAGCGTAAACGGCAATTCGGTACCACTATACGATGATTAGTGAGTCTGCAATGCAATCTTAGAATATTCTAGACAGTATTACATTTTAAACATTTATGTATATCCTGTAGTACTCGACAACTCATACATACAATGACTGACTCATACATCAGCTTAAATTAAATTTAAAACTAAAATATATACCATTTGCTTTAACTGAATTTACTCAAGTAAATTTCCGATGTTATATTTCAGTTTAGTATTAGTTTATTATTTAAATTTTTTAACATTCGTATCTGAAAATCTTCTATTCTTTGGCAAAAACTTGGTCGTCCTGAAAAGGACGGTTGGGTATTTTTATGTACAAGTTGGCTCCGCTTTTAAAACGATTAAGCCTTCTTTTCGGTCTTCTTGGGCAACAGAACGGCCTGGATGTTGGGCAGTACTCCACCCTGGGCAATGGTGACACCGGAGAGCAGCTTGTTCAACTCCTCGTCGTTGCGGATGGCCAGCTGCAGATGACGCGGGATAATCCTAGTCTTCTTGTTATCACGGGCAGCATTGCCAGCCAACTCGAGAACCTCAGCGGCCAGATATTCCATCACGGCAGCTAGGTAAACTGGAGCGCCGGCACCAACACGCTCAGCATAGTTGCCCTTGCGGAGCAGACGGTGAATACGGCCCACTGGAAACTGAAGACCGGCACGGTTGGAGCGGGACTTTGCCTTTCCCTTCACTTTGCCACCTTTTCCACGACCAGACATTTTGCTTTACGAGTATTTCACTAGTTCACTTTACACACTGAAAACACTGAATGCTCGCCCAGCCCCGGGTAGCCACATATTTATACTTTTTCGTCTGCCTGCGCGTTCAATTAGGGGTGGGTGCCTTAGACCTGAAAACGTTTCTCGAAAAAAAGTATAAAGCTGAACACACCGGGGCACCACTATGATCAGTGAATTGTGTTTGTGAAATTATAAGTGAAGTGAATAATGCCGCCGAAAACTAGTGGAAAGGCAGCCAAGAAGGCTGGCAAGGCCCAGAAGAACATCACCAAGACCGACAAGAAGAAGAAGCGCAAGAGGAAGGAGAGCTACGCCATCTACATTTACAAGGTCCTGAAGCAGGTCCATCCTGACACTGGCATTTCGTCGAAGGCGATGAGCATCATGAACAGCTTTGTGAATGATATTTTCGAGCGCATTGCTGCCGAGGCCTCTCGTCTGGCTCACTACAACAAGCGCTCGACTATCACCAGTCGGGAAATCCAAACGGCTGTTCGCCTGCTCCTGCCCGGAGAGTTGGCCAAGCACGCCGTCAGTGAGGGTACCAAGGCTGTCACCAAGTACACCAGCTCCAAGTAATTTCTCTTTCTACGGATGCGGAGAAATATCCAAAACGGCCCTTTTCAGGGCCACAACACATTTTACCAAAGATCGAACATTTTCAATATATGATTAAATTCGTGATATAAGTTGAATTGGTACACCTTGGTGCAACAACTATTTTAAGGACTTATTCTGGAGCTCAATATTGTAATTTTAACATCTATTTACAAAGAATAGTATGTCAGAGCTGATATAGTAACACGTCTACTTATAATAACATTTACTATTAATAATAATTTAACAAAAATGCTACCAGCCACTAAAGTAAATGTACACTGTTTTCAATTGAAAGTTTCTTTCCCTTGCTAACGAACGTTGTAGCCCTGAAAAGGGCTTGTTAAACTAATTTCAGATTTCGAAATCTAAAATTGCGATTGCGAGCGTGTACCAGATACTGTACTTTTTCACAATTTACTTCTTGGCAGCCGTAGTCTTGGCTTTCGGCTTCTTAGCGGTAGCAGGAGCAGCTGCTTTCTTCACCGCCTTTTTGGGTTTAGCAGACGCCGCTGGCTTGGCTTTTGGTGCTTTGGCCGCCTTCGGCTTCGCTGCCGTCGACTTGGCCTTTGTTGCTGCTGGCTTTGCCTTTACGGTTCCAGATTTCTTGGCATCCTTGGCCTTTGCCTTCTCCGTTTTCTTCTTCTCAGCGGTCTTTTTGGTGGCCGCAGCCTTCTTAGCCTTGGGCTTCTTGTCGGCAGCTCCGGCGGCAGCTTTCTTGGCGGTGGATCCGGTCTTCTTGGCAGCTACCTTCTTGGATTTCACTTTCTTCTCAGCAGAAGCAACCTTTGGCTTCGGATCCTTCTTGGCGGAGGCCGACAGTTTAAATGATCCAGACGCACCCTTTCCCTTTGTTTGGATCAGCTTTCCATTGATACTTTCCGTCCCATATATGAATCACGTTAGGGCCGCACTCAATTTAACATTAAACAAAAAATATAAAATCTATATTTTTGAATGATCTTTTTCTTTTATATAATAAATAATGCATTCAATTATGTAACTGCGTAGTTTTCAGACTGTTTTTATTAATTTTTCTATTTTTTACTGATGTTGGAATGTCTAGTACTGATCGTTCATATTACTGCATGAACTTCAACATTGACATTTATTGCATGAACACCTTTCTTAAAAACCCATTTTAAAATAAGAAATCTTGGAAATATTTTAAATAATGTTAATAAAAAATAAAATTCAAACCTTATATTTAATTAAATACCACAAATATATTTACGTATCATTAATTTAGGTATTTTATCACTTGTTTCAAGTTGTCCCTTGGCTACGTTCAAAGTTGAATATCGGACTGCTTTAGGGAAAAGTTTTCTGACTGTTAAAAATATGAATCTCATGAAATATTATATTTATTCGCTATTTTAATAAATAAATGATGTCTTTGCATAAGCCAATTTAACTTTTCAGGCCTTATTATAGATAGTTTTTATAAATTTGAATACTTTCCGTCCCATATATGAATCACGTTAGGGCAGCAAACATAAAATTTATATTTTTGAATGATCTTTTTCTTTTATATAATAAATAATACATTCATTAGTGTAACTGCGTAGTTTTCTGACTGTTGTTAATAATTTTTCTATTTTTCACTGAGGTTGGAATGTCTAAGACTGAGCGTCAAAATCTGCCGAAATATAAAAACATAATGTATTAATAATACTTAATAAAACATATATTGTAACCCTTGTTTTTCTTTTTCTTCATGTTCCTAAATAATGTTGTCCTTACTTAGTTAGTTTAACTTTCCAGGAATTTTAATACATAATTTGTTCCACATGTTCATGTTAAAGTAAAATTATAAAATATGTATTTCTTAATATTATATGTTTTATTAAATAAAATAAATGAATAGTAAATTAAGTTAAGTTATATTCAGACCGTATTTGATAGTTTTTCTATTTTTTTAGATGTTTCAAAGTAATACCATGCTTGCCCCATCTTAGCTTTCCCTTCAAAAGTCTCACCAGTAAAGGGTATAGCAGTAATGGTCACGATAAAAATTAATATCTCATTGAACGTAATTTGTGGTCCTGAAAAGGATCGATTTGTACAAAGTATGTTAGTGCATTGGCAGCCAGTTGAAGCCGTCTCAACTTAAGCACGCTCGCCGCGAATGCGTCGGGCCAACTGGATATCCTTGGGCATGATGGTGACACGCTTGGCATGAATGGCGCACAAGTTGGTATCTTCAAAAAGACCAACCAGATAAGCTTCGCTAGCTTCCTGCAGAGCCATCACCGCCGAGCTCTGGAATCGCAGGTCAGTTTTGAAGTCCTGAGCGATTTCACGCACCAGACGCTGGAAAGGCAGTTTGCGGATCAGCAGCTCGGTACTCTTCTGGTAGCGACGGATCTCACGCAGGGCAACAGTTCCAGGGCGATAGCGATGGGGCTTCTTCACGCCTCCGGTGGCTGGGGCACTCTTACGAGCGGCCTTAGTAGCCAGTTGTTTGCGTGGCGCCTTGCCACCAGTCGATTTGCGAGCGGTCTGCTTGGTACGGGCCATTTTCGAATTCACTGCTGTTCACTTCACGTTTCAAAACACAATAACCGATCGCAGCATTTGCTACCTACTTATATAGCAAAACGAGGAGGGTTGAAAAGAGAGAGAAGCAGAGGCCATCTCATTGGTGAGCGGAGAGCGAGACGAACAGATCGTTCGGACTCGCTCGTGTTTTTGGCGTTTTAGGTATAAATAGGGGCACGCCGAAAATTTGGAATTAGTTCTTCAGTGACTTTCGTTTCGTTTCGTGCAGTGTTGCAGTGTGTTAACAGTAGAAAAGAGTGAAAAATGACTGGTCGCGGTAAAGGAGGCAAAGGCTTGGGAAAAGGAGGCGCCAAGCGTCATCGCAAAGTGCTGCGTGATAACATCCAGGGCATTACGAAGCCAGCTATCCGCCGTTTGGCTCGTCGTGGCGGTGTAAAGCGCATCTCTGGACTCATTTACGAGGAAACGCGTGGCGTTCTGAAGGTGTTCTTGGAGAACGTTATCCGTGATGCCGTCACCTACACCGAACACGCAAAGAGGAAGACCGTCACAGCCATGGATGTTGTGTACGCCCTGAAGAGGCAAGGCCGCACCCTGTACGGCTTCGGCGGTTAAAAAACTAGTACAGCTCGTACTTTATTCAGCAATCGGTCCTTTTCAGGACCACCATTAAATTAGCGAAAGGAGACTGATTTTCAATAGTAGTATACTAATAATACAAGTTCCAGTGGTAATAAATGTGCTCGAAAATAATCGGTCACAGAAATATTAAACTGCATATGCTCATGAGCTAGATGTATTTTGTGCATACTGTACTGCTGGAGTATACAGCGTAAACGGCAATTCGGTACCACTATACGATTATTGAGTCTGCAATGCAATCTTAGAATATTCTAGACAGTATTACATTTTAAACATTTATGTATATCCTGCAAATAAAAAATATATACCATTTGCTTTAACTGAATTTACTCAAGTAAATTTCCGATGTTATATTTCAGTTTAGTATTAGTTTATTATTTAAATTTTTTAACATTCGTATCTGAAAATCTTCTATTCTTTGGCAAAAACTTGGTCGTCCTGAAAAGGACGGTTGGGTATTTGTATGTACAAGTTGGCTCCGCTTTTAAAACGATTAAGCCTTCTTTTCGGTCTTCTTGGGCAACAGAACGGCCTGGATGTTGGGCAGTACTCCACCCTGGGCAATGGTGACACCGGAGAGCAGCTTGTTCAACTCCTCGTCGTTGCGGATGGCCAGCTGCAGATGACGCGGGATAATCCTAGTCTTCTTGTTATCACGGGCAGCATTGCCAGCCAACTCGAGAACCTCAGCGGCCAGATATTCCATCACGGCAGCTAGGTAAACTGGAGCGCCGGCACCAACACGCTCAGCATAGTTGCCCTTGCGGAGCAGACGGTGAATACGGCCCACTGGAAACTGAAGACCGGCACGGTTGGAGCGGGACTTTGCCTTTCCCTTCACTTTGCCACCTTTTCCACGACCAGACATTTTGCTTTACGAGTATTTCACTAGTTCACTTTACACACTGAAAACACTGAATGCTCGCCCAGCCCCGGGTAGCCACATATTTATACTTTTTCGTCTGCCTGCGCGTTCAATTAGGGGTGGGTGCCTTAGACCTGAAAACGTTGCTCGAAAAAAAGTATAAGGCTGAACACGCCGGGGCACCACTATGATCAGTGAATTGTGTTTGTGAAGTGAATAATGCCGCCGAAAACTAGTGGAAAGGCAGCCAAGAAGGCTGGCAAGGCCCAGAAGAACATCACCAAGACCGACAAGAAGAAGAAGCGCAAGAGGAAGGAGAGCTACGCCATCTACATTTACAAGGTCCTGAAGCAGGTCCATCCTGACACTGGCATTTCGTCGAAGGCGATGAGCATCATGAACAGCTTTGTGAATGATATTTTCGAGCGCATTGCTGCCGAGGCCTCTCGTCTGGCTCACTACAACAAGCGCTCGACTATCACCAGTCGGGAAATCCAAACGGCTGTTCGCCTGCTCCTGCCCGGAGAGTTGGCCAAGCACGCCGTCAGTGAGGGTACCAAGGCTGTCACCAAGTACACCAGCTCCAAGTAATTTCTCTTTCTACGGATGCGGAGAAATATCCAAAACGGCCCTTTTCAGGGCCACAACACATTTTACCAAAGATCGAACATTTTCAATATATGATTAAATTCGTGATATAAGTTGAATTGGTACACCTTGGTGCACCAACTATTTTAAGGACTTATTCTGGAGCTCAATATTGTAATTTTAACATCTATTTACAAAGAATAGTATGTCAGAGCTGATATAGTAACACGTCTACTTATAATAACATTTACTATTAATAATAATTTAACAAAAATGCTACCAGCCACTAAAGTAAATGTACACTGTTTTCAATTGAAAGTTTCTTTCCCTTGCTAACGAACGTTGTAGCCCTGAAAAGGGCTTGTTAAACTAATTTCAGATTTCGAAATCTAAAATTGCGATTGCGAGCGTGTACCAGATACTGTACTTTTTCACAATTTACTTCTTGGCAGCCGTAGTCTTGGCTTTCGGCTTCTTAGCGGTAGCAGGAGCAGCTGCTTTCTTCACCGCCTTTTTGGGTTTAGCAGACGCCGCTGGCTTGGCTTTTGGTGCTTTGGCCGCCTTCGGCTTCGCTGCCGTCGACTTGGCCTTTGTTGCTGCTGGCTTTGCCTTTACGGTTCCAGATTTCTTGGCATCCTTGGCCTTTGCCTTCTCCGTTTTCTTCTTCTCAGCGGTCTTTTTGGTGGCCGCAGCCTTCTTAGCCTTGGGCTTCTTGTCAGCAGCTCCGGCGGCAGCTTTCTTGGCGGTGGCTCCGGTCTTCTTGGCAGCTACCTTCTTGGATTTCACTTTCTTCTCAGCAGAAGCAACCTTTGGCTTCGGATCCTTCTTGGCGGAGGCCGACAGTTTAAATGATCCAGACGCACCCTTTCCCTTTGTTTGGATCAGCTTTCCATTGACAACAGCGGATTTCAAGTACTTCTTGATGAACGGAGCCAACTTCTGGGCATCACATTTGTAAGTGGCAGTGATATATTTCTTGATTGCCAGAAGCGATGAGCCGCCACGCTCCTTCAAATTCTTGATGGAGGCGTCTACCATTTGCTGAGTTGGCGGATGCGATGGCGGGGCAGTGGCCTTCTTTGCCTTGGTAGCAGCAGATCCAGATGCCTTTTTGGCGGCCACCTTCTTCTCAACTGGCGCTGGTGGGGCAGCCACTGGGGAAGCGGACGTTGCAACTGCAGAATCAGACATTATTCTTCACTGAAATACACTTTTTTGTTTCGAAAATGGCGCGCGCGCTTGTTGCCGACCTCCTACGTTCGGATGAGAATCGAGGAGGAGTGCACTTTAACTGTGGGTCTGCCATCAGTCATTTGCTCTGCCGGTGTTTACGTGAAGTGCAAACTTATTTTCTTATTTTCAGTGCTTAAGATTTTTAATCGAAGTTATGTTTTTATTGTTATACATTCTTAAATGATTAATGAAGTAATTAGCGTTTTCGAAATGTTAGTATGTTGTTTTTGTTACTTTTTATTGCTCCATGAAGTTCAACATTGACATTTGTTGCATGAACATTTTTTTTTAAAACCAATTTTAAAATAAGAAATCCTAGAAATATTTTAAATAATGTTAATAAAAAATAAAATTCAAACCTTTAACTTAATGAAATACTAAAAATATATTCACTTATCATTCATTTAGGTATTTTATTACTTGTTTCAAGTTGTCCCTTGGCTACGTTCAAAGTTGAATATCGGACTGCTTTAGGGAAAAGTTTTCTGACTGTTAAAAATATAAATCTCATCAAATATTATATTTATTCGCTATTTTAATAAATAAATTATGTCTTTGCATAAGCCAATTTAACTTTTCAGGCCTTATTATAGATAGTTTTTATTAATTTGGATACTTTCCGTCCCATATATGAATCACGTTAGGGCCGCACTCAATTTAACATTAAACAAAAAATATAAAATTTATATTTTTGAATGATCTTTTTCTTTTATATAATAAATAATGCATTCAATTATGTAACTGCGTAGTTTTCAGACTGTTTTTATTAATTTTTCTATTTTTTACCGATGTTGGAATGTCTAGTACTGATCGTTCATATTACTGCATGAACTTGAACATTGACATTTGTTGCATGAACACCTTTCTTAAAAACCCATTTTAAAATAAGAAATATTGGAAATATTTTAAATAATGTTAATAAAAAATAAAATTCAAACCTTTAACTTAATGAAATACTAAAAATATATTCACTTATCATTAATTTAGGTATTTTATTACTTGTTTCAAGTTGTCCCTTGGCTACGTTCAAAGTTGAATATCGGACTGCTTTAGGGAAAAGTTTTCTGACTGTTAAAAATATAAATCTCATCAAATATTATATTTATTCGCTATTTTAATAAATAAATGATGTCTTTGCATAAGCCAATTTAACTTTTCAGGCCTTATTATAGATAGTTTCTATAAATTTGGATACTTTCCGTCCCATATATGAATCACGTTAGGGCCGCACTCAATTTAACATTAAACAAAAAATATAAAATTTATATTTTTGAATGATCTTTTTCTTTTATATAATAAATAATGCATTCAATTATGTAACTGCGTAGTTTTCAGACTGTTTTTATTAATTTTTCTATTTTTTATTGATGTTAGAATGTCTAATACTAAGCGTTCATATTACTGCATGAACTTCAACATTGACATTTGTTGCATGAACACCTTTCTTAAAAACCCATTTTAAAATAAGAAATCTTGGAAATATTTTAAATAATGTTAATAAAAAATAAAATTTAAACCTTATATTTAATTAAGTACCACAAATATATTTACGTATCATTAATTTAGGTATTTTATCACTTGTTTCAAGTTGTACCTTGGCTACGTTCAAAGTTAAATATCGGACTGCTTTAGGGAATAGTTTTCTGACTGTTAAAAATATGAATCTCATGAAATATTATATTTATTCGCTATTTTAATAAATAAATGATGTCTTTGCATAAGCCAATTTAACTTTTCAGGCCTTATTATAGATAGTTTTTATACATTTGAATACTTTCCGTCCCATATATGAATCACGTTAGGGCCGCACTCAATTTAACATTAAACAAAAAATATAAAATTTATATTTTTGAATGATCTTTTTCTTTTATATAATAAATAATACATTCATTAGTGTAACTGCGTAGTTTTCCGACTGTTGTTAATAATTTTTCTATTTTTCACTGAGGTTGGAATGTCTAAGACTGAGCGTCAAAATCTGCCGAAATATAAAAACATAATGTATTAATAATACTTAATAAAACATATATTGTAACCCTTGTTTTTCTTTTTCTTCATGTTCCTAAATAATGTTGTCCTTACTTAGTTAGTTTAACTTTCCAGGAATTTTAATACATAATTTGTTCCACATGTTCATGTTAAAGTAAAATTATAAAATATGTATTTCTTAATATTATATGTTTTATTAAATAAAATAAATGAATAGTAAATTAAGTTAAGTTATATTCAGACCGTATTTGATAGTTTTTCTATTTTTTTAGATGTTTCAAAGTAATACCATGCTTGCCCCATCTTAGCTTTCCCTTCAAAAGTCTCACCAGTAAAGGGTATAGCAGTAATGGTCACGATAAAAATTAATATCTCATTGAACGTAATTTGTGGTCCTGAAAAGGACCGATTTGTACAAAGTATGTTAGTGCATTGGCAGCCAGTTGAAGCCGTCTCAACTTAAGCACGCTCGCCGCGAATGCGTCGGGCCAACTGGATATCCTTGGGCATGATGGTGACACGCTTGGCATGAATGGCGCACAAGTTGGTATCTTCAAAAAGACCAACCAGATAAGCTTCGCTAGCTTCCTGCAGAGCCATCACCGCCGAGCTCTGGAATCGCAGGTCAGTTTTGAAGTCCTGAGCGATTTCACGCACCAGACGCTGGAAAGGCAGTTTGCGGATCAGCAGCTCGGTACTCTTCTGGTAGCGACGGATCTCACGCAGGGCAACAGTTCCAGGGCGATAGCGATGGGGCTTCTTCACGCCTCCGGTGGCTGGGGCACTCTTACGAGCGGCCTTAGTAGCCAGTTGTTTGCGTGGCGTAGAGATGCAAAACCATCGATGTAACTTTCGATATTATCGATGTTTTTAAAAACGGCGATACATCGATGGTTATTTTCAACCATCGATGTATCACTAAGAGAAAGAGACGCTAAGCAGCCGTAAGTAAACTTGATAAATGAGCACATTTTTTTCAATATATTTAGTTTTGCTCTGTTTTTTTTCCAGTTGAAACCCCTTAGGGCGGTTCCTCGTATCAAAATGGACAGGTTCCTGCACATAACAAGTAAGTATGAGCGGCAGCGCAGTAGTTACTTAATTAATGTTTACGCATGGTGCTTTTTTTAGACAATGCATCTCCTTCGTCTGCTCCTTCATCTGCTGCGTTGTCCCCATCTCCATCTTCGTCTGCTGATATTTTGGAAAATCCAGAATCGGAATTTGACTGTGAGCCTCCAGACATTAAAAAACGGAAGAAATCTGTTTCAGAAGTGTGGAAATACTTTGAGAGGTGTAAAAACAAAATGTTTGCCAAATGTCGACTTTGCGGAAAGGAGTATAAAACTTCCGGCAACACTTCAAACCTAATAGAGCATTTACGTCGCCTCCATCCACTTAAAGTAGCTGCAGTTTCAGAAAATCCTAGAAAAATGGATGAGTTTGTTTCAAGATCTAAGCAGTACGATTCAGCTTCAAGCAGAAAAATCGAATTGGATAAAGGTCTCGCTAAAATGGTGTCGTCAGATATTCAACCGTTTAGTATCGTGGACGATAAGGGGTTCCAACATTTTGTAAAATTACTCGATCCAAGATACGTTTTGCCAAGTCGCACAACATTGCAAAATGTGCTTATAAAAAATCTTTATGAGGAAACGATGACAAAATTGAAAGATAAGCTGAGAAAGATCCCTTATTGCTCCCTAACAACGGATTGCTGGACATCTGGCGCAAACGCAAGTTATCTTACGTTGACGTGCCACTTTATTGAAAACTTCAAGTTAAAAACGGTTGTTCTAGCTACGCAGCCCCTATTAGACGAAACCAATCACTGTAGCGACAATATTGCAGGAACCGTAAAAGCAATATGTCATGACTTCGAAATTTATGATAAAGTGGTAACTATTGTTACTGACAATGCAGCATCCATGAAGAAAGCCTGCGAGAATTTGCAAAAAAAGCATCTGGGTTGTTTTGCCCATTCATTAAATCTAATTGTTCAAAGCTCGTTGGCTTTAAAGGATGTGCAAGACGTTTTAAAATGCGTTAAAAGTATAGTCACCTATTTTAAAAGCAGTTCGATTGCGTATGCCAAACTAAGATCTGCTCAAGCCGTTGAACAGCCGTTGAATCTTATTCAAGAAGTGTCTACTCGCTGGAATAGCGCCTTCTATATGCTGAAGCGAATTTTACTCGTTCGAGAGGCAGTTTGCGGAGTTTTGCTGAAAACATTAAAAGCTCCAGTTCCCTTAAGTGAGGAGCAATTTTCTATCATTGCAGATATTTGCACACTTTTAGATCCCTTTGAAACGGCAACAGTGAATACGTCGGCTGCGAAAACGGTAACCATATCCCTAATAATACCCACAGTACTTGGCCTTATAATCAAAATGGATACCCTTAAGTTGGAAATGAAGACAATTGTAGGGATTGACACTTGCTTGTTTTTAACAAGCCAACTGAAGAGCAGGCTGTACCCTTATGAATCCAGAAGTGTAACAAGGATGACAACGATTTTAGATCCCCGATTTAAGAAGGAAGGATTCTACAATCCTATGAATGCTGACCAAGCAGTAGCTGCGTTGGAAAATGATTTAACTCTTTTCTTCAAAAATGTGCAGGACCAATGTCCAAACGAGGAACCGCCCGCCGAGACAAATCACCCATCAGATTTGTATGGATTTTTGGCAGAAAAAATAAAAAAGAAGCCAAAAACTAGTAGATCCGATGCAATTATCGAGCTGCGTCAATATTTTCAGCAACAAAATGCTCCACAAAAAATTGATCCGCTGGAGTTTTGGAGGGTAAATTATTGTATATTTTACATTTATTGTGGAATAAATATATTTGTTTTTACAGGTTAACGAAGTCCACTTTAGCTCCCTTGCGCAGTGCGCTTTGAAATATTTGTGCATTCCAGCCACCTCAACCGAATCGGAAAGGGCTTTCAGCAAGGCGGGCCAAATAGCAAGTGAGAAAAGGTCGAGACTAAAGCCTAAGGCAGTGAACATTCTACTTTTTTTAGAAAAAAATGTGTGGATTGTGGATGAATAGTTTTTAAGAAATGGACTGAAGATTTTTTTGTTTTACTTTCTTTATTTTCGTTTTGGATCTCAATTTTTCGTTAAATAAATATAAGTTAGTATTAAGGTTCAAAAAAAAAATCGTTTTATTATCAATTGGAGCAATTTATGGGAAATTTAAAAAAATTGAACTAATTTTCGATGGTTTCAGCGATATATCGATGTTTTCAACCATCGTTTATGAAAACATCGATGTACCCACCATCGATGGTTTTGCATCTCTAGCGTGGCGCCTTGCCACCAGTCGATTTGCGAGCGGTCTGCTTGGTACGGGCCATTTTCGAATTCACTGCTGTTCACTTCACGTTTCAAAACACAATAACCGATCGCAGCATTTGCTACCTACTTATATAGCAAAACGAGGAGGGTTGAAAAGAGAGAGAAGCAGAGGCCATCTCATTGGTGAGCGGAGAGCGAGACGAACAGATCGTTCGGACTCGCTCGTGTTTTTGGCGTTTTAGGTATAAATAGGGGCACGCCGAAAATTTGGAATTAGTTCTTCAGTGACTTTCGTTTCGTTTCGTGCAGTGTTGCAGTGTGTTAACAGTAGAAAAGAGTGAAAAATGACTGGTCGCGGTAAAGGAGGCAAAGGCTTGGGAAAAGGAGGCGCCAAGCGTCATCGCAAAGTGCTGCGTGATAACATCCAGGGCATTACGAAGCCAGCTATCCGCCGTTTGGCTCGTCGTGGCGGTGTAAAGCGCATCTCTGGACTCATTTACGAGGAAACGCGTGGCGTTCTGAAGGTGTTCTTGGAGAACGTTATCCGTGATGCCGTCACCTACACCGAACACGCAAAGAGGAAGACCGTCACAGCCATGGATGTTGTGTACGCCCTGAAGAGGCAAGGCCGCACCCTGTACGGCTTCGGCGGTTAAAAAACTAGTACAGCTCGTACTTTATTCAGCAATCGGTCCTTTTCAGGACCACCATTAAATTAGCGAAAGGAGACTGATTTTCAATAGTAGTATACTAATAATACAAGTTCCAGTGGTAATAAATGTGCTCGAAAATAATCGGTCACAGAAATATTAAACTGCATATGCTCATGAGCTAGATGTATTTTGTGCATACTGTACTGCTGGAGTATACAGCGTAAACGGCAATTCGGTACCACTATACGATTAGTGAGTCTGCAATGCAATCTTAGAATATTCTAGACAGTATTACATTTTAAACATTTATGTATATCCTGCAAATAAAAAATATATACCATTTGCTTTAACTGAATTTACTCAAGTAAATTTCCGATGTTATATTTCAGTTTAATATTAGTTTATTATTTAAATTTTTTAACATTCGTATCTGAAAATCTTCTATTCTTTGGCAAAAACTTGGTCGTCCTGAAAAGGACGGTTGGGTATTTTTATGTACAAGTTGGCTCCGCTTTTAAAACGATTAAGCCTTCTTTTCGGTCTTCTTGGGCAACAGAACGGCCTGGATGTTGGGCAGTACTCCACCCTGGGCAATGGTGACACCGGAGAGCAGCTTGTTCAACTCCTCGTCGTTGCGGATGGCCAGCTGCAGATGACGCGGGATAATCCTAGTCTTCTTGTTATCACGGGCAGCATTGCCAGCCAACTCGAGAACCTCAGCGGCCAGATATTCCATCACGGCAGCTAGGTAAACTGGAGCGCCGGCACCAACACGCTCAGCATAGTTGCCCTTGCGGAGCAGACGGTGAATACGGCCCACTGGAAACTGAAGACCGGCACGGTTGGAGCGGGACTTTGCCTTTCCCTTCACTTTGCCACCTTTTCCACGACCAGACATTTTGCTTTACGAGTATTTCACTAGCTCACTTTACACACTGAAAACACTGAATGCTCGCCCAGCCCCGGGTAGCCACATATTTATACTTTTTCGTCTGCCTGCGCGTTCAATTAGGGGTGGGTGCCTTAGACCTGAAAACGTTGCTCGAAAAAAAGTATAAGGCTGAACACGCCGGGGCACCACTATGATCAGTGAATTGTGTTTGTGAAGTGAATAATGCCGCCGAAAACTAGTGGAAAGGCAGCCAAGAAGGCTGGCAAGGCCCAGAAGAACATCACCAAGACCGACAAGAAGAAGAAGCGCAAGAGGAAGGAGAGCTACGCCATCTACATTTACAAGGTCCTGAAGCAGGTCCATCCTGACACTGGCATTTCGTCGAAGGCGATGAGCATCATGAACAGCTTTGTGAATGATATTTTCGAGCGCATTGCTGCCGAGGCCTCTCGTCTGGCTCACTACAACAAGCGCTCGACTATCACCAGTCGGGAAATCCAAACGGCTGTTCGCCTGCTCCTGCCCGGAGAGTTGGCCAAGCACGCCGTCAGTGAGGGTACCAAGGCTGTCACCAAGTACACCAGCTCCAAGTAATTTCTCTTGCTACGGATGCGGAGAAATATCCAAAACGGCCCTTTTCAGGGCCACAACACATTTTACCAAAGATCGAACATTT
This sequence comes from Drosophila mimetica, assembly GCA_037075245.1. Taxonomy (NCBI): domain Eukaryota; kingdom Metazoa; phylum Arthropoda; class Insecta; order Diptera; family Drosophilidae; genus Drosophila; species Drosophila mimetica. Next base: position 26,977,992 of record JBAMCH010000007.1, on the reverse strand, counting down.
TCAATATATGATTAAATTCGTGATATAAGTTGAATTGGTACACCTTGGTGCACCAACTATTTTAAGGACTTATTCTGGAGCTCAATATTGTAATTTTAACATCTATTTACAAAGAATAGTATGTCAGAGCTGATATAGTAACACGTCTACTTATAATAACATTTACTATTAATAATAATTTAACAAAAATGCTACCAGCCACTAAAGTAAATGTACACTGTTTTCAATTGAAAGTTTCTTTCTCTTGCTAACGAACGTTGTAGCCCTGAAAAGGGCTTGTTAAACTAATTTCAGATTTCGAAATCTAAAATTGCGATTGCGAGCGTGTACCAGATACTGTACTTTTTCACAATTTACTTCTTTGCAGCCGTAGTCTTGGCTTTTGGCTTCTTAGCGGTAGCAGGAGCAGCTGCTTTCTTCACCGCCTTTTTGGGTTTAGCAGACGCCGCTGGCTTGGCTTTTGGTGCTTTGGCCGCCTTCGGCTTCGCTGCCGTCGACTTGGCCTTTGTTGCTGCTGGCTTTGCCTTTACGGTTCCAGTTTTCTTGGCATCCTTGGCCTTTGCCTTCTCCGTTTTCTTCTTCTCAGCGGTCTTTTTGGTGGCCGCAGCCTTCTTAGCCTTGGGCTTCTTGTCGGCAGCTCCGGCGGCAGCTTTCTTGGCGGTGGATCCGGTCTTCTTGGCAGCTACCTTCTTGGATTTCACTTTCTTCTCAGCAGAAGCAACCTTTGGCTTCGGATCCTTCTTGGCGGAGGCCGACAGTTTAAATGATCCAGACGCACCCTTTCCCTTTGTTTGGATCAGCTTTCCATTGATACTTTCCGTCCCATATATGAATCACGTTAGGGCCGCACTCAATTTAACATTAAACAAAAAATATAAAATCTATATTTTTGAATGATCTTTTTCTTTTATATAATAAATAATGCATTCAATTATGTAACTGCGTAGTTTTCAGACTGTTTTTATTAATTTTTCTATTTTTTACTGATGTTGGAATGTCTAGTACTGATCGTTCATATTACTGCATGAACTTCAACATTGACATTTGTTGCATGAACACCTTTCTTAAAAACCCATTTTTAAATAAGAAATCCTAGAAATATTTTAAATAATGTTAATAAAAAATAAAATTCAAACCTTTAACTTAATGAAATACTGAAAATATATTCACTTATCATTCATTTAGGTATTTTATTACTTGTTTCAAGTTGTCCCTTGGCTACGTTCAAAGTTGAATATCGGACTGCTTTAGGGAAAAGTTTTCTGACTGTTAAAAATATAAATCTCATCAAATATTATATTTATTCGCTATTTTAATAAATAAATGATGTCTTTGCATAAGCCAATTTAACTTTTCAGGCCTTATTATAGATAGTTTTTATAAATTTGAATACTTTCCGTCCCATATATGAATCACGTTAGGGCAGCAAACATAAAATTTATATTTTTGAATGATCTTTTTCTTTTATATAATAAATAATACATTCATTAGTGTAACTGCGTAGTTTTCTGACTGTTGTTAATAATTTTTCTATTTTTCACTGAGGTTGGAATGTCTAAGACTGAGCGTCAAAATCTGCCGAAATATAAAAACATAATGTATTAATAATACTTAATAAAACATATATTGTAACCCTTGTTTTTCTTTTTCTTCATGTTCCTAAATAATGTTGTCCTTACTTAGTTAGTTTAACTTTCCAGGAATTTTAATACATAATTTGTTCCACATGTTCATGTTAAAGTAAAATTATAAAATATGTATTTCTTAATATTATATGTTTTATTAAATAAAATAAATGAATAGTAAATTAAGTTAAGTTATATTCAGACCGTATTTGATAGTTTTTCTATTTTTTTAGATGTTTCAAAGTAATACCATGCTTGCCCCATCTTAGCTTTCCCTTCAAAAGTCTCACCAGTAAAGGGTATAGCAGTAATGGTCACGATAAAAATTAATATCTCATTGAACGTAATTTGTGGTCCTGAAAAGGACCGATTTGTACAAAGTATGTTAGTGCATTGGCAGCCAGTTGAAGCCGTCTCAACTTAAGCACGCTCGCCGCGAATGCGTCGGGCCAACTGGATATCCTTGGGCATGATGGTGACACGCTTGGCATGAATGGCGCACAAGTTGGTATCTTCAAAAAGACCAACCAGATAAGCTTCGCTAGCTTCCTGCAGAGCCATCACCGCCGAGCTCTGGAATCGCAGGTCAGTTTTGAAGTCCTGAGCGATTTCACGCACCAGACGCTGGAAAGGCAGTTTGCGGATCAGCAGCTCGGTACTCTTCTGGTAGCGACGGATCTCACGCAGGGCAACAGTTCCAGGGCGATAGCGATGGGGCTTCTTCACGCCTCCGGTGGCTGGGGCACTCTTACGAGCGGCCTTAGTAGCCAGTTGTTTGCGTGGCGCCTTGCCACCAGTCGATTTGCGAGCGGTCTGCTTGGTACGGGCCATTTTCGAATTCACTGCTGTTCACTTCACGTTTCAAAACACAATAACCGATCGCAGCATTTGCTACCTACTTATATAGCAAAACGAGGAGGGTTGAAAAGAGAGAGAAGCAGAGGCCATCTCATTGGTGAGCGGAGAGCGAGACGAACAGATCGTTCGGACTCGCTCGTGTTTTTGGCGTTTTAGGTATAAATAGGGGCACGCCGAAAATTTGGAATTAGTTCTTCAGTGACTTTCGTTTCGTTTCGTGCAGTGTTGCAGTGTGTTAACAGTAGAAAAGAGTGAAAAATGACTGGTCGCGGTAAAGGAGGCAAAGGCTTGGGAAAAGGAGGCGCCAAGCGTCATCGCAAAGTGCTGCGTGATAACATCCAGGGCATTACGAAGCCAGCTATCCGCCGTTTGGCTCGTCGTGGCGGTGTAAAGCGCATCTCTGGACTCATTTACGAGGAAACGCGTGGCGTTCTGAAGGTGTTCTTGGAGAACGTTATCCGTGATGCCGTCACCTACACCGAACACGCAAAGAGGAAGACCGTCACAGCCATGGATGTTGTGTACGCCCTGAAGAGGCAAGGCCGCACCCTGTACGGCTTCGGCGGTTAAAAAACTAGTACAGCTCGTACTTTATTCAGCAATCGGTCCTTTTCAGGACCACCATTAAATTAGCGAAAGGAGACTGATTTTCAATAGTAGTATACTAATAATACAAGTTCCAGTGGTAATAAATGTGCTCGAAAATAATCGGTCACAGAAATATTAAACTGCATATGCTCATGAGCTAGATGTATTTTGTGCATACTGTACTGCTGGAGTATACAGCGTAAACGGCAATTCGGTACCACTATACGATGATTAGTGAGTCTGCAATGCAATCTTAGAATATTCTAGACAGTATTACATTTTAAACATTTATGTATATCCTGTAGTACTCGACAACTCATACATACAATGACTGACTCATACATCAGCTTAAATTAAATTTAAAACTAAAATATATACCATTTGCTTTAACTGAATTTACTCAAGTAAATTTCCGATGTTATATTTCAGTTTAGTATTAGATTATTATTTAAATTTTTTAACATTCGTATCTGAAAATCTTCTATTCTTTGGCAAAAACTTGGTCGTCCTGAAAAGGACGGTTGGGTATTTTTATGTACAAGTTGGCTCCGCTTTTAAAACGATTAAGCCTTCTTTTCGGTCTTCTTGGGCAACAGAACGGCCTGGATGTTGGGCAGTACTCCACCCTGGGCAATGGTGACACCGGAGAGCAGCTTGTTCAACTCCTCGTCGTTGCGGATGGCCAGCTGCAGATGACGCGGGATAATCCTAGTCTTCTTGTTATCACGGGCAGCATTGCCAGCCAACTCGAGAACCTCAGCGGCCAGATATTCCATCACGGCAGCTAGGTAAACTGGAGCGCCGGCACCAACACGCTCAGCATAGTTGCCCTTGCGGAGCAGACGGTGAATACGGCCCACTGGAAACTGAAGACCGGCACGGTTGGAGCGGGACTTTGCCTTTCCCTTCACTTTGCCACCTTTTCCACGACCAGACATTTTGCTTTACGAGTATTTCACTAGTTCACTTTACACACTGAAAACACTGAATGCTCGCCCAGCCCCGGGTAGCCACATATTTATACTTTTTCGTCTGCCTGCGCGTTCAATTAGGGGTGGGTGCCTTAGACCTGAAAACGTTTCTCGAAAAAAAGTATAAAGCTGAACACACCGGGGCACCACTATGATCAGTGAATTGTGTTTGTGAAATTATAAGTGAAGTGAATAATGCCGCCGAAAACTAGTGGAAAGGCAGCCAAGAAGGCTGGCAAGGCCCAGAAGAACATCACCAAGACCGACAAGAAGAAGAAGCGCAAGAGGAAGGAGAGCTACGCCATCTACATTTACAAGGTCCTGAAGCAGGTCCATCCTGACACTGGCATTTCGTCGAAGGCGATGAGCATCATGAACAGCTTTGTGAGTGATATTTTCGAGCGCATTGCTGCCGAGGCCTCTCGTCTGGCTCACTACAACAAGCGCTCGACTATCACCAGTCGGGAAATCCAAACGGCTGTTCGCCTGCTCCTGCCCGGAGAGTTGGCCAAGCACGCCGTCAGTGAGGGTACCAAGGCTGTCACCAAGTACACCAGCTCCAAGTAATTTCTCTTTCTACGGATGCGGAGAAATATCCAAAACGGCCCTTTTCAGGGCCACAACACATTTTACCAAAGATCGAACATTTTCAATATATGATTAAATTCGTGATATAAGTTGAATTGGTACACCTTGGTGCACCAACTATTTTAAGGACTTATTCTGGAGCTCAATATTGTAATTTTAACATCTATTTACAAAGAATAGTATGTCAGAGCTGATATAGTAACACGTCTACTTATAATAACATTTACTATTAATAATAATTTAACAAAAATGCTACCAGCCACTAAAGTAAATGTACACTGTTTTCAATTGAAAGTTTCTTTCCCTTGCTAACGAACGTTGTAGCCCTGAAAAGGGCTTGTTAAACTAATTTCAGATTTCGAAATCTAAAATTGCGATTGCGAGCGTGTACCAGATACTGTACTTTTTCACAATTTACTTCTTGGCAGCCGTAGTCTTGGCTTTCGGCTTCTTAGCGGTAGCAGGAGCAGCTGCTTTCTTCACCGCCTTTTTGGGTTTAGCAGACGCCGCTGGCTTGGCTTTTGGTGCTTTGGCCGCCTTCGGCTTCGCTGCCGTCGACTTGGCCTTTGTTGCTGCTGGCTTTGCCTTTACGGTTCCAGATTTCTTGGCATCCTTGGCCTTTGCCTTCTCCGTTTTCTTCTTCTCAGCGGTCTTTTTGGTGGCCGCAGCCTTCTTAGCCTTGGGCTTCTTGTCGGCAGCTCCGGCGGCAGCTTTCTTGGCGGTGGATCCGGTCTTCTTGGCAGCTACCTTCTTGGATTTCACTTTCTTCTCAGCAGAAGCAACCTTTGGCTTCGGATCCTTCTTGGCGGAGGCCGACAGTTTAAATGATCCAGACGCACCCTTTCCCTTTGTTTGGATCAGCTTTCCATTGATACTTTCCGTCCCATATATGAATCACGTTAGGGCCGCACTCAATTTAACATTAAACAAAAAATATAAAATCTATATTTTTGAATGATCTTTTTCTTTTATATAATAAATAATGCATTCAATTATGTAACTGCGTAGTTTTCAGACTGTTTTTATTAATTTTTCTATTTTTTACTGATGTTGGAATGTCTAGTACTGATCGTTCATATTACTGCATGAACTTCAACATTGACATTTATTGCATGAACACCTTTCTTAAAAACCCATTTTAAAATAAGAAATCTTGGAAATATTTTAAATAATGTTAATAAAAAATAAAATTCAAACCTTATATTTAATTAAATACCACAAATATATTTACGTATCATTAATTTAGGTATTTTATCACTTGTTTCAAGTTGTCCCTTGGCTACGTTCAAAGTTGAATATCGGACTGCTTTAGGGAAAAGTTTTCTGACTGTTAAAAATATGAATCTCATGAAATATTATATTTATTCGCTATTTTAATAAATAAATGATGTCTTTGCATAAGCCAATTTAACTTTTCAGGCCTTATTATAGATAGTTTTTATAAATTTGAATACTTTCCGTCCCATATATGAATCACGTTAGGGCAGCAAACATAAAATTTATATTTTTGAATGATCTTTTTCTTTTATATAATAAATAATACATTCATTAGTGTAACTGCGTAGTTTTCTGACTGTTGTTAATAATTTTTCTATTTTTCACTGAGGTTGGAATGTCTAAGACTGAGCGTCAAAATCTGCCGAAATATAAAAACATAATGTATTAATAATACTTAATAAAACATATATTGTAACCCTTGTTTTTCTTTTTCTTCATGTTCCTAAATAATGTTGTCCTTACTTAGTTAGTTTAACTTTCCAGGAATTTTAATAAATAATTTGTTCCACATGTTCATGTTAAAGTAAAATTATAAAATATGTATTTCTTAATATTATATGTTTTATTAAATAAAATAAATGAATAGTAAATTAAGTTAAGTTATATTCAGACCGTATTTGATAGTTTTTCTATTTTTTTAGATGTTTCAAAGTAATACCATGCTTGCCCCATCTTAGCTTTCCCTTCAAAAGTCTCACCAGTAAAGGGTATAGCAGTAATGGTCACGATAAAAATTAATATCTCATTGAACGTAATTTGTGGTCCTGAAAAGGACCGATTTGTACAAAGTATGTTAGTGCATTGGCAGCCAGTTGAAGCCGTCTCAACTTAAGCACGCTCGCCGCGAATGCGTCGGGCCAACTGGATATCCTTGGGCATGATGGTGACACGCTTGGCATGAATGGCGCACAAGTTGGTATCTTCAAAAAGACCAACCAGATAAGCTTCGCTAGCTTCCTGCAGAGCCATCACCGCCGAGCTCTGGAATCGCAGGTCAGTTTTGAAGTCCTGAGCGATTTCACGCACCAGACGCTGGAAAGGCAGTTTGCGGATCAGCAGCTCGGTACTCTTCTGGTAGCGACGGATCTCACGCAGGGCAACAGTTCCAGGGCGATAGCGATGGGGCTTCTTCACGCCTCCGGTGGCTGGGGCACTCTTACGAGCGGCCTTAGTAGCCAGTTGTTTGCGTGGCGCCTTGCCACCAGTCGATTTGCGAGCGGTCTGCTTGGTACGGGCCATTTTCGAATTCACTGCTGTTCACTTCACGTTTCAAAACACAATAACCGATCGCAGCATTTGCTACCTACTTATATAGCAAAACGAGGAGGGTTGAAAAGAGAGAGAAGCAGAGGCGCATCTCTGGACTCATTTACGAGGAAACGCGTGGCGTTCTGAAGGTGTTCTTGGAGAACGTTATCCGTGATGCCGTCACCTACACCGAACACGCAAAGAGGAAGACCGTCACAGCCATGGATGTTGTGTACGCCCTGAAGAGGCAAGGCCGCACCCTGTACGGCTTCGGCGGTTAAAAAACTAGTACAGCTCGTACTTTATTCAGCAATCGGTCCTTTTCAGGACCACCATTAAATTAGCGAAAGGAGACTGATTTTCAATAGTAGTATACTAATAATACAAGTTCCAGTGGTAATAAATGTGCTCGAAAATAATCGGTCACAGAAATATTAAACTGCATATGCTCATGAGCTAGATGTATTTTGTGCATACTGTACTGCTGGAGTATACAGCGTAAACGGCAATTCGGTACCACTATACGATGATTAGTGAGTCTGCAATGCAATCTTAGAATATTCTAGACAGTATTACATTTTAAACATTTATGTATATCCTGTAGTACTCGACAACTCATACATACAATGACTGACTCATACATCAGCTTAAATTAAATTTAAAACTAAAATATATACCATTTGCTTTAACTGAATTTACTCAAGTAAATTTCCGATGTTATATTTCAGTTTAGTATTAGATTATTATTTAAATTTTTTAACATTCGTATCTGAAAATCTTCTATTCTTTGGCAAAAACTTGGTCGTCCTGAAAAGGACGGTTGGGTATTTTTATGTACAAGTTGGCTCCGCTTTTAAAACGATTAAGCCTTCTTTTCGGTCTTCTTGGGCAACAGAACGGCCTGGATGTTGGGCAGTACTCCACCCTGGGCAATGGTGACACCGGAGAGCAGCTTGTTCAACTCCTCGTCGTTGCGGATGGCCAGCTGCAGATGACGCGGGATAATCCTAGTCTTCTTGTTATCACGGGCAGCATTGCCAGCCAACTCGAGAACCTCAGCGGCCAGATATTCCATCACGGCAGCTAGGTAAACTGGAGCGCCGGCACCAACACGCTCAGCATAGTTGCCCTTGCGGAGCAGACGGTGAATACGGCCCACTGGAAACTGAAGACCGGCACGGTTGGAGCGGGACTTTGCCTTTCCCTTCACTTTGCCACCTTTTCCACGACCAGACATTTTGCTTTACGAGTATTTCACTAGCTCACTTTACACACTGAAAACACTGAATGCTCGCCCAGCCCCGGGTAGCCACATATTTATACTTTTTCGTCTGCCTGCGCGTTCAATTAGGGGTGGGTGCCTTAGACCTGAAAACGTTGCTCGAAAAAAAGTATAAGGCTGAACACGCCGGGGCACCACTATGATCAGTGAATTGTGTTTGTGAAGTGAATAATGCCGCCGAAAACTAGTGGAAAGGCAGCCAAGAAGGCTGGCAAGGCCCAGAAGAACATCACCAAGACCGACAAGAAGAAGAAGCGCAAGAGGAAGGAGAGCTACGCCATCTACATTTACAAGGTCCTGAAGCAGGTCCATCCTGACACTGGCATTTCGTCGAAGGCGATGAGCATCATGAACAGCTTTGTGAATGATATTTTCGAGCGCATTGCTGCCGAGGCCTCTCGTCTGGCTCACTACAACAAGCGCTCGACTATCACCAGTCGGGAAATCCAAACGGCTGTTCGCCTGCTCCTGCCCGGAGAGTTGGCCAAGCACGCCGTCAGTGAGGGTACCAAGGCTGTCACCAAGTACACCAGCTCCAAGTAATTTCTCTTGCTACGGATGCGGAGAAATATCCAAAACGGCCCTTTTCAGGGCCACAACACATTTTACCAAAGATCGAACATTTTCAATATATGATTAAATTCGTGATATAAGTTGAATTGGTACACCTTGGTGCACCAACTATTTTAAGGACTTATTCTGGAGCTCAATATTGTAATTTTAACATCTATTTACAAAGAATAGTATGTCAGAGCTGATATAGTAACACGTCTACTTATAATAACATTTACTATTAATAATAATTTAACAAAAATGCTACCAGCCACTAAAGTAAATGTACACTGTTTTCAATTGAAAGTTTCTTTCCCTTGCTAACGAACGTTGTAGCCCTGAAAAGGGCTTGTTAAACTAATTTCAGATTTCGAAATCTAAAATTGCGATTGCGAGCGTGTACCAGATACTGTACTTTTTCACAATTTACTTCTTGGCAGCCGTAGTCTTGGCTTTCGGCTTCTTAGCGGTAGCAGGAGCAGCTGCTTTCTTCACCGCCTTTTTGGGTTTAGCAGACGCCGCTGGCTTGGCTTTTGGTGCTTTGGCCGCCTTCGGCTTCGCTGCCGTCGACTTGGCCTTTGTTGCTGCTGGCTTTGCCTTTACGGTTCCAGATTTCTTGGCATCCTTGGCCTTTGCCTTCTCCGTTTTCTTCTTCTCAGCGGTCTTTTTGGTGGCCGCAGCCTTCTTAGCCTTGGGCTTCTTGTCGGCAGCTCCGGCGGCAGCTTTCTTGGCGGTGGATCCGGTCTTCTTGGCAGCTACCTTCTTGGATTTCACTTTCTTCTCAGCAGAAGCAACCTTTGGCTTCGGATCCTTCTTGGCGGAGGCCGACAGTTTAAATGATCCAGACGCACCCTTTCCCTTTGTTTGGATCAGCTTTCCATTGACAACAGCGGATTTCAAGTACTTCTTGATGAACGGAGCCAACTTCTGGGCATCACATTTGTAAGTGGCAGTGATATATTTCTTGATTGCCAGAAGCGATGAGCCGCCACGCTCCTTCAAATTCTTGATGGAGGCGTCTACCATTTGCTGAGTTGGCGGATGCGATGGCGGGGCAGTGGCCTTCTTTGCCTTGGTAGCAGCAGATCCAGATGCCTTTTTGGCGGCCACCTTCTTCTCAACTGGCGCTGGTGGGGCAGCCACTGGGGAAGCGGACGTTGCAACTGCAGAATCAGACATTATTCTTCACTGAAATACACTTTTTTGTTTCGAAAATGGCGCGCGCGCTTGTTGCCGACCTCCTACGTTCGGATGAGAATCGAGGAGGAGAGCACTTTAACTGTGGGTCTGCCATCAGTCATTTGCTCTGCCGGTGTTTACGTGAAGTGCAAACTTATTTTCTTATTTTCAGTGCTTAAGATTTTTAATCGAAGTTATGTTTTTATTGTTATACATTCTTAAATGATTAATGAAGTAATTAGCGTTTTCGAAATGTTAGTATGTTGTTTTTGTTACTTTTTATTGCTCCATGAAGTTCAACATTGACATTTGTTGCATGAACATTTTTTTTAAAACCAATTTTAAAATAAGAAATCCTAGAAATATTTTAAATAATGTTAATAAAAAATAAAATTCAAACCTTTAACTTAATGAAATACTAAAAATATATTCACTTATCATTCATTTAGGTATTTTATTACTTGTTTCAAGTTGTCCCTTGGCTACGTTCAAAGTTGAATATCGGACTGTCTTAGGGAAAAGTTTTCTGACTGTTAAAAATATAAATCTCATCAAATATTATATTTATTCGCTATTTTAATAAATAAATTATGTCTTTGCATAAGCCAATTTAACTTTTCAGGCCTTATTATAGATAGTTTTTATTAATTTGGATACTTTCCGTCCCATATATGAATCACGTTAGGGCCGCACTCAATTTAACATTAAACAAAAAATATAAAATTTATATTTTTGAATGATCTTTTTCTTTTATATAATAAATAATGCATTCAATTATGTAAATGCGTAGTTTTCAGACTGTTTTTATTAATTTTTCTATTTTTTACCGATGTTGGAATGTCTAGTACTGATCGTTCATATTACTGCATGAACTTGAACATTGACATTTGTTGCATGAACACCTTTCTTAAAAACCCATTTTAAAATAAGAAATCTTGGAAATATTTTAAATAATGTTAATAAAAAATAAAATTCAAACCTTTAACTTAATGAAATACTAAAAATATATTCACTTATCATTAATTTAGGTATTTTATTACTTGTTTCAAGTTGTCCCTTGGCTACGTTCAAAGTTGAATATCGGACTGCTTTAGGGAAAAGTTTTCTGACTGTTAAAAATATAAATCTCATCAAATATTATATTTATTCGCTATTTTAATAAATAAATGATGTCTTTGCATAAGCCAATTTAACTTTTCAGGCCTTATTATAGATAGTTTCTATAAATTTGGATACTTTCCGTCCCATATATGAATCACGTTAGGGCCGCACTCAATTTAACATTAAACAAAAAATATAAAATTTATATTTTTGAATGATCTTTTTCTTTTATATAATAAATAATGCATTCAATTATGTAACTGCGTAGTTTTCAGACTGTTTTTATTAATTTTTCTATTTTTTATTGATGTTAGAATGTCTAATACTGAGCGTTCATATTACTGCATGAACTTGAACATTGACATTTGTTGCATGAACACCCTTCTTAAGAACCCATTTTAAAATCAGAAATCCTAGAAATATTTTAAATAATGTTAATAAAAAATAAAATTCAAACTTTTAACTTAATGAAATACTAAAAATATATTCACTTATCATTCATTTAGGTATTTTATTACTTGTTTCAAGTTGTCCCTTGGCTACGTTCAAAGTTGAATATCGGACTGTCTTAGGGAAAAGTTTTCTGACTGTTAAAAATATAAATCTCATCAAATATTATATTTATTCGCTATTTTAATAAATAAATTATGTCTTTGCATAAGCCAATTTAACTTTTCAGGCCTTATTATAGATAGTTTTTATTAATTTGGATACTTTCCGTCCCATATATGAATCACGTTAGGGCCGCACTCAATTTAACATTAAACAAAAAATATAAAATTTATATTTTTGAATGATCTTTTTCTTTTATATAATAAATAATGCATTCAATTATGTAACTGCGTAGTTTTCAGACTGTTTTTATTAATTTTTCTATTTTTTATTCATGTTAGAATGTCTAATACTGAGCGTTCATATTACTGCATGAACTTCAACATTGACATTTGTTGCATGAACACCTTTCTTAAAAACCCATTTTAAAATAAGAAATCTTGGAAATATTTTAAATAATGTTAATAAAAAATAAAATTCAAACCTTATATTTAATTAAGTACCACAAATATATTTACGTATCATTAATTTAGGTATTTTATAACTTGTTTCAAGTTGTCCCTTGGCTACGTTCAAAGTTAAATATCGGACTGCTTTAGGGAATAGTTTTCTGACTGTTAAAAATATGAATCTCATGAAATATTATATTTATTCGCTATTTTAATAAATAAATGATGTCTTTGCATAAGCCAATTTAACTTTTCAGGCCTTATTATAGATAGTTTTTATAAATTTGAATACTTTCCGTCCCATATATGAATCACGTTAGGGCCGCACTCAATTTAACATTAAACAAAAAACATAAAATTTATATTTTTGAATGATCTTTTTCTTTTATATAATAAATAATACATTCATTAGTGTAACTGCGTAGTTTTCCGACTGTTGTTAATAATTTTTCTATTTTTCACTGAGGTTGGAATGTCTAAGACTGAGCGTCAAAATCTGCCGAAATATAAAAACATAATGTATTAATAATACTTAATAAAACACATATTGTAACCTTTGTTTTTCTTTTTCTTCATGTTCCTAAATAATGTTGTCCTTAGTTAGTTTAACTTTCCAGGAATTTTAATAAATAATTTGTTCCACATGTTCATGTTAAAGTAAAATTATAAAATATGTATTTCTTAATATTATATGTTTTATTAAATAAAATAAATGAATAGTAAATTAAGTTAAGTTATATTCAGACCGTATTTGATAGTTTTTCTATTTTTTTAGATGTTTCAAAGTAATACCATGCTTGCCCCATCTTAGCTTTCCCTTCAAAGGTCTCACCAGTAAAGGGTATAGCAGTAATGGTCACGATAAAAATTAATATCTCATTGAACGTAATTTGTGGTCCTGAAAAGGACCGATTTGTACAAAGTATGTTAGTGCATTGGCAGCCAGTTGAAGCCGTCTCAACTTAAGCACGCTCGCCGCGAATGCGTCGGGCCAACTGGATATCCTTGGGCATGATGGTGACACGCTTGGCATGAATGGCGCACAAGTTGGTATCTTCAAAAAGACCAACCAGATAAGCTTCGCTAGCTTCCTGCAGAGCCATCACCGCCGAGCTCTGGAATCGCAGGTCAGTTTTGAAGTCCTGAGCGATTTCACGCACCAGACGCTGGAAAGGCAGTTTGCGGATCAGCAGCTCGGTACTCTTCTGGTAGCGACGGATCTCACGCAGGGCAACAGTTCCAGGGCGATAGCGATGGGGCTTCTTCACGCCTCCGGTGGCTGGGGCACTCTTACGAGCGGCCTTAGTAGCCAGTTGTTTGCGTGGCGCCTTGCCACCAGTCGATTTGCGAGCGGTCTGCTTGGTACGGGCCATTTTCGAATTCACTGCTGTTCACTTCACGTTTCAAAACACAATAACCGATCGCAGCATTTGCTACCTACTTATATAGCAAAACGAGGAGGGTTGAAAAGAGAGAGAAGCAGAGGCCATCTCATTGGTGAGCGGAGAGCGAGACGAACAGATCGTTCGGACTCGCTCGTGTTTTTGGCGTTTTAGGTATAAATAGGGGCACGCCGAAAATTTGGAATTAGTTCTTCAGTGACTTTCGTTTCGTTTCGTGCAGTGTTGCAGTGTGTTAACAGTAGAAAAGAGTGAAAAATGACTGGTCGCGGTAAAGGAGGCAAAGGCTTGGGAAAAGGAGGCGCCAAGCGTCATCGCAAAGTGCTGCGTGATAACATCCAGGGCATTACGAAGCCAGCTATCCGCCGTTTGGCTCGTCGTGGCGGTGTAAAGCGCATCTCTGGACTCATTTACGAGGAAACGCGTGGCGTTCTGAAGGTGTTCTTGGAGAACGTTATCCGTGATGCCGTCACCTACACCGAACACGCAAAGAGGAAGACCGTCACAGCCATGGATGTTGTGTACGCCCTGAAGAGGCAAGGCCGCACCCTGTACGGCTTCGGCGGTTAAAAAACTAGTACAGCTCGTACTTTATTCAGCAATCGGTCCTTTTCAGGACCACCATTAAATTAGCGAAAGGAGACTGATTTTCAATAGTAGTATACTAATAATACAAGTTCCAGTGGTAATAAATGTGCTCGAAAATAATCGGTCACAGAAATATTAAACTGCATATGCTCATGAGCTAGATGTATTTTGTGCATACTGTACTGCTGGAGTATACAGCGTAAACGGCAATTCGGTACCACTATACGATTAGTGAGTCTGCAATGCAATCTTAGAATATTCTAGACAGTATTACATTTTAAACATTTATGTATATCCTGCAAATAAAAAATATATACCATTTGCTTTAACTGAATTTACTCAAGTAAATTTCCGATGTTATATTTCAGTTTAATATTAGTTTATTATTTAAATTTTTTAACATTCGTATCTGAAAATCTTCTATTCTTTGGCAAAAACTTGGTCGTCCTGAAAAGGACGGTTGGGTATTTTTATGTACAAGTTGGCTCCGCTTTTAAAACGATTAAGCCTTCTTTTCGGTCTTCTTGGGCAACAGAACGGCCTGGATGTTGGGCAGTACTCCACCCTGGGCAATGGTGACACCGGAGAGCAGCTTGTTCAACTCCTCGTCGTTGCGGATGGCCAGCTGCAGATGACGCGGGATAATCCTAGTCTTCTTGTTATCACGGGCAGCATTGCCAGCCAACTCGAGAACCTCAGCGGCCAGATATTCCATCACGGCAGCTAGGTAAACTGGAGCGCCGGCACCAACACGCTCAGCATAGTTGCCCTTGCGGAGCAGACGGTGAATACGGCCCACTGGAAACTGAAGACCGGCACGGTTGGAGCGGGACTTTGCCTTTCCCTTCACTTTGCCACCTTTTCCACGACCAGACATTTTGCTTTACGAGTATTTCACTAGCTCACTTTACACACTGAAAACACTGAATGCTCGCCCAGCCCCGGGTAGCCACATATTTATACTTTTTCGTCTGCCTGCGCGTTCAATTAGGAGTGGGTGCCTTAGACCTGAAAACGTTTCTCGAAAAAAAGTATAAAGCTGAACACACCGGGGCACCACTATGATCAGTGAATTGTGTTTGTGAAATTATAAGTGAAGTGAATAATGCCGCCGAAAACTAGTGGAAAGGCAGCCAAGAAGGCTGGCAAGGCCCAGAAGAACATCACCAAGACCGACAAGAAGAAGAAGCGCAAGAGGAAGGAGAGCTACGCCATCTACATTTACAAGGTCCTGAAGCAGGTCCATCCTGACACTGGCATTTCGTCGAAGGCGATGAGCATCATGAACAGCTTTGTGAATGATATTTTCGAGCGCATTGCTGCCGAGGCCTCTCGTCTGGCTCACTACAACAAGCGCTCGACTATCACCAGTCGGGAAATCCAAACGGCTGTTCGCCTGCTCCTGCCCGGAGAGTTGGCCAAGCACGCCGTCAGTGAGGGTACCAAGGCTGTCACCAAGTACACCAGCTCCAAGTAATTTCTCTTTCTACGGATGCGGAGAAATATCCAAAACGGCCCTTTTCAGGGCCACAACACATTTTACCAAAGATCGAACATTTTCAATATATGATTAAATTCGTGATATAAGTTGAATTGGTACACCTTGGTGCACCAACTATTTTAAGGACTTATTCTGGAGCTCAATATTGTAATTTTAACATCTATTTACAAAGAATAGTATGTCAGAGCTGATATAGTAACACGTCTACTTATAATAACATTTACTATTAATAATAATTTAACAAAAATGCTACCAGCCACTAAAGTAAATGTACACTGTTTTCAATTGAAAGTTTCTTTCCCTTGCTAACGAACGTTGTAGCCCTGAAAAGGGCTTGTTAAACTAATTTCAGATTTCGAAATCTAAAATTGCGATTGCGAGCGTGTACCAGATACTGTACTTTTTCACAATTTACTTCTTTGCAGCCGTAGTCTTGGCTTTTGGCTTCTTAGCGGTAGCAGGAGCAGCTGCTTTCTTCACCGCCTTTTTGGGTTTAGCAGACGCCGCTGGCTTGGCTTTTGGTGCTTTGGCCGCCTTCGGCTTCGCTGCCGTCGACTTGGCCTTTGTTGCTGCTGGCTTTGCCAGCGGTCTTTTTGGTGGCCGCAGCCTTCTTAGCCTTGGGCTTCTTGTCAGCAGCTCCGGCGGCAGCTTTCTTGGCGGTGGCTCCGGTCTTCTTGGCAGCTACCTTCTTGGATTTCACTTTCTTCTCAGCAGAAGCAACCTTTGGCTTCGGATCCTTCTTGGCGGAGGCCGACAGTTTAAATGATCCAGACGCACCCTTTCCCTTTGTTTGGATCAGCTTTCCATTGACAACAGCGGATTTCAAGTACTTCTTGATGAACGGAGCCAACTTCTGGGCATCACATTTGTAAGTGGCAGTGATATATTTCTTGATTGCCAGAAGCGATGAGCCGCCACGCTCCTTCAAATTCTTGATGGAGGCGTCTACCATTTGCTGAGTTGGCGGATGCGATGGCGGGGCAGTGGCCTTCTTTGCCTTGGTAGCAGCAGATCCAGATGCCTTTTTGGCGGCCACCTTCTTCTCAACTGGCGCTGGTTAGAGCTGGCAAACCATTGATGGTACCATCGATAGTATCGATGTTAAGGAGCCAGCTTGCTCTATCGATGGTTTGAAAACTATCACGATAGTATCGCCGTCGTATACCAGCACAACTTTTCTTCTGTTTTCGTAGCTAAGGTATATAGGTATCAAGATCTCAAGTCTAGCGGCTGGACCGCTATTAACGAAGCAACGTTTTTATGTTTTCGGATATTCTTTTTATTTGTATTTTACTTTTAAAATTATTAGGTTTGACAAATGAAGTGAATTAAATGAAAAAATGAATAACACACAAAAAACTAAAATTCTAAATTTATTAAAATTTTAATCGAATTTGTAAAAAATACCCCTATTGTTTTAGGTTTTTCATAAAGTATAATCTCTATATTAAAAAATTTGTTTAATTCGATACTATCGCGATAGTATCGATGTTTTCCAAAAAAAACCTCGAAAACATCGATAGGGCCACTATCGATGTTTTGCCAGCTCTAGCGCTGGTGGGGCAGCCACTGGGGAAGCGGACGTTGCAACTGCAGAATCAGACATTATTCTTCACTGAAATACACTTTTTTGTTTCGAAAATGGCGCGCGCGCTTGTTGCCGACCTCCTTCGTTCGGATGAGAATCGAGGAGGAGAGCACTTTAACTGTGGGTCTGCCATCAGTCATTTGCTCTGCCAGTGTTTACGTGAAGTGCAAACTTATTTTCTTATTTTCAGTGCTTAAGATTTTTAATCGAAGTTATGTTTTTATTGTTATACATTCTTAAATGATTAATGAAGTAATTAGCGTTTTCGAAATGTTAGTATGTTGTTTTTGTTACTTTTTATTGCTCCATGAAGTTCAACATTGACATTTGTTGCATGAACATTTTTTTTTAAAACCAATTTTAAAATAAGAAATCCTAGAAATATTTTAAATAATGTTAATAAAAAATAAAATTCAAACCTTTAACTTAATGAAATACTAAAAATATATTCACTTATCATTCATTTAGGTATTTTATTACTTGTTTCAAGTTGTCCCTTGGCTACGTTCAAAGTTGAATATCGGACTGCTTTAGGGAAAAGTTTTCTGACTGTTAAAAATATAAATCTCATCAAATATTATATTTATTCGCTATTTTAATAAATAAATGATGTCTTTGCATAAGCCAATTTAACTTTTCAGGCCTTATTATAGATAATTTTTATAAATTGGGATACTTTCCGTCCCATATATGAATCACGTTAGGGCCGCACTCAATTTAAAATTAAACAAAAAATATAAAATCTATATTTTTGAATGATCTTTTTCTTTTATATAATAAATAATGCATTCAATTATGTAACTGCGTAGTTTTCAGACTGTTTTTATTAATTTTTCTATTTTTTACCGATGTTGGAATGTCTAGTACTGATCGTTCATATTACTGCATGAACTTCAACATTGACATTTGTTGCATGAACACCTTTCTTAAAAACCCATTTTAATATAAGAAATCTTGGAAATATTTTAAATAATGTTAATAAAAAATAAAATTCAAACCTTTAACTTAATGAAATACTAAAAATATATTCACTTATCATTAATTTAGGTATTTTATTACTTGTTTCAAGTTGTCCCTTGGCTACGTTCAAAGTTGAATATCGGACTGCTTTAGGGAAAAGTTTTCTGACTGTTAAAAATATAAATCTCATCAAATATTATATTTATTCGCTATTTTAATAAATAAATGATGTCTTTGCATAAGCCAATTTAACTTTTCAGGCCTTATTATAGATAGTTTTTATTAATTTGGATACTTTCCGTCCCATATATGAATCACGTTAGGGCCGCACTCAATTTAACATTAAACAAAAAATATAAAATTTATATTTTTGAATGATCTTTTTCTTTTATATAATAAATAATGCATTCAATTATGTAACTGCGTAGTTTTCAGACTGTTTTTATTAATTTTTCTATTTTTTATTGATGTTAGAATGTCTAATACTGAGCGTTCATATTACTGCATGAACTTCAACATTGACATTTGTTGCATGAACACCTTTCTTAAAAACCCATTTTAAAATAAGAAATCTTGGAAATATTTTAAATAATGTTAATAAAAAATAAAATTTAAACCTTATATTTAATTAAGTACCACAAATATATTTACGTATCATTAATTTAGGTATTTTATTACTTGTTTCAAGTTGTCCCTTGGCTACGTTCAAAGTTGAATATCGGACTGCTTTAGGGAAAAGTTTTCTGACTGTTAAAAATATAAATCTCATCAAATATTATATTTATTCGCTATTTTAATAAATAAATGATGTCTTTGCATAAGCCAATTTAACTTTTCAGGCCTTATTATAGATAATTTTTATAAATTGGGATACTTTCCGTCCCATATATGAATCACGTTAGGGCCGCACTCAATTTAAAATTAAACAAAAAATATAAAATCTATATTTTTGAATGATCTTTTTCTTTTATATAATAAATAATGCATTCAATTATGTAACTGCGTAGTTTTCAGACTGTTTTTATTAATTTTTCTATTTTTTACCGATGTTGGAATGTCTAGTACTGATCGTTCATATTACTGCATGAACTTCAACATTGACATTTGTTGCATGAACACCTTTCTTAAAAACCCATTTTAATATAAGAAATCTTGGAAATATTTTAAATAATGTTAATAAAAAATAAAATTCAAACCTTTAACTTAATGAAATACTAAAAATATATTCACTTATCATTAATTTAGGTATTTTATTACTTGTTTCAAGTTGTCCCTTGGCTACGTTCAAAGTTGAATATCGGACTGCTTTAGGGAAAAGTTTTCTGACTGTTAAAAATATAAATCTCATCAAATATTATATTTATTCGCTATTTTAATAAATAAATGATGTCTTTGCATAAGCCAATTTAACTTTTCAGGCCTTATTATAGATAGTTTTTATTAATTTGGATACTTTCCGTCCCATATATGAATCACGTTAGGGCCGCACTCAATTTAACATTAAACAAAAAATATAAAATTTATATTTTTGAATGATCTTTTTCTTTTATATAATAAATAATGCATTCAATTATGTAACTGCGTAGTTTTCAGACTGTTTTTATTAATTTTTCTATTTTTTATTGATGTTAGAATGTCTAATACTGAGCGTTCATATTACTGCATGAACTTCAACATTGACATTTGTTGCATGAACACCTTTCTTAAAAACCCATTTTAAAATAAGAAATCTTGGAAATATTTTAAATAATGTTAATAAAAAATAAAATTTAAACCTTATATTTAATTAAGTACCACAAATATATTTACGTATCATTAATTTAGGTATTTTATCACTTGTTTCAAGTTGTCCCTTGGCTACGTTCAAAGTTAAATATCGGACTGCTTTAGGGAATAGTTTTCTGACTGTTAAAAATATGAATCTCATGAAATATTATATTTATTCGCTATTTTAATAAATAAATGATGTCTTTGCATAAGCCAATTTAACTTTTCAGGCCTTATTATAGATAGTTTTTATACATTTGAATACTTTCCGTCCCATATATGAATCACGTTAGGGCCGCACTCAATTTAACATTAAACAAAAAATATAAAATTTATATTTTTGAATGATCTTTTTCTTTTATATAATAAATAATACATTCATTAGTGTAACTGCGTAGTTTTCCGACTGTTGTTAATAATTTTTCTATTTTTCACTGAGGTTGGAATGTATAAGACTGAGCGTCAAAATCTGCCGAAATATAAAAACATAATGTATTAATAATACTTAATAAAACATATATTGTAACCCTTGTTTTTCTTTTTCTTCATGTTCCTAAATAATGTTGTCCTTACTTAGTTAGTTTAACTTTCCAGGAATTTTAATACATAATTTGTTCCACATGTTCATGTTAAAGTAAAATTATAAAATATGTATTTCTTAATATTATATGTTTTATTAAATAAAATAAATGAATAGTAAATTAAGTTAAGTTATATTCAGACCGTATTTGATAGTTTTTCTATTTTTTTAGATGTTTCAAAGTAATACCATGCTTGCCCCATCTTAGCTTTCCCTTCAAAAGTCTCACCAGTAAAGGGTATAGCAGTAATGGTCACGATAAAAATTAATATCTCATTGAACGTAATTTGTGGTCCTGAAAAGGACCGATTTGTACAAAGTATGTTAGTGCATTGGCAGCCAGTTGAAGCCGTCTCAACTTAAGCACGCTCGCCGCGAATGCGTCGGGCCAACTGGATATCCTTGGGCATGATGGTGACACGCTTGGCATGAATGGCGCACAAGTTGGTATCTTCAAAAAGACCAACCAGGTAAGCTTCGCTAGCTTCCTGCAGAGCCATCACCGCCGAGCTCTGGAATCGCAGGTCAGTTTTGAAGTCCTGAGCGATTTCACGCACCAGACGCTGGAAAGGCAGTTTGCGGATCAGCAGCTCGGTACTCTTCTGGTAGCGACGGATCTCACGCAGGGCAACAGTTCCAGGGCGATAGCGATGGGGCTTCTTCACGCCTCCGGTGGCTGGGGCACTCTTACGAGCGGCCTTAGTAGCCAGTTGTTTGCGTGGCGCCTTGCCACCAGTCGATTTGCGAGCGGTCTGCTTGGTACGGGCCATTTTCGAATTCACTGCTGTTCACTTCACGTTTCAAAACACAATAACCGATCGCAGCATTTGCTACCTACTTATATAGCAAAACGAGGAGGGTTGAAAAGAGAGAGAAGCAGAGGCCATCTCATTGGTGAGCGGAGAGCGAGACGAACAGATCGTTCGGACTCGCTCGTGTTTTTGGCGTTTTAGGTATAAATAGGGGCACGCTGAAAATTTGGAATTAGTTCTTCAGTGACTTTCGTTTCGTGCAGTGTTGCAGTGTGTTAACAGTAGAAAAGAGTGAAAAATGACTGGTCGCGGTAAAGGAGGCAAAGGCTTGGGAAAAGGAGGCGCCAAGCGTCATCGCAAAGTGCTGCGTGATAACATCCAGGGCATTACGAAGCCAGCTATCCGCCGTTTGGCTCGTCGTGGCGGTGTAAAGCGCATCTCTGGACTCATTTACGAGGAAACGCGTGGCGTTCTGAAGGTGTTCTTGGAGAACGTTATCCGTGATGCCGTCACCTACACCGAACACGCAAAGAGGAAGACCGTCACAGCCATGGATGTTGTGTACGCCCTGAAGAGGCAAGGCCGCACCCTGTACGGCTTCGGCGGTTAAAAAACTAGTACAGCTCGTACTTTATTCAGCAATCGGTCCTTTTCAGGACCACCATTAAATTAGCGAAAGGAGACTGATTTTCAATAGTAGTATACTAATAATACAAGTTCCAGTGGTAATAAATGTGCTCGAAAATAATCGGTCACAGAAATATTAAACTGCATATGCTCATGAGCTAGATGTATTTTGTGCATACTGTACTGCTGGAGTATACAGCGTAAACGGCAATTCGGTACCACTATACGATTAGTGAGTCTGCAATGCAATCTTAGAATATTCTAGACAGTATTACATTTTAAACATTTATGTATATCCTGCAAATAAAAAATATATACCATTTGCTTTAACTGAATTTACTCAAGTAAATTTCCGATGTTATATTTCAGTTTAATATTAGTTTATTATTTAAATTTTTTAACATTCGTATCTGAAAATCTTCTATTCTTTGGCAAAAACTTGGTCGTCCTGAAAAGGACGGTTGGGTATTTTTATGTACAAGTTGGCTCCGCTTTTAAAACGATTAAGCCTTCTTTTCGGTCTTCTTGGGCAACAGAACGGCCTGGATGTTGGGCAGTACTCCACCCTGGGCAATGGTGACACCGGAGAGCAGCTTGTTCAACTCCTCGTCGTTGCGGATGGCCAGCTGCAGATGACGCGGGATAATCCTAGTCTTCTTGTTATCACGGGCAGCATTGCCAGCCAACTCGAGAACCTCAGCGGCCAGATATTCCATCACGGCAGCTAGGTAAACTGGAGCGCCGGCACCAACACGCTCAGCATAGTTGCCCTTGCGGAGCAGACGGTGAATACGGCCCACTGGAAACTGAAGACCGGCACGGTTGGAGCGGGACTTTGCCTTTCCCTTCACTTTGCCACCTTTTCCACGACCAGACATTTTGCTTTACGAGTATTTCACTAGCTCACTTTACACACTGAAAACACTGAATGCTCGCCCAGCCCCGGGTAGCCACATATTTATACTTTTTCGTCTGCCTGCGCGTTCAATTAGGGGTGGGTGCCTTAGACCTGAAAACGTTGCTCGAAAAAAGTATAAGGCTGAACACGCCGGGGCACCACTATGATCAGTGAATTGTGTTTGTGAAATTATAAGTGAAGTGAATAATGCCGCCGAAAACTAGTGGAAAGGCAGCCAAGAAGGCTGGCAAGGCCCAGAAGAACATCACCAAGACCGACAAGAAGAAGAAGCGCAAGAGGAAGGAGAGCTACGCCATCTACATTTACAAGGTCCTGAAGCAGGTCCATCCTGACACTGGCATTTCGTCGAAGGCGATGAGCATCATGAACAGCTTTGTGAATGATATTTTCGAGCGCATTGCTGCCGAGGCCTCTCGTCTGGCTCACTACAACAAGCGCTCGACTATCACCAGTCGGGAAATCCAAACGGCTGTTCGCCTGCTCCTGCCCGGAGAGTTGGCCAAGCACGCCGTCAGTGAGGGTACCAAGGCTGTCACCAAGTACACCAGCTCCAAGTAATTTCTCTTTCTACGGATGCGGAGAAATATCCAAAACGGCCCTTTTCAGGGCCACAACACATTTTACCAAAGATCGAACATTTTCAATATACCATTTGCCATCAAATATGAAATGATTAAATTCGTGATATAAGTTGAATTGGTACACCTTGGTGCACCAACTATTTTAAGGACTTATTCTGGAGCTCAATATTGTAATTTTAACATCTATTTACAAAGAATAGTATGTCAGAGCTGATATAGTAACACGTCTACTTATAATAACATTTACTATTAATAATAATTTAACAAAAATGCTACCAGCCACTAAAGTAAATGTACACTGTTTTCAATTGAAAGTTTCTTTCTCTTGCTAACGAACGTTGTAGCCCTGAAAAGGGCTTGTTAAACTAATTTCAGATTTCGAAATCTAAAATTGCGATTGCGAGCGTGTACCAGATACTGTACTTTTTCACAATTTACTTCTTGGCAGCCGTAGTCTTGGCTTTCGGCTTCTTAGCGGTAGCAGGAGCAGCTGCTTTCTTCACCGCCTTTTTGGGTTTAGCAGACGCCGCTGGCTTGGCTTTTGGTGCTTTGGCCGCCTTCGGCTTCGCTGCCGTCGACTTGGCCTTTGTTGCTGCTGGCTTTGCCTTTACGGTTGCAGTTTTCTTGGCATCCTTGGCCTTTGCCTTCTCCGTTTTCTTCTTCTCAGCGGTCTTTTTGGTGGCCGCAGCCTTCTTAGCCTTGGGCTTCTTGTCGGCAGCTCCGGCGGCAGCTTTCTTGGCGGTGGATCCGGTCTTCTTGGCAGCTACCTTCTTGGATTTCACTTTCTTCTCAGCAGAAGCAACCTTTGGCTTCGGATCCTTCTTGGCGGAGGCCGACAGTTTAAATGATCCAGACGCACCCTTTCCCTTTGTTTGGATCAGCTTTCCATTGACAACAGCGGATTTCAAGTACTTCTTGATGAACGGAGCCAACTTCTGGGCATCACATTTGTAAGTGGCAGTGATATATTTCTTGATTGCCAGAAGCGATGAGCCGCCACGCTCCTTCAAATTCTTGATGGAGGCGTCTACCATTTGCTGAGTTGGCGGATGCGATGGCGGGGCAGTGGCCTTCTTTGCCTTGGTAGCAGCAGATCCAGATGCCTTTTTGGCGGCCACCTTCTTCTCAACTGGCGCTGGTGGGGCAGCCACTGGGGAAGCGGACGTTGCAACTGCAGAATCAGACATTATTCTTCACTGAAATACACTTTTTTGTTTCGAAAATGGCGCGCGCGCTTGTTGCCGACCTCCTTCGTTCGGATGAGAATCGAGGAGGAGAGCACTTTAACTGTGGGTCTGCCATCAGTCATTTGCTCTGCCAGTGTTTACGTGAAGTGCAAACTTATTTTCTTATTTTCAGTGCTTAAGATTTTTAATCGAAGTTATGTTTTTATTGTTATACATTCTTAAATGATTAATGAAGTAATTAGCGTTTTCGAAATGTTAGTATGTTGTTTTTGTTACTTTTTATTGCTCCATGAAGTTCAACATTGACATTTGTTGCATGAACATTTTTTTTTAAAACCAATTTTAAAATAAGAAATCCTAGAAATATTTTAAATAATGTTAATAAAAAATAAAATTCAAACCTTTAACTTAATGAAATACTAAAAATATATTCACTTATCATTCATTTAGGTATTTTATTACTTGTTTCAAGTTGTCCCTTGGCTACGTTCAAAGTTGAATATCGGACTGCTTTAGGGAAAAGTTTTCTGACTGTTAAAAATATAAATCTCATCAAATATTATATTTATTCGCTATTTTAATAAATAAATGATGTCTTTGCATAAGCCAATTTAACTTTTCAGGCCTTATTATAGATAGTTTTTATTAATTTGGATACTTTCCGTCCCATATATGAATCACGTTAGGGCCGCACTCAATTTAACATTAAACAAAAAATATAAAATTTATACTTTTGAATTTTATTTTTCTTTTATATAATAAATAATGCATTCAATTATGTAACTGCGTAGTTTTCAGACTGTTTTTATTCATTTTTCTACTTTTTACTGATGATGGAATGTCTAATACTGAGCGTTCATATTACTGCATGAACTTCAACATTGACATTTGTTGCATGAACACCTTTCTTAAAAACCCATTTTAAAATCAGAAATCCTAGAAATATTTTAAATAATGTTAATAAAAAATAAAATTCAAACCTTTAACTTAATGAAATACTGAAAATATATTCACTTATCATTCATTTAGGTATTTTATTACTTGTTTCAAGTTGTCCCTTGGCTACGTTCAAAGTTGAATATCGGACTGCTTTAGGGAAAAGTTTTCTGACTGTTAAAAATATAAATCTCATCAAATATTATATTTATTCGCTATTTTAATAAATAAATTATGTCTTTGCATAAGCCAATTTAACTTTTCAGGCCTTATTATAGATAGTTTTTATTAATTTGGATACTTTCCGTCCCATATATGAATCACGTTAGGGCCGCACTCAATTTAACATTAAACAAAAAATATAAAATCTATATTTTTGAATGATCTTTTGCTTTTATAAAATAAATAATGCATTCAATTATGTAACTGCGTAGTTTTCAGACTGTTTTTATTAATTTTTCTATTTTTTACCGATTTTGGAATGTCTAGTACTGATCGTTCATATTACTGCATGAACTTCAACATTGACATTTGTTGCATGAACACCTTTCTTAAAAACCCATTTTTAAATAAGAAATCCTAGAAATATTTTAAATAATGTTAATAAAAAATAAAATTCAAACCTTTAACTTAATGAAATACTGAAAATATATTCACTTATCATTCATTTAGGTATTTTATTACTTGTTTCAAGTTGTCCCTTGGCTACGTTCAAAGTTGAATATCGGACTGCTTTAGGGAAAAGTTTTCTGACTGTTAAAAATATAAATCTCATCAAATATTATATTTATTCGCTATTTTAATAAATAAATGATGTCTTTGCATAAGCCAATTTAACTTTTCAGGCCTTATTATAGATAGTTTTTATAAATTTGAATACTTTCCGTCCCATATATGAATCACGTTAGGGCCGCACTCAATTTAACATTAAACAAAAAATATAAAATCTATATTTTTGAATGATCTTTTGCTTTTATAAAATAAATAATGCATTCAATTATGTAACTGCGTAGTTTTCAGACTGTTGTTATTAATTTTTCTATTTTTTACCGATTTTGGAATGTCTAGTACTGATCGTTCATATTACTGCATGAACTTCAACATTGACATTTGTTGCATGAACACCTTTCTTAAAAACCCATTTTAAAATAAGAAATCTTGGAAATATTTTAAATAATGTTAATAAAAAATAAAATTCAAACCTTATATTTAATTAAATACCACAAATATATTTACGTATCATTAATTTAGGTATTTTATCACTTGTTTCAAGTTGTCCCTTGGCTACGTTCAAAGTTGAATATCGGACTGCTTTAGGGAAAAGTTTTCTGACTGTTAAAAATATGAATCTCATGAAATATTATATTTATTCGCTATTTTAATAAATAAATGATGTCTTTGCATAAGCCAATTTAACTTTTCAGGCCTTATTATAGATAGTTTTTATAAATTTGAATACTTTCCGTCCCATATATGAATCACGTTAGGGCCGCACTCAATTTAACATTAAACAAAAAATATAAAATCTATATTTTTGAATGATCTTTTTCTTTTATAAAATAAATAATGCATTCAATTATGTAACTGCGTAGTTTTCAGACTGTTTTTATTAATTTTTCTATTTTTTACCGATGTTGGAATGTCTAGTACTGATCGTTCATATTACTGCATGAACTTCAACATTGACATTTGTTGCATGAACACCTTTCTTAAAAACCCATTTTAAAATAAGAAATCCTAGAAATATTTTAAATAATGTTAATAAAAAATAAAATTCAAACCTTTAACTTAATGAAATACTGAAAATATATTCACTTATCATTCATTTAAGTATTTTATTACTTGTTTCAAGTTGTCCCTTGGCTACGTTCAAAGTTGAATATCGGACTGCTTTAGGGAAAAGTTTTCTGACTGTTAAAAATATAAATTTGAATACTTTCCGTCCCATATATGAATCACGTTAGGGCCGCACTCAATTTAACATTAAACAAAAAACATAAAATTTATATTTTTGAATGATCTTTTTCTTTTATATAATAAATAATACATTCATTAGTGTAACTGCGTAGTTTTCTGACTGTTGTTAATAATTTTTATATTTTTCACTGAGGTTGGAATGTCTAAGACTGAGCGTCAAAATCTGCCGAAATATAAAAACATAATGTATTAATAATACTTAATAAAACATATATTGTAACCCTTGTTTTTCTTTTTCTTCATGTTCCTAAATAATGTTGTCCTTACTTAGTTAGTTTAACTTTCCAGGAATTTTAATAAATAATTTGTTCCACATGTTCATGTTAAAGTAAAATTATAAAATATGTTTTTCTTAATATTATATGTTTTATTAAATAAAATAAATGAATAGTAAATTAAGTTAAGTTATATTCAGACCGTATTTGATAGTTTTTCTATTTTTTTAGATGTTTCAAAGTAATACCATGCTTGCCCCATCTTAGCTTTCCCTTCAAAAGTCTCACCAGTAAAGGGTATAGCAGTAATGGTCACGATAAAAATTAATATCTCATTGAACGTAATTTGTGGTCCTGAAAAGGACCGATTTGTACAAAGTATGTTAGTGCATTGGCAGCCAGTTGAAGCCGTCTCAACTTAAGCACGCTCGCCGCGAATGCGTCGGGCCAACTGGATATCCTTGGGCATGATGGTGACACGCTTGGCATGAATGGCGCACAAGTTGGTATCTTCAAAAAGACCAACCAGATAAGCTTCGCTAGCTTCCTGCAGAGCCATCACCGCCGAGCTCTGGAATCGCAGGTCAGTTTTGAAGTCCTGAGCGATTTCACGCACCAGACGCTGGAAAGGCAGTTTGCGGATCAGCAGCTCGGTACTCTTCTGGTAGCGACGGATCTCACGCAGGGCAACAGTTCCAGGGCGATAGCGATGGGGCTTCTTCACGCCTCCGGTGGCTGGGGCACTCTTACGAGCGGCCTTAGTAGCCAGTTGTTTGCGTGGCGCCTTGCCACCAGTCGATTTGCGAGCGGTCTGCTTGGTACGGGCCATTTTCGAATTCACTGCTGTTCACTTCACGTTTCAAAACACAATAACCGATCGCAGCATTTGCTACCTACTTATATAGCAAAACGAGGAGGGTTGAAAAGAGAGAGAAGCAGAGGCCATCTCATTGGTGAGCGGAGAGCGAGACGAACAGATCGTTCGGACTCGCTCGTGTTTTTGGCGTTTTAGGTATAAATAGGGGCACGTCGAAAATTTGGAATTAGTTCTTCAGTGACTTTCGTTTCGTTTCGTGCAGTGTTGCAGTGTGTTAACAGTAGAAAAGAGTGAAAAATGACTGGTCGCGGTAAAGGAGGCAAAGGCTTGGGAAAAGGAGGCGCCAAGCGTCATCGCAAAGTGCTGCGTGATAACATCCAGGGCATTACGAAGCCAGCTATCCGCCGTTTGGCTCGTCGTGGCGGTGTAAAGCGCATCTCTGGACTCATTTACGAGGAAACGCGTGGCGTTCTGAAGGTGTTCTTGGAGAACGTTATCCGTGATGCCGTCACCTACACCGAACACGCAAAGAGGAAGACCGTCACAGCCATGGATGTTGTGTACGCCCTGAAGAGGCAAGGCCGCACCCTGTACGGCTTCGGCGGTTAAAAAACTAGTACAGCTCGTACTTTATTCAGCAATCGGTCCTTTTCAGGACCACCATTAAATTAGCGAAAGGAGACTGATTTTCAATAGTAGTATACTAATAATACAAGTTCCAGTGGTAATAAATGTGCTCGAAAATAATCGGTCACAGAAATATTAAACTGCATATGCTCATGAGCTAGATGTATTTTGTGCATACTGTACTGCTGGAGTATACAGCGTAAACGGCAATTCGGTACCACTATACGATGATTAGTGAGTCTGCAATGCAATCTTAGAATATTCTAGACAGTATTACATTTTAAACATTTATGTATATCCTGTAGTACTCGACAACTCATACATACAATGACTGACTCATACATCAGCTTAAATTAAATTTAAAACTAAAATATATACCATTTGCTTTAACTGAATTTACTCAAGTAAATTTCCGATGTTATATTTCAGTTTAATATTAGTTTATTATTTAAATTTTTTAACATTCGTATCTGAAAATCTTCTATTCTTTGGCAAAAACTTGGTCGTCCTGAAAAGGACGGTTGGGTATTTTTATGTACAAGTTGGCTCCGCTTTTAAAACGATTAAGCCTTCTTTTCGGTCTTCTTGGGCAACAGAACGGCCTGGATGTTGGGCAGTACTCCACCCTGGGCAATGGTGACACCGGAGAGCAGCTTGTTCAACTCCTCGTCGTTGCGGATGGCCAGCTGCAGATGACGCGGGATAATCCTAGTCTTCTTGTTATCACGGGCAGCATTGCCAGCCAACTCGAGAACCTCAGCGGCCAGATATTCCATCACGGCAGCTAGGTAAACTGGAGCGCCGGCACCAACACGCTCAGCATAGTTGCCCTTGCGGAGCAGACGGTGAATACGGCCCACTGGAAACTGAAGACCGGCACGGTTGGAGCGGGACTTTGCCTTTCCCTTCACTTTGCCACCTTTTCCACGACCAGACATTTTGCTTTACGAGTATTTCACTAGCTCACTTTACACACTGAAAACACTGAATGCTCGCCCAGCCCCGGGTAGCCACATATTTATACTTTTTCGTCTGCCTGCGCGTTCAATTAGGGGTGGGTGCCTTAGACCTGAAAACGTTGCTCGAAAAAAAGTATAAGGCTGAACACGCCGGGGCACCACTATGATCAGTGAATTGTGTTTGTGAAGTGAATAATGCCGCCGAAAACTAGTGGAAAGGCAGCCAAGAAGGCTGGCAAGGCCCAGAAGAACATCACCAAGACCGACAAGAAGAAGAAGCGCAAGAGGAAGGAGAGCTACGCCATCTACATTTACAAGGTCCTGAAGCAGGTCCATCCTGACACTGGCATTTCGTCGAAGGCGATGAGCATCATGAACAGCTTTGTGAATGATATTTTCGAGCGCATTGCTGCCGAGGCCTCTCGTCTGGCTCACTACAACAAGCGCTCGACTATCACCAGTCGGGAAATCCAAACGGCTGTTCGCCTGCTCCTGCCCGGAGAGTTGGCCAAGCACGCCGTCAGTGAGGGTACCAAGGCTGTCACCAAGTACACCAGCTCCAAATAATTTCTCTTGCTACGGATGCGGAGAAATATCCAAAACGGCCCTTTTCAGGGCCACAACACATTTTACCAAAGATCAAACATTTTCAATATACCATTTGCCATCTAATATGAAATGATTAAATTCGTGATATAAGTTGAATTGGTACACCTTGGTGCACCAACTATTTTAAGGACTTATTCTGGAGCTCAATATTGTAATTTTAACATCTATTTACAAAGAATAGTATGTCAGAGCTGATATAGTAACACGTCTACTTATAATAACATTTACTATTAATAATAATTTAACAAAAATGCTACCAGCCACTAAAGTAAATGTACACTGTTTTCAATTGAAAGTTTCTTTCTCTTGCTAACGAACGTTGTAGCCCTGAAAAGGGCTTGTTAAACTAATTTCAGATTTCGAAATCTAAAATTGCGATTGCGAGCGTGTACCAGATACTGTACTTTTTCACAATTTACTTCTTTGCAGCCGTAGTCTTGGCTTTTGGCTTCTTAGCGGTAGCAGGAGCAGCTGCTTTCTTCACCGCCTTTTTGGGTTTAGCAGACGCCGCTGGCTTGGCTTTTGGTGCTTTGGCCGCCTTCGGCTTCGCTGCCGTCGACTTGGCCTTTGTTGCTGCTGGCTTTGCCTTTACGGTTCCAGTTTTCTTGGCATCCTTAGCCTTTGCCTTCTCCGTTTTCTTCTTCTCAGCGGTCTTTTTGGTGGCCGCAGCCTTCTTAGCCTTGGGCTTCTTGTCGGCAGCTCCGGCGGCAGCTTTCTTGGCGGTGGATCCGGTCTTCTTGGCAGCTACCTTCTTGGATTTCACTTTCTTCTCAGCAGAAGCAACCTTTGGCTTCGGATCCTTCTTGGCGGAGGCCGACAGTTTAAATGATCCAGACGCACCCTTTCCCTTTGTTTGGATCAGCTTTCCATTGACAACAGCGGATTTCAAGTACTTCTTGATGAACGGAGCCAACTTCTGGGCATCACATTTGTAAGTGGCAGTGATATATTTCTTGATTGCCAGAAGCGATGAGCCGCCACGCTCCTTCAAATTCTTGATGGAGGCGTCTACCATTTGCTGAGTTGGCGGATGCGATGGCGGGGCAGTGGCCTTCTTTGCCTTGGTAGCAGCAGATCCAGATGCCTTTTTGGCGGCCACCTTCTTCTCAACTGGCGCTGGTGGGGCAGCCACTGGGGAAGCGGACGTTGCAACTGCAGAATCAGACATTATTCTTCACTGAAATACACTTTTTTGTTTCGAAAATGGCGCGCGCGCTTGTTGCCGACCTCCTTCGTTCGGATGAGAATCGAGGAGGAGAGCACTTTAACTGTGGGTCTGCCATCAGTCATTTGCTCTGCCAGTGTTTACGTGAAGTGCAAACTTATTTTCTTATTTTCAGTGCTTAAGATTTTTAATCGAAGTTATGTTTTTATTGTTATACATTCTTAAATGATTAATGAAGTAATTAGCGTTTTCGAAATGTTAGTATGTTGTTTTTGTTACTTTTTATTGCTCCATGAAGTTCAACATTGACATTTGTTGCATGAACATTTTTTTTTAAAACCAATTTTAAAATAAGAAATCCTAGAAATATTTTAAATAATGTTAATAAAAAATAAAATTCAAACCTTTAACTTAATGAAATACTAAAAATATATTCACTTATCATTCATTTAGGTATTTTATTACTTGTTTCAAGTTGTCCCTTGGCTACGTTCAAAGTTGAATATCGGACTGCTTTAGGGAAAAGTTTTCTGACTGTTAAAAATATAAATCTCATCAAATATTATATTTATTCGCTATTTTAATAAATAAATGATGTCTTTGCATAAGCCAATTTAACTTTTCAGGCCTTATTATAGATAGTTTTTATTAATTTGGATACTTTCCGTCCCATATATGAATCACGTTAGGGCCGCACTCAATTTAACATTAAACAAAAAATATAAAATTTATACTTTTGAATTTTATTTTTCTTTTATATAATAAATAATGCATTCAATTATGTAACTGCGTAGTTTTCAGACTGTTTTTATTCATTTTTCTACTTTTTACTGATGATGGAATGTCTAATACTGAGCGTTCATATTACTGCATGAACTTCAACATTGACATTTGTTGCATGAACACCTTTCTTAAAAACCCATTTTAAAATAAGAAATCTTGGAAATATTTTAAATAATGTTAATAAAAAATAAAATTCAAACCTTTAACTTAATGAAATACTAAAAATATATTCACTTATCATTCATTTAGGTATTTTATTACTTGTTTCAAGTTGTCCCTTGGCTACGTTCAAAGTTGAATATCGGACTGCTTTAGGGAAAAGTTTTCTGACTGTTAAAAATATAAATCTCATCAAATATTATATTTATTCGCTATTTTAATAAATAAATGATGTCTTTGCATAAGCCAATTTAACTTTTCAGGCCTTATTATAGATAGTTTTTATAAATTTGAATACTTTCCGTCCCATATATGAATCACGTTAGGGCCGCACTCAATTTAACATTAAACAAAAAATATAAAATCTATATTTTTGAATGATCTTTTTCTTTTATAAAATAAATAATGCATTCAATTATGTAACTGCGTAGTTTTCAGACTGTTTTTATTAATTTTTCTATTTTTTACCGATGTTGGAATGTCTAGTACTGATCGTTCATATTACTGCATGAACTTCAACATTGACATTTGTTGCATGAACACCTTTCTTAAAAACCCATTTTAAAATAAGAAATCCTAGAAATATTTTAAATAATGTTAATAAAAAATAAAATTCAAACCTTTAACTTAATGAAATACTGAAAATATATTCACTTATCATTCATTTAAGTATTTTATTACTTGTTTCAAGTTGTCCCTTGGCTACGTTCAAAGTTGAATATCGGACTGCTTTAGGGAAAAGTTTTCTGACTGTTAGAAATATAAATTTGAATACTTTCCGTCCCATATATGAATCACGTTAGGGCCGCACTCAATTTAACATTAAACAAAAAACATAAAATTTATATTTTTGAATGATCTTTTTCTTTTATATAATAAATAATACATTCATTAGTGTAACTGCGTAGTTTTCTGACTGTTGTTAATAATTTTTATATTTTTCACTGAGGTTGGAATGTCTAAGACTGAGCGTCAAAATCTGCCGAAATATAAAAACATAATGTATTAATAATACTTAATAAAACATATATTGTAACCCTTGTTTTTCTTTTTCTTCATGTTCCTAAATAATGTTGTCCTTACTTAGTTAGTTTAACTTTCCAGGAATTTTAATAAATAATTTGTTCCACATGTTCATGTTAAAGTAAAATTATAAAATATGTTTTTCTTAATATTATATGTTTTATTAAATAAAATAAATGAATAGTAAATTAAGTTAAGTTATATTCAGACCGTATTTGATAGTTTTTCTATTTTTTTTAGATGTTTCAAAGTAATACCATGCTTGCCCCATCTTAGCTTTCCCTTCAAAAGTCTCACCAGTAAAGGGTATAGCAGTAATGGTCACGATAAAAATTAATATCTCATTGAACGTAATTTGTGGTCCTGAAAAGGACCGATTTGTACAAAGTATGTTAGTGCATTGGCAGCTAGTTGAAGCCGTCTCAACTTAAGCACGCTCGCCGCGAATGCGTCGGGCCAACTGGATGTCCTTGGGCATGATGGTGACACGCTTGGCATGAATGGCGCACAAGTTGGTATCTTCAAAAAGACCAACCAGATAAGCTTCGCTAGCTTCCTGCAGAGCCATCACCGCCGAGCTCTGGAATCGCAGGTCAGTTTTGAAGTCCTGAGCGATTTCACGCACCAGACGCTGGAAAGGCAGTTTGCGGATCAGCAGCTCGGTACTCTTCTGGTAGCGACGGATCTCACGCAGGGCAACAGTTCCAGGGCGATAGCGATGGGGCTTCTTCACGCCTCCGGTGGCTGGGGCACTCTTACGAGCGGCCTTAGTAGCCAGTTGTTTGCGTGGCGCCTTGCCACCAGTCGATTTGCGAGCGGTCTGCTTGGTACGGGCCATTTTCGAATTCACTGCTGTTCACTTCACGTTTCAAAACACAATAACCGATCGCAGCATTTGCTACCTACTTATATAGCAAAACGAAGAGGGTTGAAAAGAGAGAGAAGCAGAGGCCATCTCATTGGTGAGCGGAGAGCGAGACGAACAGATCGTTCGGACTCGCTCGTGTTTTTGCCATTTTAGGTATAAATAGGGGCACGCCGAAAATTTGGAATTATGAATGATCAGTGAATTGTATTTGTGAAATTATAAGTGAAGTGAATAATGCCGCCGAAAACTAGTGGAAAGGCAACTTCAACCACTGATTAAACCAATAGCTAATCTTCAGATAGTGACTGAGAAAACAAATAAATACAGATAGTGACTGCAAATCAACAAAGTGGACCATTCTGTGATCAAAAATAATAATCAGCAATCTGCATTTGCAATTGCTATAAGTCGAAAAGCCAAGTTAAAGTCTACAACAAAGACTCAAAAAGTGCGAAATGAGCCGTATACGGTAAACATCAAAAACTTTAAAGAATTCGATAGTGCCTTAATCGAAAGATCAACCGTTATGTCCAACATCTTGGACCCTACAGAGCTCGCAGCCACTGCATGCGTACCAAGTGATAGCAATAACCAAAAAATGGACTTCGAAGAAGCCTCCAGAAAACGAAAACACTCTGA
Organism: Drosophila mimetica; assembly: GCA_037075245.1. Classification (NCBI taxonomy): domain Eukaryota; kingdom Metazoa; phylum Arthropoda; class Insecta; order Diptera; family Drosophilidae; genus Drosophila; species Drosophila mimetica. Next base: position 26,942,494 of record JBAMCH010000007.1, on the reverse strand, counting down.
TGAATCGTCGGACGATGGTAGTCAAAGCAGCAGCGATCTCTCCGACCTAGAAGAAGAAGAGGAGCAAAGTGATGAACATGTCAACCTTACCCAATCGCAACTCAGTGGGTTAATGGAAGAACTTGAACTCCTTCGTCAAGAAAACAAACGTCTTAAGGAGCTATACCTACGTCAACCGACAACCAAAAATGATGCACCTGGAACATTAAAAAGAATGAAATCAGCGGAAGCAAACGACAACAGCAACTACGAAAACGAGTACCCGTCTCTGTCAGACGGCAAGAGGGATCAAAAGGTGGTCAGCGTCAGCAGCCCGCGTCATGTCAACATCAACAACAACATCAACAAGAAAACGTCAAAACCAGGAGGACCCCAGGGTATCCAGAAGATGACTACACCAAAAGCGCCGATTCTTCCAATAATTATAGTTTACAATGTAGAACCAAAAACATTAACAGGTATGTTGCAAAATCTCATTAAGGACAACAAGTTTATCCTAAATATAATAAACAAAAACATAATCCATGTAAAGGTATTCTGCCTAGAACACTACCTACAAACGAAAGAATTACTATCCAAAAATAAAACTAAATTCTTTTCATATACCCCAAAAGAACTAAAATCGCTCTCAATAGTCCTTAAAAAACTCCCTCTTGATGTCTTCCATGTAGATGACATACTAACCGCCCTTATAGATAGCTTGCCCACTGTTAAATTTATATCAGTAAAGCCTTTTAAAAATAAATTCTGGCTAGTGCAGGTAGCTAGCATTGAAGAAAAGAAACAAGTTTTCCAACTAAAAACCTTGCTTTATTTTAAAATTGCAGTAGAAGGTCTGAAAAAAATAAAAATTATTTTATGCAATGTCGAAACTGTCAGCGATACACGCATATGGCTATTAACTGTAACATGGGATACCGTTGTGTGAAATGCACCGGAGACCATGGTCCTGGTAATTGCAAGATTAAAAAGGTCAGAGAACCAGTCCGATAAGTCTGAAGTTAAATGTGTCAACTGCAATAGTCCTCATACGGCAAACGCACCCATTTGTCCAACACGAATTGCAGCTTAAGAAAAACAAACTCAAAACAGGAAATCACCCACAATAAATATCAATCGTCCGATTACTAAAGCTGAAAGCCTCTCACTTATTAGAGGAGAAACTACCTTCTCTTCTCTTTTCTCAAAAAAAGGCAAACAGGAAGGCACAACAAAAAAAGTGCAACCTCAGCGAAGAGTAGCCACTTCTAACCATGAACTCAGCAAGTTCATGGAGAATAGGCTAAATCCGACCCAATCCTTTAAATCTTTCAAAAGAGACACGGTTGAAGCCGTGAAAGCATGAATGTCATGCTTTCAAATCATGCAAAGTGTGACGAAAAAGTACTCAGGAATAGCGAGCCTCAGCGGTGATGAACAATAACGACAGAAGCAGGAGATCATCCTTGACTTCTTGTTCCAATTATCAATAAATTAATGTCGCAACTTAAATGTATTTTCCAAAATGTCAATTCTCTCGTTTCTCTTCAAAAAAGAAACGATCTAAATCTATTTTTAAATAAACACAGGCCGGACGCCATGCTAATAGCAGAGCATCGTCTGGGCCAGCGACACTCTACTAACCTAGCTTATTATCACTTTGTCCGCCAATTAACAAGAGCGACGGACACTAGAATAGAACGAAGACAGGTACATCGACCCGAAAACAGGGGTTTCTCGGTTGCAATATGCATTAGAAACGGAACACAATACAGACGTATAGAAATGGGGCCATTACAATTCCTAGAAGCAGTAGCTATTGAAATCAAATGTAGAGTGCCAGACGGATCATGTCTTAGCGTCGTAATCGTATCGCTTTATTTGCGACCTAATGAGCCTCTGCTCGTGCAAGATCTAGATAAAATGACAGACTCCATCTCAATTCAATCTCCCAATAGCCACGTCATTATAGGATGTGACCTGAATGCCAAGCATCCATCCTGGCATGTCCCAACTCACAGCCAATCCCATTTCAACACAAATAGACGAATATTATTCAACTGGCTCTTGGCGCAACCAGGTCTTGTCTTGTTCCACCGAACTACCTGTCAACCTAGGTACTGGCTGCAAGGTTCTTAAGGACTTCTCATCTGATCATTTTGGCGTAGAGTTAAAAATTCGCCTGGGACCTTTTCGCCTAGCGCAATTGGACCTTAAATGCATCCACAATTTTGGCAAAATAGATAATCTTCTTTGGAACACGCTCGTACTCCGAAACGTGCAGTCAATACCCAACCATGACACTCTAGACATAGCCGATATTGATGTTCATGTAGAAAAACTTAATCAAGCTCTGGAGAAGGCTCTAAGCTCTCCATCTGCGGTCCCAAAAATTTTGATTGACCCGACCAAAGCGAACAAAACTGTTAGACTCAGCCAGCGATGCCTCAATATAATTTAGAGCCGTCGAGCACTAAGGCGACTCCTCTTCAGACGTCGACTGACGCTACTCTCTCATGAAAAAACCCAAATTAAAACACTAATCAGGGAACTGTCCACACAAATCAATAATCTGCTTGAAATAAGCCACCTCAAATATATAGAAAACCGAATAAAACACATCAAACCACAAAGCATTAGCATAAAATCGCTAGCAAACACAGGTTTAGCAATAGAACACCTCAATCATGATATTCACCTCACTGCTGAGGAAAAAACCACAATTCATATTCCCACCCCCGATGTCATACATTCTATATACATAAAAATAAACACGCTAGCATGGTCATTTGAACAGGTACACAAGCAAAATGATAGCATATCATCAGAGAGTCCAGCACTACGACAGCACGCCAGACGTATTGACACGTCAGTTTTAAACGCATTTGACGGAAATCCTGGTACCACATCCAAAATTGTGAACTTTGACCAAAACCTTAGCGCAGAAGGTAAATGGAGAGGAGCTGAAGAACTAGGCTTTACAAATGCTAGTCAACTTCTAGATTGGGTTTCTAACGGCAATGGGAAGAAGACGCTAGGACCAGATGGCTCTAGCAATTTCCTTTTAAAAAAATGCATTATGCTAGTCCTTGGCCACCTTGCCAAACTATTTAACCAGTGCTACAATGTTGGATACTTTCCCACCAGCTGGAAATGTGGGCGAGTCATCCCGATACCAAAAAACAAGGCTAAGCCTGAAAGTTTCCAAGCCTATAGACCTATAACTATCCTCTCGGCTATAAGCCAACTCTTTGAAAAAATATTATTTGCCCAAATAAAAAAGCATCTTGATGCAAACCAAATTCATAAACCATACCAGTTCGGGTTTAGAGAAAATACATCAGTAAGTCACTCCCTTGCAGTTGCCAATAACTTTATATTTAACAAGAGGGAACGCTATAGTCGAGTGCCTCGACTATCAAATACCCGTTACTCAGCTAAAGTCAGCAGTCTCAAGCAGGGCAAACCAAAAAATTAATTAATCAAAAAATTAAAAAAATTTCTTCTACATTTCGGTAGGCGTTAATAACCCAAAAAAAATTGCGTTTACACTGTTGCTCTAGCTTTAAAACTATGGGCGCCACAGCTTTTCGCGGTTTGTGGGCGTTAGGGGGGAGGTTGGGTTTCCAACTTTGGTCTATCAATATGTATTGATGAAACGAATACACATTGCTTTTCCCGTTAATATAGCTTCAAAACTGTGGGTGCCACAGTTTTTCGCGGTTTGTGGGCGTTAGAGGAGGCGTGGCATATCGGCGTGAAAAACTTGCGCTGCGTATTAACCCCTAGAATCTGCATGCCAAATCCCAATCTTCTAGCTTTTATATTTTCCGAGATCTCAGCGTTCATATAGACCGGTGCCACTGTTTTTCGCGGTTTGTGGGCGTTAGAGGGGAGGGGGGGTTTCCCATTTTGGTCTATCAATATGTATTGATAAACCAAATACACAATTTTTTTCCCGTTAATATAGCTTCAAAACTGTGGGTGCCACAGTTTTTCGCGGTTTGTGGGCGTTAGAGGGGGCGTGGCACATCGGCGTGAAAAACTTGCGCTGCGTATTAACCCCTAGAATCTGCATGCCAAATCCCAATCTTCTAGCTTTTATAGTTTCTGAGATCTCAGCGTTCATACAGAACGGGTCACAGTTTTTCGCGGTTTGTGGGCGTTAGAGAGGGCGTGGCACATCGGCGTGAAAAACTTGCGCTGCGTACTAACCCCTAGAATCTGCATGCCAAATCTCAATCTTCTAGCTTTTATAGTTTCCAAGATCTCAGCGTTCATACAGACGGACAGACAGACGGACAGACGGACAGACAGACGGACAGACGGACAGACGGACAGACAGACGGACAGACGGACAGACGGACATGGCTAGATCGACTCGGCTAGTGATCCTGATCAAGAATATATATACTTTATATGGTCGGAAACGCTTCCTTCTGCCTGTTACATACTTTTGCACGAATCTAATATACCCTTTTACTCTACGAGTAACGGGTATAAAAATCTTTCTCAAAAACGAGCCACAATAGCGTGTGCCCTTGATTTTGAAAAAGGTTTTGACACTGTGTGGACAAACGGACTAATATACAAGATGTCCCAAATCTTTAACTTCCCTTCAAATACTACACGGATCGTCAACAGCTATCTTACCCAAAGATCGTTTTTCGTCTGTAGCCCTGATGGCGCAGAACGCTCACTAATACGAAGAATAACTGCAGGGGTACCTCAAGGCTCCATCCTAGCTCCTATACTATATAACATTTACTTAGCCGACATACCTGATTTTCAAAGAAGTCCAAACTCAACGTCGACCGCTTGCATTCAGCCCTTGATTTATGCAGATGATATACTTATTTTGTCCTCAGGAGCTAGGATTGCTAGCGCAGAAACTGATTTAAATTTGTATTTAGACCAGCTATGCGTATACTTTAAAAAATGGCGCCTTAAACTAAACGCTGCCAAATGTGAGGGATGATTCATCAAAGGTCAAAGAGTTAGTGAAATTTATCCAAACGCACGGTCCTTTCAACCTAATATATTTATAAACAACACCACAAGAGTTAAGATGAGCGCCGAACTAAAATATCTCGGTGTAACATATGATGCAAAACTAAACTTTAAAAATCACATTATGAATACCCTTAAGAAGGCCAAACTACAAATCAACAAAATACACCAGATATTTGGACCAATAAGTAACAATAGGGCTGGTCCTAACCACGAATTAGCAAAAATCAAAGCGCTTATTTATAAAAAACGTATTCAGCCAATCCTAATATATGGCCACATTGACTAATTTAACATAGAATCAAGGCAGATGGAAAACTTGCGTCTTTATGAACGTAAAATCCTACGCAGAACTATTGGTTCTGCTGCCAGAAACTTAATCACTAGGCACTATATAAATAATACAGAGGTTTACAAACTAACAAAAACAAAACGAATAGACACTCTTATATTTGATATAATAGAAAAATTCTTAGAAAATAATAAAAACCCCAAAATGCTCTAGTAAAAGAAAGCATTGAACAAACAAGAATACCTCCCAACTACTCAACTAACCATTTAACAATTAAAAACATAAAGCACCTAAAAGCATTAGGCATAATTCACGACTTGAACCAAACTCTGATTTTTTACCACAGGCAGCATCAATCCCTAAGTCCTGATGATTTAATCTTTAATATAAATCAATAATCTCGTTTTCCTTATTGAATATATGCAGCATTCATTATCCCATTATTCCCTGCATCCCTCCCTGTATATATCTCCTCACCTATTATTATATTATTTTATTTATTTAATCTTATAAGTCACAAAAAAACCAAAATCATTAATGAAATCTAGGTTTTTTTCTCCATAGAGACTTTCCTAAAAGAATATATATAAAAACGTCAACATCTACAAATAAAATTATAGCAAATCAAAATTTAAAATTATAAATGTTAACCTCAAATGATACTCGCGCCTTGATAAGCTTAAAGCATAAGGCATAATACAAAGAATCTCATAATCTAAGTAAGCTTGAATTTGTCAACCAAGACTGTTCTATTTTTAAGGTATCACCACTAGGGCGGGTCGATTTGTATGGGGCCGAAAAAAGTGATGAATCGTATAGGGGGAACGTAATCTTTAAAGGATTCTAAGCAATATTGGCGAACAAACTTGTGGTCTAAAATGACGTTTGACCCCCCCAAACGCGAATGAAAAATACTGGTTTTTTCGTGAAAAATATCATAGTAGCCAGCACAGATATATTACTGAATTTGAAACCACTATTTTGCCTTGTTAAAAGGCTACTTTATCCAGATACTGTTTAAGTTTAATTACGTTATTATTTATCAAATATTCCTTTAACTTTGCGGTTTTCTATATAAGCAAGTAACCTTTTAAAATATCGTCAAATTAAAAAAAAATAAGCCACATTTGTTTCTGTACAATTTTTCATTTAGTTTGATAACTTCAACTGAAACGGATCTAAGGAACTTTCTAAAAATGTCTTACCATTTTGGGCAACCAGTAAATTTTTCCGGCTTTTCATTACCTAATATAAGGGAAGTTCTAAATTGTTTCTTTTTTCTAAGTGAACAAAAAAAAAAAAAAAAAACAAAACAAGATTTGAAAATGGAACACTAATTATTAATCAATAAACGAATTTTACAAAGTAACCTTTTGAGAAAAAAATAGTGGTTTCAAATTCAGTAATATATCTGTGCTGGCTACTATGATATTTTTCACGAAAAAACCAGTATTTTTCATTCGCGTTTGGGGGGGGTCAAACGTCATTTTAGACCACAAGTTTGTTCGGCAATGTTGCTTAGAATCATTCCAAGAACACGTTCCCCCTATACGATTTTTGGGCTCCCAAATCGACCCACCCTAATCACCACTGTACTACCTCTACTTACCTAAGACAATAAACTTGAACTTGAACTTAAAAAAAAAGAGCTGGAAAAACATCGATGTTTACCTATGTATGTACATCAGGGCTGCTCAAAACTGCCTTATGGCAGTGCATTTACAAACACAATTAACGGAAAATCACACGCACGCGAGTTTACACACAGTCATGACAAAGACAAGAACAATTTGCATTGTGAGTTGAGACGAAAAAAACAGGTTAATGGAATTGTTGTTGGCTTGGCTCGTTACGGACAGCGACACGAAGAAGAACTTGCGTGTGCCCTAGGAAAGTATGGGATGTGCCGCTCCGTATGCTATGTGCCAAAACAAAAACAAATGTGCCCGTGTGCCATAGGACTGAGCACCCCTGAACTACATCGATGTTTCGATGTTTTTCAGGAAAAAACATCGATGTATCGATACATCGAATTTTTTTTTATTTTATTTTAAAAAATGTTTTTACTCCCTTATAAAAAGTTACGCTTTATTCGAGATCAATTCATTTTATTATCTGAATATTTAAACTTAAAAACAATCTAGTTCCACTCGAAAAAGAACATAATAAAAAAGGTAACATAATAAAAACTTAAGAAATGCAGTCATTTTTGTTGAGGAATAGGATCATATTTAAATTCTTTGGTTTTAGCGAGCTGCGCTTTTCGCTTATCACTAGTCCGGCTTTGCTGAACATTCTTTCACTTTCCGTTGAGGTAGCCGGTACGCAGAAATATTCAAGTACGCAAGTTTTATATGCCGCATCAGTTGATATCTGTGGAAAGAAGAAATTTGATTTTTAAGTTTCATAAGTTTAGATAATTGTTATTTTTTTACCTTCCAGTAGTCCATCGGGTTTTGGGTAGGCTCCAAATTATCCGTATTTAAGTAATGCCGCAAAGACAAAATGGAATCCACGCGGCCGCTTTTAATCTTTTGAGATTGTTTGGTTTGTAAAAAACTAAATAGATTGGATTCTGCTGTGTATTCTGGTGTTGGCGGGCTTGAAATGATAGAAGTGTTTGTCGGAGCATTGATGTGTGTTAATTCATCCTCTAATGATTTAACGCCTTGGGAGGAATTATAGGTATTCCAAAATCCTTCCTTCTTGAAGCGAGGGTCTAAGAGTGTAACCGTGCGATTTTCATAGATAATCAATCTTTTATTGACCCCTTGAAGTATATCATCACAGATATCTTGACCAACCTTAGTTTGAAGGTTTATTTTCGTGGCTGCCAGATTGTGTAAAATGCCACAAACAACAGGAATCACCGAGGAGACTGTTACTAAAGTACCTGATGATGTGTGTACAGTTGCATGCTCAAAAGGTCCAAGTATTGTCTTTAAATCCTCTAGAATAGCTAATTCATCAGAGGTTAGCGGCATTAACCTTTCGGTGTGTTTAATAGCACACTTGCGATGGCAACCTTTGTGTTTAAAATTCTTTCCACCCCTTCAGTTCTGGCGTCACGTCGGTGACAAAACTCACTTGTCCAAACGCACGGCCGCTGCCGACGTCAGCAGAGCAGTTTATTGCGCTCTCTTTCTTTGTCTTATAATCTGGCTGCACTCGACGCTAGCAGTGACAAATTTCGGCTGGTCTGTTATTCTCCCTTGCATGACAAAGGGGTGAGAAAAAGACTAGGGTCAATCACATTCTTTTCGAGGATTTCCTAAGAGAAGGAGGTTCTTTGTTGCACAGCGATTTATTTAATTTCTTACCAAGTGTTACTTAGCGTATCAATTATTTTTGTGTCAAGTGCTATAAAAAATAAAGTCAGGTAAGTGCAATTTAATGTAAAGATTTTGTGAATTTGCACCAATTTTAAAAGTGTTTAATGTTATGTGTTTCGCAAAATAACCTAGAATATAGAATAATAAATAATATTAATAAATAAATAAATACCAATATTAATACTTTTTTATATTTTTAGGAGCATTGATGAAAAATTCTGAAGACCCAGACAAGTGCCTCAGAAAGGCCTTTCTTAATATTAAAAATAAGTTGGTGAAACAAAAAACTTGAAATAATAATAATAATAGTCTTAATAACTTTAATAACACAATTTAAAAAACAAAATATATAAAATAAAATGAAATAAATAAAATGAATTAAATGAATATAAATATATCCGTAATATATATTTTTTTTAATGAAATTTTGGAAAAAGTCATACATGAAATCACCTATGACACAGGTGACCCGATGATGGATTTTCAGAAGTGACATTCCATTGACCTCTCATATAAAAAATTTGTATAAGGCACTTGTGACATCACGAATGTCTTCGAAAAAATGTCACTCATCTTGCCACCATGGGACGGGGTAGGACATCCCGAACAAATGTCTCTATGGAAAATCACCGGTGCGTCACCGGTGTCAAATGACATGTCACGAGTGATTCATATGGTGATTCACGAGTGAATAGTGATTTCTGGAACTGAAGGGACCATATAATAGGCGCTGTTCCATCTTTTCGGACATTCTTGTTTTAAGCTATATGGACGTTCGCATTCCTGAGCCTCTTTGAACTTGGCATACGCAATTGTGCTACTTTAAAAAAAAGAAACAATGCGCTTACACTTGTCAAGAATAGGTTTAACCTTGTCTGTAGCCAAACAGTCCTGTACAGTCAAATTGATTGAATGCGCAAAGCATGGAATATGTCTTATTTGCAGTATCTAACATGCTTTTATCATATTTTTGGCGTTATTAGTGACCATCGCAGTGACCTTTCCCAAAACTCTCCATTCCTCGAGTACTGTGCGTATAGACTTGGCAATATTTTCAGACGAATGGCTCGTTTCGTGGAGGAGCTTTTCAGTATTCAAAACAGCGTTGCGTAATTCGAAATCCTCTGTTATGAAATGGCACGTCACAGTAACATAGCACTCGTTGGCCCTGCATGTCCAGCAATCTGAAGTGATTGCACAGTGTCTTACGTTTTCTGAAAAGGCGGACAACTTGGCTTTCTTTTCTTCGTATGCATTTGCCAGCAAAACATTTATTATGGTTGTCCGTGAAGGCAATTCGTACCTTGGATCAAGAAGGTTTACAAAATTGCGTAAGCCTTTATTTTCCACCACGGAAAAAGGGCGCAAGTCTGAGGTAATGCAGTAGCATAAGGCACTGTCCAATTTTTGCTTGCGGTTAGAAATCGATTCATATTTTTTGTCAATGAATGACAGAATTGAGGGTGCCTGTTTTTGTGGCAATTCGCTTATTGTTAATTTGGGATGAATGTTTTTTAAGTGGCTAGACAAGTTTGTCGTATTGCCACTTGTTTGGTAGGTCTTTCCACATTTAATGCATTTGGCTGTCTTGCCATCAGCCGACTTGTCAAAATAGTTCCTTACAAAAGATTGTCCATATTTCTTCCGCTTATTTGGGACCGTACTCTCTTCCTCTTGACATGCTATATTGGACAGAATAATATTACAAATCATATGAATATAACGAATTATTCTAATTAATATTGCTGTTCTGCTCTTTCAAAGTCTTTTTCTCCATTTCGAAGCGCCGCCAACACCAATATTTGTCGAAATCTACAATTATTATTACAAATTATTCACTTATTTGATAAAAAATGCGTTCAGCTTACCAAGATTCTTCCATGCCAAGTAGTGATGGATAAAGAGGAAACAAATTTTGGAAACCTCGATGTTTCGATGTTTTGGAAAACATCGATGTATCGATACATCGCCGATGTTATTTCCAGCTCTACACGCCGGGGCACCACTATGATCAGTGAATTGTGTTTGTGAAATCATAAGTGAAGTGAATAATGCCGCCGAAAACTAGTGGAAAGGCAGCCAAGAAAGCTTCTAAGAAAAACGCAAATTCCAAGAAAAGTGAAACTTCTCAGAAAAGCTAAATTTTTTCTCGCGAAAAAACACAGATAGTGAAACCAATCCAAATATTGACTAACAAGCAAAGAAACTAAAAACCGAAAGTTCAAAGGGATCCCTCAGTGATCGAAACATTCAAACAACAACTTGCCAATGCAAAGATAAGCAAAAAATATCAACCCCATAAAGTGTCCTTTAAACAAAAAACCATGCCATACACCAAAGCTGGAAAAAAAAACAAAAATAACATAGAACCGGAAACACCCGGTAAATCAACACTGGAATGTATTCCAAAACTAAATAAAACGACAACGAGCTTTGCACATCCAGCTGCAATAGTAGACAATAACTTAACCCACAATCAAAAAAACGATACAACGGGCAAGGACCCAACCCACGTTAGCGGTGAAGAAATGGATTTCGAATCCGGAAATACAAAACGTCGACTTACATCGCCATCTGAAGACGACGAATACGAAGAATACGAATGTGACTCCAGCTCCGACAGCCCCACCGACTGCGAAGAGGAGGAAGATGAGCTGCCAAATTTTTCCAATTCTGAGCTTCAAGGACAAACGTCTCCAAGCCGTCATCGCCAAAAACCATACATCAGGTGGAAATAAAAACCACATATATCCCCCATTAGAAACACCTAGATCAATAGAGAAGGCTTCCAACAAGACCTTGGATAAGAAGAAGACAACATCAAGCGCAGAACAATTAACAGCAGAATGTGATAATAACATTAAAAATCTCCCGGTAATTGTTTTATATAACGAAAACCCAACAAAACTGAAAAACATCATAAACCATAAGTACTCTCATAAACTCCTGAACAAAAATGTAACCCACATAAAACTTTATAGTCTAGAAACCTTTGAAATAACTAAAACCATACTCGCCAAAAATAAAATGAATTATTTCACCTATACTCCTAAACAATTTAAGCCACATAACATTATAATAAAAAAAATACCACCCACCGCTTTTACTAAAGAAGAAGTAAAAAGTGCACTGCAAGAAGCTACACCGGAGCTTGAAATCATATCAGTAGAGCCATTTAAAATTAAGCACTGGCATACAATAATAAAAAAATCTAAACACATAGCAAATATCTTCAAAATAGGAAAAGAAATTAAACAATGCCGTAAATGCCAAAGGTTCCGTCACGTCGCATCGAATTGTAATATGCCGTACAGTTGTGTGAAATGAGTCGAAACGCACGCCCCTGGGCAATGCAAAATCAAAAAACCAGAAAACAAAGACGAAAAGCTGGAAAACGTGACCCAATGCGTTAATTGCAACGAGCATCACACAGCCAACGCAAAAACGCATAAAATACATACAAGAAGCTACAGATAGACGAAATAAGCTATCCCAAAATCTGAATAACAAAATAAACCCAACAATCTACAACAAATCACAAAATCTAATTAAGGAGGGCATAAGCTACTCAGCCGCCCTAAAAACAAGTAACCACAAAAATAACGAAACAATAATAAGAAAACAAAACCCTATACACAAAACTAATCAGCCTCTATCCTTTGAAAAACTTAATAACGACTCAATCGAAGCATTCGGGAAGGACCTACTAACATGCTACGAAATTATGGAAAACGTTGTAAAGAAATATCCAACTGCGAAAGAAAATGACAATAAATCAAAACAAGCTCTAATACTAGACTTCCTAATACAAATCGCCATTAAATGATATTAAAAATAATCTTCCAAAATGTCTATGGAATAGTTCTTCTGAGAAAAAGATTCGAACTAAATCAGTTTCTAAAAAAACACAAACCTGATATATTTATGATCGCCGAACATAACCTAAATAACACACACGCACCAAGGCTAGACACACCTACACCCAAAAAAATAACCAAAAGTTTAAATTTTATGAGCGTTGTATTAAAAATATACTAATGGTAGTTTCAAAGTGTAAGTATTAAATCAACACTAATTAGTTTAACCTGTAGACTTTGTAGTGTAAATGCTACACTAAAGAGTAGAAGGCGTAAACCTGTAGTGTAAGTTGTAAACTAATTATATTCGACAATTTAGTTTATTATTTACACTTGTGGTTTCAAAAAAAACTTTATGTAGTATAAAGAAAATGTAGTTTCAACGTACTACAAAATAGTTTCATGCCTACACTTAATAGTGTTAAGATTAAACTAATTATAATAAGAGTGGCAATTTGTAGCATACTCTTTTTACTGACGGAAAAATTATTTTTTATGGTGTGAAACCAGGACAAAAGCGATAATACGAACACAAAAAGTGATACCAGATTTGTCGTTTTTTTACGCGTTTGTGATTTTTATGATGGTTTATTTCTGTGAGTTTGGTCCTGCAGTAAAATTTGTGCCGAGTCAAGATGTAAGTAAAATATTTATTTTAAAATTGAAAAGTGCAGTACTAACTTTGTGTGTGTGTAACGACTAACAATATGAAAACATAGAGGCTGTGTAAAAAACCATCCCCTTGCTTCCATGGAAACAAGTGCTTTGCGCACGCGAATGTATGAGCTGCGCAAAATACTTGTTTCCATGAAAATACATACATATACGCACAAAGCTTTTAAGTGTAGATATATTAACACAGCGCACTTTTCCGAAACAAGTATTTTGCGCATTTATAATAATATATTAATATATTATAATTAATATTATAAGTAATTTTTAAGGTCCTCCTGTAAAATATTATAATAAAAATGCTGTAAGATATGTAAGATTAAAATTATTTTAAGTAAAAATGTATAACTATTTTTGAAATAATAATAAAAAATATATTAAATAATAATAAAATAAAAAAAGCAATATACAACGAGATTTTATTGGGGATCATTTGTATACCACAAAAAACTAAATAGTATAAATTGTATACTACAAGTAGGGGGGAAATCGTATCGTATAGTTTAAAATGTATACTATTGTATACTGATAAACAGCCTATAAGTATGCTACAACTCACGAGCTTGTATAGAAAATGGTATAAAACTAAGACCACATAGCATAGCTTTTATACTAAATAGTTTACAAAATAAACTATCAGCCTAAATTTCAGTACAATGGGTGAGTATAAACTGTAAACTCGTTAATTTACACTTGACAACTTTGAAGGTTTCATTTTGATACTTTTGAAGACATAATGTTAATACACAGGGTATCGAGAAATTGTTGACACTCAATAGTTTACTTTTAATGTACAAATAGTTTACTTTCTATGATAATTTTTTTTTGGGTGTAACTTCATAAACAAAAAATAATGTCCCTAGCATCAGCCCAAAAAACACAAAATTCAAAGAAAGATCCCAGAAAACACGTAGCAATATGTCTTAGAAATGGAATAAAATACGAATACATCGACATTGAACAAATGGAATTCATTGAAGCAGTGGGTATAAAAATCCATCATACCGACCAACTCAACAGACCTTCAACCACCATCTTTATATCCCTATATAAACGCCCTCAACACAAACTTTTAGTTTCAGACCTCAATAAACTCATGCAGTCCATATCAAAAGAACCAAACTTCGATCAACTGATAATTGGTTGCGACTTAAACGCCAAGCTCCCATTTTGGAACAAGCCAAACCTCAGCTCTCGCCACACAAACAATGCTGGATCAGTCCTAAACCAATGGATATCGGACCAACTAACACTTACTCTTATTCCCAGCCAAGAACCAACCCACCCAAATAAAGTACAAAACTCGTCAATAGACCTTTTTATTACCTCATCCACAACCGCTGTAGACAACCATACGTTCATGTACGGATGTAAAACAATAAAAGATTTTTCCTCAGACCACCACGGGGTCAAATTAACTATAAACAACCGAAATAAAGTCACCTACGACCAGCCGAAAACAATACTCAACTTTAATAAAATAAACAACCTATATTGGAATACAATCATCCTTCAAAACCTAAGAGACATACCAAACCAAGAAAACATAAGCCCAAGTGAAAGAGACACATATGGGCCGTTCTTTTACAAACCGAACAGATTTGGCCAAAAAAAACATTTCACATTTTTAATTTGCCTGAAACTTTTTTTACACGTACTAATCGGAAAATAAGTAAACACGTGTATCAGGATTTGACCGAAAAAAAATTATTTTTTTAGTTAGAATTTTATAAAGTTAGCCAAAAATCGTCAAATTTGGAAAAGTACCCTCTCTTTGAAAATCTGTATTTCCAGTTATCCGATTAAATTCATGTCTTTTTCAATATTTCCTCTAAAATCTCTTCTTTCAAAAAAAAATTCTAAAAAAAAATTAGTTTTTAATTTCTTAAAAATAAAAACAAATTAAAATTTTTTAATTATTGCCCCCCCCATAGCCATTTTTAGTTTTTTAAATATCGAACGTTTTTTAAAAAACCCACGCCTTTCTTCTATGAACGCCCGCACGGTTTTCATGCTTACGGTTCATTTAATCATATCTGACTAACAAATAGGAATTCTTAATAAAATATTAAATTAAAATATTATATAATTTATTTTTAAAAACTATTTTTTTTTAGAAATTTTTTTTTTGAAAGAAGAGGTTTTAGAGGAAATAATGAAAAAGACATGAAGTCAATCGGATTCATATAACTGGAAATACAGATTTTCAAAGGGAGGGTACTTTTCCAAATTTGACAATTTTTGGCAAACTTAAAAAAATTCTAACTAAAAAAATATTTTTTTTTCGGTCAAATCCTGATACACGTGTTTACTTATTTTCCGAATAGTACGTGTAAAAAAAGTTTCAGGCAAATCAAAAATGTGACCCAATAAAAAGTGTTCGGTTTGTAAAAGAACCGCCCTTATGTCAGAAACTTAACTAACGCCATATCCATAGCCCTAAATTCTGAATGTGCCATTCCCAAAATATCTATAGACCCAACTAAATCTCGCCGAGCACTGAACCGCCTGAGCAATAGCTGCATAAGATTGATAAAAACTAAAAGGAAGCTAAAAAGATCCTTCTACCGCCATAACAATATCCTAACACAAGTCCAACGAACACAAATCAAAAACACCATAAAAGAACTAGACATCCAAATAAAAAACCACATACAAATAAGCGAAGTCAATTCGATATACCATAAACTCAGCAAACTTAACAATAACAAATTAAGTCACAAAACAATTAAGCAGCTAAACCCAAATATATATATCAAAGATCAGCTTTCTCCTGACATCTGCCTCACTAATGAGGAAGCCTCAACCATCGATATCAATCTCAACCTAAATTCCCAAACAATAACATCAACATTTGGAAAGGTCAATGCTCTCGCTTGGTCTTTTGAGAAAATTCTTAAAAGAACCGAGACAACTCCCGTTACGGATGGACACCTGAGAAGAACATAAACCAAAGAGTCAACCTAATAAAATCCACAACATTAAATATCAACAGAATAGTATTTAATAACCTCCACACAGCAGACGGAAATTGGCCAGGAGCCCTTAACCAAGGATTCACAAACGCAAATGAGCTGCTACAAATTTTAAAAACAAAAAACAACAAAAAAACCATGGGTCCAGATGGCACGAGCAACTTCCTTTTGAAAAACTCCAATATACCACTTCTTAACCATATTGCAACCATATTCAATCATTGCCTAAACATAGGTTACTGCTGAGTGGAAGCACAGCAGAGTAATTCCGATACCCAAACCAAATACCACACCCAACAGACTACAATCTTTTAGACCAATAGCCATATTATCCGCAATAAGCCTAATACTAGAAAAAGTAATAGTACAACAAATTAAATATCATCTAAACTCCAATAGAATTCTAAGGAATCACCAATACGGTTTCAGAGACTACCACTCGACAAGCCACGCATTAGCAGCAGCAAATGATTTCATCTTTGAAAACCTAACTCACAGACGCGCAACAATTTCCTGTGCACTAGACTTCGAAAAAGCATTCGACACAGTCTGGATCAACGATCTCATATACAAAACAAGAGGGAACGCTATAGTCGAGTGCCTAGACTATCAAATACCCGTTACTCAGCTAAAGTCAGCAGTCTCAAGCAGGGCAAACCAAGCAGCCGCTTCAAAAAATTTAAAAAATTTCTTCAACATTTCGGTAGGCGTTAATAACCCAAACAAAATTGCGTTTACACTTTTGCTCTAGCTTTAAAACTATGGGCGCCACAGCTTTTCGCGGCTTGTGGGCGTTAGGGAGGAGGGGGGGTTTCCAACTTTGGTCTATCAATATGTATTGATGAAACGAATACACATTGCTTTTCCCGTTAATATAGCTTCAAAACTGTCAGTGCCACAGTTTTTCGCGGTTTGTGGGCGTTAGAGGGGGCGTGGCATATCGGCGTGAAAAACTTGCGCTGCGTATTAACCCCTAGAATCTGCATGCCAAATCCCAATCTTCTAGCTTTTATAGTTTCCGAGATCTCAGCGTTCATACAGACGGGTGCCACTGTTTTTTGCGGTTTGTGGGCGTTAGGGGGGAGGGGGGGTTTCCCACTTTGGTCTATCAATATGTATTGATGAAACAAATACACATTTCTTTTCCCGTTAATATAGCTTCAAAACTGTGGGTGCCACATCGGCGTGAAAAACTTGCGCTGCGTATTAACCCCTAGAATCTGCATGCCAAATCTCAATCTTCTAGCTTTTATAGTTTCCAAGATCTCAGCGTTCATACAGACGGACAGACAGACGGACAGACAGACGGACAGACAGACGGACAGACAGACGGACAGACAGACGGACAGACAGACGGACAGACAGACGGACAGACAGACGGACAGACGGACATGGCTAGATCGACTCGGCTAGTGATCCTGATCAAGAATATATATACTTTATATGGTCGGAAACGCTTCCTTCTGCCTGTTACATACTTTTGCACGAATCTAATATACCCTTTTACTCTACGAGTAACGGGTATAATGAGCCAAAAATTTAAGGATCCCTTTTAGCGCCTATACTCTACAACATTTTCTTGGCAGACATACCCGATTATCAACCCCACGCGGCAACATCTACTAAAATAAAAAGCCTTATATATGCAGACGACATCCTATTGCTCGCATCTGCTGGGTCAATATCCAGTGCACAGAATGACATCAACAACTATCTTAACACACTCTGTCAATACTTTACCAAATGGCACATTAAACTTAATCTAAACAAATGCATATCATTGCACATATTTTCCTGTAATATAAAAGTGATATAAACATTGCAGCCCATATACATATACCCCGTGTGCGTGCATGATCCCAGTTTTATTTAGGTGAAAGTGCTAAGTGAATAAATTACACATTTCAACATACATGCTCATATATCTACGTTTCAATTCCAAACGTTCCTTAGTTCCACAGGGCATCCGTTAAGGTAGCGCTGAACCGGTAATACCATATTCACACCTTTCAACTAATTAATTAGCAACTTAAAAAGAAAACAACAGCTAAAAGGAATTAAAATATACTATCCTGTTATATCGATATTTCCAACCTCTACACATATTTTCTTACATTTGGGTTTTTTTTAGCAAGTTGCCAGTGAGAACAACGCCTTGTTGGCCGTGTACGCCTTTACAATGGAATTAATTGTTTTTCACTTTTGAATTGTCTTCAAATAGCGCGTTCACACTTCCACTTATTGGGTTTTTTACTTGCATAAATTCCAGCCTCCACTTCTATCTATCGTGATTAATATCAAAACCAATTTTTTTTTGTCTAAACAAAGGCAAACAGCAAACATGCCAGACGGGGCCGAAAATCGATTAGCCAAAGAAGGAAAGAAAGATGAAGGTACAGGGCCTTCTGGCAATCTAAGATCCAATGTAAAGGGCAATCGAGACACAGCAATGATGGAATTTATTGCCACAAGCGATCGATTAAGCAGATATGAGGCACAAATTTTCACACCGTCAGCTATCGAACCAACCTCGTTTACTTTAAAGGTCCGTCTCGACCAAATTCAATCCCTATGGGAAAGGGTAGAGAGGGAATTTGATTTGTGTTCCAGGTTGGTCATTCAAGAAGGCGGCGGCAGCTGTCCGTCGTTGCAAAGTAAATACGACAATTGCTACTCAGTTTACGAGAGATGTGCATCGAAATTAAGTGAGCAAATCGCTTTCATTTCGGCTTCTACAGCACTGTCACGGCCGAATCCTGGGCCTGAGTTTAGTTCCAAAGGCTGTAATCTTCCGCCATGTGATACAGAGGTGTTTGACGGTGATTATTTGCGTTGGCCAACATTCCGTGACCTATTCACAGCCATTTACGTCGACAACTCCAGGTTGACTAAGGTAGAAAAATTATTTCAAACCCGCCCAACCCCCACCCCCCCCCCCCCCCCCCCCACACAATATCCCCCCCCCGCGCCAAAAAAAACCCCCCCCCCCACCACCCAAAAAAAAATATTTTTATACCAAAAAAAAAAAAAAAAAGAACAAAAAAAAAAAAACACAACACCACAATAAAGTGTTTTCTCGCGCCACACACCACAAAAACCCCCACTTCTTAGGCTGTTTTTTTTTTTTTTTTTTTTCCCCCCCCCCCCCCACCCCCCCTTCTTCCCTAAGCAGCTTTTACAACAAAAACCCCGATCCCCCCCCGAAAAAGAGAACACTTTTTTCGAGGAAAGGTATCGCACCTTAGAGGCGATTGAGGATGTCAGAGTGAATTCGGGCGCTCCTTCTCATTCCAAGGAACACAAAACCGGTGCCGCACCCAAAAGAGTGAACTCCTTCGAGATCCAGGTTGCTCCAAAAGTGCGCAGCTGTGATCTCTGTTTCAAAGAGGCACATCCAGTTCGAATTTGTCCTCGCTTTCTCCAGATGTCTCAACCAGAGCGAGAAACTTATATTAAACAAAAGCGTTTGTGTTTAAATTGCTTCGCTAGAGGACATCATCTGCGTGAGTGCAAAAGTAGGCACAACTGTTTTACCTGCAAGGGACGCCACAATACGCTCCTACATAAAGACATTCCTAGAAACCATAATAGCTCTGCACAGGATCAAACAACTATGCAAGAATCTACCCCTATACAGTCCACTTCTGTCCATTTTGTTTCCAATCAGCAAGGAGTCCTTTTAGGGACAGCCATCGTCCATGTATGCCATTTAGGAGAAAACTACTCAGCCCGAGCCCTGATCGACTCAGGTTCGGAAGGCACTTTTATTTCCGAAAGACTTGCTAATCGAATTAAAATTCCATTTCAAAACGTGAGGACTAAAGTCACAGGGCTTAACCAAGCCAGTTCTGGAGTCTCTCAAAAGCTGTGCCATTTCCAGATTGGCAACCCTGCCAAACCATTACTTAAAGTTGATACTACTGCACTAGTCTTGCCACAGTTGGCTGGAAATCTTCCGACGACCACA
Source organism: Drosophila mimetica (assembly GCA_037075245.1). Lineage (NCBI taxonomy): Eukaryota > Metazoa > Arthropoda > Insecta > Diptera > Drosophilidae > Drosophila > Drosophila mimetica. The sequence goes on along the minus strand of JBAMCH010000007.1, from coordinate 26,922,410 downwards.
ATTGATCGCAGTATTCTCAGAGAGCTACCAAATATTCAGTTAGCTGATCCTCTATTTTTCCAGCCTTCGCAAATTGATTTGTTAATAGGTGCGGATATTCTTCCGTCAGTACTTCTCTCAGGGTCAAAACCTAACCTGTGTGGCTCGCTACTGGGCCAAGAAACGATTTTCGGGTGGATTTTGACCGGCCCAATTTCTTTAGCCAGAGGAAAAAGTGTTGCTTCCTTCACAACAAAGGTGTCCATAGAGTCTGAGCCCACTATGGAGACATTACTCACAAAGTTTTGGGAGGTGGAGGATCTCCCAGGTAAAGTTGTGAAAGAATCCGATAGTTTTTGTGAACAAAATTTCGTCCAGACGACTTCCAGATCAGCAGAGGGGAAATATGTAGTATCCCTACCCTTTAAAAATGCGGAAAGTGTGAGTTTGGGGCACTCAAGGTCTTTCGCCCTCGCACAGTTTCTACGGAACGAAAACCGTTTAAAAAAAGATGCTGTTTTAAAAAATATCTATGATTCAGTCATCGAAGAGTACTTGGATCTTGGCCATATGAAGCAGGTCTCCTCAGACACGGACAGTGCAAATTTTTATTTACCCCACCACGCGGTTTTTAAGCCCGAGAGTGCCACTACAAAGGTACGTGTAGTTTTCAATGCTTCGAGTCCGTCATCAAATGGGAACAGTTTAAACGACATTCTTTATCCCGGTCCAATACTACAATCTGATCTGACCCTTCAAATCCTTAAGTGGCGTATATTTCAGTTCGTTTTCAATGCCGATATTACAAAAATGTACCGCCAAATCGGAGTAACCACCTCACACACTCCTTTTCAAAGAATCCTCTTTCGAAATGATCAAGGGGATATCGCTGATTACGAACTTCAGACTGTCACTTTTGGAGTAAACTGTGCTCCTTTTTTGGCCTTACGCACCCTGCAGCAGCTATCCAATGACGTCAAAGCACAGTATCCCCGTGCTTCTGACATTATTTCAAATTATATGTATGTCGATGATGTGCTTGCAGGAGCACACACAAAGTCCGAAGCCATTGTAGCTATTTCTGAGTTGCGATCAGCGCTCAGTTCAGCTGGTTTCCCCCTACGTAAATGGACATCCAATGAGAGAGACCTTCTCGAGTCTCTCCCCAAAGACCATCTGCTCTCGGTCGACTTCCTCGAGATTAAGGAAGTCAGCACTACAAAGACGCTGGGAGTGCGATGGAATGCAACTGCAGATGAGTTTTATTTCGTTGCGTCTCAAGTAGAGTTGAAATCGAAGTTTTCAAAACGAGAAATCCTGTCCCAGATTGCAAGACTTTTCGACCCAGCCGGCTGGCTATCCCCATTTATAATTCAAGCAAAAATATTGATGCAGGACATTTGGCTAGCGAAAATTGGTTGGGACGATTTTCTTCCCGAAGATTTACTTCAAAGGTGGCACGATTTCCTTCGCAGCCACGACTTCTTGCCGAAAGTGCGCGTTCCGCGCTGGATACAATTTCAACCCGGCGCAAACGTCCAAGTTCACGGGTTTTGCGATGCTTCCCAAAAGGCTTTTGGGGCAGCGATATATGTTCGAGTTCAACGCGGCGGTATCGTTTCCTCTGAGCTTCTGACAGCTAAAACTAAGGTTGCGCCAGTGAAAACAGTGTCTCTGCCTCGCCTTGAGCTTTGTGGAGCTGTTCTTCTGGCAGAACTTTGGGCCGCAGTCCTTCCTCAAATCCCACTTGCCGTTACGGATACCTACTTTTGGACTGATTCCACTATTGTTTTGGCCTGGCTGAATAAGCCATCGTGCCAATGGACAACATTTGTGGCTAATCGAGTGACCAAGATCACATTAGCTACGCAAGGAAGCAAATGGTCTCATGTGCGTTCAGAGCACAATCCAGCAGACCTAGCTAGTCGAGGAGTATCTTCTGAAGAATTGGCTGACAGTGACTTATGGTGGCATGGACCCTCATGGTTAGTTCGCCCACAGCAGGAATGGCCTAAGCCCTGTGATGCAGTTGCTGAAACTGATCTTGAGAAAAAGGCAGTGCGTTGCCACTTTGCATGTCCAATATGGGACATTCAGCGTTTTATAAACCGATGCCGACGTTTTCGCAGCACCTATCCGCCAGATTTAAGCGCAGATGAAATATCCAATGTCCAACGAATCCTAATCATTCAGACCCAACAAAATGAGTATAAAGAGGAATACAAACTTCTTCAATCCAAGAAAAAAGATCCTACCTCAAGTTGTATCCTCAACCTAAATCCGTTCCTTGATTCCGACAGCGTCATCCGATCATGTGGTCGTTTGACGGCATCTGACTCGCTGTCTTACGATGAGAGTCATCCGATTATTTTGCCATACTACTGCCGAATGGCTGAGCTTTTGGTCCGTTTTACACACCGTATTTCTCTTCACGGTGGTAACCAACTCATGTTGCGTCTCATTCGAGCGAAGTTTTGGATTCCGAAACTTAGAAATCTTATTAAGAAGGTGACGACCACATGCAAAGTTTGCCTTATTCATCGAAAGAAGGTGCAGTCACAATTGATGGGAAGGCTGCCAAAACCCAGGAGCACATTCTCACGGCCTTTTACGCACACTGGCCTTGATTTCGCGGGGCCTTTCGAAGTGAAGAGTTACACTGGCCGAGCCAGCCGCATCACTAAAGGATATGTTTGTGTCCTCGTGTGTTTCTCTACCAAAGCGATACATTTGGAAGCTACTTCAGACCTGACAACGGAAAAATTTCTTGGTGCGTTCTCTAGATTCGTGTCAAGGCGAGGCTGCCCTCTTCACCTTTACTCCGATAATGGAAAGACCTTTGTCGGAGCTGAAAATTTATTGAACAAAGACTTCCTTGAGACCCTGAAGGCAAAGGTCACTTCGACGTTTAACCATCAAAGCCTATCCTGGCATTTCAACCCCCCCGGTGCGCCTCATATGGGAGGTTTGTGGGAAGCGGGAGTTAAGAGTTTTAAAACCCATTTTTACAAGACGACGGGACATTTTAAATACACATTTGAAGAGTTATCCACTCTCTTGTGTCGCATCGAAGCGTGTCTCAATTCGAGACCTATATCGGCAATGTCTGATGATCCTTCTGACCTCCTTGCGCTCACTCCTGGGCATTTCCTAACAGGTGGACCATTACTAGCGGTTGCCGAACCACCTGTGACCGGCGAAGCCAGTTCTATTCTGAACAGATGGCAGCGAGTTAAGGCTCTGAGCCAACTGTTTTCGAGGAGATGGAAAACAGAATATCTCCAAGAGCTCCACAAAAGGAGCAAATGGCAGACTCCAACAAAAAACTTGACAGAAGGCGACTTGGTCGTTGTTAAGGAGGACAACACCTCATTGTTGAAACTTGGTCTATTGAGAAGGTCTATCCTGGCTCTGATAACAACGTTCGCGTAGTGGATATTCGCTCTACTCGCGGAATACTGCTTAAAAGACCTATTAGTAAGGTGGTGTTCCTCCCCGTAGACAACAACGTGCAGAGTCTATGTGTTCAATGTCAATAACTTTTTTTCGCATCCGCTAATCCAATCCTTTTACTTTTTTTTTCCTTCAGTCTTCAGTACTTTTTTTTTTTTTTTTCCTTTACGTCATCGGACAATGCCGTCTCACCGAAGCGCCCAGTCAACGGAAAGCAGATGTTCTCGAGGAACTAAATCGTTCCGATGCCGAGTCTGCACAGGAATACATCCTCTACGGACTTGCTCTCGTTTCCTACGGTTGAATGCGGAGCGTCGTATGCGGGCAGTGTTAATCAATAAATACTGTCCCAATTGCCTGGCACATCAGCATTCAGAGGGGGCTTGTCGAAGCAAGTGCCGTTGCCAAGTGTGTGGCAGTGATCATCACACCCTGCTCCACCTTTATCGCAGGAAGGAGCGACGTCAACGTTCCCCAACTCCGCCCCAAGCTGCTGAGATGCCTCGCCTTTCAACCGTCCTCGCGCACACCTCGACAGCTATCCTGCCCACGGCAAATTTACGGTTCGACGTAGGCTCAAAGAAATTCGATGTCCGAGTCATGATGGATGCCTGTTCGGGCGTAAGCCGAATTGACAATTCGCTGGCCGAAGCCATGAATCTCCCAATCCTGGGAGTTGGAAGCGAGCGCGTCTGCAAGGCTTCCCTGATCCCTATCAATGCAGAGACACCTAGGATGGAGGTGGTTTTCAGCGTGGAAGACCAGCTGCGGATGCGTACTCCTGCGAGAGAATTGCCCGACACAGTCCGGACATAATTTGCCAACATCGTCCTGGCAGATCCCAATTTTTACAGGCCAACAGGAATCTCCGTGGTTCTGTGTGCAGACGTCTACCCTAATCTGATCCAGCCAGGACTATTGCCGAGTCCGAGTGGGCGTCTGGCGGCGCAGAATACTGTGCTAGGATGGATGCTATCCGGTACCTGTGCACAATAATGCATACGGTGCTCCTAGTCATTGAAGACTTCCTTTTGCAATTTGAAGTATATTGCAAGGCGGGCCGAATGTCTACGTCTGGTCTAGCTTACTTTTAGTATTTTTTTCTTTACGATAAATTCGAGTTTTTTCTATAATTGAGATCTGGTCTCATCAAGGTCGTGACTCTTTGTTACTACTCTGTAAAAACCACACACACAAAACTTGAACTCACGATTAACAGAATAAAACCTGAAAATATATTTGGAAAACACCACACACCGTCTTCTCTTCAGGTATACACATACAAGCTCCATTTTCAAAGGACCACGCCTTACGGGTATATACAAGAATGCTTGAAAGTTCATACCAAAAATATACATAAATGGTAATCAAAAAATAAAATTTGACACACACTTCAAATATCTACGATGGAAAATTAAACTTTTGAAAACATATAGATTAATGCAAAATGAATACATATAGCACATTAAAGCTAATAAACCATATTTATAAACCAATAGCGACTGGCCCAAGAACCAATATGAACCTCATCATAAAGACCACTACAACTGCATACAAAAAACTTATCAAACTAGTTATATCGTATGGATTTATTGCATGGATAAACATAAGCGGAAACAAAATGGAAGAACTCCGCCGCCTTGAACGCAAGATCTTGCGCACCTCAATTGGCTCCCTAAGTAGAGACGAAATAACACATCATTACATAACAAGAATAGACAGACAAATGTTCACAATACTAAACAAATTTATCGATTTAAATAAAATCTCCCAAACGCAAATTCCACCCTACCTCCCTACCGAACTAATCACCTTTCATCACAGAGATGAGCTCAAAGAAAGAGGCATTCTCTACGACAAAGATGAAAATCTCATTTTCTACCATAGAAGAAACCACTCAATCAACCCAGCAGACGGACTAATATACAACCCAAGCCAATAAATAAATAAGCATAAGAGCATATAGCATAGCATAATAGCATCCACCAACAACCGCTATCTCACGGAACAAGGAAAAGATCTCAACAAACTAATCCTAGTCGAGTTACTCAACAATTTTTCCTCTGTATATATTTCCCCCACACCTTGTAAATACTGTCCTTCACCCTCACACCATTTAGTATTAATGCAAACACTCTAGATTTAAGACTACAAGCAAATAAGGAAATACAATATGCTCAGGTTTTTTGTTTTACAAACTTTTTTTTCCTGTATTTAACAATAAACAAGAAACAAAATCAAATATACTACTTCCAATCCAGTACAAAGTACAAATAAACAAAACAAAAATGTAAAATTGAATACCCGGAAAAGCTTTAAAGCGCAGGGTTAAATGTATCACTAATTAAACTAAGTAAGCATGAACTTGTCACTCGATGTATTACTATTAAATAAGATTACCTATGTATCTAGACCAAAAAAGAAAACTGACAATAAATTGAACCAATTGAACCACCACTATGATCAGTGAATTGTGTTTGTGAAATCATAAGTGAAGTGAATAATGCCGCCGAAAACTAGTGGAAAGGCAGCTGTTCAGGCGAACACTAATAAAAATAAAATAGAATACTTTATGAGCTCTGTGAATGTCATGTGATAAGTGTAAATCGATTTACACTATGATGTGTAATTTGAAACCCAACAAGGGAGCGGTGTTAAGGCCACTTGAGCCTAGCCGAAAATAATCACTTGAGATGGTTCTCACACTGCACCAAGGGTTCCTGTGCGGGGGTCAAATAATAACTCTACCGCGCAGGCAGTCCCGGCCTCTGCGTAGGCCACAGATAAGACCAGAATAAGAATTTCATGTTAGCTTCCTAAGCAGGGACTTAAAAAATAAAATTCAGTTTTAATCCAGAACTCAACCGAAAGGGTTGTCTTATTTAATTCGGCCCTTTCAGTAGCCAAGAAAGCTGGCAAGGCCCAGGAGAACATCACCAAGACCGACAAGAAGAGGAAGGAGAGCTACGCCATCTACATTTACAAGGTCCTGAAGCAGGTCCATCCTGACACTGGCAATTCGTCGAAGGCGATGAGCATCATGAACAGCTTTGTGAATGATATTTTCGAGCGCATTGCAGTAGGGAACAGTTTTCTGACTGTTAAATATATGAATCTCATGAAATATTTTATTTATTCACAATTTTAATAAATAAGTGATGTCTTTGCATAAGCCAATTTACTTTTCAACCCTTATTATAGATAGTTTTTATAAATTTGGATACTTTCCGTCCCATATATGAATCACGTTAGGGCCGCACTCAATTTAACATTAAACAAGAAATATAAAATCTTAATTTTTTAATGATCTTTTTCTTTTATATAATAAATAATGCATTCAATAATGTAACTGCGTAGTTTTCTGACTGTTGTTAATAATTTTTCTATTTTTCAATGAGGTTGGAATGTTTCAAATAACCATACTTATTTTCAAAATCTGCCGAAATATAATAACATAATGTATTAAAAATACTTAATGTAACGTATATTGTAACCAGGGCTGTGAACCATTCCGGAGCAAAACCACTCCGAACCGGAGTGGTTCACTTTTTTTAGAAAACGAACCGAACCGTAAACCGGACTGCCGAATATTTTTGTAATTGAATCGGAACTGAACCGGAACTATTATTTTTAAAATTCGGTTCGGTTCGGTTTTGTGTTCTTCTTTTTTATTTAATTTTCTGTTTGTAATAACATTTACTAAGGGAATTAAAAATACGCAAATATATTGTCTATGCAATGCATAATTCTAATTCAATCAATCTTTAATAATAATAACTTTCTTTTTCAATAGCTTTCATCTTCCAAAACTTACATGGTTAAATTCATGGTGGTATATATATGTATATAGTATATAGTATTTCCAGTAATGCTTTAGACGATTTTTTATGCGGAATGTTACAAAAAATATATTTAACATCTGAATTGATCATGTAAAAGTACCAAAAAAAAATCAGAGATAATGTAAAATTATTATTTAATTTAAAAAAATTAATTTATTCGAACCATGGTTCGAAACTGAACCCTGCTCCGGCTCATCAATGAAGCGGTTCGCAAACCGGAACCTTATCTGTCGATTAGGTTTGAACCCCGAACCGAACTTATGCCAAAATAATATGGGTTCACAGCCCTGATTGTAACCCTTGTTTTTCTTTTTCTTCATGTTCCTAAATAATGTTGCCCTTACTTAGTTAGTTTAACCTTCCAGGAATTTTAATAAATAATTTGTTCCACATAAGAATCGCATGCACATGCAGGTCGCCTTAATATTCTTAATATTATGTTTTATTAAGTGAAATAAATGACTAATAAATGAGGTTAAATTATATTCAGACCGTATTTAATAGTTTTTCTATTTTTCTAGATGTTTCAAAGTATTGGTCATTACTTTTGCCCCATCTTAGCTTTCCTTTCAAAAGTCTCACCAATAAAGTGTATAGCAGTAATGGTCACGATAAAAATAAATATCTCATTGAACGTAATTTGTGGTCCTGAAAAGGACCGAATTGTACAAAGTATGTTAGTGCATTGGCAGCCAGTTGAAGCCGTCTCAACTTAAGCACGCTCGCCGCGAATGCGTCGGGCCAACTGGATGTCCTTGGGCATGATGGTGACACGCTTGGCATGAATGGCGCACAAGTTGGTATCTTCAAAAAGACCAACCAGATAAGCTTCGCTAGCTTCCTGCAGAGCCATCACCGCCGAGCTCTGGAATCGCAGGTCAGTTTTGAAGTCCTGAGCGATTTCACGCACCAGACGCTGGAAAGGCAGTTTGCGGATCAGCAGCTCGGTACTCTTCTGGTAGCGACGGATCTCACGCAGGGCAACAGTTCCAGGGCGATAGCGATGGGGCTTCTTCACGCCTCCGGTGGCTGGGGCACTCTTACGAGCGGCCTTAGTAGCCAGTTGTTTTGCGTGGCGCCTTGCCACCAGTCGATTTGCGAGCGGTCTGCTTGGTACGGGCCATTTTCGAATTCACTGCTGTTCACTTCACGTTTCAAAACACAATAACCGATCGCAGCATTTGCTACCTACTTATATAGCAAAACGAAGAGGGTTGAAAAGAGAGAGAAGCAGAGGCCATCTCATTGGTGAGCGGAGAGCGAGACGAACAGATCGTTCGGACTCGCTCGAGTTTTTGGCGTTTTAGGTATAAATAGGGGCACGCCGAAAATTTGGAATTAGTTCTTCAGTGACTTTCGTTTCGAGCAGTGTTGCAGTGTGTTAACAGTAGAAAAGAGTGAAAAACAAGAAAGCAAGCTAACTTCGGCCAGCCGAAGTTTATATACCCTTGCAGATCGTTACTATTCTATTTGAAATTACAAAAATGTTAAATTTAGATTTGTAAAAAACTAAATTATAAAAGTTTACGTATTATTTTGACATTAGTTGATCGGTCCTTTCTATGGCAGCTATATAATACAATCGTCCCATTTATGTTAAATTTAATTCGAAATTTTGAAATAATAAAATAAACCTATATTACAGAGTAGAAGGGAATACAATAAAAATGAATAACAAAGCTATAATTTTGTTCCAATTAATTTCCCTTTACTTTTCCGTTCGTTCCTTTGGGAGCTATATGATAGAGTCGTCCGATTTTGATAAAATTAAATTCGAAATTCAAAATAATTAAAAAACTGTTATTTCCAAGCGTAGAAGGTTTTATGTCTAATAATATAGTTGTCCGATCCGGCTGGTTCCGACTTATATACTACCTGCAATCGAAAAACAACTTTTGGTAAAGTTTCATCTCGATAGATGTAAAACTGAGGGACTAGTTTGCGTAAAAACGGACGGACGGACAGACGGACAGACGGACAGACGGTCGGACAGAAGGACATGGCTAGATCGACTCGTCTAGTCATGCTGATCAAGAATATATATACTTTATAGGGTCGGAAACGTCTCGTTCACTGCGTTGCAAACTTCTGACTGAAATCATAATACCCTCTGCAAGTGTATAATGACTGGTCGCGGAAAAGCTTAGGTCTAACGGAACATTGATAATTCAAAACATTTAACACTCAGGGCGTGCTCTTGTGAGTGTTACACCTATCCCAGACTGACGCCACCATGGCGGGGATCGGTGATACAGTTGAAAGCAACCGGGGTACCAGTTTCTCTTCTTGGCAAAAGAAAGAAGATCGGGCCTAAGGCTGATGTCAGAGTGCGAGCGAGAAGCGAAGCGATAATATTGGGCGAGAACGAGCGATAAACCACTGCAACCTTTTTCATATGAAATCGCTCGAAAGATGTCAGAGTGAAAGCGAAGCGAGTGGCGAGTTCAAGCGAGAAAGCGAGAGCAAAGCGAGAAAGCAGTTTACAACCTAATAATAAATTATATGGTACGGTTTAACTCCATTCGAATATAATGGATATTGTTCATAACAGTATGTACTTTGTTTATACAGATACATGAATTAATAACTTGTGCTGTGTTTTGTGTAAATAAGTGGTAAAACGTGCGTCCTATTTAGTTCGTAAATGTTGTGTGTTACAATGTTTTAGGTAAAGTTTTAAGTGATTTTATTAATGTTTTAAGATTATAAAAATGTTTTGTCCAGCTGCCGAAAGGTGCACTTGTGGCATTAAAAAATGCAACCTAACCTCATTTATTTTAGCAGCCCTTTCTAGGAGGAAGCACTTTATTGTTCTGTGTCTGTGTGTGCTTAGTTGTTGTTGTATTTTGTTCTTGATGTGTGTTTTATGTTTTATGTTATGTTTATGTTTTTTAAGCAAGAATTAAGGACTTTAAAAAATTCCGACTCCAACATACACGCAAAATTTCAAGGATCGCCTCAAATACAGACTTGTTTAACAGACTGCTTTTAAGTTCCGATCCATTTATTAGTGGACAAAGACAAGTAAATTATAAGGAAAACTCAACTCTACTAAAGTCAACTCTTTCGTTACTTGATGAAACCATTTAAATATTATATAATTTTTTATTATTGTTCGTTTTGGTTGTTATAACATTTTTGGTAAGGTGGGCGTGGGAGGTGGAGTGAGTAGTCACTCCCATACTTTAATATTACAGTTCCAAGTTTGTAAATAACTTACATTAAAAAGTTCAGCCTATTATTATTACAAGAAATGAATTTATTACTGCTGTCTCATGTGAACGCAAATCGTTCCTATGGAAGCTATAGGATATAGTGGTACGATCTGGCCAATTTTTGTAACATATATTTATAATATTTTTTTAGATTTTTGGTAAAAGTTTCATAACGATAGCACTTCTAGAAGTATTTATGGCCGCGGCTCCATACAAGCCCGACCACTGTGCAGGGGTGCTCAGTCCTATGGCACACGCGCACATTTGCTTTTGTTGTGGCACATAGCATACGGAGCGGCACATCCCATACTTTCCTAGGGCACACGCAAGTTCGGCTTTGTGTCGCTGTTCGTAACGAGCCAAGCTAACAACAATTCCATTGAACTTTTTTTTCGTCTCAACTCACAACGCAAATTGTTCTTGTCTTTTTCATGACTGTGTGTGAGTCGTTACTCGCGTGCGTGTGATTTTCTTTTAATTGTGTTTGTAAATGCACTGCCATAAGGTAGTTTTGAGCACCCCAGTTCTAAACACAGTTGTTCAAAAGTTATGCAGCAAATAAACTAAAAAATAGGAACTTGGAATGCCAACGGGCTTCACAACAACAGACTCGAAATAGAGCATTTTATTAAAACTAGTCACATCGACATCCTTTTGGTGTCAGAAAAGCACTTCAACCAAAAATCATATTTCCATTTCAAAGATTTTGAACTATTCACTGCTAATCATCCTAATGGCAGAGCTCGTTGCGGAGCAGCTATTCTAATTAGAAACGGTATCTCTCAATTTGAATTACCAAATATGGAACTCCCTTGGGTGCAATGCTCCAAAATACGTATTACCACATTGTCCGGAGATGTGATCATTGCGGCAACATACATCCCACCCGGTAGCAGCGTTGACTACACCATGTTCAAGAACCTCATCGATGGACTTGGCAACAGATTCATAATAGCAGGCGATTTCAATGCTAAGCATACGTGGTGGGGCTCCAGACTTATAAATCCAAAAGGGAAAGCGCTCTTTAAGTGCGTTCATGAAAATAGATTAGATTGTCACTCAACCGGAGAACACACATACTGGCCAGCTGATACAAAATTCCTGATGTTCTAGACTTCGCCATATCTAAAGGATTGGATGCCAACAAAATAAGTTGCAAAAGCAGCTTTGACCTTTTGTCTGATCACTCTAGTGGAACTTCTCGTCAACATACCAGCCTCAACTTCCTGCGCATCGAATAGGATACTTGGGAAACGGGCCAACCTACAGCTATTTGGTACATGGCTAGAAAAAAATGTAGATGGCAGTGTTTTAATAGATTCCAAGGACGAAATTGACGAGCGCATTGAAATGTTCACAAGACAAATACACCTCGCTGCGGAAATCGTTGACCCGCCTAAAATGTCATGTTCTCGGACGTAATCTAAGAGAGCCCTTTTTTTATGGTCCACTGAAGCCGCTCAAATGGTTGCTGAGAAAAGGCGACTACGGAGGGTTTGGCCAGTAAGTCGTAATCCTAGAGACAAACAAGCACTAAATAAATTAACTAAAGACCTTAAATCCTTGCTAAATTAAATGAGACAAAAATCAATAGACAACTATTTAGAATCGGTCAAACCCTGCGATCCAGAAAATAATCTTTGGTCAGCTACGAGGTACCTCAAGCGACCAGGGAGATTTTTGCTGCTCGAATGAAGAAAAGGCTGAAGCTTTTGCTGAGCATCTTGGAAAAGTGTTCCAACCGTTTAAAACGTGTTCTCTTACTGATTACACCGAAACTGTTACATTTCTGGAATCTCCCAGTCGGTGTGATATCTCATTCAGGAGTTTGATATTCGAGATGTTTTACAGGAGATAGCGGAAATAAAAGTTACTAAATCACCTGGATATGACGGGATTAATGGTAAAGTCATCAAAGCACTTTCGCAAAACTGCATAACACTACTTACTAACATCTTTAACAGGTGCCTAAAGCTCAGCCATTTCCCATCGCAATGGAAGTGTGCAGAGGTTATTGTAATTCTAAAGCCAGGTAAACCAGAAAACAGAAATCCGCCCTATTAGCCTCTTGTCAATCTTCTCCAAAATACTCGAGAGATTATTCATGCGTAGATTACTGCCAGTTCTCGAAGAGCGCGACATTATTCCATCTCACCAGTTCGGTTTCCGCAAATGTCACGGAACATCCGAGCAATGTCACAGACTGGTAGACAAGATCCTAAATTCCTTTGAAAACAGGATTTACTGCTCTGCTGTATTTCTGGACGTGAGTCAAGCCTTCGATAGAGTTTGGCATGAGGGGCTTCTCTTCAATCTAAAGCGGTCATTACCCACCACATATTATCAATTTCTCAAGGACTATCTCAAGAATTGGTTGTTCTACGTTCGTTGCGAAAATGCCCATTCAGCCCTAACTTCCATCTCAGCTGGTGTTCCACAAGGAAGCGTAATCGGACCAGTGCTGTACACTCTCTACACTGCTGATTTACCTGGCACCAATGAAGAACCGCTCCTAGTGGCGTACGTACGCGGGTGATACCGCTTTTCTCGCGAGCTCTGATTGCTTAATTGCCACGACTAATATTTTACAGAGGCAGCTAAAAGCTTACGGAAAATGGCTTCTCAGGTGGAACATGAAAGTTAATGCCGACAAGTCCTTCTACATTACTTTCACGCTCAGAACAGGTGCTAGCCCACCAGTTTCCCTCAGTCGTAACCAAATACCGGTAGTTGAAACCATCAAATACCTTGGTGTAATCTTCCACAAAGGACTGACCTGGAAGCCACATATACTAGAAAAGAAAAATCAGATTAATACCAAATTTCAAAAAATGCACTGCATTTGAATGAAACTGCAATGAAACTTGAAACTTAACACTAACTACAAGATGCTGCTATACAAGGCAGTCCTCAAGCCGATTTGGATTTACGGCATCCATCTCTGCCATGCTAAGTTAAATGTAGAAATACTCCAGAGGTATTTAAATAAAATATTGTTTATCATTAGTGGTGCGCACCCATTAACGACAAATCGAGAACTCTACGAGACGTTTTTGATCCATTCAGTACATGAAGAAATACAAATTACTAGTCAAAGATATGTTACGAAACTGTTTAAACATCCGAATAATCCAGCTATTGGTCTCTTGGATGACAGTAATTGCCCAAGGCTATTAAACCGATTCCACCCTCTGGACCTTCCTTTATACTAAATATGTTTGTTAATAAATTATATTTACATTATTATTGTAGTTAAGAGGTTCCCATACCATTTAGTGAGTGTCCAAAGGACAGATTCTAAATTCAATAAATGAAAAAGGAGTGCGCGCTTGTTGCCGACCTTCTTCGTTCGGATCAGTCATTTGCTCTGCCAGTGTTTGCGTGAAGTGCAAACTTATTTTCTTATTTTCAGTGCTTAAGATTTTTAATCGAAATTATGTTTTTATTGTTATGCATTCTTAATTGATTAATGAAGTAATTAGCGTTTTCGAAATGTTAGTATCTTGTTTTTGTTACTTTTTATTGCTGCATGAACTTCAACATTGACATTAAAACCAATTTTAAAATAAGAAATCCTAGAAATATTCTAAATAATGTTAATAAGGAAGGAAGGTGGAAGGAGGAGTATGAGCGGGCTTATACTGTACGGACCCTGAAATAAGGCTGTCATATAAGCTACCCAGCGACAGTAGCATATTCCAGGCAGAAGTCTTCGCCATAAAGTATAAACCGATCATACGATGTGGTCAACTTGTTCGTGGACAGCCAAGCGGCGATAAGATCCATGCAGTCGTCAACGGTCAGTTCCAAAAATGTAATGGCGAGCAGGGATGCAATAGATAACCTTAACACGACGAAGTCAGTGCGGATCTATTGGGTAGAGGTTGAGAAACATCGATGCATCGATGTTTTAAAATTTTTTAGAAACATCGATGATTTTTGGCCACAATCGATGTTTTTGGCACGATGTTTCATCAATGTTTTTTTTTGAAAACATTGAAAACATCGATGTTTCTCCACCTCTACTATTGGGTTCCCAGCCACCAGAGCATCGATGGCAACGAGACTGCTGACCTTCTTGCAAAGGAGGGCGTAGAGCTGACGAACGACAGAACGGAGAACGTGTTTCCCTCAGAACGCTTCAAAGCGCCCTGGAGAACCAAGCGGACACGCGGGCAAAAAGCCGAATTGAAAGAACAATGTGCAAAGAGCGCAATGAAAAACTCAGGCAGTATGTACTGCATCTTCCTCGCAAAGACTGCAGACTGCTAGTGGGACAACTCACAAGCCACTGTCCGGCCGCATCACACGCAACTACGATCGGAATACTGAACAGCCGCACCTGCAGGAAATGCGATGAAACGGGGGCTATCGAAACCCTGGAACATCTTATCGCAACTGCCCGGCTCTCTCACGAGCAAGAATAAGATACCTCGGTGCCCCAGTTTTGGCATCACTAGAAGACGCCTCCAGCAGGGAACCAGGCGAACTACTTGCCTTCGCGAAATACACCTCGATCCTTGTGGACATTAAAACCTAATAAAATATCTCGAGGTTCATGCAGATTAGCCGGACAACTAACGGCCACATTGGCCTATGCGTTGTCCAGTCCATGAGGGCCGTCCGTGTAACCTAACCTACTAAAAATAAAATTCAAACCTTTAACTTAATGAAATACTAAAAATATATTCATTTATCATTAATCTAGGTATTTTATTACTTGTTTCAAGTTGTCCGTTGGCTTCGTTCAAAGTTGAATATCGGACTGCTTTAGGGAAAAGTTTTCTGACTTAAAAATATGTCATGAAATATTATATTTATTCGCAATTTTAATAAATAAATGTTATCTTTGCATAAGCCAATTTACTTTTCAATACTTTTTGGATACTTTCCGTCCCATATATGATTCACGTTAGGGCCGCAATCAATTTAACATTAAAAAAAAATATAAAATTTATACTTTTGAATGTTATTTTTCATTTATATAATAAATAATGCATCCATTAATGTAACTGCGTAGTTTTCTGACTGTTTTTATTAATTTTTCTATTTTTTACTGATGTTGGAATGGGTAATACTGAGCGTTCATGTCCCAAATAACAATACTTATTTTCAAAACTTTCCGAAATATAAAAACAAAATGTATTAAAAATACGTAATGAAATATATGGAATTTCGAATCCAAATTTTACAGAAATGTGCTCAGTAGATGTCAGCAACTTTCTGCTCTTAGACTTTTAAAAAATATTGATTTTTAGAAAAGTTACATTCAAAAAACGAATCGTTCGTCACCTTACCCTACACTCCCCTACATATAAATTACTTATGTATATGTTTAAGAATGAAAATGTGAATAAGGGTAAAATCGCATACATATCTTACACATAAACACTTTCTCATTAAAATTGCCTTTTTCGGCCATGTCTGTCGCGCAGAGTCCAATTTTTTTGTACATGTGTGAAAATTGCAATGCTAAGGTTACTTCACAAAACAAACATGAGAATGGCTAAGTTCCAGTTTTTTAATACTGCGTTCCGACTATAAATATTTCGAAACGAAACGTTTGTGTACAATGACGTGTAGATGTGGTGGATGTAGCTTATTTTAGTGTCGCAGTCAGATTTGGCTTTAAATTAGCTCATTGTTTTATACCTATGTTTGTACCTTAATAATTCCAAAAGTATATACAAATCTGTAGCTAGGTAAGGTAAAAGGTGCCCAATTATTTTTATACCTAGGTAAGGTAAGAGGTACAACTAAATTGTACCTAGGTACGTACCTAGTATCTAGGTATGTCCCAACACTGATTATTTCTAACCTCAAAAAACCTTAAAATTGGGACTGCATTTTTATTTTTAGATAGAGATACAAAGTGAATCCAGCTCTTTCCACCATTAGAACTCTTTTTATTTTGTATAGTGCCTAATTCTCTTTAAACTCAGTAAATAAAACGTTTTAAACTTAAAATTTTAAAATTTAAAAAATTTAAAAAAATGTTTTATTTACTGAAACAATGATTAGTTTGTGAGCGATATTATTTCGCTAAAAACTATCACTCAAAGTGCGATTGAAGCCGACCTACGCTCAGTTTTGCAAAGATTTAAATGTGTAGGTAAAACTATGGAGCATGTGCAAGTAAAGAAAAAAAGTAATTTTTTGTGTATAAACCATTTAAAAATTTTTAAATTGTATGGGGACTGCATGGCTACCTTTTTCTGTTGGAAAAAAACATTTTCTGTGAGACTCGAACTCGTATAACTTGTTGGTAAGCCGTTTTACTAATATATAAATGACATTAAATCCAACGGTTAATACAACTTTTGGTATTCACTCATACCTCATGTAAACTGAAAACTGCCTTTTAATTGTTTTTTACGAAGAAAACACTTATTTTTTCTTAGCTGGATATGAGCTCCGTAGTGGCTCTTTATTACTTTGACAGCAAAACAAACTATGGAAAAATACCAGTTCGATATTTCTAGGAGCAAAAGATATTTGACCAAACGCAAACTGGTAACACTAAAAGTTTTTCCCTCTCGCTCTTCCCTTTTTTGATTTCGACACAGAACGGACAAGTTGACTTAAAATAAGTGAGTAATAAATTGAAGATATTTAACTTAAAGTAAACCAATAAGTGGTTCTTATTTAATTGTTAGGGAAGAGGACTGTAGGTTAGTACACCTTTTGTTTTTAGTCTCCCATTTTTACATTCGCTTATGAAACTTCACATGTTAGGTACCAATCGAAAGCTTAGTCTTTTATCTGTAAAATAAAAAAAATAAAAATATTTTTTTAAGTGTCAAAAAACGGCATTTTGAAAAATAGTTGTGTAAGCTGGGACACTTTTAAAAATGAAGAAAACTCACACCAAAAGTACTCCAAACTTTAAAAAACTATTTATTTATGGTAATTTTAATCAAAAAACAAATACGATCACATTTTCCTTAATTTCTGAGAAATTTACTCTGCAGAAAGCGACCTCTATTGGGCTGAGGTCTTTTTGTATGCAAAACGGGTGTCTCCACTTAGACGCTGAAAGGTCCCAACTTACACAAAATGGGTAGTTTTCGAAAAAAATTAATAACTATTTTTCTGACTGTCAAATTATTCAGATTCTTTTTTTAATTTGTTAACAGAAAAATTACTAATGTTTTAAACCTTTTACCAATTCATTTTATGCGCGTTTTTAATGTTTTATAGAATTTTAAAAAAAGTGGACAACAACTTTTCTGGTGAAAAATGGTACACGATGCTCACATCTTAAATCTGGCTAGAGCCTGGCTAATAATGTTTTCCCCAAAAGTTTTGTCACTAGAAAGCACTAGAAAAAAAATAAAAAAAAAAATTTTAGTGGAAAAATTCTTAGAAAATGGAGTGTTCCAACTTACCTACAGACCTCTCCCCTATATTTGGGTGGCCTTTTTACAACAAGCTATGGGCCCAGTGATCGTATAAATAAAGATTTAATCACAATTAAATAATTTACAAATTCTGAGAATTGTGAATTTGACAAGCAAGTGTGTATGTGTGTGTGAGCACATTGGAAACGCATTATTCATAAAACAAAACATCCACAACTGTTCAAATTCCACAAAAAGGAAAAGCTAAACAAATATCGTTATAAAGTACAAGTTTGTATAAAATATTTTTTATTTTAAAGCAAAATAAATATTGTATATCGTAAAAAGTGCATACATGTAACTATTGTAGGTGTGAGTATGTGCATGTATATTTAAAGCCACGTGTTTTTCTAATTTCACCATACTGGCGTTACATATCTGAAATTTACTTAAATTTACTTTCTTTCTTCTCAAATAAAAATGTACAATTACAATTGGTATAAATTACAATTAGAATAAAAATTAATGAAAATAAGTTTAAGAATATTTCTCCCTTTCGTGGTGAGATGTACTCCGTATGGAAATTTCGTGTGAAGGTACTTTTAGCGAAAAGTGATATATTATAAGTGATTGAGAATGAAAAGCCAAATGGAATAGATGAATCCTGGGCGAAGGCAGATATATCAGCTAAAAGCGTTATAATAGAATTTCTAAGTGACTCGTTTCTTTCTTTTGCTGACAATAATTCGACCGCTAAAAAATTTTTTAAATATTGGATTCCTTGTATGAACGTAAAAGTTTGGCCACGCAGGTTTCTGTTTGGAAGCAATTATTAACGTTTAAATTAATTGGCGACACTCCTCTTATTACACATTTCAATAAATTTGACGAATTGATCTGTAGGTTGATGGCATCAGGAGCAAAAATCGAGGAGGTGGATAAAGTGGTACATCTTCTCTTAACATTGCCCTCTGTTTATGATGGTGTTGTGACCGCCATAGAAACTTTACCGAAACTGTTACTTTTTCTGTTGGGTCAGTGAGCTTTTTCACTAACTCTAGACCTTTGCCGAACTAAAATAGGAACCGCTCAAATTTTCAGTAAATTATGCACAAGTTTATTCTAATGTCACTAATAGGCAGGCAGACCGATTTGTCTGTGCCTTTAACAAGCGAAAATATTTAACCGAAAAGAATATAGGCAGGCGATCAGCGACCGTGCCTTCAGCGATCGAGTACAAAATCGAACTGAAAAAGTAGATGCTTGCCGTGGACAAAGGCAAGTCAGCGATTGACAAACGAAGTTCAAAAGGGAGTCGTAATTACAGTAAATGAAAGAGTTGCCACGCAGGGCAAATGGAAAAGCCAAAAACAAACATCGAGAAATTAATTTACGCTAAGAATTGTAATTTTTAGGAATTTAATTAGACTACGGCATGACCGAACATTCTCCCCCCGTTGGAAGTCCAGGGCTTTCAACCAGATCTTGCTTCGGCAGCACGCACAACTTGCTGACAGCTTTTCGAGTCGTTGCGGTTGATGTTCGTATCACTGCCACACGAGCAACTCTATTAGATCCAGGCACCAATTCCATGACCCTTGCTAATGGCCATTTAAGAGGAGGCAAGCTCTCGTTTTGAACAGGACGACATCGTTGACTTGTAGCGCAGGTTTGGAGATACGCACCTTTGATCGTTGCTGCAATGCTGCAACTCTTCACGCCACCGTAACCAGAAGATTTGTTGAAAATATGCAACTCTCTGCCAGCGGTCCAAACGGTTGAAATTCAGCTTTGTGACATCAGGCTCAGCGTACAGCATCAGCGGAAATGTGCCAAGAAAGTGTGCAGGAGTTAGCACCTCAAGATCTGACGGATTCTCTGAAAGAGGAAATAAAGGTCGTGAGTTGATAATTGCTGCAATGTGGCAAACGAGTGTACGCAGTTCATCGAAAGATAATAAAGATGGGCCAACAGCACGATAGAAATGATATTTGGCCGTTTTGACTGCAGCATCCCAGAGGCCTCCAAAGTGAGGCGACCGAGGGGGAATAAAACGCCACTCAATTGAATCTTCCAGGCAGAATTCCTCTATAGCTCGAATGTGGGGGCCAGACAGGAATAAATTCCTCAGCTCAGCCAGCTCGTTTTTAGCTCCAACGATGTTCGTAGCATTATCTGACCATATCCGGGCAGGTTTTCCTCTGGTGAGAATAAACCGCTTCAATGCTCCCAAGAATGCTTGCGTTGAAAGATCCTGAACAAGCTCCAGGTGGATCGCTTTCGTCGCAAAACAGATAAAAACGCAGACGTACGTTTTGACAGGCATCTTCCTTCGAACTTCAGTTTTGTAGCAAAATGGCCCGCAGAAATCTAAACCAGTAACCATGAATATTGCTGTTGCATTTACACGATCCTTAGGTAGGTCAGCCATCAAATGCTGAGCTAATTGTGGTTTGGCTCGGAAGCATATGACGCACTTGGACGTTGCAGCTGATACTGTTTTTCGACCACCTAGCGGCCAAAATTGAAGACGCATGCTAGCGAGCAGAGCTCGAAGACCAGAATGCAAGTTTTTCCGATGTAATTCCAGCACGTGTAACTGGTGCGTGATAGTATGACAGGATGCTGCGCATTGTAATCCAAGGACGAATTTTTGTAGTCTGCCACCAACTCGCACCATACCAAAGCAATCGATGAATGGGGAAAGTGATGATAACGGGCTGGACTATGTAATTTGCCGCTTAGAATGCAGCCTCCAGTAGTCATCAGCCAGGTTGCTCATTTGGATACTTCTGATAAGCATCTGACTGCCCAGTTTTACATCTTCGACGTCGAGACCAGGACGTCTTATGCGGAAAACAAATTTGTAGACGTATCCAAAGGTGTGGGTCATCTATTGCCAAGAATTCACAAATTTGAATTTTAAAGATGGATCCATTTCCTTAGCGACGCAAACCAAAAAGCGCTTTCTGAGGTCGGGAAGAGTCTTCACAGATTTTTGTGAAGAAATTCTGGTCCTCTGAACCAAAGAGCAGACTCCATCAGCTCGCTCGGGGAAGCACCTCTTGACAAGATGTCGGCTGGATTGCAGTCAGTCGGTACATAGCGCCAATTCATACCGCTGGATAGCTCTTGAATTAAAGATATTCGATTAGCAATAAAACGTGAAGGTTCATCGCTTATCCATAATAACGCTACAGCAGAAGCCAACCAGCAATAAAACGGGCAATCGAAGAGGTTCATGTTGCATACGTCCCGCATCAGTTGAGACAGTAATACAGCAGCGCACAGCTCTAGTTTGGGAACCATGAGAGTCTTCAAAGGCGCCACACGAGATTTTGAGCAAAATAGAGGCACTTCTCAGTTGCCGTGTGCTATTGAGACGAGATAGATACATGCTCCATATGTGTCACAGAATCCGTGGAGCTCAATAGCGCCATTTAGATGCACCGCCAGTCGAGAAAACTTCAGTTGCCGAGTACGACCCATGTCAGATGACAGATTCAACCATGATGTGTTGAGTGCCTCAGGAAAGCTCTTATCCCACTCCAACTTCACTCTCCAGACTTGTTGCAGGAAGATCTTGGCCTTGGCCACTACAGGACCAATGAGCCCAAGCGGATCGTAAACCCGAGCAATTGTGGAAAGCACCAGTCGTTAACATGGCTTTGGAGAGAGCTGTATTGGAGAAAAAGAAAAACAAAAGACATCCGCTGCAGGGTCCCAAGCAAGACCTAGTGTCTTGGTAAAGTCGCTGCCATCGTCAAACTTCAGGAATGTTTCCTTTTCAGTGTCAGGAATTTGTTCAAGGACACCACGCTCGTTGGTACACCATTTTCTGAGCTTAAAGCCCCCTCTTGCAAGCAAGCCCTTTCTTTGAGACATGATTTCGAGGACTTCCTGAGTTGATTGGCCTCATGTGATTAGATCGTCCACGTATAAATCCCGCAAAGTGATTTTTGAGCCGATTGGAAATGTACTCTTCTCATCAATCGCCAATTGATGCATCGCTCGAACGGATAAAAAGGCTACGGGCTTAGTTCCATAGGTTACGGTGTCAAGCTAGGTATTCAAGCTCCTCCTGGTCCGGTGAGTCACGCCAAAGAATACATTGAAGATAGCTATCGGGCTCAGCCACGCGAACACACCGATACATCTTGCAGATGTCACCAGTCAATGCAAAAGGAAATGTCCGAAACTGTATCAGCGTGTTGAACAGCTTCGGTTTTGGCAGACCCATCAAAAACGACTCGCAATTTACTCGTTTACCCCATCACTGCGTTTTCAAGGAAGACAGCATCCTTGAAAACGCAGTGATGGGGCAGAAAATATTTGCAAAGACTAATGGAGTCTCTGGGCACGACGGACTTGTGATTCAAATTCAAATATTCACGAATGAATGCCGAATATTGGACCTTTACTTCTGGCTTGCGCCCTAGCTTGTTCTCCAAATTAAAAAACCGACGATACGCTTGAATGTACGATTCACCCAGTAATACTAGAGTGTTCTTTGCAGGTAAAGTTGGTCTTGAAATGATCCTCGCACTCCAGTTCTTCTTTGGTGGCTGTGACCACGCCTTCACCACAGCTCTCAACTTCCCAAAAGCGACGGACTAGTTCATCCATATGAACTTCAGCAGCAACCAATTCACGGTGTACAGCTTGACCGTGTAATGCAGTTGTCTTGAGAGTAGAAGATCCACCTCCTGTAACGATCCAACGAAACCTCGTTTTCTGCAAACCAGAAACCAGCAGCCAACTTAATCTCCCCTACTGATAATAGCTCAAAAAACATGCTTGCACTAATAAGAAGATCTATGCGCTGAGATCAGAATTCAGGATCGGCCAACTGAATATTTGAGGGAATTTTCCAGCCATCGGGTTTAACGGTCAAACTGGGTTGATTGTCAGTAATCGATGAAGCAACAAGAGCAGACAGGCATGCGAAGTAATCAGAGGTATGCGACTTTAGCCTAATGCAAACGGAAACTCCTTCAGAGTCAAATCGAGCATCTCCAAGACCAGCAACTGATACGGTAGACTTTGAAATCAAAATCCACATTCTGAGCCAGCAAAGAGGTAGAAGGGCTTGAAATAGTTGCAATTGGCGTAATTTGTTCTGCAGCGGGAGCTCGCAGAACCTGGGTCGAAGACTGAGTGCCAAGATGCAAAAAGGTGTGATGCCTAGACCTGCAAGTTCGACAGCAGCTTGACTTACGATTGCGCATTTGATGCGTTGATGTTTATCACGTCGGGGTCACCAAAATGTTGGGTCAGTGAGCTTTTTCATTAACTCTAGACCTTTGCCTAACTAAAATAGAAATTGCACAAATTTTCAGTGAATTATGCACAAGTTTATTCTAATGGCACTAAGGCGATAATTACAAGGGTTTTGTTTATGTTGGTTTGGTTGGGCAGGCAGACCGATTTGTCTGTGCCTTTAACAAGCGAAAATATTTAACCAAAAGGAATATAGGCAGGCGATCAGCGACCGTGCCTTCAGCGATCGAGTACAAAATCGAACTGAAAAAGTAGATGCTTGCCGTGGACAAAGGCAAGTCAGCGATTGACAAACGAAGTTCAAAAGGGAGTAGTAATTTCAGTAAATGAAAGAGTTGCACGCAGGGCAAATGGAAAAGGCAAAAACAAACAGGGGGAAAATAATTTACGCTAAGACTTGTAATTTTTAGGAATTTAATTTAATTGGCCACACGAAAGTTGACTATGATTTCAGCCTCAATGCATGATTTGGTGAGGCACAGCCAACTTAACTCTACAGAGCTCTATATAAATTTCAAATAATATAAGTGTGGTGACTACTCTGCTCTATCTTACCCTATACAAATGTCAAGTAATATCTGGGGCGACATCCCTGCCTACATTATTTCATGATTTCGTTTGTATCGCATAAACAGGGGTTATTTTTATATCACGTTTTAAAGAAATCATGATTCCCATAGTAAAGGGTGTTTTTCTAAGAGGTATAGAACTTTAAGTTGGCATCACTGTTCAAGATGGCGACTGATTTAACAGCAGTCAAGTGATTTATTCTCAGTTTGGTTTGACAATTCATCATGAATAGACTCACGCCTAAACAACGCTTGTAAATAGTGCAATTTTATTTAGATTTATTGACCAAACGTGTCTGGTGACCGCCTAATTTCCCGTTTTGGACCTGTAAACTGGCCTCCAAGATCTTGTGATTTAACACCGCTAGACTACTTTCTGTGGGTCTATGTAAAGTCATTGGTCTATGCCAGCGGTCGGCAGCGCCCTATTAAGTGAGCATAGGGAATTGCTCTGCCTATCCGCTGCCTCTCACGTACAATGTAGAACAGCGGTCTGCACACACACATCGATGAGTTGCCCAGTGCAAATTACTCACACAAACATAAAACAAAATCGTATGTGTGTGCCGACCGCTGGTCTATGCGGATAAGCCACAAACGCTTGACCATTTGGAATACAACATTCGCCGTGTTATTGCCGATATACGGCCGCAAATGTTCGGAAAAGTCATCGAAAATTGGACGTCCAGATTGGACTACAACCGAGCCAGCCGTGGCGGTCATATGCCAGAAATCATATGTATATAAAAAGTAATGCCACAAGATTATCTTTCGAATAAAAAAAAAATCATGTCAATCGAATAATCCATCGTTGTTTTATTGCAACTTAAAGTTCTATACCTCTAAAAAAAATACCCGTTATAAACATAGTAATAGTCGTCCAATTTTTCTAAAATTTAATTCAAAATTCAGAACAGTTAAAAAATTTCCAAGAGCATAAGGTAATATGTCAAAAAACACCTAAGTTATAAATTTTTATCAATTATTCAATACGACATGGCTAGATCGACTCGTCTAGTCATGCTGAATATATATACTTTATAGGGTCGGAAACGTCTCCTTCACTGCGCACACTGGGCGCCTAGAACAAAAAGCCTGCCAAAATTGTTTTTTTTAGATTTTCCAAAATGTTGAAATGCAACTTTAAAAACAATTGAATTCTCCATACGAATAAAAAAAGTGATCTGTGATGAATGGTTCTCCCACTACAGATTTTCGAAGTTGATTTTTCGAAATAGAATTTTAGCCAATAAGAAGAAATAGTATTTTTGTACATCTTTCTGGAAGCGCCTAAGGGCCTAAGTTGTATATGTAACGATTGAAATTTTAAGAGCAACCAATTCTTAGAATATTGCAAAAAAAAATTTTGTGTGAATAATTACTATTTTTTTAAAAATTTTTAAAAGTGGTCCAAGAAATGTGTGTTTTTTGGATATTCTTGGACGTAAAGTAGTGTTACACCCTAGTCCCCGCTTTCAATCTTTTTAAAAAAAAAAGGTTAGATATTTAACTACAAATTCTGAAAAAATTAGCCTGCCCTTTTGTGCCTCTTCTGAGAAAACCGCGGTTAAAGTTAGCAAGAAATGTTCGTAAGTTGAATAATCGCCAGCCCTGGTTTTTCCGCGCGCACTTACAACAAGAATCCCTAGTTTAATTACTAGTCTGCGGTTTCCCATTACTTTTGTTTATCTTTCGCGGCAAAAATAATTCAACAGTTATTTTTTCTAATCCAATCTTTATCCAATTATAATAGGAAGTAAAGCCGGAGGTATTTCTATTGTGTTCCTGTCATCAAATATATTCTTATTTATATGGTGTATTCGGGTATTCTGTTCGTAAAACATCAAACCAGTATGTGTTTAATAGATTGCTTGTCAGCTAGGTTCCCATAATTTCTAACTATTTTAAAACTCGTAAAAAAACATAAAAAGTTCCAGAGTCCGCTCTAGCTCTTATGATCTAAAACCTAATTTATACGCAATTTTTTTTTTGAAAATATGCAATATATCCTTGGCCGATTATATGACAGCTATAAGAAATCACTAACCAATTAAAAAAAATTCTAAACCTTGACTTAAATTGATAAATAATGACCTAATCCCGATTTACATGAAAAATATTGAAATAGAACCGAGGTATTCCCTTTTGTACTAACCTTTTATATGGCAGCTATAAGATATAGTTGACCGATTTGAATAATTTTTTTTTTCAAAAATCAAGTTAAATTAAAAAAAAATATTGGGAACCCTATAAGTAATTTATTTATATTTTTTTTTTCTTAAAAAAACACATTTTTTTTCTTAAGGGGGGACATTTGAGTAAACGGGCAAAAAAAAAACGGATTTTCAGGAATTTTGTTTGACCAAATGAAAAGACCAATCGAAAGTTTGTAAACTAGGTTTAATAATATTAGGTTCGAAGTACAAAATAAATTTTTTTCAAAAAAATCAAAAACAAAATGACGGCTCTGCAGCATTCTTCGTAGGCCCTTTTTGGTTGAAGAGGGTCCATGGCCGGAAAGCTATCGCCCGTAATTTTTGATCTAGAGGAAAAATACCAATTTTGTTAGTTTCTATACATCAACTGCTATCGACACACGTTGGATTTTTTCGATATATTCATTTTTTGCAAAATGGTGAGAGATTGAATAAAAGTGATGGAAAAAAACGTCACAGAAGTGTTAATAAACAAAAAGGACGCAATATAAAAAAAAATCCTACGTGTGTCGATAGACAAAAGTATTTTGAATATACTGTGAAAATTTCAGATCGATCGATTAAGATTTGTTCGAGTTATGTTTCCGGCAGTCTCAAAAAAAGTGGTTTCGAGAAAAACGCGTTTAAAGTTTTAAGGTGCCTGGGATATACATATGAGGCATCGCGGCAGAATGGAAAATTTCGATACTTAGATACATTTCCCGGACTCTATCTTTTGGTATGTTATTTTTAAGACCCTAAAGAATATTTTAAACAAAAAAAAATTTTTTGGATTTTTTAAAAATTTTACTCAGATGTCCCCCCTTAATAATTCCCTACAACAAAAAAATTTCATTAAAAAAATGTTTTTGTTTTTTTACATATTAAAATGTCTTTGACAGTACCTCACCAAAAGATATACGCAATAGGGCTCCGCTGATTTAAGGCAAGCTTTTGGCTTTTTCGCCCCACTGTGCTGCATTGCAAACTTCTGACTGAAATCATTATACCCTCTGCAAGGGTATAATAATAGTTAACATTGTCGTAACATTAACCAACATTTCTTCGACCATTACTCTGACCCGTAATCTTTAAAATTGTAAAATTAAATCGCTATTTAAGTGGACGTTCCATAAAAAAAAACACATCGTTGGGTTTGGGATTGAACCCGGTATTTTTTATTCGGAGTCAGAACCTCTACGCACTAGGCTAAATCGAACTGTTAAAAAACGGCTCTGCGAAATAAGTCCCCAAAAAAAAATGAAATAAGGCCCCTAAAATTGGGGAGTTTGGAACCAAGTCCAAACAAACCACACATTTACGATCGTCAGTTGTTGGTATCGGATTATTAGCGGCTTCCTCCTCATCTGGAAATACCTAAGAAGAAAAGGTTTAATTCTTAACACCCTCAACTTCTAAGAACTTATAAAAAGCAAAAAGTCTATAATATTACCTATAAGTATATATGAAATCATATTTATCATATAATCGCGCGATTTAAAAAAAAAATTCTCGCCTGCGGCGCAGCTTGACCTTTCCATCGTTAAGCATGTTAAATATTATATATTTATGAATTCATTAATATTCTATTTGTTTGGAAAGAATGCAGTTATTTACCTCCTCAAAATATTGAATATAAAAAACAAGTAAAGCAACCTTTTGGAACTATTTTAAAAGTTCCATCCATTAGAAATCTTCTATTCTGTGGAGGTATGTTTTCTAGTATTCCACTTATTATTTTTAAAGAGGAAAATATGCAAAAAGCTTGTTTTTCCTCCTCGAATATACAAGCGGTAAAGAATGGCAGTGGATTTGACATATCCTTGGTTAGACCAAAAGAAGTCCACACATGCTCAAAATTGAATGCCTCTATACCTTGCACTGGAAGTTGAGGTGAAGTAGTGAAGGTTTGGCTAGGTTATGATGTGATAGCTGTCAGGCGTTGCCTGGCACACTTAGACCTATTTAAGTCTGTCAAACAAGAAAAATGAAATAAGTCCCCAAAAATTGGGTTTGGGGACTTATTGCATTTGAAATAGGTCCCCAATTTTTGTTCCCCAAAAAATGAAATACCTCCCCAAAATGACATCTAAAATCGTTGTTGTTGTCCCCATAAAAATTTTTGGGGCCTTATTTCATTTTTTTTTGGGACCTATTTCTTGGGGACTTATTTCGCAGAGCCTTAAGGGGGGACATCTGAGCAAATGGCTGGAAAGCTAACGTCCTTAATTTTAGATCTAGATTTTTGATCTACATTTTGTTAGTTTCTATACATCAACAGCTATCGACACACGTAGGATTTTTGCGATATATTGATTTTTTGCAAAATGGTGAGTGATTGAAAAAAACGTCACAAAATTGTTGATAAAAAAAAGTAAGCAATATACGTGTGTCGATAGACATAGGTATTTTGAATATACTGTCAAAATTTCAGATCGATCGATTAAGATTTGTTCGAGTTATGTTTCCGGCAGTCTCAAACAAAAGTGGTTTCGAGAAAATCGCGTTTAAAGTTTTAAGATGCCTGGGATATGCATATGAGGCATCGCCGTATAATGTAAAATTTCGACACTTAGACACGTTTGTCGGACTCTATCTTTTGGTATGTTATTTTTAAGACCCTAAAGAATATTTTAAGCAAAAAAAATTTCTGGATTTTTTTAAAATTTTACTCAGATGTCCCCCCTTAAAAAACATGTAATAAACTTATATTTGATTAAGCTTGCCGATTAGGAAAATACTTTCGTTAGCCATAATTTATTAAAAAGTCGTTTGAAATCTGACAAGAAATGGAATGGAGTAAATTCCTATTTTCACACGTAATTTTTAGGGAAATTTTAGGGCCATTGCGCACCGCCTAAACGTTGAAATAAAATTGTTCTGTTTTCGCATAAATTTATTGGACACTAAAACATATCATTTAAGATGCTGAGCTCCATTCAAATTTTCAGTATATTAATTTTTATATTTATTATATTTTTTATATTTGGCTTAATAAATACCGTTATTCTTTAATTTTTTTTAACTTTTTTCGATTGCAGCAAAGTTGCAAAGTTGGATGCAGTACGTCATTGAGGGCACCACAATTGTTTTAAACAGCAACACTTTGTTAGCCAGGCTGAGCTTGCTCGTTGATTTGAGCATCCAGTTGAGCTTCCAGTAGCGCGACATGTAGCGCGACATGTAGCGGCTATTTTTGTTGTGTGCTGCTTCCAGGTGAGCTGTTTTTTTCTGTGCGCCTGGTAGAGACGTATTTAATCTCATTACTTAAAGTGGTAATTATTAATAATTATAGTATATTAGTTTTTGTTGTAAACATTCAATTTATTTATTATTAGAAATACATATAAACGTTAGAAATAATATTTTCTTAAAACTTTTGATTCACGACGACTTCTCGCGGGCTCGAACCTGGGCTACTATGTGTCAGAGACGGACGGCCTAGCCGCTGGGCCATGGAACCGATTTTTCTAGTACGGCCAAACGGGTAACTAGACTTGCAAGTTTTTCGGTCCGGAAAATAAATTCTTAATGAACAGCGTTCTCAATTTCTGAACGATTGTGCTATAATCTAAAGCCAATCGTTCAAAGCTCAACACTTTTTTGTGACGCGTTCATAATTTTACCCAAAAGTCATGAACGGATTGTTCGTAAATCATGAAAAATGTTCTTGATTTTTTTTTCGTTTTTTTTTTCTTTATTTCTTTGCTCTTTCTCTTCTTTGTTTATGTTTTTTCTTACTTTTTTTATTTAGGAAACATTAATAATTTTTTCCTCTTCTTTCTCAATTTTTTAGGAAATATAATAATTCTCTTTTCAGCATATTTATTTGAGAGTTTGTAAAAATATCGATATCGCACAAAATAAAAATAAATTTTATTTGAAACAATAATTTTTGGTATTTTTTACTGATTTTTAGAAAGAAAATGTTCTGGAAATAAGAAATATCCTTTCTAACTTTAAGAAAAGCACTTTCTAGATTTTAGGAAAACTTCTGAAATGTATGGCAATTTTTTCTTGGTTTTAGAAAAATATTTGTACTTTTTAGAACATTTTTTCTATATTTAAGAAAAATCGTTTCTAAAATGTATGGAGAATCGCCATCGACTTAAATCCATGGCGAATTTCTTAATTTAATAGCGATTTCGAGCTGTTTTTTTTTTGAGTGTGGAAGAGAATATTTGTCAAATGAGATGATAGATTACACTGTGTTACAAAATTAATTCTTATAAGAGTTACCTCTAGGGATGCTTTTTTTTTGAATTCGTTTCGAATTCCCAAAATAAACTGTGTTCTCCAAAAAAATTCCCCGACGCAAGGATTCTGAGAAAAGGACATCCAAAGTTGGAAAAATGCTAGAAATGGCCACCGTTTTGTGTGTTTTACAGCCAAATGTAAATTTTTTGGTTTTCTTGTTCTGAATCTGTCACTAACGTAACAAAATTTATCAGGCGGCATATTTTTTTTAAATCGAAATATAAATATGAAATATAAGTGACAGATTTGATAAAACAGTGTGGCTAAATATTTTTCAACAATTGCTTTCCATCGTGGCGCCCTCTACGTGAATGAAAATGTGTTCATTTGACATCTATTTTATAGAGCATACTATAAAATAGACTGTAGTTTTTGGCTATGTCGCAATTTAGTTATATCTCTCTTTAAAAAAATCTTAAAATTATTCTGAGTAATTTTTGTGAAAGTTAATGAGTGGCACTTTTAAAATACTTTGACAGCAAAACAAACCATGAATCCGTTTGCCTGTAAAACACATGGAACGGTGGCCATTTTTAGCATTTTTCCAACTTTTGAGGTCTGTTGGGGTAATTACCTGGTAAGGGTTATACCGATCAAGGATTATGGGGCTCGAAAGACCGAATTCTAACCCACACAAGCCACTGTCGTTGTAGACGTCGAAGGATCCGTTTGAAGGAAACACCTGTTATATGCTGATCACTTTATTTAAGATCTTTTGCAATATATTTGAGCTTTTGCGCTCGTCCACTAGTTTACTTCAAGAATTTTTTACGCAAGTGGCGTCTCTTTTTGCCGACTAGAGTTACCGTCTTTCATTCGGTGATACATGCGTTATTTCCATAACAGTTTAGTATTTTTCTTACATAAGACAACGACATAGCATCAACATTTCAAATTCAAATTAATATAATGCATCAACATCCTCCTCCCAAGTATTGGAGTCGTGGAAAATTAGGTATAGACGACGGCAATACTTAGAGTTTACAATGTATCTGTTCTTACATCTAGTTTAATTATAAATATGGTCTTTAATTTTTACATCAACAATTCTCACACGCCCATCATTTGATGGATACGTTTTGACAATTATGCCTTTTGGCCAAACATTTCTAGGAAGGTCGGATTCCATTAACAAAACTACATCACCTTCTTTTAAAACATTACTGTCTTTGGTCCATTTACGACTGCTTAGTAGAAATTGTCTATATTCTTTTTTCCATTTCAACCAAAAAATGTCTGCAAGTCTCTGTGACGATTTCCACATATTTAATAGTCTCAAATCACCATTATTTGTGTCAGTGTAAAAGGATTCGCGATAATTAGAACCAATTAACAAATCATTTGGCGTTAATGGTTCCGACATGGAGTCTGAAGGAACAATCAAAAGTGGTCTACTGTTAATCATAAACTCGATCTCACAAAACAAAGTTTTCAAAGTGTACTCTCTAGGATATCTCTCTTTTAGTAGAACTCCTAAATATTTCTTGACTGACTGTATGAGCCTCTCCCAGGCTCCTCCCATGTGAGGGGACAATGGCGGGTTAAAGTACCAAGTGCAACCTTTAGTGGTTAAAAACTGAGTAAACTTGTCATTTGGCCACTGTTCCATGATTTCTTTTATGTCCTTGTCAGCGCGTCTGAAATTGGTTCCGTTGTCTGAATATAATTCTGTCGGAAATCCTCGCCTACAACCAAATTGTCTAAATACATGCATAAACGCATTGCAGGATAGGTCTTCAGCAATCTCAAGATGAACTTCTCGTGTTGCCATGCATGTGAAAATAACACCCTAACGCTTTACATGACTTCTATTTTGTGTAACTTCTATAGGCCCAAAATAATCAATACCTACTTTCAAAAAGGCTCTTTCGGTTGGCTTTATACGGCAACTTGGAAGCTGACCCATTAAAGGGGGTTGCGGCCTGGCTTTTTTGTTTTTACATTGCTGACAATTTCGAATGATGTTCCTTACTGTACTTCTACATTTTGTAATACAAAACCTTTGGCGAATGTTGGCAATTACAGTTTCGGTTCCCATATGACAATTTTCGACGTGATAGTACTGAACGAGTAATTTAGTGATTGGATGATCTCTGCTTAAGATAATCGGATTTTTAGAGTCGATATTCATCTCCTCTTCACTTAAATTATTTAGTCTGCCTCTAAGTCTTAGTAGATTGTCGTTAGATAAAAATAGGGGTAGACTATACAGACTGCTTGAAGTTGATACAGGTTCATTACATTTAAGTTTTCCAATTTCCTGATAATAACTGTCTTGTTGTATGCTAAGAAAGATTAATTTTTCCGCTTTGAAAAGTTCTGTGGCTGTTAGCTCATTGTTGATAGATATTGTCAAATTTGGTCTTAGCTTTGTCAAGTATCTCAAAACCCATGCTGTTGTTCTTAAGAATCTCATCCAATTGGAGAACCTTGAGACGTCCGGTAAAGTAAATGACTGCTTTTGAATGGTAGTGAGATTCACGAACTCTTTATCGCCATCATCAGAACTGTCTGGACTTAGAGAGATTTTACTTAATGGCCACTGATCTTGATTTTTTCTAAGGAATGGCGGTCCTGTCAGCCATAACTCATTTGATGAGAAGTCAAAGGATGAGATCTTTGTTGCTTTATCAGCGGGGTTCAGTTTTGAGGGTACATGTCGCCATTCACTTGAATTTGTCAATTCTTGTATCTCTCCCAAGCGCTGAGCCACAAAAGTCTTGAACCTTTTGCTGCTCGTTTTCAGCCAGTATAAGACTATCTCCGAATCTGTCCACATGAAAGTTGAATCTATTCTGAGATTGAGTGTTTCTGTAATAGCTTTTCTTAGCCTAGCTCCTAGTAAGGTTCCTTGAAGCTCTAGTCTAGGAATTGACATTGGTTTAAGTGGCGCTACTCGCGACTTAGCTGAAATCGGGGTGGTTTCTATTTGGCTGTTACATTGGAAGCGTAAGTACGCGCAAGATGCGTATGCGTATTTTGATGCATCGCAAAATATATGTAACTGAACATTACAATGACTTATGATAAGTGTAGTCAACTGCCTTGGGATGTAAAAATCGTTTATTTTATTCAAGCTGCTACACAATGCCTTCCATATTTGAAATTGATCGTCTGTAATGTAGTCGTCCCAATGGATTCCGCTATCCCAAATGGCTTGTAGAAGGATTTTATTTGATATCAAAAGGTTTGAAAGAAACCCTAAGGGATCAAAAATGGACATAGTTATTTTTAATATTTCTCGCTTAGTTGGTCGTCTGAGATTGTTAAGAAGTTCAAAATGGGACTTAGAAAACTTTAAATTGTATGTGAATATGTCTTTTTTGTGATCCCAAATTAAACCTAGAACTCTCTCTTCGGTTAAATTCTTTTCTGTGACTTGTTTCGACGGATTGTTGTCTGTTATTTGATTTAAAACTTCTGGAGAATTAGATATCCAATTTCGCATGTCGAATCCACCTGCCTTGTGTACATATGTTACGTCCTTGATTAATTTTACGGCTGTACTAATGTCTGGAGCTCCAACCAAATAGTCATCCATGTAATGTTTTGTTACTATGTCCTTACAGGCTTGGTCATAGTCATTTTGAAAATCTAAGGCGTTTCTGTTTCTGACCTGTTGGGCGATACTTGGGCTACATTTAGCGCCAAAGAATAGAACTTGTATTTCGTACACGTCAGGTTCGGATTGTCGGTTGTCGCCTCGCCATAGGATTCTTTGTGCGCAACGGTCTGACTCCTGTACTCTTATTTGGAGAAACATCTCTTTGATATCTCCGACGAATGCAATTTTGTGTTCTCGAAAATTCATTAGAACTGTTGACAATTGGCTATATAGATCTGGACCTGGCAAAAGGAAATCATTAAGACAATAACCATGGCTTTTGGAGGCCGCGTCGAAAACTATTTGTTTGGTTTGTCTGTTTGTCTGGCTTGTTGCTATTTAGAACTCCAAAGTGTGGCAAATAGTAGGTCAGGGGAGTGATATTAGTTTTCTCAGCAGAAGTCAATTTCCTCATATACCCATTTTGTATGTAGGAGTCAAAAGTTTGTTTATATTTCTTGCCGTACTCCGGGTTTTTGTCCATTTTTCTTTCGCATAACAACAATCTAGAGTATGCATTTTTGTAACTTTCAGGTAGTTTAATGTTGTCACTTTTCCAAAATAGACCACATTGAAATCTGTCATCGATTCGTTTGAGGATTTTGTCAACAATTTCCAAGCATCTTCTGTCGTCAAGTGATGTCGGAAAGTCATGAGGTGTTAATAACTCATTCTCAATGGACCAATAGGATTTAACCAGATTGTGTAGAATGTCCAGGTCATCGTTACGGTTGTCGTAACCTACGCAATTAAATACATTTTTTTTTTTTTTTTACATATATGCTTTATTTATTGAATCTTCTTTATAATGAGACTAACAATAAGTATAACAAATCTTAATAATATAACTTAAATTACAGTCATGTTGACTGAATCTGGACTAACGGGCCCTAATATTTATAGCTGGGCTGGCAGGTCGTTTCGATGTAGACGAGATCGGTCTGAGACCCGTGTTAGGTTCCTTGCGAGATTATTTGGGTGCAGTGTAAGCTTATTATAGTAGGCCGCTTTCTGCTTTGATATTTCATCTTTAACCGGTGGTATGCCCAGATCCCTGTGGATGTTTTCGTTCCGAACATACCATGGTGCCCCAGTGATAGTTCGCAGGATTTTTGATTGTGAGCGCTGTATGATGTCAACGTTGCTGTTGCTCGCATTCCCCCACAGCTGGGAGCCGTAAGTCCAAATGGGTTTAAGGGTTGAGTTGTAGAGAAGAACTTTAAAGTCCAGACACAGGGGTGATCGAGAATTTATAATCCAGTGTAGGCTGCTAGCTTTCAGTTTGAGGTGTACTTTTTTGCATTCAATGTGCCTCCGCCAGGTTAGGCGCCTGTCGAGGTGTACGCCGAGATATGTTACATCGTTGGCTTGGGGGATCTGCGTATTATTCAAAGTTAACGGGGGGCACGATTGTCTATTAAGGGTAAACGTTATATGTTTACACTTTTGTTCATTAATTTTGATACGCCAGTCTGATAGCCATTTCTCGACTACCACTAAATGATCAGCTAGTTGAGCTGTTGCTCTAGTTGGGCATCTCGAGCGGCTTAGAATTGCGGTGTCGTCAGCAAATGTGGACGTGGTCAACCTATCGTTCGTAGGAATGTCTGCTGTGTATAGGACAAACAGGGTAGGGCCCAGTGCGCTACCTTGTGGGACTCCGGCTTCAATGTTATACTCGTTGGATGAGGTTGCATTGCATCTCACCTCGAAGACTCTGTGGTAGAGGTAAGACTCAAGTAACTTATGAGTGTTTTCTGGTAATAAATTTGTGATTTTATGCATAAGGCCTTCAAGCCACACTCGGTCGAATGCCTGAGAGACGTCGAGGAATATTCCCGATGTTCGAAGGCTGTACGGATTTCTGATGTTATCCGGTTGACTTGCTCGATGGTTCCGTGGCTTTCTCGAAACCCGAATTGATGTGCCGGAATTACGTTTTGTTCTCTTAAATATGGTGTTATGCGCGTGAGCAGGCATTTTTCTAGTAGTTTGGATAGGCACGGTAGTAAACTTATTGGCCTGTACGATGAGGGAATTGTGTGGTCTTTCCCAGGCTTCGGTATCATTATAACCACAGACTTTTTCCATTTTTTGGGGTAGTAGCCAAGTTTAGTGATCCCGTTAAATAGTTTGCATAAAACATCCACTGCGCAGTTTGGAAGTTCAATTATCATTTTTGGGGTTATTAGGTCGCCCCCTGGAGCCTTTTTCGGTTTTAGTTGCTTCCTGATGACATTAGCAATTTCAGGAGCTTGAAACAAAATCGGGTTAATTGCAATTTCAGAGCTAAGAGGCGGTAGTTGAAAAGAGTTTGTGGCGGCGTTTGGCTGAAATACGTTTTGTAGGTGCAAAGCAAATGTTTCGGCTCTGTCTTCGTCACTGCGGGCCCAAGTTCCCGAGGAGTTTCTAATAGGAGTGACTGATTCTATTGGAGAGCTTAAATTTGGGTGGGCTCTCCACAAGGGATGCTTTGTGCTGGTCGGCGACAGTCTCTCTATGTACCGGCGCTGCGCAAGCTCTTCTTCTTGCTTAAGGGTTTTGGTGAGTCTGCGGGTGGCTTCATTAAAGAGTTGCTTCGAGTGGGCCGATCTGCAAGATTGCCAAGCTCGTCGTAGGCGTCGTTTTTCCCGAACTAGTTGTTCGATTTGCAGATTAGTTTTGTAATGGCTGCTACGCCCAATTGTCTCTTCTGGTGTTGAGATTTTGGCTGCTGCCACGAGTACCGACTCCAGGGCAACAGCACAGAAGTCGATGTCATTCTCAGTGTCAAGCTGTGGTGTAAGCTCAATGTGGGAACTTACATACTTTTTATATTTTAGCCAGTTAGTTCTATGCGAGGTCAGCCTGGATGGGGCTTTGAAGAAGAGTTATTAAAACGGGCGAGTGATCCGATGATAAGTCCGATAGCGATTTGGCGCTTACTAAGTTTCTTGGGATGTTCTTGGTCACAGCGAAGTCAATTAAGTCCAGAAGTTTTCTGGGATCAGTTGGCCAGTATGTGGGGCTGCCAGGAGAGACATAGTCGAGTTTATTGCTCAAATTTATAATTGCTTTATAAAGTTGTCTTCCTTTAGGTGTCACGAGTCTTGATCCCCAGTGCGTGTGCTTGGCGTTGTAGTCTCCTCCTGCTAAAAAGCGATCTCCGAGTGAATTGTAGAAGTCCAAGAATTGCTCTTCAGTTATTGTAAAACGCGGTGGGCAATAGACAACGGCTATAGTGATACTGCCGTTGCCTGCTTGTAATTTTATAGATGTAGGCTGCAAATAATTTGTTGCAAACCTCTGGTGAAAGTGGTGATTTATGCGTTCCCTGATTAAGATTCCGGTTCCACCGTGGGCCTTGCCATCCGGATGATCTGTGCAGTATAAGGTATACCCTCTTATTTGGAAGTTGTATTTACTTGTTAGATGAGTTTCTGCCAGCAGCATTACATCTATTTGGTTTTCATTGAGGAATTGAGTTATTTCAAGTTTGTGCCGTGAAACGCCATTGGCATTCCACATGGATATTCGAAGGCAAGACATTTATTTAGATTGTTGGGATGTAAGCAAATTTATTAAAATGTTTTGGTTTTGCATAAGGTTTTGCATCGTTGTTTTCATGAAGGACATAAATTCCATCATACCCTGTTGTAAAGTCAGCATCATGGTTTCGATGTTGCTTGGTATTTGTCCAATAGGTTGCTGAGGTGTGATTATATTTTGCCCAGAGCATTGAGTTTGTGGGGTTCCCGTCTGGTTGCCAAGTCCTGATTTTAAGGCACTGGCGTATGAAACTTCCCCATTTGTGTTGAGGGGCCCAAATGAAGATCTGGCTGCTTTCGCAAAGAAGACATCAGGTGTTGTTTGGGATTGCACGTAGGCATTTTGTGCATTTTGTGCATTTTGCCTGTTGCAGCCGACTCTTCAGCTCTTTATAGACCGGGCAGCCTCGGTAGTTTGCGGGCAGCCTCGGTAGTTTCTCCACAGTTAGCGCATTTCTTCGTCTTTGGGTCTTCTTTGTTTGCAGGGCACGGCTCAGAGTTGTGGAAGCCTCCACAAGCTACGCAGACAGATCGAAGCCCGCAGTTGTTTCTGGTGTGTCCATACTCTTGGCAGTTTGTGCATTGCAGCGGACCATTTCGCTTATGCGGTTCTTCAACAGTAATCCTTCTATGCAACAGGAATTGCAGATTGTAATCGGGTGCACTTCATTCTTCTTCAAGGCTCTGCTTTCTGGCTCCAGTTCGACCTTAAAGAGTGGTTGCGGCTTTTTATTTCTGTTGAGAATATTAATAATGTTTTTTGCAAGAAATCCTTTTTCTTTCAGTGCCTCTACTATCTCATTTTTGGATACGTCGGGCTCTATGCCCTTTAGCACCACTTGCAAGCCCTTGCTACTCTTGAGCTGGTACGTGTAGTAGGGTTTCTTAGCCTCATCTAGGTATTTGGTTATAGCTCTGCATTGGTCTTCAGTTTTAGCTTGAAGCTTGGTTTCGTGTATATTCCCTTTGACAAGAGGTGTAACATAAAAGTTGTCATTCCCGACCAGCGCAACGATTTTCTTTACTAGGGCATTTGAGTTCTGTTCCCTTATGTAAATTGGTGGGGGCTTTGGCTTCTTTTGTACAGCCTGTCCAGTCTCGGATTGATTATTTTCAATATCAGACAACAGGGCGAATCTGTTACTAGATGCCCCTGGTTGTTCGTTGCCTTTATTGGGGCAATTTTGTTTTGGTTTATTTCCAACCATTTTATTTTGCGGGCTTAACTTTCGTTTGATTTGGATGTAGCGATCCATGCCAATCTGTATAGCCGGACCGACTTGTTGTTGTTTTGTATTGCCGTTATTGGCACTCGTACTTACAGTTGGCTTTGTAGTTTTATTCGGCTCTGCAGAAGTTGCTAACGCACTCGAAATCGCGTTGTTGATTACGGAGACCGTTGATGTTGTTGTTGCAGTGGTTGCGGTTGCAGAAATTATCGAGGTCGCAGTGCTCGTGGCTGGTGAGTGAGTCGAAGCTGGGGGTGGGGTTCTAGACTGCAAGCTCCATGAAGTGGGAGTTGGAGTTAGTAGGGCGGAAGAACAAGACCGTGCCCTCGCACTGTCAATGGTCAGTAGGGCTGAGTTGCTCTTTGAAGAAGCTCTCTCTACTTCTACATCACTGGTTGAGAAATAAGAGACATAACTGTTTCTCTGGTCTACGGAGCTTCTACGCTCAGTTTTTGAATCGCCGCTCATTGAGCTATTAGTCGTGGCACTTCTTAGTTTTTTTTTATAATAAATATGCACTAGTTTTTTACATAGCACCAATTATTATATATGTTTTTAATTTGTGTTTTTAGCAATAGATTGCCTTTATTACACTACTCCAGTATTTGTAGGTTTTTGTTTTTTCACTTTTGACTGATTTTTTTTCCGGAGCTCGCGCAAAACACGTCTGCACTCTCCGGGCGTTGTGACTTAATGATTAAATACATGGCATGAATAATTTCTATCTGGAATTTCTCTAATCATTCCCACTGTTCCATGTACAACCCAACCCAGCGCCGTTTTGCTCGCGACAGGTCCTTGAAATGATTGATATTTCAATTTCCGAGATACTATGATTGACCAATTGTCTTGACCAATCAAAATCTTTGGATGCGCATTTTGGTAGGACCAAAAGGAAAAGTCTTTCAAAAACTCGTAGGTCTCAGACATGTCGCTTATTGAAAGGGTTTGTAGGGGTAGATTTAGGCATGATACGGTCTTAACTTTTCGAAGAGTAAATACTTTGGAAGTCTGTTTTTTACCTCGGATACCCACACTAACTACCTTTGAGTTCGCTTGTTCATATACCTCGTTATTTGTCCACTGCATCTTTAAAGGACTAGTCGGTCCTTCTAGTTGTAGGTCAGTCGCTAGTTGTTCATCGATCAATGAAATTGTCGAGGCTTCGTCAAGTAAAGCGTATGTCTCGATTGCTTTTTGTGGACCTATTAGTTTGACTGGAATGACCTTTAGTAAAACTTTGTTACAACCGAAATTAATGTTGCAGTTCATGTCGGGAATTGTCTTGTTTTGGTCATAATTACTAGGCATATCAAGGGAAGCGCTTGCTGTGTTGTCTTTGTCTTTATGCAACAAAAAATTATGGTTAAACTTACAATTTGCTGCCCTACAAGTCTTTTTGCGTTTGCAGTCTTTCATAATGTGATTTCTACCCAGACAAGATATACATAACTTATTGTGAGATGTGAATTCCCAACGCTTGTCGACACTCAAGGATTTAAATTTTGGACAATCTGTTATGTGATGATCAGTAGACTTGCAAAAGTTACAATAGTATTTGGATTTTTCAAATGTCTTGACTGGACTTGAGACTGTTAGTGTTGTGTCTTTTGATTTATTCTGACCGAATCCGAGCAATGTCGCTGCTTTTATGGTTTGACCTAACCATTCTTGAAATAGTATAATCTTCGGATCGTCAGACTTTATTTTTTGAAAATGTTTTATGAATGAGATTCTTTGAGAAACCTGAATTTTTTCTAGAACTTCCTCAAACAGCAAATTGTTACGAATCTGATCAATATCATTGAAGGACAGTAAAGTTTGAATGAGATTTGTAATCATATCATAAAAAGTGATTAGTCTGTCTTATTTATCCTCTTTGATTACAGGAAAAGCTCTAATTTTATCTATCATCATTTTCACGACATGACTACAGTCTCCGAATCGATTTCTTAATATGTCAATTATCTCATTTACATTTTGTGGCACTAATAGAAGTGACTGTACACATTCTTTGGCTCGACCTGTCAGTGCTTTTCGCAAGCGATTGATGTTTTCGTAGTCGGTGAATTTACACACTTGAGAACTGTTCTCATACTCGGCAATAAATATTGGCCATTCTAAAGGGTCACCACTGAATCAAGGAAGTTCCTGTTTAATTGTTTGCCTAGCCATAAAACTAACAATAGCATTTGAATTGATGTCATCAGGCTGATCTGTTTGCTTTCGTTGAGAAGATTTAACCCACTCACGTGTCCTGGTGCCGTTGTTGTACTCATCGCCGATGTTGTCATCTTGGTCGTCTTGGCTGCTGTTGCCATCTTCAATTTCTGTCATTTGCATCTGCATCTCCAGTTCCAACTGTTTCTCCTCGAACTCAAGCTGCATCCGTTTAGCTTTCAGCTCTTGTTGCTTCTGTAGATGCTCCATTTGAAGTTGAAGTTTTTGAGCTTTAACGGATCGTTGAGATTGGTGGCTCCGGTTAGACTGTGCATCTTCGTCCCACCTTTCTGGAACTTTCTGCGTTGATGCTGCGCCTCGCATAACCGTTGCCATTGAAATCTCCAGTAGATTCGCCGCAGAGGTTCCTGGTCGCGGTGTGTCCTCTATTTCCCTGGGCGTATCGTCGTCATTCTTCTGCATCTTGAAACGTTTCTTAGGCATCTTTTTGAGGTTGTGTTTGTCCAGTTCCAAATTTTACCGGTACACACACACTAGTCGTCGTCAATGTATGTGTGAAGACACGCTCTTGCAAATTGCACTTGCAAAATTTTGGCTGGTGAAATTGCGATCTAGTTTCGCGTAATCCATGTGCCGTTCAGGAGGCTAAGAAGGACCATTTTTTGGGGTAATTACCTGGTAAGGGTTATACCGATCAAGGATTATGGGGCTCGAAAGACCATTTGTTGGGGTAATTACCTGGTAAGGGTTATACCGATCAAGGATTATGGGGCTCGAAAGACCGAATTCTAACCCACACAAGCCACTGTCGTTGTAGACGTCGAAGGATCCGTTTGAAGAAAACACCTGTTATATGCTGATCACTTTATTTAAGATCTTTTGCAATATATTTGAGCTTTTGCGCTCGTCCACTAGTTTACTTCAAGAATTTTTTACGCAAGTGGCGTCTCTTTTTGCCGACTAGAGTTACCGTCTTTCATTCGGTGATACATGCGATATTTCCATAACAGTTTAGTATTTTTCTTACATAAGACAACGACATAGCATCAACATTTCAAATTCAAATTAATATAATGCATCAACAAGGTCCTTTGCTCAGAATCCTTCCGTCGGGGAACTTTTTTGAGGACGCAGTTTAGTTTGGGTATTCGAAACGAATTCAAAGTAGTAGCATCCATCGAGGTAAATTTTTGTTGTAACATAGTGTTATTGTAGTGAAAAAGGTAAAGTTACTATTTAACGGTTCCACATACACCGCAGTTAAATGGAGTTTCAGAACGCATGATTAGATCCATAACTGAAAGGTCTAGAGCACTGTGACACCAGTTTACAAAAAAAAATTGATAAAATACGCACTTCATGAAACTATGATTTTCCGTTAAAATAAAATACTCATTTTACAGGTGAGATGTACCTTTCACCTGTAAAATGAGTATTTTATGACAAAAATCGGTTTACCACAACTCGATTTAGAAATTAAAAAAGGGCAAAAAACGTTTTTTACACTTAAAAAAAAAACTGTACCATACAAAAAATTAAAAGTGCCCTTTTCTTACTCAGGGAGATGTACCTTAACTGAAAATTACAGTTTCATGAAGTGCGTATTTCATCAATTTTTATACCCGTTACTCGTAGAGTAAAAGGG
Organism: Drosophila mimetica; assembly: GCA_037075245.1. Classification (NCBI taxonomy): domain Eukaryota; kingdom Metazoa; phylum Arthropoda; class Insecta; order Diptera; family Drosophilidae; genus Drosophila; species Drosophila mimetica. The sequence goes on along the minus strand of JBAMCH010000007.1, from coordinate 26,880,094 downwards.
TATATTAGATTCGTGCAAAAGTATGTAACAGGTAGAAGGAAGCTTTTTCGACCATATAAAGTATATATATTCTTGATCAGGATCACTAGCCGAGTCGATCTAGCCATGTCCGTCTGTCCGTCCATCCGTCGGTATGAACGCTGAAATCTCGGAAACTATAAAAGCTAGAAGATTGAGATTTGGCATGCAGATTCTAGGGGTTAATACGCAGCGCAAGTTTTTCACGCCGATGTGCCACGCCCCCTCTAACGCCCACAAATCGCGAAAAACTGTGGCACCCGTCTGTATGAACGCTGAGATCTCGGAAACTATAAAAGCTAAAAGATTACCCCCTCCCCCCTAACGCCCACAAACCGCGAAAAGCTGTGGCGCCCACAGTTTTAAAGCTAGAGCAAAAGTGTAAACGCCATTTTGTTTGGGTTATAAACGCCTACGGAAATGTAGAATTTTTAAATCGTCCCACTCAGTAAAAAGTTATAATCAAATTTTGAAATGGCCGGTAGATGAAGCCACTTTGAAGCGGCTGCTTGGCTTGCCCTGCTTGAGACTGCTTGCTTTAGCTGAGTAACGGGTATTTGATAGTCGAGGCACTCGACTATAGCGTTCCCTCTTGTTTTTTGTAAACCCGTGTAATTAATAGAGCTCCAAGTAGGGCGATTTAGGATAAGAGAACTCCATTTGAAATGTGGCACAACAGAAAGCCACATATTTAAAGATATTTGGTTCAACAGTGTATGTGCATGATAAAATACGGAAAAGAAAATGTAATGACAAATCATTAAAATGTATACTGGTTGGTTATTTTTTTATTTTGTGGTAAATGACTCATACACTCAAAAAATCATTTTTTCCTACATTTTAGAAAATTGCCATAAAATGAAAATTTTTCTTATTTTAAGAACATTTTCTACTTTTCAGAAATTTTTTTCTTAAATCTTGGAAAAACTTTTCTTATGGCGATTTCGCCATTAAATTTAGAAAAAATTTACTTCAGACCTTTCTAGAATCTAGAAAGTCGCTTTAAACCCACGGTAAATTTTTCTAAAATTAAAAAATTTTTCTGAATAAAAAACAATACTTTTCTTAAAAAGAGAAAAGTGGAAATAGGAAATTGCCATACATTTTAGAAAATGACTTTTCACTCATTTATTGTTTTTATTCTTTCTATGAATAAGAAGAAGACATGAGGCTAGTCCGCGGCGCGTTGCAACGACAATTTTTGTGTATGTATGTATGAATGTATATATATGTAGATGTTTATTTGTGTATGTGATCGAGAATTTTCTTTCGGGAAATGCAGCCGAGAATGTTGCCGGCTTTGCACTGTTTCTTGAGCCCTTGTAGTCAGTTTGGAATAGGCATTCAAAGTAAAAAGTTGTGTTGAACCTGTGCATTTAATTAAGGTACAGTGCGAACCCTTAAAAAAATAAATTTATACAAATACATAAATAGGTAAGTTATTGAAATAATATTAATATGTAACATTTCAGGGTGTATATAAAATTGGTAAGTGTGTAAAAATTTCCAGTATATAAATTTTTATATTAATAATATTTTTATACATTTTGCTTAATAAATTGTTTGGCTCAAATACGCTTATTCTTTAATTACACGGGTTTACAAAAAAAAATTGATGAAATACGCACTTTATGAAACTGTGATTTTCGGTTAAGGTACATCTCCCTGAGTAAGAAATGGGCACTTTCAATTTTTTGTATGGTACAGTTTTTTTTTAAGTGTAAAAAAGTTTTTTGCACTTTTTAATTTCTAACTCAAGTTGTGGTAAACCGATTTAGGCTATCAAAGACTCATTTTACAGGTAAAAGAATGACCTTTAACTTTCTTATGCACAGCATTGAGTTCCTTTCATTGGTTTAGAAGCTACACTTCGTCAAAGCTGAAAAAGTTGGAAAAAATGCAAAAAAAGCTGGCATAAATGGCTACTTTAAAAATACACGCCTAAAAAACGAAATTATTTTTATAGCCTATATGGTTAGATGGTACTTCGACAAAAAAAAACAAGCTAATGATCGTTACTATCCGCCAGTAAATTTTTTTGAAATGAATTCTTTAAGCTCGGAACAACGTTGGTTTTTTGGCCGTTTTCAGCTGTTAACTGAGGTTAACAGGACTCTAACAGGGCTGTAATACACCTTTTTTCCAACTGAAATAATCTATATAAAATCGAACCTTTGGTTGTTAATTGAGTTGATGGTCTTATTAGTTTGCTTAAAGATGTATCTTTAAGTAGAAGTTATAAAAATAATTTCGGTTTTTAGGCGTGTATTTTTAAAGTAGCCATTTATGCCAGCTTTTTTGCATTTTTTCCAACTTTTTTAGCTTTGACGAAGTGTAGCTTCTAAACCAATGAATTGAACTCAATGCTGTGTATTAGAAAGTTAAAGGGCATTCTTTTACCTGTAAAACGAGTCTTTGGTAGACCAAATCGGTTTACGACAACTTGAGTTAGAAATTAGAGAAGTGCAAAAAACGTTTTTTACACTTTAAAAAAAAACTGTACCATACAAAAAATTAAAAGTGCCCATTTCTTACTCAGAGAAATGTACCTTAACCGAAAATCATAGTTTCATGAAGTGCGTATTTCATCAATTTTTTTTTGTAAACTGGTGTTATTATTAATTTTTTCGATTACAGAAAATAGTTTAATATCAGGTATTGTTCTAGGTAATTTATCGGTAAGTAAAAATATTAATGTTTTAATATATAAAAAAATTATACATTTTTTCTTAATTTCTTTTCTTTTTCTCTTTTTTGTTTTCTTTTTTATTTAGAAAACATAATAATTTTTTTCTCTTCTTTCTTATTTTTTTGGAAATATAATAATTCTCTTTTCAGCATATTTATTTGAGAGTTTGTAAACATATCGATCTCGCACAAAATAAAAACGAATTTTATTTGGAAAAATTATTTGTGGTATTTTAAGAAATAAGAAATATCCTTTCTAACTTTAAGAAAAGTACTTTCTACATTTTAGGAAAATTTCTGAAATATATGTCAAATTTTTCTTAGTTTTAGAAAAATATTTCTACTTTTTAGAAAATGTTTTCTATATTTAAGAAAAATCCTTTCTAAAATGTATGGAGAATCGCCATCGACTTAAATCCATGGCGAATTTCTTAATTTAATGGCGATTTCGGGCTGTTTTTTTTTGAGTGTAGTTTCAGAATGAAAGTATGGAATTGGTAGAAAGTATTCAGAATGATTGTATGAATAATCTACAATTGTCTCCTGAAGTTAATTCAGAAGCGGAGGAGTCAAATATCCCGAATGAGAGTACGGATGGAAAATCTGATAATTTTGAATCAGATAAACAGCCTAGTGAGACAACTACTTGCAAAAATGCCGATCCAATTGTAACAATTGGTGAAGAATTGCCTAGTATGCAATTAAAAGTAGATGAAATTGAAGTCAGAAGAAGTGAAAGATTAAAGGATAAGCCAAAAACATCATATCGGTTCTTAAACAATTGTTTAATGAATGCGCACACTTTTTGTGATGACATCCCAAGTAATTACAATGATATTAAAAATAGAACAGACAGAATTAAGTGGGAAGAAGCCGTAAAAGAAGAATTAGATTCGCATTTTTATAATAAAACTTGGACTTTAGTTGATCAGCCTCTGGATAAAAACATTGTTGATTGTAGGTGGGTTTTTACTATAAAAATTGATGAGAATGGCCAGCATATAAAATATAAGGCCAGATTGGTAGCTAGAGGATTCACTCAAGAGTATCTTTTAGATTATGATGAGACATTTGCTCCAGTTGCAAGAATATCTAGTTTCCGATTTATTCTATCCATAGCAAATCAATTCAATTTAAAAGTACACCATATGGATGTTAAGACTGCATTCCTAAATGGTATTTTGAAAGAGGAAATCTATATGAAGATTCCGGAGGGATTATCATATGAAGATGGTAAAGTCTGTAAATTAAATAAATCAATTTATGGATTGAAACAAGCGGCACGATGTTGGTTTGAGACATTTAAAAATGTTTTAAAAAGCATGGGCTTTAGTAATTCTGCCGTGGATAGATGTATCTATTTACTTGATCATGGGGATATCTTAAAAAACATATATGTGCTTTTATATGTAGATGATCTTGTAATTGCAACAAAGAGCAATGATACAATGACTAATTTTAAGACATTTCTAATGAGTAAATTTAGGATGACAGACTTATGTGAGATAATACACTTTATTGGAATAAAAGTAGAAAGGAAAGATGGTTGTCTGTATCTTAGTCAATCAGCATACATTAATAATATTTTAAAGAAGTTTAATATGGAAGAATGTCATGCAGTCAGTACACCACTTCAAACTAAGTTAAATTATGAAGCCTTAAAAAAAGATGAAGAATGTAATGCGCCATGCCGAAATCTGATTGGGTGTTTGATGTACCTAATGTTATGTACCCGTCCTGATCTAAGTACAGCAATTCGGATATTAAGTAGATATACAAACAAAAAAATTCACAATTATGGCAAAATCTTAAAAGGGTTTTAAGATATCTAAAGGGCACTGTCGATCTAAAATTAACATTCATTAAAAATGAAGATTTTTATGACACAATTATTGGATTTGTTGATTCTGGGCAGGAAGTTAAACTGATAAAAAAAACATATTGACATTAAGTACCATTTCTCAAGAGAACAAATTGAAAATAAACTAATTGTTTTCGAATATATTCCCACAAAACACCAAGTGGCAGATGTCCTCACAAAGCCGTTGTCCGCTGCTAGATTCTTGACCGTAAAGCCTAGTACTCAGTACGACGAAAACTGCTAGCTAACCATAGGAGTAAGCGAGAGGCAAATATTCAGGTAAGGCCTTTAGCTGGGACTTTTTTCCACCGCAGTACTCACTTGAGCTAGGAATATCCAATTTAGCGGATGAATATCGATGAATGATATTCAAAAAATGCCAGATTTGATCTTTGGCACAGAAACGGTGTGGCAATAGGGGAGAGGTCTGTAGGTTGGGACGGTCTGTAAGTTGGGACACTCCATTTTCTCAACATTTTTCCACTAAACAAATTTTTTTTATTTTAGTCCTTTTTAGTGACAAAACTTTTGGGGAAAAAGCCAGGCTCTAGCCAGATTTAAGCTGTGAGAGTCGTGTACCATTTTTCACCTTATCTGTTAACAAATTAAAAAAGAATCAGATTAATTTGACAATCAGAAAAAAAGTTATTCACTTTTTTCAAAAACTACCCATTTTGTGTAAGTTTGGACACTGTGAGCGTCTAAGTTGAGACACCCGTTTTGCATACAAAAAGGAATCAGCCCAACAGAGGTCGCTTTCTGCATAGAACATTTCTCTCAAATTAGGGAAAATGTGATCGTTCAAAGAGCATTTTGGATGTATTTGTTTTTTGATCAAAGTTCTTTAGAAATGGACGGGAAATAAGTTAAAACGAACTAAAATTGATTAAATTAACATAAATAAATAGTTTTTTAAGTTTAGAGTACTTTTGGTGTGGGTTTATTCATTTTTAAAATTGTCCTAACTTACAGACCTATTTTTCAAAATGTCGTTAAAAAAAATTATTTTAGTTTTCCCTAAGAAAAAAAAAAAAATTTTTTATTGTTTTTCTTGAAGTTAAAAGACTAGCCTTTTGATTGGTATCTAATGCGTGAAGTTTCATAAGCGATTGTCGAAATGGCAGATTAAAAACAAAAGGTGTACCAACCTACAGACCTCTCCCCTAACAAATTAAAAATAGAAGAAAAAACCAGGGACCGTAAATAATGATTATTTTCGCTATTTTTAAATGAATAAATCATACACTTCCAATCAACATAGAACAAGCCTGACTAGCACGTTTTTATCCTTTAAGGATACACTATAAATATCCTTGATGATTTTTAATTTTTAATTGTTATATTTATTCTTTTATTGTTAAACATTATTTTTGAGGAAAAAAAATAAAAATCACAAATAATCATTATTTTTGAGCAAAAAAAATAAAACTCAAAAATAATGATTATTCGTGATTTTTATTTTTTTCGCTCAAAATAAAACTCACAAATCAACAACTTTTGATCCTTAAAGGATATTGCCAATATTGTCCTATGACCTTATAAAGGGGCCCTAGAGCAACAATTGACAACAACAACAACAACAAAACGTATTTTACCTGTGTTTGTTGAAATTATTTAATATAAGGTCGAGCGAGTCGCTGTCAAAATTGTTATTCCTAAAATTAATTAAAAATTATAAAAATACATAAATGCATAATAAATTGAAAATGTATGTACCTAATTGTTCTCCTGGTTGATCATTATGATGATTATCATTATCATTATTATCATTGTTTTTGTAATTGTGTATATCTGCTGCTGCTGTTCTGTATGTAACAGTTGACCTTATATTAAATAATTTCAACAAACACAGGTAAAATACGTTTTGTTGTTGTTGTTGTTGTTGTTGTCAATTGTTGCTCTAGAGTCCCTTTATAAGGTCATAGGACAATATTGGCAATATCCTTAAAGGATCAAGAGTTGTTGCTTGGTGAGTTTTATTTTGAGCGAAAAAAATAAAAATCACGAATAATCATTATTTTTGAGTTGTATTTTTTTTTTGCTTAAAAATAATGATTATTTGTGATTTTTATTTTTTTGCTCAAAAATAATAATTAGTCTTGATTTAAAAAATTAAAAATCGATAAGTAATCATTACAAACTAATTTTTAAAATATTAATTATAATGATTACGGTCCCTGGAAAAAACACACATCTCGGCAGCTGAGCGAAGCACAGGCGTGCCACAGGCACCAAAAGCATAAGCGGAGCAGCAGCAGTGCGTGAATGGCAAGTGGGTCAAGCAGGAGCTACGGACTTTGGACCTGAAGTGGAGAGATCCGGTGGGCAGAGCGAAACAGGGAAATATAAGCCCGGCTCATTTTGGGAATAATTAGTCCGCCTCAGCTCAAGACAAAAGGGATCAAAATTCTGAAGTTGCCTAGAAGGAGCGTTAAAAACAACTTTCGAGAGTAGCTCAGGACAGTCGATACCACCATTCACCAAATCAAAGATAAAGCAAAAGGCCAGGATATTTCTACGATGCGCAAGGGATGGTAGACGAACAAGCTTGCATTGCTGGTGATAAGAAGGAACAGGGTCTAACAATCTTAGCGGCAATAGAGCAAATTTCAAAAATTGTTTCTGTAGCCGCTCTATTCTATTTCCATGAGTGCTAGTAAAGGGATTCCATATAAGAGCGGCATATTCTAGCTTCGATCGGACAAATGCAAAGTAAAGCGCAAGTCTGGTGTAGGGATCAGTGAATAGCGATGCGTTCCTTTTCACAAATCCAAACATGGCATAGGCTCTGGGCAAGATGTAATCAAACCTCACATCATTAATGAAAATAATAAACAGCAGAGGTCCCATAGCACTCCCCTGAGGGAGGCCCGAGGTTGCCAAATAGGAATCAGAGAAATTTCCATTAATATTCACTCTGTAAAGACGATTGTGTAAATATAATTTTATCCAATTTAGTAATGCCGAATGTATACCCAAGCGAGCTAGTTTTGCCAGTAGGGCACTGTGGCTAACTTTGTCAAAGGCTTTCGCAAAGTCAGTGTATATAGCATCAACCTGAGATCGCTTATTAAATGCATGAACGCAATAGTTGCTGAAAACGGCAAGGTTAGTCGTGGTTGACCGACCTGCTACAAAACCATGCTGAGAAGTGCTTATATATGTTTTAGCAAGAAATGATAATTTATGGGCAATAATGCGCTCGAAGAGTTTAGCGATATTACTTATCTTTGCTATAAGCCTGTAATTGGCATTGTTATTCTTCGGCCCTGATATTAAGATTGGAGTCACGGATGCGACCTTCCATCTTTCCGCAAAGTGTCCACTAGAAAGTGATTTGTCAAAAATAATTTTTAGTGGTACGCAAGCACCTCTATACAATGTTTCAGAAAGTAAGCCGGAATCCCATCACAGTCCGGAGTGTAAGAATCATCAACGTCTTCAACGACCTTATGAATATTCTCTTCCAGCACGATTAAACTACCTAAATTCAATAGAGGAGTAATCGCATTTAAGGTTTGAGAATCATTCCAGGCTCCTGTTGGCTCCTGTTGGCTGAAAATTATCTTTGAAATATGACGCAAAAAGATTTGCAGTTTCTATATTTGAATGCCAAGATAAATTCCCTAGGAACAATGCAGATGGTACTGAAGAACTTTTTTCCTTTGAATTTATAAATCGCCAACAAGAGTTGGGATTACTTTTTAGTCCGATCTCAACATCCGCTATATATTTATTGTAAAGAAATTTATTTAGAAATTCAAACTCACGTTTGTGCTGCAAGTGTCTATGCCAATCATAAGGATCGTGTGTAATCAAAAACCTCTTATAGAATTTATTTCTCAGATTTTTAAGCGTTTTTAAACCTTTTGTATACCAAGGCAATTTGAATGAACTTTGGACCCTTTCTCGAGCTTTGTTCTTAATAATGTTTAAAATCAGGGAATAAAACCAGAACCAGAACCGGAACCGATAACCGAAATAAACCGATACCTAATAGAGAACCGGAACCGGTACCGAGACCAAAATAAAAATTTAATTTCTAACCGATTACCTTATTGCTGGTACCGGTACGGTTTTGGTACTCATTTACTAAATTCTTTAACTCATTTACTCATTTATTAAATTAAAAAATACCCATATGTATGTATCAGCTCCCACTTTCCGCTAATCGACTTCTCTCCGTCCCTTTTTAGCAGACCTACTGGTGATGTAAGAAAATATCGCTGTAGCAGAAATATTCTTTGTCTACCCAAGTTGAAAATCTGTAATTTTTGGCGCCATTTAACGCGTATTTTTTTTAAGAAGCTAGTAACCCTATTTCTTCTTAGAAATAAAAAGTTAAAATCCAATTAAAATCTTATTATGTATACTTTATATCAAAAAATCAAATGAATTTTAATGATCACATGAATCATTTTAAAGTATTAAATGAAATTTTTTTAAACTGTATCGGTACGTACCGGTACCAGAACCGGAACCAAAACATCAATACCAAAATATAACCGTTTACCGAATAAGCAGATTCGGTATGGGACCAGTACCGGAACCAGATCCGAAATAAGATTCGGTTTGATTCCCTGTTTAAAATAATTACTAAACAAGAGGGAAATCTATAGTCGAATGCCTCGACTATCAAATACCCCTTACTCAGATAAAGCAAGCAGTCTCAAGCAGGGCAAACCAATCATCATTTTGGATCATTTTGGTCAATCAATATGTATTGAAGAAACGAATACACATTCCTTGTCCCGTTAATCTAGTTTCAAAACTGTGGGTGCCGTTAAAGGAGGCGTGGCACATACATCTAGAATCTGCATGCCAAATCTCAATCTTCTAGCTTTTATAGTTTCCGAGATCTCAGCGTTCATACAAACGGGTGCCACAGTTTTTCCCGGTTTGTGGGCGTTAGAGGGGGCGTGGCACATCGGCGTGAAAAACTTGCTCTGCGTATTAACCCCTAGAATCTGCATGCCAAGTCCCAATGGAAAATGATGAGTGCTCCTCTCCAGAGAGCGTTTGACGAATGTCGCGCAAAACAGAGGACGACAACTCCAGCTGATGTTGTTGTTGACGAATTCCAATATTTGACATCTACACCATTTTTGACTAAAGGCTTGCAGATTATGGTAGGGGTATCCACGTCTAGCTTATTTGCAACATATCCACTCACAGAATCAGATTTTACATGAGCTACCAATATGAAGAAATTTATTAATCGGCACAACGTTGAGTTGTTCACAACTAGCAGCTTGACCAACTATTTGTCTCTTATAGGGTCTTCCCACAGAGAGCCATCCACCATCCACCATCCACCATCCGTTGAACGGATGGTCCATAAGGTTTTGCCGTTCCGAAAATTTTCCAGTTAGTTCCCCGTTAAAATTTGACGGACTTTGACGGGCTCTTTTATGCGATAGTTGGCCGATGATTTTTCGGTGCAACTCTGAATTCTTCCTCCTGACTGTGAAAATCGGAACGTTGACTACGAAATCATATTCAAACCAATGGCGGGAAAAAATTTAAAAATGTTTAAGCTTGTTGATTTTTGGAAATTCATTATTAATATTTAGTTTGTTGTAAGCTAAAAGGGCATTGCAAGCCAATTATTATGTGTGAGCCAAAATTTAAGCTATTCTGGGACCGAAAACATTATTTTTTGCTGATAAGATTCAAAACAAATTGTGCAATACTTAAATAATCACCAATTTTAGTTACAAGTGTAGTATATACTACTTTAAAGTTTAATATTGCTTTAAATGACCAAACAGCACACAATTGGTTTTGCTTACATTTTTGCTCTATTAATATTGGCTAGACAGTGGCGTAGTAAGAACGTAGTGTGGGGGTTTTGGAGGTTAGGCTTCCCCCCGTCAGCAATTTGTATGCAGATTTGTTGTAGGATATGCTCTAACATTGGATATATGTTTTAAACTATTATCGTATGCTATTTATTTTTTTTATTCTACAATAAGATTAGGAGAACAACATTATACAACTGTTTTCCCGAGTTAAGACGCCCCTTTAATAATTTTGACATGAGCAACTGCTCTTCAAGTCAGCTGTTATCGGATGGTGGAAGGTGGATGGTGGATTTACATCTACACCATTTTTGACTAAAGGCTTGCAGATTATGGTAGGGGTATCCACGTCTAGCTTATTTGCAACATATCCACTCACAGAATCAGATTTTACATGAGCTACCAATATGTAGAAATTTATTAATCGGCACAACGTTGAGTTGGTCACAACTAGCAGCTTGACCAACTATTTGTCTCTTATAGGGTCTTCCCACAGAGAGCCATCCACCATCCACCATCCGTTGAACGGATGGTCCATAAGGTTTTGCCGTTCCGAAAATTTTCCAGTTAGTTCCCCGTTAAAATTTGACGGACTTTGACGGGCTCTTTTATGCGATAGTTGGCCGATGATTTTTCGGTGCAACTCTGAATTCTTCCTCCTGACTGTGAAAATCAGAACGTTGACTACGAAATCATATTCAAACCAATGGCGGGAAAAAATTTAAAAATGTTTAAGCTTGTTGATTTTTGGAAATTCATTATTAATATTTAGTTTGTTGTAAGCTAAAAGGGCATTGCAAGCCAATTATTATGTGTGAGCCAAAATTTAAGCTATTCTGGGACCGAAAACATTATTTTTTGCTGATAAGATTCAAAACAAATTGTGCAATACTTAAATAATCACCAATTTTAGTTACAAGTGTAGTATATACTACTTTAAAGTTTAATATTGCTTTAAATGACCAAACAGCACACAATTGGTTTTGCTTACATTTTTGCTCTATTAATATTGGCTAGACAGTGGCGTAGTAAGAACGTAGTGTGGGGGTTTTGGAGGTTAGGCTTCCCCCCGTCAGCAATTTGTATGCAGATTTGTTGTAGGATATGCTCTAACATTGGATATATGTTTTAAACTATTATCGTATGCTATTTATTTTTTTTTATTCTACAATAAGATTAGGAGAACAACATTATACAACTGTTTTCCCGAGTTAAGACGCCCCTTTAATAATTTTGACATGAGCAACTGCTCTTCAAGTCAGCTGTTATCGGATGGTGGAAGGTGGATGGTGGATGGAAGCTCTGTGGGAACACGAATTTCACATTTGTCAAAAATTCCAACCGTTTCACACGGATGGACTCTATGGGAAGAGGCTATAATTCCTGTTATTCTTTGCGTGGGGCTTGGCGGCAGTAGAAACTGGTGCGGGGGGAACCAGGTCTGCATGGTTTTGAGTCGTGTATTCCCGGAGCGGCGTGCGTCCGAATCCCGAGTTAAACGAGCCAGAAGGGAAATCGGTCGATCGTTGGTGGCCTTAAGTGGAGAACTCCAGTAAAGCCCCGCGGTTGAGTCGTCTAGTCCCGGATGGGCGTATGACCAAGATCCCGAGTACCAGAGGACACGCTACGTCCAGCCGCGCAGCCAGCATACACACAAAAAAAATTCGATAAGAAACGTAGGTCAATTTTACATTTTTTAAGATCAATTTTAACTTGATATGGACCCGTGAAAAATTGATCTGGTCAAAAATTTAAAAATGATATTTTGGTAATATCATTTTTACATTAAAAGAAGATCAATTTTTTGAAAATGCTTAAGCGTAAATTTGACAGCTAGGAAGACAGATAGGCAGACAGAAAGACAGACAGACAGAAAGACATACAGACAGACAGAAATACATACATATAGACGGAAAGACAGCCAGACAGAAAGACATACACACATACATACAGACGGAAAGACAGTCAGACAGAAAGACATACCCACATACATACACTCCGCGTTCGAATTCAAGTGACAAATATTTGACAAAACCTTATACTAGTGCGAGCGAGAAAACATGCTTAAAGCCCGCCAGTTCGAATTTCGAATCTTTCTTTCTCGTTTCAACTCACGTCATTTTGCTCTCCATATGGCGCATTGCTCTCTTTTTCGAAGTGAGAGAGTCTTCGAGAGAGAAAATTCGGCAAAGTGACCTTAATTAATGTAAATTTGATGAGTATTTCTTGTAAAAACGATAAGGCTATAAATTACATGCCTTTTACATTGGCCATATCGAATTTACGGGAACGGGCTTTTTTTTGTGTGTACCCAGAAGCAGAGCGGACATCGTCAGCCAGCCAACGCGTCACGACAGATCGAACTACGAGGAAACGTCACGGACGATAAGCCAAGGGGTGAAGCTAGGGCGGAATGTTCGTTTACACTAGGCGTTGAAGCGAAGTGAAGCGCTCGGCAGCATCCCTGCGTAACTTGGACTGCCAGTACGATCTGAGTTAAACACTAATGGGACCGTCCGGGACAGAGCCAGGGACAGGCGGCGGTGTATCAAAAGGAGAGATTCCTGGAGATCGCGGCTTTTAAACCCGTGCATTTGATCTTCTGGCGAGTATAGGGCGCTACGAGTAGTCGTCGATCCCACGCGTCCGAGACGAGCAACGACAAGCGTCGTCAGGGAGTTTCAAGCGTCTTCAGGGAGCTTCAGCGCCTTCAGGGAGCTTTAAGGATCTTCGAGGGAACTACAGGGATCTACAGAGCCGGAGCAACCAAGCCAACCCGTGAGTTCTGAGCTTTCTCTCTGATCTACTGGGCGGTCACGTTTATTATAAATTTTGTGGGACGAACACACAACGAGCAGACCTAACAAATCAGTTCGTTACACATTGGGTATATGTTTTAAATTATTATCGTATGCTAATTATTTTTTTTATTCTACAATAAGATTAGGAGAACAACATTATCCAACTGTTTTCCCGAGTTGAGAACCCCCTTTAATTATTTTGACAGGGGCAACTGCTCTTCAAGTCAGCTGTTATTGGATGGTGAATGGGGGCTCTGTGGGAACACGAATTTCACATCTGTCAAAAATCCCAACCGTTTCACACGGATGGACTCTATGGGAAGAGGTTTTGACGTTCCGAAAATGTTCCAGTTAGTTCCCCGTTAAAATTTAACAAACTTTGACGGGCTATTTTATGCGAGTTAGGCAATGTTTTCTCGGTGCAGCTCTGAATTTTTCCTTTTAACTGTGAGAACTGGAACGTTGACTACGGAAACATATTAAAACCAATGGTGGGAAAAAATTAAGAAATGTTTAAGCTTATTGATTTTTGGTAATTCATTATTTAGTTTCTTGTTAGCAGAAAGGCCACGCAAAAAAACTGTTATAGTTGGGAAACATTAATGTTTGCTGAGAAGATTCAGAACATATTGTGCAATACTTAAATAATCACAAATATAAGTTAAAAGTGTGGTATATACTCCTACAAAGTTCCATTTTGCTTTTAATGACCAAAAAGCACTCAATTGGATTCGTTACACAATTACAATTTTTCAATATTTATATTGGTTAGACAGTGTCGTAGTAAGAGCGGAGCGGGGGGGGGTACTAGAGGTTAGGCCCTCCCCCGTCCGCAATTTGTATGCAGACTTCTTGTAGGAAATATTATACTATTGCAGATATGTTTTAAACTATTATCGTATGCTATTTATTTTTTATTCTACAATTAGATTATGGAAACAACAATATAAATCGGTTTTCAAAAAGTTGAAACCCGCTTTCTTTATTTTGAAATGAGCAACTGCTCTTCAAGTCAGCTGTTATCGGATATGGATTGAGTTCTGAAACCGTTTCACACGGATGGACTCTATAGGAAGAGGCTATTAAATATGTGAGTCAAATTAGCGTCAGTGACTTTAGCGGCGATTGTGGAACGGTGGAATGAGGAACACGGGGCCAATTTTTATTTTTTGATTTCTGGGGCTTTTGGGGCCAAATCGAACAATTTAAATGCAAAATTGTTTAAAATGAAATTATCTTTCGATCTAGGTAATTTGTGAGTCTGAACGATTTTCGGAAGTATGAAAAAAATGCAGTCAAAAAATCAGGTCCCCACATTTTGGAGAATATCTCCACTCGCAGAGCGTGCTCCACAATGTGCGCAAGCTCACCTTAACGGTCTTCTTTTGAAGGACATATGAGGAAAATTGCATCAAAAAATTATAGTCAGTTTTTGAGAAAATCAGTTAACAGTGGACCAACCTCTTAATCCTCCCATACAAAAAAGTCCTTAAAAATCAATTTATCCATCACATTTTTCACAGAGCGTGTGCCACAATTCCGAGTTTATAGGATGACGGGGGGTTAATTAAGCTATGTTCCTGGAAAATTTTATTAAAAAATTATCGTCAGTTTTCCAGAAAATCGCCTAACAGTGTTTGAATTTTGAACGGATATTAGAATACCGCCAATTCCAGTACAGGAACCATGGCCAGCTATGACATGAAACGCATTATCCGACAGTACAACCGACTTACAAATTAAATATCGACGCTAACTTAAATTAATTATTTTTGCCTCTCACAGAGCGTGCTCCATGTTGCACGGTATCCCAAAAAATCAGAAATTTAATGAACTAATTATAGTAAAAGTTTCATTAAATTATTATCGTCAGTTTACGAGATATTTATTCAACAGTTCAGCGGCATGGGGGAATGCCGCCAATGGCCATTGGGTGCGCCATGTTTTCGACGCTAACTTAAAAATAATTATATTGTCTTTCACAGAGCGTGCTCCATGTTGCACAAAAAATCAGAAATTAAATTAACTAACTACAGTAAAAGTTTCATTAAATTATTATCGTCAGTTTTCGAGATATTTGACAACTGTTTGGCTGTATGGGGAAATACCCCTAATGGCCATCGGGTGTCTTATTATTTTGACGCTAACTTAAAAATAATTAATTTTCCTTTCACAGAGCGTGCTCCATGTTGCACGGTATCCCAAAAAATCAGAAATTAAATTTACTAACTACATTAAAAGTTTCATTAAATGATTACACTGGACAACAAAATGGACTTTATTAAAATGTGCAGGCCTATGCGCATTAAATTGTGTTAATATAGACGTATATAAGCATATCTGCATACTTAGTTTTCGATTTTAATGGGTGGTATTTGTGAAATCGCGGTTTGAAAAAATAGCAACATTTAATGTTTTGATATAAGATATCTTCGAGGGTATGTACTCAATTGTATTAAAATATATCCACAAAAATTGCTTAGATGCTTTTCTACATAATTGCATCTAAGGTTCTATCATAATTTGAGTCAATCAAAGCCTATAAGCCATTTAAGTAATTTGTTCACCTCTATTCACAACCAATTTGATGCAGTGAATAGGTTTAAAAAAATACAAGGAAAAATATGTGCCTTAAAATATTGCACAGATATCTAGAGGCGTCTTTACCCGAATTTTTTAGATAAACATCAGCCTTGTACGTTGAAGGATGGAATTTGTAGAATTTTTTCCATAAGATCGCCTGTGTTATTTGTTGAGCCTAGTACTCAGTACGACGTAAACTGCTAGCTAGCCATAGGAGTAAGCGAGAGGCAAATAGTTAGCTAACGCATTTAGCTGGGACCTTTTTCCACCGCAGTACTCAGATGAGCTATTCTTAGCTTAGTCGTAAGTAAATACCAAAAAATACAAGATTTAGCGCATGAATATCGATGAACGATATTCAAAGAATGCCATATTTGATCTTTGGCTTGTGGGTGTTTGGTGTTTGTACAGAAGCGGTGTGGCAATAACAAATTAAAAATGAAAGGAAAAACACAAAAACTGCTGAAATAATGCCTGCAGGAGTTTCAGCAATACAAATCGCCATGCCAACAGCAAATTTAAAGCTTTGCGACCTGGGTTTTCAACATTTTGTAATATTTTAAAATTGGCGCCAATTGATTTCATTGCTCTGTTCGGGTGAACTCGAAAAACTTCGGCCACACTACAAATAAAAAAATGTTTCGTCTAGTGAAACTCTTAGCCGATCTGAGTAGTAGGCTTCATCGTACATAGGAATTCATCCGCTAAATCTGTATTTTTTTGGTATTTACTTACGATATTCTTAGCTCATCTGAGTACTGCGGTGGAAAAAAGTCCCAGCTAAATGCGTTAGCTAACTATTTGCCTCTCGCTTACTGCTATGGCTAGCTAGCAGTTTACGTCGTACTGAGTACTAGGCTCAACAAATAACACAGGCCGACCAAATTTTGCATGTGTCGGTGTCTAGGCCTGCCACCATTTTATTTCGATAAATGAGCCTGTTCTGAGCACAATTTGGCACTACGGCTATAGTCCATTAGCTCTGGTTAAGACAATCAGTCATTAATTTAAGACAATCACAGCCTCTTTGCCTTTGTACATATGTGTAGAAATAAAAAGAAATAACAAATTTTATTCAAAAGAAAATGATTGATTACCTTTGGCATAAAAATGGAAAACCTAGATTTTTTAATAAACGTTGAAAATATCGATGTTCCCAAACACAGTTAAGGAAATCATATTTAATAAATACATTCCATTAACATAACCCTTCAGAATTATATATATGTACATATGTTTTTTTATTTTAAATCATCTTACATACGTATGTTGCCGACAGCACTGCTGCATTCCCACATCACACAAATCGATAACAATTTCATCGGGAATCATCGTTCATCTTCATAAACACAGCACGACAACTCACATTTATATTTGTTATTAACAATTGCTAAAGCAGTGTCTTGAGATTTCATTTCCCTGGTGGCTTTTTCGTTTTAATACGGGACGACCAAAGAAATCCTAATTTATTTCGGTCTGGAAGTGACTTAATACTCAAAATAGAAATAATATATTTGCGATGCATTTAGCCAAAATTGGATTGTAGCAGCCACCCGAAAGAACAGAAAACCAACGCAGATCCCCGAGCCGCAGCCACATGGATACCAAGTCCAACGATGACTCGGCTGGCAGTGACTCGCTGGACAAATCTATGCAAATGTGTGCGATGGTGGAGACGATGGCGACAGTAGACGTAGACTCAAGTGCGGACGCAATGCCCTCGCCCGGGGATCTGAAGAACTGCAGCAGGAATTCCGCTGCGGAATCGATTAGCAAGGGGGCGAAATCGGGAACAGAGGAGGGACCTAGGGAGGAGGCGGATCACAAGACTGAAGTTGTGTCGGGGTCGAGTGGCGGGGGCGACAGTCCGCAGAGCAGCCAATCTCCGCCAGATAATCCGACCAACAGCTCGCCCACCTCCTCATCCTGCACTGCCTTCGAGAAGAAAGTCAAGCTAATATCGCAGAACCTCAAGGAAACCACGCTGGCCGAGAGTTCCGGAGCCTCAGTATCTGCATCCACGTCCGCTTCCAGCAGCAGCAGCATGCTAGAGTCGCAGACGCCCTCCAACAATTCCACCACAGATACCATTGACTCTTGCGCGTCGTCCGTTCGTGTGAAAAAGGTGCGCTTCCATCCGGACGTAAAGGAGAACGACGGCGGGAATTGGGTTAAGAAGAAGCGACGCTCCACGGAGACCAGGCGAGCCTCCTCGCCTAGCGGCGCCAACTGTGACGGCATGGAGCTGGACGGCGAGGCCGAGGAGGAGGAGTACGAGGACAATGACGACGAAGAGGTGGAGGAGCCGGAGGAGGAGTTCGACCTGGCCAAGACGATTGCCGAGGCGGAAGACTACCTTAAACAGCACCCGTTGACGTTTGTGCAGCGTGTAGAGCAGAACGGTGAGCGGCTGCAGGACGGACTGCTCAGTATCGAGGACATTCTGAACGAGGTCGGTGAGGAGGTGGTCACCGAGTACAACGACGAGGACTTCTTCAGGCGCATCAAGCCAGAGAACGGCATTGAACGTATTCTGGGCAAGGAGACTAAGGCGGGCAAGGTAAGATTCTGTTGGAATTCTGAATTCTCCCCCAAAAACTCAAGTTAATAACCGAAATCTTACAGGTTGAATTCCTCTTGCGAACCGAGAACCAGGGCGGGCTGTTTTGGGAATCGGAGGAGTTTATTAAGCGAACGTGTCCCTCGCTGCTCAAGGCCTACGAAAAGAATCGCGAGCGACGTCAACAGCGTTTGGTTAGTATCAAATCAATCTGTAAACATTTCCAGTGACAGCTTATAACTTTAAAACTGGCATTTTACAGATGCACCATGTCGCCAAACGGCAGAGTCTGCGACAGCGATACACGGATTTCTAGTAGCGGCTACATGTGTATTAGGTTCTTAATTAGGTTCCACATAATTGTAACATTTTTGTAAAATGAAGTAAATGATTTTCTTTTGTTGAACAAAAATAACCAAATATGCTGTATATTTAATTTAAATGTTGATTTAAATTGCACTTCACATTGCGAACGATTTCAGCCATTAAATCTCAAAAAAGTGTTTCCCAAAGCTGTTGTACGGGAATTGCGGAAATAAAGAGTTAATAAGGACGGAAGCTAACTTCGGCAAGCCGAAGTTTTAATACCCTTGCAGACTTCCCGAATGAAAACTTGAATAGAATAGCAACATAAATAAATAAACATCAAATTATTTTATTATTAAAAAAAAACTTTTTTTTTATTTTTTCACCCTATATTTCCTATGGGAGCTATAGGATATAGACGTCCAATCGTCACTCGCTTTTACCGTGATCAAGGAAGGCGTAAAAGAATAAGATTTGGAAAGATTCATGTCAAAAGCTCTTACACTGAGCGAAATATCTTCATTTTTTGAAAGCTATATCCGATTGTTCCCATGGGAGCTATAGGGTATAGACGTCCGATCGGGTGGTTCTCAAACTTGATTTGCGTAAACATGTTTTAGGACGACTGAAACGTCTCCTTCACTGCGTTACAAACTTCTGACCAAAATTATAATACCCTCTGTAAGGGTATAATAAGCCTTATAGGGTCTTCCCACAGAGAGCCATCCACCATCCACCATCCGTTGAACGGATGGTCCATAAGGTTTTGCCGTTCCGAAAATTATCCAGTTAGTTCCCCGTTAAAATTTGACGGGCTTTGACGGGCTCTTTTATGCGATAGTTTGCCGATGATTTTTCGGTGCAACTCTGAATTCTTCCTCCTGACTGTGAAAATTGGAACGTTGACTACGAAATCATTTTCAAACCAATGGCGGGAAAAAATTTAAAAATGTTTAAGCTTGTTGATTTATGGAAATTCATTATTAATATTTAGTTTGTTGTAAGCGAAAAGGGCATTGCAAGCCAATTATTATGTGTGGGCCAAAATTTAAGCTATTCTGGGACCGAAAACATTATTTTTAGCTGAGAAGATTCAAAACATATTGTGCAATACTTAAATAATCACCAATTTTAGTTATAAGAGATGTATATACTCCTATAAAGTTTAATATAGCTTTAAATGCCCAAAAATGCACACAATTGGGTTTGTTTACATTTTGCACTATTAATATTGGCTAGACAGTGGCGTAGTAAGAACGGAGTGTGGGGGTACGGGGGTTAGGCTCTCCCCCGTCAGCAATTTGTATGCAGATTTGTTGCTCTAACATTGGATATATGTTTTAAACTATTATCGTATGCAATTTATTTTGTTTTATTCTACAATGAGATTAGGAGAACAACATTATACAACTGTTTTCCCCAGTTGAGACCCCCTTTAACTACTTTGACATGCGCCACTGCTCTTCAAGTCAGCTGTTATCGGATGGTGGAAGGTGGATGTTGGATGGAAGCTCTGTGGGAACACGAGTTTCACATTTGTCAAAAATCCCAACCGTTTCACACGGATGGACTCTATGGGAAGAGGCTATTAACAGTTTTAAGGAAACCATTACAATTATGTCGCTCCATTGAGGGTTAAATCAACTATCGCCGAGCGGTCCATCCCTAAGTGTGACCATTTGTATCACAAAAGAGGCTAGAGTGACCGTCGGGCAGACAAACTAAAACACAGTTCGACGACGGACGCGAACCAAAAAGTTAATAGTAATTTTATATGAGCTCGGTGTCACATTTGCCGAGCCCAGCGCGTCGCTAGTGATTCACTTGTGACCATATCTGACCGCCAACCGAGTGTTTCCACAAGATATAGGCAGCCGAGGGCCGATAACCCATCCTCTAATCGGAACAAAAGAGAAAATTTTTGCGTGGTCACCAGTCGCAGTTGGTTTGGGAATTGCCAAACAGAAATTCCGGGGCCCGTGCAGTAAAATGCAATAGTTAAGAGCCGGAACATAAACCATTCGTTTCGCAGCAGCAGGTGAAAGTTGAAGTCCAGGTAAGAACACCTACATGTGCGGTCCCGCCACCTCCGGGTTTCGCACTCTCACCCTTATTGCCCCGAATATATGTCTCGACTTGATGTACTTTATTCGCTTCCCGAAATGCGCAGATTACTTTTCAGGGAAGTGGGCCTGTTAACCACATATATGTGCATTCCCATATTCCCTGTCGATCGGCTTGCCCGTGCCCATTATATAAGGTTTTCCCAACAGATTCGCATATGTTATGATATTGTTTACTGCACTTGTTTAGGTGCAAGTACGCCCTGCTCGAGAAATCCCCTTCTATTAATAGTTGCAGCAGTGCATTTTTTGTCAACCTCGGGCGATCCACGTCCGATTTTGATGTTGATTTTGGTTTTGTGGCAGGTCAGTTGTCCTGGCCGCCAGGTATTTATGTATGTATGTATAAATACGAATGCTGCTAGTCCTCCTAGTGCGTAGTTGCTCACAAAGAGAAATCGCCAACGAATCCCATCCATCTGGTTCTGGTAAAGGCGGCATTGTCTCCTCTTGAACTTGACGTTGACGGCTGGACTTTGTTTTTTTTGTGTTTTTATTTGTCGACTGAGCGTGATTTTGTTTGGTTCATTAACCCACGTCATCTCCTCTCGTCTTGCAGGAGAAGAAGCGGCGGAAAAACTACGCCACAAACAAACAAAAACAGAGAGAGAAGAAAAACCATTTCGTCGTAGCAACTGCGCATTGTTTTGAAACGGTTTCGAGAAATGCCGGAAGAAGAGCCACCACAAAAGCCAATGGAGGAGGAAGAGGATGAGGAGCAGGATCAGGATCACGAGCAGGAGCACAAGCAAGATCATGAGCGGGATCAGCAGCCGCAGCTTCCGCAGGACGAAGTGCCAAGTCAGCAGCAGGAGCACAGACCCGAGGAGCAGCCACAACAGCTGGCGGAGGCAATTGTGGTCGCCGAATTAACCGCCGAAGAGGCAAGTACTTCTCATCCAGAAACCTTCCACAAAATGCTTGTAATCGGTGAAGCGATTACCTTAGAGAGAAATAACATTCATATAATCAATAATTTTTGTTATTGTAGACAACACATTGCTATTTGCTAGAATTAAATTGTACAATTATTATTAAATTACATTAATTTAACTGAAAAGCCTGTATAAATGACCCATTTTGTGATTTGCAAGTTATTAATAATTTATTATTTAATTTGTTACCAATATTGGCAATTATGAAATACATACATAGTTAAATTTGTTTAGGTAGAAGAATATATTCCTGATAGTACAAAACATTTACATATGTGGGCTACATAATTAGTTAGGATAAAACTTAATAACAAACTAACTATTCCATATCTTACAGATGCGCGCCCGTCGTCTTCGGACTTTGGCCGCCCGAAGTGGTATACAGAACGCCTTGGCGCCCCTAACACCAAGTCCTGAAAAGGCGCCCCGGAAGCAGACCAATGTATCTGGCGAATCCCGACTGGTGCGTGAGGCCACGCCCAGTGACAAGGAGGTGTCCCTGCCCACACCCAAGCTTACGTCCACACCTGTTCCCGCGCCTGCCTGGTCGGAGCTAAGCGGCAAACCGGATATGGATGTGGAGATGAAGTCGGTGGCCTCAACACCGGTGCAAGATGTGGAAATGACGCCAGCCCTTAGCCTGACAGTTACCGAGGGCACAAAGAAAAGTGTTCTACAAAGCTGCACGGTAGCCGCTGGAAATCAGGTTTTGTCCATTGAGTCTGTGGGCAGTCCAACCAAGAGTGCAGATGAGCAGAACGAGGCGCTGCTGTCCCGACTGCTAAATGCCACTTGGAATGAATACGGCAGCGGTTCCATCATCTGTGCCCATAGCGCCAGCTTCCTGGAGCAGCAGCCCAACCGCAGATTCGACTTTGAGTGCATTGTATCCAATGTCCTAATGGAAGCGGCATTAAAGATTTACAACGATGAGCTAAATGAGGATGAGAGCGGTTCAGCTCTGACAGACGATAAGGAATTCTCTTCCGCTAAGAAAATCAAATCAGATGATACGGAGGTGCAGGAGATTCTGGCCAATGCTGTAGCAACAAGTGGACCAGCCACCGAAGAAACAGCGGCCGGCGGAGCATCTGGTCCAATGGAGACGACGAGTAGCGAAGCAGGGGGTGCCTGCGTGGCTCCGCAGGTGCTTAGCATCGTAACCACTACCAAGCACAACGTGCTGCTTTATCTGATCCGTTGCTATCAGAACTATCAGACGGAATGCGCTCGAAAGACGTCCGTCACCCAGCCAGTCTTGCAACTGGCCTTCGAACATGTGATGCGAATGACCGTCTTGGTGCTTACCGATCGCATTCATCAGAATCTCAACGGCCACATGGATCAGTCGGCTCTTCTGGAGCTGATGTACACGGACAAGGTAAGCGAGTCCTTTCTCATCGACTTGATAGCCCACACGCACCAGGAACGCGATGCATTCGACGCCATTTTTAGTCAGGTACTCCGTGGCCTCTTCGCTGGAATGCAGCGCAACATTTGCACTTCTAAGATCAGTGTGCAGCAGATCGATTGGCTGGCCAAGCTAGTGGTCATCAAAGTGGGCAACGTTCGACCCATCGCTGACCTCGTGTCCAGGCAGCCGAACTTTCTGCCGCCCATCTGCACCAAGATCTGCGGACGGGAAATAGTAAAATGCAGCTTCCTGGGACCTTTCCTCTCAGTTTCGCTTTTCGCCGAGGAGAACGTCAAGTTTGCTGAGTTTAGCACTAAGAATAAGCTTGAAGATGCGGCGAGCTCCCGGTTACGATGGGTGAGTCTGTTTTATACAAAGGTTATAATTTAAAAAAACCATCTTATCTATATTGACTAGCTCAGAAAGAATAGTTTAAGGTTTATATAATTTCCTTTACAAAATGGTTTCTTTTATCAACCCAGGAGCTCCACTCAATGCGCACCCACATGCACGTTGTGTTTCACTCGTTATGTGTGAATGCCAGCAGCCGTCCCAAGACGATGGAGTATATCGCCAAAATTATACGACACAACGACCGCCGCGTGCAATTTGCCAGTGACGAAAAACTTTTGGCCAGGGACGGATTCGTCATTAACCTTATGAGCGTGCTGCAGCAGTTGTCGGTGAAGATCAAGCTGGACCGCGTTGAGCCAAATTTCCACTACTACAAGAACTCTCTTGTCAACATTGAGCAGGACACGAAGATTCGGTACAACGAAGAGGAATACCGCAACTTCCTGTCCCGTGATTTTAGCCTGCCTGTGGAGAATGCCAACTTCCAGACGCAGTGTTGGTTTCTTACCCTTCAAGCCCATCACCTGGGCTACCTGCCCGCCATCCAGCGTTACCGCCAGAAGGTGCGCGCCATTAAGGAGCTGCAGAAGCTCATCGACGAGCTGGACCGCACCAAACCCCATTGGGTCAACTCCCGCTATGCTAATCGTAATAATCAGTTTAAGGAACGCTGGGAGAAGCAGCTGCGCAAGCTTAATCGGTGGGTATTTAGTTTGTATTCGAATCCATTAAGTTTTTAGGCTGCCTAAACGTTTAAAGTTTTGCTTGTATTATTATTGTTGTCTAGTCATTCAAATTTGGCCAGATTGCACAATAATTGTAACTCTTGATTTAATCCTAAACTTAATAACTTTAGCTCAAAAACCTGCAGCGAGATTACGCTCTTGGATCCCGCCCTGCTCCAGCGATGCACTGAATTCTACTCTACTGTCTGCGAATTCATGCTATACCAGTTCGAGGGACGCCCAATCGAGGGACCTTTCATCTCCAAGCTGCCCGTGCAGCAGCTGAAAGCAACAGATGCATTTTCCGCACTGCCCGAGTGGTACATTGACGACATAGCCGAGTTTATCCTGTTCACCATGCAGCACGCAAACGTAGACATCCGTCAGGGCATCGACCACTCTATTATCACCTGGCTGCTGACCTGCGTCTGTGCCTCTCACCTTATCAAGAATCCGTATGTCACTGCCAAACTGGTCGAGGTGATGTTCGTGTTCTCTCTTAAGCCAGCCAACTCGGTCAATACAGCGGTAACTTTCAATTTGAATATGATAAAAATGATACTAAATCTTTAATTGCGTGCTTCCAACAGATGTGGAATCACGAGCTGGCCCAGAACGCCCTGGTCAGCGCCCTGATGAGATTCTATGTGGATGTAGAGACAACGGGCCAAAGCACTGAGTTTTACGATAAGTTTACCATAAGGTAAGCATTGTAATAAACCCATATGAACTTCATCTTCATTGCCTATAACCATAGAGTATACATTATATAGAGAGTGCATGACTCTGATTTAGTTTTCGAACTATTGTCGGCAAGGGGAAAAGGGGGAACCCAGTCGGAAGTGGAACGCATCCAGAAGGGGTGATGGATAGCATCCGAAGCATCGATGCATGCATGCCCGATCGATGAACTTCTCATTTCCTTTTTACAGCATAGCGGGACACGCAGCTATCCGATTCAGCGCTCCTGGAGCGCTCCCTTTTCACGCATCGGGCATGGGTGGTTATTGTAATTTCAACTTCGGAAACGTTCGGGATTGGTTTCCATTTCTCCCTTTCAAAGGATGCGATCCAGAACGCATCTTTTGGAGTGCTTCTGGATGCGACTCCCACGAGTGAAAAGAATTAAATTAAATTATATTAAATTAAATTATACTAAACTAACCTACTTCTTCCCCTTCATCCTCAAAATTGTTGTCCTTGTCCGGACCTTTGTCTTTATTGGTCGTCGCCTTTCCTCGGTTAGCATCTTTATACACCCGGTTTTTTTTGCCAAGTCTTCGTGTCTATAGCCTTCCCTCTTTTGAGATTCTGCAAAATATAAAGTTTTAAAATTTGGTTAGACGAAATTGCAAAATTAACATCAACCAACTTAAACACTTACCGTTCATAACTCGGTTAAATGCTGCAAATGCTTACAGCTCCCGTAGTTCATCTGCAATATCAGTTCTGGGAAAGGGATAAAATAAATACACTTTTATT
The DNA here is from genome assembly GCA_037075245.1 of Drosophila mimetica. NCBI lineage: Eukaryota > Metazoa > Arthropoda > Insecta > Diptera > Drosophilidae > Drosophila > Drosophila mimetica. The sequence goes on along the minus strand of JBAMCH010000007.1, from coordinate 26,854,443 downwards.
TAGTTATGGTTATTTTACCTCGTTAAGAGGTATTATTTTTTATTACTTTATTACTTTGCTTATCACCGCACTATACTTACTTGGCACAGAAAAGCACAAAAGGTTTCTTTTTAAAGAACTATAAAACTATACTTTAAAAATAAACTACACTTAACTGGTCAAATTCCAGAGAAACTACGATTGCACAGACCGCTCCCTTTTTGCCTTCTAAAAGAAGCTATAGGGGAGTGATGAATTGGGTTGCATAAAGCATGCCTCCTGGATGCTGTCCAACATTGTATCGCATTTTTACTGTGGACAAAGATGCGATCCGGATGCATTCCGAACGCCGACTACTCCAAAACTTCCGACTGGGAAGGAGCTTGCTCTATTTTTAGATTTCGTTTATTGAGTACACAATGCATAAGTGTAAGTCAGCTTTGTGTGTATGTGTGCGAGAACGTGGCAAAACATTTTGGACAAAATTTTATTTTTTATATTTTGATAATCGAGGGCCAAGTTCATCGAGGGCCAAGATTTTTAGTTCGCGCAAATAATTTATCTGAAATATATTTAATATTTTATATTTTTTTAATATCTATCCGTTTAATATATGTAAGTGTTACCCGTTCATGTTCAAACTTTACTACAACTATACATAAAAGAGTGACCATCTTAAGCAAGCCGTTTAGCCGCTAAAGCTAAATAGAAAAAAACACAAACAAATAAAAAAATTCTCTTAAAAACCAAAACAAAAAAACTCCCAAGAACTCGAAATTCTACCGCAGGATTTGATCCCAGTACCGCTTAGATTGGTAGTCAGATGTCTTATCAACTAGGCCAAAAGGCAAGCAGGGACGCGACCGACTAGATTCCAACTAAAATCGATCCACCGCTAGAACCCGCCTTACAACAGACATTTTTGTATGACATGTCCTCTCTATATATTAATACTCTTTGCTATAACGTAACTTTGAATGAGCTATAAACATAATTATAATCTGCAGCTTTTAAAGACTTTATTCATATTGCAAATTTCTGTTTAGTATTTATTACCTAAAATTATAAAGTTCTAAGCCACTCCAAAAACACTGAGTTTATCTTTAAAAATAAAAGATTTTTTTATTTATTAGCAGAAATTCATTGTACCGATATAGGCCGATGTGAAACACTCCCCCTAATCAAAACTTTCTTTGAATACATTTCATGAATAAAAAAAAAACAAATAACATATTATCTTAATGCAGATATCATATTAGCCATCTGTTCAAATCCATGTGGGAGAATCCCATTCACCGGCAGGCCGTCATTTGTGAATCCCGTGTGGGCAATCAGTTTGTGAAATTTGTCAATATGTTGATGAACGATACTACTTTTTTGCTGGACGAGTGCTTGGAAAACCTGAAACGCATTCATCAGACCCAGCAGCTGCTATCGGATAAGGCGAATCTTAGCAAGATGAGTCCGGAGCAGCAACAGAGCCGACTCACCCAGCTGGCAACGGACGAACGCCAATGTCGCTCCTATTTGACACTGGCTCGAGAGACAGTCGATCTGTTTCATTATCTGACAGTGAGAATAGATAGGAAACGTCAATAAAACCCAGGATTGTAATCTTTTAATCTCTTGCAGAGCGACATTAAGGAGCCGTTCATGCGCGCCGAGCTTGTGGATCGGCTCAGTTCCATGCTAAATTTTAATCTGAAACAGCTGGCCGGGCCTAAGTGCAATGACCTCAAGGTCAAGAACCCGGCCAAATACGGCTGGGAGCCACGCAGTCTGCTGGCCCAGATCTTCGACATATATCTCCACTTGGACTGTGATAGATTCGCTGAGGCTCTGGCCGCCGATGAGCGCTCCTTCGACGTGCAAATCTGCAATGAAGCAGCATCGAGGATCAAACGCTTGGCACTCCGATCGGCGGTTGAGGTGGAACGTTTTAAGGCGCTAACACAGCGAGCCCATGAAATCTATGGTAAAAAATTAAAGTGGATATTATTGAACACAAATAAAAACTAGATGTTTTCCGTGCAGTTACCAACCAACAGACTGAAGATGAATGCGCCGACGCGCCCGATGAGTTTAAGGATCCGCTGATGGACACCCTCATGTCGGACCCAGTCGTGCTTCCCTCGGGCACTGTGATGGACCGGGCGATCATCACCCGGCATTTGCTCAACAGCTGCACAGACCCGTTTAACCGACAACCTCTTACCGAGGACATGCTGGTGCCCAATATTGAGCTGAAGCAGCGCATTGACGCCTGGCGCAAGGAGCAGCGTGGCAAGAGGAACAACAGCTAAGTCCCGTCCGCACCCGGTCACGCCGCGCCACCTCCTACCCCTACTGCTACGCCTAGGACTAGTTTATGTGCAGTTTTAGTGTCTACCTATCTTCTACATATAAATATAAATATTCATTGTGCAGGATTCAGTTTATTCGTAGCCCCCGCTTTTTGGGTGGTCTGCAAGTATCAGTAACCATTAATTGCTCCATATAGGAGTTCGGATAATTTAGATGTTTGAAAAATATTGAAAATGTTGCAAATGTTTCGTTTGTTTTCCTTTTGGTCACGAAAAATGACAAAGTATCAAATTCTTCGTTTACCCTATAAGTTTTGTGGGTCCTTGGTGATTTAAAACAATGAATTTGCTTGCAATTGGATTTTCAAATAAAAATTATGAATAACACGAATGCTTTATTTAAATTTGGAGGCTTTTCAGGGCTTTCCTTGATTGTAAAAGGTATACCAGGATTTGGTGTAGTGGGGTTTCCAGTACCAGTAACCTGAGGAGTACACTTTCTTTTAAACACAAACCGAATCACAGTTTTCAAGCTAGATTAAATTTGTTTAAGGGAAATGTATTTGTTTCTTTAATACCTATCGATTGCCCAAAAAAGTGACCCCCCTAACTCCAACAAATCGCGAAAAACTGTTGCGCCCACAGTTTTGAAGTTAAACTAAATATTTAAACATAAATGTATCTGTTGCTTCAATACCTATTGATCCACACCCTTCTACCGCTTGCCGCTGGTCATTATACCCAGTTAACAACCCATCTGTGTGACAGATGGGCTATGAAGCCTTGGGAATGCCCAGAAAAACATGGCCTAACGGGCTACATATGCGATGGCGAAAAGGGGATACGGTACATTCCGGGCGAGGGACATCGGCGGCTGATGAATCACTGGAAAAGGCAAATGAAAGTCCGGGAGCCTACAGTCCACGACACCTGGGTGGGAAGCCAGGGCCCTGGGTTTTTTATTCCGCCCGGGTGTCAATCAGCAACAGCAACACTTGCCACACAAGAATAAAATAAAGTTATATTCCAAAGTAGAAGAGGCTACAATAAAAATTAACGGGGCAATAAATTTTCGGACTAATTTTCCGATCACTATGGACGGTAGTCCATGTAGTGATGAATCGCACAAGGAGAGTGTGCGAAGGCGACTACTATATGTAGCCGCAAAGTTGAAAATCTGCTGTAATAGTCCTATCCTAGCGAGGTATACATAAAAATCATAAAAAATATAAGGAAAGAGATTTAAAATTTTTTTTTTAGCAGTTGCTATTAATTTTGCTTATGGAAAAACTTTGCATCAAAATATTTTTTTTTAAGCCCCAGGAAAACATTTTAAAATTTGACTTTTACAAAAAACTATCTAATTTTCTTACTTTTCAAGGGGTGCCTAATGGGTTAAGCCTCTTCCCATAGAGTCCATCCGTGTGAAACGGTTGGGGTTTTTGACAAATGTGAAATTCGTGTTCCCACAGAGCTTCCATCCACCGTCCACCATCCGATTACAGCTGACTTGAAAAGCAGTTGCTCATGTCAAAATAATTAAAGGGGGTCTCAACTCGGGAAAACAGTTGTATAATGTTGTTCTCCTAATCTTATTGTAGAATAAAACAAAATAAAAAGGATACGATAATAGTTTAAAACATATATCCAATGTTATAACTTATCCTACAACAAATCTGCATACAAATTGCTTACGGGGGAGAGCCAAACCTCCCGTCCCCCCAATCACCGCTCTTACTACGCCACTGTCTAGCCAATATAAATAATGCAAAATTGTAAACAAACCTAATTGTGTGCTGTTTGGTCATTTAAAGCCAAATTTAACTTTATAGGAGTATAAATAACACTTGTAACTAATATTTGTGATTATTTAAGTATTGCAATATATGTTTTGCATCTTCTCAGCAAAAATATATGTTTTCGGTTCCAAAACAGTTTTAATTTCTCCCACCCATAACAATTTGTTTGCCATGGCCTTTCCGCTAACAACAAACTAAATATTTAAAAAGAATTTTCAAAAATCAATAAGCTTAAGCATTTTTCAATTTTTTCCCGCCATTGGTTTGAATATGTTTTCGTAGTCAACGTTCCAATTTTCACAGTCAGGAGGAAGAATTCAGAGTTGCACCGAAAAATCATCGAAAAATAACTATCGCATAAAAGATCCCGTCAAAGTCCGTCAAATTTTAACGGGGAACTAACTGGAAAATTTTCGGAACGGCAAAACCTTATGGACCATCCGTTCAAAGGATGGTGGATGGTGGAGCGTGGAAGGATCTCTGTGGGAAGACCCTATAAAAGAGTATATTAGATTCGTGCAAAAGTATGTAACAGGTAAAAGGAAGCGTTTCCCACCATATGAAGTATATATATTCTTGATCAGGATCACTAGCCGAGTCGATCTAGCCATGTCCGTCTGTCCGTCCGTCTGTATGAACGCTGAGATCTCGAAAACTATAACAGTTAGAAGATTGCGATTTGGCATGCAGATTCTCGGGGTTAATGCGCAGCGCAAGTTTTTCACGCCGATGTGCCACGCCCCCTCTAACGCCCACAAACCGCGTGGCACCCACAGAATGTGTATTCGGTTTTTTAATACATATTGATAGACCAAAGTGGGAAACCCCCCCTCCCCCCTAACGCCGACAAACCGCGAAAAGCTGTGGCACCCACAGTTTTGAAGCTAGATTAACGGGAAAAGGAATGTGTATTCGTTTCTTCAATACATATTGATTGATCAAAATGGGAAACCCCCCTCCCTCCTAACGACCACAGTCCGCGAAAATCTGTGGCGCCAACAGTTTTAAAGCTAGAGCAAAAGTGTAAAGGCCATTTTGTTTGGGTTATTAATACCTACCGAAATGTATAAGAAATTTTTTAAATCGTCCCTCTTAGTAAAAAGTTATAATCAAATAAGGAAATGTCCGGTAGATGGCGCCACTTTTAAGCGGCTGCTTGGTTTGCCCTGCTTGAGACTGCTTGCTTTAGCTGAGTAACGACTATCAAATAGTCGGGGCACTCGACTATAGCGTTCCCTCTTGTTATTTTTTTATTTCTGGAGTTTTTGGGCGCCAAATCGAACAATTTAAAATGTAAAATTGTTTAGAATGAAATTATCTTTCGATCTAGGTAATTTGCGAGTCTGGACGATGTTCGGAAGTATGAAAAAAATGCATTCAATAAATCAATTCCCCACATTTTGGGGAATATCTCTACTCGCAGAGCGTGCTCCACAATGCACCCTTGATTTTTATAGCAAAACCGGTAATTTTGAAATTCAATTACAAGACAACCGTGGCCGACCGCCAAGTTCTTTTTGCAAGTAAATTCTTAAGAAATCGCGGTCCATCGAGGATAAATTTTTCGCGAAATTCGGGGGTGATCCCGCTAATCTAGAGTATTACCCTAAATTGTACTGTGGGTAGCAGCAGGATATGAAAAACGTTTCTTCGACTTTTGGAAAAAGCCGCTATTGGCGAAATGCAATAGTTTAAAATGTATGGCTAAAAGTTATATTTTTAAATCACTTTTTGGATATATTCTCCCAAACGGCTCTAACGATTTCTTTTTAAATTTAAAACTATATAGCCCTTGAGATTCTCCAACTTTTATTATATAACACTTTTTCTCATAAAAAAACGTGTTTGGAAGTAATTAAGCGATGAAAAGTGCAACCCGTTTCAGTTTAGTATGAAAAACATTTCATGCTTACTTGAATACCCAAAAACCAATTTGGTGAGAACAAATTCTTATTATACATTTTCAAGGTATAAGTCTAACTTTCATAATTAATTTAAATTCCTTGAAAATTCGCCTCGCCGCTAATCGCCCCATATATAACATTTTTTTTTAAGGAAACTTTCGTTTTTCCTTTTTTGAAAAAACCCCGCTAGTTTAGCGGGATGAAAACGCTAATATTAGATCTTCAGGCAGCAAAAATATAAAAAGAAGAGTAGTAAATATATTTGATATCACTCATGTTTAAAACAAAACCTTCTAATATCTTTTTTTCAGCTTGGATGATTTAGAAGAAGTTCTAGGCCGTAACAAGAGAACTGCCGGGGGTGTTAATAAAATTACTTATCAAATGCTAGAATCGTTGAATATAACTGCAAAACAGGAACTAGTCTCTATTTACAATGATAAAGTATCCAAATGTGATTTTCCGGTTGAATGGACAACTATCAAAATAACCCCCATCCCGAAGCGAAACAAAAACAAAGACGAAGCGACATCAAAAACTTCAGGCCTATATCATTATTATCTGTGCTAGCAAAAACCATAAATTGCATGATAAAAGCTAGACTTGAGAAACATATCCACGACAATGCTAGTCTTCCTTTTAGGTCATATGCATATCAGAAAAACCATTAATGATGTAATCAATTTTTTAGCGTCACGGAAAAAGGATAAAAAAGCAATTGTAATGGCTGTTGTTGACCTTAGCAATGCCTATAATTGTGTAAATCGGAACTTTTTAAAGTTGCTCTTGGACAATGAAGGTTTTCCTAAGGTCTTCACCGATTGGATAATTAGTTTTATGTCAAACAGGGTGTTAAAGCTGGGTGATGCGGTACAAGTTGTTCAAGGAGAAATTCCGCAAGGATCTTGCTTGTCACCATTACTTTTTAATGTGTACACCACGACGACTTCGCGATTATTTCCTATGTTTATGACTTTAACAGAACAGTTGAAAACCTGCAAATCAAAATTATTGATTTTAACCTCTTAAGCAAAAATCTTGGTTTGCTGACATGGATAAAGGTGCCAGCAAGGACATGAAAATTGCGCAAGCGAGGACTTTAAGGAGATGTGTCGGTGTTCAACCTGGTACAAGCAAACATGAGATATTTGTTCTGGCTGGTGTAATGCCACCCGACTTCTGTGCCAATATCCTCACTGCCAAAGAGTTGTTCAAAGTTAAAGCTCAGAATCAAACTCTCTTTGATGAGTTAAAATGTTCTACACCCAAAAATAAACAAGTCATCAATATGCCCCAATTTAGGTGTCAATGTGACACTATTGAGTTGCAAAAAAACCCGATCCGGAGATCCTCAAATTGACCCTGTTCTGGTGTCATTTTAATATTTTCGAAAATATCAATTTGACCCTTTTTGGTGTCAAATAGCCACTACCCGGTGTCATTTAAAGTGCAAAAGTTTTCAATCTAAACATACAAAACCTTTAATTATATCATTTATATGTATCATTTTTGCTTAATATTAAAAACTTTAAACTTTAGGCACATTTCGAACTTTGAAAACAGAATTTCGGACTTCAGAAATCGATAAATGACAATTATTGCTGTCAATGTGACCCTTGTGTCATTAAAATGACAATATTTCTTATCAAGTTCAATGTTTTGTGAAGTGCGGCATACTTTTGACACTCATTTGGGATCAATTTGACCCCAAAAATTTGATCCTAGTGGCAGTGACATTTTGAACCACAATTATTAAATTGACACTCAGGATTTTTTTTGGGTCTAGCTATACAAATGTTATCAAAAAGTTTCAATTCTTCTTTGATAATACTAGGATGCGACAAACATTTGTCAATTCTAATAAAATATGTGTGAAAGAAAGATTACTTGACAAACGCAAAACTGAGTATTCTGTAGAGGAGATATGTACGTTCCTTCTATAATGAGTTGATAAACCACTACAATGATGAGAAGTGGAATATTCTGTCAACAGACGCTTCAGTCACACACTCAGTTAGCGGAATCGGCATACTAGAATTACCAAGTGGTATTTCTCATAAGGTGAGGATTGAAACCTCACTATCGTCAGTGGGTGCTGAATTATCTGGCATCAAATTGGCTACTGAATTCTGCAAAAGAAATAAGTACAAAAAGGCTGTAATTTTTTGCGATAGTTTAGGTGCTCCTAATCTTGTGAAGAGAGATTAAAAACATTGTACATTTTGAATGGAATGAGGATTACAAGAACAAATGTCGCCTCAAAGGTTCCAATCTAATACACATCTTTTCGGACATTCCAAAGAAACCATGGCACCATGACCTAAGGTGGAAAGCCAAAACCTCAAAGTTATAAACAGACGGATTACTGAAAACACATACGACAAGGTTTTTCTTCACCGGGTTAAGGCTGCTGAAACTAATTTGTGCGATACCTGCAATGTCTTGGAATATGCCGAGCATTTAATTTTTGATTGCCAGAAATTTGCCAGTTTGAGATCTAAATTTAAAATTTTTAGATACTATCGAAATCTGAGAGAATTACTAACGAAAAAAGAGCCTCTCCATCTTAGAGAGTTGGTCATCTTTATTAACAGTGCTAATTTTAACTTTTAATCCACCTCTTTAATCAAATTTTACTAATTTCTACTAACAACTAATAAGACTGGCTTTACGACCAGTATGCAACCTGTTGAACCCTTTCATAGAAAGTTTTTGACGACCACCTTCTGTGGTCTACAAGCAATGCTGAGGGATTGTGGGTTAACCTATGCATCCACTCCCATCTCAATCTCGCTGTTGATAAGAGATAAGCAAAGCAACAGCTTATCTAGTCTGGAAAGATGCATCTTTATTTGACGTTCTCTACATCCACATCTATCTTTTGGATTGTTTACTAGAGAGAAGCCAAGTTAAGAACCAATTTTTGCTGTTTATTGACGTGTGCAAATTAATAAGTCGCTTAGCGAATTTTAGAAAAAAATATATATTTTTATTTTTTCACTTTTCTTATTCACTAGTTTACACAATTTCTATTAGTACCGAACTTATTTAATTTTCACTGCTCACAATACTCTATTGGGTCGACCGATCAATTCGGATGCAAAAACGGACTGCCCCATCAAGGGCCGATTATCTGATAAGCAAACCTCGGTTTAAGAGAATTTAGGGACTTGCCAAGAATTGAATAAGAGATGGACTCATTAGAGTCGGAATTAATTGGGTGATGCAATTATTGGTTTGATTGTGGAAATCGATTAAACAGATTACTCTGCAATTTTGGGCCTCGCTGGGAGCTGACCGGATGATAATGTTTACATTTGGGAGACCCGGCTTAGTTTACAATAGAAGGCCTGCGGCGCAAATGTTTATATCAGAAGAACCGCGGCGCAAGCGCAATTGTTTACAGTAGAAGGGAGTCTCGATCATGCTTTCGTGGAGTGCAGACGCGTTTTTGCATCGCTGCGAAATTCTTTGTGAAGAGTCTATGGACAAGTCCACTTTCGTGGCAAATAAATTTGTTTTTCTAAACCAGACAGCTAAAGCTGCAGTGAACTCCGTTAGCTGTGTTTCGCGAAAACAAGTGAAACAGACACTGAAAAGCAACAGTTTCAATCTGTTGTTTATGAGATTTACGGCTAATTCGAATCCAAATTCGAAAACATTCATTCGATTCAAAAACAAATAAAATATAGATTTCCACAACCTGGAATTGAACCCAGTACCTTCCGACTGCAAGGCTCGCACCTTGCCCACTAGGCCACGTCTGCCTTCGTGGAACCGTCACTTAAGTGCATTGTACTGGAAGTCGATAAGGCAGTGGAAAGCAGTGCAAAGCAGTGTTTTTCTTCCAATATGTCGGATTCCGACGAATTTGATATCCGAGCTAAGGTTGCTCAAAACCAAGAAAATAGGATTAAGTTATTAAACGCTACTCTAAATAAATACAACGACCAGTATAATGCCAAATTTTCCAACGCTCAACCGTTACCATCCCAGGATGCTGAACCAGAACTTGAAGCCATCGCCGGCGATGATGATGACTGGTGGACCCCGCGTAGTAGCAAACGCCGTCCAGAGTCTAGGTCTCCCAGTTCCGCCAACAAAATCCTTAGAAATTCGAACAGCCCAAAAACAATACAATCCTCAAACCGATTCTCGGAACTTTCTGACATGGATACAACCGACGAATATATTGACGCGGATGTCCTTCTGATGAGGAACAACCCTGACCACGCTAGTACCAGTACTGGCGCAAGCCATGTTAATCTCAACAGCAACAACCAAAGCTATCTCACCAACAGTAACACTAACAATAATTTAAACAATAGCAACGTCAACATAACCAATAACTCAACCGACCACAAGCCACCCCCAATTGTAATAAATAATTACAAGAACATAAGCGGACTTATTCGATCTACTGATAAGATCGTTCATCCGTCCGAATACTCTCTAAAATGCCTCTCAAACAATTCAGTCTCGATCCTTGCTGCTGATCCTGACGCGTATAGAGCTATAACCAAAGCTCTAATTGCAAAGAAGGTCCCGTTCCACTCCTGGCAGCTCAAAGAGGAAAGGTCCTATCGTGTGGTTATTCGAGGTGTTCATCACTCCATTCCGGACGAAGACATAAAGGAAAGTCTCACCTTGCTTGGCCATATTGTTCGCTTTATTAATAGACCTAGAATGCGCTCCGACAAATCAAAGTTGTCAACCTAGTGTTTGTTGAACTAGAACCATCGGCAAGTAACAAGGAAATCTTCGAAATAAAGACTCTATGTCGCCAGAGGGTTACAGTGGAAATTCCCTACAAAAAGAATGAAGTCGTCCAATGCCATCGTTGCCAAGACTTTAACCACACAAAAAATAACTGTTTCCTGGACCATAACTGCGTAAGATGTGGGCAGAAACATGCCATAGAGGCCTGCGAGCGGGATATTCATCCAGTAAAGTGTGTGAATTGTGGGGAAAATCATACAGCCAATTATAAGGGCTGTATTGTTTACCAACTGGCAGTAAATAGACGAAAAAATCATCCTTCCCATCGTAACGCCCTTCCTCAACATAACTCTGCACCACGGTCGACAGCTCGATCAGATGTCAATGGAGCACGGTCTTATGCCAATGTCGCCAACGGTCCTTCCCGACAGCCCTCCCAACAGGTTAGACGACCCCAGCTGCAGCGTCAGGACCAATTTCCTCCATTAGGAACGAACAACAGGAGGCCAAACCAGCAACAACACCATCGATCGCAGCAAAAAGAAACACAAAATGTAGCTCCAAACCTACAGAAAGCCCAAGCCCCCCAGCAACAGCGTCAGCAACGGTCCTTTCAGCAGCAACATCGGGATTTTCAGCAATACCAAAACGACAAGCAATGGAACAGACAAGAGCAAATCTTCTTACAATCTGAAGATAAAATGTCAGTCCTCTTAGCCCGTTTTGACAAAATGTTCGAAATGATGATGTCAATGATGTCCCTCATAACCAAATTTCTACAACAAATAGCGCCAGGATCTGCACAAGCAGTCTCTGGACTTCTTTCTGGTCCTTCAGCCCAGCCATGAGTCAAATTGGACTCAAAATCGGTGTGTGGAACGCCGACGGTTTGGCCAGCAAGGCCCTCGAGATGGAGCTTTTTGTGAAGCAACATCATATCGATGTTATGTTGGTCAGCGAAACACATTTCTGCTCCAGAACTTACTACCAGCTGCGGGGATATGACGTTCATCTAGCTAATCATCCTGCTAATCGCCATCGCGGAGGCTATGCCATTATCATTAAGTCATGCCTGCAATATTATCAATTTTTAAGTGTGGAATACCAAACAGCTCAGTGCGTTGCAGTCAAAGTTAAAACTGACCATGGTGAAATTGTCATTGCGTCTATATACTGTCCACCAAACTCTCAACTCTCTTCTGAAGATTATCAGCAGCTTTTAGACGAGCTAGGCCCAAATTTCCTAATCGCAGGGGATTGGAACGCACACCATCGTCTTTGGGGCTCTCGAAACTCTACAAACAGGGGCAGAACTTTAGCAGATCTCATATACTCGTCTAATATGCAGATCCTTGCCACCGGTGGACCAACACATTACCCGTACAGTCAACGCACACCATCAGCCATAGATTTCGCCATCTTCAAAGGAATTCGCTCCGAGTGCCTAAACATTTCGGAAAGCTTTGACCTGAGTTCGGATCACATCCCTCTTATAATTCAGTACAGAATTGCTGCATGTAAGCTCTTGCATCCTGCCCCAGAATGCGAGTATATCGCGATTCCAGGAAGCGATTAACGGCTTGGTCAACCTCAACATGCACCTTAGCACTCCTGAGGACATTGACGTTGCTACTGAGATGTTTGTGCGAAATATTCACATTGCTGCTGAATCATCCACCTGCGGTCAAAGCCCTAGCAATCCATCCGAACCACCTCAGGCACTTTTAAAACCTGAGGTCCTGTATCTGGTGAGGTTGATAAGGGCATTGCGTCGAAGATTTATGCGTACACGGGATTCTGCGGACAAACGAGAATACCGTCGAGCTGAGGACGATCTAAAAAAGCTCCTACACAAAACAAAGAGCGAATACATTGCCGAATTGCTTCGCACTGCTGATCCCACAAAATCACATGGATTCAACCTCTGGCGAGCAACAAGGAATATAAAAAGACAACCCCCTCGACGAATCCCAATAAAGCGTGCTGACAACACATGGTGCAGATCAGACACGGAGATTTCGATGGCATTTGCTGATGAGCTAGAGAAGCGCTTTCGGCCATTCAGCCTAGCTAGGTCTGAAGACGTCGAAGACACAATATCATTCCTGAATGCTCCGTCCCCGGCTATCGAACCAATTCGCCATGTCAGCCCGGAAGAGGTTTGTCTTGAAATACGTAAACTGCATCGCAGTAAAGCTCCAGGTTTTGACGGAATTGACAGCAGGATTGCTAAGGCTTTACCCAAGAAAGGCATCCTTTTCATAGTTCTCCTCTTTAACTCCATGCTACGTATCCACCACTTCCCCACTCAATGGAAGTGTGCTGTGATATCTATGATACCAAAGCCAGGTAATCCGGAGAACCTTGTTGCGTCCTATAGACCAATAAGTCTGCTGCCCACATTTTCTAAAATATTTGAGAGAATATTTCTTAGCAGAATGATGGCAGTAAGAAGCGTTCAGGATGCTATTCCAGACCACCAGTTTGGCTTTCGAAGGCACCACGGTACCCCCGAACAAGCTCATCGTGTTACCCAGCACATCATTGAAGCTTTCGAAAACAGGCAGTACAGTTCGGCAATCTTTCTAGACGTCAAGGAAGCCTTTGATCGAGTATGGCATGATGGCTTGCTTTTCAAGCTAAAAACTCTATTACCAACTGGCCTATATCTCCTGTTAAAATCGTACCTCAAAGAACGAAACTTCATGGTTGAAGTCAGAGGCGAAAGATCAACAATCAGAAGTATCTGAGCTGGAGTACCTCAGGGTAGTGTACTTGGACCTGTCCTGTATACCCTCTACACCGCTGATCTGCCAAATCCTCGAGAACCGGGTACTCTCTTGGCGACGTATGCGGACGATACTGCCTTTATCTCAAACTCAGCATGTCGCATCGAAGCGTCCCGAATGACACAAAACTTCCTAGATCTGTATAGCGAATGGACGACCAGATGGAATATCGGTATAAACGGAAGCAAGTCCCAGCACTGTAACTTCACTCTTAGAAGTAAAATCCTTCCCAAAGTTAAGTTCCAGGACTCAGATATCCCGCAATCCCCTCAGGTGGAGTACTTGGGCTTGATTTTGGAAAATCGTAGCCACTTGTCGTGCCAAACTTCGAAAGCTGAACTGGATGCTTAGAGGAAGAAGTGCACTCAGCCTCAGCAACAAGGTTTTGCTGTACAGGTCAATTGTAGTTCCTTCGCTAACATACTGCATCCAAATATGGGGCACTGCTTCGGATTCTAACATCATGCGTATTCAAAGACTTCAAAACAAGGCCCTGCGCGTCATAGCGAATGCACCGTGGTACGTAAGAAATGATGTCCTAGCCAGTGACCTGCACATTCCCTCAGTGAGAGAGCAAATTAACATGCACTCAAGTCGCTACAATGACCGACTCCTGGCTCACTCCAACCAATTAGCTGCATCCTTGGCGAATCCATCCACCAGAAGAAGACTGAAGCGTCGACACCCTGGAGATCTCTGGGCTAGAGGCCGTCACCAGACCCGCGTCCTGAGACAATGAAGTAGAATTGTCAATGTTATAAAATTGTTATTTCCCCACTCATGTTATGTTTCAAGTTATTTGTTTCTATATTCTAAATATGCGTTTTATAACCATTTATTTGGTTGATCAACGTTTAATAAAAATTGTATATTATATCAAAAAAAAAACAGTAGAAGGACCGCGACGCATTTGGAACTTAGTAATGAATTCATATTGGAGTGGGGAAGATAAATAAGAGCTTTGGATTTCGTGGGAAAGCTGAGTAAGAAGTTCCCAGCTAGAAGTTGTTTACAAACTGGGTAAGGAGCCTGGGATCTTGGGTTGGATAACTCCCCTCATCCTAAATTGGATCGTCCCGATTCATTGGAACTGATGGATAAAGCGAATTTAAATGAGTGGTCAACTCGACTACTGTTCAGACGAACACTAATAAAAATAAAATAGAATACTTTATGAGCCCTGTGCATGTCATGTGACAAGTGTAAATCGATTTATACCCCATTCCCACAGAGCACCATCCACCTTCCCCCATCTCTTTGACGGCTGTTCCATAGGAATTTTCTGTTCAAAAATTATTCCAGTTATTCCCCCATCCACAACTATCGTTCCAAATCCAACCGTTCCTAGGCGATATTAAGCCGATAGTTTTCCAAATTTTGACACTGTCAGTGAACAAAAAAAATAACCGCATTATTCTTTTTGTATTGGCTATCAAGTTCTTTCCCTATGAAGCGAAACCTCGCCTTTAGGTGCCAAGCGGCAGAACTTCTTCTTCCTGGCAGCATTTTGACACGGTGCACAGCATGGAGGCAATACAAACAAATACTTTGGACAACGAGAGTTTGTTTGCAGATTTGACTTGTTTGGCTGTTTGGACTTAACCGCCACCATTAGCTGCTGCAACATCAAGCTTTGTTCTTGAACCACAGTCATAACCATTGTCGAATTATCCATTCTTGCCCCTCGGAATTTTAATAAATTCAATAGAATATTTGTAATTTTTTTTACTAACGTCTACTATGTTTGGATGGGGGATGGTAGATTATGAAAGGGGTTCTATGGGACCATGTGTTTCACATCTTTCAAATATTCCAACCGTTCCCCCGTTACGTGCTCTGTGGGACTGGGATATTAGAGCCATAAATTATGATGTGTAATTTTAAACCCAACAAGGGAGCGGTGTTAATGCAGGCCACTTGAGCCTAATCACTTGAGATGGTTATCACACTGCACCAAGGGTTCCTGTGCGGGGGTCAAATGATAACTCTCCCGCGCAGGCAGTCGCGGCCTCTGCGTAGGCCATAGATAAGACCAGAATAAGAATTTTATGTTAGCTTCCTAGGCAGGGACTTACAAAATAAAATTCAGTTTTTATACAGAACTCAACCGAAAGGGTTGTTTTATTTAATTCGGCCTTTTCATTTTGGTCCTTCGACAACTCTGCAGTTTTCCCCAACCCATGGTAAGAGACTCAGAAGTCAGGCCAGTACCTTTAAAAAATCTGTAACGCATTGCAGTGTTAAAGGTTGCTAAAAATAATTGGTTCTTGTCTTTCATACAAAGGAATCTTTTAAGTTAATAAATTTTTAACAATTATATGATTAGCAAAAAATTAATACAACAATTTTTTGTGAAGTAGTCGAATAATCGACAAGTGAAGAAATATATATATAATTCTTGCCATCGAGCAAAAATATTTTGTGGCGTTTTCGAGGCCTTAAACATCGAAAAAGTGATTTAAATAAAATCAGGCGTATTCGAGGCCGATATCGAAAAAGTTGAAAATACGGGAAAATAAGTAAAAGTTACTTCCGATATAACAAGAACAGTAACGTGACTTCCAACAAAAGTTTTAAAGAAAAAAATAATAAAATTAAAATAAAACAAAAGTGACTCCCAAAAAAAATAAAGAATCAAAAAGTGGCTCTCACAAAAACAAAAAAACCCAATGAAATCATCTGTAACGGCAAAAAGGACACCAGCCTTTCGAAGACTCCAGCTTTCTACGATGACAATAAAACTACAAGATGGACAGCATCGGAATAAATCAACAGCGGCAAGATAGCGAAAATAATAACGAAGACTCAGCAGCGACGACAACACCAGCAACAAATATATAGGATCAGATAAGTCCTATCATAACATAACATTTATAATTATTTAATAATACATAATTATATTATTATATTATATTATATTTATATATATATATATATTATATAAAAATTTATTAAAATATTTAGTTCGAATTTCTAATTAAAATCAAAGTTAAATAATTCAAACAAAAACAATAATACAAAATGTTGTCCAAACAAACGATCGCACTAATAAAACGGCAGGTTGAGAATACAGAAGCCAGTAGGGCGCTTGAAGAGCTCCCTAGCTTATCTTTCCAATACTTAAAACAATTCGATGAGCTGCAGGCTAAATGCCTTGAAAATCACAAAGCTCTGATTCATATTGGAGTAGTCGAACATGACTACTTCACTAAGAATCATTACGAGCAAATGGTAGCCATATTTAACAGACTAAAAGTCAGAATAGACAAAGTTTTAGCTGAGTCCGATAAGTCCAAGGGTAAATTAATGGTAAAAGAGCAAAATATCGATACAAATTTAAACTGCGAAAGCCAGTTAGATATTGCAATAGAGCAGTTAAATAAATATTTAAAAGATACATTTGAGGACAATCAAAACGATAAAATTAAAACTTTTGAAATTAGAATTGGGAAGCTTAATTTTTATTGGGAGAAGCAAGTTGTCTTAAAGCAGGGAAACACAACAGATGCCACTATTAAACCATATAACGATATATTGGACGAATTAGAGTTCGATATTTCAATGGTCACCAAAGAAATGAAAACGAAACTCGAGGAAATTGTGCCAAAGAAGGTAGAAGTTGGAAATCATAAAACTGATGATTTGCCAACGCTGCCTAAAATTCAGATACCCACATTTTTTGGAGATTCCAAAGACTGTTACCTATTTTATGAGTTATTTAATGAACTCATACATTTAAGGGAGGATCTCAGTCCTACCCTGAAATTTAATTACCTCAAAATCTCACCTAAGGGAGAAGCCAGGAATGTGGTTTCTCACTTATTGTTGGGATCGGGGGAAAATTATGAGGCCGCTTGGGAATTATTAACCAAGTGGTACGAAAATAAAAGGAAAATTTTTTCCGATCAAATAAATCGCCTTCTTGATCTCCAAAATCTGAATGTAGAATCAGTTCGGCATTTAAGAATGTTTATTGACACTATTAATGAGTCAATTCATATGATTAAATTAAAGGCACAAATTTCTGACGATGTTGATGTATTTTTGCCCATATAGTACTTAGAAAGTTTAAAAAAGAAGCTCTGCAATTATATGAGAGCCATGTTAAAAAAACAAAAGAAATTCAAGTTATTTCCGATGTCATTGAATTTTTAGAGCAACGACTCAGTTCGATAAGCTCTTTTCAGGATGAAAGGCCTGTTAAAAAGGTATTTAGTATCAATGTAAGCCAATTAGATACTAAAAGGTGTCCTATTTGTAAAGGTGTGAGACACACATTAATTCAATGTCCCACATTTAGGGCTTTAAATCCATCTGAAAGAATGGAGCAAGCCAAAAAAGCAAAGTTATGTTTTAAATGTTTAAAACACACTTTTAATAAAAAATGTCCCAGCGGTATTTCATGTTTTATATGTAAAAAAATCATCACAGCATGATTCATATAAATTATAGTAATAACCAAAAAACAAAAAGGTTATAAAAAGTATGACGTCGGAGCAAGGGTTGTTAGCTACAGCACAAGTTCAAATTAAAGCGTCTATAGGAGGATACAAAAAATTTAGGTCCTTGATTGACAGTGGTTCTCAAAGCACATTATTTTCTGAAGCAGCTGCTCAGATTTTAAAACTACCGCTTATTCGATCTCAAACCGAGATCAGTGGAGTATCGTCCACAGGAAAGTGCATCTCGAAGCACAAAGTAAATCTTTTAATTAAAAGTAAAAAGTTAGAAAAAACTATAAAGGTGGAAGCTATTGTACTTCCTAAAATAAAAAGGGATCTAACGATCAACACAGTTAATGTTGACAAATCGAAATGGGAGAATTTTAACTTAGCTGACCCCGAATTTGACAAGTCGGGGCGGGTGGATCTGATCATTGGATCAGATTTATATACTCACATTCTGCAGAGTGGAGTTGTTAAAAAAGATGGGCTCCTTGGACAAAAAACAGATTTCGGGTGGATTGTCTCTGGATGTCAAAAATCCAATCGAAAAAAGACGATAGTAGGTACAACTATGAATTTTAACGAGTTGGATAAATGTCGGAATTTAAAAGGGAAAAATAAAAATAAAAGTGATCTTATTCCCCCGGCAGGACCTCACTTCGGAGGTAATTGTAAAGTTGATATTAATTCAGCTACAAGGAAGAATAGTCCTAATTTAGTAAAAGGACAGATTGTCTTAGTGCGGGATCAGACTTCCTATTCAACAAAGTGGTTGATAGGTAAAGTAGTAAAGGTCCGTATAGGAAAAGACAAAGAAAAAATAAAAATTAAATTACAAGATGGTTTTATCAAAAGAACTATCAGCCAAATTTATCCACTAGACAAATTAAAATCTAGAGTTTGATAGGGAAATTTGATGGATTGAGGTTTATTTGTCAATAAAAAATTGATATTAAATTAATATTACAAAATTAATTTAATTAATCCCAAAATACCTTGGTTTGGTAGTCATGCTTCAGTGCTTTATAAAATTATCCTAGTTCCGGTCAAATTGGAGGACCGCATGATTACAGTGCATGTAGATTCTCAGTACTTAATTTATAATTTTGAGATCGATGCATATCACCTTATGGCAGAATCTACTATTAATAAATGTCAAAGGTGGCAGCCAAATAAAAGAGTTTGTGTGGGAAGTTGGCCTTGGAGTAGTGGTAACGACAATAGTTGTGAGATTAAACCTCTCAAACCAAATAAGGCATCGAACTGCAGGTATAAAGCGATCGTTGAGAGTAAGTCATATTGGGTTTGAGTTGGAAAAGAAAAGTAGTTGGCTTTTTAAGGTTCAGAACAATTCTAAGGCTAGAATTCAATGTAGCAACTCAAAAATAGAGCTAGTAGATTTACCTGAACAAGGAATAATAACTTTAAGGTCAGATTGTACTGCTCGAACTGATGATAAAATTTTGGTTGCTCAACACAGTATTCAGCTAGAAGATCAGGGAACATTAGCTTTGCCTTACATTGATAAAGTCATTGAAATACCAAAAATTATTTGGAATCAGCTCGAAATGCCATTAATTAACCATACGGACGAAATCAATCGTTTATCAAGGCAGATTCAATATTTAAAAACTCACAAGCTAGAATTGAGGGAACTAGACTTTCATCATTTAACTGGACATGCATCCCTAATTTTAGCAGTTGTAATAATAATGATATTAACTGTATATTTTATAAGAAAAATAAAAATACGAAGGCAGTTACAAGCCATAGCATTACCCAGCGGTATGCTTAATATCTAATTTTGTATATACCGTAAATCAATGAATTAAAAATGTTTTATGTTAAAAAGTAAATAAATTCATTAAAATGTTAAAATAAAATAATTGCAAGCCGTGGCAAGGTGTCAAAATTATTATGCAAAATAAAATATATCGAATTAATACAGTCCACTAATTTTGT
The DNA here is from genome assembly GCA_037075245.1 of Drosophila mimetica. Lineage (NCBI taxonomy): Eukaryota > Metazoa > Arthropoda > Insecta > Diptera > Drosophilidae > Drosophila > Drosophila mimetica. The sequence continues at coordinate 26,834,543 of JBAMCH010000007.1, read as the reverse complement.
ATTGCAATGTTATTGAAAATAAATATGATCAATTGTAATTGTCACACACACCTAATCTTGCCGGCCCTTGCCAGAATGTTCAGACGAACACTAATAAAAATAAAATAGAATACTTTATGAGCTCTGTGCATGTCATGTGACAAGTGTAAATCGATTTAGAACCATACACTATGATGTGTAATTTTAAACCCAACAAGGGAGCGGTGTTAAGGCCACTTGAGCCTAGCCGAAAATAATCACTTGAGATGGTTCTCACACTGCACCAAGGGTTCCTGTGCGGGGGTCAAATGATAACTCTCCCGCGCAGGCAGTCGCGGCCTCTGCGTAGGCCACAGATAAGACCACAATAAGAATTTCATGTTAGCTTCCTAGGCAGGGACTTACAAAATAAAATTCAGTTTTTATACAGAACTCAACCGAAAGGGTTGTTTTATTTAATTCGGCCCTTTCAACTACAATTTCATCTTCGATGGTATTTGCATTGTTGGATATAATATTTTCGGGTTCTGCTTCAATATGAGCTTGTCGTGGTTTGCATATTAGATATTTTTTGAATTTTAATAAAATTGTGATAATTAAATATATTAAAGTAAATATCATCATTATTAATGTTATTGGGATTTGAGTTTGTTTAATTTGAATAAAAGGGTTTAATATGTTAATGTTATCAAATGTAATTTCCGAATCGTTTGACATAAGATATTCGGATATTAAGAAATTATTATATTGTTTGGCAGTGATATATTCCAATATCTTATGGTCTACATTAGTGTAGGAAAAATTATTTATTAAAGTAGTGCCATTAAAGGTAATTAAAAATGACCCATTTAAATGAGTATCATTTACAGTATTATGACCATTAATAAAAATGGCTCCTTCTTGGATTACATCAATTTCTTTATTATATTCTCTGACTTTATTACATCGAGATTTTTCTCCATTTAGTAGTCTGGTAAAACAAGTGCTGTCTGGGCTTAAAGTGCCAAAATTATTAAATACTTCTGTCTTAAAATTAGAAATTACATAATACTTATTTTTACATTTAGCGACCTGATTATCAATTAAGAGTTTTCCATCATGGTGTGAGATGGATCGTGCGTTATACACTTCACAACGGTTTGTAATAATGGGGTATTTTATATATATTATAATTAACTCTTGGTGTAGGGTTTTTATTTTGAATAATTTTGAATTAATTACAAATTTATCGTTATTATTACGTATTAAATCATTAATTTTATTACGAACTGCTATGAAATCATAATGATCTGGTATTCCTGCTATCCATATCCAAAGTGTACCCAATTCGTTGATTCCCCTTTTAGCTTTACTGGGTTAATTTGCGAGATAAGAATTTTAATAACGTCTAAGTCATAGGAAATTTCCCACTGTGAATTCTGATTGGTTATATTTAAGTGAGTTGATTCTAGTTGAATTATGTTTTTATATAGACTTAGATTAGTTATATTGAATAGGTCAGCGTAAGATTCATAAATTAGAACGTCTTTAGTATCCTTGTAAATAAAAAAATCATGGTTCGTATAGTCCATTATTTCGGAATTGGTGGCGACTATCATCAACAATACGTATATTTTTGAATTCATTTTCTGTAATTTTAAAAAAGCAAGAGAGAACGCTATAGTCGAGTGCCTCGATTATTAGATACCCGTTACTCATCCAAACAACTTTAAGCTTCAAAACTGTGGGTGCCACAGTTTTTCGTGGTTTGCTGGCGTTAGAGGGGAGAGGGGGTGGCTCATTTTGGTCAATCAATAGGTATTGAAGAAACGAATACACATTTCTTTTCCCGTTAATCTAGCTTCAAAACTGTGGGCGCTACAGTTTTTCGCGGTTTGTGGGCGTTAGGGGGGGCGTGGCACATCGGCGTGAAAAACTTGCCTGCGTATTAACCCCTAGAATCTGCATGCCAAATCTCAATCTTCTAGCTTTTATAGTTTCCGAGATCTCACCGTTCATACAGACGGGTGCCAAGGCTTTTCGCGGTTTGTGGGCGTTAGGGGGGAGGGGGGGTTTCCCACTTTGGTCTATCAATATGTATTGAAGAAACGAATACACATTCCTTTTCCCGTTAATCTAGCTTCAAAACTGTGGGTGCCACAGTTTTTCGCGGTTTGTGGGCGTTAGAGGAGGCGTGGCACATCGGCGAAAAAAACTTGCCTGCGTATTAACCCCTAGAATCTGCATGACAAATCTCAATCTTCTAGCTTTTATAGTTTCCGAGATCTCAGCGTTCATACAGACGGACGGACAGACGGACATGGCTAGATCGACTCGGCTAGTGATCCTGATCAAGAATATATATACTTTATATGGTCGGAAACGCTTCCTTCTACCTGTTACATACTTTTGCACGAATCTAATATACCCTTTTACTCTACGAGTAACGGGTATAAAAATTGTGTTTAAATTTTGATGTTGTCTTTATGAATAGTACGGTTCCTATTATTTATAATAACCTTATTGGGTAGTTTTTCCTTAACTACTTGTCTTTTATATCGCGAATTAAGCTTGTTTCTTTCCCCATGCTTCTTTTCAAAAATAATTTCCCCTACGAGATAGTCTTTCTCCTTTCTGTCCTTGTTATGTCCCTCTAACATTTTTAGGAATAGTATCGTGCTCAATTTTATTATAAAGTATGTCAAAGGGTTTTTGGTTGGTTGTTGAATGAATGGTTTTATTATATTCATGCGCGGCTCGTATTACAATTTCGGTATAGTCGGTTAAATTAAATTGCTCTTTAAGGCAACGGGCTAATTCTGTTAATGTCGAATGTGCCCTTTCGACTTGACCGTTTGAGGTACTGTGTCTTGGGTCTGCGTAATGTAAAGTTAAACCGCTTCTTTATGCAAAGGATTTAAATGGCGCAGAAGTAAAGCTCGGTTCATTATCGGTCATTATTACCTTGGCTAGAGGGAATTGTTGAAGTAGTTCCATTACTTTATTTTCAATATTTAATTTATTTTTGATTTCTTTAACTAAAAGAAATTTTGAATAGGCGTCAATACATGTTAACATATATAACAAGATAGGAAGCTAGCTTCGGCCAGCCGAAGTTTTTATACCCTTGCAGATCGTTCCTATTCTATTTGAAATTACACAAATGTTAAAATTCGATTTGCAACAAACAAAATTATAGCAATACGGAGTATTTTGACATTAATTGATCGATCCTTCCTATGGCAGCTATATAATATAGTCATCCAATTTATGTTAAATTTAATTCGAAATTCTAAAATAATAAAATAAGCTTATATTCCAAAGTAGAAAAGAATACAATAAAATTAACAAAGCTATAATTTTGTTTCTATTCATTGCCCTTTAGTTTTCCGATCGTTCCTATGGGAGCTATATGATATAGTCGTCCGATTTTTCTAAAATTTAATTCGAAATTCAGAACAGTTAAAAAAATGATATTTCTAAGAGCATAAGGTAATATGTCAAAAAACACATAAGTAATAATTGTTTTCAATTATTTTTCCGATTATTCCTATGGGAGCTCTAAGATATAGTCGTCCGATCCGGCCGGCTCCGACTTATATACTACCTGCAACAGAAAGACGACTTTTGGTAAAGTTTCAGCTCGATAGCTTAAAAAAAACTTTGCACATAATATATATCAATATGTAAATTTTCGACCTCTTTAGATGGAATTGGGGCTTCACCAATAGGAATTTTAATTGGATGTCTACTATATTTGTTTTCATTGCAAATAAAACAGTTTTTAATATATTTTTTTTGATGGTGGGTTTTAGCTGGCTCAAGGTCGAAGTGTTTTTAGTGCCTTTGTTTTTTGTTCTTAAAAGACACTTTATCCTCTTTTTTCCAATATATTTCAAACCCCTCCGGGGTCCGTCTTCAGGGCTGTACAAATATTAACAATAACACAAGCATTTAACATTTGATTAATTCTAATTTACATTTAAAGACCTACATGGATGACGCTGCGTCCGATCTTTACACAGCGGAGTTCTAAACTGATTTTTATTTTTATTTTGGTCAAGTAAGTGTCTATAGATATGTGCGACTTTATCTGTGTCTGTTTTGAAGTTTAGTCTAGTGTGTGTGGGAGTATTGTTTATGTGGAGCATTTCAAGAGTGAAGCGTTTGTTGTAGTGATTCTCTTGTTGTAGGATGCTGACCGACTCAAAGTCTGGTGAGTGCCTAGTGTCCGCACAGTGGGCAGCAAGTGCTGTTTTTTGGATGGAGCTTTCATTTCTCCGTTTGATGTCCGATTTATGTCCTGCTAGCCTCGTTTTTAGTTTTGATTTTGTTGTGCCAACATACACTTTATTGCACTTTTCGTCACCAACCCCAGCGCATGGAATCTTATATACTACATTGTTTTTGTCAAGTATTTGTGTTTTAGATTTTGTGTTACTGAAAAATTGTTTATTGGTGAATTCGGGTCTGTGGGCTATGGTAATAATTTCCTTGTTGAAAAACGTTGCTTCACTGAGGCGTTCGGAAAACTGTGGTATATATATCACAGATTTGTAAATGGTTTTTGTCTTTTCTCTTGTTTGTGTGTTCTGATTCTTGTAATTTTTTATCAATGAATTTATCCGTGGTCGCGGGAAATCATTTAACTTTAATATCCAAAAAATTTTACGTTTATTGCCCATGTGAAACATTTCATCACTAGTCTCCAATACTCTTCTGATGAAGTTTTTAGCTGTGTTGATGATCATTTTCTTAGGGTGTTTTGAGTGAAAATTGATCAGTCTGCCTGAGGCCATAGGTTTCTGGTACCAATTCAGTTTTAGCTTGTCGTCTAGCCGGTAAACTATTGAGTCTAAAAATGGTAATTTATGATCGCTTTCTAGTTCATAGGTGAATCTTATGTCTTTGTGGAAGGAATTCAATGTTTGTAAGACTCCGTCGACATCTTTTTCTTTTACAATCGCAAATAAGTCGTCTACATACTTTGTCATTAATCTCATTTTGTCGATCGTCCTTAAAATTTCTTCCATTACGATGTCAGCAATAATAGGAGACGCCGGGGATCCCATTGGAAGTCCTTTTAACTGTATAAAAGTCTTGTCTTCGTATGTAAAGTATCTGTTTTCTGTTGTTACAAACCGTAGCATTTCCATGAAGAGTTTTTTCGGAATGCACAGTGGTCGGGCTTGTATGGAGCCGCGGCCATAAATACTTCTAGAAGTGCTATCGTTATGAAACTTTTACCAAAAATCTAAAAAAATATTATAAATATATGTTACAAAAATTGGCCAGATCGTACCACTATATCCTATAGCTTCCATAGAAACGATTTGCGTTCACATGAGACAGCAGTCATAAATTCATTTCTTGTAATCATAATAGGCTGAACTTTTTAATGTAAGTTATTTACAAACTTGGAACTGTAATATTAAAGTATGGGAGTGACTACTCACTCCACCTCCCTTACCAAAAATGTTATAACAACCAAAACGAACAATAATAAAAAATTATATAATATTTAAATGGTTTCATCAAGTAACGAAAGAGTTGACTTTAGTAGAGTTGACTTTTCCTTATAATTTACTTGTCTTTGGGCCGGTTTCTCGAGTCCCTGTTAAAGTCCCTGATAGCTATCTGTCCGAAAAACTTAAAGACCAGATAAACTGTTCGTAAAAGCAAATCGGTTTTCTCGACTCCTTTAATTTATCTGAACGAAAAACAATTACAGAGTGCTGTTAGCGCACAGAATGTGCTGTAAAGCGCAAAAAATGGCGTGCTTTCATTATTCTATCAGCTGTTTGAGTATAATTCGAAGGCAAAGTCAGCTGTGATTTAGTTTCTTCTTCTTAGTTTGCTTTGTGAAATCAGCTGTCGTTTTATCGAGTCGAAAACGCTTAGCCGGGAGTCCAAGTCCCTGTCAAAGTTAGCTCTCACATTGATGCTCGAGATAACCAAAATGCCTTAGCAGGGACTTTATCTGTTCGAGAAATCTTAGCCGGCACTCGAGAAACCGGCCCTTTGTCCACTAATAAATGGATCGGAACTTAAAAGCAGTCTGTTAAACAAGTCTGTATTTGAGGCAATCCTTGAAATTTTGCGTGTATGTTGGAGTCGGAATTTTTTTAAGTCCTTAATTCTTGCTTAAAAAACATAAACATAACATAAAACATAAAACACACATCAAGAACAAAATACAACAACAACTAAGCACACACAGACACAGAACAATAAAGTGCTTCCTCCTAGAAAGGGCTGCTAAAATAAATGAGGTTAGGTTGCATTTTTTAATGCCACAAGTGCATCGGCACCTTTCGGCAGCTGGACAAAACATTTTTATAATCTTAAAACATTAATAAATAACAGGATATAAACATCATTGGAGGAAAACCGGGGAAAAGCACTTAAAACTTTACCTAAAACATTGTAACACACAACATTTACGAACTAAATGGGACGCACGTTTTACCACTTATTTACACAAAACACAGCACAAGTTATTAATTCATGTATTTGTATAAACAAAGTACATACTGTTATGAACAATATCCAATATATTCGAATGGAGTTAAACCGTACCATATAATTTATTAGAATTTTTTTAATTCACTGCATTGCAGTGCTCTATTGACAAATAGCAAGTAAGTAAGCACGTTCTCGCACTTTTTTTTTCAGTTTTGAAAAGTTCCGTTAGAAATTAAAAAAAAAAACAAGAGGGAACGCTATAGTCGAGTGGCTCGACTATCAAATACCCGTTACTCAGCTAAGGTCAGCAGTCTCAAGCAGGGCAAACCAAGCAGCCGCTTCAAAAAATTAAAAAAATTTCTTTTACATTTCGGTAGGCGTTAATAACCCAAACAAAATAACGTTTACACTTTTGCTCTAGCTTTAAAACTATGGGCGCCACAGCTTTTCGCGGTTTGTGGGCGTTAGGGGGGGGGGGGTTTCCAACTTTGGTCTATCAATATGTATTGATGAAACGAATACACATTGCTTTTCCCGTTAATATAGCTTCAAAAATGTGGGTGCCACAGTTTTTCGCGGTTTGTGGGCGTTAGAGGGGGCGTGGCACATCGGCGTGGAAAACTTGCGCTGCGTATTAACCCCTAGAATATGCATGCCAAATCCCAATCTTCTAGCTTTTATAGTTTCCGAGATCTCAGCGTTCATACAGACGGGTGCCACTGTTTTTCGCGGTTTGTTGGCGTTAGGGGGGAGGGGGAGTTTCCCACTTTGGTCTATCAATATGTATTGATGAAACAAATACACATTTCTTTTCCCGTTAATATAGCTTCAAAACTGTGGGTGCCACAGTTTTTCGCGGTTTGTGGGCGTTAGAGGGGGCGTGGCACAACGGCGTGAAAAACTTGCGCTGCGTATTAACCCCTAGAATCTGCATGCCAAATCCCAATCTTCTAGCTTTTATAGTTTCCGAGATCTCAGCGTTCATACAGAACGGGTCACAGTTTTTCGCGGTTTGTGGGCGTTAGAGAGGGCGTGGCACATCGGCGTGAAAAACTTGCGCTGCGTATTAACCCCTAGAATCTGCATGCCAAATCTCAATCTTCTAGCTTTTATAGTTTCCGAGATCTCAGCGTTCATACAGACGGACAGACGGACAGACAGACGGACAGACGGACAGACGGACAGACGGACATGGCTAGATCGACTCGGCTAGTGATCCTGATCAAGAATATATATACTTTATATGGTCGGAAACGCTTCCTTCTGCCTGTTACATACTTTTGCACGAATCTAACATACCCTTTTACTCTACGAGTAACGGGTATAACTATTGTGTTGTAAAGCTTGGACATTTAGCTAATCGTAGAACCGGGTTTGGCTCAAATATCTCAAAATCAATTTTTTGATTTTTGGCCTATGGCAGCGACCACTGTGGAATGGTAGTGTGCTTTTCCAACTCGGGCCATCTTTTCTGGATGATTTCCAGCGCTAATTCTGTGGGGACGCTTGGGAACAGGGACACTACATCAAATGATACCAGTTTTTCATCTTTAAAAATATGCGTGTCATTGACTCTTTCTTTAAATTCTATTGCACTTTTTACATTGAACACTGAATTGTTAGTCAAGTTTTTTAAAATGTTGGACAAATATCTACATAAATTGTACGACGGTGAGTTTATCATTGAGTTGAATTGAATTTATCAATTGGACGTAACGGTGTGTTTTCTTTGTGAATTTTGGGAAGGCCGTATATTCTAGGGGCTATGGCTGTATTAATTGTTAACCTGTATTTTTCCCTCTGTGTAATAATGCCTAGCTTGAGTTGAGAGAGAAGACAACAACAAAGATTGGTTCGTGAACAAAACAACAACAGAGTTTCCGACAAACGTTAGACAGCTGCTAGCGAGAGGTCAAAAATTCGCTATCCCAACGCCAACAAAAAACTTTCCGCTCTTCAACTGCATTGCGGATGGCGAGGAACTTGTACAAACAGTTAGTTGCAAAGAGAAGCAAGAGGCAGCAAGAACACAACTTTCTCTCTTAATTAAAGAGAGCATCTCAAAGAGACAGGAAAGTGCAAGAGATCGGTACACAACCAAGACAGTGGAGCAAACTAAGGAATTCCTAAACAAAAACAGGGATATACTTATTTTAAATTCTGACAAAGGAAATGTCACCGTGGCTGTTAACAAAGAAGATTATAAAGATAAAATGTTCAAAATACTTGACGAGCCGGAAACATATAGAATACTAAGACAGGATCCCACACTAAAACTACAAACAAAGAACAACAGTTTTGTGGAAAAACTACTCAAGCTAGGCATTATTACACAGAGGGAAAAATACAGGTTAACAATTAATACAGCCATAGCCCCTAGAATATACGGCCTTTCCAAAATTCACAAAGAAAACACACCGTTACGTCCAATTTGCTCAATGATAAACTCACCGTCGTACAATTTATGTAGATATTTGTCCAACATTTTAAAAAACTTGACTAACAATTCAGTGTTCAATGTAAAAAGTGCAATAGAATTTAAAGAAAGAGCCAATGACACGCATATTTTTAAAGATGAAAAACTGGTATCATTTGATGTAGTGTCCCTGTTCCCAAGCGTCCCCACAGAATTAGCGCTGGAAATCATCCAGAAAAGATGGCCCGAGTTGGAAAAGCACACTACCATTCCGAAAAAACTCTTCATGGAAATGCTACGGTTTGTAACAACAGAAAACAGATACTTTACATACGAAGACAAGACTTTTATACAGTTAAAAGGACTTCCAATGGGATCCCCGGCGTCTCCTATTATTGCTGACATCGTAATGGAAGAAATTTTAAGGACGATCGACAAAACGAGATTAATGACAAAGTATGTAGACGACTTATTTGCGATTGTAAAAGAAAAAGATGTCGACGGAGTCTTACAAACATTGAATTCCTTCCACAAAGACATAAGATTCACCTATGAACTAGAAAGCGATCATAAATTACCATTTTTAGACTCAATAGTTTACCGGCTAGACGACAAGCTAAAACTGAATTGGTACCAGAAACCTATGGCCTCAGGCAGACTGATCAATTTTCACTCAAAACACCCTAAGAAAATGATCATCAACACAGCTAAAAACTTCATCAGAAGAGTATTGGAGACTAGTGATGAAATGTTTCACATGGGCAATAAACGTAAAATTTTTTGGATATTAAAGTTAAATGATTTCCCGCGACCACGGATAAATTCATTGATAAAAAATTACAAGAATCAGAACACACAAACAAGAGAAAAGACAAAAACCATTTACAAATCTGTGATATATATACCACAGTTTTCCGAACGCCTCAGTGAAGCAACGTTTTTCAACAAGGAAATTATTACCATAGCCCACAGACCCGAATTCACCAATAAACAATTTTTCAGTAACACAAAATCTAAAACACAAATACTTGACAAAAACAATGTAGTATATAAGATTCCATGCGCTGGGGTTGGTGACGAAAAGTGCAATAAAGTGTATGTTGGCACAACAAAATCAAAACTAAAAACGAGGCTAGCAGGACATAAATCGGACATCAAACGGAGAGGTGAAAGCTCCATCCAAAAAACAGCACTTGCTGCCCACTGTGCGGACACTAGGCACTCACCAGACTTTGAGTCGGTCAGCATCCTACAACAAGAGAATCACTACAACAAACGCTTCACTCTTGAAATGCTCCACATAAACAATACTCCCACACACACTAGACTAAACTTCAAAACAGACACAGATAAAGTCGCACATATCTATAGACACTTACTTGACCAAAATAAAAATAAAAATCAGTTTAGAACTCCGCTGTGTAAAGATCGGACGCAGCGTCATCCATGTAGGTCTTTAAATGTAAATTAGAATTAATCAAATGTTAAATGCTTGTGTTATTGTTAATATTTGTACAGCCCTGAAGACGGACCCCGGAGGGGTTTGAAATATATTGGAAAAAAGAGGATAAAGTGTCTTTTAAGAACAAAAAACAAAGGCACTAAAAACACTTCGACCTTGAGCCAGCTAAAACCCACCATCTATTATTAAAAAACACCACAAATATATTTTTTTTATTTAAATTTAAATTTTATTTTTTTTTATTTAAATTTTGAAAATAACTTGGGCCAGTAATACAATCTACATATTTGTTTGTAGTTTTTATCTAGTCCTCGGTGAACTCTATGTGTTTCTTCTATTATAATAGCCTTGTCTTCATTGTTTTATACATCTTGAAGAAATGTCCTTGTGTAAAGGAATTTATTAACGAAGTTTTCTTTTAAAGGTTTTTGAATTATATAAAAGTCTTCAAGTGTACAATGTATACCGACGGTGACATTTGGTTGTAAATATTATCTTAGAATTGAAACCAAATTTTTCGGAGTGTCATACTCGACTATATGTCTGGTATTATTAAAGACGTTAACAGATTCAAGAACTGTGAACCTAGCCTTTGTTATTAATAATTGAATCATAAACTTGTTTAAGGGTTTTTTTGTTTCTTCAATTACATTTTCAAAACTACTTTCTGCTGAGTGCAAAGTATTTTGAACGGATTCGGATGGTTCCGACTGATCGCTATCATACAAATTGTTAATCTGAATTCGTGATAATGCGTCGGCAACTTTGTTAGTTGCGCCTGGTTTATATATGACTTTTGGAGTGAAACATTCTATAAATGAATACCAGCGTTTCATTTCTATATTTGGATTTTTATCCGAAATTGCAATGGATAATGGTTGATGATCGGTTTGAATTTCAATTCCAATCACCCCGTATAGGTAATTTCTCAAATTTTTCAGAGCCCACACTATTGCCAAAAGTTCCTTTTTGTTTGTTGCATATACACACAAAAAAATAAGCTATGTAAAATCAACATAGAAAAATAGTAGTTTACTATTTTCTGAAATGTTCATGTATTTTGTTGTTTTATTTTTTGGGTTATTGAATAGTATTTAACAATTAAAATAGTAGAAAACCTATCTACTGTCCTGTATTTTGTTGTTTTATTCATTTGGTAAATTAATAGTAACGTCTCAATTAATATCGTAGCAAAACTATTTTATTTGTTCGCGTGTATTTTGTTGTTTTATTTTTTGGGGCACTGAATAGTGACACCACAATTAATATCGTAACACAACTATTTTTTTCCTTCATGTATTTTGTTGTTTTAGAAATACAATTATAAATTGTAGGTCACCTATTTTTCTGGACTTAGGGTGGCTAGAGTATCCGACTCATAATCTCTGGGTCGTGAGTTCAAGTCCCGCTTTTGCAGATTATGTTTTTCCTTTTTTTTTTTGGTAAATGTTGATTTCAAGTCTATAGATTTTCCTCTACGAAAATCATTCTTCTGTGGCCTACTGGTTAGAGTGCTGGACTCCGATGACTGCCGGCCCCGGTTTGATTCCCAGCGGAGGCAATAACCTGACTTGTAAGTTTAGGTATCTGTGAAATGTAAGTGTCTATAAATAGCTTCGATATAAATTAATATAACAAATAAAATAAAAATAAAAACAGTTAAAAAAATAAATTTAAAAAAACAACCATTTTTTCGGGTAAAATACTATTTTGTAGGTCATCTCCTATTTTATAGGTAACCTACTATTTTTTTGGGCATTGTTCTATTTTTTATGGGTTGGGGCAGTTTTCACTATTAAATCGTTGATTTTACATAGTTTTTTTTTTTGTGTGTAGACTTGTTCAGTTTTAGACAGGGGTTTTGAAATAAATGTTATTGGTTTACCTTCTTGGGATAATACCGCGCCAATAGCGACGTCCGAAGCATCTGTGGTTAATGTAAAATTTTTACTATAGTCTGGTTGAACCAGTTCTATTTGAGCAATGAGACTTTCTTTTAGCTCGTTAAAAGCTTTAATAGTTGGGTCATCCAGCTGAATCAACGTTTTAGTTGACATTCTTTTCGAGATTTTACCATGATGTTCTCCTAAGTATTTAGTTAGTGGTTTAGCCTTGAAGGCATAATTCGGAACAAATTTTCTATAATAACCGGTAAGGCCGAGGAAACTTCTTAGTTCCCGAATATTTTTTGGAGGCGGATATTTAATAATGGTGTCAATTTTTTTCGGATCCGTCTTAATGACGTTATAGGGTACAATGTATCCTAGAAAACTGGCTTCGTGTTTAAAAAACTTTGATTTCTCCAAAGATATCTTCATATTAGCTTTAAATAATATATCAATTACACGGGTTTACAAAAAAAAATTGATGAAATAGGCACTTCATGAAACTATGATTTTCGGTTAAGGTACATCTCCCTGAGTAAGAAAAGGGCACTTTTAATTTTTTGTATGGTACAGTTTTTTTTAAAGTGTAAAAAACGTTTTTTGCACTTTTTTAATTTCTAACTTAAGTTGTGGAAAACCGATGTCGGTCATCAAAGATTCATTTTACAGGTAAAAGAATGCCCTTTAACTTTCTTATACACGGCATTGAGTTCCATTCATTGGTTTCGAAGCTACACTTCGTTAAAACTGAAAAAGTTGCAAAAAATGCAAAAAAGTTGGTATAAATTGCTACTTAAAAAATACACGCCTAAAAATAGCTTATAGCTTATATGGTTTGATGGTACTTCGACAAAAAAAACAAGTTAATGATCGTTTCAATCCGCCAATAAATTTTTTTGATATGAATTTTATAAGCTCGGAACAACTGTGGTTTTTTTGGCCGTTTACAGCTGTTAACTGAGGTTAACAGGGCTCTAACAGGGCTGTAATACACCTTTTTTCCAACTGAAATAATCTATATAAAATCGAACATTTGGTTGTTAATTGAGTTGATGATCTTGTTATTTTGCCTAAAGATGTATCTTTAAGAAGAAGTTATAAAAATAATTTCGGTTTTTAGGCGTGTATTTTTAAAGAAGCCATTTATGTCAGCTTTTTTGCATTTTTTGCAACTTTGGCAGCTCCAGCGAGGTGAGTTGGGGCAGCTGTCGCGAAATCTTCTGAAAGACGTGGTAGTAGATGTCCCAGGCTCAGTCCAGATCCATCACCACCGCAGACGTCTTATACCGCTGCGACCATTCATAGGCTTCCGTCAGCTCTCGTCCATAGGCCTGCGAGAAGGATGTCTCTTTAAGCGTTTGAGGTCACCTTTCCAGCATGGCATGCAATGGCTCCAGTATTTCGAACATGCCTTTTACATTGCGGTCTCCAAAGTACAAACGAGAGGCCTCCTCCAAACCCTCGTGCCACTGTTCGTGCCAAAGGATCGCTATTGGGATGAGCTCCTCACTGCACATGACCGCCTGTTCCACCAAAGTGGGAGAGTGTTTTCTCATCGAATCCAAGATCTTAAAGGCGGCATTTCTGCGCGCCAACGACGCTGACTTGGAAGCCACTGTTAGAGGATAGACCAGTGCCTGCGGGTGGTTCTTGCCAATGTCCATGAGTAGCTGGTGAATCAGCTGCCCCACCAGCTGACGGTGCGTATCGATACGGGCAATTAGCTGCGGGATTACTTGCAACCAGGTGTTGATTTCGATCAGCTTCATTCCCGAAAGCAGCGCCTCGTACACCTCCGCATGGTTGCCATAGTCAAACCAAAGGGTCAATAGACGCAACGTGTCCTGAAGTGAGTTACCCTTGATAAGGCTGATGGAACGGAAAAAGCCCTGAACAGCCGGAACCGCGTATTGTTGGATAATCAGCAGATCACTGTCAAGGCCGAAGCTCATTGTCATGCCCATGTTGACGCCGGGGGGCTGTTTGTCCAATGCCGACTTCTGCGCTTGCACCACCTTAAAGTTCATGTACGCCCACAGATGCCAGGCCTTGTACCAGTTCGGATCGTAGCTGGTCGCCTTCTCAAAGCATTCGAGGGCGCCTGGAATCGGCCGACTTTAACAGCTGTTATTTTAACATTGGACTGTTAACTTAACATTTGTGGTATGTAACATTATAGTGTGATCCATTCTTAATACGATTTCATCAATGTCCTAACAATTTGTATACTTCTAAAAAACACATTTATGCCAAAAAAAAACGGGTCAAATGCCCCATAGTGCGCTGCATTAAGTTATAGCATTACCTTTAAATGGGTGTATCACTCGCTAGGATCGGACCATCACAGCAGATTTTCATTTCTTCGTGTATATATTTTAGTCGCCTTCGCACACTTTCCTTCTGCGATTCGTCACTACACGGACTGCCGTCCATAGTGATAAAAAAGGCTGGATATTTCAACCGAGAACTCCAAAAGAATAGGCTAGAGCGACAGCAGCACTGCAGCATCCCCAGCATTTCGAAATTCAACTGATATTTACATACATGATCGGGTTGGTTTATTGGAAAATATATAAAACTGAAATTACAATGAAATGTAAATGCTAGGTAAAGGATGAGGGGGTTACGGGGCAAAGCCTGGACTATATTTAAAACTATGTATAAAAAAATTAAGGTAATTCTGCTGGGACGTCTGTCCTATATACAGAAAACTAATTTTTTAAACCCTGGTTCGAACCTGAACTCTGTTCCGGCTTATTAAAGAACAGTTTCCCAAATCGGAACCTTATCAATTGATTAGAAACCATTCCAAAATAATATGGGCTCACAAAAATTATTGATTGTTTCATGGGTTTTTTATGATTTTTACAAAATTGGAACTTGGGTCCAATCTTATTCACAAATACAAGATAATAAAGCGTATTTCTAACATAAATTAAGCAAATATTATATACTTAGAGTCGAATTGCAGTCATCTTCGAGTCCTCTTCAGAGATGGGTGCATACACTTCAGTTATCGGCTGCAGTTTTCGTAATCTCGCTCAGTCAGTTGCCGGTTGTCGTATGCGATCTCTAAAGGATCTCTCGATCTACCAGAACGGACACCAGCCAATGTAGCACTGACAGAGGTTCTCGTTGTTGGTCGCCTGCTGGATAAGCAGCTCCACCTGCTGCTGTTCGTTGACGCTCATCTGCGTCTGGAAATCGGTGCCGGTGAGTTTGCACTTGACCCGCTTGATCACCTGGCTGGCCTTGCTGTTAGTCTCATCGGCCACGTTATTGTGTAGGCCTCCTTGCTGCAGGGTTGGATCGTAGGGCTTCGACTTAGCCATCGGCAGGGAGTCTTCCACGGAGTTGCTGAGGCTGTCCTGCATTCCAGAGCTGCCCCTTCCGCCCGGAGCTCCCGCCCCAGCCGCCGCTTCGTTACCCTTCTTGTCAACATCCAACAGTCTCCAGTTGAGCAGCGGATCATAGACGAAGGCCTCCAACACGGCCATCAAGGAGTCTTTGTTCCTGCGGAGCACTAGCATCACGCTCTCGCAGGTTCTTCTGTAAGTGCCCTCGATGCCAGTTACCTCCATGGCCTTGATTAGCATCCGGGTGAGGCGGAAGGGTATCTTTTCGGGAAACTTTTCGCGCGTCATGGCGACCTCGAAGCAGTCGCCAAAGTCAATGTGCAGAATCTTGCCGCTCATTCGATCTAGCATAAGGTTTGACGGATGACGATCGCCCAGGCCCAGAATGTAACCTACCATAGACATAACAGCCAAAGAGCGGGTGTAGTTGTTTCTCCGTTCAAACCACAATTCTGAAGAAGGAGACTTGAGCCACAGTAACTTGGCCAGGTCGTCGCCTTGGGTCTGGCCCAAAGCATGCTCGAACACCTCAACCTTTTGCATTAACGTGAGATGATCGTAGTCCGGCGCAAAGTTGAGCATAGTGCGGTGTTCCTGGTTCAGTGGTACCTTCTTCTTATCGCGGTAGTCGCGGATCAGCGTGTGGAGGGTGTCGCAGTGAGGCACCCATCCAATCAAACCAGAGTTGGTGCTGAGCGGGATAACCGCGTACCGCTGGATAGCCAGATTCCGCCGGAACGTATCCGGGTCGTCCAGAAGCAGCGTGTTCACGAGCGAAAAGAGCTGCATAACGCGCTCGTCCTGACGCAGATCCTCATGGCCCTTGAGCAGGTACATGTAGTCCTTTCCGTTGGAGCCTCTTATGCATAACTTTCGCGGGCGCTGCTTGGATGTAATCACCTTAAATGTTAGGACAAAGACAAAGTTATTAACCATATAATACCATAAAAATAAAATTGTAATTCTTACCTGCAGGTTTGTTTTGATGATACTGATCCGAATGAGCTCCTGACCGGGATTGTAGGATCCCGGAACTGCCAACTCAAGGTCCTTGCAGGTCATCAGTTTGGGCGATACATATGGCAGCTCCAGCGAGGTGAGTTGTGGCAGCTGTCGCGAAATCTTCTGAAAGACGTGGTAGTAGATGTCCCAGGCTCGGTCCAGATCCATCACCACCGCAGACGTCTTATACCGCTGCGACCATTCATAGGCTTCCGTCAGCTCTCGTCCATAGGCCTGCGAGAAGGATGTCTCTTTAAGCGTTTGAGGTCCCCTTTCCAGCATGGCATGCAATGGCTCCAGTATTTCGAACATGCCTTTTACATTGCGGTCTCCAAAGTACAAACGAGAGGCCTCCTCCAAACCCTCGTGCCACTGTTCGTGCCAAAGGATCGCTACTCGGATGAGCTCCTCACTGCACATGACCGCCTGTTCCACCAAAGTGGGAGAGTGTTTTCTCATCGAATCCAAGATCTTAAAGGCGGCATTTCTGCGCGCCAACGACGCTGACTTGGAAGCCACTGTTAGAGGATAGACCAGTGCCTGCGGGTGGTTCTTGCCAATGTCCATGAGTAGCTGGTGAATCAGCTGCCCCACCAGCTGACGGTGCGTATCGATACGGGCAATTAGCTGCGGGATTACTTGCAACCAGGTGTTGATTTCGATCAGCTTCATTCCCGAAAGCAGCGCCTCGTACACCTCCGCATGGTTGCCATAGTCAAACCAAAGGGTCAATAGACGCAACGTGTCCTGAAGTGAGTTACCCTTGATAAGGCTGATGGAACGGAAAAAGCCCTGAACAGCCGGAACCGCGTATTGTTGGATAATCAGCAGATCACTGTCAAGGCCGAAGCTCATTGTCATGCCCATGTTGACGCCGGGGGGCTGTTTGTCCAATGCCGACTTCTGCGCTTGCACCACCTTAAAGTTCATGTACGCCCACAGATGCCAGGCCTTGTACCAGTTCGGATCGTAGCTAGTCGCCTTCTCAAAGCATTCGAGGGCGCCTGGAATCGCCTCCGGTCCGAGACTGTTCTGTAGCTTATTTTGCCAGGTGGCCAGGCGTAGGTAGCAGCGCGCCATTAACCGCTGATCCTGCTGCTTCAGGGCTTCCGGTGGCAGACAGCTCAGCTCCTGGCTGTAGGTGTTCACAAAATGCCTCAACTGGTCGTAGGCTTCTTGCAGCTGATTGTTGGCAGCCATGTACTTGGTGTAGGCGTAAGTCACTTGGGGTTGATTGCACGGTAGTGGTTGGAGCGGATTTAGCTTTGGATCGGTACCCAATAGCATTACCAGAGTTTTGTGGGACAAGTGCAGGGAACCGCTCTTTCTGCACAAACTTGCGTACTTTAACCAGGTGTGTATGTCGTCGTGCGGCTTTACCACCAACGAGTGCACCTGAATTATCCGTCGCCAGTCCTCCACCAGGCGTTGTCCTCCTTGAAGACGCTTCCACCACATGGTCTTTAAGGGCTCTCTTCTCTCTGGTATCAGTTTATATTGGATGACCTCTTCGAGCTCCGCCAGCATTTGAACACAAACCATGGCTCCGTAAGCTCTTTCATAGGACTCCCCTGCCATTGATGTGAGTTCCGTGTCCAGGAGATCTCTGGTCTCGTCGATCAGGCGCTGGGCGGTCTCAAAGTCGTCGTGGTGCACCGCCAAGACTGCTCGATAGTAGCTTCCGTCCTGAGTGTCCTCCGGTATACATCTCACATACTCACGCATCGCTTCCCAGTCCTGCAGACCCCAGGCAGCGACTGCTGCCAAAGGACTGGCTCTCGATTTCGCTTCCGTCCCGAAGTTCTCCCACTCGTGCTTGGTGACATTGCTTAGCTCGGACCAATCTCCGAGCGCCTCCAAGCAGCGCATGTGTCCGAGACGGGCCTCCAAGTCCGAGGAATCAGCCTTTAGGTTCCTTCCGTAATGCTCCAGAGCCAGATCCCAGTTGTGAAGTTTTTCATACCATCTTCCTTGAACATTGAGTTCGTTAGCTGCATTGCGATAGGTCGTAAGCAAACCTTCCGCCGCTTCGCGTTGCTGCAGCTTGTTGTTAATCAGAATCAAGGACTCAAACACCTGCGGATCCTCGCGCAGCAAAAACTCCTCTTCCTTGTAGCGCAGAGCTTTGGCGTAGGCCCGACATGCCATCGCCCGCGTACCCAACAACTTAGTCTCTATTGGTATTGGGTCGCGGTCGCAATGTTCCATAAACTCGGCAAGGTTTAGGATCGTCAGAGTTATTTCCGGCATGTCGGTAACTTGCAGGGCTTGAATCAACGACTGTGTTAGCTCCGATTTCAGATCTGGCGAGAGCTCCGTCCAACAGGAGATGAAAGCGGCGTTGAAGAGATCTCGCAGTAGCGTGTCATACTCCTGGGCCAACGATCGACAGGCTCTTAGTGCGTGCGAGGGCGATTCCTTTAGAAGGCCAATGGACAGCCGCTTTAGCCACTCCACCCAGTCGTCTTTGGAGACGCGACGAGTAACCTGCCACGCCGTTCGCAGTTCGTTTGTGGTAACCTACAATAAAATAACAATTAAAAGAGGTTAAATCTTTCGTATTACATCGATTAGTTAACAAACCTGCAAATTTTTAATATTGCTATTCCTGTCGGTCACGAAGGGCTCGTTGTGTTTGATCTTGGCAGGGCGCAGTCCTGACTCTCCCGCTCCACAGGAATCCGCCAGCGTACTGTTGGACTGGATGCGGCTTAGTAACTTCTCGTATTCGGGGTCCGCAATACGGTGCTTGTTCAGAGTACGCTGCACCATAGGCACAAACACAAGGTATTTCTTGCCAAGTTGTTTGACTAGCGAGCGCAGCGTGATCATCGCTTGATCCCGCAGCTCCGGTTCAGCGTCCAGCACTCGAACCAGCGGATGAATTATGCGCGAGGAGAAGTCAGTGAAGTCCAAATGGCAGGCCAGGTTGTTGATCGTTTCTAAGGCCACCATTGACACCTGTTGCGGTACGTACGGAGAATCGAAGAGCTTTACAATGGGAGGTACAATCAGCGGCAGATAGTAACCCAACGTGCTGCCAAACTTTTGGAGAGCTTGGAGCAACCTCCTAGTGACCATTCTATCCTTGGAGTTATCGTGCTGTAGCACGCGCAGAATCTGCGGAATTAGCTCCGCTAAATAATCCCTGAACTCGCAGCCCAAAGCCACGGCAATCTGCTCAATCAGATTAATTAAAGTGTTTTGCAAGGGTGTGTTTATAGTCCAAAACTCTTTGATCAATTTGAAAATATCGCCCATGTAGCTGATAATATGCAGCTTCACAAAGGCCACTAGAATGGCGAGCTGCTGGAACAGAAACTCTCTTAGATTGTTATCCGCGGTGCGTACGTTGTCTAGCAAATTTGGAAGCACTTGGGCCAAATAAGGCACACATTTGATGCCCAGGCTCTGGAAGATGAAGGTCACCGCCTGCACCACACTGGTATGCCGAGTGTTCAGCGTGGGATCGCGCAGGATACGCATTAGGGCAGCGATGGCAACAGCTGGGTAGTACTCGTCCAACGCATTTCCCATATTAACCAGTAGCTCTGCAGTGGAGATGTCCTGGCTTTCATCAACTTTGCCGTCGGAGTATGCTATTAGAACATTATCCTTTTGGCTGTCAATCAAGCCCTTGTTCATCTTGTGCTTGTAGGGATCCATCGCTCCCAAAAGGCCTAGCACACGGATCGTTTCCCTTCGAATGGAGCGACGCTGTTCAGTTTTGAGGAAGTTGATCAAGATGTCGATAAGCACGGGGTATTTGTGATACGGACTCACAACTCGGCCGGTTGCACTAATTAACTGACCCAAGGTCCATAAAGCAACTCCTCGCTTATCCGGACTACCAGCATCGCCGAGCATCTCGAGTAAAATGGAGAGAAGGTCATCTGCCCACAGCTCCATTTCGTCAGAGCCTCCATTCACTTCTGCCAGATCACCAATGGTGCGAAGCACATTCAGAATAACCCCCGGATTCGATTCCGGTTCATGCAACTTGGGCACTAACGCCTTTAGGATCGGATTCATGTACGATGATATTAGCCTGGGTGTGCTTATTACCAAGTGGTCTAGCATCTTAGCGCTCTGCTCCTTGTTCCTGCTCATCCCGGAGTACTTCAAATCGGTGATCAACTCGATCATGGTGGTTCTTAGCTTGGGCATTACATAGGCCGGGTTCATGGAGGACAATCTTCCAATGGTGACCATTGCCAGCTCCCGGATCTCAAAGATCTCGTCGTGTAGGGTAATGAATAGTGAATTTAAAGACTCAGGTTGTGCGAGTTTCGCATCAAAGGTCTCGTCCAGCGAGCGGAGGATACGTATACGCACATTGCAGTCCATATCCGTGATGGCAACCATTAGTAGGCGCTCTATGACGTGCGACACCGTATCGCTCAGGGTTTTGGAATTTTCCATACTTTCAGAGGATTGGACTGCCAGTTTCAGGAGTCGAGTACATGTTTGCACCGCCTCTAGACGGATTTCCTGCTGTTCGTGTACGATAAAGAAGTCGGCGCATCTGGAAGAGGAGATTCACATTCAAACCGCAATTTAGGAATAAAAGTATTAGCGCTTACCTTTGCACAAAGTCTAACATGTTTTGCTCCTCAAAGTTGAAGGTTCCCAATGTTTTAAGGGCCAGTACAGTGGTGGCTCCGTCAGCATTTTGCATCAGCGAGGCATCGATGGCGATCGGAGGCAAGGCAGTATATGGAACAGCAGTCGCCTTATTCATTAGGACTTGGGATAGGATTCCGATTAATCCTTCTGTAATGGCGGACTTTAGCTGCGGCACGTTCTCAGAAAGTTCTCGCAAGCAAACGGTTAGGGCTGGCGAGAGACCAGTGTAGAACATCTGCTCAAGGATATCTTTAACATCTTCGGCTATCTCTGACTTAACGGCATGTGCAAGGAGCGTTATACAGGCAAAGACTGCAGGATCCACAGGCACCTTTCTTTTACTGGTCAAATCCTTGGCTGGCAGAGCGACTTTCACGCTGCCCATGATCCCAGATAGGTGAATCTTGATCGCACTTTGCACTGCCACAGCCATGTAGCCGATTGTAATGTATGCGACCGTGCGATCCCTTTCCTTGCCCCGCAGTATCAGCATTAAATGCGACACGCAGGTTTGAAGGTACTTATCCACAAAGACTTCGCGTTTAAAAGCAGCCAATCGAGGAAGGATTTGCAGAAGAGCCTGCTGCACATAAGGTGACTTTGAGGATCGCTGCTCCAAGACATTGTCGCAAATGGTAGTGTAGTGTTCTTGGAGAATCTCGTGGGCGTAGGCCGATTCCAATACGTTGTGCTATCGGGAATCGAGATCGTTTACTTAATTGTGATTTAAAGTTCTTAAAGTCATAATCATTATTTTTCAAAATTAGCTAATTAAAATATAATTTTCCAAAAAAATGTTTTTTTTTTGTTTAAACTCGCAATTGGGTTTATCAATTAGATTAGAAATCAAATATAAATTTTAATTATTGAATTTTTGAGTTTTAAATAGTAATGTACATTGTACATATATATTATATATTATTATATACAAAAAAGTTATCATCTTCATTATCCTTTCTGCCGACAATGTCCTAAACAAATGATAGAATAAACCATCTAATATTAATCTCTCACGTTATTATTTAGCAGAAATATTTTTGTAGGTATTACATACCTTAGTTCTTAAGAAAATTAATATAACTGCCCATCATCGATAATAAAAACCCTTTACATAAAAACCTAATTTTTCACACTTTTCTGCTAGTTATTGTTACTATCACCTTTTACACACAAATTTTTAACCATAATTATTTCAGCTGCCTTCTTCGCGTGAGGCAAATACTTTTTTTTTAGCTACATGTAACGTTCTACGAAAACAAATAAAAAATTGAGAATAACAAATACATTCGTGTGGAGTATATTGGATCGTTAGACTCACGCTCGCAAACTTGGCCACGCCGTTGTGATGTTCTCCCTCGCCCAAATGCATATGTGTGCTGCCAAGCTTGTCGATGAAGGGCACCTTTAGTCGCGGTACTAGTGTGTTCAGCTGGGATCCCATTCCCGACGAGCTGCTTGACTCCAGGAACTTGTTGTGCTGGGTCTTTGGAAAGAGCGTCTTCAGCGATGTGTAGCGCCGCTCCCAGGTGGCATTGGCACTGCGGAAAAGCTCGTTGAATACGATAAGCCCGCCGTGAATACGATCGTCTCTGGTCACGCCCTTCTGCTCCTTGCCTGCGGTTAGATCCGCACTGAAACTGGCATTGGCCTCGTCATAGCAGATCCTGTACCACTGGGGTTCACTGGACTGTTTTGTGCTCTCTCGCTGGGCGGTAACAATAAGAGCCGCCCTCAAAGCCTCTCCGGCGGACTCTCGAATAGCAGGCTTGGGATCAAAGATGGCGTTAAATATGACTTCAAAGAATGTGAGGATGTGCTGATAGAAGTAGGTTGGCAAGGCGATGGCCAGCTCACGGAGGATAAAGACAGCCGCGTGTCGGCGGTACTGAAAAGAAGGACATTGTATATTTTAATAATTATGATCATAAAAAGTTTAAAAAAACGTAAAAACGGTTTGAGTATAGCGTAAAATATGTAGGTATATATATATCATATGGTTCTCGCGTAATTCACCTCTTGTCTCTCGCCTCTGAGCACCTCGAAGGCCTTCTTAATATCAAAGTCAAAGGAATCAGCACCCTTGGATGTGGGCATATTGGCCAGTTTGACCAGGGAGCGGGCGGCAATCTCCATCACGGACACATCGTTAATCAGGAGAAGATCCCGCAGGCGGTTCAAGTAGGGCGAGATGCCCTTCCTGGCCGTCAGGCTTCCCTCGCAGTTTATTAGACACTCTGAAAAGGGGAACATTAAATCATCTAGAGAGCTACCAGCGTCCCAGAGACTTACTCATGGCCAGGGCACCGCCCTTCTTCTCGTTGATGTCCGCCGCATTAACCATGGTGAAGATGTGGTGGTCGAACTCGTCGAAGAACTGCGCCAGCTCCTCCTGGGACATCTCGCGCAGCTCGGTCTTCACATAGAAGAGCAGGTCCTGGGTGGCCTTGTTCTGCACATTCCGGTTGCGGGACTTAAGCCCGTTCACAAACTGCTGTACCACCGACGTTGTCGACATGGCTGGGCGGAATTTATCCACTAGTTAGAGGCGTTTTTCACTTGCATTTGGGAGGGGAAGGGGTGGAGCAGGTGCATCTGTGCTGGGTCCAGACTTAAGAGGTTATCTTTTTGGTTGCCCTGTGGTACTGTGTCACTATTTCACTGGTCGCGCGAAAAGATCTGATGTGCTGACTCCGGCACCAAAGGATCTATCGCGGATGCAGGTCCTTTCCTTGGTAAAATAGCGGAAAAATTGGGTTTTACGGAGATTTATGCAGCCGCTGCCGATTAGTGATGTTTTATTGGCGATTTTTTTCGATGACTTTGTTGGTAACGATGATATGCAATACATCGATATATTGCCAAAAAACCGCACCTGGAAAATATAATACGCTATCTACACCACCATAAGATAAGGTGGAATTATTAAGGGGGTTCACGCTTGTTTTGGTCGCTATTTCAATGGTTAAGCCTAGTACTCAGTAAGCTAAGGCCTTTAGCTGGGACTTTTTTCCACTGCAGTACTCAAATGAGCTCAGAATATCGTAGGGAAATACCAAAAAAAAACATTACCAGTCGGCTGAATATCGATGAACGTATACACTGTATAGGCAACTAGATGTGGGCAAATGTGGGGTACACATAGTGTGACTAGACTATTAGACATCGAGTGACATATATTCTTGATCAGGATCACTAGCCAAGTCCCTCTGTCCCTCCGCCTGTCCGTTTGCATTAACGGTGAGATCTCGGAAACTATAAAGCTAAAAGATTAGCACTTTACATGCAGATTCTATGGGTTAATACGCAGCGCAAGATTTTCACGCCGGTGTGGCACGCCCCCTCTAACGCCCACAAACCGCGAAAAACTGTGGCGCCCGCAGTTTTGAAGCTAAATTAACGGGAAAAGGAATGTGTATTCGTTTCTTCAATACCTGTTGATTGACCAAAATTGGTCTCTGTTTACTGATCCAGCAGTGACCAGTGATCATGTTGTTCTGCCTTAGCGCGGCCAATTGCCTAAAATTGTTGAAAATTCCACAGAAAATTTAGAAATTGAGGAAACGACCCTTCATGAATCCTGTTGAATTCTTAAACAGTCGTTATTTATTAAAAATTTTCTTTGCAAATTTGTAGCGAGTAACTATAAATATACATTTTAATTTGATTTTAAAGTAAATAATGTGTACTATGATGATACTAAAAAGTCGAGTACGACGATCGAATATTAGTTGTCTAGTCTTGCTAAGAACGCATTCGAATTCACACAAAGAAGCGGGAACGCATAAATACTGAGGGCATTCCCTAAACTGTTAAATTGTTGAATTGTTGAAAATTCAACAGAAAATTGTAGCAATTAAGGGAACGACCCTAAATGAATCCTGTTGAATTCTTAAACAGCTGTTATTTGTTAAAAATTTTTACGTATCTTAAAATATGTAAAGATTGTCTTTTTACTCTCTAAAATTGGTACCGAGTAATAAGTAACTACTAATATACTTTCAAATTTTATTTTAAAGTAAATAATTCGTACTGGTGATACTAAAATTCTACAGAGTTGCCATGACTTTCGTTAAAAATGGTGACAACTCTGGTTTTCAGCAATTCAACAAAATTTTAAACCGCCCCGAGGCTGTTGAATTGCTGAAATTTCTGAAGGTTGACATTGTATGGAACACCTGATTAACAGCTGACCGAAATTCAACAATTCAGCAATTCAACAGTTTAGGAAATCCCCTGATAATAAAAATTGGAAAACAAGACTTATTTTTAATGTGTATTATAAAAATAAATAGAGAAGATTTTAGCTAACTCGATGTCATGCCGGCTTAGACTTCAAGAAGTTCAAGACGTCGGCATTATTATTTTATAATTTTTATTTTAAAAATCATAATTACGATCCCTGCAATTTACACGTTTTTCCTATTCGATGCGCAGAGAAGGAAATTTTCCTTAGGAAACATCGGTAACATCGATGTTTGGCAAGCTAACATCGATGTTTCTCCACCCTCGTCGATAACCGATAGATCAATACTAGAGTAACAATCAAAAAGCAAGAATTTTCATAAGAGTTGGTGAAACAAATGTAAGCATATTTAATTTTAGGACAGCGAAAAAATCGTAGTTTCAAGCATAAAACAAGATATAAATCAAACTACATGAGCGTAATAAGAAGAAATTGCGAAAGACGCTATTCTGCTGCAGGAAATGTGTAAAATACTGCTGGCCGTTCGTGGCATGCGTGAAAATTGTATTGGAAAATCGATGCTGGGTTGCGGGGGTGTGAAGCTTTTTCACTGGGGGCTGCTGCCTGCTGCACAACAGCGCCACCTACGATTTTCCTCACCCAGCAGCGCACACGGAAAACTCGCTTGGGCATGGAAATTGTGTGTTTTTGTTTATTAGTAAAACCGTTACTTTTCATCGACAGCCAACGAGCGTTTTGACCGTTACCGTAGCAGAAGAAGAAGAGCAGCATCCGCGACCATGTCCAATTTGAGGAAATTCAAAGACGAGGAGCGGGAGTCGGAATATGGCCGCGTCTACGCGGTTTCGGGACCAGGTAAGCGACTTTACCCGAGTCCTTTATTCGCTGAACCCTTTGCTAATCCTCCTGCTCCTTTTTTATTTCTCTTTCTGCTGACCCTGCGTTTTGTTTAACTATTAATCCCCCTCGAAATTATCGTCATGATTCTCCTACTAATTACTATCCTTCCACTGCTCCTCCTTTTTCTTTATCCCTTTCTTAGTGGTCACCGCGGAGGCCATGTCGGGATCTGCTATGTACGAGCTGGTCCGCGTGGGCTACTACGAGTTGGTTGGCGAAATTATCCGTCTAGAGGGCGACATGGCCACCATCCAGGTGTATGAGGAGACCTCCGGCGTCACCGTGGGCGATCCCGTCCTGCGCACCGGCAAGCCGCTGTCCGTAGAACTGGGACCCGGCATCATGGGCAGCATCTTCGACGGCATCCAACGTCCTTTGAGGGACATTGGGGTCATGACCAACTCCATCTACATACCCAAAGGTGTCAACACAACCGCTTTGTCCCGCTCGGAGATGTGGGAATTCAATCCACTGAATGTGCGTGTTGGCTCGCACATCACCGGAGGAGATCTGTACGGAGTGGTCCACGAGAACACGCTGGTGAAGCAACGCATGATTGTGGCGCCCAGGGCCAAAGGAACTGTCAGATACATTGCCCCGGCGGGCAACTACAACCTAGAGGATATTGTCCTAGAGACGGAGTTTGACGGCGAGATCACGAAGCACACCATGTTGCAGGTGTGGCCGGTTCGACAGCCACGTCCCGTGACCGAAAAGCTGCCCGCTAACCATCCGCTTTTCACGGGCCAACGCGTCCTCGACTCGCTCTTTCCCTGCGTCCAGGGCGGCACCACTGCCATCCCCGGGGCCTTTGGCTGCGGAAAGACGGTTATTTCGCAGGTTAGTAACACTACATACAGATTTAACAAGAGGGAACGCTATAGTCGAGTGCCTCGACTATCAAATACCCGTTACTCAGCTAAAGTCAGCAGTCTCAAGCAGGGCAAACCAAGCAGCCGCTTCAAAAAATTAAAAAAATTTCTTCTACATTTCGGTAGGCGTTAATAACCCAAACAAAATTGCGTTTACACTTTTGCTCTAGCTTTAAAACTATGGGCGCCACAGCTTTTCGCGGTTTGTGGGCGTTAGGGGGGGGGGGGTTTCCAACTTTGGTCTATCAATATGTATTGATGAAACGAATACACATTGCTTTTCCCATTAATATAGCTTCAAAAATGTGGGTGCCACAGTTTTTCGCGGTTTGTGGGCGTTAGAGGGGGCGCGGCACATCGGCGTGAAAAACTTGCGCTGCGTATTAACCCCTACAATCTGCATGCCAAATCTCAATCTTCTAGCTTTTATAGTTTCCGAAATCTCAGCGTTCATACAGACGGGTGCCAAGGTTTTTAGCGGTTTGTGGGCGTTAGGGGGGAGGGGGGTTTCCCACTTTGGTCTATCAATATGTATTGAAGAAACGAATACACATTCCTTTTCCCGTTAATCTAGCTTCAAAACTGTGGGTGCCACAGTTTTTCGCGGTTTGTGGGCGTTAGAGGAGGCGTGGCACATCGGCGAGAAAAACTTGCCTGCGTATTAACCCCTAGAATCTGCATGCCAAATCTCAATCTTCTAGCTTTTATAGTTTCCGAGATCTCAGCGTTCATACAGACGGGTGCCACAGTTTTTCGCGGTTTGTGGGCGTTAGAGGGGGGGGGTGGCACATCGGCGTGAAAAACTTGCGCTGCGTATTAACCCCTAGAATCTGCATGCCAAATCTCAATCTTCTAGCTTTTATAGTTTCCGAGATCTCAGCGTTCATACAGACGGACGGACGGACAGACGGACGGACAGACGGACAGACGGACATGGCTAGATCGACTCGGCTAGTGATCCTGATCAAGAATATATATACTTTATATGGTCGCAAACGCTTCCTTCTACCTGTTACATACTTTTGCACGAATCTAATATACCCTTTTACTCTACGAGTAACGGGTATAAAAAAACGAAAGGGACAAAAAGTTCAAATTTTACATAAGAATTCGGCGATCTGTTATAGCCAGTGCCAAGAAAGAGAGAGCAATAAACATACTTCAATTAAATATGTATAATTATATTAGCTTAATATAAACATTGTTAAAGCGTGTTATGTATATTAAAATCTAAATGTTTTTTTTTGTTTTTTTTTATAGTTTTAAAAAAACGAGTAACGGGTATAGCGAATAGCTTTGTTTGAAAGGAGTTATATTTGCCGGGCTATTGCAATTGTATTACATACATACACACAT
Organism: Drosophila mimetica; assembly: GCA_037075245.1. Lineage (NCBI taxonomy): Eukaryota > Metazoa > Arthropoda > Insecta > Diptera > Drosophilidae > Drosophila > Drosophila mimetica. Next base: position 26,806,040 of record JBAMCH010000007.1, on the reverse strand, counting down.
ATATATGCTATTGTCTGACTCTGACCTTGAATTTGGCTAACTTTTTTCCCAATTTTGTAATTTGCATAATTTTTGGCATTTTAGTAGGTATTGACAAATGAAAACAATCGCATTTGCCTATAAAGAAATCCTTAACGGGAATTAACGCTTATTCCGATGATGGCCTTGGAGCTAAAGCGCGGCAATTTTATTTAAAATTTAAATACGCCATCTACCGCAAGATATTAATACCACTGGCGATTAAAGGCGGAAATGTAGGCGCTAGCCCGGTTTTTGCGTTAATGGGAATGTGGGCGTTAGAGTGGGCGTGGAAACATTTTTTTGTCAATTAATAGGTATTGCAGAAACTAATGAATATTCTTTTGCACGTTAATCTAGCTTCAAAACTGTGGGTGCCACAGTTTTTCGCGGTTTGTGGGCGTTAGGGGGGAGAGGGGGTGGTTTATTTTGGCCAATCCATAGGTATTGAAGAAACGAACACACATTTCTTTTCCCGTTAATCTAGCTGCAAAACTGTGGGTGCCACAGTTTTTCGCGGTTTGTGGGCGTTAGAAGAGGCGTGGCACATCGGCGAGAAAAATTTGCCTTCGTATTAACCCCTAGAATCTGCATGCCAAATCTCAATCTTCTAGCTTTTATAGTTTCCGAGATCTCAGTGTTCATACAGACGGGTGCCAAGGTTTTTCGCGGTTTGTGGGCGTTAGGGGGGAGGGGGGGTTTCCCACTTTGGTCTATCAATATGTATTGGAGAAACGAATACACATTCCTTTTCCCGTTAATCTAGCTTCAAAACTGTGGGTGCCACAGTTTTTCGCGGTTTGTGGGCGTTAGAGGAGGCGTGGCACATCGACGAGAAAAACTTGCCTGCGTATTAACCCCTAGAATCTGCATGCCAAATCTCAATCTTCTAGCTTTTATAGTTTCCTAAATCTCAGCGTTCATACAGACGGGTGCCACAGTTTTTCGCGGTTTGTGGGCGTTAGAGGGGGCGTGGCACATCGGCGTGAAAAACTTGCGCTGCGTATTAACCTCTAGAATCTGCATGCCAAATCTCAATCTTCTAACTTTTGTAGTTTCCGAGATCTCAGCGTTCATACAGACGGACGGACGGACAGACGGACAGACGGACAGACGGACATGGCTAGATCGACTCGGCTAGTGATCCTGATCAAGAATATATATACTTTATATGGTCGGAAACGCTTCCTTCTGCCTGTTACATACTTTTGCACGAATCTAATATACCCTTTTACTCTACGAGTAACGGGTATAAAAATTTTTACCCAACGGGTTAATCTTATATTTTAGAGGGGAACCGGTTTAACTCCTTAAAAGCTTAATAATTAATTGAAGCTTAAGTTAGTAGTACTAGGCTATTTAAAACAAGAAAGGAAGCTAGCTTCGGCCAGCCGATGTTTTTATACCCTTGCATACCTATTGAATTACAAGTTACAGAAATGTTATATTTAGATTTACTTGCGTATTCGTATTATTTTGACATTAATTGGCAGCTATATATGTTATGTTATGTTAAATTTAATTCGAAATTCGGAGTTATTAAAATAAAGTTATATTCCAGAGTAAAAGAGACTACAATAAATATTAACAAATCTATAATTTTATTCTTAATAATTTTCCGAACGTTCCTATGGGAGCCATATGATATAGCGGTCCGATTTTACTAAAAATTAATTCGAAATTCAGAACAATATAAATAAAGATACTCCCAAAAGCATTAAAAAACACCGAAGCTAATTTTTTTTTTCATTTTATCCGATCCCTCCTATGAGAATTATAAGATATAGTTTTTCGATATGGCTGGTTCCGACTTAAATACTTCCTGCAATAGAAGGACTTTTGGTAAAGTTTTATCCCGATAGCTTTAAAACTAAGAGACTAGCTTTAAAACGGACAGACGGACATGGCTGGATCGACTCGTCTAGTGATACTGATCAATAAAATATATATATTATGGTGTCGGAAACGTCTGCTTCACTGCGTTTGCAAACTTCTAACTGAAATCATTATACTCTCTGCAAAGGTTTAAAAATAATAGAGAACATTACTAAATTTTAAATTACTACGTAATTGATATCTTTATTTCAAAGCCCCCTAAATCATCTCGTTATCTCTCCATAGGCCCTGTCCAAGTACTCCAACTCCGATGTGATTATCTACGTTGGTTGCGGCGAGCGTGGTAATGAAATGTCCGAGGTACTACGCGACTTCCCCGAACTGACTTGCGAAATCGACGGTGTTACCGAATCCATCATGAAGCGTACCGCCTTGGTGGCCAACACCTCCAACATGCCTGTGGCTGCCCGAGAGGCCTCCATTTATACCGGTATCACTCTGTCCGAGTACTTCCGTGACATGGGCTACAACGTGGCTATGATGGCTGACTCCACCTCCCGTTGGGCCGAGGCTCTTCGTGAGATTTCGGGTCGTCTGGCTGAGATGCCTGCAGATTCCGGCTACCCAGCTTATCTGGGCGCCCGTCTGGCCACTTTCTACGAGCGTGCTGGGCGTGTCAAGTGCCTAGGTAACCCCGAGCGCGAGGGTTCCGTGTCCATTGTAGGGGCTGTGTCGCCTCCTGGTGGTGACTTCTCCGATCCCGTGACCTCCGCCACTTTGGGTATTGTGCAGGTGTTCTGGGGACTCGACAAAAAGCTCGCTCAGAGGAAGCACTTCCCCTCAATCAACTGGCTGATTTCGTACTCCAAGTACATGCGTGCTCTAGATGAATACTACGACAAGAACTTCCCCGAATTCGTGCCGCTCCGTACCAAGGTCAAGGAGATCCTCCAGGAGGAGGAGGATCTGTCTGAGATCGTGCAGCTGGTCGGTAAGGCCTCGCTGGCCGAGACCGACAAGGTGACACTGGAAGTGGCCAAGTTGCTTAAAGACGATTTTTTGCAACAAAACTCCTACTCGCCTTACGATCGCGTTTGTCCCTTTTATAAGACAGTGGGTATGCTGAGGAACATCATGTCCTTCTATGAGACTGCCCGACATGCCGTTGAGTCCACAGCCCAGTCGGACAACAAGATCACATGGAACACCATTAGGGAGTCGATGGGCGGCATTATGTATCAGCTGTCGTCGATGAAATTCAAGGTGAGTTCAAAGTGGACTAAAAGAATTGATTTGGTGTTTAAAATATTTGCCTTGGTTATAAAATTTCGTTAAAAATTAAAAATAATTAATAAAAATAAATTAAACCTGTATATTAATAATGTTTTTCCATTTGCAGGACCCAGTAAAAGACGGCGAGCAAAAGATCAAGGCAGACTACGATCAGCTGTACGAGGACCTGCAGCAAGCCTTCCGAAATCTGGAGGATTAAGCGGAGCCAGCCAAGAACAACTGCGGGATTCCCTAGCGAGAGGAATGGAAAAATAAGCAAACCAAACGAAATAGGAAACCAAAGCTAGGTTATTATTCGAATTCCCCATTCAATCTAGTCATATTTACATAATGCATAATAAGATATTTGAATCCAAGTTTATTTATAAGTTAAACAGTTTTTGGCCCGCTTCAGATCTAATCAGGTCAGAATCGAATCAAACGAAGATACACAAAACTAAAAAAACACACGGCGATGGCAAGTTAGGAAAGACGAACAATAATTAGTCGGTAGCGCAAATGAAACGCAGTTAAACCAGCCATAAACATAAATACCATGCATATACGTCATATATGTATAATTATCTATGTTGATATATAATTATAATTCACAACTATGTATTGTTAGTAAATTTTCATATAGTTATCGATTGTGTTCGTTACCCTATTGTGTGAAACTAAACGAATCTAAAGGGAGTTTGAAACTTTACATAATTACAAAATATTATATTCCTACATATTATAGACCTTTAAAGAACGCAATAACAACGTAGCCCAAAAGCATGTACCTCTACTACCAAAGATGAATAGCTATTTCAGTAACTTGTGTGTGTTGCAATGAAGCTATGGAAATAAAATGTATTATGAATGTTACAAAAAATTATGGTGTTTTTAGTTGTCTCGTTTTATAAAGGTGGTTTTTCAAATTTGGGATAATGATGAAAACTTACATATCACTATGGACGGCAGTCCATGTAGTGACGAAGCGCACAAGGAGAGTGTGCGAAGGCGACTACTATTATATAGCCGCAGAATTGAAAATCTGCTGTAATGGTCCGATTCTACCGAGTGATACACCAATTTAAAGGTATTGCAAAAACTAAAAGGATTGCATACCAAGACCTCAAGAAAATCAATTGGTTTGGGGAAGAGAGCGGTGAAAGTGTAAAAGTGAAAATTTAGAAATTTGGAATTTTTTGGGACCAGTGGGAATAATAACTATGCTCGTTGTATTTTTATTGAAAATGCGCTTTATATGAGGGTTCATATCAGAAAATCCGACGCTCCGTTCAAAAGTTATACCGAAAACAAGATTTTCTTCTTCCCAAAATGAAATAATTTGTCCCTTTGTTTGTATGCATCAAATCGTGGTTTTAGAGGCCTGAAATAAATTTTACTGTGTTTAGCAGCAGGATATAAAAAACGTTTGTTCTACGACTTTTGGAAAAACCCGCTAGTTTGGCGGAAAATCATAAAAAAAAGCTAGATTTTGACGGCTTATAGTTTCTAAACGACTAAAGCTACAGACTCGTGCTATACCTTGTTAAAAGGGTAATTTAATATGCTAACCGCGTTGCCTTCGGTGAAATTAGCTAAATGTAATAGTTTAAAATTTATGGCTAAAAGTTATTTTTTTAAATCACTTTTTGGCTATTTTCTGCAAAACGACTTAACTTCCTCAACTTTTAGTATATAACACATTTTCTCATAAGAATGCGCGTTTGGATGCAATTGAGCGATGAAAAGTGCAACCCGTTTCAGATTAGTATGGAAAACACTTCATGCTTACTTGAATGCCCAAAAACCAATTTGAGGAGAAAAAATTCTTATTAGACATTTTCAAGGTACAAGTCTAACTTTCATATTTAATTTAAATTCCTTGAAAGTTTTTTTTAACTATATTTTTAGATTTATTTTTTTCCAAAAGCGGCTCTAACAATTTTTTTTAAAACGTTAAACAAAAATTTAAGGAATCTCAGGGAGATTCCTTTGAGATTCCTTAAATTTTTGTATATAACAAATTATATCAATCAATTATATCAATCAATTATTAATCAATATCAAATAAAAACACCTCTTAACGAGGTAAAAAACTAGTGACGAGCGCACATTCAACATACAAAAGTTCTGATATCAACATTTGTGACGAAAAATTATTACACACATGATTAAATACACTTTTTAAAATTCACTGTAATATAAAATGCCTATAAGGGGAAAAAGGCTGGACTATTTTTAAAAATTTTAGCGTGCCGAAAATTTATTTAATATGTGTGTAATCATTTTTCGTCACAAATGTTGATATCACAACTTTTGTATGTTGAATGTGCGGTCGTCACTAGTTTTTTACCTCGTTAAGAGGTGTTTTTATTTGATTGTATACAACTGTAGTTTACACCAGCCTTCCTAAGGTCCGTTTTCTCGTCCGTACTTTAGTTTGCCTGCCGGGACAACGGAGCGATAAACAAAAAATGGTTTACTCGTCCTTATGTTAGCGCAGGTAGCGACAAATTTTGTCACCGTGCCAAATTTGTGCGGTTGGATTGTGCGCAAGTGTTGCCAGACATTTGAGCGTTGTCAATCTAGTTCAGGGGTGCTTAGTCCTATGGCACACGGGCACATTTGTTTTTGTTTTGGCACAGAGCATACGGAGCGGCACATCCCATACTTTCCTATGGCACACGCAAGTTCTTCTTTGTGTCGCTGTCCGTAACCAGCCAAGCCAACAACAATTCCATTGATCTTTTTTTTCGTCTCAGCTCACAATGCAAATTGTTTTTGTCTTTTTCATGACTGTGTGTTTGTCGTTAGTCGCGTGCGTGTGATTTTCTTTTAATTGTGTTTGTAAATGCACTGCCATAAGGTAGCTTTGAGCACCCCTGATCTAGTTCCACTCTTCATTCGAAAACAGCTGATTATATTTACAGTTAAATATGAATTAAAATTGTTCAAGTCTTTTAATTTATTTTAAAATGAATTCCAGAGCGATTTATCCTCAAAATCTGTGGGATATCGTCGAATTGTCTGAAATGCGAACCTATCGGCGCAGATATCAAGACCAGAGAAATTACTTCGAACATTACAGTGATGAAGAATTTGTTAAAAGGTTTTGCAAAAAATTGTTTTTTAACTTGATCTAAAGTAAAGGTTTAACTAATTCCATATAATCAAAAACCATTATTACAGAGAAACGAGAATACAGCCATGGGTTAAGCTTCTAATAGCTCTTAGATTCTACGCAAGATGCAGTTTTCTTATAACGGTTGGCGATTTTTGTGGTGTTAGCGTGGCCACAGCCAGTCCAACCTTTTCCTTTTGTTTCCAGGTGACGGCGTCAAACTTCTTGTTTTCTAATATGTTTTTGTTCTCGGAAACCAGTTCTACAAGGATGGTCTCCGATTCATCGGTATAATTTTTACCGCGAAACTTCTTTTCTGCCGACATTGTTTTTTTATTAGTTTGAAATGTTGTTTATCTCATCAGCTGTTAGTATGACTGTTTTATGGTATTTTTCGATAGTTTTTAGATTAATTTTTCACAATTAGTTAACTCTTCTGATGTGGAGCTCAAATTAGTTCGCCTTTTGTTTGGAGTTTTAAATGACGGACGAGAAAACGAAAACCGATTTGCCGCCGGGATAAATTTATCTTTCCATTAGCAAAATTTTACTTTGCAGGACGGACGAGAAAACGGCCCTAAATGTTCTTTATTTTTGTATTGTACTTGAGTGTATAGAATTAAACTGTTAATTTCACCCGAACAGAGCAATTAAATCAATTGGCGCAAATTTTAAAATATTACAAAATGTTGAAAACCCAGGTTGCAAAGCTTTAAATTTGCTGTTGGCATGACTGCAGATGTTTTTTCAGTAGTTTTTGTGTTTCCCTTCCATTTTTAATTTGTTATTACCACACCGCTATTTACCTACGATATTCCTAGCTCATCTGAGTACTGCGGTGGAAAATGTCCCAGCTAAAGGCCTTAGCTAACTATTTGCGTCTCGCTTACTCCTATGGTTAGCCAGCAGTTTTCGTCGTACTGAGTACTAGGCTTGCGGTGGAAAAAGTCCCAGCTAAAGGCCTTAGCTAACTATTTGCGTCTAGCTTACTCCTATGGTTAGCCAGCAGTTTTCGTCGTACTGAGTAGGCTTTAACAGTTTATCGATAGTGTTTATCGGCATCGGCATGGCATCGATATTTTCAGCGCGAGCGTTTGGTATATTTTTATAAATAAAAATGGTGTAAAAAGTATTTTTCATGGGATAATTCCGCGGTCACATTGTTGACGTGTTGTTATATTTTGATTGTAATTAATAAATACATGAATTGTGCTTAAATTAAAGCGGTATGTCTCAGTTTGGCGGACCCAATGACTTCTACGGCTCTGCGCCCTCGGCAGACGCCAGTTACAACTTCGACATGCCGGAATTTGGTCAGGAACTGTGAGTAAGGCTCCGGGTATTCCAGTTGCACCCACAATTATTGCTCCATTTTCTTGCAGGAACTTCCAAACCTTCGACAACACACAGACCTCAGTGCCGCCCAACTATGATGCGACCTACGCGCAGCCTGCGAGCCAAGGATTGGGCGGTTTTTACGATCCCACGGCCTACTCCGACCCGAGTTTCAGCCAAGACAAAAGCGGAAAGTCAGGCGCAGCCGGAGGAGCCGGCAACGAGTTCGACGATGAACCCCCGCTTTTGGAGGGTGAGATGGGGTTTTTACTAAGACATTACTTAGTTTTAGTTTTAATATTAAGGGTATTAATGGTGTTTTCCGAACATATTAATTTCCTAATATTACTGTATTTTGTGTATCAGGATATCGTTATGGTATAAAATCTAAAAACTGTGTTGATTAGGGTGGTCCACATTTGTATGGAAATTTTACATTTTCTTGTTTTCACTCGCATACTTGGTGCGCATTACTTCTTTTAAGGCATATTAAAAGGCATTTCATTGAAACAGAATGTTTTACGGCCTGCGAAGTGGTTTCAAAGTTTATCAATCATACAAATTGATGCCTCTGATTAAAAAGTTATTTTAATCTAGGTGGCGTTGATTTCATCCATACATTTGTTTCATTGTCCTCCCTATTTTAAACCAAGTTTCCACCGCAATTCAACATTTTACTAGGCTAGAAATGGGAGAAAGATTTTTGTTTTGAGTCAAAACTTTTGACAAAGTACTGACTGTAAGAGTAATATTTAAAAAATCCCCAGGATCACTTCGTGATGGGGCGGGAAAAAGATTTCATATTTTGAACTACCCACTTCTAAAAGTAAGTTTCCGCATGCTTTCTGGTTTCAGAGTAATGGTATTATAATTTTTGTCAGGCCGTTTTGCACCTACTCTTATTACTTTAAATACTATCTAGATGATTCTTATGCAATTATCTCAAAAGCCGAAACGATCTGTACTACTAGGGTTCCATAGATAAATAACCAAATATTATTCCGCGTTTACTGTCTTAGATGTACATTAGGGCGATCCACATGAAAAGTTATTACTCATACACACTGTTGGCTCTGTTAAAAAAGTTATTGTAATCTAGGTGGCGTAGGTTTTAGCCAAACATTTGTTTCATTTCTCTCACTTTTTAAACCAAGTATTGTAACGAAATTCCAAATTTGACAATGCTAGAAATAGAATGATATTTTTGGATAAAGCACTGACGACAGTCATACGTGTCGTATGAGTAATTTTTAAGGAATCTTTAGAACCATTTCGCAAGGTCTAAATTTCATAATAAAAATTTGTAGTTTTCGATTACATTTTTTTCACACTTTAATCTACCATATAAAGGGGTGAGAATACGATGTAATTTTTTGGACCGCCCTAATGTACATGTATTAGATGACGATTCCGATCAGTCGACATTGGAGTAGACGCATAAAGTGAAGAGGAATCTAATCTTAATGTCAATTATTATAGATATTGAATCTATATTATAGATATCTAGGAAATTCTGGTCCTACATTCGAGCTTTCTAACAACAATTTTTCGCCTTTACTTAAATTTGACTTCCTATTCAAAGACCGTTCTATTTTTTATACCCGTTACTCGTAGAGTAAAAGGGTATATTAGATTCGTGCAAAAGTATGTAACAGGCAGAAGGAAGCGTTTCCGACCATATAAAGTATATATATTCTTGATCAGGATCACTAGCCGAGTCGATATAGCCATGTCCGTCTGTCCGTCTGTATGAACGCTGAGATCTTTGAAACTTTAAAAGCTAGAAGATTGAGATTTGGCATGCAGATTCTAGGGGTTAATACGCAGCGCAAGTTTTTCACGCCGATGTGCCACGCCCTCTCTAACGCCCACAAACCGCGAAAAACTGTGACCCGTTCTGTATGAACGCTGAGATCTCGGAAACTATAAAAGCTAGAAGATTGGGATTTGGCATGCAGATTCTAGGGGTTAATACGCAGCGCAAGTTTTTCACGCCGATATGCCACGCCCGCTCTAACGCCCACAAACCGCGAAAAACTGTGGCACCCACAGTTTTGAAGCTATATTAACGGAAAAAGCAATGTGTATTCGTTTCATCAATACATATTGATAGACCAAAGTTGGATACCCCCCTCCCCCCTAACGCCCACATACCGCGAAAAGCTGTGGCGCCCATAGTTTTAAAGCTAGAGCAAAAGTGTAAACGCAATTTTGTTTGGGTTATTAACGCCTACCGAAATGTAGAAGAAATTTTTTAAATTTTTTGAAGCGGCTGCTTGGTTTGCCTTGCTTGAGATTGCTGACTTTAGCTGAGTAACGGGTATTTGATAGTCGAGGCACTCGACTATAGCGTTCCCTCTTGTTTTAACTTAAAACCTTAAAACAAAGTACTTTAAATTTATTAAAATTATATTGTAGTTATGAGTTACATTATTTTAGGTGCTCTACAGCGTATAGTTTTCAATGACTAACTTCCTTACTATTATTTTCGTTACAGAACTGGGCATTAATCCAAATCACATTTTTCAAAAGGTAAGTGAAAAAGCTGAACAAAGAACGCTCCTTCTCAGTATTTTATAATTTGCGTACTCCACTTTTGGAGCTGCCGGGAGGTGAAAGAAGATTGACCTTCTTTTCTGACCCCGCTGCACTTTAAGTAGAGATCTTGCCGCGAGCCACCGACACACACCACAAAGAAGCCTCGAGTTTTGAGTTGCCCACTTTGTTTGCCCGGACAATTACTCCACCCGCCGCATGAATCCAGATTTGCCTTTACGCATTTCCCCGGTTCCGTGCCTTTTTCTAATTTGTGCAACGCAGCGGGCGGCTTTTCTCTTGGGCGGCCACTTTAGGACGCGCTTTCCCCACTCAGGCCAACTCCGTTTTAATTGAAATTTAAATGTTTTTGCATTTTGCTTTTGTATTTATTGCTAGCTTCTCCTCCTGCCACAATAATTCTATTGTTTTTTTTTTTATCCTGTATTTTTTTTTTTGTTTTTTATTGTGTGCTTTGTTGTCGCTGCACTTGCCGGTCTGTTTCGTTAATGAAGACATATTTTTTCATTGCACTCGCTGCGGGCCTGGCCGTAGTTATTTTTAAATAAATAAAGCAACTTTTGTGTTTTTAATTACAGTTTTTCTCGCTCATTTTTTCTTTTCCATTCGCTTCAGCTCGCTGTGTAACTTTCTGCATTTTTGTCCATTTTGTAAAAAATTTGCGTGCGCCCGATTCTCATTTCTTTCGCTCTGGCACTGAATTTATTACGCTTGTGTTAATTGAAAAATGAAAATGTTAATGTTAATGAGTCCGTGTGCCATCATAAACCTAAAATGAAATGAAATGCTAATTAAATTGTTCATCAGCTAGGTGGGGGTATTATGGTTAGATTTGTGTTTGACTCTGGGGCTGCTTGTTAATGTAATGGATTGTGTAAAGTGGCAGAAAGTTCCTATATTTTTATATATCCAAGTCCCCTTGTTTCACAAATATATTTAGTCATTTTTTATTAGCCAAGAAATTATAAAATGAAAGAATTAAATATATATGATATAAAAACTATTTTTTGGCTTATATTTTCGACTGTGTGTCCTGGCATGTTGCCACTTCAAATTCTTTTCAATCTCAATTAATGTTGGGTAAACCACAGAGAGACACTCGGAATTTCATCGACAATTTTTGGTGGGGTTTGCTGGCTATAATATCAAATTTCATGGCCCTTGTCCTGGCCCATATTCGCATGCGTCAAATGCGTTGACAGCTTTTGGCCCAGTTTCAAAGCCCCGGCTCCCTTGCTAGCTGGCTGGATGGTCAGAAATATCATTTATCATCAATTTCCATTTTTCAAATTTCTCTGCCACTGCACAAAGCACACAAAACAGGGGGAAAACCGAAACGCATAGAGAACAAATGTTCGGAAAAAGGGAGTTGGGCTCCGTTTTATGACCGCTGTGCGAACAAATGAATTGTGTTGTGTAGTGTCCCGCGTCCCGAATCCCGTGTCCTGCCGCAGGCTCTATGAGTGATGATGGCCTGTTGCTGGGCGGACTTATGCCAACCGAACCGCTCGCTGTGTAATCCTTCACTTGGTATAATTTTAATCGAATAACTCTCGGGCTCTCCTTCGTTCCAGACGCTCGCCGTGCTGAATCCTTTGCGAGGCACCGACCAGCAAATCCTACAGGACACCGACATGGCTGGTCCACTGGTCTTTTGTCTCACACTTGGCGGCTTCCTGCTTCTGGTATGTTCCACCGATTAGTGCCACATAATCTCTTTAATTGCGGTCATTTATTTATATTTACATAATCTTAAAGAAATAATAATAATAATAAAATATTATGGTAGGAAATCATTCAAGTGCAGTATTAAGCAAACCTTACCAAATTTTCAATGTTAAAGTAACGTATACTTTAAATTTCGTCATGTGGACAAGAAATGTTCAATCCGATTGATTATTTTAAACCTTGAAATCATACCGAAATTTTATGATGAGTTAACCCTTAAAAACCTATGGCAATTCAGTGTTTAAAGCTCACTTTAAATTTTACACCGATGAGAAACGGTCCTAAGTCTGTAAAATTAAATAAGAATAACTCATTCAATGGGCTTTCCCAAAAATACTCTAACTTTCTTTTTACAGAGCGGGAAGGTGACGTTCTCGTACATCTACGGAATCGGCGTGATGGGCTGCATCTTCTTCTACTGCCTGCTATCCCTGATGGTCAGCCGGTCGCAGGTGACCTTTGGGGCGGTGGCCTCCGTGCTGGGCTATTGTCTCTTGCCCATGGTGGTGCTGTCGGGCATCAACATTTTAATCACCATTCAGTAAGTAATTGTTGACACAAGTCGCTGGCTTTTCATCTGCCCGCCATTCATTCCACTCATCAGTGCCCCAACGCCCATTCACTCCATCAGTCGTTGTGCTTTATATTTATATTTTTAATTGAAAAGTTGCCAATGCATCGGTGTCGACTCCTCATTGTTTGTGGCCCGTAATTACAAACTTTTGCCTAAGCTCGTCCAGCTGCGACTGCAGCACGTTTTCGATCCGATTTCTCTGCTCTTCAAATTCCGGCTGCTTCTCGTCTATTCGAGTTGATCACTTCTGGCTGCTATAATTCCTATTATTGCTGGTATTGTTTTTCGATTGTTTGATTTTAGCTTGCAGTTTCGCTCGGGTATTGTCATGTGTCTGTATTGAAAACGGCCCTGCGGTTGTTGGAGTCCTTATTGAATATGCATTATAAAAATTAGATGTTGCATTGTGTGCATTTATTAGACTTTTCTTTGGGAGAAAATAAATTATAAATGCTATTTATTTTCTAAAGCTGTTATTAACTATCAACCCGTAACAATGTTTCGTCCATGACAGATCTGGAAAAATATTAAGGCTTGGTGCTTACAAAGCATATTAAAATCTAAGTATGCTATTTGGTATAATTAAATAAAAATAGAAAGATAAGGAAATTAAATTGCTTAATAGAAAAGTACATAGAAAAGTATGTACTGATATTAACATTAGTGATGAAAAATGATTACACACGTGATTAAACCAGAGACCGTAATCTTTATAAGTTATATGATACAAATTACTTGGTTAAATTTCAATTTTCATGCTTTTGTTAAACGATAATAATTATTTTTGAGTAATATAATCACCCTTAGAGCATAATTATTTTTTATAAAAAAAAAATAAATAATTAGAAACATCATTCTCTCCAGTAGGACTTTTCGCCAATCTGACTTCACAATCGTCTAAAAAATGATATTATATCAAATAAAAATATCTCTTACCGAAGTTAAAAACTAGTGACGATCGCACCATTACATATTCGCAATGATTTTTATTTCGCAAAAAATCAAGCTTGAATTTTATTTTTGACAAGGAATAAATATAAAACTCAAAATATAACAGTTATACTTTGAGTTTTACTTTAAAAATCAGAAAATAGCTGTTAAAATATGATTTTTAAAATAAAACTCATAACAGTTACGGCCCCTAACAAGTACTGATATCAACATTTTCTAATATTTTCTCATTCATTATTTATTTGTTTTTTTTTTTATTACATTGGCTAATCAATTTAACTTAAAATAAGGCTAGGTTGCAGTTTACAGTCATCTTAAAAATATATAACATTATCTTTTCATTTCATTTCAATCACAATTTAAATGTTATTTTTTTTAACATAAGTAATGTTTCGAAGCATTTGTAGATGCTCTAACAACGGGTATTTATAAAAAAATAAAACAAATCTTTTATAAATACCCGCTTTTAGGGCATTTACAAGTGCTTCGCAAAACTCCAATTCATTAAACTGTTCAAGCTTGTGAATTATCCCTTGTAATGTGGGTAATAAATATCCAAGATAACATCTATTTTCACCAGGAAATCTGCACAAACACCTCAAGGTTTCTTATGTGTAAGATATGTACATATACATTACTTATGTACATATTTGAGAATGAAAATGTGAATAAGGGTAAAATCGCAGTTTTATTGTATATAATTCTGTGCACTTATGCATGTACCCATCACTACATCAATTTATTTATGAAACCAAAGTGTATTTGGCGCGCAAAAATGCCGTATGTATGTAAACAAACGTTTCTACATACGGAATTTTCGCGCGCCAAATACTCTTTCCATCTTGTACATATTGAGAAAAAAGTGAATTTGGCGCGCAAAAATTTCTTATGTGCATATGTACACGCCGTTTGTTTACGTACATACGACATTTTTTGCGCGCCAAATACACAAATTTAAAATTAGCTCATTGTTTTATACTTATGTAAGTACCTTAATAAATCCAAAAGTATATATGTACAAATCTGTAGCTAGGTAAGGTAAAAGGTACCCAATTATTTTTATACCTAGGTAAGGTAAAAGGTACCACTAAATTGTACCTAGGTTTGTACCTAGGTAAAAGTAACTAGGTATGTCCCAACACCGATATAATCACGTGTGTAATCATTTTATACAGTACCAAATATCGTGCATAGTATTTTAAAATCCCTTTCAGCATATAGCACAAGTCTTTAGCTCAGAAGGGAAATGTAGCTACTTGTAGCTGCTTTCTCGATAAACTAACAACATATCGAATTTTTTAAATTTTAAATTCAACTGGAAATAGTTCTAGTTAATTAATTTTCAGACCAATTGGTATAAAACTTGACCTCTTAATTTCTGAAAACCAACTACGATTTCTGCTAACTCCTCCCGGGCCAGCGTTTAATTTTTCTTTATCTGCCCATCCGGCTTGATTTTCTCTTGCATCTTTTCGCACAATTTAGGTTTTTAATTTTGTTGCAGTTTTGGGCCAGCGATGCATACACACGGAGGGGAATAAAAAAGAGTAGCCAACTTAATTTGCGCTTTTAGTGCACTCCAGGGCCACAACTGCCAAACTACAGACTACGGACCAAGGACTGCAAACGACGGACCTCGGACTCCATTGAAGCCAAGGCAAGACAGGCAAAAAACGTTGCAAAATAACGCCAACTATGCGCCGTTTAATTTTCGCGCTGAGAACAGTTGAAGTGGGTGGTTTTGCTGGGTGGGCGGTGGAAATGCTCCTGCCAGGCGGTCCTGTGTCCATCTGTCTAACGTTCCATGTCCTGTTTTGCCACCCGTTGAGTTTCGTTCACGTAGTTTCCTTTTCAAATATGTGTCCAGCACTTGCTAGCTAGGCTTCCCGCCCCTCGCCTTTCCGCCCGGCTTTCCTTTCCGCCACTTCTTTTTTTTTTGTTTTTACTGGCTCCACTCACTTGCCACGCTTTTTATGATGGCCATGCGAGGAGCAACACGCAAATTCTGCGTGAGTTTTTAGCGCTTCCTATGGTCGATCCGCCTCCTGGCCTCCCTTGGCACGTCATAATTTCAGAGCAGAGCGAGGAAACTAAGTGGCGCGGTGGGTGGTGATGGGTGGAAATGAGCGTGTGTGTAAAAAACAACTATTGCTCGGGCTTACTCGACACCAAGCGCGTTTTGTTTGCCCCACCCGCCGACCCATCGTACGAAAAAACCCTACGAAAAACCTCCCCTTTTCACCAAACTGTCCAACTGCCCAGTGCAATTGCCATTTTGGTTGCCTGTTTGCCTGCATTTTTTATTTGTTGGCTTTAAGCGCTTGCACTTTGTGGGTGGCCGTGTGTTTGTGTGCCAGCTTTGATGTTCATATAGTCCCTGCGAATGCCAGCCAAGTTTACAGTAAATATTTTTGCGATTCCCCGCAGTCCCTTTTTTAGACAGACTTTTTAATTGAGTTTGTTTGGTGATGCAAAAGTGCGCAAAAATTACACAGGCAGTCGAGTTATCCGGCCCTACATAGTATTATTTTGATTGGTTTTTAGGCTAGTGCCGGACCATTTAAGCTGTCCAGTCCGGGGCCAAAAAATCACTTGGCACCGGCCACATAGGACATAGGACCCCAGCCAACAAAGTTCTGGAGAAGATTGCAGGAACCAGGGAAAAAAGAGCTGGTTGAGTGGTAAATGGGAGGTGGAGGTGACAGCCGAGCCGCCGAGACCACAGAAAGGCAATCCATTAAACGCGTGCGTGTAGCTGAAAATTGAAACTTTGGAATAGGTGGATTTATATTTTGGTTTCGTAAATGGATATCTGTGCCGGATTTAATGGGTTAACAGGAAAAGATTCTGGGATTACAACTTTAAACTAGTCAGGCAAAAGTTGGCTATGTATCTTAATCAGTCGTTGAGGGACATGAGGCATGCTTTTTAACAGTCCGAACTTCTTCATCTTTCAAAGGGCTTGCCGTATTTTTTCCAACGCGATTATAAGGTCAATAAATTTAACTTTGTTTTCAAATCTTTGATCGAAACGCTTTAAAATGTTTGGATTAGGAAGTCAAGACGAAATCATATATGTGTTGGCTTTAGTTACTAACATGTTGGGTCCTTCAAAGTTGTTTGGGTGAGGGGAAGATAAATAAGTTATTCCAAATTGTAACTCTTGGGCTTTTCTTCGAGAATAGCAAACAATTGAACTCAAAACTAACGCAATTTTATGAAAGATATTTATCTTATTATTGTTTAATTTATCATGAAGAATATAAAGTTCCAAAATAGTTTTACGATAAGATCTAATCTTTAATCGTAAGCAGACATTTGCGTTACGGGATATAGATAAAATTTTGCATATCCCTTTGAATAGATTTTTAACTTTCCGCTGGGTTAGGCGCTTTGTAGCTTGACTGTGTTTGCACATCCTTTTGCCAGCACATCGCCGGCTGTCTTTGTTTGCCCTGCCCATTCATTTGCACACCCGCTCAGTCATACCCAAAGCCACCCACTCATCCTTTTTTATAAGCACACAGTCGAACACTCTATCCCAAGTCCATGCACAGAAAAAATGTTCCCGATCCACCAATCTTAATTAATCCAAAAATAAAGCAATAGCACAGAATTTAAACCAATTTTATTTTAGAAATCTTAATAAATACATTTTTCCATAATTAGACGAGAATTCGGTTGTATCAACACAATTTAATTTAATTTACAATAGATTTGCGCTATTATAAAATAAGTATATGTCTTGATATAGTGGAATCGAAAACATTGCACATAACATTTTTTCACTCTGCATGGGTGCTGCTTCATGCATAGGCATTGTTTATTGATTTCACCGACGTCTATATCTATCTGGACTGAGTTGGTATCTCGATTCACTCTTGCAGGGGCCCACTCGGCCTAATTGTGAGCGGCATCTCCATATTCTGGTGTGCCATATCGGCCTCGAAACTGTTCGCCACCGCCTTCTCCATGGACCATCAACAGCTGCTGATTGCCTATCCGTGTGCGGTGCTCTATGGAGGATTTGCGTTGATTACCATTTACTAGGAACACGCGCGCCCGTCTGCTATTCCACCCCCACCAAAAACACCAGCACCAGCCCCAACAGAACCGCCCGCCATTTTGTTGTTGTGTTTGCCTGGTTTTAATTGTCCTGCATACACACACTGCAATACACACACTGGCCGGGATGGGAAGCAACAAGAGAAGGCCGCTCCGACCACACATGGATATGTATATTTTTAAGAAAATAAGCGCCAATTGCGAATTTGTTGTCCATATTCGCTTTTTTCGTTGGCCAAACTCCCCTGTACTCAATACTTTTGTTGTCGGTCAATGTAATAAATTTGATTGGGAATAAAAAACGGTTAACAAATTGAAATTGGTTTTTTGCCATGCACAATTGTAGTGGTGTAAGCAGCATATTGAAATTTCGCGCTCTCGTTTCCGTTTCCGTCGCAGCACCCACTTTTTGGGGCATACAAAATTAACGCGACTCAGACAAAGTGCCCCTTTTTCGAAATACTTTTCGTGATCACAATGCTGACCCAGAGTATTGTTTTTTATTTAAAAAAGTTACGTATTTTGTTGTGGGTATTTATGTCATGAAACGACAGGTGAGAATTTCCCTGGTAATTAAATCGATTGCAAGAGCTTTAGAAAACATACGGAAACGGAGAGGTAAGTAAAGTAAACATATGGGGTTTAACTTCATTGAAAAAAAATGTTTATACATATATTAAGGTGTTATTGAAATCAATATTTTAATCAAAATGTTTTTTACATAGTTCGATTAATTTGTTCTACTTACTAAAAAAAGCTTCAGAATAGCAAAGTAAGTTTTTATTCAACATTCTTTTGTATTATTATTAATACAAATTTCATGAGAAAAAGATTATTTTACTTACTTACCCATCTGCTGCTGCTCATATTGACAAATCCTTGAAGCTTAATAAAAGAACAATTTACATATTCAAGGGAAAGATTTTGTATCTGATTTTCAGTTGCATGTAGAGATTCGAATGCAATTTCTAGCACATTTGCTTTACTTTACTTCTCTTGCCAGAATTTATGATTTTCACAAGGTCTTTTTTCTGCCGCTCGGCTGTTGCACTTTGTTGCACTAATCGACATCAGGCGTTGCAAGGTTTCCAGGCTTTCGAATTTATTCAATTGTAAATCTGCTGGCCTTATTGAGATTTCAACTGCAGCAGAAGCATTGCAGAAATAAATTCGGATTTGATTTGCGTGTGGTTTTTTATTCGCCTCTGCAATGGTAATAAAAATTACTAAATTTCTTGCCACATGCGGAGTGTTAATTGAATTTGATAATGGGTAAAAAACGCGACAGAAAAAAAACCTAAAAAGGATTGGAAGAAAGGGTTCTATGTAGTCCCGAGTTGCTGCTTACCATATGCAAATAATTCAACGTTGTCCTCGCATTTTCATATTACATAATTAGCGTTTTCTCCGGCTCTCTTTTTGTATTTTTTTCCGAATTTCTGGGTTGTCCTTTCCCGTTTGTCTGCCTGAATAAATTGCAAAATGCGTAGCATACTTCTGTGAGCTTGGCTCGGCGCTTTGCGCTTTTTGATTTCCGTCCTTCCTCTCTGTCCCGTTCTTATGCAAATTGTTGTAATTACTACAATTCGGTTGAGCATTTTTATGGCCAAAAACGGAAAGGCAGCAGAATTACAATAAAAAAATATATACTTATGTATGTAGCGAAATGTATGCGGAAATATTTGTGCGCTAATTGCGTGGCTCGAAAGGAGAAAGAGGAGCAAAAAGCCCGGCCAGGATCTGTGTGCTTAAGCATTTTACGCTCATCAAAGGCGTCGCTTGCCATTAGCGCCATTAATAAACACTCGTTAGCTGCCAGACAGGAGCGGAGGGCCGGAACCAGGGCCAAAACGAGAACCAGAACCTCTCGAATGTGTTGCTGATAATTAGAATTAGCTCACAATTAGCTGAGCCCGGCCAGGATGATGGTTGGATGGCTGGGCGATACCAGGTTGCGCGGCCATAAGCTTATTACTTGCCGCTCGTTTTTATTATTTCCTTTTTTCACGATAATAAGCAGCTTGGTCTTAAAAAAAACCTTGGCAACAAACCGAACGCTCGCCAAGGACACTGATAAAAAATGACAGGGTCGCAGACTTTTTAAAGGCCGAAAAAAGGAAGATTTTTTTCGAATAAAACTAAATTAAAATTGTTATGTAGTTATGAGTTCGAGCTATGAGTTTGATTTTAAAGTTTTAATTAAATTAAATTTGTTTATTAATATTCAGCAGTATATTATTATGCCATTACTAAATATACAATCACCATTATATAATTAATGTTTTGTTTTCATCAAATAAAATAAGTAAATTATTTAATATTTATATTTTAGTTTAAATTTAAAAAGCTGTTTCTATTAAAATCTATATTTTTTTAACAAATACATAAATATTTTCCGCTGTCTTAATGTCCACAATGATCTATCATTTTGCTTAGTGCCTTAGCCCCATCGCATCGCCTTCCATCGAGCGTTGAGCCAACAAAATAACAAAACACCTGCGGACAAAAGCTGCTTACGGAAATGCACAGCCAGGAAAAACTTAGTGGCAAAGAGGTGCGGAGAGGGGCGGAAAAGCGAGAGGGGCCGGGGCCCAACAAGAGTTATTACATTTTAGCTTTTCCTCAGCTTGTTCGTCTTGCGTTTGTGCTTTCATGTGCTGCAAATTTAGCTGCATTTTAATAAATATGCAATCTAAAATCGCTTGCCACACAAACAAAGCCGCAATAACCACAGGGGCTGTGGGGTGAGAGGGGGCGCAAGAAAAGCGTGGTTTTCCTTAGTTTTCATGGCTGCCAATGCCAAGAGTAAAGGCGTTAATTGCGCTCTCCCAGAGACGAAAAATGCTCAAGAGCGGCCAATAGAAAGCGAGACGACAGCCACATTATGTGCGATCCGTTCGGGCCAGGCCTTAATGGCGTGAAGGGCAAGTTGGGAAAGGGGAGGGGGAGGAGTCGCCTGCATTGGTTACACTTGCCACATTTTTAATTAGCGCTCTTAAAAGCTCATTGAGTGGTCGAAAAAAAGAAAGAGGATGAAAAACGAAACAAGCTGTCAGTCAGTTGTAAATATCTGTGTATGTGCGGTAGCAATGTGTGCGTGTATGAAATGGCCGCATAATAGCAAAGGTCAAAAAGGTAAAAGCCGAGATGCTCTTAATGCATATAGTATTTACTTATCTTTAAACACTTAACTTTTTTAAAAGTTTTTTTTCTACTTTTTTGTTTGTCAGTTTAAAATGAACATTTCTTAACGAAGACTGTTTTTTAAGCAACAAATTGCACTAAACAAACAAATGTTTTCTTAAGAGTGTCATTTGAAATAATTTTGGAAACCATAAATTCAAATATAATTATACCCGTTACTCGTAGAGTAAAAGGGTATATTGTATTTGTGCAAAAGTATGTAACAGGTAGAAGGAAGCGTTTCCGTCCCTATATTCTTGACCAGGATCACTAGCCGAGTCGATCTAGCCGTGTTTGTGCTGAGATCTCGGAAACTATAATAGCTAGAGTTGGGACTCGAAATACAGATTCTAGGGGTTCCTACGCAGCGCAACTGAATCATGCCGATGCTCCTTATAGATGGCATTACTTTCAAACGACTGCTTGGTTTGCCCTGCTTGCGACTGCTTTCTTTAGTTGAGAAACGGGTATTTGATAGTCGAGGCTTCATATAAATTTAGGTCCGTTCTGTGGCCATATCAAAATAATATTTTCGAACATTTTTGTATCATTTTGATATGACATCTAACCATTTTGATATGGAAAAATTTATATGAACCAATATGAATTCGACATTGTTCTGTTTTTTTCGGTGTGTATAATTAATTTATTTTTTGAGCAATTGAGGTAAAAATAAGTGATTTTTGAAATAGAATGATTCTAGTCGAAGAAAATGATTTCCCAGCACGCAGGTGCTTTCAAAGAATGCCAATACCAATACTATACTGGGCGCCAATAAGTGCAAGATTCAAATAGACCACGTCCCCGGCCAATGGTATACGCATGAGGGCGGGCGGGGTAATGGGGGAACTGGGTCATAATGGCAGGTGGATTCTTCCTGAATTGCGGCACTGAAATGCATAGAGAATTAGCCGGAGATGAGCGGTTGGCTGAAGGACGCGGCGCAGTCGATGCACGTGTAAAAAGGTGGCCAGATGCTGCCTGGCTACCAGCTCGCATCCCCATTCCCATCCGCATCCCCCTCCCCGTTGACTGGGGAAAAGCCAACCCAAATTGCTGGTAAGCCTCATCCTCGAACCCCGCAGCCTCCCTCCATCGGATGCCACACACACATCGTTAGGTTGCAGCTTAAAAGCGAAATGCAACATTTATGGTTAAGCTCCCAAAATGGCCGTCAGTGCAGCCAGGAGCGGATGAGTGGGCTTCCAACTTGGCGCGTTGATTGCTGCGGCCACACTTTCGGTGCGCCGGTTCCAGACAGAGATTGAGCATGTTGGGGATATGATGGATGGATGGCCGAAGGACCAGGTAAATATTCTAGGACACTCGGCCATTCCAGAACCAATTATCTGAAGAGCGGTTGAGCTTGATACCACAATGTTTACAAGCAGTCTAGTTGAATTTGGTTTTAACATTGGGATGTATTGTCTTCAAAATGTAACATTTTTAGGGGAATATAATTAAGACCTAATTTAGTTGGAGAGAAAAGTGACGGGACCACAGGAGTAATTTATTTATGTTTTATTTGCGGATAATTAGTGTGTTAGTGTGGGAAACAGAAATCGTGTAATAGAATTGCAAAGAAAATTAAAAATAAAATTAAATTAAATTAAAATACAAGTTTAAGTTTTCAGCTAACATGCAGTATTTACTTTTCAATGCATTCGTTCTTACAAATTAAAACCTTATCGTTCAAAACAAGTGAAATGCAAAGACAAAAAAATTGTTATTGTAAATTATGAGCTTACTTAACTCTATGGTGGCCACACTCGTGAAATAGCAGCCCAATGATGTTATTGTATTTCACTTTTTATGCACTTCACTGAACTTGGCTTGGAGCTACCTATGTAGCTCCATGGCGATTTTAACTGAACTGTAGATAATCCCCTGACAACAGCAGTTAGCAGGCAACGATTACTTGGCAACAAGTCAATTACGACTCAACTGGAGTCGATTCCGACCCGATCCGAGAATGTTTCTCAAGCCCCCATGCCCCCATTCAGCTTGGTTACAGCGATAACCGACTTGGACTTGGGAGCCCAATAAATTCCTTGACCAGCCAGTCCGACTCCTGCCTCAGTTCTTCGAAAGCCACGGAATCCCCTTTAATGCGCTAACTAATTGACCGGGGCCATAAGGGCGGGAATCGGAGATGGGGTCCTGAGTCTAGCTGTTGGCAGCGTTATCGCCAAGTGGCAATTGCTTGTAATCTGTCGGGTAGCTTCCCACCAAAAACTAAGACTGCTAAAAAGGGCACTAAACTATTAGGATAGTGTATGAAGGGGCAACCTAAATATTGATTTGTGTTCTGGCATAATCAAAAAAAAAGATTACAAAATAATATTGTAAATTTTATCTTTAAAAAACTATTGTGTTATTAAACCTTAATCCTAATTTTAATAATTTGTTGTATTTTTTTAAATATATACAAATTATAAAAATGTTCTTTAAATTGCTACCAAGCGAAAATTGTACTGCTTTTCGAATGTTTATTTATTTTTTTTATTTTAATTTTTCGACTTAGAGTAAGAGAATATTCGATATGGCCCACCGATTGTAAAACCAACTTGCTTAGCACAAATTACTTTTGGCGAAATTTTACAACACTTTTATTGCCTGTCGAATAAAAGGAGGAAAATGAGGAAGAGGCTAAGACTTGGCTGGCTTTGCGTTTTCAGTTATGCGGTTTCAAAATTCAATTAAAAGCCAACGTAACATTTCTCTTGTCGTGTTGAGCTCTATCCTCCTTTCAGGCTACACTTTTCCCAGACTCTGGAGTGCTGAACTCGCCAAGATAAGGCTGGAATAATTGAAACAATAGAGGAATTGGTGAATCGAGCGAGTAAGATGCCAATGAAAGTGATTTCGATGGGATTTTATCAGAACGTCAATTCTTGCGAAAAGCTGAAAAATCACTTCGAAAGCCATTGGTTTTCGTTCGACTGCAACACTGAGTCTTACTTGGAAAATGAACTCTAAGTTTCACATTTATTTGGTCATGAATATGCAAATTAGAAATGACTTGTCCAATAAGAAGTTTTGGATTTGTAGTATGGTAGTCACAGAAATCTTTTCCAGCAAAAATCTCACGTAGATCAATGCACAAATCCAACCCTTATTGTTTGGAAGAGATTTCTGTGACACCCCCGATAGGAAGATTATAATACAATAAAAACCAAATGGATTTAAAAGTGATGCTGTTAGTTACAAAATGAATTCTTTTTAAATTTAGCTTGATGGCTGCGATAAATTTGAATTCGTTACGAATTCCCAAATTAAACTTCCTTATACAAAAAGTTCCCCGACGCAAGGATTCTGAGCAAAAGGACCTCAAAATTGGAAAAATGCTAGGAATGGCAAACATTCCATGTGTATTACAGCAAACGGATTCATGGTTGGTTTTGCTGTCAAAGCACTTAAAAAGTGTCACTCCTTATTTTTCAAAATAAAATGCTCAGAATAAGTTTAAGTTTTTAGATTTCAAATAAACAGAATTTTCAAGGGCCTTACATAAGGAATATATATATTTTGTAGAGCATACTTTTCGGCAAGCTGGTAAAGGTCATTAACGTGTAATATTTCTTTGTTTATGGCTATGACGCAATTCAATTACACCAGTTTACAAAATAAAAATTGATGAAAGACGCACTTCATGAAACCATGATTTTTCGTTAAAGTACATCTCCCTGATTAAGAAAAGGGAACTTAAAATTTTTTGTATGGTACAGTTTTTTTTAAAGTGTAAAAAACGTTTTTGACACTTTTTTATTTTCTATCTCGAGTTCTGATAAGCCGAATTTGGTCATCAGGTACAGGTAAAAGAATGCCCTTTAATTTTCTTATACACAGCATTGATTTCCATTCATTAGATTAGTATTCAATTTAAGAACGACTGAGAACTTAATTTAATTTTGGAATTCGAAATGTTTTCAAATTTATCGCATCCATCGAGGTATATTTAGAAAGAATTAATGTTGTAATAAAGTGTAATTAAGTATACCAAAATTTCATAACAATACAAAATTTAGGATCCGAAACCCCATAATGCTTCAAATTATTGATAATCCTGTACGTTAAAGGTGTAGGTATTTCACCACTATTTTAATTTACTTTAACAATTACTCTCCTTTTGTTAAAGGTATTTAATATGGCTATTTTTTTTTGCTTCACGTGCTGAAAATTTGTCTGGCAAATGTTCGGCTAGAAATCATTCAGGCGGTAACAAACAAACAGACAAAAAAACAATGCGGCAAATGCCGAGCAAAGACAGATTTTATGGGAGAAGAAAAAATGGCTAGAAAGGGATCGAGATGGTAGGGGAGTCGTGCTCACTCGCTTGGCTGGATTTGCATATTTTGTTACGAATGGCTCGACTGCCTGCTAATGGGAAAATGCGACACATAGGCCAACGAACTATACGGAGTAAGCGGGTTTCGGAGGCAGTCCCATTCGGAGTACTCAATGGTTTCATTTACTTAAAATACCCTTATATATTTATCCTTACCACATTTTTCGTTTAAATAATACTACCAACCTTTCTTAGAGTTTATTGTTTGTGTTATTAACGTTTTTTTGAATAAAATAACACTTATGTTTAAAATGTTGTCTAAAAGTATGCAATAAAAACCTGAGTTTAAAATATTTGGTTGCACGCATTTTAACAACTTCCAGAGATTTTAATATTTTGAGACCCCTTAAAATGGTTAAAAATGCTTTATAGATATTTGTATATCTTTTCACATAGGTTATCCAATATTTTGTAGCCCTGACAAAGTATATTTTATTCAAATGTGAGTTTTTTATAGGATATGCGCTTTGACTAAAGAATCTCATAAGTTACAGTATTTTAAAGAGCGAATGCCGCTCTAACAATTATAGGGTATGCCACTGGATTATTGCGAGTTTGAGGGAGTCGTCTACAGTGCAACAGGGAGATCAGATGGAGTGTGTGTGTTGGCACGCGTTTGTTTTGCTTGTCTAATGCGCTTTGAACTCGTCGCTGCAGCAGGAATGTATGTATGTCAAATGTTTAATCAGAAGCACAGGACCAGAAAGAATGCAAAGTAGACGGACGCAAACAAAGAAAGCGAGCAAGGCGAGCATGCATAAATATTTCAATAGCATACTTTTCGGCTACGTGCTTCAAGAAAATAACTCTAAATTCAGATCCTGAATTTAGCACCGAGCTCCTAGAAATCTCTGCCTGTGTGTGTGAGCGTGTACTAACAGCACCGGTAAATATAACGGCACCTGAAACGTCAGAAAAAGAAATCAACATTTATTTTATAAAAGTCAAGAAGTTGCAACAGAAAAACAATTATACATTAGTATGTATTATTGAGGATGTATTATTTTATAGTAAAGTCTGAGCAACAATCGTATTTATAATTTATATATTTTAGTAAAGGCGAAAATGTTAATAACCAATGTAAGAATTTTTTCAAAGTTGCAACGGAACTGTATGAATGAGTGCGTGAGTGTGTTCGCACTGCTGCGTTTTATTCAAGGTGAATAATTGAAACGCGTTTGCCCTTTAACCCCAGATCCTGGCAATGAAGGGCAGCAAAACTTTCCGGATTTTGCAGTACATCGAGCCCATGAAGTGCAAGCAGCTGGAAATACATACATACATATTCGACTTGTTAGGAAAATGAGAATAAAAGCGATGAAGGAGGCGAAGTGATAATAATATTGTGTGTTTGAATTAAGTAGAGAATTTATTTTTGCATGGGCCCTTACTATCTGATATATGGGACGTTCCATATCAACCAGGCCTAATTGGACAGTATCACTTTAATTGGATTGAACTTCTCGTCCACATTTTTTTAAATATATGTTTCATAAACAAGTAATAAAAAACTCTTAGAAAGTATTGTCATATTCATTAGAGACAATGCATTCATTTTTAGTTTCGTCTACACAGGTTCACAGCAAAATTTCCACGAATCATTTCTAGTTTTCCATGATATTAAAAGTAAAAGTAAAAGTGCCATGCACTCATAAAAAAAATCGAAGAATTTCCTTAGAATCAAGAAAATTCTTTCTTGAATTTTTGCCTCACCATTAATTCAAAAAAAGGTTTTTTGGGAGGCTCCTTCAAAACAAGAAAAAATATTTCTTGAAACAAGAAAGGCGATTCTTGTTTCAAAAGTGGTTTCTTTCTTGTTTCAAGAAATTTAATTTCTTGAAACAAGAAGTTTCAAGAAATGGTTTTTAAGAAAGTCACCTTTAAAACAAGAAAAAATATTTCTTACAAGAAAGGCTATTCTTGTTTTAAAGGTTGATTCTTTCTTGTTTGAAAATGAAAAATGTCCGTACCTGCATACATATTTACATACCTAAGTGTGACAAACAAATACAACATATTATTCTTTTTGATTTATTTGATGTGCGTGGCACATCGGCGTGAAAAACTTGCGCTGCGTATCTGCATGCCAAGTCCCAATCTTCTACCTTTTATAGTTTCCGAGATCTCAGCGTTCATACAGACGGACAGACGGACGGATGGACAGACGAACGGACGGACAGACAGACGGACGGACGGACGGACGGACATGGCTAGATCGACTCGGCTAGTGATCCTGATCAAGAATATATTTACTTTATATGGTCGGAAACGCTTCCTTCTACCTGTTACATACTTTTGCACGAATCTAATATACCCTTTTACTCTACGAGTAACGGGTATAATTACAGCTTCGCCAAAAAAATTATTTGGCAGATGCAACTGCTCCTACTGCAGGTATTTCAGCAATTCATCTGTCATGTTTCACTTTGAAAAATAAATATAATTCTAGTAATAAGGTGAAGTTCTTATAGAACTCTACACCTACATATATATGTAAAAATGTATGTATGTACGTAGCTTTTAGCTAAACAATTCAACTAAATTTTTATCAACTTGGTTAAGATATTTTGAAAATCTTCCTTTAATTACATATGTACACACATTTGTACGCGCGCTATACAAAAATTATATATGTACATACATCACCTCTTATCCACTTGAAAAACACGTCCATCACTTACGAATTTTTTTCACAACTGACGCAAAATATCAGATAAGTTCTCTGATCACCCGAGAGCCTTCTCTGAGAGAAGTCGGTTGCCGGGTAGTACTCGGGCCGAGTATGCCCTTCATCCTACTTCGTTTTTTGTCGGTAACATTCGGTTTCGGCTGCGACGGCATAGAAAACATATGAGATTTTCATTTTTCCATTTTCAAGAAAAATTCTTTCTTGAATTTTTTCCATCAAGAAAGGTTTTCTAAATTTAAGGGCAAATTTTCTAAAACCATGACATTTTTTTTCTATTTTCAAGGGTAGGCCGATTCAATAACGAGATTTCTAAAATTTATAAATTTATTTTTATGAGTGTACAAACTTATGTTCCATCACCTACAGGTTCCGCGGTATTGCTAGGAATATAAAAAATATAAATATATATTCGGACTTACGCTAATTAGGTTCGCTGAAATCTACTCTCAATACATCACGGCATTCTTTAAAAGTAGTTCCCATCTTGAACCATTGACCATGTCTTTGGAATTAAATGCTAAAGTTGAAACTCCCCATTCTAAAAATTAAATCTTGAATGGAACTATTCTTTAGTATTCATAGAATCTCGTGTTCGCTTTAATTTCGGTTTAAAGTGTTTTCATGAGGATATTTTTTAGATTTAATATGAGTTATAAACACTTTCTACTTTTAGGAATAATTTTGTGCATTTGAATTCCTCTTTGGATTTAATTATCCCCACTTCAGCATCAGTTCAATCAACTTAGCAGCCGTTGGCAAAAGTTTCGCAATCACTTTTAGCAGCGAGTAAATCTTAAAGAAGATTTCAGCCTTGATTCAATTACTTAAACATTCTGCGAAATCTACGGCCACGACAAACAATTAAAACGCTTTGCCAGCATGACAGGCCAGCTGTGGGTTTGGGGAAAAGCGGACAGGAAAAGCGACCACCCACGCGCTCTATTAAAAATAGCAGCTAGGGAAAATGCCGGGAAATTGTTGTATTTCGGGTGCTCTATGCGTGGCTGAGACAAAGTTTCAGTCTCAAAGTATTTGGAAACTCATTTTGCTTAGCAGCGATTGTTGTTGCCGTGCTGCTGTTGCTTTTTCCATGGCTTGGCTTTTGGTGTAATTTCGTTGTCATTAAGTTGGCATTATAACAAAATGCCTTTTCAATCACTTTTGACTAAATGCACTGACTACGAGGTGGAGAGCTCCCTTTCATTCGTTCATTCAGTCAGCCTCCCACGCCCCCGACCCCTTCCATCCACCCCCCTCAACGACGCGCTCCACCAAGTTTCGGCAATTTTTCGACAGGGATAAGTAAGCACAACAATGCCGGCGAGCAGAAACAGAAACAGGACCAAAGCGAGGTCCAGGAAGCGAGGAAACCACAAAGTTTAAAAATGACGTAAAAAGTGATGCCTTGACACTGAAAAAATATTTGACTCTCTCGAAAGGCGTCTTACAAAATGTTTTTGTCTTGACCACTTGAACACTTTCTGAAGCCATAGTCAAACATATATGTTTGCTATTTTACCTTTGTAAAGTATGATATTTACATTTAAGGTTAGTTTTTTATCCCTTTACGTACTGATTTTTCGAAGTGCGTTTTACTTTATTTTAAAGGGAAGGAGGGCTTGGCAGGGGCAGGAGGAGGTCGCAGCGCAGTAAATTTCAAGCGTTTCATCAATGTCACTGTAAAAGGACTCCTCGTTCTGGCCCACGCATATCCTTTTGTATTTAAAATGTTTGCCTGCCTTCGCCTGATGAACACAGAACACAGCCAAAAGTTTCTTTTTCTCTCTGCTCGCAACAATTTCATTATCTGCGGCGGAGCGCCGAGGGAAAGTGAGTGATAGGGCAGTTGTTGTGTGACAGGCGACACGCCGCAGCAAGTGGAAAAGGACTCTCTCTACCTCTCCATTTCCTTTCCTTCCCCATTCCCCCCGCCATCATGTTAAGCTCCAAGAAGCGAGCAAATTTTTATGGCAAAAACTTTTTCATAGCATTTTTCAGAGCACACACTAAGATGCTGATTCATGTGTGCACAGTACAAACTGGATTATGCTATGGAAAGACTGGTAAAACTTTTAAAAAATCTTAAGATATATTCTAAATTTGTATTAATTTTCACTATAGGGTGATGCGAAACAAATGATATTTCCAAACAAATGCTTATTTTTAAAGTATATAAAAATCTTAAAATTATAAAGACTTGTACTTATACTTTTGCAGCTCAACATCTATCTATTGAATCAAAATCTAAATTGTTAGGTTGATGTAACTTTTCCAATCAAATCAGTTGAAAATTTGTTCAATTTATAAACTACTAATATGTATCATACATATAGTGTATGGTATATTTAATCTATGACATAAAAATGTATGATTTACATTCTGTTTTAGTCTTTTTTAATTAATCCGTATTCTGATTTTTCCGTTTTACTGTACAAGATAGGAGGTTCCAGAAAAGGGCCTTGACTGCATCCATAATGCGGCGTTAATACGGCCAGCAGTTGGTGGTTTATTCTCTGACAAAAATGAAGAAAAACAGGCGCTAAAAGAAAAAAAGCATCCTGCGGCGAATTTGCATAGGCTTAATTTAAATTCCCTTAAACAGCAGCCCGATATGTCCCCGCTTATGTGTGCTTTTGTGTATGAGTATGGATAGGCCAAAAAGGACAATGATCAGCGGACCTTTTTTCCACCGAAAAGGAAAACTTGGCCAAGTCGAGACCGAAAAACAGCCCAAAGGAACGTAGAAAATCAGAGAAAACAACGAAAAAAGGTTGCACCCTCAAGTTTCGCAAATAACTGCAGGCAAGCTGGAGAGCTCACATATACAGCAAAGGGGATATACCAGGGGACACTGGAGACCTTTAAGCGGCGACATAACAAAATCAAAAGGATTTTGCGTATAAGTTGCAAATTAAGTTGCCCTCATCCATGTTCCCACGCCCCTTTTTTGCCATTTGTTCATGTCCTTGTTGGTGAGCCACGCTTTTCCTCTTATCCCGGGTTTTCCGTTGCGTTTCCAACTTCATCATCTTATGTGCTTATGATATCCTTTCGGCCCTGCGGCAAAGAAACAACAGCCAAAAACAACAATAGCAAGCGGTGAAACATGTCCTTGGCCTCGGCACACGCTTCCTATTTGGGTTAAACTTGTCAGCGACTCCGGTGAGTTGGGGGCATGGGTTAAGAATTGGATGCTAAGACTTTAAATTAACAGATGAATATCAAGGAGAAAATTTCAAGAACGTTACAATCCTCTCAGTAGAAGAAAAATAAAATAAATAATAAATAAATAAAAATAAGTCAATAAATATATATTTATAATATTTAAATATTCAGTGAAACTAGTAAATAATAATATTAAAACTCACTGAAACTATCTTCAACCTTGTTTATTTTGGCTAATAAACACCAAGTGTGTTTGATTAATAGAGCAAGATTTGGTCAATATTTAATAGGGAATTGTGTTATGATTATTAAATATTTATTATACAAAAAAAACCATTTCCATTTTTTTTAGTTTTTCAAAAAAAGTTTCATAACACCAAGTTTATTTTGCAGATAAATATTTTGAAGCATAATCTAAAGAAGAATATTTAAGCATTTATATTTGTGGCATTTACTTGATTTTTTAAGCATGTTTGTTGCCTTGCCTGATACTCAGAAAATCGGCTTAAAAATGTAGGAAGGGGCAATATCTGGCAAAGGGTAACGAGTGGCACAGAGCTTATCTAACCATTCCAATATTGTGTGGCCGTTAGCCTCTGTCCCGAAAAGAAATCCTTTAATTGAGTGCACACTCAGTCCGAGCAGCAGACGGAAAAGGAAAAAAGACTCTCACCCACATAGCCGCACACCCGCACAACCACATACTCACACCAGCCCAGCTCAGAAGTCCTTGCCGCCTGACTGCTGCCTTTTTATGCGCTTTTAGCGCCATTATCCTTTTACGATTATCGCCGCTAAAGCGAATTGACTGTTTGACGTTCAATTGAAATTTTGCATTAAAGCTCAATGGCTTAACCCCTTCAAATTATGCAATAAGTCCCCAGGACCCCTCAGCCTCAGCCTCAGTCTCAGCCCAGCCCCATCCTATCCTCATCTGCTCCGCACTTTGGTCCTGCGAAACTCCGCCATGAGCAACGCAATCCCAAGCTGAGCCCAAGCAGCTTTTAGCTCGAAACTCGCAAATGGCAAATGGTTCAGGGACACGAGGGGGGGGCGCAAAAGGGGCGGGACTGGGTGGCAGGATGGCAGGAAGGCCGAATGCGGAGCAAGGATACTCGACTGCTGCTGCTCTCAGATCCAGAGCGATGCCAACGGAACGGAACGGAGCGAGCATCGAATGGCAGCCAATTAGCGCGCATTGCTCATACGCCACGTTTGTCATGGCAGCCAGACGCCAACACACACACATACTTTCTCTCTCACTCATACAAAACGCTCGTAAGCACACGCACACATTTGCTAGAGCATGCCACACACTGCAAAAATTGCCTACCCAATTAATTTACATAAATTTCAAACTTTGTAGAAAAAGAAAAGAAGTTTTTGAAATCACTTTCAAAAGTTTTAAAGAATGCGGTGAATAAAGGATAGTCGTACATACTCTTACACACCTATTTTGACATTTAAAAATGATTTCAAAACCCAGCTATTTCTTATATTTTATGTTCCAAAAATATATTTATAAAATTCGCAAATATTTTAGTAATTGATAATAGGTTTTAACGGATTTCAAATTTTTTATTTAATTCGAGCCAAATAATATTGAATATTGAATAATATTGACACGTTTGCAAGTGTCAGCATTTTATTTAAATACTTTTAAATATATTGAAACATTTTTACTTTTTGGTCCCTTCTTTTTTTCGAGTGCTCTCGGTTTTCCTCTCAGTGATGGTCCCTCGCATAGCGGAAACGGAAGTTGTAAGGGGATTTTCAATTTGCAATTGAACTGATTCTGATTTTTTGGCTTGCTTCTTTTGCTCGGCGCTCATTTTATGGCTGACTTGGTTTTTGCCATAGTGGGTAGAAAGGGGGAGGAGTGGCGGGCTGCGGAAATGTAATCATCGCAATCCACCGGGTCGGCAGAAGAGGGGAGGAGCGATGCAGTGGGCGAGGTGGCGACTTGTACATATATACTTACATTTAATTTCCACTAATTGAATCGAAATCGATCTCTCGCTCCCTTGCTGCGGAAAAAAGCCCTTCACAGGGCCTTGACGTTTGCTTTTTGGATTGCGGCTGGCAGAGGTGTGAGTAGAAAATTCGGTCGCTTTTTGGGGCGTGGCCGCTTTTGGCGCATTAACAAACTTTTCCTATAAATCAACAGCAATTTTTTATATCTCTGTTTTGGGTTCACCACCCCTCTGATGATGGGCAAGGGATTAACTGGGGAGTCAATGTTAATCCGCAGGTTTGGGGCGTGAAATTTCAAGGGGTGGCGGCAGACGCTGCACCATTATGGCTTCTAATGAGCAAAACGAGGCGGTGGGAAATGACTTTTCACCGACTAGAAAATTATAGCGATAAGTTGAGGAAAATAATTACTCGATAATCGCAGTTGGCGGTTATGGTTTCAAAGGCTTCTCACCTTCGTGTATATATCCAGAGAAATGTATCGTTTGGATTAACTGATAAGGTTTTATAAGACAAATTTAAAAAGAGTATTTTGTCGATGGATTGTATCAAATAAAAACACCTCTTAACGAGGTAAAAACTAGTCACGACCGCACATTCAACATACAAAAGTTCTGATATCAACATTTGTGACGAAAATTGATTAAACACATGATTAAATACACTTTTTAAAATTCACTTTTTCTGCACGCTAAAATCTTTAAAAATAGTTCATCCTTTTTCCCTTTATAGGAATTTTATATTGCAGCGTTGTCACTAGTTTTTACCCCGTTAAAAGGTGTTTTTTTTGATATCACAAGTTTTTGTTTTTAACATGAGTCGTATCAAATATACACTCAAAAAAAACGCATTCTAAATTTAAGCGCGAGTTGTACTTGATTTCGGATAGTATTTTTTGGGCTTGTTATAAGAATGAATATGCTGCGCGTTCTTGTTTCAAGAATAAATCACTCTTAAAACCCAAATGATCCGAAGAAGTGCTTGATTCAAGAACATTATTGACTAAACGGGTCCAAACAAGAACGATTTCTGCTAAATCTAAGTATAATATATTCTGAACAAAAAATTCTTAATTTCAGAAAATTTGGTTTTAGTATTCTTAGGGCCGTTCTCTAGTCCTTACTTTAGTTTGCCTGCCGGGACAACGGAGCGATAAACAAAAAATGGTTTACTCGTCCTTATGTTAGCGCAGGTAGTGACAAATTTTGTCATGATACTTCATTCACCGTACAAAATTTGTGCGGTTGGATTGTGCGCAAGTGTTGCCAGACATCCGAGCGTTGACAATCTGGTTCCACTCTTCATTCGAAAACAGCTGATTCTATTTACAGTAAAATATGAATCAAAATTGTTCAAGTCATCTAATTTATTTTAAAATGAATTCCCGAGCGATTTATCTTCAAACTCTGTTGGATATCGTCGAATATTCTGAAGTGCGAACCTATCGGCGCAGATATCAACCCCAGAGAAATTACTTTGAACAATACAGTGATGAAGAATTTGTTAAAAGGTTTCGCTTGTGCAAAAGCACGGCACTATTTGTTGTGCAAAAAATTGTTTTGCGTCTTGAATCTAAAGTAAAGAAGTAAGAGCATTCATTTGGTTTAACTAATTCCATATAATCAAAAACCATTATTACAGGGAAACGACAATACAGCCATGGGTTAAGCTTCTAATAGCTTTTAGATTCTACGCAAGCGGCAGTTTTCTTATAACTGTTGGCGATTTTTGTGGTGTTAGCGTGGCCACAGCCAGTCGAGTTGTAAGGGAAGTTTCTTTTGCTATAGCGTCTTCATCAAAAAAATTTATTAATTTCCCGCGTATTGAAGATCTTCAAGAAAATCTTGTTGATTTTTATAAAATAGCCAAGTTTCCGAAAGTCATAGGAGCCATAGATTGCACGCACGTAAGAATTCAATCTCCCGGGGGCGATTCCGGAGAGATATATCGGAATAGAAAAGGTTAATTATCTATAATTATTATTAGTTTAAAAAGTTGTTTATATCATCAGCTGTTAGTATGACTGTTTTATGGTATTTTTCGATAGTTTTTCGTTTAATTCTTGACAATTATAGGGTCTTCCCACAGAGAGCCATCCACCATCCACCATCCGTTGAACGGATGGTCCATAAGGTTTTGCCGTTCCGAAAATTTTCCAGTTAGTTCCCAGTTAAAATTTGACGGACTTTGACGGGCTCTTTTATACGATAGTTAGCCGATTATTTTTTGGTGCAACTCTGAATTCTTCCTCCTGACTGTGAAAATTGGAACGTTGACTACGAAAACATATTCAAACCAATGGCGGGAAAAAATTTAAAAATGTTCAGCTTGTTGATTTTTGGAAATTCATTATTAATATTTAGTTTGTTGTAAGCGAAAAGGGCATTGCAAGTCAATTATTATGTGTGAGCCAAAATTTAAGCTATTCTGGGACCGAAAACATTATTTTTTGCTGATAAGATTCAAAACATATTGTGCAATACTTAAGTAATCGCCAATTTTAGTTACAAGTGTGGTATATACTCTCCTATATAGTTTAATATTGCTTTAAATGACCAAACAGCACACAATTGGGTTTGTTTACATTTTTGCACTATTAATATTGGCTAGGCAGTGGCGTAGTAAGAACGGAGAGTGGGGGTACGGGAGGTTAGGCTCTCCCCCGTCGGCAATTTGTATGCAGATTTGTTGTAGGATATACTCTAACATTGGATATATGTTTTAAACTATTATCGTATGCAATTTATTTTGTTTTATTCTACAATAAGATTAGGAGAACAACATTATACAACTGTTTTCCCGAGTTGAGATCCCCTTTAACTACTTTGACATGCGCCACTGCTCTTCAAGTCAGCTGTTATCGGATGGTGGAAGGTGGATGTTGGATGGAAGCTCTGTGGGAACACGAATTTCACATTTGTCAAAAATCCCAACCGTTTCACACGGATGGACTCTATGGGAAGGGGCTATTAGTTAACTCTTCTGATGTGGGGTTGCCACCTAGTCTCAAATTAGTGCGCCTTTTATTTGGAGTTTTAAAAGACGGACGAGAAAACGAAAACCGATTTGGCACCGGGATAAATTTATCCTGCTATTAGCTAAATTGTACTTTGCAGGACGGACGAGAAAACGGCCCTTAAAATAGGAATTAATTATGTTCATTAGTAATATAAAAACAAGAATGAACGCTATAGTCGAGTGCCTCGACTATCAAATACCCGTTACTCAGCTAAAGCAAGCAGTCTCAAGCAGGGAAAACCAAGCAGCCGCTTAAAAGTGGCGCCATCTACCGGACATTTCATTATTTGATTATACCTTTTTACTGAGTGGGAAGATTTAAAAAATGTCTTCTACATTTCGGTAGGCATTAATAACCCAAAAAAATGGCGTTTACACTTTTGCTCTAGCTTTAAAACTGTGGGCGCCACAGCTTTTCGCGGTATGTATTGACGAACCGTTTTGGATAAATAACATACTACATTTATTTAAGTCGATTAAATATTAACTTGTGTGGTTACGGTACCGTACCAACAAATTTAAAACTTTTAATCATTAAGAATTAAATT
The DNA here is from genome assembly GCA_037075245.1 of Drosophila mimetica. Taxonomy (NCBI): domain Eukaryota; kingdom Metazoa; phylum Arthropoda; class Insecta; order Diptera; family Drosophilidae; genus Drosophila; species Drosophila mimetica. The sequence continues at coordinate 26,769,662 of JBAMCH010000007.1, read as the reverse complement.
CTTAAAACAAGTGCATTTTGTACTTAAAATAAGTATGGACATGGAAAAAAAGTTATGTATACCTTGGTCACCGCTGCGGAAGAGCGGGCGTGGCCGAGAGGTTAGGACATCCGAATGCAGTGCGTGAGATTGCGGGATCGAATCCTAGGAGAGGTATGTGGTCTTGTGAAAAATGTTTCGTAAGTATAAAAAACATTTTTATCTACTAATCTTCAAATAGTACTATCAGTTATTAAGTGTAGGAATTTCAAAAATAAGTATTGTTAATAATAAAAAAGCACAATGGTTTATACTATTGGTTTAAGGATATTTCATACTTGACTTGAGCATAACTTATACTTGAATTTCAAATAAATCGGATAATATTTGTAGAAATATAAATATACCTTATTCAGGGCTGTTTCCATTAAATTTTTTATAATTCTCAAATATTTTTTTATAATTTATACTCGGTTTAGGAATAATTCATACTTAATGTAGGAAGAATAAGTTCTGGATACAAGTACATTTTATACTTAATTTCGCCCGAAAATGTTCTCAAAATAAGAATGCCGGTTCAAGAATAAAACGTTCTTGAAATGAAAAAAACAAGCCCACTTCGTACCTGTCGCACTTTCAAGCACGTTTGGGCTTGAAACAAGCCCAATGTGCTTGGTTTTTTTTCTGAGTGTATCTACTATTCTCTTCTTTATATATTTGCTGCCATAGGATCTAATATTAGGGTTTTCCCGCTCACTAGAGGGTTTTTTCAGAAGTCGTAAAACAAAAGTTTCCTAAATTGAATGGTTTAAAACAACTTTAACGATTCCTTGACCTTAAAATACAGTTTGAATACGCACATTCAATGATTAGGCAGCGTTAGTTGTTTTGGGCTGGCAAAAGGGGCGATTTTCGTTTCTGAATAACTGAATTGACTTTTTACAGTAATGTGTTATATACCAAAATTTATGGAATCTCAAGGGCTATACAGTTAAAAGTTTTAATCGTTAGAGCCGTTTTTGAAAAAAAAATAAAAATAAAAAATAACGTTAAAAAAAATTGTTTTGTGCATAATTCCTTAACTATTGCATTTATAGCATTTCAAAATACCTTTCAAACGAGATACAGCACAAGTCTGTAGCTTCAGTAGTTTAGAAGTTATGACCCTCCGAGTTTTAGCTATTTATAGCTGTTTTCCCGCTAAACTAGCGGGTTTTTCCAAAAGTGGTAAAACTAAAGTTTTTTAAGACGATCTTTTGAACATCATATCAAATTTTCAGGACTCTAAAACCATGTTTTGGGACACACAAACAAACTGACAAACAGAATTTTATTTTAATTTTGGGAAGAAGAAGAAACAGACCAACAGATCAACAGAACAGATTACATTTTCACTTTCACCGCTCTCTCTCCCAAACCAATTGATTTTCTTGAGGTCTTGGTAGGCAATCCTTCAAGTTTTTGCAATACCTTTGATTTGGTGTATTACTCATTACGATCGGATCAGATTTTCAATTTTGCGGCTATATATCAAAGCATGCAAATAACTGTTGACCGTTTTTTTTTTACGCTCTACTCCCGAGACAACCGAAAAATAGCATGCCCCTTCGTTCGTACGAATGTCGCTCGCACGAGAGACTTATTAAAAGACTTAAAAAGTCATTGCAAACGGGGCGCCTAGAACAAAAAGCCTGCCAAAATGTTTTTCTTTTAAGATTTTCCAAAATGTTGAAATGCAACTTAAAAAAAAATTGAATTTTCCATACAAATAAAAAAAAGTGATTTGTGATGAATGGTTCTCCCACTAAAGATTTTCAAAGTTGATTTTTCGAAATAATATTTTAGCATATAAGAAAAAAACATATTTTTGTACACCTTTGAAATTTTCCTGAAAGCGCCTAAGGGCCTAAGTTGTATATGTAACGATTGAAATTTTAAGAGCAACCAATTCTTAGAACATTGCAAAAAAAAAAAATGTGAGAGCATAATTGCAATTTTTTTACATTTTTTTAAAAGTGGTCCAAAAAATTTGTGTTTTTTTGGATATTCTTGGACGTAATGTAGTGTTACACCCTAGATCCCGCTTTCATTCTTTTTTTAAAAAAAAAGTTTAGATATTTAACTACAAATTCTGAAAATATTAGCCTGCCTTTTTGTGTCTCTTACTTACAACATGAATTTCAAGTTGAATTACTAGTCTGCTGTTTCCAATTAATTTTGTTTTTCCTTCGCGGCGAGCTGTAGAATTATATTTTCTAATCCAATCTTAATCCAATTATAATAGGAAGTGAAGCCGGAGGTATTTATATTGTGTTCCTGGCGTCAAATATATTCTTAATAAAATGGTGTATTCGGGAATTCTGTTTGTGGAAAATCAAACCAGTATGTTTTTAATAGATTGCTTGTTAGCTTGGTTCCTATAATTTCAAGCTATTTTAAAACTCCTAAAAAAATATAAAAACTTCCAGAGTCCGCTCTAGCGCTTATGATCTTTATAATTTATATAAAATATGCAATATTTCCTTGATCGATTCTATGATAGCTATAAGAAATCACTAATCAATTTAAAAAAATTCTAAACGTTGACTTAAATTGATAAATAATGACTTCATCCCGATTTATATACCCTATAAGTAATTTATTTATATTTTATTTTTCTTTAAAAACCATTTATTTTTTTTTTTTTAAATTTCCTACAACAAAAAAATTTTATTAGAAAAATTCACCTTATGATGTTTTTTTAGTTATTTAATTGCCTTTGACAATATCTCATCAAAAGATATTCGCTATAGGGCTCCGCTGATTTAAGTCAGGCTTTTAGCTTTTTGGCCCCACTGTGCGGTCTTTTCCCGGATACAACTACACGAGGTAGTCCCGACGGGTGCCTGATGGTTCGGCTTTTAGTCGGTTGATGTCCCAGCGGAAACATTCCTCTGGAAAAAAGCATATTTTCATGAGGATTCTTCATACAAGTGGAAGGTACAAAACCTCCTTCACCCCTTACATTTCTTCCATCTCTGGTTTCAAAATACTCGGGGGTGACACAAAAAAGTAAGGGGTGAAGGAGGTTTCTAGATGATTTTCCAAAGGAAATAGCATTTTCCCAAAACCGTCGCCTGCTAAAAGAAGCAAGTTTTCCATCACTCCCTGCTAAAAGGAACAGGATTTCCAGTAGTCTAAGAACCTCCTTCTTACTTTCCCGCTGGGATGGACTGCCGTCCATAGTGATAATACGTTTTCATCACAAAAGTTGATTTTAGAACTGTATTGTATGTTGAAGGCGCGATCGTCACTTGTTTTGTACCTTGTTAAGAGGTGTTTTTGTTTGTTTTTAAGTATTCACAAAATCAAATTGATTTGCGAGCGAATATTTTCTTTAGATTACTAAATCGATGGCGTTTGATAAATTCAAATTTTGTAATTAAACAAATTTATATTCACTTTTACTTTTCAATACAGAGTCAATAAGATCATTTATGCCACTAATTATCTGAAAAGAAAATTTAGAGTTGTTCTTCTTTTATATACAGTAAAGCAACAAAGGAGATTTTATTTAAATTTGAAAACTGATTCAACACCTAAAATTTGTTAAGGACCACCATAAGATAGAGATAATTTTTTGATTAATCGTGGGCATGAGGTAATTAGTATATCTCTACGTTCTCCTCTATGTCCCGAAAAGTTAACAGGATACTGTCATGAAGCTTGTCCATAGTCTCCAGGACTGCCGCCTGGCCCAGCTTGGGATCGATGAACTTCATCGTGGAGAGCTCATACAGAATGTTGGACGCCCGTGTCCGAATCAATCCCCAGGTGACGCGCGCTTCTTGGTCGGCCGTATTCTTCACAGCCAGGATCGCCGCCTCGTAAAATGCCATCATGTTCTTCAGCATGCCAATGGTCTTGAAAAAGGGACAGAAGGCATCGTAGGGCGAGTAGGAGTTCTGCTGCAGGAAGTCATCCTTCAGCATCTTGGCTATTTCGAGCGTTATCTTATCCTCCTCGTTCAACGACGACTTGCCCACCAGCTGGACGATTTCGGCCAGGTCGTCCTCCTCCTGCAGCACCTTCTTGGCCTTGGCTCGCAGCTGGGTGAACTCCGGATTGGACTCCTCGTAGTAGTTATCCAGAGTGCGCATGTACTTGGAGTACGACTGCAGCCAGTTCACCGAAGGAAAGTGCTTCCGCTGGGCCAGCTTCTTGTCCAGTCCCCAGAACACCTGGACGATGCTCAGCGTGGCGGAGGTCACGGGATCGGAGAAGTCTCCGCCAGGAGGCGACACAGCGCCCACAATGGACACGGACCCCTCGCGCTCGGGGCTTCCCAGGCACTTGACCAGACCGGCTCTCTCATAGAAGGAGGCCAGACGGGCGCCCAGGTAAGCCGGGTAGCCAGCATCCGCAGGCATCTCGGCCAGGCGGCCGGAGATCTCACGCAGCGCCTCCGCCCATCGAGATGTGGAGTCCGCCATCATGGACACGTGGTAGCCCATGTCGCGGAAATATTCCGAGAGGGTGATGCCCGTGTAGATGGAGGCCTCTCGAGCTGCCACCGGCATATTGGAGGTGTTGGCCACCAGGGCAGTGCGCTTCATTATCGACTCCATCGTCCCGTTAATGTCCACCTCCAGCTGTGGGAAGTCTCGGAGAACCTCGGACATCTCGTTGCCTCGCTCCCCGCAACCCACATAGATAATCACATCGGAGTTTGAGTACTTAGAAAGGGACTAAGGAAATACGTTTAAAACAAAAATTATGTTTTAATTCATTTCTTAAACTTTATTTTTAAATCGTTTTTAATAATGTTACCAAGCTAAGCAATAAATTAATAAAATCAACTACCGTGCAAGGTCAGAGCATTTATGCAAATTGTTTCTAAATAGCAATCCATTACTCAATTATCATTAAATATCAACGAATCTATTATTAAATGTAAGTAGGTCAGTAGACAAATGTGTTTATAAAAATGTTTCAACTTCGTAAAGTAGAAAAAATGTAACATTAAATAATGCAATTAATTTCTATCAGAATTTTGTAAATTATATTATTGAATCTAAAACGATATTTCAAATAAATAATATATTCTGTCGTTTGGGAATGGCACATAGCCATAAATTACTATTTTTTTATATTTATTATATAAATACATATATAAATACATACAGTATATAAATACCATACAATCTTATGATTCAAATTAACTTCACTAAAAAAGCGACTATCTTTTTAATGTCCCCCTTTATCTAAAACTCAGTGTGCTAGCATTAATTCTTTTAATTTTTATTATATTGCCCTCCTGTGAATAACGAAATAATTTTTACAACGGGTTTCAACTAACAGAGTTTCACTATTATCACAAAATTCTTTATACATATATTTTAAAATCAAAAATAAAAACTTCACTTTCATTTCTATGTGGGTACATCCCGAAAATATGTTTGAATAAATTAATTGAACACACTTATCTTAAGAGAAAAATTGAGTAGGCAATTAAAAGTATTTATAATACCGTGAGGCAAATACGTAAAACACCAATAAATGCCTCACCTGCGAGATGACAGTCTTTCCGCAGCCAAAGGCACCCGGGATGGCAGTTGTTCCCCCCTGGACGCATGGAAAGAACGCGTCGAGGACGCGCTGGCCAGTCAGAAGGGGAGTGTTGCTGGGTAGTTTGTCCTCTGCCGGACGGCACTTGCGCACCGGCCACACCTGGAGCATTGTGTGCCGAGTGACCTCGTCGTGGAACTCCGTTTCCACGATCACGTCATCCACGCAGTAGTTTCCCGCGGGGGCCACCCACTTGACGCGCCCATTGCATCGCGGGGGAAGCATCAGCCGGTGATCGTGCATCATGCTGTTCTCGAATACCGATCCGTAAACATCACCGCCAGTGATCAAGTCGTCGATCTTGATTTTTGCGGGGGTAAATGAGTACGAAATGTCCCGTGGCAGGGCGGGTACATCGATGCCCTTGGGCACGTAGATGGAGTTGGTCAGTTCGCTGATCGTCCTCAGGGGTCGCTGGATACCATCGAAGATGCTGCCCATGATCCCCGGCCCCAGTTCCACAGACAGTGGCTTGCCCGTCTGGTAGACAGGATCGCCGACACTCACGCCCGATGTGTCCTCGTACACCTGAATCGTGGCCATGTCGCCCTCCAGACGGATGATCTCGCCCACCAGCTGGTAGTGACCGACGCGGACTAGCTCGTACATGGCGGCTCCGGCCATCTCCTCGGCATTCACCACCGGGCCGGAAACACCGAAAATCCGGCCGACATGTGGCTCGTCCTCTTCCTCATCCAGGGAATAGGTGTGTGTTTCCATCACCTGTTCGGTCGCAAAATGTGAATCCTCATTTCTGGAAGGCTCCAGTGTTATGTGCATGCTTGGTTGGTTAGAAAGCCGAGACGAATGGGAGCGTTCCACTCGGGTTTCGACGATTTCGTCCACAGATTCGCGAGCATGGGAGGGACGGATTATAGAGGCTAGTTTTTGTTCAGGACGCAGACAGGTGCAGGTGCGACAGGTGCACTTCTTGGGTGTGGCCAACGGTTGAGGTCTTGGCTGGACCTCTGGCGACAAGGAGCCTGAGCTCCTTGGAGAGGATTCGATGGAACTCACATTACTGTTGGTGTTCGAGGTAAGCGGCGCAATCCAGGTCTTCTTTTCGTTATCCATTTAATTATTCAATATAGAAATACAAGCGTCCCACTTGATACAATTTTAACTAATTTTGTCAAAAATATACAAAACAGTGTAGAATGTAATGGGAAAACTAGGGTGATGAAAGAAAAGACAAAACAAAAATGCCAGGAAATTTATAAAGATCCTTGAAACTACTTAAAATAATGTAACAATTGCATTTACATAGATGCAGGTGCGCCCTAATGCTCCTTTACAGTACACAATTTAGATACATCTTTAAAGCCAGTGAAGTAAAATTTCAATTACATTAAATGTATTTGTTGTTGCACTTTATTCGTACATTTAATATTTCATACTTTAAATATTTACATAAATTTAACAAACAAACAGGGAGAAAACATGACTTTTTCACAAATAAACAAGAATTTCCATTCATTAAACAATAATACTATTTATGCATGCATTTGTATTTGTGTCTTTTATGTATGTGTGTTGTGTGTGTGCGCCAGTGTCCGTGTACTTTTATTCAAGTGTGTATGTGCGTCTTTTGTTGCTCTTGTTGTTGTAAATGGAAGTACATAGAAGGACGATGTAGTTATTGCTGTTGCCTTGAGCGGCCCTCTTTTTAAGCAGAGGGGGCGTAGTTAGTAGAAGTATTAACCGCAGGCCGGAATGATTACATATCTCGCTGGCACCAAGATGTTGTGAAATTTGTTGGACTTTTGTTTCTCTTTGAATGCAGCACGGAATTGTTGGTGTTTGATTAGGCTTTTTCGGATGGTTTTTGACTGCTTTCTTTTTTAAAAGTTAACTATATAACAAATATAAGATTAGAGTGTAAAAGTAGGCCAACGCTCTAGTCCTCCAGATTCCTGAAGGCCTGCTGCAGATCCTCGTGCAGCTGCTCGAAGTCAGCCTTGATCTTGGCCTCACCGTCCTTAACAGGGTCCTGAAAATGGATTAAAAAATGGGGTTAATAAATCGACATGTACCTAAACAATCTGAATGGTCAACCCACCTTGAACTTCATGGATGACAGCTGGTACATAATGTTGCCCATAGCCTCACGGATAACATTCCAGGTGATCTTGTTCTCAGACTGAGCCGTCGACTCCACAGAGTGGCGGGCCAGGTCGTAGAAGTCGATGATGTTCTTCAGCATGCCGACGGTCTTGTAGAAGGGGCAGAAACGATCGTACGAGGAGTAAGAGTTTTGCTGCAAGAAATCGTCCTTTAGCAGCTTGGCCACCTCCAACGTGATCTTGTCGGTCTCGGCAAGAGAAGCCTTGCCGACCAACTGCACGATCTCAGAAAGATCCTCCTCCTCCTGCAGGATCTCCTTGACCTTGGTACGCAGTGGCACGAACTCGGGGAAGTTCTTGTCATAGAAGTCGTCCAGGGCACGCATGTACTTGGAGTACGAAATCAGCCAGTTGATAGAGGGGAAGTGCTTGCGCTGGGCCAGCTTCTTGTCGAGACCCCAGAACACCTGCACGATACCCAGAGTGGCGGAGGTCACGGGATCGGAGAAGTCACCACCAGGAGGCGACACAGCGCCGACAATAGACACGGAACCTTCGCGCTCGGGGTTACCCAAGCACTTGACGCGACCGGCACGCTCGTAGAAGGAGGCCAGACGGGCGCCGAGGTAGGCTGGGTAGCCGGAATCAGCAGGCATCTCAGCCAGACGACCCGAAATCTCACGCAGAGCCTCGGCCCAACGGGAGGTGGAGTCAGCCATCATGGACACGTTGTAACCCATGTCACGGAAGTACTCGGATAGAGTGATACCGGTGTAAATGGAAGCCTCACGGGCAGCCACAGGCATGTTGGAGGTGTTGGCCACCAGGGCGGTACGCTTCATGATGGACTCGGTCACACCGTCGATCTCCACGGACAGCTCGGGGAAATCGCGCAGCACCTCAGACATCTCGTTACCACGCTCGCCGCAACCGACGTAGATGATCACATCGGAGTTGGAGTACTTGGACAGGGCCTGCGAGCATATATGCATATTATTATGGATTCTACTTAGAGGACACTAGGAATGAGCTATGGTTTCTTAAAAGATTGCAAGCCGCCAATGTAAATGACTCTTACCTGCGAGATCACAGTCTTGCCGCAACCGAAGGCTCCGGGAATGGCGGTGGTACCACCCTGGACACAGGGAAAGAGCGAGTCGAGGACACGCTGTCCGGTAAGCAGGGGGTGGTTGGCGGGCAGCTTCTCGGTCACGGGACGCGGCTGACGCACTGGCCAAACTTGCAACATGGTGTGCTTGGTGATCTCGCCGTCGAACTCAGTCTCCAGGACGACATCGTCGACCTTGTAGTTGCCCGAGGGGGCGATGTAGCGCACTGTACCCTTGGCGCGGGGGTTGACGATCATCTTGTGCTTGACCAGGGTGTTCTCGTGCACCAAACCGTACAGGTCCCCGCCAGTGATGTGGGAGCCGACCTTGACGTTCAGGGGGTTAAACTCCCAGCTGGCCACGCGCGACAAACTTGGCACGTTCACACCCTTGGGGATGTAGATGGACTCGGTCAGCTCGTTAATGTCCTTCAGGGGACGCTGGATACCGTCAAAGATACTGCCCATGATGCCGGGTCCCAGCTCCACGGAGAGGGGCTTGCCGGTACGCAGCACGGGATCGCCGACAGTTACTCCGGAGGTCTCCTCGTACACCTGGATGGTCGCCATGTCACCCTCGAGACGGATGATCTCACCCACCAACTCGTAGTAGCCGACGCGAACCAACTCGTACATAGCTGATCCGGACATGGCCTCGGCAGTGACGACTGGAATGAAGCGGTTACCGGATTAGAGCCTATATTTTATAGCTCAATGAACAAAGTACACTTTTATGGTCTTGGTGTGATACATATTATTTTTTAAAGAAAATAACCATTAATTTTTATTGTTTTAAAAATAAGTCAAAAGCATAATTGGTAATTAAGGGTGGACATTATTCTGTTAAGTCATACTTTCTATTAATAAAGAATAAATAATGAGAAAAATAGTAAAACATTTTAAAAAAAATACACAACATTATTTTCAATTTTTGACTTGGGAATATTTAGAGTAGGTATGTATATTTAATTACAGTTTTTTGATCTTGGTAACACCCGTTAAAATTGATTGTGGGATGGTTAATAACTATTCATGATAAGATACAGTTAGATAACTTTTAAGATGAAAAATTAATTTATTTAATATAATATAAATTTCAGGTGGGACCTTTTTATGGACTTACGAATATAAAAAGTTTCCTGTCTAGTTGATTATACACAATATTAAGTACTAAGTACTTACCAGGACCAGAGACAGCGAAGACACGTCCATACTTGGACTCACGCTCCTCATCATCGAAACGCTTAAGGTTGGACATTTTACTTTAATCTGTTTCTACAACTGCAAGAGATCGAAAATCAAAGGAAAAATTGTAAAATGAGGGCTGGAAAAGGGCAAAAATAAAGGTGAACATTTTCTTATCACTAATTGCTGGTTAGACCTCTGTCAGCTGACAAAAGGGCAGGTGTATCTATCCGATTTACAGGTTAAGTTTCGGGGGTATTTAAGGCTCGATTTCCCGATTTAAGGTTATAAAATCGGTTCCGAACAACTAATAATGTCGGTCGATTTAATTATTTTTTTAACTCCTCTGTTATGCTGGGTAAAACTTTAAAAAGCTTTCGTTTCACGTGACAGAGCTTTGAAAGTTCGAAAATAGTAATTTGCTTAACTAATCACTAAATAAATAATAAAATAGTTCTGATATCACAATGAGTGATAAATTGAGCTGAAGAATGTAAGTGAAACACTTGATTTCAAAATATTCGCGTTTCAATATTTGTCAAAGAAAATAAAACAAGAGAGCAGAGTCGTAGAGCAACTCTCCGCTCTCGCTCTCTCCATTCGAGTTCGAATATTTGACAATTGCTTTTGACGTTGATCACAAGACTGCTGTCATTGCCGTCAGCTGACAAATGAAAAAAGTGGGTAAGGGAAAAGGCAATAATCTTGTAGCCTTTTTTTTGAACTAACGGTCTCCGTATTGGTTTTTTATTACAGAAAAGCCGAAAACTCCAACTTCAGTTTCGAATTTCGAAACGAGAGAAAGAGAGAGGCGGCGATCACAAGACCCATGGTGCGACAGAGACGGGGCGAACACGGGGAAGGGGGTCAGCTGACAAGGCAAAATAATTTTCCACGCGCAAAAATTTTACGTATTTAGACCGCACTTTTCTGAGCTTCTTTAAAAACGAATTAATAATTATCTATTTTGAGTTGTTCTTCTGTTTGTGTGCGTGTACTCGCTGCACTTATTATCTAACACAACTGCAGCCTGTGTGCGTGTTTTCGCTCTCCGCTTTAATCGCTGCTTCGTCACTTTTTCGGGGCGAATTCAAGGGTTTCAATGCCCTTTCCTTTGACTACATATTTCGATCGCCCAGAACCGTTTGAAAACATTATTTATCTTGACTTATTTGCTTTATGGGCGTGTGTGGGTAGAAAGGGGCTTACTTTACTGTGTCTTCGCGTTCACCTTGCGAACGTGTATTTGCTGCTTTTCTCCAACAGAACGAACGAAAACCGACTGAGCCGCAGAAATAAAACGTCGACGCTCGCACTTCGAAAAGCTCCCGACCGCGATTCGATTTCGATTTCGCCCCGTCCGATCGCGAGCTTCCAAGCGAAGTTGTGAGCTGATATCGGAGCTTTCGCCAATCGAAGAGCGGAAGCGAGATGGAGCGAGTGTCGGATCGCGTGCGGGAGTGAGATGGGGCAAAGGAGATTTACTACTACATAAGAGCCGGTGGGGTCACACTTGCTTAAAGAAGTTCGCGGGTTGATCGTGGAGTTTTAATATTCAATGGTCTTGGGTCAAACAAAAATACTACATTTAAAGTGATCGGGTATGATATTTTTATACATATGTACCTTGCAGAGGGTATGATTTCAGTCAGAAGTTTGCAACGCTGGTCGGCATAACTATTTTGACAGGTTTGAGAGCAAAATCTACTCATATTTGAACTTATAATATAAACTTTTGGCACCTACACTGGTGGCAAAAATAATAGAAACGTTTAATATGGCTTGCTTTCTTCCCATTTGCTCACTAATGAAAGCTGATATAAATGTGGCTATAATTTTTTTTAAAAGTAGCTTAATTGACAACAAACGAGATATTTTTAAAAATTTTTTAAGGCCAAAAAAAATAAATTCTATTTTTAGTCTTGGAAAAAATAATAGAAACGCTCGCAAATAATGTGACAATTTTGAGTTATTCCCGTCAAAATCGTAAGGAAAAGTCTAGCGTTTGTGTTTTATGATACATTTAACTAAAAATTTACGAATTTGGCTGCCTAATTAGTTCCCAGCAGTACGTTTAGGTAGTTTAAAATCACCATTCTGTTTTTAAGTTGTATAAGTACGGAATCGCTATTTAAGGACTTGCGATGCCTCAAAAAGTCTTTTAAAATACTCTTCTTTATAAATTTAGTCTATTTTAAAGGAATGGAGTAGTTAACTTTGCCCAAAATAAAGAAAGCCCGGAAAATATTGACAACAATTTTGAGGTTATCTGCGATTTTACTGTTAAAAAAATACTTAAAAACTCGATAATTTTTTATTATATTTTTTGTTTAGTAGCTGATAAAATTACCTAAAAAATAAGGTACGTATCATTAAGATCGGTATCATGAAACACAAACGCTAGACTTTTCCTTACGATTTTGATGGGAATAACCCAAAATTGTCACATTATTTGCGAGCGTTTCTATTATTTTTTCCAAGACTAAAAATATAATTTATTTTTTTTTTGGCCTTAAAAAATTTTTAAAAATATCTCGTTTGTTGTCAATTAAGCTACTTGAATACACTTTTAAAAAAAATTATAGCCACATTTATATCAGCTTTCATTAGTGAGGAAATGGGAAGAAAGCAAGCCATATTAAACGTTTCTATTATTTTTGCCACCAGTGTATATGAAAAGAACACCACAATTCCGTATAAATGACACAAAAATGTTTTTAACCCATTAAGAACCCTTTGAAAAGTTAGAAAATTTTGTGAAAGTCCAATTTTAAACTTTTTTCCTGGGGCTTAAAAGAAAAATGTTTTGGTGCAAAATTAATAATAACTGCAAAAAACAATTAAAAATCCCTTTCCTTGCATTTTTTATGATATTTTGAAATAGCTAAAAATTACAATTTTAGCTGCTTTTTCCTCCTTTTCATACAAAATTTTACTAAGATCTTTCCATTCAAAAATCATAAATAAGATTATATAAATTAATAGAAAACAAGAAAGGAAGCAAACTTCGGCCATCCGTTTAAATTCTCTGATAAAAAAAACGTAGTAAATCCAAAGATTTCATATTCAATCCAAATATTTTTCGCTTTGATTTTCATCCATTGCGGTTTTTATTCAATTTAAATATGTGCATATCTTTATCTTTTTTTAATTTGCTTATGAATAAAAGTCTTTCACTTGCGCTATATTTTTACTCATTCGAAAAATAATTTTTTTTGAAAACATCGATGTTGTATCGATGTTTTTTTTGAAAACATCGAAAACATTGATGTCTGCGAACATCGATGTTTCTCCACCTTTAAATGTTAGAATATGCATCTTAAAAACTTTTTACATACTCTGCTTCAGCTGGGTTTCGAACCGGGTCCTCCCGCGTTAAAGACAGACGCCTTACCAATTGGGCCATCGCACCATGTTACGCGGGAGTGCATAAGTTCAACTTAAGTGTGAAGTTAACAAGTTCGCGAACATTTAAAACTTTCTACAACTTAGAATGTCACATTTTCCAAATGCAAATTTTACTAAACTTATGTTACAGCCGACCCGTTAATAGAAGCTTTCAACAGCGGTTTTTTTATACTTCGATGTATTTTTATTGGTTAAATCAAGTCACAAAATAATAGTAATTCAAGAGCTTTAAAAAATCTTCCTCTCCTCTTGAGGATCGCACTGCAACTGTGTCGTCGTTTGGTTGTCGGCCAGATATATCGGTTGATATTTGATCCAGCCGATAAATTTAAATAAATTGATCGGAATTCAAAATGTGCTGGGGCGGTAACAACTTACTTTAATTTGTTAAAAGGCATTTTGTCAAGTAATCAATTCTAAAATGTTTTATACTCAAATTAAAGGTGTTCATATTTCGGATAAATATCTAAAGTTTTCAATCTAAATATGCAAAATTTTTAATTTGAATACTGTTTTTTTTTAATTCTGAAAATATTACCTATAAATATAAACCTTTTTATTATAAATATAACCTATTTTAAATTTAATATGCCTTTCTTGGATTTAAATATTTTAATATTTAACTAAGCATCTTAATATGTTTCGTTTTTATTACCATGTTTTTTGTATTAAATTTACATCGAAATAGGAGATTTTTGGTTCAATAGGCGGATGTTAAAATTTACTTTTCAATTTTTTTTATCAGTGTACCCTTGCAGATCATTCCAATTCAATTAGAAATTACAAACATTTTAAATTTAGATTTGCAACAAACAAAATTATAGCAGTTTTCGTATTATTTTAACATTAATTATTTATGTTAAAATTAATTCGAAATTCTGAAATAATAAAATAATGTTTTATTCCAGAGTAGAAGAGACTACAATAAAAATTAACAAAGCTACATTTTTACCCTATTAATTTCCCAATTATTTTTTAATGGATTCTATGAGAGCTACATGAAACGCGCTGCGTATTAACACTTAAAAAAGTATTTTTGAAAAAAGGACAGATTTCCGGAATGAGGACAAAATGGCAGCAGTTAGATTGGTCAGGTGGGTTTGCCCGTCTGTCTGTCCTTCCACCGAGAAAAAAACCGTGCCCATCGATGCATATTTCAGAATTTTGATCTCAAAAAAGTGAGAAGCGATATATTGAAATCAAGAGGGGTCGATTTTGGCTTCTTTTAGTGCTCGATTTTTTTGGGTGTAGCTGGCATTCAGGGCAAGTTTATCGTGCAAATGTGCCACGCCCACAACCCGCGAAAAACTGTGGCGCCCACAGTTTGTAAGGTAGATTAAAAGTTGTAACTGAAATGTATTTATTTCCTCTATAATTTTCGATTAACCTAAAAAAAGTATGCCACGCCCACCATACACCCAGAAAAAAGTCCGTTCGAAACGTTCAAAAATCAACCCCAAACGGGGTCAAAAAGTGCGTAAGCCCGTGTGTTGTCAGTTCATGAACGCTCTAATTATTTTCTGAGCTTTAGAAAAACAAATTTATAAAGAGAAAAAACTTTGTAAACTTCAGAAAAATTCTCTATTAAACGATTTTTCTCAAATGCAGAAAAGTCATTTTTTTCTAAATTATAAGGTATTTTTTTCTAATCTTCCTTTCTATATTGGATGGTTAATATCGCAAATGATTTTAGGAAAAAAAGACTAAACTTTTCTAAAAATAAAAAAAATTATTAAAATTAGAAAAAGTGTTACATAATAGAAATATTGTTTTTCTAAAAAACAAAAAAGAAGGTTGAAGGTTTTTCTAACCTTCAGAAAAAAATTTCTGTTTTTATGAAATAGTTTTCTTAAAATGTAACCTCATTTGATCAGTTTCCTGTTTTTTTTCTTTCAAGGTTATTAATAAAAAAATTGATTTCCTTTTTTTTTACTCTTGAATAGATATATGATGATAAAAATTATGTTTAAGGTTTTCAAATTTAAAACATTTAATTACTGTTACTATTGAACCATAATAAAATGCATATTTGTAGTAGAGGCAAGCGGTTCGATTCCCGCGTGAGGCGACTAAGATGTGTTTAGCAAAATAGTAAGGTATTCGGTTTCTATATTCATCATTTGTAATTTGTAAACTTATTTCAGTTATTATTACAGTTCCAATTTGAAACTAAAAGTGCATGTACATAAACATATACATGCATCATCAGTCATGTGCTCAAAGGAAATTCAAATAAGATGACAAACAAGAACGAAAAACAACAACACAAGGGCAACACAATGGAAACGTGGCGTCACAGAAACAATCGGCAGAACTCCCGATTACCGAAGCAAATTTTTTGTATTTTCTGGATTTGAGGAATTTTTTTTTGGTATTTAGAAAAATATTTTTCTATATTTAAAAAAAAACAGTATATATATTTTTTAGAAAACTTTTATATCTTAATTGTAGGAAATAATTTTCCTTCTTCCTTATTTTTTTTTTTTTTAGAAAAAAACGACTTTGATTTTAAAAACCTACTTTCTTTAATATAGACAAAATGTACAATAAAGCAAATTTATAGGCGATTTTCTAAAACCAAAGTGTCAAGGACGGACGGCCTAACCGCTGGACCACGGAACCAATTTTTCAAGCACGGTCAAACGGGTTACTAGACTTGCAAGTTTTTCGGTCCGGAAAATAAATACTTAATGAACAGCGTTCTCAACTTAAGAGCGATTGTGCATAATTTAACCACACTCATAGAAATTGTTAACCTAAATCGTCCTAAAAACGTAAAAAAAAGAGCCGCTGGCGATTCGCCCGTGTATTTGGGAACATTTTTCTAAAAATTCCTATGGACATTTGGTTAAATTTAGGTTGATTTTACTTGAATTAAGAAAGATGTTCCTATTTATAAGGAGATTTAACAGAAAGAAAAAGTTAAAAAAAAAGAGTTTTAAGCGGTGCGCAATGGCTTTAAAGTTTATTGCGCATATTTTATGTTTATCTAGATGCTGTAGACTTGATTTATACTTTGACAGTACGTTAAATCAAAGAGAATATAAACACTAAGAGGTGTAACGAGGACCAAGAAAATGTACGAAGGCAGCGTCATTTTTGCCAAACTCGACTCACACGTATTTATTCTATTTATTGAGTGCCGTTACTTTACTTCTCTCTCTCTCGATCACTTGCTCTCTCGCTCTCGGCACTCCGAGCTGCCGAAAAGTAAATATTCAATATTTGTCCAATTTGTCGATTCTTGAATTATGTTGCCCAAAGGAATCGATCTAAAAGGAACATTGCGCAAAACATTTCAATAAAAAAGGCGAACCAGCTAAAGAAATTAGCTGGATTTTATTTTTTTTAATTTATATAATTTTTTTTATTTAATTTTCTAGCTGTATTTTTGTGTTTGTTTCTTAAATTTTTGTTTGAGTTTATTTGTTTGTTTTTTAATTTTGTTGTGCTTTTATTGTTTTAAAGTTCTAAAAGCAGAAACATTCTGAGCAAATCTTTTAAATTCATTACTTTTAAATTAAAAGTTTATAAAATACGCATCCGAGATTACTTTTATAACTTTATTTAAAAAAAATTATTATATTAAATTATTATTATAATAAATTCAATTCAGGGACAAAAATGTTATTTTTTAGACAAAAAAGCAACCACGCTATCCCTAGAAACAAATGATTTGCACCAAAATCATTCTATCCATTAATGGTCTTTACCTTTCTTTCAACTTTAAAAATGTATATTAAATAAACAATGTTACAAAAAAAAAAAATTTGTGTTCAGTCGGAGTTGAACTCGGTTCGGCAGGATCCGCAGTTGAGCGACTACACCCCTAGCCCACAGCGCCTTGTTACGGCGTGTCAGACAGAAGCGACATTGAGCCAATTTCGCAGCAGAGAAAACGAAATTAAACACTAACACAACCAAAGAATCTAACACGGACAACGCATACTTGGAAGATTGTAGGTCCACTTTCTGGGTCCACACCAAAAATTTTGCGGTACATTCTGTTGTATGAACGATACAACTCTTAGTGTTTATATTCTCTTGTGTCGTTCCTAAAATCCAAGTCCTGTAAGACAAATACAACTTAAAAATAATAGTTAACAAATTGTAAAATAGAATTGCTATTTAAGTGGAAGTTCCACAAAAAAAAAACACGTCGTCGGGTCTGGGATTGAACACGTACTAGGCTAAATCGAACTGTTAAATAGCAATGAAATAAACTTATATTTGACTAAGCTTGCCGATTAGGAAAATACTTTCGTTAGCCATAATTTATTTAAAAGTCGTTTGAAATCTGACAAGAAATGGAATGGAGTAAATTCCTATTTTCACACCGCCACACCGCCTAAACGTTAAATTAAAATTGTTCTGTTTTCGCAAAAATTTATTGGACAATGAAACCTATCCTTTAAGATGCTGAGCTCAGTTGACCTTAAAAAAGTCCTCCCTAGTGTTCATTTTATTTAAATGTATTGGTGTAGCTATGTGGAACTGCGATAAGGGGGCTTCGACATATACAGAGAAAAAACAAATAACTTACTTTTGGTCACTGCGAGAATCGAACCCACGACCTCTCGGTTTAGAGTCTAACGTCCTACCGCTGCCCCACAGTCCCAACGGGCAAAGCGACGTACAAACTCTGCACACATCTTATTTTCTTGAGGTATAAGTTATAGTATTTACGGTTTGAAGACTACTTTAATTTTAAATTCGGTCGAAAACACGACCCCACGACCGAAGTTCTCATATAGAAAACTTGAAAGCGCAAGTGATTAGACCGCTGCACTATGGGTAATTTGACCACTTTTTGTGGCATTAATTAATAACTCGAAAACGAAGCAACATTTTTGGGCTCTGTTTTTAGAATTAAGTTAATAATAACTAATAATAAGTTTATCTAAAATGGGTGTGGTCGGCCTTTTTCTTAATTTTTTTTTTATTTTTCTTTTTTTAATCTTAAATTAAAAATTTTTGTTTTGTTTTGTAAGAATAACTGTAATATAATATTATTTTATAAAAAATAAAAGTGGTCCTACCTTCTTTTTTTACACGAAATCTAATTTTGTTTATTTTTCCACACATTTTTTTAAAGATATACAAAATAAGAGTGTTCAGGAAAGTAGAAAAACCTGTAATAGAAAATTCTAGAATTTGGTTTTCAATAATGTGTTTATTTTGCCGGACACAAAGCCAAAAACTTTAAAACATAAGCCAAGTCAGGTTGTGCGCGCTTCTGAGCAGCTGCGCTTGCAGCTTGAATTAATAAACTAACATTGCCTGCCTTAAATGATGCTAGATCGGAAGCTTCTTTTCTCTGGGACCCAGAGTCTGGGTTCTTTCCTTTTTTGAAAGGTAAGACAGAGCTGGCCGTCCAACAGGTCCTATTCTTGTTTGAATGGGTACAATTGTATGGGAGCTAAGCCAAGAAGAATGACATCGCTTGAATTGCTTTAAGTTTCTCTTAGCCTTTAGCCAGTAATCGCATATTTTATAATAAATGATTTTACTTCTGGCTTCTAAAAGTTTCTCATCGTGACTAGTACAAGGTCCACATATAGCCGATCTCATATAATTGAATTATGCAACTCTTCTTCGCCTCTGACATCCAGTTTTCAAACAGCGCGCTGTTTGCGAAAGTTAGGTTGGTACCTAAAAAGTTAAATATCAGAGAAAGTGCGCAAAAGTGCACTTTTATACTAACTGAGTATAATAAGAATTGACTATTCTACAACATAAAACAAGTCTTAGAGCTGGAAAGAGCTGGACTCACTTTGTAGCTCTATTTAAAGATTATAATTTACTACATGTTTTAAGTTTTTTTAAGGTTAGAACTTACACAAGATTATAGGGACACCACAATCAAAATCTACAATTCACGATCACAAACACATATTACAAACCACTCTGAATGGACTGCATTTCAAAAACAGCACTTAAATTGATCTATTTCACACATTTTTTAACTTTTAAGTTTTAAGGAAAATTTGCGTTATACCAGCGCTGCCACCTCGTTCGAACAACGGCTGGCTTTCAAGCTGATTACTTAACAGTGGTGCGCTCTGTTAAATTTTTCTGTTAGTAACATTTGAGGTTGATATTATCCTAATACATTGTGATTAAAAAAACCAATTTCTAACGACTTTTAAAAAATGGGTTTTGGCCAAAAAAAGTGGTCAAATTACCCATAGTGCGCTGGGCTACTGAATTTCACACTTTTGGAGTGATTTTTAAAGCAAATCGCCCTTGTGTTTAGAAACATTTTAGGATACAATTTAGGGCAATTCGAAGCTAGATAGGAAAAGGTCAAAACAATCGTTCATAGCTTAACACTTTTCTGTGAAGCGTTGATAATTTTACCAAAATTTTGTGATTTGACCCCGCAGCGTTCCTTTTTCATGAGCACACCCTGGAAACGAAATGGACTAAAAGAAGGCCTAATTACCTAAAATTTTAGGAATCATAGGCAGAAAAACGCGCCAAGGCCATGCATTACCTAAAATGGCTAGTGGACTAGATTTTTAGGTAAGAATTACCTAAATATCAGGTATTTTCAAAAGACTAGCGTCTGGTCTACGGAACTATTTAAAGGCCCTGCTGCAAAACCAAAGGCTGCTTCTAGGGGCACAGGCGAATTCTATTTTTAGAATAGTGCGCTATTACCTCAAAATTAGGAAAATAGTCCACGTTGGTATTGATTTTAAATATTAAATCATTTCCATCACTAGCTTTAAGCTAAGTCTAATAATATTTATAAATATTAAAATTAAAAACACGAATAATAATTTGTTTATTAATATTAGCTTTACCTAAAAACAAGAGGGAACGCTATAGTCGAGTGCCTCGACTATCAAATACCCGTTACTCAGCTAAAGTCAGCAGTCTCAAGCAGGGCAAACCAAGCAGCTGCTTCAAAAAATTTAAAAAATTTCTTCTACATTTCGGTAGGCGTTAATAACCCAAACAAAATTGCGTTTACACTTTTGCTCTAGCTTTAAAACTATGGGCGCCACAGCTTTTCGCGGTTTGTGGGCGTTAGGGGGGAGGGGGGGTTTCCAACTTTGGTCTATCAATATGTATTGATAAAACGAATACACATTGCTTTTCCCGTTAATATAGCTTAAAAACTGTGGGTGCCACAGTTTTTCGCGGTTTGTGGGCGTTAGAGGGGGCGTGGCACATCGGCGTGAAAAACTTGCGCTGCGTATTAACCCCTACAATCTGCATGCCAAATTCCAATCTTCTAGCTTTTATAGTTTCCGAGATCTCAGCGTTCATACAGACGGGTGCCACTGTTTTTCGCGGTTTGTGGGCGTTAGGGGGGGGGGGGTTTCCCACTTTGGTCTATCAATATGTATTGATGAAACGAATACACATTGCTTTTCCCGTTAATATAGCTTCAAAACTGTGGGTGCCACAGTTTTTCGCGGTTTGTGGGCGTTAGAGGGGGCGTGGCACATCGGCGTGAAAAACTTGCGCTGCGTAATAACCCCTAGAATCTGCATGCCAAATCCCAATCTTCTAGCTTTTATAGTTTCCGAAATCTCAGCGTTCATACAGAACGGGTCACAGTTTTTCGCGGTTTGTGGGCGTTAGAGAAGGCGTGGCACATCGGCGTGAAAAACTTGCGCTGCGTATTAACCCCTAGAATCTGCACCCCACTTCAATCTTCTAGCTTTTATAGTTTCCAAGATCTCAGCGTTCATACAGACGGACAGACGGACAGACGGACATGGCTAGATCGACTCGGCTAGTGATCCTGATCAAGAATATATATACTTTATATGGTCGGAAACGCTTCCTTCTGCCTGTTACATACTTTTGCACGAATCTAATATACCCTTTTACTCTACGAGTAACGGGTATAAATAGGAACATAGTCCACATGCTAATATTTTTATGTAACCCATTACCTAAATCTAAAATTTTAGTCTATTAATACTTTGTAGGTCATACGTTACCTAAAAAATAGTCCCACATTTCTCTTGGTGCACAAAAAAGCGAACGGATTGTTTGTCAATTATGAAAAATGACCTTTTTCCTGGGTGTAACGCCCACAAATATAAAGGAGGATTTGTACTTCAAATACAGTTTAAGTTTAAAGTTTTCCTCGTAAACTTGCATAATTATTTTGTGTCGATTAAAGTTAACAACAACCCAAATAATTAATTTTTAGCGTGCTTAATTTCTTACATTTATATTGCATGGTGTTAAATCACCTCAATTAAAATGGCAATAAATTAATAATACAAGCTATTAGTTTACAGTTTAAATGCTCTGAAATGCCATTTTAAATAAATCAATTTGCGATAATAGTGCGAGGGCCGTCCAATAAGCTTTCCGTACGCCCAACAATACGGTATGTAATTCAGAAAACATTTTTACTGCTCTCCCACTTGGTTTTTTTTGCGGCGTCGGTCAAAGAATAAAATTCCCCGTGGTGGCAAAAACTTTGATTAAAATTCGTATTGTAAAAAGATATTTACCGACAGTTTACATTTTTTTGCCGCCCCACTTCTTAACCCCTTTTATCCATTCTTACATCTGCTGTTGCTCTAGTTAGGATTCGAATTTGCCTCTCTTTGCTTTTTTGTGCAGAAGCAATCAGTGGAAATGGAGCAGAGAAAAAGTAAACACAATAAAGTTAACCAATTTATGTACATTGATTATTTTGATGCTCTTACAAACAGGTTCCAAAGATATATGGAAAGGGTGGGTCTCTGGTAATGTGGTTGTCATACCTATAATATTATTAGTCAATCTACTTTTCGACCCGCTCCTATTTTCATATTTGTAATGCCTAGCTTTCGGTAGCTTCAGTTACATGGTTTAGTGGTAATCGGATAATTATTTGTTTTATCAAATACACCGATCGTTGCAACTTGTTAGCACAACCATTTAATAAGGTCGTTAACTAGCATGAAAAGAATAATATAAAATAAGCTAGGTTCGCGCTAAAGGTGACAAATTTAAAATGCAGTCCATATGTTGCGCTGGAATAATATTTCTAATCTCTGGTTCTTTGGCAGAGGCAATCTCAGTCAGTAAAGGCGTGAACAAGATTGTAAGCTTTTTTATTGTGCAATTATAATTCATTTTATTTCCTTAACATTATACAAATTATTTCAATAGAAATCCTGGGAGTATGCTGTAATATCGGTGACCATGACGACAGACAATAAGAACGTGGCCGGCGGCGAAACTCACATCGACCGTATTAGTCGTGGGGAATACGGGCTGAGTGGAACCCTCTATACAAATGTGGAAGTTCCCCAGGATGCGGAGATGGATGTAACCATCTACCGCAGCACCGATGGCGGTGAAACCTACAAGCTTCAGCCGTACTCGATTCCGCGTCAAACTATATACCAAGCTATGAACAGTGTCTACAAGAATATAGTTATGCCGAGCGTCGCCAACTGCTCGAACTTTCCACAGTTCGAAGACACCTTGGAGGTCATGCCCGCCACGGTATGGACATTCGAAAAGTGCCAGGTGAACACAGATGGGTTTCCGCAATATGTTCCTGACGGCTGGTATAAAGGCGTCATTAAATCCTACGGATACGTAAATATGATTTGGACCGGAGTTTTCGATGTCAAGCAGAAGTCCTTCTAAAAAAGTCCTTATTCGAATTGGAACTCCAATTCGAAATATTCTTTTGTACAACCAAAAAATCTGAAACTCGTTGAGTTAAAACGATGTAGATAAAACAGGTCGAAAAAAGCGTTTGCGACCTATGTTGGGATTAACTATGCTGGTTTTAGGGGTTCCTGCACAGCGCAAGTTTCTTATAGTCGTTCGTTTTAAACTGTCGGTATCACAGAATCTATACAGGTTTGTTAGAGTTTCGACGTAAATTGGCTCTGAATTTAGGACCATTATTTTCAAAGTATACTATTGGGACAGTTTTAAATCGTTTACTTGATTTTAGAACGGATTCTGTGTACCATTTAATTTATTTAAAGTTTATTTTTACATTGTCAAAAATTAACGTGCTCTTAGAAATTAAATTTGCTATTTCTATAATTTTTTTAAATTTTCTTTTACGCACTACCTGCAATATAAAGAAGAAAGCTTCATCGTGATAGCTTTAAATCTGAGAGACTAGTTCGCATAGAAACGGCCAGACGGACATAGCTAAATGGAATCGGCTACACCCAGAAAAAAGATTTTCCTAAAATTTTAGGAATTGTCTATTTATTGCCTTAAAAACTTATTTGCCAAAAAAAAAGAGTCTTATTGCCAAAAAAACCATATTTTTAGGCCACATACTTATGAAGGTTAAATATATATATTAAAAAAGTATTTTAACATTTAGCTATTTTAAAAATGGATTAAAGGTGGACAATTGTTTTGTGTAGGAAGAATAAATAGTTTTATATGCATCTCATAACTTTTGATTCAGTTCCAAGATTTTAATTGGTAAAAGTTAAGCTGGAAGAATTCGCGAATTTAATGGTTTCGCCTTTTTAATATAATGATGGCGGCCAAATATCGAGGCGATAATTGAGATAAACTTAAGTACACCCAGAAAATGAAATGGAATAAAAATGAGCCTAATTACCTAAAATTTACCTAAAAAGACGCCGAGGCCATGCATTACCTAAAATGTTGGTCATGTGGACTATATTTTGAACGCTGTCTTGGGATCAATTTTTGGTAATCGTTGCCTAAAAAAATGGCTAGTCGACTAGATTTTTAGGTCAGAATTACCTAAATATCAGTTATTTTCAAAACCGTAAAAATTTTTACTATTTATTAATAACATATTTTTTTATTTTAATTGTTTATATAGTATATTCGTATAAGTAAATATTTTATCTTTCTGAAAAAATAATCATTCCAATAGGCTAGCCTCTGGTCTACGGTACTATTTAATGGCCCTGCGGCAAAACCAATGGCTGCTTCTAGGGGCACAGGCGAATTCTATTTTTAGAATAATGCGCTATTACCTCAAAATTAGGAAAATAGGCCACGTTGGTGGTGATTTTATATATATATTATATATAGTGAATATATATTGAAACTTTTCCATCACTAGCTTTAAGCTAAGTCTAATAATATTTTTAAATATTAAACTTAAAAAACGAATAATTTGTTAATTAATATTACCAACTAATATTTGTATCATCGGAGTCGAACACTCTAACCAGTAGGCCACAGAAGAATGATTTTCGTAGAGGAAAATCTATAGACTTGAAATCAACATTTACCAAAAAAAAAAAGGAAAAACATCATCTGCAAAAGCGGGACTTGAACTCACGACCCAGAGATTATGAGTCGGATTCTCTAGCCACCCTAAGTCCAGAAAAATAGTTGACCTAGAATTTATAATCGTATTTTTAAAACAACAAAATACATGAAGGAAAATAATAGTTGTGTTACGATATTAATTTTGGTGTCACAATAGTTTTGCTACGATATAAATTGAGACGTTACTATTAATTTGACAAATGAATAAAACAACAAAATACATGACAATTTCGAAGATAGGTTTTCTACTATTTTAATTGTTAAATACATAAAAAATTCAAAAAATAGTAAACTACTATTTTTTATGTTGATTTTATATAGCTTACCTAAAAAATAGGAACAATGCCCTGCAGGAAACGGAATCAGTTTTGGACCAGTAAAATACAAGTTGGGCCAGGAAAGTTAACTAGTTCAAGTTATGTCCATTTCCTTGTAACGAACCGGTCCATTTTTCATAGCCTTGTCATCGGAAAGAACTAGTCCATTTGCTACTAGTTTTGCACTAGTGACTGTTAACCAATTTACGGTTACAGCTGTGAAACTACACTAAAAAAAATTATTTTCTCGAAAAATCTAAAAACTTGTCTATCAACCATTAAATCATTGGATTTGGATCCTAATTGGTAGCTTATTGAAAGCCGCGGTCCCGTAAAGGAATTATGACTGTTATTTAATGGAATTAAAACAAACTTACTTTTTTCGAGGAAAGACGCCCTCTCCAGGACTTGAACCGGGGACCCTTGGATTTGTAGACACACACTAGCTGACTGAGCCATACACGCATCACATTTTGTAATGCACTCACAAGGTTTATAAATTTTAGTGCACACAAAAAAAAACCCGTTCCCGTAAATTCGATATGGCCAATGTAAAAGGCATGTACTTTATACCCACATCGTTTTTACATGAAATACTCATCAAATTTACATTATTAAGGTCATTTTGCCGAATTTGCTCTCTCGGAGACTCTCTCTTTTCGAAAAAGAGAGCAATACGCCATATGGAGATCAAAATGACTTGAGTTGAATCGAGAAAGACAGATTCGAAATTCGAACTGACGTACTTCGAACATGATGTTTACATTTCGACCATATCAATTTTACACGGGTCCATATCAAGTTAAAATTGATCTTAAAAAATTTAAAATTGACCTACGTTTCGTATCGAATTTTTGTTGTGTGTAGTTGGAATTAAATCAAAGCAAATTCATTAGTAGTTTAATTTATTACTGCTGTTCTCAGATTAATTTTAGAATTGCAGTCAGACAAACGTGGCAAATATAACTAAATCGATGCTTACAAAGTAGTCAAACAGTCAAAGCCTTGATGTTGCGGATGCAAAAGATACGGATGAGTGAGTCAGATAAGTCAGTGGCGTTGTGTGGCGGGGGTAGGTAAATTCTGCCTCCCACTTTTTGCATAACTTATAAATCGATGACGTTGGCAGCCGAGAGCACATTTCCAGACGGAACATTTGCATAATAAGGCAGCCAGTGGATGCAGCATACAGCATACAGCATGAGAATCTGCCTGCGATTCTTTGGGAAATTCCGGGGAAGAGGGGTTTATGTGTGAGTGACTGAGTGTTTTGCATTCTGTGTCAAAATGGCGCAGAAAAATGCTCGAGTGGAGCTGACTGCAGAGCGCCAAAGTGGAATGAATTTGACACATCGAAGCTAAGATATGCACCCCTAGTTACTCGATTTCTGAGCCACTTCGCAGTGTTCCTCGTGTCTTGGCTAAAATCCTTTTCATGTATTTTCGGTTATGGACTGAAAAAATTTGGCTCAAATAAATGATGTGTTTTTTGCAAACAGTTACTAAATAATTTTCGGGTAACTTGGAAAATGCATTAGTGTTTTACATCGAAATTTTATATAGTTCGAGATATATGTAATTATAAAAGAAAGGTATTAATGCAAAGTGTTGTAGAATAATAATATTGATAATAGCAAGTTTCTGGGTACTTAAACATTTTTTTTCGAAACATTGTCTGCTACTTCGTTGAATTAATCAAAATATTTCTCAAATGGCTTTCTTAAAATATAAAATAACTTTGAGTAAGGCATTAAAAATGATCATAATAATGTTGAAATTAACTTGTCTGCTGACTGATGTGGATTCTTTTTTTAGCTCTAGGCACCACTAACTTTTTCTTCGAAATCTGCATATCATATATTCAGTATAACTTTATTTTCGGTGGGAGAAATTTCGACTGCTATCTCTTCGTTTTCCTCGGTCTCTTTGCGTATATGTATTGTATGGATAACTGTATACATTAAGTCATAACTTCATTTGGCGGCCATGGGCATTCATTTAGGTTATGTTTGTGCAACTCGCGTACCGCCGCTCCACCCATATCTCTTTCTATCTCGATAAATTCATTTGGGGCTTGTTAGGAAGGCTCGGAACCGCCAGCTCCACTGGCGCCACCCAGCCATTGGCTAATCTTGTTGCGCATTGCCATAATTTTCAATTTACATGCACCCAGTGAGTCCTGGCAGTCCTGGCCCCTCTCATTTACCACCCATTTCCGACCATCTCTGCCATCGCCCCCATCCTGCACAGGAGGTATCCGGCGAGTCAGTTCAGGCGTTATATTGGTCACAATAAATTGACTGCAATGGCACGACCATGAGCTTGTGTGTCTTCAGTTTAGTGCGGGTGTATGTGCACTAGAAAAAAAATATCATTAAAATTTGATTTAGTTTAATAATAAATACATTTCGCACCATATTAGCTAAATAATATAAGGATATAATTAGAACCTTGCTGAGGGTATTATAATTTCAGTCAGATGTTTGCAACGCAGTAAAGGAGACGGTTCCGACTACATATATACATATATTCTTGATCAGGATCATTAGCCGAGTCCATCCAGCCATGTGCGTCTGTTCGTTTCAATGCGAACTACACTCTTAAAAAGTTGTTCTTAAGTTTAACAAAATCGAGCTTAAAAAATGTCCTGATTTTAGAAAATTAGCTTTTAAATATGTAAATGCTTATTTAAAACAACATTTCAGGAAAGAAGTTTTCTAAAAAACATAAATATTAAAAAATTAAAATGTTGTTTTTTTTTGGTTTTTAATGACGAAGTCACCTTTGAATTCGAGAAAAAAAAACCTTTGAAAAACCAACAGCCAGTTAGAGCCTGCTTACTGGTAACTGTTGACCATGACTGCGATTTTACAGTCGATAATTGGTTGAAGTCCAAGCCGACATTTTAAGAAATATACTTTTTTGAAATAAGAAATATTTTCGAAGAAAAATTGGTTGGTTTAAGAAATTTTTTTTCTTCAAATAAGAAAGAAACTACCACAAAAACAAGAATTACATTTCTGGTTTTAAGAAATATTTTTTCTTGTTTTTAAGGTGAAAAAAAGAAAAAAAATAACGATTTTTCTAGAATTTATGAAAATTCGGAGGATTTTTTAATTAGTGTAGTCTTTCAGTTCTAAAGCTATCGCGAATAAACTTTCTGAAAAGTCTTCTTTCTTTTGCAAGTTGTGCGCAAGTCGGAACGAACCCGATCGCACCACTATAGCTCCAATAGAGGGTCGGAAAAATAATGGAAAAAATATATAAATTTAGTTCGTTTACAGGCATGTTGAATTTTGGCAGAAGGTATACGGCTATCAAGAGAAACGTTCGTTGGAGACACAACACAGTTTGAGAAATGTGACGAAAGCTAGAAGAGCGGATCCGAGCTTTACCAGGAGATTGAGGAGCCGTATATGTTAGAAATTGTTAGAAAGAAGAACGCCCTTACAAGGCTACTATGTCAATGGTTCGTCCACTGAAAAGTACGCGGAAATATTGTCTATTGAGACAGATCGAAATATTTATATATTTACGTCTATTAAAGGAAAGTCTACGAACTGCTTTGTTGTTCTTTTTGATCATTTCTTTTTTTTCTTTTGCTCTACAAAATTATTACAATCTGTACTGAAAAAGTATTGTATTGTTCAAATTCACTATATATTATATAATAACAATATAACAATATCAAAAAAGTTTCACTATTTTCTTATCTAGCTTGTGTTTCTTATCACCTTAACCATCAAATAAGTATGACTTTTTCAGTACTTTTAACATAATCATGCGCTGTTCTACATAGAGGGGCTCTTACAATAATGCTAGTAAAATATACACAATGGATAAGAAATATTTGAAGAAAAGATAAAAGGTTCTGCAACAGCTTAAATTTAATTATATACTTCCCTTTGAAATATTAATCTAATAAAAATACCATTACAATGAAGAGGTCAACTGCTTTTCTTAGTGCATCAGTGTATCGTGGCAGTAGTGGTCCCCTGCTTCCATTCGCTTGATTATGGCCTGCAGTTACTACACCCCGTCACCACCATTCTCCCAGCGACTCCCCCTCTGCACTGCAGTTGCATTAGGCGCTGACTTCACTTTCTTCCCCCTCCGCTCTCTCTACCAACCCACCAATGCGGAGTGCAACATTTCGATTTGCGCCATCATCATGGGCATCGTGTCCTTTGTCCTGGCGCCTAATCATTGACACATTCACTGATGCATCCAAGCGCATTCTGGCATATTTAAGAGCTGTCCTAATTGTCCCCAAGCAGATACACCACCCCTCACTATTTTAAGCCTAAATGACCCCATCCCATTGGATCCTTGGCTCTAATGGTCAATATTCTCGCTTTTTGTGGCCGCTGAAGACAATCCAATGTGTTATATACTATCAATTCTTAACTTCAAATCTGTTTTCCATTCCTTCATTCTATCAAATAAAAACACTTATTAACGAGGTAAAAAACATACAAATGTTCTAATATCAACATTTGTGACAAAAAATGATTACACACATGATTAAATACACTTTTTCGGCACGCTAAAATCTTAAAATAGTCCAGCCTTTTTCCCTTATAGGCATTTCATATTGCAGCGTGCCGAAAAAGTGAATTTTAATAAGTGTTTTTCTTAAGTTAGATCATTGGAACCGAAAAAAAAATAAATGGAGTCGTATATTTATGATTGTCAACTATGATAAAATAGAAAATGCCCAAAGAAAATAGTAGATTACCTATAAAATAGGAGATGACCTACAAAATAATATTTTACCCGATAGAAATTTTTGTTTTTTCTAATTTATTTTTTTAACTATTTTGATTTTTAATTTAATTTGTCATATTAATTTATTTGGAAGTTATTTACAGATAATTATATTTCACAGATACTTAAACTTAAAAATCATTTTTTTTGCCTCCGCTGGGAATACTCTAATCTCCCTAAGTCCAGAAAACTAGTTGACCTACAATTTATAATTGTATTTTTTAAACAACAAAATAAATTAAGGAAAAAAATAGTTGTGTTAGGATATTAATTGTGGTGTCAGTATTCGGGGCATTGAATACTGACCCCTTCCAAAAAAAAACCACAAAATATACGCGAAATTCAGAAGGTAGTACACTATTTTTTTTATGTTGATTTTAAATATTTTTTTGTGTGTACAAGTTTAATATGTGAAAATATAGCATCACGAAGGGTTTTCTTTCGAATAAATGGCTGACTCCTTTGTCAGAATAAATGAATTTTACCACAGCAAACCAAGCTAGGACTTAGCAACAACAAAAGAGTTAAAAAACAACATGGAGAAACTGAGACTCCACCAAGGACCAAGAGTCAAGAAGGAGAGGCTTTTGGCCCTCTCATAAACAATAAACTTTTCTACATACACACTCACATGGGAGGCTGAATCTAATTTGCGAGAGCATTGAAAATCCCCTAAAACTGCTGCACCAACTGCAAGCTAGACTCCGATTGTAAGTAATGGTGTAATTTAATAAATGTACTTTGGGGGAAAATGCAGTTTTTTGGCATTAACACTAATTTTCTTAAAGATACAAATTTAAAATGTTTGATATATACAATTACAACTGGGGTATACTTTTGGGTTTTGTTGCTTTTTGTTTGTGTTGTTTAAAATGAACAAAATTTATCTTTTAAAAAAAATCATTAAAAAATTTAAAATAACCAAAACTTACAAACTTTTAAGCTTTTGGCGCATAGTAAAATGTTTAAAAGAAGTACGGAAAAGTATGTTAAAATAATGGATTTTTTTAACTTTAACGTTAACTTTTTAAATAATAACACCAGTTTACAAACAAAAAATTGATGAAATACGCACTTCATGAAACCATGGTTTTCCGTTAAGGTACATCTCCCCAATTAAGAAGAGGGCACTTAAATTTTTTTATATGGTAACGTTTTTTTTGTAAAAAACGGTTTTGGCCCTTTTTTATTTTCTAACTCGAGTTCTGATAAACCGAATTCGGTCATGAAATACTCATTTTACAGCTAATAGAATGCCCTTTAACTTTCTTATGCACAGCATTGAGTAATGAGTTGGAAAAATTGCAAAAAAGCTGGCATAAATGGCTTCTTTAAAAATACACGCCTAAAAACCGAAATTATTTTTATAACTTGTATGGTTAGATGGTACTTTGACAAAACTAATGATCGTTACAATCCGCCAGGAAATTATTTCAATATGAATTTTTTAAGCTCGGAACAACGGTGGTTTTTTGGCCATTTACAGCTGTTAAGTGAGGTTAACAGGGCTCTAACAGGGCTTTAATACACCTTTTTTCCAACTGAATAATCTATATAAAATCGAACCTTAGGTTGTTTATTGAGTTGATGGTCTTGTTAGTTTGCTTAAAATTTTATTTTATAGAAGTTATAAAAATATATAATTTTTAGCTAAGACATTTATACCAGCATTTTTTCTAACTTTTTCAACTTTGACGAAGTGTAGCTTCTAAAGTAATGAATGGAACTCAATGCTGTGTATAAGAAAGTTAAAGGACATTATTTTACCTGTAAAATGAGTAATTGATGCCCGAATTCGGTTTATCAGAACTGGAGTTAAAAAATAAAACAGGTTTTTAACACTTAAAAAAAACTGTACCATACAAAAAATTTGAACTGCCCCTTTCTTAATCAGGGAGATGTACTTTAACGGAAAATCATGGCTTCTTGAAGTGCGTATTTCATCATTTTTTTTCTGTAAACTGGTGTAATAGATATTAAATCACTTAATTTTTGTAATGGTTATAGTCTTTCCTTTTTGTAATACCGTCTGGCCGATCTAAAATTTCTCCTCATTTTATTTTATTTTTTTTTTTTTTAATTTTTTTACACCCAAAAAAAATGTATAAAACTTGACTAATTGGAAAAAATCTATTATCCATTTTGTATTTATCATATCAAGCCGAATGTGTCTTTTAACCGCAATCTTCTTTCGATTTGATTTCATTTTTAGAGAGAGTAAGATTAAAAAAATCACTCATTTTTAAAAACTTAACTTTACCATACGCACATCAAATTGGTCCTGAGGTGATTTTTTTTGTAGAGCACAGTTATAAATTATATTCTTAACGATATGTAGTTACGAATTATTATTAGGGTGTTATAATTAATGGTTTCTTTAATTTTCTAGCCACAACTGGGGGCCACGCCATAACGAGTTCTTAAACTGAAACCATAAACCCAAATTGGAGAGCTACTAGCCTGCTTTTTCAAATTGGCTCCTCAGCATGCGTGTGTGTATTTGCTTTGGGTGGCACTTACCCTGTGACCCCCAGAAACCCCGATACCCTGCCTTTGGCCAACTTTATCAGCGTTCACATTTCCAGCCCCTCGTGTTGTGGAGGCTGTGCAACTTGTGTGTTGCGCATTTCAACTTAACTGAATTATTAGCCGACTTGTGTGAATTATGATCTCTTAGTGCTGATACACCAGGCCACACGGCAACGCCTGGTTTGCTGTCCCTGTCCCCCCAGCCAACATGCGAGATGCACCCCCCTAAACTGGCTCCGCTGTTGCACTCTCAGCCACTTTCGTTAATGCATTTGCCCAGTGGCCATGTGGGATTCCTGTTGCTCCTGCTCCTGCCATATTTGTGGTTGCTACTCAGGCAATTTTCCAAAAACAATAAAGGAAACAACAAATACGCACACTAATACACTTCGAAACAATTTTTGGAATTTTTATACCCGTTATTCGTAGAGAATGTAAAATACCCTACATTCGTGCAAAAGTATCCCTGCAGGAAAAATGCGAACTAGTCTGAAAAACAACTAGTTGGGGTCTAGACAATTTGTGCTAGTCGAAAAAATAAATAGTACAAAACTAGTAAAAACAAGAGGGAACGCTATAGTCGAGTGCCTCGACTATCAAATACCCGTTACTCAGCTAAAGTCAGCAGTCTCAAGCAGGGCAAACCAAGCAGCCGCTTCAAAAAATTTAAAAAATTTCTTCTACATTTCGGTAGGCGTTAATAACCCAAAAAAAATTGCGTTTACACTTTTGCTCTAGCTTTAAAACTATGGGCGCCACAGCTTTTCGCGGTTTGTGGGCGTTAGGGGGGAGGGGGGTTTCCCACTTTGGTCTATCAATATGTATTGATGAAACAAATACACATTTCTTTTCCCGTTAATATAGCTTCAAAACTGTGGGTGCCACAGTTTTTCGCGGTTTGTGGGTGTTAGAGGGGGCGTGGCACATCGGCGTGAAAAACTTGCGCTGCGTAATAACCCCTAGAATCTGCATGCCAAATCCCAATCTTCTAGCTTTTATAGTTTCCGAGATCTCAGCGTTCATACAGAACGGGTCACAGTTTTTCGCGGTTTGTGGGCGTTAGAGAGGGCGTGGCACATCGGCGTGAAAAACTTGCGCTGCGTATTAACCCCTAGAATCTGCATGCCAAATCTCAATCTTCTAGCTTTTTTAGTTTCCAAGATCTCAGCGTTCATACAGACGGACAGACGGACAGACGGACATTTTGTTTGGGTCATTAATGCCTACCGAAATCGAATTTTTAAATCGGCCCACTCAGTAAAAAGTTATAAGCATCTAATGAAATGTCCGGTAGATGGCGCCAATTTTAAGCGAGCGCTTGGTTTGCACAGCTTGAGACTGCTTGCTTTAGCTGAGTAACGGGTATTTGATAGTCGAGGCACTTGACTATAGCGTTCTTCCTTGTTTTTAGTTTAGACACTTTAAAACTTAAATTCAAATTTTGCAAACAAATCGTATTAAACTAAAAAAATAAGTTACTTAATTACCGTTTACACAATGAGTCTTGTAGAATCTTGTTTTCCAGTGAATACTTTGATGAGTTGTATGGCAACATTTTTTTTATTAATTTTATAGTTTAGCTTGAAGTTTTAGCCAAACTTTTTTATTTTGGTATTCATATTCATTAGGCACACAAAAAATTATCTCGGTGTAACTATGGTTATTCGAATTTCAACTGTGTACTGTTCACCTTGCAGTGGCAACTCTCACAAAATCCAAAAAGACGGAGACTGAGCCAGACAAAAACGAGCTTTTAGAGTATCATTTGAAGCTTCCTATCGGTCTGGCGCTAAAGCTTTTGTTATATTTATGCTGTTGTTATTGGTCTTTGCAATTGTTGTGGGGCATTGCAGGATCCAGATCCCAATGGATCTGGCACACATTGTTTATACTTCGCTTCCCACAGTATGCAGCGTAACTCATCCCTGGAAAACAAGAAAAAACCCCGAAAAGAATGAGCAAGGCAATGTAGTTATGAGGATTGAAGGTGGTAATACAATTGAGCAACGTTGGCAAGCATTGACATTATTTTAATATTTGAAATTTGTTACTAAAGGATTAAGTAGTTTTCTACTTTAAATAGTGTTACTAAAGGATTAAGTAGTTTTCTACTTTAAATAGTGGACTACGATCCAGAAAATTTATTAAATGATATTATGTTTTAGAGGAAAATTGGGCAATTTTAAAATAATTAAATAATATTAATAATAATAATTAAAAAAATTACAATTATTTTTAGAAAAGCCAAAAAGATTACCTAAGTCTTTTATATAGTTAAAAGTTTAAAGCAAGGCAAGCAGCATCTGTAGTATATAAACTATACTTAAGTCAACTATTTAATAAATTATTCGAATACGGAAAAAACCTAATTCTAAATTGAAATCAAAGATATGTATGCATTGAACATTCAGTTGAACTCACTATGAGAGGTCATCCTCAAATGCTTTTAGGCCCAGACGAACTTTACTTAACCCCGACCTCTATGGTCCTGCAGACCTTAGTCCCTTAGCCACCATCCGTTCTCCAGTTGGTTGAAAATGATTTATGACGCTGGTCGTAGGGATTAGCATATGAAACCAAACAGAGCCGGCTCCTTGCCATTATACCACTCCCAAACGGCTGCTCCAACTAAGCCAGTATCCGTTTGTTTGCTTAGGCTGGAAAATGAACAAGATTTGGGATAAAATCGAACCGGAAATGGCTTAGGCAAACATAGACACACGCTGGCCTGCATATATGTAGGCCAAAGTGTGCAAATCTTAGAGGGTGTGTATGTGTTGCGACAGGATGGCAAGCAAGAGAATGACCTGCAGTATGCGTAATTAGCCTTTGACACGGGTTAGTCTTCCCGTCTCTTTTCCGCTCTTGCCTTGTCCCCCTGTCCCAATCCCTTTCTGGCATATTCATATTTCACTTACCGTTTGCCAATTAGTTCATTGCAGGTGTGTACAAAAGGGATAGGCCAAGCATCGTCAATTGATCTCTGAACCTTGGCCAAAGATTGCTTCGATTTTCCTACTAATTATGTTTTCTTTAATCTGCCGAAAGTGTTTGCGTGCGTGTGTCCTTCATAATCTCTTTCTAAGCAGATATATACATGAATATTGGAGGCTTTGAGGCTGTAATTTAAAGATAACTACGACAAGTCTTCGAAACACATTTTGTGTTCATTATACATGTTAAGCTATATGGAACATGTACGTCATTTTTGGGCACCTGAATAGGCTTTTCTTGCGATTACACCATAGAGTACGAGCTAGAATTACAAGTTCATTACAATAAAAAAGGTGGATTAGAGGGGGTTTTTATCGGGCTCTGGCAAACGCTATAGTCGAGTGGCTCGACTATCAAATACCCGTTACTCAGCTATCAATAGATGTTGAAGAAACGAATACACATTCCTTTTCCGCTTAATCTAGTTTCAAAACTGTGGGAGCCACAGTGGCACATCGGCGCTGCGTATTAACCCGTAGAATCTGCATGCAAAGTGACAATCTTCTAGCTTTTATACACACAAAAAATAAGCTATGTAAAATCAACATAGAAAAATAGTAGTTTACTATTTTCTGAATTTTTCATGTATTTTGTTGTTTTATTTTTTGGGTTAACAAGAGGGAACGTTACTCGTAGAGTAAAAGGGTATATTAGATTCGTGCAAAAGTATGTAACAGGTAGAATGAAGCGTTTCCGACCATATAAAGTATATATATTCTTGATCAGGATCTAGCCATGTCTGTCTGTCTGTCCGTCTGTCTGTCCGTCTGTCTGTCCGTCTGTCTGTCCGTCTGTCTGTCCGTCTGTCTGTCCGTCTGTCTGTCCGTCTGTCTGTCCGTCTGTCTGTCCGTCTGTCTGTCTGTCCGTCTGTCCGTCTGTCCGTCCGTCTGTCTGTCTTTCCGTCTGTCTGTCTGTCTGTCTTTCCGTCTGTCTGTCCGTCTGTCTGTCCGTCTGTCTGTCCGTCTGTCTGTCCGTCTGTCTGTCCGGCTGTCTGTCCGTCTGTCTGTCCGTCTGTCTGTCCGTCTGTCTGTCCGTCTGTCTGTCCGTCTGTCTGTCCGTCTGTCTGTCCGTCTGTCTGTCCGTCTGTCTGTCTGTCCGTCCGTCTGTCTGTCTGTCCGTCCGTCTGTCTGTCCGTCTGTCTGTCCGTCTGTCTGTCCGTCTGTCCGTCCGTCTGACTGTCCGTCTGTCTGTCCGTCTGTCTGTCCGTCTGTCCGTCCGTCTGACTGTCCGTCTGTATGAACGCTGAGATCTCGGAAACTATAAAAGCTAGAAGATTGGGATTTGGCATGCAGATTCTAGGGGTTAATACGTATCGCAAGTTTTTCACGCCGATGTGCCACGCCCCCTCTAACGCCCACAAACCGCGAAAAACTGTGGCACCCACAGTTTTGAAGCTAGATTAACGGGAAAAGGAATGTGTATTCGTTTCATCAAGACATATTGATAGACCAAAGTGGGAAACCCCCCCTCCCCACTAACGCCCATAAACCGGGAAAAGCTGTGGCGCCCAGTTTTAAAGCTAGAGCAAAAGTGTAAACGCCATTTTGTTTGGGTTAATAATGCCTACGGAAATGTAGAAGAATCGTCCCACTCAGTAAAAAGTTATAATCAAATTATAAAATGGCCGGTAGATGACGCCACTTTGAAGCGGCTTGGCTTGCCCTGCTTGAGACTGCTTGCTTTAGCTGAGTAACGGGTATTTGATAGTCGAGGCACTCGACTATAGCGTTCCCTCTTGTTTTATTATTTTTCGATCCTTCGTATGAGAGCTATAATATATAGTTGTCCAATCCCGCTAGTTCTGACTTATATATTAGCTGCAATAGAAAGGAGACTTTTGGTAAATCTGACAGACTATTCTGCGTAGCAACGGACGGATGCGTTGCAACTTCTGACGGAAATAATCGTAAATGATAAGAAAGTTAAACTGGGTCTGAATTATTAGTTTTTAATGCATATAAAATACAACGATAATGGGGAAAAAACAGGAGTGTCGATTTGGGATTTAATGATGTCCATGATCGTGTTCACTGCTCTGTTTGTGGGATTTGTGCCACTTCTTTTTGTGTTCCTCGCCACCCTTTTTGCCGTGCTCCTTTTTGTGGCCCCACTTCTTTGACTCCTCGTGCTTTTTCTTGTGACCTTTGTGACCCTTCTTTTTGTGGCCCTTCTTGCTGTGACCCTTCTTGCCGTAGTGCTCCTCGTGACCGCTCTTTTTGTGGTGACCTTTCTTGAAGCTGCTGCCCTTCTTGTGCTTCTTGGATTCCTCGAATCCTCCGTGCTTTTCCTCTCCGCCCTCATTGTGATCCTCGTCGTAGAATTTCTTTTCCTTTTTATTCTCGTCCAGCTTGTGGACGTTGTGCTTGCCCTTGATGGAGTGTCCCTTTTTGTACGACCCATGATCCTCGAACTCGCTGCCCTTCTCACCCTTAGAGCCCTTCTTCTTCTTCTTGTGATGGGACTCGGAGTGCTTGTGCTTCTTCTCGTGACCCTCCTCCTCGCCGTGCTCGCCCTTCTTGCCCTCCTTGTCGTGGTGACCCTTCTCACCCTTCTCGGAGTGCTCGTCGTGCTTGTGGCCCTTCTTGCTCTTTCCGCCCTTTTTGTGGAAATGCTCGCTGTGGTGTTCCTCGCCAGATTCCTCCTCGCCGCCCTCGGAGTGCTCCTCGTGCTTCGAGGCAGCCACTAGCTGATCCTCGTCCTGAATCCAAGATAATAAATATTAATCAGAATTCATTTGCTGGCAACGTTGCGTATACTCAAGATGCCTGTTTTAGCTTAACATACAAAGAGAGATAAACAATTGCCTTAAAATTTTGTAACACCAAAGACTAAATTAACTTTCCCAATACACAAACACCATCCAGGTTTTGTATCGTTGTTATTATAATTTTAAGTTCTGAAGTGTGTACACTGTACACCTAATTTAACGAGATATTTAAAATTTGTATTATCAATCATTGTTAGTGATTCGAACCACACTGCAAATACTAATTTGGAAACCTTAATTTATAGCTAGAAGAAGTTCATCTAGAACAATGACATCCTTACCTGCTCCTGCGTTTGGCCGAAATATGGCTGAAAATCCTTAAAGTCCTGGCCAAGCAGCGCCGAGCTTATGGCCATCGCCCTGTCCGGCGTTGAGTGGAGGGCCAAAGCCCTGGCCAGAAGCCCCAGCAGCGTTATCACTTGCCAAGCCGGCCACATAGCTGAAGCCACTGCTGCTCCTTGTTATCCTTGGCGACTGATTCCACCGTATTCCTCTGTGTCTTTGGTGCGGCTGCCACGCCCGCTTATCGCCGTCTACTGGACTCGCCTCGGGACGCCGGAGCTTTTTATCCACATTCTTCTTGCCCCGCTTCAGTTTGCGGCTGATTTGCCAACTTTGCTGCCCGCTTTTTGCACCCCCTTTTATTTGGGTTTCGTTTCGGTGTATTGCCTTCGGTGGGAGGTATTAAAAAGGCGTTCTTGCTATCCATTGATAACATTGTAATTTTGAAGGGATTAAATTACACGTATAGCAGAGAACAACATTTTTACTTTTAGTATGAGGGTTTTTTAACAAGTAATAATTTAAAGGCATTATCTTAAAAAATTGTATCCTCTCAGCTGTTTGCTGTTGGCTTATTTCAAAATTAAGTTTAGTTATGAATAGGTTGTATGAACATTATGTAGGGTGTCAAATAGTCGAAATGGTCTTGCTCACAGTTTTTACCCTTTTTTCGTTTCGTTATTTGGTTTTTGTTTGGTTGTTTCCAATGTTTCTTTTGTCTTTAAGTGCATAACGTTGTTCCCGACAAAAAAACCCTTCGAACTGGCCAACTTCTTGCGGTTTGGGAGCTGTTTCTTGCCACTGTCGGCGCTGTTGGCCAAAACAAGCGACTTTTGTTACGCTGCACATTGCAAAACCGAAGCAGTTGTTGTTGTCATTGGAAATTACCAGGGCAGAAGACGAAATCGAATGCCCAAGTGAGGCAGTGGGTCTCATAGTCTTCCGATTGGTTAAGTTCGACGACAGTCGCATGATGTATTCGCTATAAGGCATCGCCCTCCCCCTCTCCAATTAGCCATCAATCATGAGCATTGCTGTTTGCTGGCTTGATTTTCAACTTAATTAATAATTTATTGGCCACTTGTGAGTGTCTTGTAAGCGGTTGATTGATAACAACAAGAGGGATTTGACCACAAAATCGGACGGAAATAAGAAGACAAGGGTATGCGATAAGAAGCAGTTTTAGTGTCAATAAATTTGGTTTTGCCTTGTTCTTGGCAAGTAAATTATCTAATTTAACAAATATGACAAGTTGGAGACAGTGATGTTATAAATGACTTTAGCACTTGGTATTTCATTATTGATAAATTGCCTTTTCAGTTAATTCGACTTAATTAAAATGTTAAACCACGTCTACACCAATTAATTTATGCATGGTGTCCTTTATTTTAATACTTTCTCCCTTCACCTCGCATTTATCCCTTTTTTAATTTCCTTCGTCACCACCTTAAGAGGTTTTTTGATTTTCGTATTCTCATCATTAATTAGTTACCATAACACTTTTTTATACGTAATGGATATCGGAGTGAAAAATCAAGTAAATATTTATTCAAAATATATATCTTTTCAGCTGGCATTGCAAAAGGCACTTAAAAGTTTTTTTTTTTCAGAAATTTATTAGTTGACCTAGTTTTTGGTATTCTGAAATACTTTTTTTAGAGGCATATTTCTGTGACTTCACCCCTGACCATTTTCGGAGTCACGTCGACACTTCTCCGTATTTATGCGCCCGATGCGACTCCATAAAGTTGCGGGGTGGCGTTATAAGTACACGTCTTAAAGTTATTTCTTCTTCCTCTCGCTTTTCCGTTCAGCACCTCTTAATCCTCTTTTTTATACCCGTCACTCGTAGAGTAAAAGAGTATATTGTATTCGGGAAAAGTATGTAACAGGTAGAAGGAAGTGTTTCCCACCCTATAAAGAATATATATTTTTCATCAGGATCACCGTCTGTCCGTCGGTATGAACGGTGAGATTCCAGAACCTATAAAAGCTATATTGGCATTTTGCATGCAAATCTATTCCAGGAGTTAATACGCAGCGCAAGTTTATCATGCCGATGTAGTAAGAGTAAACAGTTTTAAGCATATAATGAATGGGCGCCACATAGATGGAGTCACTGTCAAGCGACTGCTTGGTTTGCCCTGCTTGCCACTGCTTGCTTTAGCCGAGTAACGGGTATTTAATAGTCGAGGCACTCGCCAATAGCGTTCTCTCTTGTTCCGACTCTGTTTATCCATCGCTTTTTGGCCATTTCTCTTGGCCTCCTCTTGGTCTCATCTTGGGGCCAACATGGTCGCAGGAAATGCATTTTAAATGTCGGCGGCGGCATAAATATACCGTTAATGTTAACATGGAGAGAAGGGAAGTAGGAGGTTACATGGCAAGGGTGAGGGGGGATGCGTTAAAGTTAATTTATGAGCCGCGGCAACAAGGACAAACGAGGAATTTCATTCGATTTCGCATTTCCATTCCGTTCCATTCGATTCGATTTTGGCGAAAATTCCTCCTCGCCCGCTCGCTGGCAAAAGTTTGACAGCCACTTGGCACCTTCGGAACTTTTTTCTAGCCCCCATCGAATACAGCCCACCATTCCGGAACCCGTTTTTGTGCTCCTGCTACTCCAAACTGTCCCCAGTTCCCCGGCTGCTTTCGCATTCACACAAAGTTCAGTAGTTGGCCAAAAGTCACTTGGCATGCATATAAATTGTCAGCCATTAAATTTGCATTGACATTTTGGCCGTGTTTTTTAGCCCACCGCCGCCCAGCGCAAGCATCCAGATACCCCCAACCCCTTTCGGAGCCCCTTCCATGTACCAACCCCCCTCCCCCTCCCCCTGGATTTAGCCGGGTGATTTATCTATGCACTCTTTGATTGCATGGAGCTGCGAGCATTGGGGGCAAATTCTCGACGACTCGACGAGTTTTGTTTGCCATGTTTTGGTGCTTGTTTTTATTGAATTTCCTGAATTAATTTGCCAACATCAGGCTGAACACATATATACAAAAAACAAAACAAAAAGTGCCTTGGGAGTGCGGCTCGACAAATGCCCTTACGGTTACGTAGGAAGTAGGGATGTGATCAACATTTAAGGATCAACACTTTTCATTTATTATTTCCATAAGATCAGTTGATCACAATCAATATTAAAAAACAAGTCAACGAATGGACAATATATTTTTTCACCTTCCTAATTAAATTCAAATAAATTTTTACAATAGGAAATATTTTTAGCTTTCATCTTTATTTTAAATATATATAGTTTATTGTTAAGTTCAAGTCATATTGAAAATTACCTTAGGCAGTGTATCAAAAACTATAGGATTTAGGGGAACGTTAGAAAAAGAAGCAAGGAAGCGAGAAAAAGTCTGGGTAACGTTGATTAAACTTGGCTTGGCATTGACATGAGTGGAGGAGTTGCATCCACTCCACAGATTCAATCCGGATCTGGACATCTTTTCAGGTTGGTCCAGCAATTAGCCTAATACCCAAGGACCTGGTGGCTTTCTCGTTTGGCTTTTAGCCATATTGAGTCGACCAGCAGTCATTTCCCCATGTGTCCCAATCATAATCAAAAAAGGTTTACCCACAGCCGCCACTCCTATTTATTTTTTCTTCGGGATTTATGTAATCACATCGGAAAGGAGGTTGGTCAAGAGGCATTGACTAAAGGCTTAATTGTGACTCCACATGTGTGGGTTTCGCATGAAAAGAAATCTCTAAATCTTTTCCAGGTAATCATTTCATTTGCCAGTACATTCATTCATTCGATTTGGGTCAAAAACTTCTGCTCTAATTTGGTGTACGGATCGTCTAGAGACTTCTTGAGTGAAAGAAGATATTATTGATGTTTGCTGATGGAACAAATATGATAAAAGTACGCAAAATTAAAGACATTTTTAGGTAGGGACTTATAGCTACTAAA
The DNA here is from genome assembly GCA_037075245.1 of Drosophila mimetica. Classification (NCBI taxonomy): domain Eukaryota; kingdom Metazoa; phylum Arthropoda; class Insecta; order Diptera; family Drosophilidae; genus Drosophila; species Drosophila mimetica. Next base: position 26,727,474 of record JBAMCH010000007.1, on the reverse strand, counting down.
CATACAGCTCTGCCTTGAAATTTAATGAATGTTTTAAGTATTATATATAATACTTATCAAGAATTTAATCAATAGCTTTTTTGCTTCTAATAGTGCTTTGAATATTCTCTATAGATATCTTGAGAGACTCATTGCGCTGTCATTTACATCTGCATTTTAAGTTTCGTGTGAATTAAATTTCCTTCGCTTCACTTCGTTTTTCGATTTTCTTCCACCTTGTTACCTCAAATACCGACAGGTGCCTGGGGTCAACTAGCCAAAGGTGAAAGCATTCCCGTTAAACGTTATTTACCCGCAAGCGCTTTCGAATGTTTTGCGCCAAAGCCGCAGCTCTTGTCGCCTTTTTCCAGCTCCCCCAAGAAGTCTTTAGTTTGCCACGTTTATTTATTGCAACGTTTTTGACAAGCTTTAAAATATCCCCGCTAAGCGTTGATCGCGGTGTGGAAAATCTGAAAATTCCCAATGGAAGAGCTTCTGATGCAGTAAGAGTAAAATTGTACATAATATATTGCAGGTAAGAAAAGTATTGAAAAAATTTGTAGGAATTCATTGTTAGTTGACTAAATGCCATTGCCTACTTTTAGGCATAAAATAATTACTTGTTAAAGAGTTTTACAATTATAAGGAAAATTTATTAAAATTATTAAAATGAAATGTATATGAAATATTTTGAATAATCTTAAATTAACTAAGATAATGTAGTAGTTCAATTTATCGTTATTTAAAAGAATTTGAGTCACACTTCGATGTTTTGTTCTATTCCCATTAGAGCGAATATATTTGTCATATTTGTGAATATTTTTTGTTTCGCTAATATAAACTAATTAATCCAAACTTAAATTAAAAAATTAGGGCTTAATATAAATAAATTGTTTGCTTGTATTGTAAGTTTTAAGAAGAAGTAATAAAATAATACCTCATGTATAGTAGAAACTTTAAGCTTTCATAAAACTGTTTCGAGGCATTTAATAATTTCTAACTGAAACGTATTAAACTTAGGGGCATTCAAAATGTAAAACATTTTTGTATAATATATTTTCGAAGTGTAAGCCCCCCGCTAGCACGTGATGGCTTTGGCTGAGCCCAAGTTGCACCTGGCTGAGGTATTCTTCTGGCTGATGCTGCTGCTCCTTGCACCAAATGCAGCGTGACAGTCGCGGCTTTTTCACTCAGCTCTCACATACACACGCAGACCTGTAAGGGCTGTATTGAAATGTGGGTCGCAAGGTTGATGGAAGGGGAAGGAGTGGTTCGTGGCAGGAGATGAAGGGAAGGGACTTCACCACAGCGCAGCATTTCAAAATTCAATAAAAATCCTTTTGTTTTCGCTACGCGTGCATTGAAAACTTTGAGCCAAGGTTTGTTGGCTTTCCATGGGGCTGCACGACTATGACTTACACCCCCTTCTCAACCACGTCCTTGCTTGCGGTACATTTTGCACGTACGCTGCATTTTTACGCTTCGCATTTTTAGCAACAATTTCACCTTCAGTCGCTGCGGCTGATGCTTCTTCTTCATTCCCATGTGTGCGGGGGCGTCGAGGGCGTGGCATGTGTCTGTACAATTTTAAATGATTTGCTCAGGGCGTGGGTATGTTGTGTGGTTGTTGTTGCAGCGAGTGAGTTTTCATTAAGACCAAAAACCGAATATTTTCCCTGGGAGAAATGAGATTTTGTGGCTCGACTTTAAGTAAAGGTGGGAAAGGAATGGCGTCTTCGCAAATCGATAAGTTAGGTTAAAAGCAGCAAAGCTTGCGGAATAAAGCTAATTAATTCACATTGGCGGCCACCGTGGCGTGTCTGTGTGTCTGCCTGCGGACTCCATGGACAGAGCCGGCTTTTTACCTAAATATCTGAAATTACATTGTTGTTTTACCGCTTAGCTGGGTCTGTAGATTATAAGGAACTGTTTCAAACAACAAAATATTTTATAAAATATGTCTTAAAGTACATAATATAAACTTTTTTTTAAATTTAAAAATAAAAAAACTAAAAGAATCAGAGGTATAGCCAAACTTTAGGATCTTAATCGAATTTAGGTGCATTTAGGTGGTTATGATTCCGGCTTATCCGGTTTTTGGAATTTGAAAAATGCAATTGCAGCGACAAAAGGCATTTTTGGGTAAACACTCTTTTAAAGACTTAAGTTTTCTGCTTTGCTAGTCACCCAAAACGTGGTTTTAAAGTCCTAAACATTTTATATATGATGTTCACCAGCACGATTTAAGAAACTTTAGTTGTACCACTTTTGGAAAAACCCGCTAGTTTAGCGGGAAATAGCTAAATTACGGAAGGCCGTAACTACTAAACTACTAAAGCTACAGACTTGTGCTGTATCTCGTTTGAAAGGTATTTTGAAATGTTATAAGCGCCCCCTATATGTAATTTGTGTAAATGTAATAATTAAAAAAATATGCACAAAACAATTTTTAGCAGTTTTTATTTTTGTTTAAAACGGCTCTAACGATTGGTTTTAAAACATTAATCCGTAGAGTCCCTGAGATTCCTTAAGTTTTGGTATGTAACACGTTATTGTAAAATATCACGTTTGAAAATTATTCAAATACAAAAATAGCAACTTTTGTTAGCTCATAACAACTAATCCTGCTCGAGCATTCAATTTTGTTTGTGCGTATCCAAACTGTATTTTAGACCATTCCATATAGAAAACTTTTTTTACGACGACAGACGGGCAGACGGACATGGCTAGATCGACTCGGCTAGTGACCCTGATCAAGAATATATATACTTACTTTATGTGGTCGGAAACCCTTCCTTCTACCTGTTACATACTTTTGATCTACGAGTAACGGGTTTAAAAATTTTTAACTTTGAACCAGTGTAATTTATGTTAAGTTAAGTATACTTACATTTAAGAGATTTCCAATCAATTAAACACTTAATCAATTTAATAATTAAATTAAATTAAATTTTAATTATGCCAAACAATGAGAATTTTACAGGTTTTTCCAACCAATCAACTAACTAAATTTAAGTCATGGGATTACTTTGACACTCAGCTGAGCAGAGCTACATTTTTGATTCTTCTGGCATAAGCCGACGTTATGACAGCTCTCATGGAAAAGGAAAATATCTCACTTTGTTTCGACACCTGAGATAGATTTCCAAATTGAATGCGGAATTCGGAAGGATGACGGTGGACTCGAATCGGTTGACTACATGGACAGGTGTCGTCTAAATTATTCGATGCCCTGCGAAGGTATTCACAGAGACGTCGCACAGAGCAGCTTATTTCGATCCAACTTTTCCATTTCTCCACTTTGCCAGTTTCCAACCCTGCTCAATTTTTTCAATCGTGAGTGGGTTCAGCGGTTTGCCTACCTTTTATTCTTTATGTGTATTGATTTGAAATGAATCTTCGTGTATGCGAGGCCAAGCGCAAAACCCGCATCTGAATCGGAATAGCAGGAGCAAACACTGCAGCAGCAGCTTTTCAGCTGTAAATCCAACCCCCCAACCACGCCGCCCCAACTATAAATTGCAATGCTCCAATGCCCTGGGTACTATTGGGTATTTATAAGAAGCAAACTTTTGAATTATTGTAAGGACAGAGAGTAAGTTATTGTATTATTTTAAAGAGTATTTAAAGATAAGTAGGTAATTCCCAAAGCAGTTTAGTTCTTCTCATCAATCACAAAACAATGAATAAGTAAAGACAGCTATTATTTGCAATTAATTTGAAGATTTTAGAACTTTATCTGTAATTTTTTAAGACTTTTATTTCACTTCTGGAAAAGACTACTTTTATGCGGTGCTAAATGTATTGTATACACTTTTTCGCAACTTTCCGATACTCCTGTTTCTGTTACTGTTGCCATTTCCGCCTCTGTTCCCGCTTTGGCTTTGGCATATAACTTACTGTCATATTTTCATCTAGCCATGGCTCCGAACTTCCCCGCCCCGAAATCCATACCCTCGGCTGCTCTCTTTGTTATTATTGCTCTTGCCCTTCTATTGAATGCTTCTTTCGTATTAAAAGTTTCATTCTTTTCTGCATGCTGCTTTTTGTTCTTCGGGGATCTCTGTTTCCCTGCGCCTTCGAGGGGCGAAGAAACGGTCTTCTGGATTTTGTTAACTTTGTTATTTCTGTTGTTGTCGAGGACGAGGAGCTGGTAGCTGCTGCTGCTGGGCGCTATTCAATTTTCAATAAAATATGTAAATTTATACCGCATTCTGTTGTCCTCCCTCTGCCCGCACCAGCATTTTCCCATTCCCCTGTATCCTTCGGTCGTGGTTCTGGTCAGGACTTGACTCTCTCTGCAACCAAAACAAGGGAATTTAGAAAAAAACCACAACCAGTTCGCTTTAAAAATATTTTTGATAATTATAAAATTATAATTTTTTTCTTTTCATTATTGAAAAACAAAATGTTTTTAACTATAGAATAATAATAAAAGATTTATTGGTTATTTATATTAATTTGTTAAATATCTTTACCAATGAAGAACTTGTATATTGTTAATAAGAAAATTTCGGTAGGAATTGAAATTTATGTAAAAAAGTATTTTACTAAAATTTATATTCAAATTAAAAATATTTTTCCAAGTGCTGTTCTTATCTCTACCGTTTCTCATCGGCAACATTTGATAGCTCTAAGTTATGGCCAAAGCTGCCTCTCTCCTTCCTCACGCACACACAGAGACAGTTCCCCTGTCTGCCACAAGGCAGTGAAGTATGTTATTAATTTGTAATTTGTTTATGGTTATTTGTGCACAAATCAAAGGCCAGAGATTGTTACTTTGAAGTAGTGGATGCTAAGAGCTTACCCAGAGGAGAACTTCATGCTGATGTTTTGCGAAAAGGGCAGAGTGATGGCAGAAGGGTGTAAGGGGGTGGGAGCAACATCATTTTGAATATTTAAGGAGAATTATCCCATGATAAACTCGCTGAAATTGAGTCGAAAATTGACTTGGTATGTCGTTTGAAAATCGTTTTTGCTTGTTTAGCTCATTTCGTCTTATTCCTGATATTTTTGCTGGGCTTAAACGCTTTCAATAGGGTTTTTGCAGGCTCTTCTTGGGTTGAAATTGAAACGAGTATTGAATACTAATTATAGCATTTCGTACAAGACTTTTTATACCCGTTACTCGTAGAGTAAGAGGGTATATTAGAAAATCCCGCACCCCCGTAGTAGGTTACTATTTTCTGAATTTTTCATGTATTTTGTTGTTTTATTTTTTGGGTCATCGAATAGTATTTAACAATTAAAATAGTAGAAAACTTATCTACGAAATTGTCATGTATTTTGTTGTTTTATTCATTTGGCAAATTAATAGTAACGTCTCAATTAATATCATAGCAAAACTATTTTATTTGTTCGCGTGTATTTTGTTGTTTTATTTTTTGGGGCACTGAATAGTGACACCACAATTAATATCGTAACACAACTATTTTTTTCCTTCTTGTATTTTGTTGTTTTAGAAATACAATTACAAATTGTAGGTCAACTATTTTTTTGAACTCAGGGTGGCTAGAGTATCCGACTCATAATCTCTGGGTCGTTAGTTCAAGTACCGCTTTTGCAGATAATGTTTTTCCTTTTTTTTTTTTTTTTGTAAATGTTGATTTCAAGTCTATAGATTTTCCTCTACGAAAATCATTCTTCTGTGGCCTACTGGTTAGAGTGCTGGACTCCGATGACTGCCGGCCCCGGTTCGATTCCCAGCGGAGGCAAAAATCCTGACTTGTATGTTTAAGTATCTGTGAAATGTAAGGGTCTATAAATAGCTTCGATATAAATGAATATAAGAAATTAAATTTGCTTTGGGTGTGTGCCTTAGCTTTTTCGTGTGTATTTGTTGTTGTGAAAGTAACTATTTTTGACAATTTTGCTGGTTGGGGACTGTTTGACAATTATTACAGTTGATTTTACTAAGTTTTTTTTTTTGTGTGAAGATATACATACAATATATATATACAAATGTGATTAATGACTGTAGCATATGTTTAGCCTACAAGAAACGTAGAACAAATAAATTGAGAGTGTATTCTCGCATTTGCTCGACAAATAAGCATTTTCCTGTGTATTCGCTTTTGATTTTTCACCCATTTGCTTGCTAACTGGGCTGCAACAATATAATCAATCATTAAACTTCAATAGTCACGTTTCCGCTTCCCCTCTGGCTAAGCAAATCAAATCAAATCAAAGGAAATAAAACGCCAGGCAGTGTTGTGTAAGGACGGTTTTTGTTTGACTTTTACATTTTTCATACAAAAACCAACAATAAAAGCAGCCATATGAACAGCAGCCACTCACTCATTCGCATTCATTGTCATTTGTTCCATCTCGTGTGTATTTATTCATGCATTTGTTTGCTTGCTGACGCTTGTTTCCGAAAAATTATGTGCAAACAAAGTTGAATTAAAACCGAAAAAAGCCCAGAAAAGAGAATAAAATTGTCAAATAAGCGCAAAGACAAACAAAAGCGGAACGCAACGGAAAAGCTCCAAAAAATACCCGAAAAAAAATTCGAAATACGAAAAAAAAATCCAAAAACAATAAACCCAAGCACACAAAGTGAATTTAATTGCCTGTCCCAGAAAAAGAGGAGAATAAAGATCCTCGTTGTTGTTCTTGTTGCTTGTCAATGTTCATTTTACTGCAAGGGGCACAAGTTCATAAATAAGTACGAGTATATGCTTCCCAGTTTTTGTTGTATCCACTAGACACAAGACCCATCACATGACTTGCAAAAGGCAGCATCTCGCCACTCCACTCAAGTTTGTGCTAAAACAAAAGTTAATTAGAATGTTCCTCCATTATAATGCGTTGCTCCGTAGACCCATATTCCACTCCCTCCCCCACCGCTCCCCTGAACAAAAACAGAAACCCAAAAAAATAAGACCAACAAACAGAAGCTGAACAGACAAAGTTGCAGGCAGTAAATTAGATTAACAACAACAACAAACGTTGACAAAACAAACGCAGCGAGCAATTAAAAATGTAAAATTTTGTTCTCGTAGCTCTCGTCTTCCTGGAAAATGATTTGAGCAACTTTATGAGCAAGCAAGTTAAATGAAGCAGTGCAATTGGGTTTGTGCACAGTTTTTGAGCGAGTGGTTTTAACAAAGATTTAGGTACAAAAATTTAAAAAAGCTTAAAAATAAATTCCATATTTACTAAAACAGATAATGGCAAGTTCCACCGAAATAAAAGTAGGCCACAAAATATATTTTAGATACTGAACTCAATGCTAAGACTCCCGCTATCAAAGGCATATTATTTCCTCGGTCGTATCTGCTTATACTTGGCACTCATTTGGAACTTGAGAAAAGTTTTCCTCGAATCTATTACCATTTTCGGCAAAGGAAATCCCAAAGTCAACTGTTAATTAGACTCCGCGACTGTACCATCAATGCTCGAGCATGTTTTTCTTTTGGCTATATCAACTTTTAACTAACCATAATTTATGGTGCTCTCTGCTTCAAAGTTGGTCGAGGGACTGGTCCTCCATGTCCATGTCTTAAGCTATTTTTAAATGGGCTTCGGATAGAAACTTTTCAGAAGCAAACAAACAAAATTTTTGGCGAGTTTTTCCGCAGACGCTTCGCCTCTCCTGGAAAACTGTTGAAAACTGTAAAACCGTAACAGTTGACAGATCCTTCTAATGATAAACGAAACTTGCAAGTGGCAATGAGTTTTTAATGAAGCCCGGTATGTCCGGCAAAAAGCCTAAGAGCTTCCACTGAAAAAATAATAATTAAATCACAATAAATATATTAAATATTGGATTTTTTTAAATAAGGTGATCTTAATTCGTATCTGTTTACGGGTTTTGTCAAATTAAAAACTTCATGTTTGAGTAAATCAAATTTTTGTGAACTTTTATATATTTTTTTGTATACAGCATGCGTAATGTTTGGTTGTATTATTTTTTAAGTGTGAGAGTGAAGATTCTAAAAGCTTCTGGTTCAGTTTGAGTTTTCAGTTTTCGGTTCCATCTGCAAGTCAAACAAAGTGAAATGGGGCAAAAGTGGCTTTAAGCTAGTTGAGCGGCCCGAGCGTGTTGGTCATATTTTCAACATGGCTAGCAAATAAATAACAGGACAAACTTTTCAATAAATAAAATTAAAAACTTTTCCTCAGCGTTCGCCCCGGTCAAAAGTTCGTCGCCAGGCGGCTCGCACACACAAATCTCTTTGGGTTTTTTCTTGTTTTATTTTTGTTTTTTTTCCGTTTCGTCGAATCAAATTCGAGTTGGGCAAACAAGCAAACAGAGTAACAGGAGAGGTAACCAGCGAATTGGGCCACCAGGGGTTAAGGGTATGCATTTGGGGCTGGGTCCACAGGACAGACAAACGGCAATTGACCGTAAAAATGTATATGTATATGCCAGTTAAGTCGAACGCCTACGATGGGCTGTCAAGACCTCTGGAGGAGAGGATGTCTGGATTCCTGGACACGTTCACAACTGTTGTAAACTTGGCCCTCTAAGTAAACCAACTGAAGCGCTTGAGGTTTGAAAACAATCACCTTGACGGCCGAATTTCATTTCGAACATCCTTGGCCTGAAATGCGCCAAACAGTGGGCTTATAAAATGTGCAGCCAAAGTAAGGACAATGATGTCTGTTTCTAATTTAAAGTTGGCAGAAGCCAAAAACTTAAGCAAAATTTAGTTAAATATAAAATCCCACTGTTTTATGGAAAATTAAGTTTTTGTTCAATAAGTGGTTGCCGATAGCTTTTAAAAAGCAAGTCAAATTATTGTTAAAAGAAGATTTTAATTTTTTTTAATCAAAAAGATAAGAATATGTATTAAAAAATTTAATTTTTAAGTGTGTTTCTTACCTAAAAATACCCAATACATTTTCTCGACCAGCGTTTCTAAACCTTCTTTCCAAATCCCCTATTTTTAATTGAATGTTTCCGCTCAGCTTGTGACCGCCTTACAAAAAGTACAACAAAAACTGTCGAAAATCTGGAAATATTTTTGCGATCCCTAGCCACTGATTGCCCTGAACCAATCAGAATACTGTTTGCACTCAGTGTAAGCAATCAGTTGAGCAGAGCCGGCGAGTTCAGTTCGCGTCGCGGGGCAGCTAAATCAACTAAAAGTTGGTGCGAAGAAAAAATAAAATCAAATTTAGGTTGGTTGGGGTGGTCGATGGGGAGTTGAGGGGAGGTGGCCAAAAATGAATTGGTCAAGTGGAAAAATTGGCAGTGCTCTTGGCGGAGCGTTCAAGGGGGTGGTCGAAAAAGTATTGAAATACATTTAATGAAAAAGTTAGACAAAGTCGCGTGGAAAGGCAAAAAATCGGAAAGCGTGGAATCCAACTACCCTTCGTGGTTGTGGTGGAAAACGCAGAAATTTCCCGGTACACCCACAACGGATCTGATGTGATTTTAGTGTAAGCAAGAGGAACAAGTACGAAAATAAGAATGGAGCATGCTAAACACTGATTTCGTTTTAATGCCGATTATGGATGAGTGGAATGAGAACGAGGAGTGCGGAAAAGTTGTGCAGATACAATTTCGGAATTGATCGGATTTGGTTGAAATTCAGAGAGGAAGTAACTTCGGTAAGCCCAAGTTTATACACCCTCAAGTGTTCCTTGGAAAGACTTTACCGGTCCTCATTTGCGACGCATTACAAGCCTATTGGCATCGGTGCTGTTCTTGGGATATCAGGTAAATTATTGCCTCGTTTTAGTTTTGGTTCTTAAATTGGATTGGCATAAGAAAATATATCGGCTTAAATAATTTATTCTTAAATAGTCAAAAATTAGGATTTATAACTCGTTGGCAAAGGTTGAACAGGGCTTATAAATAATGTTTGACCCAAGTTTAATTCTCTCACACTATTAAAACCGTATACAAAGAGTTTTTCTATTCGAATCTCGAATAATTCGCTCATTTATCTGGCTGTCCCTCTGCCGCATCGTCCATCATCTTAACGCTTTTTCCCCTCTCCTAATTTCCCAAGATCAGGCCATTGCGACGGGCGGCTAACTGATGATTCCCTGACCATGGTCCATGACTTTCCTGCAGATAACAAATTGGGCTGCCTCCAGTGCTCCATCTTCAGTAGCTCCCTCTTTATCACCTCCTAAATGGCATTCCTTTCGGTTTTTTCGTGTTGCTCCTGCTCCTGTTGCTCCTTCTTGGGGTCCGCATACTTTGGGTGCGTCTGCTTTGCCGCTTCCTGTCCCTCCTCCTGAACCAGCAAATCCTCCGCCTCCTTATACAGATATTCTCATTTTTAACGGCTTGGCATTTGCAAACTGCAGCGTCATTTAAACTTTTCTCATTTGATGGCAGCGGCGGCAGCAGCGACGCTAGCGCAAAACTTCGTCCTGCTGCCGCTGCTGCTTTTGCAATCGAGTCCTCAATAAAGGGGCTCAGAGGACCGTAGAAAGACAGAGATGCACCGACTTCTCGATAAGCAGAGCAGTCGAAGAATACACTCAGAAAAAAAATTCCTAGATTTAAGGAAACATGGACTGCATTGCCTAAAAAGGCGATTAAAAATAGTAAAAATGGCCATAAATGTTAAATTTAAGGCCATAAATTTTAAGAAATCAATGGTGTGAAAAATAGTCCATTGCCTAAAAAATAGCACATGCCCATTAGAGCGGACTTATTTGTATGAAATTTTTAAAACCATACTCTCACCCTCTAATAAATTGCCTTTTAGTTCCCTTAATACATAACAAAAAGAAAAAGTTAAAAAAATAGTTTTAAGCGGTGCGCAATGGCTTTAAAGTTTATTGCGCTTATTTTATATTTATCTAGATGCCGTAGACTTGATTTTTGACTTTGACAGTAAGCCAAATAGTATATATGTCGTTCCTAAAATCCAAGTCCTGTAAGACAAATACAACTTAAAAATAATAGTTAACATTGTCGTAACATTAACCAGCATTTCCTCGACCATAACTCTGACCCGTAATCTTTGAAATTGTAAAATAGAATAGCTATTTAAGTGGAAGTTCCACAAAAGAAAAAACACGTCGTCGGGTCCGGGGATTGAAGAAGGTATTTTTTATTCGGAGTCAGAAGCTCCACGGACTAGGCTAAATCAAACTGTTAAAAAACATGGAATAAACTTATATTTGACTAAGCTTGCCGATTAGCCATAATTTATTTAAAAGTCGTTTGAAATCTGACAAGAAATGGAGTTAATTCCTATTTTTACACGTGATTTTAAGCGAAAGTTTAGGGCCATTGCGCACCGCCTAAACGTTGAAATATAATTTTTCTGTTTTCGCATAAATTTATTGGACACTGAAACCTATCATTTAAGATGCTTAGCTCAGTTGACCTTAAAAAAGTCCACCCTAATGCCCTTAAAAAAAAAACCAAAATTAAAAAACTATTATTTCAACAAAAAATAAAAAAAAACTAGCGACAAACCTTTTCTTATATTAGGAAGGGAATCATTATCTTGATACTTATCAAAAGTTTACCCATAGGTCAAGGCCATTTAATATTTTTAAACGATATAAAAGGCTTCAATGCATTTTATTTTCATATAAAAATAAAAGTAAAATAACCTGTAATCAAAGACGCTCTAAGTTGCAGCGTTTTACAATAAACACATATATATGTACGTATTTAACAATAACACTCAAAATTTGTTTAAGATAAATCGAACTATTTTTATAATTTTTTTCACATTTGACATGTGTTAACTATGCTGTTAAATAAACAATGTTTGTCTTAAATTTTGCCCCATATGAGATGCTAGCTCAATGAGAGAGTACGCCGCTCACAATTATTATTAATTATTTTTTAACTTTTTAAATACAAAATATATAAGCTTCTAATTAAAAATGTAAAAAATAAGGTTTTTTTATATACACTTGTATATTATAGATCGTTAGACACTGTTACGTGTCTGATGGTGCGACTGGTAAGGTGTCTGCCCCTGAACCGAGAGGACCTCGGTTCGAGTCCTACCGGGGCAAATGAGTTGGAAGTTTTTTTCAGTTGTAAAATGCATTAACTATTAATAATAGTAATACTAAAAAATAATAAAAAAAAAATAACATGTCTTGTTCTGGACTCGAACCCGGTTCAAAAAAAACTGGGAGCTGGCATAGTTCCCTTGGGCTACGCCCTTATCTTATTTTCGAGAGGCTAATATGGAAATCTGAATGCTCAAATTTTTTGGTAATATGGACTATTTTTAAGTCCATCATGGCCTTAACGGAGATGGACTTAAAATAAGTCTAAGATTCCTTAATTCCAAATTTAGTTCATATTACCTTAATTGAAGTCCATTTTTTGGGTATTAAGTCCATATTTTTTTCTGGGTGTAGGTTAACTTTTTTTTGTTAATATTCACATTAATAATAATATGCAAAATCATACTGTTAGGAACATTAAATAATATTATAAAATATGCACTTTATTTAATTAATGGATTGTTTGCTTTCATTTTTCATTTTTTTTAACTTTACTTTAATTTGTACTATGAAAATATTTATAAAACGAATTAAGTTATTTACTGGTAACTAATATTCGATGTGCAAATATTTTCTAAGTGTAAGGACAAGGTTTTTGGGTCGATGGTAATTCTAAGAAATTCCCTCAAGGATTGTCATTGTTTGGCCAACGCATTTTTAATATGCAACTAATTTGCAGGACACTGCAGCGACGCAATGCGGCAGACTCTGATTGGGTGGAGAGGGGGGTTTTCTGACAGGGGCAGGCTGGATCTGCAACCTTGCTAGAGTAGGTGCAACTCAGGTGCAGGAGATGGAGCAATTCGCTTGTGTCCCACGACGGCTATTGTTTGAATTCAATTCCCGCCTTTGTCGCCTCTACTACTTTGGCCAAAGTTTCGCACGCCGGATTGCACATCCCCTTACCCAATTCCCCTCTCGATTTCTCAGGGGCTCCCTTGGCTGCTGTTTGACTTTCAGTCTCGAATGATTTACCTTACAAGATAAACAGACCGACGCAGGCTTTGTCTGAGCAGCCAAGTTTAACTTTTGTCTTTTGTGCCTCTAGAGCAGCGCAAATGCTGCGCCCCCTCGTCTGCTGCCTAAGCTGCTATGGCACTGAAAACTCTAGAGTTAAACAAAATACAAATATGATTTTTTATTAAATTAAATTTAGTTTTTTAAATCTAAATATACTTATGGATTTACTTCAATATTCAAAAAGTTTTGTTTCATGAGCTACTTTTTAATTAAATTTAATTAAATTATAGTTTTAAAAAAATAATAATAATAACGAAATGTGTTGCAAAACTTCTGAGATTTTTTATTTTAAAACATTTTTTTACGCTATTTATCATAAACAACCCATTTAATAATTAAACTTAAAATTATTAGGAACATTTTAATAATATATTCTTTCAATAAAATATATAAACGAGACAAATTTTTGCGAATATAACTATATTTTTATATTTATATCAAAAACCTCACCCTACATTTATTCCGAAAAAAATAAGGTGTCATGGGGGCATATCCCTGCTTACAACTTAGCATCTGCTTTCTCTGCTTACTTCCCTCCCAGAGCTTTTTGGATAAAGCGCTTGAAATTGTTGCTAGCAGTAGCGCCTGCCTCTTCTCCTTGGCCGACGCGTCGCGACGCCGCTTTGGGCCTGGGCAATGCAATTTCAACTCTTTGATAACTCGGCTAAAGTGCATTTGGCTGACAACGATATGCCGCTCGCCCGGCTGCTCGGATACCCCTTCTTATCAGTGAAAAGAAAGTAAGACACATGAAAATGCAATAGCCAAAGTTTGATATGAAAACGCATCGAGTCACGCTCTTCTTTTCCCCGCCAACCGGAAAAGCCCGCTCTCCGTTCGCTCAGTCGCGTATTGCAAAAGTTTTCAATTGTATTTTTTCCTCCATCCAGCCTTCGTCCGCTTATCTTTTAGTTTTTCCCTCATTCCTGATTCTTGTTCGCACTTTGGGTTTTTGTATGTGATTGCGTTTAATTTTGAATGTTGCCGCCAAGCTGATAAATTGCCTTGGCATTTGCATTTCCCCTTAACCACAGCCACATACTTCACTCCTAACAAAAAAAGAAAGGAAGCTAACTTCGGCCCTCCGACGTTTTTATACTCTTGCCGATCATTCCAATTCAATTACAAATTACATAATTATATCCGTGACTCGTAGAGTAAAAGGGTATATTAGATTCGCGCAAAAGTATGTAACAGGTAGAAGGAAGCGTTTCCGACCATATAAAGTATATATATTCTTGATCAGGATCACTTGCCGAGTCGATCTAGCCATGTCCGTCTGTCCGTCTGTCTGTCCGTCTGTAAGAACGCTGAAATCTGGGAAACTATAAAAGCTAGAAGATTGGGATTTGGCATGCAGATTCTAGGGGTTAATACGCAGCGCAAGTTTTTCACGCCGATGTGCCACGCCCCCCCTAACGGCCACAAACCGCGAAAAACTGTGGCACCCACAGTTTTGAAGCTAGATTAACGGGAAAAGGAATGTGTATTCGTTTCATCAGTACATATTGATAGCTGTGGCGCCCACAGTTTTAAAGCTAGAGCAAAAGTGTAAACACCACTTTGTTTGGGTTATTAATGCCTACGGAAATGTAGAAGAAAATTTTTAAATCGTCCCACTCAGTAAAAAGTTATAATCAAATTAGGAAAAGGCAGGTAGATGACGCCACTTTGAAGCGGCTGCTTGGCTTGCCCTGCTTGAGACCTCTTGCTTTAGCTGAGTAACGGGTATTTGATAGTCGAGGCACTCGACTATAGCGTTCCCTCTTGTTTTAATTTTAGCTTTACTCGGGTAATCATTTTGCCATTATTAGATCGAAATTCAGAACAGTTTAAAATTTGATATTCCCAAGAGTAATAGGTAATATTTTAAAGAAGAAAGAAAGCTAACTTCGGCTAGCCAAAGTTGATATACCCTTGCAGATAATTCATAGTCAATTACAAATTTCAAAAATTTTAGTTTTAATTTCTAACAAACAAAATTATTGCAGTTTTCGTATAAATTTGACATTAATTGATTGATCATTCCTATGGTAGCTATATAATATTGTCGTCCAATTTATGTAAAATTTAATTCGAAATGCTGAATTATTTAAATAAAGTTATATTCCAAAGTAAAAGACTCAACAATAAAAATTAACGATTCTACAATTTTTGTTCTTTTAATTAATTTTCCGCTCGTTCCTATGGGAGCTATGTGATATAGTATACCGATTTTTCTAAAATTTAATTCGAAATTAAAAACAGTTTAAGAAATGACAATTCTAAAAGCTTTAGGTAATATGTCAAAAAACACCGAAGCAATAATTTATTTCCCATTATTTTTCCGATATTTTCCCATGGTCCGATCCGGCTAGTTTCGACTTATATACTACCTGCAATAAAAGGACGGCTCTTGGTAAAGTTACATCATCATAGTTTGCGTAGAAACGGACGGACGGACGGACAGATCGACTCGTCTAGTGATGCTGATCAAGAATATATATACTTTGTGGGGTCGGATACGTCTCCTTCACTGCGTTGCAAACTTCTGACTGGAATCATAATACCCTTTGCAAGGGAATAAAACGGAAACCATCTGCATCCGCTGAAAAAACGGGGGAATATTTTCGCGCAACTTTCTTAAGAGATGAATTGTCAGCTGAGCAAATGCCACTGTAAATGGAGGGTTTGCGGAAAAAGGATTTGAGACGAGGAAGTTTTAAGAGGATTCGAGGTGCAAAATTTTCTGAAGAAACTTACAGTTTTATTGATTTCGGTTTACCTTTTTGCCATTTCTTTTTACGTCTTAACTTGACGGTTAAAAATTGGTAAAATTGGAAATAATAGTTAAACAGCTATGTACTATATAAGGTATGGCCGCACCTTTACATTGCATAAAGCCAATCAAAACGGGGCGCAAATGCTTGTTTTTATTTATCCGAAAAATGTCGGCAAACTTTGACAGTTCTCTGAAAATCAGTCAGTCCCTAATTCGCCCTCCCCGCCACGCATTTATGGCCAAATGGAGACCATACGTTGTCAACACATCATTTCGACCCACTTACCAGTTCGACCCCCTTTTTGTTTTGGCTTGCGCAACCTTGTCTTCAGTTAAAGTCAAAATCCGCAAATAGAACTAAGAGAAAAGTGTGTAGGGAAAGAAAAAAAAACACATTTATGTTGCAAAATATGTCACGTGCCGAAACGTCCGAGTGCCAATAAGTGAAGGAACTGAAAGAGGAACCGGATGGAATCCGGGAAGGAGGATAAGGGAGACTGCGGACACATGTTCCTGTTAGTTGAGAACTGTCCTCGTCCGCTCAAAACTTGTCACTTTTTACGCGCAGCTGCAGTTTATTTTAAGATTGGCCGGGTGGCGCCTTCTCCCACTTTCCCCTCCCCGATGGCATCGCTAACGCTTTTCGCTTACTTTTCGCTGGCCGAAACTTTTCCACTCTCGTCACACTTTTCCTCACGCCCCTCCCCGGCTCACTCTTCCTAACACTTGTCGCTACTTTTTAGCTATTTTGATTTTTAAGAAACAAAAAGAGACTAGAAGTGGCGAAAAACGCGGGAAAGAATCGTAATATACGGCTTAAACACCGAAAGCCGGAATGCCCTCAATTTAAAAATAATTTTTAAAAAATTTACATTTTTGCTTACATATCTCTTACATATATCATCTATAATTTTATGAAAAATATGTATTAAAAGTGAAAAAAAAATACCTATAAAAAATTTTATAAAATCGTGAAATTATTATAAAATTATTTTTAAATATGGTTGTGAGAAACGCAATCCCATTAGATAATTTGTTTAAGATCTAAAAATATTTTCATTTCATTCATATTGCGGTATTCATATTTGAATTTAGGAAAATAACCGGATCAAAAAATTGTATTTTTGTGTTGAAGTCAATGCACAGTTTAAGTAGTGTATAAATAAAAAAAGTGGAGCAGGGGTCGAAACATCAACGGAAAGGAAACTTTTGTTGCTGATTTCTTTTGCAATTTTCGGCAGCTGCCCCCTCCAGCCCCCCCATCCCCACCTCGATCTCCAGCTTCAGCACCTTCCCCATTCCACCTCCACTGAACCGGCGTCATGTGCGAAATAAGTTTCACACTTAACGATATAACAAGTTTTCGCCGAGCAATGTCCGCGTCCCACCTCCTCCTCCATTTTGCTTCTCACCAGCGACGCGACATTGTCCAGGGTTCTCAGGATTTTCCGGGTTCTCAGGGTTGTCAGCGACAACGCGTTGATTTTTGAGTGCAGGTCATTTCATAAAGGGGCAGCGGAGAGTGTCCCGTTCTCGGGCAAGGCGCATTGTAAGCTGCAAACGAAACAATCTTCAAGAACGTTTGAAGAGCTTAATTCGAGAGAGTTATGTCTGAAACGGAAACTGTCAAGTGCTTCTATTTTGATAAGAGAGAGATCCCCGTGCAGATGCGCTGAACATGTATATAATGGATTGCTGAGGATCTTAAGCAAGATATCAAATTTTCAGTAGACGAAAACTGTGGGAATGGTTAACGTTTTAATAAAGCAATTTCGCATTTTTCAAAAGTCCTGGGAGTTCTAAGGACCCGAATTTTAACAAATTCTTTCTTAGTGCACACCTTCTCTAACACAAACGCGAGATTGGGATATAGCCCGTGCTTAGACATGCCGAGTATATTTCATACAACCATGGGGAGATCCTTTCCTTGGTCGCCTGCAACATGGCTGGAAATATTCCATCAAGTCCTGGTGCCCCATAGCCCGCAAAGGAGTCTATGGCTTAGTTTATTTTCATTGGTGTTAATAGATCGTTTGGGGGGCGTTCTTCGCCAGCTGCTATGTCCTGGTGCATGCTGGCGTCTAAGTAGCACATCCGTGCATCCTGGGAAGTGCGATTGCTTAAGTGCTGTTAGGGCCTCTGCACTGCCCTCAGTCCACTGTCCGTCGTCGCGCTTCAGCTGACTCTGTATGGTAGGCTGCCTCGAAAGCGGCTTCCCGAGCCTAGCTGTTTCCGGGACGTTCTTGATGCTGGAGCAGAAGTTTCTCCACGAGCTTCTCTGTGCCCTGCGTGATTCCTGCTTGTAATCCCTAAGTAGGATTCTGTATTTCTCGTTGAAGATCTTATTGTCTGCCTCTTTGGCGACTTTAAAGAATTCTCGGAGGTTATTTCTTTTGAGGGTCAGTTCCCGATTCCGTAAGGGTGGCTTGGTCTTCTTCTTTGTTCTTAATGTCGGGCATGCTGCGTGATACACATCCAATAAATCCTTGGACAGGGTCTCTAGGGACGTTTCTACGTCTATCACGGATTTTACTGCGCCCGGGCTAGTCGCGAGTTTTGAGGTCACTGTCCTTGTAAACTTTTCCCAGTTCGTGTTCCTAGTGTTTTTATAGATTGTATATAATTGTATCTGAACTGAATATACCTATGGTCTGAGAAGGATGGCGTTTTTAGGACCCTCCATTCGGAGACCAAAGTACTCTGTCCCTTTACAAGTGTTATATCTAGCACGTTTATCGAGGTGCCTCCTACGAAGGTGTGTTCCTCCCCCACGTTTGCTATAAATGATTTTGTAGATAGAATAAAGTCTTATAGTCTGGTTTACCAATAAAATTCATGGAGAGAACGTCTGGTTACATGATTTTTCTGCAGCGTTCGTTTAAATATAATAAGACCACATTGTCTACCTATTTTTTAAAAATGGCTCGAATAATCTTTAATTATACCAAACCTCGTGCGACTTTCTTATACATTTTCTCTTTTCTCCAGTTTGTCATGTTTCGCCGAAGATTCCGCGATATGTAATTTAATTTCATGCATTGCCTGGCTAATGCGCTTTGGCGCTTAAAAATGTGCTATAAGTAAGGCAAATGCGCAAATGTGCCTCCCAAAAAATAAAGTTTAAAAAAAGTTTGGCCAGTGGCGTCGTCGGAGGGGGGGCGGAAAATTTTCCAAAGTATGTGGGAGGGGGTGTTGCTCTTCAGTTTTGGTAGTGTCAGAGGCAGCGGCCTGGAAACAATGCGCGACATTCAGGCGACATTGTTGCCAAAGCTTTTTACAACTCGCATGAGTTTTCCCACCGCCCCCCTTCCCCCAACACCCACTCGCCCCCTGCCATGTCATTTGCGCCGCAGCAGTTGTAGCATATTATCTAAATGTGTTGCTCTACATATGCGAGTGTGTGTGACAGTGTTTGTTTGTTTTGTTTGCTCTATGATTTGTTGTTGTAATGTGCTTTAATGTGAAAAGTTTTTAATGCTTAAGCTGTGCCCCCTTCATTACGTCCCTGCCGCTGCCCCATCCCCCCCCCCCCTCCCCCCCTCGCTTTGGGACTCACTCACTGCCACAGTCACTCTCACTCACTCTCAAGAGCTACACTGCAATTTATACTATATGTGATATATGAAATTGTTGTTTATATACATTTTATATACATACATTTTAATCGTAATTCCTGTTATTTTCAAACCAAATAAAAAATATAGTAAGATGTTACAGCGTTATTATCAGGCTTGTGACGGGCAGGCGCCCGTTAATGTTTCGAATTAAAGAAGTGATCGCCCACACTCATAAAAAAAACCTGAAAATTTGCATAAAGTCTACAAAAATCTTTCTTGAATTTTTGACAAGGGTGACCCCGCCTTTGTTTTGATAAATTTTCTTGGTAATAGTCCAGAAGAGGAGAAAATTACCCTCGACGGACCGCGATTTCTTAGGAATGGATCTCTTGTAATTGCATTTCAAAGTTGCGTGTTTGCTATAAAAACAAAGTAGCATTTTCTACGATTTTAAAGGTTTTGCTATAAAAAAACAGGTAGGTTTTTGTAGCTTAAATCAGAAATTCCACTTTTGATTTTTGTTTTTTATGGATTCCTGCAACGGGTGCTTTATTACTTATAAAGACTTTCTTGCCATGGGCGAAAAAGAAATGTTTGCATTTCTGCAGAGACATGTATAAGTAGAGGCAGGTACTGAATCAGTAATTAATTTTTATATTTTGTAAAAAAATCGTAGAAAGCTACATCAATAATGCATGCATTTTATAATCCTAACCGCAATACAAGTACTTAAAAAATTTGAAAAGAAGTGAAAAGCGCCGCGGCGCCTGCGGCGAATTGTTTGCAATCCTTGGACCACGATTTCTTGGACTTTACTTTTATAACATTTTTATAAGTTACGCATATGTTGGTCATCCATGTTCATTCGAGTTCTTAAGGAATCACTGACCACCGAGGATATTTAATTATTTTGACAACAAACGGAAAGCCCAAATGTTTTTATAGCAAAATGTCACAAAACACGTAAGAATCCTAGAAAATGCTACTTTGTTTTCAATTACAAGAGAACCATACATTTCCGACGATAATCTTCTGCACGTAAATTCCTAAAAAATTGCCGTCCATCGAGGGTAATTTTTTCGTGATTTTTGGGGCACAGGCCCCCCTTCTAGACTATTACCATTTTCTTTACCAACTGGTCCATCGCATAAGTTCAACTTAAATCTAAAGTTATTGGTCCTAAGTCAATACCTTATGGTATCAATAAATGAAAATAGTCTTAAATAAATAAGAACAAAGAACATTTGTTCAGTTTTTTTTCAGTAACCTTTAAAAACATCAGCTTTTTCAGACATTCAAGTAGAAAAGAAAAGCGAAATTTTTTTTCTTTCGGCTTCATTTTATTTTTGAGTGCACAGCCAAACGCAATTGTGATTGTGCTTCTATTTTCTTTGGGTCTTCTTCTGATTCCGCTTCAGATCCTGATGCCACTGCTTCTTCTGCTCCTCGGAGCTGCGTTAGTTGGCAACTTTTATTTGTGGTTTTTTTATGTAAATGCGCCCAAGTGATAAGGCAACTTTTCGGCTACTGCAGCGGCAGAAGTGCGAAAGAGAGGGGAAAACGCTGTCGCTGCATGACAAGAGCAGCAACATGAACATGCTGCAAAGTGCTCTTCGTCCCGCTCTCTTCCTCACTCGCACTCCGACATCCTTTTGCTTTTTGTTGTTCCCACTGATGCTTGGAAATTAAATTTCAGTGACTTTGTTGTTTATTTGGCGGGGGAAGGGGGTCGAGGGAAGGGAGTGGGATAGCTTGTTGCACAAGGAGCATAATGACTCGAGGACTACGTTTGCGAGTGGAAAAGGAAAACTGGTTAAATCACACTGAATTTAATTAGCATACTCCTTACCAAATTTTCAAAAAATTTTAAGGTAATTTACCTCCTTTTTGTAATTGCCATGAACCAAACAAGTATATAAATAGCGACCTATTAGTATTAGGAATAGTCGAAGTAAAATTCACAAGTAAATATATTCAAAATTTGAACATTCAAATGATCAAATTAAAGTAGATATTAACAAAGTCAAGGAATATATCAAAGATCCAAATGCTCACAGAATAAAAGATTATACTATGATGCTTAGTCATGAAAAATGTTTATTAATGTAATGCGGTAATGTATAATAAACGGTTATAAAAATCGATTAAAGAATAAAATATGGGTTAGAAAATAAACTTTAGTTAATTAAAATAAATAATTAGGGAATAACAGAAAGATAGTTCGAAAAGGGTATTTGAAGTTCCTTTTTGGGGGATTCCTTCCTCAAAGCATGTCTATGGGGCATTGAGTCAGTGTGCCTGTCGTGAGCTCCTTTCTCCTCGTGTGTATGCTTGTGTGGTGCTCTCCTTTGTCCTGCGTCTGCGAGTGTGTGTGTAAATTAGAGAAATTTACGTTTATTATTATTTTTAGTGGCAGTCGCTCATCAGAGTCCGGGCAGGCAGCGCACTTACAATTCCACTCGCAACCGGAGTCCATAGTGCGAGAAGGAGAAGGCTCGACTTACGGGTCCTGGACCCCACGCCTCCACCCAAAAGTCGTCCAAATTCCGCCTACCCTCCTGGGGATATATCTGTTATATTTATGTTTTCAGCATGTGCTCTCGCAGTAGTTTCACTCGGTTTGCTCATGCCACTCATGTGTGGAAGCAGATAACATGCAACCAGCTCCCCAGGGGACCGCCCAGCGAGAGACAGGGACGGAAATAGGGATAGGGATTGGATGGAGGACGCCTTTCGAATATGAAATGAAAATGCAACTTGGTCCTGGTGATGATAATAATTATGGGCCCTGCAGGCGATAATTGCCCACTAAGCGAGCCATAATCTCAAGCGGCTAGGCAGGGGAGATAGCGGGTTTGGGAGGGCACCTATGTCCAAAAGAGAAGACCCCAAAAGCCAACCAAAAACCGCACCGCAGTCGGAAAAACTTTTTTCGAGTCCACTCACATCCTTTCAGCACATATTGCCCTCTTCCTCCCACTCTGCGGTCGCTTTGTCTTTCGTGTGAGCTATGCTTTATCTTCCTTCTCCCTCTTCTCCTTCTGCTTCTTGGTCAGCAGCAGGAAATTATTCATGGCATCTTCAGCTTGAACTTCCTGTGGCTACAAGGGGTGGCCCTAAAACTCAATGTTTAATTGCCGTTGCGAAAAGCAGAGACGACAACAACAAAACAGCCACAGAGCGATGTTAAAATATATATAAAATTAATTTTGTGAGTCATAAGGTCATTATGTATGCTTATTTAATAAAATAGTTTTATGTTTTATGGGAAAACCCACAAATAATCTTTGTTTAAGATTTTTATGTCAAAAGACTCCAAAGTAATCGTTATTTGAGATTTTGTTTTATTGAAACCAAAAAATCGCTGAGATTTTTATTTTTTCAAAACCACATTTCCAGCAAGAGAAAGCGCTATAGTCGAGTGCGTCGACTATCAAATACCCGATACTCAACTAAAGCAAGCAGTGGAATTTATTCGACAAACATTTTCGCGAGCACAGACATTAGTTTGGGATTAACACACTGTCAAAGTTATAAAAATAGGAAAATATGGAACAATGCTGGCATAAATTGACTGGAACTCAATGATGTGTGCAATAGGAAGGACGTTCTATTACCAATAATATATGCCTATAGGCATGGTATACCATGACCGAAATCGGGTTATTAGAGCTAAAAAAAAAGATTTAAAAACGGTTTTTACCCTGTCGATTTTATTTTGTAAACTGGAGTTATTAAAAGTCACGGTAATAGTCTAGAAGAGGGGCCTGTGCCTCAAAACTCGTGAAAAAATTACGTCGATGGACCGCGATTTCTTAGGAATTTACGTGCAGAAGATTATCGGCGGAAATACATGGTTCTCTTGTAATTGCATTTCAAAATTGCGTGTTTTGCTATAAAAACAAAGTAGGATTTTAAAGGTTTTGCTATAAAAAACAAGTAGGTTTTTGTTGCTTAGATCAGAAATTCCACTTATGATTTTTGTTTTTTATGGATTCCCGCAACGCGTGCTTTATTACTTATAAAGACTTATTTGCCATGGGCGAAGAAGAAGTGTTTGCATTTCTGCAGAGACATGTATAAGTATAGGCAGGTACTGAACAAGTAATTAATTTTTATATTTTTAAGAAAATCGTAGAAAGACACAAATTTTATAATCCTAACCGCAATACAAGTACTTAAAAATTGAAAAAAAAAGTGCAAAACCCCGCAAACAAAAATATTTTAAAAAAAATCGCTCAAATTAAAATTTTTTTTTTAAAAATCGAGCGATTTTTTTTTTAAATATTTTTTGCCTGCGGCGAATTGATTCCAATCCTTGGACCGCGATTTCTTGAACTTTACTTTTATAACATTTTTATAAGTTACGCAACCCTGGGCATCCATGGTCATTCGAGTTCTTAAGGAATCACTATCGAATTCGCGGTTGTGGGGTCTGGCTTGCTATAAAAACAATTTCCCATTTTTGTCTAATTTTTTCGAACGCTTATTATTTTGACAACAAAAGGTAAGCTTAAATCGTTTTTATAGAAAAATGTCACAAAACACTTAAAAATCCTAGAAAATGCTACTTAGTTTTTATAGCGAAACACGCAACTTTGAAATGCCATTACAAGAGAAGCATGGATTTCCGCCGATAATCTTCTGTACGTAAATTCCTAAGAAATCGCGGTCCATCGAGGGTAAATTTTTCGCGGTTTTCGAGGCACAGGCCCCTCTTCTAGACTATTACCAAAATCACTTGGTCTTATTTACACTTCAATCTGTCCTTATCTTGAGAGTACTTACATATTGTTTCATTTATACTCTAAGCCTTACTTGGTGCGTTTTGTGTCCATAAATTCTTTTTTCCGCAACCCCCTCTGCTTTTTTGTGCTTGAGTGCTTTAGTCATTTCGAAAAAGGCTAACATTATTGGCTCAGTGAGATAAGCTCCGACTGTAAACTATTTTTCTTGCATTTACGTGACGCTACCTCCTACAAGTTTTTCACATAACCACCGCCCATCCACCGTCCCCTCCGCGCAACCGTAAAATGCGAAAAATATTATGCCTTATCAACTTTAATAGTCAATCGTTTTGTCATTTTCCTTTTCCTGCCTGCTTTTGTGAAAGAAAAATTAATTTTATTTTAATGCCAGTTGCGGGTATTTGAGAACGGGTTCCTCTCGTGGTTGTTGTTGCTGCACGGTTGAGTGGGATTTCCAAGGATTTTCCTTATCAGTAATGCGGGATCGCTTTGCCTCAGCCCCCTTTCACAATGCTGTCAGGTGTGTGCTACCTTTTTTAGCTTTTTTTTGTTTCCTTTATTTATTGCGATTTAAGTGAGTTGTCAACCGGGGATAACGAAAGTGCCATACACGGGGTAAGGCTGAAGGGAGAAGAGCTTCCGTAGCAACAAGCTGGGAACGGGGATGTTGGGTCTCCATGTGGTTATCTAATGCGATTTTAATTGAAAATGTGGAGACTGTTGATGGTGCGGTTAGGGTAAATGGTTACATCAAGAGCTTGGTTAGCTGCAGGAACTTAAAGGCATGTTAAATGTTCTTTAAAGAAATGTTTAACGAAACTTGTTAGCTTGGAAGTGCCAAAATGTATTAAACAATGAAATTTAAATGTTATTGTTATGTTTAGTGGGTTAGCATGCACATAATAATACAAAATGGTTTCTGCAACACAACGAACAAAATAAAAATAGCTTTTAAATAGTTTCAACTTTTAGCTCCCTATCGACAGAGTGAAAAAAAACGAAATAATGAACTACTTTAAATAATTTTCCAACTGAAAATTATTTTCATTTAGTAAACTTTGTCGTCGACGCCGTAGTCGAGGCTCCTAGACGTTGCAGCGCTCTCGGCCCATCCCCGCACCTCCTTTTTTAGCCAACGCCAGGACTTTCAAGAGCGCCTTAACTCTCACTGAATGGCAACTTTAGCATCGTTAACAATTTGGCAAGATTTAAAAATGGCAGCAATTGAGGGGACGAGGGGAAGAAAGGGAAAGAATCGAGTGAGAAGAAAGCGGGGAGGAAGCGAGACTCCAAATAAAAATATCACTTTACTGTGTCGCTCAACAACGTTGAAATCGCTGCCAAGGACGGGGTAATTTATCAAGACAAAAACCAAGCAACAGTAGAAGACGGGGTACGAGTGGAACAGAGATAAAAGACAAGGATTCACTGCGAAAAAAGGTTCCTTTTAGGTAATAAAGAAGGAATTTCATTAGATATCAGAAATTTTTTTATTAAAAATGTACGTTTTCAATAGTAAAAGTGCATTTCGTGATAAAATTGTTATACTTCGCATAGTGTCTTGATCTGTTATTATTATTGAGCTTCAGTAACTAAAAAAGATTATGAAAAATATCTAATTTTAACACACAAAAAAATGTGATAGGTAAAATTAACCCATTTGCATAGTTACGTAACCATACAAAATAGTTTACTACTGCTGAGAATAGGAACGTGTATTTTGTTCTATTTAATAGTAAATCTACTACAAAACAGTCAGCTGTGTGTATTTTGTTGTTGGTAGAATTGAAAATTTTGTGGTCGGGGACTTTTTGCCTTATTTATTGGTAAATTTTAACAATCGATTTTTTTGTGTGAAGGTGTGAATCTCCGCTAGATTCTTAGCCCTTTCTGGCTAAGCCCTGGTCCCATCTTGTAAATTAAAAAACTAATTACTCGATTTTCCTCTCAGTGCAGAGATGGCATCAGCAGATAAGGTAAAGCGGATGCCAGGGGCAAGTGCGGGCAGCAGCTTTGAGTCTTTGGTTACTTTCTTAATTTCATTTACGCAATAGCAGAGACGCCGGCAGCAGCAGCAGCGGCAGCGGCAGCGGCAGCGGCAGCGGCAACTTTCCAGCTTCCTTTGGACTGTTTTGTTTTTCAATTTGGCCCTGGCGATGGAAACTTTACCAAATACATCTCAAAAGCAGCAACAACAGAGGCCAGAGACGGGGGCTGCAACAACAGCAGCAATAAGAGGAGACGTGCAAAGTTTCTATTAAAACGGATTTAATTATGTAATGGAATCATGATAAATTTCGCGCAACGGTGAAAAGTATTTGGCCAAGTCTGTCCAACTCGCTCGTCCGCTCCTTTTGTGGCATACAAACCCTAAGAAAAAGGAAGCTAAGACAAAAGTTGTACAAGTGTAGCAGGCCAAAAACCGGAGAAGAGATGGACGTACACGGCCAGATAGGCAGATAGATGGATAGACGGATAATGGGAGTGTGGCCGAAAACCTGGCTGCTCAAAGAGATGCTCCTCCATTTTCGGGGAAATATGATTTATAAACAGTAGTTTAATTAACGATGCTCATAACTAGTGGTTCAAAGTTACCGCTTCTGCCGCGGCATTTTCTATTCTTGTTTCCTGCTGTTGCGTCAAGGGGTTTTCGGCCTGCCTGTTTTGACTTCAAGTGCTATTCAGTAGAACAAAACTTGTTTTTATTATCCCAAGAGGAGGCTATATACGGCGAAAGCCTGAGCGGATTAAACAGCTTACTTTACAGCTTTTTATTTTGTTTAGCGCCAAGTTAGTTTTGACCAGTTCTTAAAATAATCAAAGTCTTTGCTTTAATTTGTTTTATGACATTGTATTAAATCTTTAAAAACAAATCTATTTTATTAAAGATCACTATGGACGGTTGTCCATGTAGTGACGAAGCGCACAAGGAGAGTGTGCGAAGGCGACTACTATATATACACAAAGAAATAAAAAACTGCTGTGATGGTCCGATCCTAGCCAGTGATACACCAATTTAAAGGTATCGCAAAAACTAAAAGGATTGCATACCAAGACCTCAAGAAAATCAATTGGCTTGGGGGAGAGAGCGGTAAAGGGTAAAAGTGATAATTTAGAAATTTTGATCTGTTGGGGCCAGTGGAGATAATTGGCACCTCGCATTTTGCTCGTTGTATTTTCACTGAAAATGCGCTTAAAATAAGGGGGGTCATATCAGAAAATGCTCAGAACGATGCTCCGTTCAACAGTTATATCGAAAACAAGATTTTCTTCTTCTTCCCAAAATGAAAAAATTTGTCCCTTTGTTTATATGCATCAAATCGTGGTTTTAGGATCCTGAATTAAATTTTACTGTGTTTAGCAGCAGGATATGAAAAACGTTTGTTCTACGACTTTTGGAAAAACCCGCTAGTTTGGCGGGAAATCATGAAAAAAATATAGATTTTGACTGCTTATAGTTTCTAAGCCACTAAAGCTACAGCCTCGTGCTACACCTTGTTAAAAAGGTAATTTAATATGCTAATCGCGTAGCCTTCGGTAAAATTGGCTAAATGCAAAACGGCTCTAACGATTTCTTTTTAAATTTGAAACTATATAGCCCTTGAGATTCCTCAACTTTTAGTATACAACATATTTTCTCATAAAAATGCGCGTTTGGATGTAATTGAGCGATGAAAAGTGCAACCCGTTTCAGATTAGTATGCTTACTTACATGCCCAAAAACCAATTTGGTCAGAACAAATTCTTATTAGACATTTTCAAGGTACAAGTCTAACTTTCATATTTAATTTAAATTCCTTGAAAATTAGCCTCGCCACTAATCACCACACATACAAAATTGTTTTAAGCCGTTAAACTTAGAAAATTTTTGTTTTACGTTTTTTGAAAAAAACTCGGTAGTTTAGGGGGATGTAAACGCTAAAATTAGATCCTAAGGCACCAGAAATATAAAGAGGAAAGTAGTAAATATATTTGATATGACATGTTTAAAACAAAAACTTCTGATATCAAACAAAAACACCTCTTAACGAAGTAAAAACTAGTGACGATTGCACATTCAACACACAAAAGTTGTGATCAGGGAATAAAACCTGGTTGTGATATCAACATTTGTTACGAAAGATGATTATAATCATGTTTAATAATATATACATAACAATTTATTATTTTAGGAATATAATAGTAATAAGGGAGATAACTCTGGATAGCCAACGGGAATATAATTTCGCCTTGCAACGAACATTCATAAAACACTCTGCGAGAATAAACAGCAGAGTGTTCTACGTACCAGCAAAGCTATGAGTGAGTTTTTCTTGATTAATTAAAAGGCAGAGTCATAACATTGTTTTTGGGATTGTAAAAATATGTGTTGGAATATATATATGTTGGGAATGTGTGAAAGTGTGCATTATTCTGTCCGTTCTCTGCCATCCGACTCCTTTAAGCACATGTGTGTGTGTTTATTTGTTTATGGTTTTTGTTTCGGCCTGCAAAGATGCTTTGTGTTCTTTCCATACTAAATATTTAACATTTGTGAAGTTTTTGTTTTTCTCTCATCGCCCCCAAATGGAATTCTTTTCATGAATTTCTATGGCCGTAATTAACATTTCAAGACCAGAAAACAAGTGAACCAATAGCAGCAGCAGCTACAATAATTTACAAACATTGTACATTGCAACAAAAGTTTCTTTTAATTTTGTCGCTGTTTCGTCCACCCACTCTAATTGATAGTCGCATCCACAAAAAGTAAAGATCGTAGATTGTGGCTTTAAAATAAAATTTACACTAGTGATACGATAGACCAAACTATTGGTTTATGAATTTTACACAACAGCAAATTGCATCTATTAAATTGAAACTTTCGCTATAGAAATTAAACTTAAAAATATTAACCTTATTATATTTAGTATGAAAATAACAATACTGAGCAAAGAATTTATTCTATTTTGTATTTGTTAAATGTTAAGAAATATAAGATAAATTAGTCAAAACAGATCTATATTAGAAACAGACGGACGTCTAGTGATGCTCATCAACAAGATATATACTAAGTATGATATCAAACAAAACAAGAGAGAATGCTATAGTCGAGTGCCTCGACATTTCATTGTTTGCTTATAACTTTTTACTGAGTGGGCCTATTTAAAACATTTCTTCAACATTTCGGTAGGCATTAATAACCCAAATAAAATGCTCTAGCTTTAGCTTTTTTCGCCGTTTGTGGGCGTTAGTGAGGAGGGGGGGTTTCCCATTTTGGTCAATCAATATGTATTGAAGAAACGAATACACATTCCTTTTCCCGTTAATCTAGCTTCAAGACTATGGGTGCCACAGTTTTTCGCCGTTTGTGGGTGTAGAGTGGCCTTGCCCCATAACTTGCCAAACTTCTACCTTTTATTTCCGAGATCTCAGCGCTCATACAGACAGACAGACGGACATGGCTAGATCGAGTCGGCTAGTGATCCTGATCAAGAATATATATACTTCATATGGTCGGAAACGCTTCCTTCTACCTGTTGCATATTTTTGCATGAATCTAATATTCCCTTTTACTCTTCGAGTAACGGGTATAATTATATCAGTTACTGTTTCGGTTAAGGGTTAGATCGGGCTATCCGGTTTAAAATAACAGTTACGAAATCGGCAGGATTCCCTGATTAATATGAATCAGATGAATCACTGATCACCGAGCAGTCCACGTAGTGACGAATCGGACAAGGAGAAAGTGCGAAGGCGACTACTATATAAAACCGCAGAATTGAAAATGTGCTGTGATGGTCCGATCCTAGCGAGTGATACACCAATTTAAAGCTATAGCTAAAACTAAAAGGATTGCATACCAAGACCTTAAGAAAATCAATTGGTTTTGGAGAAACAGCGGTGAAAAGGTAAAAGTAAAAACAGTTTCTAAACTAAACAGATTAAACGCTTTCTAAAATTTTCGCATTCGGCACGTTGCAATAGAAAATGCCCGTTAAGGAAAGGTTGATATCAGTACTTTTGTATGTTGATGGTGCGGTTGTCACTAGTTTTTTGACTCGTTAAGAGGTGTTTTTATTTGATTCAATTATAGTGCAATAAATTAAAAGTTAAATTGTTTCGTTTATAATATTTATGACCTAAAAAATATGTATGTTCATCGAACTAGCTTTTAACTCATTTTTCAAGCTGTCATGGTTTTCTCACTGTACAAATGCTAAGTTACGCATACATAGGTAGAAAACGTACATTTCCATTTAGCACACACATTCATTAGCTGAGCAGCCTTCTGTCCACATCCTCCTCCACAAATTCACTAACATTTTTTATTTTCAGCTTTTCTACCTTCATTGTATCTGTTTTGTGGTCCGGCATTTCCTCCTTTTGGCCCGTCCTTGCATAATTCCTGTTTTTTCTTTGTCGGCCGCTTAATAACGTTTTAATTGTTGTTGTGGGCTTTGAACGTGGAGGTGGTCTCGAATTTCCCACGCAGATCTCCACCCGCCCGGCCACGCCCCCTTTGGCCATATAGCCGTGCCGCTCAGCATTTTTATTATCATAATGAGCATGCGGTAAGGGGTTGGGGCTTCAAGGAGAGTTGTCTGTGTGTGTGTCTGCTGAAAGGAATGTTGCATAATGTGGCCGCTTCGACGCCGAAAAACCATTCGAAATTATGCATGCCGCGGTATTATTTCTAGCCTTTGTTTTCCGCGCTCCGAATTTTTTCCAACTCTTAACTTTTTTCGGGCGTAGAGGGGAGGGGTGGCGAAATAAATTCAAGTTGCTCTGGCGAGTCTATTTAGATTTTCAAAACAGCTTCGCGGCTCGCTGAGTTTATTACCTTGAGTTTAAAGCGACTCCTGGCTGTCTGCTTATCAAGTTGCCATTAAATCTTTCGCTTAAACATCCTACAATCCCCTGCCACGCCTCGCCGATAAGCAAAATTTCAGCGCAAATTTATTTGATGTGTTTTATTGTGTTGTTAAATTTCGCGAAGCGAGCAGAGCGAAGCAGAAATAAAGAAAGGACCCCTCCTTTTCCCATTCAGCTTGCTTAGCCTCTATCAGTCGAGCCGTTTATCATTCCCAGAAGCTCTGCCTCCTTCAAATGGCGCTCAGCTGTTTTTGCAGCCGTGTTCACCTGCTCTTAGCTGACTGCCTGTCGCCAAAGTTCATTAAATGCGCCATGAATTTCAAATGCCCGAGCGGGCTGAACTTTAAGTTGAAATGGGACTCGATTTGTGTTCGGGGAGAATTTTCAAACAAATTGAAGCTGAACGGAGTTCAATGTCACTGATAATTGGCTTATTTCAATGCAAATGAGCTGGAACTGCTTTAAATTACAATTAATTTATATAGTCATGCGTTTCATATCGTTTGATTTCCCTAAGCAATATAACTTTTAATTCAAGTTCAAATGTAATTTTGTATACATATTTAGTAGAGCTGTATATAAAATATACTTTAAATATTTACAAGAAATCCAATGAATATCACGGCAGTCCATGACGAAGCGCACAAGGAGAGTGTGCGAAGGCGACTAATATGTATACATACACGAAGAAATGAAAATCTGCCGTGATAGTCCGATCGTAATGAGTAATACCCAAATTTAAAGGTATTGCTAAAACTTAAAGGATTGCATATCATATTTGGTAGAGAGAGCGGTGAAAGTGAAAATTTAGAAAATTTGGATCTGTTCGGGCCGGTGGGGAAAAATGGTCTCTCGCACTTCGCTTGTTGTATTGAAAATGTTCTTAATTTAAGGAGTCATATCGTAAAATCCTATGCTGCGTTCAAAAGTTATACCGAAAAAAAATTTGTCGGGGCTAGTCAAAATGAAAATTGAATTCTGTTTGTCAGTTTGTCAGTTTGAAGCAAAACCTGTTTCACAACATTTTTTACTCTACGTGTAACGGGTATATTAGATTCGTGTAAAAGTATGTAACAGGTAGAAGGAAGTAGAAGTTTCCGACCATATATATACTTTAATATATTCTTGGTCAGGATCACTAGCCGAGTCGATCTAGCCATGTTCGTTTGTCCGTCTGTATGAACGCTGAGATCTCGGAAACTATAAATGCTAGAGGATTAGCACTTTGCATGCAGATTCTAGGGGTTAATACGCAGCGCAAGTTTTTCACGCCGATGTGCCACGCCTCCTCTAAAGCCCACAAACCGCGAAAAACTGTGGCGCCCATAGTTTTGAAGCTAGATTAACGGTAATGGTAGCTGAGTAACGGGTATTTCATAGTCGAGGCACTCGACTATAGCGTTTTCTCTTGTTTATATTTATGTTTTCGGCACGCTTTAACAGAAAATGTTCGTGTGTGTAAAATGTTAAAAAATAGTCTAGCCTTTTTCCTTTTACAGGCATTTTATATTGCTGCGTTTTGAAAAAATTTAAAAAAATGTATTTAATTATGAGTGTAATCATCTTGCGTCACAAATGTTGATATCTGGATTTTTTATGTTGAAGGTGCGATCGTCTCTAGTTTTTTATTTCGTTAAAAGGTCTTTTTGTTTGATTTCATTTAATGAAGATACCCAATTTAATTTATTTTTACTTTTAAGAGTAAATAAACCCTAAGAAATCTTTAGTTTGTAATAACCCTTAAGGAAAATATTAGATATTTTCATTATTATTTTATTAAATTAAATTTTTCGGAACAAAAGCAAATTTCTCAACTGCAGATTGATCAAATGTACTTTCCATGTTATGTCCTTTAACCATTGGCAAAGTATTTCGATATTAGCTATCATTCCTGCACAGATACCCGCGCTCCCTTCTTTGGCCCCAGCCCATAAACAAGACATTATCGAACCACCGAACAAAAGTGGAGCCAAAAATGCAGTTTGCTTCGTTTGGATTATCGTTTATTGCATTATTTTTATGCGATGAACGCGCGTCGATTAGAAAACTAAAAATGTATTTCGCTCGCCACTGCTTTTGCTGCTGCTGAGTGGCGAAAAGCGAGTGAAATGCAATAAAAATGAAACAGAAATGAGAACTCCCCACGGAGCACGGGAAACTGGGGGAAAAAATGGGAAAACGAGCTACGAAGCAAATGGCAATCGCATTTGGCGCATTGCACTTTGCAAGGCAACAGCAACACAGGCAGCAGCGGCAACTATCAGCCGTTTACAACAATATTGGCACCTCCACTTGGCTAACTTGGCTGACTGTGAAATTGTGGCCCATAAAACGTGCGCATTGCCACTAAAAGAAATAAAAGAAAAAAATGGACGTTTCGACTATAAAATATCCAGTATCAAACTGAAATTCAAATCGATATACCAATAAGGGCAAATTCGAAAGTAATTAATGTACATATATAGACAGTTCATGTTTTTTATACCCTTGCAGAGGGTATAATGATTTTAGTCAGAAGATCGCAACGCAGTGAAGGAGAGGTTTCCGACCCCATAAAGTGTATATTAGTGTTGGGTAAAAACTGCTCATTTAGGTGAACATGTTTATTTGTTCTTTTTTTCTTAATGAGTTAACTCACTTAGTTGGCTCACTTGTTCACTTGCTCACCCTTGTCTCTAACTTTCTCAATGGTTCTGAGAAAACAGCTGATTGACTGTGAACCGCATGCAAAATACATCCAAAAAATAAAACAAAAATACTTTTTGAACCAAAAACAATAAGAGAGCAATTTTTTTTTGTAAGAGGAGTTTGACTTCGATTTTTCATTTGCTATCGTTTTTTCGTCAAAAATCACAAATACACATACAAATTATTGTCCATGTTCCCCTCCGTCACGTTTGAGCATTGAAATTTCAATAATTAGAACAATAAAAATAAAAATTATAAAAAAAGCTTAGGCGATAGCCTAGCGGTTAGACCCTCCATTCAGTATACATTAACACCGGTGTTTAATTCCTTTTCAAGAATTCAACTGCATTACAATCCAGTATACGATTTTTAAATTTTATGATGCATTTCCTCCAGTCTGTCTACATTTTGCATTACAATGTAACGAGTTCGTAATGGAGACCCGAAGGTGATTCGGCCCTAGCATACTTTTCCAATGCAGATTGCCTCCGGACCACATTACAAGGCGGCTAAGTAATCCAAGATGTAATCCATTGTTTCTTTATTACTACAGCAGAAGTAATGCATTCGTAACCCATTTTGTAATAACAATTTTCGCCGCTGGGTGATTTTGTAAAAAAAAAAATACTCAACTAAGCTAAGAAAAAACTAGAATCAAATATCAGTGCAAAATCATATAGAAATATATTTTTTCAAGTTTCAAGCTTTTTGGCTTGGTTTCTTCAGAGAATTGCCCACATACCCTAATGCTTTTGGAAATATATATATTTATATTTATATATATTTTTTATATTGTCCTGAATTTCGAAATAAATTTAAGAAAAATCGGACGACTATATCATAAAGCTCCCATAGGAACAATCGGAAAACTAAAGAGAAATTAATAGGAACAAAATTGTAGCTTTGTTAATTATACCCGTTACTCGTAGAGTAAGAGGGTATATTCGACTCGTGCAAAAGTATGTAACAGGTAGACCATATAAAGTATATATATTCTTGATCAGGATCACTAGCCGAGTCGATCTAGCCATGTCCGTCTGTCCGTCTGTATGAACGCTGAGATCTCGGAAACTATAAAAGCTAGAAGATTGGGATTTGGCATGCAGATTCTATGGGTTAATTCGCAGCGCAAGTTTTTCACGCCGATGTGCCACGCCCCCTCTAACGCCCACAAACCGCGAAAAGCTGTGGCGCCCACAGTTTTAAAGCTAGAGCAAAAGTGTTAACGCAATTTTCATTGGGTTATTAATGCATACGGAAATGTAGAAGAACATTTTTTAATCGTCCCACTCAGTAAAAAGTTATAATCAAATTATAAAATGGCCGGTAGATAACGCCACTTTGAAGCGGCTGCTTGGCTTGCCCTGCTTGAGACTTCTTGAGTAACGGGTATTTGATAGTCGAGGCACTCGACTATAGCCTTCCCTCTTGTTATACCCTTGCAGAGGGTATTATGATTTCAGTCAGAAGTTTGCAACGCAGTGAAGGAGACGTTTCCGACCCTATAAAGTATATATATTCTTGATCAGGATCACTAGCCGAGTCGATCTACCCTGTCCGTCTGTCCGTCCGTCTGTCCGTCCGTTTCTACGCAAACTAGTCCCTCAGTTTTGAAGCTATCGATCTGAAACTTTACCAAAAGTCGTATTTCTGTTGCAGGTAGTATATAAGTCGGAGCCGGCCGGATCGGACAACTATATCTTATAGCTCCCATAGGAATAATCGGAAAAATAATTGAAAAAAAAATTATAACTTATGTGTTTTTTGACATATTACCTTATGCTCTTGGAAATATCATTTTTCCAGGGACCGAAAATAACAGTTATTTTATTATTTTTGAACGAAAAAATCATACGCTTAGGATAACACTAAAAATCTGAGAAAAAAATCACTTAACCAATTTAATGCGGTCTATTCATATCCGCAATGACCTAAATTTTTTTAACTTTTTTGAAATTGGTCATGAAGTAACTGTTATTTCAGACTTTTAAATTAAAAGTCAGAGAATAACAGTTATTTTTGACAAAAAAAATAAAAGTCCTCCGTAACTTTTATTCATGACTTTTATAATAAAAGTCTAAAAATAACTGTTATTTTTCGACTAAAACATTGCCAATGAAGTCACAGAATCTTATATGTGGAAATTTGGTTGGAATTTAAACTTATGTTCTTATGGTGGCAATTTGTATACATTAATTCTTTAATATAACGACACCGCGAATTCTTTAGGGCAAGAGGAACCAATATTGGCCATCGTAAAAAATTTTTTAGTCTATTTTTTTCCTAACCAATTAAACGCATACATGAATTCATCAACACAAAAATACCGCGAATTCTTCAGACCAAGAGGAACCAATGGTTCGCCAAGTTAACAATTTTGCACCAAAAGTTTGGAATTCGTAGCTATGTACGTATGGTTGACATTGCAGGTTCCTCCAGTGCTAAAGAATTCGCGGTCGCATTGTGTTAAACCCATACATGCTTTAAAAATGTCCATCTTTTCAGATAATTTTTAAAATCATAATTGGTTCCTCTTGGTCTGAAGAATTCGCGGTCTCATTATATCGATGAATTCATGAATGGCTTTATTGGTTAGCACTAACAAAATTGTTACCATGGTCATTATTGGTTCCTATTGGTCTGAAGAATTCGCGGTATTATTGTGTTGATGAATTCATGTATGGGTTTAATAGGTTAGGAAAAAAATAGACTAAAAAATTTTTTACGATGGCCAATATTGGTTCCTCTTGCCCTAAAGAATTCGCGGTGTCGTTATATTAAGGAATTAATGTATACAAATTGCCACCATAAGAACATAAGTTTAAATTCCAACCAAATTTCCACATATAAGATTCTGTGACTTCATTGGCAATAGATATTTTAGACTTTTTTGTGTTTCAGTCGCAAAATAACAGTTATTTTTAGACTTTTATTATAAAAGTCATGAATAAAAGTTACGGAGGACTTTTATTTTTTTTGTCAAAAATAACTGTTATTCTCTGACTTTTAATTTAAAAGTCTGAAATAACAGTTACTTCATGACTTATAAATAAAAGGTGGTGAATAACGATTAATCGATGACTTTTAAAGTAAAACTTATAACTGTTACGGTCCCTGCATTTTTCTGAATTTCGAATTAAATTTTAGAAAAATCGGACGACTATATCATATAGCTCCCATAGGAACGATCGGAAAACTAACGGGAAATTAATAGGAACAAAATTATAGCTTTGTTAATTTTTATTGTATTCTCTTCTACTTTGGAATATAAGCTTATTTTATTATTTTAGAATTTCGAATTAAATTTAACATAAATTGGATGACTATATTATATAGCTGCCATAGGAAGGATCGATCAATTAATGTCAAAATACTCCGTATTGCTACAATTTTGTTTGTTGCAATGTGAAAGTTAACATTTATGTAATTTCAAATAGAATAGGAACGATCTGCAAGGGTATATAAACTTCGGATGGCCGAAGTTAGCTTCCTTTCTTGTTTTTATTGTATTGTCTTCTAATATGGAATATAACTTTATTTTAAAACCTCAGAATTTCGAATTAAATTTAACATAAATAGGACAGCTATCACTATGGACGGCAGTCCATGTAGTGACGAAGCGCACAAGGAGAGTGTGCGAAGGCGACTACATAGATAGAATTATTCAAGAAAAATGATGTGCTCAAATTAAGTATTTTTATTCTTAATTTGAGGATGTGCTGATTTTGAGGACAAATTTCGGAGAAAAACCTCTTACTTTCACCAATTTTATCCTTGTTGTTTCCCCCTTATTTGTTCCCGTTTTTGTAGAAAAAAATCTCTATTAAGACTATATTTCTGGAAATATTATTTAAAAAATTTGTACTGAAAGTAAGTATTTTGCACTTAAAGTAAGTACTTGGTTATATTTTGAGTACACTCAGAAAAAAGCGCATTCTAAATTTAAGTGCAATTTGTACTTGATTTTGGATAGTATTTTTTGGGCTTGTTATAAGAATGAATATGCTGCGCGTTCTTGTTTCAAGAATAAATCATTCTTAAAACCCAAATGATCCGAAGAAGTGCTTGATTCAAGAACATTATTGACTAAACGGGTCCAAACAAGAACGATTTCTGCTAAACCTAAGTATAATATATTCTGAACAAAAAATTTTTCTTGGTAAGTACGAACAGTCTTAATGTGATCACTTAAAGTTCTTAATTTCAGAAAATTTGTTTTTAGTATTCTTAAAATAGGAATTAATTATGCTCATTAGTAGTATAAAAATTATAAAAATTACAAACATATATAAACAAGTATAGTTTGTGCTTAAACTGTTGTTTTGTATACTGTATACAATATTGGCGCGCAAATCACGTTTTTCCGCGCCCAAACTTCTTGACTTTCATTACATTATTTTCCAGGAAAAATTGATTTGCGCGCTAAAATGGTTTCAGTATACATTTATTTATGTTTTTATGAATGACAAGCCACTGTTTGCCATCTAACAAATGGTTTAGCTTAATTATTTTACAATAATTGTTTATTTTGAAAAAATTAAAAATTTTTTCTAATTGTGCTACGATGTGCTTCGCTATTGTTTTATTTAACAACGTACATATAAACACTTATAAAAATATTGATGAAGCAAAATATCGTATTGTTTTAAAGCTATTTTTAAAATGCCTTGAAACACTTTT
Organism: Drosophila mimetica; assembly: GCA_037075245.1. Lineage (NCBI taxonomy): Eukaryota > Metazoa > Arthropoda > Insecta > Diptera > Drosophilidae > Drosophila > Drosophila mimetica. Next base: position 26,689,240 of record JBAMCH010000007.1, on the reverse strand, counting down.
AAAAAGTTGGTTATAGGGGATATAATTAAACTCTGAAATCGCTTAAATATTATTGCTGTTATTAAAAAAGTTGTAGTCTTGGATAAATAACATACTACATTTATTTAAATCGATTAAATATTAACTTGTGTGGTTACGGTACCGTACCAACAAATTTAAAACTTTTAATCATTAAGAATTAAATTCTTAAAACAAGTTCATTTTGTACTTAAAATAAGTATGCAAATGGAAAAAAAGTTATGTATACTTTGGTCACCGCCGCGGAAGAGCGAGCGTGGCCGAGAGGTTAGGACATACGAATGCAGTGCGTGAGGTTGCGGGATCGAATCCTAGGAGAAATATGTGGTCTTGTGAAAAATGTTTCGTAAGTATAAAAAACATTTTTATCTACTAACCTTTAAATAGTACTGTCAGTAATTAAGTGTAAGATTAATAAAAATAAGTATTGTTAATAATAAAAAAGCACAATGGCTTAAAGTATTGGTTTAAGGATATTTCATACTTGATTTGAGCATAACTTATACTTGAATTTCGAATAAATATACCTTCTCCAATTCAGGGCTGTATCCATTAAATTTTTTATAATTCTCAAATATTTTTTTTATAATTTATACTCGGTTTAAGAATAATTCATACTTCATTTAGGAAGAATAAGTTCTGGACTCAAGTACATTGTATACTTAATTTCGCCCGAAAATGTTCTCAAAATAAGAATGCTGGTTTTAGAATAAAACGTTCTTGAAATGAAAAAACAAGCCCATTTCGTACCCGTCGCATTTTTAAGCACGTTTGGGCTTGAAACAAGCCCAATGTGCTTGGTTTTTTTTCTGAGTGTACAAAATGATCAATTTAAGTATCAAGTTCTTGCTTAATTCTCTCTGTGTACTATTATATAGCCGCAGAATTGAATATCTGCTGTAATGGTCCGCGAGTGATACACCAATTTAAAGGTATTGCTAACAGGATTGCATACCAAGACCTCAAGAAAATCAATTGGCTTGGGGGAGAGAGCGGTGAAAGTGTAAAAGTGAAAATTTAGAAATTTGGATCTGTTGGGACCGGCGGGAGTAATTGGTCCCTTGCACTACGTTAGTTGTATTCCTACTGAAAATGCGCCTAATATGAGGGGTCATATCAGAAAATCGGACGCTCTGTTCAAAAGATATACCGAAAACGCGATTTTCTTTTTCTTCCCAAAATGAAATAATTTGTCCCTTTGTTTGTATGCATCAAATCGTGGTTTTAGGATCCTGAAATAAATTTTACTGTGTCAGCAGGATATGAAAAACGTTTGTTCTACGACTTTTGGAAAAACCCGCTAGTTTGGCGGGAAATAATTAAAAAAAAGCTAGATTTTAACGCTTATACTTTCTAAACTACTAAAGCTACGGACTCGTGCTATAACTCGTTAAAAAGATAATTTAATATGCCAATCGCGTTGCCTTCGGTAAAATTGTCTAAATGGAATAGTTTAAAATTTATGGCTAAAAGTTGTTTTTTTAAATAACTTTTTGGTTATTTTCTCCAAAACGGCTCTAACGATTTTTTTTTTAAATTTGAAACTATATAGCCCTTGATAACAAATTTTCTTATAAAAATGCGCGTTTTGATTTAATTGAGCCATGAAAAGTGCAACCCGTTTCAGATTAGTATGGAAAACATTTTATGCTTAATTGAATGCCCAAAAACCAATTTGATGAGAACAAATTCTTATTAGACATTTTCAAGGTACCAGTCTAACTTTCATATTTAATTTAAATTCCTTGAAAGTTTTTTTAACTTAATTCTTAGATTTATTTATTTTTTTCAAAAACGGCTCTAACGATTTTCTTTAAAACTTTAAACTTTGTATATAACACATTACTGTAAAGTAGGGTGGGCCGATTTGGAGGTCAACAAATCGTAGGGGGGGGGGGTACGTATGTATTCTATAGACAATCCAAAGAAACATTGCCAAAGAAACTATGCCTTGGAAACCACGTTTGACCCTCCGCATTTGCAAGAGAAAAATACTGGTTTTTTAATGAAAAATATCTCAGTAGCCTTGACTTTGGAACATTTGTATGGGCTCGAAATAAGATATAATTCGTTTGGGCGGAACATAATCAATGAACCATTCTAAGACATATTGGCCAAGAAACTATATGTCTAAAACCACGTTTGACCATCGGCATTTGCAAAAGAAAAATACTGGTATTTCACTTTATTTTTGAAAAAAATTATCATAGTAGCCGTTACTAATATACAAAATAACAGTATTGAAAAAATGCTTTAAAGAGAACAAAACATTTTTAAGAAGGGGAGGAATTTAAAATTGACAAATATTTCACGGCTACTATGATGTTTTTCTAAAAGTAAAACGAAATACCAGTATTTTTCTCTTGCAATTTCGGAGGGTCAAACGTGGTTTATGGCATATACACTGCTCGTCATATTTATTTTGACAGGTTTGAAAGAGAAATCTACTCATATTTTGAACTTATAATATAAGCTTTTAGCACCTATATAAATAGAACACCACAATTTCGTTTAATCAATTGGCTTGGGGAGAGATTGATTTTTTGAATGGCAAGATTGTAAGAAAAGAGGAAAAAACAGCTAAAATGGTAATTTTAAGCTATTTTCAAAAAATCATAAAAAATACAAGGAAAAAGATTTTGAAATTTTTTTTTTGAATGGCAAGATTTTAGTTAAATTTTGTATGAAAAGGAGGAAAAAGCAGCTAAAATTGTAATTTTTAGCTATTTTCCAAAAATTATAAGAGATTTTAAAATTTTTTTTTTTAAATGCCTATAAAGGGAAAAAGGCTGGACTATTTTTTAAGATTTTAGCGTGCTGAAAAAGTGCATTTTAAAAAGTGTATTTAATCATGAGTGTAATCATTTTTCGTCACAAATGTTGATATCAGAACTTTTGTCTGTTGAATAAGCGGTCGTCACTAGTTTTTTACCTCGTTAAGAGGTGTTTTTATTTGATATTATATAATTGCCATAGAAAGGATCGATCAATTAATAATTTAAGACTTTTTAGAGTATAAATTTTACGTTTCTGACAATGTTTTAATTCTTTTGTAAAATTCGGTTTAAGGAATATCCTTCAGAAAATAATAATATTAATAAACAGCCATATTAAATATTTATTATAAAAAAAAACAATTTTATGGTATATAGTTGCCAATAACTTCTTTAAATGTTATGTAAATTTTGTATAATGTTTAAAAAATAAATTTTTTGAAAATACTTTAAAAAGATGTGGTAGTTCTTGGTAGATTTGTACCCTTAAATAAAAATATCTAAGAAATGTTTTTGTATATTTTTTATTTTTTGTTATGTTTGTGTTTTGTTTTATTTATATCTCCAGTTGCGCTTCACCAAATTAGGTGATATATTTGTCGGAGAGGAAGTACTGTAGCAAGAGACTTTAAGGTATGACCATGGGTGGTTGGATGCTGTTGGTAAACATTAGTCCTGGTAGAATGGAGACTCAGTGCTACGCACTGGGGCTGTGTGTGGCTTCGTATGCGTTGCTAGATCTGGTCTCTCTTCCTTCACCTTCTGGTTTCCGGCGTGAAAAGATCACGCGTAAGTTCCAAGCGTTCCAAGTCGAAAAGTTCTAAGAGACAAGGATGAGCAACAAAGGCAACGCAGACTCGCTGCATCCGCCAGGACCAAGTATGGAACAACATGAAACGAACGATAAAGGGAACAACAAAGGCGGCCTGTACGGGAATGACTTCAATTCCCCGACATATTTTTTTTTATTATTATTTTTTTTATTTTTGCCGAATAAAAAAATGGAATGCAGGCGGATGATTATAAATGTATATACTAAAACAGGACAATTGAATATTTATAAGCGCCAGTAACTCCACTACAGGGCGCAGTATAGGTAAGGAAAACCTCGCTTTTGCGATGTTTTATTAGGAAAACATTGATGTTTTTGAACCTCTAGTGCCCAAAAAAGATTATAGTACCCTCTGCAAGGGTATATCTTAGGCAACGAAAAATGTAAGCAACTAACCTGGAGCTCTGCAATTTCCAAGCAGACAAACGTCTTCGGCAACCACGTGGCGTATACGTGTTAATTTAGCGCAACGATTAAACACAGCGCACTCCCTGCGCCTTGATACATGCAAACACCAGTCCCTTCGCCTTCGTCTTCGGCTTCCTCGGACAATTGCAGTTTGGTAAATTGCCCGTTTGCTTAGCACAATAAATTTTAACACTAGCTTCTGTCAGTCAATGGCCAGGAAGTGGCGGGGATCTCGGGGTTCTTAGCCGGTTAGGCTGGCTCGTTAAGTGCATTTTAGCCGAAACGTTTTCAATTTGGCCGGAGTCAGTCTATTTTTAGGCTAAGCCCGGCACAAAACACTATATTTTGCCGGACTATAAGTAATGATGTGACGATTTGGCAGCAACCGAATAAGGTGAGCGAACTGGGATGGGCTCCGATCCGTTCAAAATGTATATTGCCGCCGTGGGCGTTCCTTAATAAAGTTCATTGGCCTGAGGCCATGTATTCCTCTACTGTTTGCCGTTTTACCCGCGCAGTTCAAGGCCCCGTTTTTGTTGGTTTCTGTATGAAGTCGGGGTATTCCAACTTTTACAAATATGATACGTAAACAAATTAAAGTTTTCAAGGGAAAATATAAAAATGTGTAACTTCTAAATGTATTCCCAACATTTCTCGATTTTTTTCAAATAAATAATTGTTTAATGATTTTCTTTTATTTGAATAAGAGGGGAAATTGCTGATATACCATTGGCAATTTACCAATGCCGTCGGTTATAAATATTTGCATTCTCTACCATTTGAACCCATTGCATTCTTAAAGAGTAACTCAAGTTTCCAAGCATAACTCTTGGTGAAAGTAGTTCCACTTTGTTTGTTTGGTGCTGGCGTTAAATAAAATTTACTTTACCATGCACTTTGGGCATACATTCTGCTCGGTAAAAGTGGCCGGGGTTCTTGTTTTCGTGTTTCTTCCCTTGATTTTTTGTTTCCTTGGAGGAAGGCGAGGAAACCAGCTTGGGTCGTGTGCCCAGTCTGATAAATTGTTTCCGTAGAGAGAACGCTGCACGTAATTGCTGAGCGGATCGATGAAAAGTAGCTTAAGGATGCCAGACAAGAGTAAGTTGTTGTTTCGGCGCTCGATGCTGCTGCTGCTGCTGCTGCTGTTGCTGCTACTGCTTGTGACAGGGTCAACTAATTTGTACACTTCACTCGGGAAACCGAGAAACCGAACGACAGTTGGCATAAAAATAAGACAATGTTCAAAAGTGCAGGGCCAACTCATTGCAACACCCAACTTGTTTCCGTGTGAAATGTAATGCAATTTCATGTCAAAAACCAACACAGACGACAGGGCTCAGTGGCAAACTTTAAAGTGATATTTTTGTGTCGGTTAGTGCAGCACACCTGTCCTGTTCTGTAGCCATCCACCTGCAGGCTGCTCCTGCAGCCTTTATCCTTCAGCCTGCTGCCATCTTCGAGTTCGTGTTCTGCCGTGCCGTCGTCTCTTCTTGGTTTTTGCTGTCACTGCAGCAGAAGTAGCAGCATGAGCGGCAGCAGACAGAAGTGCCAGTCATGAGGCCGCAAGAAAACAAACTTCAGCCTGCTTCCTGTCCCACCCACCCCACCTCACTCCTTTTTACCCGTCGCCCCTTCTACACAGCTCATCTCGACCGCAGCACACGCCGCTTACTTCCGCTTTTGAGTGTTAAACAACGCACACAAACGGTTATACTCGCGCACACACACAGCGAACAAAGTCGGGCCCAGCGAAATGTTATTTATTCATACTTTGGTTCATGGAAAATTATATTTGGTCTCTAGCCAATTTTATCATCTATTGCAACTAGGCGTTGAGCTAGGTTCAGGCGGTATTTACATTATATCTTAATACTAACAAGAAGAGAAGCTAACTTCGGCTAGCCGAAGTTTATATACCCTGAAAGATCATTTATATTCAATTACAAATACCAAAATAGTACATTTAGATTTACTTGCGTATTTCTTGCAACAAACAAAATTACAGAAGTTTTTGTATTATTTAAACATTTTTCAATCGTTCCTTCCTAGGGCAGCTATATTACATAGACGTCCGACTTATGTTAAATTTAATTCGAAATTCCGAATTAATAAAATAAAGTTATATTCCAGAGTAGAAAAGATTTCAATATAAATTAACGAAGCTATAATTTTTTTCCGATTAAGTTCCTATTAAGATTCCGATCGTTATACTTTATGGGGTCGGAAAAGTCTCCTTCACTGCGTTGCAAACTTCTGACTGAAATCATAATACCCTCTGCAAGAGTATAAAAATTGGGAGATGAGATGTTAATATTTTAAGTAGGATATGTAAGTAGGATGTTGAAAAGAAGAATAAGATGCGCGAATCTTATTTATAAAAAAACTTTAAGTCGACAAGTGGAGTTTATGCTGGATCAGTATCACAACTAATTACAATCCAATTTCTGATTATCCATATGGATATCATTTTGCTAATAAGTAATTAAAATATTTTTTTGTTCAATCCTTGTGCATGCATTATTCTCTGTGTAGGGACTGCCACACTCATACTCAGAGATTTCGTTGTCCGTTGACATATGTACATGTCTCGGTCTTTAGCTCTTCTGTTCAACCTGTCTGCCGCTGCTTCTCAGTATGCAGTTTTTTGTTATTCCTGGAACCTGCCTGAAGGCAGTGGAAGTTATGACAAAAAACTGCCACGCCTCCCGACCATTGACAGCGTGCCTACCCTGCCTGCCATCTGGCCGAGATCCTTTGGCCGGAAAATGGATCGAAAAAGGAGTGTGGCAGGGCGAAAGACCAAAAAGTGCATAGGAAGCGTTAAAGGTGATTCACTTGTTTGTTGCTTGTTTACTTGCAATTTGTTGCCATAATTCTGAAGTTCTTGCCGCTCGGTTTTCGCGCTTCTCGATTTAGTTTTCTGCCAAAGCAGGTTGACTCGAAGTGGAAGTTGTTATGGCAATTTGATACTCAAATGAGAGTGAATTTCTTAGGGGTTAATTTTTATATTGAAATGTGTATTTTCCAAACAGATCATGAATACATATTTACGAACCAAAACTCGTTCTTGTTTTTAAATTTAGCTTAGAAATATAGAAGTAATAAGCATTTCACCCATTCTTACCTATATTCTATGTCCAATCGCCATTTTTCAGGCGCATGCAGAGCAATTCCCTTTCCGTATCCTTTAAATATCTCAGCTTATGGTGCGTATACGTGATATTTTCGTTTGCATCTGAACCTCAGCTGAATGTGAATGTTCACCATTTTGGTGGCCATATCAATTTCGCCATCGCTTGCTTTTGGCGCACATTACCGTAGAAATTGTATTGGATTGGTCCTGGATGCTTTGCTGACCAACTGGATAGCCGAATGGCTATTGTGGCCCCAAGTCACTGCCAGATTGAGCTTCTCCGCATCCTTTTTCCATCGTCTGCATTCAGTCGCACCGTTCCGTTATATATATATGTACTATATATCCCTACATGCTGTGTGTGTGTTTATAGATTTTTCGTTATAGCCACACGAAGTTCTTCTTAAAATGCAATTTTCAAGATTTCCTTTTTTCCTTTTCAGCTCGTTTGGCTGGCGCCATTTTAGTCCTTGCCCGCTGATTTTAAGCCTTTCCTCCTTCGGATCTCCTCCCAGTTGCCCCAAACTGGCCAACACTTTTGGCTGCGGCCACGCCCCCATTTGGTTCTGCTTGCATGTGTCAAAAGGTATTTTTTATGTTCAGTTTCGTGTTTTCCAGCATTTTTCCAACGTTTTATTTTTCTTTCTCGGTTTGGTTCACAGGACATTCGAGGCAGGAGGCGGGGTACGAGAGTCGACTCGAGTCGAGTCCCATCTTGTGTGCAGGTAATGTGGCACTTGGCTAAAATGGTGTGTGAAATTTTATGCGAAACGGCTTAAGATGTTGTTGCTGTGGCCGGAGTTGTTGCCGTGCTTGTTGTGCTGATATTTCTGGAACGGAACACAATCATTCTGCTATGTTGCACATAAAAAGTTACGTTGAGTGGCAGTATACATATATGTATATATGTGTATACATTGGGTCTTTGAGAGGGGCTGGGGGGATAGTTTCCAGTTCGGTTGGGTTTTCTTCTATTCTCTGGCCGAAGCTCTGCTGATGATGACATTTTCGATTTGGTCGCTCGGATTGGCAGCAAAACACACACACAAAAATAAAACTTGTAGAAAAAGAAATCCCTAAAAAAAGATTAGTTAGCTTGGGAGGGTTTAGTTTCAGTTCCATCTTTTTTTCGGATTTTAGTGCGGACTTGAGTCAATGTTGTTAGTTCGGGTTCTAGGATTGGCAAATGGCCTGAGAATGAAACTCGATTTCGATTGCGTTCTTGCTTTTTTGCGTTTTTTGTCATGGAAACATTTCCCGCATTGTTATTGAGTGTGCAAGAATTGGTTTTCATTTCCAGCTTCGATTTTTTAAGTAATCATCTGAATATATATGACGAAGCATAGAGTGCGTCAAGCGTCTTAGAAATGGTAAGTAAAGACTTTGGTTGTTCTTTATTTATCGTTTATTTTAAATAACATACTTTTAAATATTTAATATTTAATTTTGGTCACTTAATAGGGCGTGGCACATCAGCATGAAAAACTTGCGCTGCGTATTAACCCCTTGAATCTGCATGCAAACTGCCCATTTTCTAGCTGGTATACTTTCCGAGATCTCAGCGTTCATACAGACGGACAGACGGACGAAAAAAATAATTTATTTTAAAGGTCGACTTACCGAGTCCCTTAGTCTATGGAAAGGATTGGTATAGAGTCTAATAAGTTAAAAAGGTCCTAAGAGTCGATTGGGATACTAAATTATGCCTTCTCGTACCATAAATGGTTATATTAATGGCCTTTAAAATCACTCGATATTTTCTAGCTGCAAAAAAATTGTAGATAGCACTTTGCACGGCATTTTGAAATGCCGTTGGGTGAATTATTAATAAAGTATTACTTTCCGCAAATATGTGAGTATTTCCATTTTACATTATTAAATATAACAGTTTCTAGTTAAAATTGAGTTATTAAAACTGTTTTAGGATAAAAATTTAGTATAATGCCCTCTAGACTACTGATGCAATGCGGATTTAGCAAAAAAAATTAGTCAAATCGGTTAAGCTTTTGCGAAATATTTAAATATAAGGCAAGAGTGCTAAGAATTTTGTTCAGGTAAAAACAGCTAATTAAAATTAGGTTTAAGAGATAAATTAATGAAACAAAATTAATTTGACAGTTAAAAGTTCCCTTTATACAAATAAATTTTGTTAAAATTTATAATCAATAGATTAGAAGGAGAAAAGCGGACTTAAAGTTAAATGTGCTAAGTGTGTTCGGCACTGTATATATAAAAAATATAAAATTATACATATAAAATTATACATTTTTTGTCCAATAATATAAACATTTATTAAGACAAAAAAACACGGTTTTTAAAATACGATTCTATTATATACAGTCTTAATACATTGAGAATCTTACAATGTTAATTTACTTAAATTGGATTAATTTTAAGATACGATTTTCCATTGTTTATTGGGTGTACATGTAAAGGAGGGCTGAGAAATTTATCAATGCTTAGAATGTCAAATTTATCTGCTGCCGCGTCAAATGAAATGTAGGTATAATTTTTAAAGATATCATTAAGTTGACCTTCATCCTTCATAAATGGTGAATTGTTCTTAACGTTGGGTTGATTTTTATGCTGGGTATACAAATGCCGTTGAAGTGCTGAAAAGTTTGAGTGCAGCTGATTGCAATTTGAACAATACATTGTACTGGAAAATCAAATCACACTTTAAATTATGAAGTAAAAGTTTTCCGGTAAAAAATTTGTTTGAGCACTTGAAGCAAGCGTACATGATGTTCCAAGGTAAGTAATAATTTTCTCTAAAATAAAATAAAAATAATACCGACTTTACATGATTTCTTGCGTACCGTGGGCAGAAATTGAGCGAGCCTTTAAATTCCGAATTTCTAATACTGGAAAGTATCGTCTCCGTTTCTTAAATTTCGTTGGTACCAAGCTTGTTTATTGTTTCCTTCTTTAATTTTTTTGTTGTGTATGTGCGTACGATAATAAAAATTAAACAGAAAATTATCGATAATAATATCGAATATCGGATCCTATTAATAAGTAATGCGCTTCAATAAAAAGAATACACTAATAAACCAATGGTAATTAAATATTAATTAAAAAATTCCTTTTTTCATTTGCTTCAAACTAGTAATATTTTTAACATCGATTTCTTAATAGACATCGAAGATTTAACGGAATGGTCACACTGAACCATTTCCAATTGTTCGCGTGCATGACTGGCTTATTGGTTGTGAAATCAAAAAAATGGGTAAAAGAGCAGTGCGTTAAATATTGCCTTTTTTTATACCCTTGCAGAGGGTATTATGATTTCAGTCAGAAGTTTGCAACGCAGTGAAGGAGACGTTTCCGACCCCATAAAGTATATATATTTTTGATCAGCATGACTAGACGAGTCGATCTAGCCATGTCCGTCTGTCTGTCCGTTTCTACGCAAACTAGTCTCTCAGTTTTAAAGCTATCGGGATGAAACTTTACCAAAAGTCGTCTTTCTATTGCAGGTAGTATATAAGTCGGAACCGGCCGGATCGGACAACTATATCTTATAGCTCCCATAGGAATAATCGGAAAAATAATGGAAAAAAAATTATATCTTCGGTGTTTTTTGACATATTACCTTTTGCTCTTGGGAATATTTTTTTTTTTACTGTCCCGAACTATCAGAAAATTAATGGCAAATTAATATGAACAAAATTATAGCTTCGGTGTCTTTTGACATATTTCCTTCTACTCTTTGGAATATCGTTTTTTTAATACTTCTGATTTTCGATTTAAATTTTATAAAAATCGGACGACTATATCATATAGCTCTCATAGAATTGATCGGAAAACTAATGGGAAATTAATAGGAAAAAATTATAGCTTTGTTAATTTTTATTGTATTCTCTTCTACTCTTGAATATAACTTTATTTTATTATTTTAGAATTTCGAAATAAATTTTACATAAATCGGACGACTATATTATATAGCTCCCATAGGAATGATCAATCAATTATTGTCAAAATTGCTATAATTCGGTTTGTTCCAAATCGAAATTCAGATTTTTGTAATTTGTAATTAAATAGGAATTAAGTGCAAGGGTATATAGACTTCGGCTGGCCGAAGTTAGCTTCCTTTCTTGTTTAGATCGAAATTGATTTCAACTTTATGTACCCGTCTAAAAGTCACTTGCTTTTAGCAAAGTGGGACTCTTTTAAAACCCATATTGCAGCTGTATAAAGAGTTATTTAAGAGAGGTGGAAGTTCTTTAGATCCAAGTAAGTATAAATTGCCAAGTTTTATTTTACCACATAAATATAACCGCTTTATATCTTTTATAGACATTGCTGACTACTTTGCTGCCTCCATCAGCTCGCTTTGTGAACAAGTCGGGAAAGCAATTCAAAATGACAACAATTATGGATTCCCAGGAGTGTTTCATTATACGGGCTGACTTTCACAGTGACATAGATATTAAAAAAAGCTAAAAATAATATCCAAATATTTCAAGTGCTTAATTTAAAATATCCTTCCGCCTGTCAGCAACCAAGGCTATTTATCCAAAAATATTTTTTATGAAATATCAACTAATTATGATCAAAAGTTGACACGTATCGCTCATTTACTTATTGTTCACAATGTAATTTGCAATTTGAAATAAATAAATGAATTTATATTCCTAAATAAAGTATTTTTAATTAAAGAAGATCACTTTTTCTTAATTTTAGATTTTTTGGTCTACAATAAGTGTTCTTCACTTAAGAACATTCTGTCTTAATATAAGAACAATCGGTCTTGACTCATTCCTAAGACCAAACGTTCTTAAATTAAGAATATTTCTATTAATTATACCCGTTACTCGTAGAGTAAAAGGGTATATTAGATTATTTTAAAATAAAAAAAATATTTTTTTTTGTGGGGGCAATGGTTAAACATTTTTTTAAAATTGTAATTTGTTTTTATTTTTAAGAAATTAAAAACTAATTTTTTTTTAGAAATTTTTTTTTTTTGAAAGAAGAGGTTTTAGAGGAATTAATGAAAAAGACATGAAGTCAATCGGATTCATATAACCGGAGATACAGATTTTCAAAGAGAGGGTACTTTTCCAAATTTGACAATTTTTAGGAAACTTAAAAAAATTCTAACGAAAAAAAAAATATTTATTCGGTCAAATCCTAATACACGTGTTTACTTATTTTCCGAATAGTACGCGTAAAAAAAGTTTCAGGCAAATAAAAAATCTGAAAATTTTTTTTGGCCAAATCTGTTCGGTTTGTAAAAGAACGGCCCATATAAAGTATATATATTCTTGATCAGGATCACAAGCCGAGTCGATCTAGCCATGTCCGTCTGTCCGCCTGTCTGTCCGTCTGTATGAACGCTGAGATCTCGGAAACTATAAAAGCTAGAAGATTGGGATTTGGCATGCAGATTCTAGGGGTTAATACGCAGCGCAAGTTTTTCACGCCGATGTGCCACGCCCCCTCTAACGCCCACAAACCGCGAAAAGCTGTAGCTCCCACAGTTTTGAAGCTAGATTAACGGGAAAAGGAATGTGAATTCGTTTCATCAGTACATATTGATTGATCAAAATGGGAAACCCCCCTCCCCGCTAACGCCCACAAACCGCGAAAAGCTGTGGCGCCCACAGTTTTAAAGCTAGAGCAAAAGTGTAAACGCTATTTTGTTTGGGTTATTAATGCCTACCGAAATGTAGAAAACATTTTTTAAATCGGAATCGAAATGTCCGGTAGATTTAAGCGGCTGCTTGCTTTGCCCTGCTTGAGACTGCTTGCCCTAGCGGAGTAACGGGTATTTGATAGTCGAGGCACTCGATTATAGCGTTCTCTCTTGTTTTACACTGTTTTTTTCTCAGTGTACTTTTGCACGAATCTAATATACCCTTTTACTCTACGAGTAACGGGTATAAAAAGTACTTTACCATCATTAGTAGGCTACATTCTGATTAAAATATACACAAAAAGAGCATTTTCCCGTAAAATCGATATGGCTATGTAAATTTCAGGTCATGCAAAACCCATAACGTTTTTACGTAAAATTGCCGAATTCTCTATCTCAGAGACTTTCTGACTTCGAAAAAGAGAGGATGATGCAATATGGCGACTTAAGTTGCGTGAGTGGGAGCGAGAAAGAAGCATTCGAAATTCGAACTGACCTACTTTGAACGTGTCGCTTACATTTCGAGCATATCGAGGGGTGTCACAGAAACCTCAGACGGTTTCGGTGACGGTTGGTTTGGAAACCTCCTTATCAAAACCGTAGGTCTCACAGAAATTCGAAAGATTTCCTTTTTCGGAAAATTTACCGAAAAACAACCAGGAATGGATGGATACACTAAATATCGAATACTGAATAATTATCGAATTTTATTTGACTTATTTTGCAAATTACAAAAAGAATATAAGTTAACAATACCGGGGAGCTGCAAGAGAAGTTGGGCAGTTCACGACAATGAACGGAACACGAAGACTTACATCGGTCGTAATCCGTGCGAGCTAGGGTTAAGTTTAAGTTCTCTCACTTTGTAATCAGTTCTTCGCTGACCGCCCAACAATAAAGGCACTTCTTCAAAGTCGAACGATATTTATTCTTTATCACTGCGAGTATCAGAGCCGATGCTACGACCCGGCAATCTGCTTGTTCGAATTACACGAGGGAGGTCAGCAGCGTAATTGTCTCCGATTGTGGCCACCACCTGGTCGCGATCCGCACTCTATAGCAATCGAGGCGATCACAAGGTGACTGGTTGTTGTGGGCACCAACTTTCCGCAACACCCATCCAAGGACTAACATCTCCGTGAGCAGCGAAGTGCCGGCAATCTGCTTGTTCTGTGCGAGCCGTGCGCAAAAAGTGAAATAACGGGAATCTGCAGCCTATAAGAGGGACAGCGCAGGCGCAGCTCGGGGCAGTCAGTTGGAGTACGCGCTGTGGTTCATGCAGCCAGGAGGCACGAGACGTGTCGGTCGGAAGACGCGACGCTGACCGCCGGAGTGGGACAGTCATCCAAGATACGCGAGCGAGAGCATAAGATACAAGAATCAACCCAGATACACGAGCAAGAGTATACGAGCGAAGAGATTGGATCAGAGACGGGAGCGGGACAGGAGCAGAGACGAGAGAAGTACGAGTTACCGGCAAGGTGAGAGCGGATCAAAAGTATGCCAGGCGTCTTGGTGGACTGGCGATAAGGCTGAATCCTCGGATTTGACCTGTCGGGCCAGGAAGGTTGTGCAGACTTTCGAGTCCTATAAGCCGGGTGGAACTGGAGAGACGCCGTTGAGACTCCGTTAGATTCCACGAGGAGCACGAAGTGATCCGAGAGCAACGACGCCGTCAAGGAGCGCCGCCGAGGAACGCACGCAGGTTTCATGAGTCGAGAAAGGCACGCTGCCAAACAAACGAACCGCAACAGCCAGATGACGATGAAACCAATTCCAGCGAAAAGTAAAACTGAATAAAGTTTTCCGATTTGTCCCAATCGGATATCCTGCATTTTCTTGGGTGACGGGCAGTCACGCAATACAAATTTGGTGGGACCAACACACTATATCTCTGAGCTAGTCGCTGCGTTTACGTAGCGATCAAACAGTTAAAAACAGTTCGTTACAATACCGACTTATAAATAATTAGTTAACACAACCTTTCGATAACTACTCCGAAAATTGGTATTTTAAAGTTTGAGCAATTTGGTAACACTGTCAGGGCGGAAGGTTTGCGGACGTTTTAATTTTATCTAACGTTTTAATTTAATCTAAGGAAGGATCTGGCCAATGAGTTAAATCCCCATGGACTACCGCTTCTAAGGATTTTTCTCTGCAGCCTAGCCTTTCGAAGTTTTTTCTTCGCAAGTACTCTAGAGCGAGAATTCGGGCAGATGGCATTTTAGTTTGTCTTCAAATTTTTGTCAAATTACAAATGTAAATAAACCAGCGAACAGCTGTTCAGGGCTGCAGTATGTAGCTGCCTGGCGGGCAATGTACATAATGTAAAATTGATCTACGTTTCACATATAATTTTTTTTGGGTGTGGAAACGGAAACACCATAACAATGTAACAAAATAATTGTTATTTAATTTTGCCACCTGGTTTCGGAGAAAACAGGTTTCGCCTTTTAATTTGCATTTGGAATTCACCCGAATTTCAATTTGTTGCCATTGAGTTTTTCTCCTCAAAACGAGTCAAATAGTTGTTTTTTACGGCATGCATTTGGACGAGTTTTACATGTCAAAGGAACGTTGGACCGTGTCCGTGCTGATAAAACAACTCTATAGCGAGTGGAAAGGGACACCGAATTCTGCGGGTTTTCATCGGAAATGGATGTTTCTCTAACGCGTATTTTCGCATTTTCGTGTTGTCGTGCTTTTTTGATGTTTCATCCCGGCGAGAACTCATCAATTACACCAAACAATGACAAGCATCATCAGCACAAGTGAAGGCGATCTCACCTTCCATATCTGTCAGCGCCATCATATTTTCCAAATTGCTTGTAAAAATATCTGTTAATTGCTCGTGAGAAAAGGGATTGCGTCGCATCCACTCGGCACTTGGCACTTGCAATTTTAACACGGTCGGTGTTTAATTCAATTAAACTGGAATGGAGTGGGGCAAAAAGGCCAAATCTGGTTGGCAGCCGGGGTTAAGATTCTGGTTTTTGCCACTGTTGTTCTTGCTTTTGACACTTTTAATGGGTAGGCATAGCAAAATCATTAATTATGTTTTAAAATTCGAATGGAAAATGCATGTCACTCCTTGAAGTGGCAGGACAATTTAACAGGACTTTAAAGAGCTGAGTGGTACACTGAGGGAAAATGCGGACTAAATTCAAGAACAACAAATTTGAGTTAAGATGGAATATTAGATGTGTATCTTTAAATTAGTATACTACATGACAACTTTGGTAGTAATTCCCTATTAATTTTAACAAAAATTGAGCAAATAAAAAAATCTTAAACTACTATAAGTTCCACTCTTTGACACACTACTGCACAATGCAGTCTGGTTTTTTAATATTCACTTATACCTATTAAAAACTTTGAGAAAATTTTGAGATATGGACAAAAAGAAACCCAATAAAGCGTCGTTCATAGAGAGGTTTAAGCCATGTCACCTTGACTATTCCGAGGAGCGCAAGTGGGAACAAAGTTATTTGAAGGTAACCAAAAACTGTAGTCTTAGGTTATTAAATTCTCTGTAGTCCAAGCGCAAGGAACTGAATTTGGAGGAAGAGTATAAGAGATATCAAGTGCGCCTTATGATCAGTTACCTCAAAGTTATCTATCCCTTGTATATACTAGTTGTCTTGGGCCTTTTAGTGATAAAATGGTCTTACGCCGAGGTGAGAATTCCCAGTTGATCGACTAAGCATTTCTGTAAAATATCATTTGTACAGAATACGCAATTCACATATATCGATTCGATCTGTGAAGGTACATCATTCCTTTTGGTTACTGGATTAATGGGTATCAACTTCTTTGAGAGTTTTGTCATTTTTCGTAATGTAAATTTGATGAGTATTTCATCTAAAAACGATGTGGGTATGAATTACATGCCATTTACATTGGCCATATCGAATTTACGGGAACATGCTTTTTTTTGTGTGTACCTGTATGATATCCGTAGACGTGCTTCACTACCTGGGCTTCAACATGATGGGGATGTTTTTCCGGATCATGAACGACACTGTGGTTCGCGCCTCCTTTCTAGACCACCACCAGTTCATCAAGGAGGAGATGTAGATGCGCCACGCCCTGCGCCAGGAATCAATGCTTTTGGACAGCATTTTGCCGCCCCAGATTGCGAAGCCCATTCATGCCATCCATCATAAAGAGCAAGATATCCCAGTACGAGAACGGCTCCGACCGATTCCACCTGTGTAGCCCCCGCAAGAGGGAAAACTTCATGGCTATCCAGATCCATCCCGATGTCTCCATCCTGTACGCAGATGTGGTGAACTACACCCACTTGACAACGACTCTGACGGTGCAGTGAAGGTCCTGCACGACCTCTTTGGACGATTCGATATGGCTGCCTCCTCCACCTTCAATGTGCAGCGCATCAAGTTCCTGGACGACTGCTACTACTGTGTGTCTGGTTTGACTGAAGCTGTACCCCGATTACGCCAAGATGGCCGTGTCTTTGGGCATTTCCATGATTGCCAACCTCCAGGAGGTGCGGTATGTTTGCCATTGAGTTTAGGATAAGTTATACACTTTGCTTTAGGGAAAACCATTATATGTATACATCTCTGAATCTGTAGACATTTTTCATGCGCCCGCCTCCATCAAAATATTTATACTTCTTGCCTAGACAGACATTTTCAATTGTTGAAAAGATCGTTGTACTTTCCTGAACTAATCCTCCGATCCCTAGGGTTGAGCACTCCATTCAGGCATCCTGTTTGCCGGTGTCATCGGAGAGGCTAAAATGCAATTCGATATATGGGGTAGGCTATTCTCATGGAAGATATTGGAAAACACGTTAATTTTACCACACTATACTGAGCTCTACACAGTTAAATTTAAAATAATATATCAGTGTCGCAAAGACAGAGAAAATTTGTAAAATGGAATGCGTAAAATTCGCAGTATAATGAATAGGGATTTTTTCAGGTCCCGACGTGGAGATCGCTAGTCGTCTGGAGGCAACCGGTAAACCAGACTTTGTGCACGTTAGTGGACGGACTCTAAGTAATTTAAATGCATCCGACTACACCATATTTCCTGGCACTGAAAAGGCCCATAGGGATCCCGTCCTGCAGAAGCATCCGATGAGCACCTACCTTCTTACCGGTGAAGTAAACCGTGATTCAGTCAGATCCGTACAATTGGTGCCCTCCTTTTCTGACTTCGAACTTAGAACTTTGGGACCACCTCGGAAAAGAAAGATTCTCAGTCCAGAATCAATGTCCAATGAGTTGAGTGAGGAGTTAGCAAGATGACAGTTGGTGGCTTTCAGTAAGTCAAGTGTTGGTAATGCAAGAACCCCAGAGCTGCAAGTTCATTCACCCTAGGTCATTGAGCTAATGTTATATACGGTTATCTTGCTATATATACCTTTCTTTATATATCATACAAGTTCATCGCAGATTTCGGCTGCCTTGCTGCCAGCGGAATAGAAATGTAAGTAATGAGAAAGCTCAACGAGAAGTGGGTATGTTTTGTGCGGTGTTCAATTACTCATCTTTGGAATGGAAATATTTGCACCAACCTGACTATATCTTTAAGTACTCAATGCTACTGGCTTGGGCTATTGGAGGGTGCCTGATCTACATTCAAATAGTGAACAGCAAAGTTGACTGCAACAAATGTACAGTGGTCGACCTGATTGTTATGCCTCGCATAGTACAAGAAAGTATGTTGGTGGCAATATGGACATAATGACCTTAAACAGTACAGCAAGCTCAGCTGCTTCGCATTTTACCTGTTCGACATAATTCAGCACAGCTTCGTCCTGTGCTTTACTGTTTATATGCTGATAATGGTATGTATTACATGGTGATCTCCATGATTTTAATGAGTTTCCTACTACGTACTGAAAGGGATTTTTTACACTGAGAAAAAAAAACAGTCTAAAATTAAGAGAAATATTCTTAAATTAAGAACGTTTGGTCATAGGAATGAGTCAAGACCGATTGTTCTTACATTAAGACAGAATGTTCTTAAATGAAGAACACTTATTGTAGACCAAAAAATCTAAAATTAAGAAAAATTGATCTTCATCTAAGAACATATTTTATTAATTTTAGATTTAAATGGTATATAATTAAGACTAAATATTTCAAATTTAAGAGTATGGTAAACGAAAAAGTGATCTTCTTTTAAGATTAAAAATACTTTTTATACCCTTGCAGAGGGTATATTGATTTCAGTCAGAAGTTTGCAACGCAGTGAAGGAGACGTTTCCGACCCTATAAAGTATATATATTCTTAATCAGCATGACTAGACGAGTCGATCTAGCCATGTCCGTCTGTCTGTCCGTCTGTCTGTCCGTCCGTCTGTCCGTCCGTCTGTCCGTCTGTCCGTCTGTCTGTCCGTCCGTCTGTCCGTCCGTCTGTCTGTCCGTCCGTCCGTCTGTCCGTCCGTTTCTACGCAAACTAGTCCCTCAGTTTTGAAGCTATCGAGCTGAAACTTTACCAAAAGTCGTCTTTCTATTGCAGGTAGTATATAAGTCGGAGCTGGCCGACTTATTATATTATTATAGCTCCCATAGGAATAATCGGAAAAATAATTGAAAACTTATGTGTTTTTTGACATATTACCTTATGCTCTTAGAAATATCATTTTTTTAACTGTTCTGAATTTCGAATTAAATTTTAGAAAAATCGGACGACTATATTATATAGCTCCCATAGGAACGATCGGAAAACTCATGGAAAATTAATAGGAACAAAATTATAGCTTTGTTAATTTTTATTGTATTTTCTTCTTCTTTGGAATATAATTTTTTTTTAAATTCGATTAATTAATGTCAAAATACTCCGTAAAATGTTATAATTTTGTTTGTTGCAAATCTAAATTTAACATTTTTGTAATTTCAAATAGAATAGGAACGATCTGCAAGGGTATATAAACTTCGGCTGGCCGAAGTTAGCTTCCTTTCTTGTTTAAGAATACAAATTCATTTATTTATTTCATTACATTGTGAACAATTAGTAAATGAGCGATACATGTCAACTTTTGATCATATTTAGTTGATATTTCAAAAAAAATTTTTGGATAAAAAGCCTTGGTTGCTGACAGGCGGAAGGATATTTTAAATTAAGCTCTTGAAATATTTGAAAGCAAATATTCAAACTATCCAAAAATTAATCAAGTTCGTATAACATTTTTTCAAAGTAAACAAAGAAACTATGAATGCAATAATCAGCTAATCCAACGACCACTTAAAAAGGTCGAACGGTCATACCGACAGAGTAGATTTTGTATATTATTTTTTGCTTTTTTTAATATATATGTCACTGTGAAAGTCAGCCCGTATAATGAAACACTCCTGGGAATCCATAATTGTTGTCGTTTTGATTTGCTTTCCCGACTCGTTCACAAAGCGAGCTGATGGAGGCAGCAAAGTAGTCAGCAATGTTGTATGTAATCCTGAATGTCTATAAAAGATATAAAGCGGTTATATTTATGTGGTAAAATAATACTTGGCAATTTATACTTACTTGGATCTAAAGAACTTTCACCTCTCTTAAATAACTCTTTATACAGCTGCAATATGGGCTTTAAAAGAGTCCCACTTTGCTAAAAGCAAGTGTTTTTTAGACGGGTACATAATGTTGAAATCAATTTCGATCTAAAACAAAGGCAATATTTAAGTATTACATATTTTATATATCGGAGAACTGACATTTTCAGTATTATTCATTTTGATTCGCGAAGTGAGTCCCGATCGCGGCAAGAGTTCAAATCGAAGTGTCCGTGCAACGAGAGCGCTTCTCCCTTTATGCTCATCTTCCCTCTCGCTCAATTCCTTTCTTGCTCTTGCGCAACCGGGCCACACTCGACGGTTATGCCAATTCAAACGATCTGGCAACTCCGTCTCGCTAATACTCCGCTCTCGCTCTCAAGAGAGAACTAATACTTTGTATTCGCCTTCTAGGAAAAGGTCGCCTTCTAGGAATTATGGAATCAGCTTTGATACCCGCCAAATAAGACAACGGTTTCTATAATTTAAATAATTCCAAGAACTGCGACACGGCCTTCCTGACAGACACACGTCCTCGTGTATGATCAACCCAAACATCAACCCAATAAGCATTACTAATAATAATAAGCATCGAAGTGCTACGCTTTTCACTCATTTATTAACAGAAACTTCAACTTAACTTATTCGAATTATTCACTTTCAAGGGTACATTCAAAACATTCTTTGTTGATAACTTTTTGATCATGTCGTTTTTCACATTTTTATACCCGTTACTCGTAGAGTAAAAGGGTATATTAGATTCGTGCAAAAGTATGTAACAGGTAGAAGGAAGCGTTTCCGACCATATAAAGTATATATATTCTTGATCAGGATCACTAGCCGAGTCGATCTAGCCATGTCCGTCTGTCCGTCTGTCCGTCTGTCCGTCCGTCTGTCCGTCCGTCCGTCTGTATGAACGCTGAGATCTCGGAAACTATAAAAGCTAGAAGATTGAGATTTGGCATGCAGATTCTAGGGGTTAATACGCAGCGCAAGTTTTTCACGCCGATGTGCCACGCCCCCTCTAACGCCCACAAACCGCGAAAAACTGTGGACCCGTCTGTATGAACGCTGAGATCTCGGAAACTATAAAAGCTAGAAGATTGAGATTTGGCATGCAGATTCTAGGGGTTAATACGCAGGCAAGTTTTTCACGCCGATGTGCCACGCCTCCTCTAACGCCCACAAACCGCGAAAAACTGTGGCACCCACAGTTTTGAAGCTAGATTAACGGGAAAAGGAATGTGTATTCGTTTCTTCAATACATATTGGTAGACCAAAGTGGGAAACCCCCCTCCCCCCTAACGCCCACAAACCGCTAAAAACCTTGGCACCCGTCTGTATGAACGCTGAGATTTCGGAAACTATAAAAGCTAGAAGATTGAGATTTGGCATGCAGATTCTAGGGGTTAATACGCAGCGCAAGTTTTTCACGCCGATATGCCACGCCCCCTCTAACGCCCACAAACCGCGAAAAACTGTGGCACCCACAGTTTTGAAGCTATATTAACGGGAAAAGCAATGTGTATTCGTTTCATCAATACATATTGATAGACCAAAGTTGGAAACCCCCCCCCCCCCTAACGCCCACAAACCGCGAAAAGCTGTGGCGCCCATAGTTTTAAAGCTAGAGCAAAAGTCTAAACGCAATTTTGTTTGGGTTATTAACGCCTACCGAAATGTAGAAGAAATTTTTTTAATTTTTTGAAGCGGCTGCTTGGTTTGCCCTGCTTGAGACTGCTGACTTTAGCTGAGTAACGGGTATTTGATAGTCGAGGCACTCGACTATAGCGTTCCCTCTTGTTTTTTCTTACTTTCCAATAGGACTTTTAAAAACTAACTCGTCCTCCTGACTCCCGCCATGCATCAACAGAGTATCATGGTGCAGCCTCACATAAGCTCCCGCCAAGCATCCACACAGGATCATGGTGCAGCATTACACAGACTCCCGCCGTACATCCACACAGGACCTCGGTGCAGCCTTACATACAACATTCTTACAATTCATTTTGTCCACTTTGGGTCTGAACATCTTCAACAATTGCATTATCAAATTCTTCATCAATCTCTGCCAGTACTTCTATATTCGGCAAGGACCGCAGGTGTTCATGTGCATACTTATATTGACGCTTACTTGTTAGAGACTTCAACTTATATCGGTAACCCTCTAAAACTTCAATTATTTCAAAGGGACCCTTAAATTTCGGATCGAGTTTTGTTTGGTTTCTCTCTTCATTTCTTATTAAAACATAGTCACCGACCTGGTGCTTTACAATTGTAGCCTTTGTTTTATCGAACCTTTTTTTGTCATACTGTGCGTTACGATCAATATTTTCCTTGGCCTGCACCCTAACTTTATCTCTGTCTACTACTTCCTCATCTTCAGTGATGGGCAACAAACCAAATGGTCTACCCTCCCTGCCGATCATCAACTCCAAGGGGCTTATTTTGGTCACTCGATTTGCTGTGAACAGTACGGCTAATTGGACTTCTAGTAGCGCGTCTTGCCAGGACCGTTGACTTGTTTCGACTGCAGTTAGCATAGTTTTAAGTGTCCCCATAACTCGCTCAACCTGCCCGTTAGCTCGACTGGCACCTGGAGCAATTAAATGAAGATCAATCTTTTGCGAAGTACAAAACTCTCGGAACCCTGAACTGGCGAAAGACCTACCCTGATCGGCAATTACACGCATAGGCAAACCAAACAACGACACAACAGTTTTCAAGGCCATTATACAGTTTCCTGTGTCTAAGTTCAACGTATGATGCAAGTATACGAATTTTGTAAAAGCATCTATAATAACAATTACGTATTCTTTTTGATCGTTCTTGCCGCTTAGCTTTCCTGTAATGTCGATGTGCAAAGTATGCCAGGGAATAGCAACTTTTGGAATTGGATGGAGCTCTGCTTGTACTTTTCCTTTTGGCGCCTTTGATAGTTTGCAAGTAATACAATTTTCCACAAAACGCCTTACATATTTTGACATATTGGCGAACCAATAGTGCGCATATACTTTGTCTAATGTCTTTTCCCAACCTAAGTGCATTACAGCTTCGTGTACATGGTTTATTACAGCCCATCTGTAAGCTCTGGGTATTACGGTTAAGCAACGTGTTCTACCGTTTCGTTGAATTTTTCGATGAAGCATGCCCCTCCTCAACTCGTAAGTTTTAAGTAGTTCTTCCTCCAACTCATCATTTTGTAATTTTTCAATTATTTCCGATACTTCTAAGCCGCGTTGCTGCTCAGCAAGTAACCAATTGTCAGAAACCTCAGTCAGATTAACCCTCTTTTCAACTACCTTTTCTAATTGTATGTTCTTTTCAGCGGGAAGTGGATTACGGCTTAAAAAATCAGCATGTGCCATTCTCTCCCCTTTCCTATACTCAATGCGAAATTGGAAGGCTTGCAAGTACCCCCACCACCGATGTACCCTAGGTGTCAATGTTGCTTTAGAACGACTTGCCCTTAATGAATCGCAGTCTGTAAAGATGATAAATTCTAGACCTTGTAAATAATGCCTAAAGTGCTTTACTGCATTTACAACAGCAAGGGTTTCTAATTCGTACGAATGATATTTTGACTCCACTGGCGTTGTACATTTGCTAAAGTACTCGATGACATGCGGCTTCTTGTCTATCCTGTGTAACAAAATGGCCCCGTAACCAATCATACTTGCATCTGTGTGCAACTCTACGGGGTGTTTGGGATCAAAAATAGTCAATACTGGTGAACTAGTTAAAATTGCTATTACTTTCTGTCTCAGTGTTTCATGTTCGCTTCGCCAAGCCAATTCCTTGCATTTTTGGGAAGTTAATAGAAACAATGGTTTTAACATTTCTGAGAATTTTGGCACAAATTGGCGAAAGTAGGAAGCTAAGCCGATAAATTGCCTTAACTGAGGTACCGTTTGCGGAGGAGGTAGTTCTACAAGAGCTTTTATTTTTCGGCTGTTTGGTCGAATTTCATAGCCTAAATAGTCAATTTGCTGAGTCAGGAACGTACACTTGTTTATACTAAAGGAGAAACCTGCTTCCATTAAGATTTGAAGAACTTGATCTAGTCTTTCTATTGCCTGTTCTTTTGTTTCTGCGGCTATCAAAACGTCATCAATGTAAACGATGACAAATGAATGGGCTAGCGCTCCCAACGCCTTCATTATGGCGCGTTGAAATACAGATGGCGCGTTTTTTAGCCCAAACGGCATTGCGAGGAATTCATACTGCCCCTCGGGCGTTACAAATGCCGTACGTTCGATCGATTCAGGGCTAATTGGAATTTGATAAAAGCCACTCGCCATATCTAAACATGAAAAGAACATGGCTCCCCGCATACGAGCTATTTGATCAGAAATGAGTGGTAAAGGATATTTATCCGCCACGGTATTTGAGTTTAATTCCCTGTAGTCAACGCATAAGCGATCTGTACCATTCTTCTTTTTGACCAGCATCATCGGGCTAGCAAAGGGGGAACTACTCGGGCGTATAACTTTGGCGGACAACAATTCGTCTATCATTCGTCTTACATTGGCCTTTTCTTCTTCACCTAGCCTATATGGGCGACGCTGAACAGTTTTATGCGGATCGCTAAGACGTATACTAAGTAGACCTGTTGTTACTCGTGTGTGTGGAATGCCTTCAATAAACGACTTAGAATATTTTCCCAATATTTCGGTTAATCTTTCTTTTTCTAACCCATTTAAATCATTATTGAAATTGAATCGATTTACCAAACTTGAATCGTACGACAGCGCTTGCACAATTTTTGATTTATAAATTTCGAATTTATTTGCTTCGATTACAACACCAAAGCCTTGACTTAAAATATCTCGCCCAATTAGAATATCAAAATTAAGAAACTTATCCAATATAACATGAAGCATTATTTCTACAAAATTTTCGTTAATATTAACATTACAGAGGATCTGCGTTGTACTCCATACAGGCTCACATCCAATACCCCTTAAAACCACTGAGTTAGATAGACGTTTTCCTTGTAACTTCGCCGCTACGCTTTCCAAATTGTTTAAGAATGCCTTTAGGTTCTATGACCACTAAGTTCACACGTTTCCCAGTGTCGACTTCTTGTTGGTTGTGACGATTCTTTGGGCAATCCGAAGCGTAATGTCCCAGCTCCCCGCACTTGAAACATGTCCTGTTGTTGTGTGGACGAGGCTTTTGTCCTGAAGCTACGCTGGTCCGGTTTCGGTCTTCATTTCGCCGTTTTAGACAGTCGGCGATTTTATGCCCAATTCGCCCACAGTGATGGCACTTAACTTGAGATGGCATCTTCATCTTCTTCCTATCGACTTCGTGGCCACCCACAGATTCGCTTCGCCTCGCATACACATGTGCCTTTAGTTGTTGTTGTAGATCGTTACGGGTTTTAACGGTACCCGTAAACATCGATTTCAAAAGGCGAGGATCCAAGTTGGAAAGGTGTGTCAAAACGATGGACACGACGAGTTCTTCCAATTCTATAGATTTGAATTTAGACATAAGAGACGTCACAAGGCGGCTACCGTATTCAGGAATATTCTCTCCTGGGTTAGGACGCCCATTCAAAATGTTCATCAAAGTTGCAGCCGGGGTCTCAATTCCGACAAATCGTTGCACGAACAATTCCTGGAACTGCGGCCAGGTCATGCCACTGAAACAAATTTGCGCTAACCACTGTGACGCACTTCCTAGCATAGCTTTGCTTAGGGCCATGACAAGAGCACTTCCTGTGAGCATGTGCTCAGCGAAAATCAATTCGACGGTATTACACCACGCACTTGCATCAGCGCCCGCACTATCAGGATCGAATTTTGGCAACATTATTGAAGTATTTTTCACTTCCGATACCGGCCCGCTTGTTGTGTTCATTTTTTTCACAAGTTCCATCAACGCACGATTTTGAGCCTCCAATGCAGCCATAACACTTGCACTGTCTTGGGGCAGGGCCGATCCCACTTCTGATATCGGAGAACTGACATTTTCAGTATTATTCATTTTGATTCGCGAAGTGAGTCCCGATCGCGGCAAGAGTTCAAATCGAAGTGTCCGTGCAACGAGAGCGCTTCTCCCTTTATGCTCATCTTCCTTCTCGCTCAATTCATTTCTTGCTCTTGCGCAACCGGGCCACACTCGACGGTTATGCCAATTCAAACGATCTGGCAACTCCGTCTCGCTAATACTCCGCTCTCGCTCTCAAGAGAGAACTAATACTTTGAATTCGCCTTCTAGGAAAAGGTCGCCTTCTAGGAAAAGGTCGCCTTCTAGGAATTATGGAATCAGCTTTGATACCCGCCAAATAAGACAACGGTTTCTATAATTTAAATAATTCCAAGAACTGCGACATATATAAAAAAAACATCTTTTCGTTTATTTGGTTATCTCTGCCGCTGCGCACCCAGAGTTTCGACGCTGTAAAGCAGAAAAACGTGAGCGTCAAAACGCTGGCAGCATAGCCCATGGGTCGGGAGCGCTACTTCTGCTGGACACCACTGGTTTATATGTTTTTCTTACCAATCAAGTATTGCATTAAATGTTCCACACCGAGTTTTTGTATTAAATTGGTTAGCTTTAATTTGTCAGTGTCCTCGGGTACGGGCTGACATAACTATATGGCCTCAAATGTTGAGCACGTTATCGGGTCAACTATATTCTTTTGATCCTTCACCTCCTCAATGTTTTCATCAGCATCCGAATCCGAAAGGATTATACGCTTTTTTTTTTTAGCCGGCATTTCAAAACGCACTGCTCTTTTACCCATTTTTTGGATTTCACAACCAATAAGCCAATCATGCACGCGAACAATTGGGAATGGTTCAGTGTGACCATTCCGCTAAATCTTCGATATCTATTAAGAAATCGAATTTAAAAATATTACTAGTTTGAAGCAAATGAAAAAAGGAATTTTTTAATTAATATTTAATTACTATTGGTTTATTAGTGTATTCTTTTTATTGAAGCGCATTACTAGTATATTAATAGGATCCGATATTCGATATTATTATCGATAATTTTCTGTTTAATTTGTATTATTGTACCCACATACGCAACGAAAACATTAAAGAAGGAAACAATAAACAAGCTTGGTATCAACGAAATTTAAGAAAGAGAGACGATACTTGCCAGCATAGAAATTCGGAATTTAAAGGTACGCTCAATTTCTGCGCACGGTACGCAAGAAATCATGTAAAGTCGCTATTACTCGTAGAGTAAAAGGGTATATTAGATTCGTACAAAAGTATGTATGTAACAGGTAGAAGGAAGCGTTTCCGACCATATAAAGTATATATATTCTTGATCAGGATCACTAGCCGAGTCGATCTAGCCATGTCCGTCTGTCCGTCTGTCCGTCTGCCCGTCTGTCCGTCTGTCCGTGTGTCCGTCCATCCGTCCATCCGTCCGTCTGTATGAACGCTGAGATCTCGGAAACTATAAAAGCTAGAAGATTGAGATTCAAGGGGTTAATACGCAGCGCAAGTTTTTCACGCCGATGTGCCACGCCTCCTCTAACGCTCACAAGCCGCGAAAAACTGTGGCACCCACAGTTTTGAAGCTAGATTAACGGGAAAAGGAATGTGTATTCGTTTCTTTAATACATATTGATTGACCAAAATGATCAAAAAAAAACTAAAACTAGTCGAGTGCCTCGACTATCAAATACCCGTTACTCAGCTAAAGTCAGCAGTCTCAAGCAGGGCAAACCAAGCAGCCGCTTCAAAAAATTAAAAAAAATTATTCTACATTTCGGTAGGCGTTTATAACCCAAACAAAATGGCGTTTACACTTTTGCTCTAGCTTCAAAACTGTGGGTGCCACAGTTTTTCGCGGTTTGCGGGCGTTAGGGGGGAGAGGGGGTGGTTTATTTTGGCCAATCCATAGGTATTGAAGAAACGAATACACATTCCTTTTCCCGTTAATCTAGCTGCAAAACTGTGGGTGCCACAGTTTTTCGCTGTTTGTGGGCGTTAGAGGAGGCGTGGCACATCGGCGAGAAAAACTTGCCTGCGTATTAACCCCTAGAATCTGCATGCCAAATCTCAATCTTCTAGCTTTTATAGTTTCCGAGATCTCAGCGTTCATACAGACGGGTTCCACAGTTTTTCGCGGTTTGTGGGCGTTAGAGGGGGCGTGGCACATCGGCGTGAAAAACTTGCGCTGCGTATTAACCCCTAGAATCTGCATGCCAAATCTCAATCTTCTAGCTTTTATAGTTTCCGAGATCTCAGCGTTCATACAGACGGACGGACAGACGGACATGGCTAGATCGACTCGGCTAGTGATCCTGATCAAGAATATATATACTTTATATGGTCGGAAACGCTTCCTTCTACCTGTTACATACTTTTGCACGAATCTAATATACCCTTTTACTCTACGAGTAACGGGTATAAAAACTAAAAACAAATAGATCTGAAAATGTTACGTTAAAAATTCAGACCGAGTTACCCGACTGTCCCATTCACTAATATCCTTAGGAATCCAGACATGTCTAAGCTTCCTATCATTTTTCTTATAGCTCATTTATGACACTCTCCTTTTTATTTTTCGAAAACGCCCAGTTCAAATGTGATCAAAGCCAGTACTAGTTGGATATCATAGAGAACAAGCTCTATCACTATGATGTGAATAGGTATTCGTGCTTTAATCCGTGGGTCGTCACGAACATGATTTCCCTGATCTTTGGCATGAGCTTTGCGCGCATACTGTTCGCCCTCAAGATATGCGTTAGTTGCTGCGAAGGAAGACAATGGGTGACTTCAATACTGCACTTTACAGGCTCAACGTGGACTTGCCAAATAAGCAAAAGGGTGCTGATGTTACAAACCAATCAATTATAATTCTGCTTGAGAACATTCTTTCCTCTCATGTTGGTCGGTTTCTCCTGAATACAATGCGAGTTTATCAAAAATTAGCTTTGCTTTCTTTTCCACAGTCGACCTCTATCTCGACTCTTTAGCAAAACACGAACTCTACTATGAAAATTATGAAAAGGTATCGGTCATGTTTACTACGTTAATGAATTTTGAAATGGATTTGTACAGTCTAAGAGTGCTGAATGACATCATAACTGAGTTCGATAAGCTGGTTGGTTTATGCATTTTAATTTTTCTTTGTACTTAATATATTTCTTCCAATGGCAGTTATCGTCCTACAGGGAATATTACGTAGTTGAGAAGATCAAGGTGGTAGGCTGCACCTATATGGCAGCGTGTGGATTGGACTTTAGCCTGACCTCAAACTTTCAAAGCGAAACATTTGAAAACGAAGGTAAGTTCTGATTCGATATGGGTTTTATTCTCATGTAAGCAAAAAATCATACAATCTTTATTTTAGATCAGCAGGTGCGCATTCACAAAGATTCAAAAGGGACTGATTCAAACCATGATGAGGTGGCCTTCATAATGACAACGTTCGCTTTGGACCTCATGCGAATCGTCTCGGTGTGCAACAAGGCGTACTCGGCTCGGCTCTTTAATCGGGCCTTATCAAACGGGGAGATCTGCATTGGCATCTCCACCGACATGGTGGGCGCCTCTCAGCCGCACTACGACATCTGGGGCAATGCGGTCAACATGGCCTCTCGCATGCAATCGACGGGCTTGCCCGGATACATCCAGGTGACGGAGGAGTCCGCCAAAATACTCGAGGAGTTCGACATTCTGTGCACCTACCGCGGCATGAACTTTGCGAAGAGCCGTGGTCAAATACTCACCTACTTTGTAGGCATCGATGAAAACCTAAGATTAATTTCCACGAAACTGGACCAACGCGGTTTACAGTTATGTCATCTCTGGATCCAGGCGAATTTAGCATTCATTTAACGGTTGAAGAAAATAATAACGAATAATTTTTGATGTATTCTTTGAAACCAACTGTATAAGCCATTATATTACTTGCACTCACTCACTGGCAGTTATTGGAACTGAAAAAGTAATAACATATTAAATGTTTATTTTCGTGATGTACAATTAAAATCACTTTTATCAGGAAAAGAAAAGCCCACTCAGATATCCTGGAAAGTATGTCCTGAACTCGAAGCGCTATTAATTTCACTGATATTATCCACAACATTTAGGGTAGAATAGGTGTCCTGCAACGATATAACCGTACTGCGCTCTACATGACTGGGAGCTCGTCTTGGCTCCGTAGTGATGAAGTTAAGGTTTTCATCAATTCCCACTAAAAAGGTAGGGATTTCGCCACGCCCCTTTACAAAAGTCAATCCGCGATATTGGCAGACAATACCGAACTCCTCCAGGATTTTGGCAGACTCCTCCGTCACTTGGATGTTGCCCGGCAAACCCGTCGTCTCCATTCGCGAGGCCATGTTGACCGGATTGCCCCAAATGTCGTAGTGCGGCTGCGAAGCGCCCACTATGCCGGCCATAACCTCGCCGCTGGAAATGCCGATGGCTATTGATCCGTCCGTAATGTTCCTGTCACTCGGAATACTTTGGTACGCTTTGTTACATTTGGCCAGCGTGCGCATCATGTCCAGTGCATATGAGACCATCACGAATACAACTTCTTCTCTTTCCTTTTCGTCCTGCGTGAAAATCAGTTCTTGCTTAATCCTTCCGCGGTTCTCTGAAACGCAACAGATAATTATTATGTTTTAATAGTTATGCACAGGCAAAACACTTACCAGTTGGGTTCAATTCATTGTTTTTCACGGTTGCACTAGTGGAGCCCGCAAAGTTCAGGTCCAGCCCACATGCTGCCATATATGTGCATCCGACGATTTTGATTTTCTCAACCGAATAGTACTCCTTGTAGAACAGCAACTATATTTGGGCATTGAAATTAAAATACTTTTAGAACTAAGCAAAACAATTGTAATATTATAATAAATGTAATTATTCAGGACTGGCTTATATCTGCATTATTTTATTTAATAGTGAGAATTTACCTTGAAGCATTAGAAAGTTGGGTAAACCTTCTAAGCAAATAAATAAAATATTCGGGACGAAAAGAAAAATGCTGAGAGGACAACTTTGTGACTTTTTACCTACCAACATATCGAATTCGGCAATAATTTCGTTCAGTACCCGCAGCGTTCTAAGATCCATTTCAAAATTTATCAACATGGCAAACATGACGGATACCATTTGATAATTTTCATAGTAAAGTTCGTGCTTGGCTATCGTATTTATGTAGACGTCGACTGCAGAATAGTGAAGTCAAATTAATAAAATTAGAGTTTTTACAACAGCCCAAAACTAACCGATATGAGAGGGAAGTATGTTGTTGAGGATAATTATGATCGAGTGATTGGTTAAATTGGCGTCAGCTTCCTTTTTTCTCAAATCAACGCGCCAGCTAAAAAAGACCGTGTTAGTGCATAGATATATTTCCTTTTCGATTTTCCGAACTAACTGGAAGTTTATTTTGTTAGTGAACTCAATTTGGCGCTCCTTCACAAGCATAGTTAGCAGAGTGATGCAAATTAGCAGAGCATGTGCGTACTCGGCGGGAAAACTGGGATTTGTCGTCACGCTGTGGTGGAAAACGAATTCAAATTGGAAGAAAATCATCACCAAATAGGCGATTGTCTCTAAAATGGCCACTGTAGTCTTCAATGCGAGTGATATGTGGGCGAATGTGAAGGTCAAGCAAATCATCAGTGAGAACATGTTGGTGGTAACCCAGGGTTGAAAGCATATCTTTGATTCCTGCTCATAGTGAAAGAGCCTTTCCTCGATATAGGCCATCTCGAACTCTTCGCGATTGCAAGTCATCTGATTCAAAGGTCAACCGTAAATTGATGTTCTCCATTTCGATCGCTTTGTATACTCACCACAATAAGACACATCACGGAGAAAGTCGATATCACTAGGAAGAGGTATATGCACATGCGAATGATCATACTGCCCAGGATTTTCTCGTGGACGCGAAATATAATGCAGCTGATCCAGCTGTAGTTGTGGGGCGTGTTGCCAAACCTCGTCCAGCAAATCTTCTTGTACCACGCAATGAAGGTCAAAATAGTCTGTACAGTAGTCACAATAGCGGGCAAAATCATGCACATGGGGCATATCATTTTAGTGTCCAGCACTTGAATGTAAACCAGGCCGTATCCAACGAACAAAGCTAGGAGCATGCTGTACTTGAACATGTAGTCGGTTTGCTTAAGGTATGCACTCTCCAGAGTGCGATCACGGTATTGCAGGCATATGTTTAATTGGTTATACAACGGGATATTTACACCTTCTTTTTGTTGATATATGCCGTATAAGGTTTTGGGGCTGTGTGACAAAAGGGTGAAATTATACATTTAATTAAATTCATTTATGCAATAGTCTTTAAGCGTTGGACTTTGTGCATTACAAAAATTAAGAGTTAAGGTATTTATTTTATTTGCCAGAATAACTGCACCCAGAGAAATGTGGGACCATTTTTTAGGTAACGTATGACCTAAAAAATTGTAATAGACTAAAATTTCAGATTTAGGTAATTGGTTACCTGAAAATATTAGCATTTGGTTTACGTTCCTACTTTTTAGGTAAAGCTAAAATGATTTTTATAGGCCATAAGATTTTATAGGTCCATAAGACCTAAAACTTAGGAATAGTTTAAAGTTGATTTTTACTCACAATTTAATACAAATATTGGTTGGTAATATTGATAAACAAATTATTCGTTTTTTAGGGCTAGTACCACAACCCAACAAAAATTCTTGACTTATTTTTCATATGAAGTTTTTTGTTTTGGACCACTTTTTGTTGGGTTGTGTACTAGCCCTTAACAGGGACCGAAAATAACAGTTATTTTATTTAAAAGTCCTTTAAAATAAAATATGAAGAAAAATAGGTAGAAATTTTCTAAAAACGCAGAATTGTTTATTTTAATGCAATCTGTTGATTCATGCAATAAACTTTTATCGTGGGACTTTTATATATCCCTCAACAAATAACAGTTATTCAAAGACTTTTATTTTACTTGTCAGACAATAACAGTTATCGAAAGACTTTTATTATAAAAGTCCTGACTGATACATTTGAAAGACTTTTAAAATATCAAGCAGTCAGTGACTTTTATTTTCGTGATTTATATTTTCAGAACTTTTGTATGTTAAAAGTGCGATCGTCACTAGTTTTTTACCTCGTTAAGAGGTGTTTTTGTTTGATCAAATATAGCGGAAAATTCTGATGAAGAAGAGGAAAACCATATTCGCAATTCTATCAATGAAATAGTTACATATAACCCAAAACATATCGACACTGCTAAAAATATTATGGACTATTGGGAAGAGAAGAATCAGATATACCCAAATTTATACGGTTTGGCAAAGGTTATAAATGGTGTTCCTGCCACACAAGTCAGTGTAGAACGGGCATTTTCACCTTTGAAACTTATATTGACCGATTTAAGATCAAATTTGTCTTCAGAAACACTGAAAAAACTTTCAATTTTGAAATTAAATACAAATTAATAAACTAACGCTGAACTAATTGGTTTTATTTTTTTTCTTGGATTATTAAGCGAGATATTTCAAAAAGACTTATTTAAATGCTTAAAAATAAAATTCTATTAGAGACTTTTTCAAAAAGTGAAAGTCTCGGACTGCTATTTATTTTTGACTTTTATTTTAAAAGTCTTTTGATAACAGTTATTCTGTGTGACATATATAAAAGTCTTTTCATAACATGTATTTTGTGACAGATAAATAAAAGTCAGGAGAATAACTGTTACCCGATGACTGTTACAGTCCCTGTTTTTTAAGTTTAATACTACAAAATATTATTAGACTTAAAAGGCTTAAACTACACAAAAAACATGTTCCCGTAAATTCGATATGGCCATGTAAATGTCAGGTAATTCATGCCCACATCGTTTTTACATGAAATACTCATCAAATTTACATTATTAAGGTCATTTTGCCGAATTTTCTCTCTCGGAGACTCTCTCACTTCGAAAAAGAGAGCAATACGCCATATGGGAAGCCAAATTACGTGAGTTGAAACGAGAAAGACAGATTCGAAATTTGAACTGACGTATTTCGAAAATGATGTTTACATTTCGACCATGTTAATTTTACAGAAGCCCATATCAAGTTAAAATTGATCTTAAATAATGTAAAATTTACCTACGTTTTGTATCGAAATTTTTTTGGGTGTAGTGATGGAAAAGTTTCAATATATAAAATCAATACCAACGTGGACTATTTTCCTAATTTTGAGGTAACATAATAGCGCATTATTCTAAAAATAGAATTCGCTTGTGCCCTTAGAAGCAGGCTTTGGTTTTGCCGCAGGGCCTATAATAATAGTTCCGTAGACCAGAGGCTAGCCTATTGGACTCTCGCGCAGAAGACCGGGGATCGATTCCCACCAAGGATTTAATGTTTTTGATTGTTTTTTCAGAAAGATAAAATGTTTACTTATCCGAATATACAATATAAACAATTAAAATAAACCAATATGTCACTATCATTAATAAAAATTTTAACTGTTTTGAAAATACCTCATATTTATGTAATTCTGACCTAAAAATCTAGTCCACTAGCCATTTTTTTAGTTAACGATTACCAAAAATTGATCCAAGACAGCGTACAAAATATAGTCCACATGACCAACATTTTAGGTAATGCATGGCCTTGGCGCATTTTGCTGGCCATATTTCCTAAAATATTAGGTAATTGGTCCATTTGTTTTCTGAGTGTGGTATACAAATTGATTCAAAATGATAAGATTGATTAAGCAATCACATATCAGTATGATAAGATTTCGTTGCATAGGAATCCCTAGAATCTGTATTTCGAGTCCCAACTCTCTCCCTACAGACGGACCCACAGCGGACAGACATGGCTAGATCGCCTTGGCTAATTAACACAACACTTATGAAATGTAAACTTCCTGATTATTTTTGGGTGTTAAAGTTGCAGGCGCCCCAGTTTTACAGCGTTGGAGTGGACTTGACCCCTTGATGAAACACGCTTACGCTGTCCAGCATATTTTGGTTTTACTTACTTGAATGCACTGACCGGCATTTTCCGGAACTCTTCTCGCAACTCAGCGTAGAAGACTTCTTTTAAGCTTTCAATAGTACTACTATGTCTTTGTCTTGCTCCTAAGTCAAAAAGAGAGAGAGCGTGAAGTTCACCGAGGTTCCCGTCACTCTCTTCGTTATCCGTCTGCAAGTCTTCTCGAATTATGTATGTAGGTATGCGGTATTTACTCAGAAGGGGATGATTCTTTGCCTTTTCAGGACCATCTTCAATAACATATCGCTGTTCGCTAAGATTATTTAAGGTTGAACCACTAATGTGCACGAATCCCGGAACCCCGGTGGACTCGAGAACATTGGCAATCGTCACGTCCACTCCTAGAAAATGTTGGGAAATAACGGTTACGATCAGGAGGTTGATGAGGATCATCTGTCTAACCCCAAATATCGAACTGCAGCTTGGCTTCGCCGATGACTCCAGCGAAAATATTCCCCGAATGAACTCCAATACGCATATTTACGTCCAAGCCTTGGATGTCACTGGAAATTATGAGTAAGAAAGGAATTACAAAATCACAAATTAATAGTCCCACAATGAAACCCTTTAAAGTTAAGAACACGACATTGCATTATGTTCTTCATACCTGACCTTTTTTGATAAGGTCTTAAGTGTTAGTTTTGCTAGTTGCATATGTATTAACCTGTTCTTAAAAGATATTTTTATTACATCGATGGATGCGATAAATATAAATTCGTTACGAATTTCCAAATAAATATGCGTTCTCCAAAAAGTTTCCCAATGCAATCGGATTCTACGATATTACCCCTCATATTAAGCGTATTTACGGCACGCTGCAATAGAAAACAACCGTAAAGGGAAATAGGCTAGAATAGTTTGCTAAGGGATGAATGAGACTTTTTAAGAAAGCATTCAATCACGTGTGTAATCATTTTTCGTCACAAATGTTGATATCAGACTGATGACACGCTGCACAAATAACAATATATAGCGACTTAATAACGACTTACCGTACTTCCATAATTTCGTTGATCATCAAAAGCCCAAGAGACACACAGTTGTTCGCATGGTCGGGATCAGGATCTGTCAACCCCGCCACACAGTAGTAACAGTCGCCCAGGAACTTGATGCGCTGCACTTTGAAGCGCAAGGCAGCCAAATCGAATCTGCCGTAGAGGTCGTGCAGAACCTTCACCAACCTCTCCACCGTCAGTGTTG
The DNA here is from genome assembly GCA_037075245.1 of Drosophila mimetica. NCBI lineage: Eukaryota > Metazoa > Arthropoda > Insecta > Diptera > Drosophilidae > Drosophila > Drosophila mimetica. Next base: position 26,652,731 of record JBAMCH010000007.1, on the reverse strand, counting down.
TAGTCAAATGCGTGTAGTTCACCACATCAGCGTAAAGGATGGATACATCGGGGTGGATCTGGATAGCCATGGCGCGCTCTAAGGCACTAACGGAACGAATGCCGACGCCTCGCTTTGTCATGACAATGCGGTTCTGAATCTCCTTCTGCAGGGGCTCCGAGATCTGCGGCGGCAATATGGAGTCCAGCAGTTGCTTCTCCTCGAGCCGGGCGTTGCGAAGCCAGAGCTCTTCCTTAATGTACTGGTGGCGGTCCAGGAAAGAGGAGCGCACCACCGTGTCGTTTATCACGCGGTAGAATATGCCCACCAGATTGAGGCACAGATAGTGGACCAAGTCCACTGCCATTCCGCCGTCGGTAAACAGTTCGGATATGAATTGGGTGAATCCTTGTGCTAGGAATTGCATGTAATATATGATGTACAGGGTGGACACCAGCAGAGCCAACAATACTGCCCCGCTCATGAAGTGGATAGGCAGGAACATGTACACCATGTATACTATGTAGGTGTCGTAGAATGACCCCAACTGCCAGTTGTGGGCGTAGTGGTGGTAAATAGATTCAGTTAAATCTAAAAGCAATTATTCAGATGCGGCATCATTCAATTAATATGGTATTGTATATAAACCCTTACCAGAGAACACCAAAGTCAGGGAGGCAAACATGGAACTGCCAAACATATACCACGTATGTTTTGCAATAAAGCCGTCACAAAAGTTAATGCTCAGTACGAGTAAGTGTACCGTAAAACATCCTATAGTAAGGGCCACATCAAAATAGATAATTGATAGGCGCTTAAAAATAGAATAATATAACAATGAAAATTAAACATTGACCTCCGCAGTAAATAGTCAATATTATTATACCCGTTACTCGTAGAGTTCCTGTCCGTGTAAACGCTGAGATCTCGGAAACTATAAGAGCTAGAGGGTAGAGGTTTTGAATTTAGAGACCTTAGCATCCCATTCAGCGCAGCGAATTTCAGAGAGCTCAGCGCTCACACGGACAAATGGAAGCTAGGGGTAAAGAAAAACACTTAGCAAAACGGTGAGAAAAAATGTCCCAAGCGACATGTCCCGAGAAACTATTGAAACTATATAAAAAACACGGATTAACATTTTTGAGCAAAACCAAAAACCAATTTTCAGCTCAATTATTGAACTACAATTAAAAATAAATCGCATGAAAATATTCCGGACGGAAATATCGGGCTTCGCTAAAATCTGGGGTTGAATGACTCCCGCAAACCCCACTTATATTTTTGTCCCGAGCGAGTACGACCGTTTTTTAAAGATAGCTTGAAAACTAAAAGTCGGAAAAAATAAAGATTATTGCACAAAATAGAGATTGGGAAGAATGAAGAGTAAAGTGAAGTAATATAATTTTTTTCTATTTTTTTTAGCTTCAAAAGTATGCAAATGCCCAATGTCACTGGGAACTGCAGTCCACGTAGTGACGAAGTGCGAAGGAAAGTGTGCGAAGGCAACTACCATATATAGCCGCTGAATTAAAATATGCTGTGATAGTCTGATCATAGCGAGTGATACACCAATTTAAAGAATTGCACACCAAGACCTCAAAAAAATCAATTGGATCGAGAGAAAAAGAGGTGAAAGCGAAAATGTAGGCTTTGTTTTCTTTTCTAAGTATTTTGTCAATACGTATCGATTGATATAAAAAAAATGTTTTTCATGCCCACTCTAAAACCTAGAAATGTAGCGCCCACATTTATTCCTTACATATCCTATGGTTCCACCATCTTCCGATACAGTTCTTTTTTGTTTATATGTATAATCATCTCATGCAAAATATCAGCATTGCAGGTAACTTACTTCAATGGTGGTTAACAGCAGAGTACAGTGCAAAAAGGTCACGAATGTATGCAGCAGAAAGAAAGAGAATAGGTAGCTCTTCCAAAGTCGTATCCGATACAATCGGAACTCGTCCTCCAATCCCAACTCTGCACATTTGGCCTAATGTTGCATTTATTATACTAAAATTCCAGAAAACGTAAGCTGCATTTTTATTTACCTTGAGGTAGCCGGGTTCCCACATTCGTTCTCGCGCATAATTAAGCTGGCACTTTCCTCTAGGCAGAGGCATTTTATCTATTATTAACAAACTAATCTGGCTTATGATTTTGAATGTCGAACGTTGCGTTCCAAAATCTTAACGTTAAACTCAGTGCCTACTTTTTTATAAAGGGATTAAAATAAAAATTGACAATGGAAAATGGATATAAACCATTTACAAAAAAAATCGATGAAATATACTATGAAGGAAACCTTTGCTTTCCGGTAAGGTACGTGTTTCTGATTAAGAACAAAATTTAAAATTTAAAATTTGTTTAAGGAACCATTTTTTTTCAGTGTAAAAAACTTTTTTGACACTTTTTTAATTACTAACTCGAGTTGTGGTAAAACGGCCATCAAAGACTCATATTACAGTAACTCTCTAACTTTCTTATACACAGCATTGAGTTCCAATCATGAGTTTAGAAGCTACACTTCGTCAAAGTTGAAAACATTTAGAAAAAAATTCAATAATGCTGGCATAAATGGCTTTGTTAAAAATACCAGGGACCGAAAATAACAGTTATTTTATTATTTTTGAACGAAAAATCATACGCTTAGGATAACACTAAAAATCTGAGAAAAAAATCACTTAACCAATTTAATGCGGCCTATTCATATAACAGAAAATAACAGTTATTTTTTGACAAAAAAATAAAAGTCCTCCGTAACTTTTATTCATGACTTTTATAATAAAAGTCTAAAAATAACTGTTATTTTGCGACTAAAACACAAAAAAGTCTAAAATATCTATTGCCAATAAAGTCACAGAATCTTATCTGTTGAAATTTGGTTGGAATTTGAACTTATGTTCTTATGGTGGCAATTTGTATACATTAAGTCTTTAATACAACGACACCGCGAATTCTTTAGGGCAAGAGGAACCAATTTGGCCATCGTAAAAAATTTTTTAGACTATTTTTTTCCTAACCAATTAAACGCATACATGAATTCATCAACACAGAAATACCGCGTATTCTTCAGAAAAATACACGTTGTTGTTGTTTGATGAAAGTTGATAAACTAAAATTCATAGTAGGTCTTGCAAATACAAAACATTTTTTTATCAACCATTTTAAGAATTGATGAAGCAACACGAGAATTATTATTATTTATGGAAATCGCGTGTATTTCGGCGTACAGAATTTTTTTAATTTTAAATTGTCTAGAAAAATACTTGATTTTAAATTTTTAAATATTTTTCTGATCAAACAAAAACACCTCTTAACGAGGTATAAAAATAGTGACGATCGCACCTTCAACGTACAAAAGTTCTGATATCAAATTTTGTGACGAAAAATGATTTTAGATGCGACCAAATAAGTACGCTACCTAAAATTTACTCTTTCGGCCCGCTTTAACAAATATTTAATATCTACACGAAAGTTTTCTGTTGTAGCGTGCCGAATGAATAAATTTTAGGTAGCGTACTTATTTGGTCGCATCTAAAATCATTTTTCGTCACAAAATTTGATATCAGAACTTTTGTACGTTGAAGGTGCGATCGTCACTATTTTTATACCTCGTTAAGAGGTGTTTTTGTTTGATATCAGAAGTTTTTGTTTTGACCACAGTCGAAGTACCCCAATACCATGACTAGGAGTCGTCCCCATATGGCTTGGCTATTGAAAAAACCAGAGCACACAGTTCTGACCCCTAATCTTAGCTGAACGCCACCTAAGATTAGGCACTGTAGCGTCAAAACCGATTGTAATTAACATTATAGCGCATATATAAAAAAATAAAAAAAGTTTTTTTTTGTGGGGGCAATGGTTAAACATTTTTTTTAAATCTTAATTTGTTTTTATTTTTAAGAAATTAAAACATTTTTTTTTTAGAAATTTTTTTGAAAGAAGAGGTTTTAGAGGAATTAATGAAAAAGACATGAAGTTAATCAATTCATATAACCGGAGATACAGATTTTCAATGAGAGGGTACTTTTCCAAATTTGACGATTTTTGGCAACTTAAAAAAATTCTAACTAAAAAATAATTTTTTTTCGGTCAAATCCTGATACGCGTGTTTACTTATTTTCAGAATAGTATACGTAAAAAAAGTTTCAGGCAAATCAAAAATGTGACCCAATAAAAAGTGTTCGGTTTGTAAAAGAACCGCCCATTTATGAATTTATTTATTTACTTATTTATTTATTAATTAATAATTTAATTTATTTTTTTATTTACTTAATTATTTATTTATTCATTTAATTTTTATTTACTTATTTATTTATTTTTATTTATTTATTTATTTACTTATTTATTTATTTACTTATTTATTTATTTACTTATTTATTTATTTACATATTTCTTTATTTATTTATTAATTTTAAGAATTGTATAATGGAACGCTTTAAAACAATTTTAACGATTTCTTGACCCTAAAATACATTTTGGATACGCACATACTAAATTCAATGCTTAGGCAGCGTAAGTTGCTTTGAGCTGGCAAAAGTGGCTATTTTCGTTTCTGAATAACTTTTAAACGGGAATTTTTACAGTAATGTGTTATATACCAAAATTTAAGGAATCTCAAGGGCTATACAGTCTAAAGTTTTAAAGAAAATCGTTAGGGCCGTTTTTGAGAAAAATAAAAAAAGCTAAAAAAAAAAGTTAAAAAAAATTTTGTTTTGTGCATATCTTTTTAACTATTACATTTACACAAATTACATATAGGGGGCGCTTATAGAATTTCGAAATACCTTTCAAACGAGATACAGCACAAGTCTGTAGCTTCAGTAGTTTAGAAGTTACAGCCTTCCGTATTTTAGCTATTTATAGCTGTTTTTCCGCTAAACTAGCGGGTTTTTCCAAAAGTGGTAGAACTAAAGTTTCTTATATCGATCTGATGAACATCATATCAAATTTTCAGGACTGAAAAAACATGTTTTGGACAAACTGACAAACTGACAAACAGAATTAAAATTTCATTTTGGGAAGAAGAAGAATATCTTGTTTTCGGTATAACTTTTGAACGGAGCGTCCGATTTTCTGATATGACCCCTCATATTAAGCGCATTTTCAGTGGGAATACAAATAACGTAGTGCGGGGGGCCAATTATCCCCACCGGCCCCAACAGATCCAAATTTCTAAATTTTCACTTTTACACTTTCACCGCTCTCTCTCCCAAACCAATTGATTTTCTTGAGGTCTTGGTATGCAATCCTTTAAGTTTTGGCAATACCTTTAATTTGGTGTATCACTCGCGAGGATCGGACCATTACAGCAGATTTTCAATTCTGCGGCTATATAATAGTAGTCGCCTTCGCACACTCTCCTGGTGCGCTTCGTCACTACATGGACTGCCGTCCATAGTGAAAGATTGTAAGATATCCCAAAAAATTGCATACCAAAAATTAAAATAACTCAAACGAGAGTCAAGTGCTGCATAACTGAAAAATAAGAGCTTAATTACAAAAATATGTTTTAACGAGGACGGAAGCTAACTTCGGCAAGCCGAAGTTTTAATACCCTTGCAGTCTGCTATATGTCTTAAAGTAACAAAAAGAATCCTAATTCGGAAAAAAACACGAAGTCTTCTTAATACAAGGGACAAATTTGGGCCGATTTCACCCTATTGTTCCTATGGGAGCTATAGGATATAGACGTCCGATCGGCACGCGCTTTTACCCTGATCAAGGTATGCGCAAAAAAATACGATTTGGAAAGATTCATGTCAATAGCTTTTACAATGCGCAAAATATCCTGAAAAACGTCAAATTTTAACCGATTTCACCCTATTATTCCTATGGGAGCTATAGGATATAGACGTCCGATCGGCACGCGCTTTTACCCTGATCAAGGTATGCGCAAAAAAATACGATTTGAAAAGATTGATGTTAATAGCTTTTACAATGCGCGAAAAATCTTCATTTTTTGAAAGCTATGTATATCCGATTGTTTCTATGGGAGCTATAGGATATAGACGTCTGATCGGGTCGGCTTTCAAACTTGATCTGCGTACACATGTTTTAGGACGACTTTTAAACTGAGGTCGCAAACGGTATTGAAACAGACGGACAGACGAACATGGCTATATCCATGGCTATTGATCCTGATCAAGAATATATATACTTTATGGGGTCGGAAACGTCTCCTTCACTGCGTTACAAACTTCTGTCCAAAATTATAATACCCTCTGCAAGGGTATAAAAACCGCGAGTTCTTTAGAAGATGATGGTTATTGTATATACATTCTCGTATAACACCATCACGTAGAGACTTTACATAAAAGATAAGTAACCGCGAATTCTTCAGGAGTTGATATATATACTTTCGCTTCACATACAAGATACAAAATTCTTCAGGAGATGTTGGTCATTGTATATTTTTACTCCAATAACAGCTTTACCAATGTCACTTTATCATAAAAGTTGAAAACCGCTAATTCTTTAGAAGATAATGGTAGCAGTAACAGAAACTGTAATGGTAATGGCTCAGATGCTAATAATTATGTTATTCAATAAAAGTTCCTTGCGTTAAATATTGTAAGGGGTAAGGCAATAGAAACGCGGAACTGTCAAAAAGACCGTTTCGTCCAAGCGGTACCAAAAAACTGTTTTTGAAGGACCGTATAAATTTATTTTCAATCGAGAACGGTCAACCGAAAACCGAAACAAACTGAAATGAAGAGTTTTGCTCAGACCGAAACCAAATTTTTAGTTTTTTTTCGGTTTCGTTCAGACCGAGACAACAAACGAAAAAACGATGAACTGTTTTTTACATTCTCTAATTTATTATAAAGTGCTGCAACTTAGAGCGTCTTTGATTATAGGTTATTTTCCTTTTAGGTTTATATGACACTTTTCCTAAAAATACATTGAAGCCTTTTATATCTTTTAAAAATATTTTTAAATGGCCCTAGACCTATGGGTAAACTTTTGATAAGTATCAAGATAGTAATCTTCTTCCTAATATAATAAATGGTTTGTCCCTAGATGTTGTTATTTTTTGTTCAAAGAAATACCGAGTTTTTTAAATTTTAGTTTTTTTTATGGGCATGTGCTATTTTTTAGGTAGTGGACTATTTTTCACACCATTGATTCCTTAAAATGTATGGCCATTTTTACTATTTTTTAATCCACAATGGCCTTAAATCACCTTTTAGGCTGTAGTCCATGTTTCTTTAAATCTAGGAATTTTTGGTCTGGATGTAGGCATTGCAGAGTGCCGAAAAAATACATTTTAAAATGTGTATTTAATCATGTGTGTAATCATCTTTCGTCACAAATGTTGATATCAGAACTTTTGTATGTTGAAGGTGCGATCGTCACTAGTTTTTTACCTCGTTTAGAGGTGTTTTTGTTTGATTTTTTATATGCGGCGTGGGCAATGGTCCGATTCAAAAAGCAACAAAAACAGAAATTACACTTTAATCTTAATAGTATATAGAAAAAATTTCAAATTTTTATCTTTAAAACTAGAGTTTATGCCAAAAAAAATGGACTTTTTTCCCATAGTGCATAGGAAAGATCAATCAATTAATGTCAAAATAATACGAAAATTGCATTAATTTGGTTTGTTGCAAATCTAAATTAAGATTTTTGTAATTTGTAATAGAATTGGAATTATCTGCAAGGGTATATAGACTTCGGCTGGCCAAAGTTAGATTCCTTTCTTGCTTTTAATTAAAGCAGATTAATAATATTAATTTTAAAAATATCTTTAAAAATGTTGGCCCGAGATCTCGGAAAAAAGTGCCACGTCGATACTAACGACCAAAAAACACAGAAAGTCTGTTTCGCCCAAAGTTTTGAAGGTTAAATAAATATTTAGACTGAAAAAAATCAGCGACGAAATAATAAATAAAATAAAATATTAGGAATAAATAAATAAAAGATTTAATAAAATATTAAGACCTAATTGGTTATATTTAAAATATATATTTGAGTAACTTTTAAAAACTATATAAAGCTATTCGCTTGAACCATCCCACGTAGAAGAATCCCTACCTATAGAGTCCGGATCTAGTGAGGACATTACTGAAAATCGTCTTGTCGAACCCTGTTTTTCTAATTTTAAGGACTTGAACTTTAAGTTCTCATCGATGCCTACAAAGTAGGTTGGTATTTCCCCACGTCCCTTCACATAGGTTAAGCCGCGGTAATGGCACAGAATGTCGAACTCCTGGAGAATTTTGGCGGACTCTTCTGTCACTTGGATATGACCAGGCAGCCCCGTCGATTCCATTCGGGAGGCCATATTGACCGGGTTTCCCCAGATGTCGTAGTGTGGTTGGGAAGCGCCCACCACGCCGGCCATTATCTCGCCACTGGAGATTCCAATGCAAATCTCTCCGCTGGACAGAGCCCTCTCAAAATAAGAGTCCGAGTACGCCTTGTTGCACGCCGAGAGGGTTCGCATAAGGTCCAGAGCGAACGTCGTCATGATAAAGACTACTTCATCATTACTGTAATCGCTGTCATAGTTATCGTCGCTTATTCTATGAGTGCGCGCCTGTTCCACTGAAATATAGACTTGTTTAGAAATTAAGAAGAGAGAACGCTATAGTCGAGTACCTCGACTATCAAATACCCGTTACTCAGCTAAGGCAAGCAGTCTCAAGCAGGGAAAACCAAGGAGTCGCTTAAAAGTTGCGCCATCTACCGGACATTTCATTATTTGCTTATAATTTCTACTGGGTGGTCCGATTTAAAAAATGTCTTCTACATTTCGGTAGGTATTAATAACCCAAACTAAATTTTGGTCAATCAATAGGTATTGAAGAAACGAATACACATTCTTTTTCCCGTTAATCTAGCTTTAAAACTGTGGGCGCCAAATTTTTTCGCGGTTTGTGGGCGTTAGAGAAGGCGTGGCACATCGGCGTGAAAAACTTTTATAGTTTTCGAGATTTCAGCATTCATACAGACGGACGGACATGGCTTGATCGACTCGGCTCGGAAACGCTTCCTTCTACCTGTTACATACTTTTGCACGAATCTAATATACTCTTTTACTCTACAAGTAACGGGAATAAATAGTATGTTTTTTTGTATTTTACCCTCAAAGTGAAGGGAACTATGGCGAACGTGACTGCTTTGCCGGATGTTTGAGGCCAAGTTAAAATCTAAGCCACATGCTGCCATATAAGTGCAACCAACGACTTTGATCTTCTCAACAACATAATATTCCCTGTAGGCAGTTAACTGCGATCAAAGAAAAAGATAAAACAGTAAACAAGTACATTCAATAATTAAGCTTACCAGTCTATCGAATTCGGTTATGATATCGTTTAGCACTCGTAAGCTGGGCAAATTCATTGGAAAGTTGATTAGCATGGCAAACATGACAGATACCATTTGATAGTTTTCATAGTAGAGTTCGTGTTTGGCTAAGGAGTTGAGATAAAGGTCGACTGCGGAAGAGAGAATGGAATAATCCCTGTCTAAAATTGATTGTAAATCGCTTAAAAAAATTAACTGACCAACATGAGAGGGGAGAATGTTGTTGAGCAGAATTATGATTGATTGGTTTGTAACATCGGCCGCCTTTTGCTTGTTTTGCAAATCCACGTTAAGCCTATTAACACAAAGAAAATGCAGTAGATTAAGACCAACTCATATATTTAAAGAGGTACTTCACTTACTTGAAGTTCATTTTAGTGTTGAACTCTGACTGTCGCTCCTTGGCGTACATAGTAGCCAACATCATGCACACCCGGAGACAGTGTGCTATTTCCGCCCTCATATACGGAGTCGTGGTGGCACTGTGCTGGAAAATAAAAGCAAACTGGAAAAACACGATCAACACGAAGGCGACGGTTTCGCAGCAGCTGATAAATATTTTCAGGGCGAACGGGATGCGGGCGAAGGTGTAACTAATTCCAAGGATCAGGGAAATCATGTTGGTGAAGGACCAGGGATGAAAGCAGACATTCCGATCCATCTCGTAGTGAAAAAGCTTGCTCTCTATGTAACTTAGCTCAAACATGTCACGGTCGCAGTCTATCTACATAATCAAAAATAAAAGGTTGTACGTTAAGATAGACTTTTTTGAAATTTCTGAGACATGAGACATACCAATTAGTACGCAATTTAAACAAGATAGCTATTTTCCAGTGGCTCGACTATCAAATACCAGTTACTCAGCTACTTTTACAAAATCGCCCTCGTGTGCATAGGACAGACAGGCGGACAGAGAGACATGGCTAGATCGACTCGGCTAGTGATCCTGATCAAGAATATATACTTTATAGGGTCTAAAATGCTTTCTTCTACCTGTCATATATACCCTTTTACTCTACGACTAACCGGTATTAATATTATTCTTATATGTTTACCTCACAGCGAATTTGTGAAGTATTAGATCTGTCCTATGGCAGACGGGCACATTTGAAATGCATCCAGAAGGCATGATGGATAGCACCCGATGCGCTGCTGCATGCATGGCCGATCGATGAACTTCTCACTTCCTTTTTACAGCAAGGCGGGGCACGCGGGAAGCTATCCGATGGAGCGCTTCCTTTTCACGCATCGTGCATGGGTGGTTGTTGTAATTTCAACTTCGGAAACGTTCGGGATTGGTTTCCATTTCTCCTTTCCAAAATATGCGATCCAGAACGCATCTATTGGAGTGCTTCTGGATGCCTTCCAAAACATGCGTTCTGCATCGCATCTTTGGGTGTGTTCCGGATGCGTTCCAAAACATGTGTTCTGGATCGCATCTTTTAGAGTGCTTCTGGATGCGACTCCCACGAGTGAAAAAAAATAGTACTAGTCGATTTAAAAATAAGTTTAAATAAGTTTCCCAGCGGGACCATTCCTCTGGAAAAAAGATATTTTCATGAAGTTTCTCCATACAAGCGGAAGGAACAAAACCTGGTTTCAAAATTCACGGGGGTGACACAAAAAAGTAAAAAAGGGGTGAAGGAGGTTTCTAGATGGTTTTCCAAAGGAAATTGCATTTTCCCTACACCGTCGCCTGCTAAAAGAAGCAAGTTTTCCATCACTCCCTGCTAAAAGGAACAGGATTTCCAACAGTCTAAGAACCTCCTTCTTACTTTCTCGCTGGGTTGTTCTTGTCTTTTTCATGACTGTCCAGCGGGAAATCCTGTTCCTTTTTGCAAGCGGCGGTGTAGGGATAGATAAATTCTGAGCGTTAAATGGGGGTGAATTTCTGAGTAGCATCAATATTAGGCCACTTATGCGCCGTGCGATTTCTGTGGCACTACGATTATAATATTTTTTAACCAAAAAAATCACAAACTTATAATTTATCTTTAATTTTTATAAATTTTAAAATTCGTAGAAAAAATATTAATAATTTTTAATCAAATAAATTAAGCTAAATTTTAATTTATCTTACTCAATATTTTTATAAATAATAATAACAATGAATGTGGGATTTAACAAAATTATAGAGATAAGTTACGGTAAGACGATTAAAATATTTGATCACATTTATCAAGGATTGCAATTAAATTACAAAGAAAACTATTATTGTTTTTTACATTTTTAATCATTTTCTGTGAAATAAAATAATTTGATCGTCAGATCGTGGCCTAAGAAATTTTTAAGTGTTGTTAAAAAATAAAAATTCGTGTTGGTAGTATTGATAACACGAAAAATGCCTAATATACCTACCTATAATATACGTAATCTTTAATTATTACGGTCCCTGAAAAATATTGTTTTAACGAAATATTTATTCGCGGTCAAAGTGTGACCCTAACATACAACGAAATTATCACCAAATTTGGCATGTTGGTATTATCAAATATATTTATGATGCAGGGTCACTTTTACATTTCGTCCAAAAAAGTGAAATAAACGTTCGGTTAATTCTAAAAAACAAGAAAAAGGTTAATAAAAACATAAATATTGTTGTTTGAATATCTTTATTTCAGCGTTAGGGATATGGTGAGCATACACATTATTACCAAAACTTAATATAAGCCGTCAGAGGCGGTTGTCAAACTGCGCGTTGTGTTTTTTGTTTATTGTGCGTCGCTTTACAGTTAAAATTTCTTTCGGCTTTTAATAAATTGATGTTAAAATCATTACAGTACAAACTGCAGGTCGTTAATAATAATATCAATTCAGACAAACTATGTGTGCCGGTCCGGTTGATACTTTTTGGGACCTGTTGCAGTCTCCATGTTGGTTTATTTTTTTTACCTCTTATTATTTTATTATAGTACAAGGTTGAGTGTATTAAGGGAACTAAAACGGCAGAGTCGTCTAATGACAAGCAAACGTATTTAAACTCTGTTTCTGTTATTGGGGAAATGTTCTATATCTCTATTTAATTGATTATCATGTACCTATTGAAAAACAAGCAAAAATTTCACCAACTAAATATACATATTTTTCCCTTTACTTTTTATATATTTTTTATTTGTATTAATATGTAATGTATTTGTATATTATGGTTTTTATTTTCAGAGTCACTCATAAACGACAGTGTGCGCCAATGTCGACATGATCTGCGTTTAGCGTTAAAAAAATAAAATATCTAAAAATACTTATAAAAAAGGATTAATAAATGCGAATGTATACCAAATTAAAAAGAATTGTTCTTGGGGAGGGGTGGTGGAAAATGCAAAACAGTGGAAAACCACTACTGGGAGGGTGTGGAAAAGCAGATATTGCAAGTGGGGGAAAACCATAACTGAGTACGTGTGAAAAACCTTTAATGCGGGAAGTCAAAAAACCAGTGGATTTTGGCCTGCATTCTACTGCCAGAGATCCACACTACAACCTCCTTCACTCCTTACTTTTTTGTGCCACCCCCGTGTATTTTGAAACCAGAGATGGAAGAAATGTAAGGGCTTAAGGAGGTTTTTTCCCTTCCGCCTTTTATGGAGAAACCTCATGAAAATACATATGTTTTTTTCCAGAGGTTTTTTCCCGCTGGGCTGCCATAAGGCAGTTTTGAGCACTCCTGTATTAGATAAATATCCCAAAGATGCAAGACCAAAAAACAAAACAAGAGAGAACGCTATATTCGAGTGCCTCAACTATCAAATACCCGTTACTGACTACAAGGGTTCAAGAGACTACGCAACGCGAGCAAAATTATCGTCTGCATTTCCCAAAAAAACAACGCAATAAAAGTTACAGTTACCCAAAAGAAAATTCTCGATCACATACGCATATAAGCATTTACATACATATATGTATAATGTGTGTAATCATTTTTCGTCACAAATGTTGATATCAGAACTTTTCTATGTTGAATGTGCGGTCGTCACTAGTTTTTTATTTGATATCAGAACTTTTTGTTTTAAACATAAGTCATATCAAATATACAGTGGCTCCATCGCCAAATCGGACACCTACTTTCATAAAATAAACATGCAAAAAAAATGAATAAAATGGGTTAAATTCGTCTTTTTTTTTGCTTTTACTTATACAAAAGTCTAATATCTTCCAAAAACATTAACAAAAATCACTTATTTTCAACGAAAACACTTAGTTTTTTAACAAAAACCAAATACAAATCGATTTTTAAGGTTCAACGAATAACACAGGTTTACAAAAAAAAATTGATGAAATACGCACTTCATGAAACTATGATTTTCGGTTAAGGTACATCTCCCAGAGTAAGAAAAGGGCACTTTTAATTTTTTGTATGGTACAGTTTTTTTTTAAAGTGTAAAAAACGTTTTTTGCACTTTTTTAATTTCTAACTCGAGTTGTGGTAAACCGATTTCGGTCATCAAAGACTCATTTTAAAGGTAAAAGAATGCCATTTAACTTTCTTATACACAGCATTGAGTTCCATTCATTGGTTTAGAAGCTACACTTTGTCAAAGCTGAAAAAGTTGGAAAAAGTGCAAAAAACGTTTTTTACACTTTAAAAAAAATCTGTACCATACAAAAAATTAAAAGTGCCCTTTTCTTACTCAGGGAGATGTACCTTAACCGAAAATCATAGTTTCATGAAGTGCGTATTTCATCAATTTTTTTTTGTAAACTGGTGTAATCGGACACTTGCTGAATACAGTTTTTTTTATGGAACTTGCTGCAAACTTTGGGTTTTTGGCATTGGGATCACTTTGTAATAGAGATTAAGAGCAGAAACCGTCCCTACACTGCAAAAAAATGTTAAAATGGCTCCAAGGAAATCCATTTTCTGTAAAACTTGGTCAGTTGATTGGAAAACTCAATTTCGAACAGAAAACTGTACGGAAATTCACTGGATTGGTCAGAGATGTCAAGTCTATTGTCCAGGACACTATTATGAGGTTTCGTAATACATTTTGATTTGAAATAGAGGGGGGGAAGGCCAAAACATGATGTTATTGACGGCATAATTCCAAAGTACCTTTACATTTTTAATGTTAAAAAATATTTAAAAAATTATTTTTTAATGTTTCTTTTCTTATTCTGAAAGAGCATTAAACAACCGACAAAATGAGGTATCGTTCATACAAATCGGTTAACAACTACCTAAAATATGGCCTAAGCCATAACCAAACGAATAATTGCTTGGTCGAAAACCACGATTTCCATACAAATTTCAATAAAAATGACAATGTTTCCGAAGCCATATTTTAGGTAGTTGTTAACCGTTTTTTATGAGCAGTACCTCATTTTTTCGGTTGTTTAATGCTCTTTCAGAATAACAAAAGAACCATTAAAAAATAATTTTTAAATATTTTTTAACCTCTAAAATCTAAAGGTACTTCGGAATTATGCCGTCAATAACATCATGTTTTGGCCTTCCCTTGGAGCCTTGGAGTTTGGATACGCACATACGAAATTCAATACTTAGGCAGCGTTAGTTGTTTTGGGCTGGCAAAAGTGGATATTTTCGTTTCTGAATAACTTTTAAATATGGCTTTATAGTAATGTGTTAAATACAAAAATTTAAGGAATCTCAAGGAACAACGTTTTTGAGAAAAATAAAAAAAAATCGAAAAATAAAGTTAAGAAAAACGTTTAGGGAATTTAAATTAAATATGAAACTTAGACTTGTACCTTGAAAATGTTTAATAAGAATTTGTTCTCATCAAAATTGGTTTTTGGGAATTCAAGTAAGCATGAAGTGTTCTCCATATTAATCTGAAACGGGCTGCACTTTTCATCGCTCAATTGCATCCAAACGCGCATTTTTATGAGAAAATGTGTTGTATACTAAAAGTTGAGGAATCTCAAGGGCTATATAGTTTTAAATTTAAAAGAAATCGTAAGAGCCGTTTTGGAGAAAATATGATTTAAAAAAACAACTTTTAGCCATAAATTTTAAACTATTGCATTAGCTAATTTTACCGAAGGCAACGCGATAATTAACTTTTTAACAAGGTATAGCACGAGTCTGTAGTTTTAGTCGTTTAGAAACTATAAGCCGTCAAAATCTAGCTTTATTTAATGATTTCCCGCCAAACTAGCGGGTTTTTCCAAAAGTCGTAGAACAAACTTTTTTTATATCCAGCTGTTAAACACAGTAACATTTATTTCAGGACCCTAAAACCACGATTTGATGCATACAAACAAAGGGACAAAATATTTCATTCTGGGAAGAAAAAAAAAATCTTGTTTTCGGAATAACTTTTGAACGGAGCGTCGGATTTTCTGATATGACCTCTCATAATTAGCGCATTTTCAGTAAAAATACAACGAGCATAGTGCGAGGGGCAAATTACACCAGTTTACAAAAAAAAATTGATGAAATACGCAATTCATGAAACTATGATTTTCGCTTAAGGTACATCTCCCTGAGTAAGAAATGGGCACTTTTAATTTTTTGTATGGTACAGCTTTTTTTTAAAGTGTAAAAAACGTTTTTTGCACTTCTTTAATTTCTAACTCGAGTTGTGGTAAACCGATTTGGGCTATCAAAGACTCATTTTACAGGTAAAAGAATGCCCTTTAACTTTCTTATACACAGCATTGAGTTCCATTCAAAAAATGCAAAAAAGCTGACATAAATGGCTTCTTTAAAAATACACGCCTAAAAACCGAAATTATTTTTATAACTTCTACTTAAAGATACATCTTTAAGCAAACTATTAAGACCATAAACTCAATTAACAACCAAAGGTTCGATTTTATATAAATTATTTCAGTTGGAAAAAAGGTGTATTACAGCCCTGTTAGAGCCCTGTTAACCTCAGTTAACAGCTGTAAACGGCCAAAAAACCAACGTTGTTCCGAGCTTAAAAAATTCATATCAAAAAAATTTACTGGCGGATAGTAACGATCATTAGCTTGTTTTTTTTGTCGAAGAACCATCTAACCATATAAGCTATAAAAATAATTTCGGTTTTTAGGCGTGTATTTTTAAAGAAGCCATTTATGCCAGCTTTTTTGCATTTTTTTCAACTTTTTCAGTTTTCACGAAGTGTAGCTTCTAAACCAATGAATGGAACTCAATGCTGTGTATAAGAAAGTTAAAGGGCATTCTTTTACCTGTAAAATGAGTCTTTGAAAGCCCAAATCGGTTTACTACAACTCGAGTTAGAAATTAAAGAAGTGCAAAAAACGTACCATACAAAAAATTAAAAGTGCCCATTTCTTACCATTTCTTACAGGGAGATGTACCTTAACCGAAAATCATAGTTTCATGAAGTGCGTATTTCATCAATTTTTTTTTGTAAACCCGTGTTATTCCCACCAAACCAATTGGTTTTCTTGAGGCCTTGGTATGCAATCCCTTTAGTTTTTGCAATACCTTTAAATTGGTGTATCACTCGGTAGAATATTAAAAAGTTTTATATTTATCGTTAATACTTTCAAAATTAAATAAAACCGTATTCAAATTAAAAATGTTTTATATTAATTTTACCTATTCAAAACTAGCCCAGTCTTGAACGGTGGGCTCAGGGAGACGGCGACCCCCTGTTCTAACTATCGCCCTACCCGGGTACCGCGGATCTCTGCCCGGGCGGACCTTTCCCCTTCTCCGCAACTCGTGGGACCAAATATGGAAGCATCAATAAATAACAAGACAAAACCAGAGACGGGTACTCTCAACAAACCCACCACTGCAACGACGAGCGTTGGCTCTGTTGCTAACACCAGTAAGGCTCAGAAGGGGCCTCATCCCAAACAAGGGGTGATGGGGGACAGAAAGACTGTCGCTAACGCCTCCGCTATGCGCGCATCTGCGCCTAAAACAGCGGTAGGCGCAGCAAAGTCGATCGGGTCACCCGCTGGTGTCACGAAGTTTACTTACGCAGAGAGACGGATGGCCGCCCAAACCCTGCGCTCACATGCCAGAAGCAAAGTCGCCACGCCTTCGCCCGAATGGCTGAAGAAGGTAGAGTGGGCCAGGACGGTGTTCCCAAACTATGGGCAGGAGAGCACCCAACAGGAAGGCGCCCAGGTGAAGAGGCAACGCTCTATAGAGCTGCCTGGTCCGTCGGCGAAGAGATCGAAGATCCAGCCGTCGGTCTCCTTTGCCGAGATCGCGAAAGATCGGGTCCTTCTGGGACTCGTTGACAGGGGAAATCCGGAGAGCAGGATCCCCAGAAACAAATGGAAGGCGGTTGAGTCCCAGCTGTCTCTTATTTGCCTGCGTATGGTACGCGAGAAGCCCGGTTCGTCGCCTTGCTGCATGGACGCGGGCTGGTACCAGGGCAGTGTAAAGGTGGTGGCCTGCGACAATCAGCGATCAGCTGATCTATATAAGCAGGCGACAGCGCAGCTCGGTGCAGTCTACGATGGGGCGAACATAGTCGCACTAGATTGGTGTGACGTCCCCAGTAGACCCCGGGCCAGAATTTGGCTCCCAGCAGCCATAAAATCACCGGAGGATATCCTATACATGTTGCAAGAGTGCAACCCACACCTCCCCACTAAAGACTGGAAAGTCGTAAAGGTGGAGGAGCATGCAGGTGATGTCAATCAGGCGATCGTGGTGCTCAACAAGGAGTCGATCGCTCCCATAGAGGCTGCTCGGGGGGTGCTCAATTTTGGCTTCAGCGCCGTCCATATAACGATTTACAAAGGGGACTCCAGTTCCAAAGGAAGCCCTGCCGGCAACCCAGCTGATTAGGTTCTTGCGGAGGAAGTGGAGGCCCCTGGTGTGCCGGAGGACGGCTATTCAACCGACTCATCGCTGAGCAGAGAGATGCGAGCGCTGGGACCGGCAATCGATGAAGTGGACCTGAGCGATTCGGAGGCCGACGTTACTGTGGTGGAGGTTGCAGCTGGGGATGTCACTAAGACTCCTGCAGATCAACCTACACCACAGTAAAGCAGCGTCCGCTGCCCTATTGCTTCGCCTTGCCAAAGGCGAAGCCGACGTGGTATTAGTTCAGGAACCTTGGATAGCAGGAGGCAAGGTTGCTGGACTAGGAACAAAAGAATACAAGCTGATGCTTGACCCCAAACAAGGTAAAATTCGAACCTGCATTTTAGCCAAACGGCATCTTAATACATTTCTGCTTCGCAATTACAGCAACGGAGACAACACGGCAATAAGCCTGGAGCTGCAAATTGGCTCAATAAGGCTGCTATCGGCCTACATGGCCTCAGAAGAGGTAGACCCCCCAGACGCGCTAGTCAGAGGACTGGCAAAGGAATGCGAAGAGCTCAAGACAGGTTTGGTAAAAGGCTGCGACGCCAACGCCCATCACACCCAGTGGGGTTGCCCATACAACAACGATAGAGGTGAGTCTCTTTTCGATTTTATTCTTAACTCGAACCTATTTTTATGCAATAGGGGAAATGTCCCTACCTTCATAACCAAAGTGTGCCAAACGATCATAGATCTAACGTTGGTATCAAATTCGCTGGTAAGTGCAGTCAGTAACTGGTTCGTCTCTGACCAGCACTCTTTCTCAGACCATAGATTTATTGAAACAGTATTGTCCCTTGACTCTCCCTTGCCGGTCGGCTACGCAAATCCCAGAAGGGCTGACTGGCCCATGTACAAAGTAGTTCTGACGGATATCCTTCCAATGGAACCGCCAGAAAACATAACTGATCCGCATGAGCTGGATAAAACAGTAGATATATTCACAAATGCGTGCAACTCAGCTTTCAAAGTTGCATGCCCAATAGGGAAACCAAGAGGGAAGAAAAAACCCCCCTGGTGGACGCAACAATTATCAATCCTCAGATCCAGCTGCAGAGGCCTGTTTAACAGAGCAAGGGCAGGGAACGAGGAAATGAACTGGCAATGCTACAAACGCGAATTAGCCTCGTACAAAAAGGCCCTTAGAAGAGCGAAACGAGCCGCATGGCACAGTTTCTGCTCTGATATAGAAGAAACGACTGATGCTGCAAGGCTCAGAAAAATACTCTCCAAGACAGCCGCGCCCCTAGGCTATCTACAGAAAGCAAATGGATCCTGGTCGGACTCTAGCAGCGAGTCCCTAGACCTACTCCTAGACGCTCACTTCCCGGGAAGCCAACAAACTGGGCAACCTCCAGAAAGAATTGGCGGAGAAGGGATCAATCTAGATCTCCTCATATCAGACCGCAATATTAAATGGGCCATTCAGAGCTTCAAACCCTACAAATCACCGGGACCAGACGGTATAATACCGGCACATATCCAACAAGCTGGTCAGCTAGCTATAAACTGGCTTAGGAAAATCTTCCGCACCATTTTGGCGGTAGGAGAGCTACCAACCGGATGGCGGGAAACGAAAGTGGTCTTCATTCCCAAGGCAGGAAAGGCCACCCACACCACAGCTAAGGACTTCAGGCCAATAAGCCTGACATCTTTCCTGCTTAAAAGCTTCGAGAGGCTGTTAAGCCTACACCTGAGAGCCACCATAAACCCGGCACAACTGTCCGAGGCACAGCACGCCTACACCAAGGGTAAGTCAACCGAATCGGCGCTACATGTCGTGGTGAGTAGCATCGAGAAATCACTCAACAATAAGGAGTACACACTGATCGCATTCCTAGACATAGAAGGAGCTTTCAACAACGTACTACCCACAGCAATAACGGATTCACTCACTGAACTAGGGGCTGAGGCTCAACTAGTGGGGCTGATCCATAAACTGCTGATAAGCAGAATGGTCACGGCCGCACTAGGGGCCTCAACCCAAACTAGACTAGTGAACAGAGGAACCCCACAAGGGGGCGTTCTATCCCCCCTTCTGTGGAACATCGCAGTAAATAGACTACTGCGAATCCTGGAAGGAGGAGGATGTAAAGTGGTGGCATACGCAGACGATGTCGCCATCATCTTTAATGGCAGGTATCCACAAACACTCTGCGATCTTATGACCGCAAAACTAAAAATACTATCGGAATGGACGATAAAGAACGGACTCGGGGTAAATCCCTCAAAAACGGAGCTTGTCCTATTTACGAATAGGTATAAGATCCCACAACTCAACCCACCCACACTAAATAACTGCAATCTCTCTTTTAGCGAGCACGCCAGATACCTGGATAAGATAAGCGCCTTAAATGGGGCTTGAACAACCAAGAGAGAATCAGAAAGGCAACAATCGCACTTTACTCCTGTAAAAAGGCAATTGGGCTAAAATGGGGAATGTCACCCAAAATTGTAAACTGGATCTACACAGCGGTAGTCAAGCCAATTCTCCTATACGGAGTGGCTTTATGGTGGACCGCTCTACGAAAACGATGTATCCTAACTCCACTAAACAAAGTACAGCGGATGGCGGCTCTGTGTATTAGTGGAGCTCTTAGAACTACCCCAAACGAAGCGCTGAATGCGATCTTGAACCTCCCGAGCCTGGACTTGGCAGGCATAGAAAGGGCCAAGTCGACAGCCATTCGATTAAGGGATACTGGGCAGTGGAAACCCCAATTCTACGGTCATGCCAATATACTTCAGCATGATAAATCGATTCCGAAGATAACGGACCTATGCAAAGCTCACGAGTATAAACACACACCCTTCGAGGCCCTGATCCCGGATAGGGAGGAATGGCAGCAGGGCAGACCAGGCTCGCCAGACGCAATCTGTTTTTACACAGACGGCTCAAAACTGGACGGACACGTTGGCGGAGGGGTATACTCCGAACAATTAGGCATCAGGAAGTCATTCAGACTCCCGGACCACTGTAGCGTCTTCCAAGCGGAAGTACACGCTATAAAGGAGGCAGTCGACTGCTTAGGGAACACCAACCTAAGTAGACACCTCAATATATATAGTGATAGCCAGGCAGCTATTAAATCAATCTACTCGACAAACACAAACTCACGAACAATAGCAGACTGTCGCAAATCTCTCCACGAGATGGCTAGACAGTTTACTATCAGGCCTAATATGGGTTCCGGGTCACCGGGACATCGTAGGCAACTGCATAGCGGATGAGTTAGCCAGGCAGGGCACCATCATGCCCATGGCAACTTGTAAGCTAAACATTAGAAACGAACTCATCAAACAAGCCAACACTAATTGGCAGAATGCACCAAAGTGCCGTATCACACATCAGACATGGCCGGTGATTAACAATAAAAGAACGTTAGCACTACTCAAACTTAGCCGCACAGAGTGTGGCATGTTAGTTCGAGCCCTTACAGGCCACTGGCTAGTCGGGACACATGCCGGTAGACTAAAAGCCCCCAAAAAATGACTTTTGTAGAAGCTGCAGGGACGAGGAAGAAGAAGAAACGGTGGAACACCTTCTCTGCTTCTGCCCAGCCCTCTGCAGGCTTAGACTGAAGCACTTAGGATACCCTTTCCTTAACGATCTGAACGAAATATCGGAGATCAATCTCAAGGATTTAAACTTCTTTGTAAAATCTTCAGGGTGGAAGACATGCTAATCATCATGAGATGCTCTCTAGGCCTCTAGGACGAGACATAAGAGACGGGGGATCCCGGAAAAAAAGGGACAACGAGATCATACGGTATCACAACGGACCCACAGAGGTCTAAGTGTGCCAGACGATAGTCTGGCAGCCGTTCAAACCTAACCTAACCTAACCTACCTATTCAAAATATTTTATTTTAAAGTTTTTAATATTAGGCAAAAATGATATATATAAATTATATAATTAAAGTTTTTTTTATGTTTAGATTGAAAACTTTTGCAATTTATCCGAAATATGAACACCTTTAATTTGAATATAAAACATATTACAATCATAGAAATTTTTAGCTTAAATCGCCCTAAAAAACTGTCTTTTCGCCCGTGGATTTAGAAAAAATTTTCTAAAAATGGCTATAGAAATTTGGTTGAATTTAGGGTGATTTGATTTAAATTGAGAAAGATTTGCCTGTTTTTAGGGTTATTTGTCCTAAATTTCTAAAAGTAGGGGCGAAATTTCTGTTTTTATAGGCAAACATCCTAAAAATAAAAAAAAAATTTAAACAAAAAATCGTATTTGAGGATGCCTAGCTGAATTTGGGAAGCATGTCTTTCAATCGTATATATTCTTGGAAGTGGCACTGGCTTTACTAAACAATACCGACGTTTAATATTATTTAAATGTATTGGTGTGTAGCTATGTGAGAGCTGCGACGTTAAGGGGGCCCTACGTATACGGCAGAGCCGTTAGAACTAAAAAATCATATTTGTAAATGAATTAGGGGAAAAAAATTGGTCACTGCGAGAATCAAACCCACGACCTCTTGGTTTAGATTCTAACGTCCTACCGCTGCACCACAGTTCATGTTGTATCACACAGGGGTCGAACCCACGACCCCACGATAGTAGTGCTATATAGCAAAGTTGAAAGCGCAAGTGATTAGACCGCTGGGCTACAAAATTTCACACTTTTGGAGGAATTTTTAAGGCAAATCGCCCCTGTATTTAGAATTTTAGGAAAAAATTTAAGGCAATTCGCCGTTGGATTAGGAAAAGGTCAAAACGATGCAAGTCCAAACAAATCACCCTAAGTATTAGAAAAATAGAAAAATTAACCCTAAAAAGATTTTATTATGGTGACCTGCCTTGGATTTATGACCAATTTGTCGTGAAAATATAAAATGTTTCTCCTTTTAACTAAAAGATTCAAATTAAAGTAAATTAAATAAAATTTGCATATGGAAAATATTCCATTTTAAGTTGTAGAAAGTTTTAAAAGTTCGCGAACGTGCTAACTTCACATTTAAGTTGAACTTATGCACTACAGCGTAAAATGGTGAGATGCCCCAATTGTCAAGTAATTGTCTAACGCGGGAGGAACCAGGTTCGAAACCCAGCTGAAGATGAGTAAGTACAAAATTTTAAAGATGAATAATATGCATTTCTATAATAATTTGAAAAGCAATAATGTATTAAAAAAGTTGTTAGATTAATTAATAAAAGAGAAAAAAATAAGTTGTGTCGTGAGCGGGATTCGAATCTCATACCCCCGAGCACAAAATAGTATCAGAGCAAGCACATTTGGCCCCCTGAGGCATGCTCATATTTTTTCCCTCCGTGACAGGATGCTTACAAGAGCATTCAAACCAATATATTTTTCTACTTAAATGTAAATATTTCCATATTTAAATTTAATATTGAAAAAAAAATTAATATGCAAATATTTAAATTTAATAAAACCCGCAATGGATGAAAATCAAAGGGAATAATATTTGGATTGAATATGAAATCTTTGGATTTACTAGGTTTAAGTATGCAGATATGCTTATATACCTCTATATTAACAAAATTTAATGCCCTTAGGCCTGCACCAAAAACACTGTCGAGCAGTGTAATTTCCTTAGGTACCAAATTTTAACTAACCAAAACTTCTAAGGAAATCTGCTCAAGACTCACCATTATTAGAGAGATCACCGCATAGTAGCAAAATATGATCAGCAAATATGTGCCAATGCGCAGCGTCACACTGTGTTGCACTTTCTCGAACAGGTGAAATACCATGCAGCTGTACTTGTTGTGCATTTTGAATTCATAGTGGCCACTTTTCCACCAACATACTTTCTTGTACCAAGAGATGCACAGCAGAGAAGTCAGAAAAAAAAACGTAAATAAGTCCACCACCATGCACACAGTGCAAACAAAACTGTTGGTCACTATTTGGATATAGATCAGGCAGCACCCTATTGCCCAGGCAAGCAGCATCGAGGACTTGAAGATAAAATCCGGTTGGTGCATAAAATTCCATTCCAGAGATTTGTCCTTAAAAGCTGCGCAAAACATGCCGATTTCGCGCTCGGTTTTCTTGTGAGACTCATTACTAGCTTGTCGGCAGCATGGCGAATGAAAGCTGTGACGGAAAATGGTTTAGTAAACTTATAGAAAACTATTAAGCATATCAAAAAACTTTATTTACGTCGAAATATCATTTTTTAATATCATTTTTTAAACTGAAAATATATCGACTACAAAATATATCATATAGCTCATATATATAATACACTCTGCAATGCTTATAAAGGGAAAAAGGCTAGTTTTTAAGAACACACGAACATTATCTATTGCTGAGTGCCAAAAAAATAAATTTTAAAAAGTGTATTTAATCATGTGTGTAATCATCTTTCGTCACAAATGTTGATATCAGAACTTTTGTATGATTAAGGTGCGATCGTCACTAGTTTTTTACCTCGTTAAGAGGTGTTTTTGTTTGATATCAGGGGTGTTTTTGTTTATAAACATGAGTCATATCTAGTATATCTACTTCTGTCTTCTTCATACTTTTGCTTTCATAGGTTCTAGTACTAGCGTTTTATTCCCGCTAAACTAGCGGGTTTTGTCAAAAGTCGTAAAAAAATTTTTCTATATGGAACGGTCTAAAATACAGTTTGGATACGCAAAAACAAATTAAATGCTCGAGCAGGATTGCTTGTTCTAAGATAACAAATGTCCATTTTTGTATTTCAATAATTTTCATACGTGACTTTTTACAATAACGAAGGCCTCCACAGATTAAAGTTTTAAAAAAAATCGTTAGAGCCGTTTTTGAGAAAAATAAAAAAAAAATAAAAAAAGTTTTTAAAAAAATCGTTTTGCTTATGGTTTTTTAACTATTGCATTTACATACATTTTGTCAAAGAGGCGTTTATTTTATTTAAAAATATCTTCAATATGAGGTGAAGCACAAGTCTGTAGCATTAATATTTCGCAAATTACAGACTTACGAAATTTAGCCTTTTCTAGCGGTTTTCCCGCCAAACTAGCTTGTTTTTCAAAAGTCATAAAACAAAAGTTTCCTAAATGGACTGGTTTAAAACAATTTTAACGATTCCTTGACCCTACAGTTTGGATACGCACATAGTAAATTCAATGCTTAGGCAGCGTTAGTTGTGTTGGACTGGCAAAAGGTGCGATTTTCGTTTCTGAATAAATTTTTAACGTGACTTTTTAGTATTAAAAATACCTTTCAAACTTGATGCAGCACAAGTCTGTAGCTTTAGTAGTATAGTTACGGCTTTCCGAATTTTAGCTATTTATAGCTGTTTTCCCGCTAAACTAGCGGGTTTTTCCAAAAGTGGTAGAAAAAAAGTTTTTTATATCGATCTGATGAACATCATATCAAATTTTCAGAACTTAAAAAACATGTTTTGGACAAACTGACAAACAGAATTAAATTTTCATTTTGACTAGGCCCACAGAAATTTGTTTTCGGTATAACTTTTGAACGGACCGTCCGATTTTCTGACATGACCCCTCATATTAAGCGCATTTTCAGTAGGAATATAACTAACGTAGTGCGCCACCAACCCCAACAGATCCAAATTTTAACTTTTACACTTTCACCGCTCTGTCTCCCAAACCAATTGATTTTCTTGAGGTCTTGGTATGCAATTATTTAAGTTTTAGCAATACCTTTAATTTGGTGTATTACTCATTACGATCGGACCATCATAGCAGATTTTCATTTTTTCGTGTATATATAGTAGTCGCCTTCGCACACTCTCCTGGTGCGCTTCGTCACTACATGGACTGCCGTCCATAGTGATATCTGCTGGTCGAAGTTAGCTTTCTTTATTTTTAAAAAGGTCAAATATAAGGTCTCTAGGCGGTTCATCACTTACTCGAAGCCCCCTACTGGCATATTCCGGAACTCTTCACGCAACTCATCGGTCATTGATATTGCACTTGGTCTGCGAGACCGTACACTTTCTACGGGTTTGATTTCAAGGCTCGAACCGGATAAAACGCCGTCCATGGTGGATGCGACTGAACTGCGATTTACATGGCCAGTGATTAGATATGTACTCATTGATTGCAGCATCGGATCATTTCGAGCCTTTTCTGTACCCGACATTATTGTATAATTGGATATGTTCAAGTTACTCAGGGTCCGACCACTAACGTGCACAAATCCTGGTCTTCCAGTAGCCTCCAAACGATTGGCGATCTCAACATCGGATCCTTAAATATACATTGGAAATTATATTAAAATAATTTAATTTTCCTTGGGAAAAAAGGACGTACCCCATATGTCATACTGCAGCTTTGCCTCACCGATAACGCCAGCAATGAGAGATCCTGAATGGACTCCTATGCGCATGTCGATGTCCAAGGCCCGTTCAGCTCTGTGGGTGGATGGGTTGGTTTAGAACAAGACCAGATTCGAATGCCAATGGGTAGTACCGCACTTCCTGAATATTAGCGATCATGGAAATGCCCAAGGACACGGCACATTTCGCGTGGTCAGGATCGGGAGTCGTCAAACCAGCCACACAATAGTAGCAGTCGCCCAGGAACTTTATGCGCTGCACATTGAAAGTTGAGGCAGCCATATCGAATCTGCCGTAGAGGTCGTGCAGGACTTTCACCAGGTTCTCCACCGTCAATGTTGTGGTCAAGTGGGTGTAGTTCACCACATCTGCGTACAGGATGGAAACATCGGGATGGATCTGGATGGCCATGAAGTGTTCTGTTATCCGTGGACTTCCCATGTGGAAGCGGTCGAACTCGGTCGTCTCAGACTGCTTTATCTTGTTCTTAATGCTATCCTGGATGGGCTTCGCGATCTGAGGAGGCAGGACACTGTCCAGAAGCAACGATTCCTGTTGCAGAGCGTGGCGCAACCACTTCTCCTCCATTATGAACTGGTGGCGGTCCAGGAAGGAGGCGCGCACCATAGTCTCGTTCATGACGCGGAAGAATACGCCCATCATGTTGAAGCCCACGTTGTGTAATATATCAACGGATAAAACATCGTAGGTGTTACTTTTTTCCTCGGTGTAGGTCATGGTAAATGGGAGTGAGTATATGTAGTAGGCCACGTAAGCAAGGCTGACTGTGGTGGCCAGTAGGGCTGCTCCTCTAATCGATGGTATTGGCATGAACATGTAGATCATGCAGAGTACAAAGACGTCAAATGTAGCATTTAGAGGCCAGCCGTGTTTGTGATAATGATATACGTTCTGCGCTAAATCTGAAATATATTGTCCCATGAAGGTTCAAGCCTCCCTCTTTATTTATCTTTCTTACCTGTAACTACAACAACATATGCCGACAGAGCAGAGGTCAGAATCATTACCCAGCGGTGGCGATTTACAAAGTTTTCGCAGAAATTTATGCATAATAAGCTTACTACTAGTACATATGTTATTATCCTGCTAATTAGGTCAGGAATGATGCCTGCTAAGCGCTGCATAAGAATTAATTTATCCACATTTAGCTTAATTTGTTAACCGTGAGAACTCACCTCAACGAAAATCAGTTCGACCATAAAAAAGATAACGAACACAAGTGTAAACAAGACATAGAAAACGGATAGGTTACTGATCATCAGACGGACCTGATATTTCCTGTATTCTTCTTCCAAGTTCAGTTCCTTGCATTTGGCCTATTTTGAATAGATTAATTTATGAACTAAACAAGGATGAAAAGTTAACTTACTATTAAATAACTTAGTTCCCACAGATGCTCATCTGCGTAGTCAAGATGACATGGTCTAAGCTTTCTGTTCTTGAATGGCGCCTTGGCCGATTGCCTTCGGGTGAAGTTCATTGCTGTGTTTTTTGTTTGTTTCTTAAGTACGATATTTTTGTATGAAGTTGAGGAATATGCTTGCTTTGTGCTTCACTCAAGGTTTTATTATTAAATAAAATCACCTGTTCACGAGTAGTAGACGGCATCTAAGTATCTGGCAGATATGTATGGACGAGGAAAGGATATCTTGGATTAAGAAGAATTAGATTCATCCATTATTTAAGTAGTACCATAGGGTTTTCAAAAAAATAAAAAAGCATGAAAACTAACTTCAACCAGCCGGAATTTATATACCCATGCAGATCATTCCTGTTTAATAAAATTACAAAATGTTAAATTTAGATTTTCATCACGAAAATTACACCAGCTTACAAAAAAAAAAAGATGAAATATACCATGAAGGAAACCTTTATTTTCCTGTAGGGTACGTCTTTCTGATTAAGGAAAAGGATGCAATTTTTTTAAGTGTAAAAAACGTTTTTGACACTTTTATAATTTCTAACTCGAGTTGTGGTGAACCGATTTCGTTCATCAAGACTCATTTTACAGGTAATAGAATGCCCCCTAACTGTTTTATACACAGTATTGAGTTCCCTTCATTTGTTAAGAAGCTACACTTTGTCAAAGTTAAACAAGATAAAACGCTGTAGTCGAGTGCCTCGACTATCAACGAAAGAAAATCGTTAGAGCCGTTTTTGAAAAATAAAAAAAAAAGCTTTTAAAAAATAGTTTTCTTTATGGTTTTTTAATCATTGCATTGACATACATTTTGTAAAGGAGGCGTTTATTTTAAAATACCTTTAATATGAGGTGAAGCACAAGTCTGTAGCATTAATATTTCGCAAGTTACGGACCTACGAAATTTAGCCTTTCCAGCGGGTTTCCCGCCAAACTAGCTTGTTTTTTCAAAAGTCTTAAAACAAAAGTTTTCTAACACTACAGTTTGGATACTCACATACTAAATTCAATGGTTAGGCAGCGTAAGTTGTTTTGGACCGCGATTTTTTAGGAATTTACGTGCAAAAGATTTTCGGCGGAAGTGCATTGTTCTTTTGTAATTGCATTTCAAAGTTGCGTTTTTTGCTATAAACACAAAATAGCATTTTCTAGGATTTTTAGAATTCCACTTTTGATTTTTGTTCATTATGGATTCCTACAACGGGTGCTTTATTACTTATAGAGACTTTCTTGTCATGGGCGAAAAATAAATGTTTGCATTTCTGCAGAGACATGTATAAGTATTACCAAAAATGTTGTTTTGAGCATATCTTTTTAACTGTTACATTTACACAAATTACAAAATACCTTTCAAGCGAGATACAGCACAAGTCTTTAGCTTCAGTAGTTTAGAAGTTACGGCCTTCTGCATTTTAGCTATATTTAGCTGTTTTCCCGCTAAACTAGCTGGTTTTTCCAAAAGTGGTAAAACTAAAGTTTCTTAAATCGAGCGGTTGAACATCATATCAAATGTTCAGGACTTTAAAACCATGTTTTGGGACACACAGACAAAAAAATTTCATTTTGACTAGGGCCTCAGAAATTTGTTTTCGGCATAACTTTTGAACGGAGCATCGGATTTTACGATATGACCCCTCAAATTAGGCGCAGTTTCAGTAAGAATACAACAACTAGTGCGAGGGCCAAGTATCCCCACCGGCCTCAAAAGATCTTAACGAGGTAAAAAAAATAGTGACGACCGCACATTCAACATAGAAAAGTTCTGATATCAACATGTATGACGAAAAATGGTTACACACATGATTAAATACACTTTTTAAAATTCACTTTTTCGGCCAATTATTCCCACTGGCCCCAACATATCCAAATTTCTAAATTTTTACTTTTACACTTTCATCACTCTCTCCCGCAAACAAATTGATTTTCTTGAGGTCTTGGTATGAAATTCTTTAAATTACAGCAGATTTTCATTTCTTCGTGTATATATAGTAGTCGCCTTGGCACCCTCTACTTGTGCGCTTCGTCATCACATGGACTGAAGTCACACGGAGCTAAATAAGGAAAATACGGTGGTTGCGGAACGATATCCGTCAAATTCTTGGCGAAATAGTCACGAAGAACGAGTGCGTTGTGAGACGGTGCAAAGGGTCTTTCAAACTGGTTTTCACAGATCCTTCTGCACTGATAAAAAAAACGTAGTATCAAAAGATTTCATATTCAATCCAAATATTTTTCGCTTTGATTTTTATCCATTGCGGTTTTTATTAAATTTATTTATGTGCAATGCACATTGTGCATATTAACTTTTTTATACCCTTGCAGAGGGTATTATGATTCAGTCAGAAGTTTGCAACGCAGTGAAGGAGACGTTTCCGAGCCCATAAAGTATATATATTCTTGATTAGCATGACTAGACTAGCCATGTCCGTCTGTCCGTTTGTCAGTCCGTCTGTCCGGATCGGACAACTATATCTTATATAGAAAGATCGGGAAAATAATGGAAAAAAGATATAGCTTCGGTGTTTTTATTACTTAGACTGTTCTGAATTTCGAATAAAATTGTTTAAAAATCGGACGACTATATCATGTAGCTCCCATAGGAACAATAAAACAATTAATGGGAAATTAATAGGACTAAAATGTTAGCTTCGTTAATGTAGTCTCTTCTACTCTGGAATATAACTTTATTTTATTAATTCCGAATTTCGAATTCAATTTAACATAAAACGAACGACTATATAATATAGCTGCCCTAGGAAGGATGGATCAAATAATGTCAAAATAAAACGAAAACTGCTGTAATTCTGTTTGTTGTAACAAATATACAAGTAAATCTAAATTTAACATTTTGGTATTTGTATTTGAATAGGAAAAATCTGCAAGGGTACACAGAGTAAATAAGATTTTTTAAAACGTCGTTTTAAACAGTCATTTTAAAATAAAAATGTTTTAAAAAAAATTTAGCCATACAAATTATAAAACTTTGAATTTTAAAAGACATCGTAAGTACAAACGTTTTTAAAAGTCATACAAATAATTTTACAATGCCTCAGTAAGATGCAACATACTTTAGTTTTCAAATTTGGAAGCAAAATAAACATTTTAAATAACATTTTTCGCCATATATATTGTAAAAATATGAGTTTTGAACTGTAAAGATAAAATTGGGATATTTTTAACACAAAAATATATTTTTACTAATTGTGTTCTAAAACTTTAAAGCATCGACGGCAATGCTAATACACACAAAAAAAGCATGTTCCCGTAAATTCGATATGGCCAATGTAAATGGCATGTAATTCATTCCCACATCGTTTTTACATGAAATACTCATAAAATTTAGATTATTAAGGTCATTCGCCGGAAGCTCACAGTTAAATAAGTGTGAATGAAATGCATCTTCTTTCTTCCTTGTTTTTCTGTTTTCCGTTCAACTTCGAGAAGCTTCGGTGGCGTCATGCAATAGTATTGGTGCTATGCTAGCATGCGGGCCTGGAGGTAGTGTTGTATATTTTAAAAGCCTGTGTTGATAAAAACTCCACACATTTCATTATTTTATAAAATTTGTATAAAGTAGGCTTCAAAAATGTAAAATGCACACGCATAACTTCAAAAATATTATCGTTATTACTAAAGGCATTTTTCCACTATGCGGTTTTTCCGGTATTTTCAATCGGCAACGCGATACGCGGACGTGAGGTGTTTCCATTGGCAAACGCGTCTGAAACAGCTGTTCTGCTATTGTCATTTGCGATATTGTCATTAAGAATGGATTTAAAAATTTTATTACTAATAAATACAATTTCAGAACAGCATTCGAACACAATAAATATGTGTGGACAAATTGCCCAAATGCTGGAAGCAAGCACCACATCCCACGCTCTGCTGCTAAAGGCAATATCGTCAAGGAGAGTTTGGACATACGAAAGCTGGCAAACAAACAAGTATTATTATTGTTAAATTAACATTTATATACATATGTATGCCTAGGCCTGGCAAAAAAAGACACAGTCTTACGACGAGCCATTCCTTTGGATAAAAGGATTGCTGTTGCCCTTTATACTCTTGTTTCATCCGCAGAATACAGGACTATTGGCAGATTATTCGGCATATTAACCACCATGGTATGCAAAATAGTCAACGAATTCAAAAGGTTCAAGAATGTGTGGAAGGATTTGAGAAACTAGGATTCCCACAATGTTTTGGAGCTATGGGTAAGGTCTATATAATTATTTTTTGCAATTTAATGATTGTTTATTTCTTTTCAGATGGTTGTCATATAGAAATACGGCCGAGATGCAAGGATGCAACCGATTATTACAATTACAAAGGATGGCATTCCCCCACAAATACAGGAGGAACTCGGTGGCATCTGCTGTCCAGAGCTTTTTTCTGTGAAGAGAATTCTTTAATATAAACTATTAAATAATTAAAAACAAACAAATTACCTGCTACGTTTTCCATTTTGCCGGCTTTTATGTTGACAATCAGCTGTTTTGGGCATCCCTGGTCAATAGTGCTGGTAAATGGACAATTTTCCACCCTCCCCTCCCCATCATCGCTTACAAGTTTTGTATGGGAATTGGGCGCGTTAAACGGTAAATGGATGCAAACGCGACGCGTCCATAATGAGCAGAGGGCATTACACAACACTGCTTTCGAAAAGTGTTGCATAGAGTCTGTGGAGTCTGTGTGTGAGCAAAATGGTAAAACTTTTATTAAGTTTTGGCATGAGCCATTTGGAGAAGCAGTTTAAAGGTGAATGAGTGACTATGTGTTAACAGTTGAGCTAATTATCCGTAATTCCGTAATTATTGGATATGTGTTTTTAGACGCCGGAATTCAGTATCACCACTTGAGTTACATCGATGAACGGGACATTGCTGCCGCTATATCCCATATACATAGGTGATCGCATCGACTTTAGATAAATTGTTTGAGTGGAGAGAATTTCAGGTACGAAAGGAAATTACAAAAATATTTTTTTATTTAGACTCTCTCTGAATTGCTACACCAAAGCGCATATGGTATAGCAATATTGCGTTTTTACAAAGCTCACGAGTTTCTTACGGATTCCAAGCGAGAACAGCTCGTTCAGATCGTGCATCTAAAAACCTTGAGCAATTTCGATTTCCTTCTTGAATGGCCACTTTTAAAGGATGCACGTGCCCCAGACTTAATAAATATTGCTTAAATATATATTTGACTTATTTTTAATATATTTTCATTAAAATTTTAGATTGAAATCGACTTTAAAGCAATATCCGGAAAAAAGACATATTGACAAGAAAATGGCTTGCCTTCAAATCCAGGCTTTTTAAATATTATTGCCTGAAGAAGCTAAAGCCAATAAGCCAGGCACTTTTAAAAGAGGCAGAGGAATCGCAAAACTTAGGTAATAATTATAATATTTTTATCACTGGCTAATAAACCTAATCGAATGTATTCCTTTTACTATCATCAGATCAAGAGGAGTCGAACTTACTACAGTTGCTAAACGCTGTACTTCCATCAAAGGGCGTTGGGGCAGGAACTACTCAGTAATAGACGCCCAAGAAGGTTTTGTTGTACATATCGACAGCATCAACAACATCCACGTCAAAGTTGAGGAGATCCGAGCCAATTGCCAGATGCTAAAAACAACTCTGCAGCCGTTAATAATCGCAGTGGGCATTGAATGTAAGAAGACCTACTATGTTTATTTTGACAACGTTTTCTTGAAGTTTAATGCATTTATTGATGCATTTGATTGCACCTTTAAACTATTTCAAGTACTGAATCTAAAATATCCCGATCCATGCACTTTAGCTTGATCCTTCCTTCAAATTGCTTTGTATGAGATAGAAACTCCTGAAGATGCTAGATCAGCATCTATTTGCTTACTTTTAAATCATTTCAATGACAATAAGTAATCACTAAAGATGTTTAATTGCTTTAAATGTAGAAACTCCTTTGCTACTATTAATCTATATGAATCACATCTTAAACATGTTCATTTAATAAAAAACACAGATATTACACAGATATATTGCACTTAAAATGGATGTAATAAAAAGTTTTCAAGTTTTAGATCATAATAAATTTAAATTTAAATTTAAATTTAGATTTAATAAATCATTACCCACAAAATAATAGCAGTATTAAAATCGAAAATCCTCCTGTTCATTTCGAAGACTTAGAAAGCTTCCAGAGTTTAGAAAATCCTGATTCTAACAATGAAGATTGCTTTAAAAATTTCATTTTTTGACAGATTTACAGAAAAACTTTTTGGAATTCGTTACTAATTTATACGCCAAAAACAACCTTACACGTAAAGATTCTAATTATATTTTAAATACTATTTCTCAAATAGTCTAAAATGTATCAAAATATCTTGAGAATTTACCGTACTTTCATTTAGAGTTATCATCACTATGGACGGCAGTCCATGTAGTGACGAAGCGCACCAGGAGAGTGTGCGAAGGCGACTACTATATATACACGAGAAAATGAAAATCTGCTGTGATGGTCCGATCGTAATGAGTAATACACAATTAAAGGTATTGCTAAAACTTAAAGGATTGCATACCAAGACCTCAAGAAAATCAATTGGTTTGGGAGAGAGAGCGGTGAAAGTGTAAAAGTGAAAATTTAGAAATTTGGATCTGTTGGGGTTGGTGGCGCACTACGTTAGTTATATTCCTACTGAAAATGCGCGTAATATGAGGGGTCATGTCAGAAAATCCGACGCTCCGTTCAAAAGTTATACCGAAAACAAGATTTCCTTCTTCTTCCCAAAATGGAAATTTTTATTCTGTTTGTCAGTTTGTATGTGTGTCCCAAAACATGGTTTTAAAGTCCTGAAAATTCGATATGGTGTTCAACATATCGATATAAGAAACTTTAGTTTTTTAGTTCTACCACTTTTGGAAACACCCGCTAGTTTAGCGGGAAAACAGCTATAAATAGCTAAAATACGGAAGGTCGTAACTTCTATACAAAGCTAAAGACTTGAACATACAAAACCTTTAATTATACCATTTTTATATATCATTTTTGTTTAATATTAAAAACTGTAAAATAAAATATTTTGAATATGTAAAATTAATATAAAACATTTTTATTTTGAAAAGGTTTTTTTTTTAATTCTAAAAATATGATCGATAAATATAATAATTCTTAATATAAATATACCCTATTTTAAATTTTATGTGCCCTTCTTGGATTTAAATATTTTAATATTAAACAAAGCATTTTAATGTTTCGTCTTTAATACAATGTTTTTTGTATTAAATGTAAATACGAAATATGAGATTTTTTATTCAATAGGGGGATATTTCAATTTACTATTTAATTTTTTATCAGTGTGATATTCCGATCATATCAGTAGGGTCTCTAATAGTAAACCGCCGATTTATAGCCTTTTCCCATAGAGTCCATCCGTGTGAAACGGTTGGGATTTTTGACAAATGTGAAATTCGTGTTCCCACAGAGCTTCCATCCACCATCCACCTTCCACCTTCCACCTTCCACCATCCGATAACAGCTGATTTGAAGAGCAATGGCGCATGTCAAAGTAGTTAAAGGGGGTCTCAACTCGGGAAAACAGTTGTATAATGTTGTTCTCCTAATCTTATTGTAGAATAAAACAAAATAAATTGCATACGATAATAGTTTAAAACATATATCCAATGTTAGAGCATATCCTACAACAAATCTGCAAACATATTGCTGACGGGGGGAAGCCTAACCTCCAAAACCCCCACACTACGTTCTTACTACGCCACTGTCTAGCCAATATTAATAGAGAAAAAATGTAAACAAAACCAATTGTGTGCTGTTTGGTCATTTAAAGCAATATTAAACTTTAAAGTAGTATATACTACACTTGTAACTAAAATTGGTGATTATTTAAGTATTGCACAATATGTTTTGAATCTTCTCAGCAAAAATTAATGTTTTCGGTCCCAGAATAGCTTAAATTTTGGCCCTCCCATAACAATTTGCTTGCAATGGCCTTTTCGCTTACAACAAACTAAATATTAATAATGAATTTACAAAAATCAGCAAGCTTAAACATTTTTAAATTTTTTCCCGCCATTGGTTTGAATATGATTTCGTAGTCAACATTCCAATTTTCACAGTCAAGAGGAAGAATTCAGAGTTGCACTGAAAAATCATCGGCCAACTATCGCATAAATGAGCCCGTCAAAGTCCGTCAAATTTCAACGGGGAACTAACTGGAAAATTTTCGGAACGGCAAAACCTTATAGACCATCCGTTCAACGGATGGTGGATGGTGGAAGGCTCTCTGTGGGAAGACCCTATTATAGTTTTCCAAATTTTGACACTGTCAGTGAAAAAAAAAAATAACGAAATAAAGGCGACGAAAAATCAGGAAAATGGAAGCAGAAGCTGGTAGGTCAATATTATTTTGATAATATTTATGTGTAATAATACTTGTAGCCAACACAGAAAGAACTACCACGGGAAGGTTAAAGTGGACCACAAACATGGAATGTCTC
The DNA here is from genome assembly GCA_037075245.1 of Drosophila mimetica. Lineage (NCBI taxonomy): Eukaryota > Metazoa > Arthropoda > Insecta > Diptera > Drosophilidae > Drosophila > Drosophila mimetica. The sequence goes on along the minus strand of JBAMCH010000007.1, from coordinate 26,616,475 downwards.
CTGGTTGATTTGTGGCAGGACAGCATTGCTGCTGCAACATCATGCTTTGTTCTTGAACCACAGTCATAACCATTGTCGAATTATCCATTTTTGCCCCTCGGAATTTTAATAAATTCAATAGAATATTTGTAATTTTTTTACTAACGTCTACTATATTTGGATGGAGGATGGTAGATTATGAAAGGGGTTCTATGGGACCATGTGTTTCACATCTTTCAAAAATTCCAACCATTCCCCCGTTACGTGCCCTGTGGGACTGGGATATTAGGCACCAAAAACAATCACAATTACAAATTATTAAACAATTTTAAAAAGTATGCAACTTATATATCCAGGAGGGAGTATCTGGAAATGCTCGAAGAATCATTTACATTGCCTGGGTGAGAATAGGTGGGTTGCAACGATACAACTGAACTGCGCTCCACATGACTGGGTGCTCGTTTTGCCTCCGTGGTGATGAAGTTTAGGTTGTCATCGATTCCTACTAAGAAAGTCGGTATTTCACCACGCCCCTTTACAAAAATCAAGCCGCGATATCGACAGACAACGCCGAATTCGTTGAGAATTCTTGCCGACTCCTCCGTCACCTGGATGTTGCCCGGCAATCCCGTCGTCTCCATTCGCGAGGCCATGTTGACCGGATTGCCCCAGATGTCGTAGTGCGGTTGCGAAGCGCCCACTATGCCGGCCATAACTTCGCCGCTGGAAATGCCGATGGCTATTGATCCATCCGTAATGTTCCGGTCCGCTGGAATACTTTGGTAAGCCTGATTGCATTTGGCCAGCGTGCGCATTATATCCAGTGCATATGAGGCCATCACGAAGACCACTTCCTCGCGGTCTTTTAAATCCTGCTCGAACAAAAACCTCACATTACTCCTTTCGATGCTTCCTAAAACTCAGCAAATAGGTAATTAGGTCATTCAGTTTCAGACAAGCAAAACACTCACCAGTCGGGCTCGAGCCAATATTTTTCATTGTTTTACTGGTGGTACCCGCAAAGTTAAGGTTTAATCCACAGGCTGCCATGTAAGTGCATCCGACGATTTTAATTTTCTCAACCGAATAATATTCCTTGTAGAACAGCAACTATATTTGGGTATTAAACTTTAAGTACTGTATAAATAATATATAAAGTGTAAAAATAATGAATTGGCTTATTTCATAAATAGTGAGAAAGTTTTGCAAAAATTTGTATACCAAATTTATATTATATATAACTTTACCTACCAACATATCGAATTCAGCAATAATTTCATTCAGTATCCGCAAGGATCTTAGATCCATTTCAAAATTTATCAGCATGGCAAACATGACAGAAACCATTTGATAGTTTTCATAGTAAAGTTCGTTTTTGGCTAACGTATTTATGTAGACGTCGACTGCAGAAAAGGGAAGTCAAATTAATTCTATTTGAGCTTTTACAACAGTCCAAGACTAACCGATATGAGAGGGAAGTATGTTGTTGAGGATAATTATGATAGAGTGATTGGTTAAATTTGCGTCAGTTTCCTTTTTCCTTAATTCAACTCGCCAGCTAAGGAAGACCAAGTTAGTGCATAGATATATTTAGTTTTAGATTTCCCGAACTAACTGGTGGTTTACTTTGTTGGTGAACTCAAGTTGTCGCTCCTTCATAGCCATAGTAAGAAGGGTAATGCAAATTAGCAGAGCATGTGCGTACTCGGCGGGAAAACTGGGATTTGTCGTCACGCTGTGGTGGAAGACAAAATCAAACTGGAAGAAAATCATCACCAAATAGGCGATCGTCCCCAAAATGGCCATTGTAGTCTTCAGTGCAAGTGATATGTGGGTGAATGTGAAAGTCAGGCAAAGCATAAGTGAGACCATGTTGGTTGCAACCCAGGGATGAAAGCATATCTTTGATTCCTGCTCATAGTGAAATAGCCTTTCCTCAATAAACGCCAACGCGTACTCTTCTCGATTGCAGGACAGCTGATTCAAATATTTAATGTCACTTAAACTTTTTCACCTCACTGATCATTATCATACTTACTACAATAAAACACATCTCGGAAAACCCCGATATCACTAGGAATAGGTAAATGCCCATGCGGATGCCCGGACTGGCCAAGATTTTCTCATGGACTCTAAATATAATACAGCTAATCCGACTGTAGTTGTGGGAATTGTTGCCAAACCTTGACCAGCAAATCTTCTTGTACCACGCAATGAAGGTCAAAATAGTCAGTATCACAGTCACAATGGCGGGCAAAATCATGCACAACGGGCATATAATTTTAGTGTCCAAAAGTTCAATGTATACTATGCAGTATCCAACGACCAAAGCTAGAAGCATGCTATATTTGTACATGTAATCGGTCTGCTTAAGGTATGCTCTCTCCAAATTTTGATCACGGTATTTCAAGCAAATGTTTAACTGGCGGTACAAAGGGACTTTCAGTCCTTTCTGTCGATATATTCCAAATAAGGTTTTGGGACTGTGTCACAGTAAATATGCAATTAAGTAAATATAATTATTTTACGTATTTCATTGTATTTGGAGAGTTGAATCAAACTACACAAAGGAGAGAAAAATGCTGAATTCAAGACAACATATATTATTAAAGATTACTTTAAGTTTAGTATTCGGAAAAAAACTCGTTTAAACGGGGGTGTCACAGAAATCTCTTCCAACAGAAGATGGTTGGTTTAGTACATTGATGTACGTAAGAAACATAACGGTTTTCGGTTGGAAGAGATTTCTGTGACACCCCCGAAAAAAGAAATTTATTAGTTGTAAATTCAATAAACGTTGATATCTGTCAATACTTAATTATCTTGGTCCTCTAATACTCACTTAAAAGCACTGACCGGCATTTTCCGGAACTCTTCCCGCAGCTCAGCATTAAAAATCGCTTTTAGGCTTTCCGTATTATAAGCCAGTTTTTCTCTTGATCCTATGCTAAAGAGGGAGACAGCATTCAGTTCACCAAAGTATTCGTCACTTTCTTCGACATCCTTCTGCAAGTCTTCTCGAATTATGTATGTACGTATGTGGTATTTTCTCAGAAGGGGATGATTTTTTGCCTTTTCAGGACCATCTTTAATAACATAGCGATGGTCGCAAAGATTGTTCAAGGTTGAACCACTGATATGCACGAATCCCGGTACTCCGGTGGACTCCAGGACGTTGGCAATAGTGACGTCCAATCCTAGAAGGTTTCGAAGAAAGCTATTACCGCGGTTACGGGAGGTCGCTGTGGCGATTGTCCTTACCCCAAATATCGAACTGCAGCTTGGTTTCACCAATGACTCCAGCGAACAGATCTCCCGAATGAACTCCAATGCGCATATTAATGTCCAAGCCCTGGGAGTCACTATATATTTCGATATTAAGGGATGGTATTCAACATAACACAAAGTCGTCAAAAACAAAACACTATATGAAACAATGGCCAATTTTTTTTTTTCATATGTAGTTTTTTGTTTGGATGACTTTTTGTAATGCTGATGTGCTTTAGATAGAGCTAAGGTTTAAACACCATTTTGCTTGATTTACCAATACCTACCGAAACGTAGAAGAAGTTATAAGCAAATAATGTATTGCCGCCCACATAGATGGCGCTACTTTCAAGCGGTTTGCCCTGCATGCCCATTGCTTTCTTTGGCTGAGTGACGTGTATTTTATAGTCGAGGCACTCAACTATAGCGTTTTCTATTGTTTTAGGTGTATGCCATATTTTGCTACCTACCGTACTTCCATGATTTCGTTGATCATCGAAAGTCCTAGGGCCACACAATTCTTTGCGTGATCGGGATCAGGATCCGACAATCCCGCCACACAGTAGTAACAGTCGCCCAGGAACTTGATGCGCTGCACCTTGAAGCGCAAGGCAGCCAAATCGAATCTGCCGTAGAGGTCGTGCAGGACCTTCACCAACTTCTCCACCGTTAATGTTGTGGTCAAGTGGGTGTAGTTTACCACATCTGCGTACAGGATGGAGACATCGGGGTGGATCTGAATGGCCATGGCTCGCTCCAAAGCACTCATGGAACGAATGCCCACACCTCGTTTGGTCAGGACAATGCGACTCTGAATGTCTTTTTGAAGGGGCTCCGAAATCTGAGGCGGTAGAATCGAGTCTAGCAACTGCTTCTCGTGGATTCGGGCGTTGCGAAGCCAGAGCTCTTCCTTGATGTACTGGTGGCGGTCCAGGAAAGAGGAGCGCACCACCGTGTCGTTTATCACGCGGTAAAATATGCCCACTAGATTGAGGCTCAGAAAGTGAACCAAGTCCACGGACATTCCGCCATCGGAAAAGAGTTGTGACACAAAACGGGCGAAGCCTTGAGCTTGGAATTGAACGAAGTAGAAAATATACAGGCCAGATACTAAGAGAGCCAAAAGGACTGCACCGCTCATGAAGTGAATCGGCAGGAACATGTAGACAATGTATACTATGTAGGTGTCGTAGAAAGACCCCAACTGCCAGTTGTGTACATAGTAGTGATAAATAGATTCGGTAAGGTCTTTTAAGTCAATTATTGGGATGTGGAAATACTAGAAATATATAAAAATCAAAGCTTACCAGCGAAAACCAAAGTGAGGGAGGCAAACATTGAACTGCCAAACATATACCACGTGTGTTTCGCAATAAATCCATCGCAGAAGTTAGCACTCAGTACTAGGAAAAGGACCAAGGAACATCCAATTGAAAGGGCCACATCAAAGTATATAATTGATCGGCGCTTAAAAGTAAATGGTACATCTTTATCTACTGGCACTGCCCCATTAAAAGTACATAAATTTAAATATGACCGTCCCTACCTCAATTGTCGTTAACAACAGAGTACAGTGCAGAGCGATCACCAAAGTATGTAGCAGAAAGAAAGAGAATAAGTAGCTCTTCCAAAGGCGTATCCGATACAATCGGAACTCGTTCTCCAAGCCCAATTCAATACATTTTGCCTGAAGATTGAAGTTTTATTAAACCTTAAGAAAAGATAAACTGCATCTCAATTTACCTTTAGGTAGCCGGGTTCCCACATGCGTTCCCGCCCGTAGTTAAGATGACACTTTCCTCTTGGCAAAGGCATTTTTATCTATTTTCTTACAAACTGATCTAGATAATGATTTTGAATGTCAAAATGTTCGACTCAAATAATGTACTTTAAATACATTGCCTGCTTCAGCTTTTGCGATTTAACAAAAAAGGAAAGGAAGCTAACTTCGGCTAATTACAAATTACAATTACAATTCAATTACAAATTACAAAAATGTTTAATGATTATTAACAAACCAACTTAGAGCAGTTTTCGTATTGTTTTCAATTTATTGATCAATCATTTCTATGGCAGCTATATAATAGTCCGATTTATGAATAATAATATAACGAAGCTATAATTTTTTTCTTGTCATTATTTTTGCGATCGTTCCTATGGGAGCTATATGATATAGTAGTCCGATTTTTCCAAAATTTAAATTGAAATTGTATACCCTCTGCAATTGAAATATTAACCTTATGCATTTAAGCCATAGAAGAATAATTGATTTAAAAAATATATTTTTAAATTCAGAAGATACATTTAGCCTCCAAATTATCAAGGATCTAGAATTTTTTTTGATCCATAACACCAGTTTACCAAAAAAAAAAAATGATGACATACGCACTTCATGAAACCATAATTTTTCGTATAGGTACATCTCCCTGGTTAAGAAAAGGGCACTTACAATTTTGTGTAAAAAACGTTTTTGGCACTTTTTTATTTTCTATCTCGAGTTCTGATAAACCGATTTTGTTCATCAAATAGTCGTTCTTAAATATAAAAATTCAACCTGAAAACGCTAATTTCCAGGGTGGTGCAGCTGGTAGAGGCGCCAGTACAATGAAATTTTGTCAATAAAGGTACCGACATCAAATCCTCGACGCGACAAGGCCAATAAGTTATATTTTTAACAAAGGTTTTTTTTTAATTATCTGTAAATTTTTATTTTTTTCTATTTTTTAACCCTTAATATATGTTTTAAATATAAATAAATTGAACTTGTACGCTAGCCCTTTCCTCGAGAGTACTTGTGCCCCTTTTAGTCAACGCATTTTAAGAAGCGTGCGTGGTAGAGTTGGTTAAGGCGTCTGTCTGCAGTACGAGTGGTCGCGGTTTCAAACCAAGGTCGGGGTAAGAGTTTTCCTAACGCTTAAATCATTACTAAAAGTTTTTTCTGAATATAAATTACCTTCAAAATATGTTTAACTGTAAAAAAAAGTTAAATAAATAATGATGCTAAGTAAAACATGTCAATTAAAAAAGAACTACAGTTAAAAATTTTGCATTTTTAAATTACGAATTTTTGAAGGTACTTAAAACAATTTTATGTCGTACTTTTTTCAAGAACGTTCGATCTCAAATTATCTCTTTCGGTCTTTAATTATTCGTACTTGATTTAAAATATTCCTTCTTGGATCAAAAAATTTCGTGCTTACCTAACTTTCAATATCGTTCGTACTTGATTTGATATCGAAAAGCGCGACTTTTTTCCTGAGTTTAGAAGCTAAACTTCGTCAAAGTTTAAAAAGTTGAAAAAAATGCAAAAAGCTGGCATAAATGGCTGCTTTAAAAACCGAAGTTACTTCTGGAAGTTACTCAGAAGCCACTTGTAGAAGATACCTAGAAGAGTTTTTCCCAATTAGAAAATGGTTCAAAGGAAAATATGTTTTTTGTACTCATTTTTCATTTTTATTCTTTCAATACATTTATTGAAATATATAATTAGAAAAGCATTGCGGCATGTAAACACGGCCCATAAGCTTTTAGGAAATGGTGTTGTATTATTTTATTTAAATCCAGTTCCGTGGTCTATGAAAATTGATAATAACAAACAAATAATTAATATTGTGTCATATAAAAATAGGAGTAGTAGCCTAGAAGTGCCTTAAAAGTTACGGTAGGGTAGGGTATTTTTATAACTTTTACTTAATGGCTACTTTAAAAATACACGCCTAATCAAAATTATTTTTATACCCGTTACTAGTAGAGTAAAAGGGAATATTAGATTCGTGCAAAAGTATGTAACAGGAACACTGGCAAAAAAAACATAGTAAATGTCACTATTTTATTATTGTTTCAATTATTTTCCCAGCGATATAGATCCAAGCGTGAAAATAGTAAAATCGCACATGGAACATAGTTAAATAACATCACCCTGATAAAAAAAAGGGCACTTACAATTTTGTATATGGTACAGTTTTCTTTGAAAGTGTAAAAAACGTTTTTTGCTCTTTTTTAATTTCTAACTCGAGATGTGGTAAACCGATTTCGGTCATCAAAGACTCATTTTAAAGGTAAAAGAATGCCCTTTAACTTTCTTATACACAGCATTGAGTTCCATTCATTGGTTTAGAAGCTACACTTCGTCAAAGCTGAAAAAGTTGGAAAAATGCAAAAAAGCTGACATAAATGGCTTCTTTAAAAATACACGCCTAAAAACCGAAATTATTTTTATAACGTCTACTTAAAGATACATCTTTAAGCAAACTAACAAGACCATTAACTTAATAAAAAACCGAAGGTTCGATTTTATATAGATTATTTCAGTTGGAAAAAAGGTGTATTCCAGCCCTGTATTAGAGCCCTGTTAACCTCAGTTAACAGCTGTAAATGGCCAAAAAACCACCGCTGTCCCGAGCTTAAAAAATTCATATTGAAATAATTTTTTGGCGGATTGTAACGATCATTAGTTTTGTCAAAGAACCATCTAACCATAAAAGTTATAAAAATAATTTCGGTTCTTAGGCGTGTATTTTTAAAGTAGCCATTTATGCCAGCTTTTTTGCAATTTTTCCAACTTATTACTCAATGCTGTGCATAAGAAAGTTAGAGGGCATTCTATTACACCAGTACAAAAAAAAATTGATGAAATACAAATTTCATAATTTCGCTTTTTAGGCGTGTATTTTTAAAATGAGTCTTTGATGACCGAAATCGGTTTACCACAACTAGAGTTAGAAATTAAAAAAGTGCAAAAAACGTTTTTTACACTTTAAAAAAAAACTGTACCAAACAAAAAATTAAAAGTGCCTTTTTCTTACTCAGGGAGATGTACATTAACCGAAAATCATAGTTTCATGAAGTGCGTATTTCTTTATTTTTTTTTGTAAACTGGTGTAATTTGTTATTATTTTTATAGTAAATTCAAAGATTTTTGTAGATGACTTGAAGATTTTTTTTTACACAGAATGTGTTTAATTTTTGAATTTGTTAGGTATGTTTTTAAATTAGCTTTTTAATTGTTTATTTTGAAGATGGACTTATTTAGTAAATACTATTTACTTTGAAGTTAAAAAAAGATATTTGTTTGAATGCTCTTGTAAGCATTCTGTCACGAAAGGAAATAATATGGCTATGGCTCAGGGTCTAAGTGTGCTTGCTCTGGTACTATTTTTTGCTCGGCGGTATGAGGTTCAAATCCCGCTCGCGACACAACATATTTTTTATTTTTTTTTTATTAATTTTACAACTTTTTTAATACATTATTGTTTTTAAAATTAGATATGCATATTAAAAACTTTTTACTTACTCTGCTTTAGCAGCGTTAGAGGCAGACGCCTTACCAATTGGGCCATCGCAGCATGTTAGGCGGAAGTGCATAAGTTCAACATAAATGTAAAGTTAACACGTTCGTAAATGAGTAAAATGTTTTCAAATAAAATTATCTTTGATTTGATTTGGAACAAGGTTCAAATATGTTTTCTGTATAAAGCTAAGGTATATATATTTGATTTAACTAAGTAAAGTAGTAAATAAAATCAAATAAAAAAAGCGTTTCGGACCATATAAAGTATATATTTTCTTGATCAGGATCACTAGCCGAGTCGATCTCCGTCGATGTCCGTCTGTCCGTCTGTCCGTCTGTATGAACTCTGAGATCTCGGAAACTATAAAAGCTAAAAGATTGGCACTTTGCATGCAGATTCTAGGGGTTTATACGAAGCGCAAGTTTTTCACGCCGATGTGCCACGCCCCCTCTAACGTCCACAAACCGCGAAAAACTGTGGCGCCCACAGTTTCGAAGCTAGATTAACGTGAAAAGAAATGTGTATTCGCTTCTTCAATACCTATTGATTGACCAAAAAATCAAACCCTTGATTGTTTATTGAGTTGATGATCTTGTTAGTTTGCTTAAAGACGTATCTTTAAGTAAAAGTTATAAAAATAATTTCGGTGCTTAGGCGTGCATTTTTAAAGTAGCCATTTATGCCAGCTTTTTTGCATTTTTTCTAACTTTTTCAACTTTGACGAAGTGTAGCTTCTAAACTCATGATTGGAACTCAATGCTATGTATAAGAAAGTTAGAGGGCATTCTATTCCCTGTAAAAAGAGTCGTTGATGGCCGAAATCGGTTTACCACACAAGTTAGAAAATAAACAAGAAAGGAAGCTAACTTCGGCCAACCGAAGTTTATATACCCTTGCAGATTATTCCAATTCAATTTGAAATTACAAAAATGTTAAATTTAGACTTGCAAACAAAAACGAACAAAATTATAGCAGTTGAGGTATTATATTGACATTAATTGATCGATCCTTACTATGGCAGCTATATAATATAGTCGTCCGATTTATGTTAAATTTAATTCGAAATTCTGAAATAATAAAATAAAGTTATATTCGAGAGTAGAAGAGAATACAATAAAAATTAACAAAGCTATAATTTTGTTTCTATCAATTTCCCTTTAGTTTTCCGATCGTTCCTATGGGAGCTATATGATATAGTCGATTATTCCTATAGGAGCTATAAGATATAGTTGTCCGATCCGGCCGGTTCCGACTTATATACTACCTGCTATAGAAAAACGACTTTTAGTAAAGTTTCATTTTGATAGCTTTAAAACTGAGGGACTAGTTTGCGTAGAAACGGACGGACAGACGGTCATGGCTAGATTGACTCGTCTTGTCATGCTGATCAAGAATATATATACTTTATGGGGTCGGAAACGTCTCCTTCACTGCGTTGCAAACTTCTGACTGAAATCATTATACCCTCTGCAAGAGTAAGTTTGGAACAACTATATTGTGCATGCGTTCTACCTATCGCAATCAGTAAATGTTGGATTTTCTACCTATCGCAGTACTCCTTGAACAGGTGGGAAGTAAAAGCAGCTCCGCGGTCCGAAACTATCCTGTACGGATTTCCAAAGCAAACGGCCTGACGCTCCAAACAACCAACAACCTCCTCAGCCCCTGTACTTCGAGTAGGATACAGCCACACATATTTTGAAAAGGCATCTACAATTACGAAGATGTGATTGTAACGCTTTTTGGTCAACTCCATTGGGCCAACATGATCGACATGGTATGTGGCGAGCGGCTTGTCTCCTTTGTCGATCGGCGTAAGGAACCCTTCTTGTCTGCCAGCTTTTGTGTTCACAAGAATGCACTCTACGCAGCTATCGACAACTCGCGAAACCTTTTCTTTCAGCTTGGGAATATAGTACGACTTTTTGATCAAGTCCTGAGTTTTCTTGCTTGTGACTGATTTGGATGATTTCGGTTTCCATGAGTGAAGAAACCACTCGCAACTCTTTATTCGGATCCCTGAAAAGGACTCCGTTGACAATGTAGAAGTCTTCATAGCCCTTGGTCTCGACGACACTCTTATCTACTTTCGTCCGATCATCTAACAGCTGTGCCTCCCGCAAACGATGAAGCAAACTGTCGGTCAATGTGAAACACGACACCCTACTCAACGCATCGACATATCTCATCTTCGAGTCGGACCTGTGCTCTATTTCGTAGTCGAAATCTTGTAGGTACATCGCCCATCTAGAAACCCTGAGCGGAATCTCCTTCTTCTTCATGGTCATTGTAAAGGCGTTACAGTCCGTAACAATCTTGAACTTTTTGCCTAGCACGTACACCCGCCACTTCACCAAAGCTTCACCAATAACCGCAAGCACTTCAAGTTCATAGGAGTGGTACTTTTCCTCGCAAGGCTTGGTTTTTGGGCTCATGTAGAAAACTGGATGCCACAAGTTATCCCCGGAATCACGTTGAAGCAAAACGGCTCCAAATCCGAACTTGGATGCATCAGTGTGAATCTCGGTTTCGAGAGAATGATCGTAAAGCTTCAGAACTGGACCACTGATCAACGCTTCCTTTAGCTTTTCAAATGCTGCTAACTGCTTGTCGTGAAACTCAAACTTCACCTCTTTGCGCAATAGGTCAGACAACGGTTTGGCAATTACAGCGTATCCTTCCGCAAGCCTACGAAAATACGATTTCAATCCTAAGAATCGTTGGACTCCTTTCTTGTTGCGCGGCATCGAAAAATCAGTCGCTGTGCGACTTCCAAAACTCCCTTTAATTTCTGAACGCCCTCATCGATACTTTTACTGGCAATGATCACATCATCCATGTACACAACCGCATCGTCTTTCTGGATCAAATCCCGCAAAACCGCCATGATAAACCTGGTAAACACAGATGGAGAGTTTGTTATACCGAAAGGTACAAACAGGAACTCATACTGCCCACTCTGAGTTACGAAGGATGTGTACTTTTGTGATTCTGGCGAAACAGGCACGTGAAAGAAACCGTTAGTCAAATCGAGTGTTGTGAAAACTTCTCCACCTTGGAGTTTTTCGATCACGCAATCCATGTGAGCTGTTGGAAAATTATCTCGGACGATCTTTTCGTTAAATTGGCGATAATCACAACACAAGCGCTTCTTCCCATTCTTCTTATCGACAAGCACCACTGGAGAAGCAAACTCGGATGTACTGGGCTTGATAATCCCTTCCTCTAGCCATTCTTGAACCTGATCATCGACAATTTTCTGATCGCAATAAGCCAAACGCCTCGGATGTTAAAAAACAGGCAAATCATTTGCCAACAAGATCTTCATCTCGACTGGGGAAGTGAGATTTCTTTTCGGTTTGTAATTCTCGATCAATGATTTCACTTCAGAAGCTAATTCCTGACTCAAATGTTCCCACTCTACTCCTGAACTTGCCTTATAGTCTTCCGTGCTGATCATGCACAGACTCTCGAACTCGGTAATTAGCTGCACACAAGAACTTTGCACCGTCTGGTTATCGCCTGAGATCCTTGCTGGGCACAACGAACTCTTGGTGAAAATACAGTTCCCGACTTGGTTACCATCATGTCCACGTTGTCTAAGATTGGTGTGCCTAAGATTGCGTCAAACTTCATATCGTCATCTAGTATGACATGAAACTCGACCGACATATCAATCCCATCGATAACAACACTTGTTATGAAGCTTCCGAATGTTAGAACCTGACTTTCACCGATCCCTGTCTAGACTCTCTGTCGACCCATCAGACTGCCAACTCCCACGCCTAGCTTCAGGAACACACGCCTACGCATCAAACACAATTCAGCCCCAGTGTCCACAAGTTCTTTGAATTCAGAATTCATGCAAATCACGGATTTCAATTCCAAGCTCGACGAAAAGAACTCACGCGTTGAAGCGTCTCTACCTTGCTGAACAACATTTGTTGCTCTCTCGGCTTTGACTTGTACTTCTGCCATACACTGCGCTAATCGATGTCCTGGTTGATCGCATTTAAAACATTTCTCCTTCACTGGACAGTCCTTCTTCATCTGGGACGAATCTCCGCACCGGAAACATTTCCTAACTGATCCAGCTACAGCTTCTTTATTCGGGTCGTTTACCGCCTTGCTACCCTGCGAACCGTATTTGTTTACTGGCTTGGTTGAACCACGAGCTTTCTGGTAAGCGTCGATTTGTAGCTTAAGATCTTTAAGGTTTCTGGCTTGATACAGCAGAGCCTTATTAGATCTAGCATCCGGGATACCCTCAACGAAATACTCGATCAGACTCTCTTCTTCCAAATGAATGGGCTGGGCGATTTCCATAAGAGAATAAAGGAATTCATGCAAGGAATCGTCCTTATGCTGCTGTCGTTTTCCCAACCTGCGATGGACTTCTGCTGAGGACAACTGGATTCCAAACTCCTCCAACAAAGCTGATTTCAAACTTGCCCAGTCTTTTATGTTCCTCTGGCTACGCACAAACACTTTGGCTGCTCCACTAAGCAACTGCTTTGCATAAGCAAACACCTGTAAAGGGCTCCACTCAACTGTAGCTGCACAATCTTCCAACTCCCCTATCCATTGGTTTATATCTGGGGAATTCGACCCAGAAAAATGCGAAACACTGCCCTCAACGTCTTTCAAAGTGAACCACGATCTACCCTGCCTCTCATTTCCTATTCCTTGATGCCAACCTGCGTTTGGGTGATTTATAGTGGTTTCTGACTCACCTCCTTCATTCAATCCATAGTAGGTCACCAATCTCTCTTGCAATTCCGCCTTTAATCCAGTCGTACCCAATTGCAACTCCGACAACTTTCGACGCAACTCTTCAACTCGCAATGCCAAGATCTCGCTTCTCTCCATTTTACAAAATTATTCTGTAGAATATTAAGTTTAAATAATGTGTTCTTAAATCTAATATCAAAGGCAAATTGTAAATAGAGTAACCACCCTGTGTCTGCGTTGTTGATTTCAATGTTACCCCACAAGCTTACCTACAAGTTGAAATAAACTTTCCGGCAACTCTCCTCCAAAAGTTCAGCCTTTCGCTCAATGATGTCGCCTCTGTTACTCGTCGTACTTCTCGTCAACGCTTGCACCGCGTCACTAATACAATGATGATTTCCAAACTCAACTGGAACCTTCTGGATGTCTTCGTCTGCTGTCAGGATATGTGTACCAGCCTTCCGCTTACACGATCCTGCACACCTGTACTCTCCGATGACCACACCAGATCCAATCTCTTGCTCGTTCTATCTCCACTGCTTTCAGCCTGTGTCTGCTGCTTCTCCTGGATCTCAAGCCACGATCCGCTTTTGCGAAATCGAAGGTTAAAGCTTTGTCGAATGGGTAGCCATATCCCTGGACGAGCCCCCAAAATAGCAGGTTCCTCTTTTAGGTGGGAACGCTGACTTTTAAATGTAATAATAGATTGACTTTATTCACATTCGACGACTTAAAGTAATTCAAATTTCACAAATCTCCAAGTGCTTCTTATGACTGTTCTTTGCGAGATTCTGGCAGCGAGTGAGTATTGGTGCGTTGCCAACTTGGTACTCACGTGGCATTTAGGTATAGAGTACATTTAAATTATCGAGTACAGAAAGGGAAAGAAAGATCAGAAGGTGAGACCACTTCTAGTGGTCCTTGTCTCTCCACTACCGCATCCCACATATATTCTTGGTCAGCATGACTAGACGAGTCGATCTAGCCATGTCCGTCTGTCCGTCCGTCCGCCCGGAATAATCGCAAAAATAATTGAAAAAAAAATGATAACTTATGTGTTTTTTGACATATTACCTTATTCTTATCATTTTTTAATGATTTATCATTTTTTAAACTGTTTTGAATTTCGAAATAAATTTTAGAAAAATCGGACGACTATATGATATAGCTCCTATAGGAACGATCGGAAAACTAAGGGGAAATTAATAGGAACAAAATTATAGCTTTGTTAATTATACCCGTTACTCGTAGAGTAAAAGGGTATATTAGATTCGTGCAAAAGTATGTAACAGGCAGAAGGAAGCGTTTCCGACCATATAAAGTATATATATTCTTGATCAGGATCACTAGCCGAGTCGATCTAGCCATGTCCGTCTGTCCGTCTGTCCGTCTGTCCGTCTGTATGAACGCTGAGATCTTGGAAACTATAAAAGCTAGAAGATTGAGATTTGGCATGCAGATTCTAGGGGTTAATACGCAGCGCGAGTTTTTCACGCCGTTTCGAGTGAATGATCGTAAAGCTTCAGAACTGGACCACTGATCAACGCTTCCTTTAGCTTTTCAAATGCTGCTAACTGCTTGTCGTGAAACTCAAACTTCACCTCTTTGCGCAATAGGTCAGACAACGGTTTGGCAATTACAGCGTATCCTTCCGCAAGCCTACGAAAATACGATTTCAATCCTAAGAATCGTTGGACTCCTTTCTTGTTGCGCGGCATCGAAAAATCAGTCGCTGTGCGACTTCCAAAACTCCCTTTAATTTCTGAACGCCCTCATCGATACTTTTACTGGCAATGATCACATCATCCATGTACACAACCGCATCGTCTTTCTGGATCAAATCCCGCAAAACCGCCATGATAAACCTGGTAAACACAGATGGAGAGTTTGTTATACCGAAAGGTACAAACAGGAACTCATACTGCCCACTCTGAGTTACGAAGGATGTGTACTTTTGTGATTCTGGCGAAACAGGCACGTGAAAGAAACCGTTAGTCAAATCGAGTGTTGTGAAAACTTCTCCACCTTGGAGTTTTTCGATCACGCAATCCATGTGAGCTGTTGGAAAATTATCTCGGACGATCTTTTCGTTAAATTGGCGATAATCACAACACAAGCGCTTCTTCCCATTCTTCTTATCGACAAGCACCACTGGAGAAGCAAACTCGGATGTACTGGGCTTGATAATCCCTTCCTCTAGCCATTCTTGAACCTGATCATCGACAATTTTCTGATCGCAATAAGCCAAACGCCTCGGATGTTAAAAAACAGGCAAATCATTTGCCAACAAGATCTTCATCTCGACTGGGGAAGTGAGATTTCTTTTCGGTTTGTAATTCTCGATCAATGATTCCACTTCAGAAGCTAATTCCTGACTCAAATGTTCCCTCAAATGTTAACCCGAGTTAAAAGGGTATATTAAATTCGTGCAAAAGTATGTAACAGGCAGAAGGAAGCGTTTCCGACCATATAAAGTATATATATTCTTGATCAGGATCACTAGCCGAGTCGATCTAGCCATGTCCGTCTGTCCGTCTGTCCGTCTGTATGAACGCTGAGATCTTGGAAACTATAAAAGCTAGAAGATTGAGATTTGGCATGCAGATTCTAGGGGTTAATACGCAGCGCGAGTTTTTCACGCCGATGTGCCACGCCCCCTCTAACACCCACAAGCCGCGAAAAACTGTGGCACCCACAGTTTTGAAGCTATATTAACGGGAAAAGCAATGTGTATTCGTTTCATCAATACATATTGATAGACCAAATTTGGAAACCCCCCTCCCCCTAACGCCAACAAACCGCGAAAAACTGTGGCACCCACAGTTTTGAAGCTATATTAACGGGAAAAGAAATGTGTATTTGTTTCATCAATACATATTGATAGACCAAAGTGGGAAACCCCCCTCCCCCCTAACGCCCACAAACCGCGAAAAACACCCGTCTGTATGAACGCTGAGATCTTGGAAACTATAAAAGCTAGAAGATTGGGATTTAGCATGCAGATTCTAGGGGTTAATACGCAGCGCAAGTTTTTCACGCCGATATGCCACACCCCCTCTAACGCCCACAAACCGCGAAAAGCTGTGGCGCCCATAGTTTTAAAGCTAGAGCAAAAGTGTAAACGCAATTTTGTTTGGGTTATTAACGCCTACCGAAATGTTTGCCCTGCTTGAGACTGCTGACTTTAGCTGAGTAACGGGTATTTGATAGTCGAGGCACTCGACTATAGCGTTCCCTCTTGTTTTTATTGTATTCTCTTCTACTTTGGAATATAAATTTATTTTATTATTTTAGAATTTCGAATTAAATTTAACATAAATTGGATGACTATATTATATAGATGCCATAGGAAGGATCGATTAATTAATGTCAAAATACTCCGTAAACTGCTATAATTTTGTTTTTTGCAAATCTAAATTTAACATTTTTGTAATTTCAAATAGAATAGGAACGATCTGCAAGGGTATGTAAACTTCAGCTGGCCGAAGATAGCTTTCTTTCTTGTTTTTTTAACTGGTGAAATTAGGCCTTTTCAAAACATACATTTGGGTAAAATCAAAATTTCGAAGTTCCAACAACTTTAAGAGTTAAGCATTTTTTATTGATCTTATTTTTCTTCGATAATATGGTTTTTGGAGCTGTTTGGGCACACACGATAAAGTTTTTGCAAAAAAAAAAAAACATTTTAACTAGTTGCATATGTTTGAAGTATATATTTAGTCAATTTTTTTGGAATCGCTTGTTAAACTAGGTGAATCGGGACTTTGAGAATCTGGATCTAGAGAAGACACGACTGAAAAGTGTCTGGACGAACTCTGATTAAGCAACTTCGAGGAAATGAACTTTAAGTTTTCATCGATGCCTACAAAGTAGGTGGGTATTTCGCCACGGCCCTTCACAAATGTCATGCCGCGGTAAATGCAAAGAATGTCAAACTTCTGTAGAATCTTGGCGGACTCCTCCGTAACTTGGATGTGGCCAGGCAGCCCCGTCGATTCCATTCGGGAGGCCATATTGACCGGATTTCCCCAGATGTCGTAATGCGGCTGAGAAGCGCCCACCACGCCGGCCATTATCTCACCGCTGGAGATTCCGATGCAGATCTCTCCGCTCGACAAGGATTTCTCGAAGTAGTAGGCCTTGTTGCACGCCGAGAGGGTTCGCATAAGGTCCAGAGCGAACGTGGTCATCATAAATACCACTTCGTCATTGTTGACATCGCTGTCGTCGCTTGCATCGATGGCGCCCAAAGTTATTCTTTTTAGGCGCGCCTGTTCCACTAAAATAAAGATTGGATAAGCTTGGACCTTAATTTAAAAAAAAAACTATAACCAACCACAAAAAGACTCGATAAATATATTAATTATTTTTTAACTATGATAGTTTCTATTTACTTTAGATCTATAAAGAAGTAAAGTCTAATTAAATACGATTTGCGGCAAAAGAATATTAGAGGTAAGAGTTAAATAATGACATTTTAAAGGGGATAATACCACAATTTCACAAAAAACCAAATGATCCTAAAATAAGAGGAAATTTACTGTAAAACTTTAAGAAAACTTTATAGATTCTGGGAAATGGACGGTTTCTGTGACACTCCCTGATAACTTTCCCTGCTACTTTCTTTCGGAATGCTACTTGGCTATACAAATAACTAAGGAAAGCGGAATATTTTGTTCAATAGGTATCTACTACAGTTCTGGTATTTATGTTACGATGTTTTAGTATTAACTAATGTAATGTAGATGTACAATGGCACCTAGGATTATGTATTGATAAGAGATACCGAAGAGGTTGCCTAGCGATAATTCAAAGAGAAAGCAGGCGTATAAAATAAAACTTATGAAATTAAATAAAAAGACTATCAGCCACAATACTAACCCTCAAAATGAAGTGAACTATTGCGATAATGACTGCTTTCACGTATGTTTGAGGCCAAGTTAAAATCCAATCCACATGCTGCCATATAAGTGCAACCAACGACTTTGATTTTCTCAACTACATAATATTTCCTGTAGGCGCTTAACTGTGATCGAAACCAAAACATAAATTTGTACAAGAAGTAGTTTCAAAATGTACCTTACCAGTCTATCGAATTCTGTTATGATATCGTTTAACACTCTTAGGCTTGACAAATTCATTGGAAAATTGATTAACATGGCGAACATGACAGATACCATTTGATAGTTTTCATAGTAGAGTTCGTGCTTGGCTAAGGAGTTGAGATAGAGGTCGACTGCGGAGGTGAGAGGAGTCTAAAGGTTATATGAAGAAATATGTAAAAATTCACGGACCAACATGAGAGGGGAGAATATTATTGAGCAGAATTATAATTGATTGGTTTGTAACATCAGCCGCCTTTTGCTTGTTTTGCAAATCCACGTTAAGCCTGTCAACACAAATCAAATGCAGTTGGTTGTAAGAAAGCATTTATATATGAACGTTTTTCCACTCACTTGAAGTTCATTTTTGTGTTGAACTCTGAATGACGCTCCTTGGCATACATTGTGGCCAACATCATGCACACCCTAAGACAATGCGCTATTTCCGCCCTCATAAAAGGAGTCGTGGTAGCACTGTGTTGGAAATTAAAAGCGAACTGGAAAAACACGATCAACACAAAGGCGACGGTTTCGCAGCAGCTGATAAATATCTTCAGGGCGAAGGGGATGCGTGCAAAGGTGTAACTAATGCCAAGGATCAGGGAAATCATGTTGGTAAAGGACCACGGATGGAAGCAGACATTCCGATCAATTTCATAGTTAAAGAGCTTGCTCTCAATATAGCTCATCTCGAATACGTCGCGGTCACAGTCAATCTGCATTAAAAAAATGGATTTACATTAATGTTATAATTCTGGTGAGTTTCAAGAAGTACAAGAAGTAACTAATCTAAAACAAGAGAGAACGCTATAGTCGTGTGCCTCGATTATCAAATACCCGTTACTCAGCTAAAGCAAGCAGTTTCAAGCAGGGAAAGCCAAGCAGTAGCTTACAAGTGGTGCCATCTACCGGACATTTCATTATTTGCTATACAACTTTTTACTGAGTGGGCCGATTTAAAAAATTTCCAATTTAAAAGTTTTCGGTTTTGGTCAATCAATAGGTATTGAAGAAGCGAATACACATTCCTTTTTCCGTTAAGGGGGGTAGGGTCTTGCAAAAAAAAAATCGATTTTTTTTTCTTAACTTTAAGAATGTTTTTTTTTTAAGCCCAAAGTCGAATTTTTTAGATGAAAAACGCATTTTTGACTTTAGAAGGGCAAAAAAAAAATAATTTAAAAAAAAATTAAAAACCGCGCTTCCCAGGGGCCGAGTTTTTTCTTTTCTTAAGCAAAATGTAAAAACAGAATGGAAGTCCGATCATTTTTGGAGGAGATACAAGATTACCGCAAAACGCCTTTTTTTAATAGAGTTCCAGGCTACCGACAGTATCGGCTATACAAATTACTGGATGTTATTTAAATGACATTTTAAATTATAAGTATTATAATAATATACAATTGGTTAGAATTAAATCCATCCAGTTTTTAAAATCGCAAAGTTACTTGATTTTTTTATGCCTTAATCTAGCTTTAAAACTGTGGGCGCCACAGTTTTTTCGCGGTTTGTGGGCGTTAGAGGGAGCGTGGCACATCGGTGTGAAAAACTTGCGCTGCGTTTTAATCCTTGAATCTGCATGCAAACTGCCAATCTTGTAGCTTTTATAGTTTCCGAGATCTCAGCGTTCATACAGACGGACAGACAGACGGACAAACGGACATGGCTAGATCGACTCGGCTCCTGATCCTGATCAAGAATATATATACTTTATAGGGTCGGAAACGCTTCCTTCTACCTGTTACATACTTTTGCACTAATCTAATATAGCCTTTTACTGTACGAGTAACGGGTAAAAAAATAAATTTACACTTCAATAAAATTGAGGTGGTAAACAAATCACATCTTTCACATCTTTTTTGCTAATAAGGTCTTCAAGACTTACCATTATTAGGGAGATGACCGCATAGTAGGAAATTATTATCATCAAATATGTGCCAATACGCAGCGTCACACTGTGTTGTATTTTCTCAAACAGGTGAAATACCATGCAGCTATATTTATTGTACATTTTAAATTCATAGCGGCCATTTTTCCACCAACACACTTTCTTGTACCAAGAGATGCACAGCAGAGAAGTCAGAAAAAAAAACGTAAATAAGTCCACCACCATGCACACAGTGCAAGCAGAGTGGCTGGTCACCAACTGGATGTAGATCAGGCAGCACCCTATCGCCCAGGCTAGCAGCATCGAGGCCTTGAAAATGAAGTCCGGCTGGTGCATGTAGTTCCATTCTAGGGATTTGTCCTTAAAGGCTGCACAAAACATGCCAATTTCGCGCTCGGTTTTATTGTGAGCCTCATTACTATCCTGGCGTCGGCAGCAAGGCGAACGAAAGCTACGGCAGGAAAAAGTGTTATTAATCTGAATTCAAAGCCAATAAGTGATACACGCTGCACATGTAGTTAAAAAGAGTAGAGAGTATAAAGGACTGTTGTTATTCAAATTCAAAAGACTTCGCCCTAAGAAGACAATCGGTACCTAGCCGAAATAAAACGACTGATTTAATTTGTAATAAAAACTTGTAGTACCTCTAAGGAGGTGAAGAAAATGTAATAGAAATTATTCAGATTATTAAACTTACTCGAAGCCACCCACTGGCATATTCCGGAACTCTTCGCGCAACTCTCTGGTCATTGACTGGCGGGTTATTCTCTGAGCCCGAACACTTTCTACAGGCTTAATGTCAAGACTCTCACTGGATCTAACACCACCCACGGATGATTCGAGTGAACTGCGAGCTTCTTGTGCAGTTAGTAGATAGGTACTCATTGATTGCAGCATCGGATCGTTTCGAGCCTTGTCCGTACCGGCCATTATTTTATAATCCGATGGATTCAAGTTACTCAATGTCCGTCCACTAACGTGTACATATCCCGGTCTTCCTGTTGCCTCCAGATGATTGGCGATATCAACGTCAGCACCTGAAAAAACCATTGGTGAGTTTTAATTAAAACTTTCTTTGTAGGAATTTTTTCGACGAATCATTTACCCCATATGTCATATTGCAGCTTTGCCTCGCCGATAACGCCTGCAAGAAGAGATCCCGAATGTACTCCTATGCGCATATCGATCTCCAAAGCACGTTCAGCCCTGTGGATGGGTGGTTGGTTAACCAAAACCAAGCCCTAAAACGAATGCCCGGCCTACCGCACTTCTTGGATGTTGGTGATCATGGAAATGCCCAAGGACACGGCACATTTCGCGTGGTCAGGATCGGGAGTCGTCAAACCTGCCACACAATAGTAGCAGTCGCCCAGGAACTTGATGCGCTGCACATTGAAAGTAGAGGCAGCCATATCGAATCTGCCGTAGAGGTCGTGCAGGACCTTAACCAGGTTCTGCACCGTCAATGTTGTGGTCAAGTGGGTGTAGTTCACCACATCTGCGTACAGGATGGAGACATCAGGATGGATTTGGATGGACATAAAGTTTGACCGTCTCCAGGAGCCACGCGCGCTAAACCGGTCGAACTCGTTATCGGACTGCTTGATCTTGTCCTTAATGCTATCCTGGATGGGTTTCGCGATCTGAGGCGGCAGGATGCTGTTCAGCAGCATCGATTCCTGTTGCAGGGCGTGGCGCAACCACTTCTCCTCCATGATGAACTGGTGGCGGTCCAGGAAGGAGGCGCGCACCATAGTCTCGTTCATGACGCGGAAGAATACGCCCATCATATTGAAGCCCACGTTGTGTAATATATCAACGGATAGAACATCGACAAATTCTGCATTTAATGAGAGAGAGTACATGTAGTAGGATACGTATGCGATGCTGACTGAGGTTGCCAATAGGGCTGCTCCCTTAATCGAGGGTATTGGCATGAACATGTAGATCATGCAGAGCACAAACACGTCGAATGTTACATTGAGAACCCATCCAGTTCTGAAGAAGTGATACAAGTTCTGCGCAATATCTAAAACATAATACTGCGGAAAGGATTTATTCAGAAACATTATTTATCTTTCTTACCGGAGATTACCACAACATATGCCGACATAGACGAGGTGAAAATCATGACCCACCGGTGGCGATGTACAAAGTTCTCACGAAAATTGATGCTTAACAGGATAAGTACCACTGCAAATGCTATTTGCCTGCTAATTAAGTCAAAGTAAATGCCATCTAAGCGCTGCAAAAGACATTATTTCACCGAATTTAGCTGAATTCGATTTGAAAACCGTGAAGTCTCACCTCTACGAAAATAAGTTCGACTGCTAAGAAACTAAGGCATACATATATGAACAATACATAGAATACCGATAGATTACTAATCGTCAGACGGATATGATACTTCCTATACTCCTCTTCCAAATTTAGTTCCTTGCATTTTCTCTATAGATAATACATACGTTTATAAGGCTATAGGATCAAACACGGTTTGAAACTTCTGGTTACCCTCAAATAACTCAGGTCCCACAGACGTTCATCAGCGTAGTCAAGATGACATGGTCTAAGCCTTCTTTTTTGGTATGGCGCCTTGGTCGATTGTCTTGAGTTAAAGCTCATTGTTTTTCTTAGTTTTTCTATGTTTTTCTGTGTTTTTATGTTTTTATATTTTTTTATTTTTTTTTGTTATTTATGTTAATGTTTATGTTTGTGAATGAATGTAATAAAAAGGTTTCCTTTGGTTCGGCAGGATAAACTTGCGCTGAATGGGAAGCTGAGGTATCCAAATTTAAAATCGCCACCCTCTAGCTCTTATAGTTTTCGAGATCCCAGAGCTCACACGGACAGACGGACAAACGGACATCAAGATCGACTCGGCTAGTGATCCTGATCAAAAATACATTACTTTATGGGGTCGAAAACGCTGTTTAATACTTTTCCCTGAATACAATATTTTATAATTTGTTTTGATTTTGATCTTTAAAAGCAATTTTGTTCTGAATTTTTGAAAGAACTCATTTTTGAAGAATAAAATTCACTATTTCCAGATCTAATATCTTGTTGTTGGAGAATACAACTTTAATCGAAATCCAGTCAAAAGAGGGACATGTCTATTTTAGAGTACGCGCCAAAACTCAATGTCGGTCCCAAAAATTCCACTTATCCCGGGAACCGCATACATTTTGACGGCAGGAGGACTGGTCCTGCTCCCCGGCTTCTCGACCATCTGCTGTTTTGTGTTTTGCGGTTTCATCGGTTTGCGCTAGCACATTCCATTTGCGAAATGATTGGAATTTATGCTTACAGATTAGATGGCCTGGCAGGCAGGAGTTAACGCTAGCCCCCCCGGTGGCCACCGTTCTACTGCACTGGGATGGCCGCTTCCACCCGCTCCCACTCACCCTGCTGCGGTTGTTGGTCCTCTGGCAGACGGACGGATGCAGACAGGCTCCTTTGTCCGGCGAAGATGTGTCCTTCTTGGTTTTTGCAAATCACTGCGGCAACTTTGATATCTCTGCAAAAATGTTGCATTTCCATTCGATATTTGGCCCCTGGTTTCTGGTCAAAAGTTGCGTGCCCGGCAACCGCTTTGGTCCGCATTCGGAACCAATGATTCGCCATGGCGTCGCATGAGGTGGCCCATAATGAATGAAATGCTGAAATGCAGAAACGTTGGCCTCCGAAAACCGAACTCTGGCATTCCGAGAGCCTTCGTGTGTTGGCCATGTCAAAGTCTTCGCCGTCGCCCATTTACGCCCAGCTGCGCAAATTAAATAATAGCCGCGAGTGCATAAAAAAGAAAGCGAAGTGAACTTTATTTCACTTAAAGCCAAAAGCAACAACGGCCAGGACGTAACAGTAGCCTTTGTAGTGGCAAGAATATCCCCCTGCACTTCGCTTGGCCAACACACACTCACTCGCTGGTCGTATAAGCAGACCTTTCCACACACATGCACTGTGCGGTTTATGCTGCAAGCAAATTCGGGATCAATTTCGTATCAAGAATATGCTTCATGAAGAGCAATTGTCTAACCCAATTTAACAGAGGTTTAAAAGGGTGATGTTTATGAAAAAAGTTAAAAGAAAATATTAGGTTAATATTTATATTATGTTCTATATAAAAATCAATTGTTCCCACTATTTTGAAGTCAAGAAGAGACTTTTTTATAGAAAGTGTAACAAATATATCGTCCAACTTATGTATATGTAGAGTAAGTGCAGGAAATAAGTATTTTTTGGTATGTAGTCGTGGTAAAAAATGTTGAAAAATACTACAGGCTATAATGACTTTTGATCCATCTTCATATCACTATTTGGTAATGTCTTGTTGGCCTCCCGCATAAACTCTCACTCACACATAGTTGTATTCAGTTTGTGGCTCGCTGTTGCATAAGGTAAAATATTTTTTAAGCCAATTTTACAGGCCACTGCCTAACAAGGACATTAATTGGTAGCTGCTGCTCCAGCAAGCCAGGCTGGGGCCACGGCTTTGGATTTTGTACTGGAACTGGAACTGGAACTGGCTCAGGCTCTGGCCCCGCACGTCTCTCTATGTGCCACGCCCACAGCAGCGCGACACGGCCAAAAGAGTAGTTAACTGTATGCGTTGCGTTTCATCGCTCTTTGCTTTGCCTTGCCACAGAGCACAACTGCACCCAAAATAATAGCACTTTTACTTTTTAGAACGTTGGATCGCTCTTTCCTATGGCTATTTCCGCACTCCCCGCACGCCCTGCATAAATGTACTTTATTGCTTTGCTGTTAACGTTGTTAGTAACTCGTATTATCCAACTTTAGGGCAAATGCTGTTCGTAATGAATAGTTTTGGATTATTCCTAATTGGGGGAAATAGTGATGAAAAGTTGAGTACCGATGAGTGTCACACAAAAACCGAACCGATCCGATCCACCCATTTACCTTTTTATATAAAGCTTCTTTTTTCCTTTTAAAAATTATTGAAATTTTTAAATTACTCATCTGTGTTTACTAATTAATATGTAGTTGTCAAATTAAAGTTAATTAGCGTCAGTCCTTTATCTGTTATTATTTTAAGTGTATTCCCCAAAACTGAAAGCTTAACCACAGCTGTAGATTTATAAATGTATATATAGATCTGTACCTATACTGGTATTTTTGTCGTAATTTTTTGCTTGTATCCCTTTTCATGGTTTTTATTCACTTCAATATTTGCTTAACCCTTTTTTGTATGCCCGCCACGTTGACGTCACTTCTCGGCCAACTCACTGCTGCTTTGGCCGAGAACGGAAAGGAACCTTCTGCCTTTGGCAACACGGCAAATGGCGACCGTTCCATGTTGTTTTTGCTCTTATGATTAAACATGCCTTTCGCTTTTGTTTAAGCCCGGCCGTCCAAGTTGCCTTAAATATTGCATGAATGTGTTGCTGGGGTGGTGGTGTGAGGGGAGCGGGGTCGTCGCCGGGTCGAGAAGTATGTTTGTAAGTCTGTACCTTGCGACCAGTTAATTAGCTGGCACTGCTGACTTTTGCCGCTTGACGACATATTTCGTTTAAGGTTCAAGTGTTTTAGCCAAATTCGAAGTTTCAAGTTGAGTTATCCCCGCCGCCCGCTGCACGGTGCCTTGCCTCCCTCCTTTACCTTCTCTTATTTGCTTTCACCGCCATTTTCCTACCCACCACCACCCCGCCTGGACTGGCATGTAAAAGTGCGATTATAGTCGCATAATTATCACGCTGACATGCCCACACACAGATGATCGTTGGGCGGACTAGGGGAAAGGGAAGCCGTGGGGTGAGCCCATACAGAGAAAATGCCGAAATGTAATTACCTGGCAAACAAACCGCAATTTCTCGGTACACACTAATACAGGGGCTTCGACAGACACATAAACACACATACCGATGAAAACTAAGTGAAAGTGGACACGCAACAAGCAAAACTCAGGGAACTCTTTGCCACTGGGCCAGAGGAAACTGGTGCTAGGGATGGCAGCTTGAAAGTCTATTGACATTATTTTGAGAATATAAACACGATCTAAAAATAATTTTCATTTAAGTGTGGGAAAACTATGGTCTTTAAGTTTACTCATTCAAATCTTCAATTTACCAAAGGTTATTTGTGCTAATTTTAGACAGTAACAACTGTTTTATTATCAAAAAAATGTTGGAATGTATTCCAGTCAAAAATTAATTTTTAAGGAAATTAAAATTTTTTTTTAGGAATATTTATTTATAATATAGTATTTAAACAAAATCATTCCTTGCGCTGAGGGGCATACTTTCCAATATTTATCAAAATTCCATTCACGTACCCATCGCTAGAGTGTAAAGGCCATCTGCTTCACCTGCAAAACTTTTTGGGGTTTGTCATTGGGGAACCTGCGTGTTTGCCGTGCTATTGCCCGGACCCGTACTCCGGACCCGGGCCCCGGCAGAACCCGGATTCGGCTGGGTCGGGTTGGTCTTGCGTTTGGCAGGGGCTTGGGTTTTGGGTTGGGTACGGGTCGGCACTTTGAAGGCGATATCGTTAATGTTGCCGTTGATTGTGTCCAAATGGGCCAACACTCAGCAGCCATTCGCAGCGGGAAAACTGTTTGGCGGGGCTTTAGAGAGTTCGATGCCGATTTTTTCTTAGCCACGCTTCTTTTTGGGGTTGGCTGTAAATTTCGTATTTATTTGGCAATTGGCAAACCGTTTGGCGCGTTCGAAGCAACACTTTAAGCATTCGAGGGGCTTTAAAATATAAGCAACACTAACAACATAATTCCCGGCCATAAACAAAAGCAAAAAGCAGCCAAAGCATCCGGCGGCAGTGGAAATGTGTAAAGAACAACAGCAGCTGCTGACCAACAGTGACAACAGCAGGCAGGCACCACTGCGATGGAAAATGCGGAAAAGCGGCAAATGGGAAAAGGGAAAGCGGGGCCAGGCATATTGGGTAGGGGGCATGCAAATTTTCGGGACTTATAATGATGTGATAATGTCAGAAGTGCCTTATATGGTAATTGCAACTTGGTAATGAATGCAACTATCTTCGGTACTTAGCAGAAATTCCAAATTCGTTTAAAGATTACCCAAAAGTTTGGTTTTTAATATAAAATGATCATTAAATAAAAGTACTAATATTTTTATAAAGTATTTTTTAACAACATGGTTTAACACGTATTACCATAAGTTTACCTTATACTAATAAATTAATGATTTAGAAGACTGAGCTAAGTGGGAGATACCTACTTAAAATAATACTTAACATACTGTAATTCTGTTTGACGTCATAATAAAACAATTTTATTGATAAACACACAAAATTTAAGCAGCGCATTTAAATATTTTCCTTTTTATAAATAATTAAAATATTTCGTAACTTTTTTTCAACCAAATAGTGCGCGCCTTTCCAGGAGAAATTAAAATCGCCGGCACAGTCGGACGTAAAAACATAGTTCGCCTGAAATTTTAAATATTTGAACATCGAGCATTAAAAAGCCTTTATGGACTGTCCTCCAGGGTATATAAAAATTCTGTTTCAATGGCTCCTGGACTTTTTGCACTCCCACCCAGCCAGCTATTTTATTTTCGCGCGTTTCCATGCAGCCTATTTTGAAGTGGTTCGTTGGTTTTATTGGCCCGGTCGGCCGACGGCCTTCCCGCTCCCCCTCTGCAGCTGTTATTTATGTAGTCGCCGATCTGGCGGAAGGTCCGAAACTGAAACTGAACTGGACGTGGCCGAAAAGAGGTGATGTAGGGCAGTGGACGGGTGGCTTGCACGGTGCAGCAGCGTCATTTGGTTAACACAATTGTGTGGTGCATGGTCATTGCCGTTGACGTTTATGATGTGCTGTGTTGGTTGGCCGAGGAGAGGACATCGCGATGTTGCCAGAGCCCTTTCCTTTATTTTTCGATCGTTTTTTGTTGGTTTTGCAGGCCCCCTTCCCCCAAGGTTGCGTGTGCTATCATTAAGTGTTGAAAATTTCATCAAACACTTCAAAACGGACCACGTGTCCCTTCTGGTCCCCTCTCTCGAGCGCCGGTTCGTTTCAGTTTATGATTCTATTATTTTCACAGCAAATAAAAGAGAAAACTGCGTATCATGGCCAAGTGCTAAATGGGCGCAAGGGAAAATTGCGAAAAAAAATTCGGAGCTGGCTTCCCAGCTCCCTTTTCTTCTCCCTATTTTTATTTTGCTTTTTTTCGCCACTGCTCTTATGCTTCCAGCTAAAAATTTAAAGGTGGAACGAGGAGCTGCGCGGCAGCTGAGCACGTAAAAAGCGTTGAACCGAAACGTTGTGGGCAACAGCTGCAAAAAAGTGTGGGTGTGTGCGTAAGGGAAAGCGAAATTTCCCAGCGCTCACGGAAAGTTTGCGCCATGAATCAAAGTTTAGTGTAGCATACTTTTTAGGTGCGATTTATATATTTCAAAATAAAATAAATGAAGGGCGAACGAGGGAGCAT
Organism: Drosophila mimetica; assembly: GCA_037075245.1. Classification (NCBI taxonomy): domain Eukaryota; kingdom Metazoa; phylum Arthropoda; class Insecta; order Diptera; family Drosophilidae; genus Drosophila; species Drosophila mimetica. Next base: position 26,587,791 of record JBAMCH010000007.1, on the reverse strand, counting down.
TCGATGCGATGCGAGGTGAAAGCCCAAAAGACAAAAGATTCTAGGAGGGTGCTGCTGGAGCCAAATTCAAATTCTCTGTTTTATTTCAACGCGCAAGGAAATGCAAAATTTACACTTGGTTAGCTGATTGATGAATGCATAAATGAAGCGTACACATCCGGTGTGTGGGAGGGGTAAATTGAGTGGCGGCAGGGGTGGTGGCGAATGTGAATCCCAGCTGGGGAGGGGTGACAAGTAGGGCAAATTCATCGCCTTGATTTTGGTTGATGTGTGCCGACGCTGCAAGCTGGAAGCAATTTGGCAAAGTCTGAAAGGCATTTCACAGGGAGATCCCGAACAGGTAGCACGGGCGGAAAAAACTGGTAATTGCAACCAGTTTTTATTTGGAAATGTCACGTTTAAATAAACTATGTTGCAAATAAAATGTTAGTAGTAAGCAAAATAGTATTTTAACCTGTTATTGGTTAAGCTTAAGTGTAATTGTGGGTTAAGAAAAAAAATAACATAATCACAGTCCAATGTTCTCGAATATGGCTTTATTTTTATACCCGTTACTCGTAGAGTAAAAGGGTATATTAGATTCGTGCAAAAGTATGTAACAGGCAGAAGGAAGCGTTTCCGACCATATAAAGTATATATATTCTTGATCAGGATCACTAGCCGAGTCGATCTAGCCATGTCCGTCTGTCCGTCTGTCCGTCTGTCCGTCTGTCTGTCCGTCTGTATGAACGCTGAGATCTTGGAAACTATAAAAGCTAGAAGATTGAGATTTGGCATGCAGATTCTAGTGGTTAATACGCAGCGCAAGTTTTTCACGCCGATGTGCCACGCCCTCTCTAACGCCCACAAACCGCGAAAAACTGTGACCCGTTCTGTATGAACGCTGAGATCTCGGAAACTATAAAAGCTAGAAGATTGGGATTTGGCATGCAGATTCTAGGGGTTAATACGCAGCGCAAGTTTTTCACGCCGATGTGCCACGCCCCCTCTAACGCCCACAAACCGCGAAAAACTGTGGCACCCACAGTTTTGAAGCTATATTAACGGGAAAAAAATTGTGTATTTGGTTTATCAATACATATTGATAGACCAAAATGGGAAACCCCCCCTCCCCTCTAACGCCCACAAACCGCGAAAAACAGTGGCACCCGTCTATATGAACGCTGAGATCTCGGAAACTATAAAAGCTAGAAGATTGGGATTTGGCATGCAGATTCTAGGGGTTAATACGCAGCGCAAGTTTTTCACGCCGATATGCCACGCCTCCTCTAACGCCCACAAGCCGCGAAAAACTGTGGCACCCACAGTTTTGAAGCTATATTAACGGGAAAAGCAATGTGTATTCGTTTCATCAATACATATTGATATACCAAAGTTGGAAACCCCCCCCCCCCCTAACGCCAACAAACCGCGAAAAGCTGTGGCGCCCATAGTTTTAAAGCTAGAGCAAAAGTGTAAACGCAATTTTGTTTGGGTTATTAACGCCTACCGAAATGTAGAAGAAATTTTTTAAATTTTTTGAAGCGGCTGCTTGGTTTGCCTTGCTTGAGACTGCTGACTTTAGCTGAGTAACGGGTATTTGATAGTCGAGGCACTCGACTATAGCGTTCCCTCTTGTTTTATAATTTTTCCGTTTAAATTACGAATATTCATTTCTAAATTTTCCTTATTTTTTATTACTTAAAATAAATAGTCTTCAAAAAATATTTTTCGCTGTGCACCTTTTCGCATCGTATGGGATGCGGTTGAATTCACCGATTCCTCTGACGTCACAAGCCATTGCTTCTCTGATTGTTATGCAGAAAATATGCAAATGTGATTTTTAACTTAAAACGTTGCTCGCAATTTGATTTGATTTCCATTTGGCCAGGATTTTCAGCCCAACGTTCTTTGGCGATTTAACAAATTATTGTAATTTATTTTGACAATGATGTGGGCAACGACGGCTAATGCGGCGTATGAGTAATGCTTGAGCTTTGACCTTGCCCCGCTATAATTAGATAAGCGAAAAGGGGAAATGGAACGAGCCAGAGATTTGTATGATTTGTAAACACAATTTGGTAAGCGAGGCATGAACATAAAGTCAAATTTATGGCGACTGAGATTCCGTTTAATATTTCTGTGCCAGAATCAAACCGAAAAACGACGACGACACGGTCCATTCAAATGCTGAGTAATCTGTTTGGGCTGCTGCTGCTGTTGGCGTTTGCTGTTGCGTCCTTGTCCAGCCAGACAACGAAATATGCCAAAAATGAGCTGAAATTACTTTTAATATGCATGAACTATGGCCGAAAAACGGGGCAGGGGGAGCAGCAGGACTATGCGGTTATTCTGACAGTCAAAGATAAGTGAAATGCATGGCGAGTTCACTACAAGGACGATGGCATAACCGAAGGCAAAAGGGCTTTGTGGAAGCAATAGCACCGCCCACTAGTCCCCTTCGGTTAGATGAATACATATGTATCTGAAGCCGAGAGAGGGATGTCCTGGAGATAGAGCTCGTTAGGCGCCAGACGACAACATAATTTCGTAATTAATTTGCCAAAACACGAATGTAATTTAATAAAATTGCGCATACGACGCGTTGCCTCCACGAGGATGGGAACAGGAGAAAGGGATGTGAAAGGGTCTAAGCAAGACGAACATTTAAGTAATTTATGCAGGGCCCCTCACACAATTTGCGGCTTCTTTCTCAGCGGCATTCTCATCCCTTGGCAAGCAGGGAATATTTATGATCTATTTTTGAGCAAAGCACTAATTATGCTTCAGCATTTGATCAGAGTCCTGGCAACGCGTTTCAATAACGCCACCGAAATAAATCAACGGTGGCAAAACGCCACCGACTTGTGGCACTGAAAATCCCTGAATTGGCTAGGTTTTCTCAGAAGTGTGTTTCTGTATTTAACTGTACCAACTTGGTCCTTAATCAGGCTCTCGGCCTACGTATCCAATTCTCGGTGCTTGTAATTAAAAACAACACCCAGAAAAGAAAATTACCTTGATTTAAGTCCACGTTCCTTTAATTAAGGAACGATGGACTAAAAATGGCTAAATAAGGCTATACATGGACCTAAAAATGTTCATCCCATATACATTTTAAGTCTAAATGGAGTAAAAATGGACCATATGGACTGTTACATGGACTTAAGTCCATTTTTAGTCCATTTAGACTTAAAATGTATATGGGATGAACATTTTTAAGTCCACGCATAGACTTGTTAGCCATTTTAAAGCCATTATTCCTTAAATCAAAGTCAATGGACTTAAATTAAGGAAATTTTTTTTCTGAGTGAATGAAATTATTATCTGAATTGCCATTTCTAGCAACGTAACAGATTATAAGTTTTATTGATAGAACTTGCACCATAAAATAGATAACAAATAAATAGAATATTTAAGTGCATTACAAAAAAATCTGCATATTGTGTATATTTGTGGGTGGTATATTATATATATATATATATATTTTTTATATATAAGTATATATAATCTATATACTTTTCGGCAAGCTGGTAAAGGTTCTAAAACTGTAATTTTTCGTTGTTTATGGCTATGTCGCAATTCAATTATTTTTCCCTTAAAAAAAAAATTAAAATTATTCTGGGAAGATCAAGAGTGGCACTTTTTAATTACGTCGACAAAACAAACCTTTTTTTTATATGAAGCTTTTTTGTTTTGGACGACTTTTTGTTGGGTTGTGTACTAGCCCTTACTCGTAGAGTAAAAGGGTATATTACAGGTAGAAGGAAGTGTTTCCGACCATATAAAGTATATATATTCTTGATTAGAATCACTAGCCGAGTCGATCTAGCCATGTCCGTCTGTCCGTCTGTATGAACGCTGAGATCTCGGAAACTATAAAAGCTAGAAGATTGGTTCTTGGCATGCAGATTCTAGGGGTTAATACGCAGCGCAAGTTTTTCACGCCGATGTGCCACGCCCTCCCTAACGCCCACAAACCGCGAAAAACTGTAGCGCCCACAGTTTTGAAGCTAGATTAACGGGAAAAGAAATGTGTATTCGTTTCTTCAATACCTATTGATTGACCAATATATGAACCCCCCCACCCTAACGGCCACAAACCGCGAAAAACTGTGGCGCCCACAGTTTGGAAGTTAGATTAACGGGAAAAGGAATGTCTATTCGGTTCTTCAATACATATTGATAGACCAAAGTGGGAAACCCCCACTCCCCCCTAACGCCCACAAACCGCTAAAAGCTGTGGCGCCCATAGTTTTAAAGCTAGAGCAAAAGTGTAAACGCCATTTTGTTTTAATCGTTTTGTTTAAATCGTCCCACTCAGTAAAAAGTTATAATCAAATAATGAAATGTCCGGTAGATGGCGCCACTTTGAAGCTACTGCTTGGCTTTCCCTGCTTGAGACTGCTTGCTTTAGCTGAGTAACGGGTATTTGATAATCGAGGCACACGACTATAGCGTTCTCTCTTGTTTTAGACTAGTTACTTGAAACTCACCCGAATTCTAACATAACACCCTATAAGAGGTGTTTTTGTTTGATATGGGCCGTTCTTTTACAAACCGAACAGATTTGGCCAAAAAAAAAATTTCACATTTTTGATTTGCCTGAAACTATTTTTACACGTACTATTCAGAAAATAAGTAAACACGTATCAGGATTTGACCGGAAAAAAAATTTTTTTTTAGTTAGAATTTTTTTAAGATTGCCAAAAATCGTCAAATTTGGAAAAGTACCCTCTCTTTGAGAATCTGTATCTCCGGTTATATGAATCCGATTTACATCATGTCTTTTTCATTAATTCCTCTATAACCTCTTCTTCCAAAAAAAAATTCTAAAAAAAAATAAGTTTTTAATTTCTTAAAAATAAAAACAAATTAAAATTAAAAAAATAAAAAATTTAACCATTGCCCCACAAAAAAAATTTTTTTTTTTATATTAATATATGCGCTATAGTGTTAGTTACAATCGGTTTTTGTAAAAAGTTGGAGCCATGTTTAGTTTTTTAAATATCGAATTTTTTTTAAAAAGCCCTCGCCTTTCTTCTATGAACGCCCGCCATAGCATGTAGTGCATCTCGCTCGCTCTCATTACATGCTTATGGTTTTCATGCTTACGGTTCATTTAATCATATCTGACTAACAAATAGGAATTCTTTAATTAAAACATTAAATAATTATGTTTTTATTTACTTAGGTAATTATTTTAACAAAAGTTAATATTTTTGTAATGTTAAAAAAAATATTTTTTTTTAATGTTAAAAAAATAATATTTTTTTTAATGTTGAAAAAATTTTAAAAAAATTCAATAATAAACAAAAAAATAATTCAATAATATTTTAAGCAAAGAATTCCTATTTGTTAGTCAGATATGGTCAACAGACTGTTAAATGAATCGTAAGTATGAAAACCATAAGCATGTAATGAGAGCGAGCGAGTGCACTACATGCTTTGGCGGGCGTTCATAGAAAAAAAGCGAGGGCTTGTTAAAAAAAATTCGATATTCAAAAAACTATACATGGCTCCAACTTTTTACAAAAACCGATTGTAACTAACACTATGGCGCATATATTAAAATAAAAATTTTTTTTTTTGTGGGGGCAATGGTTAAAATTTTTTTTAAAATTTTAATTTGTTTTTATTTTTAAGAAATTAAAAACTAATTTTTTTTTAGAAATTTTTTTTTGAAAGAAGAGGTTATAGAGGAATTAATGAAAAAGACATGAAGTCAATCGGTTTCATATAACCGGAGATACAGATTTTCAAAAAGAGGGTACTTTTCCAAATTTGACGATTTTTGGCAATCTTAAAAAAATTCTAACTAAAAAAATAATTTTTTTTCGGTCAAATCCTGATACACGTATTTACTTATTTTCTGAATAGTACGTTTAAAAAAATATTCAGGCAAATCAAAAATGAGACCCAATAAAAAGTGTTCGGTTTGTAAAAGAACCGCCCATACACTCCTATAAAGCTAAATTTGGCTTTAAATGACCAAACAGCACACAATTAGGTTTGTTTACAATTTTACATTATTTATATTGGCTAGACAGTAGCGTAGTAAGAGCGGTGATTGGGGGGACGGGAGGTTAGGCTCTCCCCCGTCAGCAATTTGTATGCAGATTTGCTGTAGGTAAGTTATAACATTGGATATATGTTTTAAACTATTATCGTATGCTATTTATTTTGTTTTATTCTACAATACGATTAGGAGAACAACATTTTACAACTGTTTTCCCGAGTTGAGAACCCCCTTTAATTATTTTGACATGAGCAACTGCTCTTCAAGTCAGCTGTTATCGGATGGTGGATGGTGGACGGTGGATGGAAGCTCTGTGGGAACAAGAATTTCACATTTGTCAAAAATACCAACCGTTTCACACGGATGGACTCTATGGAAAGAGGCTATTAGTTTTTGCGATACCTTTAAATTGGTGTATCACTCGCTAGGATCGGACCATTACAGCAGATTTTCATTTCTTCGTGTATATTAGTAGTCGCCTTCGCACACTTTTCTTGTGTGCTTCGTCACTACATGGACTGCCGTCCATAGTGATGTATTTGCACTATGTGCGAGCGCGCAGAGCGAAAAGAGGAAAGATGAGGACAAAGAGAACGTTCGTCAGAGGTGATAGAGAGAAGAATAAGATTTTCGTGACGGTCATGAATTGGTTTTACTCCGTCCCCGAAAATGAATAACGCGCCTAACGAAGTTTAACTTCAATAATAAAAAAAGAATACAAAAAAAAAATAAATTTGGCGTTGAGACTCGAACCGGAGTCATTTCGATTTCTAACCCAACACTTTAACTTTCTGCGAGTACAGCCGCCCGGCCACTGACAAGTTCTAGCTTTATATTTTTCTATTATTTAGGGTTAGCTAAATTTTAGGGTTAGGGCACTTATTTTTACACTGGTAGAAAAAACGCATGGTAAAATCAAATATTTTTTTAGTTGATTTCATTTACTACTTTTCATAGTTAAATTAAATAAATAAATCATCGATTTTAATAAAAAGCATATTTAAACCATCGGTCAAATATAAAAATAATCAAATCAAAGAGAATTTTATTTAAAAACATATACTCATATTCAAATCCAAAGTGGCCATCGTACTTTTTACTATTCTAAATAGTAACTAATATACATAGTATAATCAATGTTGTTTTGTATTTACTTTGAAAACTTTCGTAATTGATCCGGTAAATGTAATCTATTATTTTGAATATAAAAAACTCTAAAAATGTTTATTTGTTAAAATGATGTTTAATGAATTTACTAAATTTAAATTTATAACCATACATACATACATATGTTCATATGTAAACAAGATGTTTTATATTATTATCAATTTGCAGGAGAAAAATAGATACATACATATGTACATATATATGTACTTACATATGTACATAGAATATTTTAAGTTAAAAGTCGGCAGCCTCTTTTCCATAACAATTACAAATGTGTGTACATATGTACAAACATATGTATGTTCATACATACATGTATAAACATACATATGTACATATATGCTGCAATTTACTGTAAAAAAGTGCACGGTCACAACCAAAAAACAAGAAAGGAAGCTAACTTGGGCCAGCCGAAGTCTATATACCCTTGCAGTTAATTCCTATTTAATTACAAATTACAAAAATCTGAATTTCGATTTGGAACAAACCGAATTATAGCAATTTTGACAATAATTGATTGATCATTCCTATGGGAGCTATATAATATAGTCGTCCGATTTATGTAAAATTTATTTCGAAATTCTAAAATAATAAAATAAAGTTATATTCAAGAGTAGAAGAGAATACAATAAAAATTAACAAAGCTATAATTTTTTTCCTATTAATTTCCCATTAATTTTCCGTTCATTCCTATGGGAGCTATATGATATAGTCGTCCGATTTTTATAAAATTTAAACCGAAAATCAGAAGTATTAAAAAAACGATATTCCAAAGAGTAGAAGGAAATATGTCAAAAGACACCGAAGCTATAATTTTGTTCATATTAATTTGCCATTAATTTTCTGATAGTTCCTATGGCAGCTATATAATATAGTAGTCCGATTTTTATAAAATTTAATCCGAAATTCAGAACTGTTAAAAAAATGATATTTCCAAGAGCATAAGGTAATATGTCAAAAAACACATAAGTTATCATTTTTTTTCAATTATTTTTCCGATTATTCCTATGGGAGCTATAAGATATAGTTGTCCGATCCGGCCGGCTCCGACTTATATAATACCTGCAACAGAAATACGACTTTTGGTAAAGTTTCAGCTCGATAGCTTAAAAACTGAGGGACTAGTTTGCGTAGAAACGGACGGACAGACGGACATGGCTAGATCGACTCGTCTAGTCATGCTGACCAAGAATATATATACTTTATAGGGTCTGAAACGTCTCCTTCACTGCGTTGCAAACTTCTGACTGAAATCATTATACCCTCTGCAAGGGTATAATAAAGAGAAAAGCGCGCGATTTTTCTATTGCTTTGCGTATGTCTATCCTTATTTTCGCTTTCAGTTTAATCGTGTGGCCGCGTGCAAAAACATAGAAACTCTAAATCATATTTAAGTTCTATTACTTCACGTATAGCTGAATGCCGTTCTCTAGCTATTAAAGAGAGCCTTAGTTTCTCTTATTTTTTAATCAAGCATAAGAATGGAATTCCCCCCCCCCTTCGCTATTTTGTGTTCATGAAAAAGGAACGCTCGGGGTCAAATCACGAACATTTGGGTAAAATTATGAACGCGTCAGAACGAAGGTTCTTAGATTTTGCACAGTCGTTCTAAAATTGCGAACGCTGTTCATAAAGAATTTATTTTCCGGACCGAAAAACTTTCAAGTCTAGTTCCCCGTTTAGCCGTACTTGAAAAATTGGTTGCGTGGCCCAGCGGTTAGGCCGTCCGTCTCTGACACATAGTAGCCCAGGATCGAGCACGCGAGAAGACGTCGAAAGTTTTAATAAAATATTATTTCTAATGTTTATATGTATTTCTAATAATAAATAAATTGTATGTTAACAACAAAAACTAATATACAATAAGTAATGAGATTAAATACGTCTCTACCAGGCGCGCAGAAAAAAAACAGCAAGTCCAAAAATCTTGTTTTTGTTTTTCTTTCTAGTGAACTTTTCGTTCTCAAATCAACCCCAAACGTTCTTAAAATGACCCCATTCATTCGGAATCCAACTCAAAAGTTTCGGTCAAATTCTATGAACCAGGGTTCATGAACTGACAAAAAACCGCCGTTTGACGCCGTTTGGGCTTGTTTTTGAACGTTTCGAACGGATTTTTTTCTGGGTGTAAGGTTATCTAGTGCCTCCTGCATGGATCTTATCGCCGCTTGGCTGTCCACGCACAAGTTGACCACATCGTATGACCGGTTTATACTTTGAGCCACTTCTGCCGCTTTCCTTATGGCGAAGACTTCTGCCTGGAATATGCTACAGCCGCTGGGTAGCTTATATGACAGCCTTCTACACCCCCGATCCTACACTTCCTTCCATCTTGGAGGCGTCTGTGTATATGTTAAGGTGTTGAGTCTGGTCCCGACCCGTTATCCAGTCGTCTGGGCCCATGAACGAGGTTGTTTTAACCTCCGGGCACGTTCTGGGAGTCATGTAGTCCGTTTTGTTGATCATGCTTGATGCCGATTGATGCGTAGTCATATTGCCTGATGCAACTAGACGTTGTTCCGCCTACCTGCAGTTAGTTGAGCGTGGATATCTATGGGGTCGATTCCGAGGATCGTTTCTAGAGCTTTAGATGGGGTTGACCTCAGCGCCCCCGTTTTGCAGACCAGTGCCTGCCGCTGAGTTCTCTCCATAGGCTCGGTGTAGGTCTTCTTTTCAGTGGCTTGCCACCACACTAAGGCTCCATACATCAGAGTCGGACGGGGCTCTCCTCTCGAATCTTTTAACCACACCTTGTGGTGTGCCTTTTATGTGCCCCCTTTACCATGGACGGGTTGGCTATAACTGTCCGGTAACTGTCCTCTTCGTCTTCCGAGTCATCCAGAGCGAGGTCCTAGCCGGCATCCACGATACGTCGCCTACCTGCAGGATGTGTGCGCCCTTGTCTTCGGGGTGGCGCTTCTTGAGACGCAGGTAGACACTACCCATGCCCCACGCCATCTTCCCGAATCTTGGGTACAGCAGATCCTCCGCCTCTTTGTTGATTTGGAGAACCACACTTTGGCCCCTCTCACTGGGTAGTGGGTTGTTCATGTGCAGAATCTTCCAATCTGCCGTTGGGACGCCTGGATTCTGCCGTTGAAGCAGCTTCAGCGCCTTATCCCCTTGGATTGCGATGGGAAAGACCTCTTTCGCCTATAGTGAGGATGGGATTAGTTCCCTGTCCACCACATCTAGCTTGACCCCCTCCCACAACGCCTCCAGTTGGCCGACCGTTTGCGTCAGCCATTTTCTGGTCGGATCGATTTTCTAAAACGAAGGGTAAAATTTATTTTGAGTGCATATTCACATAATTTAAAACATTTTTTGTAAGGGAAGTAAAAACGAGAAAGAAAATAGAAATAATATAATATTCCCGCTCCTCTTTTATAATAGTTGGTTGTTCTATTTTATTTTATAAAATTCTTTTAATAAGTAGTACAATTTTAGTCAATCAAACGAGAAATATAACGTAGAAATTAAACTTTATTATCATTTTGACCGCAGCTGTATTTGTATGGCTAATTATACCCCTTACTCGTAGAGTTGTATTGTATTCGTGCAAAAGTATGTAACAGGTAGAAGGAAGTGTTTCCGACCTTATAAAGTGTATATATAAATATGTATATACATAAAACTACTTTGAGTCTGGGGTTTAAAAGTTACTTAATTATCTTATCTTATTATCATATAATTATAATGGGTTGCACTTTGAAAATTTTTTGACTTTATACAAATACAAGAATCCGGTAGCCAGTAGAACGCACGGAAAGTTTCCAAATTTCCGCCTTTTCCCAACTTTGGCGCCCTTATTTTCAGAATCCTTGCGACAGGGAATTTTTATCGCATCCATTAAAATAAATAAAATAGGCATTTTTTTGTAACGCAGTGTTATTTATATTTTCTTGTGAATCTCTATTAAGATTAAGATTATACGTTCATAGAATGCTTTTAATTGAACTTTCCACATAAGATAGTTATTTTAAAATATAAAGATTAAGGTTGGTTTGTTTTCTTTATAAATTTCAGCACGGACTCATTTTAATTAAGTTTGGAAATTTGCAGATCAGGAGAAGCTTTTAATTCAATTTGTCCTTCCCCGTGGACTTTTGTTATTCAACCAATCAGTTGCCCAATCCTCTCGCGTTTATCTACCGCCAGCCAAACCAAACTATCCATCTGCAACTTGAAATCCCTGCTTTGATGGCTAACTGCGTCAATTTGAATCGCGATTTGGCTCTTTTCTAGACTTTGGACCGCGTCACGTAGACCCGCCGGCAGTTAAATCAATTGCCGCAATTTGATAATATTTCACCAGGGAATGATTATGAGTGGCCGGGGACGGAGCTGGGATTTATGTGGTTGGGGGGTGGTAAAGCATTTTGCTGTTTTGTTGACATTTCCGCCGCGCCGTTTGCCACTTCCGTTCGAAGTTTGTTTTGCCTGGCGAGCCCACTGGCTGCCACCGTTAGTCCTCCCTCGAAAAAAAGAGAAAAACTTACCACCCATTTCCGTGGCCTGTCTTGTCCTTGGGCCTCGGAATTCACGTAGAAAGGATTTCGGGGCAAAACGCATTTCGCATGCCTAAATGGCTAAAGACGTCGCATAAACATGACATGCCACGCCCCCAGCTCAGGCAGCGCCCACGTCTTTGAGTCACATTCCAGCCGCCGCAAAAACCGCGCAGGCCAGCAAAAAACGGAACGGCAAAGCGGGCCAGAGGAAAATTTATATATTTTCTTTTATTTTTTCGCCATTGCTTCGGGTTGTGTGCGCATTTGGCGGTTTTTATGAAAAATTACCATGTTTTCTTCGCACTCATTCGCAGTGGTCCGCCCCAAACCCCCAGTCCCCTGCCACTTCCGTTCTCGGCTCGAAACACGCCCCCAATCTGACGCCTTCACTTGGCCCCAGCACTTGCCGCGATATATATGTACATATATAACTTTTTCTGTCCTCCTTTTTGCGTTGTTGGTGCTTGGCAATTTCGGTGTTTGACTTTTTTGCGTCAGGCACTTGAGACGAACGGTGAGCGAACGGCAGTGGCACAAGGGGGTAGTGCTGCCATGGGAGTCAAGGCTGCCAGTGGGTGGCTGCCAACATACTTCTTCTAATGATGCCACTTATGTCGTGACGAAATTATTTTTATATACATATTTTTCTTCTTAAATACCCCTTAGATATTTCTTTGGGCATAAAAGAAGTTCCAAATTCAAGAATTAAACTACATAAATAAATAATTCTTATTTTCACACGTTTTATTTTACTTCAGGTTTCAATTTTTACTTGACTAAAAAGGCATACATTTGGCCACAAATTGTTTATTGTGCATATTACATTATTTAACTAGGGCAATATTTGGCATATTTTCTTTGGCTGATATTTATAGCCGTTATTCGTAGAGTAAAAGAGTAAAAAGCAATTTGGATTGGTTCTTTAATACTTCAATACTACTTTAGTAATCTAAAATGATGTAAATCGGACAACTCAATAAAAGTTTCAAGCGACTGCTTCATTTTCCCTGCTTGCCACTGCTTGCGTTGTTTCTTATTTCTATTTTCAAACTCTAATACATGTAATATGAATTGGGTTTCCAACAACTTGTAAAATATACCTTTCGGGTAAAGCGTAAAAATTTTATTTTTTCATTTTAGACAGCACTTCTAGGTCGACTATTTTGGTATTACTCATTTTTACACGATTTCCTTCTTTGCAAAACACAGTGCTGTGCCTATTATACGATATATGGGTGTGTCGTGGAATAAATAGCATGGCCTAAGACTTCTTTTGCTTTGATTTCCCAACTCCATATTTCCCGTTTCTTTGTACGCTGCGTATTTCTGGTCACATTTTCATTTCCTTTTGTGATTTTTCGAAAGGACGAGAGAAGAATTGCGTGCAGGAATTTGTGGCCTGCTAATTGGCAGCACATAATTTACGTGCCTATGCCAATTTTTATTTTCACGTTCATTTCCATTCTCCATTTCCAGCTGCAATCTTCTTTTTTGGCCTCAACTATTTTGGCCAGAAACCGGGGAATGCGGTAGTCCGGCCGTGTGTGGGACAGGTAAATGCAATTACGAAGACCCCTTGGGCAGATTTGGTAGCCACTTGCAGATTTGATTAACTGCTTCCGTGCGTCATCAAATTTTTTTTTAGCCCGTGGAGCTTTTGGCCAGTTGGGCAGTTGGGCGGGAGTTGTCCTCCGGGGCCGGGTCACTCAATAAAACTCATTAGTGGCGTTTTTGTCGATACCAGGGCCCCTGCCACTCCGACACTCCGGCACTCCAGCACTCCTGCTCTCGGGCACTATTCAGGACCTCCGGTATACTCCACGGAGCTGGCAATTATCACAGGCTTGCCCCCGTTGACTTTGGCAATTGATTGCAGCCGTTGCCGATGCGATGGCGATGGCGATGTCGCCGCGAGCGGGTCTTCTGGGGGCTCTCTTGAACTGCTGGAACTGCCAGCAGCAGCATCAGAAGTGCCGATAAAAATTTATAGCAAACTGATTTGAAAGTCAATTATCCTTTGCCACCTAGGAGCAGGAACACTCGGGAACTTCCTGCGCTCAAACCTCCAGCGTCCTCTCTCTGGCAGCCAGTCAACTATTCAGGCCCAGCCGCCGTCGAAGTCAACGGCGTGCAAATGGCCTTTCTATGCAAACGAGCCAGGTCTCCTCCGGTTTTTCTACCTAGTTTATGCTTTAAGATCTTAGTCATACCCTGGCCCAAGGGCATATTGTTCGGGCTAACACAATGACTTGGACGCAATTTGAAGTGACTTGTCGAAAATTAAGATTCGCACTTGTGTGAACAACTTATTTAAATTGAATTCAATTTTGTTGTTCTCAGCCAATTTCAAAAATTAATATAACTTAGTATTATTTGTTGAGGTTATGGTTCCTCATGATTTCTAATAAGTTGTATATCAAGAACTTCTTTGGTTTTGGATATAATGAGTAAATGTATTCATTTGGCCTCTTGTATGCCTACTTTAGTTGGTACTAGCAAATTTCCTCCTAACATCATACCATTTTATATATCTTAAAATTATCAATATTCACATTTTATATTTATTTAATTTTTAATGACATCCGCACTCATTCGTGGATCCACGGGAGGGTGTTTTTTCATTATAATTTATTTAGCTGACCTTAAGGGGTATACAAGCCTCAACCACTTAGTGAGCCCTACTGTCCTCTTTGCTTCTGCGACTTCTCGAGATGTTTAGTCGAATTACCTGAGCGGAAGCTGTTCTATTCGCAGCAAAGAAAGGCGGCGAAAACGAGGGAAAAACTAGTACAAACACTAGTACAGCCAGCCCTCGCAGATGTCGCTGCCTAATGTCTAATGAAGACAGTTCTTCAATTTGCCGATCGATGGACGTTAAGGGTGGGTGGAAGCCCTAACCCCCCATCACCACCCAGGCATCCAATCTCACGGGACTGCCTGCTTATGTAGTTTTAGATGCCGTCCCAAATACCCAGAGGGGGGGACCTTTAGTGTCCGTTTCTCTGTGATCCTGGCCGCTGTGTGCAGTTAATGAGTTTAATGGCGAGCATTGAATTTGAATTGCTAATGCACATCCTGTTGGAAATGGAAAATGCAACTGGAAATCAAGTTTATGAATGTTTTGTATGGCTTCTATCCCACTGCTGTTGCGGCTGTCATCGTCGGCGGATCTATGTTTTTGTAATTAGTGGAAAACCAGCTCGAAATTCGTATTGTGTTTGGGGGAGCTGTGCGATTTGGAATTTAATTTTCTGGCATTTGGTTATTTCGTTTTAATGAGTTAGTTCGAATCAGCTGCATGACAATTATGGTGACGGAAAAATTGGAATTTTATTGCGCATTGATTGATATGCATAGCAGATGGCTCTTTTTCCGGTACGTATCATATGGTTGCAAAACAAAAAATTGGAGTGTTGCTTTAGCTAAAAATGGTTATATTCGAATTTTATTATTATTCAAGTGTAAAACTATTTAAATTGATATATTCGCGAGGTCGAAATCAAATATGAATTAAATTATGCCAGTTTGTTAAAAGAAATATAATACCGTTGCTATAAATTGGAGCAAGCAGTAACAAATTTAGAATTTTTTAAAAAACTATTAAATTGCATGTATTTTTTATTATTACAAATTATTATTAATCATTAATATTACCGCAGAGGTGGTAAAAGGCCTCCGCTTACTTAATTTCCCCTAATTTACTTAAACAATTGCAAGTGTTTATCCCTCAGATCGGAGTGGAGTTCCATTTGGTAAATATCAACTAATTGTCGGTCGGCTGCCGCAATCCTCTTTTGCTGACAATGGCTCGCTCGCAGATTACATGTATTATTAGTTTGGCGGCGGTCGACAAATCCCATATCCTGGGCTTGACCTCACCGACCGCGATTGGTATCTAAAACGCGAACCGGCCAATGTGGCCTATTGTTGGTCGCCTTATACCCACCATTGTTGGGCTAAGCTCCTCGTCCCGGGCACACACGTCCACCTTTCCGTCGTGGATGATGGTCGTCTGGGGCTTTCCACGTAAAAAAATGTTATGTTATTTTGTCTTTCCTAAAAAATATAAAAGCTTCATTGATGATGTCTGTAGTGAAAACAAAACCAAACTGCTGAGTATAGAAATTCTTTATCTTGTTCAACTGTAAAGTTGTCTTTCAAAAACAATACTCAGAATTTTTTTTTATCATTTTTCCAATTTTAAGGTTTGTTTGCTCAAAATCCTTGCGTCGGGGAACTTCTTGGAAAACGCAGTTTATTTTGGGAATTCGTAACGAATTCAAATTTATCGCATCCATCGAGGTACATTTTTGATGTAACAGTGTAATTATAGTAAAAAAGGTATTATTAGTTATTCCTTATATTATCCTACTTTTTATAACTATTTTAAATATTTCTGTTACAGAAAATACCCACGATAACATATATTTTTTTGTAGAAGTGTAGTTTGGCTAATACTCGACCACATTACAAGTAATCTTGGCCAGATACTCATCTCTGCACTTGCCTGTCCCTCCGTGGGGGCGGGCGCAATAATTTAAATTAAATTTGAAGTAATGTTATTGTTAACATTGCTTTTACTGTAACCGTTACCGTTATTGTTATTGTTATCTTTCTTTTCCCTTGGGTACGTGTGTGTGCGTCGGTGTCTCCTTCGCTGCCGCTGCCGCTGCTTCTGCGAATTGCGAATTGTTTTCCCATTTTCGTCGTGTTGTCAAGGAGCAGAGGACGCTTTCGCCTTGGCCTTGGGGCTCGTCCCTCGTAATTTATGCTCTTGATTTATGATCTGTTGCATAGTTTTAGGCGCAATTGGTTTATTGCCGGCATCCATCTCCGCACAATATTACTCCGGCCGCGGTCTTCTGGGCACCATAAAATTAAATTAAACACACAAATTATATTCATTTTAATTTTCATTAAATTTTTATGACCACGCATTGTTCTGCCGCTGCTAAAGTTGTTTTCGCCCCATTTTTTGCGACTTGTTTTGTCTGGCCACAATTACGACAATCAAATAAAAAAGAACAAAAACACAGGACAACAACAATGGAAATGTCACAGGTAAAAGTATCAGAGTCGGAGGCTACGATAAAATTTATGACTCTCGGTGGGTTGAGTGAAGCAGCCAAGAAAAAAGAAACAAAAAAACTGTGCAGAAATTAAACGATTTGTGTAATTTTCATGTTGCTACAAATGGTTCAACATATGTTCGAGGCCGGCAATAACAATAAAAGCAATAATAATATTAATAATGCAGAATATAATGTTTGCAAACGTTTTTTGTAATTGCCTTAAAATCGGCTTTAAGGCTTTGGTCGAACACAGTCAGGTGAATAATTAAAATGCAAGCCGATCCATTCCGATCCGCAGTAAAAAATCTGAGCTCCTGAGCTGGACTGACCTCGTATTGACTATACTTAGAGCTGGGACGAATTCAAGCTTTGGGTTATATATAGTGTTCTAAGCAAGTGGTTGACCTGAAGAGTCCGACTTTCAAAGACACTTTTTAGAAAAGATGACGTCTATTATATTTAATACGGATTATGCTCGTTGAAAAGTGTGCTGTGAAGATTATAAAGTTTCGCATCTACACAATTATATCCACATTTAGGTGCAGTATAGCATTCTTTCACAGGATCACAGGATACATTTGACGTCTTTAAACATCCATACTTTATTAATTTTCAAATAATTTCCATTCGTGACTCTTACTCCTCACGCACTCAACGCTGTGCAGTAAATTTCAGCCGGACCGCAAACACTACAAATTCCCGATTCGGAATTGCGTTCCGTTGTTTTATATTTATGCGCAATTATTACTGCTTAATTAAGCCAATATCAGGGTGCTTATGTCCATTGGCCATTCGATGTACACATATACATATACATATATGTGCCTGTGTACATGAGCAAGTAGGCCCACCTACATACTTAAACGTGCATGTATATATACATACAGTGGTGGCCACACGTTTAGCACACCATGCTAGCTCCATTTTATTTCCTCTCTATCTTCCTTCCGTTAAAGTTTTCGGCTTTCTGCTTTTTACCCACCTTCGTGCTATATATTGAACAACTTCCACTGTAAATTTCGTCGCATTCGGATTAACCATTGGTCTATGGCACTCATTTTAGTGGATCAACCTTAAAAATGAGCTGGACACGAGTTTAGCACACTTTAGGAAATTCATATCCTTTTCACACTTCTGATTATTTTCCTCAACTTTTTGCCTCGCATTCTGGTTAGTGAACCTAAATAAGGTAAGAAATTAAAGAAACGATGTTTATAGACATCATATATATACATCACAAGGACCCTGGAACATATAAAACCAAAATTGTCAAATTATCCTGTTTTTACGCAGGATAAGTGTCCAAATGGATCCCCATTTATTTTATTTACTTGTTATCCTTAAAATTAAACAATTAAAAGATAATGCGGTCGAAAAGACAGAGCTGGGACCTGATGAATGGTGATATATAGACTCCCCCTTTCATGGCATTTCAGCAGATCCTGATTTTCAAGTCCTTTCAAAAGGTCCTGGACTCTCTCAACCAACTCTTTCTGTAGCCCATAGACGGCCAAAAAAAATGAGGTATATATCATTAAGATCGGTCAACTACTTCCTGAGAAATTAGCTACAACACTTACATATTCATATTAAAGTCTCGTGAGTATGGAATTTTGTATGAAATTCGTGCTTTAATTCAAAGTAGTTATGAATATGTAAGTGTTGTAGCTAATTTCTCAGGAAGTAGTTGACCGATCTTAATGATAGTTGTTGGTTGAGAGAGTCCAGGACCTTTTGAAAGGACTTGAAAATCAGGATCTGCTGAAATGCCATGAAAGGGGGAGTCTATATATCACCATTCATCAGGTCCCAGCTCTGTCTTTTCGACCGCATTATCTTTTAATTGTTTAATTTTAAGGATAACAAGTAAATAAAATAAATGGGGATCCATTTGGACACTTATCCTGCGTAAAAACAGGATAATTTGACAATTTTGGTTTTATATGTTCCAGGGTCCTTGTGATGTATATATATGATGTCTATAAACATCGTTTCTTTAATTTCTTACCTTATTTAGGTTCACTAACCAGAATGCGAGGCAAAAAGTTGAGGAAAATAATCAGAAGTGTGAAAAGGATATGAATTTCCTAAAGTGTGCTAAACTCGTGTCCAGCTCATTTTTAAGGTTGATCCACTAAAATGAGTGCCATAGACCAATGGTTAATCCGAATGCGACGAAATTTACAGTGGAAGTTGTTCAATATATAGCACGAAGGTGGGTAAAAAGCAGAAAGCCGAAAACTTTAACGGAAGGAAGATAGAGAGGAAATAAAATGGAGCTAGCATGGTGTGCTAAACGTGTGGCCACCACTGTATGTGCATTTCCGGCCATAATCGTTGGTCCAATTGTCCTCTCCTCTGCGGCTGTCCCGCCATTCCTGCTGTCCATATGGTTTTCTGCGGGTTTCGGTGTCATGTCGAGCATTATTGCATTTTGTTTATGGTCCTTGCCTGCTGTTGCACAGCCTCCTGTTGCCGTTGTTTTTGTTGCTGCTGACGCACTTAACTGCCTGGCAAATTGAGTGACCACAGTGTCCACCCCCAAAGGCGTCCACTCAACCCGTTTGCTGCGGCTAAGTGTTTGGCTTAATTATCGTATTTACCCCAAAAACGACAGAAGACGGAGGGTTCTAAGTTTAACCTCGACAGGTGGGCCACAATTATGAGTTAATCGACAGCAATCAAAGTGCAATTAATTTTCACCTTCATGCACATACACACATGTATGCAATTTTTAGGGAAATTTGTAATTTGAAAGTTACATGTTTGATCAAAGAACAACGAGGCTTTCAGCGAAATCACTTCTGTTTTGCAATAATTGAATGTATCTAAAGGAATGCAACCACATGTAATCTGTGTTGTTTTTACTGCATACTTTTTGGTGCATTTTAGGATTTTAAAGGATTTTAAAACCCTAAGGATTTGATTTTAATAAATTCATAGTTATTCTTAAATTCATTTAATATTTTGCAGTGAATAAAAGAAACATGTTTTGACTTTCAGCCAATCCCGATTCAATTAGCCAGAATCTGAAGGCCGGATATTTATTTTGTTTCCCCCGGGCCGGTTTCTAATTCCGTCCGCCAAAGGGGACTGCACGTTGCACTCGGAGGCTGCACCAAATTGCCAAATGGCTTTTCATAAAGTTAGGAATTCCTCCCTGGGAATAAATTCGAAAATTGCAACAAAAACTAACACTCAGACACTCGTAGAAAAGTGCATTCTCATGTGATTGCGAGTGTGTGTGTGTGTGTGCAAGCGTGGGCCATGAAGTGGCAGAAAATTTGCACTGGCACTTAAGTTATACAACATTCAAAGATGTTCTTTGTCCGCGACAGACAACGGCCATAAATTTTTGCGACCTAGTGCCAAGACTCTCTATACAGGCACATATATATGTAGGCAGGCGTATATATGGAGGAATGCCATAGGCGACATCGGGCTGGGCGGAGTGGCCTGCGACTGCCTGGAGTCGTCTTCAGCAATATTTTTTGGCACATGCTCAACTAATAATTTGCCGTGTGCCAGCTCCGAGCAGCGAGAACTTTTTATGCCCTGCACCGGGATCCTTTGGGCCAAGCGAAATGCCAGGAATGGGCATATTAACTTGCCATAAATCTGTGCCACAATGGATGCACAGGATGCCATCTTAAGTGAATCAAGAGAATGCAATTGAGATCTGAGGTGAATTATTTCTGCTAGATTTCCCAGGAAGGAAAAAGGGAAAAGTATGAAAAGAATGTTTCAAAGTAATTAATGAAGGATATTGTTTTTTATAGAAACAGGCGAATTTTCTTGAAATTCTTTCCGAAATGTGTGTGGTGAGGTCATTAAGTTTGATACTTAATTACTTTCTGATATAACTGCATAAACCAAAAAATTCCGTTTTAAAAATCTATCCTTTTTGAAAAGTTTCTTTTTGATTCCTTACAAACAAACGATAGCTTCAGAGGCCCTCCTGCGTCATGTCTTCACTGCGTTCCGTTTGTCATGTGTCCTGGCCGTGCCGCCCACTGTATCAACGAAATTGAATATGCCAATTCAGGCACTGCTCATTTC
The DNA here is from genome assembly GCA_037075245.1 of Drosophila mimetica. NCBI lineage: Eukaryota > Metazoa > Arthropoda > Insecta > Diptera > Drosophilidae > Drosophila > Drosophila mimetica. The sequence continues at coordinate 26,566,984 of JBAMCH010000007.1, read as the reverse complement.
CACATTTCCTCCCACACAGTATGCTCTGCTGCCCTCGTTGCCCCGTTTTTCTCCTTCGGGTGCCTGTGGTGGCGTTTTTCGGGGCCAAGCGCCGACTATTGGCATCTGTTTTGGCATTTGCCGGCTACAATTGCATATTGGTTGGTTAGAACCTCCTCCCCCACCACGGCCGCCCCGCCTCATTGCGCCTGACAAGCCGCAAAGCATTTCACTTGCAAATGTAGAAAAGGCTAAACGACAATGCCGCCAGAGTTGCTATTGTGTGTTTCGTTTGTTTCCTTTGCTGCACTGCAGAATCAATGAAAGCGGCGACACAAAAAGAAACAGAAACGGAACCAAAAATAGACCAAAAACCGCAAAAGAGAAACACCTCCAAAAATACCACAAAAAAACCAAAGGAAAAGGCGAATCCAGCCAAGATTTATGGACAATTTTGCACGTTCCTCATGTGTGAAAATCATTCGGCGGGAAGGCCCAAAATTCCCAGAGCAAAGGACGAAGACCTGTTTTTGGGAGTTTATTTGAAAATAATGCCGCATTATTTATGGCTCGACTCGAGCTCGGGCCCAGACTCCATTCGCAACACCGTAAGAAGATGCATTTTCAATTTTTGTTCCCCGGCGAATGTTCACAGTTTTGCAGTTCCGAGCAACCGCAGGAAAACAATCAACTGGCCTGGCACTCTCCCGCCTTTTTGCCCCACCCCGAAGAGTGTTGCATGCAAATGCACCGACGGCAGCGACAACGAAAACAACAACCACAACAAGTGCATTTGCATTCAAATTGGGTGGGCCGAGTGGCTGAGAGGCCGAGCGGATGTCTGAGGACTTCTCGGGGCCACTAATGAACAAAGTCCGTAAGGCCACGGATACGTTGTAAATACCCAAAAAAGCTTAATTGGGAAGTTCACTGGCTGGAGATACCGAAGGTAGAAGTTAGCCTAAGAATAAGTGGATCGTAAAATGTATAAGTACACAAAAAAAACACATCGGGGTAAAATCTATATGCCAATCGATATGGTAAATTTCGAACATATCGTTTTTACGTTTATTGTCCAGGCTTAGATCGTCAATCGAATTCATTCATTGAGTCATTCAGTTTATCAATCGTTTTAAAGTCCGTGCTTTTTAGTAGTACATCCTTTAATTTTTTCTTTAATATATCTCCCAAACTTTCCGGCACGTCATGTATCATTTCCTTAGCTTTGCTCAGCAGAACCATATTTTGATTCAGAGAATTAGACCCTTTTTCTAAATTTTCAATTATTGACGGCATGGTGCGAAAGTAATTCTGAATAATTATGAGTTTTACACATTTTTAATGGCTTGAGCATCGTCGCTTTCTAGAGAATTTACAACCTACAAATATATTTAGTAAATAGTTAATGCCAATAAATAAGATTAAAGTTTGTACTTTCATGCAGCCTCAATCTTGGTTCCCCATCTCGTTATTATTGGCTCCGGCGGTAAATCAATATCAAGCATCAATTTGTATTGGGCGCAACGGTGGGGAGATTTCAGAAATATTTTTTTAACGTCCGGTATGTATTTGTTGACTTTTGGGAGATGTCCTAGAATAGTTTTTGCGACTCCATGCAATCCGTGGGCCAAGCAAGTCACATGTATCATGTTGGGATAGAATACCTTCAAATTATGTCCATCCTTTATCATATAGCCAGCTGTGTCTGTAAGCATAAGCAGTACATTTTCTTCATTTGGGTCTGGCCATAGAGATCTCAATCCATTGTTTACAAATCTAGAAATTGTACTATGACTCATAGGCGAAATCATATATGTATGTACTTATATATTAATTGCCTTTGTGAAATCAGCTGTCATTTTATCGAGTCGAAAGAGACTTAGCAGGGAGTCTGAGTCCCTGTCAAAGTTAGCTCTCACATTCAGGCTCGAGAAAGCCCAAATTGCTTAACAGGGAAGTATTTTGTTCGAGAAATGATAGCCAGAGAAACCGGCCCTAAAAATATAATTTTTCCAAATTTTCTCTGTCGCAGATTCTCTGACTTCGAAAAAGAGAGGATGAAGCAATATGGCGACTTAAGTTTCGTGAGTGACATAACGTAAAAGCGATCATCACTTTTATTTGTGTGGGTTTCCAAATTGTAGTCGGTGTAAAAAAGTTTACAAAAATATTGCGTGTTAACTTTAATTGGGGGTAAAGGCGTTCTACAATTTCAATGGTTTATAAAAATGTAAAGTTGGCAACAATCAAGTTTTAGATGTTTATTAATATTTTAAATGCTGTATTGAATTTTTTTTTAATTGGTTGATGGAATTGATTTTCTTTTAAACTCAAATACATAAAATGTAATTAATTTTCATTAGTCTTGACAAAATACAATTTGTTGTTATTGTTATTTGGAATTGCTTTTTCATCTGTCGTCACTAACAGTTTTCTATCGTGAATATTTGTAAACCACAATAAGCTATTGCGCCTTAGGAGCCTTGAACATCCAGGTCCAGTTGTATAATTTAAATCAAGGACGAGGACCAAGGCGCGCACACTGCGTATGAGTAACAATGTACAGATTTCGTTGCCACTACTCTCCACTTTGTCTCCTATTCCCTATCTTTCTCTCTCTTTCTGTGGATCTTGGTCGTGCGGCCTGGCGATTTATAAACAAACGTGCAACACATGCCGCCATATTTCCTTGTCCTTGTTGTCTTTGCAACGCCGCAACCCGCCCTTCTTCCCTTCGCCATTCGCATTCGTGCTTATTAATGTCCTCACCCGCAACCAATAGACAAAAGGACACCAACAGCTGGCTGCGTCTGAATGGGAATTGTGGAATTGTTGTTGGCCGTAGCTTAGCTGCGATTTCATTTCCGCTTCCACAGTGTATGCGTGAGTGCGTGTGTTCGTATATGCGTATGTATATTCGTGTATGGGATATATGTGTGTGTGGACAGCAGGCAGCAGGTGTTTATGCTTGTGCCTTTTAATTAAAAGCAATTTACAATTTTCTTTCATTTGCCGGGAAGCAGAAAAGTACAGCACAAATCGAGCAGAGAATCCTTCGGGCCTAATAAACCAATTGCCAGCTGGCGTGGGGATGGACTAATGAAAGGGGTGGCAAAATGGGGGTCTCTCTATCATTTTGTGTGCTAAATGTGTGTCTACTTGCCCCTGATGAATGCGTTGCAATTAGTGGTCTGAGATTGCACATTTGGCATGCTAAATTGTTGATTGGTTTGGCCATAACTAACTTGGAAGATATGGCAAAAGCATTTTGCGGTGGCCACCATGTAGTTGCGCCCCTTGTGGGCGGCAAGGGTGGCGATGGGTGCAAACTTGTGGTTAATGATGGACTGTTACCAATAATGCGGAAATTAAGAGTCTATAGGCCAGGCAGGAGTAAATGAATACGACAGAGATTGAAAACGGTGGTTGGTGGTCAATAGCCTGATGGTTTGCAGAAAGAAAACTGCAGAGGCAGTCTCAAAATGGAGCAGTACATTCACTGCAGGAAGAATAGAAACAGTTAGAAAAGAGCTGTTTGATGAGATTGTACTAACCTTCCATATCCTGTTTATTTCAGCGATCGCTTTTGAGGGAAACGCCAAGGAATATTCAAATTAAAACAATGCCTGGACCCGAGCGCATAATTGTGGCAATGTCGAGTCAAGGATATTGCTGGCAACAGGACATTCTCCCTGCTCTCCTCTCTTTCTCTACGGCTCGGTTCGCTGTTTCTCGTTTACCTTTCTCGAAAATCTCTCGCCCTGGCCGTGATTTTATGTGCTGTTTTCAGTTTCTGTATCCGCAAATTTATTTGCCTGCAGTGCAGAAGCGTAGTAAACTTTTCTCGCCAGCTAACCCAACTCTATCCCCTTCTCCCTCGCATCCTTTTAGCTCGTTTAGCCCATCGCACACTCACACACACACATACCCTCGCTCGCAGGGAAGCACACACACAGAGGAAGCATTTATGCGACGTGCAACAAATTTTAATGCGTTTTCTCGCCAAAACGTTAAAAAATGTGGGCACAACTTGGAATGCCAACAACAAAAGTAACTGCCATTTGCAGTGAGTGTGTGTAAAAGAAGTTCGAGGGAGGAGGGGGAGATATAGGGGTTTCGAGTTCAACTGGCAACTGTTGCCCAAAGAAAGGATCCAACAAAAGCGTCACGTACTTGGCAAATCGCACATTTTCTATAACTTCTCCGTTCTGTGTGTGTGCGTCTGTTATGGTCGTGTCAAAAATATAACTCATATGGCCTGCCCCTCTGCCTGGCGACCGTTTCACCAACCCACGACTTCCTCCCGACAAGCTGTTACCTCTTTCTGGGCCTTTCTTCTCCTCTGATGATAACAGCATTTACAGGCCAAAAATTTGATTACAAATGTCAACACTTTTTTCTGGTTTCCTGTCGCTGTGTGTTGTTTATTTTCCGCCTAGTTGCACAGAGATAAAAAATAAGGACAGCCGAGTCTCCACACACACATCTCCATACGATCCAGAGCCTCCGGCACTTCATCAGCGAAAATTACCCAACTCCCTATTGCAGTTTTTAATTCGTTACGCAAGACGCGAGCGCATTTAGTTTATATAATATGAATAAGCTGCCGATTGCGAAACATGCAAACAAAACGTTAGTACGGAGGAAAAAAGTTAAGCAAATCAGTTAGTTTTTGGTGGGGTTTTATACTCTGAAGAGAGTTTTCCTTGTGTCCTTTCTTAAGAATTAAAATTATCCTACATCTTTTCCAACTTGAGCTTCACCAGCTCAAAAAATCTATAATTGAAATGGTTGATACGCAATATAAACTAAACATTATGGTAAAACATGTTTATATTTTGTTGTAGGCAGCTATTAAATAAATAGCAACGCCAAATTTTCTTTTTAATATGTTAAAAAACTTTCCATTTGCTAATAAATTAACAATGAGAAATGAACAATTATATCAGAAAAAACAGTTTTCTTCATCTTAGGAATTTTAGATTTATTTAAATTGTTGAATATTTCATATTTTTTTGTACTGGTTGTATATTAAAACGCAACAGCGATTTTTTAAATTATTCACACAGAACTTAAATTGATTTGCTTAAAGAATATCTGGTAGCCACTTGTTAATACTATAAACAATAGTCGATGGGCATTCCCCCGAATATAGAATACTCTTGTCCTGCACGGATGCATGTAAAAAAATGAAAACTACAAAAGGACGCAGCAGCCACTACTCACACTTGCTCTACTACTGGAAAAAGGGAGAGAGATGACGATTCTACAAACTCACCGACTACAATTGCATAACAAACAGTTGGCTGTTGTAACGACAAATATGCGAAGCATGCAAATGACTGACTTACTGCCAGAAAGAGATGGCATCTGGATGAAGCAGTGCGTGTGACAGAGACGGGTATAGAGGTTTATGCGGGAAAAATTTGCGAATAGAAAATTACAAGATAGGTAGAAGATATATATGTAGGTAGGTCATAACACTTTTTAGTTCTGAAAATGTAAACTAATATTTTGGGTTTCACTTATTTGTTTTAAAAACCGACTGTTAGCGCTTAATGGTATTTAAAATTAATTTATTTTAATTATTTTCAATATAAAATGTTATAAGTTTATCAGATTAACTAACTTAGCCCTAAAGGTTGTTAAAAAACCTGTAAGGCAGACATTTTTTTCGCGTATATTATAAGAGTGGTATTAATTTATATGTAGAAGATTTAAATATCTTTGGTGAGACACATTTTCTTAACTGTACTTTTCTTGTTTTTGTGTTACGTATAAACCACATATAACCCGTGCAGCATGTTGTCTTCAGCTAAAAGCGGAAGCAGCAGCAACAACGAGTCCAACGATGCCCTCCATTTGCCGTCGCCGCATTCCGATAAAATGCAAATCCGGGATTACTTCGTCGTTTTGCTTTCGAGAGCTGGCTGTCGTTCAACGCCCCACGAGCGGCGGCCCTGCCCCAAGGGGGGCTGGGAAACACTATCCCCCAAGCGCTAGCGCGCGGCACTGGCATCGCATTCGTATGCAATTCGTTTTGCCACAATTGATCCTTTTCATGTCGCTAGGATATAAGTACATATGCGAAATTGCATATCTTTGTCGTCGCTGCTCCTTTGGCTCCCTCTGCTTTTCTGCTTCTCTGCTCTGTTGTTATTATAAAAATGCGAACATGTCGCTGATGTTGCTGCTGCTGCTGCTGTTGGTGTTGCTACTGCTCCAAGGACTCCTCCAGGGATCGCGTGTGCAGCGCAGTGGCGTATTTGCCTTGTTTCCGTTTTTTCATTTCTTATTTTGGCCGCGTTTGGTTTGCCTCTCGTTTGCATTGTTTGGCCCAAATATTAAAATGCTTGACTTACAAATTTAATGGAGCAATAATGGCTGTGCATGCCGCCTTCAGGGCCACGCCCCATGCCCATATGTGTGCCAGGATGTGTGTGCACAACCAGACGAAGACGAGGTCGTAGCCCGGGGATACGGAGATACACAGCTGGGGAACTGGGTGCAGTGCTCTCTCAACACGACCGCAAGCTAAAGTTGATTTTAAATTTAATAAAGTGACTGCCATGTCTGCCCGGGAGTCACTCACTCAACTCGAAATTGGCGACCTTGCCAAGTGCCGAGTTAAAAACCGACGACCAAGCCCCAGACCGAACCAGGCTAACACCCATAAAAAGCATGGCTAGAGGGCTTGTTGCGAGAGCCGAGAAACTTAATGCCCTAAGATGAGCTAATTTTAAGTTTACAAATTTATTTATGTGGCTAAAAGAAAAATAATTTATGTATTTCAAAATCACTAATAACGGTGCTCCCAAAATCCATCAACAAAAAACGAGATTTCTAATAATGCCAATTATGTTTAGCAGTAGCACTAAAAGCAAAAGGTATAATTTGTGTTTATCTAAAATTTTTTTATATATTTAATAAATAATAAATAATTATTAAAATTTGTAAGTATTCTAAGAATAGAGTAAAATGATTTAAGCCCTTATTGCTCTACAATCCTTCGAGCACCTTCTGTTGGGGCATCGAAATGGGACACATTTTGCTTTATGAGGTATTAATTCAGCATATTTTTCATATAAGCAGGGCGAACGCATGGCTCATTTATAAATCGAAAGTCCTGCTGTGCTTTTCCCGCCCGAGGACCTTTACGCAGAGTTAACCAGGCTGGCAGGACCCATTCACATGGTCATTTGCCATTGCCCTTGGCCATAAATTTTCCAACTGCTTATGGCTCTTCCCACATCCACCCCTCGGTGGTCCCTCATTGTTCGGGCCAGGCGATTATTGTCATTAGTCTGCCATTATGTGTTGGCCATCAACTTCAGATGCCGTCAATGATGATGACGATAGTCTCCAGTTTAGACGCCACTGCTTGGGGGAGTTTGGGGGCGTTTGGGCCATTGATTGTGGAGTTATTGTTCGATACTTTCAGGCATCCAAAGAGCGAAAGTCAATGGAAACTGGGAACTCAACTGCAGCGGCAGCAGCAAGTGTAAAGTGAGCCCAATTGTGTTGCTGAATGAGGAGGTTCCATTCAGTTAATGCGGAGCCGATTGGTCGCTTCAAATCCGCTGGCGATCCCACTCAAAGGGCTTTCTTCATTCTAATGAGCGCCTTCAAAGCGATTCGATTGTTCTCAAAACAAATAGATCCTAAACAAAAGTACTTGCACCATTAATTCAAGAAATACGGATGGTGTTTGCTTTAAGTAATTTGAATCGATAATTAAATAAAAAACAAGAAAGGAAACTATCTTTGGCCAGCCGAAATTTATATACCCTTGCAGATCATTACTATTTAATTACAAATTAAATGTAATGTTAAATTTCGATTTACTTGCGTATATGTTGCAGCAAACAACATTATAGCAGTTTTCGTGTTATCTTCACATTATTCGATCAATCCTTCCTATGTCAGCTATATAATATAGTTTTCCGATTTTTGTTAAATTTAATTCGTAAAGCCGTATCGCAAACTTTCCTGATGCTATTTACCTTTTCTATATGCTCATCTTTGTGAAAGGAATATAAACATATGACATATATAAGCGCCTCATGATCTAATGATTAATGCATGAATTCAGTTAACTGCTTTTCTCTGCCATTTCCAGTAAATCCTTTCATAAATGTTCAGGCAAACCCTCGTGAAACGCAAGTCGCCTAATGTCTTCTGCAAATAATTGGTCTTTAACGCGGCTTATTGCCAGTTTTTATAATCCATTATCCCCGACTGCCGTTCAGTGCAGATCGACGAGACCTGGCAAACATTTGTATGAATTAGCATATGTCAATATTTGTTAAATTGAATTAACGCCGAATGTGTGTTTGTGTGGATTTCTTTGGTTGAGTGCGCGTGTGTTTTGTGGCACGGGATGTCCTTGCTGTCGGGGTGTTTATTGGCCCTGTCTGGTGCCGTTGCTCCCCGCACCCCAATTTGTTATCATTAATTAAACGACAAGGCATTGAAATTTATTACACGCGTAGTTGACTTCCCCCCGTCCCACCACTCACCCCGCGTGAAGTTTTTCGTACTGGAGGAAACTTTTGCGACATAAATTGAGGCAATTGTTAAAACTAAAATCCTCGCACAAAATATATATACGAAAATCTTGCGTCACGACTCGAGTTGAGAATTGTTTTTACCACAAGAAAAAAGTTTCCGAGAGTGTGGGGAAATCCTTGAGCAGTGTGTGTGCGAGTGTGCGTACTCATGCGTGATTCCCACAATCAAAAACTTAACTATCTCACCATAATTGCGTGCACTTGTCTGTTGTTGGTGTATTTAATGAAATTTTATTCGTAGCATTCCCCTCCAATCTCGGCAGCTCCTCAGAGCCTCTTTCTGCGGTTGGGGCGCCCCCAACCCCAAACATCCAACTCCCAACTCCCAGCCCCCATCACCCGCATTTTCTTCAACCTGCTGCGAAAGCCCTCCTTCTCGAGCAATTCCCAGAGCAACTTTTGTGTGCACACGCACATGGGGATTTCCATACGTTGTTGCCATGACTTTCACTGCGGCTCTGACTCCGGTGTTCTGACTCCGAGTCCGAATTTGAATCTGGCACTGGGAACTTGGTTTCCTGTTCCTCCCGGCTGCCGGCGGTGTGTCGTCGACGCCTCTCTGCACCTCAACACTAGGGAAAATAATTTCTTTGAACTCCGGAATCTCAGTTAAAGGTATAAATAAACTTTTTAGGGGTAGACATTTTTTAAAAATCCTAAAAAAATAATATTTCTTATATTTTTAAGGAAGTTCAGATATACTTTGCATATCTGAAATAAATCGCAGGCTATTAGAACTGGATATTTAAATATCTCTAATTAAGTTTTTAACTTTTTATTATATTAAATAAATATTATTTGTTCATCAAATCTTTAATAAGTTTTAAATTTCAATACGAATTTTTAAGTTATACCTCACTAAGTGTCAAATATTTTATCATCATTTACAGTGCATGGAGATGACAATTTTCAGGTGGGGTTAAAAGGGGGCAGCACAACTTTTTGCAGCTCAATTAATAAAACAACTGAAGAGGAAGCTGCTAATTGTGTACGCAGCCGTACGTGCATGTGAACTCGACTGTGAAAAATAGCACAAATAACAATTTGAACTTTTTCGGCACCACTATAAAAGAAGGGACAGCCATCTGCTCCAGTTCCAAGTGTGGGCCGATACAGTTTATCGCGTTTACTGTCAAATAATGAAATTGTTGCCGCTGATTTATTTTGTTGACAACGCAGCTGTTGCCTTTTATTTTCAATTTTGATTGCCACATGACACGTCCCTAAACGAGACGAGACGAGGCGAGATCCTTTCGTCCACTCTAGCCATTCGCATCCGCATCCACATCCATCTATCCATCTATCCACTTGGCCACAGCCCACAAACAATGCGATAACAACAAATCAATTCAGCGCAAGCTGCCTCAACTAATAAAAAGCGATTCACTTTCGGGTGGATGATAGGGGAAATTCGGCTCCAACCCTCCACTAGTTTTGGGCGAATGTATCGTAGAGATATTCCCTTAGAGCTGAACAATAACACACAAAAAACCAGCTCTTGTTTTCGATTTTAGATCGGGACTTTTACATACCCTTTTATTGGCTTTATCGATTATTATTAGAAAATGTTGCACAATTTATGATCGATTTACACACATAAGCGTATTGGGACGTCTTTTAAGCTGCTTACATTTATAAAATGTCGTTCTGATCTGGTTATAACAAAATACGTCCATAATATTTTGGACTTATATAATGTAAAATAAGCGATTTTTAATGTTTTTCAAATTACGTTTCAAATCAATGTGGCATACATTGAGAATATGAAATATATGATATTCCTATTTGATGCTTACAAGCTTAAGTAAAAATGAAAGTGCCCTAAAACTTTTCTTATAAGTAAACAGAGTAAGAGTATTTTGCCTGCAAAAATATTGCCATTGAAAACAAATAAAGTTGTTGGTGCTTTCATAAAGACAGCCAAAATGCTGGGCGTGGTCAAACGAGAACAGTAGCAAAAGAAAAAATCTTTACCAAGTATTTTATAGTCCACATTGCCAGGCATTTGATTTGATTTCGATTTATGGCCGTCTCATCTTGTTGACGTTTTTGTAAATGCTAAGATGGAGGGATAGGAGACCGGTCAACAAATGTAATTAACGCTTCGTGGACTAATAAACTTGCCCCCTCGAGTAAACTCTACCTTTTGTTGTCTATCAATTTTAATTAGGTTCGGGTTAATAAATTTTATTGCATCTCCGTGCAATCCCTCATCCTTTGTGCTTATTTTTTTCATTTCCATTATAATGATTTTTCAGTAAGGGGAAATGGCAAATATGCTGGGAAATTCACATTTTTATGAAAATTGTTGAGCTGAAAAAAGGAAAAAATATTTAATGCAGCTGTTAAAAGGGAAAATCATTTATTTGCATTATTTTCATCATAGTAAAGTAAAAATGTTTTAAGATGACATATTTATTTCATATTTTGTATTTTATTGAAGCCATTTCATTTTGCACTTCTATATAACCATTTCTAGTATTCTATGATATTTGGGTGCTCCAAAAAAAAGTTGTGTCATTATCTCTTTTAAACTGGATAACATTTAGATTTATATAATAAAAAAATTTATGGAGTTTGGTTTGCATCTGAGAAATTGCGAAAATTTTGAAAGTATCTACTTAAGTTTCCATTTCCAAAGACATCTGTATTGGTTCAAGGTAGAAACAATGTTTTAGTGATGTATTAAGAGTGGATTTTAGAGAAAATAATTAAAGTAAATTGAAATACTTAGCCACATAATTCAAAATGTCGGTAATCATCTTTTATTTGCATTCTTAGTTATACTGCGGAACCTGTGAGTGCTAGAACATAAGTTTGTATGAGACTTTTACTCAGGAGCACCCAAATATCATGGAAAACAAGACAACAAAATAATCAACGCGAGAATTTTTCAGCGGCCGGGCGGCTGTACTCTTAGCGCAGACAGTTAAAGCGTTTGGTTAGATATGAAAACGACTCCGATTCGAGTCCCAACGCCAACTTTATTATACCCGTTACTCGTAGAGTAAAAGGGTATTTTAGATTCGTGCAAAACGCGTATTCGTTTCTTCAATACCTATACCAATATATGGCAACCTTGTCTTGAAGACAAAAATAGGGCGATTTCTTTGACTTTAGGGTTAATTTTATCAAGCAAAAACACCGTAACGAGGTAAAATACTAGTGACGATCGCACCTTCAACATAAAAAAAGTTCTGATATCAACATTTGTGAAATTAATTTTAAAAAGTGTATTTAATCATGTGTGTAATCATCTTTTTGTTTTGTCCATATTTTTTTAACTATTACATTTACACATATAGGGGGCGCTTATAGCATTTCAAAATACCTTTCAAACGAGATGCAGCACAAGTCTGTAGCTTTAGTAGTATAGAAGTTACGACCTTCCGTATTTTAGCTATTTATAGCTGCTTTCCCGCTAATCTAGCGGGTTTTTCCAAAAGTGGTAGAACTAAAAAACTAATCGAATAAAAAACATATCGAATTTTCAGGACTTTAAAACCATGTTTTCTCGGCCTGAAGAACTGGTGAGATGGTTCCGAAGCCGCCTAGCTGGGGCTACCGAGCGGGTCGCAGGTTGCGGATAGCGAACGACCTCTACTTCCAGAGGTTAGCTGTGAATAAACTGGTGGCAGAAGTCAATCACGGAACCGTGGACGGAAGCCCCAGCAAATAATCAGCCCTGGACAACCAGCGGGTACCCTGCAATGGCGCAGTACCGACGATGCGAGTTGTTCAGCCGCATCTAAATAGTTGCTCTACACAAACCCAAAACCCCTACACACTACCTACCCCCTCCTCTCCCAAACAACATCTCACTCCGGGCCGGACTAAGGTGTAATTCGGACCGTGCCGAGAGTCAGCCTGGGCTGGAAGACGGTTATTCCACCGATTCCTCGCTAAGCAGAGAAATGCGAGCGCTGGGACCGGCTATTGAGGACGTGGACCTGAGCGAAGAGGAGGCCGACGTTACCGTGGTGGAGGCTGCAAATGCAGATGTCACTGAGACTTCTGCAAATCAACCTCCACCACAGTAAGACAGCTTCGGCTGCACTACAGCTTCGCCTGGCTGACGGCGGAGCCGATCTAGTCCTGGTACAGGAACCTTGGGTGGTAGGAGGCAAGGTTGCTGGACTAGGAACAAAAGAGTATAAGCTAATGCTTGACCCCAAAGAAGGTAAAATTCGAACCTGCATTCTGGCCAAAAGGCATCTCAATATATTTCTGCTTCGCAATTACAGCAACGGAGACAACACCGCAGTAAGCCTAGAGCTGCAAAATGGCTCCATAAGGCTGCTATCGGCCTACATGGCCTCAGAAAAGGAAGACCCCCCCGACGCGCTAGTCAAAGGACTGGCAAAGGAATGCGAAGAGCTCAAGACAGGTTTGGTAATAGGCTGCGACGCCAACGCCCATCACACCCAGTGGGGTTGCCCAAACAACAACGATAGAGGTGAGTCTCTCTTTGATTTCATTCTTAACTCGAACCTATTTTTATGCAATAGGGGAAATGCCCCTACCTTCATAACCAAAGTGTGCCAAACGATCATAGATCTAACGTTGGTATCAGATTCACTAGTAAGTGCAGTCAGTAACTGGTTCGTCTCCGACCAGCACTCTTTCTCAGACCATAGATTCATTGAAACAATACTGTCCCTTGATTCACCCTTGCCGGTCGGCTACTCAAACCCCAGAAGGGCTGACTGGCCCATGTACAAGGAAGTTCTGACGAATATCCTTCCCATGGAACCGCCAGAAAGCACAACTGATCCACATGAGCTGGATAAAACAGTAGACATATTCACAAATGCTTGCAACTCGGCTTTCAAAGTTGCATGCCCAATAGGGAAACCAAGAGGGAAGAAAAAACCCCCCTGGTGGACGCAACAACTATCAATCCTCAGATCCAGCTGCAGAGGCCTGTTTAACAGAGCAAAAGCAGGAAACGAGGAAACGAACTGGCAATGCTACAAGCGCGAATTAGCCTCGTACAAAAAGGCCCTTAGAAGAGCGAAACGAGCCGCATGGCACACTTTCTGCTCTGACATAGAAGAAACGACTGATGCTGCAAGGCTCAGGAAAATACTCTCCAAGACAGCCGCGCCCCTAGGCTATCTACAGAAAGCGGATGGATCCTGGTCAGACTCTAGCAACGAGTCCCTAGACCTACTCCTAGACGCTCACTTCCCAGGAAGCCAACAAACTGGGCAACCTCCAGAAAGAATTGGCGGAGAGGGGATCAATCTAGATCTCCTCATATCAGACCGCAATATCAAGTGGGCCATTCAGAGCTTCAAACCCTACAAATCACCGGGACCAGACGGCATAACACCGGCACACATCCAACAAGCTGGACAGCTAGCCATAAACTGGCTTAGTAAAATCTTCCGCACCATTTTGGCGGTAGGAGAGCTACCAACCGGATGGCGGGAAACGAAAGTGGTCTTCATTCCCAAGGCAGGAAAGGCCACCCACACCACAGCAAAGGACTTCAGGCCAATAAGCCTGACATCTTTCCTGCTTAAAAGCTTCGAGAGGCTGTTAAGCCTACATCTGAGAGCCATCATAAACCCGACACAACTGTCCGAGGCACAACACGCCTACACCAAGGGCAAGTCAACCGAATCGGCGCTACATGTCGTGGTGAGTAGCATCGAGAAATCACTCAACAATAAGGAGTACACACTGATCGCATTCCTAGACATAGAGGGAGCCTTCAACAACGTGCTACCTACAGCAATAACAAATTCACTCACAGAACTAGGGGTTGAGGCTCAACTAGTGGGGCTGATCCATAAATTGCTGATAAGCAGAATGGTCACGGCCACACTAGGTGCCTCAACTCAAACTAGACTAGTGAACAGAGGAACCCCACAAGGGGGCGTTTTATCCCCCCTTCTGTGGAACATCGCAGTAAATAAACTACTGCGAATTCTGGAAGGAGGAGGATGCAAAGTGGTGGCATACGCAGACGATGTCGCTATCATCTTCAATGGTAAGTATCGACAAACACTCTGCGATCTTATGACCGCAAAACTAAAAATACTATCGAAATGGACGATAGAAAACGGACTCGGGGTAAATCCCTCAAAAACGGAGCTTGTCCTATTTACGAATAAGTACAAGATCCCACAACTTAACCCACCCACATTAAATAATTGCAATCTCTCTTTTAGCGAACACGCCAGATACCTGGGGTTGGTATTAGATAAGCGCCTTAAATGGGGCTTAAACAACCAAGAGAGAACCAAAAAGGCAACCATTGCACTTTACTCCTGTAAAAAAGCAATTGGGCTAAGATGGGGTATGTCACCCAAAATTGTAAACTGGATCTACACAGCGGTAGTCAAGCCAATCCTCCTATACGGGGTGGCTTTATGGTGGACCGCTCTACAAAAACAATGTATCCTTACTCCACTAAACAAAGTACAGCGGATGGCGGCTTTGTGTATTAGTGGAGCCCTTAGAACTACCCCAAACGAAGCGCTGAATGCGATCTTGAACCTCCCGAGCCTGGACTTGGCAGGCATAGAAAGGGCCAAGTCGACAGCCATTCGATTAAGGGATACTGGGCAGTGGAAACCCCAATTCTACGGTCATGCCAATATACTTCAGCATGATAAATCGATTCCGAAGATAACGGACCTATGCAAAGCTCACGAGTATAAACACACACCCTTCGAGGCCCTGATCCCGGATAGGGAGGAATGGCAGCAGGGCAGACCAGGCTCGCCAGACGCAATCTGCTTTTATACAGATGGCTCAAAACTGGACGGGCACGTTGGCGGAGGGGTATACTCCGAACAATTAGACATCAGGAAGTCATTCAGACTCCCGGACCACTGCAGCGTCTTCCAAGCGGAAGTACACGCTATAAAGGAGGCACTCAACTGCCTAGGGAACACCAGCCTAGGCAGACACCTTAATATATATAGTGATAGCCAGGCAGCTATTAAATCAATCTACTCGACAAACACAAACTCACGAACAATAGCAGACTGTCGCAAATCTCTCCACGAGATGGCTAGACAGTTTACTATCAGCCTAATATGGGTTCCGGGTCACCGGGACATCGTAGGCAACTGCATAGCGGATGAGTTAGCCAGACAGGGCACCATCATGCCTCTCCTTCCTGAAAAGGAGAGTGTCGGTATGCCCATGGCAACTTGTAAGCTAAACATTAGAAATCATTTCATCAAACAAGCCAACACTAGGTGGCAGAATGCACCAAAGTGCCGTATCGCACATCAGACATGGCCGGTGATTAATAATAAAAGAACGTCAGCACTACTCAAACTCAGCCGCACAGAGTGTGGTATGTTAGTTCGAGCCCTTACAGGCCACTGGCTAGTCGGCACACATGCCGGAAGACTAAAAGCCCCAAAAAATGACTTTTGTAGAAGCTGCAGGGACGAGGAAGAAGAAGAAACGGTGGAACACCTTCTCTGCTTCTGTCCAGCCCTCTGCAGACTTAGACTGAAACACTTAGGGTACCCCTTCCTTACCGATCTGACCGAAATATCGGAGATCAAGCTCAAGGATTTAAACTCCTTTGTAAAATCTTCAGGGTGGAAGACATGTTAATCATCATGAGATGCTCTATAGGCCTCTAGGACAAAGCATATAAAGACAGGGGTCCCGGAAAAGGGGATAAGACGAGATCACACGGTATCACAACGGACCCACAGAGGTCTAAGTGTGCCAGACGATAGTCTGGCAGCCGTTCGAACCTAACCTAACCTAACCTAACCATGTTTTGGGACACACAGACAAACTGACAAACAGAATTAAATTTTCATTTTGACTAGTCCCCCACAAATTTGTTTACGGCAAAACTTTTGAACGGAGCGTCCGATTTTCTGATCTGACCCCTCTTGGTATGCAATCCTTTAATTTTTAGCAATACCTTTAATTTGCTGTATTACTCATTACGATCGGACCATCATAGCAGATTTTCATTTTTTCGTGTATATATAGTATTCGTCTTCGCAAACTCTCCTGGTGCGCTTCGTCACTAGATGGATAAACTTAACTCTGAGACTAATAACTACGTAAAGAAGAAAGGAAGCTAGCTTCGGCCACCCGAAGTTTATATACCCTTGCGATCATTCCTATTCAATTTAAAATTTCAAAAATGCTAAATTTTGATTTGCAACAAAAAAAATTATAGCCTTTTACAAATTATTTTGACATTTATTGATTGATCCTTCCAATGGCAGCTATATAATATAGTCGTCCGATTTATTTTAAATTTAATTCGAAATTCTAAAATAATAAAATAAAGTTATATTTCAAAGTAAAAGAGAATACAATAAAAATTAACAAAGCTACAATTTTGTTCCTATTAATTTCCCTTTAATTTTCCGATCGTTCCTATGGGAGCTATATGATATAGTCGTCTGATTTTTCTAAAATTTAATTCGAAATTCAGAAGTCGGAGACGTTTCCTTCACTGGATGCTAGCTGGTAGGGAGTTAAATAGCCGCAAAGTACTTAAAACTGGCTCATTCCGAGCATAATTGGTCCTAGCAGCACTTTCAAAAAAAAGGGACCATGGTACGAAGATTCCTGGCTGGGACATTATTATTATTAAATTTGCTATCAAAGGACCCCAAGATCGATAATTTCGTTCAGTTGAGGCCACAGATTCTCACAATTTTCCACCTTTAAACCAACTTAAACCAACTTATATTTTTTTTTCATTTATATACCGAGCACTCACAAAAAGGTATAAAAGAAAGGTAAAAACATTATTGCTGAATGATTGTCGGTGATTCGGATAAATGTTATTAAAACCCGAAGATTTCTTCACCTAGATAATTTCGTATATAAATTTGCATTTAAATGCGTATTAAATCGCACAGAAAATACAATGCGAGAGGGAGATGGCGAGTGGTAGGGAGCGAGAGGCAGATAGTTGGTTATGTACGTGTGTTGGGTAAAAGATTAAACGCATGCTTTGCTCTGCATAATTGTTGCATAATGAACTGAAGGATATGCTGGCCATGCATACCCGGATCCACACACACACACACACTGGCATGTCTGAGTGGATATTTATATGCTTTTTGAAGCTGACCAGAGGGGAGGAGGGGGAAGAAAATGGAGCCGAAGGCACGAGTGGATCAGTGGCCAAAAGGGCAGTAAACAAAAATCCCCCAGCGACGTTAATTAAATTGCATTGCATATGCAAGTTGGCTGCATTTTAATTGGATCGGATTTAAGAATAATGCCCAAAGTCATCAGGATGCGCGTTCGTGCCCGAACTCCCCGCTGCTCACCATGACGCCTGACACGCATTATGCACCTCCACTTCCCCATCCCTCCACTACGCACTTCCTGCAGATCCCTTCAACCCTCACCTCCGGCATTAAGTTCATGAGCAAAGTTTTTCCTCTGGAGCCAGAGACAATGGCCAGGCAATGCGTTGCGATGGCAAAAGTTAACTCCGTTTTGGCTGGCAAAAAATATACGTATGCTTAAGTCGGAAGGGACTCAGTAGTTATTTGATGAGAGTCAGAGACACCCATTACTTGGATTTTTTAGATGAAATGATATACCTTATATAAAAATCTTAAAACAGATACTATGTTTATACTAAAGCAATCACGATTTCTTGAAAGCCCGATTTAGAAATAACCTCTGTTAATACGACACAGCCAAAATTCATGATTTTATTCACCTCAGCTGATAGAGATGCCGGACCGATAAAAAAATTGATGTCGTTGGCGTATTATTTTTTAACAAAAAAGTTGGACAATGTGCAATTATACTAGTGGTATTATTAAAATATAACATAATAAATGTATAGATTTTGTTTTTAATGCCCCGAGTGAATAATTAAATAAAAGACAAAACAAATTTGATTATTTCTAGCGATCTGGCAACGTCGATCATTTAAGCAGAGTTACCAGAGCTTCGCACGCTTTGAGGCTGAATTCAAAGTCAACTTTCGTGTGTTGCCGAATTCACAAAACGGCGTTTATACACACACGATCGGCTGAAAGCGTGAAATGATAGCGTGAATTCGACAAAACACTTGCAAATTTTTGGAAGCATTATTTTAAAACGTGTATATTAACTTACTAGTCCATAAATTTTCGAACATATAAATACGACATACCCAAAGTTTTGGAATCACCAGGTATAAAGAAATGCGATAGGGACACAAGAAGCGAGATGGCGAGAGGAAACTTTTTTGGTTAGCTTCATCAGTGCGCCGCTGAGAGTTTACCACTGGGATCTTTGGATCAGCAACTTGCTCTAACAAACCAATAATAATTTCCGGCAGCCGAGCATCTCCAGCAGCTGCAAATGCAACTTGGGAATAGTAGCGGATATAGTTACGTGGCCGGGGGCGTGGCGGTACATAAGGGTATAAGGGCGGCAAAGGAAGCAACGCCGTCAGCGGATGCTCGTCTGATAGTGAGACAAACAAATTGAATTGGCCCACAGCTTTGACTTTGCGCTCGACGCTCTCCACTTATTCGCCCTTGGCCTAATGCGGTTATGTAAGCAGCCAGAGGAAATCTGGCTGGCTGTGGATATTGCAAATGTAAATATTATTGGGGCACAGATAGCCACTTTCTGGGGATTTGAAAAATTGATTACCCATTCAAGCACGAATTCCGGAAGCCGCAATAATTATTTATTTATTAAAAAATATATACTGTACATTTATATTTATAGACGTAATTGTTAATTTCATTATGAGTACACAGTATTTGCTTCTGGAACACAGAGTGGATAACGAAATCTACCGAGTACAAATGCAGTCATATATTTAAGATGTAATTATTTGATTATTGTTCTTCTTGTTAGATCTCTGATTATAAACAAACGTTGCCTTTCTAAGAAATATTTAAGATTTATATCTACTTAAATTGAATAAATGATTTTTAGATATATTTTTCTGCTTGAAGTAAGTTGGTATTTTTTAGGCCGCAAGAAAAAATCGAAAGTTATTATTTCGGTCTCGACTGTTTGAGCTGCCTGCTCATTTAAGTGGGGGAAAGGATTAACGCGTGGCTTAAATCGCAGTCAATTTACTGCCCCGCGGCCTAGGCAGCAAATTTGCATTTTCAACTTGTAAACAAATCGAAAAGCAATTAAATTATTTAAATAAAAACAACATCGACCGCAGCAGGCCGAACAATAAACGTGCCCGGTGCAAGCATAATGAAAATTCTGAATTAATAATTGCGCATACGCCGTGTTAAACAATGGCGTGTGTCCGGGTGTCCGTGGAGAGTGAGGAGTGCGGGGCTGGGTTGCCTGCAACTTGCCCCTGCATTATATATGCTAATTTGAGGCTAAGCCAATAACCACTGGGAAACAGGAACCTAACAGGACACACGTCAATTACACTCATACGCCCAGTTGGCCAAGCCGATGATGAGTGAATAGGGGCGGGGGAGTAGAGAGGTGCGGCAGAATATTAAGGAATCCAGGCACGCACATGCCAGAGCAGCAGCAGGAGCAACAGCACACAGTTGGACATCCATAATCCTTATCAATTGTATTACTTCCGGTCAATACTAACCACTGACATATCCTATTAATTTCATAAGCAATTGAGTGCAAAACTGTAAAGCGGACGAAGCGGAGAGTCTGGCTGCCATGGCTGCCATTTGTACGTGACTCTTTCTGATACGAATGAGCGCACTTACAGGACACAAGGACCCTGGCTTCAAGTCCCCATCTCTCTCCCTCTCTCCCTCTTGGTCCTTTCAAATCGAAAATACTCGCATTGTTCACGTGCCAGTTGTTGGTCTCGGATCCAGGCTAGTGGTTACTGGCTACTGGCCACTGACACTGACCCCCCACTCCTTCCCCAATCGGATTGTCCATTTCGCGAGATTATGGCAAACTCTCATTATTAGAGAAGCGGAAGCCCGGAAATGAAGTGGCGCAGTACCTTCTCCTTCTTCTGGCTGGTATCTCTCCCGATCTCTGAATTTCTTGTGCGGCTCATATCAATAACTAAGCAAATTGTTTGTCGAGCACCAGCAGACGAGGCAAATGCTTTAAATTCCAGTCCTTGCCGCTGCCCTGTGTCCTTCAGCCCCCTCCAATCCCTTGGCATCGGACATGCTGCTAATGTTATTTTAGGAGAACTTTTTTAATCTGCCCCTGCTGCTCCTGCCACCGTTGCTGCTGCCGCTGACAGAACCAATTAAGCGCAACTGAATACACCGAGAGAAACTGAACATCGGTAACATACCACTTCACCACTGTGGCGATTTCATTAAATATTATGTCTTTATGTTAATCCCTATAAACTAACTCCTGTCAGTGAAAAATTGTAATCATATTATATTTACCAAAGTTTTGCCAAATTTATCAGTATGCACATCGGTGAGTGTAACAGAAATACGAAACAAGGTTGAAAAATTTCAACAATTTCCAAAAAGGTTTGTGAGAAAAGGATGTGCAATCGGAGGGGGAGAAGAGGGAATCCGGCTCGCTGTCCGCCGCAATCAGCGACCCAACTGGACCCTCTCCACCTATCTATGTATGTGTGTGAGCCAGTGGGAGTGCGTGTGTATGAGTGTGTGGGTATTGGCCATGTTGTAAAACGTCAAAAGCGTTAAACGTAATTGAGCTGCGCGCACAAATACAAATAAATAAATGCCGCTGCAGAGGAAACGCTGCGAGAAAAACGGGGGGAAGCGGGATCCGGTAGCAACCGAAGCAGAATTTTGTCTGCTGACGATGGCGAGTGCTGAAAAGTTGAAATGTTATTTGAAATGTTGCAGCCAGTCAGGAGGCAACAGTAGCGGGAACAACAAAGGGTCAGCGCCATGTACCAAAAATTGGTATTTAATTTTCAACTCAACTTGCAGTCCACTGGGAAAACGCAGTTTCTCGCTGTTGTTGCTCGTTTCACGTTCGCCTGGCCATAGCAATTTGCCGCATTCCAAACATACACACACACACACATATAGGAAGGAGCCGGAGCCCACCATCCATAAAGGATCCAATGGAAACAAAACAGAACAATACATGAAAAAATACGAAAAAATGTGCAACGAAACTTTCCGTGTTGCGGAAATTCCTGTTTTCTTTGGCCTTTATTTTGGCGGAGTTTTCAGTTTCATTTGACAGTAGCTAGAACGGCAAGACACATGAAGATATCCTTTTCAAACTGCTCTAATCATTTATGCAAATAACTCATACATTTTCGATTAGCAAGGTTTGATCAAAAACGGAGATATATCACCGATAAGCAGCACAAACATGTGCTTCTCTGAATTTCTCCAACTGTCTTTAAGTGAAAATTAATGCATAAATTACGCCCCGAAGAAATACACAATCCTTATTCACTCAAATCACACTGTCTTTCCCTTCTGACATTACTTATCGCATTTCCTATTTAGATTTATACAACGCAAACCACACAACACACATACATCGATGTTGGTTCTGTTTAGGGGCAGACATATATATGTGTGCAGTAGCTTATTTAATTAAATATAAATCGCTGCGCTGGCACACATAAATTTTAAACTAAACACAAGGGGAAACGGCACTCGGGAAAATGAAGCAGAAGCCCAAATACTCTTAATACTCTTAACGTATATGAAATCAATATGATGACGATTTTACAATGCAATCAATTAAATGAATTTAATAGAGGAATATTTTAATGTACTTGTCTCACAAGGTAGTAGTATTAAATTAAAGCTCTTGCTAAAGGAATTTTCGTCAAGGGCAGATCAAAATAAAACAGCCTCAGGACTCCATTGGCTTACTATTCGCACACATTAATTTCGTTCTAAATAAATAAAAGAGGCGCCTCACACTTGTACGCACACTCGGCAAATACAACAATTAATCATTGCGTTAAAGCAACTCCAGCTCCATGCAGACTGTTTGACTTGGTTCACATGGCGTATGCGCAATGTCAAATAAATTACGATTTCCGTGGCGAAATCCTGATGCTGTCTCCGGCACCTGTGAAAGCCCATAAAGACGACGATAATCCTTTCTGCATTTTACTTTGGGTTCGGCCGCTGCTAGAACATTCTTCCCCTGATTTCTGTCTTGTTCCAGTTCATATTTATTCATTATTTATGGTGCATAATCAATCAATATGCCGCTTGATTTGATTATTCCTTTATTTTCATTTCGCTGGCCATGATTGTTGATGTCCTCGAACTCGTCCTGGTCCGCGTCCTTGTTTCTGTTTGCTGTCGTCGCCCTTTTCCAACCGGAGAGTCCTGCTCTCGCAGCTGTAATTCGCGTTAGACGCTCCAGCAATTTATATCAATACAAATCCAATCGTAGTGCGTCCTTCAAGCCCCATTCCCCTGTTTGTGTGTGTGTGTGCTGATTTGATGCTTTTTTCTTTCCCTTTTTGTCTTTGATTGAGCTTGTTATGTGCTATCTACACAGCCAGCCCCCCACTCACCGATCCCCGAGAACTGTCCTCATTGTATTTGTCTATCCCAACTGCAGCATTTGCCATCAGTCATGGTCGCGCCACGCCCCAATTCGGCCGCCCCCACTGCCGTCACCATCATCATCATCGCCATCTTCATTGAAGTCGCTTCAATGATTTTTCTGTATAAATTTCTGTGTATCGAGAGCATTTCGCTTCTGATTTGTTTCGTCCTCGTGCCAAACCGACCTATCCTAGTCCCCATCTCCCTGCGAGGAACCTCATCACCCATCGAACCACTAAAACTCTCAAACCCCTCGACGTGCCCCTCGTACCACATGTCTAGCAGCGGTATAAAAAATTTAAATGTCACGTGCCTTTCATCAAGCACTTGGATTGAAGAGTCAGCGGGGGGAGTGGAGAGCGGGTGGTATCGCCGCTAGGTGGCGCCCTTTAGGACAGCCCTGACCTCAACTTTCGGGTCTGTCAATATTTGTTATTGATTTTACCATAATAACGCTCCCAAAGCGTCGATAAATTTTCAAATAACGCATTTCACCTTCCGGGGACTGCGAACAGAAAACCCCAAAGGTGTAGGAGCTCCGAACTTCCCCTAGTGCCGATAAATGGGAGTTCCTTGCCCTCAGGAGAGGGTGCGGCCCTGCCATCAAGACGAAAAGTCAACAATTGTAAGTGCACATTAGTGATATAATTATTGCACTTATTCTAATGGCTGCTTGGAAAGTTTCAGAGCAGCAACAGAGTCAAAAGCTATGGCAGAATGGAAGGGGTAATGCAAGAAGTTTTCCCCGACAGTGTTGAAACTTAATATACTCTGAATGACGTTTTGATTTCAAGAATTGATTTGGTTTTTTAGAAGAATAGTGGGTACTTGTTTAACTTTTATTGGCTATTGAAATAATAAATCTAATACGTGTGGTAAAAGAATTGAAAAGAACAATCTATTTTTTAAAATGTTGATAAATAATTTTAAAAGTCGGGTATTAAAATAATTGCAATTTTTTATGGTTATCTAATCGGTTTTTATGAAATAATTCTTAAATTGGTTCCATATTACCACACACACGAAAATTAGGTAAATTTTACATTTTTTAAGATCAATTTTAACTTGATATAGACCCGTGTAAAATTGATATGGTCGAAATGTAAACATCATGTTCGAAGTACGTCAGTTCGAATTTCGAATCTGTCTTTCTCGTTTCAACTCACGTCATTTTGGTCTCCATATTGCGTATTGCTCTCTTTTTCGAAGTGAGAGAGTCTCCGAGAGAGAAAATTCGGCAAAATGACCTTAATTAATGTAAATTTTATGAGTATTTCACGTAAAAACGATGTGGGTATGAATTACGTGCCATTTACATTGGCCATATCGAATTTACGGGAACATGCTTTTTTTTGTGCGCATACATTATAAAATGACTTCATAATATTCAATTAAATTAATTAAATCTAAATGCTTTAAACTATTTTACCTTCTATTTAAAAGTGCACAAAAAAGATTTTTACTTTATTTTACTTCTTACAGTGGCAAGCAGGGCAATTCATTATTACATTTCATTATTTGATTAGAACTTTTTACTGAGTGATCTGATTTAAGCTACAGCTTTTCGCGGTTTGTGGGCGTTAGAGGGGTTGACACAACGGCATTATCTTGCGTTGAATGGGAAACTAAAGTATCTAATTCCAAATCCGAGAACTCAGAGCTCACACGGACAGCTAGTGATCCTGAACAAGAATATATATAATTTATGGGGTCAGAAACGCTTGCTTCTACTCTTTGAGTAACGGGTATAAATAGCTTTTGGTAAACGTTCATTCCGTTAGCTCCCAAACTGAGGGACTAGTTTTCTTAGAAACGGACATACGGACGGACGGACGGACGGACGGACAGACGGATATGGCTAGATCGACTCGCCAAGAGATGGTGATCAAGAATATATATGCTTTATGGTGTCGTAACTACTGACTGACATCATTATACTTTGGAATACAACTTTATTTGTGTTATTTTGGAATTTAAATTTAAATTTAAAATAAACATTACGACCTTAGGTAGCATTGAAAAATTAATGTAAAAAAAAATAAATATTATTTATATATAAACTTCGGCTGGCCGAAGTTAGCTTCCTTCCTTGATTTTATTGTAAGTGCATAGAAGAGAATATTTTTAGCAGATTGCCCTCTAATCGAATGCCGTCGCTGGCTCCCACAAATGCAAATAGATTGCAATTCCCGGGTGTGAAAGGCGTATGAGATGCGATGTGATGTGATGGGATGTGACTGTGCTGTCATGGCAACTTTTAATCGGCTCTGTGTCTCACATTTGCTCATCGGCGGCGGAATCCTTGCTGCTGATGCCTGTCATCAGGACATTTGCATACGGCCATCAGTCACGGGGCCTGGAGACTTACCGGCACTCCTGAGGACTCCGGCGGAAGGAAGACTCGTCTGCGCCAGCACGTGTGTGTCTCGGGATCTGGCTCTGCTCCCGTACACATTCGTCTTGTAAACATGGAGTTAAGCGCCATTAATTTACCGCCCGCCCGCCCACTTCCTCACCGAATTTCAGGCATTTGCATTGCGTTAAAATCACTTTGGCCGCCGCATTAGAGTCTACCCAATCCCACCCATCACCTCCAGCTTGTTCCTCCCTCATCACGTTCGGTGCAAATTTTTTAGTGACATAAAGTTCTCCTTTTGATTTCTGCCTTTTACAAGGCGCGCTGGAGAACCCTTAAATGAATTCCACCATGTGCAGGCTTACGCATTTCTCACCACCCTCCTCCAAAGAGCACTCTTGGTCCCTGCGAAACTGGGTGATTTACACAATTTCATGGAACTTTTAATTTAATTCACTTTGATGCGATTATTTCCCGCTTTTAATATAATTACAGAACGATGCGTAATAACTTTTTACCTATTAACTAGCTCTAGAAAGGTTAGGTAAATCGTGAAAAAACTGTATGAAAAAGGGAAGTGTTGTATTATATAAGGACACAAGGTTACCTTAAGGGTATGCATAGTTTTTCATCATCAAATGTTTACCGTATTTGTTTGAGATTATTCTTTTATGGGACTATTTATATCCTCAATTTTGTAAATTATTTATAATTTGGTTTACACCACATATATTAAGCTTTCACATTTTTATACATCCTAGATAAGTATTTTTTAATTAGAGGCGGTTTCTCTCTTCTTATGCAGAACATTGCCATAATTGCAACAAAATAGCTACCACTTTTCAGAAACTTGTTTACCCTGTTTATAAACTTGTTTACAGGAAAACAATCTACCCTGTCATGCCGCAAGTAGCGTGTGTGTGGCTGTGGGAGTGTATGTGTGGGAAAACCCAATGTGGATAACGAGGATAGACGGAGGGAGCTCACTGCGTGCACCTGCGATGGGGGAGGGATGTCTCAAGAGGCTGACCAACGTTGATCCCTATTAGGGGCACAAACAATTCGAGGCTCAGGCGCCCATCGCAATCCCTGGGATATGTACAGATGCTATCTACCCCGTCCCCTCGATGGGGGAAAATGCAACCAGTTGCGAGACTTTTCGCAGTCACTGTACGGATGTGTGTATACGTCCTTGCCATTGTCCATTCGGCTTAACCGCAAATCCTTTTTAACATATAAAAAGTTACGTTTCTCGTAGATGTTTTCTCCGATGTCTGGGCCTGGCTCTGCCAACCTTCCAACCATCCAACCGCCCGACCATCCAACCAGCCAGCGTGTGTCGGTATTCCCATAGTTGTTGTCAACACCGTTTTATCCTTGGCATTGCGTGGTCGCCAGGACAGAAGCCGGGCCATGTCCTGCGTTATCCTGGGCGATGCGTTCAATTGAATTTGCGATATGTGAATATTTAAGCACTGCGCTGGGACCCTCAACAAGGACGATATCCCACGGCTTGTATCTACATAACTATCATGGCTTTCGTACTCCCCCGTCCTTGCCGTACAAAGTGTGTGATTGAATTTTTATTGCACGATAAAGGCGACTGCCAGGTGAAGAAGGAGGCGGCCCAAGGAGGAAGCTCACCGCAAACATTGTAAACATTGTAAAATATTTGTATTCAAGATTTCTGCTAACCACTGGCCAAGTTTATTGATTCCTTATCCATACACCGCAGTCCATCTTCGCCGACGAGTCGTTCGCTGTCCATTTCTGTCTCTTGCCGGACACTTCAACTGACAACATTTGCAAAATGACACACGGAAAATGGTCAGGAAACGAAGTCTGCGATAGAAGATGGAGCGAAAGACGGCGGAAGTGGACGGATGTCGCAGCGACTGTGGTTTCTTGTGGTCTACAAATAAGTGGAATGTGTCAGTCGGGCATTTCGCCTTGGACTTAGGGCATTTATCGCTTTATTTATTCACAGAAAAAATCAGATTGAAAAGTTTCATTCGAAAATTAAAATAAAATATTTTCAAAAATAGAGCTGCAAAATATATAAATATAATAGTATAATAAAATAATAGTATATTTTAATTTAATTCCAAGCAAGTTAAATTTGGTTGGAATAGGCTTCTATAGTATCCGGGAATATTGTATTCTATTTATAAGCCGGGACAACTTGTTGTACTCCAATAATATTCCGAAATTTTTTTTCTCTTGCCCAATAATATTGACAATTTGACTTTTTTTCAATACGTATTTTAGTGTATTTTATATTCGTCCTTAATCCTTCTCGATTCTTATTTATTGAACTCAAAACTCGACTTGTTTTCGCAAGCTTTTCCTTTTTTTCCTTTTTGGATGGATAACAACCGAAGTCAATTTCGGCGAAAACTTTTTAGAAAATTGAACCGAATTTACAGCGCATCGCCAACCAGTGACGGGGGA
The DNA here is from genome assembly GCA_037075245.1 of Drosophila mimetica. Lineage (NCBI taxonomy): Eukaryota > Metazoa > Arthropoda > Insecta > Diptera > Drosophilidae > Drosophila > Drosophila mimetica. The sequence continues at coordinate 26,539,178 of JBAMCH010000007.1, read as the reverse complement.
TTGACGAATGGAATGATTGGAGTGAAAGGCAGGTCGGATGTTTAGAGGCGGGGAAGCACTACCCGCATGCCCAGACGCACTTTGGGCCAGCGCCTCTCCCTGTTTATGTTTACTTTTATGTTTATGTGCGTGTGTGCGGTATCCTGGATCCTGAACGTTTGAGCGTCTGAACGTGTCTCACTGTATCCGACTGTCGCCGTATGTGTGCGTTAAGGTTTTACTGTCTGTGATTTCATGTTTACAATAGCAAAGGATGCGACTGATACGGCCCCAGACGGCTGCCAGGACATTTAAGCCCGGACAGAGTCTCAGAAGCAGAAGCAAGTGATTTCAATAAATTTGATGGTTTTCCATTTGCAACCCAAACTGAATCGCCTATTCGCCAGTAAAAAATTTCGAATTACGCAAGGCGAAAAGGGAGGGCAAGGATGTCGATCGGTTGGATGAGTGAAATGGGGGAGGCGCTCAAATGACTAATACAAGCCAAGTTATTGACATTGCAGCGGCATTCCGCTCAACGAGGGTAACACTCTCAGCGTTAAGTTCCCCCTCGAACTTGAGTACACTTGTAAAAACAGAGACATTTTCTGTCGAGTTATTGTAATAAACAATTTAATATATTTCGAGATCCGTTAACGTCTATAAACGATTTAATACGATTTGATTGGTTGAAAAATGTTTCACAAAATCATAATTAGAGTAAGGACTAAACAAACTAGTATCCAAGAAAAAGATGACTGAAATTGGGCTTCAAAAATTCATAATTCACAATTCAGTCATAATTCAGTAGGATTACTTCGAATTATGTCTCAGTGTAGAGGGATCCGATATACTTAGATTTATAGAGAATCCCAAAAAAAGGAGGAAGAGTGTGAAAGGCAGTGGCAGTGGAAACGTTTCGGGGATGCGTATAACTTCAAAATGACTGCTTTATGTAAATCCCATGGATAACGTTTTGCAAATTGAATTTTTAGCATTCTATTTTATTTATTTTCGCCTTTTTGGTTCGGCATGCAAGGAGGAGAGGGCATGGGAGCGTGTGGCTGTCACCAGAAGGACAAGCCCTCTACATAGAGTCCTTCGGCGGTCGCAGCAAATTCGCAGCCGCATCCGGATCCGGACCAAATACCCGCCCCAAATTCAAAGATACGATACTTTGCGTTCCGTGCTGTAGTTGCATGACAGTTAAGCTGGCAGGATAAGCAGCAGCAGCAGCGGCAGCAGTAGCAGGGCCGAACCGAACCCAAATCGAAACCAACTGTCAGACATATTAGCATGTAGGCATAGACATGTTAGCTTACATCGACATCGAGCGGAGCACATCGCTGGGAATTTTCGGTCTGATTGGTGGGATCCGGAGATGGGGTCCTGAAATGAAGCAATTGCCTGCCGGCTGCCCATTGCCTGTATGCCTGTCAGGAAGGATCAGGGCCTGGACAGCGTGGTGCCAAATATACTCGCGGCGAATGGAATACTTTGATTCGTGATGTGGGACAAACAGCGAGGGGTATTGGGGCAGCTGCTTTTTTTAATATACTCTGTTTTTCGAACTGTTTCAAGTAAGCTAAATTAAATTCATAATACTTATCTTTAAAACATACGATTTTTTAACAGCTTGGGATCTTAAGTGCTCTACCTTATGGCTTACTCACCAAATGAAAGTTCCATACGATCTATTAATTATAACAAAATGGATGCATGCATGCTACTTGAAAATAAAAGTTAATTTTGTTAACTGTTATGTTATGTTCTCCTGAGTCGAATCGACTTTTGAAGTGTGTAACGACATTTAATTACGTCAAACCTTCAATAGGAGCTTTCTGCCCACACTGGTGTGTTAAAGTGAAATAATTATTGGTTAAAACTTCGAAACGTTTATTTGTGGAAAACATTCAGACAAGCCAGTTTAAAGATTTGTAAGTAATGTCTCCATCCTCGCCATTGAGTGTGAAATCGACTTTTTAGAAGATAATGGAAATGGTTCAAAGCAAGTACCTCATTTTAAAATGTCAACGGATATGCAGGCTTCGGCCCTAATTTAATTTTGTATCTTTTGGGGGTTGTTTGCTTTTTCCCATTACTGTTGACCCGACCTATCAATTAGGTTTCGCGCTTTTTCCTACCTATTCCGATTGCTATCATTTGTAATGGCTGTCCTTGTTGTTATTTATGCTCGTGTTTATGCTGTTGCTCGTGTCAAATAAACTTGTTTGTGATCCCAGCTCCTTGTTGTTGTGAGTCTATGTCATTTGGCAATCGGACTAATGAGTTTTGTGATTTTTCATTTATTCATTACATTTTTTAATTAGTCTCTGCCATTGTTTTTCTTTTGTTCCTTCAGCAATTTGCATGTTGCCGTTGTTGTTGGCCGGAATAAATGTTGTAATTGAAAAATAAATGAGGCAATCAACTTGCTGACCTGTCGTCGATGTAGCGAAATATTTTGTCAGCTTTTAAACCACACAGCTTAAATCACTGTTGTCGAATGCTGGCTGTCCCCTACATTGCAGCCGCGTCTAAAGAGTCTTTTTATTTTATCCTTCTGCATTTTACTAAGCAGTGTGCAATGAAACATTGTACAATTATAATTTAATTTTTTAAAATAGGCATTCCGGCTTTTTTATTATAAAACATTATCAAAATGTATACATTTTATAGTATTTTCTTAATTTGAAGATTACTCCCCAAGAGCTCTTGTTATCGTAAAATCTTTTTGTAATCATTTTAGATTTTTAGTTTAAGTTGGCATATATTTTTTTGGTTGATTTAGTTTTTTATTTATTTGCCAGGAAAAACGGCACCCTAATAGTCATTTAATATTCGGTACACATGCTAACATCACGATTCTCCCACGCCGCTGAGTGTGTCAAAAATTACAAATGTTATGGGCGACACTAGCCGACTGCCACGCCCCCCGATTGTTGCGAAAAAGGTAATTATGGCCCTGGTGGGCCAACCCGACTGGTCGACTGCTCCCTTCCGGAATTTCTGTGCTCAGCCATTTTTGATTGTAATTGTTGTCGATTGTCATTACAGTTTCTGCCTGCTGTTGGATTTTGGTTGCCTGATTTTGTTCGGTAGCTGCCGCCCCCTTCCTCGCCACCCATGCCATTGTTGCGGCATTTTTGTTGCGCGGTTTGTAGCGCGGTTTGTTTGTTGGCAGCGTCGCATTGCCGCGCCTGTCAACACAATTGTTGTACTTGTTGTTGTCCGGATGCCATTGTTGTTATTGCTGCTAGTTTTCGGTGTGCTGGCGATTGTTGCTTTTGGCCAAAAACCACAGGCAGTAAAGCCAAGAGAGCTCTCTATGTATATCACAAATTTTGCCGCTGCCGAGCAGGATTTTTTGCGAAATTAACGGGAATTGAGTTGTAAGCCCCGGCCAAGTTGCTAGCCATTGACCAGGTGCAGATTTATAGGGCCAATAGAATTTCCATCGGCCAGGCTATCCTGCTGTGGTCGCCAGCAACCAAAGCCAAGGACCACAATTGGCGTCGGCTTCAATCTGTTTTGGGCCAAACATTTTGTCTAATTTGCCAAGCTCAAAGTTCTCGTTTGGCTTTAGGTATATTTGAATTGTCATACAGCTGGAGGGTAGTTATTTTGGTTGTGGATTAGCGTACTGATCAAATTTTATTTACATTAAATCTAAAAAAATATGAGAAAGGTAAATACAAATCAATATATTTTAAAAATCTAACTCATTTACATTTATTGGGAACTTAGAACTTAAATTTAAAAGTAAAAGTGAGGTTGCAAGACTGTTTAGATAGACAGAGACAATTTAAACAATTCCAGGAAACTGTCTTTAGTAAAAGTGTGAAATGGAAATTTCCTTTCCATCTCCAGCTAATTCTCAACAGATTTCTTTTATTTTTCTCTGCTGCTGTCAAAGCCTTCTTGCCGGGATTTTCCAAAGGATTTGGAGCAGTTATTTCCCGTGGCCTTTCTGTGTGTGTGTGTGTACAGCGTCACCTTGGCTCTGGCCACCAAGTTTTGGGCTGCTTTTCGGAAAAGATTTTGAGAATTTTGGGCACGTTCGCGACGTTCAAAAGAGATTAAAAGCGTATAATTGTCGCCTTAGCAGCGCGAGTTAGGGGCGGGGTTTCATCAGAGGCTTGTGGGAAGTTGTGCGAAGTTTTTCGGGGGCGTGGCCACCCTCTCAGCCAGCCCCCTTTTGGCCATGGCCCGGGCTGTCGGGCATGATTTAGGCAAAGTGCTCGGAGGCCTTCACTCCACTTGTGCCTGCGGCGGCGCCTGAGCGAGCAAATTTAATTTCCGTGACAGAAATAAGTTTTGCGCTCAAATGCACAAGGCACAAGGCCTCCGCCCGCCGCCGTGCGTGGCCAGTTTTTCTCGGGATTTTTCCTCGCTTCTCTTTTGAAGGAGATGGGATTTCTTGCCTGCCGCCCGGTTGCCTTTTCCTTCTTGCCGGCTTGACTTTTATTAAAAGCTCATTAAGTGCCGGGCAAAAGTTTTGCACCGCCGCTTTAGTTGATCAATCTGGGCTCGCCTGCTGATGGATAGAAGTTGGGCAGCGTCAGCCGCAAATAAATCCCTCCCGATTCCAGATTTCAGATTCCAGACCCCAGACATTCGGGACTAGACCAATCCCGCCCTGAACCCCAGCTCATCATTATGTGAGGTGACGTCTGCTGATGGTGACATCATCATTATGGCGTTAGGAAACTAGCTCGCCAAGGTGTTGGAAGTACACCTCCTTTGAAATTTCTGCACTGGGAATTTAATAATATTTTGGTTTTTAAGAGTCACATACTATCTCGAATGCCCAATTATTATTTCATAAGCTTATATTTACAAATCTAGAGCAGTGCTTAGGTTTTTAACATGTTGTGTAAAAAGTTTAAAATCTATATTTTTAAATAATTAAAAGCCATGCAATAATAAAAATAAACTACCTATTTAATTTAATGAAAAATATACATTTATATCAAATAACTTTGCATTACAAAGTTTGCTGTCCTTTTACATGCAATCCGATTAGAATACTGTGCACTGGGTGAATATTTCTTTGAGTGCATCCCGTTGCTCAAGGTAAAGTCCCGACATCCTGACGTGACGTGACAACGAAAGAGCCGAAGACGCAGCCAACGGCAGCCAATTTTTCAAACCCAGCGCCGAGCAAATCTACAGAAGAAGTAAGAAAAATTGTGCGGTCCAAGCAAAAAAGTCCTTGGCGAAAAAACGCTGCGTGCCGGGTGGAAGAGGTCCAAGGTCCTTGGCTGGCCCTTTGTTAGTTACCTTTTTGCGTCTTTTGCGCCAAATCAAAATGGCAGCAGCTCAACGCGTTCCGTGGCTGTCCGCTCTCAAGTGATTTACTTTGAAGGCGACTGACGACAAGGACGACTCCTTTAGTCGCCTTACTTGGCATTCATGACCGGGAACCCGGCCCCACCACACCCACACCCCCTGTCGCCCTCACAAATTGGATATTTCAGCGGGTCCACTTGGAGCTTCGTTTGCTTCGGTCGTGCGCAAAAATTTGCAGTCCTTCTGCTCCGTTAAAAGAGCCTTTGCCCCTGCAATCCTGCCCACATGTGGCCCAAGTGGCAAGTAGCAAGTGGCGAGTGGCCACAAATTAACTGAGAAAAACGGAAAGCAGGAGGGAAAATTATAATATAGACATGGTCAGCAGAAAAAATGAGCCAACAGCAACAGAATAAAGTCGTCAGCTCTATCTTTGCCATCACGGCGGTCGGTTGAAAGAATTTGAAAGCGTTAATTTCTTAATTTTGCATCCTTACGAGGGGCATTTAAGATGGTTTTATGTTGGAATAACTCAAGTAACAGTTTTTCTAATATGTTAGTGGTTATTTGTTTTTTATTATTAATGTTTAAGACTACAAATAATTGATGGTAAATTGGGCCCTCAAATGTAATGACCAAATGTTTTATTTAAAAATGCAAAAAGTAAAATAGTTTTCGAAACAAGAGCCAAGGGATTACATTCCAGGGTACAGCAAGTATCTGTTCCTCCACTCGAGACTCAAAATTTGATTATTTTTGCTCATTCTTGAATTCCATTTAAAGTTTGTAAAAGCGAAACATCAATCTTGGCCCCTGAATGACTGACAGAAGCTGTTATATATGGCTGCCTTTGCTCCTGTCAGGAGGAAGTCATGGAGAAAGTCGAGGGAAAGTGAGGGAGGAGGAATTTACCCAGAGGGGCGTGGCCTGGCGGCAGGAAGTGTCAGGCAGTTGGAGAAACAAGATTGTGACTCATTAAATTACATTGCAAATGTCATTGTAAAGTAAGTCAAATGGGGATGGGCGGAGGCTAAGGCAGAGCCTTCAGCATCAGTGGCAGGCTCTGGGAGGACTCTGTTTTGTGTCCTTGCTGTGCGTATAAGCAACATTCATTTATTTATATATCACTTGCACCCCTCTCACCCGCCGGCCCTCTTCTGGCAGCAATTTAAAATGATAATTTACACAAATGCGTTTAAATAAATTAAACGCACCAAAAGCAAACTCCTCTCCCCTTTCCACGCCCCACTCTCTTTAGGTGTGGCGCCTACGATTGTCCTTAAATCACGCGTAATGAAGTTGTCCTTGTTGTGCTGCCTTTAAATTATGGTTGTTGTAGATCTGGTAGATCTTCCGCCGCTTGTTGTTGCTCTTCCAGTTATTTTTCAGCCTCGACTGCCGTATTGTTTTTGCACTTTATCGCAACGCATTTATTTTTGCATTTCAAAGTTGCTTTTGAGGCAATTGGAGCAAGCCATTAAAAGCAGCCACAGGGCTTGCTACTATGGGTGGAAAAAGCAGGGCCAAGATAGGTGGTCGGTCCCGGCTTGGGGTTGGTGGGTATGGGGACTGCTCCGAGGGACGGACAAGGTGTCAAGTCTCTTAAGCTGGACTTCCATTACGCAAATGGGAGCATTCCGGCGAGGAATAAATCCTAAACAGGAAATTGCTGTTTTTTAATTGAGGCGGAGATATGTTTACAAAAGATGAAACTAAAACGGAATCATTAAATACTCGTAAGGACCATGTAAAGAGACATTTTTAAGTATTGTTTAGAATAATCTTTTAGTTGCAACAATTATTGGACTAATTATTGGAATTTACATATATAGAAGATAAAACAAGAGTGAACGCTATAGTCGAGTGCCTCGACTATCAAATACCCGTTACTCAGCTAAAGCAAGCAGTCTCAAGCAATGCAAACCAAGCAGGGGGGGTCTGCTCATTTTGGTCAATCAATATGTATTGAAGAAACGAATACACATTCCTTTTCCCGTTAATCTAGCTTCAAAACTGTGAGCGCCACAGTTTTTCGTGGTTTGTGGGCGTCAGAGGGGGCGTGGCACATCGGCGTGAAAAACTTGCGCTGCGTATTAGCCCCTAGAATCTGCATGCCAAATCCCAATCTTTTAGCTTTTATAGTTTCCGAGATCTCAGCGTTCATACAGACTCGTAGAGTAAGAGAAGAAAATATGTCTATAAGAATTAACATATTTATTAATAATTTCCGAGACTACATTTTTTTTTCATATATTGTAAAGTATTGTAATCGAGTAGATCTTTTAATTAAATAAAATTCTTTGTTGCATATTTGAGACTTTAAGTGTCTAACTAAGTTGAACAGGTCTGCGGATGAAATTGAAATTTCAATGCAAAAAACTACAAGTGGTGGTATCAACTCGGGTCAAAGAGAATTCCACGACATCTGACATTTCGAGTTGAACTTATTCGCCCGCAAATGGAAACTTTTTGCTCCTTTGACTGCAGTGCAGCAGTTTCAGCCAATTCCGAGTTAAACGTTTGCCATTTGTCATTTGCTCACCTGGGTGACCCCAGGAATTCCCAGTCCGCCGAGCAGAGCTCCTTCTCTCATCAGGCAAACAAATGTCCAAACTTCTGTCTCTCCATGCCGCTTTACCTGTCCTGTTCTGTCCTGTCCGCCTTCCCCGCAATCCCTCGTCCCCACACGAAGTGGCTTTGTTAACGCCCCACAGTTTTTGGCCCCGATGCGTGTGCAGTGGGCCACGCCCCCCCGTGCGATACCCCTCCCCGGCCTGGGGAAAATACATGTTTACAGCGCGCAAAGCCAACGCAAAACGTAAACAGACATTAACTTTGGTCGCATACAATATTTTTCACTCAAGGTTGTGCTCGGGGTCTGCCCCCGAACCAAGGTCCTCGAACCGAGCTCTGCCAACTAGCGAACTTGCAGCACTGGGTCACGAGTTGACCCATAAAGCTGGGATACCATCGGTGGTGAATAAATGGCAGGGATTTTAGGGACAGAAAAGCAGAAAAGATATTCGTAGCACAATGATCTCAGTTATTTGAATGGTACTTGGGATTAAAATATATATAATTTAAATATATAAATATCAGAGCACAACTTATATTTAAGGTGCCTTTTTTGTAATTAAAATAAAATTTTGAATTTCCCAATTTATTGAGATGTCTCATTACTTTGGTTAATAAAAAATTCATATGTAATTTTGCAAATGATTATGTAAATTGTACACATGTGTAGCTGGTGAATTTTTTACTGTATAAGCTAAGTATAAATCGGAAATCCTTTTCATGTTTTTTGGCTCATACTTACACTTGTTCAGAGGGTAACTTAACAATAATATGCAAGTGCATAGAAACAATTTTTCATGTATTTTAACAGTCAACATGGTTTAGATAAGTAGAGGAAGACAGTGGACGACAGTTTAAAAAATGTGATACCCTTCTCATGAATGTTTAAAATTGTATAAAATATTTTTAAATACAATAGAAGTTTCGTGAAGAGTTCGATTACATTTAAAATCAGTTTACATTTTATCGTTTTACATATAAAACATACACAAAATCACTTTATTTCCTTTTATTATATTTTTTTTATATATTTCTAGAAATAGTTTTTTCTTTTATGTTTTTAAATAGGTGTTAAGTTATATCAAGATAAATACTTTTCGAAAGAGTACAAAAGAGTACGAAGGAACACCGAGGACATACAAAAGCGTAAGGAAAGTAAAGCGAATCCCGCTCCCAGTTGACAAAATATGAAACTTCCTTGCTTCCACTACTTTCTTCTTCGCACTTTCGTACACCAACTTTCCTTCAGGTTATTGCAACAAAATGTCAAGCGAGGGCCATAAATTGCGTCAGTCTGGCAAATTTTCACAACACTTTTTTCCGCCATCGTCGTCGCTGTTGACATATTTGAACAACTATCTAACGGTGAACCGGCAAAACTTTGATTTCCCGCCCATAAAGGGAGACGGCGGAAAAAAGCAAACAACACGTGTATATAGTTTAAGTGCCCTGAGTTGCCACACTCATAAAAAAAAACCTGAGAATTTCCATAAAATCTAGAAAAATCTTTCTTGAATTTTTTCCAAATGTGACCCCGCCATTGGTTTTAAGAAATTATCTTTAAGAAAGGCACCTTTAACACAAAAAAAATATATTTCCTAAAACAAGAAATGTAATTCTTGTTCTTAGGGTGGTTTCTTTCTTGTTTGAAGAAAAAACATTTTTTAAAACAAGAAATGTTCATTTAGAAAGACGCCATTAAAATCTAAAAAAGAAAAAATTATTCTTGTTCCAAGAAAGAATATTTCTTAAATTGTAAGCTTAGACTCCATAAAACTCTTAAAACTCCATAAACGGTTGCTTTTTCCCGAATTTAAAGGCGACTTCGCCATTAAAAACTTAGCCAATTGTTTTTTCAGAGGCAGCCCAAAAAAAAGACAGATTTGAATTTTTCTATTTTTAAGAAAATTTGAAATGTTGCATCAAGAAACAAGAGGGAACGCTATAGTCGAGTGCCTCGACTATCAAATACCCGTTACTCAGCTAAAGTCAGCAGTCTCAAGCAAGGCAAACCAAGCAGCCGCTTCAAAAAATTTAAAAAATTTCTTCTACATTTCGGTAGGCGTTAATAACCCAAACAAAATTGCGTTTACACTTTTGCTCTAGCTTTAAAACTATGGGCGCCACAGCTTTTCGCGGTTTGTTGGCGTTAGGGGGGGGGGGGGCTTCCAACTTTGGTATATCAATATGTATTGATGAAACGAATACACATTGCTTTTCCCGTTAATATAGCTTCAAAACTGTGGGTGCCACAGTTTTTCGCGGCTTGTGGGCGTTAGAGGAGGCGTGGCATATCGGCGTGAAAAACTTGCGCTGCGTATTAACCCCTAGAATCTGCATGCCAAATCCCAATCTTCTAGCTTTTATAGTTTCCGAGATCTCAGCGTTCATATAGACGGGTGCCACTGTTTTTCGCGGTTTGTGGGCGTTAGAGGGGAGGGGGGTTTCCCATTTTGGTCTATCAATATGTATTGATAAACCAAATACACAATTTTTTTCCCGTTAATATAGCTTCAAAACTGTAGGTGCCACAGTTTTTCGCGGTTTGTGGGCGTTAGAGGGGGCGTGGCACATCGGCGTGAAAAACTTGCGCTGCGTATTAACCCCTAGAATCTGCATGCCAAATCCCAATCTTCTAGCTTTTATAGTTTCCGAGATCTCAGCGTTCATACAGAACGGGTCACAGTTTTTCGCGGTTTGTGGGCGTTAGAGAGGGCGTGGCACATCGGCGTGAAAAACTTGCGCTGCGTATTAACCCCTAGAATCTGCATGCCAAATCTCAATCTTCTAGCTTTTATAGTTTCCAAGATCTCAGCGTTCATAGAGACGGACAGACAGACGGACAGACGGACAGACGGACAGACGGACAGACGGACATGGCTAGATCGACTCGGCTAGTGATCCTGATCAAGAATATATATACTTTATATGGTCGGAAACGCTTCCTTCTGCCTGTTACATACTTTTGCACGAATCTAATATACCCTTTTACTCTACGAGTAACGGGTATAAAAATTTCTATTTTTAAGGGCGAATTTTCTAAAAACAAGTAATATTTTTTCTAAATTCAAAGGCTGACCGATTCAAAGGCGAGATTTCTAAAATTTAGAAAGAAATTTGTATGTGTGCAGTTTATTCCCGGGACCATCAACATCCACCCCGAATCCGAACTCATCTCGATTGCTTTTGTGCTACGCCTGCCGCATATTTTAAATCCCCAGTTGAGTGCCAATCAAACCAGAACCAGAACAAGTCCTACAACTGGAGTCAACTCGCACCAGTTCAGAGCCGTTGCCACCCCAATGACCTCGGGAAAACCCCCTTCGCCAACTCCCACTCCCACTCCCACATCCGACTACCACTCCCAACTTACCACCCACTTCTTTTCAGCTGCTCAACTGCTTTTGGCTTAATTAAACAAGCGCAGCGTCACCTCAACAACGGGACAGATGGAAGGAAAGCAGGATGAAGACCTCAGCCGGATGAGTTCGCCAACTTTTAAAAATGATAATAATTTGCTTTTACCCCCAGCGAGAGTTTTCCGTGGCCATGGATTGGGAACAGTGAAAGAAAATATATAGAACAGTTCCAAATAACTTAAAATATAATACGCGAATCGGAAAACACAGTAAACAGTTATATGCCAAAAATGAATTGTCCGGCAAATAGATGGCGCCACTTTCAAGCGACTGCTTGGCTTGCCCTGCTTGCGACTGCTTGCTTTAGTTGAATAACGGGTATTTAAGAGTCTAGGCACTCGACTATTTTCTCTTGTTGTAATTTGAAAATAGAATCTTTTTTGTTTAATATTTCATATTTAATATTTATATATGTTACTAATTTATTTCGGTTGATTTAAGTTTATGATTAAATTAAGTTTCTCCTTTCCCCCTTTTTTGCACCAGAATACATTTGCGGTGTACTCCCAGCTCTTTCATTTGCAGTTCATCCCCCTGGAGCGGGATGTTAGTGACACTTGCTCTGCGGCTGTTTTGCGTGTTGGCCGCACCACCGATTGCTCCTTGGACCAACAATGTCTCCATCTTGTTATGGCCATAATTATATTTGACTGTCGTTAGGCTGGGCATTGTGTGCTGCCCCGAGTCTATGATGATAGCAATAGCAATGGCAACGGCAACGGCTTGGCAATGCCCACCAGACGTGGCTAATCCAGGTGGTCATCGTCCCTGGGTTTTATTTAATTTCTATTTTGCGAGCGGGTCGCTCGCAATTTGCAATTTACAAAGGCGTCGGGGGAGCAGAGCCCTCTTGTCCTTTGGATCGCATTTTGGCTAAAATTGCTTTGTATCCTCCACTCCATTCGTGTCCCCCGTCCACACTCCTCTCGCCACTTGCCACTCGAGCATCGTTCGCTTTGCTCAAGTGTCAAATCATTGCCTGATTGTTGTACCCATTGTTGGAAGATAGAACGGGTTGTACGGTTCTTAAGTATTGCAATAGCGTATGGCCTAATATATAAACAACACTTTTCATACTGAGTTTTGACTGTATCAAGAAAAATTGCTTCGGTTAAAAAAAAAATTTTTAATTGTTTGTATAACCTTATAAAATGTAATTTTGTTGTAATTTTAATTTTTTTGTTTAAAGAAAATAGTAACCAATTACTATAAGTTAAACTTTTTTTGTTGCTAACAAATTATTTTTAAACTTGTTTACAATTCGATACCTATAATAAAAAAGAGCTTTTTTTAAGCTTTTTTTCCTTACTTTTAATAAATATATAATTTTATGGTAAGCTCCAATTATTTTGAAAATCACAAAGTACTGCAAAAGTTTTAAAATATCCTTCTATATAGAAGTACAATTTTATCCAATGAAAGTGCGGGGTATGGTCCAGTCCAACAGAAATACTACTTGAGTATCACCACTTGTTTGTGTCGCTCTTCGTGTTGTTGTCGCCTTTGCAGGACTCGTTGCACGGCCAATTGCACGCTCAAGTGGCGAGGCAGCGTCAAAAGCGGGGAATGAAAAGTCTATGGAAATCGAGCAAATGCATGGGCCCTTTGTTGGCGCCCGGGATTGCAAATGGCTGTGGCGTATTAGCACCACGACTAGGATGGCCCAGAGCCCCCGACTCGGGAGCTTCCTTTCAGCTGCTCATCACCTGGGCAACAACTTGCGCTTAGCGCTGCGTGAGGTGCACGCCTGATTGCGCAAGAGAATAGCCTTTTACCCTTACACCTGCCAGTCTGAATAGCGCCGGAGAAAAGGGGATTCAAGGATTATGGCTTGGCGATTTATAGATAGAATGTAATTTGCAAGCCAAATCAATATGAAATTCCAGTCTACAGGGATTTCTTAGATCCTAAAAGTTAGCTGCTCCCAATAATCAACTTTACCTTTGAGAATAAACCTCATAAACTTAATGTTGATTACAGAGCAAAATGCAATAATTCTTGTCATTTGATTGTTTCAAATAAATAATAATTTTTTAGAATTAAGTATGGTCAGAAAACCCTAATTAGACCCGACAGATAAATCGATTTGTAAATATATTTAATAAGAATTCCAATTTTCATTTAGTACATTTCCAAAAATGTTTTCAAAAAATAAGCAAAAGAGCAAAATGAAAAGACACCGAGTTCAACCAATTTAGAGAAAGGCAGAAAGCTCTCTAATTAAACTAACCAAATCATCAGCCTTTCGGGCCAAAACAAATGCTGCTACTTCTATTATTCCTGGCTCTCTTGTTGAGCTTTCATTACCGGCTAAGTGAAATTCCTAATGGATTCTCCAGACGCCTCAACTCGTCATCGTTCGTTTCGAGGTATGCGCATGTATAAATTAAAATTCAAATGCAGGCAGCGTGAAAATTTCGTTTAAAATGGCAAAATTAAATACAGATGCACTCACATGTTAGCCAGACAATTTGCAGGGGCGCCGGGCAGGGAAAGTAGTAAAGAGTGGAGATTTTCCTACTCGCTTCTTCCTTCCTTCCTTTTTGGTCCTTCCCTCTACAAACAAATTTAATTTATTCGTGCAACTTTTTCATGCCGAATTTACGAGCGAGTGCAGGAGCTGCAACAGAAGCGGAGCTCAGCTCGGTTTGCCGCGGATGATTGTGTCCTTGCACATCCTGCAATCCCAGAAACCTCCAGCTCCCCGCTTTTCCCACTCCGTGCCCATCTGAACCGTGTAAGCGTCATAGCCACGTCAATTTATTTATTTCTGGATTTCAGTTTTTAGTTTTCCGTACGTTTTTCCACAGAATATTTTTACAGTGGGTCGGCTTTTGTATGTGGATGGGAGCCAGTAGGGTGTTGTACAAAAAAGACAGTGTCGCAGATTTACGCAACACACGAAGATACGAATGCCCTTTCGGTAAGTTAATAACCACTTTTTTTCCCTAAAATTTATTAACCAAAGCCAAAAATAAGTGTAGTTGCCTTAAGCCTGAGACATTTCAGCTTGATGAAATAATTTATAATACATTAGTGGCTATAAATATTACATTTAATTATTTTATTAAAATTTGTTTATTAAATTAATTTTTTTTAAGATTTTTATTATTGTACCTACTGATAATTTTAAGAATAAATATTTTATAATGTAAAATATCTTAACCAAGTATTACTAAGTTAGTATGTATGTATCAGCTGTTTGTATTATTAGAACTTCATAGAACTTTGATAAATTATTTTTTAATGTTAATTTTTATCGTGCATCCAAGCGACATTCGTTGTGTGTGACTGATCCAGTGTGGATACCATTTTTTAGAGTATCGACAACAAAATGGAAAAAAAGAAATTACTTGATGCGTTGAAATGGCGTTGCCAGACCAGAGGAGATCCGAGCAGTCCGGATCTGAGTCTCTCGTTGTGCTGGGCGCGTTAAAATTTCGTTATTATGTTGACAGCATTTTTGCTATTTTTACTTGAAAGCTTAACCAAGCACACACAGACAGACGCACACATGAGGTCGGTCCGCGGGGTCCTTTGGTGTTATTTTGGTGCATCCCCAAGCTTGTTTTTTGGTTGGCTGGCCGTGGCCCCCACCGTCCTTTCAGCTCCCAGTTCCCAGTTCCCAGATCCCAGCTGCCAACCCCTCGTCCTTCTCCTGGCCATTTCCTGATCCGTCGTCGCTTGTCAGTGATATATGTAAAATATTTCCTGTGGAAAAAGCAGCAGCCACCAACTGAGCTATTTTGTGGCAATAAGCATGAAATTTAAATGAGTGCTGTCCCAGGCTCCCACAACCCCGCAATTTTCCCGCTTTCCACGCATTTACTTAATCCCCTTTGGAACGGTCTTCATTTGGGTACCATTGGGTTATTATTTCATCTCTCCTCTCCACTTTTTCCCCCTGTACGCACCGCTTGCAATTAGTAGTGAACTGGTATGGTAGAGCAGTGCCACGCCCCCAGCCCGCTCATTTGGACAGAGATAGATGGGCGGTGTATGTGATAGATCATATTGTGTGCCCACATCCACAGAAATACGTGAGAAGCTCATAAAACCCTATTGTGGCATCTTTGTACTCATTCAGTTCAATAAATACAATTTTAAATTGAAGAAAACAGCTGGGGGGCTTATCAAGTTACTTTACCCGAATCGATTACTTTGAAGAAATATAAAAACTTATATTTCTTACTCATAAGCACACAAACAAAATGTAGAGCCAAGCTTCCATATTACTCAATTCAAATCGCAATTAATTTAGCTAACCATTTCTGATGATGATAATGATTTATCATCATCAGAAATGGTTAGCTAAATTAATTGCGATTTTTTTTATTAAGAATTTCAAAGATTATTTATAAGAATTTACAATTTGGTTCAGTGTAATAAACATACTGCCATTAAGGGTCAGAATTTAAAGTTTAGAGAAATACAGATTTTTTCTCAAATATTTTGGTCTTGCTTGTATTTACATTTATATTCGAATTTGCAAAACATAATCTAACACTTTACTATTGAACGTTGACTGCTTCAACAATTGAATATTTAATCAGATAAAGTGCAGTAAACCCAATATAAATGCAACGTTTATTTCAAGCAAAATTTTGAGTAGAGAAAACAAAAGCGCATTTAAGCATAAACAGAAAACATTTACAAATTTTCCCCCAAACCTGGTTTGGAAATGGAAAATGAGGTTTCTTCTGAATCAATGCCCAAGGGCTGACCGAAACCCAACTGCAACTTTCATTAGAGCTGAAGAAAGATATTTTGTACTGGTGGGTTTTTATTTCAGATTGCTGCGGTTGTGCAAAGACCTGGGGGAAAGCTAAACAAAAGTAGCATTCATTTATTTGCGAACTCGTGTGTATCTGTATATTTATTTTATTTATTTATTTATAACATTTAGAGCAAACGTTAGTTAACCGCCTTCGGATGGGGGAACTGAGCGAAGGACTCGCGAATCCTGACAGCTGTGTCTGTCCATATCTGGGTGTGTGTGGGGGTCACGTCGAGTGCAAGCCAAATGCGCTTAGGGTTGTTGCCTTAGCCACCCACCAGCCACACCCACACCCCACCCCTAGCTAACCTCCACTTTCCCCACTAAGAATGTGCGTTGAGAATGCGCTTACACAAATTTCTGGTATTATGTTGCACACTTTTTGGGGTAATTTATGATTTCCAAGCACATGCCCGAAAGGGAGGGTGAAAAACAGCAGGATTCTGGGTTCGGGGGTGAAATATGGGGTGAGGCTTTAGTAGGGCCAACTTTCCCCCACGTCGGACAGCAAAAAGCAAAACAAATGATGTTTAGTGACGTGCAAGTTTTTGTGTGATCTGGAAGTGGAACCACATTCGATTGTCTGGCGAGGGCGAAATGGGATAACAGGATAAGATAAATAGAAACAAAAAGTTAAGGAATATGAACCCAAAGGGGTGGAGTGAATTGCCATATAGGGATATTTCTATCCCGGAAAAAGACTACCAAACCGTTTTTCAGGGCTTTGCCTTCGGCGTCTTTTCTTTCAGAAATCCTAGATGCATTGAACTTTTAAGCCGAAAGGCCGAGTTCGAGTCCGTAGCAAAGTAAAATCCTTTTCGGTCTCCATTTCAATCAGAGCTGAAATCGTTGAATCCCGAGGACACCCACTGCCTCGTCGATTTTTTTTAGCGGCCAGTCAGGGGCTTCTTGTCATTAGCTTTGAACTTGGCAATTCAGGACCAGCAGGGCATGGCAAAGATCAGAACAATTAATGCGACTTCTTGCGGCTTCCTCTAGGAGCGGCTCTGCAAACTGCACTGAAGGAATTATTCATGTCATTTTACTAGCTTCGTGGTTACACTGAGAATTAAAGAAATTAGCAGAGAACTGTCTTAAAATATTTAAGTTATTGTATACCCCTTTCAACGTTTTAAAATTTAAAGGAATTCTGTACTAATTTCCATATAATTTTTTAGACTAAAAGCATATTGTAAATCTATATGTATATAATTGTCACTTCAAAACTTAAGAATCAAATTTAAAAGCCATAGTATTAAATGTTTTTTTCAGGTTGTTACTCTACAAATATATAATAAAATCCTAATTATCTGACAGTTTTTTAGTGCAAATAAAACAGGTGTAGGGTTGCAATAGAGATTGTTCGAGGTCTGGGCGTCCAGGGGTTGGTTGGGATTTGCTTTGAGAGAAGTTCATTAAAAAATCTCATCAAAAAGCAAATGCCACTTGCTGCCGCTCGCCTCGCTCGCTTCGCTTTTCCCATTTTCCCATTCCCTGCTGCCCGCTGCTGTTTTCCTTGCTCTTTGCATATTTATGATGACTGACAAATCAAAAATGCAAATAAATTTCAATTTCTAACTTGCAGACGACATACACACTCGCACAAAGGCAGGGTGGGAGGACAGACACACGCACAACATGACAGTTACAATTACAGTTGTAAAATGGGGACATCAGGCAGCAGTAGGAAAATGCCACAAATCATGTCAGGATCGAGAACGAGAGCGGGAACGGGGACGAGAACAAGATGCAGACATCGGGTTATCCCACTCGCTCGACTTATGCATATTTATGAAAAGTGCAGTCAAGTCTTGTCGAGTCATCGGGGATGAGTTGATGCTTCATTGTTATTAAATAATCATTTTGTTGTAATAAATTTCAATTTGATTCCATGCCAAATAAGTGACAACTTAATTTGCAAGCCGGACTGCCCCTGCTCCTAACGTTCTGCAGCCCCTTTGAGACCCTTAAATATTTAGGCAAGAAAGTGAATTAGTTTCGTTTTACAAACTGAACGCAAAAAAGAGGAAATTGCAAAACTATTTTAGAGGCGATGTGGGAGTATTACACAACAAACCGAATGAAAATGTAATTAAGTTTGCAATGCAAATGAGTCGAGTGGCTCAAAAAATGAAAGAATCTAGATGGAAAAATTCCTGGCTTGTTAAATATTGATGAACAAATATTTTTACGTCTGCTAAAACCGAGGAAACATTTGCACCCAAGTATATGCGGGGCTTTTCTAGTTGGACGTGTATTTTTACCACAGCTAAAAGTTAAAATCCAAAGCGATTTCAGGGTACGAACAGGGGAAAACATTGGATAGGATAAAAATTGGCTGAGTCGGTGCCAATAAGGACGCCACAGGACGCTAGGACGTATGCAGAATTCCGAGACAAAAAGGGAAGGGTTCTGCCAACTGGACTCTGATTGAAATGTGCAGACGGACCTCTGTGACATGTCCTGCAGGCATTACAGGTAGGAGATTTGGAAACGAGGAGTTAGGGCCTCAACATTTTTTGTCTCGGCTTTGTTTGCCTTTGCAAACTACATAGGAGCCGAGCGACACCTGACATCCTGTGGCCGTGACAGCAACACCCGTCAATAGTTGAAGGCATTGCATTCATCCCTTTTTTTGGGAAGGAAGATGATTTTTTGACCAAACAGAGGAAACATATTTGAGCTAATTTGGACCAGATGCCAGTCACGACTGCCCGGAGATATATGGGGACGAATGGATTATAGAAAAACCAAAGAACAGAAAAGGCTCATAGAGCTTAGAACGTACGAGAGTCGGTATGTAATGTTTGTAATTGGGTTCAAAAAGTACTACAGTAGGTACTACAGACACACAAAATTGGCCCCATACAAAAACATTTTCTTAATCAGGGAGAGAAAAATAAGGTCATCTTCGATAAGGATTTGGTCGATTTTATTTTGTAAACTGCTGTTATTAGTGTTATGGCATATAAATATGTAAAATACCTATATAACAGTTTCAATCATGGAAGCACTTAAATTGTATTAGATGTTTCTCTTGTCATCCCGCCCAAGCAAACGAAATCGAAAATCAGCATTCAAACACATTTTGCAATACGTAAAGAGTTTAAACAAAGCATTCCAGCCATTTGCCTGCTTAGATAAAATCAACAAGAAAATCGAGGCTCCATGGAAAAGGCCAGAAAAATACGAGTATGTCACACCAGAAACCTGTTGAAATCAAAGGACCTGGGAAGGGAAAATGGAAATAGAAAGGGGAGGAACACGCACACGCACTCTACAAATTTGCAATCGATTTCCAACACATCTTGGCATTTAAAACCAACACAGAAGAAGAAACACTCATTTGGCTTGTGTATCCTGCAGATACGCTTACATCAAAGTTGGTTTAGAATGTTTTGGGGGCGTTCCTTGCCGCATTCGATCGCATTAAACAAAGTAAACACAATTATTTTTATGTGCAAAATGTGGCAAATGGCAGCCGGCAATTTTTTAACTGCTGCGGCAACACGTGTCGCATTTTTTCGTTTCCTTTTTTTCGGTTGGCCATTGGGTCCTTTGCCGCAAAAATGTCCTCTTATCACACACAGACGAAGCACCAATACCAAAAAGGAAAAAACAGCAAGGATTTTTTTTCTTCGTCTGTTTGTTTGTTTTGGTGTTGAATATTTCTCATTTTTTTGCGCCACGTCTCCTGTTAACGAGATGCGCAACACAACCAGAAAATATATATAAATAAAAAACAAAATAAATCAGTGAGGGACCCAAATATGCTAAGGAGGCCGAGGGCGGGGAGGGCGTGCCAAGGGCTGTGGACTGTTAAAAATTATGCAAATGATTGAGCAAATTATGTCAGAGCAGCATTTATACTGGCGCGCATATATCTATATATTTGCTGCTGACCTTTGAGCCGCCTCCCGTTTCCCGCTTCATGTCCACAGCAGCAAATGCCGTCAATTGAAAAGTTGGTAAACAAAAAACAAACGGCAGAAAAAAAAACTAATAAATATTATTTCAAGAAAATATTTTCCTTCTCTGGCATCGGCATTAATTTATTTGTGAACGAAATTATGTATGAGAAGTGGTGTTGGGGGCGTTTTGCCTGTCGATTTCCGTCCACCTGCGTGGACTCTTCAGTTTAAGATGTTGCTAATTGGGGAAGTGAGAACTGGACCCGAGTGGCATTTAATTAGAGATTTTTTTGGTGCTGCCAAAGTAGCAAAATGGCAGTTGTTTTAAATATTAAGCAGAGCTTTAGAAGTTCCTGCCTGTAAATATTTGAGATCCATTAACATATGCAATCTATATCATGTATCTGCTGATTTGAGCATTACGGAATTTGATTTGAGATTCAGTATTTTTAGTAAAAAATAATCTAATAGTTTGTGGCCTAGCAGCTGGCAAAAGTGCAACTAGAGCCGTGTGTTTGTTAATTAAGCTGTCATAAGCACGATTAGCAGAATATAAGCCAACAATAACATCAAATATATATAATTAAAACTCATTACGAAAACCCCAGAAAACTAATTGAAAATTGCTGGCGATAAAATGTTTTTGGTTATGTTTTTACTCTACACTGTGGCATCAGCTTACATTGTCATTTCCATAATTCCACTTAATCCACAAATTACGGGCGAATAAAAATTAAAAACTCGAGAACTAAAACCCAGTAAAAAACGAGAATCGAGTGAGAAAAGAGAGCGAAATGCGTGTTCTGCATATTTCAA
This sequence comes from Drosophila mimetica, assembly GCA_037075245.1. Classification (NCBI taxonomy): domain Eukaryota; kingdom Metazoa; phylum Arthropoda; class Insecta; order Diptera; family Drosophilidae; genus Drosophila; species Drosophila mimetica. The sequence continues at coordinate 26,518,413 of JBAMCH010000007.1, read as the reverse complement.
TTTGTGTAATGCGCCGTGCAACTTTTGTTGCAAATTAATTTGCCTCGAAAGTTGACTACGAAAATATGGCCAAAGCAGAGGCAGCGCTGCTCCACCGCAGCAGCAGCATACACGTGTAACTTCCTGGCCAAATCAGTGTTACCAACTGTGGATTCTAGGTTTAAAAGGCAGCCATATTTTAAAAATAGCCAAACCGAAAATAAAAAGCCGTAAATTGTTTCTTGTATGTCATAAAAATGAACTACCTATACCCATAATTAACCAATAAAAATATTTCATTTGCGATGGATAGGTGATTTGTATACCCTTGCAGAGGGTATTATGATTTCAGTCAAAAGTTTGCAACGCATTGAAGGAGACGTTTCCGACCCCACAAAGTATGTATATTCTTGATCAGCATCACTAGACGAGTCGATATAGCCATCTCTCCGTCAGTTTCTACGCAAACTAGTCCCTTCGTTTTTAAGTTGGAACAAACCGGATAGGACAACTATATATTATAGCTTCCATAGAAAGAATTGGAAAAATAATCAAAAAAAAAAATGATAGCTTCGGTGTTTTTTGACATATTTTGAAATATCTTTTTTAAAACTGTTTTGAATTTCGAATTAAATTTAAAAAAATCATTTAGCTCTCACAGGAAATATCAAAAAATGTATGAAAAGCAAAAAAAAAATGTAGCTTTTTTTTGTAATTTCAAAATGAAAAGGATTGATCTGCAAGGGTATATAAACTTTGACTGGCTGAAGTTAGCTTCCTTTTTTGTTTTCATATTAATTTCCCAATAATTTTTCTATTGTTTTGTAAGCACTTTAATTCGCTCTTAATTTTTACTATAAAAAATTATTTGTCAGTTGAAAAATCACTTTATGTGAAATCACTATGGACGGCAGTTCATGTAGTGACGAAGCGCACCAGGAGAGTGTGCGAAGGTGACTACTATATATACACGAAAAAATGAAAATCTGCTATGATGGTCCGATCGTAAGGAGTAATACACCAAATTAAAGGTATAGCTAAAACTTAAAGGAATTGTATTATTTTAAAATTTATTGTATTTTATTTTAAAATTTATTTTTTCGGCACTCTGCAATAGTTTGTGTGTTCTTAAAAACTAGTCTAGCAGTCTTGCAGCACTCTTGCAGAGTGCCGAAAAAATAAAATTTAAAAAGTGTATTTAATCATGTGTGTAATCATCTTTCGTCAGAAATGTTGATATTAGAACTTTTGTATGTTGAAGGTGCGATCGTCACTAGTTTTTTACCTCGCTAAGAGGTGTTATTGTTTGATTAATACTTTACAGTATAATGGTACCCGGATCTATATGGCACTATTTAAGCTCTTGCTGGATGGTGGGAAAATAGCCAATTTAGCACCACTCGATACGCACCGCTTTTTGTGGCTGCTCTGTAACTCTAAGCTCGCACCTCTCACTTGTAATAACCGCAACTTAGTTAACTAAACATGCTGACAGCGGGCAGGAGGCGTGGCAACACGCCTTGTTGTGCCCTTCAGACCCTCAGCCCAGCACCCCCCGCCACCCCCTCCACGGAACCGAAATGTGCGCTGAAGGAAATTGCAAACAAAATTGCAACTTCCTGTCAGCGACAAAAACTTTTGCTTGTGGCGCCAATGCTGCCACTTCCGTTTAGACACACACACTCGTATCTGTGTCTGCGGGAATCCTAAGTGCTGTCGGTTATTCATATGCAAACGCCACGCTGCCCTGGTTGCAATGTTTGGCAATCAAAATATTTCACTAAATTGCTCCGACCCCGGCAACAAAACTAAAATATTAAAAATATTTTTGCGCCAGACGAAAATATTTGACAAAACGTGACCAAGTCCGAGAAAGACTCGAGTCTCGGACTCTTTTGCCGATTCCAGCTATGCAAATAAAAATAGGGAGAATAAAAAAGCATAATTTTGCTCAGTTGGGGGGCCAGGGCGAGAAAGTGTAAAATTAAATAAGAAATATAAGGAAGCTGACCGCAGGGCTAACATTTTTGAGCGTCCCCCCAAAAATAAACCTTCTTTTCTTTCTTTTTTTCTTGACAGTTTACGACTTTTTTATTTGCCCTCCGCAATTTTTTTATGTTTCTGTTGCTGCCGGTTTTTTTCGGAGTTGCCCCAAAGAGTGCCATGTTTTGTTGACTGTTTGATTGAACCAAGCAGATAGCACTGGCCGGACCCCGAAAAATCTCTTGTAGGCTCAGTTGCCACTTCAATGTTGTGCCACTGCTCAAAACAACAAACAAACAACTGGCCGAGCACAAAAATTAAAAATAATTGCATGAAAAATATAACAGTTTACTTTTAGGCGGCTTTCTTATGGTTGCTCTTTTAAGCATCATAAAACTTCTCTCCTCAAAGAAAGAAGTTTTAAGTAAAAATTGTATAATAATTTGAAGGTCCATTGAACTCGAACAGAACTAGAGAGAACCCTATAGTCGACTATCAAATACACTTTACTCGACTAAAGCAAGCAGTCGCAAGTAAGGCAAAGCAAGCAGTCACTCGAAAGTGACTCCATCTACCGGACAGTCAATTATTTGCTCATAACTTTTTAATATGTGGTCCGATTTTTTTCAGTTCGGTATATATTACTAAGCAAACCAAACTGCATTTAAACTTTTGCAAATCTGTGTGGGGAATCTTATCTTTCTAGCTTTTATATTTGAGGTGAAAAAATGTATATGTGAAAATTGAATCTTATCTTTCTAGCTTTTATATTTGAGGTGAAAAAATGTATATGTGAAAATTGAGGAGAGAATATCAATCGGATATTGTTCATTTTTTTTTTTTTAGTTATGTGCAGTAAAATTCTGTTCAATTCAAGCTTCTATCTAATATTTAGTTGCAATATTTTTTCGTTTTTTTTGGTATATTTTATTGGCCAGCAAAACAACAATAAACAAACTAGGTTTTTTAAGGCACAATATTCTAAACTTAAATGTGCCGTGTGCAGTGCTACCATTTTCCGAACAGATTTGTCTTTTTTTAACGCGATTATCCGGAAAAATTTTCAAACATCCCCTGCCCGGAAATCTGTCCTTTTTTCTAAAAGGAATTTTTTGAGTGATATTTTTGGTAAATGTATTTGAACTAACCTGTTTTTTTACGCTAAAAATACGTGAAGCAGTCGATGGATATTTCTTATAGTAAGATTCTTTCTATAGCAAAAGGAAGAGGAACACCTTTTAAAATTTTCGCTATTTTAATTCTCTGTCTTTTTTGTCAAAACAATGTCAGACTCTGACACAGTCGTTGCATTTTTTTTAGTATTACTAATGTAATGACTTTAAATTCAATTTTATTTAAATAATAATAGATTATTACTTATACGCATTGAAAATTTTGTTTTTACAATTCTGCTTCGGGCTTGACACAGTCGTTGGATTTTTTAGAATTAATAATGTAATGACTTTAAATTCATTTTTATTTCAATAATAATAGATTATTGCGTATACACATTGAACATTTAGTAACGTGAAATGATCAAGTGAAGAAGGTTGTGAGTCGAGTGTAGTAAATCATTATAAAATTTAATTTAATATTTACTCCATTTAAAATAAATACAAAATGTACTTATCAAGTGCACACAAAAAAAAGCAGGTTCCCATAAATTCGATATGGCCAATGTATATGGCATGTTATTCATACCCACATCGATTTTACAAGAAATACTCATCAAATTTACATTAATTAATGTAAGAGCAAAATGACGTGAGTTGAAACGAGAAAGACAGATTCGAAATTCGACCATATTAATGTTACACGGGTCCATATCAAGTTAAAATTGATCTTAAAAAATGTTAAATTGACCTACGTTTCGTATCGAATTTTTTTTTGTGTGTGATCATGTGAAGAAGGTTGTGAGTCGGGTGCAGTTGATCACTACAGAATTTAATTTAATATTTACTCCATTTAAAATAAGTACAAAATGTACCGGTTTTTTTTTGCTCTTCTGTCCTTTTTTTAAGCTGAGTGGTGGCAGCACTGGTCTGCGCAGTCTATTGTGTTTGCTTTACTTATTCCGAGAATTTGGCTGAAAAAAAAAGAGTTCTACGGGATCCGAAGTTCACTTCGGAAACTTGCCGAAATGCATTCTTCGAGAGAAAGTCTAAAAAAATCGAATCAAGAGTTCCTTACGCTTGATTTAAAAAACACTTCTCAAAAAAGTGAGAAGAAAAAAGACATAAATCTAGAAGATTTGCTCTCTGTTGGAGAAGGCTGTAGTTATCTCTTAGTACCCAAAGACATCGTTTATTGACAAAGTGATACAAATTATTATTTATTACTATTTTTATTAATCATTCTTGCACACGCCAATATCTTTTTTAATAAATGCATAATTCATAATTTTTTTCATTTCAAAATGGGTATTTATCCCAAATAACGCGCTAAACGGAAAGCCGCCTGTTTGTATAGTGTAGGTCTTAGCCCATTAATTGTATTCCTTTAAATTTAGAAGCCTAAAAAGTTACTATCAACGCCTATCACCCTTTAGAGTGCCATATTCTGCTTAATTTATTTTCGAACTTATAAAGGTCGATTTTTTGTACTTCTTGAAGATACTCCCACTTCGAAAGTGTCGTTCGGTTTATAAATAATTTTTAATAAACGAAAGCTTACCGTCACATCCTTAATGTGTCACAAAAATCTTGACACCTTTCGACCAGCCACGTGCGACCCCTACAATATTTATCAATGACGAAAGCGGCGGCAATAAAAAAATTGGGAAGGACGAACGAAATTCGGAGGAGTCAAAAACCACGCATTAAATTTTTGTTATTAAATATTTAATAATGCGTGTGCGAAGAGGAAGCACCTTTAACTCCTGCCAAGGATTTCGGAGGCACACAACAGACGGTGTGTGTGTGTGTGTGCATTAATGGCCAAATTATGACGAAACCTACTTGAAATAGGGCCTCAAAAGTTGCCCAGAACACCCTGTACTTGGCCTGAACAGATTTCCCATCGGCGGACATGCGTCGAATTTCTCTTCCTTCGTCCTGTGTATAAAGCAAAAATCGCTGACAAGAGAGAAGAGAGTACAGCGCCGAGAGGCCCAATTCAGCCAGAGAGCCATCGGGTAAATGTTGCCAGCAACATGCGGATGATGCCAGGCTGGGCCAAAATCAAAGTGAAATCCCGCACAAAAAAGGAAGAATATAAGGAAAGACCCCCGAGAAAATAATGATTTCAGCTGCTGCTCCTTTGGGAGCAAGCTCTGGCAATTGCTTTGTTGCCTGAGCACGAGATTCGGAGTTAGGGAAATACAAATCTTTGATTAATTGTTCACCATCTAACATGACATACCATTTACAATGGCCACGTGCTCTTTAAATATTTATATGGATATTTCAAATGCGAATCCAAACTGATTCCCAAACTAAGTCGAGAAGAAGCTGTGCAGACAGGCATAAATCATTTACTCAAACAATCTGGGACACCAAAAAAAGGAACAACACGGAATGGACTTGATTACTACCAAAACAACAATGCAATCGGCTGTCGGGTATAGTTAATCTTCTTTTATTTTGGCAACATCAATATTGAGTAATAAAGAAGCACCACTAAATGGGTTTTTATCTCAGTTAACAATGTTGAAGGCAATTTATAAATTGGAAATGTAACCATCGGCCTGTAGAATTTAAGCTCTTCTTTCCAATAGCTTAGGCAATTATCTTTACATTGTTATTTTAAATATTTGAAAATTTGCGATTTTTTAATGTGGCTCATTTTGTTCGACTAATTTCGTGGTAGGCAAATTATTTAATGACTCTTTAATTTAAATAAATTAAAAAAAATAATAATTTTGTTAAAATAATTTGAATTTACAAATATTTGTTTGGTAAGTAATAACTAAATGTAAAATGCAAACAGATTACAAAGTTTTAAATGACTAAAAGGCTCAATTCATCTTTAAAACCGTCATTTTAGTTGTTAAAAATGTTTGAGTCTTACTGATTTTTCTAAACCTATCGATACCCCATACATACATATGTACAATGTACATATGTATCTTCCTGCAATCTCCTTTTTTTTGTCTTGGATATTATTGTTAACTTTTGACAGCTTCTGCATCTGTTTTCATTTTGGCTTTTATTTTTATTTTTATTTACCACCCTTCCTTCTTCCTTCCGGCCAACAATTTCTATCAATCTCTCTATATGCCATCCTTGTCCCACTGATGGAAGTAAACATTAAATTTGATTTGGTCACGTTTCCAAGCTTTGTTCCACTTATGGCTCATTTTGATGCGGCATCCCAAGCGATCCACGCAATCTCAGCCCTCTCCTTTCCAGGCTTCATCTGCATCTCCCATTTCACTTTGATGATAATGGACACATAGCCATCATAAAATAATTGACGCCATTAATGGACGTGGATACGAATGTGGATGTGCATGTAAAGAAGTCTAACTCCATCGATTTATAAGCATTCCCAATTAAAAATGTTGCAATTTTGGAAGATTTTGAATATACTACACATTTCTTTTATGTTTTAATAAACATTTGTAATTTGTTTTAATTACCTTATATAATATGAAAATCTATTTAAATGGAACATACATACATATCTGAGAACACTAAAAATCTATAGCCATACTTATACAAATCTAAAATCTAATGTTTCCTTCTTAATTTAAATGAACCTTAATAAAATATTATATATTTTTTTTATGATGTTTTATGATGACATATTCTTATCCATTATAAGGCCTAACAGCGCAGAACGGGTTAAAGCAGCTGGTACTTAGCGAAGAACTGGAAACCAGTTAAGGGCCCGGCCAAACTGGATCCATTCTTGCATATAAATTACATTCGAGTGCAGGTTGGCCGCTACAGAGCAGTCGAGGGCCAAACGATCGCAAACGAGACAGGCCAAGGATCCGTAAGATCGGAAGATTAAAGATGCTGCATTGACAGCTGCAGCCGAGGACAAAAGAATTTATAAGCAGTTCCAGTTTGCCGCGGATTGAGACAATGTCTCTGGCCGAAACTTGACTTAATAGCCAAAACCGGGGAGATGTGTCAGGGAGCTTGAAAGTGCTCTGGCGGAGATTGTCAAAGGGAAGAGCTGTCTCGCAGCTTTCTGCAGACTTTTGATGGCATTCTCCGATCCAGAGAGAAGTCGAGTTGGGTTGGCAAGAAAATGCAGAGGCAACATCAACGGCAGGGAAAACTTTTGCCTGCTGCTGCTCACTATTTTTCAATTTCCGTTTTGTGCATATGAAAACAGAATTGAATTTTAATTCCAACATTGCAATTGACACATGACAAGGATGCTGGCTCGCAAAGGGAGGCGTTCAAATTGGAATGCATGAAAGCAAAATAAACTATGTGGCACAAGAATACAAATTGATCAAACACAAAATAAGGGCGAGTCTCCAGCAACAGCAGCAGCAGCAGCATCATCATAAAAAGTGGTTTCACAGCCACTCACAACTAACACGAGCCAGGATAAAACAAGGACTGGTCCCTGTTCTCTGGTCCCATTTCCCAGGAGTTGTCAGGGCTCATCAGTTCGGGGAAAGCGAAGCGAGGCGGACAATTTATGTGATGTGTGTCGATGGATGGAACCTGGCAGACCGGCTGGATTGAGGATGGAAATCTGCAAATCAAATTACAAAAATCATAGCGCACAATTTTCACACGCCAAGTGCACGGGGGAATTGTCGCTCCATCCCCTAGCGATACCAATCCAACCCCGGACCAAAGCCAGCCAGCCCAACCGGCCGACAAATAGTCAGACGTCAAATGATGTAATGAAATCAAACAGAAGCGGAAACAGCAGCCAAAGCCCAAAGCATTCGGATAGTTTCGACTGCATGAAGTGGGGATACACACATATATTTATATCTGGCAGACAGTCTTGCTTGGAATTAGGAAGAATAACACTACACAGAATTCTATTGCAATATGACATATGATAGATTAGTATTAATATTCTACTCGTATAGTTTCACATTTGCTACAATAATTAAATTAAATAAGTTATTACTTAACGTGAAATGATTTTTCAGTTCGCATGACGCAGGCTTAACTGTAGTGACATTCCCTGGCCATGTTTGATGAACGACTAACTAGTTCAGCCCTTCGTCCACTCCTGGCTCTGGCCCTGATCCTGTTTTCGCCATCATCATCGTCCTTTTCTGCTCCGTGCCCAGCCGGCAGTCACCAGGGAACTCAACTCAACTCGGCCAATCTGCAAAAATTTGAATTTGAAATTTTTATTTATTTACTCTCCAATAGAGGGGACAGTGAAAAGTGTGAAATTTGGACGCTATGATGGGAGACTGGCGGCAAAAAGGATTCGGATGCTGGTGATAATCCAAAAAAAAGAGGAGAAATACTGCTTAAACAAATGAAGAGCGGCAGTTGAAATTGTTAAAAGTGTGCGCCAGTTGTCGACCAAATCGAATGTGCATTTTTATTTGACTCTGCCGCACCCTCGTTCTCTATTTGGAAAATATCTAAAATATATAAAGCAAATGTATGGGGTCAAATCAAATTGAGTCGGTAAATATTTGAAATAAATGTTCGTTCTGGGTGTGAGTTTTAATTGTTGTTTGATTAGGTTTTGTTATACGTCCAAAAAGTGTGCCAGAGAGTGCGAATTTAATTCCCCAAATCCCCACAAAGAAAACTGTTCACGAATCTGAAGGTATTAAAAAATAATAAGAGGGCTTGAAACAATTTACATTGTAATAGTATGTTTGTTATTCAGAAAATCCATTTATTAAAATGGGCTTCGGGAATTTAATGCAGTGAAAATAACTTTTGGTGCCATATTCAAAAGAGGGACTAGGTTTCTATAAATAATAAATTGCTATCTTATTCATTTGGAATACAATTATTTGGTTTATAAAAATGCCTGAAAAGGTTAAAAGCCTTTTTTATACCCTTGCAGAGTTCATTATAATTTCAGTCAGATGTTTGTCGGAAATTTTTCCGACCACATTAAGAATTTAAATTCTTGATCAGGATCACTAGCCAAGTACATCTAGTCTCTCATTTTTAAAGCTATCGCGATTTTCAGTGGAACTTAAAAGGCAATGTTGTGTATTGAAACAGAAATCGTCTAATAAAGATAAGTCTTCGAACTATACGAGTATATAAACTTCGGGTTGCCGAAGTTAACTTACTTTTAGAAGGTTCTTTCGTCTCCAGGAACATTTCTTCCTAGTCTCGAATCCTCTTTATTAAAGTCATCTGTTAGCCTTATCTTTAATTTCAGAACTCGTATCTCCGCTGCACAGTGTCGCCATGGGCCAAAAAACGTGCAATAAGTCAAATTTTCGATTTTGACCCAGAAAGTTGTAATCCACACCAATTTACAGATAATTGAACCCTTTTTCCAAATATGTAACCCCCATAAATATCAGATTTTTTTTATAGATACGCATTTTCAAAGTTGTCAAATTTTTCGCTAAAAAAAAAGGGAATATTTAGCCAATTTATGGTACTTCTAGGTGAAAAATCTTAAAAACTAAGTACCAAAACGTCTTTATATTTGGTTTCCCTAATTGGTGTGTTCATTAAGTTCAAAATACGTAAAAACAACTAACAGTTCGACATCCGTATCTAATGGTTATTCGCTATTTGTTTCAACTTTGTATATAGTTTAAAATTATATATACCATAATATATTTTGTATACTTTCCTAAAACGTTTTTTGAACATTCTTCTTGATATTTGAAAAGTTCCAGCTGCGTTTTTTTTTGCGATTTCAGCTGTTTGAGGCGAAAAAAGTTCAAAAGTCATGGTCCCAAAAATTGTGTATTGTGCAACCCTGGTAAAACAAAGATTTCTATTAATGGGAACCCTTTCAATTTTATTATTAATTGAAAAATACGGATTTCTTTTAAACATTTCAAATGTTTAGTTCGGCAATTAGATAGGTAAAACATTAAAAAATAAAGTTTACCTATTGGGCTAGGCCCATTAGGTAAATACCATTTTAAATGTTTTAAACTGCAAGGAAGATTTCAACTCTACAAAATATGGATAATATGCCTCAAAAACGGCATCACTTTTAGAGAATTTAAATCCTCAAAAGAAATTGACCCCGACAGTCCATAAGATATTTGCGCACGGAGAAGAAATAATCGAATACAAGTGTTTGCCAATTGGAGAGCTTTTCGAAGAAGCGCAGGTACACCTCTGTTACGCCCACTCCTTGTCTCAAACATTTATTTTAAAGGTAGATAAGTTATCTGTCATATGCCAGTTACATCATTCAATTATCTCTATTGGTTCAAAAGTTATCATTTTTTACCAACAAAAAAGTCAAACGGCGCCACTGTGCGCTGTTAAAAAAATCTCTTTGTACTATCTTATTGATAAGTAATATTAATATTGTTGTTTTTATCGAATTGCACCTGCCTCTGGAGTTCGTGCAACCAGGCTTTCTCCCAGTCGCAGTCCTTGGGCCGCCAACGATGTGACGTCATGCCGGCAAACTTACGCTAATTAAAATTCCCATTTAATTGGCATTGGCTGTTGTTTGTCTTCGGCTCGATTGCAGAAGAGGATATTTAATTTTATTTTTTGCTTTTTGCTCGTTGCCAACTGCGGCTGGATGTTTATTCAATTAAAATACGCATGAGGCGATGCGAGGATTGCTGACAATCGGACGCATGACAGAGTTGCGCCATAGGAATGGAGCCGGGCAACCTGTCAGGCTCATTGATGCCACACCAAAATCAATTTCATCGCATGCAGTCAACGCCTTTCGACCACTAACGAACATATCTACATGCACCCCAGTCGCATTCGTCTCTCCCTCTCTCTCCCAATAGTGCACTGCCAAAACTTAATCCAAAATATTACGGAGAAAAGTCCATAAGATACATTTTCGGCATTGAACATTAATTTATTTTCTTCAGAACATATAAAGATCAAACAAAAATACCTCTTAACGAGGTAAAATACTAGTGACGATCGCACCTTCAACATACAAAAGTTCTGATATCAACATTTGTGACGAAAGATGATTACACAAATGATTTAATACACATTTTAAAATTAATTTTTTCGGCACTCTGCAATGCCTATAAAGGGAAAAAGGCTGGACTAGTTTTTAAAAAAACACAAACATTTTCTATTGCAGAGGGCCGAAAAAATAAATTTTAAAAAGTGTATTTAATCATGTGTGTAATCATCTTTCGTCACAAATGTTGATATCAGAACTTTTGTATGTTGAAGGTGCGATCGTCACTAGTATTTTACCTCGTTAAGAGGTGTTTTTGTTTAATATCAGGGGTTTTTGTTTTAAACATGAGTCATATCAAGTATATCTACTACTGTTGCTTCCATAGGATCTAGTAATAGCGTTTTCTTCCCGCTAAACTAGCGGGTGTTGTCAAAAGTCGTAAAAAAAAGTTTTGGAACGGTCTAAAATACAGTTTGGATACGCATAAACAAAATTAAATGCTCGAGCAGGATTAGTTGGTCTAAGCTAACAAAAGTGGCCATTTTTTTATTTGAATAATTTTCAAACGTGACTTTTTACAATAACGTGTTACATGTTAAAATTTAAGAAATCTCAAGGCCTCTACGGATTAATTTTTTAAAGAAAATCGTTAAAGCCGTTTTTGAGAAAAATAAAAAAAGCTAAAAAAAAGTTTAAAAAAAATGTTTTGCTTATGGTTTTTTGACCATTGCATTTACATACATTTTGTTAGGGAGGCGTTTATTTTATTTAAAAATACCTTTAATATGAGGTGAAGCACAGGTCTGTAGCATTAATATTTCGCAAGTTACGGACTTACGAAATTTAGCCTTTTCTAGCGGTCTTTCCGCCAAACTAGCTTGTTTATTCAAAAGTCGTAAAACAAAAGCTTCCTAAATGGACTGGTTTAAAACAATTTTAAAGATTCCTTGACCCTACAGTTTGGATACGCACATAGTAAATTCAATGCTTAGGCAGCGTTAGTTGTTTTGGGCTGGCAAAAGTGACGATTTTCGTTTCTGAATAAATTTTTAACGTGACTTTTTACAGTAATGTGTTATATATCAAAATTTAAGGAATCTCAAGGGCTATACAGTTTAAGGTTTTAAAGAAAATCGTTAGAGCCGTTTTTGCAAAAGATAAAAAAAGCTAAAAAAACGTTTAAAAAAATGTTGTTTTGTGCATATCTGTTTAACTATTGCATAGACACAAATTACATATAGCATTTCAAAATATCTTTCAAACAAGATACAGCACAAGTCTGTAGCTTCAGTAGTTTAGAAGTTACGGCCTTCCGTATTTTAGCTATTAATAGCTGTTTTCCCGCTAAACTAGCGGATTTTTCCAAAAGTTAAACATCATATCAAATTTTCAGGACTTTAAAACCATGTTTTGGGACACACAGACAAACTGACAAACAGAATTAAATTTTCATTTTGACCAGGCCCCGCAAATCGGAGCATCGGATTTTACGATATGACCCCTCAAATTAAGCGCATTTTCAGTAGGAATTAAACTAACTAAGTGAGAGAGTCCAATTATACCCACCGGCCCCAACAGATCCAAATTTCTAAATTTTCGTTCTTACACTTTCACCGCTCTCTCTTCCAAACCAATTGATTTTCTTGAGGTTATGGTATGCAATCCTTTAAGCTTTAGCAATACCTTTAATTTGTTACTCATTACGATCGGACTATCATAGGAGATTTGCATTTTTTTGTGTACATATAGTAGTCGCCTTCGCACACTCTCCTGGTGCGCTTCGTCACTATTTATTTTCTTCAGAACATATAAAGATGTTGGTATGCAGAAGACTATTTTTCAAAGGATATCAGAAATGCCAAATAAGAAAACTAAATATTTTTTTCTTTAGAAATTAAAGCCGTTTATATTAATAATAATAAAAAAATTCCGTTTACCTAATCTAAGCTTATTTTATCTGTGGTAATTACTAAAATTAAGAAAATGGAATAAAATATTTTATACAAATTAAATATTAAAATTAAATATTGTTTTCTTAAATTTATCTTTTTCATGTAAAATTTTCGTAAATATAGAGATAATATTTTGAGTGCACATTACATGTGTGTGTAAGCGCCATCGACACCAACACGTTGACAGTTTATTAACTGACCGAGCTCGAAATATTCTTGACAGCCCACACACGCAAACGCAACCAACTGAGGAGGCGGCGTTGCGGGTTGGCGGAGATTTCTTGACTCCGGTATGGCCCATTAAATGGGCACATTAATTAGTTGCCATTGAGTTGCAATGGACATCGTCGGGGGCTTTTCCCTGGGGTAATTTCCAGGCAGAGAAGAAGACAACGGGCAGCCACGATGACAATTGCAGCGACAAGGAAACTTTTTCCCTCAACGGGCCACCCAACGAAACTGCAGTTCAAACTGCAGGCAAACAGTGGTAATCGGGTATGGATGATAATTGTGTTGTTGGCTGAGATAAATTCAATTAAATGTTCCTTACTCTGAAATAGTTGTTGTCCTCATTGGAAATGATTGCACGGAATTAGGTTAGTTAAATGTAGTTACGAATTTAATTTAAAAATTTTCTGCTACTTTAAAAATAAGCTGCTTTTAAAGTTTCAATATTATCTTGTTAACTGAAATATTTTAGATATAATACAATGTTTTTTTTTTTTATTGTATAATTATTTTTATTAATTTGTACGCTTTCAAAAGTGCATATTCACATTTTGGGCAAATTTAATGACTAGTAACGATTTTAAACATTGTTTGTTGACAGCTAATTAATACTTTACATAAATTGTTTGTACATATTATTTAATCGATAATTCATTTCAAGCTAAGGCTCCGAAATAATCAAAGCCATGTTGGTAATCATCTAATTTCATAAAATCGGTTTTTTGCTGCAGAACACTTTTTTTTATGCCCCTTCTTTTCGATTTGAATACCAATAAACATTTTCATACATACATAGAAATGCATAACTTAAGACCATTAACCAAGGAAAAAAACAAAAAACAAAATAAAGCACGATTTAGGAGTTAAGCTTACAATTCACATACAGATTAACAGGAATGACAGCCCTTAAGGGCTACTTAAACTCCTTGACGATCTCCACGATGCTCTGGTAGGTCCCGGTGACAATTCCTCAGGATGAGGATGTTCTTGATGTAGGACCACGCCCCCAGGCTCTTGGGCACGGCGTCCGCGTCACAAAGTCGATCAGCACCGGAATCACAAAGCCCAGACAGGTGGAGCACAGGGCCCCGATCAGCGAGATGAACAGATTCAGCGTCATTATTACCATGACAAAACGCAGGCACACCTGCATGGTAATGGGATACTTATGGGCACAGTTGTTGGACCGCTTGAGTGGCGGCCAAAGGATCTTTATCATCACAAAGAATTGGATGGGATAGCCCAGAAAGACGCCCAAAACGGCAACCCCATTCAGCACCTGCGAAAATACCTCCTCCACCACGAGATTTAGCGTTATGCTTATGGTGAAGAACATGGTCGAGTTGAGGACTCCAAACCAGGTGCTGTAGCTCTCCGGTCGAGTTCCGGAGCGGCAGGATCAAGGCGTAGCCCGTAAAGTGGTGCCGGTCCCCGACCGGCGGCATCGGTCCGACCGAGAAGGCTATGGTCAGGGTGGCGATCAGTCCGAGGAGCAGGGCCACATTGGCGAACAGCGAGACGGGCGAGTGTACTTCAGATTGCTCATCAGCGAGGGAATCATCGCCGGCAGCAGGGTGATCAGCATCACCATGCTCATGCTGATGTCGATGCCATTCTGCTGCAGGACCTGGTAAAGGTGCTCGAAGCACTTCTCCACAGTCGACGCCGGGCGTCCGCTCCACGGCCAGATCGGAGCCGCGGATCAGCAGGCGCTCGCAGTGGACGCACATCACACTGCGACGCACCGCGATGATGAACAGCAGGATGATGGTGGCCCCGGTTAGACGGCCGTTCTTGAAGCAGTCGCCCATGGCGAACAGTCCGGCGTCCACGCTGCCCTTGAACAGATGAGTGGCCGCCTCCAGCTCGCTGGTCTCGTGGCTGCGCCTACGCACCAGATTCGCGTTCTCCGGATCGGCGCCGCCCTTTTCCTGATCCGGATTTGGACTCTTCTCCAGATTTGAACTCTTCTCCTGCTGCTGCTGCCTTCCGGTTGTTTCTTTTCGCGTACATTACATTTTTAGTTACATATCTCTAAATTTTGATATGTAAGTCCTTGGCGCCAAATTAAACCAATAAAAATTTAATTCAATTCGGCAAGTCTTAAAAATATTGCAATGTCAAATACATCAGAGAGTATGTCTGTCATGGCTTAATCTACATACGAGTAGTTAATTTTAGAGCACACATTTGATGAGTTCACCAGGTGCTCAGGGCATCCAAATCGATTTCGCTGCCTGGTTTGTTCACCTTGTCTTCGACTTAGCGTCTGGCGCTGAGCACGCGCCGCTCGCTTCGATGATTTTGATGTGAAACACAAATCGCATTTAATTTACTGGAAATCAAAAGAAGAAGACGTCGGATGAAATTTCCATAAAACATAAAAGTAAATGAGAAATAGAAATGGCATTGGCAATGGCAATGGCAATGGCTTGGGAGAACTTAGGTTCACACCTGTTGTCCCAAAAACCCAGAACAAGCCGTGAATTGGCTGCAATTGAAAATAAGCCAGACAAAAAATACAAAAAACGTAATGAAAAGCGGGTGGGAAGTCGGCAAACAGGTGCTAATCGAAATATAATGTTTCTGGCGGCGGTGGCCCATAAAAAGTGATACGCCAATAAAATTTAATAATTTAAAAATGAAACAACAGTCAAGTCGAAGGTGTTGGGAAGGGGAGGGAAGGCAGGGGAGCCGGCAAAATATAATAAAAAATTCATGAGCGGAAAGCAGTTCAAACAAAAACAAACCAAACAAAGGAACAACAGGAGAAAAACGTGCAAATAATGAATGACGGACCAGGAAGGACTCTGAAGGATCGCGGGGCAGTTAGGGGGCGGTCCTCCTCGGGTGTGAAAAGGGGGTGGTGCTGTGAGCGATGACAGCGAAATGACATAAAAATGAAGCGTTTAGGCCACTTAAAGGGGCATAACAAACCAATTGCCCCGGCGTCTTAAAGGCCATCAAGTATGCAACGATATGTGGAGTGGGGTTCTGAGCGGTTGGGGTTGGTCTGGGGTTTCCCGAAAGGTAACGAAAGGTAAGAGATAGGGGCTGGTAACTGGGCTTATTGATTTGCTTGGCTGGTCACACAAAGCACTTAAGCCAAACAGCAAATAGTGTCGCAATGATAATTACAATGCCAACACTGAGAGTCAGCATGTGAGTCGAGCAATATTGTAATATCCCCCGTATATATAGCTACATATGTACGTGGCACATATTCATACATATACTCGCATGTCCGCTGGCTCGTCCATTTCTCATTGTATTTACACATTTTGTGTTTACCTTTGCATGACCAGTCCGTCACTTTGACAATCATAATGAGGCAACAGCCAAGCCAAGGTAGCACCGGCAACAGCAACAACGTCGTCTACAACAAACACTCAAATGGCTGACAGCAGCAAAGCTGACTGCAGGACACTGACACCCTAACCCAGTTAGAGATGGTCCTCGAACGGAATGTGCCAGTGTCATTTTTCCGGAAAAAATATAGTCAAGCCACTTTAGGCGATCAATCAAAATTTGTAGCCCGAAAACGTTGCTTCAAAATATATATATTTTAGAAATATTATTTTTGGAAATAAAACACTGGAAAGATACTATCAGTTTGTACCGTGCCTAATCTTAATCTGAAAATAAAAGATGTAAAGTAAGAATGTGTATTATAGCTACCTAAATTGCACAAAGCTCATACAAATGAGTAACAAGAACGAGTTCCTCGACTATCAAATAGCCGTTACTCAGCTAAAGCAAGCAGCCGCTTTAAAGTGGCGCCATCTACCGGATATTTCTTTATTTGCTTATTACTTTTTACTGAGTAAACCTATTTAAAAAATTTATTCTATATTTCGGTAGGCATTACTAACCAAAAGAAAATGGCGTTTACACTTTTGCTCTAGCTTTAAAACTGTGGGCGCCACAGCTTTTCGCGGTTTGTGGCCATTAGAGGGGGCGTTGCTCATCGTGAAACTCTTGCGCTGCGTATTAGCCCCTAGAATCTACATGCCAAGTCCCAATCTTCTAGCTTTTATAGTTTCCGAGATCTCAGCGTTCATACAGACGGATGTACGGACGCACGGACAGACGGACATGTCTAGATCGACTCGGATAGTGATCCTGATCAAGAATATATATACTTTATATGGTCGCAAACGCTTCCTTCTACCTGTTACATACTTTTGCACGAATCTAATATACTCTTTTAGTCTACGAGTAAAAATCTATGTATGATATTACATGCATCATATCAAAATAAGTGGTAGCATATTTGGCTACAATCTATAATTTTTATAAGTAATTACAAATCTGTTATAAATTGTATATATATCAAAAGAAATGACTGAAAACTGTTTCAAAATTGTTCAAGAGATTAAAAAATTGTATAAAAACATCCCACAATATATTTTCTAATTCTAACATCCATTGGTAATGAAATTCGACCGCTCACGCGTGACTCACGCCCCTCTCTCTGCGACGAATAACAAAAACATTGACGCTCGTTGGCCCGGCCAAAATGTCCTGTGTATGTCCTGCGAGCGTCCCTATACGGGTCCTGTCGAGCGTTATAACGATGATGGCTAACATGTTGCCTCGTATTGCTCTGGCTGTTGTTTTTGTGGACTTATTGTTGTTGTAGTGGCTGTTGGTATTTGTTGTTCAGTTGACCAAAGCAAAGCAAGTAAAGCTGGCAAGCAAATCTATGTTCCTTGTTGACTTTTGCTTTTATTTAATTTTGTGGCAAGGTGACTATAAATACACATTTACTGCGGGAGGTGTGTGCGTGTGTGTGTCTATGTGGGAGCAAATAAACTTTAATTGTTGCAACCACAGCGTGTCCTGGCACCTGTTCATATAAGCGTGCCTCCCCCGACTCGCCCCTGTAAATGTAATGCTTAAGTTAATGCGCTGTTATCCTTTAACTGCTTGGGCGACTCACACACACGCGCTCCAGAGAGAAAGACACTCGCCTACAGACACACAGACTCAACTGCAGTCATACATATTCATGTTAATGTCAGCGCATAAATCTTGCAAAGTCTTCTAACACCTGTCAGCCATTTTACAAGGTGTTTCCACTTAATACATCGACACACGCACACACACAGAAGCAGGAAGGATGTGCCACTGGCTCGGTGTTAGTGTGAACGTGTGTGTGTATTGGTCTGTCTTTGCCTTTGTACGCCATGTGTCAATGTGTCGCTCATGTGTCCAGCTCTGCGTGTGATATTGACAGTTGCACGGGGCCTTTGAATCGCTTCGGCGGACGGAAGGATGACCTAAAATGCCCCGTACGTTATACGTACACTCCGAAAGATCGGTCGTTCCTTGACAGAGTTGATGCCGGAATTATTTTCCTAAGTTATAAGCTTAAAGGCTGTCCAAAATTATGCAGTGAAAAAAGAAAGCTGTTCGGGAATTGTTCGAGATCTTTCTCAGGGATTTTATAAAAATTTCTTAATTTTATTTTCACTGAAACGAAGTTTTTGTAAAGTGTAAAGTTCCATTTGAAACTTTCTCTTAGACATAGTTTTGAAATGGGAACTAAATAGAGGTCGTCTCGAAATTATGGTAGGCAAATGTAAGGGAATCTTGGGCTTGGATTTTCGATGTAGAGTTCAGTAAACTGCGGACAAAAGATGAATGGCAGATTAAGGGGGCGGAAATCAGGAGCATTGAAGCAACAAGATCGGGCAGGTAGAAGGACGATGACGTTGACATTGATTGAACGTTGTCCACAACAAAACACAGACAACCCACTCCTTTAATGAGCGGAATGAACGGGAAGGAAGGTTATCCGGGAATAGGAAATAAAAGGCTTAAATGGTTGGTTGTTAGTCACACGGTGTTGATTGTTCTACTCTAGGCAATCATCAGGGTATCGTTGGCGCCTGATGAAGTGATCAATGATATAAAATGATGGGGAGTCTCTGAGAAGAATGCGACGCAGTGGGTACAACACTTTGATTTTAAGAGTTTAAAATATGCTTTAATTAAATTTCTTCATAAAGGATTTTCTAATGAATTGTAACTTACATTATCTGATAAACAGGCTTAGCTTGTCTGGAACTTATGTATATTTAGCAGATTATTAAAACAATACACTTATTTATTCACGGAATTTAACACATGTATTCAATTCCCTCGAAATTAAATTGTGTGCTAATTAGACAGACATGACTTCGATTTTCAGTTGTGTAGTGTTTCCGAATTTCAATGTCCGAACCAATCAGCAAATAGCTCCCGGTGATCAACAATTGCTAATGCGATTTTGAGTCAGAAATGTTGCCACTTTCCACATTGTGTTGCATAAATTCCATCATAATCCAAAAGTAGTCCGGCTTATTCAGAGCAATATCCTGCCGAATAGATGCGGGAGCGAGCGAGAGACAAAGCTTAAGCTCTCTCTGTTTTCCCCCATAAATAGTGCATACAAATTTCGACTTTCCGGTTGCAAAATAATCCCCGATTTACCCATTGTTTTCGGGGGTCGGGGATGGCGTTGGTTTATTTTAATTGCCCGGACTCCTTAATTGTTGAAATATTTAAATTAGTTTGCTGAGAGCTGTCCTCTGCTCGTTGATTTTGAGTGAGCAGGTGCCTATGCATGTCCGCCCTCCTTTTTAGGGCTTAGCTTTCCGACTTATTGTATCCTCCGGATGTGTGTGGGTGTGTGTGTGTGTGTGTGTTGGCCATCCATTAAATTACATTGAACCGCACCCAGGACACAGACACACACAGGTGCTCGCTGGGGACACTTTGTAGCGAAGGCAAAAAGGACGTTGGTTCAAGTTTTTGTATTTAAGACGAAATAAATTGGATTAGAAACCGCAAAAATCCAATTGTCTATTGTGGTGCTGCTGCTGAGAAAAGTCAACGGAGAAAGCAGAAAGAAAGAAGGCGAGAAATGAGGGGGAGCGGGAGAGGGAAAGATGCTTAGATCCTGGGTCCCAAACGAAGCAAAAACGCAAAGCGAGGGCCCAAATCAAAGCCAAAATTCGCTCGGTTCACATTCGGGGAATGGTCTTAAAATATTTAGCAAGAAATTCTGCGACTGTTTTGTGTGCCGCTTTCTCTTTATCTGCGCCCTCTTTCTCTGCTTCCTACGTGAGTTTGATTCACTCTTTCCCGCAATACGCGGTATACGGCAAATCAAGGGTATATGTTTTTTGTGTTCAACGTTCGAAAAACAAGTACATAACTAAAAAAAACTGTGAATTGTAACTTGCATTGATCTATAAAAGAACTGGTAATTCCACTTCATACTAATGACATACATATAAAACATTTTATAAAAAAAAATAAATACTTTTAGAGTTAGAGTTACTTTATGAGTGTTTCAAAATGCTTAAGATAGATTATTCATAGATAGATTTGCTTACCCATAAAGTAGAAGAAAATTTAGTGCGCACATCTCAGTCGATATTTGTGACTCTGGCCTGTTTTTCTGTGTTGTATGTTTGTATGCAAATCAAAGACTAATTGGATTTTTAAGCTCAAACTGTCAATGCTTGGGCCGAACTCAACTTTACATGGAACTGGGAACCCTAGCTCGCTGGTTGTCTAGATGTCTCGATGCCTCGTCCGTCCGGTGTTTGTATTTGTGCACCTGACTAGAAAGATACAAAAGGGAGTGGGCGGAGAAATGGTGAGGGGTGTAAGCAAAAACCGTTGACAAAGGTAAACGTAACGTTCGACGAGCGACGACCGTTTGTATATAGTACGGATTTATGTTTTTAGGTAAACGATTTAAGCTGCTAAAGCAAACAATTCCTCATGCAGCTACAAAACGTCCATTGAACCGGGGGATTGGTGGTGCAGGATGGCTTGTGTGCCCCCAAAGGGGTGGTGGGAAGGCGTGGAGAGTGGAGTATAGTGGTGCTGCCGACGGCAAATGATAGTGGGCAAATGCCAGACTAATTTGATTCTACTTAAATCTCATTGCGGACGTCAAGCGAGCTGGCTTAAACGGCCATTGATGCCTGATTTTCCCAGTGGTTAGCCCACTGCCACCCCGTCGGCCGTTGCGGTTTCAGTTTCAGGACCCGCATGATGCGCACTCATCACGTAACAGTTTTTCCTGACCCCTCGTCCGAACGAGTGCCTTGAGTATCTTTTCTATTTGCGTGAACGCAGCTGCTAGTGCTCCTCTTTCCAGCCTCCTCGCTCCCCTTTCACTCGCCCACACCCATAGAACACTGTCCTTGCCAAGGAGGCGAAGAACACATAGCAGGACACAAGGATGATACTAGTGGAGGAACATGGACACGGGAACTTTGGGCAGATATGACAAACACTTGAGCAGCGCCATAGAACAGAGGCTCTATCTACGTATCTTTCATTCCCCCACTGTGGACGGTGATCTACAGGACGTTTAGGAACATTAGGATTCCTTGAAGGACAAAACACTCAAAATTTTATTATTATTATTATTCAACTAAATAAAATAAAATGTAAGAACAATTTTTTAATTGATTTCCAAGCTAATAGCTTTGCAAATATTTTTTTAAAAGTCCCATTACTTTAAAATATTTTAACTAATTTAATTTTTAAACAGTAAATAAATCTGCTCCTCCTGAATAAAATCCCATGAAGAAAACAGTTAAATTCATATGAAAAAATTTCGAAAAAACTTCAAAGTGGCGCAGACTGGGGATCGCGTTATAAATGTTCCGGCATGAAATGTGAAAAGTTTCTTAAGGTTTTGAAGAACATATCTTTTCATGTTGAGACGAAGTATCGACCAAAATTGAATATTTTTCGAATAAATTACATTCTTTTTCCCAAGGGCAGTTCTTTAAAAAATGATTTTGGAGGTCTGTTTTGTGCACGTATTCAACTGAACTGGTTTAAAAGTGTTAAGAACATTGACCAGACAAAAGTTAAGACGAATTGTGGGATTTGAATTCGAAAAACTTATTTTTAAGGTATAAAAAGAAATATTTAATATTTATGTATGGGTCGATTATTGGAAGGATCTTTGGGCTGGATAACTCTCAAAATAGAATCTTTTAGCTTATATTTAACCAGAAAAAAAAAGTCGGTTAAGTTTGATCATTTGAACCGGAAAAAATCGATGGTGTCGTATAATTATGAAACAATCGCAAATAGCCGAACAATAGAGTATATTTCGAAAAAATAGCGGTAAGTCCTAAAAAACAGGATGAAGGACGCTTGCTATTTTTTGTCGTACACATGATACATTGTTCTTTCGATCTACACAATTTCAAACAAAAAAATGTCTGGGTGTCGTATAAATTTGAAACACACCTTATATAATTTCTGTTAGGTGTGAAAAAATTAAATTTCAATAAATATTCACTTGCATTTTAATAAATGAAAAAGTATCGCAATACTCTTACTTTTACCAGTTAAATTAATAATAAATGCCTTATAATTGGAAAAGTAAACATAAAGGTGCTCTCAAAAAAGTTTTAAATTATTTTTATGTTTTTTTTATATAGGCATTCCTTTGATCAAACTTCCTGTAGGGTACTCCCCACTGTGACTTTGGATCCCCGCCCGTCTGCCATCTGCTGTAGTGCCTATTGCTGTCCCGAAAAATCGTCAAGTGTGTGACAGTGACACACTTGGTGGGCAGCACACTCGCTGCAACAACAACACCAACAGCAGCTGCCATGGCAGACCACCCTCAGTTGGCTATTTTCGGCTGGGGCCAAAGTCAAAGCCGCACAAGGACATGTGTGACACTTCTACACGAGATGGAGTGCGAAACACCATGGGAAGCCCATTTTATGGATCTTGAATGGGAGCGGGGGTGGCTTACAGGGGTGTGGGTCAGGGGATAGCTTTGCAATGCCGACGTAAATAATACAATAGACACCTTCGGTCCGCACAGCTTTAGCGCTTTACGAGGCATTCATCATTTCCACCCAGGCCCAGAACCTTGTCCTCTTGGATATACGTATAGTATATATTGCGAGTCTATTAATTACACATGTTGCGTCAAACACTTGAAATCACTTGCCATTTATTTTTATGATTTCACCCAGCTTCGCATTTGCTTCGACAAGATTTTCTTTCTGGCACACAATAATTTCAAGGACCGGCCTATAATAATAGAAAAGGGATAATTTCGACCAGAAGATACCAATCACAAGATTTTTATTTATAATAGTTTTCTAAAAAAAAAAAATTAAATTCTTAAAAAATAGAATAGGAACAGCCATTAAAAATGTTCAAAAACTCGGCTTCCTTTTTTCTATATATTTAAATATGGCAGATTAAACAGGAAAGAAAGCTTACTTCGGCCAGCCGAAGTTGCAACAAATAATAATTATAGCCGTGTTTTGGTATTTATTGATCGATCTCTTCTATGGCTTTATAATACAGCTATATAATATAGTCTTTTGATTTATGTTAAATTTAATTCGAAGTTTTGAATTAATAAAATAAATTTAGTAGAAGACACTATAAAAAAACAAATGAAGGTGAAATTTGTTTCCTAACAATTTTCGATTCATTTTCCGATACTTCCTATTGAAGCTATAGCTGTCCGACACGGCTGGTTCCGACTTATATACTAACTGCATTCCGATAGCTTTAAAACTGAGAGACTAGTTTGCCTAGAAACGGACATACGGGCAGATTAGATCCGACTTGTCTAGTGATGCTGATCAAGAATACGTATTCCTTATGGGGTCTGAAACGTCACTTTCACTGCGTTGCTAACTTCTAACCGAAATCATTATAAAAAGCTGACTTTCTTAATGCAAAATATGAAAAGTTATCCTGAAGCTCGCATCTAATGGGTGCTAAGCGAATCGTCTCCGAACGGACTCCGACCTTGAATTGGTGTCGCCTTTGAGGTCCAAAAATAAAATTCCAATGCCTGGATCGATGGCAGAGTGAGGGGAAGCCGTCTAATAAGTTTCGAGTCAGTTGGCGCTGAAATATGATTGGGACTCGGGCCGAAACAGCACATGTTGGCCTAAAACTTGGCCGGCAACTGTTGTCCGAAATAGCCGCATTTTTTCTGACCGGCTCTCTTTGGCTCCCGATCACGTGCCGGTCGCCAGTTGTTGGGCCTCCGGATGGGACAGGATCTGGCCAGCTAATTTTGTGAATTTTCATTCATCGGCTTGCATGATTCCCTGAAATGCAAGCCGCAAAATTAAGTTTTAGTAACCGACCGAGTTCTTAACGCTCGACTGAGCCCCACACCGCAACTACAGGGTAAAAATGTTTTGCTCTCTGTCGATTTTGGCAGGAAATTAAATTCGATGTATCGCCCAAGGTGGAGAGGGAATGAAAGGGAAAGAGGAGGGATCCAGCTTGACTGGGCTTTTGTTTTTTGCCCATTGCCTACAGAGAAGAGCCTTTTGCCAACTGAAAACTCATGCGGCTTCACTTATTTATGTGTACTCTTTAAAAGGACCATCAATACTTTGCGCTTAGGTTTGTTAAAAAAAGTGGTTATGCTTTTACATTTAATTTTACATTAATCATTTATAAGCATCCCGATCGTGTCACAACTAAATATTTTTAAAATATGTAATGCCAAGGAATTACACATGTTGGGACTACCATAGAATTCACTACACATATAGGTGTCTAAAAGTACACGTACAAGGACTTTCTCCTTTTTCAAAATGATTTTCTAATTTTGAATATTATATTGAATACTTTTAGGAACATTTTTAAGTGATATCGAAAACCTAGTAATATCTGGGGGACCCTCGATAATTCAGTATTTTATTATGTTATCATAATTGTAGATGTATTATAGAAGAAAACTGGTTTTTTTTTACTTTTTTTCTCGAGAGTATCCACCCGTTTGCGTCGGGTTAAGCTTGAGCCTCGTTGGTTTGCCCTTTTTGTTTTTTGTTTATTCCTTTGGTCTCATCTTCGCTTTCTGGTTTATTTTCTGCTAGCCAGTAAATAAACCGGAGATGACTTTGCGGTTTTCATTGTGAGCTCAACTGCCCTTCTCTGTGCGGAATAGAAGCAACTGAAACCGAAATGGAGACTAACACCGTCTCAGTTTTTGGCCGGGATGCGGCTTGAGCCCTGGGTGCGAGTTGGGAAGTTCGGAAGGGTTATTATAATTACTGCTCCCTGGGATACACTTAACTGGTTGCAGCGTCATGAATAAAATCGCCGCAGGATGTGCATCTTGGCATTCTCAGCAGGCTCGCACAAGAAGTGCTTGACTGACCCCGAAAAATGCAGATTAAACCGACTCAACTCCGTCGACCATCGATTGACTTCCAGCTGCAAATGCGCCCCGAATCTCGGAATCAAGTTGAGCGAAATAAATTGATTTACATCCGGACAGGGCCCATCCTCACATCGATCAAGACCGCAAGAAAATTGTTTTATTTCCCACAAATTATATTAAAAAATTTTCTATTTTATAATATATTTTTATGTGATTTGGAAATAACTTATCTACTTAAATGAGGGCAAGAAATTCTGCATAACTTTTTAAGAATTTATAACTCTTCATAAATATAATATAAATAAATAAAATAATTTAGTGTGTCATTTTATTAGGGTAATTTATATTATTCAGAACTATGATATGTGCAATTTCTTCCAGTGGAAATGATTCGAGGCCAAGAGGAGCTCATCCCACGCCAGACAAGAAAGGCCACTTTAGCCAAAGAATTGCCAATGAACTGTAGATGAGCTCAGGCTGGAGACCTGGATCCCTCCTGTCTCTGCTCTCCTTTCGGGCTGGCGACAATAAGTCATTGTCAAGGTGCTGAAAACGACAGCGACAGACTGAGCAGATGCCAGGGCTTTTGCATGTGGGCAGGGCCGGAGATGCAAGCAGGTTTGCCCACCTACCTGACGACTGACTGCCTTGCACTTTCCTGCTGCTCCCCCGCTCTTCCACCGCTTCCTGTTGCCTGACATGGCAATCCAATGAAGTTAATTAAATAAAAATAAAGCGACAGCAAACGGAATTGCAATGGAGCAACAGCGGCGGGAAGAGAGAGGACTGCCCTCAACGTCGGATCTACAGCACTGAATGTGGATGCACTAGAGGAGCGGCCGAAGAGTGACAACAAGCCGAAAAACCAAACAAAACAATTTGGAACACACTGAGATTCCAAACTGACGATACCCATTTCAGAGATTTTTCCCATTTTTGGGGACCATAAAAAAGTAGGATTGAGCAGAACTAAAATAAAAGGCTTAGTTGGATATTGAATAAAAAACAGGAAGGGAACCTAACTTCGGCTAGCCAAAGTTTATATACCCTTGCAGATCTTTCCTATTCTATTACAAATACCAAATGCCAAATGTATCATTTCGATTTTCTGGCGTATTTGTGTTATTTGTATTATTTTGACATTATTCGATCGACCCTTCCTAGGGCAGCTATATTATATAGTCGTTCGATTTATGTTAAATTTTTTTCGAAATTCTGAATTAATAAAATAAAGGTAAATTCCAGAGTAGAGAAGACTACAATAGAAATTAACGAAGCTAACTTTTTAAGATTTTATTCGAAATTCAGAACAGTTTAAATAATAAATATTCCCAAAAGCTTTAGGTCATGTGTCAAAAAACACCGAAGCTATAATTTTTTTTCCATTATTTTTCCGATCCTTCTTATGGGAGCTATAAGATATAGTTGTCCGAGTCGGCTGGTTCCGACTTATATACTACCTGCAATAGAAAGACCACTTTTGGTAAAGTTTCAGCTCGATAGCTTCAAAACTGAGGGACTAGTTTGCGTAGAAACGGACACGCGGACGGACATACGGATATGGCTAGTTATACTCGACTGAAATCATAATAGCCTCTGCGAGGGTATAACAAGAGAGAAAGCTATAGTCGAGTACCTGGACTATCAAATACCCGTTTATCAGCACAAGTAAGCAGTCGCAAGCAGTGGCTCCATCTACCGAACAAATCATTATTCGATTATAACATTTTAGTGAGTGGACCGTAGGTATTACTAAAGCTAACAAAATGGTATTTACACACATCTTAAGATGTGTGCGCCAGGATGTTTTTAGGGTCCTTTAAGACAACTGTGCGCGTTAGAGTCAAAAATAAACTTGCGCTGCGTAGGAAGCCAAAGAATCTATGTGGTGAATTTTAGGTTTCTACATAGACATGGCTAGATCGACTCGGCTAGTAATCCCGATCAGGAATATATATACTTTATACTTTTCCCCGAATACAATAAACCCATTTAATCTACGAGTAACGGTTGCCAAAACACTAATAAAGAGAGGTAAAAAGATGATATACATATATACCTAACCTACACCCAGAAAAAAGATTTTCCTAAAATTTTAGGAATTGACTATTTATTGCCTAAAATACTTATTTTATTTATATAAATTACTGGTATGGTAGGTAATAATGCACCCCATGTGTTCGAACACACACTTAAAAAAATGTTACCCTAAGTTTTAGAAAATAGCCATTAAAAATTATTTTTCCTAAATACAAGAAAGTTATTTCTAAAACTAAGGATATTTTCCTAAAATCCCAAAATTTAGCTAACCCTAACCCCAATAATGTTTTCTAAAAAGTATAACGTTTTTCTAAAAAATATAAATATTTGTTTTCACATGCTCTGGCGCACCAAAATAATCATCACCAGAACTTGTTAGCGGCCGGGCGGCTGTACTCGTAGCGCAGACAGTTAAAGCGTTTGCTTAGAAATCGAAACGACTCCAACGCCAACGTTTTTTATACCCTTGGAAAGGGTATTATAATTTTGGTCAGAAGTTTGTAACGCAGTGAAGGAGACGTTTCCAACCCCATAAAGTATATATATTCTTGATCAGGATCAATCAGGGAGGCGATGTAGCCATGTCCGTCTGTCCGTCTGTTTCAATACCGTTTGTGAGCTCAGTTTAAAAGATAGCGATTTGAAACTTTCACAGTCGTCCTAAAACCGACCCGATCGGACGTCTATATCCTATAGCTCCCATAGGAACAATCGGATATACATAGCTTTAAAAAAATGAAGATTTTTCGCGCATTGTAAAAGCTATTCACATGAATCTTTCCAAATCGTATTTTTTTGCGCATACCTTGATCAGGGTAAAAGCGCGTGCCGATCGGACGTCTATATCCAATAGCTCTCATAGGAATAATAGGGTGAAATCGGTTAAAACTTGACGTTTTTCAGGATATTTCGCGCATTGTAAAAGCTATTGACATGAATCTTTCCAAATCGTTTTTTGCGCATGAGACATATAGCAGGGTATTAAAACTTCGGCTTGCCGAAGTTAGCTTCCGTCCTCGTTTTTTTTTATTTTTATTCTTTTTTTTAATTATTTTAAAAAATTTTTGTATTAATGGCAAACGGTAAATCGAAAATATTTGGGTTTATATTCAGTTTTTTTCTGTTTTACTATATACTACACGTAATATAAATTGCTTTAGCATAAATATGTATATATATATGTATGTATGTACATTATGGTGGTCTTTTATAAGGACAACTGAGCTCAGCATCTGAAATGTTAGGTTTCTGTGTCCAATAAATTTATGCGAAAACAGAAAAATTTTATTTCAACGTTAAAGCAGTGCGCAATGGCTAAAAATTTCGTGTAAAACTAGAAATTTACCCCATATCATTTCTTTTCAGATTTCAAACGACTTTTAAAAAAATTATGGCTAACGAAAGTATTTTCCTAATCGGCAAGCTTAGTCAAATAGAAGTTTTTTTCATGTTTACTAACAGTTCGATTCAGCCTAGTCCGTAGAGCTTCTGCCCAGACCCGACGACTTTTTTTTATTGTGGAACTCGCACTTAGATATCGATTCTATTTTATAATTTTATAGATTCCGTTCAAAGTTATGTTCGAAGAAATGCTGGTTAATGTTACGACGATGTTCACTATTATTTTGTCTTACAGGACATAGATTTTAGGAACGACATATGTACTATTGGCGTACTGTCAAAGTATAAAATCAAGTCTACGGCATCTAGATAAACATAAAATATGCGTAATAAACTTTAAAGGCATTGCGCATCGCCTAAAACCCATTTCTTTTAACTTTTTCTTTCTGTTGTGTACACTCATAGAAATTTTCCGGTAAAATCGCCCTAAAAACAAGGAAAATCGCCATAAAACCGGGGTCAATGGCGACTAGGCTATGGAATTAGGGAAAATTACCCTAAAAGTACGGGTGCCTTAGTCATACATTTAAGGTGATTTTTCTTAAATCTAGGGCTGCTTTTCTGTTTTCAAAGGTAATTGCCCTGGAAATAGGAAAAAATACCTTTAAACTAAAGGCAGTTTTTCATATATTTAGGGCGTTTATCTTACATTTTAGGTGATTTTTCTTAAATTTAGGGCTACTTTTCTGTTTTCAAAGGTAATTGCCCTGGAAATAAGAAAAAATACTTTTAAACTAAAGGCAGTTTTTCCTATATTTAGGGCGTTTATCTTATATTTAGGGTTATTTTTCTGTTTTCATAGGCAAATTGCCCTAAAAATCCATCCAAAAAATCTATATCTATATTTCCCTGGGAGAGATTTCAGATGCCTGGGAATGAGTCTATACTATAAACCGCGTATTTCCTGTGATCTGGACTGACTTCAACACACACATACTTTAACACCGTTTCAGGTCATTTAAATGCACTTGTTTGTTGTCATATGAAAGTATGCAATTGGGAGGCACAGACCTATACAACACCGCCGTTGGAACTGAAAAATCATCTTGATAAACTGATTAAGGAGATATATATAAGGAGAAAAAACCACTTACTTGAGAAAAACTGTTGGTCGCTCCGAGGATCGAACCCGCGGCCTCTCGGGTTGGAGTGTAACACTCTACCGCTGATGCTATTTTGTTCTACATTTTAGGGCGAATTCGCCCTTCAAAGAAGAAATTACTATCAGAGTAGACTCGTAAAAATTCGCCCTAAATAATAAGGCAATTTTGCCGTTTTAAAAAAACTAACCCTAAAAAATGTTTTCTATGGCGATTTTTCGTATATTTAGGACTAATCACCCTTAAAATAAGAAAAATTTTCGTAGTTTTAGGGTGATTTTTCTAGTATTTAGGTAAAAAATTTTATGAGTGTATTAAGGGAACTAAACGTCATTTTAAAGGAGGTTGAGAGTATGACCATAGAAGTTTTCATACAAAAAAAAAACACCCTACTGTACATAAGTAAAACACGAATGGTCAGATTTATACGAGTGGAATTCAAATGTGTGGTCCGCTTCACCCTTTACATACAATGCTCGGTTTGTTAAAGCAGATTTTAGTGATGTCATGGCCCAGTCCGTAGGCCCCTCACTCCTCGCTCGGGAGACCCGTGTTCGAATTTCACCGACGGACAAGTAAAAATGTAAGTTTTTTCATAAAGAATAAAATATTAACTAATTACAATTTTCTACATTCCCAATTTCATTATTAGGTAATGCAATGCTTAGTTATTAAAGAAGGAACACCAAAAGCATAGGATTCTCCCAAAGTCATTTAATCTAAACTAAATATTTTTTAGAATACTATTGAGATTAATATTAGGCAATTTATTACCTAAAAAATCCCATTTTAGGCAATTTGGTTGCCTGAAAATGTTATTGCCTACAATTTTGGCACAAAATTCCTTGGGTCATTTTTTAGGTTAAATTACCTTAAATTTCAGACAATTTTTTCACTTTTTAGGCAATGTTTTTTTTGGGTGTTTAGGATGTTTAGGGACTGTATTGAAATTAAATGAATGAAAAATTATTTTAATTGGTTAAAGAAATCAATTTAATGCCTTTAAACAACCCTTTTTTACTGCACCCAAAAAAAAAATCCTGAGTGTCAATTTAATAATTGTGGTTCAAAATGAAACTGCCACAAGGATCAAATTTTTGGGGTCAAATTGATCCCAAATGAGTGTCAAAAGTATACCGCATTTTTCAAAAAATTGAACTTGATAAGAAATATTGTCATTTTAATGACATAAGGGTCACATTGATAGCGATATTTGTCATTTATCGATTTCTCAAGTTCGAACTTCTGATTTCGAAGTTCGAAATGTGCCTAACGCGAGGAGACGCAGCTATTTCACTGTTACTGTGATCTCGAAAGTGTAAAAAAGAAGACGCGCTTTTTGTGTGTTAAGAGTTTTAAGCGTGTTAAATGTTATACAAATCAGGTTAGTACATTCTTAATACGATAATTACAATAATACTGTCTTTATACAATTCCTATTCTCGGATTAGTTAAATTTTCAGAAATAGCTCTTGCGCGTATGTATATATAGAATGCAGTTGTCCAAAACTGCACAAGGCTGTTACATACACATATATGTACATATAGATATATTTACATATGTGCCTATGTCAGCACTGGCGATTCGTTTTTGTGTGTTGTTCGATTATTTTTATTTAAAAACATTTTCTTTTTAGGTAGACAATGGCGGACATGGAAATTTATCAACCGGACCGCCCATTCACTTGCACATCATATCGGATGTAACCCCATTTGGTCGAATGAAATTATTTTAGAATAAGTTAATATATGAAGTAATAAAAATAAAAACAAAAATTTAATTGATTAATCCTAAAAGAAATGCATGAAAAATGATTCAATGGTTTTGATTTTTTCGGTGCGGAATAAAATTTTTTGGGGGTCTTGTTGATACCAGAAGTGGATCAAATTACTGCGAAAAAGTGTCAATGTGGCCGTATTTTCGTACTAAGAAAATTACACCAACTAGTGTCTCTTTGACACCAAAAAGGGGCAAATTGATATTTTCGAAAATATTAAAGTGACACCAGAACAGGGTCAATTTGATGATCTTCGGATCGGGTTTTTTTTGCAACTCAATAGTGTCACATTGACACCTAAATAGTGGCACATTAATGACTATTTTTTTTTGGGTGTGCAATTACTTAGATTAGAACTGCAATTACAGTAAAAGAAAAAAAGAATACATACTTTGCTAGTTTAGTGTTCTCGAAAGGAATGAACCAGGTTCGCCCACACTTCATTGAATAGCAGGCAATGTCAGTTGCTGAATATCTTGCCAAGTAGATCACATGAACGAGGAATGCCAGCAGACGCCCACTTCCATGATGCAGATGACGAGTGGGCTTGAGATCTGAAAATCGAGGTGGGACCAGGAGAGGCACGGATAATTATGAGCTTGGAGCTGAATGCCTTGCTCGAAGAGAAGAAAGCATAACTAAGGCCTGACATGGCATTTAATCCATAAATCTTTTGCCGACTTTAAGAAAACTTGTAACCGTATTTGTTTGATGCTGCGGCTATTTAGATCGCGGGTTTATATATATAAAAAAAAGGTTACACGAAAATAAGTAGATATTCCCTTGATAGAAAATGTATAAGATAACTGTAAGGCATTATAAAGAATTGATTAAAATGTAAAATTAAATACTAATTTAATTACACTCTGCTTTTTATGTAAGTTGATACCAGATACACATTTTAATTTGTTTGTTATTTTTTTTTGTTATGGGCACAAACAGCATTTCGTATGCTAAATGATGCCAACTGTTTGCAAATTGCTGCCATTCGCTGACACCTAAAAGTGCCCATTAATGTCAACTCAATCAATGAGATTGCTAAATTCAAAAGATGCGCTCAACAATAAGGCGATTAAAAAATGGGTAACCGTTGGAAAAAGCCCTTCAATGAAATAAATAAAGGGGAGGAGTAAATGGTTTTTCAGAGAAACTTTTTCTTTTTTTTTTTGACAACGGAATGACAGGAACAGGACTAGGGTCGCGATATTGATGGAGGCTGGGGACAAAGAGACAGTTAAAGAGGCAACCCTAATCAGCGCGCGGCGCACTTGTGTTCGACGTTAGACGTCAATTAGGTGGCCATGTACCCATCGACAGGGCTCCCGGCCAAAAGATCAGGGAAGGGGCGAAATTTGCATCAATAAACGCCAAAACCATACGCAGATGCCAATGTAATAAGTGCCAAACGAGTATGCTCCATCAGCCAAACGAGTTGAGGGAAGTGGGAAGCTGTGCAAGGCTGTTAGCTTGGCTTTTTTCCAGCTAAATATGTGTTTTTATTAAAGATAAAATACCCTAAATGGTTTAGTCCAATAATTTATTTCCTCTACAAATTACAAAAAACCTTAAATATGATATAATTTGACTACACACAAAAAAAAAGCTATATAAAATTAACATAGACAAATAGTAGTTTACTATATTCTGAATTTTTCATGTATTTTGTTGTTTTAATTTTGCGTCATTGAATATTATTTAACAATTAAGGGTTAGTACTCAACCCAACAAAAAGTCGTCCAAAATAAAAAACTTTATATGAAAAAAACGTCCAAAACAAAAAACTTCATATAAAAAAACGTCAAGAAACTTTTTTTCATATAAAGTTTTTTGTTTTGGACGACTTTTTGTTGGGTAACCCTAAAATAGTACAAAACCTATTTACGAAATTGTCATGTGTTTTGTTGTTTTATTCATTTGTCAAATAAATAGTAACGTCTCAATTAATATCTTAATTAATAAATATTTTATTTGTTCGCGTGTATTTTGTTGTTTTATTTTTTTGGCATTGAATAGTAACACCATAATTAATATTGTAACACAACTAGTTTTTTTTCTTTATGTATTTTGTTGTTTTAAAAATACAATTATAAATTGTAGGTCAACTAATTTTCTGGATGTAGAGGGGTAAGAGTATCCGACTCATAATCTCTGGGTCGGGTCTCTGGGCTTCCCCTACGAAAATCATTCTTCTGTGGCCTACTGGTTAGAGGGCTCGACTCCGATGACTGCGGCCCCGGTTCGATTCCCAGCGGAGGCAAAAAACCTGATTTGTAAGTTTAAGTATCTGTGAAATGTAAGTGTCTATAAATAACTTTCATATAAATTAATAAAACAACTTAAATTAAGAATAAAAATAGTTAAAAAAATTAATTAAAAAAAACAAAAATTTCTTTCGGGTAAAATAATATTTTGTAGGTCATCTCCTATATTATAGCAGATTTTTTTGGGCATTGTTCTATTTTTTATGGGTTGGGGCAATTTTTTACTATTAAATATTGATTTTTCATATTTTTTTTTTTTTGTGTGTATGAGTTCTTTTTTTAAATTCCGAATCTAGTATTGTAACACGTATATCTTAAGCAAACTAATCTAGCTGCTTTCTGTAATCCGTAGTGGGCAGCACTGAAAAGAAGTGAAGCCTGTAGTGGTCCGGATCCTGCTTTTTGAAGAACCTTTTGCATTTACATGTCAGGCCCAGATGTCGACAATTAAAGCCGGCAAAGGCGACCGCGTTTGGCTGGAAGTCAGGAGCAGCTACGTATAGCTAGGAGTGCGGATTTCGGGATTGACCCATACCCTTCCCGGGGGAGAGGGGCCAATGAAACAGCATTTTGACAAAGTGGCTGCTTAATTTTTCAATTGAACGAGTCGAGGCTGTTTTGAGGCAGCTGAATGCAGACCGCGTCGAGTGGCAACTGCTACCACAGAATGCTGTCATCCGACCGGCGATATGTGAGTGGGTGTGGCTGAGAGCAGAGTGGACCGAGAGTGTGCACTTGACTCACTCCAGTGGTAAACAGAAAAAATCCCCCATTCAAAATGCACACTTGATGTTGTCACAAACAGTCGCAGGATTTGTTTTAACGTTTGAAATAGCGAATTAAAGATGCTCTCTGTCTTGATTGTCTTTAAAATGCAATACGAAGAACTTAAATGATGTACATAAATTGTTGTAAAGTACTTACATTTTTTATTCTTTTATTCAATATTTTACTTACGTGGTTGTTTTGTTTAAAGTGCAAATATTTATTTATTCAGTAAACTGTAAATTTATAGATCTCTGGTGCTTTTTATGCAGATAAGGAAATTATGTTGTTCATAAAATAGATTGTTACTTCGATAGTGCCCCACTAAAGAACTCCCCTTTGAATGTCTAATCACCCGCATTGGAGGACTTACCCGAATGTTATCGCAATTTCCGCATCATTTCATGTCTATACAGCCCGGCTACCCTATAACCAATTCCTAAAATGTTCACAGAAAGAATAAAATAATGAATAGAAAGAAAGAGCGCCAGCAAATTGTAGTCGAATGGCAATAACAAGTTTATAACAATTGTGCCCATCGCAGAGCTCATTATGGTAATCTGCGAGGGAAAAAGGGGAAATCCGGGATGCTGGAACACTAAGGTAACTGGATAACTGCCAAGAGAAATGAGAATTGAGAATTGAGAAGCAAAGTCTCTTTCGCGTCGACAATCGCCGCACGCTGATCAAATTAAGCGCATTTTAAAGTGACTTGTATATGGGAAAAAGTTTTTCGATTAGAGTTTAAGTGTCCATTTCGTTCACGAGGTGCCGACGAGCCCCCATAAAACCCACCAACCCTCAGGCCCAACTACGCCTCTGCCGCTGAACTTGTAAAAAAGTTGATTTTTGCATTTGGCCGCACAATTAACTTGAATGACTTGGTGGGTGTCCCATAACAGCTGCTCGACTTCCCACCGAATCAACAAAAAACAACCAAAAAATAATCTCGAAAAAGAACAGGAACCGAACCCGTTCATCTTTTTTGGTGAGAGGATACACATGAAGAAACCGGTATTTAAGCCGTATAGTGAAATAAAAACAATGGTTTTCAGAATAGGTAAAATACACTGTAAAGTTTTTAAAGAGCAAAGATAAGTATATTTTCTTACAAGAAATGTAAATGGTGAGAGTAAAAATGTTTTAAAACTTGTATATTAATTTATTATTTTGAAATAAATTTAGGAGAAAATATGATACTATTTTTGCTCGTGCAGAGGCTGGGGTACGTTCACAATTTTTTGGCTGGTGAGCTGCTGTCGTTGCTCATAGTTTTGCTTATCTTTGCATAACTTTTGCATAATAAACCAGCTAGGACCAGGACCAGGGCCAGAAACAGGAACAGAGAGCCGCCATGGGCAGGACGAGGGTTTCTTATGGAAGGGGTATCTAATGGGTCGGATGGGGAGAAATGCGTTCTTTTGTCATTGTTATGCCTGCGTTGGGTGCCCGGTCGCTCCGTTGGTTGCTCTTCCCGTTGTTGGTGGCATTGTTTATGTATGCGCCAACACATATGCACACTCCCTAAATGCAAAAAGGGTGACCCACGGGCGGGGAGGGGAGATTTTCTATATGGGGTTCGGGAGGACATACATTCATATGCGTTGCCGAGTCAACAGCACGAAAATTCCGCAAGTGAATGCCCGAAAATCCAAACAAAACCTTTGAGCCAAAAAAAAAATACGCATAAAAAATGAAGAAAATCTGCAGAAAATGATTTTAACATTGCGACTAGACGATACCTAATTAGTAAATATAAAATATGGATGCAGCTAGAGTGATTTTGGATTTGTTTACTTAAATTACCACGTTACCACGAAATTGCAAAGCGCTGATCGAGTTTCTCAAAGCCATCGATATGCGCTTACAGCCTTTTTTGTGATGCACTGTTTTTATGGCACCCCCGTACCTTTTACTTTCGTTTTTAAATTAATGTTTTTATTGTTTTATTTTTAATATATTTATTGTTATATTAAAAATTTTTCTGTATTTATAATTATATTATACACTAAAAAAATATAATATAGTTTGATTAATTTTGGAACCACGGCCAATATCCTAAGTTTATTCGCAAAGAAGTATCTTAAGGCTTTTGTCTTACATTTCGATTTCGAAAAGCTTAGTCATTTTGCTCTAGTTAATTATTTTATAGGCATTCTTTGAAATAAAATTAATAGCACTAAAAAAAATAATTATGAATATACAAATTATGGCACTAAAAGTCTCTGCAACCGATAAATATAATGACTGCATTCCAAATTTTAAAATATATGATAACTTGCATTCGAAAAGTCCTTACTTGCTATGTATATATATTCCATTCCACATACCGTGCTTAAAAAAATACATTGTGTAAAAAAAGAATGCCAAGGGAAAGGCAGTCGGGATATTTGTTGTTTTTATTTTCGGCTGAGGTCTGGCTGAGGGATTTGCCTGCATGGGTTTTTGGCTTTAATTTGGCATCCTCTTTTGTCGCCAGCAGCGGTGAAGGAGGTCCTTGGCATGGGAGTGGGGATGATGGGAGAAGTTGCAGCCCGCGGTCGCTGCTTATGTAAATTATTCAGCTGATGTGGGGCAAATGAGGAAAATGAGGAGCTGGGTGCAATGCTAGAGCCGTAGTCAACTGCAGACTGATGATTTAATGCGAACCGCAGACTTTTGTCGAGCTAAGCATTTAATTGTTTCGAGCAACTCGCTTTTGGGAAAAAGGGGTCTCAGAAAGATCAATGGGTTGGGTTAAGTCTGGGTTTGGCTTTAGTTTTTGCTTGGTTCAGTGTCGAGAGCTCTCGGAGTAGAGACCATTTGAGCGTTCTTGATTATTTTGGATACATTACATTATTTTATACCATTTAAAAGTCAGCGTTCCACCTAAAAGGGGAACCTGCCATTTTGGGGGCTCGTCCGGGAGTATGGCCATCCATTCGACAGAGTTTTAACCTTGGATTTCGCTAAATCACGTGGAGTGCGGTGAAAGCAGAGAGCGGTGGAATTTCGCAACTGGGCTCTGCAAATCGTCATAAGCAATTTGGCTGGATTGTGAGAAGGTCTCGCGAGTCGTCGATAGCTGCGTAGAGTGCATTCTTGTGAACACAAAAGCTGGCAGGCAAGAAGGGTTCCTTACGCCGATCGACAAAGGAGACAAGCCGCTCGTCACAAACCATGTCGTTCATGTTGGCCCTATGGAGTTGACCAAAAAGCGTTACAATCACATCTTCGTCATTGTAGATGCCTTTTCAAAGTATGTGTGGCTGTATCCTACTCGAAGTACAGGGGTTGGGGAGGTTGTTGGTGGCTTGGAGCGTCAGGCCGTTTGCTTTGGAAATCCGTACAGGACAGTTTCGGACCGCGGAGCTGCCTTTACTTCCCACCTGTTCAAGGAGTACTGCGATAGAGAGAAAATCCAACATTTGCTGATTGCGACAGGTAGAACGCATGCACAAAATAGTTGTTCCAATGCTATCTAAACTTAGTCATAAGAGTCCAGGGTGCTGGTATAAGCACGTAGGTAAGGTACAGCAAATTATAAACAACACAGAGCCTAGATATGCATATCACAGGAGATGTCCCGCTCCAGTCATTGATCCAGGATTGTTTGATTTCTGAGTGATGAACGCGACGAAATAAGGAAGAAAGCAAGGGATAACATTTAGAGTATCTAGGCTGAGAACAAGAAAGCTTTTAATGCCAAAAGAAAGGTAGAAAAGAAATTCCAAGTAAACGATTTGGTAGCTATCAAACGCAACCAGTATGATACTGGGCTAAAATAGAAAGGAAAGTACTTAGGGCCGTATAAAGTAGTTAAAGTCGGTAACCATGGAAGGTATGAAGTCGAGCGAGTAGGAGATGGTGAAGGACCTTATAAAACAACATCAGTCACAGAGTACATGAAGGCATTCGGGGCGAATCCTGCGTCAGGAGGGCCGATTGTGGGATGCGGTAGTGGAATGACAAGGACCACTAGAAGCGGTCTCACTTTCTGATCTTTCTTTCCCTTTCTGTACTCGATAATTAAAAATGTAGTCAATACCCAAATGCAACGTGAGAACAAAGTTAATCAATCAACAAAAATTGCATAATCAAATAATTGAGTAACTGATCACGGCATCTAAATTACATATCTTTAAATCGAGAATCGTGCTCTGGGTTTTCCACCGGGCTTAATCACCAATACGTTACTCTTACGTTTATCACTTAAGTCGATTTATATGTACGGGTCCCAAAGTTTTGCCCGTCATTGCTGGCTTATCATAAATTTGCCAGAAATCATTTCGCGTAATCTCGGCTACCCCTGGCATTTTCTTAAAGCAGCGCTAACTAGCCTATTTTCCAAGCTAACCCTTTGGGCCCCTAACCCATTCATCTAGCGTACAAACACATATGCGAAGTATATTTTGTGCTGATCATGGGAATGGTCAAAGTAACATCAAACAAACTATTCATCATCACTTTTTGACACGGCACAGCAAACATCAGAGAGCAGCATAAGCATATGCCCGCCCCTTTTCCGCCTCCTATGCCATGATGTGCTTTTAAGTGGGTGTGTGGGTGTGTGTGTAGGGGGAGGGGTATACCTCACGCATAGAAGCTGTGAGGACTAATGGAAAATTGGCATGAAAGACGAGCTGCTATGGAAATTTAATCACATTCACATCTCACACAATACATCATCATCATTGAGAGTGTGTGAGCTGGGAGCACTTAAGACTCTCACACGCATACCCCCTCCATGTGAAAGTGTGTGTGTGAGTGGGGAGGGGGGTTGTGTTTCCGCAAGTTTGTTAACTGCATTAGTACGAGAGCCTTCTGTGTTTGATTATGCCTAGAGGGTAGACACTTTCCATACCCTGCACCATCATGCGTACACCCACTCACGCAGACGACCTTCTATGAATGGGATAAAGTTTTTAGGTTCTGATTGCTTGATTGTGTCTGTCAACAATGGTTGACACACAGACAGAGGCAAAACCACACACACGCTGCCACCGACTGGCCTAAACAGATTTTGCGTTTTATTTGGGGGAAGGGGTTTTAAAGTTTTCGATACCCCATGAACCACATAGTGGAAAAAGTATTCGACACTATTTGGCCCCAAAAATGTTTAAATTTATGTAACTAAAGTAAAATACACCTAATATTAATATTTGTTATTGATGAGCTCCGATAAATCTCAGTACAAATGGTAGCGTTATGCCTTAACTTTTTTTAAAAGTAGTTAGCAAAGCAAAGTCATTATCCTTTAGGGTGTACCTTTTCTTCTACTTAAATTATTTAAAAAATATATATAAAATATGACTTTTAAAAATAAAATAGTGAATCTTGAGTTTGGGTTAAGATGATGTTTTTCATTTCTTTATTATCATAGGTGGCTTTTATAGTTTGGTCACTGACCAAATTTCCAACGAGATTGGTCAGTGACCAAACTATAAAAGCCCAACGAGATTGGTACTATCAACATTTTCAGTTTATTTGTTTGCTTTTGCTCATTTGCAATGAAAGGGTTATGGTTCGGGCTTGGGTTCGGTTCAGCGTTTCGTTAGCGTTAGGGTTTGGCTTCAGTTGCTTTCGGCCTGGCCTAATAATTATGTTGTATCACTTTACGGCAATCAAAGGCAAATGCTTTATGTAAGTAGGAGTACAATGACAACAACAAATACACTGACAGCGACAATTTCTCAGTGAAACAGAGCGGAGAAGAGGAAGAAACGGTGGATGACAAAAGATAAAGAAAGCTACTTCATGTAAAAAAAAAAGCATTTTATTTTATTTTTACATTTTTAAAATTCAAAATGAAAAGAAATTTTACTTATCGTTTGCTCATTAAATTACTTTACAATTTAAGTAAAAGAGTTAAAGATTTACTTTTTTTTGGAAAGTATGGCTTTACAAATTACATCATACTTCATATACAAGAAGTAAAAAATGATACAAGTAAAAAAGTTGTTAATGTTAAAGTCAATCGAATGAAATTAGGTGTTAGTTGGTAGTATTTATATAAATAATATTATAGTAATATACATTTTCAGAAAATTATATTCTCTGTGTAGACGATTTAGAGTGCAATCACAGTTATTTCGTCAAACGGCAATCAAAACAACCAAAATAAAGAAAAAACCGACGAAGATGAAGTAAAATTTCACGCTAAATTTGCCGTGTGCAAGTGCCCTCCCCTTTTGTCCCCACCGCCCATGTATGTATGAATGCAGCCCCCTCCTCCCCCATGACGATCGTCATGCTTGAAAACTTCTCTTAAATTTCGAGTGATGCGCCTTGAATTAAACATGTTAGATAACAACACTAACTACAGTAACAACTTTTGCAACAGCAACCAAATTGGCCTTCAAAACAAGAAGAAGACCACGAAGCAGAGAAAAAGAAGCGGAAGAAGCGATAGAGGGACTGAGAACGGGAAAAAGAAACAGAAACTGCGGCAACTGGAGCTTTTTGGACCAAATAAACGCTGTTGTAAAGCATCCAAAAAAGGGTCAGGGGCGGGGATGGTTTTCATAGAAGGGGGCGGTGGGCGGAGGTTACAGAGCGGCAAGCGGAAAAACGCCGCCCTTACTCTAATGCCACTTCATGCTCTAAAGAAGAGGAGGAGCAACAACTACAATAGTTTGCAAAAGTTATTGTGGAGCCCCACACTAAATACATTTACTACTCTTTAGAAAAATAGATATTCTATAAACAATTTGATTAAAATATAAGTCTTTTAAAAAATTAAAAATAATTTACAAGTAATAAATTATATTCCAGTAAAAAAAATTGACTTTATTCGTTCTGGAATCACTATGGACGGCAGTCCATGTAGTGACGAAGCGCACCAGGAGAGTGTGCGACTACTATATATACACGAAAAAATGAAAATCTTCTATGATGGTCCGATCGCAAAAAGTAATACACCAAATTAAAGGTATTGCCTCAAGAAAATCATTTGGTTTGGGAGAGAGAGCGGTGAAAGTGTAAAAAAGAAAATTTAGAAATTTGGATATGTTGGGGCCGGTGGGGATAATTTGCTCGCACTGCGTTAGTTGTATTCCTACTGAAAATGCGCTGAATATGAGAGGTCATATCGGACGCTCCGTTCAGAAGTTATACCGAAAACAAATTTGTGGGGGCCTAGTCAAAATGAAAATGTAATTCTGTTTGTCAGTTTGTCAGTTTTTCCAACACATGGTTTAAAACTTTTAAATTCAAAGTCCTGAAAATTTAATATGATGTATAACAGATCGATATAAAAACTTTAGTTTTACAACTTTTGGAAAAACCC
The DNA here is from genome assembly GCA_037075245.1 of Drosophila mimetica. NCBI lineage: Eukaryota > Metazoa > Arthropoda > Insecta > Diptera > Drosophilidae > Drosophila > Drosophila mimetica. The sequence continues at coordinate 26,476,493 of JBAMCH010000007.1, read as the reverse complement.
GCTAGTTTAGCGGAAAAACAGCTATAAATAGCTAAAATACGGAAGGCCATAACTTCTATACTACTAAAGCTACAGACTTTCTGCATCTCGTTTGAAAGGTATTTTTAAATGCTATAAACGCCTCTTATATGTAATTAGTGTAAATGTAATAGTTAAAAATATATGCACAAAACAAAAAAATGTTCAACTTTTTTTTTAGTTTTTTTTTATTTTTCTCTTTAAAACTTTAAACTGTATAGCCCTTGAGATTCCTTAAATTTTGGTATATAACACATTACTGAAAAAGTCACGTTTAAAAGTTATTCAGATACGAAAATCGCCATTTTTGCCAGCCCAAAACAACTAACGCTGCCCAAGCATTTAATTTTGTATGTGCGTATCCAAACTGTAGGGTCAAGGAATCTTTAAAATTATTTTAAACCAGTCCATTTAGGAAACTTTTGTTTTACGACTTCTGAAAAAACAAGCTAGTTTGGCGGGAAAACTGCTGGAAAAGGCTACATTTCCTAAGTCCGTAACTTGCGAAATATTAACGCTACAGACTTGTGTATTTTCAAATAAAATAAACGCCTCTTTAACAAAATGTATGTAAATGCAATGGTAAAAAAACTATAGGCAAAACAATTTTTTTTTAAACTTTTTTTTTACTTTTTTTTAAAAACGGCTCTAACGATTTTCTTTAAAACATTAATCCGTAGAGGCCTTGAGATTCCTTAAATTTTGGTATGTAACACGTTATTGTAAAAAGTCTCGTTTGAAAATTATTCAAATACAAAAATGGACACTTTTGTTAGCTTAGACCAACTAATCCAGCTCGAGCATTTAATTTTGTTTATGCGTATCCAAACTGTATTTTAGACCGTTCCAAATAGAAAACTTTTTTTTACGACTTTTGACAAAACCCGCTAGTTTAGCGGGAAGAAAACGCTATTACTAGATCCTATGGAAGCAAAAGTATGAAGATATGATATGACTCATGTTTAAAACAAGAACCCCTGATATCAAACAAAAACACCTCTTAACGTGGTAAAAAATTAGTGACGATCGCATCTACAACATACAAAAGTTCTGATATCAACATTTGTGATGAAAGATGATTACACACATGATTAAATACACTTTTTAAAATTTATTTTTATTTTAATGTCTATTAGGGGAAAAAGGCTAGACTAGTTTTTAAGAACACACGAACATTTTCTATTGCAGAACTTTTGTATATTGAAGGTGCGATCGTCGCTAGTTTTTTACCTCTTTAAGAGGTGTTTTTGTTTGATATTTTTATACCCGTTACTCGTAGAGTAAAAGGGTTTATTAGATTCGTGCAAAAGTATGTAACATGTAGAAGGATGCGTTTCCGACCATATAAAGTAAGTATATACATATATTCTTGATCAGGATCACTAGCCGAGGCGATCTAGCCATATCCGTCTGTCCGTCTGTGTGAACGCTGAGATCTCGGAAACTATAAGCTAGAATATTGTCACTTTGCATGCAGATTCTAGGGGTTAATACGCAGCGCAAGTTTTTACGCCGATGTGCCACGTCCCCTCTAACGCCCACAAACCGCGAAAAACTGTGGCGCCCACAGTTTTGAAGCTAGATTAAAGGGAAAAGGAATGCGTATTCGTTTCTTCAATACCTATTGATTGACCAAAATGGAAATGTCTACCGAAATGTAGAAGACATTTTTTACTAAGTGTAAAAAGTTGTAGGCAAATTATGAAATTTCCGGTAGATGGCGCCACTTTTAAGTGACTGCTTGGTTTTTCCTGCTTGAGACTGCTTGCTTTAGCTGAGTAACGGATATTTGATAGTCGAGGAAACAATCGTCTAACTAACTAATTTGAATAGTCCACAGTCCCTAGACTATGACTAAGGTTCCAAGGACCATAAATACTTTAAGTTTAAAGTGGAAAAGTCCGCTCTTACTTAAAAATTGCATTACCAGTTATGAGGGTGCTGGAAAGCATGGAGCATGAAAAAAGGGATAAAAAAGCAGAGCAGCAGGATAAAGTGTCCAGCCAAAAAACCGCTAAAACAGTCGTCGCTTTCCGGATTCGCATGCTCTTGACTCCCGGGTCTTAACTCCTTATTTTTTGCATCCATTTCGGTGGCGAATTTAACCCATGAGCCGCCTGCTGTGCCCGAAACCAGAATGAAAAATGAAGCGCGGAGGCAGCGAGGATCCTAGTGAAAGAGAGAGTGAAAGTCTTGCCGAGTCTGGGAGAGACTTGCAGTTTTTAGTGCAACTAATTCTTTCCGAAGTATCTCATTGTTGGACTGCAAAAGCCGCAATTTAGTGCGGCGTATGGAGTTCCTCCATCCAACGCCCCTCGTTCGCCTAGTTTTCCTCACCAAACCCAAATCCTGGCCAGCTTGAAGGGAGAATTTTCACAGTTGGAAGCCTAAGCCTACTTCGTGTTCTTGTTTTCGTTGTCCGGTTTTTGCCGCAGGAAGTCAAAAGTATCGCGGCAGCTTAAGCGAAGGGGGAGAGACGGCCAGAGAGGTCCTCTTCCTGGTCAGGGAACGGGCCGAGGCTCTTGTTATCCCTACCCAGCGGAGTTTAGTTCCCCCCAGTTGATTGTCACAGTTAGCCAGAGAAAAACTCCCAACCATCCTCTGCATTTTCTCCCCATTTCTGCTCGCCACTATTGTTGTGGGTGTTGCACACTCAGTGTTATACACTCCAGTACAAATGGCCATAATATGTTTGCCATATTGTTGCCGAGTGGAAAGTCTCTTGGAGTTTACACAGCAAAGTTGTCACAAGCAGTTGGAGTTAAGTTTAAGAGTGGAGTGTGTGCGAAAGCCAAGGATCGAGATCAGTTAATCAGCAGCAGATGTGGGTAAGTGTCTCACAAATGGTACACTTTTAGTTAATATAGAAGTCATTTTAAAAAGATTGCACAACCTATAAATAAATAAACTATTTAAATCAATCATTATTCTAATTATTTCTTTTAAATAAAAAATTATTATTACCAATCAAATAAATTCTAAATCATGCCACTAAATATCTAATTAATAAACATGTCAAATATTGGAAACAATAAACAGTCATTTAAAGTTAAAACAGTTTAATTGCGAATTAAAAAAAACAAAAACAAAATTATAATTAATTGACTTAAAATTTGAAATAAGCACTATGTGGTTCATAAATATGTGGTTCATCATTTTTAAGTGCAGCAAAACTTGACAAATAGTGATTAAGGCAGATATTTTTGTTTATACCCTTAAAGAGGGTATTATAATTTCAGTCAGAAGTTTGCAACGCAGTGAAAGAGACGTTTCCGACCCCATAAAGTATATATATTCTTGATCAGCATGGCTAGACAAGTCCATCTAGCCATGTCCATCTGTGCGTCCGTCCGTCTGTCCGTCTGTCTGTCCGTCCGTCTGTCTGTCTGTCTGTCCGTCCGTCTATCCGTCCGTTTCTACGCAAAGGGAAACTGAGGGACTAGCTCAGTTTTGAAGCTGTCGAGATGAAACTTTACCAAAAGTCTTTCTATTGCAGGTAGTATATAAGTCGGAACCAGCCGGATCGGTCAACTATATCTTATAGCTCCCATAGGAAAGATCGGAAAAATAATGGAAAAAAAATTATAGCTACTGTGTTTTTGACCTATGACCTACATATGTCTTTTAGGAATGTTATTATTTAACCAGTTCCGAATATTGAATAAAATTTTAGAAAAATCGGACGACTATATCATATATGTAGCTCCCACAGAAACGATCGGAAAATTAATGGGAAAATAAGAGGAAAAAAAATGTAGCTTCGTTCATTTCTATTGTGGTCTTTCCTACTCTGCAATATAACTTTATTTTAATAATTCAGAATTTCGAATTAAATTTAAGATAAAAATAAAATCAAAATTCAACATTATTTGTAATTGAATAGTAATGATCTGCAAGGGTATATAAACTTCGACTGGCCGAAGATAGCTTCATTTCTTGATTTTTTTCAAAACAATAAATTTTTTTTTAAGGTTTTGTAAGTTATGCCTCTTAATAAATTAAATGTCAAATATTGGAAACAGTGAAATACAATTAAAAGTTTAGCCAGGTTAATTGCTGTTAAACAAGCTACATGAAATATACAAAAATCATGACAATTAATTGACTCAGCATTTGTGACTCATAAATTCACAACCAAGTACTTTAAAACATTTAATAACTAATCAAGAACATGTGGCAAAGGGCGCGCCATTTGTACCATGCTTATTAAAAACATCTTGAAAAACCATCTTGTTTCACTCTAATAAGTTGCAGTAAAGCGTTAAATGAGATTTCAAGCTAACCAGAGCCGATCCAAATATAGCCTCCCAATGAATCATTTTTGACGGCATTCATTAAGTGAAACTAAGTCTTATAGTGCCCTTCCCCATTTCGATTAGCCAACTTTCGAAAGAAACTCATTGCGTTCCGCTTGACTTAGATCCCAGGTCTTGACGCTAGACCTTAGCAATTAGAGCCACATACATTGTAATCCGAATTTGTAATTTCTCGCCCAAAAACGGAAAGTAAATAATATTCGCTGCGAACGGAAATGAACAATTGGAGCGTGAAAAGTGTAATTACCACTAATTCTCAAAGATCTGCTCGAGCGGGCAGCTTTTTATGGAAATCCCAGAGAACGGCGAAGATATCATAGCCGAGGAGAAGAAAACTGAAGCCAGACAAATGGGGGACGCTGTTTAATTAAAACTTCTCGCAATTGTTTCTAATGAGTGTCGTTAGAGCATTAAGCAGCGGTGTATAAATCACAGACCCCACGGAAATGTGTGTGCTTATACACATATATCGCACTTATACGTCTATTCTGGCCACTTCCGTTTGCCAAACACGTAGCCATAAAGGCCAAGAGGGGGTTGGGCTGGTGGCCAAAGAGAACGACACACGCGGCGAGGAAAACTTATGCGCTCAAGCAGTTAGCCGTCGCAGATAACACTTCGAAGAGGGAGACTGCGAAAAACCTTATCAACTCAAGCCCCAAGATTTACCAGCCAGACACGTGGAAATGTGCGGCAAGCCCCACTACTACATTTTCCTCCCCCGGATTTTTTGCCTTACTATAGGCTTCTATTGCCTCTTAATGCTAATGAAAAATATTTCCAACTGTGCTGCCGGGATTAAGGGCGGTTACCCGTTTATTACTCGACAAGCCTTCAAAATCTCGAGCACCACAATACACCATCCCGCCCAAACAATAAGTGGCATAAAACTGAAGCCACGACCTTTTATTATGTCGATGTGGGCCAGAATCCCCTGGCAGATGAAAGGGTAAGGGGGTGAAGGGGAGACATCGTTTAATATTTAGTTGAAGATTTAATGCAGCCACTAAATGGTCGGGGAGCTGAACAGCAGAAGGTGGAAAGTTGAGATGAAAGCGTGTCACGAGAGATTATGGGCTAATAGATAAGAAATGGCATTCTCCACAGATAGAATTTCTCGTACATCACGTCTTAAATGAGCAGAGATTCGAGTTCAAACAAGTAAAGAAATAACATTATTTTTTATTAAACAATATTTAAAATATGTTAAAATATAAAAAGTCTAACAGAATTTTCTTAAATACGCCATGCAAAAGCCAAAATGAACAATGTTTTGCAGTAATATTTTTCTAAAAACCTTTCAGATCCTCTTTTACCATAACGATCATCAAATCCGCATTAAACCCCCCTTCTTGGTGGCGTCTTATCACGCTCTCCTCGCTGGCATTTTGGTATCGCTGCGATAAGCCCAGGAATGCGCTGCCTGAATTACATAATGAGTCTGGGGTTTAAGGTTTCATCTGCCATTTGGCCGCCCTGCTGTGGGCTTCTTGGACCGAACCCTCGGATATTATGCCTCCACCTGCTGACTTTTTCTGGTGCGTGGACACGTAGATGAAGCTGAACTTGCGGTTGTACATTTTAATTAAGAGGAAAAGAAATTGACGGAGCCCCTGGACACATGAGAGTCACATCCAGCCCCCGGATCCGGCAGATTTCAATAAGTTCTATAAATAAAATTATGCCTCAAATTCCATGAGCCGTAGGTGGCCGCCACCACCGAGGAGACTTATTTTCGGCAACTGAAATTTAAATGAATCTATGTGGGTGTGTGTATGTGTGTGTGTGCTGGGCCCATGGAATTCCCTCAAAAGGCAGACCAGACCAAAGTGCCAAGTGGAACAGAAAGCAGTCCCAGACGCACCAGCGAGCAGAAGTCGCCCAACTCATTCATGCAGAAGTCCATTGACATTTAATAGCCGACTGAGCCGACCGACTCCGGCCAAGAGTCTCAGTCCCAGTCGCAGTCCCAATATTTAGTCACAGGCCAGAACTGGACGCTCTAAATACACAGCGAGTGGAGGCAGAGCTTACAGAGCTCTCAGGTGTCTCGACCTGAGGGACCGGGACCTGGACTCGGCCATTCTCCCGCTGCGTTCTCGCCTCGAGGGTCTCCACGAGTGGAGGAAAGTCTAGTTAAACCTGAATTTTGGTAGCACCAACAGCGAGGGTATGATGGGACTTAAAAAGGGAATAGCTTTGCACTGAATTTATAGATTTATTATCAATTTGAAGCAACCAAACCCAAGATAACCTTCTATTATCTATAGTTATTAACACACAATGTAAAACTAAACTAAATATTTAATTAATTGGTTTACGGATAACTCTCTCTAAATACACTCTTTTAAATAATTCGAAAAGAGAACAAAAACAAAATAATATATAGAAACAACAACCTAAGAACTGAGTATTCTCTTTTCAAACGATTTTAGAGAGTATTTCTACCTGTAGTGCTGGCAAAGTGTATCTCCTCGTGTGCTTCTGCTACCTTTTACTTTATTTTCTCCCAAGTTTATTTGATGTTGCTCTTGCACAGGATGTGGCCAACACAGGTGCACATGTCTCCGTTTTGCGGCCTGTTGGGGAACTTAAATGGACAGCAGGTTCGGTTCGCTTCGGTTCGAAAGCAAATTACGCATAAATCATAGTAAATTAAAAGGCCAGAGTGAATGAATAAGCGAGCGAATGAATGAATGAGCGACTGAAGCGATCCGAACGGATGGAATGTAACTTCCGTTCAAGTAATTAATGATGACACATCGAGGTATGGGAATGATTTTGCCGCAGACATATAAATTGTGATTGCCTAATGGGATAAGCTGGACATCGATTAAGGGATTTGGTGAAGCATTGACAGCCATGGATATGTGTGAAATCTGTCAGCAGAAATGGGATTCTAATTGGTTTTAAACTCTTTTCCACGTATCGTTAGCTCGTTGACAAGATAAGGGAATAAAAGTCGATTTTCAACTGTCTGTGTTTCAGACGTTGGTGTAATTAAAATGAATTCATTATATACAAATACATAGTTTGCTTGTATCAGCTCCTATATTAAATGGTAAACGTGGATATCTGGTAACAAATGTGCCAGAACTAATAAAACACTAAAGTCCTTTAACCAGGGCTGTGAACCACTCCGGAGCTGAACCACTCCGAACCGGAACCGAACCGGAAATATAATTTTTAAAATTCAGTTCGGTTTACGAAATTTTTTTTTTTGTTTTCGTCTTTTTTTATTCAACATTGTTGGGAATTATCTGATTGTATTAACATGGAGTTTATTTACTAAGGGAAATAAAAATAAGCAAATATTTTGTCTATGCAATGCGTACATCTAATTTAATCAATTTAATAATATATATTAATATTAGAGTATTTGCAGTAATGCTATAGACGATATTCTATGCGGAATGTTAAAAAAAAAACATATTTAACATCTTGAATTGATTATGTGAACGTAACAAAAAAAAATCGAGGAAAGTGTAAATTTGAATAAAAGTTCATTTCATTATTTAATTAAAACAAATTGATTTATTTGAACCGTGGTTCGAACCTGAACCCTGCTCCGGCTCATCAATGAACCGGTTTGCAAACCGGAACCTTATCTTTCGATTAGGTTTTAACCCCGAACCGAACCCATGCAAAAGAAATATGGGTTCACAGCCCTGCTTTTAACATAATTTTTATGCATTTTTTAATCATTTTCGAAAATGAAATGATTTGAATAATAATAGCTAACTAAATGGTAATTCTAAGAAAAACTATTTTTTAGACTAATAACTAAGTACAAAATTGATTAGGTTGGTTTCATTGGTTTAATTTAGTTTTTTGTTGACCGACTGGCTTCACGGCAAAATATTTGTAATTTTTGGATTGAATCTTAATGGAAACCTTTTTGCAGTCTGTGTGTGCTAAACACTTGACCCCTCATAAATTTACAACTCGATTCCAATTAAGAGTGGACAGATTTAGGAACCCAACTCTCGCACTAAACCCCATAAATTCCCAGCGCCAAATCGATTTCATCTTTCACAGAGATTACCATAAAAGCTGCTTTCCGTCGATATCTCGAATGGCCATCGGTTTCGGGTCGTGTTCGATGGCTCTAAGTCGTCGAGTTCAATGGTCGAAACCGAAACAGTCGCTGCCGTCGCATCCAATGAACTGATTAGACAAACAATTAATTTTGGCCAATTATGGTGGCGCCTCTGCCGACGACCATGGGCCGAAAACTGAGCTGGAAACCACTTAAACGCGTTTTGATTGAAAAGCTTAAAAGGAGCGACGCGCCTCGCGCCCTCCCCACTTTCAGTCCCTCTGCCATCCAATCTCCTGACTTTTCCCGCCTTTCACCCTCGCATTGCGACGCGCATGGCCCCAACAATTTGACATAAATCTAAACAAAACAAGCCAAGCAGCCGGGGCAGCAGAGTCCGCACCCGTAGTCCTAGGAAGCCTGTTGAACTGTTGTTGTGATTGTTGTAGCTGCTGGTCTTATATCCTGCGAGCGGGCTCCATAGTTATCTCAAGGAGTTTAAGTTTAGTTTAGAAAAATCATAAAATTGTAAGGAATTTGTTTATACAAATCTTATGTGTGCCGTACAAAATAGTATAAAGTATAATTATACTTTATATATATTACACAGAGAAAATTATTCAGGAAGAATGACGTTCTCAAAATAAGTATTTGTATTCTAAATGGATGTAGTAATGTAGTAATTTTGAATAAAATTTTCGAAGAAAAGCCTTGCACTTTCACTAAATTTAACCCTTGTGGTTTCTTCTTTTTTTCCCGTTTTTGGAGAAAAAATCTCTTTAAACTAAATAATTAAGTAATTAAAAACACTTTCTAAAAAATGGTAAGAACTAATTAAAAAAATTACAAAAGGTAGCTTGCTAGTTAGAATAAATATTGAGGAAAAACCAATAAAAACTTTTGGTTTTGGCACTATAACCAAATACCTTGCAATACCCTTTCCGGTTGTTGTTTTTGTTTTACGGGTCGCTCTAAGCGACGGCCCCAGGACGACTCCATTAATCAAGGCCGCAAACAAGCGTGGCACCCGCCGGGGTGAGGGGTAAGGAAAGGGGGCGGCTGGGTCGGAGGTCAGGCGATGACAATGGGGACGATATGCAATGCAAGTGGGTGGTGGGCGGTAGGGGGACTTTCAGGGGACCACTGCGAGCCGCACATAAACATAAATAATTAGAATGATTCTTTAAAGGGCAATTACCTAATTTGGAGCGCTTTGAATAATTGCTGAGGACTAGAATTCCAGATAGACGGAGAGAGATAGTAAAAGGACATCGGACGGCGACTGCACTAAGCGGCTTAATGCCCCAAAATGAAGATAAAGTGATTTCCAGTGCCGTTGCTGCTGTTGCCACTGCACACAGTCCACAGAGACATTTAAATCCAAACAGTTCGAAAATAATTAGAGCGTTTAGTGAGGGAGGACCTCTGACCACCCACAAAGTCTGCAATTTTCCCCCATCCCATTGGGGGACGCGTTGAAATGTGGACTTGCATTGTCGGGAAGTGGGGATCGCGAAGGCGAAATCGAGATGAAGACATAACTAAAGGGATATGGAATACTCTGGGAAATTCACTAATTGTGAAGGGGTAATCGACACAGTTCTCTGCGTAAATTTGCATTGTTTGCTCATTAATCGTCTACTTGCAAGAGACTATTCTGCTAGACTATTGTTGGATTTATTACAAGACAAAGATTACAGTTTGTTTAATACCTGCAATAAGGTGTTGCTAAAAGGATTAGACAAAATTTGCACACTTTTGTTATTTCTAAAAATGGTGCAAAGTGTATTTAAAGCATGTGAATAAAACTTCGATTAATATATTTAAATTATTTATTTACTATCGATTTTAAATGTTAAAATAAAGCAGTATTAACATTTTTTAGAAAACCACTAAACACAATCTTTTTCTTAATTTTAGATTTTAATATATGTCTAATATTTAAATTTCTTAGTAGAGGTGGAGAAATATCGATTTTTGGGAACATCGATGACTTCGATGTTTATGTCAAAAAACAGTATGTAGTCTGTATTTGCAATTTATTTTACACATATAAAAATAAACATAAATATACCATTGCAGATAGTAATTAACTTTTAGCTAAAAGATTGCTACTAAGAGCAGGAGACAGAGCGAAACAAAAATGTTATTAAATCAAAATATATTTGTACTGACTGGGCCACTTCGATAGAAAAATTAAACTTTTAAGATTAAACGAAAGAACATATTTTAACTTACGCTTTAGCTGTCCATATCTAAGCATTTAGTGATTTTATCTATCGATTTTCACATCGATGTGTTCTCCACCTCTATTTCTTAGCCCAAATAACTTAGCATAATAGGAAACACTAATCTAACAAAATACTAAACATAAAAATCCAATTAGTCCTGCCCATCCAGGGCAAACTTATTAATGATGTTCGCATTTAACAATTTATAACTTCTTCAAGAGATTTTGCAATTAATCGTCACTGAGATCATGACAAATTGCGAATACCCATAATAGAGTTTGCTTCGAGTGCCGGCGATGACGCCGATGGGAATGGACTGCGGACGAGAGGACGAACGGACGAACGGACGAACGGACCAAGGGACACTTGTTCAAAACGCAGAAGGCGCTGGTTCTCGGCCACGTCCCAAGTGACCCAAAGGGACACGCAGCGAACCCTTGACTCCGTGGACATGGAAATCGAGGAATCAGGGGGCGGAGTCTGAGCACAGCTTGAAGTTAAATAAATTAAGGGCAATTAGGCGCAGCATTACGGGCACAAAGGTCGCTGGGCGAACGACCACCACCCACTTGGAGTCCCACTGCCAGGTGATTTTTCAAATTATGAAAGCAAAGGTTGGTGTTTGCTGAATTCCAGCGGCAGACAGACAACTCAAAGTCATCTTCTTCTGCGGCTGCTGCGATTTTTAATTGCCCAATTTACACTGTAAATTTTACAGTTTTCCAGCCGACAAGGCGGAAGTTGTTCGCCTCGAAGATTAGCGGTATGTTTTCTTGCCAGACAAGTGCAGAAAGCGTAACGCAAATAGGAACTAGCGAACAGCCAACAGAAAGCAGCATTTTTGGCCAATTAACTGCGGCTAATTGTTGCGCACCGAACGCAATCGCAGAAAACGCTCATACGCGAAATGCGAAACGTGAAAGTCAACAAAATTTATAACCACCAGAAGTCGGGGGAGCAAGCCAACAGTGAAGTGCAATAAAAAATGGCAAGAGGTGCAACCAACAAAAAGAGTCAAAAACTGTGGATCATACGGCACCGATCAGCTTTTTTCTAGGCAACTTCCGCTGCGGCCAAAAGATATTTGCATAGTGGCCGAGTTCTACTTTCGCCAACCCAAGCAAAAGATCATCAAAGACGGTCGAGCGTGAAGCCAAAACCGAAACCAAGTGGAAGGCATTTAGCGAAAGGAATGCAATGTTTTAATGCGCAAAAATCAACTTTGTTAACTATTAGTTTGATGTTTATTCGTTTTACTGAAATCACATATTAAGTACCTCTTCTCTTTATTGTGAATTTAAAAAAGAAAAAAGGTTTTACGCTTCCTTTACCTTTTTTGCTTTTACGTATTTAATGTATAATTTAAAACAAAGTTTCCTTAGCGTCTAAAATATTTACTTCTACATTGTTTGTATAAATGCATATTCCCTGAATATGCCAGTGGATTTGTAAATATATTTCAGTTTGTTATTAAAAATACATGGTAATTATACATGTTAATATTTTCCGAACTAGTACTTAGAATTATTTATTATATTTTGTTCACTACAAACTAATGACAAACAAGTTAAAGTACGCTTTTCAAGTTACTTTGCCGAAATGCTAGACATCCATAAAATGCCCAAACATGATACGATTTTTCCACTTAATAATTCAAGCGAATAAAGTTCCAACTTTCAACCCAATCTGCTTAGTTCTCGGTACCTGAAGTCATCACAGAGATACTCATGCATGGCTGCTTCACAATTCACCGAAAAATTCGAAAAAAAAAATGAAAAGGTAATGCGAAACACAACACGCAAGAGGAGATTTCACTTTTTGAAGCTTAGACAAACGAACGAGGCAGAGGAAAATACAGAGAATACAATACACAATCATAACTGACCTTAATCAATGTCTACGATGTTGAGTTTTCAGTTGTTTTCGTTCGCCTCCATCTGTGACTGAGTGGGTGGGAAAATGGAAATGTATCTTTTCAGAAAATGTATCTTGAAGTGTAACAAGCATATGCAATCGCGCTTTTTCTCGGCTCAGTCGAAAGAGGACAAACAACAAGCCGACCTCTCTTTTTCCCCGGCTGTAGATGTAAACAAGTTTGCTGTGAAAACTTCTCAGGCAATCTGAATCTGAATCTGGACGGAGGCAGCTGGTAGATGGGACGTCTCCGCTGCAATTTCATTCATATGCAGTAGGGACAGGTGGGGGGCTCAAGCAGGTAACACTGAGAGCGTTTCCTGTCTGGCCAAAAGACACAAGAGGTATCATGTAGCTGCCCCGAGTCGTCCGCAGGTGAAGTAACTTATACGCAATTTCTGGCTCCACTTCAAGCTCAACTTCTGGCCCCTCGGGCTAATTAGTTTGGAGCTCTACTCATTCTCATTCCCGTTCGCATTCTGCTTCTGGGGCATCATTAAGCGAGGTGGAAATAGTTTTTCCCCACCAGATCGGACGACTTGAGAGCTCTTTCACTATGCAAACCGATCTTGAATGAACGAGTCGACCGTAAAATCATCACATTGTGAAATTTCTGCACACCGGGCAACAAATGCACTTATTCAGTTGAGCTTCAGTATCTCGTATCTGGCGGATGTGACTCATTCGGTCAAGACTGAAATTACGGCGCACTCGACTGGCAGAGCAAAGACAACGAAGCGAAGTCTTTTTTTCATTCGTGTTTGCCGGCTGAAAGTTAAGCAGCTCTTTTTATTGTTGAGCACTGAGATAAAATGCTTAGCTATTTTAAATTCTTTTCTACCTATATCGTAAAAGTTTAGTTTCATGTAGTTTCAAAGCCATTCAAAAAGTATTATTTCATTGAAAATAAATAAACAATTATAATGCTTAAAATTAAACTAAAAATATTTTTTTATATTTATTTATAATTAATTAATATAAATGAAAAAATTAAAATTAAAATTGTTTCTTTTTTATTTAGACTCTTACGACAAACCAAATATGCTTTAATTTTTATCGCTAGCAAAGTTTTGAAAATTTCTAAAATTAATTAGGTATGAATATTACTTTTTCGGTGTACTAGTTTTTTTTTGGTCTTTTTTCTCTTGAAGTTTCATGCCTGAGTAGGTTGATCGCTGATTGAATGTAGGCAGAAAGGAGGGTGGGGGGGTTTGATGAATGGGAATAAAGAATAGGGAACGACTTAGGAACATCCGAAGTACATTCAAGCGTTGTAAACAGTTTTTTCTACCTTGTACAACATTAACAAAAGGTGTTAGTTAGTGAGAATTTTAAACGAATGCAAATAAGAGTGTTTTAATTATCTACTCAAAACTTGAATTTTAAGAAAATTGTTAGGATACGGTGGAGAAATTTATTACTGAATTACTAAAATATAGACAATGGTCACATATCCCTAACGTTTGCTATAAGCAATCAATAAATTCTATACTAGATATTTTGTGATATTGTGATAAATTCCATACCGTAATATCTGATAAGATTCTCTGGTAGCAAGATGAACATTTCTCGGACCAAAGTACGTATTGAAATGGCAACGAGAACTAATTTCCTTCAGAAAATCAAAAGACGTCGGCCCAATTAAATTCATTTTAATGATGTCATGCGATCGGCCCACGCATGAGCCCACTGGCAGGTTTATTTATACTACACAAATCCCTATTTATACCGCGAACAGCAAAGCCAATTCGAAATCTTTACAATGGAGGCGTGTGTAATGTAATCCTTTTAACCGGTTGGCAGTGTGGCTCACATGTTGCATGTGCACTAAGGCAAAAAATAGATGATATTTCTGAAATTAAGTGCTTTTAGTGATCACTTTAAGAATGTTCGTGGTTACTAAGAAACATATTTTGTTCTTAGTACTTAGGTCTAGTAGAATGCGTAATTGCTTGGTCCAGTTTATTGAATACTGTTTTTGAATCAAGCTCATATTTGGAAAGTTTGGGTTTTAAGAATGACTTATTCTTGATTCAAGAACGCGCAGCAAATTCATTCGTAAAGCAATCGGAAATCAAACACAAATCGCGGTTAAATTTTTTTCTGAGTGGGTGCAAATGTTGCGAATCGGCTGAAGCAACATTGGAGCGTTCTCCCGGCTGCTTTCTCTCGCGGCTTTCACCACTCTCTCAGTCTCTCCGCCTCTCGCGTACTCGAAACGCTCAAGAGCAGCCGAAGCGTCTTCGGGCCGAGCCGAGTGGCAAGGCGACTGAGAAGGCTTTGATTCAATCCAAGAAGCTCAGTTCAAGTCGATGAACGCTGCCGAGCGGTTGCGTCGTTCCCGCTGCCGTTGTCGTTTGTAGTTGTGTGTGTAAAACGAGTGCGCGCGTGTGTGTGAGAGTCCCGCTAGCCAGGACCCACCGTTATTATGGCTATCCCTGCCTAGATCACAACTCATCACGCCGCCCTCGCTTCAAAAAATCCGAAAAAATTAGAATCATCCCCTTCGCGTGGACCGAGGTTCGCTCGTAGCGCAAACGAAAACGAAACCGAAAGCGACGAAAAAACGCGATGCGAATTAAAGCTTTGCGTGGCAAAATGTTCTAACCGAAGCAACCAAACAAACCAACCACCCAAACCAAAAAATCACATATATATTTTCCTAAAAAGCAGCACGTGAAGAAAGAAAAATCCCGCAAAGCTAAAGAAAATTGCGTAGAAGAATAATAATATTAAAAGAGCAAGGGAAATACGAATTTCGTTGGCCGAAAAATAAAAACGATTATCATCCAAACGAGTGTGAGTGAGTGAGAGTGAGTGTGTGTATGTGCGGGGCTAGCCCTATAAATAACATTGCGTCTGGCCGAGCGCTAATTACGGCAAAACATGGAAATCTTGGCGAAAACCGCAGCAACAACAAGTGAAGCCACGGCGGTAATTAATCAATTTTCCGCTTGCCCCATAAGGAAGTTTCCATATCATAATTAAAAGAAAACCCAGAAAAACAATGGTTACAATCGCACAAACGTAAAAGCAAAAGGTCAACCCAACGAAACATATCCTTGAGTTGTACACTAAAAATTTTACAAAATCTACAGAAACGAAACAAATAAAGTAAAGAAAATGCAATTAACTTCAATGGATTAATAAAAGACTTAGGCAATTTCCATATCAAGCCAATCCCAAAGACACATTAATAAATTCTGAAGCTTCGCTTGAAACTTAAGCGGCGCAACGTATTGGAAATAAGATAAAAACATTGTGAAAATCATAGAACCTATCATATCATACAGACTATAACCAAAACCCCATGACACTGCTATTCGCAAAGAAGCACAGGGCTTTGGCCTAAAACGCTCAACGAGAAGTCTAGAAGATAAAGCCAGGAAAATGCATATCAGGGAAATAGCCTTCGTGGTCCTCAGCCTGCTGCCTGGAATTATCCTGGGCAATCGCTACAATCAGCTGCATCTATACGCAAATGGGGGCGGAGGGAGCTCGTCATCCTCCAGCCCCGGGAGCTACAGGCCCTCGTCGTCGTCCCAAAACGAGGTCTACTCCATAGCGGACAGCCAGCCGATGACGGAGGACGGCTACATGCCCTCCAATCAGCACTTTCCACCCGCCCACTCCGACTTGGATCCGCCCGCCCAACAGCAGAGCACCTGCCAAACGGTCTGCGCCTGCAAGTGGAAGGGTGGCAAGCAGACGGTCGAGTGCATCGATCGGCACCTGATCCAGATACCCGAGCACATCGATCCCAATACCCAGGTGCTGGACATGTCCGGGAATAAGCTGCAGACCCTGTCCAACGAGCAGTTCATCCGCGCCAACCTGCTCAATCTGCAGAAGCTGTACCTGCGCAACTGCAAGATCGGCGAGATCGAACGGGAGACCTTCAAGGGGCTGACCAATCTGGTGGAGCTGGATCTGTCGCATAATCTGCTGGTGACCGTGCCCAGCTTGGCCCTGGGCTACATCTCCTCGCTGAGGGAGCTCACGCTGGCCTCCAACCACATACACAAGATCGAGAGTCAGGCCTTCGGGAATACTCCCTCGCTGCACAAATTGGACCTCTCGCACTGCGACATTCAGACCATTTCCGCCCAGGCCTTCGGTGGCCTCCAGGGACTGACGCTGCTCCGGCTGAATGGGAACAAGTTGAGCGAACTGCTGCCCAAGACAATCGAGACCCTGAGCCGACTGCATGGCATCGAGCTGCACGACAATCCGTGGCTTTGCGATTGCCGACTGAGAGACACGAAGCTCTGGTTGATGCAGCGGAATATCCCCTATCCGGTGGCCCCCATTTGCTCCGGCGGCCCCGAGAGGATCATCGATCGCAGCTTTGCCGACCTCCATGTCGAAGAGTTCGCCTGCCGACCCGAGATGCTGCCCATTTCGCATTACGTGGAGGCCGCGATGGGGGAGAATGCCTCGATCACCTGTCGGGCGAGAGCGGTTCCAGCTGCGAATATCAATTGGTACTGGAACGGACGACTGCTGGCCAATAATTCGGCCTTCACCGCCTACCAGAGGATACACATGTTCGAGCAGGTGGAGGGTGGCTTCGAGAAGAGATCGCGGCTGGTGTTGACCAACGCGCAGGAGACGGACTCAAGTGAGTTCTACTGCGTGGCCGAGAACCGAGCCGGCATGGCGGAGGCAAACTTCACCCTGCACGTGAGCATGAGGGCCGCGGGCATGGCCTCCCTGGGAAGCGGCCAGATTGTGGGCCTGAGTGCCGCCCTGGTCGCCCTAATTGTCTTCGCCCTGGGGGTCGCCATGTGCCTGCTGCTGCGGGTCAAACGGCAACCGTATGTGGACACCAAGACGCCCAATCACATGGAGGTGATAACGTCGGTCAACCACCAGAACTCCATAACAAACAAGACCCAGCCGGCGACCGGGAATGGCAGCATTGGCGGCGTGGTCATTGCCAATGGGGCTGTGGCCAATATCATCGATGGCGGGGTGGTGCAGGGCGGAACTCTGGAGCGCAAGAGCAGCGGACGAGGAGCCTCGCACGCGGGCCACGATCAGCGCAGTGCGAATCCAGTGCAGAAGCCGCCGCGGCTCACGGATCTGCCGTACTCCACCCAGGGCTACGACAACAACGGCAGTGGCCTGTCCACCGCCTCCTGCTTCATCTCGCCCACTGGGTCCACCGGGAACGGTGGCAACAACCCGGATCTCATTAATGACACCAAACGCTTCGGGAGCGATGAGTTCGCCGATCTGAAAATTCCGACCATCGGTGGCGTGGGCGGAGTGGGCGGCAGTGGGGAGTACAGTCGCGCCAACGGCTGCGACTCATTGTATCCTTCGGGGCTTTGGGAGCACGGTGCGCCGGTGGGCGCCACATCCGCAGATGATCTGTTCATGAAGCGCTACACGGACAAGACACCTATCATAGACTCCTCGCAGCTATATGACTTGCACGAGCGAACGGCGGCCACGGATTATTTCAGCAAAACCTTCCCAAGATCCCACCTTCAGCAGGGAATAACGAGTGGCAGCGCAGGAGGAGGAGGAACATCGACTGCCTCGACTGTGACAACCAATTTGTCGGGTGGCTCCTCATCGGGTTACCCCAACGATTATGGTTTGCCCCTGGTCCCGGGGGCGGAGCACCAGCACAACCATCAGCTGCAGATGCATCCACTGCAGCAGCTCCAGCAGCAGCTGACCTCCACGCTGAACCATCAGAGGCGCGCGGAGGAGGGCAGCTCCACCGGGAGCAGTCCGCACTT
Source organism: Drosophila mimetica (assembly GCA_037075245.1). NCBI lineage: Eukaryota > Metazoa > Arthropoda > Insecta > Diptera > Drosophilidae > Drosophila > Drosophila mimetica. Next base: position 26,458,222 of record JBAMCH010000007.1, on the reverse strand, counting down.
CAGCAGCCGCACACTTCCACGTCTGCACGAGGGCAGTGGCAGCGGGGGCGGCAGTTCCCGGTCGTCGCCAACGCCGGCCAACGTTCACCAGGCGAATCCCAGCACCAGCACCTCCAGTTCCTGCTCCATCCTGCCCAACGGGCAGCCAATCAACGCCAAGACGATACGGGTGTGGCAGAAGGGCGGGGTGCCCGTCCTGCCGCCCGTGACGGCCCTAAAAAGGGCCCTGATCAGCAGCAGCCGCAACTCGCCGGACGAGGGATACCAGGAAGGATGCGGCACGGACGTGTAAGCACACCGCACGTTGAGGGAAGAGGAAACCAAACCAAGAACTGACTAAACTTAACACAACAAAAAACAAAATGAAAACAAATAAGATGTAACGACGATAGTGGGGATGGGGAGGTAGCTCTTTTTAGGTATAACACTCATACATTGATAGCTCCGGTGTCCTAGGCGAGCAGCGATTATTGTGCAAGCGAACTGTTTGTGATAGTGTCTGACAAAAAAGATAATGCGAATGAAGATAATAATTGCCCAAAGCAAAGAGAAAGCTAAACGAACTCAACTGCACTACACTAAAGTATACTCTCCTTGGCAAGTAACTCAACTAACTAAACTAAACTGAAAAACGAAATGTAAAAGTAAACTAATTACAAATAGGATATGTACAGCAACATTTTCTTAATATAACATGGCAACTCTCAACTCCCCGCATAACGAAAAAAACGAAACAAATAACCCAAAAATATATATGGAAAAGCAACCATGTGAATGTAACTAAATCTATAAATATTTATATGTATGTGACTATGTGTGTGCATGTGTGTGTGTAATTTCTTCGTTGTTCGGTTGGAAAAAAGTAAAAAGGATCCCACAACCAACAAGCCCTTTCTTCAAGAGTTATAATCATAAATCAGACACGATGAACCGAACTTGTGGCTCGGCATTTGTAAGATATACATTCACATACATATATGGTATGCTTACGTTTGGTAAAACTGCAGAAGAAGTAATATAAATCATGGTAAATGTATATATTAGGTAACCCATAGACAAAGAAACCAATTCTTGATCCGACATTGTTTAAAATTATTCCATGTCCCGATAGAAGCTGTGAAATATTATAAAACTATATCAGGCTCTAAGTCTAACCCAGGGGTAGCAGTAAATATATTTTCTCAGTCCTCCTATACCGAAGATCCTTCCTCTTTAATCTCTTGCCAACGAAAAATGTTCTAATTCTGAAGAGGTTTGTTAAAGAAATCTTTTTTTTTTACATATTTTTGTCCAAATCTGACACAACTATTTAAAGAAAAATTTATTTCGCCACCAGAATTCGCATTCGATTTACAAAAACACCAGCATAATAAAAGAAATAGACATTATGTAATAAAAAAAAGGAAATATTGACCCAATTCTATTTCGCAAAATTTTCTCGTAATTAAATTAAATTCTTGAGAAAAATTCAATCTGCTGCTATCCATAAAAATATATAAATGTTGAACAAAAAACAATACCAAACGTTTGTAAATTTTCCAATAAATCTAGAAGAAAGCAAGCTAGAGAGAAGAAAGAAATTTAGCAAAATAAAATCAGCAGTCGAAATGCAAACATTAAAAACCAATTGGAGAAAATTCAAAGTAAAGACCGAGGGAAAATATTCGTCAAATGCATACGTAAATAAACATATGTAAATTGTACTCAAAGTGCACACACACACTCGCTAACACATCACAGGCAACACCCACACACGTTCACGCACACACATGGCCATACACGTGTACATGTATTTGTATGTCAGTTTGTCCTTGTAACGATTTAAAGTAAAGCGTATCCACAAGATATTAATTGCCCGTATGTGCTAGGACTTAGAATTTAAGCGGACAACAAAAACTGAAACAAAAACCAGAAGAAGAAACAAACAAAATAATAATTTTAAGGTAAACCAAAGACTTTTTTCTTTGCATCTAAATGAGCGCAGGAGTCTTCAAAGGACTCGCAACAACAAACAGTAGGCACACACACACACAAACACAGATACATAGCACACTCAGACACACACGGCCGAAAGTAATCTTAAACGAGAAAAAAGAGCAAGAAAAATCCATAGCATTTAAGTTGAACTTATGTATTATGTATTGTATAATATAAACCTACGTATAGTATATAGTCTATAGATGTGTACACTTATCAACAGAGCGACATAGCTAACAAGCGTGGGAAGGGGAGGCAGGGAAAGTGGGAGAAAGCCGAGAGGTAGAGAGAGGGAGGGGAGTGGAGAGCCCGCAGACAAAAGGCGGGCATTGAATGCATGAAAGCAACTGAATGAACAACAAAGCAAGAAGGAAATATATATAACATTATATATATCTATATATAAACGAAAAACATAAACCATTGTCATTACTTTTTTACCCCAAGATTTCAGCAAAAGGTAGGTATGCCTCCGGTGAGGAGGGGGTTCGGCGATGGCCGGGGTCAGCTGGGAATGACATGACCCAATTAGTTGGCCATTCGAATGCTGTCCGAAGCTGGGGCTAATACCAAAAGCTGGCTATGCTGCGCTTCCCTTGTTATTCGCTGCAGCGCTTTGGCATATTAGGGCCAATCGTCTAATCGCCAATTATGCATTTCAACCTCAACCCCAACCCCAAGCCTCACCTCACCTCGCACACTCGCAGAGACAAGCTGAAAGTGTGCTTGAATCGATATGGCTAATCGGTATAGGCCAAAATGATGTCTGTGAACGAGGAATATGGAATACCCTAGCAGATTGCAATGGAACCAAAGGAAGATACTGTACTATCAAAATGAAAAATGGCTTATTGCCTGATAAAAATAAAACATTTTATATTATAAATCCAACGGATGAATTGCATCTGTATTTACAAAATCTGTTTAAAACCAATTTTAAGTGTTTTAAATTTTTTCACGAATTTTCCATAAGCCCCATTAGGGTTGTTGTTGTAAGAGCCAGATTTTTACATATTTTTATGCATAATAATAAATATATTTATACCCGTTACTCGTAGAGTAAAAGGGTATATTAGATTCGTGCAAAAGTATGTAACAGGCAGAAGGAAGCGTTTCCGACCATATAAAGTATATATATTCTTGATCAGGATCACTAGCCGAGTCGATCTAGCCATGTCCGTCTGTCCGTCTGTCCGTCTGTCCGTCTGTCCGTCTGTCCGTCTGTCTGTCTGTCCGTCTGTACGAACGCTGAGATCTCGGAAACTATAAAAGCTAGAAGATTGAGATTTGGCATGCAGATTCTAGGGGTTAATACGCAGCGCAAGTTTTTCACGCCGATGTGCCACGTCCTCTCTAACGCCCACAAACCGCGAAAAACTGTGACCCGTTCTGTATGAACGCTGAGATCTCGGAAACTATAAAAGCTAGAAGATTGGGATTTGGCATGCAGATTCTAGGGGTTAATACGCAGCGCAAGTTTTTCACGCCGATGTGCCACGCCCCCTCTAACGCCCACAAACCGCGAAAAACTGTGGCACCCACAGTTTTGAAGCTATATTAACGGGAAAAGAAATGTGTATTTGTTTCATCAATACATATTGATAGACTAAAGTGGGAAACTCCCCCTACTCCCTAACGCCCACAAACCGCGAAAAACAGTGGCACCCGTCTGTATGAACGCTGAGATCTCGGAAACTATAAAAGCTAGAAGATTGGGATTTGGCATGCAGATTCTAGGGATTAATACGCAGCGCAAGTTTTTCACGCCGATGTGCCACGCCCCCTCTAACGCCCACAAACCGCGAAAAACTGTGGCACCCACAGCTTTGAAGCTATATTAGCGGGAAAAGAAATGTGTATTTGTTTCATCAATACATATTGATAGACCAAAGTTGAAAACCCCCCCTCCTCCCTAACGCCCACAAACCGCGAAAAGCTGTGGCGCCCATAGTTTGTTGGGTTATTAACGCCTACCGAAATGTAAAAGAAATTTTTTAAATTTTTTGAAGCGGCTGCTTAGTTTGCCCTGCTTGAGACTGCTGACCTTAGCTGAGTAACGGGTATTTGATAGTCGAGGCACTCGACTATAGCGTTCCCTCTTGTTTTACATAAAATTTTGCAAACATTTGAAAAATAATTAAGACATTATCCTCGGTATACTTCATATTGCTAGCAAGCTTAAACCTTTTTTTCCCTTCTGTATAATCCCACAATCTTTAATCCCTGAACTTGCAGAGAAACAACTACTTTTAGTCAGACATTTTTCATGGCAAATTGGAGATACCTTTTGGGAAAATCCCGGCCACCTCCACTCCATCAATGTGCACCCTATGCGACCCCGTGGCCTCCTCCTCGATCCGAGTACGTCTGTTTGTGGATGTGGTGGCTCCGATGAGGTGCTGTTTTCGGGTGGGAGTTGTTAGGCAGCGCGTAATATATACGTTGGCCCAGCACCAGATTATATCATGGCGTGCGGCTATGCCAAACTGTCTGGGCGCAAACCGCCCGCCACCCTAAGCTCCGCCCCTCTCAGCTGCGGATTTGGCCACCAAGCCTTATTGACGACGCGCAAAGTTTGCCAACTAAACAAGTTTTGTGCCTCAAATGAAATTTAGGTTGCAACTGAAGCCCAACTAAAGCCAAACAAAACACAGGCCAACAGTCGAATGGATCGCGCGGGGTTGGGGCCGGGGAAAAAATTAGAACTTTTCTGCGCCGAAGGAAAGTGTATTTTATTTGTTCAACTTTATTACGTATACGTGCCGCTGTGCCGCCTGTGCAAATAACCAAAAATGCAAAACGTGGACCGCACCGCCTTCCCCTCTAATTCCGTCCCCCAGCACCCCTGCTCAAACCAGGCTATCTCTAATGAAGCCTCCGCCATTGTGGCATCGTCAGGTGCTCGTCGCACTTTTATGTTGCATACATTTCTGCGTTTTCGGTGCTGTCTGTTTAACGACTTTGGCCAACATGTGGCTACACTCAGAGAAAATACACAGAAGACAAGTCGTAAGTCAAATTTTATCAAATGTGCCTTACAAAATAGATGTCAAACGATTATACTACCATGTGCGTTACACAAATAATCTATTTATTTTGTATAGCATACTTTTAGGCAAACTGGTAAAGGCCATCAAAGTGTAATTTTTCCTTGCTTATTGCGATTCAGTTGTATTTGCCTTAAAGAAATCTCAAAATCATTCTGAGTATTGGGTTCGAAAGATAAAGAGTGACACTTTTTAAATACTTTAACAGCAAAGCAAACCATGAATCTGTTTACCTGTAATACCCCCGGGAAGTTGGCAATTTTTAGCATTTTTTTAGCATCAGTATTTTACTTTTTATCTATGATTAAATGACTACTTTTTGTTTTTACGATTAACTATTTTTAAAAGTCCTTGAACTTGAATATTTGAGTGTAGCGCAGTATTATTTACCCTCCCCACTGTCGGCCATGCGAAATTTATAAACAAAAAAAGCGCCAAAAGAAGAAAGGTAAGCCACACACACGCAGCAAATACAAAACACTCGCTCTCACTCATATATGCCTAAGCTAACAGACATCGTGCCGTAAATATTGTTGAAAACGGCAGTTTATTTTTGGGGAGCCCAGAAAACATCATTCAATCGAGGGGCTTCGGGACGGGCTAAGCCAAGCCAGCAAAGCCAGGCCGGAACCCAGGCAACTTGGGTCCAAAGCGGTGGTCCTGGGGACGAAGGGAGGCCGACGGACAATCGGTAACCGCTGATGGATGTGAGCAGAGGCAACAAAGAGGCAGCTGCTTAAGGTGCACGGGCATAATGTTGAGCGATATTTTTGTACCGTTTTGTTTTCCTTGCTGTTTGGGAGTGTGTGTACCGAAAGACCAAAAGCGGCCGCAAGTTAAATAAGGAGCATGCGGAAAGGAAACTTTAGGGGACTCGCCTCACAATCATGTTGAGAACGGCTAAGAAATGCCCTAGGCTAGTACTACAATTTATTCTATTCTCTCTTCACAGCTTTTGTAAAATATGTATTTTTGTTTCGTATTTTATACAATGTTTTTTGTATTAAATTTAAATACCAAATATGAGATTTTTGTTTTAATAGGCCTATATGTAAATTAGCTATTCCATTTTTTATCAGTGTTTATGAATTTAGAAACTCTTTTAAAACAATGTTTAAAAAATGTAAAGACGACATTAGGCCATCTTAAAATATTTGGCACCTAGTACGAATGATTTTTGGAGACGTCACGTGATTCTTACTTTGGTAGAAGCAAGGAGTCATACCCTGCTAACAAATTCAGCTTTGCGTAGAGTAAAATTGACACACACACACGCCAAACGGGCGACACACATGCACACAGCACAGACACAGGCGCAGGACGAGAGTCATAAACAGAGACTGAACAAAGAGTTGTCCTCTGACTGTCAAACACACACACTTCCCCTTCGCATGTGTGTGTGTGTGTGTCTCTTTAGCGTCTCCAGGATTTAATGGCCTCATTAATTTTGTATGCTTGGCCTTAAATTATTTTACTTGCCTGCCCTGCTCAGCTATTCCATTAACTTGACTTCGCTATGCCCACAGCCGCATGCCACGCCCACACTCGACGCCCAACGCCCAAAACGCCCCAACGATCCACAAAATAAAAGTAAAAACGTGGGAAGAGGGGAGTGGAAGGGGACATGGCTATCACACTGACGGAGTTGACTCGACTACATTAATTTACATAAGCTTAATTGTTTTATTTAATCAATAAAAATAATTAAATGCCATGTGCGTAAGTAATTAAAACAAATCGTTTTTATTGCGCGCCCGAAATTGAAATTGCATAAACATAAACCGAATAGAGAGGCACGGCGGGCAAACAAAGGAGTCTAACCGAGAAATTTGCATGCAACAACATGCTGCTCTGTCTATTTAATTACTGCACATCAAACATTAATCACCAGCCAAAATGCAAATACGCAGGGGGCCGGAAAAACGTATTTTTGGCCAAATGATAATTTTGTTTTGATCGGCAAATAGAATTTGACGCCTAAACCGAGAAATGTGGGGCGGTCAAATCCATAAACCAAATTACTTTATGCTCTGGTTTTTGCCCAAATATACATATGTATGCGTTCATATGCACATCGCTCCCTCTCTTTCTCTATTCGCCTATTTTTATTTAGCATTTCCCCAGTTTTTCAGCATAATTTATGGCGCAGAAAGCGTAAAAACCAGAAAAACCCCAGCAAATCAGTAAGAGAAATTATGCAAAAATATTTCTCACTCGCGGTCAGTAGGAAATTTTAATGTGTATTTGTGTGTATGATGTGTGTGTGCGTGTGTTGGCAGTAGGTAAACGATTTAATCCTAAGCACACACACGCGCTTTGGTCCAAATACAGCTACAAATTAAGCTAATGCCCAGATAGATACATTTATATTGATCAGCAATTTAATGTAAATTATATTGTATATTACATGGGCAGGCCCAGTGCTTTGTAAGTATGCGAGTGTGTATGGGTGCGTGTGTCAGCCACATTATGCAAATCACAATTTTGTATTTGTATCTCTCTGTCTGTTGCTTTTTTTCGATATTTGTTTTACGACACACCCACACGCCCACAAAGCGGCCAGCGCCCATTGAGCATATGCCCTGGGAAGTAGGCTACAAAATTTTGGAAACGGAAAATTATGGTAAACTTTGTGAGGCTATTGAAAATGTAAAATACAGATTTGTGGCATGTGAAAGCCAAGCGAAAGGTAATCATAAAAACATTTGCCATCATTTGAAAATTCATTAAAGAGCTTTTATGAATATATGTTTGGGAAGTAATACTCAGGTGAGTCCTTTTGTCGGATTTAATAAATAATCTGGAAATTGATTGGGAATTATACAAAGTATATAAAAGTTTGGAAATTAAATTTTGATTGATATTTTTAAAAAGAGTTTTGAAAATAGTTTCTCCTTTAATAATTAATTTAATTAATATATTATATCACACTGTCCTGCTATTTATTTGCTTTATTATCAGATTTTTCTGCAAACTAAATTCTAGCCATCACCCATTTTCTCGGTAGCGTTATTTGTCTTGAAACAAGGCAGCAATTTTTTCTAGTAAAGGCCGTGGGAGTATACAGATTTGCATGAGCTCCCTCCCCAGGAGCCTGGTGCTCCCTCCACCCAGCCTTCTTTATTTTCCTCCACCTTAACAGTCGAATTCATTAAAAATTCAATAGAAAATACATTGTGAAAGCCGAGTTGTTGTTATGCTGCCGGGTAGCCTTACCTGGAATTGGTTGAACCGCCACTCCAGTTCTGCCCCAGCCCCCGAGCCCCGCCCCTTGTTCACCAACAACAATTACATTTCCATGCAAATCAAATTGGGAAAAGATGTTGGTTTAGAGCTGCGCAAGGGAAAATTATTAAAACAATTTGCAATTTGACTTTAATCTTGGCGCGGCATTAAAGCAATATCCGCGGATAATTGGGCACGTGTGTCACCAAACCACACCTGAGATAACAGTCCGCAATCCAGGCACAAATCGAAATCGAATCGAATTGCTGCCAATCAAATCGATTCGTGTTCTCCTCTCTTATTGATTCATTGAGTGTCGTGGCAGCCGGCTAGTTAACTTAAGTTCATTGCCACCTTCAACGCCCAGGTTGTCAGCGTGATTAAATAATAATCATTCCACCTTGGCACCGCCACGCACCACCCACTGGATGCCACCCTTTCCGATATCACCCAGCAATCCAACTCGATACCCGTAATATCCTCTTCGCCTGGTGGTTTTTGCGTGTCTGATTCGGAGACATTTATGACTTATCGATTGTTATTCATTTCCCAACGCCAGCTCAAATATTTAGTCAATTTGTCAAAAAGCACGGCACTCAACTGTAGGCGCAGGGGGCGTGGCAGGACGTAAGGGGTTAATAATTCACGTTGTGCAATGGAAAAACTTTCACTTTCGGCCCACCATCTGTCGCACCTCATCAGGCGCATGTGTGTGGGGGTGTGCGTGAGACCCGACCAAAATTAACACACCACCACACCCGCAATTTCTGTCTGACAATATCGTCAATAATTATCTTCATATATCACGAAAAATTTTCGTCAGTTTGACAAATATGTGTTAATGAACAACGAGCTGCCACTGCTGCACGTGGAGAACGGCAGACGGCGAATGAAAAGTGCAACTGGGAGCCAAATCGGAGACCAGCTTATTAATCGAGACTGATGGCTCGTAATGCGCAAAATTGAATGGTAATTATGTGACAAAGTATGTGATTACCGCACAAGCCAACGAATGAGTCCAGGAGGAAATGGCATGTGAAAATATACAACTTCACGGATTCGGGTGATTTTAATCTGATAAGCCTGTGAATTGCGACATTTTTTGAGGCAATTTCCAAACCATTTTTTTCACGCATTCAAACACCATTTAAAGTTTTAAAGAAAGGGTAACTTGATTTCAATGTGAGGATTTTTGCAAACTCGAGGTCAAAGTTTGTTATAAATAACACAACTTTTTTTTAGCATTTCTACACACTTGAACTTACTGGAGAGTGAACCTCGGACATTCCGGGATTTGGAAATTTTGGTAGGGCGTCCGGCATCAGCCGGAGAAGAGGAAGTGAGCTGACGGTCAAAACTTTAAAACTTAAAATATAGAAAATTCTTTCTTGAATTTTTTCCAAATGCTACCTTTACATTAATTCAAGAAAAGTTTTTTTTTTAAAAGCACTTTTAAAACAAGAAAAAATATTTCTTGAAACAAGAAATTTAATTTCTTAAAACAAGAAATGGTTTTTTAGAAAGGCATCATTAAAAAAAGAAAAAAATATTTCTTAAAAACAAGAAAAACGATTCTTGACTTAAGGGTGGATTCATTCTTGTTTAAAATGTAACATTTTTTTTTTAAAAGGAAGTTTTACATTAACTCTGAAATATAAAAAAAAGTAACTTTGTTTTTTTTTATATTGCTTATACCTTTTAATTGCATTTCAAACATTTAGCTTTTAAATATCAAATTTTTGACTTAAGATAAAATTTATTATTCATTATTAATGGTGGTGTATTTAATTCACATAATTTAACTATTGTATAACCCAAGCCTTTTAAACTTCATATGACATAACAGTAAAACTCAGTTCATATATATGTACAAATGTATGTACATATGTACGTAGCTTTTAGCTAAACAATTCAATTATAGTTTTATAAACTTGGTTAAGAGATTTTGATTACATACATACATTTACATACATATGTACATAATTAAATACTATGAGTATGAGATTTTTATTTTTCTATTTTCAAGAGATATTATTTCTTGAATTTTTTCCATCAAGAACGATTTTTTATATATAAAGGCAAATTTTGTAATAACAAATATTTTTTTTTATTTTTTAAGGTAGGCCGAGATTTGGCGAGATTTCAAAAATTTAGAAATTAATTTTTATGATGTAGCACATCTTAGAAATATGTTATTAAGAATACATACTTCTAGGATTGTGACATAATTCAAAGCTTCGTCGCTTAAACTTCTAATGTGTGTGAAAGCTATAGTGGATGTCTGTCGGAAGCGATCTGCTTCCCGATTTTACAGACGTGAATAACAACAAGTAATTAATTAATTGTTGATTCAAATGAATATTTAATTTCTTTAAAAAAAGTATCTTAAATAAGTACCACTATGGACGGTAGTCCATGTAGTGACGAAGCGCACAAGGAGAGTGTGCGAAGGCGACTACTATATATAGCCGCAAAATTGAAAATCTGCTGTGATAGTGCGATCACTCATTACGATACACAAAATTAAAGGTGTTGCTAAAACTTAAAGGACTGTATACCAAGACCTCAAGAAAAAAACTAGTTTGGGAGAAAGAGCGGTGAAAGTGTAAAAGTGAAAATTTAGAAATTTAGATCTTTTGGGGCCGGTGGGCAACTTTTTAACATTTATTTTTTCGGCACTCTGCAATAGAAAATGTTCGTGTGTTCTTAGTCTAGTCTATCCTTTTTCCCTTTATAGGCATTGCAGAGTGCCGAAAAAATAAATTTTAAAAAGTGTTTTTAATCATGTATGTAATTATCTTTCGTCACAAATGTTGATATCAGAACTTTTGTATGTTGAAGGTGCGATCGTCACTAGTTTTTTACCTCGTTAAGTGGTGTTTTTGTTTGATAATAAGACTTTGTTACAAAATTAATTCTTATAAAAATTACCTTTATGGATGCTTCTTCTTTGAATTCGTTTCGAATTCCCAAATTAAACTGTGTTCTCAAAAAAATTCCCCGACGCAAGGATTCTGAAAAAAGAACCTCCAAGGTTGGAAAAATGCTAAAAATGGGCACCGTTCCGTGTGTTTTCCTGTTAAAGTATTTTAAAAGTGCCACTCTGTATCTTTTACAAAAATTACTTAGAATAATTTTAAGAATTTTTTTAAAGAGAGATATAACTAAATTGCTACATAGCCAAAAACTACTGTTTGAGGACCTTTGCCAGTTTGTCCAAAATATGCTCTATAAAATAGATGGGAAACTTTTCTGAGGACACAGTTTAGTTTGGGTATTCGAAACGAATTGAAAGTAGTAGCATCCATCGAGGTTAATTTTTAATGTAACATAGTGTAATTATATGCTTGGGTAGCTCAATTTATTTTACCTACTGAAAAATTAATTGTATAGTTTATTTCTTATTTAAATAACATACATTTATTTTTTAACATATACTTACATATTAAATACAACCCTATGTTCATTTAAATTACATGATTTTCTTCAACCATCGCATTCACAATAAATCATTTTATTTACTACTTCAGCCTGCTGTCGAAATTAAATGATTGACTGATTTAATTTATTGTAATCTGAACAAACATCAGTCGGAATAGCTAAAATCAACCTCTTGACTTTCGTAGTGGTTTGATTCAGTTCACTTACATGTGTTTTCCTTCTCTTTTTGCCCCTTCACTGTAAGCAATTATACGTTTTTAGTTTGCCTTCTATGACCTCACAAGCCGCAAACGTCATTGAGTTTAAAACTGTGTAAACATTAATTAAAAGCAGAAGAAATGTGGCACTAAACCAAAGTCAATCCAGGGACATTGAGTATACGCCCTAGTGGGTGCCATAAAATAAGGCGCGAATTCAGGCGTCATCAGAGCACTATAAGTTGCATTTCGAAGGGGCTTATACAGTCATAACTATTACTCCAATACGTCATAAACACGGTAACCCCTTGAAGTCATATACATCAATGGCTGCTTTAGGGGCATAACTCGCAGCCCTGAGAAATCCCGGGACCCACAAAGCATTCAGGTCGTGGCAGTCTTTAAAGAACTTGATTGCAGGCAGTACCTGGCCTTTCACCCCGCATTCATCATTATTAATGCCCTTAATTTATGATGCCCCTAGTCAGTTGGTTACGATGTGTTTCGTTTTTTTATGTTCTGTGTTTTACATAGACTATAACATGGTACGAAATGCCGCCAGGTGTCGAGACGGGGAGTCGTTTCAAGTCGAGTCGAGAGTTCAAAGCTCTACACAGGTAGCACAGGATACCATCCCACTTCTCCGCCTCTTTTATGTGCACATAAAAATCGATAAATCTTAAAAATTCAATAACAGCCCGCACACGCGACTCCCTTCGGCCGATTCAGATGACTTTGTGGCAAGGCCGAACCCTTTGGCCCCACTGCCTCTCGATTTGTGCCATGTGTTGGTCGCCAGTTTCAGTTCCAGGGTCAATGACAAACGGCTCGTGTCAATTCGGTTTTTCCTGCGTGCCTGTGTGTTAATTAAAGATTTATCAATCGTAATCAGATGCATAAGGTTATCAAGAATTCAGGGCAAGGCGACTCGAAGCTGAGCCCAATACCTCACCCATAAATGTATACTTGAATATATTAAGCAAGGGGGTGTCATGGAAATCTCTAGTGATTTTTGGCTCGGTTGCTTTTTAATCTTTTCAAAAATCCATCAATGAAATTATTATTTGGTTGGATACAGATTAAAATTGTTTGATTTTTTAAATTAGAATTCTTATAAGAAATACAAATAATTATTTTTTTGTATATACGTTACCTAGTGAGCACTACAAAATATGTTTCAGGAAAAACGTGACAGCTCGAAAAATCTGTAGCACAAACAAACCAAACCAATAGAGATCCTAGAAATATTAGCAGATTTACCTCTTAAATTCGCGATAAATGTCATCGACGGACCGTAGTTTCTTAAGAATTTAAGTTTAAAAAATCGTCGAGAACCATAGCCGAACGCCAAGTTTAAGAATGTAAATTATTAAGAAATCGCGGTCCATTGATTATCATTTTTTCACGAATTTCAGGGGTGAGTCTCCTAAATTAAGGTATTACCAAAATGTTGGACTGGTAAAGAAAGTTTTGCTTCTAGTAAGTAGCAATCCACCTAATAGGTGGATTGGTTATCAATTACAACATGGGAAGTTTTTGATTTTTAAATTATTAAAATATGTAGTATATTTAAATTTAATTTAATTGCCCAATTTGACAATTCTTATTACGCACCCATACATTCACAAAAGACCGTTTTCCTTAACAGACCGAGCAAAGTAGTCCGTAGAAACCGAAACCGAAAGAACCCTAAAAATCAAGGTTTTGCTCTGAGCGTAACAGCTGTTAAGCAAAACCTTTTGAATGTGTTAGCTCACTCCTAGTTCCCATAGGGTTTGTAAATGACGCTCCCTACTACCTGATACATACTTCTCCCCGAACACAATATTCTTTTTACTCTACGAGTAACGGGTATAAAAACAAGAAAGGAAGCTAACTTCGGCCAACCGAAGTTTATATACCCTTGCAGATCATTCCAATTCAATTTGAAATTACAAAAATGTTAAATTTAGATCTGCAAACAACAACGAACAAAATTATAGCAGCTTACGTATTATATTGACATTAATTGATCGATCCTTCCTATGGCAGCTATATAATATATTCTACCGATTTATGTTAAAATTAATTCGAAATTCTTAAATAATAAAATAAATTTATATTCCAGAGTAGAAGAGAATACAATAAATTAACAAAGCTATAATTTTGTTTCTATTAATTTCCCCTTAGTTTTCCGATCGTTCCTATGGGAGCTGTATGATATAGTTGTCCGATTTTTCTAAAATTTTATTCGAAATTCGGGACAGTACAAAATTATATTCCCAAGATTAGAAGGTAATATGTCAAAAAACACCGAAGATATCATTTTTTTTCTATTATTTTTCCGATTATTCCTATGGGAGCTATAAGATATAGTTGTCCGATCCGGCCGGTTCCGACTTATATACTACCTGCAATAGAAAGACAACTTTTGGTAAAGTTTCATCTCGATAGCTTTAAAACTGAGGGACTAGTTTGCGTAGAAACGGACACACAGACGGACAAACGGACAGACGGACATGTCTAGATCGACACGTCTCGTCATGCTGATCAAGAATATATATACTATATGGGGTCGGAAACGTCTCTTTCACTGCGTTGCAAACTTCTGACTGAAATCATTATACCCTCTGCAAGGGTATAAAAAGTATAAAATACCGTAAATTTTTACTGCCGTTAAGTTACTTCATTTCATAGTGAATTGATTTTTGATCCATGTAGCTATAGCTTATTGAAGCTGAATGTGTCTTCGCCAACTTAAAATATGTAGTATTAAAGGATACTGTCAGCTATCCTTAAATTACTAACAAAGAAAGCCTTGTTTCCCTTCAGTTTAAAGCCCCCAGAATGTTTTCCCGTTTTTCCCCTCTTCCTTTTTCGAGCATCTTAATTGAGTTACCAAAGTATCTTATCGTCGTAAATGCACTCCGAACTCCACGCCCAAAACTACCTCACCTCTTTGGGACAAGAAAGGCGCACTTTAATGGGGCATCGAACGCTTGAGCCGCTTAAAAAAGGGAAGAATGGAAATTTCGAGTGCGGAGTCCGAAAATAAACAGAAAATGGAAAAAACTCATTCATACATATTGTACGCACTCATGCTGGCAATAAATAATGCGAATGCTCCGTTCCTTGAGCCGAGGCAAATCATAAAAATTGCTGTCCTCCGCCGTGAAGCTCTTTTTCGTCCTGATCCTCGGACTCTTTTCGCCCGCTTCGGTTGCCAGGAACCGTAACTGGTCAGACGCTTTATTTTCGGTGTATAATTAATAGATTTTCTGTTCACCTGACATTTTCTGTGCTTGCTTCGAGTGCGGCTTAAAGCGGGGCCAATAATGGAATTCACTTTAAGTTTCGTCCGCGCGAGGAAAGCAAAAGTTTCCCGAGCGTTTCGTGGAAACTTGTTGAGACGCTCTACTTCGAAGGCATTGATGAAGGCTTATAAGAAGTTGCCCCCTGTATTTGTTTGCGTCTGAGTGCGGTGTAGATTACGCCTTAAAGTTGCCAATTAAAAGTTTTCCTCAATCTGAATGGATGAATGGGGTCTTGGAATATCGCTGAGGGGGCAGAGAGATTGGCCAGGCTTCGTTCTGACTCACCGATTATTTTCAGTGTCTGATGGCGATTTTTAAGTTTTTAATTAATCCCTAAAATCAATTAAATTTGGGCAAGGAATTCTTAAAGCAGTGAGCTACAGTAAAGGATATGTTTTCAGTTGCGCGTTAACCTAAAGCAGGCCGGTTCAAAAGAGGGACACTTTTATTGTTGCTTTAAATAGGTGGATTGCTTCCTCATTATTTCTAAAGATTTTTAAGAGCGCGTTTTTTTACTCGTAAAGTAAAATGGTATATTGGATTCGTGCAAAAGCATGTAACAGGTAGAATGAAGCGTTTCCGACCATATAAAGTATATACGTGGGTGTCACAGAAATCTAATCCAACCCGATTTCCCCAGAAAAGCAAATCTCGGTGTCACAGACGTCTTATTTGACGGTTTCTAAATCCCTAGTTTTTTCCCAGACGTTTTGATAAAATAAACCAACTTACAAATGCTTGACAAGAATTAAACTTTATTTGAGACAACACTAATGAAATCTACGAACTATTTGCATACTACAATTTTTTTTATTTACTTAGGGTTATATCTAAAAATAATAATTTTATAAACCGTGTGGAAAAAATTAGGTAAAATTAAAACGTCCGGAAACCTCCCGACCTGACAGAGTTACCAAACTGCTCAAACTTTAAAAAACCATTTTTCGGAGTAGTTATCGAAATGTTGTGTTAATGAATTATTTATAAAACGGTATTTAGTATTGTAGTTAAAAATAAAACTTATAACTGGTAAAAATTTCATGTTAAAATAAGTTTTAGTTATTAAGAAATTAATAAAATCATGCCGCATTGTCGTGAAAATTGTGTTTTTTACCGGATAAGAAGTCGGCTGTGGAGAAGATGAAGACATTTAAGTAAAAGTGTACAATTTTTGTTTATTATTATTTTAAAACTAATAAACGTTGCCAATTTCTAGGGGTAAACATAGGTCACCAAAGCAAGACGAGATATTGCTGCGATTCATTCGCGAAAATGTGGACATCGCCAAAGGGTATACAAAGGGCGACCGCGTTTTGGTGGACACTGTTTTGGAGGAGCTGGCCCGGGAGTTGAATGCCCATGGACCACCATGTAAAACCGCTCGTAAGGATTTTCCTCTGCAGCCTAGCCTCTCGAAGTTTTTTTCTTCGCAAGAACTCTAGAGCAAGAATTCGGGCAGGTGGCATTTTAGTTTGTCTTGAAATTCTTCCCAAAATTACAAATGTAAATAAACCTTAAGCCTAGTACTTAGTTTGGCTAAGAGTTTCACTAGTCGAAAAATTTTATTATTTGTAGTGTGACCGAAGTTTATAGAGTTCACCCGCACAGAGCAATGAAATCAATTGGCGACAATTTTAAAATATTTCAAAATGTTGAACATCTAGGTCGCAAAGCTTTAAATTTGCTTAAAATTTCCTTCCATTTTTAATTTGTTTTTGCCACACCGCTTCTATATAAACACAGCCAAAGATCAAATCTGGCATTCTTTGAATATCTTTCATCGATATTCATCCGCAAAATCATGTATTTTTTTGGTATTTCTTTACGATATTCTTAGCTCAACTGAGTACTGCGGAGGAAAAAAGTCCCGGCTAAAAACCGTAGCTAACTATTTGCCTCTCGCTTACTCCAATGGTTAGCCAGCAGTTTTCGTCGTAATGAGTACTAGGCTGTATTAAAAAATGGTAAAAATAAGTCAAATAAAATTCGATAATTATTCAAAATTCAATATTTAGTGTATGTATCCATCCGTGGTAGGTTTTCGGGAAATGATCCGAAAACAGGAAATCTTTCGGATTTCTGTGACACCTAGTGCAGCGTGCCGAAAAAGTGAATTTTAAAAAGTGTATTTAATCATGTGTGTAATCATTTTTCGTCACAATTGTTGATATCAGAACTTTAATATGTTGAATGTGCGGTCGTCACTAGATTTTTACCTCGTTAAGAGGTGTTTTTATTTGATATCAGAACTTTTTGTTTTCAACATGAGTCATATAAAATATATCTACTATAGTAGAGAGAGAATTATGACGTTCTGAAATTGAGTTTTTGTATTCTCAATTTCAGGATGTACTGATTTTGAGTACAAATTTTGGGAAAAAACTTATATTGAGTAAAAATTGTACTCACTTTAAGAAAAAAAACTTGAACTGAGCAGAAAAATCTTAATTTTAGGAAACAAATTCCTTAACTTCCAATTTGAGTACAAATATTTCCATAATGAGTATAACACTACTCACAGAAACCTCTTTAAAATGCTGATCTAGGGAGTAAATGACTCTTGCCATCAAATATTTGATAGCTAATGTCGTCCGGGTCGTGAGTTCAATTCCCATGCCGGTAAACACATACATTTTTTTTTTGTTTTTCGACGTTTTTTTTTTATTTAAAATAATTGTATTATGGTATAATCAATCCAATTCCATTTAATGTTTAAAATCCAATTGATTGCAAGCATTACAATTTAAATCTTATACGCGGTTTGGACATTGCTGAACGTGATGCTTGTTTGGCTCAGCCGGTTGGTGCGCGCGTGCGCGAACACAAGGGTCTCGAGTTCGAGTGACGGAGAAGGCGACTTGGGTCGAACAAAAAGTAAGTTTATAACAGTTATTAACAGTTATTATTCACATAATTATAAAACAATTGTCATTTAAGGTATAGCCCAGAATAAAGAAAGGAAGTTCTTCTTTTTGAGAATATTTGTCTCAATTTGAGAATATTTTTCTCAATTTGAGAAATTTTTTTTTCTCAGTTTGAGAAAAGGCAATACTCATTTTTAAAAGACCAGCCAAATATTTTCCTAAGATGAGTGCATTTTTTACTCAATTTGAGTAAAAATGTACTTAATAATAAGAAAATGTACTTAATTTAAGTAAAAAATTTTTGAAAAATTTTTACTGATAGTTAGTATTTTGTACTCAGAATGAGTATATATGTTCATGCTTAATTTCCAAGAAGAAAAATACTCAGTTTGAGTACAAATTACTTAAATAATTCTCTCTGTGTACTCTTTTCTTTATACTTTTGCTGCCATATGGTTTAATATTAACGTTTTCACCTCGCTAAACTAGCGGTTTTTTTTTAAATTCGTAAAACGAAAGACTCCTTTGTGGAACGGCTTAAAACAATTTTAACGATTCCTTGACCCTAAAATACAGTTTGGATTCGCACATACGAAATGCAATACTTAGGCAGCGTTAGTTGTTTTGGGCTGGCAAAAATGGCTATTTTCGTTTCTGAATAACTTTTAAATATGAATTTACAGTAATGTGTTATATACAAAAATTTAAGGAATCTCAAAGGAATCTTCTTGAGATTCCTTAAATTGTTGTTTAAAGTTTTAAAGAAAATCGTTAGAGCCGTTTTTTTTTAAATAAAAAAAATCTAAAAATAAAGTTAAAAAAACTTTCAGCGAATTTAAATTAAATATGAAAGTTAGACTTGTACCTTGAAAATGTCTAATAAGAATTTGTTCTCCTCAAATTGGTTTTTGGGCATTCAAGTAAGCATAAAGTGTTTTCCATACTAATCTAAAACGGGTTGCACTTTTCATCGCTCAATTACATCCAAACGCGCATTTTTAAGAGAAAATGTGTTATATACTAAAAGTTGAGGAATCTCAAGGGCTATATAGTTTTAAATTTAAAAAGAAATCTTTAGAGCCGTTTTGCCGAAAATAGCTAAAAAGTGATTTTAAAAAACAAATTTTAGGCATAAATTTTAAACTATTGCATTTAGCGCGATTAGCATATTAAATTACATTTTTAACAAGGTATAGCACGAGTCTGTAGCTTTAGTCGTTTAGAAACTATTAGCCGTCAAAATCTAGCTTTTTTTTAATGATTACGCGTCAAACTAGCGGGTTTTTCCAAAAGTCGTAGAACAAACGTTTTTCATATCCTATTGCGTCGGATTTTCTGATATGACCCTCATATTAAGCGCATTTTCAGTAAAAATACAACGAGCATTGTGCGAGGTGCCAATTATTCCCACTGTCCCCAAAAGATCCAAATTTCTAAATTTTCACTTTTACACTTTCACCGCTTTCTCCCCCAAACCAATTGATTTTCTTGAGGTCTTGGTATGCAATCCTTTTAGTTTTTGCAATACCTTTAAATTGGTGTATCACTCGGTAGAATCGGACCATTACAGCAGATTTTCAATTCTGCGGCTATATAATAGTAGTCGCCTTCGCACACTCTCCTTGTGCGCTTCGTCACTACATGGACTGCCGTCCATAGTGATATCTCTTCTTGATCAGGATCTCTAGCAGAGTCGACCCAGCCATGTCTGTCCGCCGTCTGTCCGTTCGTGGGAACGCTGAGATCCCGAAAAGTGTAAGAGCTATTGAGTTGGGACTTGCAGCGCAAGTTTATCATGCACATGAGCATTCGACTAAAGCATTCTCTCTTGTTATATTTGATTAAAGGGATCACTAGGAAGTAACGTTTAACGAATATTAAATGTATCGCTAGTAAGGCAAATTATCATCTTCTTTTTTTTGTTCTTGGCCTTCTTATGCCTATAATATGTATTATTCACCCCTTGGTGGAATGTCCGATTCATTTTTAATGATTTAATATATATGGGTAAAAACAATTACATGTAAGACTAGAATGTTACCAGAAAGTACCTATTTTTCGTCACTGCACCATTTTGCGGCCTTTTTTCGCTACCGTAACTCTTTTCCTGTAGGGTTGCATGTCTATTATATACACTTTATATCTTGTCATGCCATCTCCCGAACCTTGAGTTACTATCTTGGGAAAGGCAGTTGCAAGACGCCGCTGCAGGTGCCATGTGGAAACCACTCCCACAGCACAAGGAAACCTTAAACATTATCTATACATATTAATTTATGTATTTTTTTTACTTTTGGGACAGAGGGAAGTAAAAGTCGCAATTTTATTGGCCATATTTTTGCTGTTGCTTGGTGCCTAACAATTAAACCATTTACAGTTTATAACCATGGCATGCCATTAAATAGAATTAAGACATACCCCTCGCCGAAGTTTCTCCACACTTTTGTCCCGCTTTTCCACCGCCTTTCCCCGCTTCCATCCCCCCTTTTCCATCGCTTTTCCTGAGTCAGTCAAGCGCAGTGCCAAAAACTGAAGTACCAATTCAAGAGAGCTCCGCCATAAATCGCTTATCACGCGACATTAAAACAACAACGGAGGCAAAAACAACACGAATACAATGTTGCTGAGTGACTTTGGTCGTTGTTTGGTTGCTTACTGCCCGCAGCAAATGCCAAAAATTGCCGCAAACAAAAACAATACAGCAAAATGCCAGCAAACCGAGAAAAAAAAGAATGAAATTGTAACGGCCAGAGGGAGTTTTAATGTACTGGCGAAGGGGGAAAAACCTTGAAAAATGGCAACAGCAGATTAAGCGCATAAAAATGGAACTCTTACAGCGTGGAAAAGCGGTAGAAAGTGGAACGGAGGGATGCTGGGGAAAATTGGATTTGGGGTCCACGTCCGGGAGCCGAAATAAAAATTAAGACGTCATCAAAATGCAATTAAAAAAGTAGGTAAAAATGAAAATAGCCGCAGATTTATTTAAGCCCAAAAGCCATTAAACGGAATGAACCGGATCCTGTGAGGAGGATCCAGTTGCCCGGCAGATGTTTTGCTCTTGTCTAGGAACAATAACAGCAAATAGATTTATTGTTGATGGCATTATTAAATTTTCTTCCCTTTTTTCGCTCGCTCGCTCGTTGTTTTCGCTGTCATAATAAAAAGACCAAAGATGATAAGGATGGGGGACTGGTAGGTATGTATATATATAAATATTTTTCAGAGGTGGAAAAGCCCTGGGTGTTCTGGCATATTGGACACTAAGGTGGCTAACGATGAGCGGCGGTGGCAACAACCATCGCGATGTCAAACCCCACGACAACATCGCGCCCCAGGGCAAGCCACTCAACTGGGCTCTTAAAAGGACCAGAAAATAAAAAAATAAGTTACGCAAAAAAAATAAAAGAGATGCGGAACATTGAAAAAATATGAACAGGAAAAATGGGGACTCTTCCGACATCGGGGTGGCCTTGAATATTATCAACCTGAGGCGGATTGCCCTACAATTAAGTTCTCAGAATTCAAGGGTCGTGTTTGTGTGCCTATTAAAAATTGATTCAAGTCTCTGCTATTAACAGTGAATTATCTAATAACATATGATTTATAATTACACAAGTTTGAGGAAAAAAGTTCAAAGACACTAGGTCATTAAATTAAAGCCAGCCTTTTCCAAAAATATTTAAATGAGATTTCTTTCAAATGCTTAACAAAAAACTTTTTAGTATTTGAGAAAAAAAATTCAAAGGCACTAGCTATTTAAATAAAAGCAAGCCTTTTCAAAAAAGAATAAAAAAGATTTATTTTAAATGTGTTTTAGTACTTGTGTCCTTTAAACTTATATTTACTTCTTAAGAATAATCTTTAAAAAACATGCGACCGACATTCGAAAATTAAAATGTATTCGTTGCAGGTGCAAAACTTCCTTTCATCTTTTAAATCAAATGCATATAAAGCTATATACAAATACGGGGATTCCCCATAGAATCCTGACTTCATTCAAATCAAGGACGAATCACGAACCCAAAAAAAGGCGAGGTGAGGACTGAACCAAATCCCCGCTTGTCATTATCAAAGAGCATATAACAGACAAGATAGGAGCCCGAAAGGACGAAAGACAGTAGACAGGCGACAGTAGCGACAATGGCAAAGCCCGATAAGGACCCTCTCACACACACGCACACTGGCAGTCCAAATCCTGAGCAAATCCCAAAGAGAATCTGTTGCAATCACGTCCATCCATAGAGAAAAAAGAATGGAAAAAATCCACAGGTTTATAAGAAAACCAATTCCTCAGCTCATACACCCGTTATCTGAATTCTTATTATTACGTTAAAGCCAAAAAGTAATATTTAAACGGGGGAAAAAAGAATAAAAACAAATTAGTGCACCAAAAAAGTTAAACGAAAATTCAAAATAAAATAAGGCACGAGAAAATGTTGTACTCATTTGATCAGAAGCGAATCTCGACTCTCGTACTCTCTATTACCCCAGAGACATAACTGTAATTACAAGAATACACAACTGCTCCCTTGCTGCGGGTGTGTGTGAGTGTGTTCCTGGCATATCCTTGCGTCTGGCTCGGCGGAAATGCCGCGAGCGGTTAGCTGAATCGCAGCAAAGGGAAAACGAAAATCCAACGGAAAATCATGAAAATAAAAATAAATTAAAAAACGAAGCATGAAATAAGGAAATTTATCAGCAGCACAAAACTGAAGCCAAAAGCCAGACGCAGCAGAAATGCACCCGGAGATGGGCCGGGGACGATGGGCGCTGGGAGTGGCTGAGGCTTAGGGACAAGAAAAAGGGGGCGGGGCCAAGCTGCCAGGTGAGCACAATTTAATTTCTCAAGTCGGTCTCCTGTACTCTCGCTCCCTCTAATCAAAAGGATTTTTATCGCCTTGGCAACCTCACCCTAAACCACCACCCACCCGCCTATAAATCCGCCAATCCCCCCACCCCAGTGTGCCCTGCCATCTTTGACAGCTTCAGCTTTTTATGCAGTGCTTGATAAAGAGGAGAAAACAAAATCTAAGTAAGACTGACGCGACTGAGAGTGATTGACTACGAAATACCCCGAAAAAATCTTAAATTGAACTTTAACCGTAGGTAACTTTTTAGATTTCAGTGGGGTGATGATGCTAATGAACACGGCGATGAGCCCCATCGATGATTGTTATCCGTCAAACTGTCAACGGTTGTCAGACCTGTTACCTTTCATGACCTGCATTTACCACACCGTAGGAGTATTATGTCCCTAAGCGATTATCTCATATATGGATTTAAGGACGGTTATTGGATGAATAAGCTTTAAAATTAATAAAATAAAATTAATAAAAATATTCAATTAATCAAGTCTCTAAAATTTGAATAAGGAAAATCCCTTCCTTAGCAGGTAAATTTTAGTTTCAATTCTGTTGGTAACTAAATCGTTTCAAAAAATTCGGATTTTAGAACCCTGAAACTTATGAAACTATACATATTGCTGCAAGTTTGCGTGGCATTTATTCAGTACTCCAGTACAAATGATAAGCTTAGCCTGGATATACCTCGACACCTGGCGAATCTTGCAGGGTATCCGCCACGTTGACAGCAGCAAAAGCCCTTTTGACAAGGACACGGCAGCAGGCTGGCAGCCTATGGACTCGGTCCTGCCGCCCTGCAACTTGCATGTGGCACGCCAAAAACCAAAAAAAAAATATAAAAAAAATAGTAAGAAAACGCAAAATACAAAAAAATGAAAAAATAGAATAGGAAGGCGGCGGTAAAACCACGACAAAACAGGACTGGCTGGTCTGGCCGGAGCTGGCACCTCAACTGACTGAAGACGGAAGACTGAAGTGTGTGTCACAAACATGACAAGCAACGTCGACGTCAAGCTGGCAACTGCCAACTGCTGCCAGCAGCTGCCAGTTTCCATTGCCAGGTTCCACTACCTCGACCACCTTAGCCTTAGCCCAATCCTCCTCCGCATCTTCGTCCCCGTCCTCAGCCAGTTCCAGTTGCAGCAGCAGACCAACTGAGTAAATCATTGGACCAAGCCATGCGTAAAAAGGCGGTTCTTAATTTTCCGTTTCATACTCTGACGTAGGATATTTACAATTTTGTTCTCAATATTGTCACGCCCGCAGGACTAGAATAAATAAACTTTCTTTATATCAGATAGGTGGTGTCGATCTAAAAATCTGCTAAAAATATACTAAATAAATACTAGTTCTGTGTTTTGACCTTCAAATATATATAATCTACATTTTATGATCAATGTATCTTAGTTTTATTTTAAACAAAACGAAATGTGTTACATAGTAAAAATATAATTCTTACAAAATTGTTTATATACAAATTAAAATTAAATAAATAAAGCATTTTTTTATATAGAAAAAGTATAATTGGTTCTTTTTTTTAAGTAATGTTATATTTATAAAGAAGTCTATGTCCTATAAGCAATTATACTTATTTAACTTCTGAAAAATTAAAATCATTAAAAATTCTTTGTCATCGTGTTCTTACTCAAATATTTGATGTATTTAAAATGTTTATACTTTCAACACTAAATTAGTAGTATAAGCCGTTTTGGGCTTTAAACTCAAAAATTGTTTTAATGGATGATCTAAGTGCGGACATTTTGTAACATTAAACGAAATAATAAGCCATTAACCCATACAAATAAAAATCATTTTTTAGAACGGCTCTAATTAATAATTGTAGAAGTGAAGTGATATACAAAAAAGTCGTATGGTTATCCCATCCATATGTAAAACGATTTCTTGAACGTCTTAAATATAACATTTAAGCCTGATTAAGCCAAGAGATATTAAATCATAATCCCGTAAATGCCCAAGGCCCCTACGGGTAATGGAAGCCGGAGTTGCCCTATCCCAGCCAGTGTTTCAGTTTTCCTCCTACTTTACACCACCAGTCAGGACAACTAATTAAATTAGGCAATTCCTTCGACTGCGAATGGGGACTTTGAGGTGAGGATGATGAAGAAAGGGGTGCTGAGGATGGGGCAGAAAACATAAATAAGCTGAGCCAAGTCAATGGCCCCCGCCCCGTGTTTTGACTTCCGCTTTCGTGCCGGAAACCATTTTGGCGTGAACTCATCCCCGCTCTACCCTTGCAGCAGCCACCTCCTTTTCTCATTTGCAGCGCCTTTCGTTTGAATTTTGCATTAGCCCAACCCCGCAGCCGCTCCTCGAGCGGAGCGCTAAGTGCAGGCTCGTTTGAAATAAATATGCCGCAAAAGCAAACAAACAATCCGGTGGAGGGGGTGCAGGGGGAGGGGGAGGTGCCGACGACGCAGCGGCAATCGCAGTCGGAATCGGAATCAGAATCAGAGCCGGAGGATCCGGGAGAGAGGAACCGCAGAGCAAACAACGCGTTAGGCAAACCGCAGGCCAAACAGAGCAAGCGCTACACTGAAATAAAAGCAATCAGTTTACACTTCCAAAAAAAAAAGAAGGTATGTTGAAAACAAATGTGTACTTGCGTAAAAGTATTCATAAATAATACAAAAAAGGTTTACTGCTAAGGTTTACTTCTCTAGATTAAAAAACATTTATACAAAAAATAGTTGTATTAATTGTAAAAAATGAAAAATATTTAAAAAAAAGCAAATTTCTATGTAACTATGGGAAGTAGTGGTATTAATATTAAATTCTTAAAAGTAGTAAGGCAATTCGGTCTTGTTTAAAGGTCGGATTTGATTTAAACTAGTGAAAATGGTAACACATTTTATATTTGAGCTTGCAGCTAACGGGATGTCAAATGTTTGGAAAGAGATTTCACCTAAAATTCGGGGTTTAAAATAAATTATGCTAAGTTGCTTGTGAAATAACTATGCCTAATTTTTTAAAAATAAATCCCTTTTTTCTGATAACATTTTTATTTATTTCAGTGTCTGCATCAGGAATCATGAGTCGCCTCCAGTAAGCCATTGAATGGCTGCCTCTGATGGCCTCGCTTCCGCCCTCAATCCCGCACCGCCTACTCCTTTTCCCAGGACTTCTCCTTCTCATTGTCGTCGGCCAACATTTGCAATTCAATTGGTAAAGCGCCACCTTTTGGCCTGCCCCGGAAATCGCTTACTATGCCGGCGAGAGCAAGAAAGGTTTACCAATACCATAGACCCCATCACACCGCCTCAGACCCCTCCCCATTTTGACTCACAATGTCGCGAGCTCCTCGCAATTGCACAATAAAATGGCAACATTGTGGCCAAGCGAAGGGAACTAATATCGCATATAAATATATATATGTATATATGTTTATATTCTAAGTGGTTAGCGGTCCGGGGGTCAGGGCTTACAGGGTGTGTGGGGGCATTATGCACTTAGCGGACATCATCAGGCTGCCAATGGAGATGGCCTTGATGCGATAGTCAAGACAAGGTACAACCATTTTGGCAATACAAAACTAAAATTCACTATATTTAAGTTCGAAAACTAATTCTCATTACTTAGTCTTAAAACATAAAAATTTAACACATTTAAAAGAAAAATCTTCTAATAATAAGGGAGCGTTCAAACTTATAATTATTAACGTACTCACACACAAACAAATTTGATAGGCAAAATTAACCCTTTCGCATAGTTACGTAACCGTAGAATATTGTTTACTATTGTTGCGAACAAAATACGTATATTTTGTTCTTGCTTTGTTCTACTACAATATAGTCAGTGTACTTTGTTGTTGTGTGACTAACTATTTTATAGGTAGAATTTACAATTTTACAATAGGTAGAATTTACAATTTTACAATAGGTAGAATTTACAAATGCTATTGGGGACTGCTTGGCTATTATATTGGTTCATTTTACCGATGGATTTTTTTGTGTTCATCACGAGTATCAGGGAGAAGTTTAAATTTTGTATATAACAAAACCGAAAATGTTATTAAATTTTTATAGCAGCCCTAAATTGTAAAAAAAAAATATATTTATACCCTTGCAGAGGGTATAATGATTTCAGTCAGAGACTAGTTTGCGTAGAAACGGACAGACAGACGGACGGAGAGACGGACATGGCTAGATCGACTCGTCTAATCATGCTGATCAAGAATATATATGTGGGGTCGAAAACGTCTCCTTCTCTGCGTTGCAAACTTCTGACTGAAATCATAACACCCTCTGAAGGGTATAAAAATTTTATTACAAAGATAAAAGTATTAAATAGTCTCCAAATGTGCAAATGTCTCCAAAAAGCCTGGAACCAATTCATTGCTGTTTGCACAACAATCGCTCACGCACTCATCGCTAATGGTCCATCATTACGGCAATCAGCTGCTGGGCAAAAATGCAAGTCAATTAAGTATCAAATGGTTCGGCTTGGGGCTCTCAGAAGGCCATCAGTGCAAACAATCGCAGCGGAAAAGCATTTCGAGTATCTTCTGCATAAATCGAGAGCAAATTGAGCCAATTCTGTATAAATACTACGCACTAACGAGATGAAAGATGAGCACGGACGAAAACGAGATGGCTGCGGCGAAAGGGGGCACATTACCAGCAAAAGTGCCATAAAAATGTGTATTAAAATGGGTAAAAACATTTATTTGCATAAAGTCAACCAGTCGGAGTTGCTTTGGCCGGGAATGAGACAGCAATTGACTGGGAGCGAGATGAAAGTGGGTTGCGGAAAACTATTTCAAGTGGCAAAAGTTTTAGCTGCGTACACTTTTAGCCCGGCTCTGAGCCCTCGAGTATGCACTTGAGTCACGCATAAGTTGCAAGCAGGCAGGTCGAAGAAATGCGGGGTGGTTTGCAGAGTTAAGATCTCCGGCTGAACCGAACTGAGCTGAGTAAATTGCAAGTTAAGCCAAAAGGACACCCACACACACACACACAAACAAATACGCACAACACAAACACCATGGCAGGATGTCAGGAATGCAGGACGAGCGATTTTTAATCAAATGACATTAATACGACAAGGAAACAGCACTGCACTCTATGTTCTTACCCGCTTTGGTTCGATTGGAATTCTGTTGAATCAAGACTTGGAAAGTATTGAATTTCAAGATTTAAAAAATGTTTATTCATTTAATATTAGATGCAGCTGGAAATTCGTTCTCCCAAAACTCTTAAAACTTACCTTAATGTAAAAACATGAATGTAAAGTTCTTAAAAACCTGTGAGATTTGCATAATATTTAGTTTAATATTTTATTTACTAAACCACAAGTTTTACAAACAAATAACTAGTTTCATAAAATTGGTCAGTTCCTGCTTATGCTCTGGACGCTTTCAGTCTAACAATAATTTATGAAATTAAGCATAGAAATAATAATTGCCTTAAATATCTTTTGAAACTAGATGGGTAGACTAAACTTTATTAATTTAAGACTTTTATGGCTTTGCAGCCCTGGTTAATGTTGGTGAACGGAGTGCAAACTTCTAATGTTTTATATCATATCCGAACGGAGTCAAGGGAAGAAGTCAACTCAGATGCCAACCCAGTGCTTGGGCAAACTATTCATCTGGCAAGCCGAAAATGAAATGGCATTGCGGCAATGGCCGCAAAATGAAAATACACGCAATCAATTCTGTTTACCCCCGGAGCCCTCCGATACGTGTGTATCCTACGATGAACATATGTGGGAGATCAAGGGTTGGGGAATACTCAGTTAAAGAAAAAACCTGATTTTTAGAATGTGCATAAAAGTATATAAATAAGAATTCAACTAAACTTAAAAGAGCTATTAATCTAAATTGTTTTTATATTTTAGGAAACTTTTTGAACTATATCATAATTATTAAAATGGCAATTTTAATATTTGATTTGCTAAAACATTAAAGACTATTAAAATATTAAAAATATTTAGTTTCAGTGTACTTTCACTACAAGTCCAAGTAGTCGATGAGGTGGTTTTCGAAGGCCAACGGCGATTAACTCAAGTCAAACAGTGAGTGATTGTTTTGCAGGGCCAAGTCTGCTCCTGATTACGCCATTGCATTTGTTATCACAGACACGCAGACTGATGGACGAGGAGGAGGACGTGAATGGGTACGATGAGGAAGGAGTGAGGAACTGGGATCTGAAAGTGAGGGATAAAGAATCCCTCGCTGCGGTGGCAGCAGCAGCTACCCACGCAGAAACGCGTCAACATCGTTGAAAGGATTTCCGCGGCATTCGTACGGATAAAAATAAATTCAGAAATTGCTACCGTTTCGTTCTACCATCGACAAGGACAACTTTCCCTCAAGTGTCGATGCTGAAAGATGTTTCCATCTCTTCATCCTACCGCTACCCAATGTTACCCACCCACTTAATACCAACTCGTTGGCTTGCTCGACGATTCGATTTGCGTCGCTTTAACTTTACTCTCGATTGAGATTCCCTCTTTTATTTTTAGCCACACCAGAGAGTCGAGGCAACCAAATTGCTTTTGAAAAGCATTTTCCCCAGCTAATCCAGTCTATAAAAAGGCTTTAAGCCAATACTTACATCACCCGGAGGGGGTGGCTTCGTCTTCTTATATAATAGCCAACCATCCATCAAGGCATCATCCTAGAGCAAAACTAAAAACGAATAATTAACATCAATTAGTTGCCATGCGAAATGTTGTGTCAATCAAGCGAAAATCCAGTGCTGGTCTAATGACTTAATTTGCACCACGACAGAAGCCAAAAAACAGTGAGGGAATGGTTTAAAACTATTGATACCGTCATTCGAATGTAGGAACTTAATACTCATCATATTTTTTTTGTGTCGATAAGGTGTCTCAAAATAAGTAACTAAATAATTTGAATTATCTTTAACTTATATTTGGAAAATACATCGACTTCAACAAGTCCTATAAACTTTTGATACCAGACTTCTAAATAGCGCAAAACAAATGAAAACTCTGTGGACCATCTATTAGCGCTTGGACCTTTGTAATTATGACCCATGTATGGGTGTGTTCAGCGGAGAAAGCCGAAAGTTTGCTAAAGGGCTAAGAGCTAAGAGGTCGGAGTCCCCTGCATTTTCCACCTCCCAACTAACCGAAGATGTGTCTATGATAAATCGACTGGGGCGAGGCTATGCCATAATGAAGGGGTGGGCTCCGCATTTTGCTTTTCGGATTTCGAGTGTACTTTTACATTAATCATGGCATACTTATGAGCGTCGAGTGTAATTGAAAGCCATTGCAAAACTTACTCCGGCCCAGCTTCTTTTGCCTCCGCTAATGGCTCAACATTTTTGTTATGGATTTATGACACTTATTCTCGATACTTTTCCTGGCCCCCAGGATTTTAATTTGTTGCTCTATTGGTTTTGCGACGAGTGTTCGATTGCCTGGGCGTGAGAAGTGACAGATGAAGAAAACATAATTAAGACAGCAACTGGTCCTCGCCCACGATTCAGCGCAACTATACTGCGAATATATATGTATACGGACGGAATGCTTTGTGGTTTCATAATTAATGCCTATTTGCTGTGTTGAGTAACTAATGTTTGGATATCGTTTGATACAGCGAGAATTGTTTTGCAGAAATTATAATTATATTATAATTATGTCAAAATATTGAATTCGTAACCAATTTTTTGACTACAATGCAAAATTGAGTACACAAAAAAACACGTCGCGGTAAAATTGAGATGCTAATGGTAAATTTCTGGCATATCGTTTTTACGTCTAACTAATCTCCTTTCGAAAAAGGGAGAATGAAGAAATATATCCACCTAAGTTACGTGAGTGAGAGTGAGAAAAAAGCATTTAAAAGTAGAACTAGCCCACTTTGAACATGTCATTTACATTTCGAGCATATACATAAGTTACAATTGATTCTACACAACGTTAAGTCGATCAAAGTCTCACATCGATTTTTTGTGAGTAGGGTTTGAGCTAATAAGTTTTTTGGTGACTTTTAGAGATTATTTCCTTGGGCATACCTAGTTAAATTTCCAAGAAATTTCTTTATTTAGACGTATGGTCGTATTTTCGCGAAACCTTGCTTGCCGGCTTACCAATTAGCATGCTTAGGAACTTGCCAAAACCCACTTAGTTTGTTCAATCAGCTCAAAGCCGAACTCTGACTCATTAGGCCTGACACTAGGCATCAAAATACACTAATATTTACAAAACCAAGCCGCACAACGAAAAAGTCAAAAACGGTGAATCGGAGATATACGTTCAACAAATTTATTTCAGTTTCGGGTTTTAGGCCTTTTAGGCACACCTTTGATCATTTCTAGTTGGGCAAACTAAAATAAAAACCGCATTTCCATTAGATTTGCCCCCGTGTACAACTGTAATCGTGTGTGTGTGGTGGCGCGGCTTCTGTGGCCAGGACCTTTGATTGACAGGAACAAGTTGCATAATTGCGTGCCAGACATGCCGTATGCAATATTTACAGAGTTCTAAGCGACAATCTCTTTAAAATGGACCTTTCGTCCACGGTTTCGCCGAAGGCCCATTGCCTACTTAACGGCGCTTTAAAAGCTGCAGCTCAAAAGTGGGTGGAAATGAAAACTTTTTCAAATTGCAAAATACGCTCACAGTTAATAAAAGTTTATGCGTTGAATTCGTCCATAAACCTGCCCTCAACTTCAGATATAATGAAATTTTTCGCTATTCCCTATTAAGTAACAGGCGAACCTCTATAAGACGAATAGAAAATGTCAAGTAAACGAACATTTAAAGTATAAACTAATTTTTTATTAATTTAAAAAGAATTTATAGCTGTCTTTAAACACATAAAATTCAGAAATGTTCTTTATTTAACTTAATGTTCAATATGACGAAGGTAAGTTAAATAACTTTCTAAAACTAATTTAAATAACTTAAGTTTACAGTGCTCATAATTAGAACCCCTTACCATTTGTTATAGCTAAGACCAAACATAGTGAAATAGGTAAGGTTAAGTAAAATATTTCAAAGGTTTTCATCACCATAACAACCGAATTTGAATGCCCTCGATTATATTTTGGTTTGAGAGAAATATTTTTAAAGCAAAAACTTTTTGAAAGAAAGTGCGAAACTCTTCTTTCGTTTCCAATTTTCACTTAGTGATACTGGACTGTGGCAACATTTCCGTCCACATATATTTTTGAATACATATATTTATATGCCATTGCCAACATAATTTGCCAAAGCTTGTGCTACTTTTCCCCCAGCTTTCTGCGATTTTTCCTTTTTTCTGCTGCTCTCGCGTCGCCGTCTTCTGTTTAGCATAAAGGACAAAAGGCAACAACAAAGGGAGCGGCAAACTGTGAACAAGTCTAATATCTTTTTAAATCATAAGTTGGCTTATATACTCCCCGATGCCGGGATGCTAAAGCCAGACTCCAGAGGCGTGGGTTGCGGAGGGTCTTGAACTTCTTCTCTCGTCCGTTTTTGGCGTTTGAATAATTGTTTGACATTTTGAATAATTTAATTCGGCGACTGTTTTTAAGTGTTGCTCGAGTGGAAATGAAATTGAAAACGAGATTTAGTTAAAAACCATCCTGAGCCAACTGAAAGTAGCTGGCGCCGTTCAGGGCGAACTTCCCCGAAGGGTAGCAAGTTCAAGATTATAGCTCTGGGAATTCCGGGGGCGAGATGATGACTCCGGAGACAGAAACAGAGACGGACGATGACGCGCTTTTCATTTTCGTTTGTGTGCTGCAGGAAAAGCGATGACAAGCAGCACTGCGGATGGCGACGGCGAAAAGGGGGCGATGGCGTTCGTGTGGGCGTGGCGTGACTGGGCCAAACAAAATGCTCGCTAATCGAGCAATTAAACACGTTCCGTAATTGGCACTCAGGCCAAATGCGCTGCAGGAAACAGGTGCGTATTCAGGACAGGACATGAAGGATGAAAGCATTTGTCAGGAGCTGAAAATTTCAAATAGGAAAGAGCACCGTCATCCGGCAACATTGGAAGTTGTAATTAAAACTTGTTCTTTATTCACCGCGTTGTCACAGCAGCGGAAAGGAAATAATGGCACTCCCCAAAATCACACGAATGAGTAAAGTGTCTTGTACTTACACATTTAATAAAACACTTGGCAGCTTGTTACTTAAATCCTTTACAACACATTTAAACACAAAAATAATATATTAACTTAAAAAAAAAAATTTGGTCTATTAAGCTCCAAAAAAAGGGTAAAACCCAAATAATAATAAATAATTAATAGGGAAATACAATCAATAAACAATCAAGTAGAAATCAAGCCTTTTTTCCTTTTCCCCATTTGTTAATCCAAACACAGTCAAATTGGTCTGGTCAAATTCATTGGTACTGAACAGCGATTTGAGTAATTATTTGAAGTTCTTATGATTGCTGCACAATTTGCCACTATTTCCATTACCAGACAAATAAATAATTAGATCACTATTGATGGACTTTTAGTTTATGGTTTATGGTTTATGAAGGGGTATTTAATGTCCTTGACATTCACGACACACAATCGAAAATATTTATATTCAACAATAATAATTATTATAAATATTGGATACACCTAAACTTTTGTGTTAGCTTTATACAACTATTTAAAATTCTCGCTTTGCGCTCTTTGTGACGGCTTTTAATTGAGGAAAATTAAAAAATACGCGTTAAGCTGTTCCTTTAACTATTTTTAGTATTACTATAAATATATTTTTTTTGTTTTTCCTTACACATTCTTCTAGCTGAAATTGCCCGAAACTTGCGGACAAGAAATTCCAAGTCCGAATTCCCAACCCAGCACCTTGGCCAATCCATGGGTAAGCACATTAGTCTGGGCCAAAGCCAACGCCCGCCAATTAGCCATCGGGCCATTGCCACCTGCAACTGGATTCCGACAAAGGAAAACACAGAAGGGAAAAACTAAAACAGTTTAAGTGTCACTTTTATGGCATTGGCACAACTGAAGGGAACTGTGATAATTGCCACCTTTAAGGGCGGGCGAGTAGGGCCAATCTAGCCGGGCGCACAGTTCGGTATTAATATAAATAAAGCAGCCAGGGCTCACAGCCAAATGCTAACCAATTACGCAGCTAAGACTGAGGCTAAGGTGCTTATTAATTCGTTGCCGTTTTCAGCATTTTAATTTCTTAATTTGCCAGCCACCTTGGGCATGAGAACAAAGCAAAGCAGAAGCCAAGAAAACAACATATTTAGCCCGGCTCTTTCTTGTCCCGGGCCAATTGTGTGTGAGCCTTAAATGGATGTCCTGCCCCCCCGACCCGCCCAAATCCTGCGAGTCCCCCAATGTTTCTGGCTTCGCCATTTTCCAACTGTCGCACATTTGACTAATGCACAACAAAAGTGGAGTGTTACAGGATATGCATAATACATCGGGTACACTTGTAAGTGAGACAATAATAGAAAAGAAAAAGCGCTTCCTCGCACACACATACACACAGTCGTGGAAACGGAGCTAGGGCTGGAATAAAAAAGGAAGACGCAGAAGGAAAGCTGCAAAAAGGATGACAATACAAACTGGCGCCACTTGCCTTGCACGCAGCCGCTAGGCCAACAATTTTTTAGAAGGACGAAGACTAGAACGACGCTGACAGTATGCCGCACGTCTCCTGGCTCAGATAGAGAAGCATGGGTAGAAAAGAATACCGTACACATGGAAAAAGTAATCATTTGTATTTCTTAAATCTTCTGGTTTTCATAGTTTTTATTTTACGAAAGATTTTTCAAGATACACCTGCGCTTTGCACGCTGAATATATTTATATTTTTCGAAATAATTTTTATTCGATATTATAATTTTAAAATAAAGAGACTTTAGTAATTTAAATTTATTTTCTATCACTACTCTTTGGATTAAAAACAAAAAATTTTGGAAATACCATTTTTTTAAAACAATTCAAACTTTTCCATAACTGTTCAATCAGTTAACCATAAAATGGTAAAAGTTGAATGAAAAATATATACAAATAAAAAATAAAATATATAAATATACAAAAATACAAAAAGGTTTATATGGTTTATATTATTTCTTGCTTCCTTAGCTAACAGGTTGAAAGGTAAAAATTCGATTTTTAGAGACTGAAACTTGTGTGTGCAGTGTTCAGAAATCCGTCCAAGTCGAACGCGGGCAAAGAACAAAGGCAGAACCGTGGCAGCTTTAAGCCCGGGCAGACCTGACCTGACCTGGCTTTAACGGCGGCTCCGGCCCAGTCATCATCATCATCTTCTCCACGGCACGCACATCATTTTTTATGCAAAAGGCGCAAGTGGGGCGAGCTGGAAAGAGATGGACAAAAAGCCAGACTAGTAGAGATGGAGGGGGGCTACGTGGATGAGCTAACGGTGACCCATATCCGCAGGATGCACTCTTAACAAGCGCACTGCACATTGACCTTAGCCAACTGGCAAAGCTAATTAAACCCAATTTAGAATGATTCTAATATGGCTGAGAATATAAATAGATTTTTTAAATAATAAATTCGCAATTATCAAGTCAGTTTAACATCAGGAAATAATGCATGTGTGTTCTCAAAATATCGCCAGAAAGAAAAAACGATTTACCATCCAGTCCACTATCAGTATCACAATTAATATTAGCACTATCCGATGAGTAGAATCAGATAACTGTCATTTAACAAGTACAATTATGAAAATTTTTAAGATGATAAATTATTCTGTCGACCTAATTTAACAACATCTGAAAATAAACTTCATTTGACAACCAACTGAATTCGACAATCAGGTTAATGGCTTTCAAATACAGATTTCCAACTAATTTATGTATCCGAAACCAACTTTATGTACATGCCAATTTGCATCTGCTTGAATATAAATTGGTAAATAACGAGGTAGAACTTTTTTATTCGACTGCCCCCTCGGATTCATTCAATTCATCTTTCTTCATTATTTCGAATGGCTTGTTAATGGCTGGGTAAATGCATTACTCTATCTGCGATATAATGTGGAATGTCGTTTTTTCACATCGAACTGCATTTCTGCTCTTCTGTTCAAACGCAATAACTCTCGCCTGCCAGAAATATTTCGGAATTCTTTAATTGTCTGTGACAGAAAAGTTGATGTGCAGATTAGTGTTGGCAAATGCAGCACTTCAATCGAATTTGCGGTGCAACAATTCGTTCTTCATCGCTAACTCGATTGTGTGCGTAAAGTGAAGCTATAAATTAAATTTGGTACGAGTTATTTGACCTGACAGCTAAAAATAACATTTTAATGGGATTCAAGGTCAATCCAATTTTTTTTTAAAGAAATTTTATCATGTTGTTAGGTTAAATTAATTAAAATTTAAGGGGATTTAATGTTGTATCCATTAATGTTCATTACAATCTTTGACAATGTTGTTCAAATAATTTTAACTCTTGTTACAAATATCAAATTTTACATTTTAAAAAGTATTTTAAAGTATTTTAAAAAACTATTAAACACTTAAAATTTTTAAAAATACTACTAAAATAGTTCAGAATTTACTTACTGATAAGAAACCAAAACATCTATCATCAGTGATAGCAGGAGTTCTTATAATTTGTCGCAAAGAATACTTACATTGCGGGTACTTTAAATTTGCATGTAAACGGCTTTTGCCGTAATATCAACGGCAGCCGATCACATTAAGGAGTGTGTAAAAGGCACGTAATTCGATCGGAGGAATAAAATACAATAAAGCGCAGTCAAACTCGCCCTCCACCGTCGCTTCCTATTCTTACCTCAATCACAATCCCCGTTTAGTTGGGAGTCGTGGCTTTTGAGGCCTAAGCCCAAAAGGCGAAGCCAAGTACGGTAAATGTCTTTTGTCAGGAAGGAGCAATAGCAATGCAAAAGGTACGCCAAAGTTATGTGACTATAGCTACCCATTTTAGCAACTCCACCCTTTTCGTACTCCTCCCTGACCCACAACAGCGTTCACTTGTCAGGCAGGTAGACCCTGCAAAAATGCAAATATTTGTAAAATATATGCGTGTAAAAATTGTTGTGCTCCATTATCCTTTTAACTGGATATGTTGGGGACTGCACAAAACACTCACACACTGCTAGGCACTTGCTTAAATGTGTTTGTAGACCATGGGATACTCAGTAAACAGACTTAGTCATCCGTATAATATGGATTGACTGATTTTTCATATAGTTTAAACTTTAAAGATGTGCGACTTTGTATGAATTTATAATCACTTAAACCTATTTAAATGTTACTACTCTTTAGGTGGGAAATGCTCCAATTGTTTTTTAAATATGGAAGATTTACTATTCTTACAACTAGTAATAATAATTATAAACAATCTTCCAAATAACCTTTTTTGTAACATTTTTGTACTGTATTAAGTTTTTTTTTCAAATACCCAGGGTATAAATATACACACATGGAAAGCAAATACCAACAGCAGCAATAGCTAAGCAAGCAGATAACAACTTGAAGGGGCTTGCCAACCCCTAAACCACCCCTTTCGAAACTCCCAACCGCTTCGGTTGTTTGGTTTTTTGTGTTGTCAATGCGTGTGCAATTTGCTTGGGAAAAGGGGAAGAGCTGGGGCGGGGGAGACGACGAGCACAGGTTTGTTGGCTCCATCTAGTTAAAGTGGCTTGTCAAAGCAAACATCACAACAACGAATAATAATAAAACGAAAACGGCT
Organism: Drosophila mimetica; assembly: GCA_037075245.1. Taxonomy (NCBI): domain Eukaryota; kingdom Metazoa; phylum Arthropoda; class Insecta; order Diptera; family Drosophilidae; genus Drosophila; species Drosophila mimetica. The sequence continues at coordinate 26,420,674 of JBAMCH010000007.1, read as the reverse complement.
AAGAGGACCGAAAAAGAGGCAGTCAAATTATGGGACCCCCATCACCGAAGAACCTTTAAACGCTTTACTGCTTGTACGCATTTTGCCCTGATTTAAATGCTTATACCCGATAGGTTGGCCACTAGATTTCTGCCGCACGCGTAATCAATTGGAGTTATTGCATAATTTCGACATTTGATGGAGTACGAAAGTCATTTCGGTTTGATTTAATACATCCCCGCTACACACAGAAATTGAGCGATGGGCGGGGGAAGAGACAGTTATGCGCCTGGTCGCATAATGTGTCACATTTCATTTGTAACGCTCTGCCGACTGTGATCCGAAATACGACAATGTACCTTGGTGCCAGCGAAACTTACAATGTGATTGGTACAAAAAGATAAATATTTGGTAGTACTCTAGATTAGCGGACTCACCCCCGAATTTTGCGAAAAATTGTCCTCGATGGACCGCGATTTCTTAAGAATTTACGTGCAAAAAGAACTTGGCGGTCGGCCATAGTTCTCTTGTAATTGAATTGCAAAGTTTCCGCTTTTGCTATAAAAATCAAGGGTGCTTTTCTCATCATTTCTATAAAAATCGAGTTGGAAGCTTTTGACTGCTTGGATCATCAATTTTGTTCACCTAGTCACGAAGGCCAACAGCCAAAAAATTGAGCGTCTGTGGCGGGACCTAAAGGAGAGCATTCCGTACCATGGCCGAAAGAAAGAACATTTTAAAGGATATTTGGCGCGCTTCGCTTTTTTAGAGAAGCACAAGCCGCACACCGTGCGCCTCCATTTCTTTTTGCAGCAAGGGTGGTGTGGAAAAGTGTTCATTAAAATTATTTTAAACAAGAAAGGAAGCTAACTTCGGCCAACCGAAGTTTATTAATTTCCCTTTAGTTTTCCGATCGTTCCTATGGTAGCTATATGATATAGTCGTCCGATTTTAATAAAATTTAATAAGAAAATTTCCAAAGAATCGTTTTTGAGATATTGGACATATTTTTTCTACAGCTAGATTTCAATCAATTTTAAAAATTTTTAATAAATATTTATAAATTATTTTGAGTATGCAGATCTGAAGAGCTGTTTATCGCAAACAATTGAGGCCAATTATTGACAAATCGATTGAACAGTCTAGGAGATATGCATATTTTAGTAAAAGCACTCAAAGTCATCATAAGTCAGCAGTGGTACTAAAAATGCTTTTCAGTGGATGTCGCCTGCTTTCGCGAAATTTCTATTTCAATAAACGATCAAAATAGTGTTATTTTTTGTATTTACACTTGATTCAAACCCATTTAAAGAATTTAAGAAAAAAAAATGAAAGTTTTTGGTTTTTTCGTCAAAAATAAATTTTGATTTTTTAAATTCTTTAAAGGGGCTATCTTAAATATCTCCAAAACCATTCTTTGGAAAATTTTTTTATTTTGTTCATCGTCATCAGTGATTTAACAGTAATCCATAAATGGGGCCCAGCGTTTATATATTTTGGTTGTAAAATAAAGTTATTTGCTTTAGTTGGTACTATGTTTATATTTAAAACATATTTAATATAAAGAAAATATCAAAATAAAATAAAAAAAATATATTAAGAGCATCAATTTAAATTATATTTATGGGTCGTCACACTGTGCTCTATGTGACTGTGCATATGAATGCCATCGAGCTTTCGAAGTGAGGATTTCAAACCCAAACTCATCCAAGCCAGGCAACAATCCCACCGATTGCAGGAGCCACATCGGTGTCTCGTTTACTTACAACAAATGCAAGCTATACAGATATACATATACAGATACAGGGAAAGAGACACCAAAGTCGAGCAGTATATCATCATCATATATCGCATTGTACATTGTACGAACTACATGCGGCAGAAACATCGAAACGAACAGATGTATATGTTTGTGTGAGCAGGGATATATTTGCTCTATTGGAGCAGCATCAGTGTAGGTTTTTCATATATTCGTTTCTGGGGGGTTTCCCCGATGATTCCCGTTCGTCCATCCGTTTGACAGTAGTCAATCAGACGCTGCGATTGCCAGTCGTCGTCATAGTCGACATCGATGTCGCGAATGATTTATGAGTCGCTTGCTCCTGCTCCGACTTCCCTTTGTTGTTGATAAAATCGAACTGTCACACACTTGGCCCCATTGTCACTAAGAAATCTTAGTAATTTCTTTAACTGTCACGGCTTGAGATCTAAGCCGAGATCAGCTAAATATAAGTATATATTTCCGGAACGGCTCGGAAGAAATTACGAAGGGAAAAATTATTTTAGGCTGGCAGCTTTTGTCCTCTTGAAATAGATTTTAGATTTAATATAGAGCTATGTAGTATTGAGTTTCAAGGAAATTCGAAATATCGACTTATAAAATAAAAGGGACTACAAATGCCTATTTAGACTATGTCCACTATAATTCTTATTGAATAACGTATTTAAGTATTATTTGCAGTCATATTTACATCAAATGCTAATTCTATTATCCTCAAATTGTAAATACCACATTCAAAAGTACTTGTGGTGCAGTGAAGGATAAAATTTAAACAAATAATTGAAACCGCATGTTTTCCAATTAAGTTTCAAGTGCTTCAATGTAATTGCAAGCTCACTCTTTCTATCCCTCATCCTCCCTCGTCCTCATCACACCCACTCGCACCCACTCTTAGTACCTTTTTGGTGACCTTCTCCGAAAGGTAACCGCCGACTCATTTTGGTCAGAGGAAGCGCGTGCACTCGTCATATTAGCCATTCATTGAGTGCGTTTATAGCGCGCTATTGTACGCTTCCTCCACACACAAACACATATATATTCAGAACAAACACAAACGACACTCACACACATGGATAGGGAAAAGAACTTTTGCATTCAAAGGAAAAGGTCCTTTGGCAGATTTACTGATTGATAGCTATTAATTTATTTGTTGAGTTGCCCTGCCCAATGAAAGCCAGGAAAATTGCGGTATAGCGCTCTTTTGGGGCAGGAACTTGCCACAAAATAGTCGAATTAATAAAGATTTAGATATTGTGAGCATGAATTCATTGTTGGCCCGCCCCCTCTCGCGCCCACCAAGCACCGAATATGCTTTCATTGAATTCACTCACAATAGCTTAATGTGAAACAGCAGAAATCTGTTATGGCGTATCATAAGGAACAAGCATAATTGGAACATACTGTGTGGGGAATACTTGATATTTCCAGCTATTTCCAGCCATACTGCCCGATTGATTGCCTTATTACCAGAAAATGTACTTCAAATTCAATTCATTTTATAATTGAATCTTCATAAAACTAAGTTATACACTCATAAACATTTCTTCCTAAATTTTAGAAATCTCGCCTTTGAATCAAATAGCCTTTAAATTTAGAAAAAATATTTCTTGTTTTTAGGAAATTTGCCCTTAAATGTAGAAAGTCTTTTTTGATATAATATTTCAAGAATGAAGAAGAAAAATAATTCCCAAACAATTCTAGCTATGCTTGCATGGTAACTGCTGACCATGACAGTGATATCACTGCTGATAATTTCTTGGAGTATAAGCCCAAAATTTAAGAACAAGAATATTTTTTTCTTGTTTTAAAGGCGTCTTGTTCCTGAAACAAAGGCGGGGTCACCTTTGGCAAAAATTTAAGGAAGATTTTTTTAGATTTTTTATGAGTATATATATTTGCTAGAAAATTCAAATTAATTGAATTAAACAAAAACACCTCTTAACGAGGAAAAAACTAGTGATGATCGCACCTCCAACATCCAAAAGTTCTGATATCAACATTTGTGACGAAAGATGATTACACACATGATTTAATAAACTTTTTAAAATATATTTTTTCGGCACTCTGCAATGCCTATAAAGGGAAAAAGGCTAGACTAGTTAAAAAAAAAAAACACACACGAACATATTCTATTGCAGAGTGCATGTTACGGTTTCTCGAAATGTAGCCTTTTCTAGCGGTTTTTCCGCCGTTTTTTTAAAAAGTCGTAAAACAAAAGTTTTTTAAATGGACTGGCTTAAAACAATTTTATCGATTCCTTGACCCTAAAATACTGTTTGGATACGCACATACAAAATTCAATGCTTAGGCAGCGTTAGTTGTTTTGAGCTGGCAAAAGTGGCTATTTCCGTCCGTAAACGTGACTTTTTACAGTATTGTGTTATAGGCCAAAATTTAAGAAATCTCAAGGGCTATACAGTTTAAAACTTTAAATAAAAACGTTAAACCCGTTTTTGAGAAAAATAAAAAAAGCTAAAAATAAAGTTACAATAAAAATTGTTTTGTGCATAACTTTTTCACTATTGAATTTACACAAATTACAGTTAGCATTTATAGCATTTCAAAATACCTTTCAAACGAGATCCAGCATAAGTCTGTATCTTCAGTAGTTTAGAAGTTACGGCCTTCCGAATTTTAGCTATTTATAGCTGTTTTCCCGATAAACTAGCAGGTTTTTCTAAAAGTGGTAAAACTATAGTTTTTTATATCTACCTGATGAACATCATATCAAATTTTTAGGACTTTAAAACCATGTTTTGTAACACACAGACAAACTGACAAACAGAATTAAATTTTCATTTTGGGAAGAAGAAGAAAATCTTGTTTTCGGTATAACTTTTGAACGGAGCGTCAGATTTCTGATATGATCCCTCATATTAAGCGCATTTTCAGTAAGAGTACCACACACAAAAGAATTTACTTGGTAAAATTTACCAATAAAGATAGCTAAGTAACTATAAAAATAGTTACGTGTATTTTGTTTTTGCTTTGGGTATGTGTCTTTGCTTTTATGTGTGTATTTGTTGTTGTGAAAGTAACTATTTTTGACAATTTTGCTGGTTGGGGACTGTTTGACAATTATTACAGTTGATTTTACTAAGTTTTTTTTTTGTGTGCACGAGCACAGTGCGAGGGGCCAATTATCCCTAGCGGCCCCAACAGAACCAAATTTCTAAATTTTCACTTATACACTTTCAGCGCTCTCTCCCCCAAACCAATTGATTTTCTTGAGGTCTTGGTATTTAATCCTTTAAATTTAAGAAATACTTTTAATTTGGTGTATTACTCATTACGATCGGACGATCACAGCCAATTTCCATTTCTTCGTGTAGTCGCCTTCGCACACTATCTTTGTGCTGTTATAAGTTAAATATTTAATTGTTTTTAATAGAATAATCACATATGGTAATTAAAGACAACTAGTCTAATAATTTATCTTTTATAAATTGAAATTTCACTTCAAACAAGTATATCTATCAAGTTTTTAAGCCACCTCAATTAATTTCCTGTGAACTATATAAATGTAAGAAATTGCCAACTAATTATTAGGATCTAAAATGTACTAATCCCATTATTCACTTTAATTACGTAAATTTCAATCAACTGCTACCTAAACTAAAATTATAACATCGCTTGTAGGTAAACATTGCGTAATACTGCAGGAACTTAAGACACTGAAAATTAATAATGGAAACCAAAAGTCAACTAATCAAATTTATCACTTTAATCTGCAAAGGCCCACTCACTCCGATGGCCTTCCATCAGCAGTTTGAATATCCTTCGACTGGCTTAAAGCAACACCTTTAAAGCCCCATCAGCCCATCAGCATGATGAGGGCGAAAGTTGGCTAATTACGGCTTGGCATGTGGCTTATGACATTAAAATGTATGGCTAGGCGTCAGTGTGTTTTCAGGGGGCGTGGTCCGCGGTCCCACCGACCGCTCGCGCACAACCCGTTCGATGGGGAAAATGAAAAGTTCAAATTATTTCACGTGAAATTAAAAATCATATTCCGCCCGCCGGGCAGATTCAAACTTTTTCGCATAATGAAAATTTCTGTTGAAAAAGGAAAATGAAAGGAAATTCATAAATTTCAGAACTGATCAGAAAAATCAATTTGATGTGGGGTCGGGGCTAAAATTTCCAAAAAAGCCGCAACCAGTAAGAGAAAGGACCACCGAGGCCATTGTGACTTACGGTGAGGCGTGTTTTCCACGCTATTTGGGTTGGTCTCCCCGCTTCGAGGGCCCTTAAACTGATTCCCTCGGTCCATATAGCTGGGTGTGTGTGGGTGTGCACCTCTGTCTATGTGTGCAGTCATAGATAATCAAATTTGGCACTAATTCACAGCAGACACGCAAAGCATAAATAAACTGGCTGTAGTCTGTCTCCATCATCGCTTTTGTCGATTTTCCGTTCGTTTTTTAAGTTCTTGTTTTCCAACCGCAAATCAACATTGGCACAAAAAATATTTGCGACACTTTTTGAGGGCATGACATTTGAATACTCTTATTGGCATCGGAGCCACGTATTTATTTGGCGCTAAGCAAGCAAATCCAAATGATAAATCTGTAGTTTATTATACCTAATTAAACGGTTATAAACTGTAATAAATGATAAATAGAATATGAGAACAATAAAAGGTAGAATTAAATTAATAAGTCATTATCAAAATATTATATATAATGTATTATAAGTTCTATGCCATAATATTATATATGACATACTAAAAAAAGTTGTAAATAAAATAAATGTCATATATCCGTATGCTATACGTTTTATTGAAATTAGAGCGACTCTTTAAAATGACCTTTCAGCATAATCCAATATAAAGACATCACCGATGTCCCATTAAATTTGATAACGTTATCTCAGCCCTCCTTCTTTGTACATATTACCTCACCCTTCCCCTCCTTTCGGAAAGATTTTCCACCCACATCTTGCACAGCCATGTCGGAAAACCTCTGTCATCGCCCTCACTTCTGCATGCCGAAAATACAAATAAAGAAGTTGGCTAGAAAAAAACAATAGAGAAAACCACGGCGACAGCTAACTTCAACAGCACACCATCAGCGAACCGAGGCAAAACAAATTGAAAATGGGTGAACAAAGCCACGCAAATGTGAGTACGAAGGGGACGAAATAAAAATCGGTGCCATGTCTATGACTATGGCTCATTTAAAAGTGCATGCTAAAGTTGCCACCAGCCCGACAATGTGGCGTATGAGTAACATACTCCAAATAGAGGACGGAAAACTGCAGAATTATGCGCAAAAGCCAAAAGCATAACAATAATTTGCTGGCAGTGCAAAAAGACAAGGGGGTTTGGTCGTCGTTAGCCATACACGCTTTATTCAACCTCCCCCTTCCTTTAGGCCAGTCTGTCATTTTGGTTTATTGACTTTGGCGAATAGTTGTCGGCTCAGGTAATAACATCAATGCAGTTGCCATTTTTTTAGCCTCCACCCCCTTAACTATCCGCCCTTTTCACCCATTTCAACCACAGAAATTTATAATCCTTCGGAAACTTTTTTCTACGCTGCCCTGTCGATGGGCATTGCATTTTATTAGCGACTATTACACGTACCCAAAGGAAAAGCCGGGGAGCTGACGTAGAGCCGGCGACCGGCCACAACGGACCACATAAAGCCAAGAATTATTATAATGTGATTATTATTATGATTATGCGATCGTTATCGTAAACAATTTTCAATGCTCCGCATGTGCCTCGACTACAATTTTCCTCCTTCCCTCGCCATTTCCGCCTGCTTATGGAAATCCGCTTTGGCTTTTCGCTCTTTTTCAACGCTTTTCTTTCTTTCGGTTCGAAGGGACCTCGTTTATGACAAAAACATGAAAATGTAACTATCGGCCAGCGAAATTATCACATACTAAGTCAGCTACTTAGAACATTTTGTTCTATGCAGCAGTTCATAAAGCAAAATGCAAAATGAGCGAGGAAAAGTCACCATAATTTTCGTCGCAAACATAAGGAGAACGGGAACGCTATGTAAGGATGGCCAGGAAGAAACAAAGTATGCAAATGCAAATTAGATGAAAACAAGACAAAGAAATGCGGTTGGATAAGACTGAAAAAGTTATCTATCCGGTTTGGTGAGCATTAAGTCTGTAATGGATTGTCATGACTCGCCATTAAGTGGGGAGAATTTCTCACAACTTTAAATATAAATAACTTCAACGAATGATTTTTGAGTTATTCGTCACTTCTACATACACAAATCTACCTACTTGATCTTTATACCCTCTATAATGATTTCAGTCAGACGTTTCAATAAAGCTATCGGGATGAAACTTTCCGAAGTATTAAAAATACTTCGCGTCATCTTTATATGACAATATTATTTTTATCAAATTCCTTGATGTTTTATGTTCATAATTGCATCTGTGGAATTTGAATTAATTTCATATTTGGCTTATTAGGAATTATTTTGTGGTTGCACCTCAAAACCTGATAAATTCTACCCTTACAATTAATGCAAATCCGCCGCCATATGGCCTTGAGTTGTCACGTTATGGAAATAGTTAAGTATTTCGTTAGGACTTATTCTATACTTATCCGATAAGGTTCATGGTTCTTTTATAGGAAAGATAATTTTTCCTAATTAACGAAATAAGTATTTTGGTTCAGAATACCACATTATTTCATGTTAATAACGCAATTGTCCGTTATGTGTTTAATTTAAGACGATATGACCATGTATCACATTTAACTTATAAAATTCTTGACCTTAACTTGACCAACTGGATAGATTTTAGAACTTTGGTATACTTTCACAAGATCGTGACGACTCGAGAAGCGATTTACCTATATCGGAAGCTATTTCCAGCTACTTCCCAAAGAACAAATAATTACCTATGCCCTCGTACTTTAACGCTTTGTTCGAAGAGGCAGTTTTTTATTAACAGCATCCGTTTATGGAAAACTATTAGGAGCGCAACTAAATTAAATATATATACTAAATATATGGGCCGTTCTTTTACAAACCGAACAGATTTGGCCAAAAAAAAATTTCACATTTTTGATTTGCCTAAAACTTTTTTTACACGTACTATTCGGAAAATAAGTAAACACGTGTATCAGGATTTGACCGGAAAAAAATTATTTTTTTAGTTAGAATTTTTTTAAGTTTGCCAAAAATTGCCAAATTTGGAAAAGTATCCTATCTTTGAAAATCTGTATCTCCGGTTATATGAATCAGATTGACTTCATGTCTTATTCATTAATTCCTCTAAAACCTCTTCTTTCAAAACAAAAAATATCTAAAAAAAAAATTAGTTTTTAATTTCTTAAAAATAAAAACAAATTAAAATTTTAAAAAAATTTTTAGCCATTGCCCCCACAAAAAAAAATGTTTTTTTTTATTTTAATATATGCGCCATAGTGTTAGTTACAATCGGTTTTTGTAAAAAGTTGGAGCCATTTTTAGTTTTTTAAATATCGAAAGTTTTTCTTCTATGAACGCCCGCCAAAGCATGTTGTGCATCTCTCTCGCTCTTATTACATGCTTATGGTTTTCATGCTTACTGTTCATTTAATCATATCTGACTAACAATTAGGTCAAATCCTGATACACGTGTTTACTTATTTTCCGAATAGTACGTGTAAAAAAAGTTTCAGGCAAATCAAAAATGTGACCCAATAAAAAGTGTTCGGTTTGTAAAAGAACCGCCCATATATTAATATATTATATTATATAATATATATATATATTATATAATATATATATATTATATAATATATATATATTAATTTTTTGTATGGTACAGTTTTTTTTTAAGTGTAAAAAACGTTTTTTCCACTTTTTTAATTTCTAACTCGAGTTGTAATAAACCGATTTCGGTCATCAAAGACTCATTTTAAAGGTAAAAGAATGCCCTTTAACTTTCTTATACACAGAATTGAATTCCATTCATTGGTTAGAAGCTACACTTCGTCAAAGCTGAAAAAGTTGGAAAAAATGCAAAAAAGCTGGCATAAATGGCTACTTTAAAAATACACGCCTAAAAACCGAAATTATTTTTAACACTTTAAAAAAAAACTGTACCATACAAAAAATTAAAAGTGCCCTTTTCTTACTCAGGAAGATGTACCTTAACCGAAAATCATAGTTTCATGAAGTGCGTATTTCATCAATTTTTTTTTTTGTAAACTGGTGTAATTTAATGATTTTGAAAATTGTTAGCTTTTAAGTATCATATAAAAATGTAATAAGCAATTTTTTGTCAAAGTGACTAGCGCAATAATAATAAGCTTACGCTTGCAGCGCTAGGATATTATATCAATAAAATTATAAATTATTGCTAAATTATTTGGTAGGGGGACATTTGATAGGAACTTTGTTTTTAGACTTTGGCAACTCTGTACGCACGAGCAGTTTCCAACACTATTTGAAAACAAATAAGGGAAATTTAGTTCTGTTAAAGGGAAATCCGATAATGTTAACAAATTAACTTCCGAGTGAAAACTGGAACAGGCCGGATTATGTTTATTGTTGCAACATATACACAAATAAATCTAATTTTTACATTTTTGTAATATGTAATTTAAGAGGAATGATCGGCAAGGGTTTTTTTTAATTTTTCAATTAAAAGAAGAAAGGAAGCAAACTTCGGCCAGTCGAAGTCTATATACCCTTGCAGTTAATTCCTATTTAATTAAAAATTACAAAAATCTGAATTCACCAAGTTATAGAAATTTTCGTATTATTTTGACAATAATTGATTGATCATTCCTATTGCAGCTATATAATATAGTCGTCCGATTTATGTAAAATTTATTTCGAAATTCTGAAATAATAAAATAAAGTTATATTCCAGAGTAGAAGAGAATACAATAAAAATTAACAAATCTATAATTATAAATTTAGTTTTCCGATCGTTCCTATGGGAGCTATATGATATAGTCGTCCGATTTTTCTAAAATTTAATTCGAAATTCGGGACAGTTAAGAAAATTATATTCCTAAGAGCAAAAGATAATATGTCAAAGAACACCGAAGTTATAATTTTTTTTCCATTATTTTCCCGATTATTCCTATGGGAGCTATAGGATATAGTTGTCCGATCCGGCTTATTGGTTCCGACTCATATACTACCTGCAATAGAAAGACTACTTTTGGTAAAGTTTCATCTGGATAGCTTCAAAACTGAGAGACTAGATTGCGTAGAAACGGACAGACAGACGGACAGACGGACATGGCTAGATCGACTCGGCTAGTGATCCTGATCAAGAATATATACACTTTATGGGGTCGGAAACGTCTCCTTCACTGCGTTGCAAACTCTGACTGAAATCATTATACCCTCTGCAAGGGTATAAAAATAGGGTGATACTAAACGCAAATAAATTTTTGGTTTAAGTTTGTATTGAGCAGATCTCTTACAGTCATAAAATTCAAAATTATGTGAATAGCTTTATGAATAACCGTCAATATTTCTTTCAACTAAATTGTTTCAAATTATTTTCGAATCAACACTTTCGTTTAACATTTAACTTTCATAATGAAATTAGAATACAGAAATCGGATGAGTTTTATTTTACCTCTAAATATGATATAAATTCCAAAATAAATATTGAGAAATGATTCAATCAAAATTTGTCTCCGTGCTCTAATTGGAGTTGAGCAAAATTGATATTTTAGTTTTGGCCTAATTAGTGGCCGGCACTGACAACTGAAATGAACTGCTAATTAAGGCTAATAACCTAATCAAACAAAAACACCTCTTAACGAGGTATAAAAATAGTGACGATCGCACCTTCAACGTACAAAAGTTCTGATATCAAATTTTGTGACGAAAAATGATTTTAGATGCGACTAAATAAGTACGCTACCTAAAATTTACTCTTTCGGCCCGCTTTAACAAATATTTAATATCTACACGAAAGTTTTCTGTTGTAGCGTGCCGAATGAATAAATTTTAGGTAGCGTACTTATTTGGTCGCATCTAAAATCATTTTTCGTCACAAAATTTGATATCAGAACTTTTGTACGTTGAAGGTGCGATCGTCACTATTTTTATACCTCGTTAAGAGGTGTTTTTGTTTGATATCAGAAGTTTTTGTTTTGACCACAGTCGAAGTACCCCAATACCATGACTAGGAGTCGTCCCCATATGGCTTAACTATTGAAAAAAGCAGAGCACACAGTTCTGACCCCTAATCTTAGCTAAACGCCAAAATTCTAACTAAAAAAATAATTTTTTTTCGGTCAAATCCTGATACGCGTGTTTACTTATTTTCAGAATAGTATACGTAAAAAAAGTTTCAGGCAAATCAAAAATGTGACCCAATAAAAAGTGTTCGGTTTGTAAAAGAACCGCCCATTTATGAATTTATTTATTTACTTATTTATTTATTAATTAATAATTTAATTTATTTTTTTATTTACTTAATTATTTATTTATTCATTTAATTTTTATTTACTTATTTATTTATTTTTATTTACTTATTTATTTATTTTTATTTATTTATTTATTTACTTATTTATTGATTTACTTATTTATTTATTTACTTATTTATTTATTTACTTATTAATTTTAAGAATTGTATAATGGAACGCTTTAAAACAATTTTAACGATTTCTTGACCCTAAAATACATTTTGGATACGCACATACTAAATTCAATGCTTAGGCAGCGTTAGTTGTTTTGGGCTAGCATAAGTGGCCATTTTCGTCTCTGAATAACTTTTAAACGTGACTTTTTACAGTAATGTGTTATATACCAAAATTTAAGGAATCTCAAGGGCTATACAGTTTAAAGTTTTAAAGAAAATCGTTAGAGCCGTTTTTGAGAAAAATAAAAAAAGCTAAAAAAAAAGTTAAAAAAAAATTTGTTTTGTGCATATCTTTTTAACTATAACATTTACACAAATTACATATAGGGGGCGCTTACAGCATTTCAAAATACCTTTCAAACGAGATACAGCACAAGTCTGTAGCTTCAGTAGTTTAGAAGTTACAGCCTTCCGTATTTTAGCTATTTTTAGCTGTTTTCCCGCTAAACTAGCGGGTTTTTCCAAAAGTGGTAGAACTAAAGTTTCTTATATCGAGCTGTTGAACATCATATCAAATTTTCAGGACTTTAAAACCATGTTTTGGGACACACAGACAAACTGACAAACTGACAAACTGACAAACTGACAAACAGAATTAAAATTTCATTTTGGGAAGAAGAAGAAAATCTTGTTTTCGGTATAACTTTTGAACGGAGCGTCCGATTTTCTGATATGACCCCTCATATTAAGCGCATTTTCAGTAGGAATACAACTAACATAGTGCGGGGGGGCCGATTATCCCCACCGGCCCCAACAGATCCAAATTTCTAAATTTTCACCTTTACACTTTCACCGCTCTCTCTCCCAAACCAATTGATTTTCTTGAGGTCTTGGTATGCAATCCTTTAAGTTTTAGGAATACCTTTAATTTGGTGTATCACTCGCGAGGATCGGACCATTACAGCAGATTTTCAATTCTGCGGCTATATAATAGTAGTCGCCTTCGCACACTCTCCTGGTGCGCTTCGTCACTACATGGACTGCCGTCCATAGTGATAAGCGAGTTATCAGCCACTAGATTCATTACCGTTCGCATTTAGTTGTAGCCCATAGTAGCGGAAATCATTATTCAAACTATTGCATGGCTATTAAAACGGTTTAATTCGGTATAAGTACGTTTTAAATACATGAATATCGAATTTCGAGATGGACTGAGTTGGTTGGATTTTTGTTTGAAATATTATTTTAGTTCTTTTTGCATTTCAGAATCATATTCAAATTATTTTTAACAATTAAAATGTTTTCCACATCATGAAATTATGTAAGGTATGTTTTCAGGTGAGAACTAAAAAAACTAGTTATTTTAATTTAACATTAAAATACCGATGTGGTAGCTAAAATTAACCTATTGGCTGATAAATATTGGATTGTACACATGAAAACCAGAATAATTTCCCCAAATGAGTAAACATATTTTAATGGTCTCTCTAAACTAGTCAGCTTTAATTCATGTTGCAATCTCTGGCTGCTTACTTGGTGGCAATGTAAGGCGATTATTTCGCCTTAACATCAAGTTACCCAAGAGCGTAAAACATACATATTTCAGGCTCACGTGAGGCGTAATATTAGCCGAGACACATCGGAAGTAAAATAGGAGTAAATAGAGAAACTGAAAGGAGATACGAATTGAGACTCAGAGGTGGAAGTAAGCAAGCGACGCGAAGCAACGAGGCAGCATCGACTAATCGCCTAATGGTCACTTTGCAGATAATTACCGAGGCTTATAGTTGCTTGTAGGATTAGGGGCGCGGCGAAAAGGAAACGAGCGGCGGACCGGGATGGACACGAGACTGCTGTCCTGGCAGGACAACTCAAAATGCGGAGAGGACAACTGAAGTCGGTCAGCGGGAAGGAGCAGGGCAGGACGGGGTCGGAATAAGCAGCTCATGGCATTCGCGGATGCAACAAGCAGCACTTGGACACCAGCACACATCTCAAAGGGTAATAACTATGAATAGAAAACTCGGGGGAGTACACTCAAAAAATTCCGGGATTATTCAAACTATAGTTTACCATAAAGATCCACCCTAGTAGATTTGATTAAATAAATCTTTGTGCTCTTAAGTAAAAATATAGTAAAAATTTACATGAAATTTAAAAAAAAAAACACATTTTTCTAGTACATACACCTATTTGCCGATGTGTAGAGGAAGTGCCGGAAAGAAATCAGGGAATAGAGAAAGGCAAGGAGCTGGACATAAAGCCCAGCCAAAATGAGTGTAAATGAGGAAGGAGGAGCCCTCGAAGTGCGAAGGAGGTGCTTAGGCCTGCTCCTCCCCTTTCATTCATATCCATTCACTGGCTCTCGTGGGACATCTGCCAATCTGTAGCGAACTAAACCCAATTAGGTCACATTAGGATTTGCGTGGTTTAATTAACTCAAATTGGTTGCACGGACTCGTCTTTGACCAAATCCATTTCCAAGACGCAAAAGGAAAGCCCGGAAAATCGGGTTATCTTACCGTGGCCTGTACACAGATACATCGTTATGTAATATTGGCCTCCCACTTGGAGAAAACTGTCCTGAAAGAAATTAGAGAATGGTACAAAAATAATTATCCGGCAAAAAATTTTTAATTTTTACATGAGCTACATTTTTGATATATTTAAAAAAACTATTTAAATTCTAAATTTTAAACCTTTTCGAGGTATAAAAAAGGGACTAAATATTTGACAACAAAAATTATTTTTTAATTATAAAGCAGTTTTATTTTTTTTATTGTTTCTCTATTGTTCCCCGAAAAGGCAGACATCAAAGAAAGTTCAATTTCTTTAACCTCTCTCCTTAAATTATATATGCTTCAACCATCGACTTTCGTTTATCGCTTTGGCCTATAATAAAAGGAGTTTTCTGTTTTGCACGTGGCTAAAAGTCGGCTAGTTGGGTGGTGTTTCGTATTTGGTAGCAACGGCAACAAAGGCAGCACCGAAAAACTACTTGAGAAACAACTGGGCAAAGTGGACTTGAAAAAGTTCGAGCACTCGAGCGTCGTCAGCATGTGTAATAAAGGTTATTTATGTATATTTTATCGCCGCCCCCGTTGCACCTGAAGCCCCCAAGTAACCACCCCACCAACCACGACGCTCTCAAGAGCCTTGAGATTGGCCGGCCAACTTGTTCGAGTGGTTTTAGCCACGGCTAAGATTTATTTCGGCCATCCAGCTTAGCAATTAGACGAGTGAAAAGTTGCTCATATAAATGCTAATTCCCTGGGCAGAAAAAAGACGGGTTGAAATTGCAATCGCAATTGCAGCTCATTACGCGAAAGGCGGGAAATAAATTAAAATTCAAAAGGTGACACGGCATTAAGCTCAAGGAGCCAAGCACCTTGTGCCAAAGTGTCGAAACGGAAGTAATAAGTGATAAAACGGAAACACAAAGACAAGGAGCAGGCACCGGATGCGCATGCAGTGCCAGAACTATTGCCAAAGCTAATCGCGAAAAAGAGGAGGAAAACGGTGGGGGGGTGGTGGTTGGGGGCGGAGAAACTTGGAGGGGTGAGTTGAAGAGGTGGCAAATTGACATGCAGCAATCGACCTTTATTAAAAAGTTTTTTTTTCGCCAACCACCAAACCAAGCGGAGAAAAAAGAGCGAGTGGCCCTCAAGACGCAATATATATGGGAAAACTTCCACTCACTTCCCTACCCCGCCCCCGGAAAATCCATCTGAGGGTCACCCTCGGGGCTCCGCTGGCAAACCAATAGAAAAATGTTTGTTTGTGGCAGCATCGGGAGCTGGAGCTGGAGCTGGAGCATCAGCAGTTGTTGTCCTCCTCGCAAAAAGGCAGGAACCCTGGAAACCGGGAACCCAGGACCCCAAGCGATGACAAAAGCTTATTGACAGATTATTCAACTGCTGGCACATATTGCCGCCATAGTTTGGCACCATCGGGCACAACAACAAGGCCAACAAATCAACCGGCAGCATCCAACAAATCGACAAGCGTTTCAAGCAAATAATTAAAAAAGTTGCCATTATTAAAACAGAGCCAGAGCATCAGGCATCCTCAGCAAGATTGAGGAGTGGAAAAAGCATGTGGTGGTCACACAGTTTTGGGAGGGTGAAAATCTGAGTTGGATTTGTGCAAATATATTTTTAAAGAATTCTTATATAAAACTTCGAAAGCCATACAAACAGAAGGAATGGTTTAATTTATTACTGTTTAAAAAAGAGAATGGTGAAATTATAGTTGCGTTCTTTGATTTAAAATTATAAACCAATTTTAAAAATACCTACCTCTTGATATTTGAATTAAATAATAATTAAATTTAATGTAAGAATATTCAACACTACAGAATAAACTAACCTTTAACTTAAGGTATCCTCAAGTCGTGCAAGTATACCATGCAGTTAAAAATCCGTAAAAGAATTTCTTAGCTATTTCTGTGTAGCAATTCGTTTTGGTGCTATAATCGGTCAAACTCAGTGGTCTCAGACATCAACTGTCTTATGTTCAGCTGGCCCGAGGGAAAGTGTCTGTTTATTGAACCTTGTTTTAGCAGGTTCAAGTCCTAGCAATCCGTAAACCCACACTTCACCTCCATTTCCACCAAGGAGCACCACATACACTCGAGGGCGCTGCATTCAACTGCTTTATTGCTTCTCGGAGCAAAAGTTTTTTCTATAAAGCACAATAAATATCTGCACATACGAGCATACTCTGTTTTGTATGATATGTGTTTGGTGTTTGATTTAATAGTCTTTCGCGGAATACTCTAGTTTATTGTTTACTTTATGTTAAGAATTAATGTGCTTAAAAAAGAAAGCAATTTACAAAAATATTTACTTACTTTAAAAACGGAATTCTATGTAAGCGTAAAATCCGATAATATATTAGGACGTATAAACGGTAACTTGAATTTTAAAAATATTTCGTGTTACATTTAAAAAAAAGAAAATTCTTCATATTAAAAAAAAATGTAACAGCTAAAACAAATATTTTCAATGTTAATAATGATAACCAATGTTAATTTAATATGTGTAAAGGGTATAGGAAAATTCACAGATCTTCAGCTGCCTCAAAATTTCACCAATCTTTGTGGAACCTTGTTTGTGTATGTGGGCGGGATATACAGAGTCGATTGTTTTGGCATATTGCGAAATATTGAACGAGGCAACGTTGATGCAGCTGACGCCGGTGAGTGCTTCATCTTTCCGACCACTTGGCGTATACTTAATATGCAACTGCAAGTGCAACTGCAACTGCAGCTGGATCCCAGCCACAGACAATGCTCTCAGATGCTCTGGATGTAAGCTTACCGAGGGCTCCTTCCATTTCCATTTCCACTCTGCAATTGGGTTGATTCATGAGCCAAATCTAATAAGCATTAGGCAAGGGAGTATATTTCCCTCCGTCTCTTTATATCAATGCTTGCTTTTTTTGCATTTCCATGGACCGCAAAAGCCCAAAGAGCAAATGCACAAAACCAAAAACCAATGGACGCCAACAACAAGGGAAAATACGAAGCGAGAACCCAAAATGAATGAAGGAAATTCAAACAGTTTTCCGAGAGTTGCCAAAACCGTTTTCTTCTGACCAGCACACACACTCACAGAAAAAATGAAGAAAATTCGAAAGGAAGGGGGTGAAGTGAAGTGAGGTGAAGAGAGGAGCTGAGCGAAACGAGTGAACCAGTGAAAAACAAATCAAGTTGAAGTTTTCTCATTTCCATAACTAATGCAAAAATCCAATTTCTTATGCAAACATAAAATTTTCCACTCGCAATGGGCTGGTCGAATGAGGGGAGGTGGGCGGCTTTGGGGGCCATGCATGCATACTATAAAATTCAGGTCAAGCAAACCATAAAATCATTCATCATTTTCGTGTAAGTGTTGGGCTACACGTACAAACAAAACACACACACACACATCCAAGCTTGACTCCTTCCCAGCCCCAAGTGTGAGTTTGTGTAGGGCAGTGGGTGCTGTGGTGGCTTTAAAAAAAAAACGGCCGACGTTCGCAGTTCCACAATAAAAATCAAGAAACGAAAATGCCCCCTAAAAGACCCAGTCCACATGCACGATACAAAAATATAAAACAAAATAAAAATAATAATAATAATGAAGGAACCCAGAGACTGTGCAAGCAAGACAGGTGACAAGGGGCCTAGATACACTCACACAGGCATACGCTCGCCAGCACTGAACGAAAAAAGAAAAGAAAAAGTTTTCATAGCAAAAATTAAAAAGAGATTTTCAAACAAAAATTTAAAAAAAAAATATAACAATTTATAAAGTATTGCATTTTTTAATCTCTAATCAAAAATAATTACTTTTTAGTCGTTTTTAATAATTAAGATACAAGTCCAATAATTTACATTGAATTAGTTTACTTGTACCCTTATAAATATAAAACAAGAGAGAACGCTATGGTTGACTATGGCCCATTTTGGCCAATCAATAGGTATTGAAGAAACGAATAGACATTCCTTTTCCCATGAATCTGGCTTTAAAACTGTCGTCGAAAACGCTTCCTTCTACTTGTTACATACTTTTGCACGAATCTAATAGGCCCTTTTACTCTACGAGTTACGGGTATAACTAAACAGGTAGAATACGTTAAATAAATAAATATATATTATATTTGTTTTAATGTATCAAGGAAATGTAATATTTTTTTAAGTGCAGAACATCGTGGCAAGGGATAAGTGTCAAAAGAATTTGGCAATGCCTCTATGGTATGCCCATTTTTTATGCATCGTGAATTGTTGATGTTCTCTGTGTATGTGTGTGTTTGTTTTAATGGTAAATAGGCTAAACCCCTGCCCTTTAAACTTCGCCACCCCTTATATTTTTTGGAGTATCTGCCTGCGTAGGCAATTCAAGCTTTGCTGACTCAACCGCCAAGGAAATGTTTTCATCTCGGTCCTTCTCATTTCATTTTTTTATTTCCAAACAGAACCCACACATTTATTTATAAGAATTGGTTGTTGCCTACCTCAGAACATAGATAAAATATAAGAGGGAAAAAGAGTGGGCATAATAAAAGTTCAATTTAAATTCGTTTAGACTTTTTTGCACATTTTTGCTATCTTAATTGCCGTCGATATTGCCAACAAATCAAATAAATTATATGGGCACTGAGAAATCGGGCTCTACACAAGTAAATTGAAACTGGCCGCTTTTTGTCAATTCAAATAAATCTTAGGGAAGTCGTAAAGAAAAAAATTCCAAGTTGGCATGACCTGAATTCGGTTGAAGTTATTTAATTTGGTATGGTTAGGAAAGCTAAGATAGCCCTTGAAAGAAAATATTTATATTTGTTTTATGTTTTGTTAAGAAATGTAGGGCAACAACAAAAACAAGTAGTTCGTATTCGGTTTTAAATTTTAACTTTTAATTCATTATCGAAAATATTTCTATGATTAAATCGAGCTTTTATTTTAAATTAAAAAAGTGTCGGTGTACCCCGTGCTGTCACTCACTCATCGATATCGAATGCTTTACTAATGAAAACAAAAAGCTTCTACTAATTACGAAATGAAAGTCAAATAATTTGATCAATGGCAAAATTGCAGCCAAGCTTCGAACTTGTGTGGAACCTCCACAAAACCACCCAGCCACCCTGGACTCTTATTGGCTTGCAGCATAATTGTGTAACACAATGAACCAATTTAGGTTCGAGTTTTCTATATCTCTTTACACACACGCCAGAAAGTTGATAACTTAATTTTTTAGCTTCAACACTAGGGTAAGTTGTTCGATGATGTGATATATGTACTTTCTCCCAAGCTCCCTGCAGAATGTGGCCACTAATTTGGTCGATTGCACCACCCACCCACCCACCATTCCGGAAGAGTCTCTGGCAAGTAATTTATTTTATTTTGGAATGGAGCTGCTGCTGCCCATGCTAATCAAGGGGGAAAATGTCGTAGAATAATTTATTATAGTTTTGCTAACCGCTAACCACCGAACAACAAGACAACGCGTCCCCGAAAATATGTACACCCCATTCCGACTTCCCAAACCCCACCACCATTGTGTGTAGGGGCAAAAATTAATTGAATTTTTGTACCACAAATTCTTGAGCATTTTCTCGGCCCGGCATTTTCTGTTTAATTGCTGCCATCAGCGTGGCGGTTAAATTTTAGAATCGAGAGGGAGCGATGGGAAGCTAGTAGCCTGCGAACCCAAGGCCTTTTGTCGGTTATTGTCCTTGCAGCTCACTCGAAAGTCCCGCCCACCACATCTCATATTTAAAACGCATTTTTGCTATCAGTCCACCGCCCGCCCGACCTTTTATCCTTATCATAGTTGCGGTTTCTGGTCGAGGGGGTGGCGGTCCTTATGGGTGGCTGGGCGGTGGAAAAGCAGCCTTGACTGCTCGCCTTGCGGTTAGTGCCGCTGGCAATCAAAGCAATTGCTTCTGCTTAGGCCCCCTTTTTCTCTAATAAAATAATTGAATTGCGGCCATGTGGTAATATCTCCCCACTTCAAAGCCAATGAGCCAAATGCAATTAACCAACAGGATCGAATAGAATGAATCAACTGAGACGCTTCAAACTCAATTTATACAGAAGCTGGGAAAGCTAGTCAAATGAAATTATTATTTAATATTCATAACGAAAGGCAAATATATACCATTGTTTAATAAACTGTGAAAATGTCTTAAATACAATATTTATGAGTTAGAACTATAACTGGACACTGAAAAGTCTGCCAAAAATGTTCAGAGATGTCCATAAAATCTTAAAAACGAAAAAATTTTATTGGTTATGTTTTCTACTTACATATCCAGCTTTTTCGACTAATTTTATAAATTTACTGAATTTTTTAAAATGCCTAATGTAAAATACCTTACCAAAATATCATATCCTTGATGAGATAGTTCGTATGAATTAAAAAGTATAATAAGTAAAGTAAGAGAGAAACTATGATCCTCTAATTTATAAACATTATTTTTACACGTATTTATTTATGCAAGGAAATTATTAAATTATTATTATATTATCTTAAAACAATTTATAGGATATCATATTTTTATATATTAACTTTTAAATCTACTTCTACTTACTCACTTACCTGCATCCAGCCGATGCTAGCTAACTACCGTGATGTGAGGCAATCTTTTGAGTTTCTTTTGAGTCCTACAAATTGGTATAAGGAGTTCTGCAGCGGCGGTACAAAGAAATCCGGGTAAGACCTGCCTGCAACAATGTGTTTGCCGTCGTCGTAGTGCCTGATGCTCCACTTTACGCGTATGCAAAATATTTAAGTGCAACCGGCAAAGAGCAAAGCAAAGCCTCAAAACACACTCGACAGGAATCCAGCAGGCCCGCCCACAACTCCACCGTATTGCCACCCGAAACTCACACTCCCTCCCACACACTGCTTTCACCATTTTCCAGCCCACATCAAACCATCTGAGGCAGCCCCAATTGCAACCACGCACTCAAAAATGTTAACCGTCTTATTTTTGCCACGTGATGGCGACGTTTCCCTCCAAAAAGCCACCTTTCCCCCAAAACATCCCCCCATCTTGCTGCACTGCGTCTGCAACACACATTTCGAGTGCTGCACAAACATTTGCACTGTGAAACGAGGCGATGATGAACGGGAGGTGTGGGCTGGAAAAGCGGCGCCTAAATGTATGCAGCATATAATTATTGATGGAGTGCGAGTGTTAGAGCAGGCCTGAAAATGATGAGTATACTTACAGACGATGGGTGGGGCTGGGGGTTTTTGGGATGTGTGGACTCCCTGCTAGTTAATGTTGTTAGCAGGTGCTCGAGACATTTGCATATGTTTGTGGTTCATTGCAAGTGCGAATCCATTAACATCAAGTGAAGCATTAGATGGAGAGCACTCAGAAAAATGGGTGAATGTTGATACATTCAATTTTGAGCAGCTTGAAAAAATTAATACTAATGGTCTCAATAAAATTTCGGCTTGTATTATTTGATTATCCTAAAGAATTCGTAGAGAAAATATGATTATTTCTGAACATATTTACAAATTGGAATAGAATACAAGCAAATTTTGAAACCAAAGTGATATTTTTTATACAGAATTATTCTATAAAAAAATCTCTTAGGTTAGTCAGGAACTTAAAAAAGTTAAACTAAATTATTATTTGATAGCTATGATCTGGAAATCAATAATTACTAATTACTAATATCGGAAAATTAGAAACTAGTATATTTTATCAATTTTTATTTTAAATTTTAATATTAGGTACAATGTAAGTTAGAATATTATCTAGAATTTAGCTATCCCAAAGAGTCCTGTAGTATTTGAAAAGCGTAAACTATTCTTTAACTGATAGGAGAAATCATGGCAGGGCTTTAGGGAGGACTAAGATGGAGAGCTTTTGAGTGTAGGAAGAGATTCTTAAGTACCCCAGTGGCTGGTTATAATTTTCTCATTAGTCAGCCTAAGAATTTCTATATACCACAGAGGCAATAAATCCAAGGAATCCCAAAAAAGCAGGAACGAAAGAATTCCAAAGAAATTCTACAGACGGCAACGGAAATTGAGCGAGTGCAGAAGGGGCAGAGGGAATGTGAAGCAGAAAGAAAAAAGTCAATATAAGGAAATTAATTTCCAAAGTCCAGACCGACTGGGGCTGAAATCGGAGCGGGGATTCGGGGGAAGACAATCTTAAGGATTGGCGACCAACACATAAAATTCAATTAACCCGCAAATACACACAGAGAAAATGCGGGATGGAGAGTGGAAGGGAGTTTGGCCCCCTGGCACTTGTCAGCTCACTTGAAGGAGTTACTTGGACTTGGACTATACACACACACCCTAACACCCCAACACCCCAACTGACACACACATAAAAGCAATTGAAAGAACATGCGAAAAACAATAAAAAGAAATTAAGGTAAAGTAGCCAGCGATGGGTGGACCAAAGGGCGAGGCGGGCGGAAAGGGAGTCATTGAATCATTTAATTAGCGTTTAGATTGCACACACACACTCAGACTCATACCTCCAGCTTATTGAATATGTAAGCTTGGGTGGCTGACAGAGGGGCAAGAACCATTTTCAATTAGTTTGCCAACCAATTTATGCGGCTACTACAAGAAACGAGCCAAAATAATGAAGGAAAGCGGATAACATGGCAATGAGTCAACTTACACACATGTGTGTGTCAGATTCAGGGCCCCTATCCATGAGATGGTGAAATACACTCAGTGCCTCCGTCACATTTTCGGTTAAAGAAAGTAGCAGACCAAAAAGGACAGGACCAGAATAGAACAGTACAGAAGAGGCCAAGCCAGGACATTCTCTCGGCAGCCTGAAAAGGATGAAAACCACAAAAACCGCTGCCAACAACAAATAGGCCCAACGGGCCACACTGAGAAAATAAAAGGCTATCTTCTATGTTGATCTTGAAATATCACACAGAGGAGAACAGAACTTATTACCATTTAAGTCAATCTTATTAAGCTTATTTTATTTAAAAACAAGAGAGAACGGTATAGTCCAGTGCCTCTGTCCCACTTTGGTCAATCAATAGGTATTGCAGAAACGAATACACATTCCTTTTCCGGTTAGTCTAGCTTCAAAACTGTGGGCGTCACAGTTTTTCGCGGTTTTTGGGCGTTGAAGGGTCGTGGCACATCGGCGTGAAAGCCTTCCGCTGCGTATTAACGCCTAGAATCTGCATGCAAATTGTCAATCTTCTAGCTTTTATAGTTTCCGAGATCTCAGCGTTCATACAGACGGACAGACAGACGGATCAGAACAATATGGTACAAAAGGGAAAAGTAAAATGGCGATTTTTCAACAATATTTGCTAAGTAAACATCGCCAAATGAACTTGATTCAAGCTCATTGAAAACATTTACAATATATGCCACAGTATTCGACGTACGCAAAATAATTTTTTTTAATTTTTCTGTTTTCGACGACTGTTTGTTAGGTTAAGTATTGGGAATTATTTAATGCAGATGAGAACGTCATAATTTTCTCTGCGCTTGGTTATTATTTAACTAAAACTCCACAAATAAAATTATAATAAATTTATTAATTAATTATAATTATTATATAATTAAGTAATTAAGCTCCGTTCAAAGATTTACATTATATCAAAAACGTGTCAATCTACGCGTCAGCTAAAATATAATCTCATTTTGTAACCTTTTTCTGACACTCAGTTATCTACGTCATAATTTCTTTGAGTGCCCAACTGGTCCACTAGAGCCATGGATCTGCAGCCTCCGCTTCGACTCCGCTCGCAGCCAAAACCACAACAAGCCAAATAAAATGTGTTCTTTCTTTGGCTCGGCTCTTTTTATACATAAAAAAATTTACATATATATATTTGCTTTTTTGTTCTCCAGGCAGACCGGAGAAGCAGGAGCAGAGGGAGACTGATAGGGGGATTCAGAGACAAACACAAAGTAGCCGCGGGCAATTCACAAAAGAGTAAAACTTATTGATTTATTTGCAATGGTTTCATTATCCACCCACAGCTGGACTTGCTGCGAGATCATTTCTATAATAAAAATACAACGACAGCGGCAGGAACCGCAGCGAGCACAAACCAGACATCCTTTAACAATTATTATTCAATACTTACAGACAGATATGAACCATTGATTATCAAGATTAATGGTGGAGAAAATTTAAGTTCAATTTGTCGGAAAATTCTGAAAAGTTCTCTTGATTTGGATCTTTTGACGGAGAACGTCGAAAAAGTTTCAATAGTTTTAAGAATTTCTTAATTAAAGAAAGAAAACAAGAGGGAACGCTATAGTCGAGTGCCTCGACTATCAAATACCCGTTACTCAGCTAAAGTCAGCAGTCTCAAGCAGGGCAAACCAAGCAGCCGCTTCAAAAAATTTAAAAAATTTCTTCTACATTTCGGTAGGCGTTAATAACCCAAACAAAATTGCGTTTACACTTTTGCTCTAGCTTTAAAACTATGGGCGCCACAGCTTTTCGCGGTTTGTGGGCGTTAGGGGGAGGGGGGGTTTCCAACTTTGGTCTATCAATATGTATTGATGAAACGAATACACATTGCTTTTCCCGTTAATATAGCTTCAAAACTGTGGGTGCCACAGTTTTTCGCGGTTTGTGGGCGTTAGAGGGGGCGTGGCATATCGGCGGAAAAAACTTGCCCTGCGTATTAACCCCTAGAATCTGCATACCAAATCCCAATCTTCTAGCTTTTATAGTTTCCGAGATCTCAGCGTTCATACAGACGGGTGCCACTGTTTTTCGCGGTTTGTGGGCGTTAGGGGGAGGGGGGGTTTCCCACTTTGGTCTATCAATATGTATTGATGAAACAAATACACATTTCTTTTCCCGTTAATATAGCTTCAAAACTGTGGGTGCCACCGTTTTTCGCGGTTTGTGGGCGTTAGAGGGGGCGTGGCACATCGGCGTGAAAAACTTGCGCTGCGTAATAACCCCTAGAATCTGCATGTCAAATCCCAATCTTCTAGCTTTTATAGTTTCCGAGATCTCAGCGTTCATACAGAATGGGTCACAGTTTTTCGCGGTTTGTGGGCGTTAGAGAGGGCGTGGCACATCGGCGTGAAAAACTTGCGCTGCGTATTAACCCCTAGAATCTGCATGCCAAATCTCAATCTTCTAGCTTTTATAGTTTCCAAGATCTCAGCGTTCATACAGACGGACAGACGGACAGACGGACAGACAGACGGACAGACGGACAGACGGACAGACGGACAGACGGACAGACAGACGGACAGACGGACATGGCTAGATCGACTCGGCTAGTGATCCTGATCAAGAATATATATACTTTATATGGTCGGAAACGCTTCCTTCTGCCTGTTACATACTTTTGCACGAATCTAATATACCCTTTTACTCTACGAGTAACGGGTATAATTATAAACACCACAAGTTCTATTAAATGTAATTTTGCTTTTATTTGACAATAAGGAATACTAGCTAAGGCATGACATATTTAATTCGAGTTGTTCTTTGACAAATTATTTTGAATATTTAATAACACACTTATTATTTTAAAACCTTATTATGATTTTAGTTTAATTAATACTGCATTTATTACATCAGTCAATAAATAGAGGAACAATAGTTCAATGCTGTACAAATTCTTTTCCACAGAATTAATAGAAAAAAATTGGCGAAAATGGATAATGGATAAAGTATTTTATATATTTACGTGCAGCTTCATGTACACCAGTGATGGATTTGTAAAATGCAAAGGCAGAGAAATACAAAAAGCCAATCATATGCAACGGCTACATAATAAATAATGTCAACACTTACAGTACGGAGTCCCTGGATGTTGATGGGTGGCAAATCATATATACACAGTATTATATATGCATTGCCCGGTCAATTGAAATGGAATTGGATTCTGTCAAGGCATATCGATAGTGCCCGGAATAAATCGACGTGGAAAAAGGGAGAAGGGTGGGCCTTTGGTTGGATGGGTAAGCTCGCAGTTCGATTCATCGTTGTCATCGCAGTTGAATGACACAAATTTTTATTGCCTTTTCAACGTTCGACAGACCGGCGAAAGGATATTAATACGTATACCCCAACCAATCTGAAGTTGACCAGTCCATCAGGTCAAAGCACTCACTTTTAGTTACGGCAAAAATAACAGATATTCGCCAGGCTTTTAGTCCTCACATTCAAAAAAGATTTCCATGGTGAGAATATAAAATTAATCTTGAATTTATTCGCTGGTATTCAAGAATACATTTCTTACACTTTTTACATTTCTTAAACTTTCTTAAATTTTGTTATTTTTTCTGATATATCATATACATTTTATCTTCTCTATAAATTTCTCTATTGACCATGCACCCTCGATTAATATATAGATATAACTGTTGAGTGCGTGTACAGCAGACCAAACCGCAGACAATAATGTACCATAATTATATAATAGAGCTATTACCTGAACACAAAATTGCCTTCGTCAAAGCACCAAAGCCAACCTTCGGCCACAATTTTTCCCCTTTTCTCTACCTTTTTCAAAAATTTACTTGATGGGTTTTCGATGCGAATTATGGTCTGGAGATGCGGTAGGCCGAAATGCAACCCTTTAAGCTGGAAAAAAAGGGCGGAAAAAAGCGCAGAGGAGACTTCGGGCCAAAAACTGTCACGGCAAATTTTTTTCGACATCCCATCCGAAATGTGCCGGAATCAGTCAGTCGTAGCTTAAGAGCTTCATCCCCCCAAACACACATGCAGGAGGCCAGGATGTGGAAAAAGGACTCGGGGCAGGACCCAGACCAGATGAAGGCAAAAGACCGCACTAAAGCTATTTTAACAAGGAAAGGGACTGGAAACAACGGCGGCTGGCTTCGAGAGCCAAAGAAAAGGGGAAAAACTCCATTTACGCTTGCTTAGTTCCTTTTAGTATAAAGTTTAAGCTTAATCCAGCATAAAATCAACTGGTAAATTTTTTATGTGCCCCTGCCCGGCGATTCCCCCATCAAAAAGATTAAAGAGTTAAATGTTATACCCGTTGCGATCGGCCGGGAATCGAGCCTAAAACTATATACTGGCATTGAATATGATTATAGGGGTTCATTCATGCAATCTCTTCGCTGTACGGTCTCCGTATTTCTGCTTTTTTATCTCTATGCGACATAAGCTTGTTATGATGGAAGGGACATGTGATCTAAAATCAATTGGCTTCCAATAAATTTGTCGATTGAGCAACGCCTCATTTTAGAGAACTAAGCTATAGACACTGCGAAAAATAACAATAATAGGTACATATTTTATTCGGAGGGTTTTTTGCTTCTTATAGCTCAAAAGAAAAAGTGAAAAATATTCCAGTTTTTAATTCGCATTCAGACTATATACGTAACAATAATTTTTAGTAGGGCTTCTGACCAACAAAAAAGTTAAAAAATATAAATATTTTAAAAATAATTATACATTTAAATTAAATTATCACAAAAAACATACATTTTATAAATCGAATAACTTAAATTTTCTTAATTTATTTAAGTACAGTGTTGCCGTCTTAAGCTTTGTGATTATTGTATAAATGTATATTTTCAGTTTATTTAAATTTGGAACTCAAATCCATTTTTGTTTAGTGCATATGTCAGCCATGTGTATATGGACCAGACCCAGGTCCGGATTTTTGGTCCAGGTTTTGGTTCTGGTTCAGGTGCGGTGCGTGCAGCTGATGGCGGAAGCACGTATGTCGGCCATTTTGTTTGGAATGTGAAATCAAACCGGAAATGTTAAAATATGCAGCGTAACTCTGACTCTCGACCCGACCACGCCCCTTTGCATCCGCCCAGCCCCGCCTTCCGCCTCATTTGCATTGTCCTGGACGAATGTTGACGTTGGCTGGTGTCGACAGGCGGACTGAGGGCCACATTAAATGTCATATGCCATATGCCGGAGTTGCCACTGCTGCTCGACCTTAAATAAAATACAAAATTTGTGAGGTCACTTGGGAAGCTCCTTAAACTAAGCTTCCGGTCAGTTTCTGTGTCCTCGAGGATTAGCAGTGAATCGGCTCTGGACAAAAACAATCCGCTCTTTCAGTATACTGAAATTAAATTAAGAACCATGCTCGATAACAGTCAACATTTCATTCAGCAAATTGAAACTCCGTCCACACCAAAGATATTTGTAGAGAAAATCAATTGGGCACATGTAAGCAAGTGAATAAACTTCAATCTGTGCTGAAATATTCATTGTTATATCGACTTGTATATGTATCTGAATATCAATTGAAAAATACAAAACTGTAGCTTATAAAGATAATTATAGAAAAATGGATAGACCTTCGCCTACCAATTAGCAGTAGTAAGAGTACCATTTGCAAGAATTTTCATACGAACCAAGAATTGTTCAAAACTATAGGAGTAAAAATACCTAATCTTCGTTGGCTTTATATCATATATCATATCTTACAAGTATATTGATTTGCAAATTCGTCAGCATTCTGGTAAAAAAAAAATTAATTAGCACTTCGATTACCACCCCTTTTTCCTTTTTAGCTGGCATTTCTTCATGAAACTCTTCAATATCCATCTATCTATTTGATTCTGGCATCTTCTCCTTTCTTTTCACCTGACATATTTCTGTCCAACGCACAGGTAAATATAATTTCTTGGGAAAAAACACTTTATACTTTCTCTCGGTACCATTGATCCGCCCTGCATCAAAAGTTGCACCTAACTTTGATGTAGTTCTGCCCTATTTTTTTCCTTTTGCTATTATAAACTGATTTATTGGTTCATTTCCAGGCGCCTGGATGAAGGTCTAAGTGCAACCAGCTCGGTAAAAGTTGAGCAGGGAAAGGAATAGAGTTGAGGGGCAAAGGTAGACAAGGTAAATTAGATTTGGCACTGCCTTGATGATGATGCATGCGACAAGTGAGTTAAGTTCCCAGGTAGGGTTGGGTGGCCGTGGCAGTACGACCAACCGGGTGCAGCAAGCCGGAACAATAAGAGCAACAGACGGCAAACGTAACTTTAAGCCGATATCAAATCTTTCAATAATTAATATGGCCCACAGCCACCCGCAGCGACGTTGAGTTGGCTGGGCAAACAAACGCCGGCTCATAAATAAACACGGAACGTTTCAGTTGGTAAAGTTTTCCATGCCGCGCACACACACTGCCAAAAATAAACCTAGTATGCAGAAATCGAAGTGTTTCTATAATGAACTAGGGTTGAGAACACATCGATAGTGGGAATTATCGATGGGTTTGGCTATCGATGGCGGCCACGGTCGATATGATTGATAGTATCGAAAGCTAAAGAAAATAAGACACAAATTACAAAAACTAAGGAAAACTAAAATAAGGAAAATCTTCCACTCTTCATCTTTTGAACCCCATACTTAAAATAATTATATGATTTTTTAAGGGAAATATAAACAAAAAATAAAATAGTCTCATTTGTACAGCTGCGGTCAAGGATACATATATTTTATAGGGTCACTTCTTTCTACCTGTCACATTCTTTTTCACGAATACAATATACCTTTTTACTCTACGAGTAACGGGTATAATAATATTAGTCTTCCCGCCCTATGTTTTACCAAAGTTGTGGATATAAAAAGCTAGAAAGTGGGATTTACAATACTGATTCTGGGGGTTCCTACGCAACGAAATTTGGTTTCAGCCAAGGGTCACGCTAAATCCAACGACAATAATCTTCCTAATAATCTTTAATACTTTCGCCCTCATTTTTACAGATATTTTAAAGTGTTTAAACACAATTAGCTTTGGTTTTTTTTTTAAATCCGACCGGTCTAATAAAAGTTATGAGCAAATCATTTATTTTTCGCTAGATGACGCCACTTTTAGGTGAGTGCTTGCTGTACTGCTTGCGTTTCTCTATCTCCCTCACACTCATTTAGCTGAGATATTTAATAGTCGAAACACTTGGCTTTAGCGTTCTTTCTTGTTTTAATGTTAACTTATTTAACATCACGTGTGAAAATATGTATATGTTTTTTATTTTACCTTTAATTATAATTATAATATATAATATAAAATATTATTATTATATATTTATTTGTCAATCAAGTTCAATTGTTCCATTAAAAAATTCCAAAACAATTGTTTTATTAATATCTTGAGTTATTTTGCCAAGTGCACAACTGGCGCACATCAGCACGTGTTCATTTCCGGCTTCAGCATTTACCGTGCATATCCTGCCGTGTATCCTTGGCCAACTCTCCTTCTGCTTTGGTCTGGTCTGTTGTGTTGTATCCTGTAGCTGTTGCTTTTCCAGCGGTGTCTGCCTAAGCCGTGCTCCATCGTCGATACAGAAAGCTTTCAGATTTAATTTTAATTAGGTGCTATTGAATTTATAAATTTTTCAGCTGCTGTCGCCGTCCTGCGTCCTTTGTCCTTCGCCCCCTCCCCCTCCCTTCGGCTACCCGCCGCACACGGAGAACTTTGCCAGCCATTGGCAAAAGTTTGCAGGGGGGATTCCCATCGGAGGCGCCCTGCCTGTTGCCTGACACTAATAACAATAATCGCAAATTGTATTTTCATGAATTTTCAACTCGTAATTACTAATATTTCAATATACATACAAATACATAATCTATACACAGCACCCCCATCACGCGCCCAAATGGAAGCCAAAACTGGCGCATAATTAAAATTTGTTGTCCACGCCTTCTGTGAAATGGCTGGGTTTTGGGCCGGGTTTGGGGATTTACCTTTTACAATGAATAACAATGAACAATCTACATTAATTTTCCGTATTAATTGTTTATTTGCGCAGGCTGCATATTTAAATGTCCGCTAATCAATAATAAACCCCATTTGAAAGAAATTACTTTTCGTTGGGCTTTCGTTTCAAATGGTAGTGGAAAAGTCTTCAGGGAAATGTTAGCTTAAGCTAACATTTAATAATACTTAAAGCTCTTAATTAAAGGAAAGGAAAGTTTTATCCGCCAATCAACAAATTGAGGTTTTGTATTTTGGCTCATATCACCAGTTTACAAAAAAAAATATTTTTAATTTATGCCAGGGTTTGCATTTTTTCCATCTTTTTCAACTTTGACGAAGTATAACTTTTAAACTAATGAATCTAACTGAATGCTGTGTATAAGAAAGTTAAAGGGCATTCTATTACCTGTAAAATGAGTATTTGATGACCGAATTTGGTTTATCAGAACTCGAGTTAGAAAATAAAAGTGCCAAAAACGTTTTTTACACTTAAAAAAATGTTTCCATAAAAAAATTTTAAGGGGGGACATCTGAGTAAAATTTTTAAAAAATCCAAAAAATTTTTTTTTGTTTAAAATATTCTTTAGATTCTTAAAAATAACATACCAAAAGATAGAGTCCGGGAAATGTATCTAAGTATCGAAATTTTCCATTCTGCCGCGATGCCTCATATGTATATCCCAGGCACCTTGAAACTTTAAACGCGTTTTTCTCGAAACCACTTTTTTTGAGACTGCCGGAAACATAAGTCGAACAAATCTTAATCGATCGATCTGAAATTTTCACAGTATATTCAAAATACTTATGTCTATCGACACACGTAGGATTTTTTTTTTATATTGCGTACTTTTTTTTTTATTAACACTTTTGTGACGTTTTTTTCCATTACTTTTATTCAATCTCTCACCATTTTGCAAAAAATCAATATATCGAAAAAATCCTACGTGTGTCGATAGCCGTTGATGTATAGAAACTAACAAAATTGGAATTTTTCCTCTAGATAAAAAATTACGGGCGATAGCTTTCCGGCCATGGACCCCCTTCAACCAAGAAGGGCCTACGAAGAAATGCTGCAGAGCCGCCATTTTGTTTTTGATTTTTTTGAAAAAAATTTATTTTGTACTTCGAACCTAATATTATTAAACCTAGTTTACACATTTTCGATTGGCCTTTTCATTTGGTCAAAAAAAAATTCCTGAAAATCCTCTTTTTTTTGCCCGTTTACTCAGATGTCCCCCCTTAAGTGCCCTTTTCTTAATCGGAAAGACGTACCTTACCAGAAAACAAAGGTTTCATTCATGGTATATTTCATGTTTTTTTTGTAAACTGATGTATTTTACGCAAAATAGTATCAATTGAAATTATTTATGGTAATTTGTCACCTTCTGAATTATTTACCTATAAAAAATGTATACTCTATTCCGCAGAAAGTATGTCACAGGAAACAGAACAAGCTAAATTCAGACCACCCATAAAAAAGTTAAGAGCATACAATAACCGCTATATGGCGCCACCTTCCACGCACTGCCTTCAACTGAGTATTATATATCTGATAGTCGCAGCACTTGACTGAAGAGTTTTCTTCTATTTAATTTCGTATTTACAAACATTATTAAAATCATTAAGAGACAAGTTTAGATCTAGTTAACCAAGGATATAAAACTCATACTAAAAAAAAAGGCAGACGTCGAAAAATAAATCATATGCAACTGACTTTCAGCATGTGTCTTCTCTTCGGTTTTCTAATCGCAATGGCGATACTGCCTCCCGTCCTAAAAGTTAATTCACTGGACAACACAACCACGGTGAACCTGAGAAAGTTCATAAACTGCGAGGATAAGTCTTACGAATCAAGAAAGGAGATCTATCAGGACTTTTGGGTGCTGGAGAACTATGTAATGGCGGATCACGGCCAGCTTTCGTGCTACGCAAATGTTACCTACTCCAGCCATGCGGATTACACGTATCTGGATAATGTGGTGCCCCTCCTGGAGCGCTGGCGATCGCCACTCAGCCTGGCCATTTATGCTCCTGGGACCGACTTTGAACGCACTCTGGATAGCATTTTGCATCTGCTGCAGTGCCATCCTGGCAAACACTTGGTTCGCGAACTGACCAGTTTTCATATGTATTTCGACGTAGAGCATCTGCCCCGAGTGGTGCCCTCGCCTAAAACGGCTCTAAGGATGAAGGCCAACTGCAGCGGTCCAACGCCCTACGAGAACGTGGCTAAAAGGGACTTGTACAGGGCTCGGAAGGGACTCTATTATCCGGTGAATATGGGTCGCAACATCGCGCGCAGGGCATCGCTAACTCATTATGTGCTGGCCTCGGACATCGAACTCTATCCCACTCCCGGATTGGTGACCGACTATATGAATTTTCTTGGCCGTCTTGTAAGATTTTTCATTGAACTCTAAAATATGGTTTGGTTGAAAATGGGCTTACATTTCTATAACTTCTGATCAACCTGTACGCCATAAACGTTCTATAAACATTAGATGGTAATACTCTAGATTAGCGGACTCACCCTCGAATTTCGCGAAAAATTGTCCTCGATGGACCGCGATTTCTTAAGAATTTACTTGCAAAGAGAACTTGGCGGTCGGCCATGGTTCTCTTGTAATTTATTTTTAAAGTTCCCGGTTTTGCTATATAAATCAAGGGTGCTTTTCTCATACTTTCTATAAAAATCCAATCGTCACCCAGTCACGAAGGCCAACAGCCAAAAAGTTGAGCGACTGTGGCGGGACCTATAGGAGAGCATTCCGTAATATGGCCGAAAGGAAGAAAATTTTGAAAGATATTTGGCGCGTCTCGCTTTTTTGGAGAATCACAAGCCGCATACCGTGTGCCTCCATTTATTTTTGCACCCCGAAGAGCAAGTTATATGATGTATGTTAAATATGAAATTAAAAAAAACAAGAAAGGAAGCTAACTTCGGCCAGCCGAAGTCTATATACCCTTGCAGTTAATTCCTATTTAATTACAAATTACAAAAATCTCAATTTCGATTTGGAACAAACCGAATTATAGCAATTTTGACAATAATTGATTGATCATTCCTATGGGAGCTATATAATATAGTCGTCCGATTTATGTAAAATTTATTTCGATATTCTAAAATAATAAAATAAAGTTATATTCAAGAGTAGAAGAGAATACAATAAAAATTAACAAAGCTATAATTTTTTTCCTATTAATTTCACATTAATTTTCCGATCATTCCATGGGAGCTATATGATATAGTCGTCCGATTTTTATAAAATTTAAATCGAAAATCAGAAGTATTAAAAAAACGATATTCCAAAGAGTAGAAGGAAATATGTCAAAAGACACCGAAGCTATAATTTTGTTCATATTAATTTGCCATTAATTTTCTGATAGTTCCTATGGCAGCTATATGATATAGTCGTCCGATTTTTATAAAATTTAATTCGAAATTCAGAACTGTTAAAAAAATGATATTTCCAAGAGCATAAGGTAATATGTCAAAAAAGACATAAGTTATAATTTTTTTTCAATTATTTTTCCGATTATTCCTATGAGAGCTATAAGATATAGTTGTCCGATCCGGCCGGCTCCGACTTATATACTACCTGCAACAGAAATACGACTTTTGGTAAAGTTTCAGCTCGATAGCTTAAAAACTGAGGGACTAGTTTGCGTAGAAACGGACGGACGGACAGACGGACGGACAGACGGACATGGCTAGATCGACTCGTCTAGTCATGCTGACCAAGAATATATATACTTTATAGGGTCTGAAACGTCTCCTTCACTGCGTTGCAAACTTCTGACTGAAATCATTATACCCTCTGCAAGGGTATAAAAATACAACGAGACACAAATAAAATTTGGAATGAAATAAACAAAAATCGCCGCAATAAAAAAATCGCTGAAATGAAATTTAAAAAAATCACGGCGATTTTTTAAATTTCATGCCAAATTGCATTGCATTTATTTTTTAATTTGTACCTATTTAACATACATCATAAAATGTTTCACCCCTAGATTCGGCATGCAAAGTGCCAATCTTCTAGCTTTTATAATTTCCGAGATCTCTTTTATAATTTCCGAGATCTCAGCGTTCAGACGGACAGACGGACGGACAGACGGACGGACGGACGGACAGTCGGACTTGGCTAGATCGGCTCGGCTAGTGGTCCTGATCAAGAATATATATAGTTTATATGGTCGGAAACACTTCCTTCTACCTGTTACATACTTTTGCACGAACCTAATATACCCTTTTACTCTACGAGTAAGGGGTATAAAAAATGTATTTAATCATGTATGTAATCATCTTTCGTCACAAATGTTGATATCAAAACTTTTGTATGTTGAAGGTGCGATCGTCACTAGTTTTTTACCTCGTTAAGAGGTGTTTTTGTTTGATAGAAATTACCGAAGCTAAAATTTTTTCCCTATTAATTTATTTATTATTCATTTATTATTCTATCGTTGTAACAATTTAAACAAGAAAGGAAGCTAGCTT
Organism: Drosophila mimetica; assembly: GCA_037075245.1. Lineage (NCBI taxonomy): Eukaryota > Metazoa > Arthropoda > Insecta > Diptera > Drosophilidae > Drosophila > Drosophila mimetica. The sequence goes on along the minus strand of JBAMCH010000007.1, from coordinate 26,384,719 downwards.
CGGCCAGCCGAAGTTTATATACCCTTGCAGATCATTCCAATTCAATTTAAAATTACAAAAATGTTAAATTAAGATTTGCAACAAACAAAATTATAGCAGTTTACGTAATATTTGGACATTAATTGATCGATCCTTCCTATGGCACCTATATAATATAGTCGTCCGATTTATATTAAATTTAATTTGAAATCCTGAAATAATAAAATAAAGTTATATTCCAGAGTAGAAGTGAATACAATAAAAATTAACAAAGCTTTAATTTTGTTTCTATTAATTTCCCTTTAGTTTTCCGATCGTTCCTATGGGAGCTATATAATAGAGTTGTCCGAATTTTATAAAATTTAATTCGAAATTCAGGACAGTTAAAAAAATAATATTCCCTAGAGCAATAGGTAATATGTCAAGAAACACCGAAGCTATAATTTTTTCCAATATTTTTTGGAACCGGCTGGTTCCGACTTATATACTACCTGCAAACTTTTGTTAAAGTTTCATCTTGATAGTTTAGAAACTTAGGGACTAGTTTGTGTAGAAACGGACAGACTGACGGACATGGCTAAATCGACTCGTCTAGTCATGCTGATCAAGAATATCAATTCTTTATGGGGTCGGAAGCTTCTTCTTTACTGCGTTGCAAACTTCTGACTGAAATCACAATACCCTCTGCAAGGGTAAAAATATTTCAATAAATTTTATTTCGATCTAAATGCCTTTTTGAAATGGCTATTCTTTGTATTTAAAAAAAAAGGTACAGTTGAAATGAACTGAAAATGATGTTGGTGTAACCGTAACCCATCCGCAGGTTATTGGAAGGCCGGGACAGCAGCCCACTTCGCCGGTGGTCTATGTGCTACGAATTTTCGAGGTGATGGCCAACATTTCAGTGCCAAATAAAAAAACGGAGTTGCAAATACTGTTGAAATCGGGTCAAGCCGTGCCATTTCACATGGAAATCTGCGCAATTTGCCACCGAGGACCAAAGCTGGAGGATTGGATAAATGCCACCGTGGTCTCCGAGGCTCTTAACGTATTCAATGTGGGTCATCGCTCGCAACCCGACGACATGTGGGAGCCGATCTTCATAGGTACCGTCGAGGATCCCCCGTACGACGAGCGACTAACCTGGGAAGGTCAGAGGGACAAAATGACGCAGGCGTACGCAATGTGCGTGTTGGACTATGAGTTTCACATCCTGGATAACGCCTTTTTGGTTCATAAGCCGGGCATCAAGCAGCCCGGCAAAAACAAGGCCGTCCTTACATATTCTACCCGGCGCACCAATGGACTCATCAATAAAAAGATCTCCAAAGAGCTTCGGATCTTATATGGTTCTCGAAATGGTTGTGTCCTTTAGTGGAAGGTTTAATATGTGGTATTCAAAATTTCTTGTTGATTTATCTGAATTTTTACCGCAAAAATAGTAAAATTATTGCCTCACCCTAATATAGTTTATATTTTTATATACAAATTTCTTAATTTAATATGCAAAACAAATGAATCGTTAGCTTTTCTATTCTTATTTAAATAATCCCTTTGCAATTCCCCTTAAATTTATCATAGCTCAGGGCGAAAGCATTTTCCGCTTCCGTCAATGTTTGCTTAACTTTTTCTGTTGCGCAGTGCACAAAAAAATCAACAGCAAACGCAACAGCATCAATAGTATAAAATATGAACTGCAAACCAAAATAAATATTTATTATTTGCTGCATTCTACTGGTTGTTTGTGTGTCAAAACCATGAGAGAGAAATTTTTAGCTTAATTGAATATCAATTCATTTTAAAATGCGCACCATAAAAGGCGGAAAGGGTCAGTAAAAAGAATTCGAATAGTAGATGAGGCCTTTATGACTTGCGCGGGGCGGGATTTTTAGATGCTGATTGGAGAGGCGAGCAAAGGGTTATGGAATATTTATAGCGCAAATTATTAGCATACAAAATGCAATTGATGCCCTCCAGTGATTAATTAAAATGTTCCCGAGCGCATATAAATTCATATTGTTTATTGCGGTTCATGCACAGACACAATGCTCTCGTGTGAGTGCAGAGTGCGAGGTCGTGCGCCATTTTTGTGGTTCACTGCACTCTGCGGATGACCCGAGTGCCCAAGTGCCAAAGTGCCGGTGTAGGACTTCTCGTACCCTGGTCAACCGCTATCGCACCTGCGGTTTAATAATCTCGACTCAAGGGCCTGAACTGCCCTTAAAAATAGGCTAAGAATCTTTAAATTAAACAATCCGAAATATTAATCCATTTATGTAGTCATTGACATCCTTTTGTGGCTAATATTTATGATTTAATTAATATTTTGATTTTTGGTCAACAAAATGTTTTAATAATGTTTTAATAATAATAATTTTTTAATAATAATAATGTTTTAATAATAATAATAATTACATTTGGAAATTTCCAAAATTTTGTATATTGATTTCAATTTTGTTTAAAAGTATATTAATATACTTTGCATTATTTAATTATAGAAAATCAACTTGTTTCAAAATAATAATTATTTTTGAATCAAATTCACATAAGTGATATTCTTTGTTCCTTTTATTATATTCATTATGCAATTGTCTTTTGACCGAGGTTAAACTGGTTTTGATGATGACCTTTCGCCGTGTATTTATATTTTTTCACGTTTTTGAATATAAAGATATGTCTCTGAATGGGGACATCCACACACAAAAAAATAACTTTGTAAAATCAACTGTTATAATTGTCAAACAGTCCCCAACCAGTAAAATTGTCATAAAGAGTTACTTTTACAACAACAAATACACACAAAAAAGCAAAAACAAAATACACGAAAGTGTTTTTTTAGTTACTGAACTATCTTTATTGGTCAATTTTACCAAGGAAATTTTTTAGTGTGCATAACCAATCCCAATATCAATCTTATTAAACTTTGAAACAGCCCCGTTTTTGTATTAAATGTTCCATAACAGGCATATATCCTTAAGTGCATAAAGCCAGGCCTGCGGCTTGTTCGGAACCCCATCAAGCTGAAAATATCCACTATTGCCCCCAGGCAAAACATAAATATACAAACCCAAAAAAAAAGACCATAGCGAGGCAGAGTGTCCTTCCCGCTGCCGTCACAATGACATGGCAACTTGGCGAAACAAAGTGAGACGAGAAGTTTTCCAAAAAGACAAATGACCCTTAAAGTTGAAACTAACAGTGACTAAATGGAGACAAGAGCAAAAAATTTGTGTGTGCCCAGGGTGGATGGATCCGTTCGAGGAAAGGGGTAGTGGATGGTGGACAGAAATGGGGGTTTACCAGGATTGGATGGATGAAGGAGTACGGAAAACGAAAGCAGCTGAAGCAGCATGAAAATCTTTTAATTGCTGCCACCAGTAGCCAAGCAAGCAAAAGCTTTCCATTTGTCTTCCAGCCAACTGCTGACGCTGTTGAATCTACCCCAAAATGAGAAAGAGACGGCTGGTATGATTAAGTCTACTGTGCCAGAAAGAGACAGCGACAAAGCCTGAGGCCGCGTGAAATTGCAAAACTGTTTCACCTGAATGCATGATGCTCTGATTCAGCTGCCCATTCTCAAAACCCATCTGAGACTTCTGCTCAATAAGACAATAACAAATAAGCAAACAAGAAACTAGTTGGCATCGAAAGTGGTCGACATGTACTATACCTTTTTGGATATTTGACATCTGAGCCATACCGAAAATTTTGTTGGTTCAAGTAGCTATAGAGCATATACAGATATTTCCTAAGCATTAAGAAAAAAATTAATTAGTTAATTTTAAATGACATCGAAAGTTATTGATATCAGGGGCTGTGCAGCAAACGTGCTAACATTTCTCTTTAATTTTTGAAAAGCACATCTTTAGTGTAAGCAAAGAGTTTTCGCATACATTAGCATTAAAAACTATTTATAATTTATAGTTTCAAAGAAATTTATGCAGAAATGGTGTTCAATCGTTTGTTGTCTCGAGTTTTATCGAAAACTTCGCTCATTAATATGCAAACAAGCTTAAATGTCCAAAATCATTTTATCGTTAAGACTCAAACACTTCATAGTTCCCAGAAAACTCAAAAAAGCTACTCGACCTTTGACAGCCCTAGCATTGACCACAATGAAGGGCAGTAGCACCGAGCACCATTCAATAAGTCCTTTGGCCCCAACTGAAATCCCCAATTTCCCAGCTACCGCTATTGTTATAGAGTATGAAAAACTAGGGAAAAGCGTCGACCGAAACAAACAAAACGAGGAAAATACAAAAGTAGCAAGGGAAAACTAAAAAAGTGAACAACAGCAGAGGAAGAACTGCAAACAATAGGCAGCCGTCAAAGTGAGCGATTGTTGGAACGTGTCGGGGCATCAATAGGAGGTCCAAGTGGACACCAAACCGGGGGCTAATTCCCCGAATGCTTGACAACTCACCCGGAGAGATAGGTCTGTTGGTCTAGTGAATAAATAATGTCTAAAAAAAACTTACCTTATTTAAAAAATCCACTAATCCACTACATTAAACGCTTCATGCAAACAAGTAAAGGATTTAAACGTTCTTTGGTTTCTAAATTAAATATTAAATATTATTCTGGATATCTTTACAAAGTTAAACCTTTTCAGATTCTAGAGTGTCTTCTAAACCCTTCAGATATCCATGTAATAGTCATAAAAACCCTTTGTCGGGATTTAGCATGCAGTTGTAACATGAACAATATTCCGGCCTGTACAAGGAAGTCGAGATGGACAGACTCCGAAATTTTCCCTTAAGCCAAAACCATTGCGGCATCAATTTTCCCATTGAATAAAAGATTGCAAAGATGCGTTGGCATACAGATTCTTTTGTGCCATAGAAATTGCTGTTTGAGAATGGCCAGAAACTTTCTTAAGATGCTGCCAGTTTTTTAGCCCCCTCAAAAGCAGAGCTTAAGCAAACATCTGCCATTGAGTGAATATCTTTTCCATACAAATGCCATATGGATGGGTTGGACGTCTTAAGAAAATTGTAATTTTGATGTCAAACAACGATTAAAAGCAACGAGATTACCTGATGCATATTGCATGAATGCATTTATTGTGTTTGCCCAGCGTCTCTGCTCCTTCGTCCTGTGCAAAATATCCTCTGAGCGGAGTGGTGGAGATTGAAAGCAGACATCGTTGAGCTCATTTGCACTTTGACGCGTCCTGAGCTCAGAATTCCATGACACGGCATCGTGTGGCAGGACGAAACAGGACGAAACTGCACAGTCAGACAAGTGCAGGTGCAGGTGCAGGTGCAGCTGACGGCAATGACGATGTTAACGAGTCCACAAAACAGCTCCAAAGAACTTGGAACCCCCTAACCCCCTTCGACCGCAGCCCCAAAACCATTTGTCCCCATCGTTTGCCCCCGCAAATCGATGCAAATAAGCAAAAGGCGCCGCTATTGCCCAGTTTAGGAGTTGAGTCCCCAAAATCCCATCACGCTTGGATTCCCTTTCAAATGGTATTTTGATAGTGGGCAAAAGTTAGGCGATGACAAGCCCACACTTCTTTTTAAATAATTTGAAATGTATTTTAAATAAATAGGACCCAGTGTGTTTTGGTTACCAATAGAATTTAACCTACTGATTACGATATGTTACAAAATTAATTCTTTTAAAATTACCGGGGTAACCCTGTAGCAAAACAAACTATGAATCCATTTGCCGGTAATACCCAAGAAAAGTTGGCCATTTTTAGCATTTTTCCAAATTTTATGACCTTTTGCTCAGAATCCTTGCGTCGGGGAACTTTTTCGAGAACGTAGTTTAATTTGAGAATTCGTAACGAATTGAAATCTATTGCATCCATCTAGGTAAATTTTTGATGTAATTTGATGTTATTTTAGATACAATTTTCTATATAGTATGTATATTAAGACATTTAATTATAAAAATTAAATACACCAAAGACTATATAGTCTAGAAGCTCTAGGTTATAAAACCTAAAGTATAAACAATCATTGAACCTCTTGCATTTGCTCATTTCAGTATTTACTTTTGTGTCAGCGTATTTGAAGCTCCACAACCTATCCCTCGATCCAGATGCCACTTTTGTGACGCGCGCTATTTCGATTTTTTTTCTTGACTCTTGTTGTCGGCAAAAATTTCAACCGCAATGTTCAAAACAGCAGCGGAACAGGAGGAGAAAATCTGTTAAAATTTCAGCAGTGGCAATAGGCGCTTAAAAAAAGCTAATGGAACATATGGCTGCCGGAGCAGGGCCAAGCGGATCTTAACCCACTCAAACCACGCCCAAGCTCTCATGCCACCACATATTCCCACAACACTGCCCCTTCGCCTTCCTAAATGTGTTGTTCACTGAAATAAATTTTTTGGCCTTGCGATTACAGTATTTAAAAATACATAATTTGTAGGTATTAAACTGATTAAATGCTCAATAATGATAAAGTAAACTAGTTTAAAAATTGCTCATACGACTAGTTGCTCTGTTCAATATTTTGAATGTTTTCCCGACTTTATTATTTTTAATTTATATGCTAAGCCCACACTACGCATGAGTAATACATTTGTATTTATTAAATTAAAACAGGGTGTTATTGATAAATTTTCAGCCGATAATAAACATTTTAATATAATAATATAATTTCTGTTAGAAATTGTATACTCTTGTACACTCATACGCGTAGAAATAAGTTTAATTATTATTATTACTATACATTTTTCGGAAATTTTGATGATGAGCTATTTTGAGCGGTGCAGCCTCTCCACGTACAATTTCCGGCTGAACACATTTTGTGGTCGGGCGCAAATGCATTTATATTTGAGCAGCGGCAACAACAACAACTGCACAGGGAGAAAGGGATCAGGGAAAGAGAAAGCAGGGAATCCGGCAGAGAAAGGGGTTCGGAGGGGAAGAAAACAGAGTGAAGTTACCATCGGCGACGGTTTGGAAAGCTTAAGCCATTTCATTTTTGGTTCGTTGGCGTTTGTAGCATTTGCTATTTTGCACTATTTTTATGACTCACTGCGGGGGCAGCCGAGGCACAAGGAACGCAGGAGGGTTAAGACGAAGGAAATCGGGAGGCTGCAACTTGAAGCAGCCGCTCGACCAGCCACAGGGCACTCATATTTCTTGGAACTCATACAAACACTCACAAAAACTAATAGAGAAGGCCATCGAGCGTCGAGCAAAATAAACACTGGCAAGTTTGAGGAAAAAAATAAAAAAGCGATCAATATATTGTATAAGGCAGATTTTTGTTTTTCCTTAAAAACCCCATGTAATTATTCTGACAAGGGTATTTAGACACGGAACGATAACAATTGACTACTTCGGGTCTAATAAAAAATATATATATACAAATAATTTCACATTTCTTGAAATTTTTGCACTTAAAACTTGAAACAGAAAAAAATGTTAGTTTTGTATAGTTATAAAAGCTTTTACTTCGTTTATTATTATACTCCTGTAACAGAAATACGACTGACCAATAATGCAACTACCCTATAACAGGTGCAGTTTTTCCAGCACTTTCATTACTCAACCAACATTTTCCCATAATTTTTCTTTTTCCAGTTCCTTTTGATTGTTCTGAGACTCCGCAATCCTCCTACATATCAAACATAAAAACCAGAAACAATGCTGAGGCCCCCAGTTCGATGGGTTATCATAGAGAAATCCACTTTAGGGGGAGGGTGGCGAGATGAAGCGAGGCTCCAAGTTCATTTGCAATTTATTAAACGCAGCTATAAACAAATCGAAAGCGAAATGCTCGCCATGGAACCCCGATGACCGCATTTATGTCGATTTAAGCCATATCTGCTGGACCGAGCCCATAAAAGAAGCCAGGAGGGCGGGAGGATATGCAGGATATGGAGAGTCACTAAGTCAGTCGGCTGTGCTTATGCCGTCCATTGGAATTGTGGCACGGCGTATTTTGTGGACTGCAGACACGCACCAGCCTATGGAACATGCATGAGGTCTGATGGAAGGGGCGCAGATTGCACATAAATAGCTGCCAGAAGTCAGCCGAGATACACAGAGCAGATACACTATTCATTTAGAATTATCGGCTGAAAAGAATAGTATTCTAGAACATTTGTTACGGGATCTAGCTTTTATAAAACGATTTCAGAATATCATGTATTATATGATGAATGAATAATGTATTCTTTTTTTATTAACTATCTGTAAATAATCTTAAACTATTATGTTACCATTATTTAATGCTATTTTAAAGTTGAAGCTATAAGCTAACAAGGGTTCAACATAAGTTTATAAGGTTCAATATAGCAACAAAAGGTCTTAAGCTCACTTAAGATATATATCTGAAATGAATTCGTTAAAATTACCTCCAAATGGAAAAAGGCCTTCTATATTATTTTTCTAAAACTTTTACTAATCATGATTTTTAGTTTTGCAAAATAAATATTTTCTCCGTGCACCAAGAGGCACTAAGCTAATTTACTTTCATATGAACCGAGTACTGAGCAGTGGGGGGCGGTCGTTCGAGGGGCGTAGCGGGAACGGACCCACCCGAACTGAACCAAAACGGAACTGAACGGAATGGAATGGAACCGAAGCGAAGCGGGCTGAATGCAATGAGCATCTACATAACGCCCAGGAGTGATTTTCTGTGTCATTTGGTTGTAATCGTGTCTGTTGTTTGTTACTTATTAGTATGTGTGCTGCTATTTGGGTGTGTGAGTAGTGTACGTAGTACGTACACAAATATATATAGCATATTGCATGTCCTATGCCATATTGCGCCATTTGCATGGATGAGTGTCTCTATCGGAGGGCTTCTGTCTGTATGTGTGCGTGCGAGCCCCGTGTGCGTTTGCAGTTTGACTTGTCTTAATGGTCATGTTAAACAAATGTTTATCAGGGCATGCAGCTGCTGTTTCCATCCGTTGGAACCCCGCTCCCCACCCTCTCAGCCCACTAAGACCCACCTCCAGTCAAGGCCATTAGTCAATTCGATAGTGGTTGTTGCTCTTGCACTTGCATTAGGTAGTCGTTGCATCTGCAAAGCAACATGAGCTTCCAGCTTTGAACCCCAAAAGCCAAGGCAGCAATACATGAAATATGCATAGCTCTGCGTAGAAATTGCTAAGGTTAAGGTTAAAGTTAAGTGTTTTGCCAAATGTGCATAAGGTTAAATGGCAAGCGGACAAATTTCATATGCAAACAACTAATAAATTGCAGACACATAAATGCGTGTACTATACTACACGATTGTACACCAACAGTTGTTAACTTATGACAGCGATCTCGCAAACAAACAGCAACATACAACCGGATTCAGCTATTAAGTTATTAGTATGTTTCCTTACTTCTGGACCCGTTTATCATTTTAATTGGGATGCCAAGTATAAAAGCTTGCTATAATATTATGGCATTTTATATATATTTTTATCAGATCCCCACACTCAAAAAAATAAATTTCTAAATATTAGAAATTTCGCCATAAAAACGGCCTACCCTCGAAAATTGAAAAAAAAATTTCTTGTTTTTAGAAAAGTTTCCTTTAAATATAGAAAATTTCTTGATGGAAGAAATTCAAGAAAGAATTTTTCTTGAAAATAGAAAAATGAAAATGAAAATCTCATCTCAAATCTCCGTTGCAGCCGAAACATTTTCTTCAAATTTAAAGGCGGATATCGCCTTTGAATATTTGAAAGAAATCGGCCTTGAATATAAGAAATTAACCCTTGAATTCCTTCGGCTACCGAATATTAACGACAAAAAACGAAGTAGGGCGAAGGGCCTACTCGGCCCGACTACTACCCGGCTACCGACTTCTCTCAGAGATGTTTTTCGAAGTCTCTCGGGTGATCAGAGAAGGTCAGTTGTGAAAAAAAATCGTGAGTGATGGACATGATTCTTAAGCGGATAAGAGGCTAAGCCTTCTTTCAAATATTCAAAGGTATGTACATTATTTTGTATAATAATGTAATTTGTAATTTTTTGTATAGCGCGCGTACAAATGTACATATGTATGTAATGAAAGGAAAAATTTCGAAATCTCTTAGCGAAGTTTATAAAAATTAAGTGGATTTGTTTAGCTAAGAGCTACGTACATGCATATTTTTGTACATATATATGTGGGCGTAGCGTAACGAAGTTACTTTTACTTGATATTTCAGGGTTAGGGCTAGTACACAACCAAACAAAAAGTCGTCCAAAACAAAAAAACTTCATATGAAAAAAATTTCTTGACATTTTTATACCCGTTACTCGTAGAGTAAAAGGGTATATTAGATTCGTGCAAAAGTATGTAACAGGCAGAAGGAAGCGTTTCCGACCATATAAAGTATATATATTCTTGATCAGGATCACTAGCCGAGTCGATCTAGCCATGTCCGTCTGTCCGTCTGTCCGTCTGTCCGTCTGTCTGTCCGTCTGTCTGTCCGTCTGTATGAACGCTGAGATCTTGGAAACTATAAAAGCTAGAAGATTGAGATTTGGCATGCAGATTCTAGGGGTTAATACGCAGCGCAAGTTTTTCACGCCGATGTGCCACGCCCTCTCTAACGCCCACAAACCGCGAAAAACTGTGACCCGTTCTGTATGAACGCTGAGATCTCGGAAACTATAAAAGCTAGAAGATTGGGATTTGGCATGCAGATTCTAGGGGTTAATACGCAGCGCAAGTTTTTCACGCCGATGTGCCACGCCCCCTCTAACGCCCACAAACCGCGAAAAACTGTGGCACCCACAGTTTCGAAGCTATATTAACGGGAAAAAAATTGTGTATTTGGTTTATCAATACATATTGATAGACCAAAATGGGAAACCCCCCCTCCCCTCTAACGCCCACAAACCGCGAAAAACAGTGGCACTCGTCTATATGAACGCTGAGATCTCGGAAACTATAAAAGCTAGAAGATTGGGATTTGGCATGCAGATTCTAGGGGTTAATACGCAGCGCAAGTTTTTCACGCCGATATGCCACGCCTCCTCTAACGCCCACAAACCGCGAAAAATTGTGGCACCCACAGTTTTGAAGCTATATTAACGGGAAAAGCAATGTGTATTCGTTTCATCAATACATATTGATATACCAAAGTTGGAAACCCCCCTCCCCCCTAACGCCCACAAACCGCGAAAAGCTGTGGCGCCCATAGTTTTAAAGCTAGAGCAAAAGTGTAAACGCAATTTTGTTTGGGTTATTAACGCCTACCGAAATGTAGAAGAAATTTTTTAAATTTTTTGAAGCGGCTGCTTGGTTTGCCCTGCTTGAGACTGCTGACTTTAGCTGAGTAACGGGTATTTGATAGTCGAGGCACTCGACTATAGCGTTCCCTCTTGTTTTCATATGAAGTTTTTTGTTTTGGACGACTTTTTGTTGGGTTGTGTACTAACCCTTAATGTAGAACTTCCTTTTTGAAAGAAAATTTTACATTTTTAAAGAATCGCCTTTCTTGTTATACCCTTGCAGAGGGTATAATGATTTTAGTCAGAAGTTTGCAACGCAGTGAAGGAGACGTATATATTCTTGGTCAGCATGACTAGACGAGTCGATCTAGCCATGTCCGTCCGTCTGTCCGTCCGTCTGTCCGTTGGATGTTGGATGACTATATTATATAGCTGCCATAGGAAGGATCGATCAATTAATGTCAAAATACTCCGTAGACTGCTATATTTTTGTTTGTTGCTAATCTAAATTTAACATTTTTGTAATTTCAAATGAAATATGAACGATCTGCAAGGGTATATACACTTCGGCTGGCCGAAGTTAGCTTCCTTTCATGTTTTAAGAAATATTTTTCTTGCTTTAAAGGTGACTTTCTAAAAAACAATTTCTTGAACCAAATTTTTTTGAAATATTTTCTTTAAAAAAAAAGAAACAAGAGGGAACGCTATAGTCGAGTGCCTCGACTATCAAATACCCGTTACTCAGCTAAAGTCAGCAGTCTCAAGCAGGGCAAACCAAGCAGCCGCTTCAAAAAATTTAAAAAATTTCTTCTACATTTCGGTAGGCGTTAATAACCCAAACAAAATTGCGTTTACACTTTTGCTCTAGCTTTAAAACTATGGGCGCCACAGTTTTTCGCGGTTTGTGGGCGTTAGGGGGGAGGGGGGTTTCCAACTTTGGTCTATCAATATGTATTGATGAAACGAATACACATTGCTTTTCCCGTTAATATAGCTTCAAAACTGTGGGTGCCACAGTTTTTCGCGGTTTGTGGGCGTTAGAGGGGGCGTGGTATTTCGGGTTGAAAAACTTGCGCTGCGTATTAACCCCTAGAATCTGCATGCCAAATCCCAATCTTCTAGCTTTTATAGTTTCCGAGATCTCAGCGTTCATACAGACGGGTGCCACTGTTTTTCGCGGTTTGTGGGCGTTAGGGAGGGGGGGTTTCCCACTTTGGTCTATCAATATGTTTTGATGAAACAAATACACATTTCTTTTCCCGTTAATATAGCTTCAAAACTGTGGGTGCCACAGTTTTTCGCGGTTTGTGGGTGTTAGAGGGGGCGTGGCACATCGGCGTGAAAACTTGCTCTGCGTAATAACACCTAGAATCTGCATGCCAAATCCCAATCTTCTAGCTTTTATAGTTTCCGAGATCTCAGCGTTCATACAGAACGGGTCACAGTTTTTCGCGGTTTGTGGGCGTTAGAGAAGGCGTGGCACATCGGCGTGAAAAACTTGCGCTGCGTATTAACCCCTAGAATCTGCATGCCAAATCTCAATCTTCAGACGGACAGACGGACAGACAGACGGACAGACAGACGGACAGACGGACATGGCTAGATCGACTCGGCTAGTGATCCTGATCAAGAATATATATACTTTATATGGTCGGAAATGCTTCCTTCTGCCTGTTACATACTTTTGCACGAATCTAATATACCCTTTTACTCTACGAGTAACGGGTATAAAAAGTAGGTAATATAACAACTTTATTAAAAATAATAAAAATGCTCTTACCTTGCATCAAATGGGTGTATAAGGTTCTTTTACCTTTTATAGAATCATTTTGTTTAAAAGTAATGTAAAAAGTTGGTTCATTTAAGTGAAAACAAGAGAGAACGCTATAGTCGAGTGCCTCGACTATCAAATACCCGTTACTCGGCTAGTGATCAAGAATATATATACTCTATATGGTCGGAAACGCATCCTTCTACCTGTTACATACTTTTGCACGAATCTAGTATACCCTTATACTCTACGAATAACGGGTATAAACATTCCAAGAAAACTTATATGTATGTTCCATAACAAAATTAGTATATTATATACATAGTATTAGTAAAACATTAAATCATTAAAAATGACTACTCTAAATAAATTATTGCTTGTTTAGCTCAGATCATTATTTTACGTTCCTTATAGAAACTATTCAATTAATCGGTTTTTATACATTTTAAAAGGATTTTAATAAATAACCAAAACGTGCAGTCAAGTGACTGCTACGATTCGCTTATTAACCCATTTAATTGGACCAATTAAATTTGATTTTCCTCTTTAAAGTGACTTTGACTATTACATAAAATTATGTTACAAACCTGCCTCGAATTGTTGCACTTTTGAATCTTTTCCACTTAAATCCTGACCACCAGTTTAAGTTATTCAACGGCCGCAAGCACGCCCAGATTTAATACTGCACATGTTGATTTTGATGCATATATTATTTAACACTCTGGATGCTCTACAACTGATGGGAAAGCACACATAATAACCATAGCTCGGAGCGTGTTTGAAACCTGCTGCTGGTCATTTCAAGTATTTGCACTAAAAATCGACAGTTTTTCAATGATGTTCTCATGTGAAGTGAAAAAGCGTAGTTTTTCTTGAATTAATTTTTAATTTAAACTCGCCTGTGGCAGGGTAAATAACATGTTTTCGATGTGTTGCGTATCGAGGGGTAAAGGTTATTTGCCACCTGGAAAACGGTGAGTTGGAAAAAGCAACAGGTGGAAAATGACTTTCTAGTTTTCCATTCCATTTCCTCCTTCTCGCATACTCAAGAGCAAAAATCAAACTCAATGCGCTTGTCAAATAAATATTACGCACACACACAAAGGGTCACATTCGCTTAGTCACACACAAGCACTCACACACAGGAATATTCAGAAGCGGAAGCTAAATGCTATAAAAGCGCACTCCCACTTCCGTTTCCGCACTTCCCAGCTTTCACCGCCTTCCCATTCCCCACTGTTTGCGCTACGTTTTCAGTTGAAAGGCAAAATTAACAATATGCAAAATTCATGTTAAAATATCGGAAAAATATATATTTCTTTTCTGCGCGCAGGAAAGCAATCCCTTTTTCCTTTCCTCTTCCCTTTCCCATCCTCACTCGTTCTCCCTTTTTTCTGCCGCCTTTGCGCTCTTTTCGTTTGGGTTGGCAGCAAGAATAAAACACAAAAAAAAAAAGAAATAACCAGGAAACGGTACCAAAGGATAATATGGCAGATCGAATAACGAATATCCTTGGAAAATTCGATCAACATTGATAGTTTTTTCAATTAAATTATTATACAATTTTATATATTTACTAAACAAATTACTTATACAAATTAAATTTTAAATTAATTATCAAAAGTCTCTTGTTGGTGTCCAAACATTTTGGTATAAAAAAAAGTTATATCTAATGACAGAATCAATTTTAAAAAATCCCCAAAATGTAAATTTGGTTAAGAATATTTTAAGTATTTAGTTTAACATTGTTTAGTGAGTTATATTCTGGACAGAGTTTTAGTAGACGGTTTATTTTTGGCTTGAATCCAAAGAATATAGATCGAGGTCTTTATATTTCAAGTCAGACCATAACTTATAAATCTCTAGATATATGTATTCCTGATCTCCCATAATATTTGGGCAACCAATCCTCGCATAGAGTATTTGGCGAAAAAAGGCATTAAAGGGTTGTGGGTGTGTTTTTCTGGCGGAGGAATGGGTTTGTTCGAGCGGCTTTCATATGGTCCATGCCAAGCAATAAAAATGTAACTCCTGTTGTTGTTGCTCATGTAGAGGTTGCTGTTGTTGTTTCGATGCCATTGAATGAATGAATGAATGAAAGCGTCGACCCATCGACGACTCAACTTCCACGAGATGCAGAATCGAATCGAATCGAATCTCGAAATTCTTTTGGCTCCAGCAAAGTGAGCGCCAATATATATAAACATCGAGAAGTTCGTAGATATGTTCAGAGGGCGATGTGTGCGCATATAAAAACACAGTTATCTGTTCTATTGGAGCATTTATAAATATTTGTTTGCCTCAGTTCTCGATATGCACATGCACATTAAACCAAGGGATCCAAACCAAAGCAAAATGAACCGAAGCCAACCTCCTGCAGGACCTCAGACTCCCTTTCTGCCTGAGTTATTGAATTGGGCTTTAGTCGTGAGCGGGTTGCCGACCTTTTGGCCCCCGTAACCAATCCAATCCCACCAAGCGCCCCGCCCGTTCCATCCCTTTAACCCCTGGGATGTGCTGCTGACACCCAGAAGAAAAACGGAGCAAAATCTCTTCGCAACCTTTTCCACTGCTCTTTTGTTCAGCTCCGGTCTTTATTTGAATTGTTTGGGCATAAGTATGTCAAATTTCAAACCATTTACTGGCTCCGTCCAGTGCATAAAAGCGGTGCAAAAAAAGCGGCCAAAAGTATTGGGAGCTGATGGTTTTAAAGCGTCTTTGGGGGTTTCGTGGGGCCAAGGTCAGGGGCTCAGTGCTCAGTGCCGGTTGTGAAATTTAATAAATATTATATTTATGAAGAGATTATGTTGCGGAGTGAGATATTGTAATAAAATGGGTGTATTTTAAATATTCAAAGGGTCAGTCATCACATGAGCGTATGTGAAGCTCATGCAGTCGTTAAGTGTAATTTAAATTACATATTTAATAATCGCATTAAGTTTGTTTTAAATGAGAGGGAGTTTTATTAAAAATATACTATTCAATCCTGAATGTAATGGTATACTTATATAATGTTTATATACTTATATAAGGGGTGTATACTTAATATATGAGGTTTTCATGTCTGTCACATTTTTCAGATCATGTCTTAAGGCCAGGAAACACACTGTTGCTCTCCGGGGAACCGTTTATGGTGAAAAATGTGAAAAATGCTTATTGGAAAAAATCAAATTAACTTACTCTGCATATACATGAAAAGTTGCAGAAGTTGAAAAACTATCTCCAGCAAGGACACACCACCAACTCCCCAGTGGCCCAAGCCCCCCTACGCCCACATCTCCTCAAGGTCATCTGGCAGCAGAGCGTTACACAAACGCAATGAAAATGGGAATAAAAAAACAAAAGCTGAAAAAGAATACGTAAAATTTCATTTTCAAATTGCACCCCAGTGACACATTTAGCCGAACTCCTAACCTTTCACTTGCCGGCAGGACCCAGCCTCGTGCTACCCCCATCTTCCACCGAGACACTCTCAAGACAATCGAAAAACTTTCAGTCGAGTTTTCCGCTTCTCGTTCCCATTTCTGGGAGTTTTTCATTGTTTTTCTTACGACTCATTTCACGTTTTAATTTCTAGGCGTTGCGCCGACTTTCTGCGTCATTTGACACCGACGACAAAAATTTGTCGAGCAGTTGGACAGGATGAAGTTGATAAGTGCAGTTAAAGAAATACCCCTAAAAAAACCGCTCAAAACTTGGAGCTATAGGAATATTTTTACTGAATCCTCAGATCACAAGTGGAAGATGGATTAACCTAAAAAATCAAAACATTTGTATAAATATTTTATACGATAATAAATGTTTTCTATCTTTTTTCTCTACGTGCATGAGGGATTTTAAATATTTGTCTTTGCTGAAACTTGCACTAAAAATCCAAATTGCTTGCCTCACTAAGAGTTCAATTACGAGCAGCTCGTGACGGATAATAATGGAGTAGGATGATGATTAGGATGATGGGCCCAGATGATGGCCCACATTGATAGCAGCTGCAATTGATGATGAGCTGGGGAGTGGGGATTCGGAAATGATCTAAGAGGTCTGGGTCCCGCGTCCAGCAATTGGTTTAAATTTTATTTATGAGCTGCCATCAAATCAGCATAAGTAGGTTAAACGCAAATGTCAATCGTAAATTCGCTGACTTCCAGCCACGCCCACCACTCCACCACTCAGCTCCGATTCCGGCGGGCAAAGTAAAGCGGACAAATAAATTAAATTGTCGCCCTGTCGCCGCAGCTGAGCTGAAATGCTAACCAAAGTACGTGCCACCATCGATGTGCAGCATCTCCGTCAGAGAAGCAGGTCCCTCCTCCTCCGGAAGCCCAGAATGCGATGAAAGTGTTCCGCAATATTTCATAAAGTGGGGCCGGACGTCAGGAGGGGCTGGATAGCAGCTTTATAGAATTAGCTAATGCTGACATAGATACCCCCGAAAGGAACCTAATCCCGGGGCATCGTTTGTTTAGCCTAAATAAGGAAAAACCACGCCAATTGTAACCAGCCAAGGGGGTGGAGGGGGGATGGAAAATCTGAAGAAGGTAAGTGGAAAGCTCCAGGATAGGAGGCTCCGAAGTCCAGCTGAACATGCTAATTGGCATTTCGGCCCAGTTCAAATTGTATTATTTTTTTTCCTTAATAATTGCCTTTGATGGAAAGTTACAGGGAAAAACTGAATACCATTTAAAAACGATTTTAAGGGTGGAAAAAATCGGCGTTGAATTAGCAATAATTCGATAATTCATAAATTCACACATAATTCTGGCAGAAAAAAATAATTCGCTTTTCACCGTCTGGCTCCATTAAATTGGATTTGTCAATGTTAACAGGTTAGCTATAAATTATTAATAAGTCGTTTTTTCTAGATAATTTGAAACCCGTTTCACGTACAGTAAAAAGGTAAATTGTGTTCGGGGAAAAGTATGTAACAGGTAGAAGGAAGCGTTTTCGACCCAGCTTATGTACATACATATACATTCATGATCAAGATTACTACTATAGTCAATCTAGTCAATCTAGTCCGTATGAACGCTAAGATCTCAGAAAGTATAAGAGCTAGAGGGTTGGGGTTTTGGATCCTATTCAGACGATGTTTATCATGCCGATGTGCCACGCCTCCTCTAACGCCTACAAACCGCGAAAAAAATTTAGCGGACGCATCAACTCTTGTTTCTTATTATGGTTAGCTTAGTAACGGGTATCTAATAGACGGAGCACTCGACTCCCTTGATTTTTGTCAAAACGTAAATAATTTTATCAGGTATTTTAATAATATAATGACATAATTAATGTAAATAATGTAATTTTGTGTAAGTATTTGTAGTTAACTTAAAAGCCCAACTGGTTGGTAATCCAGCCAGAACAAATAACCTTTAGATAAAAGGCTTTTTAGATAAGGAAAACCCACTCCCAGCCGGGAAAACTTCACTTAAGCACTGTTCCATAAAACAAAAGCGAAGGGATATCAGATGTGCTAAACATTTTGTTACAATGCTGTTCACATTAAACTGGAGTCCTTGGTTGGGAAATCTACCGAAAGAATCTTCATGGTAACCATAAACGTACTGAAAAGGGTTGTTTAAAATTGGTTGGTGTTCAAAAAATCTGAGAAGCAGCATTTACAACTTTTTAAAGGGTAACTTTTATCAAATTATTTAGAGATATGCATAATATTAAATATTTTTAGGACACCAATTTAACTTACATTACAAATTATAAATATATATTTAATGGATGCATGTAAATATATACATTTATCAAATACTTTTAAATAAATCCCCTGTGAGTCCCTTAAAGGCGGTCCCATGAACACACTCGCTGAGGGGCACGTGTTCATCTAAATCTTTCAGTTAAAACTCAAGCATTTCTCACTAATGATGAGGGCGCCCCATCAACATCCACACCACAGTGCTGGGATACCCCATCCCCACTCTCCATCAGCTATTCTGGCCACTGTCTCCACACTTGTCCTTAGCCTGGTTAAACCTGTTAACGTTAACTTTTTCCGTCCCCACACCCCCACGCTCCCAATCCAACAATCCCCCATCTGGGGACAAATTGATGGAGCCTCCTTTGGGGCTCCCTCGGCTCAGTCGTGCGCACTTGACCACACATTGGCGCATTGTCACGCGCCGGGCCCTCCAGTCCCCTCTTGGAAGCAGCCCCCGCCATCGCCGCCCCTGTCACATGTGAGTGACCCACCAGCATATTCATCAATAGAGTAGCAAATGCTTCTATCCGACCCCCGTTCGCTCCGTTTGGGTTAACAAAAAATCTGTTAAAATAAATCACAACAATTTGTACATTTTCGCCTCGTTGAAGACTGACTCACATAAGCAGGGTTTTTCGGGCTTCGAGCGGGTTCCGGGGAGTTAGTTTCCCACAGTGGCGAAGATGATGGCAGAGGCGACACATGGCAGCCAGCAGGAATCCTTGAGTTCGCAGAGGACAATGTCTTTTTGGCTTGGCTTGATTTTTTGGGCGATTAAGCTGTCATTTGGCTGCGGGTGGGTGTGGCCCGCTAAGCCAGGGGCGTCGTTAACAGGCAGTGGCAAATAGCAAAAATAAGGTGGCGGAACTCCAAAAAAAATAGTTTCTAAAATATTTAATTACAAGTCTAACTGTGCGAGATTTTATGTATCTCTACTTAAGGAAATTTAAAACCGAAAACTCATTTAAGACGATATTTATGATCGCGTTCCTTAAAATTTAAGTTTATTTCGAACAGCTATTGAAGTAAAATCCGTTATTAAAAATTTATAAGCGAAAAAAAAACACATATTTCTTTCAGAAAATTATTTTTAAAATACTCAGAGAATAGATACAATAAATGTCCATTTATATTTATATTATATATGAGATTTTTTAATTTTGACTCCAAATTATACGTTTAAAGAGTTCAGGGATGATTCCATCGAATCCCTTATTCACCTGTCCATGTCCCCGTATACGTGACCTCAGTTATCTGTCCTTCGGTGAAGGCTACGTGGGCGTTGTCCTGCTCAACTTATGACAGCTTTGATTGCAGTCAATTTATTAGCAGCTTGCCGCCGAAAGAAATCTGTTTGCCAAAGGTAAGTCAAGTGCTTGGGCTGGGGCAAGGTGCGATTATGTGTGTTGTACAAATGTCAGTCATAATTGCTTAATCCCGCTTTTTAATTAGCCGCCACCTGTGGCCGCCACAACCGAAAATAAACAGAGCAAAACAAACCGAAACCAAACCCAAACGAAGCCAAGCGAGTCAAACAAAAAATTCCTCACGCAAAAAAGCTGTGAATGTTTGCCGGGATATGCTTAAAACCCTATTACCATGGTAATCCCTTTGACAAATGAATTTTAGCACGGCCTTACACACTCGAATGCACTGAGAAAAAAATCAAAACTACGGAGGGGAAGTAAAGCCCCTTAAAATATGTAAAAACAACATTAAACACGCGCACGAATTACCGTGATACTATACAAAAAGTTATTAAAAAGCCTTAAAAACCGAATGTTACCTTTAAAAAGCATTGTTGTTTGTTACTAGAATATTTAAGTCATTTTCAACAGTTTTAAATAAATTCCAACTCTTGTTTGAGTGTGAGGGTCTCAATTTTAGTGTTCAAAACCATTTCCAATTTAAAGACCTAGAGTTCCCAAAATGTTTTTCGAGTGCACGCACACGCGGACTCACGGACAACCACATGGCACCTAGACAGCTACCTGTCACATGTGTAGAAGGAGAAATAGATAGACACCGGCAGGGCAGGCGGCGCGAAAAAGTATGCTATAAAATCCGTATGCTCACTGTCACCTCTGCGGGAGTGCAGGTCCCATTTTCTTATGTCTTGCATCATAGACAGGGCATGAAAGCCGAATGAAACCATTTGGGAGTTGGTGTCCAACAGTGATTCGGTTTTCGGATAATTTGCGGTTTTGCCTCGGCCATCCGCCGCCTGCCAATCTGGATTTTGGTGAAACAATTCAAAACTGTTTATGGGTCTGGAGTTTGGCTTAAAGCACAGATGCATTCAAGAAGCTTTAACTAAAAACTTTTTTAATAAATCCAGACAAGAACAAAACTAAAACATTCCTAAATATGCATATTTTCAGACAAGAAAATAAAGAAATATATATTTCATTATTTAAAAATCCTTGTGACCAAAACCGTGTAGAGTCAAATACATTTTATAATTATTACAGCTCGGAAAACTTACAAAAAAACTAAAATAAGCTTCCTCCAGTAATGGGCATCAACTCTCGTTTGACTCTCTCTCGCTCTTCAGAAAAAAAGTCCCCTTACTCACACTTTCAATTACAGAAAATAAAATACAAAAATATTCATATACGAGTTTATATTTGTACAACATTTTGATGCAGCCAGCAACTTAAGAGCAATAGAAAATGAGGCGCCGCATGACATCCACCACCATGGAGCTTTTGGCACATCCGAAATGGCTCCTTTGATGCGTGAGCAAAGCGATCTACCGAAGGAGCTGCCCCCAGGAGGTGGAACAGAGTCCTCGAAATGTATTTCTGTTTAGTTGCGTGGCACGCACAATCCCACAGCGGCCATAGAAGATGCCCCTGGACCAGGAACGGCTTCTTGCTTCGCCTTCGCACGGTGGGTTCAACCAGTAATGCAACTACTTACCATTTTTATTTGAATTGGCTTTAATTCAATATTGCAAAATAATGCATCAACGGAATATTTAAGAATTTTGTCTAAATAGGGCCAAACAAATACGATTTCTGCTAGACCTAAGTATAAAATATCCTGAACAAAACATTTTTCTTGGTAAGCACAAACATTCTTTAAGTGATCACTAAAGGTACTTAATTTCACAAAAATCATGTTTTAGTATCCTTAAATTAGGAATGAATTATTCTTATACAAATTCAAAATTAAAGTACATTATATCAACAAGTACAGTTTGTGCTTAAACTGTTGGTCCGGCGCGCATCCTAGTTTTTTTACTTCGATTTTTTCCCAAAATTATTTGCGCGCCAAAAATGTATACAGTATGCATTTATTTATGTTTATGAATGACAAGTAACTGTTATAGGGGAAAACATTAAACTTTGAAATCGCTTTAAATATTATTGCTGTCCTTAAAAAATTTGAATTCTTGGTACTCGGTTCAGTACCAGTAGCTAAAATTTGTGTGGTTACGGTCAAAAAATAGAAAACTTTTAATCATTAAGAATAAAATTCTTAAAACCAGTGCATTTTGTACATAAATTAAGTAAGCAAATGAAAGAAAAGTTATACCCAAAAAAAAAAAGAACGAAAAAAATCAAGAACATTTTTCATGATTTACGAACAATCCGTTCGCTATTTTGTGTTCATGAAAAAGAAGCGCTCGGGGTCAAATCACAAACATTTGGGTAAAATTATGAACGCGTCACAAAAAAGTGTTGAGCTTTAAACGATTGGGGTTAGATTATGCACAATCGTTTTGAAAATGCGAACGCTGTTCATTAAGAATTTATTTTCCGGACCGAAAAACTTGCAAGCCTAGTTTCCCGTTTGGCCGCACTTGAAAAATTGGTTCCGTGGTCCAGCGGTTAGGACGTCCGTCTCTGACACATAGTAGCCCAGGTTCGAGCCCGCTAGAAAACGTCGTGAATCGAAATTTTTAATAAAATATTATTTCTAATGTTTATATGTATTTTTAATAATAAATAAATTGTATGTTAACAACAAAAACTAATATACAATAATTATTAATAATAATTTAAACACTAAGTAATGAGATTAAATACGTTTCTACCAGGCGCGCAGAAAAAACAGTAAATCCAGAAATTTTTTTTTTGTTTTTCTTTCTTTTGAACTTTTTGTTCTCAAATCAACCCCAAGTGTTCTTAAGATGACCCCATCGTTCGGAATCCAACTCTAAAGTTTCGGTCAAATTCTATGAACGAGCGTTCATGAACTGACAACAAACGGGCTTACGCACTTTTTGACCCCGTTTGGGCTTTATTTTTGAACGTTTCAAACGGATTTTTTTCAGGGTGTATGTATACTTTGGTCACCGCCGCGTAGGAACGAGCGTGGCCAAGAGGTTAGGACATCCGACAGCAGAGCATGAGGTTGCGGGATCGAGTCCTAGGAGAGGGATGTGGTTTTGTGAAAAATGTTTCGTAATTATAAAAAAAACATTATTATCTACTAATCTTTATATAGTACTATCAGTAATTTATTGAAGGAATATACAAAATAAGTATTGTTAAATCATGATCAAGGTTTAAGAATATTTTATACTTGATTTGCGCATAACTTATACTTGATTTTCGAATATTTCATACTTAATTTGAGAATAACTTATACTTGATTTTCGAATAAATCGAAATATGAACATACCTTCTCCAATTCAAGGTAGTTTCCATAAAATTGTTTAAAATTCTCAACTAACTTTTTATAATATATACTCGGCTTAAGAATAATTCATACTTCATATAGAAAGAATTAGTTCTGGATTCAAGAACATTTCATACTTAATTTTACCCGAAAATGTTCACAAAATAAGAATGCCAGTTTAAGAATGAAACGTTCTTGAAATGAAAAAACAAGCCCATTACGTACCTGGCGCACTTTGAAGCACTCTTGGGCTTAAAACTTTGCAAAAATTTTTGGCTGCATGTATTGTTTTTCCCACTGTCATCGGGGTCTCAAGGAGCTCCTATGCCTGCTGTTGCACGGCGGGAGGCCAATTTCTGGGTAGCAACTTGCCATACATCAAAAATCCTTCACTCACTTTCGGCTGCCGCTGATGCGCGGGCAATAAAATATTCATTTGGCTCCTTTTTCTGGGGGGCGATGCAACTTTCAAAGGAGTTCGAGAAGGGGCGGTGCTGAGCCACGCCCTCCTATTCATGTGCTGGGATCGGGGATTGACACTTCAGCCAGGAGGACCCGGGCACCCCTCATAAAAAATGTAATTTTCAAACAGAAGAAGAAAAAAAAATATATGCATTGATGGGGGATGGGTTTGGAGGCGGGGGCTGGAAAATAAGAAAAACATTTGAAAATTTCAAATTGAATTTGCCGCACGCTTGAAGTTTTTTGGGGTTCCCCAGTTCTCAAACCCACGACGAGACGTATGCAAACGGCGTTGCCAAGATTACCAAGTGAAAGGCCGGCCGGCACACATAAAAGCCAGCGAAGGGGCTGGCTAAAAGGGGCTTTGAAACATGGCCGAAAGTGTAAGTGACATGAAAGCGGGCACACAAAGCGCACACAAAACCTTTAATAACTTTACGCTTTTTGTTTTCAAGTGCACTCCGCAGTCACCCCCCAAGCCGCCCACCGAAAAGTAAAAACAAAGGCCTTGCAACTTCCCCTTTGAAGTTCGTTTTACGCTGGAAAGAAAAGACCACAAAACCTAAAGTAAAGCCAAGGACGTTTATTTTTTAGAAATTTTGGAAACAGCTTCCCATCTAATTCTCAGACCATTCAATTCGTAATTTATGAGCTGTTTATTGTCAATAAATGCAGCCTCCAAGCAACCATTTTGTGTGCGCGCCCAAATAAAGACAAATGGAATGCTCATTTTCGGTGGGTGGCTCCCAGCAAATATCTAAAATAAATACATATATCTCAAGGTGGCTGGGTAATAAGTGGCTGGAAATTGTCTCCAAACAGTTTGGACTGCTTTTCGGGGCTTATAAATATAATTTATGGCCCGTCCACAGCCACATTAGTCAGGCAAAAATTTGAGGCTAAGGCTTAAAGCTGTCAAAAGCAAAACCGAAAAGTTGAAAGGATTTTGGAGATGACAAGACCATTGCTTCTGTACTTTTTAATTCAAAATCATTTGCATTGGATATTCAGGGAATAAACTCCTTTATACTGAAATCGAAAAAGGAATGTTACCGAATTCAACAGGTTTATTTACAAGTTAAAAATATTTATAATTTTTCTGTTATTTTTCTTCAGACCGTTGTAAAGAAAATAATTAGCTCGGTGAAAGAAAGGGTCAGGTACTTTTAAAACGTATTAATTCAAACATATAAAAAAACGCTTTTACGAGGATTTCACAGAAATCTCCTTTCATCAAAGACGGTGGGCTTAGTACGTTGGTTGGAAAAAGACTTCACATCTTTACTTATATTTTCTATTCGAATTAATTTTCGTGAAAACTCACTAATTTTGGAAAGATTAAAAATGTTGAGTGATTGTAGATAAGAACATATTGCGACTGCGTTAGCAACTATAAAACGCAATTAAGGAAGAGTAATATAAGCTTTTTTCCAGAGCTTTAACTACTAGACGCAAACCAAAAAGATTTTTTAAAAGAGAAACTTACTAAACAGAAAGCTAGGTTTTTCCCCAATCTAAAAAGCTAAGCCCTATCGCTGACAAAAAACTTTGATTTTTTATGTGGAATGAATTTACGGATTTGTATAGTAACATTTATTTTTAATGAAATAATATATTTGTAATTAAAATAAAGGTTCCTACGCGATTTCCAAAGTACAAAACAAAAACACTTTAATTTTTTATTGGGATTTTGTTGGGGCTTTACTCATTCCCTTTGTTTATTATTTAATTTAAGTATACATTTTACAAAAGTTTCAATATATTGATTTAACTACGCTGACCATTTTGTTACTGATCTTATCAGTTGAAGGCAAAAAATTCTTGAGTGAGTTCGGTTATCATTCTCATTTTTGTCAATTTAAGTACATAAATATGTGGCATACTTATTTCTGGACCAATCTCTTTCCGCCTGCTTACATCGGTTTGTTGTTGCATAGAAAACTAAGTACAATAGACAATAGAAAAATACACTTGACTATGTAAATACATATACATATTAAAAACGAACATAGAGTAACCGACGAAGGCGCAACTGGCTTGAATAATTTCGCTTAGGCTAATGAACATTCAGTTGGTATTTGCTAATTTCTTCTGGGTATTGTTTGCTTTGCTTTGTTTGCTTGCTTTTATAGTTGTCCTAGCCATGAGGTAGAGCATTTTCCGACTGCCAGTTGTTAGTGCCAAATGGCTTAAAGCTACCTTTCAATGATTTTCTTTTCGGTAATCTATATTCCTAGGGTTTTTTTGTTGGGGCACTCTTTCGTTTGAGTTTCGTGGAGTTTCAAGTTGACATTCGTGGATCTTAAACTAGGTTGGCGTCCTTGGCCATGCTGTAGAAGGCCGACTTGGGATTGTCCAGCAGCTCCGTGGGCGAGGCGAATTCCGTGATTTGTCCCTTGTCCAGAACGATCACCTTGTCCGAATCCAAAATAGTGTTCAAACGATGGGCAATTGTCAGGACAGTGCACTCCTTGAACTCCGTGCGGATTGTTTTCTATAAAATGAAATAATTGATGATTATTATAATGGCGAATAAAATATGTTATACTTTAGCTCAGTATTGTTTTTAACACACACCTGGATCAAATCATCTGTTTCCAGATCGACAGCTGCTGTGGCCTCGTCCAGCACCAGGACCTTGGTCTTACGCAGCAGAGCACGAGCCAAACAGACTAACTGGCGCTGACCCACCGATAGATTCTCACCACCCTCGGCAATTTCGTGGTTTAGACCAGCTGCCAAGCTCTTAACAAAGGACTTCAAATGGGACAGCTCCAAGGCCTTCCAGATTTCATCGTCTGTCTTAATTTCGAAAGGATCCAGATTGACGCGCAGGGATCCAGAGAAGAGCACTGGATCCTGTGGGATGATTGTCAGGCGGGAACGCAACATGTGCAATCCCATGGTGGCAATGTCCACGCCATCAATTGAGATGCGGCCACCGGCAGCTTCAATGATTCTGAAATGAAATAGTTGGTTATTCGGTATATCTTAAATCTTAAATATTAATATTTCTTACCTGAACAAGGCCAATGTGAGACTGGATTTACCGGCTCCCGTGCGACCAACGATGCCGACCTTCTCGCCACCCTTGATGTCGAAGCTAACTCCTCGCAGCACCAGATCCAGGCCCTCGCGATAGCGCACCTGGAAGTTCTGGAACTCAACACGTCCCTCCTGCGGCCAGTTCTTGGGCTTGCTTTTGTCCTGCTCAAGCTCCCAGGCAGCCTCCTGCTTGGTCTCACCGTACTCCTTGATGCGTTCCACCGATACGATGTTCGTCTCAATGTCGGATGACATGCGCACCAGCCAGTTAAGTGTTTGAGTCACCTGTAGGGCATAGCTCACGGACAGACCGACCAAACCGGGATTGGTTTGACCTCCAAGAACGGCGAAGAGCGAAGCGAACAGAATGATCAGATTGCCCACCATCTCCAGACGAATGGCCAGCCAACGGTTGGCAATCACGGAGGGATACTTGCAGACCTGGTTCTTGTCCACCTTGGCATCGGATTCTTCAATAAAGCTGAGGTAATAAAGTTAAATGAAAAAATTAATTGCTAGACCAAGACTAAACACAATAAAATAAGGATTAGGAACAAGAACGTACCGATTTCCCACATTGTAGGCACGAATTGTAGAAGCTCCAGTGACAGTTTCGCTGAAGTGCGAGTAGATGGGGGATCGGGAAACAGACTCCAGACGCATCAGCTGACGGGAAGTGGCCACGTAGAAGCGCTGAGCGAAGTAGTACAGGAAGGCGATGGGCACGATCACGGCCAAGAAAATCGGCGTGGACAAACTAATAACCACAATGGTAGCCAGAACCTAGCCAATAGCAAAATAGCAATGTAAATAAATGCTGTCCAGGGTAACAAAATCATCCAATGGTGCGGGGGGATGCGGGGAGGGTTAATAGGAAAAAATGATGTTGAGAAATTTATAATGTATTTGCCTCGTTTTTTGGATCGATCGCTTTAACTTAATTGGATTGGGAAATAAAGGATGGGAGAGGAACTGTCATGGGGCGCCGCCAATTGTGAGATTAATTCGGACTAGTTAGTTTTATTGATATGGGACAAGGTTAGTTAATGTCACTTGGGTTACTTTCGATGTGTTTCGTAGCAATTTGACGACGGTACCTAGAGGGCCTAATGCTGTGAAATTACCTCGTAAGCACACCAAATGCAATCATTAATGACCTGCGGCATTTTCTGGTCAACCGATTCTACGTCTTTCGAAAAACGGGACAGGATGCGACCCACCGGCGTCGTATCAAACATGGACATTGGTGATTTCATCACATTTTCGAGGAGCATCGAGTGCAGGACTTTCGCGGCATGCAAACTGCCCAGCGCCGGAGCCAGGTCCGAAAAGAATGACGTAACACCTGCGATTAGGCAATTCAGTATGGATGGAGAATTAAATTTCGCATCGATCGGCAAAGGAATAGCCCAACCAGGGGAATTCGAGGCTCGAAAAGGGCTCTTCGAGTAGAATAATCGATTAGAGGTTGCCCAGCCAAATCCCTAAAATGGTACGGGGTTGGCTTACTCTCCAAACAAAACATTTGCTGAACGTTATTACTTATCAATTTTAAATCAAAACACAACTTTTCAACACTTATGCAATTTTAACATTTCAATACATAATTATTTTTAGAAAAACAATAGGTAATAAATGAAGAGGGTTACTCTTTAATTGAGATCGAGTATTAAATATACATTTAATATTCAAAAGAGATTTAAAAAATGTTGATAAAGCTTTAGATTACCCATGTAAAAAATCAGTAAATTATTTTGTTTTTCGAGCTTTTAGGCTCTCTAAATCGGATTCCCAAGAAAGGGAAGACAACCACAGGAAAAATATTCTTAAGTTAAGAGAATAAACGTTAACGAGAATACAACATGCGCCCGCCCCGTCAATCCAAGTATATATTTACAGTCTACGCTCTAGGGATGTGGAATGCCGGGGAAAGCCTCAAATTGCTACCATTTGTTAGTCAGGATTAGAGATGATATATTTTTAATCGGTAGTTAGTCACAGCGAACATACCCGAAAGATTTGCGAATTAAATACGCGTATTAGTTCTGGCAATACCACATCCAACTTGTATATATCGTTCGCCAGACGATCGAGAATTCGTGCCCGGGGCTTAATGTCGAAAAAGGCTTGCGGGACATGCATAATGTGGCCAAATAGCTGGACAAATATTTTTCGAGTGCCAATCAGTGCACCCAGGTAAACGATAACCACACTGCCTATATAGCTGAAGACTTGGGATATCGAAGGGAGTTTATTTTTAACTTTGACTAATTTTGTGTACTCTTTTTACTGACAAACAGGGCTTAGGACAAGGGTTAGAGGACGAACTAATCTTAGGATTAGGTTAGGGTTTATTTTAGGGACAAAACAGAAGAAAACAAAAGAGCTCTCATTGAAAGACATACTTGACGATAAACTGAAATTCAGAGTTCTATAAACTGAGAACGTTTTTATTATAGCCAATTATTTTTTAGATTTAACCGCATATATCAAAATCTAAATTAAAAGACATGATGAGATTACCTGAAATGCCGTGCTCATGACCATTCTTATATTAAGCGGCATTACCAAGTCCAAACAGTTGATATCGTTCGAACAGCGATCCAATATCCGACCCTTGGGCGTGATATCGAAAAACTCAGAGGGACAATGCATGATGTTGTTAAAGAGTCGATGGAATACTCTGGATGAGGCGTGTAAGGTAGCTGTGAAAAGTGATATGGCGGCGCCGTAATTGCAAAGGCCTAACTTGGTTCAATGGGCATTAGAAAAAGAGAGAAGAGAGATTCGATGAGATACAGAGATATTTTAAATGTTAGAGATGTGAATGAAACTTGGGCAAAATCTTTCTATAAAGAAAGCTCTGCAAGTACAAACCGTAACTCTTTAAAGGCTACAAATCAAAAGTTGTCAATCAATAATAACAATAAAAAATGGAGAGAAAAATACTGAAAAATTTGGGGAAATCAATATGCAAATACCATAAAGATAAAGGTCATAAAGGAATCCATGGTGGCGGGCAACTCTTCGTCGACAACATCCATATCGCCGCTAAAACTGTTCAAGAGTCGCCCGATCGGAGTGATATCGAAGAAGCGGCAGACGGAGCCTCGGATTATGACGGCCAGTAGTTCATTGTGGATGGTCTTTGCCGCCTGGAAGCCGCCCAGGTAGACGATAACCACCGCAAAGTAGGCTAGCACACCTGGTACAATCGGAAAGGTGGAAGAGCGGAACAGGTGAGCCCACGGGCAGTTGGTAAA
Source organism: Drosophila mimetica (assembly GCA_037075245.1). Classification (NCBI taxonomy): domain Eukaryota; kingdom Metazoa; phylum Arthropoda; class Insecta; order Diptera; family Drosophilidae; genus Drosophila; species Drosophila mimetica. The sequence continues at coordinate 26,354,732 of JBAMCH010000007.1, read as the reverse complement.
TGTTTAGGGAATTTTCGAATCGGTTGGATGGCTGACGAAATGGTGTGATTACCTACATTATCTTTTACAGTAAGTCATTAAACCGAAGGGTAAAGGCAACATCCACTTATTTAAAACCTTAACCTTAACACTAGGGGCTCTGAGACTAGCACATCTTCAGAGTGTTTTTCCACCATGGCACCTGATTAAGGTTGGGCTTAAACTAAAATGCTTTCAGTTCCCCTTTCGGGCTTTCGCACACACAAGTCTGGCGTTCAAAATATGTGGATTGAGGGTTTAATGGGCAGGCTACTGATGAATCTTATAACAAGTTAAGGCGTAAACTGATCCAAAGTCAAAGGCATTACATTTTTTAAGCTAAATGTAAATGATGGTGGAGATAAAAGGTAAATTTATTGATGTGTGAGGAAAACATTGAAAGGTTAAAGGATTAAATTGAGGATTCAATTGATAGGGGGTGAGAGGGAGGTGGGACTGGGTAAGGATGCAAGATAAGATTAGTAAATTATATAAATGATGCAGGTTAAAGTGCATTTTTCGGGTTAGTTGTTATGGTTTTAGGCCAGGAATCTAAGCTTCTCCCAATTCCATCGGGCAGTGGGGGAGGGTGGAAGGTTAAGAGTCAATCTTTACCCCGAAACACGTGTTTAACAACTGCACGGTTATCGCTGGCAGCACACTGTCAACCGTGTCGACATCCTTGGAGTAGCGACTCAGAATGCGACCTATTGGCGTCGTATCGAACAGTTCCATTGGCCATTTGAGGCCAGTTCTCAGCAGTTTGTTGAATACATTCATTGAGCTATGAAGTCCTCCGATGGCTAAAGCCAGGCCCGACAAATATTTGGAGAGCACTGCATGTAACGTAAATCGGTTAAGGAGCTTCGTCTTACATTTGGGGTTTTAGGGAAACTACTTTTTCTAAAAGAACTTAATATTCAACTGATCATGCTACTATTTAGGTATAAGCCCCAGAAGATTAGTAATCATATTTACACATATATACACAACATTGATCGTTGGTGTTAGTGCTTTTGTACGTTTGCAAATTTACGTGCAGCTAGGGAAGACTTTTTAATTGTGCCAATTGAAAAAAGTTAGTGAGTATATCCAGTACAGTATTAAAGAAATATTGCTGCGCAGTCTAGACAGAAACTGCAATAAGCTAACTTATTTCTTTCAAGATCCCTTAATTTAACCTGTAAAATTTAGCCTTTATCTAACAATTAAAGCAAATGGTTTGAGATTCAGATTCTTTCAGGATATTGATGGCAAAATATAAAGGCGAGGTAAGAAGCGTTTCATAGAAATAAGACAACGAAGGTATGAAATTAATATACCTATTTAACTGATAAGGAAATTCATCTAGAAAATTATAGTTTAAGAAAATCGTATATATCATATTAACTTTGAAACGCCTTTCTTAGATAAAATGACATTTACCGCAAACGCTTGACTTATGACCATGCGCCAAAGCATCGGCAGGACATTGTCGATAGTATCGACGTCCTTCGAGAATCGATTGACTATGCGCCCGAGAGGCGTGGTATCGAACAGCTCCATGGGCCAGCGGAATACGTATGTCAAGAGCCTCTCATGCAGCGCCTTGGAACAGTAGATGCAGCCAAGGGCCAGTGTAAGTGAGCAAAAGAAGTACGCGGAAACTGGAAAGTTAAATTATTTCTTATATGACTTGTTTAATGTACATTTAATCGAATTACGACGCAGAAGCTTGGACAAAACATTCTATAAAGCTCTGACAGCCTACAGACACAAACCGACCTACTCAGCGGAGGGTGAAAATGGGGTCTTTGATCTTTGAAATGTAGTTTGTTTGGATAATTACCGCAAACAACTGCAGGATGACGACTCGCAAATTAAGTGGCAGAGTATTGTCAATTGTATCTACGTCCTTGGAGAAACGATTAACAATGCGACCCAAGGGCGTGATGTCAAACATTTCCATTGGCCAACGCAAAGTGCCACTCAGCAGTACGTTGTGCATTAATCGGGCACTATAAACGCAGCCCAGCGAAAGGATCAGGGTGGATAGATATCCAGTAAAAACTTTGGAAAAGATCGAAGACACGGAAATATCAATTAGTGACCACATACCGCCACAAAACCTCTTGCCCACCGACGATAGCAGTGCTCTTTACTTGACTATCAAGTGATTTAAATATATTCAAATGTTTGTATAATAAGGTTAAGTTAAATTTTAAAAGGATTTCTTCATAAAAAAAAACTTTACGAAAACATCATAAGTCAAACAAAGAGCCCGGTAGATTATTATTATTGGTAATATTATTATTAGTATGTGCTTATATATGATGAGTCAGGCCGAACCATGATAAATAGAATGATCCGATTTGCCTGTTTAGATATTTAAAGCCGTGCTTAGATATATTTTGATGGTGGCATTCAATATGCCCCGACTCTCCCCAATTACCATATAAGCTTGACCAATGACCACACGAATGTTGAATGGCAGCACATTATCGATTGTATCGATATCTTTCGAGAAGCGATTGACAATCCTTCCCAGCGGTGTTGTGTCAAAGAGCTCCATTGGCCACCGGAGATTGTAGTACAGAAGGGTCGAGTGTAATAACTCCGAGCACTTGAGACAGCCCAATGAGATGGCAAGGGATGAGAAGAAGTTCGTTGCGACTAGAATTTTCGATTTTTTCGATTATTTGCCGATGTTGTTGGTTTTTGTGAATTAAGGGTTTGAAAGTATTTACAAAGTAAAATATTGTTGAAAAATTTATATGCAACCCATTTACGCACACAAACATACACACACAAAAGGAGAACCGTTAGTAAAGTGGGTTAAGTGCAATTTTGTGTTATAAAATATCATCGATCTTTATCGATCAAAAAACAAATTATATTTTCGATATTCAGAGCATTAGTGTTTAGGGAAAGCTACGTGTGTGTTTATTAATATAGAAAGCCTTTTGCGTTCAGTTTTCTAAGCGTGCAGCAATACAAAAACTTCTTAGTTTGTGGTGTTAGTGCTTTCAGCTTTGTGTGCTTTTCTTGCTTTTTTGTGGTAAGCCAATGGTGGAGTTAATTAGTTGATAAAAAATCGAAACTGAGGTTAATAAAATCCTACTGGTAGCTGAGCAGCATGTGTTCTCTTGGCGTCAAAGTTAGAAGCAATCAAGTAAGCAAAATTGAAATCAAAGCCCCAAAGCCAAACATAAAATAGTCTTAATATAAAAAGAAGATGGTCTCAAACTATAAACGATTTATAATGCGGAAAAGTTAAATATGCATGGACTTACAAATTTATTTATTTGAAACGTTTTTGAATATTAAACAAAGCATAGTCTTATTATAGAAATCTTTGATTTTTTATTTGTCGCGACTCTTAATATTATGCGAATGTTTATGTTTAACGTTTTATAAAACTGTTCAATTTTGGGGCCATCTTCATTCACAATTGATAAACAAATATATATAGAGAAGCAAAAACATAAAACGAAAAAAAAAGCAAAAAACATGCAAAAACAAGTTAAACTAACTTAAGTTAAAAACACAAAATGGACATAACGAACATGAAACAAGGATAACTTCAAATGAAGAATTTAAAAAATAAATCGAATCACAATGGACTTACCTTGGCCAAATCCGAAGGCACCGTAAACACCCAGATACATGTCCCTGAGGCCAGTGTCGTTGCCAGCGTTTTGGTCGTTTGCCCATTGAGTGAGCCACAGATTCGAGCCGATTTGGAAGGCTTGGAAAACAAAGTTGAGTACCAATGTGGCCACCGACAAAAAGATTCCAACGCTCTTGATGTAATGCTTGTAAACGGCGAATTCTACGCCACCAGTCTGCGATTTTTCAGTTTCAATCAGCTTGCCCTCAACCTCCTGCTTCTTTTTCAGTGAAGCGGCGGAGGCCACGGAGTCATGGGAGTCCTGACGCCTAGCCCGTCCCCGCCGGCGGAGACTTCCTCCACCGCCCATTAAACTATCTGCGGAGGTAACCGAGCTAAAAATATATATATTGCAATAATTAATATAATGTGTTCAACATAAATCAAAATTAAAATATAGTTTAAAGCATTTTCATACTAATTCACTTACATAGAATCCGACAAGCTTTCGGTGCGCGCCAACTTAATGGCCTTCTCGACACTGCCTAGCAACTCAGGGACATCTCCGGTGCTGGAAATCTGGCGCTTAATCTGGTTAAGCTCCTCCTCCTCTTCATTACCGTCCTGCAGATGCTGGATAATGAAGTCGGCGAAGGCGCCCTTGTTCTTGACCAATTGATCGAACGTGCCACTTTCGCTGATTTCGCCCATTTTCATCACATATATGCTGTCTACCTGTGGCAGGAAGGTGACGCCGTGGGTGACCAGCACGCGTGACTTGCGTGCCAGTATGCCCTTGGGTCCGATCACCTCCTCGAAGATGTGCTTGCCCACATGGGCGTCTACAGCGCTCAGAGGATCGTCCAGCAGATAGAGATCGGCATCACTGTATACGGCACGGGCCAACGAGATTCGCTGCTTCTGGCCACCTGATAAATTAATGCCTTTCTCACCGATTTCCGTGGCGTCTCCGGCCGACAGAATGTCGATATCGGCACGCAGAGCACAGGCGTCGATCACCTTGTTGTAGCGCTTCCGGTCGTAGGGCTGTCCAAATAGGATGTTGTCCCTCACCGTCGCATTCTGGATCCACGCCTGCTGCGGCACATAGGCCAACTTGCCCACTGTGTTGACAACGCCCGCAAGTTTCTCCATTTCGCCGAGGAAGGCCTGCACCACGGACGACTTTCCGGAGCCCACGGTGCCAACAAGGGCCACCAGACTGCTCTTGTGCACTTCGATGTTGATGTTGCGCAGCGTGATCTCATCGCCCCAGGAGAACTCTCCGTTCTCAATAGTCATGGGGTGCGCTGTAAATATATTGAATATGTTATTCCAAGTATGTTTACAAAATTAGTTATTCTTCTCACGTTTGGATGAATCGTGGAGAACGCTGTTGGGATCCAGTTCCTCACTGTTCAGGAACTTATTTATACGATTCACAGAAACTTGCGTCTATTAGTTCGCACATGGAAAATGGGAAATCGGTTAAAATAGTTTGCACAAAAAGCGATATATTGTTACACAGAATATGTTAGTAGGTTTGGGAAAGGGAAAATATGAGGGATATGGGAAAATAATAAATCCAAAACTGAATGAATAATAACATCCTCGGACTGCCGAAGCAGTTATATACCCCTGCAGTTAAAAAGTAGGGCCAAGGATTTGGGAATACGGGATGGGTTAATTATATTTTAAGAGTAAAATGGGGGGTATTGTAGATTTTTTTAAAGAATATTATTATAAGGTTTTTTTTTTTAAATTTCTTTTGAAAAAATATAAGACCTGATGAGGCAAGGCAATCTTCGATTAACCCACATTTATGAGAATAATAATGCATAATAAAACATTTATATATCCATATATTTTCTTCAGAACAGACAGACAAATTTAATGACCGTGATCCACCTTCCTTTCTTATTAAATGCCCTCTGCAAGGGCATATTTAGAACCCAAACAAATGGTTGCTATTGAGACGGATGGAACAAGCACCCCACCACAAAATTTATGACAAATCGGAACTGTTTTGGTTCGGACAACTTTTAGCCCAGATGAATAAATGACGTAAATTTTGACTGGATAAAAGTAGTTTATGGCGGATAGGACGAATTTGGATGGGGTATATTTTGGTGTATATATTTTTTTGCTAAAAAAGAATTTAAATTGAGTTAATAAACATAAATCACAATCACAAAACGGCACAAAATCGGCGATCACAGTAGGACCGGGGATCACTTGATTTATATGTATAAAGAACGTAGTCCCTCAGACCCACTGCGATCGACTGAAGTGGTAGTATTTGGTATTGCAATCGAGTGTAACTTACTTGCACCAGGTTGGTGATCAGCATGGGCAACATTGTTAACGGAAAACGGAGAATGTTGAATAATGATAATGATACAAAGGTTTTGGTGGCATCAAGCACGTTATTTTCATCGATTAGAACGTAAGTGGCGAATGTTACTAATGAAACCTAAAAGATAATACACAATATCGTTTAAGGCGTTGCTAAAATGGCTGTTCTTGATCCTTGCTTTTAAGGGGATGGATATAGGAGAGGCGGAGATACACCATAGCCGAAGAGGTTGTTATTCCATCGTGTCATCGTGGGCGCCGTACCTCGGCTATGTCAACACTCAGCATGGGCAGGATGGTCAGCGGGAGTTTCATGAGGTCGAAGAGTGCAATTGAGACTAACACCTTCTCGACGCTCAGCTGATTCGCCTCGCTGGATAGCACGTAAGTGGCGAACGTGACCAAGGAAACCTTTGATTGTTCGAACACGAAGTACATATATTTGCCAGATTAGTCCAAGTGCTCTAAACGTCCAACTCGTCTCGGTTTGCTGTAAAGAAATCTCTCAGCCCTGCGGGGCTGGCATATCTTACCAGGAAGGGGGCACAGGACCACAGGAACGAGGTTCCCGCGTTCAAGTACGCGGTGGAACGCAGGGTAGCAATCTCCTTGTCACGGATGTCCAATACTTGCTTCTCGAAACTCGGCTCCCAGGCGTACAACTTGAGGACCTGTTCGGATTAAAAATGTACGAATTAGCTGAACACGAGATTAACGGTTCGACTCCGGGCTCAAATCCCCATGACAATGGATAATTATCATACTTAAGAGATTAGACTTTTACCCAAATATAAGATAATTGGTGTCTACTGTCAACTATATGAAATTACAGTTCTAGTCCTAAAAACACCTACCTTAATTCCACTCAGAACTTCATTCATCAGCTTAACACGCTCATCCTTGTATTTCATTTGTCTGATCTGATAGGTCTTGATGCGGCTGGCAATCACTCCGTTCACGGGGATCAGGATAATCATCACTGCTAGACCGGCCAAAACGGACGGTCCCAGCTGCTGCCAGAGGAAGTACAGGGCCAAGCCGATCTGCAGAGGCGCCGACCAGATCATATTCAGGTAAGTAGTCAGTTCCATGAAACGCTGGGCATCCACAGCCATCAAGTTGACGATCTCGCCCACTGTGGACTCTTTTTTAGTGGAGTTCGAAATGCGCAGGGCCTTGCGGTAGATGGCGTTGATTAAAGCTGTCCTGATCCTCAGACCCACGATGAACATGCGGTGAAAGTACTGACCCAGAATAAAGGTCTGGGCAGCGGCCAGAACGAAAAGCAAGACGGCGTAGAGGATACCCTTCCACTCGGGCTCCGCCTCCGTTTCCTGGGCCTCAACAAAGCTGATGATCAAGCTCAAGACCTGGGGCTGGGCGAATGTAAGGACGTCGGTGAACAATTTCATCAGGGCGCCGAACAGGAAGACGCCTCCGAAGGACTTATAGATAGGCGGCATAATGCTGGCCATACCCTTTTTGCGACCATTTTTCTCGCCGTGGGGATTCTCAAAGGTCACATGGCCATTACTGAACTGCGCCTTCGGTTCCACTCGAGCCCTGCCCTTGTAGTTTTTGCGCACGTTCTGGTTCCAGTGATGGGCGAAGATGGGCATCACTTCGGAGCAACTGTCCTGAGGCCTCAGGTCCCACAGATCCTTCTCCTCCAGCGGATTGCGGTAGCCCTTGAGGGCCATGCTGTCGAACCACTGGTAGGTGATCCTAGAGAGGAAACTGGCTGACAGCTCGGGTATCTCGTTCTCACCCCTCTGGTACTTGGTTTGCCTGGGCATGCCGTCCGCGAAGCAGTTCAGGATCAGCATGATGCAACTGAAGGTGAAGAAGACGAAGAAGCTGGCGAACTGGTACTCCTCCCAGGAGAAGTCCTGCTCGGAGGGCTGTTGCGAGTCCAGGATCTTCTGACGATCCGCATCCAGGCGAACTTCCGTGCGGCAGCGGGGAATCGATAGCACGGTAAGTAGGAACCAAAAGATGAACTGACAACCCGTGGTCTGCACACCGTACTTCCGGTTAAGTGGAATGAACATGAAGAGCAGCAGGAAGGTGGCGAACTTGATGATGGGACCCCACACATCCAGGGCGTAGCGCGGCAGTCCAGTATCGCCGCCCTTCTTGATCAGGGCCATAATCAGATCCAGGGCAGTGATGACCAGCAGACCCAGGTTCACCAGGGCCTTGCTCACGTTCAGCTTGTTCCAGGGTATGTTCCTGTCCAGACTGGCCTTCAGGTAGTAGAAGTCGAAGATCACAAACAACCAGTAGAAGGCGCAGGGCGTCCAGACCAGCGCCGTCTGCTCAAAGCACGGCGTGAAGTCCGGATCGGTGGTGTACCATGTTTCCGTTGAGTTCTGTTTCGGTGTACAAACGGAAACCCTATAGTTTCTCAGCCAAATCACAAGTACCAATGCACTCACCCAGAATGTGGAGCCGCAGAATCTGTCCATCGGCGAGCTTGTGTCCTCCGCCATGGTCACTCGACTGTTCAGCAACCTCCTCCACGTGCAACTGGGTTATATATGGGCGATGTGGTAACTGTAAAGCGGCAAGGAAGCAAACGAATCTATAATTTCTGGCCAACAGCTGTTCCTTCCCAAGCCGCACAACTACAACAACCGCTGGTCGCGACAGTGGGAAGGGGGCGTGTCTAACACTGGTATTTTTCTGGTATTTCGAGGCACAGTGGGTGTCGAACCATGCAAAATAGCATACAACGAGGAGTGCAGCAAATATTTGGTAATTCACTTGAACTCGCGCAATGCAGATTAATGGAAATTTCACATTAAAAACTAATCATTTATGCCAACTACTATGGTTTTCTAGGAAAGTATGTCAGTTTTCAACTTGGAAATTCAACCGCTACGTATTAACTTCTATAACGAAATGTTTACATTATTTGTAGAGAATCTGGAAGTAATTTGTATTATTATTATTTGTAAACTGAACCAATAGCAAAACATAAATTTAAAAAAAAACTATTTCGTTTATGCGGTTTTTTTTCACGATATTAGTTTCTGGTATATTTAAAAATATTTGTGGTATTTCTCGACGTTCCACCAAGGGTCTCACTATCACAGCCTTTCTGATTTCAAGCGAGTTGGCAGCTCCGCTTTTGCTAAATAGAAAATTGTGTTTCTTCCTGTCTTGAAGCGTAAAAATAGCATTTCATTTGTTTATTTCGCGACTGGCTGATTAAAGCGCAAAGCAAAATGTCGCGTCGCTCCAATTTCATCGAGGGCAACGACAATTTTCGCGAGCAGAACTTGCGATTTGTGCGGGTAACGAAACACTTAAGAAAACGCGAAGTGCAGAATTTCCAATCACTATTCTATCTTTTTGTATTTATCTATGCAGAACGAGTTTGAGGACAACGTCAACCAGTTCTTCGGAGGTGCGAATCCGGGCGGAAGTGGCCAGCAGCAGAAGCCTCCGCCGCGGGACTCGCTAATTGTCCAGCCAACCGCAGGTGAGTGGAGTCCACAGCACTAACCGGAATTTCACAGGCCACTTCAATCGGGGGGCGGAGAATCCCGGCGATTCTAGCCGGCTGGGCATGACACCAACTTTATGGCTCTTAATCTTTGCGAGTGCGGAACCATGTCGGCCAGATAAACATCTCACGTCGCTGTCGATTACGCGTGAGGCCGGTACAGTGAACCCGCGATATGAGCGACGGGAAGCTCGCGAACGCAACAGTGAACGCGCGATATGAGCGACGGGAGACTCGCGAAGGCAACAGTGAACGCGCGATAAGACAGATCTATATAAATAATGTGAGAGATCTTATCGAAAAAGAGCCACTGCAAATGCGATAAGACAAAATACTCTCCTTACTATTCTCTACCCTCAAATGCATAAATCATAAAATAATTAAGATATTTGAGTAAAAATTAGAAGTTCTAGAAAAATTAGTTGGTTTTATGAAATTTCGTATTACTTTTTAAACTTGAATTCTTAAGGATAAACATAATTTTGTAGAGAAAATAATTATTTTAAGGACAACAATCTTGTTAAACTAATTGTCGTGATCGTATTGATATTGATATTATGTTAAACGAAATATCCTAGTCAAATCCGACAACGAAGCATTTGAGGGTTAGAAGGGTTAAATATTTTAGTTTGTAATCTAGACTCGTAATTGTGTGCTATGCGCAGATAAGTGTTTACATGTCCAGGGCCACTTCGTGGAAGGTCTCATCGCGCCCACTTGAAACGATAGTTTGTTGTCCAGCGATCGTTCATTGCCAATGACAAATATGCAACGAAAACGAGTTTTCCCGCCTCAAAGAATAACTAATTTACACAATAGACAAAAGCGAAGAAAGACAAACTTGGAGCTAATCTTCTTGACCGGAGCCGCAAATTTCGTTAGAGGCGTTGGGCTAGTCACATTTTATGGGCGCCAAAAACTTGTTTGCCCGTTTACGCATGTGTTTTAAGCACGCGGCTCTAGATAAAATTCTAGCACGGCAGAAACGGGTATTTTGAGTTCGATATAATTAACGGCGAAACCTGTTCCAGCAGCGATTATATAAGTACAACAATCGGCAGACGAAAACCCCCAGCAAATGTAATATTCAATTGCACAAATTGTGTGTTTTCTTTCGACTTCGGTGAAATTTCTCTTTGGAGTAAAAAGCGCCGAGTCATGATGAGATGCTAAGCCAAATGGAACCGAGATCTCTCGTCTCTCCAAGAAACTTGAAGCAAAAAACACTGCCCTCTATTCTCTGGCTATTAAAATTACTCTTACTCGACACCTCAATTGTTTGCTTTGGATCTTGCCAGCCGGCATAAATTGTTTATACGTTTTTCCTGACACCGACAAACAAAAGTGATTTATTTACAGAATATTAACGACACTTGACAGTTGCTGTCTTTATTAATACAGCGCGATAAGGCTGACTGACTGACTGCGTTTCGCTGAGTGCAAACTCCAAAAAAGGAGGAACTCCCTGTAGCGAAAATGCTTTTTATTAGCAGCTCATTATCGAAGCCCCCACGGCCTGGGGCTTATCGGCCCACCCTCCCTATATACTAGATTCTTCCATTGTGTTTGTCGTTACTCTAGTTATGAATTGCAGTTTGTAATCCTTATATTGTTGCTTATCGCACACTTGTTTGCTCTAGTTGCTGTTGCTTCTTCGCCTCGAAAGCTTCAGGGCTCTTTTTTCCGAGCTGATTATCATCGTGATGGCAGAATCTGTCGAAACTATAGAATACCATCTTTCAAGGCCCATGACGTCAGCAGCACTGCGGTGTGTTACAGTGGAACCCACGAGGCAATTATCTTCGATCGTCGTGTAATTTCATTTGAATGAAATCCAACAACCTTGGGCACTCCAATTATACATTTTTTGTTATCAATTAAATAATCGCTCTACAAGCATGACAAAACACTAATGGTTATTATCAAACAATTTTGATAGTGATTCACCCACTTTTTTTCAAGGAATGTTTGCGCGGGATTCTCTGGAGCCGTTTGGAAATTTCACAATTTCACAATACAGATAAATTTCACATAGATACAAACGCACACTCACACACTTGTTCCGCTTTGGCGGAATCCAACAGCAGCAACAACAACAGCCAGAGAAACAACAATAGACGGTATCGATGCGACTGAAATGTCACTTATAATTACCTCTAAGTAGAAGAAAAAAACGCTGCGACTCGAACGGATCCGAGCGAATAGAATCAAAAGTTTGGGATCGGATCGGTTTTGGATGGAGGGCAGCGGCAGAGCACTAGAAATCGACGGGCAACCGGCTCGTAACGAGCTAAAAAGGCAACTGAATTCGAGCCAAGCGCGGCGAACAAACTTATTTGTTTTGCCTTTCGGTGCTCAAAACAAAAATGAGATAATAGCCGCCTCGGAGAGGAAAAAAAACTCGTAAAACAAGAGAATATACATATGTATACAATAGAAAACGAAACGTTTGACTTCGCTCTTTTCGTTTTTGGCCTCCCGGTCAATTAAAGACCGAGCAATCAAGGCCCGACTCTCACAATAGGGCCCATATAATACAGAGTTTGGGCAGAAAAAACCCTCTATCAGATACCGGGAGATAACGCCGCTCTCTTCCACGATTTTAAGTGGTATATGTATGAACAATATGGGGCTTTCCGGCTCTGGTGAAATTACTTTGACCGCGTGTAAAGCAGGTAGAGGTACAAAAGCACACCAAGAGTCGAGCACTCTTAAGCATTTTGTTGTCACAAGAGCAACAGAAGTCCCCATATGATAACGATATCAATAGTAGCCCCCCTTGGATGGATTTAATGGGTGTTTGGTTGCGAAGTCTCCGTGTTTTTGGTATAAGCATGACCATTATTATTACCGAAGTTCGTACGTGTGGCCGAGGATTCCTTGGCAATTTATCATTTTGTGTTTTGATTTCATATTTATAATTTATACTACCTTTACTTTTGTCAATGCAGAGCTGGCTCAAAAAATATGCTTAGAAACTTCTAGAAACACTCGGAAATCGGTCCAAATATTCGAAATTCTATAAATAAAAATTGATAGCATTGGTAATCTAATCAATTGAGTAAATGTTTAAATTAAAATAATAGATAGTGATACTTATTGTTTTATAGATTGGCGAAAAACACCAAACATCAACCTTAGTCAGCAGTTTGATAACGATTAAAAAGGCAATTGAGTATTAATGCATTAGAAATTCAGCTTATTTTTATTTTACCCATTGGTTACTGCAATTAATTTGAGCGTTCACAACAAAAAGAAAAACAAATTTTAACTATAATTGTGAGTTATTGTTGAAGTGGAGGATACTACAAAATTCTATTTTAATTTGTCGATGATTTAATAAGTTTTGAGATATTTTTTTAAGCAAGCACTGCCTATATTGTCAATATTGTGAGGAGTATATTAGACTGAAAACGTGCTAAACGTGACAAACCTCTAACCCAATGCGTGTCTGCTTTTCTAAATTTCTAATTTCATGTGGTACCATGAAATTAGGAAACAACGAGTTGGACAACCGACGTGAGTTTCTCCGCGAACTGGGCGCCAGTCGGATGTTGGCCAACGCCCTGGCCCAACGCACCCTTAGTGTGCCGAACTTCAACCTGCGCCAATTCCAGCGCCAGAGGTACCGCCTCAGCGTCGAGCTGGGCGACAATCGTCAGGACGTGGTGGACAAGGAGGTACTACGAGCCATCGGGGAAGCGGTAGAAAACCAGGACGATGTCGAGTCTCGTCCACGCACTCCATCGCCGCCACGAAACATTGATTGGCACAACATCAGCCGGGAAATTTCGCCAGTAAGGAACGATCGATCTCGTCCTAGAAACCGTCAAAGGGAAGGCACCTTTCAGGACCTGAGAGACAACAATCAGGGAATTGCAAAGCAGTGGGAACCGGAATGGGAGCCAATCAACAGGAATTCCGGATCCACCAAGGCTTCGGGCAATCGAAATCGGGATTTTAATCGCAAAAACCCTGGAGTACATTCTGAAGAAATTAATCGAAACTATCAAAATAAGAATATCGCTAATCGAAATGCAAGTCGTAATAATATAAATGATGAACTTAGTCGGGAGCCAAACAATAGGAATTCCGGACCAATTAATGCTCCAGTCAATCAAAATCGGAATAATAATCGCAATAATTCTGGCGTAAGTCCTGACGATTTCAACCGAAATAGAAATTCCCAAGAATTTAATCGAAATCAAAATCCTAAAGAATTTAATCGAAATGTAAATTCTCAATTTGATCGTAATAACAGACTTGATGAATTTAATCGTAACAACCCTAGTGCAAGCCAGCAGGATCTTACTCGCAATAATCGCAGTGTAAATACACAGGAACTTTATCGCAATAACCGTAATCTAAATCTCCAAGAACCTAATCGGAATAACCGAAATGCAAATGAATTCAATCGAAATGAAAATATACTTGCAAATCGACAGGAATTTGATCACCCTAATAGAAATGCGAATCCGAAGGAGTTGAATCGCTCTAATAGAAATGGCAATCCTCAGGAATTTCATCGTAATGAGAATCCAACCAATCGAAATAATCGCAATGTTAACGATGAATACAATAGAAACAATCGAATTTTGAACCATGATGATTTCAATCGAAACAATCGTAATGATAACAAGGATGAGTTTAATCAGCATAATCGCAATGTGTTTCCACAAGGATCTAATCGTAACAATCGTAATGCAAATAAGCAATTTAACCGCAATACGAATAATGATGAAACTCATTTTTACAATCACAATGAAAATATTCAAGTACTTAATCGCAATGCCAATGGTCAGTTACAGAACATTAGAGCTAATCCCTCAAACAGTAATGTTCGCATTAGCAGCAACAACCGAGGATCTGCTACTCAGAATTTCGTTCCTAATCAACACACAAACTTTGACCGAAATTCTTTAATCAATCAACGTGTCAACATTGATGATAACTTCCAAGATCCTAGAGATCGATTCCATTCGCTTGATAACAGACTACAACAACAACAACAACAACACCACCATTATACTGATGAAGATGTTAGTGATTTGGATGCAAACGTTAGCGGAAACCCTGGAGTCCAAACCGGTCGCAATTATCAGCGTATTGTCAACGACAATCAAATAATACTTTGTCGCACTGACTGGATTGAAGCCACTGACAATTTACTTGAAGATCCACATTTTATCAATGAAAGAGATGGTGCGATGATGAGCGATGATCATTTTCGTGAACAGCAGCATGATAATTTTAGAAGACCAGATGTGCGCGAGCGAGATGATCGTGGTTTCATTCAAAACTTTAGGGGTAACCAACCCATTCCACGAGATCATAGCAAAGATGATCGTAATGTATATGGACGCGATCGCAACAATCGTAACTTTGACGGCAATAGGCGCCAGTTTGATCAAGAACTCGATCGTCGCAACTTAAACGACGACTTCAATCAGGGAAACAACTCTTCGTGTGGCGTTGACATCCGACGCTTTTCCCCAAGGGAAGACGACGCATTCCAAGGCTCAAATAACCCTCACTTTTCTCCGAACCAGTATCAACCAACTATCGACAGCGGATCAGGTTCTGGGGATCATTACTGCAATAACCCACAATTTGCAGGTCCCAATCCTAATAGACCAAAGCATAATAGACCGAATGTACCAAATGCAGATGCTGGCAGATTGAGTCTAGATCGTAATATGAAGAGAAATGTTATTCCTGGCGGAACCCAACAACAGAGATCAAACATCAATACTGGCAGCCGAAGCCAACCTAAATCAAATTCGGTAACAACTCAAAATCGTAGCACATCCAGGATTCCAGGTAGTTCCGAACAAAATCCGCCAAATGTATCAGCAAGTCAAGATCGCAGTGCAACCCGGAATATGAGTTCTGGTAATCCCAATCAAGGGCGACCAAATTCAAACCAAGCTCGAGATAGAAAACCGGGTAATCCACCCACAAGGCCTGGACCGAGTCAAAACAAACCCAATCAACAGGCTAAAGTAGCTAGGAACACTAATCCTGATACAACCGGACTTGGTCAGCAGTCAAATAAACCTAAACCACAAGCAACTAAGAACAATACGGCCACGACGAATACACGCGCTGGTAAGGAATACGTTTTTTATTCATAATAAAAATTGAACTTGATAGGACCCTATTGAGAGTAAGCATAGCTAAGACCTTATTACATGCTCCCAAATATATCAAGTAATTAATGCTACTCGGAATGCAAACCGGCTTAAAAAATTGTTTCTTAAATGTGATTCGTATCACACCCCAGTTTTTTTTTCTACTTAAATAGTTACCACTCTCTCAACGAATTTTTTGTACTTAAAGCATTTGCGATAAATTAGACCTGAATCATATGATCTTGGATTTAAAACTAATTTGAAATGTTAGAATACCACAAGGTACAAAACTACTAAGCATTTTAATGGGTTCTTAAGTTGTCCCATTTTTTATCCAGTCTAAAACGTCGGAACGGTCGCACTGGTTTGCATTCCAAATTGTTCAAGGCACTGAAATTGCAAAATATAAATAGCCTTGTTTAATTTTGCAGGCCAAAAAAGACAAGCGGAAACCGCAGAGCTAGGAGCTCCAAATCGGGCTAAGAAAACCGACCCGAAACGCCAGAGGGTGGACACAAATCGTAGCTTCATTATAGGCGGAATTCGCCTGCCCTATATCAACAGCAATCGTAAGAATCTGCCGCAACCAGAGGAAGAGTCCTACGCGGTGACTTTCTTTGAACAAACACCCATCTACAACACAAACATATATGCCACCGACGATAACGCGATTGATCAAGAGATAGATGACGAAGAAGATATGTCTGATACTGAATCCCTAGACTCGAACCGCTCAGCTCTTCAGTCAGGGTTTCAAAATCGAAACGCTAAGAAGAAAGTTCGCGCCCTGTTGCGCAAGGAGTGGACCAAAATCTATAGGACCAATAACTACAAGGACTGGCACGCCTGGTGGAGAGATTACAAGTGGTGCGGCAGCGAAATTAACAAGAAACTGGAGAAGTACGGCGACCGCAGCCTGCGCCACCGTTTTGCTCAACCGGGAACCAAAATAACCAACGAAAAGTGGATATCTCAAGTATTCAAAAGCGCCCACATGGGTCTGGAAAAGAATACTTTCAGCCACTACCGGAACATGCGTTCGATTTTCCTTCTTATGAACAAAGGTTTCCTAGAGAATTTGACCCATGAGCAAATGGAGGATTTACAGGACCTGATCCGTGGCATTCCAAATCATTTATGGCTATACAAGATCCGTGCCATGGTCTACCTTTGGGAGAGGTATCATGGCACTCTGAAGAGTCTAGCCCCAACAAATGTATATAGGGATTCGCAAATGCAATCCATTGCGAGAGAATGGAAGAATCCTCTCTTTCACTGGTTGGCCAAACAGGCTTTCGATGAGCTCAAGGTGGGAGTAAACTTTTTCAAAACCAAAAGCACCCGATAATAAGTCGTAAAAAAACATTTTTTAAAATCATTTTCGTAATTTAATGCCAAGTTATTATTTTAAAGTAAAATCGTATGATATTATTTTAAAATAATTAACTATATCTTGTTGTCGGGTGTATTTATTTTTAATCATAACCAGTCAACTAACGACTTACTTTGTTTATATTTATAGGCAATCAGCGAGATCGCGTGGCCGGACTTCAATAAAATTTACCCTGGCTTAAAATCATAATTTAATGCAACTTTATAACTTAATGCATATTCGATTGTATACAGAATTAAAGCGAAATAAATTATGGGTTTTGCTTCTTCAATGGAAACTACGATTGAATCACCATAAGATTGATTTGTTACATAAAATCTTACCGATAATAAAATCTAATATCTTTACCCGTTTCCCTTTCTGCCTTCCCTCTAGGAATCTGCGTGAAGAGCTTTAAGTTGAATAGTGAAGAGAAGTTTTTCATAAATGTGTGCCAGGCTCCGGAAGTTCCCGCTCCCCAAGATGTGACCGAGGAGGAACTAATTGACATACTGGAGTCCCCTACGCCTGGTTCATATCGGGTGCCAATGAGCATCTCAGAGCCAAGACACACAAAGGACCGCTCCGATAAAACCGTCGATGTCTGCGACATTGCCATCAATCCAAAGTTTCTGGTGAAGATCCAGAAATCGCAGCTGTTTAACAACTTCTTTCTGCAAATTGTGGCTGAGGCTCTGAGCGAAAAGTACAATGTGCAGATCAACATGGATAAGACCATTATTTTAAACAATCGCAAATTCATTGGCACTTTGGTCTCCCATCGAGTGCGCAATGATGACGTTCAAAGGGCTCAGCCAGTTTCTGCAGGTCAGACTGATATTTCCACCCAGGATGCGGTTTCGAGACCAGATAAGTCTAGCAAGTTAGTCCAGGAAATCAACGAGAAAGATGCAGCGGCCATAAGGGGCAGCCGCCAACTGGCGGGCGGAATCCAGGAGCTGCAGTACAAGCTTCGCGCTCGAGTTCGTGACGATTCCGTTGATGAAATCCACGCAGAGATTTACCTACCAAATTGCGTAAGTATTAACAGAATCCATTAGTGAAACAAAAAATCTTTAAATCTATTGCTGCGCAGGTTTCTTCGCAGGAAGTTAGTCTAGATGTCGGCGAGGATCGTATCCTAGTCGAATCCCATAGACATGGCTATGTATTTGACAAATTTGTCAATTACCGTCTGCAGCAGGATCGCGCTCAAGCTTTATTCGACAAAACTAGCAAGGTAAAGAAATTGTGTTAGCAAAAGGAGAAACATATCTCAATTTGAACTCTTTCTATTCTTTCAGATGCTTCAGATCCGCATCCCAGTGTTTAGTAACTAAAAACATTGGTATCACTCAATACTTCTGTTAGCCTTATGTAATGAATCATTACCATTGTTATAATGTTAATAAATGCAAAATTAAAAAGTTCATATTTTTTTGTTTAAAGATTATGTTGGTTTTCCGATTCTATAAAGTAGATACATTAGAATGGGTCGATTTATATGGGTCTAATAAAAAGTGATAAATCGTATGGGGAACGTAATCTAGGAAGAATTCGGTAATAGTCTAGAAGAGATGCCTGTGCCCCAAAAATCGCGAAAAAAAACAAGAAGGGAAGCTAACTTCGGCTAACCGAAGTTTATATACCCTTGCAGATCATTCCTATTCAATTACAAATACCAAAATATTAAATTTAGATTTACTTGTATATGTGTTGCAACAAACTAAGTTACAGCAGTTTTTGTATTATTTTGACATTTTTGATCGTTCCTTCCTAGGGCAGCTATATAATATAGTCGTCCGATTTATGTTAAATTTAATTCGAAATTCTGAATTAATAAAATAAAGTTATATATCAGAGTAGAAGATATTCCAATAAAAATTAACGAAATTAACCATTTCGTCGTATTAATTTCCCATTAATTTTCCGATCATTCCTGTGGGAGCTATATGATAAAGTCGTCAGATTTTTCTAAAACTTAATTCGAAAGCAAACAATCAAATTATTTTATAGGAACTCATTAAAATGTAATTACTTTAATTGAAAATATGAGAAAAGCACCCTTGATTTTTATTGCAAAACCGGGAATTTTGAAATTCAATGACAAGAAAACCGTGGCCGACCGCCAAGTTATTTTAGCACGTAAATTCTTAAGAAATCGCGGTCCATCGAGGATAATTTTTTTTGCGAAATTCGGGTGTGAGCCGGTTTTTATATTTGGTATATGAAAGTTATTTATGTAAGTGTCTACATTTAGCAATTAGTTAAACTTATTAATCTGCTTTTGTGCCTGCGCTGGGAATCGTACCGGGCCGCAATCTTCGGAGTCTAGCACTCTTACCCTGAGCTAGCGAAAAATGATTTTTGGAGAGGAAAATCAAAAGACTTAAAACCAACATTCAACCAAAAACAAATGGAAAAACCTCGTTTGCAAAAGCGAGATTGAACTTACGATCCAGATATTATAAGGCGGACACTCTAAATACCTTCAGTCCAAAAAAATAATTGATCTACAATTTAGAATTGTATTTGTTGTTGTATAAACAACAAAATATGTACATGAAGAAAAAGATATAGTTGTGCTACGATTTCAATTGTGGTGCTACTTTCCAATGGCCCAAAAAATTAAACAAAATACATTAAAATTTCAGGAAATAGTGAAATTCCTCAGAAATCTCAGTCCATTGAGGATAATTTTTTGGCGAAATTCGGGGGTGAGCCCACTAATCTAGAGTATTACCTATTTTTTAGATAAACTACTATTATTTTGGGCATTTTGAGCTACTCCCAAGGCACGGTTGAACTTTGCCAATAAATACAAATTTTGGGATTCGGAGTGGAAAAATATTATTTTTAGTGATGAAAAAAAGTTTAATTTAGATGACCTAGATGGTAATCGATATTATTATCGCCATAAACGGAGTCCAAAAAAGGTCCACTTAGCCAGAAAATTCCATGGAGGCTCTCTTATGATTTGGGCAGCGTTTGGATATTATGGGAAGTCTTCAATTTGTTTTGTAACACACAAAATGAATGCAGCAACCTATGTAGATTTATTGGAAACAGTTTTGGTAACATTTGCAGAGGATCATTTTGGAGATATGTGGACTTTTCAACAAGACACTGTGCGAAGCTCACAAAGTCCTTTTTAGCCGCTTCGGGAATACCACTTTTGGAATGGCCTGCAAAGAGACCAGACCTAAATCCTATAGAAAACTTTAGGGGCATATTTTCCC
Organism: Drosophila mimetica; assembly: GCA_037075245.1. Lineage (NCBI taxonomy): Eukaryota > Metazoa > Arthropoda > Insecta > Diptera > Drosophilidae > Drosophila > Drosophila mimetica. The sequence continues at coordinate 26,334,517 of JBAMCH010000007.1, read as the reverse complement.
AACAAGTTTATGCCAATGGAAGACAATTTAGGACTTTGAAAGAGCTTAAAGAAGCCATTGTAAAAGAATGGGACAAATTAGACCACCAAATGCTTCAGAACCTGACTAACTCCATGCCAGGACGAATTCTAAAGATCTTGAACAATAAAGGATGTTCCATTTAAAATAAATTTAAGATTCTAAATGTAGAAATTAAGTTTAAGAAGCATTAACTTGGACTTTTTGGATTTGTCCTATTTAGTTATTTCGTTTGAAACATTTTTCTTTATTTTTTAAAAAATATTTGTATTAGTTTTAGTTGAGTTGTGATCTTTTTATTCTTACAAAAAGTTTAAAGAAAACGAGGACGGAAGCTAACTTCGGCAAGCCGAGATTTTAATACCCTTGCAGTTTGCTATATGACTCAAAGTAACAAAAAGAAACCTAATTCGGTAAAAAAAACACGAAGTCTTCTTAATACAAGGGCCGATTTCATCCTATTGTTCCTATGGGAGCTATAGGATATAGACGTCGATCGGCACGCGCTTTTATCCTGATCAAGGTATGCGCAAAAAAATACGATTTGGAAAGATTCATGTCAATAGCTTTTACAATGCGCGAAAAATATTCATTTTTTGAAAGCTATGTATATCCGATTGTTCCTATGGGAGCTATAGGATATAGACGTCCGATCGGGTCGGTTTTCAAACTTGATCTGCGTACACATGTTTTAGGACGACTGTGAAAGCTTCAAATCGCTATCTTTTAAACTGAGCTCGCAAACGGTATTGAAACAGACGGACAGGCGGACAGGCGGACAGGCGGACATGGCTATATCGACTCCCCTGTCAAAAAATATTTAAAAAAATTGGTTTCTTTATTTTGTGTGTTTTCTTCATTTCGGACGGAGCTTAGTACTTAATTTCTTCAAAATAGATTGTATTTATAAAGCAGGGTATTTAAAAATATATTTTGAGGGATTAAAAGCCCTTAACTTCTTGGCCAGCCAAATTTGTAAATTTTTAGTTGAATGTATCACATGGACGGCAGTTCATGTAGTGACGAAGCGCACAAGGAGAGTATGGGAAGGCGACTACTATATATACACGAACAAATAAAAATCTGCTATGATTATCCGCTCGTAATGAGTAATACACCAAATTAAAGGTATTGCTAAAACTTAAAGGATTGCGTACCAAGACCTCAAGAAAATCAATTGGTTTGGTAGAGAGAGTGTAAAAGTGAAAATTTAGAAATTTGGATCTGTTGGGGCCAGTGGGGATAATTGAAAATGCGCATAATATGAGGGGTCATATCAGAAAATCGGACGCTCCGTTCAAAATGAAAATTTAATTCTGTTTGTCAGTTTGTCCAAAACATGTTTTTTAAGTTCTGAAAATTTGATATGATGTTCATCAGATCGATATAAAAAACGTTAGTTCTACCACTTTTGGAAAAACCCGCTAGTTTAGCGGGAAAACAGCTATAAATAGCTAAAATTCGGAAAGGCGTAAGCTACAGATTTGTGCTGCATCTCGTTTGAAAGGTATTTTTAAATGCTATAAACGCCTCCTATATGCAATTTGTGTAAATGTAATAGTTAAAAAGATATATATATATACATATATACATATATATGAACAAAACAAAATTTGTTTAAACTTATTTAGCTTTTTTTTATTTTTTTCAAAAACGGCTCTAACGATTTTCTTTAAAACTTTAAACGGTATAGCCCTTGATATGCCTTAAATTGTTCTATATAGCACATTACTGTAAAAAGTCACGTTTAAAAGTTATTCAGAAACGAACATCGCCACTTTTGCCAGCCCAAAACAACTAACGCTGCCCAAGCATTTAGTTTTGTATGTGCGTATCCAAACTGTAGGGCCAAGGAATCGTTAAAATGATTTTAAACCATTCTATTTAGGAAACTTTTGTTTTACAACTTTTGAAAAAACAAGCTAGTTTGGCGGGAAACCCGCTCGTAAGTCCGTAAAGCCTAGTACTCAGTACGACGAAAACTGCTGGCTAACCAAAGGAGTAAGCGAGAGGCAAATAGTCAGCTAAGGCCTTTAGCTGGGACTTTTCTCCACCTCAGTACGCAGAAGAGCTAAGAATATCGTAGGGAAATACCAAACAAATACCAGTTTACGGGATGAATATCGATGAACGATATTTAAAGATTGCCAGATTTGATCTTTGGCTGTGTTTGTACAGAACCGGTGTGGCAAAAACCAAATAAAAAATGAAAGGAAAAGAACAAAATCCACTGAATAAACACCTGCCACCATGCCAACAGCTAATTTAAAGCTTTGCGACCTAGATGTTCAACATTTTGTAATATTTTAAAATTGGCGCCAATTGATCTCATTGCTCTGTGCGGGAGAACTCTAAAAACTTCGGTCACACTACAAATAATAACATTTTTCGACAAGTAAAACTCTTAGCCGAACTGAGTACTAGGCTTTAGAAAGAAACAACCCTTTGGAATTTCTAATCCATTTGTTGACGGCATTCTTTTGGGAAAAGTCGGTATTTTTTCATCCTAAGAAATACCAAGCAGTATATCGATTTATTACCATTTTGTTTTTATATTTTTTTTTTATTACCGGCTGAACAACACTATTGGTGTAAAAAATCGGTTGGCAGCGCGGTAATGGTGTGAAAATCAGTTGGCAGCCTCATTCCAGACTGCGAAAAAATTCGGTGAAGGGAAAGCATTTTTTCGGCCGCGTTACTTGTGTAGAAAAAAACGTCGAAAAGAGTGATTAGTTGATAGAGGCCAGGACCAGCGACAAGGTAACTCCGTATCAGCACAAGACGGAATGGACTACCGCCAACTGAAGAACGACGCTTACGGCATTGGCCAGCGGCGTGGTGGAGTGGGGAGCGGCGGTGCTGGCGGAGGCGGGATGTATTCCTCAAACTTCGGTGGCGGCGGCAACTATGGTGGAGGAGGAGTTAACTCCAGTGGCGGTGGCTACGGCGGTGGCCATCCGACTTCAGATGGCGGTAACTTTAATCGCGGTGGCTACAACAACAACAACAACGGCGGCGGCAACAACTACTCACGTTCCGCTGATGATCGCTCGGGCTTTAATCCAAATATTCAGCGTTTCGGCGGCAACTCGAGCGACGATTTCCAGGACAACTTCCGTGGTGGTCCGTCTTCCAACTTCGGACAAATGAACAGGGGAGGTCCAGCCAATGTGGGCAACCTGGCCCGCTTGCTGGAACTGGAGGCAGCGCAGAACCGCATCCCCGGAATCTCCGCCAATTTCAACTCGGAACGCAATTCGGACATCAACTATCGTGGTCCGCAGTCGCAGGGAAACGGCGATAGGTACTTCAATGATGAGCCCAGGAATAAGGGTTCCTTTGGTAACTTTGGTCCCAACGATGGGCCATCTTTTGGCGGCAATACAAGAGCCCCCTTTGACGGCAACAGTGGTCCTCCCTATGGCGGCAGTAGTGGCCCCTCGTACGGAGGAAACGATGGTCCTTCATTTGGCGGAAACAATCTACGCAACTCAGGCAACTTCAACAATGACAATTTTGCAGGAAGAGGAGGCAACTTTGATGACCAGCGACCGGGTTTCAATGATTCCTACGGAAGCGGTGGAAACCAGGGCGATTTTGGGCAAAATTCTGGAAACTTTGGAGACAATCGCCGACCGGTTGGGGGAGGATCTGGAGGCCAAGGCTACAACCCCAATTCGGGTGGCAACTACACTAACAACAATTCCGGCGGCGGCTTCAGCAACAACATTAGTCGCACCTTCAACGACTCTCGCAACAACTGGAACAACTCGCAACCGCAATCCTCTTCGTTCCAGAACTCTGGCTATCAATCGAACAGCGGCGGTGGAGGAGGAGGAGGTAGCTCTGGCTGGGAAGCCAGCCAGCGAGCCTTTAACTCAAAGCGCAATCAGTTGCAGAAAATGAACTTGAATAATGGCGGATCTGTTCGTAAACCGGGACCCCAACCCGCAGCCAAAGCAGTCCAAAACTTGCGCAACAATCCCCGGGCGGCTGCTGCCATTGTCAACGCCGCGGGCAGGAATAATGTGCCCAACAACAGAAATAACCAGCTTAACAAGCCGGGCAATCCGCGTCCTGGCAATGCAACTGGTGTCCAGAAGAAAGTGTCCAATGCGGCACCCAACCAGTATAAGGTCAACAATATAGCGCCCAAGCCGAATGCAGCGGCAGTGGCCAACAAGAAGCCACCAGTGGTTGGGCCAGCTGCCAAGAATGGTTCTGGAGTAAGAAGTGGACCACAGGCAGCCAGGACTGGGCCTCAAGGAGTGAAGTCTGGACCACAGGCTCAGAAGTCAGGACCTCAGGCAGTTAAGCCTGGCCAGCAAACAGTTAAAGGCGGACCACAAGCAGGCAAACCAGCAGGATTGCCTAATAGGCCTCCAAATGCTCCCGGATTTCCTGCCCAGGCCGGTAAGTTTGTAAAACTTAATGTATAAAAAAAACCTCAGTTTAGTATATACAAATATATATGTGACATCAAAGCATACTCTTAAATTGCTACAGAAGTTTAGCCGTTGGTCCGTTAAAGTTCAGTTCGAACTTCCAACTTGGAAGTGATTTCTGAAACACGTTGAATTTATACTGGTCAAATTGCTAAAATCCCTATACTTGAAATGCATTGCAGGCCAGAAGCGCGTGGCTCCCGCTCCACCGTTGGAAACTGAGGCTGCCTCCAAGTCGGTGAAAAAGTGGCGCCGCGTGGCCCGCAAGCGCGGATTCCTAATGGGCGGATTCAAGATCCCGTATCTCAATGACCAGCCGAAGAAGCTGCCACAACCGGAGGCAGACTCGTATGCCTTGTCCTTCTTCGAGCAGAACTTCAATTACAGTACAAACCAGGACGCCACAGAGGAGGACTTTTTGGACGCGGCCGTGGTGCTCAATGAGGATTCTGAAGATGAGTCAGTTGCCGATGATGCCAAGTCAGCTCGCAAGATTGCAAAGCGCCAAAGGAAGCGCCTGAGGTCCGAGTGGGCACCGTTGCACGAATCCAAGAAGTACAACGAATGGGGCAATTGGTGGAAGGACTTCAAGAACGTAGGCGAGGAAATTGACCAGCAGCTTTTGGAGTGCGGCAACCTCAATCTGGAGCATTGCTTCCTGCCCAATCTTCCGAAGCTTACTACAGAAATGGTGGTTTACGCTATCATTAAGTCGGCTCACTTCGGACTGGAAAAGAATGCAGATGTGCCGTACGACACACTGAAGACTATCTTTACGATGATGAACCGCACCTTCCTGGATAACCTTACGGAGGTGAACATGGTGGAGATCCAGGACATCATTCGCGGCATACCCAACGATCTCTGGGTATATAAGTTCCGCAGCATGGTCTACCTGTGGACCAAGTATAAGTCCATTGCCAATTCAAAGTCCACCGCCGAGGAGGACGTCAAGGATCAGCAGGCCATAGCCCGCGAGTGGAAGAGTCCGTGCTTCCACTGGCTGGCCAAGCAGGCCTTCGACGAGCTAGTGGTAAGTCGAGATAGCATTCTGCAGTCTTACATATTTTGATAACTTTCTTATTCCGCATCCTTACAGGCAATCAGCGAAACCGAATGGAAAGAACACCGCAGCATCTTCCCGACTTTAGAGTAAAGGAACCCGAAAACTTTGGAAAACACTCACCCTTTCTCTTCTCAACATCCAAACCTACACGAGAGCCATCACCGAACGGAAAGTAGGTTCTTCTTCAGGACTATTTTATGGATTATATATATACGAGTATTTAGTTGTATTAAAAACTCTTATTGCACATAATATGAAGAATCATCCCGATTATATAAAGTAGTCTGTAATTAGACCAGAATGCTTATACAAATAAAGAACTAACCCAGATGCGTGTTTCTTGCGCTCTGGGCGAAACAAAATAATATTGATCAGAAATGTCCTTCCTACTAGGAAGTCAATAGTAACTATGTCTTGTATCTCCAAAACACGCGTGTGAATTAATTTTTGGTTAGAATTAACCTCGAGTTTATACAATTTTATATGACACTAGAAAAATCCTATTTATAAAGTACTTAGCTTGTAATTGGAATGAATAAAAAAAAATAAATAACCGGCCCAAAATTGATTTTTTTGTGCGGGGATTACTAAACTATTATATTCTTTCTTCTCTTTGTACGTCATTAAACTTTTTATAGACCATTTAAATAAAAACAGATATGATAGGAACTACATAGCAGTAACCAAAACGACTACATAAAACATCAGGTTCAAATTATATCTTTTTTGGGAATTAAGGGCAGAATTAAATCTGTGTGAGATAAGATATTATGAACTAAGAAATAGTAGTGGTTGTCTTTAACAATTTTATTGCCAGCAACAATGTTTTACAAAAGGTTCGATAGTGTCTTTCTTTCAGGCTTTAGGTAACATTAGATTGGCGAATTATGAATCAAATTCCAACTGGTGTTATGTAAGCATGTTTTTTTGGCTATATGGAACGGCAATTAGGCCCCCAACTGCTTGTACAGAATGGGTACATAGTCATCGTACTCGGCCTGGTACAGATTTCCGGCAATGGGATCGCCAAGATCGTACTTCTTGGCGAAGTCGGCGATCTTGAAGCCGCCGCGTCCATCTCCACTGTTATTGGGCAGCCTCTTCTCGTCGAAGGTGAGCTTGCACTTCTGCTCGTAGATTAGGAATACGTAGCGATGAAGTCCAGTTTCTGGCGGAGGTCCTGATCCGACGTAGGCCGAGAGGACCTCGCCCTTGGCAATATCGCAGCCGGGAATGTTGCCCACCAGCCAGTGGTGCCACTCCCGGAACTTGGGGTCCTTGCGACTGGGGGCATCCGGGTCGGTCATGCAGAGCGTGTAGAGCTTGCTGGCATCCGCCTCCCACTTGACGCACGGCTCGTCCTTCACCTGAGTGGGGGTCAGCACCTGTCCCGGCTTCACCACAATATCGCCGGGATATTCAACGACAGCGGTTTGCGCCGGTGCCTTAACAATCACGTCAGGGACAACGCAGTTCTCCTCCATGGTTTTACCAACGTTTTCACAAGAATACTGCCGTTGAGATGGGCTATATGCAGAGATCGATGCCTTGGTTAGGAGACCCTGTCCGTTCCTCAAGGTTTTCAGCGTTCTAATGGCGGCCGGAAAGTTGACAGCCGAACAATTGGCATTCACAGCGGTCGATCGGGGTAAATCTTTCCAGAATGCAGATAGGCTGTTGCGATTGAGATTACGCAACACGCGGAGGCGCAAAAAACTCATCGTTATTACTTAAATTAACCAAATCAGATGAATTAAATAACTGTTTATTCTTTTGTTATTCTTTGCCGATTGTCAATGGGCAACTCTGCCATTCACCTGGAAGCCCCGTATTTGGCTATCGAAATTGCTATCGAAAAGATATTTTTTTAAATTTGGATAGTTCTTGGAAATTTTTGGTAAAGCCTACTTATAGCTTAAAACGCAAAACGTTAGAAATCATGGCCTGGGTTCCCAAATCGCGCTTTGAGCACGACCTAGTCAGCATGGAGCCTGGCTTTAACCTGATCCACGGGCAAATAGCCTACGAGGAGAAGAAGAAACGGGAGTTCTCAAGTGCCGCAGTCCCCACCAGTATTAGCGAATATCTTACGGACAGGAATGATCAGCATGGACGGCCGGGCGGAAGAGGGCGGGACATTCGCGACTGCCTCGCAATGATGGAGAAGATCCAGAAAATAGCGGGCACGAAACCGCTTGGGGAGCATGCTACTATGGAGGATTGGGACAACACTGAAACAGTGGAGAAGGAGGCGGTGGCCATGATGAGAAACTTCGGGATGATGTCCATGAGCCAGGACTCACTACCGTTCCTTCCCGAGATCAACGCTATCCAGATCAAGCAGGACGGAAGCCAGCGACTATCCCTAATCACTGATCCTGAATTCTTCAAGCCACGTAAGACGCGTAGACCGAAGGATCTTCCGCTAGCAGACAAGAGTTCCAAAGATTCCGCAGATGATTCCTTTCTCACAGCTGAAAGTCCGAGCAATTGCATCTGGCTTTATGGGTCTGGAAAGTCCCAAATGATCAGAGCCCCTGAAAAGAAGAGCAAGGAGAGAAAATGGGAAGAGCCAGATACCTTATTTAGTTATATCCAGGCGAGTGCCGTTGGCATGGATAAAGTCATGGGGAAAAAGAAGAACCAGAGACCCTCCCAAAAAGAAAGACGCCGCCTGCAGCACCAACCTAATCAATAACAACCGATCGGGTTTTCCTTCATTTTTATACAATATATGATTTATGATGCACGATTTTCACATTCGAGCACAAACTGAACTATCTAAACCAAATAAATATATTACTTAGTTGTGAATGAACATAGTCTATAAGAAAAAAACTCTTTTTAAGGATATCAAGACAATATTATTATTCAAGTTGTATGTATTTACCGTATATCCCTCCTAACGGTATCATAAGCGGTTTTTAAAAAGCTTTAAATTTTTAATTAAGTGAACAAAATGAATATCCTATCGAACATATTTTAAATATTTAAGAATAAAGTGTCATTTGGTACCCAACTAAAAATGACAAGTCGTTCTTTTTTAAGTAAGTCGTTTTAATATAGTTTCAGCCTAAACCTAATTATGCTTATGCTAGCGAATGTGTGGATAACAAGATTGAAGGAACAATAGATGGGGATGAGATACGTGAATGCAAGTGATATGCACAGATATTTGGACCAATGCTTCGGCTGCGGAGTGAACTCCTTGTCTTCAGGTCGTCCGCTGCAGGGGATGTAACTAGACCTGGTAGCGGTGCTTGTGTCAGGCCTTCCGGAACATGTCGCCCGATCCGTAGGACAGTCGTCGTTCCTTGGAGTTGCTGGTGACCAGCACTTCCTCGTCGAACTGCGACACCCGCTGCATTTTCGGTCGCATCAGGCCTCTCACATCGTTCAGTGATATGTCAATATCCCTGAAGGCGTTGAGCAGGAAGACGGCTGTGATTACGATAAGAAAGCCGCACACATCGCCAAGGATATCATCGAACCGCATGTGGGTGAACTCCTTGAAGAGGATTGCAGAGGCGGCTATCACCAGGGTGGTGAACATCACATAATAAACTGGTGTCACTATACTAGTATTGAATATATCCAGCGCCTTGTTCAGGTAGTTCATTTGGATGGCTATGAACGTTACGGTGACCAGAATGAGGAACCAGGGCATCCAGGTGAGGAATACATTGCCTCCATTATTCAGCGTCTGCCGGATGGCCAGACCCAAGGCCTTGCAGGACATAACGGTCAGGGACCCAATTCCGGAGCACAAGAAGATATAAACCACCACATTGGTGTGTCCATGGCGGGGTGCAATGAAGCAGGCCACGAACACCGTGGAGCCAATGATGCAGATCACATACAGAATGAACACGGGATCCAGAAGCATGTCAAACAGAAGCTGCAGATCCTCGACCTCCTTCTCTTTGGGAGAGTGAATCACAATGATCGTGGATCCCAGTATGCACAGAAAGCATCCGATCTTGCCCAGCAGATTTAGCTTCTCGTTGAGGAATCTGGAGGCCATCACGGCGGAGATTATCACACTCAGGGCGCCGAGGGGCGTGACCAGGGAAGCGGGGGCAAAGGCATAGGCCGCAAAGTTTGCCGCTTCTCCCACACCCACTGTAAAAAAGCAGAGACAGTGAGTCAGTGAGATAAGGGGTTTTGTTTGTCTGACAGTATACCCTTGCTGGCGGTATTCAAGTTTTGGCAGATGGTTTACACCATATAGATTAAGTACAAATTGATGTATGTAGTTCTTATCTTCCTGATTTAAAGATTACTATTAGAATGTTTACAAATATTCCAATTTGTGTTGTGTTGTGTGTACATGTAAATGGAACAATTACAATCGGACATTTATATTCATATCTACGGGGTTCTAAAAACAATCCGTCTTAATTAGATTATTTTGTGTATTTTAGAGATAGTTAAGTGACACATAGCAGAAGTAGAGTATTGCAGTAGCTGAAGGGTTACATTTCACAATCTTTTTGAATAAATCAAAGGTTTGATTTTCAACCCTGTCTTTGTTAGTACTTAACCAGTTGAAGATGTCAGATTCATTATCTATTTATTTAAGAAAAGCTGTTAAATAGTAAAGGCTTTTGGATTAATCACACTGCAAGGGTATTCCCAGAACCAAGACATTTTTCAAGTTCTCCACTTACTCGTCAGCAGACCCGCCCACCAGATCCACTCCCTTAGATATCCGAATCCTCCTGCTGAAGCCCGTATCTCGCCGTATCTGCTCAGTCGGATGAGGGCCTTCTTCTTGATGATGAAACTGGAGCCGATAAAAAAGCAGGAGGATATGGCCAGGCCAACACCAATGTAGAAGTCCGTGTTGGACACCGCCTCCGCCACCGAAAGGGGCGCGGGACCCGGCGATTGGTTGGCTTCCCCCGGGAGGATGCCCCCAACCGTCATCTGGGGCATCTGCAGTGATGAGGCTTCGCCGTCGGTGTTCATGGCTAATCCGCTCTGTTGTGGTTCGCTTCGCTCCTCTTCACCTTTTCGCACTTGGAAATCTGAGTCACAGCCAGTGTTGCCAACTCTTCGGGGTTGCCACCTAGCCAAATATGCCATTCACAATGTACGCCTTCACCGAGAACGAAAACAAAACGTGCAGCCGGACGAAGCAATGCCGCCAAAGTCGAGCAGCAAGAAAAACCAGGCCAGCTGGTACCACTGCGAGTCCTGCGGCGTTCACATTCCCTGCAAGGCGCGGGATAACCACGAGGGATCCTGCTCAGCCATCAGCCAGGACGATGGGGCAGCCGATTCCGAGGCGGAATACGTTCGCAGTGGGGCGATCTTCACAAGAAGCCTCCAGCAGCGGAACTTCGAGGTGGAATCTCTGAAGGACCTACCTGCCAAGTATGCCAACATGCTGATCTTTGTCTCCGAAGGAGCCATGCAGTTGGCCCAGTTGCACATTGGCCAACATGTGGTGCTGGAAGCTCCTTCGATGCCGGAGCAGCCGCTGGTGAGGATTGTGTGGCCTATATCGGAGCAATTTCTCACGACAGTATTTGTGAGCGAAGGAGGTAAGTCACACATCCCATAATGAGGTTCTTAATCACTATGATCTTCCCCAGATTTCAAACAAAACTGCACGCAGCTGCGGGGAAAGTTCCTAAAGATCTCTGCCTTGGATCCAGGTTGCCTCACAGCCGCTGCCAGTATTTCTCTAAGGCATCTGAACAGCACAGAGAACCCTCTTAAATCCGCACAACTCCAGGATGCCATTGCCCTTCTCAAAAGAGACATGGTCAATAGAGTATATTGCAAGGACAGTCAAATCCACATGAATTTCTTCAACAAATCTCTGACTTTTCGGCTGGAGGGCTGGCAGGGAGCCGTAGAAGATGCTCTGGCTGGTCTCAGTCTGGACTCCAAGCCTTTGCAGTTTGTGCAGGTTACCAACGTTACGAAACTCCAATTGATCGCTAATTCAAATCAGCAGCAGGAGGAGCAGAAGATTAGCCACCGGATAACCAAATCCCAAATAGGAGGACTGGATAGGCAAATTAAGTTGGTCGAGGAAAGCATGGAGTACGCTTTGGGCCTGCGGTCATTGCCTGCTGGTGAGTTTAGCCCAAAATAAAAGTGATTTCAACTTACTTATTTTTTGCATCTCTTAGGCCTCCGGGTATCCCGTGGTTTGCTTCTTTACGGCGCCACTGGCTGCGGCAAATCAATGATCTTGGAAGTCATGTCTGCAGTGGCAGAAGAGCGTAGCCAGGGACATGTCCAACTGATACGCATCAACAGTGGCGAAGTGTACAGCAAATTCCTGGGCGAAACGGAACAGAAACTGGCGTCCATTTTCGAGCGTGCCTACAATCACTATCCCCATCCAACTCTGCTGCTGGTCGAGGATGTCCACAACTTGTGTCCCAAGCAGGAGGGCAGCGATCTTGTCAAGCGCGTCTCGTTGGCCTTTATCTCCTTGTTGGATCACTTGAGCACGCCCAGCCAGCTAAAGGGAAGCAAGACCTTCATGCTTGCGACGAGTTCACAGATTGAGGCTCTGCATCCAAGCCTTCGGAGAGCTGGTCGATTGGACTGTGAACTTGAACTGGGTGCTCCCAGTTCCCAGTCAAGGAGGGACATTATAAGATGTCAGCTGCAGTCGATGGAGCATCAGTTGAGCGAGGAGGAAGTCGAGCACGTGGCATCTATTACCCATGGTTACGTGGGAGCAGATCTAGCGAATCTGGTATATGCTGCCATGCTACAGGCTCAGCCCAATCCCCTCAAGTTTCTGCATGTACAGTCCGCTCTGACTCGCATCAAGCCGTCGGCGATGCGCGAAGTTCTTATCGAGTGTCCCAATGTTCAGTGGTCAGACATTGGCGGTCAGTCCGAGCTCCGGTTGGCCATGCAGCAGGCCATCGAGTGGCCGCTGCTTCATGCGGAGAAGTTCCAGCGCCTAGGCATCAAGCCACCAAGGGGAATCCTCATGTTCGGCCCGCCGGGCTGCTCCAAAACAATGATTGCCAAGGCCCTGGCCACCGAAAGCAAGCTGAACTTCCTGTCCATCAAGGGTCCAGAGCTTTTCTCCATGTGGGTGGGCGAATCGGAGCGAGCGGTGCGTGAGGTGTTTCGAAAGGCTCGCCAGGTTGCCCCCGCCATAGTTTTCTTTGACGAAATCGACGCTATCGGCGGGGAGCGTGCAGAGGGCGATGGTTCTGGCTCGGGTTCCTCTGTAAGGGAGCGCGTTCTCACTCAACTGCTAACCGAACTGGATGGCGTGGAGGCCCTGCAAAACGTCACCATTGTGGCGGCCACCAATCGTCCGGATATGATTGATAAGGCGTTGCTCCGTCCGGGTAGAATTGATCGAATTCTCTATGTAGGCTTACCACAGATTGAAGCACGACGGGAAATCTTAAAGATTAAATTGCGTGCCATGCCGATATCGGAGGAAGTGGACATGGAGAAGTTGGTGCAGCTGACTGAGGGATATTCCGGAGCGGAAATCCAAGCCGTTTGCCATGAGGCTGCTCTGCGGGCCCTCGAGCAAAACTTCGAGGCGGAAAAGGTAAAGTGGGTCGACTTTGAGCATGCACTAGAAGCAGTTCCTCCGCGGACCAGCCCGGAACTCCTAAAACTCTATGAAGATTACCTCAAACGAAAGTAGCGTAAGATTAAGATGAATTGATAACCATGTCTCAGGAGAACTTGTCGAGCTTTAATCTTTCCATTGTTTTTCGAGAAACTAAGACTTTAACACAACCAAGCAGTCTTACATTCAAGGCCATGTTTAATATTATGAACGATCGTTTTTAAAACCGAATTAATTTTTGAATTGTGGCAAACTCACGACAATTAGTTTTCTAATCTACATAGATGGCGAACTTCTAAAATTTAAATCAGAACAAATTACCTTTTGTATAACTTCTCCAAAGTTATTTACTAGAGTAACCTTAAAATCAAATTGATGATTGTAAAATAGCCCGATTTGAGATATACTGACTACGTTCGTATTTAGACAGTACTGAAAATCTAATTTAGTGTGTACAGATTAGGCTAAAAAGATAAGATGGCAAATGCAGAGTTATCAGTAAACGTGTATGCTCTATTTTTACCTTCTAACTCGAGAGTACTTTTCTCTTGTTTATGAATATTGAGAGCGAAGGCATTTGATCGTTGAGCATTAGCGAATTTCCAATAAATGCGTCACTCAATTGACACTAAATTGATGTAGAACAACCCCATATGTCTCGAATTAAGACGTTTATTTTATGTTGGTGAAGCAACTGATTTTGCTTACCTTGCAATCAGTAAAACGAGAACAAGTTGGGGGCAACAGTAAAATAACGAAATATATATTTAACTTTTAAGAAATTGTTTATTATTTTAGTTCATGATTTATGAGCAGTTTCACAATTATGTTAAAAAAATGGTTTGGTTATTGTTAACTATTTAATTGAGTATATTTATTCGAATGTTTCTCAAATTTATATTTCACGGTCTTCAAAGGTCAGACAGTTATTGCAAAAAATATTTGACGCATGGCATATTTAATTTTAAAAATTAAGCTTATGTTTTTATGAGTCTTATGTAATTTATTTGTCTTATCAATAAAGTGTCGGTGACCTTATGCAAATGGGAAATATATTTACATACACATATATGTATATACTTTGTCGCAATACACGAATTTTAATCACACAGTAGGTAAAATAAATATTTTTGGACCAATTCGCAATATTAAAGTGTTGTTGCTTACCAAGTAATTTGATTATTTTGAAATTTAAATCAATTATTATAAAATATGAGACTAATAAGCCGATCCTTCAAAACCATTTTCTTGTACATTATATTTTACCGGAATATACTAAAAGTATGTGTCAAAGTTCATACCCCTTATAAAAAAGTATTATTTTTTTTATTTTATTTATATAGTGTTGGGGTCAAAATGAAATATATTTAGCAATTCATAAAAAATACCTTTTAAAGCTCTACCTTTTTTACTGTTAGCATAATAATGTAAGTTATTCTTTTCAAAACACACAAAAAAAGCATGTTCCCGTAAATTCGATATGGCCAATGTAAACGGCATGTAATTCATACCCACATCGTTTTTACATGAAATACTCATTAATTTTACATTAATTAAGGTCATTTTGGGGAATTTTCTATCTCGGAGACTCTCTTACTTCGAAAAAGAGAGCAATACGCCATATGGAGAGCAAAATGACGTGAGTTGGAACGAGAAAGACAGATTCGAAATTCGAACTGACGTACTTCGAACATGATGTTTACATTTCGACCATATCAGTTTTACACGGGTCCATATCAAGTTAAAATTGATCTTAAAAAATGTAAAATTGACCTACGTTTCGTATCGAATTTTTTTTGTGTGTAGTTTAGCTTTATGACTTTGCCTGAGTATTATAATGGGTTTCCGAACCACGAAAGCTTAGCCGGATTCAGATATGCGGTTGTTGTGTATGGGTACTTCTGGCCAAGACTGTAGTCGCTTTCCGAGAGAGACCGGGAGGCCCTCCGCTCTTAATTCACCCGATCAGTTGCCGGCTGGCGTTCGTCGCGTTGGTTACGAAACTATTCAATTGGCGCAACATCTGTCGCCGGGGCAGATTCGACTGCCATAGCCCACCTGGCATTGCAACTTACGACATGAAGAACTGGCTAAAGATCTCCCTGCTGCTGTGCACGTTCGGGTTTTTTAGGGAACTTCGGCCCTCGGAGCCGTACGTCGCGGAGTATTTGGCTTCGGACTACGGAAACCTCACCTCGGAACAAATCAACCAGGATGTGTACCCCTTTGGCACCTACTCGGTGCTGGCCCAGCTGGTCATAGTGTTCCTAATCACCGACCTGGTGAGGTACAAACCGGTTATCGTGCTATCGGCGCTGGCCGGGATTACCCTGTTCTCGCTGCTTATCTGGACGGAGACTCTGCGGATGTTGCAGGTGGCACAGCTATTTTTCGGCACATTCACGGCCGCGGAAGTGGCCTACTACACCTACATGTACGCCAAGGTCAACAAGGAGCAGTATCAGATCGTCACGGGTCACACGCGGGCTGCCATCCTCAGCGGAAAGTTCCTGGGCGGCTTGTTGGCCCAAATCTTGGTGTCCACCGGCAGCATGGACTACCGGCAGTTGCACTACATATCGCTGACAACGCAGGTGATCTCGCTGGCTGTGTCCCTGTTCCTGCCCAGTGTGCCCCGGAGTCTCTACTTCTATGCGGCCTCGGCAGGTGATCCCGGTGGCGAAGTGACCGCACCGAGGTTCTCCTTTTCCAATGCCTGCCGTCTATTGTGGTACCACCTCGTCTCCTCCTACTCCAATCCTGTGGTGCTCCAGTGGAGTCTGTGGTGGGCACTGGCCACGTGTGGGCAAATTCAGGTGAGTCGGGTAAAAAACAAGAGAGTGCTCGAGTACCTCTACTGTTAGATACCCGTAACTTAGCTAACCAACTTTAAAACAAGAATTATCGCGGAAGGTAGGAACCTCTAGAATCTGTATTTTGAGTCCCAACCCTCTAGCTCTTGTAGTTTTCAAAATCTCATCGTTCTTACGGGCAGACAGACAGACGGTGAAATGCCTAGATCGACTCGAATAATATACTTTATAGGTTCGAAGACGCTTTCATCTGCATGTTACATACTTTACGACGAATACAATATACCCAACAAAGACCTTGAGTTCGCAACAATCCTCCTATACCCTTTTACTCTACTCTATCTTAGAATTTCAAAGTTTAAACCTTATTCAAGTATCAATAAGAATTGAGTATTAAATACTTAAAAAAAAATTCAAGCTATTAAGAAATTTATGTTTCATGTGTTTAATATAACTTCTTCCTTATTATAATTTTAGTGACATATACATACATTTTTATCCTAACATTATTTTAAACGAATTTTGAAACAAAAGTTAAAATACAATGTACTCTTACGCAAAAAGTAGGTCAAAAATAAAATTACTACTTTCGATCCCATAGGTAATTTCCTACATCCAGTTCCTGTGGAAAGAAGTGGCGCCGGATCACCTAAGCGTTTATAATGGCGGAGTGGAGGCAGTGGCAACTCTGCTAGGAGCGATCGGAGCTATTTTGGCGGGCTTGCTGAACTCCAATAAGCGGCGAGGATCCTACATTTTGGGCATATCCATATGTGCCGCCATCCTGGGAGCCCTGATCATCTATGCTGCCAAGACGCAGGAAATCTGGGTGGCCTACGTAAACTATGTGCTGTTCTGCGCCGTTTTCTTCTTCATCATCACAGTGGCGGGTGCCGTAGTGGCCGAGAACCTGGTTGAGGACAGCTTCGGATTGATATTCGGCATTAATACGTTGATGGGTCTAATGCTTCAGACCATCCTGACCATTTTGGTGGTGGAGAAAGTTGGATTCGCTCTGAATCCACGGGATCAGTACGTGGTGTACGGTAGCTACTTCATAGTTTTGGGCGGGGTATACATAATTTGGTCTGTATTGGTCAAATTGTTTTGCCGGACTAGGACATTAAGTTCGGGGAATGTGGCCATTTCCTCGTAGTTAGTATAGGCTTTTAAATATTTCCTAAGGAAAACATTAAACCAATTTCTTAAGATCATATCTGCAATTTTGTAAATAAAAGTCGAGTGCTAAATTTACGGAAAAGTACCCATAGATTAAATTCATCAGCCATTTAAAAATTATTCCCGGTGGAAATAGCCAGAATAGCTTAATATTTGTATCAATATTGATATTAAATAACAAAAGTAAATTATTGGCATTTTTATCTTCACCAAATATTGGAACATTTAATATTTATCTAACACATGTATTAATATTTGTACTAAAAAACTTATTGCAACAGTAGATCCATCTCCTCGGCATTCGAAGACATGAGATCTCGCTCCAAGCTGGTGGTGGCTGCAGTCGCTTGGTTCAGGAACAGGTCAAAGTCGTATCCATCGTTCTGGGCCGCAATAGAGTCCTTTTGGTTGCTAATGGTCTGCGGATTGGACAGTAGGTCCACATCGTAGAGACCCAGTTCCTTGAGAAGCGTTTCGTTCTCACTGGTGGATTGGGAAGCAGACGAATCCTCGGATGCCTTGGCCTCCACATTAATGATGGCCGCCGGCTGTTCCACAGCCTCAAACCCACAATCGACTTGAGTAGGAGAGGAATTTGGATGATTGTTGGAATCGATTTCGTCGTCGTCCAGCTCTTGTGGTTTTAGAGTGCTCGACTTGTACTGGAAGTCCGTCTCCTTGAAGTCCACCTCGATGGGAAAGAGCGGCGGCAGCGAGTCTAGACGGTCCACCAAACTGCGGTGAAGTTCCGCCAAACTCTCCAGTAAGCTCCTTAGCTGCTTGTTTAGATCCATGGCATGTTTGCATTCCAGCAGCTCCATCTTCTCGAGAACATCGGTACGGAGTTTGGCGAATTTGCTGCGTGCATCCTGGCGACATCTCAAAATTAGTCTGTACTCATAATTCCCTGTCTCTACGCGGTAAAGTGGCTCCTGTAGGGCAGCAAAGCCATGCTCTTCATCATCCATTTCCTTGACTTTCAAGCAATATGAGAGATATGTGAACTTGGCATCCGCATAGCGACGCACCGTGAGCTTTGTGTCCGGAATGGCTTTGTTCAGATACGTTCCCAGATCCGCCAGCACTGGCTTTATCTGCTTGATGATGGCCAGACCATCCTTCTCCAAAGTACGGTGGAACTCCCCGAAAGTACGAAACGCCTCCGAAGCTCGCTGTTGCGGTTCATGGACCGAAATCTGTGTAAAGCAGTCCCCAAACGACTTATATGTCTGTAGGAGATCGTAGTACGCTTTGAGCATCCTGCGAGCATGCTCCACCAGACCCTTGTACATCAATTCAGTGCCCTCGAGCTCCTCTAGTCGCTTCACCAGCGAATCATTGCAGAGTATCGCCCGTGAGAGACCCAGGGTATCGGCCGTGTTGCTCGACAAATTGTCCACAATCCGATGCTTAAGCTTCTTCAGGATAATGTCCAGTGTCCTGCCCTGTTCGGGATCAGCATGCAGCTTGTTGTAGTGGACGACCACCTCGTCGGTGGCCGTCTGGATCATTTTTGCCACCTCCACCTTGGTCTTGCCCTTCACGCTCACCGAGTTCACCGCCAAAAGTTCATCTCCGGATTGCAGGGATCCCTCCCTCGCGGCAGGCGTTCCATCAAAGATCTGGAGTTTAAAAGATTAATACACATATTTAATTTTGGAAGAAATAAAATATAAGACTAGCTACTATACTACAAAACTTAATTTGAAAGCATCTGGCGACAAATTATGCCTCGAAACGAAGCTGGGTCTTCCAACACGATAGTAATCCTAGACATACGCCGCATATTGTCAATTATTTTCACCACCACAAAGAATTATAGACCAGCATTGGAAATTTTTAAAAATCGTATGTTGACTTTAGTCAGTACCATTTTTAGGTTTTTTGTTTATAACTTTGAAAGTTATATTTGAATAAAAATGAAATTTTTGTAATTGTATAATCAACATTTAAAAACAGGACTTTATAATTACTTTATCTGTAAAAGCTATAAATACTTTCTGCGAATATATTCCTTTTACTCTACCCTTTAACATCGTATCAGTTTTTTCAAAAGTGTAAATGCAGTTTTGTTGGATTTAGTCATACCTACCAAAACGTAGACGAAATTTTTGCAATCAAACCACTCAGTAAAAATGTATAAGCAAATAATGAAATGTGCGGTAGATGGCGTCACTTTCAAGCGACTGCTGCTTGTGACTGCTCCCTTTATCTAATTAACGGGTATTTGATAGTCGAGGCACTTGACTATAGCGTTCTCTTTGTTTTTTTTTATTATTATTAATTATTATATCACATATAAATCAAGGATTATTGCTAGTTTAAAATAGAGAATAGTTTTTATTTTGGATTAAGCAGTGCGAATAGCAACCTAGTAGAAGCCTTTACTCCAATCATCAAACTAAATTTAAAATAATAATTCTCAACACCTGAAATACGTTTGGCTAGCCAAATTATGACCACCGCCAACTGGAATAAGTGGTCCGTAAAGGATTTCAGAAGTGAGCCCCATATCCGACCCAAGCTGATCCCGGGATTCGATCGGCTGGATGACAGACTGAGGGGGGTGCTCCGGGAGCAGGATTTGCAAAAGGATTTGCTTAAACGAAAACAGGCGGGTGGTGGCCAAAAGCAGAAAAAGGCCAAGAAGTTGAAGGAGATTGGAAAACAGATCCCTCGGGTATGTGAGTTTCAGAAAGTGTATACGGAGAAGCGCAAGGAACTCAAACGTTTGGCCAAAAACGAAAGGAATGGGTTTCAGTTCCGGAGCAGTCCTGTGCCCAACTTCGAGCGATCCCATCAGCGTTTGGAGAGGCGCAGACTATACCTAAACTCACTACAGAAGGTAACGAAGGCCCAATGCCCAGGCACCCTTGCCGCTTCGATTGAGGCGCTCCACAAACGCCAAAGGGAGCAAAAGCAGCGCCGAAAGCTATCCGACTTTATTCCGATCATCAATCCGGGGTCGTCCATGGACTATCTGCACCGCCAGCCCTTCATCCCGCAGGTCGAGTCCACCTACACACGTCCAAAACCATTTCGTCTCCACACTTCTGAGCGTGTCCTAAGACGGCGGCAGTATGACGAGAGGAAAAGGATGCGGATGGAGATGCAGATGGAGCTGCAGACCGCCGACTGGTTTAAGCGGGAACGATCCGAGTATCGTAAGCTCCGCCAAATGACAAACTTCAAGGCCACTCCGAATCCCTGGAAGCGGAAAGAGGTCGGCTCTCAGGGAACGTAAAGACTTAACGGTCGGGGAATAGTCGGAAAGCTTTGGGTATTAAAAAATGGCTATCTACTAAAATCGTCAATATTCCGTTTATTTAATTTTGTTTTAAACTCACCTGCACAATGTAAAGACAGGGGCACATGGGTGCTCCACCTCCAATGCTAATTCCAATCAGGTTGCTCTGATCCTTAGTAATGACAACGGCGTTTGTGCTGACAGTCATACCCCTATTTTTAAATTTGTAATGAATAAATTAGTGTTGCAGATTTTAAGGTAGTTTCAAGCGTGAACTACGCGTGCTATATGATTTTGAATATATTATTGTGTGTGGGTGATTTTATATCAATTTTCCATACGTACTAACATCGATCTGTGCAATTTTCTAATTAGCCATGTAGCCAGATCTAGCAAGGCCATTTGACAATATCAAATTTACCTACGGCTGTTTGGAAGAACTGTTGATCGGGGCAGTTTATTCTAAGACTTCGTGATACTATTTTTTTAAGGACACCTCGAAGTCAGTATAATTTGTTTAATTCACTAGCTAGCCTAGCTATAAATACGATATTGTTAGGTATAAGCATCTAGATCTCTACACACAAAAGAAAATCCTTTTTTGTAGAATAAATAAATAAAATTAAAGGAAATGTCGTTAGTACTAGTTATTTTGTTCTTTTTTCCTACCAAATACGATACAAGGTACAGTGGTCGCTCGGAAAAAATAAATATTAAAATAAAACAACAAAAAATTAAATTGAAATTGTTTTTTTATCACGACGGTATTTAAAGTATAATAGACAATATGGTTATAAGAGCAACAGCATTGAATAATAAATAAAAATAATTTTAAAAAACGAATATTTGGTAAGCGAGCGGCCACCGTAAAACAATATTCGAACTATTTTGGGTCAACGGAGTTGACTTACAAACGGTCTAACTCATATTTCTGCCTATTGGCGGACTCGACACCGAACCTGTCCCCGGGTCCCGAATCGGATGAAAAGCCCGATGGGGAGCAGAGCATAACAGTGGCCTCGAGAGGAGCGACGGAGGCTTTCTCCAGCTCCTCGGGATGATCCTTGTTCCGCCGAGCAACCTGGGCACTGCCTCCATCCAACTGGATGAGCAGCGGTTCTGGCCTGAGTCCAGAACAACAATATGTTTTGAGTGGTGACGATTATTGATTTTTAACAGATACTTTTGGCACATCGCAACAGATTGTTGTGCTCAAATAAAGCTAGGCAGAGAGATCTCGTTAATTTCCGGGTCTGTGGCGGATACTTACATCTTATCCTCCTCGAAAAAGAAGTCATCCTCGGTGTCCGTCAACATTTTCCGCGAATAAAAAAATATATTTGTTTATTTTGGCAACTTGAAATTCCTCCAACTGTCATCGGGCACTGATAACTGATTTGAAAACTATCGCATCGCAACGCGAATGGCAAACTCCGGGAGAAAATCGGCCATTCCCACGGAGTAAGCAAAATGACCACTTGTTGCCTTGGAAACGCTGAGGCAAAACATAAACAAAAGATGATGGACTGGGCCGAGGAACTCAAGATGACCATCAGAAAGGTGAAAAATAATGTTTAAATAGGTGTATACTAAAGTTTGGATATATGATCACCCCTAGACGACGGCCAGGAAGGGGCGGCGCTCGAAGAGTCGCGATGTCTTGAAGGAGGAGACTACGCAAGCGGGTCCTGCAGGCTCGAAGGATATTTCCATCGACATCACCTTGAATGTGCAGGCAGGATCTCCACCAACCACTTCGGATACCGCCACCTCGTCCACCTACAACAATGAGTTCGAGTCGCATCGCCCACCCATTCGACGAATCTCGGGAGGTTGGGCGGATTCTGGACTAAAGGGTTTGAAGTGAGTATGGTCAACCTTTAAATAGGCACACTACTGACTGCTTCGTGCGTTCACAGGTCCAAGAAGAACTCCTTTGACGAGTAAGTTTATCTGCAAGAGGTCACTAACGAAATGTTGTAACATGTTGGACTTTAAGGAAATGCTGTTTGAAATAGAAGTTGACATTTTACAACAGAAGAAATTTAAATTTAATATAGTTTTTAGTTACAGACTATTTATTTGTTAATTAATTTTTCAGCGAACGTTTTAGGCAGACCAAGTCAGCTACAAATTCTATACCAACGGATGACATTCCCGTCATCCCAGATATGGATGATGTGAAGGATGAAATTATGCTCAATGAGATTGTGGAACCGCCTACGTAAGCCTGCGATTATATGTTTTATCAACTACATTAACTTAATATCTCTTTTAGTATGGGCACTTCTCGCGCTGCTGTCTTGAAGGAGGCCAATTCCGATTTGCTTTCCCAGTACGCATTTTCCGCAGTTGATGGCTTCGATCTCTCAATCCTAACAGATTGCCTGGTTTCACAGGAGAGTCTCAACGAAATGGACGATCTCTGGCAGTGGGATAAACTTTTTACCGAGGTCACGGCTGAAATCCATTCGGATAAAGCCTCAAATATAGGCATGAAGATAGGTCCTGACGTCGTACCCCCCACACAATATTCCTAAGAGATTTTACCTTACATTTTCAGTGCAATACAAATACTCAATATAAATGTTAAGGAAATACCAATACATTTCTTGCCTTAAATGATCACAAAATATACTTATCAGAGATACTCAATTAAATTGTGAATTTTAAATATTATAAAAGCAGGCTTTAAATGACTTATTGGATGGCTCTGCCAACCCCATCGAAAGCCTTATCCTTGTGATCTGCAGCATTGGCTCGAGCCTCGTAATTGCATATGGTTACACCATGATAATGGGCTTCGGTGAACTCTCCTCGAAGTCCTGGAATTAACCATCGTTTTGAATGTTATCTTAACCAAGATTCTGCGTGCACATACCTATGTAGTAGATGCGTGTATTGTCATCTCCAAAATTGCTGGGGAAGTATAGCGAGAGATGATGCACGGAGGAGAAGGTGACTACTTTTGGTGAGTACTCGATTTCTCCCCGGGCATCGCGGGTTAGGTGGAATTCCTGATCGGGCTTTGCTTTGGCATCGTCGAAGGTCATTCTGGGCCGGTTCTTAAATCTGAAATAATACGTAGATAGTTATTAGCCATGTTGGAAATTTGAGAAATGTACATATGTTTGGAACCGTACTTAAGTCGATGGAAAATGTAGTTATAACAAATTTAAATTTAGTTTCTTAATATTATCTATATTTAACATATATGTAGGTTAAAAATGTAGTTGAAAATTGAAAGTCTATAAGTTAAGATATTTTTTTAGTGCAGTTCGAGGTCTGAGATCTGAGCCCAGCAATAAATATTTTTTCAAGAATGTTTTTAACAATAATTTAGAAGATTTGTGATATTTCTTGAGCACTACTTCTTACATTTTTACAATGTTCGGGTGAGAATCATCATTGGCGCCGCTTATGATAATTCCCTTGAGCTTGACGTTGCCGGTGAAGGGAATATTGAACAGGAGCTCCTCGTCCGCGTCGCTCTGCACGAACTTGGAGAGATCCTGGCGCTTCTCGTAGGGCTTAAAAACACTCTTTCCCTGGCCATCCGTCTCCTCGTTTAGGCACTCCGTGTTGTCCAGATCGATTTTCGTGTACAGACTGTACTCGATGCCCATTTCCAAGGCGTGGTCCACATCCGTGGCCTCGTGACTGCAGCCACCATGATCGTGCGAGTGTCCGTGCGGCATTAGTTCAATTTTAAATTTAACAAAAACCAAATGTAAATAAACCAGCCGAGTCACTACTAAGAATACGGTAACCCCAAAGTGCCATTCACTGCGAGCGATGACATCGATAACTGTCACTACTATCGATTTCGCAGACGGCGGTGTTTTTCAGCTCATCGAGTGCGGCCACACTAACTTCAGCACAAAAAATTAAATTTACACAATTTTAATCTGTGTTAATCGCTGTCAATTTAGTGTGGAATACCAGTGTTTTGCTGAAAACTAAGACTAAACGTTCCAATGGCGCCCAAGGCAAAGTCGGTTAATATCAAGCCCACAGCGAAGGCCTTCAAAGACAAGTCGAAGCCCACTGATGTGCGTTTGTCCAACATCCAGGCAGCCAAAGGTGAGAAACGTGAAAATAAACTGAAATTAAGGAGATCTGGGGGGCAAAATGGTTTTCCAGGCCTATTTGTAGAGCCAGGAGTCTGCCGGATCGGCTTTTGAGCCGTGTTATGTCGGAATTGCTGGCCAAATGGTCAATGAAAATCGCAGTTGGATGCCGGCTGTCTGGAAACTTCTCGGGCGGAAGAAGAAGAGCGAGCATTACTCATGTGATGAATGGAGCGCTGAAAATTGTAGGCTTCTAGTACCCTTCTAGGGGTAGTTTAGCACCGTAAAGAACTTTAAGAAGGAGTATGTCCTACCCCATAACATATAATCTTGTTTGGACCTATAATGAAATATTGTAAGGACCATCTGTTTATGTGTAAATTAGTCATACGATGGGGTAGCCCTTCGTATAAAACCAAGCACATGCTAACATTCTAACAAGTTCCATAAATTTTAAAATATAATTCCTAAAAATTGTATCTTAAATATTTTTTAAGAGTCACGAGACCATGTCTTTTTGAGGGATTAAGCTAAGAGTTTTTTACACTTAAAATATGCATAACAAATTCAATCTCAAAAACCTATTTTAATTTATTTTTTTCATCTTGGAATTTATAAACTTTAAATAATAATTATACTCTCGCCTTTCAGCCGTTTCCGATGCCATCCGCACAAGTTTGGGGCCCCGCGGCATGGACAAGATGATCCAGGCAGCCAATGGCGAAGTTTCCATCACTAACGACGGAGCCACCATCCTGAAGCAGATGAACGTGCTGCACCCGGCCGCCAAGATGCTGGTCGAGCTGTCTCGTGCCCAGGATGTGGCCGCTGGCGACGGCACCACCTCCGTGGTGGTCATTGCCGGCGCTCTGCTGGAGGCGTGCGAGAAACTGCTGCAGAAGGGCCTGCATCCCACGGCCATATCGGACTCGTTCCAGCGATGCTCCAACAAGGCCGTGGAGATCCTCAAACAAATGTCCACGCCCATCGAACTGGACGACCGCGAAACGCTGATCAAGAGCGCCTCCACCTCGCTCAACTCCAAGGTGGTGTCGCAGCAGAGCAGCCTACTTGCCCCCATTGCCGTGGATGCCGTGTTGAAGGTCACAGACCCCGGCAAGGAGACCTCCGTGGATCTCAAGAACATCAAGGTGATCTCCAGCCTGGGAGGTACCGTTGAGGATACTGAGCTGGTCGATGGCTTGGTCTTCACATGCCGCTCTGCCGGATCCAACGCTCCCAAGCGCATTGAGAAGGCCAAGATCGGTCTCATCCAGTTCTGCATTTCGGCACCCAAGACCGATGTGAGTAGTTGGGTATACCATAAAATATGATTTTTTAATTCACGCGTCATATTTCACAGATGGATCACAACGTGATTGTTTCGGACTACGCTGCAATGGATCGTGTCCTGAAGGAGGAGCGTTCGTACATTCTCAACATTGTCAAGCAGATCAAAAAGTCCGGATGCAATGTTCTGCTGGTTCAAAAGTCTATCCTTCGGTAAGTTCAGTTCTCTCATCTTGGTGACTTAGTTTACACATCCTCATTTCATTCATAGCGATGCTGTATCTGACCTGGCCCAGCACTTTTTGGACAAGATCAAGTGCTTGGTGGTCAAGGATGTGGAGCGCGAGGACATAGAGTTTGTATGCAAGACCCTGCACTGCCGTCCAATCGCCTCGCTGGATCATTTTACAGCCGAGAACCTGTCCAGCGCCGATTTGGTCGAGGAGGTGGCCAGTGGCACCAACAAATTTGTGAAGATCACCGGCATCCAGAACATGGGCCGCACGGTCTCGATCATCTGCCGCGGATCCAACAAGCTGGTGCTTGAGGAGGCGGCTCGGTCCCTGCACGATGCCCTCTGTGTGGTTCGTTGTCTGGTTAAGTTGCGCGCCCAGATTGTCGGCGGTGGTGCGCCGGAGATTGAGATGGCATTGCAGTTGGCTGCTTTGGCTCAAACCGTTGAGGGTGTGGATGCGTACTGTTTCCGCGCATTTGCCGATGCCCTGGAGGTCATTCCTTCGACTCTGGCCGAGAACGCTGGCCTGAACCCCATTGCCACGGTCACGGAGCTGCGCAACCGCCACGCCCAGGGAGAGAAAAACGCTGGTATTAATGTGCGCAAGGGCGCCATCACAGACATTTTTGCGGAGAACGTGGTGCAGCCGCTGCTGGTCAGTATTTCATCGATCACCTTGGCCACGGAGACGATTCGCTCGATCTTAAAGATCGACGATATTGTAAGTACTATTTAAACTAAATTTATGGTTTGATTGGTTGTTAATCACTATCGCACTGTCGTTTCAGGTCAACACTTTCAGTTAAGCATTGTGACTCCGCCACCTTTAGTTATCTGTCTCTGATCAAGATCAATCTTAAAGCATTTTCATCTAATCCCTCACATCTTATACCCATTATGCTATTGAGCATTAAATTTTTGAATACAATTCACATATACACTACGCCTTACCAGCTTAATATGTATTTAAAAACGAAAAACTAAAAGATTAAATACTTCGCTAACACAACCCAAACAAAAGCATGCCTTTAATTATGTGGGGATAAGAGTTTATTTGGGAAAGTGGTCTTTACGCTGGGACGGTCAACTTTCTTAAAAAATGTTCTCCAAACATCAAAACATTTTTTAAGAAATATTATTTTAGTTTTCTCAAGGAAAAAACATTTTGTTGTTGGTTTAGTTTTGTTGTTTTGTAAAGTTTCAAAGGAAAAAGGCAGACTTCTCCCCTATTCATTATACTATCTGCAAGGGTAAAAGATATAGTTTTCCGATTCGGGTGGATCCGACCTATCTACTATCTGGAATAGAAAGTCGACATTTGGTAAAGTTGCTATCTTCTGACTAAAATCATAATACTACCAAGGTTATAAAAAAATCGTAGGACACTATCATATTGCTTCCGTAGGAATGATTGAAATAACAAATTATAGTATAATTTGTTTTTGTAATGTATTTCTGTTATAAAACCAAAACACATTTTGAAGATGTAATCAACATACAAAGATTCTGATATGGAATTTTGTGACGAAAAATGCTAAATAACTATACTATATAAAAGTAACGGGTTAAAAACCAAAACTTAAGGAATCTACTATATAAAAGTAACGGGTTAAAAACCAAAACTTAAGGAATCTCAAGGACTATACAGACAAAAGTTTTAAAGAAAATCGTTAGAGCCGTATTTGAGAAATTGTGAAGTGTGTTAATATGCTTAAAAATTGTTAGTTATTACCAACGGTGACACAAAAATCTTCGCAGGTCACCAAATCTTTAATAAAAAATTAAAAAAGAAATAAAAAATATGTATACAAATTAAATATAAATAAAAAATCTAAAATTTAAAATTTCCAGGATCCGAAGACATAATAAGAAGAAAATCCTTATTTGGGGATAACATTTACAATATGACCACTCATATTAAGCGTATTTTCAGTAAGAATACAACCACCAATTGTCAAAATTTTCAATATTACACTTTCACTGATCTTCCTCCCAAGCCAAACAATTTTTTTAAAGTCTTGGTGTGCAATTTAGGGATCGGACCATCACTTATAGTACACTCTCCTGGTTCTTTTAGTCACTACGTGGGCTGCTGTCCATAGTGATACTCTGTTAAGTAACTTTGTTTAATATTTAAGAATTTCAAATTAAATTTAATAAAAATCAGACGACTTTATCCTATATATGCTATAGGAAAAATCGAAAAATGAATGTCAAAATAATACGAAAAGAGAACATAACATGTTTTATGCAATTTGTAATTATATAAATAAATATAAATATATATGTATAAACTTCAGATGCACAAATTCTTGTTATTAAAATATTTTTTCAATATATATTTTAGCGGTTTTGTTGTTTATTTTTTATAAATTATGACGACGTATGTATTTATGCTCAATACAGTAACTTTATGTATTTTTCAGTGCTTTTAGGTTTCAATATCAACCGATTAGAAACTTTATTATGATCTCAACGCGGTATTCCATATTGTTGTATGGTGTATTGTATTAGGGGAAATACCCGTCTGTCCGTGTGAATGCTGAGATCTCAGAAACTATTTGAGCTAATAGGTTGGGAATTCGGTTTCAGCTTATTGATTTTCAAAAAGTGTAAAAGGGATTTTGTTTTGTTTACCAATTTTTTTAAATATTTCTTTAGTTTAAAAGTTATGTGGAAATAATGTAACAGCCGCAAGGTTGAGCTTGTGATCAATCTAGAAAACAATCGCTCACATGAATATATGTGATAATTAAAAGTATACTTTTAATAAATTCTTGCTTAAAATTTTTGCCATATCTATAAAATGTCTTTCCTTTGCTTTAACAAAATTTGAATGTTTCACAATTCAAACAAAAGTTTACAGAATGTAATTCACAGAAGATCATCAGCAAGAAGAGATAATTGCCTAAAAATTGTCTCGCTATATTTTTTGATTCCATGTCTAACTAACCGTATCCTCATCTAATGTGTGAACTCATTTTCCTCGGTTTCAACCACCACCTTGGATTTCAAAGGGTTGACTGAGCCCCATCCATTTGAAACCCCCACACCAATCCTCCACTCCCTTTCGATTGGGGCTCCTTTTTGTCCTGGGCGTGTAAATAAAAATCACTCGATGCGATTTTTATGATGTGCGTTAAATGATTAAACCACTTGAACTGGTTTCAAATTGTCAAAAAAGCCAGGCGGTGGGTCTGGTTGGAAAAGGGTCGTTATCCTTTTGTTTTCTTAGCCCCATTTTGGAACTCTATGCGGGTTGGGTTTACGCTTGGGTGTGATTAGATGGAGACTATCTCTCGTGTCCGGAAACTTTCGGCGCGTGTAAGTTAATTAAATGTGTAAACATGTCAAAGGGATCAAGTTTTCCATCCCACTATCTCCCACCACCCATCTGCCCGAGATGGTGTTGATTTCGGATCACGCCCTTGATTGCCTTTGATTTTTAAGCCTCAAAAAAGCTATTCTCCTAATTGGCTGTTGAAAAGTTCAGGGGAAGGAACTAAGGGTAGTATGCAAATTCTTCCATTTTAAAATTTGATTTTCCTTCTGCGGCCATTGATTTGCGCTTCCATTTTGATTTTAAGAGGGTGAAAAAATCAGCTTTTAAAGTTCTTCCACTCTTATTTGTCTTATTTATTTTTTTTATTTTTCTTCATTTGATTTATTTTAATGGCAAGGGTTTTTGATATTTTTTTAAATCTGTAAAAGATTTTTTATAAAACGTATACTTAAAAAAATAAATAACATTTAAACTAAAACAAGTAAAACTTTAAAACACATTTTTATTCCCGTTACTTGTAGAGTAAATGGGTATATCAATTTTGCGCAAAAGTATGTAACAGGTAGAAGGAAGCGTTTCCGACCATATGAAGTATACACACTCTCTTTGTGCGCTTCGTCACGACATGTAATGCCGTCTATAGTGATATATCTTGATCAGGATCACTTGCCGAGTCGATCTAGCCATGTCCGTCTGTCCTTCCGTCCGTTCGTCCGTCTGCCTGTATGTATGAACGCTGAGATTTCAAAGCTAGAAGATTGCCACTTTACATGTAAATTCTAGGGGTTAATACGCAGCGCAAGTTTTTCACGCCGATAAGCCACGCCCCCTCTAGAAGCTAGAAGCTAGAAGCTAGACCAAAAGTGTAAACGCCATTTTGTTTTGGTTATTAATGCCTACCGAAATGTAGAAGAAATTTTTTAAATCGGACCACTCAGTAAAAAGCTGAGTAATGGGTATTTGATAGTCGAGGCACTCGATTATAGCGTTCTCTCTAGCTTTTAATGTATTCTTGTGGATGTAAAAAAATTTCTTAAGGCCTTCGACACTTGAATAATTTTTAACTAACTTACCAGACTTTTACTTATTACAATATTTATTGAATAAATATGTATTTGAAATCGAAAATAAGAGAGAGCGCTATAGTTGAGTACTCAACTAAAGCAAGCAGTCGCAAGCAGGGAAAACCAAGCAGTCGCATGAACAAATTTTTTCCTTGTGGTCCGATTTAAAAAATGTCTTCTGCTTGTTGGTATGTATTACCGCAGCATTTCCAATTTTACAAAATATGTTATGATGTGGGCGCCAGTATGTTTTTAAACACCGAATATATATATAGAAGGGTATTAAAATCTTCGATTTTCGCCGCTTCCATTCATGTTATTTATTTTATTTTTTGTTACTTTTTTAGCTATTTACTCGACTGACTTGGGGCATTGTCGTTCACGTCCTCGTTCCCATTTGTTTCTTGTGCAAATATTGAATTTGCGCTTTTTTCCCGAGCTATTTGCCGGAGCCAGTGGCCCACACTTTTGAAACTTTTCATTTCGGGGTTTTTCCTTTGTTTCGCCTGTTTGCTTAATTTTTGTATGCGATTTTCCTCATCTACTTTTTGCTCATTTCATATTTTCATTGTAATTCAATTGTGTTTCCCCCGCTGCTGTTGTTTTTGGCCAAATGTTTGCACAAGTCTTATGTTCTTCAGTCGGGCGAAAAGGGGTGTGCCCCGTTGTCCTTGTTTTCTTTTCGTTTTGCTAGACGAATTGAAATTCAAAGCACCAAATTGTCAGCCAGTCACGCAGAAATTTAACATATGTTCGCCATATAATTTGCGAGCACTTTTTATTTCGTCGAATCCATTTGAAATTACCAACGTCTGCTATCTCACATCTCAAGTATGCAACAATTTGTAAAGGAAAAAGGGCAATTTAAAAAAAAGAATGTATATATAGCTGTAGGTGCATAGAAATTAATAATTTTAATCTATTTTATTAAAATTAGAAAAGTATTATAAGATGTATATATAATTCATTTTATTTGATTTAATTTAGTTTCATTAAAATTGGTTGATAAAATTTTCTAAATTGTACCACAAATTTGTATAGCGTATTTGTTTATTGCTTCTATTTTTATCATGATCATGAATTTTGTTTGAAGATAAAGGAGCAATAATAACAGAATTTTTAAGAGTGCCCATAGGTGCCTGAAATTTGATTTTCAAACAATTCAATCTTCATTTTCGCTATATATTTGTTTGGATCAAAAAATACAAGTTCAACTAAATAAAAATAAATATAACTGTTTTACTAAACACGATGTAGTCAAAGCCACTTAAAGAAAGAAGCCCGAAAAAGCACAAGAAAAGAAATGTTGGAAGCAAAAACATAAAGCAAACTTAATTTTCGTTAGTCCTGCCAAGTGCCTAGTGATTAATGATGGCAGCACCACGACAATATTACGAAAACGCATTCGAAAATTTCATTAAATTGTTATAAATGAAGCGGACGAAATGAAAATGAAACATTTGCTGGAGGAAAAATTCAATTTGCAAATGCAGCATGTTTGCTGTCCGCCGAAGGGAAATCTATCAAAAGAAAGAATGAAATCTCGGGCGAACGATCTGCAACCACCGGGGAACCCCCTGAATGCCCTACGGGGCTTATCAACCCATTTTGACCAGCTCGGGCTTTGGGCACTTTGAATATGACCAATGCAATTGAAGTTTCCCCCATTGAAAACGGAAATTGCTCAAAGCCATTTTGCGTCCGATTTCATTCAGCTTTTTTTTTTTTGGTTATTTGGAATGGACAGACGTCGTCTGCACAGGACTGATAACATTCAAAGAGTCCAAAACCCAGCTCCCAATCCGAGATTCGAGTGCTCGCCAATTAAGTGTGAGTGCCGGCATCGATGGGCTTTTCCTTTGGCCTCCGTTTGATGTGTGCTCGAGTGTGGGCGAATGGCCTGCAAATTAAATAGGGTAAGCATTCTGGTCGAGATTTAACTTCTGGCCAGATTAAAAATTTATTCGCAACTCTTGGCAGCTGCGGGCAACTAAATCGTCAAGATTCAAGCGAATATGGTAGAAGATCCAGTTTTAGAAAAGGGAATTTTCATTTGTTTAAATGTATTCTTGCCAAAATGTCTTAAAGTAAAAACAAACATAATACACAAGAATAATTTAAGAAGAAAAGAAGTAAGAAAAATGCAAAAAAGCAAACGGTCAGCCGAAGTTTATGTACCCTTGCAGATCATTCCTATTTAATTAGAAATTACAGAAATGTTATATTTAGATTTACTGGCGTATTCGTATTATTTTGACCTTAATTGATCGGTCCTTCCTTTGGCAACTATACAATATAGCCGTCCGATTTATGTTAAATTTAATTCGAAATTCTGAGTTATTAAAATAAAGTTATATTCCAGATACTACAATAAAAATTAACGAAGTTAACATCGTCCCTGTGGGAGCTATATGATATACTCGTCCGATTTTTCTAAAATTAATTCGAAATTCAGAACAGTTTAAAAAGAATATTCCCAAAATCAGTAATATGTCTTTACTTTGAAAGCATAATAGTGAAAGAAGCAAAAGTATAGAAGCCCATATAGCTATGTAGGTTTAAATTTTCATTACGTAACATAAAAAATTTCAATTTTATAATATTTTAAAGTTTTATAATGTTTGGATAAAAATTTGTAACAAAAACTTCAGCTTGCATTCTGTGCATTTGATCAGATAAGTTGTGAGTACCGCCTGTAAATCAAATAATATATATATATCAACATTCACAATTGAACATTTTTTTAATTTATGAAAACTAGTTCTCAACAATTTCTCAAGAATTTTGACACTTAAACAACTACCCAACATATGTGTATTTACCATTCCAGTAACCATCATTTACCTAATTTATTGGCACACTTCCATTAAGATATCTCCATGAAGGACTTGACTTGCCTAAGCGATTTCAAAAGGATACCACTGGGACTACATAAAATACTTCCACTGCCCACATCGGGTACCGAAAGCGGCAGACAACAGGAACTAGAACCAGAACAAGACCAAAATCAACCACCGGAGCGAGGACCATATGACATAACTATGTGTGAATTGATAGCTCGAACCCTTTCCGTTCCCCAACTCTTATCATTTTTTAGAGATTCGTGCCCTAAACGAATCAGAGCTCGGCAAACTTTTAAAGGGAGGGGAATCCGGGATGAGGGACCGGAGTTGGGGGTTGCTAAAAAAGGATTTACACGCTTGCCTCGATATACAAATAAGGGTTTCTGTCTGGGCTGCCATATTGACTGTCGCCCGTGCCCAAAAAGATGAAGTGATTTCTTATCCAACAAATCCACACTCGACAACAAAAAAAATGAAAAGGGGTTGCTGGTGTGGGTCCTCCGCATCCTTTCTGCCTTGGCCCGCGTTTGCCAGGAAGTTTATTAAAAAATGGTCGTGTTTGCCTTTGTCGCGTGGCTGGCAAACGCTTTCGGAGCGGGCCAAGGAAATCAGTTAACTAAATACCTCGTTCAGTATTTACTTAGGCGGTGCCTAATGAGATTCGAGTGGGTTTTTAGAAGGCACACGACTGGTAACAAACCTAAAACTTTGGCTAATTGAACAATTAACTAAGACTTTTGAAAAAATATTTACTTTTACTTAAATCTTTTGCCGGTTGAACAAAATAAGTTGGAAATTTCGAATTAGATTTTAGAACTTCAGATAACAGAAAAGGATGTCTATTTTAGTTTAAAACAATATTAAAAGTGTATTCAAAAGGTTTATTCAGCGGCGAATGATTTACTTTTGGTCATAACCATACAAAGTACATGAATTAAAAAGATATATAGGTGAAGAATCTCAATTTTTTTTTAAATTTGTATCTTTCTTCGTCCTATCGTAAACTTTATTTTCTAAGTCAACGTGTTCAAATTTCTTGTAGAGCTTAACTTGAAGTTCGATTTTACATCACATCATTACAACTCCCTCCCATATTAAAAAAACGTTTATCTTTTTTTTATAAATTATTTTGTTGGATAAATTTTATTGAAATTTTTGGATGTTAAGATCTAAGTGTGTTCAAGATCAATTTACAATTGGACATCGTACAACAACATCGGTATACATACACATCTAAGTCAATACACATTAAATACAACTAGGGGAATTGATTTGTGGCATAGTGGATATGGGACACAACAGATACATATATGGCATTTGGGGCACAGTTAGAACTAGGAACTCTACATGCATACAGATACGAATAGGTAGTGCGGAACTATATGTACTCATAAATTCGTAATGGGTTTTCTGATACGACTGGCTATCACCTAGTTTACTAAATACATCCATGGCATTGTTTGCATTTGATATGGAGAGAGTGGCTTGTGGAATGTTGTGGAAGAATTTGGAGTATAAGCTGACTATGTACAAGGTCGTTGGTTTTTGGCGGACTATCGGCTTTCCTTATTCGCCGGAACTGATAGAGCTGCCGCAAAAGGAGCCGGATCCGGCCTCCAGTTGCATGTGGGACATGTTGAGGGCCTGTGGTGGATAGCCAAAGGCATGACTGCTCAACGGCGTGCCCGTGGGACTGTCCAGGTCCAGCGAGGGATTGATGCGCTTCTCCTTCTGGCGGCGATTGCAGAACCACACCCGAATGACCTCCTTGTCCATGTTCAGGCGCTCGGACAGCTGGCTGATCTCCTCGGACGTGGGCTTGCAGTTCATGAGAAAGGCCTTCTCCAGAGTGGTTCGCACCGTCGTCTCGATGGAGGTGCGCTTCTTGCGCCTGCGTCCCAGGATGCTCTCCGGTGTGCTGCTCAAGGTGCTGGTCATCGTGTTGATGTTGAACACACCGCCGCCCGACTTGGCCACACTGCTGTCCGCATCCTCCAGCCACTTCTGCAGCAGCGGCTTCAGCTTGCACATGTTCTTGAAGCTCAGATTGAGGGCTTCGAAGCGGGAGATCGTGGTCTGCGAGAAGTCGTTGCCATACAGTTTGCCCATGGCCAGACCCACATCGCCCTGGGTGAAACCCAGCTTGATCCTGCGCTGCTTGAAGGTTTTGGCGAACTGCTCGAGTTCCTCCAGATCGGTGGTTTCTTCGGGGGATTGCTCCAGCTTGGCCATTGCCGATGCCACAGTGAGACTGCTTGAGGGTTTGGGAGTGCTCTGCTGCTGCTGCAGTGGCTGCTGCTGCATGCTGGGCGTGTTCGGAGTCATCACGGCACTGCTCAAGCCCAGGGAATTGGTGGTCATCGAATTGGGCGGAGTTCGCTGCTGGGACTTGCTGCTGTGCCTGGGTACCGGACTCAGGGATGGGCTTCTGAGCGGTGATTTGGCCAGCGGAGTAGAGTAACTGGGCAGAGGATCCTCCCTCTGCTGCTGCTTAATCTGCTGGAGTGCCTGGAACTGGGCCAAGGCTTGCAGGGAATTCTGCAGCAGGAACTGCGTGGCTAGGTTGGGATTCGGAAAGGCCTCCGGAGCCAATTGGCGGACCATTTCGATGTAGCTGTGCAACTGCAGCTGCAGGGCCTGATGCATTTCCTCCGGAGCAAATCCCACGGGCTGCGGCGGAACGGCACTGGTCACCGTTTCCTCCACGCCCCTCTCCTCCTTCTGCTGGTTCTCCGCCAATCGCTTGGGCGGCGGGGCCAGGTCGAGGACCTCGTTCTCCAGCTCCGGATCCAGTTCCCTGGCCTGGCGCTTACTGCTCAGATTCTGCGGCATCTCGCAGTTCTCGCCCAGCTCCAGTTCCTCCTCCTCGAAGCTCTTTCCGCAGTCTGCAAGAAAAGGAAAAGATATTTTTATAGTAGATGATTGCGGGTAGTTTGCTTTTCAATTTTCCAACTCAATGAAGTTCAAGTAGCCGCACTGGTCAACGCACGCGTGGCATAATTTGATTTTAACCAAAGGACTACGTTTTTTAATATTTCTGCAGCTATTTTTAAGGGTATATAGAGGGTTTTCAATCAAATTGGTCTAAGTATTGAAAAATAAAGAGAAACGTAAAAAAAAAGTTGTAATTTTAATATAATCTTAATTCTTTCCATCCTTTTAATGGTTTTTGTTTTTATAGCTGTAAAAACGTAAAGTATATGGTTTTGTAATTTTTTATACAGCTTGTATTACTTTTGGTACTTTACAAAATTATTAATCCTCTTAATGCATTTTCAATGGCTTCAGTGCATTCATCTACCGACTTTCTGTAAACATTTTCTCTTTAGCCTTTTTAAGGCAAATTTTATTCAATCTTCCAATTGAATGCCCATCCTTTTTTCGCTATCCTGTCCAATGTCTGCGTCCTGCGGTTAGCTACGATAGACGCTCAAGCGGAAGGGTTCGCCTTTGTGGCCTCCACTCCCCTCTCACCGACCACCAGCCTCCCCCAACATCTTTGGATGTTGAAAACCCAACCATGCATAATAATTGAAAAATAGCCATACATCAGAGGCCACGGCGAAGTCAAACAGGAAGCTTGCTCCTTTGTCTCCGATAAATGCGCAGTAGAGCAACGGGAAGAGCTCGGATTTCATAATTTTCCAAAGGAAAATTATTGATTTTGATGGGGAATAAAATAATGAGACAGGCACTTCCGACAGGAGTAATGTAAACCACCAATCTAAGTTTACACAACTCTAATAGTGCAAAAAATTATATAGCAGTTATTAAAAAAAATTGTAAATCTATATATTTAAAAACAAACTTCCATTTAAAATCAACTTTTAAACATTTGTTAAAGATGTAAAAAATTTAACGCTCTAAGCCGATTTAGAAATAAAGAGACTTGATAGTTTTAAGCGGATTCAACCCCATGTTAAACTCGATTCACCGGATTAGAAAATTTTGAAATAAAACTCTTTCCAATGCGGGCGTTAGAACTTTGCCAATGAATTGCATGTGGGCAGCTGTTTTTATGACTCCCTTTATGTAGAACGGCGAAAGTTAAAAACGCCGTAATAAAATTAGCCATTGAAAACGCATATTGGGAACCAGTCAGAAACGAAAATCATCCAAGGGCTAGACGTACATAGTCTAAAATTTGTCACCCTTTTCGATTTTCAACCCCCTCCGATAGACGGGTTTCGAATTTAAAATTCGTTACAATTTCGAATGCACGAGTTGCGGATTACAGTAGAATGCAACTTGCCATTGGGAGGAGAATTGGACCAGCCAACAAGAAAGGGTTCCAAGTTGCATTGTTTGGCCTCTGGAAAAACAGAGGAGGAAAGTCAAGAAGCCTCGGGAGCAAGTTCAAGCCAAGGCAAGAAGCATTGTTGTGATCCTTTGTGAGTGGAATGCGCCTGCAGCGAGCGATCCACGATCCTCGAGCCCCGATTTCCCGAAACCCAAAACCAGGTGATGCCGCTTTGTCTGTCTCCGGGGCAGATGTGTTATCCTGCTGATGAGCACTGCAAGTTCCTCGTCCTGCCACAATGGCAATGTGTGAATGCTTCCACTGACAAATGAAGTGTTGCCTCTATTTGAAAACTCTGAGTTCTATGTACTCCTTTTCGCTGCAGTTTTAGGGGTTGATTTTCCCTATCCCAAGAGGGAGTGTAAAGTGCGTTTCGATTTATGGGAAAGATAGAACCAGAAACATGTAGAGTGCACCGGGAGAGATTTTCAGCGATAGAGAACCAGAATATGCCAGTCCAATTATACTTGCATATCTCACCAGTTTGTTTTCATACGAGCTTAGCAAAAAAAAATCTCTAAGCTAAAATTGGATTTTTTAAAGACTTTGATTAGCAAATATTTTAAATGTTTAAAATGTTTTTTGTGTAACTTCTAAAATGGATTCTTGCTAAGAAAAATAATATAAAATGAGTTTCAGTCATAGTTATGGATTAAAAAATAAATAATTTAATTTAAATACATTTTAAAAAATTTAACTTTTAATTGCGGGCTTTTTCAAATTTAAGCTCATAACTACCTTCATGTTGACAGGTAAAACCCTTGGCACCTTGATTACCTTTATTTAACCCTTCATTAAAAGTCGTCACGCCTATCGACTCCTTCCGACTTGTTTGCATGCCACACAAAACGCCCTCGAAACGCCCTCAGAGTAAAGTTTTTTGGGAGCACAAAAAATTAAGAGCACCCAATCAGAACCGCTGATTATAATATCCTTTACGCGCTTCCTCTTCTGAATTACCCCTTAAACACTGAGAGAGCCTCAATTAACTTCACGCAACCAAATCCTTTCAATTTGAATAACGAAACGAGGGGAGATCGTTCAACAAGTAGAACTTTAAAAAACGAGGTGTCAAGGGTAACCCTTCGCTAGAGTTACCCCCTCAATCGAATTCACACCTCGTCGCTATTCAAATGATATGTTAAACAGGGTTGAGCCGGGATCAACAGTTTGCCTTTTTGTGTGTGTGATGCTAATGTTGCGGCACTTGAGTTTTTTAGCGGTTGAAGCAACCCTTTTTTGGAAGAAGCGTTTCCCCCCTTTGTTTTGACAACATTTGAATATGCATAATGGACTGAAGAGGGGTTAGGCACCCTTGGCTCGATTGACTCGCCTAATTTGTGTAAACCAATAAAAATGCAAGTTTAATTGTCAACTACTATCGGATGGTATTGGCAACCCTGTTATGCGCATTTATTCAAATGGGGTGGTTTCCATGCATGTTTTTGCATAGATTAGTTGCACTTCGTTAGGGGTTGCTATCCCTGGTTCCGAGGTCTTTACATAATTGCTCGACCCATCATTTAAATGCGCCAAAGCAGAAATTTACATTTTGACAAATTGTTATTTCTGTTTGTTTGCGAACAGAAGAGGGTCGTGT
Organism: Drosophila mimetica; assembly: GCA_037075245.1. Classification (NCBI taxonomy): domain Eukaryota; kingdom Metazoa; phylum Arthropoda; class Insecta; order Diptera; family Drosophilidae; genus Drosophila; species Drosophila mimetica. The sequence continues at coordinate 26,295,491 of JBAMCH010000007.1, read as the reverse complement.
TAGGGTCACTTGGGGGAGGGAGGTGGAGGTCAAAAGAGCATATAGGGGTCTCATAAGGCTCATCTCTGGTTTAAGCTTGTTTCCGTGCGGGGGTTGTTTTCGGGGAGGAAGTAGGTGGGTGTGGAAAACGGATTTTCTGTGGCATTCCATGAAAATGGTTTAAGGGGATTTTAAGTTTCAATAATACTTGACAATGAAACATAACAAAAGTGTGTTTAAACCAATTATTTTCTTTGTTGGACCAAAACTGTTTTAAAATTTCTTATATATTAGTGGAAATGTTTAAGTGAAATAGTCTTCGCGTTTCTTCCTCAACTATAGAAGCCAAATATAGATCCTTAATATCCCTTCTCGTCCCTTTAGAGTCATCGAATTTCTTATTGCAAACCCAAGGGCTTCTGTCCTTTTCTCAGTCACACTTCGGTCACGTGCTGATTCCTCAACAGCACCTATAAATATTATAGGTGCCCTAACCTAATGCCTCATTACCAATAACGCAGCCAGGAACTCCACTCCAGTTCTGAGTTACTACCTAAGCCAAACCCTAAAATAAACCCAATGTGGATAGGGGATGTGGATGCGGCAAGGGGATGGATGCAGTGGCTTATTGCATATTGCAAAAAGAGAGAAACTGAAAACTATAAAAATTGTCTGTCGTGTGAGTAATCAATTTGGCCACAAAGTAGCCACGTTCAGACACGCGCCGGGAGCAGAATAAAGAGGACATGTTGGCTGAATGCTGGCCAAGGATTAGCAATATTAAAGACATGTATGTACGTATTTACCTGATAGGGAGCGCAGTGGCGAGGGCGGAGTGGGTGAGTTGGACATGTGCCGCATAACTGGAAAAAGAAAACAAAAATTTGTTTTTAATTTTTAATAACGCTCGACACAAGCAAACTCAAATGCAAATGGCACGTAGAACCAGGACTACAGGACAGATAGTGTACACATATATGTATGGTCAATGCAAACTGGGAGTGGGGATGGGTGTCTCAGTGTCAGGGTGTTTTCATTTCATGTCTGGCTCGTAAAATGCCCATTAGGAATTCGGACATAACACATTTCTTATGGCGAATATAACATGCAAAAATGTTTCCAGCTTTGGGCTGAGTGCTTGCTGGTGTAAAGTTTTTAAGAGTCAATTTCCGCCTGCGAATGGTTGGCATTACGCTTGAAGTAGTTTTCACACAATTTTTTATGGGCAAGGGTAGATGCACTGCACATTTTTGGTTGTTCGTTATACACATACAAAGAAACTGTTTAGACAAAGGTCAATAAGTTTTCGATTTACAAGAGATTCAAGCTTCAAAATCCCGAAATGTTGGAAAAACTTTGCCCAAAATCCACACCATCTTTCATCCATTTCCCACCGTCCGCTCCCATCCTCCCTCAGCTTTTGTTTGTGCCATTTGGTTTTTTGTTTTGCAAAGTAGATATTAAATTTATAGCTCCCTCGGGGCGTAAGCAAAGTAGTATCTCGCCCAACCAGAACAACGGACAGCAGGAAAAAGTAACATATTTTTACGACAATATATTGTTGGGAGGACGCTCTGACTTGGGGAATCCTCGTGCATAATGTCCAGTGCAGGACAATATAAATATACAGATTACCCATATACAGACCATTGGGATGGCGTTGTCCTTGTGGTTGGGTAATGGTTTTGCCCGATGGGATTGGGGCGGCTTAGGTGGGGACGGTGGCTGACCTCACACCTCACTTGTTGGCAGGATAACAAGTGGCATTACTCAAAGGATCTTTGGGATTTTAGCTGTGCACATGATCTGCATGTTGGAATTTCTCTCCCTTCTAATACCCACACCTCCGGCTTAAATGTAATTACACAAAATTTGCCTTTTGTGGCTAATTTGGTTTCTTGTTCTTTGTCCCACCCAACCAATTACCTACGCTATGGATTGGAAAATAGCTTTACCGTAAAAAAGTAAGAAAATGCCTAGAATGAGGAGAAAAAAAAACGTTTCCTTTCTCCTTTGTTTCCATGCAAAATACCCTCGGGAAAAAAGGCAGAGTCTCGGACACAGGTAAAAAGGACACTGCCAGGATGCAAATGCAAACACAACAAATCTAAAGGCTCCGATCACACGTTCGCACAGTGGGGCGCTCAGGGACAGCTGCTGCCCAAAAACGACACCGTCACCAGCAGGACATCGCATCAAATCTAATGCAAAACGCCATGAAATCGTTCATCTGATAGGGAAATTGTGTGTGCGTCCTTTATACTCTATTCCATCTGATCTGGACCCTCTGCCCAGTATAATGTGTGGGCGTGTAATCATCATCGGTGACCTTTGTCTGTAGTGAACTGGTTTCCTTCCTTAGTCCTTTTCTGACCAAATTTATTGCTCGAGAAAGTGAAAAGTGGTTGTAGCAGGTACATGATCCAACGAATCAGGTTATGATTTATATAAAATTCGTATTGTTGCTTTTAGAATTGGTGTTGCATAAAAAATCTCTACCAAAAAGTTTTAGTGACCACCAGAATAATTTAAAGCAAGTTTAAAGTAATAATTTTGGCAACAATAACCACTCAAAAATAAAATCCTTTTGCACTTGACAACCCTAACCAAAGAGTATCGAAAAGCTTCTTGGCTGGTGGTGGCAACCCTGAAAAACTCACATGTGTGGGCTGCTGTTGCTGTATTTTCCTTGTGGCTAACTTTTGTTGGTGTGCTTTCCGCCTTCGCCGATTGCTGTGTTGGTGTATTTGTGTTACTTGTTGTTGTTGCATCCCAAAGGCGCTGCTGTTGTTGCTGTAGCACCATCATTTTCGCAAATGTATTATTTTAAAATGTTTGTAAATTAAACTACTTGAGTTTGCACTTGAAACATTCACAGTGTAGAAAGTCTACGTTTTTTGGTTAGTTCGATTTTCTATTTTTCCGTTCTGTTCAACTCGATTTTTATATATTCGTTTACGAGCAGGAAAGCCGAACCGTCTAGCTTCAACTTCGTCAGTCGAATGCAACATAGAAAATTGAGGAATCGTATTTTGCTGCATTCTCTGCTATGTGCATGCCATCTCTCGCTCGCACTCGCTGCCCTCTCTTTCTCTCTCTCGCCCGCCTGTTGGTGTGTGTGATATGCTTTATGATTTGCAGCGGTAGTTTTCTCCGTTCCCTTTCCGCTCTCCGCTCACCACTCTCTCGCTCATTTTCCCTCGCAATCAACCCTGCACAGTTAGCCGAATTTCAATGTGTGCGTGTGGAACGTATCCTTTGTCGCCTGCATTCTGATCAGAATATCCATGGACTCCATTGTTGCCCTCTCCTGCATTTCCACATTTTCCTGCACTTCCACATTTTCCTGCATTAGCATAGGCCACAAGTTGACTTCTCCTGCGAAATGGGTGTGGCCTATGTATTATGCATTTTCCGACCTTCTGCGCAGTATGCAACATTTCTTTGCATACCTCGATTTTCCGTCGTTGCAAGTAAATCATAATTAAGTGGAGGAAAGGTGTCGTTTGGTTTATATATAGCATTTGGGGTAGTATATAAGCCAGATTGAATGTACCGGTTAAGGAACGATGGGAGATCAACGTTCGGCTAGATTCATAATAAGAACTTTTATTTCGGCACCTTGTGTTTCAGAAAGCCCAAATATTCGAAGGAGTTGAAGTATTCACTAATTACTAACTACCCTATTACACGAAGCTCTTTAAAAGATCTTTACTATTTATTAAAAAAAATTATAATTTATTGGATTTATTTAATACTAAATATCTGTAATAATAAAATTGTCTATTCAGATTTCATATCCTTATTTGAAAGCTTTAAATGACGTAGCTTTACGTCATAACTAGAAATGTTAAGTATAATATGATTTTGTACCACGTATTTACAAAAGGCAGTTAATTTTATATTTTTGTTCAAGGAATTAACCAATTTGTTATTTTTTTTATAATATTGCCATAAAGTATTAATTTCAATTCAAAGCATTTCATTTCCTTTACATTGACTGCATCATTTTTTTGCAGTTTCTCTGCGGATCTAAGAAACCTACGGAGGCGTTTTTGAAATCCTGCAATCCTGCCATCCAATCCACCCATCACGTTGAGCATTTCGGTGTGATTATATAAACACAAAACTCATTCATATAAACATCAGCGCAGCCATTGAACCGAGACTTGGTCGAGTAATTACAACAAGTGTTGTTGCGCTCTCTCGCTTTCTCCCAGTTTCTGACCATCTCCCTTTCCCGACCCTCTATTCCACCCACACAAGCTCACGTACAGCGATTTTCCTTCTTTTTTGCGAAAGAAAGAGGAGGGAAAGAGGGCATTTGCAGCCCTGGTGACAGCGCATACATTTTATGATTATGACTGTGACTGCACTTGCCTTTGCTTTCTTTCTCTTTTTCCAAGTTTGTGGGAGTTGCAGGAGAAAATTCTTTCTTCTTCAGGAAAATTCATCCTATTTTCCTTTAGCTGACTTGGGCCCATTTCCCGTTTCGTCTGGAGCATTTTAATTAAAACTGCAAAATTAATGTTTTTGTCTTCAGGACTCGATTTCCTCTGCGCTTCAAGGACCGAAACAATTAAAGAATGTTGGAAGCACCAATAAAATCAAAAGAAATTCAAAACAGTATGTCTTTAAGTTATTTCAATAAAATCAAGTATTTAAAAATAATTTAAAGGTGAAAATAAAAAGATAATTGATTGCGTTTTTGAAATGCAAAAAAAAAATTTTAATTGGAAATGTAATTACAATAATATATGCTATAATTCTTTTTCTACTTCTATTTAATTTACTTCTAAATAATAGGTTTTTAGCATAACTATTTAGACATTACTTCATATTAAAGTGCCAAAATGATTTAATATCCGGAGGAAAGGCAGGAAAATCAAAAGCAATCGTTCGATTCGCCCCCAAACTAATTTCAATAGTTATCCTTTTTGGTCCTGGATTGCTGCTGCTGCTGATTAAACTTGTCACTGGGAGACAAAAGATAAACAGTTCCTCACTTTGGATAGTTTTCCCTGTGTGTTATTTTGTGTTGTTCCCGGGCGGTGTCTAGGCAATTTGATTATTTGCCAGGAGCGGACGGCACAGACAGCCAGGACCTCACTGGACACACCAGACAGGACGACAGGACGAAAAAAATAGGGGGAACAACACCCAAATACACACATGTGCATAGCAACATAGAACTTTTCGGGCATTGAAATTAATCAAGAAAATAAACGCTTGGCAGCATCGCCGGAAAATCAAGAGGAAAAGGGGAGTGTTGGGTGGAAACCACACACACTTTGCATGACGAAAACAGACGGCACAAGGACAAGGACATCGGCAGGATCGTCGGTCGAAGTAGAAATAGAAGTGGGAGCACTAACCCGGAACCAAACAATGTCGGGTGGTTGTGAAAACTCCGACATTTCCCTGTCGCTTCTCGTTTTGCCATCGCTGTTGTTGCAACGCATTAAAATGACATACCAATTTGCGTTAAGCAAATAAGACGAGACTAGCATTCGGTCCTCAAGTCGGTTGTACATTTTGGATAGGGAAAATTGGAGGTTGAGTGGTTGGTGGCGATTGCTCTAGTTGGGGTTCATACGTCTTTGGGTGGTTTCTGCATAGGTTTTATGGTTTTTCGTTTGTGTTGTAGTGAAATAACTAAAGCGTAGTTTGATTCAGGAAAATGTATGCGCAAAATATTAAATACCTTTGTTTTTGTGTTATTTCTAAAACACTTTATAAAGAGAAAAAAAAAGTTCTTTAATACACAAAACAAATACATTACATTTCCCCAATAGACAAAATTTTAATTCTTCAGAACTAAAAGTAACGGATTTTTTGACTAGCGTTTTTTCTTCTATCCAAAAAATGTTAGAGACAGGAAAATAAATCAATAATTTCTTACCCAAAAAAATGTGAGAAAATTTTGCGAAAATTCCGTTAGATATCCCGTACCTAATCAAAGTCCCGGCACAAAAAAAAAGTAAAATAGGAACCGCAATTTTTCGTGCCTTTTTCTCACCCTCCTTGAAGACACAAAAATCGCACAAAAAATCACCCAAAAAATTGGCCTTTGTTCAATTTGAATTTCTTTCAATTTCGAGCTATTTTTACCTTAAAAAATTACGCATTATTGGGGTACATTCACCCTTAGGTAGCCGAAGCCAAGGGGTTGCTACCCCTCGTGAGTTTACCTTAGAGCTAAGCCGTGGAAGATCTCGGGTAATCCTTGACAGTGATCCTCAATTTTTACCCTTGAGTCTCTGTCGTTTTCTTCGGTTTTCGGTCCCAAAAAACGGCGCGCAATTTTCTTCGCCATTGTGCAGAGAAAAAATGTGGAGAAAATGCATTATTTTTTGTCGAAATATCTAAGTTTGGTCTTCTGCGAAGGGTTGCAGCGCCGATTGACAGCGATTTTCTGTGGCAGATTGCCGCTGGGCAAGTCGAAATCAATAAACGTTAATAAATAACCCAAGAAGGGAAGATGCGGCGCTACGAATGCGGAAGTAAAGGGACATTTAGAGGCTGCTTGTCCTCTTCCTCTATTGATTTCCGCTGCTGAGGTTTCCTCATTGATTTGCACTCGCTTTTTTTCTTTTACTTTTTTGGCGCGCTATTTTTTGTGGGTTTTGTACAAGATTTTTGGGTCAGCAGATGGAAAGAGTTGAAAAGTTTTTGGAGGGAACGACGTTTCGAGAGGGTTCTATATTTGTAACGGTTGACAGTTGGGTAAACTTTTAATACCCTATAATGCAACAGTATCCAGTGATTTTTTATGATTTTTTAAAATACTTCAATGATTTACTGTTTGTAGTGCTTTTTTCACAACCTGAAAAATTTGTTAATATTCTTTTTCTGAACCACATAAACAAGTTTTCAACGCCATTTTCCTCTGAATCCCAGCTAAGCATTAATTTATGTAAATCTAACCCTTATGCTGCTGCGCAACCATTTTAGAGTCGGTGGAAAAATGTAAATCGCATTTAAATGGAGGTGGTGGGTAAAAAACAAAAATGGATTTATGATCTTTGCTTTACAGCTTGTAAAGCGTTTTTATTGGATTTACAGCCACCCTCTGCGGCGTTCGGTCCCCGAGGCGGGGCTCAATTGGCCATAAGCTGCTCAGAGTACCGGGTCACAGTTGGTAGTGACACCAGTTTTCGCCAGAGCTTTTCTTTTGGATTTTCCCTTGCTTCTTACGGCGGCGGGGTGGGTTCCTTTTTCGCTTTTTGTGTTGTCTCCCTGTCAAAGGTTACCTCATGCAATTGTGGTTCGGTTTTTGAGCGCCGCAAGCAACCTTTGCGAACCACCCCACAAGCACCCACCAAATGACCCAAAGCTGACCCTCCCACCCACTGGGCGTACAAAGTGGTTTTAAATTCCATTAAATAAAGTTGTAAAGGTTGCGCTGGTGTACTTGAGAATTTTTACGCATATTTTGTTCGCACTTTTGTGAAATTTATTAATATTTTAGTGATTTTAAATGGAGTTTGTATGTTGGCAATTTCAAAGGGGGACTCTCTCACTTTCGATTCTTTTCCGGGGACTTGGTTTGTGGTGGGTGATAGTGGGAAGGGCATTGTATTAGGTTGAGAGCACGTAATTGAGTTGAATTTAGTTTTATTTTTTACTTTTTGAGTGCTTGGTTTTGGGTTAACTTGGATTTGATTTGGGAAGTAGATGGATGCTTTTATGACAGTAAATTAAGGTAATCTTGGATTTTTGTTAAAATATGATTTGCTATAACTAAGAGTAATTTGAAGTGAATACGAAGACTTCAAATTAACTTTACTGTGCTTAATTTTGAATAATTAACCAATAAATAGTCAAACAGTCCTTAGCTATAAAATTTTCCATTCTACCAATCAAATAGTTACAGCACACTACTGTCTATTTTGTAGTAGTTTTACTATTAGTAGTAACCAAAGCAAGAACAAAATACACGTGACTATTTTCAACAGTAGAAAACTATTTTTTATGGTTACGCAACTATGCGAATGGGTTAGTTTTACCCATTAAATTTTTTTGTGAGTACCTTATAAATAAATTGTAATTTTTTTGCTTTAGGGATAGAAAATATATTAATTTATTTTACATTTGCGTCTTAGTTTCAAAAGTCTCCTTCCAAAACATAAGTATGTATATTGAAAATTCCGCCTTTCCTTTACTAACAAATCCATTTCCCCTTATTTTCGTTCCCGCTAAACAATTAATTCGAGCATAAAACTTACCTTTGGTGGCAGGACGACAATGTCGGCCGTTTGGAGCTGGCTGCTCGTAAATGCTGGGCTCCTTGGGTGGCCCCACGATGCTCGGGAAGGCTGTCGAGTTCGAGGGCAGGACCTCCCGGGCTGGCGGTCGCTGTGGTGGTGGTGGTGGTGGTCCTGCCGTCGGCGGGGCAACGTGGAACAGCTTCGTGGCATGGCCGTTGGCATCGCAAACGACGCCATGCCAATGATGGTTATGCTCCAGCTCAGATGGAACATCCTGTGGCTTCCCCGGCTCCACTACCAGGCAATCCTGCTCCTGCTCCTCATCCTGCTTGTGTTCCTGGAGGACTTCCTCCTCCTCGTCACGCAACTGCTGCTGCTTGAGCTGGTGCTCCCGAATGAGGCGATCTCGTTCGTGGAAGTGCCGGACGAAGGAGTGGTCGCCGGTGTGATTGTGATGATTCTGATTTTGGTGATTCTGTTGGTGCTGCAGTGGTTTCGACGGGGTTAACGACTTGAACGTCTCTGTTTTGGGTGGATAGCCCCCCACACCCACCAAGCTGGGCGGCAGACTATTAATTAATGTGCCCATTGTCCTTTGCTGGTAATGATGTTGTTGGAACATAATTTCGTGCAGCGGTATTAGAAAGTCTGGCAGGGATTTCTGTCTCTGTTTGACAGATGCCAGGGTCTCCATGCCAAAATACGGAACTGGCAGACATGTCTGGCCATCGCCACATGCGGAAGTCATCCCAGCCTGGCCAACATCCTTGTTGATTTCCCCACTGCCACCGCCACTGCCGCTGTTGTTGTTGCCGTTATAATTATGATATCCAATGCCGTCGGCTGGCCTTAGATACCAGGGATTTAATATTGTTTTGCCACGACAGCTTGTAGCCAGCGCTATAAATCACAGAACAAGAAAAGGGTTAAGCAATTGCATTTTTATAGACTAGTCGAAATGAAGTGAGAATTTGCCCCGAAAAAAGTGCTGATAAAATGGGCTAAAAAGGGTAAAAAAAGGGGTTTCAATATCATTATCAACACTTGCTGGCTTTTCACCCCTCTGACGGTAGACAGCCCTTGTTCAGCTCCTCCAACCCCTTTTCCAAAGCATATTGCCAATGGAAACCGTTTATGTCACTATCAATTACTCATCATTATGGAACTTTGATACGCCTTTCTACCTTATATAACATAACCCCTCTCGGCTCTGCACCCTTGGCCCATTTGGTTACGCTGTTTTTTTTAGTGGGGGTTGTACGTCATATTCGCCATATCCACTTTTCAATCAGTTTTTTGTTCTTCGTCGATCTTTTCATTTATGACTTTGATTGATTATGAAATCTGTACATAATTTTGATTTTATAGTTTTCAGATAAGCGGCGGAGGGAGTGAAATCTGAACATTTGTTAGTCGAAGTGTGGGCGTTGTTCGTCATCATTCTGAGTGACACGCCCTTCGATGGAGTAACTCTATTAGCTGGATTTTAGGACACCTAATGGTAGTTAATTCAAATCGGAAAGGACTCAAATATATTTTAAACCTTTTTTATTTTTATTAAATTTTTTTTATTGCAGTTTTATGGGAATATTAAAAATAAAAAACTTGCCCAATTTTATATTTATTTTATTATTATACATATGTAGTTAAAATAACATGAAATAGCACAAAATACTACATATAAAAATGAGGTATAAACTATAAAATATTCGTAGAATTTTGTTATTATAATATTACCCATAATTAAACGTAAGCGCCACGAAAGCCCCGAAACTATTTACAACATTCCCCTTTCATTTTTCCGACCCCCCACTTATTTCCTCGCCGACCATTGCTACTGTATGGCACATGATCACTTCATTGTATAGCATTTATGACCCAGCACTCAGCGGAAAAACCCAGAACGCTTTATGAATGAAACTCTGACCTATGGCTAATGATGCACAAAAATAAAAAAAGCATCAAACACAATTGCCATCGCTTCAAGTCCAACCAAGGCAACCACAAAATGTCCATTAGAGCGCCAAACCGTCTGAATAATGAGGGAAGTTCACGAATCACGGGATAATTGTGATTGGAGGCAGTAGTCAGATCGGATCAGAGCCGATGTTGTGGGTATTAATTTGATTAATGGCCGGGGGTCAGGTAGAATAAAGCCGGCAAAGCCGCAGGAAAGTCATTTCCCCTTCTGTTCGCCGGTACAGATTGAACCGGATTCTTAAGCATAGAGAATAGGGGAAATATTAGTTAGCGTTTAACCCTCTGTCACCCCTTCGGCTTGTGCCGGCCATGCGACATCTTAAAGATGCAAAAAGGGTTAACACACCGGAAATGGCGCAGACACATCTGGTGCGAACTATGTTGACAGCCCTAGCTGGTTTCAAGCCAAATAGTTAAACTCTAGCTAGAATGAATATTGCTATTGACAAATTATATTACAAAAAATTCGTTCCTAATAAATAAAATATAAAAATACATATCATTGTAAGCAACATGGAAACAAGAAAATACATTGAGAACCTGAAAATTTTGTAATTTATTTGTAATTATTATTTTTTAAATAAATAATATTAAATTGAACATACAACAGGCATAGGACGACCTTGATTAAAATAAGTTTGGTTCAAACATCTATACTTAAATATTTTAATATAATAATATTTCATAAATAAATGTAATCATTTCGTTACAAATAATTAAAGAAAAATATAGCACAAAAATTTATTTTTTTTATTGAAAGAAAAATTAGCAATACCTTTAATGTTTGTCCTGACTTCATTTGCTTATAATTTACAAATGTCACCACTGAGTACGAAGTGTGCCGAGGATTATGAAAATGAAATGAGGGCGGGTCGGGCCAGAAAGCTGACTTTCAATAATTGGAAAGGCTTCCTGATTTCTATAACCGATTCTTGTGCTGTCAATATGCCTGAATGCTCGTGCCAGTCAAGGTCCCCTTTGAAAATGCAATCTGTCGAGGGGAAAACTCTCGCTGAAAGATGAAGATCCAAAGGTGAAAGTTTCAATCAAATGAAGGGACGGAAAAGGAGTCGTTGCTTGCACAGTTGCCATCGCAGAAGCAGCTGGCTTAGCCGCACAAGCCGCAATTGTTAAAAAACTGAAAATTAAATCCTTTTTTCAGGCTCAATTTGCTACTGATGCCGTGCATCCTTTGGCCCCGCGCATCCTAAGCCTCGCAAGCTGTTTCAACGAAATCGAAGGCGCTCCAAGGAATGCAATCCCCCTGCCATCAGCGTTCTCTCCGCTTTTTTGGCATTGTTACTTTGTGCGATTATATTTACCTGCAACATGGCGATTAACGCGCATCCTGCTCTACCTGGGTCCCTCTTTATTGCTTTCCTATGCGCTTTGATATCCCATTGCGGCAATATCCTTTATCCTTTGTGCTCCTTTGTTGCATGCACCGGCTGGCAAACACATTAGAAAAGTGAAATGCGGGGGAAGGGGAAATGGAAGGGGGCAGCCCCGCAAAAGTGTCAGGAGCGCAATGCATTGGCAGTTGGCTTGTTTCCTTCGATCCTTTAAGGATTTTCAATTACGCAATGCCTGCGAAGAAAATTCGCTGAATATCTATTTTTTCGGTTGCTCGAAATGATTTTTTTTTATGATTTTTCTTTGGAAATATTTTTAATTGAGAAATTGGACCACACACTAGGCACTTGGTGTCTGGTTGTGTGAAGACTTAAAGGTTATTAAAATATTCGGTGAGCAGCAGATGAGGTTATAAAAAAAGAGAGATTTGTACATTTTGTACCTACTTATAAAAACGATTTAATAGTTCCTAGTTTTTATAGTTAACACAATTTTTCAGTGAATTAAATTAAAAAGTGCCAGCAAAATGTTAGGAAAAAATGTAAGATTTCATATCAATATGGTACAAAATCATATGTTCAAAAATATGATTTTGATATGAACACAAAATGGACCAAAATTGATATGAAACAAGAAAGGAAGATAACTTCGGCCACCCGAAGTTTATATACCCTTGCAGATCGTTCCTATTCAATTTGAAATTACAAAAATGTTAAATTTAGATTTGCAACAAACAAAATTATAGCAGTTTACGGATTATTTTGACATTAATTGATCGATTTTTCCTATGGCAGCTATATAATATAGTCATCCAATTTATGTTAAACTTAATTTGAAATTCTAAAATAATAAAATAAACTTATATTCTAAAGTAGAAGAAAATAGAATACAATAATACAGATCGACTATTTATTTGTTTTTTTTTCTCTGTGTATAAAAACGATTTAATAGAACCTAGGTTTTATAGGTTTTTCAAAGGAACATATACATATTTTTTTAGTGAATTATTTAAATTGAAACGTCCCAGTAAAAAATTTATTTACTTTTTTGCCAAATGATAAATTGAAATATAACACTATTTTAAAGCTATAATTGGTCTGGTTTTTGCCATTAAAATTGGTACTATTCCAAGTGCTATCACCAAGGTCCCCTCCCCATGAATTTCTCTCGCCCTACTGACTGATGTAACGAGTCTATTCCCAGACACATACGTAACAATAAAAAATATATATAATATGTATATATATATATGTATGAAAAAATAAAACCACCAGATGAGAGAGTTAAAAACCATTTAGAAATGTTTGCATTATAATTGCGGTGATTATTTTGGAACGGGGTCATTAACATGTGACATTCACAAACAAAAAACAACAACAAGAAAACAAACAAATTCGAAAAGAGTCGAAAGAGAAACACGCTGCGCTGAGATCTCCGGAGAGTGATAAAATAGTCAAATCAGCATCTGGGCCAGCGAGAGCTTTCTAGAGTGATAAGAGCTCTTTTGGAGAATTGCGGTTAATTGAAGAATGCCAAGATTTGTGCGGAAGATTCGGCCGTTTAAAGGTAGAACCATAAATTGTTCCACTAATGTGATTTCTGTGGTGAATCCGAGTGTGTTGTATTACCTAAGCCACTGAAGCGTTTATTCAGCCCCCCTTCGACCCGAATGCCCCCCTTTCGCTCTGGCCAGATCATGATTGTATAAATTGCCAAAGCGCGTTGCCAAAAAAGTTTAGAACTTTTCTGTCTGCTGCCGGGCGCGCAACTCCAATTTAATTATTGCTCTCGAATCGTGTGTGTGCTTCTGAGTGTTTCGGACCATGGTCACCGCTCTGTGGGCCACGTTAATATCGCTCATTTTAATCGGCCGTGTCTTAGCCAACGATCTGTTTTCCCTGCCACCTGCCACGAATCACAGAGAGGAATTGCTCGAGGACTATGGCCGATTTCTGCTGTCCACCATGAACAGGAGCGTTGATCCCTGCGAGAACTTCTACGAGTTCAGCTGTGGTGGCTGGAAGAAGGCCGAATTGGTGCCGGAAGAGGCCAGGAATACCAGTTTTCTGCACGCCATCCAACACAAGATCGATGAGCAGGTCCTGGGGTTCCTGCAGAATGCCACGAAACGGGAGCTTGAGGATCTGGGTGTTAATGGCACCAGATCGGCGGAGATTAAGGCCAAACAATTTTACGCCAGCTGTGTGGAAATGAAGGCCAACTTGTCGTCGGGCTATCAATATTTGATGGAACTCGATGAGGATCGTTTAAAAGAGACTAACGCCACCTACGATTGGTTGTATATCAATTTCATGTCCAAATACGACATATATCCTTTACTACCTCTGAAAGTTCATTATAGTACTTCAACCAGGAAGTTCGACCTACTCTTCACTCTGCCCAGTAAAGTTCTGGCTGGCATAAGTGAAGAACAGCTGAAAAATATGACTAGAGAGTTTGGCTTGGATTCGAGTGCAGAGAAGGCTAAACAATTTACGGAGAACTTTTCAAATCTCACACAATTCGAGAGGAATTTAGTTTCTCTTGCCAAAGTGCGCAATGAAACGGAGCAGTTAAATTTCAAGGATTTCCTGGCAAAACACAAACACGATCGCCTGAATTGGACGCGATTTTTCGAACTGGCCTTCAACGGCAGCCAGGAATCCCACTGGCCAGTGCTCAATCAGCTGGATAATGTCAACGATTTGGTTTACTTTCTGGAACAAACCAGTCTGGAAACGCTGAGGAGCTATATTAAAATGCGAGAGCTGCTCAAGTTTTATGGCCTGTGGAAAACTCAAACTAAAATGGGGGGAGTTCAAAGCGAATGTCGCTCTCTGTCGGAGACCTATTTCAATTACGCTCTGTTGCCCTGGTTTATTGGTAAGGTTTTCGATAAGGAGAGACGGGCTGATATACTCAGTGTCGCGAAGGATATCAAGGACACGTTCTATGATCTCTTGGACCACCACACCTGGTTGGATGACGAGACTCGCTCGCAGGCTAAAACCAAACTGGCTTCCATGGACATTTTGGTGGGCTATACGGATGATCTGCAGCATCGCGAGGTGATTGATGGTGTTTATAATGACATAAACATGACAGGAAATTGGTTTGAGAACCTGTGCATCCTGGAGGGAAGTAGAGCCAGGATTCGTCTGCGTTCGGTGGACAAGGCATTGATTCCTTTGCTCATGCCCACGAGAACCGTGAACGCGTATTATGCAGATTTTCTCAACCTGGCCTTCATCACCATTGGCATGGCCCAGTGGCCCTTTTATCACATGGATTTCCCCGATGTCCTGAAATACGCTGGAGTGGGTAACATAATAGGCCACGAAATGGCTCATGGATTCGATTCCTATTGTTATCAGTACAATTATGACGGCAAGAAGACCAACTGGTGGTCTTCAGCTTCTTTGAGGAACTTTAAAGAACGCTATCGCTGCTTGGAATCGCAGTACAATAAATTTATTCTGATGGGCGTCCAAACCAATGGCACTCTCACCTCTGGCGATAATATAGCCGATAATGTTGGCACCCGAATGGCGTATTATGCTTTCAAGCGGAAGACCGGCGACAAGGCTTGGCTGGAAAAACCTCTGAGGGGTGTCAACTTCAATAACAGGCAGCTGTTTTTCGTGAAGTTCGCCCAAACCTGGTGCAATGGCAAGGATAATGGCGATAAGCTCCGGAGACTGAAGACTGATGTCCACGCCTACGATGAGTTCCGCGTTCAGGGCACCTTAAGCAATATGCCCGAGTTTAGTGAGGCTTTCAACTGTAAACTGGGCACGGAAATGAATCCGCTCAAGAAGTGCGTGGTTTGGTGAAATAAAATTGAATCTTGGAAGAGAATTGATGGTGGTTTCATCTTTTTATTGGGCTAAAGGTGGGGAATAATGAAAGAACAACTAATTAAAAAAGGAGAAAGGTTGGTTATAAAATTGTATATGTTCTTATAAAACCTAATCATCAAGAAAAAGTATCTAATAAATATTAACATATAACCAAAACATTTAAAAATAAAAAGCTAAATTTCTAAAAATCATATTTTAGTAAAATATATCAAATTCAGCCTTAAATATATCTGTATATCTATAACATTTTGAGTTCTGATTTTGTTTATAGCTTAGAATTTAAACTTTAGATGGTATTTTAATGTTTGTGAGGAACTAAAAACCGAAGAAAACCCTGCCCCAAATATGACTTAATTTACCCAGCCAAAGTAGCCGATGCTTCAGAGCAATCAGCGATTATGTGGTTCCTCTGCCGGCATAAAATCGATGTTTTATGGACCAAAGTGACGCCCCCCACTTGGAACAGCTGATGGCAATCGAATAGAAGAGAAATACTAATTGATTTGATGCAGAACCTGCCGGAGGAACCTCCCACCGGGGACGGGGACTCGAAGTGTGGGCGGTTCCCGGCAATATTTGTCTTTTGACTTTGCAGCGATGACACCTTTCTCATTACGAATTAATGGCATTTTCGGCCGGCCAACAAAAGGTGCAACAAAAGACCAAGAAGAAAGTCACCGGGCACAAGGAAAGGTGCAGAAAATGAGGCTTCTGCCGAAAAACCGTTGGCATGTTCTGTTTTTCCCAAAAAGAAAAACAGTTTTTACTATCATTAGTCGTCACTTGAGAGTCAGAGATACGGAGAACAAAACCAATGCGTCCAAAGAGTCAAAAGGGAAGCCAAACCGTTGGATCGAGGCTGCAGCCTGAATACGAAATAAGGATATGTATTTGCTTAGGGATATTCGGGCTTATCTCGGGCGTCCGAGCGGCGGCCTAACGGATTTTCGTGCATTTGTTATGGATTTTCGGCGCCAGGTCTCTTATTAGCTGGCCAACAGAGCAGGCAGGTAAATGATCCCGCTGCCTCGCAGTGGGAGTCCTGACTCCTGGCAGGTCGTAAAAATCCGGCTCATGCATTGCAGATAGATCATTAATTTAATGGCTTTTGTGCACTAGGAAATGCAAAGTGCAATCCTGCATAAGTATGTATTTATTTGAGTGTGTGTATATACATATGCCCATACCCACATCACACAACTGATCGTGGAGGTGGTCCTAGCCGGGCAAGTCAAATTGCAAATTCTCCTGGGCTGGGAAATTCGAGACAGCAGTGCTCTATCTCATAATTGCATTTGCCCAGTACAATGGACCAGTCAAATTAGCCTTCATTTGTAATCTTCTAGCACAGGTTCTCGGGTCTCCGCCCCCACCCTCTCGACCACCTCGATCCCCTTTCTTGATCGCATTAATTCCATTTATGTAAACCATTTCGCAGCGGGCTTGTCGCTGGTAATTCGAAAGGCGGACACGGTGTAATAAAAAATCAACTTGCTCGGGAAGCTTCTGGGGAGAGACGGGGTGAATTCCAGGCTAGGTGGGTGATGTACGGGATCGGGGCAATAGCGGGAAATATGGCCGTGCTAAAGGGTTGTCAGGTGACCACATAAAATTGCATAAGCTTCAAAGATTGCAAATTGAATTAAGCTTATGTTGTTACAATAAATTAAAGAAAATGTATATACCTATTTACCAGGAGAGTGTGCGAATGCGACTACTATAAAGCAGAAAAGCAGTGAAAGTGTAAAAGTTAATACTTAGAAAATTGGATCAAACTAGCCCAGTTGTATTCTTACTGAAAATGCGCTTTAAATGAGGGGTCATATTGTATCCGATGCTCCATTCAAAAGTAATACCCAAAACAAGATTTTCTTCTTCTTCCCAAAATGAAAATTATGTTTGTCAGCCTGTAATTGAACGTGTGTTTACAGTCCTGGAAATATTATATGATGTTTAAAAGCTCAATAAAAGAAACTTTAACTCTATCACTTTTGGAAAACCCCGCTAGTTTAGTGGGAAACAGCTAATTTAATTTGCATATCCCTTGAGATTTCTTAAATTAAATTAAATTACTTACTGTAAAAAGTCAGGTATGAAAGTTATTATTTTTTCTTAAATTAAATTAAATTCCTTACTGTAAAAAGTCACGTATGAAAGTTATTAAGAAATAAATAAAGCTTTTTGGAAAACATGCTAAAACTATGGCTAAAGACTTGTGCTATATGTCGCTGAAAAGACATTTTAAAATATTTACTTAAGCTCATATTTGAAAAGCTACACACAAAAAATGCATGTTCCCGTAAAATCAATATGGCAATGTAAATTTCAGGTAATGCAAAACCCTTATCGTTTTTCATGAAATACTCTTTCGACCAGTTCAAATTTACCTGACCGCATATCAAATTAAAATTGATCTTAAATAATGTCAAATCGATTCACGTTTCATATGTTTTTTTTTGGTGTAATAAGCAAATTTACTATATTTACGTTAAATATAGTAATTTATTCTAGATTTGTATTATATATATATTCTTTAGCAACCAAATCTAAAATACCTAGCCTCCAATTACATATTTCTATTGGTTGACCTGGCAACCCTATATGTGCAAACAACTTGCCAAAACCATGTTTCCATAATTACATGCAGAATGCCTTTTATGCCACGGCAACCTGCTTCCGCCGCTTAGCCAATAATGCCTCATCCACCTCGGCATCAGCCTCAACCTTCACCCATCACCCCTTCCACCAACTGGCTGACCCACCATCCGCATCATCGTCCTCATCCTCGTCATCATCTCCATCTGCCTCCACCATCGCAGCAGAAATTGAACAAAAGGGGCGTCGTTGCAGGCCAAGCTAAGAGTTAAGCTTAGCCGGGCCATCAGTCAGGTAGGAACTACCAAAACAGTTGCACTTGCAGGGGATTTTCGGGAGGGGTTTTTGGGGCAGGGATCGGCAGGAATCCATCGGTGCACTAGCTGCCAAGTCGGGTGTTCATGGTGAATTATGAAAATCGTTGCGAAATTAAGTTAAGAACTTTTTTTAGCTTAGCAGGAAGCAAAAAGGCAGCAGCAGTGGAAGTTGGGAATAGGTATGGCAGCGTGAGTAACTGGATTTGTAATCTTAAGAATTCTCCTCCACTTTTTGATGTGATTCTAAAAAAATAACAAAATTATTTTTTTAAAACCTGGTTAATTGGTCGTGTTTTAAATGTCGAGCGGACATTTAAGTAATAAATATACTCTTCCAATATTCATGGCTGTAATAGACATAGGCGATTTTTATAGTATAAATTTAGGAAGCCAGTATAAATTTATGCCACACTGAAGTGGCTCACTAAAGTGACGTGAGGCCTATTAATACAAAATGTGCCTACTTAGGCGTATCCAAAATTCTTTAATTATCTTTTTCAGCATTGAATAAATTTTTATCTTAAACATCTTTTTTGTTCAATAATATCTGCTTGAGACACTCAGAATTTGTATAAATTATTCAGTTTACTATCTCGACTCCAACCATGCTACCTTTAAATTGATGCTGCCGCCTCCTCTCGATTTGTATAACTTTTAAATGGTGCTCACGCTGCCATCTCTGGAACCCTGCAACCATTGAACCCTTACTTTTATTAAATGGAGATGATCAATTTAAATATTTTGCAATTGTTGTTGCCGGTGATGCGTGAGCGCCCTGACCCTCAGCTGCGGTGGAGCTCGGCTGCAAGAAGCCACCGCAGCTGGAGCAGGAGCAACATCATTGGAACGGGGCAAAATGCATGCGGATCTTGATGCAACCTGCTGCTGCTGCTGCTGCCGATGCTGCCGCCTCCTCTCGATTTGTATAAAAAATGTGCTTCATTTTATTTGGCCGCGACCGGCGTCCGCCTCCATGGGTAAACGCCCCAATCTCAAACTCCGAATCCCCAGCTCCAAAAACGCAGTCCAGCCGAAAATGCAGCCAAACAAATCGCATATGGATCGCATGAATCGCTGGGTATTCTGCCCGGCCACGGCTTCTGCTGGATTTTCTGTTTTTTTGCCAACGATTATCTAAATTGCATACGAAATTATTTTAATTAAAAATCTAATTTTCTTAGCCGCCTTACACGGTGCAAGGTCCCCTCTTCTTTTCATTCCGTTTTTGGATCAATGGTCTCCTTCTTCCCAAGGAAATTTTTGTTTACCATATATTGATCTTAAGGCGCTGGGAATTTTCGGCGTTGTTGACTTGTTTGTTCACAGAACCTTTAATTTGACGCGATTAAAATGATATTAGTACTGCACATCACATCTGTTGCAAGGGTTTTTCTTT
The DNA here is from genome assembly GCA_037075245.1 of Drosophila mimetica. Taxonomy (NCBI): domain Eukaryota; kingdom Metazoa; phylum Arthropoda; class Insecta; order Diptera; family Drosophilidae; genus Drosophila; species Drosophila mimetica. Next base: position 26,275,801 of record JBAMCH010000007.1, on the reverse strand, counting down.
AGGCCATTTCTTTAGCCTTCCCTGTAGAAGGTGTGAAGATGTGTGCGTCAGCTGGGGCCTCATCTTTTCAAACGTGACCATTTATTGATTAATGATGCATAATTTGGTGGGGAATATTAGTTGGGTCTGGGCTACTTTACGTCTTTCCGGTTTACTTTCTTTAAAATGGGATCAGTAAGGGTTGAAGTAGTCAGAAGCAGTTTGAAATTCATAAACAGTCGTCTTAGTGAGTAGAAAATTGTAAAATAAATAAAAGCGGAATTTTCCAAAAATACACTACAGATTTGTAAAAAACACGGAGCACAATTTTGCAATAAATTAAAATAAAAAGAACAAGTGAGAATGCTATAGTCGAGTCACTCAAATACCCTATCGAATACCCCAAACCCAGCGTCGCTTATAAGTGAAGCCATATACCGGACAGTTCATCATTTGGCTTTAACTTTTTACTGAGTGGTCCGGTTCAAAAAAATTTTTATACGTTTCGGTGGGTATTAATAAACCAAACAAAATGTCGTTTGCACTCCAGCTCTAACTTATAATTTAAATCTAGGTATTACATATCTAGTATTACATTTATATCGATATGTGTGTATACTCTTTACAGTAAACAGTAATTGGATTTATTTCGTCATTAAATCATTTTCCAACCATCTCGAATTGCACTCATCTTCAGTAGCTCAGGAAAAACCAGGGTTCAATGCAATTCAATCAACCACCAACCGATGCATAAAATTTAAATAAATGTTTGATTTGAATTTAATTGCTGCGGCAGGGCAGGCAGAACCTGTCTGAATTCCGTCAGAGAACCTCAATTGAATATAAATCAAATGCAACCGACAGCCGCACATCAGTGTGGATCAAAGGGACGCGCTAATCACACGCTGGGCCAAATAGGATCTAATTTCCACACAAGAAAAACCCATTTTTTATATAAATATATGTATAGCGTACATATCGAGAAAGGTTTATATGGAGATGCGTTTATAGAGAGATCAGGTGCCGTCGATGAGCATTCAAATTTCGCGCATCTCGAGAAGACAAATGATGGAGCAGGTAAGACAGGTAGAGGAGCTGCCAGGTAACCCAACCATTTCAATTTGAATTTCGACAATAATTAAGGGCAACAATGGATTTATTGAGTTTTCCTCATCTTAAACCAACGAATTGCTTCTGCGGTTCCCGCTGCCAGTGAGCCTACAATTAGTTGGGAACACAAGAACCTATAGGCCTAGCCCATCCCATACCATCCGATCCCGTGGCAGTTGCAATTATCATAATTATTTTCATTCATGCGGCGATGCATTGAGCATCTCCGACTGACAGTTCATCTCTCGCTGGTGGAGATTGGCGAGATAAATCCCCTAGTCCGCTCTGAATGAAATCTTTGAGTTCCTAACGCCGTTTCCCTTTTGTTATCCCGGACCTATGTTCTCACAGATCGCAGTAGCAGCAGTTGAGAAATAGGATGCATCACGATGTTTTGTTTTTCTTTGCATTTCCGGCACTTGCTGCATGAACGGCACTTATTTTGAATACCCTTCTATGGGAAATGGGGTTAAGTTTGTGTTATTTCCTCAGATCTTGATCGGACTTGGCTACAGTGCCTTGCAAATACTATTGAGTTCTGACTGTAGAATTGCCTTTTAATATATATGCTTGCTCCCTAAGTTTAAGGTATTATTTGTTTAAAAAAACATTTTAAAATTTGATATTATTTTAAAAAAATATTTTACATATATTTATTGAAGTTACAAAAATGTAACCCAAATACACCAAACCAAGATGTTTCTGATGTAGATGTGCCATTGTACGGCGTTGGCTCATTTATGGCAAATTATTGTTCAAATCGTAATGGGAAGCTTGCCTCGGACTTGGGTGATGGATCGCCTCAAATGCTAACGATCTTGGGCCTAGATGAATCTCACGAATATCTAGCAGAAAATCTAATCAAAGAAACCAACTTCGGTGAGTTACATTTTCCTAAATCGACTTTAATTTCCGGTCGCGTGTTGGGCTTATTCGTTTTGAGATCCCCTCCCTTTGTTTTACTTTAAATTTTTGATAATTGCGCACTTAAGGGGCTTTGATTTTTTGTGGGTTTTGCATGACATGAGAGCATTTCCGAGCTGGAGCAGAGGAAATGGATTTACATATGAAGATGAATGGTAATGAGTCCTATTTAAATATGAGTAAATTGGGGTTTCGGTTCGGTTGCCTTTGAAAACAATTAAGGTCACGAGAAGTGTTTTTTCGAGTCCCCCGAGTGAGATCATCAAACGGCAAAATGGCAATTTCAATAATCGAAAGAAAACAAGATGTTGCAACCCCCTTTTTGGGTTGAGCTGGAGCAACAGGATGCGTGGCACCCTCTTTAACCCCTTGCGGTCCTCCTTGTCCTTGTCCTTGTCCCTTAAGACGGATGAAGTGTTTGACAACCCTTTCAATCTTCATAAATGTTCGCCCTCGTGGCACAGGGCAATTCTCAGTGTTGCAATATTAGCCCGGGCTCTTGTGTCCCTTGTGTCGCATCCTTTTTTCCCGACTCTATCAAGATGACGACGACCCTTTGCCAATAAAAAATGAAATCTGTTTCGATGCATAAAAAATTGAAAATCCCATAAGCATGCGTTTGGCACGAGCATTTCTTTGGCAAAAGGGGTTCCCCTATTTCTTGAGGCCTGCTTCTCGAGCTGAAGGCCATGAAAAATGGCAGTGCTCTTGTTAACACGTTGTAAATACCTCATTTTTCACTTAACGGGTTTTAAATACACTTATTCATTTGAGTGGCGGACTTTGGGCAGGGAAAATGGGTGGTAGGTGAAAAGACTTTACAAGGTGGTTAAATTAAAGCCTAGTTTTAGAGGCTATTAAGAAATAAATGAGGACTTGATAATTTTAAGATTCAAACTTTTAGAGTTAGAGTCAGTAGGTAAAACAATTTGAAAATAAGTAGCTTTTAATAAATTTAGTTTATTATGAATTTGGAAAAATAAAATGTAAGACCAACAAATGAAGAATTCCAGTACGATTAAGTTACAAAAAAGGATATTAAAGCAATGCTATCTCAGCTTTTTAACTGCCTACCATCTATTGCATTTTGGGCTTACGACATATTCCCATTCCCTTGAAAAGGAGGCAAACCACTCACCTGATGTTGCTGCCGTCTGCTGGTGGCTTTGGTTCATGGGATTGCCTCTGGATCTTTCCGTCGGCGACTCCATGAATTCCTGCTTGACTTGAATCTGCGGCAGGCGCAGCAGTCCCTCAAAAGCCTCCTTGGTGGGTGGAACTGGTGGGCAGTTGTCTTTAGGGTTAAAGCCATTCAAATGGCCAACGTTAGCGGCATAATTAGCCGCTGATGCGGCCATTGCCGACAGTTGCAGTTGATCGTCGACTAGCGTTGCTGAAACGCCTTGGCCAGTAATTTGAACATTAACACCTGCTGACGATGTTGCTGTTGCAAGGCAGTGAGTTGCTGCTGTCGGCGACGTCAGCAACATGGTAGCTGTTGCTGCAGTTGCCGCTGTTGCTGCCGACGAGCTCAAGTGTTGATGATGGGAGTTGTTGGCGAGTGTTGTTGCCAGCAGTAATGGCATAGTTGTTGCTGCTGCCGCTGATGCTGCTGTTGCTCTTGTTGCCGATGCTGCTGCTGTTGCGTTGCAGTTCGTCAGCAGCAAATTGCGACGCTTTGATTTATGGGAACATCAACTGCTCCCTGCTGCCTGTGGCGACTTGTTTGCCGCTCCGGTTGCTGTCTCAGATTATGATATTGACCCATGGACCGCTGGCGATATGTATTCCAGCCTCCTAGTCCTCTCCTGCCTGCAAGAGGTTGATAATTAAAAATGTCTTCTTCTGCTGAAAGCCTAATTTGCTGTTAAGTGCATTTTAAAATGCTGTTATTAAATATGTAGTACGACTCGATAGCGGAAGTAATTGATTTTCCCCCAACAGAGGACTTATTCACCTGACTATAGCCGATGTGTCACGTTGCATATTGAAACAACCAATTGGTTTGAAATCGAACTAATATTTGTATAAGGCTTTATCACTTAGATTGCCTAGCTTAGTTTAATAACTGGCTCATGAGTAAGTCTCTCTGTCTGCGCAGTTTGCGATTAGCAAGTTTGTATTTTGATACGAGTCTGAATCTGTGGGAAAATATGCGAATTAATAAGGTAGGTCTAAACGATTGAATTATATAAACAAATTTTTTCGATACATATAATATACATTACTTTCTTCTAGAATCTAGAAGTCTAGCACGAAGAATTAAAAAAATATGAATGAATTAAATTAAAAAGACTTATAAATATTTTTAAATATTTATTTTAGGATCATGAGAAATTTTTAACTCCTTTTAAAATTATGCAAATGCATATATTTTCCATTAATGTTTTTATTATACTGTTTTGAGATCTGGCATAAAATACCAGCTTTAAAAATTTGTAAATTCATTTGAAATAAGTTGTAATGTATTTAAGTTGTTAAATTACATAAGAATAATAATGAATTCGAAGAAAATTATTACATTTTATTACACTTTAAATATTATGAAAGAAATTAAGTAAATTGTTTACAATTGAAGACTACAAATAAAAAGCACATATGAAATACTTAAATAGGGGACCTTTTTGCTCTTTTCCAATTTTTTATGGCCAAGCTAAACAATTCTTTTAAATTTCCCATGGCCTGCGAAATCAGCTCCCACAACTCTAAAGTGGTTGTATAAACTTTACAACAGTAGACATCATAAAAGGCACTAAAACCTAAACTTTGTATTATTATGCAAACAAATAGGAGAAGGAAAACGGGCGAACTGATGGGCACATAGATATTTACCAAATGTGGCTTGAAACGAAATTGCTGTAAATTGAAAACAAATTGAAGTCAAATGAGATAAGGTCTGGGTGGGAGTCGAGAAATCACAGCAAGAGGCGATGAAATCAAAGGAAATAGAAATGGGAAATTAAAACACCACAAAGACGATCAAATGTCCCGAACAGCACCAGGCACTGCGCAGATAAGATACCGCGCTGCAAAGTGCAACGAGTTTATGGAAATGGTTATTTACATACATAACCATATACGAGTATAGAGGCGGGTCGGGGCAACTAACATTAATGGCACTTGTAAACAAATCAATTGAGTTGTCAGTATCGACGGCAAATTGGCCACAGCCAAAGTGCCACACGAAGATTGTTTATCAATTTTGCCAGTCGGTAAATTATGTTCTTTGCATGTCAGCAACCAATTGCCAAGAATCGATATGTGTACCGGCCACATCAAAGTGGACGCCGACTAAATGCAGTCACTTCTTCTTCGTCACTAATACTACTTTCAATAATTCCCAATCGAGCCGGTAATTTCTTATTGGCCCGATATCGGGGCTTTCGCTATTTTTGTTTAACATTATCTTGTTTTAAAATTAAACACAATTGCTTACTCCAGTTGGGATCGTATCGCATATCGCATAATACCGAACATTGCGATTGTTTGTCTCCAATTTGGAATTTGTGTTTCCATAATTTTCTATTGGGGGTACACAGGTCGGTTGTAAAGATACGACAGAACCCAGTTCGATGATGTGATTTGCTTGACTGTCGGTTGAGAAATTGTTTGTCGTGATTATCGAATCATTGCCAGGAGTGGAGCAGTTAAAAGCTCATAAAAATAAGTGTGGGATACCGAAGATAGTGTGACCGTCTCTCGGGAAGGTTGTCGATCAAATTAAAAACTTCTTGAAAAATCGTTTGTATTGCTTTACTAAATGTGTTTATAAGTGACATTTAGTTATTTTAGTTTTTAAAGATAACGGTTCTTTTTTGTTTGAATATTTTAAAATAATTATTAAAAATACTAAATCTGCATTAATATACACAAAAAAAATGTATGGGTAAAACTAACTTATTCGCCACGTTACGTAACTATTAAAAATAGTTTACTACTGTTGAAAACAGTCGCGTTTATTTTGTAAAAGTACTACAAAATAGTCAGTTGTGTGTGTTTTATTTTTGTGTGAGTAACTATTTGATTGGTAAAATTGACAATTTTGTGGTTGGGGACTGTTTGACTATTATATTGGTTAATTTTACCAATCGATTTTTTGTGTGTAGTAATTAAAATTTCTGGTTAACAGAATAACTTAGTAAAATTGTGGGTTTTTAACTAAGTAACGTACATTTTGAATATGATTTTGTAGTTGTCAAACTTTGGTTGGTACCAGCGAAAGTATGGGCAAGATCTTTAATAGTTTTAGTTAGCCTGCCCAACTACAACAGTCAGCCATATCGGAACACTTGTTGGCCCTCAAAAACATATGGCCAATTAAGGACGCAGAAAACGGGCAAACTCATGGGAAAACGTCATTAGGAATCTGACAGGCCAGAAGAAACTCCGTCCCTCTCCCCTCTTTCGCAACTGGCTGATCCATCTAGCTGATCCATCGATCCCATTGAGTGTGGGCGTTACAAGACAAGCTCCTTGACACACTCATACGGTCCTAAAAAGAGGAACACTTACTTGGGCTGACTGATGGCGCACCTCCTTTTTACTTCTTTTTTTTGCCTTTTTTCCTGTCACGAATTATAATTTAATTGTTTATTTTGCCACACTTTTATAAATTGTAATTGCCATCGAGAATTGCGACAGCCTCACGCCCTCTCTGGATTTTCTGGGGGGCGGTGAGGTGATCTCAGCCTTTTGGAACAATTCTCCGAGACACGCTTTTTGATTGACTTCCGACAAACGACTGACTTAAAAAAACGCGCAAGGAGATATGGGCAAAAAGTGAAAAAAAAAAACTGAGTAAAGAAAAGAGAAAGAGCAAAAAGAAGCCAAGTTCGCGACGACTTCCGACGACGTCCAACGTTTCCACAAAATGTCAAGCGAGTACAAAAAATACTTTTTTTTTAGAAGATGTTGGAGAGAGTGAGTGAGTCTGCTAGTGTATTGGTCTGCCTGCGTTTGTGTGTGTGTAAATGTACGAGGGAGGGAGACTATAAAACAGGTGGAGGGGGTGGTGCGTGGGTGTTTTGGGGCGTTTGACTTCGTTTTTCTTTCTCTCGCTGTTTTTGCAGGAGGTTTTAAAATCAAAAGCGTCTATTGTGTGGGTGGGAAATGGCTGAATGTGTGTGTGTGCAAGTTCTACTCGAATATATATATGGGTGGGTGGCTCTTATCGGATTTCGAATTATGTATGTATTGACTGCCGCTGCTTCTGCTCGCTCAGGGGAGAAATAATATGGGGGTTCCTAAGTTGATTTGTAGTTTAGAGCGGCATGAAAATGTTTTTTGAATGGGACGCAGAATAAGAAAGGAAGAGAGGTTTATTAAATTGAGTGGGACGACAACGAGGGCCTACAAATGAAATTGATTGTTTTTAATACACTTATATATTTTTTATTTTCTTTTTTTTCAACCATTCGCAAAAATTATGAAAAGGTATATCTGTGTGAACTAATTCTATTGGTTGCTGCTCGGTAAATTTTGTATTTCTGTTTGACGTACTTTGTTGGTCAAAAAAGATTCTTCCATTTGTAATACAGTAAACTTTTAAAACAGCTAAACAAATATAAATAGTAAACACGCATGACTAGTTTTTAAGGAATAAACTTTAAAAAGAATTTAGCAACAAAAAATTGTCCTTTTAATATGTAACAAACCTCGATACAAACATAGAACATTCTCTTATTTTATCCTTTATTATCTGTTATTTGAGTTTAAAAAAATCCAAATACACAAAAATATTTTCCGACGGCATTGCATTTCGTTGAAATCACATCACAGCTCGCGTTACGCATACGCCCCGTAGAGCAAGTCAAAAATCAAAGAAACAAAAAAGGCGACATGGCAATAATGGCAGAACCGAGAATTACTCCCTGTGCTGTCAAAATGCGAATGTCAGGGAAAAAAAACAAATGCAGCTGAAAGCCAACAGAACCCAATGAAGCGCCCACAAATCTGCGGCAAAAGGCAAAAAGCGATAAACGCATAAATTAAAATAATTACAAGAGGCGTCCTCGGATTGTTGTTGTCGCTGTCACGCACATACAGCTAGTTTAAAAGTCGGGGGAAAATAACAAGAAAAGTCGCGAGGACGACAACCGACAAACGGCCAACGGAGTGGCAACTGAAAAACTGCAATTGAATGCAAGTTGTCCAGGCCAAAGAAGCAAGAAGAAGAGCAGTACTAGCTGAGTAAATGGAAGAAGAAGCAGTACAGAACGAAATAATACACTAAGAAAAAATTATACAAATGGATCTTAAAATGCTTTAATTTATTTGTTATGCAATTAAAAAAAGCTTTAGGTGTAATATTCACAATTTTAAAAAAATTAATCTACAAAGAGTTTATTTTTTTTTAATTTTAGTTGTTTTTAAGATTTAAATGTATTTAGTCTGAGCTTTGCCAATTAATTAAATTCATCTAAAACCATAAATCTGTTTTAAATTATTTGTTATGCAATTAAGAAAAACATTAGTTTTAATCTTCACAATTTTGAAAACATTTATCTACAAATGGTTTATGAATGTTTCTTTTAATTTTAGTTTTTTAAAGATTTCAATGTATTTAATCTGAGCATTGCCAAATAATTGAATGCATCTAAAACAATAAATCTGATTAAAGATCTATATTTTGGAATTACAACTAATTAAACTGATGCTTTCTCAAAGCTTTAATATGTACAAATAAATTTAAAGCTTAATATATATTAATGTAATTGCTACACACATAATGCTTAACATAAACTTATAAGTATAAAAAACATTTGAAAGCACAGTTTTTCATAAATAATATTTTCTGAGTGTAGAATCAGAACATTTTTCTCGACAACTTGGGATCCACATTGTTGCAACAACGGTGTTGTTGCTGCTGCTGTTGATTTTATTCAAAATGGTTTGTTTATGCTTGAACAGAGTGTGAGAAAGAGAGAAAAAGAGGGGAGGAAGAGGTAGAAAAACTTGGGGAAATATCCACAAGCCCGCTCTCTCTCACTCACCCACACACGCAAAGGGGGCAGCCGGCAGCCAATCGGCTTGGAGCTTTGGCGCTCTCTTTTGGCGCATGCTCGCTCTCTCTCTCGTGTGTGCTGCTTGTGAATTCGCCGCGGCGTACAGATGCTGTGCTGAAGCATCGGAATAAAGAGAGCGAGAGGGCTTTTACCTTTTGACTGCTAATTTCCGTTCATTAAAGTTGGCAGCGACTCGACTTGCCCACTATTATATATCTGCCAGTCCCCCCAGCATTCCGCCCCTCTGTAGTGAGTCCTTAAAGTTATTTTGCCTTGGTCGCAACTTTAATTTCATTGATTAGCGCCGAGGAAATTCCCTGCTTGGTCCTTTTATTTTTGGTTTGTCACTTCTATTCACTTGTCTGCCCGTCTGCTTGTGTTTTGGTTTCTTGTACAGCAGCCTTTACTTTTTCTTCTCCACTATTTTTCGTATTTTCTGTTTTGTAAGCATTTAAGATGTGTCGCGGTTTCTGGATGGTAAAACCCAACTAATCGATGATCTAAAAATGGCTCAGTTCGTGACGGTAGGTTCTGGAAACTATTAACAGAGTAGCTAATTAATAATCTTTAGATAGTTATTAGATAAAGGAGCTAGGGAGACCTAAAACTGTTGATTGGGGTCTTTTAGAGATGGAAGATACCAAAAAGCTTTCTAAATGAAACGTAAAATAATCTGCGTTGAGACGTTCTCGATAACTACTTTCACCTAGGTACAATTTAGTGCTACCTTTTAGTTACTACGTGTACTACTATTGCCTACCTTTTTACCTTACCTAGGTACAGATTTTACCTTTAGAAGTAAAGAAATATTTAAGAGAGGTATTGAAAATTCTTAGGTGCTGCAGAATTTCATTGCAACAAGATCTAAGAAACTACAAAAAAAAAGGTTTGGCTTTATGTGGCCTTGAAAATATGCCTCCCATACATATTTAAGAACGTAAATTAACTAAAAATGGGTTTAAATATGTTTGGGATGCCAATTTTTAAGTCCAAGAATAGCCTTATTTATCTATCTTATTCCATAGTTCCTTAATTTAAAATCAGTGGACTTAAATCAAGGTTTTCTGGGTAAATGTACATACAGTTGCGGTCAAAATAATAGTAGTGCCGGTCGCACACAGAGTTTTTTCTCAATACTTTCTCTATTTCTTTACATATCCAACTTATTCTTTTGCAAATGTAACAATAATTATGTGTTCTTTAAAAACGTTCAGTTTTGTTAGGATATCGCCACTCTTTGTATTCCTTTTCACTTTAATTTGCAAGGATGCACTTATTGGACTCAGTCAAAATAATAGTAGTGCCAGAGATATCATCAGGAATAATTAAATTTTTTCCATTTTAAACCAGGTTTTTGTTGTTTAACAATACTTTTGGATGTTATTTATTAGTCCCTAGCATTTTGAGATCCTTCCTCAACAGCGAGTCCTGTCTACATGAGGCGTGGTAAACATTGTTCTGCCGAGAGGCGGGATCTGACTAAAAAATTGAATTCTGTTAAAAAGAAATATTTCGAAGTGCAAAATATTATTGGCTGCTGTTCTACAATGGTTAGAAATGCTAATTAAAATGATCCAGCAAATAAAACGCGTGGTAGACCACAGGTATTGGACAAAAGATCTGTGGATCGCTTAGTAACACACTCAAGGATCAAGACATTCGCGTCTGCTGCATCACTAAAAAAATGTGTGACTTAAATCTAAGTTTGCAAACATTAAGAACACTGTTTAGAGATAATAACCTCATTTCAAGAAGTCTAAAAAGAAGACGTCACTCACAAAAAAACATGTCGCCAAAAGTTTAAAGCTTGCAAGACAACACCTAAATTGACCCTTGGAGAAGAAGAGGGATAATTAGTGGTCAGATGAGTCCAAAATAGTTTTCTTTGGATGCCGTGGCTCTCTGCAGTTTGTTAGACGACTCTCTTACTCCAAAATTACCTTAAAAAACGTTAAAGCACGGTGATTCATCAATTATGATTTGGGCGAGTTTTTCGTACTATGAAGATGGGCCAATATATTGGGACAAATCCTTTGTGGAACGTTATCTATAGGTCAGCATTTTTAACAACGTGATGCTCCCATATGCCGCTAAGGACATACCTCTTGTTTGGACGTTCCAACAGGACAATAATCGAAAAAACATTAGCAAACAAGCTAAAGAGTGGTTCGCAGCCAATCAAGTCAATGTCATGAAGTGGCCCTCACAGTCACCCGATCTCAATCTAATTGAGAACTTATGTTGTGACGTGAAAAGAGCTGTCTCGCAAATAAAATTAAGCAACTTTAGAAAGCTGTACAAAGATCATGAAGCTCTATTCCCCTAAAGAAGTGCCATAATTAAGTTAATTCCTTGCATTAGCGCTGTGCGTCTGTTATTGCAAGCAAAGGATATGCAACCAAATTTTAAAATAAACTTTAAATATAGGTCTATTAGTTACATTTAATCATTTAATCCCGAAACGTTTTTTTTTGGTTGTAAAAATTTTTGAAACTTTTCACTACTATTATTTTGACCGAACCAAATTTTATTAAATTACACATTTTAATTTTTTTCTGAAAAATCTTACGAAGTATCCAAAGTTGTTGTTAATTATGATTACCTACTAATAGTTGAGTTTTAATGAAAATTAAAAAAAAAATTGTAAAAACGTTTCTAAAGATATTTTTTTGAGTTTCTAGAAATCCTTTATGGGCACTACTATTATTTTGACCGCAGCTGTACATTTACCATTTAGCTTCATCTAGGTATTTGCAATGTTGTTCCTTTTACCTTACCTTACTTATTTTTGGCAAATACCTTTTACCTTACACAGGTGAAGAAAATATATTATTACCTTAATTTATTTCCCAATTTACAATTTAAAAATTGTGCAAATTGTATCAAAGTATTTATTAGCTGTTTCCAAAGTTTTTAAAGTAAAAAGAGAGAATTTGGTTTCAAGCGGCAAAAGAAATAAAAATGTTTAAAGTAATGGTATTGGAAGAGCTAAACAATTTTACAATTTTATCTATCATTAAAAATGCTTTAACTAGACCCAAACCGAAATGTTTCTTGAATGAAATCTGTTAAAGCTACACACAAAAAAATTTGCTTGGTAAAATTTACCAATGAAGATAGTAAAGTAACTATAAAAATAGTTACGTGTATTTTGTTTTTGTATTGGGTGTGTGTCTTTGGTTTTTTGTGTGTATTTTTTGTTGTGAAAGTAACTATTTTTGACAATTTTGCTGGTTGGGGACTGTTTGACAATTATTACAGTTGATTTTACTAAGTTTTTTTTTTTGTGTGTAGAATTGTATTGGAACCAAATCAAATGAAGAACGCCATTTGTTTATTTTTAAAATGTTATTATATGCAGAGCAAACAGACCACGCTATGAGAACAACTCTCCCCATTTTACAGCTTCCTTTACATTCACATTCCGTATACGCCCCATAAAACTTGAAAATGTCGCCCAACCCCCAAATTCAGCTGCCTCCCTTGACTCATTTTTCATATTGAAGGGCGAGCACCTAAGGACCAACCAACAAAGCTAAGCTGAAGGCCCCCTAAGTTATGGTTCCTGCCATATCATCCGCTCCCCCCACATTCTGTGGAAACTTTTTAGAATTTTGCACTTTTCCTTTTTTTTTTGTCGTGTTCTTATACATATCGCAAACATTTCCTGTCTCTTTTTATTTACATTATCCACTGAGGACGAGGCGACATAAAAGTTGAAAGTTTCCAATAATGTTTATGTGTATGTAAGTATTTGCGGGTGGAATATGTTGTATATAGGAAAACAAAGAGGAGAAAAATATTTTTTTCCTTTCCTAAGGCTGTATTTTAACGGTATTTTTTTCTTATTTTACGTTTCGCAGTTGTGACTTTTCATTTTTCATATGCTGACTGCCTCACATAAAAACACACACCCATACAAACGCAAAAGGTCCTTTCTCTCTTTCCTTCCTTCCTTCTTAGGTTCTTTATTTTCCATCTCCCTTGGCTTTTCTTCGTTACCCAAGTAAATGGCTTTTGCATTGTAAAATGTTGCATACATTTTCCTCTACTTTGCCTTCGGTGTGTATATATGTACACATATACACCCATGTATGGCTGCCATTTACCGCTACACACAGAGGAAGCAGGACAAAAGAAGCACACACACACAAGGTTCGCCCTTCCTATCTCACTCGCACTCGCTTGCCCCTGGTATATTTTAAAATTTATGAAAAATAATATTTTTCCATTTCTCCACACTCGCACACACACTTATGTATACATAGGAGCCCTGGAGGAGTCCTGGGCCGTAAGGCGCACAATCAGAATACAATGGCTGCCTAGGGCATCCAAAGGGGGTGGTGGGGGTGGCATATACGAGGTGGGGCAGGGCAATATGGCACAGTTGGCTTCGCTTGCATTTACGTACAGAGTTGCAGGACAGAGGTGCTTAAAACAGGGTTGCCTTCATTTTTAATAAAGCATTTGGAGATGCGGTTATATATTGCATTTTAAGACTTAAAAAATTTTTTATTTTTATTGAATTTTTAAGAATTTAATAATTTTCGATGCCAACCAAATCTTTATAAACTTTTCAACTATTCTATAAAAATGTATCTTAGCATAAAATACCTTTTTATTTCATATATATTTTTCTTATTACTTATAAAAACTAAAAATGTATATTTTGCACAAAATATTTGTTAAGTTATTATAAATATAGTTCCTTTTTATGGTGTTCTTAATGATTTTTAGTGCTAACAATTAATGGAAAACTGTGGAATTTTTATGTAAATGTAATATACATTTTAATATGTAACTTTCTTTTGACAACTCTGGTCACTCAAGCCAAAAGCATTTCCATTATGATAATGTAAGTGCACAATTTTCCCAACTTGAATGCGCACACAGATGCACTCAGGCTGTCTCTCTTCCGTTCGCCGTACCTCTCTTTCGCACGCGCTCTCACAGTCTGCAGGACTCGTTCATTGCGCTTGGAAAATTTTCATATCCTGGCTGGTGCACATGAGAGCATGGAACATGAAAAACTGCACAAATGTGCAGAAAATGTTGCAAAACTACATGACTTGGGGGGATATGAAAAGAAGGAGATGTGTGGAAGGCAACCCGAAAAAAGAGGTCCTGGACCAGGAAGCACTTACACATAAAATACGATAACTGTGGAGCAAAGTGCTACATATGAAAGGTATTTCTTGGGAGTGCCCCCAACTAAGCTTCTCCTTCTTCGCCCTGCTTTTAACCCCCCTTATAGACACTCTACATGCACAATCCATCGGCCATGCATGTGTGCAAGTTTTTAGAATATAAAAGGCGTTTCCTTGTCCTAAAGTGGGAGGACGTATATAATTACGCTGGCCCCCAGCTTTGCACCTTGGAGAACCTCTTCGCATACATACGAACACGAACCCACATGGAACTATAAAAGATGATGGCAGCTTATATAAGCCAAATATTTCTTCTCTTTCCTTTAACATCCCAAACGAAACTTTGGCATTTATGCCATAAAATTAAGTACGAAATTGAAAAATCGCTCACAGACCAGTACACACCAGTACAGACCCCTCACCATATTGTGAAATTAATTTTTAAATATTTATGAGCCCCAACCGAACTGTACTGTTGGCCACGCCAGCAGTGAAAACTTTTCTATATTTGTTTACGTTGGTTGGAGAGGGGCCAAAACCGAGGACTGAAATCGAAGTGGGGGATATCGGAGGAGGTCAAAGCGATTGCCTATTTTCAATTTTGATCAATTTCTTCGTTTTTTTTATTGAATTTTCAAGTGGAATGTGTTCTAGAGTTCATTTTGTTGCTTTTTGTTTCTTTACATGAAATATAGAGAAATTTCATTTCGCTAAACAGAAGCCCGCCACAGGGCGTATGAGTAATGTGCTTTTCGTGTTTTAGGTTGGGTGTGTGTGGGCTATAGCAGGGAATAAGTGGGCCTGAATTTAAAAAGAAAATTATCCTTACTTCCGAAGAAAATGAAATGAATGTACATGCAGACGAAATTAAAATGTAATTTGTATCTAAGAACTGTGGAATACTCACACACAAAATAAGCAAGTTCATGTAAAATCGATATGGCCATGTAAATTTCAGGTCATATTTATTCAAATTTAATTACAATTATTTGATTTTGATTACAGTTGACCAATTGATACCTCAACAACTCAATATTCAACATTTGTGTTTCATTATAATTCTATAAAGTTTTTTTTTTTTCTTAGGGATTTTATAATGTTTTCTTGTAAAAAGGAGTACAAAATAAAAATGTATAGGTTGAAATGCCAATTGCTTAAGGAAGTTTGCAACGCAGTGAAGGAGACGTATCCGACCCCATAAAGTATATATATTCTTGATCACAAGATGAGTCGATTTAGCCATTTCTGTCTGACTGTCCGTCCGACTGTCCGTCCGTTTTTACGCAAACTAGTCTCTCAGTTGTAAAGCTATCGGGTTAAAACTTTCCCAAAAATCTTTTTTCTATTGCAGGTACACCGAGAAAAAAACCGTTCTCATCGATGCGTATTTCAGCATTTCGATCTCAAAAGCTAGCCAAGATTGACCTATACTAAAACTGCTTAAATCAACATCGATGTCATCTCATGTCATCATCGAAACCGAGATTGATTTTGACTAGGAATATTAGAATCAACCATGTTTCATCTTGATATCAAGAAGAAAAAAATGAGAATACAAATACTAAAATCAAGATCGGTAAACACTATCCGAAATCGAGTACAAATCGCACTTGATTTTAGAGTGCATTTTTTTCTGAGTGTATTCCAAAAATATTTATTCAAATTGCACTTTGAAAAAGAAATATGACTGTGCTTTTATTCCTAGTTCGTTCCCCTGATCTTAACATGAACAGCTATCAGGGCCTGAAAATCTACTTCGTGTGATAGTTTGATAGCGATAATGATAATGATGCCCCGAGTGCAACTCCGCCTTGTCCAAACTGATTATGATAATAATGCGTGATCGAGTTAAGCGCGGAAATTGCTACCTCTTCTTTAAAGCGTTCTTCTGAATCTTTTTTTACTCTGCCTAATAAGCCCAAAGAGCGGAGGTTTAAGGCCTCTAAAGAGGTCCACAAGCCAAAAGTCGGGCACACAATGTGAGACCTTTTTGCTGCCTTTGTTGTTGTTGAAGGCACAAGTGCTTAACAAGCTGTTTTGCATGGAGCCCGATATCTCAGGTGCCCTACGAACCACCGAACCACTGAGCCACCGGGCCACATTCAAGCCCGGTAGCCCCGAAACAATGCACTTAATGTGGGAAAAGACGTCAAGAATTTGCACGCCAGCCCAGGGACCACAAGAGAATTCGCCAATTTCCCCCGGTGCCTGTCTCCTCAGCCTCAGTTTCCTCATATGCAAAAAGCCCGCTTTGAGCCAGCTGCAAGTGAAACCAAGATTTATACTCTTTCAAGCGACCGCAATATTTTGTCATAACGTTTCAATTGTGAACACAGTCGAGCATCCATAACATACACCAAAAATAAGTTCGAGATGTGAAGAATTGTATTTATAGATTCACTTTATGAGCGTTTACTAAATTTATTGCAAATAAAAAGAGTTCGATTTACTTTAAGGGTGAGTTTTAGTTCCTTACTCAAATAAAATGCATAGAATAAATCACTTTTAAATATATTAAAATTAGGTTATATACAGTTTTTAAAAATAATAAAAAGAAAAAAATAAACACTTTGGAAGTATCAAACCAAAAATTTAAAAAAAAAAAATAGAAAAAGGGTATTTAAAAATTGTGGTTTTTGAGAAAGTGTTTTGTTGGCCTTACCTGCAACTTATCTGGTCAACTTTGCTCTGGGCACGAAACAATTCACACTTGGCCGAGGATTCGCGTTGCGTGTCGGCAGCTTGCTCTGTGCCTGCTGATCATTTGCTTAAATAGCCCAAAGGGGACAACGGACGATCCGATTCATTGCGGAATATGGGTGGCTTGGTTCAAATCTTCTGCGGCTACAAGAAAAAGGTCCAGAAACCAAAACAAAAAGGTGTCGAGTGTGTGGAGTGGATTTTGCGTGCTTATCGCGATGCACAAGCCAGGGAAAATTATTAAGGTTTTTAATGGTTCTAAGGGAGTGAGACAGTGGCCGGGGATTGGAATATTGGGAAAGATTGTCTTTATAAGAAGGCTTTATCTCTAGAAACATAAATATTTTTACTTTAGCCTAAATAATCCAAAGACTAATTTTTTAAATTATTAAATTTATTAAATAAAACTAAACTCCATTTTTTTTTGACTGTATTAGTTTTATTTAATTGTATCAAATAAGGTTGATTTATAAGATCATTTTTAAATTTGGTTTAGTTTTATTGGAAATAGCAATAAATAATTTTTAATAATAGTTTCTACAAATATTCGAAGCATGTTTAAATTTTTGGCTAAGTCTATAGACAGCATTCCCTTAAACAAACATTTCTCAGTAGACTCACAACTCGGCCTTGATATCTCACAAGAGATATAGAAAATCAAGCACACAATGATCGCCATCTGGGAGAAAGATACCAGTACTCGCACCAGCGAAATGATTATGAGAATCGAAGCTGGCAGCACGACACTATGCCAGTCCTCCTTATCCCCTCGCCGCCTCCAGTTGTTTTCAGCCACCCACATAAAACTGGCTCTGGGTGGACCTCTCTTGCTTACTGGAGGGCTAATAGACATTTTGCCTATTTTAATAAGCGGCAAAAAGGCGTGAAACAGTGACTGCCTTTGGGATGTTTGGGAAATACCTTGGGCTGTATCGCAGCCTATCAGCGGCAGGAGCTGCATTTGCCACCTTGGTGGCTGAACTGGAAGTTAAAGTGGCTGCCTTGCTTGCCAGCTAAATATGATTTTTTCTGCAGCTGTTTTTTGTCTCTACCTTTCCCTATACCTGACTGCCAGTCTGCCAATAGTACACTCCGCGAAAACTAAGTTAATTAACGAAATTTTAAAATAATCGAAGAGTTAGCTGTTCATAGGTTTTCAATTGTTTAGAACCTTTAGCGTAACGCTATTAAAGGTGAAATAAGAAATAGAAATTAGAATTAAGTAGAATCAAAAATGGACCTTTTTTTTTAAATTTCCATTTTTTAATCGTGAGTAAAAGTGGTTTTCCAATAACCTCTTTGATTGACGATTATAATACAAATATATAAAAAATATATAAATATAATAAATATAAAGTTTAGAAATGATATATTTTTAAAAATGAATATGTTTGCATTTTACATTGTATGTGTATACTATTTCTTTGAAGTGCATAACCTCGAAATGGAAGTCGTAGTTTTAGCTTTAGCCCCAACTTGAGCTTGAGCCCAACTCCAATTTGAGCTGCAGTCGAAACGGACCACAAGGTGAGAAATGAGATTTTAATCGGACGTGTCTGATTTCAAATGAGCCTTAATGGGGAAGCCATTTAGCCCGGCACTTACCACTATCCGTGGTGTGGCAGTAACCTCCGCCGGAGGGAAGCCTTCCTCCTCCTCCGCCTTGGATTTACCTTCCAAGTCCCTTCCCTCAGCTTGCTTCACTTTATTTATTTTTATATTTACTTCGTTTTTGTTGTCTTGTTATCGTTTTTTCGCTGCTTAGGGCCATGTGCTCTGGGTCGACTTAGTTCACTTATAGCAGAGCAAATAAACTAGCCATTATGCATTGGGTGGTCTACTAGCATCAATAGTTTGAGATAAATTTTTGATCTTAATAGGAAGGTAACGATTTTAATTGAGTCAAAAAGTATATTTTTTAACGTCACTGAAATCAAAAGCTTAGAGAAAAGTCAAAATGTATTTTATATACCTCTTTATTTCCATTTGAAAAACATGCGATAATTTTAAACAAAATATTGATTTTATATTGGTAGTACGAATTTACCATTTATAAAATACGCCTTAGATTAACATAAAAGATGCCTTGTAAAAAATATTTTAAACATGTATTAACAGTTTAACGCTGTCCTCCTCTTAACCTTTACTCCGGCTGCCTTTCTTATCAATATCATTTATCCTTTGCGCACGCAACAAAAAAGGGAAACCGAACCAAATGAAAGAGCCAGCCACAATTTTTCGCAATTAACTTTTTGCGATTTTTAAATATTACGGAACACGCACCAGAGAGGAAATCGGTGGATGCACACGTGTAAATGGCTACGTAGCAGCTCCCACACACTGAGCTCCAGGACCGCGTCGCCCCCTCGGATCGGGAGCACTTGCCAGCACATCTGGGCCTCGATTCAGGCACCCTCCCAACGATCTGATAAGGTCCGAAAAACCGAACCGCGTCCAGCAATTTACCGGCCGAAGAGATGAAGCTGATCCTAACCTTGCCCAATCCGCTGGCTGCTGTGCGGTCCGATCTTCGCTGGCTTCGGCTAGCAGGGTTTAGTCTTCTCTGCTCCAGAGTCACTACTGGAAAAAAAGGTTGATCACATTACAAAAATGTATTAAGTTTTAAATATACTTCTTATTTAATTGGTAAAACTATCATTAATGGCAAAAGACTACAATATAAATTAGCATAATGTATTGTATGTTATATGTAAACCATTTAGAAAACAAAACAAAATAATACTGTTTCTTAATATTAATTATTTTATTAAGACAAACTTATTAATTTTTAGAACAAGTTAAAACGTTTGAGATTTATTTATACAATATCTGCTTAATCTAAAAACTTTGATACATATATTTTTTTACATAATTTATATGCATTATGAAACATTGCTTGTTACCTGACAAGTTTTAAAGATGTCTAAAGGCAAGCTGGTATTTATTTTATATTTATTTTTTTTAGTGTGTTCTAAAAGATCAGTACTGAGTTTGCTTGTGGCTACAATTTTATTTACGAGTCATGCGCGCGACCGTCGCCTTCAAGACGCGGAAACTGCTTACCTCCCCCAACTCTACACAAAGGCACCCCTCCTTTTTTGCGTGTTTGCAGTATCTGCTTTTTTGGGTTTTTTATTCATACTCATTCATTCATGGTCTTTCTGGACACGCACCTAATAATTTTTGATTAGAATGCGTCTTGGATTAAATTTGGTGGGGGGTTAATTAAAAGTGAACCATCTACAAAGCCAAGACGGAAGGAAATCGATCTTATTGATCTCAAAAATGTTGAAACAAATAGTACTGTTTTAAATAAATAAAAGAAGTTAATAATTTTCTGGCAAATTAAGTGCAAAATGTTATACTCTTGCCTTTTTAACAGAAGTTTGTAACCCAGTGAAGGAGATGTTTGGAGATGTTTCGACACTATAACTTATATATATTCTTGACCGTCTGTCTGTTTGTTCGGATGAACGCTGAGATCTCTGAAAGTACAAAAGCTAGAAAGTTAGATATCCCCATACAGAAACTGTATTACAATTTTGTTTTAAATTAGGTTTACATTTTCGGTTAATCTTGTTGTAAGTTGTACTATACTTGCGACTTTAAAAGAGATTTTCGAAAACACCGTCGGCAAGTAGCATTCGCCCCAAATCAAAAATACAAAAAAAATCGATTGATATGTAACAAAACAAGAGCTAACTGTTGACTTCGATAACGCGCCACCCTCTTACAGTAACCTTTTCACCCCTTTGCCCACCACCTCCAACCCCCACTTATTTATCTCACTTTCGCTGCAAAACTTGATTACTTTTTCGCGCGAATTTTTCACTTGCACTCTGGCTTTTTCCATTGACCTTCGTCGGCCCTCTCAGTCTGCCACCCAATGCTCCTCTCCCATCCCACACCACCGCGTTGTCTGCCCGGATTTGTGGCATGTCCTTGACTCCTGCGTCTTGGCCAGTGACTGTATCCAATTGTATTGTGTTTCCTTCTCCGCCGCCAGTTTTCACTTTTTCCGCTGGCTCATAAAACTGCAAGTACGAGTATTTAGCAGTGGGCACTTTCTCACTCTCTTTCGGAATCTGTAACTTGTATCTCTGTATCTTTGTATCGCGCCATCCATTCCTTGGGGTTCATCGACTGCACTCGATTTGGCAAATGACCTGGGTTATGTAAACTGTCTGGTTTCATTTTATTTGTCCGTTACGTTTTGGGATAAATGTACTTAAAAAGGCCGGAATTTTCTGATGGGACAACTCTGGTCAAGTAAAATTCTTCCTTTGCAGGTGAGGTTCTTTGGGGTGCAATTATATGGTTAATAACTGCATGGGTTATCAAATTTCCCCGCAGTATTAATCGGAGTATCAGGTTAAAGGTCAAGTGGACAGGTTCAAAAATAAATGCCTAAAAAAATGTTAAATACACTTTCTTTACTTTACTTAATTGTTAATCATCTTAATTTATGTCAATCTCCCCAGCTGATTTTGCTTGGCCAACCTATTTCCAGTTTAATGTTTTTTTAAGGAGGCTAATGGCATGAGTTTTTGCATAACCAGATGAAATTTTGATAGCTGTGATAATTGACTGAGTTATCTAATTTCCATTTTGTAATCATGGAATGATAAGGTTAAAGGTTAAGTAGAAAGGTAAGGCTTTAGGACCCAAAATGTTTTATTAAATGTCTGTAAAGATACAGATAAAAGTTCGAAGCTGTTTAAAAATAAGATAGATAAGATAGAAATAAATATAATTTGAATGAGCAGCAATTAGTTTGGCAACCGCGAGATACCTTTCATAATTAGTTACATAAGATAAGCGTATGAAAAGATTATTTTATACGTGGTTTGCTAAAGTGCTTATGTTAACACCACAATGAGTGCATTAAAACTTCTAAATATATCTTATCTGATGAACTACTTTTTACAAAACCATTATAATTTATAAGGTGTCCCAAAAAAATTCGGGTTTGTGCTTAAAATAGCTTTTACTACTCGTACTTTTTACTTGACAAGTTTAGTTTATCCATCGGCCTGTCGCCCAAACACTCCTCTTTGCCTATTTTAAGTCGAATGCTTCCCATTCCCTGGACGAATCAGAGCTGCAGCATTCATCACCGGCGGTCAGAGGCGTTACCCAAATAAACCGAAAACAGAGCTCCGGATCGGGACGTACAAAGGATGATGGGGATTCAGAAGGAGTTAACCATCTACGATTGCCGCCTTTCATTGTTCCGCGCTGTCTACTTTGATATGCATCCAATCACTGCGCGCCATTTGCCCCGATTTCCGATGTCCTGAGGTCCAATGTCCCGCTGCCCCGGACTCTGGAGTTGGGCCTGTCAGAGTCCTCAGCTCTTCAGCTGTCTTGGTCGTCATCGTATGTGGATCGGCGGCATCTTGCTGCCGAGGTTTTCCACTGGACAGTGGTCCGGCGTCCACTTATATAGAGTTTTATGCCACCATAACAATTGTACTTTTTCACATACTCAGGCGTTCCCAGCCAGATTCCACCATCTTCTTCTTTCGGCCTTTCTGTGTTTCGCTGACGTCCCTTGCTCCTCTTTTTTCTTGCCAGCTTGTTGTTGCTTGTACATTTTTATTGCATTTTTCAAGCAATTACTTTGAATATCACCAGTCAGTCCGGGATAGAGAGAGAGACGATCCAAGTCCAGTCGGGATGTCAACGTCGTTGGCCGTCAGTGGCCAAGTTAGGGATGAGATCGTGTTACAATCGTTTGGGTAATGTCGATATTTTAAGTCAAAGTTAAAGAAATCAATATATCATTTTTAATATATTGATTTTGAAAAATACAAATGCTATTGCTCAAAAATTTCAAAATTAGCATAACAATTTTAAGAGGGATATCCAAATATTTTAAAGAAAAAATCGACTTAAAAGTATTTTATACTTCGTTTAAAAATCTTAAAATCAAATATTTATTATAGAGTTGAATAAGTTAAATAATTAGTGTATTTCATCTTCTCAATATATTTAAATAAATAATTGCTTACATTATTTTTTCGGATATTCCCCCTCACGCATCCATCTCCAGCAGATGGTATTGCAAAAAGCAGTTGCAAGTCTGATTTAAATCTCCTGCTCTGCACCATCGCAGACTCCATCTTCAGGTCCATCTCCATCTCCCTGCAACTCGAACTCATGGTAATTGCCTCTGGAGCTCCTCTTTGCATTATGGCCGCCTTGGACTTGAAAGTCGCACCGACTCAGCCGTCCTCGTCTGGCGTCAGTTGGTGGCGACATCGACATGTCCTCGGACCCTCCGGTCCCTCCCCCATCCACCAAACCCCTTTGGCAATGGCTTTCGGGCAATTAATGGATGAATACTTTAAGTGAGTGATGGAATGACACTTTTGTGTACTTGTAAAGCATTTTTATTCTTGTACTTTGTCTGCGCCTTTTCTTTTCGGCTGAGGTTCTGGTTCAGGTAAGAATCCTCCTAGCACGACTGGCTTTATTTGAGTGGCCAGAGGGGAGCAATGCGCCAATTAGATGTCAACTCAAAATACTAGGCGATTGCCATAGAATTTATGAAAATTATCAGAGATATGCAGTGAATTGTTTGTGATAATTAACTAAAAGATATTTTCATCGCTTTGCTTTAAAGGATTCTTGGCGGAGATTTTAAGAGTTTAAGCTTAATAGGCAAGGCTAAGGAAGCGTAAAATAAATAAAATTAGTATCCACTAGTTTGTTCTAGTTGATTTGGTTCTAAGAAGCGGGTTTTTGTTTTCGAATTATTTTTGTAAGCTTTTAAAATTGTTTTAAGTTTTAAAGCTACATTCGAAGTTTCCAATAACTAAATCGTGGTATACAAATTTCTTTCATCCGAAGAGCCGCATTCCTTGCCACACTTTTTACACCCAGGCATCGAAAACACAATGAGCGAGTCATAATCATAATGAGTGCACGATGGGGAAAAAGTTTCGGATGGAGCCTAAGCCATTTGACAGCTCGTGCACGCGTTTCGCATACTCCCCCAGATAGCGATCTCTGATCCGATGGAGGAGCAGGAGCCCCAGATGGGCTCAAGAGGAAGCCTGATCGGATCCTGCTCTGCATAGACGGGCAAGTGCAGCTCAGTTCTGAGTGCTTACCATATCAAGGGGGCCCATCTCGAATGGATCCAGCACCCACTTCCATCTTCGCCTCCACAGCCCACTCCCACTCCCTTGTGGTGAAGATCTTGTATCTCTGCTATCTCTGGCCTCATTACGGGCCAAGTTTGGCCTGTTAATGGCCTAGGCCAGTGCAGAGAGATGCTGGCGATAAATATGCGACGATCACGTATCGGAAATGATTTTTTATACTCACTTTTTGCACTTACCGGCTATCGACTGGTCTTTTTTGCTTCTTTTCTGATTAGCCAGAATTAACATGCGTAAGAAGCCTTCAACAAATTAACCGCATTCCAGTGGGGTTTATCACCGTCTAATTTACTGATGACCTTCAACCAAGAACTGTCTGACTCGCTTGTTATTAATGAAGTTATGTTCCCTGATCATCGACAGTATTTACCAATCTTTGTTTGCCTACAATTTTAACAATTCTAATTTTCACAAAATCAAATCATTTTCCCAAAAATGATGTACTACGTAATTAAATTAAAAGGAAATAATTACGGCTGCTTTTCAAAATGCTTATCGGTGGGCCTTTTTTAATTAGAGAGGAGAGAGAGATTAAAAATAAATAAAGCTTGAATTTGATATCAAATATTATCGATAGTTCTTAGAATTCTATACTTTTATGGGGATTTAAATTTTTAAATTAAATCCAGTAAATGAAAAACTGTGATTCAAATTTCTAAAAAATATGTTTTTGAGTATTTTTTTTTAACACTGGGAAGGTCGAGTATTTAATTTACACTTTGCCACCTCTAGCACCCGAATATTCTGTTCTCGTGTTATCATTCCGAGCTGACATCTTTTTCATTTGCTCGTATCGTTCTGTTTTCGGCGGGTGACGACGATATCTCTCGGCTAGCTTTAGTCTATTTTCGTTGGCTTTTAATACGCTTTTAGTTATTGGACGCATTATTGTAAATTTAATGACTTCACCTCAAAGCGACACATGTGGCTAGATGGCACTGGGGAAGGGGAACCTATACAGAGACACTTAAGATACAATGGAATCGTTTCTGTTATTAAATTTCGTGTCATGTTGTGTGGCCGTGTTACGGTTTTTGCCCCATTGCCACTTGACTGACTGGATGGCGGCTGTCATTGCTGACACATTTGTGCTGATCGTAAATACATTAGTAATACATAGTATTAGTACAAGGCATCGAGTGCATATACATATGCTTAATTGCGGTGGACTGACTGACTGACCGACGACCGACCGCCTGGGCAAACAGCCGACCTATAACGTATTAATAACGAAAACATTTACGATTTGACTCTGGATTTCATTGTCACTGCGAATGGGAGCAGGCATTTAATTAATTTATGCGTAATGTTGACGCTCATTAAAATGATTCTTTAATTGCTATTCGCCATAACAATCGAGTGGCTAACCTTATAGCCATTTGTTTTGACATAAGGTGTAAATCATGCTTTTATAGACGACTGTTTAATATTTCCATATTAATTAAATTCATTTTTGCATTTAGTAATTTATAGCTCGTGAAATAAATACAAAATATTATTTGAAAAATAGCTACACTAATTTATTAAAATGACGTTAGGATGAAATTAAAACAATAAACAATATGACCCTATCCCTTTCAAAGTCATAAAGTTTTAAAACTTTTCCCATCAAAATCGAAGACAATTTAATTAAACTCCAGTTTTCGCAATTAAATTTTCCGCTTGCTTTTAATCAAATTTAAATTCGTTGTCTTTATTTATTGCGTTTCAAGTAGGCGGCACATATCTGTCAATGTAAGGGCGACAGGCTTTGAAGCGCCAGGCAGTGGAGTAGTAAAGGGGGTTTTAAATGGTTCTTCAAAATGTGAAGTCCAACCTCTACATGCATTCTTTGGGCATAACTAAATAACATTTTTTATAAATTAAATATAAATCT
Organism: Drosophila mimetica; assembly: GCA_037075245.1. Lineage (NCBI taxonomy): Eukaryota > Metazoa > Arthropoda > Insecta > Diptera > Drosophilidae > Drosophila > Drosophila mimetica. Next base: position 26,249,892 of record JBAMCH010000007.1, on the reverse strand, counting down.
TGAAAGTTTAGTAATCTTACAGAAAACGATATTTTTAAAATCTAAAAATTAAAAATTAAAAAAAAAAACGAACAAAAAATCCAAAAAGTTTTTTTTTAAATCCCAATATTTGTATATTTTTTTTTCGCCCAAAATAACTCTAGCAAATTAGGGTAATCTTTAAACGCCCCTTTTATGAACCCATGATTTCCCCCTTTGATCTCTATTTCACCAATTAAACCTTAAATTAATTTGCTTGACTTTCGTGGGAGCCTCATCTGGCCTTCTGTTCTTCAGCTCAACTCCTTCCCTTATCATCCCCCCACCTCCTCCTCGTTTCCATCTGGCTCGACTTGTTCGCAGCGATCTTTCAATTCGATTATATTGAAATAAATTAAACGTTCTTCAATTGAATAATTAGCAAAACAACAGCCGAGTAGTTCCGTATCGATTGCGAGTGAGCCCGTTTCACTCCCCCTCCCCGTGCGCCTTTTCCATAGGAAAAACATGTCATCGGACCTCCTTTGGGCGTCAGTTACAATTAACCATTTCGGTCTGCCTGAGAACCATAATACATTGTATTTGGTGCGGAGAGATCGAAGCGGGGTCGCCTTGTGCCTATTGATTTGCTTTGACAAATTTCGCTGACAGCACTTACTTCTCAGGGGCCATAAATTCTCATTGCATTTTGTTTTATGTAAAAAACCAACCACTCAACTGCGTGGGCTGATCAACGGTTTAATTAATTAATTGGCTTCGGATACTCGCCTCGGCCCTCAATTGAATGCATAATTGTTATGGGGGTCATTTAAATAAAATTGTATGCCATTAAGGACTTGGGGGAGAAATATCAATTCCTTCAAACTACACACAACACATTTTATGGGTAAAATAAACCCATCCGCCTAGTTCAGTAACCAATAAAAATAGTTCACTACTGTTGAAAATAGTAACCTGTATTTTGTTCTTGCATTGGTTACTATTTAATAGTAAAACTACTACAAAACTGTCAGTTGTGGGTATTTTGTTGTTGTGAGAGTAACTATTTGATTGGTAGAATTGGCAATCTTGTGGCTGGGGACTTTTTGACTATTATATTGGTTAGTTTCACCAATCGATGTTTTCTTGATAAAATTGACCAATAAAGATAGTTCAGTAACTAAAAAAATAGTTACGTGTATTTTTTTTTGTTTTGGGTGTGGGGGTTTGCTAATTGTGTTTATTTGTTTTTGTGAAAGTAACTATTTAATTAGTAGAATTGACAATTTTTGTTTGAAAATTATAACAGTTGATTATACCAAGTTTTTTTTTTTGTGTATATTTAAGAAATATTAAAAATAGCTTGTTTGGCCAAGACAATAAATTGATAAAGTTCTTTTGCCTATTAATGGAAAATTAAAGCCATAATCAACGATAAATTTTTGAAAATATGAAAACCCAATACGATAAGCAAAATAGAAAATAACCATTTTTAAAAGTCAATAAACGCGGCTGGGTTGTGCCCTCTGTGGCATTTTTATCTCGGGGGAATACAAATTTGAAGAATTTAAATTTCAGGCAGTGGAAGATATACGAGGGGGAAGGCCGATAGATACAACAAGGAATGACCGATTATATGTGAACGACAAGCGAACGATTGATAGAGCCGAGAATATCTTAAGACATGATTTCATTAAAGAAACGTCGACGAAAGAGGTGGACATACTTACCTGTCGTGGCCTAAATAAATATACGGAGTATCGGGCGAACTGATAATGCACACAATAATCGGGCGCGTAATTCAATTCAAATTGTATCGGAGGGGGAGGCGAGGGAACAAGCAATTAATAAATTTCCGGAACCGAGCGGAACGGAGCGATTGTAATTGCTATCGATGTATAAACAAATTTCGGTCGTCGTTGTTGTTAAATTTATTTTTTTTATACCCGTTACTCGTAGAGTAAAAGGGTATATTAGATTCGTGCAAAAGTATGTAACAGGCAGAAGGAAGCGTTTCCGACCATATAAAGTATATATATTCTTGATCAGGATCACTAGCCGAGTCGATCTAGCCATGTCCGTCTGTCCGTCTGTCCGTCTGTCCGTCTGTCTGTCCGTCTGTCCGTCTGTATGAACGCTGAGATCTTGGAAACTATAAAAGCTAGAAGATTGAGATTTGGCATGCAGATTCTAGGGGTTAATACGCAGCGCAAGTTTTTCACGCCGATGTGCCACGCCTTCTCTAACGCCCACAAACCGCGAAAAACTGTGACCCGTTCTGTATGAACGCTGAGATCTCGGAAACTATAAAAGCTAGAAGATTGGGATTTGGCATGCAGATTCTAGGGGTTATTACGCAGCGCAAGTTTTTCACGCCGATGTGCCACGCCCCCTCTAACACCCACAAACCGCGAAAAACTGTGGCACCCACAGTTTTAAAGCTATATTAACGGGAAAAGAAACGTGTATTTGTTTCATCAATACATATTGATAGACCAAAGTGGGAAACCCCCCTCCCCCCTAACGCCCACAAACCGCGAAAAACAGTGGCACCCGTCTGTATGAACGCTGAGATCTCGGAAACTATAAAAGCTAGAAGATTGGGATTTGTCATGCAGATTCTAGGGGTTATTACGCAGCGCAAGTTTTTCACGACGATGTGCCACGCCCCCTCTAGCACCCACAAACCGCGAAAAACTGTGGCACCGACAGTTTTGAAGCTATATTAACGGGAAAAGCAATGTGTATTCGTTTCATCAATACATATTGATAGACCAAAGTTGCAAACCCGCCCTCCCCCCTAACGCCCACAAACCGCGAAAAGCTGTGGCGCCCATAGTTTTAAAGCTAGAGCAAAAGTGTAAACGCAATTTTGTTTGGGTTATTAACGCCTACCGAAATGTAGAAGAAATTTTTTAAATTTTTTGAAGCGGCTGCTTGGTTTGCCCTGCTTGAGACTGCTGACTTTAGCTGAGTAACGGGTATTTGATAGTCGAGGCACTCGACTATAGCGTTCCCTCTTGTTTCTTATTTGTTTATGATATTTACGCTGAGCACCTTTCCACAGGTGACGATGCGACGACCGCTTATCTCGGTTTTTTCTGCCTGATATAAATAACAAATATTGAAATTCCTAGAAATGCAGCGACAATTTCCCGTAGAAACTTAAGAATCGATAGGAATACACATTACAGGTAGAGGTACTAGAATAGGCAAGTCAAAGTCGAAGTTGATACTGGTTGCAGGCGGAAATGCCAGCCAGCGGAAAGTCTCGGTTTAAGCCTGCATCCAAGTCAGCCATTTTAAAGCGCTCCCCAAGATTTTTGCATTCTCTTTGTTCTTTATTGTCTCCCTTAGCCCCCAACCCCTGGCCATTAGCAGGCCAATCAATCAAGTTTTTTTGTCCCGACGCCTTTGCATGCACCGCTGAGACTCAAGATGGAGTCGGGTTAAGGGCCTCCTCCATCCAGAGGATCCAACCTTCCATCGCAGAAAACATAAATATGCAAGGCTCTTCTGGTGCCAGAAAAAACAAAAAGGTGCACACACACACACTCAGGAGGCAAAATTTACATTGCAGGTGGCGGTCATCTGAAAATAGATATCCAACTTTAAATACTCTTTAAAACCAAAACGAACCAAGTACTAGAAAGGTTTTAAATGGAATCAATAAACTGCAATTCATTTTTCATTTGTCGAATTGATTTAAAGTTTAATAATTTGTTTATAATGGTTTACTATGGTTTACTATACAATCAGCATTTTAACTAAGATTTAAGAAAACGGAGGGGATTTAATAAATTAAAATCCATTACATTAAATCAGGGTTCAAAGCAAACAAACGAATTTAAAAGGTATGTCAAATGGATGAACTTCTGTCAAACGATTAAATTCTAATTTTTAATGGAATTTAATGAGATTTTCCGTGTAGCTAATATACTCTTGTTACTAGTAGATGGACGTCTTGTAGCCAAAGTCACAATGACAAACTGCTCTCTGGGCGCAGTCATCCAGCAGTCGATCCTTGCTTCTGGCCTCACCCGATCCAGCTATCAAGAAACGGAGACGCAGGCCCCTCCACTGAGATTCGCGATGGACATCGGTGTATCTCCTGTATCTGGTATCTGCATTCTGCTGTGTTTTTCCACTTTTTTCCCGGCTGGGGACTGGTCGGATCTTAATTTATGCGTTTCGAGCGTTCGATATGCAATTTTGCTTCTGACTCTTTAGCTGCCCGCGATGGCTTCTAATGACGAGTCTTGTGCCGTTGTCGTCGGTTGTATTCTTGTTTGGTCCTTGGTCGCTTGTTTGCCGCTCGCTTGTTGCTCTTTATCTTGTAATGCTTGCTCAACTTAATGAAAGACAAATAATTACATAAATTTCATTTAAAATGCAACAATTATCATATTATGTGCAGATTGATAAGAGCCTTCAACATGGGAGCATAAAAATTAATTAATAATTAAAATTGATTTTGTAGATAAGTTAGTACGTATCACTATGGACGGCAGTCCATGTAGTGACGAAGCGCACAAGGAGAGTGTGCGAAGGCGACTACTATATATACACGAAGAAATGAAAATCTGCTGTGATGGTCCGATCCTAGCGAGTGATACATCAAGGTATTACTAAAACTGAAAGGATTGCATACCAAGACCTCAAGAAAATCAATTGGTTTGGGAGAGAGGGCGGTTAAAGTGTAAAAGTGAAAATCTAGAAATTAAGATCTGTTGGGGCCGGTAGGGATAATTGGCCCCTTGCCCTTCGCTAGTTGTATAGTATCTGACGATCCGTTCAAAAGTTATACAAAAAACACGATTTTCTTCTTCCCAAAATGAAATAATTTGTCCCTTTGTTTGCATCAAATCGTGGTTTTAGGATCCTGAACTAAATTTTACTGTGCTTAGCAGCAGGATATGAAAAACGTTTGTTCTACGACTTTTGGAAAAACCCGCTAGTTTGGCTGGAAATCATTAAAAAAAGGTAGATTTTGACGGCTTTTAGTTTCTACACGACTAAAGCTACCTCGTTAAAAATGTAATTTAATATGCTAATCGCGTTGCCTTCAGAAAAATTGGCTAAATGCAATATTTTAAAACTGATGGCTAAAAGTTGTTTTTTTATTTCACTTGTTGGCTTTTTTTTTGTATTTTCTTAAAACGGCTCTAACGATTTCTTTTTAATTTTAAAACTATATAGCCCTTGAGATTCCTCAACTTTTAGTATATAACACTTTCTCATAAAAATGCAAGTTTGATTCGATTTTTAAAATAGGTCGTAACACACTTACAAAGTTTACACAAATTAAAATACAATTTATAAAAAATTTTTACAAATCTATCTAAGTTTATTAAAGATAAGATAAGATCATATGTGGGGGTGTCACAGACATCTCTGTGCATGAAGACTGAATCACATTTTTTTATACCCTTGCAGAGGGTATAATAATTTCAGTCAGAAGTTTGCAACGCAGTGAAGGAGACGTTTCCGACCCCATAAAGTATATATATTCTCGATCAGCATTACAAGACGAGTCGATCTAGCCATGTCTGTCCGTCCGGCTGTCCGTCCGTTTCTACGCAAACTAGTCCCTCAGTTTTGAAGCTATCGAGCTGAAACTTTACCAAAAGTCGTCTTTCTATTGCAGGTAGTATATACGTCAGAACTGGTCGGATCGGACAACTATATCTTATAGCTCCCATAGGAATAATCGTAAAAATAATTTAAAAAAAATTATATCTTCAGTGGATTTGCTATCATAACGATTGGAAAACTAAAGGAAAATTAATAGAAACAAAATTATAGCTTTGTTAATTTTTATTGTATTTTCTTTTTTTCTGGAATATAACTTTATTTTGTTATTTCAGAATTTCGAATTAAATTTAACATAAATCGGGGGACACTATTATATAGCTGCCATAGTAAGGATGGTTCAAATAATGTCAATATAATACGTAAACTGCTAAAATTTTTTGTTGCAAATCTAAATTTAACATTTTTGTAGTTTCAAATTTAATATGAATGATCTCCTAGGGTATATAAACTTCGGCTGGCCGAAGTTAGCTTCCTTTCTTGTTGTTATTAGTTTCTGGGATACCTATCATGACTTATACGCAAAATATTCTAAAATGTTGTATTTTACCACTTTCTTGTAGTTTTCCCATGGAATTAATTTCATGTATCAATAACTATGACCGTTCATAAAAATGGGGATAAATCATTTGCATTTTGAGCATGCCTAGCAAAGAAATATTCCCAAGAGGGTGGACCGTTCCTTGACAAATTTCATCATCATCGTGAAACTTTCATGTAAAATGCATAAAATCGCTGTAGACCGGGGGTGATCCTGCCCATCAAGCTAACGCGATTTGGTTTCGGCTTAGAAGTAACCCTGGCAGGATGTCCTATCACAAGCGGAGGCCGAAATATATGGAATAAAAAAGGGTGGCTCCAGTCGGCAGCAAACTGAATAAAACAAAATCCACGACAATCATTGAATTCTTATTACAGTCATTATCGATGCGTTCTTGTGGTCGTCGTGTGGTTACTTTGTCCACCCCATTCTTTCTTCTTTTTTTTGGCTGGCGGTAAGTTTTATTTTTTATCTGTTTTTTATCAGAGGGTGGAGTCGCATCATTTACCAACTAATTTCAGTTTAGTTGCCCAAACGAGCGCGACGCGTGTCCTGCGGCAATTTTCAGCCTGCTAGGCGTGCTTCTTCCCCCGACCATTATTTTTTTAACTACATATATCGCCACCAGTCCGATGGGAACTGTCGTCCTTGCCGGCATTTCATCCATCGTTTAGCGTATTAATTGTCACAAAGTATCGCATGGCCAGGACATGCTGGTAAAACTACAGGCTAAGGGTCTCCTCAGGGGTGTGGTTTTCCTCAGTTTTTTACCTTTGATTGCAACGTTTATCGCATTCCAATTTATTTGTATTCGAATTGTATTTGCTTAGCTCATCATATTGAATTTCAATTTTAGATCTCCCACTTCCCTTTGGGGAGAACTCGTTTATTGCATTCGCTTTTTAGTTAATTTGCTAAGTAAATATGTGGGTTCGAAGGCATAGATTGTATAGCTCGTAGGTGATGTGTGTCATCTGGGTGTGTTCGATATAGATGATTAAATGAATGACGTGGGGAACTGAAGGACTGGCAGTTTATGGAGTTTATTGACCAATGGAAGGACAATGTATTATACATAAATGAACCAAAGATTCCTCTTACTTTACATTGAACATTATAATTATACTTTTTTAATTTATCAACACATACTTGGTCTTTTCCTAGAATCTTTTTATTTTCTTTTATATTTCACAAAAAAAAACAAATTATAAATCCCTCGATGCATGGATATTCAAATTAGCAGTAATAGAAAAGGCATGTAATTAGACCCACTTCAGTTTAATTTAATCAAAGCGTATGAATATTCAAAAAAAGACCCAAAAGAAAGTCACCCAATTGTGAATCTCGTTAGACACAGACAGTTGAACTCGTCGTCAACCAACCTATAAAAAGTAAACACTTCACCATGACTCTGAAATATTTTCACTTCTCTTCCATCATACATACATATATATGTACGTGCAATTAATCAAATAGAAATTTGTGTATTCGAAAGCGGACATTTAAATGCTGAAATTCGGAATTCAATTGGCCATTTAATAGCATATAATGCGGAATCTTGGGGGTATGGGAAATGAATTGCATTTTCGGGCACAAATAAAGGAGGAACAAGTTCCTTGGGGAAAAAGCCCACAAAAGAGGATGCCTCTGTGAAATGGAAATGTTGAAATCATTCATGGAAATGAATAAGTAAATATAGGAAACAAACATGATTCATAGTATTCATTTTCTTAGCATTATTTGGAATCAATCAATCGTTTGTCTTAGTTTATACCACTCCTGAAAAATCCTGCCACATTTGTAAATTATTCACAATTTCTTGTCGATTGCATTAAAGCAATTTTCAACAAATTTTCACAACACTTTGCGTGACTCTACGTAACGGATATATCCGCTAACTATTAGGGGGAAATCGAGAAGGAAGAAGTTTCCCATTACGTCCGCGACAGCTGACGGCTTTTTGTTTCGATTCATTGGAACAATATGAATAATTGGGCATAGCCAATAGGAGTAGTTACTGGAACACCCGAAATTGATTGACAGTTGTGTGTGCTAGCTGTTGTCATTTCAAACGTCAACACGTCCGCGTAATGACCGCCCGTTGAACTACAGAGACCACCAGACGGAACTTGGCCGGCAAATTAATTTCTTTCGAGTGGAAATATGTTTATGAATTATTACTCAATTGCCGTGGGTTCTACACCTGATCGATTACGTCTGCTGTCGTCGGTTAGGGGAACTGAACCTATGGCGAGGGGTGTTCCGATCAAAAAACAATAAATATTATGACATATTGCATGTTTGAACATAATTTCTGTGGTCACCAGGAGGCAAGCCCGTAAGACAACCATTGAATGATTAACCCATATACACTGCTTACAGATCCTTCGAAATGGTTAATTTAATATTCTTAAATATTGTTAAAAATGTTTGTTTTTGGTGACCAATCTATTGATTGAGTAGTTCTAAAATATATCCTTACATATATGTAAACTAATATATCTAACATTAGCCCAAGGGAAGGTTTACTCAAACGTACTTATGGAACTCCACAAATATTAAAATTATATATTATTAAATATTAAAATATGTAAAACTACACTTCAAACCAATTTCAGGCTGTTAAATGCTATACCGATCCTAACCCTTCCTGACCACAATGGGTTAACCATAGCCGCTTTTCCACGTCTTTGCCAAGGATTAACCAAATGCCAATTGGTAATTCGAAAACCAGTTCGGGGCGCCACTTTATCCAATTGAAATGCCAAACGACTGCCACGCCCCTGGTCTCCAGTCGGCCCCTCCCCTTCCCCGACTGCCCTCACCGCCCAATCCGCCCCCTGGGCGCCCTGGATTGTCTTAGCCGCAAAATACGAAATTAATTCTTTGCATATTGGCCTGGTATTGTATAAATTAAATTTGCTTACACTGTTACACGCCCCTTGCATGTTGTTTAGCATATGCCACGCCCCCAATTGAAGGCTTGCAGCGTTCCGCATCCTTTTCGGTCGCTTAATTATAGCTTATCACATTTCCATAGCCGCGGATCGAGCTCGTTTTTCATCTTTGTCATTCTGCTGCTCTGTAATTGTGGGTCTCCGATATTTTCACAGTCGCATAAATCAAAACGGGGAGTTAACCATCTCAAGATCTCATCCTCTGCCCCTGCTCGTCCTGACCTTGACATTAGGAGTCGTTGGGGATTTTGTTATAATAAAATCGCAAGTTGAGCATTTGGTATACCGTTAGCCGCTGAAGGTCACAAAAACTAATTGCAAAACAAAGGCATTCGCCAAAAATTCCACAACAAAGCAAAAGCCCCACCAAAAGAAGGAGAAAATCTTTCGGAAAGGAGGACAAAAAATGTCGCAGACATAGGGGAATGCAGCGTTTTTTCCGCCCCTCCTTCATTGTTTGCTATTTAAATTTTGATGGCATTGTGAACACCAACAACGTTCGGACCTCAAAGCGGTGCCGAAAGTCTTTCTGTTGGCGGGGAGGATGGGGGAGAAAAATCCAGTGCGGAATACAGTAGCGATAGGATACGGCCAGCATTAGCATCGATCTGCCTTTGATGTATCTTCGAATCTGCTTTTGGCATTTCGTCATCGTCGACGATTCGCTGATAGTAGCGGTAGTTTTCAGGGTTGCCAAGTAAAACTCAGGATTTTTATATACAAATCAACAAAACTAAAATAATAACAATTTTCAACAACAGTAAATAGTCAAAAGAAACAATTTAAAAAAATTTGTTCCCAAAAATAATATTTTTCAAACAAAACATTGTACATTTTTTAGGCAAGATTACTTATATTTTATTTTAAATATTTACTTGACCAAAAATTGTCTTGTATTTCCAAAATAAAAGTTTTGGATTGGTAATGCACTTTGGTTGGCGATTTACTCTGGTTAGGCTGCGACTGCAAGGCCCAAAAGCAAAGCCAAACAATCGGCAACAATCAACAACCAATTCAATCTATAACCCGAAAACCGAAAGCCGAAAATATTTATGCATTTTGATGCGGCAAAATGAATGATTTGACTTTGACGGAAAGATGTCAATGCCATGAAACGAAGTCGCAAAAAGTAAGCCGCGCAGAAAGACAAAAGCTGGAAGCGAAAAGGAATGCATTGGGGACAAGGACTGGCTGCTTTTGGTGGATATTAGTGCAAAACGCTTGGATCCTGCCGACAATTTAAATGCGCGAACGGGGCAGGAGTAGCGACAGAACCTGATCCGGTCCACAGTGGCAGCAATAATCAGAACATGGCCTCAGCTCCGCTCTTTCCTTTGTGGCAAATGTCGTCGCCGCTTGATGAAAGCGTCAGAAATTGATGGATGTGAATGCTGGCTGAATGTTCTGAGGGGTGCCAAGGGGTTCTGGGGGCTCTGAGCGGTTCTGGCCAGGGACTTTAGCTCCGAGCCGCAACGCAAATCTTTTGGGCTACTGTTGGGAGACTCCAAGCAGTTGTCCCTGGCCCCTTTCGGCTTTTTGGCCTTTGAAGTCGCTCTTTGCGGTAGCAATTTGTGCTTTAATTTGAGTTTAAAAACTATGCACAACTCCGGCCAAAGCTCCATTGTTAAGGCGTAGCGAAAATTGAGTGACGGACTGGCTCTATGAGAATGCCGTTTGGGAAGAGACAGAGCCTATTTTCAGTAGGATTTGATTAAATTATTAATATTGCCTCTAAAAAGAATTACAGATAAAAAATTAAAAGAATATTAAAGTTTATGATATTTTCGTCCTTTTAATATATGAATGTAAATTTATTTTAAAATAAAATATCCTATAAAATGAGAAAATGATAATTGCTGAATACTTAATAATTGCCATGAAAAATATTTTGAAATTTTCAAGGCAGAAAAATGAATACACTCAAAGATACATTCGTTTTATTTTCCATCTGCATGTTCAGTGGGTAAAGGAATACACAAAATAAAACACCATCAAAAAGCCGAACACAAAGCAGACATTTAAATTTGTTGTAATAAATTTTGCGATCAACGAGCTGCCATCGAAAATAAGAACTGCAACAACAAAGCGTAACCGACCAGCGACATCTGAAGTGCGACAGAGATCGGGAGACATTGCGGCAGAAATGATTGCAGTTCATAAGACCGACATGCCTGCTGAATATATGCGTGTAATGGCTTCCTTAAGGCCAAAACCAAAGTCAACCAGAAGGGGGTTACGGAGGGGTGCAGTCTTCAGCATGATCAAAAATCATACGGCCGACAGTGGAAGTCAAGAAAGGCAAAAGCCACTCTCTGATGGCCAGCATCATGATGATGATGATGAGGTTGTCAACGTGGCCATAACCGAGGATAATCGCGAATCGCAAACAGAATTGTCAGACTAAGGCAGTGCTAAGGACTGTGTTTTACTTTTTCAAAAGCGATTGGATTCATGAAGGAGTATTCATACAAATAAGAAGGGCCAGAAATTCGGAATATTGGTAATTAATAAGTTGAGTATCTAAAATTATGCTTTAGATTAAAACAGTGTTAATTTTGAATTACAAATACCAAAATGTTAAATTTAGATTTACTTGCGCATTTGTTGCAACAAACAAAATTCCACAATTTTCGTAGGGCAGCTATATTATATATTCGGTTGATTTATGTTAAATTTAATTCGAAATTCTGATTTAATAAAATAAAGTTATATTCCAGAGTAGAAGAGACTACAATAGATATTAACGAAGATACCTTTTTTTTCATATTAATTTCCCATTAATTTTCCGATCGTTTCTATGGGAGCTATATGATATGGTCGTCCGATTTTTCTAAAATTTAATTCAAAACTCAGGACAGTTAAAAAGGTGATATTCCCAAGAGCAAAAGGTAATAGTCAAAAAACACCGAATCTATAATTTTTTTCCATTATTTTTCCGATCTTTCCAATGGGAGCTATAAGGTATAGTTGTCCGATCCGTCTGGTTCCGACTTATATACTACCTGCAATAAAGTTTTATCTCGATAGCTTCAAAACTGAGGGACTAGAGTGCGTAGAAACGAACGGACAGACGGACATGGCTAGATCAACTCGTCTAGTTATGCTGATCAAAAATATATATACTTTTTGTGGTCATAAACGTCTCCTTCACTGCGTTGCAAACTTCTGACTGAAATCATAATACCCTCTGCAAGGGTATAATAAACTTTTTTGGACCACTCTTTTAGCTGAAATGAAGTCATAAATAATTATAATCTTGAGGAGGCAAAATATTTTTGGAAGTTTACTAATGGTTAAACGGAGTATTCTTTTAAAGCAAAAATATTATTAAATGCCGATCCCAACATTTCTCAGAACTTTTCAAGTATCTTTCTCGTATCTTTATTTGGCAAGTGGCTAACAACAATTAGACAGCAGCAACTTAATCCAACGCCTTATTGTTGCAAATTCCATCTGCCATAATAATTTCCCAGAAGCCAACTACACCCTTCAAAGCATCTTAGAGTATAGGGTACAAATACATAAGTGTAACTGGCGAGACCTGAGCTGCCTCGCAAATTGTTTTGTCACTCTAACAGTTGGCTTTTTCTTAGACTATCATTAAAATGATGAAATGCTTTGGCTTACACTTAGGCATAGCCAAGTAGGACCAGAAGTTGTTGCGATAAAGGCGAGCGGAGGTGCCACAGACAAACAAAGTAATCCAATAATTTTTAATTAAAACTCAACACTCGGGGCAAACAATTTTTTCCAGATAAACTGTCATTATGCGCCGTCAATTAATTTTTACCCCCTCCCTTCGTTTAATGATCATCATCAAACAGGCGGAGTAGCAGCAACAAAAACAATGAGGGAGCAGCGGCAAGAACAACAATAAGAACAAGTTGACGACGACACTAAATGAATATTGATAAATGGGGCGGTGCTCCAGAAAAGTGGGCGTCGGTGTGTGAAGTCAAAAAAATAAAAACGAGAAGGAACGAGAATTATAGAAGTTGGCAAGTGGAAACCAATTGCGAGTTAGAAAACTTTACTTGCCGTTGGCTAAAAGGTTTGCTTTGACAATTAATAATTTTCTTGGCCATGGGAATCCTTTATCGGGAGGTGTTCTTTACTAAAAGTTCGAAATGAGATCATTTATAGATACCCCAAAATACAAATGGTTAATATTTATTTCAGCCTAAATTTAGCATTATAATAAAAGAAAACAATAAAACATAAAGACTTATTTATAGAGATTTATGCCAATATTAAGTAGATTTTTTTCATTTATTCTACTAAAATTTCAACAAAAACATTGATTTTGGAAAAGTTACTGATCCCATTTTTGAATCGATCTTCACTCACCGCATGGCCACATGGTCACACTTCAGATACCCCCGTATTAAAACCTTTCAACACGCGCCAAATGTCATAATAAATTGTAGCGAACAATGCGAAGGGATACCGATAGTACTATATAACCAGAAGAAATACGTAATCAAGGGGCCAGAAACACCCTCGCACGCGGTTCCCTCCCTCGCTCCTTCCTGGATCTCCCGCGGGAATGACAAAGCACTTTCGATGGATGTTCCACAATAAACAATAAAGGCAATCGCGATAAGGATCGGACCGAGTCAAGGTTAATGCAACGCCACTCGAGAAATTAAGGGCAGCCTAAACGGAGCGTTTAGTCGGGATCGGCCATATAGGGAGTGGGAGTACGGGTCCGACTGCGAGTAGGTAACAAAAGGACTTGTGGGTAGGGTTATTATAGCACAGCAATGGTATAGGGCCTGGGAAGCGTGCCAAAAGTGCGTTGGTCAAACAGTATGCATTGTGTCCGCGAAATGGGGGATGATATCCGGGATATCGGGAGAGTGAGAGAATGATGACCGCAGAGTTCGGATGATCGGGTCCAGACATCGAGTGTTATTTGGACGCCTACACAAAGTTGGGCAGTTGGTTTGAAGCGAATTTTTCCCCAGAATGCGAGACAAAAACGCATCATAAATCACTGGGATACATAGGATGCATAGATAGATACAAACTGCCATCAGTATTTGCACCTGGAAGCGTTTTGTGGGCGACCTAGAACTCTGCAGGGCAGGTCATAGTTCATCCGCCGTGCCGATCGTACGGCAGTTCAACTAAATTACTCAACGGTCGCCCTTTCGATGACTGCTGTTCTTTGATTTGCTCGCTCTTCTTGCACGCTCCATTTGACAATGGCTTTTTGTCTCGCGCTGAATGAAACAATTTCGAAAAATTGTAAATAGACTTGATGACTTTATTTAATTTTTATTGCATTCAGCGAGCGCATTTCAAACGGCTTTTGTTCAGTTTCGAGTATTGTCCGGTAAGGATAGTTAAACAAAATCTTTAGATTGTGGTAGCTGCTCGAACGCCTGCAATTTTCAAGGGCTAAAAATGATGGGGCAAAAGGATATTTCATCTGATGGTTTTATTGTGAGGTTGTACACAATCTTCATAGTGGTGAACTGTAAAGGTAGACCTTAATAGCAAAATGTAACTATTGCTATTTAAAATTATTTTCAAGGTGTATAAATTGCACCGTAAAAGTGTATTCATAGTTTGTCCATATGGTTACTTTTAAGTAATTTATTTAAAAGTATTTTAACAGAATATTAAACATTTTAAAGCAGCATTAAAAATTAATACAAATTCAATATATTTTGGGAAATCAATCAATTGATCTCACCTCTTTTTATTGGATATAATATCACGATTGTAAGCTACAGGAAATAACGAAACAGAAGATGCCCGAATAAAAGCGCTACTTCCTGGGCTGTTGGAAAACTTATAAGTGTTCCGAACGCCGGTCGCACTTGACAATTAAAAACGCAAATTTTTTGCCATTGTCTTAATTTAAATAAATTAAATTTTATGACACATGCAGTTGCAAGTGCAGTTTGCGGCTTTAATTGGCTTCATGTCGGCCGACACGAGATGAGAACGATCCCCCCGTCTAAATAAGCAATCAAGTGGGGTTATGTGTGAGAATCCCCTGATCGGTCTCGGTTGATAGGCAAAACACCCACAAATGGCTATTTGCATGGTACCCCGCGGTACAAGAAAATACAATTAACATCGGGTTTAATGTGCATTTAATGAGAAATAAAAATGCTGTCCGTTCGGTTGCGTGCGAGATCTCTTTCTGTGCTCTTTTATCATTGTATGATTGTAGATTGCAGATTCTAGCCCGATTTTATGTCTTTGCATGGCCAGTGCCTATATGTGTGTACGCTATTCTGGCCAGTAAATGATATTTACTAATTAGTTATATGTATTATAATTTTCCGCTTACCCACTGACCATGGCCAAACGTTGCTTTCTTTCTGTGTCTCTGTTGATTATCGCAATCATAAAATGTATATTTGCTTGCTTTGATGATGTTTTCTATTAACGCGATCCGATGGGCCCCAGGGGATTGGCTTTTACATTGTTATTTAATAAGATTTTGATAGTTCTTGGCATAATGCACCGACTCGATCAGTAGCTGCACAGTGGTTAAAGATATACGGATATTGTATTATAAATATAAACTTATAAAATTTTAGATATATTTTAAAGTCTTTATAAATGTAAATAAATATTTTAAACTTAAAAGTGCACTTCAAAATTAAAACAAGGAAAATATTACAAATTCCATAAATAATTATAATACTTAATTATATACTTTTGCCAACCAACAATCATAAAATATTCATTTTACTCAGCATTATAATATTATGTTTACTTTCTTCACCTTTCGCTCCACTGTTCATGATGAAGAATTACCTCAAAGAGTCATGAAATCCCGGCTGCATTATTCTTCTGCAACCTGTAATAAAGTAGGTGTTGTGGCTACATGGTCCTCTTCTCCTCCAGCCGATATTAACATACCCAGCCAAGAGAGTCGAATGGGGAGTGGGTAGGTGGATCTTTCTTTGACGGATCCCGGTTCCCTGGGCAATCACAAGCCGGGCATCAGAGACATTCTATGGCCACGAGCTTTAATGAGTCCCGAGCCGTAAATTAAATTCAAAAATAATATGGACCGGGCTGGGTTGTGGGCACCTCCCCCTGTCCCGCCCACTCCGAGCGGTGCAATTGCATGATCGCATGCAAAGTGCCGGGAAGTTAACCATTTGCCCCGGAAAGGAAGGAAGGGGACGGCGCCACTTTTGCGCTTCGCAACCCACAGACACTTCGTTATAAAACAATTTAATTTCCAAAGGAACAAACAAAGAAAATACATTACACAAAACAAAAGCAAAAACACCAGACAAACTGAAACCGAATTGCGCAAAAAAGGCGAGCAAAATATTTACAAAACTAATTTTTAATTAATGACCAGCAGGAACGGGAAGTGGTTAACTTGCATGCTCGACCTTTTCATATAATTTACAAATTGGCTCCCTTTTGCATTGGTCGAATGCTAATAAGGCTTCTTTGTTTTTTTTTGTCGACGGCAAATTAAAGTTGCATAATTTGTATTGGAGAACACCTGCCCGCGGTTATTGAGTTCTGGCTTTTCGGCATTCGATTGTGGTCTGCACATGCATTCATTAAGTACACGCAAATGTAAGAATTCCAAGTTCTTTGTATGATTTTAAGGTCAATATTATTGAGTTAGCTATTGATTTGACTCGGGAGGGTTGGAATGGGCAATGCGGTTATGACTCACACTTTTAATTTACTGAAGCCAATGGGAATTTCATTTTTTTATTCACTTTAAGTAAAAGTGTATAGGGTAGTAAGTTTGTAACGCAGTTAAGGAGAAGTTTATATATTATTTATCCGGATCACTACGGCTCATTTTCAAAAATATATATTTTAAACTCACAGTCGGCCTAAAAAATGAAGAATCAATCGGATACAACTTGCAAATATTTAAGATATTTTCACATTTTCATTCAAGAAATCTTCAAGGGTGTTACTACTTGTGCTTGCCAAAGTTAGTTTTCGTTCTCCTTTTACCTAAAATTCTTTCAAAATATATAACCAATAAATTTACAAAAAGTAATATATATAAAAAAAAATATATACAATAAATATACTACCGATAAATTTTAAGCTTACGATTAGGGGAGTTTAGGGTAAGGTGACGAACGATTCGTTTTTTGAATGTAACTTTTCTAAAAATCAATATTTTTTAAAAGTGTAAAAGCAGAAAGTTTTTTACATCTACTGAGCACATTTTTGTAAAATTTGGATTCGAAATTCCAACGGAGCTGAGTCCTACAGCGTTTGGCGAGAACCATACTTTTTCTGCATTTTCAAAAAAAAGCATGTTCCCGTAAATTCGATATGGCCAATGTAAGTGACATGTAATTCAAACCCACATCGTTTTTACATGAAATACTCATCAAATTTACATTAATTAAGGTCATTTTGCCGAATTTTCTCTCTCGGAGACTCTCTCACTTCGAAAAAGAGAGCAATACGCCATATGGAGAGCAAAATAACGTGAGTTAAAACGAGAAAGACAGATTCGAAGTTCGAACTGACGTACTTCGAACATGATGTTTACATTTCGACCATATCAATTTTACACGGGTCCATATCAAGTCAAAATTGATCTTAAAAAATGTGAAATTGACCTACGTTTCTTATCGAATTTTTTTGTGTGTAAAGTGACGGACGATTTGTTTTTAAATTTAACTTCCCCAAAAATCAATATTTTTTAAAAGTGTAAAAGCAGAATCTTGCTGACATCTACTGAGCACATTTCTGTAAAATTAGGATTCGAAATTCCAACGGAGCTAAATCCTATAGCGTTTGGCGTGAACCATCCTTTTTGAACTTTCAAAAGTGCCAGATAAGGTGACGAACTGATAAATACACATTTTAACTCGATGCAGATGTATAAAACAATACGAAAAAGGTATGCTACTTAAGCAGTTAATGTCATCTGGTAATATTATATGTCTTCTTAACAAAATCAACGAGAAAAATCCAAATTCTTGAATAAATAAAGTTCGTTACCATACCCTACAAAAAGTTCGTCACGATACCCTACAAGGTAGACTTGGAGCATACACGGAGTCACTCTCAAACGGCGCAAATGAAAAAAACGCGAAGTACCAAAAACTGTTGATAAAGATCTCATTTATACGTGCATATACTTACCTGATTTTATTTTCCACTCATCTTCGATCTGGCACTACTGAAACACAAGTAAATTGAATAGCTTTTCTAGTTTGGACACCACATTTTTAGCGAAAATTACCTCACCAAGAAATTATGGGACTTCTTATTAATATTACTATAAATACATTGTCGACACGATAAGGGGAGTCGACTACATTTATTTGGAATTTTTGTTGTGACGTCATATATTTGATTCGACGAGTTCGTCAAATTACCCTACACTCCCCTACTTCTTAATGAAGAAGTTATTATATGTCTAGCTCTAACAAGTTGTTTAAATAGTTTAAAACCAAGGAGATCTGAATGGAGTTCCCGTAGCCTTCTGCATACATCGATCACTGAATATTCATTCATAATCATTTTTAAGCTCGTTTAATGACATTCCCCACCTACCCCCTAACAATTGCTAGTATTAGTATTGGCCTTCTTCGAACACAAATAAATTAAGCTGTATCTATACGCAGCAATGAAATAAAATGTCTAACTAAAAGTATGTGGCAGAGGCAAGTTCCACAATGCATATTCATGGGTTCCGTGCCTCGCCGGCCTCCCCCTTTTCCCATTTCCCGGGCTGGAAATGCCAACTGTGTGCTGAACTGATAAATTAAGCAATTCCAACTAAAATGCAATGCATTGCAAATTTTCCTCTTTATTTTTTTGTAGTCGCAGTTCCCGACTAGAAAGTTGGAGAGCGAAAAAAATAAAAGAAATATAAAGAGTCAGTTGAAATTTATGCCTCATTCAGGTTAGTTTTGATGTCTTTGATGCCACTGCATGACAAGAAGACAGTCCCGCAATAAGAGGGGCAGGTGTTAAGCTCGTCATATCGGGAATTTAAATGGAATAGAAGTGGAGTGGTTCCTAGACGACCCATCACCTTAAAGCAGCGGTAATTAAATGTGCTTTAATTTGTATAATTCAGTTGATTTAAGCATGTAGAACTTAGGCCGCAGACCTAGGTCCCGAATGAATATTCAAAATTTCTCGCAGCTTAGAAAGTTTCCTGGGAAATGCCAATTGGGGGTCTCCAACTCAGACTATGTTTTAGGTGCCCGCGAGGGGCCAAAAAGATTTATCGCAATCCATCTACAATGTTCGCTATACGCGCTAATGGGGTTTATGAGCTCCAATTTTCTTATATGCAAATTAACGCTCTTCAAGCCGTTTTCTTTCGGAAGGAAATGGCTGGGCTGAGCCGCTGAATTCCTGTGAAATCGTCGTCGCTTGTCTCGTAATTACCAGCAATTTTCCATGAATTTATTAAAATTAAGGGCAAGGCAGACAAAAGCCAGGCATAAGTGCCCAGGGCTAAAACATCTCGTACATCCCAACCCCATCCCACCCCGTTCAAGGCCCAACACCAAACACCAAAGACCAAAGCGCAACGCTACCCATTCCGTTTGATTCCATCTGACTACAAACAAACAGACCATAAATAGTATAAATTTCCACATGACACGCGATGATTATGCGCTTTCCATGCAAACAAGTGTCTGCGGAAGAGCGGCGGTACGAAAGTACCAGGGAGGTCGATGGGAGGGCATATGCATCTGCTTTCAACATCATTTGCGTATATGTCGAGCTTCTGCCCTGCTAATGAATACAGTGAGCTTTGGCAGGAGATCTACGTGCTTCTAACATATTAAAAATGTCAATATAACGTTTGAAATTTATAAAATTCCAGCGGACATTTCAGAAAACAATTTATGTTTAGTTTATATTTACTTAGATTTATTGCATACAGCATACGTAGATATGCTAAAACTAAATATAAAAGAAAAAGTTAAAAAAAAGAAATGAAATTCAACCTTATTTCTTATAAACAAAAAGTCGATATGATTAATGTTAAATTTATGATTTAAACATATCAACTTGAAATTATATTATATCAGTTAATTTATTTCAAAATGTTGTATTTTTTAAACATCTAATGAAAAAAAATTTAAACATAATCTTTATTCATATCAAAATGATATGAATGACTTGATCTTTACAAAATATCAAATTGACCAGCACATATCAATCTGATCTTTTGTCACATTTTTTTCTGTGTAGTACCTTGTTGCTTAGCTGATATAAATTATAAGTAATTAGGTTTTAAAAAATCCAATATAAATTTGATTACTTTTCTTAAATATTAAGAATGCCCCAAACTGATTATTTACCTTCTCGCCTAAGCCAATTTAGTAATTTTTTCTTAGACAAGCTTTATATCCCTTTATATATAGCGAGTGCCCCCTGTACTTTCGACTTGCCAACTCACAGAGATAGTTAACAATTTTTAATTGCTCAAAGCTGGAGCGACAATGACAGCAAACGGCGTTCCTCCAAATCGCAGTGAATTCATTTTGTTTTGTCGGCTTCCCATTGATAGCGTGGGTACTTGAAGTGACCCGGCTTCGCCCCCTGCCTGAAAGCCCCGTGGAACCTCGTTTCAGGCGGCTCATCTGCATGTTGATATCTTGGTCATGAGATCGAATCGGTCCAGTTGCCGTACTGCGGGTGTCTGGTTCTTATTAGCTCTGCACGCGCTTCCCTCCCGGTTGAATTCCATGAATTAATTTCAGTTTTGCATGTTGTTATTTATTAACATTTCAGATCGCCTTTTGCCCGTCTCAGACTTTTGCGATTCCTCGTGATGCCCTTTCATATGCGCCGCTGAGCTAATTTCAGAAACAAATTCCTTCCCTTGTGATTGATATCTTTGAGATACTTTCTGTATTTTGTGGGACAGAGAAATAAATACACACAGGGAAAGACCTGAAAGTTAGAAAATTTGTATTCTCTAAAAAAAGATTTTCGTAGTTGTTTTGTATGATAATTATTTTTATTTCATTGTGAGTTTTTCTTTTTGCCTTTTTGTAGTTACACATTTAAAAATTCTAGTGTTTTTCATGCTTTACAATTGTAAATGTTTTCTTGTTTCGTTTTCATAAATTCAATTAGTTTTTACACATAAATACGTTGGAATTAAATTAATGGTTTTGTGTTAGTTTACTTGCCCATAACATACAAAATACAGCTAAATTATGTTTATATTGTTTTTCTTTGTTTTTTTCTTTCTTTAAATTAAAATTAAAATCATTCAAATTGATTATCACAGTATTCACGCGAAAAATAAATATGCTTAAGAACTAATCTATTTTTTTGTTGTGGATAGTGTTTAACTTTATGGTTATTCGCTAGGAATTCATTATGTTGACTTTGAAAATTGTGCAGAGACTGTACTTAAATATTAGTAATACACAAACGTCACATAAACTCAAAGGAAACCGTATTTATTTGCTTGTCGTGGCAAACAATACGATTTTCTTATGATCAGAAAAATGTTGGTGATCAAGTGAACTTCGTGACCGAATGTGAACCAGTTCACTTGTGCAGCAATATTTTGAAATGACTCTTCAATAAAATTGCATTAAAATAAATACCATTAATAGTTAACATAAGCAAACCCCGTTTTGTGTAGGAGCCGATACCTATCCGAATTACAGAATTATGCTAGTATTTGATGTGTTTGCGACTTTGAACCTGCAAGAAGATAAGCAAAGAAGAGATAACGTTAGTAAAGTTAAAGTAATAGTTGTGAAATAAAAAGTTTTAAAAGTACTCAAAATATTAATTTAAATAAAATAAATAAATAATATATTAATATTTATGTAAGCAATAAAAATAATAACATCAAAAGTAAATTTTAAAATGTAAAAATAATTTTAACGAGTAATAAATTTAAATAATATTATCGACGAGAATTACACACCTGCTGTTGCTAAGCTTGCTTAGATTTCTCCCGCGCATTGCACTGTCTTTGTCCCTAAACGTGACCTCACTTTAGCCGTATTCCGATGCCTTAGTGCATCATGTAGGACGACTCATCGTCATCGGCGCCCGTGGGACTGTCCAGCGAGGGATTGATGCGCTTCTCCTTCTGCCGGCGGTTGCAGAACCACACGCGCACCACCTCCTTCTCCATTCCCAGGCGGTCGGCCAGCTGGGTGATCTCCTCGGAGGTGGGCTTCTGGTTGGCCAGGAAGGCCTTCTCCAGGGCGCCGCGAATGGTGGTCTCGATCGATGTGCGCTTCTTGCGGCGGCGACCAATGATCTCGGGTGTGCTGACGGTGGCCTGCAAGGCGGCAGGATCGAAGACTCCGCCGGTGGCCTGGATGGTGCGATCGGCGTCGTCCAGCCACTTCTGCAGCAACGGCTTCAGCTTGCACATGTTCTTGAAGCTCAGATTGAGGGCCTCGAAGCGCGAGATGGTGGTCTGCGAGAAGTCGTTGCCATACAGCTTGCCCATGGCCAGACCCACGTCGCCCTGGGTGAAGCCCAGCTTGATCCTGCGCTGCTTGAATGTCTTGGCGAACTGCTCCAGTTCCTCCAGGTCAGTGGTTTCCTCGGGGGAGGGTTCGCCCGCTGCCCGCGCTGCGGCGGCACTGGCCACCGTCTTGGGCTGAGGGGTGGTGGTGCCCGGGGTGGTGGTCATCTGGGTGCCACTGGTGGGCGTGCTGGGGGTCAGCATGCCACTCAGCTTCAGGCTGGCCGCCGAACTGGGCGGTGTGATCTGCAGTGGGTGGTGGTGCTGGTGACTGTGGTGGTGCAGCTGCTGGGGTGAACTGGCCGGACTGCGGATAGCAATGGGACTTCGTATCGAGTGGGGTGTCGAGCTGCGCGGCTGGTGCACCATCTTGTGGTTCAGCTGCAGTGGCTCATCCTGCTGATTCTGCTGCCTCTGCTGCTGTTTCTGCAGCGCCTGCAGTTGCTGGGTGGCCTGGCTCAAGGCCTGCAGTTGGCTCTGCATTAGAAACTGGGCAGCTGCCACCTGGGTGGTCAGTGCTGGATCGTCCTGCTGCAGCCCCAGGGATCCACTCCTCAGCAGCTCCATGTAGCTGTTGAACTGCTGAGTCAGAGCCACCTGACGTTGCTGGAGCAACTGCTGGAACTGGGCAAAGTCCTGCGGCGACAGGGAGCCCGTCAGCAGGGGATTGCTCATGCCCAGGCCAGCGGCCGCGAGGTGAGCCTGTGGCGAGGACATGCCCGGAATGGCCAGCATGGGGGAGAGGCCACCGCCCATCTGGGAGGCCATTGCGGCGGCTGCTGCTGCAGCTGCCGCTGCCATCGAGTTGGGTGTGGTGGCTCCACCAGCAGCCGAGGAGGGAGCCAGTACCGGCGAGATCATGGGCGGCGCCACTGGCGAGGGCACAGAAATCACCGGAACCGGCGAGGCATTGGCCGATTTAATCGAGTTCGCCGGCGACTGAGTGCTGTGACGACTATTGTCGCTGGTCAGGTTAAGGGCACCGCCATTGGCGTCCTCGTAGTCCTCCTCTTGCTTGAACTGGTGGTGGTGGTTCAGGTGGTTGTTCAGATGGTGGTGGTGAGCCGGGTGGGGCTGCAGTTGCGACATCAGCTGGCGTTTGGCCTGCTGGTGGGTCAAGGACAAGGCAGGACTCAATGGGGAGCGGCAGCGATCGCTCGAGGTGCCAACACTTGAGTTATTATCATCGCAATCGGAAGCTGTAAGGTAGGGAGAGGAATTTATCGGTTAGGAAAAATCAATATAATAATACCAAATGGTGGAAAAATAAAATATGAATGAAAGAGGCGTAACCAACTGACCGAATCCCATGGAAAACGTATTTTCCCATCCACTGATGCTATGCAAAAATGAGTCACCCAAGCCCCCTGACCGTTTTCCATTCGAATGTCCTTTTGCATAAATTTAGCATAGGCCACACGAGCGTTTTGTATAATTTTCGTTCAATTTCATAGTCCGCTGGCTTTCGGTTTCGAGTGAAAGCCTTTCTCGTGACCACCCACCCATCACCCATCGCAGTGGTTTTATTATGCGAAAACGTCTTCGGTTTTTTTTCACCCCCTTCGAGCCATTCGGTCCATAGTTTACATAGTTCCACCTTGACATCAAATGGAATTCTCATGTTTTCTTTTCATTTTGGCTGACGCTTTTAGCTGCTTTTAAGTGGCATTTTAGCATTTCAAATGCCTGGCCAACCGATTTGTATAAATTTGCTATTTGTATGCATTTTATTTGCTTAGCACGAGGGGAAGGATAGTGGGGGGAGGGTTTGGGCAAAGGCCAATTGATTTGCAATAATATTTAAATACAAGACGAGTTCATTTTTGAGCTAAGACTGCTTGGCTAGAAGAGCGGACTTCCTCCCTCGTAAATGGCAATCAAAGGAGTTTAAACCCTTTGAAGTGGGCCCTGGTCTGGGATCCCGAATCTCACATTCTCACATACCCATTCGAAATTCTCATTCCTATTCCCTTTCCCCTTACCATTCCCCCGCCCAATTTCCACATCCTGTCCACTGCAGGCAATTTTTGCATATGTTTGCCTGGGCTACTTTATGACTTGTGCTCGCCTCCTGATGCTCGATTCCCAGTCCCCGATCCCGATGGTTGGATGCTACGTGAATTTGATGACTTATTCGCCCAAGTGGGCGACCCACCGACCACCGACCACATGGTCATCCTTTTTACATATGCGCCCGAACCCTGGCCAGCAACGATTTTTTCCCTCCTCCTCGGACGGGCTACGTGCGTCCATTTGGTATTCAGATGATGTGCAAATTCGATTTGTATGTGTTGTGTGAATGGCTATCGACATGGGCGGAGTTGGATGCCTTTACGAAAGGGGTTCCAAAGGACCAAAGGTAATTGAAGTTTTTAACCTTTTTGGTAATTTTGATTAGAAATACTTAAAATATTTCATATTACAATTTTAAGGAATGTAAGTAAAGGATCCACCATTCAATTTCAGTTGCTGTATATTGTATGAAACCCCCTTTGAACACGCTCCTGTTCCATTTAGCCCAGCCAATAAAAAAAGAAGCCAAATGGTCAGTTTGACTGCACATTGAGATACCCCAAAAGCGCTCCCACATACGGCGGCTGGCATAACGGAATAATTTTTGCATAAAATATATGTAAATATATATATTTTCATGTTCGTGAAAGAAATCACAGCAACTGTGTCCAGTCCCACACACACAGAGCCCCATTCGACCAGACAGCCTCCCTCACACATATTCGAATTCAAATCAAGCGAAATGCTGTCAATAATGTGGTAAAAAAGGGGGCCAGAAAAGGTTGAGGTTGGTTTTTGTTCGGACCGTGACTAACGAAGTCCATGAAATTTGAAAAGTGTGAATTGCAAATTGAACGCAGCCTTCTTCGAGGAACGAGTTATGAATAATAATCGAAGGTTTTATGAATCTATCAAATATTTATAGTGCACCCACAGACCGCCGTGCACAAGGGATTTCCTCGCTCTACGGTTTAGGGAACAATTAGGGGGAATTGACAGACCCAATTGTCACCTCAGAAACTACTTAAGAAGCTGTTAAGTCGAAACACCCATTTAATAAGACATCAAAATCAACTTAAAGACGCCCCTCCCCTCTGCTCGGTTAAATCAGAGCCGAAAGGGCTGTGACAAAAGTTTTGACAGGCCATTGTGTGCGGGGATATCCTCCCTAGGAAAGAGCACACCAAGCAACCCTAAACCAAATCCCGATATATATACCCTATATAGCCAGGGCCAAGCGCGTGGCTGTCGAAGGCAAGGGTTGATATTTTGATATTCCCTCCGGTTTATTGTCTTTTTGTCGAACCGAAAACATGCGAGTGATTTAGTGAAACCGAGAATGCCCCCAAGCAGATGTTCCGAACCAGAAATATGTATACATATATGCACATATATCCCTGTGAAGTGGACAAATCTCGTAAATCGTTTTCGGACAACAGCTGATGCTCTAAAACGGGGAAGATACGAAAACACACTTACCATTCGATTGAAGTGGCGACGGCGAGCGCGACAGGCGACTGATATCTGGAAAGAGAGAAAAGGGAAAACACAAATTTTAGACTGGCTAAATGGAGACCACTTAAAGCTAAGAGCAAAATAACACACGTCGCGAGCATAAAATCGAAAATACAACATTTTCCTAGAAGCAAACGCCAAAGTTTACGATACACCCGAAATCGATATCGATATACATTCTAAGCGAGGACTGACCAAATGGCCGGTCCAGAGTCCAGACATCGACACCGTTGCCTATAAAAGGATATTTTTATGGACCTTCCTCGAGGGGCAGTCGAAATGGAGTTCAAGGAACACCTGGTCCGTGTGCGATTTGAATTTTCGAGTGGGGAACGGGAGCGGACAGCATTTGTGTTGAAATTGTGCTGGCTGCATTTTTATGTCTGCAGAAATTGAATTTCGTTTGGTCTCGCTGGCTAATTTACGAGTGCAGTTTGCTGACCTCTCTCAAAAGCATTAGAAACTGAGTGCTCTTATTTCTTGGGTGTAGTGTGACACTTGGGAATTAGTAAGTTTCAAGGTTACTCTATTAGCTGATTAAATTACTAAATATTGTTCTTTGAATTTGATTATCCATTTTTATTATAAAATAAACTTAAATATAATTCTTTTTAATAAATCGTTTATTTCTAATCCCAATAATAATGCTTTCTAAAATTTCTGAGTGCCTTTTTCTAGCAGTTCCTTATGATTTCGCTACCTAAGATCCTATTCCCAGTGAATCACTTTATCGGAAATGGATTTCTTCCCTTTTGCCACCACAATCTCTTCTCACTTCTGGCACACTTCTTTCGCCCCTTTTGGCCACGCCTTTGTCCCGCTAATTAAGCGGCACAACTGCTGCCAGTTCAAGTGTTGGATGCGGCATATGTGCGGATCCACAATACACATATACACATATATAGCATATCGGTTCGAGTTAGGTAAATGAAAATTTTACAAAAACCCGGCGTTAAAATGCCACATAAATTATGTAACTTGGAGGAGGGGGGACGGGAAATTCAACACCCTCGCGCGTGTCCAGCACGAGTGAAATGAGCAGCATTTGGAATCGTTTTTGAGAAGTTTACAGTTTTTGGCAGAGAAATTGCGAAAACCACGGGCGGCCACCCCCAAATAAGTAACATTTTAGAGAATCGCCCAGCGGGGGTGGCGGTTTATGATGATGATGGTGGTCAAAGGATCGAAGGGGGACAGAAGTCGGATACATTGGGCTGTGTGGCGCACACAATTAGTCAATGACCTCGGCAGTTGGCTGGCTGGGGGTGGCTAACACAACACACAGGCAGCCCAGCCAACCGACTATATATGCTATATGGTCATCACGTGCGCAGACTGAGACTGACTATCGATTGAGTCGTCGTCGTCGTTGGCGGCGGTGGCGGCGGCGGAAGCTGCGTGTCTTGAACTCTTGACCCCTCCATTTCGGTGGGTTGCTGTTGCTGGAACCCCCGAAAAGTAGCCGAAAAAAGAACATAAATAAATAAAATAAAAGAAAATATAATAGAGTGAAGGGAAAGCTAGCATAATGTGCGTGCTCTTTGGCCCTTTGTCTCTGCCTGTATATTCGTAGCAAAACAAACTAGCAAAATCGCAGAATCGCAAAGAGAGAAAGCTTCCAGGACGGCGAAATGAAAGCTTCATTAGAGGATTCGAGAGAGTGCGAAAACAATTAAGGATAGTCCTCTCTTGTTCTCAGGAGCAGCTTCCTTTGGAGTTTTCCAAATTACTTATAATTATATTGCATTAAAATGCCTGCCATATTTTCATTCATAATGCAACCAATTGTGGTCTTAGGATATTAAAATAAATACTAATTAAATATGCAACTAGCCTTGTAATCTTTGTTAAGATTCCAATTCATTTTTGAACCCTTTTAAAACCAGTTACATTTGTTCCACACTTAACCTGCATTACAAACGAATATTTACTGCATTTTCTAAGGATTTCCGCCTTGCCAATTGTAAATCTTAATCGATACTTCATTTATTTCCTTTGGGTTCCAAGAATTACCCATAAAAAGTTGAGCCAGCGGTCACACGCCCTCTTTCTTGATCGGTTTTTATAGCGGTGATAGGTGATAACGCGATATAGCAGAGCAACAACAAAAATAAAAATAAAAACTAAAAAGACTGCATGAGCTCATGGACAATGACTAAAAATAATGTTATTATTCAAGTTGGACATTGTCGTCAATTGCCCGCGCCGTAATCGGGCAAATATATATTAATTTAAAACTGATTGGCGAACCAGTATTTTCTGTGGGCTCCGATTAATTTATTAAAATCACCAAAATATGACGATACTTGTTTACTTTGAGAGGTGGACTTCTTGGAATCTTTGAGTATGGTGCAGGTGTGCAAAACGTTACTTCGATATTGGCTCTGGCGATAAGCGGTGGCGATAAGCAAATCGTAGTGTACAAGGTAAGTAAACGCCTATGGGAATATCATGAGACATATATTAGCTATCGTTAGTTCCTTAGATTAGAGCAGCCACTTGCGTCACGTGCTCGAAACGAGGCACAGAAGTACTCCTGCACGAAGTAAGTGGAAATTTGTATAACGTGAAAAAATCCCCCATTTTATCACCCTTCCGTCTATCTCATTAAAATGTTCCATAGTCACCTGCTTATCTGGCGACTTGTATGCGCCAGTTAAACACCGAGCTACTCACTTTCCGCTCTTCAGTTTTACATAATCAATCGTAACCCATTCCAGAGGTGTCCGTCTTGAGCCCGTACCACTTGGTACGCCTCAAGTATGGCTCATCGGAATTATTACGCATAAACCGTGGGCCACATTCGATTATATTTTCCTTTTACAATATTTGTCATCGAAATGCGCTTTTTTATTGCCCCGCATTTGCTGCGCTTCGAAAACGCTAATTGATAAGGTAACAAATTAAAAGTATTGTTTACAACGGCCGAGCGGTTCCATTGAGTGCCCATCGCCACGAGTGGTATCGGTACCCCTCACCCGAACCGTACCTATTTACATGGTCACATTTGTGGGCTGGTTGTGCAAGAAATGCGTCTTTAATAAATATTTTTATGGTCCTGCATTTGTAATACCCATTTGTTAGCTTGTAGTTCTGTGGCGCAGCCTGGCACCGGCGGGGTTTTTGAGACCCGTCCTTAAGTGGGTCGCTGGGAGTTAATATTTATGGCGGAGACACCTGTGCCGGTGTTTATTTTCAATCAGCAGATTGCAGTTTTCTTTGTTCTAGGTGTTGGGCATTGGGACTTGGGGTTTTCGTACATGCATAGCACCTGACTTAGTAGCCATGGTAATTTTCACGAGGTCTGGCTTAATTCAATGGTGAAAGGCAGACTTTGCACACGCGTTTGGGGAACTGACAATTGGGTGGTTATTAGTTGGGGTTTATAAGAAACACATACGGTTTTATTCGAAAAGTTTCTGATTATGGACATAATGAAATTAACTCATTTAAAACATGAGTAAACATTTCCATTTTTTCAATGTTCGTTTTTTTTTGGCTAATTTAATTCCAATATTTTATTATTTAGACTTAAAAACGTTCCATCTAATTTGCAGAGCTTTCATTATTTTTTGGAACAATGTAGGCTTTACGTAAATGCATATTTTTATAAAAAATCGTGGTAATAATATTTATTTTATTATAATGTTAGCCAAAGCGCTTTTTTAAACAAAATGGGTGGAAGACTTGTATAAAAATAGTGGTATTTCTTCAGTGTATTTAAGTTTAATGAATTTCTACAATTTCAAAATCAAAGTTGTTTTAGTTGTTGTTATTTAAAAATATTTATAAGTTGTTTAACTATACTAAAATTTTCATTAAAATGTTGTATTTTCTTTAGTTGTTTATAGGACGTTGACTTACATCGATTCTGCATTATGTGAACGGCGGCCTCGCGGGCGCTGGTCGGTGTGGATTTGAGCAAATCGCGCTTCAAGGAGTTGTTATTATCCTCGGGACTAGCGGTGTGCCAACGTAGCTCCGACATAACCATTTTCACAACTCAAAGGTGCAAATGCAAATGTTTATATGCGATATGTTCAATGTTCAATGAGCACTGTAAATTCACTATAGCACTGGATTTTGTTCTGATTGTTTGTTATTTTGTGTTTGATGTTGCTTATTTGTTTGTTGTATATTTTATCTGTTTTTTTGGAAGCGCCGCTTTCGTGTGGACGCGTTCGTGTCTCGTGTGAAACTGACAACAGAGAAGCGGTCGCAGCGGCAGGATAGCTCTGCGAACTAACGGATAATCGCTCTAGGCCTGAATGTTTGGGTTCCGTTCTGGTGATGATGATATGATGACGATGATGATGGTCTGTGCCTGCTCTCTCTCTCGCTCTCTCTGCGAGCGCTCTTTCTCTCCCTCTCTATCACCCTCTCTTTGCCGGCGTTTGGGATTTTGAGTTGAAAACTGGTGTGTTTGTTGCACCCCTAAAAAAGCGTTAAGGGTTGATTTGTCCTTTTCTGTCCAGACACACACGCACACTAATACGCGGGTAAAAAATCAACTGGGGAAATGGTGGCGTATACGTGATAAAAAACGCGATGTAGCGCTCCACACGTTTAACTGGTTCCACTTTTGCGCGTCGACTGCAGTTGAATTGGAACTTGAGGCAAAAGGCAGAATCGCAGGCAGCAGAGAGCGAGATGGAGAGAGCGAGCCCCAAAGCTCTCCATCGCTCGCTCTCTCTCCCTCTCTCTCTCGTTGGCATTAGAAATGCGTTCCACACACACACACAGTCAGAATCCAATTGGAGTGAAGAGGAGAAGTTCTTGCGCTCTCTCGAATGCGAGTGAATTGTAAACTAACACACATATTTTATGCGCTTTAAAATGTAATGCGAGAGTGTGTGAGTGGGGGGCTACCTCGTTTGTGGTTCGCTCGTGGGCTCCATTGTTGTACGTGTGTGTGTGTTCTTGTGAGATGCGTGCGCTTGTTTGAGGCGTGGCTTAAAATTTAAATTTGGCTTTCAAATGGCAATGGATTTTTTATACAGCCCCCCTCGCTCTTTGCAGCAGTATGTGTGTATGCATATTATTTTATGATTGGCGAGTCAAAAATGCTGCTTGGGTGTGTGTGTTTGCGAGCTATGTAAAAATATTTTAAAGCTGCGTCGACGTCGACGGCAGCAGAGTCCCCCACCCCTCCCCCATTCATCGAAAAGAAACGTACTTTATATTTGCAGCATTGTCGTCTTCTGATTTCGCTCTTTGTTCTGGCTCCCGTTTCCTCTCCGCTTTCGCAATTTTATTTGCCATTCATGTATGCACACATGTGCGGGGCCCCCCTACTCCCGAAAAAAGAAGACCACCACCTCTACCCGCCGACTTCCCCTCTGAAAGTTGGCATCTCCTTTTTTGAGCTTGCCACCCACTTGGTAGCATTTTCTTTCCCTTGGTTTTCTATGCTTTTGTTTCTCGCTCTTGGTAAAATTGTTTTTTTCTGCTTTTTTATTATTTGAATGATTTGTTTTGGTTTTATATTTACATATATAGTGAACAATATTTTATAATTGGGCCATTACCAAAGTAAATATAAAAGAAATCAGCATGTGAAACATATTGATTTACATGAAAAGTCATCAGGGTATTAAACGAAAACATTTTGAATTAACCCTTCATAAAAATATATATTTTTTTAAAATAGTTTGAGCCTTACTGAAATGCTATTGATTTAGAATTTTTAATTTTACAAATAAATACAAAATTTAATATAAATAATTTCTTTATAAAATATCTATAATAAATCAAATGCATTTTAAGCATGCATTGACCTGTAAAACATACACAGAGGTCAACTTCCATGAATTTCCTTTGCATGCATATTAAAAACCAAATGTTTTTTATATTCCTAAGAACTGTGAGGACAAACGAATTATAATGAAAAAGTCAAATTTTTAAGGCGACAGAAACAAAATCATTCCCATATAAAAAACTAGCCCAGCTACCTGAGCAACACACAATATACACATATATTTTTATGAGTAAGTCGCTTTGTTATTGAAAAAAATCATAAAAAACTGTTACAAAGTCATAAAAAGTCAAACATTACAAACAGGTAAGAAGAAAAAATGTGAAAGAGGGGCAGGTCAAGTCAGAGGAATCAGTGACTAGGTCCTGACAAGCGTTTAACGCGTCCATCAATGATAGCCCACCTAGGGTTCTGTTTGGTTTGGTTGAGTTTTCCTTCGGTCTGAAGGATTTCGCGCTCCTAGCCATTTTTTACGACGCGAGCTGGCTCGAGTTCCACGTAAATCATAAAAAACATTCGATACGTTTGGTATCTCAGGATACCGAGTCAGTTCGGCAGTCAGAAAGTCGATTTGTTGCCCTGCATCCTTGGGTCTACATGTTAATTAGCCCAAGAGGCATTGGTCCACTTCGACTACTGGTCATCCGCTCTCTCACGTTCGCAAAGATCTGTTAAAAAAGGATTTCTGGGATGCCCTACAGGGTAATGTAGACATTTTAGGCCCAGTAAAATTAGGAAAAATGTCTCCTATGTAGAAATAAATCTTTAAATAAAGCTTGTGTTACAATTTAATTGAAATATTTGATAAATTTTAATGATGTAAAAAAAAATTTTAAGTCTTTTTACAGTAAAATAAAAGTATTTTAGGTTTAATATTGATGACATTTTTCAAATTTTACCATATCCCGCTACAGTTCTAACTAATCCAGGGTATCAAATAGTTGATACATTTTATGTCATTTGCTGCTGTTGACTTGCTGACCGTTTGACTTTTTTATTTGCGTGAACTTAAACTGATGCTATGTGGCCTACTGTGCGTGTCCATAAAAAATATCAAAACTATTTGTCGGCTCGCCCTCTATCTCCCTCTGTTTTCCGGCATTCCGGCCATGCCCTACCCTTTTGCACTCACCTTACATTGCGAGGCGTCCTTGCGGCCCATCGTAAAAGAAAATTCGTTGCCGAGAATTACTTAAGTCAATGTAGGCAAAGATCATAAAAAAGGCAAAAAGTCCAGAAGAGTTGAACCTGGCAACCAACATTTTTATTGGGGCAGCCGGAAAATATTAAAAAGAAAATGGAAAGGGAATTTTCCGTACCCATTTGGAGGGTACTTGGTAAATTGTTTGAGAAAATAATGAAAAGTGAAATGTCTAATGAAGTCGTAAAGTCTTTTCGACCCGCAAACATGTTGGCATGTGTTTGTAAGTTAGTGAGATCTCCCTTTTTGGGGCTTGTTTTTGTGGGCTTACAGATTTTTAGATTTTAGTGCATTGATTAATGGGAAAAGGAAACTTATTTTGTAGTAAATAAAAAGTTTATATATTTTTTGATTCTGCGCAATTCAATGGATATAGAGCTCACATGTTAGAGACTAAGCCGCATTTGTTTCCTTAATTAAAATTGACTTTTACAACAATTTGTGCACACATTTTCAAAATTCATCTGCCTCTGAAGATTATATTTTTGCACCCTTTCACAGACTAAATATTTCAGTAGAAAAACTCACCCCCAGTTCAACCAGAGTGTATGCGTTAATTAAATTTGTCCCTCATTCTTATCAGCAGCTTAGCATCTCTTAAAGTCCGCTCACTATTTTTCTGGAAATTATAGGAAATTTGAACTCGAATAACTTGGGGATGGACCAAAGAGGGTAGCTCTTCTGAAAACGAGAAGGGAAAAGGAAAAGCTGCTGCAGCCTGTCCTTGGGCCAAAAATATTCATGGTCCTTTGCATTCCCCTAAGGTTTTTTACATATCTCCGATGGCAACTCCAATTCAGGCTTTGCCTTTGTTTTGGGTAACATGATGAAGCACCGAATCGTCGATGTCGAGGATGACATTCAATGACATTCCTTGATTCTTATTTATGTCCTTATAGAAAATTTCGGTTTTTTGGGAAGAAAAGAACAGAAATCAATTGCGTTGTCTGCCTACCTCGATTAGGAAATATTTCTTAAAAAACACACGATAGAGCGAGGCTAAACAATGAAATCGCAAAGAACATGCTACGGTACTCTGCTAGCATTTGACACCCCAAAATGTAAGGACACACATCGACAGGACCCTCAGGTAGTAAATACCGAGTCCTGAGATATGCATATGCAAGGCGTTTACCTACCCCAAACTGCAGTTTTTCCGCTTTTTTATGCAATTTTTAGCATGAAAATTTGAGTTTCCTTCTGTTTGCCGAGGGGTAGTTAGGGAACTTTCTCTACGTTTCATTTTTTCGGGAGTTTTATAGCGAGTTTCCTTAATTGCGTTCTTTATTTTCCTTGCTATTTTGAGTATACCTAGATCTTCGATTGTGGTTGTTAACGGTTTTTGATTTATTTTGCGCCTTTTCTAAAAAAAAACAGGAATCGAAAAACTCTCTTCGTAATTTATTTTTAGGATTTATTTTGCGGAAGTTTCCCACGAGTTTTAAGGTAAAAAACGGAAATCTTTTTGCATGCCTTCTGCTGTGATTTTGGCTGAGGGCCGTTGCCTAATGAACTATTGGTTTAGGGTAATTGGAAGGGAGAAACGAAAATATGAAGATGAGTATTAAAAATGGCGGCTTAAGTTTTTGATTGTAAGATAATGATGGATTTAAAAGAATTTGTGACCGATACTAACATAAAAAGATTTCTAGCTAGATAAAAGAAATATTTAAGTTTAAAAATATAAATAATTTAATGCTAAGTGTAAGAAGCATTAAGTACTAACAAAAAAAAATTTGTTCTAATATTGTTAATAATGTTAAGAAATATAATACTTCTCAATGAAGTATTTCATTTAATATTATGATGTGTACCTATAATTTTGTAATCATAGTCTGCTCTTTTCTTGAAAATCTTCTTAACTGTAATTTCCATCGCATCAGTTCCTTCTCTACTCACCATTTTGGTCCTGCAATTTCAGGCACTGCTCTAAATCTCGCACATCCTTGCTGGCATTGTTCAAGTGGCCATAGAGAGCAACTGCTGCTCCGGTCAGTTCCAGGACCTTATCCTTCTCCTCCTCCTGCTTCTCCTGCTCCTCCACTTTCAATTGCAGAGGCGACGAAGCATTGTTGTTGGCAATCTGAGGTGGATGCAGCCGTTCGGCTCCTTTATCCTTTGGCTGCTCAACATATTCATCACACGATTGCAACTTCAATTCGAGCGTTAGCTTCTTTTCACGCATCCTTGGCCCCTCGCCCACCCGTTCTGAGGTGGGCGACGTGGAGGGAGAGGGGCAGGACACCAGAGTCGAGGAGTCGGGGGAGGACGAGAGAAAGGAGCTGCTGTGATTTGCGCTGACATCGCGCATATTTGTGTCAACAGCAGTCAAAGTTCCATCTTTGTTCTCCTCGGGACTCGTTAGGACAGCTTCATTCAAAGCGCCGGCAGTTTGTTGGCTTGGCTCGAATTTAAAGTTGCCAACTGCAAAGGAAAATGAAGAAAAGAGATTTTCAATGATTTTACTTTAATAGGTTTAATGCTTACTTGAGTTGTAAAATAGTTAATAGTATAAGTCTTATATAGCTAAAGAATTTTATGAACGATACATTATAACTACTATAAGTACAATTATATAAAATTCTAATAACAACAACTTAAAAAAAATAATACAATAATTTATATTTATTTAAGTTTTAAAGGATTGCTTTACCTAAAAGTTTTGTCATTGCATTTAAACATGCACCATTTTGTGGGCCTATATATTCAAATCACTGCCAGAGAACCAATCACAAGCACAAATCGCTATCTCCGAAAGGGTTGACTTCGGGATTTACATAAGCCTATCGTTATGGAATCACAGCAACCCTTTTTTTACGACTCACCCCATTTGAATAAGCTTCTCTCTCTCTGGTGGGCCATAAAAAGGGGTTGATTTACATAAAAAACGGGCGGGCATACTTTTTGTGCCTTCATTTTAATATTTTCCCCTGGGGTGGATGGCTCAATACGCACACTCCTGGAAATAAGCTGATAACGTCATATTTTCCTCGCTTTTGCTATGGAGAAAAGCCAGGGGAGTTAGCCGGAGGGGGGACTCTTAAAAAAGCAACCAACCGGGCACATTTCATTGGCTGAAGAGCCTGCACTCGGTATGTGGGCCAAAAAAGAACGGGGAAATATGAAAAATATTTTCATGGCAAGGCGTTGAAATGTCTTCGGGTAACTGATGCTTGAAATAACGGCAGGACACCACCGTCATGTGTTCATTGAGTCCTGTTCCTGTTGCTGAATAATTTTTGTGTTCGGGAATGCCACTAAAAAATGAGTCACATGGATGGTTTTCAAGTGTGAAAGTTCTTGAGGGGGAATCAAATGAAAAGGGGAAATCCTAAATGCTCAGGAATGTGTGATATTTTAAATGAGGGAATATAATCTTAGGAAATATATTTTAGATAGGTAATATTGGTACGCTTTGTAAGCAGCAAGAATTGTTTCTTTTTGGGTCAGAATTCTTTGACTCTTTTAAAACCAGGGTTACCACAAAGATATATTTTAAATGACTAACGGAGCCTTTGTAGTAACGCTTTCTTTTTGCATTTTTAAGTACCCACTGTCATCTAGTTTTTATCGCAAAGTACTTAGGATCTGAGATATTTCAGGATTTCAATTTCTCGCTTCAGCAAACAAATCTCTGCCTGTTGCGCAACCTGAACATCTTAGGAAAAGGTAGACTTCTGAGGACAAGCCGCCAGGAATATAATAAGGATAACTGCAACTGCAAACGAATTGCTGCATTAAGCGAAAGACAACAAAGAGGCTGAAAATTATTAGATTTTTTACCGTTTGACAGCGCATTTCAATTGCACAATTACGAGGAAGCGGCAGCACCCAGAAAAGAATCCTCCTACGGTCATAAATTCCTGTCAGCCAGGGGTTCTAATTAAGGAGCTATCGATGCAGAGACCTGCCCGAGATCGATGTCCATCCATCTCTCTTCCTCTGCAGAATACCGAGTACCAGGTGTAACCGGGAATCAAAGGAGGTGTTGCTGGGGTCCAGAAGGATTCTATACCGCAATACAGGAGCAGTCGCCGTACCATCATCGTGGGAACTGCACATTGCGCAAAGGACAATGTATCGAGCTCACCTAACCAAGTGCAATTTGGCTTTTGTTCCAGGGCAACTACAACTACAGTTACGGCAACAACTACACCACACCCGCTGCGTATTTCGGCAGACAAAGTGTAACTGTAACACTGGCCAAGAGAATTGAAGAAGAACCCGGTTCCAGACAATAGGGAATCTGGAGAATCGGGAAATGATGATCACCAGCCCATTGTGATCACTTGGCTACGCACCAAAAATAAGCGAAACAAAACGGCGGCACAATGGGCAAAGTGATTATTGTTGCGACTTTTGCTCTTTTGTGTATGCGAAACGTGAATTTATTGCTTCTTTTGCGACTTCTCATATGGTGTCTTAAGGTATTATAATATACGTGGGATATTCGAAACAGCGCAACGGGAAACTTGCGTAAAATCAGTTTTGGGGGTTTTTAAGAAAAACTTTATAATAATAATAATAATATTTTATCAAAAGTGTTTAAAAACTTAGAAGTCACTTTTTAAAAGTATTCCAAATCTAAGAAGGTGTCTGCTTAGTATGTCATAAGTCGTTTTCATTGCTTGTAATTGTTCAAACTGAAATAGTCTTCAACTCGATAATTGCTAGCTCGCTTTTATTTCTGATAAGTTGAATAATATTTAAGTGCAGGAAAAATATCCGTAGTCTCATAATGATGGAGAGTATTTTGAAGAACATTGATGAGGTCATTGAGTCTAATCGCCGAAAACCGAATAGGACTCGTGGAGGAAGTCGTCCTTTTTGGGAAACCGAATCGATCGGAAATCCAGCACGAGGAAATAAATCCCGCGAAAGAAGTGGCGCTTTTCATAAGAACAAGTTTCCTCGAGGCAAAGCTATTGGTGGAGAAAATGGACCAACTCTTCTTCTTGTTTGCAATTTGGACTACGGCGTGGACGATATGGATATTATGGAGCTGTTCAATGGAGATGGACTGATGTTGAACGGGGCTGTGCACTATGATCGCTTTGGCAACTCACTGGGAACCGCCGTGCTGGCATTTAAGAATCGCTTTGATGCCATAGAGGTCATCGAAAAGTTCAACGGGGTGCGTTTGGACGGGCGCCGATTGAAAATACACCTGGTTCAGACCTCACCCGATGTCAGGCGTCGTCCTTTCAAGGCTCGCCCTATCAAGCGCCCATCCGAGCGTGCCTCTTTTAACTCTCATCCTTTCAAGCGTGGTCGCAGAGAATTTGATTCTACTCCGAGGGTCAGCTTCGTAATGAACTCTATCAACTCGGAGGAGCCTAGCGAAGGATCCATGATGGGGAATTGGATGACGTACTCTACTGTTGACTAAAAGTCACTAATATTTGTGTACCTAATATTGAAATAAAAAGGTTAAAAATGAAACAAAGAATTTATATACTGCACTTTGTAAACATTTAAAGATTACACATAAATAAATAATATCAATATTAAATATCTCAAATGTGCAAAAGATATTTTATATATCTTCACTTAAATGTAAAATATGCTTAAAAATATTATATACATTATATATAATAAAATATATGTATTCCTCTACACTCATTTTAGCTAAATTTACATACATATATTTTCGTTTTTATTTATGAACTCTGTTTTGTCATACATATGATTTGAGTTTCTGTTTTCTCTTCTTGATCCCGCCCAATGCATGTACATATTTTTGAGCCATGCATAAAATACACTGGCAGCAAATCTTCGGAGCTTGGCGCTCATTTAAATGACGGTGCGCTCTGTTTAATGCGCTTTTGGCACGCAACTCGGCATTTTTTTGCATACACTGAGCACAATTAGCGCTTATAATTTTCAGTGCGTTTCGTCCCTCCTCCCCTCTCGCCGTTGCTTTTGACGCCCCCGCTTTTTACACGCCTTTCTACACTTCGCTGCTTGTTTGCATAAATTTCGTGCCAGGCACTTGGGCCCCTCTCGACCCGTCTCTTTCCCTTCCGCACTTTGCATGTGCAACCGCCGAGACGCCCCTCTTGCCTCTCGTTCCCCCACCCGGTCTTCTGCGTTTTTGTGCTTTGTAATTGCAGTTATTTGGCCCAAGTCGCGCATTATAAAAGCAAACATCATCGGGCCGCAAAAAGCTGCTCTTAAATTGCGTAAATTCATACTAAACACATATATTTAATTTAATTTTTATTTCTATTGCTTTTAAATTTTGATATAGCAGCGCTGCAAATGAAGTGAAAATGTGTGGCAAGACAATAATTATAGAGGCTTTTCAATTGCTGTCTGTGGAAATTATAGGTTTAAGGTAAATTGAAATTGGTAAGTAAATAATTAATTTCTGTTTAATTGAAAATTAATGTTTTCGCATAAATTAAATCAAACAAATCCACCTCTTAACCAAGTAAAAAACTTGTGACGATCGCACCTTAAACATACAAAGCTTTTGATATCAACTTCTGTGACGATCCATTAAATAAATACACTTTATATAATAATACTATCACTATCAAATATACGATACTTAGCTAAAGCAAGCAGTCGCACGCAGAGCAAACCAAGCATTCCTTATTATTATTATTATTATTATTTGCTTTTAACTTTTTACTGAGTGGTCCGACTAAAAACATTTTTTCTAAGCTTTGGTAGGTATTACTAAAGCCAACAAAACTACATTTACACTTTTACAAAATCTGTTAAGATGTGGGCGCCACGATGTTTTTGGGGTCCTTTAAGGCAACTTGCGGTGTATCACTCGAGGTGATCGGACTATTGTAGTAGACTTTCAATTTTGAGGTTATATATAAGATAAGATTTAAAAAATATTTGCAAAAAAAATTTTCCTCGTGCCCATTACAAAATGTTTAATACAAAATATTGCATTTTCTGCAACATTACCTAATATGAAAGTACTCGAAAATCCTTCCATTCCCACGCTACCAAAAAACCCGCAATATTTCCACATTTTTATAATGGGTTTTCCTGTTAGATTACCCATTTTTTCAC
Organism: Drosophila mimetica; assembly: GCA_037075245.1. Classification (NCBI taxonomy): domain Eukaryota; kingdom Metazoa; phylum Arthropoda; class Insecta; order Diptera; family Drosophilidae; genus Drosophila; species Drosophila mimetica. The sequence goes on along the minus strand of JBAMCH010000007.1, from coordinate 26,209,878 downwards.
AATTTAAAATCTGTGTTTCCCAAGAAAACACTCGACTTGATGCTGGTGGTAATAAAATCGCTTTTAATTCAGTTTCTGAAAAGTACGTTACGAAATGGTGCAAAAATGGTAGAAAAAATGTAAAAGGTTAAATGTCACTTAAGAGGATTCGATTTTCATTTTTTTCGCACCCTGAGATTTTTTCAGGCAATTACTTTCCTTTTTTGCACATTTTTTACCAAAATTTTGAGCGCGCAATGTAAAGGGAATTTTAATGGCAGCTGCTCATGTCGCAATAAAGGGGTGGAAAAGGGGCGACCATTAAATGTGGGCATGGCTCTGAAATACGAAAAAAATCACAAACTATATGTACATGCATTTTCAACCCTATTTTGCATGAACATGAATGATAAGCAAAAAACAAAGTTTAAAAACTCCCGAGGGCCAATAAAAAATTGTTTGAAATTATAAAAGGAGGATGGGGTACGCCTGCTATATATCGTAGAGATATCATTGTGACCATCATGAAAAGAATAAAAATCGAACGCAGCGCGTGCGGGAAAAAGGATGCGCCTTTCGCTCGAGTCCTTAAACCAAGCGTGCTGCGCATGCGCGCCTTGTTTGTTATTGTCCCTGTTGTGTAACCCAATCCCCGGATCCCCGTAAGGGTTAGAGGACGAGAGCCCCGCTTTAAAACTGTTCCGAGTGAGTCGCTGATGATTTTTTGAAAACAGAACAGAGAATGTTTTGTCGTCGTCGCTAAATGTGGCGGAACTTGCAGCTTCCAATGGCAAGGCATCGCATTTATCATCATTAAAGGCGGCTCGGCACACGCATATCGAGGTCGATCGGATATCCCTGTCCCGAGATCCTTTCACTTTTGTGCCAAAGGCTTGTGGCCACTGCGGGTCGCAGCTGCTCTCGCTCTATTTGTTTGTAAATTGAATTTGACATGCAAACATTTTCACATTTTCCCCCTTTTTTCGGTTGGGGGTGTCCCATGTCCTGCGAAAGGATTTCGCTTTCACTTGGTTCTCGATTCAAATTCGAGCTGTCGTCTCTTGTGACTTCCCTGTAACACGATACACGAAATGAAAGTAATTTGCGACAAATTTCCACATTTTCAATTTCCATTGGCACACACACACCACAAAAGTGAAAGCCATGCAAATGCCTCAACAGATGTTTTTTGATTCAGACTTGGAAAATGGTTTTCGTCTGGCTATGCTGCAAACACCGACGAAAATTTGTTAGCTAAAAATGTTAACAAGCGAAATTAATGAGCCCTGCAACATGAGCAAGAAAATATTGCTTACGTTTCCATTTTCCTGCAATTCTTCTTTTTCAGAGTAAAAACTTATTAGTTTAGAGGTTTAGTCGAGATATGTGTTAAGTGAATAATTATGGGGTACAGGCATGGGGAGTGGCTGTGACTCGAACGAATGGAAGTTTTAATAAAAATCGGTTGCAATAGAAAATATTTATAAATTCAATTAGCAAAACCTCCTTGAAATGTTGGCTTATAAAAATCAGCAGGCGCTATCTTTCCCCAATACATATTCTTGATTTAATCTGCATATACGAGAACATATTCATCCGCTCATTCATTCATTTATTTATATGGATTTTATCAACCTGTCTGCATGAAATTGCACTTTCCTGCTCAATAATAATAATCCCTAGAATAATAGCCTTGAAAGATGTCCCATTTGGGAACCCGCACAAACACTTTCCCATGCAAATTCGTCTTAAGGTGATTTTGCATAAGATTGAGCTGAAAAACAACCCTAAGGAGTCTGGGAACATTTTCTGGGTCCCAACGGATGAGGCAATCCCACCTGCGTGGGCAAGGAGAATTGCAAAAGCAGGTAGTCAGGATGCAAGGACAACTTTCACTGGATTGCCTTCCACTTGAAGAGCCATTGCTCTAAGGAATACGGGGACCGAAAGGATCCGAAACTCATTTCGCATTATCCTATTGATGAGCACTCATTATTATTTATTATTTCTCCTCTTTGAATATGCAGCAAGGTGAGTTCTGGGACGTGGGAATGTAAACAAGTCGCCTGTCTTGGGGGAGTTTTCTTTGATTTTGTGTTATTTTTTTGCAAAGGATTTACCCCAGAACTTGCTGTGCCTTCCACAAATTAAACGAAATTTAATTGTATTTCGAACCAAATAAAAACCCAGAAGGGGAATTGCCGCCACACTTCCTTCAAGATGATTCCCATCTTTTGATGTTCTTGGTTCCCATTTTTTTCAACCCGAACGGATATTGAGCCAATGATTTTATTCGATTGTCTGGGGCAGTCGGTCAATGCTGCAACTGGGAAATGGAAAACACGGAAGTGCACAAGTACATAAATCAAATGATGCCCAATTGTCGAGGATGAAGGGGAAACGCAGGTGTCCTGGCAGCCTTACAAATGCTTAATATATTGGGTTCGGAAATCTGCAAAATGGTCGTCAAAAATTGTCGATATAAATTAAGTTACCCTTAAATAAGTAGTTTTTGTTTCTATTGATATTGTTAGGTCGCCATTTTTTAAGTGCATCTCGAAACTTGCCTGAAAGACTTTAGTCCAGGCTCTTGAAGCATTCAACTATCTGAAACGCAGCTGGCTGTCTTTGCACTCGTAATATGCACAAACATTTTGCCCCACATTAGTCATGGTAATTGCCAGCAATAATTGCAATAACAATTAGTACAATTATTGCAATTTACTTGGATCTCGCATAAGTGTGTGTGCTTTTGCGTATATGAGTCTCTGTAGTTTTCAATTTGCAAAAACCATTATTATTTGCACACTTTTTAAAGTCGAAATAAACGCGGCGAAATATTTGAATTTCATTACAATCCCCTCTCACGCTGTGCCATCTAAATAAATTTCAAGTATTTCCATTTCGCTTTGTTAGTTGCCTGAGTTTTCGCACTTTTTTCCCCACACAACACGCAATATTTTCTGCCCTCTTCCTTTGCCACAAATTTCCATATCTTTATGCAAAAGAAAAGTAAAAGAAACTCGTTGCACTTCATAAATTTTTTAACTGGCTGTGGCAGCAGAACCCCCTAATTAGCTTTACAGTTTTACTGGGGATGCGTGCCACAGTCAAACCGTCTAAAAAAAAACAAAGAGACTAAAAAACAATGCGAAAAATCATTGAAAAATGCTTTCAACTTTGCCGCTGCTGAAATGTGGCAGCCAAAGATCAAAGTCAAGGATCAGAAATCTCGACTCTGTTCTTGTCTTGTTATGATGATTTCTTCGGCTGTCTTTTCATCGTCTCAGTTAGCCAATCCATCCGTCCATCCATCCAATCCATTCATAATAATGCGAAAATCGGCCACAAAAGTTGAGAAAATCAAAAGCGGCTGCGAGAACCAAGAGGGGAAGGGGAAAAAAATTTGCTCAGCTTGAAACAAAAGCCGCTGAACAAGTCCGTTTTGATGCCCCTGCACCACTTGGGTATCTTCTGACACCGTTAAACGAGCTGCAGAAAAAAATATTTTAGTTGACATTCATCTTGGACTCAGACACACAGTTCGAGTTCCACAGCAAATCTCTGCCTGTCTCGTAGTTCGATTTAAGAACAAATTGACATTGAAATTGTTAAAAAATATAAAATTGCTTCCCGAGTGAAAGGTAAAGCGGCAAGATCTTCATGGCTGTTAATATAATCATGATTTTATTTATAAAAAATTATGTATACATATTTTTAAAAATATAGGTATGCATATAATATTTATAACAAGAAAGGAAGCTAAGCAGTGTACGTATTATATTGACATTAATTGAACCATCCTTACTATGGGAGCTATATAATATAGTCGCCCGATTTATGTTAAATTTTATTCGAAATTCTGAAATAACAAAATAAAGTTATATTCCAGAGTAGAAGAGAATACAATAAAAATTAACAAAGCTATAATTTTGTTTCTATTAATTTTCCTTTAGTTTTCCGATCATTCTATGGGAGCTATATGATATAGTCGTCCGATTTTTATAAAGTTTAATTTGAAATTTAGGACATGCGAAAAAATGATATTCCCAAGTTCAATAGGTAATACGTCAAAAAACACTAAAGAGATATTTAAAAAAAAAATTTTTTCGATTATTCCTATGGGAGCTATAAGATATAGTTGTCCGATCCGGCCGGTTCCGACTTATATACTACCTGCAATAGAAAAACGACTTTTGGTGAAGTTTTATCTCGATGGCTTTAAAACTGAGAAACTAGTTTGCGTAGAACAGGACAGACGAACATGGCTAGATCGACTCGTCTTGTCATGCTGATCAAGAATATATATACTTTATGGGGTCGGAAACGTCTCCTTCACTGCGTTGCAAACTTCTGACTAAAATCATTATACCCTCTGTTAGGGTAAAAAAATGAACGAAGATCCGACAAAATATTTTATATATTTCTGGATATTTGAAACCATTATAATATTCATTTATAATATTTAAGCTCTTTAACTTGTACGGTAAATTATTATACCCAATTTTGTTCTTGGGAATATAATTTTTTTAACTGTCCCGAATTTCGAATTAAATTTGAGAATAATCGGACGACTATTTCATATAGCTGCCATAGGAACGATAGGAAAACTATAGAGAAATTAATAGGAGCAAAATTATAGCTTTGTTAATTTTTATTGTATTCTCTTCTACTCTGGAATATAACTTTATTTTAATTTTTCAGAATTTCGAAATAAATTGTACATAAATCGGACGACTATATTATATAGCTGCCATAGGAATGATCAATCAATTATTGTCAAAATAATACAAAAATTGCTATAATTTGGTTTGTTCCAAGTCTAAATTCTGATTTTTGTAGTTTGTAATTAAATAGGAATTAACTGCAAGGGTATATAGACTTCGGCTGGCCGAAGTTAGCTTCCTATCTTGTTTTTAAATGCTTTTTTAAATTTTATAAGCTTAAATTTCGTAAAATGGTTTATTTTTTGGAAGCTTTCGCTTATGTTATACACATGACTATTAACACGATTTAATTACCACCCAGAAGCTAAGGATAATTTCCCGCACAGACTAGCAATTAATACGGGTTTAGACTACAGTTATCCCGGATAATGTAAGCTTATGAATGAAAAATACTTTTAAATGGTAACTACAATCAAAACACGAAATGTACGCAAATAAGCCAAAGTTGTTATTTTTCAATTGAATGAACAGCGGCAACAACGATTGCATTTTCGTTGTAAAACGCACGCATATTCGCAGTCAGAGTTAAATTACCAACGACTTGATGGGGGTGGGGAGGGGGTTGGGTAATTAGCATGCATTGCGATTAACATATAATTAATTGTAGGTAGAATACAAAAAAATACTGCAGCAACGGCAACAAATTATATTTCCCTGCAAATTGCTACAAAAACAAGAGAGCTTGCAGCCACAACTACAACAAATAATTATCAGCGACGGCATCTAAGCGGCGATCGCATGCAAAATACATTCCCTGGGTGCAAAATATCGCAGAGAACACGAAAAGAGCGCCAAAGGTAAGCTGGGATAGTCGGCAGATTAAATACTCTTAATGGTGAACAAAATTGTTAAGTCTATAGTAATTCACTTTTTAATACTACAGGGTCTTACAATTAAATTTACTTCTTAATTATAGCTTTGTTAATTTTATATTAGTTACACTGATAAAAAGTAGAACAACAAAAATAAATATTAGTTAAATATTTAAATTAAATAAAAAATGTAATATTTAATTGAATTATTAATTTAACGAATGAAAACATTTCAGTCAAGGTAGAAAATATTATTTTCCTTCATTAAAAAAACGATTTTCCTATTAAAATCAAAGTGTTAAATGTCATTTTTTTAAATTAAATTTAATAAAAATAAAAAATTAAGATAAAAACAAAGCGAAAAATATTTGGATTGAATATAATATATAATATATATTTATTACATTTTTTATCAGAGTAACTTGTAATACATTTTTTGGTTTTCCCTTAAAATACATAAACTTAACAGTTAAATTTTTTCTTGATTCAACATTTATGAATCTTAAATTATAGTAAAGTAAAATAATATTAAATCAACTTATTAGACTTTAATTGTGCATTTTGAACCAAACATACAGCATACCCGTCCATAAAAACAGGGTATTTCAGATAGCAACAGGTGCAGTGCATTGCGCACTAATTAGTTGCACAACAGACCGAAAAAACAACAAAAGATACGCAAATATTTGTTGCTGTTTCTGCTGCTTTCATAACTGAGCTAAACTGAACTGAGTTTTTGTAATTGAGACTTGGACTTGGAAAAGCAGCGATGTCGATGGAGCATTTGTCTGCAGGCCCATAACAGTATGTCTCGGCAAAAGTTCAATTAACGCATATTCATAGAGAAATACTGCCAGATAAAGAGCGTTATGGGGGCGGGGGACTGAGGGAGACAAACCACTTAAGTGATCAAACAGGCCAGAACGTCTGCGAATCGAAAGACTGAGGCAACGAACCTCCGCTGGCATCTCAGCAGTTCTGTACATGGGTGGGGAATTAGGGAGGGGATCGGGGAGAGATCGTAGCTAAAGCGAGCAATTGCTTTCCAGCACTGTGGCATATGCAAATTTCACTATAAATCAGCTGAAATCTATCGATTCAATGCCATATTTCTCTCTCTCCAGCTGTGCTCGCGAAATGGAGTTCTCAACAGCAATCGGGCCAAAAGCGTTCAATTAGCTGACCCCGGGGGGTGCCACCAGCCACCAGTTGGGGCAGGGAGAAATGCACTGGGAATATTTTTGCTATTAAAATATTAGTTTCAAATCATGCACAAGAAGGCTTTTGATTTATTCTCAGTGCATTTCTATTTCGTGATTATTTCGTTTTCCATTTTTTGTCATTCTATATTGGCCAGGAACTTGCATTTATAATTTTTATGGCATCTTAAAGGGGCACCCCTTCATACGCCTTCGTCTAGGGGCCGCACTTCACCGGGGGTAATTAGCAAATGTTTAATTATAGTTCACAATTCGCTAGTTGCTCCTTCTTTTCAGCCTCGGCTCTGGGTTCTTTGGCTCAACTAATTGCTCTTGGTGACTTGACTTGACTTGCTGAGCAACTGAATGAGTTGTTGTTGCCGCTGTCGGAGGAACTGACACAATTGCCTGTCAATTGTAATTAGTTTTGCTTTTTGAACATTGCATGAAGGTGGACAAGAAGAGGTGAAGACTGAAGTCAAGTGCAGTTATCCAGAAGTTGGTCTTTGGGTGTGAGCTTTTCCAATGAAAACATTGTCTAACAGGCGATTTTCAAGTTGCGGAAAGAATGTGTTCTGATTTTGACTAAAACTTTGTGAAGCCATCTAGCGTTGAGTAGATAAACTAAACATAGGAGTGAGTTCTTTCCCAATTGGACAGCAGGATTTATAAATATTTTCAATGCATTTCCGATAAGAATCGTATTGGGGTAGATACCTTTTTCTAGCAAATTGTCAAAAAGTATTTATAAATACGAGAAAAATTATTACTTTTTTTTGTTTACTAATATATAAATCAATTTAATAATCTCAACTTGACCCAGAACAATCATCTAAATATAAATGAGCCCCAAAAGACCCACCACAATAAATTAATAGAATTAAATTTTGTTGTTTATTATTTACCGTTTCCCAGAGAGCAAACACCTTAAGAAAGTTTTTTTATCCGACAGCCAAAACAACCGATTCTTCTATTCAGTTTATTTTTAACCTGCTTGACTTCTTTACGGAGCTTGTCTGCCGCTTGTCTACGGTTGCAATTGAGGTGCAAAAAATAAAAAGGCGAAACAGTTAATAACTTTTTATAGCCACAACAAAAGCGAGTGCCGTGAATTGGACAAGTTTTGCGCGGCGACCAGGCCACAATGATTCACCAGCCAAGTCAACAAAATCCACAATGAAGCGATCTCGTGACAGACAATTGCCGACAGTTGCAGCGACACCTAGCGGCAGCTGCCAAAGTGTTAAATAACAATTACTACTTTATGAAGTTGTTTTTGTCATTGGTAAATGTTTATGATTGCCAGTTCAGAGATCGCACAAGGAGCCAAACGGCGAAGGAAGCTAATTAGTCGAACCGACTGCGGCGGGGGCAAAATACGAGTATAGAAAATTAGTATATATATCGAAAAGGGAACCAACGCAAGGGTTTACCAAAACTAATTTCAGATATGCATCGGCCGATGTTGCTGCCACGGCTGCTGCAGCACGCCCTCCATTGTGGCCAAGAGGTCGCTTCTGTTGGGCGATCCCGGCCGAAGCCGAAAGAGCAGAATAGCCACAGCCTGAACCTGCCCGGCTCTTTCGGCTTGAATTAAAACCAATCACAGCAACATGCAAAAAGAATCTGCAGCAACATGTTGCTCGTGTGCATGTACATACAGCTGGGGTCAACCCGATAGCACTGATGGCCTAAAAGGTTCTTGTAACTTATTTGAAATGGGTGCAAGAAGGTTTAAATTTTAAAATACAAATTACACTTACAACATATATATTTTGAAATCACCAAAGGTTTAAAGTATTCCCACATGTTGTATTGGCTTATTGATTTGAAAATCTTTTGCAATCATGTAAAATGCCACTTTAGTAAATTAATCCGACAAATACCTAGATTATAATAATAAACATGTCGGCTAAAAGCCTAAAACTTTATCAAAATGCGAGTTTTAACATATTTACTTAGCACCTTAACTCAAAATTCTAGCTTCACTAATAACGGAATTCCAAAAGACGAACAGGGTTCTTAATTTGTCTGATACTTTTGATACCCCTGGATTGCTATCATGCTGCCGGCACCTGTTCATATATAGAGAGAGGATCTCTTTTGGCTCAGCGTAAAAGTTATATACAAAAGTAATATTCGTCATAATCATAATGATAGGCTTTCAGAGCTGCAGCAGCAGCAGCCGCCATGCCAGTTGATTATGATGATGACTCGCGTCCTTCTTTCGCAGGCACAGCAGCAACAACTCACAAAGTAGCCGCATGCGGAGGGGGGTTGGGGGGCTTAGCAGAGGAGGGGGCCAAGAGGCTGGGGGAGGCACTGCGGCAATTCCAAGTCGTCAGTCTTACGTACGACGTCCGCACGATCCATGCAAATTAAATGAAACGTACGAAAGGCGCAAGCAGCAAAAAAGTTCCCATGACTTTGGCAATGGATGATCGGTTCAGGTTCGGTCTGAGGAATGGGGTGTGGGGTGTGGGGAGGGGAGTGGAAAGGGTATGGGGGGTAGTGGCTGTGACTGTGGCAACTTGCAGCTCGGGCTGCAGTCGGGCACAGGTCCAACCTGCGGTCTCGTTGTACATTGTACGCTCCTTTAGCTGCGCCTCATTTTCCCATTCATCCCATTCAATTCACTTGCGTTGTTGCTGGGCACAAAAAAAAAAAGGTATAAAATAAAAAATTACGCTTCTTAAATATCTTCCGCTTGTGTATCAGAAAATATATTTTGTATAAAACCACGGTGCTTGTTATTTATTGTGTATCTTATTTGATATATATTTGTAAACACGTACTCAACATAGAAAAAGTGTAAAAGTTTAGAGTTTACTAGTATGACAACGAAAGTAATTGAATTTATAAATTTGAAGTTGTGGCTCTTATTATTTCCTCTTCAAATTTGTTGTTTACAATTAAGAGCGAACCATGAATTCATTAACTGAAAGATCATTTTGCTAGTTTCAATATATTCAATCTATTTTCTGTGTAATATTCCATAATCCATATGGGTGGTTTATTTTTGTGTGTTTTATAATGGCGGTCTGCCGCTAAATTAATAAAAAAAATTTATATTTATGTAGTGACTGTATGGCATACAAGCAATTTTGCAATTATACACTTATTCCAAAATTTGATTGAATAAAGTAACTTTACTAAATTAATAAACAGTTAAGAAAAGGTTCAAAAATTCAGGGGAAATTAAAACTGACTTATATTCCTAATCACCCAAATCTAAATCTATTGGCTATAATTGTGAACTTTTGTCACCGATTTCTTGGTATCGATTTTTTAAATTGATTAATTTAGTAGTTTTCTCAGAAAATTTCAAGTGCTTGCGACAATTTAGTCTAGCACTTTGGGTGATAAGGTTTTTGGAATTAATGATTCACTGAAATAAATGTTTCATATTAATACAAAATTCAATTTTTGTCCGCACCTAAACCCATTGATAAGTTTTTTAGACAGTTGAAAAGCAGCTGAACTGGCGCTCACCTTCTATACAAAGTGTGGTCAAAACACTTAACCGAAAAGAAACCGAAAGCACCGCCGAGGACGACTGACCTGAACGTCAACATGAAAATGTGTTGAAAAGTAATAAAAATGTTGGCACAATTTTATAACCGCAAGAGCGTCAGATGAGCACAACTTTTGCACCAGGACAGAGACTGGCGTTTAACTGAGGCTCATAAAAGTCGGCGTCATGGGGAGAGTGGATAGTATAGAGTGGCGCGAAGGCTGGGCACTGAAGACTCCTCTTCGGCGCCTGCTAAAGACTGCATATATTTGACTTTAGTATCAGACTCTGAAGGTCAGTCATCAGGGAGTGAGAGCGATTTGAAAAGAGTTTGCCGACAAGGGAGTGTTTGGCTTCCTGAATGAGATTTCCTGAATTATGAATTCAAAATTAATACCGGGAACTGTCTAAGCAATCGCTACCGAAGACCCAGCTCCTTGTGGCGACCATTAATCTTCTCCGTAGCTGGCAAATTGTTTTGTGTTTCGCTCTACAACTCAGGTAGGTCCTGTCTTTGGCTTCGAATATTTGGGTTCCCGGTCTTCTTGGCCATGTTCGAAACTCAATTTGCCAGCTAACTGTAAAAGAGGTTGCCGTCTAACGCCTCCCGGCCGAAAGGAACTTTGTTAATTGTGTTCCCAGGAAACTCTGTCCAGGCCACAAAGCTAATTTGCCTACGAAATGTAGTCGGGATCTTTGGGCGAAGTCAATTAATTTTGCCACAGGAAAGGACAGTGGTTGCGGGGTATAAAAAATCAAGTTTATTTTCAAGAAGTTTTCGGACATTAATTTTGAAAAAAAAAAAATATTTACAGATGTATATAATTTTTAAATAAAAGTCTTATGAATAGATACCAGATTTTATGTAAAGTATTTGTTTAAGTACGAGTTCCTGTTTTGTAAAAATATAAATAAATATAATTTATAAAATAAATGACAAATGTATGGAATTTAGGTAGGTAAACGACCTCATAGTGTAATTATTCTTGGTTTGGCTATATCGCAATTCAATAGTTTGTCCCTTAAAAAATCTTAAAATTATTCTAAATAGTGTCTTTGAAAGTTAAGGAGTGGCATTTTTAAAATACTTTAACAGCAAAGCAAACCATGAATCCGTTTGCCTGTAATACCCACGGAAAGTGGGTCATGTTACGCATTTTCCCAACATTAAGGTCCTTCTGCTCGGAATCCTTGTGTCGAGAACCTCTTTTGGGAATTCAAAACGAATTCAAATCCATCGTGTTTAATTTAAAAAGAATTAATTTTGTAACACAGTGTTATCATAGATTTATAAATTTAAAATATAAATTAAATTTAAATAAATGAAATGTAGGTAAATAAAAATTAGGCGGAAGTATTTGTTAATGAAAGTATTAAACCATAAGTAATAACACCAGTAAGTCCGGAATGATTGTCCCCTTCTGTCCTTTATTTTGATATAATTTCCTACAAAAACTTAGTAATGAAAATGTAAATGGGCTCAATTATTATGCCCCAACCACTGTATCCCGACAATAATTTGACCCAAAACTCTCTCACCCTTTCTCTGCCGGGACAGGGATAATTTGAGCACATTTTCAGAGAACAACATATCCGCTGACCCGCGGGATCCGCGACTCCCTTTAATGGGCCTGCAATTTTCATATGACAAGCCAGGCGAGATTCTCGAGCAATTTGAATCCGCAGATCCTCGGAGACCCGAAGACTTTAAATTATGATTAAGTATGATCATCTGGTACTCTCACATGGTCCCATGGCTTATACACAAGCTGAGCAATAATAAAAAGCGGAAATGCTAATGATAGGGTTTCGCAGTTCGAACATTGAGTGAGCAGGGAGTTCCTTCAGTCCTCCCTCGAACATATCCTTTCTGGCCAAAATGAAATAAAACTCACGTTCCACACTCAAAAATGAAACAAATTTATAGTTCCTATTCCTTTGTCTCTGCGCCTGCTGCTCGCCAGGCTCTTTGAAATTATTATTTATGCATATAATTTGACCAGCTGCCTTTTTTTGGGTTTTCTGCGGAAAGAGACGCGTCGACGGATTTTTATGAGAAGCCCGTCCCTCTTTGCCAAAACGTAGGCAAATTTCCTTCGCCGCCACAAAACAGAAATAAAATATCACGTCTCAACTTTATTATGGCTAATTGGAGGTGAAGTCTGCGGCGGTGCAAATTAAATCGCTGACTTTGCGGGCCCACGAGGCGTATGAGTTACGATGCGCTCAGTTCGCTGGAAATTCAGCGGCCTGGGTTCTGAAGAAGGCGCCAGGATGCAGGCTTCCCTTCCCAGGCTGCATTGCTCAATTCAAACAGAACGTAGCACAAATTTACCATTTTTTATGGTAAACATATTGAAGGGGCCCCCGTTCCGTTCACTTCAGTTCAGTTCGGCACGGTTCCTCCGGCGACTGCCCATTGGCCAGCAATCAAACTAAGTTAACTGCCCAAACGTGCCTGAACGGCTCTCGTATTCGAACGGAATCGAATGCAATTTTATTAAAATTTTTAAATGCCATGCAAAGAGGGTGATTTCGTGCCGGGCTTGGGGCTTTCCCAAGGGACGTTTTTGTATAGGAAAATCATCAAGAATAGCAATTACAGTGTGACTTCTATCTTACCAACGGGCTTTAATTTATTTCCAAATACAATAAATACATTTCTAACTTATTTATAAAAAATGAAATGTATACAAAATTTTAACTTTTCCTTTGCCTCCTATTTAAACTTTTATCGTCTGAAAATGCATTAAATATTACCTAACATTTGGAAACCTTGCTTAGCTTAAGATGACTGAACCCACAATTACCATAATTGTACATTTTATTACCCACCCATTGACATAACAAACTCCTGCCCAAAAACGATCGGATCCCACACACATAAACTTCAGTTCACAAAATTATTATCTTCACCGATCGAAACATATTTGTTTAAGTTCAGCCCAAAACGACGCAGCCCAAGAAAACGCAAAAACAAAATTCGAAGTTCAGCCAAAGACAAAAGAGGCTTTCCCACCAAACAAATTCCCAGGGCCCTATGCCTAAGCATGCATAATTTTAATTTATTTGTAGCAGCAGCAACAACAACACCCAAAACCAAAACAGCACAGACAACTGGCCAGCTAATAAAAGTAAAAAGCAAGGCCTGAACAGTCCAAAATGAAGCAAAAGCAGCTAAAGCAGCCAGGCAAAATACTGAAGCTGGGGCCAAGGAATATTTATGGAAATACCTTCGGGGCGGAGCTCCCGAATTGCGAAAACGTTGATCAAATTTTGCCAGATAAGCGACGACGACGAAGACGAGCGTGGATGATGATGGTGATGGTTATGGTTGTGGTCCAAAAACCCGCAGCTTTGCGATGTGAGCGTGACTGAAGCATATTGCATTTGGTCCAGGTTTAAGCAGGTGCAAAAGTCAATTTAATGGAATTAAGGAAATGGTGATGGGGTAATGGAAATCGGAATGGATGCTTAACAGTTTAAATTATTCTTTCGTATTAGGTGAACTATGTTTAATTCGGACCTTTATTCGAACTGTAACTCTCCAAGGATTGAGCTAATCATACTTATCACAACGCTTTAATCAAAAAAAACATTATTTCCTTCACAAATGGCAAGATCACATTGTGCCTTACATGATATTTGGGCACACTGAAATAGCCCTTACCAAGGCATGTACTTGGTCCCACTAAAACAATCTTTCCTTTATCACATAAACCGAAATGTTCTTTACTTCAGTTTAATAAAGTATCAATCAATAACTTTTAAAAATAAATTTAGAACTAATTGCAAACCCCTGGACTTTCCTCGTTCTTTCTAACCCGAGGATTACTCCTTACTTCGTGACTCACGCACCCATCTCGAAACCATCCAGCTCATATGCATGTCGAGGTCTCCGAGTCATCAGCCACAGGAGTAGGAGTTCGCCGGCGGAAAGGGGAGGGGCCGGAGGAGGCTGCGGCGGCTTCAACTCTGCGGCTGCCTTACAACGTCATCAGTTTTCGAAGGCGTTGCCAAAGAGCAACCGCCGCGGCGACTGTGGGAACTGATATTGCATGCTGCACACATACAACTCATCGCGAGAGCGCTACGTACTACGTATAGGTATAGTATAGTACGTAGTAACTCCCCTCTGAACCGATATCGTGCCTCTGAAATCTGCATTCGGGCCTCGAACTCGTTTGCATTTCTTATTTGCAGCGGCAGCGTAGTCAGCCCTCGTCAGATTGGCTGGCGTAATCTGTTTTAACTTGGCTCGAACTCAAACTCAAAACTCGAACTCGGCCTGGATGGATATGGAGTTGGATGTTGGATGTGGATGTGGATGTGCCTGCCCTCCCCTCTGTTTTGACGGTAGTCGTGCTTTGGTTATAAAAATTGAAGCCGCCATTAAATTCTGACAGTTGTCAGCTCTCGCGGTTTCGGTTTCTGTTTCGGTTTCGGTCCCGCAGTCAAGTTAAGTAGTTACGAGGGAGCCCGGATCGGCCGCATCGGGCTTAATGGCTGCTGTACTTGGCCAAATGGCTGATGATCGCCCTGGCCAGGGATTTGGTTATATGGCAATAATCTGGCCGAGGAGCCGCAGAACGTTTCTCCCAGCAATTTGCAACTCCAAATGCCTAACTGGGCATTTAGCCCGCAATAGTTCCACAGCCTAATGGCCTAATGGGATAACGAATTGAACTTTAATGCCCAAGCCGCAGCCCATCGAAATTGTCTACTTCGCTTAGGAAAGGCTCTCTGAAAGCGGAATCTCCGCAATAAATTACATTTGATTGAGGATTCTGATAGGCGGTCGCCGGATCTATGTTAATAAAATTAATAAATCATCAGTTCAGTTCACTGGGTGATCGCTTATAGCTAATGACGATATTGATAGCACAAGTTTAAATTTATGCATGAATATAAAGGTTAAAATTATCAATCTAAATGCTTTCGTTTAACAAAAAGATCTTGCGTTTGTAGCTTAGTTTCAATAACTATGCTGAGTTCATTTAATATCTAATTAATGAAACCATACAATAAATATGTAATTAAAATGTATTTTGTATAGAGATATTATATTTATTTTAGACAAAAACTTATTTTCATTGTGTTAAGTTTAAGTTTATTTTTTAAAATACCGAATCTGAGTTTAAGTCTCTAGACTTTTCAGTGCTTATTTTGACTGCATGGTATACTAAAAACAGCTCCAAAAAATGGTGTAAAACCATAGGAAAGGTGTGTTTTTTAAATACTCTCAGCATTTTAGCGGTACACAAATTACAGCTGCCATCTCTTTTGTGAGCTTTTCAGGTAGCAATCAGAGCTATCAGTCAACTAGCTGCAGCCTGATGAGTTCAAATTGCTACTGCACTCGCCCCGGACACCAACTCATCTTCATTTATCACTTTCAATAATAATCAAAAGCCATCAAAAGCCCTGAATGAAACCGAAAAAGGCGTCAAAGTCAGAGGCCTGCGAGGAACCCAGACAATAGCAATGTCCGACAGACTGCAATCAAGGTGGAGCGAACAAAAGAAGCTGGCAAAGAATTCCCGGCCGATGGGGTTATTAAAAAAGAATTTGCATAAAAGACAATCCGGGCACGAGTTCTCCAAAGCACAAACCACAAGGATTAAGCAATAAATAAACGAGAGAGCGGAGAACGAGGTGGTTAATTTTCTATGAAATTATATTCAAATTAGTTTGATGTTGCCGTACCGTCTCGGCAAAGGCTAAAAACTGTTGTACAAATGGCATAATTATGGGATAGACACAAAGCACTTTGAGATCACTTTGAGGGCACTTGAAATTATGCTAAAATGCCAAACGGGGAGGAGGTGTGACCGAGATGGTGGCACAGGTACAGGTTCGGTCTTTCGACAGAGGCTTGACTGTGGCCCCGCTCATCAATTATCCACGTGCTTACAGAGGCTGGCAATTTGTTAGATGTCTAGGCGGTGGGTTGGCCCACAAGCGGCGAAGGGGATTCGCTTTTGACACCTCTGACGTGATTATAACACTCTTATGGTTGGTTATTAATGATATTCACATTCAATAGAAGCAATGGAGGCAGAAGAGAGGAATTTGGTACGGCTGGGAGATTTAAATTTATTTATGGATGAAATTGAACTTGCGCATAGAATGCTTTTTCTTTAATTCATGTGCGGTAAAAATCCATAATTTTGAAATCCAAAATTGTTCGAATTTTGTATATATTATTAATTTATTAGGAATTAATATATTAAGAATATTATTCCCTTGCCAATTCATATTTATACATTTTTAGAATTAGACTACGCAAATCCAAATTAAATTACACTGATTCCCAGTCTCATTTCTTAATTAATCATAGCCCATTACCCTAAATGCTTAATGCTGTTTTACATAATTCCAACAAAAAGCATAATTTTATTGCTCGACATGCGATTTTGTTTCCTGAGCAGCGGGGCCATGTAAATTTTCGCAGACCGAGACATTTATCAGGCGAGCAGATATTCAAAACTTGACCACGGAATATTTATTTATTCCGGTTTCCTACCCGACACGTCAAGTGACGGTGGCCTAAACCAACAAAAATATTTTTATATCTACGAATATTGCGTGCAGACAACAGACGATTTTGTGAAAAGCAAACTGAAAGACAAAAAAGTGAGGAAAAAGGGAAACAGAAGTCGACGATTGGCTGATGAGAGGGCGCTGCGATGATGTTAATGTTGCGCCTGATGATGATGTTTAAGAGGCCGGGTCTTCGGTTCTCCGGCTCTGGCTCTGCAGTTCCTCGGGACCTGTCCCAAAGCAACCGATTCGACGGACTGATGCGGAGGCGGGTGCGGAAGTGCAGTGCAGCTAACGTGTCTGCTGATGAGGCTAATGATATGAAAATGAGTCCGGGCCCAGATGACACGAAAGTGTGAGCGAGCAGCCATAGCATACAGCATAATCATTTCATTTTATGAATGAAATAAAGGCCGCATAATAAATCAAAAGACACACACGTTGCCAAAACGAAGATGTGAGGTGGATCAAAAAACGAATCAGACTTAAAACGAAGCGTGATCGGGACAGGAAATGGAAATGAGCTTGCATTATCAAAAAACAGAGAGGGGTTCTCGAAGGATGTGCCTCAGCGACTATTGAAAATCAATGGTGAACAGGGTGGTACAGATCAAAATGTCATGCTTATAAAGAGAAGAATTTAAAAATCAACAAGAAAACAACAGTAACAAAATTATTAATAAAAATACATAAATAAAGAAATTAAAATATTTCTCATAATTAAGTGTCAAATAATGTTTAACTTCTTAGCCTGGATTAATGATCTAAATTAAATTAAAAAAATTTTTTTAAATACATTTCGAACCTAAAAGTATATGTATTGCACTTTTTCGTAAAGTGTTTCTCATAACTAAAGAACCAAATTTTAGTAACTTCTTAGCCTCCCCTCGTTTGTTACTGCAGCTGCCAAAATAATCATAAAACATCAAACTTACCGCCTGAATTTAGCATGTGGCCGCCGATGTTGCTGTCGTCATCATCGTCATCGATGTCGTCAATTGTTGCTGTTGGCGCCTCCAATGTTGCTGGTGTTGTCGCTGCTGCAGGGCCTGTTGCTGCTGCTGCAGTTGCTAATGCAGTTGTCGCTTGTGTTGGTGTTGCTGTTGCTATTGTGGCCTCGGGCAGGGCATCATTTTGCTGTAATGCGACTAATGAGGCGGCAAAATTGACGTGTTGCTGCGGCGTGAAGCTGAAGACCGATGTTGGTGCCACTGATTGAGTTGTTGGCTCGCTTTTAATTGTTGCTGCCGGCTGTTGTTGTTGCTGCTGCTGCTGCTGCCAGTACTCGGCGGCAATCAAATGCTGCAGGCTGTGTGTAGGCAAATGCTGCCTCTGCCCAAACAGATTGCTCAGATGCTGCAGTGGTGAACTACTGGCGACATGTTGCTGCAAAAGCTGCTGCTGCAACAGCAACTGCTGCTGCTGATGATGATGATGTTGCTGCTGCTGCGTCGACTGCTGATGGTGGTGATGATAGAGCAATGTGGATGCTGCAACGCTTTCGGTGGCCTCGCCATTGATTTTATATTTCGATGTTGTTGTCGGCGTTGACATTGTTAGTGCTTCCGCTGCGGACAGCTGTCGCTGGTTGCTATTGTGGTTGTTGCTGCTGCAATTGTTGCTAGCCTGATTTGTATTGCAATGGCTTTTGTATTCAAGTAACATGCCGTTGTTGCTAGCAACACGGTGCTGCTGCTGCCGTTGCTGAAGTTGCTGCTGATAATAGTTTGCTAGCAACAATGGCATAATCAGTGTTTACGGCTATATGTGCCAACAGCAGCAACAGCACAGAGCACATAGGTAATCACTCCCGGGCGCAGATAGCAGTTGAAACCGAGTTCTCGAAAAACACCTCGGGAACCTTGATTAGAGGTGATAGCCGCAAATTGGTCAAGTGGACATAGGCTGGTCTGTAATTAGCCAAAGAAGATTAATTAGCCATAAAGGGTGTGTCGTGGGGGCGAGCGAACATGGGAGAGCCATAAATTATATCAAAGCGATTGTCATGGTAATAAATAAATTTTTAAAAGAAATATTTTCGAGCCGAAGGAAATTCTTGGCAAGCCAAAAGCCGCAACAATTAGAAATTCAAAGAGCTCAAATCGCATTTTCAGCTTAGAAGACGAGCAGGAAAGAAAATTCACCTATATTTATGCAAACTCATCACTCCGCACGCAAAGTATGATGGACATGTGAACCTGTATATCTGGAGGTTGAGAGCCACTGTCGAGCTTCTTCTTTTCTCGGTTTCTCGCTTCTTTTTTGTCATTTTAATTAGT
Organism: Drosophila mimetica; assembly: GCA_037075245.1. Taxonomy (NCBI): domain Eukaryota; kingdom Metazoa; phylum Arthropoda; class Insecta; order Diptera; family Drosophilidae; genus Drosophila; species Drosophila mimetica. The sequence goes on along the minus strand of JBAMCH010000007.1, from coordinate 26,190,825 downwards.
TCAATTTCGGTTCATGTTATTTTGGTTAAATCTGCTCATTGCCTTGAAATTTCACTCGGCAACAACAGCAATAACATGACGTGGCTGAAAATTAAAATCCAAAAATGCCAATTCATTCTTACTTTTGTTTACCTTATCAGCCAACTGCAGATGGAGGGGATGAAGGTGACCTAAACAGTTGACAAAGTCTGTCAACGGTAGCAGGCAATCGAACTGAATATTCATAATCGCCGAAGAAAATAGTTAAAAACTCTACACTGAAATTTATATTATTTGACTATTTTAGTGAAGTCAATATATAGGGGTAAAAGTATAAAATTTAATTTAATTTAATTTAAAATTTCATACGAAACAAGAGAGGAAGCTAACTTTGGCCAGCCGAAGTTTATATACCCTTGCAGATCATTCCTATTTAATTTAAAATTACAAAAATGGTGGCAGCTATATGATATAATCGTCCGATATATATTAAATTTAATTTAAAATTCTGAAATAATAAAATAAAGTTATATTCAAGAGTAGAAGAGAATACAATAAAAATTAACAAAACTAAAATTTGTTTCCTATTAATTAACCTTTAGTTGTCCGATTTGTCTAAAATTTAATTCGAAATGCAGGACAGTTAAATAGCAATAGGTAATATGTCAAAAAAACACCAAAGGTACAATTTTTTTTCAATTATTTTTCAGATTATTTATATGGGAGCTATAAGATATAGAGGTCCGATCCGGCTGTTTCCGACTTATACGCTACCTGCAATAGAAACACGACTTTTTGTAAAGTTTCATCTCGATAGCTTTAATAGTGAGGGACGAGTTTGCGTAGAAACGGACAGACAGACTGACGGACATGGCTGGATCGACTCGTCTAGTGATTCTGAAATATATATACTTTATGTGGTCGGAAGTGAAGAAGATCACTGCGTTGAAAACTTCTGACTGAAATCGTAATACCCTTTGCGAGGGTATAAAAAGACCACCCTTATGCATGGTTACATATATCATTATCTGTATTTTCTATATATTCATTACTAGTCCTTAAAATTATAGAATAAAAAAAAAATAGCCCATCGCAAGCGAAGAAAACTTCGAATTTGCCTATTGATATTCAAAAATATAAGAATAAATGAGTAAATTAAATAAATTTATTTATATATTTCTTTTAAAAATAAATAAATTTTTGTAAGTTCAATAAATAAATATTAATATATATTGTAATTTCAAGGATCGGTTTAAGCTAAGAATAATTGATTTTAAAGATACATTTAAATCTAAATATAACGAATAACTCAATTTTTTCTAAGTGCAACTATTGATATTTTTAAAGCTCTCCAACGCTTTGCGCACATTAAACTCCCCAACTTCAACATAGATACTCGTGCAGACTCCGATCTCGGCATTGTAATTACAAGTCATCTACCTGATGTTTTTGACCATTTAAGCCACAAACGCAGAAGCAGACAGAGTTGAATAGACGGAACAGTAGCCAAGTTGGGGGCGGGGGCAATCATATAAAAATAAAATAATAATCAGACAATAAACACCGACAGAAACAAATTTTCATTCATGTATAGGGCCTAAACACGCATAATTGCTAATGCCATTTAAATGTGCGGGCTGAAAATAAGACTTTGTTAAGCCCATGTCATGTTCTTTTATTGAAGTAGAAAGAGTTTGTTCAGTTCCCGATCACGATCCCGATCTAGATTTCAGTGCAGCGGAAATGTGGAAAGTGACGCGGCCGATTTCTCTCCTACCCATTGTTTAATTTTTACCATCATTTAACCCTGTAAGCGTATTACGAAACTTTTTTTGGTGCTCAATGGGAACAAACTGTTTGTCCAGACGGTTTACAGTTTAATCAGGGAAACCCTCAGTCAAAAATAAGTATTTAGTATTTAGTTTAGTGAGTAAGTTTACCTGCGGTCATACTCGTATTATAAATATTAGTTTTTATTGCATATTTTGCATTTAGAAGGAATTATAAAGGAAACTATTGTGAAATTATTAATGTGTAAACTGAAACCCAGAAAATACATTTTTTTAAGTGATACATTTTTTTCATTTTAGGGCTATAATAATAATGTGACACTGCCTTGGCACTCATACTGGTGAGTCTCCACCTCCGATTCTAAAATATTTCATGCGAATTCCTATTTTCGGTTTCCCAGCTAATCAATTTCAGCGGAAGGCTTAGGGAAGTCAGAAATATGTAGGTAAATTCATATAAAAAATTGACAATTAATAGAAGTATATTTTTAACTTGTGGACTTAAAATGCTAATAGAAGTTTAGTTGCAAGTCCATAAATATTAGGGGAATTTACAAAATTAATTACTTTTAATGCATAGCCAAACATAAGAGGTCTCCCATCGATTTCTGTCACCCTTCATAATATCGAAGGGGGTCTGCATTATTCCAATTTATGAATAATGGGGCGCCATTCGTTAAGTGCCAAAGTGAGATTTCCTGCGGCTCAAGTTGACTTAGCTCTGCTCTACAAAAACAAAAAGTGGACTTCATAATATTCAATACTAAATGAAACAATTTGTGACTTAGCAACTAAGACAAATTAACCCCATTGCAGCTCAATATTAATTAGCAACACTTTACTGATTGCCTTGTCGTTGGAGCCCCAAATTCGTAATTCTAAACAAATTATTTGTCTTTCTATCTAGACATCATCGCCTTCCCCCTTTGGCAAGTGCCTTTGACTCATTTCCATTTCGCGGTATCACCGGACCCTATCTTGATAACCGTCTGTGTTTGTTAACTAGCCAGGTCTTACTGTAATTGACTAATGAATGCCATTCATTGTTCCTGCGTTTTCAACTTGTGACAAATTTTATTTATTATAAGTTCGGTTTTGTTCTTGTGTCATGCTCAATGGTTATTGGTTCCGTTTACTGGCAGGCGGCTTCTCAAGAACAGACGTCGATCTAATGAAAGCCACGAGGTACTAACTGATCGATTTTTATAAAAAGCACTTAAGTGAGGAAGCAAAAAAGGTCAATAAAGGGGAAGCACAGAACTTGAGCTAAGTCAAGATCCATAAAAGGGGAAATGCTTCTTGGAATCGTGATATTTGGCTTATATTGTCACGTTGTTTTCTAGCTTTCAGATAAGGGTATATATAATGCATATTCTGTAATATCTTGCTGAATCGAACTTCTAAATATCCAAATTTATCTCATAAAGCCGATAGTGATTATCCTTGTGAAATGCGAAAATGTATAGTCAAATTTTATGATTGAACTAGTTTCATCTGTATACTTATTCATACAAAGAAATACAAAAACGTATTAAAAATAGAACTACTACACGTTATTATTTTTCAGAAATTGGATTTTAAACTATATAGCCCCGTCAAATCGTTCACCCTTAAAGCCAATTGGCACTTGAGGCAAGTACTATCGCACCGGACCTTACCTAACCCAAAACATCGAAAACGAAGAGTCCAAAACCGGTACGAACCGATTGCCAAGATTGCGAAATGTGAAACGTGTTAAACGAAACAAGCCCCCAATGAACTTTGCACGGACTAAACATCAGCCCATATTTCGAGATTCCATTGTTTACCCCCGGTGAAAGAATTACGAGTTCCTAGAACCGTGGCACTCAGCTCATAGAATCGAATTCAAGTGAGGAGTGAAGTGAGCTGAAGTGGCGACCGCAATAAACGAAATCAGGTGAATTTAATAAACTCTAATCGCAAGCCTTCAACTTATTTGTTAATTTTGCAAATTATATTTTATTGGATCGTTCATATCGCGTTTCCGCATGGAGAGGATGGAGCGAAGAGGCGAGTGAAGGCAATGCAAGATCCTTTTGACGAAATTGGCTTATCAACCGCAATGAAATCAATAGTTCTTATCACCCGTCCACTGAATCGATTTTGTTCGCCAAGTCTTGTGTGCAGTCATTACGACAATTGTGATTCAAATTTAAATTATATGCGAAAATTATCGGCATGATAAGATTTCAATCAACTGCTATCTCACTTTGCTTTTTGAAAAAGATGACAAACCAAACTATTTTTGGAAAATATAATATAACTAAATAATTCAATTTAAAAAAGCGGATAAAATAATACTGGAAATTCTAATAAAATATGAAAAATATGAATAAATATGCCATTAAATTTTTTTTAAAAACTGTCTATATATGGAATAACTATAGTTACTACTTTGTTTAGGAACTCTAATTCCTAAATTCAGGGCATTCAACTGTCAACGTCGAGGATTCTATCACCAAATCGATACCCCCGTCAATTGATTAGTTTTTCGAGGCTTGGGCAAGTGCCATTGTCGATCACGTCGCCGATGATATGCAAAGTGCTGAGTTATGAGTAGAAGTGCTGGCATGACACAGGTTCTTTGCTGACTTTATCTCACCGCAGCTCAACCTCACCTGCTGGCGGTGTCTTATCAGACCAGAGCAAACAAATTGAACTCATTTTTCTTTTTAAACAACAGCTTCGACGCAATTGTCGACACGGGTCGACATAGATATAGATACTTCAATAACTCGTCATGGTCTTCTTGGCCAGGTCTGGTCGGGCTTAATCAGTTCAGTTCGGGCTGAGGAGGAGCACCGAATATGGTAAATGGGGAAAACGCAGTCGAGATAATGCTACGCCAAGAACGAGAACGAAGGAGCAGGTTGCATTTTTCCATTCCATTTTTATCTAATTAGGCTAAGCAGCCAACGCCACAAACGCTGGACAAATATTTATTAGTGTACTGTAAAAATAATCAATCACTCGATCGTTACAGCAAATGGTAATGGTATCTGTATCTGTTCGCCTGTATCTGTATCTATATACATACGCCGGCCAGATAACGGCATTTGAATAAGAAAAAGAAAACAAACTAAGAGAGCCAAACAAAAAGGAAATGCAGCTCCAACTTGTCCAGAGGCACTTGAACTCAAAACTGCAGCGTACCACAAGTGTTATGCTAATAAAACATATCGAGGCGATCGCCTTATCAATAAGGCAACATAATACACGTACGTGTATTGATATAGATATATACATTAAACAAATCGAATGGTGGTGAGGTTCAATATTTAAAGTGTATATCGATCGGTTTTTCTTACACTTTATTTGCTGTATTTATTTCAATTTCAATATTATTTATCGCCTGACGGTTCACCACAGCGATATTGCGAAAGGTACCTTTTGGAGTTACTGGGGATACGGGCGCCCCACTTCAAGTTTTGTAGAGTAAACTGTAATGCAGGTTCTGTTTACCTCCAGGCGGAGACTCGAGACGTCTTACAAAAAAAAAACACTATATAAACAACATATCCCTTGCTCATGAGGTGTACATTTCCTTTACCTTCAATCACTTTCAATAACCTTGTGACTTTCAATCTGGGCCTAAAATAGGTGCAAAAGCAACACCATATTCTTGATAATCAAACACAATTTACCATTGGGGGAGGGGGGAAACCCCTTAAGCAAAATCGAAGCAACATAAATTCAAGAATGTTTCATTTATTAAAGGTTGTTAAAGATTATAGATTAGGATTGTGAAATTCCACACTGTTTTGATTAATTGAGTGATTCATGATTAGGGTCCAGGTGGCCCACGGAAGTCTTATCAAAATCATTGTGGGATGTCAATTGCTTTACAATTGATTAAACATTTTCAATATTTTTAGAAAAACAGTCACACACTAAACATAATAACCAATTTGGAAAAATGAACTGAGTAATTTATTACACAATTAGATAAATCAGTCTAAGCAAGTCACAAGTTATAAAAAATAATAATTTCAAATTATCTAACAAACTTGGCGCTTCAAAATTGTCGATTGACAAAAATATATATTTCAATACACAGTGGATAGATTGCACACAAAAAAAACTTGCTAAAATCAACTGTTATAATTGTCAAACAGTCCCCAACCACAAAAATTGTCAATTCTACTAATTAAATAGTTACTTTCACAACAACAAATACACACAATTAGTAAAGACACACACCCAAAGCAAAATCAAAATACACGTAACTATTTTTTATAGTTACTGAACTGTCTTCATTGGTCAATTTTACCAAGCAATTTTTTTTGTGTGTGAATTTTAAAATGTATCTGGTTGAATTTTAATGGTTGAAAACAAATCAATGTACAAATTTAAAACTAATTTTGTATATTTCTTAAATGGTTCGATTAAGTAATTATTTAATAATGTTTAGTCTTTTACTTAATATAAAATATTAGGTAACATTCTAATCAGTTTTTTTAAATTGAATTAATAAATACAGAAATCAATTTTAGAAAATTCTTAAATGTATGCAAAACTGTTAAAAATAAAAATTTAAGTGATTTTTGATTATATATTTCGTGTTGACTTACAATATAATTCGTTTGAATTTTACCTTTCTCGTTAAGATGTACAAACAAACTTAAGCATTACATCTGATGAAACTCATGTCGATCAAGTGAATGGATTGTAATTCGTATTCACTTTCCTTTATCTGCACACATGTAGGCACTTTTTTCAAACTATTAGGCATTAGTTTTTCAGCTATTTCTAAAGATTCCGCAAGCGGAATTTGCGTCTCATTCGCAGCGCGCCTCGATTCGCACAAATGCCGTCGTCAAATCGCCGAAACACTTCGGAACAAAAGAGATCGGGTGCTTAAAAATCGCGACGCGAAAAAAGAGCGATGAGAATGGGGGATATTTCAGAAGGGGTTCTTCGAATCGTAGCGGATCGGATCGTAGCGGTGTGGAATCGGTATCGCATGGGATCTCGCGAGGACAACAGTTGCAAAAAGTCCGGGGAGCGCGCGCACTTGAGCTACAACCACTGAACGCTGAACTCAACTGAGGCGAGCTCGCTAAAAAGTATCTTAAAGATGCGCAACAGATCGGCAACTTCAACGGCAGCGAGCTGCAACAAGTTTTTGCCAAATCCATAAAAACAAAAGGCAAATAAACAAACGGCAGTGCACTCAAACAATTGCAATGAAAATGTGTCTCTGTGTTTGTGTCTGCCGTATCTTTATCTTTGTGTGAATGTATCTTTGTATCTGATGCAGGTAGCCGAACACACAGATACACCTGCTTGCAACATTGCAATTGTGGGAGAAGATAAGAGAGTAAGCTCTCTCAACCTTTGATAAGTGAGGTTTATATTTTTTGTGGTATAATAAAAAAATCCAATGAAAAACTCCTACCACTGCCAAACTTCTCTCGCCTTTCCTTCTCTAAAAATGCCTCTCTCAATTTGCGCTCTCCATACTCACACCACTGCAAAAAGCTGCGATCGCTCTCTTAGGTTCCACAAAAAGCTGCCCCCATTGGCGAAAAAGAGACAACTAATCCCACTTACCAATTTAGTACACACACATTTGCGTTATTCAAATTTAGTTGCTCGCCATCTCGCTCTCTCCCGCATGCTCCCGCGCTTTATTTAAATTTATCGCTTTGTTGTGTGTGTCTGGCAGCGTAATCCAATTGGAGGTGGAGTCTCGCATATATCGTCTCTTTAACTGCACATTGACAGAAAAGGGGGATTTATCTTAATTTTGGGGCCCGGCTCTATCCAATTGAATTTGTGTTTTGCAAACAGGTTTCGCCAACGCCTCTTATTGGCAGTGCTATTTTTAGACCGTTTTGCGCTATTAACTAAGTGCCAACTGATCAAAGAAACGATCTCCGTGCAAATAATAGTTAAAAAGTTTCTAATCTGATGATGTATTCGGAGTTCTCACAGAAAATATTTTCAACCAAAAACTGTTATGTTTCTTACGTACATTACGCCAAACATCTTCGTTTGAGAGAAATTTCTGTGTCGTATTTTACAAATTTTTGTTTTCTATTAATTAGTAGAATTGTTTTTTTTTTGTGCTTTAATTTATATTTATTACGTTGTAAAGTTACACTATGTTTTAAATTTTAAACATACATATGTAAAATATAAAACCTTTAAAACACTATTTAGAAATGTAGCTCTTCTATAAGAATAGGAATAATTATATCTTAAAAATTTTTAAAATATGGTCAATCTTGGTAATTAAATATTATAAGGTAAAGATTATTGTGGGTGCCACAGAAATCGCTTAGCACTGAATTCGGTATGAATTTGAAGGTAACTCTCTTTGAATTACATCTAAAATCAGCCCCAAGCAATAAATAAAATCACAACTAAAAGTATGTAACATGTAGAAGGGAGCGTTTCCTACCCTTTAAAGTATATACATATATATATATATTCATGATCAGGATCACAAGCCCAGTCGATCTAGCCATGTCCGTCTCTTAGTCTGACTGTGTGTCCGTCTGTCTGTTCGTGTGAACTCTGTGACCTCGAAAACTAAAGAGTTGGGGTTTTGGATTTAGATTGTTTAGATTTTCATTCAGCGCAAGTTTATCATGACGATGTGCCACTCTCCTGTGGCGCCCACAGTTTTAAAGCTAGAGCTAAAGATTAAACGCCATTTTGATTGATTTATTAATACCTACCGATACGTAGAATTAATTTTTTAAATCGGACCACTCAGTAAAAAGTTATAAGCAAATAATGAATTGTTCGCCACATAGATAGCGGCGGCTTTAAGCGACTGCTTGGTTTGCCCTGCTTACCACTGCTTGCTTTAGCTGAGTAGAGTAACGGGTATTTGATAGTCGGGACAATGGGACAATGTCTTGTTTTCTTTGATCTCGATAAATGTAATAAAGTAAATTACTTAACAATAAATCGACAAAATTATTTTTCCTCAAATGCCAGTTCCCAGGTAACTGGTGATCCATTGAATGCCGAAAAGTATTCAGTTTCGATCCATCGAAGGGCATTGTTTTTGGCTGTTGACGGCGGGCGTCGTTTCTTCTGCACCACAAATCGCATATCGCAAACGCACGATCTGCTGACACAATTCCGCCAGCAATTAAGTTGATTCACCTCCGCAGGCTGGATTTTACCTGGCGCTCAATTTGCCGGCGTTTAAGAAAGCTGTCAACAGCGATCGGCGATCGGTGGTCGGCAGTCGGCGACCTGGGTGCATAATGCCGGCCAAGTGGAGCTGATCCTGGCCAATTGTTTACCATATGAAGTCCGGATAGGCATTCCAAACTGTCCGCTCTGGCTTATTAGCCTGTCGTTTGCATTTCTGCGGTATTTCCACTTTGTTGAAGGCGCCGGCCTCCCCAGTGATCGGGCCTGAATTTGAATGCAAATTCCACGCATTGCACTCTTTTGGTCATTCAAATGTTGCCGCTGCACAGTGGCCAGAAAATTATGGATTTAATGCCAAGGCATACGAATACACTGCCGCAAAGGGGAGGTCCATACATTGAAGACCTCACTTTTAAAATAAATATTTATTTGTAAGCTTCAGCGAAATTAAATAATACAAAAAACTAGAAATTTTTATATCCACTACCAGACTTCAAAGACACATAGATAGTATCTATATATAAAAAAAATTAAAATTACAGAGTACTCTGCACAATGCACAAATAATATTTAATTTCTGTTATAAACTCTTAAAGGTACAACTTGTATTTTCTTAACATGACTAATTTTAAAGCATAAATTAGATTATGGGAAAAATATTATATACCATAAATTCAAAATTTTCATTTAAATACTCTAACTAAGTATTTATTGTTTTTCCTAACTATGTATTTGTTTTATGTTAATTTTTTAAGGTATTCTAATTAAGAATTCTTTATTTTTATTATTTCTGATCAATATTTTATTAATATTTTTATTTAGAGCTTTTTTTTTAAGAAAATGGATTTTTCTTTGTATAAAAAATCAATAATTATCGGAATGAAAGTTTCCCAAATATTTTTTTTTTCTATTTCAAGTAGTATAATTATAGCTTCAGTTTTTTTTTAATATTATGTAATATAATTTCTTAAATATTTCTTAATTTCGAATTAAATTTTAAAAAAAATTGGACTGTCATATAGCTTCTATAGAACTATTGCATTTTTATTCGTTGATTTTTATTGTATTTTCTTCCACTCGGGGATATTATTTTTTTTTATAATTTCAGAGTTTAGAATTAATTATATAAGTAGGTACCAGTCGTTACACAGCTATCATGTGGTTTGTTTTAACATATAGACAAGTATATCTTTGTATAAAAACTTTTTAATTTGTAAATACAAATTTAAAATTAACTCTCTAATTCGACAGCTTTTTTGATCGAAAAAGGTTTTTTTTTAAATCTTTTGCATGTTCCGTTGAAAATATTCATATTCACCAGAATAAAATTTAGAAAGAACTTTTTACAATTCAAAGACTCCTAATTCGAACAATTATTAAATACCTAACTAATACGTTTCCATGGTGTAAGCTTTAAGCCACCATTACAAAATGATAGGCTGTCCTTAGGCCCTGGCTCATATCATGGTTGGATTGGTTCCTGGAACTCCAATCTATGTTTAAATTACCATCTAAATGCTACCCCAGCCGAGGCATTTCATCACAATGTTACATTCACATTATTCAGGCAGCATAAAATTGCAAACACATATTATTGACACATCATTATCAATCAAAGTTATGCTCAGTTGAAAGTCCGCAATGCTTCCGCAAAAAGGCGAAGAACAAGACCGGCAGTATTCGCTGTTCTCTGTGCAGATTACAGCTAAGTTTTATGACCATGATTTATGGCAGAATTCTTCCTAGGCGGCCGTTCTGGTTTGATGGTCCAGGCCCAAGCCCAGTGCACCATGAAGCCAATCCGAATCCGTATATGAATCCGAAAAAGACACACTACACACTCGCTGACACGCACAGTCTAGATGCGAGTTGGCATCTAGATATCTGGCAGATACCGCCAGCACTCTAGCATGCTTTATGGTCTAATCCCGATGGTTAGTTTTGTTCAACATAAACTGCTCGATTTCATGTATTCCATTTAAATGTCATAGAAAGTTGTTGCAAATCAACTTCTTAGCCAGCTCATTCCTGGCTTTTACATCCATATTTATTTGCCATAATTTCGGTTGGTTTATGGCATTCTCTCTTTTTTTCGCTGAACATCAAATGCATTTGCCTTGTTTAATCTGATTATAATTGGTAAAACAGAGGCATAAAATATTCCAAATGATTGTTATGCCAAAGTTAATAGCGAGTTTGCAATTTTGATATGGGTTGAAATATGTAATTAGCTTGGCATATTTTGTCGGAAGTCTTATGCGTACAAAGTTCCAATTAACTGGAGTTTTCACAGAATTAGATATTTTATACACATTTTCTTTAATATCTTTTAAGATTTCTTTTATTTTCTTTATGTTTTGAAACTATTAAAACTTCTGAAGAATTGAACATTATGAAGATATGAGGGTTTACTTAAACATAATAGTTCTTTATTTCTGCGACGTAAACATATTTTTAAGTAATACATTTTTTGGTTATACAAAATTTTATTTATTTAAGGCTTCAATTTGTTTAACAAAAATGTATTTTTTTTATTTTTCTATTGGATCCAAAAGATTTAGAGAAATAAAAAATTTTATGGTTAGTTACATAGTTACATAACCATAAAAAATAAAACCAGTTTACAAAAAAAAATTTATGAAGTAGGCACTTTATGAAACTATGATTTTCGGTTAAGGTACATATCCCTGAGTAAGAAAAGGGCACTTTTATTTTACAAAATAGTCAGCTGTATGCATTTTGTTGTTGTGCTAGTAACTATTTAATTGGTAGATTTGTCAATTTTGTGGTTGGGTTGCTTGACTATTATATTGGTTAATTTTACCAATCGATTATTTGTGTCTGGTAAAAGATCTTTTTTTTAACCTTTTTCCATTTTTGAATATTACTCAAGGCTTGGCTTAGCATATACCCAGAAAAAAATCTAAATAATAAAAAAGTTTTCTAAAGGTTGTTGAGAGGAGACGATGTCACCAGGATACAATTTTCTTATTATTAAGAATGGAATGAATAAATGGTAAGGCGAGTTTCAAAGTATGGCGATTCATTTCAGGGCTATGTTTTTTCTGAGTGTAGTATTAAATTATACATCCTTAATTTATTCGTGAATTTGAGTTCGGGGTAATAAAATAACAACCTTTTAAACAGTGGGAGGGTTTTAAGCTTTTTTTTAGCTTGGTTAAATTACCTAAGATATTCTGTAGCCACTTTTATCAATAGCTTCACCTTTGGCCGAGTGCATAGTTTGTTAGCTTTGCGTCCCTAATGTCATCTCATCCATATGGAGCTGCCTGCAGACCAATTTTTCACTTCACACTTGTAAGCACGCCATGCCGAGCACATTTTTCTCTTTAACGCATTTAAACCCCACTGGTTAACCCCAAACTTTGCATTTATATTAAAAAAGAGCCAAGCGCGAACAATCAGGGAAAACAATTAAGTGTGATATGAAAAGGGTTGTCTGCGGCAAGCTCGTTGACAAATTGTGCGATTATGCTAAGGCCAACGGGGAAACAGAAAGTTTTATAACTTTAATTGTCGCGTTACAACACCCGCAGCAAGAAACGCAAAGTGCAGACAACAAAAGGCCATGTAATTATATATCCACTATATATCCATATCACCTCTCCTCTGACACACGGAATTCTTCTGGAGCATTACAAATGAGCCATTGGCGTGCAGTCCCTTGATTATTTTAATTTTTTATTAACGCTTTTCTTCTGCTTAATTGTTTTTAAGCAAATAGCGCCTTGGGGCAGAGAGGTCTGCTTTTAATTCTATATTTATATATTTAGTGCGGCCATAATCTGGGCTATATAAAAATTTATGGAGCATGGATTAATTAAATAAATTCATAAACATATAAATATTTTTTAATATCATATTAACATGTCTAGCACCTTGCTGGCTTTTAAAACATTTTTTACAAAATCTGGCTAGGCCAGGTAAAATTGATTATTGATAAGTGTTTATCCAATTTAATTTCAATAAACATAGCCCCCTATCCACAAAGCCACGCCACCTTTAATTGTGAAATTTCAAGCATTACAAGTACCTTCTGTCTGCTATAAAAAATATTAAAAATAATAACTGGTAGGGATTTGCTCGAGATTCCCATCTGCTAAACACTTTTTCAATAGTTCAATAGTTAATTATTTCAGGAAGATTTCCAACAGTTTAACGAGTTTGTGGCGTCTGTTGGCGCCAACAGCAATTGGTTGATTTCAAATCTACTTCAAAATTGGTTATTTGGAGTTTACAGTTTGGCTTGGGCTGTTATAAATGCACTTCCTAATTGAATGGCACTTGCTGGAAATAATGGAAGAGTTAATGAAGGTTCGGCTCCGCTCGAGATTATAGATTTGACAAGTGGGAAATAAGCCATTACAATGTAGAAAATCTGATATGGATAACATAATTTAAATTGTTCTTGCATTGTATTAATACCAACTTATAATTAGTAAAGCCTTCAAACATTTAAAAAGCCTAAAAATTACTTAAAAAGATATGAAGCATAAATTAATATATTTTCATCAAAAAACATATATCACAAGTATAAATAGTTAATCAAAGTACTATTCACGTTAATATTAATATTACAAAAAATTTTAATTTTATGATATACACAATTAAATTTAATATTTAAATGTTTAACCGTTTTCAGAATTAAAGAAAACTAGAGTCATTAGTAAAGACATTATCTATTTACAATTCATATAATACTCCCTGCCTGCTTAGCACTTTGACTTTTCTGTAACCAAAAGGCATATAAACTCTATAAATTAAAGATCTACAAATGCAGGAAAATGTTGCGTTTAAGAGACGCAAAAATGCTGTACAACAAGCGCCAAGTTTGCCACACAAATCAAAGCCGATTTGCCGTTTGCCGTTTGTGTACCACTTTGGACATATATGGAAAAATTAGTGGGATGTTTTCGAATTGTCCACTATCCAGAGAGTGGATGGAATCGGGGGCCATGGGGATTTTTTTCCAAGGTGTCGTCGTCATTAGCAGTTGTAGCTGCCATGGTAAAAGAGCGAGAGATATACCTATATATTCGAAATTGGCGTTTGATTTTTTGATTATGAAATTTGAAGCACTCACACTCGATGCGGTTGTGTTGTGTGGTGTCCCCACGGATTCGAGTGGCAACATATCCTCACGCCAATAAACGCGCAATTATAATAAAAATAATCACAGGGGGCGACTGCTGATCCTCTGCATTTGGTCATAACCGGCATCGGCCAGGCCAGAAACCGTTGAGCTGCCCAAGATCCGAGATCCAAGATCCAGACGTTGCGTTTGATCATTGCGATCGATGCGATCCTCGCCATCCGTGTCCGTCGCTCCCGACTGGATTATCGCCTTTTCGAACAGCTTTTTCTTCTTTTGTTCCCGTTCTCTACAATCTCATTGCGACGACAATTGGCGAGTAATTGCTGCTGCATAATAATTCCCCACCAGCCATCGTTGTTGGCCTGGTCAAGTTTTTGCACCTCTTTGCCGGCGCATTTTAGCCTCCGTCCCCGCCAGCCACTTAATCCGTTTTTGGTTGAGTGAGTTTCCTGAATTTATATAAAAAATATTATTTTATTCTCAGATTCTCATTCATTTTTTCTTAATCTAATAAAGACAATTAATTAAAGTGGTATGAAATAAATTAACGAAGCAATTAGACACAGATTCCATTACAAGGTGAGGGAGCTCTGAAAAATGCCTTTAAAGGCATGCCCAACTAAAAAGTGGCAACGTAATTCATCAAAAAAATTGTTTGCAAAAAATTAGCATTGTCAATGAGGTCGGGTTGACTTTTAGGAGCAGAGAAGGCTGTGCTTATAAAAATTAATTTTTTTTGGGAGTAGCCAGTTTCTTATTAATGTTCCAATTTATTTATGATTTTCCGCTTCTCTATTATGGCAATAATAGTTTTTCTTGGTGGAAATTACAAATTTATGTATTTCTAAATTCTGTGTTTGTGAACTTCTAAAATACTTCAATATATTTTTATAAAATGAATCTTAAAACTTATTCCATTGGCACATTTATATATTTCTTCTATAAAAGATTTGTTTTCTTTTACAGCTGTATTTCCAATGTTGAGTTCTATTTAAATATTTTAAAACTAATTCAGGACTTATTTTAGCCAAGTTTATTTAAAATACATTTTGTTTTAATAATGGACTCTAAAATTAGATTCTAAAATTAGAGAACCTTTCTATGTATGCTTTAATGGGACATTTAGTAGCTACTAAGCTGCATCTTTCTTCTAATCCATTACTTATTAATTTAATCAATCATTAAATGTCTATTAGTGTTTATCTACGTCTAACGATAAATCAAAACCAACGAAAAAAACGGATTTTCCACGGTCATCAAATCAATATTCAAAAAGCCTCCACTACCAAATTGGCAACAATCTGTCAGATGCATTTCATAAAGCTCAAACGGCGGCCAGAAAAACCCCCACTTCGTGCCGTTAGGAGTGGAAAAAAGTCGAAAATTGCTTTATGAACACGTTTCAATTGCGTTTTGCCAGCTCGCCAGGCATGTTCGATGTCATGTACTCCATGGCTGCAGTCGAGGGAGAGACACTTCTCCGAGCCTGATGAAATCGATCATTTTCCCACGATCGACTGGATCGACTGAGATCGGCTCGGCTGTCAGCGGCCCAAGTCTCAATGACTAACTCTAACTGCACAACAAGTGGCCAGTTGGTCGGGTAGAAAAAAAACCTGACCAATAGAAGGCATTACTTGATTTGTATGTGCTGCTATGTAAATGCTATAAAAGGATTTTGATTACGGCCAAATGCCGGCCCCGCCAACGGGACGACATGAGCCCAAGGTGTCTGAATTCTATTGGGATGGGATGGGATGCGACTCAGAGGGGCTCTTTCTCGCGAAGGCGGAAGCATGACTAGACGCCTTTTTCTGGTCGTCAGCATTCATTGATCGATATCAGGAAACTGAGGACTTGAAAGTAAATCCCAACCTTACCTTCTTATGTTTTTCACATTAAAAGGTCCAACCAAATATAAAATTTAAACAATTAACAAGAACAATTAATTCTATCAAATTTATGGAAACAATACACAAACAAAAAAATTTGCTTGGTAAAATTGACCAATGAAGATAGTCTAGTAACTATAAAAATAGCTACGTGTATTTAGCTTTTGCTTTTAAAGTTTTCCATAATAATTCATATTTTGGTTAAATCATTGGTGAAACCTTCGATTTTTTTCTGATCTGCTTTTCAAATTAAATTTATTTACTTATTTCGAAACAACGAGAATAAACCTTTTTTCGTTAGAGATATATTCTAATTAACACTGTGTTCCCTTTCCCTATCAACATTATTTTACCCTTCTCCACTGGTCTTACGCACTCGCCATGACTGGTAAAAAATATTTGAGCTGCTTAATTGGGACGGACAGTCAGGTCGATCCGCTCAGTTCTTTGACATGTTTTCTATTTGTCTAATTTGTCAAGTTTTGACTGGAATATTTTCTGTTGCTAAAACGGAAATGATCTGACAAAAAGTTTGTGGCTTACACATTTTCCTCAGTTTTGAATTAATTTGAAAGCGTGGCTTGGTTTTTAGGTTGGGCAGAAATAGAAAAATCTATTTAAATTGATCCCATTGGGCTCGTGTTCAAACAATGCTTATTTTGCGACTTGATTGGGGTAAGCGTGCTTTGGTGTTTATTTATTTGGTCATGAATACGTGGCATAGCATTTATCAGGAAGTTTATCTTTGCTTTTAGCTTACAAATCGAAGCGTGTGGGTAAGCTAAGGAGCTTTATATTGTGACATCTTTATCTAAAAGACTTTCAAATTTAACACTATGTATGTACTTTACGTCAGAGAAGTCTACAATTTTTTCTTTTAATAAAATATAATAAACTTATTTTTCTTTAACCACAAAACAATTTTCAAATTTGTTTATTTTTTATGTACCAATTCACTTAAGTTCGAATATGTATTTTGTTTGGAGAATAATTTTTATCAAACGTGTTTGAAAGATTTCGAAACTATGTTTTAAATATCTACAATTCTTTCTTTTTTTTAAGTTTTACCAATTCATTTTCTGATTTAGTATACACAATTCCCAGATTATTAAAAACCATGTGTGACATTTGTGGTACCGAAAACAAATAAGATCTCATATATATGAAATTCTCGGTATCTTACCTTTTTTATATTTTCCAATGAGTGTCTAAAATAGTTAGGTTATGAAAAAATACGATTATCCATTTTCTCAATTACTTACAGTAGCATATTTTATGGAAAAAATAGCAAAAGTTATAGGAATTCGTTAACAAATGCTATGCCGAGGACGTTGCTTCTTCAATGTCTAAAACAAACTGATTGCTGGTTGTCAAATAAAAAATTCCAACCACCCTTTCGATAAAAAATGAACTGCTTTTCAACCCTTTACGCAAAGACTCACTTCCAGTCCCCGATTTTTGCATATTTCTTTTTTTAGATCTCTTCCAACCCCTTTG
The DNA here is from genome assembly GCA_037075245.1 of Drosophila mimetica. Classification (NCBI taxonomy): domain Eukaryota; kingdom Metazoa; phylum Arthropoda; class Insecta; order Diptera; family Drosophilidae; genus Drosophila; species Drosophila mimetica. Next base: position 26,173,414 of record JBAMCH010000007.1, on the reverse strand, counting down.
ATAAGGTGAAAGAACTAGTTCCGAACGCCAGATGGCGCTGGTGGACCATTTTAGTAGGATTTCTACTGCAATGACAATTCATTAATGGCAGAAAAACTTGTGAATAATTTATATAATTAATACCCCGCTACGTTGACCACGCACAGCTGGCATTTAGTCGCAACTTAAGGAGAGATCTCTCAGCTGCTGTTTAATAAAATATTTTAAATAATTCCGTAATCTAAATGCAGTCATCGTCAGAGCAGCAAAGCAAGCCCAAGAACGTTGGCGACGTTTTCCTCATCGGATGCAACAGGATGCTGAGAAGCTCGCACTGAGAAAGAAATTCTAAATACCAACAAGTCACAGCAGCATCCAGCACAAATCACAAATTGTCACGTTAATAGTGGCAGCCAGCCCCGATACCCGATCTCCGGTGCCCGGTGCCCGAACCCACCTCCATCCTACCTCCGCCTCATTTGAGCTTGTCTTGCATTTCGCATCCGTATAAATGCAATGTAAATTTTTTTGTGTTGTGCGCGCCATTGCATATGTCAAGAAAACAACAAAGCGCTGACGGAGGAGATGGCCAAAGAAACCCAGATGAGGTTTACTTAGAGGAATCTGGGGGATGGCCTCGTGAGTACTGAGATATTAAACACCTAGTGGTTTAATTAGTTTAAAAGTAGTTCGAAACTAGTGATCACTATGAGAAAATTATATGGGGCATTTACTTATTTACTGTTATTAATAAACCGAAAAAATTATTATAGAAATCATAACCTATCTATTTTAAACTAATAAGTTTCAAAAATAGTTTAATAAGATGAATATTATACTGTCGGTAGTATTAAAATGAAACTTTCGGAATAAAATTGAAACAAAAAATATAAAGTTTATAAGATATAGTAATTAAACAATACTCTAATAGTATGAAATATAAAAACTTTTTGGTAGCCAAACATTCCCAAGAACGCTCTGAAAGAATTGTAATGTTAAATAATTAAATAATTGTATTGTTCAAGAGCCGCCGTATTAAATAGTAGGGAAGAGGTCTGTAGGTTGGTACACCTTTTGTTTTTAATCTGCCATTTCGACAATCGCTTATGAAACTTCACGCATGAGATACCAATCAAAAGGTTAGTCTTTTAACTTCAAGAAAAACAAAATAAAACATTTTTTTCCTTAGGGAAAACTAAAAATAATTTGTTTTTTAAAGTGTCAAAAAACGACATTTTGAAAAATAGGTCTGTAAGTTGGGACACTTTTAAAAATGAATAAAACTCACACCAAAAGTACTCTAAACTTTTAAAAAATATTTATTTACGTTAATTTAATCAATTTTATTTCGTTTTAACTTATTTCCCCTCCATTTTTAAAGAACTTTGACCAAATTACAAATCCGAAATGCTCTTTGAACGATCACATTTTCCCCAATTTCAAAGAAATGTTCTATACAGAAAGCGACCGTTGTTGTGCTGAGAGCTTTTTGTATGCAAAACGGGTTTCTCAACTTAGACGCTCAAAGTGTCCCAACTTACACAAAATGGGTAGTTTTTGAAAAAAATTAATATCTTTTTTTCTGACTGTTAAATTAATCTGATTCTTTTTTTAATTTGTTCACAGATAAAGTACTAATGTTTTAAACCGTAAAGCAAGCACGTTTTAATTTTTTAAAGGATTTTGAAATAAGTGAAAAATGGGACACGACTCTCACAGCTTAAATCTGGCTTGAGCCTGGCTTATAATGTTTTCCCCAAAATTTTGTCACTAAAAAAGACTACAAAAAAAAAAAAATTTATTTTTTGTGGAAAAATTTTGAGAAAATGAAGACCGTCCCAACCTACAGACCTCTCCCCTACATTTGACGTTACCAACGACAATCGCAACACGCTGCCATCTCCAAAGTTAAAGCCCGATGGAGTGCCATTGGCAGGCACTCTTCGCCTTGATAATTTATGAGACGCCTTATTAACATCAGTCAGCATCGGCAGAAGCGCAGACGCAGTCTCGTCTTCAGCTCGGTTTGCGGCATCCAACTGGCTTTCTCAGAAAGGAATCTCCGCTTTTTGCAGTCTCTCGTCGGCTGCCACATTTTCACTCATTTTAATGTAATTTCTGCTGTTTAATTTGTAAATTATTTTAATGCAGCCTTTGTCATAATTTATTGCCTGATCTTGCCCGATGCGTGTGTGTATCCGGTAGATAGATATTATATGTCCCCCACTGACGGACTATACGAGCATGCAAATCAGCCGACCAAAATCCTCAACGAATCTCATTCTATGCAAATCCGTTTGTCCCGGCTGATACAAGTCCATTGAGATGAGGTGGCTCGTTAGGTGGCCAGACGCTGGGATTTGCATAAGTATGTTGACTTTCAATTAAATGCCAAAGCTCGATCAGTTGTTAAAGGCATTCCGAATGTTAATTCTCAAGTGCATTTGATCGTAATGCCCAGTATGCGAAACGAAATTGGAAATTTATAATTTAAATGGTGAAGTTGAGATACCCTAAAGTAATATAATCCTTTAATATTATTATGTAATTAAAATATAGTAGTATTCTAATTATAATTTTGTACTTCTTAAACTAAAGTTTTTTGTGAATGTACTTGCTAAATTATAAGGTAAAGAAAATTGTTTTAGTTTTAGGTAATATATCTTTTAACAGCTCCAAAAAATTTATTATATTTTTTATATTAATTATATTTTTTGAAGAGTTTTTCATAATGATCTTACATTAGAAAATTATACTTGTTATTTATTATCAAAAATGTATATTTTTTAAATAGCCAATCTACACTTATTTAGTTCCAAAACAACATTCACATTTATAAGTCACAACAATCAGTTCAATGACAAGCAGAGCAAATACGTAAGTTTTCGATTCGAATCGAGTCAATTGAAGGCAGCAAAATGTTTGCATAAATTGAAAAGGAAATCTGGCCTTAATTGTTCTTAAACAATTATCAATTGTGCATAAGCACAGCCCCAATAATGGCAGAGGAAAATGCTTAAAAGGATTTAAGTCGGCGACAATTAGTTGGATGATTTTTCATAAATGCGTTGTAAATTAGCCACTCCAAAAAGGACCGTGACGAATCTGCTGATAAATTGGCACTCTACCAGCGGCAAGTTCAAGTCCATCTACTTCTTGCTCAAATTACAGTATTTAAAAATCTTAAATAAGCGCAAAATCAGGAATGGAATATGCCGAAGCCGACCCACTTCAGATGCACTCGGGGAACTGGGGGCGTGTCGCGGATCTTGAAAAGCGCCGACACCTCAACACATCATCATCATCGTCATTGAAAGCCCCGAACAGTAGCCGTCAGTAGATTGCAACATTCTTTTTGCCATCGTCTGAGGCAATATTTAAATTAATTGAGGCCTGACTCACTCCGAATTGAAAGGCAAAAATTCGAGACGGAAAATTTACATTCGTTGGAAATGGAAATCGTATTCGGCTTGGCATTGCGAAAATCATTAAAACAATGCACACTTTTGTAGACTATTTTGTAATTGTAAGCGGCCTCTCTGTGCAACATTTCCGAATAAGTGAATAATTTTCGGAATTTCTTCATCGTGAATAAGCGGAAATACTTTATAATGTACCTAAGAAAAAAAGAAAAAAATATTCTGTAAAACTATTTTTCTTATCTTATTTTAATCAGATAAAATATGTTACAGCACTATCACAGACTACGAAGACCCAAACTAAAATATACTTATTTGCCTAATACAATGTTTTAGAATGAAGTAAAATGGTGAAAAACGGATATAATATACCTATTTGCTTAACATAATTTTTCAGTATTGAGTAAAATGGTGAAAAACAGAATAGCAAAAACACTCCTCATTCTCATTCTCTTTCTTTCTGTGTATGTAAAAGTTTACTAAGTCATTGCTCAATATCGATATGTGTGCTCGATTTTTGCCAGCATTCCATTTAGCTTAGTTCATGGTAATGGACTCCAATCAGCGGCCGATTAACTGACTAACTAGCCTCGTGATTTCTAAATAATTATGCAAATTTTCGATTTGCAATTGCAATTATTGTTACGTTAATAAGCAGAAGTCAAAGCCAAAGGCAGCAGTAGCAGCTCGCGAAAAAAACCTGGCAAATTATTCAATCGAAAAATTGTTTTCCAACAGCTGCAAAATCGAACTCAAATCTGACACACGGCGAAAAAGAGAGAGAAGTTGGCGACAAGGCGACATTGCCGTTGAAGTGTTGTTGGCCTGGGGCCACAAGTTGGCAGCTGTCAGTCAGTTTGACGTTTTTGACCAAATCGTGTAAAAACCGTTGAAACGACAAACGACACGTCGCCAGCAGCTGAAGTCGCGAACAGATGCAAGCTTTTCAATTCAAACCTTTCGAGGTGCCTGCGTGAGAGGAGTAAGTATTCTGGAGAATAAGTAGATGATTTTACCTCATAAAAAATATAAAAGATACAAATTTTTCCTTAAAAAATTATAACAAATTATAGTTCTAAGATAAAAAAAAAAATAAAATATTTATTTAATACCTATTTAATTATTTTATGTTTACAAAACTAAGCTTTTCTTTCAAAGGAAGATCATAAACTGTATTCTTATCTTATATTTTAAAAAAAAAGATGATATGCATTGCAATGCAATCTTTAAATTGTTCTTAAAGTATATCGGTTTTTAAGCTTAGTTTTAATATATAATTTATTATAATATATCGTCACTAATGTATAAAATAATAAAGTTATTAATTTTTGCATCACAAACTACATTATTAAATTTTGTTTTGACTAATTCATCTTCTGTTCAAAATGTGACTTAAATATAATTTTATTAATTTAAATTATAAAATTATAATAAAAATATGAACTGAATAAAATTTAAAATCGTTTTGGTTCAGATCTCTCATCTCTAGTTTTGATTTTGTTGGTTTTACGCTTTTTGTCACCACATTTCTCAGCCAGTCAGCTTCTGACGACTTTTCGTCTGCTCCTCGGACCGATTAATTGTTGGCAATGCGCAAGCGCGCGCCTCTCCTCCAAAGTCTGTTTTGTCAGTTTGGAAAATGTAAATTATGCTTTGTTGCATTTTTTTGTTGTTGCTTCTCCTTGCCTTTGCTGCCCCTCAAGTTGCTTTTAATGAGGTAAAACTATTTGCATTTTGATTGACAGCACTGGAGATTGTCGAAATTGGACATGCGCGGATGCATATTTGGCAAATGTGATAATGATGCAGGCAAAAACAAGAAGAATTCCACAAAACAAAAGGTAAAAATATTTTGTTGGCCTTACAAATCCTATTTCAAATTGAAAGGTGTGGTATTTTTTAATGTACTAAAAATCCGAGTGCTGGCAATGCTTTTTCCAAAAAAGGGGGTAACAAACTTGACTGGAACCCAATGGGTCAGAATATATTTTTTGCACAGGGTCACACTTTGAATGTTCTAAAAATCTCACGGAATAAAAAGGGGTAAATAGAACTGCGTTTATATTCCAGAGAGCTGGGGTTACGAATAAACTCCTGCTCACTTTTTATGAAAGGGTTGGTTAACCATTCCAATGCCACCCCAAAAATGAGTGTTCACCGTTCCAGCGAGTGGTTTTCATTCCGTTTTTTATTAGTGTCGCGCACATTTCAATGCGCATATTCAAATTTTTTAGAGTTTCCTTTAAATTGGAAGCCTTTCCAATGCAAGGAAATCGTATAAAAGGCCGGCAGCCGTAGAATTTTGCAGTCAAACGTATTTTGAGGGCTATCGCGAACGGATCTGAAATTTGGATTACTCTGTTGGATTTATTGGATTACTTTTTGGATTACATACTTTTGGATTACATTTTCATTAATTATTTTTAATTTAATTTAATTGTATTGAATTTAAACATTCTTTTTTAAAACTAAATAAACCTCTAATACTTTTAAAGATTAGTACTTGAATATTCTATATAATACGTGACTCAGTACTGATTTCTTTTTCAAAGCTATTTTAGAATTTATTTATTTGATGGTTGATTTTATGTGTAATATTTTTAAACGACTTTATTAATTCATAAGTTTGTATTATTTACGCATTCCTATTTTATAAATACCTTTAACCATGTTTTATGAATTTGAATTCAAACAAAATATAATTTTTAAGTACAATTTTGATACCGCACTTTGGTTTTATTAATATTTAAAATTTTAATTTTTTCCTATATTTATTTCTCCGAATTTTTATGATAAATATATATTTTTTACATTCATTTCTCGGCTCCTAATCTCATCAAATTTTATTGCTTTCATTGCCAATTTCGTTTCGCCGATCTTTATCACTTCTAATTTGCTGTAATTAGCAATGAAAACACTGCAAACAGATGTATATCTAATTTGATTTTGAGTTTCTGCCTCGTTGAAGGCCTTAAGCAAATACTAATACGCCTTCGAGCCGAAATCGGAGCCAGAAACAATTTGCGTGCCAAATTGTGAACAGAAGAGCCAGCCGCCTCGAAGAGGCAAAAACTGTTTATGCATTTTGTGCAGCGAGTGCAACAAATTTAATTGTACTGATAGACATGCATTGGCAGTAAAAACCAAAACTAATAATACTGGCGAAAAACAGAAATAGTAAAACCTTAGCTAAGTGGCAATAAAAATGCACAAAACCAAAATTTTAGCACAGCGACCATGCAATGATATCATTTCGACTGCATACCGCCCTGCGTGTTGTTAATTAAGCTCATTAATTTTCGCTGCTGTCGCTTGCCAGCAACAACAATATAGTTCTTTAACAACAACAAGGAAATAAAGACGTTAACTGGCTGCGAATGCAATGCAAAAGATACTCGGATACGCAAAACTGCACCCAAACAAACATCTTTCATTTCGCCTTATAATTTATTTAATATTTCTTTTATTTCAGTTTCTATTTTATTATATTTTGCGCTGCTAAGCGATTTGTTGCTCCTCAGCATAACTCACTGTTTGCAGCTGCGCACCCAGAAAATGAAAATAATTTTGAAAAATATCATTAATACTTTAAACTTAATATTTGGCATAATTTTCCCATTTTTTATGGCTTGGCTTTGAGTGCGTTCGCTCCTTAAGTCTTTTGTTGCCGTTGATTTATAAGCTGCGTTCATAAAATGCCATTTGTAATCTTGATTTTAATTTGGCATTTGGTTTCGCGGGCTTTGAGCAGAGTAATTTCAAATTTGAACCGAATTGTACGCAAGAGCTAATTGAAATTGGACATCAATGAAAAAAGAAAAATAAAATAACTATTTATTCGGAAGTGTGCGAAAATTACACAAAAAAAAGGGTCTAGTTGTTCTTAAATTTCTGAATTTTTCTCATTACAATTTAATTTGTAAATAAATATATTTTATTTATTTTCGAATTAAAAAAATGTAATAAAAATAAAATATTTTACAACGACACGAATTCATTAGGATTAATAAAAGCATCAACTAATTAAAACAAATAAAACCTTAGTTAGGCTTTAACAAAAAAGTTTTATGAAAGGAAGCCGACGAGCTATAAAAAGTTTGGAGAACATCATAGTTCCATTTCATTTCCCAAGCCCCCCTAGAACAATTGCCCATTTAACTGAAGTTTCATCATCATTTAGAGAAACGGAATATCTTAGTAAATTCATGAGCCAAAATGTAAACAGTGTAATATAAATATATAACATAAAAAATCATCACAACCCACTTCTATAACGTTCCAGCTAAATAGCTAACGTCATGCAACTTATCTGAATTTATTCGAAAATTAAGTTTATAAATTGTCTATGCATAGATAAATTGTTAAATGAGTTCACAACGTATGCGCCAGATCAGGTCAGAACCAACCCATCATTATACCGCCCAAGATGGGCTATCTCACCCTGTCCATATACTTTTGTAGTACTCGAGTAAGACATAAAATTATGCTAACTACGGAAATTGACGGCCGCCGCTGATGGAATGGAAATTGATAATGACTTGTCGACGAAGGAGGTGGGGTTTCAGTCAGAGGGAGTCAGCTATTAGCATTTAATCTAATGCGACTTTGACATGCAAATGATAAACTCACGTCAGGTACACGTACAGGTATCGCTCGAGTTATTTATATGTAAAACTTACGAACACATTTCAAATTTGCACTCCAGACCGAAGATCACGCCCTGAAAAGCTCACTGAGGCAGAGTTTTATTGGAATCAAGCATGCAAATCCACCCAAGACTAATCCATGAGCTTAACTAATAAACACATTAAAATGTAATTTCTTTTTAATACGTTTTACAACAGAACAAGAAGAAAATATTTTTAAGCCTTGCTCTTTTGTTGGGTAGCTAACAACCCATTATTAGGCAGCGTAATAATATGTCTGCGGGAATAATTTAATAAATCTAGTCTCTGTTCCAGTTGGGCTGGACTACTTCGCCTCGCGTAGAGATCTTCACATCAACTGGGGCTGTATTAGTCGTGGTTTGTTTAATCACTTGTACAGATTTGGATATGTTGGGGCGTGCCCGTATCTCTTAATGATCATTGGAGGTTTAGTTTTTTGCATAGTACCGGAACTTTTTGCAGTTATCTAGATGGGATTAACTGAAAAGAGAAGTAAAAGATTTTAAGGTGCGGATTAACAAATGAAAATTAATGAACTTAATGAAAACTAAGCATAAGATTATAGTTTCTTATAGTGCGTTCCTGCGGCTTAATAGTCTGTTCAACTAAGCATTAATCCAGCCTGTAAACATTTAATATAATATCTTAAATCAAAGCTTATGTTTCCATCGAAGCACAACCTCATACTTCGGTCCAAACATTAAATTTTAATTATAATTCATGTCTTAAAAATGTTTCCTGCCTTCAAACTTCGTGTTAGAAAACAAAATCCCATATATATGCGTAGGTTGCATAAATATTATTAACGCCAGTTTACGCAGAAGATCCATGGAAATGTATAAGCTTGAATCTGGACTCAAAAGTAATTAAAATCGCAGTCAGATCGGAGGCAGACTTAAAGCGCAATTCGTGTGGCACGGTGCATCATGCAAATTTACTAAAGTGTGAAATATTGCAAATTCATGCAGACCGGGGGTTGCGGAGCCTTGGCACCACAGGTGGCCATCGCAGCTGGACCTCCAGACCAATAAATTAACACTCTATTTTCATACAATACTTTTCCCAGATCGCATGCAAACTGACCAATGCAGAAAATGCTCGAAAAGAGTTTTCCCTCAGCAACAATTAGCTATGCATAGGAAAATGAATTGTATTTTTTTTTTCCAGTTTTGCATTGGGGGCACGCCATCGAAATGGAAGTTATAGACTACATATTTATTAGGGTTAGTTGGATTGGGAGCCGAAAAATCATATAGGGGTATTCTTTATTGGATTCTAAAAAAACGGGAATGGAAAATACCGTTTTTTCGTAAAAAATATCATAGTACAGTGAGTACTAAGTACACAGATATATTACTGAATTTGAAACCCCTAATTTTTTTGTTAAACTACTATACAGATACTATTTTAGTTTTATTACTTATCAGTCTGTCTTGTAAGTATTTTATTATGAAATTGCGAAAAATTCTAAGTTTGCGCTGATAGGATTAACAAATCTTCTTTAAATTTGTATGCATTATTAAAACTAGGGGAGTATAGGGTAATGTGACGAACTCATCGAATCTCACATATGACGTCAAGACAAAAATTCCAAAGAAATGTAGTCGTTTCCCCTTATCGTGTCGACAATGTATTTACAGTAATATCAATAAAAAGTTCCGTAATTTCTTCGTGAGATAATTTTCGCTAAAAATGTGGTAAGCAAATTAGCAAACCTGTTCAATTTATTTGTGTTAAGCAGTGCCAGAGAGAAGATGAGTGAAATATAAAATCAGTTTAATATATTCACGTACAAATGAGATCTTTATCAACAGTTTTTGCTTTAAGGTATACCTTGTAGGGTATCGTGTAGGGTATACCATTGTTGGGTATGGATAACATTAACTGCAGAAGTTTTATTGCTTTTTCGTATTGTTTTAGACATCTGCATCGAGTTTAAATGTGTATTTATCAGTTCGTCACCTTATCTGACAATCGTTCCTATGGGAGATATATGATATAGTGGTCCGATTTATCATATAGCTCCCATAGGAACAAAATGATAGCTTTGTTAATTTTTATTGTATTCTCTTCTAATTTGGAATACAAGTTTATTTTATTATTTTAGAATTGGGAATTAAATGTAACATATATTGCACGACTATATTATATAGCTGACATAGGAAGGATCGATCAATTAATGTCAAAATAATACGGAAACTGCGCTAATTTGGTTTGTTGCAAGACGTTTAACATTTTTGTAATTTGTAATTGAACTGGAACGATCTGCAAGGGTATATAAACTTCGGATGGCCGAAGTTAGCTTCCTTTCTTGCTTTTTAAGTAATTTTATTTATTTTTTATTATTAGTGATTGAAGTTCCGTTTAATTTTTTTAATAAATAAACTTAAAACTTGCATGAAATCCCTGCGCAGTGGAGCCTTAAACTTAATTCAATTCATCCCGAAAAAAGAAGAAATGAAATTAGTGAAGCTTATCGGCTGACTCCAGTTCGTCAGGCTGAAACATCCGCAACTCTTCGTCTGCCTTTTACCGTTGACAATACGAGGACATACAACAATGAGCATTAGACATATGTCTGTTCTATCCAGCGATTCCATTTCCAATCTCCCCTGCCCAGCCCCCAGCGGAAAACCTACCGTAAATAATAAAAGAAATCGTCTTAGGCACGCATCTCAGGCGGCTGATGGACATTCTCGCACACAGACGTAAAAAAAGAGGACATCAGGACAACAGGACAACGAATGCCCCACAGGACATCACTTTGAATATAAAGCAAGCGAATAAAACACAACAGCGAATGAATGAGAAAGGACGTGTGGCATAAAACACACTTTGGACGGAAGGAGAGAAAATAAAAAAGAATTTCTTATTACAGATATTTTGCTTATCTGCAGCAAAACATTCGTTCACACTTCCCACAGGACCTCGAGTGGGGTTTGGGTTCCATCTTCTTCCCTTTCATGTTGGCTAAGGGTGAATGTGAATGCGAATGCGAATCTCGAAGCCCGGATCCCACCCTCAGCCGCCCATGAAACACATGAAACTTAGATGGACAGAAATCCGCTTTTATATTTTCAACTGTCAATCGTCGTCGCAATTTCTCCGTCTTCCTCCGACAGTCGGCTTCACTTTGTAGGTGTTGGAATTATAATCAAAGTCCAGTGTACTACCCCCAAACGAAACCCATGCCCGTTCGCATTCCTTGCATTATCTTGGCTCACACACTCGGACGCCATGTCGAACTTTTCCTACTCGATTTTATTTCCTTTTATTTACTTTTCTTTTTTGGCCCACAAATTGTAAAGCGAAAAAATTCCAACAAAATTCGTTCTTAATGCCCTTTTTTCACTTGACTGACAGGCTCTGGCTCCATTTTCTTTTCCTTAGCTTCCTTTGAAAAAAACTCCCCTTTCCCTTTCTTTGACTTGCGAATTTAGAGTAAACTTTTTGCCTGCAATTTGTTGAATACTTTCTATGGATACATTTTCGGGATTAGTTTTTTTGTAAGCCGATGCCAGTCATGATAAGAAAACAGGCTTTTGATTAGACTTCAGAAATAAATAAATAAATTGCTTAAATTAATTAGTTAATTGTAAATATAATATCCTTAAAGTCATTATTGTAAACGAAAATTGAAATTGGTTACAACATTCAACTTAAAAAATATTTAACAAAAAGAATGAAAAAAAACTTTATCCGCATACTGTGTTTTAATTGTATTGATCATTAGAAAACCTGCTAAAACTAGAGAGGAGTGGATATCAACTATCAAATACCCGTTGATCAGCTAAAGCAACCAGAGGCATGCAGTGCAAACTTTTTCACGAGTAACGGGTATAAATAGTTTTCATATCGCAAAGACGCAATTTAATACAAAAATCTCAGTTATCTTTGAGAAAAAACTTCGCCTAAGGCCCCCTCATATCACCATCAAGTTATTCAAATGGCTGCATATTTATGACAGCGCAGCACATAAATCTAACAATGAAGGACTAAGGGTTGTTCGATGCTAATGAGCTCTGTCCAGGTCAGAGGTCGGGAGACGGATATGGCGCGATTTTCTCTTGGCTTCCACCTTCTGTGGTGCGCAGAAAGTTTCTACCGAAAACGCCAACAATGAATCACTGGTAAAACCACAAAATCACCCACAACCCACTCGCAACATCCAGTGAAGCGTTAGAACTGCCAAGTTTGCACAAAATACTTGGATGGCAAGCTATATACATATTTCTCCGACTTCCTTGCCTGCATAATAATAACAATCATAAAAATTGCGGGAGGAATACAACGGAACCAAATTATGCATACAATAATCATGGTTCATGGCTTCTTTTTCTTTCTATAGTTTTTTTCCACATTTGAATTTATGACTAATCAAATGTATATAATTTTTACTAGCCAAAGATTTATGTGCTGATTTAGTGGAATTTATGGGCAGGAGGATTTAGCTAATATGTAAAATTATTCTACCCTTAATTTAAATGCAAATGAAGCGCTCAAAGATCGGGGTTAGTCAGTAGAAGAAGGTGGTGAAAAGGGTGGGTTAGAAGGGTGTTTCAGGTTTCAAATTTAAATTTTAAAAAATTTCAAATGGCGGACTCTCAAAAAAGGAACCGAGTTCGTTTTTCATCTCTTTTTGTAAAAGGAAATTTTTATAAAATGGCGAATTGGATTCAGCCATCTTAGAAATGGTATTTAGATTCAAGCTTTCTTCAAATATCTTATCTATCTTTTAAAATTTGCTCATATCTGGCGATAGAAATGCTAGGTAAAACTCTTTTATAATGCACAAGGACCAGCAAATATGTATATCCAAATGTTTCTAGACAGGGCAAATAAAATCGATTTTATGTCACTGCCACGGTGGCTTTTTCCTTTGAATGTGCAGCCAGCAAAAAGCATAGACTGAACAAGGAAATACGCTTTGCTCTCGGGGCTTCCCCCTTTTTGGAGGTAAAACTTTCTCTTTGCAGTCGAGGGTATTGCTTTGCATGTGCGCGGGGTATGGGTACATATCCTTGAAGATTGTAGTTGGTGCCTCGGGCTGAAGCTGAAGCTGCTTCCAGACTGTGCGTGCAAGATAAGAAGTCGGAAAAGAGGAAAAGTCTTGAAAGTACGACAAAAGGGGCGTCTGCCGCTCGTCTTCTTGTTGCAAGTCTTCTTATGTGTGTGCGAGATCTGTCTGCCCGGCAGAGGATATCCATATCCGGTTTGCAATGTAGTCATATAGACAGTCGATGGGAAGGGTTCGGCGATTGGTTTAGGTCATCAGTCGATTAACAAAAAAACAGTTCTATAGCGTTTGGAGTAAAGTTAGTACGGAATGTTGCAAATTTTAATGAATCACTATTGATCCTAGGTATCATATAAATCAGTTAATTAGCATTTAATTCAAAAATATTGATTTAACTAAAACATTAAGTGTCTGGTTAACTAAAGAACATCAAAAATTAATTTTTTAGAAAAAACCTTGAGGCAATTTTAAATTAAGAAGAATCAAATCAACCGTACATTTAGATTGCTTTTAAAATATTCAGTAAACTAAACTCATTGTTAATAAATTTACATTTTCTTAAAAAATAATATATTAAATTTGTATTTTTTCAACTAGAATATTAGAACATTTTTTCTTAAAAATTTCTTGCCATCTTTTACTAATTTTTAATAAATAATTTACACAAAAAATTACAATCATTTAGTTAAAACCATATACAAACATTTATTATTGTTATGATAATTGTATTGTTATGACCGAATTACACCAGCCAAATAATTGTAAACAAAAACATTAAAATAATTTATGTAACTATCAATTTGCGAAGAAGAAAAGTAGCGAAAGTCTAAAGAAAAGCTGATTAGACGTAGAGAGAGCAATTTAGATTTAACCATTGAATTTTATGCTCAACGCAGCGTAAACCAAATTACACAAACAATTTCCAAAGTGATGACACGCTTTTAGTGCTAATGCTTCAAATGTCTCCCGATCTGCTGACCACAGCAAATTCCGAAAAAATAGAAGTCCGTTGGAGGAGGCCGAAAAAAACAGGACATAAAATCTACAGCTGCATAAAAGCCTCTTTCAATTAACATAAAATTAGCATTCCGATTCAATTTATTTTTATATACGGCCAAGGCGGAGCAGCCCCTTTTCTGGACAAATGGGTTGAAGTTATTTACGCGTTTTCGGTTGCTCTTTCTCCCAGCCAAAGCCAGGCCCAAGCCAAGGCAACATTTACATTCCCACATGCGGCTAAAAAAATAAGAAAGCGAAATTCATGGCTGTTTTTGTGTGTGGGAGGGTGCCGGGAAATGTAAGTGGTCATAATAATAAAAATAATGATGCCGCAATAAAGCTGATTCAAGTCCTCTCCGGGACTCCGGAAGAGAACTGGTTATTGGCTCGATAGGCCTGCGACGATTTGCGTAAAAAATGGCAGGGTCCTTGCGCAGATAAAAAAGCAAACACCAGCAAACGAAAAGGCAAAGGCCGGAAAAGCAGCGCGGAAAAGCCGAGGGGAAATGAAAACGGTGAAACGGCACGCCGAAGAAATTTTCCTGCGAATCAGCGTATTTTTCATGCTGCAGCGATTATTCACCTCTGCTACGGAAGAAAAAACACTGAAAAAAATGTTACTTTTAATCGACATAAGCACGATATAAAATAGATCAAATTTCAAACCTTTACATACATTTATAACATTAAAGAAAGTTAACTTATAAATATATAAAAAAAATTTGAAAATTAATTAATTCTTAAGCATTGTTAATTTTAAGATAAAGTTAGTTAAACATGCATTCAGTATTTGAGTACATTGACAGTACATTCTATCAATTAAATTAAATAATAATTTAAATAAAATAGAATGTGAGAAGAAATAATTTCTTTGAATTGGGAAGTCATTTTTAAAACATTTTATAAACTACATATTTCACTTTAAACATGAAAAAAGTGTTTTAGGAATGTTATTTAAATTTCTCTACAAAAATACAAGATAATTTTAAAATTTATATTAATAAATTTATATTAATATTAATAAATATATTAATAAATTAGTTTACCGTTAGCTATAATATTTTCACCGTGTGGGAGAAACACCGACTCACCCACTCAATATGGCCATGCCACCCAGAACCCTCCAGCAACCCATGCGAGTCGTACGTCTTGGCCAAAGTGTCATAAATTCATAATAACGCAAATAAGCACCGGCACTAGCAGAACGCAAAACTTATCGGAGGCATCTAAATCGTTCGAACCAGCGGCACCAAAATCGAGTAAAGCCGTGGCCATCGGCATCCTGCCAATAGCAACATCGAAGGCCTCGTCCTGTTTGTGCGCTTGTGTGTTTGTATATAGCGCCAAATACGTTTTTTACGACTTTATGCTAAGCACTTTTATGCATAAAAAGGAAAAGGAAAAAAATAGCAGCAGGAGTCGCAGGAGAAACAACCACCAATGGACCAGAGATGATGGCGAAACCACCACGCAGATTCTGCAGCACCGCACCACCAACAGCAGACATAACCGTTATTTTCCCTTCGGACTGGTCCTTATTTATGCGTTTTTTAGTATGGAAAGCACAGGGATACACACAAACAGCCAGAGATATCCTTTCAGCGCCGCGTATGTAAAGAACAAGTGCGCTTTTGCCTTTTATGCTTTGGGTAATATATTGAAAATAGCTGTCCAGCGTAATAAAATGTATCTTCACTTGAGAGTGTGTGTGCGCAAGGACCTCTCCGTGTTTCTATGTGCGTGTATGCTTTTGCGTTTGTATGCATACCAATAAAACGGCCAAATGTGAAAAGCAAAAGCAACAGCCACAAACAAAACTCAATTTGCTTACTGACTCACAGTGGTCTATAATGTAATGAAAATTATTTAATTTATATAATCTCATTAAGCCTCTAACAATACAAATTTAACCAGGGGCAGTAAATTTTAAAATAAAAAGGTTGTTATTAATACAAAAAGTGTGCGGCTTAAAATTTGTTCTGTGAAACCCTACAACTAAATCCTAAATGTGTCACTATTTCATTAAATGTAAACAATACAAGCATCGAATTAAAAAATCTAGCTTTCTTTTCTACACATTTATGATGATTTTTTTTACACGTTTTTAAGATTTTTTATTAAGAATTAAACTAAAATGCAATGTTTTTCAAGAATTTGCCAAATTATTTGTTATATTTCGATCCACGGTGTGTCAAAAAGTGCGCTGACCCAGGCACTCTCCTTCCTCATCACCCACCCCTCAATTTTAGCTTTCATCCATTGTCATCATCTTTGTCCATTTGGCAATCCCCCTGTCTAGGACTATGTTTTTGAATTGCTGCTCAATGAAATTGGAACGATGATTATGTGGATTCTTCTTTCTTTTTTCTGCAATTTGGGTTCGCTCTTCAATATTCCTATTTTTTGTTTGCCATTTCTTGCTGCAACTGTTTTCATGTTCATAAATAAGAAATGGTTCTAAGGGCCCGAATAAAGCGCATGGAAATTGAAGCCTTGAATAATTGATGACACTGGAACTATCAAACAGAACAAAGAGACGTACTCACCAAATGCGTCATGCAAACCGATAAATTCAGAGATAAACGAATGCTAGTAAATGAACCAATTGTAAAAATTATCGTCATAGCTCAGGAATTATACAAAGTTTAAAGAGCATTTGCAAATAAACTTTTCGAAAAGATTATGCATATTGAATAGAACTTTAAATAAACATTGGTGATTGTAATAAAACTTAAGTAACCTTAACCCATTTTTATACCCGTTACTCGTAGAGATAAAAGTTGTAATCTATTCGGGGAAAAGTATGTAACAACAGGTATACCTCAGGGAAAGAAGTATATGTGCGTTGAAACTAATTGAAGAAAAACAATTCAAAACAAAGATAATGTTTTGGATTAAATTTTATTTATATCCTTTGACTACATATTTACAAAAAATAACAATATTGTTTCCGTAAACTTTAAGGTTAACTTAAAATTTAATATTTAACTTTACCATCATATGAAATAAGTATATGTGCATATTAAATGAAAATTCAAAATACTGTTTAAATTTTTGTAGAAATTTTTTTTTTAACTTTTTAATAAAAAACATATTATTCTTTTTTAATAAAAATTTGATAAATCCGGTTAGGCATTGAAATTGCCTGATTTTGTAGAGTTTCGGGATTTATTTAATCCCATTCCTCGATTAATACCTTTTTGAGGTCATTTAAGGTGTCAAACTGGCGTCTATTCTTATACACTTTGTTGGATAATATTCATCAAAGATCTTCTATTGGGTTTAGATCCGGGCTGATCGCTGGCCATTGCAATAAAGGTATCTTTCTAGCTGCAAAAAAGTATTTTGTCTTACGAGCCTGGTGGATTGGCGCGTTGTCTTGCTGAAATATCCACTCATCTCCATAAATGTCTCCAGCAAATTCGATGAGTACTGTCTCTAGCAACTCTATGTATATTTCCGCATTTGTTCTAGTTGCTATAAAACAAAGGGGAGACTTCCCAGCATACCCAAATCCTGCCCAAAGCATCAATGATCCTCCACCGTGGTTTCGTCTATGGCAGACCTGTCGTGGTTGCCGTTTATCGCGCCAGTACTTTTGGCAGGAGTCAGGGCCGTCTAAATTAAATTTTTTTTAGTCTGAAAATATAACTTTTTTAAACTGCTCTGACCAAAATTTGTACTTCTCAGCAAATTGTATGCGAGCGGTTATGTGGTGCTTCAGCAGCCTTGGTACAGCGTCGCGGGAAGCATATGTAACCATTTCGTTCTCGTTTAAAATTTGACATCTGAATAAACTTTTTTTAAAATCCAAAAAATTTTTTTTTTTTCAAAATATTCTTTAGGATCTTAAAAATAACATACCAAAAGATAGAGTCCGGGAAATGTATCTAAGTATCGAAATTTTCCATTCTGCCGCGATGCCTCATACACTCAGAAAAAAAATTGCCCTAAATTTTAGAAAATCGCCATACTTTAAAAATCGCCTTGAAATTTAGAAAATATTTCTATTTTTCAGAAATATTTTTCTAAATAATAAGAAAAACTTACCCTGATTAGATCAACTCCTCTTGTTATCCACTTTTAGAAAAATTTTCTGTTATTCAGAAATTTTTCTTTCAAACTAAGAAAAAATCGCCTTACATTTTAGAAAATTGGCCCAATCGGTAGCCTAGGGGTCTAATGCGAGCGGATTATTGGTTTTCTACGCTTATATTCGGAAGCGTGTGTTCGATCCCACGTCGAGGCGGATATTTTTTGCGTCTTTTTTTTTTTTTTTGTTTGACGCATTAATATGTATACTTTAATACAAATAAGGATTTAGGTAAACTATCACACACATAATGGATAAATAAGAGTAAAAACCTAGAACCCAAGAGAACAGAATGAGAATGTACTTTGTACAGCGCCTCTCGTGATGCTTCCCTGGCGCAGCTAGTAGAGTGTTTGACTGCAAACTGTGAGGTAAGGGGTTCGATTCCCGCGAGCGACCAAAATGTTTTTCTCAAGATAGTAAGTTATTTGATTTTTATGTTTATCATTAATAAATAATATAATAATTTCAGTTATTATATATATAAAGGGCAAGGCGAGCTGCCTTTGGCTTAAAAAGTATGGCGATTTTCTAAAATTCAGGGCGATTTTTTTTCTGAGTGTATGTATATCGTAAGCACCTTAAAACTTTAAACGCGTTTTTCTCGAAACCACTTTTTTTGAGACTGCCGGAAACATAACTCGAACAAATCTTAATCGATCGATCTGAAATTTTTACAGTATATTCAAAATACTTATGTCTATCGACACACGTAGGATTTTTTTTTAAATTGCGTACTTTTTTTTTATTAACACTTTTGTGACGCTTTTTTCCATCACTTTTATTCAATCTCTCATCATTTTGCAAAAAATCAATATATCGAAAAAATCCTACGTGTGTCGATAGCCGTTGATGTATAGAAACTAACAAAATTGGAATTTTTCCTCTAGATCAAAAATTACGGGCGATAGCTTTCCGGCCATGGACCCCCTTCAACCAAAAAGGGCCTACGAAGAAATGCTGCAGAGCCGCCATTTTGTTTTTGATTTTTTTGAAAAAAATTTATTTTGTACTTCGAACCTAATATTATTAAACCTAGTTTACAAATTTTCGATTGGTCTTTTCATTTGGTCAAAAAAAATTCCTGAAAATCCGCTTTTTTTTGCCCGTTTACTCAGATGTCCCCCCTTAAGAACGGTACAACGAATGAAGCCCAAATAGGACCATTAAAGTAGATGATCTTCACAATTAATATAAATAAAAACTTGCATACCTACAAAAACTGTACCGTTAAATTTGGAGAAAATACTTATAAGCAAATGAAAATGTGCACATATACTTCTTTCCCTGAGGTAAGAAGGGGGGTGTAAAGTATATATGTTCGTAATCAGGATCACTAAAAGAGTCGATCTAGCCATGTCCGTGCGGAACAAAGGACTGTGCAACGACCAAATTTTGAAAGTTTTTTTTGTACAGTGTAAATAAACGTTTATTTGGAATATTAGTGCACACCAACAAGCATAATACTCTTGGATCTGTTGCTCTGGCGACCACATTTTTAAAGCTAGAAAGTAAAACTGAATAATTTAGATTCTAGTACCTACGAAGACAACGTTTGCTTCTGCCGAGTGCCACGCCCACTTTAACGCCCACAAAACCATACAAAGCTAAAATCAGGCTAGCAACCTCATTTTTAAAGATTTTCTAATAGTGTAAACGCTGTTTCTCAATGAATACCATTAAGTTGAATTCATTACGAGTTCCCAAATTAAACTGCGTTCTTCAAATAGTTGCCTACTGTCCTGTAATATTTTAGGCAAACTATTTCTTGTTTTGCTTTGTTGTCAAAGCATTTTAAATGTGCCACTCCTTAGCTTTCAAACTCCTTAAAAAGTTTTGACCGCTAGGTGTTGCTTTGATAATTAGGATATCCGATAGTTGGGGTACACGACTATAGCATTCACTCTTGTTTCTTGTTTTATGAATAGAATTTTTCTAAGCCACAATAAAAGAATGTTAAATTCACAGATTATTAACGTTTCACCCTCAAAAACACCCTCGTTTATGAAAAAAAATCCCATACACATATGCCAAGTGCACGTAACTAATACAAAATAGATTTAAATTCCATTTGGACAGCATTAGCACTTTGGGTCACAAAGGGAACTCAGCACAAATCCCCCCTGAGACTAAATGGGGTGAATACAGAAATTACTCCGTAAGTGTTTCCATAAAAAATGCATAACATTTTGAGAAATGTCATGTGGCAAAGATTGCGAATAATTTAAAACATTTTCTGAAACGCTAAATAAATGAAAATATTTCAAATAAATATTGGTGTTTGTGGAAGGAACGAATTGACCACTTGCATATATAAAGAAAATAATTTTATTTTTCTAATGTAAAACGAATTCGCAATTTATTCTCAACCCCCCAGATAAGTCTGTTTTCCTTCGTCCAAAGAAAATATATTTACAAATAAAAAGGGCAAGGGTCCATGAAGGTGGAAACAATCTAGCCACAAAAAAAGTAAAAAAATTTCAAATGTCCAGCATTTGGGAGGGTGTTTGGCTGCAAATCCCATATGAAAGATTACCCAGAGACAAACCCTAAAAAGCACTTGATGCCAGACGCACACATATGTGAGGGTAGGAAAAGATGAATAAAATGTAAAAAATAACCTCAAAAAATGTATAATTTTTGTGTGTGGCCAGCGGGCGAGTTTTTCTATGTTAACAGTGTTGTTTTTTCCGGCTTCTCGACCCCACGAGGGTTTCGCGAAGGGGAACTTTGACATGTTATTATGCCGAAATAATTTTATAATTTATTTATTTTTCTTCTTGCTTCATGCGGTCCTTTTGTGCTCCGCTTCGTCCGCCATTCGTTACGCCTGCCATCTTCCAAGGGACTAGCAGTTGACATCTGAGTAAGCTTCTCCATTTGGGGAGCCTTTATTCCTGGTGGCACATTCCGTTCAGCTGAACGATGAATGGAGAATGCTGATGGCAGCACAGAGTGACATTTCAGCATTTCCTGTTTTTCTTGTCCGCGGACTACTCACAATTACTAAAAATTCATGAAATCAGAGTGGGGTACTGCTTTGTAATACAGACATTACAAATATTTCATTAAAAAAATGTTTGGCTTATAACATAGTTTTGTATCTTCCGAAGAAAACTGGCATGACAATGAAAATATAATTTAAGATTTTTACCAAATACATATAACGGAGGATAACGGATATAAGAGGTGATCATTTTCTAGGGATCTTAATGTTAATTTAAAATTATGTGTTCTGTAATAAACGAATAAATAAATGTTTTTTACTTTTGATTTATGTATAAAATAAAAACACCTCTTACTGTGGTAAAAAACACACTCGTGATTAAACACTCTTCCGATTTTTAGCTATTTATAGCTGCTTTTCCGCTAAACTAGTGGTATAAACAAAAAGTGGTATAACTAAAGTTACTTATATCGAGTTGTTTAACTCCATCTAAAATTTCTAGAACTATAAAACAAAAAAAAAATGACAAGCGGACAAACTGACAAACCAAATTACATTTTAATTTTGGGATGAAGAAGAAAATCTTCTTTTCGATATAACTTTTGAACGGAGCATCGGATTTTACAACCCCTCATATTAAGCGTATTTTCAGTAAGAATACAACTAGGCTAGTGCGATCCCATTGTCTAAATTTTTATTTGTACACTTTTACCGCTCTCTCTCCCTAATCAATTGAATTTCTTGAGGTTTTGGTATGCAATCCTTTAGGTTTTAGCGATAGCTTTGAATTGGTGTATCGCTCGCAATGATCGGACCATCACAGCAGATTTTAAATTTTGCGCATATAGTAGTCGCCTTCGCACACTCTCCTAGTGCGCTTCGTCACTACGTGGACCTCCGTCCACAGTGATCACTATTTCTGAACAACAGGCATTCCCTTCTAAACCTGGCTCCCCATTGATCTCTTATTTAAGCGGACCCTTCTCAAAGCTTTACCGTGTATTCACATACCACAGCCAGAGCCATAACTTTCCAAATCAAATTACCAACTCTACTAACCAAACCAATTCCTTACGCAACATTACGCAATTGAAAATCAAATTGTGCTTTCGTTTTCTATTCCAGGCCGACACAAAATGTTCACAGCAAATTAGATTTTACAATTCCAGATATGCGGCCATAAAAAATGGCATTTATGTGTAAGGAATCGAATCGAGCCCCAGGGCACGATAAAGACGAAACTCTCGCTGATTAGATTGGCCATCCTGCGATGGATTTGGAATAGAAGTTTGGGGAATTTAAGTGGCTGCTTGCCAGGAATTTACATAAAGTCAATCAATCATGGCATTTGCCGGGGCCATTTTGCATGTGAGACAGACACTTGTGAGATTTCATTAATATCCCGTCGGTGGTGGATTCTGGGGGCCCCTGTCTTGAGATTAGCATTTCGTCGCTCATACGCCCCCGTGGCACTGGCATGAGCTTGCATAATAAACGAGGACGATGTCCTTCGGTCCTTCGCCGAAGGGTGTCATGATGAATGACCGAGCTGTCCCCGGGACTCTTCTGGTCCGCACTTGATCCTGCGCCATTGTCCTGCTCGCAGGAGCATCATTTTTCATGCGTTTAAAAAAGGCAAGAGGGGGGTATAAGCAGAAAATAAAGCAACAGTATTCGCAACTGTAGCCGCTGGTCAGTAGCTGAAAAACTGTTCAAATTTGATTTACTCACTTGATTACTCGCTGTGTCGGAGGCGGGGGGAATTCCCCTGTCCCTTCGCTTTGATTTCGCCATGTATCGCATGTATGTGGCCCCAAGGCCTTTGTTTGCCCAATTGTCGAGTGGCGTGTAATTTGCGTAAAAATGTCATATTCATATTCGGCTGGAGCTGCTGATGTTGATTGATGAGCCGGCAGCTCAAGTGGCAAGAACCTCAAATTATTCCAAGAGCTGAACCACTTTAGTTCTCGGATCGCCCGGGGAAAGGAAGTTAAAGATTGATTTAGTTTACGTTTCATTTGCGGAAATCTGTGGTATTTTAACCATTTTTTTTTATTCATATAAATTTATATGAACTCGATCTTTAAAAATCAGTATTTACAGATTCTTAATGAGTTAAGTACAAATAAATACCATTTGTTCAAAAATATTTTACATATAGGGCCTTAAGGACGAGAAGATAATTGTTGATTACAACATGATTACGCATAGACGTATAACTGAAATCCTTTTTATAAGGTGTGGTTCTATATTGTATTATTGTAAATTTGAAAAAGAATGTTGTTAATTAAAATCTCTATAATACACATACAAAATCTTGGTATAGAATCTGCTACATGTACCATAGGCCAACGGCAAAATAAACAAAGTCCACGCAAGAAAATCAAATGAAAATTCGCCAAAGTAGAAAATGAAAGTTTGACTAGAGGGTCCTTGTGAATTTGATGTGCGTTTGTGTCAGGAGCAGACAACAACAAGAACTTTCGACCCTAAACGAAGAAAGCAAAAAAAAAACACATGGCAAACGTAATTTAAAATTTAGAAAAGAAAGAAATGCCCGAAATGCTCATGTAAGTCCTAAAAAGGACACACGCCTGATTGGCACGCACATGACACAAGCAGAAATACATATGCACATATATATATATATACCTAAATTCGTATATAACATACAATACCAAGTCAAATATTTGACGTTGGCGCATTTCTGTTTCAACTTTCTGTTTGGCATTTCTTTCTTCCGACTTTTTTGTTCATTTAAAAAAAGAGAGAATTCTGGGGGTCTCTTTCCACCAGCAATGTAATGAAATTGACATATATATGTGCGTGAGTGTGTAAACTGTCTTATCTGGAGGCCAAACATACGGACCCATCCTTATCCTGAGGACCCCCTTTTATTTCTCAGTTTCCAAGCACTTCGGCACTCGTGTGTCTGTTCAAGTCTGTGCTAATTTCTACGCATTTTTCTCTTCCATCCGATTTTTGTGGGTGTAAAGTAAAAAAATCCAAGATGATTACTCAGGCATTCAAAAGGCATTTTGATTAGTCGAAAAGTGGCATGTCTGACAAGAGGGACGGCCATTTTACTTTTAATTTGAACTTTTTATGGTGGCAGAAGGTCGTCTTCTACCTGCCAGGTTGATACTTCAAAGCTGTTTCGATTTTAAACGAACATTAGCTATTGCCAATAAAAATAATTGAGGATAGAACTCAGTAACCTGTACTTATTTTAATTTTTGGATTTTTAATTTATCATGCCTAAGGATAAGCTGTAGAGATATAAAATGTTTCACTCATATATGTATCTTTATAATTTCTAATTTAATAACACCCAAAACAAAATCGATATGAAACGTAGATCGATTTTACATTATTTAAGGTCAATTTGAACTGGTCGACAAGAGTATTTCACGTAAAAACGATATGGGTTTTGCATGATATAAAATTTACATTTTACGGGAACATGCTTTTATTTGTGTGCATATGCCTCGTAGATTTAAAATAGGTTTAGTGCCAACCTCATTTAGATGTAGTCGATATTGCAACGTTTTACCAATATTTATCTGGCCCATTTTGGGAGTTGTGTAAATTTTCGAGCGTTAAATAAACATGAAGAAAGAACAACACAAAAGTTGCCAACTTGAGTTCATCAGCATCGAAATTGGAATGTTTTTTATTTTCCTTTTAAGTTTTATTTTGTATTTCGTATTCTATATGCAGCAGGGCCTATATTGGCACTAGACAAATAATCACAGCCCCCACTCCAACTTTGTCCTGTGTCTCTGTGTAGTGTAAATAGAATGTTGCAAAATGTTGCCTCTTTTTTTGCGGAAAATGTGCTCGATTCGAGAGGTTGGGACTTTGTGGGACTTGCGGTTCTTTTCGTGTGCTCCACGGTTCGTTGCACGTTGCCACTGATTGGACACATGTCGGCAGTGAAAAATCTACGGGCAGGTTCCTACCTTCCAACTAAACCGGAAGGCGGCACGTGTGTGGGCGGAGGTGGGCGTGGCTGCCACATAATGAGACATTTATTTAAAAAGAACATTTGAACATTTTTGATGGGCCATATCTTGGCTTGTCAAGCTCCGGGGCTGACATTTTCTTCGATGCTTTTGTATGTGGCTGGAGAAGGTGTATAGTAAAAAACGTGTCCTGCTTTTTAAGCAACCCATGGCATATGAGCCATTAAATTAGTTAATTTTGGAGTGTATTTTATTTAAAATATTTGCTGGAAGGGGAATACAAATGCTTCAGACACATAAGGGGGATTGTGACGCTCGAATTTCTAAAAAAAGGAAGTAATAGAACCGGTATATATGTATTATTTGTAATCACATGTCCTTTTAAGTTCCTTGTTTTATTTTTATTTGTATTGGCTTATATCATCTGAATTTCTTCTAAAGGTTAATGGTTTTACACAACATCTTTTCTAACTTCCCAGCCCTTTTAGTCATCGTGACGAAAAAAAATCATATATCATCTTTCATGCAATTTTCCCCATCCGATTCTCCTAGCAAATCATAATTTTCATAGAAATTAATATGAAATCAATCAAGTACAATTTTCATTTACGTTTCGTCGATTTGGTTTCGTTGATTTGCCGGATCATCGTCGACATTGTGTTAATGGAAAAGTTATGCTGCCCGCAAGAAAGAGTTGAAAATTCCTATTTTTGTCATGCTCATCGGGGGAAAGTTTCTCGGTAATTTGAGCGGGCCAAACGTTAACCCCTTATCGCCCCCGCGCAGCGCAAAACGAGCATTCATTAACTGCCCCAAAGCGTAATTAATCTCTTTCTCGCAGAAATCTCTCCCCAGCCGCCATTTCTCCTAAGGAAGAGAAAGCCACCCCTTGAAGTGGCAGTTGCATGTTGTAAATTAGATTTTCGTCTGTCATGACAACCACCGTGCGAGGGTTGCTGCAGCATTTGAATGCAAAACTGAATTTGGGTTTGGTCATTAACCTGTCTGAGCCAAAACTTGGACTTCCTCCGATTTCTTCCCCCAAAACGAAGGATACAGCGAAATGCTTTCAGCCTCCCAAGTTTTGCAACCCTAAACTACAGAGTTTCCACACTGTCACGACTCTGATGCGGCGCCATTTTTGGCTCACGCAAAACTTCTTAATGAACTTTAAGCAGACTGCGATGAAGGTGGTTGTGGAATGGGGTAGAGAAACCACACAAAAGGGTTAAACAAGTGTTAAAGGGTGGAGGGAGAAGTTCTGCAAGGGGGAGGTCATCAATCATATTTCCTGCATAGCTGAATCATTTACGCTGCTCAGTTTGGGTGACTTAATGGGTTTATCCAAGAAAGGGGAGAAGTTTAATCATGGGGAACATAGAGGTCCAGATGGAATTTGGATATGAATTAACCTTGCAAAAATATGAAAGATTGGAAGTTCTTAGAGATTACAGAAAAATAAAGATACCATGAACAAAAATTGATTTATTAATCGTTTCCTAAACTCATAAATAAGATTATCCATCTTAAGAAATCCAATCAAAATTTACTACATTTTCGTATAAAGTCCATTCTTGTTTCTAGAAAAATCAGTAAAAAGCAAACATGTTAACACTGTTCAACAAATCCCTAGACGACTGTTTCTGTATTTCAAACCGTATTTGAAGAATCTTGCAGATATTTGAAATATCCCCAGGCTCAGAGATCCAATAAATCTTTCGGCTCTACTGAGCATTTGTAAATGCGAAATGCTTATTTTTATGCGTTTTCAATGCCAATTCCATGGCAAAACCAACAAAATCACATGGAAATAATGGAAAAGCAATTTCCATTTCGACGAGGAAGAGAGAGAAAGTGGCGCAGATACAATTCCCAGCAGCGATTTGACCATTAAAATTATACCCACAGGACGGGCAGGCATAAAAAGTGGAGGATGCGAGGTGTTTGGGGGACTGCCTATATCTCCAACTTGAATATGAAATCGTTTGGAAATGCCCAACGACCAAATTGGCATTTGGAAAACTGCACAAAGACAGAAGAAGATGTTTGAAAAGAGTTTTTTTGCCGGTTGGTCACATTTGTGTTCTCGTTAACTGCGTGGGTGGTGAACAAACAGACGGCGCAGTTCAGGGATAGGCAACTTCCTTACGTGTTGGTTGGCCATATTTTAGAAACTAATGTGACATTTCGATTATTCGATTGGATTTAATGTGTTTTATGAGTTTTACACGCTCCAAACGTTCTGCTTTCCCTTTCTGCGTGTGTGTGTCGTGAAAGTGATGACAACTCTGGCGGCGGAAGGGGATACAAATGGTTAGGCACTGTCCTTGCCTTGATTCAGAGATAAATGTCGAGGAGGACAAGACAAAAACAGGAAGGGCATTTACAGGAAAGTACGATTCCTAAGGTTCTATGTTTTTAATTTTATACAGACAAAATTGTTGAGAGTTTTTCCTGATTTTGTAAAGGTTTGTAAAATGTTGTATTTTAAATATATATTATCTATGATGGATTTCGCTAATAAATATATTTGATAACCATTCATAATAGAAGTTAAAATATTTTTGTATTTTAAAAAAATACTTTAAAAAATTTTTAAATGATCCTTTTTATTTTAAATAGGTCTAGATTAAGAGTTATCCTGCAAAATATTGATATGTTTCATATGAACGATAAAAATGTGTTTAAAGAACTTTTCATTTAAATTAATTAACTACAATCAGACCTCAACATTTGGACTTGCCAAAATTCACTTAGACCTCTCCCCATCATTATCACGATCTTAGGGAAAAGTACCCCAAAAAGTAGACATTTCTCTGAAATTTCCCCCACCGCTGACCTTATCTTAGCTTCCCCCACCAACTGCCATTCAAACTTTAACTCATTTGTATGCCAAACAGCAACAGAACTAAAAGTTTTTTCATGTGCCTCCCCCACTTGGATTTATTTATTTTACTTTTTTCCCTCATCTCTTTTTGCCCGACTCGGCACTTATTACTTATTACTGGACACACACGAAGGCAAAAGCGAGGAAAAACCCTAGACATGCGAGACATGGAAATTCATCATCAAAAATGAATAATGTCTACACTTAATGCGGCCCTGGATGTAGCAAACCCAAACTTGATTCCCCCCGAAGAGTCGGACTCTATGGATAAGTCGCATCGCACCCTGCTGAATCGCAATTCGCACCCCATCAAATGGCGGGCGTGAAGCCAACGGAAGGTCGGCTATCCCAAGTAGATCAGAAATGGGTCCAGCGAAGGTCTTTGGGGGGAAACGGTTGCTTGAATATTAATTGTGAATATGTAGAAAGCGCCGGATGAAAGACCCAAGCACAAAAGGGAAACAAATGTGCAGACTTACGAATGCAGGCGACGTGCATGGGTCCTGCCAGGATTGATGCAGTGTGTCCAGGCACTAGGAAGGGGGACAAAGTTCTCGGTTCTCTGAGTCACAATCTAATAGATTTCTGCCAAGTGTCGAGATAAAAACATAATGCGAAGGCAGGGAGCTGTCAAAGGGAAATTACTTATACGATTTGGAAAGGCCAGTTCGGAAGATAAATACACAAAAACACTTTGAACTCAGCACGAAGCCATAACTGAAAGACTCAAATACAAAATAAAAAAAAAGTCTAAAATATTAAAAATAATAACGAACAGTCAACAACTAATTTCTGCTTTATAAGCTTTAATGATATTTATAGTACTAGGCTTTTTTTAATTTTCCAAATAATATTTAACGTATAGGAATTGCAAAAAGCTTAAAATTCATTAAAACTAAAAAGAATTGTTAGTTTAAAATTTTATTTTAATATTTTTATACACATACAATAACCAGATTTAAACAATTTCTTGCTTCCAGCCTAATATACAACAATTCCTGGCGCAGTACGGGTAAAAATCATTCAACAATTGCGACACTTGTGAGTATTTGCACGCCCTAAAGACCTGTCAACCGCTTCTGTATATACAGATGATAGATATCTATAGGAAAATAAAGTGAAGATGTGTGTCTATCGGACAACCCTTATACTGTCCGCATCTAGGAAGCCTCAAAAATACTAAGCTATTATTTCCGGCTAGACTTATCCACTTCAATATCTGTTGGGGAAAAAATTGAGGGATCAAACATTTAATGAGCTTTGAAATTGTTTTTTGGTAAAAGTTCGCCTAATTTAGTTTTGGAAAATGAAAACCAAGCAAAATCGATATCGAAAAGAGAAAGAAGAGAGGACAACAAATCAGGGAAAGTTGTTCCATAATGCCAGTCATAAATTATTGGCAATTAATATGTAACACGTTAGATTCCAATTCGATTCAAAAGCCTCTAATGGCGAAGTGCTTTGGCCATTTGTCAGCCTGGATGAGGCCATAAAAAATCTACTACCGCACCCCCATAATGCCTAAGCCCCTGAAACTCCTTCACTTTCGCTTTCGGTCTCTCCAGATAAATCACCATTAAAAAAAGGAACGCGTTTCGCAGTGGACAATTCGCTTGCGAAGGGACATAAAATAAAATTAACTTAAAAAGCAAATTCTCACAGACATATTTTATGTGGCAATGTCCAATTCGGCTTTGTTGGCTCATAACTCAATGCGCTAATCCTTTAAATAGGACATTCATGTTATCCTGCCTAGACGTTGCGTCCATTAAAATTGAATTTATATCTAAAAAAGCAACGAAAAGAGTCAACTGTCTCCCACATTGATATTTATGACATTTGCAATACATAATAATTCTTATGGGATTGTTATTTATGTTTATACGTGTATATGATTCAACGACCTCTAAATAAATTATTTTTCAGTTCTTGAATATAAAAAAATATTTGTAACAACCATATCAAAATTTCTAAAATATATTATTTTTATAATTTACTTTTCACACTTTTTGTGGAGAAAAGAACAATTTTTAAACTATAGTGGTTTTCCTTCATCGATATTTAAATGCAACTTGTTAAATAGCTTGGTAACGTACATATACCTATTAATAGATTTTAGTTATAATTATACCCGTTACTCGTAGAGTAAAAGGGTATATTAGATTCGTGCAAAAGTATGTAACAGGTAGAAGGAAGCTTTTCCGACCATATAAAGTATATATATTCTTGATCAGGATCACTAGCCGAGTCGATCTAGCCATGTCCGTCTGTCCGTCTGTCCGTCTGTCTGTCCGTCTGTATGAACGCTGAGATCTCGGAAACTATAAAAGCTAGAAGATTGGGATTTGGCATGCAGATTCTAGGGGTTAATACGCAGCGCAAGTTTTTCACGCCGATGTGCCACGCCCCCTCTAACGCCCACAAACCGCTTAAAACTGTGGCACCCGTCTGTATGAACGCTGAGATCTCGGAAACTATAAAAGCTAGAAGATTGGGATTTGGCATGCGGATTCTAGGGGTTAATACGCAGCGCAAGTTTTTCACGCCGATGTGCCACGCCCCTCTTACGCCCACAAACCGCGAAAAACTGTGGCGCCCACAGTTTTGAACCTAGACTAACGCGAAAAGAAATGTGTGTTCGTTTCTTCAATACCTATTGATTGACCAAAATGGGAAACCCCCCCTCCCCCCTAACGCCCACAAACCGCGAAAAGCTGTGGCGCCCGTCTGTATGAACGCTGTGATCTCGGAAACTATAAGAGCTAGAAGATTCGGATTTGGCAGGCAGATTCTAGGGGTTAATACGCAGCGCAAGTTTTTCACGCCGATGTGCCACGCCCCTCTAACGCCTACAAACCGCGAAACTGTGGCACCCACAATTTTGGTAGATGACGCCACTTTAAAGCGGCTGCTTGGCTTGCCCTGCTTGAGACTGCTTGCTTTAGCTGAGTAACGGGTATTTGATAGTCGAGGCACTTTTCAAGTAATTGATATGCACATGACACGTTTCGTAAAGTTGCGCTCCATTTTTGCCAGCAATAACACAAACGTAATTTATTTATTTGTGTTTTTTAACGAAAATTCCATGCCTTCAATTTTTTTCCTAACAGTACCAATTCAATTTACAGTTCATTACTTTTCATAATTTCTGCCTTGTTCTGACCCAAGGATTTGGTAAGGACTTCCCTCCCCTACTCCTCGCCATCCCTCAAGGCAGCTGTTCAAAAATCCCACGCAGCAAAAATATTCTAAGGGTTGATTGGAAAGTTTTGGCCCAGCCCAAATCTAATTGGACGCATTCGTATCGCTTTTACGTTTGACATTTTGCCCTCTAAAAAAATATTATATTTAAATTGTTGAAATCCGCTTACGTTCCTCAAAGGACCTTGGCCATTTTGTTTTTCTCAAACACGTTTTGTATTCAGTCTCGAATTTCCTTTCCCATTTGAAAATCAATTTGATAGGTTTAAGTTCTAAACTAAGCTACTTAAATGTCATTACGATTCAATAAATGTAAGATGAGCTGAGTTGGCTTGCTTTAAGGATGTTTCTTCTCTTATCAGAATTTATGTGTATCCTGTACAGTATTTCCCCCACCAAGTGGACAAAAATCGATAATATGCAAATATTTTTTGCATCCCCCACACACACGAGCGTAAAACAAACATAAACGCGGCGAGCCCTAAGTCCTTTAGTCTCCCTCCCCTCCCCCTTATCCCACTCACACACACAAACTAAATAACTAAATACGCATTAGCATCCTGTCGGATTTTCCTTTATTATTGCTGCGGCCGTCGTCGAAACGAAAAGAAACAAGATGCGTGGGAGGCGAGCAGGCGTCGCACATTGCACGCGCTCCTCCTGCGGCACAGTGGTGCAAAATTAAATTGTTCTGAATTATTTAACAATTCATTTTGGTTTACCTATGGAACGATCGATTTTACATTATGTAATAATAATTTTGACTTGATATGCGGCCACTTTAATTCGATATGTTCGAAATGTAAACAACATGTTCGAAGTACTTTCTCGCTTCCACTTACTCGCCATATTGCTTTTAGCTCTCTTTTTTAAAGTTAAAGAATCTCCGAGAGAGAGAATTCGACAAAATAATATTTTTTAATATCAGTATATCATGATAAAAACTATAGGTGTATGCGATACCAGAAATTTACGATGGGCATATCGATTTTAACGCGACGTGTTTTGTATCAAATTTCAATTTCTTTTCATATTTCAGAAATGGAGGACCTCAAAAAGTTATATAGCCAAGCAATCCACCAGTGATTCTTAAATATGGGACCAATTTATCAATATCTCAAACATCTTAAGATTTTTAAAAGCTGGTTTTGTATGGTACTTCACTTGCTCATTTTGGTCAATCAATATGTATTGAAAAAACGAATACGAATAAATATTTGATTGGTAGAATTGATAATTTTGTGGTTGGGGACTGATTATTATATTGGTTTCTTTTACCAAATGATTTTTTTGTGTGAAAATGTGATCTTCACTTCTGAAAATGTATACATTTTATGAAGATGTATAAGAAAGTAAAGCTTAAAAACAAAAGTTTATTTAATATAAAATAAAGCATACTCTTATATAAAATTGATCTTAAATGAATAGTATCAAAGCTACTTTCGTAAGCTATCTTTTACGACATTTCTCGACACTATTCCACTGTGCGGTACCCAAAAAAATGCCAAAGGTCCGACTGGCAACAAATTCAAACGAACGTGTATGCAGAGTGTGACTGAAAGCATTATTAATAGAGAATGTCGGCGGCTAAACTCAACCACACAACCACTGGCAAAACTCACATACACGCAAAAGGGATATAAAAGCAATAAGGACATTCATCTTCATAATTACGGCCAACAAAATGAGGAGAAAGTCCGTGAGGAGAAAGATGTGGAATACGTAAGTGAAGAAATTCAAATGAAACGGTAAAGTTTTGCATATGCGATGGGTATGTGTGTGTTTTTCAAGGAAGTTGGAGACTTTCTCTCCGTGTTCTGTAGTTCCAACTACACTAAAAAAATCTCAGCTTACCAATATTGAAAATATATGAGTCACAAACGGTGGTGGATCAACCAAATGATTACTAGGGGGTTAAAACTCTTCTAAAAAGTGAACTTTAGGCACATTTTAAAAGATTTTTATAAAGGTATCGGGCTTTAATTTACATTTTATATATTTCAAAATATTTTAAAAAATTCCTTAAAATTAAATTAATTAGTATTTTTACACATATTTAATATTTGTCTGAAGAAAAAAAACGCAAACAAAAAATACAAATTAAAAAAATTTAACCTTACTCTCTGCTTGGACATTATTTGTGTTTTTGTGTTTTTTCGGCCAGTGTGTTCTTGACCAAATGGGCGTCTTATGGAAATGACAGTTAGGTCCGCCGACTTAGGCCACCCTAATGAATGCTCGAGCAGGCATTTTCCC
Source organism: Drosophila mimetica (assembly GCA_037075245.1). NCBI lineage: Eukaryota > Metazoa > Arthropoda > Insecta > Diptera > Drosophilidae > Drosophila > Drosophila mimetica. Next base: position 26,139,984 of record JBAMCH010000007.1, on the reverse strand, counting down.
CCGTTCGGAATGCAATCAAATGGAAATTGTTAAAGAAAAGCAAAAATGCCCGAAAGGTTGAGAGGACGAGGGGGAACGAGTGGCTGAGGAGTACGCCTGACTGGATCCCAGGACTTTGCGATTTTACGAGGGTGCAATGCATCGGTCTGCACTAATTACGCACAAAACATGTCCGGCAAAACCTTTGAATGTCGAGAAAAAAAAGGGGAGTTTTGGGGGAGACTGGACCTCAGGCGTCTGTTTGCCCAATGTTTTTTCCTGCCCGCCTGCCTGTTGCAATTTAAATGAGACGTTGTCCAAAAGCGAGGGTGTCGCCTGCAATCGGTGGGTGAAAGTGGGCGGGCTGGTCAGAGGAATTAATTCTAATCCCGAACACGTTCCATCGCAGACGAAGTGGTCAGCTGTATATGTATTTGTATCATATACATCGAGTTTTAACTGGTGGAGGGTGCGTCGATCATTAGCGTGATTTCTTTCCGCTTTGCCATCCATCGGCCGCAAAAAAATTTGGCAAGGAAATCAGAACGCCTCAATGAGCTGCAACAGAACAGTAAAACACTGGTTGAAGGTGAGGTTATAGAACCAAAAGTAACTAAAAAAATATCTAAACAATTGAGGGGATTTTCAAAAAAAAATGTTAAAATGTTTCAAACTTATATTATGGATTCGACCCGACCGTGGTTGCCAAACAAGTTTAGTATAATACTTAAAAAGAAAGGAAGCTAACTTCGGCCAGCCGAAGCTTATATACCCTTGCAGATCATTCCTATTTAATTTGAAATTACACAAATGTTAAATTTAGATTTGCAACAAACTAAATTATAGAACTATACGTATTATTTTGACATTAATTGATAGGTCCTTCCTATGGCAGCTATATATTATAGTCGTCCGATTTATGTTGAAATAATAAAATAAACTTATATTCCATACACACAAAAAAAAACTATGTAAAGTCAACGATTTAATAGTGAAACCTGCCCCAACCCAAAAAAATTGGGCTATGCCCAAAAAATAGTAGGTTACCTATAAAATAGGAGATTACCTACAAAATAGTATTCTACCCGAAAAAAATTGTTGTTTTTTTAAATTGCTTTTTTTAACTTTTTTATTTTTAATTTAATTTCTTATATTAATTTATATCGAAGCTATTTATAGACACTTACATTTTACAGATACTTAAACTTACAAGTTAGGTTTTTTGCCTCCGCTGGTAATCGAACCGGGGCCGGCAGTCATCGGAGTCCAGCACTCTAACCAATAGGCCTCAGAAGAATGATTTTCGTAGAGGAAAATCTATAGACTTGAAATCAACATTTACCAAAAAAAAAAAAGGAAAACATCATCTGCAAAAGCGGGACTTGAACTCACGACCCAGAAATTATGAGTCGGATACTCTAGCCACCCTACACCGAGAAAAAAAACCGTTCTCATCGATGCGTATTTGAGAATTTCGATCTCAAAAGCTAGCCAAGATCAACTCGTACTAAAAATGCTTAAATCAACATCGATGTCATCTCATGTCAACATCGAAACCGAGATTGATTTTGACTGGGAATACTAGAATCAACATCGAATCATCTTGATATCAAGAAGAAAAAAGTGAGAATACAAATACTAAAATCAAGATCGATCGATCTTGGCTTTTTTTCGTTCTCAATTTTTTTGGGTGTTAGTCCAGAAAAATAGTTGACCAACAATTTATAATTGTATTTTTAAAACGACAAAATACATGAAGGAAAAAAATAGTTGTGTTACGATATTAATTGTGGTGTCACTATTCAGTGCCCCAAAAAATAAAACAACAAAATACTTGCGAACAAATAAAATAGTTTTGCTACGATATTAATTGAGACGTTACTTTTAATTTGCCAAATGAATAAAACAACAAAATACATGACCATTTCGTAAATAGGTTTTTTACTATTTTAAATGTTCGATGACCCAAAAAATAAAACAACAAAATTCATGAAAAATTCAAAAAATAGTAAACTACTATTTTTCTATGTTGATTTTACATAGCTTATTTTGTTGTGTGTAGTAGAAGAGAATACAATAAAAATTAACAAAGCTATAATTTTGTTCCTTTTAATTTCCCTTTAGTTTTGCGATCGTTCCTATGGGAGATATATGATAGAGTCGTCCGATTTTGATAAAATTTAATTCAAAATTCAAAACTATTAAAAAAACTGTTATTCCCAAGCGTAAAAGCTTAACACCGATGATACAATTTTTTTAATTATTTTTCCGATTATTCCTATGGGAGCTATAGGATATAGTTGTCCGATCCGGCCGGTTTCGACTTATATACTACCTGCAATAGAAAGGCGACTTTTGGTAAAGTTTCATCTCGATAGCTTTAAAACTGACGGACTAGTTTGCGTAGAAACGGACGGACAGACGGACATGGCTAGATCGACTCGTCTAGTCATGCTGATCAAGAATATAGATACTTTATAGGGTCGGAAACGTCTCCTGCAGAAGCGTCACTGCGTTGCAAACTTCTGACTGAAATCATAATACCCTCTGCAAGGGTATACAAATATTAAGGGGTTATATACACACAAAAAATCTATTGTTAAATTTAACCAATTTAATAGTAAAACTGTCCCAAACCATCAAACAGTAAATTTGACTCTTACAACAACAAAATACACACAACCGACTATTTCGTAGTAGTTTTACTATTAAATAGTAACCATAGCAAGAACAAAATACACGTTACTATTTGCAACAGTAGTAAACTATTTTTTATGGTTACTTAACATATCAAGTTTATTGTGTGTAAGGTTAGTTAAAGTTGTTAGATTCTTTGCAAACTTCAGCCGAACACTTCAGGAAAATAGTCTTTAAAAGTTATGTTTGTCCGTGCAAAAACAACGAGTTGAAAGGCGGTGGACACAATAACTGAAAAGATTAATCTTGAGTTTGAACGGAGTATTTTGGAATCTTTTAGTTTTTACTGATTTTTAAAATTAAATTTAAATTTATTGATTTAAAGTTAAAATTTTTCACCTAAAATATTTTTTTTAAATTTTTTTGTTAGAGTCTGAGACTCTAAGATACACAATCAGAAAAAAATGTAATTTTGTTTTACTTATGAAATATGTGCCAAAACATGTAAAATTATACAATTTTTAAAAATAATACAACAAAAAAAGGGCTTTTGGGCCAAAAACCCTAATCCTATGTAACCCTTTAAAAAACATGCCCCTGGGGAAATTTTTTTTTTATTTTTTAACTTTAAATCAGGGCCCAACAATAACTGTTGTTTTGAAAAACTTTAATAAACATTTTTTTAAATGCACCTATTTTACGTATCATTTTCTAGGCACTCCATTTATGGCTTCTGTCAGTAACTTTTATTTATTAATTTTGTAATAATAATTATAATGTTAATATAATCCTTAAAAATAATTATTATTTTTTAATTTCTACATTATCCTTTAATAATAAACGTCATTTGTAAAGACTAAGACTTTTTTTCTGATAAATAATAATAAAAAGTAAAATACTATTTTAAAAAAAAAATCTTTTTCATATTTTTCATATACATATCTTGTTAACAGTTCCAGTCTTAGGTATTACATTTTGATTATGACTCTACACACAAAAAAAAACTTAGTAAAATCAACTGTAATAATTGTCAAACAGTCCCTAACCAGCAAAGGTGTCAAAAATAGTTACTTTCACAACAACAAATACACACAAAAAAGCAAAGACACACACCCAAAGCAAAAACAATATACACGTAACTATTTTTATAGTTACTTACCTATCTAAATTGGTAAATTTTACTAAGCAAATTTTTTTGTTTGTTGGTTGCCCTTTTTAATGCCGGAAACAGGATCTGTTTTACGACTAAGTTAATTTCTGGAGATAGTTTCTAAAGAATCTCCTGATGAGCAGATAAATTAAGCTATAGAAGAGATAATTTAATACAACCAAAAATCAATCGACATCAATATGGATGTTATAAAATATTGGGAAGAAAACATGTATTCGTATCTCTTTCTATGTATATCAAAGGGCTAGGATTGTTATACCCGTTACTAGTAGAGTAAAATTTAACTAGAATTCGATAAGTCATACCGAGTTTTTAAGCGTCTTAGCAAAGTTTCGCACCATTTATTTTTACTTCTTCAATTGTGGTGAATTCGGGTGTAAAAAAAAATTCGAATGAGACGGTGCGAATTGGAGCGCAAAAAATTCTTATATATTTCCAGTATTTTTCTTAAAAATTAAATGTCAAATTTTGTTGGGTAAAAATATTTATCGATCTAGATAGGTTGCAGACGGCTCTGCGAAATAAGTCCCCAAAAAATAAATGAAATAAGTCCCCAAAAATTTGTATGGGGACAACAACAACGATTTTAGATGTCATTTTGGGGAAGTATTTCATTTTTTGGGGGAAAAAAATTGGGGACTTATTTCATATGCAATAAGTTCCCAAAAGTGGATATGAAATAAGTCCCCAATTTTTTTTTTAAAATCGCGCGATTTTTAAAAAAAAAATTGCTCGCCTGCGGCGCAGCTTGATATTGAATAAATATGATTTCATATATACTTATGGGTAATATTATAGACTTTTTGCTTTTTATAAGTTCTTGGAAGTTGAGGGTGTTAAGAATTAAACCTTTTCTTCTTAGGTATTTCCAGTATTTTTCATTTTAATGAATAAAAAAAATAAAAAATGTTATGAAGAATTATTACAATATATCAAAGAAAATGTATTCGATTTGGAGCCTTCAACACGAAATCAAGATTCGAATTTTTATGTTTGATGTTAACAACGATTTTCGCAATTTTTTAACTTATTTCGACAAGCAGTGGATTATATTTCATATGAAATAACTCCCCAAACCTTTTGGGGCCTTATTTCAATTTTTTTTGTATTGCCGACTTTTTGGGATTGGGGAGTTATTTCGTTTTTTAAATTGGGGACCTATTTCATATGAAACAACTCCCCAATTTTTGGGGCCTTATTTCATTTTTTTTTTGGGGACTTATTTCGCAGAGCCGTTGCAGACATATTGGACTTCTAGAAGTACACTAAAAATCGATATAAAAAATCGGATCCCCACAATTTTGTTTACAGTTCAACTGAGAAGAACAATTTAAAGTGGGGTAAAATGAAAAGTTTAGTTTAAAAGTTAGCTAGAAGCCGCCAGATTCCAGTTTGAACCAGTGTGCTCCTAGACATGAACCACTATGTAAAAAATGTATTCATGACACTAACCATATGTGAAAAAATGGTTTCGACGCTGATTGGATGATGTTTAAACTAATCCTAAAGTCTGTAAGTAACAGAACGCTTGACATTGAGTGCTGTTAGTTAGCAGACCGAGGCATTGAAAAATTTTCCATATGAATCCATATTTAAATATGGATATATATGGATAAATATGGATTAAAAATGGATCCATATGGAAATGGTTTGTGGATATGGAATGGTTTGGATCCATATTTAAATATGGATTCATAAGCCAATTTCTTAGAAGGACATTCCAACTTAACTCTTTCGAGCAGCTGCCAAAATTCAAATACGTGAATTCGAATGCCAATATCTACCATTCGTTGAATTTAAATTTTATTTTGGATACCTATTCTTTTGTTTAGGTTCTTAATTTTAAAATATATGCGAATCTTAAAGTAAAATTTTTTAAAAACTAAATTAACATTTACATTCTTACCAGCTATTAATAATATCTAATTTACAATTGCATAACCATTTTTGCTTTGCATAAGGGTTAATGCTGTGAAAAAAATAGCCCGCACCCAACCTTTTCCTTCAACAACTTTACCGTTTTTATTGCACTTCTCGTATTTTCGTTTCGTTTGATTGCACTTTACGTTTTTGTTGCGCGGACCTGAAAAAAAGAGCAATCCGGGTCTATATATATAGACTTTTATTTTTTTACTTTTATTTTTTAAAAGTCATTGATAACAGTTATGAAAGGCTTTTATAAAATATAAGTTAAGCGTAACAGTTATTTCTGAGTTTTAATTGAAAAATCATAAATAACAGTTATTTGAGACTTTTAAAATAAAAATTATTAATAATAGTTATAACAGATTTTTATTTTTAAAAGTCGCTAAATTAAAGTTTATTCATAAACTGATTATATTAAGAGTATACAAATGTATCTGTTTACTTGAAAATTTCTTGTTACGTTTCCATTATGCTTTATTTCGCCAAGACTTATAAATAAATAACTGTTATTTTCGGTACCCGATATATATATATATATTTCATAATAAACAATTTTAACTTACAACCTTTGTCCATGACCAGCGCAATCTCCTCCCAGGTCCTCTTCATACACACAAAAAAAACTTGTTAAAAATAATTGTCAAACAGTCCCCAACCAGTAAAATTGTCAATTCTACTAATTTAATAGTTACTTTCACAACAACAAATACACACAATTAGCAAAGACACACCCAAAGCAATAAAAAAATACACGCAACTATTTTTATAGTTACTGGACTATCTTTATTGGTCAATTTTACCAAGCAAATTTTTTTGTGTCTAACACAGAGTCAAAGTGTCTATTTGTGAGGTCATTGTCATAATTCCGATCCACAGCTTGAATTAATTTTATCTTTTCGTCCTGCAAGTGCTTTATTTTTCAGTTTGCTTTCGCACAGCCAAAGATCAAATTTATTATTCTTTGGCCGGCGGCTAATGGCGTTAAGCCTAGTACTCAATACGACGAAAACTGCTGGCTAACCATAGGAGTAAGCGAGAGGCAAAAAGTCAGCCAAGGCCTTTAGCTGGTACTTCTATCCACCGCAGTACTCAGATAAGCTAAGAATAACGTAGGGAAATACCAAAAAATACCAGTTTAGCGGATGAATGTCGATGAACGATATTCAAAGATTGTCAGATTTGATCTTTAGCTGTGTGGCTAACACAAATTAAAAATGGAAAGAAAAATACAAAAACTGCTAAAATAATGCCTGCAGAAGTTGCGGCAATTTAATTTAAAGCTTTGCGACCTGGGTTTTCAACATTTTGTAATATTTTAAAATTGGCGCAAATTGATTTTATTGCTCTCTGCGGGTGAACTCTATAAACTTCGGTCACACTACAAAAAAAAAAAATTTTTCGACTAGTGAAAATCTTAGCCGAAGGCAGAGATTTTAGGCAGGTTCAGAAGGATTTTCTTAATTAAATTTTTTTTTTTTATTTTTCGTAGGGCATAGCTTCCACTTTTTACAAATTCTGAATTCTTTAAACGGGGTCAAATCAATAATGCTGTTTTCCACCGATCTTCATTACAATAGATTTGTAATCAATTACACTAGGGGAAATATGACATTTTTTTGAAGAGCATATTTATACAGGTTATGAAAACTTTTACTTATTTTAACTTTTTGGGAATTAAAAGGAAGAGAAGAGTTTGGTAAAAGCTGCTTAAGCGGTATGTTCGTCGATGATCTGTTTTAGCTTCTTCAAACATCCTACATAGACACGACCTGTTAGAAGAAAAGTAATTTAGTAGGTTGCCTAAAAACTTTATATATTTGTTTAAAGCTTAGTTATTAATTTACCCAGTAATTGGCGATCCAGAATCTAACGACCTCGCAGCTCCAAAAATGACAGAAATTGGTGAAACTGTGGGAATACAAAGGTTTAGTTTTAGATTACGTTTAGGACTGTTTTCTCGCACGCATGCTAAGCTAAAAGTAGGCTATAAACTCTGCATTTCCATTGGATTTCTAGGTTTTTACCAGCGGTCGGCACACACATACGATGACATTTTGTTTTGTATTTGTGTGTGTAATTTGGGCAGCTCATCGATGTGTGTGTGCAGACCGCTCCCACCCAGTCGGAAGTTTTGGAGTGGTCGGCATGCGGAATGCATCCGGAACGCATCTTTGTCCACAGTAAAAATGCGATACAATGTTGGACAGCATCCAGAATGGATGCTAGATGCAACCCAAGTCATCACTCCCCTATAGCATCTTTTAGAAGGCAAAAAGGGAGCGGTCCGTGCAATCGTAGCTTTTCGTACGTCGCAGCCGAACCCTTGCCGAAACCCGAACGCTTGCCGATCGTTCGTTTCTTTTTTTCAATCGGCGCAATTATAGCTTCCATCGGAATGCATCCGGAATGCATCCATTGGAATGGAAAATATGAAATGACAATCTTTTAAACGGTACTCTTGAAAAAAAACAAATGAAAAGAACAAAAGAGACATTGAAAGAACGTGCGCAGTTTTTTCGTTTCTTATGCATTTCTTGTCAGTTGCTTTTTGGAATTTGACCAGTTAAGTGTAGTTCATTTTTCGGTTAAACCATTTTTAATCGTTTCATTTGTTTATAGTTCTTTAAAACCCAACCTTTTTGTGATTTTTTGTGCCAAGTAAGTATAGTGCGGTGATAAGTAAAAATAAAAAATAATACCTCTTAACGAGGTAAAATAATCATAAGTAAATAAAAGTGTATTTATTTTTTCCCTTTCCCAGAACTGATATTAAGATGAACTACGGGAGCTGTAAGCATTTGCCGAGTTATGTACGGTAAGTGTTTAAGATTGTTGATGTTAATTTTGCAATTTCGTCTAACAAAATTTTAAAACTCTATTTTGCAGAATCTCAAAAGAGGGAAGGCTATAGACACGAAGACTTGGCAAAAAACCGGGTGTATAAAGATGGTAACCGAGAAAAGGCGACGACCAATAAAGACAAAGGACCGGACAAGAACAACGATTTTGAGGATGATGGTGAAGAAATAGGTTTAGTTTAGTATAATTTAATTTAATATAATTTATTTTTAGCATAATTTCATTTTAATTTGTTTGAAAAGATTGTAGAAAATTAAAGAATGAATAAAGTAATTTAAAAAAAAACTTATTTTTAAACCGACTAGAACTAATTTGTTTCACTCGTGGGAGTCGCATCCAGAAGCACTCCAAAAGATGCGATCCAGAACGTAAGTTTTGGAACGCATCCGGAACACACCCAAGGATGCGATCCAGAACGCATGTTTTGGAATGCATCCAGAAGCACTCCAAAAGATGCGTTCTGGATCGCATATTTTGGAAAGGCAAATTGGAAACCAATCCCGAACGTTTCCGAAGTTGAAATTACAACAACAACCCATGCCCGATGCGTGAAAAGGGAGCACTCCAGGAGCGCTCCATCGGATAGCTTCCCGCGTGTCCCGCCTTGCTGTAAAAAGGAAGTGAGAAGTTCATCGATCGGGCATGCATGCAGCATCGCATCGGATGCTATCCATCATGCCTTCTGGATGCATTCCACTTCCGACTGGGCAGTCGGAAGTTTGGGAGTGGTCGGCATTCGGAATGCATCCGGAACGCATCATTGTCCACAGTAAAAATGCGATACAATGTTGGACAGCATCCTGAATGCATGCTAGATGCAATCGAAGTCATCACTCCCCTATAGCATCTTTTAGAAGGCAAAAAGGGAGCGGTCCGAGCAATCGTAGCTTTTCGTACGTCGCAGCAGAACCTTTGCCGAAACCCGAACGCTTGCCGATCGTTCGTTTCTTTTTTTCAATCGGTGCAATTATAGCTTCCATCGGAATGCATCCATTGGAATGGAAAATATGAAATGATAATCTTTTAAACGGTACTCTTGAAAAAGAACAAACGAAAAGAACAAAAGAGGCATTGCAAGAACGCGCGCGGTTTTTTCGTTTCTTATGCATTTCTTGTCAATTGCTTTTTGGAATTTGACCAGTTAAGTGCAATTGATTTTCGGTTAAACCATTTTTAATCGTTTTTTTGTTAATAGTTCTAGAAAAACAAACCTTTTGTGTGTTTCTGCGCCAAGTAAGTATAGAGCCGTAATAAGTGGAAATAAAAAATAAAAAATAATACCTCTTAACGAGGAAAAAAAAATCTAATAAAAGTGTATTCTTTTATAAGCAAACAAAAATAATTGTGTGTGCGTGTAATAAACTTTTAAAATAATTCTTATTCGGCCACTGAACCGCGTTGTTTATGGTTTTTACGTATGCACAGTGTATGTACATACAGTGAACCCAATGCATCGGACACCCATTTTTTTTTCATAAAACTGCTCTAAAATCTTGCAAATAAGTAAAACACAATTTTTTGGCTCTTACTAAAATTTAAGTGATATCTATTAATAACCTCCATATTTAAAACACAACTCATAAAAAAAGGGTGCCCAATTATGCGTTGAGTTCACTGTACCTGCCGTGTGCCGAATAAGAATTTTTCACAACATTATACTAACTAATTATTGTTTTTATTTTTTGTATGACCTCATGGACGGATTTTTGACAACGGAAGAACAACAACATAAAAAACTGTAAGTATTTAATTTAATTTTAGTTTTTGTGTAACAAAAGTGCCGTTCTGTTTTTCATTTCTTGGTTTCATGTTATCTCTTTTTGTTCTTGTTTCTATTAGGATGGACCTAAGTCTTAACATTTGTGGACTTGAGAAAATAACCCTAAATCTATCTTAAATAAATCCAATAGGAGAAAGGCGACGACAAGTGCTAGCAAAGGACCGGACAAGGACATGGATTTGGACAACGATTTGGAATGTTTTTTTGAGGATGATGTTTAGTTTATAGTATATAGTTTGTAGTACATAATAGTATAGTTTAATATAATATAATTTTGAAAAGAGAAAGAAAAATGAATAAAGAATGAAAAATTAAATTTAAAGGAAAGATAATTTTTTCACTCGTGAGAGTCGCATCCGGAACACACCCCAAGATGCGATCCAGAACGCATGATTTGGAATGCATCCGGAACACACCCAAAGATGCGATCCAGAACGCATGTTTTGGAATGCATCCGGATCACACCCAAAGATGCGTTCTGGATCGTATCTTTTGGAAAGGAAAAATGGAAACCAATCCCGAACGTTTCCGAAGTTGAAATTACAACAACAACCCATGCCCGATGCGTGAAAACGGAGCACTCCAGGAGCGCTCCATCGGATAGCTTCCTGAGTGTCCCGCCTTGCTGTAAAAAGGAAGTGAGAAGTTCATCGATCGGGCATGCATGCATCGGATGTTATCCATCATGCCTTCTGGATGCATTCCACTTCCGACTGGGCTGCTCTACAGTGTACGTGAGAGGCAGCGGCTGGGCAGAACAAAACCCTATGCTCACTTAATAGGGCGCTGCCGACCGCTGGTTTATACCTTCATTTTAGTTTAGCATGCAGACGAGAAAACTGTCCCAAGTTAAAATTAGAATCGAACAAAAAACGCACAAAATACACATTGTGTATTACACAAACCAAAAAAAAAATATATATTTTAAAAATTGTATAAAGAAAGGTTGTTTTAGGGAAATTATGCAGTGAGCTATTCTGATAAATTTCCTAGTAGTACTTTTATTTTTTGTGCTGTTAGTGATCGATAAATTTGAAAGCTTCACACATTTCCGCACCACCACTGCACTATGGGGCATTTGACCCGTTTTTTTTGGCATAAATGTGTTTTTTAGAAGTATGAAAATTGTTAGGACATTGATGGAATCGTATTAAGAATGAATCACACTATAATGTTACATACCACAAATCTTAAGTTAACAGTCCAATGTTAAAATACCAGCTGTTAAAGTCTTCCGTCCCTAGCGACCACAACATTTCACATTTTACTACACTTTGCAATAAAATTAATATCTTTTCAACGACAAGACGTGGATATGGATATTCTTTCTAAATGCCCATAAAAAAATATATTTTATTTTAAAGCACTCAGCGGTTTCTTTTCATTAAAAAAAATATTTTTATAGTGGGTTGGGTTTTTTAGTGTAGTGGCTTGACTATTTTTTTCAAAAAATTTGAATAAATATTATAAACTAATTTCAAAAAACCGAACTCAAAAAAGTTGTTTTGTTTTGAAGTTATGAATTAATGCCAAAAAAACAGGTCAAATGCTCCATGGTGCACTGAGGTAGAGTGACTGTGACTGGCGCACTTTTTTTAACGTGGTGTCCCGCGTAGGCATAGTCTACAAGCTCTTAGACTAAGAGCCAGGAGTCTCAAAGAAAAGTCAAATCAACAAAAAAGCAGGGTGTCGTGTTTCAACTAGATCAAATGTGGAGAATGACAATATCAGAATCATACATTAACACAAAAGTAGGAAACCTTGCCTTACCAAACTATTTGTGGAAAATGACAATATTGAGAAACAGAAGTTTGGACACATGGCTCAACAGTGCAATTGAAATAATCTAACTTGTTGCGTCAATCAGAGGGTGAAGATTCTGGCGAACACAGTTATTTTTCAGCGCCAATTAGGTCGGCTAAGCACTGCTAACGTTATTAGCCAATTAAGTCAGAATTCCTCTTCTCTATTACTTCGCATATAAGACACCTTAGTTTATTGTAACTACCTGGATTTTTGTAGATTCTAATAAAACTTGGGCATTAAAATCAGTAGATTTGCAACAATGCAAAACAAATATAATCTAATGAATCACCATAGCTCATAAGCTTTTCATAAATGTATTTTCGAAACAAATAAGCTGGCTGCAAATATGTCATTAAACAACTCCCCATGTAGCATTTTGAAAATTGTAAAACAAAAATGCCACAATTAAAAGAATCTTTTTGAATTTCGTGGTCTATCGCCACACTCCTAAAACTCCTTTTACTTATACGGTCTAATAAAATGTTGTTGGGGTGTTCCCAAAGGGATCAATGAATATAAACTTTTGTTTTAAAATATATACACACAAGACACAAAAATGACTGTTGTACCAGTGCGGAATAATTAAATGGCACACCTTCATCATAGGCAGATTTAATTAGTTCCTCATTTTGAAATCCATATTCGTCAAGTTGACATGGAACATTTATTATTGTCATATCAGCATTATTATATACTAAAGCAGTTAAAGCAGCGTCTAAGATAAAGTTAGACAGCCACTTCTTGTTCTGCAGTGTTAATAAATCATTTAGTTCAATATGATAGACAAAACGAGAAGTATTTAAAACATGTAAAGACTCGAAAAGAGATTTACATGCTAGCACGTAAAAACGGCAATTTTTCATTGAAATTCCGGTTATTCTAAAAAGATCAGCAATAACCTTCTTAAAGTTATCTTACTTTTTAAAACTTTTTTTTAGAGTGTAGGAATGATCCAATTGAATTGCATCTCTTAACTATTTTAATAGACAGGATTCCAAATGTTCTTCACGAACCTTGCTTAGATCCCACTTTAAGTTTTTTATGACCTTTTTTCTGCCAACTTTCTTTGAAAGTTGACAGTTTTTTGTCTGATATTTGTCTACACTCATAAAAATTAATTTTTAAATTTTAGAAATCTCGCCATTGAATCGGCCTACCCTTGAAAATAGAAAAAAATTCTTGTTTTTAGAAAATTTGCCTTTAAATATAGAAAACCTTTCTTGATGGAAAAAATTAAAGAAAGAAAGAGTTTTTCTTGAAAATAGAAAAATTAAAATCTCATACGAAACATTCTCTTCAAATTTAAGGGCGGAAATCGCCTTTGAAAATTTAAAAGAAATCGCCCTTGAATATAAGAAATCAACCCTTGACATCCTTCGGGTATCGAAGTTAACGACAAAAAAACGAAGTAAAACGAAGGGCCTACTCGGCCCGCCTACTACCCGGTTACCGACTTCTTTTAGAGAAGTCTCTCAAGTGATCAGGTCCCATTTGGTCAATCAATATGTATTGAAGAAACGAATACACATTCCTATCCCGTCAATCTAGCTTCAAAACTGTGGATGCCACAGTTTTTCGCGGTTTGTGGGCATTAGAGGGGGCGTGGCACATCGGCGTGAAAAACTTGCGCTGCGTATTAACCCCTAGAATCTGCATGCCAAGTCCCAATCTTCTAGTTTTTATAGTTTCCGAGATCTCAGCGTTCACAAAGACGGGTGCCACAGTTTTTCGCGGTTTGTGGGCGTTAGAAGGGGCGTGGCACATCGGCGTGAAAAACTTGCGCTGCGTATTAACCCCTAGAATCTGCATGCCAAATCCCAATCTTCTAGCTTTTATAGTTTCCGAGATCTCAGCGTTCATACAGACGGACAGACAGACGGGCTAGATCGACTCGGCTAGTGATCCTGATCAAGAATATATATACTTTATATGGTCGGAAACGCTTCCTTCTACCTGTTACATACTTTTCCACGAATCTAATATACCCTTTTACTCTACGAGTAACGGGTATAATTATTCTCGTGTTGCTTAATCAATTCGTAAAATTGTAGGTCAAAAAAATTTTTGTATTTGTATTAAAGAAAACGATTTTAGTCTAGCAACTTTTCATAATCAAACAAAAGCACCTCTTAACGAGGTGTTTTGTAAAAAAAAACTAGTGACGAACAACATACAAAAGTTTTGATATCAACATTTGTGACGAACGATGATTACACACATTATTAAATACACTTTTTATACCCTTGCAGAGGGTATAATGATTTCAGTCAGAAGTTTGCAACGCAGTGAAGGAGACGTTTCCGACCCTATAAAGTATATATATTCTTGATCAGCATGACTAGACGCTTCGATCTAGCCATGTCCGCATGTCCGTCCGTCTGTCCGTCCGTCTATCCGTCCGTCCGTCCGTTTCTACGCAAACTAGTCCCTCAGTTTTTAAGCTATCGAGCTGAAACTTTACCAAAAGTCGTCTTTCTGTTGCAGGTAGTATATAAGTCGGAGCCGGCCGGATCGGACAACTCTTATAGCTCCCATAGGAATAATCGGAAAAATAATTGAAAAAAATTATAACTTATCTGTTTTTTGACACATTACCCTATGCTCTTGAAAATATAATTTTTTAACTGTTCTGAATTTCGAATTCAATTTTAGAAAAATTGGACGACTATATCATATAGCTCCCATAGGAACGATCGGAAAACTAAAGGGAAATTAATAGGAACAAAATTATAGCTTTGTTGATTTTTATTGAATTTTCTTCTACTTTGGAATATAAGTTTATTTTATTATTTTAGAATTTCGAATTAAATTTAACATAAATTGGTTGACTATATTATATAGCTGCCATAGGAAGGATCGATCAATTAAAGTCAAATTACTCCGTAAACTGCTATAATTTTGTTTGTAGCAAATTTAAATTTAACATTTTTGTAATTTCAAATAGATAGGAACGATCTGCAAGGGTATATAAACTTCGGCTGGCCGAATTTAGCTTTCTTTCTTGTTAAAATTACCTTTTTCGGAGGAATTCAAGGAATTTAAATTAAATATGAAAGTTAGACTTATACCTTGAAAATGTCTAATAAGAATTTGTTCTTACCAAATTGGTTTTTGGGCATTCAAGGAAGCATTAAATGTTTTTCATTCTAATCTGAAACGGGTTCCACTTTTCATCGCTCAATTACATCCAAACGTGCATTTTTATGAGAAAACTGTTATTTACTAAAAGTTGAGGAATCTCAAGGGCTATATAGTTTCAAATTTAAAAAGAAATCGTTAGAGCCGTTTTGGAGAAAATTGCCAAAAAGTGATTTAAAAAACAACTTTTAGCCATACATTTTAAAATATTGCATTTAGCCAATTTTACCGAAGGCAACGCGATTAGCATATTAAATTTCCTTTTTAACGTTGTATAGCACGAGTCTGTAGCTTTAGTCGCTTTAGTAGCTTTAGAAACTATAAGCCGTCAAAATATAGCTTTTTTTTATTATTTCCCAAAGTTCAGGATCCTAAAACCACGATTTGATGCATACTCACAAACAAAGGGACTAATTATTTCATTTTGAGAAGAAGAAAATCTGGTTTTCGGTATAACTTTTGAACGAAGCATTGGATTTTACGATAAGACCCCTCATATTAAGCGCATTTTTAGTTGGAATACAACAGGCATATTGCAAAACGCCAGTTATTCCCACCGGCCCCAACAGATCCAAATTTCTAAATTTTCACTTTTACACTTTTTTTGCTCTTTCTCCCTAATCAATTGATTTTCTTGAGGTTTTAGCAATACTTTTAAATTAATGTATCTCTCGCTAGAATTGAACCATTACAGCAGATTTGCGGCTATATAATAGTAGTCGCCTTCGCACACTCTCCTTGTGCGCTTCGTCACTACATGGACTGCCGTCCATAGTGATTCGTGCAAATGTATGTAACAGGTAAAAGGAGGCGTTTCCGACCCTATAAAGTACATATATTCTTGATTAGGAGTACATGCCGAGTCAATCTTGCCATGTCCGCCTGTCCGTCTGTTTGAACGCTGAGATATCGGAAACTATAAAAGCTAGAATTGGCATTCTAACAGTTAATACGCAGCGCAAGTTTATCATGCCGAGCGCATATAAGAAGCGACAGTATCGTGATTGTATCGATGGTCCCCCCGAAAATTAGTTTAATACAAATGCAAGCCGATAATATAAGTCTTAGCAGTACATACTAACCCGAAGTTTACTACGAATGAGTATTTACCAATTAACCAATTTTTCATCTAGTCTATATGTAAAAAGACTGTAGTAAAATCCAAAGAAAATATAAGTAGCCGCAAATACCTATATTAAAAAGACGTATACTAATACAAATATTCCGCAGTTTACTACAAATGAACCCTTTCATTTAGACTGCTTGATAAAGGCTAAAACATTCAAAAAAAAAGTTTTTTTTTATTTTTTCTGCACTCGCACTATTTTTCAAAAGCGCGCCCAAAAGCAACCTTTTTAAAAGCGCGCCCAATGCGAGCGACAGCTGGTCACACTGACTCAACAGATATATCGATAGTCAAAGGCCATCGCTAGAATCGTGACCCAATAACTGACTATCGAAAACGGGATTGTCGTCATCGTCATGAGTCACTTGCGTTCTGACGATCATCGAGGAAACATTAACAAGGAGAAATATGCGGGTAAGTGTTCTGGTAGATCCAATAAGTAAGGCTTTGCAAATAAATAAATAATTATTTATAAAAAAAAAATAAATTAATTTAAAAAAAAACCCAAAAAATATTTGATTTGGTTTTTTGTTTTTTAATCTAAATATATGAATACTATAAATATAATATTTACAATTTACACTACTTATTCAGCTTCCCTAACGCCAATTAATATATAGCTACATACACGTAGTCTCAAATGTACGCGTAGTGGCCCTATTATCGAAAATATTTTAAAACGCCCAGTCAATATGCGTATTTCAATTGGTTGTCGACGAATTTAAATCTAACAAAGAACTAAAACCTTTTGGATCTGCCTTTGCCTGTGGGGGCACACAGCAATATTTTGACAGAAGTTGGGTCGCATCCTACGCTACCATTGTACTCCTTGGAAAGGAACTGAAATAATGTGGATATAAGTCTACTTTTGCCGACTCCTGCTCCGCCTCCAACAAACTCATGGAAACTGGCATTTCTTCTTGCATTGTGCAATAAATGCGTAAGGAAAGTTTTTTGCTTTAAATTAAGAGATCTAACTAAAGTGGCTACGTTTTTGGGGGATATAAGTGGCGGGAGCTTTATTATTCGGATATTGCTATCCGGATCTACTTTTTGAACACGGTTGTCTAAGTTTAAAACATCGATTTTAAAAGATATTTTTGGAAAAGCTAAGTCCCTAAACTCCTCCTTACTGCGGCCTCCTCATCTACATTTTCTTCGCTACTCTGCCCAGCCTCCATGGCCCTTCTAAGTGGCATTATATCTCTCAAAGTTGGCTTTAATATCATCCTCGTGCTCATGATAAAACTCCTCAGAATTTCTCTGAATCTTTTCTACCTGATTATCTCTTCAGGGAAAAAATAACATAACTAATGTTCTAAAATAGTTGGGTCTTTCTGAATTAATACGAAGTGCGAAATAAACTATTTTTAGGACCTCGTTTTCTTCTTTAGCCTCATTGTCACAATTTTCCCCTTGGCGAGCTCTTCCGCGGGTTTTAAGCCTAAACGTTTCTTTGTTCGTATCTGTCCAGCAAACCTTTCTGAAAGATGTCAGTGGAATCCTGAAGCATATTTTGCAAGACGCTTGTAGGTCTAAGCATACACACTCGTTGTTCTGGAGGGCGGATGTTTATGAACACGCATTTATTGTTGGTTTCTGACAACTCCAATCCCAGACAACAATGTATGGCTTCCTGAGCAGAGATCTCTGTGCCCGAAATTAACTTGTGACCGAGATACTATAACTTTTGACGAATGCTTGAATTGCTTCTTCGAATTTTATTAGCTGCTTTTCGCATTAACTTCGAAATACCCCTTTGGAATTTTTTTATGTAATTAATATAAAGCTACAGCACACAAAAGGGTCCAAAATTAACTGGTTATCCATATTTGCCCTTTGCTTAGAAAGAATATGTTTATTATAAGCGTTAACTTGAATTTCTGCAAATGTTCTCTTCAGAAAAAGCTGTGTTTTTTATCAAACTAGACCTAATAGCATATTTATAGTCCTCCTAACTGAGGCTTGCCTGATCGTAGGAAAGAAAATTTCCGCGCACCTTTTTAAGGCACGAAAGCCCGTGCTTATGCTTTTGGTATTCAATATACGAAGCCAAATCTGTGACTGTGACATCCACAGTTACAAACTGATCAATGAAGGCTTTTACACTAGCAATAGATTTTTCATTGTTGAAGTACAATTCCGGGCAAAACATGCCGTGAATGTGAGGGGAACCTCTTTGTTGAAACTCAACTCCCCAGTAATAGGTAGTGACAAAGTTACGTCCAAAGATACCACACCGTTTCTTCATGAGCTTTAGATCTTTCCTATACCTATAATCGAAATACCTAGCACACGTTACTGGGCCAGTTCTGATCAATCAGCCTTTTCTCTAAACTGTAAGTTTAATGCCTCCTTCTCACTAATGTCAACCCGGTCCACATTGCGGTTGAGCAGTACTAGCAGCTCTGGCCACCTAGTTTCAGCAGCCGACAGAGTTATGAAAAAAGTTGGCAAAGCAAATTGGCAAATCATACTCATAAAAAAAATAGACGAATTTCCTAGAAAATTCTTTCTTGAATTTTTGCCAAAGGCGACCTAACCTTTGATTCAAGAAATGTTTTTTTTTTAAAAGCACCCTTAAAACAAGAAAAAACATTTTTTGAAACAAGAAATTTAACTTCTTAAAACATGAAATGGTTTTTTAGAGGCACTATTAAAAGAAGAAAAAATATTTCTTGAAACAAGAAAGGTGATTCTCGTTTCAAAAGTGGTTTCTTTCTTGTTAAAAAATATAACATTTCCTTTTAAAAAATGTTATTTCTTTTAGCAATTCATCTGTTATGCTTCACTCTGAAAATAGAACATAGAATTGTACGCGCGCTAAATAACAAATTATATATGTACATAAATTTGAATATTTGGAAAAAGGCTTGACCTCTTATTCGCTTGAGAATCACGACCATCACTTATGAATTGTAAGTGTGATCAATCGGGGTAATCAGAGAAGTCGGTAGCCGGGTGGTGCACGGGCCGAGTTGGCCCTTCGTCCTACTTCGTTTTTTGTCGTTAACATTCGGTAGCCGAAGGATTTCAAGAGTTTTAGCCTCTTCGCATAGCGTCCATCCGTGTGAAACGGTTGGGATTTTTGACAAATGTGAAACTCGTGTTCCCATAGACCTTCCATTCACCATCCACCATCCGATAACAGCTGATCTGAACAGCTGTGGCTCATCAAAACATAAACAAAGATTGTTGATGAAGTGCGAGATTAAAATGAACAATTTCCCAACTATTTTGGCTGTTGTTCAACATCAACTAACTTCATGTTAATTTTATTAGCTACTTCAAATTGTTTCTAGTTTTTTCTACTTGTTCGGCCGCCTCAAGACCTCCAACAAATCATTTTGGAACTGAGCTCGCTGCTCATCCAGCCTGTCCCTGGCTATCTCCACAAGCTCGGCCTTGCGGTCTACTTTGGCGCGCTTTGCAGGGGGCGCATTGCTTCCTGAGCGTTGGCTTCCGCTACAGATGGAAGCTTCATTGTCCTCGGGGTCCACATCCAAAGTATTCATTCCAATCTGCAGTAAATACATAATGTTAGTTATTCGAAAACTAGAAATTAAGTCTGGCGGTATACTCTCGTTGTCCAATTTAGACTTCTCCGTGTTGTGGCTGCGGAATGCACCCAGGAATGAGTGAAGCAGCTCGTAGTGCTGCCACGAAGATGGAGCGCCACCACTTGGCCCAATCTTATTTTTTTCCTGCCTGCAAGGATTAAAATAATGGAATTATTTTTGAATATATTAACGACGGTTGCAAATAAAAGTTACCTGTACTTCTTGGTCAGGTTCTCAACTTTTGTCCGTACGTCCTTGTAGTCTATGTCGAACCCAGCCTCCATCGTGGACTGGGCCATCTCCATATATGTAAATATGCACATTTTTGCGGTTGCTTCGCAACTGCTCGATGTTCTCCTGCCAAACGTCGATCAGCAGGAGCTTCATCTCCGCAGTCGACCTCAGCTTGCCGTTGTTGATTCGCGAAATATCAATTTCAAAATGAATAATAATAAATTAAAATAACTTTTATTGTTCATACCTGTTGCTTCAGCGCCTTACATTTTTCAAATGTTCCCTGTCATTATTGGCCGCGTTCAGCAGGACAACTGATCACTGATCACTGATGGATTTCTTACGATAGTTCTGCTGAACGCACATGATCACTGATCATGATGCAAGAAATTTGCATCAGTGATCAGTGATCAGGTAGCGTAAAAAAAGTACGCTACCTTTTCTTGATATATGATACATTGCTGTTGGCGTGTATCGATAGGCGAAATATCGAGTCTAATTAACAAAATTATTTAAATAAAACATGAATTCGGTTGTTTTTTTTGTAATTGTTCATTAATTTATTTGATTTTAATGTATCCGAGATGGATGTAAGTAATGCTGAAAATGCGGGGGCGTCAAAAAAATGTTTTCAAACTCCTTTTTAATAAAAAAAAAACGTTTATTATAAACAATTTATTAAAAAACATACGCTGGTACCAATTTAAAGAACAATATAAATGGTCCGGTACAGTTTTGAAGCAACATTTTGAATTTTTCCGACGTTGTAATGTATCATGAGCGTTCAGCAGAACAAACTTGATCACTGATTACTGATCCATCAGTGATCAGTGATCAGTGATCATGTTGTTCTGCTGAACGGGGCCATTGTTTACATTTTCGCAGTGAATGTTCAAATTCTCACTGTCAAGAAGAAGAATTCAGAGTTGCACCGAGAAAACATCGCCTAACTATCGCATAAAAGAGCCCGTCAAAGTCCGTCAAATTTTAACGGGGAACTATCTGGAACATTTTCGGAACGGCAAAACCTTATGGACCATCCGTTCAACGGATAGTGGAAGACCCTATTACTTTCTTATATTCAAGGGCCATTTCTTTCATATATACGAAGAAAATGTTTTGGCTGCGACAGCTTAGAAAACATTTAAGATTTTCATTTTTCTATTTTCAAGAAAAATTATTTCTTTATTTTTATATTTAAAGGCAAATTTTCTAGTAACAAGAATTTTTTTATTTTCAAGGGTAGGCCGATTTAATGGCGAGATTTCAAAAATATAGAAATTTATTTTTATGAGTGTAGCCACGACTTTCTTGTTCTCATCTTCCAAGTGAGCAGGAGACGTGCGTATATCCTTCAGTATTCGATATCCGTCATCATGGAAGATTAGGTTTCCCCTTAATGCTTCATCAAGTATGTTGGCGGCTGTTATAGCGCTAGAGGCACTCCGCTTACGTAGACAAGTTGAAATTTTGTTTCGAATTTCCAACAATTCCATCCTTTTAAAATTGAAGAATAATTTGTCAGTTCTACAACCTCTTTTATCTACGTTCCCAAGTTCACATCTGACTATGGTTGTATAACTCTCCGACGCTGTTCTTTTGACGCCAAACATTTATTTTGGAAACGCCAATTCTTCAGAGTCGACATGGAGAATCATGTCGAGAGGCTTTTGGCCCTCTTCTGAAGCCATTGTGATTGTCGGAATTCCTATATTGTGCGCATGGGTATTCTCACGCAGAGTTTCCTGTCCTCCAGGATTTAGCTCTTCGGCTTCTGTATTATCATCGGAATTTTCCGCCTCCAAATTTACATCCTCCTGCTGGATGGCTGGTTGTCTGTGAATATGAAATCAGGTATCCACTGCTCGTTCACTGACTTATTGTGCTTTCTGTAAAGCTCTGTATTAACTAAATACCTGATGGCATCAGCAATGTTGGAAGGCCTAATGGTCTCTGCCATGATATCTATGTGAGCTATGTGAGCATCTAATCCAACAGGTATGTTTCTGGGAGTCCTATTTTCTTGGGATAAACTAAGTCGAATCTCCTGACTTCGGTTGGCATTCCGAACGTTTTCTACTTCCCTATTTCCACTACACCCAAAAAAGATTCGATACGAAACGTAGGTCAATTTTACATTATTTAAGATCAATTTTAACTTGATATGGGCCCATTAAAATTGAAATGTAAGCATCATATTCGAAGTATGTCAGTTCGAATTTCGAATCTGTCTTTCTCGTTTCAACTCACGTCATTTTGCTCTCAATATGGCGTATTGCTCTCTTTTTCGAAGTGTGAGAGTCTCCGAGAGAGAAAATTCGGCAAAATGATTTTATTTAATGCCAATTTGATGAGTATTTCACGTAAA
Organism: Drosophila mimetica; assembly: GCA_037075245.1. Lineage (NCBI taxonomy): Eukaryota > Metazoa > Arthropoda > Insecta > Diptera > Drosophilidae > Drosophila > Drosophila mimetica. The sequence goes on along the minus strand of JBAMCH010000007.1, from coordinate 26,117,400 downwards.
AACGATGTGGGTATAAATTACCTGACATTTACATGACCATATCGAATTTACGGGAACATGCTTTTTTTTGTGTGTAAGGCTTATATACTGACTCTCTGACTAATATTTCTAATGGCATCGATAGTTGCTTGTCTAGCCGCTATACGAGAACTTCGTCGAGCCAGTGAGTTTATCGCCTGCTCGACGACCTTACGATCCCTAAAGCTCCTAGCTGTAGCTCTCCTACCCCTGTCCAGCGCTCTTTGCAATAAGCGATTGATCTCGCCTGCGCTCGTTGCACGCACCCAAAAAAAAATTATCATAGAAAGTAAACTATTTGTACATTAAAAAGTAAACTATTGAGTGTCAAAAATTTCTCGATACCCTGTGTATTAACATTATGTCTTCAAAAGTATCAAAATGAAACTTTCAAAGTTGTCAAGTGTAAACTAACGAGTTTACATTTTATACTCACCCAGTGTACTGAAATTTAGGCCAATAGTTTATTTTTAACACTGTTTAGTATAAAAGCTATGCTACATGGTCTTAGTTTTATACCACTTTCTAAACAAGCTCGTGAGTTGTAGCGTACTTATAGGCTGTTTATCAGTATACAATAGTATACATTTTAAACTATACGATTTCCCCGCTATACGATTTCCCCGCTACTTGTAGTATACAATTTATACTATTTAGATTTTTTGTGGTATACAAATAAACCCCAATAAAATCTCGTTGTATATTGCTTTTTTTCTTTTATTATTACATATATTTAATATATTTTTTTTATTATTATTTCAAAAATATTGATACATTTTTACTTAAAATAATTGTAATCTTACATAGATAATTATGATAATATGATAATTAACATGGGGATCTTGAAAAATAAATAAAAGTCTACAAATTATTTTATAAATTCTTAAACATAAAAGATACGATTTATATTACGAATAACTTACGTATCAAGTTTATCAGGCAACATGAGTCCAACTTATTTTCATCGAGGTGACCAAGTTCCTCCTGGTCCATTTTCTAAATATCTGAAATGCATTTGTAATTATGTAGATAATAAGTATAAATGCGAAAATATTTGTTTCCATGCGTGTATACACTTAAAATCATTGTGCGTATATGTACATATGTATTTCCAGGGAAACAAGTATTTTGCGCAACACATACATATGTATATGGTGGCTCCTTCGCGTGCGCAAAGCACTTGTTTCCAAGCAAGGGGATGGTTTTTTACACAACCTCAATGCTTTCTTATTGTTAGTTGTTGCACACAAAATGAATACTGCACTTTTTGATTTTAAAATAAATATTTTACTTACATCTTGACTCGGCACAAATTTTACTGCAGGACCAAACTCACAGAGATAAAACATCACAATAATCACAAACGCGTAAAAAAAACGCCAAATCTGGTATCACTTTTTGTGTTCGTATACTCGCTTTTGTCCTGGTTTCAAACCGAGGTATATGTACAAATAATCTCTATCGTCCTAGTTTCACACCATAAAAAATAGTTTTTCCGTCAGTAAAAAAGTATGCTACAAATTTTCACTTCTCTTATAATTAGTTTAGCCCTAACACTATTAAGTGTAAGCATGAAACTATTTTGTAGTACGTTGAAACTATTTTGTATTACGTTGAAACTACCTTTTCTTTATACTACATAAAGTTTTTTTTGAAACCACAAGTGTAAATAATAAACTAAATTGTCGAATATAATAGTTTACAACTTACACTACAGGTTTACGCCTTCTACTCTTTGGTGTAGCACTTACACTACAAAGTCTACAGGGTAAACTAATTAGTGTTGATTTAATACTTACACTTTGAAACTACCATTAGTATATTTTTAATACAACGCTCATAAAATGTAAACTTTTGGTTTTTTTTTTGGGTGTAGGATCTAACCGCCTTGTGGAACGCCGCCGAGTATCGGCTGTATATCAGCAGTATTTTGGACCTGCTCTGTCGTTCGGAATTGCGTATTTTGTCGCCTTACAGATCGACGCTGAGTATCAGCAGCTTGTTCACCCGCACGGGAGTCAGGACTCAAGCGCCTTAACCTATGGTCAGCAGTATTTTGAGCCTGCTCTACAGTACGAGCGTACGGATTCAAGCGTCTTAATCTATCAGTCGCTCTATCAACGCTCTGCTCTATATTTCTGGCTACTTCATTTTGCCTCCTCCTACGCTGAGACTCTACATCTTACTTACATCTCGGCATACTCTGCATCTTCCCTATTGGCCCTATTTCTCAATAATTGGTTCTAGCCCGCTGGGAGGCAGTGGGGCATTTTTGACGGATTTAAACTTATATATATAAAAGCTAAATTCTTATATTTATATAATAAATAAATCTAATAAAAATGTATAATATAATAGTTAATAAGGTTTGTTTCAAAACTATACGACACAAACATTTTATTGTTTTTAATTTTTCAAAATTTTTGTTGTTTATAGAAAGCGAAACATTAAAATGCAGATCGAAAGAACAATAAATCATGTGTACGAAAAAAATACCAAGCGTCTTTGATCCTCTTTTTAAAGCCTAGTACTCAGTTCGGCTAAGAGTTTTACTTGTCGAAAAATTTTATTATTTGTAAAATGACTGAAGTTTTTAGAGTACACAAAATATTACAAAATGTTGAACATCTAGGTCGCAAAGCTTAAAATTAGCTGTTGGCGTGGCTGCAGGTGTTTTTTCAGTGGTTTTTGTGTTTTTCCTTCCATTTTTAATTTGTTTTTGCCACACCGCTTCTATACAAACACAGCCAAAGATCAAATCTGGCATTCTTTGAATATCGTTCATCGATATTTTTTTTTGTATTTCCTAACGATATTCCTAGCTCAACTGAGTACTGCGTGGAAAAAAGTCCCAGCTAAAGGCTTTAGCTAACTATTTGCCTCTCGCTTACTCCCATGGTTAGCTAGCAATTTTCGTCGTACTGAGTACTAGGCTTTACCGCTAGTTAGAGGTGGAGAAACATCGATGTTAACATCGATGTCATCGATGTTTTGGAAACATTGGTAACATCGATGTTTGGCAAGCCAAAACTGGAATCTGCAATATTGGCAACGAGGCGACTTGTAACTTCCACAAACCACACCGCACCCAACATTGCCGAAACTATTACATCCGTGCTGACAGAGTGGGCTTTCACAAATAAGGTTGTTTGCGTAGTCACTGATAACGACTCAACAATGAAGAAAGCGTGTGTTTTACTTAAGTACAAACACTTACCCTGCGTAGAACATTCAGTTAATTTACTTGTGCAGGATGTACTACATATGACTCTTGTTGAGAAAATTCTAAACAAATGCAAGGCGATCGTTGCGTATTTCAAAAAAGTACAATAGAATATAAGAAGTTTAAGGATGCGCAGGGTATAGACAAGCCGTGTGGACTGTCGCTGGAGATGCCAACAAGATGGAATAGTGCGTATGAAATGATAAAGCACATCATAAAAACGAATGAGCAGTCGTGTTGGTAACATCCCGCAATCCCAGAGGGAATAAATACACCCCCGTATATTTTAAAACCAGAGATGGAAGAAATGTAAGGGGTGAAGGAGGTTTTGTCCCTTCCGCCAGAAGAAGTGGATGTGTTTGAAGTCGCCACTCTATCAGTTTCGACAAACACCAACGTATCAGTTTGTATAATAATACCAGTTATATGTGAGCTATTCCATAAAATAAAAGCTTTGGATGGTAAAGAAGTGGAAGGCATAATTGCCTTAGATGTTGTCACATCTCGTTTACGTGAAAGATTGTTGCCATACGAGTCACGAACCATTCCACGCATAGTAACTCTTCTGGATCCTCGCTTCAAGAAACAAGGATTTCGTAGTCAGAACAACTCGGAAGAAACGTCTAAAGCTTTGCAAGAAGAGCTTCACTCCACTACTGTCCATTCCCCGAACGCAACCAGCACCACCAACAGAGAACCTACTCAATTTTCATTTTTGAAGTCAAAACATAATGCCAAAACACAATGATCACAGGCAGATGCCTTTGTTCTTCTGCGACATGTTGAAAAAGAAATTCAGCCCGAAAATGGTGATCCACTTGTATATTGCGAGGTAAATGTTGTAGCGCTTGCTCAAGAAAAAGATACTTTTGCAGCGCCATCTGTTGGTCGTTCTGAGAAAGGGTACTGCGTTGCCACTAGAGCTAGGATGAGAGTGGGAGGTATAGGCAGGAAAGCGCGAGAGAGCAACAGTGGCAAGTGTCAACTATCTTCGCTTTCGCCCTGATTCGATCTGAGGTTACCGCCACTTTTCCGGCGTGGGGTTCGGTCTTTCCGTTTTCGGCAGCCGCAGAGTTCAGTTCAAATCTTGTGACAAGGAATTCGAAAAAAAGTACACGCGTGTGCTATAACACAGTGCCAGCGGAAAGAAGTTCAAAATAAATTGGTAACGAGCCGCAAATAAAGGGTGAGGAAAAAGGCGGATTGTTAATTTCCTTGGGGTTTTATAGGCAACCGCTTGGGTTCGAAGGCCGCCAGCGAGAGAGGGCGAATATAACCAAGAGGGCTGCGCGCAGGCGCCGACGAAAATTCAGCGAGCGAGTTCAACGCAGCGTTTCGGCAAAGCACTCCAGCAGCGTTCCAGGAGGGGCGTAAAGGATTGCCCATTTTCCGCCCAGGATAAGTTTTTTTGCCCTATAACCCATTGTCCCGGCCCAAAGAAAGTTGCATCCAGCAAATAGGCGGCGAGCTACCATCGAGTCAGCTACCATCGATTATTTGAGGCGAAAAGGTTCGATCGAACTTGTTCGCCAGGTTCGCAGTAAAGCGCTGAGAGATTACACAACGTCGCCGCCACGATCTGCGGTTAAAAGTTCTTTTTTTTGGAGTTGAAAAGATATTTATTCGGGCCGAAAGTACAAAGATAACGGCCAAATCTCGATCGGAGAGTCGTCCGGGAGGAGCCGCCACGGGAAGCGGAAAAATTAGGTTTAAAAATCGGTTAAGGTTAAGGGTTAAGTTCCAGTTCGTTAAAAAGGGAAAAAAGGTTAATTTTATTTTGTTCGGTGTTAGTGTTGTTTGGGGAGTTATTTTGATCTAAACCCCAGTTTAAGTGCTGCATTATAAAAGCCCAGAACGCCCAAAATTTCTATTTTTTTCTGTGTTGGTGTTCTTTTCTTGTTTTTAGCAATATTTAGCCTTCATCGAGTCGACTAAAGCGCTTTCGTCGGAGGATGGAAAAGGTGGTGAGTGTTCAAAAAACATCTATTTAGAACCCCTTTTGAATAGGCATAAATCGAAATAATAAAGAAAATTCATAGTTTAACCTCAAATAAAAAAGTGCGAGTACAGAGAATTAAAGAAACCAAGATTGCACACTGAGAGAAATAAAGTAGAGTAAAAAGCTAGAATGAACGAAAATTGAAGATTTTGGCGTGTGGCATCCTTCCATTTAAATGGTTAAAAGTAAAAAAATGATAAATGCATATTAAATATAAATAAAAAAAAAAATAAAAAATTAATTAATTTGAAATTAAAATACAAAATTTTACAAGCCGATTGATAAAAAACCCCCAAACTTCAGCTACCCTTATTTACATATTTATACCTACAAAAAGTTTATAACAAAAAAATCCTGTTATGCATTCAAAATTATTTATCACATATTAACTTGTTTATATATATTTATTGTCTATATTTATTTATTTATTGCATGTTCTTTTGTTTAGCTTAAGTGATGGTTTATGTTATTAGTCGGTAAATAAATTTTATAATGATTTGCTAAGCTAAAGAAGTGGCCGCAGCTAGCGTTGTTTGCGATGTAGGGTAGCACTTGGTAAAGGGGTCGCTCAGGCTGACAAGCGATGAAAGGGACGAGCGACCAAAGGTAGGGTGGGCAAACCAGGACCTCCACGACATCCAAGGAGGCGAAAAGGAGAAGTCAGTCGAAGGGGAATTAGTAGGGAACGTGTAGCAGTATGTTAATGTGTGTGTCTTTCTTAACCCGGTTTTTAGTTCGGTAATGCACGCGAGTATCTCCTTATTATTAGTAAAAGGCATCACGAGTCATCGGCAAGACCATCACACCCATAGCCAAGAGCCAGAGCCGGATAGAATTTTTCGCGTGCGCAGATGGCTCGAGACAACAGCCAGCCTGGATTTATGAGTATCAACGTAGCGAATCGTTACAATGTATAAACTAAGACATTTTTTTCTTTAAATGTAACAACAATTTATCTTATTTCAGATCTCCACCGAAGAAACATTTAAAAAGTTTTTGTTCTGCACCAAAAAACATCGATGTTTGCGAACATCAATGTTTCTCCACAACTAGCGGTAGATGTTTTTCGAAATATACTCTACTTTTCGGCTATGTGCGATTGTTTTATAATTATACGACACCATCGATTTTTTCCGTTACCAATGATCAAACTTAACCGAAATTTTTTTCTGGCTTAATATAAGCTAAAAGATTCCATTTTGAAAGTTATCCAGCCCAAAGATCCTTCCAATCCTCGACCCATTATTTAAAATTAAAATTAAAATTATTAAATATTTCTCTCTATATCTTAAAAAAACAGTTTTTCGAAGTAAGATCCCACAATTTGTCTTAACTATTGTCTGGTCAATATTCTTAACACTTTTGAATAAAATAAGAATCCTGTTCAGTCGATTACGTGCACGAAACAGACCTCCAAAATCATTTTTTAAGGAACTGCCCTTTTGAAAAAAAACCTTATTTATTTAAAAATATTCAATTTGGTCGATACTTCGTCTCAAAAATTTGTTTTTTTTAAACCTTAATAAACTTTTCACATTTCATGCTGGAACATTGTTACGCGGTTTTTATGTTTCATTGGCGCCAATTTTAAAATATTACAAATGTTGTGCATTTTAAAAATGCCTATGGACATTTGGTTAAATTTAGGGTGATTTTACTTCAATTGAGAACGATTTTCCTGTTTTTAGGGTGATTTGTCCTAAATTTATTGTATATTTTTCTAAAAGTAGGGGCGAATTTCCTGTTTTTATAGGCAAACGAAAAGTTGGAACAATTTAAACAAAAAAAAGTGTTTGAGCATGCTTAACTGAATCTAAATCAATCGTGTGTATTCTGGGAACTGGGACTGGCTTTACTAAACGACACCGACGTTTCATATTATTTAAATGTATTGGTGTGTAGTTATGTGAGAGCTGCGTTAAGGGGGACCGACGTATACAGCAGAGCCGTTAGAAGTGAAAAATCATTATTGTAAATGAATTAGGGAAATAAATACGAGGAGAAAAAACCACTAACTTACCTTTGGTCACTGCGAGAATCGAACGCGCGACCTTTCGGTTTAGAGTCTAGCGTCCGCTGCACCATAGTCCCATCGCGCAAGGCTACGTACAAACTCTGCACACATCTTATTTTCTTGAGGTCTACTTTATAAACTGATTAAAGGCAACCAAACCTTATATTTTTGTGCTGACGAATGTGACATTTATGGCCGCCCGCATGTTAAACACAAAGTATGCTTTTAACTCAGAATTCCCATACGTTTTTTAATGTTTAAAGACTACTTTAATTTAAAATTCGGACAAAAAAATGGCCTTAGTATTATAATCTTAAAAAAAAAACATAAAAATCATGTTGAATCACACAGGGGTCGAACCCACGACCCCACGATAGTCGTGCTCATATAGCATTAAAAGCGCAAGTGATTAGACCGCTGGGCTACAGAATTTAACACTTTTGGAGTGATTTTTAAGGTAAATCGCCCTTGTATTTAGAAAAATTTTAGGAATAAATTTAGGGTAATTCGCCACTGGATTAAGAAAAGGTCAAAACGACGCAAATCCTAACAGATCTCCCTTAATATTAGAAAAATAGAAAAATTCACTCGAAAGAGATTTTTTATGGTGGCCTGCCTTGGATTTATGGCAAATTTCTCGTGAAAGTAGAACATTTTTCTCAGTTTGAAGGCAACAATTTTTTAAGGGCGATTTTCTGAAATTTAGAAAATTATTTTTATGAGTGCAGTGTTCACACGGACGGACAGACATGGCTAGATCGACTCGACTGATCTGATCCTGATCAAGAATATATACACTTTAGGGTCGGAAACGCTTCCCTTTACCTGTTACATATTCCTTATACTCCAGGAGTAAGAGGTATAAATATCTGTCTCAAGTCCTGACCACGGCGAGCTATACAGCCTCCGGAAACAGAATTAAAGCTTACTCGAAACTGTCTTTAAAAATGAGTAGCCAGGAGTCTGAAAATTCTTATAGAGCACTCTATTTTTTCACTTCCTCACTCAAATTTGACTTTTTGGTTTGCTGCCTAAAAGTGTTGAGAATGTATTATTTGCTGTCTCTTTCTATTGCTGCCCCTTTCTGTAACAGAAGATAGATGGCTTAATAAAAAGCATGGCAATTTTTGGTAGCTAGAAGTAACAGGATGCTGATGCAGACTTACCCGTCGACTTGCGACGATTTAGAGCAGGCGTTCAGCAGATCAATATGATGGATCAGTATCAGTATCGATGCACACCGCCAAAAACAGCTATTCTTTTGCTTTACTGAAATGGATTGTACGTATATTTTCTTTAATAAAGAATATCTAATTAGCCTTTTTAATATTACACAGCGGAAATCAAAATCTAGACAACTGGGGTAACAAAGCTTCTTTTAGCTTTGTATTTCGAAAAAAAAAGACTTTAGGAATCCCAAAATTAAAAATAAACATGTTTGGCGCGACATACAACAAGCAATGAGGGCGACGGTATAACCGACCTGGACCCAGAGAAGTTGGACAGAAAGTTAAGGAACTTAAAGAAAACTTACGAAAACATTAAGGTAAAAAATCGCAGCACGGGCCAAAGTGCCACAAAGTGAGAGTTCTTCTCCGAAATGGAAGCCATTTTCGAGAATGATTTGGCCATGAATGGTGCCCGCACGTTGTCTGCTTCTATTAGCAAAGCATTTCATGCTTTAGATAGTAACCAGATTTTATTATATTTCGGGATTTTACTCGGATATTAGTTAGAATTCTGAAATATGATAAGATCAGGTTATTACCACAGTAAACCCCACCTAATATTTTACCATAACCCCCAATCATAACTTACCTTTCCTTTACACTGCCTTAACCCTAACTGTCTCTCACCCCCGGCACAATTTTTTAACACCCTAATGCTGTTTTCATTATTGGCTCGACTTAACCCCAATGTAACCTTTCCTTAGCCAACAATTACACCACTTTAGTCAAAAATATTTCCTTGCTTAATTAATTCCACTTAAACATTACTTTTTCTGGTTTGTCTCCTTTACTCACCAGTTCCTCGCAAAAGTCCAAAAAAAACTTACTTTTCTCACCTTCACCCTTTCTCTACATTACTTTTACCGTCACCCTAATCTAGCTAATAACGCCTTTACCGTAACTTTAACTCCGCATTAACCTCACCTTTTTCCCACCTTAACTCATGCGTTCTAGTATTCATAATCTATCATTTTGGTCAGCTAAATTGTCAGCTAAAAAGAAAAACAGACAGAGTGCTGCCAATTAACCCCCAAATAACCTGAAAAACTTAAAACAAAATATAACAAGAAAGCCAAGTTAACTTCGGCAAGCCGAAGTTTATATACCCTTGCAGTTAGTCATACCATTTTAAGTTTTTACGGATTGTTGTTAGCTTCAGTGATATTTATAAAAAGATAAGTCACGTACTCAGCCCCCACACCACGACAAGGTCACAATCCACGAAGGGGAAATTATTTTCAATTTTATTGCAAATGGTGATTAACAATTTTTCAAAACTACGTAGAATTAATACAATCTAAAGATTATAAAATTAAATAAATTAATTAAGAATACCAAAAAAAACAGATATTTACAATTTGCTATACACAATTAATAATTTATAAATTTAATAATAAGTCTTACAATCTATACTTAAGAAAAATTCCATCGTGGTGGCTATATGGGGTCTCATATGTAATGGCAAGAGCTTCTGGAATTCGAGAATCTGAAAATATCCAATCAATCTGTGTTAGATGTTTTGTCGTGGGAGAATTATTGATTGAAAAGAGGTTATAGGCATTTAAATGTTCCTCCAGAATATCACTCCCTGTGGATCTGCAAATATTAAAATCTCCTAATATTACTACTTTTGTATTATCTATTCTACGCATTTTTTCGACGTCAGCTTTAATTTCATTTCGAAATCTTGCAATAGGAAATCCAGGACTCCTATAAACAATTATAAATGACGTGTCCAGATATTTAAATGCAATCGATTGATACGTCGACCTTGGGGTTGTAGACTTTTTTGTCTCAAACAGAAATACTACATTTTGCGAAATGTTTTGTTTAGCATAAATGAGTATTCCGTTTTTCCCAATACCATTCAAACGATTGCTATCCATTCTTCTTATAATGTCGAAATCCCTTAAATCGTACTCTTCTTGTGGAAGAGTCCAGGTTTCAACAAAACATAAAAAGTTAGCAGAACAAATAATTTTGTCGTTGGCAATATCTTCGCGATGAGCGCGAAGAGATTCCACGTTGTGGTAATATAAAGAGATTTCCTCATTTTCATTGACCAAAAATTCATATTGCGTAGTCAAAGCCTTTTCCCCTCTTAAACTTTGAAGTTCTTCTTGGACATGTGTTGCTCCAAAACTAGTTGGAGGAACAAAGTCTCCTAAAAGGAAAAGACCCGATGCGCTGGTTGCTCTGCTGCAACCTACGTACAACGAAGCTCGCTTAATGCCTCTTTTAAGATGCACTGCGACTTTGCTGTAGGTTGCTCCTTGGCTCTTATGGATGGTAATAGCCTCAGCAGGGACAACTGGAAATTGTTTTCGATCAATAGAAGAATGTCCCGAAGTTCCGCATTGGAATACTCGGGCTGTTTTATAAATTGGAGTCCAGTCTGGGTGATCATTTTCTTGAACTTTTGACCGCGCTATACTACCGACAGTGCATTCTGTAAACTTAATCCACAGTCTGGTAACTAATAATGAGCCGTTAACGATACAGTGGTCAATTCGCATTAATTGACCAGTTGCCCCATTTACAAGTCCATCATTTGTATCAATATTGACGGTAACCATATATTTTGCAGTTGTCTTCAGATGTAAAATATATGGTAGACCCTGAGTTTCAGAGGTCTTCATGTTTTGGGCATGTCTGAGAGTTGATTCTCGGCTTCTTTCAGACATATTAGCTGATTTAACTGTATCTACTGCAGTTGACACAAATTCTTCAGTTCTAATTTGGGCAAGCTTTAGGGAGTTATAATGGTTTACCTCAGCATTAGAACAGAATAAGTGAATTGCGTCGTCAGGAACATCGGTTACTGGGAGAACTCTTGTCCTGAAAAGCTCAATATCTGCAGCTGTCATGTTGGCCTCAGACATATTATTTAAAGCCAAAGCAAAAGCGTGGTCGTCGCGTTGCCGCATTATTTCCGTAAGCTCGAAAAACTTAAAATTATTCCAAAGGTTAGCTCCTGCCAGAATATTATAAGGGTTGGATGAATCTTCTGCGAATATCCAACGATCTCCAACTGGGCTAAGCTGCTTTAGATCTCCAAACACTATTATAGACTTGCCACCAAATCTTACATCTTGACTTCTAAAAATTTGACGAAGTCTTTGATCTAAGTGTCCTAACATTTTGGATCCGACCATAGAGATCTCATCTATAATAATTAACTGGATATCAATCAACTTGCAATGCAATGTATTTAAAGTGTCATTGCTTAAAGGTCTTAAGGGACCAGATGATTGATTAACAGGGAGGGAGAAAACTGAATGAAGCGTTAGTCCCCCAATCCCAAAAGCTGCTTTTCCAGTAGGAGCACAAAGTAAAACCTTTGCGGAATCTGTTGCCCCAGGAAGTTTATTTGCTCGCCAAGTTATAGACTGATATATTGTAGAAATCAGTCTGCTTTTTCCCACACCGGCCCCTCCACCAACATACTCATAAAATGTTTTTTTGGCTGCAACATTATGCATTACGTGGGCGTAATACTGTCGTTGCTTAAAGTTGAGAGACCGGGTAAGCGAGCAAAGGTTATCGTCAGATACCATCGGAGGAAGTCTTATAAGAGGAAGTTCCCCATCTTCTGTATTATTTGCAGCATTGTCATCTTGGAGTACATTTACGTTTTGTCCGACGTCGGGTACTGCCAAAGCCCTGAACTCTTCATCAAGGTATTGAGAGGCTGGCCCCTCGGGAAGAGGGCCATTTTCTTCTCTATCAACATTTTGCAGATCTTGAAGAACTCTCTCTAATTCCATGTCGTCAAACACATCATACTGCTCTTTATTACGTTTAATAATTTCAAAATTATTTCGAAAAGTGCTTTCATTGTCGTTTGCAATGAGTTCTGTATCTTCACTTCTCCATGGTAAAAAGAGCATTACGTGCTCTCTAAAATAATCAGATGGAGAAGAGTTTAAACTGAAGCGAACCCACCTAAGAATTAGGGCATGATTACGTCTTTTTACACTACCAGTCCCATCCAGCATTTCGTAACTTTGTGCAGCAATGTTTTCTTCATCTGCCTCAAAGTCAATTGGTTCGTCATATTCTTCGTTCCTCCTCTTTACTTGGAGAATTTGAACCAAGCCGCAAATTCCGCAAGACATATTGATTCTAGTTGTTCATGTCTTTGCACGTATCTATCAAGTAAATTTCGCTCAAAAATATCTGTTGAGTTTCCGGGAAGCTGTTCTAATTCCCTGTTAGATCGGACTATTCGGACCCTTTTATCTGGATGGCAAGTGTTAACAAAAATATTCCCTTCACTAGCCTCAGACATGTGTAACCCTAAAATGTTGTAAGCTGCTTCTTGGGCAGATATTTCTGTAGCGTTAATAAACTTGCTCCCTAAATGCTGCAATTTTCTTTTGACGGAAATATTTCCATGGCTCATTTCTGTCATTGCTTCTCGAAGCAGTTGCGACACGCCACGGTTGGATTTATTTATGTAGTTAATTATATAGCTACAACAAGCGTAAGCATCTAGGATAAATTGAATATCCATGTTTGCTTTATGCAAGCCTAAAATATTTCTATTATAAGCATTTAACAACCTGTCAGAAAACTGGCGACGAAGAAAAACTTGGGGCTTTTTTAAGCTAGATCGAATGGCGAACTTGTACTCCTCATATGTAATTCCAAGATGACTGAGAAAATATTCAAAATTATTAAACATGGCCGATTCTTCTTCGGAAACAGTCTTTAAAAGCTCTTTAACTTTCTTAAATATTTCTTTATGATCTTCAACGTTGGTTTCGTTTTCTTCAAACGGATACAAAACCAGAGTTTCAGGCATTGGTGGGTATGGCATATTAAACCGACAGAATTGTTGGCCTCGAAGTTCCCTTAAACATGAAGCGCTGTGCTTATGGCGCTGATATTGAATTACTTCTTGCAATTCAGGATCGTCCCCGCTGGCAGTAATAAAACGATCAATAAAGCGAGCGACCTCTTCGGCGTTATCGGTTCCTTCTAGCTTTGGGGCACCAGAAAACCAGTACATTCCATGAGAGTGCGGCGATCCTCTGTGCTGGAACTCGATCCTCCAATAATAATGGACCAGTCTTAACTCGCCAAAAATCTCGGAGCTTTTGAACAATTTTATTAATTGTCGGAACCTGTAGTCAAAGTACCGAGAGCAAGTAACTGGATCTGATCGGATTAATCTAGCTTTTTCGGCGCTAGATAAAGCTGCCGCCTCCTCCTCACTAATGTCTCTGTTATCTAATAAGAGAGACAGAATAACTAAGAGTTCGTTCCATTTAGATTCAGCAGCAGACAGGGTTATAAAGAATGTAGGCAACCCAAATTGTCTAATCATCGCTATAACTTTCTTTTTTTCGGCCTCCCAGTGGGCTGGAGCTGAACGGAGGCCTTTCAGAATGTGAAATCCATCATCATGTTGTACAAGACTGTTAACAAATGAATTATCCCTCACATTTGCAGCAGTTACGGTGCCAGATTTTTTTCTTAAGGCAATGGAAATAGAATTTTGAATTCGCTGCATTTCATAAAACTTGTACATATTTAAAATATGAAATACTAAATAGTATTAAGTAACATACTTATTTATGATAGTGTACTTCCTTAATTAAAGTAAGATCGAGACAATAGATCGATACATGTGAACTCGAGTCGAAACACAACGAAGGAAAAGAAGAAGAAAACAAGGAAAAAAGAAAGAAAGAAAAAATCAAAGTAAACGACATATTTACAATTCAGGTGTGGGTGATTGCCTATACTTTCACGTCTATCCCCATGTTGTATTCCGAATATTGAACAATCAAGGAAGAATTATAAAGTACTGAGAGCCAACGAAGGCATTTTGACGCCAAGCTTCTAACACCAATTCGCGTTGCGGCAAACAACTTATTCAAAATGAACAACAAGCAGAGGCTGGCCCGGATGACAAACATGGTCAAGTGGTTGTAAACGACATCGTATTACAAGATCAGGCTGATGGCGGCGATCAAGCTGCGGGAGGCGTCACCGAATTACAAGACCAAGACCCATCTGAACTTATTGCGCAGCACGCGGCCCAAATTGGACTGGATGAGAGCACGTTTCGAGAGGATCTGGCTGATGTTTGTCAAGGAATAGCGGAACTTCAAACAACGCTGCGCGACATGGAACGGAACCAACTGGTACAAAAATGGCCACAAATTTTTCACGGGTTGAAATCGCTGATATAATGGCGGTAGTTGAGCCCTTTTCGGGACAAGATGGCATTCCTGTCAAATTATGGATTGAAGAGTTTGAAACTGCATGTGCAGTGTTGGGAGTACCACTAAATCGCTACTGGTTATATGCGAAGCGTCTTCTTATTGGACCAGCTAAAAGTTACTTCGCATATCAAGGTGCTGCTGATTGGGATGCCTTGCGAACTCAGATGATGGATGTTTTTGGACGTAAAAACACAAAACTGGAGATCTGTGAGCAGCTCAAACATCGTAAGAAAAAAGTATGAAACTGCATTTCAATATTTTATATCCATGTGCGGTATTGCACGTCAACTGAATTAGAGATCGTGATTTAATTAAGCACATTGTTGGGGGATTAAACGACACAAGTGGCATTACGACGTCACTTTATTTTTGCGAGATCTGGATCAATTGCGTCGACGTTTGATAGAGTATGATCAAATCCGTATATCACTGCCCAATTCTTACGCTGGCCGTGGTACTTCGAGCGCTAATGAAATAAAATGCTACAATTGTCGTAAGCCGGGACATATGATAAAGACTGCAACAAACCCATACGTCCACCAAATAGTTGCTTTACTTGTGGAGGCGTGGATCATCAATTTCGTAACTGCCCGAAGCGTGTGACTGGAAGACTGCAACAGACAGTGGCGAGTGTGGAAGATCAACAAGCTGTTGCTGATATAATTGGTAAACATTTAGTAAGTCTTAATATAAATGAACTTAGATGCACAAAATTTATAGTAATGAATGTCCTTTTTGATACCGGCAGCCCGGTTAGCTTCATAAACAAGACGAAATTGCCAAGAGATGTAACGTTAGCCAACCCATTTGAGAGTAAATACCGTGGAATATATGGAAGAAATATTATACTATGCGGCGCAGTTAAATGCTATATTAAGTTTAATTTAAAAGTTTATGAAATTGAAGTTTTTGTTGTTCACGATGATGTATTACCTGTTGATATGATTCTTGGCAGAAATGCTATTGACGCTTTACAATTACAATTAATCCAAAGAAAATTAGACTACGAAGAAAAGTCATTATATGATAATAATAAATTTGATTTAACTACTACTTGTGCATCTCTGTTTTATAATACAATAGATAATAAGATAAGCATGACAAAGGTCAATTAACTACCAAGAAACCCAAATTGAGCAGTGGATGAATGACATGGATTGTTTATGTCAGTGTTACAACAGAGTTAAATACAAATCTAGATATCGGTAGCGAATTCGGGTTTGGGAACAAAGAAAAATGCTATAAGTTGATCTGTGAAAGTTATTTAAATGTTTTAAGTACTAAATTAGCTGAACCTGTTTGCAAAATGAGTATAAAACTAGTAAATGATATTCCTTTTCATTTCAAGCCTAGACGGTTATCATATTTTGAACGAGATAAAGTTTCGAAAATTATTGAAGAGCTATTACACGAAAACATAATACGTCCGAGTAATTCACCATTTGCCTCTCCAATCGTATTAGTAAAAAAAACGGTGAAATCAGGTTGTGTGTTGATTACAGAAGCCTTAATAAGTGCACAGTTCGTGATAATTTTCCTTTGCCTTTAATAGAAGATTGCCTTGAGTATTTAGAAGGAAAAAATTGTTTTTCGGTTATTGACTTAAAAAGTGGGTACCATCATGTCGGTGTTGAAGAAAGTTCTATAAAGTATACATCGTTTGTAACGCCACAAGGACAGTTTGAGTATTTGCGAATGCCATTTGGATTACGAAATGGGCCGTCAGTATTTCAACGATTTATTTCTAACAGCCTGATGGATTTAATTAGAAATCGCAAAATTGTTGTTTATATGACGATATAGTATTAGCTACAAGAACAATAGAGAACACTTCGAAATCTTGGCACAATTGCTGGAACGATTATCAAAATTTCATTTAGAAATCAATTTTAAGAAGAGCTTATTTTTAAGAAAAGTATAGATATTTAGGGTACAGTGTTAGCAATAAAGGGATTTTGCCTAATGACTCGCATATAGCAGTTATAAAAAATTATCCTGTCCCGAATAATACAAAACAACTTCACTCTTGTTTAGGTATGTTCTCATATTTTCGTAGATTTGTTCCGTCTTATGCAAGTATAGCCCGACCGTTAGTTGAACTATTAAAGAAAGGAGGACCGTTCCCAATAGATGAAGAACAAATGAAAGTTTTTCAGGACTTAAGAAATCGTTTATCAACTCCGCCAGTACTTTCAATATTTAACCCTAATCGTGAAACGGAATTACATACTGACGCCAGCTCTAGAGGTTTTGGAGCAGTTTTAATGCAGAAACAGAACGATGGGAAAATGCATCCGGTTTTTTATTCATAAAGGCTCGGCAGCCGAATCGAGGTACCACAGTTTCGAACTTGAGACGCTTGCGATTATTTATGCTCTTCGTCGTTTTAATATATTTGGAACATATGCCCTTTAAAATTGTGACGGATTGTCATCTTTAGTACAAACATTAAGCAAAAAGTCTATCAATCCCCGTATTTCTCGTTGGTCATTAGAATTAGAGAACTACAATTATAAAATTGAACACCGTCCTGGCGAAAGTATGCCGCATGTTGATGCTTTAAGTAGGCAAACGGAATTTAAGTAATAAGGTAGAAAGGGTAATGGAAGAACCGTGTTAGTCCAGAAAAGTCAGAATAGTAGAATCGTCAAAAAGTCAAATTAGTAGAATCGTCAGAAAAGTCAGAATAGCAGAATCGTCAAGTTTTTAGAGTCGTCAGAAAAGTCAAATTATAGAATCGTCAAGTCGTCAGATGTTTCAGAATCATAAAAGAAGCAGAGTTAAAGCTTTAGAAAATTCAAGGCTTGTAATTAGAAATTTATCAAAATTACAAAAAAATAAATATATAGTGTGGCACATGAGCTATGCCAAATATATAGATTTCCTTTTACAAACAGAGCAAATGAGGGATGAAGTTATTAGTAAAATACTGATGACTAGCAGAAGGACCAGTAAAAAGTTTTGTTTTGTTAATGGTGTTGTGTATCACGAAGATACGAGTCAGAATAGGACTTTATATTTCCATCAAGTATTCGAGATGATTTAATAAGTTGACACAGAAAAACTAGGCCACTAGCTGCAGATAATTACAATAATAAAGTCTAATATGGTTTCCCTTAATGAGAACGAAAATAAAGTTAATTAAAGTTTGAACATTACATTGTTCCCAAAGTCAGTCAATAATAGAATCTTACACATATACCCAAAGTGCCGATACCATTTATACGATTCACATAGATCATTTAGGGCCCTTGCCTTGTATAAAATCAAAAGGAAACATTATAGTAGTAATGACTCATTTACAAAGTTTGTGAAGTTATCCTGTAAATCTACAAGCACACGTAAGTAATTCAGTTTAAGTAAATATTTTAATTTATAGTAGGCCACGCAGATTATCTCTATAGAGTAGTTGCTTTACTTCATTAAGTAGTGAATTTTACGGAACAAATATTGTCATATAAAAGTGCGACATTGCTCCCCAGGCAAACGGACAGGTTGAAAGTAAATCATGTGACACCAATGTTAAAAATTATCTAATCCAATAATCAAATGACTGTATAAACTTATAAATAATAACATCATCAACAATCAGTTCATCTAACATGAAAACACCAAGCATGATCCTCTTTAGTAATCAAAAAGTCCTATATGATGAATTATATGAGTATAAATAAATAAAAAAAACAAAAATAATAAAGATATAAGAAAACAAATAAGATGTAAGTCTCAGAAAAAAATAAATTATCAAAGCAGCTAAACAAAAGCGCCAACGGAATATAGTGTTAATTTGTCAAAAAAATAATTAACACCTGCACTTTAAAAAATTCGCCTAAATATAATCCTTATAAAATAAATAAGTTTTGACAACATAATATAAACATGTGATAACTGTCAATAACTCATACCTTATAAAGGGATTTAAACAGCAAGGTTAAAACCATTACAAATATTAAAAAACTTAGCATATTACAAATATTATCGAGGTCGATCAATTTCAGTTACCAGTTTAAACATATAAATATACTAAATAGTATAATGTGAACATACTTACTGTGCATGGTATTTTATGTTACTTCCTATATATAATTAATATAACATCGATAAGACAATAATCGATACATGTGAACTCGATTTCGAAACACAACGAAGAAAAAAGAAAAAACACATGAACAAAAAAAAAGAAAAAAAAATCAAAAAGTAAACGACATATACAATATAAAGGACTTTGGGTACTACTGCGCAACGACGGTCGTAAAAACGAATTTGCGATCTAGCTTTTTTTGCGTAGGTCGAATTTCCCTTAAATATTTCGCCGCAAGAAATAGTCGGGAAGGAAAGTTCTTCTGCGTCGTCGTCAAGGGTTAAATTGGTTGGAACGCGGCCTTCTCCAGGGGCCATAGCAATACGCTGAAGTCCATTATCACCATTTTCCAATAGGGTTTCATGACCACCGGGATTTAAATCTCCTTCCTGTTGGTCATTTGGCTGAGAATAAGAGCGTTGACGAATAAGCTGTTCTACAACTTCTCGGTCAGATTCATCTGCGATGAAAGGAATCTCTTCTTCAGCTCCCATTTGATTGAGCCAATCACCGTCAAAGACAATGTTGTGCTTCCTATAGAGCTCAGTGCTAACTAAGTATTGCACAGCTTCAAGGACCCGAGCGGGTCGAATAGTTTCTGTCATGAAATTATGGGAATATTCCAACTTCCTTTTTAAGTGAACCTGGATAACATGGGTCGAATCAAAGGTGCGCGGGAGTGCGCTTACCGTATCAGGTACTGAAATTGGGACGTTGACTACAGCACCTCTTATTCCGCATTGTCTTTCATATCCAAGGGATATAATGCGCATGAAGGGAATTCTAGGAGAAATGAGGCGCTCCTCAAGACATGTCAAATTCTTAAGGCATTCCGGTATCTCTGGAAAGTCGAAGCCATTCGAGAGACAAAGGGATGGTATCCTACCTTTGGAAACACCTTGACGACATGTGCTGCAAAATTGATATTTGCCGGACGGACTCGGAAACTTTCTACTTAAATAAAAGGCATTGTCTATACTGAGGTTGGGGTACTTAGAAGATATAGTACGTATGTTCAAACCACTTACCTGAGATGGAAACCACGTTCCTCCACAGCACGTACAAAACTTGGTTGGTCCGTCCTTAATGTTTCGAAGATATTGTTCCCTCGCAGTAGCTCGACTCCTCCCTCGCTGGCGTTCCCGTTGATCCTCTCGTTCATCCTCCGAAAGTTCAGCTCTTGCAGCAATATTTCGCTGTGCCTGTCTTGATGATTCCGCCTGTCGATTTTGTGAGCTGGACCTATATGTAAATAATCGCTCCTCAGCCATTTCCTGAATTTGCTGCTCCCGAAGTCTCCTCTGAAGTCGAGTTTCCCGATGATGCGCTGTGTTGATCCTTTGCTGCTGTGTCCTAGCGATGGGGTTGTTCCTAGTGATCCTATGAGCTGCAGCGTCCCGTGCGCGCTCGGGTCCTCTATTCTCCTCAACAGATCTCCAGGTAGCATGATCAGCAGTATTTTGCACCTGCTGTCGTCGTCGCTCTTCGGAATCCGACCTGGAGATTGCGTGCGCTGCAGTATTCTGCACTTGCTCTCGTCGGCGCTCCTCGGGATCTGACCTGATTATTGCGCGTGCAGCAGCGTCCCGTGCGCGCTCGGGTCCTCGATTCTCCTCAACAGATCTCCAGGTAGCATGATCAGCAGTATTTCGCAACTGCTCTCGTCGTCGCTCCTCAGAATCCGACCTGGCTATTGCGCGTGCTGCAGCGTCCCGTGCGCGCTCGGGTCCTCTATTCTCCTCAACAGATCTCCAGGTAGCATGATCGACAGTGTTTTGCACCTGCTCTCGTCGGCGCTCCACGGGATCTGACCTGATTATTGCTCGATTGGCAGTGTTCCTTAATCGTTCAATGGCTCGAACTCTTTCACTTCTCCTTCTCTGAGATCGAGCAGCGGAATTTCTCGAGCGAGCTTCTTCTGCTATCTCTAAATTATTAGCGCGGGCCAAGGAAATGTGCTGCGCATTACGGGTCCTTATTTGGGATGCGTTTTGAGCATATTGGGAGCGGCTTCGTCTAAGTGCAGCTTGGCGGCGCTGCTCTTGAGATAAAGAAGATATGCGAGGCATTCTCTTTATTTTGCTGTTAAAAAATAAATGTATGAGAGTTAATGGGTTTTGATCAATTACATGAATTCCAGAATTACAACAAACCATATCTTGAAATCCTTTGCTTTTAGTTTAGGATCACAATGGAAATGTCGTTGGTCCACCTGATTTTGACCAAAATGGGAGTATTTCCGCTAGATTAAAAGCAATACAGATTTAAACAATTTGTTTGTTGTAATTGTTTAAAAAATTGTACAATTTGTGAACTGTTTTCTTTATAGAAATACTTACCAAATGAAAAAGTATAACAATAATTTATTAATTTAACTTTTTTATACACTTTTCACCTTGTACCTTTTGGTGGCTTTTTAATCACTTTTACCCTTTATGGGTTAAATTCACTTTTCACCATATACTTCTTGGTGAATATTCACTTACTGTTCACCTTATAATTTCTCCGTATTTATACTGAGTATAAAACATACACACACACAATAAAGAAATACTGCACTGGTATACGTTGTCACTCGGCAACTGTTATTCAATATATATGATTGGATTATACCTGTTATCAACCTTCGGATAACCCTTTCGATGTCGGCCAATGCCGACTTCTTAGGTAAATCAGGTAAACCGGGTTAATTACCTAATTTGAGGGACAATTACTTAGTGAATCAGGTAAAGCGGGTTAATTACCTAATTTAAGGATTGTGTAACGATATCTAGCTTCACGGCAACCTTCCAATGTATATTTCTGCAATCTTAAATAGGAAAAAGGGCATACCTAGGTACCCTACCTTAAAATTTGAACACGTGTACACAGGCGTACACCTGTCCGAATCAAAATGTTTGTTCATAATAATTACCATTAATTTTCTGATAGTTCCTATGGCAGCTATATGATATAGTCGTCCGATTCTTCTAAAATTTAAATCGAAAATCAGAAGTGTAAAAAAATATATTCCCAAGAATAGAAGAAAATATGTCAAATTACACCGAATCTAAATTTTTGTTCATATTAATTTAGCATTAATTTTTTGAGAGTTTCTATGGCAGCTATATGATATAGTCGTCCGATTTTTATAAAATTTAAATCGAAAATCAGAAGTATTAAAACAATGATATTCCCAAGAAAAGAAGGAAATATGTCAAAAGACACCGAAGCTAAATTTAGGTTAATATTTATTTACCATTAATTTGTTGATAGTTCATATGGCAGCTATATGATATAGACGTCCGATTTTTATCAAATTTAAATCGAAAATCAGAAGTATTAAAACAATTATATTCCCAAGAGAAGAAGGGAATATGACGAAATACACCGAATCTACATTTTTGTTCATATTAATTTACCATTAATTTTCTGATAGTTCCTATGGAAGCTATATGATATAGTCGTCCGATTTTTATAAAATTTAATTCGAAATTCAGTACAGTTAAAAAAATGATATTTCCAAGAGCAAAAGGTAATAGGTCAAAAAACACCGAAGATATAATTTTTTTCCCATTATTTTTCCGATTATTCCTATGGGAGCTATAAGATATAGTTGTCCGATCCGGCCGGTTCCGACTTATATACTACCTGCAATAGAAAGACGACTTTTGGTAAAGTTTCAGCTCGATAGCTTTAAAACTGAGAGACTAGTTTGCGTAGAAACGGACGGACGGACAGACGGACGGACAGACGGACATGGCTAGATCGACTCGTCTAGTCATGCTGATCAAGAATATATATACTTTATGGGGTCGGAAACGTCTCCTTCACTGCGTTGCAAACTTCTGACTGAAATCATTATACCCTCTGCAAGGGTATAAAAAATAACACAAATATATTATATATATATATGTATACATATGGAACGCTACGGTCTACATGGTTTAAGCGAAAAGCGGATTTGATCGCAGGATCGGTAGGTTAAGAAAAACCAACCTCTAACAACACACAATTTTTCCAGAATTTTAGGTCTTATGGCTTGGGCTGGGGAAACATGACCCAAATCGACTTCAACTTCTTTATAGTAATATCCCTGCAGGAAACGGAATCAGTTTTGGATCAGTAAAATACTAGTTGGGTCAGGACAGTTAACTAGTTCAAGTTATGTGCATTTCCTTGTAACGAACTGGCTTGTCATCGGAAACAACTAGTCAATTTTCTACTAGTTTTGCACTAGTGACTGTTAACCAATTTACGGTTACAGCTGTTAAATCACACTAAAACAAATTATTTTCTCGAAAAATCTAAAAAATTGTCTATCAACCATTAAATCATAGGATTATACTCGTACTTGAAGATGTTTAATTTGGCAGTGGCTTGGTAGCTTATTGAGAGGCAAATGATAAATAAATGGAATTAAAACAAACTTACTTATTTCGAGGCAAGTCGCCCTCTCTAGGACTTGATCCGGGTACCTTTGGATTTGTAGATACACTAGCTGATTGAGCCATACACGTATCACATTTTGTAATGGACTAACAAGGTTTATAAGTTATAGTGTGATATATTTTTAAAATAGTGATTTTTTACATATATATTGCCAACCACAGATTTAACTAAGTTAAAAATAAAACTAAAGCATCACCTAGCAAACAAAAAACAAAAAAAAAATGTAGAAAGGCTGGGGATTGATCCGGGGACCTCAATTGTTTGATTTGTTTGGTATTAAATTTCCCAATACATTTACACTCTAGGCTATACTTTTGGATCATATGTAGTTCAAGTGCAACTAGTTAAATTCCAGTTGCCTTTCACCTATACTTTAACATGTTTATGTTTTACCAATGAAATGTTTTTTGGTTTTTTTTTGTCGAAAAGGGACCAGTTCGAGACAAGTTGCTTTTTTACTAGTTTTGTACTATTTATTTTTTCGACTAGTACAAATTTTCTAAGCCCTGTGTAGTCCAAATGTACCCAGACAAATTCCGGTAGCTTTTTTACTAGCTGTACAACTAGTTGATTTTCAGACTAGTTCGCATTTTTCCTGCAGGGATTCGATGGAAGCCGTCTGTAGATCCTATTACACCTGGAATTCCTTCAGATTTTTCTTTAAATATTCTAGCAGTGGAGGTATACTTTATATATAGGTTTGAAAGTCCAGCAAGAATGTAAACAATAAATTTAAATATTATGTGACCGGAACTCTTGGCTATGTTGACTCGATCGCCAACAGCCAAGAAGGATTCCTGCTTGGCCAATATCAAAATCGTGAAAAAATGTTTTTTCTCCAAACGAAGGTGGACAATAGGTCCCTTCAGAGCTTCGACATTAGGTGCCACTGCCAAAAGAAGCGACTGTAAATAAAAAGATTAATTAATAAAGGATTTTGAATTTGAAATGAGTATTTTACCTCAAAAGCTGCACGAGACATTTTAAAATGTTCCTTAAATTGGTCCAAGCGGTAACTTTGGACAGTCTCTTCGTAAAAATTTTTTGATTTTACACGGCTCTCTTTTTCTTGAAAAGGCGAGTTGTTAAATTTATTTCGTCCAACGCCGCAATTACAGCATTTCACAATGCATTGGTAGCCACATCAAAATGAAAGAATTCTTGCAAAATAACAATAGATTCAACCGAATTGTATAAGCATTTAACAACCTGTCAGAAAACTGGCGACGAAGAAAAACTTGGGGCTTTTTTAAGCTAGATCGAATGGCGAACTTGTACTCCTCATATGTAATTCCAAGATGACTGAGAAAATATTCAAAATTATTAAAAATGGCCAATTCTTCTTCGGAAACAGTCTTTAAAAGCTCTTTAACTTTCTTAAATATTTCTTTATGATCTTCAACGTTGGTTTCGTTTTCTTCAAACGGATAAAAAACCAGAGTTTCAGGCATTGGTGGGTATGGCATATTAAACCGACAGAATTGTTGGCCTCGAAGTTCCCTTAAACATGAAGCGCTGTGCTTATGGCGCTGATATTGAATTACTTCTTGTAATTCAGGATCGTCCCCGCTGGCAGTAATAAAACGATCAATAAAGCGAGCGACCTCTTCGGCGTTATCGGTTCCTTCTAGCTTTGGGGCACCAGAAAACCAGTACATTCCATGAGAGTGCGGCGATCCTCTGTGCTGGAACTCGATCCTCAAATAATAATGGACCAGTCTTAACTCGCCAAAAATCTCGGAGCTTTTGAACAATTTTATTAATTGTCGGAACCTGTAGTCAAAGTACCGAGAGCAAGTAACTGGATCTGATCGGATTAATCTAGCTTTTTCGGCGCTAGATAAAGCTGCCGCCTCCTCCTCACTAATGTCTCTGTTATCTAATAAGAGAGACAGAATAACTAAGAGTTCGTTCCATTTAGATTCAGCAGCAGACAGGGTTATAAAGAATGTAGGCAACCCAAATTGTCTAATCATCGCTATAACTTTCTTTTTTTCGGCCTCCCAGTGGGCTGGAGCTGAACGGAGGCCTTTCAGAATGTGAAATCCATCATCATGTTGTACAAGACTGTTAACAAATGAATTATCCCTCACATTTGCAGCAGTTACGGTGCCAGATTTTTTTCTTAAGGCAATGGAAATAGAATTTTGAATTCGCTGCATTTCATAAAACTTGTACATATAAAGGACTTTGGGTACTACTGCGCAACGACGGTCGTAAAAACGAATTTGCGATCTAGCTTTTTTTGCGTAGGTCGAATTTCCCTTAAATATTTCGCCGCAAGAAATAGTCGGGAAGGAAAGTTCTTCTGCGTCGTCGTCAAGGGTTAAATTGGTTGGAACGCGGCCTTCTCCAGGGGCCATAGCAATACGCTGAAGTCCATTATCACCATTTTCCAATAGGGTTTCATGACCACCGGGATTTAAATCTCCTTGTTGGTCATTTGGCTGAGAATAAGAGCGTTGACGAATAAGCTGTTCTACAACTTCTCGGTCAGATTCATCTGCGATGAAAGGAATCTCTTCTTCAGCTCCCATTTGATTGAGCCAATCACCGTTAAAGACAATGTTGTGCTTCCTATAGAGCTCAGTGCTAACTAAGTATTGCACAGCTTCAAGGACCCGAGCGGGTCGAATAGTTTCTGTCATGAAATTATGGGAATATTCCAACTTCCTTTTTAAGTGAACCTGGATAACATGGGTCGAATCAAAGGTGCGCGGGAGTGCGCTTACCGTATCAGGTACTGAAATTGGGACGTCGACTACAGCACCTCTTATTCCGCATTGTCTTTCATATCCAAGGGATATAATGCGCATGAAGGGAATTCTATGAGAAATGAGGCGCTCCTCAAGACATGTCAAATTCTTAAGGCATTCCGGTATCTCTGGAAAGTCGAAGCCATTCGAGAGACAAAGGGATGGTATCCTACCTTTGGAAACACCTTGACGACATGTGCTGCAAAATTGATATTTGCCGGACGGACTCGGAAACTTTCTACTTAAATAAAAGGCATTGTCTATACTGAGGTTGGGGTACTTAGAAGATATAGTACGTATGTTCAAACCACTTACCTGAGATGGAAACCACGTTCCTCCACAGCACGTACAAAACTTGGTTGGTCCGTCCTTAATGTTTCGAAGATATTGTTCCCTCGCAGTAGCTCGACTCCTCTCTCGCTGGCGTTCCCGTTGATCCTCTCGTTCATTCTCCGAAAGTTCAGCTCTTGCAGCAATATTTCGCTGTGCCTGTCTTGATGATTCCGCCTGTCGATTTTGTGAGCTGGACCTATATGTAAATAATCGCTCCTCAGCCATTTCCTGAATTTGCTGCTCCCGAAGTCTCCTCTGAAGTCGAGTTTCCCGATGATGCGCTGTGTTGATCCTTTGCTGCTGTGTCCTAGCGATGGGGTTGTTCCTAGTGATCCTATGAGCTGCAGCGTCCCGTGCGCGCTCGGGTCCTCTATTCTCCTCAACAGATCTCCAGGTAGCATGATCAGCAGTATTTTGCACCTGCTGTCGTCGTCGCTCTTCGGAATCCGACCTGGAGATTGCGTGCGCTACAGTATTTTGCACTTGCTCTCGTCGGCGCTCCTCGGGATCTGACCTGATTATTGCGCGTGCAGCGGCGTCCCGTGCACGCTCGGGTCCTCGATTTTCCTCAACAGATCTCCAGGTAGCATGATCAGCAGTATTTCGCAACTGCTCTCGTCGTCGCTCCTCAGAATCCGACCTGGCTATTGCGCGTGCTGCAGCGTCCCGTGCGCGCTCGGGTCCTCTATTCTCCTCAACAGATCTCCAGGTAGCATGATCGACAGTGTTTTGCACCTGCTCTCGTCGGCGCTCCACGGGATCTGACCTGATTATTGCTCGATTGGCAGTGTTCCTTAATCGTTCAATGGCTCGAACTCTTTCACTTCTCCTTCTCTGAGATCGAGCAGCGGAATTTCTCGAGCGAGCTTCTTCTGCTATCTCTAAATTATTAGCGCGGGCCAAGGAAATGTGCTGCGCATTACGGGTCCTTATTTGGGATGCGTTTTGAGCATATTGGGAGCGGCTTCGTCTAAGTGCAGCTTGGCGGCGCTGCTCTTGAGATAAAGAAGATATGCGAGGCATTCTCTTTATTTTGCTGTTAAAAAATAAATGTATGAGAGTTAATGGGTTTTGATCAATTCCTTTGCTTTTAGTTTAGGATCACAATGGAAATGTCGTTGGTCCACCTGATTTTGACCAAAATGGGAGTATTTCCGCTAGATTAAAAGCAATACAGATTTAAACAATTTGTTTGTTGTAATTGTTTAAAAAATTGTACAATTTGTGAACTGTTTTCTTTATAGAAATAATTACCAAATGAAAAAGTATAACAATAATTTATTAATTTAACTTTTTTATACACTTTTCACCTTGTACCTTTTTGTGGCTTTTTAATCACTTTTACCCTTTATGGGTTAAATTCACTTTTCACCATATACTTCTTGGTGAATATTCACTTACTGTTCACCTTATAATTTCTCCGTATTTATACTGAGTATAAAACATACACACACACAATAAAGAAATACTGCACTGGTATACGGTGTCACTCGGCAACTGTTATTCACAGACTAATCCGGGGATTAGGATTACGAGTCAATATATATGATTGCATTATACCTGTTATCAACCTTCGGATAACCCTTTCGATGTCGGCCAATGCCGACTTCTTAGGTAAATCAGGTAAACCGGGTTAATTACCTAATTTGAGGGACAATTACTTAGTGAATCAGGTAAAGCGGGTTAATTACCTAATTTAAGGATTGTGTAACGATATCTAGCTTCACGGCAACCTTCCAATGTATATTTCTGCAATCTTAAATAGGAAAAAGGGCATACCTAGGTACCCTACCTTAAAATTTGAACACGTGTACACAGGCGTACAGGTGTCCGAATCAAAATGTTTGTTCATAATAATTACCATTAATTTTCTGATAGTTCCTATGGCAGCTATATGATATAGTCGTCCGATTCTTCTAAAATTTAAATCGAAAATCAGAAGAGTAAAAAAATATATTCCCAAGAATAGAAGAAAATATGTCAAATTACACCGAATCTAAATTTTTGTTCATATTAATTTAGCATTAATTTTTTGAGAGTTTCTATGGCAGCTATATGATATAGTCGTCCGATTTTTATAAAATTTAAATCGAAAATCAGAAGTATTAAAACAATGATATTCCCAAGAAAAGAAGGAAATATGTCAAAAGACACCGAAGCTAAATTTAGGTTAATATTTATTTACCATTAATTTGTTGATAGTTCATATGGCAGCTATATGATATAGACGTCCGATTTTTATCAAATTTAAATCGAAAATCAGAAGTATTAAAACAATTATATTCCCAAGACAAGAAGGGAATATGACGAAATACACCGAATCTACATTTTTGTTCATATTTATTTACCATTAATTTTCTGATAGTTCCTGTGGAAGCTATATGATATAGTCGTCCGATTTTTATAAAATTTAATTCGAAATTCAGTACAGTTAAAAAAATGATATTTCCAAGAGCAAAAGGTAATAGGTCAAAAAACACCGAAGATATAATTTTTTTCCCATTATTTTTCCGATTATTCCTATGGGAGCTATAAGATATAGTTGTCCGATCCGGCCGGTTCCGACTTATATACTACCTGCAATAGAAAGACGACTTTTGGTAAAGTTTCAGCTCGATAGCTTTAAAACTGAGAGACTAGTTTGCGTAGAAACGGACGGACGGACAGACGGACGGACAGACGGACATGGCTAGATCGACTCGTCTAGTCATGCTGATCAAGAATATATATACTTTATGGGGTCGGAAACGTCTCCTTCACTGCGTTGCAAACTTCTGACTGAAATCATTATACCCTCTGCAAGGGTATAAAAAATAACACAAATATATTATATATATATATGTATACATATGGAACGCTACGGTCTACATGGTTTAAGCGAAAAGCGGATTTGATCGCAGGATCGGTAGGTTAAGAAAAACCAACCTCTAACAACACACAATTTTTCCAGAATTTTAGGTCTTATGGCTTGGGCTGGGGAAACATGACCCAAATCGACTTCAACTTCTTTATAGTAATATCCCTGCAGGAAACGGAATCAGTTTTGGATCAGTAAAATACTAGTTGGGTCAGGACAGTTAACTAGTTCAAGTTATGTGCATTTCCTTGTAACGAACTGGCTTGTCATCGGAAACAACTAGTCAATTTTCTACTAGTTTTGCACTAGTGACTGTTAACCAATTTACGGTTACAGCTGTTAAATCACACTAAAACAAATTATTTTCTCGAAAAATCTAAAAAATTGTCTATCAACCATTAAATCATAGGATTATACTCGTACTTGAAGATGTTTAATTTGGCAGTGGCTTGGTAGCTTATTGAGAGGCAAATGATAAATAAATGGAATTAAAACAAACTTACTTATTTCGAGGCAAGTCGCCCTCTCTAGGACTTGATCCGGGTACCTTTGGATTTGTAGATACACTAGCTGATTGAGCCATACACGTATCACATTTTGTAATGGACTAACAAGGTTTATAAGTTATAGTGTGATATATTTTTAAAATAGTGATTTTTTACATATATATTGCCAACCACAGATTTAACTAAGTTAAAAATAAAACTAAAGCATCACCTAGCAAACAAAAAACAAAAAAAAAATGTAGAAAGGCTGGGGATTGATCCGGGGACCTCAATTGTTTGATTTGTTTGGTATTAAATTTCCCAATACATTTACACTCTAGGCTATACTTTTGGATCATATGTAGTTCAAGTGCAACTAGTTAAATTCCAGTTGCCTTTCACCTATACTTTAACATGTTTATGTTTTACCAATGAAATGTTTTTTGGTTTTTTTTGTCGAAAAGGGACCAGTTCGAGACAAGTTGCTTTTTTACTAGTTTTGTACTATTTATTTTTTCGACTAGTACAAATTTTCTAAGCCCTGTGTAGTCCAAATGTACCCAGACAAATTCCGGTAGCTTTTTTACTAGCTGTACAACTAGTTGATTTTCAGACTAGTTCGCATTTTTCCTGCAGGGATTCGATGGAAGCCGTCTGTAGATCCTATTACACCTGGAATTCCTTCAGAGTTTTCTTTAAATATTCTAGCAGTGGAGGTATACTTTATATATAGGTTTGAAAGTCCAGCAAGAATGTAAACAATAAATTTAAATATTATGTGACCGGAACTCTTGGCTATGTTGACTCGATCGCCAACAGCCAAGAAGGATTCCTGCTTGGCCAATATCAAAATCGTGAAAAAATGTTTTTTCTCCAAACGAAGGTGGACAATAGGTCCCTTCAGAGCTTCGACATTAGGTGCCACTGCCAAAAGAAGCGACTGTAAATAAAAAGATTAATTAATAAAGGATTTTGAATTTGAAATGAGTATTTTACCTCAAAAGCTGCACGAGACATTCTAAAATGTTCCTTAAATTGGTCCAAGCGGTAACTTTGGACAGTCTCTTCGTAAAAATTTTTTGATTTTACACGGCTCTCTTTTTCTTGAAAAGGCGAGTTGTTAAATTTATTTCGTCCAACGCCGCAATTACAGCATTTCACAATGCATTGGTAGCCACATCAAAATGAAAGAATTCTTGCAAAATAACAATAGATTCAACCGAATTCATAGTTATACCCGTTACTTGTAGAGTAAAAGGGTATATTTGATTCGTGCAAAAGTATGTAACAGGTAGAAGGAAGCGTTTCCGACCATATAAAGTATATATATTCTTGATCAAGATCACTAGCCGAGTCGATCTAGCCATGTCCGTCTGTCCGTCTGTCCGTCCGTCCGTCTGTCCGTCCGTGTGTATGAACGCTGAGATCTCGGAAACTATAAAAGCTAGAAGATTGGGACTTGACATGCAGATTCTAGGGGTTAATAGGCAGCACAAGTTTTTCATGCCGATGTGCCACGCCCCCTCTAAAGCTCAGAGTTTTGAAGCTAGAGCAAAAGTGTAAACGCCATTTTGTTTGGGTTATTAATGCCTACCGAAATGTAATTTTTTTAAATCGGCCCACTCAGTAAGAAGTTATAAGCAAATAATGAAATATCCGGTAGATGGCGCCACTTTTGAGCGACTGCTTGGTTTGTCCTGCATGAGACTGCTTGCTTTAGCTGAGTAACTGGTATTTGATAGTCGGCACTGGACTATAGCGTTCTCTCTTGTTTTTCAATTTGCCTTTATATACATTCTTCTTCTTATGTTCATTCTACTTCATATTTCGCCTATCGATACACGCCAACAGCTATTTATTAATATTTTTACGCTACCTGATCACTGATGCAAAATTCTTACATCATGATCAGTGATCATGTGCGTTCAGCAGAACTATCGTAAGAAATCCATCAGTGATCAGTGATCATGTTGTTCTGCCGAACGCGGCCAATGCTTTTTGGGCACTAAGGCAAGAGCCAAAAATGGAAATTGGTTTTTTGAGAACTTACGTATGTCAAAGACTTCATTTTTTGAATTGTGCGAATTGCTACGTCCCCACTTACCGATTTAGAGCATGTTTCTAACCGTTCCTGTCCCCTTGGAGAAACAAGTGGCGATCGCCGAATACAAACTGACGCCCTGTGTTGAGTATTGAGTGATTGGAGATGTGTTTGGAGTACATAAAAGTACCGTGCATAAGTATTGTTGTTAGAGCAATGTTGAAACTTAGTAATGCAAAACTGGATGAATGCATTCAAAATGCAGGTGCATTTGAAAAAATGTGTCACATTCCTAACGTGAGTGGAGCTACTGACGGTAAAATGCCTTCTAGAATATTTATTAGAAATTATAAACGCTCTATGTATATCAATTATTTAGGAACACACATTCCTGTTAAGGCCCCAAAGATTGGCTACATGGATTTCGTAAATAGAAAGGGATGGACATTGATGGCCAAGCTGTAGTTAACAACAATTACTTGTATGTTTGTACATATTTAAATATTGGTTGTTTTCCTAAA
The DNA here is from genome assembly GCA_037075245.1 of Drosophila mimetica. Taxonomy (NCBI): domain Eukaryota; kingdom Metazoa; phylum Arthropoda; class Insecta; order Diptera; family Drosophilidae; genus Drosophila; species Drosophila mimetica. Next base: position 26,085,176 of record JBAMCH010000007.1, on the reverse strand, counting down.
CATTATTTATTTTTCGGTTTAGAGACGTCAGCATGAAATTTCCGGGAAGTGTCCACGATTCAGGAATTTTTAAGAACCATAGCCGAATTATTACAGAATTTATCAAACTGGTGGACAACAAAGAAACTCCCTTTATTATCCTAGGAGATCCTGCATACCCTTTGCTGCCATGGCTTCTGAAACCGTACACTGGACACCTAACACCACAGGAAGAGTCGTTTAACTGCTACCATAGCTCGGGCAGAATTGTGGTGGAAAATGACTTTAGTAGACTGAAAGGACGCTGGAGGTGCCTGGCCAAAAGAATAGATGTCAACTACAAATTTGTTCCATATGTTGCGTTGGCTTGCGCTACACTTCATAACTGCGTGGAACTGAGAAGGAAGAAGTTTACACCAATCAACGAATTGGAAAGTAACCAGCAACCACCAGACTGGCAGTGCAACCAAATATTGGAATCTCCAGAATGCGATTCATCCGATCATAGGGTACACATTAAGGAATACATTGTTTCAAACTTTCCTTTGAGAAGCAGTTCAAAATACTACACTATTAGTTTTGATTAAATATATTTTAAATATATTTCATTGTTTATTGTTTAAATATTGTTTATTGTTTTCAGCTTTAATTGGACTTAAAGAATTCACGAATGAATCTCTGGGTCTCGGCCCGATCCTCCGCTAGAACCTCGCGCATGCTCTGCACAAAAGTGGCATCTATTTCGCGTTGAGCCTCCAGAAACTCCTGATTCTGCACTTCCAGCCTGGCCAAAGCCTCCTTGTTGTCTGACATCTTCTGAATCATCTGCACGACGTTTGCCTTCCATGCAGCCCCACTGACAGCATTGCTTGGTTTCACATCAAAATACGTTTTAATTGCGTTTGCGTTTTAAGCCTAGTACTCAGTTCGGCTAAGAGTTTCACTAGTCGAAAAATTTTATTATTTGTAGTGTGATCGAAGTTTTTAGAGTTTACCCGCACAGAGCAATGAAATCAGTTGGCGCCAATTTTAAAATATTACAAAATGTTGAAAACCCAGGTCGCAAAGCTTTAAATTTGCTGTTGGCATGGCAATTTGTATTGCCGCAATTCCTGCAGGTATTATTTCAGCAGTTTTTGTGTTTTTCCTTCTATTTTTAATTTGTTATTGCCACACCGCTTCTGTACAAACACAGCCAAAGATCAAATCTGGCAATCTTTGAATATCGTTCATCGATATTCATCCGCTAAACTGGTATTTTTTTGGTATTTCCCTACGATATTCTTAGCTCATCTGAGTACTGCGGTGGAAAAAAGTTCTAGGTAAAGGCCTGAGCTGACTATTTGCCTCTGCGACTTCTAGAAGTATATTAAAAATCTATTCAAAAAATCGTGTCCCCACAATTTTCTTTATTGCTCCCCTCACAGAGGTTGTACCAATATGCACGGTAAACATGATTATTGGGCGTTAATTCAAGCTTCTTGTCAGAAAGTATCATTCAGCTAAAGCCGTCAGTTTTTGAGAAAATCGCCTAACAGTGAATGCACCTCGGATTTTTCCCATACAAAAAAGGGGGGCAAATATTAAACTGAACAGGGCTCCACTCTCAGACGTTGTACCAACATGCACGGTATATTGGCAGATTGTGGGTTACCCAAAGCAAGTTCAGTGAAAAAATCATAAAGATAAAGCCGTTAGTTTTTGAAAAAATCGCTTTACAGTGGGGGAAGAAAAAATGTTAAAAGAAGTGCCGCCAAATTCAAATTTGAACCAGTAAGTTCCAAGACATGAACCACTATGTAAAAAATGTATTCATGACTGATTCGGCGCTATCTCTATTTTCAACTAAATTGACTTTCACAGACGTTGTACTAACATGCACGGTACATCATTGGAAAGGAAATTAATTTTACTAATTAACTAATTTGGTTCGGTTAACGAAAAGCCGTCAGTTTTTGGGGAAAACGCATAGCGCGTTGTCGCCATCTCATTTGTTCCAAAATTGGAACCAGAACGACCCTGTTCTACGCTCCCAAGACTCGTACCATATGGGAAAATATTTATGTTTCGACGCTAACTCTATTTTCAATTAATTAGACTTTCACAGACGTTGTACCAACATGCACGGTACATCATTGGAAAGGAAATTAATTGTACTAATTAACTAATGTGGTTCGATTAACGAAAAGCCGTCAGTTTTTGAGGAAAACGCATAGCGCGTTGTCGGCATCCCATTTGTTCCAAATTTGTAACTAAGAACACATTATATCGATATTTTATATCAATACTTCGATAAAAGCAAGCTGAAAGTGTGGCGTCACTCCTGATTCGCGGGAACTTTACTTCCACTTTCATTCAACGGAACCGCAACAACATGACATCACGTGTGGCCTTAATTAAATGCGTAAGTATTAAAAACCACTTAATCCCTATTAATTATAGTTTAATAACATTCTTATTTTACTTTCAGAACATTGTCAACTTTGTCGTAGGCAAAGACGAGGGGGCTCCCCCCCAAAACGCCGCCAGCGCCAGGAAGAACGTTCGAACCAGGTGCGCGAGCGTCGCCGGCGCCGCCGAAATCGCCGTCGTCAAGAGGCTGCCGCCAATCAGGCTGCTGGCCAGGAGACGGCCGCGGTTGGAAATGCTGGCCAGGAGGCGGCTGAGGTCGGAAATACTGCCAACAAGGCTGAATAATATATGAAAAGGCTGAAAACATATACATATATGTTCTCATACAATTACAAATAAAACAAACTAAAATTTATTAATTATTTCTTCTCCAGCCCTGGTACATTTGTAGCAGGTGCCCTTCGCGTACTGGCAACATCTTGGCGCCATAAAATATAAAAACGAAATTATGTTGTATAATATTTTCAACGAAATACAGACATGCCTTAGTTTATACTTGCTCGCCTGATAAATTTGATGTATTATTTATTAAAATCGGTTCGGTAGTTTAATAGAAATTCCGATTTTAAGAGTTTCAGCAAAATAATTAAAAAGACCCATAAGTTTACATACGTAAATTACGTTTTTGTACGTTGAATAAATAAAAAAGTAATTGCTGTTTTCCACCGATCTTCATTCGCATTTTATTTTTTGTAGGGTATGAAAATATCGATCAATTTTTACAAATTCTTAATTCTTTAAACGGGTTCAGCTAAACAATGCTGTTTTCCACCGATCTTCATTACAATAAATTTTTTCACAATTACACTAAGAGAAATATCGCATTTTTTGAATTTAATTTTTTGCAGGGTATGACAATATCGATCAATTTTTACAAATTCTGAATTCTTTAAACGGGGTCAGCTAAACAATGCTGTTTTCCACCGATCTTCATTACAATAAATTTTTTCACAATTACACTAAGAGAAATATCGCATTTTTTAATTTAATTTTTTGCAGGGTATGACAATATCGATCAATTTTTACAAATTCTGAATTCTTTAAACGGGGTCAGCTAAACAATGCTGTTGCATTTTCATTCGCTGAGCGTCCCGAATTTGCCTGAAAACAGATAAGTTTGTTATTATATCACATTCTTAATGGTTATTCAAATTTGATTGCCAAGTAAAGCGCAACACTTCCAAGCTCCAGATCTCTGAACCTTTTTGGTGTAGGCTTTTTGGACGCCGGTTATCAGGCCCTCAGGACGTAAAGGAGTTGCTCAGCTTGCAGTCAGAGACCTTAAGGAGAGTCTCCTCGTCATTAGCCTCTAGCCAAGAATTATCGCTGCGACGCGTATACTCCAGCACCGTGTAGATGGATTTCCTTTTGTCATGAAAATTAATATAAGAAAATTAATATAAGTTTTAAATGTTTATAATTTGTATGATTGTATTAGAGAAATTATACAGTGAGCTATTCTGATAATTTTTCTAAATTGATTAATTTGAACTCTACACACGTTTCCACACCACCACTGAGGTAGTGTGATTGGCGCACTTTTTTTTACGTGGTGTCCCCAGTAGGCATAGTCCACGACCTCTTAAAGCTATTTCAAATGCTCTGGAGCGGATGAAATGGTGGTATCAATGAGAATGTCAAGTCGACACTAAGCTAAGGAAACGTTTCTCGACCGCATCAAATGTGGATAGTGATATCAACACAAATGGAGGGATACGCGTCTCAACGAAGTCAAGGATGGAAATGATCATACTCAGATTCGACACGAATTCATTCGACGCTCAACCACATCGAAAATAACTTATAAGACAAATCAAAAGATAGGGTAAAGACTGTGGAGAGCACGATTGTGTGCTCAGCATCTTCAGCCTACATCCTCTTATATTGCTCTACAAATAAAACACGTAAGATGCTTACGTGGATTTTTTATTTTGCACCGCTTGCAAATATTTCAACGACTTTTGGCAAACAAAATCTGGTCATCAAACGCAGTCTCAGGTTCTCAGCCAAATGTATGCAACAGATCAGTGGGTAAAGACTCTGGCGAGCAGAGTTGCTCCCATCGCTAACGTTCTCAGCCAGTTAAGTCTGCATTCCTCTGCTCTAATGCTTCGCAAAGAAGACACCTAAGATTAGGTAGGTTTTTATAGTAATCAAGGGTGCATCGATTGCAAATACTTCTCCTACACTTGGAGCACAAATCGTGATCTTCAAAACTTGTCGATTTGCAGCAATGCAAACAAATATTATATAGGGAATCACCATATCCTATTAGTTTCTCAAAAATGTATTTTCGAAACAAATAAGCTGGCTGTAAATTTATCATTGATAAACCCTCCATGTAGCATTTTGCGAATTGTAAAACAAAAATTCCACAATTAAAAGAATCTTTTTGAATGTCGTGTTCTAACAACACATTCGTAAAACTCCTTTCACTTATATTGTCTAATAAATTTTTATAGTAGTTTATAAACTTAGCAGCAATTGGGGTTTTCCCAAAAGGATCTATGAATATAAACTGTTGTTTAAAAATATCTACAAATAAAACGCAAAAATGTCTATTGTAGCAGTGTGGAATTATTATATGTCGGCCTCCGGCGTTATAGGCAGATTTAATAAGATCTTCATTTTGAAATCCATAATCATCAAGCTGACATGGAACATTTGTTGTTGTCACATCATCATTATAATGGACTAAAGCAGTTAATGCGGCGTCTAAGATAAAATTCGACAGCCACTTTTTATTCTGCAGTGTTAGAATATCATTTAGTTCAATGTGAAACACAAAACGAGAGCTATTCAAAGCATGTACAGACTCGAAGTGAGACTTACATGCTAACACGTAAAAACGATCATCTCGAAAAATAAATTCATAAATAACTTTCATAAATAACTTTCTTAAAATTATCTTCCATTTTAAAACTGTTATTTTCTAGAGTATAGGAATGATCCAATTGAATTGTATCATTCAAATCTTTTAAACGACAGGATTGCAAATGTTCTTCACGAACCTTGTTTAGTTCAGAAAAATCGCTTTTAAATAATCCCACTTTAAGCTTTTTTGGCCCTTTTTTTGCCAACTGCAAACTGCTTTCCTTTTAAAGGTAGGTTTTTTCGGCTTTGCCCTTATTACTTTTCCATGGGTCAGAGGGGAACCAGAATATTCTGGATGTTCAAGTTCAATTCGACGAACCACAGTTTTTTAAAGGTGGTCCATTTTTCGGATAAATCTTCCCAATTTTATACCTCGGTTCGATTTAACGACACTGCTTTTCAGTATCTTAAAAAATGACTCGATTGGACCATTGCTAGGCCTTTTATTGCTATCATCAATATAAATGCCTATAACATTGGTCAAAAATGGAGCAAAGACTATATATTTTCCCAAAATAACATCAACCATTTTTGGATGGAAATAAATATTTTTTTGGTCAGTTTCTGTCTGCATTGAAATGGTTTTCGAAATTTCCACAGCAAAACTATTAAATAGAAGCTTAAACTCACTCTTATCCGCTATTGTTTTTAGAGATTCATCTTGAACTTTAATTTCTGGCTTATCAAATTGTTCGTACTGGCTCAAATCAAAATTTGCTAAGCTACGTCCGGATAAAAAAGATATAGCCTCTACTACTTTATTATTTATAAAAGGAGATAAAAGAATGGTGCTTACGTTGCAAAACCATTCCTCTAAATCCTTAATATTAATAATATTATAGGCCAGCCCAAGAGCATTTCTTATGAAATCCCGCAATTCAATGTTTGCCAATCCAACAGTTTTGTCGATATCGGCACACATTATTTTAGCATAATGACATGTACAAAATTGAACGCATACAAAAGGAAACATAGCATGTCGGCCGTATAAAAACCCAAAGCACATTCGATTGTATTCGGCAATTTCCAAACCGTTAAATTCTTTTAAAATTGCTCCTATCATAGCAAAACTAACATCAGTTATTATGCGTTTGCATATTGGACGCTTGATTTTATTGGCTTTAAAAAACATGTTAAATTCACTTAAAAAGCGACCAATATCATAGGCGCCGTGATTTGATAAAATGGCATGAGCCACATGGAACACCATTTTATGCTCGGGAATATGTGCAACCAATGAGTAGAGAAGAATTCTTTTTTTCACAAATTTTATTAGTTGCACTACGCACCCAGTAGCATCCATATGCAATGTGTCCTTCTTGATTTTACTCAAGACTTATGTGCTCTTTGTTCCATAAGTACACTTCCAGCTTTGTTGATAAAAACTGAATAAAGTGCGAAAAGTTATTGCATTTCATATCGAACGCGTCTTTAAACGGATCTTTTTCAAAATCATCCTTAGCATTCTCTTCTGATATTAAATTTCGGTAGAACGATAAATGTTTATTGATCATTTGATCGTTGCCAATAAGAGCCCTGTTTGTGTTGGCATTATTAACCAATTTGTTCCTAAATTCAAAGGCAGTGGTGCCTTTGATTTCCTTTTTCGCCAAAAACCGATTTATAGCCCTGCACTGCGTTATTTTTTTTGCATTAATCGAATGTTGTACTTCAATTCTATTTGAATAAATTTTAACATTTCCATTATATGATCCTTGAAACTTAAAGAAGTTGCAGGATGGATCTTTGCAATATCCATAAGCAGTGTACGATTCCTTATTAAGACGGATAGACTTAAAGTTTATTGAACAAGCATTGTTAACAAGAGAATTTTTTCTGCCATTTTTTGGGAGCATTCTTATGTAGAAAACTAGCTCTGTTGGCAGCACAAATATTTTTACGTATAAACGTAAAAATACTTTCATATTCATTATCGGATTAATGAACTGATGTTCCTATTACTCCTTCTTCTAAAGCGGCTTCTATGGCCTTTGATAAATTTAATGGTTTATTTCTGAAAAAGTATATTAAGTAATTATATAATAATCGGCACTACATTTTAATAGAGTTTAAAATAATATCTAAATCTGACTAATATATTATTGTTTTATATTTCCTAGTGCTGCTCCAAAAATGTATTTCCTAAACCCAATAAAAACAAGAAAGGAAGCTAGCTTCGGCCAGCCATACCCAAGTCTATATACCCTTGCAGACTCAATTTCAAATTCCAAATTTCTTACATTTAGATTTACTATACAAACAAAATTATAGCGTTTATATATATAACTTTATTGTATATTGTTTTATTTTTGAAAATGAAGGTACCGTAAGAAATGACAGCCATACACATATACAACATATCTCTATGCACATGTCCACACACCCAAACACACATACACCACCAGAATCTACCCTTCAGATAACCTTAGTACTTCAACCTGGTATATCTAATTGCAAGTTTAGACTAAATATCCTGTAAGAATCAAGTTACACTAGCATGGAAATCACCATATAAAAGAATTCTAAAAGATCTAGATAAATATAAATATCCTTCAGTTCTGACTGAAATCTTTATACCCTTTGCAATAATCTTAAAATTAGGAACATTTTTAACCTTTTGTATTAAGAAAATTGACTTATACGGATAGAAACGTAACTATAAACAAGAAAGGAAGCTAACTTCGGCCAGCCGAAGTTTATATACCCTTGCAGATCATTCCAATTCAATTTGAAATTACAAAAATGTTAAATTTAGATTTGCAAGCAACAACGAACAAAATTATAGCAGTTTACGCATTATATTGACATTAATTGATCGATCCTTACTATGGAAGCTATATAATATAGTCGTCCGATTTATGTTAAATTTAATTCGAAATTCTGAGATAATAAAATTAAGTTATATTCCAGAGTAGAAGAGAATACAATAAAAATTAACAAAGCTATAATTTTGTTTCTATTAATTTCCCTTTAGTTTTCTGATTATTCCTATGGGAGCTATATGATATAGTCGTCCGATTTTTATAAAATTGAATTCGAAATTCGGGACAGTTGAAAAAATTATATTCTCAAGAGCAATAGTTAATATGTCAAAAAACACCGAAGATATAATTTTTTTCATTATTTTTACGATTATTCCTATGGGAGCTATCAGATATAGTTGCCCGATCCGGCCGGCTCCGACTTGTATACTACCTGCAATAGAAAGGCGACTTTTGGTAAAGTTTTATCTCGATAGCTTTAAAACTGAGGGACTAGTTTGCGTAGAAACGGACGGATAGACGGACATGGCTAGATCGACTCGTCTAGTCATGCTGATCAAGAATATATATACTTTATGGGGTCGGAAACGTCTCCTTCACTGCGTTCCAAACTTCTGACTAAAATCATTATACCCTCTGCAAGGGTATAAAAAAGGAATTCTGCTAATAGAATTAGTAACTACTATAGTTAGCTTTAAATTGCATACCTTTTATAGGTAAATGGAGGGGCTAAAGTTGTTTTTAGAAAATTCGGTGTAAAAAACGTTTTTTGCACTTTTTGAATTTCTAACTCGAGTTCTGGTAAACCGATTTCGGTCATCAAAGACTCATTTTAAAGGTAAAAGAATGCCCTTTAACTTTCTTATACACAGCATTGAGTTCCATTCATTGGTTTAGAAGCTACACTTCGTCAAAGCTGAAAAGGTTGGAAAAAATGCAAAAAAGCTGACATAAATGGCTTCTTTAAAAATACACGCCTAAAAACCGAAATTATTTTTATAACTTCTACTTAAAGATACATCTTTAAGCAAACTAACAAGACCATCAACTCAATAAACATTTTATATAGATTATTTCAGTTGGAAAAATGGTGTATTACAGCCCTGTTAGAGCCCTGTTAACCTCAGTTAACAGCTGTAAACGGCCAAAAAACCACCTTTGTTCCGAGCTTAAAAAATTCATATCAAAAAAATTTACTGGCGGATTTTAACGATCATTAGCTTGTTTTCTTTGTCGAAGTACAATCTAACCATATAAGCTATAAAAATAATTTCGGTTTTTAGGCGTGTATTTTTAAAGAAGCCATTTATGTCAGCTTTTTTGCATTTTTTCCAACCTTTTCAGCTTTGACGAAGTGTAGCTTCTAAACCAATGAATGGAACTCAATGCTGTGTATAAGAAAGTTAAAGGGCATTCTTTTACCTTTAAAATGAGTCTTTGATGACCGAAATCGGTTTACCAGAACTCGAGTTAGAAATTCAAAAAGTGCAAAAAACGTTTTTTACACTTAAAAAAAAGAACTTTACCATACAAAAAATTAAAAGTGCCCTTTTCTTACTCAGGGAGATGTAGCATAACCGAAAATCTTAGTTTCATGAAGTGCGTATTTCATCAATTTTTTTTTGTAAACTGGTGTAATTGATCGATCCTTACTAATGCAGCTATATAATATAGTCGTACGATTTATGTTAAATTTAATTCGAAATTCTGAATTAATAAAATAAAGGTATATTTCAGAGTAGAAGAGAATACAATAAAAATTAACAAAGCTATAATTTTGTTTTTATTGATTTCCCTTTAGTTTCCGGTCGTCCCTATGGGAGCTTTATGATATAGTCGTCCTATTATTATAAAATTTAATTCGAAATTCGGGACAGTTGAAAAATGATATTCCCAAGAGCAATAGTTAATATGTAAAACAACACTGAAGACCACTTTTTTTGGCCAAAACCCATTTTTTGAATGTCGTTAAAGATTGGTTTTTTTAATCACAATGTATTAGGATAACATCAATCTCAAATGTTACTAACAGAAAAATTTAACAGAGCGCGCCACAGCTGTGAAAGCCAGCCGTTGTTCGAACGAGGTGGCAGCGCTGGTAAAACGCAAATTTTCCTTAAAACTTAAAAGCTAAAAAAAGTGTGAGATTGATCAATTTAAGTGCTGTTTTTGAAATGCAGTCCATTCAGAGTGGATTGTAATATGTGTTTGTGATCGTGAATTGTAGATTTTGATTGTGGTGTCCCTATAAACTTGAGTAAGTTCTAACCTTAAAAAAACTTAAAACATGTAGTAAATTATAATCTTTAAATAGAGCTACAAAGTGAGTCCAGCTCTTTCCAGCTCTAAAACTTGTTTTATGTTGTAGAGTAGTCAATTCTTATTATACTCAGTTAGTATAAAAGTGCACTTTTGCGCACTTTCTCTGATATTTAACTTTTTAGCTACCAACCTAACTTTCGCAAACAGCGCGCTGTTTAAAAGCTAGATGTCAGAGGCGAAGAAGAGTTTCAAGGAAGTTGCAATACTCAATTATATAAGATCGGCTATATGTGTACCTTGTACTAGTCACGATGAGAAACTTTTAGAAGCCAGAAGTAAAATCATTCATTATAAAATATGCGATTACTGGCTAAAGGCTAAACGAAACTTACAGCAATTCAAGCGATGTCCCATATAGTTGTCTTACCTTTCAAAAAAGGAAAGAACCCAGAGAAAAGAAGCTTCCGATCTAGCATCATTTAAGGCAGGCAATATTAGTTTATTAATTCAAGCTGCAAGCGCAGCTGCTCGGAAGCGCGCACAACCTGACTTGGCTTATGTTTTAAAGTTGCAGGCTCTGTGTCCGGAAAAAGCCAAATTCATCAGAAAAGCTTTAAGGGGGGACATCTGAGTAAACGGGCAAAAAAAAGCGGATTTTCAGGAATTTGACCAAATGAAAAGGCCAATCGAAAATTTGTAAACTAGGTTTAATAATATTAGGTTCGAAGTATAAAATAAATTTTTTTCAAAAAAATCAAAAACAAAATGGCGGCTCTGCAGCATTTCTTCGTAGGGCCTTTTTGGTTAAAGGGGGTCCATGGCCGGAAAGCTATCGCCCGTAATTTTTGATCTAGAGGAAAAATTCCAATTTTGTTAGTTTCTATACATCAACGGCTATCGACACACGTAGGATTTTTTCGATATATTGATTTTTTGCAAAATGGTGAGAGATTGAATAAAAGTGATGGAAAAAAACGTCACAAAAGTGTTAATAAAAAAAAAAGTACGCAATATAAAAAAAAATCCTACGTGTGTCGATAGACATAAGTATTTTGAATATACTGTAAAAATTTCAAATCGATCGATTAAGATTTGTTCGACTTATGTTTCCGGCAGTCTCAAAAAAAGTGGTTTCGAGAAAAACGCGTTTAAAGTTTTAAGGTGCCTACGATATACATATGAGGCATCGCGGCAGAATGAAAATTTCGATACTTAGATACATTTCCCGGACTCTATCTTTTGGTATGTTATTTTTAAGACCCTAAAGAATATTTTGAACCAAAAAAAATTTTTTGGATTTTAAAAAAATTTTACTCAGATGTCCCCCCTTAAGTCAACAAAAGTGTCCACTAGCGAGGCTTTAACTCTCCCTTTAGACCAGGGCTTAACTAAGCAGCAATATTGCGCTATCAGGGAGCAATCCAAAAACATATATCCAATATACAAAGACGTGGCCGATCAGAAAAAGAGTTGCCGGCCCACTGACTTACGAATTTCAGCTACAAAGGCAGAGGTACCTCTACAAAACCTTGTTGATCACACGGCAGCTCGAATTGCATGCTTGCAAGAAGAAGTACTTCTGACCGTGATGCGAAATCAGGGCACAGATTTCCTAGCGGCATATCTGATTCTAAGCTATGGGTTTGATGGTAGCTCTGGGCAGTCAAACTACAAACAAGGATGCTCATCAGAGCAACCCTTCAATGGCGACTCGAGTATTTTTGCTACTACAGTCACACCCTTGAGACTTATAGATGCCTCTAGCAACATATTGTGGAACAACAAGACACCGCAATCCATTCGTTTTCGCCGCCCATTGAAATTAGCTTTTATGAAAGAAAGTAATCCTTAATGAAAATGAATATTTAAATGGGCAGATAGGTAATTTAAAGTCATGTAAAATAACTTTAGGTGACGGAAAAATTATTTACGTAAGGTTCAAGGATTTCCTAAACAATACAAATTTTAAAAGCGAAAAGTTCCTCCCAGTAATGAAGAACCTCAATTACGGGTTAAGTCCGTTGCACTGCTGGATTCGTCTTTTCAGTTTGTGTTGCAAGTGCCAAATACGAAAATGGAGGGTTACCAACGATAATGACAAAAGAGAAGTTGCTTTCAGAAAATCGGTTATTCAAGATGCGTTTTGGAAGCAGTTGTCAACCAAAAGTTGGGGGCTTTGGCAGCACCAATGATGGAAACACCGCCCGCCGAGCCTTTAGTGAACCTGAAATAGATCTCAGGCTCATTAAAAACCTGGGGACTATTTTGATTTGTCTGTCAAGTCAATTACCAATAGAGGTTAATAAATTTCAAAGTTTCTGCTTCCAAACTGCGGAAATTATAATCGACGAATATCCTTGGTTACCAATGACAGCAACTGTACACAAAATCCTTGTACACTCGGCCGATATTATTGAAAACACTGTCCGTCCAGTGGGCTACTTTGGAGAAGAGTCAACCTTAACAGACGATTACAAATAAAGTTGAACCTTCCAAGTGAGGTTTTAAATTTATTATCTTGCGAACTTAAAAGTACAGGCGAGTTGGAGGATTATGGAGTGGATGATAATCTTTTTGAAGGTTCATGGGATATTCAGATGGAAAACGAAGACAATGAACAATAGGTTGGCAAAATAAACACATTATTGAAAACCAAATTCTAGAATTTTCTATTACAGGTTTTCCTACTTTCCTGAACCCTCTTATTGTGTATATCTTTGAAAAAATGTGTGGAAAAATAAACAAAATTAGATTTCGTGTAAAAAATAAAAGGTAGGACTACTTTTATTTGCTCCGATTGTGACGAACTTTTTTATTCAAGAATTTGAATTGTTATCGTTGATTATGTTTAAAAAAGCTATAATAATACCGAATAACATTAACTGCTGCAGTTTTATTGCTTTTTCGTATTGTTTTAGATATGCCGTTAGTTAAATCAAACTTAACTCGAAAAAGTGTTGCAGGTAATAAAATTAGTAAAGCTCCATGGTAGGTCGACTAATTCTGTTGCCAATGAACAAGAAATTTCGGAACCCACTCTTAGACGTTACATTAAAAAAACAAACGAAGCCAGTGTTTCCAAGGAATCCGACGACGTGGTATTAAGCTTGTTAAACAATCATTCTCAGATTGTAAGTTTTTATATTATTTAATTATTTCTATCCTTTAATTATAAAAGTAACTGTATATAACATATCTATTTAATAATAATTCATAATGTTTGTTAATTAGATCTTGAATCATCAAGAAGAACAAGAATTGGTTAATTATCTCCTTTGAGCTAGCTCGCTTTATTATGGTTTAAGTATTAAGGAATTCAGAGTTCTAGCTTATCAATATGCTAAAAAAATCAAAACGAAATATCCTCCTTCGTGGGACTCAAATCGTCAAGCGAGCAGAGGATTCTACTATGCTTTTAAAAATCGATATAGTATTTTAAGCTTGCGAACGCCAGAGCAAGTAAGCACAAACCGCACAAAATTTCAGCAAGGGAAATGTTGATTCCTTTTTTTGAGATTATGAAACTGTTTTAAAAACTCCCTATTTACCGAGTCGCATCTGGAATATGGATGAAACTGGAGTCCCAACCGTTCCAATTAAAGTTATAAAAGCCATATCCAAAAGAGGTACTCGTAATGTAGGTCAGAAGACATCCCAAAAGCGAGGAACAACGGTTTCACTTGCGGTGGCAAGTGGATGTGGTGAAAGTACATGAAACCAATTTTCTTTAGGTATGCAAATGGCAGTGGATGGATGACAGTCGAGGAGTTTTTGAAATTCTTAGATCATTTCATCAAACATTCTGGCACCAAAAAAGGCTTGCCAACATTTCTTTTGGTCGACCTATCAATTGAAGCTCTTAGGGCCGTTTTCTCGTCCGTACTTTAGTTTGCCTGCCGGGACAACGGAGCGATAAACAAAAAATGGTTTACTCGTCCTTATGTTAGCGCAGGTAGTGACAAATTTTGTCATGGTACTTCATCGACCGTGCAAAATTTGTGCTGTTGAATTGTGCGCAAGTGTTGCCAGACATTCGAGCGTTGTCAATCTAGTTTCACTCTTCATTCGAAAACAGGTGATTCTATTTACAGCTAAATATGAATCAAAATTGTTCAAGTCATCTAATTTATTTTAAAATGAATTCCCGAGTGATTTATCTTCAAACTCTGTGGGATATCGTCGAATTGTCTGAAGTGCGAACCTATCGGCGCAGATACAGCCATGGGTTAAGCTTCTAATAGCTCTTAGATTCTACGCAAGCGGCAGTTTTCTTATAACTGTTGGCCATTTTTGTGGTGTTAGCGTGGCCACAGCCAGTCTAGTTGTAAGGGAAGTTTCTTTTGCTATAGCGTCTTTATCAAAACAATTTATTAATTTCCCGGGTATTGAAGATCTTCAAGAAAATGTTGTTGATTTTTATAAAATAGCCATGTTTCCGAAAGTCATAGGAGCCATAGATTGCACGCACGTAAGAATTGAATCTCCCGGGAGCGATTCCGGAGAGATATGTTTTCTTTATTAGTTTGAAATGTTGTTTATATCATCAGCTGTTAGTATGACTGTTTCATGGTATTTTTCGATAGTTTTTCCATTAATTTTTAACAATTAGTTAACTCTTCTGATGTGGGGTTGCCACCTAGTCTCAAATTAGTGCGCCTTTTATTTAGAGTTTTAAAAGACGGACGAGAAAACGAAAACCGATTTGCCACCGGGATACATTTATCCTGCTTTTAGCTAAATTGTACTTTTCAGGACGGACGAGAAAACGGCCCTTAATTTGGCAAGTGAAAACAACATAACCATGTTATCATTTCTACCACATTGTACACATAAAATGCAGCCGCTGGATGTTTCGGTCTTCTCGTCTTTCAAGACATTGCGGAGAAAACATATTAGGCGTTGAAGACGATATTGTCCTACCAGATACTGATATGATGATGGTAACTGAAGAGAATGTGATTACCTCTGAACCTTCTGAAATATCAGCTTTCAGGGTTGTTAGGTACTTCGATATCAAATGCCAGTTCATCATCCCTGCAGGATACATTAAATACAGTTGGGCCATTGACATACGTGGCACCAGCGAAAAAATCAAATCGCGACAGAAAGCCACTTAAATCAACAATTTTAACATCGGCTGAAAATATGTCCGAGGCACGTATCAGACACGATGCTAAAATTCAAAAATTTAAAAACCAACAAAAAAACTGATTCAAAAACAATTAATGTGGCTAAAAAGAAAAAATCAGGTGAAAAGAAAAAACGGTTTTAAAAAGAGGACCTCCATCGACACAAACAACAAACAAATGGATGAAGCTGTGTGGATCAGAAATTTTTGTATTCTTTGCGTAGTATTAATGCCTCTGGTGGTCAACCGTAAGAATTCACGAACGTGTGACTCTTGTAGTCGAGCAGTTCATGTCACTTGTGCTAAACAATTGACCCCTTACTTTATTTGTCCAAATTGTATTCAGGACTGAAGCAAGATATTTTTTTGTTAAATTTAAAATTACCTTTATATTATATTATTGTCATTTTTCGAACATTCTTAAAAAAAAAAAAATAATTCTCATATCTGCATACAGTTTTATTGTGTATTTATCAGTTCGTCACTTTGACTGACAACTTTTTATAGTTCAAAAAAAGGATGATGCACGCCAAACGCTGTAGGATTAAGCTCCGTTGAAATTTCGAATCCAAATTTTACAGAAATGTCCTTAGTAGATGTCAGCAATTTTTTGCTTTTACACTTTTTAAAAATATTGATTTTTAGAAAAGTTACATTCAAAAAACGAATCGTTTGTCACCTTACCCAAACCTACCCTAACTTTATTATATAATCTAATTTTTTAGGTATGTTTAAAAAATTGGTCCTTTTATATATATTTATTTTTAAAAGATTTAGAAAAATGTGATTTTATGAACAAATAAAAATTATATAGTCGGATATTTACCGCTTTAGAAAGGGTATAGGAGCATTGGCACGCGTCAAAAGCGAAGATGAAACAAAAGAAGCATGGCAAAGGGGTGAGAAAAATACTTGGTGCATTCACATTCTTTTCGAGGATTTCTAAGAGAAGGAGGTTTTTGCTCAGCGATTTGATTAATTTTTTGCCAAGTGTTTAAAAAACTAAAGTCAGGTAAGTGCAACCTTAATTTTACGATATTGTGAAGGTTTTAAGTTTAATTTGCAGCAATTTTAAAAGTGTTTTATGTGTTG
Organism: Drosophila mimetica; assembly: GCA_037075245.1. Taxonomy (NCBI): domain Eukaryota; kingdom Metazoa; phylum Arthropoda; class Insecta; order Diptera; family Drosophilidae; genus Drosophila; species Drosophila mimetica. The sequence goes on along the minus strand of JBAMCH010000007.1, from coordinate 26,068,667 downwards.
TCTTTCACAAAATAACCTAAAAAGTTCGCGTTCAATTAGCCGAAAGTGACAAGCTGAAATGCTTTGGAAAAATAAAAAAATATAGAAAACATAAGAATAAACACAAAAATTAGTGCAAGTTATTAATAATAAACTTTATTAAGCAGGTGCTTTTTTTGGCAAGTCAAAATTATTAAATGGTTGTTAACTACAACGGTATGTGCAACAGTAAAAAATCGTTAAAAGCACTCAAAGCGCTCTAAGCGGTTCTTAATGGTCAATTTGCAATTATATTTGTTTATATTTTTAGGGGCTGTAACGAAGTTTTTAGGACAGGGTTGCGTTCAGCCAGGACCAGGGAACCTTACAAGAAATTTTTGAGAAAAGGTATGGGAAACCTGTGGCTGGATTATAGTGGAAGGAAATGACTCTCGAAATGGGTCGGCGAAACCGAGAGTTACTGCCTACTGGGGAAAGGCCTCCAGTAGCGCAAACTAGACGGGCACTAACCAGGGCTGGTCACCGGCGGTACGCGCTACAGCCGGTGGCTGGCCAGGGAATAAGCACTATGGCCAGTCGGTTACCAGGGAATGACCACCGGCCACCTAGACTACGGTCAGTTAAGTTAGAGATTACAGAGACGTTACCGGTCAGGGAACAACCACTGATAGTGCACACTACGATCGGTTATTTGCCAGGGCCTTGCCGCTGGCTGGGCATGCGGGGATTAGCGGACTTACCGGGGCATGACCACCGGCTAAAGTTAGGGACTGGCCAGGAAATAACCGCTGGCAGGGCAAAGCTACGGTTAATCACGTACCAGGGAGGCCACTGGCAATACTAAATACAGAATATTATTTAACAGGGAACTACCACTGGTAATGGCAACCTACGGTTAGGTATTTTCCAGGTTACGGTCAGGGGATTCCACTGGCCCTAACTACGGAGTCGCGATAACGAATACAAAGGTGGGGGGAATTCACGTTAGAATTAGTACACTTGGTTAATTTATTGAGCTTTGGTTAGCTAACGCTGGCCTTCCATGTCCCTAATATTGCTCGTTATGCAGTTTAGAATACCTACTCGAGAGTCTTACCCAGAGCACTAGAGGTGCAGAAGCATCGATGGAAACATTTTTCCAATTTTTCAAAACATCGATGTTTTTTGGACCATCGATGTTTCTAGAGCCATTACTGGTGAAAGAAGAAGGTACGCTAAAGGTTTGTAATTTGTTACATTTTTCGTATTATGTTATCACAATGTTTAACTGTTCGCTTGAATCTATAGGGAATGGTATCTAATTAAACTGTACAAAGATTTTAATTGATTGAATTTTTTTTTTTCATAAATGTAGTTTTGTTTTTTATTCATAGTTTCATAAATGAATTTTTTGTTTTGTTTTTTTTTTTCATAAATGAATAAATGTTTTGATTTTTATTTTTATACAAATTCCATTGAGATTTTTTAATTTATTTTATAATATAAAATAATTTTGATAAACATCGATGTTTTATTCGATGTTTTTTTATGTTTGCAAATATCAATGGGCGCGTTCAGCAGAACAACACGATCACTGATCACTGATGGATTTCTTACGATAGTTCTGCTGAACGCACATGATGCAAAATTCTTGCATCATGATCAGTGATCAGGTAGCGTAAAAAAAGTAAGCTACCTTTTCTTGATACATGAAGCATTGCGGTTAGCGTGTATCGATAGGCGAAATATCGAAACTAATTAACAAAATTATTTAAATAAAACATGAGTTCGGTAGAATTTTTTGTAATTGTTCAGGTCTATTTGATTTTAATGTAACCGCGATGGCTGTAAGTAATGCTGCAGATGCGGGGGCGGCAATAAAAAATGTTTTAAATTTCTTTTTGATAAAAAAACGTTTATATAAATCATTTATAAAAGAACCTACGCTGGTACCAATTTAAAGAACATTTTGAATTGTCTGGTGCTGTTTTGAGGTACCATTTTGAATATTTACAATGTGGCAATGGATCATGAGCGTTCAGCAGAACAAACTTGCTCACTGATTACTGATCCATCAGCGAGAACCTCGTCTTCCCCCTTTTTTATTAAGAGGTGTCACGGATTTTAAGCAACTGATAGGATTACTATCACCCGTGACTACTGGCTTTCGCCTTAAGACGACTGGACGATCCTCCTGTAGAATTACTGTGGATGATGGCAGTATATAGTATGGCAGTATGGTCAAGAAGCTATTCAAGGACAATGGGATTCCATACAGCACCTTCCAATTCAAAACGAGAGAGCTTTCCGAATTGTCATTCAGGGCCTTAACGCTTCAACTGAGGTTGATGAAACCATTTCCAGGCTCAAAGAGTTGGAGCACAACCCTCGGAATTTATGTAACCCACCTGGTGAAAAAGGCAAGGCCAAACGAGACATTCTTTGTTGAATTAGAACCAGCTAAGAACAACAAAGATGTTTATAACATTCGAGTAATAGACTCAAGTGGTTTCTATAAAACCACAGATTCAAAGAAAGGGCGCTTTAAGGTGTTTCAAATGTCAATCATTTAATCACGAAAAATTTTTGCTTTTTTTCACCTAAATGTGCTAGGTGCGCTGGCGACCATGTCCACCAAGGACAAGGATAAATGCCTAGCAGTGAAAGAGGATCAGTTTAAGTGCATCAACTGTGGCTCAAATCATAGTGCTTCCTCCCGCAGTTGTCCTGCCTATCTAGAACAGTGTGAGAAACGTAACTCCAATAGCACTTCAGAACGTCAACGTTCTCAAAATCGAACTGTTGTTGCTCCGCTTCCAAGCCAGAATGCTTAGTTTCCTTTGCGTCCTCCTGTTTCCTCAAGTCAGCCATTAACGTCATCAAATTCATTTAAAAACGTGTTGCGTCCGCTAAGCCAGCCTGATTTTGAAAAAACCACTATGACTTCTGTGGTAGAACAACCTGATCCGGACAGACTTTTGGAATTCATTAATAACTTACAAAAGCAGCAAGAGGCTGCTGTAAATGCCCAAGCGGCGGCAATTGAAAAACTACTGGAACGTTTTGATCAAATGATGTCAGTCATGACGACGACTTTGCAAATGCTACAGAGCTTGGTGTCCAAGCACGCCATTGAGTGAACGCGCCGCAATGACTAAATACGGATTAAATATCATAATATGGAACGCTAACAATTTAGTTAGCATATCCTTGGAGGTTGAGCACTTCTTCCAGGAACGTAACATTGACATTTTGTTAATCTCAGAGACTCATTTTACCAGCCGTTCTTTCTTTCGAATCCATGGATATGCTGTGCACTGCGCCAACCCCCCCGATGATAGAAATCGTGGTGGTGCTGCTATCATTATTAAACCCTGGACTATCACCTATGCACCACTATAACTGAGCCTCACCTGCAAGCAATTGCTATAAGTTGGTTTCGCCGTTTGAAAGACTTTCGTTTAGCGCTGTCTACTGTCCTCCTGGTCATCGTCACTCCTGGCCAGCTGTGGAATTTCAGCGCCTTTTCGGCTCTGTGGGTAGCCGCTTTATTGTTGGAGGTGATTGGAATGCACACCATAGCTTCTGGGGTTGAAGAGGGACCTGCCCTCGAGGAAACACTCTGATGTCTGTCGTCTCTAGCCCAACCATGCAGATTCTGGCCACTGGGGGACCCTGGATCAATGATCATCTTCCGACTACCATTGATTTTGCAGTGTATAGAGGTATCCAGGCCAGCCACCTTTCCATTCCTTTACCTCGGGGCTCGGATATTAGAAGTTTCAGTGCCAGGCTCAATGCTTTGACTGAAGATAACCCTCCGCCTGTCACTACGGATGACGTTGATTCGTTTTCTCAGGTTTTGATAGACAAGATCCATCAAGCTGCCCCTCCGGCTGGAAACCTGAAATTGCAGTCTTAGCTAGAAAAGGTCGTACACTTCGCCGCGTTTGGATGAGAACAAGGCATACTGTGGACTGGGCAAGGTGGTGGGCTGCCGTGACAGAACTTAGAAAAGTCCTTCGATTGGCCAAATCTGAATTTTTTGTGAATCATCTCGGTGCCATTGATCCCAACCAGGATCATGGGTTTGGATTGTGGAAATGCACACGAAATCTGAAAAGGCAACCTCTTCACAGGTTTTCTCTTAAACGAAGCGTGTAACGAACACACTCGATGAGCGTTGTCCACCCTAACACCTCTGTCTACGTTTCGACCGGCTTACTCAGGGAGATGGGTGTGGGTTTGTGCTAGGATAGACAAAGAGTGTCACAAAACCAAAACTATTAGACAGAGAGACGATAGCGATAAGAATTTCAACCCAACGGTTAAGATTCGGACGAGAAAGTGTACCTATCGAAGATGGAGACCCAGCGCTACATTCTCAAATGTGCCCTCAAAAGATGACAACTTAATTCATATTAAACATCATCTTTAATTCAGCGATAACGATAATTGAGTTTATGGTTCTTAATAATAATAATCCAAACACTAAATCTTAAAACTAAACGTTATTTACGTTAAACAACTCTCTATAAGATTGTGTTTTTATATACGAAACGAAAGAAAAAGGAAAGGGATATTTGAGTTACTTTAACAAATGACGATTACACTTCGTTGTCGATTAATCGACGTTCTTCATCCAAAATACAAAAGCACTTGGGCTGGATACGTTTAGATATTCAAAGGCAAACGATTCTTATTAAAACCTCCGATACATGATAAAGATTAAATGACTGTAGATATGTGGGTATATCAAAAGTGTGTGTGGGCTTAGATAAGTATGAATATATCAAACAAAAACACCTCTTAACGAGGTAAAAAACTAGTGACGATCGCATTTTCAACACACAAAAGTTCTGATATCAACATTTGTGACGAAAGATGATTACACACATGATTAAATACACTTTTTAAAATTTATTTTTTCGGCACTCTGCAATAGAAAATGTTCGTGTGTTTTTAAAACTATTTTAGCCTTTTTCCCTTTATAGGCATTGCAGAGTGCCAAAAAAATAAATTTTAAAAAGTAATACCAAAATACCAAAATTTAAGGAATCTCAAGGGCTATATAGTTTAAAGTTTTAAAGAAAATCGTTAGAGCCGTTTTTGAGAAAAATAAAAAAAAAAGTTTAAAAAATTTTGGTTTTATGCATATTTTTTTAACTATTACATTTACACAAATTACATATAGAGGCGCTTAAAGCATTTCAAAATACCTTTCAAACGAGATGCAGCACAAGTCTGTTGCTTTAGTTGTATAGAAGTTACGGCCTTCCGTATTTTAGCTATTTCTAGCTGTTTTCCCGCTAAACTAGCGGGTTTTTCCGAAAGTGGTAGAACTAAAGTTTCTTATATCGATATGTTCAACATCATATCAAATTTTCAGGACTTTAAAACCATGTTTTAGGACACACAGACAAACTGACAAACAGAATTAAATTTTCATTTTGGGAAGAAGAAGAAAATCTTGTTTTCGATATAACTTCTGAGCGGAGCGTCGGATTTTCTGATAGGACCCCTCTAAAATTCGTTTATTGATTAATAATTAGTGTTCCATTTTCAAATCTTGTTTACTTTCCATACGAGGAATTTTTCTTCTGCTCCTCTCAATAACTGCCATGACACTCTCCCGATTTTTTTCAATGTGCCGTCCAGAAACACTAGTTAACAGTTGAACGCAACGTTCTGTTCCTTGAATATGGCATGGTATTTTGGAATTTTCCATTGGCTTCTTCTCCAAATGTATATATTGTTCAAGAAAATCGTATGGAATGTGTCTGGTGAATGGTGGCTCAGCGCAATTATTATCATCATTTAAGTCTGTCATAGTGGTGTAGCTTGTACAATTAAAATTAATTTTATTTTTTTTGTAGATTCTAATTTGGTCTGGAACGTAGTGATTTTGTCTATAATATTATATTTTTCTTATGGCCTGATCTCGTATACATTTATCATCATCAAAGGGCATAGCCAGCAGTATGTTTTCTGGATGCGCAAAGTATGCATTGTTTTGAATGATAGGATTGATAAATTCTCGTAAATTCGTCGGTAAATATTGGGTTGATCTTATAAATTGAAACAGAAGTGGACTTCCATATATGACAGAGCTGAAGTATTTGATTTTTAAATACATCGGGACATAAACTCTAATAAGAAATTCTGCTAACGTTTTTAAGTTTTTGGAGGGACTGCTCGTGCTGACGTAAAGTCTCAGTAATCTACTGGCCTTTGTTAACCAACGAGAGTGAGCGATCGGTCCTGGTTTTATATTGGCCAGATCAACAGAGCAGTATCCCTCCGAAACGGCGGTAGCAATTCTAAACAAGTACTTAACGTCCGATGATAATGCTTTAAACCAATTGTTATTTGATGGTGCTTGCGGCATATTATTTAATTGAATTTTCTCAAAATTGGTTACTGGGTGGAAAACAAAAATTAAAGAATTATTAATTTCCTAATAATTCAAAAATATTTTATTGAGTGTTAACCTTACCCTGGTTTCACACACCTCAAGTAATTTTGATAATTCGCCTGTTGCGGATCTTGGCCCTTTGGTTGCTGATTTTTCTAACGCAGAATATAAGTGGCGAAATGGCAATTCATTAAAATGCAACATGCATATAAACCAATGAAGCGGTCGTCCTAACTCGATTTCAAACCTCCTAATTATTCCGTTCGCAATACCAGTATTAGTGACTTCGCCATCACTACAAATACAAATTAGGTTACTTAGAGATATACCTTTCTGCTTAAAGAAGCGCTGAAGCTCTTCCTGTTTTGTTTTGGCATCCTCTGCATCAACTTTAAGGTACCCCAAGAGCTCGGCATTCGGCTCTTCCAAAACCACCAATTGTGGTTCCTTTTCTAAGTTAGTATAAGGCTTTCCATCAATTTTTTTCGTGACCAATGACTCATTTTTTCTGCCGTCGAATGAAAAGGCCAGAATTTTTGAATTGTTGGTCTTGAATCTTTGGTGTAGCACAGCTTCCCGCGACTTCAATCTTTCTCTGGCCACTTTATTTTTATCCATTATTACTAGACTGCCGTTTTCATCGGTGTAGTTTATGTCCTTAAAATTGAGGCGACTCTATCCGATATTCCAAATCGATCACAGACCATTGCGAAATTAAATGCACTATATCGTTTTTTATACGATTCTTGACTAGAACCTACATCACGGGAAGGTAGATCTGTTGAATTCGAACTTTTTTCGCTTGACTCATTAGTGTATTCATTGCCCGTCTCAGTTTGGCTTAAGTAGTCAGGTAATGATTCCACTTCTATGTCTGCAATTGTCATAATTCGGTCGTGGTGTTGGTCAATAAGAAACGATTTTATATTTGACGGAATGTTTTCGCAAAAGCAACCGTTTACCTGGAAATCGCATTTGCATTTTCCAATGTAAAATAAATTTTCAAGCGAGTTCGTAAAATAGTTTGACCTATCCTTGTGCTTTAAATCCTCATGATATTTGTCAATTAATAAATTTAATTTTTTTATCACACTTTTTTCATGAATGAGTTGAATTTTTAATACTTTCCAAATCTCAATCAATTTTTTTGAAATTTCTGATGAAAATGACTTGTACGAAAATGTTTGTTTTTTTTTTTTTGTTCACTTAGAAAAAAGAAACAATTTAGAACTTCCCTTATATTAGGTAATGAAAAGCCGGAAAAATTTACTGGTTGCCCAGTAACCACAAGTTTGTTCGCCAATATTGCTTAGAATCCTTTAAAGATTACGTTCCCCCTATACGATTCATCACTTTTTTCGGCCCCATACAAATCGACCCGCCCTAATACACATATATGTCATATTATATCATAAGCACACACGAAATAATGATGGCTAAATAGGAATCGTGAAGTAAATTAGAAAGTTGTCTTATGCCCTCTGATCATTATGTACGCGTCGCGTTTGCATCCATTTACCGTTGAACGCGACCAAATCCCATACAAAACTTGTAGGCGAGAGGTGAGGAGGGGAGGGTGGAAAATTGTCGCGTTACAGGGCTGGAAAGTGAAATTTGTGGTATTTTACACCACCATTTACCAGCACTATTGACTAGGGATGCCTAAAAACAGCTGATTGTCAACATAAAAGCCGGCAAAATGGAAAATGTAGCAGGTAATTTGTTTGTTTTTAATTATTTAATAGTTTATATTAAAGAATTCTCTTCACAGAAAAAAGAAAAATGCTCTGGACAGCAGATGCCACCGAGTTCCTCCTGTATTTGTGGGGGAATGACATCCTTTGTAATTGTAATAGTCGGTTGCATCCTTGCCTCTCGGCCGTATTTCAATATGACAACTATCAGAAAAGAAATAAACAATCATTAAATTGCATGCAATAATTTTTTTAGACCTTACCTATAGCTCTAAAGCATTGTGGAAATCCTAGTTTCTTAAATCCTTCCACACATTCTTGAACCTTCTCTTCGGTCAAAAAGTTTGGGGACAAGTATTCGGGAGCCATGGTGGTTGATATGCCGAATAATCTGCCAGTAGTATTCTGTATTCTGCGGATGACCCAAGCGTATAGAGAGCAACAGCAATCCGTTTATCCAATGGAATGGCTCGTCGAAAAACTGTGTCTTTTTTTTGCCAAGCCTGGCAGCAGCTCCACCAACTTCTGAAATTAGTTCTTGTCTACGCGAAAGGATTCCTTAAAGAACTCGTCTGAATTTTGGCACGTCAGTCTTCCAAAAGGTCCCATTTCGATTCTAAGCATACATATGTGTATAAATGGTAATTTAACAATAAAAATACTTGTTTGTTTTCCAGCTTACGTATGTCTCCTTTAGGAGCAGAGCGTGGGATGTGATGCTTGCTTCCAGCATTTGGGCAATTTGTCCACACATATTTATTGTGTTCAAATGCTGTTCTGAGATTGTATTTATTAGTAAAAAAATTATTTAAATCCATTGCTAATGACAATATCGCAAATGACAATAGCAGAACAGCTGTTTCAGACGCGTTTGCCAATGGAAACACCTCCCGTCCGCCTATCGCGTTGCCAATCGAAAATACCGAAAAATACCCAAAAAACCGCATAGTGGAAAAATGCCTTAAAACATGTTATGTATTATTCACAGTAAAATACTTATGTATTTCGTTATGTTCCGTGGTTCAACTAACATATCTGTTAAGTAACTAACATATTTTAAAAATTGTCATCCTAACCCGCCTAATGGTAATACAAAAAAAAATCATTTTAAATAAAAGGGGAAAAAATGTGGGATTCGAACTCGTGTTCACCGCACTGTGTACCAACACACTAACACCTAGCCTACATATCGACTTAATTCTGGGTGGAATAGTTCATACTCTCTTGTTAAGCCATTTCAGTAACACATAAATGTCATAAAAGTCTACTGTTACCTCTTGTAAACTTAAAACCGCTTTTTTAATAATTTCAGTACCACATAAATGTCATAAAAGTCTACTGTTACCTCTTGTAAACTTAAAACCGCTTTTTTAATGGTTTATACAAAGAAAATCCATATTTTTTTATCTGTATATGTGCTCCGTGCTTCCACCTACACATTTAAATTTTTGCAAAATGTAGCTTAGAACGGCTGCAATCGCACTTTGAGTGATATTTTTAAGCGAAATAATATCGCTCACAAATAATGATTATTTGTGAACGATATTTTTTTCGCTTACAAGTAATCAGGGGATTCCCTAAACTGTTGAATTGCTGAATTGTTGAATTTCGGTCAGCTGTTCCATACAAAGTCAACCTTCAGAAATTTCAGCAATTCAACAGCCTCGGGGCTGCTGAAAATTTTGTTGAATTGCTGAAAACCACAGTTGTCACCATTTTTAATGAAAGTCATGGCAACTCTGTAGAATTTTGGTATTACCAGTACGAATTATTTACTTTAAAATAAAATTATAATGAATATAAGTAGTTACTTATTCCTCGGTACCAATTTTAGAGAGTAACTAGCAATAAAAAGACAATCTTTACATATTTTAAGATGCGTAAAAATTTTCAACAAATAACAGCTGTTTAAGATTTCAACAGGATTCATTTAGGGTCGTTCCCTTAATTGCTGAAATTTTCTGTTGAATTTTCAACAATTCAGCAATTCAACAGTTTAGGGAATCCCCCTAATGATTATTCCTGATACATATTTATACAACTCTACTTTCACCATTTGGTTACTATTTAGATAACCTTTTCAAATCCGCAATACTCATGATTTTATGATTTTTAATATTCTAAATAGTAAATAGTAACCAAATGGTTTATTCCATTTGGTTTTCTGACTATTATAAGTGACTGATTTTTAGGTTCAAAAAATACAATATAATGATTAATTTCAGTCCCTGCTTGAAACGACTAAAAAACTTGAAAAAATCGTCGTAAGCAAGAACAACTTAAAATTAGGTGCCCACATGCCAAAATCTGTTAGTTGAATGATGTCCTTCGGAGGATTAGTAAAATGTTTTCAGATCTGATTCACTGCAAAATCGCTGATGATTACGTTTTTATAAAAATTAAGCGAAAAAGTTTTTATAAATCAGAGGGCAGTTTTTTTTTCGTAATCAACAAAAAATAATAAAAATAACAAAAAATATCGTGTTGCTAAGCAACATTTACAATGTTGAGCAACATGAAGTTTGCCACGTTTGCTACAAACGTAGTTCTACCTATGGCAGGTCTATCATTTTTCTTTTCATGTATTTTGTTGTTGTAAATTTAAAATTTTCCTTGCCACAGCTGTCATTTGCCATACTTGCCAGTACTGGTGAATACCCTAATTATTTGAAGTTTCGCAGAAAATAAAACTTTAAATTATCGGTAATACTCTAGATTAGTGGGCTCACTCCGAATTTCGCGAAAAAATTATCCTCGATGGACCGCGATTTCCTAAGAATTAACGTGCATAAAAACACTTGGAGGTCGGCCACGGTGCTCTTTTAATTGAATTTCAAAGTGTCCGGTTTTGCTATAAAAATCAAGGCTGCTTTTCTCATATTTTCGATTAAACTCGAGTTGGGAGCGTATGACTGCTTGGATCATCAATTTTGTTCACCCTGCCACGAAGGCCAACACCCAAAAAGTTGAGCGTCAATAGTCTTATAGAAACCCTTTTGGGGTGACTGTAACTTAAAAGGGTCTCACCTAGTTGTTATTGCTTCGGTCGGTTGAGCCGAACGGTCGAACAGAAACCGGGAAGCTAAACGAAAAAAAGGTTCCGCTCAGAGACAAATTTTGTTGGCAACATTATTTTCGGTTTTGTTGTCAAACTGTCAAATCGGTTGACAGTTATTTGCGAGCTCTGATTTGATGCCTTTTTGAAATTTGTTTTTTTAATGTCGCGTCCGTAATCAAAAAACCCTATTTTTTCCTTTTACTCGAGCTAACGCGAGAAAGTAGAGGCTTTGCGACAAAACTTTATTATTTGAAATAATTAGTGAAAATTTGACCCACAATAAATTTTACGTTGTCTGCTTCTTAAGAGTCAAAATCTGCCAAGTGGGCCACCCCTGTTCCGAAGGTCCGATTTTCATCGAACTTTTTTACTTTTCCGGTTCACAACGAAAATATAAGAACTTCATTTGAACGGTTTTGCGAAATTTTGAGTTTTACCGGAGTTATAGAGGTCAAAACATGGAATTTTTGACACTTTTTCGAAAAAGTTGCACTCAGTCATTAATTTATAACTTCGGAACGGTAAGAGATATCTTTATGATGTTTTCACTAATTGCTCAAGAATTATTATGGCTTTCCATAAAAAAATTTAAAAAAAAATTAAAATTTATTTTTCTTAAAAATAAATTACTTTTTTTTTTAGTTTTTATTTTTTTCAGTGTTCTTCACCAGCTATAGAGTTTAAAACCATTTGAAAATGAAGATTGATTCATTACGAAACAGATAAAAAAAAAAGAGTGGCCCGGCCAAAGGTTTTTCGGAATTCGAACTTTTCGGTGGGCGCACAGCTATTTTCCATACAAAAATTTAAAAACGCGCGCATGCAAAGTAAAAACGCGAGCCGCAGCACTTGTGTTGAACAGTGCGCCACCTCTCTTACCGTTCCGAAGTTATGAATTAATGACTGAGTGCAACTTTTTCGAAAAAGTGTCAAAAATGCCATGTTTTGACCTCTATAACTCCGGTAAAACTCAAAATTTCGCAAAACCGTTCAAATGAAGTTCTTATATTTTCGTTGTGAACCGGAAAAGTAAAAAAGTTCGATGAAAATCGGACCTTCGGAACAGGGGTGGCCCACTTGGCAGATTTTGACTCTAAGCAAACTTTTAAAAGTGTTTAAGGAAGTAGCCGGCACATTTGAAAATATATTTATATTTTCTGATGGTTGCAGCTAGCAATTTAAAAATGAATGTATATTCCGTAGTTTGGTAGATTTTGTTTACTATTTTGGATACGTCAAAATTGAATGGAACTATTTTGGTACGTCCCACGGAAAAGGAGTGCTGTGGATGGCGTAGGAGCCGTAATTAAAAGAAAAGTTTGGCAAGTAACTAAGTCCCAAAATAAAATATTATCCAGTCCCTTTGATTTTTTCAATGTACACGGAATAAAACTTATCTACATTGGCGCCAAGCAAGTAGAGTAATTCACACTACCACTACAAGAAAAAGGAAAATGTTGCACAGATTCCAGGAATAAGAAAACTATGCATCCAATAACATAGAATTAGACATTTTTGTGGGTGTCACAGCCTTTTAAACAAAAAGAAAAATTTAATTAAAATATCTAATTCGTAAATGAACTTATTATTTAAAGATAGGAATATATTTTTTAACAGGTGTATTTTGATTAAATTTCTGCGTTTACTAGAAAAATTTAATTTAATTCTAACAACTTAGTCACACAGCATTCATAGAACGAGCTGAATACAAACAATGTTTCTATTAAAAAGAGGTGGATAACGTTAAAATAATTTAACCAAACTTTACAGCAGGAACTTTAGTAACTGCAACATTGTGACAAAATTAAAAATTTTAATTTTTTGTTAACTAGCAACATGTTGCGTCCGTAATTGTCGCGTCCGTATTCTTGTACTATTTAAAAAAAACCGCACAGGCAAGATAGAATCGTTTCTATCTTTGTCGAACAGAGCGTCGAACAAAATTCTACCACACTACCACCAACGACGAACACACGAACATATTCACCAAACAAATTCGACTGTGAATCGCCTGCTTAAGCTAGTGATGTTTTCCGATATTTTATGTTATGCCGATGCTTATCGATGCATCGATGTTTAACGTCGATGTATAAGCCCAACATATGGTTTCGGTACAATTTCCGTCTTGATTGTGGTATTTAATCAAGACGGAAATCCCGAAATCATCAATCCCGCCCTTGTTCCAGATGGCTACGGTTCTTGGCCATTAAGTCCTTTCAAATAATAATTGGGAAGGCCCTTCCTGGAACCTCAGTTTGCGAAATATTGTGGCATGTTCTTCCATAGATGGAAAGGATTCTTGCAAAAATGAAAACAGCTGAACAGCTGTTTGCTGCTGCATATTTTCTTCTTCTTCATAGCCGGCTTCTTATCCGGCAAAAAATAGGAAATTTTTCACGACAGTGCTGCCACATTTTTGCAAAGGTGGCATGTTTTTATTTCTTTTCTCAATAACTACAGCTTCATTTGAGTTAAAATTTTTACCATAAATAGGTTTTATTATATCCGATACTCGTAGAGTAAAAGGGTATATAGTATTCGTGCAAAAGTATGTAACAGGTAGAAGGAAGCGTTTCCGACCATATAAAGTATATATATTCTTGATCAGGATCACTAGCCGAATCGCTGAGATCTAGGAAATTGTAAAAGCTAGAAGATTGGCATTCAGATTCTAGGGGTTAATACGCAGTGCAAATTTTTACGCCGATTCCCACGCCCTCTCTAACAGCCACAAATCGCGAAAAACTGTGACGCCGCAGCTTTGAAGTTAGACTTACGGGAAAAGACATTCGTTTCTTCAAACGTTTGACAAAAAAAAAATGGTAACATTGTCAGGACGGGCGGTTTGCGGGCGTTTTTATTTTAGCTAATTTTTTCCACACGATTTAAAAAATGCTTATTTTTAAATATAACCCGAAGTAAATATAAAAATTGTAGAATGCTAATAGTTCGTAGATTTCATTAGTGTTTAATTCTTGTCAAGCATTGGTAAGTTGGTTTATTTTATCAAAACGTATGAAAAAACCGGGGGATTTAGAAACCGTCAAACAAAAACGCCTGTGACACCGAGATTTGCTTCTCTGTGACACCCCCGAATATCTGTGAATATTGAAGTATTGCACAATATGTTTTGAATCTTCTCAGCTAAAAATAATGTTTTCGGTCCCAAAATAGCTATGCCGTCCAACATACAATTAGCTGACCCTGCATTCAACTGTCCCCAGCGCATTGACCTGCTCCTTGGTGCTGGCCTATTTTATGATCTATTATGCGTGGGCCAAATTAAGCTGGTTTATGGATTGCCTCTACTGAAGAAGACTCGCCTTGGCTGCATCGTGACTGGTGGTGGAGATAGGATTCGCGGCAATACATCTCTTTTGGCATCTCAAGACTTGGAAAATGGAGCTATACTACATAATGTCCGCTTGGAGGATTTTGGGAAGTCGAAAATTTGGACAGTGGAGTCATAATGGCCAGCAAGGAACAGCAGGAGTGTGAGGATCATTTTATCAAAAACTTCTATCGTCTTCCCTCTGGCGCTTACTCCGTTCGCTTGCAGTTGAAGGACTATGCTAAAGCCCTTGGCGATTCCTACACACAGGCACACCGGAGATTTCTTAATCTTGAACGCAAACTGCAAAGGAATCCCAATTTAAAGCGTCAATATGTGGCCTTTATTAAGGAATACTTGGAGTTAAACCACATGTCCAAAGTCAGCCGCGAGGCTGTGGGCTTTTGCAAGTATTTCCTGCCGCACCATTGTGGTCTAAAGGAGGATAGCACAACAACCAAGCTTCGCGTTGTTTTCGATGGATCGGCTTTAGCCTCATCCGGGTCGTCTCTCAATGATATTCTTATGGCTGGGCCCGTGATACAGCCAAGGCTGTTTAACATTTTGATAAAATTTCGGACTTATCAGGTGGCCCTTACTGGAGACATTTGCAAGATGGTGCGTTAGGGTGAGTGAACCCGATAGCTACTTGCAATGCATTTTATGGCGAGACGAAGCGGACAAAGAGCTTGAAGTTTACAAACTGGATACAGTGACCTACGGAACCATGCCTGCCTCATTCCTTTCTGTTCAAGCAATGCACCAGCTGGCCATTGATGAGAGGGATTCCTTCCCCGCTGGCTCAGTTGCTCTGCAACAAGATTTCTATGTCGTTGATTTCATCTCCGGTGGTAGCGCTGTTGGTGAGGCTATCGAGAAAATGCGACAGACCACTGAGATACTTGCTCGAGGTAACTTCAAGTTACGAAAGTGGTGCACCAGCCACCCCGAGGTTTTAAAGGATGTGTCAGATGCTGACAAGGAGAAGTATTTGAAGTTCGGCGATGGCAGCGATATAACCAAAACTCTTGGTCTTGCATGGGATCCGGCAACAGACGAGCTGCTGTTCTCTTTATCGTCGCTAGATCCTGGCTCCAAGGTCTGCCGACGATCTGTTCTGGCTATCATTGCCCGTTTCTACGACCTGCTAGGACTTCTTGGCCCAGTAATTACAAAGGCCAAGGTGTTTCTTCATCAACTCTGCAAGGATAAATTGTATTGGGATGAAAGTTTGCCCTTGGCCCGTAACACCTGCTGGATTGAAATGTGCATCAGTCCAACGCATATCATTCCCAAGATTTTTGCTTCTTTCAGAAACTGATGTTGAAATTCAAGGTTTTTGCGATGCCAGCGAGGAAGCTTACGGAGCTTGCATATATGTGCTGTCTAGGGGCAATTCTACAGCCAGCAGCCATCTCTTATGCTCCAAATCCCGAGTAGCGCCCTGTGGCGCCCTGCTATTAGCCAAGCTGATGAATGAAGTTATTAAAATGGGTATGTTCAATGGTCCTGCTGGTGTGATTCCTGTGTGGCGCTATCCTGGATCGGTAATGAGCCTTTTCCATAAGATGAACCTGCATGCAGGACCGCGCGCTCTGTTGGCAAGCATCCGACTGCAATATTGGCCTATTGGAGGACTGCGAACGGTCTCAAATGTAGTAAAGGGCTGAGTGAAGTTCTTCCGGGCCAGGCCCAAATTTCTGGAACCAATCATGGCTAATCTTCCGAAGGAACGTTTGGAGTGCGTATACGCCCGTATACAAGCCTTTGCTGTTTCTGGCGTCGACTATTGTGCACCTTTCTTCTACAAATCAGAAGTTCGCACCAGGTCTCCCATTAAGTGCTACGTATGCGTCTTCATCTGCTTTACAAGCAAGGCTGTACACTTAGAGCTTGTCAAGGATCTAACAACTGCTTCGTTTTTAAGTGCTTTGAAAAGATTCATTTTTAACGTGGAAGGCCTAGTCAAAATTGGTCGGACAATGCTACCAACTTTGTAGGAGCTGGCGGATTTGAAGGGGCTGCTGCTTAGCGATTCAAGTCAAGACGGCCAAACACCATTTCTACACCCAAAAAAAAAACCTGAGTGTCAATTTAATAATTGTGGTTCAAAATGTCACTGCCACTAGGATCAAATTTTTGGGGTCAAATTGATCCCAAATGAGTGTCAAAAGTATACCGCACTTCACAAAACATTGAACTTGATAAGAAATATTGTCATTTTAATGACACAAGGGTCACATCGATAGCAATAATTGTCATTTATCGATTTCTTAAGTTCGAACTTCTGTATTCGAAGTTCGAAATGTGCCTAACGCGAGGAGACGCAGCTATTGCACTGTCTTTTATTTTAAAGTTTTTAATATTAACCAAAAATGATACATATAAATTATCTAATTAAAGGTTTTGTATGTTTAGATTGAAAACTTTGAATATAAAACTTATTAGATATGTTTACTTGACAAAATATCGTTTAACTAAAAGATTCATATTTAAGTAAATTAAATACAATTTGCATATGGAAAACGTTTTATTTAAAGTTGTAGAAAGTTTTAAATGTTCGCGAACGTGTTTTGAACTTATGCACTCCCGCATAACATAGCGCGATGGCCCAATTGGTAAGGCGTCTGCCTCTAACGCGGGAGGAACCCGGTTCGAAACTCAGCGGAAGCAGGTTAAGTTAAAAGTTTTTAAGATGCATATCTAGCATTTCTATAACAATTTGAATAATAATAATGTGTTAAAATTAATAAATAAAAAAAAAAAAAATATGTTGTGTCGTGAGCGGGGTTCGAACCTCATACCCCCGACCACAAAATAGTATCCGAGCAAGCACACTTGCCCCCTGAGCCATGCCCATACTTTTTTTGGACCGTGACAGAATGCTTGCAAGAGCATTCAATCCAATATATTTCTATACTTAAATGACACCGGGTAGTGGCTATTTGACACCAAAAAGGGTCAAATTGATATTTTCGAAAATATTAAAGTGACACCAGAACAGGGTCAATTTGATGATCTTCGGATCGGGTTTTTTTTGCAACTCAATAGTGTCACATTGACACCTAAATAGTGGCACATTGATGGCTATTTTTTTTTGGGTGTACCGCTCTGCTGGCCGCCAAACGCTTAGTTTTGATGAGCTTCGCACTTTGGTTTGTCAGATTGCCTCAATCATTAGTTCTCGCCCCTTGCTATCCATTTCAGAGAATCCAGATGATATCGATGTTTTGACTCCTGCCCACCTACTTTTTGGTGGCCCTGTTACTACTATCATTGAGCCCGATCTAACCAAGCTCAATTATAACCGCTTGGATGGCTGGCAGCGTGTAACATACCTGCAGCAACTATTCCGGTCCCGATGGAAGAAGGAGTACCTTACTCTTCTGCAACAACGCGTTGCAACGCACCAAATGGCGGTCTCCGGAACGAATGCTGAAGGTCAACGACGTAAGTCTGGTAAAGGATGAAAATCTACCTCTCATGCGGTGGCCCTTAGCTAGGGTGAGCGCACTTATTCCTGGACGAGATGGCGTTTGCCAAGTTGCTGATCTGAAGACTTCTACGTGTGACATCAGGAGAGCTGTCAATAAGTTGTGCCTGCTGCCCATCAATGATGAAGTTGAAAGACAGGCTTCCAACGGGGGAGTATGTTGAGCGCAGCGGCAAACCACTCCAACTAAAGAGAGAGTCAGAATCACTCATTTCTAAGCGGCCCTCTTATCTCTCTATTAATTGGACCACTTAGTCTGATCCCGCCTCTCAACGCCTACGGTCCGTCGCCAGCGTTTTTTGTTGTTGTTGATTGCAAGCTGCGGTGTTCGCAAAGCCCGTAGCCTTTGCATATGGGCATTTCCAGGAAAAAGTCAACCAAACCCCAAAAATTAAAAGTTGGCGGAACATTTTATATTTTGGTTTAAAAATAGCATTGGTTTCTATATTTTGTAAATCAATTACATTTTCTTCGAAATTATTTTTTTACACGAAGATATGCAGCTTTAAAACACTAGCAACACATATTGTATATCTCAGCAACATTTTGTTGTGTTTTCGTTATATTACTATGCGTTCTGTGGAAGTCTCAAGATCAAACAACCAATCCTACATTATAGCTTGAGGCAAATGCTATCAGGAAAAAATTTAAACTTCTTAAATATTAATGGATTTAATGCCTTTTTTTAAGTTTGTTTTTACAAATTTTTAATGTCGCGTCCATAATTAAAAAATCTTATTTTTTCCTTTCACTCGTGCAATTCGCGACACATATAAACCTGATTTTATTCCTAAAGCAAGGTTAGTAGGAACAAATTTATTAAAATTTTTTCACAAAAAAAAATTTGGCTCATTACCATTTTGAACGAAATTTTAAGTCTGTCGCGTCCCTAATTTTTATGTTTTATTTATAAAAAACAATTGATCATCATTTTTGGTGAAGCTAATTGTTTTATTTGCTGCTATGAAAAACGTTTTTTTGGACTTTTGCGAGAATCAGGTGGGTTAGAGTAATAAATTAATTAAGCAAGGAAATATTTTTTTAATTCTTATAATAAAATCAGGTTACTATCAAAAGCCACAGCAGAGAATTGCTAATATTCTTTAACAGGTGTATTTTGATAAAAATTTCTGCGTTTACTAGAAAAAATTAATTTAATTCTAACCACTTAGTCTCATAGCTTTCATAGAACGAGCTACATATATAAAAACTATGTTTCTATTAAAAAGAGGTGGATAACGTTAAAATAATTTAACCAAACTTTACAGCAGAAACTTTAGTAACACCTAGAATAGCTCTGCAACATGTTTACCAAATAAGAAGTTTCAATTTTTTGTTAAGTAGCAACATGTCACGTCCGTAATTGTCGCGTCCATATTCTTGCACTATTTTTAGAAAAAAACCGCTGATGTTTTGCCACCGAACTAGCTTTGATATGTTTGGTTACTCAGCAGGTATACTGGAAAAAATTCAAAAAAATACGCCATCTAGTTTCGCAGAATTTAATGTTTTTCTGAAGTTTTCAATATTGCAGTTCTATTTTTGTCGCGTCCGTTTTTCCCTTATTTTATTTTATTTCTAAGAACTGGCTGGACAGATAATCTTCATTTTTTACCATAAATACAAGAGCGTTTAAGCTATTTAACAAAATAATAAAAAGTAAGAAATGTATACCGCTCACTCTTATTTTTAAAGTTTAAGTTGAAAAAATGTCGCGTCCCTCACCCTGGAAATAACCATATATATAAACGTTAACAAGAGAGAACGCTATAACTCGACTATAGCGTGTGTAGTTAGCTAGAACGATTTATATAAGCTTTTATTGGAACAAATTAACATTAAGTACTTACCGTCGATAAGAAAAGAGCCAGCACAATTCAGCTTTTTTCTTATTTCAACAGTAAGAAAGCTTCGCTTCTTAATGTCATATGAAGTGAACAGAAAGCTCTCTGGCTAAGGTAGCCAAATATGATCCATTAATTCAACTTTCATATATGTACGAACAGTAACGCACATGTTATATAATAAGATGTTATTTAATCAATGCCCCAAAGAGGAGATAAGAAAAGGGCTGGTGAGGGGTAATCCCACTACTATGTGTATTTTATATACATACATTTATTTCTTGTATCGCATGCGGATAGCGTTAGTTAGTTTTAGTGTGAAGCAAAAGATAAAAGAAAAGCAAGCACAATTTCGACAAAATTTCTCTTTCCTTTAATGGAATATGAACAACGATAAAGTGGGTCCCGCAGCAAGTCTAAGCTAATGCGAATACAAATTTCGTGGCATATGCATGCCCAACATGAAATATGAACATATGTGCTAGTCCTCGTTTACGGCTTTAGCTGTTTATGTTTGGCAAAGGCAATTCGCAAGGTTACTAGACTCTTCGAGACATAAAAAAGTAACAAATAAAAATAGATTTAAAATTGCAGAAAAAAATATTATTATGGCCGCTTGATCGTCTCAATTAAAGAAAGCACTATCCCAGCAAGCAAAGTTAGAAGCGCTCCTAATTATGTGCCTGAAAAGAGCCTCGTTTTGGAGTGTTCTCTGAGTCGACACATAAATAAGAGCGTTTTCGGAGCACATTTGGTGCTCTCTAAGCATAGGCTCATAAAAGGCTATTCTGAACGATAACGGAATGAAGATTTCTTCGCACTTATATGTGTCAGAAAAAAATCAGATCGGACTCATACATTAAAGTATCAGAAAACAGTCAGTTAAATTGCTTGCTGGGATGTAGTACGCTATAATAGTAAAAGAATACACCTATAATTATTTTCGATAAACTGGTTGGCTGCTTTAGAGTAGAATGTTTTAGCTTTAACTCTTTAGCAATAATATTTAATTAATAATGGATATTTTCCGGTTTTATATAACTAAGTAAAAGCTGACATACCAAGTTAAAGTAGTTTTGTCCCAAATGAAAATACATTTATTGATACGTTTTATGTTTCTGTTATTGTCTATCCAGCCTTATTTTAATAAAAGTTCTAACCAAGCCATGCTTAGATATTCTTTGGTGTTTTTTCTTTTTGCCACTACAGTCGTATGCCCACAACACAAGCAGAGGTGTGGGGATCGGCTGCACTGAGAACGACCTCACCATGTTCATCCTTGTAGTCCGCGTAATCCTTCGAAAGGACGCACTCCATGTGGAGACCGGTCATAAGGCGCCTGGAGTGCAGGTTAGTGCAGGTGGAGGTCATTACGGGGAAACCCCGCTGGCGACCCAACTCGATAGTGGCGGCCACTAGACGGGAGCCCACTCTCTGTCGACGAACGGAAGTGTGCACGCCTAGCAAGTAGAGGTAGAGGGCGCGCTGTACTCCGAAGTGCTCGAAGATGTTGGCCTGCCTCTCGATCCTGGCCAAAAATTTGTGAATCTTGTCCAGCAAGCACGTAACCTTCTTCCGCTCGGTTTCCTGGAACTCGCGTTCCAAATCATCGGGCACCAGTTCACCCGCCAAGACCACACCCACAATCCGCTCGCCGTCGACAGCCACCAAGGAGAGGTTTTGGGGAATGAGCGAGCGGTGGAGCTCCGTCTCTGCCGGAACCACTTCGCTCTGCGTCGCATCCTCTTGGGGGATCAGCATTAGGGGCTCTTGCTTGAAGAAGTGATCAGCGAGAAAGACCTCGACATCCTCGAAATCCTCAATTTTCATGGTGCGTATGACGATCGCTGACATCTTTCCAAGTACCCCACACGCGGACTGAGACTGAGAAAAATTCGGCACAATTTATTTCTTATATATACAGGGAGCTTGCTCGTCTCATTCTAAGCTTTTCACAAATATAAGTAGGCCTTTCTGCCCAGCACCGCGGAGAACGCACCTCCCATTTCCCACCCCCCACTTACCCATCGCACTGTTCTTATCAAAGCTTTCTGTAATTCTGTTTTCTAAGCAAGGTTAAACGACAACAGAGTTTTTCTCACCGTCTGAATAATGCTCTCAAACTAGTTGATAATGGGCTTGACGCGACCTAGAAGCGACGGTTAATTCTGAAGTTTTCTTTACATCATTTGAAAAGAGATGTACTTTCCCGAAAAAGTATGCGTAAAATTAATATCCGAAATTTTGAAGCTTAAAATAAAAAGTGTTAAAAAAGTCGTAAAAATGTTATTTGAATTTTAACATTTAGTACATTTATTAAGTTTTAAGTTTAGATAATTAATTTATTTCTAGCACGTATACTTTTCCTATATGGTAATACCAAAGAGAATATAAACACTAAGAGGTGTAACGAGGACCAAGAAAATGTACGGAGGCAGCGTCATTTTTGTCAAACTCGACTCACACGTATTCATTCTATTTATAGAATGCCGTTACTTTACTTCTCTCTCTCTCTCTCTCGCTCACTTCCTCTCTCGCTCTCGGCACTCCGAGCTGCCGAAAAGTCAAAATTCAATTTTTGACTTTTTCAAAGGAATCAACCTAAAAGGAACATTGCGCATGGCATTTCAAAAGGGGCTGTGGCGCATTGCGTTAGTTGGTGGCCCGCGAATAATGAGATCGAGGTTCCAGTCCACTCTGAGGCGAAGCAGTTTTTTTTAGCTGGATTTTATTTTTTTTAAATTTATTTAATTTTGTTTTTTTTATTTAATTTTTTGAGTTTGTTTTTTAAATTTTTGTTTGCGTTTTTTTGTTTGTTTTTTAATTTTTTTGTAGTTGTATTGTTTTTTTAATTTTTTTTGTATTTTATTTGTTTGTGCTTTAATTTTTTTTATTGCTTGCTTTTTAAATTTTTTTTAGTTGTTTTGTATGGTTTTTAGATTTTTTTTATAGTTTTTTGTTTGTTTTTTAATTTTTTTTTTTGGTTTTTAAATATTTTTAAGTTGTTTTATTTGTCTTTTAAATTTTTTTAAAAGCAGAAGCATTTTGAGCAAATCTTTTAAATTCATTACTTTTGAATTAAAAGTTTATAAAATACGCATCCGAATTTACTTTTATAACTTTATAAAAAAAAATTGTTATTTAAGTATACAAATAAATTAAATTCAGGGACCAAACATAACAAAAATGTTATTTTTTAAACAAAAAAGCAACCACAATATCCCTAGAAACAAATGATTTGCACCGAAGTCATTCAATCCATTAATTATCTTTACCTTTCTTTTAACTTTAAAAATATTAAATAAACAATGTTACAAAAAAAAAAAAAGTTGTGTTCAGTCGGAGTTGAACTCGGTCCGGCAAAACCCGCAGTTGAGCGACTACACCTCTAGCCCACAGCGCCTTGTTACGGCGCGTCAGACAGAAGTGACATTGAGCCAATTTCGCAGCAGAGCAAACGAAATTATACACTAACACAACCAAAGAATCTAGCACGGACAACGCACACTTGGAAGATTCTGGGTCCACTTTCTCGGTCCACATCGAAAATTTTGCCGTACATTCTGTTGTATGGGCGTTCCACCTCTTAGTGTTTATATTCTCTTTGGTCGAGTGCCTCGACTATCAAATACCCGTTACTCAGCTAAAGCAAGCAGGGCAAACCAAGCAGCCGCTTCAAAGTGGCGTCATCTACCGGCCATTTCATAATTTGATTATAACTTTTTACTGAGTGGGACGATTTAAAAAATTTCGGTAGGCATTATTAACCCAAACAAAATGGCGTTTACACTTTTGCCCTAGCTTTAAAGCTGTGGGCGCCACAGCTTTTCGCGGTTTGTGGGCGTTAGGGGGGAGGGGGGGTTTCCCACTTTAGTCTATCAATATGTATTGATGAAATGAATACACATTCCTTTTCCCGTTAATCTAGCTTCAAAACTGTGGGTGCCACAGTTTTTCGCGGTTTGTGGGCGTAAGAGGGGGCGTGGCACATCGGCGTGAAAAACTTGCGCTGCGTATTAACTCCTAGAATCTGCATACCAACTCCCAATCTTCTAGCTTTTATAGTTTCCGAGATCTCAGCGTTCATACAGACGGACAGACGGACAGACGGACAGACGGACATATATATATATATATGGTCGGAAACGCTTCCTTCTGCCTGTTACATACTTTTTCACGAATCTAATATACCCTTTTAATCTACGAGTAACGGGTATAATAAACTGAAGTATTGAATTTATCTCGCCTTGTGATTTGTTTTTAAAATAGCTGACAAAAAGGCTTGTTAGCTCAACATATATCTTATAGCTCCCATAGGAATAATCGGAAAAATAATTTAAGAACAAGAAAGGAAGCTTACTTCGGCCAGCCGAAGTTTATATACCCTTGCAGATCGTTCCTATTCAATTTGAAATTAGAAAAATGTTCAATTTAGATTTGCAACAAACAAAATT
Organism: Drosophila mimetica; assembly: GCA_037075245.1. Taxonomy (NCBI): domain Eukaryota; kingdom Metazoa; phylum Arthropoda; class Insecta; order Diptera; family Drosophilidae; genus Drosophila; species Drosophila mimetica. The sequence goes on along the minus strand of JBAMCH010000007.1, from coordinate 26,044,420 downwards.
ATAGCAGTTTACGGATTATTTTGACATTAATTGATCGATCCTTCCTATGGCAGCTATATAATGTAGTCATCCAATTTATGTTAAATTTAATTCGAAATTTTAAAATAATAAAATAAACTTATATTCCAAAGTAGAAAAGAATACAATAAAAATTTACAAAGCTATAATTTTGTTCCTACACCCAAAAAAAAAAACCTGAGTGTCAATTTAATAATTGTGGTTCAAAATGTCACTGCCACTAGGATCAAATTTTTGGGGTCAAATTGATCCCAAATGAGTGTCAAAAGTATACCGCACTTCACAAAACATTGAACTTGATAAGAAATATTGTCATTTTAATGACACAAGGGTCACATCGATAGCAATAATTGTCATTTATCGATTTCTTGAGTTCGAACTTCTGTATTCGAAGTTCGAAATGTGCCTAACGCGAGGAGACGCAGCTATTGCACTGTCTTTTATTTTAAAGTTTTTAGTATTAACCAAAAATGATACATATAAATTATATAATTAAAGGTTTTGTATGTTTAGATTGAAAACTTCGAATATAAAACTTATTAGATATGTTTACTTGACAAAATATATTTTAACTAAAAGATTCATATTTAAGTAAATTAAATACAATTTGCATATGGAAAACGTTTCATTTAAAGTTGTAGAAAGTTTTAAATGTTCGCGAACGTGTTTTGAACTTATGCACTCCCGCATAACATAGCGCGATGGCCCAATTGGTAAGGCGTCTGCCTCTAACGCGGGAGGAACCCGGTTCGAAACTCAGCTGAAGCAGGTTAAGTTAAAAGTTTTTAAGATGCATATCTAGCATTTCTATAACAATTTGAAAAATAATAATGTATTAAAATTAATAAATAAAAAAAAAAAATATGTTGTGTCGTGAGCGGGGTTCGAACCTCATACCCCCGACCACAAAATAGTATCCGACCAAGCACACTTGCCCCCTGAGCCATGCCCATACTTTTTTCGACTGTGACAGAATGCTTGCAAGAGCATTCAATCCAATATATTTCTATACTTAAATGACACCGGGTAGTGGCTATTTGACACCAAAAAGGGTCAAATTGATATTTTCGAAAATATTAAAGTGACACCAGAACAGGGTCAATTTGATGATCTTCGGATCGGGTTTTTTTTGCAACTCAATAGTGTCACATTGACACCTAAATAGTGGCACATTGATGACTATTTTTTTTTGGGTGTATTAATTTCCCTTTAGTTTTCCGATCGTTCCTATGGGAGGTATATGATATGGTCGTCCGATTTTTAAAAAATTTAATTCGAAATTCAGAACAGTTAAAAAAATTATATTTCCAAGAGCATAAGGTAATATGTCAAAAAATACATAAGTTATATTTTTTTTCAATTATTTTTCCGATTATTCTTATGGGAGCTATAAGATATAGTTGTCCGATCCGGCCGGCTCCGACTTATATACTACCTGCAATAGAAAGACGACTGTTGGTAAAGTTTCAGCTCGATAGCTTAAAAACTGAGGGACTAGTTTGCGTAAAACGGACGGACGGACAGATGGACATGGCTAGATCGATTCGGCTAGTGATCCTGATCAAGAATATATATACTTTATAGGGAAGCTGCAATTTTTATACCCTACCCAGTCAGAAGTTTGCAACGCAGTGAAGAGGACGTTTCCGATATATATATATATAATATATATATATGAATATATATATTCTTGATCGGCATCACTAGACGAGTCGATCTAGCCATGTCCGTCTGTCTGTCAGTCCGTTTCTACGCAAACTAGTCCCTCAGTTTTTAAGCTATCGAGCTGAAACTTTACCAACAGTCGTCTTTCTATTGCAGGTAGTATATAAGTCGGAGCCGGCCGGATCGGACAACTATATCTTATAGCTCCCATAAGAATAATCGGAAAAATAATTGAAAAAAAATATAACTTATGTGTTTTTTGACATATTACCTTATGCTCTTAAGAAAATTATTTTGTTTAACTGTCCTGAATTTCGAATTAAATTTCAGAGAAATTGGACGAGAAAATCATATAGCTCCCATAGGATCAATCGGAAAATAATGGGAAATTAATAGGTAAAAAATCTTAGCTTGCAGTCTCTTCTACTCTGGAATATAACTTTATTTTATTAATTCAGAATTTCGAATTCAATTTAACATAAATCGAACGACTATATAATATAGCTGCCCTAGGAAGGATTGATCGAATAATCGAGTATTATTAAAAAAAGAGTAGAAGTCCATTTGCGTCATGTTCCCCCAACCCAAACCATAAGACCTAAAATTCTGGAAAACATTGGGTCTGAATCGTATGTTAGAGAAGGTGTGCACTAAGAAAGGATTTTTTAAAATTCGGCTCCTAAGAACTCCCAGGAATTTCCAAAAATTCAAAATTTCTTTATTAAAACATTAACCATTCCCACACCCAAAAAAAAATAGTCATCAATGTGCCACTATTTAGGTGTCAATGTGACACTATTGAGTTGCAAAAAAAACCCGATCCGAAGATCATCAAATTGACCCTGTTCTGGTGTCACTTTAATATTTTCGAAAATATCAATTTGCCCCTTTTTGGTGTCAAAGAGACACTAGTTGGTGTCATTTTCTTAGTACGAAAATACGGCCACATTGACACTTTTTCACAGTAATTTGATCCACTTCTGGTATCAACAAGACCCCCAAAAAATTTTATTCCGCACCGAAAAAATCAAAACCATTGAATCATTTTTCCTGCATTTCTTTTAGGATTAATCAATTAAATTTTTGTTTTTATTTTTATTACTTCATATATTAACTTATTCTAAAATAATTTCATTCGACCAAATGGGGTTACATCCGATATGATGTGCAAGTGAATGGGCGGTCCGGTTGATAAATTTCCATGTCCGCCATTGTCTACCTAAAAAGAAAATGTTTTTAAATAAAAATAATCGAACAACACACAACAACGAATTGCCAGTGCTGACATAGGCACATATGTACATATATCTATATGTACATATATGTGTATGTAACAGCCTTGTGCAGTTTCGGACAACTGCGTTCTATATATACATACGCGCAAGAGCTATTAACTAATCCTAGATCCTAATATTATTGTAATTATCGTATTAGAATGTACTCACCTGATTTGTATAACATTTAACACGCTTAAAACTCTTAACACACAAAAAGCGCGTCTTCTTTTTCTCACTTTCGAACTCACAGTGACAGTGCAATAGCTGCGTCTCCTCGCGTTAGGCACATTTCGAACTTCGAAAATAGAAGTTCGAACTTGAGAAATCGATAAATGACAAATATCGCTATCAATGTGACCCTTATGTCATTAAAATGACAATATTTCTTATCAAGTTCAATTTTTTGAAAAATGCGGTATACTTTTGACACTCATTTGGGATCAATTTGACCCCAAAAATTTGATCCTAGTGGCAGTGTCATTTTGAACCACAATTATTAAATTGACACTCAGAATTTTTTTTTTAGGTGCACAATTTTCAACCAAACAAGTTGATATTTCTATTTTAAGCTTTATTTGTGGAAATCTTTGATTAATTTTTCCGCACCGATTATGCGATCGGATCCGTTTTTGGTTCAAAGTGTGGAGCTATGCCATACAATCAATAAGGTATTTTTTTGGTTTTTTTTGACTCACGGTTGATTTTATATAATTTTTTTTGTAAGATTGTGGTGGTTACGGGGGGCCTTTTTAGCAGCACGTTGTTTTTGTTTTTTCTATGCTTCGGCAGTTAGCAGCACTCACGAACGAATTCCGAACACAGCTCTCACAAAAACAACGTCAGCAGAAGCAGAGCGAGAGAGTAAAGAGCAGAGAGAGTCATTTGAAGCGCAAGATACCAGAATGAATGCAATTCTAAGTCAAAATGTGAAGCTAATCCGTTAAATCCATAAGGAATTTTCGGTTTGACTTTAAATAATTTTTAAAATGGATTTCAAGGAGATAGCAGTGCAAAATTTTCAGTGGTCAAAATTACATGTAAAAACGAAAACACACACACATCGACAAGTCGGCATATAAATACATATATGTATGTAAAGTTATCTAAACACAAGTTTTGAAAGAATTGTTATTGAGGATGGGCGCACGAAGGAAATTGTTTGAAAGATGCGTATCCAAAAGACTCACAAGAAACCTTACAAATTGCCAAATTTTGACTTTTATCGATCGAATTACTCCCACAGTTTAAACCCAAAAGAGTGCTTTAGGTACGCCATGTTTTAGTTTTCTTTTATTTCCGGAAATATTTTGATCCTGCGTTCAAATCCGTTTTTCGCTTAAGCCATGTTGACCAGCGTTCCATAGGTATTTGAGTGTTATTTTTTATATTTTGTTTTAAGTTTTGAAGGTTATTTGGGGTTAATTGGCAGCACGCTGTCTGGTTTTCCTTTTAGCTGGAAATTTAGCTGACCAAAATGGTAGATTAACCTTAAGACCTTAAGGCGTTATTACCCAGATTAGGGTGACGGTAAAAGTAATGTAAAAAAAGGGTGAATGTGAGTAAAGTAAGTTTTTTTTTTACTTTTGCGAGGATCAGGTGGGTTAAAATGACAAACCAGAAAAATCAATGTTTAAGTGGAATTAATTAAGCAAGGAAATATTTTTTTTCGTGTAAGACTAGAGTGGGGTAACTGTTGGCTAAGGAAAGAAAAAACTGGTGTTGTGGTGGTTAAAATAATAGTTTTTCGGCGTTAAGGCTGAGTACGGATGGTTAGGGGATAGGCGAGGAAATAATGAAAACACGGTGTTAAAAAATTGTTCCGGGGGTAGAGACAGGTAGGGTTAAGGCACTGTAAAGGAAAGGTAAGTTATGGTTAGGGGTTATGGTAAAATATTAGGTGGGGTTTACTGTGGTAATAACCTGATCTTATCATATTTCAGAATTCTAATTAATATCCTAGCAAAATCCCGAAATATAAAAAAATCAGGTTACTATCTAAAGCATGAAATGATTTGCTAATAGTAGCGGACAACGTCGCTTCGGGTATTGCTAGTATCAAAATAAAACGAAAACTTCTGTAATTTTGTTTGTTGCAACAAATACGCAAGTTAATAAAAATTTAAAATGTTGGTATTTGTAATTTAATAGGAAGGATCTGCAAAGTTATAGTTAGGAGTAAATACGCAGAGAAAGTTTTTCACGCCGATGTGCCACTCCCCCTCTAACGCCCACAAACCGCGAAAAACTGTGGCGCCCACAGTTTTCAAGCTAGATTAACAGGAAAAGGAATGTGTATTCCTTTCTTCAAGATATATTGATTGCCCAAAATGGAGTATCTTCCGGCTCATTCACCTCGTAATATTGCCTTAAGAGCAATTCCGCTTTCGCTTGGCTGGAATCAATATTTGTCGGGCTCTTATCTTCCATAAAACTAAAAATTGTATGTTTTTCGGTTTTCCGGTGGTGCGGAAAATTCGCTTGCTTTATCGTTGAAAATGGAAATCAGTTCAAACTCTAAAGCTTTGGAGTCAGTTTCAAATTATTAAACAATTAAATAATTGGATTAAATAATCCGTCTTTCTTGAATCTGGGGTCAAGCAAAGGGTAATAGTCTAGAAGGAGGGGCCTGTGCCACAAAAATCGAGAAAAAATTACCCTCGATTGATCGCGATTTCTTATGAATTTACGTTCAGAAGATTATCGCCGGAAATGCATGGTTCTCTTGTAATTGCATTTCAAAGTTTCGTATTTTGCTATAAAAACAAAGTAGCATTTTCTATAAAAAACATATGGGCTTTCCTTTTGTTGTCAAAATAATATTCGTTCGAAAAAATTCGACAAAAAATTTAAAATTGTTTTGATAGCAAGCCAGACCCCACAACATATACATTTTTAAAATGAATCTGAAGAAATCGCGGTCCACCGATACGGACAATGGAATAGGCTTAATCTGTACCACTAAAATTTGATTTTGGTCAATTGAAGAAACGAATACATATTCTTTTTCCCTTGTAAGGCAGTTCTATAGCTGGGTTGAAACTCGGACACGCCAGGATCTCTTTAGAGAAAATATTTCTATTTTTAAAGACAGACAGGGTAACGGACGAAGATTACTTTCGGGTCGTTCTAAGGGAGGGGGGAAAAGGGAAAAGGCTAGGATCGACCCCGTAAGCAGTGAGTTGATCTCCAGTCCCAAGACAGAGGTCCGGAAAATCAGATCCCGTCACCCGGGAACCCGATTTCCGGCCTTAGGAGGAATTTCCGAATATGGAAGAGATAGATATATCTACTAATGTTTACTTACAATGTCTACTAATGAGTACTTATACATAAGTAAAGATGTATATAATAATGTGGGGTTTTCCTCACACCCGCTAATCTAGCTTCAAAACTGAGGTCGCCACAGTTTTTGCGGATAGTGGGCGTTAGAAGGGGCGTGGCACATCGGCGTGAAAAACTTGCGCTGCGTATTAGCCCCTAGAATCTGCATGTAAAGTGCCAATCTTCTAGCTTATATAGTTTCCGAGATCTCAGTTTTTATACAGACGGACGGACGGCCGGACAGACGGACATGGCTAGATCAATGGCTAGAATATATATACTTTATATGGTCGGAGTATATGGTGGATAGTGTCGAAACAAAATTCCTTTTCAGATCACAGGTACATTTTCTTCGAAATTTCGATTCCGATTAGCAAACCGGAACCGAAACGTAACCACCGTAGAACTAACTGGGACAAATTCGGTGAGATAGTCCACTCGAAAGTTAGTAACAGGACAATACGGGTACAAACCTCTACGACGACCCTGGACAAGGAAGTAGAGGACCTAACAAACATTCTAAACAATGCATATAAGGAAACATGCAAGGTTTCATACTCTAAAAAACAACACCCTTTATGATGGACCAAAGAGCTATGCACTCTGAGAAAGAGGGCAAGAAAAGCCTATAACTCCAGCTATGCTACCTTCGCGAAAAGCCAACACCTACTGAAGGCCAGAGGGCTCATCAACGAACACACACAAGGGATATCATAACCATTGAAAGAATCAAATGGGCGATAAACTCTTTCGATAAATACAAGAGTCTGGGGCCAGACGGTATTTTCCCGGCAATGCTTCAAGCAACATAGGTCAGCATCAGTAGGTGGCTACAAGCCATTTACATGGCTTGCATCAGACTAACACACATACCGCTTCTATGGAAGGAAGCTAAAGTTGTATTCATACCAAAACCAGGAAGAAGAGGTCATATCCTAGCAAAGGATTACATGCCGATCAGCCTTACCCCATTCCTACACCCAAAAAAAAATTATCATAGAAAGTAAACTATTTGTACATTAAAAGTAAACTATTGAGTGTCAAAAATTTCTCGATACCCTGTGTATTAACATTATGTCTTCAAAAGTATCAAAATGAAACTTTCAAAGTTGTCAAGTGTAAACTAATGAGTTTACATTTTATACTCACCCAGTGTACTGAAATTTAGGCCAATAGTTTATTTTTAACACTGTTTAGTATAAAAGCTATGCTACATGGTCTTAGTTTTATACCACTTTCTAAACAAGGTCGTGAGTTGTAGCGTACTTATAGGCTGTTTATCAGTATACAATAGTATAAATTTTAAACTATACGATTTCCCCGCTATACGATTTCCCCGCTACTTGTAGTATACAATTTATACTATTTAGATTTTTTGTGGTATACAAATAAACCCCAATAAAATCTCGTTGTATATTGCTTTTTTTCTTTTATTATTACATATATTTAATATATTATTTTATTATTACTTCAAAAATACATACATTTTTACTTAAAATAATTTTAATCTTACATAGATAATTATGATAATATGATAATTAACATGGGGATCTTGAAAAATAAATAAAAGTCTACAAATTATTTTATAAATTCTTAAACATAAAAGATACGATTTATATTACGAATAACTTACGTATCAAGTTTATCAGGCAACATGAGTCAAACTTATTTTCATCGAGGTGACCAAGTTCCTCCTGGTCCATTTTCTAAATATCTGAAATGCATTTGTAATTATGTAGATAATAAGTATAAATGCGAAAATATTTGTTTCCATGCGTGTATACACTTAAAATCATTGTGCGTATATGTACATATGTATTTCCAGGGAAACAAGTATTTTGCGCAACACATACATATGTATATGGTGGCTCCTTCGCGTGCGCAAAGCACTTGTTTCCAAGCAAGGGGATGGTTTTTTACACAACCTCAATGCTTTCTTATTGTTAGTTGTTGCACACAAAATGAATACTGCACTTTTTAATTTTAAAATAAATATTTTACTTACATCTTGACTCGGCACAAATTTTACTGCAGGACCAAACTCACAGAGATAAAACATCACAATAATCACAAACGCGTAAAAAAAACGCCAATACTGGTATCACTTTTTGTGTTCGTATACTCGCTTTTGTCCTGGTTTCAAACCGAGGTATATGTACAAATAATCTCTATCGTCCTAGTTTCACACCATAAAAAATAGTTTTTCCGTCAGTAAAAAAGTATGCTACAAATTTTCACTTCTCTTATAATTAGTTTAGCCCTAACACTATTAAGTGTAAGCATGAAACTATTTTGTAGTACGTTGAAACTATTTTGTATTGCGTTGAAACTACCTTTTCTTTATACTACATAAAGTTTTTTTTGAAACCACAAGTGTAAATAATAAACTAAATTGTCGAATATAATAGTTTACAACTTACACTACAGGTTTACGCCTTCTACTCTTTGGTGTAGCACTTACACTACAAAGTCTACAGGGTAAACTAATTAGTGTTGATTTAATACTTACACTTTGAAACTACCATTAGTATATTTTTAATACAACGCTCATAAAATGTAAACTTTTGGTTTTTTTTTTGGGTGTAATGAAAACGCTGGAACGAATGATCGATATTCATATCCGGGAAAACACCGAGAAGCAGCATCTATCGGACGCTCAGAATGCATACCGAAAGAGCAGATCGACAGAAACGGCACTACACGAAGCAGTCTGCCACATAGAAAAATCGCTACATTTTAACCAATATACGATGGCCACCTTCTTAGATATAGAAGGTGCGTTCAATAATGTAAACGCCGAATTCATACTAAGCTTCCTCAACTCGATTGGCATTGAAGGAGACATCAGAGCTTGGATCGGAGTTATGCTCACGAGCAGGACGATAACAGGCGAACTGAGTGGCACTTACCTCACACGCTTTGTGAAGAGAGGCACACCTCAGGGCGGGGTTCTATCACCACTGCTCTGGCTTATCAACATGAACGACATATTGAGAGAACTCAATAGCGGAGGAGTAAAAGTAGTAGCCTACGCAGACGATGTAGTGTTGCTAGTATCAGGACCATTCCCAGATGTCATTAGTAACATAATGACGGGGTCCCTTACCCGACTCAATGAATGGGCAAAAACCTGCGGACTAGGTATAAACCCGAGTAAAACCGAACTAATTCTCTTCACGCGAAGAACAAAGATCCCAACATACAGTAAGCCAAGATAAGCCAAGATGGAATCGAACTAGAGCTATCGGGTAAAGCAAAGTATCTAGGAGTGATACTAGACCCGAAACTCTCGTGGAAACTGAACATCACGGAACGAGTAAGAAAGGCCAGCATAGCATTCTACTCGTGCAGGAAAATGCTCGGCAAAAACTGGGGTATACACCCTAAGATAATATTATGGCTTTACACAGCAGTGGTAAGGCCAATTCTCACATACGGGGCACTAGTCTGGTGGCCAGCCCTGACAAGAACATACAATATTACCATGCTAACAAGAATACGGAGATCAGCTTGCGCAGGAGCTACATGGGCATTAAGATCATGCCCGGCTGTCGCGTTGAACACTATTTTGGATATAATGCCTATAGAACTTTTCATAAAGGTTACGGCAGCGCAGAGTGCGGCCAGACTGAAGGCAAGTAAATGCTGAAAAGGCTACCACACAGGGCACTGCCGTATCTTAGTGTACAGCAACTAGCTGGCAAAGAGCAAAACGGATTATATGACAGCGGAGATAAGATTTGGAAACGGATTCCCTTCCTTCCTTTTCAACGTTGGAAGACTGGGAGAATGACAGAGTAACCGGACAAGATGAGGTATCACTCTACACTGACGGCTCCAAGATGGACTGTGGTGTAGGGGCTGGAATTTTCGCTGAAAGCTGGGGGATAGAATCGAAATTCCAGTTTTTCAGGCTTAGGTACTTGCTATTTTAGAAGCAGCAAAGCTTTCGATTCAACAATGCCTCAGGAATACCAAGGTAAGGATATACTCTGATAGCCAAGCGGCTATCAAATCTCTCGCAGCAGCAAGAACCAACTCGACAATAGTAGCCGATTGTACGTCAGCCCTTAACATACTAGCAACAAGCAACAATGTATAGATAACATGGGTGCCAGGGCACAATGATATACCAGGAAACGAAAAGGCGAATGAACTGCACGAATGGGCTCGGCAGACGACTCCTATACAACTAGTCTACCTGAATCCCTAAATACAGTCCAAACAAGGATTCACAAACACTACAAAACACAAGCCAGTAAAAGTTGGTCGGAGAAGCAGGGTCTCAGGAGATCAAAACTCTGCTGGCCAACCATCAATAGCAAGAGAACTCGAGAGCTAATAACCAAAAATAAAAGGGATATTAGAAGGATCACGGCACTCATCACAGGTCATTGGGCCATTGGCATGCACGCCATGAAGATGGGGCTTCCGTACAAGGCAGAAGCCGCAAAGAAACAGACACACAGGAGACACCTGAGCACATGATGTGTCATTGCCCAGCACTAATCCACATCAGGGCGAGACACTTCGGCTTTGATAAGGACTAAGACCCCAAAAAAGGTTGATCCTCCTTTGGCCGCGATTTCTTCAGATTCATTTTTAAAATGTATATGTTGGTCATCTATGGTTGCTGAAGCTCTTAAGGAAACATCGAGGATATTTAATTCGCGGTTGTGGGATCTGGCTAGCGACGAATTTTTTCGAACGCTTTTTATAGCAAAAAGTCACAATACACCTAAAAATCCTAGAAAATGCTATTTTGTTTTTATAGCAAATTACGCAACTTTGAAAGGCAATTACAAGAGAACCATGCATTTCCGGCAATAATCTTCTGCACGTAAATTCCTAAGAAATCGCGATCCATAGAGGGTAATTTTTTCGCGATTTTTGGGGTACATGCCCCTTTTTAGAATATTTCCAAGTTACCCTATCGCGGACAAAGTCGCGCCGGGAATGGTAGTAATATTATATTTTTATAACCTCTTTATATAAATCAATCTGTATCTTGGATCCTTGTTGACCGGTCCAAAGTATGGGAAGGCGGAAGGCGACTGAAATTGATTACCTTGCTCAGCTCAATCAGTTGTGGACATTGCCACAAATTGGCAAACGTTCCGGATTGAGGTATGGTATTGACCAAATCAGAAGTTGTTTTACCAACACATAACAAAATTTGCTTAGTAAAATTTACCAATGAAGATAGTTAAGTAACTATAAAAACAGTTACGTGTATTTTGTTTTGGCTTTGGGTGTGTGTCTTTGCTTTTTTGTTGTAAAGGTACTATATTTTTGACAATTATTACAGTTGATTTTACTAAGTTTTATTTTTGTGTGAAGTACTCACAGCCATTAATCATGGGCTTTGTGGAATAATTTAGATAAATTAATAGGCACTCGATATATAGCCAAAATGCATTTCAACTAAGTATATCATTTTAATAAATTATGGAATTAAATATGCTTGTTTCCTCGATAGATTCACTGATTTCCACACCTTTTTTCAGTGTTAAAAAATGATAATTTTAGTGTTGAAATGTCCTTTAATGATATAAATGTGGTATGTTTTTTTTACGGAACTAAAAAATATAAATATGTAAAAATTTTTAAACAACTAACACTCAAAATGTTATTCACTAATAAATTAAATATTTAAATATTTAATATATAGTTCTACATTTAATATATAGTTCTACATATTCTTTTTAAACTTGTAAGACCGAGGAGCTTATCTTTATACCCGTTACTCGTAGAGTAAAAGGGTATATTAGATACGTGCAAAAGTATGTAACAGGCAGAAGGAAGCGTTTCCGACCATATAAAGTATATATATTCTTGATCAGGATCACTAGCCGAGTCGATCTAGCCATGTCCGTCTGTCCGTCTGTCTGTCCGTCTGTCCGTCTGTATGAACGCTGAGATCTCGGAAACTATAAAAGCTAGAAGATTGAGATTTGGCATGCAGATTCTAGGGGTTAATACGCAGCGCAAGTTTTTCACGCCGATGTGCCACGCCCTCTCTAACGCCCACAAACCGCGAAAAACTGTGATCCGTTCTGTATGAACGCTGAGATCTCGGAAACTATAAAAGCTAGAAGATTGGGATTTGGCATGCAGATTCTAAGGGTTAATACGCAGCGCAAGTTTTTCACGCCGATGTGCCACGCCCCCTCTAACGCCCACAAACCGCGAAAAACTGTGGCACCCATAGTTTTGAAGCTATATTAACGGGAAAAGATATGTGTATTTGTTTCATCAATACATATTGATAGACCAAAGTGGGAAACTCCCCCTCCCCGTTAACGCCCACAAACCGCGAAAAACAGTGGCACCCGTCTGTATAAACGCTGAGATCTCGGAAACTATAAAAGCTAGAAGATTGGGATTTGGCATGCAGATTCTAGGGGTTAATACGCAGCGCAAGTTTTTCACGCCGATGAGCCACGCCCCCTCTAACGCCCACAAACCGCGAAAAACTGTGGCACCCACAGTTTTGAAGCTATATTAACGGGAAAAGCAATGTGTATTCGTTTCATCAATACATATTGATAGACCAAAGTTGGAAACCCTCCTCCCCCCTAACGCCCACAAACCGCGAAAAGCTGTGGCGCCCATAGTTTTAAAGCTAGAGCAAAAGTGTAAACGTTATTTTGTTTGGGTTATTAACGCCTACCGAAATGTAGAAGAAATTTTTTAAATTTTTTGAAGCGGCTGCTTGGTTTGCCCTGCTTGAGACTGCTGACCTTAGCTGAGTAACGGGTATTTGATAGTCGAGGCACTCGACTATAGCGTTCTCTCTTGTTTTGTTGTGTGAAACCATAAGCATGTAATAAGAACGAGCGAGATGCACTACATGCTTTGGCGGGCGTTCATAGAAAAAAGGCGAGGGCTTGTTAAAAAACTTTCGATATTTAAAAAACTAAAAATGGCTCCAACTTTTTACAAAAACCGATTCTAACTAACACTATTGCGCATATATCAAAATAAAAATAAAAATTTGTTTTTGTGGGGGCAATGGTTAAAAGTTTTTAAAAAATTTTAATTTGTTTTTTTTTTTAAGAAATTAAAAACTAATTTTTTTGTAGAAATTTTTATTTGAAAGAAGAGGTTTTAGAGGAATTAATGAAAAATTCATGAAGTCAATCGGATTCATATAACCGGAGATACAGATTTTCAATGAGAGGGTACTTTTTCAAATTTGACGATTTTTGGCAAACTTAAAAAATTTCGAACTAAAAAAAATATTTCTTTTTGCTCAAATCCTGATACACGTGTTTACTTATTTTCCGAATAGTACGTGTAAAAAAAGTTTCAGTAAAATCAAAAATGTGAAATTTTTTTTTTGGCCAAATCTGTTCGGTTTGTAAAAGAACCGCCCAAATGTGGTATGTTTTTTTTTACGGAACTAAAAAACATAAATATGTGAAAATATTTAAACAACTAACATTCAAAATGTTATTCACTAATAAATTAAATATTTAAATATTTAATATAACATATATGTAACTTATTTTATTAAATTCAACATATTCTTTTTAAACTTGTAAGGCCGAAAAGCCTAACTTTTTTTCTGATCTTTCTGGTGCCAAGCCGGGCTGGGAATTAAACCGAAAGCACACACTCCACAAGTCCTGCCGGGCATGTTTTTTAGCTGGACGAGGACTTTCCGTAAGACGCTGTCGCAGGACTTCACTCGAACAGCCAGCCAGCTAGCCACACCCCAGAAACAAAACATCCTCTGATACGAGGACCTCCAGCTCCCGCTCCTGTTTCTGTTTATGCTTGTGTTTGGATTTTGGGTTGCTCGGGGGAATCGGACGGCTAGCTGTGTGCCACCCACACTGTGTGTGGATACTTGCATGATATATGCAGTTATAATAAACCACAAGAGCTGCTAAAGCAACAGCAGCAGCAGCAACTGGAACTGGACGACGACCAGGATCAGGACGAGGTCCTAGCCAGGATGACCTGGCAAACAAATGCCAAACAAATGCCGGCGAGGAGCCGGCAAAGTGCAACTGCCGATCGGAAATATGCCATACATAAATTACCTAATTATTTGCCCCCAATTAAAATTTGTATTAATAAACAGAACATATAGCCCGCCAGGTGGACAGTTTCTGGCCGTATGCCCAAGCCAAAACGATAATATTCTGCGGAATAGCATATTAATTTCACACATTTTAAATTCGTTTTGCAATCCTTTTCCGGATTAAATACTAAGAAATCATTTCTCAAAGCGGAATAATAGTTGAAAAGAGGTTTTTCTTAAGAAATATTTCGGGTCAGAATAGCCTTGAGAAAGCAAATTTTGGAGTTGTCAAATGGGCCAAGCAGTCACATCAGTTCTACGAGTTTTGTGAGCCGAGTAACATTAACTTTTAGCTGAACAGAAAAATTCGATCTAGCCGAGTAAAATCAAGTTTTATCTGCAAAAAAAATCGATTCAAAATTTACGAGAGCACCTATCGAAACATTAGTTATTCGCAGAGAAATGGAAACGATGAAATATGCCATATGGTTCCAGTTCCCAGGTGAGTTTAAAAGTCTCTGATAACTTCCCCTGACATATTTCCCTATATGTTTTATCGCCATTTCTGAATAAAGAACACGCGAATGGATGATGAGATGCCTTCCTCATCCAGAGCTGCACAAAATCGGGCAAGTTACCGCATAATACACGATTTTCCAATATACGAAAAATAGCCAAAAATACACTTTTGTATATATTTGTAGGTTCTGTCATAAAATAATGAAACTATTCTCCGGGTATTTAGAAACAGTCAAACTAGTATTAAAGTTTCCAGCTTTTCGGCTTTGATTTATTATTATATAATAATTTATCCTAACGATTATAATATTATGTTTTTAATGACTTTAGTAATCCTTGAACCTGCTGAATAAACAAATAAAACTTAGTCTTAATCAAAAAAGTTCTTAAAAGCACCACAATTTTTAGTGTTAGTAAGTGTTTTAGGGCTATCCTCTTTTGCGTAGTAGACTTTGACCCTGATATTTCATTCGCCAAGACTGACAGCGAAAATTTTCAGGCATACTTTTCTGGAGGCAACGCAGAGTCTGAACTAATTGACTTCATGTCGTATCACGCGAGCTACATTGATATCTTTGCCGAAACCGGAAACTTTCCGCAGGTAAGCTCTACTTGAAATATATTTCCATTATTGTATATTTGCAAACTAACAGCAGCAGGACAGTGAAGACTTTGTGTTCGACTGGTCCACCATTGGGTTAGATGAAGTGCCGAGTTCCAGTGGCCAGAGCGAGTTGCTCCCGGCTCAAAACGAATTCGTGATCCAAAACTCTGCAAATACAGCGGCAGAGCCCCCATTGCAGGGGATGGTGGTGGAGCCCCCTTTTCAAGGGAAGTTGGAGGAACCACCATTGGAGAAAGTACCTAGCGTTATAGTGGGGAATGACCAAAATCGCCCATTGGATCCAGGACCTCCCGCCGCATCGCATGATCTTTCACATGTAGATCCAAAAAATCCCCAGCCCTTCGTCAGTTTGCCGCTTCAGGATACCTCGCCCACTGTTACTGAACCCAATGTAGTATCCGAACTGGTGGAATGGCTGACGTTCCATGGCATGGTTGCCCCAGGTGAGCAGTCAAACGTCGAGGTAAGACCAGCAAATTCAAGGGAAGCACCAGCAGCTGCCGCGTCCTGCAAGCCAGTTGAAATGTCAATAACTCAAAATGAATTCGGTTTTGATATCACTTTTAATACAACGGATGAATTGTCCAGTATGGCTGGCAATCAAAGCAAAAGGCAATCGAATGCCAGGACCTTCACAGCACCAGCAAAGCCAACCAGAGGCTTTAAGAAGAAGGCGCCGGTGAAGAAACCCGCGCCGAAGCCGGCCAAGCGGACCGTTCCCGCCCCGTCGAAGCCCAGTATTTCGCAGCTTAAACGGGAGGCTGTCTTGAAGGAGCGGGAGGCCATCAAGAAGGAGAGGGCGGCGGCCAAGAAGGAGCAGGCGGCAGCCATGAAGAAGCAGGCGGCCGACGAGAGAGAGAAGGCAGCGGCCGAGAAAAAGAAGGCTGACGTCGAGAAGGAGAAGCTTGGGCGGCCAAGAAAAACCAAGCAGGCGGCCAAGGAATCTGCGAATGTCCTGCCGAGTCCCGATCCCATACTGGATCCTCCGACTGCAGAGCAACCTCAGCTCATGGTTCCAAATCCAATGGTTGGTATTTCAAATCCACCTGTCCGGTCAATCGGCAAAACCATCAAATTAAGATGCATACAAAATCTTGCAATTTTATTATTTACTTTTATTTAAGTTCATGTTCATATTGGCTTACATGTGAGGATGACGACTCAGAAATTGATGGCGCTCGAAAGCTCGTTTGGGTATTCGGATAACTTGTTTGAAACGAAGCGAGATGGGCCGGTTCATAGGACGGAACACTGCCCATCGGATAGTTCCTTTGATAAGATAGACTATTCCTAGTCGGGTGGACCATGTGATAGGGGTGATAGTGAGCCGAGGATGGATAACGTCTCATCGAATAATGAGTGGCCACGGGATATGATTGGCTGTGTTCCATTGTACCACTGCTCATATCTCTGTTCCTCCTGGAAGGCTTTTTCGCTTCTCATGGACTAGGCCATATGACGATGATAATAATCATATGCACGGGCCTCCCCATTTCACCGACCAACCCTTGCGTTGCCAACATGCAAGTCACTCCAAGGATTCTAAAGGCAAAAACATAGATAATATGATGGCCATGTCGAATCCGATGGCTTATACTACTGTAAGTGTGAAAATTTTATTTTAACGAACCCCTGAAATATACCCCTGCAATATTTTTATATAGAAGGAAGCGTTTCCGACAATATAAAAGTATATATATTCTTGATCAGGATCACTAGCCGAGTCGATCCAGCCATGTCCGTCCGTCCGTCCGTCTGTATGAACGCTGAGATCTCGGAAACTATAATAGCTAGAAGATTGACACTTTGCATGCAGATTCTAGGGGTTAATACGCAGCGAAAGTTTTTTCAAGCCGATGTGCCACGCCCTCTCCAACGCCCACAAGCCGCGAAAAACTGTAGCTCCTCTACTCTGAAATATAACTATATTTTATTAATTCAGAATTTCGAATTAAATTTAACATAAATCGGACGACTATATTATATAGCTGCCCTAGGAAGAAACGATCCAAAAATGTGAAAATAATACGAAATCTGCTGTAATTTAGTTTGTTGCAACAAATACGCAAGTAAATCTAAATTTAATATTTTGGTATTTGTAATTGAATAGGATAAATTTGCAAGGGTATATAAACTTGTTATACAATTTTGTTTTTATAGACAGCTGATTCGAATGTGAAACCAAACGAGCGTCGCAAGTCAAAATGAAAATCTAAGCTTTCATCTCGTTCTTCGTCGAGCTCCAGCCTATCATCCAGATCGTTATCGTCGTCCGGATGTTCCAGGTCCTCCTCATCGAGTTCCAGCTCAAGTTCCAGTTCGAGCTCCTCAGGATCTTCCGGTTCGGAATCGAGTTCCTCGTCTTCTTCCTTAGACGCAGACGAACCGATAAAAAAGGAGAGAAAGCCACAGGAATATTATCCACCAGTGGAACAGTTGGAGCACGTAAATTTAGATCTGGGCCAACCAATTCACCTGGAGTCTCCATCACCATCTCCATCGCCACCACCCGTTCCGAATCCTTTTGCCCTGGAAGATCATCTAAGAGACCTGGGATCCACAAAGATATCCCCGGTTTCCCCATTTCCATGGCGACCCTTTGATACGGATCACAAATATTTGTTGCCCATGCCAGTATTGTCTGAATCCTCTTCGTCGAAGGGCGAAGATTCTGCTAGCGATAGCAAGAAAAATCGCCAGATGGTAACCAAACCCTTACCAAAGTTAAGATTGTCAGAATCAAATGTGAAACTTGGCGATCCAAAATATCCTAAATCAAATGTGCAACTGGACAATTTAAAATTACCTGAATCAAATATGCAACTTGGCAATGTCAAATATTTGTTCCCCGAGGATTGTGCTACTGATAGCAAGAACAATTGCCAGATGATAGCCAAACCTTTACCAAAGTTTCGTGATGTAAGTACATGTTTACAAATATATAAATAACATTTTTGTTCATTTACATTTTTTTATTCTTCGATTTATGAAAAAGTATGATGAAAAGTCTTCAGCTGTTCCAAACAGTTCATTTTCGAAACAGTCTGGAGCTCGTCGGTCTTTTGGGAAGTACTATAAAGAGCCGATGTCAGTCACAACTACCTTAAAATCCTATCCTGAAACTTTGCCACTCGAGAAGACCATCAACTTGAATCTGATGGATGAGCCAGTAAAGCCAGCGGATGTAAACCAAATATTTTCGATTAAAAATGTAGATCCAAATGCCCAGAAACAAATTTCTGAACCAGATGTGAATCAGACGGAAAAACCCAGTAGTCGTAAATTTTATAAAGCAGCTAAGCGAAGACGCTCGATAATATTGGATGAACCATTTAATCCACGGATCCCGAAAGCAACTGATCATTCAGCTTTTAATGCTGGTTTGCCAGAAGTGATAGATTCCAGTAAACCTGGACCTGATGTGAAACTTTGTTATTCTAAAGCATCTGAACTTGATATGATGCCCAGTACTTCTAAAGCAGCTGCCTTAAAAGCATCTCATTCTAAAACTTTGGAATTACATATGAAAATTTCGAAGACCGATATAACCTGATGCGGAACTCCGTACTTCTAAACCAACTGATCTAGAAATGAGACCCTGTATATGTAAAGCTGCTACACTATCAAAAACTAACCCCCTTAACTTCTGAAACCGATGTAATACCCTGTAAACGTAAATCTTCTCGACCCGATGCGAGTTCCATTGGTCTGAAAGCTTCTGATTTCCCAGCTAGGGAAGTGAACTCGAATCTATTGGTTGAAGCTGCACCATCGAGAATCCAAATGCAACAGAATGAATAAAAACGAGTGCTTCAAAAAAGGAGCCTTGGTTGAATATAAGATTCCAAAGCTGGGGACTAAAGTACCTGAGGTAAGCGTCAACTAGTTGTTTTTCAAGGAGTTCCAAACTCAAATTTATCTTTAATATTTTGCAGACTCATTCAAGGACAACTGCAAAATATAAAAGTTTGCAAAACATTTCGACTTATGAAGTGAATCATTCTACGAACGATCATCAGCCAGCTCAGCGAGCCTATCCGATATAGGAGGCCCATGCATATGATTATTATCATCGTAATATGGCCCAGTCCATGAGAAGCGAAAAAGCCTTCCAGGGGGAACAGAGGTATGAGCAGTGGTACCGCTACTGGGACGCAATGGAACACAGTCGATCATATCCCGGGGGCTACTCATCATTCGATTATTTGATTATCCATCCTCGGCTCACTATCACCCCTATCACATGGTGCACCCGATGAGGAATAGTCTATCTTATCAATGGAACCATCCGATGGCCAGTGTTCCGTCCTATCAATCGGCCCATCACGCTTCGCTTCAAACGAGTTATCCGAACACCCAAACGAGCTTTCAAGCGCCATAACTTTCTGAGTCGTCACCTCGATAGCCTCATCCTCAGGGATCTCAGGCAGCAAACCCTGTTGTCGAAGCGGTGCTTCCGCGAGGCCCTGAAGCGAATTGGCAAGATCAAGCGCCCCAAATGGCGCATCAGCAGGTTCTACCTACAGGCCTATGCAGCCGAATTGTCAGGAATTCCCCCGGAAAACCAGGATGAGAATCCGGTGGGTAGAATTATTCTATAAAATATAAACAAATCTACTAAACTAGATGTAATTATTGGCTTCATTCAGCTTGCCCTTTATCTATCGCAAGGTGATTAGTTGCTATAAGGGAATCAAGTTTCAGCGCATGGAGAACCTGATGCAGAAGACTGGCATTCGAAAGGATAAATTGAAGCAATCTCTTAAGATGATCGGAGCGAAGAGGTCCACCAGGTGGCGCGTGCTCGCCTACAAGAGGCCCTCATGCACTTGCATCGCGGTCACAAGAAACTATCGAAACCAAGAACTTAAGCACCTCTTACGAACATAACACTATGATAACACTTTCATACTGCCCATTTGAACACTTGAATAAAACACTACATCCAAAAAAAGAATTGGGTTTCCTATGCCATTATGGATATTTTGTACCAATTAACTTGTCCCAGTCGGAAGTGGAATGCATCCAGAAGGCATGATGGATAGCATCGGATGCGATGCTGCATGCATGCCCGATCTATGAACTTCTCACTTCCTTTTTACAGCAAGTCGGGACACGCGGGAAGCTATCCGATGGAGCGCTCCTGGTGTGCTCCCTTTTCACGCATCGGGCATGGGTTGTTTTTGTAATTTCAACTTCGAAAACGTTCGGGATTGGTTTCCATTTTTCCTTTCCAAAAGATGCGATCCAGAACGCATCTTGGGGTGTGTTCCGGATGCGACTCTCACGAGTGAAAAAATTATCTTTCCTTAAAATTTAATTTTTCATTCTTTATTCATTTTTCTTTCTCTTTTCAAAATTATATTATATTAAACTATACTATTATGTACTACAAACTATATACTATAAACTAAACATCATCCTCAAAAAAGCATTCCAAATCGTTGTCCAAATCCATGTCCTTGTCCGGTCCTTTGTTAGCACTTGTCGTCGCCTTCTCCTATTGGATTTATTTAAGATAGATTTAAGGGTATTTTCTCAAGTCCACAAAAGTTAAGACTTAGGTCCACCCTAATAGAAACAAAAACAAAAAGAGAAAACATGAAACCAAGAAATGAAAAACAGAACGGCACTTTTGTTACACAGAAACTAAAATTAAATGAAATACTTAGTTTTTTATGTTGTTGTTCTTCCGTTGTCAAAAATCCGTCCATGAGGTCATACAAAAAATAAAAACAATAATTAGTTAGTATAATGTTGTGAAAAATTCTTATTCGGCACACGGCAGGTACAGTGAACTCAACGCATAATTGGGCACCCTTTTTTTATGAGTTGTGTTTTAAATATGGAGGTTATTAATAGATAACACTTAAATTTTAGTAAGAGCCAAAAAATTGTGTTTTACTTATTTGTAAGATTTTAGAGCAGTTTTATAATAGAAAAAAATGGGTGTCCGATGCATTGGGTTCACTGTATGTACAAACACTGTGCATACGTAAAAACCATAAACAACGCGATTCAGTGGCCGAATAAGAATTATTTTAAAAGCACTTAGTTTATTACAGGCACACACAATTATTTTTGTTTGCTTAAAAAAAAATACATTTTTATTTGATTTTTTTTTTGCTCGTTAAGAGGTATGATTTTTTATTTTTTATTTCCACTTATTACGGCACTATACTTACTTGGCGCAGAAACACACAAAAGCTTTGTTTTTCTAGAACTATTAACAAAAAAAACGATTAAAAATGGTTTAACCGAAAATCAATTGCACTTAACTGGTCAAATTCCAAAAAGCAAGTGACAAGAAATGCATAAGAAACGAAAAAACCGCGCGCGTTCTTGCAATGCTTTTTTTGTTCTTTTCATTTGTTTTTCATTTAAGGTACAACTCCCTGAGTAAGAAAAGAGCACTTAATTTGTTGTATGGTACAGTTTTTTTTTAAAGTGTAAAAAACGTTTTTTGCACTTTTTTAATTTCTAACTCGAGTTGTGGTAAACCGATTTCGGTCAACAAAGACTTATTTTAAAGGTAAAAGAATGCCCTTTAACTTTCTTATACACAGCATTGAGTTCCATTCATTGGTTTAAAAGCTACGCTTCGTCAAATCTGAAAAAGTTGGAAAAAATGCAAAAAAGCTGACATAAATGGCTTCTTTAAAAATACACGCCTAAAAACCGAAAAGTGACCGACTTTCTGGACATCGTAGGCGTTGTTGTGCTTGACTTTCGTGATTTGGTAAGGACCCAAAAACTTCGGCTTTAATTTGAGACCTCCACCAAATTGTGTGCGCTTTATGGCTACCATGTCGCCAACGTTGTAAAGCCTTGCTGGTTTGCGTCGCAGATTGTAAGTCCTTTTGTTTTCTGATTAAAGCTTTAAAAATTGTGATTTTGCCTTCAGCCCTAAATCGTTACGAGAGTCCTGAAACAGCGCTAAGGTTTCGTTGCTGATTAGCTCACAAAGCTGCTGGTAATCTTTGTTCCTCATTTTGACTCCGATTAACAGCTCAAAAAATGTGTCGTTGATGCTTCTCGAGAAAGTAGAGTTGATGGCTTGTTGAACTCGATCAACGTGTCTGTACCTTTTTGTAGGATCATTCACACTGAGTTTTGACAAAACTGGGATAATTATGGCATTCAGTCTCTAAATTTGTCCATTTACACGTGATAGACGTGTCGTAGGCTTGACAACCTTTATATTTTCGTCGTCGCAATATTGAAGAAAATCTTGGGCTGTAAATGCTGAACCTCGATCCGAAATTATACAAGCTGGGTTGCCAAACCCATTACTTTGTCTTCGTAATTTTGTAATGACTTCGCTTGCAGTCGTTGACTTTGTAGGATAAAGCCAGCAAAGCTTCGTAAAGGAATCGATGACGGCGAGTAAGTGCTTGTATTTCTTGCTTGTAGATTCTAATGGACCCAAGTGATCAATGTGGTACGTATGTAATGGAATATCTTCTTTGTGCAATGGATGTAGCCAGACATCTTGCTTGCCTCGCTTGCGGTTGCTTAAAATGCATGGAATACAGCAGTCGATGAATTTCTGTATTTTTTCGTCAAGGTTTTGGATGAAATATTCGTTGCAAACTATCTCCGTCTTTTTGACGGCGAAATGTCCTCTGTCGTGTACTTTGCCAATGATCTGTCTTTCCATATCCCTGGGGACAACAAGAAGTTCTGTGTCGTTAACTATCTTGTATAGGATTCCGGACTTTTGGAAATAATCGTCGTAGGTAAGTTGGAGCCTTTGATCATTTTGCAGATCGCCTTCAAGTGTTCGTCCTTTTCTGGAGCTTGTTTAAAGCCAAGTGCTACGGAGTCGTCTACGATTTTCATTATTGGGTACCTGGAGAGTGCGTGAACAACCTGAACGGTGTTCGATTTTGTAGTCGTACTCTTGGAGCAAAAGTACCCAACGTGCCACTCTAGTGCAGAGACTTTGCTTGTCCAGCGTCTTGGTGAATGCATTGCAATCAGTGACAATCTTAAAAGGGATGCCAAGTAGATAGACTCTGAATTTGGTTATAGCTTCGATGATCGCTAGCACCTCCAACTCGTAGCTGGAATATTTACGCTGAGCATCTGTGGTATAAAGTAGACTGGGTGAAATTGGACGTCGTCATTTGATTTCTGTAATAGCACGGCGCCAAACCCGTCTATGGATGCGTCGGTGTGTACCTTGTGAGAGTCAGTATTTTTGCTTAAGCATTAGCTAAGACATTTTAGCTAAGTCCAACGCCCCAGATTGCAACCTTGCTATTAGCGAGGTTCCGATCCTCACACAAAATACCCAAAAATGCCATATTTAGGGATATCCGCCTCTTTGACTCAAGCTGCTATCGAGAACGGTTCGTTTGCTCCCGACAATAATTATTTAATCCGATCGCAACCATACTCTCGCGTGTGATAATCTTGCTAATCTGTGCTTATTCTATCAACAATTTGTCACAATCTTGGTGGTAAGATGATTTCTGCGCAATATCGTAATTTTCTGACTGGAATTTCCCAGAAAACAGAAAAGCATCGACCACGTGGGATTTCTAAGAAGTGCGACAGTTTTGCGAGCCCTCCCTCTGCGCTCAGCAAGGAGCAGGTGCCGCTTTCAGCGGATTCATATTGCATCAGTGCCACGTCTGGATCAGCGCGACGCCCAGAACCCGCGCCATCAAGAGGCCGCAACCCGCAAGCGGTACGCGCTCAGCATAAGCGGCACGCGTTCAGCGTCAGCGGTACGCCGATCCGCCTAAAGGATCCCCGCTTCAGCGCCAAAAATACCCGTAAGTCGTGAGGTGGATCTCATTTCCTTGCCACGCCGGAATCTATTTCATCATTTCGTCGGCCCGGACTTCTCTTTCTACATTGGAAAACGACTCCAACAGGATCGCCGGTGTATACCCGCGTGAGGTCTCACCTCACCCCAAAATCTGCAGCAGGGTCGACACGCCTGAACGTGTTCCCGCAGCGGCGCCAGTTCGGCGCAATCGACGGCAAACAGCGGCAGTGCGACGCCGCCATCCCATTTGGAATTTACGGCCGAAGTCCAATTCCGACCGTTCCAATACACCGTTGGCCGGAACTGCCAACTCGTTTCGTATCGTATTATAAAGTAGTTTAGTTTGCCCTATATTCAATACAATTAAGACAAGTTTCTAATTCACTTTACGATTCCTATCTAGCCTTCATTATTCCGTGTGTGCTTATGATATAATATGAAATATATATCCCATACTTAAATTCCAAGTTCTACAGCGCACATCGATCGTCATCAGGCCTGCTGACTTCGTTGGAGAGTTCGTAAGTACGGCGTAGCCGTTAAAACATTTACATTCGTACATATATATTCATGCTTGTCTAAGCCCACACACTTTTGATATATATATACCCACATATCGATTAATCTTTATCAAATATCGAATAATTAAATAAGAATCGTTTGGCTTTTGAATATCTAAGCGTAACCAGCCCAAGTGCTTTTGTCTTGATGAAGAATATAAATTAATCAACAACGAGATGTAATCGTCATTTGTTAACGTAATTCAAGTATCCCTTTTATTTTTCCTTTCTTTTCGAATATAAAGAACATAATCATATAGAGAGTCGTTTAACGTAAATAACGTTTAGTCTTAAGACTTAGTGTTAGGATTATTAGAATTAAAAAACATGAACCCAATTATCGTTATCGCTGGATTAAAGATGATGTTTAATATGAATTAAGTTGTCATCTTTTGAGGGCACCTTTGATAATGTAGCGCAGCGGTTTAAGGGTGGAGTCTGATATGACTTCACAGGTAGGGTGAGTATAGAAGGAGACCATTACCATCTGGGTCTCCATCTTCGATAGGTACTCTTTCTCGTCCGAATCTTAACCGTTGGGTTGAAATTCTTATCGCTATCGTCTCTCTGTCTACTAATTTTAGTTCTGTGACACTCCTTGTCTATCCTAGCACAAGCCCACACCCATCTCCCTGAGCAAGCCGGTCAAAACGTAGACAGAGGTGTTTGGGTGGACAACGCTCATCGAGTGTGTTCGTTACAGAATTAAATGGCGCCCAACAATGGGGCAAGCCCGATGCCTGATCAGGCATCTGTCATTTTGACAACCGAGCTTCCCGAAAATAGTGCAATCCATCCAAAATAGTAGTTTCAGTCGGTATTTCATTCTTGACTAGGATTTATGGGTCTCTGGAAAGTTTCGGAGCCATACCAGCAGAAATGTTATACTTTTGTTTCATGTTTTTCTATCAGTTCGGTCATATTTGAACATTATAGTTCAAAACATTCCAATTTGATTATTGGATACTTAGGATTTATAGTTCTGATTTAAAGTCGGTTCTATACCAGGTTTTCAGTTTTCGAACAATACCTCCTTTCCAAAATAAAATCGAGATTTGCTCTAGCTGGACAGATTCGGCTAGTTCCTCTTTTATTTGGTTAGGCTACAAAACACAATTTTATCATAATTAATTCCGCCAACAATTACAGTTTATAATTCGTTCCTATCGAACAAAACACAACCTGCTGCTGCATTTCTTCTCAGGTTAAGCCTCTCATATTTTTATGATATTATCGCATTCCGTATTTCTCAAAGATTTTTCTCGCTTTGTCATTGTTGAATGACTATCGTATTTCTCTATCGCATATCCCATATATAACTTTTCGCTTTGTATATTCACATTTAATAATTAGTAGTATACAGTCCATATTTCGAATTCCTTTGAATCATCCGAATAAAGGTATTCTTTTCTGAATTTGTTAGTGTATAGGTTAGTTTTAAATCGTTTAAGGATGTCGGTTAGGCACAGCAAGGAGAACCTAGCTTCTCTAGGGGATGATAATACAGTGACGTGTACCCTCTGCAATGGAGTAGTTTTCGATTCGGACCTAATTGAAACTCCGTGTAAGCATTGTTTTCACAAGGATTGTCTACAACAGTGGTTGCAAGACAACGACAATTGTCCAATTTGTTCTCAACCATGTTCTCAGTCATCTGGATCTATTTCGAATTCCGCTCCGGAAAGTCGCATGATGACTAGATCTATGTCTCGCAACGCGGATAACCAGAACCATCCAATCATCACGCAGATTCGTAACCCCAATCTCCAGCAAGAGAACAGGCAAATCAATAGTTCGAATACAGTCGAAGACCTGGTTCAGCAGAGTATTGCGAATAAAATACAGGAATTGGAAGTAACCATCATGAACAAAATGACCCAGATGTTTAGCCAATTGAATAGGTCATCATTTGTTGATAACAACACAGCTCAACAGCAGCACGAATTTCGCAACAATTCAGGGCATGTGGACTTTCAAAACAGTCAGGGTCAAAACAGTCAGCGAGTGAGAAACTCTCCTCGAAGCGATCTTTCCGATCTTACTTTAGATCGTCCTGACAGGATTTCAAACGTCATTTCAAATTGGCGAATCAAGTTCAGTGGCTCAGCTAACGACATCGCAGTTGAGGATTTCATCTACCAAGTTAACTGCCTTACTACCCAAAGCCTTAACGGAAATTTCGAGTTGTTGTCGCAGTTCGCAAACTTGCTCTTTGCAGGACCAGCCTTATCTTTTTACTGGCGTGTCCATAGGGCAGAAGAGGTTATGAGCTGGAATGTATTGTGCAGGCGTTTAAAGGAGAGATACTCAGATCAGAGATCAGATCGCGAGATTAAAAGCGCTATGCGTCGCCGTAAGCAGGGTTCAAACGAAACTTTTGATGAGTTCCTCGACGCAATGCTTATCATAGCCAATTCCCTTCGTGAGCCCATGCTTGATAGCGAGTTAACTAGCGAAGTGCGCCACAATCTTAAGCCAGACCTGAAACTTGAGTTGTTGCATATAGACACCCCTACTTTAGAAACTTTGCGTAAGGCGTGTCATCGACACGAAGAATTCTATCGTAGCACACGTTCGAAGGTAGTTCAACGACCCAGTACAAGCAAACGGTTTGTCAATACTATTCTTCACGAATACGATTCTGAAGATCAGTCAGAAGAAGAAGCTGAGGTCGATGGGGAAGTCTGCGCAATTAGGGCAGCAGAAAAATTCGTATGCTGGAACTGTGAGGAAAAAGGTCATAGATACCACAATTGCCTTAAACCACCTCGTATATTCTGTTACGGTTGTGGCACACCCGAGGTGTATAAGCCAAATTGCGCAAAATGTAATCCGGTATCGGAAAACTTCAAGCAGGACATTCGCAAACAGAAAGCGGATGTCCGCCGCTAGCTTCGGATAAGCTAAGTACCCCGGATGCTACAGCAACGGACAATTTACCCGATGTGCAAATTACAAAACCTGACTTACCATCCAAACAAACCTTCAAGCCATATCACTTGCGATTACAAGAATATCTCAAGCGTAGGCTCCAACTTTCTAATGTCAATTCCATTGTCGCTTACAAGCGTCGATCCGCGGTGCGTATTCGCAAATTTTGGATGCGCAAAAGAGCTTTTAATCGTTGTATTGTTTCATCTGTCATCCACAAAAAGAATGACATTCGACCTTTCACAATCGTAGAGATATTTGGCTTCCAATACACAGCTCTACTAGACAGCGGTGCCAACAGAAGCGTTATTGGCGGACAACTGGCCAAACAAATATTATCCGACAAGCTGTATAAGAAATTCAAAAGTGTAGTTCGTACCGCTGACGGTCAAATACAATCCGTGTCTGGCACAATCTCTATCCCTCTGACATACAATTCTGTGGAATCCAATTTCGAATTCCTAATAGTACCTTCAATACAGCAAAGCGTGATATGCGGTATGGATTTCTGGGAAACCTTTGGCATTACCATCCAACATTCCTTTTCAGTCAATGAAATCGATTGCAATTCCGATGATGACTCCTCTCACATCCGTTTGTCCAACTCACAGAAAGCTAAATTGCGAAGGGTGATCGATTTCTTTCCATCATTCGAAAGCGAGGGCTTAGGTTTGACCAGATTGATAGAACACAACATAGACACATCTACCGCGAAGCCAATTAAGCAAAGGTTTTATCCTTTATCGCCAGCTAAGGAAAAACTTTTGTGTGTCGAAATCGATCGCATGATTGAAATGGACGTCATAGAAGAGGCTCCATCATCGCCTTGGTCTTCTCCGGTTACCTTGCACGTAAAACCTGGCAAGGTTCGCTTTTGTCTCGACGCGCGGAAACTTAATGCAGTTACCGTTAAGGATGCTTATCCGATTCCTATAATGGATGGTCTGCTTAGTCGTCTCCCGCCAGTCTATTGCATTTCCAAAATAGATCTCAAGGATGCATTTTGGCAAATCTGCCTGGATCAAGAATCCCGTGCGAAAACAGCATTTACGGTACCAAATCGCCCACTGTACCAGTTCAAAAGGATGCCATTTGGTTTAACCAATGCTCCACAAACCATGTGCCGTTTAATGGACCTTGTAATTCCGTATCAGTTGAAGTCGCATGTGCTAGTCTACCTTGATGACCTTTTGGTGTTGTCCAACAGTTTCGAAGATCATCTTTTACATCTATCCGAGGTAGCCACACAATTGAGAAAAGCAGGCTTGACAATAAACGTCCAGAAGAGTCAGTTCTGTTTGAAACAGGTCGATTACTTGGGTTATCTGGTAGGCGAAGGAACACTTCAAGTGAATCCCAACAAGATCAGCGCTGTCAGTGAATTCCCGGTTCCCAAAACTCAGAAACAGCTGAGAAGATTTCTTGGTATGATTGGTTGGTACCAGCGCTTCATATCCAACTATTCTTCAGTCATATTCTAACAGAGTTGCTACGTGGAAAATCCTTTGAATGGAATGAACTTGCTCAAGTAGCCTTTGAGAACATCAAAGACAAGTCATGTTCCGCTCCATGTCTCGTCCACCCCAACTACGAGAAACCGTTCGTTCTACAGTGCGATGCCTCACTACACGGTGTTGGTGCAGTTCTAGCCCAATGTGACGAGTCTGGTTGCGAACGACCAATAGCGTTCATGTCCAAAAAGCTTAACAAAGCGCAACGTAACTATACAGTTACAGAACTCGAATGCATGGCTGTAGTCTTGGCAATCAAAAAGTTCAGGATGTATATAGATGGACATTCCTTCAGAGTAGTCACTGACCACTCCAGTCTCCGTTGGCTTATGAACCAATCCGATCTAAGCGGTAGGCTGGCCAGATGGGCTATCAAACTGCAGGGTTACTGCTTTGAAATCGAGCATCGTAAAGGAAGTGAAAATGTCGTAGCGGATGCCCTATCCCGATAACTCTGGAAGTTCATCCTGAAATCGATCTCGCATCGGATGCCTTTCAATCGGAAGAATATTCGACTCTCCGGAATAAATTTTCATCCTCAGACCTACCGGACTTTCAAGTAGTCGATGATTTCATTTATCATCGTACAGCATTTCCCAATTCAATTGACACTTCACCAGACGATTGCTGGAAACTGTTCGTACCCGAGGCATTGCGTCAAAGTGTCATCAGCGCCGCCCATGATCAACCATCATCAGCACATTGTGGAATGGCTAAATGCCTGGACCGTATCCGACGTCGTTTCTACTGGCCAAACATGGTAATCAACGTGAGGGACTACATCCGAAACTGCGAAACGTGTCAGACCACAAAGTATCCCACACGTTCTCTGAAACCACCCATGGGCACCCAAGTCCACAGCGAAAGGATATTCCAACGACTGTACATGGATTTCATTGGCCCATTCCCGCGTTCCAAATCTGGCAACATAGGCATATTGATTATCCTGGATCACTTTTCAAAATTCACTTTTCTAAAGCCAGTGAAAAAGTTCACAACGAAAGTGATAGTCAATATACTGCGCGATGAAATATTCCCTTGCTTTGGTGTGCCTGAAACAGTCGTGAGTGACAACGGCACTCAGTTTAAAAGCCGTGACTTGTGGCGTTCGCCACATGTTTACAGGTGCGTATGCTTCGCAGTCCAACGCAGCGGAGAGAGTCAACCGCTCAATCAACGCGGCCTTAAGAGCTTACATCCGCTCGGACCAGCGCGAATGGGATGTCTTTCTCAGCAGCATCAATTGCTCACTTCGCAACTTCATCCATCAGTCCATCGGTATATCACCGTACCAGGATGTATTCGGCCAGCACATGATCTCACACGGGCAGGACTATAAGTTGTTGCGTAAGTTAGGCATACTCGCCGAGGGTGATGTCAACCTTTCAAGGACTGACGAATGTCAGAAAATCCGAGCAAGCATCCACAAACACCTAACCAAAGCTTATGAGACGAACCAGCGTACATATAACCTTCGCACAAGACCCCGATCTTTTGAGGTAGGTCAGGAAGTCACAAAACGCAACTTTGCATTGAGCAACGCTGTCAACAATTTCAACGCGAAGCTAGCCCCAGTCGGAACAAAAGCTCGAGTTAAGGAGAAACTCGGCCAGTCAATATATGTCCTGGAAGACATGAACGGAAAGGAGCTTGGTAAATTCCATGCCAAGGACATTTGGTGATCCCTCCTGACTCCTTTTTCAATTTTTATTGTTAGTCGCAGGGACTAAAATCAAAACTGTGGTTGTGAGAGTCAGTATTTTTGCTTAAGCATTAGCTAAGACATTTTAGCTAAGTCCAACGCCCCAGATTGCAACCTTGCTATTAGCGAGGTTCCGATCCTCACACAAAATACCCAAAAATGCCATATTTAGGGATTTTGACATTTTGGGCATACGTTCAGTCTAGACGCCATCATATCCGCCTCTTTGACTCAAGCTGCTATCGAGAACGGTTCGTTTGCTCCCGACAATAATTATTTAATCCGATCGCAACCATACTCTCGCGTGTGATAATCTTGCTAATCTGTGCTTATTCTATCAACAATTTGTCACAATCTTGGTGGTAAGATAATTTCTGCGCAATATCGTAATTTTCTGACTGGAATTTCCCAGAAAACAGAAAAGCATCGACCACGTGGGATTTCTAAGAAGTGCGACAGTTTTGCGAGCCCTCCCTCTGCGCTCAGCAAGGAGCAGGTGCCGCTTTCAGCGGATTCATATTGCATCAGTGCCACGTCTGGATCAGCGCGACGCCCAGAACCCGCGCCATCACCGTTGGCCGGAACTGCCAACTCGTTTCGTATCGTATTATAAAGTAGTTTAGTTTGCCCTATATTCAATACAATTAAGACAAGTTTCTAATTCACTTTACGATTCCTATCTAGCCTTCATTATTCCGTGTGTGCTTATGATATAATATGAAATATATATCCCATACTTAAATTCCAAGCTCTACAGCGCACATCGATCGTCATCAGGCCTGCTGACTTCGTTGGAGAGTTCGTAAGTACGGCGTAGCCGTTAAAACATTTACATTCGTACATATATATACATGCTTGTCTAAGCCCACACACTTTTGATATATATATACCCACATATCGATTAATCTTTATCAAATATCGAATAATTAAATAAGAATCGTTTGGCTTTTGAATATCTAAGCGTAACCAGCCCAAGTGCTTTTGTCTTGATGAAGAATATAAATTAATCAACAACGAGATGTAATCGTCATTTGTTAACGTAATTCAAGTATCCCTTTTATTTTTCTTTCCTTTTCGAATATAAAGAACATAATCATATAGAGAGTCGTTTAACGTAAATAACGTTTAGTCTTAAGACTTAGTGTTAGGATTATTAGAATTAAAAAACATGAACCCAATTATCGTTATCGCTGGATTAAAGATGATGTTTAATATGAATTAAGTTGTCATCTTTTGAGGGCACCTTTGATAATGTAGCGCAGCGGTTTAAGGGTGGAGTCTGATATGACTTCACAGGTAGGGTGGGTATAGAAGGAGACCATTACCATCTGGGTCTCCATCTTCGATAGGTACTCTTTCTCGTCCGAATCTTAACCGTTGGGTTGAAATTCTTATCGCTATCGTCTCTCTGTCTACTAATTTTAGTTCTGTGACACTCCTTGTCTATCCTAGCACAAGCCCACACCCATCTCCCTAAGCAAGCCGGTCAAAACGTAGACAGAGGTGTTTGGGTGGACAACGCTCATCGAGTGTGTTCGTTACAACCTCGGTGTCGTACTTCGGGTTGTAAATTGCTAGAACAGGGGTGGAAGTCAGATATCTTTTTAGGGATTCAATAGCATTCTCTTCATCAGGGCCAATAACAAATTCAGCTTTATTTTTGGTAAGATAGGTCAAGGGTTTCGAAACGAGAGCATAATTCTGTATGAACTTCCTAAAGTATCCTGTGAGTCCTAGAAAACTTTCTAACTGCTTTAGGTTCTGTGGCGTCTTAAACTTCGAAACTGCGCCGATCTTCTGAGGAGTCGAAAAAATGTGACCTAAGAACTGGATACGGGTCTGGGAAAATGACATTTTTTTAGGTTAAGCTCAAGACCATATTCGCTGCAAGTTGATATAACTACATTGAGATTCGAAACTGCCTCCTCTTCGGCCTTCGCTGGTATAATTATGTCGTCTACATAAGGGAGAGCGATTCCTCTACGGGACAGACTTCTGAAAATCGCATTTATGTGTCTCTGAAAGACACCAGGTGAGTTGAACAAACCAAAAGACACCTTTAGGAATTGGTATTGCCCACTCTGCGTCACGAACGATGTGTACCTTCTGCAAGATTCAGCCACTGGCACATGGAAAAAGCCATGTTTGTCAACTTCGATTTTAGCGGCTTCTAATTCGTAATCAGTTCACGCACTTCTTGTTTCGCACACGCACTGGCTGATTCGTTAATATCGAGTTCATCGTTGTTGGGCGTTAGAGGGGGCTTTAAGCATTTATAGTTTCCGAGATCTCAGCGCTCATACAGATGAACAGACAGACATGGCTAGATCGTTTCGGCTACTGATCCTGATCAAGAATATATATACGTTATATGGTCGGATACGCTTCCTTCTACCTGTTGTAACGATTCGCTACGATGATACTCATAAATCCAGGCTGGCTGTTGTCCCGAGCCTTCGGCGCATGCGAAAAATTCTATCCGGCTCTGGCTCTCGGCTATGGGAATGATGGTCTTGCCGATGACTCGTGTGGCCTTTTACTAATAATAAGGAGATACTTGCGTGCATCACCGAACACACACACATTAAAATACTACTATACGTTCCCTACTAATTCCCCTTCGGCTGACTTCTCCTTTTCGCCTCCTTGGATGTCGTGAAAGTCCCGGTTTGCCCACCTACCTTTGGCCGCTCGTCCCTTTCATCGCTTGTCAGCCTGAGCGACCCCTTTACCAAGTGCTACCCTACATCGCAAACAACGCTAGCTGCGGCCACTTCTTTAGCTTAGCAAATCATTATCAAATTTATTTATCGACTAAGAACACAAACCATCACTTAAGCTAAACAAAAGAACATGCAATAATTAAATAAATATAGGCAATAAATATATAAATAAGTTAATATGTAATAAATATTTGTAAATGCATAATAGGATTCTTTTTGTAATAAACTTTTCGTAGGTATAAATATGTAAATATGGGTAGCTGAAGTCTGGGCGTTTTTATCAATCGACTTGGAAAATTTTATATTTTAATTTCAAAATATTTAATTTTTTTTTTATTTAATCTGCATTTATAATCTTTAACTTTTAACCATTTAAATGGAAAGATGCCACACGCCAATCATCTGCAATTTTCGTTCAATCTAGCTTTTTACTCTACTTTTTTTCTCTCAGTGTGCAATCTCGGTTTCTTTAATTCTTCGTATTCGTACTTTTTCTTTTGAGGTTAAATTATGAATTTTTTTATTATTTCGATTTTTGCCTATTCAAAGGGTTTTTAAATAGATATTTTTTTAAGCACTCACCACCTTTTCCATCCTCCGACGAAAGCGCTTTAGTCGACTCGATGAAGGCTAAATAGAGCTAAGAACAAGAAAAGAACACCAACACAGAAAAAATAGAAATTTATGGGCCAGGACTTTTGGCTTCTTGGACTTTTGCAATGCAGCACTTAAACTGGGGTTTAAATCAAAGTAACTCCCCAAACAACACTAACACCGAACAAAATAATATTAACTTTTTTCTTTTCGACGAACTGGAACTTATCACTTAACATTAACCGACTTTTAAAACTACATTTTGTTCCGCTTTCCGCGGTGGCTCCTCCCGGACGACTCTCCGATCGAGACTTGCCCAGTATCTTCGTATTTTCGGCCCGAATGAATATCTTTCTTTCTTATCTTGGACGGAAAATGGGGCAATCCTTTACGCCCCTCCTGGAGCGCTGCTGCAGTACTTTGGCGAAACGCTGCGTCGAACTAGCTCGCTGGATTTTTCGTTTGCGCCTGCGCCCAGTTCCCTTGGTTAAATTCGCCCTGTCTCTCTCTGGTGGCCTTCGAACCCAAGCGGTTGCCTATAAAACCCCAAAAAATTAACAATCTGCCTATCCCCTCGCTTTTTTTTTCCTCACCCTTTATTTGCGGCTCGCTACCAACTTAATTGGAATTTCTTTCCGCTGGCACTGTGTCTTAGCACTCGCGTGTACTTTTTTTTGAATTTCTTGTCACCAGTAACTTGAACTGAACTCTGCAGCTGCCGAAAACGGAAAGACCGAACCCCACGCCGGAAAAGTGGCGGTAACATCGAATCAGGGCGAAAGCGAAGATAGTTGACACTTGCCACTGTTGCTCTCTCGCGCTTTCCTACCTATACCTCCCACTCTCATCCTAGCTCTAACGGCAACGCAGTACCCCCTCTCAGAACGACCAACAGATGACGCTCTAAAAGTATCTTTCTCTGAGCAAGCGCTACACTGTTACATACTTTTGCACGAACCTAATATACCCTTTTACTCTAAGAGGGGGTAGCTGGTGAATAGCTGGTGGGTGGCTGGTGAGTAGTATAGTACACATGTAAACAATTCAGACCAAACAACAGCGCACACACACACAAACAAACGTATGGCGCTGATGCGCCATTTGGGGCGCTTGATCTTGCCAATTCGCTTCAGGGCCTCGTGCAAGCACCGCTTCGAGAAACCTCCAGAGTCCTGGTGGGTCCCGGATAATCCTCAAATATCTTACTTACTTGTGTGAAATTTCCTCTCTAACTGGATATTTAAAATTCCACTCAGATTTCACATGTTCATAAGACTCCAAAGGAGGGAAATTGGGTTTCATAACAGGTTCGGTCGGTCTTTGCACTAATCTGGTCACATATGAATGTTTTTTTAATGATTTGTTTGTCACCGGATTCTTTGCCTGGGTTAATGAAGGAAAATCTTGTTCATATTTATTAAAAACCCGAAATTCACTGGGCATAGAATATTTCTTTAGGACTTCTATCCTAGAAAGTTTTTGTGCATCTCTTTTGCCAATACAGGGTATTTTTATCTACTCCATGAATGATGATCTGGGCTATTACGCAAAATACACTTTTTAACCTTTGTGAGGAGTCGTAAAACTCCCCACAATTCTCGAGGCCCTAGAGCCCCTAGCAACAGCGAAGGCAGCGAGAATGCGGCAGAATCCAAGGGCATCAAGGTCCACCGGTAAATTACTGGACCTTGGACCCGGCCAAAGCGGAGAGACCGGGAAATAACGGTGCCGCACTGAACCTTGGACCCACGCCGCCAAAGGGCAAAAAAGGCCGAACGGTAAATCCATGGACTTTGGACCAGCACAAAGAGGATGCACCGTGAACGGGACATCTGTGGACCTTGGACCCGATGCGTGCCGTGTGCAAAGGGAACTAACGGTTCCCTTTGGGCATTCAGTTGGAATATGCGCGGCCGTTCATGCAGCCAGGATAAGCGAGCGAGAGCATAAGATACGAGAATCAACTGAGATAGAATACAAGTGCCAAGGTTTAATCGAGTGCGTGGCATTGAGAGTACCGTTACAACCGAGTGCTCTACACCCAGATCAAGATACCAGAGTCAAGACGCTAATACAAGGCTGAGACTGCAACGGTGAGATCTGTAAGACGCAGAGATTGGATCAGAGACGGGAGCTGGACAGGAGCAGAGACGAGATAGCCAGCTGATGAAGAAACCAATTCCAGCGAAAAGCCAAACTTAATAACGTTTTCCGATTTGTCGCAATCGGATATCCTGCATTTTCGGGCAGTCACGCAATACAAATTTGGTGGGACGAACACACAATATCTCTGAGCTAGTAGCGATCAAGCACCCCAAAACAATTCGTTATTTATATATTATATACAGGTATTTTTACAGTCTTGGGCCCCACTGCTTTTGCACCTATCTTTAGCCTTGCAGCGACTTGTGGTGTGGTTCAGTCGACCACACTTAAAGCACTGTATAACATAGGAATAAAGTGAGTAAACTTCAAGTTAATAACTCCAAAAACAGAAATTGACTCCGTTATTTCTGTAGGGGAGTGTTGGGTAAGGTGACGAACGATTCGTTTTTATACCCTTGCAGAGGGTATAATGATTTGAGTCAGAAGTTTGCAACGCAGTGAAGGGGACGTTTCCGACCCCATAAACTAAATATATGCTTGATCAGCATGACTAGACGAGTCGATCTAGCCATGTCCGTCTGTCTTTCTGTCCGTTTTAAAGCTATCGAGATGAAACTTTACCAAAAGTCGTCTTTCTTTTGCAGGTAGTATATAAGTCGGAACCGGCCGGATCGGACAACTATATCTTATAGCTCCCATAGGAAAAATCGTAAAAATAATTGAAAAAAATTAGATCTTCGGTGTTTTTTGACATATTAACTATTGCTCTTGGGAATATCATTTTTTCAACTGTCCTGAATTTCGAATTAAATTTTATAAAAATCGGACGACTATATCATATAGCTCCCATAGGAACGATCGGAAAACTAAAGGGAAATTAATAGAAACAAATTAATACCTTTTTTAATTTTTTTTGTATTCTCTTCTACTCTGGAATATAACTTTATTTCATTATTTCAGAATTTCGAATTAAATTTAACATAAATCGGACGACTATATTATATAGCTGCCATAAGGCCATAGTAAGGATCGATCAATTATTGTCAATATAATACGTAAACTGCTATAAATTTGTTTGTTGCAAATCTAAATTTAACATTTTTGTAATTTCAAATTGAATTGGAATGATCTGCAAGGGTATATAAACTTCGGCTGGCCGAAGTTAGTTTCCTTTCTTGTTTGAATGTAACTTTTCTAAAAATCAACATATTTTTAAAGTGTGCATGTCATAACGCCCGGGCCCGTGGGCCTTAAGACACACTCAAAAGTGCCATAACGCCCGAAGGCGCTATGTCACTTTTTTTGTGGCCCTTATGACACACAGGAAAGTGTCAAATGTGCCCGCAGTGAAAATATATTTAATTATTATTAATATAAATAAGAAGTCGTATTCAGCTTGAACGCGCGCAGTAAACAATAATGCGGCTTGCACCTTTATTCAAACAAATTTTTGTCTGCGACCTTTTTAACATTTAACTTGTAAATGTGAGAAATATATAAAAGGGTAGTATAGAATAATTTAGCAAAAAGTCATACCAAAGAAGTTAAAGGGGCGATTTCCGGAGAAAGCGCCACAGGCAACAATTTTTACAAAAAAAAATGTTGTCTGCGGTCTTTTTAACAATTTATTGAAATACTTGTAAATGATTTTTAACAATCTGTCTGCAGTACGGGCAGAGAAATAGAGAGTTTTTTTAACGCTGTTCCAGATTTTTGAAGCATATTTGGAAGCGCCTACATGGTAGAAAAACTCCTACTACTACTTTTATTTGCCGCCGAACATTTAATTTTAAACAAGCTCTTACAACGCAGCAACAGCTTCGAATTTTTGAGAAAGCCAGCAAAAATTTTGTATTCAAAAGGTTTAACA
Source organism: Drosophila mimetica (assembly GCA_037075245.1). NCBI lineage: Eukaryota > Metazoa > Arthropoda > Insecta > Diptera > Drosophilidae > Drosophila > Drosophila mimetica. The sequence continues at coordinate 26,006,187 of JBAMCH010000007.1, read as the reverse complement.
GCCTCCATATCGCGTCCAAGTTGTTTAAAGATCAGCGATGACTGACTAAAATATGAAAAAGCTTGGAGAGGTATCATAATAAACGGCACTTCTCTTCTCGGTAATATCATTGATTCGGAATGCGCTTTACAACTTAACAAACAGTAATTCTCTTATCGGTATTCTCCTTAACTCAAAGTGCATTTTAAAATTTTTTAGAAGTGGCGGGCGATATGGCACTTTTAAGAGTGATATAACGCCTGCGGGCACTATGACACTTTTTAAAAGGGCGTTATGACACTCGTAAAAGTGTAATAAGGCCCACGGGCCGGGTGTTATGGCACGCACCCGTAAAAACAGAAAGTTGCTTACATCTACTGAGCATATTTCTGTGAAATTAGGATTAGAAATTCCAACGGAGCTAAATCCTTCAGCGTTTAACGTGAACCACTCTTCTGTTGCACTTTTAAAAATTGTAGGTTAAGGTGACGAACAATTCCCCAAAAATCAATTTTTTTAAAAATTAAGAGCAGAAAGTTGCTTACATCTACTGAGCATATTTCTGTAAAATTAGGATTTGAAAGTCCTTTTTTTGGACTTTTAAAAGTTGTCGGATAAGGGGACTCTATCCAGATGTCTAAAACAATACGAAGAAGCAATACAACTACTGCAGTTAATGTTATCTGGTAATATTATGTGTCTCCTTAAAAAAATTAAAGATAACCATTTAAGTTCACCATACCCTATAGGGTAGTCTAGTGTATACACTAGATCTGGAGCAAAAACGGTGCCACTCTCAAACGGAGCAAAAGAAAAAAAACGCCAAGTACTAAAAACTGTTGATAAAGATCCCATTTATACGTGCATATATTTACCTGATTTTATTTTCCACCTATCTGCGCTCTGGCACTGGTGAAACACAAATAAATTGAATAGGTTTGATAATTTGGGCACCACATTTTTAGCAAAAATTATCTCACGAAGGAATTGCGGGTCTTTCTATTAATATCACTGTAAATATTGTCGACACGATGAGTGGAAACGACTACATTTATTTGGAATTTTTGTCGTGACGTCATATGTGAGATTCGTTCGTCACATTACCCTACACCTCTCTACCTAAGAAATTAATTTTAACTGATTCTGTACGCTCCATTTTAAACGTGTTTTCTCCATCTGTATTAGTAATTTTTACCCTTCTACAAATCCTTTCCACACTTTTGATTTCAATCAACGAACAGGAACATTCTGGATAACACCATTGGATAACACCATTGGTTTTCGGTATAAATGCACTTATTTTCATATCAGCTAGCTTTTGGTTTAAAACTCACACTCATTGGCATCTTTTCACTCCACACTGGGCCAGAAAGCTCATTTTTTTTCCAAAAAATCTATAATTTCTTTCCTAGGACAGTTAGAAGGATGCGGTTTTGTGCGTTTTTTTTTTAAAAGATTGAACTTTTCAACGAACTAAAAGTACAATTTATTAAAATTTTATATGATATAGATAATCCAAACCAAAGTCGGAAAATTTTACGTACTTTTCAGTTTTTTATTTAAAACAAAAATAACTAGGAGACGCACCCAATCCATGTTCATACACAATAAAATATCAGATAAAATAAACTAAAAAAAATTATCACCTCTTAAAAATGTTATGTCGTTTGAGATTTATGATCCGTTAAAAACTGCAACTTTCGGAGGCTCCGACATCAACGTTTATCGAATAACAGTGTTACAAAATTAATTTTTATGAAATTTACTTCGATGGATGCGATTACTTTGAATTCGTTTCAAATTCCCAAATTAAACTGCGTTCTCGAAAAAATTCCCCGACGCAAGGATGCTGAGCAAAACGACCTCAAAGTTGGAAAAATGCTAGAAATGGCCAACTTTCCACCTTACAAACAAACGGATTCATGGTTTGTTCTGCTGTCAAAGTATATTAAAAGTGCCACTCCTTATCTTTCACAGAAATCACTCAGAATAATTTAAATATTTTCTTAAGAGAGAAATAACTAAATGGCGACAGCAAAAAACTTAGTTTGCCAATGATTAGTAAAGTTTTTGTTGAAAAATATTCAGCCACACTACTTTACCCTACTGGTCACTTATGTTTCCGCAGCCGAACTGTCGAGACTTATTATACTGAATTTTGATTACAAAATAACGATGCCCCATTACTCCTGCGAAAATTCGCCAGAGAAATTCTTTTGTGACTACATCCTATGATTCAAATTGCCACAGAAAAGCTGAACTTGATAGGGCTGTCATGAAATACGTAGCGACATACATGCGCCCGTTCTCAGTTGTGGAAGACACTGGCTTTCGCGAGATGCTGAATGTTTTTGAACCCCGGTACAAGTTACCCTCTCGAAAGACCTTGCAAAATGTATTGATGGCAGAGCAATTCGAGGATAAACAAAGGAAACTAATGGACATATTAAAAGGAATAGAATTTTGCGCTATTACCACGGATCTATGGACATCACAAGCTAATGAAAAGTATATTACAGTGACGTGCACATTCGTCTCAAACGATTTTAAGCTGCAAACTGCAGTTTTGTCAACGAACAAATTGCTTTCGGAAACAAACCACACAGCAGAAAATATTAAGGGCAGTTTTGTCCCGTTTTTAACAAGTGGGACATACGATCAAAAATTGTGGCCATAGTTACAGACAATGCGAGCTCCATGATCAAGGCTTGTGAATTTCTCCAAAAAAAAAATTTACCATGTTTTGCTCATACTTTAAATTTAGTAGTGCAAGGCTGTCTCAAGCTAGAATGTTTAGTCCCTATCCTAAGCAAATAAAAAACTACAGTAACTTATTTTAAATCCAGTTCCATAGCGTATAAAAAGCTGAAAGACTACCAGGATGGGAACACGAAATATAGTCTGAAGCAGGAAGTTCCTACTCGATGGAACAGTGCTTACCTTATGATAGACGGATTTTAAAAACTCATAAGGCAATCGGCAAAGTTTTGTTGAGTACATCAAAAGCTCCACAACCGTTCACTGTAGACGAGTTGGACATCCTAACGGACCTGGTACAGTTGCTAGCTCCATTAAATACTGCAACAAAGCAAGTATCTTCCAATTCTACAGTTACGGTTTCGTTATGTATTCCCATAACATGTGGTCTTTTACATACTTTGGACACCTTAAAGCAGAGCTTTAAGTCTAGTCTAGCAGCCTGTACATTTTTGACGGAAAGCATTGTCACCAGGCTGACAAAGTATGAAGAGCGTTCATTGCCGCGAATCGGTACATTGCTAGACCCAAGATTCAAAAAACAAGGCTTCCGTTCTCCTTTTAACGTTGTACAGTCCGAAAAGTTTTTGGAAAATGAGGTCACCATCCATCACCAACCCATGCATCATCCAGCCACCACCACCTTCTCAAAACCGCCAAACCCTATTCACATTTCTTCAAAAAACTATTAGTGAATTGTCAACCTCAAAAAGAAAAAAAGAACATAACATTTCTTTTATTTCAGCATAATGAATCTAATTTTAAAAAATTAGTGCCGAAATTTTTATGAGTTCCCGCAACTTTGACTGAGTCGGAACGTATGTTCAGCAAGGCTGGACTCGTTATAAGTAGCCACAGAGCTTCGCTTAAGGCGAATAATGTGGACGTTTTATTATTTTTGCAGAAAAATTCTTGGATAGAGTAATTTTTTTTGTTTTTTTATTTTATTTTTTTTTTGTTTTTTTATTTTATATAAAAAATGACATGAATTTTGTATTATATCTCATGAAGTTACCTTATAATTTATGTTACAGATAAGATTTTATAATAATATTTTATAATAATAAATAACAATAATTTTAATTTTTGTTTCTCTTTGATATTGTTATTATGTATATCACTATGGACGGCAGTCCATGTAGTGACGAAGCGCACCAGGAGAGTGTGCGAAGGCGACTACTATTATATAGCCGCAGAATTGAAAATCTGCTGTAATGGTCCGATCCTCGCGAGTGATACACCAAATTAAAGGTATTCCTAAAACTTAAAGGATTGCATACCAAGACCTCAAGAAAATCAATTGGTTTGGGAGAGAGAGCGGTGAAAGTGTAAAAGTGAAAATTTAGAAATTTGGATCTGTTGGGGCCGGTGGGGATAATCGGCCCCCCGCACTATGTTAGTTGTATTTCTACTGAAAATGCGCTTAATATGAGGGGTCATATCAGAAAATCGGACGCTCCGTTCAAAAGTTATACCGAAAACAAGATTTTCTTCTTCTTTCCAAAATGAAATTTTAATTCTGTTTGTCAGTTTGTCAGTTTGTCCAAAACATGTTTTTTCAGTCCTGAAAATTTGATATGATGTTCATCAGATCGATGTAAGAAACTTTAGTTCTACCACTTTTGAAAAAACCCGCTAGTTTAGCGGAAAAACAGCTATAAATAGCTAAAATACGGAAGGCTGTAACTTCTAAACTACTGAAGCTACAGACTTGTGCTGTATCTCGTTTGAAAGGTATTTTGAAATGCTATAAGCGCCCCGTATATGTAATTTGTGTAAATGTAATAGTTCAAAAGATATGCACAAAACAATTTTTTTTTAAACTTTTTTTTTAGTTTTTTTTTTTTTTTTTTTCAAAAACGGCTCTAACGATTTTCTTTAAAACTTTAGACTGTATAGCCCTTGAGATTCCTTAAATTTGGGTATATAACACATTACTGTTAAAAGTCACGTTTAAAAGTTATTCAGAAACGAAAATGGCCACTTTTGCTAGCCCAAAACAACTAACTTTGCCTAAGCATTGAATTTTGTAAGTGCGGATCCAAACTGTATTTTAATACAATTCTATAAATAAATAAATACAAAAATAAAAAAATAAATAATTTAATAATTTAATAATTTAATAATTTAATAATTTAATAATTTAATAATTTAATAATTTAATAATTTAATAATTTAATAATTTAATAATTTAATAATTTAATAATTTAATAATTTAATAATTTAATAATTTAATAATTTAATAATTTAATAATTTAATAATTTAATAATTTAATAATTTAATAATTTAATAATTTAATAATTTAATAATTTAATAATTTAATAATTTAATAATTTAATAATTTAATAATTTAATAATTTAATAATTTAATAATTTAATAATTTAATAATTTAATAATTTAATAATTTAATAATTTAATAATTTAATAATTTAATAATTTAATAATTTAATAATTTAATAAATTGAAAATAAAAGATATCGTTCATCATGGTCACGGATTTAATAAAGGACAATTTACATCCATTTTACGAAAAGACGGAAATTTTTACAAAGCCGATGATGCAACAGTATATAAATCTTCATGGCCCCGTAATAGCAAAGATCTTTACATACTGTTTTACGAGGAGAAATAATGTTTTTATTTGATGATATATAATAACAAGGAAGTAGACAAATTAATAAAAGGAATTGCACACAATTTTTAAAATTTTTGGTTGGCAAAAATCCCCGTACTGAACCATCCTCGAGGGTGCCGACTGGTAATGACGCTACAGTGCCTAATCTTAGGTGGCGTTCAGCTAAGATTAGGGGTCAGAACTGTGTGCTCTGGTTTTTTCAATAGCCAAGCCATATGGGGACGACTCCTACTGTGGTCAAAACAAAAACTTCTGATATCAAACAAAAACACCTCTTAACGAGGTATAAAAATAGTGACGATCGCACCTTCAACGTACAAAAGTTCTGATATCAAATTTTGTGACGAAAAATGATTTTAGATGCGACTAAATAAGTACGCTACCTAAAATTTATTCATTCGGCACGCTACAACAGAAAACTTTCGTGTAGATATTAAATATTTGTTAAAGCGGGCCGAAAGAGTAAATTTTAGGTAGCGTACTTATTTAGTCGCATCTAAAATCATTTTTCGTCACAAAATTTGATATCAGAACTTTTGTACGTTGAAGGTGCGATCGTCACTATTTTTATACCTCGTTAAGAGGTGTTTTTGTTTGATACTATATAGCTTAAAAAACAAAAAACGTTTATATGGAAAAAAATGAAGTAAATATGACGATACTATCGAGTTTTTGCTTTGAAAACATCGAAACTATCGAATGGCGCGACCATCAAAAGTATCCCAGCTCTAGCAAGGCTCCTTTCATAACAGGTTCAATGCAGTGTAAACAAAACCAATTGTGTGATGTTTGGTAATTTAAAGCAATATTAAACTTTAAAGTAGTATATACCAGTAGTAGTATATACTATACAAAAAAAAATTGATGAAATACGCACTTCATGAAACTATGATTTTCGGTTAAGGTACATCTCCCTGAGTAAGAAATGGGCACTTCTAATTTTTTGTATGGTAATTTCGGTTTTTAGGCGTGTATTTTTTAAACAGGCCATTTATGTCAGCTTTTTTGCATTTTTTCCAACTTTTTCAGCTTTGACAAAGTGTAGCTTCTAAACTAATGAATGAAACTCAATGCTGTGTATAATAAAGTTAAAGGCGATTCTTTTACCTGTAAAATGAGTTTTTGATGACCGAAATCGGTTTACCACAACTCGAGTTAGAAATTAAAAAATCATAGTTTCATGAAGTGCGTACTTCATCAATTTGTATACCCGTTACTTGTAGAGTAAAAGAATATATTAGATTCGTGCAAAAGTATGTAACAGGTAGAAGGAAGCGTTTCAGACCATATAAAGTATATATATTCTTGATCAGGACCACTAGCCGAGTCGATCTAGCCATGTTCGTCTGTCCGTCCGTCCGTCTGTATGAACGCTGAGATCTCGGAAACTATAAAAGCTAGAAGATTGAGATTTGGCATGCAGATTCTAGGGGTTAATACGCAGGCAAGTCGATGTGCCACGCCTCCTCTAACGCCCACAAACCGCGAAAAAATGTGGCAACCACAGTTTTGAAGCTAGATTAACGGAAAAAGGAATGTGTATTCGTTTCTTCAATACATATTGATAGACCCTGAAACACTCCAAAGATAGACTTATTGCAGAACATCTTAGAAAAACTTGTCAAAATGCCTCGGGAACGCATAAAAAGAAAGTTGATAAATTACAAAATTGATTCAATTTTATTAGCATATTCCGAAGGTAAGAATCGCTATTTCTTTGCAATTCATTTAGTTAAAGCATAAACCTATATCCCCATAGACAACACCCCAGAAAAAAGAAGATGGCTGGATGAACTATACGAGGACTTGCTGATCATAATGTGTACCCGTAGGGGCGACCAAACATATGTTCCAAAGTCTTTAGATTGGCGCAATAATGTTCTGGGAAGTTTTGACGAAGGGCGATTTCAACAAATGCCTCGAATGACCAAAAACCAATTTAAATACGTCTTGGAACTAATAAGGAATGACGACGTTTTTAGTCTAAAAACCGTCAATTTTTGGATTACAAATGCCTGTAGAAATACAACTATCAATTATATTATTCCGTTTGGGATCATATGGTGATGGTGGATCATATTTCTATATTGGCCCAATTCGACAGAGCGTTTAAGTTTGATTTCGCAAACATTTCACGAATTGCCTAACTGCATTGGTTATATAGACGGCAGTGAAATCCCTCTTGATGAAAAACCCGAAATCGACCATAAGATTTTTTTTCGCGCAAACATGTTTACTCTATAAAAGTACAGATAGTTTGCGATTATAATCTCCTTATAAGAAATATTGTGGTAGGAAGCTCCGGAAGTTATCATGATGCTAGAATCTTTAATAATTGTAAATTAAGTCGTAATCGGGAGCAATATTTATCTGGACATCAATGGATTGCTGGAGACTCTGCTTACCCCTTATAAAATATTTTGTTGACGCCATACAGAAGAAATGCTATTAGTATGGATCCACTTCGTCAGCAATTTAACAAGCGTTTTAGCTAATATAGGGTCAGAGTTGAAAACTGCTTTGGGATATTGAAAGAAAAGTGTGCAAGCTTAAAAAACATGCGACTAAAAATTAAGGACAGAACAAGCTCAAAATTATTTTCAAAATGGGTATTTGTTTGTTGCATTCTACACAATCTACTAATTACTTGTCGGAATGATGAACAGCATAATGAAGAATCTGGATTAGAAAACCATCATCAAGAATTGCAGACTTCATTTTCGGGACTTCCGGCATATACAACCAGTGAAGAAAAAAGACAAGCTATTTATTATTTAATGTTTAGTCAATAAAAAAACATTTATTAAATGTATTCTTTTTTTTTGTATTTAAGATCCAATTTATATTTATGCAGTTTTTCCTTTTGTTCCATTTTCCATCATTTTTAGTCTAAAATCAGTATCCAGCTTCATTTTTTCGAGTTCTAGTTGTTGTTCCTTTATTTTTAGTACCCTTTCTCCAGACTCTTTCATCCATTTCAATATCTCCTTTTCGATTTCCATAAGTTCGGTCCTTCCTTGTCGTCTAAGTTCCTCGATTTTTTTTAACTGCTTAATGGCAGTGGTCTGCATATTTTTTGCCCTTTTGGAGGTTGTTGGCCCTTCTTGTAGGCGCTCGTACGAGACTGTCATTCCCTTCAAAGTATTTTCCTCTGGAATTATCTGAAATTCATCTACGGTATCTTCCTCTAGATAATCTGCGTTCATTGAATCGTATATGGGTATTTGTGATTCGCCCTCCCTATGAAAAATGTCTGCAAGTAGATCGTCATGCGGATACATCTTTAAAATTTTATCTAAATTATTTAAAATAATTAGCGAAAGTTTTAGTTTTTTAAAGGAATAACTACCTCGAACGCTAATTTCTCCATCATGTTCTAAAGTGCCAGCTCCAGTAGAAATAAGCCAGACTTTGGCCTTATTAAAGCCCGCTCTTACGTGACGCACTTTTGACCTAAGAGAGCTCCATTTGGCTTATATCTTTAGAACATCCAACATTTTGTGTAGTATATTTGAGCAGTTCGTTTCTGCAGACCACATGCAAAAATATGCAAAAGGTAAATGAAAATAAATTATAACATTTCAAAATCTTACTTTAAAAGATCTATTGTCTTGAATGTAGAGAAGAACGCTAAAGATTTCCTCATCTGACCACATTTTAGATTCCTTCCGGGAAGTCACTGAAAATGCTAAATTAGCATTACCAATTTTCTTTGTTATATGTACTTACTTTTTTCAGACAATTAGATTGAAGTGTCAAACCAAAATTAGACTTACCAAATTAACTAAAAAATAATAAACCCTTTATTAGGAATTTCAAATTTACCGAGGTAGAAGTTTTCAAAAAATACTGAAAAATACCGTGTTGTCCAGCAACATTTATAATGTTAAGCAACATAAAGTTAGCCACGTTTGTTACAAAAAATATACATATATATATATATGTATTACATATTTCTACCTATGGCAGGTCTATCATTTTTCGTTTCATGTATTTTGTTGTTGTAAAGTTGAAATTTCCCTTGCCACATTTGCCATTTGCCATACTTGCCAGGACTGCTGAATACCCTAAATATACTCACCAAAAAATAATGTTTTCGGCCCCAAAATAGCTTAAATTTTGGTCCACCCATAACAACTTGCTTGCAATGGCTTTTTCACTTACAACAAACTAAATATTAATAATAAATTTCCAAAATTCAACAAGCTTAAAAATTTTTAAATTTTTTCCCGCCATTGGTTTAAATATGTTTTCGTAGTCAACGTTCCAATTTCACAGTCAGGAGGAAGAATTCAGAGTTGCACCGAAAAATCATCGGCTAACTATCGCATAAAAGAGCCCGTCAAAGTCCGTCAAATTTTAACGGGGAACTAACTGGGAAATTTTCGGAACGGCAAAACCTTATGGACCATCCGTTCCATCCGTTAAAATTAGCGTCGATTGTGGAAGGGTAGAAATTGAAACTTTTTAATTTTTTTTAATTTTTCGGCTTCTGGGGCCAAACTGAACAATTTTAAATGTTTAGAATGAAATTATATATCGATCTAGGTAATTTTCGAGTCTATACCGTGTTCCATGTACCTTACCAAAAAACAAAGGTCTCCTTAAGTACGTATTTTATTGATTTTTTTTTTAAACTGGCTCCGACGCTATGATGAGGACATAAAAAAGCCTATAGCGAAATCGACAATTTTTGTCCCAAGCCGGTCGATGTAAATACAGATGCTATGAGTTATTTGGAGGAGAAAAAATTCGTATACCCATACTTCTAAAATGGCGAAAGTGGTCCATTCCGTGCCAGCATGGACCTACCCGTTGAGAGGCCCTTTTATGCTCTTAAATTAATTCTAACGGACCTTAGATGCAAACTATCGCCAGAATCAAAAAAATCACTTTTATTTGTGAAGTTAAATACAACAATTTAAATAAACTTCAGTTTAGATCTTACACCATTGGCATTATTAGGCATTGTAAAATAAAAGTCATAAAAATTACGATCCCTGTTTATATCAGCCAATCTACTTTTTGCGGTCTTATGTTACAATTTCTTGTGACAACTACCGCAAAAAAAAAGATGACCCTGTTTTTATCCCCCATTTTGTGAAGCTGACACTTATCCACTGACCAAATGTACTTACTTACGTACATCACTATGGACGGCAGTCCATGTAGTGACGAAGCGCACAAGGAGAGTGTGCGAAGGCGACTACTATATATAGCCGCAAAATTGAAAATCTGCTGTGATAGTCCAATCGTAATGAGTAATACACCAAATTGAAGGTATTGGTAAAACTTAAAGGATTGCATACCAAGACCTCAAGAAAATCAAAAGTTATACAGAAAACAAATTTGCGGGGGCCTAGTCAAAATGAAAATTTAATTCTGTTTGTCAGTTTGTCTGTGTGTCCCAAAACATGGTTTTAAAGTCCTGAAAATTTGATATGATGTTTAACAGCTCGATATAAGAAACTTTAGTTCTACCACTTTTGGAAAAAACCCGCTAGTTTAGCGGGAAAATAGCTATAAATAGCTAAAATACCGAAGGCCATAACTTCTAAACTACTGAAGCTACAGACTTGTGCTTGTGTATCTCGTTTGAAAGGTATTTTGATATGATATAAGCGCCCCCTTTTTGTAATTTGTGTAATTGTAATAGTTAAAAAATATGCAAAAAACTAATTTTTTTAACCTATTTTTTAGTTTTTTTTTTCTCAAAAACGGCTCTAGACTGTAAAGCCCTTGAGATTCCTTAAATTTTGGTATATAACACATTACTGTAAAAAGTCACGTTTAAAAGTTATTCAGAAACGAAAATGGCCACTTTTGCCAGTCCAAAACATCTAACGCTGCCCAAGTATTTAATTTTGTAAGTGCGTATCCAAATTGTAGGGTCAAGGAACCGTTAAAATTGATTTAAACCAGTCCATTGAGGAAACTTTTGTTTAACGACTTTTGAAAAAACCAGGGATCGTAAATAAGAGTTAACCTATTCGAAAAAATTGACGTATAACTCTTATTTTCCAATTTTTATTATAAAAGTTGACAAATAACTCTTACGCTTCAATTTTTATTATAAAAATCAACAAATAAGAGTTATTTGTCAATTTTAATAATACAAATTTTAATTAAAGATTGAATTGAAATAACTCTTGAACGGTGTGGTGCATTGGTTAAAAATTTATATACATATATGTAAATTTTTTTGAATAGGTTAACTCTTATTTACGATCCCTGGAAAAAACAAGCTAGTTTGGCGGGAAAACCGCTAGAAAAGGCCAAATTTCGTAAGTCCGTAACTTGCGAAATATTAATGCTACAGACTTGTGATTCACCTCATTTTCATATAAAATAAACGCCTCCTTAACAAAATGTATGTAAATGCATAGGTTTAAAAACCATAAGCAAAACATTTAAAAAAAATTTTTCTTTTTTAGCTTTTTTATTTTTCTCAAAAACGGTTCTTACGATTTTCTTTAAAACATTAATCCGTAGAGACCTTGAAATTCCTTAAATTTTGGCATGTAACACGTTATTGTAAAAAGTCATGTTCGAAAATTATTCAAAAACAAAAATAGCCACTTTTGTTTGCTTAGAACAACTAATCCTGCTCGAGCATTTAATTTGGTTTGTGCGTATCCAAACTGTATTTTGGACCCTTCCATATAGAAAACTTTTTTACTACATTTGACAAAACCCGCTATTTTAGCGGGAAGAAAAATTCAGTATTAGATCCTAGTGCAGCAAAAATATAAAGAAGACAGTAGTAGATATATTTGATATGACTCATGTTTAAAACTAAAACTCCTGATATCAAACAAAAACACCTCTTAACGAGGTAAAAAACTAGTGACGATCGCACCTTCAACATACAAAAGTTCTGATATCAACATTTGTGACGAAAGATGACTACAAACATGATAAATACACTTTTTAAAATTTATTTTTTCGGCACTCTGCAATGCCTATAAAGGGAAGAAGGCTAGACTAGTTTTTAAGAACACACGAACATTTTCTATAGCAAAATCTGTATTTTATATAGACGCCACTAAAAAAATGGTTAATATATTAAAAACTGTCCTTATCGCAGACAAAGCCGCGACGGGAAAGCTAGTGTTATATATATTAATATATTATGTTCAATTACATTTAGGTTTGTAACACCATCTCACCAAAAGCAAGCTAGCGGTGTTTTACCAGCATGCCACCAATGCCCCATGCCAAATCAATATCGAGGATCAATAAAAGTCACCTCAAACTTCATAAGCCACCTTAGGGAAAAACAACTTCAGTCTAAGAAGACAACAAAATGTGGGCTACGGCAGTCTGACTTTGACGAAAAAGTATTAAAGTTATTTGTCGATACCTTTTCTTCTTTGTCAATTGTAGACAATCCATCTTTCGTTGCCCTTTTTGAAAGCAGTTTAGTACCTGTGCCGGAACGAAAAAAGTTGACTAAGCTTTTAGATGACAAGTTTGACATCCACAAGTCACATTTGGTTGAAAAATTAAATTTTGTGAAATACGTGTGCACCACGGCAGACATTTGGTCGACAAAGAAGAGATCATTTTTTGGATACACAAGCCATTGGATTGATAACAATTTTAAACGTCACTCCGTTGCACTGCACAGTGGTCGCTGCCATAGGCCAAAAATAAAAAAATTGATTTTGAGATATTTGAGCCAAACCCGGTTCTACGATTAGCTAAATGTCCAAGCTTTACAACACAATAGTTTTTTTTTTTAATTTCTAACGGAACTTTTCAAAACTGGAAAGAAAAGTGCGAGAACGTGCTTACTTACTTGCTATTTATCAATAGAGCACTGCAATGCAGTGAATTTAAAAAAATCTAATAAATTATATGGTACGGTTTAACTTCATTCGAATATAATGGATATTGTTCATAACAGTATGTACTTTGTTTATACAGATACATGAACTAATAACTTGTGCTGTCTTTCGTGTAAATAAGTGGTAAAACGTGGGTCCTATTTAGTTCGTAAATGTTGTGCGTTACAATGTTTAAGGTAAAGTTTTAAGTGCTTTTCCCCGGTTTTCCTCCAATGATGTTTATATCCTGTTATTTATTAATGTTTTAAGATTATAAAAATGTTTTGTCCAGCTGCCGAAAGGTGCCGATGCACTTGTGGCATTAAAAAATGCAACCTAACCTCATTTATTTTAGCAGCCCTTTCTAGGAGGAAGCACTTTATTGTTCTGTGTCTCTGTGTGCTTAGTTGTTGTTATATTTTGTTCTTGATGTGTGTTTTATGTTTTATGTTATGTTTATGTTTTTTAAGCAAGAATTAAGGACTTTAAAAAATTTCGACTCCAACATACACGCAAAATTTCAAGGATCGCCTCAAATACAGACTTGTTTAACAGACTGCTTTTAAGTTCCGATCCATTTATTAAGGTACAAAGACAAGTAAATTATAAGGAAAAGTCAACTCTACTAAAGTCAACTCTTTCGTTACTTGATGAAACCATTTAAATATTATATAATTTTTTATTATTGTTCGTTTTGGTTGTTATAACATTTTTGGTAAGGTGGGCGTGGGAGGTGGAGTGAGTAGTCACTCCCATACTTTAATATTACAGTTCCAAGTTTGTAAATAACTTACATTAAAAAGTTCAGCCTATTATGATTACAAGGAATGAATTTATGACTGCTGTCTCATGTGAACGCAAATCGTTCCTATGGAAGCTATAGGATATAGTGGTACGATCTGGCCAATTTTTGTAACATATACTTATAATATTTTTTTAGATTTTTGGTAAAAGTTTCATAACGATAGCACTTCTAGAAGTATTTACGACCACTGTGCACTGGCGTGTACTCGAATGGCTGGAAGGCACACATTTCACAGAGTCGCTGAGTTCGTACAACGCATAAGTGATGACTTTCTTCTAAGCAAGGAACAAATCGTATGCACTATTACTGATATTGGAAGCAATTTCGTTAAAGCGTTCAAGGAATTTGGAATCACTCTTGATGATGAAGGCCAATCAGAAGGTGTAGCAGATTCTGACGATGACGTTCCTAAATCACAGGAGATCGCATTGTTTCGGCTGCCAAAACATTATAGGTGTTGTTGCCACACACTTAACCGGTTAGCCACAACGGATTACATGAACATTATTAAATCTGACAGCAGAGTGTTCGGGGAGCATGCGAGTGTATTGAAAAGGTGCTCAGCAATATGGAACAAGTGTAACCGCCCAAAAACTGCAGAGAGCATCAAAAGCCTGCTGGGATGCTCACTTTAAACGCCAGTTGCAACTCGGTAGAACACTCTTTACGACGCCTTTAAGCTTGTGTTAAAATTCAGACCAGTTTGACGATCTTTTTAAGCTTTTAGATGTGACGAAGTTTACTTCTAGTGAACTGGAATATTTGCAAGAGTATTGCAAAATAATGGAGCCCTTGGCTACAGGACTGGATTACCTTCAACAATATTGACATTAAAAGTCAAATGGGAAAAAATAAATCTTAATAATGAGTTCAATTTCTTAAATGAAAGAATCTTAGAGTTGAATCTCACTTGGGGGGAGATTCAGTGATATTTTTACAGTATCACCGAAAGTCCATGATGCTTTTGACGCCGCTATTACATGCCCAGCAATCAAATTTAGGTTTCTTCCGGCAATGAAAAGTACTGCACAAGAATGGAGAGACCTTAAATTCCAGAATATGTTCATAAAACATGCGTCTGCATTTTTCAATGATACTCCCACTACATCTGTAAGAAGCAAAAGCTTAAGTACCTTTGATTTTGGAGAAACAACTGAGGGTAAATAAATTTTCAAATATTGAATATACACAATTGTAAAATACATTTTTTCTTTTATAGATCTATAATTGCACGAAAGTTCTGTCGTCATAGAGTTCGGGCGCTATTTGAACGACATGGATGAACACTTGGAATGCCTAAATCGATATCCTATTATCATTGTCTGCCCCTGTAGAGCGTCTTTTCAGTTAAGCCGGGATGGTCAATGGAAACAAAATTTGTCGGATGGCCATTTCGAAAAGCTCGTTGTTTTAAAAGCAAACAATGTCAATAAATGTCAATGTAATAAATAAATAATAACAAATAATTTTTAACCCAAGGACCTATGTAAGTCACATAACAGTTTAGCTACCTAAGTTCATTCAATTGATAGAAATCAAACAAAAACACCTCTTAACGAAGTAAAAAACTAGTGACGATCGCACCTTAAACATACAAAAGTTCTGATATCAACATTTGTGACGAAAGATGATTAAACGCAAGATTAAATACACTTTTTAAAATCTATTTCTATTCTATTTCGGCACTCTGCATTGCCTATAAAGGCTAGACTAGGTTTTGAGAACGCACGAACATTTTTTATTGCAGAGTGCCGAGTGTTGTAGCATTTAAAAATACCTTTCAAACGAGATACAGCACAAGTCTGTAGCTTCAGTAGTATAGAAAATACGGCCTTCCGTATTTTAGCTATTTTTAGCTGTTTTCCCGCTAAACTAGCGGGTTTTTCCAAAAGTGGTAGAACTAAAGTTTCTTATATCGATATGTTGAACATTATACCAAATTTTCAGGACTTTAAAACCATGTTTTGGGACACACAGACAAACTGACAAACAGAATTAAATTTTCATTTTGACTAGGTCCCCGCAAACTTCTGAACGGAGCGTCGGATTTTCTGATATGACCCCTCATATTAAGCGCATTAAGCGCAGTAGGAATACATCTAACGTAGTGCGAGGGGCCAATTATCCCCACCGGCCCCAACAGATCTAAATTTTTAAATTTTCACTTTTACACTTTCACCGCTCTCTCTCCCAAACCAATTGATTTTCTTGAGGTCTTGGTACGCAATCCTTTAAGTTTTAGCAATACCTTTAATTTGGTGTATTACTCATTACGATCGGACTATTACAGCAGATTTTCAATTTTGCGGCTATATATAGTGCGCTATATATGGTGCGCTTCGTCACTACATGGACTGCCGTCCATAGTGATAATCAGTTTTAATTCAGAACTCAACGAATGTAGATGTGTTTTCATTAGAGGCATATAAATGCAATTTTCCGAACTCTTACTCGCAGAGGAATCGCTCTTCCGTGATAAAAACGAATATGAAGAAGACTACAATCAAGACGACGAAAAGATGACCAGAAGCGAAGGCAAGAGGCGCAGAGCTGAGAACGACGGTCGACTGAGGAAAAACTATTTTATGTTTTCTTTTAAAGTTGATCACATATACTTAACAAAATAAAATAGAACATTTTTAATTTTCACTGGATTCCTGGCACATCATGCGTATCCTGCCGGCTTTGGTTGACAGATTCTTAGGATCTGATAGATCCAATGTTTCCACAATATAGAAATTCAATGTAAAACCGCCGTAGTACGACGGTCAATACCTCCAAAAAACGTTAAAAACAAATTTTCCTCCATGGACCGCGACTTCTTCAGCACTGTCACCAAGATGTTTTATATGTTAAGAATGAATTTGTTAAGTATGAACTCGTAACTAATGCAAAAAAATGAAAAAAATCAAATCGAGAAATCTTCAGACCTCTTTGGATGAAGAAATGGTTTGCGGTTGCACTACTTTGTCAAAAAAAAAAATAAAGTTAAAAAATATTTAATGAAATTTTTAATGAAAATGTTGCATTATCATTATTAATGGTAATGAACAAATATCATTGGCATTAGTTTTTCTCAAAAGTAATGAAATATTTTTCACTACATTACTTTTCACAAAAGTAATGAATTGAATTTTCATTAGCTAGCTAACCATACGAGTAAGCGATAGGCCAATAGTTAGCTAACGCCTTTAGCTGGGACATTTTTCCACCGCAGTACTCAGATGAGCTAAGAACATCGTAAGGAAATACCAAAAAATACCAGATTTAACGGATAAATATCGATGAACGACTTTATAGCCTACTACTCAGTTCGGCTAATAGGGTCTTTCCACAGAGATTCTTCCACCATCCGTTTTGCCGTTCCGAAAATTTTCCAGTTAGTTCCCCGTTAAAATTTGACGGACTTTGACGGTCTCTTTTATGCGATAATTTGCCGATAATTTTTCGGTGCAACTCTAAATTCTTCCTCCTGACTGTGATATTTGAACAAACTGTGAACATTTGGAATGTTGACTATTAGCCTCTTCCCATAGAGTCCATCCGTGTGAAACGGTTGGGATTTTTGACAAATGTGAAACTCGTGTTCCCACAGAGCTTCCATCCAACATCCACCTTCCACCATCCGATAACAGCTGACTTGAAGAGCAGTGGCGCATGTCAAAGTAGTTAAAGGGGGTCTCAACTGGGGAAAACAGTTGTATAATGTTGTTCTCCTAATCTCATTGTAGAATAAAACAAAATAAATTGCATACGATAATAGTTTAAAACATATATCCAATGTTAGAGCAACAAACCTGCATACAAATTGCTGACGGGGGAGAGCCTAACCCCCGTACCCCCACACTCCGTTCTTACTACGCCACTGTCTAGCCAATATTAATAGTGCAAAATGTAAACAAACCCAATTGTGTGCATTTTTGGGCATTTAAAGCTATATTAAACTTTATAGGAGTATATACAACTCTTATAACTAAAATTGGTGATTATTTAAGTATTGCACAATATGTTTTGAATCTTATCAGCAATAAATAATGTTTTCGGTCACAGTATAGCTTAAATTTTGGCCCACCCATAACAATTTGCTTCCAATGGCCTTTTTGCTTACAACAAACTAAATACTAATAATGAATTTCCAAAAATCAACAAGCTTAAAGATTTTTAAATTTTTTCCCGCCATTGGTTTGAATATGTTTTCGTAGTCAACGTTCCAATATTCACAGTCAGGAGGAAGAATTCAGGGTTGCACCGAAAAATCATCGGTTAACTATCGCATAAAAGAGCCCGTCAAAGTCCGTCAAATTTTAACGGGGAACTAACTGGAAAATTTTCGGAACGGCAAAACCTTATGGACCATCCGTTCAACGGATGGTGGATGGTGGATGGATCTCTGTGGGAAGACCCTATATGAAAACATATTTAAACCAATGGCGGGGAAAAATTTAAAAATGATTAAGCTTGTTGATTTTTGAAAATTATTATTAATATTTAGTTTGTTGTAAGTAAAAAGGCCATTGCAAACAAATTGTTATTGGTGGGCCAAAATTTAAGCTATTTTAGGACCGAAAACATTTTTTTTTGGTGAGAAGATGACCAAACAGCACACAATTGGTTTTGTTTACATTTTTGCACTATTAATATTGACTAGACAGTGGCGTAGTAAGAACGGAGTGTGGTGGTACGGGAGGTTAGGCTCTCCCCCGTCAGCAATTTGTATGCAGTTTTGTTGTAGGATGTGATCTTACATTGGATATATGTTTTAAACTATTATCGTATGCTATTTATTTTGTTTTATTCTACAATAAGATTAGGAGAACAACATTATACAACTGTTTTCCCGAGTTGAGACCCCCCCTTTAATTATTTTGAAATGAGCAACTGCTCTTCAAGTCAGCTGTTATCGGATGGTGGACGGTGGATGGAAGCTCTGTGGGAACACGAATTTCACATTTGTCAAAAATCCCAACCGTTTCACACGGATGGACTCTATGGGAAGAGGCTATTAAACATTTTTAAATTTTTTCGCGCCATTGGTTTGAATATGATTTCATAGTCAACGTTCCAATTTTCACAGTCAGGAGGAAGAATTCAGAGTTGCACCGAAAAATCATCGGCTAACTATCGCATAAAAGAGCCCGTCAAAGTCCGTCAAATTTTAACGGGGAACTAACTGGGAAATTTTCGGAACGGCAAAACCTTATGGACCATCCGTTCCATTCGTTAAAATTAGCGTCGATTGTGGAAGGGTAGAAATTGAAACTTTTTAATTTTTTTTAATTTTTCGGCTTCTGGGGCCAAACTGAACAATTTTAAATGTTTAGAATGAAATTATATATCGATCTAGGTAATTTTCGAGTCTATACCGTGTTCGTAGGTACATTTTGGGGCATTCTATTACCTGTAAAATGAGTATTTGATGACCGAATTCGGTTTATCGGAACTCGATTTAAAAAATTAAATAGGGCCAAACACGTTTTTACACTTTAAAAAAAACTGTACCATACCTGTGCCACCATTTTAAGTGCCATTTTCTTATTCAGGGACATGTACCTTACCGAAAAACAAAGGTCTCCTTCAGTACGTATTTCATCGATTTTTTTTTAAACTGGCTCCGACGCTATGATGAGGACATAAAAAAGCCTATAGCGAAATCGACAATTTTTGTCCCAAGCCGGTCGATGTAAATACAGATGCTATGAGTTATTTGGAGGAGAAAAAATTCGTATACCCATACTTCTAAAATGGCGAAAGTGGTCCATTCCGTGCCAGCATGGACCTACCCAGTGAGAGGTCCTTTTATGCTCTTAAATTAATTCTAACGGACCTTAGATGTAAACTATCGCCAGAATAAAAAAAAACACTTTTATTTGTGAAATTAAATAAAAAAACTTAAATAAAATTCAGCTTAAATCTTACATCATTGGCGGACATTAGGTGCAAACTAGGCGTTGTATTAATTCTAACGCACCTTAGATGCAAACTATCGCCAGAATCAATAAAATCAGTTTTATTTGTGAAGCTAAATACAAAAATTTAAATAAACATCATTGGCGGTCCTCAGGTGCAAACTGTCGCCAGAATCAATAAAACTACTTTTATTTGTGAAGTTAAATAAAAAAAATGTAGATAAACTTCAGCTTAAATCTTACACCATTGGCATTATTAGGCATTGTAAAATAAAAGTCATAAAAGTTACGATCCCTGTTTATATCAGCCAATCTAAGATGGCCCTGTTTTTATCCCCAATTTTGTGAAGCTGACACTTATCCACTGACCAAATGTACTTACTTACGTACATCACTATGGACGGCAGTCCATGTAGTGACGAAGCGCACAAGGAGAGTGTGCGAAGGCGACTACTATATATAGCCGCAAAATTGAAAATCTGCTGTGATAGTCCGATCGTAATGAGTAATACACCAAATTGAAGGTATTGGTAAAACTTAAAGGATTGCATACCAAGACCTCAAGAAAATCAAAAGTTATACAGAAAACAAATTTGCGGGGGCCTAGTCAAAATGAAAATTTAATTCTGTTTGTCAGTTTGTCTGTGTGTCCCAAAACATGGTTTTAAAGTACTGAAAATTTGAAACTTTAGTTCTACCACTTTTGGAAAAACCCGCTAGTTTAGCGGGAAAATAGCTATAAATAGCTAAAATACCGAAGGCCATAACTTCTAAGCTACTGAAGCTACAGACTTGTGCTTGTGTATCTCGTTTGAAAGGTATTTTGATATGCTATAAGCGCCCCCTATATGTAATTTGTGTAATTGTAATAGTTAAAAAATACGCAAAAAACTAATTTTTTTAACCTATTTTTTAGTTTTTTTTTATTTTTCTCAAAAACGGCTTTAGACTGAGATTCCTTAAATTTTGGTATATAACACATTACTGTAAAAAATCACGTTTAAAAGTTATTCAGACACGAAAATGGCCACTTTTGCCAGCCCAAAACAACTAACGTTCCCAAGTATTTAATTTTGTAAGTGCGTATCCAAATTGTAGGGTCAAGGAATCGTTAAAATTGATTTAAACCAGTCCGTTGAGGAAACTTTTGTTTCACGACTTTTGAAAAAACCAGGGATCGTAAATAGGAGTTAACCTATTCGAAAAAATTGACGTATAACTCTTATTTTCCAATTTTTATTATACAAGTTAACAAATAACTCTTATTTGTTGATTTTTATAATACAAATTGAAGCGTAAGAGTTATATGTCAACTTGTATAATAAAAATTGGAAAATAAGAGTTATATGTCAATTTTTTTGAATAGGTTAACTCTTATTTACGATCCCTGGTTTTTGGGTAATGAGTTACGAGTGTGAAAAATGTAACTGTGGAAAACTGTAATTTATCAAATGGTAATACTATACATTGCGGGATCACCCCCGAAATTCGCGAAAAAATTATCCTCGATGGACCGCGATTTCTTAAGAATTTACGTGCAAAAAGAACTTGGCGGTCGGCCATGGTTCTCTTGTAATTGAATTTCAAAGTTCCCGGTTTTGCTATAAAAAACAAGGGTGCTTTTCTCATACTTGCTATAAAAATCGAGTTGTCTTTCAAGTTTCCGTAATATTCAAATTTGTATCAAAAATTTGTGTTTATTGATTCATATTGTTCAACATGACGTGCCAGTCAGTGCTGCCATCACTCAGCTTAAAAAACAGGACAGATCAGCAAAAAAAAACAGGAAAAAAAGGACAAAAAAAATTAAAAAAAGGACAAAAAAACGGACAAAAATTAATTTTTACAAAATATAATGTTTTAATATGTTAAAGTGTTGAAATTATTATAAATTAGTTATTAATAGTACAGAAACTAAATTAGTTTAATGGCAGAATCAATAATTTCGTCATCCTCGGTTGTCTGATCGGAGTATGCGGCTTTGGTACCAATCATTTTAAGGTACTTATCAGGTAAATTGTAATTGTGGCAGCATGATCCGTGTCGTCGTAAGCCAAATCTTTTAAAATAAAATAATTAAATTACTGTGGTCAAGGATAATTACAAATGTACCTTATTGACAGAATTGCGTTTAGGGTTTCTGTTTGCATCGAATTTCGCAACTTTGTCTTTACCAAAGTAACCTGGCTAAAAACTCGCTCCACCTCAGCATTAGACCACGGCAGTGTCAGTGACAAAGTTTGCCAGCTCAAAAAATTGGTTGTTTCCTGCAGCATCCTTGAAATTCATTACCTCCGTCCAGAATATAACGGTATTCTGCATATGATCCCACTTAATGAGGTTGATACTATTATACTGTGATATAATCTTATCAATTTGACTGGATTCAACTTGGAATACTTCTAGGATATTGGAAATGCATGGCTTGTGGGCTTTTAATACGTTTTCCACAGAGAACAAATCTATATTTTGTAACGTTTCAAAATTTTCCGGCAGTCTAATATGAAAAAAAAAAAAATGAATGAAAACTATTAATGTAAAATACAACTTTACCTTTGAATTAGTTGCTGTATGAGGCCAATTACAAAATCGATGCATTTGGTACGAATACGACACTTAGAGTCCTTAAGTTCTTGTACTTTCGATTCAAACTCGTAGCCTAAATATAGGTTCCGGTTTATAAAGCGGACGAAATCATCTTTAAAAATATTCACATCGACATCTGGAGCTATAACTTTTTGCTTTAAGGTATTAATCCCAAAAATTAGATCCCTCAAAAGTTTTGTCGGGTTAGAGTCACGGCTTTGAAAACCTTTGTTTATCCTCTGCATGTCTTCCAAAATAGGCCTAAGGAACACCAGATATGCTAAATTTTCGTCGTCGTTGTATAAGTCTCGTAAAATTTCGGCCTTATGACATTTTTCATTAACAGCAGCGAGGATAAAATGATTTTTTAGCTCATCCCATTGTTGTAAAATTCGCTTAACTGCGCACTCAATCGATAGCCACCTAGTGTCGCAGACTCTTGGGATTTTTAGTGGAGCCTTTATAAATAATAAAACGATCTTATAAATTTTAAGTTAAAAAAATATTCAATTGACTACTGGGACAAACACACACTCCATATGTAAAGTTATTAGTAAATAATTAGTACTAAAACGAGGACCTATTAGTTATCTGAAAAATATACACATTGAAATGTTAAAACATATATAAAATTTACTACCCAAATCATTTAAGAGTTTTACCTCATCGTTATTAAGACTTGCGTATAGATTCTTATAAGCAATTTGTCTACTTGAGCTCTTGCAAAACCAAGCGTATGTCTCACTCACGAGAAACTCAAGGGTTTGAGGCAATGTCTGCTTGCAAGCAGCGTTTACTGCTAATTGCACGGAGTGACACACACACTTTATTAATATTAAATTGGGAACCTCCTTTTTAAGCTCTGCGTAGACCCCTCCTTTGTTTCCGATCATAACATTGGCGTTGTCCGTTCCAATACCTATTAGGTTTTTTATTGGAAGTTTTAGGTGCATCAATTCAGCCCGCAGACATTCGGTGATGCATAGGGCAGTTCCAGTTTCGATTGAAATTAATGTTAAAAATGTTGACACTATTTTGTTGTGCTCATTACTGAAATATATTATAGCAACACCTAAAAAGTTATACATATTAAAAAAAATTTAAGAAGCAATGGCTTTTGTCTTACCAAGAAGTTTTGTAATACTTATATCTGTGGATTCATCAATGAGTAGACTGAATTTGGAATTTCCGATATCCTTCCTTAAATCTTCTTTAAAATGGGGTGATATAATGTTTTTTATAATACTGGTACACTTTGTGCGGCGCAATTGAGCATTAGCTGCACCAAAATAACTTTTACAAATATCTGTTAAGTGCCCAACTGGTTCAATTGAACTGTGTTAAGCAATATACATGGATAATGCCGCCTCTTGCACACAAACTTCATCGTTTGCCTTTGGTTGAAAATTAATCTTATTAATTTGAGCAAAAGGTATGGCGTTTTGCTCATGTTTTTTTGTCACCATATGCGCACGAATTTGATCGATTTTTGAATTAAGGCTGCACTTGCAGTACTTGCAGTACGCTTTTGTGGCGTCTTTAGGATCGCGACACATCCATTTCTTGAATTCTGGCTGACTTAGCCACGATTCGCGGAACTTTTGTTTATATGCCTCCTTTGGCATCTTGAAAGTCGACCGAAAGTGACGCTTACAAAAATAGTGTGACCATACTACAAGCACCAAACAATACACCGATAGCTTTACAGAACTATCGAAAGATACTCAAAGGTCTATTTATAGCCTCTTCCCATAGAGTCCATCCGTGTGAAACGGTTGGGATTTTTGACAAATGTGAAACTCGTGTTCCCACAGAGCTTCCATCCAACATCCACCTTCCACCATCCGATAACAGCTGACTTGAAGAGCAGTGGCGCATGTCAAAGTAGTTAAAGGGGGTCTCAACTCGGGAAAACAGTTGTTCTCCTAATCTCATTGTAGAATAAAACAAAATAAATTGCATACGATAATAGTTTAAAACATATATCCAATGTTAGAGCATATCCTACAACAAATCTGCATACAAATTGCAGACGGGGGAGAGCCTAACCCCCGTACCCCCACACTCCGTTCTTACTACGCCACTGTCTAGCCAATATTAGTAGTGCAAAATGTAAACAAACCCAATTGTGTGCATTTTTGGGCATTTAAAGCTATATTAAACTTTATAGGAGTATATACAACTCTTATAACTAAAATTGGTGATTATTTAAGTATTGTACAATATGTTCTGAATCTTATCAGCAATAAATAATGTTTTCGGTCACAGTATAGCCTAAATTTTGGCCGACCCATAACAATTTGCTTCCAATGACCTTTTTGCTTACAACAAACTAAATATTAATAATGAATTTCTGAAAATCAACAAGTTTGAACATTTTTAAATTTTTTCCCGCCATTGGTTTGAATATGTTTTCGTAGTCAACGTTCCAATTTTCACAGTCAGGAGGAAGAATTCAGAGTTGCACCGAAAAATCATCGGCTAACTATCGCATAAATGAGCCCGTCAAAGTCCGTCAAATTTTAACCGGGGAACTAACTGGAAAATTTTCGGAACGGCAAAACCTTATGGACCATCCGTTCAACGGATGGTGGATGGTGGATGGCTCTCTGTGGGAAGACCCTATTAATGTGGCTTATTGCGAATGCACACTGCTCCTTATAGCTGCAGAAACCACCTCTGTGTGAACACAATATAAGAATAAAATAGTTCGGGTTTAAAAAAAATAGTACATTCAGTTTGAAAACCAAAAAAAGGACAGATTTCCGGACAGGGGATGTTTTGATTTTTTTCCGGCTGACGCAGTTTAAAAAAGGACAGATCTGTCCGGAAAAAGGACAAAATGGCAGCACTGGTGCCAGTCCTGCTCTGTAACGTTTGGAGAGTTTCTCGGTATTGATGAGAAAGCTCATTTCCGCTTTTTACAAGATCACAGAGTTGTTTTGGACAAGCGCGACTGTCCAACCTGCCTTAGCCCATGCAAAGTGGTCAAAGACGGTGGAACAATAATGTTTGTATGCCGGCGAAGGTTCGCAGTTGAAAGTTTCAACAAAAAGAAGAAAACAAAGAGGCAGTGTCCATTTAAGGCAAGCTTTTCATTTTTATATGTTCAAAAATTATATTATATACACTAAAAAAGTAATTTCTTAGGAAAGTGCCTTCAAAAACACGTTCTTTGAAAATGCTCGTGTGTCCTTCAGTGAGGCATGCAAGTTCATTACGTGGAACATGAAGGGCTCCACATATTCTTTTTTGGAGGATGAATTGGGATGGGCGCCCAAAACCGTGGGCGACTGGACGAACTTCCTTAGGGAAATATATGTAGATTGGTCGGAGAAAATGGTCAAGACCGTAATTGGAGGCGATGGTGCGACTGTGGAAATCGACGAAACGAAGATTGGTCGCAGGAAACATAACTGCGGCCGAATAATCGAGGGTCAGTGGGTCTTCGGTGGCATAGATCGCGAGACGGGCGACTTTTTCATTGTTCCGGTAGAGGACCGGGCAAAGGACACTCTCCTACCACTGATCCAAGAGAAGGTCGCTGCCGGGACCACCATCGTCTCCGATTGCTGGAGAGCGTATGATTGCTTGGATGACGAAGGTTATCAGCATCTGAAGGTCAACCACTCCGTCAATTTTGTTGACCCAGTCACGAAGGCCAACACCCAAAAAATTGAGCGTCTGTGGCGGGACCTTAAAGAGACCATTCCGCACTATGGCCGGAAAAAGGATAATTATGAAGGATATTTGGCGCGCTTCGCTTTTTTAAAGAAGCACAAACCGCACACCGTGCAGCTTCATTTCTTTTTTGCAGCCATGGCGGATATGTACAACCCGAAGAGCAAGTCATGTGATGTATGTTAAATATGAAATTAAAACATCGTGCAAGTACAAATTAAAAAAAAAATTCAACGAGTCTCAAGTAAAATTTTTTGTAGGAACTCATTTAAGCAATTAAATAATTTTATAGGAACTCATTAAAACGTAATTACTTTGATTGAAAATATGAGAAAAGCACCCTTGTTTTTTATAGCAAAACCGGGAACTTTGATATTCAATTACAAGAGAACCATGGCCGACCGCCAAGTTCTTTTTGCACGTAAATTCTTAAGAAATCGCGGTCCATCGAGGATAATTTTTTCGCGAATTTCGGGGGTGAGCCCGCTAATGTATAGTATTATCTAAGGCAAATATTTTTAAGGTTATCTCGCATAAATTTTAATTTTGCATTGTTCAGTTAGCTATTCGTCCATGCTCAACGGGCAAATTAAACAATATGCGTATAATTACGCCATTTACATTACGAGCTGCAATTCCAGGAGGACCAGCCACAACGACCTGTTGTCTAAGGCTTTTTATAATAAATTTTCTTAGTACATTAATAAAAAAAGATTTTCCAGTGCAGAAACGAATTTATGTAACACATTTTTTGGAGATAGTCTCGGATTTTTCAATGTTTTATTTTCAATCTCTGCTTTCCATGTTATACAATATTCAGATACAGTATTGATAATTTCGCCAAATATTCTCTTCTGATCAATGTTAAGCAGATAAATCTCGTCAGAAATTGATACTTTTTTCTCTTTTCAAGCTAGATTATCCATTTCATTTAATTCGGCATATCTTTTGACATAAGAAATTGCAGCATTGCCTTGAACTTTATTTTCATAAATAGTAAAACACTTATTGGAAATGCAGCTATAAGACTATTTAACGTTCGTTATTTTCTATTAGAGATTTCATTTCTTATACATAGCAATTCGTAGAGGTCTTTCCAATGAAACTCGCTTGGACTGAGCGTTAAGAGCGTTATTTTCGGCCATGCAATTCAAATCGTTTTTGCTAATTTTCCAAAATTGTTAAGAGTTACGCAGTTCTCGATATATTGTTGATAAATTACTCTTTATTTCTTGATTATCTTTAATAATGCTTAGAAAACTATTTTTATTTAAATTTTTCGTCGCAGAAGTAATATAAAGTTTATTGAAAATTCCCGCATTTAATTGGCGTAAATTAGCTTGATTAAGTAAAAAGAATAAAAAAATAAAGCTAATCTTTGGATTGCTGATTTAATCGAAATCTACCATCTGTTGACTTTAAAATCCATTTTGTATATTCAGCTGGCTTTAAAGAAACTTCTCTTTGTTGGAATTGACCATTACAACCGCTAGTAGAGGTGGAGAAACATCGATGCTAACATCGATGTCATCGATGTTTTGGAAACATCGGTGATATCGATGTTTGGCAAGCTAACATCGATGTTTTCCTAAGGAAAATTTCATAGGGAAAACGAGTAAATTGCAGGGATCGTAATTATTAAGATTATGGAGAATAAGGCTTATTTTCAATTTTTTATAAGAATCAAAAAATAATTATTTTACACTTGCAGAGGGTATTATAATTTTGGTCAGAAGTTTGTAACGCAGTGAAGGAGACGTTTCCGACCCCATAAAGTATATATATTCCGTCTGTTTCAATACCGTTTGCGAGCTCAGTTGAAAAGCTTTAAAGCGCGTGCCGATCGGACGTCTATATCCTATAGCTCCCATCGGAATAATAGGGTGTAATCGGTTAAAATTTGATGTTTTTAAATCTGCAAGGGCATTAAAACTTTGGCTCACCGAAGTTAGCTTCCGTCCTCGTTTACTTTAAAATCAAAATAGAATGTATATTTTTATTTACTTATTTCTCGCTACCAATTTTAAAAAGTAACAAGAGGGAACGCTATAGTCGAGTGCCTCGATTATGAAATACCCGTTACTCAGGTAAAGCAAGCAGTATCAAGCAGGGCTTTTCATTATTTGATTATAACTTTTTACTGAGTGGGACGATTAAAAAAAATTCTTCTACATTTCGGTAGGCATTAATAACCCAAACAAAATGGCGATGCTCATTTTGTCAATCAATATGTATTGAAAGAACAAATACACATTCCTTTTCCCGTTAATCTAGCTTCAAAACTGTGGGTGCCACAGTTTGTCGCGGTTTGTGGCGTGGCACATCGGCGTGAAAAACTTGCGCTGCGTATTAACCCCTAGAATCTGCATGCCAAATCTCAATCTTCTAGCTTTTATAGTTTCCGAGATCTCAGCGTTCATACAGACAGACAGACGGACAGACGGACGGACGGACGGACAGACGGACGGACGGACGAACAGACGGACAGACGTACAGACAGACGGACATGGCTAGATCGACTCGGCGAGTGATCCTGATCAAGAATATATATACTTTATATGGTCGGAAACGCTTCCTTCTACCTGTTACATACTTTTGCACGAATCGAATATACCCTTTTACTCTACGAGTAACGGGTATAACTAGCAATAAAACAAAAACCTTTACATATTTTAAGATTTGTGAAAATTTTCAATAAATACCAGCTGTTTCAGAATTCAAGACGATTCATTTAGGGTCTTTCCCTCAATTGCTAATATTTTCTGAATTAACAATTCCAACTGTTGTTTCTGAACAAAAGCGCACATTTAAATAAAATAAAACTGTGATTAAAAAAAATATTTTTTTTTCTAAACATCGATGTAATTTCGAAAACATCGATGTTGGCAAACATTGATGTTTCTCCACCTCTAACCGCTACTAAATAAATCTGGAAAACATTTAAGGTCTAAGGGCCGTTTTCTCGTCTGTCCTACAAAGTAAAATTTTCGTTTTCTCGTCCGTCATTTAAAACTCCAAATAAAAGGCGCACTAATTTGAGACTAGGTGGCAACCCCACATCAGAGAAGTTAACTAATTGTCAAAAATTAATCGAAAAACTATCGAAAAATACCATGAAACAGTCATACTAACAGCTGATGATATAAACAACATTTCAAAGTAATAAAAAAACAATGTCGGCAGAAAAGAAGTTTCGCGGTAAAAATTATACCGATGAACAGGAGACCATCCTTGTAGAACTGGTTTCGGAAAACAAAAACATATTAGAAAACAAGAAGTCTGACGCCGTCACCTGGAAAGAAAAGGAACAGGCTTGGAAGGATTTAGCGGAACTCTTTGCCGCCAAGACTGGCGTAAGCCGCCACTACAAAACCCTTCGGGAAAAGTTTACAACCCTAAAGAGAAAGTCGAAGGCAGAGCTAGCGCAGAAAAAGGCGCTCCACCGTACAGGTGGAGGACCTTCGGGCTGTGTAACAGTTTCAAAGGTGTCTGAGAAAATTTTAGCTATGATGGGAGACACAGCCACTGGGCTCCACATTCCATGTGATAGTGATATGTGTAAGTTACAGTTAAACGTCAATAAGAAGAAAACAAGTTAACTTAGAAAAAAAAGCGATCAAAAATACATATTCTGTATGTGGTCGGAAATAATAATACCCTCTTCAAGAGTATAAATTGTTCAAGCGATAAAATAAATTTCTGTAACGCCCTAGAAGGAGACACTATATTTATATTTTATGTGAATAATGTTATATTCTGAACATAATTTATATGATCTGAAAAGTGGTATTAACTTCAGCTTGCCGAAGTAAGCTTCTATACTTGTTTTTGTTTTAATTATATTGTTATATTCTTAACAAACGTAGAAACCAAATCAATAAAGTAATTATGTAAATATAATACTAATTGGTACTAAAAAAATATATATATAAAACTATTTAATAAACCTAACGGAAACTCAATTAAATTATTTTATAAATAAAATTCTCATCAATCAATATTATATTTACTAAACTGTTTAATTTAACAAGAATGGAAGCTTACTTCGGCAAGCTGAAGTTAATTATATATTAAACATTTTTCAAAACTTAATAAAAATTGAGTAGTCAATATAATTAACCAAACATTAAAATTAGATGACTTGAACAATTTTGATTCATATTTAACTGTAAATAGAATCAGATGTTTTCGAATGAAGAGTGGAACCAGATTGACAACGCTCGAATGTCTGGCAACACTTGCGCACAATCCAACCGCACAAATTTGGCACGGCGGATAAAGTACCGAGACAAAATTTGTCGCTACCTGCGCTAACATAAGGACGAGTAAACCATTTTTGGTTTATCGCTCCGTTGTCCCGGCAGCAAACTAAAGCACTAACGAGAAAACGGGCCCTAAGTTTGTATCACGATTATCAAGGCAATCATCAATAACTTTCAAAACTTGATAGACAGTGCCAGGCTCAGCACTGGTTTTTCTTTCTGAAGAATCTTTTTTTGTAAGCATAGACGTGTTTTTATTCGTGCGATTGTCTAACTTATTTTCGATATTAGTTTCCGCTTCTTCATTTAGGTTTTCTATTGTTTGATTGGAATCTGGCGGCTCGGAATACTTGCAATCGAGAAGACAACTTACTTCAACTCCTTCCAAAAGAGCTTCTGCACTATATGGTAGTGAAATATCAAATTAAATTGGATTATAATTTTTAAGACATTTTAAAGCTTCAAAAACTTTTTTTACGTTAATTAAAGATTCCCAAACATTTTTCTGATTTGTGGGAACTCCACGTACTATTATAGTCAACTCTTGATTTTTCATAATAGCTCATTGGGGATTGGGAAGTTTTTTCAAAGTATTCTCAAGCGGTAATGGTAAATGAAAGACTCGTCCCTTAATTTTTTTATTACATCGGAATTTGGTCGTTTTTTATTGTGACCACCCATAACTTTTGCTCTTTGAATAAGTAACTTTTCAAACTCATTAAGCTCAGCAATGCATTTGGGAACTTTATCTAACTGTAAATTATTTAATAAACAAGTTGGAGGCCACATCCATTTTTTTAATTTGACTATGGAATAGTGGCATATGCGCATATTATTGTAAAATGACTCGTTATCATTGTCATAATAATGATACAATGTAACAAAATCAGGGGATTTAACCCATAAATAGTCTGGAATTTTCTGTAGCTTATACTGAGAAAACAACATTTGGCACGATATACATTGGCTTATTAACCATATTTCTTGACTTTCCTTTTTTCGGAGCACTTCGAAAGCATTTATGTACTTCTCCTTCGTTATTAAATGAAAATTCATTACCATTATAGTTTTTGGATTTTAGATTAATATTATCCGCCATTATTTTAAT
Source organism: Drosophila mimetica (assembly GCA_037075245.1). Lineage (NCBI taxonomy): Eukaryota > Metazoa > Arthropoda > Insecta > Diptera > Drosophilidae > Drosophila > Drosophila mimetica. The sequence goes on along the minus strand of JBAMCH010000007.1, from coordinate 25,974,637 downwards.
TGTATTTATATCTTTAGACAGTAGTCCAAAAGTTAAATCATTAATTTTTTTAAATTCAGATTTAATATAATAAATTGATTTTAAAGTCTGCCGAATATTAGGAAAATGGGGTGCAAGACGTCGTAGAAACAGCAAGATCTACAATTATTCTAATTTTCATAACAGAAAGACGGGTGTCCTGCCCTTTCCTTGACTAAGGGCCGTTTTCTCGTCCGCACTTTAGTTTGCCTGCCGGGACAACGCACAGTGGTTGATCTAGTATGGCAGAGGCGGCCAAAAATACTTCCAGTTGGATTATTGAGCAGAAAATTTTTATACTGCTTTATAGACCCAATAAGATAAAAAAAAAAATAAAATACATTGCATACTTTTAGGGTAAGAAAATCTCAATATATATTTTATTGTATCTATACAAAATAAAATAAAAAAAAGGTTCCAAAATATAGTAGCTCTTTGTATTTAAATTAAATAAAACAATGCAAAAAACTATATTTTTCTAAATATATATTCAATATATATTTTTATTCTAACAAATCAAAAACACGTTTCGAGAGAATCGTTTTACACTTGTTGGGTAAGTTACGTTGCCCAGTTATGAACGGATCTGAAGTTAATAACAACCGATTTATAAGGTCTTTATTAGTGGCAAGACGTGAGGTTTTACGTGTGTGATTGAGTCGATACATCTTATCGTCCTTGTTCCTTGACTCCGCAGCTTCTTCTGACAGCTCTCCAATTGAAACTAATGCATATTGAATAACATCTGGAGCATGTATTAATATTTTATGAACTGAGGAAGGCAAATAATACCAGGAATAGTTTGAGGTCAGTTCTTTTGCTGTATCTAGAGCTAATTTTCGAAATTTTTCCAAGTTAATTTTATATCCGGAGGACAAGGCTTGCAGTAACGTTGCACAATTTTCTATCAAATGTTGTTCAATGCCAGTTATTTCTGCAGATAAGTGGGAATTATTGAAAAATTTTCTGGCAGTGTTGTCATCATTCGAATTTCCACTACCACCTGATTTTGGCTTATCGACAATAAGACCCAACTTATCTCGAAATTCGGATTGAATATTTTGTTTCCTTTTCTGAAATAGCTTTCTATTTTCTTCGCCTCTTACTTGCCACTGCCTAATTTCAAGTTTATAGGAAACGTGAAGAAAATATTCAAAAAAACGAATATATGCATGTAATGGAGACAATCCAAATTCGTATCGATCAGTTCTGGCTTCTTTTTGTAGTCATTTCTTAATGTCGTTCATTTCCGTAGGTTTCGCCTGACATATGTAGCACTTTGAAGATGGTGTTTCACTTAAGGCATTGCAAACTTTTCCATCCACCATAGTGAGTTGAAGAAAATGATCGATTTGAAATATCTGGTTGGTGACGGTTTTAAATTCCGTTGGAGTCAATTGTTTAAGTTTGTTTTTAAACAAGAAAGGAAGCTAACTTCGGACAGCCGAAGTCTATATACCCTTGCAGTTAATTCCTATTTAATTACAAATTACAAAAATCTGAATTTCGATTTGGAACAAACCGAATTATAGCAATTTTGACAATAATTGATTGATCATTCCTATGGGAGCTATATAATATAGTCGTCCGATTTATGTAAAATTTATTTCGAAATTCTGAAATAATAAAATAAAGTTATATTCAAGAGTAGAAGAGAAAACAATAAAAATTAACAAAGCTATAATTTTTTTCCTATTAATTTCCCATTAATTTTCCGATCATTCCTATGGGAGCTATATGATATAGTCGTCCGATTTTTATAAAATTTAAATCGAAAATCAGAAGTATTAAAAAAACGATATTCCAAAGAGTAGAAGGAAATATGTCAAAAGACACCGAAGCTATAATTTTGTTCATATTAATTTGCCATTAATTTTCTGATAGTTCCTATGGCAGCTATATGATATAGTCGTCCGATTTTTAAAAAATTTAATTCGAAATTCAGAACTGGTTTTTCTTTCTGAAGAATCTTTTTTTGTAAGCATAGACGTGTTTTTATTCGTGCGATTGTCTAACTTATTTTCGATATTAGTTTCCGCTTCTTCATTTAGGTTTTCTATTGTTTGATTGGAATCTGGCGGCTCGGAATACTTGCAATCGAGAAGACAACTTACTTCAACTCCTTCCAAAAGAGCTTCTGCATTATATGGTAGTGAAATATCAAATTAAATTGGATTATAATTTTTAAGACATTTTAAAGCTTCAAAAACTTTTTTTACGTTAATTAAAGATTCCCAAACATTTTTCTGATTTGTGGGAACTCCACGTACTATTATAGTCAACTCTTGATTTTTCATAATAGCTCATTGGGGATTGGGAAGTTTTTTCAAAGTATTCTCAAGCGGTAATGGTAAATGAAAGACTCGTCCCTTAATTTTTTTATTACATCGGAATTTGGTCGTTTTTTATTGTGACCACCCATAACTTTTGCTCTTTGAATAAGTAACTTTTCAAACTCATTAAGCTCAGCAATGCATTTGGGAACTTTATCTAACTGTAAATTATTTAATAAACAAGTTGGAGGCCACATCCATTTTTTACCCTATACCCTTGCAGTTAATTCCTATTTAATTACAAATTACAAAAATCTGAATTTCGATTTGGAACAAACCGAATTATAGCAATTTTGACAATAATTGATTGATCATTCCTATGGGAGCTATATAATATAGTCGTCCGATTTATGTAAAATTTATTTCGAAATTCTGAAATAATAAAATAAAGTTATATTCAAGAGTAGAAGAGAAAACAATAAAAATTAACAAAGCTATAATTTTTTTCCTATTAATTTCCCATTAATTTTCCGATCATTCCTATGGGAGCTATATGATATAGTCGTCCGATTTTTATAAAATTTAAATCGAAAATCAGAAGTATTAAAAAAACGATATTCCAAAGAGTAGAAGGAAATATGTCAAAAGACACCGAAGCTATAATTTTGTTCATATTAATTTGCCATTAATTTTCTGATAGTTCCTATGGCAGCTATATGATATAGTCGTCCGATTTTTAAAAAATTTAATTCGAAATTCAGAACTGTTATATTATAGAAATTATATTTCCAAAAGCATAAGGTAATATGTCAAAAAACACATAAGTTATAATTTTTTTTCAATTATTTTTCCGATTATTCCTATGGGAGCTATAAGATATAGTTGTCCGATCCGGCCGGCTCCGACTTATATACTACCTGCAACAGAAATACGACTTTTGGTAAAGTTTCAGCTCGATAGCTTAAAAACTGAGAGACTAGTTTGCGTAGAAACGGACGGACGGACAGACGGACAGACGGACGGACAGACGGACAGACGGACATGGCTAGATCGACTCGTCTAGTCATGCTGACCAAGAATATATATACTTTATAGGGTCTGAAACGTCTCCTTCACTGCGTTGCAAACTTCTGACTGAAATCATTATACCCTCTGCAAGGGTATAAATATAGTTCTTCATTTTTAATTAAATCTACTGATTCCTTTCGAAATTGAATTCGAATCGGGCGGCAATAACGAGTCGACGATGGTCGTGGGTTTTTCCAAACAATTTTCTGTTCCTTATCATTTTCAGATTTTACTATTAATTGAAGCGGAACATATGATGTGACAAATAAGCAATTGTCGTCCAAATTATTATTTTCAAATTTTTGCTTGTATTTTGCTTGGTATTGTCCAGAACTGCCATCGAAGCTATATTACTATAACCCTCATCGAGTTTATCTTTTACATCGCTTTGTAACATTAAAATGCGCGACGCAGTGTGGTCCAATAAACTTTGTAAAGAAACTTCAATGTCAGATTCTGTAACGCTAATTGGCTCAGGATAGCTTTTCTGTTTTTCCTTTAAAATATTATTATAGCAGGGAAAAAAGTTTGCATCAATTTTACTGTTAACGAAGCATTTGATAAGTTCATATTGATGTTTTGTTAAATTTGCTTCAGTTATAAGAGCTACTACTTCGCATTCCTTTGCTGGAACAATAGAAGGATACGCTTGCCTGCAAGCCCAACGTATGTCATCCGCAGCGGACGCATCGAGCTCTGCTAATTCTGCTATCCGTCGTCGCTTCGTTCTTTCTGAGCCCTCTGCTAGACTTAATTTTCGACGTCCTCGATCAGATGATTTACTGTATCGACTTAAAGATAAAGATTCATATTGTGCTAACCCGTCAGAATTTAGTTGAATAACCTTTGCTTGTATTCTATGGCATTTATTCCACATTTCAGCAAATTTTTTGAATAAGTAGTCAAGTAGTTTCTTAGAAACATTTTCAATAATTTCGTAACCATTAGATTGAAATCTATGTTTTAGGTCGTCATATACTTTTTTAGCTTTTTCAGCAACTGAACCTGTTACTGAGCACCACATTTCAAAAATATTTAAGCGTGATAGTGTGCACTGATATGAATTGCCTATATATTAAAAAAAAACAGTTTAAAGAAATTTTAAAAAATCAATTTTAAAATTCACAATTGAGCAATAGCGATGTTTTTCGATTTAATATCGATATTTTCTGCATCTCTATGGACCAATTGAGATTTCAAAGCACAAACGAATATGACGAACACAACAAAACACAAAATATGCACGAACACAAAAGAGCGTATAAGTCATAAAGTTGCAAAAAGTTGCAGCTCAAATTTAAGAAATAGGCTAAGAAAACATTCACTATTATTTATAAATTTATTTCATTAAAGGGTAAGACGGGATTCACAACTTTTTCTTTATCTGAAATCTATGTATACACAAAAATACACCACTTGACAGGTCACTGATAAAACACTAATTTTAAAACAATAACACATAACATAATGACATAAAAATTACTCAGTTTTATAGTACATACCTTTATTTTCAATATTCATTTTAAATGCCGACGATTGGACTCGATTTAGTATTAGAAATTAATTTTTTAGTGGTAGCTAATTTTTAAGCTGCGTTCGCTGTAAAGTGCACGTTTTTTTTTGCCTCACTTCTCTTGCTATTCGTAGCGCGTACGAATTAGAGAGACCAAAAATGAAATTACCGTTCGATTTATTGCTCTGTTAAGAAATATTTTTAAGAAAAAAAATCGCCAATTTCAGATTTTTGTTTTTTTATTTTTGGCCTATGAAATCAACCACTGTGCAGCGGAGCGAAAAACAAAAAATGGTTTATCGTCCTTATATTAGCGCAGGTAGCGACAAATTTTGTCTCGGTACTTCATCCACCGTGCCAAATTTGTGCGGTTGGATTGTGCGCAAGTGTTGCCAGACATTCGAGTGTTGTCAATCTGGTTCCACTCTTCATTCTAAAACAGCTTATTCTATTTACAGTTAAATATAAATCAAAATTGTTCAAGTCAGATATCAAGACCAGAGAAATTACTTCAAACATTACAGTGATGAAGAATTTGTTAAAAGTTTTCGCTTGTGCAAAAGCACGGGACTATTTGTTTTGCAAAAAATTGTTTTGCGACTTGAATCTAAATTTAAGAAGTAAGAGCATTCATTTGGTTTAACTAATTCCATATAATCAAAAACCATTATTACAGGGAAACGACAATACAGCCATGGGTGAGGCTTTGTTTTTTTTATTAGTTTGAAATGTGGTTTATATCATCAGCTGTTAGTATGACTGTTTTATGGTATTTTTCGATAGTTTTTCGATTAATTTTTGACAATTAGTTAATTCTTCTGATGTGCTACCTGGAGTTTTAAATGACGAACAACAAAACAAAAACCGATTTGCCGCCGGGATAAATGTATCCTTCCATTAGCTAAATTATGCAGATGAAAATCTACAAGGGCGACTCGAACGCTGCCGGAAACTCCGCGGGCAATCTTGCCGAACAGGTGCTTGCCGAGGAAGTGGAGGCGCCTGGGCTGGAGGACGGTTATTCCACCGATTCCTCGCTAAGCAGAGAAATGCGAGCGCTGGGTCCGGCTATTGAGGACGTGGACCTGAGCGAAGAGGAGGCCGACGTTACCGTGGTGGAGGCTGCAAATGCAGATGTCACTAAGACTTCTGCAAATCAACCTCCACCACAGTAAGGCAGCTTCGGCTGCACTACAGCTTCGCCTGGCTGACGGCGGAGCCGATCTAGTCCTGGTACAGGAACCTTGGGTGGTAGGAGGCAAGGTTGCTGGACTAGGAACAAAAGAGTATAAGCTAATGCTTGACCCCAAAGAAGGTAAAATTCGAACCTGCATTCTGGCCAAAAGGCATCTCAATATATTTCTGCTTCGCAATTACAGCAACGGAGACAACACCGCAGTAAGCCTAGAGCTGCAAAATGGCTCCATAAGGCTGCTATCGCCCTACATGGCCTCAGAAAAGGAAGACCCCCCCGACGCGCTAGTCAAAGGACTGGCAAAGGAATGCGAAGAGCTCAAGACAGGTTTGGTAATAGGCTGCGACGCCAACGCCCATCACACCCAGTGGGGTTGCCCAAACAACAACGATAGAGGTGAGTCTCTTTTTGATTTCATTCTTAACTCGAACCTATTTTTATGCAATAGGGGAAATGCCCCTACCTTCATAACCAAAGTGTGCCAAACGATCATAGATCTAACGTTGGTATCAGATTCACTAGTAAGTGCAGTCAGTAACTGGTTCGTCTCCGACCAGCACTCTTTCTCAGACCATAGATTCATTGAAACAATATTGTCCCTTGATTCACCCTTGCCGGTCGGCTACTCAAACCCCAGAAGGGCTGACTGGCCCATGTACAAGGAAGTTCTGACGAATATCCTTCCCATGGAACCGCCAGAAAGCACAACTGATCCACATGAGCTGGATAAAACAGTAGACATATTCACAAATGCTTGCAACTCGGCTTTCAAAGTTGCATGCCCAATAGGGAAACCAAGAGGGAAGAAAAAACACCCCTGGTGGACGCAACAACTATCAATCCTCAGATCCAGCTGCAGAGGCCTGTTTAACAGAGCAAAAGCAGGAAACGAGGAAACGAACTGGCAATGCTACAAGCGCGAATTAGCCTCGTACAAAAAGGCCCTTAGAAGAGCGAAACGAGCCGCATGGCACACTTTCTGCTCTGACATAGAAGAAACGACTGATGCTGCAAGGCTCAGGAAAATACTCTCCAAGACAGCCGCGCCCCTAGGCTATCTACAGAAAGCGGATGGATCCTGGTCAGACTCTAGCAACGAGTCCCTAGACCTACTCCTAGACGCTCACTTCCCAGGAAGCCAACAAACTGGGCAACCTCCAGAAAGAATTGGCGGAGAGGGGATCAATCTAGATCTCCTCATATCAGACCGCAATATCAAATGGGCCATTCAGAGCTTCAAACCCTACAAATCACCGGGACCAGACGGCATAACACCGGCACACATCCAACAAGCTGGTCAGCTAGCCATAAACTGGCTTAGTAAAATCTTCCGCACCATTTTGGCAGTAGGAGAGCTACCAACCGGATGGCGGGAAACGAAAGTGGTCTTCATTCCCAAGGCAGGAAAGGCCACCCACACCACAGCAAAGGACTTCAGGCCAATAAGCCTGACATCTTTCCTGCTTAAAAGCTTCGAGAGGCTGTTAAGCCTACATCTGAGAGCCATCATAAACCCGACACAACTGTCCGAGGCACAACACGCCTATACCAAGGGCAAGTCAACCGAATCGGCGCTACATGTCGTGGTGAGTAGCATCGAGAAATCACTCAACAATAAGGAGTACACACTGATCGCATTCCTAGACATAGAGGGAGCCTTCAACAACGTACTACCTACAGCAATAACAAATTCACTCACAGAACTAGGGGTTGAGGCTCAACTAGTGGGGCTAATCCATAAATTGCTGATAAGCAGAATGGTCACGGCCACACTAGGTACCTCAACTCAAACTAGACTAGTGAACAGAGGAACCCCACAAGGGGGCGTTTTATCCCCCTTCTGTGGAACATCGCAGTAAATAAACTACTGCGAATTCTGGAAGGAGGAGGATGCAAAGTGGTGGCATACGCAGACGATGTGGCTATCATCTTCAATGGTAAGTATCCACAAACACTCTGCGATCTTATGACCGCAAAACTAAAAATACTATCGGAATGGACGATAAAAAACGGACTTGGGGTAAATCCCTCAAAAACGGAGCTTGTCTTATTTACGAATAGGTACAAGATCGCACAACTTAACCCACCCACACTAAAAAACTGCAATCTCTCTTTTAGCGAGCACGCCAGATACCTGGGGTTGGTATTAGATAAGCGCCTTAAATGGGGCTTGAACAACCAAGAGAGAACCAAAAAGGCAACCATTGCACTTTACTCCTGTAAAAAAGCAATTGGGCTAAGATGGGGTATGTCACCCAAAATTGTTAACTGGATCTACACAGCGGTAGTCAAGCCAATCCTCCTATACGGGGTGGCTTTATGGTGGACCGCTCTACAAAAAAAATGTATCCTTACTCCACTAAACAAAGTACAGCGGATGGCGGCCTTGTGTATTAGTGGAGCTCTTAAAACTACCCCAAACGAAGCGCTGAATGCATTCTTGAACCTCCCGAGCCTGGACTTGGCAGGCATGGAAAGGGCAAAATCGACTGCCATTCGACTAAGGAATACTGGGCAATGGCATTGGTCATGCCAATATACTTCAGCATGATAAGTCAATTCCGAAGAAAACGGACCTATGTAAACCCTATGAGTACAGACACACACCCTTCGAGGCCCTGATCCCAGATAGGGAGGAATGGCAGCAGGGCAGACCAGGCTCGCCAGACGCAATCTGTTTTTACACAGACGGCTCAAAACTGGACGGACACGTTGGCGGAGGGGTATACTCCGAACAATTAGGCATCAGGAAGTCATTCAGACTCCCGGACCACTGTAGCGTCTTCCAAGCGGAAGTACACGCTATAAAGGAGGCACTCGACTGCTTAGGGAACACCAACCTAGGTAGACACCTTAATATATATAGTGATAGCCAAGCAGCTATTAAATCAATCTACTCGACAAACACAAACTCACGAACAATAGCAGACTGTCGCAAATCTCTCCACGAGATGGCTAGACAGTTTACTATCAGCCTAATATGGGTTCCGGGTCACCGGGACATCGTAGGCAACTGCATAGCGGATGAGTTAGCCAGACAGGGCACCATCATGCCTCTCCTTCCTGAAAAGGAGAGTGTCGGTATGCCCATGGCAACTTGTAAGCTAAACATTAGAAATCATTTCATCAAACAAGCCAACATTAGGTGCACCAAAGTGCCGTATCACACATCAGACATGGCCGGTGATTAACAATAAAAGAACGTCAGCACTACTCAAACTCAGCCGCACAGAGTGTGGTATGTTAGTTCGAGCCCTTACAGGCCACTGGCTAGTCGGCACACATGCCGGAAGACTAAAAGCCCCAAAAAATGACTTTTGTAGAAGCTGCAGGGACGAGGAAGAAGAAGAAACGGTGGAACACCTTCTCTGCTTCTGTCCAGCCCTCTGCAGACTTAGACTGAAACACTTAGGGTACCCCTTCCTTAACGATCTGACCGAAATATCGGAGATCAAGCTCAAGGATTTAAACTCCTTTGTAAAATCTTCAGGGTGGAAGACATGCTAATCATCATGAGATGCTCTATAGGCCTCTAGGACAAAGCATATAAAGACAGGGGTCCCGGAAAAGGGGATAAGACGAGATCATACGGTATCACAACGGACCCACAGAGGTCTAAGTGTGCCAGACGATAGTCTGGCAGCCGTTCGAACCTAACCTAACCTAACCTAGCTAAATTTTACTTTGCAGGACGGACGAGAAAACGGCCTTAAATTTAGATCTTCGAAATTATTTGCATGTGCGGTATGTTCTGTAAAAAAATTTTTTTGAACAAACATCAATATTTTCAAAAAATGCGACAATTCATCTGAATTGCAATTAATAAATGCAATAATAAATAAATTAATAAATAAATAATATTGATCACATATAATAGTTTTGTTTACATTACACATTCTGTGGTTGCATTGCCATTTTTCTTTTGTATGCCCCTATACCTAACGCCAAAACTATTGCCGGTCTAAGTGAATAGTATGTGTATAGCGTGTGTGCAATGACGGACCAAATAATAATGAAGATATTGGGCCTGAAGTGGAATCACATTTTGTTTTAGTTAATATGTACTTTTCTTTGGGGGTGCAAACATTTTTACAAAACGAATTTATTATAAAATATCAGTGGTGAAAAATTTTAGACACATATTTTTCAATTTCTATTCTATGATTATTTTCGTGATGACTTGCTATAAGATTTGTTAAATAATAAATACTGTATTCCAATTGAAACCAATTTCGAAGATTTAGGAAGTTTGAATACTCACTATGATCTGCAGTCTTTTTGGGCATATCTGTTATATTTTTTCGCGTAACACGTTGTTGAAAGACTTGATTATTAGGCCTTAAAATTCGTTGCTGTTTATTATACCCTTGCAGAGGGTATAATGATTTTAGTCAGAAGCTTGCAACGCAGTGAAGGAGATGTTTCCGACCGCATAAAGTATATATATTCTTGATCAGGATGACTAGACGAGTCGATTTAGCCACGTCCCACACTGGGGCGCCTAGAACAAAAAACCTGCCAAAATGTTTTTTTTTTTTTTAGATTTTCCAAAATGTTGGAGTGCAACTTTAAAAACAATTGAATTCTCTATACAATTCCAAAAAAAAAGTGATCTGTGTTGAATGGTTCTCCCACTACAGATTTTCGAAGTTGATTTTTCGAAATAGAATTTTGGCCAATAAGAAGAAATAGTATTTTTATACATCTTTGAAATTTTTCTGAAAGCGCCTAAGGGCCAAAGTTGTATATGTAACGATTGAAATTTTAAGATCAACCAATTCTTAGATATTGAAAAAAAAAAATTTTTTTTAGTGCATAATCCCTTATTTTTTCGATTTTTTAAAAGTGGTCCAAAAAATGTGTGTTTTTTTGGATATACTAGGACGTAAAGTTGTGTTACACCCTAGTCCCCGCTTTCATTCTTTTTTTAAAAAAAAGTTTAGATATTTAACTACAAATTCTGAAAAAATTAGCCTGCCCTTTTGTGCCTCTTCTGAGAAAACCGCGGTTAAAGTTAACAAGAAATGTTCGTAATTTGAATATTCGCCAGCCCTGGTTTTTCCGCGCGCACTTACAACATGAAACCCTAGTTGTAATACTAGTCAGCTGTTTCCAATTACTTTTGTTTTTCTTTTGCGGCAAGCTGTCCAATTATTTTGTTTTATCAAATTTAAATCCAATTATAATGGAAAGTGAAGCCGGAGGTATTTATATTGTGTTCCTGTCGTCAAATATATTCTTATTAATGTGCTGTATTCGTGTTTTAGAGCAATTGTGATGTCTTAGAAGTGTGAAAAAAAGTGATTTATCTTGTTGGTAAGATTTAATGTGATACATGTATGTCTTTAGCACAACAAAGGTTAAATAAGTTGATATCTTTTTAAAACAGAACTATCAACTGTTTCTCTCACTCTCCGGGAGCTATTTAACATCATGCAGAGGTCCACGTACGAGTCGTTTCCGGAAAAGTTTCAGCACTTGGAAGAGTCTTTATGCGATCAAACTAAGGCAACAGGGCAGAGCTTGGAAAGTCTGAAAGAAAAACTGGCAAGGTTTATTTCACAATTTAAGACTCGCTGGACTCGAGCACATAGAGTGGAAGACCGTTTTCTCAAGGCAAATCAGGCTTGGCTGGATACAAACATTCATTTCTTTTGTGAGCTTAGACGAGGACGCAACGAGAAATCGTTTGAAGAATCCACCAACCGAACCAAGCTTAGAAAAACCCAGGACTTGAGAGAACAACATTCTTCTACTGTGCTAGCGTTTGCTACGCAATCTAAGCTTAGATCAGAAGGTCATGTTGAAGAATCCAAGCTTGTATCTGCAGTATTTAACAAAGAGACTTTTATAAGGCCGCAAGATGACAAAATGTCCAAAGAGGAAGCACTGGCAGTATTGGTCGAAGCACGACTTTCTCGATTTCAATACAATGTAGTCCGAGATTCTGCTCCAGATAGATTCCTATCATACTATGCTGTCCAACTAGCAAAAAAAGAGTGCTATCCAGAAAGCATTTTTATAAGTGAGTCAGTGGCCAAAGTTACTCTGCAAGCCCTCATTAATCACACTGCTCAGCGATTAATTCACTTAGAAAAACGCAAGATTGGAACTTTAAACACGAGTCAGATGAAGAATATTTGCTTAATAACGAAGTGGGGTTTTGATGGAAGTTCGGGACACAGTTCCTATAAGCAAGCTTTTAGCGATCCGGAAGCTACAGATTCCTCTGTATTTATCACTTCGATAGTCCCAATAAAAATTACATGTGGAGAATATGTTTTATGGCAGAACCCACGTCCCGGCTCAACTCGGTTTTGCAGACCTCTAAAAATTGAATTTATAAAGGAAACTTCAAGTGTCTCGTTGGCGGAAAATGAAAGAGTTAATGCAGAAATCAGACAGTTAATTAAAACAGCTGTGGACATAGAAGGCAATAGTGTTGAAGTAAGCCATACATTAATACTTTCAATGATTGACGGCAAAGTGTGCAATGCAATCACAGAAACAACATCAAATTTAACATGCTATTTATGCGGCTCAACGAGCAAGGAATTCAATAACATAGATAATATGTTACAAAAAGCTGTGAAAACGGAAAATTTGAGGTTTGGACTTTCTACATTGCATGGATGGATACGCTTTTTAGAATGTCTTTTACATGTATTTTACAAATTACCCATTAAAAGATGGCAAGCAAAATCTGTCGAAGACAAATATACTGTTGAGAATAATAAAAAACGCATTCAAAACGAATTTAAAACTAAACTGGGCTTACTAGTTGACGTGCCGAAGCCTGGATTTGGAAGTTCGAATGATGGTAATACTGCCCGAAGATTTTTTAAAAATGCTGAGTAGTCTGCAGAAATTACACACTTTGATGTGGACTTAATAAAGGAAATGCATGCCATTTTGATCGTAGTTTCATCCAACGAAGAAATTGAGGTAGAAAAATTTAGAGAATTCGCTATAAAAACGGCTAGACATTTTGTGAAGCTATATCCGTGGTACAATATGCCTTCAACTCTGCATAAATTTTTCATTCATGGTCCGGAAATAATAAGCCACGCTTTGTTACCTATTAGCCAACTAACCGAGGAAGCACAAGAAGCTCGAAATAAGGATTTTAAGCATTTCCGAGAGCACAATTGTAGAAAAGCTAGTCGTGAAAAATCAAACCAGGATGTTTTTTATAGATTGCTTGTCAGCTCGGATCCTATTATTTCCAGCTATTTCAAAACTCCTAAAAAAAAATTGAAAAAATGCCAGAGTCAGCTTTAGCTCTCATCAAAAGTCTACCCTGTTCTAAAAATAAATATTCGAATATTTTTGACTGTTCTGACAGTAGCGATGAAGATGTAAATGAATAAATAATTAAAATTATAATTTAAAGTTGTTTTATTTTGTTAAAAATATAAATATAAACTGAATATTATATCGAGATATGATCTAAAACCTGACTTATACCCATTCTTCTTTTTAATATGCAATAATTCCTTGACCGATTCTATGACAGCTATAAGAAATAACAAACGAATTTTAAAAAAATTCTAAACCTTGACATAAATTGATAAATAATAACGTAATCCCGACTTGCATAAAAAAATATTGAAATAGAACCGAGTTATCCACTTTTGAACTAAACGTTTATATGGCAGCTATAAGATATAGTTAACCTATTTAAATACTTATTTTTTTCAAAAATCAAGTTAAATTAAAAAAAAAATATTGGGAAACTTAGAACCCTATACATAATTTATTTCTATTTTTTTCCTAAAAAAAAACATTTTTTTTTCTTAAAAATCCCGTACAACAAAAAAATTGCACTAAACAAATTCACCTTATGATGTTTTTTTATATATTTAATTACCTTTAACAATACCTCATCAAAAGATATTCGCTATAGGGCTCCGCTGATTTAAGGCAGGCTTTTGGCTTTTTCGCCCCACTGTGCGTCCGTCTGTCTGTCTGTCCGTTTCTACGCAAACTAGTCTCTCAGTTTAACCAAAAGTCGTCTTTCTAATGCAGGTAGTAAGTATATAAGTCGGAACCAGCCGGATCGGACAGCTATATCTTATAGCTCCCATAGGAATAATCGAAAAAATAATGGAAAAAAATATATCTTCGGTGTTTTTTGACAGATTACATTTTGCTCTTGGGAATACAATTTTTTAACTGTTCCGAATTTCAAATTAAATTTGGTAAAAATCGGACAACTATATCATATAGATCCCATAGGAACGAATGGAAAACTAAAGGGAAATTAATAGAAACACACCCAGAAAAAAAAGAACGAAAAAAATCAAGAACATTTTTCATGATTTACGAACAATCCGTTCGCTACTTTGTGTTCATGAAAAGGGAACGCTCGGGGTCAAATCACGAACATTTGGGTAAAATTATAAACGCGTCACAAAAAAGTGTTAAGCTTTGTACGATGGTTCTTAGATTTTGCACAATCGTTCTGAAATTGCGAACGCTGTTCATTAAGAATTTATTTTCCGGACCGAAATACGTGCAAGTCTAGTTTCCCGTTTGGCCGTGCTTGAAAATTGGTTCCATGGCACAGCGGTTAGGACGTCCGTCTCCGACACATAGTAGCCCAGGTTCGAGCCCGCGAGAAGACGTCGTGAATCGAAACTTTTAATAAAATATTATTTCCACTTTAAGTAATAAGATTAAATACGTCTCTACCAGGCGCGCAGAAAAAAACAGCAAGGCCAGAAATCTTGTTTTTGTTTTTCTTTCTTATGAACTTTTCGTTCTCAAATCAACCCCAAATGTTCTTAAAATGACCCCATTCGTTCGGAATCAAACTCTAAAGTTTCGGTCAAATTCTATGAACGAGCGTTCATGAACTGACAACAAACGGGCTTACGCACTTTTTGACCCCGTTTGGGCTTGATTTTTGAACGTTTCGAACGGATTTTTTTCTGGGTGGCAAAATTATAGCTTTGTTAATTTTTATTGTATTTTTTTCTACTCTGGAATATAACTATTTTTTATTATTTTAGAATTTCGAATTAAATTTAACATAAATCGGACGACTATATTATATAGCTGCCATAGTAAGGATCGATCAATTATTGTCAATATAATAAGTAAACTGCTATAATTTTGTTCGTTGTTGTTTGCAAACCTAAATTTAACATTTAATTTTTAAATTGAATTGGAATGATCTGCAAGGGTATATAAACTTCGGCTGGCCGAAGTTAGCTTCCTTTCTTGTTTTAATAGACTTTCTTCATTTTTCGGATTATTTTTAGTTTCTTGTTTTTTGGTTCATTTTCAATATCGATGTTTTGAAAATTCAAATTCGTTTTTTCCCAGGACGCCCATTCATTTTTGTTTACGCCGCTTTCCCCGCTCTTAAATCCCCCGCTCTTCCAATGCCCGCTCTTCCCTCGTTGGGAATGCCTACTTCCAGGCTCTCCCGCTCTCCCGCCTTCCCGCGCCCGGGATCTCTCCACAGCGCTCTGAAGCACAGCGCTCATTAGCTTAAGCCCCAGTACTCTTTTGTAACTCTACGAAATACATCGCCCGGCCGGTCCGCGCTATTTTCCGAAAAGTCCAAAGTGTTCTTATTATTTCTATTGTCGCGATCGTCGAGTGCTTTCTGTCTCTCCCCCACAGCTTGCCACCACGGCTATTTGCAACAGCCGCAACGCCTCCGGAAGCTGCCTTCAACCACGATCGACCACTGCGACGCCCCACCACTTCATTTTTTGGTCCTTCGAGCCGGATAAGATAAGTGCAATTTATTTAATTCCAAATTAACTGCCGGTCGACAGTCAGCCATCCGAAAACATAATTCGTTTGACTTTCTGTGCGATTTGTCTAAAATCCAAGTCCGATTTAATCCGACAACGGCATTAATAATTTCCAATTCCGTCTTTGATTTCTTCGTCTCTTTTTAACGTGCGGCCATATTGCCTATTTTTCAATTCCTTTTCTTGTGCATATTGATGTACAAGTTTCATATTCACATTTGGCCGTACATCCAGTAAAAATACATCCAAAATCAAATCGAAGAAATTACAAAATATTAATCCAAATTAAAGTGTGCAAATAAAAAGTCAAGCGTACAGTGAGAAAAAAAAGTCAGTGAACAGTGAAAAAATAACTTAAATTCAAAAATTAAATTCAATTAATTTCCCACAAAAAGGGAACCGAAAAATTAAGTGTTCCGCCAATTTAGGCCCACAAACACTGATACTGATTTTTTTTTACTGTATATCCGCGGTGACAAATATTTGCATACATAATTCAAAATCCAAATACAGTCCACAATAAATCGAAAACTCACAACACATACCCGCCGGAAAAAATTTTAAATAAAAATTTTCCGCCATCTTGATTACCTATATACTCCACATCTTATACATATTTATTACATATATTATACATATTACATATTCCACATATACTACATCCATATTCCAAATATATTACATCCACATATTACACATATATTGCATCCATATATTACACATATATCACACATATATTGCATCCATATATTACACATATATTACCCATATATTACTTCCATATATCCACACATATTTTTTCTACCAATACACCGCATCCCGAACATCGAAGTATTTCCGTCGGCCATCCATAAATATATATTAAATAAATTTTCAAAGCCGACGTGAAATAACTTTTGAGTCTCAGTGTGTTTTATTTCCTATTCAAACATATTCGTGTGCGAACTGCATTCCCGCGTATTCCAGCTTTACTTATACATACACAGCCCGCAAAAGGGGCTTTATGCACGAAACTTTTCGGGCATTATTTTTATATCCATCATTCCATCATTCCAAGTGCTCTTATTTTGAGCTGTTCCACATAAATACCAAGCTCAATTCTAATAAACGTGAATAAATACTGAAAATTAAATTAAAAAATTTAAAATTAAATTTACAAAAAATTCCTCTCGCTAGAGTTTCAAAAAGAATTAAATAAAATACTGTCGACATCGCAGAATCCAGTGAAATCAATTTATTGACATTGTTCCCGATTTGCGTCCAAATTATTTTCATTTATTCCAGTATTACTCCATTCCAGTATTTTTTTTATTTTTTATTTATTGAGTTTGGTATATCCATATATCTATATATTATTTTTCTTTGGGGAGAAAAAAAGAAAAATTTACAAAAAAATACCATCCGCATACAACTGCAAAGTATTTTTTGGGTTTCTTCCAATATTTTTGTTCTAAAATTGGAAAAAATACTAACTTCTCCATATACTGCCGGGGACATCCAATCCCATCCTAATTCGGCCATCCACACTTCAATAAAATACTAAACGAAAAATACTTCATCAATAACAGTATTTTTCAGTATTTTATTTTTAGTATTTTTTGGTATTTTTTCGATTCTTGATCCATCGTTCCACCAAAAGCCTGGGGATTATTTTTACAATAATTCAGCCACGCATATCGACTGTTTTAGCAGGTCGAGACCCTATTTCCACCAGTCCGTAATTTCTTTTCTGTTTTTTGTCCGAAAGATCAGCGCGCACATTCCGAATCAAAACAGCCTCATAGTTTGGTATGTCCAGGGAAAGTTCTAACAAACTATCCCCTGTTCCATCCCCGAAAATACCAAAAATCGTTGTAAGGACGCCCACACCTACAGAGGTTAAGACGCCAATTCCCAAAAGGGCTCCTTCTCCCCTCGAAAGATCCACGCGAGCCAGCACAAAAATGGTTGCAACGGCTGCCGAACTCGCCTTAAACCAATTTATTGAAGTCTCGGATCGACTTTCCGAATTGGAATCGCGAATCAATATTCCCGCGACGGTCCCTCCTACGTTGTCCGTCCTCAATATTCGCCGAGACGAAATCAAAGAGGTGTGGGTCCGCATCAAACAAGAGTACGATGCATGTACCGCGTGCCTTGTAGCAGCCGGAGAAAGCGCAGCTGACAGCTTGAAAGTCCTCAAGTCTAAGTACGGTTATTGCTACAGCGCGTACGAAAGGTGCGGCGCCCAAATAGCAGACCAAATAGCGCAGACTCCGCAAAATCCGCAAGCTACCTCCACTCCAGATACTCCTCAGACATACATTCCGTCAGGCTGCCACCTTCCGCCGTGCGATACCGAGGTTTTTACCGGCGATTATCTTCGTTGGCCAACCTTCAGGGATCTATTCACGGCAATTTACATCAACAATCCTAGACTCACTCCTGTCGAGAAATTATTCCATCTTAATGCTAAGACGAGGGGCGACGCTCACAATATAGTTGCAAATTCCCCACTTACTAACGATGGCTTTCGCTCAGCGTGGGATAACCTCACTGAGCGTTTCGAAAACAAGCGATTGTTAGTAAACAGTCAATTGAAGATACTCTTCAATGTGCCGTCCGTCACACAGGAGTCTGGGCCAGCTTTGAAAGAACTTCAAAGTACCATCCAGGGGTGCCTTACGGCGTTAGAAATGTCCGGTATTCAGGTCGAAACTTGGGATTGCCTCTTGGTGTATATGTGCTCATCCAAACTCCCTAAGCTTACGCTTTCCCTATGGGAGCAGTCCCTTCACAACAAAGCCGAGATCCCTACGTGGCATGAGCTGAACGTTTTCCTAACGGAACGTCACAGAACCCTAGAAGCCATAGATGATGTTCGACCATCAGGTTCTAGTCAGGCTCAGCCCAGGGCATCCACATCCAACTCGGCGTCTCGGAGAATAAATTCTTATGAGACAAGGGTAACGCCTCGACAACCTAGAGGGTGCGATCTCTGTAATAGAGAAAACCATCCAATACGCACATGCGCCCAGTTTCTCCGGATGACGGTCGACCAACGCATCGCCTATATCAAACGAAAACAGCTGTGTTTGAACTGCTTTGCGCGGACACATCAGCTGCGCGACTGCGAAAGCGCACATAATTGCTTCACGTGCCGCGGCCGCCATCACACCCTCCTACACCGAGGCACCCCATCCCCAGCGCGCGCAAATCCAACGCCAACGCCCAGATCCAGACCGAATACTCCCGGTCCCTCGGCTGCCAGTGGCACGCAGCCAACACTTCAAAATTATTTTGCGGCAGGCTCTAGGTCAGTCCTCCTAGGCACCGCCATCATTAATATATGCCATCAGGGTTCCAACTTCCAAGCGCGAGCCTTAATAGACTCCGGATCTGAGGCGACCTTCATTACTGAGCGCCTTTTCAACCTGATTAAGCTGCCGTTCCAGGTCATCCAGGCACAGGTCTCAGGGCTCAATCAAACGGTCTCCGCTGAGACTAAAAAGCTCTGCCAATTTACAATTCGTTCTCCGACCCGGCCTAGTTTGCAGTTAAACACCACTGCCTACGTGCTTCCGCAAATAGCCGGAAATCTTCCCTCATGTCCGCTTCCGCAACATTTCCTGCGAGATCTTCCCGAACTTCCACTAGCGGATCCAAAGTTTTATGAGAGCGCACAAATAGATCTTTTAATCGGGGCCGATATACTTCCTTCCATTCTACTAAGCGGCACCCGAGCGAATATCTGTGGCTCTCTTCTCGGTCAAGAGACCATTTTCGGCTGGATTCTAACAGGACCAGTACCCGCTCCGAGGCAAGATCGGATTTCATCCTTTTCCACGCGTGTTGCACACACGTACGAAGCGTCCCTCGATAAACTCCTCACCAAATTCTGGGAGGTGGAGGATCTGCCAGTAAAGGTGGCAAAAGAATCCGACGTGATCTGTGAGGATAATTTCCTTCGGACCACCACAAAAGACGATACCGGCAGGTATGTCGTGAGTCTTCCCTTTCGAGATCCTGAGAACATGAAATGCTCCCTGGGACAATCCAGATCCCTGGCGCTGGCTCAATATTTAAGAAACGAGCAGCGGCTAAAAAGGGACAGTACGCTAAAATCCAAGTACGACTCAGTGATTCAAGAATATCTCGACCTCAACCACATGAGAGAAGTCCCTCCTACCCACGATTCAGCGTGTTATTACCTCCCACACCACGCGGTGTTAAAACCGAAGAGTACGACCACCAAACTTAGAGTGGTATTCAACGCCTCCAGCCCTTCAGACAATGGGGTCAGCTTAAATGATATCCTTCATGCTGGCCCGGTCCTACAGTCCGATCTAACCATCCAGATCCTGAAGTGGCGATATTTCCGTTTTGTGTACAGTGCTGATATTGAGAAAATGTACCGGCAGATCTGGGTAGATCCGAAGCAGACAGCGTTCCAACGTATCTTATTCCGCAATAGAGAAGGATACATTCGCGATTTTGAGCTGAAAACTGTTACGTTTGGGGTCAATTGTGCAATTCGGGTCCTGCAACAGCTGGCGACCGACGTGCAACTAACCCATCCGAGGGCGAGTAAAGTTATTCGTGGTTGCATGTACGTCGATGATGTCCTTTCGGGAGCTGACTCTGCAGAAGAGGCTCACCGTACCATTCACGAGTTGCAGAGTGCTCTCGATTCGGCTGGTTTTCCATTAAGAAAGTGGACCTCCAACCATAAAGAAGTTCTGGCTCATATCGAAACCAATCATCTTTTAAACGCCGAGTTCCTCGAGATAGATACGGAAAGCACGGCGAAAACTCTCGGAGTCCGTTGGAAAGCAACATCCGATGAGTTTTTCTTCGCCCCTCCAGACCTATCCAACGAAGCCACGCTCACGAAACGTCATGTTCTTTCCCAAATCGCCAAGCTGTTTGATCCAGCAGGCTGGCTCGCTCCTTTCGTGGTCTGTGCCAAGATTTTCATGCAGGAGATCTGGCTTCATGATCTTGGGTGGAATGATGAACTCCCAATTGAACTGTGCCAAAAGTGGCGTGATTTTCTTCAAAGCTACTCGGTCCTAGATCAAGTCCGAATTCCCAGATGGGTTTCCTTCCGCCCAGAGTTCCGAGTCGAACATCATGGATTCTGTGACGCCTCTCAAAAGGCGTATGGTGCTGCGATCTATGTGCGCGTAGAAATTGGGCACACGACGCTAGTGCATCTCCTTACAGCCAAGACGCGCGTGGCACCAGTCAAAACGCGTCACAAAAAAGTGTTAAGCTTTGTACGATGGTTCTTAGATTTTGCACAATCGTTCTGAAATTGCGAACGCTGTTCATGAAAATTTATTTTCCGGACCGAAATACGTGCAAGTCTAGTTTCCCTTTGGCCGTGCTTGAAAATTGGTTCCATGGCACAGCGGTTAGGACGTCCGTCTCCGACACATAGTAGCCCAGGTTCGAGCCCGCGAGAAGACGTCGTGAATCGAAACTTTTAATAAAATATTATTTCCACTTTAAGTAATAAGATTAAATACGTCTCTACCAGGCGCGCAGAAAAAAACAGCAAGGCCAGAAATCTTGTTTTTGTTTTTCTTTCTTATGAACTTTTCGTTCTCAAATCAACCCCAAATGTTCTTAAAATACCCCATTCGTTCGGAATCAAACTCTAAAGTTTCGGTCAAATTCTATGAACGAGCGTTCATGAACTGACAACAAACGGGCTTACGCACTTTTTGACCCCGTTTGGGCTTGATTTTTGAACTTTCGAACGGATTTTTCTGGTCAAAATTATAGCTTTGTTAATTTTTATTGTATTTTTTTCTACTCTGGAATATAACTATTTTTTATTATTTTAGAATTTCGAATTAAATTTAACATAAATCGGACGACTATATTATATAGCTGCCATGTAAGGATCGATCAATTATTGTCAATATAAAATAAACTCTATAATTTGTTCGTTGTTTTTCAAACCTAAATTTAACATTTAATTTTTAAATTGAATTGGAATGATCTCAAGGGTATATAAACTTCGGCTGGCCGAAGTTAGCTTCCTTTCTTGTTTTAATAGACTTTCTTCATTTTTTGGATTATTTTTATTTCTTGTTTTTGGTTCATTTTCAATATCGATGTTTAAAATTCAAATTCGTTTTTTCCCAGGACCCCATTCATTTTCCCCCCCCCCTGTTTACGCCGCTTTCCCCGCTCTTAAATCCCCCGCTCTTCCAATGCCCGCTCTTCCCTCGTTGGGAATGCCTACTTCCAGGCTCTCCCGCTCTCCCGCCTTCCCGCGCCCGGGATCTCTCCACAGCGCTCTGAAGCACAGCGCTCATTAGCTTAAGCCGCAATACTCTTTTGTAACTCTACGAAATACATCGCCCGGCCGGTCCGCGGTATTTTCCGAAAAGTCCAAAGTGTTCTTATTATTTCTATTGTCGCGATCGTCGAGTGCTTTCTGTCTCTCCCCCACAGCTTGCCACCACGGCTATTTGCAACAGCCGCAACGCCTCCGGAAGCTGCCTTCAACCACGATCGACCACTGCTACGCCCCACCACTTCATTTTTTGGTCCTTCGAGCCGGATAAGATAAGTGCAATTTATTTAATTCCAAATTAACTGCCGGTCGACAGTCAGCCATCCGAAAACATAATTCGTTTGACTTTCTGTGCGATTTGTCTAAAATCCAAGTCCGATTTAATCCGACAACGGCATTAATAATTTCCAATTCCGTCTTTGATTTCTTCGTCTCTTTTTAACGTGCGGCCATATTGCCTATTTTTCAATTCCTTTTCTTGTGCATATTGATGTACAAGTTTCATATTCACATTTGGCAGTACATCCAGTAAAAATACATCCAAAATCAAATCGAAGAAATTACAAAATATTAATCCAAATTAAAGTGTGCAAATAAAAAGTCAAGCGTACAGTGAGAAAGAAAAGTCAGTGAACAGTGAAAAAATAACTTAAATTCAAAAATTAAATTCAATTAATTTCCCACAAAAAGGGAACCGAAAAATTAAGTGTTCCGCCAATTTAGGCCCACAAACACTGATACTGATTTTTTTTACTGTATATCCGCGGTGACAAATGTTTGCATACATAATTCAAAATCCAAATACAGTCCACAATAAATCGAAAACTCACAACACATACCCGCCGGAAAAAATTTTAAATAAAAATTTTCCGCCATCTTGATTACCTATATACTCCACATCTTATACATATTTATTACATATATTATACATATTACATATTCCACATATACTACATCCATATTCCAAATATATTACATCCACATATTACACATATATTGCATCCATATATTACACATATATCACACATATATTGCATCCATATATTACACATATATTACCCATATATTACTTCCATATATCCACACATATTTTTTCTACCAATACACCGCATCCCGAACATCGAAGTATTTCCGTCGGCCATCCATAAATATATTAAATAAATTTTCAAAGCCGACGTGAAATAACTTTTGAGTCTCAGTGTGTTTTATTTCCTATTCAAACATATTCGTGTGCGAACTGCATTCCCGCGTATTCCAGCTTTACTTATACTTACACAGCCCGCAAAAGGGGCTTTATGCACAAAAATGGTTGCAACGGCTGCCGAACTCGCCTTAAACCAATTTATTGAAGTCTCGGATCGACTTTCCGAATTGGAATCGCGAATCAATATTCCCGCGACGGTCCATCCTACGTTGTCCGTCCTCAATATTCGCCGAGACGAAATCAAAGAGGTGTGGGTCCGCATCAAACAAGAGTACTATGCATGTACCGCGTGCCTTGTAGCAGCCGGAGAAAGCTCAGCTGACAGCTTGAAAGTCTTCAAGTCTAAGTACGGTTATTGCTACAGCGCGTACGAAAGGTGCGGCGCCCAAATAGCAGACCAAATAGCGCAGACTCCGCAAAATCCGCAAGCTACCTCCACTCCAGATACTCCTCAGACATACATTCCGTCAGGCTGCCACCTTCCGCCGTGCGATACCGAGGTTTTTACCGGCGATTATCTTCGTTGGCCAACCTTCAGGGATCTATTCACGGCAATTTACATCAACAATCCTAGACTCACTCCTGTCGAGAAATTATTCAATCTTAATGCTAAGACGAGGCGCGACGCTCACAATATAGTTGCAAATTCCCCACTTACTAACGATGGCTTTCGCTCAGCGTGGGATAACCTCACTGAGCGTTTCGAAAACAAGCGATTGTTAGTAAACAGTCAATTGAAGATACTCTTCAATGTGCCGTCCGTCACACAGGAGTCTGGGCCAGCTTTGAAAGAACTTCAAAGTACCATCCAGGGGTGCCTTACGGCGTTAGAAATGTCCGGTATTCAGGTCGAAACTTGGGATTGCCTCTTGGTGTATATGTGCTCATCCAAACTCCCTAAGCTTACGCTTTCCCTATGGGAGCAGTCCCTTCACAACAAAGCCGAGATCCCTACGTGGAATGAGCTGAACGTTTTCCTAACGGAACGTCACAGAACCCTAGAAGCCATGGATGATGTTCGACCATCAGGTTCTAGTCAGGCTCAGCCCAGGGCATCCACATCCAACTCGGCGTCTCGGAGAATAAATTCTTATGAGACAAGGATAACGCCTCGACAACCTAGAGGGTGCGATCTCTGTAATAGAGAAAACCATCCAATACGCACATGCGCCCAGTTTCTCCGGATGACGGTCGACCAACGCATCGCCTATATCAAACGAAAACAGCTGTGTTTGAACTGCTTTGCGCGGACACATCAGCTGCGCGACTGCGAAAGCGCACATAATTGCTTCACGTGCCGCGGCCGCCATCACACCCTCCTACACCGAGGCACCCCATCCCCAGCGCGCGCAAATCCAACGCCAACGCCCAGATCCAGACCGAATACTCCCGGTCCCTCGGCTGCCAGTGGCACGCAGCCAACACTTCAAAATTATTTTGCGGCAGGCTCTAGGTCAGTCCTCCTAGGCACCGCCATCATTAATATATGCCATCAGGGTTCCAACTTCCAAGCGCGAGCCTTAATAGACTCCGGATCTGAGGCGACCTTCATTACTGAGCGCCTTTTCAACCTGATTAAGCTGCCGTTCCAGGTCATCCAGGCACAGGTCTCAGGGCTCAATCAAACGGTCTCCGCTGAGACTAAAAAGCTCTGCCAATTTACAATTCGTTCTCCGACCCGGCCTAGTTTGCAGTTAAACACCACTGCCTACGTGCTTCCGCAAATAGCCGGAAATCTTCCCTCATGTCCGCTTCCGCAACATTTCCTGCGAGATCTTCCCGAACTTCCACTAGCGGATCCAAAGTTTTATGAGAGCGCACAAATAGATCTTTTAATCGGGGCCGATATACTTCCTTCCATTCTACTAAGCGGCACCCGAGCGAATATCTGTGGCTCTCTTCTCGGTCAAGAGACCATTTTCGGCTGGATTCTAACAGGACCAGTACCCGCTCCGAGGCAAGATCGGATTTCATCCTTTTCCACGCGTGTTGCACACACGTACGAAGCGTCCCTCGATAAACTCCTCACCAAATTCTGGGAGGTGGAAGATCTGCCAGTAAAGGTGGCAAAAGAATCCGACGTGATCTGTGAGGATAATTTCCTTCGGACCACCACAAAAGACGATACCGGCAGGTATGTCGTGAGTCTTCCCTTTCGAGATCCTGAGAACATGAAATGCTCCCTGGGACAATCCAGATCCCTGGCGCTGGCTCAATATTTAAGAAACGAGCAGCGGCTAAAAAGGGACAGTACGCTAAAATCCAAGTACGACTCAGTGATTCAAGAATATCTCGACCTCAACCACATGAGAGAAGTCCCTCCTACCCACGATTCAGCGTGTTATTACCTCCCACACCACGCGGTGTTAAAACCGAAGAGTACGACCACCAAACTTAGAGTGGTATTCAACGCCTCCAGCCCTTCAGACAATGGGGTCAGCTTAAATGATATCCTTCATGCTGGCCCGGTCCTACAGTCCGATCTAACCATCCAGATCCTGAAGTGGCGATATTTCCGTTTTGTGTACAGTGCTGATATTGAGAAAATGTACCGGCAGATCTGGGTAGATCCGAAGCAGACAGCGTTCCAACGTATCTTATTCCGCAATAGAGAAGGATACATTCGCGATTTTGAGCTGAAAACTGTTACGTTTGGGGTCAATTGTGCAATTCGGGTCCTGCAACAGCTGGCGACCGACGTGCAACTAACCCATCCGAGGGCGAGTAAAGTTATTCGTGGTTGCATGTACGTCGATGATGTCCTTTCGGGAGCTGACTCTGCAGAAGAGGCTCACCGTACCATTCACGAGTTGCAGAGTGCTCTCGATTCGGCTGGTTTTCCATTAAGAAAGTGGACCTCCAACCATAAAGAAGTTCTGGCTCATATCGAAACCAATCATCTTTTAAACGCCGAGTTCCTCGAGATAGATACGGAAAGCACGGCGAAAACTCTCGGAGTCCGTTGGAAAGCAACATCCGATGAGTTTTTCTTCGCCCCTCCAGACCTATCCAACGAAGCCACGCTCACGAAACGTCATGTTCTTTCCCAAATCGCCAAGCTGTTTGATCCAGCAGGCTGGCTCGCTCCTTTCGTGGTCTGTGCCAAGATTTTCATGCAGGAGATCTGGCTTCATGATCTTGGGTGGAATGATGAACTCCCAATTGAACTGTGCCAAAAGTGGCGTGATTTTCTCCAAAGCTACTCGGTCCTAGATCAAGTCCGAATTCCCAGATGGGTTTCCTTCCGCCCAGAGTTCCGAGTCGAACATCATGGATTCTGTGACGCCTCTCAAAAGGCGTATGGTGCTGCGATCTATGTGCGCGTAGAAATTGGGCACACGACGCTAGTGCATCTCCTTACAGCCAAGACGCGCGTGGCACCAGTCAAAACTGTGTCGCTTCCAAGGCTAGAGCTGTGTGGAGCTCTATTGCTATCCGAGATGGCTGAATCCATACTCCCCCATATGCCCATGCTGTCCTCGAAACTCCATTGTTGGACCGATTCCACAATTGTGCTTGCATGGCTAGCCAAACCAGCATGCCAATGGACAACGTTCGTTGCCAATCGGGTAACAAAGATTACCCAGTCCACAGAGGCAGCCAATTGGGCACATGTTCAATCCGAACACAATCCAGCTGACTTGGCCAGTCGGGGAGTGCCTCTACAAGACCTGATCGACAACTCCCTTTGGTGGCATGGACCAACTTGGTTGTCAAAGCCACGAGATCAGTGGCCTTCCCAAAGCCCAGACTTACAGGTGACCGAAGTGGAAAGGCGTCCTGTCAAGGCCCATGTGGCGTCCATCCCGACAGAAGACATCCTTGATCGCTTTTCCAAATTAGATAGAGCTTTACGGGTCCTTGCGTATGTCCACCGTTTTGTCCAGCGATGTAAGAAACAGTCGCAGATGTCGGAAGTCCGTCTAGAAGCCCAAGAACTTGTCGCCGCTGAACGGCTCATGGTCATTAGCACTCAGCGCAGATATTTTTCTAATGAATATCGCTGCTTGAGTCAAAAGCGTCCTGTGTCCGCGACAAGTTTAATCCTCTCCTTAAACCCCTTTCTAGATCAGAAAGGGCTTATAAGGGCTTGCGGCGATATGACGAACGACATCCGATAATACTCCCGTACGAATGTGCACTCTCTCGACTACTGGTGAACTTTACGTATCTCATAACGTTGCACGGAGGTAACCAGTTAGTCGTACGTCTCACCCGGTCAAGATACTGGATTCCGAGAATAAAGAACTTGGTAAAGGCCGTGATTAACTCCTGCAAGGTCTGCGTTATTCATAAGAAGCGCTTGCAAATTCAGATGATGGGGAGTTTTCCGAAAGAGCGAGTGTCTTTTTCCCGGCCATTCACGTACACAGTGATGGACTACGCTGGCCCCTTCGACATCAAAAATTACACAGGCAGAGCGTGCCTAATTACAAAAGGGTATGTGTTGGTTTTCGTATGTTTCTCTACAAAGGCCTTCCATCTAGAGCCTACATCTGATCTGACGACCGAGAAATTTCTCGCCGCTTTCGCTCGGTTCGTATCCAAGAGGTTGTCCCCGTCAAGTGCAGTCCGACAATGGGAAAACCTTTGTCGGCGCTGCCACCCTGCTCTCCCGAGATTTTCTACAAGCCGTAAAAGAGTCTGTGACGGATGCGTATAGTCATCAGCAGCTCAACTGGCAATTCATTCCTCCGGGGGCACCCCATATGGGAGGCCTATGGGAAGCTGGTGTCTAAAGCTTCAAAACCTTGTTTGAGAAGTCCACCGCTACTCGAAAGTACACCTTTGAAGAGCTTTCAACCCTCCTAGCGAAAATTGAAGCTTGTCTAAATTCCAGACCGCTATCTCCCA
Organism: Drosophila mimetica; assembly: GCA_037075245.1. Classification (NCBI taxonomy): domain Eukaryota; kingdom Metazoa; phylum Arthropoda; class Insecta; order Diptera; family Drosophilidae; genus Drosophila; species Drosophila mimetica. The sequence continues at coordinate 25,946,453 of JBAMCH010000007.1, read as the reverse complement.
TGTCAGAAGATCCTACTGATCTCTTGGCGTTGACACCAGGGCATTTTCTCGTCGGCGGACCTCTTCTGTCCATAGTAGAGCCCGAATTAAAAGGGGAATCCAAGTCCATTGTGAATCGGTGGCAACACTTAAAGGCGCTCCATCAGCAATTCCAAGCTCGATGGAAAGAGGAGTATCTCAAGGAGCTCCACAAGCGCAACAAGTGGCAGTCCCCGACCGCAAATCTCCGCGTTGGCGACATGGTAGTCGTCAAAGAAGACAATCTGCCCTCGAATGAGTGGGGCTTGGGCAGAATCGACTCTGTCTTTCCGGGGGCTGACGGCAATGTCCGTGTCGTCGGCATTCTCATGGCACGCAGGATTATTAAGCGTCCCGTGACTAAGGTGGTTCTGCTGCCAGGAGAACACTCCAACCGTCCTTCTCAACCAACGTCCTCCGCATAATTCTCCAACCATCCTCGCCATCTAAGCATTTTCAACTTATCTCCATATGTTTTTTCTTTTTTCCGTCCATTACTCCTTCCCAGCTCACATCATGGCTCCTCGTCCACGCAGCGCTCAGGCATTGGAGAGCAGACGTACTCGAGGTATAAATTCCTACCGCTGCCGAGTCTGCCGTGGCGTCCATCCGCTTCGGAAGTGCCAGAGGTTCCTAAAGCTGAGCGCAGAGAAGCGGCTTCGGGCAGTGCTTATTAATAAGTACTGCTCAAATTGTCTCGCTCACGAGCACTCCGACGTGAGCTGTCGCAGTGGCGACAAGTGTAAAACGTGCAGCGGGAAGCACCACACGCTCCTCCACATGCACGAGCGCCCCCTGCCGTCGGCGTCTAATCAGCGTTCGCGCCGGCAAAATCCGCCAACTCGCCAAGCGCTGGCCCCGGCGGGGCGCTCGGCATCCGCCGCTTCTCAGCAGCGCTCGCGCCGGCAAGATCCGCCAACTCGCAGAGCGCTTGCCTCTCCGCCGCGCTCAGCCACCTCGACACCGGCACCGTCACTGTCGTCCCTCCTGCAGCGGCACAGCGTCAACGTCCTGCCGACGGCCATGGTTATCCTGGAGACCGGGCTCAAGAAGTTCGACACAGCCGCCCTCATCGACCCGTGTACGCCGACAAGTTGCATCGACGCATCCCTGGCGACTGCGTTCCGCCTGCCGACTACCACCGTCGGCGACGAGCGGATTTGTACGGCGACGATTCGGTCGAAGCGCGACGACGACTTCAAGTTGGAGGTGGTCCTGAAGGTGGAGCCAAACGTCCGCATCCGCACCCCCATCCGAGAGCTTGCTGACACCGTGGTCAGCAAATACAGCGACCTCCCGTTGGCCGACGAGCGGTTCTATCTACCGGCAACCATCTCCGTGGTCCTTGGTGCAGACGTCTACGGCAAGGTCATCCGTCCTGGCTTCCACTTGGTCGACGAGGGACTCCCAGTGGCCCAGCGGACGACTTTCGGGTGGATCCTGTCCGGTGCCTGAAACCAGGCCTAGACGACACGTGGGGCCTCGTTGCAACGCTAGCGATTGCAAGGGGGGCGGAATGTTTACGCCGCTTTCCCCGCTCTTCCAATGCCCGCTCTTCCCTCGTTGGGAATGCCTACTTCCAGGCTCTCCCGCTCTCCCGCCTTCCCACGCCCGGGATCTCTCCACAGCGCTCATTAGCTTAAGCCGCAGTACTCTTTTGTAACTCTACGAAATACATCGCCCGGCCGGTCCGCGCTATTTTCCGAAAAGTCCAAAGTGTTCTTATTATTTCTATTGTCGCGATCGTCGAGTGCTTTCTGTCTCTTCCCCACAGCTTGCCACCACGGCTATTTGCAACAGCCGCAACGCCTCCGGAAGCTGCCTTCAACCACGATCGACCACTGCGACGCCCCACCACTTCATTTTAATTTTAAGAAAGTATGAAAATACAAAATTTGGTTTTGCTTTGTTAATTGTATTTTTTTTTTTAAGTAATTTTGAAATAATATGCAAAGTATTATTTTAAAAACTATTAAATCTATTATTATTTTATTTTTATTTTATAGCTCAATTAAATCGAATATTTATTAAAGATTTTTTTGTAAAATTTGTTTTTGTGTTTTTTTTTTTATTATTTTTCTCCAAAGTTTAATTTGTGTTTTTTTTTTCTTTTGCTTTTATTTTCTTTAACTTAACTTTTTTTTTGATTTTGGCTTTAATTTTTTTTCACGTATATCTTAGTTCTTGTTTTTTTCGTTTAATTATTATAGTTATGCCTATACATTTTCTTTTTTTAATTTATGATTCCCATATCTTTGATATTTTTTGTTCTTAAATTTTTTTACTCATTAAATAATAAAACTTATAAGACTCTACTACAACTATAATCTAATAATACGGTATAGTAATAGGTAATTCCTAAGTATATAGGTATAATAAAAAATATATCAAATAATAAATATAAGGAATATATTTGATTATTTTTCAGATATTTTGTATTATTTTTAATATATACGTAAGTATTTTTAATGTTTCTTAAAAATGTACAAAACATTAAGTGCTGAAAAAAAATAAAGTCGATAATAAATATGTATGTAAACAAACAGTGCCTTGTGTAGGTCAGTGTGGGAAATCATTGCTCAAACTTAAACCGATTACAAAAAAAATGAAAAATTCGTTTTCTTTTAATTTTAGCCTTTAAATTTAGCCTTTAAATTTTAAATTTAGCCTTTAGACGGCTTTCAGGGCAGCAGGTGCAGCTGCAGACATAGTAACCGCTGCCAGCGATTCTGGGGGATTGTGAAAGAGTAGAGCATAAATCCGGCAGTCAGTACCACATGGAAAGGAGACCAAATGAAAGTTGTAGTGCCAGCAGTAGCTGTCGCTGGCATGGTGCACCGCTATGGAGAAGATCAGGGTGACGGTGATCCAAAAGGGTCCATGCAGTCTCGCCAATGTTCATGCGCAGATAATTGCCAGTTGCTCGTTTGGGGATCGTCGAGATGGTCAGGAAGGAGAGACTTACTTAGTCTTAGAGCTGTTTAAAAAAAAATAACTGCTTGCGCGTCAAAATTGGTTGGACATAGCGACAGCACCGCCAGCTGGATCGGAACGGGGGCCCTCTTGCGAGATTTTGACTCAGTTGAATAAAATTACGCGATATTTCAGTGCTTAAAGAATCAGATACCCGACACTCTGTTTACCACTTTGAAAAAGGCCTCTACTTGCTCGTAGATTCTCCAATATCTTTGCGTTCTTTCGAACTTTAATAAAATAATTTTAAAAATGTATTCAAAGCTTTGACGATGCTACGATGCTACTCGTACGATTCTACGATGCCGAGTATACTCGGCATCGTTTGACATGATTACATGATTACAAAAAATAATCGTGGCATCGCCAACTTGATTACTTTTACTCGTGGAATCGGCATCGGCATCGTATCGTGCAGGTCTCTAGTACGGACATTGCTAGAGCGAAGGGGTTTGAGAACAGCATACACACTCACAAACAAAAAGTACTGTAAGTTGTTGTCAAGTACATACCTGTATAAAAATTTCTGTGTTTTGCTTTTTCAAAAGCACATGGGAATGAATAGTGAGACCAGAGACCAAACAGGGGATTCACATCTTTCAAAAATCCCAACTGTTTCGCATTTAGTGGATGCTCAGGTTAAGGATGCAAGCGACTAATCCGCTTTCCAAAACAGACAAACTTTGATGCTTTTCTGCAATTTCTATATTTGGCAATATGTCTCCAATGCCACAATAAATTCTTATTTACAATAAAATTTGGAAATTGAAAAACGTAATAAAGGCAATGAAAATGTTAGTAATATAGAAAACGCCTTCGTTTATTTCTAATAAAATTTCGCTGGCTGATAGCGGTTAGTTTTTATTTTTGTTAATGTAGTTTTGGGCAATTAGTAATATTTTGTCTGTGGAAACAGGGATTTCACATCTTACATAAAGGGGATTCCCTAAACTGTTGAATTGCTGAATTGTTGAAAATTCAACAGAAAATTTCAGCAATTAAGGGAACGACCCTAAATGAATCCTGTGGAATTCTTAAACAGCTGTTATTTGTTGAAAATTTTTACGCATCTTAAAATATGTAAAGATTGTTGATTTATTGCTAGTTACTCTCTAAAATTGGTGCCGAGGAATAAGTAACTACTATACACACAAAAAAAAAACAGTAAAATCAACAGTAATAATTGTCAAACAGTCCCCAACCACAAAAACTGTTACTCTTACGTAATTCGTAAACGTAAGTGTTACTATAAAAAATAGTTATGCAACTTTAAAAAAGGGTTGAATGTGCCCGAACCATAAATTGTGGTTCACTTACTATTTTTATTGTTACGTTACTAGAAAATAGTCATTTTACTATTAAAATGATATTTTACCATTAAAATTGTACTTTCCCAGAAAAATAGTAAGATCACTATTAGCAAGAAAGGAATCTAACTTTGGCCAGCCGAAGTTATGTATACCCTTGCAGATCGTTCCTATTCCATTTGAAATTACAAAAATCTTAAATTTAGATTTGCAACAAACAAAATTATCAGGGACCGTAAATAATGATTATTTTCGCTATTTTTAAATGAATAAATCATACACTTCCAGTCAACATAGAACAAGCATGACTAGCACGTTTTTATCCTTTAAGGATACACTATGAATATCCTTGATGATTTTTAATTTTTAATTGTTATATTTATTCTTCTATTGTTAAACATTATTTTTGAGCAAAAAAAAATAAAAATCACAAAAAATCATTATTTTTGAGCAAAAAAAATAAAACTCAAAAATAATGATTATTCGTGATTTTTTTTTTCGCTCAAAATAAAACTTACCAAGCAACAACTTGTAATCTTTTATAAGGACATAGGACAATATTGGCAATAATAATTTTTTTCAATTATTTTTCCGATTATTCCTATGGGAGCTATAAGATATAGTTGTCCGATCCGGCCGGCTCCGACTTATATACACCTGCAATAGAAAGACGACTTTTGGTAAAGTTTCAGCTCGGTTGCTTCAAAACTGAGGGACTAGTTTGCGTAGAAACGGACGGACGGACGAACAGACGAACGGACAGACGGACATGGCTAGATCGACTCGTCTAGTCATGCTGAACAAGAATATATATACTTTATGGGGTCGGAAACGTCTCCTTCACTGCGTTGCAAACTTCTGACTGAAATCATTATACCCTCTGCAAGGGTATTTGATTTTCGTTTGCAAATTTTCTTTTATTTTTACATAATATTTGTTCTTATAATATTATTTACATATTATTTATAAGCCTCTATAAGCCTTGAAGCTTAGGTTTTTAGACAATTTTCTCTTCAACCTCGGTCAGAGCACAGCGTGCAATAGGAGCCCTATTTGTTGTTCTGAACCTGCAAAAAAAAAGATTTTCGAGCCGCTGTGTAAACAAATAAATAAAAATATAACGTATAACACAGACCTTCTGCTTCAATATTTATTTTATAAGGCGCAGTAAGAAAACAAGGCTCAGATATTTTCCCGTTAAAGAGAAAATTGGGGCCTCCGGATAAAGTAGCGTAACATCAATGTCGATCTAAAAAAAATGTAAATTTACGGTATAACGTTAACAAATTTATATAATAAAGGAACATTAAATCATTTTTGTAATATGAAATCAATTTTAATTATATTTTAATAATTCTGCTCTTTTATATTACCATAGAATGCGAGAACACTTTTCTATTTCGTATAATTGACACTATGTTATTATTCTCGCAGCTTGCATTTTGTTTTCTATGTCTACGAAGCTGGTAGCATAGTTTCCACATCTCCTGGACTTCGTTCCAAGGTTCTAGAAACATTTGTAGCCAATCAGGAGCGCTGGTGATTTCTACAAGTAGGACGTTAAATTTAAAGTGTAATTCATTTATATATAACACATTACCTGCATCACTTGCAAAGAAGTCGACAATCTCTATTTTGGTTTCAGTAAATCCTTCCGGCTGTAAGGGTTTGAGTCGTCTTATGGTGTTATAGTACTTGTCGTACAAGCGACCACTTGCCTTGTTGTTAGTTATTTTTTTAAAATATATTTTCTAAATATTTATAAATTAAAAAAATATAAAACCATTTAATTTAAAGGTATTTAAAAGCTTACACGGTCATCATTAAAGAATCAAGCTCCTTTATTGTTCTGGATTCAGCTGAAATAATAAAAAATTAACGGCAATAGGTCGTGACGTCATAGAAATTTCTAGAACTGCAGTTTAACACACACTAACACAACACATTGCAAGCATAAGCCAGCGCACTATGGGGCATTTGACCACTTTTATAGGCCTAAATTAATTACTCAGTCAATTTAAAAGATATAGACGTGAAACTTTACCAGTCTTAATTTTTTATCCCTGCGCATATATATAAAAATCATCCGGATCGGACATCTATAACATATAGCTGCCATAGGAACGATCAGATTAACTTTGTTGTTTTTTGATATAAATGCACATAACTTTAGAAATAGCGATTATTTACGTTTTAAACATAATACTAAAAGTTTCTTACAAATCGGACTACTATATCCTAATGTTTTTAAAAAATGACAAATGGCAGAATTTACCATACATTTTTACGACTTTTTTTGCTAATTGTACCAAAAATTTCGCTATACAGCCTATAAAGTCCGATTAAACTAATCAATGACACAGCTAGTTATTTATTCTTCATTTTTAAAATAATTTAAAGCCAGAAAACGCCTTACTTCTTCAGCCCCCAGTGCAAAACCATATCCTTTGCTAAATTTGAGGTTATGGTCTAAAAAAAAAAATTATAGAAAAAGTGGCAATAAGTGGCGATTCTGACTATATACACTTTAACAAGAATTAAATACTCTACAAATCCCAATTGGTTTCAGAAGTGGACTCCGCTGGACTCGCTTTATTGCTCTATTTGAAATTAAGTTTTCATAAAAAAATGTGCGTGTTAGACCACTTCCTTTGCCACTCAATTATAAGAAAAAAACGACGGATTTGCACCGTGTAAGCACAAAAACACTTAGTATATAGCACCATCCTATTATTCCAATCCAAAAAGTTTACTTAGATTGCTTTAAAAATCAAATTTCAAGAACTTCAAATCAGCAAGCGAATCGTCAAGTTTTAACAGATCGAGAGTCGCATTTGTAACAGCTGATTTAACAGCTGCTAAGTTAACAGAGAAGCCCTCTATCGGATTTCCTGAAACGTAACATTGTTAAATGGTGTTCTGTTAACACATCCTCAAACAAGATTTTTTATTTTAAAGACTTTTCAAAAATGGGTTTTGGGCAGCCAAAGTGGTCATATGCCCCATAGTGCAGCGTTTTAAAGAGTTGTACTTACATACATATGCACACATGTATTTTGTTTTTGGAGTTTCACGTAAAAAAGTTTTAACAGATTTATAACACATATATGGGCGGTTCTTTTACAAACCGAACACTTTTTATTGAGTCACATTTTTGATTTGCCTGAAACTTTTTTTACACGTACTATTCGGAAAATAAGTAAACACGTGTATCAGGATTTGACCGAAAAAAAATTATTTTTTTAGTTAGAATTTTTTTAAGTTTGCCAAAAATCGTCAAATTTGGAAAAGTACCCTCTCTTTGAAAATCTGTATCTCCGGTTATATGAATCCGATTGACTTCATGTCTTTTTCATTAATTCCTCTAAAACCACTTCTTTCAAAACAAAATTTCTAAAAAAAAATTAGTTTTTAATTTCTTAAAAATAAAAACAAATTAAAATTAAAAAAAAAATTTTAACCATTGCCCCCACAAAAAAAAAATTTTTTTTTATTTTAATATATGCGCTATATATTTTAAGTAATATATTTTAAGCAAAGAATTTCTATTTGATAGTCAGATATGGTCAACAGAATGTTAAATGACTCGTAAGCATGAAACCCATAAGCATGTAATAAGAGCGAGCGAGATGCACAACATGCTTTGGCGGGCGTTCATAGAAGAAAGGCGAGGGCTTGTTAAAAAACTTTCGATATTTAAAAAACTAAAAATGGCTCCAACTTTTTACAAAAACCGATTGTAACTAACACTATGGCGCATATATTAAAATAAAAAAAAAAACATTTTTTTTTTGGGGGCAATGGCTAAAAATTTTTTTAAAATTTTAATTTGTTTTTATTTTTAAGAAATTAAAAACTAATTTTTTTTTAGACATTTTTTTTTAAAGAAGAGGTTTTAGAGGAATTAATGAATAAGACATGAAGTCAATCGGATTCATATAACCGGAGATACAGATTTTCAAAGAGAGGGTACTTTTCCAAATTTGACAATTTTTGGCAAACTTAAAAAAATTCTAACTAAAAAAATTTTTTTTTTTTTCCGGTCAAATCCTGATACACGTCTTTACTTATTTTCCGAATAGTACGTGTAAAAAAAGTTTCAGGCAAATCAAAAATGTGAAATTTTTTTTTTGCCCAAATCTGTTTGGTTTGTAAAAGAACGGCCCATATGTGGGTAAGAATTTCTAAACTGCGCATATGAAAAAATAGATTTTCTTCAAACTTTCATATCTGGTAGAATATGCCTTGGTTATCACCTGTAATTTTTTTTCAATTTTCTGGTGCTTACTTAACGGCGCTATGAATTTTTTAAATATGGAACTTCAAAAATGATGTCAAACTTCAAATTAGTATATCTCGGGAACGGCTTGGAGGAACATCGTACAACTTTACACCTTTTTGAATGATTACTAGGGGAATTAAAAAAATATTTTCTCAAATTTTTTGTTGGTTAAGAATTATGAATTTTAATCATTTGAAATTTGCAATCGCGGTTTTGGAAGTCTTCTTCATCCTAAAAAATAATGTCAACCATCCAAGATTGTCCATCTTATAACAAACTTAATTTCACCGAAGAAGCATTCTTGTTCCTTTCAGTCATTTTAAAGATATCCAATTTTTATACCCTTGCAGAGGGTATAATGATTTCAGTCAGAAGTTTGCAACGCAGTGAAGGAGACGTTTCAGACCCCATAAAGTATATATATTCTTGGTCGGCATGACTAGACGAGTCGATCTAGCCATGTCCGTCTGTCCGTCCGTCTGTCCGTCCGTCCGTTTCTACGCAAACTAGTCCCTCAGTTTTTAAGCTATTGAGCTGAAACTTTACCAAAAGTCGTATTTCTGTTGCAGGTAGTATATAAGTCGGAGCCGGCCGGATCGGACAACTATATCTTATAGCTCCCATAGGAATAATCGGAAAAATAATTGAAAAAAAATTATAACTTATGTGTTTTTTGACATATTACCTTATGCTCTTGGAAATATCATTTTTTTAACAGTTCTGAATTTCGAATTAAATTTTTAAAAATCGGACGACTATATCATATAGCTGCCATAGGAACTATCAGAAAATTAATGGCAAATTAATATGAACAAAATTATAGCTTCGGTGTCTTTTGACATATTTCCTTCTACTCTTTGGAATATCGTTTTTTTAATACTTCTGATTTTCGATTTAAATTTTATAAAAATCGGACGACTATATCATATAGCTCCCATAGGAATGATCGGAAAATTAATGGGAAATTAATAGGAAAAAAATTATAGCTTTGTTAATTTTTATTGTATTCTCTTCTACTCTTGAATATAACTTTATTTTATTATTTCAGAATTTCGAAATACATTTTACATAAATCGGACGACTATATTATATAGCTCCCATAGGAATGATCAATCAATTATTGTCAAAATTTCTATAATTCGGTTTGTTCCAAATCGAAATTCAGATTTTTGTAATTTGTAATTAAATAGGATTTAACTGCAAGGGTATATAGACTTCGGCTGGCCGAAGTTAGCTTCCTTTCTTGTTTATCCTAATTTAAGGAAAATCTATTTATATTTCCAACGACTACAATTCGTACTTGTTTAAGCTGAAATTTGGCACAACTCTACCACTCACTGATGTTATGCACATATGTTAATCTCATAATTTTACCACCGTCCCATCATATAGCTGCCATACAAATTGAGGGATTTTCTTATTGTTTATAAGGTAGGCTTTGCAAATATTATTCTGTTAAGATTGTAATTTTAATTTTTCAAAGGCCTACCTTATAAACAATAAGAAAATCCCTCAATTTGTATGGCAGCTATATGATGGGACGGTGTTAAAATCTGAGATTAACATATGTGCATAACATCAGTGAGTGGTAGAGTTGTGGCAAATTTCAGCTTAAACAAGTACGAATTGTAGTCGTTGGAAATATAAATAGATTTTCCTTAAATTAGGATAAAAAATTGGATATCTTTAAAATGACTGAAAGGAACAAAAATGCTTCTTCGGTGAAATTAAGTTTGTTATAAGATGGACAAACCTGGATGGTTGACATTATTTTTTAGGATGAAGAAGACTTCCAAAACCGCGATTGCAAATTTCAAATGATTAAAATTCATAATTCTTAACCAACAAAAAATTTGAGAAAATATTTTTTTAATTCCCCTAGTAATCATTCAAAAAGGTGTAAAGTTTTACGATGTTCCTCCAAGCCGTTCCCGAGATATACTAATTTGAAGTTTGACATCATTTTTGAAGTTCCATATTTAAAAAATTCATAGCGCCGTTAAGTAAGCACCAGAAAATTGAAAAAAAATTACAGGTGATAACGAAGGCATATTCTACCAGATATCAAAGTTTGAAGAAAATTGATTTTTTCATATGCGCAGTTGAGAAATTCTTACCCATGTATATACTTACATATATACATGTTTATTCTCACCATAAAACACAAGAACCATGTGATCGAAGTTAATAGTTCATCCAATTCATCCATTATGAAATAGTGGTACCACTCAACTATACTGAAAACTCTTGCAGTGCGACCAGCTTTCGTTACAATTTTTTGCCACCAGGGGTTCGCAACACTAAAAGTATTTCGTTAGGGTAACTATTTCATAATAGTAGAATAACTATTTAAAATAATTTCAAGATACAAGAACAAAATACACACGACCCGTAAGCGTAACTATTTTAATAGTTGTTTAACTATTTAATAGTACGCAAAGCAAAAACAATTACACAGACGACTATTTTTATTGTAAAAGTATTATTTTTTATACTTACTGAACTATCTTCATAGGTCAATTTTACCAAGCAAATTTTTTTGTGTGTAATAAACATTCTAATTTTATTTCAAAGTAAATAATTCGTACTGGTGATACTAAAATTCTACAGAGTTGCCATGACTTTCATTAAAAATGGTGACAACTCTGGTTTTCAGCAATTCAACAAAATTTTCATCAGCCCCGAGGATGTTGAATTGCTGAAATTTCTGAAGGTTGACTTTGTATGGAACAGCTGATTAACAGCTGACCGAAATTCAACAAATCAGTAATTCAACAGTTTAGGGAATCCCCTGATAAATCCCAACTGTTTCGCAGTTAGTGGCCGCGAAGGGATAAGGATGCATACGAAAATCGATTGTTTCACAACCGATAAATCCCAAAACTGGACCCCACGGTCACACTAAATACTGGCATCATCAACACTGAAATGGCTGACATTCACGTAAGCTATTGATATTGTACTTATCTTCTTATTTATTAATTTTCTTTTTATTTTTCAGCGTTGGAATAAGGAAAACTACAACAAGCGAGGACGCGGTGGCGGCGAATGGCGCGGATATGGGCGTGGTGGACATCGTGGTGGAGGGCATCCCCACATTTATAAGAAGCCCCAGCCCACGCCCACGTGCCCATGTGTCTGCCATGTCACATTGAAAAATGCTGCCAAGAGAGCATTCAAGAGCACTTCAGGAGGGCCATCACTGGTCTACAGGCCTGCTCCGAGGAGCAAAAGAAGATTTCCGAGTACGACGTCTTCCGGGAGCAGCTTAACTGGACTCGCCAAGAATATGAGAGAGCATTGGAACGTCTTGGGCAACGCGTGGCGTCGTTCGGCGGAAATGGGACCCATGCGGGCTTAAATAACACAGGCCGACCAATGTGACATGGGTCGGTGTCCAGGCCTGCCACCATTTTATTTCTATAAATGTGGCTTTTTTAAGCATACGTTGCCACTACGCCTATAGTCCATCAGCTCTGGTATTTGCGGTATCTTTAATTTAAGAAAATTAATTTTACGTAACTCATAACTATTTTTGAGCACAAGTGACCCTTGCTTTAAACATATTTATACATGGGCGTAAGTTAAAAGCTGGAGGGCGATTACACTTCAGTTATAAGTTTTATTTGTAAAAATCATTTTTAACGGTTATTTAAAATCTTTTTTGTAAAAGTTTTAAAATAATAATTATTATCAATTTTTATAATATCGCTCAAAAATAACTTATTTTTAATTTTTATTTTTATAAGTCTCAAATAACAGTTACTAATGATTATTCAAATAAAAGTCATTCAGAAACTTTTTTCTTCAAATCAAAACAATAAAAATCACTCAAAGACTTTTATTCTGAATTAAAAGTTAATAGTTATTTTTAAGGTTTATTTTAAAACGCAGTATTAACCCTTAATTTTAATTTTTATTAAAAATCAATAAATAAACGTTATTACCAGGAGCCATAAATAGAGTGCTTATAATGTAGTGGGTAAAGTCAGCGCATTTTTAAATAATTTTTTTATTTGTGATTTTTTGATTTTAGTTTTAGAAAATAACAGTTATTTTCGGGCCCTGCTTCAGGCATTTCAGCCGCTAAAGATTAGTGGGCTACGCACATGTGCTTATATTCAAAGCAAATCTACTTAGACCGTTTAGAATTATGTTGTTTAAAATTGTGACAGGTTTGGGCACAGTTTGTGAATCGTCACTGTGAAGGAAGTTAATAAAATTTTCAGTCTGACTGTCTGTCCCAAAACATGGTTTTAAAGTCCTGAAAATTTGATATGATGTTCAACAGATCGATATAAAAAACTTTAGTTTTACCACTTTTGGAAAAAACCGCTAGTCAATTTGGGAAGACGAAGAAAATCTTGTTTTCGGTAAAACTTTTGAACGGAGCGTCAGATTTTCTGATATATATTAAGCGCATTTTCAGTAAGAATACAATGAGCATAGTGCGAGGGGCCAATTATCCCCACCGGCCCCAACAGATCCAAATTTCTAAATTTTCACTTTTACACTTTTACCGTGCAAAATAATGTAACAGGTAGAAGAAAGCGTTTCCGACCATATAAAGTATATATATTCTTGATCAGGTTCACTAGCCAAGTCGATCTAGCCATGTCCGTCTGTATGAACGCTGAGATCTCGAAAACTATAAAAGCTAGAAGATTGGCACTTTGCATTTTTTACGCCGATGTGCCACGCCCCCTCTAACGCCCACACCGCGAAAAACTGTGGCACCCACATGGAAGAGCAGACCCCGTCACCTTCTGGTGGAGAGTCACCTTCCCGATCTGTAAATTGAAAATGGCATTCGAAATAATTGTGCAGTCGATAATTTTTGGTCAACCTCAATATGGCAATGCAGTTTGGAATGATTCGGTTAAGCAAGAGCCTCACTAAGCTCGTTAAGACAACAAGGAAATGTCATAAATTACCAATTACAAATTGCTCGAAAGACGATGATGATGATGGCGCATCGGATTTTATCTGCGGCTGCAAATATAAATGCATTTGTAAAATATTGAAACAAAAATTTAATACTTCCGAAGAAGTCGATGGTGTCGTTTTTGGTGCCTGAGCAATTAATGCCAATAATGCAATGAATACTTGGCTAATCCAAAGTGTGCGGCTGCTACACTGAGCGCAAATCTGTGCGGAGCGTATATATAAATCAATTTGTATCTTGGATCCTTGTTGACCGGTCCAAAGTGTGGGCAGGCGGAAGGCGACTGAAATTGAATACCTTGCTCAGCTCAATCAATTGTGGACATTGCCACAAATTGGCAAACGTTCCGGACGTATGGTATTGACCAAATCAGTAGTTGTTTTACCAACACAAAAAAATATTTGCTTGGTGAAATTTACCAATGAAGATAGTTAAGTAACTATAAAAATAGTTACGTGTATTTTGTTTTGGCTTTGGGTGTTTGTCTTTGCTTTTTTGTGTGTATTTGTTGTTGTAAAAGTAACTATTTTTGACAATTTTGCTGGTTGGGGACTGTTTGACAATTATTACAGCTGATTTTACTAAGTTTTTTTTTTTTGTGTGAAGTACTCACAGCCATTAATCATGGGTTTTGTGGAATAATTTAGATAAATTAATAGGCAATCGATATATAGCCAAAATGCATTTCAACTAAGTATATCATTTTAATAAATTATGGAATTAAATATGCTTATTTTCTCGATAGATCCACTTATCTCCACACCTTTTTTCAGTGTTAAAAAATGATAATTTTAGTGTTGAAAGTCTCCTTTAATGATATAAATGTGGTATGTTTTTTTTACGGAACTAAAAAATATAAATATGTAAAAATATTTAAACAACTAACATTCAAAATGTTATTCACTAATAAATTAAATATTTAAATATATATAACATATGTGTAACTTATTTTATTAAATTCTACATATTCTTTTTAAACTTGTAAAACCGAGAAGCTTAACTTTTTTTCTGTTCTTGCTGCTGCCAAGCCGAGCTGGGAATTAAACCAAAAAAAAGCACACACTCCACAAGTCATGACGGGCATGTTCTTTAGCTGGACGAGGACTTTCCGTAAGACGCTGTCGCAGGACTTCACTCGAACAGCCAGCCAGCTAGCCTCACCCCAGAAACCAAACATCCTCTTTTACAAGGACCTCTCGCTCCCGCTCCTGTTTCTGTTTATGCTTGTGTTTGGATTTTGGGTTGTTCGGGGGAATCGGACGGCTAGCTGTGTGCCACCCACACTGTGTATGGATATTTGTATGATATATGCAGTTACAATAAACCAGAAGAGCTGCTAAAGCAACAGCAGCAGCAACTGGAACTGGACGACGACCAGGATCAGGACGAGGTCCTAGCCAGTACGACCTGGCAAACAAATGCCGGCGAGGAGCCGGCAAAGTGCAACTGCCGATCGGATTTATGCCATACATAAATTACCTAATTATTTGCCCCCAATTAAAATTTGGGTAATAGTCTAGAAGAGGGGCCTGTACCCAAAAAATCGCGAAAAAATTACCCTCGATGGACCGCGATTTCTTAGGAATTTACGTGCAGAAGATTATCGCGGAAATGCATGGTTCTCTTGTAATTGCATTTCAAAGTTGCGCGTTTTGCTATAAAAACAAAGTAGCATTTTCTAGGATTTTTGAAATTCCACTTTTGATTTTTGTTTTTTTATGGATTCCTGCAACGGGTGCTTTATTACTTATAAAAACTTTCTTGCCATGGGCGAAGATGAAGTGTTTGCAATTCTGCAGAGACATGCATAAGTATAGGCAGGTACTGAAGCAAAAATTAATTTTTATATTTTTTAAGAAAATCGTAGAAAGGCTACACCAATAATGCACGAATTTTATAATCCTAACCGCAAGTGCTTAAAAAATTGGAACAAGAAGTGCAAAACGCCGCAAACAAAAAATATTAAAAAAAAAATCGCGCGATTTTTTTTAAAAATATTTTTTGCCTGCGGCGAATTGTTTGCATTCCTTGGACCGCGATTTCTTGAACTTTTCTTTTATAACATTTTCATAAGTTACGCATATGTTGGTCATCCATGGTCATTCGAGTTCTTAAGGAATCACTGTCCACCGAGAATATTTAATTCGCGGTTGTGGGGTCTGGCTTGCTATAAAAACAATTTCCCATTTTTGTCTAATTTTTTCGAACGCCTATTATTTTGACAACAAAAGGAAAGCCCAAATGTTTTTTATAAAAAATGTCACAAAACACATAAAAATCCTAGAAAATGCTACTTTGTTTTTATAGCAAAACACGCAATATTGATATGCAATTACAAAAGAATCATGCATTTCCGCCGATAATTTTCTTCACGTAAATTCCTAAGAAATCGCGGTCCATAGAGGGTAATTTTTTCGCGATTTTTGAGGCACGGGCCTTCTTTTAGACTATTACCAAAATTTGTATTAATAAACAGAACATTTAGCCCGCCAGGTGTACAGTTTCTGGCCGAATGCCCAAGCCAAAACGATAATATTCTGCGGAAAAGCATATTAATTTCACACATTTTAAATCCGTTTTGCAATCCTTTTTCGGATAAAATACTAACAAATAATTTCTCAAAGCGGAATAATAGTTGAAAACAGGGCTGTGAACCCATGTTATTTTGGCTGGGTTCGGTTCGGGGTTCAAACCTAATCGTCATATAAGGTTCCGGTTTGGAACCGGTTCCGAACCGGTTCATTGATGAGCCGGAACAAGGTTTAGGTTCGAACCTTGGTTCAAATTAATCGATTTTTTTTAAACCGGTTTACGGTTCGGTTCGTTTTGTAAAAAATGTGAACAACTCCGGTTCGGAGTGGTTTAGCTCCGGAGTGGTTCACAGCCCTGGTTGAAAAGAGGTTTTTCTTAAGAAATATTTCGGGTCAGAATAGCCTTGAGAAAGAAAATTTTGGAGTTGTCAAATGGGCCAAGCAGTCACATCAGTTCTACGAGTTTTGTGAGCCGAGTAACATTAACTTTCAGCTGAACAGAAGAATTCGATCTAGACGAGTTAAATCAAGTTTTAACGGCAAAAAAAAAATCGATTTAAAATTTACGAGAGCATCTATCGAAACATGAGTTACCCGCAGAGAAATGGAGACGATGGAGGAGAACAGCATCAGACATACAGGAATATGCCATATGGTCCCAGTTGCCAGGTGAGTTTAAAAGACTCTGATAACTTTCCCGGACATATTTACCTATATGTTTTATCGCCATTTCCGAATGAAGAACACGAGAATGGATGATGAGATGCCTTCCTCATCCAGAGCTGCACAAAATCAGGCAAGTTACCGCATAATACACGATTTTCCAATATACGAAAAATAGGCAAAAACAAGAGAGAACGCTATAGTCGAGTGCCTCGACTATCAAATACCCGTTACTCCGCTAAGGCAAGCAGTCTCAAGAAGCAAAGCAAGCAGCCGCTTAAATCTACCGTACATTTCATTATTTGCTTATAACTTTTTACTGAGTGGGCCGATTTAAATAATTTCTTCTACATTTCGGTAGGCATTAATAACCCAAACAAACACTTTTGCTCTAGCTTTAAAATTGTGGGCGCCACAGCTTTTCGCGGTTTTTGGGCGCTAGGGGGAGGGGGAGCTTTCCCATTTTGATCAATCAATATGTATTGCAGAAACGAATACACATTCCTTTTCCCGTATCTAGCTTGTGGGTGCCACAGTTCTGGGTGTGGCACATCGGCGTGAAAAACTTGCGATGCGTATTAACCCCTAGAATCTGCATGCCAAATCCCAATCTTCTAGATTTTATAGGTTCCGAGATCTCAGCGTTCACACAGACAGGTGCCACAGATTTTCGGCGTTTGTGGGCGTTAGAGGGGGCGTGGCACATCGGCGTGAAAAACTTGCGCTTAACCCCTAGAATCTGTTATGTTTCTTAATGACTTTAGTAATCCTTGAACCTGCTGAATAAACAAATAAAACTTAATCAAAAAAGTTCTTAAAAGCACCACAATTTTTAGTGTTAGTAAGTGTTTTAGGGCTATCCTCTTTTGCGTAGTAGACTTTGACCCTGATACTTCATTCGCCAAGACTGACAGCGAAAATTTTCAGGCATACTTTTCTGGAGGCAACGCAGAGTCTGAACTAATTGACTTCATGTCGTATCACGCGAGCTACATTGATATCTTTGCCGAAACCGGAAACTTTCCGCAGGTAAGCTCTACTTGAAATATATTTCCATTATTGTATATTTGCAAACTAACAGCAGCAGGACAGTGAAGACTTTGTGTTCGACTGGTCCACCATTGGGTTAGATGAAGTGCCGAGTTCCAGTGGCCAGAGCGAGTTGCTCCCGGCTCAAAACGAATTCGTGATCCAAAACTCTGCAAATACAGCGGCAGAGCCCCCGTTGCAGGGGATGGTGGTGGAGCCCCCTTTTCAAGGGAAGTTGGAGGAACCACCATTGGAGAAAGTACCTAGCGTTATAGTGGGGAATGACCAAAATCGCCCATTGGATCCAGGACCTCCCGCCGCATCGCATGATCTTTCACATGTAGATCCAAAAAATCCCCAGCCCTTCGTCAGTTTGCCGCTTCAGGATACCTCGCCCACTGTTACTGAACCCAATGTAGTATCCGAACTGGTGGAATGGCTGACGTTCCATGGCATGGTTGCCCCAGGTGAGCAGTCAAACGTCGAGGTAAGACCAGCAAATTCAAAGGAAGCACCAGCAGCTGCCGCGTCCTGCAAGCCAGTTGAAATGTTAATAACTCAAAATGAATTCGGTTTTGATATCACTTTTAATACAACGGATAAATTGTCCAGTATGGCTGGCAATCAAAGCAAAAGGCAATCGAATGCCAGGACCTTCACAGCACCAGCAAAGCCAACCAGAGGCTTTGAGAAGAAGGCGCCGGTGAAGAAACCCGCGCCGATGCCGGCCAAGCGGACCGTTCCCGCCCCGTCGAAGCCCAGTATTTCGCAGCTTAAACGGGAGGCTGTCTTGAAGGAGCGGGAGGCCATCAAGAAGGAGAGGGCGGCGGCCAAGAAGGAGTTTGCGGCAGCCAAGAAAGAGCAGGCGGCAGCCATGAAGGCTGATGCCGAGAAGGAGAAGAAGCTTGGGCGGCCAAGAAAAACCAAGCAGGCGGCCAAGGAATATGCGAATGTTCCTCTGAGTCCCGATCCCATTCTGGAACCTCCGACTGCAGCGCAACCTCAGCTCATGGTTCCAAATTCAATGGTTGGTATTCCAAATCCACCTGTCCGGTCAATCGGCAAAACGATCAAGCCGCTAAAGGCTCCAAGGCAAACGAAGGCCCCCAAAAAGGCGCCAGTTGGGAAATCTGGAATAGATGCAGCAGCTGAAGGATCGGCGGACACAGTGAAAGCCAGTAAAACCAAACCCAAAACACCTAAGCCACAAAAACCAAGGGCACCTCGAAAACCCAAGGCATCCGCCAAAAATGCACAAAGTGAGGCGGAAGCGGAGGCACAGGCACAGGAACTGGGATTCATGAACCCCATGCCAGTTGAGGCTCCCATGAACACAGTGCCCATAAAAGCAACTGCAACCATGGGACTACGCAACCTTATGGATGAACCAATGAAACCTGTAACTCCGACTAAGCCAGCTGCCCAAAAAGCCGGGCAGCCGAAACGCTATTCACAATCTAAGGAAGAAATCCCCAATTTACCGACCAACCCTTGCATGCAAGTCACTCCAAGGATTCCTCCTAAAGGCAAAAACATAGATAATTTGATGGACATGTGGAATACAGCACATAAAAAGGAAATCCTAGATACATCACACCCGATGGCTTATACTACTGTAAGTGTGAAATATTTATTTTAACGAATCCCTGCAATATACCCCTGCAATATATTTATATAGAAGAAAGCGTTTCCGACAATATAAAAGTATATATATTCTTGATCAGGATCACTTGCCGAGTCGATCTAGCCATGTCCGTCTGTCCGTCCGTCCGTCCGTCTGTATGAACGCTGAGATCTCGGAAGCTATATTAGCTAGAAGATTGGCACTTTGCACGCAGATTCTAGGGGTTAATACGCAGAGCAAGTTTTTCACGCCGATGTGCCACGACCCCTCTAACACCCACAAGCCGCGAAAAACTAGCTTCGTTAATTTCTATTGTAGTATCTTTATACCCTTGCAGAGGGTATTATGATTTCAGTCAGAAGATTGCAACGCAGTGAAGGAGACGTTTCAGACCCTATAAAGTATATATATTCTTGGTCAGCATGACTAGACGAGTCGATCTAGCCATGTCCGTCTGTCCGTCCGTTTCTACGCAAACTAGTCCCTCAGTTTTTAAGCTATCGAGCTGAAACTTTACCAAAAGTCGTCTTTCTGTTGCAGGTAGTATATAAGTCGGAGCCGGCCGGATCGGACAACTATATCTTATAGCTCTCATAGGAATAATCGGAAAAATAATTGAAAAAAAATTATAACTTATGTGTTTTTTGACATATTACTTTATGCTCTTGGAAATATCATTTTTTTAACTGTTCTGAATTTCGAATTAAATTTTAGAGAAATCGGACGACTATATCATATAGCTCCCATTGGAACGATCGGAAAACTAAAGGGAAATTATTAGGAACAAAATTATAGCTTTGTTAATTTTTATTGTATTCTCTTCTACTTTGAAATATAAGCTTATTTCATTATTTTAGAATTTCGAATTTCGAAATTTCGAATTAAATTTAACATAAATCGGACGACTATATTATATAGCTGCCCTAGGAAGAAACGATCCAAAAATGTGAAAATAATACGAAATCTGCTGTAATTTAGTTTGTTGCAACAAATACGCAAGTAAATCTAAATTTAATATTTTGGTATTTGTAATTGAATAGGAAAAATTTGCAAGGGTATATAAACTTGTTATACAATTTTGTTTTTATAGACCCTAGATGATTCGAATGTGAAACCAAACGAGCGTCGCAAGTCAAAATGCAAGTCTAAGCATTCATCTCGTTCTTCGTCGAGCTCCAGCCTATCATCCAGATCGTTATCGTCGTCCGGATCGTCCAGGTCCTCCTCATCGAGTTCCAGGTCAAGTTCCAGTTCGAGCCCCTCGCGATCTTCCGGTTCGGAATCGAGTTCCTCGTCTTCTTCCTTAGTCGCAGACGAACCGATGAAAAAGGAGAGAAAGCCACAGGAATATGATTCGAATGTGAAACCAAACGAGCATCGCAAGTCAAAGCATTCATCTCGTTCTTCGTCGAGCTCCAGCCTATCATCCAGATCGTCATCGTCGTCCAGATGTTCCAGGTCCTCCTCATCGAGTTCCAGCTCAAGTTCCAGTTCGAGCTCCTCGGGATCTTCCGGCTCGGAATCGAGTTCCTCGTCTTCTCCCTTAGATGCAGATGAACCGATGAAAAAGGAGAGAAAGCCACAGGAATATTATCCACCAGTGGAACAGTTGGAGCACATAAATTTAGATCTGGGCCAACCAATTCACCTGGAGTCGCCATCACCATCACCATCTCCATCGCCACCACCCGTTCCGAATCCTCTTACCCTGGAAGATCATCTAAGAGACCTGGGATCCACAAAAATAGCCCCTGTTTCCCCGATTCCATGGCGACCCTTTGATACGGATCACAAATATTTGTTGCCCATGCCAGTATTGTCTGAATCCTCTTCGTCGGAGTGCGAAGATTATGCTAGCGATAGCAAGAAAAATCGCCAAATGGTAACCAAACCCTTACCAAAGTTAAGATTATCAGAATCAAATGTGAAACTTGGTGATCCAAAATATCCTGAATCAAATGCGCAACTGGACAATTCAAAATTACCTGAATCAAATATGCAACTAGGAAATGACAAATATTTGTTGTCCAAGGATTGTGCTACTGATAGCAAGAACAATTGCCAGATGATAGCCAAACCTTTACCAAAGTTTCGTGATGTAAGTACACGTTTAAAAATATATAAATAACATTTTTGTTCATTTACATTCTTTTATTCTTCGATTTATGAAAAAGAGTGATGAAAAGTCTTTAGCTGTTCCAATCAGTTCAATGGCGAAACAGTCTGGAACTCGTAGGCTCTTTGAAGAGCCGAAGTCAATCAGAACCGATTTCAAATCCGGTAAAGCTTTGCTATCAAACAATAAAGCAGAAGTTCGATCCAATAATCCAAACATTTTTGAGTCTAACATAAAGCTGTACAATCAAAAAACTTCTAAGGTAAATGTCAGTCTTGACAACTTAAGATTGTCTGAATCCTTTTCGTCGGAGGGCGAGGATTGTCCTATCGATAGCAATTGCCAGATGATATCCAAACCAAAGTTTCGTGATGTAAGTATACGTTTACAAATATATCAATTACATCTTATTTTATTAAAATTTTCTTCTTGCTTCGATTTATGAAAAAGTGTGATGAAAAGTCTTCAGCTATTCTAATCAGTTCATTAGCGAAACAGTCTGGAGCTCGTGGGTCTTTTGGGAAGCACTTTAAAGAGCCGATGTCAATCACAACTGACTTAAAATCAAACGAATCCTATCCTGATACTTTGCCAGTCGAGAATACCATCAACTTGAATCTGATGGATGAGCCAGTAAAGCCAGCGGATGTAAACCAAATATTTTCGAATAAAAATGTAGATCCAAATGTCCAGAAACAAATCGTACAAGCAACGAAGGAAAAGCCGAAATGTGACTTCCTAGATATTCCAATCTACAAGATTCCAAAACCATCTGAGGCGCCTGTCGAAATTTCTTTTAAAATGCCCATGACTGCCAGTAAATATAGGATTTCTCGACCGATAAGTTCGATAAGCAATGAATCCGATCCTAAACTTGTAAAACCCGTTCAAAAACCACATAATCCTACAACTCCGGGAACAGATTGCAATCCAAGTAAACAAAATATTTTTGATCCGGAATTGAAATTATGTTCTGACATTTTGGAGCAAGATATGAAACTGTGTGATATGATAATTCTATATGATAATTCGAAAAGTACTGAACCAGAACCAGAACATAATCCTTGTAGTCCGGACCCAAAGAAAAAGTCTGTGGAAGCAATAGCAAATCAATTCGAGACAAAATTAAATATGCAGGAGCCCTGTGAAGAAATCAAGCCCATTGAACCCGATGTTAGGACCTATGCTGATGTGAAACTTTGTAAACCTGAAATGTCGGATGTGAATACCTTTAGTCCCAAAACTGTTATAATGCGAAAATCAGCTAAGTCAGCTGAATCAAGGAAGCGAAAATCAATTAGTAAACAAGATCAAAAGCCTTTCAGTCCGGTCGAACAAAAAAGAGATGTTAACTCTTCAAATTATCAAAATTCGGTACCAGATTTACAACCCTGCAATAGATCTATTGTAGTAACCCAGCCAAAATCGTCAAAACTAATTAATAAACCTGAAGAGCCAATTAGTGAATCAAATTCAAAGGCCTGTAATCTAAAAATGTTCTTTAAAGATAGCATGGAAGATTCAGTTTGGAAACTTTGTAATACTAAAATTCCTGAACCACCAAATCGGGGATTCCCGAAATCAACTGGTATCTCTATAAATTCCGAAGCAGATGTTTCAGTCGCTAATTCTAAAGGTGCGGAATTACAAAGGAAGGATACAACCAGCGATAGCGAGTTCCCTAAGCCAACAAAGCGAAAACTATTGATTTCGTTACATGAACCAATAGAAATTTCGAAAGACGTTGAACCAAATGTGAATCCCAGGGACCGTCAAACTTCAGAACCAGCTAAGAAAAGACTTTCGATATCGGTAGATGAGCCCATAAAACCGCGGGTTTTGAAATTAATAAATGAATCACCTTCCAAGCCAGTTTTGCCTCTAATTTCTAAACCAGATGTGAAAACCGCTAATTCCAATTTTGCGGAATCAGACGGAAAAATTTCGAAAGTTATCGAACCATATGTAAAACCCAGTAGTCGTAAATTTTATGAAACAGCTAAGCAAAGACGCTCGATAATATTGGATGAACCATTAAATCCACGGATCCCGAAAGTAACTGATCATTCAGCATTTAATGCTGGTTTGCAAGAAGTGAAAGATTCCAGTAAACCTGGACCTGATGTGAAACTTTGTTCTTCTAAAGCTTCTGAACTTGAAATGATGCCTAGTACATCTCAAGCAGCTGACTTAAAATCCTCTCATTTTAAAACTTCGGAATTATATAAGAAAATGTTAAAGATCGATGCGGGATATAAATCTGCCCCTGATGCGGAATTCCGTACTTCTCAACCTACTGAACTAGATATGACACCCAGTACTTCTAAAGCAGCTGCCTTAAAAGCATCTCATTCTAAAACTTTGGAAATACATAGGAAAATTTCAAAGACTGAAATAAAATGTAAATCTAAACCTAATGCGGAACTCCGTACTTCTAAAGCAACTGTTCTAGATATGAGACCCTGTATATCTAAAGCTGCAACACTATCAAAAACTAACCCCTTTAAACACAAAACTTCTGAAACCGATATAATACCCTGTAAACGTAAACCTTCTCGACCCGATGCGAGTTCCATTGGTCTGAAAGCTTCTGATAGGGAAGAGGACTCGAATCTATTGGTTGAAACTGCACCATCGAGCCAAATGCAACGGAATGAAACAAAAACGAGTGCTTCAAAAAATAAGCCTTTGGTTGAATATAAGATTCCAAAGCTGGGGACAAAAGTACCTGAGGTGAGCGTCAACTAGTTGTTATGCCCTTGCAGAGGGTATAATGATTTCAGTCAGAAGTTTGCAACGCAGTGAAGGAGACGTTTCCGACCCTATAAAGTATATATATTCTTGGTCAGCATGACTAGACGAGTCGATCTAGCCATGTCCGTCTGTCCGTCCGTATGTCCGTCCGTCTGTCCGTCTGTCCGTCTGTCCGTCCGTCCGTCCGTCCGTCCGTCCGTCCGTTTCTACGCAAACTAGTCCCTCAGTTTTTAAGCTATCGAGCTGAAACTTTACCAAAAGTCGTCTTTCTGTTGCAGGTAGTATATAAGTCGGAGCAGGCCGGATCGGACAACTATATCTTATAGCTCCCATAGGAATATTCGGAAAAATAATTGAAAAAAAATTATAACTTATGTGTTTTTTGACATATTACCTTATGCTCTTGGAATCATCATTTTTTTAACTGTTCTGAATTTCGAATTAAATTTTATAAAAATCGGACGACTATATCATATAGCTCCCATAGGAACGATCGGAAAACTAAAGGGAAATTAATAGGAACAAAATTATAGCCTTGTTAATTTTTATTGTATTTTCTTCTACTCTGGAATACAACTTTATTTTATTATTTTAGAATTTCGAATTAAATTTAACATAAATCGGACGACTATATCATATAGCTCCCATAGGAACAATCGGAAAACTAAACGGAAATTAATAGGAACAAAATTATGGCTTTGTTAATTTTTATTGTATTCTCTTCTACTTTGGAATATAAGTTTATTTTATTATTTTAGAATTTCGAATTAAATTTAACATAAATTGGATGACTATATTATATAGCTGCCATAGGAAGGATCGATTAATTAATGTCAAAATACTCCGTAAACTCCTATAATTTTATTTGTTGCAAATCTAAATTTAACATTTATGTAATTTTAAATAGAATAGGAACGATCTGCAAGGGTATATAAACATCGGCTGGCCGAAGTTAGCTTTTTTTCTTGTTTTTTTAATGGGTTCCTAACTCAATTTTATCTTTAATATTTTGCATACTCATTCAAGGACAACTGACACAGTCGAAGCGCTGAATCCGAATAATCGTTCTGATTCCACACCAGTAAATCCAGTAAGAAATAATATTGATCTTGCCAATTCGCTTCAGGGCCTTGCGCAAGCACCGCTTCGACAACAGGGTTCGCTGTCTGAGATCCCCGAGGGTCCTGTATTGCCGGCCCTTGAAGGCAGCTTCAATGAGGCGATCGACATTTGTATCTCTTCTAACTGGCTATATAGGGAAGGGCTAAGTGTGTGGTGATAGGAGGATCGACGTCTGAGCCCTTGTCGATGAATGGGCTGTTAAAAAATCAGTACTAGTTCTCACTGGATTTACTGGAATGGAATCAAAACGATTATTCAGACTCAGTTGTCCTTGAATGAGTCTGCAAAATATAAAAGTCTGCAAAACATTTCGACTTAACAAGTGAATCATTCTACGAACGATTATCAGTCATCTCAGCGAGCGTATCCGATGGAGGAGGCCCATGCATATGATTATTATCATCGTAATATGCCCTTCCCTTTATAGCCAGTTAAAACGGAGGCAAACGTCGATCGCCTCATTGAAGCTGCCTTCCAGGGGCGCAAATACAGGACCCTCAGGGATCTCAGACAGCGAACCCTGTTGTCGAAGCGGTGCTTGCGCGAGGCCCTGAAGCGAATTGGCAAGATCAAGCGCACCAAATGGCGCATCAGCAAGTTCTACATACAGGCCTATGCAGCCGAATTGTCAGGTATTCCCCCGGAAATCCAGGATGAAAAACCGGTGGGTAGAATTATTCTATAAAATATAAAGAAATCTACTAAACTAGATGTAATTATTTCCTTCGTTCAGCTTGCCCTAAACTTTATCTACCGCAAGGTGATTGGTTGCTATAAGGGAATCAAGTTTCAGCGCATGGAGAACCTGATGAAGAAGACTGGCTTTCGAAAGGACAAATTGAAGCAAGCTCTGAAAATGATCGGAGTGAAGAGGTCCACCAAGTGGCGCATGCTCGCCTACAAGAAGCCCCTAATGCACGTGCATCGCGGTCACAAGAAACTATCTAAACCAAAATCTTAATCACCTCTTTACGAATATAACACTATGATAACACTTTCATACTGCCCATTTGAACACTTGAATAAAACACTACATCCAAAAAAAGAAGTGGGTTTCCTATGCCATTATGGATATTTTGTACCAATTAACTTGTGACATGGAAGTTTCACTGGTTTTTCCATCATAAGTGTGTAAATTAGTTTTATTGATTTCGGTTTTTGCCTGTTTAATTAGATCTTCGGTGTCTTTTGACATATTTCCTTCTACTCTTTGGAATATCGTTTTTTTAATACTTCTGATTTTCGATTTAAATTTTATAAAAATCGGACGACTATATCATATAGCTCCCATAGGAATGATCGGAAAACTAATGGGAAATTAATAGGAAAAAATTATAGCTTTGTTAATTTTTATTGTATTCTCTTCTACTCTTGAATATAACTTTATTTTATTATTTTAGAATTTCGAAATAAATTTTACATAAATCGGACGACTATATTATATAGCTCCCATAGGAATGATCAATCAATTATTGTCAAAATCTCTATAATTCGGTTTGTTCCAAATCGAAATTCAGATTTTTGTAATTTGTAATTAAATAGGAATTAACTGCAAGGGTATATAGACTTCGGCTGGCCGAAGTTAGCTTCCTTTCTTGTTTTTTAACTGTTCTGAATTTCGAATTAAATTTTACCAAAATCGGACGCCTGTATCATATACCTCCCATAAAAACGATCGGAAAAATAAAGGGAAATTAATAGGGACTAAAATATAGCTTTGTTAATTTTTATTATTAAATTTAACATAAATTGGACGTCTATATTATATAGCTGCCATAGGAAGGACCGATCAATTAATGTCAAAATAAAACGTAAACTTCTAGAATTTAGTTTGTTGAAAATCTAAATTTAACATTTTTGTATATAAACTTCGGCTGGCCGACGCTAGATTCCTTTCTTGTTTTTTTTATACCCGTTACTCGTAGAGTAAAAGGGTCTATTAGACTCGTGCAAAAGTATCTAACAGGTAGAAGGAAGCGTTTCCGACCATATAAAGTAGATGTATTCTTGACCAGGATCACTAGCCGTGTCGATCCAGCCATGTCCGTCTGTCCGTCCGTCCGTCTATATGAACGCTTAGATCTCGGAAACTATAAAAGCTAGAAGATTGACACTTTCTAGAAAGTTTTTTATGCCGATATGACACGCCAACAGTTGTGAAGCTAAATTAACGGGAAAAGCAATACCTATTGATTGACCAAAATTTGGTCCGCTGTATCTTGTGTTTTGCTGTTCAAATAATAGTACATGTATAAAACCTATCCAGATCATAAATTTTTTTTCTTTAAAGGTAAGTTTATTTACTATTAAAATCAAGATGCAGATTTGCAAATATATAAAAGACATGCGTTGTTACAGCAAAATAGCTATACGTGCCTTGAGGCACGTTTGGAGATCCAAGGCAACTTTTGTTGCCAGCTGATAATATCACAATTGATTGCAAGTTAAGTTCTTGTTTCTTTTGATTTTACTTAAGGGGAGACATCTGAGTAAATGGAGAAAAAAAATCCGATTTTCTGGAATTTTTTTTGGCCAAATGAAAAAGCCAATCGAAATTTTGTAAACTAGGTTGTATTATATTAGGTTCGAAGTACAAAATAAATTTTTTTCAAAAAATCAAAAACCAAATGGCAGCTGTGCAGCATTTCTTCGTAGGCCCTTTTTGGTTGAAGGGGGTCCATGGCCGGAAAGCTAACACCCCTAATTTTTGATCTAGAAGAACCATTCCAATTTTGTTAGTTTCTATACATCAACAGATATCGACACACGTAGGATTTTTTCGATATTTTGATTTTTTGCAAAATGGTGAGTGATTGAAAAAAAGTGATTGAAAAACCAGGGACCGTAACAGTTATAAGTTTTACTTTAAAAGTCATCGATTAATCGTTATTCACCACCTTTTATTTATAAGTCATGAAGTAACTGTTATTTCAGACTTTTAAATTAAAAGTCAGAGAATAACAGTTATTTTTTGACAAAAAAATAAAAGTCCTCCGTAACTTTTATTCATGACTTTTATAATAAAAGTCTAAAAATAACTGTTATTTTGCGACTGAATCACAAAAAAGTCTAAAATATCTATTGCCAATGCAGTCACAGAATCTTATATGTTGAAATTTGGTTGGAATTTGAACTAATTTCCTTATGGTGGCAATTTGTATACATTAATTCTTTAATACAACGACACCGCGAATTCTTTAGGGCAAGAGGAACCAATATTGGCCATCGTAAAAAAGTTTTTAGACTATTCTTTTCCTAACCAATTAACCCCATACATGAATTCATCAACACAATAATACCGCGAATTCTTCAGACCACGAGAAAATAATAATGACCATGGTATCAATTTTGTTAGTGCTAACCAATAAAGCCATTCATGAATTCATCGATATAATGAGACCGCGACATCTTCAGACCAAGAGGAACCAATTATGATTTGGGTTTAACACATGAGACCGCGAATTCTTTAGCACTGGAGGAACCTGCAATGTCAACCATACGTACATAGCTACGAATTCCAAACTTTTGGTGCAAAATTGTTAACTTGGCGAACCATTGGTTCCTCTTGGTCTGAAGAATTCGCGGTATTATTGTGTTGATGAATTCATGTATGGGGTTAATTGGTTAGGAAAAGAATAGTCTAAAAACTTTTTTACGATGGCCAATACTGGTTCCTCTTGCCCTAAAGAATTCGCGGTGTCGTTGTATTAAAGAATTAATGTATACAAATTGCCACCATAAGGACATTAGTTCAAATTCCAACCAAATTTTTAACATATAAGATTCTGTGACTGCATTGGCAATAGATATTTTAGACTTTTTTGTGATTCAGTCGCAAAATAACAGTTATTTTTAGACTTTTATTATAAAAGTCATGAATAAAAGTTACGGAGGACTTTTATTTTTTTGTCAAAAAATAACTGTTATTCTCTGACTTTTAATTTAAAAGTCTGAAATAACTGTTACTTCATGACCAATTTCAAAAAAGTTAAAAAAATTTAGGTCATTGTGGATATGAATAGACCGCATTAAATTGGTTAAGTGATTTTTTTTCTCAGATTTTTAGTGTTATCCTAACTGTATGATTTTTTCGTTCAAAAATAATAAAATAACTGTTATTTTCGGTCCCTGTGAAAAACACGTCACAAAATTGTTGATAAAAAAAAAGTAAGCAAAATAAAAAAAAAAAGTCGATAGACATAGGTATTTTGAATATACTGTCAAAATTTCAGATCGATCGATTAAGATTTGTTCGAGTTATGTTTCCGGCAGCGTCAAAAAAAGTGGTCTCGAGGAAAACGCGTTTAAAGTTTTAAGTACTGCACTTAGACACTTTTGCCGTACTCTATCTTTTGGTATGTTATTTTTAAGACCCTAAAGTATATTTAAAACAAAAAAAAATTTTTGGATTTTTTAAAAATTTTACTCAGATGTCCCCCCTTAATAGAATTATAAATATTATAGAAAATGGCTAACCGGGCTCGGTATAAGCTGTCCGACTTAACAGATGAGCAGTTGCTCAAGATATTTGACTTACTTCTGTCGGATGAAGAAATGTTAGGCCGAAGTGACGACGAGGACGACGACTTTGATATAATGGAGGCTCTTAATACTGCATTAGAGGATGCTGAGTGTTGATGAACGCATTGCATTCATTATTTAAATTTTAAGTTTTTGAATTTGTGTCATGCTATATACTAATTTCGCCCTTTTTGGTATTTTTAAGTATTTTTCTGTACTGCGTAAAACTATGCGATTTTTTGGTTTAACTACAAAAAGAGTTGAAGCTACAGCGAAACATGTCAGAAAGAAGACTTCAATAAAGAACATAAAACAATATACAGTCCACTTATATCGGAAATAAACCATGTTTATTCTTCATCATATCTTTGGTCCCTTGGAGCCGAAACTGGCTATTGATTAACATGGGTCAATTCAAGCTTTTGAAGTCAGCCAGAAGTCGTGCGAAGGCAAACATTACGCGTTTGCTAACGGCGTCACAAGATCCACGTGCGAGATCAAACTGGGAATTGGAGGAATTTAATGTCTCTTTGGAAAGACTCAACAACGTTTGGAAGGAGTTTGAGACCATTAGCGATCAAATGGCCCTTTATGACGAAGATGAGGGGTACATCGATCCAGCCATCGACAACGAGAGGTACGAGGACAAATATTTGCAAGCAAACACCTTGTTTCACACACTCAAACGCCGCTGTCAATCATCTAATTAGAACGACAGAGAAGGCAGCAACGGTAGGCAATCTGGTAGCCTTGACGATGATTGATTTCATCAGGATTGGGGAACGAGAGCCTTGCTCGTTTTCTACAACAACAACAAGAGCTGAATGAGCGTTTGGCTGAGCAACAATCAACGTTTTTGAGGGCAAACTCCGTAGCAAATGTAATGCACAACGAACTGCCAAAATTTCACATCAAAGTGTTCGCTGGTGACTACAAGGAGTGGCCAGCCCTTAAAAACATCTTCGAGAGTACGATCTACAGCAAGCAGCATTTGACAGCTATACAAAAGTTCCACTACTTAAAAACGTAGATTACGGGAGAAGCAGCTGACTTAATTCGTCATATGCCAATTACGGATGCTGCTTATAAGGCTGCTTAGAGTTGCCTAATTGATCGATACAACAGACCACGTCACATTGTCAACACTCTGCTTGAGACATTTGTAAATTTACCTTCGACATCCAGGGCAGATGTAGGAGTTCTGCGCAAGGTGACCGACGGAGGTACGGAGATTGTACGGGGATTGGATGCAGCTGGGCAAACTAACAGGGACTGCTGGATCATTCACTTCATTCTGGCCAAAATAGACGGTGAAACTCGTCGCAAATGGATTGAAGGTAGCCGGGAACTCGAATCTCCGTCTGTAGATGATCTACTCAAGTTTTTAGACCGACGCTGCGAGGAATTCGAGCTCAGCAAAAGTGAGTCAGACATCGAGTGCAAGGGTTGCTCACAACAAAATAAAGCAAAGCGTTCGTCACACGCTTTAGTATCGATGGAGGACTCTGCTTGTGTGAAATGTAACTCTAAGGAGCACACGATTTACGGTTGCCCAAAGTTTGCTGAAGCCTCGATCGAGTAGAGACGCACATTTGTTAAAGCAAAATCCTTGTGTTTCAATTGCCTTAAGCTTGGGCATGTATCACGCAAGGGCGAATCCACCACTCTCTGTTACATGCATATATTTCCGGATCGCAAGTCGCTGTGACCACGACACAGCCACGTATTGATGAAAATCGCATCTCAAGCGCTACCGGAGATGTTACGGTGACCATCAGCCATATCGCTCGTGCGCGAGTGGGCAGCTGAGTCCTTGTGCAACGGATCAACATCTACACAGCCCCAAGGGCTTAGGAAGAGTGCATTACCAACAGCTCTGGTATTTGTTAAACGCGCCAAAGGATCGCACACCACATGTCGGGTACTTTTGGACAGTGGTTCGGAACTGTCGTACATCTCAGAGCGGTGCGTAAAGGCACTTGGTCTGTCACGCTCGCCCTCACCCATTTTGGTGTCTGGAATTTCATCGATAAAGGCGGAGACAACTGAAGGCTGCAGTACACTGGAATTGTCAAGGATCTCGGATCACACAATGAACGTACGTGCACACGTACTCAGCAAAATTACCTCCACGTTAGCATTCGCTGGCTTTAAGCTTGCAGATTCGGACTATCAATTGTTGGCTCCAGTCGATATTCTCCTGGGCAGCGATTACGTTTGGACCGTGTTCACCGGTCAAAAGATGTTCGACATTCAGGGCAACATCATCGCCATTTCGATCATTTTTGGATGGGTCATAACATCGATCGTAACTACCGGCTGTTCATCTGCAACAACAATGCTCACGGCTATTGACATTGACTCAACGCTTCGGCGCTTTTGGGAGCTGGAGGATGTCAACCAGGAATTTCATGGGAAACCAGATGACGATGAAGTTGAACAGCAATTTATGCAAACACATACCCGCGACTCCAAGGGGCGTTACATCGTCGAACTTCCGTTCAAGAACTCCAACGAACAGTTCTCGGATACATTGCAAGGAGCACTTGCGAGATTCAGAGGTGTGGAACGCCGCCTGAAGAAGGACCCCGATCTGCACTCACAGTACGTCCATTTTATGCGTGAATACCTTCAGCTAGGTCACATGCGGGAACTATCATCACAAGAGATTGAGAAAAGGCCAAGTTTTTACTTGCCTCATCATCCAGTAATTACCCAAAAGCTGAGGGTAGTATTTGACGGCTCATTCAAGGATACGTATGGAAAATCATTAAACGATGCTCTACACATTGGACCCAGCATTCTACAAAACCTCTTCTCAATTTGTATGCGTTTCAGCATGTTAAAGTTCGTCTTTTCCGCAGATATTGTCAAAATGTATCGACAAATCTTTGTGGCTGCCAACCATTGTTGCTATCAGCGTATTGTTTGGAGAGAAGATGATAGTACACCTATTAAGCACTATGAGCTTTCCACGGTAATATACGGCACGTCCAGTGCACCATTCTTGGCGGTAAGAGTCCTGAATCAATTAGCTCACGACCACCAACACGAGTTTCCCACCGCTGCAAGGATCTTGAAGGAGCAGTTTTATGTGGACGACGTACTGACTGGAGCACACACAGAGGAAGAGTTAATTCGCAATCAAAAAGAGCTGATCCAATTAATGAAATGTGCAGGCATGGAACTTGGAAAATGGGTTTCAAATTCATCACGAATTGCTGACAGAGCGACCTCTACAATTGAGGTACAAGGAAAGGGATCCAATCCTACAGCAAAGGTTCTTGGCATTCATTGGGATCCAGAAGACGATACGTTATCCTACAAAGTTTGCCTTACACCAAATTCGGAAAACACCAAACGCCAAGTGCAGTCTGACGTGGCACGCATCTTTGACCCGCTGGGTATCCTGTCGCCAGTGGTGGTGCAGTTTAAAATTCTGTTCCAAGAATTGTGGTTACTCGATCTCGGCTGGGACACGGAGCTTCCTCCAAAAATTGCTGACTGGTGGAACAAATGCCGTAACGACCTACACAAACTTCAAGAACTACGGCTGCCACGATTTGTCAAAAACAATAGTGATCACATTGAACTGCATGGATTCTCAGATGCCTTCATCAAGGCATATTCCGCAGTTATCTACAGCAGAGTGGTGCGAACAGATGGCACCGTATCTGTTTCGCTCATAGCAGGGAATACCAAAATTGCTCCGCTG
This sequence comes from Drosophila mimetica, assembly GCA_037075245.1. Lineage (NCBI taxonomy): Eukaryota > Metazoa > Arthropoda > Insecta > Diptera > Drosophilidae > Drosophila > Drosophila mimetica. The sequence goes on along the minus strand of JBAMCH010000007.1, from coordinate 25,912,853 downwards.
AACCAGCAATCTCTACCGCGCCTCGAGCTGTGTGGCGCTTTGCTTCTGAGCAGACTAATCCTAGCAATCAAGGATTCTCTGCAACACAAGGCCACACGAGGAATGCTTGCCTCAGACCTTCTCCAATTCGATTTACGGTGGATGGGACCTTCGTGGCTACAAGATCCAGAAGATCTCGCGGTAAAGTTGAACTGTACAAAGTTCTGTTCTTTCCTTTCAGATAACCCTGGCAAAGAAGAAGTGAAGTCCACCGCGGCTCACTTTTGAAGAGATTCAGGCTGCTCGCATTCTTTGCCTGCAAGAGGCTCAGAAATATTTCACGGAGTAAAGAAATCTTCTAGCAGAAAGCAAGCCACTTCGCAGCCGCTCCCAGTTGAGCAAACTCTCACCGTTTGTCTGCAAGGAAGGTCTCCTTCGCGTTGGTGGACGACTTGGGAACTTTCAACTACCACCGGATGCTAAACAGCCTATATTGCTTCCCAAATCGCACCGTATCACAAGGATGATTTTGGAGCACGAACACACATAAAATCTACATCCAGGCGTTTCTGCACTGTTTGTAATTACGCGTCAAAAATATTGGATTTTCGGTGCGCGTAACTTGACTAGGAATCTGATACTCAATTGCGTAAAATGCTTTCGCCAGCGAAACATCACCGAGCACCAATTCATGGCCGATCTACCAGGAATTCGTATTACGGAGGCTCTACCCTTCCCGCACTCAGGCTGCGATTACGCTGGACCATTCATCCTCAAGCAAAGAAGAGGACGCAATCCCCCCAAGGCTAAAGGCTACATATGTCTTTTCGTCTTCCTTGTAACAACAGCCATACATTTGGAGCTGGCCACCGACCTTAGCACAGACACATTCCTGGCATGTCTTCGGAGTTTCATGTCCCTTCGAGGAAAATGTTCGCAAATCTTCAGCGACAACGGCACAAATTTTGTCGGTGCCAAACGGGCTCTAGATGAGCTGCAGCAACTCCTATCTTCGCAGGAGCATCAACACACGGTGGCTCAGTCATTGGCTAATGATGGATTTAAGTGGAGTTTCATACCTCCGCATTCGCTACATTGGGGAGGAAAGTGGGAGTCATCAGTACGCTCAGTAAAAATTACATCTGAGATACGTCGTGGAGAAAACTGTTCTAACATTTGAACAGATGCAAACTCTGATTGCTCAGATGAACTCGAGACCATTATGCTACACACCTGACACTGACCTCACCTACTTGTCTCCAGCCCACTTTTAAATTGGACGCCCATTCACAACTGTTCCAGAGGGTGATCTGACTCATTTGCCGATCAATCGTTTGGACTACTGGCAACATTTACAATCAATGTACCAGGGCTTTTGGAAGCGTTGGCATCAGGAGTATTTAACATCAACATCAGCAACGGCAAAAGTGGAACAACACGGAACCTAATATCGCTGTAGTCAGTGTAGTTCTTGTAAAGGACTCAAATCTCCCACCTGCAGCTTGGATACTTGCCCGTGTATCAGAGGCTCATCATGGACCAGATGGGCTTGTACGCGCTGTCAAACTTAAAACGCCTACTGGAGAGATGACGCGACCTATCACCAAGTTAGCTGTCCTGCCTAATTCAGAAAGCATGTTTCAGGGCGGCCCGGGATGTTGATGAACGCATTGCATTCATTATTTAAATTTAAAGTTTTTGAGTTTGTGTCATGCGATATACTAATTTCGCCCTTTTTGGTATTTTTAAGTATTTTTCTGTACTGCGTAAAACTGTGAGATTTTTTGGTTTAACTACAAAAAGAGTTGAAGCTACAGCGAAACATGTTAGACAGAAGACTTCAATAAAGTACATCAAATAATATACAGTCCACTCATATCGGAAATAAACCGTGTTTATTCTTCATCACGGAGACTATATCATTTATTGAGACTAATGTTGAAAATGTCCCAAACAATGCACAGGAAGCTGAGACTTCCGAGAAAACTCCGAAAATGCAGCGATCACCATAACCAATCATTAAAGATTCGGCGTGCGCATCTCCGCCAACTTCTGGTGGGTTCAATGGAGCTGGTAAGCTACATTTAATTGCTCTGTGTTATTTTTGTGAATAATTAGTTTTAAAACGAAAAATTCGTGTGAGATTCTGTGGCGAGAGAATTGTATGCATTTTTGCTGTTAGCAGAAATAAAGGAGGATTCCTCTACAGCTCTTTTGCTTTTTCTTCAATGCGGAAATCATAAATATGATCGTCGACGAAACCATGCGCGCAGCTTTAAAGTATGATATTGATAAGTTCAAAATTAACTCTGATGAGGTATACCATTACATAGGTATTTTGATATTCATGTCCATTTATCGCTACCCAAATCTCTGCATCTGTGAGCTTCTTGGCTGTAACTACTATGGCTACGTCATCCGCAAAGCCAATGAGTCACGCCCTTTCGGGCATCGTGATCCTAAGTATCTCAACGTACATGGCTTTCCACAACAAAGGGCCTAGGACTGACCCTGTGACTCGACTGACCGGAATCCGTTTCGTACAGGAGCATCCTATGCAGTACTGCTTAGTGCCGTACAACCACCTTTTCCCCTCGATAGCTTTTTCTGCGATTTCGCATAGCTTCCCGACGGCGTCTATGGTAGATAGCCCTTTCCGAAAGCCATACTGCACTTCAGAGAGGCCATTGGGTTCAACAAGTGCACCCTCTAGCCGGGAGTGAATTATTCGTTCATGAATTTTTCCCACCGTGTCCAGCATGCAGAGTGGCCTATGTAAAGAAGGCTTGTATGAGTACCAGCCGCTGTGTTTTCCAGCGACTAGGGAACACACCTTCTGTTAGGCATGCATTATACATGTCAACATATTCTTTTGTGTTTGCTTTTATGGCAATTTTAAGAACTTTATTCGGGATTCCATCAGGTCCAGGGGATTGTTTTTAATATCTGGAGGACTTCTTCGGCACTTGCGAGCTTTATGCTCAAAGTGTTCACGGTCTGTAAGGGTCGCGCCACACTCTCTTCCACTGAGATCCACTATCCTTTTTAGGCTGCCTGGGCATGCCGGCGATGGCCTATCAAATGCCCGAAGCCGTTTTGTGACGAGTTTATATGCGAAGCCCCATGGGTTGGAGTCTAATTCTTCGCATAGATTATTAAAGCACCTGCGCGTGCCTCTAATTCGGGCCTTCCTCTTGTGCGTTGGTATGCACGTCTTGCTCTGTGGCAGTCTTTCCTTGCTTCTGCAATGGATTGGTTCCACCAGTATGCAGGTCTTCTTCTTGATGGAGTTCTTCCCTTTCTCTGCATAGATGCGTCGCAGGCTACCTTGGTGTAGTCTGCAATGTGGTTTGCCAGTTCTTCAGCTAAACCGATTGCGGATAGGTCTTCGAACAACATCTGTACCATCTCCACGTCAAGCGTGTCTATTTTGTACCCAGGCACGGTCCTAGGAGGCCGTTGTGGGCCAATTCTCGACATTATCGTGTAGAATATTTCCGCATGATCGCTACCCATGTACACTGGTAGAAAAAACGCATAGTAAAATCAAATATTTTTTTAGTTGATTTCATTTGCTACTTTTCATAGTTAAATTAAATAAATAAATCATCGATTTTAATAAAAAGCATATTTAAACCTTCGGTCAAATATAAAAATAATCAAATCAAAGAGAATTTTATTTAAAAACATATACTCATATTCAAATCCAAAGTAGCCAAAGTAGCTTTTTTCTAAATAGTAACTAATATACATAGTATAATCAACAGTTGAAAACTTTCGTAATTGATCCGGTATATGTAATCTATTATTTTGAATATAAAAAACTCTAAAAATGTTTATTTGTTAAAATAATGTTTAATGAATTTAATAAATTTAAATTTCTAACCATACATACTGTTGAATTCTGTGGCGGCCGATCACGACATAATAAGAACGCAAATTATTTTCTGCTTGACAATTGCAGTACGTGCGTATCGTATTAGGGCTTAAGTTAGAACACAAAATTGGTTTTTATGCGGAGACTACGTACCAATCGTCTCGGCTAAAAGTACAAAAGTGGCCACTCTATCGTGCTTAACGTGAGCTTATAATCGTATGTGATCTATTACACAGTAATCGTTCCAAAGTAATCGTTTCAAAGTAATCGAATTAAATATTAAATGATAAAGGGTACAAGTATTTGAATTCATCTCGGCTTAACTAAGAAGAAAAATTATAATAATAAAATGCATTTCTTAACATTCCGGCCCTCGTGAATCAGGAAGCCTGCTGAGATTCACCAATGACGTCGAGGACGGCCAATTTGGACGCTGGTCTTCGAAGTACTGCAGTTGCAGTTTTTACCGTTACTGATCGCATCTGTCCGTCCTTTGCGGATTGAATTTCAATGATTCCTCCTTTCCTCCATACACCACGGCTATCGGTCTCGTCGCAAATCAGAGCCACATCTCCAATTTGTATTGGCTCCACACGGTTGAGCCACTTAGTGCGTCGGGTTAGAGTCGGCAAGTACTCCTGGATCCATCGTTTCCAGAATGTCTGCATTAACTGCTGCCGGATATACCATTGCTTCTTCAGGCAAACGTTTTTGTCAACTACCGGTGTTTGTACTTGGTTTGGGCAACCAAATAAAAAATGATTTGGAGTAAGTGGATCGTCTTCGTATGAATCGATCGGTAGGTGTGTTAAAGGACGAGAATTAATAAGGTTTTTAGCTTTATTTAACAGACCTTGAAGAGTTTCAACCTGAGGTACCTTTTCTTTGAGGGTTAATGCCAAAATACGTTTCACACTACGCACCAAACGCTCCCATGCTCCACCAGCAGCAGGATTGCCTGGCGTATTAAATACCCACTCAATACCACAGCGATCACTCTCCATTGCAACCGCATCCACCACCTCAATCCATTGCTCTTTGCCGACACCGACGAAGTTCGTTCCTTGATCATTTCTAATTCTTTTTGGTACTCCTCTTCGGCAACAAAAGTTCTTGAGACTCATAATGGCGGCATCCGATGACAAATCCTTAGACAATTCGAGGTGTATAGCTCTTGTAGTCATACAGGTGAATAACGCTACCCTCCTTTTTTCACGTCGCCTGCCAATAGCCACTAAAAGGGGCCCAAGATAATCGAGCCCTGTATATGGGAAGGGTCTGACAAAGGCTGAAACTCTGTCCATAGGCAACTGTCCCATCATGGGTGGCTTTGGCATTGCGGATAAGTTTTTGCATAACTGACAGTTGGTCTTAATAGCTTTAGCTAAACGGCGAATAGATGGTATCCAAAATGTTTGTCTAATGGAACAGATCATGGTATCCACATTTTGATGTTTACACAGTTCATGATGATGCTGGGCGATCAGTAAAGTCAGTTTATGGGTTTTGTCATAGGACCAACGCAAGTAGCCTTATCAATACGACCTGCTAAGCGAAGTACACAATCGTCATCCAGCTCGGGCGAAAGGTTCCATATGGTACTGGAATTGGTTATGGGTTTACCATTCTTTAACTGAGTTACTTCTTGGTGGAAACAAGCGAGTTGGACTGATTTGCATAATAGTTTTTCAGAACTACAAATTTCTTCAGCTGTTAGTACTGTAGACTTTTTAAAGGATTTATTTTTGAACAGCTCGATGGCACGGCGAACCCAAGAATAGACTCGCAATAATTTCTCGTATTTACTGAATTTGTCTATCATATTGAGTGTCATGTCCTGAGTAGCAACAAATACAAATTTTGGGCGTAATTCGTTGTCATGGTCGTGAGATTTTATATCTTCAGGTGGTGACGGCCACTCGGAGCTGTCGAGATATAAAAATGGAGGTCCCTCAATCCAGACGCTTGGATCTGCCTTTGAGGACATGCGTGTGGCAGCGTCTGCGGGATTTTTCGTTCCGGGAATCCATTTCCATTGATCGATTTTTGAGCTTTCCAAAATTTCTGTTATTTTATTTTTATTATTTTTTCGGCGTGGCTTTTTCAAGTTTTTAGAACGGCGTCGTGTGTACTTATTAAAAATGGCAGGCCTGTGGTTTTTTCCCCTTGTGCGACGGGCTTGCACTGGTACTTCTTAATAAAGATGGCGTTAAATTATTTTTCAAACATATACATTCAGGCGGCAGGCTTGTATAATGTTTTTTGTGCGACGGGCTTGCACTTAGATTGATAATAAAAAATGTTGTATTCTGTGGCGGCCGGTCAAGACATAATAGGAACGCAAATTATTTTCTGCTTATCGTATTAGTGCGTAACGAAGCTTTTTATAATCTTGTTTTTAAAGGCTTAAATTAGAACACAAAAATGGTTTTTATGCGGAGACTACGTACCAATCGTCTCGGCTAAAAGTACAAAAGTGGCCACTCTATCGTGCTTATCGTGCTTAATATATCGTGCTTATCGTGCTTAAATTTCTTCTACATTTCGGTAGGCGTTAATAACCCAAACAAAATAACGTTTACACTTTTGCTCTAGCTTTAAAACTATGGGCGCCACAGCTTTTCGCGGTTTGTGGGCGTTAGGGGGGAGGGGGGTTTCCAACTTTGGTCTATCAATATGTATTGATGAAACGAATACACATTGCTTTTCCCGTTAATATAGCTTCAAAAATGTGGGTGCCACAGTTTTTCGCGGTTTGTGGGCGTTAGAGGGGGCGTGGCACATCGGCGTGAAAAACTTGCGCTGCGTATTAACCCCTAGAATCTGCATGCCAAATCCCAATCTTCTAGCTTTTATAGTTTCCGAGATCTCAGCGTTCATACAGACGGGTGCCACTGTTTTTCGCGGTTTGTGGGCGTTAGGGGGAAGGGGGGAGGGGGAGTTACCCACTTTGGTCTATCAATATGTATTGATGAAACAAATACACATTTCTTTTCCCGTTAATATAGCTTCAAAACTGTGGGTGCCACAGTTTTTCGCGGTTTGTGGGCGTTAGAGGGGGCGTGGCACATAGGCGTGAAAAACTTGCGCTGCGTATTAACCCCTAGAATCTGCATGCCTAATCCCAATCTTCTAGCTTTTATAGTTTCCGAGATCTCAGCGTTCATACAGAACGGGTCACAGTTTTTCGCGGTTTGTGGGCGTTAGAGAGGGCGTGGCACATCGGCGTGAAAAACTTGCGCTGCGTATTAACCCCTAGAATCTGCATGCCAAATCTCAATCTTCAAGCTTTTATAGTTTCCGAGATCGCAGCGTTCATACAGACGGACAGACGGACAGACAGACGGACAGACGGACAGACGGTCAGACGGACAGACGGACATGGCTAGATCGACTCGGCTAGTGATCCTGATCAAGAATATATATACTTTATATGGTCGGAAACGCTTCCTTCTGCCTGTCACATACTTTTGCACGAATCTAATATACCTTTTTACTCTACGAGTAACGGGTATAATTATAATAATAAAATGCATTCCTTAACACATACATATATGTTCATAGGTAAACAAGATGTTTTATATTATTATCAATTTGCAGGAAAAAAATAGATACATTTGTACTTACATATGTACATAGAATATCACTATGGACGGCAGTCCATGTAGTGACGAAGCGCACCAGGAGAGTGTGCGAAGGCGACTACTATATATAGCTGCAAAATTGAAAATCTGCTGTGATAGTCCGATCGTAATGAGTAATACACCAAATTAAAGGTATTGCTAAAACTTAAAGGATTGCATACCAAGACCTCAAGAAAATCAATTGGTTTGGAAGAGAGAGCGGTAAAAGTGTAAAAGTGAAAATTTAGAAATTTGGATCTGTTGGGGCCGGTGGGGATAATTGGCTCCTCGCACTACGTTAGTTGTATTCCTACTGAAAATGCGCTTAATATGAGGGGTCATATCGGACGCTCCGTTCAAAAGTTATACCGAAAACAAATTTGCGGGGGCCTAATCAAAATGAAATATGAATTCTGTTTGTCAGTTTGTCAGTTTGTCAGTTTGTCTGTGTGTCCCAAAACATGGTTGTAAAGTCCTGAAAATTTGATATGATGTTCAACAGCTCGATATAAGAAACTTTAGTTCTACCACTTTTGGAAAAACCCGCTAGTTTAGCGGGAAAACAGCTAAAAATAGCTAAAATACGGAAGGCTGTAACTTCTAAACTACTGAAGCTACAGACTTGTGCTGTATCTCGTTTGAAAGGTACTTTGAAATGCTGTAAGCGTGTAATTTGTGTAAATGTAACAGTTAAAAAGATTTACACAAAACAAAATTTTTTTAAACTTTTTTTTAGCTTTTTTTATTTTTTTCAAAAACGGCTCTAACGATTTTCTTTAAAACTTTAAACTGTATAGCCCTTGAGATTCCTTAAATTTTGGTATACAACACATTACTGTACGTTTAAAAGTTATTCAGAAACGAAAATCGCCACTTTTGCCAGCCCAAAACAACTAACGCTGCCTAAGCATTGAATTTTGTAAGTGCGTATCCAAACTGTAGGGTCAAGGAATCGTTAAAATTGTTTTAAACCCGTCCATTTAGGAAACTTTTGTTTTACGACTCTTAAAAAAACAAGCTAGTTTGGCGGGAAAACAATGCAAACAATGTAAATGCAACAATGTAAATGCAATGATTAAAAAACCATAAGCAAAATAATTTTAAATAATTTTTTTTTAGCTTTTTTTTATTTTTTTCAAATACGGCTCTAACGATTTTCTTTAAAACAATAATCCGTAGAGGCCTTGAGATTCCTTTAATTTTTGTATGTAACACGTTTTTGTAAAAAGTTACGTTTGAAAATTATTTAAATACAAAAATGGCCAATTTTGTTAGCTTACAACAACTAATCCTGCTCGAGCATTTAAATTTGTTTGTGCGTACCCAAACTGACTTTGACAAAACCCGCTAATTTAGCGGAAAGAAAACGCTAGTACACGATCCTATTGAAGCAAAAGTATGAAGATATGATATGACTCATGTTTAAAACAAAAACCCCTGATATCAAACAAAAACACCTCTTAACGAGGTAAAAACTAGTGACGATCGCACCTTCAACATACAAAAGTTCTGATATCAACATTTGTGACGAAAGATTATTACACACATGATTAAATACACTTTTTAAAATTTATTTTTTCGGCACTCTGCAATAGTTCGTGTGTTCTTAAAAACTAGACTAGCCTTTTACCCTTCATAGGCATTGCCTATCCTCACCTATTCCTCACTCATTTTCCACACCTTTTCCTCACTCATTTTCCACACCTATTCCTCACTCATTTTCCTCACTTATTTCTCACTTTTCATCACATTTTCATCACCTATTCCACACTCAATTTCATCACAGTTCTCTACAACGATATTGGAATAGTCGGTTTGCGTGGGGAAATCAGGTACAACCGAGGCATACTTTGATTTTATTTTTTTGCACGTTCTGGGCCAGTTTTACCAACCTAAAAAAAAGAAAGTACGCGATAAATTAAAAAACTATTAGCAAAGCTCCAAAATAACATCACCCTTTCATACGCAAATAAATACAAGAATAATAAAGTACTCAGCGTAGATTTGTGGTAGGCAAAGGCCTTAGCCGAGCTCTCAATAAAAAGTCAAAAATGTTTTGGACCTTTTCTACTTTTTTTTTTATTTATCGCGCACTTCCTTTTTTAGGTTGGTAAAACTGGCTCAGAACGTGCAAAAAAATAAAATCAAAATATGCCAAAACGTTTAAACGAGCTCATAGGCCAATTAAGTTTATTTCTTAAATAAATGTTGTGATTTTTAGTACAAAAAGGAAAAACCGAATATTAATGTGGCCTAAATATGCGGTGTTTTTTTTGTTTATGCATGTTTTTCCTCAAAATTAAAAAAAAGTATTCATATATATATCTATGAAAATCGTTGTTAAAAACGGAAAGAGAAATATAATTTTTTAAGTGGAATAAATACTGAGAATAATAATATATGTGTACTACAAACATAATGATTTTCTTCGTGACCAAAAGCATTAATTGATTAAAATTTATTACAAAATAAATAAATAATAAAACAAAAACTATATTAATTTACAAAATAAATAAATAATTAAATTAAATAATAATAAAGTGTGCTAAACTCGTGTCCAGCTCATTTTCCAGGTTGATCCACTAAAATGATTGCCATAGATAATTGGTTAATCCGAATGCGACGAAATTTACAGTGGAAGTTGTTCAATATATAGCACGAAGGTGGGTGAAAACAGAAAGCCGAAAACTTTAACGGAAGGAAGATAGAGAGGAAATAAAATGGAGCGAGCATGGTGTGCTAAACTTGTGGCCACCACTGTATATGAAAATCATTGTTAAAAACGGAAAGAGAAATATAATTTTTTAAGTGGAATAAATACTGAGAATAATAATATATGTGTACTACAAACATAATGATTTTCTTAGGGACCAAAAGCATTAATTGATTCAAATTTATTACAAAATAAATAAATAATAAAACATAAATTTTATTAATTTACAAAATAAATAATAATAATAATAAATAATAAAATAAAAAATAAAATTATAAAACATAATGATTTTCTTAGTGACCAAAAGCACTCACTCATTTTCATCACATATTCCTCACTCCATTTCATCACCTATTCCTCACCTATTCCTCACCTATTCCTCACCTATTCCTCATTCATTTTCCTCACTTATTCCTCACTTAATTTCATCACCGATTCCTCACTCATTTTCCTCACCTTTTCCTCGCTTAATTTCATCCCCTATTCCTCACCCATTTTCATCACCTATTCCTCACTCATTTTCCTCACTTAATTTCATCACCTATTCCTCACTCATTTTCCTCACCTTTTCCTCGCTTAATTTCATCATCTATTCCTCACCCATTTTCTTCACTTATTCCTCACTCATTTTCCTCACCTTTTCCTCGCTTAATTTCATCACCTACTCCTCACCTATTCCTCACTCAATTTCATCACCTATTCCTCACCCATTTTCATCACCTATTCCTCACCTATTCCTCACCCATTTTCTTCACTTATTCCTCACTTAATTTCATCACCTATTCCTCACTCATTTTCCTCACCTTTTCCTCGCTTAATTTCATCACCCATCATTCCTCACCTATATTCCTCACTCATTTTCCTCAGTTATTCCTCACTTAATTTCATCACCTATTCCTCACTCATTTTCCTCACCTATTCATTTTCATCACCTATTCCTCACCTATTCCTCACTTATTTTCCTCACTTATTCCTCACTTAATTTGCTCACCTATTCCTCACTCATTTTCCTCACCTATTCCTCACCTATTCCTCACTCATTTTCATTACCTATTCCTCACCTATTCCTCACTCATTTTCCTCACTTATTCCTCACTCAATTTCATCACCTATTCCTCACCCATTTTCCTCACCTATTCCTCACTCAATTTCATCACCTATTCCTCACTCATTTGAATTGAGCACGCTTAGCCTATTTCACAAGGGTTGGGGCATGTAATGTGAGGGAGGGAGTTACTTGGAGTAACAGGGATGGATATATGTACAATTAGGGTGACCTAACTTAGCATAAATATGTACAATAATAGTGTGACCAAAGTACTTTTCCAAATTTGAAGTTTTTTTCCAAAATGTACAAAATTTTAACAAAAGAAATACTTTTGATACACGTATTTATATGTTAATTAACCGAATAGTATATGTAAAAGATTAGTTAGTATAAATAGTAGATGTAAATATTCGCATTTGATATTTAAATATCACTATGGACGGCAGTCCATGTAGTGACGAAGCGCACCAGGAGAGTGTGCGAAGGCGACTACTATATATAGCCTCAAAATTGAAAATCTGCTGTGATAGTCCGATCGTAATGAGTAATACACCAAATTAAAGGTATTGCTAAAACTTAAAGGATTGCATACCAAGACCTCAAGAAAATCAATTGGTTTGGAAGAGAGAGCGGTGAAAGTGTAAAAGTGAAAATGTAGAAATTTGGATCTGTTGGGGCCGGTGGGGATAATTCCTACTGAAAATGCGCTTAATATGAGGGGTCATATCAGAAAATCGGACGCTCCGTCCAAAAGTTATACCGAAAACAAATTTGCGGGGGCCTAATCAAAATGAAATATGAATTCTGTTTGTCAGTTTGTCAGTTTGTCTGTGTGTCCCAAAACATGGTTGTAAGGTCCTGAAAATTTGATATGATGTTCAACAGCTCGATATAAGAAACTTTAGTTCTACCACTTTTGGAAAAACCCGCTAGTTTAGCGGGAAAACAGCTAAAAATAGCTAAAATACGGAAGGCTGTAACTTCTAAACTACTGAAGCTACAGACTTGTGCTGTATCTCGTTTGAAAGGTACTTTGAAATGCTGTAAGCGTGTAATTTGTGTAAATGTAACAGTTAAAAAGATTTACACAAAACAAAATTTTTGTAAACTTTTTTTTTAGCTTTTTTTTATTTTTTTTCAAAAACGGCTCTAACGATTTTCTTTAAAACTTTAAACTGTATAGCCCTTGAGATGATGGGTGAAAACAGAAAGCCGAAAACTTTAACGGAAGGAAGATAGAGAGGAAATAAAATGGAGCGAGCATGGTGTGCTAAACTTGTGGCCACCACTGTATATGAAAATCATTGTTAAAAACGGAAAGAGAAATATAATTTTTTAAGTGGAATAAATACTGAGAATAATAATATATGTGTACTACAAACATAATGATTTTCTTAGGGACCAAAAGCATTAATTGATTCAAATTTATTACAAAATAAATAAATAATAAAACATAAATTTTATTAATTTACAAAATAAATAATAATAATAATAAATAATAAAATAAAAAATAAAATTATAAAACATAATGATTTTCTTAGTGACCAAAAGCACTCACTCATTTTCATCACATATTCCTCACTCCATTTCATCACCTATTCCTCACCTATTCCTCACCTATTCCTTACCCATTTTCATCACCTATTCCTCACCCATTTTCTTCACTTATTCCTCACTCATTTTCCTCACCTTTTCCTCGCTTAATTTCATCCCCTATTCTTCACCCATTTTCATCACCTATTCCTCACTCATTTTCCTCACTTAATTTCATCACCAATTCCTCACTCATTTTCCTCACCTTTTCCTCGCTTAATTTCATCATCTATTCCTCACCCATTTTCTTCACTTATTCCTCACTTAATTTCATCACCTATTCCTCACTCATTTTCCTCACCTTTTCCTCGCTTAATTTCATCACCTATTCCTCACCTATTTTCCTCACCTATTCCTCACTCAATTTCATCACCTATTCCTCACCCATTTTCATCACCTATTCCTCACCTATTCCTCACCCATTTTCTTCACTTATTCCTCACTTAATTTCATCACCTATTCCTCACTCATTTTCCTCACCTTTTCCTCGCTTAATTTCATCACCCATCATTCCTCACCTATATTCCTCACCTATATTCCTCACTCATTTTCCTCACTTATTCCTCACTTAATTTCATCACCTATTCCTCACTCATTTTCCTCACCTATTCATTTTCATCACCTATTCCTCACCTATTCCTCACCTATTCCTCACTTATTTTCCTCACTTATTCCTCACTTAATTTGCTCACCTATTCCTCACTCATTTTCCTCACCTATTCCTCACCTATTCCTCACTCATTTTCATTACCTATTCCTCACCTATTCCTCACTCATTTTCCTCACTTATTCCTCACTCAATTTCATCACCTATTCCTCACCCATTTTCCTCACCTATTCCTCACTCAATTTCATCACCTATTCCTCACTCATTTGAATTGAGCACGCTTAGCCTATTTCACAAGGGTTGGGGCATGTAATGTGAGGGAGGGAGTTACTTGGAGTAACAGGGATGGATATATGTACAATTAGGGTGACCTAACTTAGCATAAATATGTACAAAAATAGTGTGACCAAAGTACTTTTCCAAATTTGAAGTTTTTTTCCAAAATGTACAAAATTTTAACAAAAGAAATACTTTTGATACACGTATTTATATGTTAATTAACCGAATAGTATATGTAAAAGATTAGTTAGTATAAATAGTAGATGTAAATATTCGCATTTGATATTTAAATATCACTATGGACGGCAGTCCATGTAGTGACGAAGCGCACCAGGAGAGTGTGCGAAGGCGACTACTATATATAGCCGCAAAATTGAAAATCTGCTGTGATAGTCCGATCGTAATGAGTAATACACCAAATTAAAGGTATTGCTAAAACTTAAAGGATTGCATACCAAGACCTCAAGAAAATCAATTGGTTTGGAAGAGAGAGCGGTGAAAGTGTAAAAGTGAAAATTTAGAAATTTGGATCTGTTGGGGCCGGTGGGGATGAGGGGTCATATCAGAAAATCTTACGCTCCGTTCAAAAGTTATACCGAAAACAAATTTGCGGGGGCCTAATCAAAATGAAATATGAATTCTGTTTGTCAGTTTGTCAGTTTGTCTGTGTGTCCCAAAACATGGTTGTAAAGTCCTGAAAATTTGATATGATGTTCAACAGCTCGATATAAGAAACTTTAGTTCTACCACTTTTGGAAAAACCCGCTAGTTTAGCGGGAAAACAGCTAAAAATAGCTAAAATACGGAAGGCTGTAACTTCTAAACTACTGAAGCTACAGACTTGTGCTGTATCTCGTTTGAAAGGTACTTTGAAATGCTGTAAGCGTGTAATTTGTGTAAATGTAACAGTTAAAAAGATTTACACAAAACAAAATTTTTGTAAACTTTTTGTTTAGCTTTTTTTTATTTTTTTCAAAAACGGCTCTAACGATTTTCTTTAAAACTTTAAACTGTATAGCCCTTGAGATGATGGGTGAAAACAGAAAGCCGAAAACTTTAACGGAAGGAAAATAGAGAGGAAATAAAATGGAGCGAGCATGGTGTGCTAAACTTGTGGCCACCACTGTATATGAAAATCATTGTTAAAAACGGAAAGAGAAATATAATTTTTTAAGTGGAATAAATACTGAGAATAATAATATATGTGTACTACAAACATAATGATTTTCTTAGGGACCAAAAGCATTAATTGATTCAAATTTATTACAAAATAAATAAATAATAAAACATAAAATTTATTAATTTACAAAATAAATAATAATAATAATAAAATAAAAAATAAAATTATAAAACATATTGATTTTCTTAGTGACCAAAAGCACTCACTCATTTTCATCACATATTCCTCACTCCATTTCATCACCTATTCCTCACCTATTCCTCACCCATTTTCATCACCTATTCCTCACCCATTTTCTTCACTTATTCCTCACTCATTTTCCTCACCTTTTCCTCGCTTAATTTCATCCCCTATTCTTCACCCATTTTCATCACCTATTCCTCACTCATTTTCCTCACTTAATTTCATCACCTATTCCTCACTCATTTTCCTCACCTTTTCCTCGCTTAATTTCATCATCTATTCCTCACCCATTTTCTTCACTTATTCCTCACTTAATTTCATCACCTATTCCTCACTCATTTTCCTCACCTTTTCCTCGCTTAATTTCATCACCTATTCCTCACCTATTTTCCTCACCTATTCCTCACTCAATTTCATCACTTATTCCTCACCCATTTTCATCACCTATTCCTCACCTATTCCTCTCCCATTTTCTTCACTTATTCCTCACCTAATTTCATCACCTATTCCTCACTCATTTTCCTCACCTTTTCCTCGCTTAATTTCATCACCCATCATTCCTCACCTATATTCCTCACCTATATTTCTCACTCATTTTCCTCACTTATTCCTCACTTAATTTCATCACCTATTCCTCACTCATTTTCCTCACCTATTCATTTTCATCACCTATTCCTCACCTATTCCTCACTTATTTTCCTCACTTATTCCTCACTTAATTTGCTCACCTATTCCTCACTCATTTTCCTCACCTATTCCTCACCTATTCCTCACTCATTTTCATTACCTATTCCTCACCTATTCCTCACTCATTTTCCTCACTTATTCCTCACTCAATTTCATCACCTATTCCTCACCCATTTTCCTCACCTATTCCTCACTCAATTTCATCACCTATTCTTCACTCATTTGAATTGAGCACGCTTAGCCTATTTCACAAGGGTTGGGGCATGTAATGTGAGGGAGGGAGTTACTTGGAGTAACAGGGATGGATATATGTACAATTAGGGTGACCTAACTTAGCATAAATATGTACAAAAATAGTGTGACCAAAGTACTTTTCCAAATTTGAAGTTTTTTTCCAAAATGTACAAAATTTTAACAAAAGAAATACTTTTGATACACGTATTTATATGTTAATTAACCGAATAGTATATGTAAAAGATTAGTTAGTATAAATAGTAGATGTAAATATTCGCATTTGATATTTAAATATCACTATGGACGGCAGTCCATGTAGTGACGAAGCGCACCAGGAGAGTGTGCGAAGGCGACTACTATATATAGCCGCAAAATTGAAAATCTGCTGTGATAGTCCGATCGTAATGAGTAATACACCAAATTAAAGGTATTGCTCAAACTTAAAGGATTGCATACCAAGACCTCAAGAAAATCAATTGGTTTGGAAGAGAGAGCGGTGAAAGTGTAAAAGTGAAAATGTAGAAATTTGGATCTGTTGGGGCCGGTGGGGATGAGGGGTCATATCAGAAAATCTTACGCTCCGTTCAAAAGTTATACCGAAAACAAATTTGCGGGGGCCTAATCAAAATGAAATATGAATTCTGTTTGTCAGTTTGTCAGTTTGCCTGTGTGTCCCAAAACATGGTTGTAAAGTCCTGAAAATTTGATATGATGTTCAACAGCTCGATATAAGAAACTTTAGTTCTACCACTTTTGGAAAAACCCGCTAGTTTAGCGGGAAAACAGCTAAAAATAGCTAAAATACGGAAGGCTGTAACTTCTAAACTACTGAAGCTACAGACTTGTGCTGTATCTCGTTTGAAAGGTATTTTGAAATGCTGTAAGCGCCCCCTATATGTAATTTGTGTAAATGTAACAGTTAAAAAGATTTACACAAAACAAAATTTTTTTAAACTTTTTTTTAGCTTTTTTTATTTTTTTCAAAAACGGCTCTAACGATTTTCTTTAAAACTTTAAACTGTATAGCCCTTGAGATTCCTTAAATTTTGGTATACAACACATTACTGTACGTTTAAAAGTTATTCAGAAACGAAAATCGCCACTTTTGCCAGCCCAAAACAACTAACGCTGCCTAAGCATTGAATTTTGTAAGTGCGTATCCAAACTGTAGGGTCAAGGAATCGTTAAAATTGTTTTAAACCCGTCCATTTAGGAAACTTTTGTTTTACGACTCTTAAAAAAACAAGCTAGTTTGGCGGGAAAACAACTAGAAAAGGCTAAATTTCGTAAGTAAGTAACTTGCGAAAAATTAATGCTACAGACTTGTGCTTCACCTCATATTAAAGGTAATTTTAAATAAAATAAACGCCATCATAACAAAATGTATGTAAATGCAATGATTAAAAAACCATAAGCGAAATAATTTTAAATAATTTTTTTTTTAGCTTTTTTTTATTTTTCTCAAATACGTCTCTAACGATTTTCTTTAAAACAATAATCCGTAGAGGCCTTGAGATTCCTTTAATTTTGGTATGTAACACGTTATTGTAAAAAGTTACGTTTGAAAATTATTTAAATACAAAAATGGCCAATTTTGTTAGCTTACAACAACTAATCCTGCTCGAGCATTTAAATTTGTTTGTGCGTACCCAAACTGTATTTTAAACCGTTCCATATAGAAAACTTTTTTTTACGACTTTGACAAAACCCGCTAATTTAGCGGAAAGAAAACGCTAGTACACGATCCTATTGAAGCAAAAGTATGAAGATATGATATGACTCATGTTTAAAACAAAAACCCCTGATATCAAACAAAAACACCTCTTAACGAGGTAAAAACTAGTGACGATCGCACCTTCAACATACAAAAGTTCTGATATCAACATTTGTGACAAAAGATGATTACACACATGATTAAATACACTTTTTAAAATTTATTTTTTCGGCACTCTGCAATAGTTCGTGTGTTCTTAAAAACTAGACTAGCCTTTTACCCTTTATAGGCATTGCCTATCCTCACCTATTCCTCACTCATTTTCCACACCTATTCCTCACTCATTTTCCACACCTATTCCTCACTCATTTTCCTCACTTATTTCTCACTTTTCATCACATTTTCATCACCTATTCCACACTCAATTTCATCACAGTTCTCTACAACGATATTGGAATAGTCGGTTTGCGTGGGGAAATCAGGTACAACCGAGGCATACTTTGATTTTATTTTTTTGCACGTTCTGGGCCAGTTTTACCAACCTAAAAAAAAGAAAGTACGCGATAAATTAAAAAACAATTAGCAAAGCTCCAAAATAACATCACCCTTTCATACGCAAATAAATACAAGAATAATAATGTACACAACGTAGATTTGTGGTAGGCAAAGGCCTTAGCCGTGCTCTCAATAAAAAGTCAAATGTTCAATATATAGCACGAAGGTGGGTGAAAACAGAAAGCCGAAAACTTTAACGGAAGGAAGATAGAGAGGAAATAAAATGGAGCGAGCATGGTGTGCTAAACTTGTGGCCACCACTGTATATGAAAATCATTGTTAAAAACGGAAAGAGAAATATAATTTTTTAAGTGGAATAAATACTGAGAATAATAATATATGTGTACTACAAACATAATGATTTTCTTAGGGACCAAAAGCATTAATTGATTCAAATTTATTACAAAATAAATAAATAATAAAACATAAATTTTATTAATTTACAAAATAAATAATAATAATAATAAATAATAAAATAAAAAATAAAATTATAAAACATAATGATTTTCTTAGTGACCAAAAGCACTCACTGATTTTCATCACATATTCCTCACTCCATTTCATCACCTATTCCTCACCTATTCCTCACTCATTTTCCTCACTTAATTTCATCACCTATTCCTCACTCATTTTCCTCACCTTTTCCTCGCTTAATTTCATCATCTATTCCTCACCAATTTTCTTCACTTATTCCTCGCTTAATTTCATCACCTATTCCTCACCTATTTTCCTCACCTATTCCTCACTCAATTTCATCACCTATTCCTCACCCATTTTCATCACCTATTCCTCACTCATTTTCCTCACTTATTCCTCACTCAATTTCATCATCTATTCCTCACCCATTTTCTTCACTTATTCCTCGCTTAATTTCATCACCTATTCCTCACCTATTTTCCTTACCTATTCCTCACTCAATTTCATCATCTATTCCTCACCCATTTTCATCATCTATTCCTCACCCATTTTCTTCACTTATTCCTCGCTTAATTTCATCACCTATTCCTCACCTATTTTCCTCACCTATTCCTCACTCAATTTCATCACTTATTCCTCACTTAATTTCATCACCTATTCCTCACTCATTTTCCTCACCTATTCCTCACCTATTCATTTTCATCACCTATTCCTCACCTATTCCTCACTTATTTTTCTCACTTATTCCTCACTTAATTTGCTCACCTATTCCTCACCCATTTTCATCACCTATTCCTCACCTATTCCTCACCCATTTTCTTCACTTATTCCTCACTTAATTTCATCACCTATTCCTCACTCATTTTCCTCACCTTTTCCTCGCTTAATTTCATCACCTATTCCTCACCTATTTTCCTCACCTATTCCTCACTCATTTTCCTCACTTATTCCTCACCTTATTTCATCACCTATTCCTCACTCATTTTCCTCACCTGTTCCTCACTCATTTTCCTCACTTATTCCTTACTTAATTTCCTTACCTCATTTTCCTCACCTATTCCTCACTCATTTTCATTACCTATTCCTCACTTAATTTCATCACCGATTCCTCACTCATTTTCCTCACCTTTTCCTCACTTAATTTCATCACCTATTCCTCACTCATTTTCCTCACCTTTTCCTCGCTTAATTTCATGATCTATTCCTCACCCATTTTCTTCACTTATTCCTCACTTAGTGTATCTAAAAGATAAAGTCTAACGGACTACATGTCTTAGTTTAGTTCTAAGGGTATTTTAGGGGCAGCTACAAGATTCATTACAAAATCCCCCCTACCAAAATCAGACTTGGGGTTGGGTAACAAACATCAGCAAGACCCACAAGACTGATAAAACGGAGCTGCTATTGACGCAAGTCGCGTGATAAGTCCCAATGCTTTCCCTTGCATATCTTCCAGTTCATAAATGGAGTTTTCTTTCCTGTGTCTGATCCTTGCTTTCACAAACATCGGTCCTAATTTTGCGTTATAACCAGCCTGAAAATTGCTTTGTTTATAGTTTCGCCTATATACTTCCTGGCCCACTTTGTACTGCACCTCTCTGGCGCGCAAGTTATAATTCCGTTCGTTTCGTTCGTTCTGCTTGTTCATTATATCGCATGCTTTCTTTCGTACCAACTCCAAGGAATCTTCCCGATTGAATATGAATGCCCTATCCTCTAATAACCCTAACGAACGTAATAATGGGTAAGTACCACCCGACGTCACCATCTGCTGACCGAATACCATGTAGTAGGGTGTTGTGCCAAGGCCAGAATGTACTGAGGAACGAAGCGCACAACATATTTGACTTAGGGACTCATCCCAATCCTTTTGATCAGGCCGGATGTACGAGCGAATGGCCGCTATTACTGAGCGATTAACCCGCTCTGACGCGTTAGCCTGCGGAGCATGCACTGCCGTAAAGGTATGTTTGATTTTATTGTTCCGCAAAAGATTCTGAAAACTGTCAGCTCTGAACTGCGATCCGTTATCGGAAACAATTGTTTCCGGCATTCCAAAAGTGAAAAACAAATCATCCCGCAAATATTTAATAACGACGTCAGCAGTCAATTTTTTTACAGCTTTGAGAAAGACAAATTTAGAGTAATGATCTAAAACAATAAAAATAGCGACATTTCCACTTCTTGACCTAGGATACGGACCCAGAAAATCCACATACAGACGTTGGAAAAACCTGTGCGACTCAGCTGGTTTCCCTATGGGTGGCCTCAAAGTAATATTTGGAGCCTTGGTCATTTTGCATTGACTGCAAGCTGCAATGTACTCTTTTACATGCGCAACTAATCCTGGCCCCGTGAGACGCTAATGGGTCATCATGTCCTTTGCGCAGGACCTCGGATATCAATTCCTTTGGGAGCCATAATTTCCACGCATACGAGTCATGCAAGAGTTCTCCTTTAGTATGCTCTGAACGTCGATATAGGAATTTATCAACAATTTTTAGATCCGGAAGTTGGTCGATGTTGGCTGCCACACGGTCCTTTAAGTCCTGGTACTCCGGCGAATCAAAATAAGGGGATTCCAAATCGTCTAATAACCCGTTCTGCATGTCCATGGCGGCTATATAATCTTCCTGGACGCGTGAAAGCGCATCAGGTACTACGTTTAACTTCCCTTTCCCTTTGTTCAATATGGAACCTAAAACCCTGCAGTTTTAACGCCCACCTGGCTAATCTTGAATTTAAGTCGCCTTGCGTCATTAGCCATTTGAGAGACGCATTATCTGTTATCACAGTGAACTCAAGTCCCTCAACGTAAGCTCGAAATTTTTTTATGCTAATGAGTGCGGCTAAGCATTCCTGTTCCGTAACAGTGTAGTTACGCTGGGCCCTGTTCAACTTTTTAGACACAAACGCAATAGGCATTTCTTCTCCTAGTTCGGTTTTTTGGACCAACACACCTCCAACTCCAGTTTTACTCGCATCGCAATGAATATAAAATGGGCGAGTAAAGTCGGGACTACGCAACACTGGGGCGGTAGTAAGCATAGTTTTTAGGACTCCGAATGCCTCTTTTCCCTCAGCTGACATTACAAATTTTTATTTTGGTTTTAACAGGTCGGTCAATGGGGCCGCTACTGCCGCGAAGTTAATAATAAACTTCCTGTACCATCCTGCTAAGCCCAAGAAACTCCTTAGCGATTTTAATGTTGTTGGCAAGGGAAAATTTGCGATAGCTGAGATTTTGTCGGGATCTGTGCGGATTCCACCTTCTCCTATAATGTGACCCAAATACTTCACAGATCGCTTGCAAAAATGACTCTTTCCAATATTTATCGTCAATCCAGCTTTTTCGATGTGTCCTGCCACCGTGTCTAAAACCTTTAAATGGTTTTCAAAATTGTCGATATCGATCTCTGCATAAAGCAGCTTCTCTATGGCCGGGGAAACTGGAAAATGCCTCTGTTTGATCGGCGTTGCGGTACCTGTTTCTATGGTGTGAGATAACAAAGTTGTTTTTCCCAATCCCTTGGCAGCGAAAGACGGAAATGGCCTTATCTAATTCGGCCCTTTGTACTGGGGTAAGGATATGGTGTTCAGATTCAGCTTCCACTTCTTCGATCGCCAGTGGACTTGGCAAAAGATTAAAATTCTCCCAAAAGTCTATGCCAAGATATAGGTCTTGCTTCAGTGACGGTATTATGAATAATTCAATTTGTGTTCAACTCCTTTATATTCTATCTTAGTTCTAAATTTACCAACTATCTTTTGGTTGCTTCCATCCGCCGTACAGGCGCTAGATAGCACTCTTTTAAATGGCTTATTGCTACAAATAAATTCATTAGCTAAATCTCCGCCTATGCAACTCATTGCAACACCAGTATCTAACAACCCTTCCCTTAATTTTCCCAGAAGATTTACTTCCGCATAAGGCCGCTTATCATTCTTGCTTCGACGAATCGCTCCAATAATCTTGGTGGTTTTCCAAAACTCTTTTAAGCGTCGACTACTACGGGACCCCACACGATATATCTCTCCTTGCCTGTGAGTGGGATACTTAACGAAGGCATCGAGCTTTCTATGCCAGAACTCGATTTGCTCCTCTTTATGGGAAGGTTCTTGAATTACTGTATGCTGTATTTGCTTGCTTAATCCCTCTGAGCTGTTGGATTTAGTGGAACACTGATCGGCTGGTGTGTGGCTGGGGTGTTCCTTGCTGGGTTTTTTGAACATCTCGGACAATGATTTCTGTAGGTGTTTGGCCTACCACAAGTGTAACAAAAGACCTTCATTTTTGAATTACAGTCCTGGTACCTATGTCCTTCTTTATGACAGTTCCAGCATATAAGGGATAGAGCTCCAATTTCTCTAAACTCCTCCTCTTCAAACTCCGATTTATCTTCCATCGCGTCTACTGTTAAGAGCTCTGCTACCTGCCTTTTAAACGGTGCGGCTTTTTGATAGCCATGAGTCTTACGTACCTCATCCAGAAAACATTCCCGTTTCCTACAGATTTCTCGAAGAGTTTCCATTGAATCCAACGAAATATTTAATATTTCGTGCTGGATCTCAGGACGTAAGTTTCTACGAACTATTTCGATTAAAGTTTTCTCCGATATAGGCTGACTTAGGCGGTCCACAAGCTTTAGTATCGCATCGTAAAATGCCTCAAAAGTTTCCTTGTCTCTTTGCTTGCGGTCCCTAATCATTTCGCGGATGTCTACATCCGTCCTGGAGTCCCTGAATTGCTTTTTCAGTGCTAGACAAAGTTCTTGCCAGCGCACTACCCCCACAGCTTTATGATGCCGCCAAAAGAAATCGGCCGCTTTACCCTCGAACAACGTATTAGCATTGCTGCACAGAAGTGTAAAGGGTCTGATGAGTTAACGCCTCAACCCTATAAATAAAACTGTCTACACCCAAAGTATCGCCAGCTCCGGAAAACCGAAGTTTCCAGTTATTCATTATGTGGCCTACTTTGTCGGGCCTTTGAGACAGATCGGAAACATTGCTTCTAGGGGCCGTTGGTCGTGATGCTGATTGGCCAGCATTATCTTGAGGGATAGCTAGCCCTAACAGTTGCTCTAGTGGAACATTGCGGCTAGTATTAGCCAATTGCGGCTGAATATCTTGTTCTTGCTCTTGCCTGCTGCCTAACCGAGCTTCCAAATTTGTTTGAATAAGCGTAGCCATTTTCTCTGTCAGCTGCGTTAGTAGATTATTTTGCATCGATTCTACAGCAGCTGCAATTTCCTCGCTTACGCTACTCATATTAGGAATTTGTTTCGAGCTTGTCCCTGGACAATCTTCCAATGTTTCGGCTAAATTTACTTCGCTTGAAGAACGCGAGAGCGATACGAACAACGCTTGCTGACGCGTTTGTAGTGAAAGATTTGTCGGTTGGAATAGCTTCTGAGCAATACACCTTTTTTGGCAAACTGGACAGTTTGGCGATGCTGAAAAGTGGGTTTTAATGCAGGCTTTGTGGAAATCGTGTCCACACTTTGTTGTGTATTTTTCCTGTGTTTCTATAGCACTATGGCAAAGGCTACATATAATAACTGGAGGTGCTACCTCTTCCTCAGGAGTCCGATCTAATCCCATGGATCTCCTTTTTAAATGTGCAGCTAAAATTTCATTAAAACTTCAGCTTTATAAATTGTTTTAAACTCAACTAACTCTTTAATTATTTAAATTAATTTTTCGAAAAGTTAATCCAACGATTTTGTATGTAAATATTTGATCTCCCAACTAAACTTTACCACCTTTCCCGTCCACAAAATTTTCCGATTTTCCATTTAAATGCATGTGAAAAATGATTTTAAAAAAATATATAGATTTAATGCACCCCTTAAATCGTGGATAGGTGGCAGTCCTGTGAACCATCGCTTCCTATTTCCTACTCGATTCAAGAAGAACATTTAAGACAAAGAAGAATATAGATATAGTTCGCACACTTTACCAATTTGGCCGCAGAATCAGCTGTGGTCAGGTGTACCTTTTCGAAATGTATCTCCTGAATATCCTATGCAACTGATCGCTCTCAAAGTACGCAAATAAAAGAAAAGATGAAAATTTTAAACGCTTTGTTAGACGTGGTCAACGGTCAGCTACTAATAGCCAATCTCGCTGCTATTCATCACCTAGTTCCAGCATCTCCTTTTCATTGAAAAATAAATAGAAAAAATCGAACCCACATTAACATTGGGCAAACTAGCCTCTCTGGAGTTGCTTAGCTTGTAATCCAAATAAAACATGCGGACCAATAAAAGCGGAAAATAAAACTGATTTGCTGCTACTACTTCTAATGAGGCAGACAAATCAAACACAAAAATGAAATTAAAGCCAAGATAAACAGAAAGGGTCATACGTATAAGTGAGTCACACTAGCTTATTGTGTTCAACTAAGGGCCGGTTTCTCGAGTGCCTGTCAAAGCCCCTGATAGCTATCTGTCCGAAAAACTCAAAGTCCAGATAAACTGTTCGTAAAAGCAAATCGGCTTTCTCGACTCCTTTAATTTATCTGAACGAGAAACAATTACAGAGTGCTGTTAGGGCACAGAATTGAGCTGTAAAGCGCAAAAATTGGCGTGCTTTAATTATTCTATCAGCTGTTTGGGTATAAGTCAAAGGCAAAGTCAGCTGTGATTTAGTTTCTTCCTTTTAGTTGGCTTTGAAAAATCAGCTGTCATTTTATCGAGACGAAAACGCTTAACAGGGAGTCCGAGTCCCTGTCAAAATTAGCTCTCACTTTGAGGCTCGAGAAAGCCAAAATACCTTAGCAGTGACTTTATCTGTTCGAGAAATGTTAGCCGGCACTCGAGAAACCGGCCCTAAATCGAGAAATAGATGAAATAAACTAAAGCCCCACGTTGGGCGCCAAAAATAATAAGCTTATATAAATTATACCTGTAATGGGTAACCTTTAAAACAGTATAGGCAGATGGAACTCTCGGGTACAGCCGGCACGTATGATATTTCTCCGGCTTAACTGGCTCGTCGGCAATTGGGGGGGATGTTATAAGGTGCTATACCACGAGGCCTACGATCTTATTATTTAAAATACCGTGCAAAAACGAACCAAAAAAATGCTAAACCGGACGGAGAGAACAAGTTATACGTAAGACAGCTAGAAGGACATGCAAAGAAATTTAGGATATCGGTTAGGGTCCGCTGATGTTGCTGCGCCCAATATGCCCACCCAACCTTGGCCACGAAATTCCACATTAAACTGTTTCATGGCCCCTTTTGTTTTATGGGGTTAGGAGTTAGTTAGCGGGGATCAAAAAAGTAGTTCTTTAAGCAAACATTATAATAATTTATTACGGACTAAAAATTAAAATATAAAATTTCATATTTTTCTTCGGGGTTTTTCCAATATTGATGATATATAAATTAAATATTAATTAAATTCTTCAGGCAATTCAAAATACCAAAACCTCTCTTGTTTACCTTTTCATTTAATTTGCTTTTATACAACGCTGTTAATTAACAGTTTTGGTTATGTTAAGAAAGGTAAACAAAAGGGATTTCTGTTCCCATGTTAGGTTAGGCAAGCAGTGGCTTTAAATAGGCGAATGAAAAAAAAACTAACAAGAGAAAATGCAATTTCGCAAAAATGGTTTCAAAATATAAAAAAAGGTAATTTTCACTCACATTTCACTCGGTTCCAACGTAGAAAGCGCTTTCCAGAGGTCGTTCCTGTTTGGTTTGTGGGAGGGTTTAAAATTTAATTATTTTGAAAAATGTATGTATTTATTAACAGCTTTTTTTCCACTCGCACTGTGTTACGCTCACCGAGGCCATTGGGACATTTTTTTCCAAACTAACAAAACTTAAAATTTAAACAGACACTTTCTTACATAACTACCCACTAATCTAATTTCCCATCCCCACTCTCCGCTGTTCGGTCATTGCTCTTTTTCTGCGTTTAAGCTATGCGTTTTCTCTTTCTAGCACAATACTGCATACGGAGCCTCTCTCTCGTGTTGGTGTCTGTGCTACGCCCTCTCACTGTTCTCGCCTTCTGTTACCGGCAGACGATGGAATATTTTCCAACGGGCAGAAAATTACCGGCTATTTAAATCGCACCGGAAATGGACACATGACGGAGACTTAGGGGCATTTTCCGTGGCCTTTGTAGGGTTTTTCCGGATTCAGAACACCATAGAATTACGTAACTGGGGTAACTGGGGTCGTGAAACAGGGTTAGGGACGATCACTGGCACTGCATTAGTTTTTTCTGCTCCGCCTGAAATCTGCCTCACTGCCTCCTCATAGGCCCTTAGGCTCCCCCAAACGTCCCAACGGCCTTTAGCGCACTCCCGGACCAAAAAACCGGGCTTAAACTAGTAGGGCTCTAACGTCGACGTCTCAGCTGCTCGCGATGTCGAATACTGGATCTTCTTCTTCTCTCTTGGAGCTCGTAGCACAGCTTCTCTCCCGCCGTAACTTCTGGCTTTTTCCCGCTTGGTTTTGGATAGCTTCTTGCCGTAGATAACCCGTACTTTCGTCTCCAGGTATCTGGACGCCGAAACCTGATCCAAAAATTATCTTTCAAGCACCTGTGAATACCTAGCTGTTTGCGTAAACTCACCCAGTGGATTTGGCACAGAAAATTAAATTAATTTAGTTTGTGATTTGGCTTGTTTAGTCTAGGCTAGGTTTTAATGGTTATTTCGGATTTTAACTTTTTGGGAACACACGCGCAAACTTATGTGATGCTCCTGACCTTACTTTTAGGTTGGAGTTCACTGCAAAAGCGAGTTGAAATAAGTACTCCGAACCTACGACCTTCTCTGCTTGAGAATCAAAAACCAAAAGAAGGTAACTTCGCCCTCCAGCGACCATGCAACCTGACTTTCCCTTTCTTTCTTTTCGCAGCTATTGACACTACTCCCTGTTAATCGTTATTTTCCTTTTCCTTTGACCCTATCTGAGCTCTGTAAGCTCACTGACAACTTCTCGATCCTATTTGGAGACTGCACACTACTGTATCTAAAAGATAAAGTCTAACGGACTACATGTCTTAGTTTAGTTCTAAGGGTATTTTAGGGGCAGCTACAAGATTCATTACAACAAAATAACGTTTACACTTTTGCTCTAGCTTTAAAACTATGGGCGCCACAGCTTTTCGCGGTTTGTGGGCGTTAGGGGGTTTCCAACTTTGGTCTATCAATATGTATTGATGAAACGAATACACATTGCTTTTCCCGTTAATATAGCTTCAAAAATGTGGGTGCCACAGTTTTTCGCGGTTTGTGGGCGTTAGAGGGGGCGTGGCACATAGGCGTGAAAAACTTGCGCTACTACTAGAATCTGCATGCCAAATCCCAATCTTCTAGCTTTTATAGTTTCCGAGATCTCAGCGTTCATACAGACGGGTGCCACTGTTTTTCGCGGTTTGTGGGCGTTAGGGGGGAGGGAGGCTTTCCCACTTTGGTCTATCAATATGTATTGATGAAACAAATACACATTTCTTTTCCCGTTAATATAGCTTCAAAACTGTGGGTGCCACAGTTTTTCGCGGTTTGTGGGCGTTAGAGGGGGCGTGGCACATAGGCGTGAAAAACTTGCGCTGCGTATTAACCCCTAGAATCTGCATGCCAAATCTCAATCTTCAAGCTTTTATAGTTTCCGAGATCTCAGCGTTCATACAGACGGACAGACGGACAGACGGACATGGCTAGATCGACTCGGCTAGTGATCCTGATCAAGAATATATATACTTTATATGGTCGGAAACGCTTCCTTCTGCCTGTCACATACTTTTGCACGAATCTAATATACCTTTTTACTCTACGAGTAACGGGTATAATTATAATAATAAAATGTATTTCTTAACACATACATATATGTTCATAGGTAAACAAGATGTTTTATATTATTATCAATTTGCAGGAAAAAAATAGATACATATGTACTTACATATGTACATAGAATATCACTATGGACGGCAGTCCATGTAGTGACGAAGCGCACCAGGAGAGTGTGCGAAGGCGACTACTATATATAGCCGCAAAATTGAAAATCTGCTGTGATAGTCCGATCGTAATGAGTAATACACCAAATTAAAGGTATTGCTAAAACTTAAAGGATTGCATACCAAGACCTCAAGAAAATCAATTGGTTTGGAAGAGAGAGCGGTGAAAGTGTAAAAGTGAAAATTTAGAAATTTGGATCTGTTGGGGCCGGTGGGGATAATTGGCTCCTCGCACTACGTTAGTTGTATTCCTACTGAAAATGCGCTTAATATGAGGGGTCATATCAGAAAATCGGACGCTCCGTTCAAAAGTTATACCGAAAACAAATTTGCGGGGGCCTAATCAAAATGAAATATGAATTCTGTTTGTCAGTTTGTCTGTGTGTCCCAAAACATGGTTGTAAAGTCCTGAAAATTTGATATGATGTTCAACAGCTCGATATAAGAAACTTTAGTTCTACCACTTTTGGAAAAACCCGCTAGTTTAGCGGGAAAACAGCTAAAAATAGCTAAAATACGGAAGGCTGTAACTTCTAAACTACTGAAGCTACAGACTTGTGCTGTATCTCGTTTGAAAGGTATTTTGAAATGCTGTAAGCGCCCCCTATATGTAATTTGTGTAAATGTAACAGTTAAAAAGATTTACACAAAACAAAATTTTTTTAAACTTTTTTTTTAGCTTTTTTTTATTTTTTTCAAAAACGGCTCTAACGATTTTCTTTAAAACTTTAAACTGTATAGCCCTTGAGATTCCTTAAATTTTGGTATACAACACATTACTGTAAAAAGTCACGTTTAAAAGTTATTCAGAAACGAAAATCGCCACTTTTGCCAGCCCAAAACAACTAACGCTGCCTAAGCATTGAATTTTGTAAGTGCGTATCCAAACTGTAGGGTCAAGGAATCGTTAAAATTGTTTTAAACCCGTCCATTTAGGAAACTTTTGTTTTACGACTCTTAAAAAAACAAGCTAGTTTGGCGGGAAAACAACTAGAAAAGGCTAAATTTCGTAAGTAAGTAACTTGCGAAAAATTAATGCTACAGACTTGTGCTTCACCTCATATTAAAGGTAATTTTAAATAAAATAAACGCCATCATAACAAAATGTATGTAAATGCAATGATTAAAAAACCATAAGCAAAATAATTTTAAATAATTTTTTTTTTAGCTTTTTTTTATTTTTCTCAAATACGGCTCTAACGATTTTCTTTAAAACAATAATCCGTAGAGGCCTTGAGATTCCTTTAATTTTGGTATGTAACACGTTATTGTAAAAAGTTACGTTTGAAAATTATTTAAATACAAAAATGGCCAATTTTGTTAGCTTAGAACAACTAATCCTGCTCGAGCATTTAAATTTGTTTGTGCGTACCCAAACTGTATTTTAAACCGTTCCATATAGAAAACTTTTTTTTACGACTTTGACAAAACCCGCTAATTTAGCGGAAAGAAAACGCTAGTACACGATCCTATTGAAGCAAAAGTATGAAGATATGATATGACTCATGTTTAAAACAAAAACCCCTGATATCAAACAAAAACACCTCTTAACGAGGTAAAAACTAGTGACGATCGCACCTTCAACATACAAAAGTTCTGATATCAACATTTGTGACGAAAGATGATTACACACATGATTAAATACACTTTTTAAAATTTATTTTTTCGGCACTCTGCAATAGTTCGTGTGTTCTTAAAAACTAGTCTAGCCTTTTACCCTTTATAGGCATTGCCTATCCTCACCTATTCCTCACTCATTTTCCTCACCTATTCCTCACTCATTTTCCACACCTATTCCTCACTCATTTTCCTCACTTATTCCTCACTTTTCATCACATTTTCATCACCTATTCCACACTCAATTTCATCACAGTTCTCTACAACGATATTGGAATAGTCGGTTTGCGTGGGGAAATCAGGTACAACCGAGGCATACTTTGATTTTATTTTTTTGCACGTTCTGGGCCAGTTTTACCAACCTAAAAAAAAGAAAGTACGCGATAAATTAAAAAACAATTAGCAAAGCTCCAAAATAACATCACCCTTTCATACGCAAATAAATACAAGAATAATAAAGTACACAGCGTAGATTTGTGGTAGGCAAAGGCCTTAGCCGTGCTCTCAATAAAAAGTCAAAAATGTTTTGGACCTTTGCTACTTTTTTTTTATTTATCGCGCACTTCCTTTTTTAGGTTGGTAAAACTGGCTCAGAACGTGCAAAAAAATAAAATCAAAATATGCCAAAACGTTTAAACGAGCTCATAGGCAAATTAAGTTTATTTCTTAAATAAATGTTGTGATTTTTAGTACAAAAAGGAAAAACCGAATATTAATGTGGCCTAAATATGCGGTGTTTTTTTTGTTTATGCATGTTTTTCCTCAAAATTCAAAAAAAAGTATTCATATATATATATCTATGAAAATCGTTGTTAAAAACGGAAAGAGAAATATAATTTTTTAAGTGGAATAAATACTGAGAATAATAATATATGTGTACTACAAACATAATGATTTTCTTAGTGACCAAAAGCATTAATTGATTAAAATTTATTACAAAATAAATAAATAATAAAACAAAAACTATATTAATTTACAAAATAAATAAATAATTAAATTAAATAATAATAAAGTGTGCTAAACTCGTGTCCAGCTCATTTTCCAGGTTGATCCACTAAAATGATTGCCATAGATCATTGGTTAATCCGAATGCGACGAAATTTACAGTGGAAGTTGTTCAATATATAGCACGAAGGTGGGTGAAAACAGAAAGCCGAAAACTTTAACGGAAGGAAGATAGAGAGGAAATAAAATGGAGCGAGCATGGTGTGCTAAACTTGTGGCCACCACTGTATATGAAAATCATTGTTAAAAACGGAAAGAGAAATATAATTTTTTAAGTGGAATAAATACTGAGAATAATAATATATGTGTACTACAAACATAATGATTTTCTTAGGGACCAAAAGCATTAATTGATTCAAATTTATTACAAAATAAATAAATAATAAAACAAAAATTATATTAATTTACAAAATAAATAATAATAATAATAAATAATAAAATAAAAAATAAAATTATAAAACATAATGATTTTCTTAGTGACCAAAAGCACTCACTCATTTTCATCACATATTCCTCACTCCATTTCATCACCTATTCCTCACCTATTCCTCATTCATTTTCCTCACTTATTCCTCACTTAATTTCATCACCGATTCCTCACTCATTTTCCTCACCTTTTCCTCGCTTAATTTCATCACCTATTCCTCACCCATTTTCATCACCTATTCCTCACCTATTCCTCACCTATTCCTCACTCATTTTCCTCACTTAATTTCATCACCTATTCCTCACTCATTTTCCTCACCTTTTCCTCGCTTAATTTCATCACCTATTCCTCACCCATTTTCTTCACTTATTCCTCACTTAATTTCATCACCTATTCCTCACTCATTTTCCTCACTTATTCCTCACTTAATTTCATCACCTATTCCTCACTCATTTTCCTCACCTATTCCTCACCTATTCATTTTCATCACCTATTCCTCACTTATTTTCCTCACTTATTCCTCACTTAATTTCCTCACCTATTCCTCACTCATTTTCCTCACCTATTCCTCACTCATTTTCCTCACCTATTCCTCACTCAATTTCATCACCTATTCCTCACTCATTTGAATTGAGCACGCTTAGCCTATTTCACAAGGGTTGGGGCATGTAATGTGAGGGAGGGAGTTACTTGGAGTAACAGGGATGGATATATGTACAATTAGGGTGACCTAACTTAGCATAAATATGTACAATAATAGTGTGACCAAAGTACTTTTCCAAATTTGAAGTTTTTTGCCAAAATGTACAAAATTTTAACAAAAGAAATACTTTTTTTCCTGATACACGTATTTATTTGTTAATTAACCGAATAGTATATGTAAAAGATTAGTTAGTATAAATAGTAGATGTAAATATTCGCATTTGATATTTAAATATCACTATGGACGGCAGTCCATGTAGTGACGAAGCGCACCAGGAGAGTGTGCGAAGGCGACTACTATATATAGCCGCAAAATTGAAAATCTGCTGTGATAGTCCGATCGTAATGGGTAATACACCAAATTAAAGGTATTGCTAAAACTTAAAGGATTGCATACCAAGACCTCAAGAAAATCAATTGGTTTGGGAGAGAGAGCGGTGAAAGTGTAAAAGTGAAAATGTAGAAATTTGGTTCTGTTGGGGCCGGTGGGGATAATTGGCTCCTCGCACTACGTTAGTTGTATTGCTACTGAAAATGCGCTTAATATGAGGGGTCATATCAGAATCGGACGCTCCGTTCAAAAGTTATACCGAAAACAAATTTGCGGGGGCCTAATCAAAATGAAATATGAATTCTGTTTGTCAGTTTGTCAGTTTGTCTGTGTGTCCCAAAACATGGTTTTAAAGTCCTGAAAATTTGATATGATGTTCAACAGATCGATATAAGAAACTTTAGTTCTACCACTTTTGGAAAAACCCGCTAGTTTAGCGGGAAAACAGCTAAAAATAGCTAAAATACGGAAGACTGAACTAAACTACTGAAGCTACAGACTTGTGCTGTATCTCGTTTGAAAGGTATTTTGAAATGCTGTAAGCGCCCCCCATATGTAATTTGTGTAAATGTAATAGTTAAAAAGATATGCACAAAACAAAATTTTTTTTAACTTTTTTTTAGCTTTTTTTTATTTTTTAAAAAACGGCTCTAACGATTTTCTTTAAAACTTTAAACTGTATAGCCCTTGAGATTCCTTAAATTTTGGTATATAACACATTACTGTAAAAAGTCACGTTTAAAAGTTATTCAGAAACGAAAATCGCCACTTTTGCCAGCCCAAAACAACTAACGCTGCCTAAGCATTGAATATTGTAAGTGCGTATCCAAACTGTAGGGTCAAGGAATCGTTAAAATTGTTTTAAACCCGTCCATTTAGGAAACTTTTGTTTTACGACTCTTAAAAAAACAAGCTAGTTTGGCGGGAAAACCGCTAGAAAAGGCTAAATTTCGTAAGTAAGTAACTTGCGAAATATTAATGCTACAGACTTGGGCTTCACCTCATATTAAAGGTATTTTTAAAAAAAATAAACGCCTTTATAACAAAATGTATGTAAATGCAATGGTTAAAAAACCATAAGCAAAACAATTAAAAAAAAAATTTTTTAGCTTTTTTTTA
Organism: Drosophila mimetica; assembly: GCA_037075245.1. NCBI lineage: Eukaryota > Metazoa > Arthropoda > Insecta > Diptera > Drosophilidae > Drosophila > Drosophila mimetica. The sequence continues at coordinate 25,878,981 of JBAMCH010000007.1, read as the reverse complement.
TTTTTTTCAAAAACGGCTCAAACGATTTTCTTTAAAACATTAATCCGTAGAGGCCTTGAGATTCCTTAAATTTTGGTATGTAACACGTTATTGTAAAAAGTTACGTTTACAAATTATTTAAATACAAAAATGGCCACTTTTGTTAGCTTAGAACAACTAATCCTGCTAGAGCATTTAAATTTGTGCGTATCCAAACTGTATTTTAAACCGTTCCATATAGAAAACTTTTTTTTACGACTTTGACAAAACCCGCTAATTTAGCGGAAAGAAAACGCTAGTACACGATCCTATGGAAGCAAAAGTATGAAGATATGATATGACTCATGTTTAAAACAAAAACCCCTGATATCAAACAAAAACACATCTTAACGAGGTAAAAACTAGTGACGATCGCACCTTCAACATACAAAAGTTCTGATATCAACATTTGTGACGAAAGATGATTACACACATGATTAAATACACTTTTTAAAATTTATTTTTTCGGCACTCTGCAATAGTTCGTGTGTTCTTAAAAAGTAGTCTAGCCTTTTTCCCTTTATAGGCATTGCAGAGTTCCGAAAAAATAAATTTTAAAATGTGTATTTAATCATGTGTGTAATCATCTTTCGTCACAAATGTTGATATCAGAACTTTTGTATGTTGAAGGTGCGATCGTCACTAGTTTTTACCTCGTTAAGATGTGTTTTTGTTTGATTTTAAGTTAAAAGTCGGCAGCCTCTTTTCCATAACAATTACAAATGTGTGTACATATGTACATTGTACAATGTATCGATAATTTTGATAGTTTGCGGACTAAACCTCGATACTATCGCGATAATATCGCTCATATATAAACTTTAGGGGTATTCATGTAAAACAAATATAATTGGGGCATTCCTTTAAAAATATTATCTTAACCAGAACAATTAAAAAAATTTCCATTTTCAATTATTTATAATTATTTATAATTAAAAACGCAATTAGTTAGCAAATGAAATTTTTTTAATACATATTTGGAAGAAGATATTAATTCACATTTTTTTTGGTTAAAAACAAATGTTTGTTAACAAAAAACAGTTTGTTGACGGTTTTTGGCTTCAGTGACGCCCGTCGGTCAGAGATTGTTAGAAAAACATCCTTTCCGACTCTGTCGGAATGCGTCCCCTGCTTAGCGCTTATTCGAAGACCACGTGATAGGAATTTTTTACAAAACTATCGTGATAGTCTGAAAAATATCGAAGTCGGTGACCGGCGGCCAACCATCGATATTATAGATGGTACCATCGATTTTTTTGCAGCTCTAAGTTTAATCGTGTGGCCGTGTGTAAAATGTGCATATGTATGTGTGAGTATACACACAAATTATGCATACGCAAAGCGGATAACGCAAGCGCGTCTGCCTTTTCTATTCCTTTTTGTACATTGCTGGTCAAGAAAATATGTCTGGACATATTAATAAATATTTGTTTATGTTTTGATGTTTTGTCAAAAAAGATAAAACTTCTATGTGTACATTAAACATTTTTGCAAGGCACCATAAATAATTTTTTTATAATTTAATTTTGTGATAAATAAATAATATTGGATTTACATTGCTGTTAACCTGTTTGATTTATTTATTATTTATTTAAATTTTTAAGTTCTATTACTTTGACCTATACTGTATTGTAACGGCACGCGACAAAATTGGTCAACTTCTTATGCACACATACACATGCATACACAAATGTGACTGGCACTTTACCCTTCATGTCGGCTGCCAAAAAATTTAGATCTCACTTTCAAGTAATCGGCTCAGCTAATCGGACGTGGTTTTTGCATTACAAACGAAAAACGAAAGTTAGTAAAAAAAGTGAAACTTATAAACTTACAAACAATATTTAGTGAAACTTATTCAAGGAAAAAGGTAAATAAATAATTCTTTAATATTTACTAAATGTTATTATTTTATGTGATACAATTTTTTTGTGTTCCGCATATTTTTGTTTCCGCGTTTCTTCTTTGATGTGCGCATTCTATTTCGTGTTGGAGGGAAATGGAAAAATTTTATCAATTAGGACGCGGTTCCATAATAAGAACAAATACAAGCCGAATTTATTTAAACGAGATTTTTAGGCCAGTAACTGAAAACGAAGAACATGAGAAATGTGCTGAAAACCACGCCGAACAGGCGCAGAGAAAAGAAAAATAAGCGATGGAGAACAGGCGAAATTGAAAAGAAGTGGAAAAAGCCCGGAAGATCACGCTAAACCGAAGATAATAAAGGAAAATGAATTGAAAAATGTGCCGGAGAAACAGGGTCAAAAGGAAATAAGAACACGTGAACATCAGATTGAAAAAAATAAGTTTAAGCACGTGGTTTCATTTCGTTTTGGCCCGTTGTGCTGGTTTTGCGTTCACCTTTATTATCGTGATCTTTCGCGCGCGCTTTTTTTCCATTTTTCTTTTCTATTTTTCCCATTTCGTCACATTTGGCCTGAAAAAACAATGGAGAACCTGCGAAAAGGAAAAGTGAAAAGTGAAAATAGGAAATAGGGAAAGCGCGCGAAAGATCACGATAATAAAGGAGAACGCAAAACCAGCACAACGGAAATAATTTAAAATATCAATCAAAATATTAAAAAAACATCTTGAAAAAGTGCTTGTTTTTGAGTCCAAGAACTAAATTAATCAATAACATTTCCAATTTTAAACATTTTTCAATAAATTTTTCAAAGATGGAGCCAAACGACGAAATACAACTAAAAGATTTGCTTTCCTCATTTGGGTTACCTGAAGTTTTCGAAGATTTAAATCGTAAGTTTGTCTTCCTAATGAATTTTGTTTATTTCATTTCAATAATTTGGCAGGTATAAATCGCTACCATTTCTGACCGCAGATGACATTAGAGATGCCATTGATAAGATAGGCATTCGAGCGGAATTTCGATCCAAATTGTTAAGCTGGCGAAAGTCTCAGGTACGTAAAGTAAAAATTTTGTTTTAAATTTTGTTTAAACAATTTTTTTTTTAGAAAATCGACGAAGACCCTGACTTCCCGGATGAGGAACAAGACCAAGAAAACTTAATTAAATGTTCTACAAAACGAAGTTTGGTATGTAACAAGTAATATTTATCAACTAAAAAATTTTGTTTAACAATTATTGTTTTTAAAAGGTTTCCGAAATTTTAAAAGAGTATCCCCGTGGGAGAATTTTACTCGACCAATCAAAGCTGAATAAAGAATTAACAAGTGATCAGAGGGACAACATCATTATTATTATTATAGAGGACTGTTGGAATATGACATTACTTCATATCGATAAGAATATCGTATAAGCAAAAGTATTCTGCTCACTACTGGTAACACTAATATCGTTTTGGTTCCGATGAGCTGGTTCGGCTCTCACTTATTCCGCATAATTTTGAAGTGACAAGACGTGATCCAAGGAACTTAAAATATATATCTAAAACTATACATAAAGTGTATTTAACTTGGTTTGTGAGTTGGTGGGAAGTGTAGTATTGCGCCGAGCACATTATACATGCTGTGGGAGGACCACAGGACGAATACAAGAGACAACACGTGGAATCTGGATTCTCATGAAATAGTGTGACGCTTCCAGGAAATCACACACACACACATAAATAAATTGTGTATATTATTATAAGGACACATCAGCTAGGAAGCTGATATTAAAACCAATCGACTTTACCGAGATTGTGGACGAAATTGTAGCGATTTTTCCCTCGGAGTATAACTACAGAGTAAGTTAGATTTTGATTCTATATATAGATGATTTAACTGGCATTACTAAATTTAAAACATATCAATTTTTTGAAATTGAATTTCGTCTTAGAAAACAAATCTTATAAAACTAAAATAAATAAACTAAAATAAAACAAAACTTAAATAAAAACTGCGGTATTTTATTAATTTACGGACGTGTATTCCAGGCCCCGGAACGCAGTACAAAAACACCCAGCAGGAAAGTTGTATTGGAAGTACACTAATCTACGATCCAAGTCGCTGAAGCGCAAACCAAAATCCAATATTCTACACGATTCGGAACCTTAAAAACGATTTTATTGACATATCGTGTTCTGCTTTGAAGGCAGAGTTGAAGCGTGAAATTTCAGATTGGGATGCGATTTGAAGCAAAACATAGAAACTCTAAATCATATTTAACTTCTATAACATCACATATAGCTGAATGCCGTTCTCTAGCTACACACAAAAAAAAACTTAGTAAAACCAACTGTAATAGTTGTCAAACAGTCCCCAACCAGCAAAATTGTCAAAAATAGTTACTTTCACAACAACAAATACACACAAAAAAGCAAAGACACACACCCAAAGCAAAAACAAAATATACGTAACTATTTTTATAGTTACTTAACTATCTTCATTGGTAAATTTTACTAAGCAAATTTTTTTGTGTGTATTAAAGAGAGCATTAGTTTCTCTTATTTTTTAATCAAGCACAAGAATGGAATTCCCCCTAGTTTTAAAATGTTAAGTTTAATGAATACTACTGACGACAAATATAAAGAATATTTAAAATTGATTGGTTCCTACAAGTTTTCATCTGAAATTGTTCAATTATCTGAACACTCATTGTACAAAGGCCTAACATATAAAAAAAAACCATTGTTTGGGAATAAAAAATAAAGATCTCCTATTATTTAAGATAATTTTTACCTTTCTGGATGCTGAAACAGTTTACGTTGCCTGTAATAATATTGTAATAAAACAGTTTTGTCACCTATTTTCCTCACCTATTCCTCACTCATTTTCCTCACTTATTCCTCACTTAATTTCATCACCTATTCCTCACTCATTTTCCTCGCCTATTCATTTTCATCACCTATTCCTCACTCATTTTCCTCACTTAATTTCCTCACCTCATTTTCCTCACCTATTCCTCACCTATTTTCCTCACCTATTCCTCACTCAATTTCATCACCTATTCCTCACCCATTTTCATCACCTATTCCTCACCTATTCCTCACCCATTTTCTTCACTTATTCCTCACTTAATTTCATCACCTATTCCTCACTCATTTTCCTCACCTTTTCCTCGCTTAATTTCATCACCTATTCCTCACCTATTTTCCTCACCTATTCCTCACTCATTTTCCTCACTTATTCCTCACTTAATTTCATCACCTATTTCTCACTCATTTTCCTCACCTATTCCTCACCTATTCATTTTCATCACCTATTCCTCACTTATTTTCCTCACTTATTCCTCACTTAATTTGCTCACCTATTCCTCACTCATTTTCCTCACCTATTCCTCACTCATTTTCCTCACTTATTCCTCACTCAATTTCATCACCTATTCCTCACCCATTTTCCTCACCTATTCCTCACCTATTTTCCTCACCTATTCCTCACCAATTTTCTTCACTTATTCCTCACTTAATTTCATCACCTATTCCTCACTCATTTTCCTCACCTTTTCCTCGCTTAATTTCATCACCTATTCCTCACCTATTTTCCTCATCTATTCCTCACTCATTTTCCTCACTTATTCCTCACTTAATTTCATCACCTATTTCTCACTCATTTTCCTCACCTATTCCTCACCTATTCATTTTCATCACCTATTCCTCACTTATTTTCCTCACTTATTCCTCACTTAATTTGCTCACCTATTCCTCACTCATTTTCCTCACCTATTCCTCACTCATTTTCCTCACTTATTCCTCACTCAATTTCATCACCTATTCCTCACCCATTTTCCTCACCTATTCCTCACTCAATTTCATCACCTATTCCTCACTCATTTGAATTGAGCACGCTTAGCCTATTTCACAAGGGTTGGGGCATGTAATGTGAGGGAGGGAGTTACTTGGAGTAACAGGGATGGATACATGTACAATTAGGGTGACCTAACTTAGCATAAATATGTACAATAATAGTGTGACCAAAGTACTTTTCCAAATTTAAAGTTTTTTTCCAAAATGTACAAAATTTTAACAAAAGAAATACTTTTGATACACGTATTTATTTGTTAATTAACCGAATAGTATATGTAAAAGATTAGTTAGTATAAATAGTAGATGTAAATATTCGCATTTGATATTTAAATATCACTGTGGACGGCAGTCCATGTAGTGACAAAGCGCACCAGGAGAGTGTGCGAAGGCGACTACTATATATAGCCGCAAAATTGAAAATCTGCTGTAATAGTCCGATCGTAATGGGTAACTTATTCCTCACTTAATTTCATCACCTATTCCTTACTCATTTTCCTCACCTTTTCCTCGCTAATTTCATCACCTATTCCTCACCTATTTTCCTCACCTATTCCTCACTTAATTTCATCACCTATTCCTCGCCCATTTTCATCACCTATTCCTCACCTATTCCTCACCCATTTTCTTCACTTATTCCTCACTTAATTTCATCACCTATTCCTCACTCATTTTCCTCACTTATTCCTCACTTAATTTCCTCACCTCATTTTCCTCACCTATTCCTCACCTATTCCTCACTCATTTTCATTACCTATTCCTCACCTATTCCTCACTCATTTTCCTCACTTATTCGAATTGAGCACGCTTAGCCTATTTCACAAGGGTTGGGGCATGTAATGTGAGGGAGGGAGTTACTTGGAGTAACAGGGATGGATATATGTACAATTAGGGTGACCTAACTTAGCATAAATATGTACAATAATAGTGTGACCAAAGTACTTTTCCAAATTTGAAGTTTTTTTCCAAAATGTACAATATTTTAACAAAAGAAATACTTTTGATACACGTATTTATTTGTTAATTAACCGAATAGTATATGTAAAAGATTAGTTAGTATAAATAGTAGATGTAAATATTCGCATTTGATATTTAAATATCACTATGGACGGCAGTCCATGTAGTGACGAAGCGCACCAGGAGAGTGTGCGAAGGCGACTACTATATATAGCCGCAAAATTGAAAATCTGCTGTGATAGTCCGATCGTATCACTTGGTAATACACTTATTCCTTTTCCTCGCTTAATTTCATCACCTATTCCTCACCTATTTTCCTCACCTATTCCTCACTCATTTTCTTATTCCTCACTTAATTTCATCACCTATTCCTCACTCATTTTCCTCACTTAATTTCCTCACCTCATTTTCCTCACCTATTCCTCACCTATTTTCCTCACCTATTCCTCACTCAATTTCATCACCTATTCCTCACCCATTTTCATCACCTATTCCTCACTTATTCCTCACCCATTTTCTTCACTTATTCCTCACTTAATTTCATCACCTATTCCTCACTCATTTTCCTCACCTTTTCCTCTCTTAATTTCATCACCTATTCCTCACCTATTTTCCTCACCTATTCCTCACTCATTTTCCTCACTTATTCCTCACTTAATTTCATCACCGATTTCTCACTCATTTTCCTCACCTATTCATTTTCATCACCTATTCCTCACTTATTCCTCACTTAATTTGCTCACCTATTCCTCACTCATTTTCCTCACCTATTCCTCACTCATTTTCCTCACTTATTCCTCACTCAATTTCATCACCTATTCCTCACCAATTTTCCTCACCTATTCCTCACTCAATTTCATCACCTATTCCTCACTCATTTGAATTGAGCACGCTTAGCCTATTTCACAAGGGTTGGGGCATGTAATGTGAGGGAGGGAGTTACTTGGAGTAACAGGGATGGATATATGTACAATTAGGGTGACCTAACTTAGCATAAATATGTACAATAATAGTGTGACCAAAGTACTTTTCCAAATTTAAAGTTTTTTTCCAAAATGTACAAAATTTTAACAAAAGAAATACTTTTGATACACGTATTTATTTGTTAATTAACCGAATAGTATATGTAAAAGATTAGTTAGTATAAATAGTAGATGTAAATATTCGCATTTGATATTTAAATATCACTGTGGACGGCAGTCCATGTAGTGACGAAGCGCACCAGGAGAGTGTGCGAAGGCGACTACTATATATAGCCGCAAAATTGAAAATCTGCTGTAATAGTCCGATCGTAATGGGTAATACACCAAATTAAAGGTATTGTTTTTCCTCGCTTAATTTCATCACCGATTCCTCACTCATTTTCCTCACCTTTTCCTCGCTTCATTTCATCACCTACAGTGGGGAGCAAAACTGAGTACATGTTTGCCACTATTGATTTTGGGTACGCATTAAAAAGTTTTTAGTAAAGGAAATGAATCCAAATTTTTTGTGTTTATTCTTTGAACATTTATTAACAAATTCGTATATATAAAATGAACCAAAAAAAAATAATTGGTCTCATTAAGAAATAAAAAACAAAATAAACTCGCAGTTTTTTATGTACGTCAAATTTTTAAACTTTTTTCCTGGGACATAAAACAAAAATGTTTTGATGCAAAGATTTTCCCCAAGCAAAATAAATAATAACTGCAAAAAAAAAATTGCTAAATATTTTTCCTTGTATTTTTTATGATTTTTTGAAAATTACAATTTTAGCCGCTTTTTCCTCCTTTTCATACAACATTTTACTGAGATCTTTCCATTCAAAAAATCATAAAAAATACAAGGAAAAATATTTTGCAATTTTTTTTTTGCAGTTATTATTTATTTTGCTTGGGGAAAATCTTTGCATCAAAACATTTTTGTTTTATGTCCCAGGAAAAAAGTTTAAAATTTGACGTTCATAAAAAAATGCGAGTTTATTTTGTTTATTATTTCTTAATGAGACCAATTATTTTTTTTTGTTATATTTTATATATACGAATTGGTTAATAAATGTATAAAAAAAAACACAACAAATTTGGATTCATTTCCTTTACTAATAACTTTTTAATGCGTACCCAAAGTCAATAGTAGCAAACATGTACTCAGTTTTGCTCCCCACTGTATTCCTCACCCATTTTCATCACCTATTCCTCACCTATTCCTCACTCATTTTCCTCACTTATTCCTCACTTAATTTCAACACCTATTCCTCACTCATTTTCCTCACCTTTTCCTCCCTTAATTTCATCACCTATTCCTCACCCATTTTCTTCACTTATTCCTCACTTAATTTCATCACCTATTCCTCACTCATTTTCCTCACCTTTTCCTCGCTAATTTCATCACCTATTCCTCACCTATTTTCCTCACCTATTCCTCACTTAATTTCATCACCTATTCCTCGCCCATTTTCATCACCTATTCCTCACCTATTCCTCACCCATTTTCTTCACTTATTCCTCACTTAATTTCATCACCTATTCCTCACTCATTTTCCTCACTTATTCCTCACTTAATTTCCTCACCTCATTTTCCTCATTTATTCCTCACTCATTTTCATTACCTATTCCTCACCTATTCCTCACTCATTTTCCTCACTTATTCGAATTGAGCACGCTTAGCCTATTTCACAAGGGTTGGGGCATGTAATGTGAGGGAGGGAGTTACTTGGAGTAACAGGGATGGATATATGTACAATTAGGGTGACCTAACTTAGCATAAATATGTACAATAATAGTGTGACCAAAGTACTTTTCCAAATTTGAAGTTTTTTGCCAAAATGTACAAAATTTTAACAAAAGAAATACTTTTGATACACGTAATTATTTGTTAATTAACCGAATAGTATATGTAAAAGATTAGTTAGTATAAATAGTAGATGTAAATATTCGCATTTGATATTTAAATATCACTATGGACGGCAGTCCATGTAGTGACGAAGCGCACCAGGAGAGAGTGCGAAGGCGACTACTATATATAGCCGCAAAATTGAAAATCTGCTGTAATAGTCCGATCGTAATGGGTAATACACCAAATTAAAGGTATTGCTAAAACTTAAAGGATTGCATACCAAGACCTCAAGAAAATCAATTGGTTTGGGAGAGAGAGCGGTGAAAGTGTAAAAGTGAAAATGTAGAAATTTGGTTCTGTTGGGGCCGGTGGGGATAATTGGCTCCTCGCACTACGTTAGTTGTATTGCTACTGAAAATGCGCTTAATATAAGGGGACGGATCGGACGCTCCGTTCAAAAGTTATACCGAAAACAAATTTGCGGGGGCCTAATCAAAATGAAATATGAATTCTGTTTGTCAGTTTGTCTGTGTGTCCCAAAACATGGTTTTAAAGTCCTGAAAATTTGATATGATGTTCAACAGATCGATATAAGAAACTTTAGTTCTACCACTTTTGGAAAAACCCACTAGTTTAGCGGGAAAACAGCTAAAAATAGCTAAAATACGGAAGACTACTAAACTACTGAAGCTACAGACTTGTGCTGTATCTCGTTTGAAAGGCATTTTGAAATGCTGGAAGCGCCCCCCATATGTAATTTGTGTAAATGTAATAGTTAAAAAGATATGCACAAAACAAAATTTTTTTTAACTTTTTTTTAGCTTTTTTTTATTTTTTTAAAAAACGGCTCTAACGATTTTCTTTAAACTTTAAACTGTATAGCCCTTGAGATTCCTTAAATTTTGGTATATAACACATTACTGTAAAAAGTCACGTTTAAAAGTTATTCAGAAACGAAAATTGCCACTTTTGCCAGCCCAAAACAACTAACGCTGCCTAAGAATTGAATATTGTAAGTGCGTATCCAAAAAATTGTTTTAAACCCGTCCATTTAGGAAACTTTTGTTTTACGACTTTTAAAAATACAAGCTAGTTTGGCGGGAAAAACGCTAGAAAAGGCTAAATTTCGTAAGTAAGTAACTTGCGAAATATTAATGCTACAGACTTGGGCTTCACCTCATATTAAAGGTATTTTTAAAAAAAATAAACGCCTTTATAACAAAATGTATGTAAATGCAATGGTTAAAAAACCATAAGCAAAACAATTAAAAAAAAAAATTTTTTTAGCTTTTTTTTATTTTTTTCAAAAACGGCTTTAACGATTTTTTTTAAAACATTAATCCGTAGAGGCCTTGAGATTCCTTAAATTTTGGTATGTAACACGTTATTGTAAAAAGTTACGTTTACAAATTATTTAAATACAAAAATGGCCACTTTTGTTAGCTTAGAACAACTAATCCTGCTAGAGCATTTAAATTTGTGAGTATCCAAACTGTATTTTAAACCGTTCCATATAGAAAACTTTTTTTTACGACTTTGACAAAACCCGCTAATTTAGCGGAAAGAAAACGCTAGTACACGATCCTATTGAAGCAAAAGTATGAAGATATGATATGACTCATGTTTAAAACAAAAACCCCTGATATCAAACAAAAACACATCTTAACGAGGTAAAAACTAGTGACGATCGCACCTTCAACATACAAAAGTTCTGATATCAACATTTGTGACGAAAGATGATTACACACATGATTAAATACACTTTTTAAAATTTATTTTTTCGGCACTCTGCAATAGTTTGTGTGTTCTTAAAAAGTAGTCTAGCCTTTTTCCCTTTATAGGCATTGCAGATTTCCGAAAAAATAAATTTTAAAATGTGTATTTAATCATGTGTGTAATCATCTTTCGTCACAAATGTTGATATCAGAACTTTTGTATGTTGAAGGTGCGATCGTCACTAGTTTTTACCTCGTTAAGATGTGTTTTTGTTTGATTTTAAGTTAAAAGTCGGCAGCCTCTTTTCCATAACAATTACAAATGTGTGTACATATGTACATTGTACAATGTATCGATAATTTTGATAGTTTGCGGACTAAACCTCGATACTATCGCGATAATATCGCTCATATATAAACTTTAGGGGTATTCATGTAAAACAAATATAATTGGGGCATTCCTTTAAAAATATTATCTTAACCAGAACAATTAAAAAAATTTCCATTTTCAATTATTTATAATTATTTATAATTAAAAACGCAATTAGTTAGCAAATGAAATTTTTTTAATACATATTTGGAAGAAGATATTAATTCACATTTTTTTTGGTTAAAAACAAATGTTTGTTAACAAAAAACAGTTTGTTGACGGTTTTTGGCTTCAGTGACGCCCGTCGGTCAGAGATTGTTAGAAAAACATCCTTTCCGACTCTGTCGGAATGCGTCCCCTGCTTAGCGCTTATTCGAAGACCACGTGATAGGAATTTTTTACAAAACTATCGTGATAGTCTGAAAAATATCGAAGTCGGTGACCGGCGGCCAACCATCGATATTATAGATGGTACCATCGATTTTTTTGCAGCTCTAAGTTTAATCGTGTGGCCGTGTGTAAAATGTGCATATGTATGTGTGAGTATACACACAAATTATGCATACGCAAAGCGGATAACGCAAGCGCGTCTGCCTTTTCTATTCCTTTTTGTACATTGCTGGTCAAGAAAATATGTCTGGACATATTAATAAATATTTGTTTATGTTTTGATGTTTTGTCAAAAAAGATAAAACTTCTATGTGTACATTAAACATTTTTGCAAGGCACCATAAATAATTTTTTTATAATTTAATTTTGTGATAAATAAATAATATTGGATTTACATTGCTGTTAACCTGTTTGATTTATTTATTATTTATTTAAATTTTTAAGTTCTATTACTTTGACCTATACTGTATTGTAACGGCACGCGACAAAATTGGTCAACTTCTTATGCACACATACACATGCATACACAAATGTGACTGGCACTTTACCCTTCATGTCGGCTGCCAAAAAATTTAGATCTCACTTTCAAGTAATCGGCTCAGCTAATCGGACGTGGTTTTTGCATTACAAACGAAAAACGAAAGTTAGTAAAAAAAGTGAAACTTATAAACTTACAAACAATATTTAGTGAAACTTATTCAAGGAAAAAGGTAAATAAATAATTCTTTAATATTTACTAAATGTTATTATTTTATGTGATACAATTTTTTTGTGTTCCGCATATTTTTGTTTCCGCGTTTCTTCTTTGATGTGCGCATTCTATTTCGTGTTGGAGGGAAATGGAAAAATTTTATCAATTAGGACGCGGTTCCATAATAAGAACAAATACAAGCTGAATTTATTTAAACGAGATTTTTAGGCCAGTAACTGAAAACGAAGAACATGAGAAATGTGCTGAAAACCACGCCGAACAGGCGCAGAGAAAAGAAAAATAAGCGATGGAGAACAGGCGAAATTGAAAAGAAGTGGAAAAAGCCCGGAAGATCACGCTAAACCGAAGATAATAAAGGAAAATGAATTGAAAAATGTGCCGGAGAAACAGGGTCAAAAGGAAATAAGAACACGTGAACATCAGATTGAAAAAAATAAGTTTAAGCACGTGGTTTCATTTCGTTTTGGCCCGTTGTGCTGGTTTTGCGTTCACCTTTATTATCGTGATCTTTCGCGCGCGCTTTTTTCCATTTTTCTTTTCTATTTTTCCCATTTCGTCACATTTGGCCTGAAAAAACAATGGAGAACCTGCGAAAAGGAAAAGTGAAAAGTGAAAATAGGAAATAGGGAAAGCGCGCGAAAGATCACGATAATAAAGGAGAACGCAAAACCAGCACAACGGAAATAATTTAAAATATCAATCAAAATATTAAAAAAACATCTTGAAAAAGTGCTTGTTTTTGAGTCCAAGAACTAAATTAATCAATAACATTTCCAATTTTAAACATTTTTCAATAAATTTTTCAAAGATGGAGCCAAACGACGAAATACAACTAAAAGATTTGCTTTCCTCATTTGGGTTACCTGAAGTTTTCGAAGATTTAAATCGTAAGTTTGTCTTCCTAATGAATTTTGTTTATTTCATTTCAATAATTTGGCAGGTATAAATCGCTACCATTTCTGACCGCAGATGACATTAGAGATGCCATTGATAAGATAGGCATTCGAGCGGAATTTCGATCCAAATTGTTAAGCTGGCGAAAGTCTCAGGTACGTAAAGTAAAAATTTTGTTTTAAATTTTGTTTAAACAATTTTTTTTTTAGAAAATCGACGAAGACCCTGACTTCCCGGATGAGGAACAAGACCAAGAAAACTCAATTAAATGTTCTACAAAACGAAGTTTGGTATGTAACAAGTAAAACGTGATCCAAGGAACTTAAAATATATATCTAAAACTATACATAAAGTGTATTTAACTTGGTTTGTGAGTTGGTGGGAAGTGTAGTATTGCGCCGAGCACATTATACATGCTGTGGGAGGACCACAGGACGAATACAAGAGACAACACGTGGAATCTGGATTCTCATGAAATAGTGTGACGCTTCCAGGAAATCACACACACACACATAAATAAATTGTGTATATTATTATAAGGACACATCAGCTAGGAAGCTGATATTAAAACCAATCGACCAATCGATTGTGGACGAAATTGTAGCGATTTTTAACTCGGAGTATAACTACAGAGTAAGTTAGATTTTGATTCTATATATAGATGATTTAACTGGCATTACTAAATTTAAAACATATCAATTTTTTGAAATTGAATTTCGTCTTAGAAAACAAATCTTATAAAACTAAAATAAATAAACTAAAATAAAACAAAACTGAAATAAAAACTGCGGTATTTTATTAATTTACGGACGTGTATTCCAGGCCCCGGAACGCAGTACAAAAACACCCAGCAGGAAAGTTGTATTGGAAGTACACTAATCTACGATCCAAGTCGCTGAAGCGCAAACCAAAATCCAATATTCTACACGATTCGGAACCTTAAAAACGATTTTATTGACATATCGTGTTCTGCTTTGAAGGCAGAGTTGAAGCGTGAAATTTCAGATTGGGATGCGATTTGAAGCAAAACATAGAAACTCTAAATCATATTTAACTTCTATAACATCACATATAGCTGAATGCCGTTCTCTAGCTACACACAAAAAAAAACTTAGTAAAACCAACTGTAATAGTTGTCAAACAGTCCCCAACCAGCAAAATTGTCAAAAATAGTTACTTTCACAACAACAAATACACACAAAAAAGCAAAGACACACACCCAAAGCAAAAACAAAATATACGTAACTATTTTTATAGTTACTTAACTATCTTCATTGGTAAATTTTACTAAGCAAATTTTTTTGTGTGTATTAAAGAGAGCATTAGTTTCTCTTATTTTTTAATCAAGCACAAGAATGGAATTCCCCCTAGTTTTAAAATGTTAAGTTTAATGAATACTACTGACGACAAATATAAAGAATATTTAAAATTGATTGGTTCCTACAAGTTTTCATCTGAAATTGTTCAATTATCTGAACACTCATTGTACAAAGGCCTAACATATAAAAAAAAACCATTGTTTGGGAATAAAAAATAAAGATCTCCTATTATTTAAGATAATTTTTACCTTTCTGGATGCTGAAACAGTTTACGTTGCCTGTAATAATATTGTAATAAAACAGTTTTGTACGCACATGCAGGCGTACGAATGTGGCGAAAGCCAAGAACCTAATTCCTATAAAAAAATTGAAGACTTTACTAGCTGCCCTATGCATATATACAATATTAATTCACAGAACTACGTTAAGTCCAAATGTATATAATACTATGATCAAATGTTAACCTGGATATGACTTTCAAGTTTATTTTCAATAAAAATATATTGAAATATCATTGTATTTGTTTTAAATTAAAGGTCGGGTGATTGGGGCGATTTTTATTACAAATATAATTTATATTTAATTTAAATATGAGTAATATTTGTATGAAATATTATTTATTTGTGAACCAAATAACAATACGCTGCGATTCAAAGCGATTTATAATTATTTTAACTATGAAAAGCATTAAAATTAAATATTAAATTTATCGGAATTAAATATTTTAATATTTGAAACAAACATGAACTTACATGAACCAAATAACAATATGCTGCGTTTTAAAACGTTTTATAATTATTTTGAACATGAAAAATATTTAAATCAAATATTAAATTTAATGGAATTAAATATTTAAATATTTCAAACAAAGATGAACTTGCAGCCTTTTTACTATGCAAAATATTTAAATTAATTATTTTTTACTATTTTTACATATTTTAATGGAATAAAAAAATAGTTGAATTTACTATAAGTTTAATCAAATAATGATTAACTATGCGCCATATACGATTTTACTATTTTCATGTTAGGACCTATTTCGCTGGCAAAAATACTTGGAACAATTTTTTTAACAGTGTAGGTCTCACTTAGCTCCCAGCTGGAGCCAGAGGCCAATCCAGCGCTCACAAATGTGACATCAATGTAGGAACTGGTGCCCGCTCTAGCAAAAGTCGGCTTTGTTCCGGAATGCAGCAGCACTAGGTCGAATGCGGCGAAGCTCTCCAGTAGTGCCTTTCCCCTCGCATTTGTTCGGGAAGAGCCCCAATCTGTAGCCCACGCGTTATTATAGCCCAGGCCGCTCTTACGGCAGGGCGATTTTCCCGGGCATCTTCAGCAATCTCATCTAGGACAGATGTTGGCTGCTGAAGCCTAAGGCTTGGCGGCAGGTAGCAGCTATAGAAAGCTATACCATTTACATAGGCCCTAGCGAAGCTATTTCCGCTTTTTTTCTTGCTAATCTGAAGCTTTGGATTTCCGCAGCTCCATATTGCAGATTTTTTGCTGCTATTAGCTAGCCATTCTCCGGAATTTTTGTTCCTGAATTGCTCGCCTATGAGTGCAATGCCTACGTTTTGCTCGATAACATTTTGTTCCAGCAACAGTTGAGCTACCTCACAATGGTTAAGGTTTAGCTGAAGGAACTTCATTTACGCCCTTGCATAGCCTTGCATAGTCCTTACGGACATTTCCCACTCATTGTGGGGTGATTGCAATCTTTCTGTTTTTTGCGCTTGCAGAGCATACAGCAGGCCTTTGCACCCTTTTTTCTGGCGATCTCGACATTACGTTGCTTTTTTTGCCGGCGTGGGAAAGCCGTCGGCATTTTCCGGCACTGTAAGGCCTGTGTTTGCCGGCGTGCCTCCACTGGTAATTGGCGCAACTCCGAGGCTGGCGCCAGGGTGTTGTGTCCCCGATCCCCTGCTCGGCATTTCGCCGCCTGGGTATTTCCATGCGCGCGCACTGCCGGGAGTTTAAATCTTTTCCCGCAGTATCATGCTGCTCTTCGATCGGACTTTATAAAAAGCAAATTTTAAAATAAAACTTAAGGCAAGGAGTAAATCTTAATATTAAGAATTTGTATGTTTTACGTTTTTTTTAAAGAGCCGCCCAAGATTTCCTTACGTGCTACGGCACGCACTTATGTGCCCTATCCGAAGCTATAGCACCCGCAGCCTTTTATCACACACTGCATTCAGCTGATCGCGCAAGCGCATTCCACCACTGAAAGTGGGTAGCTGGTGCATAGCTGGAGAATAGCTGGTGAATAGCTGCTGAATAGCTGCTGAATAGCTGCTGAATAGCTGCTGAATAGCTGCTGAATAGCTGCTGAATAGCTGCTGAATAGCTGCTGAATAGCTGCTGAATAGCTGCTGAATAGCTGCTGAATAGCTGCTGAATAGCTGCTGAATAGCTGCTGAATAGCTGCTGAATAGCTGCTGAATAGCTGATGGATAGCTGGTGTGTAGGTGGTGGGTGGCTAGGGGGTAGCTGGTGGGTAGCTGGGGGTGGCTGGTAGGTGGATAAGTGGTTTACTCGGATATTAATTAGAATTCTGAAATATGATAAGATCAGGTTATTTCTACAGTAAGCCTCACCTAATAGTTTACCATGACCCCTGACCATAACTTACCTTTCCTTAGCACCGCCTTAACCCTGAAAAAAAATATTTCCTTGCTCAATTAATTCCCCTTAAACATCACTTTTTCTGGTTTGTCACCTTAACCCACCTGATCCTCGCAAAAGTCCAAAAAACCTTATTTTTCTCACCTTCACTCTTTCTTTACATTACTTTTACCGTCACCCTAATCTAGCCAATAAACCCTTACCCGCAACTTTAACCCCGCATTAACCTCACCTTATTCCCACCTTAACTCATGCGTTCTGGTATCCTCATCTATCATTTTGGTCAGCTAAATTGTCAGCTAAAAAGAAAATTATACAGCGTACTGCCCATTAGGCCGCAATTAACCTTAAAAACTTAAAACAAAATATAAAAAATAACACACAAATGCCTAAATGCATAGTTTAAGCGAAAAACGGATCGGTATGTTAAAAAAATTAAATTAAATATTTCAAGAAATAAAAGCAAACTAAAACATGGTGCACCTAAAGCACATACTCTTTTGGGTGTAAACTGCGGGAGTAATTCGATCTAATAGGGTCTTCCCACAGAGCGCCATCCACCATCCACCATCCGTTGAACGGATGGTCCATAAGGTTTTGCCGTTCCGAAAATTTTCCAGTTAGTTCCCCGTTAAAATTTGACGGACTTTGACGGGCTCTTTTATGCGATAGTTAGCCGATAATTTTTCGGTGCAACTCTGAATTCTTCCTCCTGACTGTGAAAATTGGAACGTTGACTATGAAATCATATCCAAACCAAGGGCGGGAAAAAATTTAAAAATGTTTAAGCTTGTTGATTTTTGGAAATTCATTATTAACATTTAGTTTGTTGTAAGCGAAAAGGGCATTGCAAGCCAATTATTATGTGTGGGCCAAAATTTAAGCTATTCTGGGACCGAAAACATTATTTTTTGCTGATACGATTCAAAACATATTGTGCAATACTTAAATAATCACCAATTTTAGTTACAAGTGTAGTATATACTACTATAAAGTTTAATATTGCTTTAAATGACCAAACAGCACACAATTGGTTTTGTTTACATTTTTGCACTATTAATATTGGCTAGACAGTGGCGTAGTAAGAACGGAGTGTGGGGGTTTGGAGGTTAGGCTCCCCCCCGTCAGCAATTTGTATGCAGATTTGTTGTAGGATACGTTCTAATATTGGATATATGTTTTAAACTATTATCGTATGCTATTTATTTTGTTTTATTCTACAATAAGATTAGAAGAACAACATTATACAACTGTTTTCCCGAGTTAAGACCCCCCTTTAATAATTTTGACATGAGCAACTGCTCTTCAAGTCAGCTGTTATCGGATGGTGGAAGGTGGATGGTAGATGGAAGCTCTGTGGGAACACGAATTTCACATTTGTCAAAAATCCCAACCGTTTCACACGGATGGACTCTATGGGAAGAGGCTATAAAACTCAACATTTTGAAATTTTTAGGAATTAGGAAAATTTAGAAATTTAAATTTTAAAACAAAAAAACTTCATATGAAAAAAAATTTCTTGACATTTTTTTCATATGAAGTTTTTTGTTTTGAACGACTTTTTGTTGAATTGTGTACTAACCCTTTCCTGTGAGTCTTTTGGATACACATCTTTCAAACAATTTCCTTCGTGCGCCCACCCTCTTTAATAATTCTTTCAAAATTTGTGGTAAGTGGTAAATGCATATGAACGAATGTATGTATATGTACCCACAAAAAAATCATGTTCCCGTAAAATCGATATGGCCAGGTAAATGTCATGTATTTCATACCCATGTGGGTGCCACAGTTTTTTGCAGTTTGTGGGAGTTAGAGGGGGCGTGGCACATCGTGGAAAAACTTGCGCTGCGTATTAACCCCTAGAATCTGCATGCCAAATCCCAATCTCAGAGTTCATACAGACGGACAGAAGGACTAGTGACTAGATCGACTCGGCTAGTGATCCTGATCAAGAATATATATACTTTATAGGGGCGGAAACGCTTCCTTCTACCTGTTACATACTTTTGCACGAATCTAATATACCCTTTTACTATACGAGTAACGGGTATAATAAAAACAACGTGCTGCCAAAAAGGCTCCCCGCAACTCAACAAAAACAATTATATAAAATCAACCGTGGGTCCAAAAAAAAAAATACCTTATTGATTTTATGCCATAGCTCCACACTTTAAACCGAAAACGAATCCGATCGCATAATCGGTGCGGAAAAATTAATTAAGTGCCCCAACCGGAAGTCGGCTGGCGCTTATCTTCTGGGGTTTTAAAGATTTCCACAAATAAAGCTTAAAATAAAAATATCAACTTGTTTGGTTGAAAACGGTGGGAATGGTTTGGGCTGGGGGAACATCGGCTTCAACTCTTTTATAGTAATACTCGATTTCAAACTTATAGGGTCTTCCAACAGAGATCCATCCACCATTCGTTGAACGGATGGTCCATAAGGTTTTGCCGCTCCGAAAATTTTCCAGTTAGTTCCCCGTTAAAATTTGATGAACTTAGTTAGGCGATGATTTTTCGGTGCAACTCTGAATTCTTCCTCCTGACTGTGAAAATTTGAACGTTGACTACGAAAACATATTCAAACCAATGACGGGAAAAAATTTTAAAATGTTTAAGCTTGTTGATTTTTGTAAATTCATTATTAATATTTAGTTTGTTGTAAGCGAAAAGGCCATTGCAAGCAAATTGTTATGGGTGGGCCAAAATTTAAGCTATTCTGGGACCGAAAACATTATTTTTTGCTGAGAAGATCCAAAACATATTGTGCAATAGTTAAATAATCACCAATTTTAGTTACAAGTGTAGTATATACTACTATAAAGTTTAATATTGCTTTAAATGACCAAACAGCACCCAATTGGGTTTGTTTACATTTTTGCACTATTAATATTGGCTAGACAGTGCCGTAGTAAGAACGGAGTGTGAGGGTATGGGAGGTTAGGCTCTCCCCGTCAGCAATTTGTATGCAGAATTGTTATAGGATATGCTCTAACATTGGATATATGTTTTAAACTATTATCGTATGCTATTTATTTTGTTTTATTCTACAATAAGATTAGGAGAACAACATTATACAACTGTTTTCCCGAGTTGAGACCCCCTTATTTTGACATGAGCAACTGCTCTTCAAGTCAGCTGTTATCGGATGGTGGATGGAAGCTCTGTGGGAACACGAATTTCAAATTTGTCAAAAATCCCAACCGTTTCATCCGCAAACAGCAATGAAATCAATTCGCGCCCATTTTGAAATATAACAAAATGTTGAAAACCCAGGTGAAAAAGGTTTAAATTTACTGTTGGCATGACGATTTGTATTGTTTCAGCTCCAGCAGTATTTTTCCCACAGTTGTTGTAATGTCCTTCCATTTTTAATTTGTTATTGCCACGCCGCTTCTGTACAAGCACAGCCAAAGATCAAATTGGTTATTCTTTGGTCGGCGGCTAAGCGGAGAAGCCTTTAAAAAAAAATGTAGTTGGCACGGTGAAACACTGAGGTAGCCGAATATAGTATGGGGGTGTATGGCGGCAAGCGGCGTGGGAAAATTGACGTTTATTGAGACAATTATAGATCAATGACTATATATCAACATTTGGAATTTGGTTCCAGCAAGACAAGGATCCTAAGCACACTGCACAAAATACAAAGGTTTGGCTGCTAAATAATGTAAAAAATCAGCTGCGAACACCACCCCAGATCTCTTTGGAAGAAAAATCCGAAGGCACACAATGACATAAAAAAAATACTCAATGAAGTAGTTATGGAGGAATGGGGCAAAACCACTCTGGAGGAGTCCAAAAAACTGGTCGACTCCATGCCGAAACGTCTTACGGAGGTACTCCAGAGGAAAGGATAATCTACAAATTTCTAAAAAAGATCTTATTTTCGTTAAATTAAACTGTTTGTAGTGTTAAGTTTAAAATTAATAATAAAATATAACCCCCAGTTGAATATTTCTAAAAATTTACGTCAATGAAGACAATAAGCTATAGTTTTGTTTAAAAATGATTGAATAAAATACATGCATTAATGACCGAACAATTAATGTTCAAAGTTCGATTTTGGCATTTTTTGGAGGTGGACGCAGAGATATGCGAGTGAGTGTACGTATATTTTCTTTAATGAAGAATATCTATAAGCCTTTTTAATATTACACAGCGGAAATCATAATCTCGACTACTAGGGCCACAGAACTTCTCTTATCGTTATAAGTGGGGGTGTCACAGAAATCTATTCCAACCCGATTTCCCCAGAAAAGCAAATCTGGGTGTCACAAACGCGTTTTTTTTCCAGACGTTTTGATCAAATAAACCAACTTACAAATGCTTGACAAGAATTAAACTTTATTTGAGACAAAACTAATGAAATCTACGAACTACAATTTGTATATTTACTTCGGGTTTCCTTTAAAAATAAGCATTTTATAAGCCGTGTGGAAAAAATTAGGTAAAATTAAAACTTTCGCAAACCTCCCGTCCTGACAGTGCCTGAAAATGCCAATTTTCGGAGTAGTTATCGAAGTGTTGTGTTAACGAATTATTTATAAAACGGTACTTATTATTGTATTTAAAAATAAAACTTATTACTGTTAAAATAAATTGTAGTTATTGAGAAATTAATAAAACATGCCGCCTTTGCAAAAAAGGTGGCAGCACTGTCGTGAAAAATGTCCTATTTTTGGCCGGATAAGAAGCCGGCTGTGGAGAAGGAGAAGTCATTTAAACCAATAAACGTTGCTAATTTTTTTAATGCCAGATTAATTATTACATAAAAACGACTTGATATTTGAAAGTTTTGTTTTTGGAATTTAATTTATAATATTTAAAGGATTTTCTTTTGAAAAAATGGGCGTAGTCGCGCCTGTTTTTAGGAAAAAATTTTTTTTTCAAGAATATGCACAAAAAAAATTTTTAAATGGTTCTAAAAAAACAACATCGATACAACAAAAAAATTTGGAAGTCCGTTATTATATTATCGCACCTAACATTTACAATACAAAAATACGTGAATTGCACTAGTGTTAGTGCATACAAATCAAATATGAATAAAGTGAAGTTATCTGAGAAAAATGCAAATTGCTCCAATAGTGCGGAAAAGTGCAGAATGCGACTAACACCTATGGATTCTGTATTGACAAGGCTACAACATAGACTTCTTCGCACATTAATATAATCTAAAACTCTTTTCAAAACTCTGTCCCAATTTGAAAATTATTTCCCAGAAACCAGCTTCATATGCATTTGTTAAATGACAAAACGCAGTTAAGTATAACCACGCACAATTTGAACAAATTATTACATTTAGCACTTAGTCCAAACCTGTGATAACCACGTTCTTGCATTGTTTTGTTTAGGGGAGTGTAGGGTAAGGTAACGAATTATTCGTTTTTTAATGTAACTTTCCCAAAAATCAATATTTTTTAAAAGTGTAAAAGGAGAAAGTTGCTGACATTTACTGAGCACATTTCTGTAAATTTAGGATTCGAAATTCCAAGTGAGCTAAATCCTACAGCGTTTGGCGTGGACCATCCTTCTTGCACTTTCAAAAGTGCCAGATAAGGTGACGAACTGATAAATACACATTTAAACTTGATGCAGATGTCCCTCTTAAACGGCGCAAAAGAAAAAACCGTCAAGTATCAAAAACTGTTGATAAAGATCTCATTTATACGTGCATATTATAACCTGATTATATTTTCCACTAATCTTCGCTCTGGCACTGCTAAAACACAAGTAAATTTAATTGCTTTTCTAGTTTGGACACCACATTTTTAGCGAAAATTATCTCACGAAGAAATTACGGGACTTCTTATTAATATTACTGTAACTACATTGTCGGCACGATAAGGGGAGACGACTACATTTATTTGGAATTTTTGTTGCGACGTCTTATATAAGATTCTACGAGTTCGTCACATTACTCTACACCAGGGGTGCTCAAAGCTGCCTTATGGCAGTGCATTTACAAACACAATTAAAAGAAAATCACACGCACGCGAGTATCGACTCACACACAATCATGAAAAAGACAAAAACAATTTGTATTGTGAGCTGAGACGAAAAAAAAAGATCAATGGAATTGTTGTTGGCTTGGCTCGTTACGGACAGCGACACAAAGAAGAACTTGCGTGTGCCCTAGGAAAGTATGGGATGTGCCGCTCCGTATGCTATGTGCCAAAACAAAAACAAATGTGCCCGTGTGCCATAGGACTGAGCACCCCTGCTCTACACTCTCCTACTTATTGTATTGTACAAAGATCACGGCCAAAAATGTGCAAACCCAGCGTACTTGCCCTTGTAAGCTGACTTTGCAGCTGTTACTTTAACAGTGCACTGTTAAGTATTAACATTTTAGGCCTAGTATTCAGTACGACGAAAACTGCTGGCTAACCATAAGAGTAAAGCCTAGTACTCAGTATGACGAAAACTGTTAGCTAACCATAGGAGTAAGCGAGAGGCAAATAGTCAGCTTACCCGGGTACCGCTGATTTCTGCCCGGACGGACCTTTCCCCTTCTCCGCAGCTCGTGGGACCAAATATGGAAGCATCAAATAAAAATAATAAAAAATCAGAGACGGGTACTCTCAACAAACCCAACACTGCAATGACGAACGTTGGCTCCGTTGCAAGCACCAGTAAGGCTCAGAAAGGGCCTCATCCCAAACAAGGGGTGACGGGGGACAGAAAGACTGTCGCTAACGCCTCCGCTATGCGCGCATCTGCGCCTAAACCAGCGGTAGACGCAGCAAAGTCGATCGGGTCACCCGCTGGTGTCACGAAATTCACATACGCAGAGAGACGGATGGCCGCCCAAACCCTGCGCTCACATGCCAGGAGCATAGTCGCCACGCCTTCGCCCGAATGGCTGAAGAAGGTAGAGTGGGCCAGGACGGTGTTCCCAAACTATGGGCAAGAAAACACCCAACAGGAAGGTGCCCAGGTGAAGAGGCAACGCTCCATAGAGCTGCCTGGTCCGTCGGCGAAGAGATCGAAGATCCAGCCGTCGGTCTCCTTTGCCGAGATCACTAAAGATCGGGTCCTTCTGGGACTCATTGACAAGGGAAATCCGGAGAACAGGATCCCCAGAAAAAAATGGAAGGCGGTTGAGTCCCAGCTGTCTTTCATATGCCTGCGTATGGTACGCGAGAAGCCCAGTTCATCGCCTTGCTGCATGGACGCGGGCTGGTACCAGGGCAGTGTAAAGGTGGTGGCCTGCAACAATCAGCGATCAGCTGATCTATACAAGCAGGCGACAGCGCAGCTCGGTGCAGTTTACGATGGGGCGAACATAGTCGCACTAGATTGGTGTGACGTCCCCAGTAGACCCCGAGCTAGAATTTGGCTCCCAGCAGCTATTAAATCACCGGAGGATATCCTCTATATGTTGCAAGAGTGCAACCCACATCTCCCCACAAAAGACTGGAAAGTCGTAAAGGTGGAGGAGCACGCAGGTGATGTAAATCAGGCGATCGTGGTGCTAAATAAGGAGTCGGTCGCTCCCATAGAGGCTGCTCGGGGAGTGCTCAATTATGGCTTCAGCGCCATACACATAAAAATCTACAAAGGGGACTCCGCTGCCCTATTGCTTCGCCTTGCCAAAGGGGAAGCCGACGTGGTCTTAGTTCAGGAACCTTGGATAGCAGGAGGCAAGGTTGCTGGACTAGGAACAAAAGACTACAAGCTTATGCTTGACCCCAAACAAGGTAAAATTCGAACCTGCATTTTAGCCAAACGGCATCTTAGTACATTTCTGCTTCGCAATTGAAGCAACGGAGACAACACGGCAATAAGCCTGGAGCTGCAAAATGGCTCTATAAGGATGCTATCGGCCTACTTGACCTTCGAAAAGGTAGACCCCCCAGACGCGCTAGTCAGAGGACTGGTACAGGAATGTGAGGAGCTTAAGAAAGGTTTGGTGATAGAATGCGATGCAAACGCCCACCATACTCAGTGGGGCTGCCCTATCAACAACGACAGAGGTGAGTCTTTATTCGATTTCATTCTAAATTCGAACTTGTTTCTTTGCAATAGGGGTAATACCCCTACCTTTATAACAAAAACATGCCAAACGATCATAGATCTAACCTTAGTATCAGAGTCACTCATAAGCTCAGTTACAAACTGGGCCGTCTCCGAGGAGCACTCTTTCTCAGATCACAGGTTCATAGAGACAACGTTGTCCCCAGAGTCCCCTACGCCAGTCAGCTTCGAAACCCCAGGCGGGCAAACTGGAATAAGTACAAAGAAATTCTGTCGAAATTCTGTCCCCATGGAGCCGCCAGAAAACACTTTTTGCCCACAGGAGCTAGATAATGTAGTAAGTATTTTCACAGAACCATGCAACGCGGCGTTCACAGCTGCATGCCCTTCAGGAAAACCAAGAGGAAAGAAAAAACCTCCTTGGTGGACCCATAATTTATCAATCCTCAGAGCCAAATGCAGAAGCCTGTTCAACAGAGCGAAAGCTACAAATGAGGACACTAACTGGCAAAGCTACAAAAAGGAACTTGCCACATACAAAAAGGCCATCAGGAAGGAGAAGAGAACTGCATGGCAGAACTTCTGCTCGGATATTGAAAAGACTACAGATGCCGCAAGGCTCAGAAAAATACTTTCTAAGACAGCCGTATCCTTGGGCTATCTTCAAAAGACTGACGGATCATGGTCGGACTCTAGTGAAGAATCCTTAAACCTACTCCTAGACGCTCACTTCCCAGGGAGCCTACAAACAGGACATCCCCCAGGAAGACACACTGGAGAAGGAATAAACCTAAATCTCCTACTATCAGACCGTAATATAAACTGGTCCATACATAGTTTCAAACCATACAAATCGCCGGGACCGGATAACATAACACCGGCACATATTCAGCAAGCAGGACAGCTAGCTATAAACTGGTTAAGAAAAATCTTCCAGACCATTCTTGCGGTAGGAGAGCTACCAACGGCGTGGAGGGAAACGAAAGTCGTCTTCATCCCCAAGGCAGGGAAGACCACCCATACTACAGCGAAGGATTTTAGACCGATAAGTCTGACATCATTCCTACTAAGGATCTTAGAAAGACTGATCTGTCTACACATTAGGAACATCATTGACCCGACGCAGATATCAGAGGCGCAACACGCGTACACCAAAAATAAGTCGACTGAATCGGCACTACACTTGGTAGTAAGCAATATCGAGAAATCACTCAGTATAAAGGAATACACCTTGATCGCCTTCCTCGACATAGAAGGAGCTTTCAACAACGTGCTTCCCACGGCAATAACAGAATCACTCACAGAACTAGGTGTTGAGTCACCGCTGGTGGGGATGATCCACAAACTGCTGATAAGCAGACTGGTTACGGCCACACTAGGGACCTCAACCCAGACTAGACTATTAAACAGAGGCACTCCGTAAGGAGGTGTACTATCACCCCTTTTGTGGAATATCGCGGTAAATAAACTACTGCGGATTCTTGAAGGAGTAGGCTGTAAAATAGTGGCATACGCAGACGATGTCGCTATCATTTTCAGTGGTAAGTATCCACAGACGCTATGCGACCTTATGACCGCAAAGCTAAAGACACTATCGGAATGGACTACAAAAAACGGACTTGGGGTAAATCCCTCAAAAACGGAACTAGTCCTTTTTACAAACAGGTACAAAACCTCGAAACTTAACCCACCAACTCTAAACAACTGTAATCTCTCTTTTAGCGAGCACGCACGATACTTGGGGTTAGTACTAGACAAGCGTCTTAAATGGGGCTTAAACAACCAAGAGAGAACCAAGAAAGCGACCATTGCACTTTACTCTTGTAAAAAAGCAATCGGGCTAAGATGGGGCATGTCCCCAAAAATCGTCAATTGGATATACACAGCGGTAGTCAAGCCAATCCTACTTTATGGAGTGGCTCTATGGTGGACCGCTCTGCACAAAAAATGTATCCTGACTCCCCTGAACAAAGTACGCGATTTTGAACCTCCAGAGCCTGGACTTAGCAGGCATGGAAAGGGCCAAATCGGCAGCCATTCGACTGAGGGATACGGGGCAATGGAAAGCCCAACCCTATGGTCACGCTAGGATTCTCCAGCATGACGATTCGATACCGGCAAAAACGGATCTAAGCAAAACCCGTGAATACAGTCACACACCCTTCGAAGCTCTGATTCCAGGTAGGGAAGAATGGGATCGAGGCCGACCGGGCTCAATAGACGCAATCTGCTTATATACAGACGGCTCCAAACTAGACGGACACGTAGGTGGAGGCATATACTCCTAACAATTAGAAATCAGGCAGTCTTTCAGACTTCCTGACCACTGCAGTGTTTTCCAAGCGTTGGCACATACGCCGGCAGGCTAAAAGCCCCAAAAAATGATTTTTGTAGAAGCTGCAGGGATGAGGAAGAAGAGGAAACGGTGGAACACCTACTCTGTTCTTGCCCAGCCCTATGCACGCTTAGACTAAAACACCTAGGATATCCTTTCCTAAACGATCTGACAGAAATATCGGTGATTAACCTTAAGAACTTAAGCTCTTTTATTAAATCCTCCGGATGGGGGACTTGCTTCCACCGCAGTACTCAGATAAGCTAAGAATATCGTAGGGAAATACAAAAAAATGCACGATATTCGAGAATGCCAGATTTGATCTTTGGCTGTGTTTGTACAGAAGCGGCGTGGCAATAACAAATTAAAAATGGAAGGACAACTATAACAACTGCTGGAAAAAATACTGCTGGAGCTGCGACAATAAAAATCGTCATGCCAACAGCAAATTTAAACCTTTGCCACCTGGGTTTTCAACATTTTGTAATATTTTAAAATTGGCGCCAATTGATTTCATTGCTCTGTGTGGGTGAATTCTATAAACTTTGGCCACACTAGTGGCCGAAGCCGAAGTGAGTACTAGGCTTAAGGAATAACTGTTTGATGTTTTGTTAGAACGTTCCGATTATTTTTATTCCAATTGGAACTCTTATAAAAAATTACTAAATTACAGCAGCACATGATGCCATTTTCTTTCGATTCATTCGCGAACATATCAACATTGCCAATGGATTTACACAGGGCGGCCGGTCTTGTGAGCACTGCTTGGAAGGACCTGGCCAATGAGATCAGCAGCGAAGAGCTGCTCAGGGCTGCAGTATGTAGCTGCCTGGCGTGCAATTCAAATTTTTTTTCTTTTATAATATACGCTATTTTATTTAGTGTATGCATCCATCCCTGGTGGTTTTTCAGTAAATTTTCCGAAAAAAAATCTCTTGAATTTCTGTGACACCTACGGTTTTGATCGGGAGGTTTCCAAACCAACCGTCTCCGAAACCGTCGGAGGTTTCCGTGACACCCCTGAAGGTGTGTTTCAAAACTATACGACACCCAGACATTTTTTGTTTAACATTTTTGTAGATTTATTTTTTGTTTGTTTATAGAAAGCGAAACATTTAAATGCAGATCGAAAAAACAAATTATCATGTGTATGAAAAAAAAAACCAAGCGTCCTTAATCCTTTTTGTAAGGACTTTCCGCTAGTTTTTCGAAATATACTCTATTTTTCGGCTATTTGCGATTGTTTTATAATTATACGACACCATCGATTTTGTCATCATGTAATCAAACTTAAATTTTTTCTGGTTAAATATAAGCTAAAAGATTCTATTTTGAGTGTTATACAGCCCAAAGATCCTTGCAATCCTCGACCCATACATAAATATTCAATATTTCTATCTATACCTTTAATCAAATTAGAATCCTGTTCAGTTAATTACGTGCACGAAACAAACCTCCAAAATACATTTTTAAGGAACTGCCCTTTTGGAAAAAACCCTATTTATTCGAAAAATATTTAATTTTTGTCGATACTTCGTAGCCTCCTGAATAATATATCATGAAAAAACAGTCAACTTCATATGAAAAAATTTCGAAACAACTTCAAAGTGGCGCAGGCTAAGGATCGCGTTTTGGAAAAAAACCATCATTTTCTTTAATTAGTAGACAAATATAGCGCAACAGAAAAACTTTTTAGGTTCAAATTAAAACAATAAGCAAAGGTTTTATTCGCAAACAAATTAAAAAAGATCATCCGAATTCTAAATTCGGCTTCAGCCTTGTGCGTCGATCGGATAGTATCGGTCCAGCTTTGCTGAAGCACCTCTCGGACTCACAGGAAGTCCCTGATATACAAAGGTATTTATGTGCAACCTGTTTTAGCGGTTCGTGTGTATCTGCAATTATAACAAAAAACAGTACTTTAAAATTTGTGATAATAACTTCATCAAAATTATCCTTTCAATATTTTGGTGTGTCGCATGCTTCAGGCTCGTTTTCGGTTTCGATATGTTGTCTTAGTAGGATCACAGTGTCGGCTCGCGGTGAATTTATCTTCGCTTTTAATTTATAATGAAAATGAAATGAAAAACCTTGGAGTGGCCGGGTTTAACTGGTGGTGTAGGCTCCATCGGCGGTGTATGTTTTTCCCTTGGAGATTACTTGATTACTATGGAGTTCCGGATCCGTCTTTTTTGAAGCGGGGATCAATAATGGGTTCGATGCGGGGCACCGTTCGCGTTTAATAATGTCTGAATCGAGTTCTCATCCTGGCGTTTAAAGTTTCAATAGCGATCGTACCTTCAATGGAAACGAGTTCGTTTTTTAGGTCAGACAGTTTGCGTTACATCTCGCAAATAAATGGTATCACCAAAGAAATTGTGGGATACTTTCCGCCGGAAATTGTTTTCGTCGCCGTTGAGAGTGCATAGTTTATGAGAAGGATCCTCTCCATCAACGCGCTGTTCCACCTTGTCGGAACTTCGTGCATAGTGGTTGTCGACAACACGGTAGAGGTGAGCTTAAAATCCTGGCTTACGAAATGGAAAGTTATAGTTAGGTATCCTTCGTTTGCTTTGAGCTCATGTTGAAATTGCGCCTTTAACTCGATACGTCGCGCAGATACGTCTTACTGGGTAACTTGTACCGCGGGTCCATTGTGTGCATCAGGTCCCGAAAACCCTGGTCGTTGACAATGCGGAATGGCTGAACATCCAGGGCAATCATACGCAAGACCTTTGTATAGAGGTCTTCTTTCGCTCTCAGCACAAATGCATCCACTTGAGTCGACTGCGAAGTTTTCCTCAGTTGTTCTTGGAATTAGCAAAAGGTATTAGTGGTAAGAAATATATGAATAAGTTTATAAATCCTTACGGCTTAGGAAGTTTTCCATGGTTAATATCGCCCGCATTTTCCCTCCTACACCACCATTTGAATATTTAAAAATATGTTAATACAGTAAATAATTTAAATTATACTGTTTCTCAAACAAAGTGGGAGTTCTTCGCCGAAATGAAAGCCATTTTCGAAGACGACTTGGCTATGAACGGCGCCCGCACCTTGGCTACGAACCGAGGGTGAGAACGACGTGCACCTGTTAAACTACGCAGAGTACTTGGCACCACTTCCAACAGCGTCCTGCGGAGCAGAAACGTACGAGTCTGCAGAAGGCGACAAGGAAGGTGGGATCCGCAAGCGAAAGGTCAGAGTACAGAAGAGCTAGTATTACCAATAGAAGAAGGCGCTGGAGGCAGAGAGCGTCCAAGTAGAGGAGCTAAACAAGTTGACCACCGAAATGTAGTAGAGAAATAGGCTGCAGGCTGAGCGGAACGACCTGCTCAAGGGGGTTTTAAGCAAAATGAACAAGTAAAATAATAAATACATTGTTAGTTATAAAACATATCATTAAATGAAAACAAAAAAACTATAACTATAACTAAAACTATATAACGTGTTTTTATTAAAAAAGCTTATTGTAACCAGGGACCGTAATAATTATTAGTTAAATAATTTAAATTAATTGGTAGTGATTAAATTTAAATTTTCATATTTTCCTTCAAGATTAATATTTATTTTTGATTAATGCAATAAGACTTAGATCATAATAATTATTTTTAATAAAAAAAAAAATAAGACTCAAATTATTGGTAAAAAATAAAACTCATCCTGACCTCATGTAAGACTTTTCGCCAATATGATTTCACAGCCGTTTAAGAGGTTATCAAAGCTACACAAAGCTATTTAGTTGATATTTCATAAAAATATTTTTGGATAAATAGCCTTGGTTGCTGACAGGCGGAAGGATATTTTAAATTAAGCACTTGAAATATTTGAAAGCAAATATTTAAACTATCCAAAAAGTAATTAAGTTTATATAACATTTTTTTAAAGTAAACAAAGAAACTAGCAGCTAATCCTACGACCACTTAAAAAGGTTGAACTGTCATACATGAAACCATGGTTTTCCGTTAAGGTACATCTCTCTGATTAAGAAAAGGACCCTTAAAAATTGTTGTATGGTAGTTTTTTTATGCGTAAAAAGTGTAAGTGTAGAAAACTTTTTGGAACTTTTTTTTTCTTACTCGAGTTCTGATAATAGAATGCCCTTTAACTTTCTTATACACAGCATTGAGTTCCATTCATTAATTTAGAAACTACACTTCGTCAAAGTTAAAAAAGTTTGAAAAAGTGCAAACAAAGCTGGCATAAATGGCTACTTTAAAAATACACGCTTTAAACCCGAAATTATTTTTATAACTTCTACTTAAAGATACATCTTTAAGCAAGCTAACAAGACCATCAACTCAATAAACAAGCAAAGGTTAGATTTTATGTAGATTATTTCAGTTGGACAAAAAGTGTAATACAGCCCCGCTAACCTCAGTTAAAAGCTGTAAATAGGTGATGAGGGGGCTCCGTCCCCAAAACGACGCCAACGCGACGAAGAGCACAACCAACGGACCAACAAGCACCAGGAGCGCGAACGATTTTTTTTAAATTCATGCCAAATTTGACTTATAACTTGTTGCATTTATTTCTACCGTTTACCGTCTCAGACAGTCATACAAATTTGACAAGCTGAACGGTTCAAAATATTCCATCGTCAACCCTTTGATGTTCCTATCCCATATGTTTCACCTAGTATTTTTAGTATATTGTGTTCCAATACCCATTAAAAAAACAATAGTTCAAACCGAAACGACTTTAATGTCAACGAAAATAAAGTTCCAAAATAAAAATTTCAGGAGATAGAGCTGGTAATTTGTATTAAAACTTTTTAAAACAGTTAAAACAGATCTTCCCCCACATTAGAGTACATCGACCCGCACTGTGTGAGTCCCGGAAATGGAATGTGCCATGAAATGTTCCTAGGTTTTTACCGGAGAGCGGTGCAGGGGGGTAGATAACACCAAAATCCCTTTGCCTACGCCCTGTGTCCTGGACAGAAGTGTGGACAAAGTTTCAAAGCACCAGTGGAAGCCGCGAAAAATGCTCCGTGGGATGACAGAATGCCGCATTTCAAGATAGCTTATCAAATATACATATTACAACAATTTTTAAGCCATCGACAGATTTCATATTTTCAATATATATATATATTCATTTTTTTTAATAAGTAAACGATTCATGTCCACATCGTCCTTTTCTGTATCAAATTCGAAGAATTCGGCAAATATAATTTCCACGTTCAATAAAATATTCATGTTTTATTTTTTCACCATTGACACTTGAAACGGAAAAAACTTGAAGCGGCAAACGGTAGACGGTAGTGTGTGAACCTGAATTTCATTTTTTCACCATCTTCCCAACGTTCCCCCAAAGAATACTATCATGTGAATAGGCTATTACTCGTAGAGTGAAAGGGTATATTAGATTCGTGCAAAAGTATGTAACAGGTAGAAGGAAGCTTTTCCGACCATATAAAGTATATATGTTCTTGATCAGGATCACTAGCCGAGTCGATCTAGCCATGTCCATCTGTCCGTCTATATGAACGCTGAGATCTCGGAAACTATAAGAGCTAGAAGATTGGGACTTGGCATGCAGATTCTAGGGGTTAATACGCAGCGCACAGTTTTGAAGCTAGATTAACGGGAAAAAGAATGTGTATTCGTTTCTTCAATACCTATTGATTGACCAATATATTAAAGTCAAATTAATTAAAAATAGAGTTAGCGTTGAAACATAATTTTTTTTCCCCATATGGTAAGTGTCTTTGGAGCGCAAAACAGTGTGGTCCTCATTCCAAATTTGGAACAAATGAAGGCTTTTCGTTAACCGTACCGCATTAGTTAATTAGTTAAATTAATTTCCTTTCCACAGATGTACCGTGCATGTTGGTACAACGTCTGTGAATGTCAAATTAATTTAAAATAGAGTTAGCGTCGAATCAGAATTTTTTTCCATGAATACATTTTGTATATAGTGGTTCATGTCTTGGAACTTACTGGTTCAAATTTGAATTTGGCAGCACTGCTTCTAACTTTTTATCTTCCCCCACTGTAAAACTGTCCACTCGAAAACTGTCGGCTTTATCTTTATGATTTTTTCTCTGAACTTGCTTTAGGCGATCCCCAATCTGCCAATATACCGTTAATATATGTTGGTACAACGTCTGAGAGTAGAGCCCTGTGCAACTTAATATTTGCCCCCCTTTTTTGTATGGGGAAAATCCGAGGTGCGTTAACTGTTCGGTGATTTTCTCAAAAACTAACGGGCTTAGCTTATAACCAATTACCATGTTTACCGTGCATATTGGTACCTCTGTGAGGGGGGCAATAAACAAAATTGTGGGGAACCGATTTTTTAAATAGATTTATAATAAACTTCTAGAAGTCGGATATGTTTGCAACCTATATAGACCGACAGATATTTTCATTCTAAACAATGTTGCATTTAAAATTATTATTTTTGGCCCCCAGGATCCAAAAAAATAAAAATTTAAAATTGGCCCCGTGTTCCAATTTTCACCGTTCCACAATTGCCGCTAATGGGGAGATCCATCGTGTACGTCAAATTAGCTTCGACGAGTTAGCAACGAACGTGGAACGGTAGGATTTGGAACATGGGGCTATTTTTATTTTTAAATTTTCTTTCTATTTGGGGGCCGACTTGAAAAATGTTTATGCAAAATTGTTTAGAATTAAAATCTCTATCGATCTATATAGGTTGGGGCCAAATCCGAGGTCTGCAAGTGTTTCAAAAATGCATTCGAAAAATCGGGTATCCACCATTTGGTTAACTGCTCCCCTCACAGAGGTTGTGCCAATATGCACGCTAAACCAGGTTATTAAGCGTTAATTCAAGCTTCTTGTCTGAAAGTTTCATCAAAATCAAACCCACAGATTTTGAGTAAAACGCCTAACAGTGAACCAACCTCGGATTTTTCCCATACAAAACAGGGGGCCAAAAATTAATTTGTCTGGGGCTCCACTCATAGAGGTTGTGCCAACATGCACGGAAAATTAAACCCACAGTTTTCCAGAAAATTGATTTACTGTGTGGGGGTCAAAATTTGAAATTGGCCGTTTTCCGCTGACTGCGCCATCGAGACACCTTACAGTCATGACATCAACCATGTAAATATCCATACATTTTCTATGCAAACATTAATAATTAATACAGCTCTCACAGAGGTTGTGCCAACTTGCACGGTATATCAACAGAAAGGGCATGTTTTTAAGCAATTTCTGCGTAATTTCAGCGAAATCAAACCCACAGATTTCGAGAAATTCAAGTTTTTTTAATTATGGCTTTCCCACGCGGTCACACTGGCCATCCAGCGAGAAAGCGTATGGATCCATGAAATCCACCATCAAAATTTTAACATTTCCTATGCAAACTTTAAAAAATTAATACAGCTCTCACAGAGGTTGTGCCAACTTTCTGAATTAATTTCAGCCAAGTCACACCCACAGATTTCGAGATTTCCAGTCATTTAAATTAGGGCTTTCACACTATCCAACTAGCGAGACAGCGCGCGGAGCCATGACATAAACCAAAATCTAGGTATAAATATTCGCGGTAATTCGCAAAATTCAGTTCTGCAGTACATAGCATACATATTAAATATAGATATATTTATAATAACACTAATCTGTTTTTCAGACCATTACCAATTTTAACGTGGGGGATCTCCCATCCCCTGAAGGGGATGCCGCCGTCGTGACGACAGCGTCGAGCCGCCAACTCGTCCTCGCCGTCGCAGGTACCGTCGCCCGAGTCGTCCTGAGTTGAAAGGAGTCGAGGAAGGCGGTTTTGTCTGGTACTTTTACCATAAGCCAGAAACGTGGAAGAAGCGAGGTTTAGGAAATTTTCGAAAACGTTCTAAATAAAAATGGAGAGGAAATAATCAACGTCGAAGCATGCAAAAAGTGTTCACATGCAGTCAAGTATAGCAATTCTACATCAAATTTGGCTAGGCATAAATGCTTTAAAGCTCTTGAGCCAAAATGCGAAAATGGGCCAGAAGTCAAAATTAACAACGACACGAATGCAAAAATTGTTAAATTGGCAGCAGAGTGGACCGTCGAAAACTAAAATGGTGGGAAACCAATAAAAACCAATTCCCACTATTATTTAAGGCAAGCTGGCAAGTTCTGGGATCCCCGCAAGCAGTGCTTCATCGGAAATCTTATTTCAGAAAAACGAAATGCCATTGCAACAAATCCAGAAATCATTAAGGAAATAATGTTCTTAAACAGTAATATAAACAAATAAAAATGTATCAAATAAAAAAAAACTTATTAGCCAAAATAAAAAACGTTGAAATTAATTATTAAAATATTAAGCAAAAGAGAAGTTTT
Organism: Drosophila mimetica; assembly: GCA_037075245.1. Taxonomy (NCBI): domain Eukaryota; kingdom Metazoa; phylum Arthropoda; class Insecta; order Diptera; family Drosophilidae; genus Drosophila; species Drosophila mimetica. Next base: position 25,842,841 of record JBAMCH010000007.1, on the reverse strand, counting down.
TAGCTAACTCGAGGTCATGCCGGCTTAGACTTCAAGAAGTCCAAGACGTCGGCATTATGCCAACACACAAAAAGGAGCGAAGAGGCTTCACTGTACATGCATGTTTCATGTAGTAGCCAACTACAATCTTCTTCAGTGAAATCGCTGTCTTGGTCAACGATCGAAGTGGGTTACCATGCAAGCCGCGCTATAACTGGTTGGGAATTATAGCGTCGCCAGAGCGGTAAACTTCGAAAAGCTGGTCAAGCCCGTAGTGTGTGTTGGACTTTGTTCTGTCTTTGATCTCTATCAGAGTTCCGTGACAGATTGAGAAGAATATGCACTAATGCATATTTTTGATGCATACTATTCCCCGAATTTCTTCAATCAGATTGCTTTTCCTACATAAGCTTTGTTCCTACATAACATTTTTGAGTTCTGTTCCTACATAACATTTTTTAGATATGTTCGGATACTTGATCTACTACACATGATCTATAATCTACTATACTTCGTTTTTTTTTTGATCAAACAAATAGCTCAACGTAAAAATTTTTGAGCTGAGCTACTTGATCCGAAAATTTCTGTGAGCTGATTTACTTTAACTGTTTTCCTGAAATTTGAGTTAAAGAACATTTCGAGTATACTCGTGCAGGGCTCTAATACATACCTATACAGTGCCGAACTTTGATGTTGGCACACTTCTAATCTATTGATTATAAATTTTAACAAAATTTTTTTTGGATAAAGGAAACTTTTAGCTGCAAAAAAAATGTAGATAGCACTCTGCAGGGCATTTTGAAATGCCATTGGGTGCATATCCTTGCCAAAGTCCTTCCTATCCTAAACTTTGATCTGTGCTGATAAGATCTGAGGGTTGACCTTGTCCTTTTTCTTGACTCTTTCGCCTTCCTGGCCCCTTAAGCCCATGGGTCGGGCTATGTGCCTTGCCTTTTGGCAAGTCCTTTAAAACGCCGTAAAAGGGTCCTAATGGTAAAAACGGATTCAGGACACATATTTCCTAGTATTACAATATGATTGACCAGGATCCTGCCATTAAAGTATTTTATATTATTAAATATAACAGTTTTTAGTTAAAATTAAGGTATTAAAACGGTTTTAGGATACAAATTTAGTATAATGCCCTCTAGACTACAGATGCAAGCGGATTTAGCAACAAAAATAGTTAAATCGGTTAAGTTTTAGCGAAATCGAGTATTACTATAAAAGAGTTGAAGTCCATTTGCGTCATGTCCCCCCAGCCCAAACCATAAGACCTAAAATTCTGAAAAAAATTGGGTTTAAATCGTGTGTTAGAGGAGGTGTGCACTAAGAAAGGATTTTTTAAAATTCGGCTCCTAAGGACTTCCAGGAATTTCCAAAAATTCAAAATTTCTTGATAAAACATTAACCATTCCCACAGTTTTCAACCAAACAAGTTGATATTTTTATTTTAAGCTTTATTTGTGGAAATCTTTGAAACCCCAGAACATGAGCTCCAACCGACTTCCGGTTGGGGCACTTAATTAATTTTTCCGCACCGATTATGCGATCGGATCCGTTTTTGGTTTAAAGTGATTTTATATATTTGTTTTTATAAGATTTAGTGGGCTGCGGGGGGCCTTTTGGCAGCACGTTGTTTTTGTTTTTTATATGCTTCGGCAGTTCGCAGCACTCAAGAACGAATTCCGAACACAGCTCTAGCAAAAACAGCGTCAGCAGAAGCAGAGCGAGAGAGTAAAGAGCAGAGAGAGTCATTTGAGGCGCAAGAGAGGCGGCCAAAGTTTTTTGCTGGTTTAGAAACACCTGATCAAAATTTCACAATTTGGATACCAGAACGGATTATCTAATGAATGCAATTCTAAGTCAAAATGTGAAGCTAATCCGTTAAATCCATAAGGAATTTTCGGTTTGACTTTAAATAATTTTTAGAATGGATTTCAGGAGAGAGCAGTGCAAAATTTTCAGGGGTCAAAATTACATGTAAACACGAAAACACACACACACACATCGACAAGTCGGCATGTACATATATGTATGTAAAATTATCTAAAAACAAGTTTTGAAAGAATTGTTAAAGAGGATGGGCGCACGAAGGAGATTGTTTGAAAGATGTGTATCCAAAAGACTCACAAGAAGCCTTAAAAATTGCAAAATGTTGACTTTTAGATCGAAATACTCCCACAGTTTAAACCCAAAAAGAGTGCTTTAGGTGCGCCATGTTTTAGTTTTCTTTTATTTCCGGAAATATTTTAATTTTTTTTAACCTACCGATCCTGCGTTTTTCATGTTGACCGTAGCGTTCCATAAGTATTTGTGTGTTATTGTTCATATTTTGTTTTAAGTTTTAAAGGTTATTTGGCAGCAGAATACTAGAACGCATGAGTTAAGGTGGGAATAAGACGAGCTTAATGCGGGGTTAAAGTTTCGGTTAAGGCGTTATTAGCTGGATTAGGGTGACGGTAAAACTAATGTAAGGAAAGGGTGAATGTGAGAAAAGTAAGTTTTTTTTTTGACAAACCAGAAAAAGTAATGTTTAAGTGGAATTAATTAGGCAAGGAAATATTTTTTTCGTGTAAGACTAGAGTGGGGTAATTGTTCGCTAAGGAAAGAAAAAACTGGTGTTATGTTGGTTAAAATAATGGTTTTTCGGGGTTAAGGCTGAGTATGGATGGTTAGGGATTAGGCGAGGAACTAGTGAAAACAGCATTAGGGTGTTAAAAAATTGTTCTGGGGGTAAGAGACAGGTAGGGTTAAGGCAGTGTAAAGGAAAGGAAAGTTATGGTTACGGGTTATGGTAAAATATTAGGTGGGGTTTACTGTGGTAGTAATCTGATCTTATCATATTTCAGAATTCTAATTAATATCCGAGTAAAATCGGGAAATATAATAAAATCAGGTTACTATCTAAAGCATGAAATGCTTTGCTAATAGTAGCGGACAACGTCGCTTCGGGTATTGATAGTATTTAAATACAACACAAGTGTGCCAAAAATTTTGTTCAGGTAAAACCAGCTAATTTTTAGGTTTTTTAATTTAAAAAAAAATAGGTTTAAGAGATAAATTTATGAAACAAAATTAATTTGACAGTTAAAAGTTCCCTTTATCCAATTAAATTTTGTTGAAATTTATAATCAATAGATTAGAAGGAGAAAAGCGGACTTGAAATTAAATGTGCTAAGTGTGCCAACATTAAAGTTCGGCACTGTAATTGAATAAATGGAATCAAGTGTCATTTAAGTAGCATCTACTAATTTTTATAGCCGATACTATAGGCTAATATATCGGTGGCAAGGGGATTGCTGGAAACTTATTAAAAAAAAGGCGTTTTGCGGTGTTCACTGTACCTCCGCCAAATATGATCGGATTTCCATTTTTTTCTTCTTTTTCCCGTTTTTTATTTGTATACCCTTACAGAGGATATAATGATTTCAGTCAGAAGTTTGCAACGCAGCGAAGAAGACGTTTCCCATAAAGAATATATATTCTTGATCAGCATGACTAGACGAGTCGATCTAGCCATGTCCGTCTGCCCGTCCGTCTGTCTGTCCGTTTCTACGCAAACTAGTCTCTCAGTTTTAAAGCTATCGAGATGAAACTTTACCAAAAGTCGTCTTTCTATTGCAGGTAATATATAAGTCGGAACCAGCCGGATCGGACATTTATATCTTATAGCTCACATAGGAATAATCGGAAAAATAATTGAAAAAAAAATTATAACTTATGTGTTTTTTACATATTACCTTATGCTCTTGGAAATATAATTTTTTTTACTATACTGAATTTCAAATTAAATTTTACAAAAATCGGACGCCTATATCATATAGCTCCCATAGGAACGATCGGAAAACTAAAAGGAAATTAATAGGAACAAAATTATAGCTTTGTTAATTTTTATTGTATTTTCTTTTACTTTTGAATACAACTTTATTTTATTATTTCAGAATTTCGAAATAAATTGTACATAAATCGGACGACTATATTATATAGCTCCCATAGGAATGATCAATCAATTATTGTCAAAATAATACGAAAATTGCTATAATTTGGTTTGTTGCAAATCTACATTTAACATTTTGAAATTTCAAATTGAATAGGAATGACCTGCAAGGGTATATAAACTTCGGGTGGCCGAAGTTAGCTACCCTTCTTGTTTTTAGAACACATGATACCTTGTTCTTTCTATCTGCATTTAAATGTTTCGCTTTCTATAATGAACGAAAATTCTACAACATTTTAAACAAAAAAATGTCTGGGTGTCGTATAGTTTTAAAACGAACCTTAATATAAGTATTTTTGTATGCCATCCTGTTAAATATCATAATAAAACTGCTGCTATGCACGATTAATGTCCTTTTAACTAAGATTGTATGAATATTTATGAAATAATAGTAAAATAAAATATGAAATAATAATAAAAGAAAAAACAATATACAACACGATTTTATAAGGATTAATTTGTATACCACGCACAAACTAAATAGTATAAACTGTATACTACATACATAATGTGTAATACACTCCACAAACATTGTCAATATTGACATGACTACCTAGGGTTTGTTTATTTCAAATCCTTCTAAATAAAAAAACAGGCACAATAATTTTATTACTATATTTCTTAACCTTGTCTGTAAAAGACGCTGAATTTAAGACATGATTTAAGTTTAAGTGACCTCGTAGATCTTTAATAGAATTGAATGTTTCATCTAGGCTCAAAACAGTCTTTTTATCTGAAACTCTAATGGCATAATGCAACCCTTGACATTAGCAGCATCTAATGTAGTGTTATAATTTTTGATAACCTCTGTAACATTACTGTTAACACAAAACGTTTTGGGTTTTGAAAAAATGTCAGAAAAACTTACATTTTTAAAGAGTAAATGCTCTGATTTTACATAAATTAAAAAAATGTGCACTTTGTTCCCTACTGCTGTCAGAGATTAATGGTCGTAGCGCGTTTACAATCGATTCCACAATTGACTCTATTTTTTTGACTAAATCTTCTTTCTGCTGAAGTATCTTGAAACAAGGATGAAATCTCATTTATGGCGCGTTGCGACGACAGTTTTTGGCGTATGGGATAAACCAAACTTTCCATATCGACGAATTTTTGGGCCTTGATTACGGGAAAAATAGTCAAAGTTGGCTCAAATAACAAGAGCTTGCAAAATAACGGTATAAACCGTAAACCTTTAGTTTTTCGTATTTTTTTCTTTCGGAAAATATAAAGAAAGTCTAAAAATGTTACAGACAAAAACGGAAGATATTAATAAAAACGGTTGTTTTGTGTCTTAATCATTTTTTTCGAAAACCATTATGTTTACGAAAAAAAAAGAAAGATTTTAAATAGGTGGTGAGAACATTTAAGAATATTGATTCAATTACTCGATAACAGCATTTTACCTTCTATTATAGTGATGGACGTATTTTGACTTTTTATACGATGTATCGTGCTTATGTTCCTTTTTTCATGTACGTCAAATTAGCGTCGACGAGTTAGCAACGAAAGTGGAACGGTGGAATTTGGAACACTGGGGCCATTTTTATTTTTAAATTTTCTGGCTATTCGGGGGCCGAATTGACAAATGTTTGATGCAAAATTGTTTAGAATTAAAATATCTATCGATCTATATAGGTTGGGGCCAAATCCGGGGTCTGCAAGTGTTTCAAAAATGCATTCGAAAAATCGGGTATCCACCATTTGGTTAACTGCTCCCCTCATAGAGGTTGTGCCAATATGCACGCTAAGCCAGGTTATTAAGCGTTAATTCAAGCTTCTTGTCTGAAAGTTTCATCAAAATCAAACCCACAGATTTTGAGTAAAACGCCTAACAGTGAACCAACCTCGGATTTTTCCCATACAAAAAAGGGGGCCAAAAATTAATTTGTCTGGGGCTCCACTCATAGAGGTTGTGCCAACATGCACGGTAAATGGGCAGATTGGGGATCCTCCTAAGAACGTTTTATGAAAATTTCATGAAAATTAAACCCACAGTTTTCGAGAAAATTAATTTACAGTGTGGGGGTTAAATAGTCAAATTTTGAAATTGGCCGTTTCCCGCTGACTGCGCCAGCGAGACACCTTACAGCCATGACATCAACCATGTAAATATCCATACATTTTCTATGCAAACTTTAAATAATTAATACAGTTTTCACAGAGGTTGTGCCAACTTGCACGGTATCGCAAAAGAAGGGGCATGTTTTAAAGTAATTTCTGAATTAATTTCAGCCAAATCAAACCCACAGATTTCGAGAAATTTAAGTTTTTTTAAATTATGGCTTTTTCCACGCGGTCACACTTCCCGCGCCAGAAGCAGCGAATGCACCCTTGACATTTACCATGTAAAAAACAAATTTACACCCCAAACTTTAAATAATTATTGCCACTCTCACAGAGGTTGTGCCAACTTGCACGGTATCGCAAAAGAAGGGGCATGTTTTAAAATAATTTCTGAATAAATTTCAGCCAAATCAAACCCACAGATTTCGAGAAATCTAAGTTTTTTTAAATTATGGCTTTTTCCACGCGGTCACACTTCCCGCGCCAGAAGCAGCGAATGCACCCTTGACATTTACCATGTAAAAAACAAATTTACACCCCAAATTTTAAATAAATATTGCCACTCTCACAGAGGTTGTGCCAACTTGCACGGTATCGCAAAAGAAGGGGCATGTTTTAAAGTAATTTCTGAATTAATTTCAGCCAAATCAAACCCACAGATTTCGAGAAATCTAAGTTTTTTAAATTATGGCTTTTTCCACGCGGTCACACTTCCCGCGCCAGAAGCAGCGAATGCACCCTTGACATTTACCATGTAAAAAACAAATTTACACCCCAAATTTTAAATAAATATTGCCACTCTCACAGAGGTTGTGCCAACTTGCACGGTATCGCAAAAGAAGGGGCATGTTTTTAAGTAATTTCTAAATTAATTTCAGCCAAATCAAACCCACAGATTTCGAGATTTCAAGTCATTTACAAGTCATCATCTCACACTATTTAACTAGCGAGACAGCGTGTGGAGCCATGACATAAGCCAAAATGTAGGTATTTACATCGATATATAACGGGGAGAGCGGATTTCTGCAGTATGGCAACTCCACAACCGCTCCAAAAAAATTATTACATTTTCCCAAAATTAGTAAACTGTTAATTTCTACCAAAGCACAGGATCGATTTAAATGAATTATACATTAAAATGATCAGGGGGGCAAGTCCAATTATGGGGTGCATACATATTAATTAAAAATTTGCTATAAAAATATATTTATTTTCGATATTAGGCGCCATAAAGGTGCCAATTGGCTCAATTTAGTGTTGTAGGTCGTACTAGCCGATATATCGATATAAATACCTACATTTTGGCTTATGTCATGGCTCCACAGGCTGTCTCGCTAGTTAAATAGTGTGAGATGATGACTTGTAAATGATTTGAAATCTCGAAATCTGTGGGTTTGATTTGGCTGAAATTAATTTAGAAATTACTTAAAAACATGCCCCTTCTTTTGCGATACCGTGCAAGTTGGCACAACCTCTGTGAGAGCTGTATTAATTATTTAAAGTTTGGGGTGTAAATTTGTTTTTTACATGGTAAATGTCAAGAGTGCATTCGCTGTTTCTGGCGCGGGAAGTGTGACCGCGTGGAAAAAGCCATAATTTAAAAAAACTTAGATTTCTCGAAATCTGTGGGTTTGATTTGGCTGAAATTTATTCAGAAATTATTTTAAAACATGCCCCTTCTTTTGCGATACCGTGCAAGTTGGCACAACCTCTGTGAGAGTGGCAATAATTATTTAAAGTTTGGGGTGTAAATTTGTTTTTTACATAGTAAATGTCAAGGGTGCATTCGCTGCTTCTGGCGCGGGAAGTGTGACCGCGTGGAAAAAGCCATAATTTAAAAAAACTTAGATTTCTCGAAATCTGTGGGTTTGATTTGGCTGAAATTAATTCAGAAATTACTTTAAAACATGCCCCTTCTTTTGCGATACCGTGCAAGTTGGCACAACCTCTGTGAGAGTGGCAATATTTATTTAAAATTTGGGGTGTAAATTTGTTTTTTACATGGTAAATGTCAAGGGTGCATTCGCTGCTTCTGGCGCGGGAAGTGTGACCGCGTGGAAAAAGCCATAATTTAAAAAAACTTAAATTTCTCGCAATCTGTGGGTTTGATTTGGCTGAAATTAATTCAGAAATTACTTTAAAACATGCCCCTTCTTTTGCGATACCGTGCAAGTTGGCACAACCTCTGTGAAAACTGTATTAATTATTTAAAGTTTGCATAGAAAATGTATGGATATTTACATGGTTGATGTCATGGCTGTAAGGTGTCTCGCTGGCGCAGTCAGCGGGAAACGGCCAATTTCAAAATTTGACTATTTAACCCCCACACTGTAAATTAATTTTCTCGAAAACTGTGGGTTTAATTTTCATGAAATTTTCATAAAACGTTCTTAGGAGGATCCCCAATCTGCCCATTTACCGTGCATGTTGGCACAACCTCTATGAGTGGAGCCCCAGACAAATTAATTTTTGGCCCCCTTTTTTGTATGGGAAAAATCCGAGGTTGGTTCACTGTTAGGCGTTTTACTCAAAATCTGTGGGTTTGATTTTGATGAAACTTTCAGACAAGAAGCTTGAATTAACGCTTAATAACCTGGCTTAGCGTGCATATTGGCACAACCTCTGTGAGGGGAGCAGTTAACCAAATGGTGGATACCCGATTTTTCGAATGCATTTTTGAATCACTTGCAGACATCGGATTTGGCCCCAACCTATATAGATCGATAGATATTTTAATTCTAAACAATTTTGCATCAAACATTTGTGAATTCGGCCCCCAAATAGCCAGAAAATTTAAAAATAAAAATGGCCCCAGTGTTCCAAATTCCACCGTTCCACTTTCGTTGCTAACTCGTCGACGCTAATTTGACGTACATCCTTTTTTCCCATTTATACAAAGCGTGAACTGAGAAGACCTGAAAATGAAAGACCTTTATTTTTCGGATTGGTCCCCATTCAGAGCACATACTGAAGGTAGCTATATTGTAAATACTTTTTATATAATTTTTGTTAATAAATTTTATTTGTGCAAGTGCGCGCCAACGGTTTTTTATTTATAGTAGTCGCCTTCGCACACTCTCCTTGTGCGCTTCGTCACTGCATGGACTGCCGTCCATAGTGATGTACAGTGGTGGCCACAAGTTTATATTCTTTGTAATTGAGAGAGAAGAAGAAGTTGGGTTCACGATGGCTAAAGGGCCCAGGTGCTCCGCGGCAATGCGAGAAGTCGTCCAGATCCTAAAATTTCTTGAAAAGACTATAATGCAGATTTTAAAGGAGTTGTTCCCGTAAAATGGTTTACAATGCTTTGAAAAACAATGGAGCTGTACAAAATGTCAGGGAAAAGCCCAAAGCCTGATAAATAAATATTTAAGAGGTCAGAATTATTGGAAGAATTTATTCTAAGGACCCTTTTAAGTCTTTCAAGATGATCAGAGATGAAGTATCATCAAAATTTGGCATAAACGTGTCCTCCAGGACTATAAGAAGATGATTAAATGAAAAAATGTACGTGGGTGCATTGCGCAACACAAGCAGCAAGTATCCAAAAAAAATGTACAAGCAAGACCGAAGGAGCATTTAAAAAAAAACCGTTAATTTTTTGGAAAAATGTGCTATGTAGTTATGAATCCAAGTTTTGCCGCTTGGTATCTGATAGAAAACGCTATGTTTGGCGTCCACCAAACAAACAGCACCACCCCCGATACACTTCAAAGCAGGGCTGTGAACCCATATTATTTTGGCATGGGTTCGGTTCGGGGTTCAAACCTAATCGTCAGATAAGGTTCCGGTTTGCGCACCGGTTAATTGATGAGCCGGAGCTGACGACTTATCATTGGCCATACTGCTGTAGTTAAATAGTGAAATTTATTTTCTTTCCACCGATGTACCGTGCATCTTGGTACAACGTCTGTGAAAGTCAAATTAATTGAAATTAGAGTTAGCGTCGAATAAGAATTTTTTCCCATATGGTAGGTGTCTTGGGAGCGTAGAACAGGGTGGTCCTAGTTCGACTTTTAAAACTACAACGCGCTATGCGTTTTTCTTAAAAACTGATGGCTTTTCGTTGGTACAGAGTCTGTGAAAGTCAAATCAATCAAATTTTTTCCTATATGGTAAGTGTCATGAATACATTTTTTACATAGTGGTTCATGTCTTGGAACTTACTGGTTCAAATTTGAATTTGGCGGCCCTTCTTTTTACTTTTTATCTTCCCCCACTGCCAATATACCGTGCATGTTTAATATTTGCCCCCTTTTTCGAGTGGGGAAAATTCGAGGTGCTATCACTGTTAGGCGATTTTCCCAAACTCTGACGACCTTAGCTCAATTATACTTTCTGACAAGAAGCTTGAATTAACGCCCAATAACCATGTTTACCGTGCATATTGGTACAACCTGTGAGGGGAGAAATAAATAAAATTGTGACAGATATTTCATTCTAAACAATTTTGCATTTAAAATTATTTAATTTGGTCCCCAGAATCTAAAAAAAACAAATATTAAAAAATGGGCCCAAAAATTTCGAAATTCCGCCATTCCACAATAGCCGCTAATAGCCTCTTCCCATAGAGTCCATCCGTGAGAAACGGTTGGGAGTTTTGACAAATCTGAAATTCGTGTTCCCACAGAGCTTCCATCCACCATCCGTTAACAGCTCTTCACGTCAGCAACCATGATCAGTGATCATGTGCGTTCAGCAGAACTATCGTAAGAAATCCATCAGTGATCAGTGATCACGTTGCTCTGCTCAACGCGGCCATTAATTTTTGCTGGGAAGATTCAAAACATATTGTGCAATACTTAAATAATCACCAATTTTAGTTACAAGTGTAGTATATACTACTATAAAGTTTAATATTGCTTTAAATGACCAAACAGCACCCAATTGGGTTTGTTTACATTTTTGCACTATTAATATTGGCTAGACAGTGACGTAGTAAGAACGGAGTGTTGGAGTACGGGAGGTTAGGCTCTCCCCTGTCAGCAATTTGTATGCAGATTTGTTGTATGCTCTAAGATTGAATATATGTTTTAAACTATTATCGTATGCTATTTATTTTGTTTTATTCTACAATAATAGGGTCTTCCCACAGAGAGCCATCCACCATCCACCATCCGTTGAACGGATGGTCCATAAGGTTTTGCCGTTCCGAAAATTTTCCAGTTAGTTCCCCGTTAAAATTTGACGGACTTTGACGGGCTCTTTTATGCGATAGTTAGCCGATGATTTTTCGGTGCAACTCTGAATTCTTCCTCCTGACTGTGAAAATCGGAACGTTGACTACGAAATCATATTCAAACCAATGGCGGGAAAAAATTTAAAAATGTTTAAGCTTGTTGATTTTTGGAAATTCATTTTTAATATTTAGTTTGTTGTAAGCGAAAAGGGCATTGCAAGCCAATTATTATGTGTGGGCCAAAATTTAAGCTATTCTGGGACCGAAAACATTATTTTTTGCTGAGAAGATTCAGAACATATTGTGCAATACTTAAATAATCACCAATTTTAGTTACAAGTGTAGTATATACTTCTTTAAAGTTTAATATTGCTTTAAATGACCAAACAGAACACAATTGGTTTTGTTTACATTTTTGCTCTATTAATATTGGCTAGACAGTGGCGTAGTAAGAACGTAGTGTGGGGGTTTTGGAGGTTAGGCTTCCCCCCGTCAGCAATTTGTATGCAGATTTCTTGTAGGATATGCTCTAGCATGGGATATATGTTTTAAACTATTATCGTATGCTATTTATTTTTTTTATTCTACAATAAGATTAGGAGAACCACATTATACAACTGTTTTCCCGAGTTAAGACCCCCCTTTAATAATTTTGACATGAGCAACTGCTCTTCAAGTCAGCTGTTATCGGATGGTGGATGGTGGAAGGTGGATGGAAGCTCTGTGGGAACACGAATTTCACATTTGTCAAAAATCCCAACCGTTTCACACGGATGGACTCTATGGGAAGATGCTATAAGATTAGGAGTTTTCCCGAGTTGAGACCCCCCTTTAATTATTTTGACATGAGCAACTGCTCTTCACGTCAGCTGTTAACGGATGGTGGATGGAAGCTCTGTGGGAACACGAATTTCAGATTTGTCAAAACTCCCAACCGTTTCTCACGGATGGACTCTATGGGAAGAGGCTATTAGCGGCTATTGTGGAATGGCGGAATTTCGAAATTTTTGGGCCCATTTTTTAATATTTGTTTTTTTTAGATTCTGGGGACCAAATTAAATAATTTTAAATGCAAAATTGTTTAGAATGAAATATCTGTCACAATTTTATTTATTTCTCCCCTCACAGGTTGTACCAATATGCACGGTAAACATGGTTATTGGGCGTTAATTCAAGCTTCTTGTCAGAAAGTATAATTGAGCTAAGGTCGTCAGAGTTTGGGAAAATCGCCTAACAGTGATAGCACCTCGAATTTTCCCCACTCGAAAAAGGGGGCAAATATTAAACATGCACGGTATATTGGCAGTGGGGGAAGATAAAAAGTGAAAAGAAGGGCCGCCAAATTCAAATTTGAACCAGTAAGTTCCAAGACATGAACCACTATGTAAAAAATGTATTCATGACACTTACCATATAGGAAAAAATTTGATTGATTTGACTTTCACAGACTCTGTACCAACGAAAAGCCATCAGTTTTTAAGAAAAACGCATAGCGCGTTGTTGTTTTAAAAGTCGAACTAGGACCACCCTGTTCTACGCTCCCAAGACACCTACCAAATGGGAAAAAATTCTTATTCGACGCTAACTGTAATTTCAATTAATTTGACTTTCACAGACGTTGTACCAAGATGCACGGTACATCGGTGGAAAGAAAATAAATTTCACTATTTAACTACAGCAGTATGGCCAATGATAAGTCGTCAGCTCCGGCTCATCAATTAACCGGTGCGCAAACCGGAACCTTATCTGACGATTAGGTTTGAACCCCGAACCGAACCCATGCCAAAATAATATGGGTTCACAGCCCTGCTTTGGAGTGTATCGGGGGTGGTGCTGTTTGCTTGGTGGACGCCAAACATAGCGTTTTCTATCAGATACCAAGCGGCAAAACTTGGATTCATAACTACATAGCACATTTTTCCAAAAAATTAACGGTTTTTTTAAATGCTCCCTCGGTCTTGCTTGTACATTTTTTTTGGATACTGGCTGCTTGTGTTGCGCAATGCACCCACGTACATTTTTTCATTTAATCATCTTCTTATAGTCCTGGAGGACACGTTTATGCCAAATTTTGATGATACTTCAAATTTGATCATCTTGAAAGACTTAAAAGGGTAATTAGAACAAATTCTTCCAATAATTCTGACCTCTTAAATATTTATTTATCAGGCTTTGGGCTTTCCCCTGACATTTTGTACAGTTCCATTGTTTTTCAAAGCATTGTAAACCATTTTACGGGAACATAGCAACTCCTTTAAAATCTGCATTATAGTCTTTTCAAGTAATTTTAGGATCTGGACGACTTCTCGCATTGCCGCGGAGCACCTGGGCCCTTTAGCCATCGTGAACCCAACTTCTTCTTCTCTCTCAATTACAAAGGATATAAACTTGTGGCCACCACTGTGCATCACTATGGACGGCAGTCCATGTAGTGACGAAGCGCACAAGGAGAGTGTGCGAAGGCGACTACTATAAATAAAAAACCGTTGACGCGCACTTGCACAAATAAAATTTATTAACAAAAATTATATAAAAAGTATTTACAATATAGCTACCTTCAGTATGTGCTCTGAATGGGGACCAATCCGAAAAATTAAAATTATCATTTTCAGGTCTTCTCAGTTCACGCTTTGTATAAATGGGAAAAAAGGAACATAAGCACGATACATCGTATAAAAAGTCAAAATACGTCCATCACTATAATAGAAGGTAAAATTCTGTTATCGAGTAATTGAATCAATATTCTTAAATGTTCTCACCACCTATTTAAAATCTTTCTTTTTTTTTCGTAAACATAATGGTTTTCGAAAAAAATGATTAAGACACAAAACAACCGTTTTTATTAATATCTTCCGTTTTTGTCTGTAACATTTTTAGACTTTCTTTATATCTTCCGAAAGAAAAAAATACGAAAAACTAAAGGTTTACGGTTTATACCGTTATTTTGCAAGCTCTTGTTATTTGAGCCAACTTTGACTATTTTTCCCGTAATCAAGGCCCAAAAATTCGTCGATATGGAAAGTTTGGTTTATCCCATACGCCAAAAACTGTCGTCGCAACGCGCCATAAATGAGATTTCATCCTTGTTTCAAGATACTTCAGCAGAAAGAACGTTTGATTTAGTCAAAAAAATAGAGTCAATTGTGGAATCGATTGTAAACGCGCTACGACCATTAATCTCTGACAGCAGTAGGGAACAAAGTGCACATTTTTTTAATTTATGTAAAATCAGAGCATTTACTCTTTAAAAATGTAAGTTTTTCTGACATTTTTTCAAAACCAAAAACGTTTTGTGTTAACATTAAAGTTACAGAGGTTATCAAAAATTATAACACTACATTAGATGCTGCTAATGTCAAGGGTTGCATTATGCCATTAGAGTTTCAGATAAAAAGACTGTTTTGAGCCTAGATGAAACATTCAATTCTATTAAAGATCTACGAGGTCACTTAAACTTAAATCATGTCTTAAATTCAGCGTCTTTTACAGACAAGGTTAAGAAATATAGTAATAAAATTATTGTGCCTGTTTTTTTATTTAGAAAGATTTGAAATAAACAAACCCTAGGTAGTCATGTCAATATTAACAATGTTTGTGCGTGGTATACAAATTAATCCTTATAAAATCATGTTGTATATTGTTTTTCTTTTATTATTATTTCATATTTTATTTTACTATTATTTCATAAATATTCATACAATATTAGTTAAAAGGACATTAATAGTGCATAGCAGCAGTTTTATTATGATATTTAACAGGATGGCATACAAAAATACTTATATTAAGGTTCGTTTTAAAACTATACGACACCCAGACATTTTTTTGTTTAAAATGTTGTAGAATTTTCGTTGATTATAGAAAGCGAAACATTTAAATGCAGATAGAAAGAACAAGGTATCATGTGTTCTAAAAACAAGAAGGGTAGCTAACTTCGGCCACCCGAAGTTTATATACCCTTGCAGGTCATTCCTATTCAATTTGAAATTTCAAAATGTTAAATTTAGATTTGCAACAAACCAAATTATAGCAATTTTCGTATTATTTTGACAATAATTGATTGATCATTCCTATGGGAGCTATATAATATAGTCGTCCGATTTATGTACAATTTATTTCGAAATTCTGAATAATAAAATAAAGTTGTATTCAAAAGTAAAAGAAAATACAATAAAAATTAACAAAGCTATAATTTTGTTCCTATTAATTTCCTTTTAGTTTTCCGATCGTTCCTATGGGAGCTATATGATATAGGCGTCCGATTTTTGTAAAATTTAATTTGAAATTCAGTATAGTAAAAAAAATTATATTTCCAAGACCATAAGGTAATATGTAAAAAACACATAAGTTATAATTTTTTTTTCAATTATTTTTCCGATTATTCCTATGTGAGCTATAAGATATAATTGTCCGATCCGGCTGGTTCCGACTTATATATTACCTGCAATAGAAAGACGACTTTTGGTAAAGTTTCATCTCGATAGCTTTAAAACTGAGAGACTAGTTTGCGTAGAAACGGACAGACAGACGGACGGGCAGACGGACATGGCTAGATCGACTCGTCTAGTCATGCTGATCAAGAATATATATTCTTTATGGGAAACGTCTTCTTCACTGCGTTGCAAACTTCTGACTGAAATCATTATATCCTCTGTAAGGGTATACAAATAAAAAACGGGAAAAAGAAGAAAAAAATGGAAATCCGATCATATTTGGCGGAGGTACAGTGAACACCGCAAAACGCCTTTTTTTTAATAAGTTTCCAGCAATCCCCTTGCCACCGATATATTAGCCGATAGTATCGGCTATAAAAATTAGTAGATGCTACTTAAATGACACTTGATTCCATTTATTCAATTAGAGTGCCGAACTTTAATGTTGGCACACTTAGCACATTTAATTTCAAGTCCGCTTTTCTCCTTCTAATCTATTGATTATAAATTTCAACAAAATTTAATTGGATAAAGGGAACTTTTAACTGTCAAATTAATTTTGTTTCATAAATTTATCTCTTAAACCTATTTTTTTTTAAATTAAAAAACCTAAAAATTAGCTGGTTTTACCTGAACAACATTTTTGGCACACTTGTGTTGTATTTAAATACTATCAATACCCGAAGCGACGTTGTCCGCTACTATTAGCAAAGCATTTCATGCTTTAGATAGTAACCTGATTTTATTATATTTCCCGATTTTACTCGGATATTAATTAGAATTCTGAAATATGATAAGATCAGATTACTACCACAGTAAACCCCACCTAATATTTTACCATAACCCGTAACCATAACTTTCCTTTCCTTTACACTGCCTTAACCATACCTGTCTCTTACCCCCAGAACAATTTTTTAACACCCTAATGCTGTTTTCACTAGTTCCTCGCCTAATCCCTAACCATCCATACTCAGCCTTAACCCCGAAAAACCATTATTTTAACCAACATAACACCAGTTTTTTCTTTCCTTAGCGAACAATTACCCCACTCTAGTCTTACACGAAAAAAATATTTCCTTGCCTAATTAATTCCACTTAAACATTACTTTTTCTGGTTTGTCAAAAAAAAAACTTACTTTTCTCACATTCACCCTTTCTTTACATTAGTTTTACCGTCACCCTAATCCAGCTAATAACGCCTTAACCGAAACTTTAACCCCGCATTAAGCTCGTCTTATTCCCACCTTAACTCATGCGTTCTAGTATTCTGCTGCCAAATAACCTTTAAAACTTAAAACAAAATATGAACAATAACACACAAATACTTATGGAACGCTACGGTCAACATGAAAAACGCAGGATCGGTAGGTTAAAAAAAATTAAAATATTTCCGGAAATAAAAGAAAACTAAAACATGGCGCACCTAAAGCACTCTTTTTGGGTTTAAACTGTGGGAGTATTTCGATCTAAAAGTCAACATTTTGCAATTTTTAAGGCTTCTTGTGAGTCTTTTGGATACACATCTTTCAAACAATCTCCTTCGTGCGCCCATCCTCTTTAACAATTCTTTCAAAACTTGTTTTTAGATAATTTTACATACATATATGTACATGCCGACTTGTCGATGTGTGTGTGTGTGTGTGTTTTCGTGTTTACATGTAATTTTGACCCCTGAAAATTTTGCACTGCTCTCTCCTGAAATCCATTCTAAAAATTATTTAAAGTCAAACCGAAAATTCCTTATGGATTTAACGGATTAGCTTCACATTTTGACTTAGAATTGCATTCATTAGATAATCCGTTCTGGTATCCAAATTGTGAAATTTTGATCAGGTGTTTCTAAACCAGCAAAAAACTTTGGCCGCCTCTCTTGCGCCTCAAATGACTCTCTCTGCTCTTTACTCTCTCGCTCTGCTTCTGCTGACGCTGTTTTTGCGAGAGCTGTGTTCGGAATTCGTTCTTGAGTGCTGCGAACTGCCGAAGCATATAAAAAACAAAAACAACGTGCTGCCAAAAGGCCCCCCGCAGCCCACTAAATCTTATAAAAACAAATATATAAAATCACTTTAAACCAAAAACGGATCCGATCGCATAATCGGTGCGGAAAAATTAATTAAGTGCCCCAACCGGAAGTCGGTTGGAGCTCATGTTCTGAGGTTTCAAAGATTTCCACAAATAAAGCTTAAAATAAAAATATCAACTTGTTTGGTTGAAAACTGTGGGAATGGTTAATGTTTTAATCAAGAAATTTTGAATTTTTGGAAATTCCTGGAAGTCCTTAGGAGCCGAATTTTAAAAAATCCTTTCTTAGTGCACACCTCCTCTAACACACGATTTAAACCCAATTTTTTTCAGAATTTTAGGTCTTATGGTTTGGGCTGGGGGGACATGACGCAAATGGACTTCAACTCTTTTATAGTAATACTCGATTTCGCTAAAACTTAACCGATTTAACTATTTTTGTTGCTAAATCCGCTTGCATCTGTAGTCTAGAGGGCATTATACTAAATTTGTATCCTAAAACCGTTTTAATACCTTAATTTTAACTAAAAACTGTTATATTTAATAATATAAAATACTTTAATGGCAGGATCCTGGTCAATCATATTGTAATACTAGGAAATATGTGTCCTGAATCCGTTTTTACCATTAGGACCCTTTTACGGCGTTTTAAAGGACTTGCCAAAAGGCAAGGCACATAGCCCGACCCATGGGCTTAAGGGGCCAGGAAGGCGAAAGAGTCAAGAAAAAGGACAAGGTCAACCCTCAGATCTTATCAGCACAGATCAAAGTTTAGGATAGGAAGGACTTTGGCAAGGATATGCACCCAATGGCATTTCAAAATGCCCTGCAGAGTGCTATCTACATTTTTTTTGCAGCTAAAAGTTTCCTTTATCCAAAAAAAATTTTGTTAAAATTTATAATCAATAGATTAGAAGTAAGTAGAAATGTTCTTTAACTCAAATTTCAGGAAAACAGTTAAAGTAAATCAGCTCACAGAAATTTTCGGATCAAGTAGCTCAGCTCAAAAATTTTTACGTTGAGCTGTTTGTTTGATCGAAAAAAAAACGAAGTATAGTAGATTATAGATCATGTTTAGTAGATCAAGTATCCGAACATATCTAAAAAATGTTATGTAGGAACAGAGCTCAAAAATGTTATGTAGGAACAGAGCTTATGTAGGAAAAGCAATCTGATTGAAGAAATTCGGGGAATAGTATGCATCAAAAATATGCATTAGTGCATATTCTTCTCAATTTGTCACGGAACTCTGATAGAGATCAAAGACAGAACAAAGTCCCACACACACTAAGGGCTTGATCAGCTTTTCGAAGTTTACCGCTCTGGCGACGCTATAATTCCCAACCAGTTATAGCGCGGCTTGCATGGTAACCCACTTCGATCGTTGACCAAGACAGCGATTTCACTGCTGAAGATTGTAGTTGGCTACTACATGAAACATGCATGTACAGTGAAGCCTCTTCGCTCCTTTTTGTGTGTTGGCATAATGCCGACGTCTTGGACTTCTTGAAGTCTAAGCCGGCATGACCTCGAGTTAGCTAAAAACTTCTCTTTTGCTTAATATTTTAATAATTAATTTCAACGTTTTTTATTTTGGCTAATAAGTTTTTTTTTATTTGATACATTTTTATTTGTTTATATTACTGTTTAAGAACATTATTTCCTTAATGATTTCTGGATTTGTTGCAATGGCATTTCGTTTTTCTGAAATAAGATTTCCGATGAAGCACTGCTTGCGGGGATCCCAGAACTTGCCAGCTTGCCTTAAATAATAGTGGGAATTGGTTTTTATTGGTTTCCCACCATTTTAGTTTTCGACGGTCCACTCTGCTGCCAATTTAACAATTTTTGCATTCGTGTCGTTGTTAATTTTGACTTCTGGCCCATTTTCGCATTTTGGCTCAAGAGCTTTAAAGCATTTATGCCTAGCCAAATTTGATGTAGAATTGCTATACTTGACTGCATGTGAACACTTTTTGCATGCTTCGACGTTGATTATTTCCTCTCCATTTTTATTTAGAACGTTTTCGAAAATTTCCTAAACCTCGCTTCTTCCACGTTTCTGGCTTATGGTAAAAGTACCAGACAAAACCGCCTTCCTCGACTCCTTTCAACTCAGGACGACTCGGGCGACGGTACCTGCGACGGCGAGGACGAGTTGGCGGCTCGACGCTGTCGTCACGACGGCGGCATCCCCTTCAGGGGATGGGAGATCCCCCACGTTAAAATTGGTAATGGTCTGAAAAACAGATTAGTGTTATTATAAATATATCTATATTTAATATGTATGCTATGTACTGCAGAACTGAATTTTGCGAATTACCGCGAATATTTATACCTAGATTTTGGTTTATGTCATGGCTCCGCGCGCTGTCTCGCTAGTTGGATAGTGTGAAAGCCCTAATTTAAATGACTGGAAATCTCGAAATCTGTGGGTGTGACTTGGCTGAAATTAATTCAGAAAGTTGGCACAACCTCTGTGAGAGCTGTATTAATTTTTTAAAGTTTGCATAGGAAATGTTAAAATTTTGATGGTGGATTTCATGGATCCATACGCTTTCTCGCTGGATGGCCAGTGTGACCGCGTGGGAAAGCCATAATTAAAAAAAACTTGAATTTCTCGAAATCTGTGGGTTTGATTTCGCTGAAATTACGCAGAAATTGCTTAAAAACATGCCCTTTCTGTTGATATACCGTGCAAGTTGGCACAACCTCTGTGAGAGCTGTATTAATTATTAATGTTTGCATAGAAAATGTATGGATATTTACATGGTTGATGTCATGACTGTAAGGTGTCTCGATGGCGCAGTCAGCGGAAAACGGCCAATTTCAAATTTTGACCCCCACACAGTAAATCAATTTTCTGGAAAACTGTGGGTTTAATTTTCCGTGCATGTTGGCACAACCTCTATGAGTGGAGCCCCAGACAAATTAATTTTTGGCCCCCTGTTTTGTATGGGAAAAATCCGAGGTTGGTTCACTGTTAGGCGTTTTACTCAAAATCTGTGGGTTTGATTTTGATGAAACTTTCAGACAAGAAGCTTGAATTAACGCTTAATAACCTGGTTTAGCGTGCATATTGGCACAACCTCTGTGAGGGGAGCAGTTAACCAAATGGTGGATACCCGATTTTTCGAATGCATTTTTGAAACACTTGCAGACCTCGGATTTGGCCCCAACCTATATAGATCGATAGAGATTTTAATTCTAAACAATTTTGCATAAACATTTTTCAAGTCGGCCCCCAAATAGAAAGAAAATTTAAAAATAAAAATAGCCCCATGTTCCAAATCCTACCGTTCCACGTTCGTTGCTAACTCGTCGAAGCTAATTTGACGTACACGATGGATCTCCCCATTAGCGGCAATTGTGGAACGGTGAAAATTGGAACACGGGGCCAATTTTAAATTTTTATTTTTTTGGATACTGGGGGCCAAAAATAATAGTTTTAAATGCAACATTGTTTAGAATGAAAATATCTGTCGGTCTAGATAGGTTACAAACATATCCGTCTTCTAGAAGTTTATTATAAATCTATTTAAAAAATCGGTTCCCCACAATTTTGTTTATTGCCCCCCTCACAGAGGTTGTACCAATATGCACGGTAAACATGGTAATTGGTTATAAGCTAAGCCCGTCAGTTCTTGAGAAAATCACCGAACAGTTAACGCACCTCGGATTTTCCTCATACAAAAAAGGGGGCCAAATATTAAATAGCACAGGGCTCTACTCTCAGACGTTGTACCAACATATATTAACGGTATATTTTCAGATTGGGGATCGCCTAAAGCAAGTTCATAGAAAAAATCATAAAGATAAAGCCGACAGTTTTTGAGAAAATCGCGTTACAGTGGGGGAAGATAAAAAGTTAGAAGCAGTGCCGCCAAATTCAAATTTGAACCAGTAAGTTCCAATACATGAACCACTATGTACAAAATGTATTCAGACTAGTTTTTAAGAACACACGAACATTTTCTATTGCAGAGTGCCGAAAAAATAAATTTTAAAAAGCGTATTTAATCATGTGTGTAATCATCTTTCGTCACAAATGTTGATATCAGAACTTTTGTATGTTTAAGGTGCGATCATCACTAGTTTTTTACCTCGTTAAGAGGTGTTTTTGTTTGATATCAGGGGTTTTTGTTTTAAACATGAGTCATATAAGAGTCAAAATCTGCCAAGTGGGCCACCCCTGTTCCGAAGGTCCGATTTTCATCGAACTTTTTTACTTTTCCGGTTCACAACGAAAATATAAGAACTTCATTTGAACGGTTTTGCGAAATTTTGAGTTTTACCGGAGTTATAGAGGTCAAAACATGGCATTTTTGACACTTTTTCGAAAAAGTTGCACTCAGTCATTAATTCATAACTTCGGAACGGTAAGAGATATCTTTATGATGTTTTCACTAATCGCTCAAGAATTATTATGGCTTTCCATAAAAAAATTTAAAAAAAATTAAAATTTATTTTTCTTAAAAATAAATTCATTTTTTTTTTAGTTTTTATTTTTTTTAGTGTTCTTCACCAGCTATAGAGTTTAAAACCATTTGAAAATGAAGATTGATTCATTACGAAACAGATAAAAAAAAAAAGAGTGGCCCGGCCAAAGGTTTTTCGCAATTCGAACTTTTCGATGGGCGCACAGCTATTTTCCATACAAAAATTCAAAAACGCGCGCATGCAAAGTAAAAACGCGAGCCGCAGCACTTGTGTTGAACAGTGCGCCACCTAGCTTTGCCCGCGTTTTTAGATTTTTTAGTTACGAAATTTAGCCTTTTCTAGCGGTTTTCCCGCCAAACTTGCTTGTTTTTTCAAAAGTCGTAAAACAAAAGTTTCCTAAATGGACTGGTTTAAAAAAATTGTAACGATTCCTTGACCCTACAGTTTAGATACGAAAATTCAACGCTTAGGCAGCGTTAGTTGTTTTGGGCTAGCCAAAGTGGCCATTTCCGTTTCTGAATAACTTTTAAACGTGACTTTTTACAGTAATGTGTTATATACCAAATAAAAAAAAGGTAGACAAATAAAAAAAAGGTGAAAAAAATTTAAAAACAATTTTGTTTTGTGCATATATTTTTACCTATTATATTTAAACAAATTACCTTTAAAATACCTTTAAAATGAGATATTACACAAGTCTGTAGCTTCAGTAGTTTAGAAGTTACAGCCTTCCGTATTTTAGCTATTTATAGCTGTTTTCCCGCTAAGCTAGCGGGTTTTTCCAAAATTGGTAGAACTAAAGTTTCTTATATCGATATGTTGAACATCATATCAAAGTGTCAGGACTTTAAAACCATGTTTTGGGACACACAGACAAACTGACAAACAGATTTTCATTTTGGGAAGAAGAAGAAAATTTTGTTTTCGGTATAACTTCTGAACGGAGCGTCGGATTTTCTGATATGACCCCTCATATTAAGCGCATTTTCAGTAAAAATACAACAAGCCAATTTTCACTTTTACACTTTCACCGCTCTCTCTCCCAAACCAATTGATTTTCTTGAGGTCTTGGTATGCAATCCTTTAAGTTTTAGCAATACCTTTAATTTGGTGTATTACTCATTACGATCGGACTATCACAGCAGATTTTCAATTTCGCGGCTATATATAGTAGTCGCCTTCGCACACTCTCCTGGTGCGCTTCGTCACTACATGGACTGCCGTCCATAGTGATGACCGCGTTCAGCAAAACAACATGATCACTGATCACTGATGGATTTCTTACGATAGTTCTGCTGAACGCACATGATCACTGATCATGATGCAAGAATTTTGCATCAGTGATCAGTGATCAGGTAGCGATTTCTTAAGAATTTACGTGCAGAAGATTATCGGCGGAAATGTATGGTTCTCTCATAATTGCATTTCAAAGTTCCGTGTTTTGCTATAAAAACAAAGTAGCATTTTCTAGGATTTTAAGGGTTTTACTATAAAAAACAAGTAGGTTTTGGTTGCTTAATCAGAAATTTCACTTTTGATTTTTGTTTACTATGGATTACTGCAACGGGTGCATTATTACTTATAAAGACTTTCTTGCCATTGGCAAAGAAGAAGTGTTTGCATTTCTGCAAAGGCATGGAGTTGTTCTAAAGAGCAAGGACTGTCCCAACTGCAGCAAGCCCGCAATATTGTCTTTCAATACGAAGGGACCAATTAGTACCCCATTTTGGAGGTGCCGCAGGATGATAACTAATGACCAACGGGAACGGAAATCAAGAAAAGTTCAATGCTCCTTTAAGGTAATCATTTTTTAATTTTAAAGAATTTTTACTTTTAATTATATTTGTAAGGAATCCGCCCTCAAACGGACATTCTTCAGTAAGTCCCACGTTGGCATTGAACAGGCCTGCAATTTTGTGGCGTGGGAGATGAAGGGTTCAAAAATCGCATTCCTTCGGGAAGAACTAGGCTGGTCCCAACAGACGGTGGTTGACTGGAGTAATTTTCTTCGGGAAATTTATGTTAGCTGGACGAAGAAGAACGAAAAACCGACAATAGGTGGAGACGGTTTAACCGTCGAAATTGACGAGACAAAAATTGGCCGGGTCTTTGGAGGAATTTGCAGAGAAACCGGTGACTTTTTTTTAGTGTCTTTGGAGGATCGTAGCCAGGAAACGCTCCTTCTAATTATAGAGGCCAACATCGCCAATGGAACCACAATTATATCCGACTGCTGGAAGTCATACAATGGTTTGTAGGATGCGAATTATTCTCACATGACCGTTAATCACTCAGAAAACTTCGTGGACTTCGCGCGATTTTGTTTTTGGAATTTTATGCCTGCGGCGCTTTTCTTAACATTTTTCATCTCTTTTTAAATACTAACATCGCGTTCAGGATTTAACAATTTGCTCATTGCTGAAAAAAATGCATGGAATCTTGAGGTGTGGTTTGGGTGCCATTTCAAAAAAGTGAATCGCGCTAGGTAGCCTTGGTAGTGCTCCGTTTTCCGGCCATAGTGGGGAATGTTCTCCTTTAGATCACGCCATAGTCTCTCTATCCGCTGAGTATTTGCTCCAGTTTCAGGGTCCACAAAGTTTCCTGAGTGATTAAGAACACTTAACACAGTGTTGCCAGATGAAAATTTAGCTTTCCCCCTAAAAAATCTCAAACAGGCGATATTTCCCCCTAAAAAATCCAGTTTTCCCCCTAAATTCAAAAATTTAGTTAATTTCGAAAATATACAATAAAATAAAAAATAAATCAATGTGACGTTGTAGAAATGTTCATCTGTGTACAGTAATTTGTGTACAGTAATTTGTTGTTTAACATATATTTATTATTATATTTTGAAATTCATGTATATTCTTTATACTTGTCGCAGTTCTTGGTATTATTTAAATTATAGCAACCGTTGTCTTATTTGGGCATCAAAGCTGATTCCATAATTCCTAGAAGGCGACCTTTTCCTAGAAGGCGACCTTTTCCTAGAATACAAAGTATTAGTTCTCTCTTGAGAGCGAGAGCGGAGTATTAGCGAGACGGGGTTGCCAGATCGTTTGAATTGGCATAACCGTCGAGTGTGGCCCGGTTGCGCAAGAGCAAGAAAGGAATTGAGCGAGAGGGAAGATGAGCACGCAGGGAGAAGCGTTCTCGTTGCACGGGCACTTCGATTTGAACTCTTGCCGCGATCGGGACTCACTTCGCGAATCAAAATGAATAATACTGAAAATGTCAGTTCTCCGATATCAGAAGTGGGATCGGCCCTGCCCCAAGACAGTGCAAGTGTTATGGCTGCATTGGAGGCTCAAAATCGTGCGTTGATGGAACTTGTGAAAAAAATGAACACAACAAGTGCGCCGGTATCGGAAGTGAAAAATACTTCAATAATGTTGCCAAAATTCGATCCTGATAGTGCGGGCGCTGATGCAAGTGCGTGGTGTAATACCGTCGAATTGATTTTCGCTGAGCACATGCTCACAGGAAGTGCTCTTGTCTTGGCCCTAAGCAAAGCTATGCTAGGAAGTGCTTCACAGTGGTTAGCGCAAATTTGTTTCAGTGGCATGACCTGGCCGCAGTTCCAGGAATTGTTCGTGCAACGATTTGTCGGAATTGAGACCCCGGCTGCAACTTTGATGAACATTTTGAATGGGCGTCCTAACCCAGGAGAGAATATTCCTGAATACGGTAGCCGCCTTGTGACGTCTCTTATGTCTAAATTCAAATCTATAGAATTGGAAGAACTCGTCGTGTCCATCGTTTTGACACACCTTTCCAACTTGGATCCTCGCCTTTTGAAATCGATGTTTACGGGTACCGTTAAAACCCGCAACAATCTACAACAACAACTAAAGGCACATGTGTATGCGAGGCGAAGCGAATCTGTGGGTGGCCACGAAGTCGATAGGAAGAAGATGAAGATGCCATCTCAAGTTAAGTGTCATCACTGTGGGCGAATTGGGCATAAAATCGCAGACTGTCTAAAACGGCGAAATGAAGACCGAAACCGGACCAGCGTAGCTTCAGGACAAAAGCCTCGTCCACACAACAACAGGACATGCTTCAAGTGCGGGGAGCTGGGACATTACGCTTCGGATTGCCCAAAGAATCGTCACAACCAACAAGAAGTCGACACTGGGAAACGTGTGAACTTAGTGGTCATAGAACCTAAAGGCATTCTTAAACAATTTGGTGAGTCCATTCCATTTTGTTTCGATTCAGGCGCTGAATGTTCTCTTGTAAAGGAAAGCGTAGCGGCGAAGTTACAAGGAAAACGTCTATCTAACTCAGTGGTTTTAAGGGGTATTGGATGTGAGCCTGTATGGAGTACAACGCAGATCCTCTGTAATGTTAATATTAACGAAAATTTTGTAGAAATAATGCTTCATGTTATATTGGATAAGTTTCTTAATTTTGATATTCTTATTGGACGAGATATTTTAAGTCAAGGCTTTGGTGTTGTAATCGAAGCAAATAAATTCGAAATTTATAAATCGAAAATTGTGCAAGCGTTGTCGTACGATTCAAGTTTGGTAAATCGATTCAATTTCAATAATGATTTAAATGGGTTAGAAAAAGAAAGATTAACCGAAATATTGGGAAAATATTCTAAGTCGTTTATTGAAGGCATTCCACACACACGAGTAACAACAGGTCTACTTAGTATACGTCTTAGTGTCCGCATAAAACTGTTCAGCGTCGCCCATATAGGCTAGGTGAAGAAGAAAAGGCCAATGTAAGACGAATGATAGACGAATTGTTGTCCGCCAAAGTTATACGCCCGAGTAGTTCCCCCTTTGCTATCCCGATGATGCTGGTCAAAAAGAAGAATGGTACAGATCGCTTATGCGTTGACTACAGGGAATTAAACTCAAATACCGTGGCGGATAAATATCCTTTACCACTCATTTCTGATCAAATAGCTCGTATGCGGGGAGCCATGTTCTTTTCATGTTTAGATATGGCGAGTGGCTTTTATCAAATTCCAATTAGCCCTGAATCGATCGAACGTACGGCATTTGTAACGCCCGAGGGGCAGTATGAATTCCTTGCAATGTCGTTTGGGCTAAAAAACGCGCCATCGGTATTTCAACGCGCCATAATGAAGGCGTTGGGAGCGCTAGCCCATTCATTTGTCATCGTTTACATTGATGACGTTTTGATAGCCGCAGAAACAAAAGAACAGGCAATAGAAAGACTAGACCAAGTTCTTCAAATCTTAATGGAAGCAGGTTTCTCCTTTAATATAAACAATTGTACGTTCCTGACTCAGCAAATTGACTATTTAGGCTATGAAGTTAGTGCGGGAGAAATTCGACCAAACAGTCGAAAAATAAAAACTCTTGTAGAACTACCCCCTCCGCAAACGGTACCTCAGTTAAGGCAATTTATCGGCTTAGCTTCCTACTTTCGCCAATTTGTGCCAAAATTCTCAGAAATGTTAAAACCATTGTTTCTATTAACTTCCCAAAAATGCAAGGAATTGGCTTGGCGAAGCGAACATGAAACACTGAGACAGAAAGTAATAGCAATTTTAACTAGTTCACCAGTATTGACTATTTTTGATCCCAAACACCCCGTAGAGTTGCACACAGATGCAAGTATGATTGGTTACAGGGCCATTTTGTTACACAGGATAGACAAGAAGCCGCATGTCATCGAGTACTTTAGCAAATTTACAACGCCAGTGGAGTCAAAATATCATTCGTACGAATTAGAAACCCTTGCTGTTGTAAATGCAGTAAAGCACTTTAGGCATTATCTACAAGGTCTAGAATTTATCATCTTTACAGACTGCGATTCATTAAGGGCAAGTCGTTCTAAAGCAACATTGACACCTAGGGTACATCGGTGGTGGGGGTACTTGCAAGCCTTCCAATTTCGCATTGAGTATAGGAAATAAGGTCGTTAAAAAAATCGATGGTACTATCGATAGTATCGATGGTCGAAAAATTTTGCAAACATCGATGGTTCTGGGCCACCATCGATACTATCGTTTCAGAAAAAAAATATTAGGGGGATTCCCTAAACTGTTGAATTTTGGTCAGCTGTTAATCAGCTGTTCCATACAAAGTCAACTTTCAGAAATTTCAGCAATTCAACAACCTTGGGGCTGCTGAAAATTTTGTTGAATTGCTGAAAGGCCAGAGTTGTCACCATTTTTAATGAAAGTCATGGCAACTCTGTAGAATTTTGGTATTACCAGTACGAATTATTTACTTTAAAATAAAATTAGAATGTATATAAGTAGTTACTTATTACTCAGAACCAATTTTAAAGAGTAACTAGCAATAAAAAGACAATCTTTACATATTTTAAGATCCGTAAACATTTTCAACAAATAACAGCTGTTTAAGAATTCAACAGGATTCATTTAGGGTCGTTCCCTTAATTGCTGAAATTTTCTGATGAATTTTCAACAATTCAGAAATTTAGCAGTTTAGGGAATCCCCCTATTATTTTCTAAGTATTTATGGTATATTTAAACGAAAAAATTAGTATATTGTGGTATATTTATGCAAGCTTGCTAGAATTTTTCACCTTAAGGTCACACTGCAATTCCACTAAATTAAAGAAGGATCAATATAAGCGTGTATATTATAAACTTTTGACTATATTTACATTAAATTATTAGTTCAGTGTTGTTGGCAGTGGTTCGAAGACATGGACAAGTTTTTAAAACGCAAGAATGGTAAGTTATTTTTAAAATAATGAGAAGAAGCTTTTAGCTTGGTTGTTTAAAAGCATTTAAGTACTACTTATTAAGTGGGCTTGTGTATTCAAAATGCACCAATCATGAAAATTAAATAAGTAGTATTATTTTACAAACAGATTTAGATGACGACCAGGAAGTTCAGCAAGAACCGGAGACATCTAAACCAAAAAAAAAGAAGGGTATGTCAACGGTGTGGACTCATTTCTCCAGAGTCGACAAGTATTCGGCTAAGTGCAACAAATGCGGAAAAATTTATGTGACAAGCGGAAATACCTCCAATTTATTTGACCACCTTAAACGCATACACAAGAACGATGATCTTTATCTGAAACCCGCAGAAAAAATAACCACGTATTTAGCTAGTCCATTAGCATATGATAAAACGTCCAAACGAAAGGAAGAAATTGATAGGGCATTGGCCCGAATGGTTGCTTTGGACGTGCAACCATTTTATATTGTGGAAAATCGGGGCTTTTGCGACCTTTTAAACGTAATGGACCCAAAATATCGCGTACCGTCCAGAATCAAATTAACCGATGTTTTAGTCGCTGAATTATACGAAGAGAAGGTGGCAAAGTTGAAAGGCATATTGGAGAAAACGGACTGGGTTTCGATCACAACCGACGGATGGTCCTCAGCCGCCAATGACTACTATGTAACCATAACATGTAATTTTTTGACGGATTCTTTCCAACTCAAATCGGCAGTTTTATCGACTTCCAAATTGGATAACGCATTTAACCATAACGCAATAAATATTGCCGAGACTGTTTAAAATATTTTAGAGGAATGGAATCTCTTTGATAAGGTTTCCGCCATTGTTACAGATAACGCAGCCAATGTTGTACTCGCATGCAAATATTTAAACAAAACGCATTTCCCATGCTTTGCACATTCGCTCAACTTGGTTGTTCAGGATGCTTTAACAATAGCAGAAATTAAAGAGCCTTTACAAAAGTGCAAAAGAATTGTACAATTCTTCAAAAGCAGCACAATTGCTTTCGCAAAGCTTAGGGAATCGCAGAGCTCAGAAAAGGCCCTTAATCTCATTCAGGAGGTGCCAACAAGATGGAATAGCAGCTTTCATATGATACGACGAATGTTGCTGCTGAAAGAACATGTTGCTAAAGTCTTGCTAGGCACTCCAAAGAGTCAAAAAATGTTAACCGCTGATGATTTTCTGATTTTGGAAGATGTTTCCCAACTGCTCACCAATTTTGATAGTGCTACTGCAAGAGTTTCAGCTACAAGCGTGACAATGTCTTTAATAATACCCATAATATGCGGCTTGCCACCAGAATATCTACCATATTGGAGTCGAAGTTTAAAATGGATGGGTTCCGTTCAAGCAGTAATGCTCAAAGTGCTGTGAGTTTGATCGAAACAAGGCTTACGGCCCTAGAAAATGTAGGTTCAAAACCACTGCCAGCACCACCAATTCTTCCCGAAGAAGATAGCTCTCCCGCTGATCCGCTTTTTAGGTTTTTGAAATCTAAAAATGCCGCCAGAGCTCTAAACGAAAAGGTGGATTCAACCAAATCTTTAAATCATTACCTTAGTCAGAGCCATAAAGTGCAAGATCCTCTTGAGTTTTGGAAGGTATGTTTTATGCTTTTTAAATACCTTCATAAAATAATCTTTAAATTTTACAGAACTGCGCAGAAGACACTATTGGTCTGCAGACATTGGCGAAGCGATACTTGACTATTCCAGCTACGTCTACAGAGTCTGAACGTATGTTCAGCAAAGCAGCGGAAGTAATTTCCTCAAAAAGAACTTTGCTAAAGCCGGAAAATGTAAACCGGCTATTGTTTTTGAACAAAAACGTGGACCTCTAGCAATTTTGATTAACATGAATTTAAGTATTAATATGAATTTCTCATTTTTTAATTAATTATGTTAGTAACCAAAAATAGCTTTTTTGAAGAAAAACGTGTATCTCTAATAATTTTTCTTTTTGTTATATTATGATTTTTTTAGTTTTTAAATGTAATTACAAACTTGGATCCTACATTTTTTTAAGTTGTTATTAATATGAAGTCTTTATTTTTTCGTTTGTTATGTATTATCGTAAAAGATTCCAATGAAATAAAATACGATTCTGAATTTGTTACTATTAATATTTAGTTTTATTTTTTTTAGCTTTAAAAATGTTTGATACTATCGATAGTATCGATAGTGACCACCCTCGATAGCCGAAAACATCGATAGTGTCCACCATCGATGTTTTAACAACCCTAATAGGAAAGGGTAGAGAATAGCACATGCTGATTTTTTAAGCCGTAATCCACTTCCCGCTGAAAAGAACATACAATTAGAAAAGGTAGTTGAAAAGAGGGTTAATCTGACTGAGGTCTCTGACAATTGGTTACTTGCTGAGCAGCAACGCGACCCAGAAGTATCGGAAATAATTGAAAAAATTACAAAATGATGAATTGGAGGAAGAACTACTTAAAACTTACGAGTTGAGGAGGGGCATGCTTCATCGAAAAATTCAACGAAACGGTAGAACACGTTGCTTACCCGTAATACCCAGAGCTTACAGATGGGCTGTAATAAACCATGTACACGAAGCTGTAATGCACTTAGGTTGGGAAAAGACATTAGACAAAGTATATGCGCACTATTGGTTCGCCAATATGTCAAAATATGTAAGGCGTTTTGTGGAAAATTGTATTACTTGCAAACTATCAAAGGCGCCAAAAGGAAAAGTACAAGCAGAGCTCCATCCAATTCCAAAAGTTGCCATTCCCTGGCATACTTTGCACATCGACATTACAGGAAAGCTAAGCGGCAAGAACGATCAAAAGGAATACGTAATTGTTATTATAGATGCTTTTACAAAATTCGTATACTTGCATCATACGTTGAACTTAGACACAGGAAACTGTATAAATGCCTTGAAAACTGTTGTGTCGTTGTTTGGTTTGCCTATGCGTGTAATTGCCGATCAGGGTAGGTCTTTCGCCAGTTCAGGGTTCCGAGAGTTTTGTACTTCGCAAAAGATTGATCTTCATTTAATTGCTACAGGTGCCAGTCGAGCTAACGGGCAGGTTGAGCGAGTTATGGGGACACTTAAAAGTATGCTAACTGCAGTCGAAACAAGTCAACGGTCCTGGCAAGACGCGCTACTAGAAGTCCAATTAGCCGTGAACAGTACAGCAAATCGAGTGACCAAAATAAGCCCCTTGGAGTTGATGATCGGCAGGGAGGGTCGACCATTTGGTTAGTTGCCCATCACTGAAGATGAGGAAGTAGTAGACAGAGATAAAGTTAGGGTGCAGGCCAAGGAAAATATTGATCGTAACGCACAGTATGACAAAAAAAGGTTCGATAAAACAAAGGCTAAAATTGTAAAGCACCAGGTCGGTGACTATGTTTTAATAAGAAATGAAGAGAGAAACCAAACAAAACTCGATCCGAAATTTAAGGGTCCCTTTGAAATAATTGAAGTTTTAGAGGGTGACCGATATAAGTTGAAGTCTCTAACAAGTAAGCGTCAATATAAGTATGCACATGAACACCTGCGGTCCTTGCCGAATATAGAAGTACTGGCAGAGATTGATGAAGAATTTGATAATGCAATTGTTGAAGATGTTCAGACCCAAAATGGAAAAAATTAATTGTAAGAATGTTGTATGTAAGGCTGCACCGAGATCCTGTGTGGATGTACGGCGGGAGTCTGTGTAATGCTGCACCATGATCCTGTGTGGATGCTTGGCGGGAGTTTATGTGAGGCTGCACCATGATACTCTGTTGATGCATGGCGGGAGTCAGGAGGACGAGTTAGTTTTTGAAAGTCCAATTGGAAAGTAAAAAAAAATGTGAAAAACGACATGATCAAAAAGTTATCAAGAAAGATTGTTTTGAATGTACCCTTGAAAGTGAATAATTCGAATAAGTTAAGTTGAAGTTTCTGTTAATAAATGAGTGAAAAGCGTAGCACTTCGATGCTTATTATTATTAGTAATGCTTATTGGGTTAATGTTTGGGTTGATCATACACGAGGACGTGTGTCTGTCAGGAAGGCCGTGTCGCAGTTCTTGGTATTATTTAAATTATAGAAACCGTTGTCTTATTTGGCGGGCATCAAAGCTGATTTCATAATTCCTAGAAGGCGACCTTTTCCTAGAATACAAAGTATTAGTTCTCTCTTGAGAGCGAAAGCGGAGTATTAGCGAGACGGAGTTGCCAGATCGTTTGAATTGGCATAACCGTCGAGTGTGGCCCGGTTGCGCAAGAGCAAGAAAGGAATTGAGCGAGAGGGAAGATGAGCACGCAGGGAGAAGCGTTCTCGTTGCACGGGCACTTCGATTTGAACTCTTGCCGCGATCGGGACTCACTTCGCGAATCAAAATGAATAATACTGAAAATGTCAGTTCTCCGATATACTTATATACTACAAAACGAGATCGAATTTTAAGAGATCACCTCGAGAACTTCATTTGAGAAATTGGTCTTGTACTCTTCTTCGCTATTGAATAGCTTATACATCTGAGGGGATGGTTCAAAGCTATTGCATTTATTTGGTAAGGTTAGTCTTATTCGAAGAAGAGCATCGGCGGTTTTGGTTGCGATTCTGTTTCGCAATTTATCTTTAACAATGTTAAAAACCGAAAATGCTCGTTCCACCGATGCATTTGAAAATGGCAAACACATAAGGGACATTCCCAGCATCGGTTTGCTCGTCGATTGTAGCCCAGTATTCATCTGAAGAAGTTGCTTTTGTTTCGACGCGATGCAACAAATTGTACTCCGTCACAGTAGCGTCGATGTCAATGCCAAGACCCTTGAAAGACTCAGCCAGTTCAGAAATGTCTTCTTTATACTGACTGGATGCTAACTTCGGTGCAAAAACACATATTTTTTCTAAGCATTTTGTGTTCTTGAAAACTCTTACTTGTAATTCATCCGTGAGTTTAATCAAGCAGTCCCAGCATCGTTTTTTGATGTAAATCAAGTGGTCCGGCAAGCAAGTCGAAGACAACTCATTAAAATGATATCCAAAATTAATGCAATCCACTGGCATCAGGAAGTTTTTAAATGGAAAGTCGCATAAATCTTGTGCGTTTGCCTTTGCCAATTGTTGTGGCACAACAATTTTTTGCATGTATGAGAACAATAAATCATTCAGGTTCTTCAAGAGTTTCAAAGGTTCTACTGAGTCGGATTGGAATAATTTGTTTACTGATATTATCTCTTTTAATGAGTATTGAAGAAAGATCAAGTACAACTTATTCTCGACGTTGTACATTTGGAACAATGTGTCAGCTTTATACCCAGAGTCACCTCGTTCGGACGTACGAGCCATTTCAAAATGGAGTTTTAGAGAGTCCCACTCATCTAAGATTGTTTGAATGGCACTCAGTCTGGCCAGCCAACGAGTTCCAGAAAGCTTTGCAATTTTTTTTGGGTAACAGCCAGTAACGATTTTATGCAAGCGTTGAAACTCGATGTTTCTGGTCGTACTGTTTGAGACTCCTTGACCATGAAGTCCAAGCTTTTAGGAAGAACATCACATGCATGTTTAGCACAGAGGTGCAATGAATGCGAAAGGCATTTGACTGTTACAAGATGTGGTATTATCTCCGTCAATCGAGATGAAACTGAATTGTTTTTCCCAGCTATTGCATTTGCTCCGTCGATGCCAATGCCAACCTATCTGCTTTCAGTTGATCTTTTAGGCAATTTGTCATGTGCTCGGCGGTTCCATTTTCCAGTTGGATAAGACGATAGAAAGATGTGCACACTTTACGTAGAGTCCTGCTGAAGTAACGCACCATGATGCACATGATTTTCGTCGTGTCGATAGCTGTAGTTTCATCCACTATCAATGAGAAGTGAGAGTCTCCGACATCTTTAATGAGGTCTTCCAAAAGGCATGGCGACAAAACATTCATGATCAGACCTAAAACCAATTGACGTAGTAATTGCCGAACAAATTGAAATTCATTTGCATATGAATTTTAAATGAGTTGAATATATGTACATACCTGTGCATTTTGTGCGGTGCAGTTTGATATTT
The DNA here is from genome assembly GCA_037075245.1 of Drosophila mimetica. NCBI lineage: Eukaryota > Metazoa > Arthropoda > Insecta > Diptera > Drosophilidae > Drosophila > Drosophila mimetica. The sequence goes on along the minus strand of JBAMCH010000007.1, from coordinate 25,807,984 downwards.
CTCAAAGCGTGAGAGTTAATATCTAAATCGGAGAACACCTCACACAAATGGTCGACTGCAACAATACTGCAGTGTTCTGAGATGAACGCTGCAATTTTTAACTCAGCCCTCTTCCTTCTTTGTTCGATTTTGGGTTTTAAAAAGATATCCAATACAGCATTGCTTTCGAGAGTTCTTTTCTCGCCAACATTTTTTATGTGTTTTTTTGTTGCAGCATGTTCCTCTAAGCCTCTGCGATGCGCAACAATTTCTGCTTTGCAAAAAACGCACAAAGCTTTAGAGTTGCTGCCTGGCGCTGGTTTCAACCAATCTTAAATAAAACGAAATTACATGTAAATAAATGTACATATAGCTTGTGCACTGTGTGCATTCCATATTTAACGCTTAAAACTTTTTTACCATGTACTATTTAACTCACCTTTAAAACATGCTTCAGTCTCCCATTCCTTTTTATATTTTTGGACATATTTAGTTTTTGGAAGCACTGGAGGCATGTTAAACTTAAATTCAATTAATAACCAGCAATAAAATTTTTGGCTAATCACAGTTAGAAAACTTAAAGGCGGGTTCCAAGAATCCGCCATCAGCTGGTAACACTTGCACTCGATAGTAAAGTCGTGCGCAGTATTTTTGTGATATTTTTGCCATATTTAGGTGGTTTATATGCGCGGCAATTTTTTAGAAAATCAAATAATCTAGTGTTTTTTTCAAAACATTTGGGTAATACAATTTTCAAAAAAAACCCCTAAACTTTCCCCCTAAAAATTCTTCCCCCCTAAAATTCCCCCTACCACGTCAAAAAACCCCTAAATCTAGGGGGAAAACCCCTGATCTGGGAACACTGACTTAACACTTCTGCAGCAGCGCTGCGAGTGGCGCACCCCAAAGCCGGGCCTGGTTGTCAATGATTTAGTTCTGGTCAAGGACGAAAACTTGCCTCCCATGAGGCACTCGCCAGAGTGATTGAGCTTCTGGTCGGTGGAGATGGCGTTGCGCAAGTTGCCGTTCTGAAGACAGCGTCAGAAGTGACAAAGCGAGCATTGAACAAGCTACATATGTCTGCTGCCCCTTAAGGATGATGTGGAAACCCAGGCTTCCAACGGGGGGAGTATGTCGGGTCACGCAGCCGCAGCAGCTAATTAACTTTTAAATCCGTACTCTTATATCAATTGCATCGTGAATATGCTATTCACTCTCTACTTATGTCTCTCATTTTGTATACTTGCATTCATGGTACAATTATAGAAGGTAGTCTCGTCGGCAAAAAGCACTCCGTTAACAATACTCATGGTGCATGGGGTTTAAATTGTTCATTTGTAGTAAAAAAAGTTGAAGTTGTTTATAATTTAATTTTTAATAGTTTTGAATTTGAAATGAATCGTTGTTTTTGCACTCAAAATAAAATTAACCATAAATTCAAGGAAATCGCCCTATTTTTGTCTTCAAGACAAGGTCGCCCTAAAATTTAGGGTACGGATTTCCTAAAAATATTGTCGAAATATTTCTAAAATCTAGGACTAGAAGCCATACAAATTAGAAACCACTTTCTAAAATATAGAAAAATATTTCTAAAATATAGGAAAATGTTTCTTAAATATAGAAAAATATTTATAAAATATAGTAAAGTGTTTCTTAAATATATGAAAATGTTTCTTAAATATAGAAAAATATTTCTAAATAATATGGCCCCTTACTAGATTTTAGAAATAGTTTTCTGTATATAAATAATTTTCTTTCTAAAATCTAGGGCAACAATCCCTAAAATAAATAAAATTCATTTCTAAGTTTTAGACATTTATTTCTAAAATATTTTTGTTTTATTTTTATTCGTATTTATATTTTATTGGGAAATGTAATAAATATATACACAAAAATACAGCCTAATTATTTATTTATAAAGATTTTAGCAATAACTTAAGCTTACTTAAAAGTAACATTTTGGTTTTAAGTATAAAATATTAATAAGATGGTATTCAATTGGAGGAAATTTGCACATACTTAAAGGAATTACTTCGAACTTATTATATTTAACTTTTTTAAAGCTGGTAAAATGAGGTGAGTACACGCAATCGACTTCAAGACTTAAAAAATTTACAATATTGTCTGTACTGTTTTTGAAAATTTCTTTAATTTCATAAGCTTTGAACAAGATGTTCCTTAATTTTATATGTCCAAAACAAGTTATCGTTTCTATATTTTCAATCGCCTCTTTTAGCTTATTGCAAAACAAAGAATTTTGGGCAGAACTTTTAGTTTTGCTAAACTCAATTTCCTCAACTGTAAAACTTTTTAAGAAACGAGAGAAGTTAATGGACATTTTTATAGCTATGGAAGTGACTATATTTTTTCTAGACGAAATGTTCTTAGCATAAGACTTAAAAGTTTTGTGCTTTGCCTCAAAAGGAAATGTCCACAAATGTTTCAACGGGCCAGATTCCATTACAATTCTATGATAATGATTGAGGAAGTGATGTTTTGGTTTCAGAGTATCTTGAAATAGGATAGTGTATTGCTTATTGTGACAAATAATAACATCCCTTAGTGCTCTTAAATTGTTTGGGCAATGTTATGAAATCTAAAAGTTTCATTAAATTTTTTACGAATTCCCAAACTGCGTCATCCGTGCTAATACAATCTCCTATCATTAAAGCGAAGAAAGTGGCAAAAGAAAGAAGTTCTCTAGCCGTTGCCTTAATGTCAAATTTTGTTAAATGACTCATTTGCAATGCTGGGAAGATGTTTCCTATTTCTGAAGCTCCGTGGGGAAAATGCGTCTTTCGTATATTTAACAATTCTAGGTCAAAATTGCCTTGCTTTATGTAATAAAGGATAATATGACATAAGTCATTTTTGAGAACACCCTCAAACACATCATGAAGTATGTCGACTGAAAATTTATTCACGACAGAGAAATGTTTAAGTTCATTAAAAACACAATCTGATTTAATACCAGTTGTTATTGGATCTAGCAGGGCCAAATCATTCTTATAGTTGTGTTCGTTTCTCAGATTTCCTGATGGTGGGGGCTCGAACAAGTGTAAGCAGTCAACTTTCTTTGTTTTACAAAATCTACAATATACATTTGCAGAAAATGAAGTTACAAAACCTAGAAGGCTGTTCAATCCTAGGTTATCTCCTAATATTAAACATAAAACTAAATGGACTCTATGTTGCACACCGTTAACCTTTACGAGAAGACCATCATTCTCTAACTCTTTCAAGGTCTGAACGAGGTGGAAAAGACATTTTGAATTCCCTAACAATTTAATGTCAGCTGATTTAAATAATGCAGCGGTAAAAATGTGGTTGTACTGTAAGGGTGATGTGGGAAACGACAGATAAACTGCCATGAGAGGAGCACAATGGGGCCCGAGCGGATTATTCACTTCAAAATCGTCCACATAAAGAAAATAGGGTATTATAGTTTTTTTATATTCCCTCTCAGCAACCTTAATATTTTTCCAAAGCATTCCATTAACAAAATTAGTAATAATTTTTTGGTCTTCTAATTGTTTTAATGTTTCTAGAAAACTGAAAAGTACGTTAGGTAGCTCAAAAAACTTGCGTAACTGGAAATCTAATGAAAATATGGCTCCTTTTGATTTTTTTGAAGCTAAAACCATTTCGTTTTGCCGCCTTACTGCTGAATTTGTGTCGTCAATCAAAATGATTCTTGGATCTTTATATAAATCTATTTGCTTAAGACTTTTAATTAAATTATATTCATTACTTATTTTTTAAAAAGGTCATTACAAAAGTGTATTTAGCTCTTTATCCACTTCAAAATTGCCTGATTTTTTCAATTGATCACTAATATGTTTTAGTTTTATTTTTCATGGGCAATGTAAGTTTGTTCTTTATATAATTTTGGATTTTAAATGTCATGTTTCGAGGAATTTTCAGGTCTGATGCTACACTCAAAGATAAATTAAGAGAATTATTTTCCAAATTATTTTCTCATAGTTCTGTAGTTAGCTGTTCCGCTTTATTTGAAATATTTTTTCTTACACTAGATTCTGCACTACTTAAATTATAAAACGCAACGTTCTCGGAATATTCAAAAGGAGTTTCAACCTGATTTTCCACATGTGAAATGCATTTAAGGGCTTTCTTTTTAATGTGGGCGGAAAAACTCTTAAAGCTTGAAAAACTTTGGTAGCAATATGAATAGCAGCAAGGTAAACTTAAAATGGAAAGTAAAATGTGATTTTCCTTTGTATGCGACAAAAATAAATCTACTTTGTCAAATCGTAAAGAGCAAATTTTACATGAAATCATTTTTATAAAAGAAAATCCTAACTTAAATTACTGATGGGGGTGTTTTTTAAATCATTCAATAACTCAGAAAGAATTCGATTGCTTAAGTCAGATTTTAAGTTTATATCAAAGAAATACTGTTGGATAAATGTCCAAACAAGACAGCATTCATCTGGGTATTTTAAATTGAGCAGAGTAAAAATTTGAAAGCAAATCTCAACACTTTTTAATATATTAGGCAATTCGTAAAATATTCCGGATAGGTATACGAAATATTTTTCAAAATTGTATGGACTGGAACCAATGCGGCAAATTATGGGCTGCAAGGGCTGCTTATGTTTATAGTTCTCATCTGTCAAAGCTTTAAGATACGATTGTAGTTCTCCCACGCTGCTTTTGAAGATAATAAAGTTATCCCTTGAGTCCTGAATGGTATACTTTATCTTCAAGTTCCCCGAAGATCCTCACTTCCCTCTCTTGCTGGGGACTAGGACGGAGTGGATGACGTGAAAGAGTAGGGCGTCCTTGGTATCTGTGAACAAAATATAATTTAGTGATAATAAAAAACACACATATATAACATTTTTTTGAAATGTCAACCTAAATGTTGTTTGTGTATTTTTTTCTATATTTCGAAAATTTACAATAAGGTATCCATCGAGGCAAATAAGTAAACTGTTAATTTGGTAACACAGTGTAATAAACAAAAAAAAATAATTTGTAAATGTAGTGTAAGGTTTTTGGTTTTCTTACCTTCGCTTTGATTTGGGAATGTTTTGAGTAAATTTATACTCTGTACTTCTTTAATTTTTGACAAAAGTAGAGGAACAGCCACCCTTTTAAATGTTTGCCATTTTGCAACAAATGTATCACTGTCCTTAGAATGTATTTTTTTGTAGTCTGCAACAATCTGAAAATAATACAATTTTTGTTTTGAAATACGGACATTCGAATTAAAGCATTTAATATATATATTATAAAATTACCAATTCGTGTCCAAATGCCTGCTTAAGAATAGGAAATTCTTCAAGAATTGCGCTAGGTGTAGCAGTCGTCGACAGGAAACTTTGACGCCACTCAAATGTAAGTGCCCACTTTTCGTCAACTTCGTTCCGTGGTTCTACATTGAACATAAGCCACTGCTTGCTAGTGATCACGTTATCGTCGGTATGATCATTTGGATTTGGGCAAGTGTTTTCTGAAGTGATTTGAATTTCCGCTTAATTGAACAGCAGCCTGTTTCTTAGCCTTGGCTTTAAGGTTGTAGATCTTACTATATAAAAGGCCTCCTGGTTTTTTGCCCAAATTTTTAATAAAATATGTTTCCTATAAAAATTTTAAAAATTAAATATGTTTTTAAATAAAGCGACTGTAACTGTTGTGAATTTTATTTTAAAAATTAGTTTATTTTAAAATAACTGTTATTCTTTGAGTTATACAAAATGTTCGGTTTCTTTTTTAAAGAAGAATTTACAAGAACAGTTATTTTTTGCAGTGTTTAAAAAACTGTCTAAATTTTCATTTACCCTGCTTTTGCTTTTGCTGCTGCTTCTGAAAAAGTAGGCAGTCGCAGTCGAAGCAAAAGTAAAATTCGAGCACTGACAACTGTCGAAGCAAAAGCAAGTCGTTGCTATTTCATTTTCAGCTGGTGCTGTGCTGCTGTGTTGCTAGCAACTGACTAGCAACAGTCGAAGCAGCAGCTAGCAACAATTTCTGAATGTTGCTATTGCTTTTGCTGTTGGTTCTAGAAAAGTCGGTAGTAGCAGTCAAAGCAAAAGTAAAATACGAGCATCGACAGCCGTCAAAGCAAAAATGTTTTCAAATGTTTTGGTGTCGCTTGCTTTTGCTTCGGTCGAAAAGTCGAGGCAGCAGCAAGGAACCATTTTAGGGAGTCGTCCTATTGTAATTGCAACGCTGCGGGCGTCTCCTTTCTCCTTTGCTACACACCTCTCCAAAATGTTCTTATAAAATTTGATACATGTTTATTAAATATACACACAGAAAAAATTAAGTAAAATTAACATAGATAGTACTTTACTTTTGTAATTTTCATGTATTTTGTTGTTTTATTTTTTGAGTCATTAAATAGTATTTAACAATTCAAATAGTAGAAAAGCTTTTTTAAAAATGTTCATGTTTTTTGTTGTTTTATTTTTTTGATCCTTGAAAAGTAGCACCACAATTAAATAGTTGATTTTACATGGTTTTTTTGTGTGTACAAAAGTAATAATTGGACATTAGGTTTTATTATTATGTTTTTTAATAAAAAAACTATTAATTGGCGTCGTCGTCCTCTGCTTCATCTTGGAAAAGTGGAAGCGTATCTATGGCTGTGTCCAAAAAGGTTGGATTCAGTTTAACCAATAGAATATTTTCCAAGACATCTTGGTTTAGGCGACTCCTGTAATCCGTAAGCACCAGTCTTAGAGCGGAGAAGGCTCTTTCAATCGAGACCTGTAATAAAACAATTTAATATATGTAAATTTATAATGTGTTCATGCATTTGTATTTACCTGAGTTGGAGGTACACCAAAGCAAACATTGCTAATTGCATATAACTCCTGCTCGGTGCTCTGCTTCCCCTTCCAAAACGCCAGAACGTCAACATCAATCCTTTTAAAAGGCAGTTGTAAATTCTCAATTTTCGAATATACGTCCAACGCACTGCTAATCTGCGTTTCTAAACCTTCCTCCAAGTAGGCGTTCACAAGCTCATCCTCCTCGTCCAAAAATTCGCTTTCCAAATTGCTTGAACTCGATGCAGGTGTTGAGCAGAGATTTCCTGTGGGATTTAAGTCATAGAGTCTGTCCCAAATAGATTTTAAGTGACTGATTGCATCACTGCGTTGCTGAACTGTTAAAGTATGCTGGAACCGCGGATCCAAAAAAAGGCACGAGACTATAAATTTATTGCAAAACAAGGCTTTGGTACGCTTTTCAATAGAATTAAGAATTTGGGTTCCGATTGCTTTTGAAAGCTCATGTTTCGTTTCACTTACAATCTTCTCCGTGCAAATTTTAAGCTTCAGCCATTGGGCGTAAAAATTTCCGTAGTGCAGTTGCTCTTCCTGAAATTTTTTAATAGTCTTTTGCAACGGAGTAAGGACTGCGCAATATGCATCTATAAATTCCCAAAAAGAAGCACCAACTTCAAAATTTTCCTCCTCCGACTGGTTTTTGATGGACTCGATTTTGCTAAGAACATCTTTTGCATCCATTAAGTCGCTCAACATTGTAAATGTTGATCCCCATCTGGTTGGGCAATCTAGGCGCGGAATTTTTAACTTTTTTAGGTCGAAAATTTCCCGATAGCCATTGACTTGACCCGATAGCCATGACTTCCTAACATATTTTGTCATGTTTCGGCAATGAAGGAGACATTTCATCAAGTTCGATGCCTTAATTACGTCAAGAGCAACCAACTGTGCTGTATGTGCAGCACAACGACAAACTTGTATGTTGCCTACATATACGCTTGGAGTGTTTTCCACTGATTCGATTTGCTCTAAGTAAAAGGCATTTGTGGAGTTTTCATTGTCTTCATCGTCTTGCTCCGAAACAAAAGACAATATGTTTGTTGTTTTCAACATGTTAGCCCCGTTGTCAGACGTAATTGAAACGATTTGGTTTAGGCTAATAGAGTACTTGTTTAGCACAGTGATCACTTCAGCCGCAAGATTTTTGGCTGTGCTTGCTCCAACTCCTCTTAAGTCTACCATTCCAAGCACAACTGATTTTAGTTTATCTGCGCTTACATATTGTGCACTTATGCCAAAAATGTTTCGGGACATCCGGGTAGCACTGTCCATTTTTAAAGAAAGCAATTTATATTTTACCTCTTTTGTTATGTGAGCTTTGATATTATCGGCCACTGTTTGTAATGTTTTCTTACAGTTGGAGGCATTTAAAGTGATTTTCTTCCCATCTGCAGCTTTTAGTCCTTCACAAATTGGATCTACTATATTCCTCATATTTTTGGAATTTAAAACGTTGAAAGGGATGCTGTCTTCTGTTACCAATCCAATATATGATCTTACCAGCTCTTTCTTGTTGACTTCAATTTTTATTTTTCGTTTTCTAATAGTTTTCAGCGATAAACTCGACGATGACGCGGCACTCTCGGTACTTGACACGGTACTTGACAGATTAATTTTGTGCAGCTTAAGTAAATGTGATTTTAAATTAAAAATTCTATTATTTTTCATAGAACTTTCGCAAATATTGCATATAGCTTGTCCTTGCTCAATGTTGTTTTTAAAATGTTTCCACACATCATTTTGCGCCATAGCTAAATACGTCCTCTATGTTCCTGCCAAAAACTATTTTGAAATGAAATGAGCAAAAAGAAAAGCGCGCCGCTTTGCAATTACTTACGACGACTCCCTAAAATGTTTCCTTGCCTTGACTTTCCGACCGAAACAAAATAGTGACAGCAAAAGCAATAGCAACTTTCAGAAATTGTTGCTAGCTGCTGATTCGATTGTTGCTAGTCAGTTGCTAGCAACACAGCAGCACAGCACCAGCTAAAAATTAAAAAGCAACAACTTGCTTTTGCTTCGACTACGACTGCCTACTTTTTCAGAAGCAGCAGCAAAAGCAACAGTTCATATTAAAAAGTTACATACAGTCGAAGTAAGAAAAAAGCTAACTTATGTTACTTTTGCTACTTCGACTGCCGAATTTTTAACACTGATTTTTTGTCCCAGTTCAAATAAATAAATAAAATACCTTAATTTCTGACTCAAAAAGGGCCTGAATATCTTCAGAGAGTCGTAGAAGCACAGATTGAGTGGGCTGAATATTTTTATAAACGAAATGTTCAGCAATAATTCCACTTAATATCTTTCTAAATTCATTGGTTAGCCGACCAGGTTCTTTGAAGTACTTAATTACGGCAGCAGCTTGAAAACTATTGGCCAAAATGGTACCTAAATCAATCTGTTATATACGTATAATATTACAATTACTAAAATGGTAAAATAGTCATCAAGTCAAATTTACCTCACTGCCATCAATGCCCGGTGCTTTGCCGTGATCGGAGTTGTAATCATTCTGTTTTAAATTTTTTATAATTTGTAATAAACCAAATAAAAAAACTGAATTTTTTTATAGTAAAGCACGCCATGCGCCGTCGAATTTGTTCGACGAACATGCCAGCCGAACAAATTCGACTTTGGATGGCATGTTTTAAGCAACATTCAACTACGCAAGCTGGGACACTTCGCGACGCCACGTGGTGCGATGCAGCGCGTTGTAGTACTTCTTTCTTCTCAAAAATTCAGATCTAGCTTGCGTTCATAATTAACACTAAGTGTTTATTTTTAGTTAAATTAAACTATATAGAATATAGAAGCAAACACTTCTCCGTTTAGAGTTTTGAGCAAAGTATCCATCACATAAGTTTTTGGCAAAATTCACTTGAAATCGCTAACACTTTTAAGAAAACACTTTTAAGTAACACGAAACGAACCATGCGGGCCAAGTCCTGAGTCTTAGAGATGGACGACGCTGCGTTCGCGGCGGTAGTTGTAGTTGTAGTCGTAAGTTAGCGCTAGTGATGGCACTATCGATATTTTTCTTCCTCAAGTTTGGCCTTCTACAGAAATCGCGAGCGAGTATTGACAATGAAATAAATGCAATATTAAGCACATCATAAGCAAAATGAATAAATACACTGTAGTCCCATTCATCAGTAATCATTAAGCGTTATATATTCATAGACTTAAATTAAAATATTGTGTAATTGGGCAAAGTATCGTGAGTGGTATCGATATGTTGTAAGAAAATTGATAGCCCAAAGCGTTTTGAACTTCTATGCACACTTACACATACATATACATTTTTATATACATATGTACATATACATATGCATTTTGTGAGTGTTTTGTATTTGCAAAGCGCAATTGCGCCTGAGTCTGCAAATAACCCGATGCCCGGTCCACTAATTACACAAAAAAATTGTATGATGTTGTAATATTGTAGTCTTTATAAATTTAACTTAATTATTTTTGCAATCAATGTGGTACTGTCCACTTACAAAAAAAAAAAAAAAGGGGGTTTAAAGAATTTAAGTACTATTACTATTTATGTACCTACATATGTATGTAAAAACAGTTCCGAATTACAGAATACAATATAATTGTGGTGAAATCCATGTTAATATTAAAAATTAACACGTGTTCATATTATTTTAAAAGAAATTCTACTTTTTAGAAAGCGTTTATATTTTCTAGAAACATTTTTAACTTTTGATAAAATTTGTCTATTTTTTAGGTCAACAATCAACAATCAATCAATCAATCAATTTTTAGGTTAGAGTATTTATTTTTAGAAAAGGGGTTGCCAAAATATTTTATTATTTTCGTTAGCCTTTCTATTTTTTAGAAAATAATTTCTAATATTAAGGGCACTTTTTCTTGGTTTTAGAGTGATTTTAGTTCATGGTAACCATTTCCTAAATTCAAGAAAAACTTCCTAGATTTAAGAAAAACTTTCTAGATCTTAGAAAAATGTCCTTTCTTGTATTTAGAAAAAAGAAATTTTTATGGCGATTTTCTAAAATTTAGGGTAACATTTATTTTGAATGTGTTTTTGGATAGAAATTTTTTTGTACAGGTTCTTAATTTTAAAATAAATGCGAGTCCTAAAGTAAAATCTCTTAATATCTATCTACGTAGGTAAAAGATGAGTGTTCGGCAATCTCATTGAAAAGTCGCATTTTTTTAATAACATAGCCTGCTATGTACTCAATGGCATCCTCGGTCAACTCGTCTAGTTCAATATTAGCTGGAATGCTTTTAATAATGTCAGCTTCAAAATCGTTCACATTACTTTGTGAACTTTGGTTCGACTGTGATGTTAAGTCAAGGTTCAACCAAGTGTCGCTGTTGTCTTAATCAACATTTTGATTGTTTGACAACATTTCCGTATTCTTGGCTAAATAAAAATAAGGATTTTTAAATAAACAAAAAAGGAACAAGATGTAAAGAGAAACATAAATCACAAAACACAACACATAATACAGATACAAACTACAAACAACCACGATCCAATCTTTGCTGAAACATAGAGCTAAACATTTGACAATTAGTATTATTAAGTTAATTTGTTATTATTATTTTATTTTGTCATACCTGTTATGTATTTTCTTAACCTATACTTAAACTGAAGTGGAGTCGGATGGTCATATTGCCCACCTTTTGAACTCATCGCACCAAAGAAATTCTCAACAATGTCTTGGTTAAGACGACTAGTTAAGATATATTTCATATCGTATTTTTCTGATAAGTATCCATACAAGCCGTCAAGGGATGAATTTTTAAATAAAATTCCTTTTTGAAAGGGCAGCTTATTAGTTTTACAAACTATATTCGTGCGCATAATCTCTGACATTTTAGCCAAAATGCCTCGTTGAATCTCTATTTCTTTACCATAGGGCTTAGTCGTTTCAATAGAATTGGCCGTAGACATTTTTGAGTTGAATACATCGAACCAGTCATTGAGAAGCTTAAAAACATCAGCGGTTTCGCATGCGTTATCAACCTCGTAACCTAATGAATAGCATCTTCCAATAGCACTGGCGGTTGAATTGGAGAAGAGTTGTGTTGCCCATTTGATTTTCCGTTGATAACCAACCCGGAGCCAACATAGTAATTGCGAACCAACTTTATCAGATGTGGCGTATCTGAGAACACGAATATTTTTAAATTTTCATCCGCTGGATGGCTAAACCACGACTTGGCTAAAGAAAAAAATGAATTTGAATTTCACTTCTGTATTACTTTTTATACGAAACTTACTTTCCGATAAACCAAGTTCTTTACATAATCTTTGATTTCCAGGGCCCAAATCAGAAACAATAGCTACTACGGAATATCCTTTGTTATGTAGTTTCGTTATAATCGAGTTCAGAGTATCCTGGTCCATTCGAGTATTAAAATCAAAGAATACTGGCTGTTTCCATGATTTCTTAAGACCACGAACTATATCCAGTTGAACATAGTTGCTCGGTTCGTATACAACATCCGCTGTGCTGTCATACTCGATAGCTTCAGCCACCTTCATTTCATCAAAGGACAAAACGCAAAGCTTATCGACTTCTGTCATTTCTTCGTTTTCCATGAGGTCTATCACGATATCAAGAGTACCTGCATTAATTTTAACATCTGCCAACCTATATAATCTTGCTCGACTAGGAAAAGGAAATCTTTTTCTATATAGATGGTTGTACGCAAGGCCCTCTTTCCTCCATTCTTTAATATGTGAATTTGGGTCTCCGTAAAAATGGTAGCAAGAGATTTTTCTAATTCCTTATATTCTTCAAGTTGCTGTCGTAAAGTACTAATATCCTTTTCCATTAAACGAATCTCTTTTCGCTGTTTCTCGTTCTCTAAAGCTAGTGCTCGATCTATAACTTTGTCCTTAAATTTCAAAAAATTTTTGTTTAGCATATACTTATTTATTTTAACACATTTAGCTTACTCTGTTTGCGTGGTTGACTCTGAGTAGCCTAATTTTAAAATTTTTGGTTCGGGTTCACACTCTTTTTGAGGAACAGCATAATTTTTTAGTCGCTTTCTTTTGTAAACTTTCCCTTTTATTGGTGCCGACTTCCAGTCCGAAGACCTGAAATGATTTTCGCTAAGCATGGACTTTTCGCCAAGTTTGCAGCCAAGGGTTTCCACCCACAATGTTCTCTTCGTTACACATTTTGGTGCATTCATAAATTTAACTCCATGCACGTGCTTTCGACAGAGGTTGCAGAACGACATCTTTACTAGAGCTGGCAAACCATCGATGGTACCATCGAAAGTATCGATGGTAAGGAGCCAGCTTGCACTATCGATGGTTTGAAAACTATCACGATAGTATCGCCGTCGTATTCCACCACTACTTTTCTTGTTCTTGTGCTGCGCAGCTAAGCGGTAAAAAACAACTTTATAATTGTAATATTAGATTTATAATAAGCCTTTCTTTTCTTTAGACAGTAGACAGTACCTGGTGGTTCTACAGTGGTGCCTGTCTGGAACACTTTAAGCAGTAAGTAGGATGTTTAAAGTATATAAAAGCTTTTAAATATTTTCTTTAAATTTCTTTGCACGTGCTTTAGACATGGAGAAGGAAAATCAGCCCAGCAACATCAGCGAGGATTTACGTGGACCTAGCACAGCAAGAAAGCGTACATGGAAAAGGAGCATGGTGTGGAACCATTTTAAAAAGAGCAACGACGGTAAGCACAGTAAGACCGTTCGTAAGCAAAAATTAGATAAGGCACTGATTAAAATGATAGCCACGGACATCCAACCATTCTCAATTGTAGAGGACTCGGGGTTTCGCAATTTTGTTAATCTGCTAGATCCTCGATACACCATTCCATGTCGGAATACATTAAAAAATGTCCACATGAAGAATATGCCAATTTGACATCAAAGCTCCAACTCATACTAAGCAAAGTGGACCAATGTGCCATTACCATGGACGGTTGGACGTCGAGGGCCAACGATGGCTACCTCACAGTTACAGTACACTTCATTAATGACTCATTTGAGCTGAACGCCGCTGTTTTGTCAACAGAAAAATTTATGGACCCATTTAACCACAATGCTGAAAATATAGCAGCATCGGTTCGAGTTGTGCTCTCCAAGTGGAACTTAGAGTCAAAAGTAAACGCCATAGTGACAGACAATGCCAGCGCGTCACCTTCCTTGTTTTGCTCACTGCCTCAACCTAGTGGTGCAAGATTGCTTGGAGGAAGATTCGATATAGCATGTTTTGACCAAATGCAAAAGAATTGTCAAATTTTTTAAATCTAGCACTATAGCTTACGAAAAGTTCAAGCAGGCTCAGGGTGACAATCCATACAGTCTGATACAGGCAGACAGCGTCAGATGGAATAGTGCTTTTAAAATAGTGGAAAGAATTTTGGCCACAAAAGAGTTCCTATCACCCGTCCTCCTCAGCCTGTCAAGAGCACCTGATCCACTGACCGCAGACGACATTGAACTGTTGGAAGACATTCAAACCATTCTGGCACCATTTGAATACGTCACAACACAGTGCTCGTCCAGCTCAAAGGTGACTAGCTCCTTAATAGTTCCTTTGACGAATGGCTTGGTCGAGGGTCTAAGTGAACAGTTTGGCAGACTAAAGACGATGGCTGGACAGCAAGCTTGCCGGTTCTTGCAGGATAAAGCACGGATGAGGCTTTTTTCTTTTGAAGAAAGGTCCACATCTAGACTGGCCACCATAATGGATCCACGCTTCATAAAAGAAGGCTTTCGATCATCTTTTAACGCTGAACAAGCCGCCGATTTTCCTAGAACGCTCCTTATCGACAAGCATGATTGCTGGTGCTGATGCTGGGGAAGGGGATCCTGAGGAAACCGCTGTAGAACCACCAGGTACTCCAAACGCGACAGAGCCTTTTCTGAAGTTTCTGTCCTCGAACATAGAGAAAAAAAAAGAACCAAGAAAGTGGACGCAATTTTAGCTATGAGGCATTATTTCGAAGGAAAGTCTGGCCCGACTAGACCAAATGTTGCGGCGGGGGTGGCTTAATTGTAGACTGTGAAAATCCCAGGAAAAAATGCGCGGTGATCCGCGCAGAAATAATGTCCAAAACACGGGTATAAAAAACATCGGGGTTTTGCGGCTATTTATTGGTGTACTTGGAAAAAGGAACTAATTACAGGAATCTTAGCTTAGCAGCTCCAGAGCGGAGCGGAGAGTAGCGGGAGAGTTGGAGAGGGAGAGCGAAGGGCAGTGCAAGCGACCGAGATATAGAAATCTGGCGATAACCGCCGCTCGACACTGCCTAAAGAAATTAAACGCCCTTTTGGCGTGAACAATCTGCAAGGGTATATAAAATTCGGCTAGCCGAAGTTAGCATCTTGTTTTTTCCTGCTCCCTATATTAGAAGAAAAAGTATCTCATCCAAACACACAAATGTGGCAAAAAGCTTTGGCACAACAATCTAACTTTGAGAAATTATGTACTTTTGAATAACATGTATCTCGAATCATAACATTACATTAAATCCTCCACAATTTAATTTAAACGCTTTATTAGATTTTTTATAATATGCTTTTCATACCAATAATAACAACAATAGATACCATTTCCCCGATTTAAAAGATATTTGCAGGCTGATAGTAAACTGACTAGCCATCTCGTGGAGAGATCTGCGACAGTCTGCTATTGTTCGGTGTGTTGGTGTTTGTCGAATAGATTGATTTAATAGCCGCTTGGCTGTCACTATATATACCGTGAGCACAATAATTATTCGTACACTTTGATATTTAAATGTACTTTATTTATAATTCAAAAAATATTAAATGTTTTCAAATTTAGAATTTTCCATAACAAAGATTAGCATTTCTGAAACATATTTCATGTGTAACATATTAAAGTTTCACCTTACAAAAAGCATAACAAATTAAATATATAAAAAAATGCACTTTTTTAAGGCACAAAAATTATTCGTACACTTCATTAAATTAAGGAAAATGTTATTAAATTTCAATTTTTTTATAGTTTTAATATTTTGTGGGTCCTCCCTTAGCATCAATGACTGCTTGTAAACGTCGACCCATGCTTTTTACCAAATTATTTGTCTCATTAGGGCTGATATTATCCCATTCAGCCTGCAAAGCCATTTTTAGTGTTGCTTTTGATGAAATGTTGTGCTTTCTTATTTTTTTTCAAGGATATCCCAAACATGTTCATTGGGGAAGTGTTTTGAGCTGCTTGCAGTGATAAATAAGCCATTCTTGTACTAAATATGAGGAGTGTTTGGAGTCGTTATCTTGCTGAAACAAAAATGTCAATGGATTAAGGCCAAGTTTAAGGACACTTGGGACTAAATTTTCACTCAAAATTCCTTTATACATAAACTTATCCATTTTATCATCGATGAAGACCATTCGACCGACTCCACCAGCAGCTATACAGCCCCACACCATAACATTACCGCCGCCATGCTTAACGGTTGGGATCAAGTTTTTTTCTTTCATAGCTTCATTTTTTTTTCTCCATACCTTAGAAGGGCCATCATGTCCAAATATGTTGTGTTTTGATTCATCACTGAATACAACATTTTCCCAAAAAGAATCCGGCTGATTTAAATGAAGTTTAGCGAAGTCAAGCCTTTTTTTTTTGTTGATGGCAGAAATAAATGGTTTTCGACGAGCAACTCTACCATGTAAACCGGCCTTATGAAGGTAGTTACGAGCAGTTTGAACACAGATTTTTTTTTTGGTTGCTTCTTCCAGATTATTACAAAGTATTTTTGTGGAAATTCTTGGGTTTTGTAAAACCGTAGAAACGATATAACGTTCCTCCCGAGATGTAAGCTTTTTAGGCCTCCCAGCTTTTTTGTGATTTGGAGCTATATTTCCAGTAGTTACATAATTTTTAATCACACTGTGAATGGTGGTAGGTGCCCTGTCAACGATTTTGCCGATTTCACAAAAGCTACGTTTTTCCAAATACAATTTTAATATCGTTTTTCGCAAATCTAGGGACAAATCTTTACCTCGTCCCATTTTTTCCGATCTCGACAAGGAATGCAACCAAAATGACCCCAGTCATAACAGAAATTAAGAAGTGCAATGTTTGTCTAAGTAAAGCTCAGAAAAGAAACGCCGATTACCGTTGGAATTATAAATAGCTGAGGATAACAGTAAGATGTACGAATAATTTTTGTGCCTCCTTTTTCGTAAAGTTTTTGCTTTTGTTTCGTTTTTTTGTTCACAATAACAACAATGCGTTGCTGCTTGTACACATGCTTATAGACAATGTATGTTTATATAGAAAGTAAAAAAAAAGTTATTAAAACTTGAGAGGTTCCCCGAGATAAGGATTTAAAGTAAAGAATATGTAGTGTACGAATAATTATTGTGCTCACTGTACATATTTAGGTGTCCTTTGTGGAGGCTTATGTTCCCTAAACAGTTAAGTGCTTCCTTTATAGCGTGGACCTCCGCTTGGAAGTCTAAAAGTCTTCCCGATATCTAGTTGTTCGGAGTATACGCCTCCGCCAACGCGTCCTCCTAGTTTGCAGCCATCTGTAAAGAAGGAGATTGCGTCCGTCGAGCCCGGTCGTCCCTGTTCCGCGGTCGGCAGCGGCTTATTAAGTGAGCAAAATTAATTGTTCTGCCAGTCCTCTGCCGCTCACGTAAACTGTAGAGCAGCGGCGTGCACATACACTTTGAAGAGCTGCCTCGTAAAATTTATTCACACAACTATAAAACAAAATGTCATTGTATGGGTGTGCCGACCGCTGATTTAAAGTCAATTAAACCATCTGATTTTGAGAAATTTAAGTTTTTATATGGGGGTTTTTTATGAGGGTATTATGATTTCAGTCAGAAGTTTCCAACGCAGTGAAGGAGACGTTTCCGACCCCATAAAGTGTATATATTCTTGATCAGCATGACTAAACGAGTCGATCTAGCCATGTCCGTCTGTTCGCCTGTCCGTCCGTTTCTACGCAAGCTTGTCCCTCAGTTTTGAAGCTATCGAGATGAAACTTTACCAAAAGTCGTCTTTCTATTGCAGGTACTATAAAAGTCGGAACTAGCCGGATTGGACAACTATGTCTTATAGCTCCCATAGAATGGATCGGAAATATAATGGGAAATAAATTATAGCTTCGGTGTTTCTAGATAATTTACCAAATGCTATTGGGAATATCTTTTTTTATTGTTTTGAATTTCGAATTAAATTTTAGAAAAATCGCACGACTATATCGTATAGCTCGCATAGATACGATCGGAAAACTAAAGGGAAATTAATAGTAACAAAATTATAGCTTTGTTAATTTTTATTTATTTTATTTTATACTTTGGAATATAACTTTATTTTAATAACTCAGAATTTCAAATTAAATTTAACATAAATCGGACCGCTATATTATATAGCTGCCATAAAAAGGTTCGATCAATAAATGTCAAAATAATACGAATTCGCCATTAATAGCCTCTTCCCATAGAGTCCATCCGTCTGAAACGGTTGGGATATTTGACAAATGTGAAATTCGTGTTCCCACAGAGCTTCCATCCACCATCCACCTTCCACCATCCGATAACAGCTGACTTGAAGAGCAGTTGCTCATGTCAAAATTGTTAAAGGGGGGTCTTAACTCGGGAAAACAGTTGTATAATGTTGTTCTCCTGATCTTATTGTAGAATAAAACAAAATAAATAGCATACGATAATAGTTTAAAACATATATCCAATGTTAGAGCATATCCTACAACAAATCTGCATACAAATTGCTGACGGGGGGGAGCCTAACCTCCAAAACCCCCACACTCCGTTCTTACTACGCCACTGTCTAGCCAATATTAATAGAGCAAAAATGTAAACAAAACCAATTGTGTGCTGTTTGGCCATTTAAAGCAATATTAAACTTTATAGGTGTATATACTACACTTGTAACTAAAATTGATGATTATTTAAGTATTGCACAATATGTTTTTAGTCTTCTCAGCCAAAAATAATGTTTTTGGTCCCAGAAAAGCTTAAATTTTGGCCCACCCATAACAATTTGCTTGCAATAGCCTTTTCGCATACAACAAACTAAATATTAATAATGAATTTCCAAAAATCAACAAGCTTAAACATTTTTAAATTTTCTCCCGCCATTGGTTTGAATATGTTTTCGTAGTCAACGTTCCAATTTTCACAGTCAGGAGGAAGAATTCAGAGTTGCACCGAAAAATCATCGGCTAACTATCGCATAAAAGAGCCCGTCAAAGGCCGTCAAATTTTAACGGGGAACTAACTGGAAAATTTTCGGAACGGCAAAACCTTATGGACCATCCGTTCAACGGATGGTGGATGGTGGATGGCTCTCTGTGGGAAGACCCTATAAATCAAAATATAACATTTGCGGAATTTGTAATGGAATAGGAATGATCTGCAAGGGTATATAAACTTCGACTGGCCGAAGTTAGCTTTCTTTCTAGCTCCCTGTCGAACCAGCGAAATAGCGTATCCATGACAAAAAAAATGTATGTAAATTGGCGTCGATGAGTTAGCAACAAAAGTAGAACAGTGGAACTTTAAATACTAGGGCCATTTTTATTTTTAAATTTTCTTACTATTTCGAATCCAAAATTGCTAAGAATAAAAATATCTATGGATCGGGATAGCTTGGGATAGCTTGCTGACTCTGAGACTCTATGCTTAAAGTGTCGCTCAACTGCCCACTGGGCAAGATGAAGATGCTGCTGCCTTGTCGAGCATCAACCTGCCCGCACCTGCAGTGCTTCGACGCCAGCCTCTACCTGCAAATGAACGAGCGCAAGCCCACATGGAACTGTCCCGTCTGCGGCAAGCCTGCCATTTACGATAACCTGGTCATAGGTGGCTATTTCCAGGAGGTGCTGGGTTCTTCGCTGCTCAAGAGCAATGACACCGAGATCCAGCTTCATCAGGATGGATCGTGGAGCACACCAGGACTTGCCTACACTCCGGCACAGCAGCACGATGATTGTGTTTTTAAAAAACCTGAAACGAGAGAGGGGCTTTACCGGCGTGTTAATTTGAACATTTGGCTGCGCTCACGAAAACCAAAGCCAGACAGCTCCAGGCGCCCAAACGTGGGCTAAGCAGTGTTAAGCCTATTTTTTGGTTTCACAACCAACAATCGTTGTCCTTCTTCATTTAATATGTATTTTCTGTTGTCACCGATTCTAAATTATTTCGCGAAATGTAGGTACTCTTATTTTAAGTGATATTTTAATAAATCATAATAGCTCGTTAAATCTGAGATTTACAAGTGTTTTAAAAATCCATTTAAAAAATCGGGTCTCCACCATTTGGGTAATTGCTCCCCTTACAGAGGTTGTGCCAATATGCACGCTAAACCAGGCTATTAAGCGTTCATTCAAGCTTCTTGTCTAAAAATCAAAATCAAACCCACAGATTTTGAAAAAAACGCCTATAAGTGAACCAATCTCGGATGGGGACCAAAAATGAAATTGGCACTCGTAGAGGTTGTGCCAGCATGCACGGTAAATGGATAGAATGAGAATCCTCTTAAGAACGTTCCGTAAAAATTTCATGAAAAGTAAACACACAGTTCTTGAGAAAATTAATTTACAGAGGGGGGTGTAAAACAGTCAAAATTTGAAATTTGCTGTTTCCCGCTGACCCACCAGCGAGACCCCTCGCACCCATGACATCAATCATGCCAGTATACATATATTTTCCATGCAAACTTTAAAAAATTAATACAGCTCTCACAGAGGTTTTGCCAACTTGCACGGTATTTCGTAAGAAGGGGCATAATTTAAAGTAATTTGTGAATTAATTACAGGCAAATCAAACCACAGATTTTGCAAAATCAAGTCATTTAAATTATGGCTTTTTCCACGCGGTCACACTGGCCAAACAGCGAGACACCCATGACATAAACCAAAATCTTGGTATTTATATCGATATATCAGCAAGTACGACCTACAACATTAAATTTAACCTCTCTCTCTCTTGTATTTCGCGGTATTTAAACAAATTCTGTTGAATTCAGTTCAGTTCTACGTTCAACAGTTCAAGGATTTCGCGTCAAGTCTTGTATAATATGTAAGTTTTGTATAATATATTATTTCATTACGTTTATTTATAATAATATGGATGGCTGTTCACTGGGCATCTGCATGACTGGAATCAAAAATTTTTTGAAATGATTCCACTCGAATAGAATAGAGTTAGAGTTAAGTAAGTGCTAAGAAACAGAACAGAATGGATTGAATCTTAGTAGGTTTAGAGTATGATAGCAAAAGCCTAGAGTGAAATGAGTTAAACGTAAAACGAAATGTCAGATTTGAATAGGCTGAAATCATTCGAGTTATTGGAATTACTTGATTCATTTTATAAAGCCAGCGATGCTGTAAGTAGTTTTAAAACAAATATTAGTGTTTTGCTTTTATTGTTGTATACGCCAAAAAAATTTATTGGAGTTGATATTTTTTTTGGTTTTATTCGTCCTTAGAATAATAGCTGTGTATTTCTGACATTTTCATAAATTTTTGTTGAGTGATTTGTTTTATTAAAATATATAGGTAGCAGAGGTGAATGCACTGAATGTAAAAGTGAATATGCAAAGTGGAGTGTATAGCCTAATTATGAAGAGAGGCAGAAGCAAAGTGTGGCAATTTTTTTCAAGAATAAACGATGATGGCGAAGCGTTGAACAACCTTGTAGCCTGTAAGACGTTTTTTTTCGGTTTTTAAATTTACAGGGAGCACATCTAACCTGCATAAGACCAAATGCTACATAGTCAATGCCAATAAATTTGATAAGGGTTTTTCTATTGAGGTGAATAATGCAACTAAGGATGAGGGTGTTGCAGTGATAACCGAATGGATTCTTAAAAGATATTCCTCATCAAAGTTGAAGCAAAATATGGTGCAAGTGTCGACGTGGATAAGTTGCTACCACATCCAACTACCATATCCAGAAACATTTCCGTTATTATACAGTGGCTTATTTAGCTTATTTCGTGCAGAGGTAAATTTAAAATGTATAGCTGCCAAACTATGCGAGATAGAAAAAAAATTTAATGTAGGGTAGTATTCTGTCTTTAATTAAGGCACTTTTTTATTTTTAAACTCCATTATATAACACTTAAAACTAAACAAAAACTAAAAATATTTTGACGTTTTTCATGTCACAGCTTATTTCGTGCAAGAAATCTAGGTAATCTTAATTTGTAAATTGTTATTGCCAAATAACTTATTCTTCTTGTAACCCATTTGTGGGAATATCAGCTACTAAATTTATCACTTTGGGGAGTTTGGCCACACTGGAAAATACAGTTTCTTTTAAGCTTCCAAGATGAGCCAACAATCGAACAGCGGGAATTGGTCCTGAATCATTTCAAAAATGGCAAAAGTCAGAGAAATATTGCTGAAATGGTTAACCTAAGCCCTAGTACTGTTCAGTCTATTATCCAACGCTTCGTTCGGGAAAATCGTGTGGCAGATAACGGCCGAAATGCTCCAAACAAAACTTTTACTGAGCTTGAGAAAATTAAAGTCAATCCAAAGATTTCGGCGCCAAAAAACTTGCAGTTGATATTGAAAATGAAATGGGCAAATAGTGTTCCGTAGAAACCGTCCGCCGAGTGTTGCGGGAACATAACTTTAATGGCCGAGTAGCCCGGAACGAACCCTTCATAAGCCAAAAGAATCAAAAGTGCAGGCCTAAATTCGCCAAGGTATAAGGTAAGTATACACTTGCCAAAATAAGTATGCGTACAAAAAAATAAATTAAAATGTACAAAATGGCCCGATTTTGCATCAGAAAAAGTATGCGTACAGAAGAAAGAAAATATCGGTAATAAAAGCTTTTAAATTGACTGTAAATCAAAGTTTGTTTACTTGTTTCTAATCATTTCTGGCGTATTTATGTTGTAACGAGACGTTACTTTTATGATGGGGAAAAAGACAAAAGAAATCAGCTATGATTTGAGGAAACTCATAGTAAAACTACGTGATGAAGGAAAAACTTTTCGGGAAATTGGTGGGATAGTCACTTCTCTGTACAAAGAGTCCTTAAAAATTTCAATTTATCGTGGTCCTGTGAGTCAAAACCCCGGTCTGGTAGACCACCAAAGCTCACTGAGCGTGAGAAGAGAAGCGTTTTGACGACAATTAAAATAAATCCAAGGACAACAGCCTCCCAAATTGCAAAGGATATTAAGTACAAGTATAATAAGGATCTTCATAGTGATACTGTATGCCAAATTTTGAAGAGGGAGGACTATAACAGCCGTACAGCCCGGAAGAAACCACTCATATCACAAGTCAACAAAATCAAACGAATGGAATTCTCCAGAAAATTCAATAAAAAAGTGATTTTTAGTGACGAAAGCAAGTTTTGCATATTCGATATAAAGGGCCGCAAGCTAGTGTGGCGAAAAAATGGCAGAGCCATTTCGGATTAATTTGTATCAACTTCCGCGAAACAAAGACGTCGGGCTTTTAATATTCGTAGTCAGGCCTTTTATAGGGACCAGAGCCTGCAAGACCCACAAAACGGCGGTTGGAGACCGACTGCAATCAACCTCCTTCAAAGATACTGAGGAGAGATCTTGTGGAGGACTGGAGCGGCGAGGATGACGAGCAGGAAGCTGTTCCTCTGGCCAACATCCTGGAGGATGACGACGAGGATGACGACCAGGAAATCGCTATTCCTCTGACTAACAGCCAAAGAGGCAAGAGGACTTTTAAGAAGTACAACGATTGCCTCTGTTGTGAGAAAAACTTCACACAAAAAAAGTTTTTAATGCTGCATCATAAAACGGTGCAGCACATCAATACGGTTCAGCAATTCAGAACCAAGTTCGGGGTCCCAAGGGACATAAGGCACTTTTGCCGTGTATGTGGAAAACAATTTTCAGATACCGGTAAAACGTCTTTCAGAAACCATATTTATGGTCACAGGGACCCTCAGTCTGCCCATGCTGCGGGAAGTCCCTCAAAAACCCCCGAACGATGGAACTGCATCTAAGAAAATGCAGAAATTTAATACGGGTATCGACATCGACTGCCACAAACGAACAACAAAACCGCTCGGGAAGCGGAAACGCGCACGCAAGGTGCGCATTTTCATTCCTCTCGAAGGCGAAATCGTAGGTTCGCAGTTCGAGAGCAGAATCGGAATACCGCGGAGCATGCCATAAGAAGGAAAGATCCGACTTATAGGAAATCTGAGCGCCAAATGAATGCTGCGCGCCACGCCCTGATGCGTTCCTTCGGGGACTATAGAGTAATTGATCAGGAAAGAAATACTATAGAGCACGTCATAAGAAGGGAAAATACGACCTATAGACAGTCTGAGCGCCAAGTAGATGCTGCGCGCCACCCTTTGATGCGTTCTTTCGAAGAATACAGATTAATGGATCAGGAAAGAAATACCAGGTAGCACGCCATAAGAAGGCAAAGTCCTGACTATAGAAATGACTACCGTCAGCGAGATGCAGAATACCAGCGGACGGCAAGGAGTGATCTTGCAAGGAGAAGCCAGGAGCAAAGGATAAATTATTCGCAAAGAAGAATGACCCGACAGCAAACTCGCATAATGGTAGAGCAAGTCCGGCAAATGAATGAGGCTCGAGTTATAAACTATCGAAATAATTCACAAAACCGCGCAGCAGAGTCTCAAAGACAATCCCAGCGAAATATTGATGCGAGAGCTAGATAGTCTCCTGAAGAGCAGAGCTACAAGGGCAAATTAGACGATCTGGAGCACGTAATACCTATTTAAATAATATAAAGATGGGTCCTAGTAAAATATGTTCAAGTTGTGCAGGACTATGGTTTCCTTTCAGGTTAAAGCGCTAAACAAAAGGATTATAATATCTAAATATCCTCAACTTGATATTTCAAAAGCCTTTTACTTATCTGAAAAGTTTTCTAATTCATCTGACCGTTATTTCTTCTGCAATACATGACACGCAAGGATTTCCAAAGGCAAAATACCAGTCTGGAAACTCACATGTTACCGCTTCAAATATGATGGATAAAACCTTTGTGAACGGCTTAATACAGCATAATGACGGATATCATGGCTTGATGGATCATCAAGCTGAGAAAAAAAAAGGTATTGGCTATGATTTGGCTATTATTACCCACTTTTTTTATAACGCTCTCGGCCGCTGAGACCAAGTGGAATGAGCTTCTTGTGAATTTAAGTCTAATTTTAGATAACAGAACCATCTCCGAAGAAGAAGCATGTAATCTTTCTAGTATGGATAAAGCTCGATTGATTACACACAAAAAAAAAGCTATGTAAAATTAACATAGACAAATAGTAGTTTACTATATTCTGAATTTTTCATGTTTTATTTTTTGGGTCATTGAAAAGTATTTAACAATTAAAATAGTAGAAAACCTATTTACGAACTTGTCATGTATTTTGTTATTTTATTCATTTGGCAAATTAATAGTAACGTCTCAATTAATATCGTAGCAATACTATTTTATTTGTTCGCGTGTATTTTGTTGTTTTATTTTTCGGGGCATTGAATAGTAAGACCACAATTAATATCGTAACACAACTAATTTTTTCCTTTATTTATTTTGTTGTTTTAAAAATATAATTTTAAATTGTAAGTCAACTATTTTTCTGGATTTAGGGTGGTTAGAGTATACGACTCATAATCTCTGGGTCCTGCTTTTGCAGATTATGTTTTTACTTTTTTTCTTTAATGTTGATTTTAAGTCTATAGACTTTCCTCTACGAAAATCATTCTTCTGTGGCCTACTGGTTAGAGTGCTCGACTGCGGCCCCGGTTCGATTACCAGCGGAGGCAAAGAAGCTGATATGTAAGTTTAAGTATCTCTGAAATGTATGTGTCTATAAATAACTTCCATATACATTAATATTACAAATTAAATTAAAAATAAAAATAGGTAAAAAAATAAATTTAAAAAATCAACAATTTTTTTCGGGTAAAATAATTTTTTGTCGGTCATTTCCTATTTTAACCTACTATTTTTTTTGGGCATTGTTCTATTTTTTATGGTTTGGGGCAGTTTTCACTATTAAATCGTTGATTTTATATAGTTTTTTTTTTGTGTGTATGGTGATCCTACCTGCCCAGTCACCAGACCTGAATGTTATTGAAAATTTTGGATCTGGCCATCCGCAAGAGGTCGATTTCCAACAAAAATTATCTCAAAACGGTTTTTTTGGAAGAAAGGGCGAAGATACCGCAGGAGAGTACTAAAAAGTTGGTTTCAACGATGGAAAATCGTATGAAAGATGTGATCAAACAAAAGGGAGGACACAAAGTACAAAGTTTGCTAATTTTCAATATACTTTAATCAAAGTTCCTTGCACAAAATAATTTGTGACATGAAAAAAGTCAATATTTTTAGTTTTTCTTTAGTTTTAAGAGTTATATAATGAAGTTTAAAAATAAAAAAGTGCCTTAGTTAAAGCCAGAATATTACCCTATATTCTATGTATTATACAAAACTTACTCATTTAACAAGGAATACTTGACGCGACATCCTTGAACTGTTGGACGTAGAACTGAACTGAATTCAACAGAATTTGTTTAAATACCGCGAAATACAAGAGATGCCATATGGTTAAATTTAAGGTCGTACTTGCTGATATATCGATATAAATAACTAGATTTGTCTCGCTGTCTGGCCAGTGTGACCGCGTGGAAAAAGCCATAATTTAAATGACTTGATTTTGCAAAATCTGTGTTTTGATTTGCCTGTAATTAATAGGGTCTTCCCACAGAGAGCCATCCACCATCCACCATCCGTTGAACGGATGGTCCGTAAGGTTTTGCCGTACCGAAAATTTTCCAGTCAGTTCCCCGTTAAAATTTGACGGACTTTGACAGGCTCTTTTATGCGATAGTTAGCCGATGATTTTTCGGTGCAACTCTGAATTCTTCCTCCTGATTGTGAAAATTGGAACGTTGACTACGAAATCATATTCAAACCAATGGCGGGAAAAAATTTAAAAATGTTTAAGCTTGTTGATTTTTGGAAATTCATTATTAATATTTAGTTTGTTGTAAGCGAAAAATGCATTGCAAGCCAATTATTATGTGTGGGCCAAAATTTAAGCTATTCTGGGACCGAAAATATTTATACCCGTTACTCGTAGAGTAAAAGGGTATATTAGATTCGTGCAAAAGTATGTAACAGGCAGAAGGAAGCGTTTCCGACCATATAAAGTATATATATTCTTGATCAGGATCAGCCATGTCCGTCTGTCCGTCTGTCCGTCTGTCTGTCCGTCTGTCCGTCTGTATGAACGCTGAGATCTTGGAAACTATAAAAGCTAGAAGATTGAGATTTGGCATGCAGATTCTAGGGGTTAATACGCAGCGCAAGTTTTTCACGCCGATGTGCCACGCCCTCTCTAACGCCCACAAACCGCGAAAAACTGTGACCCGTTCTGTATGAACGCTGAGATCTCGGAAACTATAAAAGCTAGAAGATTGGGATTTGGCATGCAGATTCTAGGGGTTATTACGCAGCGCAAGTTTTTCACGCCGATGTGCCACGCCCCCTCTAACACCCACAAACCGCGAAAAACTGTGGCACCCACAGTTTTGAAGCTATATTAACGGGAAAAGAAATGTGTATTTGTTTCATCAATACATATTGATAGACCAAAGTGGGAAACCCCCCCTCCCCCCCTAACGCCCACAAACCGCGAAAAACAGTGGCACCCGTCTGTATGAACGCTGAGATCTCGGAAACTATAAAAGCTAGAAGATTGGGATTTGGCATGCAGATTCTAGGGGTTAATACGCAGCGCAAGTTTTTCACGCCGATATGCCACGCCCCCTCTAACGCCCACAAACCGCGAAAAACTGGCACCCACAGTTTTGAAGCTATATTAACGGGAAAAGAAATGTGTATTCGTTTCATCAATACATATTGATAGACCAAAGTTGGAAACCCCCCCTCACCCCTAACGACCACAAACCGCGAAAAGCTGTGGCGCCCATAGTTTTAAAGCTAGAGCAAAAGTGTGTTTTTTTCTGAGAAGATTCAAAACATATTGTGCAATACTTAAATAATCACCAATTTTAGTTACAAGTGTAGTATATACTACTTTAAAGTTTAATATTGCTTTAAATGACCAAACAGCACACAATTGGTTTTGTTTACATTTTTGCACTATAAGTATTGGCTAGACAGTGGCGTTGTAAGAACGGAGTGTTGGGGTTTTGGAGGTTAGGCTACCCCCCGTCAGCAATTTGTATGCAGATTTATTGTAGGATATGCTCTAACATTGGATATATGTTTTAAACTATTATCGTAAGCTATTTATTTTGTTTTATTCTACAATAAGATTGGGAGAACAACACTATACAACTGTTTTCCCGAGTTAAGACCCCCCTTTAATAATTTTGACATGAGCAACTGCTCTTCAAGTCAGCTGTTATCGGATGGTGAAAGGTGGATGGTGGATGGAAGCTCTGTGGGAACACGAGTTTCACATTTGTCAAAAATCCCAACCGTTACACACGGATGGACTCTATGGGAAGAGGCTATAATTTTCTCAGGAACTGTGTGATTACTTTTCATGAAATTTTTACGGAACGTTCTTCAGAGGATCCTCAATCTGCCCATTTACCGTGCATGTTGGCACAACCTCTACGAGTGGAGCTGTGTGCAATTTCATTTTTGTTCCCCATTATTGTATGGAGAAATTCCCAGGTTGGTTCACTTTAAGGCGTTTTTTTCAAAATCTGTGGGTTTGATTTTGATTAAACTTTCAGACAAGAAGCTTGAATTAACGCTTAATAGTCTGGTTTAGCGTGCATATTGGCACAACCTCTGTAAGGGGAGCAATTATCCAAATGGTGGAGACCCGATTTTTTAAATGCATTTTTAAAACATTTGAAAATCTCGGATTTGGACCCAAGCTATCCCGATCGATAGATATTTGTATTCTTAACAATTTAACATTTTTCAGCCATACAGCCCATGGCTGTATGAAATATACTCTGCATGTCTAAGCACGGGCTATATTCTAATCCAATAGAGGACCTCTCGGATTGTCGGGAAAGTGCAGTTACGCGACCATCAAGAATTACAGGCCTAAAACATATTTTTAAGGTAATTTATATTCAGAAAAAACTTTTAGTAATGGTTTTAGGTGATAGTTAGGTGAACTCTTACCCCGGCCTCGGTTTGAACCCGCGACCACTCGAACTGCAAACAGACGCCTTAACAAACTCCACCACGCACGCTTCTTAAAATGCGTTGAATAAGGAGGGCACAAGTACCGTCGAGGAAAGGACTAGCGTACAAGTACAATTTATAATTATTTAAAAAATGTATTAAGGGTCACAAAATAGAAAAAAAATAGGATTTTCAGATAATTAAAGAAAAACAAAAAAAAACATTTGTTAAAAATATAACTTATAGGCCTTGTCTCGTCGGGGATTCGATGTCGGTACCTTTAGTGACAAAATTTCATTGTGATGGCGCCTCTACCAGCTGCACCACCCTGGGAATTAGCCTTTTCTGGTTCAATTTGTATATTTAAGGACGACTAATTCTTATTTCAAGTACGATTCGGTATTGTTTTAAGAACGTTCGTTCTCAAATTATTCGTTCTTCATTTCTCTGGGTATACCGAAATGGACCCCCCCGCAACCAGGCTGACCTCGAAAACACAGGTCAAGTAACTCGGAACAATATTGGACTGCAAGCTGGCATGGAGACCCAATATATTGGAAAGGGTGAAAAAGGCCACCGAGGCGCTAAATGCATGGGTCCTATCGCCTACTCTGATGCACTGGATCTACATCTCGGTGGTGCGTCCGACTCTGATGTATGGAGCCTGAGTGTGGTGGCTAGCCACTGAGTACATGGAGAGAACTCAGCGGCAGGCATTGGTCTGCATAACGGGGGCGCTGAGGTCAACGCCAACTTAAGCTCTAGAAACGATCCTCGGAATCGACCCCATAGATATCCACGCTCAACTAACTGCAGGAAAGGCAGCACAACGTCTAGTTGCATCAGGTAATATGACGACGCAAAGCTTCGGACACATTTCAATCGGCCGAAGCATGATCAACAAAACGGACTACATGACCCCCAGAACGTGCCCGGAGGTTCGTTCATGGGCCCAGACGACTGGAAAACGGGTCGGGACCAGACTCAACACCTCAAGATTGTTATGTCCTGCTTTTCGCGCGGGTGCCTTGCCGGCTATGCAAAGTCTTTCTCAGGGAGGGGAACAACCAAGATCACGTTCACGCAGCAGACAAAACAAAAAAAAAACAAAACGGAATTTCGGATTTAAACGACGGCTACATTTTCTACGACGGACTTCGGAACCTCTGGATTGGACCACCTGTTAAGCTCGTAGTCCTGGGAGTCCCTCCCAACCATGAGAGCATCCTCGGACACATCTCCCAAATTTTAGTTGTGGGTCGTGCTACCTAATTCATCCCATCCCCCAACACAAATCTCTACTCTGACATGTTCATTTCACTTTCTCACTGTATATTCAAAACATCTCTCTTAAATTCTAACATTTATATAACCTACCCACGGTACCGAAGGACTTTTACATGTAACAGATATATATACATAAATAATTAAATAAATAAATAAGTAACAATTCTTCATAGGGCGAGTATTTTGGTTTTAGGTATTAAATAGTTTAAATAAATATTGTTTTGATATTATATGAATTAAATTACATTAATTGGGGTGGGTTACATATTTTTTTTGTGTAGTGTTTGTTTTGGTTTGGTTATATTATTTGCGGCTGGCTGATAGAGATTTAATTTAAAAATAAGAACCTGTGGCCACCCAGGAATGAGTGGCCAATTTTTCTCCTAGAAAAATCTTCTTCCTGGTGGCTGGTGTTTCTTCACTCTTCGACAAAATTTCCGTTCCTGACCCAGGATTATTCCCTCCGGAATACTCTAGAATTAATTTAATTTTTAACTTCACTCACATTAAACTTATATTTACTTTTTTTTTAACTCACTGGTAGAACTTATAATTTTTGTTTTAAATTTGAAAATTCTCGGCCAACCGAACCGCCTGCGCCTATTGAGTTTCGCCCTTTAAGTCACCTTCGCTGTATTCTCAGTCCCTCTTCGCCAAAAACCACTCAAACTTTTTCGAATTTAAACTTCGGTTCATTTGGGAGTCATCCGGTCCAGGGAACCAGTTCCATTTTGAACTCAGTGTCCCGACTCCCTGGACTCACGAGTAGTCGATGACCGATTATCGAATAAACGCCTATCGTCATCTGGCCTAGTGTAAACAGCCGTAGAATTTGCGAATTTTGTATTTATTTATAGTTTTTGCACATAACAAGATATACACAGACGGCTGCAAGATGGAAGGAGGACTAGGAGCGGGCTTATACTGTACGGACCCTGAAATAAGGCTGTCATATAAGATACCCAGCGACTGTACCATATTCCAGGCAAAAGTCTTTGCCAAGTCAAAATATAAACCGACCATACGATGTGGTCAACCTGTTCGTAGACAGCCAAGCGTCGATCCATGCAGTTGTCAACGGTCAGTTCCAAAAATGTAATGGCGAGCAGGGAGGCACTAGATAACCTTAGCATCTTCCTCGGAAAGACTGCTGACTGTTAGTGGGCCACTGTCTGGCCGCATCACACGCAACTACGATTGGAATACTGAACTGCCGCACCTGCAGGAAATGCGATGAACCGGGGGCTATCGAAACCCTGGAACATTTTATCTGCAACTGACCGGCTCTCTCACGAGCAAGAACAAGATACCTCGGTGCCCCAGTTGTGGCATCACTAGAAGACGCCTGCAGCAGGGAACCTAACGAACTTCTTGCCTTCGCGAAATACACCTCGATCCTTGTGCACATTAAAACCTAATAAAATATCTCGAGGTTGATACAAATTAGCCGGACAACTAAGGGCCATATTGGCCTATGCGTGGCCCCGTCCATGAGGGCCGTCCGTGTAACCTAACCTATCTGTCTAAGCAAATTGTCTGGTATGGGACGTTGGCTTATCTGGAATTATGCAAAAGTCTCTTCCGTGACCTTTCCTAAAGCGGTTACGATTCCTGAAAATTTCACCTGTGGTGATACGGATGAAAGTTCAGAAACATGCGATTCAAATGATTCCGAAACGTACGTTGCCACAAATGGAAAAGCTCATACAGGAAAAACTGAACGATTTAATTAGCGATCTTGAGCTAACTAAAGAAAAGTCTGAATTGCTGGCTTCTCGAATGAAGCAGCATGGGTTTTTAAATCCGAATGTTAAATCATGAATATACGGAGGTCGCCACGAAAAATTTTCGAAGTTTTTACAAAACGGGACATATATAGACGCTTTGTTTAAAGAGCTTTATATAGACCACATTCCAATGGAGTGGAGGTTGTTTATTGACGGCAGCAAGAAGAGTTTAAAGGTTGTCTTATTGCATAACAGTAATGAGAAACCATCTCTACCTATCGCCCAAGCTATAAACACGAAGGAGTCATATGAGACAATAGAAGCTCTGCTGAAATTAATCAAATATGACGAATTTCAGTGGAAGATGAGTGCACACCTACAGGTTGATGGAATGCTCTATGGATTGCAAGGAGGCTGTGCCAAAAACGGTTGTTTCCTCTGTCTTAGGGACAGCCGAGCAGACTCAGAGCACTACGGAAAATATAAATCACAAAAATAAAAAAAAATATATTTTAAAAGTCTTTCGAATATATCAGTCAGGACTTTTATAATAAAAGTCTTTCGATAACTGTTATTCTCTGACAAGTAAAATAAAAGTCTTTGAATAACTGTTATTTATTATGGGAAATAAAAAAATCCCACGATAAAAGTTTGTTGCATGAATCAACAGATTGCACGAAAATAGACAATTCTGCGTTTTTATAAAAATTCTACCAATTTTTCTTCATATTTTATTTTAAAGGACTTTTAAATAAAATATCTGTTATTTTCGGTCCCTGGTTTTTTGGCATATTACCTATTGCTCTTGGGAATACCATTTTTTCACATGTTCTGAATTTCGCAATAAATTTTATAAAAATCGAACGACTATATCATATAGCTCCCATAGAACGATCGGAAAACTAAAGGAATATTAATAGAAACAAAATTATAGCTTTGTTAATTTATATTTTAGTCTCTTCTAATTAAATTTAACATAAATCGGACGTCTATATTATATAGCTGCCATAGTAAGGATCGATCAATTAATGTCAATATAATAAGTAAACGGCTATAATTTTGTTTGTTGCAAATCTAAATTTAACATTTTTGTAATTTCAAATTAAATTGGAATGATCTGCAAGGGTATATAGACTTCGGCTGGCCGAAGTTAACTTCCCTAACAAAGATATTCCAAGGCTGGACTTAATTTTATTGGAAACGCCAGTCTCTACACCCTTGTGGCCGAAGAAGGTGCCAGGATTGCAGAAATGGCTCAGGGAATAAAGGATATACATAAATAAAAGCTTGAAGGACAGCACAGATGCCATTATAAGTCAGATGATTAGGCAAAGCGAACTGATTTCCGAAAACAATCGGTTGTTTAATTTATAAATTAATAAAAACACCTAATAAAGTACATTTAAATTAATTTACTAAATGAAATTATGTTCAACAGCGCCTTAATTGCATGTATGCTAAAATACCCTTTCCTGTTCAAGTAATGGGACTATTGCTAATATTTTCTGTTGAATTTTCAACAATTCAAACTGTTGTTTCTGAACAAAAACGCAGATTTAAATAAAATAAAACTGTGATAAAAAAAAATATTTTTTTTCTAAACATCGATGTTTTGTTTCTCCACCTCTAAAACCTATTAGAAAATGGTCAAAATAAGTCAAATTATTTAACATTCGATATTTAGTCTCTGTCGTTCTTCGGTAAATTTTTCGAAAAAAGTATATTGCTCGAATTTCTATGACACCTACGGTTTTGATGGGTTGCGATCCAGATTAACCGCCCCCAAATCCCCGGTAAAATACGAAAATCCGATAACTTTCTCGATGAGTACAGTATATCGATTTCAGAGTTTAAATACCAAAAATCCCTGCGATAGTGCTATGCAAAATTTCAGTATTTTTTCGATTTTCAAGAAAAAATCCGGGAAATTAATCGGGAGCTATCGCACTATCGCTAACTATCGCGGAACCATCGCTGGGGTTCGTCCATGGCGCTTATCGATTTGTTGTTATTGCTATCGCTGTGGTGTATTCGCTAAGGCCCCGTCGTCATAAGGTCATTTTTTATATTATTTTTAAGCAGTTTTCCCGAAAAGCGCAATTCGTGGTAGGCGCAAATCGAACGCATCGCGGACTTGGCGCAAAGTGCAGAATCGCAAAACTCGCGGCGCCCTTGAAATCGACGAGAAAAAGCAAAAAAGGCTGAGAGGCTAGCGCAAAATCGAAGAAAAAACTGTGTATGTGCGTGCGTGTGATTGTGTGAGTGTGACGTGTGCGTTCGCTGTGTGTGTGAGCGAGCTGGCATGCAGAAATGTATGTGTATGTGTGTGCTGCTGCTGCGGCGGTGTGCGTGTAAATTGAATAAGAAAACGGAGCACAAAAGGCACTGATGGAAAATTTATATGTGCGCTGAAAAATTAATTTATTTGCAAAAAGTCAAAGAGCTGCGAAAAGTGACAAGCGGAGAGACGGGCACAAAAAGAACAAAATTTCGATTGCCGACTCTCTGCAGATTCAAAGAGTGTGGGAGAATCGAAAAGAGCGGAGAGGGAGTTTGTGTATGTGTGGGTGTGAGCCGCCTTTGCCAGGAAAACTAAAAAGAAAAAAGTGCCTGGCGTTAAAAGTTGCAAAAAATTGTAGGATTGTTTGCCTTCCGCAGTTCGGCGTTTCGTCTTTTTCGCACAAACTTTTTTCGCCAATCTTTTATGCACGCTTTTTCGTTTATTTAATACCTCTCTCTCTCTCTCTCTCTCTCTCTGGCTCTGGATTTCGCTCTCTTAATCTTTCTCTCCGGCTCTCTCGCTCTCCGCTTTTTTGCTTATGCCAGGCCAACTGTCAAAACTGTCATTTACCTACCTTCCTTTTGTCCGATTAGCAAAACGCAACGAAAAACTAAAATCCCAATCCCATCCAAATTTTAATAGTGCCCATTCGCTTGTTTTTAGTTTATTATTTTATACCAAGAAACGTAGTACTTTTAATTCGTTTGTCTCGCTCGTAAGTGTTGAATAAATAAAAAGTCGGAGGCAGGCAGGCGAAACGGGTAAAGTCGCCGCCGTCGCACAGTGCAACAAATCGATCAGAAAATAACCAAAAAAAAACATGTTTTTAATAAGGGAAAAATAGGAGAAATTCAATGGAATACAAGTTCAAGTGTCGCGTAATTGTTTGTGTGTGTGCGTGTAAATGTGTCGTTGTTGCACTTTGTACCTTAGATTTCCCTATTTCCTCCAAAACAGCTGGCCAACACTTGATTAACTCCAATTTTCTTAGTTTTTTTTTCGCTATTTGCTTTTGTTTATAATGTCAGCTGGTCCGGCACTGTTGTTTATTTTCTTTTCTGCTTCGCCTTGATTGTTTAGTCAAGTGTTAGAATTGTTTTTGTGCCATTTTGCAATTTTCTGCTTATTTGCCATCCGATATTATGGGGTATTTTGTTATGTGATTTTTTTCAATAGAAATTGGAGTAAAATGGTGAGTTGGTTTGGGTTAATGGTAACGCGCATTTCACACATCTGTTTAAAACTATGGAGGTGTATTAAATAACGGTACTTTTGAGGCTTGGTACAATTGCGATAGAATTTCAAAAAAGGCTTAATATTTATATAACTAGTATACGTATTTTGGATAGTTCACTTCATGTATTATCTGTACAATACTGTTCAAAAGTTTAAAAAGCTTTCAAGTATTTTAGAGCTAGCAATTACGAAATGTCTTGAATAGCAAAAAAACGCAAATGTTTCCGCATATTAACAAAAAATATCAGTTTTCATAAAATAACTAGATATTTATTTATTTTAAAACTGAAAACAATTCGTATTGGATCCACTTTTGAAACAACTCCATATATCCTATTAGCTTTTGCTTGCCCTTGAACCTATCTGCATCATCTGCAAGATCATAATGATCATTCTTTCCGAAGCTTCTCCGATTTCAAAGCAAAATAATATAAACCTCAGGCCAGATCGGTTTTCTTGTCGGGCCGCGTGGCAGCATTTTGTGCTTACCCTGCACCATTTTGTAATTATTACTGGATTATAGCTTGCGTCTAGAAATCGGATACATTTCCGACTCCTGCCGAATTTTTGCACGGTCTTAAATGTTTCTTCTGAGAGGAAAGTTTTTATAAAAACGATTTAAGTTTGTAGAAATAAACTAGGCTTTCATTTTATAACCAAAAGGGATGTACAACAAGTGCGAGTGCCGGCAGTCACGTCTACCAAGCACGGATTCAATCCCTCCTCCAATATCTGAACTCTACTCTAATGTAAAAATTGGCCGTTGTTTTTTGTATTAACTTACATCCGACTTTTGCTATTAAATTTAAAATACATTTAACAAAAGATAAATGCCAAAGATTATTATAATTTTAGTTAAAATATAAATTATTAAAAATACAGAAAGATTACTTTTGGTTTATATTCGATTTTATTGAAAAATGTTCTTAAAAAAAGTTTATTTATTTTAAAATATTGTAAGGACGAAAAGGATTTCAAATTAACGCACCTATAAATAATATAGAGAGTACATTAACGTTAGATACTTTTAATATATATATATTTTCTAATTTTCTTTGATATCATTATTTGCATTATTTTTTGTTTGCTTTCCCATTCTGCGACTCAATTTAATTGAGAAATGTTATTCGATTTTAAATTCTCATTGTAATCTGTATCTTCGTCATCTTCCCTATGCTCTTTTCTGGTTTGATAAACATTTTCATTGCCTTCTCTCGCCTCTCTCTCGCTCCGCTCCCTATTTCTCTTCTCGGGTTCTTTTACTTCCTCCTACAACGCCTTCGGTTTATTTTTTTACTTTTCCCTTGCCATTTTTTGCATTGTGAATCATTTCCTTGCGGAAAGAAAGAGGTGAAAAAGCCCTGTGGGTGGGGACAAAAAGGAAAGAAAAGTTCCTGATTGAAAATTTGTTTATTTTATTTCCATTTAAAAAATACTTTTTATTTTATTGTTGAATATGATATTTAATATTTGGTTATTTGGTTGGCAAAAAAAGGTATGGATTTTTTTTTTACCTGTAATTTCTGTCTAAGCTTTACAAGTTAAAAAAGATTATAGTTTTTGTAGATTGTATAAACACTTTTTTATACAGTTAACCAAACTTGTGATTTTAAGAGATGGAATTTATGAATCTTTTAACATTAAATTATCTAAAAACAATTCCAATTCGATGATAATATTGAATGTCCTGGCTCAAAGTTTAATCTCAAACCATTTGTGAAGAAAAAATATAATATTTTATATATACATACATATGTATATTTCTTTTAAATTAAAAGAAGTAATGCTTTTTATATAAACAAAATTTAAAAATAATTATAGTTTGAATTAATTAATTATGAATTATTTGACAGTACTATTATTGCTTTCTGGTTTATTTTATACGTTTCTTAGAGTCCAAATCCATTGATGCACTGCAAACAATCGGGACACCTTTCCATTTAGATTTTCATCTTTTTCGGCTGCTGCTGCGCTGCTATCATCAATATTGATTACCGGCAGCTGTCCGAGAGAGGGAGAAAGAGAGCGGGCAGCCTCTCTCCTTTTGCGGTTTGTTTGGTATGCGACCCCCGCTCGCCCCACCCACTTGTAGGCGCCCACGTCGGTTGGAAGTGGAGGGGGGTCCTCTCTCGCTCTTTTGGAGCTCTTTCTCTCTGATTGCAATTTTCTCAACGCGCATTCGCTTGCTCTCCCTGTCTCTCTTTCTGTACTATCTGTTGTAGTTGCTTTTCATTACATTTGTTGTTTTTGTTGTTGGTGGCTTGCCATCGATTTTATGCTTTGTCGTTGCAATTAGTTCTTGTTGCTTGTTTCTTGTCTGCACTCTTAGTTCTCATTTTCTCCTTACCCCATCTCCTTGTTGTTGTTTTTGCTATTGAGAAAGGCAGAGTGAGAGAAATGGGGGACAAGAAGAAAAAATCCTTCCATTTCCATCTCCCCATTCGACGATTTGTTTGTGTGCGAAATCTGGTGCCTACAGCGATTCTTTGATTATCGACTGACGGGGTTTAATAGGGGGAACCCAAGTTTATTGTCCAGAAGTTGACTTATAAGATGGATATTCACTTTCTGAAAGTCTTCCTTAGGTGGAGGCATACTATCCATGGGTCTGTGTGGTGATTGAAAAGGATTTATTTTTTCTTTGATTGATTTCTGGTGAAAGTGATAATGCCACTATCATAAAGAATGATATTAGGTAAAATTCATTTAATATCTAAGAAAAGTAATACTTCAATTTTCCGTCTTCAACTATTTAAACACTAAAAACATATTTTCAATAAGATCTCCATAAAATTCACAAGATATCGAAGAAGCTTTGGTCAACACCTGCGTGGATCAAGAACAAGGCCAATAGACTCTTAAAGTCCCAACAAACAACAGAGCCACAAAAAACCCACCTTGACAGAGTGCTACGACCAATGTTGACCTATAACTGATTTTCTGTTGTTGTACGGTTGTTCTTCTGGTTTGCTTGTCTCTTTCTTTTTAACTAATTCCTCTTTTAGCCACGAAATAATCAGATTTTTTTGCGTCGTTTATAACTCGATTAGGCAAATGAAATAAAACAAAATTAAGCGAGAGAGAGAATAAAAGCGTCAAGGTCTTGACTTTGCCTTCTGGCAGGGCACACGCAGAGTTCAAACGCAACTACAGTAATACCTCATTAATCTGGATATGAATCATCCGGATACGGTTTTTATCATGAGCTGTCCTTCAAGCAAATGATAGTGTTAAAAAAAAAATCAATTAAATATTAGTTTTAGTAGTCTTGAAATTTTTAAATTCATTTGAAAATGTGAAAATATCTTTCGATGATGAACTAGTGCTTAGTGACCACTGTGCTAACAAATACAAATAAACTCTTTTCTAACCAGTCCACGCAATTTATGAATGATCGTCAAAGCGTACGGTTATTAACCAACACAAGTGCGGCAAAAAAAACGGCGCGTGTGCCCGAAAATGTTTGCAAAACTTTTTCGGCAACTTTTTTCGCGAATCACTTTGTGGCTGCTTTTTATCTCTTTCTCTTCGCTTCGCGCGCTCATTTCTGATTTCCGTAAACGAAATCGATTAAATAATGAGTAAGGCAAAACAAAAATCAATGCCGATGGAAAATAAATATTTGAATATTCAATTGCAAATGCAAAAATAAATAAGGGAGAAAAGAAGAGAAAAAAGTTATTAAAAATAAACAATCGATTATTTTACGGGCTCGGAAGGAAACCCCTTCCCCAAAATACCTTCTTCCTCTAATGTAGCACTTAACTAATTCAACAACTACGACGTACCCACAACTCTGACAACTCAATGAAATCAATAATAAAAAAGGCGGCGAAACAAAAAATAATGAAAAGCACACAAAAGCATCATCAACATCGTCATGATGATAATAAGCGAACATGAACTACGCAGTTATGAAATTTAACTAGATACTTATAGAAAATCATCCAATGTACAGAAGCAAAAAATGGTCTTTTGCTTTAGATCTTTAGATCTTTTAGAAAAATTTTGGAAATTAAATCCATAAATATTATTAATGTATTCATAAATATATTTGGGACGTAACTGTGATTTAAGACCGAAATTTGAGCATACATATGTATTTTATAGTGAAATGCGAAACTGAATTTTTTACTGGATTATTTTCTTTCTGTTGTATTGTTTCTATTAATAGTAATATTAATTTCCAATTAGGTAAAATATTGTAAACCCGTTATTGAGTGGCATATTATTAATGTTTATCATTTGGTGCACCTACATAATTACTCAAATCCCATCCTTCTCATTCGCATATTACGTATACGTCGCGTTGGTCAGTGTAATTATTTCCCTTTTCCGCTCCCTTCTTCCCTGTGCCTTGATCTTCGTAGGCGGCATCGGTTCGTGTGTACTAATTTTAATAAAAAAAAAATAGAAAAGAAAATTTAGCTTTATTCTTCATCGAATTTCGAATATCTTATTTTGCTACCAGCCATTTTAAAATAATTCAATTCTGATTGTCTTTCTTGTTCTGCTCTGCTATTTCACAGGAATCTAATTTCTACAATTTACTGCAATGTGCTAGTAAAACTGAATTGAAGAAATTGATGAACTCTACGGAAAAAAGCTAAAGAAAACAACAAATTGAAAACCCATGCGTGAGCGTTTGACGACGAAGTGGAAAAGTGCAACAAATATATGAATACAAATAGAGATCGTGAAACCTAAATCAAATCCTTTGTTAACCAAGATCACCAAAATATTTTCATAATTTATAAGAAATATTTCAAGTGTGATAGCCAGTTCCAATACACCTCAAAAGAAGTCATATTCAAAAACGAATCATCAACTGCAAAACCGAATCAAATCGAATTGATTCGATTAACAGCTGTGCTGTACACATGCACCTGTGTGTGTGAGGGGGCGCGCGAGAGTGCGTGTACGTGAGTGTTCCGTGTGCTTGTGTGTGTTACGGTGTGTGTCAGTGTTGGTGGCGAAAATTGAAACGCCCGCTAAACAAAGTCAAGCGCTAGATGGCGCTGTCACTGCCGCCTATGACCAGTGTTGTTGTTGCTGTTGTCGGTGTGCCACACGTTGTTGTTGTTGATGCTGCAGCTAATAAAACGCGGAAAGGCGAATTATAACTGCCCACTAACCCCACAACACAACACAAACCAACCTCGCCCAGGTCGGATAAATAAATAAATTTCAATTTATTAACATAACAAAATCAACTTCCCTTCAAAAGAAAAATATACAAAAAAAATACAACAACAAATATAAGTAATAATCAAGAGTTTCCCATTACCCATCGTCGGTTGGTCGGTTCAAATTGCGTCGCGTCGCGTCGCGATCGTCGCTAGTCCTCGGATCGGAACGGAACATTATAGTACGGACGGTTACGGATCAGATCGGATCAGTTGGCAGTCGGTGGCACCTGACAACGCAACGCTAACCGCTATTATGCATCGGCGTCGTCGATTGGCCAGTGCAACAATCGCATTCGAATTGGCGGGCGAGCAGCATCTAAAGCCACTGTCAGAACTTCATTAATTAAAACAGGCTATTGGGAAGAAAAGACTTTAAATAACCCATAGTCTTAGCACCTAACCAAACCGAAGGTATAAACCATAACTTTTTTCGTGCCCAAATAATCCAAGAATCGTCTGCAATCCTGGATTATTTGCTAAAGACTTTGCGCACGCTGAAATCCAATTCGATTATGGCCGAGAATCAAAGTGCGGCCAGCGAAGATTCCGGTCACCAACAGCAACAGCAACATCAGCAGCAACAGCAACACCAGCAACATCAGCAGCCACTAGCCACCACATCAGTCAGCGCCGCTTCAGCCACATCTTCTTTAGCTAACCAGTCGCCCACTAACTCGCAGGCCTCATCCCCTGAAAATTCGCAGGAAGCTCTGCCTCTGGTGCGACGCCACCAATCAGCAGCAGCAGCAACAGTAGCAGCAGCAGCAGCCGCAACAGTTGCAGCCACCAGTAGCAACACATCGCAGCAGCAGCGCAGCAGCATCAGCAACATGTTTGATCGCACGGTAAATGCCAAGTTCAAGCCGACGGCCTCGAGTGCCGGACCCGGCAACAATCCTGGACGCAGGAACTCCATGCTCACACCTGCCCGGGGGGTCACAGTGGGCGGCACTGGCGGTAACATGCGCAAGCTGACCAAGGTCAACTCGCTGACCAGCCATCATCACTTCTCTGTGTGCTATCCCCCCAGCAACATCTATCAGAACAACAGCAACAATTCCGGCAGCAATTCGCCATTGCAGCGCACCACAAGCGAGAGTTTGCGTTTGAATTCGCTGAGTCGCGTGGCAGCAGCGACAGCAGCCACATCGGTGTCCAGGGCAAGTAGCAACTCCAGCCTGGCCACATCCACTTCCACATCGCTGGCCCCCAAATCCAGCAGCAGCAGTGGTGGCAGCAACTCGACCCCGCAGCAGCAGCAACAGCAACCGGCGAGCAGCAGCAACAGTAGCAGCAGCAGCACCAATAACAGCTTCACCAAGGCCAGTTCGCCCAACAACAATGGAGCACGTTCGGTGGGCGGCGCAACGGCAACTGCAGCTGGCAGTCATCACCATCAGCCACATCATCACCATCATCATCATCACCACCATCAGCATCACAACCACCAGCAGCAGCAACAGACTAGCCTTAGCCAAGGTCACGCCTCGTTGACCGTCGCTGGAGGGTCAGCTGGGGGCGGTGGTGGTGGTGGGGGCTCAGGAACTTCTGGTGGTGCCACCAATCGCAAACCAAAGACGACTTCCTCATTCGAGATCACCTCGGTGACGGTGGGGCATCCCAAGCTAAATGCTGCCGGCGACACTGGGGACGAGTCGGCCGATGATCTGGACGAATCTCACACGGATGACAATAGTCGGATAACGGACCTCGAGAACGAGACGCCCTCGATGTCGGAGGACACGTTTTCCAAAGAGGAAGTGTACTATGCCAACAATGCCCTCAGCACGAATGCGCCGGTGATACCGACTAGCTCGCAATACGGCCTCGTGGTGGTGGATCCCATTGGTCCGTCGTTGGGCCAGACGATCCAGAACGTCCAGGTGAACGTGTCGGATAATATTATCAATGTGGTGAGTGGAGCCGTCACACCGGGCGGCACCAAGAAGAAGGACGACATCAAGGAGACGCAGCATCGCAGCGAGCGGTTCAAGGTGGTCAAAATAGAGTCCACCGAGCCGTTTAAGCGTGGACGATGGATGTGCATGGATTACCTGGATCACTCGAGCGTGGGTAATGGTGGTAATAACAACGAAAAGACTGGCTCTTCTACTTCCGATGCGCACGCAGCCACGGCGGATGGTGCAGCAGGTGTGGCCGGTGGGTCAGAGGCCCTGCCCCACAAGACCACCCAGAGTATGATTCTGCCGCCCACCCAGAAGCTGAACGAGAATCACCTGGAGGCCAACTCGACCGATGCCAATTGGAACTATGCCGATCAGCAGCAGCAGCAGCAACCACAGTCGCAGCAGCCGTCGCAGTCCCAGCAGCCATCCTCGCAGCAGCAGCAGCAACAGGCTCAGATAAGTGCCACGCCCAGTGGGGTGATGACAGCCCCCGCCACAGTGGTTCATGGTATGCACCAGTTGCACATGGAGGCACAGCAGCAGCAACAGCAGCTATTCGACAGCGTCAATGCCAATGCCAGTTCGCCCAATCCCCCCGGTGACCCCAACAACATAGACTACGCTCGAACGGCGGCCATGCAGCTGCAACAAACGTTGCAACAGCTTAAACAACGCGAAGATGCCATGGACGTGCCGCCAGGGGGTTATCCGAATTATCAAAACGGCGGCGATGTTGCTGGTGGGGCGATCAACAACAACAACAGCGGTGGAGCAGCCTCTGGAGAGTCGCAGCTGAGCACCAGCTATGTGGAGCAGCAACAGCCGCTGTCGCCGACACCACTAACGCCCCAGGCCGCGCCCACATTCGCAGCTGTTGCTGCTGGGCAGTCGCCCAACTTCCAATTGGAGCAACAGCAACAGCAAGCCACATCGCAGATTGATGGGATAGTCTCACAGCCATTTACCCAACAACAGCAGCAGCAGCAGCAGACCCAACAGCAATCAGCAGCACAGCAAGCAACAGCAACATCAACGGTTGCTGCACCACCACCACAACAAACTTCAAACACTTCCAATGCAGCGGTAACCACTGGCCAAGGTCAGACATTACCGCTGTTATCACACATGACCAGCTACGAGCAGCAGCAGCAGCCTAATCTAGGAGCAGCAGCAACAGGAGGCACGACAGCGTCATCGGTGCCTTCACCGCCAGCAATTGCCACGCTGCAATTGCAGAGTGCCCCTTCGACAAT
Source organism: Drosophila mimetica (assembly GCA_037075245.1). Taxonomy (NCBI): domain Eukaryota; kingdom Metazoa; phylum Arthropoda; class Insecta; order Diptera; family Drosophilidae; genus Drosophila; species Drosophila mimetica. Next base: position 25,764,171 of record JBAMCH010000007.1, on the reverse strand, counting down.
TGCCGATCCACAGCAATTGTTGGTGCCACAGCAACAGGAGGAGCAACAGCAACATCAGCAGCTGGCACAGCAGCAACAGCAGCAGATTCCGCCAGCAAATATCGCGAGTGCTAGTGCCAATAATAGTAATCTAAACCTAACGAATACGAATGTTGTGGCCACCGCCGAGGCAACAACAAACGCGCTGACCTTGACCGATGAACAGGCGACCGCGGCAGCAACCACTGCAGTTGCAACCGGAGCTGCAGCAGCAACAGGAGCCACATCGACAGCTGCAGCAACGCAGCAGCAAATCCAACAGCTACAACAGCAACCAAATGCAGAATCCGAGACTGAAAGGTGAGTAACAAGCAAAATATATGTATCTCTTATTAAACGATGAATGTAGGAAGGGATAGAATTTCGAACATAAAAATGAGGTATTTAATAACTAATTAATAAAATAATTTTTATAAAATTGAGTACATTAGTTAATTTTTGTTTATTTACACAAACCAATTCAATTATTTTCGTAATTCCCTTTTTATGCTTTTCCTACTAATACTAAGAAATCTTTAAATAAGAAATATAATTCAATATTTCCTTTTTATTTCATTATTACATCGATTCCCAACAAGTTTCTTCCAATTTTATAGGGGGCTATCGAAAGTATTTAGTTCAATGGGTTAATGTATTTGAATGCTATCTTATCGAGTTTTCCATTTTCCTCTTCAAATTCATTCACAACAATTTTTATACCCGTTACTCGTAGAGTAAAAGGGTATATTAGATTCGTGCAAAAGTATGTAACAGGCAGAAGGAAGCGTTTCCGACCATATAAAGTATATATATTCTTGATCAGGATCACTAGCCGAGTCGATCTAGCCATGTCCGTCTGTCCGTCTGTCCGTCTGTCCGTCTGTCTGTCCGTCTGTCTGTCCGTCTGTCCGTCTGTCCGTCTGTCCGTCTGTATGAACGCTGAGATCTTGGAAACTATAAAAGCTAGAAGATTGAGATTTGTCATGCAGATTCTAGGGGTTAATACGCAGCGCAAGTTTTTCACGCCGATGTGCCACGCCCTCTCTAACGCCCACAAACCGCGAAAAACTGTGACCCGTTCTGTATGAACGCTGAGATATCGAAAACTATAAAAGCTAGAAGATTGAGATTTGGCATGCAGATTCTAGGGGTTAATACGCAGCGCAAGTTTTTCACGCCGATGTGCCACGCCCTCTCTAACGCCCACAAACCGCGAAAAACTGTGGCACCCACAGTTTTGAAGCTATATTAACGGGAAAAGCAATGTGTATTCGTTTCATCAATACATATTGATAGACCAAAGTTGGAAACCCCCCCTCCCCCCTAACGCCCACAAACCGCGAAAAGCTGTGGCGCCCATAGTTTTAAAGCTAGAGCAAAAGTGTAAACGCAATTTTGTTTGGGTTATTAACGCCTACCGAAATGTAGAAGAAATTTTTTAAATTTTTTGAAGCGGCTGATTGGTTTGCCCTGCTTGAGACTGCTGACTTTAGCTGAGTAACGGGTATTTGATAGTCGAGGCACTCGACTATAGCGTTCCCTCTTGTTGACTTTGGTTTTCCGCATTTTCGACGACCTGGCCTGGTCTTATCTCAAATAGTATTGGGCTGATCAAATATTTACACGATTATAGACAATAAACGCTGCCGCTCTGTCTACTTTTTGTATGGGGGACTTAATCAATTAAGTCAAAGACGACGACGGCGGACCCGAAAGTTATTTATGGACAGAGCTGAGGTTTGCCTTTGGTTTGCATTCGACTATATTTAGAACGCATAAACGTTGTTTGAACAAGTTTTCAGAATGCCCGACGCCCTGACAGCCCCCCTCGTGCCCTCCCCCCTTGAATGTTATTCTCTAGGGCTAGTTTCAGGTTCATTTCGAGCCGCTAAAGTGCCAACACGCGCCGCCTTCTCTTTCTCATTGTGTTTTGCCGTCTCCTTCGGTCACAAGAAATAATTTCGCCACTCGAATCATTTGTTGTTGGCTCTTTTATTTTTTTTTAGTTTTGTTTGTTTGCAAATTTGCTACATCCATTTTCTGGAATTGCTTGCTTAGCCGGGAAGCGTAAAAAGAGAGAGAGAGAGACCCCTAATAGAGGGTAAACCTCATTATAATAATTTATTTAATAAAAATTCATCAATGAAATTAGCCATGGAATGTTTGCACAGAAAGCGGGCAGCGGTGTATACTTTTTTTTCGGGAACTGAAAGGAAAGTTGTGGTAAAAAGGGGGAATGGACGGATCAGCGTATTTTTGTGGGGGCGGTGGCTCTACAACTACAACAATTCGAACGTGACACAAAAGGTCGCTTTAATTAAGTTCGTTTTAAAGCGTACAACAATTTAGCCAATTGCTATACACTGCGACAATTCTAAACCCAACATTCTAGAAAAATATATTTATGGAACACCCCTAAGTATAAGTAATAGATTCAGATTTACTTGTTGATCCGGTAGTTAAATCTCTGAAATTTTCGAACACCTTGCAATAATTTAGGAATTTATTAATAATTCAATATAAAAAATGACTAATTGGTAAATTGTATTGTTGTTCGGTTTGAAGAAATAATTTACCGATTGCATTTACCATTTCGTGATTGCGGTCAAATTATTGTCGCTATAAAGTTTACAACGCTTTCGCACACCAGCTGTACATTAAGAAATTAAATCATTTTTATTCATCGCTTTGTTTTTGGAGTATTTCCGAACTACTGATTGAACAACTTTTTTCAGGCTAAAACTTGGTGACACTTTTTGTTTTGTTTTTATTGCTGCCCATCAGACTGATGACTAATTTGTTTGCCATAGAAAAAGTTTGTTGGATGACTCACTTTTTGGGGGTTTTGCATGCGCCGCTGCTAAATAGATTGATTAAACTAGAGAAATGCATACAAAAAAGGGGGATCTTTTTCAATAGCTTAGATACACTGCCAAGAGATTAAAGAGAGACCAAAGTCAAGGCAACTGAAACATGTGTGTAGATACAGATACAGCGAATACAGCAGATACAAAAGATATGTGTATATTATATTCTTGGCAGATTGCGCATTTGCGTGTGACGAGGAGCGAGTCAAGTGCCTGCAACCCCCTGGTACCCCTTGTCACCCAGCCCCTTTTAGTCACTCCCCATATTTCTGAACGATCGTCGCTCTTTCTCTTCTCTTTTTTTTTTGCTTCCCCAACGAAATGCAACTGGAAAATGTAAAAAAGGGGCAGACTGTGGCAGCAAAAGGCAAATTACAATGAATTATGTGGCTTGGGTATTAAAAATAGCCGGCACCCAGGGCCGTGGGCTGCAGCGGGGGTTTCGTGGAGGGCCCAGGGGGGGGGGGGTGACAATGCGTCGTATGAGTAATGCCTCCCCATACGTACACTTGGAAGTGGTTTGTTCGTGCTTGCGTTTGTCGGCTTAGCAACAACTTGAAGACCAAAACGGCCTGCACTTGACAACATCTCCACAACCAACCCAACCCCCCTCTCAATCTTCATTTCACATTTGTTTTTCTCCATTTCGACTTGCTCAGACAGACAATTTGTCCATGTTTTCTTTATTAGAGCAACTGATTGATGCACTGGGGCCCAAGGGCGTCTCACCCATGGCTTGCCACATTCTCCCCACTCCCCTTGAGGTCCACTTACGTCACTTACATTGGGACAAGTGGCCATAGAGGAAAAGGAGTGAGGAAAACCAGTATGAGCCCTGTATAATGAAAAAGAAAGTCTTTGCTGAATGACACTCAATGCGGCCTGTTGCAACAATTGCAATTGTATATCACTTTACCTTACATAAAAGAAGAGGAATATTTATTGTAAGATTCAAATTGAATAATAAATAAAAAAGAACTATTAAAGAGGACTCACTTGTAAATGAAATGAAAGGGTTTAATTTAAATGAACTACCTTAAAAATTTAGCTTTAAGTATGCGAATAAAAAATATTACGATACAAAAATTTCATACTTCATTACAGAGTAGAACAAAAAATATTTACTCTAAAAATTTATTACTTGATTTTTTATTCCCAAATTTAAATCAAAATTCTAAATTCTGCTTTAATTTTGTAAAAACTTTTGACATTAAAGCATTTGATGTTTATCAAATTAAAATGCTTATATACACCCCCGCTATTAATGATCATGATTCTCTTGAAATCAGCGAATGTTTAGTGCTAGAATACAAATTTCTGCTTGCGTCCGGCAAGCATCTGGAATATAAATTCTTTTCCCTTCCGTTGAAATTGGCAATATTTGAATATCTTTAATGACAAAAGTAAATTCCGTTAACTTCTTGGCCCCCATGGTCAAATGTTGTCATCGTCCAAGAGCTGAGCTCATACTTAACTTGTGCTCAGCACACACACTGCAAACTAATTTGCCTTTGTCCAAGCTGCCAATTAGTCGGGCAGATGTAATCAAAATGTCTCGGAAAAAGAGAACATTTTATGGAAAAATGTCTGGTAAAATTCTTCGCATATGTTCATTAACTAAAATATTATATTTACAAAATATTTTAATAAATTTATTTAGTAGAATTATTTTAAAGCAGAACTTTTGCCATACTTTCAATTTATATGTTTTTTCCGGTTTTAATATATTTTAAAAATCCTATAAATGGCAATTATTTAAAGAAAGATGTATACAAATCCATAAGATTTATGTTACTTTTACCCATCATATGATTTTTGCCATGCGGACTTCTTCTTTTTCGCAGCTTTGGCTGAATCTTTTCATACTTTGTTGCTATATATTGAACAATGTTTCACTCAGCCGCCTCTGTCTCGACTCCTCTGGATATTAAGTGATTGTGTGCATCGTGTGTGTAGGCAATTGACAGATTTACTGCAATTGGTTTTGGTTTGCCGGAGGCAATGACCCGATCATCGTTTCCAGAGACCCAAGAAAAATGCGTCAACCGGCGGCAAAGAAGCACTCAAAAGAAGGGGACACCTTTACCTCTGCCTCAATCCCCCTGGAAACATGAAACTATATGGACATATCGGTGGATGTGATTACCTCATGCGTTGCTTAAATCGCGACCAAGTATGTATGTATATATGGGCTTATATATATCGAAGTGTTAACTTGACGCGTGCCTGGCATTGACCGACTTAGAATAATTGAAAGAGCCCCGAAACAGGAGCTGGGAAATGGGAAGGTTAGGCCTGTTCTTGGATTCCAATGACCTCGACAAGTAAACTTCCGTAATGGGAGGAACGAACCGAGGAAGAGGCGCCAAGAAATGCTTTGTCAATTACTCACTCTCCTTCGATATCGAAGTTGAATCACTTATATACATACATTCACCACCGAGCGGAATCAACAATAATAAAGTATGAATAAAGAAGTAGTCAATGAAAAAGAGGAGGAAGAATCAAATTGGGTATTGGTATTCAACAGTGTTCTTAATGTCATTATTGTTTGGTTTTTGCATTTTCTGTTTACTTGGACAGCGACGTTAAAATCTATGTCAAAGTCACAGAGAAAGATATAATATATTTGTCAGATTTCGAACTAAAAATCATAAAAAAATTGACACCTGCTTGAGCATTTTTCTGCTCATATTTCCAAGGAAAAACTTAAGAAATTTCGACATGATTTAATACAGTTAGATGCACTTGTTTTTAAAACATTGATTGATTTACATGGATTTGTTTCCTAAAAATCAAATACCATTTTTTCAAAGCAATTTATCTCCGTGACTCCAGTTTTTTTGCAGAACATTTTTGCGGAGAAACTGAAATATTAAAAGACTCGTATTTATTTTTTGCCACAAGGTCAACAAAATTCCCGTCTCACATGTGCCAAATTATATATCTTTCTTTTGCTACTTTTTCCTTGGCTAAATTTGCTGCCTGTTTTGTTTTTCGGGGCCTGTCGTCTTTTGACGCATTTGACCTACTGAGGAGGAAACTTTCTGTGCCATTATTTCTCGCTCAAGACCTCCTGACGCGGTTGGCACTTCCGTTTGGGATTCTGCCTTATCGGGTGGCGACCAGCCAACCAAATCTCCCATTTTCTGGCCCTGCTCTCATCTACAATTTGTTTATCTAAATTATCTAAAATTCGCCTGAACCAAATTGGACCTCATACACCCACTTGTCAAGCCAACAGATGGTACAAATGTATCTGCATGTCTATAAAACCAAACTAGGATTTAGGATAGCAAAGGTATTATGGGTTGGTACTATAGGCCAATAAACTGCTTAAAATAATTATAGGGATGTATTGACACAAAATATTTAAAAATCGTTAGAGAAATGTGACTCAAGTCGTACAGTTAGCAACATTGTTGATTAAACTCAAAACAATTCTAATCTTGAGATAATGAAAACCTTTATTTATCAGCAACAGTTGTTGCCATTCTTCACGTTCAAGATAATTTACATTACAAATTTCTTTTACTGGGAAAAATGCATGAGCTGAGCGATTCTTTAATGAAAGTGTAAACAAATTTGTCAACACTTTAAAAAAAAAACCTTTAATACATTTATTTACGGTCCTTATTCTTTTCATAGAAAATTTCATTAGGAAATTTTGTTTTCGTTGTCATATATATTTTTAAATAAATTACTTGGAACGCCCTTTCCAGATTAAATCATCATTCATTTCCTCATAATGCATTACCTGTACGACGCTAAATAAACATGAACACAGTAGTAGTAGTAGTAGTAGTAGTAGTATTCTTTATTTATAAAAAAAAAAAAAACATTGAGTGAACGGCATTACAAATGTACAATTAAAGGTGATTTACAGTTTTTTTTTTTTTTTTTTTTTTTATAAACAAGAAAAGAATTAGAAAATAAATCGACTTGGTTATCTAACCGTCTGTCGATCTCGGCTCCCAGTGTCAAAACTGCCAGTGTACTACACCTGACTTCCCGGGTCTTCCCCAGATATCAGATCGTTCCACCAATCAGTTTAAAAACTAGGAGAGCTGAGTTTCGTGTTTGAAGTAAAAAAAGTAGTATTTAAAAGTTTTCCATTAAAATATTATTACGGTACTGCAGAGCCTGGTTGATGTAGTTGTAAAGCGTTGACCAGCACTGCCCATTCAGCAAATCGTATACAGCACGCCGGGTCAGCTGAGCCATACCAAAATGCAGCAGGCGAATCTCCCTTAAAATGGGGCAGTGTCCTATAAAGTGCACGATGTTTTCCTGCTCCCTCATATTACAGATCGGGCACACAGTGTCGCTGGCTGTCACGTTTGGGATGTAGCTTAGTGGGAGGATTTCCCCCCTTGCCATAAAAATGGTACGGATCTTCTCCACAGTGAAAGCGTCTGTAAAATAGTTATTGACTCCCAGATCGTATTCAAGAGACCTATGAGTCAGCCGAGTTGCGCTTCTCCTTGATTCCGTCTCGAACTGAGTCCTATACGTTTCTTGCATATGTACTAGTATACGTTGCGTCCATTGCGACCATTGGGAAGGGTCGCCTAACTGTAGCCTTTCTCCGTAGGTCTCGGCAAGCGTCACCCATTCTATGACCCATTGCTTACGTTCCTGCACCAAATAGTTCGCTAGAATTCGCGGCAGCCTACATTCGGGCATGGATACCACTCTCTGGATATATCTGAAGTGCATTTCTGCTGTAAAGATATGCAGCGGCGGAAGTCCTGTTTCAAGATATAGCATCCTGTTCGGGGTAAATCTGGGTAGACGAAAAATCTTTTTTAAGAAGAATCTTAGAAGACTTTCGACTTCTTCATAGGGTAAGATGCCCCAGACCTGCGCGCCGTAACATAATATTGATCGCATTGCTGCACTAAACAGCTTGTACTTGCTACTCATTGGAACATCCTTTTTCCCTAGCAGCGATTTCCATGTGCAATTTATGGCCAGTTTAGCATCTCGAAGTTTCTCCAGTAAGTGGTTGTTGAAACGACCATTGTGGTAAATCCAGACTCCCAGGTATTTATATGTCTTGACAATATCTAGCTGAATTGACCCCAAATTCCACTTTTCGTTTTGCGCTAGCCTACGCCAATGCCTTTTGAAGATTAGAACTTTTGACTTCTCGGTGTTTACTGATAGTCCCCACAATAGACAGTATTTGTGCAGAGCATTAATCATTTCTTGCAGTTCGTCGGGTGATTCGGCGAGGATCACAATGTCATCTGCATACAGCAGCGCCTTAATCGCGCATCCGCCTATTTGAATACCGCATGGCAGGCTATCCGTGATATCGTTTAAAAACAGGGAAAACAGAAGGGGGCTGAGTAGACATCCTTGACCGAGCTTCACCTCTCATAAAGGTGTAATCGCCCAAAGGATCGCCTGCCGACCTTCCATTGACCACCGTGAAGCCGAACAGCTCAATCAGGTCCATTAGGTGCCGGCCATTGGCGTCTGTTACTTTGTCTTTGGCATTACGGGCTTCATTGAGGGCACTTGTGCCTAACTGTTGGTCAAATCCGAGAAGTTGCGCTTCTCCCAACCTTGCGTTACAATCTCCTATTATCAGTGCACTTTCACTTAATCGGACATGGTTTAAAACCTCATGTAACATTCCAGAATCTCTTTCCCAGTGATTGCAATTAATGTACACTGGCAGTAGGTGCAGGTTTTCATTTTCTACAGTCCTCAGTTGGATAATAATTGCCTCATCTACATTTATGAAACTAATTATATTCTGTTCGTGAAGTTCTCTTTTTATACCATATATCATTCCACCACTTGCTCGTCCTCTGGCGCTGGTTCGGATGGCAGGCACCCATCTAAGCACAAAGTCTTTAAATTTTACTTCTACCGCATCCAATTTGGATTCCAAAAATGTTTCAGACAGAATGAAAATTTGAAACGACGCAATGTATTGGAAGAAATCATTATATATAAGCTTATTTTTTATTCCTGCCACGTTATAGGACAATATTTTGATCTCCAGTCTCTCTATAGTCTCGGACTCTTTAATCGCATTTACACCTACAACATTACTACATTCTAACATAGGACTACATTTAATACATTTATTTTTGTTTCTATTTAGTTTTTTGACTTGGACTTTTGGCATAAGAACGCATACGTAATGTGAGAAATTTCCAAACTGTTTCCGTATAATTCTTTTAATTTAGGTTCAGCTGGTTTTCCTTGCCACATAAGAACCTTGTTGTTATTAAACGACATCCAATTTCCGTCTACGTTGATGCTGTCGTTTTGAACTTTTACTTTTATTTCCCTGCGAATGGCCAGCAGAACCTTTTTTAGCTCTAGAAGAGCCACTTTGTTTGCTTGTTTTTCTACAGTCAAGTCCTTGTCTAGGAACACATGGCTTCCACGTAACTTATAACCATTCTTCAAAATATTTTCCGCTTCTCCTTGGGATTCGCATTCTACCAAAACCATCATTTTGCCATCCCGCTCATTTAGCTTTCTCACATCGGAAAACCTAGCGCTTTTTAAATGCAGTTTCTCTTCAATTAGAGTTTTAACCACCAGTTTACAGTTTTTATCTACTTTTAGGCCTTTTATCACTACGTTTTTTTTCTTTTGTTGTTCTAGCAACATATTTATTGTACGCTTATCGGCTTCTCTATCAGCGCGAAGGCATTTCCATTTTATTTTCGTCTCGCTTACATCTAAAAAATACGCCACATTGGGGGCCTGTAGTCCTCCGTCGATCTTTCCACCCCCTTTTGTCTATATTAAAGCCACGCTTTACGCTAAAATGAGCTTTGCCTTATGCGCTGCGCACTTACCCGCTGCCTGTCCAAGTGTATGGGGGAAAATGGTGATGTAAAAAAGTAACAAAATGTAGTAGAAACTGGAAATAATTCGTTTACAACCGTGTGTGGAAAATGTAACAAAACCAAAAACACAGCTTGACCTTCACTTGGGAAATTCGATGCTCAAGAAATGTGGCTGGCGATGGGAAAGGGAGGTGGTGTGTAAGCTAATGCAGGCGCCACACAACTTTCCAATTGGTGATGAAATGGTTTCGAGTGCTTTATTATATTTTTATAATTACCATTATTACGATAATTGTCGAGATCTGTAGCTAAAAAATGTAAAATAATAAAAACAATAGAGTATAAACGACGCTTGACCATTCGATTTTTACATTTATTATTGCATTTAAAATTATGTTTATTTCAGAAATTTAAAAAATATGAAAAAACAATTCAGAATTGGAGATTTGTTCTAAACCTATACCATCAACATAATTAGGCATAACTTTTAATTTGGAAACAATTTTTATCGAAATCAAAATAAAAATATAAGAGTAAATATACAAATTTTGAGCTATATGTTTATATTAAACTTAAAAATATTTCATACATTGTTTCCAAACCCAAAAAAAAATGTTAAATCCCTAATTTTATTAGATTTTTAAAAATCCTATTTTTAATAGGTATCGTTTCAAAAATTGTGATTTCGACTTTGTGTAGTATACCCTAGTACTGATATTATAATAAGTATTAAAAAATAAAAACAACAAGCGAATTCTCTGACGTCGCTTCGTCTGTCTGGCGTCTCACACACACAATCGCACCCAACACATTTACGTGTTGGTGAGAGATATTTTGCAGTACTCCTAGGATTTGTTGTTGTTGCTGTAACTGCAAATGATCGTTGGCCGGCGCATTACAACAAGCTCTTTCGCTCTCTCATTTTCACTCGCTCCCCTCCCAAACACACACACCCCACACACTCAACGCACACAATCAACGGTCATGCGTTCGTATCGCTTCGTTTTGTGTCTAAAAATAGACACAAATATTGAAGTTGATTTTTATACGGCCATCGTCAGATACCCCCAAACCCCCCACACCCCCTGAAAAACCCCTCCCTCCTTTCCCCACCCCTCAAGTCGTTTGGTGAGTTCGTTGTTGCTATCAAGCATTGCCTATCAATGTGCGACTATTTCACTAGTTCTTGTTGTTATTGTCTACATAATGAAATAGTGTTGTTGCCGCCTTTATTATAATGCGTTGTTGTTGTTTAAAAATAAACTCTGCTGCGCGTGGCATTTTTTGTTGTTGTTTTCCTATTTCTACTCTCTCGCACTCTTTGGGAGAGGGGAAAAGAGAAAGAGAGGCATGTGTTGATTAAACTCAATGAAATAAATTATATTTAATTCATGTTTCTGGCTCTCTCCAACATTCTCAGCCGTTACATAGAGGAAATTGAAGATCATCTCTGCAAATTATAAACCAATCAAGTTCTTTAAAATATTATGACAAAAAAAATATAATTTTTGTTATATTATTAAAAATGCGTGTTAAATTGATTCTACATATATGTATCAAATATTGTTGGAAATTTGCATATTATTATAATTTTAATTCTATTACTATAATTTTCATTCTTAATTCATACAAAATTCCATTAGATTTCTTCTGTGTACTTTTTTCTATTTCTCATTTATGACAAAATTTTTTTAGAATATTTGCGCAGCATTTTGCAATATTTGTTTTGTATTTTTTGCGCGCCAATATTTTTAGCACCTTCTCCAATTTTTCTCTGTTGCTGGCATTTTTTGTTTGTTTTCCTATTTAACGCCACGAGCTGTTTTCCTGAGATAAAATTCAAGAGGGGCCGAAGAGGGGGTGTAGTCTGTTGAGTGCAACAATGTTGCCTCGTTTCAAGTGGCTGTTTAACCCATTGGTGGCCCAGGGCGTAGCGAGTGCATAATGGGAGCATTAAAGCGAGTGTGAATCTGTTTTTTGATAAACACAGATAAAAGGGTATTGAAAATACAGTTTTGTGTGAAAACAAATAACATCGGGGAAAATGGGGAGTAATTTAGCATTATAACTTATCTTAGAAACTAGATTTTGTTGGAAGAGATTTTCTTAGGAAAATATCCTTCTTATGTTTAAACTTAAATTTTTTGTAATCATTATTTGGTTCCAAACCCATTTAAATATAAACGCCTACATCCATAAACAAAAGAATCTGAACATTTATAAGGGACCACCAAGTACACTTGCTCATCTAATTATTCCTACATATTCCAAAAATAAATGTTGAAATGGCTCCAAAACGAATTCCAATACCATTAGAAATAAAAAACGAAAAATTCCCTTTGTTGCCAGGCAGGAATGTTAACGAGGTGCGTGGTGTGCGTTTGGTGCTCTCGCTAATCATTATCAAACAAATATATAACGAAAAAAACCTGACGACTCACAACCTGCCCCACTGTGGTTGCGATGCGAACTGCGAACTGAAATACTGAACAGGTGTTTCCATGTGACGAGGGCTGAACTTTCATCGCTCGAAATTAAATGCGAATGGCCGGCAGAGGGAATACCTCAGATTACGACTGCCCCCCGGGCTTTGCTCGTTTTTTACCATATTTTTTCGTTTCGTTTTTTCTGTTTCCCTACAATTGACACTTCTCTCACTTGTTTTAGACATTTTTGCTAAAAATTGAAACCTTGACAGAGCGTGAAACGCCTTTTATTGATTTATGGGCGCCTCTTCGTGAGCTCGAATCGTCTGTTTGATTGATTGATGATTGGCTTTGACTTTGGGTATTGACTTCTTACATATTTGCAAGTCAAATTCAGCCGAAAAAGAGTCGAATTAAAAGAGTGCAGAAAAGCTAAAGCGCTGGGAAAAAGTCGATTCCCATAAAGGAGACCCGAAATGCAGAACGAAATTATTGATAGACGTCAGTTGGCTGTGATCTTTCAGATGGATAGGAAATCGCCGGGGAAGGGGGCCAGGACCCAGAGCACATGATTTAAATACTAAAGGCAAGAATAACAAAGAAGCCGAGTAAACGAAAAGAAAAACAACCCCACAATATCAGGCATATTTATTTGCTCATAAATTTGTACGGTCCGCAAAAGATAGCAGCCACCACAGAGAGACAATGTCCCCATCTCTTTCGCTATCTCCTCGGCCCTCTCACTCCGATTCTCCCCCCATTTCTCTTGCCAAGTGCCAAGTTTCTGGTGCGATTCTTCTCACAGTGGGTCAATAATCGCAATCAATTGAATGATTTTATGTGCTGTGCATGCAAATTGCTATTGCTCGAACAACATTCTTACAAATTGAATATATCTCAACATTTCGGGGAATTTATTAAATGGATAATATGTGGATGGATTAAAATGGCGAGTTCGACGTCTTTGTTGATTTAACTCTTTTCATAAATTCCAGTGTTTTACAGAGGATTCTGTAAATAAGTATTTAAATAACACGGAGTTTCTATTTCAATTTTTTTCTATGAAGATGAGAATCACAGGAATAACATTACCATTAAAATACCATAAACTGCAACTTTCTTCACTTCTTTACCAATGAACTCTAAAAATTAAGCATAAATCTGCAACTGTCTTCGCAAACTGAATTAAATTGCATTTAGGGGCACAAGAAGATTGCTTCTCTTAATCCATGGAAGTCTTAATTAAATGACTTCAGAATCAAGACCAATCCAAATGTTGGATGGACATGTACATTAATTAAAGTTCTCTCGTCTTTTAATCATGACAGACCTCGTACAGTGCCAAAAGTTGCCCGACTCTTTTTGCATGTCAAACTTAATTTGATATTTTGGCAAAACAAAGGCACAAAGAGCCCCTTCCTTTCAATTTTGTGGACAGGACCTGGGACGTAAACAGAAAACAACAAAATCGAACTAACAAACGAGAAAAATCGACGGGGAGAGAAGAATATATTATTTTGATGCATTGAGAGGAAGGGATTGAGACTTTGTGTAGTTTCCATAGGGCTACAAACCTTGTAAAAACTTTAAAAATATATTTTTTGAAATGAAAATCAATTCTAATTTGATAAAATGAAAATGTAGTTAAAGCCAAGGTGTTTTTAGCCTCAGTACAATCAAACAGGGTATTGATTTTAAAGAATTTTTTATCAAAGCTCGAAATTAAGAGCTCAGTGTAAGAGCTAGCGATCTGAATCTTTTACAATTGTCGTAAAACACGTGTACGCAAATCAAGTCTATATCCTAAAGCTTGTATTGGAACAATTGGATAAAGCTTGCAAAAATTGAAGATATTTTTTACTTTGATCAGGGTGAAAGCGCTTACCAAGCGGAGGCTATATCCCATAGCTTGTATTAAGAAGACTGCTTCGTGTTTTTAACCTTTTGCGATTCTTTTTGTTACTTTGGGAATTTTAGAAATTTTGACAAAGTCTGCAAGGCCATTACAAGTTCTCCTTGCCGAAGTAAGCTTCCTATCTTGTTTTAAAGTCAGTGTGTTTTGCACTGCATTTTGCTAGTTCACAAATCAACTTGTAACAACGAAGCCATTATTTTTCGGGAGTTTTCTGTCAGATAAAAGTGGCTCAACAATGACCACAAATAAGCGAATAGAACAACACAATTCAGCAGGAAAATGGGAAAATGCCTGCTTGGGCGAAAGTTAACTGTTGCCTGAGAAAGGGGGAAAAGGAGGCTGGGGGCGGAGGTACCACCCTGTTGGAGAACGACCTTGACAGCGAAAAATAACAAGTCGGAACACGGGCGGAAAAAACGAAATTATTATTATCGTCGTGTGTGGGCAAACAAACAAACTGCAAATCGCAGAAAGTTGATTATGGATTTGCATTTTGGGGGAAGGCTCGAAACTGAACTGAAACGCAATTTCCACATGCCGCCGCAGCTGGAAAGTTACTCGAACCGAAAATCAATAAAAAAAAGCCGCGAAAATGTCAAACGGTGCTTGGAGGAAAAGCGAATCGGCAGTGCTAAAGTTGCACGTGAAAGTTGGCAGACATGAAAAGTGTAAAAAAGTGTTTACATCTTGTTTAGTTGCACCTTTCTTCAATTAGCACCGTTTGCACAAATTACGGGGGCGTGAGTTGGCTGCACTCTGGGAAAAGGTCGTTAAAGCGTTCGATGGGAATTAGCGGATGGTTTTTCAACTTTTGCCTAGTACTTTCTTACACATTTCTGGCGAAAGTTCTAAGAAAACTTAACAAAGGAAAGTGATAAATTTCAGACATGAATAACAGAAGGAGAAAATCTATTTTAAAAACTTTCCCCTAATTTTTTTTTTTTTTTTAATTATATAATTCAATCTTTATAAAAATAATACATATTTTTTAATATTATACAATTTGTTAATCATCTATTTTCAATAAATCGCAAAATCTACTTCAATTGAGTAACATATCTTAAACTGATTAATCACAGTACACAAGAAAGGAAAAAGAATGCAAAATGTTATGAGACTTTTAAAACATTTTCAAAAAAGAAAAAAATATTGTCAGACCGCAAACATTTGTAGTTTCTCATCAAAAAATAATCAAATAAATTGTTGTTTACCCATAAGCATTTCAATTTTGGTTACCCCAAAACCGATTGACGTATTCTGATTCTGACGCATTTTGCCGAGACTAACATTTGTTGACCTGAAATCCACAAGTGGGCGAGTGGAAAGAAAGACTTAATAAGCGTGTCGGCGACTAGAAAACTACTCCCTCTTTCCCAAATAGGAGGTAATGAACGATGAACCGAACCTCAAGGCGGCTCCAAAGCAAAAATGTGCGTGACAAAATGCATTTCTCTTATCAGCCATTTGTTTTGACCCAATACGGATTTTTAGAGGCCTACTCAGTTTGTGGGGTGTGGGTTTTTCTGTCCTTCCTTTTCGCACCTAATTTGCTAATTGATTTATTGTGGTTTACTCAGAGAGGTCAGTGAACTGGGAAATGAGAGGAAATTGAAAATTTTACAGACATTTTTTTGACAGAAAAAAAAAACTATTGTTTAACTCACATTTTTTTATTGTATTTTTATAAATATTTAAAGTGTCTAATATAAAGTTTAGCCATGTCCGTATGAACGCTGACATCTCGGAAACTATAAAAATACTTAATATTTATTTAAAATCATTGTTTTATTGAGCTAATTATTTTTATAAAAAAGACCTATTTTCTATTATGACTAGTTCGTGAAATAAAAGTACAAAATACTTTCAAAATTACGAATGAACAAATTTCGGTTTTCAGCTACTATCTTTATCTTTTGAAATATGGAGAATTTCTGAAACTTTGTAAGGACATTCTTAGATATGTAGTTGGGATCTCTTTATTAACTATCCCCCTTAACCACTGACTCACAGTACATTGAAATTGTATTATTTCTATTCTAATATTTTCCGCTCGACTAAACTTATCGTTTAACTTATCTCTCTCGTGTTCTCAAGTTGCATTTACAATCGCGTTTCTAACTTCCATTCAAATTCTTTAATCCACTTTTTTGTCTGGCCTTTCATTCATTATAAGATGTGTGTTCCCCAATTAACTTAACTTTCTAAGTCTAAAATTGTCAAGACTTTAAAATTACATTTTAAAAATATAATAAACGAAGTGACTTGCCAAATGTTCCATTATCAGATTTTTAGAATCAACTTGTGTTTATCTTTATTTGCCGGACTTCTTCCTTTCACATTGGTTTTCTTATCTTCCACGAGTTTGCATAATTTTGTGCATTTGTACACTAATTAATACAACTTTGTGCTTGAATATTATGCGAACTGGTTTTTGAGCAGATTTTAATAAGCTCGGAATTATTTTCTATAATACTAAAAGTCTGTCTGTTTGAGTTTTCTATGGCTGACTAAGAACTTATCTAGACGAAAACGTCTGCCCACGCAAATAAACGGGAAATTCCTCTGAAGATGTCTGTATTTATAAAGATTCGTATTTCGCATTGATTTTTTATTTCTATGAAATGATTTTTGACACTGGTAGTTGCAAGCTTTGAAAGGTTCTCTTACTCTTTTACTTTAATTTCTCTTGAACTAAAAAGGTAACATTCTTTTGAAAGCCAAATATGGGTATAAAGTATACTTTTGCTACTTTCGCACTCTCTATTAAAATGAAAAAATTCCACTAGCTTTATGCAATTTTGTTGCCGCTTTATGAGTATAATTTTTGCATTTGTTTTTATTATATTTTTTTTGTGCTGTCGATTTGATGTACATATAGTTTTGAGCCGGTTTTTTCTTTGTCTGGCTGCTTGTTCGCTTTTAGCTATTTCGCCGGCTCTTATTTTTGTTTTTAGTTTCCAGTGCTTGAGGTTTTTTTTATTGTTTTTTTTGTTTGTTGTTGTTTGTTTTGCACAGTATGAAGTATCTTTGTTGTTTGCGAGTGTGCAAGAGTGTTTATTAGTCATCATCCACATACACTCCGCAGTATACACTCCGATTTCCACTTACAGAAACTCCATAAATGTTATGGGGTTTTCCCTCTCTTTCTAGAGTCAATTTTTTTTTCTTTTTTTTTTTTTGAGCGGATTTTTATATTGCAGCTGTGTGGAGTCAGCAGTCAACAGCTGTTTTGTTCCCTGCTTCTTCTTCATATGCCAACGCCCACATGGCATCCACACAAACGCACACACACCTACATATGTACATAAACTGACATACACAAGACAGGCAAACATATTGACAAAGGAAGTTAATCAAAGTTCCGTGGGCAGATTCAAGTTTTCCATACTTATATTAAGGAGTAATACAATTACAAAGATTTAGCATTTATGACTTAATAACACAAAAATAATATATTTTTTATATCAAAGAATTATAGTTAGTACTAACAATATAATCCCATTCTTTTCAAGGAACAGCTTATAGTTTCGTCAGTATCTGCATCTAAAATGAGGAAACAATATTTTGATGATTACCAACTTTTTAAACTATGTGATATTTGAAATATTTGTTCAAAAAATCCTATGTTTCCGAAATTAAACTACCTTGGTAAAAAAAAAGTTAAGTGATTTTTGTAGATTGTGATTAAACATTTAAGTTCAAAGTTTTCGAATTTTGTTAGCAAATAAGCTAATGGTAAGCATTACGAAAAATCTCTAAATATCGAATATTATCTTTCCTATCCAACGATTGCACAGCAGCGCCATTTAGTCACTCTTCTCTGAATTACTTTTTCTACTGTCTGGCGCTGCACTGCTGCCCAAAGTGCCAATTAATAAATTACTAATTAAATTGCAACCAAACACTTGGCAGATTGTATGATGTCTATATGTCTGGGGATATGGCTGGGCGATTCAAGTGAGTAGCAGACGCCTTGACGCTCCATTAATTTCGCATTAATTTTCTTCACGCGCGAAAATGCGAAATTAATTTATTTACTTTGCCTAATTATTGTTTGTCAGTGAGGTAAACACACACACAGAGGGGCGGAAAATTGAAAAAGACACATGCAGTTGTCATGGACACGAAAAGCGGATGAAAAACAACAACATGAGATAAATTAAAATTAAATAAATAAAATTGTTTGCACGAACGAACGAACGAACGGTGGCGACGCCAAATAATAGAAGAGAATGCAAATTTAATGAACATTTCTTGCAATGTCTTTCGGCTTATTTATTTTACCTCATGAATTCGGGGGGCATACTCGAAGACGCTGTTAAAATAACACAATGACTTCATACATCTAAATGTAAAAAATCCAACATTTTATAACATTTTAAAACACGAAGACTTAGTCAAATTCGAAAAAGGTATAAAGTTCATTTACCCAATGGTTTTAAAAAGTAGGTCATCCCCTAGTCTAAACCATTTTCTTTTTGCCTGACATTTGGACTGTTTATTTTGATTTTCTATTTGTTTTTGTTTTCTATTTTACATTGCCTTGTGATCGGTCAATTTGTCATTGCCAAATTAAATTTCCGCACAGGGTGCACCATTAGCATGAGAACATTTTAAAAGCAAGCATAAATCAATTGGAAATACAATTTCTTTGAATTTCAAAGAGAAAAGCGTTTAATTCGCATCGAAAATCCATTGTAAAATGCAATTTCCAATAAGGTAAATCGAGGTCAGACAACGATCTATTGATTGCATTCTGACGATATTGGTGATTTATTTGTGCGGCTATTAGGGGCAGGGGGTTGGGGGATCGAGACTCATTAAACAATGGTAAAATTGCAATTCACAATTTACAACTGTGTAAATATTTTATGACAACGCTTCCTGGTTGTCTATTGTGTTTATTGCATTTTTAAGTGAAAGGTGATTGGTTTCGGCGCTTAAATATTTCCTTTATCTATTTCAAATCTGGAAATCGCCAAATGGAACTGTTAGCTTACTAGTACTTAACATTTTCACAGGGTAATATTTTTTTGGAGTTAATTACTACATCTTTTAGTATAGATATACCTATTTTTATACCCGTTACGCGTAGAGTAAGAGGGTATATTGTATTTGGTTTTGATATTGCAAGTTAGAATAAAAAGCCAGCCATAAGTCTGAAATAACATGTGCTTCTCTGATATAGAGGCAAAAAATATGTGCACATAAAATTCTTAATTTTTTTTCCCGGAAATATTGCTCAGGGAATGAAATAATTTATTTTTGGCATTTATCAATTGGGGAAATTAAAAGTCGCCTCGATTTCAGCACGCTCGTGTTTCTTGTTGCTTTCTTTCTGTTTTATTCTGCTTTCCCCTTATCAAGTATCAAGTGAAGTCAAGACGGCTCTGTGATAAGAGACAACCGGCGGGCAGGCCATCGATTATGCTTGTCTTACGTGAATTCCCCAGTCATATGGACACATATACACCCAACTTGGTAGTCAGGGGCTTTAAACAGAATGCAATACATGAACAGAATAGTGAAAAAATCGAAAATAATAGATTTTGTCGTTTGTCGGTTGGCGCCAAGGCGCTTAAGCAAATTGTCATGAGTGTGTATATAGTATAGAGCATACGTATACGCGATATCGAAAGGGGCGTGTGAGGGGCTGTTCCCGTTCGCCAATTCTCTTTTTGTTTGGCAATATCTTCTGTGTTATGAGAGTTAAGAGAATATCTATATATTTGTATTCACTAATATGCCATATTTTCTTGAAATGAATAAATTAAATAAAATTTTTTCATTTTAATTAGGAATTTTAAAGATGCAATGCCTGTTTAATTGAAATATATCTAGCAACATGATCGTTTCTAAAGGTTTACTAAGAATACTTGTGTGTTCTGTTTGGATATGTATACAAATGTTTTTACTGCGTTCTACTGGTTTTGGACAATACTTGTTGATAGGGTATTGAAACTGATATTTTATTCATGATTTTCCTACCTTTTTTTTAAATTTGTTTTTCCCATTTTTTGTGATTGACAGCAGCAACAAACTGAAACGGACAAATAACAAAACGTGAAAACAGAGAGCGAAGAAACGAAATAAATAAATTAAACAATTTCTCAAAACATTTAAAAATAGTGCGCAAATTTCTATTTTTATTATAGACGAAAAAAAGAGAATGCAAAACAAAAAGAAAACAAATGCGACAAAGACTCGAAGTCAATCAATTCTGGGAGAGGAAAAGCTTATCATTCGAGTTTTTCTCTCGATCCTCTCTGTTACTCTCTTACATCGATTGTCTTTTACACACGTGAATTATTTTGTTTTGTTTCATTCTCTCCCATCTTATTTCTCTCAGTTTTCTAATTGCATTCAATCGTCGTCTGTTTTGTTTTGTTATTGTTTTCTGTTTTTTTTATCGCCTTCTCTTCCTTCTGGCTCTCTTTCCGATTTTGTTATTGATCGTTTTTGTGCAATGCACATTATCGCCTTGTTTGTATTTGTTGCCATTTTTCTTACAAAATAAAAAAAAGAAAAAATTGGCGGCGAGCGTAAACACATTTTTTTTATTGCGTTTCGGTTTTTTAGCGTTCATTTAAGAAGTTTACTCCAAAATAATAAATGTTTTTTGTTTCTTATTTGAGCTTTGAGATGGCTTAAAATTAAACCGTTAAATGAACGAAACATTTTTGGGAATTTAATTTGAAAATAATACAAAAATAATACTAACTATTAATTTTCATTTAATTAACCTTTTTAATGACGAACCATTACTTATTTGATCTATTTTTAATTCCGTTAAAATAATCAATATAGTTATTATGAGTATGGGAGTCAAAAGACGAAGGTTAACAATTTTTTATGTTTTGTTTAAAGTTGGCCAAAACAGTATTATATTTTATTAGTATATAGGAAGCTATATATACTCTTACCACGAAAAAAATTTCAGGTAAAAACGATCCTTCGTATTGAATTTTCTAATAAGTAGAAAATCCGTTCATTATTTTTCAATAAAGCTAAACAAATAATTTTTCTATGTCAATGTTTTAGACATTTTTAAATGAAGGCGCCATTTATTCCATTTGGTCAGTACTTTTAGGGTCTGGCAGCACGGTCTTTTTAAATTTCCTTCTGGCAACACAGTCTTTTTTAACACAAATTCAAATAGTTAGGTGATGCCAGACTGTGGATGATTTCAAACTTTTCTACGCCAATTTTACTTACTGAAAATGTTATTTTACATGACGCTTACATTTAATTTACTCAAAGCACTGCTTGAACTGTTTAAAAGCAGTTCAAGGCGTTGAACTTTTACGTACAGTTTTAGAGTAATTGTGCCTTGCTTAGTATAAATAAAATCATACTGCACACAGCATTTGGGCAACCCTCTAGCGACAAAAATAAGAACTTCATAGAAGAATTTGCAGTGTGTGTTTAACGCCATCTAACGGAATAAAAATATACTTAAAATAATGAAAAGCAGTGCAGAACAAATAGTTAATTAGAAAATATAAGAGGAATAAAAAAATTAAATAAAGTTTGACAATAATTATTTTGTGTTATTATAAGAAAAAAAATTTATAAATTTCTATATGAATTTTACCCAATTACTAAAACACCTTTTCTTTTATTTTCAGGTAAGCCAAATGAAAATTTATTGTGCCTTCTTATCCTTTGTGTGAATGTAAGTAATGTGTCATCCTTTATCCCAAACCAAACCACTCATCTAATAAACATGCATTCCTTCTATCTCTATCTGTCTTTATCCTTGTCTCTGTTTTGCCATTTACTGCATATAAATATTTCATGCATTAAAAACTAACTTGTAAATAAAACAAATTTAGTGACACTCGCTTAGATCATATCCGCACTTCAACTGTTTGGAATTTTATTATTTGGAACAGAATTAATTTAAATTGCAGTTTGTACATGTTTCATTTTAACTGAAATATTTAAAAAAATATATATCAAATATAACAAAAAAAATAAAATTTAAATTTTAAATGAATTGTGGAGTGGAGAAAATTTATTTAAAAATTTTCAAAGCAGCTAATTTTACAATATGATTACATTATATTGTTTTCTTCCCTCTGAAGTAAAACTTACATCTTATCAAATCAAAAGAATTCCAAATTGACTATCATGCGGATATTTGTAATCACACTTGTAGTTTAATTTTTGGTGTTGTCCCCCTCTCTTTCTTTCCTATATTTCTGTCCCCTTTCGCGCTTACGCAATCCTTTCTGCTGTCCTTTCAAGCTAATTGTGCTGTCAAATCAAACTGCCGAACTGCGAGTAAAAACCGCAAACTTTGGAAATCAAATTACGTAAATAGAAACGAATGAAAGAGACAATTCGCAAATAAATTTCGGCTTGGCGAGTAAAAGTGGTCAAGAGCTGAAAAACAGCAGCAGCGAGCGATGAAAATTCGCAGATAAACTGCGAAAACAAAACGGTAAAGCGATTAATTACCCCCCCCTTTCAACCGAAATTTTCCTTTGAGCTGACTGAAAATTTCTTTTCAACGATTTTTTGTTGTCTTATCTCTGATCGCAGTTTTCGAGGCTCCCGTTTTGGAATTTTCCCTCTCGCTCTCTGCAATTTTCTTTCGGCTTGAGCTCCATTCACCTAATTTTGTTCAACAACAAATGCTTGTTTTTCTCTACTTTTTTTTTTGTATTTTTTTAAAACTTTTATTTCCTTGTTGGCTTTGGGGCGACACACTAAGCAACAACAATAACAAAACGGGAAAACACAATGGTAACTGAAAATGGCACTGGAAGG
Source organism: Drosophila mimetica (assembly GCA_037075245.1). Classification (NCBI taxonomy): domain Eukaryota; kingdom Metazoa; phylum Arthropoda; class Insecta; order Diptera; family Drosophilidae; genus Drosophila; species Drosophila mimetica. The sequence continues at coordinate 25,741,349 of JBAMCH010000007.1, read as the reverse complement.
GGAAAAATGCTGCATGTAATGTGCATTTAATTTGTTGCTGCAACAACAATGCAGCCGCAATTTTCCATAGTTTTCAATGCGGTCGTTTTCTTTTTTTGTGTGTCTCCCATTTTGTGTTGTTCATTTTATGCTAATTTGCTACTTTGCCATTATGCAAGCTGCAAGCGGTGAAAGAAAGGACGATGACAACCCAGTTGCCAAAATGGCACTGGATTTTTCAAGAGGATGACTTCAGGAAAAGGGAGAAAGTGTAAAATATTTGGGAGTAACTTAATTTAATAATTTAAACATATTTTTCTCTAATTTTAATGGTAGTTCGTTTTTTTTAAATATAATACAAATTACACTCTGAAAAATTTCAAAAATATACCTAGATAAAGGTTACTGAAAAAAAAACATAATCAAAGGATATGTCTTCTATCGTTTATAATTCCGTTATAAAAAACCAAAAATTGTTTTGATAAAAGGAATAATTTTGTATCTCAGGGTTTCTTAATAACAAAAAATTATATTTAAAGTGCATTTTTATAAACTTCAGTTTACCTTTTAAAGTTCCTGCTAATTTCCATAGCCGTGTAAAAAGACTTGCTCTCTAAAAATTTAATTCTGCACATAAAAAGTTTCCCAAAACTTCAAATTAACAATTAAAACCGTAGCAAGGAAGGCAAAAAATAAACAAAGTTGTAAAAGGAAAACTTTTGCTGCAGTCAAAAAAAAAATACCACAAACCCGAAAGCAAAGGCAACAGCAGACATGTGAGCCCCACTTTATTCTACTGAGTATGATCCAAAAACCACAGGGGAAAAACTTTAAAAAAAAGCAGAAAATTGCGGCTGGACTGCAGATGAATGTAGTTGTTGTTGCAATTGTTAGAATGGCCCAGACTTCTCTTGAGTGTTTTTCGCACTAAGTTTTCCTTACTTTTTCAATGTTTGGTTTTCTGGGTGTCAATGATTGTATTTGCTTTCAGTACGAATATGAAAAATCCTCTTTTCCATGCCCTGTTGACTTTAATTTATGCGTTTAGCTATAGAAAGAAAATCAGCTCGACTTTGTAAAACGGAAATGTATTTTTCACCCTCAAAGAAAGTTGCCGTCACTCTGTCACAGATCAAACAATTTCAAAAGGAAATGTTCGTTCTTACCCTATTTAAGGAGATTAATTTGCCACAACGTAATTGACAAATATCTGCACTTCCCTCGTTTTCGCTTCTTGGATTTTGTCAGTTTCATTTTGCGAAGCATAAATCGCATGTGGCATGCCACATCCATCATCGGCTGCAGCAGCCAAATGCGTTGTTGCATCCTCGGCAGTTGGATGTTGTTTATGCTGCGAATTGGAGCGCATCGACACGTTGCCGCAAATGTTGCATCATAATTTTCCTTGTTGCTGTTGAGAGCTGGCAAATGAAGTGGAAATTGAGTCTGTTTCTCCTATGTTGGTTGTAGTCTTTCTTTCTCCCCGATCCAGCAAAGTATTTTGATCTTAAAACGGAGTTTAGTGGATTATACAAAACTACAAAACATTCTAACATAAATCACGTCATTTTGTTGGAGTTGAAAGTCATTTCCATAATGATTAACAACAGTTGAAACAAACATTATTGGCAGGTAAACCTTCATAGAGAAAAATTTTAGCACACTGTTCTTGAATTGAGAATCTTCGTTCTTAAATGCACATTTCTTTGCGTAAGCACGAGAACAATCGTTCTTGAAAACCGTGTTTGAGATTATTATAAGAACAAAACGGTGAGAAGAGAAAGGTTTAATTGATTTTATAACATTTTTTTTCATTGAACTTAATTCAAACACATTAAACCAACATTAACAAATCTTGTTCTACTTTTATGAACATTTTTAACTCAAAGGAGAACGTCAGAATTATTTCTTTGTTCAAGGACAAAACAATCCACTCAAGCTGAGTGGTTAACCATACAACAAATTCATTTCAATTTACAAAAACCGAAAAACTATATAAATTCATTTCAAATTCAATAAGTTCACCCGAATTGTTTGCCACCGATCACAGTTCACTTTCGAATCGCAACGCAACTTGATCACTTCATTGCAGCAACACCGAATCGACTTTTGTTGCCTGGCACCGAATCCCTTCCTTTCCCCTCCCCACCCAACAAAAATTATAGAAATTATATTATGATTTGGCAATTGGCGAAAAACAAGAAAAGAACTTGCAAATCTAATGAAATCTATATATCTACATGCTTCTTCCAACCTCTCTCTTATACCTCTGAACTTTTTATTTTTTATTTAAACTGCGTGCGACCCTTTGCTTTGCCAACAAACCAAACATCCAAAAATCCAAATGAAAAATGCAGCTTTAGAAGCGCTTCCTCGCTCCCCGGCGGAAATCGGAAACGGGCCTTTAGCAATCCGCACATAGGAGGTCCCACCGATCCGACATTCATGCACCGACTGAACCCGCAGCTGTATTACTACAACAAGTCGCAGTCGGGGCGGAGTTCCTTCTGCGTGGACGAGTCGCTGTGGCCAACGAATAATCCCAATGTCGGTGCGGTCAGCGATACGAATCTATACATGGGCTCGAGCACGGAGGAGGATTACGAGGAGGCCATAGATCAGTTCTCGCCAACGCTCTACACTCGGTCCGCCAGTCGAGCGATTCCGATTCCCAGTAGCGCTGGCAACAGTCCGCAGCACCAACCGCACTCGCAGCTGCATCACTCGCAGCCGAGAATCGCGTCCTCGATGAACTTGGTGGGCGGCGGAGGAGGAGGATTAGTGGCAGGAGGTCCTGCGACAACGGGGGCCTTCAGTGCCAGTCCCTCGATCTACGCCTATCCACACTCGCCCTTCTATGCCAGTTCGCCGGAAACGTCGTCGCTACCTTCGCCAGTTCAAGCGTCCGGAATGCCAGGACATCATCCGCAGACCAGCGCACACGCACGCATATCCTTCAGCTACGATCCTGCCTTCCAGCGATTGCAAGTGCCGATCATGTCGAGCGATCGGAGACCACGATCACCGCTGGAATGCGCCACCGTTTTTGCCGCCGTCGCCGCGGCAGCCACTTGCGGTGGTGCGGTGGTTGGCGGTGCAGGTGCAGCGGATACCATGATCAACAGGTCGGTGCGGGTCGATCACTCTTCCTTTCAATTCTTCCGGTTGCGGGCTCTAATTTCCATGTCCACTACATGTCGCTTGATTTTGATCCTGTTTTCGTGTCCTGTTCCCTGTGAATGTTTGGTGTTTCCTAATCGCTTGGCCTGTGGTGTGTTGCACGCTGAATGTTACTCTGTACTTGGATTAAGTTCTTTTCGTGTGGGTTCAATTCCGGTGGTTCCTGTTTTAATGCACAAATACCCATGGGGATAAGTCGCCACCAAAAAAGAGACTCTAAGATTGCTCAAGAAAATAATAATACAACTAAATAATGCTATTAATATTACTAAAACATAATAGATAAATTCACTATACATTGAAAAATAATAAAATAGAATTAACATTTTCAAACACATTTTAGTCATGTACACGTTTTGATAATAATATTTTATTGCTAAACCTCAGAAATATTAAATTAACGAATTAGTAACAGGCCTTAGTGGATCCCCAGAAGTTCCTTTTGTATATACAAATCATAAACAAACTTCCAAACATTAGTTATAAATTACACCTTTTGTACTTTAATGTTATTTTTAAATCGGCATGAACTAACAGTTATTCGTGGTGTTAAAAAGTTTAAGCATGATTTCTTAAATCATTAAAAATTAAAAATCAAAACCCTAACATTTCTAATTTATTGCACACAGAGAAAAAAATACCAAAAATAGGCATCAATCGGGTATCGAAATGATTTTTTTTTCGAACACATCAATAGATTATCATATAATGTTGATATGCGCTTATAATAAATTTGGCAGAATATTAAATTAATATTATTTTTGACAATTTGATTTTCAAGTTTTTATTTTATTGTACTTAAATAGTCTCCAAATCTTTATAGTTCAGATAATGTTTTAAATTTTGGGATACGGCTCAGATAAGTCGATAGGGTCTTTACAGACCCCCGAAGATCGTATTCCAGTTTCTAAAAAGAAAACAAAAGCGAGTTAAAGAAACATCAAGTAAATTTAATTATGCCAAATAAATTAAAAAGTAAAATAAGTTTCACTTTGTAATGCCATTTTTACCATTTTTAAATATGCAAAAAAAAAATACCATACTCACAGATTGAGAATTTGCAGTCATACTATTTTTTCGAAGACTTTTCCATGCCGCATTTCAGATAAAAAACATTAATTTGTCTAGTACCCATATCAATTCTAATTAATTTGATTTCGTACCAAATATTATAGAAAAACAATATCAATCGGGTATTGTTCTGTTTTTTTCTCTGTGGACATAACATTTACAAAATTAATTAATGTGTTGGAATTTTTTATGCTTCATTAAGTTATTCAATATTCAAAAGATTTAACAAACTAAAGGATAGTTAACAATGATTTCTATCAAGTATTCGCTCAATTCGTTTTACCTTCAGCTTTCAATCATGTTGCGTCATCCCGCAGGTGATTCATGTAGCAATCTCAAAATGCATCCTTTTCGTGGTCCAAGCCAATTTATAATCCAGTCGCGAGGCCCTTAGGGTTTCTTCGTTTTTATTCAACCTTTTGCTTAATTATAAAAACCAATCTGGCGGGAGGAAGGAAGCTTCCTCCCTCTTCCCCGTTCCTCGTTCCCCCCTCTCCCAACTATTCAATCAACATTCAACGCATTTAAAGTTGTGCGAATTTTTTCTTGGGTTTGGTTTTGACTTGGAATGATGTCATTCCTAAACTTGACTTCTCTTGTAATTTTTTCTTCGTGTTTCGTGCATTTATTCCTCGATAACGATGAGTATGATGATGATGATGATGCGTTAGCTCATAAGCAATAAAAAAGCAATTCCTTTGAGGTGGTGGCCTGGCCACAACGCAATTTCTCGCCAGCGAACTGCGCAAAAAGTGAAAAGGGTCTCTCGATAGTTCCCCATCTACCCCAAAATATAAAACAGGGGTCCCACAAAGGCGAGGCTTTGTTGGGGAATGGCGCACTAAATTAGGTATCCATGACAAGACAAGTTCATATGTTTTTGAGGGGCTGCAAACGCCTGATAAATTACATTTTATGTCGCACAAATATTCTACAAATGTCAAAAATGCGGTCCCTACATTTGTTGGCGTTAACAAATATGAAATGACGCAGTTGTAGGAATTAAAAGTAAGCTTCGTTTTAAATTGGAGATGAGAAAACTATTTTAAAGTATTGCTATGATTACCTACAGTGACTCACGAGTGAATCACTTGTAAAGTTCAAAGATAGCGCGTATGTGTGCCATATAAGGAGCCAGTGTTTTTACGGATGATTAATCAGGAAATATTTATTTTACTTAAACTATGGTGAATGAATACAGGTATTCCCCACACAAACGTAACTTAAGTCAAGTTTATCTGAACTCTTTGCAGATTGCGAAGATAATTTGGTGATTTTACTTACTGAACCGTAATACAATAATACTTTGTGACGCATGAGTATAAAAGTATGGAAATGGATGACTTTTTTATCATTTAAGTTTATTTCTTAAAATATTTTTTAACTTATTGGACTTACGACACCAGTTTTTAAAAGTAAAATTGTCAAAATGCTTAACGAATGTTATGATTAACATTACACTTTTTTGTATGGTGTAAATTTGTTTTGGGGTTATTTAATTTTGTATCTTAACTTTTAACAAACCTTATTGGTAATGGAACGCCCTTCAGCTTGCATAACTTGCCTGCATAAAAATAATAACGGATACTAATTTTTTAAGCCTATAAGAACAATTTCATTCTCAAAACCTGAAATTTCCTAAAACTTTAGTACAGTTCCGTCAAAATGCTGGCAAACATCTCGATCTCTCTGCCCAAATGCAGTGCAAATGCACTCCAAAAGCGCAGAAAATGATATTCAGTTTGAAAATGGAAAAAAAAACAATGTTTGCGCTCAGTCCGAAAACTTTTTACTGAGGAGAGGACCGAAACGACTCAAGTTCAAGGTCAACAATCTCAGGCAGCCGGGTGTTCCTTTAGTTTCTTCAGTACTCTTTTTGGGGAGGGAGCCAATGGAATGGAGGCTGCTGACGACGACTCCCCAGACCAATTAGAATTTCAATTAGGCATCATCTTGAACAACTTTTGGCTTTATCTCACTCAAGAGAGAGGCAAATGAAATGTGGTGTTTGTTTGCGCCACTCTCCTTATCGAGAGGGCCTCCTCCTGACTTCCCCTGCCCCATAAATAAAAGTGAGCTCGATTTTTGTGTGGCTGCGGCTGAATGGTTTGCTTGGGATGATGTCAGCATTTATTTTTGGCACAAAATGCTTGCAGCCAGCCGAGCAAAACACAATGGCCAAAAAAAGAGCAGACAACAAAAGCAAAACAAAACCGAAATCCCAAAAAATGAGAAAAAACCGAGCAGAAGGCAAACCAAAAAAGCCGCAAAACATGCCAAAAATATAATATTCAAGTAAGGAAAAATAAGAAAAAAGCAAAACAAAAAACGAACAGCACACAAACAATTATCTTATGGAAATGGTTTAAGGAGTCGGGGTGATGGAGTGTAGGCCAGAGGCGAGTCTTTTATGGCCAAGAGTAATGTATGTTGGCCCAGAAGAGGCGGAGATATCTCTTGAAACGATTCTTCTTGTTTACTTTGCTGTCTGGCTTGAAGATTTCTCCCTTATTCTTCTGGTCGATGGCTTTGTTTGGCTTGCGGGCCAGTCTAAGAGGAATTCTTCCCCTTTCTTCAGCTGCCACCACCGATCACTCTTCGTCGCCCACTTTTATCTGCAAAATAAGACGATTTATTTTTATGTTTTTTTCCATAAGAAAACGTTGTCATGTCATTTCAAATTATTGCCTACTCGATGAGTCGTGGTTATTTATTTATTTTCATTTTTTATATTTATATTTACTTAATTTATTGATTGCGGATTGTTGTCTGGTCTATGTGTACACAAGCTATAATCATGTCTGATAAATCTATATTTAGGCCTATTCATAAAATGTTTACTCATCGGACGAAATATTTTTATTTCAACTACGTTATGCAATATTTATGTTATTACTGTTCTGTAATGAGTCACAACTACAAAACGTCCTTTTTCAAGAGAACTACCTGGTTCAATAAATATTTCTTAAAATAATTTGAACGCTGATTAAAAAACGTAGAAAATGCAAAAATTGTATTTTCAATCCAACAATTTTTCGCTTTGATTTTCATCCATAGTGGTTTTTATTAAATTTAAATATGTGCATTATTTTTTTTTCAATATTAAATTTAAATATTTTAAAGTCATAAAACTATATACATTTTAATTAATAAATTTCTATGTAAATATAAAAAATATTTTCTGGAAATGTCTTTATTTTGTATGAAGTTAATATGCCTTTCTTATTTTTAAATATTTTAATATTAAACTAAGCATTTAAATATGTTTTGTTTTCAATACAATGTTTTTTGAATTAAATTTTAAAACCAAATACTAGATTTTTGATTCAAAAGGCGGGTATTTAAATTTACTACTTCATTTTTTTATCATTGTATAATTGACAATATTAAATTTAAAATTCACTTTAAATATTTCGCAAATAGTAAACCTATTAAAAAGCCATTAATCTTTCCGAATTAAAATTATGCAAAAAAACTACTAGCGAAGGTAAACTAAATATATATTTTTCTTTTTTAATTTGGAAACATTTTATTTAGTAACATTTTGCGTTGCAAAACGAAAGCAAGGCAATTTCTTCTCTTTACCAATAGTTCATGAACTGTAATAATCATAAATCTAGACCACAAGGAAGTGGTTGAGGAACCTTAACTGCCTAAGCCATCTCCACAGTCCACACTAATCGATGCGATTACATTAGCATTAACCGGGGACATATACAATGGGAATAGACATAGACATCGTTGAAATGTGTAGGAAGAAAAGGGGAACTTGGAAGACTAACGAGCAACAACAATGGACGCCGATGTCGACGCCATCATGTCTGGCACATTCGCCCGTTCACTGGAAATCGTTAATTTTACACCCTATCCCCAGTTCCTCCCACAAGCGAGGTGAGCCACGAGCCAGTGACAAACCTCCAGATATAGATACAATTTTCTTTGTTTTATTTCCCATTGCAATGTGCGGCAAATTGCATTTAAATGGCTGCCACTTTAAATGTCTATTGAAGGGGAGAGCGGGAAAGTACAGATCATTGTGGGGGAAAGGAACGTTGGAGCGGAAAGGGTTGTTTATTACTAAAATTGCCTAGGAAGGAAAGCGTTTGGAGGGATTGGGGAAATGCAACAAGAAATGACAAGTGGGGAAATATAATTTATTTATTTTTAATAAAGAGTAAAATCCATAGGAGGTTCTAGGAAATCCGAAAAGAGTGTTTCGCGAAAATTACAATTCATATTTTATATGAAGAGAAAAAAAGTCTTAATACCATAGAAAGTTGAAAACGGATAAAAGCCTATAAAATACAGATATTCCTATGAAAACAAATTGGTAATTTGCAACTTTCCAATTGCATTTTCTAATCTCTAAAAAATATGGCCAAGTGGCTTTATGTCGATGCATATCGTGTGGGCGTGTCGAATATCTTTATTGCGGTTTCTTTTGAGGCATTGGTGATTGTCCGAGTCGATTAACGCTTTTCGTTTTAATTACTTTAATTGCCATTGGCTTTGTTTTCCAAAGAATAATTCCCGATGAGAAACTGTTGCATAAATACAAAGAGAACAGCACAAAGAGTGCGCGCAATTATAGGAATTACTGGGCATGGCCGCATCTTGATGGATTCCGATTGAACTTTAGAACGCATTGATAATACTCAGACAGCTGCGACTTTGTATTCTGGTATGGCGTGAGCAGAATAATTCAGGGTTGGCAGGTGCCGTTCCTCCAGGTGGGAGATAAAAGCCTCAGATCATTTTAATCGGTTTCATTGATCGGTTGAAAGGGTTTCATGAGGCAAATTTAAGATCCGTTGATAGAGTTGGCCTCATTGTTTCTTATATTTACTCAGCATTGGCATCACTGGTTTCTTATATCGGCAATAATTGGCTTCATTGCCGTCAAAATCATTAAATCTTACGACACTAAAATAATAAATCCCACTATTTGACTTCCATTTGATTCCAGACATTTTTTAATGACCCTTCATGGCGCATAGGAACGGTGAAGTTTTAATTATTTTCCCTCGAACTGGCAGCCACGTGGCAAATGTTAAACAGAAGCCGACGGTTAAAGACAAACACAGACAGAAAAGCAATTCTGCTCGCCATTTGGCTAGCCGCCTCTATTTGGCCAAGCTAATGAGCCGATAATGGTAGACGGGGGCCAAAAGGGGGCAACGTAGGTGAGACAGTTTAACCAGAAAATAAACCAAAATATACTGATGGCTGTTAGCACATGGCTCGCTTCATTAGTGAACCCCACCAGCAAAAACAACCTGAGATGGAAAGCGTGGGGGAGGAAAACTATTGGTCGACAACCACATTTTTAGAATGCTTAAGTTCATTATGGTTTCGGGTTACAAAAACACACAGAGAAAGACGTCAAGATATGGCTAATAACATGGCAGACATTCTGGCGGCACAAACAAACTGAGACAGTGAAAAATGCGGCAAAAACAAACTGTTGACTAAGCCAAAGACAAAGACACAAGTTTTCACTTTATAGTCATTTTTGCATAATGCAAGCAAATTCTTATGAAACTTCGAGCCACACAATGTTATGCTTGCGAAATGTGGAAAATAATGAAAGCGGTCGGCTTAAATTATGGTATATCAATTATTATGCAAACGTGCAAAGCGCAAGCTGGTGAAATTATCAAAAGAATGTAAATACAGTTGTGGATACACTTTCCTATGGGAAAGCTTACTGTCTTTTCAATTAAATAATACGTTTAAAAAAGTTAACTTATCAACAAGTTAGTCATTAAACTAATATACTTAAAGGTCCACACACAAAAAAAAACACGTCGCGGTAAAATCGTTATGGTAAATTTCTAGCATATCGTTTTTACGTTTGAATAATATCATTTTGCCGAATTCTCTCTCGGAGATTCTCTGACTTCGAAAAAGAGAGGATGAAGCAATATGGCGGCTTAAGTTACGTGAGTGGGAATGAGAAAGAAGCATTCGAAATTTGAACTCCCCTACTTTGAACATGTCGTTTACATTTCGAGCATATCAGGTCAAAAATGATATTACATAACGTAAAGTCGATCATCGTTTCATATCATTTTAGTGTATGGTAAAATTATCAAAACAATTTAATACACATTCCTATGGAAAAGCATTTCTTTTCAATTGAACCGTCTAATGATACGTTGAAAAATGTTACAACTTTATCAACAGGTTAGTTATCAAACTAATATTACTTAAAGGTATTTATTAAGTAGTAAAACCTGAAAGCTTACCCCTTTGGCAGTAGTTTCTCGGTAGGCTTCAATACCCCCACCAAGAAAATCACAAAGCAACCAAAGGAGGTCAGGTTTCGCCCTCCAGTCATCGGCACAATCACAAGCTCCATGACAAGCCCAAAATGCCCCAAGTCAGGCAACTGCCATAGAGAAAAAAAACTAAAAGAAAAGTGTTGCCGCCCAGTTCAAATAATTGCATAGGCCAGCTCCCCCAGTCAATCCCAAAAAAGTGCAACAATCCAACCGGCGGCCACAAAAACGTCAAACTTCAAAGAAACTCCAACCGCAACAAAGAAAAACACGAGTATGGAAAACAAGCTGAAATTATGATTAGTTGTAATTTGATTTTAGCCAGCCTTTTGCCTTGCGGCTGCCTTTTCCTCGCTGCCATTTTGCATTTAATTATGTGCGAAATTTGTGATTTTATGGGCAGCGATAAAAACAACTTTGCTTGAATCCGAACAAAAGCATGAAGCAACGACTTCAAATTGCTGTTTCGACTAAGAAATACTCTGTACTCGAAAAAATTTAAGATAATATTGGTCCAGGGACTCAAAATCACTCTTTCCTTTTGGAAAAATTTATCAATAAAAGCTCCCACTCTCATATTTTTCATAAAGTGATTTTTTCAAAAAGTAGAAATGCGCAGAGTTAAATCTAATTTGCACAATATATCCTTAACGTTTTGTACATGAAGAGGGTATCTGGGGAAAATAATATCTAAGAACGTGCCGCACTTTGGGATTTGGATCGTTCTCTCAACGCATACGATATTATTCGCTGCTCTTGCAGTTTTTGTTGTTGCTGGCGAATTAGAGCAATGAACTGCGGCCACGTTGACTTGTCTCAGCCGGAACTATGAGTTCATAGTGCCCATTACGAGAAATGCAAAATACGAAAAGGCGAAAGGCCCCAACGACCACACCACACTACTTGCATGCAGACAAACCGATTTGAGCACGAAATTGTACGGGTAAACATTCAAAATTTATAGCAACAACAATGGCTCCGGCTAACTGCAGTCCTGCTGACCCACAAAAAGGGTCTAGTTGCGGAGGTGATTGCACTGTAGTGCAGCCGAGTCCACCCACCCACCTTGTCCATGTCCCAGTCCGCCCCACCGAACATTACAAAAATTGCCTTCGAGGGCGAACGGCACGCGATGTGTCTCAAATGTCTTTGCAGACCTCTTTTCCACGAATTGTTGCATTTTAATGAAAATGCATTCGGTTTTCCCAAGCAGTCGTGCATAAGTAAATACACCCCAAAAGCCAACGTTCGCTAAAATGAAATTAGACCAAGTTGACTTTACCCACTCATCAATGGGTCAATATTTGCTCCTGTTCGCTTGGGTAAATATAAGCCCATCCATAATATTTGTCTATCTGCACAAAAGCCGATTGGAATGCGAGCAAAACAAAATATAAGAAGTAAATATAAGTCAAAAATCCAAGAGATTCATCCCTTAAGATTTATATTATCCTAAATGTATCTTTTGGATTTCAAAATCTAAACCGCTGCTCCAATCAAGATTTTTTTTTATTCTGTGGCTTAAATGCTTAAGTTTTATTTTTCAAATTTCTAGCCTTTTTTTAAAATTATTTTTAAAGAACTTTTTTATTTCAAATGTTGTTATTTAAATTAATAATATTTTTAAACACTAAACAATATGTAAATTGCTTAAGTGAAAACTTGAAATACATTTCGAAAAAAATGTAAATTAAAAACAAAATTTTGGCAAGATTTGTTACTAAGAAATTGTTACTCTATTTGTTTGCCCTCCATAGTTCTTTCATTTGCTAATTAAGTTCAACGACACTGCAAACACGCAGCCAAAAATACGAAAGAGAAAACTACCTTGTTTGCTTACAAGCGCAGCCAAATAAAAAACATTTAAAATAAATCAACAAAAAGCCTCAGATTGACTGCGCTGTTTTTATTAATTTTTTTGTTTTATTTTTGTGTATAATTAATGGCTATGACTTACGAAGTGCTCTCTTCTGTTTCATTCATTATTTACTCCAAAATGTTATTTTTAACGAGTGCTGACGCTGAGTGGATATACAAACTCGGACTACACGTGTAATTGTCTTTACACTTATTACGTTTTTGTGACAAACTTTCACTCTTTAACGAGCATTTGTCGAGTGATATTTTAAATTGTGTGAACCTTAACGATGACCACATCTATATTTAAAAAGCTATAGCCAATAGCTAGATCTAGAAATAGATTTCTTTTAGATTTTTATGAAAACATCTGATAATATTTGGTAGGGACAAATATTCACATTTGTGAATGAATTAGTTGAAGTCATGTCCCAAATTAACTCTTATCACTAGCAGATACGACACAAGTAGTAGATAACCAGGCTTTTTATATATGACAGTTGGTAGGTTTCGAAAGACATTCGTTTATGGCGCACAATAAAAGTGATAGATTCCGATTACTGATATGTGGTTAAAGTTGGGCAATTCACGTTCGGGTAACTCCGGTTTGGGCAACACTGTACATATTTGGTTCATTATTTAAGGCAAAAATACAAATGTATCCCTTTAACAAAAGAATGGTAATGAATGAAAAATAATTTTTTTTTTAAACAAAATAGGTCATAAAATCATATTTTAATTGATTATCTAGTTGGTTATTCATATTTTAAGTAATTTAACTGGTAATTACGTTGTACATTTAAATACTTAGCCTCCTTTGTTTCCATATTGTTTGTAAACAACAAGTTGGCTTAGGGGCCGGGCAGTAGAGCGAGTCCAAGTAGATTTAATCGCACAGAAAACAGGTTTATAATGCTAAATTAATAACAGTTAACAATGGAATTATAAGTATACCTTAGACCTTGCCCACCTCAAAAAAAACTTTGGTTCTCTGGTTGTTTCTTCTTAGTTTATTTCCAAGCTTAAGGTCTAAATAAGCTATATACATATAAGGTACGATTTCTTACATAAAACCACTCTTAGCCTACATTTAAATCACATTACACTTCTTCAGTGCGGTCAACAATCAAATAATGGGAGCAATAAAAAAAAAAAAAAACAATTCAAAGCACATTTTAATAGGAATATTTGGGTGTCGCAAGAGGAATCTTTCGTTAATTTCCGATGATTATTTGGGCACACAGCCAGCTGATGTTTTGCAATTTGTGTGCCCATTTCGCTGTTTGTTCTTACATTCCGCCAACTAGAGTACAGTCATGGCGATGAACATGAGCAGCACGAGTATGAGCCAAGGGCAGATGAACATCAGGCAGGCGACTTCAAACATTTTGCTGCAGACCTCTCCTCTTCGATCTGCCAACTGTTGCTATTGTTTGTGCTGCGATGCAGGACTTTTCACAGAGCTCTTTGTTTTGGGTTTGGGTTTGGGTTTCGGCTTGGACTTGGACCTGCTGCCATAACAAACAGCAGCGCGGCACTCGGAAAAAATCCAAAAATCGAGGAAACACACACACAACAGGTACGACGTTCGCTGTCACACTGAGCCAGTCGAATTCGAACCTTTTTCCTCGTGTTTGTCGGCGATGTTGCTGATGGGCAGCGATGTGTTGCTGTTGCTGTCGTGCTGTTGCTGTTGCTGCTGCTGCTGCTGCTGTCGTTCGTTTTCTTGTCGCTTCGGCTCTTTGTTTGGTTGTGCCGGTTTTGGGTCCCTCTCTCGCTCTCTCTCTCCTGCGATTATCTCTCCCGCTCTTTTCCGATCGGTTCAAGTTTTTGTTTGGCTTTGGCTATAGCTTACCTTTCGAGTTCCTCCCCCTGCCTCGAAAAGCTTCTGACAATTGCATTTCAATTTCATTGACCCCACACATCAGCGTTTTGATTTCACTAGTTGTTCTCCTTACTTTGTCTGCGAGGTGTTCTTATCATTTCCCCATAGGTTATCATGAATAACCTGGATTTTCTCAGGTGAGCTTTCGGTCTACCACGTGTTGCAGAGCTGTATTGCGCGGCAAAGTTGCACATAAGAGTATACCACCAAAAAAAATTAAACAATTCAAAGTACGAAAATTAAGTATTTTGTAAATAAAAACAAATAAATCTCTTAAGAAAAACAAACAAAAATATTGTGCATTTAAGAAATAATTTTTTGACAGTTTTGTGATAAAATAGTAAATGTTTTATACTTAAAAAATATTTTTTGACAAAAATTAAAATACTTTTAATATTTGTTCGTACAATATTTTATTTAGTGTTTCTAATTTTTAATAGAGTCTACATTTATTTATTAAAATTGTTAGTTGAAGTGCTTGATACTGAAATATTAAATACATTTTTGAAAGTATGAAGGGGGTATCACTTTTGCCAAAATCGCACAACAATACATAAAAGATTTTTAAAACTAAAGATGATTAAGCCTTTTTGCAAAGTTTTAGTTTATTTTAAACTTGGTAACTTTTTTTTTTGATGATTTTGTTTAGTTATTTACATAAATTTACCAACCTTTTTATATTTTCTATCTTAGCAATGCTCACACCATTTGTACTTCCCCATTTAAATATACAACATAAATAATAATTATATTATTAATACTATGCCAATTCTACCTATCAAAGCTTTACACTCAAGCTTTTCTGCTAGGTTGTCGAAATTGATGCTTGAATTGATCGTGACCATCGAGGCGACCTTTTACAGAACTGGTCTGGGGCTGCACCCATTGCCATGTGGAAAATTACAGGCAACCAGTTTTGTTTATTTTGGGATCTTTTAGCCCCAGACGGCGGCGATTATTCCTCTATAAAGTAGTCTTCAATATGTGCTTACCACCATTAAAGCAATATGAAATGTGGACAAAGCAACACATTCAAGCTTCGTCATCTAATCAGTTTTTCACCCACCACCAACAACTCCTCCGCATCTAATCTTATCAATCGTTGTTTACTTGAAAATGTCTTCAATAATGATTGATTTACCTTCGACTGCCTAATTGAGCTAAAAATATCAATGAACTGCATTGCATGACTGATAATTACTTTCGAGATTAATTAATTTAAATGTAATGTATTTGGAAATGAATATATTTAATATTTTTTCTCTTTTATTTTCAGGTATGTATATGACGATCTCTGCTATTTTAGTGTATTTCTAAGTGAGTATAAATCTGTGCATGGGATTTTTATATGCGTTTGTACATTTTGTCACATTAGGCAGAGCTAAATGTTTGCATATTTAACCTATTTTTACATAATACGATATGATTTATAGCCTATTATAAGTGGTGCTCTTTTAATAGAAGGTTTGCTAAGTATGCTATATAATATAGGTATCTGATATTGGGTCACTTATCTGAAGAGAAAAACCTAAATAATAATATGTCGTTAATGGTATTCTTCAGTCCAATTTCGTTGGTGCGATTTATTGCGTATACGCCCTGGTAACAAACATAAATTTAGAAGAAGGCACTTTGTGTTTAAATGTTGTACTACAACTTGTACATACATATTTCGTATACGCCTAGTTACCAAGAAAACTACCCTTTTTCATATTGTACAAAATGGTTAACTAAAATTGTATACATTATTACGTATACGCCCAGTAGACATGCCATGTTTGGGCATTAATTCTTTTCCCAGATTTTCTACTCCCTTTGCGAAATGCTCTATTTAGCCTTGTCAACTAAGAATCCATAGATTTGATTGGGTTTCCTTTTTATGGCAAGAATCAGTCTAACTTCCACGCCTTGGACGACACACACGCACCGAAATTCAATTGTTTTGTTAGGACTCTGAGCTTTTCCTTGTGAACATATATTCGCATAGCTGATTTTTATGCTTTGTTTATTCAAGTATATGTGGGTCATGCTCCACTTGTAATCAGAGCAGCACAGAAGGGGCTTGAATGGGACAAGCCCAGCCATACCCAGATATAAGCAATTAATGTCGGGATGTCCTTAGAATGCCCCCTGAAAAACTAGCTATTCAGTGCGGAAGCACTGGAAATTCCTTTAATTCCTGCACCGACATTGATTTACCTTGTCATTGAAATTCCTTCGCTGGCATTTCATTCTCCCATGCGATATTATACATTTTTTGAGGTATTTCTCTGCCATTGCTATTGCTTTCCAGGAAGCCTTGAGGAAGGACCTTTCAAATGGTTTCGCCTCGTTGATAATTTATAAATTGGTGTAATTATTTTGGCCAGCGGAGGAGAACTTACAAAAAATGGGGACAGCTGAGAGGCACTTCTCTCTTCTTTCTCCCTCTCTCTGGTTTTTTGGTCTATTGTGCAGGGTTCATTTCTGCACAGACACATGCAATCGCTGCCTATCTCTCTTCCACTTATTACAGATGATAACGATGAATTTATGTTTTTTTTTTTTTTTTTTGTATTTTCTATATATATATATATAGTTGGGCTAGCACGTTTTCTTGGCCGATTTGCGCAGGCGTGAGAAAACTGAGAGCCCCCAAACAGGAGCAGGTGTTATTTATGCTTCACTCAAACCCATATATATTCTATATTTATGTATACATCAACAGAGCAAGAGAAAGAGAGAGAGATGAAAGGAAGGAAGG
This sequence comes from Drosophila mimetica, assembly GCA_037075245.1. Taxonomy (NCBI): domain Eukaryota; kingdom Metazoa; phylum Arthropoda; class Insecta; order Diptera; family Drosophilidae; genus Drosophila; species Drosophila mimetica. The sequence continues at coordinate 25,724,353 of JBAMCH010000007.1, read as the reverse complement.
AAAGAAAGAAAAAAAAAAAAGGGCCACTGCAGGCAAGAGCTAATTGGACGGCGGCGAAATTCAAATTGGAAGCGGAAAAACCAAAGGAAAATTCAGATACAAATTTTCTTTCGACGAGAGCACGGAATTCACTTTCTTTGCGAAAATCATGGCTCTCACGTGGCGCTCTCTCTCTGTCTCTTTTTGTGGCGAAAATGAACTCGCGCTTGCTCTCTTTCTGCACAGCTCTCTCTGTCTCTCTCTCATCTGCATGGTTGGGCGATGAACGCGCCACAAAAAGCTAGCAACAAAAAAAATCCTACCCTCAGTCAGTCAATCTACACTTTGGCTTCTTGCTAAACCAAACACAAAAACAAGCTGGCAAAATACAACATTTTCAAACGTTGAAAAAAACATAATAAATGTTGTAATAAAATCTACTAAAAGTATTTACAAAATTGTAGCGCGGATTTTATCACTCGACTTCCTCCTCCGCTCTGCAGAAAAAACCGTTTTCTGTGCCTTGTTTTTGTGGCAAACGCGGAAGTTTTCACTGCTGTCGTCAGTCAGTCGTATTCGGACATCATCGCCGAGCGTTTGTGTGCGTTCAGTGTGCTTGGTGTACGTAGCTTGTGTGTGTGTGTGAGTGTGGCTGCAACAAAATAAAATTTACAACCTTAAGTTGTATAGAAAAGCAAAAAAAGAAATAAAATTTAATCAAAATCAAAGTGTTGCAGTTGATTATATAAAATCAGCGGATAAAACGAATGAAAATTTGCATCTGGGCAATCAAAAAGTGAAAGAAAAGCGAGCTACCAAAAAGCAAAAAATCTTTCATTCAAAACGCCTCGGTTTATTTGAATGTGTGCGTGTGTGTCGGTCTGTCTCTCTCTCTCGCTCTGTCAACTCGCTCTCGCTCGCTCTTACTGCATAGATAATTTCTAGAATTTCGCGCCCATTTGTTATTTCTCTTTTTTTTCGTACGCGATAAAGTACCCAGAAAAATTTATTAAAGTATTATATCCAACACCAGTGACCAAAAAAGTTTCATTCATGGAAAATAAAAACAATTTAGAAATCGCTTTTAATAACGGAAATATTTTTATTAAAAGGTAAAGTCACCCAAATCTAAATTCTAATTATTTGTGTTCGTATTGTTATTGTTAGTAAATTCGTTTCGTTTCGGTTTATGATTTCATTGTGTTGACCAGAACAAAATAAATGGCAAATTATCCAATTGAAAGAATTCTTCACATCTGATCAACATCAAACATTAATGAGCATTTCCGACTAATTGTTTAAGATCATGAGAAGTTTTTCACAGCCTGACTCTTAATAAAGGTTAAAGCCTTGGGATTTTGGTGGTATATATAAAAGTTCTTGACAAAGGAGAAGTCAGGTTACTACCAAGGTTATCAGTCGGTGAATAAAGTGACAATGTATACGAACAAATGTATTTTTAACGTCAGGAACAGTGGGCATGCAGTTGTTCGTTACGCATGACTTAATAAAATGATAACATAAATTCATAGTTAGTAAAAAAAACAACAATTTATAATTCTTTTAAAAATAATTTTTTCAATTACAATTACAGAATAGAACTGATTTTTATTGGCTACAATTTGGGTTTTAAGGCCAACATTTTATCATAATTATTTTTTGGTAACATACAGTAAAACAGAAGAAAATTTTCATATAAATAAAGACAATGTTCGAATATAAAAAATTAATACAAATATAAAAATTTAACAAACAAACAAAAATAATATTTTAAACATCATTTATTTTTCCAAATTTACATTTGTTATTTGGTACACAGTGATACTATAAAACTAAAAGTAAACTTGGCAAAAACTAGAAACTAGAGTCCTTCGGCCTCCCCTAAATACCAATAACCAAAGAATCCCCAACATATTATATTTACATTCTACAATATTTCCCACTAGATCCACAACACTTCGACTCAATACGGAAAAGACGAGTCATTGAAAAGGCAAACATTTAATCGCCTTGACTGGCACTTTGCCTTCAATGTCACGGCGTCCTTAATGGGCCAATAAAAGTGTCCTTCCCCCCAAAGCCGGATGGCCGTTAATCAGAAATCAATAAATAAGGGAAACCAAACGGCAAATTCCCCTGGAAGTTAAGCGCAAAAAGTTTAATTGTGCAAACATGATTGAGGGCATTTCTACGAAAGACGACAAAATCATTGATTTTTCTCTATCTTATGAGGTTGTGCCCTGTTGTTCTTGTGCTTTCCTTAACGAATCATTGTTGTTCTTTTGCCCACACAGACCATTTGAGGTTGTCAGCTTATTTGTGTTCGTTGTAGTGTGTTTCCCACGCATTGGCTTGGCTAAAACCATTGGAAAAGCAGCAACCCCCTTTTCGATTACGTAACTCTTACTTCAAAGTTGATTTTCATTCATTTCCTTGACGCTATTCGGTGGAATTCCCTTGGGTTTGGGCATAGTTTGCTTATCGTTCTGCCAGCCACAATGGCGTCACGTCAACGCTGCGAATACGCAATATTTTGACTGGTGACCTCAACAAAGGGAGGTGGAGGCTACAAAAAAATGAAAAGACCCGATGATACACACCCCAAAAATACTATCAACTTCTATTTGGCGGGAGCGATCTTTTTCGCTTGAATGCAACTTTGCCTATAATTTGCCAATTTTGGTTATTCCAGCAAAAACAATTTAATTTGAGATCTTTTCATGCTGATAATTTGATTTAAACTGCTTAACATCATCATCAGTCCATACGTCATATAATTTGTATATAGAGATAGAACATCTGGTTGGTTCATTTAATCGACGGTTGCCTATTAAGCGGATCGCATTTTGTGCATTTCTTTTTTCGATTGCGAATAAATGAATCTTGATGAACTCAGCTGGCTTAGAGCGGTTTTAGCCGGTATGTTCATCGGTTTTCTGCGACTTTAATGATCTTATATTGATGGTTCTTTTATGTATTTATTGATTTATGATGAAACGATAAATCAATTGAATTCAAATATCGTTAAAATAATTTAGAAGCTAAATTACTTTTACGGAACCTAATTGAGCACAAATTTTAATGAACGTTTGAATTAGGTCATCGGTACTATATTAATACTTGATGATTTATTTGGTTGTCGTTAAAGAAGCTTAAATCGGAATTTCCGAAAGCATTTGTGTATTTAATATTTATTTTTGGGATAGGGTTAATGTGAACAAAATTGCCTGTTACTTATAAAGTAAAATGTTTTCTTTTACCTATTAGTTAAAAAATATGTTTAAGGTCTGGTATCCCGAAAGCTTTAGAAAGTTTCTAGTCAGGGAAATTTTCTTCCAGTCAAGTGTCTTTTGTTGGTACCCACAAATTTAATGATAAAACTACAATAAAAATTTAAATGCACGTATATTTTTACTACCTATTTATTTATACAAAATAATTTCGGTACGTCCAAAAAAAATTTTAAAGTTTGTACCTTACGTTCTTACTGTATTATTGTTGAAATGCATTTATTTTGTCAATATTAAAATAATTTTTTTTAGAAATTATGTTTGTCATGTCCAAAATTTAGTACATATCTTCTTTTAAATTAATTATCACAGTAAAGGACACTGGACTATTGCGTTCCTTCTTGTTTTAAATTAATTTTGGAAGTAAAACCGAATGCGCCTAAAAACTCTGTTTATCTATTTTATTTGTAAAAAAAAATGTCGATAAACAATATCTTCGATTAAAGTTGTGTGAGATAAAACTTTATATTTAATACCAACTATAAGAACCGTTATACTGTGCAACTTTTTGAAAATTGACCATCTGACACAATTAAACCATTACTTTATAACTACATTAAAAGCAAGCTTCATTTCAACCCATGCATATTTTTATACCCCTCCCATAAAAGTGGAAGTTTATGGACCGAATGCGAAGCTATTTTGTAAATGCGAAGCCCTCGGACTTCTTAAATACAGCTTACGTGATGAAATCGTTTTGGAAAAGTTGACGTCCTTGGCAGCATTTGGCGCCAATTGTCAGTCGCTCCATTGCTGAGTTGCAACTGGAGATGCCATAAAGTCAAGCGAAGTTGGGGAAAACTATAACATTTTATCATAAAAATCCAGGGCGGGTGTGCTGTGCGGGGTTGAGAACATAGCGAAGCATCCGCCACGACCCACATTTGCACCCACACAATGGCTGAGAGCATTTATGCTGTATCTGTGTAAAGTATCTGGGGCTGCTGCCGATTGTGGGCTGTATCTGTGTGAGCCCGCTATCTGAATCAGCATCTGTATCTGTGCGAAGCAGTTGCAACAAAGAACCGAACTAAACTCAAATAACAACATGTTCAGGTTTCGTATTTTTCTGTTGGCCCATTCACAGGCAGATAGCTCGAGGAGGGGGCGAGTACAGAACGCCCACCCACCCCTCGCTCGCTCCACATGGTGCAATTTTCAGGTCAAGGTCAGGCCTGCTGGTGTGCATCTGTATGTGTGTGCTTTTGTGGCAAAAACGATTTCGTTATATATTTTTTCTCTTGTTTCCAAAGCAAGTAATGCGCTTTTCGAAAGTTGACGAGTCCTTCGCCCGATCCTTGTCCAAACTTGTTTTTTTTTTCTGTTTTGTTTTCCATTGCTCAATGACGCGTACACAGACACACACACACACTTAAAGAGACCAGCTCACAGATACTTTGCATAATTCCGCCTTACACTGCGTGAGTTGCGCTTAAATCCGCGTAAAAATACAAGTTGGGGAAACGGAGGATAGCCGAAGGAGATTTTCACTTCTTGCTGACATTGTTCTATGATGTGCATAAATTTCACGCTTAAATGATTTTTATTGAGCGCTTGGCAGGATACGTTATTTATTTATGGAGATATACTTTGGAATGGGAAGATAAATGTCTTTCATTGATTTTACAAGTCTTTTTCACAGCTCGATAAAAGTACTGATCTTGTTATATTTCAAAACAATATTTTAGTCTTTCTAAAACTACAATAAAAAAAAGCTCCATTAAATTTATAAATTCACCATGGATTTCAGTAGATTTTTTTGTAATTTTTGTAAATATAAAAAAAATTGTCTAAAAAGTATAAATATTTTTCTAAAATAAGATAAAATTCTGCTGGTAATTTCAGAAATTTTCCTAAAATCTAGAAAGTATTTTTTTTAAGGGCTGTAAAAGCAATTTCTGAAATTTATAAAATTTTCTTAAAATAAAGAAAGTTGTAATTTTATGGTTATTTTCTAAGATTTAGGAAAACATTTTTTTTGATTGTGTGTACTTTCCCAAAAAATATAATAAAAAAAAAATTTTCGCTCTATTCGGGTAACGAATAGATCATATTATGCTTTCCAGCTGTTAACTCTAAAGATTTGTCATCTACCAAAATAAATTGTTAATATTATAATTATAGCAGTACGTTCTTTCTAAATATACCCATACTTTTGTGGTAAAACTTAAACTCATTCAAGTCTTTAACTAATATATCAATCTGGTTTTGTTTTCAAGCCCATTTAATAAGCCTGATGAACTAGGCCTCCCATCACGGTAATCTACCATTACTCCTGCGCATTCCATCTGATGAATCAAAGCTCTCTGGCCCCAGCACGTGCTCAGCGAAATAATAAAAAAAAATCCTGGCCAAACATCCATTTGCCCATTGTGTTGACTACCTCAGAAATTATGCCCTTACAATGGGACTCGAGCATTAGACTTGCAGTTCATTTTCATACACAGATTTCATTTTCTTGTTTCGCGCTGTGTTCTGTGTTGTGTTGTGCTGTGTTTGGTTCCCATTATGAAAACGTTTTCAAGGCGAAATGGTTTTTGTGTTGTTTCATGCTGGGCGCCGTGTGTCAGTTTCAATTGAGTGGGGGATGTGAATGTGAATGGGAATGTGAACGAGTTTGTTCTTTGGCAGAGCGACTCAAGGTTTTCCACCAACTCTTTAGATGAAAATACTTGGCATGGTGGTGCCCCCAAACCCGACCTCCCTTTCCGAGGGCTTAGAAGTGTGGACCCTTGACAAAAAAGTACTTGGACTACCTCTTTGGTACGTGACTGGTCGGCTCGTGCTGTGTGGGCATAGGGAAGTTAAAGTCAGGGTCGAGTAACATCATCGTTAGGGCCTCGGCACTCGACTGTATTAAAAACCCAAACGTATGATATGGTACAAAAATATATAAATAATTCTGTCAAGTACCTTCTAACCTTGGTTCTCTCGGTTCGGGTGATTAAAAATGCTAATTAATGTGAGCAGAACATCAATTTTAGTCACTTTTTTTGGTTTCTCTGTTTTTTGTAATGGTTCTCTGGGGAGGCATCTCTCGTTCCTCATAATGGACGGAATGTCTCTACTTTTTGCTTATCGCATCTTAAACAAGTTGTTGGGCAGTTGTTGACACACAAGTGCCTCCAGCCGGAGCTGTCATATTTCTAGCCGCACTGTCAACTAGCTGTCAACAGGCGCCATTTGTTGCATCCACAAGGCTGAGGGGAGGTGGAAAAAATGGGAATCCAGCGACCCAGTGCCTGACTAACTTTTGCTTCAGAGACATATTACTTTTTTGTACCACTTGACAGGCGGTCGGGAGCAATATCTATGGCTAAACAAAACGGTGGCGCACTCTTCGTTTGAAACTGAAAACTGTCTTGAAATAAGAGGATCGATTTCCAACGTTTTGTGTTTGCCTTTTGAAATTGTCCAGCGAATCATATTAAAAATTTGTTTTTCTGGACACTTTTAAGGAAATACATGTTTCTATGAAACATCGATGTTTTTTTTCTATAGTAAAGAGTGAAGTTAAATTTAAAAATTCAGTTACTCTGTGAATTTGTGATTTTCTCTATTGGGTGAATTAGTAAGTAAAAAGGAAGACAAATATGTATTGCCCTCTCTTGGGTGGGCAAGTTCATGCCAACTATGATATGGATTATCACTCTAACCACCTCCCAAATGGATAAAGACCTGATAAGTGGGAAGTTTTTTGTGGGTGCGAGCCCCACATACCACATTAAAGACGGTAGTGTGAGATGCATTAGCCAAAACAATATACAAATAATAATGTAACCTTTCACTTTCCGAGTAACTGTAATAAATACAAGTAAAAAACAGATTTAAAACATATTTATTTTAATTTACTTTGTTTTTCTTGAAAACATCGGTATAATCGATACGATAATGATAAAATATCGAAAATATCGAAACAGCCATTTATCAATCATTTTCAGTCTCTATTTTAAATGTTTTCAAACCCGATTTATATTAAGCAGCTCATTTATGTTTTTAAAAATAAAATTGAAAAATGTAAAGGCATTTTGACAGGTTCTGAAGGAGGTTCAATCAAAAATGTTTGAATAAAATTCATAACTAATAGATTTAAAAATTATCAGTACTTGTAATGTTGGGACACATAACTTAACAGCTATAAATCCATATATAATGACGAAAATCCGGCAGTCGACAATATTGAGTAACCTACCCAATTGTTTCTGTTACTGCATCTCGCATGCTCCCTCATCCGCTTCACGTGTGTTATGTAAGCGTTGTGCATCTCCCGTTTGTACGAGTGTGCTTTTATTGTGCGAGGCATGCAACAAAATGCCTTGTGGCATGTCAGTGCTCTGTGAATGTTAATTAAATACTGTACTCCACGCTGAAACTTTGCTTTTAATGATGACACATGCAAACCACCCACACAATCACCACACACACACACACCACAGTACTCGACAAATTGCAGCTGAAACAAAAATTAATGGAAATTGGCAATGTTTCAAATGAAAGCAAAATACGATTTGCCAATTGCTTTTGTGATTTAAGTTTTATTTTTTGGTTTAAGTAATTTGTATACAACTATTACAGAGTTTCAAACTAGTTAAATTATGCTGAACAAAGTTTTAGTCAAAGAAGAAATTATGAACTACAAATCCTTCTTGTCCGTTAAAAGTATTTCATTTTAACTTAATTCTGCCTCAAAGAAGGTGTTAAATTTTTGATTAAAAAAAGAATCCGCATTAATAATAAATTATTTTTTTATACAAAATACACAATAAAAATGGACATTTAATTTATGATTTTTTATAACCGCAACAAAGTTTTAGTACTTAATTTTGAAGACCCTGCAATAGTTTTTTTGATATCTTTGGCTTGCCAAATTTAAAATTTTTGAATTTAAATTTTATGGTCAATTTAATTTAAGTTAAATACGAATTTGGCTTTAAGCAAGGCAATAAAAGTGCGCTACTGAAACCGCACAACTAACTGACTTAGATCAAATAAAAATTGCTAAAGCGACAAAACAACAACAACAATTGCATGAGCATAGGTGTTGCCAGCATGGCGGCAACCGTAACAACAAAATGGCTGCGTTAGCCAACAAGATGGCTGCCAATATGGCGACGACCAGCAGCAACAGCAACAAAATCGGCGGCAGCGAAACTACGCTGCAGCAACAACAAGTGCATCACCAACAACAACAGCAGCAGCAACAACAAAACGCCAATCTAATGCCCGCTGCAGTTATTCATCCCGAGTATTTACTCAATAATGATCGCGGTTTATTTAAGGTTTATTGTTTTATCAAAGATTTCATCGGGTAAGTAAAAAATGTAACAGGTTACAAAACGAAAGTACATTTTTTATGGAAACTTCTATTTTTGAATTTAGATAAATTGGCAACTATTAGAATTGAAATCAGTTAGATAAAATATATGAAAATAAATTTTAAGAACATTAGTTTAATTTTGTTCATATATTTTAACAAACAAAATGTATTAAAAATTAAAATGGGCAGATTATTTGTTATCAAAGAAAATACTCTTTACACTCACAGAAAAAACAATATATACTTATAATATTTCTACTTTAGCATTTAAGTAAACACACAGGAAAAAATATAAATAGTTTTAAACAAAACTATTTAATGATCAAATTGAAACTTATTGACACCATTTAAAGTCCAGCTTTTCTTTATTCAGTGTAGAAACTTATGTTGCATTCAAGTTTAATTTATAAGCTAGTGCAAATTATGATTAACACCTAATGTGCGGAGTTCATAATTTGTTTGATTTTCTTTCCATTGTATTTTTCGGACTACACCCTGTATATGAATTTTTGTTTTAAGTTTATTTTTGTATTCCGGCGCTTATCGTTTTTCATGACACACACACACTGTTGAAATTCCGGGTGTGTTTGTGGCTTTATTTGTTCATATAATTCATATTTAATCAACTGATAATATAAGAACATTTTTCAACCTGCTTTTGTGCTGACTGCCTGACTCTGGGGGCTGTGCTCCAATTTCTGTGCTCCTGATACACTTGCTAACATTATCACCTGCCCTGGCACCGCCAATGATATGGCGAGTCTCCGGATACTTGATAACACCCAGCCACTTGATATTTCCCAAGGCAGCGGCAGAACAGCGAAATTAACTTTTGTTACCTCTCTAGGTATTGGCAGAAAATATATGAGAAACGAATACCAATTAGAAAGGTAGAAAAGGTTTATTTTTGTGTGTTTTTTCTTTTTTAATTTAGTTAGTGGAAGTTTAAATGCAAACAAAAACAGGAAGGGAAGCTAACGATTCACAAACAGTGCCCAAACCTGTCAGAATTTTAAACAACATAATTCTAAACGGTCTAAGTAGTTTTGCCTACTAATCTTTAGGGGCTGAAACGCCTGAAGTTTAATCCCCCTCCAGTTTTTAACTTACGCCCATGTATAAATAGGTTTAAAGCAAGGGTCACTTGTGCTCAAAAATAGTTATGAGTTACGTAAAGTAGTGACAGGCTTGGGCACAGTTTGTAAATCGTCACTGTGAAGGAAGTAAGAAAAACAATTTTAAAAATTCCAAAATAATTCACAAAATTTTTTTACCGAAAAAATAAATTTTAAAAAGTGTATTTAATCATATGCGTAATCATCTTTCGTCACAAATGTTGATATCATAACTTTTATATGTTGAAGGTGCGATCGTCACTAGTTTTTTACCTCGTAAGAGGTGTTTTTATTTGATAGAGAATTCAACAAAATGATGAAAAATTAAACGTAAAAAATATATGCCAGAAATTTACCATGGTCAGGTTGTAGGTTGAGATTCCTCTACTGAGTTTCCAACCAAGCAAGCCTTGATATACACTATTTGATTCAAAAAATTTGAAACTTTAAACACTCGTGGGGGAAATGTTATGAAAATACCGTACCGATAAATAAATTCCGAATTCTGTTTAGTACCATTTCGGCCAAATTAAAAGAGCGATAATACAAAATGAATGAGGAGTTAGGAGACTTGGGCTGTATGGTCAGCATTGTGTTAACCTTCTGTGCGGCTGCCTTGGTATATTTATACGTCTATCACTATCAACTGAGAACTGGTGGACGCAAGCCCCTGCATGTTGCCAAGTTGTCTGCGACCGATCTGCCTGATTTACCACCAATAAAACTGACCCTGGATCAGTTGTTGGGATTCGATGGGACTCGAAGTGATGGGAGAATACTGGTGGCGCTCAGGGGCAAAATATACGACGTCTCAAGTGATTTCCCAGAATTCGGTTTAAATGGCACCCTGTCTCATGTAGCTGGCAGGGATTTCACTCATTATCTCACGACAATAATGGACATGCATAACTCGGAAATCAACTATGTGGATCGTTGGGAGGACATTCTAGAGACGAACTATTCACGTGTCGGCATCGTAATCGATGAGCTTGGCAATCCCCTAATCGAAACATTTAGAAACATGGGTGTTAAGAACTTACAAAACACTGAAACAGTCGAGCAAGATCAGAAAAATATGGTGGAAGAGGAAAAGATTGGTGCATCTAATTCGGGTACTATTATCTCAAATGGAAAGTCTGCCAAAAGTTTAATATCGGATACAATACCACAGAAATATTTGGATCTTTCAGATCTCATTATTACCGCGGAAGTGACTGATTGTTAATAATCAAAATGCAGTTGGGCTTTGAGATTTAATTTGTATTAGTCCTGGCGAATACAATATCTTAATAAAATAAATAAATTATTTAAAAATTCGTATATTTTTTCACTATAATTTTTCTTTTGATCAAATTTTTATCACAATATTTTTAAATGTTCTTTATTATGTTTTTCGGCACGCAAAACTTATTATTTCGAATTCTATATAAACTAATTTCTCTAGAATCCAATTGTCACGTTTGGATTGTTGTTTCGTTAGCCCACATTTGTGTATTCATTAAGATTCCTAGAAGTCTATTATACGCCCTGGGGGTCTCATCATCTAAGCAGCCTCCCAAAAACCTCTTCACCTCCGTCCTTTGATATTTTGACTTGACGATAAGTGCCAAATTAGGCAGAGTGTTTCAATTATAAGGCCGAACCCATTTAATCTTTGACTCATCCCCGAGCTGACCACCTGCCAACAGCCTGACAGAAGAATATTCCGAGCCGAGAAAAGGGCGGAGGAATTGTATATGCATAGTGAAATGTTCGCCATCAACACCCACTCGGATGGTGGCACACATCGCGCTGCTATTGCCAAAATTGGCTAACCGCAGAAATGGATGCTATTTCTCTTCTTATTTTGTTGGTGGTCGATGCCATTTGGCCAACAAACTGCACTCGTGTGACGTCTTTTGGCAGGAAGCGAGCTCTTTAAAATTGCTGCAATTTATTTTTACATATACTCATGCACTTAATTTGTTGCTTTACCTGATTACGACAATTAATTAAAGCAAGAACACTTTTTTTCGCCTTCTGTTTTATTTTATTTTCATCTTCATTGTCGTCGACTGCGACGACGACTTTTTGCGTCGTTTTCGAATTCAGTTTAAAATTAATTATTTGCCTAGGCATAAGTACTTGAAATTGATTAAAATTGGATTTCAGTTAATTAATTGATATTTATTTTTGCATTTTCTTTTCAGGTAAGCGTTTCCATTTCAACTCACCGCAAAAGACCGTAAGTTAAATGGAGTGGGATAATTGTGGCAGAGGGATAATTAAGCAGAGGAACGTGAACTGATAAATGATTCAGAGCATGGCTTTGAATGAACAAAGGGATAAGGGGTCATTTAACAACCATAGAATAGAAATTATAAATTATAAATGCTCGCCGCAACGATAGAAAACTATAAAACGTAGAGTTGTAAGAGCCAAACGCTTTAAAATGCATTTCATCTTTAAAAAGGGGTAAAATAACTATCGTTTTTTTAGTGCAACGTATTTATACAATTTATAGAATCGAACTACAGATAATTACCCTGCAACCGATCTTATGTATCAACCCAAACATTGGCTCCATCAACTTTGTTTGGTGTTTCCCTGACTAATCCACTCGACAGCTCTTCACACATTCAGTCTGTATTTGGTATTTGCACACCCCAATATGGTTCCATAAGAACTGCAAAGTTACGGCCTGCCCTGCAAATGGTCGAGTTGGAGTTGTGCTCGAAGTATTGACTGTTAATTAAAAAACGCCAGTCACATATTGACTTTGTGCTGCAGTAAGTGCTGTAAAAACAGTGTCCAAGGCAGGGGCACGTAACTGAAACACCTAACGACACAGAAAAACAGTTTACTTATAAATAAAAATATATACTTGAAATTATTAATTAAGGCTTAATTCCCTATTTATTTCATAAAAAAAACAAAAAAGAACTCTTTACTCGATTGTTTTGACTATCAAAAATCCGTTAATCAGCTAAAGCAAGCAGGGCAAGCAAAGCAGTCGCTTGAAAGTGGCGGCATCTATGTATGTGGCGAACTATTCATTATTTGCTTATAACTTTTTACTGAGTGGTCGATTAAAACAATTTCTTCTGCGTACCCTTTTACTCTACGAGTAACGGATATTTAAATTGAATTTTTCCAATAAGTTTGTGTCGAAAAATATGCGGAAGTGTTTCCTGGATCCGAAATCCTCTCATATTACCCAACACTGACTAATGCGCTATATATAGAAAATGACTAAACAATACCTAACATACCGGGCTTATCGCTCGGCCATATAGATTATCAGTGCGGCGATAAGACTTGAGCTCCTTGATGAGAACGTTCAACTGACAGCTGCCCAGTCCCAATGACTTTCGACCAATTGCAATTAAACGCCAATTAAACATGTGTACAACGGTTAACGCCCATATACACACGTCTCAGCAGGAATATATATATATATATAGGTTGCGGGGAAAGCAGCGCAGAAATATGGCAAGCACAAATTCGCCTTAGCTGCAAACTATTTTTGCCGCTTTAACGTTTGCACAACTCTAATGAGCCAATAAATTCACATTACGTATACGCGCAGGTGGCCAGCTGCTGTAATTTGCTTAAATCAGAAAGCAAAACTGAATCGTTTGCATTTTCCTTTGCTTCGCCTTTCTTCTCTGACTTTTCTTTCACTCAGGCGCGGCCTGTTGTTGGCTATAAATTTCACGCTAACTCAACACTTGTCGCATCAAAACCTCCTTCCTCTAATTTTCTTGATTTTTCCTGCAATTTGCACCGTGGCTTATGAATTCTTCTTCCATTCTTTGGTTCATAATTTTCCATTAAATCGGTTTTCTGTCAGATGATCTTATAGAACATTCGATAAGTAATAGTAACATGTGCCTGGCCTTATGTATTTGCTTTGACTTTTCGCATTTTCATATTTATTTGGTTAGAGTTGGCTAGTCGAGTGGCTTATAATCAAAATGCACAGGCTTTTCCTGTCATTTGATAGCTATTGTTTGCTTTTTATGACGTCAGTGAATAGTTGATATTGGATTTGTTGAGGTAGTATAATTGGAGTGATTGTAAAAAGTTATTATTTTTTTTTGTAATAACATTTTCCTGAATTTTGTTTCTTAAATATAACAGTTTTTGAGAATAGAGATCATATATGGCGGCTACTTCAATGCAAACTGAGTGCTATAAATTCTACTTCCTTTCCTTTGCCAAAGCCTATGATTAATTGATTTTGTGCTTTCGTTCTTATCAGTATCATTTACATATTGGCTTTATTTCCTTAACTTAACCTGGACTTTAAATATTAATACCGGTTAAGACCTATTTATTGACGGGACGGTAATGTCTTGATCAAGATAAAGTTGGTTCAAGGGCGGCGGGTCTTTTAGAACACATCAGGAATTATTTAAAGGTAAAGGAAAACCAAATTAAGTAAAAGATGTCGTCTTAGAGGTGGAAAATCGTTTATATTATAAAAAAAAAATATTAAAATATAAATCCCTAAATACACTTGAATTGTCGAAGAATCTTTTTTAATCATTTCACTTATAATGGATGTTTTCTAAATCTTCTCAAACTGATATTTGCACCAAAATAATGCTTTTCATACCAACACCCTTGTCAGCAATATAACTGATGATGATAACCTTTCAATCAGCTTCCAGTTTTCTATTTTTTTTCCAATCCCTATAGAAAAGTGACACCCATAACTGGTACCCTCCCAAAATTTCTACCGCTTTTTCGTTCCCTCTTTTTCCCGCTCCACCTATCACTCAATGCTAATTATCAGACTGCGATTAGATAGACTTCTTTATGATAAGGGACACACGACGGTTCTTCGATGTAATCTACTCTGTTTTTTGCTTGTCGCGTTTCATTTTTTTCGACTTTATTTTTTTCCTGTTATCGTTCATCGGCGCGCTGCTTTTGCTCCAAAAAAATACAATAAAATAAAAAATAGCTTCGGCTCCGGTCGTGTGTGTAAATTTTGTTTCTCGCCTATTATTCGGCGCTGTCGTCGCCGTCGTCTTCCCAAACTAAAGAGAGGAGAAACGCAGAAAAAATGTATTTTTGAAAATAATTTTATTGCTGCCGTCGAGCGCAGCCACCACTGTCGACGTCGCTAGTCGTTTTTGGATATTGTGTAAAATTCGGTTTTTGGTTCGAATTCAGTAAACAAAAACTTGTCGCCGGCGTGAGACGCAAAACGCGAACCAAAGCTGGTTTTACCAACAACAAAAAGTTACAAACGAAAATCAACAAAAAGTAAAGACCGAATAGTGTTTGTTTAAACAATTTGCTACAATTTAAGTAGCAGGCAGATCTCTATCTCGCCCGGTCCGTCTGTCGATATTTGTATCTTACGGATACGCGTCGAGTGATGACGTGCGTTGCTGCTTTTTTTGTTGTCGATTTCGATGTCGATGTCGATGTCTCGGTACCCTGACCTTGTTACTGACTGATTGTGAATTCTTTGCTTTTTTTATACGATTTTTGTTGGGCCCTCTATATACTTACCGTAAAGATACAAATCTATCTATGTACTTGGCGATCGCACGCACAATTTATCTGAATCGAATTCGTCTACAAAAATAGACCGCGAGCGAAAACAAAATGAGGGAAAACGGCAAAAACAAATTGCGGAATACATTTTGGGTGGTTCAAATGTTTTGCTTACATTCGTTTTTCTTGCTGGGAGATCGCTTAATTTGTATTCACATTCGAATGGAGCTAGAAATGGTCCGGAGAAAAATAAGAATCAATTATACAAATAGTCGAAATCTTAATGTCTACAATGGTGCAAGTGGAAGTATAATATTTGAACCTAAGTACATTTTAAAATTCAAATAAATATAATCTTTGCTTCTATAATTTCCAAAAAAATTCATAAAAATTCTTTCCGTTCATATTCGTTTCGAAAAATGCACCCAAATTAAAATACTAAAAGAACTTAAGTTCACAAACACAGTACTTTCCGAATACGCAACAGAATCACGTTTTGACATTTTGTACACGAATTCCTCGTGTTTCACAGGCATCTCCTCTGCGAGGCAAACATTAAATTTGTCTGCAATTTCAACTTTGTATCTTTCGCGTGCTCGTGTGCGGCTGCTGTGCGTATCTTAATAGATAAATTTAATTGGTTAATACTTATTTTTAGTCAAGACTTGATTAATTGCCAGCCGAGAGGAGGAGTTCTCGTGCTCCGGTGCTCCGTTCGGGGAATTCTCCACCAGCTCGTTGCAGTATTCCCTCATATTAGTTTTTGCTATTTGGCACGCGCAACCAGTTCCAGACAGCGCTTAACAATTTATCAGAGAGAAGCACAGAAACAGAAATAACAAAATAAAGCGGCGACAGCAACAAAGTATGCAAAATATATAAATAAAATTATAAATACAATTGGCCAACGTATTGGGAGCTGTTGGTCGTGTTTTTGTTGTTCTTGTTGTTTTTGTTGTTGTTGTTTTTGTTTTTGTCCAAGTTGAAGTGCATGGTTCTCTCGGTTTCTCTCTAGACGGCTCTCACTCTCGGTCGCGAGAAAAATAAAATTAATGCAAAATTCGAAAATTCAAAGCAATTTTTGTTTTTAGTTGTCGCTCGACCGGCTACACAATTCGTTTGCTGTTTCTCCTTTCTTCGCCTGATTGAATAATAATTAAATACTCAATATTTCTGCCTGTTTTTTATTTTGTGTAACAGCAGAAAACAAAACCAAACAAGTTGCCCAAAGCGCTAATTTATTAGCCCAAAAAAAAATAAACTCAAAGTGGAAAAGTAAATATTTGCGATAACGAACCAATAAATTGTATTAAGCATCAAATTGAATTTTAACAAATTATAAGTAAGCAACAAAAACGGACAAACAATCCAAGAAGTGTGCGAAAATGTTGAAGTATCCGCGAACCACCTCGTCGACCTCGTCGGGATACTATGATGAGGATGAGGCCATGATGAATCCCTATCAAACTCCGCCAGCTTCACCGCAATCTGTGCCGCAGTATCTGCAGCGTCACATGGTGCGAATGTTCAGCACTGAAGTTGATAAGTAAGTCGTCCTCGCGTAGGCCTCCATTATAGTTTAACTTTACTTGATAACAGCCTTTTGGGGGTTTTTAATATCCTACTTTATTCAGAGTGCAAAATAGAAAAGAAAAAGTCTTGGTTAACTTAATCTATAGAAAACTATTAAACTATAGAAAACTATTGACAACTTGAACCGATCAAAAAATACTCATACGCAAGGAGTCTGAGAAAAGTACCTTAAAGTTGAAAAAATGCCTGTAAAACATAGTTTTTCAAACTTTGAGGTCAATTACTTTTCTCAGAATCCTTGAAATGGCGTTTCAAAGCGATTAGGATTTTAGGGCATTCATCGAGATACTTTTTTATGTTACATAGTGTAATTAGCCCTAATAATAATTTAAAAAACAATTTTGAAAACTACTTTGCATAAAAAAATCCAAGACACAAAGCCCATTTCCTAATCAGGGATCTCAAAATTACCAATGTCACCTTCGTGTAGCAATTTGAAAATTTCATTTTGTAAACTAATGTAGGAAACCACAATTTAAATTTTAAATGAAAATTACGTGCTCAATTTGCTCTTAGATTTATGCCTAATGCGAAGTACCTACTTCAAGTTTTTCCAGAACCTAAAACTTATAAATATGGATATGAAGCTCTGGAATCTGTTATTTACAGCACTTGCACTTAAATAAGTGAATATAAATGGTAGAATTTTATAAAACTTGCACAACCAAGCTTTTTTTTTTACAAATTTCTTATACACTATGAAAAGTCAAGGCAAGCACACTCAGTAAAAAATATTTTTATTCATAAGCATTAAAATAATAAAGGCCTAACTTACATCTAATACCTTAAAGGTTTTTACAACCAGTGAAAGAAGTCGTTCTTTCTCACTTGGTATTTTTTATTGCAAAATAGTTTTTAAAAGTATTTTAATTTTTAATGTCAATAAGTGCAAACGCGACTTGAACAAAGTGAAACAACAAAAATGCTTAAATTGCCAATTCAGATTTACGCAAAGATTAAGTTGAATAATTGCGCAAAAATCAATTTTGAATAATATCAACGGTGAGGAAGCGGTAGCCATGAAATCGTTGCATTTTATATATCCGCTTTTTGCCTGTTGTTTTGCCCTTTCCTCATTGCTTTCTCCCCCTTTCGATTCTTCCCTCCGTTTTCTCTGTTTTGTGATTGTGGGTGGTTTTTGTTTATTTTAACAGCCACGCGCGCACATGTGCCTTGTCTTACCCGTTCTGTCGCTTTTTTTGTGCCACACAGCAGTTCATTTGTTTGACCAATTATCGCATTCATCGCTTGTTCATTTCTAATTGCAAAGTGCGCTTTACAGTGTGCAGTATAATCGTTTTATTTTAGCCGGATGTCACATCATTTTAGTGGTCTAGAAGTAACGGTATAACATGGGGTTAACATCATGTGTATAAGTCCTACAGGTATTCAAGATAGACTTCGTCCTAATATTATATTTTTAAAAGGATTTTCTTAACATTTAAAAAATTGTAAAAGCTAGTATTTTAGGTTTTTTTTTCAATTACCAATCTAAGATTGTGCTTATAGGGTAATATTAAAGCCTGCACCATTCAAAACTAATTTAAAGATTCAATAAATGATTAATAATGCGAAATTGTAAAGCATAACGTCATTGTCTATATTTTTAGCTGTCTCAGCAGCTAAATATAGGTAATAAAAATCATTACAACGATTGACTTTCGACCGATTCTGACGCAAATTTGCGCTGCTTCTTTCTTTATTTCTTTGTGTTGTGTTGCCCTTAGAATAGAAATGTTATCTCTTTGGAGTTTCTTTGCAAAACAAAAGCCTTGATGATAATGGATTTGTTAATAAGCACAAGGTTCTTCCATCTTCTGTTGGTATTCCTTTGTTATTATATAATCTATAAATCCTTTCTCACTCGTACAGATTGTAAGGTTTGGAAATCGCTGCTTTAGAACCTTCTACCACTTTAATGAGACGTATTGTTCATGAAAAAGACTTTTTTAATCTATGAAACACAAAGTAATTTTCACTATCATCAAGCGAAACATTATTAACCCCATGTCTCACTGAACGAACTACTTCACTTCCCTTTTCCACTTAACCTGGTCACACGCAATTTCAATTTGTCTGTTCTGGTTTGTATGTACCTTTTGTGTGCTACGTATTTTAGTCTTCCCCCTCTCATAACTCTTTTTAATTCACGCCTACAACTGAACAATGCGCGGTAATTAGGCGAAACTTTTCTTAGTTGTTTTTTTTTCTTATCGACGAACTGCCTTGAACTCGCATAAGCACAAAAAATATTAACAAAAAGCTTTCAGAAATCTTGAAAAGCCTAGACAGACGGACTAAGAACTTCAACTACAATAGTGGCAGGAGGAAAAGGGCTCACGCCACGCCCACTCCAAGGCAACTACAAAGGCGGAAAAATAAAGTTTTTGTGTCTTTTTTTGTGTCAACGACTGAAAAGGTAAATGCACCTCAAAAGGTCGTGTGCGACCTTTGACCTTTTCGTGCCCAGCCACGCTTACAACTGTGATATATGTGTGTGCAGAGAAGGGTAGAGTTTTTCAAGTGGAAAAGCGGCGTGAAAGCGGCAACACATGTTCTTTATTGTGGGAAAAGCTTTTCACAGTTCGAATCGTTCTTCTTCGAGCTTATCACAGGGAATTGACAAACAACTTATTTATATCGCGATATCGATTGGATATATTTATACACACACACAAAAAAAACTTGGTAAAATCAACTGTTATAATTGTCAAACAGTCCCCGACCACAAAAATTGTCAATTCTACCAATCAAATTCACTTTCACAAAAAGAAATATACATAATTAGCAAAGATACGCACCCAAAGCACTACTTTTTATAGTTACTGAACTATCTTCATTGGTCAATTTTACCAGGCAATTTTTTTTTGTGTGTAATTACGGGAGAAACAACATATACATATTTCTTTTTTGGTATGAAGATACGAGCTTTCAATAAAGAAGTATTTTGGGAATTATTGAGTGGGAAAAGTGGAAAAAAGCCAATACTGGCTGGAATAAACGCCATTTTTTTGGTTTATTAATAACTACCGAAACGTAGAATAAATTTTTTCAATAGTTATAAGCAAATAATAAATTATCCGCCAAATAGATGGCACCACTTTCAAGCGACTGCTTGGTTTGCCCTTCTTGCAACTGCTTGCTTTAGCTAAGTATCGCGTATTTGATAGTCGAGACACTCGACTATAGCATTCTCACTTGTTTGAAACAAAAACGAATGATTAGCAATCCAGTAGCAGCCTTTGCAGAATTATACTACTTTAATCACCTCACCAATCGAGCAAAAGCAATACGTAAATATAGATAATGTATTAACCTTGACACTGTCTTAATGTCAAATCATGATAAATGAAACGAAATGCAAAAGAGTTTGCAACAATTAATCTTCCGTACCTTCTATAAACGTGTGGATACCGACTTTGCTCGCCGATTCGTTCAGAAGGTGAATGAATAATGTTCAATAAATTTTCGCTTAACGCGTACAAAATGTGAACAACAAGAGGGAAAAGCAAAAAAACAAGGAATTTAAACAACAAAATGTTAGCAAAATATAAACAAAAACAGTGGGGGAGGCATAAATCTTTGATTCCGGATGGTAGGACAGAAGGGTGTTGAAAATGTTGAATTCAAGGTAAAAGAGGCGCCACAAAATAAGCTTTCCGTAGAGCCATGTGTTTTTCTCAACTCAAGCGAAAAAAAAAACAATAAAAATTACACATGCTGGGATGCAAGAAAGAACTTTCAAGGTCAAATGCTGTAAAAACACTTTAAATCATCTATTTATATTTGATATTTTAAACTTATATTTACTTGTAGCCCGAAATTATCGTTTGTTGTTTCTTTTCTAGTTGTGGTTGAAAATTAAACCCCAAAAAATTAATTTACAAGCCCAAACAAATGTGTTGTCTATATATTTTTCCCTCCCATACTTACACCTTTAGCTGTGTGTGTGTCTATATATATACACATGTTCAGTAACGCACATGCAAATTAGATTGACCATGAAAAGTGTTTTCGCTCGACCGCGTATTTTCCTTCAGGTGTTTAACCGAATGTGTGAAATGGAATTTTGTTTTCGCCAAAATATTTCGTGGCTGTAAGGAATTAAGAGGGGAAAATGGTGTGCAAAATTGTGTTAAAACTAATTGAGAGATTTCTTCAACTATGAAACAACTTAAATTCATGAAAGCTGCAAAGTTCATTAAGTGTAGTATTTTTGATTGCACAATCTAAATTATATTCTCATATTCAACCATTAAGGTTGTATTTTTTCTAAATGTAAAATAATACCCGCTCGTGGATAAACGAAATCTTTCACCACCAAATTTTTAAATGATGCAATGATTCACTCATTCATTTGGTCATTAAAACAAAGTCTTGCAGTTAATACTTTGTTTACAAAAAATATATCAACAATATAAATTATCAAACTCAACCATCTATTAATTTTCGTTTTTACATAAATTTTATTAGACTAGCACTAGTTTAAAATAAGGTTCGCATCCCAGCTGTTAGAAAATATATGCATATTTGTTTATAATTTCTTTTTTACAGATTCAGGGATAAACTAATACGACTCTAAAAAAAAATCGATATGAAACGATGATCGATTTTACGTTATGTAATATCCATTTTGACTTGATTTGCTTGAAACTAAACGACATGTTCAAAGTCGGCCATTTCCAATTTCAAGTGCTGACAAGTGCCACTAACGTAACTAAGGACGCAATATTGCTTCATCCTTTCTTTTTCAAAGTCAAAGAATCTGCAAGAGAGAGAATTCGGCAAAATGATATTATTTAAACGGAAAAACGATATGTCAAATTTACCATGGACATATCGATTTTTGTATGCAGGGATATATTTAAGAAAAATTCACAATTAAAGTAAATATTCCCCTTGCGGGCAATTCAATATGTGATTATCATGAAAATTAGAAAAAGGTTATCACCGCGGTGGGTGGTGTCACGTCTGAAGAACCGGTTTGAAGCTTAGGTAACAAAGACAACGTATTTGCCAGTACTTTATAGCTTGGTTTGCAATAAGAACGAGGAATTGAAACGACTTAGAATTGATAATTCACAATCCATAATCGCGTTTAGCTGTGGCTTTTTCATAGGTCGCAACTTAAGATTGATTTGATTGCACAAACACGTTTCCATTTCCATATTTTCCTCGCCACTTACAAGATTAGCACGTGAAACATGAATGCTAGTCTATAGGCGGTCAAGCGATAGTGCTATATAGCAGGCCAAGGGGCAGAGGTATATAAGTGGTGCCGGTTATACGTGTCTTTCCTGGCGATTTGTTTACCCGGCTGCGGTTTAGTTTCGTTCACCAGCGAGAGTCATAAATACTAGATGGATTTAATAACGCTAAAAAGTTTGCCACGAGCTCATGTCTCAACGATGACGATGATGACGGTGTACAAGTTTATAGTATATCCCACTGCCGCCAGGCTGTCTCAATTGTAAATCGAAAATCAATCCACTTAGTTGGAGGTGTGACCACAACAACCTTGCAACCTGATTAGGTTTACCCACCTTTTTCTGAGTTCAAAGAGTCAACTTTACGGTGGGTCGTCGTCTCTGGGTTTTTCTCGCCACTTTTCGACGTCATTTTAGTTTTCTTTGCCAATCGCAAACCGATCGTATTTTGACTGTAAATATTTCCACTTTTCATCTTTCGGCTGGCGATGGTGGCCCCTTTTTGGCGTTTCGTTGATTTTATGACTCAATTAAAAGATAAATACGCAAAGTGCAAACATTTCAATGTTCGCAGCCGACAAACGAACACATGACGTCAACTCAACCATCAAACAAACAAATTGTTGAAAGATTTATGAATACTTCGAGTGTCTATATTTGGATATCCATGAAAACACGCACTTTTTCGAAGATGAAAGAGAAAGAGTTTGGCTAATGGGACATTTGCTCCCAGCGAGTATAATCAAGTTATACAGTGGATAAAAACAGAATTTGAAATAGTACGGTGATGTTGACGGATCCCTGTGGATTTTATGAGGAAATTAAAGCACTTTATTCATAAGATTTACAAACAGTCTGGAAAATAAAAATTGTACCAACTTAATTTTCTGAAAATATTTATATCCATTACTCGTAGAGTAAAAGGGTATACGGTATTCGGGGAAAGTATATAACAGGCAGAAGAAAACGTTTCCAAACCTATAAAGTTATATATTCTTGATCAGTCGATCTAGCCATGTCCGTCTGTCCGTCTGAACGCTCAGATTTGTTTGATTTATTAATACCTACCGAAACCTAGAAGAAATTTTTTAAATCGGACCAGTCAGCTAAAAGTTATAAGCAAATAATGAATTATCCGTCACTTTCAAACGACTGCTTGGCTTCCCCTGCATGCCACTGCTTGCTTTAGCTGAGTATCGCGTATTTGATAGTCGACACTCTTGACCAAAGCGTTCTCTCTTGTTTTTTATTAAATTAAATTTACAAAACTCATTTTAACAAGGAATCCTTAAATCTTTAAGTGTCAACCTCTGGTTTTTGCCTTTATTTTTTTGTATCATTATTATTTGTGTTTATGAGTAACATCTTTATTTATCTTTTTAATTTACGACTTTCGACTGCGTCAGCAGTGCGTGAGTGAAAGGCAAAAGCCCGCCAACAAGTTAACCTTAACATCTTTTTTTTTTTATTAAATTTATAATAAAGTTGCTGCCGCAGATTTGCATACAAATTCACTTAAACCGCGTGACGTAATTTGGTGAGCGATATTTTCCTAAGGCAACCAGGGAAAACCTAATTAAAATGCAAAAAAGGAAATTTAAATAAAATACCATTAATGTTAAAAAAAATTAGATTTAACCAAACTTTGATTATTATTATATAAAAATGTGAAATTATGTTATGAAGAAGTAAGAGTACTCAATGTCAGCCAAAAATAGTTCATTTTCATTAATGATGGCAGCCTGACACTCAACTCGAGTTAATGTTCGATTGACATGTCAAGTGGAAATTAGAGAGGAAAACATTCAAGTGGTTAATCAGTGTTCAACTTGCTTTTGTTGTTGTTGTTGCCTTCAACGTTCACCGCCACCCACACAGCCGCAACCGCAGAGAGCTGAGGTCAAAGGTTGAACTTGACGTGAGTGCGCCTTTCGCTTTTCAACGGTCTTTGGTTGAGGGGGCAAGCTCTCGTCGGGTCAGAGGTGCCAGCGCCACCTAATGACTTGCAGCCTGGCATTAAATTGCCATTGCCTGGAAAACTCTGAAAATGAAAGTAACAAAAACCGCCAAGCCAGGCTCACGATTTTCAATGCAGAAAACATAATCAAATTCGTTGAGCGAAGCCTTCAAATACCCTTTTTTGGAGTAAATTGGGTAAAAGTACTTGGTTCAGGATATTATTGATAGAATTTATTATAAACATATTTCTAGTCGATTTTCGATTTGTTAGTTTGTTTTCTAATTTTTCGGATTTAAAAATGAAGTTATTTTTTTTTGTAGTATTTATATATATTATTATTAGAACCATTAGAAGAATATTAAATTTAAACATATTCCTAATCGGTTTTCAATATTGTCAGATTTTTTCTAATTTTTCAGACTTGAAGTTAAGTTATCTTTTTGTAGTAAATGGGGTAAAAGTGCTGTGTTCAAGATATTATTATTAAAGAAGCATATTCGATACAAATATATTCCTAGTCGATTTTCGTTTTTTTGTAATTTTTCAATCTTGAAAATGACTCAGAAATATATTTAGTTCTATTATACTCTATTAACCATAAAAGTCTATAAGCTTTCCGAAGAGGGTACAAAAAGACGCGGCTAAAGCTGCGGCGCCTCAAGCCAAGCGATTAAATGTTGTTATATGTCTCATGGGTTGTTCATTCGTTGTTGGTTGTTGGTTGTCTTGGGTTTCATAACAACAACAAGACAATGCCTGAAAATATCCATCTATCTCATTGTGGGTTTGTCTCTCCGTCTGCCACACAGTGTTCACAGTTATTAGACACTGTTTTATGTTACACAATTGTTGTATTTGCCGAGCTGACCACACTGAATCCGGCTAGCAACATTTTGCCGTCTGGCAGATCTCTTGGGCCTTTCGATAATGGCCGGGGCCTTTGCTAATTGTCGGGGCGTGGCGCGATCGACAATACAACGGTGTTGTTTTGTGCGAAAAACCAACAGTCACCCAGCTGTTTACCACCCAATAAAATCGCACACCAAAATAACACTCATTAACAGCGAGGTTCCAGTATTTTATCGGCATTGCTGGCTTACACTTGCAGTAAATTTTTATGTTTTTCACTTTTTTGGAGGGGCTTGGCACACGTTTGTGTGCGCTATGAATATCAAATATTGCCTTTGTTGTATTTATTTGCACTTTATGTTTGTAGCTGGTGAAAAATAATTTACACAAACAATTTTCATATTTTTGAGATTTTTTTTTTATTTTTCATCGATGCAAAACGCTCTTAATTAGGTTATGGAAATCAAAATAAATGGTGCGGGTTCAATTCAGGATAGGGTTAAGGTAATAATAATAAACTGTTTATAAAAGAAGCGAATTATTTAGTTAAATTCATACGTTTATAATCGTTACGCACATATCTTTCTCTTTCCCCTTCTTTTCTTTACTTAATTTTCATTGCGTGACCAACAAAACTTTTCTCCAGCAATTTCGAAGCGATTTCGAAATGGTTTAGTTTCGGGGTGTTGTAAAAGTCGTAAAGTGAGAAATGCCAGGAAAATGTTGTTAAATTGCGGAGGGTTAAAATATCTAAATGCGTAAACAGGTGGTAACTGCCTATATTTTAGAAACAGGAAATTATATTAAGTTTAAACAAGCTCTAAACAATTTATTAATGTTATTTCTCTATTCTTTTGCAGGTGAGTTTGTTTGAAAAAATGTAATATTTATTTCGTATACCATGTACCATGACGGAGTCGGTAAGCTTTTGATAAAGAAAAACTGAAATTCTTGGAAACATTTTTATAAAATAATGGTAATACAAATGTATCTGGGTTCTTTTATAAAATGCATAATCATGAAATATTTGTTTAATATTATTTTTGAAACGTCCATTATTATCCATTAGATAAACTTTTCGAAAAATTATTCCAATAACTATTTATAATATTGTTATAATTATTACTAGTAAAAAAAATATTATTATTTATTATTATTGATAATAATAATTATATTATTATTGATGATAATTAAAATTCATTTTATAATTATTGACAATAATTATTATTATATCTTTTTTTTAATTTTTTACAAAAAATATTTTTATGCATTCATCAAGCTGGGATCATAAAAACACAAACAATTCACAAAGTACTTATCCCACAATCACCCCCGCTTTGCAAAATAAAGTCAGCTGACTCGAAAATATGCAGCCACATAATAATATCTTTAATATTTCAGAAAGCAACAGCTTGGGAAAATAATCGAATATTCACCGAAAACGCTTTTCTCATTGTGGGTGGTGGGTTTGGTGGAAAGGTGGCTTAATGGGCTGGTGGCCAACGAATCTACAGTTAGCAAACACGGGTTATTGAGCCTTCAACGTGGCAACTTGTCATAGTCAAGTGGCGTGGAGAGTCTCTTGCTGTCTCTTTCCGACTCTGATGCTGCTGCATCGCTTCACTGGATTTCAAAAGTTCTTTTGCCGTTACACCACTCGCTCTCTGCCATTTGTGCTCGCTCTCTGCTGACAAAACCGCTGTTGTATGGTTTCTCTCGCGCGGATATGCTCTCTGTATCTGGAATTCAGCTAAAAAGCTTTCAAAAAGCAGCCATGTTGCTTTTTAACAATCCATGTGTGTGTGAGTGGGAGTTGGATATGACGCTCTCTCTCTCTCTCCCCTCTCATAAATTAACTGATTGGAAAGATTCGTTTGTCTGTTTTTTTTCGGCTTCCCCCATGTTTTTCTGTGTTTATACCGCTTGTTTGTTTATTTTTCATGCATTATTTTGTTTGTATTTAACATGAGCCCAGCGAAAACGTGGAGCAGCGGCCATGGGAATATCGCAGCGAATCGCTCTCGAAAAAGGGTTCCGTAACAAAGATCGGAAACAAGATGTACAGTGAAGCCTCTGTATAAACAGTACCGAACTACGCAGCCTATAAGATAATATTGTACATTTATCACATTCTCTGAAATTAAACATAGTAAATTGCACATTCAGATATGTACATAGTATTGCCAGTGTAAAACATGACAGTATTACAGTACTGATATTATAATTCTTTTAACAATTTTTAACTTTAGTTTGTAATTGAAAATGTAAATTTTCACATGATCATGTACATATATTTGAAATCCAGCTTAGAATTCCCAGTATTTTTTTAAGTTTTATTCAGCTTGGAAACGTAAAAATGCAATTTCTTTTCGTTTTATTACGGTGTAACATTTTTAAAAATTTGCTATATTGGCGTTTTATTGCAAGCTCTACTTTAGCTGCCAAGCTTTGCTGTGCTCTCAGTGGCTCTGCATTTTTGCAAAAACAACGGCTCAGCCGAACTCCCTCTCTCTTGCTCTCCCACCAACTTTGAAACTTCAAAAGCCACCACCAAAAAGCTGTTGTAACAACTGTTGTTGTTGCTGCTGCTGCACGTTCAGCTCTCTTTTTGTCTCTCCCGTTGGCGGCAGAGGCGAAGCAGCGACTGCGACGCGCAGCAGCGACGTCAACATTTTCATTTATGCTGAGCAGCTCTTTCCATTCAAACGCGAAAATCGCCTAGAAGTTTAAACTTCGAATCGCTTTTGTCGCTTGTGCTTTTTATTTTATTCCGTTGCTCTATTGTTGTTAATTGTGTGAAAAATACTTATTTTTGTCTGTGCGCTTGTGTTGCAACTGTGTGAAAGAGAGAGAGGTGGATTTGCACCACAGAAGAAGAACAAAAGCTGGAGAAATTGTTCCCAAAGGCAGCCTAAACAATTGGCAAAAGTTCGCCAGACATATAATATTCAAATCTCGAGAAGAAAACGGCGAAAAACGTCTCGCGCGCATTTTTAACATTTTCACTCATTGAGAGAGAGTCCAAGAGAAAGCAGAGAGCGAGAGAGACGGAGTTGCTGAATAAGAAACGCATTCAGCAAAAAGAGAGCGAGAGACACTTGAATTTAATCATTCTCTCTCGAGCGCACAAATAAAAGAGCACCCCAGTTCGTTGTTTTTGTTTGTTTTGTGTGTTAAAACATAAAAAAGGCCTCCTAAAAACGAACACTAAAAGTACATGTGTAATTGCAAGTGAAACTCATTAAAAGGGAAGCTGGTAAAAGGAGAACCCAATTAACGGTTTAAGCACATACAGTAAAACCAATTGCTGTTGCCGCTCTCCCAACAGTGTGTGTATATCTAATAAGAAAAAGCAGCTGCGACCTCCCCAAACAAATTTGTCAAATTAAACATTCGGGGGAAAAGAACACAAAAATTCCTATCAAATTTTATACATATCATTGCTGATCATTTAAAACAGCGTTTTTTCAACTTAAAAATAAATTCGGTAAAATAATAGCATTTAGCTATCGATAATGAAAACTGAAACCGGCAGCAATAACAATAACAATAGTACCGGCAGCAAAATGGATTTTGATATGTATCCAAGTATCTCGGGCAAGCAACAGGACCCCGTGCGCGAAGTCGTTATGAAATATATCGATTACTTTCTGCCAGAGTGAGTATCCGATAGAAACTAAAAAAAAAGTTTACTAGTAATCAGAGTTTTTCAAGCAAAATAAATGTTAAATCACATTCAATTTAAAAAGTATTCAGTTAGATTTGAAATGGTTTTCTACATTCACAATATCCAACATCAAATTTTTAGGCTGTACCGATACATTTAAGATTTAAAAAAACCTGTGGGAAAAGAAGCATTGGCTATATAGATAAGGTATGGGGTTATTGTCCAAGCTGATAACAAACTGATGAAGAGGTCATCCCAAGATAAAAGCTGCTTATTTGGACAAGGATTTCAGTGGGCACACAGTAGCTCTTTATACATTTGTTGACAAAAGGTACTATCTTTAAGATAAAATTGTTTTCAGACTGGATTTAGCTGGGGAGTTTGGTTAAGTAAGCGACTAGGAGAAATCTTTTTATGAATCTGTTTATAAGGGTCGTAGCTATTTTTGTCCTAGATGCCGTTTTCATGTTATTTTAAATGATTATATTATAACTGAAGTGATGTGTTGCGAGCTGAAAGTTTATTTTAAGCTTGGTATTTTTAAGTGTTTCAAGACTATTTACAGTCCATTATCCTAACTTAATAACTATATTTAAGAGAGTTTGGGGGCAATGATCTTACTTTTTACTTTCAACTGAGCTTCTACGGTTAAAAGGCATCAAGTTTTACGGTATAGTGCTTATACCACTATCTTATTCAATCGAAAAATGGTGACGATATATCACCTGATTATTGACAAACCAAATGGCGACTAATTTTAGATGTCGCCAATGGAAGCTTACAGCAAAACGGATACCTAATTTAAGAAAATTTGTGTGAACTACTAAAAAATTGTAGACAACTAAACAAACTACAATTGAGCTGGTGACTATAAATAGAGGGCAAAAATATATACTTCCGACACATCAGTGATGTGATTCTCCGCTTAGGAAACCAATTAGCGGAACCCCGACATCATGATGATCCATAATGGGTCCTATATTATATCCCGTGCATGGCAACGCAGCTGGGTTTTTGCTCTTCCATCAGATCTAAGTAAGGCACATCCGATGGCAAATTTACTCCAAGGTGCTAAGTTGTAGATGCCGAGAATAAATATCGATGGTCTGTTGTGCTTATTTCATAAGCATACATAAATATTTATCGGCTGGATAAGTCGGCGGGCGCCTTCCGCTCTAATTACATTGGTAAATTAAGTTGTATAAGAGATAAAAAATTTTTGATCTGGTAGGTATATTTTTGTTTTCAATAGGGGATAGGCGCATTACATTTTAATAGACTTTCAAAATTTTTAGTTTGACGTTTAGAAATGAATCCGCGGAATGATTTGCTTCGTATATCTCATGACATATTTACTTTAAACCATACCTAATAATCAAATTATATGTAAGAGACTGGTTAGTGTGGCCGCTTCCTGTCCATGGAGCCTTACATCACCGGGAAAACGGGCCAACGCATCGTTAGTTGGATAAAATACTATTTTTTGCGCTGACCTCATTTTGTTTTTGTCCGTTACGTCCAGTTAGGCAACTTGTTGCAAAGCTGCGTTAGCATGGGCGGGGAAAATCCAGGAAAGGGGCTACGGAGGAGCAGGCTGCCACACGCCTCTTGCTGTGAAGCCTGCCAAGTTGGCGACATTTCTTCGGTGGTTTCGCTGACACTTTAAGGCTTCCTACAATAAGGCGGTAAAAATGAACCGGTCTTGGTCTTGGACCAATTCAGTTTACTTTTTTTCAACTCTCTTCGACAGTTTTTATACCTCCTTTTTGCTTATTTCGAACCCTTTTTGCCGTGTCTATATATAGGCACTTATTTCATTTCATTCGTATTTGGGTCAGGGGCAAATTTTTCCTTTTCTTACATTCCTCTTTTATTATATAGACTTGATATAATGTTTTCATTTTTATAGTGGTCCCTACTGTTGCACTTTGTTTGCTTTGTATATGCTTTTCTTTTCTTTGTTATTTTTTGGGAAAGAAATAATGTTATTTAGATTTTGGGTATGTGTTTTTTTATTTCTTAGATTAGATCAAATACATTTAAATGGTTTTGAAATAATGTAAACCTTGTACTCTAATTGCTTCCTTCGCGACTTTAAATTCACTTCCCGTTTTCCGATCGTTTATTGTTTCTATTTTGCTTAACAATTTTTACGATGTGTTTTGTTTTCGTTCGCCAACTTCCTGGAGTCGTAAACTCGGTGTCATCGTTCCCGTCTCTTGAGACCCTCGAATGCAAATAAACACTTCAGAAAATGCGATGGGAAATCATTCGACGGATTGCGAATAGCAAGATGGCATGAATATGTATGCCAAGTTCTCTTTTTGCTTACATCAGCAGTACGAGTGCCTGACAACAATTTCGATATCTGTTTTTACTATGCATTCTTCGATTTTGCGGAGTCAGCGGAAGCCAAGTGCTGGGCGAGCAATTTACATTTTTAAGGGAGAATCGCAGAGTCGGCATCCGCAAGTTTAAAATTTCGGAAATGCGCAAAACCGTTTAGGTCCCACAAAAAACTTGTTGTTGTCGAATCTTGATATTTTGAATGAAAATAGACGGGGAGAAAATGCCAAAGAGCAGCGACATTCATCAAGGGATTAACCTGGCACTTGGCCAGAGTCTCATTCACAGATAATACGCTTATTCAGATTGATTCGATTGGATTCGAATCGACTCACCGGCGGCTCGTAATTCGACTTTTCAAATTGCCAGTCGCAACAAGTGCCCAAAATAAAAAGTGGAACGTCTGTTAGGGGCGCCAACAGCAAATAGGAAAAACAAAAATTAATCGATAAGCACGCATCAATCAACAAGTATAAAATGGCGATATTTAGTTATATCGGATTGTATACCGATTTTTTTCTGTAAATTTTCTAAAGTATTACAATTTATTTATTAAACGAACTTTATTTTTTAGATATATTTATATTTATTATTTATTATTCTATTTATTCAATACTTTTTCAAAATACTTAAAAAACCTGCATTTCTTCAGACTAATAAAAATCAGTTTCAAAATTATACTTTGGTTTACCAATTCTTTTTTGTTTACTTTGCGTTAATTTCATTTTATTATTTGCATTTAGTTTTTTTTGTCACTGACATACATATTTTCCTCATTTGGCGATATACAACATTTGTTCACGTGACCAGGTCCCAAACTAAAATTTAACATAAACCACACTCAAGATGTCTTATGTCGAATAAATAAATAATCTTTAAATTAGCACAAAAAGCAGAAGTGAAAAAGTAAATAAATAAATGACATCACTGATATTTTTACGAGTGTTCGATGGCGGCGTTTGAACCTTAATAAACTTTGCACTTTTCTCCCTCCGCTTATTTCTTTTAGTTCGTTTTTTTGTCCTTTTGTATAATGAAAATAATGTACATATAATGTGTGGCTTTAATTTTTGGTCCGTCGCTTGATTTTGTGCGTTCTTTCCACACTTTTTTTTTGTGCTTTCGCTTGGTCTTTATTTATTTTTGTTTGCCCGTGCTCCCATGCTTTAGACAGGTCTAATATTATTTCTCTGACTTCATGCTGATAGCGCCTAGAGAGATGATTACGAACTAAAACAACAAACGTTGTGCGCGGTTGCCATAGTTTTTATAAAGCGATTCAAAATTTGAAAATTAGTATCGGAGAGTAATTATTGATTAAGAAGATATATTCTCACTTCAATTTAATTATTTAAAATAAATTTATTTGTAATCAAAAACAATTCATTTTAATTTAAAGCAGGGACTGAAAATAATCGTTACTGAAAAATAAAATCACCAAGAGGGATGTAAGCTACATATATGTTCTACATAAGAAAGGTAAAAGTTTTTTACCTTTCTCCATGTTCCAAAAATAAAATAAACTTTTATTTCAAGATTTTAATGATAAAAATCAAAAGCAATCGTAATTGAAGATTTTTGCTTTTTAAACACCTCAAATAATAGTTACATGCGATTTTTATTTTTTGAAATCTCAAATAATCGTTCCATGTGTTTTTTATTTTCTCAAATCTCAAATAATTTTTATTCATAAACTCAAAAATAAAACACTTTTCATTTGAGTATAGCACTTTAATTTTCTCTTAATGAGCACTTTTAAGTTTCCCAACTCAACCGAAACCTATATATAATTTATACTCCCATTCACCTCAATATAATTAAGTGTGTTATTTGTTCAAATTGCGCTCCCACATTTTATTATCGAATGAATTAAAATTAATGGAAGAGCGAAATTTTCGCCCAAAAACTCCGCGTGTCCAGCAAAAAACAACTACAGCGATAAAGACGCCATTGACCGGTGTCCGAAATGACATTGGCGAATGAATGTTGTTTTATTTTATTTCTCTGGCTTTTGTTTGTGCCCATAGCCCAAAGAAAGAGAACAAAAGTCACGGCATGAGTCATTGCACTCGGTCGACGTCTGGATGCAAAGGCGATACTTTTACTTTTCCCGCCTTGTTTTTCCCAGGCAAGGCGAGATGATGATAAGGAAAGTCGTAAACTAAGTTCCCTTGACTGCACAGGTTAAGAAACTTTCCGCCATTCGTCCTTGTCGGCTGACTCAGGGGGTAAATCACAAGTTTTCCCCTTCTGTTTCCGAAAACGAAACTCTCGTAATTCTGTTCTGCACTCGTCCCTCTTCTCGTACTTTATTGCCCACCCGACTTCCACTGACTTTAATTATTTTGCACGCCGCAAATCCATCCCATACATCCGAATTGATATTATTCCATTGCATTTAAATGGAAGGCATTTCAGCGAAGGAATCAACAGCGCGATGTGTTAATCATAAAGATGTAGTCTTTATTATTGTGGTATTTTTACTTGTTTTTGTGTATTATAATCTTTTGGAAGAAAATATTTAAAAAGGCAAGTCCAATTTTTTATCACATAAAATGTATTTCTCTTTATTTAATCTGTTTTTGGGGGGCAAAACAGATGAATATTTTTTCGTCGTTCATAATATTTTAAACGAATCAGAAACACCACACGATTTGTTTTTGAAGTTTTCTTTTTTTATATGATAACAGTTAATTTATATTGTGTAAAAGGTAAACTTAGTCAATGTCACCATTTCTTAATTACATTACTAAAAGCCATTTAAGATTGCTAAGTTGTGGGCAACCTCAAAGCATTGCTTCTAAATGAGTCACGACTCCCTTATTTCCCATATGTGTAACTATCTGAAAGCCATCTAATTTGATGACACACCACGCATATTATCATGCCATTTCTATAATTAGGAATTATTGCGTATGGCAAATATTTTTGAACCACAAATCGAATCAATTTCGTTTGATAAAATGAGGGACAGACAGAACACAAGAAGATATAAGTGCAATTAAGGCCGAAACGTAAAGAAAAAGCGTTTACGGTTCTGTTGCATGGGTTATAGTAAACTTTTACGTTTAGTTTTCAAGTTATGGATTTAAAAATAATCTTTTAAAGATGTATTAGCTAAAAAATAACAGATTATAAATAATATATGCAGTTTTTCAGCTATCCTTATGATTTTTGATGTAAAATATAATTTGAACTGTACAGTTTTCTATGCGTTTTCTAGTTTTCCTCCGAGTTGGATAATTGTTTGTCAATCGATCAATTGAGCAATGTAATAATTTGCACTTTTGCTTGCTCTCAGCAATTAAAGAAATATGCCAAACTGCTATAGATTGATTAAATGGTGGGGCACGGGGAAACCCGATTTGTTTGCATAAAATTCATTATATCGGATTTAAATTCAATCAAAAAGTCTTAACCACACCATTCATCTTTCACTTTGCTCTTATGACAATTTAATTGCTCATTTGGCATTGCAATTAGATGGGGGGATTTGCGTTTTATTCGGAGTTTTTTTTCGTGCGAAGTCGAGGAAGTTTTATTGTCAGATTGACCTCAATTTGCGGCTGTCATCACCAAGGTCGCATCGCCAAAAATAACTTCCATTCGAAGGTCTTCAGCAAAAGTTTTTAGGCATTCAAAATGGCAACTAAAAAATAGGTATTTGATTTGTTTTTAATTAAGACTTTGGATGAGTCTGGTCGGTTGATGATGGAGCTATTAATTTAATGAAGATGGCTAAGCTATTATTTGCAAATATTTAAACAGATTTAGCAAAATAGCAATCCTTTACGTTTCAATTGATTAATTTGAACTGTTTACTTCTTTATTTCAGTGCATCTGGAACAAGTGCAGTTGCGATTGATAACAAAATCGAACAGGCAATGGTAAGTTTCAATTAAATTAACTTGTTAATTGTTTTATTTGGAATATAAGAAAATACGGCCGTCAACTCGTAAATTTAACACAAAAGACAGAAAAAATGGCGAGCGCCAAATTGATAAGACTTAACAAAGTTAATCTTTATTATGGGCAATAATTGCCATAAAAAACGCTTATCAGGAACAAAAAAAGAAAAATAGAAGACGTCATGAGTTGATTTTGAACTTTTGACCGTGAAAACAGTCGTTGCTTTTCAAGACAAATGATGCGAACTTTTGATGGTCCATTCGTAATCTCGATTAGACAAGGCCTCAAGTCTCGGCATAAATAGCTTCAAGAAATACGAAAAGCCCATCGAAATGGATGTTCGAGTGGGGCGCCTTTGCTCACAAAAAAATGATACAATTCAATCAAGTGGCCCTCCTCCTTCATTCTCGGCTATGCACGAGCATGAAGTACAAATTTAGTTCAATTGAATTGAATTTGCTTTGCGCATACCGAGTTGGCATGCTTTTCAATGGAGGATTCTATATTTAGGCACAATTAAAAGACAGTACACAAGACTCTCAAAACAATGAACAATCCAAGAAGATGACAATTGGTTTCGAGTCTTTTTCAATGAACCGAAATGAACTGTATCGAGAGTTATGAATGGAAAGCCATTGATATTCATGGTTTACGTCGCACAACACAAGGAACAATCGAATTGCTCTTAAGTAAGGCAATCTAATCGAGCTTGTAATCGCTTTTGCAATCACTCAAAATAAAAGTTTCAATGATTTTAACTAATATTTTGTTTCTTATAGACAGAGTTGTTGCCAACCCCAATAAAACAAAGGCTTTGAGTATTTGCTATCAGCAATCGATAACAAAATTTTATATTTGAAAAGGTTTAAGCCCTTTTTAATTGTATTTGCTAATGAATTACCTAAAAAGGTACACACAAAAAAATTTGCTTGGTAAAATTTACCAATAAAGATAGTTAAGTAACTATAAAAATAGTTACGTGTATTTTGTTTTTGCTTTGGGTGTGTGTCTTTGCTTTTTTGTGTGTGTTTGTTGTTGTGAAAGTAACTATTTTTGAAAATTTTGCTGGTTGGGGACTGTTTGACAATTATTACAGTTGATTTTACTAAGTTTTTTTTTGTGTGTATTAAATATGAGGTAAATCTTTGGGAAAATATACCAAGCAACAATAATAAGTCTTTAAATAGCATAAATCTAAGAACCGAATGCAATTTTCACATATATTGGGTAAACCCAATTCGTTTTTATTTTTCAATAAATCATCACGATTGGGTATTTATGATACCAAGTAACGGAGTTAATAGAAAATTCCAAGCGGAACTTGAAGACACATTTTGCGTTGTGGCCACTGGCTGCCGCTGCTTGTTGTTCGATTTTGCCTCATTTAAAGTCAATCAACTTTTCCTTTTCCACGAAATCCAATTGAGAGACAGTGCCTGCGCCTCTGTTGCAGTTGCAACTTGCCACCCATAATGGTCATTTGGGTCAATTGAATTGCTCTCGCCACTTTCTTTGGGCCGACGCATTTTATTTCGATTCGATTCTCTTCTTTTTTGCTTTTTCAATTCCTTTCTATGTATCTAGGAATGTTTTCCCTCTTTCTTCAGTTGTGAAAGTATTTTCCCCAAGCGTCTACATCTTTTCTTGCATTTTGTACAACCCATTTTAACTTTTGTTGGCCTCAGAATTTGTGTTGTTGCGTTTGACCTTGGTGAGGAAAGAAATAAAGTATAATTTTATACGAGACTTTGGGGCTGATATTTTTATGAGCTCCCTTCCCGGCGGCGCTTATCAGGCTTTTGTCTTGTTTACAAAATGGCAGACTGTTTTTTCTGCTTATCTCATAACAGCCAGCAAATGCCACACTTCAAATATGCCATAAATTGTTTGCCAATTCAAGAGCAAATAAAGTCAGAACTGAAAAAAAATATAAGAATACAGCGATTGTGTTTGCATTGAGATAATTATTGAAATTACTCAACTCAATCATCGAAATGAAATTGTATGTCTTTTTTGTGACACATTGCTAGACAAATCTCCGCCTTTTCACTTTGGAAGTCTTGAAAAGATTATTGTTGCTAAAAACAAATTTATTTTTACTCACATGATCCACTCAAATAATGTTAGTCCATTACATTTTTCACCAGGTGTAGCCCCAATTTTATTCACGAAAGTTCTCTAACCTCTGGCAGATGTCGCATATCATTCATATTTTAGGACACTTCCCATTTCTTGATCTGCTTTCATATACACATCTCATGATACATAGTATATAAACTCATTCCGTTCGGGGTTCAGTTGTCACGTAGTGGACATGAGCACACAGATTGCGGATTACGGACTGCGGATTTTACGGATTGTGGCGTATTCCTTCGCTGAGTCAGAAAGAGGAGATGAATTTTTTAGTCATTTGTTGCCTACGCGCCCAACAAAGGCGCGTCAAATGAAATAAAATGTAATTTATTTGCAGCAGTCTCTTTGCGACAGTCTTTTCCTGTTTTACAAATGCGAAGTACACACATTAAACAACAAGTGAGACGGAAGTATTTTGCTTCCTTAAACAATCGTTTTTTTGTTGATTTTCCCTTTATCACTTATCAATCAAGTCAAGTGACGTCACCGATTGTCGTTCTTTTGCGCCTTTCTTGGTTTTATTTGTCTGCCTCCATATATGGAAGCAAATTTAAATGATGATAAGTCCCACAACAGGCGATCGCAAGCTCTATAAAATGCAATCTGTAGCCAGCCTATATAGTCTATAGAGTAGAATACTTGACAGCCACTCACACGCTCCAATTTCTGAGCTAATCTCTTCCCTCTTCATAATACAACTGCCAATCGATGAAGAAACAAACAAAGCAGAAATGTTAGCGCCAATGATTAGGTGTTTCATTTTATTCCGAGTCGAGTGATAAGGTTTTTAGGTTATGCTAATATTTAATAATTGATTTGAACTGGCGCAAAACAATAGAAGCAAAGGGAAATATAATAAAATTATCAGCTGGAAATGCTAGATTTTAGTCAAGGCAAGATGTGAGCAAAACCTTGATGGGTTATTGTTTATGAGCGATGAAGGTTTAATTTAATTTAAAAGGTCTAAGGCCATTTTATCACATAAATCCCCTTTTCATTTGTAATTTCACTATACAAATACTTATAAAGCCTAATAAAAGCCAATTTCTCGGGCAGCTTTCGATTCCTCGCAATTCGAAAATCATAAAGACCCAAAATTTCCTAACCAATCTCAACGGTCCAAGAAAAAGTTGTGAAAAACAACAAGATAGCGATGATAAGTTGATTTGCTATGACAACTTAATGACTTAATGACATTTATGAAGCTTTATTTCGCCCGATGTGCGGATCGAAAGGCTTGACTTTTGTCGAGCCCCTGGCTGGCTGGCTTTATTCTTTACCTTTAGTGAAAAACAAAATGCAGAACCCATAAACAAGACCATAAAAAGCATGACAGATAAGATAAAAATAAAACAGAAAACACATTGGCC
This sequence comes from Drosophila mimetica, assembly GCA_037075245.1. Classification (NCBI taxonomy): domain Eukaryota; kingdom Metazoa; phylum Arthropoda; class Insecta; order Diptera; family Drosophilidae; genus Drosophila; species Drosophila mimetica. The sequence continues at coordinate 25,686,125 of JBAMCH010000007.1, read as the reverse complement.
TGGTCGGGTTGTGTTGGGTTTTTACCGCTCGATTTGTTCGGGCTCTCATATTTGTGCAAGTGTGGGGAGTTTCTTGGCTAAGTCGAAGTGGGAAAACAAGCCTTAAGAATAGTGTTAGATAATTTACTTTTCCTCGACAGCCAGACATCAGGCGATAAGAATAGCAGACAATCGGCTATGGGAAAACAACGATATGGTGGTGGTTGGTTGCATAACATAGGCACAATTTCTTCTAAAGTCTTCTATGATATCTAAATATCGGCACCAGTCTGGTCTGTTTATCTCTGGCACACAAAAGCGTGTTCTGGCCACGTGCCCTTCGGAGGTCTTTTTCCATGATCTCTTACATGATCCCCATGGCGCTGGAATCACAGTTGTCCGAAACGATTCATTTACGGGTCTGTCCAAGTATCCATAACCAATGCTCAAGTAGGTACAAGCTATCATTATCCATCTCTGACTGTATCACGATCTATTGCAGTCAGTCTAATTGCATTGACAATGCGCAGCACCGCAATTTTAAAACAATTGACGTCAGAAATCGATACACTGTTGTGTGGGTCGGTCAGTCAGTTAGTCGGTCGGTTTTTTTTCTAAGCCCAAACGATTCGGGCTAATTAGACGTGGCACCGCAGCAAAGGCTCCCGCTGAGTCGCTGTTGGCGCTGCGTGTCTATCAGACGATCTAGTCTGGTCTATAGTTTATTACTATGGTTCTGGTGATGGACTCGTGACCCAAGACAATGCACGAAAAACAATCGAAAGAAGGAAATCAGTTGACCTGAAAAGTACTACTTGTCCTCAATTGGTTGGTAGATATGTATGTGAAGTATGCACTCGCTTTTGTATTGTGATCGATTATTGTAAAATAATTATCGATACTTATTGGTTGCTAATCGCACCCTTAGAAACTATAGTCCAGCTTTACAAAATAATTATAACATTAAATAATACAACCAGGAATGGTTTTACGGGAGGGATTTGGGGGATAAATACATCCCAGACGGAGGAAGAGGGAAAAGAAATTTGGTACTCGAAAAGTATGCAACATAAATCCCTTCCTAAACGGGATATAACCTTTTCTCCTTTTAACTATTACCAAATAAACTATTACATGTCATAATTTTTATGGTTTTTGTCAATAATTTCCGATATACAATTATATTCATCTAAAAACCGATAATTTAGGCCTTTAAATCCATCAAACTTAAAATCAAACTAGTACTAACTGTTGCATCACTGCTATTAGAACACATTAAATGTCATGCATTGGACTTTGTCACAGCCACCGTGCTGACGTCATCTATTCAGACTCAAATTGCGTCACAGCGTGCACTATCACAATGCCCTGATCTCTGCGCTATTGTGATGCATAATACATAATACATGGGAACACGTTTTACACGAAATCACCAGAGAAGATTTCTTTAGAACTGGGCGAAATTCGATTCTGGCCTTTTGTCTTTCATTCCCCCAACCGTCGAGGTCGGCGACTTTCAATTCACGCGAAATGCAAGAACGAAAATCGGTGGGAAATTGAGGGGGAAGTGAGTAGCAGCACAGAGAAAGGTAATAAGGCAATGAGCTAACATTTCCCAAACGGCGATGAGCTCAGCCGTCCTTCCCCTCCTCCCACTCCGCCTAATGACTCACAAATGCCACAATTTAGCGAGAAAATTTCACTGCAATTAGAGTTCATGCGAGCAAAGTTCCCCGAATCGAAGTTTGTGTTTCAACAACCTTCAAGGCCGAATCCGTGGGTGTTTTGCAATCGGGTGTGAAGTTCGAGTTTTTGTGTGAGACGTTTTCTGTTTGCAACGCGAGCCTTGTTGTGCTAGGTTGAAACGTGTTTCGCCTCTTGCCCCTTCTAAAATCCAAACTAAACACTCTCGACCGGACCAGACGTTCAGCATTTTATTTTATTTTTCGCACCCAGACAACCGAGTGCGAGATAGCCTTTAGTTTAAGTTGCAATTGTCGTTCGAGCTGTCCGCTGTTTTTGTTTGTACGTGCATTGCAGCTCCAAAAGTGGGTCAGTTTTATCGCCAATACATGTCTATATGCCCATATACACACACATCTATAGACCCGGTGCAGTTGAATTTCGTTTATGTTGACTTGCTGTTGCCAAGCGCTCTCAATTTTCACAAAATACAAATGCATAATGCAACAAACTTCGTTACTGGGCAAAGGTGCGCTGCTCTGAGTGTCTGAACTTTAAAGATCATTTGGACTTAAGGAATTAATTTGATTCATTTCACTTTTTCCCTGATTGTATTTACTAAAATATATGTGAGCAAATTTGATTTACATTGCAGTTTCTGCACGATATGCCTATGGTAAATTTATGGCATATCGTTTTTACGTTTAGATAATATCATTTTGCCGAATTCCCTCTCTCAGAAATTCTCTGACTTCGAAAAAGAAAGGATGAAGCAATATGGCGACTTAAGTTACGTGAGTGAGAACATTTCAAGTGAAAATTGATATAATAAAACGTGAAATCGATCATAGTTTCATATCAATTTTTTTGAGTGCTGAAAAAACAGCTTTAAATATTCCGCCGAGAGCACTTGAACTCCCATTAGAAGAGATAAAGCGAAGAATCATTAGGGAATTGTGCTTTATCTGCACACTTTTGGGAATTGGCTTTGTCTGTGCATTTGTAAAACTTATCAAGGAATTTCGAAAGCCCCATGGGCTGAAATGTGAAGTGGACTTTTAGTCTATTTTGTAGATTATTGCAAAATATTAAAGACTTAGATTATTAAAGAGGGGGTGTGTGTGTGTCTGCCCACAAGAACTAAATTTTATTTTAATTTCATATATTAGGATACAATTAGCCAACTATTTGCATGCCAAAACAATTTCCTCAATATCAAAATTAATTAGACATCATCGGCGCATCGCAAGGCAATGAATATTCGGTTGGATGCTGCTTTCAGCCATTCCTCTGCTTTGGCAGCCAGTTTCCTGTCTGCTTTAATGCGGAACTTAAAAACCACAATAAAAATGCCTAATGTTTGCCAAAATCATTTTCTAATTCACAACACTTTGACTTTCAACCGTATATTGAGGTGGCTTTTTGTCTTTCTCTGGCAGTGTTAAATATTAAACAAGTTTCGTGAACGTCACAAACTGGTTTTTAGCGTGCGGTTAAGTAAAAACGAAGTAAAATTAATAGCATTAGGCGCAGTCGTTCGATTTGAACGTTTTGTCTTCGGTTAATCCCCCAGTCGGGCGAGTCAATGTGATAAATGGGGCTTAGATGTATTGACCTTTGTGCCATATACGCTGAACTCTAGCCGATATCTTCCGTCTTTGTTCGCTACACACGCAATCTGGCGAGAAAAATCATTAAAAAAGCGCTTTAAAAATGCAGGAAGCAAGCTCAATGTATTCTTAATCGCTTTTAATTTGCAAACATGTGCGCCGATGATAAATCAAGCAAAACAAAAGGTAATAAAAGTAAGCAAAAAGTGAGCACAAGATAAACCCTGAAAAGTGTTTTTCAACTTTAGCTGTGGACAGCAGCCTCTGTCCTAGACCTTCCCGCCCTCTTTGACCTTTGGAGTGTCGTCAAACTATATACCAAACATGTTTGTGGGAGGTGTGTCCAAAAAGGCAAGAAGGCGTGCTCGCCAGCAACGATTTCTCCCCTCGGGTAAACAATTATCATTTTGGCCCATGGCCTGTGTGCCACTTTGCACAACAACTAAATATGTCAATCAGCTGTCCGCCTGTCACACACAACTGTACCTGACAACCACTAAAGTTTTTCAATTTTTGCCCATTTTTTCGGTTCTCCAATCTCGTGTTGCTAAGCAAACAGAAAACAGAAAACAGAAAACTCGGCGAATTATTCATTCACGCAAAAATTGTTTAAAGTCAAAATGAAAATATTATTGGGAAAATGACAAAAACAGTTGCTGACCTAATTATACATTTTTTGCCATACGAAAAAGCTCCCAAAAAACATCATACAAAAATTGACTAAAAATGCTATAAATAAACGAGAGTTTATATTTTTTGGTAAAGCTTTTATCTCTTGCAGGTATGCCGCCTGCCAGCTTATATATTTTAAGTAATTTATTATGGTTTAACTGATGGCAGCAATTTGTCTGGTTCAGGGTCCGATTTTCGGATTGGTTTTCGGGTTTTGGCGGCACTTGCTTTCTAATTGGGTTAGTGACATCACAGCGAGGGAGCTAAAACCAGTTTGGCAAAGCGTTTAAAGTTGTTCAATTGCGGGTTGTTTATAGGTTGGCATATATATGTGGGCTACCTGATAGATTTGCCAATGAATTCGGCCAGGGATATAAAAATGGTTTAACGATCTCAGATCTCAGATAAGCTGTGGGGTTTACTCTGAGTCAAGGATGGCCAATTACTTGGCTTTTGATTTCGAAATTAAGGTGATTAAATTGTAGTAACATTTTCAGTTTTGCAACTTTTGAAAAATATTTTGCAATTCTTTAGAATAAAACACTACATAAATTCCAAACAATTATATCATACCTAATAGCTGATAACTATCTAAATTTGAAAACTTTAGGGGAACCCCTTTCAATTTCTCTTTAATATATAATCAGATCATTAATCATTGCCAAAGACGAGACAAAAGCTATTTATAATAGGCCTACAGACAGTCCAATCGGGCCAATTAAGTTTTCCATTTTGAAATATTTTCAAGTGCATTGCTGACATAAATTGATTGTAAATGGCCGCGCCATCGACTGATTTAAATACATGCGTTAATCGATTTCAGTTGAGGTGCGACTTGTGCTGATCTTTGTTTTCGTTTTTCGTTTTCGTTTGACAACTTACTTGCAAACGATCTGAACTGGACCCAGCTGATCTCAGATCTCAGATCTCAGCTGTGTTGAGTCGAGAAAATCACAAATGCGCTGCGTGTGCGTGGCGTGCGCGTTGGCAATTGGCCGAGACACACCTACCTACCATACCTGCGAGTCCGTCGGACTTGTACATGTGATTTAAATTTGGCCATGATCGAACACCAACGCGAAACGCGTTTCGCTCGCGACATGGCGATCTCTTTCTCTCTCATCGTGAAACTTAAAAAAGATTTTGCAATGGATGATTAATGTGTGTGTTGGCTTGTTTGTTTATTCCCTGCCTTTGTCTTTGGCTTTATTTTTGGGCCTTTTGCATTTTAATTGACACCAATATGTCATTTGAAACAACGCGAAACGAACTGGCAACTTGAGGCCCCCACAGAAAGTTTATTCCGACCTAAGCATTTCTATTTGGTTATGGCCCCCGCCCCACCGCCCTTGGTCTCCACAAACGCTACGAAAACAAAACGCCAATAAATATATCAAAGATACATGTGTGTGTTTATATCTGTGTGTTTGGACCCCCATATAAAACGGAGACGACTTTAGCTTCCGCATTATAACTCAACTAAAGACCTATTGAGAAACATTTGTCTGGCCAAGAATGGCGGGGAAAATTCCGTTTGAGAAATTCTTAGGGAAATATGTTCAAATGTTAATTTATTTGGAAAGCATTCCGACATTAAGAAGATTTTATTATGGGAAATAATTAAGTTTCTTTCTTGATATTGACTCTTCAATAAGTGTACTTATTTCGCTTGTTATTACTAGTTTATAAGGACCAATAACCGAATCAGAACGCATTAAATACACAATCAAATTTGGTTACTACTGGCAAAAAACCAGTTCATAACCGACTTTAAATCAATTCATTAAAAATGTATAGCCAATTAAATTGAATCTTCCGATTTTATCCATGTTTACAACCATCTTTAAAAACAAAACAACAAAATACTTAAAATCAAGAATATTTCCCAAAGTATTTACTATATTCCTAGAAATTTATTTTCCTGCTGACAGTTTTATTTATTTGTCTAGGGAAAAATTCGACAATAATTTTGTTTACATATTTTTGACACTCTTTATTCTGCTTCTTCTCTTTGCAGGTAAGCAAAACAAAATTTCTTAAAATTAAGACGGCAAATTTTGTTGTTCTTTGGTCGGCGTAAGTCAATTAGTTAACCCATATATACACAAACAGTCGAATACATATAATACATAGATATTCATTTGAGACAAATTATTCCACACACAAATTGAATAAATTTCAATCAAAACAAAAGGGAAAAAATTCCACTCAATGATTGAAGGAATTCAAATTATGTTGACATGTTTGAATATTTCTTGTTAGGGTGGGAGAGATGTACTATATATGGCCAAAAATAGGTTCAGAACGTATTTAGCAAAACAAAATAATTAAGCTATTTCGCGTTGCTCATCGCAAAAATATATCATCCAAATAGAGCATGATAAAAATATTTGTTTTTAACGAATCGAAGTTTGAAATACCCTACCAAAGTAATCCACTTCTTGGGAAGCATTTCCTGATTTACGCATGATATCATTATTAGTCCCAGAAGGAATAAACTTTTTTCTCGTAGGGTATACAGTAAAGTGCGAATAAAAAGAAGGGGGAACTGAACTATTTGGCCGAAAGCTTTAAGGCCCCATATGGGTGATGGGTGCAGAACACTAAACAGTAAACACACAAATCGAATGATACTCACACACAAACTCATATCAAATAGTGTTATTGTGACTGCCTCGATTGGCCTTGAATAATTCATGATTATTTGTGGGCATTTTTTTTTGTCCGCTTTCGAGTTTTAATTTTTCATTAATGGTTGTTTTTGTGTGCTCTTCATTTTGTTTTGTTTGTAGTTCTCTTTTTTTTGTGATTCCTCTTTGTTCTGCTTATTTGTTTACCAAGTTTGAGACCCTTTTGGCAGAGGTGGAAAAAGAACTTTTGATTTGTGATATAGGTATAATAGTATTCTGGACGTCGCAATAGAAAAGAATATTCAGTGGTAGCTTTTCTACATTTCTGGTCCGGCTTCATTTTTTTTAACTCTTCCTTATAATACATTTTTATGAATATCTTTGGAATTCTTTATAAAAAGGTCTTACTGTTTTTGTTCTATATTAATACCTAAAGTTGCGTACAGTTTCCTTAAAAGAAGAAATTTTTGATTAATGTTTTCAGATTTGTCTCACATAATATATTTTCTAAAAATATATCACAATTTTAACATATGTTAGTTTGTTCAGCGTTCCATGCTGACGGTTCCAATTAGGTTTATTTTTTGAGTAATTGGTTTTTCGCGTGTTTGTCCTTAACCCAAAACTTGTCGCCAATTGCCAACTAAATTCTCCGAAAGTTTTTCAATTAAATTATAGTACAAAAAATGGTCACAAGGATGAGAGCCAAAAAAAAATTCAATGCAAATTCAATGAGATTTTATTATTAAACCAAAATAAACAAGAGAAAGAAGCAAGAAACAAACAAAAAATAGATACATCGAAAAAATTCAGGTCAAGATGAAAGTCTATTCAACCGAATTTCTTAAAAATAAACCAAGAAAATGATACTACGTATGTGTGGTCAAGCTATATCTTTTATATAGAAAGGATTTCCAAGTAATGTTAGACATACGTATTTGCGCGAATAAACCTTGAAAAGTCGAGACATTTTCCCGATGCTTGACACTCGGCCAGAAGTTAATTAGCCACACGTGCCGGTGGTCGTATCTCTTTACAACAATTTCGTGCGCATTCGAATGCAATTAGCGGTCGAGCCCCTACCTGAATCTTTGTCTACCTGTGAGTACCTTTAGTGGGTGACGAGGATCGAGGACCATAAAGCGATTTAATGGCTCGCCCGAAACTGCAGCAGCCGGGCGATTTAAATGCAATTTGCGCTTTATTTTTATCTTTTTCCTGCCCTGGCTGACGCATTAGTTTCGCATGTGGCAAACGAGTATTTGGATAATATTTTATGACCTGTTGCGGGTAATTCGGAAGTGCTGAGGACTAAATAAAATAAAAACTGACCAGAAATCAGAGGATGTCTTGTTCGAAATTCCCCTACTACACACAAAAAAATAAGCTATGTAAAATCAACATAGAAAAATAGTAGTTTACTATTTTCTGAAATTTTCATGTATTTTGTTGTTTTATTTTTTGGGGTATTGAATAGTATTTAACAATTAAAATAGTAGAAAACCTATCTACGAAATTGTCATGTATTTTGTTGTTTTATTCATTTGGCAAATTAATAGTAACGTCTCAATTAATATCGTAGCGAAACTATTTTATTTGTTCGCGTGTATTTTGTTGTTTTATTTTTTGGGGCACTGAATAGTGACACCACAATTAATATCGTAACACAACTATTTTTTTCCTTCATGTATTTTGTTGTTTTAGAAATACAATTATAAATTGTAGGTCAACTATTTTTCTGGACTTAGGGTGGCTAGAGTATCCGACTCATAATCTCTGGGTCGTGAGTTCAAATCCCGCTTTTGCAGATGATGTTTTTCCTTTTTTTTTTTTGGTAAATGTTGATTTCAAGTCTATAGATTTTCCTCTACGAAAAGCATTCTTCTGTGGCTTACTGGTTAGAGTGCTCGACTCCGATGGCTGCGGCCCCGGTTCGATTCCCAGCGGAGGCAATAACCTGACTTGTAAGTTTAAGTATCTGTGAAATGTAAGTGTCTGTAAAAAGCTTCGATATAAATTAATATGACGAATTAAATTAAAAATAAAAACAGTTAAAAAAATAAATTTAAAAAAACAACAATTTTTTTCGGGTAAAATACTATTTTGTAGGTCATTTCCTATTTTATAGGTAACCTACTATTTTTTTGGACATTGTTCTATTTTTTATGGGTTGGGGCAGTTTTCACTATTAAATCGTTGATTTTACATAGTTTTTTTTTTGTGTGTAGTAATTAGTACATTTTGTAATTTTAAAATAATACTGGTGTATCCAAGAAGCCGTAATTTTAGTGTAATATGTTTTTGATGTATAAGACGAAAAAATATATAGAATAGAAAGCACACACAAGGGTGGACGAATCCACGGACTACTGGACCGTCCATTTTGCCATCATGGCGACATATTTTAAATATGAGGATAACATCTCAACAAATTCAAGAGGAGTCGAGCGACTCCTTTTCAAACCAACGGTCTTTAAAGGCCTGAGAGGGATCGATGTAAAGGACTATTAGACGCAGTTGTATGATAAAAATCGGAAATCCATTAAAATCAAGGAGTCTCAAGTTCCCATAAAAAAATGCTAAATCAGTGGATGGCCTGAAAGAGTATATCAAACAGCAAAAGAGTATCCGCAAGGAAGTTAGCACATTCAAATTGAAAAAGAGATCACAAAATGTTAGAACTCAGTGAAGGATATACCCAATTCAATGGAGGCCAACAAGTGGAGGCCAATCCTTGACAGTTCTGACTTTCAGTACTTTCAGTGCCTGGTGACCAAGTTCGAACAGGACTTGTATTTGGATTCCACCAGGAGTTGGAGAAATATTTTCAAATTAAATGAATTCGCCATGTTATAGTTTCTAACGAATCATTTAAATTATTAATTTTCCAAGTATCACTAAGAACATAGTTCCTTGACCAAATTCAGGTCTCATGTGTTAGTTTTTCCATCTCCCTGTCCACTCTTTTTCTGCTGATCACGCCACACCTGTCGATCATCTGTTTGCAATTTCCGAAAACTGAATATATGATTTTTTGCTGGTGCCAAATAACGTCCCAGACAAATGTTTGTCATAGTCAAAGAAAGGGAAACCGTTTGATGGGCATATTGACAGACAGCTGCTTCGACTTGTACTGTGCGCTATGTACATAGAAAAATACTTAGTCTTATGCATATATGTGTGACTCTTGTTTCAAGGTGTTCCCTTGGCCGCGCAACACAAATAAAGGCTCTTATCAACTAACTTAGAAAACGGAACTACCAAATGTGCTTATCAGAATATATAGGCAAATGTCAGCTAATCACAAAACGAAACTTGTTCTAAGCAGTCTCAACTCAACAGCGAATTCTTTGTTTTGATTTTTATTCGATTTTGTTGTTACACAGCTGCTGACGTAGTGCTGGCTGCTAAATGGCCGACAATTGAAATTCATTAAAAACAAATCAAAAGCGAAAATTGTCAGAAGCAGCATTCGCCAGTTAAAAAACTGAACCACTATCACCTCCTCTGCTGATGAGTCGCCCTTATCAGCTTGCCTTTATGTCTAGCTAAGCTGTGTGTGGCACATCTTAGGTACGATCTATTTAATGTTTTTTCTTATCAGCCAGCTCATCCCACTCCCATCTTGCGTGATTCGCCTGTCCAAAGGCAAATAGAACGAACATATTCTATGGAAATAGTATGTGAAATCATTTTTCTATCTGCTTTTTAGCATCAACAAAGTTTGTTTACCTCAAAAATTGGCCTATGAAAAATCGGAAAACGAAAAAATATACGAATAGTTGCGATCTTTGAGTTTGTTGGTGAGTTCTTAAAGGTATATATAAATTTGAAATGATTTATTTAAACTAGGCCATGGATAGTTTTTGCAAATACCCCATAATTGCCTATATACTTTAGAAAGGCGCGTGTCGCGTTGTCTTTCATCCATTTTGAAGGCACGTGGACTGAGTGGGGGCAGGGGATCCTCTGTTTAAACCTTGCTCACACAGAGTCTTATCAATTTGTTTTGAGCCGTCAGTCGGTTGTAATTGTCTAATTGTATATATCAGATACTGATACCGAGAGACACACCCGAACGCTTTTCTCCTTTGCAATATAAGGAAACCACTAATCAAAACATTTTCCGTCGATTGACAAAAAGAGAAACGTGGAATTTCTAAACGAGCTCAATAAATTGTCTTTAAAATGTAAAGAGAACAATTTGAATGGTGGAATGTTTGAAAAAATTAAAGAGGAATCGTTGAGATTTTGTCAATATACTTTAGGGAATATATGAGGGGGTTATATTAATTAATTGTATAGTTTTGATAAGGTTTTAAAACTTTAGAAGTATTTTTTGTTCACAGTTTGCGCTTTGGCTTGTTCTGTAACAAAATCGTCTTCATTTACTTTGTGCCAATGGAAACTTACCAATTAATTTGAATAAATTTTTCACTGAGATCTTGAGCATCTCCTCTTGAGATCTCAGCCTCTTTAAAAGTCAGACAAACGATTATTGGTATGGGAGTTGTTACCTAAAATTTGAAATTAATAATAAACAATATTTTTCCACTGCCAGTTGGTATCTTCTCCATGTCACCCCCTCCGGTTTTTGTGAGTGGAGGAAAACACTTGTAAATTTCCACTGGGTCTGAGACTGTCTGTCGCGCGTTTCCCTTTCCCTTGCTCCACCCACCGTTACGATGGTTAGGGTGCACCTTTGGCTACTACATTTGTTATGGATTGTATGTTATGTCGGAGACTGCGGGACGACTGACTTCGGCCCCCTTCTTCACCCCTCACTCTAGGTTCTGGCTGTTATTGCCCTGTTTTTGAGGATTGCAACTTAGACAACCTGTCAGGCGGTTGTTGTAGGTTTTATACGGCGATAACCTATCTTATCAACGCTCTGGCCTAAGGAAACCAATTAAAACTCGTTCAAATGGCCCAAAGTCCAGTGCTAACTATCTACAAAAACAAATGCAATTAAATCTACAAATTTTCCCACACACACGAAACCCCGACTTTCCCCCTGTTGATCTCTAAAGCAATTTGACACGCGCCTCTAAATGAATCAGAATTAATTGTGTTGCATGTGAAACAAGCTCTTTATCTCGACGACTCGCTAAAAAATCCCGAAAAATAGCAATGTAATATTTTGTTTATATTTTATTGACCAAAATGTTTTAAAAATTAATGTATTTAAAGAGTGAACCTAAGTTTTATTACGGGATATGTATTGAAAAATGATATTACCCAAAATAAATGGATTGTTTTTTTGGTTTAATAAAGTTAATATTGTTTATTTGGATTTGCGATGTAATATTTTCGGTAAATTGTGTGAAAACACACCACACCAGCGAGTCAACAACCACCACACCCTTCAAAACCAACCATATACACACGAACACGTGTTGGGGGCGTGCGAAAATCAACAACGAAATCAACAACAGAAATGCTGTAATTTTCCACACGCTTTTTCTTTTTATTTTCTCGGACTTTTCAAATATTTTATAACTTTTCCGCATGTGTACAAATTTATTATGAGTGTGCTAGTGGGAGGGGGTGGTGATTTGTTCCGCACCACCCACCACCTCCCCTTGCTATCAACATTCTGTGGGATGTGGTCAGGCTATTACAAAACATTTTGACTTGTTATTGTTGCTCGCTCGCTCTATCTCGGCTTCCCTCTCGCTCGCACCACCCCCTCCTCAGCTGAGTTTCAATTTTTATTGATTGCCAGACGCGGCGACGATTTCGAAATTTTCATTTGTTGATTCAAAACACAAATACAGAAACAAAGAATGTGCATTGCTGTTGTTGCTTTGATTTTGTATGCAATATATGTGGCACTTTAATGAACATTGTTTGCATATACAGTCACAGTCGTCAACAAATGCATGCAAAATCTGTGTGTAGAGAGAAGCTGTTAGAACTGATGCAAGCCAGACAGAAAGGAAAGTTTTTTGAAAGGCTTTTAGAATTTTCCAATATGATTAGCTTTCATTCACGACGTATTCTACATTTTACTAATTCATGGTAGTATTTCATAACTTTTCTGTTATTAGAATTAGTAATACTTATTAGCTATCTAGTTTCCCACTATTATATTTCTTATTTTTAACGCATTGGAAAGCTTTTGTTTTTGATCTTAAATACAGAATTGTATTTCTCCATTAACGCATTTAGAGCCACTTAAGGTCCCTAAGAACCTGGAACAGACGCCCCTTTTCACTCAACACTCTCAGCTTCCGAAACTCCCCTCCACCACCCCGAAGAAAACGCAACCCAGTACTACTCACTCCCCACCACGACCCAACCCATGACAATCCCAACTCGATCCCAGCTACGCAGTTTGCCTAGCAATTAAGAGACCTCCACTTCCCTTCCTACCAACCCACTATTGTTGACATATTATTTTACAGCATGCCATTTGTTTATTTAAATGTGCATTTAATTGCCGTTTTCTCCGGTGCCGGTTATTTAAAATATTGTCTTCATTTACTTTTCTTTTATAATTTTTAACGCGGATGTTTGTTTCATTTTTGTTAAACAATTTGTTGTTGATGCGTCGCATGCCGCTCGTCAAGCTTTTTGCTGGTTCCTATATAGATCGAAATCTATATGGCGTGTAAGGGGATTGACAGAAAACGCTTCCTTCAACATGCGCGTGAAATCGATACGTTTCGTTCATGTTCTGCTCATTGTTGTTTTATTTCATACATTTTGTTCTGCGGGTTATTCAGAGTACCCTCCTTTCTACTTCTGAGCCCTTGAAAATTTTTTGTTTTAGCCATTTGTCATTGCCAAAAAAGGGGTTTGATTGTGTGTCAAGGCTGGAGTTATACAATATTTTAAACATGTTTTCAATATCTAAAATATAAATATAAATGAGTTTTGATAACTAATATTAAGAAAAAATCCTCTAAATATAATTTAAATTTGATTCGTGTAGAAACCTCATAAAAATAAACATTTGTATTTTCTACCCTAAAATGGCGCACCATAATTATGTAAATTCTTAAATTTTATCGAGGAATTTTGTTTACTGTTTACTCCAACTGACTTAATTCGGTTGGGGGGAAAACGCAATGCGCAAAAGGTAAGAAAACCCACCCCACACACAAAAAGTCGCAGAGAAATGCCAAAGTAATCGAAAACCACCGCGTGGCAGGCGAAAAAGTATCTACAAGAACGTCCCATCAAAAAATAAAAAGAAATAAAATAAAATAAAATAAAAGAGCGCGCGGGAGAGGAAGAGAAGAGAGCGAGTGATAAACAAAAGTGTCGTAAAGTTTTTGCGTCGCAGTGGCTGAAAAAAACATATGTATACTTTTGGAAATAACAAAAAAACCGGCTGGCTGTTCGGAAATTCAGTCAAACATTTTGCAAATGAGCAGGCTCAGAGCCAATTATACATATATGTGGATTGAATAAATAGTGGAAGTCTTTGTAAATTGATGAGAAAACACGGGGAAAGAGTGGCGCGTCAAAACAAACAGAGAGAATCCGAGTATCTTTGTATCTGGCGAATGCTGATGGATATATCTATAGACATTCGGCCAGATACAGATACAGAAGAGAGAGAGCCGCAGAGAGAGGCAGAGAGCGGTTTCGGTGCGCAATGAGAGAGCGGCCACTCTCTTTCACTCAAAGGCACTGCCATTTTATATAAAATCGGCACTAATTGCACGCAGACGTTGAGTCGCCAGTTCAACTCGCTACACGCCACATCGCCAATACAGATTGGCACCAGTTTTTTTATACACTAAAATACACAAAAAATTACAATTACTTTATACCAACTAAAAACGCAAAAAGCCAAACCAGAGACTCGTGAATTATATTAATTCGTTTTTAAAGCAGACGTGAACGCAGTGAATTCAATCGAGAAAAGCTCAAAAAGATATCGCAAAAGCTCTGCGCCGGTCTCGTAAATCTCAAAAGCTGAACAGCGAATTCAGTTACTGCTGAACTTTTGCCATACAAACACAGCCCGAAAAAGGCCAGAAAAAGAAATTTCAAGAAGGAAAGAAGTGAAAATACAGAAATACATTTTTAAAACCAACTGTGATCCAACTGAAACTGATACAATACGCGAAAAGTGCAAGAGTGGGAGAAGCAAGTCTCCGAAAAAGTAACCAAAAATATCACATTCGTATTACCATAACCCAGTAAAAAGCCAAAAGCCAAATATGATGGGCACAATGTCGCTGCGCCAGCCAGAGAATTGGCTCTACGAGATTTGGCAGAAGGGCTACGACAGCCCCTGCTATGTGATGGTGCCCAATGCAAAAGTATGTATACCTTGCGACGAAACCCCCTCGAAAAACGAACCCCAGTTTACCTTGACTAGATGCAATTCTATTGATTTTTTCGTATATTTCGTATTTTGTGAGGCTGCGCGCGTTTTCGTGGCGATTTTCTGGCGACTTTTCAATGTCGTCAAAGGCAACCGCGAAAAAAAAACGAAAAGAAAAACGTTATTTGTGCTGTCACTTGTCAATTTATTTTTTCACTGAGAAATTACTCTAACTTAAGTGCAAAAAAATGAGACACCACTTCCTCTGCTTTGAACAAAAAGAAAGAAGAGGAGCTGAGTTGAGTCCTTTGTTCTTTTACAACAAAGGAATATAATTTCTACCTAAGGACCCCCGACAAGTGTACAAAAAGAACGAAAAAACCTCAACGCGGTGTCCGCCATGTTTGTTTGAGGAATGCAACCCACAAAAAAAACCGAACTGAGAACTGCAGGAGACTTGGAGAGAAGAGACATCTCCGGAGAAGCGCGTGACCTGACCTCAGGAGGCAACCCAACCCGCTTCTCCGGGCCAGAGGTCTCTCTCTAGTTCTCAGCCCGAGTGTGTGTATCTCCCCCCGATTCTCGAGTGTGTATAATTAGCATTTGAATTCCTTACCTGAGCTGGAGTTATCTTCTAGGAGATAACCCTATAACTAGGCTTATCTAGGGAGATTTTCTCAAATCCCCCTTGAGATGGTGCAAAAAGCTGATAGAATGGTTGAGAACCCGAAATTGTGGCACACCTGCCTTCGTTTTTGAACAACAATTTAATGATTTGGCCCCCGGGCCTCACCCTTATATGCCATATATTCGGTGTTCGCTTATTTTTCGTGCTTTTTGCACCTCATTGTTAACAAGCCGAAGCGGTATCAACCGGTTTGCATTTGCTTAAAGCGGTTGCTATTGTTTCCAGTTGTCTTTTCGTTCAATTCCCGTCTGGTACGACGAGTTTTATCAAATCTTTACTTCTTTTTATTGTTCGTTGACTTCTAATTTTGGTAATTTTTGCACTTATTGATCGGTCAAGCGAGCAAAAGACTGTGTGTGTGGGTCTAAAAATACGATATTTTATTTTTATAAAAATTATTTATTAGCCCGCCTCGAAACAGGCGAAAAACGTGCAAAATATTGTGCCTTGCGTTTGTTTTTGGCACTGCTGCCAGAACATGCTACTTTCCGATGGCTTTCCATGCCTCATGCTCATGCTCTCTAGATATATGCCCACTTTATAGCGTATAGAACTCGAAGTATGACTAATGAGTAAGAGGTTCAGAGTTCTTTAATTATTTTGATATTTATTTGGATTTGTCCAACGACTTTTCTGAATGGCGTACAGGATCTCTTAAGTGTATTTGGAATTTCACATCCTTTTGTTGATTTTTTGTGAGATTTTTACTTTCAACTTGTACTTTTGTGTTGCCTGAAAAACAAAACGAGGCCACAACAACAAGAAAATGTTGAAAGTGAAGACGACGAAAGCATCCGAGCTGACTATTTATAGAGATCGCAGTGGAGAGTCGAGAAAGAAAGAAAACTCTTTCGTGAAACGGAACTGCCGCAGGCTGCCTGCCTGTTTTTCCTACCCCGAAACCGAATCCCCCGCCCCCTCTTTCCGCCCACGAGGTTTTGGTCTATTGACATTTCACATTAAACATGGGAAAAAATCACCTGAACACGTGCCGTTAAATGCACAGAAAGAAAAAAGCGAACGTACAGTGCGATTATCGTATTCGTCTGCACGCGTTTTCCATTCCACTTTTTCCTCGCGGCTGCCTCTTTAATGGGTTTATTAAATTTTCACAAGGTGCATGACAGCCAGGTGAGCCGGGGATGTTGTGTGCCGCTTCGGTTTGTTTCGGTCTCTGGTCTCGGGGTCTCGATGACGTGTTCTGCGGCTGTGGCATTGACAATGACACGAAAGCATTTGATTCTTCGGGGAACCATTTACATTTACATTTGCACAGCAAATAAAGCGAAATGTATAACGCGAACACGCCACATTGGGCAAACATTCGACGCTGGCGCAAAATGTGATTTATGAATGGCCCGAAAAGTCGTGGGCCATGTTGAATCTCTGCAATGAGTCAGAGCCCCAATGTTAGGCTCATGTACAAGTGGCAACAGGATGTTAGTCGAGCTGAACTAACAGTGCGGCACTCTGTTAATCTGTGGGCTTACTAATAGGGGGATGCAAACCTCAGATAAATCTCTTACATACATATATGCATGATAAATCCCTGATATTTTTATATTTTGCTGCTATGAGGAGGAATTTAGACGGTCTTATGCAATATTAAACTGATATAATTAATGAAAAAGATATAATTTGTATAATAGTTTTCTGTTAAACAACTTACTTATGAAAACTTTCTCTTTTCTCCCCTCTTTCAGGATCTGGTCAAGTCGCATCTCATGATAGCGGTGCGCGAGGAGGTTGAAGTGCTGAAGGAGCGCATATCCGAGCTGATGGACAAGATCAACAAGCTCGAGCTCGAGAACAACATTCTCAAGTCGAACATCCCGCAGGAGACGCTGCAGCAGCTGCAGATGCAGCTTCAGATTGCCGCCCCCCCGGCCACGCCCGCCATCCAAGCGGCACCGGCGGTGCAGAGTGCCGTGGCACCGGCTGCCGCGGGTCAGGCAGTCCAGGGTGGACAGCAGACCGCTGGTGCGGTTGCGGTCGCGGTTACGGGAGTGCCTGTGGCCACCAGTCCAGCGTCCGCGGTGATCCCAACGATCATTCCCAATGGCAGCGCCGAGAACGGCGGCAGTGCAGTCGAGTCAGCGGCGGTTTCGGTGGAGCAGCAGCAGCAGCAGGTGACGTCAGCAGCGGCAACAGCAGTAACCACGACCAACGGTCCCATGTCCTAAGCTGCTGTGGCCCAAAGACACAGTGTTTGTTTTTTAAGCGCCCACGCTCCAGAATGTGGGGGAAAATGAACGTTTTTTAAGAATGAAAACCGTAATGTAAACTCAGCCTGGTCTCTTTCTTAGCCGGAGGAGACGGGGCCGAGGAGAGCAGCGAAAGTATTAGGTCACTAACAACAACAACAACAGCAGCAGCCGCAAAGGCAGACTAACCACCGACATGTTAAGTTCATGTCAGTGCTAGACTAACCTGCGGTTAAGGACTGTTATGTTGTTGCTGGCTGTTAAGAAGCTGCTGCAGCCGCCGTTTTGTTAATTTCTCGATTGTGATATTTGTTTAACACACACACACATACATACAGACCACACACATATGTACACACACACACATCCATGTAAAACACACAGATAGACTGCACGCTAACAGCGACTGCGGCTGGCGCTGTTAACGTCCGCTGTTAACTAGAGGCGAGTACAGAAGTTCTTTTTAACATCGCGCTGCTGCGCGCTACCACTTTTTGTTTAATACTTTTTATTTTTGTTTACCCGTTTGTTTCCACGTTGTTAACGCTACGAATAAAAAAAAATTGAAAATCATAAACAAACACCCAGAAGAACACAACCACTCACTAAGCTGGCTGCGAAATAATACTTGAGGAAAGTAGAATTTTTGGCCAGCGGAGAAAAAACAGCAGAATAATACAGATCGATAAAGTGTAATAGAGTGCCAGGGAAAACACACAGAAGAAGGAGAAGGACAGAAGGGAAATTTAATGAAAAATATGTGATAATTTGCATTGTGCAGTCAGAGACATAAGATGTAAATTGTATAAAAACAAAAGCAAACCAGAAAAGCGAGGGACAGGAAAGTAGGATTCAAATTTCCAAACATATTCAACATTGATCGATAAATACAAATACAATT
This sequence comes from Drosophila mimetica, assembly GCA_037075245.1. Lineage (NCBI taxonomy): Eukaryota > Metazoa > Arthropoda > Insecta > Diptera > Drosophilidae > Drosophila > Drosophila mimetica. Next base: position 25,667,474 of record JBAMCH010000007.1, on the reverse strand, counting down.
TAATTACACAAGAAAGGACAGCTGCTATTTTTATAATTTACTTTTAATTCTTACCTTTACTGTAAAAACACACACAGAAAATATTAACTAACTCATAAATATGAATATGTTTCAAATTAAACAAAGCGATAACAAAACACGTAGAAAATTGTAGTAATTCTAGCATATTCTCAATCTATATTTTTAAAGATTGTAAAGCTGTTCAAAAACAACTAAAGAACAACAACCAAACAAAATGAAAGCTTATCAAAATTGTTTGTTAAACTCTTAAACTATTTGCAAAACAAAGAACCCAAATATATCTGTAAATATTGTGTAAAACTAAAAACTAAAATTGAGAACAAACTTATAAAATCACGATGATAAAAATCCAATGCAAAGAATATGAAAATACGCAAAACAAGAAGATGAAAACTAAATTTGTAAGATGAAGAAAAACTCGTCCTATTTTTGTTAAAATTATTTAGTCGATAATTTTGCATTAATCTTAGTTTGAAAATTCCTCAATGTTTATATGAAATCTGTTATAGGATTTTCTCCACATTATCTTTTTCGTTTCCCACCACGCACTCTACGACCGACAAACCCGGAAGATGAACCATAAAAGAAGCTGAACTGCTGCAGCCATGAGAGGAAAGTGTGAATAACAAAAAGGGCAAAGCTCTAGAGAGTTGTCCCTGTCCGAAGTTGACCGCCCCGTAGACGCCAAGTTTTGTAATGACCAAGTGCACTCACTCATTTGGGGTCAGGACATAAGATCCTGCCCCAAAGTCAGTATGCCACATATAATGCAGCCTGCAGAGACTCAAATTGTCTAAGGCTAGCGTGGATGATACAAGAAAAACGAATGTCCCACATCGGTGAGGATCATGCAAAATGAAATTGAAAGAAGAATAAAATGTGAAGTGAAACCAAAAATAATACTCCAACTGAGTGCCCAAAACTAGCGGTCTACGGGGCGGAACCCAACGGAAAGACAGACTAGACAGACATACGGACGGAAGGACAGACTAATGCCATCCCCCGAACCCACAGTAATTCTGTTGAAAGTATTTCCCCTTTATGATTTTCCTATTCAATTCAACGAACCATCTTCATGCGTTTCATGTTTAGTTTTTCTCCTATGAGTTTTACGTCTTAAGCCTCTTTTTAAGCTAACTATTAATTTATTAATTAGTTTGTAAGCGCAAAAATAATTAAAATAAATCTACACAAAATAACTGCAAACAACCTATATTAAAATAAAGGAAAAAATAAAATTATATTGAAAACCAAAATAATCGTGACACTGACTAATTTTTATCAAATACCTATGATACCTATATGGGATATTCTTATAAAAATAAAAATGTGGATAAAAAACTGATTGTGGGAACCAAACACAGATTTGTTGATCTCTAGATATTTCAAAATTCAGAAGAAATACATTTGGAGCAGTACGTGACAGGCTAACATAGAAAATCCATTTTTAATGATTTTTGGAATTAAGAAAAGATTTTGCTGTGAATTTGAGACTTGGTAAATTAATTTATTTAATGCTAACAACTAGTTAATTACATTGTTTTTTAAATAAATTTTTGTTTTTATATTTCAAAGTGATCCAGCTATATTTTAAAAAGATAGTCCAGCTTCGGTTCAAAAGTATCCCAAATTCTTAGGAACTATATATTTATGTTAATTTAATCAATTTTAGTTCGTAACTTGTTTTCCGTTCATTTTTTGAGAACTTAGACCAATATCACCAAAAGAAACTGGACAGAAAGTGACCTCTGTCGGTCTGCGGCCAATTTACGCGCTCAAACACAAAATGGGTAGTTTCGAGAAAATATTAATATTTTTTTTGATTTTTATACCCTTGCAGAGGGTATATCCCAAATTTTAATTCTGAAAGTGGACTATATATAAAAAAGCTAACAATTAATCTATTCTACTTTCTAATTCTTACTCCAGCAATTGGGATCCCAATAAGATTGTCTTTTTTATCTATATAAAAAATTTCCATTTTTTTCAGGCCCGAATGCGAGCACCTGAATTTCCCTGATTTTTTGCATAGGAATTTTCTATGTCTAGCGGTTGCGTTTCAGCATATACTGAATTTAACCGGCATTTTTGATGTACTGAAAATGTTGGACAGCTTTAATTAAAACCAATTGGTTTCTTCAGCAAAGTTCATGTGAAACCTACAGGCAATTCCGTAGTAAGAATGTACACCGTTTTTGTGTAAAGGTCGGACTGGGTGTTTTAAGTTATTTTAAGCGAACTCGGCCTAAAAGTATGCACTTCCTAATTCCCAGCTTATGTATACTTCGTGTAGAATTGACCTGTTGCAAAAATCCAACTTAGGATTTCGGCAGTTTTAGATAAGAAACCATAAGAAAAATGTTTCCAATATATTGTAATACCACATCTTTGATGTAAAATTGAAACGAAATGAGTTCAAAAAATTTTTATGTTCCTTGGTTATCAAAAAAAATAGTTACGCGTGGCAAAATTATTTATGTTTACAGATTAGGAGTAAGTGGTTTCTTGTTTTTTGACCGTGCATGATGATGTTTACATCTGAATGTGAGATATGCTTAATATAATGTCGATAAGATAGGAAGGCTTTTCTCAGCCGTCACGTATTCGGCGCTGATCATTGTCGGCATTTTTAAGGGCAATAATATTGTTCAATTGATAGACGCGCAACTTGGACCAAACCATGAAGTTTTCGAGCCCCAAAATGGAAGCCGCATGCAGCGCGGCTGCCTCCGGATGGAGGACGGTGGCACAGCCCAGGCCAGAGTGCAGATTCGAGCTGGATTGCAGTGGCGGACAATCGATCACAGGGCAACTGGTGTTGCCCGAGAGCAATGTGCCCAATCCTGTAGATCGGCCAGAGACGGTCACAAAAACCAGACTACCCATCGACGCCTCGTATTCCCGGACAATGCGCAGCGTTTCCACGGGATCTTTGAGGGCGCAACTGACGCGGAGCTCCACTTTCAAGCCCAATGATCGGCAGCATCTGGCGATCTGCCAGCCATGTGCATTGTCGGATGCACTGCTCATTAGCACCACCACCAGCGGATCCTTGGGCGGAACTACGGACGACAATTGCTCCACCACCCAGGAATAGTTTTGTTTCACTTTGTCCAATTCGCCAGCGGTTACAGCGGTCAGATTTATGTAGACCGTTTTGTCGACCATGAGCCGTTTGTCGCCAGCCGGCCAGATGCGCCACGTATCGGAGTCTATAATGTCCGCCAGCAATATGTTGCCATCCTCGTCCACGCCGAACTCCACTTTCATGTCGACGAGGGCGCAGTTCTTCGTTTGCCAAGCTCTCTCCAGGATCTCGAAGACCAGGAGGGAAGTCCGTCTCATTAGCTGCACTTCATCTGGGCCAATTACTAGGCCATTCAGCTTGAACTTGGAGGAGATGATTTGCTCGTCGCACCACAGGGGATCGTGACTGGCGTCGTCCTTGAAGCAAGTCTCCTGCTTTGGAGGAGCAAATCGATAGCCCTCGGGCACCTCGGGATTTAGCTTCACGAAGGAGCCCGTGGCCAGGCGACGGGTCACCCACTCAATCGGTACCATCTGGCACTTGCGCGCTATGAAGGCCTGTTCGCCACACTGATCCACGTAAGCGGTGCGAATTCCAGCCTCGTTGAGCAGCCGAAAGACCAGTCCGTTGGTGGTGTTCGAGATTGCCGCCTTGCCACGAAGTTCATGGGCCTTAAGTCCATCGAAAGCAGTGATGCGGTCCTTGCTGAGCAGCAGACACAGTCCCGGATGATCGGGCAGGTCGAAGACCTTCTTCGTCTTTCCCTCAATCAGAATCCTGCCCAGCTGGTAGCCTTCAATGGAGGTGGTTGACATTCTGGCGCGTGTCGAAAACTATAGGTTAACACACTTTGGCGCTCCCTTTTATAAAGGAAATATGCCAATAAAAATCTTATCAAAAGTAGGCACACGTTTTGCTAAGATGTATGTGAAGGGCGCCATGTTGTAAAAATATTTATTAACGTTATAAAACTTCCCGAGGGCTAATAATCATTTTATGATAAGTTTGAAGGAGGAAGAAGACTTTTTAGGCCTAATCATTTAATACCAAGAGTTCTTTCTTCTCTCAAATTTTTGCAACTCATTTTTATACTCAGGTAGAGGGAATTATGATTTAGTCGGAAGTTCCGACCCCATAAAGTATATGTATTCTTGATCATCATGTCTAGACTAGCCATTATTTTTCCGATTATTATCTTGGGAATTATAAGGTAGGGGAGAGGTCTGTAGGTTGGTACACCTTTTGTTTTTAATCTGCCATTTCGACATTAGATACCAATCAAAAGGTTAGTCTTTTAACTTCAAGAAAAACAAAAAAAATATTTTTTTTCCTTAGGGAAAACTAAAAAATAATTTTTTTTAAAAGTGTCAAAAAACGACATTTTGAAAAATAGGTCTGTAAGTTGGGACACTTTTAAAAATGAATAAAACTCACACCAAAAGTACTCTAAGCTTAAAAAAACTATTTATTTACGTTAATTTAATCAATTGTATTTCGTTTTAACTTATTTTCCCTCCATTTTTAAAGAACTTTGTCCAAATAACAAATAAATCCGAAATGCTCTTTGAACGATCACATTTTCCCTAATTTCATAGAAATGTTTTATGCGACCTCTGTTGGGCTGAGACCTTTTTGTATGCAAAACGGGTGTCTCAACCTAGACTCTCAAAGTGTCCCAACTTACACAAAATTGGTAGTTTTCGAAAAAAATTAATAACTTTTTTTCTGACTGTCAAATTAATATGATTCTTTTTTTAATTTGTTAACATTTAACATATTTAAAGTAAGTTTTTAATTTTTTAAAGAATTTTGAAAAAAGTGGACAAAAACTTTTTTGGTGAAAAATGGTACACGACTCTCACAGCTTAAATCTGGCTAGAGCCTGGCTTATAATGTTTTCCACAAAAGTTTTGTAAATAAAAAGGACTACAAAAAAAAATAAAAAAAAATTTTGAGATAAGGGAATGTCCCAACTTACAGACCGTGCCAACCTACAGACCTCTCCCCTATAGTAGTCCGATACGGCTGGTTCCGACTTATATACTACCTGCAATAGAAAGACGACTTTTGGTAAAGTTTTATCCCGATAGCTTTAAAACTGAGGGACTAGTTTCCGTAGAAACGGACGGACAGACGGACATGGCTAGTGATCCTGATCAAGAATATATATACTTTATAGAGTCGGAAACATCTCCTTCAAACTTCTAACTGATTACCCTCTGCAAGGGTATACAAATTATAGTTTCGGTGTTTTTTGACATTCCTAATGCTTCGGAAATATTAATTTTTAAACTTTTCTGAATTTCAAATTAAATTTTAGAAAAATCGGACGACTGTATCATATAGCGCCCATAGGAACGATCGGAAAATAATTTGGAAATTAATAGGAAACGAATTTTAGCTTAGTATATGTTGGAGCTCACTTACTCTGCATCAGCTGGGTTTCGAACCGGGTTCCTCCCGCGTTAGAGGCAGACGCCTTACCAATCGGGCCATCTCACCATGTTACGCGGGAGTGCATAAGTTCAACTTAAATGTGAAGTTAACACGTTCGCAAACATTTAAAAAATTCTACAACTTAAAATGGAACATTTTCCATATCCAAAGTTTCTTTAATTTACTTTAATTTAAATCTTTTAGTTAAAAGGTATTTTGTCAAGAATCCATATCTAATATGTTTTATATTCAAAGTAAAGGTTTTCATATTTCGGATAAATTGCAAACGTTTTCAATCGAAACATACAAAACCTTTAATTATATCATTTATATATATCATTTTTGCTTAATATTAAAAACTTTAAAATAAAATATTTTGAATAGGTAAAATTAATGTGAAACATTTTTAATTTGAATATGGTTTTTTTTAATTATAAAAATATTAAAGATAAATATAAAACTTTTTAATATAAATATACACTATTTTTAATTTAATATGTCTTTCTTGTATTTAAATATTATAATATTAAACTAAGCATTTTAATATGTTTCGTATTTAATACCATGTTTTGTGTATGTAATTTAAATACGAAATATGAAATTTTTGATTTAATAGGCGGATATTTAAATTTACTATTCTATTTTTTTATCAGTGTAGGAATGATATAATGAATAATTTAAGCCGACTGATCACGATGTACTATTTATTTTAAAAAAATTTTCCAATGAACCGATTTGTAGATTTTTGAGCTAAACTTAAACTTAACAATTCTCAATAACCCATAGTCCGCTTTGTAATCGGACCGAAAATAATGGAGATCTACCGTGTGAAAGTCCAAAAAAAGTTAAATTTCTGCCTTTTTTATAGCTAGATTTCATTCTATTTAAAAAAATTGTAATAAATATTTTAAATCTATTTTGAGTAAGCAGACACCCAGACATTTTTTTTTTAAATGTTGTATCAAGGATGAAGGACGCTTGGTATTTTTTTTGAACACATGATACATTGTTCCTTCGATCTGCATTTAAATGTTTCGCTTCCTATTAACAACAAAAATTCTATACAAATTTAAAAAAAGGTCTTGGTGTCGTATAGTTTTGAAACACACCTTAAAAACAAAATCAAAAGTTGTAAGCTAGTATAATTAATTAATTAATTAATAATCTAAATTTAATGTTGTAATTTATAATTGAATATGAGAGAACTTCGGGCGGCCGAAGTTAGCTACCGTCCTTGTTTTAAGATAAGCTCGGGGCGACACTGTAGGTCAGAGCGCACGCTATTAGAGATAACAATTTAGTTTCACGCTTACCGCAAAGTGATAAAACTAAAATACAAAACCAACGACAACAAAAACACTTTGTAACATAAAATCTTTTTTACTCCGGTATCAGAAGTACAAGAGTACAAAATATCGATTTTTCAGCGTAAGTTGTATTTTATTAGATTTGTCAATAATAAAATTAGACCGTTTACTAAGAAGATATAAGTAAATAATGTTATCTACGCTAGGTAGCGCTCTGCAATCATTCTAAACAGTCACTTTGCTGCACTCAATTCAACTGACTAACGGAAATCTGATAGCCGAAGCACTCGAATGTGTATTGCCCATTGTTCTCTGTTGTTTATTTTACTTCTTATTTTTATTTTTTAATCTAATGAATAACCGCGAAAGATTCTTTTATCAAAAATGTAAACAACCTTCAGCGTATAAAAAACGAGTGACTAGTCGTGTGCTATTCACAGTCATGGACAACATCGCAAAAGATTCGGAACGCTTGGTGGTTTTCGACTGCGATATTGGAACGGATGACGCTTGGGCCCTTGCTCTTTTACTAAGGGGAGAACGGTTGTCCTTACCTGGAGGAAAACGGTACAAGGTGGTTGCGATAACTTGTGTCCAGGGCAACACGGATGTGGAGAATGGCGCGCAGAATGCCCTGAGAATACTCAGCTTACTGGAGAGGCGGGATGTAAGTCTCTACCTTATATACAATTTATTGTAATTACAATAAAGGCGTGGTGAAAAGTAAAGTAAAATTTAGGTGCTATTTTCCGTAATTTTAGTTATATTATTCTTTGATAGTATTTCAGTCAAATTAATTATTATTTTTAATTTGGTTTCTTAACTAGGTTCCAGTTTTTAGGGGCTGTGCCCAACCCATAGTACCCCGAACATGGCAGGACCAATCTCGCTTCCATGGCATAGATGGCTTTAATGACGTGGGCAACTATCCGGATGTGAGTGATCTGCAGGAGCAACTGCAGCAAGAGCACGCCGTGAATGCCATGTACCGGTTGGTTTGTCAGAGCCCTAAAAAAGTGGACTTCCTCCTTTGTGGACCGCTCACCAACTTCGCTAACTGCATTAACATCTATGGTGAATCGTTTTTGGAAAAGATTGGTGGGGTTTTCATTATGGGGGGAAATATTTATGGCCGCGGCAATGTCATGAAGAGTGCCGAGTTCAATTTCATGATGGACCCTGAGGCGGCACACATAACTTTGGAGCGATTGAAGGAACCCGCTCTAGTTCTGCCCTGGGAGCCCAGTATCGATGAGGACTTTTATCTGACACTGGACTGGAGGCTAAATGTCTTGGGGTCTGTAAACCATCCCTTTGTAGAGCTGCTGACGCGAGTGGAGCGATCTATGATGGTGCCTCGTGGCATCAAGAAATGGCTCAATCCCGATGCTGCTCTCGCAGCGGCCTATCTCTTCCCAGATGCGATAATTTCGGAACAGCAGGAGTACCATGCCACAGTGGAATTAGCAGGAGTCCACACTCGTGGCCAGATGGTCCTAGATCATCTGCGAGGACGTCGTGTGGATGCCATCCATGGAAAGAAGACCAATGTACGGATCATAACACATCTGAACAGAGAACCATTTCGTTCTATTATGTCCTGGACGGGTTTTCTGCCAGGAACAGATACTTCACAGCTATGCAAGCAGGATTAAACGAATTGCACATTTAAGGTTGGACAAGAGGAGATTTATTTCATAAAATAAATCCATGTTTTGGATTAATCACCCTAATGCGTGCTTTCCTTTACCAGTTTCCTACACTCAAAATATTTCTTTCTACATTTTAGAAATCTCGCCTTAGAAAATTCGCCCTTAAATATAGAAATACTTTCTTGATAAAACATTTCAAGAAAGAAGTTTTCTTAAAAATATAAAAATTCAAATCTGTAATTTTTTTTGGGAAGTCTCTGAAAATAAAATTGGCTACGTTTTTAATGGCGAAGTCGCCTTTGAATTCGAGAAAAAACAACCTTTAAAAATATAACTTTGTTTCTTGTTTTTCAATTTTTTTTTCGCTCTGGCGAAAATAATTTCCACCCAGTTCTAGCACTGCTTGCATGGTAACTGCTGACCATGACAGCGATATCACTGCTAAGTTCTTCTTGGAACAAGAATAATATTTTCTTGATTTAAAGGCGTCTTTCTAAAAGAACATTTCTTGTTTTAAGAAATGTATTTTCTTCAAACAAGAAAGAAACCACCCTAGGAACAAGAATTACATTTTAAGTTTTAAGAAATATATTTTCTTGTTTTAAAGGTGCGGGGCAAAAATGCAAGAAAGATTTTTCTAGATTTTATGGAAATTCTCAGGTTTTTTTTTATGATTGTAGTATTCTAATCTTCCACATAAATGGGGATTTTAATGGGATGAAAGATAACTTTATTTGTTCAAATGATTTGAAGTGGCACATTGGGTCGGTCTTAAGCTTAGGAATGTGATAAAATACTTGGTGTGGCCTCCTCAGAAGTCCGTTTCGGGGCTCTGTGGCCTGGCGTCGTCGGGATGCGATTGCTGGTTTAGTTGTGCTTCCCTGCTGGCCGTAGGGGTTTCCTCCATTGCCTGCGGGTGGACCTGTGGGAGCACTGCTTGGACCTGCGGTTGAACAACCGAATGTGGCTGGGTGACTACCACATCGTCAGTGTCCACCGTATCGTAACCCCGGTTCGCCTCCTCCTTGGGAGCACTAAAGGACTTCAGATTGCCCAACTGGCTGCGGACATCCGACTCGGAGAGAAGATGCAGTGGGACATTGGCCGGGACAGCCAAACGCTTGGGACTGGTGCTGCCGTCATCGGGCTTGCGTCTGTCCGGCGGAAAGACCACCTGCGCATAGGTGACCCCACTCTCACTGGGCTCCACGATGCTCTGGGCTCCGCCCGACGACGTGGTCACCGAACTGGGGTTCCTGAAGACCGCCGTCTGGGTCGGATGCGCCTCCTGAGGCGCATCCCGGCGCTGCATGGGCGAGGAGGTGGTAGTGGTGGTCACTGGACTTCCGCCGCGGGGAGCACTGGGCGACGTGGTCGCATCCTCGTGTGGAATGGGCGCGTACAGAGACGGCGTGTAGTTGTTGTCCGTCACCTTGCAGTTGTACAGATTTAGTCCCTTGGCAAAGATGTACACGAGAATGTCGAAGAGCACGCTGGCCAGGATTAATGAGGCGGTCAGAATGTCCAGGATGTTTCCGTGCTTGGGCGTCTCCCGCAGCAGGCAGCGCTCATAGTTGGGGGCCCAATAGACACAGGTGGTACCTAGGAGTAGAGGAGTGTAGTTGGTTACTGTGCATATAAGTTTCTCCAGCGTGAACTCCACTTACGGGTGACAATATCGTAGCTGAGGTGCACTGGGACGTAGGCGAAGAGTCCCACAATCATCAGTTCGAAGGCCAGGGCCAATGATTTATCCTGCGGCAGGACAGCCCGCAGGGTGATCAGCGTTTTGCCAATCACACCGACGCCCATTAGGAAGGCCACCGAAATGCTCATGATCTGGAAGATGATGATCGCCGACTGGCAGCTGTCGGAGCTGCAGGCACCGGCGGTGGCCCTCATCTGGCCGGTGGAGTTCAGGGACTGATCCCCGCTGCAGCTGCAGCCCTCGAACAGCTGAAAGCTGTTGATGGTCGTCTGTTTGGTGCAGCCCGCGTAGCAGGGCGAGAAGTAGGTGACGGCGCTGTTCTCCGGGCACACGGGCATGAAGGCCGTCGGGGTGCACAGGCACTGGCTGGAGCAGTAGGGCTGCTTCAACTTGCCACCCTCCACGCCCGCAATGGCGCCCACATCGCACTGCACAAAGACGAGGCCCACGAAAATGGCCACCAGATGGATACTGAGTGCCATGTTGATGCCGGTGATCTTGCGCGCCGAGAGCTGAGCCTTCGAGATGATCAGGCCACTTATAAGCATGCCCACCGCCATTACGGGCGGCTTGAGGAAGTAGGAAACAAAGGCGGATCTCCACTCGGCCGTCAGGCCATCCTGCTCGTTGTAGGGCAGGAAGAACCTGCTCTGCAGGTAGCTCTCCTCCTGCAGGCCATAGTTCACCAGCGCACTCTGCACACACATGATGCTCAGCAGGTTGACCATCAGGAGGCGGTTTTTGAAGAGCCTCTTCAGCGATGGCCAGAAGTCGGAGTCATCCAGGTAGGTGGAGAACTGGCTGCCAAAGCTACGCATATTCGACTGCTCGATGATCCGCTGGGCGGCCTGGTGAATCACCGTCTTGGGCAGCCGTTTGGGGAAGAGTCCGAGGAGCACGGCGCCCACGAAAATGAAGGGGGCCAGTATCACCCACCCGAGCCACCAGCCCACATTGGTCAGGCCCACGCCGAGGACCAGGAAGGACCCCGCCTGCTGGCCGAAGACGCGGGAGGCCAGGGCAGCCGCTATCACCGCCGGACTGTCCTGCGACAGGGAGTTGTCGTCGATGTAGCTGACCCCCAGGGTGTAGTAAGCCAGGCCACCCATTCCGAGGGCCAGCTGAAGGACGAAGAGCATGGCGAGGGTGAGGCTGCTGCTCTGCGCCTCGGTCAGTGTGAGCTTCTGGAACTGTGCCAGCGATGTGGCGCATAGATTGGCATCCAGCAGGGCATCCTTGGCCTTGTTGCCATCGGCACTGAAACGATTAGTCCGGAATTAGGATAGGAAGCTTGAGTACTTTAACTTTTGAGTCACATAGTTTTTTAGCTTTTAAAAAAAAGTGCACTGAAAACTATATTAGGTTTGGGTCAGCAAACCTTGAAAATGTGGAACTTTTTAACCACCTTTGACTGCAAGACGTTTGTTAATTTCGTAAAAACTCAAAAAAATCTACATTTTTAAAGTTTACCGACCTGTATCTCACAATATACTCAGTATATCCTGAGTATATATAGTATTTAGTCTGCAAAAGGTGACATTATGGTTGCAAGTTAAAACAAATATTACCTAAATAAATATAAAAACACAACAAATCTTTAGATTTGAAAAACTTAAGCAAAATATATCTATAGACAAATTTGTTGACCTTTAATTTGTGATCTAGAGGTCAAACTCTGCCAGTAAGTACAATCATCCTTCTGGTATATTTACAAGAAATGATTTTGTAAATTAGTATTAAACAAGTACCTAATTATAACTATTACGAGTTACTCACAAGTTCATGATGGAGGGAATGACGGCCACCACACAGGTGACTGCCTGCAGCATCAGAGTTCCCACCAGCCATTTGATGGGATGATACACGTCCGCCCAATATGTAAAGGCCAGCGCGAATACCGCCTGGAACAATCCACTTGCCACCAGCAGCCAATCTATGGGTTTTAAAATAGAAAACGCATAAATAGAGCGCTCAGGTGTGTTTCAGAAATGCGTTGGTGAATCCCTGGTAAACGTAAACCTTATCTAACCCATTCACTGACGGAGATATGACGTATGAGTAACGCGACAGTGGGCAAAGCTATTTCTATATCTAAAGTCGCACTTTAATTGAGGGAAAGCCACTTCCGTTGAGAGAGAATTCTTTTGTCGATTTCCAGAAACTGAATAAAGCTTATTACGCATTGCTACTCTCTCCAAGCGATGACGAATGAATATTACCCGAGTATCATGGAAAAAATTATAATTGTGAAGTTGATTAGTTCGGCTACAAAATACCTCTTATTATTGATTAGAAGAACTGAATAAGAATGGGTTTTCATTCCCTCCTGCTTACTTAATAGTATTATCAAACTATTTTGGAATTTTAAAAATAGTGTTTGAGGGTTAATCTATCAACTATTAAATACCGAATTAAAACATTGCCTAAACATCACTATAATCATCATTTTAGTATGTACATTTTCACAACAATATAGGGGTAACAAGTGCAAAAAAAAGCGGCACAACCCCGCCTACACTGGCAATCGTCAAGAATATCGCAAAACTGATAGCTGAACTGAAATCTCCACGTAGGACCGGGCCAACACCTCAATTATCTTTCCCCGGTCATGTTAGCATTCTCCCATTTCAGCGATAAGGCTGCTTACTCACCGACTAGCAGTGGACTGTAGTCAAACTGGAAGGCGGCCTGTTTGGCCGAAACGCGGAAGTAGGACTCGCAGGCCCCCTGGAACGTGCCCGAAATGGCCAGGACCAGGATGAAGGTGCGAAGCCGGGCGTATTTCTGGCATCCTGGACCGCGACACCAGCCCAGGCCTTTGATGCCGCAATCCACGCTGTCTGATTGGGGTAGAGAATTTTCAATAGATTATTCGGAATCGTTGGGCGATTTGGGTCACCCACCATCGGGTATATTGTTGGCATTGACCGCTATCTGCGATAAATCGGAGTTGCGCGTATTTTGCGCCATATTCGTATTCGATTTCGGATTCGATTAGGTTCACTTCACTTCACTCGCTTTTCGTATTGGTTATTGATTACTTTAGTTAGTGGCCCTGGCTGGATGGCATCTTGGCCGCGTTAGGACCGCATTAACGTCTATTCGAAAAGAGGAACGAGAGCAAACTGAGGAACCCACCTGGCCAGAACCGCCACCTCTCTCCGACTTTGTTGATAAGCCATTTCTTATCTTATCATTATTTGTGGTTTTTTGTTTTTTGTTCTTAATTGCAACTTTATTGCCGTCGCTTACGCATACTTTTGAATCATGGGCAACATGTTGAAGCAACAAGTGCTAGATCGTAATTATAAAACAGTAATTTAATTAAAGAATTATAAAGATGTATTAAGTAAAATTTACCTAGATCACGTTTGCCACTTTTACCATATATTTACTAATCCAATAAATTAATTTACAATTTTAAAAGATATTTAGCATGGAATAAGCACTCTAAGTAATGAAAAGCTACACCCAAAAAAAAATCGATATGAAAAGTAGACCGATTTTACATTATTTAAGATCAATTTTTATTTGACATGCGGACAGGTAAATTTAAAGTGGTCGAAAAGGGTATTTCATGTAAAAACGAAATAGGTTTAGGCCATATAGATTTTACGGAAACATGTTTTTTTTTGTGTGTACATAGAACTATATTATCAAACAAGCATGCCAGACTTAACTTTCAAATATTATCTCAAAGCTACAAATAATTTAATAAAGTCGAAAGTAAGTTACAAGATGTATTGCTTAGTAAGTCTTGTATTGGTAATAAATGCCTTCTTAATCGAAGCAAAAGTGACCAGTTCACCACCGGTTTTAATCTGGGGCATAGATACGTGAGTACTTGGAAAAGTCAATAAAGTCAGTATGTTAACCACTGAACGATCTCCTTTGCAGTCCTAAAACCACGAGTATCTTTCGCCCAGTAAAAACTGGACAGTTCGAAAAGATAATAGAAAACTTGCAGAAGACCAATATGATAGTGATTTACTTGGCCTCTGAGGTATTAAACAGGAATCTATTTTAGAAGATTTCGAAAAACTAAACACCTTGTTATTTTAGTTAGCCGCCAAGGACATTAACTGCGATGTGTGCTTTCCCTACCTGAGCAAGATCAAGCCCATGAACTACTATAGCCAGGTGGAAGAACCTCTGATGGCCGTGGATCGGGTCAGTAGCAAGACCGGAGATATCTTTTGGCACTATCCCACAATCACGGAGATAAGGAGACTCGAACTGGAAATGGAGCTTCCTTGCGAAAAGGGGAAGATACACGCATTCAGCTTTAACGATCGCAATGTCCTTGCTCACGGTAGGTTTAAATGCAATTCGAAAATTATTATTCTAAAACTACCTAAGTAATAGCATACAGGTTCTTCTAAATAATAGTTTTAGTTTAAAGTACCCAACAAAAATATAAATACACTTATCAGATGTATCAAAATGTATACAAAAGTATACGAAATTTCTAACTAATTTTAAAAATGAAGGTCATAAAATTAATGTAAAAAGTAGTTACGATCGCACCTGTGTGGAACGATGATTTTTCTTTTGACTAAGTAAATACAATATCTGATATTTACTTATTTAAAAGTGTTCTCATATATAGTAGTGCGAATCCTTACTAAGTTTACTACCATCGACAGTAATAACGTTAAGGATTAATTTCTTCCCTCTATTATCGAGTTTAAAGTTATAACTACTTAATATTTTCCAATATAAATATTTGATACCTTTTATAGTTAAAGTGCTCATTCCGAAGTTCTTAATTTAGGGGTATAATGAAATATACGATTAAGTTAAAGACCATATAAATTTTACGATGTTATTTGTAAAGTGACTTGATCATTTCAGACGCTGCCATGGCGGTGGCAACTTATCAGTTCAGCGACTGTCCAGTGGTCCATGTGTACACGGCTTACACGGAGGAAGATAAAGCCCTCCAGCGTCGCAGAGCTCGACCTGCGCCCATAAAAATGGACCCCTTAAAGGCCCTTGGTCCGTCGACGAATGAAACCGATTTCGGATTTGCTGAAATGCCGCAAAGTTTTAGCTACAGCTTGGTCGATAACATGACCGTTCTGCGTCACGACATGCTCATCCTGTCATTCCGAAACATCCTGTGGGCCAAGCGGGAGAGGCCGGGATTGGCAAACCACTACAACCGAACGGACGTGATCCTGCCGCGCGGAAGGGAAGAAGTTCAGGTGGGCCTGCTCAACGGCCGAGACATTTACGGGGGCATCGTGGTAGTGCTGGACACTAACATGAGTCCCTTACTCCTGGAGCTGATTCCGTCGCAGGGCAATTGGTTCCTCACTCGCATGATCTTCTGCAACGAATCCTACTATGTGCGGGATCTCGTGTTCTTCGGTTTCGAATTCAGTCTGTGCTGTTTGGACATAACGGGCTTTGCGGCAGACATGGACCTGCTCACTTTCTTCGACTTTCACTTGGACATTCTTTGGCGAGGTGAGTGATATTACCACTCACTAGATAGAATGAAAACTCTTACTACCAAAATCTAAATATTTTATTGGGCAGCTAAGAGTAGTGCTTTATAACTCTAAAGATAATATAAAGATAATTGTAAAGCAAATAAGGTAGAACATCTTGAAAGGTTAAGAAAAACAATCGTTGATGCGCTTACGATTCCCTAATTGTAAAAATGAGTACATTTTTAACAATTGATATCTTATTTCTTATTTATTTTCCATCAACCACTGAGTCACGATAACAATAGGTCATAAAATAGGACCATTTTCTCATAATGAAATTTAGATAGTCAAGATATCTAACTTGTACTTCTTCGCAGATAACGATAATGGCATGGACCTGAGCTACGAGGTGAAACCCTGCTGGAGCTGTTCCTTGCTTATGACCCCGACCATAGCACAGACCTTGTTCGTGGGCCTAATCATCCTTATACTTCTCTGGATCGGCCTGGGCATGATGCTATCCATCGGACAGAACAAGATACTCCAAAACGCGAACGATCCTGACCTGCACATCAAGACCGACGTCTAGGCGATCCGCAACTGTGGTGGCAGCCCTCGGACGCGCTCTTTGATGCACATGCGGCACAGTAGTCTACACATTCTGCTAATTCACTTGCTTACAATTCTAATCGCGTGGGGTCGCGGATGGTGACGGGCAAAAGGGGGCTAGAGATCGTAATAATAATGTCATTGTCGCGTTCTTTTATTGTCTGTTTTGTGTAGTCATTGCTATTCCGCCTGAACTCTCCACTCGGCCACTGGGCCACTGGCCACTCTCCACGCGAGGAAAACAAAGAGGCCCGATAAGCAATAGGTTTTCTGTTCTGAGATATGTCCAAAATTTGATTTGCACGTGGGCCAGCGATGAGAGAACCGATTGTTCCCGCCCTCGGCTTTATGGCCTGATAAAGCTTTATCAGGCTTCGATTGGCACCGAGCGGACACGGCCAGCCGCCTGGGAATTTTAAATTCCATTTCTCAGTTTTACTCGCGCCTCGATTCAGAACGGATCGGCTTTCACTATCTCCGCCACCGCCCACTCACCTGTGCGTTGCATCGGGACTAGTTCCTGGGAAAAGGAACTCGAACGGCCATTTAATTAATCGCATAAGTGCCGATTAGATTGTGTACGGTAAACGAGTGCGACTACTATTTGGCAATTGATAATATGCGCACTATATAGGCAGCTCTTCCCTCGAGTCTGAAAACGTACGTACACCTGTCTGGTAATCTGATTGTTTGTCATATCGGGGCGGCATTCGTCGTACGACATTGGGGTAGCTCGTCATGCGGAAGGAACCTCTGTAGATACACTCCATTAGTGTCTCCGCCGGGCGTTTTCAGATCTCTCGAGCCGCTTTCGAGTGAAAATCTAGCTTCTCTATGTAATTTTATAGTTGGAAGACCCACTTCCAGATATTTCTATTTATACTACTTAGTTCATGCATTTAAAGAGCTTTTTTTTAATAATATTCGAAAGATTGGATTGTTTTCATTCCAAATTTTTCAAATGAAAAAGTACAATTTTCTCATTTTGATTTTAACATATTATAAAAAAATGTGTGATTGAAGACACTTGTATGTAGTCTTGATAGTTACCAAACTTAGATAAAGTATCCTTTTTAGGACTTTTATCCATTTCCATTCTGTTGGTAGTGATTTCTGTGAGACCCATGTACAAGTTCCAATATTCACTAGCAGAGCAAGAAATAAATGATAAAATAAACATACTTTTGTTTTTGGATGAGTGGGAATTCTTTTTCATTTCTATAAAAAAAACCGTTACAACTTAAAGACCCAAACACCTTTTAGCTAATCAATCACTTCAACGTTTCAAATCAAAGTTTTGATAAGCCTTCTGTAGGAGACACATTTTGTTTTTGGCTTGCCCAATGGCAAATGGAAAGCAGTCAACAAATAAAGTAACCATGAATTTTTCTGAGTCACAATAAAAAGCCATTTTATTCAAGAACTTGATAACCAAAGAATTACATTACGGGACATATAATTCTCACATCAGTTGTGTGTAATCGGAGTTCATTAAACTGATTTCAGTTAATGGTTGTAGGTCTGATTAAATGAAAATGCCGCAATTATGATTGATTAGCAATGGACGACAGTTCCAAAAAAATTAACCCTTCAAAGTGCGTCGAATTTTCAGGTCCTTTTTTCTTCAGATATCTAAACTTGTTTTCGTGGCCTGTCATAGTGATTAGTTTTAAAGTCTATAGAGCTAATACAGCCGAAAGTCCCCCATCATCTGACCCCCTTCGATAGAACCTACGATAAGATTTCGTTGGAGGCAACTCCAATAAACAAGGGAATGATTCTGGTGATTTGGCTGGTGGTATGATCAGTCAAGAAAAGATGTCTTAGTGGTCATCGTTATGCGGTAAATATAGGGTGTTTATAAAAGCTACTCCGACCATATAGATATCGGTTTATTTGGCAACACCGGTTTATCTAATCGTCTCGGCCTAGACCCAATGCGATCTTGAGTAGGCGCCATTATCGTCGAGCTTAATCAATACCGCGAATTTCCCTATCGTCAACTTTTATAAGCCCTAAACGATATTTGAAGATTTCATGATCCGGAGAGTCATGATTACGGGAGTGATTTTCGATCGGCCGAGAGCATGGTGAAATTCCCTCTCGGAGAAGGGAACCTTTCCAGGAAGTCTTAGTACAGCGTGATTTACAAGAGTCCGTCCCTTTGCTGTGTCCATTGCAGACTGGTTGCTATCACTACTATCACACTATCTATCGGGAAGCCGTGTCCGCAATCTAATCGCACCGAAATCGATGGTTGGCTAGGTGGCGCAGACAAGACACTAGCATCCCGCAATTGGAGGCGGCACGGAATCGGAATCGAAGATGACGGAAGTTAAGCGCCGGGGATCGAATCCCCCGCCCGGGCACTACTTGTGCGGCATGGCAAACTGGCACCCGGCCTGGCTCCAGAAGTACGCCACCACCAAGATGTTCATGGGCGTCTACGGACTGCTCGGCACCATCCAGGCCATGTCCTACATGTACTTCATTGTCACGCTCACGACGATAGAAAAGCGCTTTAAGATTCCCAGTCAAACAACAGGTAATGTATAGAGCTTATATATTATATTAAAATCAGGGAATCAAACCGAATCTTATTTCGGTTCCGGTCCCGTACTGGTCCCATACCGAATCTGCTTATTCGGTAAACGGTTATATTTTGGTATTGATGTTTTGGTTCCGGTTCTGGTACCGGTACGTACCGATACAGTTTAAAAAAATTTCATTTAATACTTTGAAATGATTTATGTGATCATTAAAATTCATTTAATTTTTTGATATAAAGTATACATAATAGGATTTTAATTGGATTTTAACTTTTTATTTCTAAGAAGAAATAGGGTTACTAGCTTCTTAAAAAAAATACGCGTTAAATGGCGCCAAAAATGCCAGATTTTCAACTTGGGTAGACAAAGAATATTTCTGCTACAGGGATATTTTCTTACATCAGCAGTAGGTCTGCTAAAAAGGGACGGGGAGAAGTCGATTAGCGGAAAGTGGGAGCTGATACATACATATGGGTATTTTTTAATTTAGTAAATGAGTAAATGAGTTAAAGAATTTAGTAAATGAGTACCAAAACCGTACCGGTACCAGCAATACGGTAATCGGTTCGAAATTAAATTTTTATTTTGGTCTCGGTACCGGTTCCGGTTCTCTATTAGGTATCGGTTTATTTCGGTTATCGGTTCCGGTTCTGGTTCTGGTTTTATTCCCTGATTAAAATAATCAAGATTTCAATTTGATAAATAATGTAGACCCATTAATCTGATCTTGACATTGACATTTTTAAAAGAATCAAAAAATAAATGTTTGACAAAATGATTTAGAAAATTTCCAAAGCTTTCACTATAAATATTTCTTATTTTTTAGCAATAAAATTTAATATTACTTCTCAAGAATGCATTTAATTTCCCAAGGATATTACTTACACTTGAGATTAAATGTACAATATTTTTTAACGTGTAATATTTCCAGGTATTATTCTCAGCGGCAATGAAATCTCGCAGATCATGCTGTCCCTTATCCTGTCCTATATCGGTGGTCAGCGGAATCGACCCCGTTGGATTGCATGGGGCATCGTCTTCTGCGGTCTGTCCTGCTACATTCTCGTCCTGCCGCACTTTATCTATGGAGCTGGTCACGAGGTGTTGCAGTTCACCAAGGAGTACCAGGAAAGCCTCTTGAATAGGACTTCTGAGGCGGGTCAGCCTCTGTTGGTGGGTTGACTTTTTCATCAACTGTTTTAAGCCTTACTTACAAAATTCACTTTCCTGCAGAACATCACCTCACCTGCCCAGACCGAGCGACTCTGTGGAGTGGGCCAAACGGAGGACGACTGCGACGATCTCTTCTCCTACGTGCCGCTGGTGCTCATCTTCGTCTCACAGTTTGTGCTGGGCGTGGGCAACACCATGTACTATTCCCTGGGACAAACGTATCTCGATGACAACACCAAGAAGACGAACACTCCACTAATGCTGGCTGTGGCCATGGCCTTGAGGATGGTTGGTCCTGTGGTGGGATTCTTTTTCGGTGAGCAGAAAGAGTTTGAAATATAAAGTAATACTACTTTATTAGTAAAATTAACGTAATACCTTTTCCATTTTCCTCCCACTTTAGGCTACTTGTCACTGAACACCTTTATCGATCCAAGCAAGACTCCTTTGATCGACCGAAAGGACCCTCGATGGCTGGGGGCCTGGTGGCTCGGTTGGGTGATCCTGGGCACTCTGATGTGCCTGTTCTCGGGCCTCATCGGACTCTTCCCCAAGCAGCTGCCCAAGATCAACGACGCCCCAAGGACCAACTCCCACTTGCCACTGGCACTGCGTCAGACGAAGGAGGAGCTCAAGCGGGAGGAGAACCTTTCGTTGAGCAGCCGCTTCTCCTCGAACGCAGCGCTGGACACAATTGGAGCGGCTGCGGGGGCCAATGCCGACCTGCCCAAACTAAAGGATTTCCCTCGCGCCCTCATGCGGCTGCTCCGCAACAAACTGCTGATCTTCAACATTCTCTCGGCGGTCTTCTATATCCTGGGTGCCTCTGGCTTCATGACCTTTCTCACCAAATATATGGAGGTGCAGTTCCACAAGGATGCCCAGAGCGCCACCATTGTGAGTTTAATCTAATAACTTGTTTGTTTTTTAATAATTATTTAACTTAATTTGCCTTCCTAAACTTAATTTTAGATCGTTGGTCCCATTTCCATTATGGGCATGGTCATAGGTCTGATTGGTTCCGGAATGGTGCTGTCCAAGAAGAAGCCGAACGTGAGCAAGGTGCTTATGTGGAACGTGATCGTTGGCGGGGTCTCAATTTTGGGGCAGATCTCATACGCCTTCCTTTACTGCCCGGACACCTTTTCCATGACCCACGTAGGACAGTAAGTATAAGATATAAGTAAAAGAAATGTAAAATTTCTACTATTTATAATTATATTGCAACTTTTTCTTTTTCTTACCACAGGCTGAACCTGACGAGTTCCTGCAACTCAAACTGCTCCTGCGAGGGAATCAGTTACACGCCTGTTTGCCACGAGCCGACAGACACCACCTTCTTCTCGGCCTGCCATGCGGGCTGCCGCGGATACAATGCCACCTCCAAGTTGTACGAGGATTGCAGTTGCCTGGCCAGTGATAAACCTTCGACCAGTGCCTCCCAGCGGCTGCTCAGTCTATTGCTACCCACTCCAGAACCGGAGCTGGACAGCACCACGGACTTCGACGGGTATCTGACTGGGGTGCCCCTGCTCAATGACGATGGGGATTTCGAGGAGAAGCTGCTGTCCAGGACCACTAGATCCACGCCTGACTCCGTACTCCGGCCTGGTATCTGCACAAAGAACTGCAACTGGAGCTTCTGGGCCTTCTCCATCACCTCCATGATCGTTAGCTGGTTCGGTTCCTCCGGTCGGGTGGGCAACGTCCTGGTCAACTACCGAGCCGTGGCCCACGAGGACAAATCCTTCGCGCAGGGACTGGCCTTGATGATGATCAGCTTACTTGCCCTCATCCCTGGCCCCATCATGTTCGGCCGCCTTATCGACTCCACCTGCCTTGTGTGGACAAAGACCTGCAATGGCAATGGCAACTGTCAGTTGTACGATCAGACCCGCTTTCGTTACTCCCTCAACTTTTTGTCATGCAGTAAGTTCATAAAGTTGTATTATGTTATATATTCTTGGTTTTAACTCAACACATGGTTGATAGAGCTGTTGGTCGCAACACTACTGCCGCATAGACCAGAAATTGTATTATATGCAGAGCATATTAGGCGCGCTCTTTTTAATCTTTAGAAATCTTGAGCACCCCCTACTCTTGTTTAGGGGAATAACCCCCGGAATTTGCGAAAAAAATAACCTGGATGGATCGCGATTTTTTTACGTTTAAAACGAACGTCGAGAACCAATGCCGACCGCCAAGTTCTTTTTGCACGTAAATTCTTAAGAAATCGCGGTCGATCAATGATAACACTGTGTTACAAAATTAATTCTTATAAAAGTTACCTCTTTGAATTCTTTTCGAATTCCCAAATTAAACTGTGTTCTCAAAAAAATTCCCCGACGCAAGGATTCTGAGAAAAAGACCTCCAAGGTTGGAAAAATGCTAAAAATGTCCACCGTACCGTGTGTTTTACAGGCAAACGGATTCATTGTTTGTTTTGCTGTCAAAGTATTTTAAAAGTGCCACTCTTTATCTTTTACAAAAATTACTCAGAATAATGTTAAGATTTTTTTTAAGAGAGATATAACAAAATTGCGACATAGCCAAAAACTACTGTTTGAGGACCTTTACCAGTTTGGCCAAAAGTATGCTCTATAAAATAGATGTCAAATGAACTTTTTGAGGACGTAGTTTAGTTTGGGTATTCGAAACGAATTCAAAGTAGTAGCATCCATCGAGGTAAATTTTTGATGTAACATTGTGTAAATTTTCAGAGAATTTCGGGGGTGAGTCTTCTGAACTAGAGTATTACTACAATTTTGGACTGGTAAAGAAAGTTTTTATTTCTTATTATGTGGATTGGTTATCAATGACGACATGGAAAAGATATGCAAAAAGTGGAGTTCAAGAAATTAAAATTATTAAAATTACCACATATTTTATTTAAATTTAATTGTAAACTGCCCAATTTTACAATTCTTATGAGGGAGAAACTTCAAAAAATACAAACTAAGCTATTTAATTTGAATAATCAAAAAATTAGGTTACATCTCAAGCATAACTGAGCGTTAGTTGTTTTGCTTGTGTTATATACCAACATTTAAGGGCTATAAAGTTTAAAGTTTTAAAGACATCGTTAAAGACGTTTTTGGGTAAAATAAAAAAAGCTAAACAAAATAGTTAAAAATAGTTTTGTGCATAACTTTTTAACTATTGCATTTACACAGATTACATTTCAAAGGCGTTTATAGCCTTTCAAACTACCTTTTAAGCAAGGTGCAACACATGTCTGTAAACTAGCGCGTTTTTCCAAAAGTGGTAGAACTAAAGTTTCTTATATTGAGCTGTTGAACACCATATCAAATTTTTAGAACTTTAAAAACACGTGTTGCTACAGACTGACAAACTGGCAAACAGAATTACATTTTCATTTTGACTAGCTCCCGAAAATCTTGATTTGAGATATATGTATATCGTAAAATCTGAAAACAAAACCCCTCATTGAGCGCATTTTCACTAAGAATACAACGAGCATAGTGGAAGGGGAGAATTATCCCCACCTGCCCCGACATATCCAAATTTTCACTCTTACACTTTCACCGCTCTCTCTCTCAAACCAATTGATTTTCTTGAGATCTAGGTATTCAAACCTTTTAGTCTTTGCGATCGCTAGGATCGGACCACTACAGCAGTTTTTCAATTTTGCGGCTATATAATAGTAGTCGCCTTCGCACACTCTTCTGGTGCGCTTCGTCACTACATGGACTGCCGTCCATAGTGATGAGCTAAAATCAATGCGGCAACCAATTTTTTAAAATAAGTTTTGTTTAAAAACGTTTATATGTAATATACAAATTTGAAAATTTCAGTGCTTACATTCATGGGACTGTTTTTCGACTACCTTGTTTGGTATTACGGTCGCACACTGGACATTTATGGCGACAAGGAGGCTAAAGAAGAAGAGCGTGCCAATAGAAGGGATCAACCCATTACTCCGCTGCTGGCCAAGAAATCTGACCAAGAAGAATACTAAAAGTGTAACCCATCCGTGATACTCAATTATAAGGAGTAGTTTCATATGATACACACAAATTCCGAGTATTTAATAAAAGAAAAGCACATTTTTAGAGTAAGATTCTGTAAACAAAAGTAGTGAAAGATCGGGCGACGCCAATAATCCAAAGCCAAATGTACAAACCTTCCGCTCTTTGATAGGATTTTCGTTGTTATATTCGCATATCCCATGTGATATTTCAGTGTACGATTGTTAATTATTTTTATTACGTGCTAAGTTCAGTTAACTATACCATAGTTAGTTTAATAAAGAAAATCTAAAAGAATTTATTTGTATGTACATACCCATGTATACAATTAAAAATGTTTAACTAAGAATTGGTTTTTCCTTTAACTAATGCCGATAAGGGAACTATACTTTAGTTAAAATAATAAAGAAGAACGGAACGGCCTGCCGAAGTTTATATACCCTTGCAGATTATTCCTATTCAATTACAAAATGTAAAATTTCGATTTACTTGCGTATATGTGCAAATAAAACAAGGGGGAACGCTATAGTCGAGTGCCTCGACTATCAAATACCCGTTACTCAGCTAAAGTCAGCAGTCTCAAGCAGGGCAAACCAAGCAACCGCATCAAAAAATTAAAAATATTTCTTCTACATTTCGGTAGGCGTTAATAACCCAAACAAAATTGCGTTTACACTTTTGCTCTAGCTTTAAAACTA
The DNA here is from genome assembly GCA_037075245.1 of Drosophila mimetica. Classification (NCBI taxonomy): domain Eukaryota; kingdom Metazoa; phylum Arthropoda; class Insecta; order Diptera; family Drosophilidae; genus Drosophila; species Drosophila mimetica. The sequence continues at coordinate 25,642,866 of JBAMCH010000007.1, read as the reverse complement.
TGGGCGCCACAGTTTTTCGCGGTTTGTGGGCGTTAGGGGGAGGGGGGGTTTCCAACTTTGGTCTATCAATATGTATTGATGAAACGAATACACATTGCTTTTCCCGTTAATATAGCTTCAAAACTGTGGGTGCCACAGTTTTTCGCGGTTTGTGGGCGTTAGAGGGGGCGTGGCATATCGGCGTGAAAAACTTGCGCTGCGTATTAACCCCTAGAATCTGCATGCCAAATCCCAATCTTCTAGCTTTTATAGTTTCCGAGATCTCAGCGTTCATACAGACGGGTGCCACTGTTTTTCGCGGTTTGTGGGCTTTAGGAGGGAGGGGGGATTTCCAACTTTGGTCTATCAATATGTATTGATGAAACAAATACACATTTCTTTTCCCGTTAATATAGCTTCAAAACTGTGGGTGCCACAGTTTTTCGCGGTTTGTGGGTGCTAGAGGGGGCGTGGCACATCGGCGTGAAAAACTTGCGCTGCGTAATAACCCCTAGAATCTGCATGCCAAATCCCAATCTTCTAGCTTTTATAGTTTCGGAGATCTCAGCGTTCATACAGAACGGGTCACAGTTTTTCGCGGTTTGTGGGCGTTAGAGAAGGCGTGGCACATCGGCGTGAAAAACTTGCGCTGCGTATTAACCCCTAGAATCTGCATGCCAAATCTCAATCTTCTAGCTTTTATAGTTTCCAAGATCTCAGCGTTCATACAGACGGACAGACAGACGGACAGACGGACAGACGGACAGACGGACATGGCTAGATCGACTCGGCTAGTGATCCTGATCAAGAATATATATACTTTATATGGTCGGAAACGCTTCCTTCTGCCTGTTACATACTTTTGCACGAATCTAATATACCCTTTTACTCTACGAGTAACGGGTATAATTATAGCCGTTTGCCTATTATTTTGTTTGATCATCCTTCCTATGGCAGCTATTATATCCGATTTTTTGTTAAATTCAATTCGAAATTCTGAATAAATAAAATTAACTTATATTCCAGAGTAGAAGAGACTACAATAAAAATGAACGAATCTAACATTTTTTTCCCATAAATTTCCCATTGTATTACCGATTGTTCCTATGGGAGCAATATGATATAGTCGTCCGATTTTTCTAAAATTTAATTCGAAATTCAAAACAGTTTAATAAATGATATTCCCAAAAGCATTAGGTAATATGTGAAACACCGAATCTATAATTTTTTCCTATTATTTTTCTGACATTTCTATGGAAGCTATAATATATAGTTGTCCGATCCGGCTGTTTCTAACTTATATACTAAAGTAAAGTTTCATCCTTATAGCTAACTGAGGGAAATGTCTTTCATCCTGTTGTTTCTATGGGAGATATAAGATATAGACGTACGGTAGGCAATCGCTTTTACCATGATCAAGGTACGCGCAAATAAGATTGAAAAAGATTCATGTTACCAGATTATACAGTGCGCGAAATATCCTAAAAAACTAGTGTTGGGTTGCTCATAAGTGCGTGAACAAAAAAGAGTTGCTCCCTAATGTTGCTCCCCTGAATGTTGCAATTTGAGTTAAACCCAACTGATGTTGAACTACTGCAAAGATGTCAGTAAATTTAAAAACTAAAACATGTTAGACATGAATATTTAATATTATTAAGCTCGTGGTATATTTCATGTCTTCTGCAGCATAAATGGCGTACGCCTGCAGAGATTGGCCTCTACATGAAGTCATTGGGATACAGTTTTAAAACAGGATATGGCATAGAACTAAAGATGCTATTGATGCAAAAGTGCAACTCTACTCCTAATGCAGAGTAGAAGTATGAAGAATTGGTCAGCATGATTAAATTGTTATGCGAACAAATCTCAACGGTCGCATGCGTTCTGAAGAGAACGAAGGAATTCGTAATTCAATATTATTTTATTTTTGTTATTTTGGTCAAATCGTAATGATACTCATTTTTTTATATTTTTCATTTTATAAACAAAAAAATAATAGTCAATAATATATGGGCGGTTCTTTTACAAACCGAACACTTTTTATTGGGTCACATTTTTGATTTGCCTGAAACTTTTTTTACACGTACTATTCGGAAAATAAGTAAACACGTGTATCAGGATTTGACCGAAGAGAAGAATTTTTTTAAGTTTTCCAAAAATCGTCAAATTTGGAAAAGTCCCCTATCTTTGAAAATCTGTATCTCCGGTTATATGAATCCGATTGACTTCATGTATTTTTCATTAATTCCTCTAAAACCCTTTCTTAAAAAAAAAATTCCTAAAAAAAAATGTGTTTTAAAAATAAAAACAAATTAAAATTTTTAAAAAAAATTTTAACCATTGCCCCCACAAAAAAAAAAATTTTATATGCGCTATAGTGTTAGTTACAATCGGTTTTTGTAAAAAGTTGGAGCCATTTTTAGTTTTTTAAATATCGAAAGTTTTTTAACAAGCCTTCGCTTTTTTGCTATGAGCGCCCAACAAAGCATGTTGTGCATCTCGCTCGCTCTTATTACATGCTTATGGTTTTCATGCTTACGAGTCATTTAAGTTGACCATATCTGACTAACAAATCAAATATCATTGAATTATTTTTTGTTTATTATTGAATTCTTTTAAAGTTTTTGCAAAATTAAAAAACATATTAACATTAAAAAAAAAACGTTTTTTTTAACATTAAAAAATATTAACTTTTGTTAAAATAATGACCTAGGTAAATAAAAAAATAATTTTATACTGATGAAATATAATAATAAGCTTACGCTTGCAGCGCTAGGATATTATATCAATAAAAAAAAATAAATAAAATAAAAAATAAATGAAATGAAAAAATTGAAACTCTTATATGTATATATACATATATGTAAAAAGCTTATGTAGCTGAAATGCAGGGCTCAATTATAATCTTAAGATTAATTGAGCAATGAACAGTGAGAAAGTTGAGGACAGAACATCTGAGCACACGAAAAAGTGAGCAAGTGAACAAGTGAGCAAACTGAGTGAGTTGACTCCTAAGAAAAAAAGAACTGAGCAGTTTTTACCCAACACTATAAAAAACCACAAATTTTGACCAAATTCACTATTGTTCCTATGGGAGCTATAGGATTTAGACGTCCGATCAGCACGCGCCTTTAATAATATTTTAAAATTTTTTTTGTAATATTTTAAAATTGGGGCCAATTGATTCCATTACTCTGTACGGGTGAAAAACTTCGGTCACACAACAAATAATAACATTTTTCGACTAGTGAAACTTTTAGCCGAACTGAGTACTAGGCTTAAAGCGAAAAAAATGACGTGCTTTGATTATTCTATCAGCTGTTTGAGTATAAGTCAAGGCAAAGTCAGCTGTGATTTAGTTTCTTACTCTTAAGGCCGTTTTTTCGTCCGTACATTAGTTTGCCTGCCTGGACAACGGAGCGATAAACAAAAAATGGTTTACTCGTCCTTATGTTGGCGCAGGTAGCGACAAATTTGTCGCGTGCCAAATCCATCCACCGTGCCAAATTTTTGCGGTTGGATTGTGCGCAAGTGCTGCCAGACATTCGAGCGTTGCCAATCTGGTTCCACTCTTCATTCGAAAACAGCTGATTCTATTTACAGTTAAATATGAATCAAAATTGTTTAAGTCATCTAATTTATTTTAAAATGAATTCCCGAGCGATTTATCTTTAAACTCTGTTGGATATCGTAGAATTGTCTGAAGTGCGAACCTATCGGCGCAGATATCAAGACCAGAGGAATGACTTCGAACATTACAGTGATGAAGAATTTGTTAAAAGGTCTCGCTTGTGCAAAATCACGGCACTATTTGTTTTGCAAAAAATTGTTTTGCGACTTGAATCTAAACTTTAGATTCTAAAGTAAAGAAGTAGTTTGAAATGTTGTTTTTATCATAAGCTGTCAGTATGATTTTTAGTTTTTTCGATAGTTTTTCGATTAATTTTTATACCCGTTACTCGTAGAGTAAAAGGGTATATTAGATTCGTGCAAAAGTATGTAACAGGCAGAAGGAAGCGTTTCCGACCATATAAAGTATATATATTCTTGATCAGGATCACTAGCCGAGTCGATCTAGCCATGTCCGTCTGTCCGTCTGTCCGTCTGTCCGTCTGTCTGTCCGTCTGTCCGTCTGTCCGTCTGTATGAACGCTGAGATCTTGGAAACTATAAAAGCTAGAAGATTGAGATTTGGCATGCAGATTCTAGGGGTTAATACGCAGCGCAAGTTTTTCACGCCGATGTGCCACGCCCTCTCTAACGCCCACAAACCGCGAAAAACTGTGACCCGTTCTGTATGAACGCTGAGATCTCGGAAACTATAAAAGCTAGAAGATTGGGATTTGGCATGCAGATTCTAGGGGTTATTACGCAGCGCAATTTTTTCACGCCGATGTGCCACGCCCCCTCTAACACCCACAAACCGCGAAAAACTGTGGCACCCACAGTTTTGAAGCTATATTAACGGGAAAAGCAATGTGTATTCGTTTCATCAATACATATTGATAGACCAAAGTTGGAAACCCCCCTCCCCCCTAACGCCCACAAACCGCGAAAAACAGTGGCACCCGTCTGTATGAACGCTGAGATCTCGGAAACTATAAAAGCTAGAAGATTGGGATTTAGCATGCAGATTCTAGGGGTTAATACGCAGCGCAAGTTTTTCACGCCGATATGCCACGCCCCCTCTAACGCCCACAAACCGCGAAAAACTGTGGCACCCACAGTTTTGAAGCTAGATTAACGGGAAAAGAAATGTGTATTTGTTTCATCAATACATATTGATAGACCAAAGTGGGAAACCCCCCTCCCCCTAACGCCCACAAACCGCGAAAAACAGTGGCACCCGTCTGTATGAACGCTGAGATCTCGGAAACTATAAAAGCTAGATGATTGGGATTTAGCATGCAGATTCTAGGGGTTAATACGCAGCGCAAGTTTTTCACGCCGATATGCCACACCCCCTCTAACGCCCACAAACCGCGAAAAGCTGTGGCGCCCATAGTTTTAAAGCTAGAGCAAAAGTGTAAACGCAATTTTGTTTGGGTTATTAACGCCTACCGAAATGTAGAAGAAATTTTTTAAATTTTTTGAAGCGGCTGCTTGGTTTGCCCTGCTTGAGACTGCTGACTTTAGCTGAGTAACGGGTATTTGATAGTCGAGGCACTCGACTATAGCGTTCCCTCTTGTTGACAATTAGTTAACTCTTCTGATGTGGGGTTGCCACCTTGTCTCAAATTAGTGGGCCTTTTACATGGAGTTTTAAATGAAGCCTAATAAGGTCTTCCCACAGAGAAAAAATTTAAAAATGTTTAAGCTTGTTGATTTTTGGAAATTCATTTTTAATATTTAGTTTGTTGTAAGCGAAAAGGCCATTGCAAGCAAATTGTAATGGGTGGGCCAAAATTTAAGCTATTCTGGGACCGAAAACATTATTTTTTGCTGAGAACATTCAAAACATATTGTGCAATACTTAAATAATCACCAATTTTAGTTACAAGTGTAGTATATACTACTATAATGTTTAATTATGCTTGAAATGACCAAACAGCACCCAATTTGGTTTTGTTTAATATTAATATTGGCTAGACAGTGGCGTAGCTAGAACGGTGTGTGGGGTACGGGAGGTTAGGCTCTCCCCCGTCAGGAATAAGATTAGGAGAACAACATTATACAACTGTTTTTCCGAGTTAAGACCCCCCTTTAATTATTTTGACATGAGCAACTGCTCTTCAAGTCAGCTGTTATCGGATGGTGGAAGGTGGATGGTGGATGGAAGCTCTGTGGGAACACGAATTTCACATTTGTCAAAAATCCCAACCGTTTCACACGGATGGACTCTATGGGAAGAGGCTATAATACTCAGTTCGGCTAAGAGTTTCACTAGTCGAAAAATATTATTATTTGTAGTGTGACCGAAGTTTTTAGAGTTCACCCGAACAGAGCAATGAAATCAATTGGCGCCAATTTTAAAATATTACAAAATGTTTAAAGCCCAGGTCGCAAAGCTTTAAATTTGCTGTTATCATGGCGGTTTGTATTGCCGCAACTCCTGCAGTCATTATTTCAGCAGTTTTTGTGTTTTTCCTTTCATTTTTAATTTGTTATTGCCACACCGCTTCTGTACAAACACACCCAAAGATCAAATCTGGCAATCTTTGAATATCGTCCATCCGCTAAACTGGTATTTTTTTGGTATTTCCCTACGATATTCCTAGCTTGTCTGAGTACTGCGGTGGAAAAAAGTCCAAGCTAATGGCCTTAGCTAACTATTTGCCTCTCGCTTACTCCTATGGTTAGCCAGCAGTTTTCGTCGTACTGAGTTCTAGGCTTGACGGACGAGAAAACGAAAACCGATTTGTCGTCGGGATAAATTTATCCTTCCATTAGCTAAATTTTACTTTGCAGGACGGACGAGAAAACGGCCCTTAGTTGGCTGTCATTTTATCGAGCCGAAAACTTAGCAGGGAGTCTGAGTCCCTGTCAAAGTTAGCTCTCACATTGAGAGCCAAAATACCTTAGCAGGGACTTTATCTGTTCGAGAAGTGGTAGCCATAAGGTTTTGCCGTTTTAAAAAGTTTCCAAATAGTTCCCGTCAAAATTTGACGGACTTTGACGGGCTCTTTTATGCGATAGTTAGCCGATGATTTTTCGATGCACCTCTGAACTCTTCCTCCCGACTGTGGAAACTGGAACGTTGACTACGAAAACATATTCAAACCAATGGCGGAATAAAATTTAAAAACGTTTAAGCGTGTTGATTTTTGAAAATTGAATATTAATATTTAGTTTGTTGTTAGCGGAAAGGCCATTGCAAAGAGGGTGGGCCAAAATGTGAGCTATTCTGGGACCGTAAAGAATAATTTTTGCTGAGAAGATTCAAAACATATTGTGCAATTCTTCAATAATCACAAATATTACCCTGCAGGAAAAATGTGAACTAGTCTGAAAATCAACTTGTTTCACAACTAGTAAAAAAGCTACCGAAATTTTTCTGGATGCATTCAATATCAATATCAATATCAATATCAATATCAATATCAATATCAATATCAATATCAATATCAATATCAATATCAATATCAATATCAATATCAATATCAATATCAATATCAATATCAATATCAATATCAATATCAATATCAATATCAATATCAATATCAATATCAATATCAATATCAATATCAATATCAATATCAATATCAATATCAATATCAATATCAATATCAATATCAATATCAATATCAATATCAATATCAATATCAATATCAATATCAATATCAATATCAATATCAATATCAATATCAATATCAATATCAATATCAATATCAATATCAATATCAATATCAATATCAATATCAATATCAATATCAATATCAATATCAATATCAATATCAATATCAATATCAATATCAATATCAATATCAATATCAATATCAATATCAATAAAAAAACTTTCCGATCGTCAGCATCGTTAAAAATTCACGTCCGTGCAACTTAGCAATTTGTTCTCAGTGCACGTGCACCCTTTATCACATATATGTCAAAATAATAATAGTAATTAATGTAAAATAAAACCAATGTAACTGAGGGAAATCTGTCATTTCAAATAAGGAGTTGAGAAAAAGAAGTGTGACCTTTTGAGACCGTTTAAGGGTTTCGAGAACGTGGCTAGGTGGGAACTGACCTTAGACGGGTGTGGCGCAATTGTTGTTGCAATGGGGAGAGTGAGATTAAAGGTATTAGAGAATAAATTAAAATGGCAAGTGACTTTAAAATGACAAGGCACGATAGAGTGGTGCAGGATTTATTCTTTCGAGAACCTTCGAACGGGCAACACGAACAATTGCGGCTCGCTGCTAGAGCTGCAAAAAAATCGATGGTACCATCGATAATATCGATGGTTGGGCGCCGGTCACGAACTTCGATATTTTTCAGACTATCACGATAGTTTTGTAATAGAATTCCTATCACTTGGACTTCGAACGAATAAGAACTGCAGCAATAAGCGCTAAGCAGGGGACGCAATCCGACAGAGTCGGAAAGGATGTTTTCCTAACAATCTCTGATCGACGGGCGTCACTGAAGCCAAAAACCGTCAACAAACTGTTATTTGTTAACAATAATTGGTTTTTAACCAAAAAAATGTGATTTGATTTCTCCCTCCAAATATGTATTAAAAAGATTTCATTTGAATTTAAACTAATTGCGTTTTTAATTATAAATAATTGAAAATGGAAATTTTCATAATTGTTCTGCTAATGATAATTTTTTTAAAAGAATACCCCTATTATATTTGTTTTACATGAACACCCGTAATGTTTATATATGAGCGATATTATCGCGATAGTATCGAGGTTTAGTCCGCAAACTATCAAAACTATCGATGGGGCTACCATCGATGTTTTTGCAGGTCTACTCGCTGCGCTGGAAACCCGTGTGAAAATAAAGTCATGACGGACAAACCAACTAGCAGAGCGGCTAAGGGACCCTATCTCCGATATATACATACACACATCAGAGCACCCTGTATCACATATACATACATACAACAGTGCAGCCCTCTGCTGAAAGTGCCAATTGGGGCCTCCAACATCCATATTGTAATCAATTCTAGTTAAACCACCACAGTTTAAATTTAAAATTAAATTAATTAATTAAATTTAAAGCACATTTCTATAAACAGTCAAAGTAAAATTTTCCTATATACTTGGGCTTTGGCTTTGGCTGTGCTTCATGTTTATTAAAGTAAATTTTTTTTCCCCTTTTGTTTGAGGAGTTTCATCGACGCTGCGTTCGTGAGTTTCGGGAAGATGTTGTCTCTTGCCTTCTTCCGCTGAACTTCGTGTCCGTGTTCTTTAAAGGCGACGATCGAAGAGTTAATACTGGATACAGGATTGTGGACAACTGCTACCCCTGCCGATCAATTAACTTCGTTTGGTCAAATTCCCTTGCCCTTTCTATTTTGCAAAATCTATTCTATGAATACGATTGTAAATAAAAATTGAATCTGGATGTCGGCTATGGTCAAGTTCTAGGCCTTCCGATCAACGGAGTTTGATCGAAATCCCTAAACTTGTCTTTCCTACTTTTCAAATAAATTGTACTACCTGGCTGATGTTTGACTCTTAACTTTGTGAATTGATTGCACAGCTTCTAATCTTTCCCGGGGATAACACAGCTCCACTGCCGCAGGCCGAACAGCTAAGTATTATTTAAGAAATGTGTATTTATATTTCCCACCCAAAACAAAATATTTGATTTTTAATAATTTTTTGTTATGTTAATTATTTAATATTACATATTGATGTAAATCAAAAGTTCCGGCTTGGCATTATAATTTTTTTCGGAATTTGTGTTTTATTCAATCATCGTAAATGGTCCAGTTTGTGCTCCTTCTTGAAAACGCCCTATAATGACACACACTTTTTATCCTTGTAGTCACGGGAGGACCTACAAAATCGATAAACCCTAATAAATTTTAAACATCTCCATTTTTTGGGGATGTAAAAGTTGTAGGAATTGCTGAAATTGTAACTGGGTAGTCAATGTCTACAACAATTATAATAATGATTTTTAGAAATGGTCTGACTTTTAAAAAAATACATGTAGCTCTTACCAATTCCGTGAATGCTATTTTTGTTAACGTTGGTGCAAGAACCCTGTCGACATCTGGTCCCGATAAGGGCCACATGCTGTTGAATGGCGTGCTACAGGTCCTCAGTTATGTCCTGTGCCGTGATAGTAATGGTTGGCAGCATTGTAATCCGTCCCTTGCAGCCAGAAGACCAGATTAGAATTTCTTTAAAAGACGGCGTGGCCTTGAAAATTGAACTTGCCAGGCTGATAACATTGCAGCTGCAATCAACCTTTTCGATCACGCTCGACTTAGATTCCTTTTTAAAAAACTTGAGCATAATTTCAGCTCGTTTTTTGTATGTATTGGCCGTAATTTTTAAATCAAGCACATTTATGACAGTCTCAAACAAACTGTTGTTATCCCGTTGCTCTTGCACAAAAAGCTTGACTTTCTCAGAGTCGTACAGAGTCGTACTAACAGTATTTGAAAAATACTAGGGGTCAGATCATTGCCATTTTTTAAAATGGGCAGGGGAATAAATTTTGTTGTAAATAGGTCGGTAAAGTCTCCGTTCTCTTTATTGAGATACTTGGGCCTTTTATGGTTATTTTTTTTTTCTCCAAACCCCAATAGTTTTCGACTCCATTTAATGCAACTCTGGTTGAATTGTGGGAGCTCTCAAAACAATCCTTGCAAATCTGGATATTCTTATCATGATCATCGAGAATTGGGCCACACTTAACACTTTTTTTGCACAGGTAGCAAGTGTTCAACTCATCCGTTGCAGCGAAGTCAGTGGTTGAGCTATTAAGACCCGAACTGATGTCCAATAATGGCTTGCGAAGGAAACGAGAGCTCCAGCTTGTTTCAAAATCGTTGGATGAAAGATGGGATTCGGACTCCAGGTGCAGGTGTGACCAGTGTTGGGGAAGGTACTGTTTTTACCTAGGTAAGGTAAAAGATACTGGGCAAAAATAAATACCTAGGTAAGGTAAAGGTACTTCAATTTCCAAGTACCTAGGTAAAGGTAAAAGGTAAAAATTTTGATTTTTAATTTTTATAATTTTTTTGTTTTATTTATTAGTTTTTTTTTGCTTTATTACATTGGCGAATCAATTCAACTTAAAATAAGACTAGGTTTCAATTTCAGTTTACAGTCATCTTAAAAATATGTAACATTATCTTTTCATTTCAATCGAAATTTAAATATTATCTTTTTTTTTAACATAACTAAAGTTTCGAAAAACTCGTCCGCCAGCCTGTTTCTTTTTGGAGTTAGAATTTGACCTCCACAACTAAACAATCTTTCAACTGGCGCAGAGCTGGGCAAAACTGTATTCCGACTATTATAATTTCGAAACAAAACCTTTGTATACAATGATTTAGTGGTGGATTTAGCTTATTTTAGTGTCGCAGCCAGATTTGGCTATTTTAAATAAGCTCATTGCTTTATACCTATGTAAGTACCTTAATAATTCCAAAGGTATATACAAATCTGTAGCTAGGTAAGGTAAAAGGTACACAATTTTTTTTATACCTAGGTAAGGTAAAAGGTACCACTAAATTGTACCTAGGTACGTACCTATGTAAAAGTATCTAGGTATGTCCCAACACTGGGTGTGACTCGAAATCGAGATGTCATTCGGCCACCGACTTATGATGCTGAACAACTGTTTCCGCTGAACAACTGACTTTAACAGTCTTTGGATCATTGGTGTCCATACGATTTTTCCCTTCCACAGAACAGTTTTGTGCTACCGTTGAAGTACGTAACTAGCTTCTCAACACCCAGGTCCAGACGGCATCTAGACTTAATCACTTCGTTCTTCCATATCCGAAAGTGTTTCGAACAACGCTTGACCACAGTGGCATAGTTCTGATGTGCTTGAGTAGACGTTTAGAAAACGGTTCACACTCACGAGGGTTCAGATCGTCTCCTTCCTCGTTTGTCAAAAGCTCATCGACTTAATTTTTTAAGCACGAAGCCCAATGAGAATGTTAGCTTCCTGTCGTGGGAACTGGGTCCTCATCCTCAAAAGCGCTTTGGGACACCCCTGTCGAATGTTGAATTCTTTTCTAGTTTAATAATTTTATTGCAATTAACATTAAGTAAATAAACTGAACTAATATAGCTTACCTGAACTATTATTCTGAGATGATTCAGTTACACCAACAATACTTTATACTTTATACTTTATTTACTTTCTATAAACTTGAAAAATTTTTTCAGCAAAACAGCATCTTTTCCTCTTTTGCTTAACGATATGATTACTAAAGCCTTTATAACTATTCGGGCAGCATCTACACTGGTGGAATAATTATCTGCCCGATTCCAAAGAGGTAAAACCTTCAGTTCTGGCGTCACGTCGGTAACAAAGTCACTTGTCCAAACGCACGGCCGCTGCCGACGTCAGCAGAGCAGTCGGCGCAGCCTCGACGTGCGAGAAAGAATAGCCGATATTTTTTTATTGCGCTCTCTTTCTTTGTCTTATAATCTGACTGCACTCGACGCTAGCAGTGACAAATTTCGGGCGGTCTGTTATTCTCTTTTGCGCTTTACAGTTATGTTCAGCTAGCACCCAAAATTTGGCCGGTTAAGCGAAGATGAAACAAAAGGAGCAAAGGGGTGAGAAAAAGACTTTGTGCAATCACATTCTTTTTGAGGATTTCTTAAGAGAAGGTGGTGTTTTGCTCAGCAATTTATTTAATTTTTGCCCAAGTGCTACATACTCAACGTATCAATTATTTTTGTGCTATTAAGTGGTATTAAAATCAAAGTCAGGTAAGTGCAATCTTAATGTTAAGATTTTGTGAATTTGCACCAATTTTAAAAGTGTTTTATGTTATGTGTTTCGCAAAATAACCTAGAAAGTTCGCGGGCAATTAGCCGAAAGTGGCAAGTTAAAGTGCTTATTAATAATAAATAATATTAATAAATAAATAAATACAAATAATAATACTTTTTATATTTTTAGGAGCATTGATGATAAATTCTGAAGACCCGGACAAGTGCCTCAGAAAGGCCTTTCTTAATATTAAAAATAAATTAGTAAAACAAAAAACTAGACATAATAATAACAATATTAATAGTCATAATAATTTAAATAACACAATTTAAAAAACAGAATATATAAAATAAAATGAAATAAATAAATTAAATGAATATAAATATATCCGTAATTTATTTTTTTTTAATAAAATCGCTAATGAAATTTTGGAAAAAGTCATACATGAAATCACCAATGACACAGGTGACACGATAATGGATTTTCAGAAGTGACATTCCATTGAAAAAATTCTGAAAGTCACACGTGAAATACTAAGTGACATGTCACAAGGTGGTGACCTCTCATATAAAAAATTTGTATAAGGCACTTGTGACATCACGAGTGTCTTCGAAAGAATGTCACTCATTTTGTCACCATGGGACGGGGTAGGACATCCCGAACAAATGTCTCTATGAAAAATGACATGTCACGAGTGATTCATATGGTGATTCGCGAGTGAATAGTGATTTCTGGAACTGAAGGGGTTCGTCAAGCAAGCGCCCACATACGCTTCCACCGTGTCGAAGGTAGCAAAAGCCAAACAACACGCAGACAATAGGGCCCTTAAAGAATCACACACCTACAAAAAATGTTAATTTTTATATTGGTTTTCATTTGGTCTAAGTTTTATTAAATTACCACTTCTTTAGGGTACTGTGCTCAGCTCTGTATCCATCTTAAAAGCCACGAAGTAATTGTTACATTTCGGCCTTTAACTTGCTACCAATATTTGCAATGACCTACCATAGAGATAAACATTATGAATGACGATTTTGAATTCCCATTAGAGAAAAATCTCTCAATTAAGAAATGTTGCTTTGTACAAAAGTTATATGGTTTACAAGACAAATTTTTTATTTTTACAAAATATTTTTTATTTAACGAAATTATTGTTCTGGATTAGTGTTGAAAAATTTGAAATGGCATATGGTTCCTACGGATCCGTAGATAATAAATAAAGAGTATGTGGAACGCGGTAAAAAGTGAGCCAAGAATTAGCCCAACACTTCTCTTGGATTACAAGACTTCTGTAAATCACAACATTTCTCAAAACGGTCCAAAAGCTAAAAATTTCCCAAAAATTCGTACCTTCGATATTGGGTTGCCTACTTGAGAGATTTTTACTCATTACGGTGAAGGTTACTAGTTTACAGTCAACATGCTAAGGCATGACATGCACTCGATGTCAAATCAAGTACGAACGATATCGAAAGTTAGGTAAGCACGAATTTTCTTGATACAAGAACGAAAATTTTAATTCGAGTACGAATAATTCAAGACCGAAATTACTGATTTGAGAACGAACGTACTTGATCCAAACACTATACTGTTATGGAATCAAATACGACAAAGCAATAATTCAAGAACGAACATTGTATTACTTTAAGTAAGGGAAGTTCTTGATTTAAGCATAAAAAATTCGTTATGTATGCACGAAAATTTATTAATTCAAGCTCTGAAAATAACAACTTTAGCACACTGGTAGAAAAAACGCATGGTAAAATCAAATATTTTTTTAGTTGATTTCATTTACTACTTTTCATAGTTAAATTAAATAAATAAATCATCGATTTTAATAAAAAGCATATTTAAACCTTCGGTCAAATATAAAAATAATCAAATCAAAGAGAATTTTATTTAAAAACATATACTCATATTCAAATCACAAGTGGCCATCGTACTTTTTACTATTCTAAATAGTAACTAATATACATAGTATAATCAATGTTGTTTTGTATTTACTTTGAAAACTTTCGTAATTGATCCGGTAAATGTAATCTATTATTTTGAATATAAAAAACTCTAAAAATGTTTATTTGTTAAAATGATGTTTAATGAATTTACTAAATTTAAATTTATAACCATACATACGTACATATGTTCATATGTAAACAATCACTGGTAGAAAAAACGCATGGTAAAATCAAATATTTTTTTAGTTGATTTCATTTACTACTTTTCATAGTTAAATTAAATAAATAAATCATCGATTTTAATAAAAAGCATATTTAAACCTTCGGTCAAATATAAAAATAATCAAATCAAAGAGAATTTTATTTAAAAACATATACTCATATTCAAATCCAAAGTGGCCATCGTACTTTTTACTATTCTAAATAGTAACTAATATACATAGTATAATCAATGTTGTTTTGTATTTACTTTGAAAACTTTCGTAATTGATCCGGTAAATGTAATCTATTATTTTGAATATAAAAAACTCTAAAAATGTTTATTTGTTAAAATGATTTTTAATGAATTTACTAAATTTAAATTTATAACCATACATACATACATATGTTCATATGTAAACAAGATGTTTTATATTATTATCAATTTGCAGGAGAAAAATAGATACATATGTACATATATATGTACTTACATATGTACATAGAATATTTTAAGTTAAAAGTCGGCAGCCTCTTTTCCATAACAATTACAAATGTGTGTACATATGTACAAACATATGTATGTTCATTAGGGCGGGTCGATTTGTATGGGGCCGAAAAAAGTGATGAATCGTATAGGGGGAACGTAATCTTTAAAGGATTCTAAGCAATATTGGCGAACAAACTTGTGGTCTAAAATGACGTTTGACCCCCCCCAAACGCGAATGAAAAATACTGGTTTTTTCGTGAAAAATATCATAGTAGCCAGCACAGATATATTACTGAATTTGAAACCACTATTTTGCCTTGTTAAAAGGCTACTTTATCCAGATACTGTTTAAGTTTAATTTTTTAATTTTTTTTTTAATTTATTTATTTAGTATCCCAGCGCTACAAGTGTACACTTATAATTATGGCGCTAGTCACATTGATTTGATATTTTTAACTTATTATTATTTTTAAATATTTAAACAATTTGCCTAACTTACTTACTTACTTACTTAATTACGTTATTATTTATCAAATATTCCTTTAACTTTGCGGTTTTCTATATAAGCAAGTAACCTTTTAAAATATCGTCAAATTAAAAAAAAATAAGCCACATTTGTTTCTGTACAATTTTTCATTTAGTTTGATAACTTCAACTGAAACGGATCTAAGGAACTTTCTAAAAATGTCTTACCATTTTGGGCAACCAGTAAATTTTTCCGTCTTTTCATTACCTAATATAAGGGAAGTTCTAAATTGTTTCTTTTTTCTAAGTGAACAAAAAAAAAAAAAAACAAAACAAGATTTGAAAATGGAACACTAATTATTAATCAATAAACGAATTTTACAAAGTAACCTTTTGAGAAAAAAATAGTGGTTTCAAATTCAGTAATATATCTGTGCTGGCTACTATGATATTTTTCACGAAAAAACCAGTATTTTTCATTCGCGTTTGGGGGGGGTCAAACGTCATTTTAGACCACAAGTTTGTTCGGCAATGTTGCTTAGAATCATTCCAAGAACACGTTCCCCCTATACGATTTTTGGGCTCCCAAATCGACCCACCCTAATGTTCATACATACACGTATATACATACATATGTACATATATGCTGCAATTTACTGTAAAAAAGTGCACGGTCACAACCAAAAAATAAAGAGAAAAGCGCGCGATTTTTCTATTGCTTTGCGTATGTCTTTCCTTATTTTCGCTTTCAGTTTAATCGTGTGGCCGCGTGCAAAAACATAGAAACTCTAAATCATATTTAAGTTCTATAACTTCATGTATAGCTGAATGCCGTTCTCTAGCTATTAAAGAGAGCCTTAGTTTCTCTTATTTTTTAATCAAGCATAAGAATGGAATTCCCCCTAGTTTTAAAATGTTAAGTTTAATGAATACTACTGACGACACATATAAAGAATATTTAAAATTGATTGGTTCCTTTTTTCGAGGTTTACCGCTCTGGCGACGCTATAATTCCCAACAAGTTATAGCGCGGCTTGCATGGTAATCCACTTCGATCGTTGACCAAGACAGCGATTTCACTGCTGAAGATTGTAGTTGGCTACTACGTGAAACATGCATGTACAGTGAAGCCTCTTCGCTCCTTTTTGTGTGTTGGCATAATGCCGACGTCTTGGACTTCTTGAAGTCTAAGCCGGCATGACCTCGAGTTAGCTAAAAACTTCTCTATTAAAATTAAATATTAAATTTATCGGAATTAAATATTTAAATATTTGAAACAAACATGAACTTACATGAACCAAATAACAATATGCTGCGTTTTAAAACGATTTATAATTATTTTGAGCATGAAAAATGTTCAAATTAAATATTAAAATATTTGAAACAAACATGAACTTACATGAACCAAATATCAATATGCTGCGTTTCAAGACGATTTATAATTATTTTGAACATGAAAAATATTTAAATCAAATATTAAATTTAATGGAATTAAATATTTAAATATTTGAAACAAAGATGAACTTGCAGCCTTTTTACTATGCAAAATATTTAAATTAATTATTTTTTACATATTTGAATGGAATAAAAAATCAAATAATGATTAACTATGCGCCATATACGATTTTACTATTTTCATGTTAGGATCTATTCTGCTGGGAAAAATAATTGAAACAATGGTAAAATAGTGACATTTACCATTTTTTTTTTACCAGTGCATGAATAATGTTTATTTACAGTATAGAAAGCTCTTAATTTCAAAACGAAATATTCTGTTCCCACTTTTCGCAAACGTCATGCCAGTCCGCACAGTCTTGTTTTAGAATAGCTTTCAACGACTTGGCAACTGCTTCAACTGCTTGGAACTGAAGTTGTTCCAATAGAAGTATTGGTTTGGGCGTCAGTTCTGCTGTTGTGTGAACCAGATTTGTTATTGTTCCTCGATTCAGGTTGGGTTTTGGAGAACTGATGGTGCTTATTTTTATAGCGCGAGTAAAGCTTCCCTGTCGGACACTTATACTTGCACGATTTATATAATAAACTTACATTTTGCTGTGTCCAAACGGCTAGTTCTCTTTTAAATTTCATACGCAAACCTAATTTAGGAATGTCCTCTTTTAACTCTTCGTCTGATATGTTCTTTTCTTATAAAGAACGTTTTTTTGTTATAGGTCAAAATCGAATTTTTATTTGATAGTTAATTTTCAGCTCATAGTTTTAAAGCTGCAGCGAATCTGTATAAATGATGTACATACATATGTATGGTTCAGTTGCCCATTCCTCTTCGATATTCTTCGAATTGGACATGATTTAACTTTTTAAACTTCACCGTTTCTGAGAAATTATACGTTCATACATATGTACGTATGTACATTTGAATTCAATCATGTTCACTTCGATACAAAAAAAAAGAGAAGAACTACGATAAAGACCACGCAGAAATATGACAAAACTGAAGAAACCGCCAGAATTGAAGTAGACTAGCTATGTACATACACGTGCACATAGCCATACACATATATACGTACATGTTTTTAAACGAGAAATAAACTTATTAATGTTTTTCAAATTTTTGGACCCCCACACCGTAATACCGCTTCCTCCATGTTTCAGCGTTCCTACTAAATTTTCTTTTTTGGAGGCTTCTTCGCTTTTCCGCCACACCAAGACTTTTCCCTTGATTCCGAATATGCAGAATTTACTTTCGTCGGAAAATATTACCTTGTTCCAGAAGTCTTGAGGCTTTGAAATGTACTCGTTGGCGAACGATAAACGTTTTTGTCGGTTGACCTCATCATTGGTTTCTTGCGTGCGACTCTGCTATGGTAGTCAGCCTTTTAATCACACGGCGTACGGTTTCCTCGGAAACAGTTTTGGAAAAACTTTCCTCGATTTGAAGCTTGGCCTGATGAGCTATAGTCCTCGGGTTAAGCTGAATAGACTTAACAATAGTCTTCTGTTCGCGAACGGTTAGCAGGGGCGGGCGGCCAGAACGAGGTTTTGATTGGATACTCCCAGTCGAGTTATAATTGGTTATATGGATGGAGGAATGGGCTCTACCAACAAGGGCACAAATTTCTCTATAGGATTTTCCGTCCAAAAAGAATTTTATGATCATTTTTCGCTCTTCAACTGAGATTTCTCTGCCTTTTTGTTCCATGCTGAAATTCTTCTGAACTCGATGCACAAATTTTGTTTTAACTGCGCAAGACCAACTTGCATACACAATCTGCAGAAGATCGGCGCCAAAAATCCTAACGGTAATCGCACATTCTTGCATTCTACTTGGCTTTAAGCTGTACGCAGACTTTCGCGCGTACACTTTTTCATAGTGTTAAGTTTAAAATTAAAAATATAATATAACCCCCTTTTAAATATTTCAAAAAAACGCGTTGGGGTGGTCGAGTAGCCAAAAAAAACATACTTATCGATAATCGATAATAAAGTTTCGATATACATGCATAAATACGCTTGCAATTGCAAAATTAACGTAATATCGTACGGCTTTTAGTTACCGGTCGCAAAATTTATTAATAGATTTGTTTATTTAATCGGCAAAACCATTTTTGTTGTATATACAATTTTTGCCTTTGAAAAATGTTAAAATAAAACGTTCGTTCTAAAATTATTCGTACTACATTTTTCTGGGTGTGGAAATTTCCTGCAGTTTTTTCAGCGTTTATATAGTGGTTATCAAAATGATAGCCATGGGACAGCCGAAATTCATCAAAAATCCTCTTTGAAAACATCTGCATCCATTTTTGAGGCTGAAGGATGTTGATGGTCCTTTGGCGAAATGCTCCTCTCTTGTCCTTGTAGTTCCTTGAAGTTTCCACAACAAGTTGGTCAAACTCGGACTTCGTGAATGTCATCATAAATTTTTACGACTCCTTTTCAGTGTCAGACTTGAGTTGTGCCTCGCGGATTTATAACTTTTCCAGTTATACATATGTATGAATATAGCAAATTTCCTGCCATACCAAATTACTAAATGGAACTATATTTAATTCCCTTGGCAGATCGTTTTTACGGCTTAATACGGCCTCAACAATTAAGTCCCTGGCAACTGCAGGTGGTCGACCCTTAGGCATTTTTCAAAAATAATGATCAATTTTAGCCTGCGCCAATTTTTGTGCTACATTGTTGCCGCCAAAACACACGTCACTTCACAAATTTGACGCCGACGTCGACAGCGTGAAGTTTTTTACGGTAAAAGCTCTGCCGGCGCCGCGGCCGACGTCAACAATCAAAACCGAAATCAGCAGTCAAATGTACGAAATAATTGTGCAATATGTGCTCGATTTGCCATAAAAACCGAAATCTGCAGTCAAATGTACAGAATAAATTTAATTTAAATTTAAGCGTTACAATGCAACCTTGTGATCTGCTGATCTGCACACAAGCACATCAACAATATAGGAGCTGCCAGCCGTTGACCTGCACACACACACATTCATAAACATCCTAGGCGTTGCCACCTATATAATATAGTCATCCGATTTATGTTAAATGTAATTCAAAATTTTGAAATAATAAAATAAACTTATATTCCAAAGTAGAAAAGAATACAATAAAAATATTATTTATATATATATATATATATATATATATACATATATATATATATATTTTTTTTTTGTTCCTTTTAATTTCCCTTTAGTTTTCCGATCGTTCCTATGGGAACTATATGATTGAGTCCGATTTTGATAAAGATAAATTCGAAATTCAAAACTATTAAAAAACTGTTATTCCCTAGCGTAGAAGTTTTTATGTAAAAAAACAACGAAGCTTCAATTTTTTTTGGTAAAGTTTCATCTCGAAAGCTGCAAAACTGAGGGACTAGTTTGCGTACACCCAAAAAAAAAATCCTGAGTGTCAATTTAATAATTGTGGTTCAAAATGTCACTGCCACTAGGATCAAATTTTTGGGGTCAAATTGATCCCAAATAAGTGTCAAAAGTATACCGCATTTTTCAAAAAATTGAACTTGATAAGAAATATGGTCATTTTAATGACATAATTGTCACATTTATAGCGATAATTTTTCGATTTCTCTAATTCGAACTTCTATTTTCGAAGTTCAAAATGTGCCTAACGCGAGGAGACGCAGCTATTTGTGTGTTAAGAGTTTTAAGCGTGCTAAGTGTTATAAAAATCAGGTGAATACATTCTTAATACGATAATTACAATAATTGAATTATGCTTATAATTACATATGTGTGTACATACAAAAATGGGCTCATTACATTAGTAAAACAAGGCAGACTAATAATAAAAATATTATTAATGTCTTTATACAATTCCTACTCTAGGATTAGTTAAATTTCCAAAAAAAGCTCTTAAGCGTATGTATATATAGATCTCAGTTGTCCAAGACTGCACAAGGCTGTTACATACACACATACATGTATACCCAAAAATGTACGAGGCACGAATGATATGTGTTGCAATTTTTGTGTGTTGTTCGATTATTATACCCGTTACTCGTAGAGTAAAAGGGTATATTAGATTCGTGCAAAAGTATGTAACAGGCAGAAGGAAGCGTTTCCGACCATATAAAGTATATATATTCTTGATCAGGATCACTAGCCGAGTCGATCTAGCCATGTCCGTCTGTCCGTCTGTCCGTCTGTCCGTCTGTCTGTCCGTCTGTATGAACGCTGAGATCTTGGAAACTATAAAAGCTAGAAGATTGAGATTTGGCATGCAGATTCTAGGGGTTAATACGCAGCGCAAGTTTTTCACGCCGATGTGCCACGCCTTCTCTAACGCCCACAAACCGCGAAAAACTGTGACCCGTTCTGTATGAACGCTGAGATCTCGGAAACTATAAAAGCTAGAAGATTGGGATTTGGCATGCAGATTCTAGGGGTTATTACGCAGCGCAAGTTTTTCACGCCGATGTGCCACGCCCCCTCTAACACCCACAAACCGCGAAAAACTGTGGCACCCACAGTTTTGAAGCTATATTAACGGGAAAAGAAATGTGTATTTGTTTCATCAATACATATTGATAGACCAAAGTGGGAAACCCCCCCTCCCCCCTAACGCCCACAAACCGCGAAAAACAGTGGCACCCGTCTGTATGAACGCTGAGATCTCGGAAACTATAAAAGCTAGAAGATTGGGATTTGGCATGCTGATTCTAGGGGTTAATACGCAGCGCAAGTTTTTCACGCCGATAAGCCACGCCCCCTCTAACGCCCACAAACCGCGAAAAACTGTGGCACCCACAGTTTTGAAGCTATATTAACGGGAAAAGCAATGTGTATTCGTTTCATCAATACATATTGATAGACCAAAGTTGGAAACCCCCCCCCCCCCTAACGCCCACAAACCGCGAAGAGCTGTGGCGCCCATAGTTTTAAAGCTAGAGCAAAAGTCTAAACGCAATTTTGTTTGGGTTATTAACGCCTACCGAAATGTAGAAGAAATTTTTTGAAGCGGCTGCTTGGTTTGCCCTGCTTGAGACTGCTGACTTTAGCTGAGTAACGGGTATTTGATAGTCGAGGCACTCAACTATAGCGTTCCCTCTTGTTTTTACTTAAGAACATTTTCTTTTTAGGTAGACAATGGCGGACATGGAAAGATATCAACCGGACCGCCCATTCACTTGCACATCATATCGGATGTAACCCCATTTGGTCGAATGAAATTATTTTAGAATAAGTTAATGTATAAAGTAATACAAATAAAAAAAAATAATAAAAATTTAATTGATTAATCTTAAAAGAAATGCAAGAAAAATTATTCAACGGTTTTGATTTTTTCGGTGCGGAATAAAATTTTTTGGAGGTCTTGTTGATACCAGAAGTGGATCAAATTACTGCGAGAAAGTGTCATTGTGGCCGTATTTTCATACTAAGAAAATGACACCGGCTAGTGTCTCTTTGACACCAAAAAGGGTCAAATTGATATTTTCGAAAATATTAAAGTGACACCAGAACAGGGTCAATTTGATGATCTTCGGATCGGGTTTTTTTTGCAACTCAATAGTGTCACATTGACACCTTCACTGCGTTGCAAACTTCTGACTGAGATCATAATACCCTCTGCAAGGGTATAAAAATATTTTGGAAATATTGATCTTTAGTGTGGGTGTTCTGCTAAGTTGGTATCAACAAATTGCGGAGTTAAAGGTCATCGCTACCAAGACTGTAGCGTGAAAAAAGTGTGAGTGTGAAAAAAGCCAACACTTACAAGCCAAGTTGTCGAAACCTGGAACACTATATCTCAAATTCGTCGAAAATCCTTTCGGAAGCAGATCAGAGAGGAAAAGAAAGCTCTTCTATCAGCTATAGTTGGTAAATTAGGAGACTATCGGCCATATGCTAAAGTATCAGAGTTGGGAAAGGACGTGATTGGTTTGCTGGATACAGGTGCTTCAGTCAGCTGTGCAGGTGGATCTTTTGCTTCCTAGATTCTAAAGATGGACCAGCCCATTAAAATTAAACCAATAGAATCTTCAGTCAGAACATCAGATGGTCAATCTCAACAAATCGTGGGAAGGATAAAAACAAATATCTGTTATCAGGAAAATGTAAAGCCAGTTAATTTTTATGTTGTTCCATCGCTGTCCGACTTAGGCATCGATTTCTGGAAAAATTTTAAGCTGCTACCTACTAGTCCGACACCTCAAGAATTATCGGTTGCTGAAATTGAAAGCTCTCAGATGAGACCTTTGTCCTTGTCACAGCACCAACTGTTGACAAATGCCATCCAACTGTTTCCATCTTTTGCGAAAATGGATCTAGGTAGGACTGCACTGATCTCTACTTCAATTGATGTTTCTAACGTCAAACCAGCAGAGTCACTATGCTGTATCCCCAGCAACTGAGAAATTAATGTATGATAAACTAGACAGAATGATAGCTCTTGGCGTAATAGAGGAATCGAATAGCCCATGGTCCTCTCTAGAAGATTTCAGCCATCAGTAGTTTTTCCTGTGCCTTGTTCAGACAAGCAAGTTCGTCGGTTTCTTGGACTAACAGGGTAATACCAAAAACCGATATAATATCTAAGATGAGTAACTACCATACATTCATTTTGCAATATGCAGCTCATTTTTTGGTGGCGACAAAATCTGGCTCTCTCCGCTCGCAAAAAGTTGAGAGTGTAAATATCAAAAAATGAGAGTACACATGCTTGACGATTTTTGGCCCGAAATCAATTCTTTGAGCTATGAAACAAATTTATTTAAAGCAGTACAAAAGGGGGTGAGTAAAAAGACCTTTAAGGATTGAACAGGATGCTTAATAAAATTGCATATGTCGAATTGAATCCTACTATTATTTAAGGCAAGCTGCCAAGTTCTGGGAAGCACTGCAAGCAGTGCTACATCGGAAAGACCCTTTTCTATGGCCGGAAATATTATTTCAGAGAAGCACAATATGATAAAGTTACATATATTAACTAATTTATACCGCTCGCTTGTTTTTAAAACTGGTTATTTGCCTTTTCTAGTGCATTTAAGCGACTTTTGCAAAAGGATCTAACTAGATTGCCTGTCGGAAATTGCAGCTTTTGAATAGCGGTACGCAATTTTGAAATCTTTCAGGGGCGCATGGGCGCTACCTCGGGTTTAGGTGGACTGTGAGCACGGATGGGGTCAAGATGCATGGCCCCGGCGGTGATACGTATGTACGTTCCCAACGCAACCACACCCGTAAATCTACGAGTACCGGGCATAAATATAACCAAGTTAAATATTCCCAGGTCAGCCACCTGATGCTTTGTTTTACAATCCAGGCATGAATAAAATATCACCAAATTTGTTTCGTTTAGGTCTTCATTTTTTTTTTAAATTTTTCTTTTCAGTTTTATTGATAAAAAATGTTCAAATTTATGCAGATCGTTTGTTTTTGTTTCATTTCATACGTATATGTATAATAATAATACATTTGAATTTCGTTTTTTGTATAAATATTCCCGTTTTGTCTATATAATTTCTATTATTACGATCGCTCCTATTCCTCAGTGGCGTAGTTTTCGACTTCCGTCCTGTTCTCTCGTGTGATTTGGTTGAGTGTCAGTGTCGGGTGTATGTGTAAATCATTTAAATAGGTTTCCGCGTTGTCAACAATTATATCGCACTTAGTATTATTACAATAATATGAATTAATTATCATTCGAGTTCGATTCGTACGAGGCTGCGAAAAGCGTTAGAAGCAGGTTTGAGTCCTTCATTAGTGCTAGTACTTGTTGGGTTGAGTACTAGCCCTTAAATTTGTCCTCGATTTAAGTATCAGTTAATTAAATTAACTTAGACTGGGGGACTGCTTAACGTGCTTCATTGATATTATTTTATTTATTTATTTAATTAATTATGTTGGTTTGGGCAACAACTTTCAATTGTAACAAATAATGAATTTAAAATAACGTGAGGGGAAGACAAATTCTGAAGAATGGGGGTGAATGTTTTGAAACCGCCTTGGTCTTGGATCGGGATGATTAAATAAAGAATGCGGGTGTAAATAAATAAATAAAAACGTTCGATATTGTGTGTTTTTGTTTCTGCTTAGTAGCAAAAGGCATTTTATTTTTTCACAAGTGGGACTTCGTGTTCAACTCGCACGAATTCTTCAATTAACTAAATTATAAAAAATGAAATATTTTTTGAATCAGCAAAATAAAAGGGGTTTATCAAAGGGCTAAGATTAAAGATAACAATTAGATGTGAACGTAAGTGATAATGTTTGTTTCTTTGTTATGCTTTTTTGTCGTTTCTCTAAATATTCCAAAGACTTTCATTTTAAGCTTACGAATCAAACCAACTTTACTCCATGTTCTTTAAGCTTAAACTTATATTAAAGCATTTAGATTATATCGTGTAAAAAGAAGAGCAGAAATATTGTTATGTATTTTGCAGGGTATTAACAAATTTGCATTTTGAAGGAGCATACAGGAAGCTGAATGGGGAAGGAGGGTTGGGAACTTGCTTTCGCTTGTACAAATACAAAAATGGGTTAGCTTGCAGCTTTAGTTTTAGTATTAAAAAATTTCACGTCTGGCGCGCGATTTAGGCATGTTTGTGTACGCTATTTAATGCTTACAGTTTATACAAAAGTAGTAAACCAATAAAAACGACGACGGCGACCAATGCTCTGTATCCTTGAGACAGGGCCTCAACAAACGAAATCATTTCAAGAAACTATTAATTTTTTATCAGTTATCATCGCTGCTCCTCTTCAACTCTTCCTCGTTCGCATACATTATTTTATATATACGCGTGAGTGGTTTGTTGTGTATATATATATAAATAGTTCCTCTTTTATCGCGTTCGCTGCCTCCGAGTTTGCTGCTTAGTTACACATAATATAGTTTATATTTCATATATAATGCATTTCTGTTTCTATTTCTGAACTCTCCAACCGTGCGTCCGGATTGTAAATTAACTTTTCGCCTGCCCGTTCTTATAATGCACTCTACATTGCCGTTCCGTTTCTATTCGATTCCTATTCAACCTTCCTCTAATCAATGTATAATCAATTGCTATTGTTGGTAGAAAGTAAAGTAACCATGTGAGTGAGAGCTGGAGCGCGACTGTGAACTGTTTTTGTGGATTTGTCAAATGTGAAGAAAGCGTGGCGTGGCGTTGCTGTTGTTGTGGCTGTTTTCTCTCGTCGGGCGTGCAATGCTATCTTAAAAATCGCAGTGAAAGGCGGGCGCTCGAATTCAGCTTGGCTCAATTTATTCGACCACCTTCAGCACCTTGCCAATGGCTATGGTTTTGTCTGAAAATTAAGAATAACGGTTATTCGTGATCATTCAATCAATAGGACCTCGAAACTTACTTTCATCTCTGAGCGTAAAACGGCCCATTTGTGGGAATAGCTTAAACTGTTCAAGGCAAATCATTCCGGAGCACTCGATTCGCATAATTGCAACCTGATCCTGCTTAACGAACCGTGGACGTGTTTTTGATTTGTCGCCAGTCTTTTTGTCGACCAAACAGATGAGGGCCTAAACAACAAAATCAATTTAGTTCCTATGTACTTCTCGGCAATTATGGGCAACGAGCTCACCTTTACTGTGACCTCTTCGGCAGCGCAGTGTATGTGCATGACAGCCGAGTAACCAGCACAGATAATTGATTTGTGTTCTAAGATTACGACCTGAGCATCAAAGATTTTTCCTGTCTTGATGGGATTAGCGGCGTCGCAAAGCACAAAACCAGGCGAGACATCCTCCTCCTCAATTCCCTAAAAGTTCGTAACAAATTATTAACAAAAATCGACACAAATAATGTATTATTGATTATTGCCAACTCACTTTCAGCTTGATCTTAACGTTCTCGCCGGGGCCAACAGATGTGACTTCGAAGTCGTCGGAGAATAACTGGTCCACCGCAACTTGCGTCTGTAAGAAACGTTAAATTAGTATCAAATTGTCAGCTAGTCGCTTAAAAGCAAACACTTACCCTGTTTGGCATCACCAACAGGTTCTGGCCCTTGCGCGCCGTTCCTGACTCAACCTTTCCCATCACCACGGTGCCCATGTCCTTATATTTGTCCACGATTGGCATGATGAATGGGCCGTCAGACTTGCGGTTGAGCGAGGGCAGCTCGTCGATGAACGGAATGAAGGCGGGCCCCCGGTACCAAGAGCAGAGCGTCTCCGGGATTTTGTCCTTCAGGCCGTAGCCGCTGAGGCCCGAGCAAGGCATAAAGGTAAGGTCCTTGGCCGGGTTGAAGCCCAGCTTCTTGAGGTATGGTAGTATCTTGTCTTTGCATTCGTTGTAGCGCGTTTGATCCCAACTGACCGTGGGGTCATCCATTTTATTGACCAGCACGACCAAATGCTTGACGCCGGCGGTCTTGGCCAACATGGCGTGCTCACGGGTCTGACCGCCGCGGTCAAAGCCCGTTTCGAATTCACCCTTTCGCGCCGAGATGACCAGCACTGCGAGATCGGCCTGCGCTGCTCCACCGATCATGTTCGGCACGAAGCTCTTATGGCCGGGAGCATCTAGGATGGTGAAGTGCTTACGGTCTGTCTCGAAAAAGGCGCGTCCCACCTCGACGGTCTTGCCCTTGTCGCGCTCCTCCTGGTTGGTGTCCAACGCCCATGACAAGTACCAACTCTCGCGCGACTTCTCTCGCGCCTCACGTTCGTACTTCTCCAGCGTCCGTTTATCCACCATGCCTGTGAGCGACATAATCTGTCCGCCAATCGTTGATTTCCCAGCATCTTTACAATGGAAAACCACAATGTTAATATTCAACGTTTTCTTGGCGACATGGTTGCCAAACTCACCAACATGGCCTATGAACACAACATTCACGTGCTCGCGCTTGCTTCTGTTTTCCTCCACCTTGACCACCTTCTTCTTGGACACCTTGGGCGTGGCCTCGCCCTCCGTGAACTCGGCATCCTCCACCTCCTCGTCCTCGGGCGTGATCACTGCGTCGTCCACATCCCAGCTGTCAGCAGGATCGGTTTCTAAATGCAAAATAAATAAATTGTAATTAATTTGTCACTCTGGGGGAGGGAATGTCATTAGTTGCTACTTGTTTGTTCTTTCAGAAATAGTTGTGCCACTTGGAGATATTGCCATGAGGTAATGTTTGTTTAAGTATTATTACTAATTTAAAAGGAATTAACTAAGAAAATGAAAAATGTTTTAAAGATGATAAATATATTGAAGTACAATTTCTATTTTTGATTTAATAATATTAAAACTAAAAGGTTCCTCAAACTAGTGTGAATCAAATGTCGCATAAAGTCGAAGGCATCCACTGGATTAATCCAGTTTTAAACCGAATAAGCGAATGGGTTTTGGGAAAAAACATAAATTTAATTATTCTCTATGTTATTTTTGGAAATTTTTCACATTATCGTAGTGTTTTAGAGATTATTTACGAAGTGTAGGAAGTGTAAAGCATACATTCTCTATTTTCATTGTACTTTTTTATTATAATGACTCCTTCTTGTTCACTGTGTCTTATAGCCAAACTATTTTTAAAGAAACTCTGAGAATGTGAGGGTATCAATTTTGGCGCAAGAATCAACTGTGCAAATAGCTTTTTTTCAATTTAGTTCGACATGAAACGGTTTCTTGGTAAAACTTTTGGATGATGGAAACTCATGGGAACTACTTTTGGTAACCAAATTGAGCTAGCTCCCCGCCAATTATGTATGTACTTCATTCAGGTTCAATTTGCGTTAGTTCAGCAACTACTACCACATGCACTAGCCGTGTTTGACCTAGCGGCCACATGCTAATTGGTAATCACTGGCTCTAGCCAGCCGGATGATGAGTCATGTGCCGGATTGGAGTGCTGGTGACAACGTGCTTGGTTTAGGAGGTGGACTTTTAGTGTTAGGATCCCGAACCTTAGCCTTTGCGGGAGACCATCTGACCATCTGAAGAGGGGGTTTCGAAGTGGATCCCGACTACCGGACATCCTCGACTGACTACTAACTTTTTCTCCACTGCGACGTCGATGGTTTCTTGGAGTAAATGTAGCGGGAACCGGCGCCCTTACTCATGATTGCGATTCATAAAACTCAAAGCGAATTGGAAATTGGTAAGAGGAGCGAATGGAGGACCGTGCTGCGATCGCGCGAAAGTGTAAGAGCCAACAGCACATATTTTTATTTCGTCGGTTTGGCTTGCCTGCCGCACAGCCAAACGCCGTGGAATCGAGTTCGAAGCGGTTTCAACCGCCGGCGAGCTGCACTAAGCGCTTCCATTCGGGCCAAACAACTACAAAGTAGCCACAGTGTTGGAGTCGCTGCGATAACGACGAGTGAGCCAGCTGAGAACGGATGCCGACGCCACGGCCATTCTATTCCATTTCATTCCAGTCCGCGGAGCGAAGCTGGGCGCAGCATAGGCTCCAATAAACGGCTGGCAAAAACGCAAACGTGTCAAAAACACACGAGTTGGGGGGAAACCCTTTGCGAGTGTGGGTGAGAAGAGGACGAGGCAAATGGCCAAATAAACGACGGGCCAAAGCATAGCGGGAGTAAAATGGCAGCGCAAACAGCTGCTCGTCGGCGTTGCCGGGAGAATGGCAAGTGGGTGAGTGGCCATCAGAGATGCGCGGTGAATGGGAACAACTAACAAGCGACTGTGATTGTGACAAACATTTCAAGATAATTAAAGTGAGAGATTTGCTTTTTTAATAGTAAAAACAGCTTGATTCTCATAAATTATTTTTATAAGGAACATAAAACGGTAAAAAAATGAGTAAAGAAAAACACAAGTTTTAGTGTTTTACAAAACAATATTTAAAAAATGCTGCTACTAGATCCTTGTTATTAAAATAAATATTTACGTACTCTTTATCTCTGCAGTAATAAGAAAGAACTAAAAGTTAATATTATTAAGAATTATTTTTTCAAGCAAACGAATTAAGAAATAAGCTTCGAAATAGAATAATGATTACAGTAACACGAACTCTCAAATAATCGCAGGTGTACTTTAAAATAATAAAACTGAATAACAATATATTTTTTAAATGTTCAACAAGTAGATATGTAACAGGATATGTAATATGAGGTAGACAGAGAATTTTGAACGTAAAGAACCCTAGAAGCTTCAGGCTATTTCCCTTTAGGTTTTTATTTTATTGCTAGCTCGCGGATTTTGCCGCTGTTAGAACTCTGCTTAGAGAATTTCACCATAACACTAATAGTGACTTGGTCTCTGGCCGCGATCTCTGCGCATCGCTGCGATGAGCCACCGCTGGCGACACGACGGCGTGAAAAGCGGCCAAAGAAAAGGCCCTGACCAACGAACTGTTTTTGCGCGCTGGCTGAAAGCGATTAGCCATTTGTTCAACGGCACAATAATGCCCGCAAATCGAATGGAGCTAAAGCTAAAGCAACACATGCGACGCCGACTGCAGCGTTGGCGCAGATTGAGGTTATGTGCTGCTCTACACCGATAATAACCTAAACCTCAGCGGTGGTGAATGCAACCTTTCTTCGGGGTTTTCCCTGCCGTTGGCTAAGCCCTCGCCCCGATTTCCCCTCTCCTTCGCGGCCCTTTCTCTAGTCTCTTTTGCACCAGCAGGTAGCAACAATAACACGCTTCTTTGTTGACGTCACAGCGGAAGAGTTCAATGGACGTGGGTCGTGTGGATTTGGCAGGGGGTTCAGGGGTTTTTGGCCCAGCTCTATTTACCATTGTTTGCGACTTTGTCCGGGGGGTTGAGACCTTCGATGGGCGTTGGAGCTGCCGCCGCCGCTGCTGCTGCAGAAGGCGTGGTGGCTGGCGAACCCGGTGCTGGCGATGCGGAATTGGAGGAGGATGCGGGTGGCGGTGGTTGTGCCCCCGCCGCAGTCGCCGCCTGAGGGGGCGGAGGAGCTGCTCCCGCTGTGGATCCCCCGCTGCCGACGGAGTCGGGTGTGGTGGCTGGCGTGGCTGATCCGGAGGCGGGACCCGGATCCGCCGCCGCCGCTGCCGCCTCCTTTGCTGCCACAATTGCCTCCTCGGCCGCGGCCACGACGTTGTTGTAACCGAAGCTGGGCACAAATTCCACCGCGTTCACGTTCAGCGTGGAGAACTTTGTGCTGATCTCCGTGTTTTCCTGGGCGGCCATCGTTGCGGTGCGTGTCGTTATCGCTGTCCTCTGTTTTCCCCGATGAAAATCTCTCTCGCTTTTTTCACGCGACACACTTTCGCCCTCCTTCAAACGGCTGCTTCTTCTTGCTGCTCCCGCACTCACACAGAACACACGCGGTCGCTTCTTGGGATTGAAATGGGAATTAGATTCGAAACTGGGAATGGCAACGACACCAAAAACACGCACACACACACTCGCTCGGCTCGATGCTTGCTGGCCGGAGGGGGTTTTGGTTTTGCGGGGGGTTCAAGCCAGACTTTCGACTCAATCTGGTCCACACTACTGTTGTGATTTGGTGTTGTGTTTGGCTGTGCGTGCTAGCCTGGCCAACTTGGACTGAACTCGATTTCCCTGTATTTCCTCAGTTATCGACTGGCTAGGGCAGTGTTGACCACCTGGTGACCTGCAGGTGCGATTCGACTACCTGAACACTAAATGCAGTGCTCGCAATTGCAATCTTCTATTATTTTTACACGTTTCAAGCCACGCATCGAGTCAGGGTTGTCGCGAATGGGCAATGTCATCGATAGCATATCGATAGGTGCAGGTACAGTGGGACACAGAAACATGCCTTGCGTAAGGAACATGCTCGACATGTTTTTAAGACTACATGATTAAAACTTAAATAGCATTTTGTAAATTTCTTTAATTTTGGAACATTTACCTCAAACATTTTTTTAAAAAGAAAATTATTTAGAAAAAATTGAACTACATCGAATTATTTAATCACTTTAATTGTTATCGGTGTTTATATTCATTTTCATTAGATTAAATTAACATTTTACTTAAGAAAAATTACATGTTGCCACTTACTAGCCGTAAATAATAAAAAAATTGTGATTTCAAACGATAGTTTTAGTCACATGTAGTAATTTCATATCGATATTTCTGGGTTACCATACATGCGTATTCCCAAATTTCTGTAGGTAGCGATAGTATCGAGTGAACATCGGCTTGTTTCCACCTCTAACGACGTGACGCCATTTTCACAGAAAGAAAAAATCTGTTAAACAAAAATCCGCACTCGCAGGCCATGGTGTAAAGGGATGCCTCGCAATTCTCCATGTGTTTCGTCACTGATGCACAGGAGTTAAAAACCTTCCTGCAGATCGGACACATATCCCGGCTTACTTTTTTTGTTAGAAATTCGTTGTCCCGAATCTTTTTGTATATGGCCTCGTGCTTCTTGATTGTCTTTTCCGAAGACTCCTTTTTTTTTTTCTTCAGTGGCTCCATTGGCTTGGGGTCCTGCATCTCCTTGGTTTCCAGAGGAGCTACCTTGGAGTCTGCCATGTCAATCACCAGAGGAGCTACCTCGGTGTCTGCCATGTCGAATTCCAGAGGAGCTACCTCAGTGTCTCGGAAGCTGACCGAAGAAGCTACCTTGGTGCCGCTTTTACTCGTTCCGGATCCGTCCAATATCATATTCTCTATATCTAGCTCCACCTTTTTTATTTCCAATTGCAGAACTTTCACTTGAAGCCCCAGCTTCAGCCTCCTCCTCCGCCTCCAGCTCCAAGTTAAGTTTTTTTTTCTTTAAATAAAGATTTTTTAAATCCATGCCGCGGTCAAAAGAATACGAATAAGAATGAAAGGATAAGGAATAAGGATAAGAATGTGAGGTACCAAGGAAAATAGCTAGATTTCCGTGCTTTCACTCTATAAATTTATCCTATAAGGCCTTCTTATATAATTAAATTTTAATAAGAGTACTTACATTTAATATAAGCATAATTTCATTTCCCAAAAATCCTTTTGCCGAGCGACAAGATATATATATTAATATAATGTTTTAGCTTTATTACAGCATAGCTTTATTATAGCTAAAAAATTGAATAGAGGCGTCGTTCATTCTTCCCGTCTGGCAGCCCCGCCCAATTTGATCTGGCGTTGCCAGATTTTTTGACTATCGATTTATCGATAGAATGCGGGAAATATAAATATATTCAGCTGAAGCCATTCGCAGCGAAACGCGCACAGCTGATTGATAACGGAAAGGGAGTGGGTGGAATTTGAATACTAAGAAATTCTAAACAAGAATAATTCATTACGAGGCTTTATCAAAATATAGTTTTGTTTTGAATTATCGAATACCCAAACATTTTTTAATATGTTAAAACAAATGTACACTTTTCATTAAACTTTTCTATCGCTTTTTACATTTATTGTGATTTAATAAACTTCATATTTTAAAGCACATTGGTTTAGAAGTCCAACTTGGAGGCAGCTGTAGATTTTAGAATCCTTTTAACCATGACAAAATGGGCAATCGCCTCTCCAGGGTACTTTAACTTTAAATAAAATGATAAAAATTAAATATATTCAAAATCAGAATTATATTTGTACATATGTAAATATTCGAACTAAATATAACAACTGAAGCCATTTAGATAAGTTGCGGAAAACTGATAAAAACTTTTCAAGTAACCAAAATGTTAAACTAGTCGTAGTTTTTTCAAAATATCTTGAGAACGAACAACGGCCCAAAATCATTTTTAGTGATAATAAAATACCAAATACCCTTTTGTTAAAATAAAAAGTTTTAAGAAATGTTTATTACTTTGAACTCGTACGGACAGAGCAAATTCTTCGAAAGAAATTCGGCAGAATTACTTAACATAATTACGTTAAGAGTAACGGATATAAAATTTTACACGTTTCAAGCCACGCATCGAGTCAGGGTTGTCTCGAATGGGCAATGTCATCGATAGCATATCGATAAGTGCAAGTACAGTGGGACACAGAAACATGCCTTTCGTAAAGAACACGCTCGACATGTTTTTAAAACTACATGATTAAAACTAAACTAGCATTTTGTAAATTTCTTTAATTTTGGAACATATTTACCTCACCTCAAATAATTTTATTTAAAAAGAAAATTATTTTAAAAAAAATTAAATTAAATTAAATCGAATTATTTACTGACTTTAATTGTTATCAGTATTTATATTCATTTTCATCAGATTAAATTAATATTTTATTTAAGAAAAATTACCAGTTGCCACTTACTAGCCGTAATAGGGTCTTCCCACAGAGAGCCATCCACCATCCACCATCCGTTGAACGGATGGTCCATAAGGTTTTGCCGTTCCGAAAATTTTCCAGTTAGTTCCCCGTTAAAATTTGACGGACTTTGACGGGCTCTTTTATGCGATAGTTAGCCGATGATTTTTCGGTGCAACTCTGAATTCTTCCTTTTGACTGTGAAAATTGGAACGTTGACTACGAAATCATATTCAAACCAATGGCGGGAAAAAATGTAAAAATGTTTAAGCATGTTGATTTTTGGAAATTCATTATAAATATTTAGTTTGTTGTAAGCGACAAGGGCATTGCAAGCCAATTATTATGAGTGGGCCAAAAGTTATGCTATTCCGGGACCGAAAACATTATTTTTTGCTGAGAAGATTCAAAACATATTGTGCAATACTTAAATAATCACCAATTTTAGTTACAAGTGTAGTATATATTACTTTAAAGTTTAATATTGCTTTAAATGACCAAACAGCACACAATTTGTTTTGTTTACATTTTTGCTCTATTAATATTGGCTAGACAGTGGCGTAGTAAGAACGGAGTGGGGTGGTTTGGGAGGTTAGGCGCCCCCCCGTCAGCAATTTGTATGCAGATTTGTTGTAGGATATGCTCTAACATTGGATATATGTTTTAAACCATTATCGTATGCTATTTATTCTGTTTTATTCTACAATAAGATTAGGAGAACAACATTATACAACTGTTTTTCCGAGTTGATACCCCCCTTTAATTATTTTGACATGAGCAACTGCTCTTCAAGTCAGCTGTCATCGGATGGTGGATGGTAGACGGTGGATGGAAGCTCTGTGGGAACACGAATTTCACATTTGTCAAAAATCCCAACCGTTTCACACGGATGGACTCTATGGGAAGAGGCTAGTAAATAATTAAAAAAAATTGTGATTTCAAACGATAGTCTTAGTCACATGTAGTAATTTTATATCGATATTTCTGTGTTACCATACATGCGTATCGCCAAATTTCTGTCGGTAGCGATAGTATCGAGTGAACATCGGCTTGGTTCCACCTCTAACGACGTGTCTGACGCCATTTTCACAGAAAGGAAAAAATCGTCTAGAGATCAACTCGCTGTCAGCAGTCGTGTGTTTTAAGTGATAATACAAATCTCCACAAAGACAATGAGCAACGGTGGAAGTGCCGGGGGATTGGGCGCAGCGCGCCCGCCTCCCAGAATCGATGGAATGGTCTCGCTGAAGGCAAGTATTTGGGGAAAATGAAGGGACTCCGCTACAAAATGGCGGCCGGCTGGCAACGTTGCCCGGTTAGATAACCTCTTTACGGCATGTAAATCAATCCGCGTGTATTAATATCCGCAGGTCGACAATCTCACATACCGCACCACGCCGGAGGATCTGCGCCGGGTCTTTGAGAGATGCGGCGAGGTGGGCGACATCTACATACCCCGGGATCGTTACACTCGCGAGAGCCGTGGGTTCGCCTTTGTGCGGTAAGTAGTCGACTCGAGACCTTCGGTCCCTTTTTGAAATCCTCATTTCAATCTACCTGCTAGGATATTTTAAGTCTAGGGTCTTGTACAGTTCCGTTCTGGGAACACACCAAACTTATGTATCTTTGGTCCTTACATTTTATAGACATTTTACATCCATCAAATAATAGTATATAATCATAAACCATTCCCAAGAATTCATAAAGTATTTATAAAACGTCGCGCTTCATCTTGGGCATGATATATGATCGCTGGGCAATCAACTAATTCAAATTATAAAGCAGTTATCAGTGGGGTCAATTGAAATAAATATCCAATTCATTAGACCTCACTAACTAATTATAATTGGCACTATTCGCTATCATCGAAGGTGTACCAGATTCGCGTCTGTACATTTTCAGTAGCAGAACTGTGCCATATCAAATGTGTTCACTTGCAACTGTTGCCTACTAAACTCCTACTAGCCAACATACTGAGAATACTACAATAAATACTTGGGAATAGAGAATAGGGTTTCAGAGAAATGTGACCCTGATTCTAAAACAGTTTTACTCGCATCATATGCTATCTTTAAAAATGTTTCAGTCTTCCATCTGTACATTTTGCTTAGTAAGTGGGTGCCAGAAAAACTGTGTTCACTTGCAACTGTTGCCTACTAAACTTTTACTAGCCAACATACTGAGAATACTACAGTTATTAAAAAAAGAAATTAGCTTAAAGAAAGATTAGTTTTCAGAAATGTGATCCTTAGATATTAACCTAAGACTTCATTTGATTATAAATATCTTATTTTGTGCATTATTTGCTATCTTTGAATATGTACCAGTCTCAATCTGTACATTTTCCGTAGCAAAAGGGTGCCAGATTGACTGTGTTTACTTGCAACTGTTGCCTACCAAAACCCTGCTAGCCAACATACTGTGGACCCCACAATTCAATTTCAATTAGTATTTCATTAGCATTTAATTGCACATTGATCTCATCAAACATCTCTCTTATATTGCAGCTTCTACGATAAGCGCGATGCCGAGGACGCACTGGAGGCCATGGATGGTCGCATGTTGGACGGCAGGGAGTTGCGTGTCCAGATGGCACGATACGGCCGTCCTTCCTCGCCCACTCGCAGTTCCAGCGGTCGTCGTGGTGGAGGAGGTGGTGGTGGTTCCGGCGGTCGTCGTCGCTCACGATCTCGCTCCCCGATGCGTCGCCGTTCGCGCAGCCCGCGCCGCCGTTCTTACTCTCGTTCCCGCTCT
This sequence comes from Drosophila mimetica, assembly GCA_037075245.1. NCBI lineage: Eukaryota > Metazoa > Arthropoda > Insecta > Diptera > Drosophilidae > Drosophila > Drosophila mimetica. The sequence goes on along the minus strand of JBAMCH010000007.1, from coordinate 25,606,085 downwards.
GCTGGTAGCCATTCGCCGGAGCGTCGATCCAAGTTCTCGCGCAGCCCAGTACGTGGTGACAGCCGCAACGGAATTGGAAGCTCATCCGCGGCCCTGGGCACAGCCGCGTCTCGCAGTCGCAGCCGCTCCTAAACATCGAAGAAACGTTCCATCTTTTGAGAGTGCGAGGTGAGTTGAAAATATTTATTTCCCTAAGAAGTCCCAGAAAATCAAAATATATTGCTACCTTGGTGATAATCTGCTTCCTGATCTTGTTCACAATGTAACACTTACTTCTTTTGCTTTCCAGATATGGCTCGCTGACAAAGCCCGATTCAGACTCCTGTGACGGATCTGTGGCTCATCCTGTGTCATGCTGTACCCGAACAGCAGGTATACAAACCATTAAACAGTCTTACACTTTACAAAACTATTTATAGCGAACTATTTTAAGTTTCGGCAGAGAAAATAAGTAGAGAACAGGCATGATTATGTCCGAGCGAGATCCCTGCACCATTTGCGATCCCTCGATTTTGGTTCTTTCAAATTAGGCTTTTGATATACTTATTAGTAGCGTAGTAGAAATCCTTGAACAAAACAGAAACAGAACATAATAAACTCAAATTAACACGGCTTCAACTTAATACCCAAATATAAGATGACAGACAGGAGGAGAAAGAGAGGAGGATGAGTGATAGAACTGCTCTAGGACTCTGTTTGTTTCGTTGCGTTCCGTTCCGTTCGATTCTATTCGATTCGATTGCGTTTGTGTTGCTCGTTTCCGTTCTTTGTACCTCTTAACGACAAACTTATTAACAAGCTTCTCCCACACGTTTATTATATACATGCAGGCAAATGGTGTGTGGCAGTTGTTGCGGTTCAGATAAGATTGTGGTTAAATCGCGAGGGAGGATCAGCAGCAGCGCATCATCTAAGCTACAACTCCTTCCTCCCAGGAGCGGACATCGCGTGGCTGCTGTTTGTTGCTGCTGCTGCAGATGCTGATGCGGCTGCTGTCGCACGTCGCTGTTGCTGCTGCTGTCGCACGATGCTGTTGCTGGTGCCGCTGATGTTGCAGTTGCAGTTGCCGTAGCAGCTTCCCGTTTCCTGTTAGCCGCTGCCGCTGCCACAGCTCCAGATTCTGGGAGCCCAGCTTGGGAGCTGGGAGCAGCAGTCACTCATAGTTTCCTGTTTCCCGTCACTTCTTCTCTCGTCTCATCTCGTCTCGCGATTTGTTGCTGGTTGGCGTTGTTGGTGTTTTCCTGTCTGTTGGTGGGCGTCCCTTTTGACTTTAGGCGAAAAAACATTTCCAGCAGAGCCCTTTGACGATATGATGGATAGAAGTCGTCGGATTTGGGAGAATGAGCTGACTCAATCCGATTCGATATCTTCAAGGATCCGGGCACTTCGGTAAGTGTGGAAACTAACCCTTTTTTTGCAGTTGAAAGAACGATTTAATAAAATTTAATCTTTTTAATTGTAAACAATCATGTTTTTATTTGGGGAGTAAGTTATTCTGGATGATGTTCTATCAAAATCTTAATTCTACAAATATGGCTTAACCATAGTATTAAAAAAAATATCAAGCAATACAAAATCTTTGTGATTTCTTAAGATTAAATTATTGATATTACTAAGGAGAATTTGGTGGTTTCCATAAGGATTTTCGGCTTCGTTACAATTTATTGGGTTTCTAAGAACTTTAGCTTTTCAGTCTGTTTCCCTTGGCACCGAAAAACATAGCAATCGAGGGATTTATTGACAAAGCAGTTGCCGGGAAACCAAAGCAAAATCACAAATCCCATTACTGAAAGTGGCCCAATATTTTCCACTCTGGTCGGACCCCTTACACTTTCGCCCAAAATTAGATTGGTTTCTCCGCCAAGATGATTCAATACGATACAGTGCAGGTTAAAAATGTGTCCTGGTAAGTTTGTCTAAAGCAGTCATGGACACAGGGTTTTATTCTTGCAAGTTTATAGGCAGCCAGAACTGCACACGGAGGGCACCTATGTGTGCTCTTTTCCGGAGCCGCCGCCGCCGGAGCCTCACTTGAATCCGGGCACATGGCATGGCCATCTTGAGCCGTATCAGCGGCTTTTCTATCACCAGACGATGAACTCGGTCCGCTCTAGCAAGCGATACCGTGCCAATCCAAACGTACCAAAGGATGGTCTAGATTTCTCGCTGCAGTCTCGCTACGACCATACCCGTGAAGCCTTTCCGGACAAGGTGGATTACGTGATGCAGCGGGAGACGTGCCGCGCCATTAGCAGCTGGTCCGCTCCTGGTGCCTCCAAGGAAATCGGTGCCCAGCTTAAATCATTCCGAGTGCTTCGCAACACTCGCTTTATTCGTCGCAAGCAGGAGGACGTGCTAGGTCATCCACTTCGCATTGGTAGGTACAAATTCCATTCAGAATGCTCCCAAATCCACTTTTTAGAGGGCGTTACGAAATTAAAACTTTTTATACCAAAGCAATATGTTTAGAAGTGGAAGTGAGGAGAAGAAATAAGGATAGGAAAATGTTATAGAATAATTTAAAACAGTTTAAGAGAAAAGATAGATTTATAGAATAACTTGCTTTTAAGATTCAATCAATGGATTTTAAATTATAATTGAAAAATTACATTTTTTATCAAAGCCGGTGAAACGTGGCTTACATCAAAAAGTTGATTCTTTACTGATATCAACTGTACAACATTTCTTATAATTAATTATTTTTTCAGGCGGTTGTAAGGAAAAGATTCATCCGCACAGCGTCAAATTAATTTGTAGCGGCGTCCACAACCAGCTGGTCAACAACGGATTCTCGCGCCAGACCTCCGATGGAAACTTCTTCCGCTATTAGTTCCGCAAAGGCGTTTGCTTTCCCAGAAAAAATACCGTTTTGTGTTTTGGATTTTACAAACATTATTGGCAATAAATTTGTGACACAGAAGCAGTTGTCACCCAGTCGCATCCAGCTTGGGCTGCTTGGCCTGGTGCTCCGCCGCATCATCATCCTCCGCCGCTAGTAAGTCGTCTTTTTGCTGCTCTTCAGGCGGCTGCTGCTGCGAAGCTTTCTGACGCTGCTTCTTGTTCTGGTTACGGTAGCTCTTGGGCAGTTTATTTTCGCCAATCCTAAGATGATGGGGGGAACTTAGTAAGCTAAAAGGGTGACTTCAGTTTTTTGCTTACATGATGGTGGCTCTGGTTCCTGGGCCCCAATGGGGAGTCGGATTCTCCTGGAACCGCGACAATGCCGATTTACGGCTTTTCGGGTTGGCTTCTGGGTGAAGTTCGTCAAATTCGTAGTCTGCGGTGCCTTTCTTTGAAAGAATAGCCTCCAGGGGAGTTCCAGGGATCATCCTTTCGGGATTCACCGGGTGTCGCTTACTCCAGCTCCGCAGAATGTCCCACAGCACCGCAGGTGGGGCATTGGTTTTTAACGAGTTCTTCGAGGCATGTGAGTACGAGACTCGATAGCCAGCATGCAGGATGGCAGAGCGGAACTTTAGCATGGGCACAATCTCCAGCTTGAGCACACAGCACAGTTTGTCCGGAGTGTAGTAAAGTGGAACATCCTGCAGTTCCTCTTGAACCATGGAAAGAACTCCAACGATCCTCCTCTGGGTGCCCAGGGATTGCAACGTTGTTTCCTGCACGGCCTTCAACAGATCCTCGACGAACTCTGGGTTGTGAATCGGAGCTGACCAGATGGGTCCGCCCAGGTGGTGTCTGTGGCCGCAATGCTCGCACTGCGTGTTAACCGCCGGACCTGTCGGTATCCCGAATTTCAGCTGCTTGGGATTACCCGACGTGGGGTTGGGCTTAGTAATGCCCAAGGGCTGCAGCGTAAAGGTCTCGCAACCGGTGCACTGGTATATCCAGGACTGCTTGCTCATCGACAGCTTGCACTGGGCCTGACCCGCGTAAACTCGCACAAATATCCGGACGTAGAAGTCCGCCGAGATGCTCAGAAGCGGCTCAATGTACTTGCCGTGCCTGTTGGCATGGCTCTCGATGCAGTGCAGCAGGATACGCAGTGCCATCTCGTGGCAGCACTTCATCCGCAACGGCACCGATCCGTACTTTACGTAACAGGCTTCCGGAGCATTTCCGGCCAGCACGGCCATGTCGGTGGCCGTCACCAGGAGCAGACCGCCGTCTACTAGGCATTGCATGGCACCGTCTAGGAAGCGATTAGGACATCCGTACGGATCCAGATCCACGGCATCGAAGCGCTTCTCGGCGTGAGTCGAAAGATACATGAGGGTCCTGAAAGATACGATAGATATATACATATTATAAGGGATCACTTTTGATTACATTAAACCAATCATTTGATGTCTTGAAATAATCTTTTCAAGAGATGTGGGTTGTTTATGCGTTATAACAACTCCACTTACATGGCATCCGAGTGACTCGGCTCGATCAGCTCCTCTACTTTGTTGTGCCGAATATTCGTGTTGATGGAGGCCACCGCCTGCCTGGAAAGATCGTTGGCCACAATCTGGCGGACTCCGGCGATCTCCTGCGCATAGCGAATGCTCCGCAAACCGGTGGCTGCGAGGGCCTCGAGGATCCGAAGTCCATCCTCATAGCGTGTGCCTGCCTTATAAACGGTTTGTTCCTCCGGCACGGGAGTGGGTTTGCCATCCTCCTCCTCCTTTACCTTCCGCTGCTTCTTGAGCGCCTTTTCGCTCCTCTCCTTGGTTAATCTCCGGTGGTAAACATTCAGGACCGCGATGCTCAGATCTCGATTGAATTCCTGTACGGGATTGTAGAAAACATTACCCCCGGAAACGATCTCCGCATTGCGTTCACGGATCACGGTCTCATTCGGGTTCTCCGCAATGATCTACAAATATTATTATAATATAGTTGAATTTTAATATAATTTTATTGAAAACAACCTGCTGTTTTTCCTCGTCGACTTCCATTTGGTGGCGATAAAAACATCCACGTGGGAAACGATATCTTAGCTATAGCTAAAAAGCTATTACAATTTATAGCTAGATCGGTAAGCATATAGCTAGGGCTATTATTTGAAGAACTTTTGAAAATAAAAACGATCAATTTTTAAATTAAATTAAAAGTATGTACAAATTTATTTTAAAAAAATGACAACAACTTTTTAAAAAATTAAATTAAATTAATTATAATTATTTTCCATCTTGCATTTAGAACTGAATTATAAAAGTCCTATCTGTAAAATGGATAAATATAATAAAAGTTCCTAACCATAATCAAATAAAAACACTCGAAACTAGCTAACTTGCCATCGCCAGAATTATCGATAGGCCTATCGGATCTGAGTCCACCTATGTCTGATAAAGAAATTAATTTGCAGAAGTGAAACAGCCGCAGCCGCAAACAGAAGTGAAACAGCTAGAAGCGATAAGGATTTTGTACTTTTATACAGCGCCACAAAGAAGCCACAGCATGACCGATCTGCGCAACGAGATGGACAGCGATCTGGACCAGAACTACTCCCTGAACAGCAATGCGGACCCCAAGAACATGCAGGAGCTGACCATTTACGTGAGTAATGCCCGGAACCACCCAGTAAATAGACACCCATGAGCGAGCACCCAGTAAAATCCGCCTCCTGTTATCAGGTACAAAATCTGTTGCAGAACGTCCAGGACAAGTTCCAGACGATGTCCGACCAGATAATAACGCGCATCGATGACATGGGCAACCGCATCGACGATCTGGAGAAGAGCATCGCGGACTTGATGAACCAGGCCGGGATCGAGGGCCAGGGCCCGGAGAAATGAGACCCGTAGAGCTGGTTCAGCCACGCCCATTTTGAAACTGCATCCCAATCCCATGCGATACATATGTACATCGAACACCTGGCACCCAGTCACCCGTCACCCGAATCAAACAATTACAATTCCAGGCTCTCACATTCATTTAATCTCCCCCGCACCCAGATGCTCCGAAAACACATTTGCTCATCCGTTTATTGCATAGTTTTAAGTTTCTCCCACTCGGGGAACATCATAATTTAAGTAACGTAATTCCTTTGTGAGCAATGGCCAGTAATTTTGAATTATTGCCGTTCAGTTTATATTTATAAATTAAAAATTCGAGAATTGTAAAATCCCTGTTACTTGGGGGCTTCAGGACTTCGATTTAACAACGGTTACCAGGCGACCAGTTCCCGAGTTTTGTCTCCTCACCTAAAAAGTTAGGGCGGTATGGTGGTAAGGGGGAGAGAAAAGTGTCATTTCCGCTTGATTAGTTATGTTATGCATATATTTATTCTTGTTTATCTGGGGCAAATAATGCAAATCGTGTGCCGTGACAATTGAAAGTGTATGCAAATCAGCGTTGTCTAATAGCTACGTTCTCGATGTGGACAGTTTAAAAGGGAATGGAATATTTTAGATTGTTTTGCTAATTAAAATTAATAATTTAGAAAATAATACGGCAAACATTTGTCAGATACTACGGTACTATTTAAAACATTGAGTGTGGATGAATTTGAATTAAAATGTTAGAAAGTAACAAGTAATATCAATATATAATATCAATAATATCAATTTTAAGTCTTTTATAAATTATTTTTTTATCCCAACGACTTGTTCTTTTAGGGCCAATGCAGAAATTTGTTTTTAATCATTATTATTTTTAATTTTTAAAACAATACTTTTAGAAAAAATATGGTTCAGCAAAGTAAATAATTATGAAAGTTGCTTATAAGAAATAGTCAGATTTTGATAAGATAATAACGTAGTTATATCTATAAGTTACTTCTAGTTTTTAATTAACCTAAGCGATCTTATTATTTCCAATGTGTGACTTATGTAGTCTGCAATACTGATGTGACTTCTAGTTGACAAGGAGCTCTATGTCTGGTTGTAGTTTCAGTGCTAGTGCTGGGGCACGTGAAACTGCTTCTGCAACCTTACATGGGTGGAGGCCACCGCCTTGAAAGGATGCTTGACCGTTTGCCTGCTTGGTTTCGTTGGAGCAGAAGTGACACTCGCGCTGGTCGAGGGCGTTGTGGCATCTTTGCCACCGGATCGGATCTTGGCCCCAAAGACATTATCGCGTGGAGTGACCTGGCTGCTCGGCTGTGTGGGCTCCCTTTCGTCGTCTGTTTGGGTTCCAGATTCCTCCTCCTCATCGCCACTTTGATCGGTTTCCTGGATAGAAGTAAACAAACGTTAATCAATGCCGATTTCCGGAAAAAGCTACTCCTGATCTTACCTCGTCTTCGTCATCATCCTCCTCCTCATCCTGCTCATCGGTTTCCTCTTCGGGCTCCGTCTTACTCCCATGACTGATTCCTGCTCCTGCCAGATTTTTGCTGCTCCTGGACAATTTCTGGCGCCTTTTCAGCGGACTGACAAGGTGCTCGTGCTCCAAACTGTCCATCGATTGGGAGCGCAGGCCCTTCTTTAAGGCTGCCTTGCGAGGCGTGGGCTCCTCCTTGGTTTTCATCAGTTTCTGAAACTCCAGAAAATCGTCGCGCTCATCGATGCTTCCTATGTCATAGTAACTTGCGCTTAGCACCTCCAAAGCCTTGGTGTGCTGCTTCATGGAAATCAGTATGAAATCGCTGATGATCTGCTTCAAGTCACGCAACTTTCGCTGCTCGAAGTTCCCAATAATATCGTCGATCTCCTTGTTGGTGCGCTGCACCTCCATTTTGGCCTTAAACAGCTCCGAATCGGCGGCACTCTGGGAGGGTATATTTAAAATTATTATTGAAGTGGGTACTTTTATATCTACCCACGTTGTTTGCTGAGAACTTTGACTTTAACTCCAGCATCTGGCGCTGACGCAGAACCTCCTTATCGCGGGCTATGACAGCCAGGCGGAGATTGTCTCTGGTCGACTTGCAAAGCTGTTCGAATTGCGCCAGCTCGTTGACAATCTGAAGTGGGAAATCCATCAAAATTCGTTTTTGAATTTAAAAAATTAATACATTATCAAACAAAAATTATGATTTTATTTGCACAAAAATGTAAATAAATTTTCCTCACCTTATGTTCCAAACGGTGCACATTAATGTCCATATAATCGCCCATTATGGTAACCGCATTGGTGAAGCTCTTTAGTCCTTGACAGAGACTCTCGTTGATTTCCTCATCGTCTGCATAACTCTTAACATTCTTGGCCAAGTCATCGAAGGAGTCGCGATATCTGCAAGGGATCTTTAATCGTTGTCCAGGTAAACCCCTTTGCGGAACTCACTTGGCCATTTTCCTTGTTACCAAAGCAAAGGATGAACACATCTCCATTAAATGGCGTTCTGTTATGTTAATCCGTTCATTTATTATTTTGATGCGATCGTCTTTGGTGTTCAGAAAGGATAATTTTCCGCGGCGAAACATTCTTATTTTGTTTTTTTCAGTACTCTCTAATTGTTAAATTCCTTTGACAAAAAATTCGAGTGAAAGCCGTTACCAAGACAACGTAAAAAATCCAGCTGACAACTTTGGTCACTTTACTTTACTTTACCTTACTTTTTACTATACTTTAACATGTATTTGTTCTACCAATTAAATGTTTTTAGGTTTTTGTTGTCAAAAAGGGACCAGTTCGTGACAATTTGCTTTTTCACTAGTTTTGTACTATTTATTTTTTCGAAACAAATTTTCTAAGCCCTGTTATTATAAAAATAAAGGAATAAAACTTATTTAAAATTTTGATTATAAAAATTGAAAAAAATTACTTATTTCCAAATTTTGTTTATAAAAATAAATTAATAATTATTATTTTACAATTTTTGTATTAAAAATCATAATAATAATTATTACTTTAAAACTTTTGTATTAAAAATCATTATAATAATTATTATTTTAAAACTGTTATATTCAAAATCATAATAATAATTTTATTTTAAAATGTTTATACTAAAAATCATAATATGGATTATATTTTAAAAATGTTATATTAAAAATCATTATAATCAAAAATTAAAACTAAAAAATAATATTAAATGTATTCGATTTTTTGTCAAGTAAGTTTAATAATAATTAGTAAAATATAAAATGGCCATGACATTTTTGTTTTAATTATATTGATTTTAAATTAAAATCTTCTTGGTTATTGCAGTTCAAATATGTGCGCCAAAAAACTCGAACAAAACAGGCCCACAGGGCGATTCGTGAAGAAAACCCAAAATTAACATTAACTCCTTGCCAAAAGGTGCCGTTTTTCTAGTTTCACTTTAAAATACATAGATGGCTCTATACATTTGTTGAAGTTGTTAAATTGCTCCTTTCAAAATAAACGCCTACAAACCGAAATTATAATGGTACTTTGACATCAGAGAAAACAAGCTGAAAATTATTACAATCCACCTGCAAATTAATTTGATATCTATTTTTGAAGCTTGGTACAACGGTGATTTTTTCCGTTTGTAGCTGTTAACTGAGGCTAACAGGGCTCGAACATGGCTCGAACAATTTCTTCCAAACTTGAAAAATCTAACCTATATAAAATCCAACATTTTGTTGTTTATTGGGTTGATGGTCTTGTTAATTTTCTTAACGTTGGACATTTAAGTGGAGGGTTTAAAAACCAATTTCGGGTTTTAGGCGTGTGTTTTAAAAGGAGCAATTTATGCCAGTTTTTCCTTATTTTTACATTTATTCCCAGATTTATACCCGGTACTCGTAGAGTGAAAGGGTATATCTTATTCGGCGAAAAGTATGTATACATACAAAGTTTTTTAACAAGCCCTCGCCTTTCTTCTATGAACGCCCGCCTTAGCATGTAGTGCATCTCGCTCGCTCTTATTACATGCCTTTGGTTTTCATGCATACGGTTCATTTAATAATATCTGACTAACAAATAGGAATTCTTTGCTTAAAATATTATATAATTATTTTTTTATTTACTTAGGCCATTTTAAGCCATTTTAACAAAAGTTTATATTTTTTTAATGTTTAAAAAACTATTTATACCCGTTACTCGTAGAGTAAAAGGGTATATTAGATTCGTGCAAAAGTATGTAACAGGCAGAAGGAAGCGTTTCCGACCATATAAAGTATATATGTATATTCTTGATCAGGATCACTAGCCGAGTCGATCTAGCCATGTCCGTCTGTCCGTCTGTCCGTCTGTATGAACGCTGAGATCTTGGAAACTATAAAAGCTAGAAGATTGAGATTTGGCATGCATATTCTAGGGGTTAATACGCAGCGCAAGTTTTTCACGCCGATGTGCCACGCCCTCTCTAACGCCCACAAACCCCGAAAAACTGTGACCCGTTCTGTATGAACGCTGAGATCTCGGAAACTATAAAAGCTAGAAGATTGGGATTTGGCATGCAGATTCTTGGGGTTATTACGCAGCGCAAGTTTTTCACGCCGATGTGCCACGCCCCCTCTAACACCCACAAACCGCGAAAAACTGTGGCACCCACAGTTTTGAAGCTATATTAACGGGAAAAGAAATGTGTATTCGTTTCATCAATACATATTGATAGACCAAAGTTGGAAATCCCCCCTCCCCCCTAACGCCCACAAACCGCGAAAAGCTGTGGCGCCCATAGTTTTAAAGCTAGAGCAAAAGTGTAAACGCAATTTTGTTTGGGTTATTAATGCCTACCGAAATGTAGAAGAAATTTTTTAAATTTTTTGAAGCGGCTGCTTGGTTTGCCTTGCTTGAGACTGCTGACTTTAGCTGAGTAACGGGTATTTGATAGTCGAGGCACTCGACTATAGCGTTCCCTCTTGTTATACCCTTGCAGAGGGTATAATGATTTCAGTCAGAAGTTTGCAACGCAGTGAAGGAGACGTTTCAGACCCTATAAAGTATATATATTCTTGGTCAGCATGACTAGACGAGTCGATCTAGCCATGTCCGTCTGTCCGTCTGTCCGTCTGTCCGTCTGTCCGTCCGTCTGTCCGTCCGTCTGTCCGTCCGTCCGTCCGTTTCTACGCAAACTAGTCCCTCAGTTTTTAAGCTATCGAGCTGAAACTTTACCAAAAGTCGTATTTTTGTTGCAGGTAGTATATAAGTCGGAGCCGGCCGGATCGGACAACTATATCTTATAGCTCCCATAGGAATAATCGGAAAAATAATTGAAAAAAAATTATAACTTATGTGTTTTTTGACATATTACCTTATGCTCTTGGAAATATCATTTTTTTAACAGTTCTGAATTTCGAATTAAATTTTATAAAAATCGGACGACTATATCATATAGCTGCCATAGGAACTATCAGAAAATTAATGGCAAATTAATATGAACAAAATTATAGCTTCGGTGTCTTTTGACATATTTCCTTCTCCTCTTTGGAATATCGTTTTTTTAATACTTCTGATTTTCGATTTAAATTTTATAAAAATCGGACGACTATATCATATAGCTCCCATAGGAATGATCGGAAAATTAATGGGAAATTAATAGGAAAAAAATTATAGCTTTGTTAATTTTTATTGTATTCTCTTCTACTCTTGAATATTACTTTATTTTATTATTTCAGAATTTTGAAATAAATTTTACATAAATCGGACGACTATATTATATAGCTCCCATAGGAATGATCAATCAATTATTGTCAAAATAGCTATAATTCGGAATGTTCCAAATCGAAATTCAGATTTTTGTAATTTGTAATTAAATAGGAATTAACTGCAAGGGTATATAGACTTCGGCTGGCCGAAGTTAGCTTCCTTTCTTGTTTTTTTTTAATCTTAAAAAATAATATTTTTTTTAATGTTGAAAAATCTTTGAAAAAATGGAATAGTAAACAAAAAAATAATTCAATAATATTTTAAGCAAAGAATTCCTATTTGTTAGTCAGATATGGTCAACAGACTGTTAAATGACTCGTAAGCATGAAAACCATAAGCATGTAATAAGAGCGAGCGAGATGCACTACATGCTTTGGCGGGCGTTCATAGAAAAAAGGCGAGGGCTTGTTAAAAAACGTTCGATATTTAAAAAACTAAAAATGGCTCCAACTTTTTACAAAAACCGATTGTAACTAACAATGTGGCGCATATATTAAAATAAAAAAAATATTTTTTTTTTGTGGGGGCAATGGTTAAATTTTTTTTTTAAATTTTAATTTGTTTTTACTTTTAAGAAATTAAAAACTAATTTTTTTTTAGAAATTTTTTTTTGAAAGAAGAGGTTTTAGGGGAATTAATGAAAAAGACATGAAGTCAATCGGATTCATATAACCGGAGATACAGATTTTCAAAGAGAGGGTACTTTTCCAAATTTGACGATTTTTAGCAAACTTAAAAAAATTCGAACTAAAAAAATAATTTTTTTTCGGTCAAATCCTGATCCACGTGTTTACTTATTTTCCGAATAGTACGTGTAAAAAAAATTTCAGGCAAATCAAATATGTGAAATTTTTTTTTTGGCCAAATCTGTTCGGTTTGTAAAAGAACGGCCCATATATACTTTATGGGGTCGAAAACGTCTCCTTTACTGCGTTGCAAACTTCTGACTAAAATCATTATACCCTCTGCAAGGGTATAAATATCAACTTGTTTGGTTAAAAACTGTGGGAATGGTTAATGTTTTAATCAAGAAATTTTGAATTTTTGGAAATTCCTGGGAGTCCTTAGGAGCCGAATTTTAAAAAATCCTTTCTTAGTGCACACCTCCTCTAACACACGATTCAGACCCAATTTTTTCCACAATTTTAGGTGTTATGGTTTAACTCTTTTATAATAATACTCGATATTCCATATGAATAATCGGAAAATAAATAAATAATTGGCCGAAGATAGCTTCCTTTCCATTTAGTGTTTAAAATCCAATTGATCGCAAGCATTACAATTTAGATCTTATAAGCCCTTTGGACATTGCCGAATGGGATAGGTGTATGGCTCAGCTAGTTAGAGCGCGCGTGCACGAACACAAGAGTCTGCGGTTCGAGTGACCGAGGAGGCGACTACTGGGGTCGAACAAAAAGAAAGGTTGTTTCATTTATAACATAACAACACTAATAAAATTGCACTACGTTACATCAAAAATATACATCGATGGAATTTTTTGTTGTGAGTTCAAACCCCATGCCGGTAAACTAATTTTTTTTTTTTTTTGTCGTTTTTTGTATTTTGCACGAACAAGTTCAAGTTACGGAGAAGGCGACTACTGGGGTCGGACAAAAAGAAAGTTTGTTTCATATATAACATAATGAACACAAGGGTCTGGGGTTAGAGTGACCGAGAAGGCGACTACTGGGGTCGAACAAAAAGAAAGTTTGTTTCATTTAGAACATAACAACACTATTACAATTACCCTACGTTACATCAAAAATATACATCGATGGAATTTTTTGTTCTGAGTTCAAACCCCATGCCGGTAAACTATTCTTTTTTTCGATTTTTGTATTTTAAATAATTTTATTATGTTATAACTAAGCCAATTCCATTTAATGTTTAAAATCCAATTGATTGCAAGCATTACAATTTAGATCTTATAAGCCCCTTGGACATTGCCGAATGGGATGGGTGTATGGCTCAGCTAGTTAGAGCGCGCGTGCCCGAACACAAGGGTCTGGGGTTCAAAAGACCGAGAAGGCGACTACTACTACTAACATAACGACACTATTACAATTACACTACGTTACATCAAAAATATACATCGATGGAATTTTTTGTTGTGAGTTCAAATCCCATGCCGGTAAACTATTTTTTTTTCGTTTTTTGTATTTTAAATAATTTTATTATGTTATAACTAAGCCAATTCTATTTAATGTTTAAAATCCAATTGATTTCAAGCGTTACAATTTACATCTTATAAGCCCTTTGGACATTACCGAGTGCGATGGGTGTATGGCTCAGCTAGTTAGAGCGCGCGTGCCCGAACACAAGGGTCTGGGGTTCGAGTGACCGAGAAGGCGACTACTACTACTAACATAACAACACTATTACAATTACACTACGTTACATCAAAAATATACATCGATGGAATTTTTTGTTGTGAGTTCAAACCCCAATGCCGGTAAACTATTTTTTTTTTTTTGTCGTTTTTTGTATTTTGCACGAACAAGTTCAAGTGACGGAGAAGGCGACTACTGGGGGCGGACCAAAAGAAAGTTTGTTTCATTTATAACATAACAACACTATTAAAATTACACTACGTTACATCAAAAATATACATCGATGGAATTTTTTGTTCTGAGTTCAAACCCCATGCCGGTAAACTATTTTTTTTTTCGTTTTTTGTATTTTAAATAATTTTATTATGTTATAACTAAGCCAATTCCATTTAATGTTTAAAATCCAATTGATTGCAAGCATTACAATTTAGATCTTATAAGCCCTTTGGACATTGCCGAGTGGGATGGGTGTATGGCTCAGCTAGTTAGAGAGCGCGTGCCCGAACACAAGGGTCTGGCGTTCAAGTGACCGAGAAGGCGACTACTGGGGTCGAACAAAAAGAAAGTTTGTTTCATTTATAACATAACAACACTATTACAATTACACTACGTTACATCAAAAATATACATCGATGGAATTTTTTTGTTGTGAGTTCAAACCCCATGCCGGTAAACTATTTTTTTTTTTTTCGTTTTGTGTATTTTGCACGAACACAAGGGTCTGGGGTCCAAGTGACGGAGAAGGCGACTACTGGGGTCGTACAAAAAGAAAGTTTGTTTCATTTAGAACATAACAATACTATTACAATTACACTACGTTACATCAAAAATATACATCGATGGCATTTTTTGTTGTGAGTTCAAACCCCATGCCGGTAAACTATTTTTTTTTTTTTTTCGTTTTTTGTATTTTGCACGAACACAAGGGTCTGGGGTCCAAGTGACGGAGAAGGCGACTACTGGGGTCGGACGAAAAGAAAGTTTGTTTCATTTAGAACATAACAACACTATTACAATTACACTACGTTACATCAAAAATATACATCGATGGAATTTTTTTGTTGTGAGTTCAAACCCCATGCCGGTAAACTATTTTTTTTTTTTTTCGTTTTGTGTATTTTGCACGAACACAAGGGTCTGGGGTCCAAGTGACGGAGAAGGCGACTACTGGGGTCGGACAAACAGAAAGTTTGTTTCATTTATAACATAACAACACTATTAAAATTACACTACGTTACATCAAAAATATACATCGATGGAATTTTTTGTTGTGAGTTCAAACCCCATGCCGGTAAACTACTTTTTTTTTTCGTTTTTTTGTATTTTGCACGAACACAAGGGTCTGGGGTTCAAGTGACGGAGAAGGCGACTACTGGGGTCGGACAAAAAGAAAGTTTGTTTCATTTATAACATAACAACACTATTAAAATTACACTACGTTACATCAAAAATATACATCGATGGAATTTTTTGTTCTGAGTTCAAACCCCATGCCGGTAAACTATTTTTTTTTTCGTTTTTTGTATTTTAAATAATTTTATTATTTTATAACTAAGCCAATTCTATTTAATGTTTAAAATCCAATTGATTTCAAGCGTTAATGCCCTTTGGACATTACCGAGTGGGATGGGTGTATGGCTCAGCTAGTTAGAGAGCGCGTGCCCGAACACAAGGGTCTGGCGTTCAAGTGACCGAGAAGGCGACTACTGGGGTCGAACAAAAAGAAAGTTTGTTTCATTTATAACATAACAACACTATTACAATTACACTACGTTACATCAAAAATATACATCGATGGAATTTTTTTGTTGTGAGTTCAAACCCCATGCCGGTAAACTATTTTTTTTTTTTTCGTTTTGTGTATTTTGCACGAACACAAGGGTCTGGGGTCCAAGTGACGGAGAATGCGACTACTGGGGTCGTACAAAAAGAAAGTTTGTTTCATTTAGAACATAACAATACTATTACAATTACACTACGTTACATCAAAAATATACATCGATGGAATTTTTTGTTGTGAGTTCAAACCCCATGCCGGTAAACTATTTTTTTTTTTTTTTCGTTTTTTGTATTTTGCACGAACACAAGGGTCTGGGGTCCAAGTGACGGAGAAGGCGACTACTGGGGTCGGACGAAAAGAAAGTTTGTTTCATTTATAACATAACAACACTATTAAAATTACACTACGTTACATCAAAAATATACATCGATGGAATTTTTTGTTCTGAGTTCAAACCCCATGCCGGTAAACTACTTTTTTTTTTTCGTTTTTTTGTATTTTGCACGAACACAAGGGTCTGGGGTTCAAGTGACGGAGAAGGCGACTACTGGGGTCGGACAAAAAGAAAGTTTGTTTCATTTATAACATAACAACACTATTAAAATTACACTACGTTACATCAAAAATATACATCGATGGAATTTTTTGTTCTGAGTTCAAACCCCATGCCGGTAAACTATTTTTTTTTTTCGTTTTTTGTATTTTAAATAATTTTATTATTTTATAACTAAGCCAATTCTATTTAATGTTTAAAATCCAATTGATTTCAAGCGTTACAATTTACATCTTATAAGCCCTTTGGACATTGCCGAATGGGATGGGTGTATGGCTCAGCTAGTTAGAGAGTGACCGAGAAGGCGACTACTGGGGTCGAACAAAAAGAAAGTTTGTTTCATTTATAACATAACAACACTATTACAATTACACTACGTTACATCAAAAATATACATCGATGGAATTTTTTTGTTGTGAGTTCAAACCCCATGCCGGTAAACTATTTTTTTTTTTTTTCGTTTTGTGTATTTTGCACGAACACAAGGGTCTGGGGTCCAAGTGACGGAGAAGGCGACTACTGGGGTCGGACGAAAAGAAAGTTTGTTTCATTTAGAACATAACAACACTATTACAATTACACTACGTTACATCAAAAATATACATCGATGGAATTTTTTGTTGTGAGTTCAAACCCCATGCCGGTAAACTATTTTTTTTTTTTTTTTTTTGTATTTTAAATAATTTTATTATGTTATAACTAAGCCAATTCCATTTAATGTTTAAAATCCAATTGATTGCAAGCATTACAATTTAGATCTTATAAGCCCTTTGGACATTGCCGAATGGGATGGGTGTATGGCTCAGCTAGTTAGAGAGCGCGTGCCCGAACACAAGGGTCTGGCGTTCGAGTGACCGAGAAGGCGACTATTACTACTAACATAACAACACTATTACAATTACACTACGTTACATCAAAAATATACATCGATGGAATTTTTTGTTGTGAGTTCAAACCCCATGCCGGTAAACTATTTTTTTTTTTTTTCGTTTTTTGTATTTTGCACGAACACAAGGGTCTGGGGTCCAAGTGACGGAGAAGGCGACTACTGGGGTCGGACAAAAAGAAAGTTTGTTTCATTTATAACATAACAACACTATTAAAATTACACTACGTTACATCAAAAATATAAATCGATGGAATTTTTTGTTCTGAGTTCAAACCCCATGCCGGTAAACTATTTTTTTTTTTTCGTTTTTTGTATTTTCAATAATTTTATTATGTTATAACTAAGCCAATTCCATTTAATGTTTAAAATCCAATTGATTGCAAGCATTACAATTTAGATCTTATAAGCCCTTTGGACATTGCCGAATGGGATGGGTGTATGGCTCAGCTAGTTAGAGAGCGCGTGCCCGAACACAAGGGTCTGGCGTTCGAGTGACCGAGAAGGCGACTACTACTACTAACATAACAACACTATTACAATTACACTACGTTACATCAAAAATATACATCGATGGAATTTTTTGTTGTGAGTTCAAACCCCATGCCGGTAAACTATTTTTTTTTTTTTCGTTTTTTGTATTTTGCACGAACACAAGGGTCTGGGGTACAAGTGACGGAGAAGGCGACTACTGGGGTCGGACAAAAAGAAAGTTTGTTTCATTTATAACATAACAACACTATTACAATTACACTACGTTACATCAAAAATATACATCGATGGAATTTTTTGTTCTGAGTTCAAACCCCATGCCGGTAAACTATTTTTTTTTTCGTTTTTTGTATTTTAAATAATTTTATTATGTTATAACTAAGCCAATTCCATTTAATGTTTAAAATCCAATTGATTGCAAGCATTACAATTTAGATCTTATAAGCCCTTTGGACATTGCCGAATGGGATGGGTGTATGGCTCAGCTAGTTAGAGCGCGCGTGCCCGAACACAAGGGTCTGGGGTTCGAGTGACCGAGAAGGCGACTACTACTACTAACATAACAACACTATTACAATTACACTACGTTACATCAAAAATATACATCGATGGAATTTTTTGTTGTGAGTTCAAACCCCAATGCCGGTAAACTATTTTTTTTTTTTTGTCGTTTTTTGTATTTTGCACGAACAAGTTCAAGTGACGGAGAAGGCGACTACTGGGGGCGGACCAAAAGAAAGTTTGTTTCATTTATAACATAACAACACTATTAAAATTACACTACGTTACATCAAAAATATACATCGATGGAATTTTTTGTTCTGAGTTCAAACCCCATGCCGGTAAACTATTTTTTTTTTTCGTTTTTTGTATTTTAAATAATTTTATTATGTTATAACTAAGCCAATTCCATTTAATGTTTAAAATCCAATTGATTGCAAGCATTACAATTTAGATCTTATAAGCCCTTTGGACATTGCCGAGTGGGATGGGTGTATGGCTCAGCTAGTTAGAGAGCGCGTGCCCGAACACAAGGGTCTGGCGTTCAAGTGACCGAGAAGGCGACTACTGGGGTCGAACAAAAAGAAAGTTTGTTTCATTTATAACATAACAACACTATTACAATTACACTACGTTACATCAAAAATATACATCGATGGAATTTTTTTGTTGTGAGTTCAAACCCCATGCCGGTAAACTATTTTTTTTTTTTTCGTTTTGTGTATTTTGCACGAACACAAGGGTCTGGGGTCCAAGTGACGGAGAAGGCGACTACTGGGGTCGTACAAAAAGAAAGTTTGTTTCATTTAGAACATAACAATACTATTACAATTACACTACGTTACATCAAAAATATACATCGATGGCATTTTTTGTTGTGAGTTCAAACCCCATGCCGGTAAACTATTTTTTTTTTTTTTTCGTTTTTTGTATTTTGCACGAACACAAGGGTCTGGGGTCCAAGTGACGGAGAAGGCGACTACTGGGGTCGGACGAAAAGAAAGTTTGTTTCATTTAGAACATAACAACACTATTACAATTACACTACGTTACATCAAAAATATACATCGATGGAATTTTTTTGTTGTGAGTTCAAACCCCATGCCGGTAAACTATTTTTTTTTTTTTCGTTTTGTGTATTTTGCACGAACACAAGGGTCTGGGGTCCAAGTGACGGAGAAGGCGACTACTGGGGTCGGACAAACAGAAAGTTTGTTTCATTTATAACATAACAACACTATTAAAATTACACTACGTTACATCAAAAATATACATCGATGGAATTTTTTGTTGTGAGTTCAAACCCCATGCCGGTAAACTACTTTTTTTTTTCGTTTTTTTGTATTTTGCACGAACACAAGGGTCTGGGGTTCAAGTGACGGAGAAGGCGACTACTGGGGTCGGACAAAAAGAAAGTTTGTTTCATTTATAACATAACAACACTATTAAAATTACACTACGTTACATCAAAAATATACATCGATGGAATTTTTTGTTCTGAGTTCAAACCCCATGCCGGTAAACTATTTTTTTTTTTCGTTTTTTGTATTTTAAATAATTTTATTATTTTATAACTAAGCCAATTCTATTTAATGTTTAAAATCCAATTGATTTCAAGCGTTAATGCCCTTTGGACATTACCGAGTGGGATGGGTGTATGGCTCAGCTAGTTAGAGAGCGCGTGCCCGAACACAAGGGTCTGGCGTTCAAGTGACCGAGAAGGCGACTACTGGGGTCGAACAAAAAGAAAGTTTGTTTCATTTATAACATAACAACACTATTACAATTACACTACGTTACATCAAAAATATACATCGATGGAATTTTTTTGTTGTGAGTTCAAACCCCATGCCGGTAAACTATTTTTTTTTTTTTTCGTTTTGTGTATTTTGCACGAACACAAGGGTCTGGGGTCCAAGTGACGGAGAATGCGACTACTGGGGTCGTACAAAAAGAAAGTTTGTTTCATTTAGAACATAACAATACTATTACAATTACACTACGTTACATCAAAAATATACATCGATGGAATTTTTTGTTGTGAGTTCAAACCCCATGCCGGTAAACTATTTTTTTTTTTTTTTTCGTTTTTTGTATTTTGCACGAACACAAGGGTCTGGGGTCCAAGTGACGGAGAAGGCGACTACTGGGGTCGGACGAAAAGAAAGTTTGTTTCATTTATAACATAACAACACTATTAAAATTACACTACGTTACATCAAAAATATACATCGATGGAATTTTTTGTTCTGAGTTCAAACCCCATGCCGGTAAACTACTTTTTTTTTTTCGTTTTTTTGTATTTTGCACGAACACAAGGGTCTGGGGTTCAAGTGACGGAGAAGGCGACTACTGGGGTCGGACAAAAAGAAAGTTTGTTTCATTTATAACATAACAACACTATTAAAATTACACTACGTTACATCAAAAATATACATCGATGGAATTTTTTGTTCTGAGTTCAAACCCCATGCCGGTAAACTATTTTTTTTTTTCGTTTTTTGTATTTTAAATAATTTTATTATTTTATAACTAAGCCAATTCTATTTAATGTTTAAAATCCAATTGATTTCAAGCGTTACAATTTACATCTTATAAGCCCTTTGGACATTGCCGAATGGGATGGGTGTATGGCTCAGCTAGTTAGAGAGTGACCGAGAAGGCGACTACTGGGGTCGAACAAAAAGAAAGTTTGTTTCATTTATAACATAACAACACTATTACAATTACACTACGTTACATCAAAAATATACATCGATGGAATTTTTTTGTTGTGAGTTCAAACCCCATGCCGGTAAACTATTTTTTTTTTTTTCGTTTTGTGTATTTTGCACGAACACAAGGGTCTGGGGTCCAAGTGACGGAGAAGGCGATTACTGGGGTCGGACGAAAAGAAAGTTTGTTTCATTTAGAACATAACAACACTATTACAATTACACTACGTTACATCAAAAATATACATCGATGGAATTTTTTGTTGTGAGTTCAAACCCCATGCCGGTAAACTATTTTTTTTTTTTTTTTTTGTATTTTAAATAATTTTATTATGTTATAACTAAGCCAATTCCATTTAATGTTTAAAATCCAATTGATTGCAAGCATTACAATTTAGATCTTATAAGCCCTTTGGACATTGCC
The DNA here is from genome assembly GCA_037075245.1 of Drosophila mimetica. NCBI lineage: Eukaryota > Metazoa > Arthropoda > Insecta > Diptera > Drosophilidae > Drosophila > Drosophila mimetica. The sequence goes on along the minus strand of JBAMCH010000007.1, from coordinate 25,584,954 downwards.
GAATGGGATGGGTGTATGGCTCAGCTAGTTAGAGAGCGCGTGCCCGAACACAAGGGTCTGGCGTTCGAGTGACCGAGAAGGCGACTACTACTACTAACATAACAACACTATTACAATTACACTACGTTACATCAAAAATATACATCGATGGAATTTTTTGTTGTGAGTTCAAACCCCATGCCGGTAAACTATTTTTTTTTTTTTTTTCGTTTTTTGTATTTTGCACGAACACAAGGGTCTGGGGTCCAAGTGACGGAGAAGGCGACTACTGGGGTCGGACAAAAAGAAAGTTTGTTTCATTTATAACATAACAACACTATTAAAATTACACTACGTTACATCAAAAATATAAATCGATGGAATTTTTTGTTCTGAGTTCAAACCCCATGCCGGTAAACTATTTTTTTTTTTTCGTTTTTTGTATTTTCAATAATTTTATTATGTTATAACTAAGCCAATTCCATTTAATGTTTAAAATCCAATTGATTGCAAGCATTACAATTTAGATCTTATAAGCCCTTTGGACATTGCCGAATGGGATGGGTGTATGGCTCAGCTAGTTAGAGAGCGCGTGCCCGAACACAAGGGTCTGGCGTTCGAGTGACCGAGAAGGCGACTACTACTACTAACATAACAACACTATTACAATTACACTACGTTACATCAAAAATATACATCGATGGAATTTTTTGTTGTGAGTTCAAACCCCATGCCGGTAAACTATTTTTTTTTTTTTTTTTCGTTTTTTGTATTTTGCACGAACACAAGGGTCTGGGGTACAAGTGACGGAGAAGGCGACTACTGGGGTCGGACAAAAAGAAAGTTTGTTTCATTTATAACATAACAACACTATTACAATTACACTACGTTACATCAAAAATATACATCGATGGAATTTTTTGTTCTGAGTTCAAACCCCATGCCGGTAAACTATTTTTTTTTTCGTTTTTTGTATTTTAAATAATTTTATTATGTTATAACTAAGCCAATTCCATTTAATGTTTAAAATCCAATTGATTGCAAGCATTACAATTTAGATCTTATAAGCCCTTTGGACATTGCCGAATGGGATGGGTGTATGGCTCAGCTAGTTAGAGCGCGCGTGCCCGAACACAAGGGTCTGGGGTTCGAGTGACCGAGAAGGCGACTACTACTACTAACATAACAACACTATTACAATTACACTACGTTACATCAAAAATATACATCGATGGAATTTTTTGTTGTGAGTTCAAACCCCATGCCGATAAACTATTTTTTTTTTTTTTTCGTTTTTTGTATTTTGCACGAACACAAGGGTCTGGGGTTCAAGTGACGGAGAAGGCGACTACTGGGGTCGGACAAAAAGAAAGTTTGTTTCATTTATAACATAACAACACTATTAAAATTACACTACGTTACATCAAAAATATACATCGATGGAATTTTATTTCTGAGTTCAAACCCCATGCCGGTAAATTTTTTTTTTTTCGTTTTTTGTATTTTAAATAATTTTATTATGTTATAACTAAGCCAATTCCATTTAATGTTTAAAATCCAATTCATTGCAAGCATTACAATTTAGATCTTATAAGCCCTTTGGACATTGCAGAATGGGATGGGTGTATGGCTCAGCTAGTTAGAGCGCGCGTGCGCGAACACAAGGGTCTGGCGTTCGAGTGACCGAGAAGGCGACTACTGGGGTCGGACAAAAAGAAAGTTTGTTTCATTTATAACATAACAACACTATTAAAATTACACTACGTTACATCAAAAATATACATCGATGGAATTTTATTTCTGAGTTCAAACCCCATGCCGCTAAATTTTTTTTTTTTCGTTTTTTGTATTTTAAATAATTTTATTATGTTATAACTAAGCCATTTCCATTTAATGTTTAAAATCCAATTGATTGCAAGCATTACAATTTAGATCTTATAAGCCCTTTGGACATTGCCGAATGGGATGGGTGTATGGCTCAGCTAGTTAGAGAGCGCGTGCCCGAACACAAGGGTCTGGCGTTCGAGTGACCGAGAAGGCGACTACTACTACTAACATAACAACACTATTACAATTACACTACGTTACGTCAAAAATATACATCGATGGAATTTTTTGTTGTGAGTTCAAACCCCATGCCGGTAAACTATTTTTTTTTTTTTTTCGTTTTTTGTATTTTGCACGAACACAAGGGTCTGGGGTCCAAGTGACGGAGAAGGCGACTACTGGGGTCGGACAAAAAGAAAGTTTGTTTCATTTATAACATAACAACACTATTAAAATTACACTACGTTACATCAAAAATATACATCGATGGAATTTTTTGTTCTGAGTTCAAACCCCATGCCGGTAAACTATTTTTTTTTCGTTTTTTGTATTTTAAATAATTTTATTATGTTACTAGCAGGGTCGCCCGCAGCTTCGCCTGCGGAAATCAAGATTAAAAATTCTACTAATAATAAAAAAGGAATTTAGGTGAATAGAGAAGCCGTGAATCAAATTGTTTAAACATTTCCATTTGTTTAAACAATATGAAGCAAGTGTAGGAAATAGCAAAAGGATTAACTGATTTAAATATTTATGTTTTTTTAATATTTTTTAATTTTAAAACACAAAAATCCGTTTGAAAATGTCTCAAACCTGTTGTGGAAATGAAAATGATATTCTTTTAGCAATAGAATATCAGTATTATCATGAATTTGAACTTAAGCAAATCTTACTTCCTTAGTCAGGTGAAATGTACACACACACGCACACTTCCACATATCTAATGGTTGGGGGTGCAAATACGCATTTTAGCGTGCGTGTGTGTGTACGCAACGGGGCCAATTTATGTTTTTATTTTGTTTTTACAAATCCACGGTTTGTCAATAATTCAACATTTGAAAGGTAATAAGTAGTTTGGAAACATTTCTTCTTAGCTTATCCGGTTTTTAGATTTTAAAAATAAAAAAAAATTTAAGGAAAACTTCGATTGTAAAACTGTTAGCAAAATCTAAAACTGATCGGAGATGCTGCTGCAAATAGTAAAATCATTTAAAATCCGACTTTAAATGTATATACATACGACTTTTCCTTGAAATTTTCTTAAGGGGAATTAAATAGCTCCACCGATAATTTAAAATTTAACGTTTAGCTAAAAGAATGAAGAAACAAAAAAAAATTATCGATATATTCGCATTTTTAGGCGCTTAATTTGGTATTTTGTGGCTGTGGTATTTTTCCTTGCCTTTGCACAGTAACACTTGGAGGAACGTCTGAATAAAAAGAACAACAACACTTAGGTGGGAGCCCATGACGTCACAATAAAAAAAACCAAATTGGCGACCTTGACGAAGGGGGCTGAATTTCAAAAAAGTTTAAATGCAGTTATTTGCGGGTATCCCATAAAATTATGAAGAGCCATTTCTTAAACCATTTTGACAACATTTATAACAGAAAAATTGCAAAAGAAAAAATTAAGAAAAAAACAAATCGAATTTTGGGGCACTTTTGGGGCCGCTTATGGCTCTAATTTATATCACACACTCGGCTCCCAATTATTTCCGAATTTATGGTTTTTTTCAGATTTTTATGTCAATCCGTTCTGGGTGAATTTCCACACTGACTTTTTTAATAGTCTTCAATTATATTGATTTAGATAACTAAGCCAATTCCATTTAATGTTTAAAATCCAATTGATTGCAAGCATTACAATTTAGATCTTATAAGCCCTTTGGACATTGCCGAATGGGATGGGTGTATGGCTCAGCTAGTTAGAGAGCGCGTGCCCGAACACAAGGGTCTGGCGTTCGAGTGACTGAGAAGGCGACTACTACTACTAACATAACAACACTATTACAATTACACTACGTTACATCAAAAATATACATCGATGGAATTTTTTGCTGTGAGTTCAAACCCCATGCCAGTAAACTATTTTTTTTTTTTTTTTTTTCGTTTTTTGTATTTTGCACGAACACAAGGGTCTGGGGTCCAAGTGACGGAGAAGGCGACTACTGGGGTCGGACAAAAAGAAAGTTTGTTTCATTTATAACATAACAACACTATTAAAATTACACTACGTTACATCAAAAATATACATCGATGGAATTTTTTGTTCTGAGTTCAAACCCCATGCCGGTAAACTATTCTTTTTTTCTTTTTTTGTATTTTAAATAATTTTATTATGTTATAACTAAGCCAATTCCATTTAATGTTTAAAATCCAATTGATTGCAAGCATTACAATTTAGATCTTATAAGCCCTTTGGACATTGCCGAATGGGATCGGTGTATGGCTCAGCTAGTTAGAGCGCGCGTGCCCGAACACAAGGGTCTGGGGTTCGAGTGACCGAGAAGGCGACTACTACTACTAACATAACAACACTATTACAATTACACTACGTTACATCAAAAATATACATCGATGGAATTTTTTGTTGTGAGTTCAAACCCCTTGCCGGTAAACTATTTTTTTTTTTTTTTTCGTTTTTTGTATTTTGCACGAACACAAGGGTCTGGGGTTCAAGTGACAGAGAAGGCGACTACTGGGGTCGGACAAAAAGAAAGTTTGTTTCATTTATAACATAACAACACTATTAAAATTACACTACGTTACATCAAAAATATACATCGATGGAATTTTTTGTTCTGAGTTCAAACCCCATGCCGGTAAATTTTTTTTTTTTCGTTTTTTGTTTTTTGCACGAACACAAGGGTCTGGGGTTCAAGTGACAGAGAAGGCGACTACTGGGGTCGGACAAAAAGAAAGTTTGTTTCATTTATAACATAACAACACTATTAAAATTACACTACGTTACATCAAAAATATACATCGATGGAATTTTTTGTTCTGAGTTCAAACCCCATGCCGGTAAATTTTTTTTTTTTCGTTTTTTGTATTTTAAATAATTTTATTATGTTATAACTAAGCCAATTCCATTTAATGTTTAAAATCCAATTCATTGCAAGCATTACAATTTAGATCTTATAAGCCCTTTGGACATTGCCGAATGGGATGGGTGTATGGCTCAGCTAGTTAGAGAGCGCGTGCCCGAACACAAGGGTCTGGCGTTCGAGTGACCGAGAAGGCGACTACTACTACTAACATAACAACACTATTACAATTACACTACGTTACATCAAAAATATACATCGGTGGAATTTTTTGTTGTGAGTTCAAACCCCATGCCGGTCAACTATTTTTTTTTTTTTCGTTTTTTGTATTTTGCACGAACACAAGGGTCTGGGGTCCAAGTGACGGAGAAGGCGACTACTGGGGTCGGACAAAAAGAAAGTTTGTTTCATTTATAACATAACAACACTATTAAAATTACACTACGTTACATCAAAAATATACATCGATGGAATTTTTTGTTCTGAGTTCAAACCCCATGCCGGTAAACTATTCTTTTTTCGTTTTTTGTATTTTAAATAATTTTATTATGTTATAACTAAGCCAATTCCATTTAATGTTTAAAATCCAATTGATTGCAAGCATTACAATTTAGATCTTATAAGCCCTTTGGACATTGCCGAATGGGATGGGTGTATGGCTCAGCTAGTTAGAGAGCGCGTGCCCGAACACAAGGGTCTGGCGTTCGAGTGACCGAGAAGGCGACTTCTACTACTAAAATAACAACACTATTACAATTACACTACGTTACATCAAACATATACATCGATGTAATTTTTTGTTGTGAGTTCAAACCCCATGCCGGTAAACTATTTTTTTTTTTTTTTTTTCGTTTTTTGTATTTTGCACGAACACAAGGGTCTGGGGTCCAAGTGACGGAGAAGGCGACTACTGGGGTCGGACAAAAAGAAAGTTTGTTTCATTTATAACATAACAACACTATTAAAATTACACTACGTTACATCAAAAATATACATCGATGGAATTTTTTGTTCTGAGTTCAAACCCCATGCCGGTAAACTATTCTTTTTTTCGTTTTTTGTATTTTAAATAATTTTATTATGTTATAACTAAGCCAATTCCATTTAATGTTTAAAATCCAATTGATTGCAAGCATTACAATTTAGATCTTATAAGCCCTTTGGACATTGCCGAATGGGATGGGTGTATGGCTCAGCTAGTTAGAGAGCGCGTGCCCGAACACAAGGGTCTGGCGTTCGAGTGACCGAGAAGGCGACTACTACTACTAACATAACAACACTATTACAATTACACTACGTTACATCAAAAATATACATCGATGGAATTTTTTGTTGTGAGTTCAAACCCCATGCCGGTAAACTATTTTTTTTTTTTTATCGTTTTTTGTATTTTGCACGAACACAAGGGTCTAGGGTCCAAGTGACGGAGAAGGCGACTACTGGGGTCGGACAAAGAGAAAGTTTGTTTCATTTAGAACATAACAACACTATTAAAATTACACTACGTTACATCAAAAATATACATCGATGGAATTTTTTGTTCTGAGTTCAAACCCCATGCCGGTAAACTATTCTTTTTTTCGTTTTTTGTATTTTAAATAATTTTATTATGTTATAACTAAGCCAATTCCATTTAATGTTTAAAATCCAATTGATTGCAAGCATTACAATTTAGATCTTATAAGCCCTTTGGACATTGCCGAATGGGATGGGTGTATGGCTCAGCTAGTTAGAGCGCGCGTGCCCGAACACAAGGGTCTGGGGTTCGAGTGACCGAGAAGGCGACTACTACTACTAACATAACAACATTATTACAATTACACTACGTTACATCGATGGAATTTTTTGTTGTGAGTTCAAACCCCATGCCGGTAAACTATTTTTTTTTTTTTTTCGTTTTTTGTATTTTACACGAACACAAGGGTCTGGGGTTCAAGTGACGGAGAAGGCGACTACTGGGGTCGGACAAAAAGAAAGTTTGTTTCATTTATAACATAACAACACTATTAAAATTACACTAAGTTACATCAAAAATATACATCGATGGAATTTTTTGTTCTGAGTTCAAACCCCATGCCGGTAAACTATTCTTTTTTTCGTTTTTTGTATTTTAAATAATTTTATTATGTTATAACTAAGCCAATTCCATTTAATGTTTAAAATCCAATTGATTGCAAGCATTACAATTTAGATCTTATAAGCCCTTTGGACATTGCCGAATGGGATGGGTGTATGGCTCAGCTAGTTAGAGAGCGCGTGCCCGAACACAAGGGTCTGGCGTTCGAGTGACCGAGAAGGCGACTACTACTACTAACATAACAACACTATTACAATTACACTACGATACATCAAAAATATACATCGATGGAATTTTTTGTTGTGAGTTCAAACCCCATGCCGGTAAACTATTTTTTTTTTTTTTCGTTTTTTGTATTTTGCACGAACACAAGGGTCTGGGGTACAAGTGACGGAGAAGGCGACTACTGGGGTCGGACAAAAAGAAAGTTTGTTTCATTTATAACATAACAACACTATTAAAATTACACTACGTTACATCAAAAATATACATCGATGGAATTTTTTGTTCTGAATTCAAACCCCATGCCGGTAAACTATTCTTTTTTTCGTTTTTTGTATTTTAAATAATTTTATTATGTTATAACTAAGCCAATTCCATTTAATGTTTAAAATCCAATTGATTGCAAGCATTACAATTTAGATCTTATAAGCCCTTTGGACATTGCCGAATGGGATGGGTGTATGGCTCAGCTAGTTAGAGAGCGCGTGCCCGAACACAAGGGTCTGGCGTTCGAGTGACCGAGAAGGCGACTACTACTACTAACATAACAACACTATTACAATTACACTACGTTACATCAAAAATATACATCGATGGAATTTTTTGTTGTGAGTTCAAACCACATGCCGGTAAACTATTTTTTTTTTTTTCGTTTTTTGTATTTTGCACGAACACAAGGGTCTGGGGTCCAAGTGACGGAGAAGGCGACTACTGGGGTCGGACAAAAAGAAAGTTTGTTTCATTTATAACATAACAACACTATTAAAATTACACTACGTTACATCAAAAATATACATCGATGGAATTTTTTGTTCTGAATTCAAACCCCATGCCGGTAAACTATTCTTTTTTTCGTTTTTTGTATTTTAAATAATTTTATTATGTTATAACTAAGCCAATTCCATTTAATGTTTAAAATCCAATTGATTGCAAGCATTACAATTTAGATCTTATAAGCCCTTTGGACATTGCCGAATGGGATGGGTGTATGGCTCAGCTAGTTAGAGAGCGCGTGCCCGAACACAAGGGTCTGGCGTTCGAGTGACCGAGAAGGCGACTACTACTACTAACATAACAACACTATTACAATTACACTACGATACATCAAAAATATACATCGATGGAAATTTTTGTTGTGAGTTCAAACCCCATGCCGGTAAACTATTTTTTTTTTTTTCGTTTTTTGTATTTTGCACGAACAAGTGACGAACAAGTGACGGAGAAGGCGACTACTGGGGTCGGACAAAAAGAAAGTTTGTTTCATTTATAACATAACAACACTATTAAAATTACACTACGTTACATCAAAAATATACATCGATGGAATTTTTTGTTCTGAATTCAAACCCCATGCCGGTAAACTATTCTTTTTTTCGTTTTTTGTATTTTAAATAATTTTATTATGTTATAACTAAGCCAATTCCATTTAATGTTTAAAATCCAATTGATTGCAAGCATTACAATTTAGATCTTATAAGCCCTTTGGACATTGCCGAATGGGATGGGTGTATGGCTCAGCTAGTTAGAGAGCGCGTGCCCGAACACAAGGGTCTGGCGTTCGAGTGACCGAGAAGGCGACTACTACTACTAACATAACAACACTATTACAATTACACTACGTTACATCAAAAATATACATCGATGGAATTTTTTGTTGTGAGTTCAAACCACATGCCGGTAAACTATTTTTTTTTTTTTCGTTTTTTGTATTTTGCACGAACACAAGGGTCTGGGGTCCAAGTGACGGAGAAGGCGACTACTGGGGTCGGACAAAAAGAAAGTTTGTTTCATTTATAACATAACAACACTATTAAAATTACACTACGTTACATCAAAAATATACATCGATGGAATTTTTTGTTCTGAATTCAAACCCCATGCCGGTAAACTATTCTTTTTTTCGTTTTTTGTATTTTAAATAATTTTATTATGTTATAACTAAGCCAATTCCATTTAATGTTTAAAATCCAATTGATTGCAAGCATTACAATTTAGATCTTATAAGCCCTTTGGACATTGCCGAATGGGATGGGTGTATGGCTCAGCTAGTTAGAGAGCGCGTGCCCGAACACAAGGGTCTGGCGTTCGAGTGACCGAGAAGGCGACTACTACTACTAACATAACAACACTATTACAATTACACTACGATACATCAAAAATATACATCGATGGAATTTTTTGTTGTGAGTTCAAACCCCATGCCGGTAAACTATTTTTTTTTTTCGTTTTTTGTATTTTGCACGAACACAAGGGTCTGGGGTACAAGTGACGGAGAAGGCGACTACTGGGGTCGGACAAAAAGAAAGTTTGTTTCATTTATAACATAACAACACTATTAAAATTACACTACGTTACATCAAAAATATACATCGATGGAATTTTTTGTTCTGAATTCAAACCCCATGCCGGTAAACTATTCTTTTTTTCGTTTTTTGTATTTTAAATAATTTTATTATGTTATAACTAAGCCAATTCCATTTAATGTTTAAAATCCAATTGATTGAAAGCATTACAATTTAGATCTTATAAGCCCTTTGGACATTGCCGAATGGGATGGGTGTATGGCTCAGCTAGTTAGAGAGCGCGTGCCCGAACACAAGGGTCTGGCGTTCGAGTGACCGAGAAGGCGACTACTACTACTAACATAACAACACTATTACAATTACACTACGATACATCAAAAATATACATCGATGGAATTTTTTGTTGTGAGTTCAAACCCCATGCCGGTAAACTATTTTTTTTTTTTTTTTCGTGTTTTGTATTTTGCACGAACACAAGGGTCTGGGGTACAAGTGACGGAGAAGGCGACTACTGGGGTCGGACAAAAAGAAAGTTTGTTTCATTTATAACATAACAACACTATTAAAATTACACTACGTTACATTAAAAATATACATCGATGGAATTTTTTGTTCTGAGTTCAAACCCCATGCCGGTAAACTATTCTTTTTTTCGTTTTTTGTATTTTAAATAATTTTATTATGTTATAACTAAGCCAATTCCATTTAATGTTTAAAATCCAATTGATTGCAAGCATTACAATTTAGATCTTATAAGCCCTTTGGACATTGCCGAATGGGATGGGTGTATGGCTCAGCTAGTTAGAGCGCGCGTGCCCGAACACAAGGGTCTGGGGTTCGAGTGACCGAGAAGGCGACTACTACTACTAACATAACAACACTATTACAATTACACTACGTTACATCAAACATATACATCGATGTAATTTTTTGTTGTGAGTTCAAACCCCATGCCGGTAAACTATTTTTTTTTTTTTTTCGTTTTTTGTATTTTGCACGAACACAAGGGTCTGGGGTTCAAGTGACGGAGAAGGCGACTACTGGGGTCGGACAAAAAGAAAGTTTGTTTCATTTATAACATAACAACACTATTAAAATTACACTACGTTACATCAAAAATATTCATCGATGGAATTTTTTGTTCTGAGTTCAAACCCCATGCCGGTAAATTTTTTTTTTTCGTTTTTTGTATTTTAAATAATTTTATTATGTTATAACTAAGCCAATTCCATTTAATGTTTAAAATCCAATTGATTGCAAGCATTACAATTTAGATCTTATAAGCCCTTTGGACATTGCCGAATGGGATGGGTGTATGGCTCAGCTAGTTAGAGCGCGCGTGCCCGAACACAAGGGTCTGGGGTTCGAGTGACCGAGAAGGCGACTACTACTACTAACATAACAACACTATTACAATTACACTACGTTACATCAAACATATACATCGATGTAATTTTTTGTTGTGAGTTCAAACCCCATGCCGGTAAACTATTTTTTTTTTTTTTTTCGTTTTTTGTATTTTGCACGAACACAAGGGTCTGGGGTCCAAGTGACGGAGAAGGCGACTACTGGGGTCGGACAAAAAAAAAGTTTGTTTCATTTATAACATAACAACACTATTAAAATTACACTACGTTACATCAAAAATATACATCGATGGAATTTTTTGTTCTGAGTTCAAACCCCATGCCGGTAAACTATTCTTTTTTTCGTTTTTTGTATTTTAAATAATTTTATTATGTTATAACTAAGCCAATTCCATTTAATGTTTAAAATCCAATTGATTGCAAGCATTACAATTTAGATCTTATAAGCCCTTTGGACATTGCCGAATGGGATGGGTGTATGGCTCAGCTAGTTAGAGAGCGCGTGCCCGAACACAAGGGTCTGGCGTTCGAGTGACCGAGAAGGCGACTACTACTACTAACATAACAACACTATTACAATTACACTACGTTACATCAAAAATATACATCGATGGAATTTTTTGTTGTGAGTTCAAACCCCATGCCGGTAAACTATTTTTTTTTTTTATCGTTTTTTGTATTTTGCACGAACACAAGGGTCTAGGGTCCAAGTGACGGAGAAGGCGACTACTGGGGTCGGACAAAAAGAAAGTTTGTTTCATTTATAACATAACAACACTATTAAAATTACACTACGTTACATCAAAAATATACATCGATGGAATTTTTTGTTCTGAGTTCAAACCCCATGCCGGTAAACTATTCTTTTTTTCGTTTTTTTGTATTTTAAATAATTTTATTATGTTATAACTAAGCCAATTCCATTTAATGTTTAAAATCCAATTGATTGCAAGCATTACAATTTAGATCTTATAAGCCCTTTGGACATTGCCGAATGGGATGGGTGTATGGCTCAGCTAGTTAGAGAGCGCGTGCCCGAACACAAGGGTCTGGCGTTCGAGTGACCGAGAAGGCGACTACTACTACTAACATAACAACACTATTACAATTACACTACGATACATCAAAAATATACATCGATGGAATTTTTTGTTGTGAGTTCAAACCCCATGCCGGTAAACTATTTTTTTTTTTCGTTTTTTGTATTTTGCACGAACACAAGGGTCTGGGGTACAAGTGACGGAGAAGGCGACTACTGGGGTCGGACAAAAAGAAAGTTTGTTTCATTTATAACATAACAACACTATTAAAATTACACTACGTTACATCAAAAATATACATCGATGGAATTTTTTGTTCTGAATTCAAACCCCATGCCGGTAAACTATTCTTTTTTTCGTTTTTTGTATTTTAAATAATTTTATTATGTTATAACTAAGCCAATTCCATTTAATGTTTAAAATCCAATTGATTGCAAGCATTACAATTTAGATCTTATAAGCCCTTTGGACATTGCCGAATGGGATGGGTGTATGGCTCAGCTAGTTAGAGAGCGCGTGCCCGAACACAAGGGTCTGGCGTTCGAGTGACCGAGAAGGCGACTACTACTACTAACATAACAACACTATTACAATTACACTACGTTACATCAAAAATATACATCGATGTAATTTTTTGTTGTGAGTTCAAACCCCATGCCGGTAAACTATTTTTTTTTTTTTTTTCGTTTTTTGTATTTTGCACGAACACAAGGGTCTAGGGTCCAAGTGACGGAGAAGGCGACTACTGGGGTCGGACAAAAAGAAAGTTTGTTTCATTTAAAACATAACAACACTATTAAAATTACACTACGTTACATCAAAAATATACATCGATGGAATTTTTTGTTCTGAGTTCAAACCCCATGCCGGTAAACTATTCTTTTTTTCGTTTTTTGTATTTTAAATAATTTTATTATGTTATAACTAAGCCAATTCCATTTAATGTTTAAAATCCAATTGATTGCAAGCATTACAATTTAGATCTTATAAGCCCTTTGGACATTGCCGAATGGGATGGGTGTATGGCTCAGCTAGTTAGAGCGCGCGTGCCCGAACACAAGGGTCTGGGGTTCGAGTGACCGAGAAGGCGACTACTACTACTAACATAACAACACTATTACAATTACACTACGTTACATCAAACATATACATCGATGTAATTTTTTGTTGTGAGTTCAAACCCCATGCCGGTAAACTATTTTTTTTTTTTTTTCGTTTTTTGTATTTTGCACGAACACAAGGGTCTGGGGTTCAAGTGACGGAGAAGGCGACTACTGGGGTCGGACAAAAAGAAAGTTTGTTTCATTTATAACATAACAACACTATTAAAATTACACTACGTTACATCAAAAATATTCATCGATGGAATTTTTTGTTCTGAGTTCAAACCCCATGCCGGTAAATTTTTTTTTTTTCGTTTTTTGTATTTTAAATAATTTTATTATGTTATAACTAAGCCAATTCCATTTAATGTTTAAAATCCAATTGATTGCAAGCATTACAATTTAGATCTTATAAGCCCTTTGGACATTGCCGAATGGGATGGGTGTATGGCTCAGCTAGTTAGAGCGCGCGTGCCCGAACACAAGGGTCTGGGGTTCGAGTGACCGAGAAGGCGACTACTACTACTAACATAACAACACTATTACAATTACACTACGTTACATCAAACATATACATCGATGTAATTTTTTGTTGTGAGTTCAAACCCCATGCCGGTAAACTATTTTTTTTTTTTTTTTCGTTTTTTGTATTTTGCACGAACACAAGGGTCTGGGGTCCAAGTGACGGAGAAGGCGACTACTGGGGTCGGACAAAAAAAAAGTTTGTTTCATTTATAACCAGGGAATAAAACCAGAACCAGAACCGGAACCGATAACCGAAATAAACCGATACCTAATAGAGAACCGGAACCGGTACCGAGACCAAAATAAAAATTTAATTTCGAACCGATTACCGTATTGCTGGTACCGGTACGGTTTTGGTACTCATTTACTAAATTCTTTAACTCATTTACTCATTTACTAAATTAAAAAATACCCATATGTATGTATCAGCTCCCACTTTCCGCTAATCGACTTCTCCCCGTCCCTTTTTAGCAGACCTACTGCTGATGTAAGAAAATATCCCTGTAGCAGAAATATTCTTTGTCTACCCAAGTTGAAAATCTGGCATTTTTGGCGCCATTTAACGCGTATTTTTTTTAAGAAGCTAGTAACCCTATTTCTTCTTAGAAATAAAAAGTTAAAATCCAATTAAAATCCTATTATGTATACTTTATATCAAAAAATTAAATGAATTTTAATGATCACATAAATCATTTCAAAGTATTAAATGAAATTTTTTTAAACTGTATCGGTACGTACCGGTACCAGAACCGGAACCAAAACATCAATACCAAAATATAACCGTTTACCGAATAAGCAGATTCGGTATGGGACCAGTACGGGACCGGAACCGAAATAAGATTCGGTTTGATTCCCTGTTTATAACATAACAACACTATTAAAATTACACTACGTTACATCAAAAATATACATCGATGGAATTTTTTGTTCTGAGTTCAAACCCCATGCCGGTAAACTATTCTTTTTTTCGTTTTTTGTATTTTAAATAATTTTATTATGTTATAACTAAGCCAATTCCATTTAATGTTTAAAATCCAATTGATTGCAAGCATTACAATTTAGATCTTATAAGCCCTTTGGACATTGCCGAATGGGATGGGTGTATGGCTCAGCTAGTTAGAGAGCGCGTGCCCGAACACAAGGGTCTGGCGTTCGAGTGACCGAGAAGGCGACTACTACTACTAACATAACAACACTATTACAATTACACTACGTTACATCAAAAATATACATCGATGGAATTTTTTGTTGTGAGTTCAAACCCCATGCCGGTAAACTATTTTTTTTTTTTTTATCGTTTTTTGTATTTTGCACGAACACAAGGGTCTAGGGTCCAAGTGACGGAGAAGGCGACTACTGGGGTCGGACAAAAAGAAAGTTTGTTTCATTTATAACATAACAACACTATTAAAATTACACTACGTTACATCAAAAATATACATCGATGGAATTTTTTGTTCTGAGTTCAAACCCCATGCCGGTAAACTATTCTTTTTTTCGTTTTTTGTATTTTAAATAATTTTATTATGTTATAACTAAGCCAATTCCATTTAATGTTTAAAATCCAATTGATTGCAAGCATTACAATTTAGATCTTATAAGCCCTTTGGACATTGCCGAATGGGATGGGTGTATGGCTCAGCTAGTTAGAGAGCGCGTGCCCGAACACAAGGGTCTGGCGTTCGAGTGACCGAGAAGGCGACTACTACTACTAACATAACAACACTATTACAATTACACTACGATACATCAAAAATATACATCGATGGAATTTTTTGTTGTGAGTTCAAACCCCATGCCGGTAAACTATTTTTTTTTTTTTCGTTTTTTGTATTTTGCACGAACACAAGGGTCTGGGGTACAAGTGACGGAGAAGGCGACTACTGGGGTCGGACAAAAAGAAAGTTTGTTTCATTTATAACATAACAACACTATTAAAATTACACTACGTTACATCAAAAATATACATCGATGGAATTTTTTGTTCTGAATTCAAACCCCATGCCGGTAAACTATTCTTTTTTTCGTTTTTTGTATTTTAAATAATTGTATTATGTTATAACTAAGCCAATTCCATTTAATGTTTAAAATCCAATTGATTGCAAGCATTACAATTTAGATCTTATAAGCCCTTTGGACATTGCCGAATGGGATGGGTGTATGGCTCAGCTAGTTAGAGAGCGCGTGCCCGAACACAAGGGTCTGGCGTTCGAGTGACCGAGAAGGCGACTACTACTACTAACATAACAACACTATTACAATTACACTACGTTACATCAAAAATATACATCGATGTAATTTTTTGTTGTGAGTTCAAACCCCATGCCGGTAAACTATTTTTTTTTTTTTTCGTTTTTTGTATTTTGCACGAACACAAGGGTCTAGGGTCCAAGTGACGGAGAAGGCGACTACTGGGGTCGGACAAAAAGAAAGTTTGTTTCATTTAAAACATAACAACACTATTAAAATTACACTACGTTACATCAAAAATATACATCGATGGAATTTTTTGTTCTGAGTTCAAACCCCATGCCGGTAAACTATTCTTTTTTTCGTTTTTTGTATTTTAAATAATTTTATTATGTTATAACTAAGCCAATTCCATTTAATGTTTAAAATCCAATTGATTGCAAGCATTACAATTTAGATCTTATAAGCCCTTTGGACATTGCCGAATGGGATGGGTGTATGGCTCAGCTAGTTAGAGCGCGCGTGCCCGAACACAAGGGTCTGGGGTTCGAGTGACCGAGAAGGCGACTACTACTACTAACATAACAACACTATTACAATTTCACTACGTTACATCAAAAATATACATCGATGGAATTTTTTGTTGTGAGTTCAAACTCCATGCCGGTAAACTATTTTTTTTTTTTTTTCGTTTTTTGTATTTTACACGAACACAAGGGTCTGGGGTTCAAGTGACGGAGAAGGCGACTACTGGGGTCGGACAAAAAGAAAGTTTGTTTCATTTATAACATAACAACACTATTAAAATTACACTACGTTACATCAAAAATATACATCGATGGAATTTTTTGTTCTGAATTCAAACCCCATGCCGGTAAACTATTCTTTTTTTCGTTTTTTGTATTTTAAATAATTTTATTATGTTATAACTAAGCCAATTCCATTTAATGTTTAAAATCCAATTCATTGCAAGCATTACAATTTAGATCTTATAAGCCCTTTGGACATTGCCGAATGGGATGGGTGTATGGCTCAGCTAGTTAGAGAGCGCGTGCCCGAACACAAGGGTCTGGCGTTCGAGTGACCGAGAAGGCGACTACTACTACTAACATAACAACACTATTACAATTACACTACGATACATCAAAAATATACATCGATGGAATTTTTTGTTGTGAGTTCAAACCCCATGCCGGTAAACTATTTTTTTTTTTTTTCGTTTTTTGTATTTTGCACGAACAAGTGACGAACAAGTGACGGAGAAGGCGACTACTGGGGTCGGACAAAAAGAAAGTTTGTTTCATTTATAACATAACAACACTATTAAAATTACACTACGTTACATCAAAAATATACATCGATGGAATTTTTTGTTCTGAATTCAAACCCCATGCCGGTAAACTATTCTTTTTTTCGTTTTTTGTATTTTAAATAATTTTATTATGTTATAACTAAGCCAATTCCATTTAATGTTTAAAATCCAATTGATTGCAAGCATTACAATTTAGATCTTATAAGCCCTTTGGACATTGCCGAATGGGATGGGTGTATGGCTCAGCTAGTTAGAGAGCGCGTGCCCGAACACAAGGGTCTGGCGTTCGAGTGACCGAGAAGGCGACTACTACTACTAACATAACAACACTATTACAATTACACTACGATACATCAAAAATATACATCGATGGAATTTTTTGTTGTGAGTTCAAACCCCATGCCGGTAAACTATTTTTTTTTTTTTCGTTTTTTGTATTTTGCACGAACACAAGGGTCTGGGGTACAAGTGACGGAGAAGGCGACTACTGGGTTCGGACAAAAAGAAAGTTTGTTTCATTTATAACATAACAACACTATTAAAATTACACTACGTTACATTAAAAATATACATCGATGGAATTTTTTGTTCTGAGTTCAAACCCCATGCCGGTAAACTATTCTTTTTTTCGTTTTTTGTATTTTAAATAATTTTATTATGTTATAACTAAGCCAATTCCATTTAATGTTTAAAATCCAATTGATTGCAAGCATTACAATTTAGATCTTATAAGCCCTTTGGACATTGCCGAATGGGATGGGTGTATGGCTCAGCTAGTTTGAGCGCGCGTGCCCGAACTCATGGGTCTGGGGTTCGAGTGACCGAGAAGGCGACTACTACTACTAACATAACAACACTATTACAATTACACTACGTTACATCAAACATATACATCGATGTAATTTTTTGTTGTGAGTTCAAACCCCATGCCGGTAAACTATTTTTTTTTTTTTTTCGTTTTTTGTATTTTGCACGAACACAAGGGTCTGGGGTTCAAGTGACGGAGAAGGCGACTACTGGGGTCGGACAAAAAGAAAGTTTGTTTCATTTATAACGTAACAACACTATTAAAATTACACTACGTTACATCAAAAATATACATCGATGGAATTTTTTGTTCTGAGTTCAAACCCCATGCCGGTAAATTTTTTTTTTTTCGTTTTTTGTATTTTAAATAATTTTATTATGTTATAACTAAGCCAATTCCATTTAATGTTTAAAATCCAATTGATTGCAAGCATTACAATTTAGATCTTATAAGCCCTTTGGACATTGCCGAATGGGATGGGTGTATGGCTCAGCTAGTTAGAGCGCGCGTGCCCGAACACAAGGGTCTGGGGTTCGAGTGACCGAGAAGGCGACTACTACTACTAACATAACAACACTATTACAATTACACTACGTTACATCAAACATATACATCGATGTAATTTTTTGTTGTGAGTTCAAACCCCATGCCGGTAAACTATTTTTTTTTTTTTTTTTCGTTTTTTGTATTTTGCACGAACACAAGGGTCTGGGGTCCAAGTGACGGAGAAGGCGACTACTGGGGTCGGACAAAAAGAAAGTTTGTTTCATTTATAACATAACAACACTATTAAAATTACACTACGTTACATCAAAAATATACATCGATGGAATTTTTTGTTCTGAGTTCAAACCCCATGCCGGTAAACTATTCTTTTTTTCGTTTTTTGTATTTTAAATAATTTTATTATGTTATAACTAAGCCAATTCCATTTAATGTTTAAAATCCAATTGATTGCAAGCATTACAATTTAGATCTTATAAGCCCTTTGGACATTGCCGAATGGGATGGGTGTATGGCTCAGCTAGTTAGAGAGCGCGTGCCCGAACACAAGGGTCTGGCGTTCGAGTGACCGAGAAGGCGACTACTACTACTAACATAACAACACTATTACAATTACACTACGTTACATCAAAAATATACATCGATGGAATTTTTTGTTGTGAGTTCAAACCCCATGCCGGTAAACTATTTTTTTTTTTTTATCGTTTTTTGTATTTTGCACGAACACAAGGGTCTAGGGTCCAAGTGACGGAGAAGGCGACTACTGGGGTCGGACAAAAAGAAAGTTTGTTTCATTTATAACATAACAACACTATTAAAATTACACTACGTTACATCAAAAATATACATCGATGGAATTTTTTGTTCTGAGTTCAAACCCCATGCCGGTAAACTATTCTTTTTTTCGTTTTTTGTATTTTAAATAATTTTATTATGTTATAACTAAGCCAATTCCATTTAATGTTTAAAATCCAATTGATTGCAAGCATTACAATTTAGATCTTATAAGCCCTTTGGACATTGCCGAATGGGATGGGTGTATGGCTCAGCTAGTTAGAGAGCGCGTGCCCGAACACAAGGGTCTGGCGTTCGAGTGACCGAGAAGGCGACTACTACTACTAACATAACAACACTATTACAATTACACTACGATACATCAAAAATATACATCGATGGAATTTTTTGTTGTGAGTTCAAACCCCATGCCGGTAAACTATTTTTTTTTTGTTTCGTTTTTTGTATTTTGCACGAACACAAGGGTCTGGGGTACAAGTGACGGAGAAGGCGACTACTGGGGTCGGACAAAAAGAAAGTTTGTTTCATTTATAACATAACAACACTATTAAAATTACACTACGTTACATCAAAAATATACATCGATGGAATTTTTTGTTCTGAATTCAAACCCCATGCCGGTAAACTATTCTTTTTTTCGTTTTTTGTATTTTAAATAATTTTATTATGTTATAACTAAGCCAATTCCATTTAATGTTTAAAATCCAATTGATTGCAAGCATTACAATTTAGATCTTATAAGCCCTTTGGACATTGCCGAATGGGATGGGTGTATGGCTCAGCTAGTTAGAGAGCGCGTGCCCGAACACAAGGGTCTGGCGTTCGAGTGACCGAGAAGGCGACTACTACTACTAACATAACAACACTATTACATTTACACTACGTTACATCAAAAATATACATCGATGTAATTTTTTGTTGTGAGTTCAAACCCCATGCCGGTAAACTATTTTTTTTTTTTTTTCGTTTTTTGTATTTTGCACGAACACAAGGGTCTAGGGTCCAAGTGACGGAGAAGGCGACTACTGGGGTCGGACAAAAAGAAAGTTTGTTTCATTTAAAACATAACAACACTATTAAAATTACACTACGTTACATCAAAAATATACATCGATGGAATTTTTTGTTCTGAGTTCAAACCCCATGCCGGTAAACTATTCTTTTTTTCGTTTTTTGTATTTTAAATAATTTTATTATGTTATAACTAAGCCAATTCCATTTAATGTTTAAAATCCAATTGATTGCAAGCATTACAATTTAGATCTTATAAGCCCTTTGGACATTGCCGAATGGGATGGGTGTATGGCTCAGCTAGTTAGAGCGCGCGTGCCCGAACACAAGGGTCTGGGGTTCGAGTGACCGAGAAGGCGACTACTACTACTAACATAACAACACTATTACAATTTCACTACGTTACATCAAAAATATACATCGATGGAATTTTTTGTTGTGAGTTCAAACCCCATGCCGGTAAACTATTTTTTTTTTTTTTCGTTTTTTGTATTTTACACGAACACAAGGGTCTGGGGTTCAAGTGACGGAGAAGGCGACTACTGGGGTCGGACAAAAAGAAAGTTTGTTTCATTTATAACATAACAACACTATTAAAATTACACTACGTTACATCAAAAATATACATCGATGGAATTTTTTGTTCTGAGTTCAAACCACATGCCGGTAAATTTTTTTTTTTCGTCTGTTGTATTTTAAATAATTTTATTATGTTATAACTAAGCCAATTCCATTTAATGTTTAAAATCCAATTCATTGCAAGCATTACAATTTAGATCTTATAAGCCCTTTGGACATTGCCGAATGGGATGGGTGTATGGCTCAGCTAGTTAGAGAGCGCGTGCCCGAACACAAGGGTCTGGCGTTCGAGTGACCGAGAAGGCGACTACTACTACTAACATAACAACACTATTACAATTACACTACGTTACATCAAAAATATACATCGATGGAATTTTTTGTTGTGAGTTCAAACCCCATGCCGGTAAACTATTTTTTTTTTTTTTTCGTTTTTTGTATTTTGCACGAACACAAGGGTCTGGGGTCCAAGTGACGGAGAAGGCGACTACTGGGGTCGGACAAAAAGAAAGTTTGTTTCATTTATAACATAACAACACTATTAAAATTACACTACGTTACATCAAAAATATACATCGATGGAATTTTTTGTTCTGAGTTCAAACCCCATGCCGGTAAACTATTTTTTTTTCGTTTTTTGTTTTTTAAATAATTTTATTATGTTATAACTAAGCCAATTCCATTTAATGTTTAAAATCCTTTGGACATTGCCGAATGGGATGGGTGTATGGCTCAGCTAGTTAGAGAGCGCGTGCCCGAACACAAGGGTCTGGCGTTCGAGTGACCGAGAAGGCGACTACTACTACTAACATAACAACACTATTACAATTTCACTACGTTACATTAAAAATATACATCGATGGAATTTTTTGTTGTGAGTTCAAACCCCATGCCGGTAAACTATTTTTTTTTTTTTTTTTCGTTTTTTGTATTTTGCACGAACACAAGGGTCTGGGGTTCAAGTGACGGAGAAGGCGACTACTAGGGTCGGACAAAAAGAAAGTTTGTTTCATTTATAACATAACAACACTATTAAAATTACACTACGTTACATCAAAAATATACATCGATGGAATTTTTTGTTGTGAGTTCAAACCCCATGCCGGTAAACTATTTTTTTTTTTTCGTTTTTTGTATTTTGCACGAACACAAGGGTCTGGGGTTCAAGTGACGGAGAAGGCGACTACTGGGGTCGGACAAAAAGAAAGTTTGTTTCATTTATAACATAACAACACTATTAAAATTACACTACGTTACATCAAAAATATACACCGATGGAATTTTTTGTTCTGAGTTCAAACCCCATGCCGGTAAATTTTTTTTTTTCGTTTTTTGTATTTTAAATAATTTTATTATGTTATAACTAAGCCAATTCCATTTAATGTTTAAAATCCAATTGATTGCAAGCATTACAATTTAGATCTTATAAGCCCTTTGGAAATTGCCGAATGGGATGGGTGTATGGCTCAGCTAGTTAGAGAGCGCGTGCCCGAACACAAGGGTCTGGCGTTCGAGTGACGGAGAAGGCGACTACTGGGGTCGGACAAAAAGAAAGTTTGTTTCATTTATAACATAACAACACTATTAAAATTACACTACGTTACATCAAAAATATACATCGATGGAATTTTTTGTTCTGAGTTCAAACCCCATGCCGGTAAACTATTCTTTTTTTCGTTTTTTGTATTTTAAATAATTTTATTATGTTATAACTAAGCCAATTCCATTTAATGTTTAAAATCCAATTGATTGCAAGCATTACAATTTAGATCTTATAAGCCCTTTGGACATTGCCGAATGGGATGGGTGTATGGCTCAGCTAGTTAGAGAGCGCGTGCCCGAACACAAGGGTCTGGCGTTCGAGTGACCGAGAAGGCGACTACTACTACTAACATAACAACACTATTACAATTACACTACGTTACATCAAAAATATACATCGATGGAATTTTTTGTTGTGAGTTCAAACCCCATGCCGGTAAACTATTTTTTTTTTTTTATCGTTTTTTGTATTTTGCACGAGCACAAGGGTCTAGGGTCCAAGTGACGGAGAAGGCGACTACTGGGGTCGGACAAAAAGAAAGTTTGTTTCATTTATAACATAACAACACTATTAAAATTACACTACGTTACATCAAAAATATACATCGATGGAATTTTTTGTTCTGAGTTCAAACCCCATGCCGGTAAACTATTCTTTTTTTCGTTTTTTGTATTTTAAATCATTTTATTATGTTATAACTAAGCCAATTCCATTTAATGTTTAAAATCCAATTGATTGCAAGCATTACAATTTAGATCTTATAAGCCCTTTGGACATTGCCGAATGGGATGGGTGTATGGCTCAGCTAGTTAGAGAGCGCGTGCCCGAACACAAGGGTCTGGCGTTCGAGTGACCGAGAAGGCGACTACTACTACTAACATAACAACACTATTACAATTACACTACGTTACATCAAAAATATACATCGATGGAATTTTTTGTTCTGAGTTCAAACCACATGCCGGTAAATTTTTTTTTTTTCGTCTGTTGTATTTTAAATAATTTTATTATGTTATAACTAAGCCAATTCCATTTAATGTTTAAAATCCAATTCATTGCAAGCATTACAATTTAGATCTTATAAGCCCTTTGGACATTGCCGAATGGGATGGGTGTATGGCTCAGCTAGTTAGAGAGCGCGTGCCCGAACACAAGGGTCTGGCGTTCGAGTGACCGAGAAGGCGACTACTACTACTAACATAACAACACTATTACAATTACACTACGTTACATCAAAAATATACATCGATGGAATTTTTTGTTGTGAGTTCAAACCCCATGCCGGTAAACTATTTTTTTTTTTTTTTTGTCGTTTTTTGTATTTTGCACGAACACAAGAGTCTGGGGTCCAAGTGACGGAGAAGGCGACTACTGGGGTCGGACAAAAAGAAAGTTTGTTTCATTTATAACATAACAACACTATTAAAATTACACTACGTTACATCAAAAATATACATCGATGGAATTTTTTGTTCTGAGTTCAAACCCCATGCCGGTAAACTATTCTTTTTTTCGTTTTTTGTATTTTAAATAATTTTATTATGTTATAACTAAGCCAATTCCATTTAATGTTTAAAATCCTTTGGACATTGCCGAATGGGATGGGTGTATGGCTCAGCTAGTTAGAGAGCGCGTGCCCGAACACAAGGGTCTGGCGTTCGAGTGACCGAGAAGGCGACTACTACTACTAACATAACAACACTATTACAATTTCACTACGTTACATTAAAAATATACATCGATGGAATTTTTTGTTGTGAGTTCAAACCCCATGCCGGTAAACTATTTTTTTTTTTTTTTTCGTTTTTTGTATTTTGCACGAACACAAGGGTCTGGGGTTCAAGTGACGGAGAAGGCGACTACTAGGGTCGGACAAAAAGAAAGTTTGTTTCATTTATAACATAACAACACTATTAAAATTACACTACGTTACATCAAAAATATACATCGATGGAATTTTTTGTTGTGAGTTCAAACCCCATGCCGGTAAACTATTTTTTTTTTTTCGTTTTTTGTATTTTGCACGAACACAAGGGTCTGGGGTTCAAGTGACGGAGAAGGCGACTACTGGGGTCGGACAAAAAGAAAGTTTGTTTCATTTATAACATAAGAACACTATTAAAATTACACTACGTTACATCAAAAATATACATCGATGGAATTTTTTGTTCTGAGTTCAAACCCCATGCCGGTAAATTTTTTTTTTTTCGTTTTTTGTATTTTAAATAATTTTATTATGTTATAACTAAGCCAATTCCATTTAATGTTTAAAATCCAATTGATTGCAAGCATTACAATTTAGATCTTATAAGCCCTTTGGACATTGCCGAATGGGATGGGTGTATGGCTCAGCTAGTTAGAGAGCGCGTGCCCGAACACAAGGGTCTGGCGTTCGAGTGACCGAGAAGGCGACTTCTGGGGTCGGACAAAAAGAAAGTTTGTTTCATTTATAACATAACAACACTATTAAAATTACACTACGTTACATCAAAAATATACATCGATGGAATTTTATTTCTGAGTTCAAACCCCATGCCGGTAAATTTTTTTTTTTTCGTTTTTTGTATTTTAAATAATTTTATTATGTTATAACTAAGCCAATTCCATTTAATGTTTAAAATCCAATTGATTGCAAGCATTACAATTTAGATCTTATAAGCCCTTTGGACATTGCCGAATGGGATGGGTGTATGGCTCAGCTAGTTAGAGAGCGCGTGCCCGAACACAAGGGTCTGGCGTTCGAGTGACCGAGAAGGCGACTACTACTACTAACATAACAACACTATTACAATTACACTACGTTACATCAAAAATATACATCGATGGAATTTTTTGTTGTGAGTTCAAACCCCATGCCGGTAAACTATTTTTTTTTTTTTGTTTTTTGTATTTTGCACGAACACAAGGGTCTGGGGTCCAAGTGACGGAGAAGGCGACTACTGGGGTCGGACAAAAAGAAAGTTTGTTTCATTTATAACATAACAACACTATTAAAATTACACTACGTTACATCAAAAATATACATCGATGGAATTTTTTGTTCTGAGTTCAAACCCCATGCCGGTAAACTATTCTTTTTTTCGTTTTTTGTATTTTAAATAATTTTATTATGTTATAACTAAGCCAATTCCATTTAATGTTTAAAATCCAATTGATTGCAAGCATTACAATTTAGATCTTATAAGCCCTTTGGACATTGCCGAATGGGATGGGTGTATGGCTCAGCTAGTTAGAGCGCGCGTGCCCGAACACAAGGGTCTGGGGTTCGAGTGACCGAGAAGGCGACTACTACTACTAACATAACAACACTATTACAATTACACTACGTTACATCAAAAATATACATCGATGGAATTTTTTGTTGTGAGTTCAAACCCCATGCCGATAAACTATTTTTTTTTTTTTTCGTTTTTTGTATTTTGCACGAACACAAGGGTCTGGGGTTCAAGTGACGGAGAAGGCGACTACTGGGGTCGGACAAAAAGAAAGTTTGTTTCATTTATAACATAACAACACTATTAAAATTACACTACGTTACATCAAAAATATACATCGATGGAATTTTTTGTTCTGAATTCAAACCCCATGCCGGTAAATTTTTTTTTTTTCGTTTTTTGTATTTTAAATAATTTTATTATGTTATAACTAAGCCAATTCCATTTAATGTTTAAAATCCAATTCATTGCAAGCATTACAATTTAGATCTTATAAGCCCTTTGGACATTGCCGAATGGGATGGGTGTATGGCTCAGCTAGTTAGAGAGCGCGTGCCCGAACACAAGGGTCTGGCGTTCGAGTGACCGAGAAGGCGACTACTACTACTAACATAACAACACTATTACAATTACACTACGTTACATCAAAAATATACATCGATGGAATTTTTTGTTGTGAGTTCAAACCCCATGCCGGTAAACTATTTTTTTTTTTTTTTCGTTTTTTGTATTTTGCACGAACACAAGGGTCTGGGGTCCAAGTGACGGAGAAGGCGACTACTGGGGTCGGACAAAAAGAAAGTTTGTTTCATTTATAACATAACAACACTATTAAAATTACACTACGTTACATCAAAAATATACATCGATGGAATTTTTTGTTCTGAGTTCAAACCCCATGCCGGTAAACTATTTTTTTTTCGTTTTTTGTATTTTAAATAATTTTATTATGTTATAACTAAGCCAATTCCATTTAATGTTTAAAATCCAATTGATTGCAAGCATTACAATTTAGATCTTATAAGCCCTTTGGACATTGCCGAATGGGATGGGTGTATGGCTCAGCTAGTTAGAGAGCGCGTGCCCGAACACAAGGGTCTGGCGTTCGAGTGACCGAGAAGCGACTACTACTACTAACATAACAACACTATTACAATTACACTACGTTACATCAAAAATATACATCGATGGAATTTTTTGTTGTGAGTTCAAACCCCATGCCGGTAAACTATTTTTTTATTTTTTCGTTTTTTGTATTTTGCACGAACACAAGGGTCTGGGGTTCAAGTGACGGAGAAGGCGACTACTGGGGTCGGACAAAAAGAAAGTTTGTTTCATTTATAACATAACAACACTATTAAAATTACACTACGTTACATCAAAAATATACATCGATGGAATTTTTTGTTATGAGTTCAAACCCCATGCCGGTAAATTTTTTTTTTTTCGTTTTTTGTATTTTAAATAATTTTATTATGTTATAACTAAGCCAATTCCATTTAATGTTTAAAATCCAATTGATTGCAAGCATTACAATT
Organism: Drosophila mimetica; assembly: GCA_037075245.1. Taxonomy (NCBI): domain Eukaryota; kingdom Metazoa; phylum Arthropoda; class Insecta; order Diptera; family Drosophilidae; genus Drosophila; species Drosophila mimetica. The sequence goes on along the minus strand of JBAMCH010000007.1, from coordinate 25,557,966 downwards.
TAGATCTTATAAGCCCTTTGGACATTGCCGAATGGGATGGGTGTATGGCTCAGCTAGTTAGAGAGCGCGTGCCCGAACACAAGGGTCTGGCGTTCGAGTGACCGAGAAGGCGACTACTGGGGTCGGACAAAAAGAAAGTTTGTTTCATTTATAACATAACAACACTATTAAAATTACACTACGTTACATCAAAAATATACATCGATGGAATTTTATTTCTGAGTTCAAACCCCATGCCGGTAAATTTTTTTTTTTTCGTTTTTTGGATTTTAAATAATTTTATTATGTTATAACTAAGCCAATTCCATTTAATGTTTAAAATCCAATTGATTGCAAGCATTACAATTTAGATCTTATAAGCCCTTTGGACATTGCCGAATGGGATGGGTGTATGGCTCAGCTAGTTAGAGAGCGCGTGCCCGAACACAAGGGTCTGGCGTTCGAGTGACCGAGAAGGCGACTACTACTACTAACATAACAACACTATTACAATTACACTACGTTACATCAAAAATATACATCGATGGAATTTTTTGTTGTGAGTTCAAACCCCATGCCGGTAAACTATTTTTTTTTTTTTTCGTTTTTTGTATTTTGCACGAACACAAGGGTCTGGGGTCCAAGTAACGGAGAAGGCGACTACTGGGGTCGGACAAAAAGAAAGTTTGTTTCATTTATAACATAACAACACTATTAAAATTACACTACGTTACATCAAAAATATACATCGATGGAATTTTTTGTTCTGAGTTCAAACCCCATGCCGGTAAACTATTCTTTTTTTCGTTTTTTGTATTTTAAATAATTTTATTATGTTATAACTAAGCCAATTCCATTTAATGTTTAAAATCCAATTGATTGCAAGCATTACAATTTAGATCTTATAAGCCCTTTGGACATTGCCGAATGGGATGGGTGTATGGCTCAGCTAGTTAGAGCGCGCGTGCCCGAACACAAGGGTCCTGGGGTTCGAGTGACCGAGAAGGCGACTACTACTACTAACATAACAACACTATTACAATTACACTACGTTACATCAAAAATATACATCGATGGAATTTTTTGTTGTGAGTTCAAACCCCATGCCGATAAACTATTTTTTTTTTTTTTTCGTTTTTTGTATTTTGCACGAACACAAGGGTCTGGGGTTCAAGTGACGGAGAAGGCGACTACTGGGGTCGGACAAAAAGAAAGTTTGTTTCATTTATAACATAACAACACTATTAAAATTACACTACGTTACATCAAAAATATACATCGATGGAATTTTTTGTTCTGAATTCAAACCCCATGCCGGTAAATTTTTTTTTTCGTTTTTTGTATTTTAAATAATTTTATTATGTTATAACTAAGCCAATTCCATTTAATGTTTAAAATCCAATTCATTGCAAGCATTACAATTTAGATCTTATAAGCCCTTTGGACATTGCCGAATGGGATGGGTGTATGGCTCAGCTAGTTAGAGAGCGCGTGCCCGAGAAGACGACTACTACTACTAACATAACAACACTATTACAATTACACTACGTTACATCAAAAATATACATCGATGGAATTTTTTGTTGTGAGTTTAAACCCCATGCCGGTAAACTATTTTTTTTTTTTTCGTTTTTTGTATTTTGCACGAACACAAGGGTCTGGGGTCCAAGTGACGGAGAAGGCGACTACTGGGGTCGGACAAAAAGAAAGTTTGTTTCATTTATAACATAACAACACTATTAAAATTACACTACGTTACATCAAAAATATACATCGATGGAATTTTTTGTTCTGAGTTCAAACCCCATGCCGGTAGACTATTTTTTTTTCGTTTTTTGTATTTTAAATAATTTTATTATGTTATAACTAAGCCAATTCCATTTAATGTTTAAAATCCAATTGAATGCAAGCATTACAATTTAGATCTTATAAGCCCTTTGGACATTGCCGAATGGGATGGGTGTATGGCTCAGCTAGTTAGAGCGCGCGTGCCCGAACACAAGGGTCTGGGGTTCGAGTGACCGAGAAGGCGACTACTACTACTAACATAACAACACTATTACAATTACACTACGTTACATCAAAAATATACATCGATGGAATTTTTTGTTGTGAGTTCAAACCCCATGCCGGTAAACTATTTTTTTTTTTTCGTTTTTTGTATTTTGCACGAACACAAGGGTCTGGGGTTCAAGTGACGGAGAAGGCGACTACTGGGACAAAAAGAAAGTTTGTTTCATTTATAACATAACAACACTATTAAAATTACACTACGTTACATCAAAAATATACATCGATGGAATTTTTTGTTCTGAGTTCAAACCCCATGCCGGTAAACTTTTTTTTTTTTTTTTTTCGTTTTTTGTATTTTGCACGAACACAAGGGTCTGGGGTCCAAATGACGGAGAAGGCGACTACTGGGGTCGGACAAAAAGAAAGTTTGTTTCATTTATAACATAACAACACTATTAAAATTACACTACGTTACATCAAAAATATACATCGATGGAATTTTTTGTTCTGAGTTCAAACCCCATGCCGGTAAACTATTCTTTTTTTCGTTTTTTGTATTTTAAATAATTTTATTATGTTATAACTAAGCCAATTCCATTTAATGTTTAAAATCCAATTGATTGCAAGCATTACAATTTAGATCTTATAAGCCCTTTGGACATTGCCGAATGGGAAGGGTGTATGGCTCAGCTAGTTAGAGAGCGCGTGCCCGAACACAAGGGTCTGGCGTTCGAGTGACCGAGAAGGCGACTACTACTACTAACATAACAACACTATTACAATTACACTACGTTACATCAAAAATATACATCGATGGAATTTTTTGTTGTGAGTTCAAACCCCATGCCGGTAAACTATTTTTTTTTTTTTTTTCGTTTTTTGTATTTTGCACGAACACAAGGGTCTGGGGTCCAAGTGACGGAGAAGGCGACTACTGGGGTCGGACAAAAAGAAAGTTTGTTTCATTTATAACATAACAACACTATTAAAATTACACTACGTTACATCAAAAATATACATCGATGGAATTTTTTGTTCTGAGTTCAAACCCCATGCCGGTAAACTATTCTTTTTTTCGTTTTTTGTATTTTAAATAATTTTATTATGTTATAACTAAGCCAATTCCATTTAATGTTTAAAATCCAATTGATTGCAAGCATTACAATTTAGATCTTATAAGCCCTTTGGACATTGCCGAATGGGATGGGTGTATGGCTCAGCTAGTTAGAGCGCGCGTGCCCGAACACAAGGGTCAGGGGTTCGAGTGACCGAGAAGGCGACTACTACTACTAACATAACAACACTATTACAATTACACTACGTTACATCAAAAATATACATCGATGGAATTTTTTGTTGTGAGTTCAAACCCCATGCCGGTAAACTATTTTTTTTTTTTTCGTTTTTTGTATTTTGCACGAACACAAGGGTCTGGGGTTCAAGTGACGGAGAAGGCGACTACTGGGGTCGGACAAAAAGAAAGTTTGTTTCATTTATAACATAACAACACTATTAAAATTACACTACGTTACATCAAAAATATGCATCGATGGAATATTTTGTTCTGAGTTCAAACCCCATGCCGGTAAATTTTTTTTTTCGTTTTTTGTATTTTAAATAATTTTATTATGTTATAACTAAGCCAATTCCATTTAATGTTTAAAATCCAATTCATTGCAAGCATTACAATTTAGATCTTATAAGCCCTTTCGACATTGCCGAATGGGATGGGTGTATGGCTCAGCTAGTTAGAGAGCGCGTGCCCGAACACAAGGGTCTGGCGTTCGAGTGACCGAGAAGGCGACTACTACTACTAACATAACAACACTATTACAATTACACTACGTTACATCAAAAATATACATCGATGGAATTTTTTGTTGTGAGTTCAAACCCCATGCCGGTAAACTATTTTTTTTTTTTTTTTTTCGTTTTTTGTATTTTGCACGAACACAAGGGTCTGGGGTCCAAGTGACGGAGAAGGCGACTACTGGGGTCGGACAAAAAGAAAGTTTGTTTCATTTATAACATAACAACACTATTAAAATTACACTACGTTACATCAAAAATATACATCGATGAAATTTTTTGTTCTGAGTTCAAACCCCATGCCGGTAAACTATTTTTTTTTTTTTCGTTTTTTGTATTTTAAATAATTTTATTATGTTATAACTAAGCCAATTCCATTTAATGTTTAAAATCCAATTGATTGCAAGCATTACAATTTAGATCTTATAAGCCCTTTGGACATTGCCGAATGGGATGGGTGTATGGCTCAGCTAGTTAGAGAGCGCGTGCCCGAACACAAGGGTCTGGCGTTCGAGTGACCGAGAAGGCGACTACTACTACTAACATAACAACACTATTACAATTACACTACGTTACATCAAAAATATACATCGATGGAATTTTTTGTTGTGAGTTCAAACCCCATGCCGGTAAACTATTTTTTTTTTTTTTTCGTTTTTTGTATTTTGCACGAACACAAGGGTCTGGGGTTCAAGTGACGGAGAAGGAGACTACTAGGGTCGGACAAAAAGAAAGTTTGTTTCATTTATAACATAACAACACTATTAAAATTACACTACGTTACATCAAAAATATACATCGATGGAATTTTTGGTTTTGAGTTCAAACCCCATGCCGGTAAATTTTTTTTTTTTTCGTTTTTTGTATTTTAAATAATTTTATTATGTTATAACTAAGCCAATTCCATTTAATGTTTAAAATTCAATTCATTGCAAGCATTACAATTTAGATCTTATAAGCCCTTTGGACATTGCCGAATGGGATGGGTGTATGGCTCAGCTAGTTAGAGAGCGCGTGCCCGAACACAAGGGTCTGGCGTTCGAGTGACCGAGAAGGCGACTACTACTACTAACATAACAACACTATTACAATTACACTACGTTACATCCAAAATATACATCGATGGAATTTTTTGTTGTGAGTTCAAACCCCATGCCGGTAAACTATTTTTTTTTTTTTTTCGTTTTTTGTATTTTGCACGAACACAAGGGTCTGGGGTCCAAGTGACGGAGAAGGCGACTACTGGGGTCGGACAAAAAGAAAGTTTGTTTCATTTATAACATAACAACACTATTAAAATTACACTACGTTACATCAAAAATATACATCGATGGAATTTTTTGTTCTGAGTTCAAACCCCATGCCGGTAAACTATTCTTTTTTTCGTTTTTTGTATTTTAAATAATTTTATTATGTTATAACTAAGCCAATTCCATTTAATGTTTAAAATCCAATTGATTGCAAGCATTACAATTTAGATCTTATAAGCCCTTTGGACATTGCTGAATGGGATGGGTGTATGGCTCAGCTAGTTAGAGAGCGCGTGCCCGAACACAAGGGTCTGGCGTTCGAGTGACCGAGAAGGCGACTACTACTACTAACATAACAACACTACTACTAACATACACATTACACTACGTTACATCAAAAATATACATCGATGGAATTTTTTGTTGTGAGTTCAAACCCCATGCCGGTAAACTATTTTTTTTTTTTTTTCGTTTTTTGTATTTTGCACGAACACAAGGGTCTGGGGTTCAAGTGACGGAGAAGGCGACTACTAGGGTCGGAAAAAAAGAAAGTTTGTTTCATTTATAACATAACAACACTATTAAAATTACACTACGTTACATCAAAAATATACATCGATGGAATTTTTTGTTGTGAGTTCAAACCCCATGCCGGTAAACTATTTTTTTTTTTTTTTGTTTTTTGTATTTTGCACGAACACAAGGGTCTGGGGTTCAAGTGACGGAGAAGGCGACTACTGGGGTCGGACAAAAAGAAAGTTTGTTTCATTTATAACATAACAACACTATTAAAATTACACTACGTTACATCAAAAATATACATCGATGGAATTTTTTGTTCTGAGTTCAAACCTCACGCCGGTAAATTTTTTTTTTTTCGTTTTTTGTATTTTAAATAATTTTATTATGTTATAACTAAGCCAATTCCATTTAATGTTTAAAATCCAATTCATTGCAAGCATTACAATTTAGATCTTATAAGCCCTTTGGACATTGCCGAATGGGATGGGTGTATGGCTCAGCTAGTTAGAGAGCGCGTGCCCGAACACAAGGGTCTGGCGTTCGAGTGACCGAGAAGGCGACTACTACTACTAACATAACAACACTATTACAATTACACTACGTTACATCAAAAATATACATCGATGGAATTTTTTGTTGTGAGTTCAAACCCCATGCCGGTAACCTATTTTTTTTTTTTTTTTTCGTTTTTTGTATTTTGCACGAACACAAGGGTCTGGGGTCCAAGTGACGGAGAAGGCGACTACTGGGGTCGGACAAAAAGAAAGTTTGTTTCATTTATAACATAACAACACTATTAATATTACACTACGTTACATCAAAAATATACATCGATGGAATTTTTTGTTCTGAGTTCAAACCCCATGCCGGTAAACTATTCTTTTTTTCATTTTTTGTATTTTAAATAATTTTATTATGTTATAACTAAGCCAATTCCATTTAATGTTTAAAATCCAATTGATTGCAAGCATTACAATTTAGATCTTATAAGCCCTTTGGACATTGCCAAATGGGATGGGTGTATGGCTCAGCTAGTTAGAGAGCGCGTGCCCGAACACTAGGGTCAGGGGTTCGAGTGACCGAGAAGGCGACTACTACTACTAACATAACAACACTATTACAATTACACTACGTTACATCAAAAATATACTTCGATGGAATTTTTTGTTGTGAGTTCAAACCCCATGCCGGTAAACTATTTTTTTTTTTTTTTTTCGTTTTTTGTATTTTGCACGAATACAAGGGTCTGGGGTTCAAGTGACGGAGAAGGCGACTACTGGGGTCGGACAAAAAGAAAGTTTGTTTCATTTATAACATAACAACACTATTAAAATTACACTACGTTACACCAAAAATATACATCGATGGAATTTTTTGTTCTGAGTTCAAACCCCATGCCGGTAAATTTTTTTTTTTTCGTTTTTTGTATTTTAAATAATTTTATTATGTTATAACTAAGCCAATTCCATTTAATGTTTAAAATCCAATTCATTGCAAGCATTACAATTTAGATCTTATAAGCCCTTTGGACATTGCCGAATGGGATGGGTGTATGGCTCAGCTAGTTAGAGAGCGCGTGCCCGAACACAAGGGTCTGGCGTTCGAGTGACCGAGAAGGCGACTACTACTACTAACATAACAACACTATTACAATTACACTACGTTACATCAAAAATATACATCGATGGAATTTTTTGTTGTGAGTTCAAGCCCCATGCCGGTAAACTATTTTTTTTTTTTTTTCGTTTTTTGTATTTTGCACGAACACAAGGGTCTGGGGTTCAAGTGACGGAGAAGGCGACTACTGGGGTCGGACAAAAAGAAAGTTTGTTTCATTTATAACATAACAACACTATTAAAATTACACTACGTTACATCAAAAATATACATCGATGGAATTTTTTGTTCTGAGTTCAAACCTCATGCCGGTAAATTTTTTTTTTTCGTTTTTTGTATTTTAAATAATTTTATTATGTTATAACTAAGCCAATTCCATTTAATGTTTAAAATCCAATTCATTGCAAGCATTACAATTTAGATCTTATAAGCCCTTTGGACATTGCCGAATGGGATGGGTGTATGGCTCAGCTAGTTAGAGAGCGCGTGCCCGAACACAAGGGTCTGGCGTTCGAGTGACCGAGAAGGCGACTACTACTACTAACATAACAACACTATTACAATTACACTACGTTACATCAAAAATATACATCGATGGAATTTTTCGTTGTGAGTTCAAACCCCATGACGGTAAACTATTTTTTTTTTTTTTCGTTTTTTGTATTTTGCACGAACACAAGGGTCTGGGGTCCAAGTGACGGAGAAGGCGACTACTGGGGTCGGACAAAAAGAAAGTTTGTTTCATTTATAACATAACAACACTATTAAAATTACACTACGTTACATCAAAAATATACATCGATGGAATTTTTTGTTCTGAGTTCAAACCCCATGCCGGTAAACTATTCTTTTTTTCGTTTTTTGTATTTTAAATAATTTTATTATGTTATAACTAAGCCAATTCCATTTAATGTTTAAAATCCAATTGATTGCAAGCATTACAATTTAGATCTTATAAGCCCTTTGGACATTGCCGAATGGGATGGGTGTATGGCTCAGCTAGTTAGAGAGCGCGTGCCCGAACACAAGGGTCTGGCGTTCGAGTGACCGAGAAGGCGACTACTACTACTAACATAACAACACTATTACAATTACACTACGTTACATCAAAAATATACATCGATGGAATTTTTTGTTGTGAGTTCAAACCCCATGCCGGTAACCTATTTTTTTTTTTTTTCGTTTTTTGTATTTTGCACGAACACAAGGGTCTGGGGTCCAAGTGACGGAGAAGGCGACTACTGGGGTCGGACAAAAAGAAAGTTTGTTTCATTTATAACATAACAACACTATTAAAATTACACTACGTTACATCAAAAATATACATCGATGGAATTTTTTGTTCTGAGTTCAAACCCCATGCCGGTAAACTATTCTTTTTTTCGTTTTTTGTATTTTAAATAATTTTATTATGTTATAACTAAGCCAATTCCATTTAATGTTTAAAATCCAATTGATTGCAAGCATTACAATTTAGATCTTATAAGCCCTTTGGACATTGCCAAATGGGATGGGTGTATGGCTCAGCTAGTTAGAGCGCGCGTGCCCGAACACTAGGGTCAGGGGTTCGAGTGAAAGAAAGTTTGTTTCATTTATAACATAACAACACTATTAAAATTACACTACGTTACATCAAAAATATACATCGATGAAATTTTTTGTTCTGAGTTCAAACCTCATGCCGGTAAATTTTTTTTTTTTCGTTTTTTGTATTTTAAATAATTTTATTATGTTATAACTAAGCCAATTCCATTTAATGTTTAAAATCCAATTGATTGCAAGCATTACAATTTAGATCTTATAAGCCCTTTGGACATTGCCAAATGGGATGGGTGTATGGCTCAGCTAGTTAGAGCGCGCGTGCCCGAACACTAGGGTCAGGGGTTCGAGTGACCGAGAAGGCGACTACTACTACTAACATAACAACACTATTACAATTACACTACGTTACATCAAAAATATACATCGATGGAATTTTTTGTTCTGAGTTCAAACCCCATGCCGGTAAACTATTCTTTTTTTCGTTTTTTGTATTTTAAATAATTTTATTATGTTATAACTAAGCCAATTCCATTTAATGTTTAAAATCCAATTGATTGCAAGCATTACAATTTAGATCTTATAAGCCCTTTGGACATTGCCAAATGGGATGGGTGTATGGCTCAGCTAGTTAGAGCGCGCGTGCCCGAACACTAGGGTCAGGGGTTCGAGTGAAAGAAAGTTTGTTTCATTTATAACATAACAACACTATTACAATTACACTACGTTACATCAAAAATATACATCGATGGAATTTTTTGTTGTGAGTTCAAACCCCATGCCGGTAACCTATTTTTTTTTTTTTTTTTTTCGTTTTTTGTATTTTGCACGAACACAAGGGTCTGGGGTCCAAGTGACGGAGAAGGCGACTACTGGGGTCGGAGAAAAAGAAAGTTTGTTTCATTTATAACATAACAACACTATTAAAATTACACTACGTTACATCAAAAATATACATCGATGGAATTTTTTGTTCTGAGTTCAAACCCCATGCCGGTAAACTATTCTTTTTTTCGTTTTTTGTATTTTAAATAATTTTATTATGTTATAACTAAGCCAATTCCATTTAATGTTTAAAATCCAATTGATTGCAAGCATTACAATTTAGATCTTATAAGCCCTTTGGACATTGCCAAATGGGATGGGTGTATGGCTCAGCTAGTTAGAGCGCGCGTGCCCGAACACTAGGGTCAGGGGTTCGAGTGACCGAGAAGGCGACTACTACTACTAACATAACAACACTATTACAATTACACTACGTTACATCAAAAATATACTTCGATGGAATTTTTTGTTGTGAGTTCAAACCCCATGCCGGTAAACTATTTTTTTTTTTTTTTCGTTTTTTGTATTTTGCACGAATACAAGGGTCTGGGGTTCAAGTGACGGAGAAGGCGACTACTGGGGTCGGACAAAAAGAAAGTTTGTTTCATTTATAACATAACAACATTATTAAAATTACACAACGTTACATCAAAAATATACATCGATGGAATTTTTTGTTCTGAGTTCAAACCCCATGCCGGTAAATTTTTTTTTTTTCGTTTTTTGTATTTTAAATAATTTTATTATGTTATAACTAAGCCAATTCCATTTAATGTTTAAAATCCAATTCATTGCAAGCATTACAATTTAGATCTTATAAGCCCTTTGGACATTGCCGAATGGGATGGGTGTATGGCTCAGCTAGTTAGAGAGCGCGTGCCCGAACACAAGGGTCTGGCGTTCGAGTGACCGAGAAGGCGACTACTACTACTAGCATAACAACACTATTACAATTACACTACGTTACATCAAAAATATACATCGATGGAATTTTTTGTTGTGAGTTCAAGCCCCATGCCGGTAAACTATTTTTTTTTTTTTTCGTTTTTTGTATTTTGCACTAACACAAGGGTCTGGGGTCCAAGTGACGGAGAAGGCGACTACTGGGGTCGGACAAAAAGAAAGTTTGTTTCATTTATAACATAACAACACTATTAAAATTACACTACGTTACATCAAAAATATACATCGATGGAATTTTTTGTTCTGAGTTCAAACCCCATGCCGGTAAACTATTTTTTTTTTTTTTCGTTTTTTGTATTTTAAATAATTTTATTATGTTATAACTAAGCCAATTCCATTTAATGTTTAAAATCCAATTGATTGCAAGCATTACAATTTAGATCTTATAAGCCCTTTGGACATTGCCGAATGGGATGGGTGTATGGCTCAGCTAGTTAGAGAGCGCGTGCCCGAACACAAGGGTCTGGCGTTCGAGTGACCGAGAAGGCGACTACTACTACTAACATAACAACATTATTACAATTACACTACGTTACATCAAAAATATACATCGATGGAATTTTTTGTTGTGAGTTCAAACCCCATGCCGGTAAACTATTTTTTTTTTTTTTTTTCGTTTTTTGTATTTTGCACGAACACAAGGGTCTGGGGTTCAAGTGACGGAGAAGGCGACTACTAGGGTCGGACAAAAAGAAAGTTTGTTTCATTTATAACATAACAACACTATTAAAATTACACTACGTTACATCAAAAATATACATCGATGGAATTTTTTGTTGTGAGTTCAAACCCCATGCCGGTAAACTATTTTTTTTTTTTTTTTGCGTTTTTTGTATTTTGCACGAACACAAGGGTCTGGGGTTCAAGTGACGGAGAAGGCGACTACTGGGGTCGGACAAAAAGAAAGTTTGTTTCATTTATAACATAACAACACTATTAAAATTACACTACGTTACATCAAAAATATACATCGATGGAATTTTTTGTTCTGAGTTCAAACCTCATGCCGGTAAATTTTTTTTTTTCGTTTTTTGTATTTTAAATAATTTTATTATGTTATAACTAAGCCAATTCCATTTAATGTTTAAAATCCAATTCATTGCAAGCATTACAATTTAGATCTTATAAGCCCTTTGGACATTGCCGAATGGGATGGGTGTATGGCTCAGCTAGTTAGAGAGCGCGTGCCCGAACACAAGGGTCTGGCGTTCGAGTGACCGAGAAGGCGACTACTACTACTAACATAACAACACTATTACAATTACACTACGTTACATCAAAAATATACATCGATGGAATTTTTTGTTGTGAGTTCAAGCCCCATGCCGGTAAACTATTTTTTTTTTTTTTCGTTTTTTGTATTTTGCACTAACACAAGGGTCTGGGGTCCAAGTGACGGAGAAGGCGACTACTGGGGTCGGACAAAAAGAAAGTTTGTTTCATTTATAACATAACAACACTATTAAAATTACACTACGTTACATCAAAAATATACATCGATGGAATTTTTTGTTCTGAGTTCAAACCCCATGCCGGTAAACTATTTTTTTTTTTTTTTTTTTCGTTTTTTGTATTTTAAATAATTTTATTATGTTATAACTAAGCCAATTCCATTTAATGTTTAAAATCCTTTGGACATTGCCGAATGGGATGGGTGTATGGCTCAGCTAGTTAGAGAGCGCGTGCCCGAACACAAGGGTCTGGCGTTCGAGTGACCGAGAAGGCGACTACTACTACTAACATAACAACACTATTACAATTACACTACGTTACATCAAAAATATACATCGATGGAATTTTTTGTTGTGAGTTCAAACCCCATGCCGGTAAACTATTTTTTTTTTTTTTTCGTTTTTTGTATTTTGCACGAACACAAGGGTCTGGGGTCCAAGTGACGGAGAAGGCGACTACTGGGGTCGGACAAAAAGAAAGTTTGTTTCATTTATAACATAACAACACTATTAAAATTACACTACGTTACATCAAAAATATACATCGATGGAATTTTTTGTTCTGAGTTCAAACCCCATGCCGGTAAACTATTTTTTTTTTTTTTTTCGTTTTTTGTATTTTGCACGAACACAAGGGTCTGGGGTTCAAGTGACGGAGAAGGCGACTACTAGGGTCGGACAAAAAGAAAGTTTGTTTCATTTATAACATAACAACACTATTAAAATTACACTACGTTACATCAAAAATATACATCGATGGAATTTTTTGTTGTGAGTTCAAACCCCATGCCGGTAAACTATTTTTTTTTTTTTCGTTTTTTGTATTTTGCACGAACGCAAGGGTCTGGGGTTCAAGTGACGGAGAAGGCGACTACTGGGGTCGGACAAAAAGAAAGTTTGTTTCATTTATAACATAACAACACTATTAAAATTACACTACGTTACATCAAAAATATACATCGATGGAATTTTTTGTTCTGAGTTCAAACCCCATGCCGGTAAACTATTTTTTTTTTTTTTTTTTCGTTTTTTGTATTTTAAATAATTTTATTATGTTATAACTAAGCCAATTCCATTTAATGTTTAAAATCCAATTGATTGCAAGCATTACAATTTAGATCTTATAAGCCCTTTGGACATTGCCGAATGGGATGGGTGTATGGCTCAGCTAGTTAGAGAGCGCGTGCCCGAACACAAGGGTCTGGCGTTCGAGTGACCGAGAAGGCGACTACTACTACTAACATAACAACACTATTACAATTACACTACGTTACATCAAAAATATACATCGATGGAATTTTTTGTTGTGAGTTCAAACCCCATGCCGGTAAACTATTTTTTTTTTTTTTTTCGTTCTTTGTATTTTGCACGAACACAAGGGTCTGGGGTTCAAGTGACGGAGAAGGCGACTACTAGGGTCGGACAAAAAGAAAGTTTGTTTCATTTATAACATAACAACACTATTAAAATTACACTACGTTACATCAAAAATATACATCGATGGAATTTTTTGTTGTGAGTTCAAACCCCATGCCGGTAAACTATTTTTTTTTTTTTAGTTTTTTGTATTTTGCACGAACGCAAGGGTCTGGGGTTCAAGTGACGGAGAAGGCGACTACTGGGGTCGGACAAAAAGAAAGTTTGTTTCATTTATAACATAACAACACTATTAAAATTACACTACGTTACATCAAAAATATACATCGATGGAATTTTTTGTTCTGAGTTCAAACCTCATGCCGGTAAATTTTTTTTTTTTCGTTTTTTGTATTTTAAATAATTTTATTATGTTATAACTAAGCCAATTCCATTTAATGTTTAAAATCCAATTGATTGCAAGCATTACAATTTAGATCTTATAAGCCCTTTGGACATTGCCGAATGGGATGGGTGTATGGCTCAGCTAGTTAGAGAGCGCATGCCCGAACACAAGGGTCTGGCGTTCGAGTGACCGAGAAGGCGACTACTACTACTAACATAACAACACTATTACAATTACACTACGTTACATCAAAAATATACATCGATGGAATTTTTTGTTGTGAGTTCAAACCCCATGCCGGTAAACTATTTTTTTTTTTTTTTTCGTTTTTTGTATTTTGCACGAACACAAGGGTCTGGGGTCCAAGTGACGGAGAAGGCGACTACTGGGGTCGGACAAAAAGAAAGTTTGTTTCATTTATAACATAACAACACTATTAAAATTACACTACGTTACATCAAAAATATACATCGATGGAATTTTTTGTTCTGAGTTCAAACCCCATGCCGGTAAACTATTCTTTTTTTCGTTTTTTGTATTTTAAATAATTTTATTATGTTATAACTAAGCCAATTCCATTTAATGTTTAAAATCCAATTGATTGCAAGCATTACAATTTAGATCTTATAAGCCCTTTGGACATTGCCGAATGGGATGGGTGTATGGCTCAGCTAGTTAGAGCGCGCGTGCCCGAACACAAGGGTCAGGGGTTCGAGTGACCGAAAAGGCGACTACTACTACTAACATAACAACACTATTACAATTACACTACGTTACATCAAAAATATACATCGATGGAATTTTTTGTTGTGAGTTCAAACCCCATGCCGGTAAACTATTTTTTTTTTTTTTTCGTTTTTTGTATTTTAAATAATTTTATTATGTTATAACTAAGCCAATTCCATTTAATGTTTAAAATCCAATTGATTGCAAGCATTACAATTTAGATCTTATAAGCCCTTTGGACATTGCCGAATGGGATGGGTGTATGGCTCAGCTAGTTAGAGAGCGCGTGCCCGAACACAAGGGTCTGGCGTTCGAGTGACCGAGAAGGCGACTACTACTACTAACATAACAACACTATTACAATTACACTACGTTACATCAAAAATATACATCGATGGAATTTTTTGTTGTGAGTTCAAACCCCATGCCGGTAAACTATTTTTTTTTTTTTTTTTCGTTTTTTGTATTTTGCACGAACACAAGGGCCTGGGGTCCAAGTGACGGAGAAGGCGACTACTAGGGTCGGACAAAAAGAAAGTTTGTTTCATTTATAACATAACAACACTATTAAAATTACACTACGTTACATCAAAAATATACATCGATGGAATTTTTTGTTGTGAGTTCAAACCCCATGCCGGTAAACTATTTTTTTTTTTTTCGTTTTTTGTATTTTGCACGAACGCAAGGGTCTGGGGTTCAAGTGACGGAGAAGGCGACTACTGGGGTCGGACAAAAAGAAAGTTTGTTTCATTTATAACATAACAACACTATTAAAATTACACTACGTTACATCAAAAATATACATCGATGGAATTTTTTGTTCTGAGTTCAAACCTCATGCCGGTAAATTTTTTTTTTTTTCGTTTTTTGTATTTTAAATAATTTTATTATGTTATAACTAAGCCAATTCCATTTAATGTTTAAAATCCAATTCATTGCAAGCATTACAATTTAGATCTTATAAGCCCTTTGGACATTGCCGAATGGGATGGGTGTATGGCTCAGCTAGTTAGAGAGCGCGTGCCCGAACACAAGGGTCTGGCGTTCGAGTGACCGAGAAGGCGACTACTACTACTAACATAACAACACTATTACAATTACATTACGTTACATCAAAAATATACATCGATGGAATTTTTTGTTGTGAGTTCAAACCCCATGCCGGTAAACTATTTTTTTTTTTTTTTCGTTTTTTGTATTTTGCACGAACACAAGGGTCTGGGGTTCAAGTGACGGAGAAGGCGACTACTAGGGTCGGACAAAAAGAAAGTTTGTTTCATTTATAACATAACAACACTATTAAAATTACACTACGTTACATCAAAAATATACATCGATGGAATTTTTTGTTGTGAGTTCAAACCCCATGCCGGTAAACTATTTTTTTTTTTTTCGTTTTTTGTATTTTGCACGAACACAAGGGTCTGGGGTTCAAGTGACGGAGAAGGCGACTACTGGGGTCGGACAAAAAGAAAGTTTGTTTCATTTATAACATAACAACACTATTAAAATTACACTACGTTACATCAAAAATATACATCGATGGAATTTTTTGTTCTGAGTTCAAACCTCATGCCGGTAAATTTTTTTTTTTTGTTTTTTGTATTTTAAATAATTTTATTATGTTATAACTAAGCCAATTCCATTTAATGTTTAAAATCCAATTCATTGCAAGCAATACAATTTAGATCTTATAAGCCCTTTGGACATTGCCGAATGGGATGGGTGTATGGCTCAGCTAGTTAGAGAGCGCGTGCCCGAACACAAGGGTCTGGCGTTCGAGTGACCGAGAAGGCGACTACTACTACTAACAT
Source organism: Drosophila mimetica (assembly GCA_037075245.1). Classification (NCBI taxonomy): domain Eukaryota; kingdom Metazoa; phylum Arthropoda; class Insecta; order Diptera; family Drosophilidae; genus Drosophila; species Drosophila mimetica. Next base: position 25,541,693 of record JBAMCH010000007.1, on the reverse strand, counting down.
AACAACACTATTACAATTACACTACGTTACATCAAAAATATACATCGATGGAATTTTTTGTTGTGAGTTCAAACCCCATGCCGGTAAACTATTTTTTTTTTTTTTTCGTTTTTTGTATTTTGCACGAACACAAGGGTCTGGGGTCCAAGTGACGGAGAAGGCGACTACTGGGGTCGGACAAAAAGAAAGTTTGTTTCATTTATAACATAACAACACTATTAAAATTACACTACGTTACATCAAAAATATACATCGATGGAATTTTTTGTTCTGAGTTCAAACCCCATGCCGGTAAACTATTCTTTTTTTCGTTTTTTGTATTTTAAATAATTTTATTATGTTATAACTAAGCCAATTCCATTTAATGTTTAAAATCCAATTGATTGCAAGCATTACAATTTAGATCTTATAAGCCCTTTGGACATTGCCGAATGGGATGGGTGTATGGCTCAGCTAGTTAGAGAGCGCGTGCCCGAACACAAGGGTCTGGCGTTCGAGTGACCGAGAAGGCGACTACTACTACTAACATAACAACACTATTACAATTACACTACGTTACATCAAAAATATACATCGATGGAATTTTTTGTTGTGAGTTCAAACCCCATGCCGGTAAACTCTTTTTTTTTTTTTTTTTCGTTTTTTGTATTTTGCACGAACACAAGGGTCTGGGGTTCAAGTGACGGAGAAGGCGACTACTAGGGTCGGACAAAAAGAAAGTTTGTTTCATTTATAACATAACAACACTATTAAAATTACACTACGTTACATCAAAAATATACATCGATGGAATTTTTTGTTGTGAGTTCAAACCCCATGCCGGTAAACTATTTTTTTTTTTTTTTTGTTTTTTGTATTTTGCACGAACACAAGGGTCTGGGGTCCAAGTGACGGAGAAGGCGACTACTGGGGTCGGACAAAAAGAAAGTTTGTTTCATTTATAATATAACAACACTATTAAAATTACACTACGTTACATCAAAAATATACATCGATGGAATTTTTTGTTCTGAGTTCAAACCCCATGCCGGTAAACTATTCTTTTTTTCGTTTTTTGTATTTTAAATAATTTTATTATGTTATAACTAAGCCAATTCCATTTAATGTTTAAAATCCAATTGATTGCAAGCATTACAATTTAGATCTTATAAGCCCTTTGGACATTGCCGAATGGGATGGGTGTATGGCTCACTAGTTAGAGAGCGCGTGCCCGAACACAAGGGTCTGGCGTTCGAGTGACCGAGAAGGCGACTACTACTACTAACGTAACAACACTATTACAATTACACTACGTTACATCAAAAATATACATCGATGGAATTTTTTGTTGTGAGTTCAAACCCCATGCCGGTTAACCATTTTTTTTTTTTTTTTTCGTTTTTTGTATTTTGCACGAACACAAGGGTCTGGGGTTCAAGTGACGGAGAAGGCGACTACTAGGGTCGGACAAAAAGAAAGTTTGTTTCATTTATAACATAACAACACTATTAAAATTACACTACGTTACATCAAAAATATACATCGATGGAATTTTTTGTTGTGAGTTCAAACCCCATGCCGGTAAACTATTTTTTTTTTTTTTCGTTTTTTGTATTTTGCACGAACACAAGGGTCTGGGGTTCAAGTGACGGAGAAGGCGACTACTGGGGTCGGACAAAAAGAAAGTTTGTTTCATTTATAACATAACAACACTATTAAAATTACACTACGTTACATCAAAAATATACATCGATGGAATTTTTTGTTCTGAGTTCAAACCTCATGCCGGTAATTTTTTTTTTTTTCGTTTTTTGTATTTTAAATAATTTTATTATGTTATAACTAAGCCAATTCCATTTAATGTTTAAAATCCAATTCATTGCAAGCATTACAATTTAGATCTTATAAGCCCTTTGGACATTGCCGAATGGGATGGGTGTATGGCTCAGCTAGTTAGAGAGCGCGTGCCCGAACACAAGGGTCTGGCGTTCGAGTGACCGAGAAGGCGACTACTACTACTAACATAACAACACTATTACAATTACACTACGTTACATCTAAAATATACATCGATGGAATTTTTTGTTGTGAGTTCAAACCCCATGCCGGTAAACTATTTTTTTTTTTTTCGTTTTTTGTATTTTGCACGAACACAAGGGTCTGGGGTCCAAGTGACGGAGAAGGCGACTACTGGGGTCGGACAAAAAGAAAGTTTGTTTCATTTATAACATAACAACACTATTAAAATTACACTACGTTACATCAAAAATATACATCGATGGAATTTTTTGTTCTGAGTTCAAACCCCATGCCGGTAAACTATTCTTTTTTTCGTTTTTTGTATTTTAAATAATTTTATTATGTTATAACTAAGCCAATTCCATTTAATGTTTAAAATCCAATTGATTGCAAGCATTACAATTTAGATCTTATAAGCCCTTTGGACATTGCCGAATGGGATGGGTGTATGGCTCAGCTAGTTAGAGAGCGCGTGCCCGAACACAAGGGTCTGGCGTTCGAGTGACCGAGAAGGCGACTACTACTACTAACATAACAACACTATTACAATTACACTACGTTACATCAAAAATATACATCGATGGAATTTTTTGTTGTGAGTTCAAACCCCATGCCGGTAAACTCTTTTTTTTTTTTTTTTCGTTTTTTGTATTTTGCACGAACACAAGGGTCTGGGGTTCAAGTGACGGAGAAGGCGACTACTAGGGTCGGACAAAAAGAAAGTTTGTTTCATTTATAACATAACAACACTATTAAAATTACACTACGTTACATCAAAAATATACATCGATGGAATTTTTTGTTGTGAGTTCAAACCCCATGCCGGTAAACTATTTTTTTTTTTTTCGTTTTTTGAATTTTGCACGAACACAAGGGTCTGGGGTTCAAGTGACGGAGAAGGCGACTACTGGGGTCGGACAAAAAGAAAGTTTGTTTCATTTATAACATAACAACACTATTAAAATTACACTACGTTACATCAAAAATATACATCGATGGAATTTTTTGTTCTGAGTTCAAACCTCATGCCGGTAAATTTTTTTTTTTCGTTTTTTGTATTTTAAATAATTTTATTATGTTATAACTAAGCCAATTCCATTTAATGTTTAAAATCCAATTCATTGCAAGCATTACAATTTAGATCTTATAAGCCCTTTGGACATTGCCGAATGGGATGGGTGTATGGCTCAGCTAGTTAGAGAGCGCGTGCCCGAACACAAGGGTCTGGCGTTCGAGTGACCGAGAAGGCGACTACTACTACTAACATAACAACACTATTACAATTACACTACGTTACATCAAAAATATACATCGATGGAATTTTTTGTTGTGAGTTCAAACCCCATGCCGGTAAACTATTTTTTTTTTTTTTCGTTTTTTGTATTTTGCACGAACACAAGGGTCTGGGGTCCAAGTGACGGAGAAGGCGACTACTGGGGTCGGACAAAAAGAAAGTTTGTTTCATTTATAACATAACAACACTATTAAAATTACACTACGTTACATCAAAAATATACATCGATGGAATTTTTTGTTCTGAGTTCAAACCCCATGCCGGTAAACTATTCTTTTTTTCGTTTTTTGTATTTTAAATAATTTTATTATGTTATAACTAAGCCAATTCCATTTAATGTTTAAAATCCAATTGATTGCAAGCATTACAAATTAGATCTTATAAGCCCTTTGGACATTGCCGAATGGGATGGGTGTATGGCTCAGCTAGTTAGAGAGCGCGTGCCCGAACACAAGGGTCTGGCGTTCGAGTGACCGAGAAGGCGACTACTACTACTAACATAACAACACTATTACAATTACACTACGTTACATCAAAAATATACATCGATGGAATTTTTTGTTGTGAGTTCAAACCCCATGCCGGTAAACTCTTTTTTTTTTTTCGTTTTTTGTATTTTGCACGAACACAAGGGTCTGGGGTTCAAGTGACCGAGAAGGCGACTACTGGGATCGAACAAAAAGAAAGTTTGTTTCATTTATAACATAACAACACTATTAAAATTACACTACGTTACATCAAAAATATACATCGATGGAATTTTTTGTTCTGAGTTCAAACCCCATGCCGGTAAACTATTCTTTTTTTCGTTTTTTGTATTTTAAATAATTTTATTATGTTATAACTAAGCCAATTCCATTTAATGTTTAAAATCCAATTGATTGCAAGCATTACAATTTAGATCTTATAAGCCCTTTGGACATTGCCGAATGGGATGGGTGTATGGCTCAGCTAGTTAGAGAGCGCGTGCCCGAACACAAGGGTCTGGCGTTCGAGTGACCGAGAAGGCGACTACTACTACTAACATAACAACACTATTACAATTACACTACGTTACATCAAAAATATACATCGATGGAATTTTTTGTTGTGAGTTCAAACCCCATGCCGGTAAACTCTTTTTTTTTTTTTCTTCGTTTTTTGTATTTTACACGAACACAAGGGTCTGGGGTTCAAGTGACGGAGAAGGCGACTACTAGGGTCGGACAAAAAGAAAGTTTGTTTCATTTATAACATAAAAACACTATTAAAATTACACTACGTTACATCAAAAATATACATCGATGGAATTTTTTGTTGTGAGTTCAAACCCCATGCCGGTAAACTATTTTTTTTTTTTTTTCGTTTTTTGTATTTTGCACGAACACAAGGGTCTGGGGTCCAAGTGACGGAGAAGGCGACTACTGGGGTCGGACAAAAAGAAAGTTTGTTTCATTTATAACATAACAACACTATTAAAATTACACTACGTTACATCAAAAATATACATCGATGGAATTTTTTGTTCTGAGTTCAAACCCCATGCCGGTAAACTATTCTTTTTTTCGTTTTTTGTATTTTAAATAATTTTATTATATTATAACTAAGCCAATTCCATTTAATGTTTAAATCCATTTGATTGCAAGCATTACAATTTAGATCTCATAAGCCCTTTGGATGGGATGGGTGTATGGCTCAGCTAGTTAGAGAGCGCGTGCCCGAACACAAGGGTCTGGCGTTCGAGTGACCGAGAAGGCGACTACTACTACTAACATAACAACACTATTACAATTACACTACGTTACATCAAAAATATACATCGATGGAATTTTTTGTTGTGAGTTCAAACCCCATGCCGGTAAACTCTTTTTTTTTTTTTTTTCGTTTTTTGTATTTTGCACGAACACAAGGGTCTGGGGTCCAAGTGACGGAAAAGGCGACTATTGGGGTCGGACAAAAAGAAAGTTTGTTTCATTTATAACATAACAACACTATTAAAATTACACTACGTTACATCAAAAATATACATCGATGGAATTTTTTGTTCTGAGTTCAAACCCCATGCCGGTAAACTATTCTTTTTTTCGTTTTTTGTATTTTAAATAATTTTATTATGTTATAACTAAGCCAATTCCATTTAATGTTTAAAATGCAATTGATTGCAAGCATTACAATTTAGATCTTATAAGCCCTTTGGACATTGCCGAATGGGATGGGTGTATGGCTCAGCTAGTTAGAGCGCGCGTGCCCGAACACAAGGGTCAGGGGTTCGAGTGACCGAGAAGGCGACTACTACTACTAACATAACAACACTATTACAATTACACTACGTTACATCAAAAATATACATCGATGGAATTTTTTGTTGTGAGTTCAAACCCCATGCCGGTAAACTATTTTTTTTTTTTTTTTCGTTTCTTGTATTTTGCACGAACACAAGGGTCTGGGGTCCAAGTGACGGAGAAGGCGACTACTGGGGTCGGACAAAAAGAAAGTTTGTTTCATTTATAACATAACAACACTATTAAAATTACACTACGTTACATCAAAAATATACATCGATGGAATTTTTTGTTGTGAGTTCAAACCCCATGCCGGTAAACTATTTTTTTTTTTTTTTTGTTTTTTGTATTTTGCACGAACACAAGGGTCTGGGGTCCAAGTGACGGAGAAGGCGACTACTGGGGTCGGACAAAAAGAAAGTTTGTTTCATTTATAATATAACAACACTATTAAAATTACACTACGTTACATCAAAAATATACATCGATGGAATTTTTTGTTCTGAGTTCAAACCCCATGCCGGTAAACTATTCTTTTTTTCGTTTTTTGTATTTTAAATAATTTTATTATGTTATAACTAAGCCAATTCCATTTAATGTTTAAAATCCAATTGATTGCAAGCATTACAATTTAGATCTTATAAGCCCTTTGGACATTGCCGAATGGGATGGGTGTATGGCTCACTAGTTAGAGAGCGCGTGCCCGAACACAAGGGTCTGGCGTTCGAGTGACCGAGAAGGCGACTACTACTACTAACGTAACAACACTATTACAATTACACTACGTTACATCAAAAATATACATCGATGGAATTTTTTGTTGTGAGTTCAAACCCCATGCCGGTTAACCATTTTTTTTTTTTTTTTTTTTCGTTTTTTGTATTTTGCACGAACACAAGGGTCTGGGGTTCAAGTGACGGAGAAGGCGACTACTAGGGTCGGACAAAAAGAAAGTTTGTTTCATTTATAACATAACAACACTATTAAAATTACACTACGTTACATCAAAAATATACATCGATGGAATTTTTTGTTGTGAGTTCAAACCCCATGCCGGTAAACTATTTTTTTTTTTTTTTCGTTTTTTGTATTTTGCACGAACACAAGGGTCTGGGGTTCAAGTGACGGAGAAGGCGACTACTGGGGTCGGACAAAAAGAAAGTTTGTTTCATTTATAACATAACAACACTATTAAAATTACACTACGTTACATCAAAAATATACATCGATGGAATTTTTTGTTCTGAGTTCAAACCTCATGCCGGTAATTTTTTTTTTTTCGTTTTTTGTATTTTAAATAATTTTATTATGTTATAACTAAGCCAATTCCATTTAATGTTTAAAATCCAATTCATTGCAAGCATTACAATTTAGATCTTATAAGCCCTTTGGACATTGCCGAATGGGATGGGTGTATGGCTCAGCTAGTTAGAGAGCGCGTGCCCGAACACAAGGGTCTGGCGTTCGAGTGACCGAGAAGGCGACTACTACTACTAACATAACAACACTATTACAATTACACTACGTTACATCTAAAATATACATCGATGGAATTTTTTGTTGTGAGTTCAAACCCCATGCCGGTAAACTATTTTTTTTTTTTTTCGTTTTTTGTATTTTGCACGAACACAAGGGTCTGGGGTCCAAGTGACGGAGAAGGCGACTACTGGGGTCGGACAAAAAGAAAGTTTGTTTCATTTATAACATAACAACACTATTAAAATTACACTACGTTACATCAAAAATATACATCGATGGAATTTTTTGTTCTGAGTTCAAACCCCATGCCGGTAAACTATTCTTTTTTTCGTTTTTTGTATTTTAAATAATTTTATTATGTTATAACTAAGCCAATTCCATTTAATGTTTAAAATCCAATTGATTGCAAGCATTACAATTTAGATCTTATAAGCCCTTTGGACATTGCCGAATGGGATGGGTGTATGGCTCAGCTAGTTAGAGAGCGCGTGCCCGAACACAAGGGTCTGGCGTTCGAGTGACCGAGAAGGCGACTACTACTACTAACATAACAACACTATTACAATTACACTACGTTACATCAAAAATATACATCGATGGAATTTTTTGTTGTGAGTTCAAACCCCATGCCGGTAAACTCTTTTTTTTTTTTTTTTTCGTTTTTTGTATTTTGCACGAACACAAGGGTCTGGGGTTCAAGTGACGGAGAAGGCGACTACTAGGGTCGGACAAAAAGAAAGTTTGTTTCATTTATAACATAACAACACTATTAAAATTACACTACGTTACATCAAAAATATACATCGATGGAATTTTTTGTTGTGAGTTCAAACCCCATGCCGGTAAACTATTTTTTTTTTTTTTCGTTTTTTGAATTTTGCACGAACACAAGGGTCTGGGGTTCAAGTGACGGAGAAGGCGACTACTGGGGTCGGACAAAAAGAAAGTTTGTTTCATTTATAACATAACAACACTATTAAAATTACACTACGTTACATCAAAAATATACATCGATGGAATTTTTTGTTCTGAGTTCAAACCTCATGCCGGTAAATTTTTTTTTTTCGTTTTTTGTATTTTAAATAATTTTATTATGTTATAACTAAGCCAATTCCATTTAATGTTTAAAATCCAATTCATTGCAAGCATTACAATTTAGATCTTATAAGCCCTTTGGACATTGCCGAATGGGATGGGTGTATGGCTCAGCTAGTTAGAGAGCGCGTGCCCGAACACAAGGGTCTGGCGTTCGAGTGACCGAGAAGGCGACTACTACTACTAACATAACAACACTATTACAATTACACTACGTTACATCAAAAATATACATCGATGGAATTTTTTGTTGTGAGTTCAAACCCCATGCCGGTAAACTATTTTTTTTTTTTTTTCGTTTTTTGTATTTTGCACGAACACAAGGGTCTGGGGTCCAAGTGACGGAGAAGGCGACTACTGGGGTCGGACAAAAAGAAAGTTTGTTTCATTTATAACATAACAACACTATTAAAATTACACTACGTTACATCAAAAATATACATCGATGGAATTTTTTGTTCTGAGTTCAAACCCCATGCCGGTAAACTATTCTTTTTTTCGTTTTTTGTATTTTAAATAATTTTATTATGTTATAACTAAGCCAATTCCATTTAATGTTTAAAATCCAATTGATTGCAAGCATTACAAATTAGATCTTATAAGCCCTTTGGACATTGCCGAATGGGATGGGTGTATGGCTCAGCTAGTTAGAGAGCGCGTGCCCGAACACAAGGGTCTGGCGTTCGAGTGACCGAGAAGGCGACTACTACTACTAACATAACAACACTATTACAATTACACTACGTTACATCAAAAATATACATCGATGGAATTTTTTGTTGTGAGTTCAAACCCCATGCCGGTAAACTCTTTTTTTTTTTTTCGTTTTTTGTATTTTGCACGAACACAAGGGTCTGGGGTTCAAGTGACCGAGAAGGCGACTACTGGGATCGAACAAAAAGAAAGTTTGTTTCATTTATAACATAACAACACTATTAAAATTACACTACGTTACATCAAAAATATACATCGATGGAATTTTTTGTTCTGAGTTCAAACCCCATGCCGGTAAACTATTCTTTTTTTCGTTTTTTGTATTTTAAATAATTTTATTATGTTATAACTAAGCCAATTCCATTTAATGTTTAAAATCCAATTGATTGCAAGCATTACAATTTAGATCTTATAAGCCCTTTGGACATTGCCGAATGGGATGGGTGTATGGCTCAGCTAGTTAGAGAGCGCGTGCCCGAACACAAGGGTCTGGCGTTCGAGTGACCGAGAAGGCGACTACTACTACTAACATAACAACACTATTACAATTACACTACGTTACATCAAAAATATACATCGATGGAATTTTTTGTTGTGAGTTCAAACCCCATGCCGGTAAACTCTTTTTTTTTTTTTTCTTCGTTTTTTGTATTTTACACGAACACAAGGGTCTGGGGTTCAAGTGACGGAGAAGGCGACTACTAGGGTCGGACAAAAAGAAAGTTTGTTTCATTTATAACATAAAAACACTATTAAAATTACACTACGTTACATCAAAAATATACATCGATGGAATTTTTTGTTGTGAGTTCAAACCCCATGCCGGTAAACTATTTTTTTTTTTTTTTTTCGTTTTTTGTATTTTGCACGAACACAAGGGTCTGGGGTCCAAGTGACGGAGAAGGCGACTACTGGGGTCGGACAAAAAGAAAGTTTGTTTCATTTATAACATAACAACACTATTAAAATTACACTACGTTACATCAAAAATATACATCGATGGAATTTTTTGTTCTGAGTTCAAACCCCATGCCGGTAAACTATTCTTTTTTTCGTTTTTTGTATTTTAAATAATTTTATTATATTATAACTAAGCCAATTCCATTTAATGTTTAAATCCATTTGATTGCAAGCATTACAATTTAGATCTCATAAGCCCTTTGGATGGGATGGGTGTATGGCTCAGCTAGTTAGAGAGCGCGTGCCCGAACACAAGGGTCTGGCGTTCGAGTGACCGAGAAGGCGACTACTACTACTAACATAACAACACTATTACAATTACACTACGTTACATCAAAAATATACATCGATGGAATTTTTTGTTGTGAGTTCAAACCCCATGCCGGTAAACTCTTTTTTTTTTTTTTTTTCGTTTTTTGTATTTTGCACGAACACAAGGGTCTGGGGTCCAAGTGACGGAAAAGGCGACTATTGGGGTCGGACAAAAAGAAAGTTTGTTTCATTTATAACATAACAACACTATTAAAATTACACTACGTTACATCAAAAATATACATCGATGGAATTTTTTGTTCTGAGTTCAAACCCCATGCCGGTAAACTATTCTTTTTTTCGTTTTTTGTATTTTAAATAATTTTATTATGTTATAACTAAGCCAATTCCATTTAATGTTTAAAATGCAATTGATTGCAAGCATTACAATTTAGATCTTATAAGCCCTTTGGACATTGCCGAATGGGATGGGTGTATGGCTCAGCTAGTTAGAGCGCGCGTGCCCGAACACAAGGGTCAGGGGTTCGAGTGACCGAGAAGGCGACTACTACTACTAACATAACAACACTATTACAATTACACTACGTTACATCAAAAATATACATCGATGGAATTTTTTGTTGTGAGTTCAAACCCCATGCCGGTAAACTATTTTTTTTTTTTTTTCGTTTCTTGTATTTTGCACGAACACAAGGGTCTGGGGTCCAAGTGACGGAGAAGGCGACTACTGGGGTCGGACAAAAAGAAAGTTTGTTTCATTTATAACATAACAACACTATTAAAATTACACTACGTTACATCAAAAATATACATCGATGGAATTTTTTGTTCTGAGTTCAAACCCCATGCCGGTAAACTATTCTTTTTTTCGTTTTTTGTATTTTAAATAATTTTATTATGTTTTAACTAAGCATATTCCATTTAATGTTTAAAATCCAATTGATTGCAAGCATTACAATTTAGATCTTATAAGCCCTTTGGACATTGCCGAATGGGATGGGTGTATGGCTCAGCTAGTTAGAGCGCGCGTGCCCGAACACAAGGGTCAGGGGTTCGAGTGACCGAGAAGGCGACTACTACTACTAACATAACAACACTATTACAATTACACTACGTTACATCAAAAATATACATTGATGGAATTTTTTGTTGTGAGTTCAAACCCCATGCCGGTAAACTATTTTTTTTTTTTTTTTCGTTTTTTGTATTTTGCACGAACACAAGGGTCTGGGGTTCAAGTGACGGAGAAGGCGACTACTGGGGTCGGACAAAAAGAAAGTTTGTTTCATTTAAAACATAACAACACTATTAAAATTACACTACGTTACATCAAAAATATACATCGATGGAATTTTTTGTTCTGAGTTCAAACCCCATGCCGGTAAATTTTTTTTTTTTTCGTTTTTTGTATTTTAAATAATTTTATTATGTTATAACTAAGCCAATTCCATTTAATGTTTAAAATCCAATTCATTGCAAGCATTACAATTTAGATCTATAAGCCCTTTGGACATTGCCGAATGGGATGGGTGTATGGCTCAGCTAGTTAGAGAGCGCGTGCCCGAACACAAGGGTCTGGCGTTCGAGTGACCGAGAAGGCGACTACTACTACTAACATAACAACACTATTACAATTACACTACGTTACATCAAAAATATACATCGATGGAATTTTTTGTTGTGAGTTCAAACCCCATGCCGGTAAACTATTTTTTTTTTTTTTTCGTTTTTTGTATTTTGCACGAACACAAGAGTCTGGGGTCCAAGTGACGGAGAAGGCGACTACTGGGGTCGGACAAAAAGAAAGTTTGTTTCATTTATAACATAACAACACTATTAAAATTACACTACGTTACATCAAAAATATACATCGATGGAATTTTGTGTTCTGAGTTCAAACCCCATGCCGGTAAACTATTTTTTTTTTTTTTTTTCGTTTTTTGTATTTTAAATAATTTTATTATGTTATAACTAAGCCAATTCCATTTAATGTTTAAAATCCAATTGATTGCAAGCATTACAATTTAGATCTTATAAGCCCTTTGGACATTGCCGAATGGGATGGGTGTATGGCTCAGCTAGTTAGAGAGCGCGTGCCCGAACACAAGGGTCTGGCGTTCGAGTGACCGAGAAGGCGACTACTACTACTAACATAACAACACTATTACAATTACACTACGTTACATCAAAAATATACATCGATGGAATTTTTTGTTGTGAGTTCAAACCCCATGCCGGTAAACTATTTTTTTTTTTTTTTTTTTTCGTTTTTTGTATTTTGCACGAACACAAGGGTCTGGGGTTCAAGTGACGGAGAAGGCGACTACTAGGGTCGGACAAAAAGAAAGTTTGTTTCATTTATAACAGAACAACACTATTAAAATTACACTACGTTACATCAAAAATATACATCGATGGAATTTTTTGTTGTGAGTTCAAACCCCATGCCGGTAAACTATTTTTTTTTTTTTCGTTTTTTGTATTTTGCACGAACACAAGGGTCTGGGGTTCAAGTGACGGAGAAGGCGACTACTGGGGTCGGACAAAAAGAAAGTTTGTTTCATTTAAAACATAACAACACTATTAAAATTACACTACGTTACATCAAAAATATACATCGATGGAATTTTTTGTTCTGAGTTCAAACCCCATGCCGGTAAATTTTTTTTTTTTTCGTTTTTTGTATTTTAAATAATTTTATTATGTTATAACTAAGCCAATTCCATTTAATGTTTAAAATCCAATTCATTGCAAGCATTACAATTTAGATCTATAAGCCCTTTGGACATTGCCGAATGGGATGGGTGTATGGCTCAGCTAGTTAGAGAGCGCGTGCCCGAACACAAGGGTCTGGCGTTCGAGTGACCGAGAAGGCGACTACTACTACTAACATAACAACACTATTACAATTACACTACGTTACATCAAAAATATACATCGATGGAATTTTTTGTTGTGAGTTCAAACCCCATGCCGGTAAACTATTTTTTTTTTTTTTTTCGTTTTTGTATTTTGCACGAACACAAGAGTCTGGGGTCCAAGTGACGGAGAAGGCGACTACTGGGGTCGGACAAAAAGAAAGTTTGTTTCATTTATAACATAACAACACTATTAAAATTACACTACGTTACATCAAAAATATACATCGATGGAATTTTGTGTTCTGAGTTCAAACCCCATGCCGGTAAACTATTTTTTTTTTTTTTCGTTTTTTGTATTTTAAATAATTTTATTATGTTATAACTAAGCCAATTCCATTTAATGTTTAAAATCCAATTGATTGCAAGCATTACAATTTAGATCTTATAAGCCCTTTGGACATTGCCGAATGGGATGGGTGTATGGCTCAGCTAGTTAGAGAGCGCGTGCCCGAACACAAGGGTCTGGCGTTCGAGTGACCGAGAAGGCGACTACTACTACTAACATAACAACACTATTACAATTACACTACGTTACATCAAAAATATACATCGATGGAATTTTTTGTTGTGAGTTCAAACCCCATGCCGGTAAACTATTTTTTTTTTTTTTTTTTTCGTTTTTTGTATTTTGCACGAACACAAGGGTCTGGGGTTCAAGTGACGGAGAAGGCGACTACTAGGGTCGGACAAAAAGAAAGTTTGTTTCATTTATAACAGAACAACACTATTAAAATTACACTACGTTACATCAAAAATATACATCGATGGAATTTTTTGTTGTGAGTTCAAACCCCATGCCGGTAAACTATTTTTTTTTTTTTCGTTTTTTGTATTTTGCACGAACACAAGGGTCTGGGGTTCAAGTGACGGAGAAGGCGACTACTGGGGTCGGACAAAAAGAAAGTTTGTTTCATTTATAACATAACAACACTATTAAAATTACACTACGTTACATCAAAAATATACATTGATGGAATTTTTTGTTCTGAGTTCAAACCCCATGCCGGTAAATTTTTTTTTTTCGTTTTTTGTATTTTAAATAATTTTATTATGTTATAACTAAGCCAATTCCATTTAATGTTTAAAATCCAATTCATTGCAAGCATTACAATTTAGATCTTATAAGCCCTTTGGACATTGCCGAATGGGATGGGTGTATGGCTCAGCTAGTTAGAGAGCGCGTGCCCGAACACAAGGGTCTGGCGTTCGAGTGACCGAGAAGGCGACTACTACTACTAACATAACAACACTATTACAATTACACTACGTTACATCAAAAATATACATCGATGGAATTTTTTGTTGTGAGTTCAAACCCCATGCCGGTAAACTATTTTTTTTTTTTTTTTCGTTTTTTGTATTTTGCACGAACACAAGGGTCTGGGGTCCAAGTGACGGAGAAGGCGACTACTGGGGTCGGACAAAAAGAAAGTTTGTTTCATTTATAACATAACAACACTATTAAAATTACACTACGTTACATCAAAAATATACATCGATGGAATTTTTTGTTCTGAGTTCAAACCCCATGCCGGTAAACTATTTTTTTTTTTTTTTTTCGTTTTTTGTATTTTAAATAATTTTATTATGTTATAACTAAGCCAATTCCATTTAATGTTTAAAATCCAATTGATTGCAAGCATTACAATTTAGATCTTATAAGCCCTTTGGACATTGCCGAATGGGATGGGTGTATGGCTCAGCTAGTTAGAGAGCGCGTGCCCGAACACAAGGGTCTGGCGTTCGAGTGACCGAGAAGGCGACTACTACTACTAACATAACAACACTATTACAATTACACTACGTTACATCAAAAATATACATCGATGGAATTTTTTGTTGTGAGTTCAAACCCCATGCCGGTAAACTATTTTTTTTTTTTTTTTTTTCGTTTTTTGTATTTTGCACGAACACAAGGGTCTGGGGTTCAAGTGACGGAGAAGGCGACTACTAGGGTCGGACAAAAAGAAAGTTTGTTTCATTTATAACATAACAACACTATTAAAATTACACTACGTTACATCAAAAATATACATCGATGGAATTTTTTGTTGTGAGTTCAAACCCCATGCCGGTAAACTATTTTTTTTTTTTTTTTTCGTTTTTTGTATTTTGCACGAACACAGGGGTCTGGGGTTCAAGTGACGGAGAAGGCGACTACTGGGGTCGGACAAAAAGAAAGTTTGTTTCATTTATAACATAACAACACTATTAAAATTACACTACGTTACATCAAAAATATACATCGATGGAATTTTTTGTTCTGAGTTCAAACCTCATGCCGGTAAATTTTTTTTTTTCGTTTTTTGTATTTTAAATAATTTTATTATGTTATAACTAAGCCAATTCCATTTAATGTTTAAAATCCAATTCATTGCAAGCATTACAATTTAGATCTTATAAGCCCTTTGGACATTGCCGAATGGGATGGGTGTATGGCTCAGCTAGTTAGAGAGCGCGTGCCCGAACACAAGGGTCTGGCGTTCGAGTGACCGAGAAGGCGACTACTACTACTAACATAACAACACTATTACAATTACACTACGTTACATCAAAAATATACATCGATGGAATTTTTTGTTGTGAGTTCAAACCCCATGCCGGTAAACTATTTTTTTTTTTTTTCGTTTTTTGTATTTTGCACGAACACAAGGGTCTGGGGTCCAAGTGACGGAGAAGGCGACTACTGGGGTCGGACAAAAAGAAAGTTTGTTTCATTTATAACATAACAACACTATTAAAATTACACTACGTTACATCAAAAATATACATCGATGGAATTTTTTGTTCTGAGTTCAAACCCCATGCCGGTAAACTATTCTTTTTTTCGTTTTTTGTATTTTAAATAATTTTATTATGTTATAACTAAGCCAATTCCATTTAATGTTTAAAATCCAATTGATTGCAAGCATTACAATTTAGATCTTATAAGCCCTTTGGACATTGCCAAATGGGATGGGTGTATGGCTCAGCTAGTTAGAGAGCGCGTGCCCGAACACAAGGGTCTGGCGTTCGAGTGACCGAGAAGGCGACTACTACTACTAACATAACAACACTATTACAATTACACTACGTTACATCAAAAATATACATCGATGGAATTTTTTGTTGTGAGTTCAAACCCCATGCCGGTAAACTATTTTTTTTTTTTTTTTTTTCGTTTTTTGTATTTTGCACGAACACAAGGGTCTGGGGTTCAAGTGACGGAGAAGGCGACTACTAGGGTCGGACAAAAAGAAAGTTTGTTTCATTTATAACATAACAACACTATTAAAATTACACTACGTTACATCAAAAATATACATCGATGGAATTTTTTGTTGTGAGTTCAAACCCCATGCCGGTAAACTATTTTTTTTTTTTCGTTTTTTGTATTTTGCACGAACACAAGGGTCTGGGGTTCAAGTGACGGAGAAGGCGACTACTGGGGTCGGACAAAAAGAAAGTTTGTTTCATTTATAACATAACAACACTATTAAAATTACACTACGTTACATCAAAAATATACATCGATGGAATTTTTTGTTCTGAGTTCAAACCTCATGCCGGTAAATTTTTTTTTTTTCGTTTTTTGTATTTTAAATAATTTTATTATGTTATAACTAAGCCAATTCCATTTAATGTTTAAAATCCAATTCATTGCAAGCATTACAATTTAGATCTTATAAGCCCTTTGGACAATGCCGAATGGGATGGGTGTATGGCTCAGCTAGTTAGAGAGCGCGTGCCCGAACACAAGGGTCTGGCGTTCGAGTGACCGAGAAGGCGACTACTACTACTAACATAACAACACTATTACAATTACACTACGTTACATCAAAAATATACATCGATGGAATTTTTTGTTGTGAGTTCAAACCCCATGCCGGTAAACTATTTTTTTTTTTTTTCGTTTTTTGTATTTTGCACGAACACAAGGGTCTGGGGTCCAAGTGACGGAGAAGGCGACTACTGGGGTCGGACAAAAAGAAAGTTTGTTTCATTTATAACATAACAACACTATTAAAATTACACTACGTTACATCAAAAATATACATCGATGGAATTTTTTGTTCTGAGTTCAAACCCCATGCCGGTAAACTATTCTTTTTTTCGTTTTTTGTATTTTAAATAATTTTATTATGTTATAACTAAGCCAATTCCATTTAATGTTTAAAATGCAATTGATTGCAAGCATTACAATTTAGATCTTATAAGCCCTTTGGACATTGCCGAATGGGATGGGTGTATGGCTCAGCTAGTTAGAGCGCGCGTGCCCGAACACAAGGGTCTGGGGTTCGAGTGACCGAGAAGGCGACTACTACTACTAACATAACAACACTATTACAATTACACTACGTTACATCAAAAATATACATCGATGGAATTTTTTGTTGTGAGTTCAAACCCCATGCCGGTAAACTATTTTTTTTTTTTTTCGTTTTTTGTATTTTGCACGAACACAAGGGTCTGGGGTTCAAGTGACGGAGAAGGCGACTACTAGGGTCGGACAAAAAGAAAGTTTGTTTCATTTATAACATAACAACACTATTAAAATTACACTACGTTACATCAAAAATATACATCGATGGAATTTTTTGTTCTGAGTTCAAACCCCATGCCGGTAAATTTTTTTTTTTCGTTTTTTGTATTTTAAATAATTTTATTATGTTATAACTAAGCCAATTCCATTTAATGTTTAAAATCCAATTCATTGCAAGCATTACAATTTAGATCTTATAAGCCCTTTGGACATTGTCGAATGGGATGGGTGTATGGCTCAGCTAGTTAGAGAGCGCGTGCCCGAACACAAGGGTCTGGCGTTCGAGTGACCGAGAAGGCGACTACTACTACTAACATAACAACACTATTACAATTACACTACGTTACATCAAAAATATACATCGATGGAATTTTTTGTTGTGAGTTCAAACCCCATGCCGGTAAACTATTTTTTTTTTTTTTTCGTTTTTTGTATTTTGCACGAACACAAGGGTCTGGGGTCCCAGTGACGGAGAAGGCGACTACTGGGGTCGGACAAAAAGAAAGTTTGTTTCATTTATAACATAACAACACCATTAAAATTACACTACGTTACATCAAAAATATACATCGATGGAATTTTTTGTTCTGAGTTCAAACCCCATGCCGGTACATTTTTTTTTTTTCGTTTTTTGTATTTTAAATAATTTTATTATGTTATAACTAAGCCAATTCCATTTAATGTTTAAAATCCAATTGATTGCAAGCATTACAATTTAGATCTTATAAGCCCTTTGGACATTGCCGAATGGGATGGGTGTATGGCTCAGCTAGTTAGAGAGCGCGTGCCCGAACACAAGGGTCTGGCGTTCGAGTGACCGAGAAGGCGACTACTACTACTAACATAACAACACTATTACAATTACACTACGTTACATCAAAAATATACATCGATGGAATTTTTTGTTGTGAGTTCAAACCCCATGCCGGTAAACTATTTTTTTTTTTTTTTTCGTTTTTTGTATTTTGCACGAACACAAGGGTCTGGGGTTCAAGTGACGGAGAAGGCGACTACTGGGGTCGGACAAAAAGAAAGTTTGTTTCATTTATAACATAACAACACTATTAAAATTACACTACGTTACATCAAAAATATACATCGATGGAATTTTTTGTTCTGAGTTCAAACCCCATGCCGGTAAACTATTCTTTTTTTCGTTTTTTGTATTTTAAATAATTTTATTATGTTATAACTAAGCCAATTCCATTTAATGTTTAAAATGCAATTGATTGCAAGCATTACATTTTAGATCTTATAAGCCCTTTGGACATTGCCGAATGGGATGGGTGTATGGCTCAGCTAGTTAGAGCGCGCGTGCCCGAACACAAGGGTCTGGGGTTCGAGTGACCGAGAAGGCGACTACTACTACTAACATAACAACACTATTACAATTACACTACGTTACATCAAAAATATACATCGATGGAATTTTTTGTTGTGAGTTCAAACCCCATGCCGGTAAACTATTTTTTTTTTTTTTCGTTTTTTGTATCTTGCACGAACACAAGGGTCTGGGGTTCAAGTGACGGAGAAGGCGACTACTAGGGTCGGACAAAAAGAAAGTTTGTTTCATTTATAACATAACAACACTATTAAAATTACACTACGTTACATCAAAAATATACATCGATGGAATTTTTTGTTCTGAGTTCAAACCCCATGCCAGTAAATTTTTTTTTTTCGTTTTTTGTATTTTAAATAATTTTATTATGTTATAACTAAGCCAATTCCATTTAATGTTTAAAATCCAATTCATTGCAAGCATTACAATTTAGATCTTATAAGCCCTTTGGACATTGCCGAATGGGATGGGTGTATGGCTCAGCTAGTTAGAGAGCGCGTGCCCGAACACAAGGGTCTGGCGTTCGAGTGACCGAGAAGGCGACTACTACTACTAACATAACAACACTATTACAATTACACTACGTTACATCAAAAATATACATCGATGGAATTTTTTGTTGTGAGTTCAAACCCCATGCCGGTAAACTATTTTTTTTTTTTTTTTCGTTTTTTGTATTTTGCACGAACACAAGGGTCTGGGGTTCAAGTGACGGAGAAGGCGACTACTGGGGTCGGACAAAAAGAAAGTTTGTTTCATTTATAACATAACAACACTATTAAAATTACACTACGTTACATCAAAAATATACATCGATGGAATTTTTTGTTCTGAGTTCAAACCCCATGCCGGTAAACTATTCTTTTTTTCGTTTTTTGTATTTTAAATAATTTTATTATGTTATAACTAAGCCAATTCCATTTAATGTTTAAAATGCAATTGATTGCAAGCATTACATTTTAGATCTTATAAGCCCTTTGGACATTGCCGAATGGGATGGGTGTATGGCTCAGCTAGTTAGAGCGCGCGTGCCCGAACACAAGGGTCTGGGGTTCGAGTGACCGAGAAGGCGACTACTACTACTAACATAACAACACTATTACAATTACACTACGTTACATCAAAAATATACATCGATGGAATTTTTTGTTGTGAGTTCAAACCCCATGCCGGTAAACTATTTTTTTTTTTTTCGTTTTTTGTATCTTGCACGAACACAAGGGTCTGGGGTTCAAGTGACGGAGAAGGCGACTACTAGGGTCGGACAAAAAGAAAGTTTGTTTCATTTATAACATAACAACACTATTAAAATTACACTACGTTACATCAAAAATATACATCGATGGAATTTTTTGTTCTGAGTTCAAACCCCATGCCAGTAAATTTTTTTTTTTTCGTTTTTTGTATTTTAAATAATTTTATTATGTTATAACTAAGCCAATTCCATTTAATGTTTAAAATCCAATTCATTGCAAGCATTACAATTTAGATCTTATAAGCCCTTTGGACATTGCCGAATGGGATGGGTGTATGGCTCAGCTAGTTAGAGAGCGCGTGCCCGAACACAAGGGTCTGGCGTTCGAGTGACCGAGAAGGCGACTACTACTACTAACATAACAACACTATTACAATTACACTACGTTACATCAAAAATATACATCGATGGAATTTTTTGTTGTGAGTTCAAACCCCATGCCGGTAAACTATTTTTTTTTTTTTTTTCGTTTTTTGTATTTTGCACGAACACAAGGGTCTGGGGTCCAAGTGACGGAGAAGGCGACTACTGGGGTCGGACAAAAAGAAAGTTTGTTTCATTTATAACATAACAACACTATTAAAATTACACTACGTTACATCACAAATATACATCGATGGAATTTTTTGTTCTGAGTTCAAACCCCATGCCGGTAAACTATTCTTTTTTTCGTTTTTTGTATTTTAAATAATTTTATTATGTTATAACTAAGCCAATTCCATTTAATGTTTAAAATCCAATTGATTGCAAGCATTACAATTTAGATCTTATAAGCCCTTTGGACATTGCCGAATGGGGTGGGTGTATGGCTCAGCTAGTTAGAGAGCGCGTGCCCGAACACAAGGGTCTGGCGTTCGAGTGACCGAGAAGGCGACTACTACTACTAACATAACAACACTATTACAATTACACTACGTTACATCAAAAATATACATCGATGGAATTTTTTGTTGTGAGTTCAAACCCCATGCCGGTAAACTATTTTTTTTTTTTTTTTTCGTTTTTTGTATTTTGCACGAACACAAGGGTCTGGGGTCCAAGTGACGGAGAAGGCGACTACTGGGGTCGGACACAAGGGTCTGGCGTTCGAGTGACCGAGAAGGCGACTACTACTACTAACATAACAACACTATTACAATTACACTACGTTACATCAAAAATATACATCGATGGAATTTTTTGTTGTGAGTTCAAACCCCATGCCGGTAAACTATTTTTTTTTTTTTTTTTTCGTTTTTTGTATTTTGCACGAACACAAGGGTCTGGGGTCCAAGTGACGGAGAAGGCGACTACTGGGGTCGGACAAAAAGAAAGTTTGTTTCATTTATAACATAACAACACTATTAAAATTACACTACGTTACATCAAAAATATACATCGATGGAATTTTTTGTTCTGAGTTTAAACCCCATGCCGGTAAACTATTTTTTTTTTTTTTTTCGTTTTTTGTATTTTAAATAATTTTATTATGTTATAACTAAGCCAATTCCATTTAATGTTTAAAATCCAATTGATTGCAAGCATTACAATTTAGATCTTATAAGCCCTTTGGACATTGCCGAATGGGATGGGTGTATGGCTCAGCTAGTTAGAGCGCGCGTGCCCGAACACAAGGGTCAGGGGTTCGAGTGACCGAGAAGGCGACTACTACTACTAACATAACAACACTATTACAATTACACTACGTTACATCAAAAATATACATTGATGGAATTTTTTGTTGTGAGTTCAAACCCCATGCCGGTAAACTATTTTTTTTTTTTTTTCGTTTTTTGTATTTTGCACGAACACAAGGGTCTGGGGTTCAAGTGATGGAGAAGGCGACTACTGGGGTCGGACAAAAAGAAAGTTTGTTTCATTTATAACATAACAACACTATTAAAATTACACTACGTTACATCAAAAATGTACATCGATGGAATTTTTTGTTCTGAGTTCAAACCCCATGCCGGTAAATTTTTTTTTTTTTCGTTTTTTGTATTTTAAATAATTTTATTATGTTATAACTAAGCCAATTCCATTTAATGTTTAAAATCCAATTCATTGCAAGCATTACAATTTAGATCTTATAAGCCCTTTGGACATTGCCGAATGGGATGGGTGTATGGCTCAGCTAGTTAGAGAGCGCGTGCCCGAACACAAGGGTCTGGCGTTCGAGTGACCGAGAAGGCGACTACTACTACTTACATAACAACACTATTACAATTACACTACGTTACATCAAAAATATACATCGATGGAATTTTTTGTTGTGAGTTCAAACCCCATGCCGGTAAACTATTTTTTTTTTTTTTTCGTTTTTTGTATTTTGCACGAACACAAGGGTCTGGGGTCCAAGTGACGGAGAAGGCGACTACTGGGGTCGGACAAAAAGAAAGTTTGTTTCATTTATAACATAACAACACTATTAAAATTACACTACGTTACATCAAAAATATACATCGATGGAATTTTTTGTTCTGAGTTCAAACCCCATGCCGGTAAACTATTTTTTTTTTTTCGTTTTTTGTATTTTAAATAATTTTATTATGTTATAACTAAGCCAATTCCATTTAATGTTTAAAATCCAATTGATTGCAAGCATTACAATTTAGATCTTATAAGCCCTTTGGACATTGCCGAATGGGATGGGTGTATGGCTCAGCTAGTTAGAGAGCGCGTGCCCGAACACAAGGGTCTGGCGTTCGAGTGACCGAGAAGGCGACTACTACTACTAACATAACAACACTATTACAATTACACTACGTTACATCAAAAATATACATCGATGGAATTTTTTGTTGTGAGTTCAAACCCCATGCCGGTAAACTATTTTTTTTTTTTTTCGTTTTTTGTATTTTGCACGAACACAAGGGTCTGGGGTCCAAGTGACGGAGAAGGCGACTACTGGGGTCGGACAAAAAGAAAGTTTGTTTCATTTATAACATAACAACACTATTAAAATTACACTACGTTACATCAAAAATATACATCGATGGAATTTTTTGTTCTGAGTTCAAACCCCATGCCGGTAAACTATTTTTTTTTTTTCGTTTTTTGTATTTTAAATAATTTTATTATGTTATAACTAAGCCAATTCCATTTAATGTTTAAAATCCAATTGATTGCAAGCATTACAATTTAGATCTTATAAGCCCTTTGGACATTGCCGAATGGGATGGGTGTATGGCTCAGCTAGTTAGAGAGCGCGTGCCCGAACACAAGGGTCTGGCGTTCGAGTGACCGAGAAGGCGACTACTACTACTAACATAACAACACTATTACAATTACACTACGTTACATCAAAAATATACATCGATGGAATTTTTTGTTGTGAGTTCAAACCCCATGCCGGTAAACTATTTTTTTTTTTTTTTTTCGTTTTTTGTATTTTGCACGAACACAAGGGTCTGGGGTTCAAGTGACGGAGAAGGCGACTACTAGGGTCGGACAAAAAGAAAGTTTGTTTCATTTATAACATAACAACACTATTAAAATTACACTACGTTACATCAAAAATATACATCGATGGAATTTTTTGTTGTGAGTTCAAACCCCATGCCGGTAAACTATTTTTTTTTTTTTTTCGTTTTTTGTATTTTGCACGAACACAAGGGTCTGGGGTTCAAGTGACGGAGAAGGCGACTACTGGGGTCGGACAAAAAGAAAGTTTGTTTCATTTATAACATAACAACACTATTAAAATTACACTACGTTACATCAAAAATATACATCGATGGAATTTTTTGTTCTGAGTTCAAACCCCATGCCGGTAAATTTTTTTTTTTTCGTTTTTTGTATTTTAAATAATTTTATTATGTTATAACTAAGCCAATTCCATTTAATGTTTAAAATCCAATTCATTGCAAGCATTACAATTTAGATCTTATAAGCCCTTTGGACATTGCCGAATGGGATGGGTGTATGGCTCAGCTAGTTAGAGAGCGCGTGCCCGAACACAAGGGTCTGGCGTTCGAGTGACCGAGAAGGCGACTACTACTACTAACATAACAACACTATTACAATTACACTACGTTACATCAAAAATATACATCGATGGAATTTTTTGTTGTGAGTTCAAACCCCATGCCGGTAAACTATTTTTTTTTTTTTTCGTTTTTTGTATTTTGCACGAACACAAGGGTCTGGGGTCCAAGTGACGGAGAAGGCGACTACTGGGGTCGGACAAAAAGAAAGTTTGTTTCATTTATAACATAACAACACTATTAAAATTACACTACGTTACATCAAAAATATACATCGATGGAATTTTTTGTTCTGAGTTCAAACCCCATGCCGGTAAACTATTTTTTTTTTTTTTTTTGTTTTTTGTATTTTAAATAATTTTATTATGTTATAACTAAGCCAATTCCATTTAATGTTTAAAATCCAATTGATTGCAAGCATTACAATTTAGATCTTATAAGCCCTTTGGACATTGCCGAATGGGATGGGTGTATGGCTCAGCTAGTTAGAGAGCGCGTGCCCGAACACAAGGGTCTGGCGTTCGAGTGACCGAGAAGGCGACTACTACTACTAACATAACAACACTATTACAATTACACTACGTTACATCAAAAATATACATCGATGAAATTTTTTGTTGTGAGTTCAAACCCTATGCCGGTAAACTATTTTTTTTTTTTTTTCGTTTTTTGTATTTTGCACGAACACAAGGGTCTGGGGTTCAAGTGACGGAGAAGGCGACTACTAGGGTCGGACAAAAAGAAAGTTTGTTTCATTTATAACATAACAACACTATTAAAATTACACTACGTTACATCAAAAATATACATCGATGGAATTTTTTGTTGTGAGTTCAAACCCCATGCCGGTAAACTATTTTTTTTTTTTTTTCGTTTTTTGTATTTTGCACGAACACAAGGGTCTGGGGTTCAAGTGACGGAGAAGGCGATTACTGGGGTCGGACAAAAAGAAAGTTTGTTTCATTTATAACATAACAACACTATTAAAATTACACTACGTTACATCAAAAATATACATCGATGGAATTTTTTGTTCTGAGTTCAAACCTCATGCCGGTAAATTTTTTTTTTCGTTTTTTGTATTTTAAATAATTTTATTATGTTATAACTAAGCCAATTCCATTTAATGTTTAAAATCCAATTCATTGCAAGCATTACAATTTAGATCTTATAAGCCCTTTGGACATTGCCGAATGGGATGGGTGTATGGCTCAGCTAGTTAGAGAGCGCGTGCCCGAACACAAGGGTCTGGCGTTCGAGTGACCGAGAAGGCGACTACTACTACTAACATAACAACACTATTACAATTACACTACGTTACATCAAAAATATACATCGATGGAATTTTTTGTTGTGAGTTCAAACCCCATGCCGGTAAACTATTTTTTTTTTTTTCGTTTTTTGTATTTTGCACGAACACAAGGGTCTGGGGTCCAAGTGACGGAGAAGGCGACTACTGGGGTCGGACAAAAAGAAAGTTTGTTTCATTTATAACATCACAACACTATTAAAATTACACTACGTTACATCAAAAATATACATCGATGGAATTTTTTGTTCTGAGTTCAAACCCCATGCCGGTAAACTATTCTTTTTTTCGTTTTTTGTATTTTAAATAATTTTATTATGTTATAACTAAGCCAATTCCATTTAATGTTTAAAATCCAATTGATTGCAAGCATTACAATTTAGATCTTATAAGCCCTTTGGACATTGCCGAATGGGATGGGTGTATGGCTCAGCTAGTTAGAGAGCGCGTGCCCGAACACAAGGGTCTGGCGTTCGAGTGACCGAGAAGGCGACTACTACTACTAACATAACAACACTATTACAATTACACTACGTTACATCAAAAATATACATCGATGGAATTTTTTGTTGTGAGTTCAAACCCCATGCCGGTAAACTATTTTTTTTTTTTTTTTTCGTTTTTTGTATTTTGTACGAACACAAGGGTCTGGGGTTCAAGTGACGGAGAAGGCGACTACTAGGGTCGGACAAAAAGAAAGTTTGTTTCATTTATAACATAACAACACTATTAAAATTACACTACGTTACATCAAAAATATACATCGATGGAATTTTTTGTTGTGAGTTCAAACCCCATGCCGGTAAACTATTTTTTTTTTTTTTCGTTTTTTGTATTTTGCACGAACACAAGGGTCTGGGGTTCAAGTGACGGAGAAGGCGACTACTGGGGTCGGACAAAAAGAAAGTTTGTTTCATTTATAACATAACAACACTATTAAAATTACACTACGTTACATCAAAAATATACATCGATGGAATTTTTTGTTCTGAGTTCAAACCTCATGCCGGTAAATTTTTTTTTTCGTTTTTTGTATTTTAAATAATATTATTATGTTATAACTAAGCCAATTCCATTTAATGTTTAAAATCCAATTCATTGCAAGCATTACAATTTAGATCTTATAAGCCCTTTGGACATTGCCGAATGGGATGGGTGTATGGCTCAGCTAGTTAGAGAGCGCGTGCCCGAACACAAGGGTCTGGCGTTCGAGTGACCGAGAAGGCGACTACTACTACTAACATAACAACACTATTACAATTACACTACGTTACATCAAAAATATACATCGATGGAATTTTTTGTTGTGAGTTCAAACCCCATGCCGGTAAACTATTTTTTTTTTTTTTCGTTTTTTGTATTTTGCACGAACACAAGGGTCTGGGGTCCAAGTGACGGAGAAGGCGACTACTGGGGTCGGACAAAAAGAAAGTTTGTTTCATTTATAACATCACAACACTATTAAAATTACACTACGTTACATCAAAAATATACATCGATGGAATTTTTTGTTCTGAGTTCAAACCCCATGCCGGTAAACTATTCTTTTTTTCGTTTTTTGTATTTTAAGCAATTTTATTATGTTATAACTAAGCCAATTCCATTTAATGTTTAAAATCCAATTGATTGCAAGCATTACAATTTAGATCTTATAAGCCCTTTGGACATTGCCGAATGGGATGGGTGTATGGCTCAGCTAGTTAGAGAGCGCGTGCCCGAACACAAGGGTCTGGCGTTCGAGTGACCGAGAAGGCGACTACTACTACTAACATAACAACACTATTACAATTACACTACGTTACATCAAAAATATACATCGATGGAATTTTTTGTTGTGAGTTCAAACCCCATGCCGGTAAACTATTTTTTTTTTTTTTTTTTTTCGTTTTTTGTATTTTGTACGAACACAAGGGTCTGGGGTTCAAGTGACGGAGAAGGCGACTACTAGGGTCGGACAAAAAGAAAGTTTGTTTCATTTATAACATAACAACACTATTAAAATTACACTACGTTACATCAAAAATATACATCGATGGAATTTTTTGTTGTGAGTTCAAACCCCATGCCGGTAAACTATTTTTTTTTTTTTTCGTTTTTTGTATTTTGCACGAACACAAGGGTCTGGGGTTCAAGTGACGGAGAAGGCGACTACTGGGGTCGGACAAAAAGAAAGTTTGTTTCATTTATAACATAACAACACTATTAAAATTACACTACGTTACATCAAAAATATACATCGATGGAATTTTTTGTTCTGAGTTCAAACCTCATGCCGGTAAATTTTTTTTTTTCGTTTTTTGTATTTTAAATAATATTATTATGTTATAACTAAGCCAATTCCATTTAATGTTTAAAATCCAATTCATTGCAAGCATTACAATTTAGATCTTATAAGCCCTTTGGACATTGCCGAATGGGATGGGTGTATGGCTCAGCTAGTTAGAGAGCGCGTGCCCGAACACAAGGGTCTGGCGTTCGAGTGACCGAGAAGGCGACTACTACTACTAACATAACAACACTATTACAATTACACTACGTTACATCAAAAATATACATCGATGGAATTTTTTGTTGTGAGTTCAAACCCCATGCCGGTAAACTATTTTTTTTTTTTTTTCGTTTTTTGTATTTTGCACGAACACAAGGGTCTGGGGTCCAAGTGACGGAGAAGGCGACTACTGGGGTCGGACAAAAAGAAAGTTTATTTCATTTATAACATCACAACACTATTAAAATTACACTACGTTACATCAAAAATATACATCGATGGAATTTTTTGTTCTGAGTTCAAACCCCATGCCGGTAAACTATTCTTTTTTTCGTTTTTTGTATTTTAAATAATTTTATTATGTTATAACTAAGCCAATTCCATTTAATGTTTAAAATCCAATTGATTGCAAGCATTACAATTTAGATCTTATAAGCCCTTTGGACATTGCCGAATGGGATGGGTGTATGGCTCAGCTAGTTAGAGAGCGCGTGCCCGAACACAAGGGTCTGGCGTTCGAGTGACCGAGAAGGCGACTACTACTACTAACATAACAACACTATTACAATTACACTACGTTACATCAAAAATATACATCGATGGAATTTTTTGTTGTGAGTTCAAACCCCATGCCGGTAAACTATTTTTTTTTTTTTTTTTTTCGTTTTTTGTATTTTGTACGAACACAAGGGTCTGGGGTTCAAGTGACGGAGAAGGCGACTACAAGGGTCGGACAAAAAGAAAGTTTGTTTCATTTATAACATAACAACACTATTAAAATTACACTACGTTACATCAAAAATATACATCGATGGAATTTTTTGTTGTGAGTTCAAACCCCATGCCGGTAAACTATTTTTTTTTTTTTTCGTTTTTTGTATTTTGCACGAACACAAGGGTCTGGGGTTCAAGTGACGGAGAAGGCGACTACTGGGGTCGGACAAAAAGAAAGTTTGTTTCATTTATAACATAACAACACTATTAAAATTACACTACGTTACATCAAAAATATACATCGATGGAATTTTTTGTTCTGAGTTCAAACCTCATGCCGGTAAATTTTTTTTTTTCGTTTTTTGTATTTTAAATAATATTATTATGTTATAACTAAGCCAATTCCATTTAATGTTTAAAATCCAATTCATTGCAAGCATTACAATTTAGATCTTATAAGCCCTTTGGACATTGCCGAATGGGATGGGTGTATGGCTCAGCTAGTTAGAGAGCGCGTGCCCGAACACAAGGGTCTGGCGTTCGAGTGACCGAGAAGGCGACTACTACTACTAACATAACAACACTATTACAATTACACTACGTTACATCAAAAATATACATCGATGGAATTTTTTGTTGTGAGTTCAAACCCCATGCCGGTAAACTATTTTTTTTTTTTTTCGTTTTTTGTATTTTGCACGAACACAAGGGTCTGGGGTCCAAGTGACGGAGAAGGCGACTACTGGGGTCGGACAAAAAGAAAGTTTGTTTCATTTATAACATCACAACACTATTAAAATTACACTACGTTACATCAAAAATATACATCGATGGAATTTTTTGTTCTGAGTTCAAACCCCATGCCGGTAAACTATTCTTTTTTTCGTTTTTTGTATTTTAAGCAATTTTATTATGTTATAACTAAGCCAATTCCATTTAATGTTTAAAATCCAATTGATTGCAAGCATTACAATTTAGATCTTATAAGCCCTTTGGACATTGCCGAATGGGATGGGTGTATGGCTCAGCTAGTTAGAGAGCGCGTGCCCGAACACAAGGGTCTGGCGTTCGAGTGACCGAGAAGGCGACTACTACTACTAACATAACAACACTATTACAATTACACTACGTTACATCAAAAATATACATCGATGGAATTTTTTGTTGTGAGTTCAAACCCCATGCCGGTAAACTATTTTTTTTTTTTTTTTTTCGTTTTTTGTATTTTGTACGAACACAAGGGTCTGGGGTTCAAGTGACGGAGAAGGCGACTACTAGGGTCGGACAAAAAGAAAGTTTGTTTCATTTATAACATAACAACACTATTAAAATTACACTACGTTACATCAAAAATATACATCGATGGAATTTTTTGTTGTGAGTTCAAACCCCATGCCGGTAAACTATTTTTTTTTTTTCGTTTTTTGTATTTTGCACGAACACAAGGGTCTGGGGTTCAAGTGACGGAGAAGGCGACTACTGGGGTCGGACAAAAAGAAAGTTTGTTTCATTTATAACATAACAACACTATTAAAATTACACTACGTTACATCAAAAATATACATCGATGGAATTTTTTGTTCTGAGTTCAAACCTCATGCCGGTAAATTTTTTTTTTTTCGTTTTTTGTATTTTAAATAATATTATTATGTTATAACTAAGCCAATTCCATTTAATGTTTAAAATCCAATTCATTGCAAGCATTACAATTTAGATCTTATAAGCCCTTTGGACATTGCCGAATGGGATGGGTGTATGGCTCAGCTAGTTAGAGAGCGCGTGCCCGAACACAAGGGTCTGGCGTTCGAGTGACCGAGAAGGCGACTACTACTACTAACATAACAACACTATTACAATTACACTACGTTACATCAAAAATATACATCGATGGAATTTTTTGTTGTGAGTTCAAACCCCATGCCGGTAAACTATTTTTTTTTTTTTTCGTTTTTTGTATTTTGCACGAACACAAGGGTCTGGGGTCCAAGTGACGGAGAAGGCGACTACTGGGGTCGGACAAAAAGAAAGTTTGTTTCATTTATAACATCACAACACTATTAAAATTACACTACGTTACATCAAAAATATACATCGATGGAATTTTTTGTTCTGAGTTCAAACCCCATGCCGGTAAACTATTCTTTTTTTCGTTTTTTGTATTTTAAATAATTTTATTATGTTATAACTAAGCCAATTCCATTTAATGTTTAAAATCCAATTGATTGCAAGCATTACAATTTAGATCTTATAAGCCCTTTGGACATTGCCGAATGGGATGGGTGTATGGCTCAGCTAGTTAGAGAGCGCGTGCCCGAACACAAGGGTCTGGCGTTCGAGTGACCGAGAAGGCGACTACTACTACTAACATAACAACACTATTAC
Organism: Drosophila mimetica; assembly: GCA_037075245.1. Taxonomy (NCBI): domain Eukaryota; kingdom Metazoa; phylum Arthropoda; class Insecta; order Diptera; family Drosophilidae; genus Drosophila; species Drosophila mimetica. Next base: position 25,510,721 of record JBAMCH010000007.1, on the reverse strand, counting down.
AATTACACTACGTTACATCAAAAATATACATCGATGGAATTTTTTGTTGTGAGTTCAAACCCCATGCCGGTAAACTATTTTTTTTTTTTTTTTTTTCGTTTTTTGTATTTTGTACGAACACAAGGGTCTGGGGTTCAAGTGACGGAGAAGGCGACTACAAGGGTCGGACAAAAAGAAAGTTTGTTTCATTTATAACATAACAACACTATTAAAATTACACTACGTTACATCAAAAATATACATCGATGGAATTTTTTGTTGTGAGTTCAAACCCCATGCCGGTAAACTATTTTTTTTTTTTTCGTTTTTTGTATTTTGCACGAACACAAGGGTCTGGGGTTCAAGTGACGGAGAAGGCGACTACTGGGGTCGGACAAAAAGAAAGTTTGTTTCATTTATAACATAACAACACTATTAAAATTACACTACGTTACATCAAAAATATACATCGATGGAATTTTTTGTTCTGAGTTCAAACCTCATGCCGGTAAATTTTTTTTTTCGTTTTTTGTATTTTAAATAATATTATTATGTTATAACTAAGCCAATTCCATTTAATGTTTAAAATCCAATTCATTGCAAGCATTACAATTTAGATCTTATAAGCCCTTTGGACATTGCCGAATGGGATGGGTGTACGGCTCAGCTAGTTAGAGAGCGCGTGCCCGAACACAAGGGTCTGGCGTTCGAGTGACCGAGAAGGCGACTACTACTACTAACATAACAACACTATTACAATTACACTACGTTACATCAAAAATATACATCGATGGAATTTTTTGTTGTGAGTTCAAACCCCATGCCGGTAAACTATTTTTTTTTTTTCGTTTTTTGTATTTTGCACGAACACAAGGGTCTGGGGTCCAAGTGACGGAGAAGGCGACTACTGGGGTCGGACAAAAAGAAAGTTTGTTTCATTTATAACATAACAACACTATTAAAATTACACTACGTTACATCAAAAATATACATCGATGGAATTTTTTGTTCTGAGTTCAAACCCCATGCCGGTAAACTATTCTTTTTTTCGTTTTTTGTATTTTAAATAATTTTATTATGTTATAACTAAGCCAATTCCATTTAATGTTTAAAATCCAATTGATTGCAAGCATTACAATTTAGATCTTATAAGCCCTTTGGACATTGCCGAATGGGATGGGTGTATGGCTCAGCTAGTTAGAGCGCGCGTGCCCGAACACAAGGGTCTGGGGTTCGAGTGACCGAGAAGGCGACTACTACTACTAACATAACAACACTATTACAATTACACTACGTTACATCAAAAATATACATCGATGGAATTTTTTGTTGTGAGTTCAAACCCCATGCCGGTAAACTATTTTTTTTTTTTCGTTTTTTGTATTTTGCACGAACACAAGGGTCTGGGGTTCAAGTGACGGAGAAGGCGACTACTAGGGTCGGACAAAAAGAAAGTTTGTTTCATTTATAACATAACAACACTATTAAAATTACACTACGTTACATCAAAAATATACATCGATGGAATTTTTTGTTCTGAGTTCAAACCCCATGCCGGTAAACTATTCTTTTTTTCGTTTTTTGTATTTTAAATAATTTTATTATGTTATAACTAAGCCAATTCCATTTAATGTTTAAAATCCAATTGATTGCAAGCATTACAATTTAGATCTTATAAGCCCTTTGGACATTGCCGAATGGGATGGGTGTATGGCTCAGCTAGTTAGAGCGCGCGTGCCCGAACACAAGGGTCTGGGGTTCGAGTGACCGAGAAGGCGACTACTACTACTAACATAACAACACTATTACAATTACACTACGTTACATCAAAAATATACATCGATGGAATTTTTTGTTGTGAGTTCAAACCCCATGCCGGTAAACTATTTTTTTTTTTTTTCGTTTTTTGTATCTTGCACGAACACAAGGGTCTGGGGTTCAAGTGACGGAGAAGGCGACTACTAGGGTCGGACAAAAAGAAAGTTTGTTTCATTTATAACATAACAACACTATTAAAATTACACTACGTTACATCAAAAATATACATCGATGGAATTTTTTGTTCTGAGTTCAAACCCCATGCCGGTAAATTTTTTTTTTTTCGTTTTTTGTATTTTAAATAATTTTATTATGTTATAACTAAGCCAATTCCATTTAATGTTTAAAATCCAATTCATTGCAAGCATTACAATTTAGATCTTATAAGCCCTTTGGACATTGCCGAATGGGATGGGTGTATGGCTCAGCTAGTTAGAGAGCGCGTGCCCGAACACAAGGGTCTGGCGTTCGAGTGACCGAGAAGGCGACTACTACTACTAACATAACAACACTATTACAATTACACTACGTTACATCAAAAATATACATCGATGGAATTTTTTGTTGTGAGTTCAAACCCCATGCCGGTAAACTATTTTTTTTTTTTTTTCGTTTTTTGTATTTTGCACGAACACAAGGGTCTGGGGTCCAAGTGACGGAGAAGGCGACTACTGGGGTCGGACAAAAAGAAAGTTTGTTTCATTTATAACATAACAACACTATTAAAATTACACTACGTTACATCAAAAATATACATCGATGGAATTTTTTGTTCTGAGTTCAAACCCCATGCCGGTAAACTATTTTTTTTTTTTTTTTTCGTTTTTTGTATTTTAAATAATTTTATTATGTTATAACTAAGCCAATTCCATTTAATGTTTAAAATCCAATTGATTGCAAGCATTACAATTTAGATCTTATAAGCCCTTTGGACATTGCCGAATGGGATGGGTGTATGGCTCAGCTAGTTAGAGCGCGCGTGCCCGAACACAAGGGTCAGGGGTTCGAGTGACCGAGAAGGCGACTACTACTACTAACATAACAACACTATTACAATTACACTACGTTACATCAAAAATATACATCGATGGAATTTTTTGTTGTGAGTTCAAACCCCATGCCGGTAAACTATTTTTTTTTTTTTTTTCGTTTTTTGTATTTTGCACGAACACAAGGGTCTGGGGTCCAAGTGACGGAGAAGGCGACTACTGGGGTCGGACAAAAAGAAAGTTTGTTTCATTTATAACATAACAACACTATTAAAATTACACTACGTTACATCAAAAATATACATCGATGGAATTTTTTGTTCTGAGTTCAAACCCCATGCCGGTAAACTATTTTTTTTTTTCGTTTTTTGTATTTTAAATAATTTTATTATGTTATAACTAAGCCAATTCCATTTAATGTTTAAAATCCAATTGATTGCAAGCATTACAATTTAGATCTTATAAGCCCTTTGGACATTGCCGAATGGGATGGGTGTATGGCTCAGCTAGTTAGAGAGCGCGTGCCCGAACACAAGGGTCTGGCGTTCGAGTGACCGAGAAGGCGACTACTACTACTAACATAACAACACTATTACAATTACACTACGTTACATCAAAAATATACATCGATGGAATTTTTTGTTGTGAGTTCAAACCCCATGCCGGTAAACTATTTTTTTTTTTTTTTTCGTTTTTTGTATTTTGCACGAACACAAGGGTCTGGGGTTCAAGTGACGGAGAAGGCGACTACTAGGGTCGGACAAAAAGAAAGTTTGTTTCATTTATAACATAACAACACTATTAAAATTACACTACGTTACATCAAAAATATACATCGATGGAATTTTTTGTTCTGAGTTCAAACCCCATGCCGGTAAACTATTTTTTTTTTTTTCGTTTTTTGTATTTTAAATAATTTTATTATGTTATAACTAAGCCAATTCCATTTAATGTTTAAAATCCAATTGATTGCAAGCATTACAATTTAGATCTTATAAGCCCTTTGGACATTGCCGAATGGGATGGGTGTATGGCTCAGCTAGTTAGAGAGCGCGTGCCCGAACACAAGGGTCTGGCGTTCGAGTGACCGAGAAGGCGACTACTACTACTAACATAACAACACTATTACAATTACACTACGTTACATCAAAAATATACATCGATGGAATTTTTTGTTGTGAGTTCAAACCCCATGCCGGTAAACTATTTTTTTTTTTTTTTCGTTTTTTGTATTTTGCACGAACACAAGGGTCTGGGGTTCAAGTGACGGAGAAGGCGACTACTAGGGTCGGACAAAAAGAAAGTTTGTTTCATTTATAACATAACAAAACTATTAAAATTACACTACGTTACATCAAAAATATACATCGATGGAATTTTTTGTTGTGAGTTCAAACCCCATGCCGGTAAACTATTTTTTTTTTTTTTTTTCGTTTTTTGTATTTTTGCACGAACACAAGGGTCTGGGGTTCAAGTGACGGAGAAGGCGACTACTGGGGTCGGACAAAAAGAAAGTTTGTTTCATTTATAACATAACAACACTATTAAAATTACACTACGTTACATCAAAAATATACATCGATGGAATTTTTTGTTCTGAGTTCAAACCCCATGCCGGTAAATTTTTTTTTTTTTCGTTTTTTGTATTTTAAATAATTTTATTATGTTATAACTAAGCCAATTCCATTTAATGTTTAAAATCCAATTCATTGCAAGCATTACAATTTAGATCTTATAAGCCCTTTGGACATTGCCGAATGGGATGGGTGTATGGCTCAGCTAGTTAGAGAGCGCGTGCCCGAACACAAGGGTCTGGCGTTCGAGTGACCTAGAAGGTCTACTAACTAAGGTCTACTACTAACATAACAACACTATTACAATTACACTACGTTACATCAAAAATATACATCGATGGAATTTTTTGTTGTGAGTTCAAACCCCATGCCGGTAAACTATTTTTTTTTTTTTTTTCGTTTTTTGTATTTTGCACGAACACAAGGGTCTGGGGTCCAAGTGACGGAGAAGGCGACTACTGGGGTCGGACAAAAAGAAAGTTTGTTTCATTTATAACATAACAACACTATTAAAATTACACTACGTTACATCAAAAATATACATCGATGGAATTTTTTGTTCTGAGTTCAAACCCCATGCCGGTAAACTATTTTTTTTTTTTTTTTCGTTTTTTGTATTTTAAATAATTTTATTATGTTATAACTAAGCCAATTCCATTTAATGTTTAAAATCCAATTGATTGCAAGCATTACAATTAAGATCTTATAAGCCCTTTGGACATTGCCGAATGGGATGGGTGTATGGCTCAGCTAGTTAGAGAGCGCGTGCCCGAACACAAGGGTCTGGCGTTCGAGTGACCGAGAAGGCGACTACTACTACTAACATAACAACACTATTACAATTACACTACGTTACATCAAAAATATACATCGATGGAATTTTTTGTTGTGAGTTCAAACCCCATGCCGGTAAACTATTTTTTTTTTTTTTTTCGGTTTTTGTATTTTGCACGAACACAAGGGTCTGGGGTTCAAGTGACGGAGAAGGCGACTACTAGGGTCGGACAAAAAGAAAGTTTGTTTCATTTGTAACATAACAACACTATTAAAATTACACTACGTTACATCAAAAATATACATCGATGGAATTTTTTGTTGTGAGTTCAAACCCCATGCCGGTAAACTATTTTTTTTTTTTTTTCGTTTTTTGTATTTTGCACGAACACAAGGGTCTGGGGTTCAAGTGACGGAGAAGGCGACTACTGGGGTCGGACAAAAAGAAAGTTTGTTTCATTTATAACATAACAACACTATTAAAATTACACTACGTTACATCAAAAATATACATCGATGGAATTTTTTGTTCTGAGTTCAAACCTCATGCCGGTAAATTTTTTTTTTTGAGTTTTTTGTATTTTAAATAATTTTATTATGTTATAACTAAGCCAATTCCATTTAATGTTTAAAATCCAATTCATTGCAAGCATTACAATTTAGATCTTATAAGCCCTTTGGACATTGCCGAATGGGATGGGTGTACGGCTCAGCTAGTTAGAGAGCGCGTGCCCGAACACAAGGGTCTGGCGTTCGAGTGACCGAGAAGGCGACTACTACTACTAACATAACAACACTATTACAATTACACTACGTTACATCAAAAATATACATCGATGGAATTTTTTGTTGTGAGTTCAAACCCCATGCCGGTAAACTATTTTTTTTTTTTTTTTTCGTTTTTTGTATTTTGCACGAACACAAGGGTCTGGGGTCCAAGTGACGGAGAAGTCGACTACTGGGGTCGGACAAAAAGAAAGTTTGTTTCATTTATAACATAACAACACTATTAAAATTACACTACGTTACATCAAAAATATACATCGATGGAATTTTTTGTTCTGAGTTCAAACCCCATGCCGGTAAACTATTCTTTTTTTCGTTTTTTGTATTTTAAATAATTTTATTATGTTATAACTAAGCCAATTCCATTTAATGTTTAAAATCCAATTGATTGCAAGCATTACAATTTAGATCTTATAAGCCCTTTGGACATTGCCGAATGGGATGGGTGTATGGCTCAGCTAGTTAGAGAGCGCGTGCCCGAACACAAGGGTCTGGCGTTCGAGTGACCGAGAAGGCGACTACTACTACTAACATAACAACACTATTACAATTACACTACGTTACATCAAAAATATACATCGATGGAATTTTTTGTTGTGAGTTCAAACCCCATGCCGGTAAACTATTTTTTTTTTTTTTTTTTTCGTTTTTTGTATTTTGTACGAACACAAGGGTCTGGGGTTCAAGTGACGGAGAAGGCGACTACTAGGGTCGGACAAAAAGAAAGTTTGTTTCATTTATAACATAACAACACTATTAAAATTACACTACGTTACATCAAAAATATACATCGATGGAATTTTTTGTTGTGAGTTCAAACCCCATGCCGGTAAACTATTTTTTTTTTTTTCGTTTTTTGTATTTTGCACGAACACAAGGGTCTGGGGTTCAAGTGACGGAGAAGGCGACTACTGGGGTCGGACAAAAAGAAAGTTTGTTTCATTTATAACATAACAACACTATTAAAATTACACTACGTTACATCAAAAATATACATCGATGGAATTTTTTGTTCTGAGTTCAAACCTCATGCCGGTAAATTTTTTTTTTTGAGTTTTTTGTATTTTAAATAATTTTATTATGTTATAACTAAGCCAATTCCATTTAATGTTTAAAATCCAATTCATTGCAAGCATTACAATTTAGATCTTATAAGCCCTTTGGACATTGCCGAATGGGATGGGTGTACGGCTCAGCTAGTTAGAGAGCGCGTGCCCGAACACAAGGGTCTGGCGTTCGAGTGACCGAGAAGGCGACTACTACTACTAACATAACAACACTATTACAATTACACTACGTTACATCAAAAATATACATCGATGGAATTTTTTGTTGTGAGTTCAAACCCCATGCCGGTAAACTATTTTTTTTTTTTTTTCGTTTTTTGTATTTTGCACGAACACAAGGGTCTGGGGTCCAATTGACGGAGAAGGCGACTACTGGGGTCGGACAAAAAGAAAGTTTGTTTCATTTATAACATAACAACACTATTAAAATTACACTACGTTACATCAAAAATATACATCGATGGAATTTTTTGTTCTGAGTTCAAACCCCATGCCGGTAAACTATTCTTTTTTTCGTTTTTTGTATTTTAAATAATTTTATTATGTTATAACTAAGCCAATTCCATTTAATGTTTAAAATCCAATTGATTGCAAGCATTACAATTTAGATCTTATAAGCCCTTTGGACATTGCTGAATGGGATGGGTGTATGGCTCAGCTAGTTAGAGCGCGCGTGCCCGAACACAAGGGTCTGGGGTTCGAGTGACCGAGAAGGCGACTACTACTACTAACATAACAACACTATTACAATTACACTACGTTACATCAAAAATATACATCGATGGAATTTTTTGTTGTGAGTTCAAACCCCATGCCGGTAAACTATTTTTTTTTTTTTTCGTTTTTTGTATTTTGCACGAACACAAGGGTCTGGGGTTCAAGTGACGGAGAAGGCGACTACTAGGGTCGGACAAAAAGAAAGTTTGTTTCATTTATAACATAACAACACTATTAAAATTACACTACGTTACATCAAAAATATACATCGATGGAATTTTTTGTTCTGAGTTCAAACCCGATGCCGGTAAACTATTCTTTTTTTCGTTTTTTGTATTTTAAATAATTTTATTATGTTATAACTAAGCCAATTCCATTTAATGTTTAAAATCCAATTGATTGCAAGCATTACAATTTAGATCTTATAAGCCCTTTGGACATTGCCGAATGGGATGGGTGTATGGCTCAGCTAGTTAGAGAGCGCGTGCCCGAACACAAGGGTCTGGCGTTCGAGTGACCGAGAAGGCGACTACTACTACTAACATAACAACACTATTACAATTACACTACGTTACATCAAAAATATACATCGATGGAATTTTTTGTTGTGAGTTCAAACCCCATGCCGGTAAACTATTTTTTTTTTTTTTTTTCGTTTTTTGTATTTTGCACGAACACAAGGGTCTGGGGTTCAAGTGACGGAGAAGGCGACTACTAGGGTCGGACAAAAAGAAAGTTTGTTTCATTTATAACATAAGAACACTATTAAAATTACACTACGTTACATCAAAAATATACATCGATGGAATTTTTTGTTGTGAGTTCAAACCCCATGCCGGTAAACTATTTTTTTTTTTTTCGTTTTTTGTATTTTGCACGAACACAAGGGTCTGGGGTTCAAGTGACGGAGAAGGCGACTACTGGGGTCGGACAAAAAGAAAGTTTGTTTCATTTATAACATAACAACACTATTAAAATTACACTACGTTACATCAAAAATATACATCGATGGAATTTTTTGTTTTGAGTTCAAACCCCATGCCGGTAAATTTTTTTTTTTTCGTTTTTTGTATTTTAAATAATTTTATTATGTTATAACTAAGCCAATTCCATTTAATGTTTAAAATCCAATTGATTGCAAGCATTACAATTTAGATCTTATAAGCCCTTTGGACATTGCCGAATGGGATGGGTGTATGGCTCAGCTAGTTAGAGAGCGCGTGCCCGAACACAAGGGTCTGGCGTTCGAGTGACCGAGAAGGCGACTACTGGGGTCGGACAAATAGAAAGTTTGTTTCATTTATAACATAACAACACTATTAAAATTACACTACGTTACATCAAAAATATACATCGATGGAATTTTATTTCTGAGTTCAAACCCCATGCCGGTAAATTTTTTTTTTTTCGTTTTTTGTATTTTAAATAATTTTATTATGTTATAACTAAGCCAATTCCATTTAATGTTTAAAATCCAATTGATTGCAAGCATTACAATTTAGATCTTATAAGCCCTTTGGACATTGCCGAATGGGATGGGTGTATGGCTCAGCTAGTTAGAGCGCGCGTGCCCGAACACAAGGGTCTGGGGTTCGAGTGACCGAGAAGGCGACTACTACTACTAACATAACAACACTATTACAATTACACTACGTTACATCAAAAATATACATCGATGGAATTTTTTGTTCTGAGTTCAAACCCCATGCCGGTAAACTATTCTTTTTTTCGTTTTTTGTATTTTAAATAATTTTATTATGTTATAACTAAGCCAATTCCATTTAATGTTTAAAATCCAATTGATTGCAAGCATTACAATTTAGATCTTATAAGCCCTTTGGACATTGCCGAATGGGATGGGTGTGTGGCTCAGCTAGTTAGAGAGCGCGTGCCCGAACACAAGGGTCTGGCGTTCGAGTGACCGAGAAGGCGACTACTACTACTAACATAACAACACTATTACAATTACACTACGTTACATCAAAAATATACATCGATGGAATTTTTTGTTGTGAGTTCAAACCCCATGCCGGTAAACTATTTTTTTTTTTTTTTTTTCTTTTTTTTGTATTTTGCACGAACACAAGGGTCTGGGGTCCAAGTGACGGAGAAGGCGACTACTGGGGTCGGACAAAAAGAAAGTTTGTTTCATTTATAACATAACAACACTATTAAAATTACACTACGTTACATCAAAAATATACATCGATGGAATTTTTTGTTGTGAGTTCAAACCCCATGCCGGTAAACTATTTTTTTTTTTTTTCTTTTTTTTGTATTTTGCACGAACACAAGGGTCTGGGGTCCAAGTGACGGAGAAGGCGACTACTGGGGTCGGACAAAAAGAAAGTTTGTTTCATTTATAACATAACAACACTATTAAAATTACACTACGGTACATCAAAAATATACATCGATGGAATTTTTTGTTCTGAGTTCAAACCCCATGCCGATAAACTATTTTTTTTTTTTTTCGTTTTTTGTATTTTGCACGAACACAAGGGTCTGGGGTTCAAGTGACGGAGAAGGCGACTACTGGGGTCGGACAAAAAGAAAGTTTGTTTCATTTATAACATAACAACACTATTAAAATTACACTACGTTACATCAAAAATATACATCGATGGAATTTTTTGTTCTGAGTTCAAACCCCATGCCGGTAAATTTTTTTTTTTTCGTTTTTTGTATTTTAAATAATTTTATTATGTTATAACTAAGCCAATTCCATTTAATGTTTAAAATCCAATTGATTGCAAGCATTACAATTTAGATCTTATAAGCCCTTTGGACATTGCCGAATGGGATGGGTGTATGGCTCAGCTAGTTAGAGAGCGCGTGCCCGAACACAAGGGTCTGGCGTTCGAGTGACCGAGAAGGCGACTACTACTACTAACATAACAACACTATTACAATTACACTACGTTACATCAAAAATATACATCGATGGAATTTTTTGTTGTGAGTTCAAACCCCATGCCGGTAAACTATTTTTTTTTTTTTTTCGTTTTTTGTATTTTGCACGAACACAAGGGTCTGGGGTTCAAGTGACGGAGAAGGCGACTACTAGGGTCGGACAAAAAGAAAGTTTGTTTCATTTATAACATAACAACACTATTAAAATTACACTACGTTACATCAAAAATATACATCGATGGAATTTTTTGTTGTGAGTTCAAACCCCATGCCGGTAAACTATTTTTTTTTTTTTTTTCGTTTTTTGTATTTTGCACGAACACAAGGGTCTGGGGTTCAAGTGACGGAGAAGGCGACTACTGGGGTCGGACAAAAAGAAAGTTTGTTTCATTTATAACATAACAACACTATTAAAATTACACTACGTTACATCAAAAATATACATCGATGGAATTTTTTGTTCTGAGTTCAAACCTCATGCCGGTAAATTTTTTTTTTTCGTTTTTTGTATTTTAAATAATTTTATTATGTTATAACTAAGCCAATTCCATTTAATGTTTAAAATCCAATTCATTGCAAGCATTACAATTTAGATCTTATAAGCCCTTTGGACATTGCCGAATGGGATGGGTGTATGGCTCAGCTAGTTAGAGAGCGCGTGCCCGAACACAAGGGTCTGGCGTTCGAGTGACCGAGAAGGCGACTACTACTACTAACATAACAACACTATTACAATTACACTACGTTACATCAAAAATATACATCGATGGAATTTTTTGTTGTGAGTTCAAACCCCATGCCGGTAAACTATTTTTTTTTTTTTCGTTTTTTGTATTTTGCACGAACACAAGGGTCTGGGGTCCAAGTGACGGAGAAGGCGACTACTGGGGTCGGACAAAAAGAAAGTTTGTTTCATTTATAACATAACAACACTATTAAAATTACACTACGTTACATCAAAAATATACATCGATGGAATTTTTTGTTCTGAGTTCAAACCCCATGCCGGTAAACTATTCTTTTTTTCGTTTTTTGTATTTTAAATAATTTTATTATGTTATAACTAAGCCAATTCCATTTAATGTTTAAAATCCAATTGATTGCAAGCATTACAATTTAGATCTTATAAGCCCTTTGGACATTGCCAAATGGGATGGGTGTATGGCTCAGCTAGTTAGAGAGCGCGTGCCCGAACACAAGGGTCTGGCGTTCGAGTGACCGAGAAGGCGACTACTACTACTAACATAACAACACTATTACAATTACACTACGTTACATCAAAAATATACATCGATGGAATTTTTTGTTGTGAGTTCAAACCCCATGCCGGTAAACTATTTTTTTTTTTTTTTTTCGTTTTTTGTATTTTGCACGAACACAAGGGTCTGGGGTTCAAGTGACGGAGAAGGCGACTACTAGGGTCGGACAAAAAGAAAGTTTGTTTCATTTATAACATAACAACATTATTAAAATTACACTACGTTACATCAAAAATATACATCGATGGAATTTTTTGTTGTGAGTTCAAACCCCATGCCGGTAAACTATTTTTTTTTTTTTTCGTTTTTTGTATTTTGCACGAACACAAGGGTCTGGGGTTCAAGTGACGGAGAAGGCGACTACTGGGGTCGGACAAAAAGAAAGTTTGTTTCATTTATAACATAACAACACTATTAAAATTACACTACGTTACATCAAAAATATACATCGATGGAATTTTTTGTACTGAGTTCAAACCTCATGCCGGTAAATTTTTTTTTTTTCGTTTTTTGTATTTTAAATAATTTTATTATGTTATAACTAAGCCAATTCCATTTAATGTTTAAAATCCAATTCATTGCAAGCATTACAATTTAGATCTTATAAGCCCTTTGGACATTGCCGAATGGGATGGGTGTATGGATCAGCTAGTTAGAGAGCGCGTGCCCGAACACAAGGGTCTGGCGTTAGAGTGACCGAGAAGGCGACTACTACTACTAACATAACAACACTATTACAATTACACTACGTTACATCAAAAATATACATCGATGGAATTTTTTGTTGTGAGTTCAAACCCCATGCCGGTAAACTATTTTTTTTTTTTTTTTCGTTTTTTGTATTTTGCACGAACACAAGGGTCTGGGGTCCAAGTGACGGAGAAGGCGACTACTGGGGTCGGACAAAAAGAAAGTTTGTTTCATTTATAACATAACAACACTATTAAAATTACACTACGTTACATCAAAAATATACATCGATGGAATTTTTTGTTCTGAGTTCAAACCCCATGCCGGTAAACTATTCTTTTTTTCGTTTTTTGTATTTTAAATAATTTTATTATGTTATAACTAAGCCAATTCCATTTAATGTTTAAAATCCAATTGATTGCAAGCATTACAATTTAGATCTTATAAGCCCTTTGGACATTGCGAATGGGATGGGTGTATGGCTCAGCTAGTTAGAGCGCGCGTGCCCGAACACAAGGGTCTGGGGTTCGAGTGACCGAGAAGGCGACTACTACTACTAACATAACAACACTATTACAATTACACTACGTTACATCAAAAATATACATCGATGGAATTTTTTGTTGTGAGTTCAAACCCCATGCCGGTAAACTATTTTTTTTTTTTTCGTTTTTTGTATTTTGCACGAACACAAGGGTCTGGGGTTCAAGTGACGGAGAAGGCGACTACTAGGGTCGGACAAAAAGAAAGTTTGTTTCATTTATAACATAACAACACTATTAAAATTACACTACGTTACATCAAAAATATACATCGATGGAATTTTTTGTTCTGAGTTCAAACCCAATGCCGGTAATTTTTTTTTTTTTCGTTTTTTGTATTTTAAATAATTTTATTATGTTATAACTAAGCCAATTCCATTTAATGTTTAAAATCCAATTCATTGCAAGCATTACAATTTAGATCATATAAGCCCTTTGGACATTGCCGAATGGGATGGGTGTATGGCTCAGCTAGTTAGAGAGCGCGTGCCCGAACACAAGGGTCTGGCGTTCGAGTGACCGAGAAGGCGACTACTACTACTAACATAACAACACTATTACAATTACACTACGTTACATCAAAAATATACATCGATGGAATTTTTTGTTGTGAGTTCAAACCCCATGCCGGTAAACTATTTTTTTTTTTTTTCGTTTTTTGTATTTTGCACGAACACAAGGGTCTGGGGTCCAAGTGACGGAGAAGGCGACTACTGGGGTCGGACAAAAAGAAAGTTTGTTTCATTTATAACATAACAACACTATTAAAATTACACTACGTTACATCAAAAATATACATCGATGGAATTTTTTGTTCTGAGTTCAAACCCCATGCCGGTAAACTATTCTTTTTTTCGTTTTTTGTATTTTAAATAATTTTATTATGTTATAACTAAGCCAAGTCCATTTAATGTTTAAAATTCAATTGATTGCAAGCATTACAATTTAGATCTTATAAGCCCTTTGGACATTGCCGAATGGGATGGGTGTATGGCTCAGCTAGTTAGAGAGCGCGTGCCCGAACACAAGGGTCTGGCGTTCGAGTGACCGAGAAGGCGACTACTGGGGTCGGACAAAAAGAAAGTTTGTTTCATTTATAACATAACAGCACTATTAAAATTACACTACGTTACATCAAAAATATACATCGATGGAATTTTATTTCTGAGTTCAAACCCCATGCCGGTAAATTTTTTTTTTTTCGTTTTTTGTATTTTAAATAATTTTATTATGTTATAACTAAGCCAATTCCATTTAATGTTTAAAATCCAATTGATTGCAAGCATTACAATTTAGATCTTATAAGCCCTTTGGACATTGCCGAATGGGATGGGTGTATGGCTCAGCTAGTTAGAGAGCGCGTGCCCGAACACAAGGGTCTGGCGTTCGAGTGACCGAAAAGGCGACTACTACTACTAACATAACAACACTATTACAATTACACTACGTTACATCAAAAATATACATCGATGGAATTTTTTGTTGTGAGTTCAAACCCCATGCCGGTAAACTATTTTTTTTTTTTTTCGTTTTTTGTATTTTGCACGAACACAAGGGTCTGGGGTCCAAGTGACGGAGAAGGCGACTACTGGGGTCGGACAAAAAGAAAGTTTGTTTCATTTATAACATAACAACACTATTAAAATTACACTACGTTACATCAAAAATATACATCGATGGAATTTTTTGTTCTGAGTTCAAACCCCATGCCGGTAAACTATTCTTTTTTTCGTTTTTTGTATTTTAAATAATTTTAGTTATGTTATAACTAAGCCAATTCCATTTAATGTTTAAAATCCAATTGATTGCAAGCATTACAATTTAGATCTTATAAGCCCTTTGGACATTGCCGAATGGGATGGGTGTATGGCTCAGCTAGTTAGAGCGCGCGTGCCCGAACACAAGGGTCTGGGGTTCGAGTGACCGAGAAGGCGACTACTACTACTAACATAACAACACTATTACAATTACACTACGTTACATCAAAAATATACATCGATGGAATTTTTTGTTGTGAGTTCAAACCCCATGCCGATAAACTATTTTTTTTTTTTTTTCTTTTTTTTGTATTTTGCACGAACACAAGGGTCTGGGGTTCAAGTGACGGAGAAGGCGACTACTGGGGTCGGACAAAAAGAAAGTTTGTTTCATTTATAACATAACAACACTATTAAAATTACACTACGTTACATCAAAAATATACATCGATGGAATTTTTTGTTCTGAGTTCAAACCCCATGCCGGTAAACTATTTTTTTTTTCGTTTTTTGTATTTTAAATAATTTTATTATGTTATAACTAAGCCAATTCCATTTAATGTTTAAAATCCAATTCATTGCAAGCATTACAATTTAGATCTTATAAGCCCTTTGGACATTGCCGAATGGGATGGGTGTATGGCTCAGCTAGTTAGAGAGCGCGTGCCCGAACACAAGGGTCTGGCGTTCGAGTGACCGAGAAGGCGACTACTACTACTAATATAACAAACCTTTTACAATTACACTACGTTACATCAAAAATATACATCGATGGAATTTTTTGTTGTGAGTTCAAACCCCATGCCGGTAAACTATTTTTTTTTTTCGTTTTTTGTATTTTGCACGAACAAAAGGGTCTGGGGTTCAAGTGACGGAGAAGGCGACTACTGGGACAAAAAGAAAGCTTGTTTCATTTATAACATAACAACACTATTAAAATTACACTACGTTACATCAAAAATATACATCGATGGAATTTTTTGTTGTGAGTTCAAACCCCATGCCGGTAAACTATTTTTTTTTTTTTCGTTTTTTGTATTTTGCACGAACACAAGGGTCTGGGGTCCAAGTGACGGAGAAGGCGACTACTGGGGTCGGACAAAAAGAAAGTTTGTTTCATTTGTAACATAACAACACTATTAAAATTACACTACGTTACATCAAAAATATACATCGATGGAATTTTTTGTTCTGAGTTCAAACCCCATGCCGGTAAACTATTCTTTTTTTCGTTTTTTGTATTTTAAATAATTTTATTATGTTATAACTAAGCCAATTCCATTTAATGTTTAAAATCCAATTGATTGCAAGCATTACAATTTAGATCTTATAAGCCCTTTGGACATTGCCGAATGGGATGGGTGTATGGCTCAGCTAGTTAGAGAGCGCGTGCCCGAACACAAGGGTCTGGCGTTCGAGTGACCGAGAAGGCGACTACTACTACTAACATAACAAACCTTTTACAATTACACTACGTTACATCAAAAATATACATCGATGGAATTTTTTGTTGTGAGTTCAAACCCCATGCCGGTAAACTATTTTTTTTTTTTCGTTTTTTGTATTTTGCACGAACAAAAGGGTCTGGGGTTCAAGTGACGGAGAAGGCGACTACTGGGACAAAAAGAAAGCTTGTTTCATTTATAACATAACAACACTATTAAAATTACACTACGTTACATCAAAAATATACATCGATGGAATTTTTTGTTCTGAGTTCAAACCCCATGCCGATAAACTATTTTTTTTTTTTTCCGTTTTTTGTATTTTGCACGAACACAAGGGTCTGGGGTTCAAGTGACGGAGAAGGCGACTACTGGGGTCGGACAAAAAGAAAGTTTGTTTCATTTATAACATAACAACACTATTAAAATTACACTACGTTACATCAAAAATATACATCGATGGAATTTTTTGTTCTGAGTTCAAACCCCATGCCGGTAAATTTTTTTTTTTTCGTTTTTTGTATTTTAAATAATTTTATTATGTTATAACTAAGCCAATTCCATTTAATGATTAAAATCCAATTCATTGCAAGCATTACAATTTAGATCTTATAAGCCCTTTGGACATTGCCGAATGGGATGGGTGTATGGCTCAGCTAGTTAGAGAGCGCGTGCCCGAACACAAGGGTCTGGCGTTCGAGTGACCGAAAAGGCGACTACTACTACTAACATAACAACACTATTACAATTACACTACGTTACATCAAAAATATACATCGATGGAATTTTTTGTTGTGAGTTCAAACCCCATGCCGGTAAACTATTTTTTTTTTTTTTCGTTTTTTGTATTTTGCACGAACACAAGGGTCTGGGGTCCAAGTGACGGAGAAGGCGACTACTGGGGTCGGACAAAAAGAAAGTTTGTTTCATTTATAACATAACAACACTATTAAAATTACACTACGTTACATCAAAAATATACATCGATGGAATTTTTTGTTCTGAGTTCAAACCCCATGCCGGTAAACTATTCTTTTTTTCGTTTTTTGTATTTTAAATAATTTTAGTTATGTTATAACTAAGCCAATTCCATTTAATGTTTAAAATCCAATTGATTGCAAGCATTACAATTTAGATCTTATAAGCCCTTTGGACATTGCCGAATGGGATGGGTGTATGGCTCAGCTAGTTAGAGCGCGCGTGCCCGAACACAAGGGTCTGGGGTTCGAGTGACCGAGAAGGCGACTACTACTACTAACATAACAACACTATTACAATTACACTACGTTACATCAAAAATATACATCGATGGAATTTTTTGTTGTGAGTTCAAACCCCATGCCGATAAACTATTTTTTTTTTTTTTTTCTTTTTTTTGTATTTTGCACGAACACAAGGGTCTGGGGTTCAAGTGACGGAGAAGGCGACTACTGGGGTCGGACAAAAAGAAAGTTTGTTTCATTTATAACATAACAACACTATTAAAATTACACTACGTTACATCAAAAATATACATCGATGGAATTTTTTGTTCTGAGTTCAAACCCCATGCCGGTAAACTATTTTTTTTTTCGTTTTTTGTATTTTAAATAATTTTATTATGTTATAACTAAGCCAATTCCATTTAATGTTTAAAATCCAATTCATTGCAAGCATTACAATTTAGATCTTATAAGCCCTTTGGACATTGCCGAATGGGATGGGTGTATGGCTCAGCTAGTTAGAGAGCGCGTGCCCGAACACAAGGGTCTGGCGTTCGAGTGACCGAGAAGGCGACTACTACTACTAATATAACAAACCTTTTACAATTACACTACGTTACATCAAAAATATACATCGATGGAATTTTTTGTTGTGAGTTCAAACCCCATGCCGGTAAACTATTTTTTTTTTTTCGTTTTTTGTATTTTGCACGAACAAAAGGGTCTGGGGTTCAAGTGACGGAGAAGGCGACTACTGGGACAAAAAGAAAGCTTGTTTCATTTATAACATAACAACACTATTAAAATTACACTACGTTACATCAAAAATATACATCGATGGAATTTTTTGTTGTGAGTTCAAACCCCATGCCGGTAAACTATTTTTTTTTTTTTTCGTTTTTTGTATTTTGCACGAACACAAGGGTCTGGGGTCCAAGTGACGGAGAAGGCGACTACTGGGGTCGGACAAAAAGAAAGTTTGTTTCATTTGTAACATAACAACACTATTAAAATTACACTACGTTACATCAAAAATATACATCGATGGAATTTTTTGTTCTGAGTTCAAACCCCATGCCGGTAAACTATTCTTTTTTTCGTTTTTTGTATTTTAAATAATTTTATTATGTTATAACTAAGCCAATTCCATTTAATGTTTAAAATCCAATTGATTGCAAGCATTACAATTTAGATCTTATAAGCCCTTTGGACATTGCCGAATGGGATGGGTGTATGGCTCAGCTAGTTAGAGAGCGCGTGCCCGAACACAAGGGTCTGGCGTTCGAGTGACCGAGAAGGCGACTACTACTACTAACATAACAAACCTTTTACAATTACACTACGTTACATCAAAAATATACATCGATGGAATTTTTTGTTGTGAGTTCAAACCCCATGCCGGTAAACTATTTTTTTTTTTTCGTTTTTTGTATTTTGCACGAACAAAAGGGTCTGGGGTTCAAGTGACGGAGAAGGCGACTACTGGGACAAAAAGAAAGCTTGTTTCATTTATAACATAACAACACTATTAAAATTACACTACGTTACATCAAAAATATACATCGATGGAATTTTTTGTTCTGAGTTCAAACCCCATGCCGATAAACTATTTTTTTTTTTCCGTTTTTTGTATTTTGCACGAACACAAGGGTCTGGGGTTCAAGTGACGGAGAAGGCGACTACTGGGGTCGGACAAAAAGAAAGTTTGTTTCATTTATAACATAACAACACTATTAAAATTACACTACGTTACATCAAAAATATACATCGATGGAATTTTTTGTTCTGAGTTCAAACCCCATGCCGGTAAATTTTTTTTTTTTCGTTTTTTGTATTTTAAATAATTTTATTATGTTATAACTAAGCCAATTCCATTTAATGATTAAAATCCAATTCATTGCAAGCATTACAATTTAGATCTTATAAGCCCTTTGGACATTGCCGAATGGGATGGGTGTATGGCTCAGCTAGTTAGAGAGCGCGTGCCCGAACACAAGGGTCTGGCGTTCGAGTGACCGAGAAGGCGACTACTACTACTAACATAACAACACTATTACAATTACACTACGTTACATCAAAAATATACATCGGTGGAATTTTTTGTTGTGAGTTCAAACCCCATGCCGGTAAACTATTTTTTTTTTTTTTCGTTTTTTGTATTTTGCACGAACACAAGGGTCTGGGGTCCAAGTGACGGAGAAGGCGACTACTGGGGTCGGACAAAAAGAAAGTTTGTTTCATTTGTAACATAACAACACTATTAAAATTACACTACGTTACATCAAAAATATACATCGATGGAATTTTTTGTTCTGAGTTCAAACCCCATGCCGGTAAACTATTCTTTTTTTCGTTTTTTGTATTTTAAATAATTTTATTATGTTATAACTAAGCCAATTCCATTTAATGTTTAAAATCCAATTGATTGCAAGCATTACAATTTAGATCTTATAAGCCCTTTGGACATTGCCGAATGGGATGGGTGTATGGCTCAGCTAGTTAGAGAGCGCGTGCCCGAACACAAGGGTCTGGCGTTCGAGTGACCGAGAAGGCGACTACTACTACTAATATAACAAACCTTTTACAATTACACTACGTTACATCAAAAATATACATCGATGGAATTTTTTGTTGTGAGTTCAAACCCCATGCCGGTAAACTATTTTTTTTTTTCGTTTTTTGTATTTTGCACGAACAAAAGGGTCTGGGGTTCAAGTGACGGAGAAGGCGACTACTGGGACAAAAAGAAAGCTTGTTTCATTTATAACATAACAACACTATTAAAATTACACTACGTTACATCAAAAATATACATCGATGGAATTTTTTGTTGTGAGTTCAAACCCCATGCCGGTAAACTATTTTTTTTTTTTTTCGTTTTTTGTATTTTGCACGAACACAAGGGTCTGGGGTCCAAGTGACGGAGAAGGCGACTACTGGGGTCGGACAAAAAGAAAGTTTGTTTCATTTGTAACATAACAACACTATTAAAATTACACTACGTTACATCAAAAATATACATCGATGGAATTTTTTGTTCTGAGTTCAAACCCCATGCCGGTAAACTATTCTTTTTTTCGTTTTTTGTATTTTAAATAATTTTATTATGTTATAACTAAGCCAATTCCATTTAATGTTTAAAATCCAATTGATTGCAAGCATTACAATTTAGATCTTATAAGCCCTTTGGACATTGCCGAATGGGATGGGTGTATGGCTCAGCTAGTTAGAGAGCGCGTGCCCGAACACAAGGGTCTGGCGTTCGAGTGACCGAGAAGGCGACTACTACTACTAACATAACAAACCTTTTACAATTACACTACGTTACATCAAAAATATACATCGATGGAATTTTTTGTTGTGAGTTCAAACCCCATGCCGGTAAACTATTTTTTTTTTTCGTTTTTTGTATTTTGCACGAACAAAAGGGTCTGGGGTTCAAGTGACGGAGAAGGCGACTACTGGGACAAAAAGAAAGCTTGTTTCATTTATAACATAACAACACTATTAAAATTACACTACGTTACATCAAAAATATACATCGATGGAATTTTTTGTTCTGAGTTCAAACCCCATGCCGATAAACTATTTTTTTTTTTTTCCGTTTTTTGTATTTTGCACGAACACAAGGGTCTGGGGTTCAAGTGACGGAGAAGGCGACTACTGGGGTCGGACAAAAAGAAAGTTTGTTTCATTTATAACATAACAACACTATTAAAATTACACTACGTTACATCAAAAATATACATCGATGGAATTTTTTGTTCTGAGTTCAAACCCCATGCCGGTAAATTTTTTTTTTTTCGTTTTTTGTATTTTAAATAATTTTATTATGTTATAACTAAGCCAATTCCATTTAATGATTAAAATCCAATTCATTGCAAGCATTACAATTTAGATCTTATAAGCCCTTTGGACATTGCCGAATGGGATGGGTGTATGGCTCAGCTAGTTAGAGAGCGCGTGCCCGAACACAAGGGTCTGGCGTTCGAGTGACCGAAAAGGCGACTACTACTACTAACATAACAACACTATTACAATTACACTACGTTACATCAAAAATATACATCGATGGAATTTTTTGTTGTGAGTTCAAACCCCATGCCGGTAAACTATTTTTTTTTTTTTCGTTTTTTGTATTTTGCACGAACACAAGGGTCTGGGGTCCAAGTGACGGAGAAGGCGACTACTGGGGTCGGACAAAAAGAAAGTTTGTTTCATTTATAACATAACAACACTATTAAAATTACACTACGTTACATCAAAAATATACATCGATGGAATTTTTTGTTCTGAGTTCAAACCCCATGCCGGTAAACTATTCTTTTTTTCGTTTTTTGTATTTTAAATAATTTTAGTTATGTTATAACTAAGCCAATTCCATTTAATGTTTAAAATCCAATTGATTGCAAGCATTACAATTTAGATCTTATAAGCCCTTTGGACATTGCCGAATGGGATGGGTGTATGGCTCAGCTAGTTAGAGCGCGCGTGCCCGAACACAAGGGTCTGGGGTTCGAGTGACCGAGAAGGCGACTACTACTACTAACATAACAACACTATTACAATTACACTACGTTACATCAAAAATATACATCGATGGAATTTTTTGTTGTGAGTTCAAACCCCATGCCGATAAACTATTTTTTTTTTTTTTCTTTTTTTTGTATTTTGCACGAACACAAGGGTCTGGGGTTCAAGTGACGGAGAAGGCGACTACTGGGGTCGGACAAAAAGAAAGTTTGTTTCATTTATAACATAACAACACTATTAAAATTACACTACGTTACATCAAAAATATACATCGATGGAATTTTTTGTTCTGAGTTCAAACCCCATGCCGGTAAACTATTTTTTTTTTCGTTTTTTGTATTTTAAATAATTTTATTATGTTATAACTAAGCCAATTCCATTTAATGTTTAAAATCCAATTCATTGCAAGCATTACAATTTAGATCTTATAAGCCCTTTGGACATTGCCGAATGGGATGGGTGTATGGCTCAGCTAGTTAGAGAGCGCGTGCCCGAACACAAGGGTCTGGCGTTCGAGTGACCGAGAAGGCGACTACTACTACTAATATAACAAACCTTTTACAATTACACTACGTTACATCAAAAATATACATCGATGGAATTTTTTGTTGTGAGTTCAAACCCCATGCCGGTAAACTATTTTTTTTTTTCGTTTTTTGTATTTTGCACGAACAAAAGGGTCTGGGGTTCAAGTGACGGAGAAGGCGACTACTGGGACAAAAAGAAAGCTTGTTTCATTTATAACATAACAACACTATTAAAATTACACTACGTTACATCAAAAATATACATCGATGGAATTTTTTGTTGTGAGTTCAAACCCCATGCCGGTAAACTATTTTTTTTTTTTTCGTTTTTTGTATTTTGCACGAACACAAGGGTCTGGGGTCCAAGTGACGGAGAAGGCGACTACTGGGGTCGGACAAAAAGAAAGTTTGTTTCATTTGTAACATAACAACACTATTAAAATTACACTACGTTACATCAAAAATATACATCGATGGAATTTTTTGTTCTGAGTTCAAACCCCATGCCGGTAAACTATTCTTTTTTTCGTTTTTTGTATTTTAAATAATTTTATTATGTTATAACTAAGCCAATTCCATTTAATGTTTAAAATCCAATTGATTGCAAGCATTACAATTTAGATCTTATAAGCCCTTTGGACATTGCCGAATGGGATGGGTGTATGGCTCAGCTAGTTAGAGAGCGCGTGCCCGAACACAAGGGTCTGGCGTTCGAGTGACCGAGAAGGCGACTACTACTACTAACATAACAAACCTTTTACAATTACACTACGTTACATCAAAAATATACATCGATGGAATTTTTTGTTGTGAGTTCAAACCCCATGCCGGTAAACTATTTTTTTTTTTTCGTTTTTTGTATTTTGCACGAACAAAAGGGTCTGGGGTTCAAGTGACGGAGAAGGCGACTACTGGGACAAAAAGAAAGCTTGTTTCATTTATAACATAACAACACTATTAAAATTACACTACGTTACATCAAAAATATACATCGATGGAATTTTTTGTTCTGAGTTCAAACCCCATGCCGATAAACTATTTTTTTTTTTCCGTTTTTTGTATTTTGCACGAACACAAGGGTCTGGGGTTCAAGTGACGGAGAAGGCGACTACTGGGGTCGGACAAAAAGAAAGTTTGTTTCATTTATAACATAACAACACTATTAAAATTACACTACGTTACATCAAAAATATACATCGATGGAATTTTTTGTTCTGAGTTCAAACCCCATGCCGGTAAATTTTTTTTTTTTCGTTTTTTGTATTTTAAATAATTTTATTATGTTATAACTAAGCCAATTCCATTTAATGATTAAAATCCAATTCATTGCAAGCATTACAATTTAGATCTTATAAGCCCTTTGGACATTGCCGAATGGGATGGGTGTATGGCTCAGCTAGTTAGAGAGCGCGTGCCCGAACACAAGGGTCTGGCGTTCGAGTGACCGAGAAGGCGACTACTACTACTAACATAACAACACTATTACAATTACACTACGTTACATCAAAAATATACATCGGTGGAATTTTTTGTTGTGAGTTCAAACCCCATGCCGGTAAACTATTTTTTTTTTTTTCGTTTTTTGTATTTTGCACGAACACAAGGGTCTGGGGTCCAAGTGACGGAGAAGGCGACTACTGGGGTCGGACAAAAAGAAAGTTTGTTTCATTTGTAACATAACAACACTATTAAAATTACACTACGTTACATCAAAAATATACATCGATGGAATTTTTTGTTCTGAGTTCAAACCCCATGCCGGTAAACTATTCTTTTTTTCGTTTTTTGTATTTTAAATAATTTTATTATGTTATAACTAAGCCAATTCCATTTAATGTTTAAAATCCAATTGATTGCAAGCATTACAATTTAGATCTTATAAGCCCTTTGGACATTGCCGAATGGGATGGGTGTATGGCCCAGCTAGTTAGAGAGCGCGTGCCCGAACACAAGGGTCTGGCGTTCGAGTGACCGAGAAGGCGACTACTACTACTAACATAACAACACTATTACAATTACACTACGTTACATCAAAAATATACATCGATGGAATTTTTTGTTGTGAGTTCAAACCCCATGCCGGTAAACTATTTTTTTTTTTTTTTTTCGTTTTTTGTATTTTGCACGAACACAAGGGTCTGGGGTCCAAGTGACGGAGAAGGCGACTACTGGGGTCGGACAAAAAGAAAGTTTGTTTCATTTATAACATAACAACACTATTAAAATTACACTACGTTACATCAAAAATATACATCGATGGAATTTTTTGTTCTGAGTTCAAACCCCATGCCGGTAAATTTTTTTTTTTCGTTTTTTGTATTTTAAATAATTTTATTATGTTATAACTAAGCCAATTCCATTTAATGTTTAAAATCCAATTCATTGCAAGCATTACAATTTAGATCTTATAAGCCCTTTGGACATTGCCGAATGGGATGGGTGTATGGCTCAGCTAGTTAGAGAGCGCGTGCCCGAACACAAGGGTCTGGCGTTCGAGTGACCGAGAAGGCGACTACTACTACTAACATAACAACACTATTAAAATTACACTACGTTACATCAAAAATATACATCGATGGAATTTTTTGTTCTGAGTTCAAACCCCATGCCGATAAACTATTTTTTTTTTTTTTCGTTTTTTGTATTTTGCACGAACACAAGGGTCTGGGGTTCAAGTGACGGAGAAGGCGACTACTGGGGTCGGACAAAAAGAAAGTTTGTTTCATTTATAACATAACAACACTATTAAAATTACACTACGTTACATCAAAAATATACATCGATGGAATTTTTTGTTCTGAGTTCAAACCCCATGCCGGTAAACTATTCTTTTTTTCGTTTTTTGTATTTTAAATAATTTTATTATGTTATAACTAAGCCAATTCCAATTAATGTTTAAAATCCAATTGATTGCAAGCATTACAATTTAGATCTTATAAGCCCTTTGGACATTGGCGAATGGGATGGGTGTATGGCTCAGCTAGTTAGAGCGCGCGTGCCCGAACACAAGGGTCTGGGGTTCGAGTGACCGAGAAGGCGACTACTACTACTAACATAACAACACTATTACAATTACACTACGTTACATCAAAAATATACATCGATGGAATTTTTTGTTGTGAGTTCAAACCCCATGCCGGTAAACTATTTTTTTTTTTTCGTTTTTTGTATTTTGCACGAACACAAGGGTCTGGGGTTCAAGTGACGGAGAAGGCGACTACTGGGACAAAAAGAAAGTTTGTTTCATTTATAACATAACAACACTATTAAAATTACACTACGTTACATCAAAAATATACATCGATGGAATTTTTTGTTGTGAGTTCAAACCCCATGCCGGTAAACTATTTTTTTTTTTTTCGTTTTTTGTATTTTGCACGAACACAAGGGTCTGGGGTCCAAGTGACGGAGAAGGCGACTACTGGGGTCGGACAAAAAGAAAGTTTGTTTCATTTATAACATAACAACACTATTAAAATTACACTACGTTACATCAAAAATATACATCGATGGACTTTTTTGTTCTGAGTTCAAACCCCATGCCGGTAAACTATTCTTTTTTTCGTTTTTTGTATTTTGCACGAACACAAGGGTCTGGGGTTCAAGTGACGGAGAAGGCGACTACTGGGGTCGGACAAAAAGAAAGTTTGTTTCATTTATAACATAACAACACTATTAAAATTACACTACGTTACATCAAAAATATACATCGATGGAATTTTTTGTTCTGAGTTCAAACCCCATGCCGGTAAATTTTTTTTTTTTCGTTTTTTGTATTTTAAATAATTTTATTATGTTATAACTAAGCCAATTCCATTTAATGTTTAAAATCCAATTCATTGCAAGCATTACAATTTAGATCTTATAAGCCCTTTGGACATTGCCGAATGGGATGGGTGTATGGCTCAGCTAGTTAGAGAGCGCGTGCCCGAACACAAGGGTCTGGCGTTCGAGTGACCGAGAAGGCGACTACTACTACTAACATAACAACACTATTACAATTACACTACGTTACATCAAAAATATACATCGATGGAATTTTTTGTTGTGAGTTCAAACCCCATGCCGGTAAACTATTTTTTTTTTTTCGTTTTTTGTATTTTGCACGAACACAAGGGTCTGGGGTCCAAGTGACGGAGAAGGCGACTACTGGGGTCGGACAAAAAGAAAGTTTGTTTCATTTATAACATAACAACACTATTAAAATTACACTACGTTACATCAAAAATATACATCGATGGAATTTTTTGTTCTGAGTTCAAACCCCATGCCGGTAAACTATTCTTTTTTTCGTTTTTTGTATTTTAAATAATTTTATTATGTTATAACTAAGCCAATTCCAATTAATGTTTAAAATCCAATTGATTGCAAGCATTACAATTTAGATCTTATAAGCCCTTTGGACATTGCCGAATGGGATGGGTGTATGGCTCAGCTAGTTAGAGCGCGCGTGCCCGAACACAAGGGTCTGGGGTTCGAGTGACCGAGAAGGCGACTACTACTACTAACATAACAACACTATTACAATTACACTACGTTACATCAAAAATATACATCGATGGAATTTTTTGTTGTGAGTTCAAACCCCATGCCGGTAAACTATTTTTTTTTTTGCGTTTTTTGTATTTTGCACGAACACAAGGGTCTGGGGTTCAAGTGACGGAGAAGGCGACTACTGGGACAAAAAGAAAGTTTGTTTCATTTATAACATAACAACACTATTAAAATTACACTACGTTACATCAAAAATATACATCGATGGAATTTTTTGTTGTGAGTTCAAACCCCATGCCGGTAAACTATTTTTTTTTTTTCGTTTTTTGTATTTTGCACGAACACAAGGGTCTGGGGTCCAAGTGACGGAGAAGGCGACTACTGGGGTCGGACAAAAAGAAAGTTTGTTTCATTTATAACATAACAACACTATTAAAATTACACTACGTTACATCAAAAATATACATCGATGGAATTTTTTGTTCTGAGTTCAAACCCCATGCCGGTAAACTATTCTTTTTTTCGTTTTTTGTATTTTAAATAATTTTATTATGTTATAACTAAGCCAATTCCATTTAATGTTTAAAATCCAATTGATTGCAAGCATTACAATTTAGATCTTATAAGCCCTTTGGACATTGCCGAATGGGATGGGTGTATGGCTCAGCTAGTTAGAGAGCGCGTGCCCGAACACAAGGGTCTGGCGTTCGAGTGACCGAGAAGGCGACTACTACTACTAACATAACAACACTATTACAATTACACTACGTTACATCAAAAATATACATCGATGGAATTTTTTGTTGTGAGTTCAAACCCCATGCCGGTAAACTATTTTTTTTTTTTTTTTTTCGTTTTTTGTATTTTGCACGAACACAAGGGTCTGGGGTCCAAGTGACGGAGAAGGCGACTACTGGGGTCGGACAAAAAGAAAGTTTGTTTCATTTATAACATAACAACACTATTAAAATTACACTACGTTACATCAAAAATATACATCGATGGAATTTTTTGTTCTGAGTTCAAACCCCATGCCGGTAAACTATTCTTTTTTTCGTTTTTTGTATTTTAAATAATTTTATTATGTTATAACTAAGCCAATTCCATTTAATGTTTAAAATCCAATTGATTGCAAGCATTACAATTTAGATCTTATAAGCCCTTTGGACATTGCCGAATGGGATGGGTGTATGGCTCAGCTAGTTAGAGCGCGCGTGCCCGAACACAAGGGTCAGGGGTTCGAGTGACCGAGAAGGCGACTACTACTACTAACATAACAACACTATTACAATTACACTACGTTACATCAAAAATATACATCGATGGAATTTTTTGTTGTGAGTTCAAACCCCATGCCGGTAAACTATTTTTTTTTTTTTTTTCGTTTTTTGTATTTTGCACGAACACAAGGGTCTGGGGTTCAAGTGACGGAGAAGGCGACTACTGGGGTCGGACAAAAAGAAAGTTTGTTTCATTTATAACATAACAACACTATTAAAATTACACTACGTTACATCAAAAATATGCATCGATGGAATTTTTTGTTCTGAGTTCAAACCCCATGCCGGTAAATTTTTTTTTTTCGTTTTTTGTATTTTAAATAATTTTATTATGTTATAACTAAGCCAATTCCATTTAATGTTTAAAATCCAATTGATTGCAAGCATTACAATTTAGATCTTATAAGCCCTTTGGACATTGCCGAATGGGATGGGTGTATGGCTCAGCTAGTTAGAGAGCGCGTGCCCGAACACAAGGGTCTGGCGTTCGAGTGACCGAGAAGGCGACTACTACTACTAACATAACAACACTATTACAATTACACTACGTTACATCAAAAATATACATCGATGGAATTTTTTGTTGTGAGTTCAAACCCCATGCCGGTAAACTATTTTTTTTTTTTTCGTTTTTTGTATTTTGCACGAACACAAGGGTCTGGGGTCCAAGTGACGGAGAAGGCGACTACTGGGGTCGGACAAAAAGAAAGTTTGTTTCATTTATAACATAACAACACTATTAAAATTACACTACGTTACATCAAAAATATACATCGATGGAATTTTTTGTTCTGAGTTCAAACCCCATGCCGGTAAACTATTCTTTTTTTCGTTTTTTGTATTTTAAATAATTTTATTATGTTATAACTAAGCCAATTCCATTTTATGTTTAAAATCCAATTGATTGCAAGCATTACAATTTAGATCTTATAAGCCCTTTGGACATTGCCGAATGGGATGGGTGTATGGCTCAGCTAGTTAGAGAGCGCGTGCCCGAACACAAGGGTCTGGCGTTCGAGTGACCGAGAAGGCGACTACTACTACTAACATAACAACACTATTACAATTACACTACGTTACATCAAAAATATACATCGATGGAATTTTTTGTTGTGAGTTCAAACCCCATGCCGGTAAACTATTTTTTTTTTTTTTCGTTTTTTGTATTTTGCACGAACACAAGGGTCTGGGGTCCAAGTGACGGAGAAGGCGACTACTGGGGTCGGACAAAAAGAAAGTTTGTTTCATTTATAACATAACAACACTATTAAAATTACACTACGTTACATCAAAAATATACATCGATGGAATTTTTTGTTCTGAGTTCAAACCCCATGCCGGTAAACTATTCTTTTTTTCGTTTTTTGTATTTTAAATAATTTTATTATGTTATAACTAAGCCAATTCCATTTTATGTTTAAAATCCAATTGATTGCAAGCATTACAATTTAGATCTTATAAGCCCTTTGGACATTGCCGAATGGGATGGGTGTATGGCTCAGCTAGTTAGAGAGCGCGTGCCCGAACACAAGGGTCTGGCGTTCGAGTGACCGAGAAGGCGACTACTACTACTAACATAACAACACTATTACAATTACACTACGTTATATCAAAAATATACATCGATGGAATTTTTTTTTTTTTTGCACGAACACAAGGGTCTGGGGTTCAAGTGACGGAGAAGGCGACTACTGGGGTCGGACAAAAAGAAAGTTTGTTTCATTTATAACATAACAACACTATTAAAATTACACTACGTTACATCAAAAATATACATCGATGGAATTTTTTGTTCTGAGTTCAAACCCCATGCCGGTAAACTATTCTTTTTTTCGTTTTTTGTATTTTAAATAATTTTATTATGTTATAACTAAGCCAATTCCATTTAATGTTTAAAATCCAATTCATTGCAAGCATTACAATTTAGATCTTATAAGCCCTTTGGACATTGCCGAATGGGATGGGTGTATGGCTCAGCTAGTTAGAGAGCGCGTGCCCGAACACAAGGGTCTGGCGTTCGAGTGACCGAGAAGGCGACTACTACTACTAACATAACAACACTATTACAATTACACTACGTTACATCAAAAATATACATCGATGGAATTTTTTGTTGTGAGTTCAAACCCCATGCCGGTAAACTATTTTTTTTTTTTTTTCGTTTTTTGTATTTTGCACGAACACAAGGGTCTGGGGTCCAAGTGACGGAGAAGGCGACTACTGGGGTCGGACAAAAAGAAAGTTTGTTTCATTTATAACATAACAACACTATTAAAATTACACTACGTTACATCAAAAATATACATCGATGGAATTTTTTGTTCTGAGTTCAAACCCCATGCCGGTAAACTATTCTTTTTTTCGTTTTTTGTATTTTAAATAATTTTATTATGTTATAACTAAGCCAATTCCATTTAATGTTTAAAATCCAATTGATTGCAAGCATTACAATTTAGATCTTATAAGCCCTTTGGACATTGCCGAATGGGATGGGTGTATGGCTCAGCTAGTTAGAGAGCGCGTGCCCGAACACAAGGGTCTGGCGTTCGAGTGACCGAGAAGGCGACTACTACTACTAACATAACAACACTATTACAATTACACTACGTTACATCAAAAATATACATCGATGGAATTTTTTGTTGTGAGTTCAAACCCCATGCCGGTAAACTATTTTTTTTTTTTTTTTTCGTTTTTTGTATTTTGCACGAACACAAGGGTCTGGGGTTCAAGTGACGGAGAAGGCGACTACTGGGGTCGGACAAAAAGAAAGTTTGTTTCATTTATAACATAACAACACTATTAAAATTACACTACGTTACATCAAAAATATACGTCGGACAAAAAGAAAGTTTGTTTCATTTATAACATAACAACACTATTAAAATTACACTACGTTACATCAAAAATATACATCGATGGAATTTTTTGTTGTGAGTTCAAACCCCATGCCGGTAAACTCTTTTTTTTTTTTTTTCGTTTTTTGTATTTTGCACGAACACAAGGGTCTGGGGTTCAAGTGACGGAGAAGGCGACTACTGGGGTCGGACAAAAAGAAAGTTTGTTTCATTTATAACATAACAACACTATTAAAATTACACTACGTTACATCAAAAATATACATCGATGGAATTTTTTGTTTTGAGTTCAACCCCCATGCCGGTAAACTATTCTTTTTTTTCGTTTTTTGTATTTTAAATAATTTTATTATGTTATAACTAAGCCAATTCCATTTAATGTTTAAAATCCAATTGATTGCAAGCATTACAATTTAGATCTTATAAGCCCTTTGGACATTGCCGAATGGGATGGGTGTATGGCTCTGCTAGTTAGAGAGCGCGTGCCCGAACACAAGGGTCTGGCGTTCGAGTGACCGAGAAGGCGACTACTACTACTAACATAACAACACTATTACAATTACACTACGTTACATCAAAAATATACATCGATGGAATTTTTTTTTTTTTGCACGAACACAAGGGTCTGGGGTTCAAGTGACGGAGAAGGCGACTACTGGGGTCGGACAAAAAGAAAGTTTGTTTCATTTATAACATAACAACACTATTAAAATTACACTACGTTACATCAAAAATATACATCGATGGAATTTTTTGTTCTGAGTTCAAACCCCATGCCGGTACATTTTTTTTTTTTCGTTTTTTGTATTTTAAATAATTTTATTATGTTATAACTAAGCCAATTCCATTTAATGTTTAAAATCCAATTCATTGCAAGCATTACAATTTAGATCTTATAAGCCCTTTGGACATTGCCGAATGGGATGGGTGTATGGCTCAGCTAGTTAGAGAGCGCGTGCCCGAACACTAGGGTCTGGCGTTCGAGTGACCGAGAAGGCGACTACTACTACTAACATAACAACACTATTACAATTACACTACGTTACATCAAAAATATACATCGATGGAATTTTTTGTTGTGAGTTCAAACCCCATGCCGGTAAACTATTTTTTTTTTTTTTTCGTTTTTTGTATTTTGCACGAACACAAGGGTCTGGGGTCCAAGTGACGGAGAAGGCGACTACTGGGGTCGGACAAAAAGAAAGTTTGTTTCATTTATAACATAACAACACTATTAAAATTACACTACGTTACATCAAAAATATACATCGATGGAATTTTTTGTTCTGAGTTCAAACCCCATGCCGGTAAACTATTCTTTTTTTCGTTTTTTGTATTTTAAATAATTTTATTATGTTATAACTAAGCCAATTCCATTTAATGTTTAAAATTCAATTGATTGCAAGCATTACAATTTAGATCTTATAAGCCCTTTGGACATTGCCGAATGGGATGGGTGTATGGCTCAGCTAGTTAGAGAGCGCGTGCCCGAACACAAGGGTCTGGCGTTCGAGTGACCGAGAAGGCGACTACTACTACTAACATAACAACACTATTACAATTACACTACGTTACATCAAAAATATACATCGATGGAATTTTTTGTTGTGAGTTCAAACCCCATGCCGGTAAACTATTTTTTTTTTTTTTTTCGTTTTTTGTATTTTGCACGAACACAAGGGTCTGGGGTTCAAGTGACGGAGAAGACGACTACTGGGGTCGGACAAAAAGAAAGTTTGTTTCATTTATAACATAACAACACTATTAAAATTACACTACGTTACATCAAACATATACATCGATGGAATTTTTTGTTGTGAGTTCAAACCCCATGCCGGTAAACTATTTTTTTTTTTTTCGTTTTTTGTATTTTGCACGAACACAAGGGTCTGGGGTTCAAGTGACGGAGAAGGCGACTACTGGGGTCGGACAAAAAGAAAGTTTGTTTCATTTATAACATAACAACACTATTAAAATTACACTACGTTACATCAAAAATATACATCGATGGAATTTTTTGTTCTGAGTTCAAACCTCATGCCGGTAAATTTTTTTTTTTCGTTTTTTGTATTTTAAATAATTTTATTATGTTATAACTAAGCCAATTCCATTTAATGTTTAAAATCCAATTCATTGCAAGCATTACAATTTAGATCTTATAAGCCCTTTGGACATTGCCGAATGGGATGGGTGTATGGCTCAGCTAGTTAGAGAGCGCGTGCCCGAACACAAGGGTCTGGCGTTCGAGTGACCGAGAAGGCGACTACTACTACTAACATAACAACACTATTACAATTACACTACGTTACATCAAAAAAATACATCGATGGAATTTTTTGTTGTGAGTTCAAACCCCATGCCCGTAAACTATTTTTTTTTTTTTTTCGTTTTTTGTATTTTGCACGAACACAAGGGTCTGGGGTCCAAGTGACGGAGAAGGCGACTACTGGGGTCGGACAAAAAGAAAGTTTGTTTCATTTATAACATAACAACACTATTAAAATTACACTACGTTACATCAAAAATATACATCGATGGAATTTTTTGTTCTGAGTTCAAACCCCATGCCGGTAAACTATTCTTTTTTTCGTTTTTTGTATTTTAAATAATTTTATTATGTTATAACTAAGCCAATTCCATTTAATTTTTAAAATCCAATTGATTGCAAGCATTACAATTTAGATCTTATAAGCCCTTTGGACATTGCCGAATGGGATGGGTGTATGGTTCAGCTAGTTAGAGAGCGCGTGCCCGAACACAAGGGTCTGGCGTTCGAGTGACCGAGAAGGCGACTACTACTACTAACATAACAACACTATTACAATTACACTACGTTACATCAAAAATATACATCGATGGAATTTTTTGTTGTGAGTTCAAACCCCATGCCGGTAAACTCTTTTTTTTTTTTTTTTTCGTTTTTTGTATTTTGCACGAACACAAGGGTCTGGGGTTCAAGTGACCGAGAAGGCGACTACTGGGATCGAACAAAAAGAAAGTTTGTTTCATTTATAACATAACAACACTATTACAATTACACTACGTTACATCAAAAATATACATCGATGGAATTTTTTGTTGTGAGTTCAAACCCCATGCCGGTAAACTATTTTTTTTTTTTCGTTTTTTGTATTTTGCACGAACACAAGGGTCTGGGGTTCAAGTGACGGAGAAGGCGACTACTGGGGTCGGACAAAAAGAAAGTTTGTTTCATTTAAACCATAACAACACTATTAAAATTACACTACGTTACATCAAAAATATACATCGATGGAATTTTTTGTTCTGAGTTCAAACCTCATGCCGGTAAATTTTTTTTTTTCGTTTTTTGTATTTTAAATAATTTTATTATGTTATAACTAAGCCAATTCCATTTAATGTTTAAAATCCAATTGATTGCAAGCATTACAATTTAGATCTTATAAGCCCTTTGGACATTGCCGAATGGGATGGGTGTATGGCTCAGCTAGTTAGAGAGCGCGTGCCCGAACACAAGGGTCTGGCGTTCGAGTGACCGAGAAGGCGACTACTACTACTAACATAACAACACTATTACAATTACACTACGTTACATCAAAAATATACATCGATGGAATTTTTTGTTGTGAGTTCAAACCCCATGCCGGTAAACTATTTTTTTTTTTTTTTCGTTTTTTGTATTTTGCACGAACACAAGGGTCTGGGGTCCAAGTGACGGAGAAGACGACTACTGGGGTCGGACAAAAAGAAAGTTTGTTTCATTTATAACATAACAACACTATTAAAATTACACTACGTTACATCAAAAATATACATCGATGGAATTTTTTGTTCTGAGTTCAAACCCCATGCCGGTAAACTATTCTTTTTTTCGTTTTTTGTATTTTAAATAATTTTATTATGTTATAACTAAGCCAATTCCATTTAATGTTTAAAATCCAATTCATTGCAAGCATTACAATTTAGATCTTATAAGCCCTTTGGACATTGCCGAATGGGATGGGTGTATGGCTCAGCTAGTTAGAGAGCGCGTGCCCGAACACAAGGGTCTGGCGTTCGAGTGACCGAGAAGGCGACTACTACTACTAACATAACAACACTATTACAATTACACTACGTTACATCAAAAATATACATCGATGGAATTTTTTGTTGTGAGTTCAAACCCCATGCCGGTAAACTCTTTTTTTTTTTTTTTCGTTTTTTGTATTTTGCACGAACACAAGGGTCTGGGGTTCAAGTGACGGAGAAGGCGACTACTAGGGTCGGACAAACAGAAAGTTTGTTTCATTTATAACATAACAACACTATTAAAATTACACTACGTTACATCAAAAATATACATCGATGGAATTTTTTGTTCTGAGTTCAAACCCCATGCCGGTAAACTATTCTTTTTTTCGTTTTTTGTATTTTAAATAATTTTATTATGTTATAACTAAGCCAATTCCATTTAATGTTTAAAATGCAATTGATTGCAAGCATTACAATTTAGATCTTATAAGCCCTTTGGACATTGCCGAATGGGATGGGTGTATGGCTCAGCTAGTTAGAGCGCGCGTGCCCGAACACAAGGGTCTGGGGTTCGAGTGACCGAGAAGGCGACTACTACTACTAACATAACAACACTATTACAATTACACTACGTTACATCAAAAATATACATCGATGGAATTTTTTGTTGTGAGTTCAAACCCCATGCCGGTAAACTCTTTTTTTTTTTTTCGTTTTTTGTATTTTGCACGAACACAAGGGTCTGGGGTCCAAGTGACGGAAAAGGCGACTACTGGGGTCGGACAAAAAGAAAGTTTGTTTCATTTATAACATAACAACACTATTAAAATTACACTACGTTACATCAAAAATATACATCGATGGAATTTTTTGTTCTGAGTTCAAACCCCATGCCGGTAAACTATTCTTTTTTTCGTTTTTTGTATTTTAAATAATTTTATTATGTTATAACTAAGCCAATTCCATTTAATGTTTAAAATGCAATTGATTGCAAGCATTACAATTTAGATCTTATAAGCCCTTTGGACATTGCCGAATGGGATGGGTGTATGGCTCAGCTAGTTAGAGCGCGCGTGCCCGAACACAAGGGTCTGGGGTTCGAGTGACCGAGAAGGCGACTACTACTACTAACATAACAACACTATTACAATTACACTACGTTACATCAAAAATATACATCGATGGAATTTTTTGTTGTGAGTTCAAACCCCATGCCGGTAAACTCTTTTTTTTTTTTTTTCGTTTTTTGTATTTTGCACGAACACAAGGGTCTGGGGTCCAAGTGACGGAGAAGACGACTACTGGGGTCGGACAAAAAGAAAGTTTGTTTCATTTATAACATAACAACACTATTAAAATTACACTACGTTACATCAAAAATATACATCGATGGAATTTTTTGTTTTGAGTTCAAACCCCATGCCGGTAAACTATTCTTTTTTTCGTTTTTTGTATTTTAAATAATTTTATTATGTTATAACTAAGCCAATTCCATTTAATGTTTAAAATCCAATTCATTGCAAGCATTACAATTTAGATCTTATAAGCCCTTTGGACATTGCCGAATGGGATGGGTGTATGGCTCAGCTAGTTAGAGAGCGCGTGCCCGAACACAAGGGTCTGGCGTTCGAGTGACCGAGAAGGCGACTACTACTACTAACATAACAACACTATTACAATTACACTACGTTACATCAAAAATATACATCGATGGAATTTTTTGTTGTGAGTTCAATCCCCATGCCGGTAAACTATTCTTTTTTTCGTTTTTTGTATTTTAAATAATTTTATTATGTTATAACTAAGCCAATTCCATTTAATGTTTAAAATCCATTTGATTGCAAGCATTACAATTTAGATCTTATAAGCCCTTTGGATGGGATGGGTGTATGGCTCAGCTAGTTAGAGAGCGCGTGCCCGAACACAAGGGTCTGGCGTTCGAGTGACCGAGAAGGCGACTACTACTACTAACATAACAACACTATTACAATTACACTACGTTACATCAAAAATATACATCGATGGAATTTTTTGTTGTGAGTTCAAACCCCATGCCGGTAAACTCTTTTTTTTTTTTTTTCGTTTTTTGTATTTTGCACGAACACAAGGGTCTGGGGTCCAAGTGACGGAAAAGGCGACTACTGGGGTCGGACAAAAAGAAAGTTTGTTTCATTTATAACATAACAACACTATTAAAATTACACTACGTTACATCAAAAATATACATCGATGGAATTTTTTGTTCTGAGTTCAAACCCCATGCCGGTAAACTATTCTTTTTTTCGTTTTTTGTATTTTAAATAATTTTATTATGTTATAACTAAGCCAATTCCATTTAATGTTTAAAATGCAATTGATTGCAAGCATTACAATTTAGATCTTATAAGCCCTTTGGACATTGCCGAATGGGATGGGTGTATGGCTCAGCTAGTTAGAGCGCGCGTGCCCGAACACAAGGGTCTGGGGTTCGAGTGACCGAGAAGGCGACTACTACTACTAACATAACAACACTATTACAATTACACTACGTTACATCAAAAATATACATCGATGGAATTTTTTGTTGTGAGTTCAAACCCCATGCCGGTAAACTATTTTTTTTTTTTTTCGTTTTTTGTATTTTGCACGAACACAAGGGTCTGGGGTTCAAGTGACGGAGAAGGCGACTACTAGGGTCGGACAAAAAGAAAGTTTGTTTCATTTATAACATAACAACACTATTAAAATTACACTACGTTACATCAAAAATATACATCGATGGAATTTTTTGTTCTGAGTTCAAACCCCATGCCGGTAAATTTTTTTTTTTTCGTTTTTTGTATTTTAAATAATTTTATTATGTTATAACTAAGCCAATTCCATTTAATGTTTAAAATCCAATTCATTGCAAGCATTACAATTTAGATCTTATAAGCCCTTTGGACATTGCCGAATGGGATGGGTGTATGGCTCAGCTAGTTAGAGAGCGCGTGCCCGAACACAAGGGTCTGGCGTTCGAGTGACCGAGAAGGCGACTACTACTACTAACATAACAACACTATTACAATTACACTACGTTACATCAAAAATATACATCGATGGAATTTTTTGTTGTGAGTTCAAACCCCATGCCGGTAAACTATTTTTTTTTTTTTTTTTTTCGTTTTTTGTATTTTGCACGAACACAAGGGCCTGGGGTCCAAGTGACGGAGAAGGCGACTACTGGGGTCGGACAAAAAGAAAGTTTGTTTCATTTATAACATAACAACACTATTAAAATTACACTACGTTACATCAAAAATATACATCGATGGAATTTTTTGTTCTGAGTTCAAACCCCATGCCGGTAAACTATTCTTTTTTTCGTTTTTTGTATTTTAAATAATTTTATTATGTTATAACTAAGCCAATTTCATTTAATGTTTAAAATCCAATTCATTGCAAGCATTACAATTTAGATCTTATAAGCCCTTTGGACATTGCCGAATGGGATGGGTGTATGGCTCAGCTAGTTAGAAAGCGCGTGCCCGAACACAAGGGTCTGGCGTTCGAGTGACCGAGAAGGCGACTACTACTACTAACATAACAACACTATTACAATTATACTACGTTACATCAAAAATATACATCGATGGAATTTTTTGTTGTGAGTTCAAACCCCATGCCGGTAAACTATTTTTTTTTTTTTTTTTTCGTTTTTCGTATTTTGCACGAACACAAGGGTCTGGGGTCCAAGTGACGGAGAAGGCGACTACTGGGGTCGGACAAAAAGAAAGTTTGTTTCATTTATAACATAACAACACTATTAAAATTACACTACGTTACATCAAAAATATACATCGATGGAATTTTTTGTTCTGAGTTCAAACCCCATGCTGGTAAACTATTCTTTTTTTCGTTTTTTGTATTTTAAATAATTTTATTATGTTATAACTAAGCATATTCCATTTAATGTTTAAAATCCAATTGATTGCAAGCATTACAATTTAGATCTTATAAGCCCTTTGGACATTGCCGAATGGGATGGGTGTATGGCTCAGCTAGTTAGAGCGCGCGTGCCCGAACACAAGGGTCAGGGGTTCGAGTGACCGAGAAGGCGACTACTACTACTAACATAACAACACTATTACAATTACACTACGTTACATCAAAAATATACATTGATGGAATTTTTTGTTGTGAGTTCAAACCCCATGCCGGTAAACTATTTTTTTTTTTTTTTTTCGTTTTTTGTATTTTGCACGAACACAAGGGTCTGGGGTTCAAGTGACGGAGAAGGCGACTACTGGGGTCGGACAAAAAGAAAGTTTGTTTCATTTATAACATAACAACACTATTAAAATTACACTACGTTACATCAAAAATATACATCGATGGAATTTTTTGTTCTGAGTTCAAACCCCATGCCGGTAAATTTTTTTTTTTCGTTTTTTGAATTTTAAATAATTTTATTATGTTATAACTAAGCCAATTCCATTTAATGTTTAAAATCCAATTCATTGCAAGCATTACAATTTAGATCTTATAAGCCCTTTGGACATTGCCGAATGGGATGGGTGTATGGCTCAGCTAGTTAGAGAGCGCGTGCCCGAACACAAGGGTCTGGCGTTCGAGTGACCGAGAAGGCGACTACTACTACTAACATAACAACACTATTACAATTACACTACGTTACATCAAAAATATACATCGATGGAATTTTTTGTTGTGAGTTCAAACCCCATGCCGGTAAACTATTTTTTTTTTTTTTTTCGTTTTTTGTATTTTGCACGAACACAAGGGTCTGGGGTCCAAGTGACGGAGAAGGCGACTACTGGGGTCGGACAAAAAGAAAGTTTGTTTCATTTATAACATAACAACACTATTAAAAGTACACTACGTTACATTAAAAATATACATCGATGGAATTTTTTGTTCTGAGTTCAAACCCCATGCCGGTAAACTATTTTTTTTTTTTTTTTCGTTTTTTGTATTTTAAATAATTTTATTATGTTATAACTAAGCCAATTCCATTTAATGTTTAAAATCCAATTGATTGCAAGCATTACAATTTAGATCTTATAAGCCCTTTGGACATTGCCGAATGGGATGGGTGTATGGCTCAGCTAGTTAGAGAGCGCGTGCCCGAACACAAGGGTCTGGCGTTCGAGTGACCGAGAAGGCGACTACTACTACTAACATAACAACACTATTACAATTACACTACGTTACATCAAAAATATACATCGATGGAATTTTTTGTTGTGAGTTCAAACCTTATGCCGGTAAACTATTTTTTTTTTTTTTTTTCGTTTTTTGTATTTTGCACGAACACAAGGGTCTGGGGTTCAAGTGACGGAGAAGGCGACTACTAGGGTCGGACAAAAAGAAAGTTTGTTTCATTTATAACATAACAACAC
This sequence comes from Drosophila mimetica, assembly GCA_037075245.1. Classification (NCBI taxonomy): domain Eukaryota; kingdom Metazoa; phylum Arthropoda; class Insecta; order Diptera; family Drosophilidae; genus Drosophila; species Drosophila mimetica. The sequence continues at coordinate 25,470,146 of JBAMCH010000007.1, read as the reverse complement.
TATTAAAATTACACTACGTTACATCAAAAATATACATCGATGGAATTTTTTCTTGTGAGTTCAAACCCCATGCCGGTAAACTATTTTTTTTTTTTTTTCGTTTTTTGTATTTTGCACGAACACAAGGGTCTGGGGTCCAAGTGACGGAGAAGGCGACTACTGGGGTCGGACAAAAAGAAAGTTTGTTTCATTTATAACATAACAACACTATTAAAATTACACTACGTTACATCAAAAATATACATCGATGGAATTTTTTGTTCTGAGTTCAAACCCCATGCCGGTAAACTATTCTTTTTTTCGTTTTTTGTATTTTAAATAATTTTATTATGTTATAACTAAGCCAATTCCATTTAATGTTTAAAATGCAATTGATTGCAAGCATTACAATTTAGATCTTATAAGCCCTTTGGACATTGCCGAATGGGATGGGTGTATGGCTCAGCTAGTTAGAGCGCGCGTGCCCGAACACAAGGGTCTGGGGTTCGAGTGACCGAGAAGGCGACTACTACTACTAACATAACAACACTATTACAATTACACTACGTTACATCAAAAATATACATCGATGGAATTTTTTGTTGTGAGTTCAAACCCCATGCCGGTAAACTATTTTTTTTTTTTTCGTTTTTTGTATTTTGCACGAACACAAGGGTCTGGGGTTCAAGTGACGGAGAAGGCGACTACTAGGGTCGGACAAAAAGAAAGTTTGTTTCATTTATAACATAACAACACTATTAAAATTACACTACGTTACATCAAAAATATACATCGATGGAATTTTTTGTTCTGAGTTCAAACCCCATGCCGGTAAATTTTTTTTTTTCGTTTTTTGTATTTTAAATAATTTTATTATGTTATAACTAAGCCAATTCCATTTAATGTTTAAAATCCAATTCATTGCAAGCATTACAATTTAGATCTTATAAGCCCTTTGGACATTGCCGAATGGGATGGGTGTATGGCTCAGCTAGTTAGAGAGCGCGTGCCCGAACACAAGGGTCTGGCGTTCGAGTGACCGAGAAGGCGACTACTACTACTAACATAACAACACTATTACAATTACACTACGTTACATCAAAAATATACATCGATGGAATTTTTTGTTGTGAGTTCAAACCCCATGCCGGTAAACTATTTTTTTTTTTTTTTTTTTTCGTTTTTTGTATTTTGCACGAACACAAGGGCCTGGGGTCCAAGTGACGGAGAAGGCGACTACTGGGGTCGGACAAAAAGAAAGTTTGTTTCATTTATAACATAACAACACTATTAAAATTACACTACGTTACATCAAAAATATACATCGATGGAATTTTTTGTTCTGAGTTCAAACCCCATGCCGGTAAACTATTCTTTTTTTCGTTTTTTGTATTTTAAATAATTTTATTATGTTATAACTAAGCCAATTTCATTTAATGTTTAAAATCCAATTCATTGCAAGCATTACAATTTAGATCTTATAAGCCCTTTGGACATTGCCGAATGGGATGGGTGTATGGCTCAGCTAGTTAGAAAGCGCGTGCCCGAACACAAGGGTCTGGCGTTCGAGTGACCGAGAAGGCGACTACTACTACTAACATAACAACACTATTACAATTATACTACGTTACATCAAAAATATACATCGATGGAATTTTTTGTTGTGAGTTCAAACCCCATGCCGGTAAACTATTTTTTTTTTTTTTTTCGTTTTTTGTATTTTGCACGAACACAAGGGTCTGGGGTCCAAGTGACGGAGAAGGCGACTACTGGGGTCGGACAAAAAGAAAGTTTGTTTCATTTATAACATAACAACACTATTAAAATTACACTACGTTACATCAAAAATATACATCGATGGAATTTTTTGTTCTGAGTTCAAACCCCATGCCGGTAAACTATTCTTTTTTTCGTTTTTTGTATTTTAAATAATTTTATTATGTTATAACTAAGCATATTCCATTTAATGTTTAAAATCCAATTGATTGCAAGCATTACAATTTAGATCTTATAAGCCCTTTGGACATTGCCGAATGGGATGGGTGTATGGCTCAGCTAGTTAGAGCGCGCGTGCCCGAACACAAGGGTCAGGGGTTCGAGTGACCGAGAAGGCGACTACTACTACTAACATAACAACACTATTACAATTACACTACGTTACATCAAAAATATACATTGATGGAATTTTTTGTTGTGAGTTCAAACCCCATGCCGGTAAACTATTTTTTTTTTTTTTTCGTTTTTTGTATTTTGCACGAACACAAGGGTCTGGGGTTCAAGTGACGGAGAAGGCGACTACTGGGGTCGGACAAAAAGAAAGTTTGTTTCATTTATAACATAACAACACTATTAAAATTACACTACGTTACATCAAAAATATACATCGATGGAATTTTTTGTTCTGAGTTCAAACCCCATGCCGGTAAATTTTTTTTTTTTTTCGTTTTTTGAATTTTAAATAATTTTATTATGTTATAACTAAGCCAATTCCATTTAATGTTTAAAATCCAATTCATTGCAAGCATTACAATTTAGATCTTATAAGCCCTTTGGACATTGCCGAATGGGATGGGTGTATGGCTCAGCTAGTTAGAGAGCGCGTGCCCGAACACAAGGGTCTGGCGTTCGAGTGACCGAGAAGGCGACTACTACTACTAACATAACAACACTATTACAATTACACTACGTTACATCAAAAATATACATCGATGGAATTTTTTGTTGTGAGTTCAAACCCCATGCCGGTAAACTATTTTTTTTTTTTTTTTTTCGTTTTTTGTATTTTGCACGAACACAAGGGTCTGGGGTCCAAGTGACGGAGAAGGCGACTACTGGGGTCGGACAAAAAGAAAGTTTGTTTCATTTATAACATAACAACACTATTAAAAGTACACTACGTTACATTAAAAATATACATCGATGGAATTTTTTGTTCTGAGTTCAAACCCCATGCCGGTAAACTATTTTTTTTTTTTTTTTCGTTTTTTGTATTTTAAATAATTTTATTATGTTATAACTAAGCCAATTCCATTTAATGTTTAAAATCCAATTGATTGCAAGCATTACAATTTAGATCTTATAAGCCCTTTGGACATTGCCGAATGGGATGGGTGTATGGCTCAGCTAGTTAGAGAGCGCGTGCCCGAACACAAGGGTCTGGCGTTCGAGTGACCGAGAAGGCGACTACTACTACTAACATAACAACACTATTACAATTACACTACGTTACATCAAAAATATACATCGATGGAATTTTTTGTTGTGAGTTCAAACCTTATGCCGGTAAACTATTTTTTTTTTTTTTTTTCGTTTTTTGTATTTTGCACGAACACAAGGGTCTGGGGTTCAAGTGACGGAGAAGGCGACTACTAGGGTCGGACAAAAAGAAAGTTTGTTTCATTTATAACATAACAACACTATTAAAATTACACTACGTTACATCAAAAATATACATCGATGGAATTTTTCTTGTGAGTTCAAACCCCATGCCGGTAAACTATTTTTTTTTTTTTTTCGTTTTTTGTATTTTGCACGAACACAAGGGTCTGGGGTCCAAGTGACGGAGAAGGCGACTACTGGGGTCGGACAAAAAGAAAGTTTGTTTCATTTATAACATAACAACACTATTAAAATTACACTACGTTACATCAAAAATATACATCGATGGAATTTTTTGTTCTGAGTTCAAACCCCATGCCGGTAAATTTTTTTTTTTTTCGTTTTTTGTATTTGAAATAATTTTATTATGTTATAACTAAGCCAATTCCATTTAATGTTTAAAATCCAATTCATTGCAAGCATTACAATTTAGATCTTATAAGCCCTTTGGACATTGCCGAATGGGATGGGTGTATGGCTCAGCTAGTTAGAGAGCGCGTGCCCGAACACAAGGGTCTGGCGTTCGAGTGACCGAGAAGGCGACTACTACTACTAACATAACAACACTATTAAAATTACACTACGTTACATCAAAAATATACATCGATGGAATTTTTTGTTGTGAGTTCAAACCCCATGCCGGTAAACTATTTTTTTTTTTTTTTTTCGTTTTTTGTATTTTGCACGAACACAAGGGTCTGGGGTCCAAGTGACGGAGAAGGCGACTACTGGGGTCGGACAAAAAGAAAGTTTGTTTCATTTATAACATAACAACACTATTAAAATTACACTACGTTACATTAAAAATATACATCGATGGAATTTTTTGTTCTGAGTTCAAACCCCATGCCGGTAAACTATTTTTTTTTTTTTTTTTTTCGTTTTTTGTATTTTAAATAATTTTATTATGTTATAACTAAGCCAATTCCATTTAATGTTTAAAATCCAATTGATTGCAAGCATTACAATTTAGATCTTATAAGCCCTTTGGACATTGCCGAATGGGATGGGTGTATGGCTCAGCTAGTTAGAGAGCGCGTGCCCGAACACAAGGGTCTGGCGTTCGAGTGACCGAGAAGGCGACTACTACTACTAACATAACAACACTATTACAATTACACTACGTTACATCAAAAATATACATCGATGGATTTTTTTGTTGTGAGTTCAAACCTTATGCCGGTAAACTATTTTTTTTTTTTTTTTCGTTTTTTGTATTTTGCACGAACACAAGGGTCTGGGGTTCAAGTGACGGAGAAGGCGACTACTAGGGTCGGATAAAAAGAAAGTTTGTTTCATTTATAACATAACAACACTATTAAAATTACACTACGTTACATCAAAAATATACATCGATGGAATTTTTTGTTGTGAGTTCAAACCCCATGCCGGTAAACTATTTTTTTTTTTTTTTTCGTTTTTTGTATTTTGCACGAACACAAGGGTCTGGGGTTCAAGTGACGGAGAAGGCGACTACTGGGGTCGGACAAAAAGAAAGTTTGTTTCATTTATAACATAACAACACTATTAAAATTACACTACGTTACATCAAAAATATACATCGATGGAATTTTTTGTTCTGAGTTCAAACCCCATGCCGGTAAATTTTTTTTTTTTCGTTTTTTGTATTTGAAATAATTTTATTATGTTATAACTAAGCCAATTCCATTTAATGTTTAAAATCCAATTCATTGCAAGCATTACAATTTAGATCTTATAAGCCCTTTGGACATTGCCGAATGGGATGGGTGTATGGCTTAGCTAGTTAGAGAGCGCGTGCCCGAACACAAGGGTCTGGCGTTCGAGTGACCGAGAAGGCGACTACTACTAACATAACAACACTATTACAATTACACTACGTTACATCAAAAATATACATCGATGGAATTTTTTGTTGTGAGTTCAAACCCCATGCCGGTAAACTATTTTTTTTTTTTTTTCGTTTTTTGTATTTTGCACGAACACAAGGGTCTGGGGTCCAAGTGACGGAGAAGGCGACTACTGGGGTCGGACAAAAAGAAAGTTTGTTTCATTTATAACATAACAACACTATTAAAATTACACTACGTTACATCAAAAATATACATCGATGGAATTTTTTGTTCTGAGTTCAAACCCCATGCCGGTAAACTATTCTTTTTTTCGTTTTTTGTATTTTAAATAATTTTATTATGTTATAACTAAGCCAATTCCATTTAATGTTTAAAATCCAATTGATTGCAAGCATTACAATTTAGATCTTATAAGCCCTTTGGACATTGCCGAATGGGATGGGTGTATGGCTCAGCTAGTTAGAGAGCGCGTGCCCGAACACAAGGGTCTGGCGTTCGAGTGACCGAGAAGGCGACTACTACTACTAACATAACAACACTATTACAATTACACTACGTTACATCAAAAATATACATCGATGGAATTTTTTGTTGTGAGTTCAAACCCCATGCCGGTAAACTATTTTTTTTTTCGTTTTTTGTATTTTGCACGAACACAAGGGTCTGGGGTTCAAGTGACGGAGAAGGCGACTACTAGGGTCGGACAAAAAGAAAGTTTGTTTCATTTATAACATAACAACACTATTAAAATTACACTACGTTACATCAAAAATATACATCGATGGAATTTTTTGTTGTGAGTTCAAACCCCATGCCGGTAAACTATTTTTTTTTTTTTTTTCGTTTTTTGTATTTTGCACGAACACAAGGGTCTGGGGTTCAAGTGACGGAGAAGGCGACTACTGGGGTCGGACAAAAAGAAAGTTTGTTTCATTTATAACATAACAACACTATTAAAATTACACTACGTTACATCAAAAATATACATCGATGGAATTTTTTGTTCTGAGTTCAAACCTCATGCCGGTAAATTTTTTTTTTCGTTTTTTGTATTTTAAATAATTTTATTATGTTATAACTAAGCCAATTCCATTTAATGTTTAAAATGCAATTCATTGCAAGCATTACAATTTAGATCTTATAAGCCCTTTGGACATTGCCGAATGGGATGGGTGTATGGCTCAGCTAGTTAGAGAGCGCGTGCCCGAACACAAGGGTGTGGCGTTCGAGTGACCGAGAAGGCGACTACTACTACTAACATAACAACACTATTACAATTACACTACGTTACATCAAAAATATACATCGATGGAATTTTTTGTTGTGAGTTCAAACCCCATGCCGGTAAACTATTTTTTTTTTTTTTCGTTTTTTGTATTTTGCACGAACACAAGGGTCTGGGGTCCAAGTGACGGAGAAGGCGACTACTGGGGTCGGACAAAAAGAAAGTTTGTTTCATTTATAACATAACAACACTATTAAAATTACACTGCGTTACATCAAAAATATACATCGATGGAATTTTTTGTTCTGAGTTCAAACCCCATGCCGGTAAACTATTCTTTTTTTCGTTTTTTGTATTTTAAATAATTTTATTATGTTATAACTAAGCCAATTCCATTTAATGTTTAAAATCCAATTGATTGCAAGCATTACAATTTAGATCTTATAAGCCCTTTGGACATTGCCAAATGGGATGGGTGTATGGCTCAGCTAGATAGAGAGCGCGTGCCCGAACACAAGGGTCTGGCGTTCGAGTGACCGAGAAGGCGACTACTACTACTAACATAACAACACTATTACAATTACACTACGTTACATCAAAAATATACATCGATGGAATTTTTTGTTGTGAGTTCAAACCCCATGCCGGTAAACTATTTTTTTTTTTTTTTCCTTTTTTGTATTTTGCACGAACACAAGGGTCTGGGGTTCAAGTGACGGAGAAGGCGACTACTGGGGTCGGACAAAAAGAAAGTTTGTTTCATTTATAACATAACAACACTATTAAAATTACACTACGTTACATCAAAAATATACATCGATGGAATTTTTTGTTCTGAGTTCAAACCTCATGCCGGTAAATTTTTTTTTTTCGTTTTTTGTATTTTAAATAATTTTATTATGTTATAACTAAGCCAATTCCATTTAATGTTTAAAATCCAATTCATTGCAAGCATTACAATTTAGATCTTATAAGCCCTTTGGACATTGCCGAATGGGATGGGTGTATGGCTCAGCTAGTTAGAGAGCGCGTGCCCGAACACAAGGGTCTGGCGTTCGAGTGACCGAGAAGGCGACTACTACTACTAACATAACAACACTATTACAATTACACTACGTTACATCAAAAATATACATCGATGGAATTTTTTGTTGTGAGTTCAAACCCCATGCCGGTAAACTATTTTTTTTTTTTTTTCGTTTTTTGTATTTTGCACGAACACAAGGGTCTGGGGTCCAAGTGACGGAGAAGGCGACTACTGGGGTCGGACAAAAAGAAAGTTTGTTTCATTTATAACATAACAACACTATTAAAATTACACTACGTTACATCAAAAATATACATCGATGGAATTTTTTGTTCTGAGTTCAAACCCCATGCCGGTAAACTATTCTTTTTTTCGTTTTTTGTATTTTAAATAATTTTATTATGTTATAACTAAGCCAATTCCATTTAATGTTTAAAATCCAATTGATTGCAAGCATTACAATTTAGATCTTATAAGCCCTTTGGACATTGCCGAATGGGATGGGTGTATGGCTCAGCTAGTTAGAGAGCGCGTGCCCGAACACAAGGGTCTGGCGTTCGAGTGACCGAGAAGGCGACTACTACTACTAACATAACAACACTATTACAATTACACTACGTTACATCAAAAATATACATCGATGGAATTTTTTGTTGTGAGTTCAAACCCCATGCCGGTAAACTATTTTTTTTTTCGTTTTTTGTATTTTGCACGAACACAAGGGTCTGGGGTTCAAGTGACGGAGAAGGCGACTACTAGGGTCGGACAAAAAGAAAGTTTGTTTCATTTATAACATAACAACACTATTAAAATTACACTACGTTACATCAAAAATATACATCGATGGAATTTTTTGTTGTGAGTTCAAACCCCATGCCGGTAAACTATTTTTTTTTTTTTTCGTTTTTTGTATTTTGCACGAACACAAGGGTCTGGGGTTCAAGTGACGGAGAAGGCGACTACTGGGGTCGGACAAAAAGAAAGTTTGTTTCATTTATAACATAACAACACTATTAAAATTACACTACGTTACATCAAAAATATACATCGATGGAATTTTTTGTTCTGAGTTCAAACCTCATGCCGGTAAATTTTTTTTTTTCGTTTTTTGTATTTTAAATAATTTTATTATGTTATAACTAAGCCAATTCCATTTAATGTTTAAAATCCAATTCATTGCAAGCATTACAATTTAGATCTTATAAGCCCTTTGGACATTGCCGAATGGGATGGGTGTATGGCTCAGCTAGTTAGAGAGCGCGTGCCCGAACACAAGGGTGTGGCGTTCGAGTGACCGAGAAGGCGACTACTACTACTAACATAACAACACTATTACAATTACACTACGTTACATCAAAAATATACATCGATGGAATTTTTTGTTGTGAGTTCAAACCCCATGCCGGTAAACTATTTTTTTTTTTTTTTCGTTTTTTGTATTTTGCACGAACACAAGGGTCTGGGGTCCAAGTGACGGAGAAGGCGACTACTGGGGTCGGACAAAAAGAAAGTTTGTTTCATTTATAACATAACAACACTATTAAAATTACACTGCGTTACATCAAAAATATACATCGATGGAATTTTTTGTTCTGAGTTCAAACCCCATGCCGGTAAACTATTCTTTTTTTCGTTTTTTGTATTTTAAATAATTTTATTATGTTATAACTAAGCCAATTCCATTTAATGTTTAAAATCCAATTGATTGCAAGCATTACAATTTAGATCTTATAAGCCCTTTGGACATTGCCAAATGGGATGGGTGTATGGCTCAGCTAGTTAGAGAGCGCGTGCCCGAACACAAGGGTCTGGCGTTCGAGTGACCGAGAAGGCGACTACTACTACTAACATAACAACACTATTACAATTACACTACGTTACATCAAAAATATACATCGATGGAATTTTTTGTTGTGAGTTCAAACCCCATGCCGGTAAACTATTTTTTTTTTTTCGTTTTTTGTATTTTGCACGAACACAAGGGTCTGGGGTTCAAGTGACGGAGAAGGCGACTACTGGGGTCGGACAAAAAGAAAGTTTGTTTCATTTATAACATAACAACACTATTAAAATTACACTACGTTACATCAAAAATATACATCGATGGAATTTTTTGTTCTGAGTTCAAACCTCATGCCGGTAAATTTTTTTTTTTCGTTTTTTGTATTTTAAATAATTTTATTATGTTATAACTAAGCCAATTCCATTTAATGTTTAAAATCCAATTCATTGCAAGCATTACAATTTAGATCTTATAAGCCCTTTGGACATTGCCGAATGGGATGGGTGTATGGCTCAGCTAGTTAGAGAGCGCGTGCCCGAACACAAGGGTCTGGCGTTCGAGTGACCGAGAAGGCGACTACTACTACTAACATAACAACACTATTACAATTACACTACGTTACATCAAAAATATACATCGATGGAATTTTTTGTTGTGAGTTCAAACCCCATGCCGGTAAACTATTTTTTTTTTTTTTTTCGTTTTTTGTATTTTGCACGAACACAAGGGTCTGGGGTCCAAGTGACGGAGAAGGCGACTACTGGGGTCGGACAAAAAGAAAGTTTGTTTCATTTATAACATAACAACACTATTAAAATTACACTACGTTACATCAAAAATATACATCGATGGAATTTTTTGTTCTGAGTTCAAACCCCATGCCGGTAAATTTTTTTTTTTTCGTTTTTTGTATTTTAAATAATTTTATTATGTTATAACTAAGCCAATTCCATTTAATGTTTAAAATCCAATTCATTGCAAGCATTACAATTTAGATCTTATAAGCCCTTTGGACATTGCCGAATGGGATGGGTGTATGGCTCAGCTAGTTAGAGAGCGCGTGCCCGAACACAAGGGTCTGGCGTTCGAGTGACCGAGAAGGCGACTACTACTACTAACATAACAACACTATTACAATTACACTACGTTACATCAAAAATATACATCGATGGAATTTTTTGTTGTGAGTTCAAACCCCATGCCGGTAAACTCTTTTTTTTTTTTTTTTTTTTTCGTTTTTTGTATTTTGCACGAACACAAGGGTCTGGGGTCCAAGTGACGGAAAAGGCGACTACTGGGGTCGGACAAAAAGAAAGTTTGTTTCATTTATAACATAACAACACTATTAAAATTACACTACGTTACATCAAAAATATACATCGATGGAATTTTTTGTTCTGAGTTCAAGCCCCATGCCGGTAAACTATTCTTTTTTTCGTTTTTTGTATTTTAAATAATTTTATTATGTTATAACTAAGCCAATTCCATTTAATGTTTAAAATGCAATTGATTGCAAGCATTACAATTTAGATCTTATAAGCCCTTTGGACATTGCCGAATGGGATGGGTGTATGGCTCAGCTAGTTAGAGCGCGCGTGCCCGAACACAAGGGTCTGGGGTTCGAGTGACCGAGAAGGCGACTACTACTACTAACATAACAACACTATTACAATTACACTACGTTACATCAAAAATATACATCGATGGAATTTTTTGTTGTGAGTTCAAACCCCATGCCGGTAAACTATTTTTTTTTTTTTCGTTTTTTGTATTTTGCACGAACACAAGGGTCTGGGGTTCAAGTGACGGAGAAGGCGACTACTAGGGTCGGACAAAAAGAAAGTTTGTTTCATTTATAACATAACAACACTATTAAAATTACACTACGTTACATCAAAAATATACATCGATGGAATTTTTTGTTCTGAGTTCAAACCCCATGCCGGTAAATTTTTTTTTTTTCGTTTTTTGTATTTTAAATAATTTTATTATGTTATATCTAAGCCAATTCCATTTAATGTTTAAAATCCAATTGATTGCAAGCATTACAATTTAGATCTTATAAGCCCTTTGGACATTGCCGAATGGGATGGGTGTATGGCTCAGCTAGTTAGAGAGCGCGTGCCCGAACACAAGGGTCTGGCGTTCGAGTGACCGAGAAGGCGACTACTACTACTAACATAACAACACTATTACAATTACACTACGTTACATCAAAAATATACATCGATGGAATTTTTTGTTGTGAGTTCAAACCCCATGCCGGTAAACTATTTTTTTTTTTTTTTCGTTTTTTGTATTTTGCACGAACACAAGGGTCTGGGGTCCAAGTGACGGAGAAGGCGACTACTGGGGTCGGACAAAAAGAAAGTTTGTTTCATTTATAACATAACAACACTATTAAAATTACACTACGTTACATCAAAAATATACATCGATGGAATTTTTTGTTCTGAGTTCAAACCCCATGCCGGTAAACTATTCTTTTTTTCGTTTTTTGTATTTTAAATAATTTTATTATGTTATAACTAAGCCAATTCCATTTAATGTTTAAAATCCAATTGATTGCAAGCATTACAATTTAGATCTTATAAGCCCTTTGGACATTGCCGAATGGGATGGGTGTATGGCTCAGCTAGTTAGAGAGCGCGTGCCCGAACACAAGGGTCTGGCGTTCGAGTGACCGAGAAGGCGACTACTACTACTAACATAACAACACTATTACAATTACACTACGTTACATCAAAAATATACATCGATGGAATTTTTTGTTGTGAGTTCAAACCCCATGCCGGTAAACTATTTTTTTTTTTTTTCGTTTTTTGTATTTTGCACGAACACAAGGGTCTGGGGTCCAAGTGACGGAGAAGGCGACTACTGGGGTCGGACAAAAAGAAAGTTTGTTTCATTTATAACATAACAACACTATTAAAATTACACTACGTTACATCAAAAATATACATCGATGGAATTTTTTGTTCTGAGTTCAAACCCCATGCCGGTAAACTATTTTTTTTTTTTTTTTCGTTTTTTGTATTTTAAATAATTTTATTATGTTATAACTAAGCCAATTCCATTTAATGTTTAAAATCCAATTGATTGCAAGCATTACAATTTAGATCTTATAAGCCCTTTGGACATTGCCGAATGGGATGGGTGTATGGCTCAGCTAGTTAGAGAGCGCTTGCCCGAACACAAGGGTCTGGCGTTCGAGTGACCGAGAAGGCGACTACTACTACTAACATAACAACACTATTACAATTACACTACGTTACATCAAAAATATACATCGATGGAATTTTTTGTTGTGAGTTCAAACCCCATGCCGGTAAACTATTTTTTTTTTTTTTTTCGTTTTTTGTATTTTGCACGAACACAAGGGTCTGGGGTTCAAGTGACGGAGAAGGCGACTACTAGGGTCGGACAAAAAGAAAGTTTGTTTCATTTATAACATAACAACACTATTAAAATTACACTACGTTACATCAAAAATATACATCGATGGAATTTTTTGTTGTGAGTTCAAACCCCATGCCGGTAAACTATTTTTTTTTTTTTTCGTTTTTTGTATTTTGCACGAACACAAGGGTCTGGGGTTCAAGTGACGGAGAAGGCGACTACTGGGGTCGGACAAAAAGAAAGTTTGTTTCATTTATAACATAACAACACTATTAAAATTACACTACGTTACATCAAAAATATACATCGATGGAATTTTTTGTTCTGAGTTCAAACCCCATGCCGGTAAATTTTTTTTTTTTTCGTTTTTTGTATTTTAAATAATTTTATTATGTTATAACTAAGCCAATTCCATTTAATGTTTAAAATCCAATTCATTGAAAGCATTACAATTTAGATCTTATAAGCCCTTTGGACATTGCCGAATGGGATGGGTGTATGGCTCAGCTAGTTAGAGAGCGCGTGCCCGAACACAAGGGTCTGGCGTTCGAGTGACCGAGAAGGCGACTACTACTACTAACATAACAACACTATTACAATTACACTACGTTATATCAAAAATATACATCGATGGAATTTTTTGTTGTGAGTTCAAACCCCATGCCGGTAAACTATTTTTTTTTTTTTTTCGTTTTTTGTATTTTGCACGAACACAAGGGTCTGGGGTCCAAGTGACGGAGAAGGCGACTACTGGGGTCGGACAAAAAGAAAGTTTGTTTCATTTATAACATAACAACACTATTAAAATTACACTACGTTACATCAAAAATATACATCGATGGAGTTTTTATACCCTTGCAGAGGGTATATTGATTTCAGTCAGAAGTTTGCAACGCAGTGAAGGAGACGTTTCAGACCCTATAAAGTATATATATTCTTGGTCAGCATGACTAGACGAGTCGATCTAGCCATGTCCGTCTGTCCGTCTGTCCGTCCGTCTGTCCGTCCGTCCGTCCGTTTCTACGCAAACTAGTCCCTCAGTTTTTAAGATATCGAGCTGAAACTTTACCAAAAGTCGTATTTCTGTTGCAGGTAGTATATAAGTCGGAGCCGGTCGGATCGGACAACTATATCTTATAGCTCCCATAGGAATAATCGGAAAAATAATTGAAAAAAAATTATAACTTATGTGTTTTTTGACATATTACCTTATGCTCTTGGAAATATCATTTTTTTTAACAGTTCTGAATTTCGAATTAAATTTTTTAAAAATCGGACGACTATATCATATAGCTGCCATAGGAACTATCAGAAAATTAATGGCAAATTAATATGAACAAAATTATAGCTTCGGTGTCTTTTGACATATTTCCTTCTACTCTTTGGAATATCGTTTTTTTAATACTTCTGATTTTCGATTTAAATTTTATAAAAATCGGACGACTATATCATATAGCTCCCATAGGAATGATCGGAAAATTAATGGGAAATTAATAGGAAAAAAATTATAGCTTTGTTAATTTTTATTGTATTTTCTTCTACTCTTGAATATAACTTTATTTTATTATTTCAGAATTTCTAAATAAATTTTACATAAATCGGACGACTATATTATATAGCTCCCATAGGAATGATCAATCAATTATTGTCAAAATTGCTATAATTCGGTTTGTTCCAAATCGAAATTCAGATTATTGAATTTGTAATTAAATAGGAATTAACTGCAAGGGTATATAGACTTCGGCTGGCCGAAGTTAGCTTCCTTTCTTGTTTGTTCTGAGTTCAAACCCCATGCCGGTAAACTATTTTTTTTTTTTTTTTCGTTTTTTGTATTTTAAATAATTTTATTATGTTATAACTAAGCCAATTCCATTTAATGTTTAAAATCCAATTGATTGCAAGCATTACAATTTAGATCTTATAAGCCCTTTGGACATTGCCGAATGGGATGGGTGTATGGCTCAGCTAGTTAGAGAGCGCGTGCCCGAACACAAGGGTCTGGCGTTCGAGTGACCGAGAAGGCGACTACTACTACTAACATAACAACACTATTACAATTACACTACGTTACATCAAAAATATACATCGATGGAATTTTTTGTTGTGAGTTCAAACCCCATGCCGGTAAACTATTTTTTTTTTTTTTTTTCGTTTTTTGTATTTTGCACGAACACAAGGGTCTGGGGTTCAAGTGACGGAGAAGGCGACTACTGGGGTCGGACAAAAAGAAAGTTTGTTTCATTTATAACATAACAACACTATTAAAATTACACTACGTTACATCAAAAATATACATCGATGGAATTTTTTGTTGTGAGTTCAAACCCCATGCCGGTAAACTATTTTTTATTTTTTTTCGTTTTTTGTATTTTGCACGAACACAAGGGTCTGGGGTCCAAGTGACGGAGAAGGCGACTACTGGGGTCGGACAAAAAGAAAGTTTGTTTCATTTATAACATAACAACACTATTAAAATTACACTACGTTACATCAAAAATATACATCGATGGAATTTTTTGTTCTGAGTTCAAACCCCATGCCGGTAAACTATTCTTTTTTTCGTTTTTTGTATTTTAAATAATTTTATTATGTTATAACTAAGCCAATTCCATTTAATGTTTAAAATCCAATTCATTGCAAGCATTACAATTTAGATCTTATAAGCCCTTTGGACATTGCCGAATGGGATGGGTGTATGGCTCAGCTAGTTAGAGAGCGCGTGCCCGAACACAAGGGTCTGGCGTTCGAGTGACCGAGAAGGCGACTACTACTACTAACATAACAACACTATTACAATTACACTACGTTACATCAAAAATATACATCGATGGAATTTTTTGTTGTGAGTTCAAACCCCATGCCGGTAAACTATTTTTTTTTTTTTTTTTCGTTTTTTGTATTTTGCCCGAACACAAGGGTCTGGGGTCCAAGTGACGGAGAAGGCGACTACTGGGGTCGGACAAAAAGAAAGTTTGTTTCATTTATAACATAACAACACTATTAAAATTACACTACGTTACATCAAAAATATACATCGATGGAATTTTTTGTTCTGAGTTCAAACCCCATGCCGGTAAACTATTCTTTTTTTCGTTTTTTGTATTTTAAATAATTTTATTATGTTATAACTAAGCCAATTCCATTTAATGTTTAAAATCCAATTGATTGCAAGCATTACAATTTAGATCTTATAAGCCCTTTGGACATTGCCGAATGGGATGGGTGTATGGCTCAGCTAGTTAGAGCGCGCGTGCCCGAACACAAGGGTCAGGGGTTCGAGTGACCGAGAAGGCGACTACTACTACTAACATAACAACACTATTACAATTACACTACGTTACATCAAAAATATACATTGATGGAATTTTTTGTTGTGAGTTCAAACCCCATGCCGGTAAACTATTTTTTTTTTTTTTTCGTTTTTTGTATTTTGCACGAACACAAGGGTCTGGGGTTCAAGTGACGGAGAAGGCGACTACTGGGGTCGGACAAAAAGAAAGTTTGTTTCATTTATAACATAACAACACTATTAAAATTACACTACGTTACATCAAAAATATACATCGATGGAATTTTTTGTTCTGAGTTCAAATAATTTTATTATGTTATAACTAAGCCAATTCCATTTAATGTTTAAAATCCAATTGATTGCAAGCATTACAATTTAGATCTTATAAGCCCTTTGGACATTGCCGAATGGGATGGGTGTATGGCTCAGCTAGTTAGAGCGCGCGTGCCCGAACACAAGGGTCTGGCGTTCGAGTGACCGAGAAGGCGACTACTACTACTAACATAACAACACTATTACAATTACACTACGTTACATCAAAAATATACATCGATGGAATTTTTTGTTGTGAGTTCAAACCCCATGCCGGTAAACTATTTTTTTTTTTTTTTTTCGTTTTTTGTATTTTGCACGAACACAAGGGTCTGGGGTTCAAGTGACGGAGAAGGCGACTACTAGGGTCGGACAAAAAGAAAGTTTGTTTCATTTATAACATAACAACACTATTAAAATTACACTACGTTACATCAAAAATATACATCGATGGAATTTTTTGTTGTGAGTTCAAACCCCATGCCGGTAAACTATTTTTTTTTTTTTTTTCGTTTTTTGTATTTTGCACGAACACAAGGGTCTGGGGTTCAAGTGACGGAGAAGGCGACTACTGGGGTCGGACAAAAAGAAAGTTTGTTTCATTTATAACATAACAACACTATTAAAATTACACTACGTTACATCAAAAATATACATCGATGGAATTTTTTGTTCTGAGTTCAAACCCCATGCCGGTAAATTTTTTTTTTTTTCGTTTTTTGTATTTTAAATAATTTTATTATGTTATAACTAAGCCAATTCCATTTAATGTTTAAAATCCAATTCATTGCAAGCATTACAATTTAGATCTTATAAGCCCTTTGGACATTGCCGAATGGGATGGGTGTATGGCTCAGCTAGTTAGAGAGCGCGTGCCCGAACACAAGGGTCTGGCGTTCGAGTGACCGAGAAGGCGACTACTACTACTAACATAACAACACTATTACAATTACACTACGTTACATCAAAAATATACATCGATGGAATTTTTTGTTGTGAGTTCAAACCCCATGCCGGTAAACTATTTTTTTTTTTTTTTTCGTTTTTTGTATTTTGCACGAACACAAGGGTCTGGGGTCCAAGTGACGGAGAAGGCGACTACTGGGGTCGGACAAAAAGAAAGTTTGTTTCATTTATAACATAACAACACTATTAAAATTACACTACGTTACATCAAAAATATACATCGATGGAATTTTTTGTTCTGAGTTCAAACCCCATGCCGGTAAACTATTTTTTTTTTTTTTTCGTTTTTTGTATTTTAAATAATTTTATTATGTTATAACTAATCCAATTCCATTTAATGTTTAAAATCCAATTGATTGCAAGCATTACAATTTAGATCTTATAAGCCCTTTGGACATTGCCGAATGGGATGGGTGTATGGCTCAGCTAGTTAGAGAGCGCGTGCCCGAACACAAGGGTCTGGCGTTCGAGTGACCGAGAAGGCGACTACTACTACTAACATAACAACACTATTACAATTACACTACGTTACATCAAAAATATACATCGATGGAATTTTTTGTTGTGAGTTCAAACCCCATGCCGGTAAACTATTTTTTTTTTTTTCGTTTTTTGTATTTTGCACGAACACAAGGGTCTGGGGTTCAAGTGACGGAGAAGGCGACTACTGGGGTCGGACAAAAAGAAAGTTTGTTTCATTTATAACATAACAACACTATTAAAATTACACTACGTTACATCAAAAATATACATCGATGGAATTTTTTGTTCTGAGTTCAAACCTCATGCCGGTAAATTTTTTTTTTTTCGTTTTTTGTATTTTAAATAATTTTATTATGTTATAACTAAGCCAATTCCATTTAATGTTTAAAATCCAATTGATTGCAAGCATTACAATTTAGATCTTATAAGCCCTTTGGACATTGCCGAATGGGATGGGTGTATGGCTCAGCTAGTTAGAGAGCGCGTGCCCGAACACAAGGGTCTGGCGTTCGAGTGACCGAAAAGGCGACTACTACTACTAACATAACAACACTATTACAATTACACTACGTTACATCAAAAATATACATCGATGGAATTTTTTGTTGTGAGTTCAAACCCCATGCCGGTAAACTATTTTTTTTTTTTTTCGTTTTTTGTATTTTGCACGAACACAAGGGTCTGGGGTCCAAGTGACGGAGAAGGCGACTACTGGGGTCGGACAAAAAGAAAGTTTGTTTCATTTATAACATAACAACACTATTAAAATTACACTACGTTACATCAAAAATATACATCGATGGAATTTTTTGTTCTGAGTTCAAACCCCATGCCGGTAAACTATTCTTTTTTTCGTTTTTTGTATTTTAAATAATTTTATTATGTTATAACTAAGCCAATTCCATTTAATGTTTAAAATACAATTGATTGCAAGCATTACAATTTAGATCTTATAAGCCCTTTGGACATTGCCGAATGGGATGGGTGTATGGCTCAGCTAGTTAGAGCACGCGTGCCCGAACACAAGGGTCTGGGGTTCGAGTGACCGAGAAGGCGACTACTACTACTAACATAACAACACTATTACAATTACACTACGTTACATCAAAAATATACATCGATGGAATTTTTTGTTGTGAGTTCAAACCCCATGCCGGTAAACTATTTTTTTTTTTTCGTTTTTTGTATTTTAAATAATTTTATTATGTTATAACTAAGCCAATTCCATTTAATGTTTAAAATCCAATTGATTGCAAGCATTACAATTTAGATCTTATAAGCCCTTTGGACATTGCCGAATGGGATGGGTGTATGGCTCAGCTAGTTAGAGAGCGCGTTAGTTATGTTATAACTAAGCCAATTCCATTTAATGTTTAAAATCCAATTGATTGCAAGCATTACAATTTAGATCTTATAAGCCCTTTGGACATTGCCGAATGGGATGGGTGTATGGCTCAGCTAGTTAGAGCGCGCGTGCCCGAACACAAGGGTCTGGGGTTCGAGTGACCGAGAAGGCGACTACTACTACTAACATAACAACACTATTACAATTACACTACGTTACATCAAAAATATACATCGATGGAATTTTTTGTTGTGAGTTCAAACCCCATGCCGATAAACTATTTTTTTTTTTTTTCTTTTTTTTGTATTTTGCACGAACACAAGGGTCTGGGGTTCAAGTGACGGAGAAGGCGACTACTGGGGTCGGACAAAAAGAAAGTTTGTTTCATTTATAACATAACAACACTATTAAAATTACACTACGTTACATCAAAAATATACATCGATGGAATTTTTTGTTCTGAGTTCAAACCCCATGCCGGTCAACTATTTTTTTTTTTTTCGTTTTTTGTAATTTGCACGAACAAAAGGGTCTGGGGTTCAAGTGACGGAGAAGGCGACTACTGGGACAAAAAGAAAGTTTGTTTCATTTATAACATAACAACACTATTAAAATTACACTACGTTACATCAAAAATATACATCGATGGAATTTTTTGTTGTGAGTTCAAACCCCATGCCGGTAAACTATTTTTTTTTTTTCGTTTTTTGTAATTTGCACGAACAAAAGGGTCTGGGGTTCAAGTGACGGAGAAGGCGACTACTGGGACAAAAAGAAAGTTTGTTTCATTTATAACATAACAACACTATTAAAATTACACTACGTTACATCAAAAATATACATCGATGGAATTTTTTGTTCTGAGTTCAAACCCCATGCCGGTAAATTTTTTTTTTTTTTTTTTTTCGTTTTTTGTATTTTGCACGAACACAAGGGTCTGGGGTTCAAGTGACGGAGAAGGCGACTACTAGGGTCGGACAAAAAGAAAGTTTGTTTCATTTATAACATAACAACATTATTAAAATTACACTACGTTACATCAAAAATATACATCGATGGAATTTTTTGTTGTGAGTTCAAACCCCATGCCGGTAAACTATTTTTTTTTTTTTTCGTTTTTTGTATTTTGCACGAACACAAGGGTCTGGGGTTCAAGTGACGGAGAAGGCGACTACTGGGGTCGGACAAAAAGAAAGTTTGTTTCATTTATAACATAACAACACTATTAAAATTACACTACGTTACATCAAAAATATACATCGATGGAATTTTTTGTTCTGAGTTCAAACCTCATGCCGGTAAATTTTTTTTTTTTCGTTTTTATACCCTTGCAGAGGGTATAATGATTTCAGTCAGAAGTTTGCAACGCAGTGAAGGAGACGTTTCAGACCCTATAAAGTATATATATTCTTGGTCAGCATGACTAGACGAGTCGATCTAGCCATGTCCGTCTGTCCGTCTGTCCGTCTGTCCGTCTGTCCGTCCGTCCGTCCGTTTCTACGCAAACTAGTCCCTCAGTTTTTAAGCTATCGAGCTGAAACTTTACCAAAAGTCGTATTTCTGTTGCAGGTAGTATATAAGTCGGAGCCGGCCGGATCGGACAACTATATCTTATAGCTCCCATAGGAATAATCGGAAAAATAATTGAAAAAAAATTATAACTTATGTGTTTTTTGACATATTACCTTATGCTCTTGGAAATATCATTTTTTTAACAGTTCTGAATTTCGAATTAAATTTTATAAAAATCGGACGACTATATCATATAGCTGCCATAGGAACTATCAGAAAATTAATGGCAAATTAATATGAACAAAATTATAGCTTCGGTGTCTTTTGACATATTTCCTTCTCCTCTTTGGAATATCGTTTTTTTAATACTTCTGAATTTCAAATTAAATTTTATAAAAATCGGACGACTATATCATATAGCTGCCATAGGAACTATCAGAAAATTAATGGCAAATTAATATGAACAAAATTATAGCTTCGGTGTCTTTTGACATATTTCCTTCTCCTCTTTGGAATATCGTTTTTTTAATACTTCTGATTTTCGATTTAAATTTTATAAAAATCGGACGACTATATCATATAGCTCCCATAGGAATGATCGGAAAATTAATGGGTAATTAATAGGAAAAAATTATAGCTTTGTTAATTTTTATTGAATTCTCTTCTACTCTTGAATATAACTTTATTTTATTATTTTAGAATTTCGAAATAAATTTTACATAAATCGGACGACTATATTATATAGCTCCCATAGGAATGATCAATCAATTATTGTCAAAATTGCTATAATTCGGTTTGTTCTAAATCGAAATTCAGATTTTTGTAATTTGTAATTAAATAGGAATTAACTGCAAGGGTATATAGACTTCGGCTGGCCGAAGTTAGCTTCCTTTCTTGTTTGTATTTTAAATAATTTTATTATGTTATAACTAAGCCAATTCCATTTAATGTTTAAAATCCAATTCATTGCAAGCATTACAATTTAGATCTTATAAGCCCTTTGGACATTGCCGAATGGGATGGGTGTATGGCTCAGCTAGTTAGAGAGCGCGTGCCCGAACACAAGGGTCTGGCGTTCGAGTGACCGAGAAGGCGACTACTACTACTAACATAACAACACTATTACAATTACACTACGTTACATCAAAAATATACATCGATGGAATTTTTTGTTGTGAGTTCAAACCCCATGCCGGTAAACTATTTTTTTTTTTTTTTTCGTTTTTTGTATTTTGCACGAACACAAGGGTCTGGGGTCCAAGTGACGGAGAAGGCGACTACTGGGGTCGGACAAAAAGAAAGTTTGTTTCATTTATAACATAACAACACTATTAAAATTACACTACGTTACATCAAAAATATACATCGATGGAATTTTTTGTTCTGAGTTCAAACCCCATGCCGGTAAACTATTCTTTTTTTCGTTTTTTGTATTTTAAATAATTTTATTATGTTATAACTAAGCCAATTCCATTTAATGTTTAAAATCCAATTGATTGCAAGCATTACAATTTAGATCTTATAAGCCCTTTGGACATTGCGAATGGGATGGGTGTATGGCTCAGCTAGTTAGAGCGCGCGTGCCCGAACACAAGGGTCTGGGGTTCGAGTGACCGAGAAGGCGACTACTACTACTAACATAACAACACTATTACAATTACACTACGTTACATAAAAAATATACATCGATGGAATTTTTTGTTGTGAGTTCAAACCCCATGCCGGTAAACTATTTTTTTTTTTTTTTCGTTTTTTGTATTTTGCACGAACACAAGGGTCTGGGGTTCAAGTGACGGAGAAGGCGACTACTGGGGTCGGACAAAAAGAAAGTTTGTTTCATTTATAACATAACAACACTATTAAAATTACACTACGTTACATCAAAAATATACATCGATGGAATTTTTTGTTCTGAGTTCAAGCCCCATGCCGGTAAATTTTTTTTTTTCGTTTTTTGTATTTTAAATAATTTTATTATGTTATAACTAAGCCAATTCCATTTAATGTTTAAAATCCAATTCATTGCAAGCATTACAATTTAGATCTTATAAGCCCTTTGGACATTGCCGAATGGGATGGGTGTATGGCTCAGCTAGTTAGAGAGCGCGTGCCCGAACACAAGGGTCTGGCGTTCGAGTGACCGAGAAGGCGACTACTACTACTAACATAACAACACTATTACAATTACACTACGTTACATCAAAAATATACATCGATGGAATTTTTTGTTGTGAGTTCAAACCCCATGCCGGTAAACTATTTTTTTTTTTTTTTTTCGTTTTTTGTATTTTGCACGAACACAAGGGTCTGGGGTTCAAGTGACGGAGAAGGCGACTACTAGGGTCGGACAAAAAGAAAGTTTGTTTCATTTATAACATAACAACACTATTAAAATTACATCAAAAATATACATCGATGGAATTTTTTGTTGTGAGTTCAAACCCCATGCCGGTAAACTATTTTTTTTTTTTTTTCGTTTTTTGTATTTTGCACGAACACAAGGGTCTGGGGTTCAAGTGACGGAGAAGGCGACTACTGGGGTCGGACAAAAAGAAAGTTTGTTTCATTTATAACATAACAACACTATTAAAATTACACTACGTTACATCAAAAATATACATCGATGGAATTTTTTGTTTTGAGTTCAAACCCCATGCCGGTAAATTTTTTTTTTTTCGTTTTTTGTATTTTAAATAATTTTATTATGTTATAACTAAGCCAATTCCATTTAATGTTTAAAATCCAATTGATTGCAAGCATTACAATTTAGATCTTATAAGCCCTTTGGACATTGCCGAATGGGATGGGTGTATGGCTCAGCTAGTTAGAGAGCGCGTGCCCGAACACAAGGGTCTGGCGTTCGAGTGACCGAGAAGGCGACTACTGGGGTCGGACAAAAAGAAAGTTTGTTTCATTTATAACATAACAGCACTATTAAAATTACACTACGTTACATCAAAAATATACATCGATGGAATTTTGTTTCTGAGTTCAAACCCCATGCCGGTAAATTTTTTTTTTTCGTTTTTTGTATTTTAAATAATTTTATTATGTTATAACTAAGCCAATTCCATTTAATGTTTAAAATCCAATTGATTGCAAGCATTACAATTTAGATCTTATAAGCCCTTTGGACATTGGCGAATGGGATGGGTGTATGGCTCAGCTAGTTAGAGAGCGCGTGCCCGAACACAAGGGTCTGGCGTTCGAGTGACCGAAAAGGCGACTACTACTACTAACATAACAACACTATTACAATTACACTACGTTACATCAAAAATATACATCGATGGAATTTTTTGTTGTGAGTTCAAACCCCATGCCGGTAAACTATTTTTTTTTTTTTTTCGTTTTTTGTATTTTGCACGAACACAAGGGTCTGGGGTTCAAGTGACGGAGAAGGCGACTACTGGGGTCGGACAAAAAGAAAGTTTGTTTCATTTATAACATAACAACACTATTAAAATTACACTACGTTACATCAAAAATATACATCGATGGAATTTTTTGTTCTGAGTTCAAACCCCATGCCGGTAAACTATTCTTTTTTTCGTTTTTTGTATTTTAAATAATTTTAGTTATGTTATAACTAAGCCAATTCCATTTAATGTTTAAAATCCAATTGATTGCAAGCATTACAATTTAGATCTTATAAGCCCTTTGGACATTGCCGAATGGGATGGGTGTATGGCTCAGCTAGTTAGAGCGCGCGTGCCCGAACACAAGGGTCTGGGGTTCGAGTGACCGAGAAGGCGACTACTACTACTAACATAACAACACTATTACAATTACACTACGTTACATCAAAAATATACATCGATGGAATTTTTTGTTGTGAGTTCAAACCCCATGCCGATAAACTATTTTTTTTTTTTTCTTTTTTTTTGTATTTTGCACGAACACAAGGGTCTGCGGTTCAAGTGACGGAGAAGGCGACTACTGGGGTCGGACAAAAAGAAAGTTTGTTTCATTTATAACATAACAACACTATTAAAATTACACTACGTTACATCAAAAATATACATCGATGGAATTTTTTGTTCTGAGTTCAAACCCCATGCCGGTAAACTATTTTTTTTTTCGTTTTTTGTATTTTAAATAATTTTATTATGTTATAACTAAGCCAATTCCATTTAATGTTTAAAATCCAATTGATTGCAAGCATTACAATTTAGATCTTATAAGCCCTTTGGACATTGCCGAATGGGATGGGTGTATGGCTCAGCTAGTTAGAGAGCGCGTGCCCGAACACAAGGGTCTGGCGTTCGAGTGACCGAGAAGGCGACTACTACTACTAACATAACAACACTATTACAATTACACTACGTTACATCAAAAATATACATCGATGGAATTTTTTGTTGTGAGTTCAAACCCCATGCCGGTAAACTATTTTTTTTTTTCGTTTTTTGTATTTTGCACGAACAAAAGGGTCTGGGGTTCAAGTGACGGAGAAGGCGACTACTGGGACAAAAAGAAAGTTTGTTTCATTTATAACATAACAACACTATTAAAATTACACTACGTTACATCAAAAATATACATCGATGGAATTTTTTGTTGTGAGTTCAAACCCCATGCCGGTAAACTATTTTTTTTTTTTTTCGTTTTTTGTATTTTGCACGAACACAAGGGTCTGGGGTCCAAGTGACGGAGAAGGCGACTACTGCGGTCGGACAAAAAGAAAGTTTGTTTCATTTATAACATAACAACACTATTAAAATTACACTACGTTACATCGAAAATATACATCGATGGAATTTTTTGTTCTGAGTTCAAACCCCATGCCGGTAAACTATTCTTTTTTTCGTTTTTTGTATTTTAAATAATTTTATTATGTTATAACTAAGCCAATTCCATTTAATGTTTAAAATCCAATTGATTGCAAGCATTACAATTTAGATCTTATAAGCCCTTTGGACATTGCCGAATGGGATGGGTGTATGGCTCAGCTAGTTAGAGAGCGCGTGCCCGAACACAAGGGTCTGGCGTTCGAGTGACCGAGAAGGCGACTACTACTACTAACATAACAACACTATTACAATTACACTACGTTACATCAAAAATATACATCGATGGAATTTTTTGTTGTGAGTTCAAACCCCATGCCGGTAAACTATTTTTTTTTTTTTCGTTTTTTGTATTTTGCACGAACACAAGGGTCTGGGGTCCAAGTGACGGAGAAGGCGACTACTGGGGTCGGACAAAAAGAAAGTTTGTTTCATTTATAACATAACAACACTATTAAAATTACACTACGTTACATCAAAAATATACATCGATGGAATTTTTTGTTCTGAGTTCAAACCCCATGCCGGTAAACTATTCTTTTTTTCGTTTTTTGTATTTTAAATAATTTTATTATGTTATAACTAAGCCAATTCCATTTAATGTTTAAAATCCAATTGATTGCAAGCATTACAATTTAGATCTTATAAGCCCTTTGGACATTGCCGAATGGGATGGGTGTATGGCTCAGCTAGTTAGAGAGCGCGTGCCCGAACACAAGGGTCTGGCGTTCGAGTGACCGAGAAGGCGACTACTACTACTAACATAACAACACTATTACAATTACACTACGTTACATCAAAAATATACATCGATGGAATTTTTTGTTGTGAGTTCAAACCCCATGCCGGTAAACTATTTTTTTTTTTTTTTTTCTTTTTTTTGTATTTTGCACGAACACAAGGGTCTGGGGTCCAAGTGACGGAGAAGGCGACTACTGGGGTCGGACAAAAAGAAAGTTTGTTTAATTTATAACATAACAACACTATTAAAATTACACTACGTTACATCAAAAATATACATCGATGGAATTTTTTGTTCTGAGTTCAAACCCCATGCCGATAAACTATTTTTTTTTTTTTCGTTTTTTGTATTTTGCACGAACACAAGGGTCTGGGGTTCAAGTGACGGAGAAGGCGACTACTGGGGTCGGACAAAAAGAAAGTTTGTTTCATTTATAACATAACAACACTATTAAAATTACACTACGTTACATCAAAAATATACATCGATGGAATTTTTTGTTCTGAGTTCAAACCCCATGCCGGTAAATTTTTTTTTTTTCGTTTTTTGTATTTTAAATAATTTTATTATGTTATAACTAAGCCAATTCCATTTAATGTTTAAAATCCAATTCATTGCAAGCATTACAATTTAGATCTTATAAGCCCTTTGGACATTGCCGAATGGGATGGGTGTATGGCTCAGCTAGTTAGAGAGCGCGTGCCCGAACACAAGGGTCTGGCGTTCGAGTGACCGAGAAGGCGACTACTACTACTAACATAACAACACTATTACAATTACACTACGTTACATCAAAAATATACATCGATGGAATTTTTTGTTGTGAGTTCAAACCCCATGCCGGTAAACTATTTTTTTTTTTTTTTCGTTTTTTGTATTTTGCACGAACACAAGGGTCTGGGGTCCAAGTGACGGAGAAGGCGACTACTGGGGTCGGACAAAAAGAAAGTTTGTTTCATTTATAACATAACAACACTATTAAAATTACACTACGTTACATCAAAAATATACATCGATGGAATTTTTTGTTCTGAGTTCAAACCCCATGCCGGTAAACTATTTTTTTTTTTTTTTTCGTTTTTTGTATTTTGCACGAACACAAGGGTCTGGGGTCCAAGTGACGGAGAAGGCGACTACTGGGGTCGGACAAAAAGAAAGTTTGTTTCATTTATAACATAACAACACTATTAAAATTACACTACGTTACATCAAAAATATACATCGATGGAATTTTTTGTTCTGAGTTCAAACCCCATGCCGGTAAACTATTCTTTTTTTCGTTTTTTGTATTTTAAATAATTTTATTATGTTATAACTAAGCCAATTCCATTTAATGTTTAAAATCCAATTGATTGCAAGCATTACAATTTAGATCTTATAAGCCCTTTGGACATTGCCGAATGGGATGGGTGTATGGCTCAGCTAGTTAGAGAGCGCGTGCCCGAACACAAGGGTCTGGCGTTCGAGTGACCGAGAAGGCGACTACTACTACTAACATAACAACACTATTACAATTACACTACGTTACATCAAAAATATACATCGATGGAATTTTTTGTTGTGAGTTCAAACCCCATGCCGGTAAACTATTTTTTTTTTTTTTTCGTTTTTTGTATTTTGCACGAACACAAGGGTCTGGGGTTCAAGTGACGGAGAAGGCGACTACTGGGGTCGGACAAAAAGAAAGTTTGTTTCATTTATAACATAACAACACTATTAAAATTACACTACGTTACATCAAAAATATACGTCGGACAAAAAGAAAGTTTGTTTCATTTATAACATAACAACACTATTAAAATTACACTACGTTACATCAAAAATATACATCGATGGAATTTTTTGTTCTGAGTTCAAACCCCATGCCGGTAAACTATTCTTTTTTTCGTTTTTTGTATTTTAAATAATTTTATTATGTTATAACTAAGCCAATTCCATTTAATGTTTAAAATCCAATTGATTGCAAGCATTACAATTTAGATCTTATAAGCCCTTTGGACATTGCCGAATGGGATGGGTGTATGGCTCAGCTAGTTAGAGAGCGCGTGCCCGAACACAAGGGTCTGGCGTTCGAGTGACCGAGAAGGCGACTACTACTACTAACATAACAACACTATTACAATTACACTACGTTACATCAAAAATATACATCGATGGAATTTTTTTTTTTTTTGCACGAACACAAGGGTCTGGGGTTCAAGTGACGGAGAAGGCGACTACTGGGGTCGGACAAAAAGAAAGTTTGTTTCATTTATAACATAACAACACTATTAAAATTACACTACGTTACATCAAAAATATACATCGATGGAATTTTTTGTTCTGAGTTCAAACCCCATGCCGGTAAATTTTTTTTTTTTCGTTTTTTGTATTTTAAATAATTTTATTATGTTATAACTAAGCCAATTCCATTTAATGTTTAAAATCCAATTCATTGCAAGCATTACAATTTAGATCTTATAAGCCCTTTGGACATTGCCGAATGGGATGGGTGTATGGCTCAGCTAGTTAGAGAGCGCGTGCCCGAACACAAGGGTCTGGCGTTCGAGTGACCGAGAAGGCGACTACTACTACTAACATAACAACACTATTACAATTACACTACGTTACATCAAAAATATACATCGATGGAATTTTTTGTTGTGAGTTCAAACCCCATGCCGGTAAACTATTTTTTTTTTTTTTCGTTTTTTGTATTTTGCACGAACACAAGGGTCTGGGGTCCAAGTGACGGAGAAGGCGACTACTGGGGTCGGACAAAAAGAAAGTTTGTTTCATTTATAACATAACAACACTATTAAAATTACACTACGTTACATCAAAAATATACATCGATGGAATTTTTTGTTCTGAGTTCAAACCCCATGCCGGTAAACTATTCTTTTTTTCGTTTTTTGTATTTTAAATAATTTTATTATGTTATAACTAAGCCAATTCCATTTAATGTTTAAAATCCAATTGATTGCAAGCATTACAATTTAGATCTTATAAGCCCTTTGGACATTGCCGAATGGGATGGGTGTATGGCTCAGCTAGTTAGAGAGCGCGTGCCCGAACACAAGGGTCTGGCGTTCGAGTGACCGAGAAGGCGACTACTACTACTAACATAACAACACTATTACAATTACACTACGTTACATCAAAAATATACATCGATGGAATTTTTTGTTGTGAGTTCAAACCCCATGCCGGTAAACTATTTTTTTTTTTTTTTTCGTTTTTTGTATTTTGCACGAACACAAGGGTCTGGGGTTCAAGTGACGGAGAAGGCGACTACTGGGGTCGGACAAAAAGAAAGTTTGTTTCATTTATAACATAACAACACTATTAAAATTACACTACGTTACATCAAAAATATACGTCGGACAAAAAGAAAGTTTGTTTCATTTATAACATAACAACACTATTAAAATTACACTACGTTACATCAAAAATATACATCGATGGAATTTTTTGTTGTGAGTTCAAACCCCATGCCGGTAAACTATTTTTTTTTTTTTTCGTTTTTTGTATTTTGCACGAACACAAGGGTCTGGGGTTCAAGTGACGGAGAAGGCGACTACTGGGGTCGGACAAAAAGAAAGTTTGTTTCATTTATAACATAACAACACTATTAAAATTACACTACGTTACATCAAAAATATACATCGATGGAATTTTTTGTTCTGAGTTCAAACCTCATGCCGGTAAATTTTTTTTTTTCGTTTTTTGTATTTTAAATAATTTTATTATGTTATAACTAAGCCAATTCCATTTAATGTTTAAAATCCAATTCATTGCAAGCATTACAATTTAGATCTTATAAGCCCTTTGGACATTGCCGAATGGGATGGGTGTATGGCTCAGCTAGTTAGAGAGCGCGTGCCCGAACACAAGGGTCTGGCGTTCGAGTGACCGAGAAGGCGACTACTACTACTAACATAACAACACTATTACAATTACACTACGTTACATCAAAAATATACATCGATGGAATTTTTTTTTTTTTTGCACGAACACAAGGGTCTGGGGTTCAAGTGACGGAGAAGGCGACTACTGGGGTCGGACAAAAAGAAAGTTTGTTTCATTTATAACATAACAACACTATTAAAATTACACTACGTTACATCAAAAATATACATCGATGGAATTTTTTGTTCTGAGTTCAAACCCCATGCCGGTAAATTTTTTTTTTTTTCGTTTTTTGTATTTTAAATAATTTTATTATGTTATAACTAAGCCAATTCCATTTAATGTTTAAAATCCAATTCATTGCAAGCATTACAATTTAGATCTTATAAGCCCTTTGGACATTGCCGAATGGGATGGGTGTATGGCTCAGCTAGTTAGAGAGCGCGTGCCCGAACACAAGGGTCTGGCGTTCGAGTGACCGAGAAGGCGACTACTACTACTAACATAACAACACTATTACAATTACACTACGTTACATCAAAAATATACATCGATGGAATTTTTTGTTGTGAGTTCAAACCCCATGCCGGTAAACTATTTTTTTTTTTTTTCGTTTTTTGTATTTTGCACGAACACAAGGGTCTGGGGTCCAAGTGACGGAGAAGGCGACTACTGGGGTCGGACAAAAAGAAAGTTTGTTTCATTTATAACATAACAACACTATTAAAATTACACTACGTTACATCAAAAATATACATCGATGGAATTTTTTGTTCTGAGTTCAAACCCCATGCCGGTAAACTATTCTTTTTTTCGTTTTTTGTATTTTAAATAATTTTATTATGTTATAACTAAGCCAATTCCATTTAATGTTTAAAATCCAATTGATTGCAAGCATTACAATTTAGATCTTATAAGCCCTTTGGACATTGCCGAATGGGATGGGTGTATGGCTCAGCTAGTTAGAGAGCGCGTGCCCGAACACAAGGGTCTGGCGTTCGAGTGACCGAGAAGGCGACTACTACTACTAACATAACAACACTATTACAATTACACTACGTTACATCAAAAATATACATCGATGGAATTTTTTGTTGTGAGTTCAAACCCCATGCCGGTAAACTATTTTTTTTTTTTTTTTTCGTTTTTTGTATTTTGCACGAACACAAGGGTCTGGGGTTCAAGTGACGGAGAAGGCGACTACTGGGGTCGGACAAAAAGAAAGTTTGTTTCATTTATAACATAACAACACTATTAAAATTACACTACGTTACATCAAAAATATACGTCGGACAAAAAGAAAGTTTGTTTCATTTATAACATAACAACACTATTAAAATTACACTACGTTACATCAAAAATATACATCGATGGAATTTTTTGTTGTGAGTTCAAACCCCATGCCGGTAAACTATTTTTTTTTTTTTTTCGTTTTTTGTATTTTGCACGAACACAAGGGTCTGGGGTTCAAGTGACGGAGAAGGCGACTACTGGGGTCGGACAAAAAGAAAGTTTGTTTCATTTATAACATAACAACACTATTAAAATTACACTACGTTACATCAAAAATATACATCGATGGAATTTTTTGTTCTGAGTTCAAACCTCATGCCGGTAAATTTTTTTTTTTTTCGTTTTTTGTATTTTAAATAATTTTATTATGTTATAACTAAGCCAATTCCATTTAATGTTTAAAATCCAATTCATTGCAAGCATTACAATTTAGATCTTATAAGCCCTTTGGACATTGCCGAATGGGATGGGTGTATGGCTCAGCTAGTTAGAGAGCGCGAGCCCGAACACAAGGGTCTGGCGTTCGAGTGACCGAGAAGGTGACTACTACTACTAACATAACAACACTATTACAATTACACTACGTTACATCAAAAATATACATCGATGGAATTTTTTGTTGTGAGTTCAAACCCCATGCCGGTAAACTATTTTTTTTTTTTTTTTTCGTTTTTTGTATTTTGCACGAACACAAGGGTCTGGGGTCCAAGTGACGGAGAAGGCGACTACTGGGGTCGGACAAAAAGAAAGTTTGTTTCATTTATAACATAACAACACTATTAAAATTACACTACGTTACATCAAAAATATACATCGATGGAATTGTTTGTTCTGAGTTCAAACCCCATGCCGGTAAACTATTCTTTTTTTCGTTTTTTGTATTTTAAATAATTTTATTATGTTATAACTAAGCCAATTCCATTTAATGTTTAAAATCCAATTGATTGCAAGCATTACAATTTAGATCTTATAAGCCCTTTGGACATTGCCGAATGGGATGGGTGTATGGCTCAGCTAGTTAGAGAGCGCGTGCCCGAACACAAGGGTCTGGCGTTCGAGTGACCGAGAAGGCGACTACTACTACTAACATAACAACACTATTACAATTACACTACGTTACATCAAAAATATACATCGATGGAATTTTTTGTTGTGAGTTCAAACCCCATGCCGGTAAACTATTTTTTTTTTTTCGTTTTTTGTATTTTGCACGAACACAAGGGTCTGGGGTCCAAGTGACGGAGAAGGCGACTACTGGGGTCGGACAAAAAGAAAGTTTGTTTCATTTATAACATAACAACACTATTAAAATTACACTACGTTACATCAAAAATATACATCGATGGAATTTTTTGTTCTGAGTTCAAACCCCATGCCGGTAAACTATTCTTTTTTTCGTTTTTTGTATTTTAAATAATTTTATTATGTTATAACTAAGCCAATTCCATTTAATGTTTAAAATCCAATTGATTGCAAGCATTACAATTTAGATCTTATAAGCCCTTTGGACATTGCCGAATGGGATGGGTGTATGGCTCAGCTAGTTAGAGCGCGCGTGCCCGAACACAAGGGTCAGGGGTTCGAGTGACCGAGAAGGCGACTACTACTACTAACATAACAACACTATTACAATTACACTACGTTACATCAAAAATATACATCGATGGAATTTTTTGTTGTGAGTTCAAACCCCATGCCGGTAAACTATTTTTTTTTTTTTTTTTTTCGTTTTTTGTATTTTGCACGAACACAAGGGTCTGGGGTTCAAGTGACGGAGAAGGCGACTACTGGGGTCGGACAAAAAGAAAGTTTGTTTCATTTATAACATAACAACACTATTAAAATTACACTACGTTACATCAAAAATATACATCGATGGAATTTTTTGTTCTGAGTTCAAACCCCATGCCGGTAAATTTTTTTTTTTTTCGTTTTTTGTATTTTAAATAATTTTATTATGTTATAACTAAGCCAATTCCATTTAATGTTTAAAATCCAATTCATTGCAAGCATTACAATTTAGATCTTATAAGCCCTTTGGACATTGCCGAATGGGATGGGTGTATGGCTCAGCTAGTTAGAGAGCGCGTGCCCGAACACAAGGGTCTGGCGTTCGAGTGACCGAGAAGGCGACTACTACTACTAACATAACAACACTATTACAATTACACTACGTTACATCAAAAATATACATCGATGGAATTTTTTGTTGTGAGTTCAAGCCCCATGCCGGTAAACTATTTTTTTTTTTTTTTCGTTTTTTGTATTTTGCACGAACACAAGGGTCTGGGGTCCAAGTGACGGAGAAGGCGACTACTGGGGTCGGACAAAAAGAAAGTTTGTTTCATTTATAACATAACAACACTATTAAAATTACACTACGTTACATCAAAAATATACATCGATGGAATTTTTTGTTCTGAGTTCAAACCCCATGCCGGTAAACTATTTTTTTTTTTTTTTTTCGTTTTTTGTATTTTAAATAATTTGATTATGTTATAACTAAGCCAATTCCATTTAATGTTTAAAATCCAATTGATTGCAAGCATTACAATTTAGATCTTATAAGCCCTTTGGACATTGCCGAATGGGATGGGTGTATGGCTCAGCTAGTTAGAGAGCGCGTGCCCGAACACAAGGGTCTGGCGTTCGAGTGACCGAGAAGGCGACTACTACTACTAACATAACAACACTATTACAATTACACTACGTTACATCAAAAATATACATCGATGGAATTTTTTGTTGTGAGTTCAAACCCCATGCCGGTAAACTATTTTTTTTTTTTTTTTTCGTTTTTTGTATTTTGCACGAACACAAGGGTCTGGGGTTCAAGTGACGGAGAAGGCGACTACTAGGGTCGGACAAAAAGAAAGTTTGTTTCATTTATAACATAACAACACTATTAAAATTACACTACGTTACATCAAAAATATACATCGATGGAATTTTTTGTTGTGAGTTCAAACCCCATGCCGGTAAACTATTTTTTTTTTTCGTTTTTTGTATTTTGCACGAACACAAGGGTCTGGGGTTCAAGTGACGGAGAAGGCGACTACTGGGGTCGGACAAAAAGAAAGTTTTTTTCATTTATAACATAACAACACTATTAAAATTACACTACGTTACATCAAAAATATACATCGATGGAATTTTTTGTTCTGAGTTCAAACCTCATGCCGGTAAATTTTTTTTTTTTCGTTTTTTGTATTTTAAATAATTTTATTATGTTATAACTAAGCCAATTCCATTTAATGTTTAAAATCCAATTCATTGCAAGCATTACAATTTAGATCTTATAAGCCCTTTGGACATTGCCGAATGGGATGGGTGTATGGCTCAGCTAGTTAGAGAGCGCGTGCCCGAACACAAGGGTCTGGCGTTCGAGTGACCGAGAAGGCGACTGCTACTACTAACATAACAACACTATTACAATTACACTACGTTACATCAAAAATATACATCGATGGAATTTTTTGTTGTGAGTTCAAACCCCATGCCGGTAAACTATTTTTTTTTTTTTTTCGTTTTTTGTATTTTGCACGAACACAAGGGTCTGGGGTCCAAGTGACGGAGAAGGCGACTACTGGGGTCGGACAAAAAGAAAGTTTGTTTCATTTATAACATAACAACACTATTAAAAATACACTACGTTACATCAAAAATATACATCGATGGAATTTTTTGTTCTGAGTTCAAACCCCATGCCGGTAAACTATTCTTTTTTTCGTTTTTTGTATTTTAAATAATTTTATTATGTTATAACTAAGCCAATTCCATTTAATGTTTAAAATCCAATTGATTGCAAGCATTACAATTTAGATCTTATAAGCCCTTTGGACATTGCCAAATGGGATGGGTGTATGGCTCAGCTAGTTAGAGAGCGCGTGCCCGAACACAAGGGTCTGGCGTTCGAGTGACCGAGAAGGCGACTACTACTACTAACATAACAACACTATTACAATTACACTACGTTACATCAAAAATATACATCGATGGAATTTTTTGTTGTGAGTTCAAACCCCATGCCGGTAACCTATTTTTTTTTTTTTTTCGTTTTTTGTATTTTGCACGAACACAAGGGTCTGGGGTTCAAGTGACGGAGAAGGCGACTACTGGGGTCGGACAAAAAGAAAGTTTGTTTCATTTATAACATAACAACACTATTAAAATTACACTACGTTACATCAAAAATATACATCGATGGAATTTTTTGTTGTGAGTTCAAACCCCATGCCGGTAAACTATTTTTTTTTTTTTTCGTTTTTTGTATTTTGCACGAACGCAAGGGTCTGGGGTTCAAGTGACGGAGAAGGCGACTACTGGGGTCGGACAAAAAGAAAGTTTGTTTCATTTATAACATAACAACACTATTAAAATTACACTACGTTACATCAAAAATATACATCGATGGAATTTTTTGTTGTGAGTTCAAACCCCATGCCGGTAAACTATTTTTTTTTTTTTTCGTTTTTTGTATTTTGCACGAACACAAGGGTCTGGGGTTCAAGTGACGGAGAAGGCGACTACTGGGGTCGGACAAAAAGAAAGTTTGTTTCATTTATAACATAACAACACTATTAAAATTACACTACGTTACATCAAAAATATACATCGATGGAATTTTTTGTTCTGAGTTCAAACCTCATGCCGGTAAATTTTTTTTTTCGTTTTTTGTATTTTAAATAATTTTATTATGTTATAACTAAGCCAATTCCATTTAATGTTTAAAATCCAATTCATTGCAAGCATTACAATTTAGATCTTATAAGCCCTTTGGACATTGCCGAATGGGATGGGTGTATGGCTCAGCTAGTTAGAGAGCGCGTGCCCGAACACAAGGGTCTGGCGTTCGAGTGACCGAGAAGGCGACTACTACTACTAACATAACAACACTATTACAATTACACTACGTTACATCAAAAATATACATCGATGGAATTTTTTGTTGTGAGTTCAAACCCCATGCCGGTAAACTATTTTTTTTTTTTTTCGTTTTTTGTATTTTGCACGAACACAAGGGTCTGGGGTCCAAGTGACGGAGAAGGCGACTACTGGGGTCGGACAAAAAGAAAGTTTGTTTCATTTATAACATAACAACACTATTAAAATTACACTACGTTACATCAAAAATATACATCGATGGAATTTTTTGTTCTGAGTTCAAACCCCATGCCGGTAAACTATTCTTTTTTTTCGTTTTTTGTATTTTAAATAATTTTATTATGTTATAACTAAGCCAATTCCATTTAATGTTTAAAATCCAATTGATTGCAAGCATTACAATTTAGATCTTATAAGCCCTTTGGACATTGCCGAATGGGATGGGTGTATGGCTCAGCTAGTTAGAGAGCGCGTGCCCGAACACAAGGGTCTGGCGTTCGAGTGACCGAGAAGGCGACTACTACTACTAACATAACAACACTATTACAATTACACTACGTTACATCAAAAATATACATCGATGGAATTTTTTGTTGTGAGTTCAAACCCCATGCCGGTAAACTATTTTTTTTTTTTTTTTTTCGTTTTTTGTATATTGCACGAACACAAGGGTCTGGGGTCCAAGTGACGGAGAAGGCGACTACTGGGGTCGGACAAAAAGAAAGTTTGTTTCATTTATAACATAACAACACTATTAAAATTACACTACGTTACATCAAAAATATACATCGATGGAATTTTTTGTTCTGAGTTCAAACCCCATGCCGGTAAACTATTCTTTTTTTCGTTTTTTGTATTTTAAATAATTTTATTATGTTATAACTAAGCCAATTCCATTTAATGTTTAAAATCCAATTGATTGCAAGCATTACAATTTAGATCTTATAAGCCCTTTGGACATTGCCGAATGGGATGGGTGTATGGCTCAGCTAGTTAGAGCGCGCGTGCCCGAACACAAGGGTCAGGGATTCGAGTGACCGAGAAGGCGACTACTACTACTAACATAACAACACTATTACAATTACACTACGTTACATCAAAAATATACATCGATGGAATTTTTTGTTGTGAGTTCAAACCCCATGCCGGTAAACTATTTTTTTTTTTTTTTTCGTTTTTTGTATTTTGCAGAAACACAAGGGTCTGGGGTTCAAGTGACGGAGAAGGCGACTACTGGGGTCGGACAAAAAGAAAGTTTGTTTCATTTATAACATAACAACACTATTAAAATTACACTACGTTACATCAAAAATATACATCGATGGAATTTTTTGTTCTGAGTTCAAACCCCATGCCGATAAACTATTTTTTTTTTTTTCGTTTTTTGTATTTTAAATAATTTTATTATGTTATAACTAAGCCAATTCCATTTAATGTTTAAAATCCAATTCATTGCAAGCATTACAATTTAGATCTTATAAGCCCTTTGGACATTGCCGAATGGGATGGGTGTATGGCTCAGCTAGTTAGAGAGCGCGTGCCCGAACACAAGGGTCTGGCGTTCGAGTGACCGAGAAGGCGACTACTACTACTAACATAACAACACTATTACAATTACACTACGTTACATCAAAAATATACATCGATGGAATTTTTTGTTGTGAGTTCAAACCCCATGCCGGTAAACTATTTTTTTTTTTTTTTCGTTTTTTGTATTTTGCACGAACACAAGGGTCTGGGGTCCAAGTGACGGAGAAGGCGACTACTGGGGTCGGACAAAAAGAAAGTTTGTTTCATTTATAACATAACAACACTATTAAAATTACACTACGTTACATCAAAAATATACATCGATGGAATTTTTTGTTCTGAGTTCAAACCCCATGCCGGTAAACTATTCTTTTTTTCGTTTTTTGTATTTTAAATAATTTTATTATGTTATAACTAAGCCAATTCCATTTAATGTTTAAAATCCAATTGATTGCAAGCATTACAATTTAGATCTTATAAGCCCTTTGGACATTGCCGAATGGGATGGGTGTATGGCTCAGCTAGTTAGAGAGCGCGTGCCCGAACACAAGGGTCTGGCGTTCGAGTGACCGAGAAGGCGACTACTACTACTAACATAACAACACTATTACAATTACACTACGTTACATCAAAAATATACATCGATGGAATTTTTTGTTGTGAGTTCAAACCCCATGCCGGTAAACTATTTTTTTTTTTTTTTTTTCGTTTTTTGTATATTGCACGAACACAAGGGTCTGGGGTCCAAGTGACGGAGAAGGCGACTACTGGGGTCGGACAAAAAGAAAGTTTGTTTCATTTATAACATAACAACACTATTAAAATTACACTACGTTACATCAAAAATATACATCGATGGAATTTTTTGTTCTGAGTTCAAACCCCATGCCGGTAAACTATTCTTTTTTTCGTTTTTTGTATTTTAAATAATTTTATTATGTTATAACTAAGCCAATTCCATTTAATGTTTAAAATCCAATTGATTGCAAGCATTACAATTTAGATCTTATAAGCCCTTTGGACATTGCCGAATGGGATGGGTGTATGGCTCAGCTAGTTAGAGCGCGCGTGCCCGAACACAAGGGTCAGGGATTCGAGTGACCGAGAAGGCGACTACTACTACTAACATAACAACACTATTACAATTACACTACGTTACATCAAAAATATACATCGATGGAATTTTTTGTTGTGAGTTCAAACCCCATGCCGGTAAACTATTTTTTTTTTTTTTTTCGTTTTTTGTATTTTGCAGAAACACAAGGGTCTGGGGTTCAAGTGACGGAGAAGGCGACTACTGGGGTCGGACAAAAAGAAAGTTTGTTTCATTTATAACATAACAACACTATTAAAATTACACTACGTTACATCAAAAATATACATCGATGGAATTTTTTGTTCTGAGTTCAAACCCCATGCCGATAAACTATTTTTTTTTTTTCGTTTTTTGTATTTTAAATAATTTTATTATGTTATAACTAAGCCAATTCCATTTAATGTTTAAAATCCAATTCATTGCAAGCATTACAATTTAGATCTTATAAGCCCTTTGGACATTGCCGAATGGGATGGGTGTATGGCTCAGCTAGTTAGAGAGCGCGTGCCCGAACACAAGGGTCTGGCGTTCGAGTGACCGAGAAGGCGACTACTACTACTAACATAACAACACTATTACAATTACACTACGTTACATCAAAAGTATACATCGATGGAATTTTTTGTTGTGAGTTCAAACCCCATGCCGGTAAACTATTTTTTTTTTTTTTTTCGTTTTTTGTATTTTGCACGAACACAAGGGTCTGGGGTTCAAGTGACGGAGAAGGCGACTACTAGGGTCGGACAAAAAGAAAGTTTGTTTCATTTATAACATAACAACACTATTAAAATTACACTACGTTACATCAAAAATATACATCGATGAAATTTTTGTTGTGAGTTCAAACCCCATGCCGGTAAACTATTTTTTTTTTTTTTCGTTTTTTGTATTTTGCACGAACGCAAGGTCTGGGGTTCAAGTGACGGAGAAGGCGACTACTGGGGTCGGACAAAAAGAAAGTTTGTTTCATTTATAACATAACAACACTATTAAAATTACACTACGTTACATCAAAAATATACATCGATGGAATTTTTTGTTCTGAGTTCAAACCTCATGCCGGTAAATTTTTTTTTTTTCGTTTTTTGTATTTTAAATAATTTTATTATGTTATAACTAAGCCAATTCCATTTAATGTTTAAAATCCAATTGATTGCAAGCATTACAATTTAGATCTTATAAGCCCTTTGGACATTGCCGAATGGGATGGGTGTATGGCTCAGCTAGTTAGAGAGCGCGTGCCCGAACACAAGGGTCTGGCGTTCGAGTGACCGAGAAGGCGACTACTACTACTAACATAACAACACTATTACAATTACACTACGTTACATCAAAAATATACATCGATGGAATTTTTTGTTGTGAGTTCAAACCCCATGCCGGTAAACTTTTTTTTTTTTTTTTTTTTTCGTTTTTTGTATTTTGCACGAACACAAGGGTCTGGGGTCCAAGTGACGGAGAAGGCGACTACTGGGGTCGGACAAAAAGAAAGTTTGTTTCATTTATAACATAACAACACTATTAAAATTACACTACGTTACATCAAAAATATACATCGATGGAATTTTTTGTTCTGAGTTCAAACCCCATGCCGGTAAACTATTCTTTTTTTCGTTTTTTGTATTTTAAATAATTTTATTATGTTATAACTAAGCCAATTCCATTTAATGTTTAAAATCGAATTGATTGCAAGCATTACAATTTAGATCTTATAAGCCCTTTGGACATTGCCGAATGGGATGGGTGTATGGCTCAGCTAGTTAGAGCGCGCGTGCCCGAACACAAGGGTCAGGGGTTCGAGTGACCGAGAAGGCGACTACTACTACTAACATAACAACACTATTACAATTACACTACGTTACATCAAAAATATACATCGATGGAATTTTTTGTTGTGAGTTAAAACCCCATGCCGGTAAACTATTTTTTTTTTTTTTTCGTTTTTTGTATTTTGCACGAACACAAGGGTCTGGGGTTCAAGTGACGGAGAAGGCGACTACTGGGGTCGGACAAAAAGAAAGTTTGTTTCATTTATAACATAACAACACTATTAAAATTACACTACGTTACATCAAAAATATACATCGATGGAATTTTTTGTTCTGAGTTCAAACCCCATGCCGGTAAATTTTTTTTTTTTTCGTTTTTTGTATTTTAAATAATTTTATTATGTTATAACTAAGCCAATTCCATTTAATGTTTAAAATCCAATTCATTGCAAGCATTACAATTTAGATCTTATAAGCCCTTTGGACATTGCCGAATGGGATGGGTGTATGGCTCAGCTAGTTAGAGAGCGCGTGCCCGAACACAAGGGTCTGGCGTTCGAGTGACCGAGAAGGCGACTACTACTACTAACATAACAACACTATTACAATTACACTACGTTACATCAAAAATATACATCGATGGAATTTTTTGTTGTGAGTTCAAACCCCATGCCGGTAAACTATTTTTTTTTTTTTTCGTTTTTTGTATTTTGCACGAACACAAGGGTCTGGGGTCCAAGTGACGGAGAAGGCGACTACTGGGGTCGGACAAAAAGAAAGTTTGTTTCATTTATAACATAACAACACTATTAAAATTACACTACGTTACATCAAAAATATACATCGATGGAATTTTTTGTTCTGAGTTCAAACCCCATGCCGGTAAACTATTTTTTTTTTTCGTTTTTTGTATTTTAAATAATTTTATTATGTTATAACTAAGCCAATTCCATTTAATGTTTAAAATCCAATTGATTGCAAGCATTACAATTTAGATCTT
The DNA here is from genome assembly GCA_037075245.1 of Drosophila mimetica. Lineage (NCBI taxonomy): Eukaryota > Metazoa > Arthropoda > Insecta > Diptera > Drosophilidae > Drosophila > Drosophila mimetica. The sequence goes on along the minus strand of JBAMCH010000007.1, from coordinate 25,428,621 downwards.
ATAAGCCCTTTGGACATTGCCGAATAGGATGGGTGTATGGCTCAGCTAGTTAGAGAGCGCGTGCCCGAACACAAGGGTCTGGCGTTCGAGTGACCGAGAAGGCGACTACTACTACTAACATAACAACACTATTACAATTACACTACGTTACATCAAAAATATACATCGATGGAATTTTTTGTTGTGAGTTCAAACCCCATGCCGGTAAACTATTTTTTTTTTTTTTTTTCGTTTTTTGTATTTTGCACGAACACAAGGGTCTGGGGTTCAAGTGACGGAGAAGGCGACTACTAAGGTCGGACAAAAAGAAAGTTTGTTTCATTTATAACATATCAACACTATTAAAATTACACTACGTTACATCAAAAATATACATCGATGGAATTTTTTGTTGTGAGTTCAAACCCCATGCCGGTAAACTATTTTTTTTTTTTTTTCGTCTTTTGTATTTTGCACGAACGCAAGGGTCTGGGGTTCAAGTGACGGAGAAGGCGACTACTGGGGTCGGACAAAAAGAAAGTTTGTTTCATTTATAACATAACAACACTATTAAAATTACACTACGTTACATCAAAAATATACATCGATGGAATTTTTTGTTCTGAGTTCAAACCTCATGCCGGTAAATTTTTTTTTTTTCGTTTTTTGTATTTTAAATAATTTTATTATGTTATAACTAAGCCAATTCCATTTAATGTTTAAAATCCAATTCATTGCAAGCATTACAATTTAGATCTTATAAGCCCTTTGGACATTGCCGAATGGGATGGGTGTATGGCTCAGCTAGTTAGAGAGCGCGTGCCCGAACACAAGGGTCTGGCGTTCGAGTGACCGAGAAGGCGACTACTACTACTAACATAACAACACTATTACAATTACACTACGTTACATCAAAAATATACATCGATGGAATTTTTTGTTGTGAGTTCAAACCCCATGCCGGTAAACTATTTTTTTTTTTTTTTCGTTTTTTGTATTTTGCACGAACACAAGGGTCTGGGGTCCAAGTGACGGAGAAGGCGACTACTGGGGTCGGACAAAAAGAAAGTTTGTTTCATTTATAACATAACAACACTATTAAAATTACACTACGTTACATCAAAAATATACATCGATGGAATTTTTTGTTCTGAGTTCAAACCCCATGCCGGTAAACTATTTTTTTTTTTCGTTTTTTGTATTTTAAATAATTTTATTATGTTATAACTAAGCCAATTCCATTTAATGTTTAAAATCCAATTGATTGCAAGCATTACAATTTAGATCTTATAAGCCCTTTGGACATTGCCGAATAGGATGGGTGTATGGCTCAGCTAGTTAGAGAGCGCGTGCCCGAACACAAGGGTCTGGCGTTCGAGTGACCGAGAAGGCGACTACTACTACTAACATAACAACACTATTACAATTACACTACGTTACATCAAAAATATACATCGATGGAATTTTTTGTTGTGAGTTCAAACCCCATGCCGGTAAACTATTTTTTTTTTTTTTTCGTTTTTTGTATTTTGCACGAACACAAGGGTCTGGGGTTCAAGTGACGGAGAAGGCGACTACTAGGGTCGGACAAAAAGAAAGTTTGTTTCATTTATAACATATCAACACTATTAAAATTACACTACGTTACATCAAAAATATACATCGATGGAATTTTTTGTTGTGAGTTCAAACCCCATGCCGGTAAACTATTTTTTTTTTTTTTCGTCTTTTGTATTTTGCACGAACGCAAGGGTCTGGGGTTCAAGTGACGGAGAAGGCGACTACTGGGGTCGGACAAAAAGAAAGTTTGTTTCATTTATAACATAACAACACTATTAAAATTACACTACGTTACATCAAAAATATACATCGATGGAATTTTTTGTTCTGAGTTCAAACCTCATGCCGGTAAATTTTTTTTTTTCGTTTTTTGTATTTTAAATAATTTTATTATGTTATAACTAAGCCAATTCCATTTAATGTTTAAAATCCAATTCATTGCAAGCATTACAATTTAGATCTTATAAGCCCTTTGGACATTGCCGAATGGGATGGGTGTATGGCTCAGCTAGTTAGAGAGCGCGTGCCCGAACACAAGGGTCTGGCGTTCGAGTGACCGAGAAGGCGACTACTACTACTAACATAACAACACTATTACAATTACACTACGTTACATCAAAAATATACATCGATGGAATTTTTTGTTGTGAGTTCAAACCCCATGCCGGTAAACTTTTTTTTTTTTTTTTTTTTTTTTCGTTTTTTGTATTTTGCACGAACACAAGGGTCTGGGGTCCAAGTGACGGAGAAGGCGACTACTGGGGTCGGACAAAAAGAAAGTTTGTTTCATTTATAACATAACAACACTATTAAAATTACACTACGTTACATCAAAAATATACATCGATGGAATTTTTTGTTCTGAGTTCAAACCCCATGCCGGTAAACTATTCTTTTTTTCGTTTTTTGTATTTTAAATAATTTTATTATGTTATAACTAAGCCGAACACAAGGGTCAGGGGTTCGAGTGACCGAGAAGGCGACTACTACTACTAACATAACAACACTATTACAATTACACTACGTTACATCAAAAATATACATCGATGGAATTTTTTGTTGTGAGTTCAAACCCCATGCCGGTAAACTATTTTTTTGTTTTATTTCGTTTTTTGTATTTTGCACGAACACAAGGGTCTGGGGTTCAAGTGACGGAGAAGGCGACTACTGGGGTCGGACAAAAAGAAAGTTTGTTTCATTTATAACATAACAACACTATTAAAATTACACTACGTTACATCAAATATATACATCGATGGAATTTTTTGTTCTGAGTTCAAACCCCATGCCGGTAAATTTTTTTTTTTTTCGTTTTTTGTATTTTAAATAATTTTATTATGTTATAACTAAGCCAATTCCATTTAATGTTTAAAATCCAATTCATTGCAAGCATTACAATTTAAGCCCTTTGGACATTGCCGAATGGGATGGGTGTATGGCTCAGCTAGTTAGAGAGCGCGTGCCCGAACACAAGGGTCTGGCGTTCGAGTGACCGAGAAGGCGACTACTACTACTAACATAACAACACTATTACAATTACACTACGTTACATCAAAAATATACATCGATGGAATTTTTTGTTGTGAGTTCAAACCCCATGCCGGTAAACTATTTTTTTTTTTTTTCGTTTTTTGTATTTTGCACGAACACAAGGGTCTGGGGTCCAAGTGACGGAGAAGGCGACTACTGGGGTCGGACAAAAAGAAAGTTTGTTTCATTTATAACATAACAACACTATTAAAATTACACTACGTTACATCAAAAATATACATCGATGGAATTTTTTGTTCTGAGTTCAAACCCCATGCCGGTAAACTATTTTTTTTTTTCGTTTTTTGTATTTTAAATAATTTTATTATGTTATAACTAAGCCAATTCCATTTAATGTTTAAAATCCAATTGATTGCAAGCATTACAATTTAGATCTTATAAGCCCTTTGGACATTGCCGAATAGGATGGGTGTATGGCTCAGCTAGTTAGAGAGCGCGTGCCCGAACACAAGGGTCTGGCGTTCGAGTGACCGAGAAGGCGACTACTACTACTAACATAACAACACTATTACAATTACACTACGTTACATCAAAAATATACATCGATGCAATTTTTTGTTGTGAGTTCAAACCCCATGCCGGTAAACTTTTTTTTTTTTTTTTTTTTTTCGTTTTTTGTATTTTGCACGAACACAAGGGTCTGGGGTCCAAGTGACGGAGAAGGCGACTACTGGGGTCGGACAAAAAGAAAGTTTGTTTCATTTATAACATAACAACACTATTAAAATTACACTACGTTACATCAAAAATATACATCGATGGAATTTTTTGTTCTGAGTTCAAACCCCATGCCGGTAAACTATTCTTTTTTTCGTTTTTTGTATTTTAAATAATTTTATTATGTTATAACTAAGCCAATTCCATTTAATGTTTAAAATCCAATTGATTGCAAGCATTACAATTTAGATCTTATAAGCCCTTTGGACATTGCCGAATGGGATGGGTGTATGGCTCAGCTAGTTAGAGAGCGCGTGCCCGAACACAAGGGTCTGGCGTTCGAGTGACCGAGAAGGCGACTACTACTACTAACGTAACAACACTATTACAATTACACTACGTTACATCAAAAATATACATCGATGGAATTTTTTGTTGTGAGTTCAAACCCCATGCCGGTAAACTATTTTTTTTTTTTTTTCGTTTTTTGTATTTTGCACGAACACAAGGGTCTGGGGTTCAAGTGACGGAGAAGGCGACTACTGGGGTCGGACAAAAAGAAAGTTTGTTTCATTTATAACATAACAACACTATTAAAATTACACTACGTTACATCAAATATATACATCGATGGAATTTTTTGTTCTGAGTTCAAACCCCATGCCGGTAAATTTTTTTTTTTTTCGTTTTTTGTATTTTAAATAATTTTATTATGTTATAACTAAGCCAATTCCATTTAATGTTTAAAATCCAATTCATTGCAAGCATTACAATTTAGATCTTATAAGCCCTTTGGACATTGCCGAATGGGATGGGTGTATGGCTCAGCTAGTTAGAGAGCGCGTGCCCGAACACAAGGGTCTGGCGTTCGAGTGACCGAGAAGGCGACTACTACTACTAACATAACAACACTATTACAATTACACTACGTTACATCAAAAATATACATCGATGGAATTTTTTGTTGTGAGTTCAAACCCCATGCCGGTAAACTATTTTTTTTTTTTTCGTTTTTTGTATTTTGCACGAACACAAGGGTCTGGGGTCCAAGTGACGGAGAAGGCGACTACTGGGGTCGGACAAAAAGAAAGTTTGTTTCATTTATAACATAACAACACTATTAAAATTACACTACGTTACATCAAAAATATACATCGATGGAATTTTTTGTTCTGAGTTCAAACCCCATGCCGGTAAATTTTTTTTTTTTCGTTTTTTGTATTTTAAATAATTTTATTATGTTATAACTAAGCCAATTCCATTTAATGTTTAAAATCCAATTGATTGCAAGCATTACAATTTAGATCTTATAAGCCCTTTGGACATTGCCGAATAGGATGGGTGTATGGCTCAGCTAGTTAGAGAGCGCGTGCCCGAACACAAGGGTCTGGCGTTCGAGTGACCGAGAAGGCGACTACTACTACTAACATAACAACACTATTACAATTACACTACGTTACATCAAAAATATACATCGATGGAATTTTTTGTTGTGAGTTCAAACCCCATGCCGGTAAACTATTTTTTTTTTTTTTTTTCGTTTTTTGTATTTTGCACGAACACAAGGGTCTGGGGTTCAAGTGACGGAGAAGGCGACTACTAGGGTCGGACAAAAAGAAAGTTTGTTTCATTTATAACATAACAACACTATTAAAATTACACTACGTTACATCAAAAATATACATCGATGGAATTTTTTGTTGTGAGTTCAAACCCCATGCCGGTAAACTATTTTTTTTTTTTTTCGTTTTTTGTATTTTGCATGAACGCAAGGGTCTGGGGTTCAAGTGACGGAGAAGGCGACTACTGGGGTCGGACAAAAAGAAAGTTTGTTTCATTTATAACATAACAACACTATTAAAATTACACTACGTTACATCAAAAATATACATCGATGGAATTTTTTGTTCTGAGTTCAAACCTCATGCCGGTAAATTTTTTTTTTTTCGTTTTTTGTATTTTAAATAATTTTATTATGTTATAACTAAGCCAATTCCATTTAATGTTTAAAATCCAATTCATTGCAAGCATTACAATTTAGATCTTAAAAGCCCTTTGGACATTGCCGAATGGGATGGGTGTATGGCTCAGCTAGTTAGAGAGCGCGTGCCCGAACACAAGGGTCTGGCGTTCGAGTGACCGAGAAGGCGACTACTACTACTAACATAACAACACTATTACAATTACACTACGTTACATCAAAAATATACATCGATGGAATTTTTTGTTGTGAGTTCAAACCCCATGCCGGTAAACTATTTTTTTTTTTTTTTTCGTTTTTTGTATTTTGCACGAACACAAGGGTCTGGGGTTCAAGTGACGGAGAAGGCGACTACTAGGGTCGGACAAAAAGAAAGTTTGTTTCATTTATAACATAACAACACTATTAAAATTACACTACGTTACATCAAAAATATACATCGATGGAATTTTTTGTTGTGAGTTCAAACCCCATGCCGGTAAACTATTTTTTTTTTTTTTCGTTTTTTGTATTTTGCACGAACGCAAGGGTCTGGGGTTCAAGTGACGGAGAAGGCGACTACTGGGGTCGGACAAAAAGAAAGTTTGTTTCATTTATAATATAACAACACTATTAATATTACACTACGTTACATCAAAAATATACATCGATGGAATTTTTTGTTCTGAGTTCAAACCTCATGCCGGTAAATTTTTTTTTTTCGTTTTTTGTATTTTAAATAATTTTATTATGTTATAACTAAGCCAATTCCATTTAATGTTTAAAATCCAATTGATTGCAAGCATTACAATTTAGATCTTATAAGCCCTTTGGACATTGCCGAATGGGATGGGTGTATGGCTCAGCTAGTTAGAGAGCGCGTGCCCGAACACAAGGGTCTGGCGTTCGAGTGACCGAGAAGCCGACTACTACTACTAACATAACGACACTATTACAATTATACTACGTTACATCAAAAATATACATCGATGGAATTTTTTGTTGTGAGTTCAAACCCCATGCCGGTAAACTATTTTTTTTTTTTTTCGTTTTTTGTATTTTGCACGAACACAAGGGTCTGGGGTCCAAGTGACGGAGAAGGCGACTACTGGAGTCGGACAAAAAGAAAGTTTGTTTCATTTATAACATAACAACACTATTAAAATTACACTACGTTACATCAAAAATATACATCGATGGAATTTTTTGTTCTGAGTTCAAACCCCATGCCGGTAAACTATTCTTTTTTTCGTTTTTTGTATTTTAAATAATTTTATTATGTTATAACTAAGCCAATTCCATTTAATGTTTAAAATCCAATTGATTGCAAGCATTACAATTTAGATCTTATAAGCCCTTTGGACATTGCCGAATGGGATGGGTGTATGGCTCAGCTAGTTAGAGAGCGCGTGCCCGAACACAAGGGTCTGGCGTTCGAGTGACCGAGAAGGCGACTACTACTACTAACGTAACAACACTATTACAATTACACTACGTTACATCAAAAATATACATCGATGGAATTTTTTGTTGTGAGTTCAAACCCCATGCCGGTTAACCATTTTTTTTTTTTTTCGTTTTTTGTATTTTGCACGAACACAAGGGTCTGGGGTCCAAGTGACGGAGAAGGCGACTACTGGGGTCGGACAAAAAGAAAGTTTGTTTCATTTATAACATAACAACACTATTAAATTTACACTACGTTACATCAAAAATATACATCGATGGAATTTTTTGTTCTGAGTTCAAACCCCATGCCGGTAAATTTTTTTTTTTTCGATTTTTGTATTTTAAATAATTTTATTATGTTATAACTAAGCCAATTCCATTTAATGTTTAAAATCCAATTCATTGCAAGCATAACAATTTAGATCTTATAAGCCCTTTGGACATTGCCGAATGGGATGGGTGTATGGCTCAGCTAGTTAGAGAGCGCGTGCCCGAACACAAGGGTCTGGCGTTCGAGTGACCGAGAAGGCGACTACTACTACTAACATAACAACACTATTACAATTACACTACGTTACATCAAAAATATACATCGATGGAATTTTTTGTTGTGAGTTCAAACCCCATGCCGGTAAACTATTTTTTTTTTTTTTTCGTTTTTTGTATTTTGCACGAACACAAGGGTCTGGGGTCCAAGTGACGGAGAAGGCGACTACTGGGGTCGGACAAAAAGAAAGTTTGTTTCATTTATAACATAACAACACTATTAAAATTACACTACGTTACATCAAAAATATACATCGATGGAATTTTTTGTTGTGAGTTCAAACCCCATGCCGGTAAACTATTTTTTTTTTTTTTCGTTTTTTGTATTTTGCACGAACGCAAGGGTCTGGGGTTCAAGTGACGGAGAAGGCGACTACTGGGGTCGGACAAAAAGAAAGTTTGTTTCATTTATAATATAACAACACTATTAATATTACACTACGTTACATCAAAAATATACATCGATGGAATTTTTTGTTCTGAGTTCAAACCTCATGCCGGTAAATTTTTTTTTTTTCGTTTTTTGTATTTTAAATAATTTTATTATGTTATAACTAAGCCAATTCCATTTAATGTTTAAAATCCAATTGATTGCAAGCATTACAATTTAGATCTTATAAGCCCTTTGGACATTGCCGAATGGGATGGGTGTATGGCTCAGCTAGTTAGAGAGCGCGTGCCCGAACACAAGGGTCTGGCGTTCGAGTGACCGAGAAGCCGACTACTACTACTAACATAACGACACTATTACAATTATACTACGTTACATCAAAAATATACATCGATGGAATTTTTTGTTGTGAGTTCAAACCCCATGCCGGTAAACTATTTTTTTTTTTTTTCGTTTTTTGTATTTTGCACGAACACAAGGGTCTGGGGTCCAAGTGACGGAGAAGGCGACTACTGGAGTCGGACAAAAAGAAAGTTTGTTTCATTTATAACATAACAACACTATTAAAATTACACTACGTTACATCAAAAATATACATCGATGGAATTTTTTGTTCTGAGTTCAAACCCCATGCCGGTAAACTATTCTTTTTTTCGTTTTTTGTATTTTAAATAATTTTATTATGTTATAACTAAGCCAATTCCATTTAATGTTTAAAATCCAATTGATTGCAAGCATTACAATTTAGATCTTATAAGCCCTTTGGACATTGCCGAATGGGATGGGTGTATGGCTCAGCTAGTTAGAGAGCGCGTGCCCGAACACAAGGGTCTGGCGTTCGAGTGACCGAGAAGGCGACTACTACTACTAACGTAACAACACTATTACAATTACACTACGTTACATCAAAAATATACATCGATGGAATTTTTTGTTGTGAGTTCAAACCCCATGCCGGTTAACCATTTTTTTTTTTTTTTCGTTTTTTGTATTTTGCACGAACACAAGGGTCTGGGGTCCAAGTGACGGAGAAGGCGACTACTGGGGTCGGACAAAAAGAAAGTTTGTTTCATTTATAACATAACAACACTATTAAATTTACACTACGTTACATCAAAAATATACATCGATGGAATTTTTTGTTCTGAGTTCAAACCCCATGCCGGTAAATTTTTTTTTTTTCGATTTTTGTATTTTAAATAATTTTATTATGTTATAACTAAGCCAATTCCATTTAATGTTTAAAATCCAATTCATTGCAAGCATAACAATTTAGATCTTATAAGCCCTTTGGACATTGCCGAATGGGATGGGTGTATGGCTCAGCTAGTTAGAGAGCGCGTGCCCGAACACAAGGGTCTGGCGTTCGAGTGACCGAGAAGGCGACTACTACTACTAACATAACAACACTATTACAATTACACTACGTTACATCAAAAATATACATCGATGGAATTTTTTGTTGTGAGTTCAAACCCCATGCCGGTAAACTATTTTTTTTTTTTTTCGTTTTTTGTATTTTGCACGAACACAAGGGTCTGGGGTCCAAGTGACGGAGAAGGCGACTACTGGGGTCGGACAAAAAGAAAGTTTGTTTCATTTATAACATAACAACACTATTAAAATTACACTACGTTACATCAAAAATATACATCGATGGAATTTTTTGTTCTGAGTTCAAACCCCATGCCGGTAAACTATTTTTTTTTTTTTTTCGTTTTTTGTATTTTAAATAATTTTATTATGTTATAACTAAGCCAATTCCATTTAATGTTTAAAATCCAATTGATTGCAAGCATTACAATTTAGATCTTGTAAGCCCTTTGGACATTGCCGAATGGGATGGGTGTATGGCTCAGCTAGTTAGAGCGCGCGTGCCCGAACACAAGGGTCTGGCGTTCGAGTGACCGAGAAGGCGACTACTACTACTAACATAACAACACTATTACAATTACACTACGTTACATCAAAAATATACATCGATGGAATTTTTTGTTGTGAGTTTAAACCCCATGCCGGTAAACTATTTTTTTTTTTTTCGTTTTTTGTATTTTGCACGAACACAAGGGTCTGGGGTTCAAGTGACGGAGAAGGCGACTACTAGGGTCGGACAAAAAGAAAGTTTGTTTCATTTATAACATAACAACACTATTAAAATTACACTACGTTACATCAAAAATATACATCGATGGAATTTTTTGTTGTGAGCTCAAACCCCATGCCGGTAAACTATTTTTTTTTTTTTCGTTTTTTGTATTTTGCACGAACACAAGGGTCTGGGGTTCAAGTGACGGAGAAGGCGACTACTGGGGTCGGACAAAAAGAAAGTTTGTTTCATTTATAACATAACAACACTATTAAAATTACACTACGTTACATCAAAAATATACATCGATGGAATTTTTTGTTCTGAGTTCAAACCTCATGCCGGTAAATTTTTTTTTTTTCGTTTTTTGTATTTTAAATAATTTTATTATGTTATAACTAAGCCAATTCCATTTAATGTTTAAAATCCAATTCATTGCAAGCATTACAATTTAGATCTTATAAGCCCTTTGGACATTGCCGAATGGGATGGGTGTATGGCTCAGCTAGTTAGAGAGCGCGTGCCCGAACACAAGGGTCTGGCGTTCGAGTGACCGAGAAGGCGACTACTACTACTAACATAACAACACTATTACAATTACACTACGTTACATCAAAAATATACATCGATGGAATTTTTTGTTGTGAGTTCAAACCCCATGCCGGTAAACTATTTTTTTTTTTTTTCGTTTTTTGTATTTTGCACGAACACAAGGGTCTGGGGTCCAAGTGACGGAGAAGGCGACTACTGGGGTCGGACAAAAAGAAAGTTTGTTTCATTTATAACATAACAACACTATTAAAATTACACTACGTTACATCAAAAATATACATCGATGGAATTTTTTGTTCTGAGTTCAAACCCCATGCCGGTAAACTATTCTTTTTTTCGTTTTTTGTATTTTAAATAATTTTATTATGTTATAACTAAGCCAATTCCATTTAATGTTTAAAATCCAATTGATTGCAAGCATTACAATTTAGATCTTATAAGCCCTTTGGACATTGCCAAATGGGATGGGTGTATGGCTCAGCTAGTTAGAGAGCGCGTGCCCGAACACAAGGGTCTGGCGTTCGAGTGACCGAGAAGGCGACTACTACTACTAACATAACAACACTATTACAATTACACTACGTTACATCAAAAATATACATCGATGGAATTTTTTGTTGTGAGTTCAAACCCCATGCCGGTAAACTATTTTTTTTTTTTTTTTCGTTTTTTGTATTTTGCACGAACACAAAGGTCTGGGGTTCAAGTGACGGAGAAGGCGACTACTAGGGTCGGACAAAAAGAAAGTTTGTTTCATTTATAACATAACAACACTATTAAAATTACACTACGTTACATCAAAAATATACATCGATGGAATTTTTTGTTGTGAGTTCAAACCCCATGCCGGTAAACTATTTTTTTTTTTTTTCGTTTTTTGTATTTTGCACGAACACAAGGGTCTGGGGTTCAAGTGACGGAGAAGGCGACTACTGGGGTCGGACAAAAAGAAAGTTTGTTTCATTTATAACATAACAACACTATTAAAATTACACTACGTTACATCAAAAATATACATCGATGGAATTTTTTGTTCTGAGTTCAAACCCCATGCCGGTAAATTTTTTTTTTTTCGTTTTTTGTATTTTAAATAATTTTATTATGTTATAACTAAGCCAATTTCATTTAATGTTTAAAATCCAATTCATTGCAAGCATTACAATTTAGATCTTATAAGCCCTTTGGACATTGCCGAATGGGATGGGTGTATGGCTCAGCTAGTTAGAGAGCGCGTGCCCGAACACAAGGGTCTGGCGTTCGAGTGACCGAGAAGGCGACTACTACTACTAACATAACAACACTATTACAAATACACTACGTTACATCAAAAATATACATCGATGGAATTTTTTGTTGTGAGTTCAAACCCCATGCCGGTAAACTATTTTTTTTTTTTTCGTTTTTTGTATTTTGCACGAACACAAGGGTCTGGGGTCCAAGTGACGGAGAAGGCGACTACTGGGGTCGGACAAAAAGAAAGTTTGTTTCATTTATAACATAACAACACTATTAAAATTACACTACGTTACATCAAAAATATACATCGATGGAATTTTTTGTTCTGAGTTCAAACCCCATGCCGGTAAACTATTCTTTTTTTCGTTTTTTGTATTTTAAATAATTTTATTATGTTATAACTAAGCCAATTCCATTTAATGTTTAAAATCCAATTGATTGCAAGCATTACAATTTAGATCTTATAAGCCCTTTGGACATTGCCGAATGGGATGGGTGTATGGCTCAGCTAGTTAGAGCGCGCGTGCCCGAACACAAGGGTCTGGGGTTCGAGTGACCGAGAAGGCGACTACTACTACTAACATAACAACACTATTACAATTACACTACGTTACATCAAAAATATACATCGATGGAATTTTTTGTTGTGAGTTCAAACCCCATGCCGGTAAACTATTTTTTTTTTTTTTTCGTTTTTTGTATTTTGCACGAACACAAAGGTCTGGGGTTCAAGTGACGGAGAAGGCGACTACTAGGGTCGGACAAAAAGAAAGTTTGTTTCATTTATAACATAACAACACTATTAAAATTACACTACGTTACATCAAAAATATACATCGATGGAATTTTTTGTTGTGAGTTCAAACCCCATGCCGGTAAACTATTTTTTTTTTTTTCCGTTTTTTGTATTTTGCACGAACACAAGGGTCTGGGGTTCAAGTGACGGAGAAGGCGACTACTGGGGTCGGACAAAAAGAAAGTTTGTTTCATTTATAACATAACAACACTATTAAAATTACACTACGTTACATCAAAAATATACATCGATGGAATTTTTTGTTCTGAGTTCAAACCTCATGCCGGTAAATTTTTTTTTTCGTTTTTTGTATTTTAAATAATTTTATTATGTTATAACTAAGCCAATTCCATTTAATGTTTAAAATCCAATTCATTGCAAGCATTACAATTTAGATCTTATAAGCCCTTTGGACATTGCCGAATGGGATGGGTGTATGGCTCAGCTAGTTAGAGAGCGCGTGCCCGAACACAAGGGTCTGGCGTTCGAGTGACCGAGCAGGCGACTACTACTACTAACATAACAACAGTATTACAATTACACTACGTTACATCAAAAATATACATCGATGGAATTTTTTGTTGTGAGTTCAAACCCCATGCCGGTAAACTATTTTTTTTTTTTTTTTTCGTTTTTTGTATTTTGCACGAACACAAGGGTCTGGGGTCCAAGTGACGGAGAAGGCGACTACTGGGGTAGGACAAAAAGAAAGTTTGTTTCATTTATAACATAACAACACTATTAAAATTACACTACGTTACATCAAAAATATACATCGATGGAATTTTTTGTTCTGAGTTCAAACCCCATGCCGGTAAACTATTCTTTTTTTCGTTTTTTGTATTTTAAATAATTTTATTATGTTATAACTAAGCCAATTCCATTTAATGTTTAAAATCCAATTGATTGCAAGCATTACAATTTAGATCTTATAAGCCCTTTGGACATTGTCGAATGGGATGGGTGTATGGCTCAGCTAGTTAGAGAGCGCGTGCCCGAACACAAGGGTCTGGCGTTCGAGTGACCGAGAAGGCGACTACTACTACTAACATAACAACACTATTAAAATTACACTACGTTACATCAAAAATATACATCGATGGAATTTTTTGTTGTGAGTTCAAACCCCATGCCGGTAAACTATTCTTTTTTTCGTTTTTTGTATTTTGCACGAACACAAAGGTCTGGGGTTCAAGTGACGGAGAAGGCGACTACTAGGGTCGGACAAAAAGAAAGTTTGTTTCATTTATAACATAACAACACTATTAAAATTACACTACGTTACATCAAAAATATACATCGATGGAATTTTTTGTTGTGAGCTCAAACCCCATGCCGGTAAACTATTTTTTTTTTTTTTCGTTTTTTGTATTTTGCACGAACACAAGGGTCTGGGGTTCAAGTGACGGAGAAGGCGACTACTGGGGTCGGACAAAAAGAAAGTTTGTTTCATTTATAACATAACAACACTATTAAAATTACACTACGTTACATCAAAAATATACATCGATGGAATTTTTTGTTCTGAGTTCAAACCCCATGCCGGTAAATTTTTTTTTTCGTTTTTTGTATTTTAAATAATTTTATTATGTTATAACTAAGCCAATTCCATTTAATGTTTAAAATCCAATTCATTGCAAGCATTACAATTTAGATCTTATAAGCCCTTTGGACATTGCCGAATGGGATGGGTGTATGGCTCAGCTAGTTAGAGAGCGCGTGCCCGAACACAAGGGTCTGGCGTTCGAGTGACCGAGAAGGCGACTACTACTACTAACATAACAACACTATTACAATTACACTACGTTACATCAAAAATATACATCGATGGAATTTTTTGTTGTGAGTTCAAACCCCATGCCGGTAAACTATTTTTTTTTTTTTTTTTTTTCGTTTTTTGTATTTTGCACGAACACAAGGGTCTGGGGTCCAAGTGACGGAGAAGGCGACTACTGGGGTCGGACAAAAAGAAAGTTTGTTTCATTTATAACATAACAACACTATTAAAATTACACTACGTTACATCAAAAATATACATCGATGGAATTTTTTGTTCTGAGTTCAAACCCCATGCCGGTAAACTATTCTTTTTTTTTCGTTTTTTGTATTTTAAATAATTTTATTATGTTATAACTAAGCCAATTCCATTTAATGTTTAAAATCCAATTGATTGCAAGCATTACAATTTAGATCTTATAAGCCCTTTGGACATTGCCGAATGGGATGGGTGTATGGCTCAGCTAGTTAGAGCGCGCGTGCCCGAACACAAGGGTCTGGGGTTCGAGTGACCGAGAAGGCGACTACTACTACTAACATAACAACACTATTACAATTACACTACGTTACATCAAAAATATACATCGATGGAATTTTTTGTTGTGAGTTCAAACCCCATGCCGGTAAACTATTTTTTTTTTTTTTTCGTTTTTTGTATTTTGCACGAACACAAGGGTCTGGGGTTCAAGTGACGGAGAAGGCGACTACTGGGGTCGGACAAAAAGAAAGTTTGTTTCATTTATAACATAACAACACTATTAAAATTACACTACGTTACATCAAAAATATACATCGATGGAATTTTTTGTTGTGAGTTCAAACCCCATGCCGGTAAACTATTTTTTTTTTTTTTCGTTTTTTGTATTTTGCACGAACACAAGGGTCTGGGGTCCAAGTGACGGAGAAGGCGACTACTGGGGTCGGACAAAAAGAAAGTTTGTTTCATTTATAACATAACAACACTATTAAAATTACACTACGTTACATCAAAAATAAACATCGATGGAATTTTTTGTTCTGAGTTCAAACCCCATGCCGGTAAACTATTCTTTTTTTCGTTTTTTGTATTTTAAATAATTTTATTATGTTATAACTAAGCCAATTCCATTTAATGTTTAAAATCCAATTGATTGCAAGCATTACAATTTAGATCTTATAAGCCCTTTGGACATTGCCGAATGGGATGGGTGTATGGCTCAGCTAGTTAGAGCGCGCGTGCCCGAACACAAGGGTCTGGGGTTCGAGTGACCGAGAAGGCGACTACTACTACTAACATAACAACACTATTACAATTACACTACGATACATCAAAAATATACATCGATGGAATTTTTTGTTGTGAGTTCAAACCCCATGCCGGTAAACTATTTTTTTTTTTTTTTTTTCGTTTTTTGTATTTTGCACGAACACAAGGGTCTGGGGTCCAAGTGACGGAGAAGGCGACTACTGGGGTCGGACAAAAAGAAAGTTTGTTTCATTTATAACATAACAACACTATTAAAATTACACTACGTTACATCAAAAATAAACATCGATGGAATTTTTTGTTCTGAGTTCAAACCCCATGCCGGTAAACTATTCTTTTTTTCGTTTTTTGTATTTTAAATAATTTTATTATGTTATAACTAAGCCAATTCCATTTAATGTTTAAAATCCAATTGATTGCAAGCATTACAATTTAGATCTTATAAGCCCTTTGGACATTGCCGAATGGGATGGGTGTATGGCTCAGCTAGTTAGAGCGCGCGTGCCCGAACACAAGGGTCTGGGGTTCGAGTGACCGAGAAGGCGACTACTACTACTAACATAACAACACTATTACAATTACACTACGTTACATCAAAAATATACATCGATGGAATTTTTTGTTGTGAGTTCAAACCCCATGCCGGTAAACTATTTTTTTTTTTTTTCGTTTTTTGTATTTTGCACGAACACAAGGGTCTGGGGTTCAAGTGACGGAGAAGGCGACTACTGGGGTCGGACAAAAAGAAAGTTTGTTTCATTTATAACATAACAACACTATTAAAATTACACTACGTTACATCAAAAATATACATCGATGGAATTTTTTGTTCTGAGTTCAAACCCCATGCCGGTAAATTTTTTTTTTCGTTTTTTGTATTTTAAATAATTTTATTATGTTATAACTAAGCCAATTTCATTTAATGTTTAAAATCCAATTCATTGCAAGCATTACAATTTAGATCTTATAAGCCCTTTGGACATTGCCGAATGGGATGGGTGTATGGCTCAGCTAGTTAGAGAGCGCGTGCCCGAACACAAGGGTCTGGCGTTCGAGTGACCGAGAAGGCGACTACTACTACTAACATAACAACACTATTACAAATACACTACGTTACATCAAAAATATACATCGATGGAATTTTTTGTTGTGAGTTCAAACCCCATGCCGGTAAACTATTTTTTTTTTTTTTCGTTTTTTGTATTTTGCACGAACACAAGGGTCTGGGGTCCAAGTGACGGAGAAGGCGACTACTGGGGTAGGACAAAAAGAAAGTTTGTTTCTTTTATAACATAACAACACTATTAAAATTACACTACGTTACATCAAAAATATACATCGATGGAATTTTTTGTTCTGAGTTCAAACCCCATGCCGGTAAACTATTCTTTTTTTCGTTTTTTGTATTTTAAATAATTTTATTATGTTATAACTAAGCCAATTCCATTTAATGTTTAAAATCCAATTGATTGCAAGCATTACAATTTAGATCTTATAAGCCCTTTGGACATTGTCGAATGGGATGGGTGTATGGCTCAGCTAGTTAGAGAGCGCGTGCCCGAACACAAGGGTCTGGCGTTCGAGTGACCGAGAAGGCGACTACTACTACTAACATAACAACACTATTAAAATTACACTACGTTACATCAAAAATATACATCGATGGAATTTTTTGTTGTGAGTTCAAACCCCATGCCGGTAAACTATTCTTTTTTTCGTTTTTTGTATTTTAAATAATTTTATTATGTTATAACTAAGCCAATTCCATTTAATGTTTAAAATGCTATTGATTGCAAGCATTACAATTTAGATCTTATAAGCCCTTTGGACATTGCCGAATGGGATGGGTGTATGGCTCAGCTAGTTAGAGCGCGCGTGCCCGAACACAAGGGTCTGGGGTTCGAGTGACCGAGAAGGCGACTACTACTACTAACATAACAACACTATTACAATTACACTACGTTACATCAAAAATATACATCGATGGAATTTTTTGTTGTGAGTTCAAACCCCATGCCGGTAAACTATTTTTTTTTTTTTTCGTTTTTTGTATTTTGCACGAACACAAGGGTCTGGGGTCCAAGTGACGGAGAAGGCGATTACTGGGGTCGGACAAACAGAAAGTTTGTTTCATTTATAACATAACAACACTATTAAAATTACACTACGTTACATCAAAAATATACATCGATGGAATTTTTTGTTCTGAGTTCAAACCCCATGCCGGTAAATTTTTTTTTTTCGTTTTTTGTATTTTAAATAATTTTATTATGTTATAACTAAGCCAATTCCATTTAATGTTTGTAATCCAATTCATTGCAAGCATTACAATTTAGATCTTATAAGCCCTTTGGACATTGAAGAATGGGATGGGTGTATGGCTCAGCTAGTTAGAGAGCGCGTGCCCGAACACAAGGGTCTGGCGTTCGAGTGACCGAGAAGGCGACTACTACTACTAACATAACAACACTATTACAATTACACTACGTTACATCAAAAATATACATCGATGGAATTTTTTGTTGTGAGTTCAAACCCCATGCCGGTAAACTATTTTTTTTTTTTTTTTTCGTTTTTTGTATTTTGCACGAACACAAGGGTCTGGGGTTCAAGTGACGGAGAAGGCGACTACTGGGGTCGGACAAAAAGAAAGTTTGTTTCATTTATAACATAACAACACTATTAAAATTACACTACGTTACATCAAAAATATACATCGATGGAATTTTTTGTTCTGAGTTCAAACCCCATGCCGGTAAACTATTCTTTTTTTCGTTTTTTGTATTTTAAATAATTTTATTATGTTATAACTAAGCCAATTCCATTTAATGTTTAAAATCCAATTGATTGCAAGCATTACAATTTAGATCTTATAAGCCCTTTGGACATTGCGGAATGGGATGGGTGTATGGCTCAGCTAGTTAGAGCGCGCGTGCCTGGGGTCCAAGTGACGGAGAAGGCGACTACTGGGGTCGGACAAAAAGAAAGTTTGTTTCATTTATAACATAACAACACTATTAAAATTACACTACGTTACATCAAAAATATACATCGATGGAATTTTTATACCCGTTACTCGTAGAGTAAAAGGGTATATTAGATTCGTGCAAAAGTATGTAACAGGCAGAAGGAAGCGTTTCCGACCATATAAAGTATATATATTCTTGATCAGGATCACTAGCCGAGTCGATCTAGCCATGTCCGTCTGTCCGTCTGTCTGTCCGTCTGTCCGTCTGTCTGTCCGTCTGTCCGTCTGTATGAACGCTGAGATCTTGGAAACTATAAAAGCTAGAAGATTGAGATTTGGCATGCAGATTCTAGGGGTTAATACGCAGCGCAAGTTTTTCACGCCGATGTGCCACGCCCTCTCTAACGCCCACAAACCGCGAAAAACTGTGACCCATTCTGTATGAACGCTGAGATCTCGGAAACTATAAAAGCTAGAAGATTGGGATTTGGCATGCAGATTCTAGGGGTTATTACGCAGCGCAAGTTTTTCACGCCGATGTGCCACGCCCCCTCTAACGCCCACAAACCGCGAAAAACGGTGGCACCCACAGTTTTGAAGCTATATTAACGGGAAAAGCAATGTGTATTCGTTTCATCAATACATATTGATAGACCAAAGTTGGAAACCCCCCCTCCCCCTAACGCCCACAAACCGCGAAAAGCTGTGGCGCCCATAGTTTTAAAGCTAGAGCAAAAGTGTAAACGCAATTTTGTTTGGGTTATTAACGCCTACCGAAATGTAGAAGAAATTTTTTAAATTTTTTGAAGCGGCTGCTTGGTTTGCCCTGCTTGAGACTGCTGACTTTAGCTGAGTAACGGGTATTTGATAGTCGAGGCACTCGACTATAGCGTTCCCTCTTGTTTGTTCTGAGTTCAAACCCCATGCCGGTAAACTATTTTTTTTTTTTTCGTTTTTTGTATTTTAAATAATTTTATTATGATATAACTAAGCCAATTCCATTTAATGTTTAAAATCCAATTGATTGCAAGCATTACAATTTAGATCTTGTAAGCCCTTTGGACATTGCCGAATGGGATGGGTGTATGGCTCAGCTAGTTAGAGCGCGCGTGCCCGAACACAAGGGTCTGGGGTTCGAGTGACCGAGAAGGCGACTACTACTACTAACATAACAACACTATTACAATTACACTACTTTACATCAAAAATATACATCGATGGAATTTTTTGTTGTGAGTTCAAACCCCATGCCGGTAAACTATTTTTTTTTTTTTCGTTTTTTGTATTTTGCACGAACACAAGGGTCTGGGGTTCAAGTGACGGAGAAGGCGACTACTGGGGTCGGACAAAAAGAAAGTTTGTTTCATTTATAACATAACAACACTATTAATATTACACTACGTTACATCAAAAATATACATCGATGGAATTTTTTGTTCTGAGTTCAAACCCCATGCCGGTAAATTTTTTTTTTTTCAATTTTTGTATTTTAAATAATTTTATTATGTTATAACTAAGCCAATTCCATTTAATGTTTAAAATCCAATTCATTGCAAGCATTACAATTTAGATCTTATAAGCCCTTTGGACATTGCCGAATGGGATGGGTGTATGGCTCAGCTAGTTAGAGAGCGCGTGCCCGAACACAAGGGTCTGACGTTCGAGTGACTGAGAAGGCGACTACTACTACTAACATAACAACACTATTACAATTACACTACGTTACATAAAAAATATACATCGATGGAATTTTTTGTTGTGAGTTCAAACCCCATGCCGGTAAACTTTTTTTTTTTTTTTTTTTCGTTTTTTGTATTTCGCACGAACACAAGGGTCTGGGGTCCAAGTGACGGAGAAGGCGACTACTGGGGTCGGACAAAAAGAAAGTTTGTTTCATTTATAACATAACAACACTATTAAAATTACACTACGTTACATCAAAAATATACATCGATGGAATTTTTTGTTCTGAGTTCATACCCCATGCCGGTAAACTATTTTTTTTTTTTCGTTTTTTGTATTTTGCACGAACACAAGGGTCTGGGGTTCAAGTGACGGAGAAGGCGACTACTGGGGTCGGACAAAAAGAAAGTTTGTTTCATTTATAACATAACAACACTATTAAAATTACACTACGTTACATCAAAAATATACATCGATGGAATTTTTTGTTCTGAGTTCAAACCCCATGCCGGTAAACTATTCTTTTTTTCGTTTTTTGTATTTTAAATAATTTTATTATGTTATAACTAAGCCAATTCCATTTAATGTTTAAAATCCAATTGATTGCAAGCATTACAATTTAGATCTTATAAGCCCTTTGGACATTGCCGAATGGGATGGGTGTATGGCTCAGCTAGTTAGAGAGCGCGTGCCCGAACACAAGGGTCTGGGGTTCGAGTGACTGAGAAGGCGACTACTACTACTAACATAACAACACTATTACAATTACACTACGTTACATCAAAAATATACATCGATGGAATTTTTTGTTGTGAGTTCAAACCCCATGCCGGTAAACTTTTTTTTTTTTTTTTTTTTTCGTTTTTTGTATTTTGCACGAACACAAGGGTCTGGGGTCCAAGTGACGGAGAAGGCGACTACTGGGGTCGGACAAAAAGAAAGTTTGTTTCATTTATAACATAACAACACTATTAAAATTACACTACGTTACATCAAAAATATACATCGATGGAATTTTTTGTTCTGAGTTCAAACCCCATGCCGGTAAACTATTTTTTTTTTTTTTTTTCGTTTTTTGTATTTTAAATAATTTTATTATGATATAACTAAGCCAATTCCATTTAATGTTTAAAATCCAATTGATTGCAAGCATTACAATTTAGATCTTATAAGCCCTTTGGACATTGCCGAATGGGATGGGTGTATGGCTCAGCTAGTTAGAGCGCGCGTGCCCGAACACAAGGGTCTGGGGTTCGAGTGACCGAGAAGGCGACTACTACTACTAACATAACAACACTATTACAATTACACTACTTTACATCAAAAATATACATCGATGGAATTTTTTGTTGTGAGTTCAAACCCCATGCCGGTAAACTATTTTTTTTTTTTTTTCGTTTTTTGTATTTTGCACGAACACAAGGGTCTGGGGTCCAAGTGACGGAGAAGGCGACTACTGGGGTCGGACAAAAAGAAAGTTTGTTTCATTTATAACATAACAACACTATTAAAATTACACTACGTTACATCAAAAATATACATCGATGGAATTTTTTGTTCTGAGTTCAAACCCCATGCCGGTAAACTATTCTTTTTTTCGTTTTTTGTATTTTAAATTATTTTATTATGTTATAACTAAGCCAATTCCATTTAATGTTTAAAATCCAATTCATTGCAAGCATTACAATTTAGATCTTATAAGCCCTTTGGACATTGCCGAATGGGATGGGTGTATGGCTCAGCTAGTTAGAGAGCGCGTGCCCGAACACAAGGGTCTGGCGTTCGAGTGACCGAGAAGGCGAGTACTACTACTAACATAACAACACTATTACAATTACACTACGTTACATCAAAAATATACATCGATGGAATTTTTTGTTGTGAGTTCAAACCCCATGCCGGTAAACTATTTTTTTTTTTTTTCGTTTTTTGTATTTTGCACGAACACAAGGGTCTGGGGTCCAAGTGACGGAGAAGGCGACTACTGGGGTCGGACAAAAAGAAAGTTTGTTTCATTTATAACACAACAACACTATTAAAATTACACTACGTTACATCAAAAATATACATCGATGGAATTTTTTGTTCTGAGTTCAAACCCCATGCCGGTAAACTATTTTTTTTTTTTTTTTTTTGTTTTTTGTATTTTAAATAATTTTATTATGATATAACTAAGCCAATTCCATTTAATGTTTAAAATCCAATTGATTGCAAGCATTACAATTTAGATCTTGTAAGCCCTTTGGACATTGCCGAATGGGATGGGTGTATGGCTCAGCTAGTTAGAGCGCGCGTGCCCGAACACAAGGGTCTGGGGTTCGAGTGACCGAGAAGGCGACTATTACTACTAACATAACAACACTATTACAATTACACTACTTTACATCAAAAATATACATCGATGGAATTTTTTGTTGTGAGTTCAAACCCCATGCCGGTAAACTATTTTTTTTTTTTTTCGTTTTTTGTATTTTGCACGAACACAAGGGTCTGGGGTTCAAGTGACGGAGAAGGCGACTACTGGGGTCGGACAAAAAGAAAGTTTGTTTCATTTATAACATAACAACACTATTAAAATTACACTACGTTACATCAAAAATATACATCGATGGAATTTTTGTTCTGAGTTCAAACCCCATGCCGGTAAATTTTTTTTTTTTTCGTTTTTTGTATTTTAAATAATTTTATTATGTTATAACTAAGCCAATTCCATTTAATGTTTAAAATCCAATTCATTGCAAGCATTACAATTTAGATCTTATAAGCCCTTTAGACATTGCCGAATGGGATGGGTGTATGGCTCAGCTAGTTAGAGAGCGCGTGCCCGAACACAAGGGTCTGGCGTTCGAGTGACCGAGAAGGCGAGTACTACTACTAACATAACAACACTATTACAATTACACTACGTTACATCAAAAATATACATCGATGGAATTTTTTGTTGTGAGTTCAAACCCCATGCCGGTAAACTATTTTTTTTTTTTCGTTTTTTGTATTTTGCACGAACACAAGGGTCTGGGGTCCAAGTGACGGAGAAGGCGACTACTGGGGTCGGACAAAAAGAAAGTTTGTTTCATTTATAACACAACAACACTATTAAAATTACACTACGTTACATCAAAAATATACATCGATGGAATTTTTTGTTCTGAGTTCAAACCCCATGCCGGTAAACTATTTTTTTTTTTTTTTTTTGTTTTTTGTATTTTAAATAATTTTATTATGATATAACTAAGCCAATTCCATTTAATGTTTAAAATCCAATTGATTGCAAGCATTACAATTTAGATCTTGTAAGCCCTTTGGACATTGCCGAATGGGATGGGTGTATGGCTCAGCTAGTTAGAGCGCGCGTGCCCGAACACAAGGGTCTGGGGTTCGAGTGACCGAGAAGGCGACTATTACTACTAACATAACAACACTATTACAATTACACTACTTTACATCAAAAATATACATCGATGGAATTTTTTGTTGTGAGTTCAAACCCCATGCCGGTAAACTATTTTTTTTTTTTTTCGTTTTTTGTATTTTGCACGAACACAAGGGTCTGGGGTTCAAGTGACGGAGAAGGCGACTACTGGGGTCGGACAAAAAGAAAGTTTGTTTCATTTATAACATAACAACACTATTAAAATTACACTACGTTACATCAAAAATATACATCGATGGAATTTTTGTTCTGAGTTCAAACCCCATGCCGGTAAATTTTTTTTTTTTCGTTTTTTGTATTTTAAATAATTTTATTATGTTATAACTAAGCCAATTCCATTTAATGTTTAAAATCCAATTCATTGCAAGCATTACAATTTAGATCTTATAAGCCCTTTAGACATTGCCGAATGGGATGGGTGTATGGCTCAGCTAGTTAGAGAGCGCGTGCCCGAACACAAGGGTCTGGCGTTCGAGTGACCGAGAAGGCGACTACTACTACTAACATAACAACACTATTACAATTACACTACGTTACATCAAAAATATACATCGATGGAATTTTTTGTTGTGAGTTCAAACCCCATGCCGGTAAACTATTTTTTTTTTTTTCGTTTTTTGTATTTTGCACGAACACAAGGGTCTGGGGTTCAAGTGACGGAGAAGGCGACTACTGGGGTCGGACAAAAAGAAAGTTTGTTTCATTTATAACATAACAACACTATTAAAATTACACTACGTTACATCAAAAATATACATCGATGGAATTTTTTGTTCTGAGTTCAAACCCCATGCCGGTAAATTTTTTTTTTTTTCGTTTTTTGTATTTTAAATAATTCTATTATGTTATAACTAAGCCAATTCCATTTAATGTTTAAAATCCAATTCATTTCAAGCATTACAATTTAGATCTTATAAGCCTTTTGGACATTGCCGAATGGGATGGGTGTATGGCTCAGCTAGTTAGAGAGCGCGTGCCCGAACACAAGGGTCTGGCGTTCGAGTGACCGAGAAGGCGAGTACTACTACTAACATAACAACACTATTACAATTACACTACGTTACATCAAAAATATACATCGATGGAATTTTTTGTTGTGAGTTCAAACCCCATGCCGGTAAACTATTTTTTTTTTTTCGTTTTTTGTATTTTGCACGAACACAAGGGTCTGGGGTCCAAGTGACGGAGAAGGCGACTACTGGGGTCGGACAAAAAGAAAGTTTGTTTCATTTATAACACAACAACACTATTAAAATTACACTACGTTACATCAAAAATATACATCGATGGAATTTTTTGTTCTGAGTTCAAACCCCATGCCGGTAAACTATTTTTTTTTTTTTTTTTGTTTTTTGTATTTTAAAGAATTTTATTATGATATAACTAAGCCAATTCCATTTAATGTTTAAAATCCAATTGATTGCAAGCATTACAATTTAGATCTTGTAAGCCCTTTGGACATTGCCGAATGGGATGGGTGTATGGCTCAGCTAGTTAGAGCGCGCGTGCCCGAACACAAGGGTCTGGGGTTCGAGTGACCGAGAAGGCGACTATTACTACTAACATAACAACACTATTACAATTACACTACTTTACATCAAAAATATACATCGATGGAATTTTTTGTTGTGAGTTCAAACCCCATGCCGGTAAACTATTTTTTTTTTTTTTCGTTTTTTGTATTTTGCACGAACACAAGGGTCTGGGGTCCAAGTGACGGAGAAGGCGACTACTGGGGTCGGACAAAAAGAAAGTTTGTTTCATTTATAACATAACAACACTATTAAAATTACACTACGTTACATCAAAAATATACATCGATGGAATTTTTTGTTCTGAGTTCAAACCCCATGCCGGTAAACTATTCTTTTTTTCGTTTTTTGTATTTTAAATTATTTTATTATGTTATAACTAAGCCAATTCCATTTAATGTTTAAAATCCAATTCATTGCAAGCATTACAATTTAGATCTTATAAGCCCTTTGGACATTGCCGAATGGGATGGGTGTATGGCTCAGCTAGTTAGAGAGCGCGTGCCCGAACACAAGGGTCTGGCGTTCGAGTGACCGAGAAGGCGACTACTACTACTAACATAACAACACTATTACAATTACACTACGTTACATCAAAAATATACATCGATGGAATTTTTTGTTGTGAGTTCAAACCCCATGCCGGTTAAATATTTTTTTTTTTTTTTTCGTTTTTTGTATTTTGCACGAACACAAGGGTCTGGGGTCCAAGTGACGGAGAAGGCGACTACTGGGGTCGGACAAAAAGAAAGTTTGTTTCATTTATAACATAACAACACTATTAAAATTACACTACGTTACATCAAAAATATACATCGATGGAATTTTTTGTTCTGAGTTCAAACCCCATGCCGGTAAACTATTCTTTTTTTCGTTTTTTGTATTTTAAATTATTTTATTATGTTATAACTAAGCCAATTCCATTTAATGTTTAAAATCCAATTCATTGCAAGCATTACAATTTAGATCTTATAAGCCCTTTGGACATTGCCGAATGGGATGGGTGTATGGCTCAGCTAGTTAGAGAGCGCGTGCCCGAACACAAGGGTCTGGCGTTCGAGTGACCGAGAAGGCGACTACTACTACTAACATAACAACACTATTACAATTACACTACGTTACATCAAAAATATACATCGATGGAATTTTTTGTTGTGAGTTCAAACCCCATGCCGGTAAACTATTTTTTTTTTTTTTTCGTTTTTTGTATTTTGCACGAACACAAGGGTCTGGGGTCCAAGTGACGGAGAAGGCGACTACTGGGGTCGGACAAAAAGAAAGTTTGTTTCATTTATAACATAACAACACTATTAAAATTACACTACGTTACATCAAAAATATACATCGATGGAATTTTTTGTTCTGAGTTCAAACCCCATGCCGGTAAACTATTCTTTTTTTCGTTTTTTGTATTTTAAATAATTTTATTATGTTATAACTAAGCCAATTCCATTTAATGTTTAAAATCCAATTGATTGCAAGCATTACAATTTAGATCTTATAACCCCTTGGACATTGCCGAATGGGATGGGTGTATGGCTCAGCTAGTTAGAGCGCGCGTGCCCGAACACAAGGGTCTGGGGTTCGAGTGACCGAGAAGGCGACTACTACTACTAACATAACAACACTATTACAATTACACTACGTTACATCAAAAATATACATCGATGGAATTTTTTGTTGTGAGTTCAAACCCCATGCCGGTTAACTATTTTTTTTTTTTCGTTTTTTGTATTTTGCACGAACACAAGGGTCTGGGGTTCAAGTGACGGAGAAGGCGACTACTGGGGTCGGACAAAAATAAAGTTTGTTTCATTTATAACATAACAACACTATTAAAATTACACTACGTTACATCAAAAATATACATCGATGGAATTTTTTGTTCTGAGTTCAAACCCCATGCCGGTAAATTTTTTTTTTTCGTTTTTTGTATTTTAAATAATTTTATTATGTTATAACTAAGCCAATTCCATTTAATGTTTAAAATCCAATTCATTTCAAGCATTACAATTTAGATCTTATAAGCCCTTTGGACATTGCCGAATGGGATGGGTGTATGGCTCAGCTAGTTAGAGAGCGCGTGCCCGAACACAAGGGTCTGGCGTTCGAGTGACCGAGAAGGCGACTACTACTACTAACATAACAACACTATTACAATTACACTACGTTACATCAAAAATATACATCGATGGAATTTTTTATTGTGAGTTCAAACCCCATGCCGGTAAACTATTTTTTTTTTTTTTTCGTTTTTTGTATGTTGCACGAACACAAGGGTCTGGGGTCAGAGTGACGGAGAAGGCGACTACTGGGGTCGGACAAAAAGAAAGTTTGTTTAATTTATAACATAACAACACTATTAAAATTACACTACGTTACATCAAAAATATACATCGATGGAATTTTTTGTTCTGAGTTCAAACCCCATGCCGGTAAACTATTTTTTTTTTCGTTTTTTGTATTTTAAATAATTTTATTATGTTATAACTAAGCCAATTTCATTTAATGTTTAAAATCCAATTGATTGCAAGCATAACAATTTAGATCTTATAAGCCCTTTGGACATTGCCGAATGTGATGGGTGTATGGCTCAGCTAGTTAGAGCGCGCGTGCCCGAACACAAGGGTCTGGGGTTCGAGTGACCGAGAAGGCGACTACTACTACTAACATAACAACACTATTACAATTACACTACGTTACATCAAAAATATACATCGATGGAATTTTTTGTTGTGAGTTCAAACCCCATGCCGGTAAACTATTTTTTTTTTTTTCGTTTTTTGTATTTTGCACGAACACAAGGGTCTGGGGTTCAAGTGACGGAGAAGGCGACTACTGGGGTCGGACAAAAAGAAAGTTTGTTTCATTTATAACATAACAACACTATTAAAATTACACTACGTTACATCAAAAATATACATCGATGGAATTTTTTGTTCTGAGTTCAAACCCCATGCCGGTATACTATTTTTTTTTCGTTTTTTGTATTTTAAATAATTTTATTATGTTATAACTAAGCCAATTTCATTTAATGTTTAAAATCCAATTGATTGCAAGCATAACAATTTAGATCTTATAAGCCCTTTGGACATTGCCGAATGGGATGGGTGTATGGCTCAGCTAGTTAGAGCGCGCGTGCCCGAACACAAGGGTCTGGGGTTCGAGTGACCGAGAAGGCGACTACTACTACTAACATAACAACACTATTACAATTACACTACGTTACATCAAAAATATACATCGATGGAATTTTTTATTGTGAGTTCAAACCCCATGCCGGTAAACTATTTTTTTTTTTTTCGTTTTTTGTATTTTGCACGAACACAAGGGTCTGGGGTTCAAGTGACGGAGAAGGCGACTACTGGGGTCGGACAAAAAGAAAGTTTGTTTCATTTATAACATAACAACACTATTAAAATTACACTACGTTACATCAAAAATATACATCGATGGAATTTTTTGTTCTGAGTTCAAACCCCATGCCGGTAAATTTTTTTTTTTCGTTTTTTGTATTTTAATAATTCTATTATGTTATAACTAAGCCAATTCCATTTAATGTTTAAAATCCAATTCATTGCAAGCATTACTATTTAGATCTTATAAGCCTTTTGGACATTGCCGAATGGGTTGGGTGTATGGCTCAGCTAGTTAGAGAGCGCGTGCCCGAACACAAGGGTCTGGCGTTCGAGTGACCGAGAAGGCGACTACTACTACTAACATAACAACACTATTACAATTACACTACGTTACATCAAAAATATACATCGATGGAATTTTTTGTTCTGAGTTCAAACCCCATGCCGGTAAACTATTCTTTTTTTCGTTTTTTGTATTTTAAATAATTTTATTATGTTATAACTAAGCCAATTCCATTTAATGTTTAAAATCCAATTCATTGCAAGCATTACAATTTAGATCTTATAAGCCTTTTGGACATTGCCGAATGGGATGGGTGTATGGCTCAGCTAGTTAGAGAGCGCGTGCCCGAACACAAGGGTCTGGCGTTCGAGTGACCGAGAAGGCGACTACTACTACTAACATAACAACACTATTAAAATTACACTACGTTACATCAAAAATATACATCGATGGAATTTTTTGTTCTGAGTTCAAACCCCATGCCGGTAAATTTTTTTTTTTTTGATTTTTGTATTTTAAATAATTTTATTATGTTATAACTAAGCCAATTTCATTTAATGTTTAAAATCCAATTCATTGCAAGCATTACATTTAGATCTTATAAGCCCTTTGGACATTGCCGAATGGGATGGGTGTATGGCTCAGCTAGTTAGAGAGCGCGTGCCCGAACACAAGGGTCTGGCGTTCGAGTGACCGAGAAGGCGACTACTACTACTAACATAACAACACTATTACAATTACACTACGTTACATCAAAAATATACATCGATGGTACTGAGAAGGCGACTACTACTACTAACATAACAACACTATTACAATTACACTACGTTACATCAAAAATATACATCGATGGAATTTTTTGTTGTGAGTTCAAACCCCATGCCGGTAAACTATTTTTTTTTTTTTTTTCGTTTTTTGTTTTTTGCACGAACACAAGGGTCTGGGGTCCAAGTGACGGAGAAGGCGACTACTGGGGTCGAACAAAAAAAAAAGTTTGTTTCATTTATAACATAACAACACTATTAAAATTACACTACGTTACATCAAAAATATACATCGATTGAATTTTTTGTTCTGAGTTCAAACCCCATGCCGGTAAACTATTTTTTTTCGTTTTTTGTATTTTAAATAATTTTATTATGTTATAATTAAGCCAATTCCATTTAATGTTTAAAATCCAATTGATTGCAAGCATTACAATTTAGATCTTATAAGCCCTTTGGACATTGCCGAATGGGATGGGTGTATGGCTCAGCTAGTTAGAGAGCGCGTGCCCGAACACAAGGGTCTGGCGTTCGAGTGACTGAGAAGGCGACTACTACTACTAACATAACAACACTATTACAATTACACTACGTTACATCAAAAATATACATCGATGGAATTTTTTGTTGTGAGTTCAAACCCCATGCCGGTAAACTATTTTTTTTTTTTTTCGTTTTTTGTATTTTGCACGAACACAAGGGTCTGGGGTCCAAGTGACGGAGAAGGCGACTACTGGGGTCGGACAAAAAGAAAGTTTGTTTCATTTATAACATAACAACACTATTAAAATTACACTACGTTACATCAAAAATATACATCGATGGAATTTTTTGTTCTGAGTTCAAACCCCATGCCGGTAAACTATTCTTTTTTTCGTTTTTTTGTATTTTAAATTATTTTATTATGTTATAACTTAGCCAATTCCATTTAATGTTTAAAATCCAATTGATTGCAAGCATTACAATTTAGATCTTGTAAGCCCTTTGGACATTGCCGAATGGGATGGGTGTATGGCTCAGCTAGTTAGAGAGCGCGTGCCCGAACACAAGGGTCTGGGGTTCGAGTGACCGAGAAGGCGACTACTACTACTAACATAACAACACTATTACAATTACACTACGTTACATCAAAAATATACATCGATGGAATTTTTTGTTGTGAGTTTAAACCCCATGCCGGTAAACTATTTTTTTTTTTTTCGTTTTTTGTATTTTGCACGAACACAAGGGTCTGGGGTTCAAGTGACGGAGAAGGCGACTACTGGGGTCGGACAAAAAGGAAGTTTCTTTCATTTATAACATAACAACACTATTAAAATTACACTACGTTACATCAAAAATATACATCGATGGAATTTTTTGTTCTGAGTTCAAACCCCATGCCGGTAAATTTTTTTTTTTTCGATTTTTGTATTTTAAATAATTTTATTATGTTATAACTAAGCCAATTCCATTTAATGTTTAAAATCCAATTCATTGCAAGCATTACAATTTAGATCTTATAAGCCCTTTGGACATTGCCAAATGGGATGGGTGTATGGCTCAGCTAGTTAGAGAGCGCGTGCCCGAACACAAGGGTCTGGCGTTTGAGTGACCGAGAAGGCGACTACTACTACTAACATAACAACACTATTACAATTACACTACGTTACATCAAAAATATACATCGATGGAATTTTTTGTTGTGAGTTCAAACCCCATGCCGGTAAACTATTTTTTTTTTTTTTCGTTTTTTGTATTTTGCACGAACACAAGGGTCTGAGGTCCAAGTGACGGAGAAGGCGACTACTGGGGTCGGACAAAAAGAAAGTTTGTTTCATTTATAACATAACAACTGTATTAAAATTACACTACGTTACATCAAAAATATACATCGATGGAATTTTTTGTTCTGAGTTCAAACCCCATGCCGGTAAACTATTTTTTTTTTTTTTTTTTTCGTTTTTTGTATTTTAAATAATTTTATTATGTTATAACTAAGCCAATTCCATTTAATGTTTAAAATCCAATTGATTGCAAGCATTACAATTTAGATCTTGTAAGCCCTTTGGACATTGCCGAATGGGATGGGTGTATGGCTCAGCTAGTTAGAGCGCGCGTGCCCGAACACAAGGGTCTGGGGTTCGAGTGACCGAGAAGGCGACTACTACTACTAACATAACAACACTATTACAATTACACTACGTTACATCAAAAATATACATCGATGGAATTTTTTGTTGTGAGTTTAAGCCCCATGCCGGTAAACTATTTTTTTTTTTTCGTTTTTTGTATTTTGCACGAACACAAGGGTCTGGGGTTCAAGTGACGGAGAAGGCGACTACTGGGGTCGGACAAAAAGAAAGTTTGTTTCATTTATAACATAACAACACTATTAAAATTACACTACGTTACATCAAAAATATACATCGATGGAATTTTTTGTTCTGAGTTCAAACCCCATGCCGGTAAATTTTTTTTTTTTTCGATTTTTGTATTTTAAATAATTTTATTATGTTATAACTAAG
This sequence comes from Drosophila mimetica, assembly GCA_037075245.1. NCBI lineage: Eukaryota > Metazoa > Arthropoda > Insecta > Diptera > Drosophilidae > Drosophila > Drosophila mimetica. Next base: position 25,396,307 of record JBAMCH010000007.1, on the reverse strand, counting down.
CCAATTCCATTTAATGTTTAAAATCCAATTCATTGCAAGCATTACAATTTAGATCTTATAAGCCCTTTGGACATTGCCGAATGGGATGGGTGTATGGCTCAGCTAGTTAGAGAGCGCGTGCCCGAACACAAGGGTCTGGCGTTCGAGTGACTGAGAAGGCGACTACTACTACTAACATAACAACACTATTACAATTACACTACGTTACATCAAAAATATACATCGATGGAATTTTTTGTTGTGAGTTCAAACCCCATGCCGGTAAACTATTATTTTTTTTTTTTCGTTTTTTGTATTTTGCACGAACACAAGGGTCTGGGGTCCAAGTGACGGAGAAGGCGACTACTGGGGTCGGACAAAAAGAAAGTTTGTTTCATTTATAACATAACAACACTATTAAAATTACACTACGTTACATCAAAAATATACATCGATGGAATTTTTAGTTCTGAGTTCAAAACCCATGCCGGTAAACTATTCTTTTTTTCGTTTTTTGTATTTTATATTATTTTATTATGTTATAACTAAGCCAATTCCATTTAATGTTTAAAATCCAATTGATTGCAAGCATTACAATTTAGATCTTATAAGCCCTTTGGACATTGCCGAATGGGATGGGTGTATGGCTCAGCTAGTTAGAGAGCGCGTGCCCGAACACAAGGGTCTGGCGTTCGAGTGACCGAGAAGGCGACTACTACTACTAACATAACAACACTATTACAATTACACTACGTTACATCAAAAATATACATCGATGGAATTTTTTGTTGTGAGTTCAAACCCCATGCCGGTAAACTATTTTTTTTTTTTTTTTTCGTTTTTTGTATTTTGCACGAACACAAGGGTCTGGGGTCCAAGAGACGCAGAAGGCGACTACTGGGGTCGGACAAAAAGAAAGTTTGTTTCATTTATAACATAACAACGCTATTAAAATTACACTAAGTTACATCAAAAATATACATCGATGGAATTTTTTGTTCTGAGTTCAAACCCCATGCCGGTAAATTTTTTTTTTTCGTTTTTTGTATTTTAAATAATTTTATTATGTTATAACTAAGCCAATTCCATTTAATGTTTAAAATCCAATTGATTGCAAGCATTACAATTTAGATCTTATAAGCCCTTTGGACATTGCCGAATGGGATGGGTGTATGGCTCAGCTAGTTAGAGAGCGCGTGCCCGAACACAAGGGTCTGGCGTTCGAGTGACCGAGAAGGCGACTACTACTACTAACATAACAACACTATTACAATTACACTACGTTACATCAAAAATATACATCGATGGAATTTTTTGTTGTGAGTTCAAACCCCATGCCGGTAAACTATTTCTTTTTTTTCTCGTTTTTTGTATTTTGCACGAACACAAGGGTCTGGGGTCCAAGTGACGGAGAAGGCGACTACTGGGGTCGGACAAAAAGAAAGTTTGTTTCATTTATAACATAACAACACTATTAAAATTACACTACGTTACATCAAAAATATACATCGATGGAATTTTTTGTTCTGAGTTCAAACCCCATGCCGGTAAACTTTTTTTTTTTTTTTTTTTTGCGTTTTTTGTATTTTATATAATTTTATTATGTTATAACTAAGCCAATTCCATTTAATGTTTAAAATCCAATTGATTGCAAGCATTACAATTTAGATCTTATAAGCCCTTTGGACATTGCCGAATGGGATGGGTGTATGGCTCAGCTAGTCAGAGCGGGCGTGTCCGAACACAAGGGTCTGGGGTTCGAGTGACCGAGAAGGCGACTACTACTACTAACATAACAACACTATTACAATTACACTACGTTACATCAAAAATATACATCGATGGAATTTTTTGTTGTGAGTTCAAACCCCATGCCGGTAAACTATTTTTTTTTTTTTTTCGTTTTTTGTATTTTAAATAATTTTATTATGTTATAACTAAGCCAATTCCATTTAATGTTTAAAATCAAATTGATTGCAAGCATTACAATTTAGATCTTATAAGCCCTTTGGACATTGTCGAATGGGATGGGTGTATGGCTCAGCTAGTTAGAGCGCGCGTGCCCGAACACAAGGGTCTGGGGTTCGAGTGACCGAGAAGGCGAGTACTGGGGTCGGACAAAAAGAAAGTTTGTTTCATTTATAACATAACAACACTATTAAAATTATACTACGTTACATCAAAAATATACATCGATGGAATTTTTTGTTCCGAGTTCAAACCCCATGCCGGTAAATTTTTTTTTTTCGTTTTTTGTATTTTAAATAATTTTATTATGTTATAACTAAGCCAATTCCATTTAATGTTTAAAATCCAATTCATTGCAAGCATTACAATTTAGATCTTATAAGCCCTTTGGACATTGCCGAATAGGATGGGTGTATGGCTCAGCTAGTTAGAGAGCGCGTGCCTGAACACAAGGGTCTGGCGTTCGAGTGACCGAGAAGGCGACTACTACTACTAACATAACAACACTATTACAATTACACTACGTTACATCAAAAATATACATCGATGGAATTTTTTGTTGTGAGTTCAAACCCCATGCCGGTAAACTATTTTTTTTTTTTTCGTTTTTTGTATTTTGCACGAACACAAGGGTCTGGGGTCCAAGTGACGGAGAAGGCGACTACTGGGGTCGGACAAAAAGAAAGTTTGTTTCATTTATAACATAACAACACTATTAAAATTACACTACGTTACATCAAAAATATACATCGATGGAATTTTTTGTTCTGAGTTCAAACCCCATGCCGGTAAGTTTTTTTTTTCGTTTTTTGTATTTTAAATAATTTTATTATGTTATAACTAAGCCAATTCCATTTAATGTTTAAAATCCAATTCATTGCAAGCATTACAATTTAGATCTTATAAGCCCTTTGGACATTGCCGAATGGGATGGGTGTATGGCTCAGCTAGTTAGAGAGCGCGTGCCCGAACACAAGGGTCTGGCGTTCGAGTGACCGAGAAGGCGACTACTACTACTAACATAACAACACTATTACAATTACACTACGTTACATCAAAAATATACATCGATGGAATTTTTTGTTGTGAGTTCAAACCCCATGCCGGTAAACTTTTTTTTTTTTTTTTTTTCGTTTTTTGTATTTTGCACGAACACAAGGGTCTGGGGTCCAAGTGACGGAGAAGGCGACTACTGGGGTCGGACAAAAAGAAAGTTTGTTTCATTTATAACATAACAACACTATTAAAATTACACTACGTTACATCAAAAATATACATCGATGGAATTTTTTGTTCTGAGTTCAAACCCCATGCCGGTATACTATTTTTTTTTCGTTTTTTGTATTTTAAATAATTTTATTATGCTATAACTAAGCCAATTTCATTTAATGTTTAAAATCCAATTGATTGCAAGCATTACAATTTAGATCTTATAAGCCCTTTGGACATTGCCGAATGGGATGGGTGTATGGCTCAGCTAGTTAGAGCGCGCGTGCCCGAACACAAGGGTCTGGGGTTCGAGTGACCGAGAAGGCGACTACTACTACTAACATAACAACACTATTACAATTACACTACGTTACATCAAAAATATACATCGATGGAATTTTTTGTTGTGAGTTCAAACCCCATGCCGGTAAACTATTTTTTTTTTTTTCGTTTTTTGTATTTTGCACGAACACAAGGGTCTGGGGTCCAAGTGACGGAGAAGGCGACTACTGGGGTCGGACAAAAAGAAAGTTTGTTTCATTTATAACATAACAACACTATTAAAATTATACTACGTTACATCAAAAATATACATCGATGGAATTTTTTGTTCTGAGTTCAAACCCCATGCCGGTAAATTTTTTTTTTTCGTTTTTTGTATTTTAAATAATTTTATTATGTTATAACTAAGCCAATTCCATTTAATGTTTAAAATCCAATTCATTGCAAGCATTACAATTTAGATCTTATAAGCCCTTTGGACATTGCCGAATAGGATGGGTGTATGGCTCAGCTAGTTAGAGAGCGCGTGCCCGAACACAAGGGTCTGGCGTTCGAGTGACCGAGAAGGCGACTACTACTACTAACATAACAACACTATTACAATTACACTACGTTACATCAAAAATATACATCGATGGAATTTTTTGTTGTGAGTTCAAACCCCATGCCGGTAAACTATTTTTTTTTTTTTTCGTTTTTTGTATTTTGCACGAACACAAGGGTCTGGGGTCCAAGTGACGGAGAAGGCGACTACTGGGGTCGGACAAAAAGAAAGTTTGTTTCATTTATAACATAACAACACTATTAAAATTACACTACGTTACATCAAAAATATACATCGATGGAATTTTTTGTTGTGAGTTCAAACCCCATGCCGATAATCTTTTTTTTTTTTTTTCGTTTTTTGTATTTTGCACGAACACAAGGGTCTGGGGTCCAAGTGACGGAGAAGGCGACTACTGGGGTCGGACAAAAAGAAAGTTTGTTTCATTTATAACATAACAACACTATTAAAATTACACTACGTTACATCAAAAATATACATCGATGGAATTTTTTGTTCTGAGTTCAAACCCCATGCCGGTAAATTTTTTTTTTTCGTTTTTTGTATTTTAAATAATTTTATTATGTTATAACTAAGCCAATTCCATTTAATGTTTAAAATCCAATTCATTGCAAGCATTACAATTTAGATCTTATAAGCCCTTTGGACATTGCCGAATGGGATGGGTGTATGGCTCAGCTAGTTAGAGAGCGCGTGCCCGAACACAAGGGTCTGGCGTTCGAGTGACCGAGAAGGCGACTACTACTACTAACATAACAACACTATTACAATTACACTACGTTACATCAAAGATATACATCGGTGGAATTTTTTGTTGTGAGTTCAAAACCCATGCCGGTAAACTTTTTTTTTTTTTTTCGTTTTTTGTATTTTGCACGAACACAAGGGTCTGGGGTCCAAGTGACGGAGAAGGCGACTACTGGGGTCGGACAAAAAGAAAGTTTGTTTCATTTATAACATAACAACACTATTAAAATTACACTACGTTACATCAAAAATATACATCGATGGAATTTTTTTTTCTGAGTTCAAACCCCATGCCGGTATACTATTTTTTTTTCGTTTTTTGTATTTTAAATAATTTTATTATGTTATAACTAAGCCAATTTCATTTAATGTTTAAAATCCAATTGATTGCAAGCATTACAATTTAGATCTTATAAGCCCTTTGGACATTGCCGAATGGGATGGGTGTATGGCTCAGCTAGTTAGAGAGCGCGTGCCCGAACACAAGGGTCTGGCGTTCGAGTGACCGAGAAGGCGACTACTACTACTAACATAACAACACTATTACAATTACACTACGTTACATCAAAAATATACATCGATGGAATTTTTTGTTGTGAGTTCAAACCCCATGCCGGTAAACTATTTTTTTTTTTTTCTCGTTTTTTGTATTTTGCACGAACACAAGGGTCTGGGGTCCAAGTGACGGAGAAGGCGACTACTGGGGTCGGACAAAAAGAAAGTTTGTTTCATTTATAACATAACAACACTATTAAAATTACACTACGTTACATCAAAAATATACATCGATGGAATTTTTTGTTCTGAGTTCAAACCCCATGCCGGTAAACTTTTTTTTTTTTTTTTTTCGTTTTTTGTATTTTATATAATTTTATTATGTTATAACTAAGCCAATTCCATTTAATGTTTAAAATCCAATTGATTGCAAGCATTACAATTTAGATCTTATAAGCCCTTTGGACATTGGCGAATGGGATGGGTGTATGGCTCAGCTAGTTAGAGCGCGCGTGCCCGAACACAAGGGTCTGGGGTTCGAGTGACCGAGAAGGCGACTACTACTACTAACATAACAACACTATTACAATTACACTACGTTACATCAAAAATATACATCGATGGAATTTTTTGTTGTGAGTTCAAACCCCATGCCGGTAAACTATTTTTTTTTTTTATCGTTTTTTGTATTTTGCACGAACACAAGGGTCTGGGGTCCAAGTGACGGAGAAGGCGACTACTGGGGTCGGACAAAAAGAAAGTTTGTTTCATTTATAACATAACAACACTATTAAAATTATACTACGTTACATCAAAAATATACATCGATGGAATTTTTTGTTCTGAGTTCAAACCCCATGCCGGTAAATTTTTTTTTTTCGTTTTTTGTATTTTAAATAATTTTATTATGTTATAACTAAGCCAATTTCATTTAATGTTTAAAATCCAATTCATTGCAAGCATTACAATTTAGATCTTATAAGCCCTTTGGACATTGCCGAATGGGATGGGTGTATGGCTCAGCTAGTTAGAGAGCGCGTGCCCGAACACAAGGGTCTGGCGTTCGAGTGACCGAGAAGGCGACTACTACTACTAACATAACAACACTATTACAATTACACTACGTTACATCAAAAATATACATCGATGGAATTTTTTGTTGTGAGTTCAAACCCCATGCCGGTAAACTATTTTTTTTTTTTTCGTTTTTTGTATTTTGCACGAACACAAGGGTCTGGGGTCCAAGTGACGGAGAAGGCGACTACTGGGGTCGGACAAAAAGAAAGTTTGTTTCATTTATAACATAACAACACTATTAAAATTACACTACGTTACATCAAAAATATACATCGATGGAATTTTTTGTTGTGAGTTCAAACCCCATGCCGGTAAACTTTTTTTTTTTTTTTTCGTTTTTTGTATTTTGCACGAACACAAGGGTCTGGGGTCCAAGTGACGGAGAAGGCGACTACTGGGGTCGGACAAAAAGAAAGTTTGTTTCATTTATAACATAACAACACTATTAAAATTACACTACGTTACAACAAAAATATACATCGAATGAATTTTTTGTTCTGAGTTCAAACCCCATGCCGGTAAATTTTTTTTTTTTCGTTTTTTGTATTTTAAATAATTTTATTATGTTATAACTAAGCCAATTCCATTTAATGTTTAAAATCCAATTCATTGCAAGCATTACAATTTAGATCTTATAAGCCCTTTGGACATTGCCGAATGGGATGGGTGTATGGCTCAGCTAGTTAGAGAGCGCGTGCCCGAACACAAGGGTCTGGCGTTCGAGTGACCGAGAAGGCGACTACTACTACTAACATAACAACACTATTACAATTACACTACGTTACATCAAAGATATACATCGGTGGAATTTTTTGTTGTGAGTTCAAACCCCATGCCGGTAAACTTTTTTTTTTTTTTTTCGTTTTTTGTATTTTGCACGAACACAAGGGTCTGGGGTCCAAGTGACGGAGAAGGCGACTACTGGGGTCGGACAAAAAGAAAGTTTGTTTCATTTATAACATAACAACACTATTAAAATTACACTACGTTACATCAAAAATATACATCGATGGAATTTTTTTTTCTGAGTTCAAACCCCATGCCGGTATACTATTTTTTTTTCGTTTTTTGTATTTTAAATAATTTTATTATGTTATAACTAAGCCAATTTCATTTAATGTTTAAAATCCAATTGATTGCAAGCATTACAATTTAGATCTTATAAGCCCTTTGGACATTGCCGAATGGGATGGGTGTATGGCTCAGCTAGTTAGAGAGCGCGTGCCCGAACACAAGGGTCTGGCGTTCGAGTGACCGAGAAGGCGACTACTACTACTAACATAACAACACTATTACAATTACACTACGTTACATCAAAAATATACATCGATGGAATTTTTTGTTGTGAGTTCAAACCCCATGCCGGTAAACTATTTTTTTTTTTTTTCTCGTTTTTTGTATTTTGCACGAACACAAGGGTCTGGGGTCCAAGTGACGGAGAAGGCGACTACTGGGGTCGGACAAAAAGAAAGTTTGTTTCATTTATAACATAACAACACTATTAAAATTACACTACGTTACATCAAAAATATACATCGATGGAATTTTTTGTTCTGAGTTCAAACCCCATGCCGGTAAACTTTTTTTTTTTTTTTTTTCGTTTTTTGTATTTTATATAATTTTATTATGTTATAACTAAGCCAATTCCATTTAATGTTTAAAATCCAATTGATTGCAAGCATTACAATTTAGATCTTATAAGCCCTTTGGACATTGGCGAATGGGATGGGTGTATGGCTCAGCTAGTTAGAGCGCGCGTGCCCGAACACAAGGGTCTGGGGTTCGAGTGACCGAGAAGGCGACTACTACTACTAACATAACAACACTATTACAATTACACTACGTTACATCAAAAATATACATCGATGGAATTTTTTGTTGTGAGTTCAAACCCCATGCCGGTAAACTATTTTTTTTTTTTATCGTTTTTTGTATTTTGCACGAACACAAGGGTCTGGGGTCCAAGTGACGGAGAAGGCGACTACTGGGGTCGGACAAAAAGAAAGTTTGTTTCATTTATAACATAACAACACTATTAAAATTATACTACGTTACATCAAAAATATACATCGATGGAATTTTTTGTTCTGAGTTCAAACCCCATGCCGGTAAATTTTTTTTTTTCGTTTTTTGTATTTTAAATAATTTTATTATGTTATAACTAAGCCAATTTCATTTAATGTTTAAAATCCAATTCATTGCAAGCATTACAATTTAGATCTTATAAGCCCTTTGGACATTGCCGAATGGGATGGGTGTATGGCTCAGATAGTTAGAGAGCGCGTGCCCGAACACAAGGGTCTGGCGTTCGAGTGACCGAGAAGGCGACTACTACTACTAACATAACAACACTATTACAATTACACTACGTTACATCAAAAATATACATCGATGGAATTTTTTGTTGTGAGTTCAAACCCCATGCCGGTAAACTATTTTTTTTTTTTTCGTTTTTTGTATTTTGCACGAACACAAGGGTCTGGGGTCCAAGTGACGGAGAAGGCGACTACTGGGGTCGGACAAAAAGAAAGTTTGTTTCATTTATAACATAACAACACTATTAAAATTACACTACGTTACATCAAAAATATACATCGATGGAATTTTTTGTTGTGAGTTCAAACCCCATGCCGGTAAACTTTTTTTTTTTTTTTTTCGTTTTTTGTATTTTGCACGAACACAAGGGTCTGGGGTCCAAGTGACGGAGAAGGCGACTACTGGGGTCGGACAAAAAGAAAGTTTGTTTCATTTATAACATAACAACACTATTAAAATTACACTACGTTACAACAAAAATATACATCGAATGAATTTTTTGTTCTGAGTTCAAACCCCATGCCGGTAAATTTTTTTTTTTCGTTTTTTGTATTTTAAATAATTTTATTATGTTATAACTAAGCCAATTCCATTTAATGTTTAAAATCCAATTCATTGCAAGCATTACAATTTAGATCTTATAAGCCCTTTGGACATTGCCGAATGGGATGGGTGTATGGCTCAGCTAGTTAGAGAGCGCGTGCCCGAACACAAGGGTCTGGCGTTCGAGTGACCGAGAAGGCGACTACTACTACTAACATAACAACACTATTACAATTACACTACGTTACATCAAAAATATACATCGATGGAATTTTTTGTTGTGAGTTCAAACCCCATGCCGGTAAACTATTTTTTTTTTTTTTTCGTTTTTTGTATTTTGCACGAACACAAGGGTCTGGGGTCCAAGTGACGGAGAAGGCGACTACTGGGGTCGGACAAAAAGAAAGTTTGTTTCATTTATAACATAACAACACTATTAAAATTACACTACGTTACATCAAAAATATACATCGATGGAATTTATTGTTCTGAGTTCAAACCCCATGCCGGTAAACTATTCTTTTTTTCGTTTTTTGTATTTTAAATAATTTGATTATGTTATAACTAAGCCAATTCCATTTAATGTTTAAAATCCAATTGATTGCAAGCATTACAATTTAGAACTTATAAGCCCTTTGGACATTGCCGAATGGGATGGGTGTATGGCTCAGCTAGTTAGAGAGCGCGTGCCCGAACACAAGGGTCAGGCGTTCGAGTGACCGAGAAGGCGACTACTACTACTAACATAACAACACTATTACAATTACACTACGTTACATCAAAAATATACATCGATGGAATTTTTTGTTGTGAGTTCAAACCACATGCCGGTAAACTATTTTTTTTTTTTTTTTTTTTTCGTTTTTTGTATTTTGCACGAACACAAGGGTCTGGGGTCCAAGTGACGGAGAAGGCGACTACTGGGGTCGGACAAAAAGAAAGTTTGTTTCATTTATAACATAACAACACTATTAAAATTACACTACGTTACATCAAAAATATACATCGATGGAATTTTTGTTCTGAGTTCAAACCCCATGCCGGTAAACTATTCTTTTTTTCGTTTTTTGTATTTTAAATAATTTTATTATGTTATAACTAAGCCAATTCCATTTAATGTTTAAAATCCTATTCATTGCAAGCATTACAATTTAGATCTTATAAGCCCTTTGGACATTGCCGAATGGGATGGGTGTATGGCTCAGCTAGTTAGAGAGCGCGTGCCCGAACACAAGGGTCTGGCGTTCGAGTGACCGAGAAGGCGACTACTACTACTAACATAACAACACTATTACAATTACACTACGTTACATCAAAGATATACATCGGTGGAATTTTATGTTGTGAGTTCAAACCCCATGCCGGTAAACTTTTTTTTTTTTTTTCGTTTTTTGTATTTTGCACGAACACAAGGGTCTGGGTTCCAAGTGACGGAGAAGGCGACTACTGGGGTCGGACAAAAAGAAAGTTTGTTTCATTTATAACATAACAACACTATTAAAATTACACTACGTTACATCAAAAATATACATCGATGGAATTTTTGTTCTGAGTTCAAACCCCATGCCGGTAAATTTTTTTTTTCGTTTTTTGTATTTTAAATAATTTTATTATGTTATAACTAAGCCAATTCCATTTAATGTTTAAAATCCAATTCATTGCAAGCATTACAATTTAGATCTTATAAGCCCTTTGGACATTGCCGAATGGGATGGGTGTATGGCTCAGCTAGTTAGAGAGCGCGTGCCCGAACACAAGGGTCTGGCGTTCGAGTGACCGAGAAGGCGACTACTACTACTAACATAACAACACTATTACAATTACACTACGTTACATCAAAAATAAACATCGATGGAGTTTTTTGTTGTGAGTTCAAACCCCATGCCGGTAAACTATTTTTTTTTTTTTTCGTTTTTTGTATTTTGCACGAACACAAGGGTCTGGGGTCCAAGTGACGGAGAAGGCGACTACTGGGGTCGGACAAAAAGAAAATTTGTTTCATTTATAACATAACAACACTATTAAAATTACACTACGTTACATCAAAAATATACATCGATGGAATTTTTTGTTCTGAGTTCAAACCCCATGCCGGTAAACTATTTTTTTTTTTTTTTTGTTTTTTGTATTTTAAATAATTTTATTATGTTATAACTAAGCCAATTCCATTTAATGTTTAAAATCCAATTGATTGCAAGCATTACAATTTAGATCTTATAAGCCCTTCGGACATTGTCGAATGGGATGGGTGTATGGCTCAGCTAGTTAGAGCGCGTGTGCCCGAACACAAGGGTCTGGGGTTCGAGTGACCGAGAAGGCGACTACTACTACTAACATAACAACACTATTACAATTACACTACGTTACATCAAAAATATACATCGATGGAATTTTTTGTTCTGAGTTCAAACCCCATGCCGGTAAACTATTTTTTTTTTTTTTTTGTTTTTTGTATTTTAAATAATTTTATTATGTTATAACTAAGCCAATTCCATTTAATGTTTAAAATCCAATTGATTGCAAGCATTACAATTTAGATCTTATAAGCCCTTCGGACATTGTCGAATGGGATGGGTGTATGGCTCAGCTAGTTAGAGCGCGCGTGCCCGAACACAAGGGTCTGGGGTTCGAGTGACCGAGAAGGCGACTACTACTACTAACATAACAACACTATTACAATTACACTACGTTACATCAAAAATAAACATCGATGGAGTTTTTTGTTGTGAGTTCAAACCCCATGCCGGTAAACTATTTTTTTTTTTTTTCGTTTTTTTTATTTTGCACGAACACAAGGGTCTGGGGTCCAAGTGACGGAGAAGGCGACTACTGGGGTCGGACAAAAAGAAAATTTGTTTCATTTATAACATAACAACACTATTAAAATTACACTACGTTACATCAAAAATATACATCGATGGAATTTTTTATTCTGAGTTCAAACCCCATGCCGGTAAATTTTTTTTTTTTTTCGTTTTTTGTATTTTAAATATTTTTATTATGTTATAACTAAGCCAATTCCATTTAATGTTTAAAATCCAATTGATTGCAAGCATTACAATTTAGATCTTATAAGCCCTTTGGACATTGCCGAATGGGATGGGTGTATGGCTCAGCTAGTTAGAGAGCGCGTGCCCGAACACAAGGGTCTGGCGTTCGAGTGACCGAGAAGGCGACTACTACTACTAACATAACAACACTATTACAATTACACTACGTTACATCAAAAATATACATCGATGGAATTTTTTGTTGTGAGTTCAAACCCCATGCCGGTAAACTATTTCTTTTTTTTTCTCGTTTTTTGTATTTTGCACGAACACAAGGGTCTGGGGTCCAAGTGACGGAGAAGGCGACTACTGGGGTCGGACAAAAAGAAAGTTTGTTTCATTTATAACATAACAACACTATTAAAATTACACTACGTTACATCAAAAATATACATCGATGGAATTTTTTGTTCTGAGTTCAAACCCCATGCCGGTAAACTTTTTTTTTTTTTTTTTTGCGTTTTTTGTATTTTATATAATTTTATTATGTTATAACTAAGCCAATTCCATTTAATGTTTAAAATCCAATTGATTGCAAGCATTACAATTTAGATCTTATAAGCCCTTTGGACATTGCCGAATGGGATGGGTGTATGGCTCAGCTAGTCAGAGCGGGCGTGTCCGAACACAAGGGTCTGGGGTTCGAGTGACCGAGAAGGCGACTACTACTACTAACATAACAACACTATTACAATTACACTACGTTACATCAAAAATATACATCGATGGAATTTTTTGTTGTGAGTTCAAACCCCATGCCGGTAAACTATTTTTTTTTTTTTTCGTTTTTTGTATTTTGCACGAACACAAGGGTCTGGGGTCCAAGTGACGGAAAAGGCGACTACTGGGGTCGGACAAAAAGAAAGTTTGTTTCATTTATAACATAACAACACTATTAAAATTACACTACGTTACATCAAAAATATACATCGATGGAATTTTTTGTTCTGAGTTCAAACCCCATGCCGGTAAACTATTCTTTTTTTCGTTTTTTGTATTTTAAATAATTTTATTATGTTATAACTAAGCCAATTCCATTTAATGTTTAAAATCCAATTGATTGCAAGCATTACAATTTAGATCTTATAAGCCCTTCGGACATTGTCGAATGGGATGGGTGTATGGCTCAGCTAGTTAGAGCGCGCGTGCCCGAACACAAGGGTCTGGGGTTCGATTGACCGAGAAGGCGACTACTACTACTAACATAACAACACTATTACAATTACACTACGTTACATCAAAAATAAACATCGATGGAATTTTTTTGTTGTGAGTTCAAACCCCATGCCGGTAAACTATTTTTTTTTTTTTTTCGTTTTTTGTATTTTGCACGAACACAAGGGTCTGGGGTCCAAGTGACGGAGAAGGCGACTACTGGGGTCGGACAAAAAGAAAGTTTGTTTCATTTATAACATAACAACACTATTAAAATTACACTACGTTACATCAAAAATATACATCGATGGAATTTTTTGTTCTGAGTTCAAACCCCATGCCGGTAAATTTTTTTTTTTCGTTTTTTGTATTTTAAATAATTTTATTATGTTATAACTAAGCCAATTCCATTTAATGTTTAAAATCCAATTGATTGCAAGCATTACAATTTAGATCTTATAAGCCCTTCGGACATTGTCGAATGGGATGGGTGTATGGCTCAGCTAGTTAGAGCGCGCGTGCCCGAACACAAGGGTCTGGGGTTCGATTGACCGAGAAGGCGACTACTACTACTAACATAACAACACTATTACAATTACACTACGTTACATCAAAAATAAACATCGATGGAATTTTTTTGTTGTGAGTTCAAACCCCATGCCGGTAAACTATTTTTTTTTTTTTTTCGTTTTTTGTATTTTGCACGAACACAAGGGTCTGGGGTCCAAGTGACGGAGAAGGCGACTACTGGGGTCGGACAAAAAGAAAGTTTGTTTCATTTATAACATAACAACACTATTAAAATTACACTACGTTACATCAAAAATATACATCGATGGAATTTTTTGTTCTGAGTTCAAACCCCATGCCGGTAAATTTTTTTTTTTCGTTTTTTGTATTTTAAATAATTTTATTATGTTATAACTAAGCCAATTCCATTTAATGTTTAAAATCCAATTCATTGCAAGCATTACAATTTAGATCTTATAAGCCCTTTGGACATTGCCGAATGGGATGGGTGTATGGCTCAGCTAGTTAGAGCGCGCGTGCCCGAACACAAGGGTCTGGGGTTCGAGTGACCGAGAAGGCGACTACTACTACTAACATAACAACACTATTACAATTACACTACGTTACATCAAAAATATACATCGATGGAATTTTTTGTTGTGAGTTCAAACCCCATGCCGGTAAACTATTTTTTTTTTTTTCGTTTTTTGTATTTTGCACGAACACAAGGGTCTGGGGTTCAAGTGACGGAGAAGGCGACTACTGGGGTCGGACAAAAAGGTTTGTTTCATTTATAACATAACAACACTATTAAAATTACACTACGTTACATCAAAAATATACATCGATGGAATTTTTTGTTCTGAGTTCAAACCCCATGCCGGTAAATTTTTTTTTTTTTCGTTTTTTGTATTTTAAATAATTTTATTATGTTATAACTAAGCCAATTCCATTTAATGTTTAAAATCCAATTGATTGCAAGCATTACAATTTAGATCTTATAAGCCCTTCGGACATTGTCGAATGGGATGGGTGTATGGCTCAGCTAGTTAGAGCGCGCGTGCCCGAACACAAGGGTCTGGCGTTCGAGTGACCGAGAAGGCGACTACTACTACTAACATAACAACACTATTACAATTACACTACGTTACATCAAAAATATACATCGATGGAATTTTTTGTTGTGAGTTCAAACCCCATGCCGGTAAACTATTTTTTTTTTTTTTCGTTTTTTGTATTTTGCACGAACACAAGGGTCTGGGGTTCAAGTGACGGAGAAGGCGACTACTGGGGTCGGACAAAAAGAAACTTTGTTTCATTTATAACATAACAACACTATTAAAATTACACTACGTTACATCAAAAATATACATCGATGGAATTTTTTGTTCTGAGTTCAAACCCCATGCCGGTAAATTTTTTTTTTTCGTTTTTTGTATTTTAAATAATTTTATTATGTTATAACTAAGCCAATTCCATTTAATGTTTAAAATCCAATTCATTGCAAGCATTACAATTTAGATCTTATAAGCCCTTTGGACATTGCCGAATGGGATGGGTGTATGGCTCAGCTAGTTAGAGCGCGCGTGCCCGAACACAAGGGTTTGGGGTTCGAGTGACCGAGAAGGCGACTACTACTACTAACATAACAACACTATTACAATTACACTACGTTACATCAAAAATAAACATCGATGGAGTTTTTTGTTCTGAGTTCAAACCCCATGCCGGTAAACTAGGGTCTGGTTTTTTGTATTTTGCACGAACACAAGGGTCTGGGGTTCAAGTGACGGAGAAGGCGACTACTGGGGTCGGACAAAAAGAAACTTTGTTTCATTTATAACATAACAACACTATTAAAATTACACTACGTTACATCAAAAATATACATCGATGGAATTTTTTGTTCTGAGTTCAAACCCCATGCCGGTAAACTAGGGTCTGGGGTTCGAGTGACCGAGAAGGAGACTACTACTACTAACATAACAACACTATTACAATTACACTACGTTACATAAAAAATATACATCGATGGAATTTTTTGTTGTGAGTTCAAACCCCATGCCGGTAAACTATTTTTTTTTTTTTCGTTTTTTGTATTTTGCACGAACACAAGGGTCTGGGGTTCAAGTGACGGAGAAGGCGACTACTGGGGTCGGACAAAAAGAAAGTTTGTTTCATTTATAACATAACAACACTATTAAAATTACACTACGTTACATCAAAAATATACATCGATGGAATTTTTTGTTCTGAGTTCAAACCCCATGCCGGTAAATTTTTTTTTTTCGTTTTTTGTATTTTAAATAATTTTATTATGTTATAACTAAGCCAATTCCATTTAATGTTTAAAATCCAATTCATTGCAAGCATTACAATTTAGATCTTATAAGCCCTTTGGACATTGCCGAATGGGATGGGTGTATGGCTCAGCTAGTTAGAGCGCGCGTGCCCGAACACAAGGGTCTGGGGTTCGAGTGACCGAGAAGGCGACTACTACTACTAACATAACACAACACTATTACAATTACACTACGTTACATCAAAAATATACATCGATGGAATTTTTTGTTGTGAGTTCAAACCCCATGCCGGTAAACTATTTTTTTTTTTTTTCGTTTTTTGTATTTTGCACGAACACAAGGGTCTGGGGTTCAAGTGACGGAGAAGGCGACTACTGGGGTCGGACAAAAAGAAAGTTTGTTTCATTTATAACATAACAACACTATTAAAATTACACTACGTTACATCAAAAATATACATCGATGGAATTTTTTGTTCTGAGTTCAAACCCCATGCCGGTAAACTAGGGTCTGGTTTTTTGTATTTTGCACGAACACAAGGGTCTGGGGTTCAAGTGACGGAGAAGGCGACTACTGGGGTCGGACAAAAAGAAACTTTGTTTCATTTATAACATAACAACACTATTAAAATTACACTACGTTACATCAAAAATATACATCGATGGAATTTTTTGTTCTGAGTTCAAACCCCATGCCGGTAAACTAGGGTCTGGGGTTCGAGTGACCGAGAAGGAGACTACTACTACTAACATAACAACACTATTACAATTACACTACGTTACATCAAAAATATACATCGATGGAATTTTTTGTTGTGAGTTCAAACCCCATGCCGGTAAACTATTTTTTTTTTTTCGTTTTTTGTATTTTGCACGAACACAAGGGTCTGGGGTTCAAGTGACGGAGAAGGCGACAACTGGGGTCGGACAAAAAGAAAGTTTGTTTCATTTATAACATAACAACACTATTAAAATTACACTACGTTACATCAAAAATATACATCGATGGAATTTTTTGTTCTGAGTTCAAACCCCATGCCGGTAAATTTTTTTTTTTTCGTTTTTTGTATTTTAAATAATTTTATTATGTTATAAGTAAGCCAATTCCATTTTATGTTTAAAATCCAATTCATTGCAAGAATTACAATTTAGATCTTATAAGCCCTTTGGACATTGCCGAATGGGATGGGTGTATGGCTCAGCTAGTTAGAGCGCGCGTGCGCGAACACAAGGGTCTGGCGTTCGAGTGACCGAGAAGGCGACTACTACTACTAACATAACAACACTATTACAATTACACTACGTTACATCAAAAATATACATCGATGGAATTTTTTGTTGTGAGTTCAAACCCCATGCCGGTAAACTATTTTTTTTTTTTTCGTTTTTCGTATTTTGCACGAACACAAGGGTCTGGGGTTCAAGTGACGGAGAAGGCGACTACTGGGGTCGGACAAAAAGAAAGTTTGTTTCATTTATAACATAACCACACTATTAAAATTACACTGAGTTCAAACCCCATGCCGGTAAACTATTTTTTTTTTCGTTTTTTGTATTTTAAATAATTTTGTTATGTTATAACTAAGCCAATTCCATTTAATGTTTAAAATCCAATTGATTGCAAGAATTACAATTTAGATCTTAAAAGCCCTTTGGACATTGCCGAATGGGATGGGTGTATGGCTCAGGTAGTTAGAGCGCGCGTGCCCGAACACAAGGGTCTGGGGTTCGAATGACCGAGAAGGCGACTTCTGGGGTCGAACAAAAAGAAAGTTTGTTTCATTTAGAACATAACAACACTATTACAATTACACTACGTTACATCAAAAATATACATTGATGGCATTTTTTGTTGTGAGTTCAAACCCCATGCCGGTAAACTATTTTTTTTTTTTTCGTTTTTGTATTTTGCACGAACACAAGGGTCTGGAGAAGGCGACTACTGGGGTCGGACAAAAAGAAAGTTTGTTTCATTTATAACATAACAACACTATTAAAATTACACTACGTTACATCAAAAATATACATCAATGGAATTTTTTGTTGTGAGTTCAAACCCCATGCCGGTAAACTATTTCTTTTTTTTCGTTTTTTGTATTTTAAATAATTTTATTGTTATAACTAAGCCAATTCCATTTAATGTTTAAAATCCAATTGATTTCAAGCATTACAATTTACATCTTATAAGCCCTTTGGACGTTGCCGAATGGGATGGGTGTATGGCTCAGCTAGTTAGAGCGCGCGTGCCCGAACACAAGGGTCTGGGGTTCGAGTGACCGAGAAGGCGACGACTACTGGGGTCGAACAAAAAGAAAGTTTGTTTCATTTAGAACATAACAACACTATTACAATTACACTACGTTACATCAAAAATATACATTGATGGAATTTTTTGTTGTGAGTTCAAACCCCATGCCGGTAAACTATTTTTTTTTTTTTCGTTTTTGTATTTTGCACGAACACAAGGGTCTGGAGAAGGCGACTACTGGGGTCGGACAAAAAGAAAGTTTGTTTCATTTATAACATAACAACACTATTAAAATTACACTACGTTACATCAAAAATATACATCAATGGAATTTTTTGTTGTGAGTTCAAACCCCATGCCGGTAAACTATTTCTTTTTTTTCGTTTTTTGTATTTTAAATAATTTTATTGTTATAACTAAGCCAATTCCATTTAATGTTTAAAATCCAATTGATTTCAAGCATTACAATTTACATCTTATAAGCCCTTTGGACGTTGCCGAATGGGATGGGTGTATGGCTCAGCTAGTTAGATCGCGCGTGCCCGAACACAAGGGTCTGGCGTTCGAGTGACCGAGAAGGCAGGCGACTATTGGGGTCGAAGAAAAAGAAAGTTTGTTTCATTTATAACATAACAACACTATTACAATTACACTACGTTACATCAAAAATATACATCGATGGAATTTTTTGTTGTGAGTTCAAACCCCATGCCGGTAAACTATTTTTATTTTTCCATTTAATGCTTAAAATCCAATTGATTTCAAGCATTACAATTTACATCTTATAAGCCCTTTGGACATTGCCGAATGTCGGTGTTTGGCGCAGCTGGTTAGAGCGCGCGTGCACGAACACAAGGGTTTGGGCTTCGAGTGACGGAGGAGGCGACTACTGGGGTCGAGCAAAAAGAAAGTGTATTTTATGTATAACATTACAACATTATTACAATTACACTATGTTACATCAAAAATATACCTCGATGGATGCTATGCATTTGAATTGGTTTCGAATTCCCAAATAAAATTGCGTTCTTAAAAAAGTTCTCCGACGCAAGGATTCTGGGCAACAGGACCTTAAAATTGTAAAATTTCTAAATATAGCTCATTTTCCGTGTGTATTACGTCGCCTCGAAGGAGGGTGTGTTCAACTAATTTTTTGTATATTTTCAGTGTTAATATATAATGCGGTTTATTTGAAAGTGACACTTTATGTATAGCCCTTTAACTTTTAACAAATCAAAATAAAAACTCATCAGAAAAACAAAGGAAATGTGACCTAGTCTTACCTTAATATTTATATTGGGTTGTAGGGAATTAAATTCTTGTTCATATGAAAGTTATTTAAAGGTTCACTTTTGCGCACTTTTTCTTAAATCTGTATTTAAAGGCCTCGCCCTAAAACGGCAAAACACGCCCCAAATTGGTGCAGTTGTGATGAAATTTTTAAGGAACGGTATACAGTTATGTTTCTAATTATCTATTAATAATTAAAAAAATTATTTTACATCTCTTTTTAAAAAGAATAACTTTGTTAAAAATTATTTTTGGAATAAATATATACATATATATATTCGAATAATAACAAGAGGGAACGCTATAGTCGAGTGCCTCGACTATCAAATACCCGTTACTCAGCTAAAGTCAGCAGTCTCAAGCAGGGCAAACCAAGCAGCCGCTTCAAAAAATTAAAAAAATTTCTTCTACATTTCGGTAGGCGTTAATAACCCAAACAAAATTGCGTTTACACTTTTGCTCTAGCTTTAAAACTATAGGCGCCACAGCTTTTCGCGGTTTGTGGGCGTTAGGGGGGAGGGGGGTTTCCCACTTTGGTCTATCAATATGTATTGAAGAAACGAATACACATTCCTTTTCCCGTTAATCTAGCTTCAAAACTGTGGGTGCCACAGTTTTTCGCGGTTTATGGGCGTTAGAGGAGGCGTGGCACATCGGCGAGAAAAACTTGCCTGCGTATTAACCCCTAGAATCTGCATGCCAAATCTCAATCTTCTAGCTTTTATAGTTTCCGAGATCTCAGCGTTCATACAGACGGGTGCCACAGTTTTTCGCGGTTTGTGGGCGTTAGAGGGGGCGTGGCACATCGGCGTGAAAAACTTGCGCTGTGTATTAACCCCTAGAATCTGCATGCCAAATCTCAATCTTCTAGCTTTTATAGTTTCCGAGATCTCAGCGTTCATACAGACGGACGGACGGACGGACGGACAGACGGACGGACAGACGGACAGACGGACATGGCTAGATCGACTCGGCTAGTGATCCTGATCAAGAATATATATACTTTATATGGTCGGAAACGCTTCCTTCTACCTGTTACATACTTTTGCACGAATCTAATATACCCCTTTTACTCTACGAGTAACGGGTATAAAAATTCGATTACACCTAACAAAAAAATGGAAGGCACTTTATGGTTTTTGGGTAATTATATTCCTTTCATTATAAACAAAACTAAATATTAATATTAAAATATTGATTAATATTAAAAATTCCATAACAAACAAAATTATAGCAAAATTATACAGTCGTTCGATTTTTCAAAGATTTAATTCGAAATTCAGGAAAGTTAAAAAAATGATATTCCAAAGAGCAAAAGGTAATTTGTAATAACACCGAAGGTATAATTTTTTTTCATTTATTATTCCGATTATTCCTATGGATATAGTTGTCCGATCCGGCTGGATCCGACTTGTATACCTGCAAAAGAAAGACGACTTTTGGAAAAGTTTCATCTCGATAGCTTTAAAATTGAGGGACTAGTTTGCGTAGAAACGGACGGACAGACGGAGATGGCTAGATCGACTCGTCTAGTCATGCTGATCAAGAATAGTAGGAAACGACTCCTTCACTGCGTTGCAAACTTCTGACTAAAATCATTATACTGTTAGCAAGGGTATAAAAACTTCTCAATGTTTCTTTGTTATGTAGTTATTAATTAAGGCCACAAAAATTGGTCGTCCAGCCTATAGAGCATTAAGGTAAATTTAAAAAGAGGTAATTTTGTAACAAAGTGTTATCATTTACTGTATAGCCCTTAAATTAAAGTGTAAGGGCTGGTATTTATGGTTATACGATTTAATCATTTTGCAGTACTCAGTTTGAGAATAGGAATACTCGTTTTCAAAATACTTTTTAAAAATTAAATATTAAAAATTGTATATTCCTAAATAAATCTGTGAGTAATGGTTCTTAATTTGTATGAATGTATTTCTACCAAATTCAATCAAGTGTAAGGATCAAAAGCGTAATGTTTTCTCAAATTTTGTGGGTGACGTGCATGTATGTATGCATGAAAGTATATTCACGAGAGGTAGACGCACATTCCGATGGACTAAAGAAAAGTGTCAATCTTCTATTCAATCAATCTCAATCTTTACAGTTTCCGAGATCTCAGCGTTCATTACAATGGTCGGCAGACCATGTAGTGACGAAGCGCACAACGAGAGTGATTAGTTCGCACTGAAAACAAGATTTTCTTCTTCTTCCCAAAATAAAATAATTTGTCCCTTTGTTTGTGGGTATGCATCAAATCGTGGTTTTAGGATCCTGAACTAAATTTTACTGTGTTTAGCAGCAGAATATGAAAAACGTTTTGGAAAAACCCGCTAGTTTGGCGGGAAATCATTAAAAAAATCTAGATTTTGACTAAACGACTAAAGCTACAGACTCGTGCTATACCTCGGTAGAAAGGTAATTTAATATGCTAATCGCGTAATTTAATATGCCTTCGGTAAGATTGGCTAAATGCAATAGTTTAAAATTTATGGCTAAACCATTTTTTTTAATCCCTTTTTGGGTATTCTTGCCAAAACTCTAACGATTTCTTTTTCCTCAAAGTGAAAAAGTGAATTTTAAAAAGTGTATTTAATCATGTGTGTAATCATTTTTCGTCACAAATGTTGATATCAGAACTTTTTTATGTTGAATGTTTTTAGTTTTTTACCTCGTTAAGAGGTGTTTTTATTTAATACAGACGGACGGACAGACGGACCGACCTGTTACATACTTTTGCACGAAACTAATATACCCTTTTACTCTACGAGTAACGGGTATAATAATAAGGTAGTCTTAATAGACTATTGTTACATTTAAAAACAAGAATGGAAGCTAACTTCGGCCAGCCGAAGTGTATATACCCTTGCAGTTAATTCCTATTTAATTACAAATTACAAAAATCTTAATTTCGATTTGGAACAAACCGAATTAAAGCAATTTTGACAATAATTGATTGATAATTCCTATGGGATCTATATAATATAGTCGTCTGATTTATGTAAAATTTATTTCGAAATTCCAAAATAATAAAATAAAGTTATATTCAAGAGTAGCAGAGAATACAAAAAAAATTAACAAAGCTATAATTTTTTTCCTATTAATTTCCCATTAATTTTCCGATCATTCCTATGGGAGCTAGATGATATAGTCGTCCGATTTTTATAAAATTTTAATCGAAAATCAGAAGTATTAAAAAAACGATATTCCAAAGAGTAGAAGGAAATATGTCAAAAGACACCGAAGCTATAATTTTGTTCATATTAATTTGCCATTAATTTTCTGATAGTTCCTATGGCAGCTATATGATATAGTCGTCCGATTTTTATAAAATTTAATTCGAAATTCAGAACTGTTAAAAAAATGATATTTCCAAGAGCATAAGGTAATATGTCAAAAAACACATAAGTTATAATTTTTTTTCAATTATTTTTCCGATTATTCCTATGGGAGCTATAAGATATAGTTGTCCGATCCGGCCGGCTCCGACTTATATACTACCTGCAACAGAAATACGACTTTTGGTAAAGTTTCAGCTCGATAGCTTCAAAACTGAGGGACTAGTTTGCGTAGAAACGGACGGACGGACGGACAGACGGACAGACGGACAGACGGACAGACGGACATGTCTAGATCGACTCGTCTAGTCATGCTGACCAAGAATATATATACTTTATAGGGTCTGAAACGTCTCCTTCACTGCGTTGCAAACTTCTGACTGAAATCATTATACCCTCTGCAAGGGTATAAAAACGGTGCTAGACACTTGAAAATATGACAAATACTGACTCAAATTCTTCTCAATTTAAAGCCTTGACAGCCAAATCTTGTTTTTGGAGAATTTATTGAATTGACCGCAAGAATGTTGTGTTAACAATTAACCGAAAATGGCAATTTATGTTAAATGCTCCTCTGCCACTTAAAGGCATAGTGCAATCAAACCTGTATATAGTGAAACAAAAATAGCAGTCCGAATAAAAGCAACGAAAGTGCAGTTAAATCGGAATCCGGTTCGCGAAGCAGCGACAAGAATTACAAGTTGTAAAAAACGAAGAGCCGTCTTCAGAAGATTGAAACAGCTGTAGCCGCAACGTTCGAGATTTTAATCTGTTCGAGAACTATAAAGGAACTCGGGACAAAGGGGGAGGTTCAGGTGAAAGGGGGAATGGGGATTTCATTGTCACTCCAAGAACGTCGCTTGGCGCGCGTTCCTTGTCGCTGTCTATATCTCCGCCTCTCTCTCATCCCCACCACTCTTCCCTTTCTCCGACGCTGTCGGCTA
Source organism: Drosophila mimetica (assembly GCA_037075245.1). Lineage (NCBI taxonomy): Eukaryota > Metazoa > Arthropoda > Insecta > Diptera > Drosophilidae > Drosophila > Drosophila mimetica. The sequence continues at coordinate 25,372,295 of JBAMCH010000007.1, read as the reverse complement.
TCTGCTTTGAATTTCTGATTTTCGTACACCTCGAACTGTTTTGGTCAAGGGATTGCCCCGGACGAAGTCCCACAGTCCGCGTTCCACGGGCAACATTCACTTTTCTGCCAATGACGTGTCAATGAGTGCTCCTTGGAGTACCCTAAAATAATGTTGGGTGTACAAGATGGGACTAAAAAGAATTCGTAATAAAACTAGATTACGAATGTAAAATTAGACACTAAAGATATTGGTAAAATTTTAATTAATTTCGATTAGTGGGTGGGTAATTGTGGTTACTATTGTATATTGTTAGAATGATCTATCTGATTTTGTTGGACTGCCTCATTTTTACTTCATTAAAAATAAGTAACCCTCTTTTTTTTAATCATTATATCTGCAAGAGGTTAACTAAGTCGACCATAGTTCGATCTCTTGAAAGACCCTTCTCCTCTTCCGTTCTCCAGAGCGCCACCCTTTTCTCAGTTTCTCGCTTCTTCTCAATCTCTCTTTTTGTGCCAGCGACGTGCGCTGGTATAAATAAAGCCAAATTCGTACGCAACCGTTTAGTCCGAAATAATTCATTAAAGCCAACGCACGTTGAAGATCGCGCGTTCTGTTCCGATCTTTCGAATCGAGTGATTCAAGCGACCTACAGAAATAACTGTATGACACCGGTAACAACAATAAAGTTTATGCAAATTCGCCGGTGTCGGCATGTGAATGTGAATTGAAGTGTGTGTGTGAGCGATTTCCGCTTCGGCGCTGACAAAAATGTTTACAAACAAACAATTTTAAGATTGTTTAAGCTGTCTGCGCAACAATTTACCCCCTAATTTTCACCCATTTGCTTGCGAAATATTTACTTGTGCTAACTTTTATGCTACGCCCAGCATAAACAAATGAATTCCAAAATTATCAGACATTGAAATTGCTATAAAAAGATTTTAGCTGCCAATATTAGGGACCTTGAAAATTGTATTTTTCAAAAAAACTTATGGGATAATTTCTTAACGATAAAATATAATTTCATGTTTTGAAGCTATATTTTTTTTTAATAAATTGGATTTAGTATTTTTACTTAATCAACATTTACATACAGATGATTAATAAGTGACTATTGAAGATCCCCCATGTAATAAATGTTCATTCATAATCGAATCTTCCTTAACAATTTCCAATAAAATGCTGATCTTTGGCATTACGTTACCTAAGTCGTGATTGAACTCGGCTCAATCAAGGCGTGACTGCCTTATCTGGGGAATTAACTAGAAGCACTTAATCATAACCTTTTAATTACAGAGAATCGTCCCTCTGTTTAGTCTTTAGCTCCGTTTTCATTTCTTCGGAAGAAAATTCTAATAGTTGCCCATTGGGGAATAAGCAAATGAGCTTTTTGTTTACAGAAACGACAACCTTGAACTCTACACGAAGCTCGTTGAACAGGTGACTTAGACGGTCGTCAAATTGACATAATTCCAGTCAATGCAATCGAAGTGGAATTCAAAATACGAATTGCGAATAAAACGTAGAATAGAGAAACATTCAGCAACTGTGACAGGGACACGGTTAGAGAATGAAATAAAAATATAGTGGAATAGAGAAGACCGCGTGCAGTTAACGAAGCATAGACAAAAACTGATTAAGTTAAATTGAAAACACAACTAAATTTACGACAGACTGAGGTGGGCACAGAGTGTTCCAAATACTCTTACAATTGAAAATTTGCAATAAATCAAATCGATTTTTTTGAATTTATTGTCTAATATATTATTTTAAAATAAACTATTATTACTTAAATACTTATATTTTTTTTATATTTTTGTTCCAATTTTATTTCTTTTATTATTTTGTACAAAATTATATTCTGTATTTGTTAAAAATAATTATCTGCTAGGAATACATTTTCAAAGGCCTACAGAATATTACTCATACGCTGCATCCAAAACAGTGGTGTCCCCAAATATTGCGCACCGTCGATAGAGCGTTCTTCCCACAACACTTGGCTGTCCATTTAGAATATATGTATATTTATAAACCCACCGACTAATTGAGTGAGCGGGAGAGTGAGAGAGCAGTTCACTCACTCGGCTGCTCAGTCACTCGCTTGCCGTTTATTTGCCGCTTCCTCAAATCATTTAAGCGCATTTGACGATTGTTTGCCTTTCCACACAGAACAGAATCGAATCTGGTCGCCGGTCTACAACAACGCTTTAAAAACTTTAAACGCCCTAAACAAACACAAATTGTATTCTAGTAAACAACATTAAGTGAGAATCAAGAAAAACTAAATCAAAATGAAGCTGGTGCTTGCAGTACTGGTGACCGTGCTGGCCCTTAGCGGAGTCTTTTCCCTGCCAGGTGAGTAAAAGCCCTTTAATGTTTCCCCAGGAAAACGATCTTATCAGTTAAAAATTAAATACATATTAAAATCGATTAGGACACCTGTTGTATAATCAATTAACTGATCATAATTTAAATAGGCCTTTTCAAGTTTAAAGTCGAAAAGAATTGATAAATGATAAATTGATAAATAATTGATAAAATTCCCTATTGGTGGAATAATCGGATCAGAAATGCTTCCTTACATTCCCGTCTGCTTCGAGTGATAATGGAACATAATTCTTAAAAGAAAACAGCGACAACCTTTTGACATCAATAACAAAGAAAATTGATAAGTGATGGGGAATTCCGAGAGGGTACTTCAAGGTATACATATACCGTTTGTTCTTTAATAATCTGGATCATTCTGGTAGAGTCTGATCATTTCCGAGTAATCGCGAACTAAGCCCAGACTTTGAAACAACAATATTATAATACAAATATTTTTGTTTGAGTCGTATTTGAGTATCTGACAATGAATTTAAATACCTGTAGTTTAGATGAATGAAGTATTTGACTTAATAATATTAAATTTACTGTCAAAATTACAATGTTTTTTCAAGCAATTAAACATTGTTTCTCTTCACATATACATATTTATTCATTTAAGTATTTGTTGATTTTAAAAACATATTTAATTTTGTTAAATGGCTGCTTGGAGTTTAAAGTCGATTCCCATTCCCGGATAATGATGGCAGCGTCCTGATAACAAAGCGAGACACTTGACAATCAGCCAAATGCATCTTACAGATGCACAAGTAACTACAAATGGCAAAATAAAATATCAGGGGCTCTCAGATGCGCGGCGCAGCATCGGAGATTCAAAGATTCAGAGATTCGGCGTCCTTATTGTCATCATCAGCGTTTGCTGTTCGCTGCCTTTGGCTGCCACTTGAATGCATAAATTGCTGAAGAAGCTGCCAGTGAATTGCAGATGATGGGCGGATAGTGGGAGTGGGCGTGGCATCGGGTTGGCAGCTGCCACAGCCACTTGAAGTTGTCAAATTCGGTGCAGTTCAAATCATTTGCAAGGAATATGAAAATTTTATGCAACACTCGTAAATCCCGATTTTTGGGCAAAAAGCTTAAGATTCATCTTTGCAATGAGTGCTTCAAATTATAGTGGACTGTTTGGTAAATTGATGGGGAAAAATAATGACAGCTCAAGTCGATTGTTAATTTATTGTTCATAAATTAAATTACAAATAATTTTCAATTGGTTTTTAAATATAAAACGATATCTAGTGATTATCCCATGTTATTTTAATAAATTATTCCATTGTTTTCAGTCAGAACAAGCTTGGAATAAAATTAAGCTCCATTAATATAGTTCCCATAACAAATTAAATTACTTGAGATGTGGAAAAACTGGATTTATTTTCTTTATTTATAGTTCTCATTTGAATCTTTACTTATACATTATAAGACATATAATTTATTCTAGTTAAAATGAAAATATTGTTATATTTTTGGGCCTATCTTGATTGAGAGTGTGCAGCTTTCACCCAACTCAAAATCGGTTGAACGAACTCACATGTGAATATTATGCACTCAAGTTCTGTCTTTTTACCCCATTCCACTTCTCGGCCTGATTGCAAGTAAAATTCTTGAGCATTTTTCTGCGCTTTTTCTTTTCTTATTTTTCTTAATTTTGTTTTTATGACAACGTACCGTGTCAGTGTCCCATGGCCAGAAGAATTGGGTTAATTATGGCCATAATTCGCTTTTAAGGCCTTTTTCCAGGGAATGTCTTTCTCTGGCCCATAACAAATTGCAATTGCATGTTCGCATAAATCACTTTTTTGTATTTTTATTGCCGCCCGTACACACATACGTGGAACTATGCGTGGCGTAATAAAACTCAAAACAATTATGAAAATTATTGGTAAATTATTATTTTTATTTTTCATTGTTGGCATTTGTTGCTGAATGACCGGCAATTTGTTTAATTTAGAAAGGTATTTATTTATGCAAATTGAAGTTAATTTTTGGGCCTTTACAAATATTTTGGTTAAATGGTATGATGAATAATGGCCAGATAATTAGCATTTTGTGTCTGGCCTAAATCAGTGGCAATTGTTATGAAGTGGAAATATATTTTCAGCGCTAAGCTGATTATGGAAAATTGTTGACAAAACAGAGAAAGCAGCAATTAATGAGGTTTAATTGAAGGACCTAATCAACTGAAACTATTTGTACTTATTATTTTTTTTAAATAAAGAAGAACTTTAGTTGCTTTATATTGTTTTGAGGAAGGAATACCTTTGATCACAAAAGCGGTTTACATATAAACTATAAATTTGTTTGTTTAATACCCTCGTCAGACAAGGCTTATTAACTTAAGGCTTCGAAACCAATGTCAATTAAATGAACAAATCGTTTAAATAGCAAACACTTTGCTAACTAAATAAAATGCTTAAAATTCTGTCTCTTAATTTAAACTGACTTTACTTGACTTTATCTTGTTGCTTTGGAATTTTGGACTTTTGCGGCGACTTAACGGAAAGAAACCAAATAAATTGAGCTTTGCACAAACGAATTGTAAATTAAATAAGAACATGACCGACGAGCAAAAGCTACATTCAAATTAAATGAAATTGTTTTTCGGAATTGGAACTGCCATCTTTAATTGGTTTAATATTTCAAAGAGTTTTTGTCTTGGCTCTTTATTCTTTTACACTAATTCACAGAAAATTAAATCAACAATTTGTCACTTTGTGGGAATATTGGTAATTCCTATATAATTTTTTTTATAATTAATAATTCGTTTTTACAATCTAGTGGGTACATATATTAAATAATTTAATTACTATCTTGCATTCGATAATCCAATATAAGTACATTTTTAACCGTAACTGAATGTTTTCTGTTCTTATTAATTTCATTAAATTTTTAAATTAAAGAATTAGATGTTGAACATGCCCATTAATATTAATATTTGTAAAAATGGGAAATGTTAATTTAAATTTTCACAATTCTCACCGTATCTGATGTGGAAAAACTAGATGCTTTTAATGAGCCCTGACTTTACGATCGCTGAGTCATCGGCAGCTGTAAAAACAAGCTAAAAGCTTAGTTGTATAGTATTTGCCTAATCAACAATGAACCCGCAACAATTCCCCCGTGAGACAATAGACCGGCGGACTGTGTAGACTCTGGACTCTCAATGGATCACTAGCTGAATCGCAATTGTCAGATGTCACGAAGGGATTAAATTCCCCCCTCGTCGCCGCCTTTGTCCAATTAGGTAGTGACTCAAACTCTCGTCGTCTGTGATTGAGAACTACTGCAACAGCAGTCCGACCATCAGAATGAGCCACTTTGGCTCTGGTTCAATGTCACGTAATCGCTGCAAGGCCTCCCAGGGGGGTTACCCCTTCCATCTGACGTCACCCAGCCCACTTGGTACCGCCCCTCGACCTCCGCCCCTCTCACCTCTCAGTTTGCCGCCTCTTTATGTTAATTTATGTGCTGGCAAAATGTGCAAGCGCCTCTAATGCTCAGCCACGCATGGCGCAAACCCGAAATCAGAAATAAATTACAGAAGGCAGTCGACGGCAGAGGCAGTTGCTCATAGTCAGCACAAACTGGGGGAATTAACAGGGAACAATCGCACGAAGATGGTTATGCGGAATGGTGTCTCAGTAATTAACCAGAAGTTATCATTATCGGCTTGGGGAATTTGGGAGAGGGTCTCAATACCAAAACAGTAGCTATAGGATTTTAATTAATTAAACTCTGCAAAGTTTGCACATTTTTTTGTTATACATTTTTTTTTACTACATTATGATTTTTACATTTCTAATTACCCTATTATTAATATTACTTTTCAAAAAATATATTGCATATATATTATAATATCCAACAGTTCACCACCTCATCCATCGTGTGAACATCAGAATGCACAGGAATAATTGTATATTATAATGAAATCCCGTACATTACTCAAATACTCAGCTGGCAGTTGCAATGTCAACGCAATGCAGCTTTAAACGATTTGCCAAAAGGGGATTTGCGGATGGCGAATTAGGATTGAATGTGGGGCTGGGAGCGGGGACTGTGGATTGAAAATGGAATGGGATCGGAATCCTGAACCCGTCACCAGCTGCTGCCATATGTCCTTCTGGTGTGGCTGTAAATTTAATGAGATTCCTGTCAAATTAATTTCCGGTTATGATTAGATTTTCGTTAATAGCAATTTGCGGTTTTTGCAGCCAACCAAAAATATGCGAAATTCCACTCCCATTTCCTCCTTATCCAGGGTTTTCCTTCTGCTCCAGCTTCGAATTGATTTGCATTTGCATGCGGCATTGTCACCATGCAACATTTGCAATGATTGCACAAAGTGTCTGCTGCAATTATCTGTCCAACAAATGGTGCCCATCATCGTCGTGAGTCTGTTGCACAATTGATTAACATTAAGTAGTTTAGTAATCGTAAATCATGTTCAGGGCCTCACCCACAGGCCCTGCTGGCTGTGGCATTTATGAAAATTTTGCATATCTGGCAGAGCCCAAGAAACCGAGGAATCATTTGGATGGCTGCCAAAATTGCGGCGCATGTGGATAGCTTTTGGGATTTATTTGAGCATATCAGGACTTAATTGGAAGACCTCTTCGAATTCTCAGAACGCCTAACACTAAGCTGCCCGAATTATTGACAACTTTTGGGAATATTTGTGGACATCAACCATCATCCAATAAATATAATTTAAAGATTAAATTTGTTTTGATGCTTGCTATGCAAAAGATTATATTTAGCTCCATCTATCCATTAATTTTTTATATATATAAACACCTTTTTATTATATTAACATTGAATGTCATTGCTTAGAAATATTTTGTAGCCAAGTGTTCTGTTCCATCGATTGCAATTTGAAGCCAAATTTAAAGTGAAAGCTTTCAGGCCGAGACTCATACTCATTCAGGCCAGATTCAGACACACAAATCATTAACAATTGCAGCACCTGCCACACTCCCCCCTCCTGCCCCCGCACCATCGAGCCAGAACCATTTACAAATCAAGCCCAGAAATCAAATCCGAACGCTTTTTCATTCTTTACAAATTTTCTGCACGTACACGGCGGCAAAAATGATTCTTGATCCAACAGAAGTAATGAAGGCTGAAGCAGACAATGGCTGGGGAAAGCCTAAAATTAAACAATTTTACTTTTTGGCAATTTCATTTTTGCTGCTTTCCAGAATAATTTGTTGCATGTGGCGACGATATGGCAACAACAATGTCCATGGGTGGGGATAACGGGCGGGGCGCTTCGTGTCCGGGACCAAACAATCAAAATCAAATTCAGATGAAAAAACTCATTTTAAACGCGACAAACGTAACGTTCAATCTTCCAGAACATTGAGTACGTGACACGATTGTCACATTTGGCAACCGGCATAAAGTTCCCGGGGGAGAGAGCGAGAGAGATGTATTACACAGGGAGAAATTATTAATATTTTGGAATATTTAAAGAGATTTAACTCTTATAATTTAAAGAATGTTTAAATTGGTTCGTTTTGGTCAAAAGTATACAACCTTTTTTTATTTTTAGCTTTACAAATTTTTAAGAAAATTGTCAAAAAATGTATAATGGTTGAAAAAAAGATTTTCGATTTTGGCCATTAATTTAATTTATAGATTTAACTAATAATATTTAAAAAAATGTTCAAATTGCTTAGTTCTAATCAAAAGTATACAACTTTGTTTTTATTTTGTATTTTTAACTTTAAACTTTTTAACAACATTAAAAAACAAGAAAGGAAGCTAACTTCGGCCACCCGAAGTTTATATACCCTTGCAGATCATTCCAATTCAATGAATTCTTAAAAATTTGAAAAATGTTAAATTTAGATTTGCAACAAACAAAATTATAGCAGTTTACGTATTATATTGGCATTAATTGATCGATCCTTACTATGGCAGCTATATAATATAGTTGTCCGATTTATGTTAAATTTAATTTGAAATTCTGAAGTAATAAAATACGGTTATATTCCAGAGTAGAAGAGAATACAATAAAAATTAACAAAGCTATAATTTTGTTTCTATTAATTTCTTTTTAGTTTTCCGATCGTTCCTATGGGAGCTATTCGATATAGTCGTCCGATTTTTATAAAATTTAATTCGAAATTCAGGAAAGTTAAAAAAATGATATTTCCAAGAGCAAAAGTTAATATGTCAAAAAACACCGAAGATATAATTTTTTTTCAATTATTTTACCATTTTTCCTATGGGAGCTATAAGATATAGTTGTCCGATCCGGCCGGTTCCGACTTATATACTACCTGCAATAAAAACACGACTTTTGGTAAAGTTTCAGCTCGATAGCTTTAAAACTGAGGGACTAGTTTGCGTAGAAACGGACGGACAGACGGACAGACGGACGGACGGACAGACGGACGGACATGGCAAGATCGACTCGTCTAGTCATGCTGATCAAGAATATATACACTTTATGGGGTCGGAAACGTCTCCTTCACTGCGTTGCAAACTTCGGACTGAAATCATAATACCCTCTGCAAGGGTATAAATATGTATAACGGTTTGACAAAAGTTTTTCTATTTTTTCCATTTATTTCATTTAAAGAGTTAACTATTAATTAAAAAAATGTTTAAATTGGTTAGTTTTAGTGAAAAGTATAAAACTTTGTTTTTTATATTTTTAGCTTTAAAAGTTTTTAACAAAATTTCAAAAATATGTGTAACGGTTTGAAAAAAGAATTTCGATTCTGGCCATTTATTCCAGCATCAAAGTATTACGTAGCGTACTATTTCAAAAGGTTTCAAACCCAGAGGGACGAGTCCTTAAAAAACTACTTCATGTATTTATACTTTACACATACATTTTATAAGGATAATTTTCTCTCAGTGCTCTTCACAGTTACATTCAAAGTATTTTTTCTCCTGTTTGGTTTTAGGCTCAGCTCGCGTTTTGTTTCTGTTTTGCCAAAATGCAAATGAAGTGGAGAGAGAAATGAAAAATGAACGCAGCACCTGACTTGACTTGTGGGATAAGTTGGAGGTGGGCAAGAAATTGGGCGCGTGGGCGTTACAACCTGACCTACCGACCCAAAATTAATTGAATTAAATTTGATTTTGTATTTATTTCGTTTTGTTTTGGTTAGCGGTTCTTTCCCGACTTCCTTATTGCCATCTGTGGGCACGTAAATGTTGGTTTGTCATGCAAATCTTGATTTTATTTCACTCTTATTACGGAGCACACGGAATGGGGTTGTTGAAAGATTCATTCATTCAGTTATTTGTTTGTTTGGTTAATGAATTTGTATTGTGAGCAAAATGAGGCCGAGAAAATAGCTGCTTATGACCTGTGAGAGTGCCCTTTGGTTTAGTTTAGACTTTCCAACCAATATACTATTTTGAATTAAACATATCCGACCTCTAGCTTTAAAAGAACCCTAAATATAATTGCGACAATTTGTTTCGTAATTCCGCACTGAGCTATCCACTAAATCGAATTTGTTATCTCCGCTCAAGTCATTAACATCCCCACTCCAACCATTTCTCCATGGGCTAGGCAACCCATTGAAGCCTCCACTCAGCCGTATAACTCGAATCTGTCACAACCCATTCTTCTGGCTGTTCCCCAACTTATCACAGCCTCATATGGAGTCGCCACTCAACGCGACTGCCAATCAATTGTAGACAGAGGGAAATAACCATGCAGATAACTAGAACTGCACCGCATCCTCTAATAGCCAGCGCATCCGCCACGCTCTGAAACATGCACTGGAAAAAAATTCGTATATTATTTCTTTATTATTTACTTATTTATTTAAAATTATTTAAAATGCTGGTTGCTTTCTGCAAGTTTATAAGGTAACAATAAATATCATAATTTGTACTAATGTGGTTAAAAATATTCTTTAATTTTTATTTGTTGGAAATCTCCCATCTAGTATTAGAACCCATTGTCAGCTTTAGTTTTTTAAACTTCACCAACATAAATATTGAATAACGTAATTGGATCTTCTTAGGATGATATTAAAAAGTATATAAGTGTTGTAAAATTGTAATTGGAATTTTTTTTATTATTTGTATTATTTAAATGCAGAATTTTATGTGAGAATATGTTAATTTGAGGAACTTAGCTTAGGCTGATGTGATTACTTCAACCAAACAATCGTATTAACTCATAATACACAATAATATTTTAACATATATGTTATTTGAGTTCATTATTTCTGTGTACTTTATTGTGTGGTCAAAGCCAATATCATGTTTTTGTTAATTTTATTTATTATATAAAAACATTCTTTGAGTGCATTCGAACCCAAAGAGTGGGCATTAGAATGGAGACAACCGTAAAACGAGACCCCTGTGCGGCCCCAGCTGTTGTTGCAACGCGTCACATTAATCAAGGCACCCAGTGGCCCCTCAACCCCATTTACCCCCTTCGATTTAGTGGGGATTGGGTGTCGGGCCCCCTCCCCAAAAGCCAACGTCATCGCACATCTCGCCCATCAAGGGGATGGCCGAAAAATCATTGTTGACATTTGTAATTAGAATTGATAGCAAGCAGACAGACAGCCGCCCCCAAACGGGGGTTGGCCGGGGTGCGGGACTTAGGACGGTTAGCTAGGGGTTCAGACGTTAAACTAATTTCGTTTTCGTTTTTCCAAAGCTCAAACCGAAGCGATATGTGCACTTTGCGAAGGGGTTCTGCACGTCCATCATTTGTTAAACTTTTTTCTCGTCGAACCGAACTGTGATTGGATAGAGATGATAACATACATGTGCGTGTGATTTGCACTGAACCAAATATATTAACAATCAAATTTTGAAACAATAGTGGAAATACGAGAGCTTGGCTTGAAAAGGGGTTGAATTACAGAAGGTCAAAAAAAGTTTCATAGAGCTGATATAATATTTAGATTTATTTCTTTTAAAATTTTCTTAAAAAAAATATATTCAAAAATTTATAAAGATAAAAGGTAATTTGTCATTCATGCACTTATAAGTTATACTTTTACCAAAATACTTAGGAAAGATGTTCCAATATATTTCTTCTAGTGAGTGATAGATGCGTGCTAGCAAAATAGCAGCACACACAATCACGCAGGTCAATTGAATGGCATTTCACTTGGAGAATGACAGCAACTAAGCTTCAGTCTGCACTTTCACTCGATTGGGGCTGTCAGTGGGTGGCGGTGGGCGGCTCAAAAGCTGGCTTTGATTTCACTTTCGCCTCGACTGCTGTTGACATTTGCCCCATGAACCCCCTCTTCAGGCCCTCAAGTGTCGTAGATATGCGTCAGTGTGGGGCATCAAACTAATTTTCCTCCTGTTTAGAGTTCTTGGACGTGACACAAGTCCGCACTCGGGCCCCGCCCACTCCCAGCCACATGTGCCGCCCCCTCGGGCCATTCCCATTGCCTTGGCTTCGACAGGCCTCCTCCGTCTGTCTCTGGCCAGTGGTTTTCAACTGATTTGAAATCATTTTAACCCAAATTGCGTACAATCGAGTTTGCCAGGAGGCGGAATCCCGACATCCTTTCCACACACTCCGGCCGAGGAGAGCACAAATGTTTGTATGTGATTGAAATGCCTTCCCTGGGCTTGGATTTGGTTGTGGGTTGCGCCTGCTGCGTTCCAAAGGCGTTGATGGTCGCTCCCTCGCTGCTGCAATGGCTCCAGACTTGGGTGGCTGGAATCTAATTTGCGATGGGATTGGGCCAACGGATTAGGACCGGATATATGAATTAAAAAGCGAAAGCTCTTGGAGCAGAGAAAGTGATGTAACAGAACTGAGTCAACGAGTAATTAGGTGTATTTTTCGAACTAGATTAATAATTTAAATCATGGAAAGAAAAAAATGTTAAATTCAGTAATTTTAGTTACCAAAAATTTTGCATTTGTGATTGCGGAGAAAAAATAATAAAAAAAATTAATTTTTTTCCAGTGAAATACTTTACAAGTGGTTAACTTAAAGCCTCTTTCTTTTACCTTTTCGCTTTAGTAATTGCCCGAAGCCCAACGTAAAAAGAAGATTCTGCGAAGATTTACATAGTAAACTAACTTTTTGCAACTAAAATCATAATTACAACAAGTAGCCAAAGCCCCTGCCGCCCGTTTTCCCCTGAGGCATTAGGGGAAAAACTTTTTACATTAACCAAAGTGCGGCTATTAAAAATTCATTAATTGCATGCAACTGCAAAAATGAGCAACAAAGTCGAGGCAAAAATTCGCTGGAAAAGTTTAATTGATTTGTGAGCGCCAAAATGGTAAAATAATTGATAGATGAATTGAGTGGGGGATGAGCAAGGAGTCGAGCCCTAATGAGAATGCCCTGCAGTGAAAGTTGAAAAGTTGTATTTATTTTCAGCACCATTTTTTCATATTTTATGCGCCACTCTTTCTATATTAATTAGAAAAGTTTTACCGCTAGAGCGGCAAATCCATTTTTTTGTGAATTGAATTTGCAATTTTGAATGGGAAAATGGGAAAACCAGAAAGTGGCAAATGAATAGTGAAAAAGCGGTAAACTTGTCTCGGCAATAAACGAGCGAGTATTACACATATTTCATCAACAATTTGAGCGTCCAAGTAATTGAAAACGCATGCATCGATGATGGCCAAAAAGCGAATTGCAATTTTGTATGTTGGCCAAAACCATATTGGGGCCACTCATCTATGTTGCCCCGGACAGCCGCAATATAAATTCGATGGCCAGTTCGGCCTCATCCCCTGGATGCCAACGGAATGATGGAATCCCAGCCAACCCCACACATTTGGCCAGAAGTTTAATTACCATTTTGGGCGCTCCGAGTGGGGAAATGCGAAGAGCATTTCATATTTTCCAGCAATTTTCCACAGCCAACGAAGAAATAACCATGGCTGTTGGCAATTATCTTTCCGCATTTATTCCTAATCAAACTCACATATCAACTTACAGTCGTATTCTAGAATTTATCAATGTGTCTTTTAAAAAGCTTAATGTTATTTGCCCATTTAAATAATTAGACAATTTCCTTTGTTATTGAATATCCGTCATGCTACGAATTGTTTTGCCTTGTGTGCATTTAATAAAAATACTAGACAAAATAGTTCGGTGCCAATAGTTTTATAGTTTTAGCCCTAAAGAATAAGTAATAAAGTTCAAATTGATTGGTCACTCTCCACTTTGGTCAAACAATAGGTATCGTTAGTCTCGCTTCAAAACTGCGGTCGCCTCAGTTTTTCGGGGTTCGTGAGCGTTAGAGGGGGCATAGCACATCGGCGTGAAAAACTTGCGCGGCGTATTTGCCCCTAAAATCTGCATGCAAAGTGCCAAAACTTCTAGCTTTTATAGTTTCCGAGATCTCCGCGTTCATACAGACGGACAGACGGACATGATTAGATCGACTTGGCTAGTGATCCTGATCAATTATATGGTCGGATACGCTGCCTTCTACCTGTTACATACTTTTGCACGAATCTAATATACCCTTTTAATCTACGAATAACGGGTATAATTACAAATCTCAGTTATTATTTTTTACCTAAAAACCACCTCCTCAAAGAACCAACTTGAACCACAGAGCTCAGGGTATTCCCAGGGCCAAGACAAAGAAGTCCGGTGCACAAAATCATCATTGCTGCCCACTAAATTATGCAAAATTGTACAATTATGTTAATTAATTGACGCAGCCAGCCAGCCACTCCCACTGCTGCCCCTTGGCCAATTAGCGCCATAAAACGCAGGCCAAGCGATTGCCAGGGATTTTATTTCGGCCTCCCAGGAAAGCAACAAAAGTGGAAAGCCCCAAAAAAAATGTATATATATGAGTGCCACGCCCAGTCGCTTGTTAACCTTACATAATTAGCAACAAAAATGTTCGTTGTGTTTAGAACAAAAGCGCAGCGCATTGCAGAAATTTCCGCAGTCCCTTTTGGCTTCCCAAAAACCTGCCAACTGGCTTTATTAATTCCATAATTCAGCAGAGGCAGAGCGGTTGTAGTGGGGAAAGTCAGGAGAAGAGCTGTAGTCCCCTGTCTGGGCTTAATTATTGGAAAATTAATGAAACTGCCATGTTAGATGTTTTCATATTTTCCGTGTTCTCCACGTTTCGCATGATTAATCGGTTTAAAAAATGAATGCGTGGTTGGGTTGGTGGAGGGGTTATGGGGTTGGGGTTATCTTTTGTATTTTTTCACTCTCCTAAAAGTTAAGTAATGTTTTTCAACTGTTTAATTTTAACTTTAAATATTAAATCTTTAAGAATTACTGCCGCTCAAAAAAACAACGTCACGTTAAAATCGATATGCCCATTGTAAATTTTCGTCCTTTCGTTCATCGTTCGAAATTCGAACTTGTCTACTTTCAACATGTAGTTTAAAGTTCGAGCATATGAAGTCAAAATTGATATTACATAACGTAAAATCTATCATCGTTTATTATACATTTTTTTTTGCGTGCAGCTTTCTTCATGAAATAAGTTTGTAATTAACATTTCGATATGTAAGTATGTAATTCAACTGATAGTTAATTTTCTGCTAATGTATTTTTGCGTAAAATTAAGGAACAAACTAATTAAATGATTTAGTAATGTCGAAAACGTGATTACTTGTTCTGCCTTCCGATAAAAATTAAAATATCAGGAGTGAAAATATAAGAAAATATTAAATATATACTCTAGAATCAAATGTTTGCTATACATTGAAAGATTATCAGAATAATTTTCCAGATAAAATCATATTCCATAACTTTGGATACGCTCGTGGTACTTTCGTGTATGCCAATAAATATATCCATGGTGCATATTTGCCAGCAGGTAGCCCACTTTCATATGCACCACCAAAGGTAAATATTTGCACTTGTAAATGACATTCACGTCTGCCAATCTACCCCCATTTCGCCGGGCGCCTCTGGCCCATATTTGGGGTCTTTGTTTTTGTTTCTTCAATTGCTCCACTTTATGTTTGAGCTGGGCGGGACTTAAGGGGTCCACGGTGAGGAGGAGGGGCAGGGGTGGTGGTGACATTTTTTCACAGAAACCCAAACATATTGCGGGCGTCGTGTGTATTTCTCATAAATCGGCTTAAAAAGCGAACGTAAAAAGGGACCCACAAAAGTGCATTTGTTTTGTGCACCCCTGAATCAGACATCATATCGTATCTCGCACCCCCCTATGACCCCTTGGGGTCACATTCGCTCGCCTTTTGCGTAAGCAATTTTACGCAGCACATAAAGCTTTTCATATTTCACATTTCATTCCAACTGGAGGCGAGCAGAGTTGTCGGAGATGAGTTGAGTTGAGTCGGGGAGGGTAGTCAACTCTGCTTGACTTATTTTTAACGTCGTTAGTTGCGTGCCGAGAGTCCAATATGGAAGGGTATACTGGATTCCGGAAGAGGGTTGTGACGGCCTTACAGGCTCATCTTAAAGGATATCAAGCCGAGTTTATTAAAAATAATTTTAAAAACGCTTCGGACTTTTAATTAGAATTTTATTATGTTTTATAGTGATATTCTATAATTGATATATTACTGATCTTTTCAGACTACTGAAAGGAAAAGTAATTTTATTAAATTTAAGATCTTTCTTATACTGGGTAGCCCCCAGGTCTGAGTTCGTTCTCTTCCCCTATTTCTGTTATTTGTGCTCCCTCTGGCCACTTGTTGTATGATGGTTGTGTTGCGTTGTTTTGCCTGTTGTCGCTGTCAGTGTCAGCTGCTGAGATTTATGAAGTGCAACATGCCAGGACTAAAGATTGAGGGAGAAAAAGATTGAGCGGCGGCGGCGAAAAAGGAGGAGGGGAGAATTTATCTACGCCCGCAACCTGACTGCACTCCCCCATACCCTGAACCACGGCGCAGGACTCGTTATTTAGGGGCTCTTAGATAAAGCCTTGGCCCAGTTTGTGAAGTGGCGAGTATTTGCTTTGAAATCAAACTGAATGCTCTCTTAAATTTGCTTCGGAATATATCAAATGTCAGAAGTCAGGCAAAGGTCAAGATGAGGGAATACTTGCATTATCATAATCCTTCGACCAAGAGAGGAAAGGAAAAATTATGCAAAGCAAAGATGGCGTAATCAGCGTTAATGAGGCAGGAAAAAGGGGTCGTTTCCCGTTGATTTGGCTAATTCAATTCAATTTTCGCCGGCCAATTTGGGTCTTAATGATGACTAACAGCGTTTAATTCCTACTGAAACATCCTTTTCTTTTTCCTTTCAGCTCGCAACGACCCGCAGGACGATGCGGAGGTGATTAAGGTGCCGTCGCGCCCTCAGCCCGAATCGGATTTCCATAACTTCCGCGGCGTCATCGATACGGGCTCCGGTTATCCCTTCCTGCAGTCGAATCCTTCGAGCTTCAATGTGGGCTTCTTCGACTCCTTCGATGGTGAGTGGCGCGCGTCACATGCGGCGTAATGCGTGATGCGATGTTAAATCGGCTTGGGCATTTATAATGATATTTTAATTAAACAATATTTTAATGTGGCCCCAAAAACTGCATGCGACGCAATTACATGTCTCGAATGCATTTAATGTCGTCATTATTATTCAGCTTAACGATGATCGAACGGTTGACATATTACGTATACTTAATATTAGGGTAATCCAGCAGAGTATTGTGGTTTTTAAGCAGGGCTTGCTTAAATTTAAATATGATAAAGAAGTAATATCAATATATCAATATATCAATATATCAGTATATCAATATATCAATATATCAATATATCAATATATCAATATATCAATATATCAATATATCAATATATCAATATATCAATATATCAATATATCAATATATCAATATATCAATATATCAATATATCAATATATCAATATATCAATATATCAATATATCAATATATCAATATATCAATATATCAATATATCAATATATCAATATATCAATATATCAATATATCAATATATCAATATATCAATATATCAATATATCAATATATCAATATATCAATATATCAATATATCAATATATCAATATATCAATATATCAATATATCAATATATCAATATATCAATATATCAATATATCAATATATCAATATATCCATGGGTATGAAGAGTATTAAAATATTCGATTTTTTTTTACTATTGGGTGCAACGCCATGGTCAGGCCAATTAGCCAACTGTCCTTCGGGGACTTTTAAACTTTTCCATCTCTATTCCCACCCCCATTCCATGGAAGTGAAATGAAAAACAATTTATCAAAATATTATGTCAAGTTCTTGTAGCCAGACAAAGTTTATTTATTCTCTTGTATTTATTTCTATATTTATGGTGGGCGTGGAGTAGGTCAAACCAGTCTGTTGACCATTAAAAGTGAAAAGTTTTGCGCCTCTTCTTGCCAATTTCTGCTTAACTAAGACCGTAAGACGTCGCAGATGACGACGATGGAGCTGAAACTTCATAAATCTTATCCTAATACGTTCGAGTTCGAGTTCGAGGGGTAGGATAAAAACTTCCCAAAGCCCTGGGCATTGTATATGCATAAAAGTTGTTATATTCTTTGTTGGCTTATTTTTATGGGTTGGGGGTCAGCGATAACGAAGCGTAGAAAATGGCATATAGACAAATAGAAAGTTGAACGTTGTGGTGACCTGCGAAGTTTCTTGTCAACGAATTATTTTTGATAAACCAGCAGCAGTTTCACGTAATCCTTTTAAATAAACAGAATTTAAAGCTTTTTTAACATTTTTCAACCGTAAACGCAATGGAAATTTTTTCCCGAACGGTAAACTATTTCACGCAGCTCTTTAAACGCATTAAAATGCAGCCAGCAAATGAATTTGTCGACAAACGGCAATCAGCAACCAGGCCAAAACAAAGTCGTGCAAACAATGCGGTCAAGAATTTATGACAAGGTTGAAGAGAATGCAAAAAATCGACTAGGAAAGGCCAAAGAACTAAGGCGAAGATAGACATGTAGAATCGAGGGGAGGGGCTGCAGTCAGGGGTTGAGGATTACAAAAGTGCAGACAAGAAATGACAGAGACGCCGGCGACACAGAAAACGCTTTTTAGTGCGTTTACGGATTAGGGATTTTCAAACTGAAAAATACATTAGCATGAGACAGAAACGACAACGGAACGTCTCTCCTTTCTCAAGGACCAGTCTAGACCAAGGACACCTGCTGTTTTTCCCACCGAGACTTTTAAATGCCTTTTTATATTTCTTTGTTTTAATTTATAAGGGTGCCTTCCATTAAATTTTTGCACCTATAAATAATTTAAAAATTCACACTAACTTGAAAATTGTTAAAAGATAAATGAAAAGTCTTTTAATAAGATGATTGCCAAAATATAATATAGATATCCATCTCAGATTACAATATAAAAGGGGCTTGGCATGTCTTATGGCAATATATGTATATTCTTCGTTTTTAAAATAAAATCATAAAGCTGTACTTTATTTATTAAATATATGATTTTTATAGATCTGTTCCGTCGTCTACGCACCCGTCTTTGGCCTGTGGTTGGCAGCGATTCCGGCGAGGACGGAGCCGCTCGAACTGGCGACTCTGATGATTCCAGTGATGACAATGGTTCTGTCTTTCCATTCGGAGTGCGACCCTTAATTCCACTGGATTCCAAGAAGGCCAATACCACCTCCACTGTAAAAGTAAGTGGTTAAGGGAGAACTGTGAGAGTAAAAACAAGAGAGAACGCTATAGTCGAGTGGTCAATTAATAGGTAATGAAGAATCGAATACATATTTCTTTTCCCGTTAGTCTAGTATGAAAATTGTGGGCGCGTGGCACATCGGCGTAAAAAACTTGCGAAGCGTATTAACCCCTAGAATCTGCATGCAAAGTGACAACCAGATAGCTTTTATAGTTTCCGAGATCTTAGCGTTCATACAGACGGACATTGCTAGATCGACTCGGCTAGTGATCCTGATCAATATATATACTTTACATGGTCGGAAACGCTTCCTTCTACCTGTTACATACTTTTGCACGAATACAATATATAATTATCTTAGAAACGACAATTGCAAACATCTTCAACTACAAATTTTGTTTGCTTAATGACCAACTAAGTAAACTATTAAATAGTTTTTGGTCTTTAAATTAGCATAAAAGAAAAAGAAAATATTTTTCCCACGTACATATATTTATTTATTTAATTTGAAGGTAAATACTAACCAATCCTTTTACCCGCCAGATCGTCGATGGTCACAAGGTGGAGATCAACGAGACGGTCTATGGGGACAGCAATAGCGTGTTCAAGGTTCGCCTGGTGAACGTGCGTCCTTTGGAAAGTGGCGAGGAGGTGGCACAGGGTGTGCACACCAGTGGAGGCGACTTCCAGCCCGCACTGGCTCCCAGCACCTCCGCCCCGTCCACCAAGGTTGGGGAATTCGACGACGAGGAGGACGAGGACGATCGCCGCGAGCCGCTGGAGAAGCAGCCGCAGGAAAACGAGGTGCGCGACATTGACGATCCCAAGGTATAAACTTATTTACGACCAAGAAACACGCTTTTTTGAAGAACTTTTAACCTGGAATTGCTTCGCAAGCGCCCTACTAACCAATAAAAATAAAGCGAATTGTATATTGAGATCTTTCTATAAACTTGTAATATATCTATATACATATTTCTAATCTTTTTTAAATAAAGTTTTCCATAAAACTAAGCAATACAAACTGTACATATTATATACTTGCCTGCGTTTATTTTTATTTACTAAAAAGTATAACATCAATTTTTATAATTATAATGCAACAGAAATAAAACCTTATTGGTGATTTGGTTCGGTTGTGGTGTGCTTTTAGTTTTTATTTACTTCTGTTTATTATAGCTCTTATATTCTAGTTTTTATGCTGCTTATTTTTATTTAATCCTTTTTTAGTTCCGTTCGGTCTATAATTAAGTTTTGCTAATTTGTCAGGCCAATAATCTGTGCAAACCGCAATCGTAAATATTTTATTAACCCGACAAAATGTTTAATTGTACAATTAGATGGTTTTTTCTTCCTACTTAATATCTGCAGTCATATAATATGCATATTGGTTCATTGGATTTGTGAGTAATTTGACTCTATTTTTTGTATAGCATTGCATCTAAATTAATAATGCAAACAAATTATAGTTTGTGGCCACAGCTCGAAAAAAGGATGTAACAAAATAGTATGCAAATGTGTAGATAAATAAAAAATTTTAAAGTGATGAGAGGGTAAAATATGCCTGAATCGTGTAATTGACAGATAAAGTTATGAGTTGAATCATGAAAAAGTTAATGCACGTTAATATGGGTTTAACTGAGATTTTGTACTGTTTATGGTTATACTTTTTTTTTAAGATTATTCATTTTATGTGAAACCATTTTTTTTACTTTCATTGTACTTTAATACTATAATTTTTTCACAGAACCATTTTCGGTTACCGAGAGCTAAAGCTTATATACACTGGCAGTTAAAATAAAAACTCGCTCGAGTAAATACATCCTCGTTTAGCGGAACCTTATGGATGTTGGTCAGCTGTTGATTAAGAAAATATATAAGAACATTGTCAACTTCTGAGTGAAGTTATAATAACAAAAAAGTTAGTTAAAATAATATAAAATGATTTTTGGAAAAAATTTAATCCTCTAATCTAAACTTTTTTGAGCAGGATAGCTACACACAAAAAAATACGTATCGTTTTTACGTGTAAATAACATTATTTTGCCGAATTCTCTCTCTCGGATATTCTTTGACTTCGAAAAAGAGAGGGTGAAGCAATACGGCGACTTAAGTTACGTGAGTGGGAGCAAAAAAGAAGCGTTCGAAATTCGAACTGGCCTACTTTGATAATGTCGTTAAAATTTCGAGCATATGACGTCAAAATTTATATTACATAACGTAAAAATTAAAAATATTACAATACCCTTTGGAAGGGTTTACCAATAAAATAATTCAAATCAATTTTAGAAACAATTGGAGCTCTTTATTTAAATTTCTTTAATCAAGATATCTACTTTTCATGTATAAGAAACCATTTAAGGAACAATAACTGTTTAAATCATCGTAAAATTTCTACATAAAGCCATATACAATTTTGGTGCACTTTGTAAATTCACATGTATATCTTTGCCCCCCCCCCACGATTTTTCCTGCCCCTCAGCAATTGGTCACACTCGTTACCGTTTATTTAGCGGTACATGCATCATATGCAACCATTTTTCTTGGCTTTTTTGTTGCAAGTCCATTAATTACTTTTAGGCCATAATAAAAATTAATTTTTATTAAAAGTCATGCGCTCCGCTCGCATAAATCCTTGTCTTGGGCGGTGGCCTACCGTTTCGCAGTGGGCGTGGCAGCTGGGCGGCTAGGGCTGTATTTATGAGAATTTATTGTGGCGAAATCGACGAGTGCCGGTTGGATAAATTTTTTGTTGCTCTCTGCAAGCCGGCATAAATCAGCGAAAAATTAATAAATGACCGCAAAAAAATTGCAATGCGGCGTAAAGCGCAATTATTAACAACTTTAAAGTTGTAAGTGACATGTCAACGTTTAAATACGCAATTTTAAATTTAAATAATGCCAGCGGTGACATTTTCGTGCCCGCAACGGAAGCAAGCTGAATGAAAAAATAAAAACTATTCGCACAAGTTGCGAATTGCATTCGATTTGTTTTTATGTTTTCATTTTAATTTTTTGTGTGTTCAACTTTATTTTTCATCTCGCGCGGATATTGAAAGTTGTGGTTTGTGTTTGGTGTAGGGTGAATGGTGAATGGGGAGGCCTGGCTTCTCATGCGTTTATTTGAATTTAATATTCATGGTTATAAATATTAATATACACGGAAGGGAGTTTTGGGAGAGTGGAGCAGAGGAACGGCAATAACTCCTTTGCCAGACGCATTGAAATATTGAAAAATTGTTGAAGGCTGTTAAACAATTTGGCGATTGAAGCTTTGGCAAAAAGCATGTGCCATAATCACAAGCCCACAAACAACTGAGGGTTTTATTAATATTTTCGAATTGAGCAATGCGAATGCACATAATTCAAAGTTGTGAAGTTTGCACCAATTACTCTCATTTCAAATAAAAGAAACGAAAATTTAAATGTATTCGTTTCTTTTCAGCCTTTTGAATGGTCAGTAAATCATCAGGTTTAATTTTTTGCAACACACCAAAGAAATTCCATTTTCAATCATTTTGAATTCTCGAGAAATTCACAAGAAACAGAGAAGGTGACTCAGTTGTCATTAATTTGCATACCTGTAATAGTGAGCAGTATATCCCACTGCCTTCGTTTCTTTGCATCTTTCCCCCATTTTAAAATTTTTTCGTTGTGTTAAAAAAAAACTGAAGTGATCACAACAAATAAAATTGAGCACATGTGTAAAAACTTGAGGGCATTATTAATATACATTTCTAAGAAAATACTAATGAGCTTGAAACGATATTGAACAAAACTCTACAGCAGAAGAATTGAATATATGACGTCACATGACATGAGTGAATGAGAGGGATTGAGGTGAATGGTGATTTAACAGCAAACGAAGGTGAATCACAAGTTGAGCCATGAATAACAAACGAAAATAATGAATGAAGACATTGCTGAGAGAAATATATATTTAACAGTGAGCGAATACAGTCTGATAAGATATATATTTTATCTCTCTCTCGTAAGATAGCTTTCTTGGTAAGCTGCTGTTAGTCTACCTATCTCTCTTCCTCCTGTTAAAGATCATACGTTATAAAGGTTTAAGATTGATATGGAATCAGCTCAGTTGAAGATTCGAAGGCAACTAATAAACTGGTGCGCGTACTGTGAGTACTAATAAACTGGTGCGAGTACTGTGAGTTTCAGGTGGAATATAAACAAAATAACATTACATTTTCATTTTAAAAGCAGTGAACAAAAGTTAATATTTGTAAGAGAAGTGTAAAAATTTAATAAAATTATAAACTATAAATGCTTCTTAATTGAAAAATATAAGTACTATTAAAATATATATTGAACGGAGTTTTATAGTTAGCTAGTGTACATTGTATAAGTATTTCAGTATATCTGGAAATTATAAAAAGTTTGTTTTACTTACGCTCTCTTTTAATAATGAATAATTTTTTTAATTTTATTTCAAGAACTGCATGCTGTATTTGAGTTTAACGTTAACCAATATCAAACGCAAACGATTGGCCCTTTTAAACCATCAATCACTAATTACAACTTTTATTTAATTTATTTCGCACACGATCACATTATGCACCATTACACAACTAAACTCTCAAAAACGATGCACAGTCCAATCCACCAACAACCACAAGCTATACCACAGAACTTGACACCAGCTCACCCGCAGACTCCGAGTTCGAAGCTTCCGGTATCAGTGAGGAACTAGCGGAGACTCTCACGGAAGAACAGAAAAAGACGTTGGATCAGATTCAGCAAATGATGGATTCCGCGCAAAAGAATATCAAACGTGCCGAAGATTTGAAGCGGGAACACGAGGACAAAGAATACTTAGAGAAGAAGGAGGAGAAGGAGCGTGAGGAACTGGAGTCCTCAGACGACGAAGATGGCGTTACTACAACTCCTGTCGTAATGAGCGAAGCCTTTAACGATGAGTGGGCTGAGTTTGAACAGGATCAGGATCAGGATGAGGATCAAGATCACGAACTGGACATTGGAAACGATCTGGATAACGAAATCGATATCGAGGAGAACTTTGTGCCCATTGACCTCTCCAACGATATAGCTGTCAATGATATTGCTGCCGCAGATCCTAATTTTGCGCATAATCCCGACGCCGAATTCATTGTGGACCCATCCAAAATTAGATCTATGCCCATGTTTGAGAAGCTATCTTTAGGAGAGCCTTCGAAATGAGGCCTGTTTGTCCCCATCTAGTCTAGGCATTGTCTTAACTTTTAGGTCCCTAGTCTTTACAACTTCGTCAAGAATATCTCTAAGAGATCCAAAGAAATCGGCATTCTCTTCAACCGTAATTTATCGTATTTATTTCGAAAGATAACAAGTATTAGGTGTGCATGAGGGCAGTGAAAATTATTTATTGGTAAATACAGAAATTTAAACAATTTTAAGTTTTCTTACAAGTATAAAATAGGTGCGATATCATGTACAATCCCTTGGTTATACCATTTTATTCATATGTCAAATAAATGTAACCTACAATTTTTAAAATGGTTTTTTAATCTGATTACTTGGTATATGTGAAATAAAACATGGTAATTATAAAAGAAGCCTTCGATATAATATTAAACAAAATAAGTCTGGTCTGCAGATATTTCCATCTTGATGGTGCCTGGATTTATTCTGAATAAATGAATTGATTCACCAAATTCAACAAGAGCTATTAAAGCTTTATCGAAAATGCTGCATATTTTCAGGCTTCCACAGATTTAAAATAAAATGCTTGATAGGCATTATATGCCTCATTAGTTCTCTGTGCATTAAAAAAAAACTACTAGTTAATTATTTTTTCCATACTATGCATCGGGGTAATTAATTGTGGTCAACTTATGGTTAACTTAATTGCCTGTTATTCTTTTGTCAAACAAAACCATGGCCCATAAGAGCTTATTAATTGGTGAATTATAGTCTGCAAGCAAAAAAACGACTATTGAAAGAGGCTTTAATTTGTTTTGACTAAATCTTGAAGCTGTGGATCATTTTTTGTTAAAGAGACTTAATGTGTTTCGTATGGGAAAGCGGTTAGTATTTGTCTTTTGGGTATCCGTATGTTTAAATATTGCGCTGTTTGCACAAAACAGTTGTAAATCATATATTTCCGGATTGACGTTTAATCTGTTGTTTGGTTTCCTACAGTGGAAACTTAGTAACTTAATCTCAAACAATTATTTTTAATATTAAAATAAATCCCCCTTAATTGGCAATGAACTCATTATTAATTTAAAATTTACAATGTATATTTTAACATAATAAAAGCGATTTAAACTGCAGATTGTATAGAAAGCTCTTAAATTTCGTGATGGATGTGCTTATGCTGTTTGGCTTGCAAGCACATTGAATACATAAGTGGCCGACATATTTGTACATCACATGCAGAGCCGCCATTCCCACCATCATCGGGACCATCCAGCGAATAAAGGATGTAAACTGTTTTTGAGCTCATTGGGGTGTGAGTAAAAAGCATATCAGTAATTATGGCTCCTGTGCTCTCAATCCGTGATTCTTCTGGTCTGGATGGGACGGGCTTTTGGGTCCATTTAAGTGCTTCTCCTCACCTGTCTGCTGAATGGTTTATATTCTCATCCCCATTTTTATGGACAGCCTTTGTGTATTTGCTTTGGCCGGTGCAATGATTGCAACTTTTCAATTTGTATTTACAAAAGCGAAACAATGAGAGGCACATACATGTGGCTATGTCTGTTTCAATTGAGCTTTACATGTCTGTATCGTATGTTCTTTTATCAAATTTGAGCTGTAAACAAAGTGGAAAATCTCAGACTTCATGGTGGTTTAACTCACTTAAGGTAAGCTTTTGTTGTATGCGAAAAATTCAATTTGTTCATTTTATAAATAGTGAATGAAATTTAAAAAAAAGTTCAATTAATTTAAGCTGCCACAAAATTTTCAACATTATTATATTCTTGCGGAGGGTATAATGATTTTAGTCAGAATTTTGCAACGCAGTGAAGGAGACGTTTCTGACCCCATAAAGTATATATATTCTTGATCAGCATGACTAGACAAGTCGATCTAGCCATGTCCGTCTGTCCGTCTGACCGTCCGTCTGTCCGTCCGTTTTTACGCAAACTATTCCCTCATTTTTTAAGCTACCGAGATGAAACTTTAATAAGAGTCGTCTTTCTATTGTAGGTAGTATATAAGTCGGAACCAGCCGGATCGGAAAACTATATTTTATAGCTTCCATAGGAATAATCGAAAAAATAATTGAAAAAAAATTATAACTTATGTGTTTTTCGACATATTACCTTATGCTCTTGACAATATCATGAATTTCGAATTAAATTTAACATAAATCGGACGACTATATTATATAGCTGCCATAGGAAGGATCGATCAATTTATGTCAAAATAATTCGTAAACTGCTATAATTTTGTTTGTTGCAAATCTAAATTGTTATGTCCCAAAATAGGACTACGTGTGTCCGCGAGTGGGCAGCGCCGGCTAGCTCAGAGCACTTGGGGTGTAGGAACTCCAACCCTGCCCACACACACGCAACAATAAGCAAACGGATGTTTGCACTTTACAACACTACCCGCAAAACACGTATATACCACAAAACTAAACCACCCATTTGTTCTATTCCAGGTCACAGGACACCTTCGGACATATCCCGGGCTTTTGGACAGTAAATCCAAAGCCTCAGCGCTCCCTCCCGACCGTAGCAGCCGTAGAAGTAGCAGACTGCCCCTTAGACCGGTCACCGCAGGAAATTTTAAGACAGCCTACATGTTCCTCCCCCTTTAAAAGATAAGTTACTCCATATTCATATTATCACAATTTATTTACTTAATTATATTTCACAGAATATGCTCAGCTTCCCGTAAGGGAACCCATTAACCACCGCCCGCCGGCTTCGATATCCCCAATCAGAGATTGGTACAAATGATTAGGATGTCTGCTTTTTCGGTCCCTACCTAAAAGAGCTCTCTTGGTGGATCCCAGACTTCAACGACCGGCGACATGCACGACGCGGCCGCTGGATAGCTTCCCCGTGGGATTTGACAAGGATACCGCACACAATTGCGGTTGTGTGTTTTTTTTTTTTTTTTGTTTCGTGAATTGGGTAATTAAAAACCCCACTACTCGCTCAGAAGGAGCAGTAAGTGAAAATAATACAAAAAATATCAGTGTAAACAAAAAAACAAGAAGTGAATTGTTCACAGGTGTAATAGGTAGGATAATATGTATAAATAATTGTGATAAGAAATAAATGTGAATAAGTAGATAAATAAATATATAAATATGGTGTGATAAATTTGTGACAAAATATGTGCAATAATAAGTTAAGTTAATAATGTAAATCCCCTCCCAAATTTTGCGATAAATAAATAAATAGTGAAATAAATAAATAATGAGATAAATAAATAAATTATTAAACTAAGGGACGACACGACATAAAATAAAAAGGCTAGTGCGTGTGTCGAGCCGCCGATCTCTCCCAGCTCGAGTGACGTAACTTCGCCACGTGCGGCTTCTTGGCTCCCGAACTCCTCCGTCGAATTCTAGACAGGATTGCGCTTCTCCCTGGAGACTGATTCTCGGATTTCTCTGGCTTTTGCTTGGCAAGTAGCGGGTTCCAGCGGCTGGCAGCACGGGATCCGACGATTGCATAACCCTCAGCGAATCCGGGATGCCCGTAAAAATTTATTGGCCAGGCTCCCAGTAGCGGAACCTGGCCACCACGTCTCGTCTTGGCTGGCCTGAAACGGGATTCCTCATTGCCTATCTTATTCCCCCACTACCATAGAACGGACTCACCGCAGGGTCTTGGCCAGTCCGGCTTCGGAGACCGTCGAAAAAAATATTTATTCACTCCTTTTCAAATTATCACAGCGTTCGTTATTTGATTATAAAACTGTAGGGCACTGATGGCCACTTCCGTACCGCGACTGCTTGAGATTTTTTTTTTTTTTGACTGATTGATAACTCGTGCGACTGCGCGCCGCTGACACTAATTCTGGACTGATCTCGTGTCGGCCATTCCGTCAACGCCATGCCGATTACGGGCTCCTTCTCCTTACATTCTGGGTCAATGTCCCTTTGACCGACATTCGTCCCATTTGAATTTGAATTCGCCCCAACCGACTCCAATTTCGACGTTGCCCAACACT
Source organism: Drosophila mimetica (assembly GCA_037075245.1). Taxonomy (NCBI): domain Eukaryota; kingdom Metazoa; phylum Arthropoda; class Insecta; order Diptera; family Drosophilidae; genus Drosophila; species Drosophila mimetica. Next base: position 25,344,188 of record JBAMCH010000007.1, on the reverse strand, counting down.
GGACACGAAACCCAACTGACATCCCTGGTTTTCCCGATTACTCGATTATTCGGGGATGGCGACATAACAAAATTTAACATTTTGAAATTTCAAATGGAATATGAATGATCTGCAAGGGTATATAAACTTCGGGTGGCCGAAGTTAGCTCCCTTTCTTGTTTTAGGTACTTTTAACTTTAATTGTCATAAGACATAAGGGAAGTGAAGCCCTTGACCGAGAAGTTTAACATATTTTGTGTTGTGTTTAAGTTCATATTATACATTACGTTTACGTAAGGCCTATTGTTTGAATATTTACAACTGTATTTCATTGCTTTGGCTATAATGAATACAAGTTAAACTCGTGCTCCGTCTCTTTGTTAACGGTCCCTTCTTCCACTTGCATTTTTAAGTTTTGTATACCTTTGTTGCTCGAATGTAGAAATGAGAGGTTGGAAGTGGGGTATAAATGGTACAGGGTACAAAGGAGGCACGGATTTGGCAGAGATTAGCGCACGGTTCCTGTGGGTTTGCTGGTTTGCTTTAGTTTCGCATTTCCAGAGCTGAATTTAATTAATTTTGGCTTTTTTGATTGTTTGGCTGGTAAAATGTGGGCAACATTATAAATGTTTATAAAATGTTTGAAATTTCACCAGAGTTTCAATGTATGTTTAATATATTTAAATTAATCCTGTTTAAGTTTGAACAAAACAACGAACTGCAATAAAATTCAAGCAAACAAATTTAGAAATGTAATCGATGACTTCAAAATTCCAAGTCCCTTATTTCTTCTTTGAATGGCGCTCTTTCTCGACGCGTTTTAGGATATCGTCCATATTGGTGATCAGCTTTTCTAGAATTTCCTCCAGCAGGCCCACACGATTATTCATCCTAAATGACAAGTGGTTAACAAGCCTTCCGATGATTAAAATTTAAGTACTTACCGAACGAAATCGTGGTTTTCTCCCGGTGGAATATCCTGAAAGTAGCGTTGCCTAGAAATAGAAAAAGATCTAAACTGTGTGCAAAAATTGAAAGAACTCGTAAATAATTACTCAGCTGGAGACAGATTTTTTCGCATTTCCTGGGGCTCTTCCTGGGCGGCAGTGGCATCCTGCTCGGCCTCCTTTTCATCGGCACCACTTTTTACAGGTTGAGGTCGTCTCTTTCGCCCACAATGGGTTATCCAGTAGATCATACCAGCCAGTTTTCTGTATATATAGGAGCCCAAGTGACTGCGTCCCTGAGTGATTTCACTCTTTACCGTGTTGTACGTTTCCATTATAATGGCCAGAAACATGTTCTAGATAATTATGTAAATACTTAGAAATAAATATATTAATATCTTATAAAACTTACCAGCAGAATGAAAAACACAAGCAGGATGTAGGTGAGGAAATAAATGGGACCCAGAACGCGATTTGCTTGCTCGATGAGGTTGTACTGGAAATCACCCAGAATCATTCTTATCATAGTTAAAATCGAGGTTATGAAGTTACGGAAGTCGGGGTGCTTAGTGCCAAACAAAAGAAGACCCAACTGGGCATAGGCCAGAAAGACGATGCCAAACATTAAACTGAAGCCCGCCAAGTCCTTGGAGCACTATAAAAATTCCGATTTGAGCATCAGAAATAAATATAATACATTTGGTTTATAAATATAACATACCCTTTTTAGTGTCGTTGTAAACTGCACCAGAGTCTTGTTGAAACTGATGAACTTAAATATTTTTATCCACACGAGAAATGCCAAAATGGCCATCATGTCAACATAGATTATGTTCCAGAAGCAGAGCACATCCAGACTTTGATAGCTTAATTCGACGCGCGCTTTGTTGGTGACCGACATGACTTTAAAAGTGTGCCAAATATTGTAAACTAGAGCAAGGTAACAACCCTAAAAACATTATTAATTAACGCTAACTACTGTATAAAAGGAAAATCTATATCTCTTACCAGCAGTATGACACAATCGAGAACATTCAGCATCGAGAAGATGTAAATTTTGAAACCTGATTTGCGCATTTCGTTGATTTCATAAATGGTATAGTAGACAATCATTATATACCAGAATATGTAGATTACAGTCATGGTCATGCTGCGGTCCGTAAAGAAGGAATACTGCTTCACCGTCTGCAAGTGGGCCTGGGGTATAACCCCACCCGTTGGAGGAATTTCCGCTATCAACCTAAAAGAGCAAATTAGTTAAGAGAATAGAGTCGGAGAATTTAAAACTTCCAACTCACTTGACACTCTGGAAAATGTCAGTGTTTTCGTTAAACAAATTGAACTCAACCAGGCAGAGTCGCGATCCCCGATCGAGCCAGTGACTGTCCTTCAGATCGCTGATGATCTTCAGGTTCTTATCTTTGTCATAGTCCAAGTTCACCGTATATCCGCCTGAGCGGTAGAAAGCCAGTACTGTCCAGATGGGCGTGGAATCAAGGTCATTCATCGTCCGGTAAGGCGAGCCCTTATACATCGGCTTGCGGTCCTCCGCTCCGGATGAATAGGCCGCATAGCAGGTGTTGAAGTACCGGATGAAGGCATCGTTCACGTAACAGCTCTCCTTCCGCACACGAATCTGCCGAAGACGGGGCGGCCCCAAAAGCAGGTTCTCGTACAAGAAGACGCGTCCCTGGAAAGTAAATATTTTGTAATCGCGCGATATGAAATTCAAATTCCATCAGTAGTTCACAAAAATAGTGCTTAAAAATTAAAAAAAAAATCCTTTTCGTTTGAATATTTAATATACTTTGGTACACTTTACAACACAGGGAGAATTGTATTAAAAATATGTATTGATTTTGAGCACAAGTATTGGAAAAAAAAACTTATATCGAGAAAAATTTAACTCAGTTCAAGAAAAAAAACTCAAATTAATCACAAAATACTTGACTATAGGAAATATATACCACAATTTTCCATTTTTCTATACTTACAGGAATCTTTTAAAAGGCTGACCTAGGAAGTAAATATATTCTTTGTAAGGCGTAAATGTTCTTGATATAAGTACATATTATTTAAAAAATATCTAATGAAAGTCAGTATTTTGCACTCAATTTTAGTACAATTTACTTAAATAATTAAAAACATACTGAGATTAGTAGAAAGCAACCATTACCAGCGCGTTTCTATAAATTTTACACCCGTGTGAATATTTTACTCACCTCCAGGTGATGTGAAGTCATATTGCTGTGTCTGTGACTTTCATCAGCATGATCGTTTACGTCTTCACTGCCGTCATCAACCGAATCTGCCTGTCGTTTAGCTCTGCCCTGTGCCTCCCAGTCCTCGTTGGGACCTCCTTGATACTGTAAATCCTCCTGTAACCTGCCTACCTGCGGCGATTCTTCAGGTGACGCCTCCGGCCCTACTTCAGGCGAATTCTCAATAGGCGGTTCCTGTGGGGGCTCAGTGCTATTATCCGGTGATTGGCCGTCCAAAAATGTCATATCGCCGTGCAGTGTTATCAGAAAGTTATATATCAGGTAGTCCCACCAATCCGGCACTGTGATTATTTTCTCGAAGCAAACGGTGACCGAAGGTGCCACTACCAGTTCGCGAGTAGTAAACAGTTTCTTCATCGTGTCATTGAAATAGAACATATATGAGTGACGGACGGACAGAACGACTGTGAAGAAATTCTTTATTAAATTAAAACTTACAAAAGTATTTAGAAATATATTAAAATGAACTCCTTTATGATATAACTGTAATGTCGTATGTCCGCATATTTGTGATAGTTTTATAAATATAATGTAATAATGTTATAATAACTGGAATTACTTACCTAGAGATGTTAGGATCAGAAAGATGATGAATACGGAAAACTCTATCAGGGCCTCGCGCACCTCCTCATCGGTGCTGTACAGAATGCGGTTCGTTTTGGTCCTGCCTTGCATTCCGGATGGCCCCGATATCGAAGCAGTCCTATGCTCACGGGATGCTGGCGATGACGTTTCTGGGTTCCCGTCTTTCTTCTTCCTTCTAAATATGTTTAGTCTTTCCTTCAGCGAAGGCTTCGCTGCACCGGTTCCGGTGGCGGCTAGCTGGAGAGCATTAGCTTGGGCTGATGTCGAGGGTCCACTTTCTTGAATTGCGGGGTCCTTAATATTAGCTCGACGCGTGGACGCTGGTGATGAGGAAGGACCTGCATCCCGAACAGTGGTCTTGGCAGATTTAGCCGGACCGGAATCTTGAAGACTGGTTCGGGGAGTCGAGGAAGGGCCGGTATCTTTACCTGGCTTTCCAGGTGAGGATGGTTCAGGATCCCGAAGACTTGTCCGAGGCGATTTTCCGGGAGAAGGCGACGGTGATACTGGAGGATCTCTCACGGGAGCATCCGTTGCTGGAGGTGATACCGTACGGGCGGCTCTGCTGGAAGTCGGCCTATCCGTTCCCATGCCTATAGAAACGCGTTTGGTCGCCGGAGCAGGCGGAGGTCCGCGAGCCGGAGTCACATCGCCCGGAGTGGGCGCACCCACTGGCGTTCCACGAGGTGATGTGCCCGGTGGCGTTTTTGGTGGGCGGGGTGGAGGAGGCACTGGCGGTCCACCCTGACCCTGCTGGGCCATTTTCAATAGAAATTTGTATTTGTTCGCTAGTTTTTCCCGATGAAAAAAAAACCTAATGTTTCAAGTTGCACGCTCTAGCACAGACTGAATAATGTTGTGAGCTGACCCCAACGACAGGCACGTTCTTTGAAGTTTAAAGAATGCTTACTTGGACCAAGGCTCGGGAACAGGGAAGCCAACTTAGATTTCTCCAGCCAAATCTGTCGACTTTTTCTGGAGGGAAAACAAAAATTCTCTTAATAAAATGTCTAATACTAAAAACATTTTTGGTCAATCGATAGGTATGGAACTCTACGAGAACGGGTATAACGGGTATAAATACACCAAAAATAATTTTACATCTTGGTGTAGTTATACCCGTTACTCGTAGAGTAAAAGCGTATATTGTTTTCGGGGAATATCAATAGGGAAGAGGTCTGTAGGTTGGTACACCTTTTGTTTTTAGTCTTCCATTTCTACATTCGCTTATGAAACTTCACGTGTTAGGTACCGATCGAAAGCTTAGTCTTTTAGGCTAAAATGTTATGTTAATTTAATCAATTTTAGATCGTTTTAACTTATTTACCGTCCATTTCTAAAGAACTTTGATCAAATAACAAATAAATCCGAAATGATCTTTGAACGATCACATTGTCCCTAATTTCAGAGGTAATTTTGCATGCAAAACGGGTGTATCAACTCAGACGCTCAAAGTGTCCCAACTTCCACAAAATGGGTAGTTTTCGAAAAAATTAATAGCTTTTTTTCTGTCTGATTCTTCTGATTCTTTTTTTTATTTTGTTAATCAATATCAATATCAATATCAATATCAATATCAATATCAATATCAATATCAATATCAATATCAATATCAATATCAATATCAATATCAATATCAATATCAATATCAATATCAATATCAATATCAATATCAATATCAATATCAATATCAATATCAATATCAATATCAATATCAATATCAATATCAATATCAATATCAATATCAATATCAATATCAATATCAATATCAATATCAATATCAATATCAATATCAATATCAATATCAATATCAATATCAATATCAATATCAATATCAATATCAATATCAATATCAATATCAATATCAATATCAATATCAATATCAATATCAATATCAATATCAATATCAATATCAATATCAATATCAATATCAATATCAATATCAATATCAATATCAATATCAATATCAATATCAATATCAATATCAATATCAATATCAATATCAATATCAATATCAATATCAATATCAATATCAATATCAATATCAATATCAATATCAATATCAATATCAATATCAATATCAATATCAATATCAATATCAATATCAATATCAATATCAATATCAATATCAATATCAATATCAATATCAATATCAATATCAATATCAATATCAATATCAATATCAATATCAATATCAATATCAATATCAATATCAATATCAATATCAATATCAATATCAATATCAATATCAATATCAATATCAATATCAATATCAATATCAATATCAATATCAATATCAATATCAATATCAATATCAATCAATATAAACTTCGGCTGGCCGAAGTTAGCTTCCTTTCTTGTTTTTAAGTGCTGTTTAGCTATTTTTTGTTCAATCCATAGTTGGCTGCTCTGTTCTCAGGTAGCACCAAAGGAAGATCCAGACAACAGCTGCACATTCGGCGACTCCGAGCATATGCATATTTCATGCGTTAACGCCAACATTTGAATTGCAGCAGGAGAAGAAATGGAATGGGATGAAGTGCAAGGACTCCCAGCCAGCGCAGGATGCTTTTGATTTATGGCAGTCGTCGTTGGATTCCCGCCTTCCCCGGCCACTCCCACATCCTGGCCTTCCTTCTGGTCCGCAGCTATCAGCGCCAGTTGAGTTGTCAGTTGGCGCATAAAGAATGCATGTACAATAGCATAAATGTGATAAGATCCCTCTCAACGAGCACATCTCGGGGTTCCCGGGAGGACGCAACTAGCTGCAAGATGCATACTGACTTTTTTAAGGCGATTCCAGAGGCTCAGCTGAATGCAGCATTTTAAGCCAGATAAAAATCCTCTTTCAGACGTTCTGAAGGCCTACCCATACCTATTTCCAGGTATAATAATCCAATGTGTTTGTGTTTTTTAAATATTTTTTATTTTACTTGCAATTCTTTGAAACCGCTTGATTTGTTTCATTTCTTACACCTTTCAGTAAAATGGTAGTTTAATTACTGGCTAAATGGTTTACACTTTAATTTTTATGACTTTATTCAATTTAATTTTGCCCCTTAACATCAAGTGCAATTTAAGTACAAATTTGGTAAAATATTGTTTTGTTTTAAGTTTGCTTCGTATGCATACCTATAGTTTACAACTATTAACGAATATAAAATAGATTTGAAGTTAGGATGAAGAAGCTAAATAAAAAGTGAAAAATGTCTGACATTATCAGCAGCATTTTTTTTAGCTAGATAGTGTATTGTTTCCAATTTTTCACCTGGGATTTTAAATTTTTTTTATTTGAACTATTTTTTAGTTATATTATTTTTAGTTTCCTCTTTGAATAGTTCTCCCTACGAACGGAATTTCGAATGTTTTTTGTTTGTGTGCGCCCTGCTACATTTATTTATATTCTTACTTTCTTAGCTTTTAACTAAATATTAATTTTCTAAGTTGTATCATTTGATTAGTGCAAAAATTAAGTTTTCTCTTCTGTATTGGTTTTTGTTTTCCATTTTGTTTGCTTAACTATTTGGCTTTGAAAAATACTTTGGCGCCACAACGCAGCTTACAATTTCTGTATTTCATTTTGGTTTTATTTTATTTGTAGGATTTGCTTGCCGACCACGTTGAATAGTTAGATAGATTTCATGAATATGGTTGATGGTTTTCAGCAAATGTGATTACAAGAAGGATGCAACTTTTAAGCTACTTCTTTGGTAGGGTTGATTTTTGCGGTTAGTTTTTGTGCACTCGAGAACTTTATTTGTAAGCTTTCTATTTATCTTTAGTTTTGTGTTCACTTATCATATACATTTTTGTAATTGGTCCTTTGGTTTTAGAACGTTGCTTAAAAGGCACAATTGTTTAAACTAGTTTCATCCGTTGATTGTGAATTGCTGGTGTGCTGGGTGCCTTGGCCACGCCCATTTAGGCCACATCAGCCCACTTAGCTGCCTAGTACGGCTTGGCCGCATCCCTGGAACGTTTCAGTTGGACCTTCAGCCGCTTGGTGCCGATTTGAAAGCCATGCATCGCCTGGATGGCAGCGTTGGCCGAATGCGGATTGTCGTAGGACACAAAGCCGAAGCACTTCGACAGGTTGGTCTGCTTATCGATGAACACCTTGGCTGAAAGGACATTGCCGAAGGGAAGAAATGTCGACGCGAGATCTGTGTCAATGAACTCCTGAGGTAGATGATAAATGAACAAATTGCTGCCATCGGGACCTAGTCGGAAGAAAAGACGCAAATATTTAGTGGAAGCTTGAAGTTAGAAATCATACAAATGCTTATTAATTACACTTACTGAATTAGATTCGATTTTCCAATTCAAACCCTATTCTCAAAATAATTTTTTTTATGATCATGTGCATAACAAAATAAGTATTCGTTCGCCTGCAATACACACCGAAAGTTGACAAACTTCAGCCTTTTTTCAACTTTGAAGTCTTTTTCTTAAAATCCTTACGTCAGTGAATTTTTAGGAAAACACAGTTCAAATTGAGGATCCTAAGCGAATTGGATTTTATCGTATCCATTCATTTTGCATCAATTTCGTTTAATACATAACATTTAAGCATTTTTTATTAAAAAGCAGGTGTAAAACGTTTTCAAAAATGAATTTATTTTTGCTTCGCATTATTTGATTCGTAAATTGTTAGAATATTTGTTGTTTAACAGACTTTCTGGTAAATGTTAAGAATGTGAATTTTTGTTGTTTTTATAATATAGTTAATTGTATCTTTTAAAGGATTAAAATAAATTGTTTTCTTTAATTTATTTTAGCTTACCCTCAATCTGTTTGCCAGCTACGCCCGCAGCGGCCGCTTGGAGGGCGCTGGCAGTCAGAGGTTGGGAAGCGGCTCCGTAGGCGGCTCCATTTGTCAGTCCACTCAGGGAGGATGAATAGGGGTCTGCAGCATTTGGCGGCCCTAAAATGTTGCATGTGAAAATTAAAATAATTGATAAAGAATATAATTTTTAATTAACTGAAAAGAGTTATATTTATTGATTTAGTTTTTCCATAGAACAAATTACCCAAAAACAAACCCTTACGAGAAGGGACATGGACAAAAACACACACTTACACACAGTGGGACACAGAAATACACGCAGAGAAATACACTTATACTCAAACATACATAGGAACCATATCTGAACAATAAACGAACCCAAGTTGAGTTAACGCATATGAGATTTCGCCCCTTTATTTATGATTGTTTTTAGTCTTCCTTTTCACACTTTGTGCTCAGCCATTTTATGCTCGCTTTTATCACTTTTTTGTGGCCCTGGTCCTTTCATTATTAAATTTTATTTTGATTTTCCCCTTTTGTTTGTGTATCATGAAAAAATTTGTTAGCCTTTGTTGTTCGGGTTTCCCCGCGTGGCGCCAGTTTTTTAATTGAGCCTGCCAGCCCCGAACCAAACATTTTCGTGGTGCCCCTGCAGTTCGCTTTGTGCATTGCCCGAAATTGTTGTTCTTTTTGCATAATCTACTGTAAATTTATTACTTTCTTTTAGTTTTTAATTTTCTTTTATTGCGTTTTGCGCGGCCATTTTTTGTTTGGACGGAAAACTATATTGCCGAAATTTTGTATGCTTACCATTTTGTGTGTGTAAGTTTTAGAACAAATTTAATTTTAATGCTCGCCGAATCCATAAAAGTTGCTAATTGAAAAGCTAATTGTAATCGGGTATGTGGAAAAATGTTGGCAAATTTATTTCCCAACTCTGATGATTTACATTTTTGGAATTTCATTGGTAAATGAAAATTATGCATTTGTAACTAACAGAAAGGGGGTTTCGGATTAAAAGTTTCTCGTGACTTGTAGAGTGTTTTATCCGTCCGTCTGTCCGTTTGTCCGCCTGTCTGTCCGTGTGAACGTTGAGTTCTCGGAAACTATAAGACTATAAGAATATAGTTGGGACTCGAACTACAGAAAGGGTTACCATGCCAGTGAAGAAATTTTTTAAATCGGACCACTCAGTAAAAAGTTATAAGCAAATAATGAGTTGTTCGCCACGTAGATGGCGCCACTTTCAAGCGACTGCTTGGTTTGCCCTGCATGCCACTGCTTGCTTTAGCTGATATACGGGTATATGACAGTCAAGGCACTCGACTATATTGTTCCCTCTTGTTTTTTTATTACGAATAAAATCCTACTCCAATGATTTTTACATCTAATAAGCTGCATAATGGCCACACATTAAAAATTCTTTTAAGGTATTTAATAATATTTTTGTATTTAATATAAAAATACCCTACTCGAAGTGAATTTTAGCCTAACTCCTTCGACATCAAAATTGCTCGTGACTCTGCAAAATGCTCCCTTTTATATTTTTCCGTATTTTTTCGCTTTCATGTTGTTTTATTAAAATTCTTTTTTTCTCCCAATGCAATCAAGAACGTATTGTATGGAACGCCATTTATTTATTGTTGTCAGTAACACGGATTTGATTCTTTTTTCCCGTTCGTTGCTGCTCTACCATTTCCCTGTTTTATCAATTTAGCTTCGGTTTGTTTGTTAAAAAAATTATTATTTTTTATTGACAACGATGGGAAGAATGTAAAAATGCCAACATGAAAACTAAAACGACTATTTGCAATTAGAAATGTTCACACAGATGCCTGCGGAAAATTTTAATCAACTGTTGAAAAGTAGAAGCGTTCAATTTAAGTTAATAGATATATTTCACAAGGGTTCCAAAAAAATCTGTATTTTAAAATATTTTATTGCGGGAATTATTTGGAAGACCTATAAAACTAAGATGGATCCCTTAACATCTATAGATTAACGCCTTTAAAATAACAGAAGAGCTTTGAGCATTAGCATTAGTACTGTAGATTAAAGTAGGATAGGTCTTGGCAGGGCGAGGTTGTAGGCTCATGCTGTTGGCAAAAGGGTTGTGTTATTTGGGATTATTTTGTTTAGAATTAGTGTGATTAGGTGCCAGAGGTAAAACTCTGCTTTGATTACAATACAAAACGAACAAAAGAACACAAACAGTACATATACAAAGGTAGAACACAACCACCCACACCCAAATATCCAAATACACACATACATATTGGTATATTCACACTCATTTGTATTCCCAAAACTGGGAATATTATTTTAATATATTACTTTTTTATTTTTTCAGTTATTCATTAGAAGAGATTAGAAAACAAAAATGTCTAGTTTTTTTTATTTTAATTATAATTTAACAAAAGAACTTTAATGTTTTAAAGTGAGTTTAAACAGGATAATTTACTTTATGGAAAATTCAAGCTGAAATTATTTCTTCGGAATTACATTTTCAAATTTGAATACTAAATTCTTGGCATAAATCAGAGTTGTAAAATTCTCTACTGGGGACAGCTACTTGATTGTGGTCTACTTACACAGCGCGTTCAAGGTCAGCGTTTGTCCGCCGCCCCCTTGCTGAGTGGGCGGGGCAGGGTGACCGATTAGCTGCGACATGTTGTAGGCGGTCGCCGTCGGCGGTGGTGGTGGTGCAGCGGCGTAAGTCAGTCGCTGGTGGTTGTGGAGGCTGCTGGCGGAGCTGCTGTTGTTGTTGCTGCTGCTGCTGCTGTGGTGGAGGGTCAGCTGGTGGTGGGCGGAGGGCGTGGCTAGTAGGGTTACCAGATTCTGCATAGACAGGGATGGAGCGGCGAGCAGTCCAGCGCCAGCAGCATGCCCGGCGGGATGGAGCCCGCTTGTGGGTGGTGTGGGTGCGGATGGTGGTGCGCCGCCAAGTGGGTGAGATGCTGCTGATGCTGCTGCTGCTGCAGCCGATAGAGATGCTGCTGATGCGGCGCCGACGGTGGGACTGTGTTGGCTGTGGTGGGCACTGTTTTCCGGTGGGTGGTGGAAATTTAGTCCTGATTTTCCATAGTTTTTTTTTTGTTTTGTTTTGTACAGTTTGAGTTGGTTGGTTTATGGTTTAAGGTTTTGGTTGAGTTGGTTGATTGAGTTGATTGATTGTTTTGTTTATTTTTTGTACATGACCACAGAGTCAATCATAGACATACCAAATAATGTTCAACGAATATTTATATATAAAAAACATAGAAGAAAACACACACCCAATTGGATTATTTACATATACAAAAAAATTATAAAAAATTAATTTCAATTTAATTTTTAGGATTGGTTTTTTGTGTTTCGATTTGGTAAATTTCATAAAAATACATACAAATCAAAACAAAATTAAAATTTAAAACGAAACATGAAAATAAACAAAAAGGGGAAGGGAAAAAACAAAAACAAAATGAAAATGGTATACATAAAATGAAAGAAAGATATATAAAATAAAAAAAACAGCAATAATCAATTTAATAATAAATTTAGGAAATTTAGAATGATAAATTGTCCAAAATAAATATAAAAACAAATTTTTTTCAAATAAATTGTAAATTTTAAGTAAAAAATGTAATACCGAATTATAAAGATTGTAATAAAATAATAAGAAGGAAACAACGAAAAATAAAAACTTAATAGAAACGAAAATAAGAGTTCAAAATAAGAAAACGGGATGCAAATAATACGTAGGTATAAATAAAAAGTTTACAAAATCAAACATACAAATGCATAGACATAAAATCAGATCAATCGAATGCAGTTAGACATAAACTATATAAAATCATATAAATTAATCGCATAAAGTAATTAAAAATCTAAAAACTCTGGCGGCAGGAAAAAGGAAATGAAAAACTCGACGATTCCTATTTCCGGCTGGGGTTATTCTTTTTTATTGCATACTTGGCGGCGCTGGCAAAGATTAAAAGCTGTTCTACACAAAACAAGAATCCTAAGAACACACACAGAGACAGAAAGAGAGAGAGAGAGCAGGCAGGTGTGATATGTGCGCAAAGGAGAGATGTGAGCTCAGACATTCACATAAGGAACCGGGCATTGTCTAGCATATTTAAGGAATATTTTTCAAATTGCTTCCTCGCTTTGAATGAGCTGCCAGTTGATGGTTTTATATTCTATGTGTGCTTGTGTATAGTTTGGCCATCCTTGGATGCCACGCCCCCCCCGGCGAGCCCCTTCTTTTTGTGGGCATAATAAAACTTTAAGTGTTCTTACCTGCGGACAACTTCAGTTTGTTGCTGTTGCCACATTGGAATTGCATTTGTTTACATGCCAGGCCGCCGGCTATTGGGGCATTTTCACCACCATACACTCTATATATATAGGGCCCCATCGTTTCGGCCACCTTTGATGGTGCCTTTTGCCCTTGGGGCCTTTGGCAAGACTTATAAAAATTTCAAGTCGGAAAATGGCCGAAGAAAAACAGAGAAAACGGTAGACAAAGACGCTCCTTTTCAGGGTTTCCCTTGCGGACTTGGCTTTACAGGTAAGTCATTTTCAAAGCTATAAAAATATCTATATTTGGAAATATTTTGTAATGCTTTAGTTTTTAGTTTCTAGGCTTCAATGGAAAACTTATGCATATTTTCAATTTATAAATCGTTTGCTCCTCGATTTATAGCCTCCCTTCAATAATTGGCCAGCACTTTGAAACCAACAATTAAATAATGTTTTTCTGTCTCTCTGGTTTCGCAAAATTGGTCAAATCAGCAAACGTTTACAGGTCTGCCGCATCCACTTAACGGTTTTGTTCGGCACTTAAATATAGAAAAAATAAGGGAAACGAAGGAGCGCAGAGGACACGTTCCATACATTTGCCGACCATCACAGTTCGGAGTCGTTGAGTCCTCGCTGACCCCTTCGGTCAACATCTACCTTCTGGATCTGGCATTTAAAAACGTCATTTGTTATTCAAGTGGCATACGTCGTCGCTCTAAGTTCCCCTAACTGCCCAACAGTTACTGCCGCCAGTCGCTGGCCACCGTCTCCTGCTTCTTTTTTCGCTTTTCCCAGACCAATTCCCCTTAGCATATCCTGTTTCTTGGGTGGATGTATCAGGCTTAGGACGGCACTTGACTTATTTTACAAGAATTACCAATGATTATGGTAGCACTATTAATTAATTTAATTAAAACCAATTTTATAGAATTTTAAATGGCGAACTTTGTGAATTTTTTAGATCACTGTTACATATATTTAAAGTTACAAAGTAAATTGAATGACAACAATTTGTTAGAAAAACCTTTTATATAGCCGAACTCTGTATTTGTTAGAGAGTCTCATCCACGCCGATATCACCGTTTCAGTGGCAGATTTTTTGCGCTTTGTGCGATTACATCACGCGCCGCTCAACATTTGGTTGTCTGTGATTCCCCTTTTATTTCATTTTTTCCCCTCGCCACTGGCTTTTGCTGTTTGTTCAAGCTCTCGAGCTTGATTTGTTATGCGCAAAATGTCCACGTTCCCGTCGAGACTGCCCAGGGGGCGGGTGGGCGTGGCACGTCGGTCATTCTAATGAAGCGGCGTTGCATATGCAACACGTTTACATTGTCGCCCCAACCCCTACCCCTGAGTCTGTGTGTGTGAGTGTTGGCCAGAAATCTGGGTACCCGTCTGGGCCATCATCCTCATCATCGTGTCATCTCGTCATTGTCGTTGTCCACCTTTTAATCCTATTACAATGTTTTTGTTTTATTCATCAGGCGACTGAAGAGCCGTGCCGCGCTTCCTTTCTTATCCCCAACTTTTCCGGCTTACTTTGTCCTACGTCCCTTTCGTCTGCATTTATGCAAATTTTGTTGCTTAAATTGAAATTAATTATTTGACAGTTGTTGCTGGATTCTCCTTTGCTGGTTTAAGTTTTTTTTATTTTTGCCTAGCTGAAATCTGCAGGCTATAAATGAAGTTACACAGCAAAATGGCAGAGATTTTAACTCTTTGTTAAACGTCAAAACAAATGACTGGAGCGAACTAAGCTTTGGGACTATAGATGTCGTTCATCTTGTAAGAACATTAAGCATACCTACGGGATTTTTAAAACCTACTTTTTTTTTAAACCCAAAAATTAAGGTAAAAATAAAATATATATATAGGAAGTGACACAGAAATTATTTCTAACTAAAATCCGTTACGTTTATTCTTTGTTTGGAGGAGATGTATAACAGTCCTTAGGAAAAAAACCCAATGTAAATATAAAGTTAAATTTTTTATCCTGGTTACGATACATTTCATACACAAAGAAAACCATTATTAATTAAACACAAACAGCTCATTCAATTTTTGTTTAGAAGCCTGAAAAAATGGTTTCAATTAATACAATGCTTGGAACACACATATTGAGTAGCTGCTTTTAAAATCGATAAGTAATCAAAATGAATGAGAACAACGAGAAAGTTAAATGTACGTAAATCAAAAATATTTAAAAACACGTATCCGTTGGGTTGCAAAGGAAAAAACATATAGAGTGCGCGATTGGAAGAATTAGGGGTAAACAGAGAGTAAGACACACGGAGTAAACAACGGGCAAATGGGTGCAGGAAACGAGGACAGATAGAATGAGAAGGTTGAGATAAAGATAGAGAGCGAGATATAAGGAAGGGCAGATGCAACGCTGTGGATTTAATCTGTGTCTGTGACTAAAACTGATCAAATTGGTTTGGGACTTTGGTTTTGGGAATCGAGGCCTAACACGTAAACCTAGGCTGGAACTTATTCTGCGGAACCCACTCACCTGGCAGATAGTGCGCCGGACTCAGTCCGTATCCGTGGAGTTGTTGGTACAGCTGCAGATGGGCCGCCGTCGCGGGATCCGCCCCCAAGTAGGCGGCCGCTGCTGCCGCCCCCTGGTGGGCGTTGCTGGCGAGGAGGTTGGGCGCCAAGGACGCACTGAGGGCGGTCGAGGAGCTCAGCGGAACGAGGGCCGTCTGTGCCGCTGCAGCAGTTCCAGCCTGCTGAACCTGGGGCACAGCGGCCAGGGCGGCCGCCATCGACGGATTGGGACGTCCCGCGGAGGGCGGAGCGGCTATCAGCGCTGTGGCCGCATTAATGGTGGGCGTGGCCGCACCTGCGGACGCTCCGCTCGGCGTGTTGATGCCGCAGAATGCGTGAATCTGCTGCATCTTCTTTTGGTCTTTTTCCTTTTGCGTGTCTGCGAATTTCACGACCAGCGGAGCTGAACACCCCTCCATGGTTTGACTTTGGTGAAGGGACTGGAAGGATACAAAATTGAAATAAATTACAATTAAAGATGAATACAATCAATAAATACAAACACTATTAACACTTATTTCACTTATAATTATATAAGCACTCCTTTTTAAAGTGAATCATACTCAGCATTGGCATTATGCATTACATTAGGTTTTATTTATAGTACTATCTATATATAGACTCTTAACTTTTAAAAAATGTAATACAAGCCAAATATCTTAAAATAACTTTTGGCAGTTTATTACGCATACGCACTGTTGCCCTTCTATTCGAATTTTGATTTACTACAGAAAGAAAACATTTATACAATGTGACTGACTAAATGATTACATTTCTCTCAGATAATTTTTTATTTATGACAAGTAAAGAATTTACTTTCAAGAGTATTTATTGATTAAAATATAAAAAATTTAAGAATACATTTATTTGTATTTCCTTTTTTAAATGGAATTTTATGCTTCGGTTTCAGTACGGCCTTTGTCTGTGTCATTCAAATATTGTTCTTAAGGCCTTCCAAGCCAAAAACTGAGTTGCATCCCAATCGCCTCACCCCGCTGAAAACTGTGTTCCAACTGTGCAGCCATGGCGACCTGTTTAAAAACTCGGAAATTTCCCTAATTACTTTGTAGCCAAGAGCAGCAGGGTCACGATGGGTGGACAGGGGGGTGGGGCAAAACAATGCGCCGGCCATAAAAGTCGCGCCAGAGCCGCAAGAATTATAGTCAATGTAATTAAAGAGCACTTCTGGTGGCTGCCACGATACAGGCGGCCAGGAAAGGATGCAGGCCAGAGTTGCCGCCGCCGCCACAATTGAGCGGAAGTTTCGGCCCGGGTCGCCATAGCCCCGGCTGAGTTTCAATGATAAAGTCTACATAAACCGGAAAATAAGTAAAGTGGCTTGCCAGGCCCCCGTCGCCCATCCCACTCCCCCGAATGCCCGTTAGCCCCTCATCAGACCGCAGCCTAAATGCCTTTGCTAAATGTTTGGCCTGGTTTTCGTGACGCGCCCAGAGTTGCCAGCCTCCTCGATTCTCGACCCCGTTTTTGTTTGTTTTCGGGCTTAGCAGAAAGGTGTAAATTAAGTCGCCTAAGCGGACAAATGGCTGTGTGGGCTGAACTATCTGGGGGTGGTGGGTTACTGTGGGTGGTTTTGTTGGTTTGTTGGTCGGGTGGACAAGCGGCGGCGGCTTAAGTGCGCGTCATTATTCTGATGCTGTAAGCCGCCTTGCCGTTGCCATAAAACTTATCAAAACAGTTTTCGACCTCCGAATGCAGCGAATTCGTGGGTGGTGTCTCTATGGAAGTTTTAGTGGTTATTCAAGGAGGAAAGCTAAAATGGGGGATGCTATAAAGGGAACTTTAGACTTTCGCTTTGATCTCCGTCAATTTAATTTTGGAACTGGTTAGTAAATTAATGACAAACAATAGTATCAATTCCTTCTGTATTTATTTTCCAACCACCACTCCTTGACAGTTAGAAGCACTTGAGTTTTTACTTTTTTTCTGGAAACATTCCCAAGTCACCTACTAATCCTCGGTCATTTTTCACAGCTTGGCCCGACATCTCACTTCCTCCGGGGGCGAAAGCAGCAAAAAACGGGTTAAATGACCCGTTGGGCAACAGTGAGCACTGGAGACTCGACCGCATTCCCAACTTGGCCTGGACTCAGCGCCAACCACTTGACAAATTAGCGAGACGAATGCGAAAAATAAAATCTGCATGCGTTGAAAAATGCTATCATCATTTGGCCACCCACACCCACCCATTTTTTTTGCCTTCACTCGGGTTTTTGTGCAAAGAAAAAGAGACTTAATGGAGGAGCAGAAGCCGAGAACAAATTGCTGGGCCATAAACATGGCACATTAATATTAAATGCACTCTGCCAGCAGCTTCAGCTCGAGCGTCTCTGGCTTGGGGTTTCGTTTTTTGATGGCCAACTTGCATCGCTTTTGGATTGCATTTGATGGCGCTGCATACTTTCAGGCGTCAATAGACTGCAATGACTTTGCAACCCTTGCTTCACTGCGTCGATTCAAATCATTTGGTCCCGTCCTCTTTGGTTCTTCTCCAGTTTAATATCTCTTGGATCCCTGGACCTCTCGGCCCGAGCTCATTGCTGGCGTGTGCGTGCCCAGCATCCCGTAATTTGACTTCGAATGCATTAAAATCGCTGGCAGCCACACAGATAATGGTACAGTATGAACTCAGTTTTGGAGGAAAATTATGAAATATACTTAAATATATTCGGTTATATTTCCTAGTTTTATAATTGACTAATACGATTAACAAATATGAATAAAGCGGTTATAATTTGTAGACTTTATTCACTTGAAGTACCAAGAACCAAGTCCTTTCTTTATGTTCATTACAAAATGTAATTTTTTAGATAAAGTGCGTAGCGTTCTCCTAGTCCATTATAGAGACTTTTCTAAGGAACCTTTTAGCTTGCTCAGACTGTACTTTCTGGATGTGTGTGATTGTGCGCTTGTATCTGTGTTTCTGTGTATGCATGTATGGCTTTATAATGGCCGCCCGCCCACAACAACATTCATCTTGCAAAAGGCGACAAATTATGTGCAATATACACAGAACAGAGACAGCATGCTCGGACTGCCCTGCTCTCTCCCACTCCTCCCTATCCTCCCTCTCCGCTTCGCCCACTCCGTGCATGTGTTTGTGTTTGGCTGTCGGAAGTTTGTAATTTTGCCTGTTTCCGGCACAAAACTTGCATTAGTCCCTGTTAGTGTGCGGGCCTGTGTGTGTGTTTGCTTCAAAGTGGGCGTGGCAGGAGGGGTAACTTGGTTGCCAGGATTACCGTTGACTTCTTCCGCTGCCAGAGGCGGCGTCTTGCTTGCGTTCCAGCTTCCTGTTTGAAGTTGCATGCGGTTTTTGTTGTTGCCGCCGCCATTGTGGAATGAAGCTGTGCTATGCAAGCATGTGTGTGTGGGTGTGTGTGCGGCTGACTCTGCTTTGGTATGTGTGCCAGGGCGAAACGTGTTTTATATGCGCGACTCTTGCCGCCACTGCAATTAATCATTGCGACAGTTTTTCCCACACTCGCCACAGGACCAAAAGACAAAAGGGCTCTTAAAGGAGATAGGAGACTTTAAGGTGATCAAACGCTGATCTTTCTTTGAGGATTCAATCGGCTGCGGTGCCCAAGGAAATCAATATTGTTTGACAATCATCTTTTTATTCGTAGGCCCACTTCAAATAATTTTACTGCGTTTTTTTAAAGTGTAAAATTTGGACTACATTTTAAGTGATTTAAAAACTTCATTTTGTATGGGTTCTGCTTAATTTTCCAACTTGATAGCAGTCAAATCATTGTTATAAAATTGTATGGATTAAAAACTAAGCATCATTTGTCAAAGAAGTACGAGAAGAAAAAGGGATTTATATTTTAAAATGTGTTGAAACTGCAATCACGTTTTAGGGTCCCTAAAAGTATGCAACAATCTATGATGAATCCGAAAGTTTACTCTTCACAGCATACTTTCATGCATCTTTGTAAGTGATTTCGAAACATTAGTCGTTTTGTACTTCATTTCTAAAGCCTACTATTTTTGTAGGCCGTCCTTTTAAACTCACCTTGATGGCTCCGATGGCGTTCTGTTTGGTGGCGAATGTGACGAAGGCGCAGCCCTTGCTCTGGCCGGCCTGATCCCGGAGCACAGTGCACTCCTCGATGGTTCCGTGGCCCGTGAAAAGCTGCCTCACATCGGCCTCCGTGTACTTTTTGTTCAGCATGCCAACGAAAAGTTTACGCTCTGCAAATACATCAGGGGAAATGCGAAATGAAAGAATGTTTTCAGCGAATGCTTACAGAAATAAACAAAAAATAAATACGGGCTGAAGTAGAGTGGTAAAATTAACATAAATAACAATTGTGGTTGGGCGAGAGCGGGTCAAGAGGACGTACAACTGCAA
Organism: Drosophila mimetica; assembly: GCA_037075245.1. Classification (NCBI taxonomy): domain Eukaryota; kingdom Metazoa; phylum Arthropoda; class Insecta; order Diptera; family Drosophilidae; genus Drosophila; species Drosophila mimetica. Next base: position 25,324,403 of record JBAMCH010000007.1, on the reverse strand, counting down.
ACATTTGGTTTAAAGGCCCCAACTTAATGAGTTGCCAATGCAGCAGGAACTATTATTATGGCCTGCACGGTACTTCATTCAGGGCTGTAAAAATGTTGCCCCAACTGAGGCTGCTGACTGATTGACTAACGGACTGACTGACTGACTGGCGGGAGTTGCAAACGAAATGGTCACCATAAAAATAGCATTAAAAAACGCGAAATGAAACCATGCCTGTATGGCTTAACAGCTTTAAAGCTTATGGGTAGCCAAGGTGATATATGTGTGCATGAAAACACAGCTCTTTTCAAGCCAAAATTTGTAATCAAACGAGGGATTTTAAAAATACCACTTAAATTAGGAAGATTTACATCATTTTGTTAACAAAATGTTATTTAATTGGTAGATTTTGATCTTTTTTATCTTTAAAACTTATATTATTTATTCAGTTACATGAATTGGCCAAGAAAATTCGGACATATCTGACCTCGCTTTTGCCTACAATCGGTGAACACTCGTTTGATGGATTTTCTTTTATGAACTCTTAGCTGATGCTTAAATTGGTTAATGAGTGTGCGTGTTGGCTCCATTTAACGATCGGTCAGCGTGTATTTAACCCAAATTGTAACCCACACGGCGTATGAGTGATATTTTGGCCCATTTCATTTGGGGCTCCTCGGTACGAAGAAGTTGGAATTAATCAGAGGATAACTTTGTAAGCAGCTGGGACCTGTAAAGGCGAAACAACTTTAAACTGCTCCAATAAATCGCCCTCGCCTTTGGTCTTGCTACAGATTTGAGATCTCTCCCCTCATCGGAACAAGAACATTTGTAAGGGAAAACTTTTTGTGCATGGCAATTGTTATGCTTTATCTTGGTCCCCATGTGGAGCGGGGTGTGCTGCAAACTTTTTTGGGAGCGCACATGCAAAAGACTAAAAACGCAATCGCAACAAATCGAATCAATGCAACAAGAACCGGGGAACTGCAGCAATAAGAAAGAGGAACTTTTCATTCTGCAACACTTTCGAGCGCACTCACTACACTCTCCTCAAACTGCCCTATCTTAGCTTAAAGTTTCCCAGAGACAACACATACTATACATATGTATGTATAAGAACTGAGGAGTTGGGGACCCAGGCATTCCCCTAAAAACAAACTAAGCATGCGTTCAAACCACTTTTGGATACCGTAACTCAAAGGAAAGGTTGCTTAAAATGGCAGTATGTCAAATAAAATTTTAAAAATATTGTTTTAACTTTTAGAGGTTATCTTAGTAATATTATAAAAATAAAAAAATTAAACTAACGTTTTAGATTATAAATTAGACTAAATATAATTAAACCCTAGGATATATAACTGAATTACTTTTTTCAATGATTTTTTGCTAAGGCAGGTTATTTTGAGGGTTTCTGGGCAATCATATTTTATTTTAGGGTGAAGCTAGTTCTGGCACAACCCACTTGGAACCTTCTCCTTTAAGGCAGGGGTGTCGTAAAGTATAAATATAGAAAATTGTGTCGCTGCAAGGGAAGTGATTGGAAATTGTTGCTTTCGCCTGGAGTTGGCACCGTGGAGGTGATGGTGATCCACGGAGACCCCCGGCCAAGGCACTCAGAACGCACTCAACCTGCCCGAAGGGGCGGTGGAAATGGGTCTTATCTGTGGGCAGGGGGGGTTAAAACTTTTTTCGAAACAGGGTGCGAGGCATTCCTGTGTGCTAAATACATACGAAGTTATTGTACTTCTTCGCCGGGTTTTGTTTGCCATGCCCATGCAGGGCGTCCCCGCCCACTTTTTGGTCTCTGTCCGGCACATGTGCAAAATTTATTTGAGGTTAGTTCAGGTGTGACACAAGAAGTAACATTTTATATATTTATTGTATGGATTTGCCATTTTCAGTTGAAACTTTGCCAGCGAAGATACGAGTGGCACGAAGGAAAAGGGCTATGACAAAAGGAGGTTAAAACTTATTGCTGGCACCTGAGTCCTCCTTCTCCCCCACTCGAGCAGCTTGTTAAGGACCTCTTTTGTATTTGGCATCGCTGATTGGAAAGTTTTATGCGCACGTGATTTTTTCAGTGCTGATAAAAGCGTGTTGGGGAAAGTCCAGGGCAGCGAAAAATAAAACCCCCAAGAATTTGCTTTTATTCTCGCAACTGATGTGCGTTAAATTGCTTGGCAATGGATGGGAGTTTTCGTATATATTATTTTAAGCTACTTAAACTGAGAAAGGACATTTGTTCGACTAGGCTTTTGAAAACACTTAAGGTGCCCAACGTAACGGCGTCTTTCTGAAGCAATTGCGTACTTTTTGACACCTTTTAAAGGAAACTCAAACCCCTATTCATTCGATTTTAATGTGGAACACCCTCCTTTCTCCCAGATTATGGCTCATTTCCACTGCCGGTGCAATCTCCGCATTAACTCGGCTTTAGGCAGTTTATCATTTTCACCTTTTTCGGCGGCGGCCAAGCAACCAGAACCTTTCGACTGTCGCCAAATGGCAGGAATCTCGTTTAAGTGAAGTCACTGCCGTCCTCCTTTCTCCGCCTTTGGCTCACACTTTCGGTGCATCTCTCTGTCATTCCTGTGGGCCATTACAGTTGCAGAAATTGCAATTTCACGACAATTACCACAAATTGGTTTCCTCAACTGGCTGGGCGAACATTTTCGTTTCGTTTCGTTCCGTTTCGCCCGTCCTTCTTCGTGCCTTCCGCCTCACAATTATGCAGCAAAGTTGCACCCCCCTGGGTGATTTTTCGGGATGAGGGGGACTTCCGCTTGTGGCATATGCATTGTAAGTTCATCCTTGGGAGCCAACTCTGCCATATGATGTCGTTAACTGTCTTAAGATTTATATGCACAGTCAAAAGCGGAAACTGCACTTATGTATGGGGGGCAAAGGGGGCCAAAGGGGCGCCCCCATATCTACTGGGTCCTCATATATTTCACTTCACACTTGAGACATCAACTTTTGTGTCAAGTCGGTTTCTGGCCCCAAAAATTTGTTGGCCCCGGGCAAAGTTTGTCATGTGCATAATTTACTTCTTCCACACACGAATTACGTATCTTTTATCTTATTAGAGTTTTTTTGGGGAGTCAGCGAGGCATTAGATTGCATTTAATTTGCATCGCAATTAAATTGCTCGCTCTCCGAGAAATCCTTCGACAGCTCTTAATTATTTCCCCCCGTTGTGTTTGTTTGGCATAAACAAATTAAGCGACTTGTGCAAATGTTTACAAGCTAAGCTGCTCGAATCCAAAATCCCTGGCATACTTTCTGGAGTCATACGACGATATGTGCAGGCGAATATGCAGCGATACGCATTTAAGCAGGCTAAGATAATGGCTAGAATGTTTTCGTTACTGAGCTGTTCAGATGCTCTACATATTTATTTAACTATAACAAAGGTTTATAAATTAATAATATCAAAAAGTCGGTTTTATAATATTTAAGAATTATAAAATCCAGGAATATGTGGAATATGTGTCTGTCGAAACTTTCGGCCTTACTTCCTAGCTGATCTCCCCAAAATGCATCTCACATAGAGTAAGCCACAAACAAAAGTCAAACGCATTAACCAGAACAACGACATCCGTGCAAACGAATGAAGCGCATAAAACTTTTACCGAAAGTGGGTAGAATTCCGCCCGAGGGTTGTCAACCGAGATTTGCATATATCGCAATATGGATGGAGCTGAATTTGCTACTAATGTGAAGAACATTAAAATGAGGACGAGCGGAGTGGCGCAGAACCGAAAGGATAAATGTTAAACACGCCAGCCAGATTTATACAAAACACACATTCGAATCGCACTCGGAAATACGAGATGTGGCATTCGAATTGGGGGAATGGAACATTATTCAGAGCATTTTGGCCAGGGGCTAAGGAGAGCTGTAAAGTAATACATATGTAAAAACGGATGTGAACAAGTTAGCTAATGGCTATGACTTTTCCCCACCTCCCCTTAGTGTCTTGTCCACCTAAATGCCTTTAAAGCTGAGTATTCAGAAGTATTATTCATTTTATTACTTAGTTGGCTTATGTTTGCAGTCTGTCGGATATATTCGATGTTCCATTTCGCTGGGCCATTTAATTGTTATTGGAGACTGCGGCACTTCAGTCTCTTTAATCCTAGAACTTGCCTTATATCTCGAATTAATTAAGGCACATTATAATAGAGCTCGTCTCAGACAGCATCTAATCACATTTTAAGCTACTTAGGCTACATCGCAGCTCCTCGTCTATCAGGTTTCAATTAAAATTTTGCATAAGACATGAACGGCCTTAAGCACAAGAGTGGAGATGATATGTAGAGGACACGGGAAGTAGGATGTTTCACTCCCGATCCGCCATCTCTAAAAACAGTTAACGTTTTCAATTATAACATAAACACTCCAACAACACTGTGCACACAACAATGGAGAATCAAGATAAAGTCTTTATGCATTACACTTGGCGGAAATAAAGTGATGAATGGCATTTAACCCATGAAATGTAAGCAAGTTTGTCTTTAAGTTCGTAAAAAAATATTCTTAAATGTTATTATATTTTAGTTCTTATAAAGTAAAGAACAAACGAAAGCAATCAATTTGATTCAGACTTTAATTTGTAGAGTAGTTTACAGTTATTAAGGGAAATATTATTTCTCGTACTGTACTGTAAGTGGCATGTGTTGTAACTCCTGCTGTTGTTGTTACTGCGTGTGTACTGTACAGATTAAGCGCTGAGCGCACACGAGGCCTGATAAATGAAAATGGCATGCACACATGTGCAACAGCAGCAGCAACAACCTAGCAGCAACATCGGCCGTGGCACAGCAGCAATTTTGAAGTGCTGCACGAGTTGGAGCCAACTTTTCGCATATTTGTATCTGTTTGTGTTGTTAAGTAGTTTGGGCGCTTCAGCTCGCAGTCTCAGCTGCATAAATATTTATTGCAGAAAATTCATGTGTGCCGTGGAAGGCGCGCCAATTCACATTGCATACTTTCGGACGGGCTTCTCATAATTAATTTAAAGCCCCGCCAATCGAGAAAAAATGTTGTAAACTGTTGAAATTATGATGCTCATTTCTGGCCATCAAAATGCACTAAAATGGGAATTACATATATGGGGTTGTCCGCCCCAATTGTTCATATTCCCCGCTGGCTGAGTTTATGGCCCGGCCCAAGGGGGCCAGACAAACTTATTGCAGTGCAGAAATTTTTATGTTTTAATTCAATTAAGCTCCCTGGCGGTTCCAGGAGCACAGGCGGAAAGGAGGAAGGAGCCCAGACGGGCGGGAAGGTCGGAAAACCTCTGTGGGCGACGCATTTAATGCGCACAAATTTTCGACATTTCTTTCCGCTCGCTCTTTGGCGCTCTGCGCAGCATATTTGCATAATTTCGCAATAATTGACAAGCGGAAAATGTTGATGCGGAAACGGAAATTAAAATGGAATTTTCAACTAAGCTTTTTTTCTTCCATGAGCCAACGTTTTGCCACCCGGTGACGTTTTGCAAGGAATAATTATGTGCATGTAATTAATTTATAACAAGAAAGAAGGACTCCAAATGCTCGCGAAACGAGTTTCTGAATAGCTATTTACGGGTATTTTATTTTTAATTTGGGATGCATAGCATAGTAAAATAAGTACACTGATAAAAAAATGGAATAGTAAATTTAAATATCCGCCTATTGAATAAAAAATCTTATATTTCCTATTTAAATTTAATACAAAAACATTGTATTGTTTAATATTAAAATATTGTAGTTTAATATTAAAATATTTAAAATATCAAGGGCATATTAAATCTTAAATTGGGTATATTTGTTATACAAATTGTTATATTTTTTTATATTAACAGAATTTAAAAAAAAAGTATTCAAATTAAAAAATTGTAATATTACCTAATTAACTATTTAAAATAATTTTTCTTATAAAAAAAAAAAACAATATGTTCGTAAAAATAATATTGAAAATGTCAATTTAAAAGCGTATATAAAATAAAACACCTCCAGGAAATATTTTTTAAACAAATTTATTAATTAAAATCTATATAATTTTATTTTAAAAGCTTCAAAATATAATAAATTGAATAAAAATAAAAACATTTATCAGTGTAATATAAGCTATTTAGTAACTTTTTTATGCAACTAAAAGTATAAATAAAACAAAGGGAAATAAAAGAACACAAAGGATTTTATGCTGATAAGGATAATATATATTTCGTTACTAAAAAAGAAAACATTTAAACATTTCTAAAATTTGTATGGAACTAATTTGAAGTAAGTGTTGATTATAATCACTTTAACCCTTCCCATACTTCACCATTTTTCCTGGCCACAAAATACAATTAACCGTCATAAAAGCTAATGCCTTTCGCTGTGCCAACCACAGCGACAAATGAACGAAATCATTATAATCATCCTGGCCGCGTACGACTCCCCAGTCCCCGAGGACTCCTAGCCCGTCTGCCAGCCCGTTCCGCTGACCACGATCCACTCCGTTGACAGAAGCTGGGAGCCCGGGCACGTTTCGATTACGTTGGCAACACTTCCGGCCCGCGAGCGCCACAATTTCCGCTGCAGCAGCAGCAAAAAAGGGGAAGTACCCCGAAGATGATGTGGCTGGTGGAGAAGGAGCGGAGCGGGGCGGGGGAATGTTGCAATAGGCAAACTGCCAGCAGCCAAAAGGGGATTTGGACCGAAGTCAGAGGGAGTTGCTCATTTTTACCATTCGCTTGAAGGGTTCATTTGTGTGTTATGCGAGCAATATTTCGTGCCTTGTGCTCTATTTTGCTGCTCTTTTGCATAGGGTGTTCCACTTTTAAAGGTATTTTTGTCATGGTCGAAAAAAAGTTTAGAGGAACCAAGTTATTTAACCTTTTTCTAACGCTTTAAATGCTTTCACAGTATTCCTAATTGGGCTAATAATAGTCGATGTGTGTGTTTGTTAGAGTTTCTAGTTAGAGTTTAAAGAGTTTAAATTAATATAAATATAATTGGTTTTTAATGTTCTACTTTTAAAAGGTATTGCTAACTAAACTAGTTTTTGGATACATTCAAATGTATAAAGTAAGACTTCTAGCTAAAATAGATTGCAGTACTTTAAATTATCTCCTCGAAGAGGTGAGGGTATTTCAGAGCTTCGTCATCCAGACTTGGGACCTTTTTACAAATATTTTTCGTTGCTATTTTGTTTTTTCATTTTCGTATCCATTCGATGACCGCTTCTGGCTGCCTTTGTGCTCTTCATTCAATTACCGCTGCCAGCGGCTATTCCTATTCTAATGTTTTCCCTCCTAGTTCCCGTTCCCCCGCCCGAAGTTTCCCTGGCCGCCGATGATGTTCTCAAGTGCTTCACTGGCAACTTGCCCTGAAAATGAGAAATGCCTGGGGTAAATGGAGGAGTGGAGAAAGGGGAGCGCAGATCAAGCGCCGAGAGCAGAACAAAGCTGAAAGTGCAGTGGCGAAGGGGGTGCTGTGCTACCCAGTCCATAAACATATTTTTCCTAATTTTTTCCTATTGCTTCTATATTATTTTTTTATGTATCAACATTTTTCTTGGGTTCTTGGCAAGAGCCAGCACTTTGGGATTGCTGAAATGGAACTACAAAGAAGTTGCAGTCTCAAGTGGAACATGGAAATGACTTAATGAAAAACCACTTGACCAATATCAATCAGCAAAATGTGCACTTGTCGTTGGATTTTCCCCTAAAAGCACCACCACATCTGGCTTCGGCTTACTAATTGACAGCATAATCAAGAACTAAGACGTCAGCTAAATGCAGAGAAGCCTCGTTTGGGATTGCAATACGGTCAGGTCAAAGACGAAAATATCAAAATAGCCGACAACTTGAGCTGCCCTGGCTGCAGCTCCATGATTAATTCAAAGGGCATAGGTGAACAAGCCTGAGAAAACTGCCCCAGGCGATATTGCAAAATTTTGGATAAGGTTTGTTAGATAGAGTCTTAATGGATAAGAATTCCAATTTGCAAATCTTTTGACCCGCTGGTTTACGAGTAATCTGCAGCAACTTAAGAACATATCACTTCATATATCTTCCCTTCGGTGGTTCTTAGGAAATCTTTTTTGATGACAAAAATCTTTAAACTAGCGTGCAAGATTGTCAACCAATCTTTGGAGTTTTACCATTCTTGTAAGTTAATTAAAATCGCGATCAAAATTTTCAAAAAATTGGTTCAAGACTTACCAGTTCTGACAACACCGCCAATTTTTTACAGTTTGTGTGTCCAATAGTCATCTACATCATATAAAATATTCATAATTTTTTAAGTGGTGCAACAGGGTTAAAAAAATTAAAAACTGAAGATTTTATATTTTAGTGTTATTATGGAATTCAAAATTAATTAATCTTCATCACTATCCTCGTTTATTGTAGAGCTTATTCCAGTTCTGTCAAAAATGTTTGTTAGGATTTCTGCTGGCCTTACAATTTTAGACTTATATCGTCCGTTACATAGGTAATATAGAACCGATGCGAAATGTGAGCAGCAGCCAACAGTTCGGGTTCCATTTGGGCAGCTGCAGAAGTGCCCTATTATGGAGTCTAATGTGTTTCCATCTGGTACGTATTCAATAAAAATGTGATATGTCTTCCGATTTATGTGCCTGGATTTTATGTGTATTCGTAATATGTTACGACTCTCCCGTAAGAACTCCATATTGATTTTGCCGTTGTCATTTTGTAATTCTGCTAAATAGCATATAGACTCGGTGTACTGATAGGTACCGCCAAAATATATGATTAGATCTTCTTCTGTTAATTCCGGGAAATCTTCTATGTCATTGCTGCTGATGGCTCCGAACACCACTTTTTTCGCATTAGGCCTTCTTTTTCTACTTTATCTGCCAAAAGATTTACTGCACTCATTTTACTTTTTATTTCAACTTTTGATATTGACACGTAGTCGGGATCATTTAAATTCTGATTTTCCGAATTATTTAATTTGTATTTTTTTAGGTTGCAGTTGTTGCATATGGTTGAACCAATATCAATTACTTTTCCCAGTTTATTGCTTATATGATCGGCTTCTTCCTGAGTTGAAAGGGTCTTTTTCCTGGCATTAATCTTTCGAAGCCAACGACAACAGATCGAACCCTTTTCAGCCATACTAACTGCACTTTATTCTTTGAATATTATTTGCTTATTACAGATAACTATTTACTAGCCAACTATATTTTATGGACCCTATTCATAATTTTACGAAATATAAAGTCTTCAGTTTTTAATTTTTTTAACCCTGTTGCACCACTTAAAAAATTATGAATATTTTATATGATGTAGATGACTATTGGACACACAAACTGTAAAAAATTGGCGGTGTTGTCAAAACTGGTAAGTCTTGAACCAATTTTTTGAAAATTTTGATCGCGATTTTAATTAACTTACAAGAATGGTAAAACTCCAAAGATTGGTTGACAATCTTGCACGCTAGTTTAAAGATTTTTGTCATCAAAAAAGATTTCCTAAGAACCACCGAAGGGAAGATATATGAAGTGATATGTTCTTAAGTTGCTGCAGATTACTCGTAAACCAGCGGGTCAAAAGATTTGCAAATTGGAATTCTTATCCATTAAGACTCTATCTAACAAACCTTATCCAAAATTTTGCAATATCGCCTGGGGCAGTTTTCTCAGGCTTGTTCACCTATGCCCTTTCGAATTTAAAACGAAATTACGTTTTTCGCTATCTCATTATTTGGCAGGTCTGTTTTGGTCTCTGGCAAACTGGTTCTATGACGCACGTGCTCCGGAGACAATAAACGTTTTTGTTTTCGTGCACATTGTTCGGGATGGGGGCGTTCTGGCATTCATAAAATACATTTCGACGTCGTATCTTATGTCATTTTATAGCCCATGCCTTGCTGCACATTTAATCTCGTAGATTCTCTCCACTCCCCAACTCCATGTGTTTCTGCATATTTGCGGCTGTGAGATGTCACGTCAAAGGTAATTTTGATTGCCAGTCAGTCAGACAGTCAGCATCTTTCCAACAAGTTGCTCAAATCTTCTACCCGACACTCGTAAAATATCTCAACTTGTCCCCAGTTCTTTGAGCTGCTTTTTGTTTTTTATACTTTTTTCACTTGCCTCAAATTGTGCTTTGCATAACAATCAGTAGGGAATCTTTGGTAAAGAAATGGGATGGCCTTAGGTGATTACTTTGACGGATAATTAGGGTGAGGGAGTGTTTATAAGCAATAGTGTCGTCAATAACAAGTATGCTGTATAAGAATTAGCTATCAAGAAATGTTTGAGAAAAGCATAATGGTTGAAATTCATCTGTTACTATCAGAATATGTTATGAGAAAAATCCATAATTTGGATTATATGTTTCTAATTAACGAGCACAAATAAATGTATCGTGTTTTGTGATTATTAAAGAAAAAGATAATATAAACTTGATGTTATAATATACCTATAACTAAGGATTTTCTCGGCTCTTCAGCTCCAAGGCCACTAATGCAAATGGGATTCATCGTTACCCTCTCCAAGGCATCTTCATACTACCAATTTCTCCCAACTTCCAGCCTATAAAGCATTCCCAGCACATTCCAGGCCTTCAGACCTAATTAGCTTAAGATTCCTGAAGCGGAATTCAGCTTGCATATGTGTAAGCTGCTGGCAGAAGGACTTCCGTGCTGCTGGCGAGGGATAACCTTCCACTGGATGCACATAAATGTGTGTAAATATATACATTAAGATACTTCCATGCCCGATTGCTCAGATAAATAGGCAATAAGTGCGAATTTGCCAGCAAGTTTGCTTATCGGTTGCATTTCCCAGCAATCTAAAGTTTGATGCTCGATTGTTTCGAGTTCGCTTTGTTTCGGGGCACATGTAAATATATGCAGATACGACTCACAGATAGGGAACCCAGATACGTATGTATCTGTTTGAGTTGCCCCCTTGCCACATCCGAATCAATTGATTACGTATTCCGCATTGTTGTGTATTTGTCGCGACAGAATTTCATTTCGTTCTTATGGGACGTTCAGTCGATCAGGCGACCCATTGAACCCCTCGAACCCCTTAGACCCCTTCAACCCCTCGCCTACCCCCACCCCTTTGTGCCCCACCCCTGTCTATGACTATTGAACTGTAACGCATTCAGCATTTGTTGCTCTCGTGTATTGTCTATGCAAAATTGTGGCTGCTGCTCATTCTGCGGTGTTCGTTGAACTCGCTCGTTGTTCAACTTTTTGGTCACTTGTCGCCCGGCATTCGATGTTTGATTTCCCCGAATGGAGGCGACGTTACCAGGGGGGTTTCTAGGGCTTACCAAGGGGGGGTTAGGGGAGGGAACACGGCCTGACTGGCCCAATTGTCAAATGGCTAAGAGTTCGTCGGGAATTAGCTGCAAACAAATTGAGTTGTTCGAAAAAGAAAGGAAGTTGAGGGAATCAAATATTGAAAAAAATGTATTTTAGCTGAATGATATTAGTTTTAAATTTTATTTAATTAAATTTTTTAAACAAATGAGCTTAAGATCAATTAATGGTTGGGAAGTTCAATTTTAGGAATCCACCATACAAATTTATTAAAACAAAGAAAAAATGTAAGTACATTCTTATTTATCTCCTTATTATTACCATTACTATTACCATTACTATTCAAACTGACCCAAATCAGTAGCATTTATATGCCCCTGGCATATTCTGGATGAACCCAGAATATAGAACCACAAAAACTGCTCATATTCAGTATTCCCTTTCCTCGTTCTCATCATATATCCCGTATTTGCATTCGTCTCTCTGACAGCCTTTGGATGCTTCAAGAAACCAGACATTACCTCAGCGTTTGGGGAATTGCAACTTGTGTCTGCTGACAGAACTCTCCTTCTTCGCACTAGTAACTCCCAAGCTCCAGGAAAACCCCACCATGCCAATGTTAACCCATCAATTGTCTGCCGTCTAACTCGGCGCATGACTTGCATATTTATGCGATATATGCGAAATGAATTGTTGACTTCGACTTTGCGTCCGACTTTGACTGTGACCAAAAGCAGCCAAAGTCAAAGCGTTGATAAATAAGCAAGCACGAACAGGAAAAAATAAAGAAGAACGTCGGAAAAAACTATAAATAAGTAAAGTGCATGTATTTCGAAAGCAATTCGATGCAGGCGAGCGTCAAACGGAAAGTAATAATTTTATGGCAAGATCAAGTGACATTCGGGGGCGGTACCCAGAAATAGGGGGTGTATGTCAAAATGGCTGTCAGTCAAAAGTGAGGTGTAACAGCTGGATGGATGTGTGCGAGTGTTACATAAGGTTGTTGGATTCAGAATTCGTGGCGAGGCATTATAAATGTATTTTCTCCCTACACTCTCTAGCTCCCTATTTTAACGTGTGCAAATGCGTTAACATAAATGTAACACGTTTCGCTGTGGTAACAACAACTGCAACGGCAACTATCCACATGTCACGTAGCTTTTGCATGGCAACGACAGAGAGCCGAGAACCCCAAAGACCCCAAAAGTCGTGTGACCCGAGGCAGCCCAAGAAACTGTCACATCTCAGAGCCCAGACAGGAAACCGGTGGCAAGAGGAAGAGGAAGGGCGGAAAATCAGACGGTAAGGTCGCTTTTCTGTCATCCCTCACAAAATATTCTAAATTATATACAACGCCATAGCAGCAGCTAAAAATATAGGCCTTAAACCACTTCAAATTGATTAAAGCCTCAGTTGCTAGTTGATTAAAATTTTAGCAATGCTGTGCTAATTAACAAGTCACGAAACTGTAGTGGAACTTATGCAATACATAAGCGAACTTGAATCGCTCGAGTTGTCGAGAAGAAAAAATAAGAGAAACACGTGGAATTTTTGTATTTAATAAAAACTTTTCTAAGTTACGGATCTCACTCATTATGGAACCCACTCCATTTCTCGATAGTTAAGAATTTTATAGAATTATTTAATTATTAAGTTTTTTCAATAGGTTCTATCAAGTTTATTAGCGGGATTAAAAAATGTACTTAATTTGATTCGTTTATTCAGTTTATCCCTCAGTACAAACCAAATAAAATGAGTACACAACCAGGAATAAAAGCAGGAAAACCAAAAGGATCCCATGGTGGCATCCACCCAGGATTTTCCCCTCCCATCCATTTTTTATCCGCTCTTGTAAGGGAGTTCAAAAGTCCCTTGACAAAGCTAAAATTTAATTAGCCGCCCAGCAAGTGGCGTTTGCAAATGAAATTACACAAACACATTCACACAGGCACGCACACAAAGGGACCGAAATGCAAGCTCCACTTCCCCCCTCCCCCCCCCCCTGCTCACACACATTGGTTTAACATTTAGCCACTTGGCGCGAAAAGGAAATAAAATACACGACAATCCAACAAAAGAGCAGGAAAAAACACGAAACTTGCATCGAAACATGAAACACTCGCCCCCTTTCCAGCGTCGTGTTTTCTCCGGAAAATTGCTCTGCTGGCGCCCCCTAGCGGGCAGTCCGCCCACCCGCTTGGCTTTGTAATCCTCGCGAGCTTCACAATAAACACGAAAATATAATTTGCAACGTTTTTGCAGGCGACGCGCTTCCGCTGCCAAAGCGCAGAAATGCAATGAGTTTTAGACAATAGAGGCCACAGTGATTGGTCAATAAGGAGGACGAGTTGAATGCAATACCTAATAGAGTTATTCCGTGAATATATTCATAACCTTTGCCAGCCTCATAAATTATTTATTATGAATTGACTTGCTAAATAAGTCAGAAACATACGATAAAAACATGATCGACTAGTAATACTATTATATTTTTTAACGGATAAATGACAGTTGTGTAATTAACATAAGTTATAGGTTAATGTCTTGAAAAAATTAACTTAGCTTTTTCATCGAATTTTTTTTTAAATGTTGTGCTCTTTACCTACATTTTCCATTGCACTATTTTATATTTTTTTAATGACAGCTAAAAACAAGAGAGAACGCTATAGTCGAGTGCCTCGACTATCAAATACCCGTTACTCAGCTAAAGCAAGCAGGGCAAACCAAGCAGTCGCTCGAAAGTGGCGCCATCTACCGGACAATTCATCCTTCTTATAGAGGCCCCACTGTACTCGGACCGACTGGGCTTAGCAGAACGGGGGTCCGTGCAAGTAACACTAATTACCTGGAACTAAATATGGCGCCGGATTCGGTGGCGGGAGCCAATACGTTGCCGTTATCGCCGGATACAACTGATGGCCATTTGTGGCCATGTTTGTGGACATGGCTGATGGGTGGAGTGGGTGGTTCGGGTGATTTGGGTGGTGCAGCGGTGGTGGCGAATGCTGCTGATGATGTGGCGGCGATGAGTCCGCGGAGGAGCTGCCCGAACTGAGTTTGCTGTTGTAGCGGACGATCAGATTGTTGTTGTTGTTGCTGGCGACGGGAGGTGGAGATGCTGCATGGACTTTGCCCGATAGGGGGCGCTGCTCGCTAACTCCGCCATTTCCATTTCCACTTCCGCTTCCGTTGATATTGCCGCCATTGTTGTTGCTGTTGTTTAAGGAATTACTGCATTCCATGATATTTGGGTTTTTCATGTTATTTATTGGCCGCTAGCTGGCGCCACCACACACACGAAGAAAAAAACGTTCGAAGGGTTCAAATATTTTTGTCTATCTAAAACTTTGCTTTGCTTTTTTATGGGCCTCCTGGGCTAAATTAAAAACGAAAAGCAATATTTTATTTGTATTTATATTAGCAAGGGCCGCCATTAAAATGCCACAATTATTCACTTGTGCATAATTTGAATTTTATTTGCAACACACACACACACATACGTAAGCCCGTTTCACTCTTTTTTAGCACTACGTTTTATGGTCTACCATTTTTGTATAACTAATTAATTTGCCATATTGTCCGGCGGTGCAGTTTGCCTTTTGCAATAACGCAGTATTTTTTATTGTCGTTCTGTGTTATTTACTTTCAATTTGTTGCACATCCCCCATCAACGCACCGAGCGCTAATGGGGCAGACATGACCCGCCCGTACGGGTTGTCCATACAGATGGACCATATTTGTTTTTATTGTTACGATTATTATGGCGATCACATAGCGCAGTTGTTTGATTTTGCATTTAATGTCCGTTAAGAAGCCCCGCCAGCGATATAAAAATCATTAAAAAATGCAAAGCAAATAAACAAAAAATTTTAATCCATTCAGCTTTCGCTTAAACAATTTTTATTGCCCTTCATATGGCTCTTTGAGTGGTATCATTTCGTGTAATTTCATTAAAACCTATTTTAATATTTACTCTGCTGCGCAAAGCATTTAATTAAATTTTTAAACTATAATTAAAAAGTGGGTAAAACCTTTACCAATTTGTTCTTAACGTTTTGAGGCTCTTTTTAAAGGAATTTCTCTCCGTGTCAAAATAAGCACAACTGTCGCAACTTAGCACTAAGCCACAGCCACTCCCATCTGCTGGGCTTTCTACCTATCTGTAGGTATATATAACACCTGTGTGAAGCTCTAATCAGCCTGAGCAGAGTTTTAAAGAGACGAATGTCTGTGTTTATACAATAAATGAGAAGGGAACTCAGGGTAAATAAGTAACTTGAGTCTCTGGCGGGAGTTTCAAGCTGGAAAACTAAACAAACCGACAACTGTTCGACACCTAAACATATACGAACAATATGATTGTGAAATTTCAAGCTTATTTATCCAGATACCACAATGACATTTGTTTGACACTGAAGTTTCCGTTTATTTCCCCGGCAAATTCCACCAGAAAGTCTAAAATAGCTGGGGCTTAAAACTTTTTATTTTATTTCTACTAACAATTAACATATAAATGTTATGTGTATTGAGGAACAAATGTTTTTACTCACTTTTAAAATTACTAGAAGTTCAAAATACTATAATTAATTTTAATAAACTCACATATTTTATGAAATATTAAATTAAAATTTTAATTTGACATTTTAATATGAAAGTTAAATTGCTTTCAAGTAGCCACAAGTTTAATAATAAAATGTATAATAAAACATGAATTTTCATAACATACGTACAACTAATCAGAACTGTAAAAATTTCCTGAAAAATGATTTTCATATCTGGTAGAAACGGAATTGGTCCGAAATGATTTTGCGACTTCACTTCCCTTACGAATTCTATGAGATTTGAATATTACCTTGGAGTACTCGTATTTTCTAATTTTTAGTTTTCTCCGCTCAACTCTTCCCCCCGCCACCTGCCTCGTCTGTCTATTTTCAATTTCTTCTGACCCAACTGAAATTGACGTTTGCCAGTCTATTGACAGACTGCCTAAAGAAGACGATGATGATGCTGGGGCCGATGTCGAAGCTGATGGCTTCTTGTTTGTACATGGCCAACATATAGACATAAATATGCGTAAATAGACAAGTTCCCCCGCCTCTCTGCTCTCTCCTTGGAATGTAACTCAGAAGAAAGTGCAAATATTGACGAGAGTTTCCATTTTGCAGGTGGCCCAAAGTGGAACAGTTTTCTGTTGATGGTTGCGACATATGCGAAACCAATTGATTCGTTGCCCGAATGGCCATTACTATATATACACGCTTTCCGTTGTGACATTTTCGTAATCATTTTGTTAACGCTTCGCTGGGTACCAGACTACTTTAAACTTTTTTCCCTGTGAGCTGATTAGCCGGCTTTGAGTTTTGAACATTTTCTAACCCACTTTGTATTATTATCGCACTGTCTCATGCGCTTCGAGGTGCAATTTACTTGGCAACAAACTCGCTCGCAATTAACACATAAACTTCGCATTTACACTCTGAACTTTGCTTCTGCCACAGCACCTCATGTGGTTTGTTGTGGGCTGTTGTTTCGTTTGTGGTTGTTATTATTATTGCTGTTAAATGAAAATATTCAGAGCGGAAAGTTACGCTTTTCCATTATAAGCGGGCCATTCGAAGCATGATCAAATCTAATGTGGAGGTTTCGGTTTCGAAGAATACCAAAAGTGAGTTTGAGGTTCAGAAAGAGGCAGTTGCAAGGCGGAAGCATATATTTCAGCACAATAGGGTACGCAATTATGTAATTCTACATAATATATACTTCATTTACTTTATAAATATAATTGGAAATATTAAAATGGCCGATTGAAATTAAAATTTTTAACAGTGATCTCAATGTTCCGAAATTTTTTGGCTTGTGTAAATTTTAAAATATTTTCAAGTTTCCTCGAAAACATTTTTGAGGCGTCTTGAGGCTCTGACGAGCCGTTGACATTTTGTATTTAATACGGCCTGCCCTCAGGTTTTCTTCTCTGTGGCGTTCGCCTCGTGTGAGGCTCCTCAAAAATGAAAGCCGAAAGAAAATTTGACAAGTGACAATTTCCGTTTGTTGAATTCGTCTTGAGTGATTGCTTTCTGAGGGACAGTTTTCCCAGTCCAATGATTCATTTTCGTTTCAAGAAGTGTTACGTGAAGGAAAAATCGGATTACAATTAGTGGAATTTTGTATTCGAGATTTTTAAGCACTTTTCGGGGCTTTTGTTTGTTGGGTAGAGTAAAGAGTAAAGACATTTTAAGCAGCTAAATGGGATGATGAGTTAAGGCCCATGGGCTGACCTTGTAGGTGAGAGCGTGTCGCGGCCAGGTGACGAAGGGTGCTGAAGGGGCGGAGCTCATCGACAGCCTTCATCCGAGGCTATTTATGGCCCGGCACACCCAGCTCCAAGCTCACACACTCGAGTCACTCGACCGGAACGCCAATTGGATCGGAAATCGCTTTTTTGTCTGTTATATTCGCCAGCTTACATCGGCCTCACCCCACCCCATTTCGGCCCATCAGCTGTTCTTTATTCAGTGTGAATTCAATTATTGTCTATGCGATTATTGAGGTTGTTTTTCACAGGTAAATAGAGTTGGGCAACAAGTTCACGAGATGTACGGATAGTGGTGGATAGAATGACTGCGATTCATTTCATAATTCCATTTTTACAAAAAAAAAGTATAATAAGTTAAAAAGCTTTAAATAACATATTATTTTTGAAGTTTAAGGCCCTTTTTTTCAAACATTTTCTTTAAGGCCATATCCCTTAAGCAGTGCCCACTGTACTTTCGACTGAGTCAAGCAAAGTTCTTATCGTCCACTAATTATGCAAATGCTATGTGCATTTTCAGGTCTTATTTACACACTCAAAACTGCGCTTAATTTGCGTATTCTTAACGATTTTTCACTGCCTAACTGCAGGTCGTAGAGTATCTCGATCCGAAAGATACTCAGGTAAGTGATCGCACGTCTTGAACCTTAACTTTGACACGCGCGTGCGCGGCAATTGTGATTTCCGTTCGGCTCACCAATCGCTATTCTACTCTCCGATTACGGCGACACGTCTCCGATTTGAGAGTAGCGGCTAGATACTCGACGATTTGCTTCTGCTATTTATTTTTCGGCGCTGAACTTTTTTCGCAGTCGATCCGAAAACGCGACTGATGTCTGGGCGATTGAGTGACAAACTGCTGGCGACGCTTATTTTTTCGCTGCCGTTTTTGCGCTTCGTTCTGCGGTTTATTTTACTTGATTTTCGTAGTTGTAGTTGTATCTGGTATGTACTTTAGCCATTGTGTACTCAGTTCGCGATGAGCCGCATGGCGACGTCAAAGCAAAGGCAACAGCAACGGCAACAGCAACAGAAGCAAACAGTTCGAATACAAAAAATATTATCATTATTGCCGCTGCCTTTCGGGTTTGTGTCAAAATGGCAATAAGAAGAGCGTGCTGCGGGGAAAATGTGCTTGGGAAAATGCGAAAATTGTACAGATTAAATGAGTTTTAAAGTGCACTTTGCGGGAATCGTCAGCACGTGGCAAGAAATTGGAAAAAATAATAGGGGAAAATATTGACTCTTAAATATTTAACTGGTATTATTAAATACCTAGTTTAATAGGTCATAAAAATTAAACTTTTAAATAGTTTAACTCTAAGCCTGAATTGTTTCCACCTTTCGTATTTCTCTTGCTTTAAGATCGACGAAAAGTAAGTACCGATCTTCCCAATTGATTATTCTAAAATTATTCTAAAGTACGCCTTTTCAAAACACATTTTTAAGAAACCACTTCTCGGATTTCCAATTCCCGACGAAGTATGCGATTGCATCTGTTACACGCTTCAGACATATTGCTTATATATTTCCATAATTACTCATATTCCTGAATCGGAACTTCTACCTGAGAAAGGCCCCAACTTTTGGGTCCCGTCTTGGCGACTTTGTTTACTTTCGTTTCGCATTTCAGCAGTCAGCTACAGTCCGTCTCGTTCACGGCAGTTGTTTAGTTTATCGGTTAACAGCTCAGAGCTAAAAGCTTTGGTAGCTAGATCATAATTCAGCAGAAAATTATAAACAATTTGGTCAGCTGACTCCTGAAGGGTAATTTTTTGGCCAAATGCAGCTTGGAGAACCATTGTAGCACACTGATTTTCCGTTCTTATCTCTGAATGAAATTCAAAATTTAATTAATACCAATCGGGGAGCCAAAGCAAACCATATGCCGCAATAAGGGGCGTAGGGGCAGTGGATTTATAAAACAATACGCCCCCTAATTACAGGCAGCGATATACATAGATACGAATACAGCTAGGGCTGCCGAGATACAATGCGAAAACACTTGAAAAGAACAGACGCACTGGCCATTTTCGATAATTGAAAATAATAATTAAGATTCCCAGATCGCAGGGAGGGTGAAAACGAGAAGGACCCCGCACTGACGTCCACAATTGGAGTGAAAGAACCCCATAAAGGCGGCAGCAACTGCAGGGCATACATAATACAATTTGTATCTGTTAGTATGCAAAGCATGTCGCAGTATTCCTCCATTCTTTTGGGTCATAGAGCCCGTTAGCCGTATTTGTCCATCAGAAGTCATCATGGAATTGGTTGTCATTCACTTTGCGCCCCGGCTTTGTTCTCGGGGCCCCCTCCTCAGGCCCTATTTCCATAGAACTTATAACCCCCTTCGGCCCGCCTGGGCGTGCGTGATTTCTTCAATTAATTGTTGTCTCCAAGCACTTTGAACACTGCACAATGTCGTTCTTGACAGCACTTTTTCCCAGCATTGTCTACACCTAATTGGAGGTCCGAGAAGAACTAGGCGGTCCATTGTGCGCGCTGCCACAAAGGTCCATGGAAATATGCATAATTCTAACTCAAACAATGACAACTGGCGAGGTATTGCAATTCATGCTGCAAATCCAAGAGTTTTGTGCAATATGGATTGCCTAAGAAGTATGATAAATGTTTGGACGGGGAACCAAGCAATTATGAATGAATGCATGAGTGACAACAAAGGAAAAGTGAATTCATCTGGAGCTGCAGTGCCGGTTTCCTTTGGGAAATACTATTTATTGATTAAAATTTCCGTAATTTAATTCAGTATAACGTGACTAATTTAAGCCAAGATGTTTTAAAATAGCTAACAGGTTTTGCACCCATGAAAATTATCCACTAACGAGCTTCAGAAATAAACTCGCACTATATCAATCTTTGAGCCCCATTGCCGAAGTATCCCCAGTATCTATAAGCGAACTCCATGCTGAGAGATTTCCCCGGCCATTTGTCATCTTTCCCGGCTTTCCCAGGCATCTTTCTTCATGCGGCTTGCCATTTTGGCTCACAAATCTAGCAATTATTCACATATTTCAATTACCGCTCGTCAAGCGTAAGAAATGTCTTGTGCCACACATGACAAACTGCAGCTGCAAGTGCGATTGCGATTGCTATTGCGGTTGCAAATGCAATTGCAACACAGAATGCAACGCACTTTCAACACGCAACCAGTGAAATTTCTCCAATTTAAGTGGCTGGCATTCTTCGCATACTCGCTCGATCGCAAGCGGCACGCAATCTCTGCCTAGAATCTATAGACCCCTTATAGAGATGCAGATACGAGATGGCCCAAGCAAAACAAACGGCAAACAAAACACCAAACAGCTGACTTGGCTTATATAAACAGAGGCACGCAGAAAAAGCTAATTTCTTTGCGAAAAAATAATAATAATGGAAATGAAAACTGGTTGAGACCGCAGCCGGTTCACCAGAGAGAAGCCGAGAAACTATGAGGAGAATCTGGGAGAAGCCGGCGGAGAATGACTCAAACTGCAGCCGAGATTATAATTTATTTAGCTGGCTTTTGTTTTTGCTCCTTTTCCACTTAATTATTCGTTTGGGAAGTGCTTTGCATATTGTTTTCGTTTTCGTTTTCGATTTCATCGTTTTTTGTTGTCATTTCTGTCGTGTTTACCTTTTGGCAATTGCCAAACGAGATGACAAATCCAATCGCCTGAGCTGCGGCCGCCTGTGCCGTTCTGGCATAGGAAATTAATGTTTTAATGGCATTTATTTCGGGCACCCCCAAGAAATCGAAATTGAAATATGTCCGGGGTATGCTTGCCCGATATTCTCGGTAGATTTAGCAAAGCTATTAACTTAATGTTGCCTAATTTTTGAAATACGGGGAAATGAAAATTCTCCAATTTGACCAAAAAAGATTTTGACATTTTAGAGATATTTGCAAGCTTTCTTCCAAAGCCCATAATACTTTTTAAATGAAAATTGTGTTTATTTGTTTTGGATTTTAATTGGATTTTTAACAGCAGCTGTAGAAAGCAAAATATGTATGAACTGTATATATCTAGTTTAGTTTAGTTAAAATTTTGCGTTCTTAGGCAAACGTTTTTAAGGTATTTTTAAGACTTTATAGGTTATTTAAAAACCATGTTCTATCCTATAAAATGTGGTATTTAAAAAGACCTATAACTACACCGAAAAGAAGTTTATGCTAATATATTTAAACACTTTAGGCGTCCAATTGTGTAACACTTAATCGCTTTTAAGAAATTAAAAATTAGTTAGCACACCGCACTGTCGTCAATTTCGAAATCGTTTTCTCAATTACTGAATCAATGATGATTAAGTACAATCCACACGTATAAACGTTCATCGAGTCATATGGGGGAACGATTCAATCAATTGGCTGTGCCAATAGTTTATCAATATCTTCGAGATACACTGGGCGAGCGTTTCGTTTCGTTTTTCAATTAAGGCTTTACGGCTGGCGTAGATTTAATTTAAAGAATTTCATTTACAGTTGACCAACCACAAAGTGCGGCGAAGATACGAAGATACGGAGATCGTGCCGCGAATGAATGACAAACTACGGCACGTATCTTTCGGATAGCTGAGCGCGACTATCGACTGGCGAATAACGAATAACGAATACCGAATAACGAATAATGATTCCCGATCGACGATCACCGATCGACTGAAAAGCCCGCGGGCACTTCACTTTGCCCCGCGATCAATTGCGCTGCACTTTGAGATACAGATACTTTTGCCGCTGGCAATGCCGCTCTTGCCGGCTCTCTCTCTCCGTCTCTCTCTCTCTCTCTCTAAACAGCTGTTGCGGACACTTGTGGCTCGCTCACATGAAAGCCAATTAGCCACGCTCGTTGCCTTTGGCTGTTTGTTTATTTATGTTTGCTGGGGAGTCATCATCAGTTGACAGTTTTTGGTACATATGAGTATGAGTAGCGCTCTCGCGTTCTCTCTCTCCGGCCATATTGTCCTCTCTTTCGGATCAGTGCCGGGTTGACTCAGCGGTTTTCCAACTCGTGTGGTAAAGCGGATACGCGATTCCTTTAGGTTAATTTATTTTACTATAATGAAGTCATTTATGACTGGGTTAAGTTATATCTTAAGTTAGGTTCTATAAGGAAAGGAGGTAGAGAGCCTATTAGTTCCTCATAGAAAAATTGGTTTAAGTCAGTCTCTTTTTATACAGTAGGGTAATGAAAATAAATGCATTTTTTCCTTTTATATAACAAAAAAATAAATAAGCAATTTTCAATGGAATTTATCAACAGAAAGAAAGTCTTTGGCCAGTTCAAACTTTTTCAAAATACTGGTTTTTATAAAAAATGTCGCGAAACGAGGCGCGGCATTTAATTAGTGATTCTCTTAAGCTCATTTAGCTTTCAATTTAGTAGCCAAGTGAACAATACATTATGTATTCATAAATAAGTTTAACGATTTACAGCTGCTTTAGCCGGCTTGACATTACATAAATCATTGCACATTTAGCTTAAACATCGTTCACACGTATCTTCAAACGAGTCGGCACCACCCGCTTTCCCCCCGCCCCGCCCCCTTTCACGACCCATGTGCAAACCCATCCCGAGATTGGCCAGCAACAACAACAACAAAGGCCGCCTCTTCTAACACATTTAATGCCAAGTCAAAGTTGTGTGCTCACTTGACAAGATCGCGACGACCTAAAAGGTTTCGAGACGCGAGCAATTAACATCAGAGCTACAAAAAATACTGGCCGTACATCTGAGTATCTTGCAGATGTATCTGTATCTATGTATCTATGTATCTGCCTAAACGAGCGATCACGTCAAGCGGGGAGCTCGAAAATCAATTGAAGCGCGGTTCGGGGGCAGAAAACTCACTGAACATAGAAAAGCGCTTTGTTTTCGCAGCCAGGCCCGCAGAACGCTTAATAATTGAATCGAAATGTGTGCTAATGCGACCGGCAGTTAAGTTTCTCAGTATCTAGCAGATATCGGGTCACACACATCTGTGGGCTGAAACTGCAAACATGAAAATGCATTCTCAGATCTGAAGATACCGCCAAAGAAACATTAATTTTTACGCTGAAGAATCTTACGAATGCCAAAGAGACGAAAGAGGTTAATTACCTAGACATTTTTTTAATAATTAGGCCGAATTTGATTCGTTTTTTAGCACGACGCTTAAAGGTGTCTAAAATATGGCAGTGAAAAAGATCGTCGCACATTTCGTACACTAATAAAAAAACGTAGATTGTCCAAAGATTTCATATTCAATCCAAATATGTTTCATCCATTGCGGTTTTTATTAAATTTAAATATGAAAATATTACTTTTAAAAATAATAGTTAATTTTAAAAATGTTTTTTTATTTAAGTAAAATAGTATTTTCTACATTGATTGAATTATTTCCGTTCGTTAAATTAATTATTCTATAAAATATTTCGTTTGTTTTTTAAATTTAAATATTTAACAGGAATTTTTGCATTCTATTTTTATCAGTGTATAAGTTTTTCAATCGTTTTGGCATGTTTAAGTGATTTCAAACATATTTTTAATATTACTTATTATTATTTAATATTAATAGATTACAAGTTAATTTTAGACGATTTATGTATTTGTTTGTAGATATTTAATTGTAATTATTCATTAAATTGTGATCTGAAGGGAATTTTTTGGGATTGTTGGGATTATATAAACGTGACCTATTTGATTTTTTAAACCACCTTCTTTGTCCTTTCTTGTCCACACATTCGAGCGAGGAAATGGAAATTGATTCGTCGTTGTCGGCGTCTGACAATTCGCAAATTATTAAGCCCATTTATTCGAAAGCCAAAATGCATAGCGATAAAATGTTGTTCATAAATAAAATCGTGCCAACGAGTTTCTACTTCCATTTGCTCGCATCTCATTAATTTGGGATGATTTTGCATGTGGCTAGTTGGCCAAAATGTTTAAAAGAGAGGGGGGGCAATCGATGGCCAAGGGAGATGCGGGCAGAACCAGCAACAAAATAAGGCATCCTAAACAACTCGGCAACTAAGCCAAGCCAAAAGGGCAGGCTAAAAAGGCGGACAGCTACACAGACGACGACAAACGGCAGCTAAAAGTATTTAGAATTTCTGGCATTTTGTCAAGTGTCGCCAAAACATTTCGCACAACACGCACGGTTTTGGAGAGAGCAAGAGATACGCAGGGGGAAAGAGGCGGAAAGAAAGAGAGATAGAGAGAGGCAATATTTGGGTGTACTTAGGCGAATCTTGCACTTGTTGCATTTTGCGAAATTTGTGTGGCATTTGAAAATGTTTGGCATTTGTTTTTACTAATACACTATCCGAAAATGGGTAACATCGCTTTGTCAATAATAAAATTAATGTTTATTGAAATTTTGTTTGGCAATTAAAATATCGTTTTATGCAAATACTTGTTATTAATTCGAATTTTAAATATTTAGCTGAAAAACTTTATTTATTTAATTGAGTATTAGTTTTTTATGTTTTAAACTTTGACCGAAATTTACTACATTTTATTAAAATTTATTTTAATACATTTTTAGAAAATAAGTAAATTGGTTTTTTTTATGCTCCGTCCTGTATTTTAGTAAGCGCATGTATTCGTCTTTATATTAAAATTGGTATATACCTCTAGATTATTAAATTGAAGTCCTTGTTTGTTCCATTTCGCTAGATGCAGCAATTAATTTGAAGCTTTTTGAAAATTGATCGACGAAACGGACCCTGCCCGCCAAATTAAATTTTTGTTTGCAATCGCACACTTTATCATTTATCTTAATTTTAGTTGCGTTATTTGTTAATATTTCGTTCATTAAACTGCCAAACTGAAAGCTAAAGCCACACCAAGAGAAACTGAGAGAGAGAGATTCTCGCTCAGATGGGTGCCAATTTTTCGTTAATTTACCATAAAATTTCCGAGTTACGTATTTTTAATTTTGTGATTTATTTTTGTCACGCGTACACACTTGACGCAATCGGACGCAATCGAGGAGAAACAAAAGCGGCGACTAGAATACGCCCAAATGGCTTTTGGATCGGTCGGATATGTGGTGAGATTTTGTGGGGATGAGGGGGAAAAGTGCTCTCCGCGAGGTAGTTGGCCCTTGAGCCACTTGTACGCCATCGAAAGCGAAGGAAAGCAATTATGTAAGAAGGGAAAAACGGGAAAGCACAAAGGGAAACAACAATCGATGGACAGCGAGGTGAATGCGAGCGATGCCCTAAACATTTCCGTTGCATTCGAGCAATGCTAGAAACAACAAGGAATTCCAAAGTCACAAGCACGCATTGCCGCACTCACACACACACACACTCGTTCTAAAACGGAAGCGGAAACGTAGCGCATAAGCGGAGTGGCCGAAGGAGACATAAGAAGGACACGTGGGCAGTCGCCGTCCAATTTGTGCGATAGGCCAATAACGACATAACGTCTTTCCGATTTGAATTGCGGAGTGAAATAGGTAGAAGTTTATCAGAAGATTACAGTTTTTTAATGTTATTTTTGGAAAACCGCTTTCAATATACCCTTGCAGAGGGTATTATGATTTCAGTCAAAAGTTTGCAACGCAGTAAAGGAGGCGTTTCCGACCCCATAAAGTATATATATTCTTGATCAGCATGACTAGACGTGTCGATCTGTCCGGCCGTCTGTCTCTCCGTTTCTACGCAATCTAGTTTCTCAGCTATCAGACTGAAACTTTACCAAAAGTGGTCTCTCTATTGCAGGTAGTATATAAGTCGGAACCAGCCAGATCTGACGACTATATCTTATAGCTCCCATTGGAACAACCGAATAAATAATGGAAAAAAAATTATTGCTTGGGTGTTTTTCGACATATGACCTAATGCTTTTGAATATATTAATATTTTAGCTGTTCTCAATTCCAATTACATTCTAGCTCTGTTAATTTTTATTCTCTTCTACTCTAGAATATAACCTTATTTTATTTATTCAGAATTTTGAATTCAATTTAACATAAATCTAACGACTATCATATAGCTGCCAAAAGAAGGTTCGTTCGATGACGTCAAAATAAAACGAAAACTGCTATAATTTTGTCTGTTGCAAGAAATACTTAAGTAAATCTAGTTTTAACATTTCTGTAAAAGGTAATTGAATAGTAATGATCTGCAAGGGTATATAAACTTCGGCTGTTCCGTTCTTGTTTTAAAGTGGATTTACACATATAACATAATACATATCTTCATCTTTAAATTGTGTAACTAAGTTCATTACATAGTAGGAAATATCATTTCTATCATAAAATACATATTATAGAAAGTATTATGGTGAAAGGACCAACGAATAAGCTTAACCTCTGCTAACTTCAGCTGGCTTTTTTTCTAAAAGTAATATTTCAACACTGGGGGCATCAACTTTTTGTTTGAATTTTTTCAACCAATGACTTCCATGCTTTTTCCCTGTTCTTTTCAGCACATATCCTAATCGATTTATTGGTCTCACACAATCCAACTAATACACGATTCTAGCCAGTTAGCCTTCTCCATTCCTCCTTTTTTCCACCCTTGCTGTCAGTTTGAGCATTATTCATTTTCATTGCCGTACTCTCTGTTCGAATTCTTTTCCATGTGTTGTTTTGTGTAATCAAATACAGACACCACATCCCCTTATCCTTGCTTGTGATTAAGCCCAAAAGGCTCTTACACACTGGCAAAAAAAAGCAGGAACTAGCAATCAACTGCACGGAGAAAGAGACAGGGGAGTGTGGCAGAGGGAGGGGATGGATACCCCGAAGCGATGTATAAAGAGAAACTTACCATTTCTGTTCTCACTATCCGCCGGCTTCATCTGAATGGGATGGTGCATCTGTCAAAGAGATAGAAAAATGGAAAATCGTTACAAAAAATGGGTAATATTTTTGGGAATGTGAACGGAATGCACATCACTTTCCCTAACGGGTATTTTTCAACTTTAAAACTTCAATTTAAGGCGAAACCCCTTTGTAATATTTAACTGTTACTATTAACTCTCTTAAAAACAAAAGTTTTCAGTGTCTATCAAAATTCCTGTTGTCAGCTATCAGTGGAATTTTTGTTTTCATTTATCTTGAAACCATTTTGTAGAAAGTTTCAACTTTCGCTTTATTTACTCTGCCATCATCGCAATGGACTAACCCGAAAACTGACCCGAACTCTTGTTAGATCAACAATGATTTCATTAGTTTATTGAAGTGTTGTTCGATCTCATTAGATTTGATTTTGGCCCATGCAAATGAAAGGCGCTAATGAAATAGCTCGGAAAAAGGAAGCCGAATAAAAAGCGTGGGCGAAACAAAGAGGAACCAGAGAGCCCATTTCATTAACGTGGCCATTAGCACTTGAAAAATGCAATTCAATGCGAGATGCTTTTAACAAATTTCCCATTTATTTTACATTCGTCGTGCGAACCGATAAGGTCCCGGGTCCTTGAAAGTGGGTCCTGTCAGGCGGTGGCCATTACTTTGATTTCAATTAACTTTTCATTCAAACGGTTCGAGCAGCGGAAATGATAATAATAATACTTACAACGATATTAGAAAATGGAGCTTCAATTGCAAGAAACTTTTCCCACTGGCAGAACGACAGGGGGGTTGGTGGTGGGGGGCGAGTGGGGGAAAAGTCCGGACAAAGTGACTGAATGACTGAATGATGTTCAGCAAATTGAAATGAAATGCTTACGGGTTGAGGCCTCCCCGCATCTCTTTTCAAACCAAATAAAACCGAACCGAACGGAAGGGAAGGGAAGGGAAGGGGAAGCCAGAAGGTTTCTGCACAAATTACGAGAAAATGTCACCGCCTCTGGTAGTTGGTCCTTGGTCCTTGTCCAGCCACCGAACCCCTTCCACTTTGATTGTTGCGCCACTCTGCTGCTCTATTATTCAAAATTGACAGTTGAATGAGTAAAATGGCCGTCTGCCTCAATCTGAATTGCTCTTTTCTGGCATTTCATTTAACTGTCCATCTCGCCAGCGTGGATATACATATGTACATATATCTGCTTGTGCTGGCCAAATCCTGCCTGGAAACGCCTTTTCAATTTAATAGCATTAGAGGCTATAATGCGATTTGCAGAAAGTTACATTTTAGTCCTTCTCTGATTGTCAATTAGCTGTCAAAATATTGTGGTTAGTTTTCGGCTTTTGTGAAAAACAAGAAAAATTTACACACTGTCGAAAGAATTGACTTGGTTGATTCCCTTGAAAATAATTACTATCGTTATAAGTTGAAAATAAAATAAATTATGTAATGTTTAGTATGTACTTAAATAATAATTTAAAAGTCTCCTCAATTAACACATGGCTCATTGAACTTGTAAGAATTCGAGTATTCTCCATTACAAATTTACGGATACTGTGAATTGAAATATTCTTAGCATACTTTTGGGCGTCCAATTTAAATGCTGTAAAAAGCCCGACTTGCAAGTGTATCCTTTCTCACGTGCCAGTTAAAAAAGGAAGAGCGAGAAAAAGGACAACACTTGGCCAGGACACTTAACACTCTCACATATATATTGGGGAAAGTGGAGAAGGGGCAGAGAAAAGTGGGCAGTTCAAAACAAAATATTTATTGTGGCCGTTGACAAGCTGGGCTTTTCCCTTGTGTGTGTGTGTGTGAGTGGGGAAATGTGGACATTTTAACGTCTGTTTACCTATCGATTATTTCAGGTAAATTAAGTAGCTTCGGAGCTGACGAGGACCTCCACATTCACAGCCACATCCACGTCCATGTCGACATCGATGTCCTTTCCGTTGAGGGCAGCCTGCCAAATGCATTAAAGGATCAGACATGCTCGCACACACTCACACCCAGGCGGACACATACCCACACACGTACACATAGCTGGGCGGCCAGGCACTTACTTATACAAACAAAGATCCACCTTACACACACACACACATGTGGTCATTATTTTGACAATTACACACGTGGCGCCATTTGGCCAGGGTCCTTTTCGCCCCCTCCTAAATTCAGTGCTTCGATGTGTGAGTTGGGGTCTTTGTTTTAGTGCCAGCCGAACGTTCCTATATGGATTTTCCATTAACGATTTGAATATGTAAATGATGGAGCGAGTGCCAACTGTGGTTTCAAATTCCATTCAAGTAGTCTTTTTTTCGACTAAGGTCGTATTATTTTTTTAAAAGTAATTTGGAATTCAAAAGGAACGAATTCTATTATTTAAAATATTCCTTTTTGTATATTGAAGTCGAAAAAACAATCGATTGTTTATTTTCTACAATTTCGAGCATTATCGATAATATCGATATTTGTCAGTATCGATAGCCAGAATGATATTTTATGACCCTTTTGCATATGTTCTAAAAAAAATATTGAATAATAAAACTCAAACTTATAGACCACTGTGCAGGGTCACTTCCATTCGGTGGAGCTACCTCAAACCCACTTGCCCCTGGTGATCCAATCCGCCCTGCAATCTTAGTGTGTTTGCTTGTGCGTGGAACGCTTCATTTAATACGTTAACAATGAGATTGTCCTCAATAATTGAATCCACTAATTGACTGATGATTACATTTTGTGTTGGCCATACACCAATAGTCCACCAATGTTCCCGGACCCTGAACCCCCTCCCCCGCCGAAAACCATGCGCTGAAAGTATGTCATCGATCGATCGGGTAGCAAGCGGTTGACTTTCTCAAGCTGTATTATTCAAAAGGGCGCACAAACAGTAAACTGTACTGGGTATACATATGTGTATGTGAACTACGAGGAAGAGGCACACACACACGCGCACACATACATACGCAAATACGAAAAGAAATGCACACATACATGGACACAGAGAACGGGAAAACGGGCAGAACTCAAAGCTACATAGATGGAATAGGGGGTGTATTTATCGGAGTGTGTGTGTGAGTGGGTGGCAGGTGTAGGGTGTTGGGTGTCGGGTGTCGGGAGGTACTTACCCCATCCAAGGTCTTGATGTTGTGCAACGCATCCTGGGCGCGCAGGGCCGCTTTTCTTGTATAGTAGGTGACAAAACAGCACCCTGCAAACGAAAATGAAACAATCGAATACAAATCGAATACAAATCAACGAATCGATAGACAGTAGCACAGAACATATGATACAGAACGAACATTATTTATATACTTCACTGTATATATAAATTTATCGGATGCATTAGGTATTATTTACTGGGGACCATTACATAATTAAGCTCTTACTTCAATAACTATTAGTTTTGTAGCTTTCGAATATCATGCATCTGGGACAGGTTGATCGAGGCTTAAAGCTAGATAGATACAGATCTATATTGGCATGCTGAGTTTTGGACACTGGACGAGAGCTTCATGCGAGCCATGCGGAGCAAATGGGACGTGGACAAGAAATAATGAAGACTACGGACTGCGTGAGGTTAAGGCTAAATAATATAACTCTATTGCTATCCATACTTTGGGAATATGTTTAACCATAAGCTAATTTTTTTAATCACTAGAGACTTTTTCAGAATTATAGACTTGTTTCCATTAAATTCATTTAGGGGTAGGCCTTCTTTCATTTCCAAATTATTAAAACTTATTTATTTTTAATAAAAATGCCTCTATAGACCCTCTAATTCAATCAATTTTCTTATAAGTATTACCTTCCCTCTTAATATTTGTTTGCGCAACAATACGTCTTCTTTATACTTTTATTGGATTACTTACGGAAGAACTTCCGGAAAGTTAGTACACAACCCGTCTCTGCTGACCCATCTAAACTATCCACTGCTCCATTACGAAGATTAAATTATAATCCTCCTCCGACTGGCAGCCACATAAGCCACACGCCCCCCTTGGTGGATATCATCGAGTTAGCCGTGCTCAAACACCTTGCTCCGAGGATTAATACACCCATATGCACACTTTTGGCCAGGATCAACCCCTCTAGACCATAAATATGCATAATGGAATTTACCTTTTCGCTTTCGAGGAAAGTTTGCAAGCAAATGCGCATATTATTCTAATACAGCCAAAAATTAACCAGAGCAACATGCTCATGTCCTGCATCCTGCCGGTCTGCGAGTGTGTGGAAGTTTTTCCCGTTTATACACGCACAATTATGGCCAATTACCCCGGCTAAAACTTTGGCCAACACCGCATTCCTGCCCTCAACACCTGTGCTGGGAGCAGCTTTTAATGTTGATGGGTTCGCCATCAGCATAATCATATTACTTGATGTTTATCCGCACAGCCCGGGAGCCCCGAATTGATGGACATTGTAAAATTTCATTGAACCATCGAGCCCGCACCGAATAATTCGCCCATTCGTATGCCCCGGAGCTAGGGTTGCCATCTTGCGAGACTGAGACTCACCTCTGCTAATCGATGTGACCTTGTCCCGCAGGACATTCAATGTGTGCACGGGTCCGAACTGCTCGAACATTTGGCGGAGCCTCGTCTCGTCCCAGGTCTTTGGTATTTGGCCCACGAACATTTTGATATTGTCTGCATCCGGCTGATCCTTGATCAAATCGGGACTGTTCGATTCCACAAGTTCCATTTTGATGGAACCCTCACCCGTGGGGCTTTGGTTGCTGCAATGAAGAGAACATTTGAAGGTTATAATCCATAGCACACGTTTAGTTGGAATAAAACAACATATAATAAAGAATAGGTATATGAAATATGAAAAGCGTAATTTTATCAAACAAATAAAAATAAATATTACCCTGTTTTTCAATAAAATGGAAGAAAAAAGGACAAGGAAATGTTGCGCCTTATATATATTTTATATTTTTAAGAAAAATGTTCATTATTGAAAAAAATATTGTTCATTATGTTTTATTAGAAGGTGGTTCATTAGCGGTCTCTACGGCCTTGGCAGATACGTTAGAGGTTCGCTTGACTGTTTTTGGAGGCTCATCAGCGGACTCGGCTGCTTTTGGTGGCTCTTCAGGTGGAGGAGGAGGTGGTGCTGCTTCTGCAACAGGTTCTGGCGTTGGAGAAGGTGGTGGTGTGGGGGCCTCGGCGACAGATTCTTTACGTGGAGGAGTAGGAGGAGGTGGTGTTTCTTCGGCCACTGGCTCTGGAGGTTCTTCGGTTGGGTCTACTGGTGGTAGCCCTGAAGATGCAGCTTCCTCAGGTTCCTTCTCTGTTTCCTCATTGGGAGGAGGTATAACATTGAAAGTGGGCGTCATGAAGCACAGATCATTTTTGGCGCTTTCCTTGCCCGGAAAACTGGGCTGGGTGCCTCGGCGACCCATGGAATAGGCGGCACAGGAGTTGGCCGCACTGATGTGATGCTCTGGAGTCAGTTTGGGAAACCGAGCGGTGTGATAGGCCAAGCTGCCCACAAAGGCATCGCCCGCCCCCGAGGAATCGGCCAGGTGGGGCATATCGGAGGCGGGGACATGAGTGCACATATCCGGGTTCTTCTTGGACATGTATACCGCTCCCTGGTCGGCCATGGTGATGATCACGCTCTTGGCACCCTTCTCTACGAGAACTGTGGCTGCCTCTCGGGCCTGCTCAAGGGTTTTGACCTCCTCCATTTCGGTTAGATGAGCTGCTGCCTCCTGGTTGACAACCAAAATACTGGGCAAAGCGATCATGCCAGCGGGGATGTCCTTTCTCAGGGGCGACATGTGCAGTATGGAAACGCCCTTGAACTTACGCAGCGCACACATGGTGGCATTCATGTCCGTTTCCAGTTGGCAGAGGAGCACTTTGGCCGCCTGGAAGGACTTTTTGGCGCGGCTCACATCCTTGCCCGTGAGAAAGGCGTTGGCGCCGGCCACGTTGATCTTGTACTGCTCCCCTGCATCGGACACCGCGATCTCGCTCATGCCGGTGGGATTGTTTTGGACCTGCTCGACATGCTGCACATCCACCTCGTGCTGCTGCAGGTGGTTCAGGTAATCGTCGCCGGAGTCGTCCTTGCCCAACTTGGCAACCAGGGCGGTGGAGGCCCCCAGTTTGGCAGCTGCCACACACTGATTGGCCCCTTTGCCGCCGAAACAGGTCTCCATGTAGGTTCCGGCCACCAGCTCTCCGGGTTTCGGCAATTCGACAACATAACTGAAATAATTATTTGACTACTTGTGGATTTTCCGGTCTTGTACGAGACTTACGTTATGTATTCGATATTTGCCGACCCAAAGACCACAACATCCAGCGACTTTCCCATTTAAAAGGCCTTCGTGGGCCGCACAATTTAGAAGAATATTTTATGGAGAATTTTGGCTTGGGAAAACCTACATTTCTGAAGTGAAACGATACGGGTTCTTTTAAATATTTTAAAAATTCATTGATAGAAGTAAATTAAGCGATTTACTCTACTCCAAAATCTTTAGACAATCAATTAATTTCGCATTAAACTGTTTTTATTTTTCAACTGAAAAATGAATTGCAAATAAAGTGATTGCAAATCTCGAATGGAAGCTTACAACTTTTTCATTGAACTTTCATGGACAACATATTGTTGTGCCACCCCACCGGAAACCGACTCCTCCGCTTCCTAACTTCATTTGCTAATGACCATAAAACAGGGTGGAGGATAAACAACCAGCAGGACCATTTGCTCGCCATCTTTGTCCGATGCGATACCAAGTTGGCTAACAGCATAAAATACAAATACTAATTGTTATTAGCAAACTAATCTAATCTAAAAAGTTGTAAACGTTGTTACTTTTGTTCTGTGGTTGACCAGTCGCACGACTCGGAATCGGAGGATGGGAGTTTCGGGTTTTCCAGAGGAGCATTTCGGGATGGGGGTCTTTGAGTGACTGGCAAACGCATTGAACGCTCCACTTTGAGGTCACTTTCAGTTGGTTTTTGTGTGCTGCCGAAAAAGTTTTCCCTTTTTCCCGGCCGATGTTGTTGCTCCTAATGGGGGTTTATTGGGTGCTCTTGATGGTGTACGAAATTGACTTTTGGTTGGCTGTCAATTTGCCCGGGGTCTCGGTTACGGAGCCGATTTGCCGTAAGCAGAAGTTGTCAAGCAGTTGGGCCAATAAATTTCAGCACTTAATTGGCCAAGCCAGTTAGTTGGATGCCAGAGTAAGAGCGGTGTATTTGGATAAATACCCTGGATTAATTGAGATTATTTCCATATTTGACAAGGGCAATATTGTGGAGTATTATATTAAAAATATGCAGACTTTTTAAAATCTTTAAAAGCTGTGGCGCCCACAGGTAAAATGTAAACGCCCTTTTGTTTGATGTATAAATACCTAGCAAAACGTAGAAGATTTTTTTAAATTGGACCACTCAATAAAAATGTATAAGCAAGTAATGAATAGAGCGCCATATAGATAGCTTGGATTGGTTTGCCCTGCTTGCCACTGCTTGCTTTAGCTGAGTAACGGGTATTTGACAGTCGAGGCACTCGACTATAGCGTTCTCTTTTGCTTTCATCTTATTTATTAAGATTTACTTATATTACAAAAATATTGTTTAAAAGCTTTCAAAAAAATAAATACATAGGCAATACTAAGTACACATTTACTTATTCATGTTTGTTTTTGATAAGCTTCTGATGGTTTCTAAACCACAAAGGCAGAGATATACCGTTAAGTACTTAATTAACTAGTACCTATGTAAACACATTAAAATAAATCGATACTTCTTAGTGGTTATGCCATTGCAAAACATTTTTAATTACAAGTCAATCATATTTAGATTGGCTTTTTCAATCAAAATGAATACAGCATCTTTGTTTTCACTCGTGTTCAGTCTAAAACCAAATAACTTATGGAAAACAATTTCAGCACTGCATACTTTTAGGCTGACAATAATAGCCATATATCTCGGCGGAGTGACGTGACAAACTTCTCCCCTGTTTTGGTACATTATTAACTCAGGCTATCGCACGGAGTCATCTGAAACGATGCCATTTAGGAAATTACTTCCAATTTACTTTTAAATTTCTTCATTTTCCAATTTCCTGCGTAAGTAATTCCAGCGCTTGCAGCCGCCATCCGTCTACCCTTACTCCTCTCCCCCAGCCAGTTATGAACTGCCTGCCTCCATGCCCTAGATGAAAACCCCGCGACACTCAGTGAAAAGCCCGTGAAAAGCGGTGCGGCAGCCGCGGGCCATCGAATGACAAAACGAAGTTAATCTATTAGAGCCGGAACGAGGACGACCCAAATTGTCTATGTCAAGGTGATAAATTCAGGCCTGCCTGCAGGTGAAGAAGCCAGCACGGGGACGTCGTATCGGGGAAGTTGAGGGAGGGGCGGCACCGTAATCCATCGCGATTCCTGTGCCTGCAGCATAAATCTCTAAACGGCAGGCATTTACGCATCAGCCAATTTCTCGAGTGTGTTAGCATAAATTTGAAAAAAATAAAATCTAAATATAAAACCAAATAAAGTAAGAAGCGGGAGCAGCGACAGGTGTGTTGCCCCCGGAGTCGGGCAGGCAATTATTTCAGCCAGGCGCGAATCCATCGGGGAGTCAGGTGAGCGCTCCCCGAGTGCCAGCTCACAGCTCCCAGCTAACTATCTTTCTGCTGCTTCGCCGGGACTCGCTGCGAAGTTCTCCTCGCAGGTCTCTGGGGGCCGCGCCTGTGCATTAATAATTCAGTTTCATTTAAATGCGACCAGGCTTAATGAGAAAATCGCCTGCGGTGGGAGCTGAAGCGCGTCAGAAAGTGAGAAGTGGGAGTGGGTGGATACGGCACAGGGTAATGTAAATGGGGATTTGGGTCAGGACAGCAGGTGTTTTCCAGCTCCGCCGCCAATGAGCTTGATGATGATGCTGATGACGATGTTGGTATCGCAGCTCAATGCGCGAATCAACAGCTTGAAGCCCAGACGAGGGGCATAAAGTGTCTCCGAACAGTGAGTCTGTGATTTATATATATTTGTAATAGCTTGAAATAGGAATATGATTTTTTCTGCTTGTATATATCATTTTATTGTACTAGCTAGAATTATAAATATGATTCTTATCTGCTTTTTATAAATATTATTTATATTATTGATTATATTAAACCTAAAAATCCCAATACACAGGTTTTAAAACAAGGTAAATCATTAATACAAAATTCTGATCAAAGAACTCGAATATCTCTCAACATGAATAGGAAGTTGACTCTTGTGTATGTATCTCCCTTTATCAGACTTTTAAGACTGTTTTACAACTCTATTCTCAACCACGGTGCTCTGCGGCGATATGGCCATGACGAGGCACTTAATTTATGATGGCAGTTTGTTATGCCGCGCCTGTCACAACAAAAACAAACAGCTCAGAGATAGAGGAAGCAAAAAATGTATATTTACAAGAAGTTGGGGACGGATAAGGCGGCAGCCTCCCTGGCGATGGACACAGGCCGTATAAAAATGACCTAACATAAATTTAATAATTCCTGCTTTATTATTTAATGGCCGAGCTCGACAGCAGAGGAAGCCGGATGGATGGCAGTTCTGAGTTCTGCGCGGAAGAATCTCTAGTTTCCAGCGGTTCCTTAATGTCCCCCCAACATTATCGTCTCTGTGATCATCATGAAGATGCTGTAGCGTGTAACGTTCGACTGAAGTGTTTGAATCGAGGAATCTGTACTTGCGGGGCACGCTATAGGGTCCGGCACTAACTCGTCGGCTTTGGGGGTGTTGTTCTTGCTTTATACAGATCCTGACACTATCTACACATTATTATTAACAGACCAAGAATTGAGCGTGCTTGCGACAAAATCATAAGTTAGTTAACTAAACCGGAAGAAAATATAAATAAATTCGGAAAAGTGAGAACTCAAAGAATCGAGAAAAAAGGATAAATGAAAGAAAAGAAAGAAATGAAAGAAAGGAAAGTGAGAAATCTTAACGAATGCGAAGCCTCGGATGTTGTTGAGCTCGCATGTTGCCCTCCCTACCTATGATCACCTGCCGCAAGAGCATGGCTCTGGTGACCCCTTGTCTACCCTACGACCGTGAAAACATCAGCTGAGTTCAGTTAATTGGGGGTTTTAGGCCTCCATTTTAATAACCAATTTACGGAGATAGGACATAATTAATATTCAAGAGAAATAGCATATAATTTCAATCGCAATATAGTAATGGGTATATAGTTTAACAATGGCATGGGTATGTAATAATAATTGTAAATAATAATAATGTAAAAATAAGGTATGTAAATTTTAAAGTTTAGTTTAGATTTCAATTTGTTTCAGTGTACATGGACAATTTCTTTC
Organism: Drosophila mimetica; assembly: GCA_037075245.1. Classification (NCBI taxonomy): domain Eukaryota; kingdom Metazoa; phylum Arthropoda; class Insecta; order Diptera; family Drosophilidae; genus Drosophila; species Drosophila mimetica. Next base: position 25,286,719 of record JBAMCH010000007.1, on the reverse strand, counting down.
GTTCGTTTTAATTAACTCAAGATCGATTAAATGTTTTGACTTCAAATTTCTTTCAGTTTGTAAACTAATTTGTTTTGTTTGTTTTAAACCAAATATAAATTCAAATAAATTCTTTTCATGTTTGCGCAAGTACTTAATAGTCACTAATATTTTACATTATTGTATTCATTAATTAACAGTTTAGTTTATAAAATTCATCAAAAGGCAAACTTCATCATTAGATTCGGGACTCAAGTATTATTTATGTGGCCATTTAATGGAAAGTTTATGTTTTGTTTTCAAAATATAAGGATGCATAAAGTAAAGAAACAATTAAATAACTCACGGCAACTTATCCTTCGGCGAAAGATCGATCTCCCGACTCCGGTGTGCTGTAAAAGATTATGGCGTCATGCACCACAGGGTTAAGATATACTCAAAAACACTCGATATTTTGCAAAACGATTTTAAATAAACTTTTAGCCATTATTTGTCCCGATATCCTAGACGCAAAAATAGATAATTAAATTTAGGTTGTATTTATGATAAACTAAGTAATTTTAAGCACTTCATTATATTTTATAGATTTTCAGATGATTTTGTTTCCATATGGTTTCGACTTTAGTTGCAGGTTATAAACGTTCGCAAATTTGTTGCATGTGATTGGGTAGATTTTAGAAAATTTCTCCACAAAGACGATAGAGGGTTAAACCCAGTTCAACTATAGGTTGGATTTGACTGCGCCCACGTATGTATGAGCAGACCGTGGCTGCATGGGGGTGCTTATGTACATGTCGATCAGAGAAATATAAATATCACTAAAAAAAAAAATATGAAGTTCTGCTTCGAAGACGTCGCAAAAATTTATTCACACATGTCCACTGCTGCTGCTCATGTGTGTGTAGACTGCCAAAAGATCACGCGCACGTGCGTTGGATTTGCGGCTGTGTAGGTGTGTAAACGCATAAACCGCCAGGTGCGAAAAACCGCCGTAAGTTCGCTGCGCATGCGTGGAAGCTGCTGCTGCTGTTGATGTGTGCGACACTGCTGGTGATCACATGCGCGTCCTCATGTATATGTTTGGCCTCATGGGGATAAAGTGCAGGTGTGTTTGTAGGTTACATACACGTGGGTTTTATGGGGGTGCTCCAGTGGACATCACATGTGATTAAGTTGGTTAGGTACACCTGGATTTAGAGGGGTGCTCCTGGGGACATCCGTAGATTCGATGGTTGGGTACACCAGGTTTTATGGGGGTGCTCCAGTGGATATCACATGTGATTAAGTTGGTTAGGTACACCTGGATTTATGGGGGTGCTCCAGTGGACATCCGTATACTTGTGGTTAGGTACACCTGGCTTTATAGAGGTGCTCCAGGAGACATCCGTGTATTTTTGGTTCGATACGCCTGTCGACCTCGACTTTACATCCCGTTAACTGGGCACAACCTTTCGATTGGGAGCGGAAACGGTAAAAACCTAATACCAGACACTATTCTCGAATATATCTACCTTTCGATTGGACCCCGATAACGTTTTGGGGTTATGATGAACTTTTCCCGGGTCTTTGACGGCCGTAATGTCGCCGATCCTACCCAAAGGAACACTCGCTGCTGGCCGGCACGCACGTTAGGAGCCGGGCCGACTCTATTTTCCCTAAGACACGGATGCGATTAGGTACGGAAACTAGCAATTCGGCGGGGAACTTACGGGAAACGTTTTAGCTTGGCTGCTCTCTTTATTTAACTTTTCACTCTCGAATCGCAATACTAGCGATATGCACGCGTACCCGAGTTTAGGTTTCGAATTTTCTGGATGGGACTCGGAACTTTATTTTCTTGTGCATGTGCACGCCACGACGGTTCGATTGAAAAGAAATAGAACGGATCCGGAATATCTTGGCCTAGGCTGCCGGCGGAAATGCATCGCAGCTGATTATCAGGTCATAAACTTTCCAGAGCTACCCTGGACCGGCTGATGCTACGATATTACGATAGTCCCTATCAGTTGGCATCTCCAAAACCCAAAATACTGATTAAGCGAAGCTGCCAATTAGGGTTTAAACCGAGCTTAGATTAAACTGGAAAAATCCATAGACTACTTTCAGGCTGAACTAAATGAAACGTCGCTTCAGTCGCCGCTACAAAGCCCCCCCGATAGAATCAGGCTAGGGTAGGTCCTTGCTGATACCCTAGACTGATTAACGACTGAAGACGCGTTACTGTCGGATATCTTTCGCATGATATGTGCCTAACAACCGTCCTTGCAAATCTTCTAGTTCGTAATAAGCGCTTCCTAGCTTTTTCCGAACTCTAGCTTTTACAAAAGAAGGACCGAATTTGGCATTGTAGCCAGTCTGAAAACAACTCTGTTTAAAGTTACGACGGAATACTTCTTGCCCTACGGCAAAGGACACGATTCGAGAACGAAGATTATAACGCTTTTCGTTTTCATCGTGCTTTTCCTGCATTCGCTTACTAGCTTTATCACGAACAATGTCAAACGAATCTTCTCGATTGAACTTCAAGGATCGATCATCCAACAAGTTTAATTTCCTTAACAGCGAGTAAGCGGAACCGGAAGTAATCATATGTTGTCCGAAAACCATGTAGTATGGAGAAGTCCCTATACTAGCATGCACCGAGGATCTTAGAGCGCAACAAATCCTACTTAGATACTCGTCCCAGTCCTTCTGGTCAGGACGCAAGTAAGCCCTGATTGCGGAGATTACAGACCGATTAACGCGCTCAGACGCGTTAGCCTGGGGCGAATGCACTGCAGTCAGTGTGTGAGTAACGCCGTACTGCTGCATGAGCTTCTGAAAAGCATGAGAGCGAAATTGCGAGCCATTGTCGGATACCACTGTTTCCGGGGCTCCATACGCCATGAACAATTCTCCTTCAAGGTATTTTATCACGACTCCAGAATCAATCTTTCGAACTGCCTTTAGAAACACATACTTAGAAAAGTGATCTAAAACTATAAAAATTCCGATGTTGCCACTTCTCGACCTAGGATAAGGTCCAAGGAAGTCGATAAAAAGACGTTGGAAAAACCGCTGACTTTCAGGGGCTTTCCCTAAGGGAGGTCGAAGTACCTGATTTGGAGCTTTTGTGGTTTTACACACCTCACAGGCATTGATATAAGTCTTTATATCTGATACAAGGCCAGGCCAGAAGTAGTACCGTCTCACTCTCTCAATCGTTTTGTGTATGCCTCCGTGGGACGACAAAGGACTATCATGCGCTCGCGAAAGGATTTCGGGTACTAGTTCTCTGGGTATCCAGAGCTTCCACGCATACTCGTCGTGAACTTGCTCTCCTGTCAAGTGCTCGGCTTTTCGATAAACATAACCGCTGTCGGTCTTGAGATCAGGAAAATTGGCTTGATTTGCTTCTACTTTCTCTACAAGATCAACGTAATCCGAGGACTTGAAATGTTCAGAGTTAAGATCAACGAGCAACCCTTCTCGCAGGTCTAAAGCGGCTACTGTATCCTCGTTGACGCGAGACAATGAGTCGGGAACTATGTTAAGGGAACCCTTACGATGCTCGATGTCGAAATTATACCTTTGCAACGCTAAAGCCCATCGAGCTAAGCGTGAATTTAGGTCATGATTGGACATTAACCATTTCAATGACGCATGATCGGTTATGATTTTAAACTTATGCCCTTCTACATACGCCCTAAAATTCTTAAGAGCAACAATCGCTGCTAAACATTCTTGCTCGGTAACTGTATAGTTACGCTGAGCCTTGTTCAGTTTCTTCGAAATGAACGCAATAGGACGCTCGTCTCCTTCTTCAGAGACTTGCACTAAGACTGCACCTACACCGGTTTTACTTGCATCACAGTGTATTGCAAATGGTTTAGCAAAATCGGGGCTACACAAGACCGGAGCCTCACTAAGACAACGTTTTAACTGTTCAAAAGCTTTTATTGCCTCATCCGTCAAACTAAACTTCCGTTTCGTGGTCATCAGATCAGTCAGAGGTGCGGATTGGGCAGCAAAGTTTGGAACAAACTTGCGATACCACCCACACAAGCCCATAAAACTTCTCAAGCTGCGCAAACTTCTGGGTAGCGGAAAATTTGTGATAGCAGCCACCTTTTCAGGGTCGGTGCGTATTCCTCCGTCTCCTATTATATGGCCTAAGTAGCGCACACGCAGCATGCAGAAGTGACTTTTGCCAATGTTGATCGTCAAACCTGCACGCCTTATGTGAAGAGCTACCTCCCTTAACACTTCGAGATGCCTTTCAAAACTAGCAGAAATTACCAACAAATCGTCTAGATAAATGAACACCTCATTTCTGAGATGTGCTGGGACGACCTTGTCCATCAAGCGCGACATTGTGCTCGTGGCATTACACAGCCCAAATGGCATGACTTTAAATTGGTAAAGGGGTCTACCAGGAACTGTGAACGCTGTTTTGTCACGAGATGCTACGTCTAAAGGCACCTGCCAGTAAGCGTCCTTGAGATCAAGACTAGATATGTACTCTGCTTTTGGTAAACGACTCAAAATGCCACTAATTTGGGGAAGTGGATAAGCATCCTTTTCTGTGAAACTGTTTACCTTACGACAATCCAGACAAATCCTAACCTTTCCAGGTTTGGTTACCATTACGATGGGAGAAGACCAAGCGCTTTCAGACTCCTCTATCACATCTAATTCTAACATCCTATCGATCTCGGCATACATAGCCTTCTCTACAGCGGGTGAGACGGGGAAATGGCGTTGTTTTATTGGTTTAGCCGTACCCACATCGATCGAATGCGAAATTAAGTTGGTCTTGCCGAGACCTTCTTGAGTAAAAGAGGGAAAACAATTAATTACGTTCATTAATTTGGCTCTCTCAGCCTCGGACAAATCATGTTGATCGGTTTCGACCTTTCCGTTATTATTAGAAGCCTCTAACTCGGAGATATTTAAGCTTTTTGGAAGTAGATCGTACAGTCTCCAGAAATCTATTCCCAAATACAAATTTTGCTTCAGTGAGGGTATTATGTAAATCATCAATGGCTTTTTAACGTTACCGTATTCTACATCAACTTTTACTCGGCCTACTATTTGTTGAGATTTTCCATCTGCAGTGGAGGCATTAGCTTTGATTGCTTTATAATCGTGGTTATCTAATACTTCACAAGCTAAATTTCCTCCAATACAACTAATTGCAGCGCCAGAATCTAGTAAACCATAAATTGTACGATTTAGAAGTCGAATTGGTAAGAACGGTCGAGGATCCTTGGGTCCTGCAGGAAGAGAGCTAATATACTCTAGACCGAGTTTGCATTCCCTAACATTCTGCCAAAATTCTTGTAAACGCTTTGAACTACGAGATTTATGCTGTCTCATTTCAGGTATATGGTCCATGTCCGGGATAACCAAGTTTTTTAATTCTTGGATTTTGCTATGAAGCAAAGGACTAGCAGATAGTTTTTGTTCGTCAGGGAGAGTGGGTGACACAACTATAGCTGCGTCAACTATTCGTCGGTCATTGTGGCTTGACTCCGAACGGCAATCGAAGACTTCTGTCTGAATGGCGACTTCGACATGCCGGGCTTGTAGTTTTTTGAACACTTACTACAATTTGGCTTGTATGTGTTGGCTGCTCCACAGCCGTAACAAAAGACTCGTCTTTCAGATACACAATCCTGATATCTATGCCCTTCCTTGCGGCAATTCCAACATAACAAAGAAAAAGCTTCGATTTCTACCTCATTTTCGGATTCTATTCCTTCAATACCTTCTTGGTCTTGATTCAGCTCAGATACTTCTCGCTTAAAAGTAGAACTTCGAGCGTATCCCGAATACCGCTTTATATCGGCCAAAAAGTCTTCACGTCGACGACAAATCTCTCTTAACTCCGAAACAGATTTAATTTCGATATTTAAAAGTTCGTGTCTGATTTCGGGACGTAAGTTGTTCTTCAGGACCCGAACTAGTTTATGCGGCGTCCATGGAACATCTAGCTGATCAACTAATGCTGATATAGTCTCATAAAAGCAATCAAAAGTTTCATTTTGCTTTTGCTTTGTGTTCCTAATCAACTCCTCGATATCTCCGTCATCCCTACTCTGTCTAAACTGTAGACGTAAGGCTGAACAAAATGAATCCCAGACAACTTCGCCATGTGCTTTGTGATAACGCCAATAGAACTCATTGGCTTTCCCGTCAAAAAGCACGCTTGCATTCTTACAAAGTACTGCAAAGTTTCCTTCTAACGTTTCCTTCGTGAGCGTCTCTACTCTGTATATAAAATTGTCTACCGATACCCCTACTCCTGAGTATTTAATCTTCCATCCATTTAGTATATGCACAACTTTATCTGGTCGGTTCAGCAAGTCAAACGTGGCACTTCTTTGGGAACCAGGAGAAACCATATGAAGACGGGAATTTCCCAGAGGTTCATTCAATGAATCGGACCGACTATCCATACGTCCTATACCTTGAGCAGCAGATTGCTGAATATTATCAACGCGACTAGTTTGTGACGCCAAAGCTCTTGTTACGCTGTCTGCTACAGAACTTTGAATTAATTCTGTCACTTTATCCGAAAGAGTAGAGAGTAGTCTCCGCTCCATGGCTAGTAAAGTAATAGCGTTAGCGGTTATAACGTTTGGCGCATTAATGCCACTGTTATTGACATTTGTATTAAGTCCTGAAGTGGAAGGTCCGCCATCTAATGGTGAGTTATCAGCACCATCTGACAGCTGCTTACTCTTTGATCGACTGCGAGTTTGTAGCCCTACACTATCAGGTGGCTTCCCAACTGCAGGCCTACAAGCAGAATTGCAAACTGGACATTGTGCACTTTTCTTAAAATGAGCTTCTATACACTTCTTGTGAAATTCATGTTGACAAGAAGTTGTAAACTTTTCGACGACGATAATGTCGTCTTTACATATCGGACAAACTGCAGCTGGGCCGCCTTCGGCCTCCCTATTCGGAGATCGGTCTAGACCCATAATGCAGATAGCAAAACAATATTCTTTAGGAAAAATCAACAACAAATGTTTTGACAACAGCTGATTAGCTGTTGATTAACTGCAACCAAAGTTTCAACCAAGTTTATTTATTTATATTTCTATAAAAAATTGAAAAACCCAAAAAGAGTATATAAAAAGTATACGGAAAAGATATTACTGAACTCCTTGCTAGATGTTACACGAGTCGAAAGGTATTAAAAGTAAAGATTCTCGGAAGCTATAGAAAATAAAAGAATGATGTTTATGTTTATAGAACCTATTCCATAATACAAAAGGAGGGAAGTAGTTACTTCTTTATTACGGACAGCGGACAGCGGCCTGTTCGAAAACAGATTTGCATGTATTCCAGCATATGACAAAAGAATTTAATACTTCTGGAAAAATAATAAATTAAAGATTTTCACCAACTACTTGTGGATACGGCGCAGCTCTAAAGTGATGCCAGTATTTTCCTAACAGTAAAGTTAATATCTATCTTTAATTTAGAGAAAATTGTTAGTTCAACAACTTGGTGTTTTAAGCTGGGCCAGAAGACCTAGATTAACTTTTGTCCTTCTGTTTTCCTCAGACTAATAGCAACCTAATCATTTCTACTAAATTTAGGAAAATTCTTAAGTTACCTTTAATTTCGGACAGCTAGAAATATTAATATTCACTCAGCATGTTTTCCAAGACAATTAAAAATTAACCAAAAGAATTTTAAGAAAAATAGAAAGTAAAGTTGAAATCAAAAGAAAGAAAGAAATTGAATTTATTTACCAGTGAGTCTTATCGAATAAAAATTATTCAGTAAGGCCCCTACACGTTGAGCGCCACTTTTTCTTATTAATAATAATGAATTATAACTGTAGCGTGTAACGTTCGACTGAAGTGTTTGAATCGAGGAATCTGTACTTGCGGGGCACGCTATAGAGTCCGGCACTAACTCGTCGGCTTTGGGGGTGTTGTTCTTGCTTTATACAGATCCTGACACTATCTACACATTATTATTAACAGACCAAGAATTGAGCGTGCTTGCGACAAAATCATAAGTTAGTTAACTAAACCGGAAGAAAATATAAATAAATTCGGAAAAGTGAGAACTCAAAGAATCGAGAAAAAAGGATAAATGAAAGAAAAGAAAGAAATGAAAGAAAGGAAAGTGAGAAATCTTAACGAATGCGAAGCCTCGGATGTTGTTGAGCTCGCATGTTGCCCTCCCTACCTATGATCACCTGCCGCAAGAGCATGGCTCTGGTGACCCCTTGTCTACCCTACGACCGTGAAAACATCAGCTGAGTTCAGTTAATTGGGGGTTTTAGGCCTCCATTTTAATAACCAATTTACGGAGATAGGACATAATTAATATTCAAGAGAAATAGCATATAATTTCAATCGCAATATAGTAATGGGTATATAGTTTAACAATGGCATGGGTATGTAATAATAATTGTAAATAATAATAATGTAAAAATAAGGTATGTAAATTTTAAAGTTTAGTTTAGATTTCAATTTGTTTCAGTGTACAAGGACAATTTCTTTCGTTCGTTTTAATTAACTCAAGATCGATTAAATGTTTTGACTTCAAATTTCTTTCAGTTTGTAAACTAATTTGTTTTGTTTGTTTTAAACCAAATATAAATTCAAATAAATTCTTTTCATGTTTGCGCAAGTACTTAATAGTCACTAATATTTTACATTATTGTATTCATTAATTAACAGTTTAGTTTATAAAATTCATCAAAAGGCAAACTTCATCATTAGATTCGGGACTCAAGTATTATTTATGTGGCCATTTAATGGAAAGTTTATGTTTTGTTTTCAAAATATAAGGATGCATAAAGTAAAGAAACAATTAAATAACTCACGGCAACTTATCCTTCGGCGAAAGATCGATCTCCCGACTCCGGTGTGCTGTAAAAGATTATGGCGTCATGCACCATAGGGTTAAGATATACTCAAAAACACTCGATATTTTGCAAAACGATTTTAAATAAACTTTTAGCCATTATTTGTCCCGATATCCTAGACGCGAAAATAGGTAATTAAATTTAGGTTGTATTTATGATAAACTAATTAATTTTAAGCACTTCATTATATTTTATAGATTTTCAAATGATTTTGTTTCCATATGGTTTCGACTTTAGTTGCAGGTTATAAACGTTCGCAAATTTGTTGCATGTGATTGGGTAGATTTTAGAAATTTTCTCCACAAAGACAATAGAGGGTTAAACCCAGTTCAACTATAGGTTGGATTTGACTGCGCCCACGTATGTATGAGCAGACCGTGGCTGCATGGGGGTGCTTATGTACATGTCGATCAGAGAAATATAAATATCACTAAAAAAAATATGAAGTTCTGCTTCGAAGACGTCGCAAAAATTTATTCACACATGTCCACTGCTGCTGCTCATGTGTGTGTAGACTGCCAAAAGATCACGCGCACGTGCGTTGGATTTGCGGCTGTGTAGGTGTGTAAACGCATAAACCGCCAGGTGCGCGAAAAACCGCCGTAAGTTCGCTGCGCATGCGTGGAAGCTGCTGCTGCTGTTGATGTGTGCGACACTGCTGGTGATCACATGCGCGTCCTCATGTATATGTTTGGCCTCATGGGGATAAAGTGCAGGTGTGTTTGTAGGTTACATACACGTGGGTTTTATGGGGGTGCTCCAGTGGACATCACATGTGATTAAGTTGGTTAGGTACACCTGGATTTAGAGGGGTGCTCCTGGGGACATCCGTAGATTCGATGGTTGGGTACACCAGGTTTTATGGGGGTGCTCCAGTGGATATCACATGTGATTAAGTTGGTTAGGTACACCTGGATTTATGGGGGTGCTCCAGTGGACATCCGTATACTTGTGGTTAGGTACACCTGGCTTTATAGAGGTGCTCCAGGAGACATCCGTGTATTTTTGGTTCGATACGCCTGTCGACCTCGACTTTACATCCCGTTAACTGGGCACAACCTTTCGATTGGGAGCGGAAACGGTAAAAACCTAATACCAGACACTATTCTCGAATATATCTACCTTTCGATTGGACCCCGATAACGTTTTGGGGTTATGATGAACTTTTCCCGGGTCTTTGACGGCCGTAATGTCGCCGATCCTACCCAAAGGAACACTCGCTGCTGGCCGGCACGCACGTTAGGAGCCGGGCCGACTCTATTTTCCCTAAGACACGGATGCGATTAGGTACGGAAACTAGCAATTCGGCGGGGAACTTACGGGAAACGTTTTAGCTTGGCTGCTCTCTTTATTTAACTTTTCACTCTCGAATCGCAATACTAGCGATATGCACGCGTACCCGAGTTTAGGTTTCGAATTTTCTGGATGGGACTCGGAACTTTATTTTCTTGTGCATGTGCACGCCACGACGGTTCGATTGAAAAGAAATAGAACGGATCCGGAATATCTTGGCCTAGGCTGCCGGCGGAAATGCATCGCAGCTGATTATCAGGTCATAAACTTTCCAGAGCTACCCTGGACCGGCTGATGCTACGATATTACGATAGTCCCTATCAGTTGGCATCTCCAAAACCCAAAATACTGATTAAGCGAAGCTGCCAATTAGGGTTTAAACCGAGCTTAGATTAAACTGGAAAAATCCATAGACTACTTTCAGGCTGAACTAAATGAAACGTCGCTTCAGTCGCCGCTACAATGCTATAATATTATAATTACAATGTCCTGTCAATAATCATTCGCCATTATCGCTGATGACTTGGGCTATGTGAAAATTGTCGCCTTGATGGCTCCTGCCAATTAATAACATTAATGCAATGGCAATTATCATTAGCTACTTGATGGCCGCCTCGACCCTTCACCCCGCCATCAATCCGCTCAACACACCGCCCACCCAGCCCTTTGGCCAATGCACATTGTCACTTATTTTAATTAAATAAGGCTGGGAAGTGGGCCGCCGACGGATTCAACATTCGGTGGGAATTTTTTATAATTTCCGGGCAAAGGAAGCTCACAAATAGAAAATGTGGCGCACGTCCGAGAAATAACCATTTGAAATGTGATAGCCAAAGTTGTCTGGGGGTGGCAGGTGACGTCCTGGGGAGCTATAGGAAATTGAAATGTTCCATAACGGCAAGGTAATATGCAAAGTGATAAGCGATGAAGATGTGGAGGCGAAGCAAGCAAAGCTTGCGGGAAAAATAAAAATGGAATGATGTTAAATATAGGAAATTTTAGGTGTCCGAATTTTAAAGAATTTTAATATCATTTATGACGTGCCTAACTTTTATTTAATGTACGAAATAAAAAAAAAAGAAACAATCCTTCTCCCTATTTTTTTTAAATATATTTTATATTTTACTGTGCCAATGGCTTTCTTACATCTTTAAACTTTTAATACAATACTGTACTGCAATTTCTTCCATGAAAAACCCTAGCATACTTCGTAGAGCTATCTGCATTTCCACGATTTTCCGTGGAAAATTACCGGCTGCAGCAGCAAATCATTTGAGTGTAATTAGCAGTCATTAGCCAGCAATGATGCAAAAAACCGGAGGCAAGAATTCGGATTCGTATTCGAACACGGGGGAAAACACTCACCGATTTGGGCCGCTGGTGGGTGGTGGGGCGGCAACGGGTGGGGCGGGGGCAACAACAACAATGGCACCACCCTGGTCGCCTAATGAAGTTCTGGAATTAATGCTGGAATTCAGCTGGGTTGACGGTGCTGCCGCTGCCGCTGCTGCTGCTGCTGCTGTTGCGGTTGCTGCGGTGCATGGCGTTACTGCTGCTGCTGTTGCCGCTGCTGCTGCAGATATTGCTGCGATTGCTGTTGCTGCTGGCAGTGCTGCTGGGCTGGAATTTATTTGGTTGTGCAAGAGTGTTTCAAACAATGTTGTCGACATTTTTGCCGCTGTTGCTGCCGCTGCCGTTGTTGTAGATAATGCTGCGATATTGCTGTTGTTGCCGGTGGGCCGCAAATAGGGATGGAAACTTTTTGCAGCTCCCGTAAAAGTTGTTGTCGCTGCAATGGCACCTGAAGTTGCTCCCGAGCTCGTTAGATTCTCTAAATAGTCGTACTTGACCGGCAGTATCTGCTGATGTTGCTGTTGCTGCTGGCTATTGTTGCCGGTATTTAAATTGTTATTGCTGTAAAGGCTATGGTTGTTGTTGTTGTTGTTGCTGCTGCACTCGGCACTCGAATTGCTGTTGTTGCCATTAGCAACATGGGCAACAGGTGCCGTTGTTAGCATTGTTGTTGCTGCAGTTGCTGCCGTGTCGCAAGTTGCCTCTGTTTGTGCTGCTGTTGCTACTGCTGCTGCCGCTGTTGCTGTTGCTGTTGCTGGTGGATTGCCGCTGAGTTTATCCGCGTGCAGACTCAAGGATTGCAACATCATTTATTACACCTCTGCTTTGTTTTTATTGCCAACTCCTGCAGCTCCTGTCGCTAATTACTTTTAGTGCCGCATTTGGCGTCGCTTGCTTTTTAATTTGCTTCTGGTTTTAGTTTTATTAAAATTGTATATTATTTTGCTGCTGGCAGGAGGATCCTCTTTCCGTGTTTAGTTTTGCACCCCTTTGTTTATCCTTTCTTTATCACAGTTTTTTCGCGTTTACAATTAGCCTCTGCGTTTTCTTTATTTTTAGCTTTTAAAAAGGGTTGAGCTGGAGTTTCAACTGTAATTAAATTGAGAACAAAGTGTTTGCTGATTAAAAGACATGTACGAGAGAGTTTATGTTGGGTTATTGAGTGCGGGAAGCGGTTAAAAGATAAGTGCAAGGGTTTACGTAGTCACAGAACAAAATAAATTAAATGCTATTGCATTACCTATACTTAATGTGTGAAAACTAATAAGAAATCCCAGAAAAAAAATCAACAAATTAAAAATATTTAATTAAAATCGCTTAGTTTCCGGAATTTTCAATTAGGTACTCGATGTTTCACTTTCAGAAATGAGCAGCCCATGCAAATATTTATTAATGTTTTAAGTATCCACTAGGAAAAACCGCAGTCAAAATGGCTGCCAGATTGTTCGTCCTTCGCCCCCAAACCACGCCCACTTTAGCTAATCCCACCGCCCATGGAGCCTAACTGCATAGCTAAGCGCATTTGAATGGAAAGCATATTGACTGACAGACTGACCGCAGTACTTGGGCCACTCGACTGTCTGCATTCAAGAGCCCGCTTTGATTCGCACACAGGAGAACACCACTACACACATTCCGGCACATGGATACACACTAATGCAAGTGTACTGAGAAAAACTAAGACATAGTTTATGCAGAGAACTTCGAGGGGGGTTTGAGATATATTTGTATATATATTTTTAGGTTCAACATTATGATACAATCTTTCAAAGTGTTTGTTAAATTATAGTATTTTAAGAGCATTGACAGCCGAAATCTAGATATTACCTACGAATCCAAAAGAAATGGATATGGATTATGATCTTAAGCTTATCACACTTTCAAAACTAAAAATCTTGCATTTAGATTAACATTTTTTCTACGTGTAGATGTTGGCATCTGCCGCTAAACAGATAAGCATTTCGAGTGCTCACATGGTGAAGAGCGAGAGCTCAGTTGGCCGCATAATGTTGAAGGCTCCAGCTAATTAGTTAAATTGAAATCAAATTATTTGTTGTCGCACTTGACTGGCCACAGGCATGGGCGCCTTAATTAACGCGCCTGCACATATACCGATTTCTGTAGACACATGTATGTAGGGTGAATGGTGGGTAGTTCGGGGGAAAGCATTTACACATAGTGTACGCGCAGAAAAGCTATTACTACAGCGAGTTAAAGGCTGAATTTAAGGCACTTTAAACATTATATATACATATATTCTAGGTTTTTTTTTTAATTTGAAATAAATTCTACACATATTAATAAACAATATTATAGTAAAGAATTTTAAAACTTCAAATTTAAAAAAAGATAGATTAATGCACTATAAATTTATTTATGAAAAAATATTTTAACCGATCAAATCAATACACATTTTACTCGAATAAAAAATATACCCCTATTGTTTAAAATTCGTAAAATATATATGTACGTATGACGGTTTAAGCAGCAACATATTCTTGTCCAAGCTTAAGGTTCACTTGAGTACACCCTCACTGTGGGCGAAATTCTCTCGTTCTCCAGATAATCGCCACGAAATTCGCCGGTTTTTCTATTATTTTTTAATAAATTTCAACGCTTGCATATTTTCGCGCTTTTCTATTTTCGTTCTCCGCTTATTTATTTTTGCAGCGCGCTCCAGTGCTTTGTTTTATTTTTTGGCTCCGTCCGCTCCTCTTGGCCGGGCTGTGGCAACTGTCGTCGTCGTCATCATCCGCATCCGCATCGTTGTCGTGCCATGAGGCGCTTGCTGCATCCCCCTGAATTTCGCCCCCAGGCTGTGGCAAGCGTGTTGGGAAGGCAGTCATCGGTTCGCCAGCGGCGTGCTCCTGCTCCTGCCACGCCCCACCGCCCACCTCCTGGCTCCTGCGGATCCTTGCCACTTGCCACGCGCTTATCCCAGCGCCATCAAACGATGTCGACGACAACAACCTCGACGCCAACGTCGTTAGAGTCAGGGTATGCGGAATATTTAAGGGATATTTCGGCTATATTATCGAGATATTTTAAGGGCCAAGTTGATATTTTAAATTGTTAAGAATAAGGTTTAAAAGTAGTTACAATTTGAAAGCCATATATAATCGATTTTCTTAGCAAATTGATCTTCCGTACAATAGCACTTATACAGCAAACCATTCTAAACCTCAATATCTTTTTTAAGTGGTAGAAGTTAAACACAAGAACTCGGAAAGTCCGAGGTTTGTAGGTGTGTGTAGAAATGCTAAAAATTGTTGTGTTATTTATAACCTTGAGTTCTTTTAAAAGGTCGACCAAATCACTAATAACATATTATTTAAAGAATATTTATTAACACATTTAATTGCTTTTAAATATATCTTAAACAAAATACTACAATATAATATTATTTTCTTGTTAAAGATTTAAACACCCATAGAGTATCCGCCTTTCGAGCTAACCCTGCACAAGATTACCTCCGGCTGCTGCATTATGAGCAGTTATCGCCGCTGTTGCTTCTCGTACTACCGATGTGGCTCCTGCAGCTTTAACGCACATAGAGCCAGGGGATATAGATATGGATAGGGGAGGAGATCGGTGGTGAAAGGCAGCCAGCTGTGTCATCCCCATCCTCGCCGCTGCTGTCACCTTGTAATTTTATTTATCTATTGATTATTGAGTATCTCTTTTCTATTTATTTGCCTTTGTTTGCCCACGCAGCGTTGACAGAGAGCTACTACCCCCAAAGGCAGGGCTCAACCCCCAGTGCCTCAGTGCCCCAACCCCTGGCACCCTTTGGCATTTTTATTAAACCAGATTCCAATCCGGCCGTGTGTGTGGGTGTGTTTGTGGATACATGTTGGGCCCCTGGCTGTTTTTTAATTAACTTTAGTGACAATATTTTGCCCAGCTGCCTTTGAGCCAGGGAAACGCACCCAGCAGCAGCCGACCCAATGGCAGCCACCCACCGGAACCGAGAGATAATCAAACTTGGCCCATTGTATGCAAATGTGGGCAACGGAGTCTTGGTCGAGTTCTTGGTCCCAGGGACACTATGACCCCGATTCTCGGTGTTTTTTCTCTGTCAGCGTCTTGCCATTCTGACAGTTGACATTTCGTAAAGATGTCACTTGTCCAGGGTTGCACTGTGAGCTGTAGCCATAGTCGGTACTTGCACTATATGTACGGTACTACGAGCAGTAACACATGTCTCGTTCACACATCCCCATATGTCACATTCACATTCCCACTCCCTCCCTGTCCCCCATTCACTTGTTGAGCGAGTTTCCTTATCTTATCTCGAGTTTTATACTTTTGCTTTATTGTGGTTTTGCTTTTTCCCTGCTTTTTGGAGACAGTATGGTATACATTCTTACGCATATGTATCCAGTAACTGGAGTTACTGGGAGACCGGGGATGAACAGGTCTTTATCTATAGTTGCAGACAAACTTCAGATAGTGTCTTACTTTCAGCACAAGAATGACTAATCCCGAGGAAATTGCGAGGGGACAGGTGAAGATAAGTGGTTATAGTATGTGAAGTGGACCTGTGTTACACTTTTGAGACTAAGAGCTTAGCCAATGCAATCTGTGGCAGGTTTTGTGTGTATTATAGTTTGCCTAAGAATTATTCAAGTGCGCATTTACTTTATAATTATAATTAACACGATCTATATTTAAAAAAAATGAGATATTTTCCCAAAAAACCCATACTCACATTTAAGGACCAATATTTATCAAATATCCCGCAGGGGGAATCGAATTATATTTAGAGTTTTCACACACCTTGTGCCACAAGAGCCTTATCTAGGGCAGATATCAAGTACGTTTATCTACAGATATCGAATAAATCAATCAGGTAAATCACTCGAAAAGCACTCGCGAGCTGCACTGATCGAAGTCGACTGATCGGAGGAGTCGACCGCACGTAGACGCCAACGGAGAACAACTAACGGAGCCAAAATTCCAGCTCCGATTTCATAACTCTCGCCCACTAAATGTACCGCCTCTCGCTCGGAAAAGTGTTATCTGCAGCCTGATAAGAGCTTATCGCTTAATTGCTCGCTGATTGCCGCCAGGTAAATTTCACTTTGCCGTCTCTCACTTCTCAGCGTTTTCTCTGGCCAAACATTCGCTCCGGCCGGAGAGGTGTTCTCCCGCTACCGTCGAGTCGAAATGTTTCGGGGCTTTGTTTGGGTTTCCTATCGCATTCGGATAGTACAGGTTGTCGAGCTCTTTAATTGACTATCTTATCGGGACGACGGGGTGCATCGACTGGGGAAGGGGAAGTGCCATCCGTCAGCGCGGGCTTAATCCAGCAAACACCAGGGGAAACTCCGTATCGAAACACATGACGAAACCGAAACCGAATCCGGGTCCTGGGAAATATCATAGAGGACTCTGAACCGCCACTGCAATTACTTTCCACTCTCGACTTCGCGCTCCATATATCCGCACTATAATGCTCATAAATATAAACTAAACTCATGCGAGTGGCCGCTCTGAATTTATATGTACGGATATATCCCTCTGCCCGGCTCTGTCCATCAGTCGGCGTGTCTGTCCGTCTGCAGGGCCATTACACAAATACGAAGTACGAAATGCCAGCGCTGCCGGCGTGGGGAAAACGGAGAAAATGGAGACCAATGAGCTTGCCACGTAGCCAAAGCCAAAGCCAAAGTATCGATGAGTTTCGAGTGGGTGACTTGTGGGTCGTGTGACCGGACAGCCGTTCTCATCGACTCTCTCGCCGGTCGGTCTATATACCATATATATCCTATATAGAACCGGTAAATAACCGATACGTGTCGCTGAAGGAAAGCTGGGTTTTGTGGGTTTGTTTGTCATTGTGCCATCAAATTATAATAAGCGACTATTTAGTGGTAAATGTGTGTCACTTTACATACGGCCTCTGTCTGTTTCTGTCCCACTCTCACTCACTGTTGCTATCCTTTTCCCTTCCTAAGGCTATAATTATGGGGTTGCGGGAGGTGGACAATTGGTTTTACCTGCCTTGGCCGGAATCGAAAATGGAAAAATCGAAAATTCAATTATCTATTCACGGCTTGAGGTATAATTTGGCTAGACTTTTGGGCTGTCCAATCAAGTCCTGTTCATTTCGGAGGATATTCAGATAAAAAACATTTAATTAGTATTAATCAATTCATTTGAAATAATCAAGTTTATTTCTTAGCTATAGTTTCTAGGCATTCATTCACAAACTTTCCTTTAGCTAACTATCAGCTGATAAGAATTGCGTGCCGTATTTTAAAAGAATTTGACAACAATGTGAAATAAAATTAGTAGTCATACGCCAGATTAGTTAATCATTCTAATAAATCGAGCACCAAGACCCGTGCAATTAATTTCTAAAACAGAGTCACTCATTAAAACAGCTAAAAAAGATATACACACTCCATTCGGGCTATATATAACCCCCTCACTTTAAGCCAAATATAAATTAACGCAGTACACCGAAATGTTCTGATACCAATCTGCTGCTTATCGGGAGCTAGCGTCTGTACCTAACTGTTTGCCGATTTATCTAATCTGAGATTCTTATCTCGAGCAATTACTCCGCACTTCCTCCGATGCCAGGTGCCCCTCCTGGCGTAGCCCCCCTCCAAAACTAGCCACAACTCACGAGTTGCGACAGACACAGTGGGTCACGTCTGCTTCCAGCCACCCCCAGGTACAGTGGGTGCAAGTGAATGGCCGCCATAAAAAGTCAGCCATTGAAATCCAAGATATATGCTGGTGTATCCTTATATGGATAGTTACTTCTGCCTCATTCATTGCCCTCTTTTACACAGAAGGAAATCGGGCACTAGAAACTAGATTTATACCTTAAAGAACTGGGTTAAATCCCAGTTTATATAGGTAAACTAACACCACAAAGCTGTTATTAAATAGTAAACTTAAGATTTCTTCTTATAAACCAATAAAAATGTATCACAAATATTTTATTTTCTTGGAGTGTAAATGTATGGCAACTAGTAACCCTTTTTGTTCCTGCAATTCGATTTTTTGTGCCCCTATTGCTTTCGTCCCTTCTGTTTCGGCTGGCCCCGAATAGCGATCAATATTGAATTGAATTTGACCAATGGTTATGGCCACGATTCGGCGGCGTCCACGGACGGCTTTTGTCTGTCTGCGGGAAAGCGTGTTGGCTAAGCGGAAAATGTTATTTAATAATTTACAGCGAAGCATTACGGTAACAGAAAGGCATTTCGGAACTAAGTCGCTTGTGGAACCGAAATATTAAACGCCACACAAGCATTCACCCTGTGTGCTCGCTGCGAGAACCCTTCAATTCCAATAATATTATTAGAGACTCAACTGGAAAATCGAAGTTGAAGAAACCACAGGAATGCGGTTGAGAATGCAACAAAAGCCAAAACACAGTTTAGTGGTTGAATAACGACAACAGCAGAAGCCAGGACATGGTCGAGGTCCGGGGCTCGGAGGGGGGATGTAGAGCGTCGGACCAGCCGACCGACGGACAGTGAACTACTAATAAAGCCAGGTGGACGCAGGTGCAGGAGAGCAGGGACGTCGGCCGAGGCAGACAAAAGGAAGCACAAATAATATAAATTAAATGTGGGGAAAGTCGCCCCATGGCCGTCGCCCCACTCGAAAGAAAGGCAAGCTGAGTAATTATTTCCGGCAGAGCGGGCTGCCCAGGAGGATAAGGCAGGACCTGGAGGAGAGTCCTTGCGGTTTGACTGCAACACATGGCCGGACACTTAAACCGAAGTGTGGCAAACGGGGTTGGAAAATCTATCTGGGCAATAATTTCGGTTGACATGCTTGCGGTAATTATTGACCGTAATGACAAAACCGTATACGAATACGGAAAATGGATAGCCCCAGACCCGAACCCCAAGCAATCCCGAAACCCTGACAAATTGCTTTAGTTTTTGGGGTAATCTGTGTGTGTGGGTCTGCTAATTGGATTCCGTGATGGACATCAGCTGATTTTGGGATCGGCATAAATTCGGAAAAACACACCTCTAAACAAATAAAAATTGTCACCGCCATCGAACTATAAACAAGCCATAACTTAAATCTATTTCTTTTTATTTGCACTTGATGCGCAAGATTTATGGACAACTGGCCTATATATAGCCACATTAATGGAGCGGAGCTGTCGAACACAACACCAGCCGAGAGTTTGTCCAAAAACTAATTAATAATTTTCCTATCGCTTATTTTCGGATGGCGCTCTTCGCTATATATGCTTTTCACTTTTCCCACTTTTCCACAATCTATTTTCCGATTTTTTGTATGTTTTCGCTAAATTCATTTCAATGCCGGCTATTTTTGTTGCAATGTGGCCCACATGTTGGGCATTCGGGGGGCAATAAATATTGGAAGAGCATCGAAAGACCTATTCCCAAGAGATCAGCTGGAATTTGCTCAAGTTTTCCGTTTAGTAAGCGACTTACTTCACTGGCAATTGACTCTAGTTGTGTGCGGGAGCTTCCGTAGACTAGAACGATTTCTTTTGTGTGACAAATTGGCCGGGTGATTGTGATTGTGCTTGCGAAGAGCCAAGATCCCAGAAGACACACGACCGATGACGCGGAGGAGACCGTTGATCGCGTGAGTTGAACGACAAATGAATTCACTTGATGGGTGAAGTGCGAGGTCAAATCTCTCTTGGATGCCGCAGAACGAACGCACTCGCCGCAGCACAATTCACAGATAGAGATACAGATACGCACACGATACACGCTGCAGATACAATCAACAAACAATAAGCATGGCGAATTAACAACATTTAAGAATCCGCTTAGTTTTTATGAAATTTTAGACCCAGTAGGTAAATCTTTGTTTATCGTTTAATATATAACAAATTTAATTATTTCTGATGTGTTGTTTTTTATGCTCGCCTTTCTCATCATATTAAAATATGCTTTTTTTAAATTTCTTTAATTGAAATTAAATATTTTTTACCAGATCATTAGTGTGAAAGATTTTAGTTTAGATTTATTTTAGTTATTTCAAATGCACTTTTTTAATTTATTTAATAAACGATTCAAATATTTTTAGCTGTGTATGTACCAGTTAGATATTAATCAAAAAAAATATTTTTACTTTTTAATACGCCATTTAACGTTTAAATATCTTGCATCTTTTTTATATCAGTGAAAATCATTTCTAACTGATATATATTTTATAGAAGTTCTAACTTTATTATTTGTTTAGTATTTTTTGCTTCGTAATTTTTAAAAACTTGGTTTTTTATTTGTATTTTAACGAAATATTTTTATTTTAATTTTCATACTTCCATAAATCGTGTGAAGTTTTGAGATCAGTCGGCACTTTAACTGCATTTCCTTGCACTTTATGGCTAGAATTTCCTGCACTTTTGAGCTGGCACTGCAAGTGACATGATTTCCAAAAAACTGCACTGGTCCACAGAAATATTATTTTATATATATTGCACTTTATATCCGTGTGTTTTTCTTTTCGGGCGTGTAAAAGGAAAATTCGAGTGGGCGGCGACGAGCCGGCGACGACGATGCGCGCGATTTTCTCGCGTGGGGCTGGCGGAACGTTCAAGATGGCACTGGCGGGCGATCTGCGCCGATCGACTTGACAGTCCATGTCCATGGAGCCGCCCAGCGGACCCGTCGTTATTTATTCCGGAATATAAATTATAAGTATAAATAATATATTTCGAGAAATAAAAATTATGCATGTTGTATTTATTTAGAATTTAATTGAATTTGCCGGCGGCAGTCGGGGTGTTCGGTTCGGTCGGAGAACCGGTCGTGTTGACCATAATTTAAATCAAAACACAAATTAATTTGTCGCTCCTCTCTCACTGCACTTGCTGCTCTGTTTAATTTCTCAAGATTTCGCGGAAAACTGTCAGCAAGTGTCCACGGCACAGCTAAAGAGAGGAGAAATACGTGGGCGTCGTCGGAAAAACAGAGTAAAAGAAAGGCCGCATCTCTTCGGCTCGCAGTCTCTGCGATATCCGATCGATTTGCAGCTTTTACGAGCTGTCCGAGCAGAACCAAAACCAAACAAAATCATAATGGAACGAACATCTGTTTGACTTTTATTTACGATTCTTCCCAATTTCTTTCGATGGCCCAACAATGCCCGCATAGGTGAGTTTCCTTCTATTATTTTTATTTTCCTGTGACATGTTGGCAGGCGGATTAGTTTGGCCGTTAGTTTGACAGGCTCTATAAGTAGACACTCAAGTGGGTGGCAATCTAATTTGGCTGCGCTGCTCGAACAATTTGAATATTGCTCGGGGGATTAATGGGTGTGGATATGACCCATTTGGGTTGCACTCTATAAATTAAACGACCACAGATCGCAAGAATTTTTTTTATGGAGAGTGCCAATACTTTTATCACGAATAAAAAGTGGTTGTTCATATTCAAATTTTAAAATATTGTAGGTTTTTTTTATTTAAAACTGTGTTGAGTGCCAAATTTAATTGTTTGTCGTGTATTATAACATTATAACATTTCATTATTTTTTTTAAAAGCTATATTATAGATCATTATTTATTTCGATACATTGTAAAATAAATGTGTACTATTTATCTCTGACTTAAAAAATGTTCCATGCAGTTCTGTAGGGAAAATCCCCCATGCTATTCATCGATCATTCATCTCACAACATTGTCAAGTTCATTCCTTGTTCCCAGTCCCGTTTCCATAAATCAGAACAAAAGATCTTATTTTATCTCGCAGACAGTGGCATTGTTAGGGGTCCGAAAAAGGCTAAAATTAAATAAAAATCGCTAATTACTCAAAGGCACTCGCTTGGCTTTCAATGTCAATGGTAGCGAGCTTCATAAAACGCTTGTTATTGCGATTTTACAATCAGTTTTATTTAAGGAAGAAGAAAATGCTTAAAACAAAAGGAGGAAAAACGGACTGAAAAGTTTTCTATTTACATTTGTCTCCTTTCTGGTCAAAAGTACTAAAATTTAAATAACTCGTTTATAGATAAATTAGGGGTTCATTAAATACAGTGCATACACAGAGACAAATATTCAAGAACTTTACACTTAAATTTATAATTTTTTACTCAAAAAACATCCTTAAATTGAGAATACAAATACTTTATTTGAGAACGCCATTCTTCTTGAATAATTCTCGCTGTCTACTTTTTTTACTTGTTTAATAATTTTTTTTGTAATTTTTAAGTTTTATAAATCTTAACATCCTAAATACTGCAAATAATTAAACCACATTCTAAACCATTTTCCTCTTTTCCCAGCAGTTCCAAAAAAATGTCTTAAATATTTACAAATTAATTCAACACAATTATTTTCTAATGTACTCAGCAAAATCAATGTATACAGGGTATGCAAATCCAAAGCAGCAGACATAATTTTGCACGTGTTTCGAATAAGTGGAAACGTTTCTTTGGCCAACTTTGTGAGCACCAATTCCACCACCACTTTAGCCCCTTGGATAGTTTTGTGGGCGCTTAAAAATGCGCGACCGCATTCATTAGAGCAAATGGCTTAAATACTTGGCCAGTCGAAACTGAACTGATGAATGGCAGCTTAAGGTTCTGGATCCAGAGCTCCCCCAACTTCAACTTCTGGCCCACGGCATTTGTTTGTTTGTTTGACTTTGGGCTCTGGGGTCCCGGATTAAGTTTGCTGGCCGGGTAAAGTTTCGTACTCCTCCGCAAACCCACCCCCAGTGGATTCGTGTTATCGCCCCGGCTGCATACTTTTGCCGCTCAGTGTCGAGCAGCTGCGAGTGCATTTGCCATTGCATACTTTCGGGCATCTCGGGCGAAAATACTTCCCTGCCGCTATTGGAATTTGCAAATATTCTTATAAATTATTATATCAAAGTTCGGCATTACTTATGGCTGGCTGGCTTCGACAGAAAACTTTGCTTTACTTTGCACACTTTTCCTCTATTTCGGCTCACTCTCTCCTACTTGACACTTTAGTGTAATTAGTTCTCGTGCGGTTGCAGCTTTGCGGGAAAACCTCTTTGGCTTCGGGAGGGGCGGAGAACTGCACTGGTTTGAGTTTTCCATGTTTTTGTGGCTTTTTCATGCCCTTTGATGTGGCAAAAATTTCAATTAATGCAATGCAAAATACTTTCAAACTCCCCTGCTCTACTTATTATCCATGGATTATGAAAATCGCTCATGTGCCGCGAGCAAAGATTGCGTAAGATCCCGAACTAATGTTCTTGATTGAGCAGCCTTGGGTTGGGTCTATAAAGTATTGAACTTTTGTGGTGTCTTTGTGCAAAAACGTAGCTCAATCAAGTGATTTGATGGTTGCTGGTGTCTTAGGGCAAATATATATTAATATATTTGCCGTTTGCAATTTCACATTCGACCTATTTATTAAGAAGGTTATTAATATAAATTATGTGAATCAATAACACTTTAATAAATTTTCTACCATAATTAAATCGAAAATGCAATCAAAAATGTAATAAATAACTATCATTAGTAAGTTTGTGCCACATCCCAAATTACTAAGACAAAAAGTCAGGCAATTCGCAACAGAAAACTTTATTTTTTGTGAAGCTTTAAAGAAATTACACTTGACACTTTTCAATTAGTGGAGAAAGTTTATTTTAATTGTGACAGTAACACGTTGTTGCCATCGCCACCCAGCCCAAAAAAGCAAGAACAACACGGACAAGTTTGCCAGGACAGTACAAAAGCCAGGCAAACTAAGCCCGAAGTCAAGGAGCACCCTGGGAGCCACAAAATGTCAAAAGAAAACTTTTCTGCCCAAGATTAATTACAATTGAAAACAAATGAATGCAAAAACGATAAGCAGCCGAAAGGATTTCCACAGCAAGCCAGGGGGCGCGGGCTGCAGGGAAAGCCAAATGGAAATGAAAACCCAAAACTCAACTTTGCCAATCAAGATAGAAGAGGGAGTGAGGCGGCTGAAGGAGCTCTAATCAGAGGAATGGTGTTGAAATAAATGTTCACACCTACAATAGAATCCAGAAATGCAAGAGCATTAGCTGCACACTTGAAGAAATTGGTAATGCAATGAATTTCTTAAGGCAAAAAATTATATAAATCGTTTAAAGATTGATCTCTATTTGAAAAAATAATAATTTAAAAATTAAGAAAAATATTAACGACAGTCATGATTAAATTATAAATAATTTTCAAAAATTCTACCAAATAATGTAACTTTTTTTTAAGCAAAACTAATGGAAATCAGATGCTAAGAATTATGAAACCCATATTTTATGTACCAACTGATTAATGGGATATTTGTTGGTCAAATGCTTATAGCCAGTATACTTTCTTAGATTTTCCAAAATTAATATACAAATTATGTTTGAAAAATTTCACGTTTTCTTGAAGTGCTGGTAACAACTGTTTGCTAGTCCAGTTTTTTGGGGACCTCAACTGTTGGCCGATGGGGTGGCAAAGTTTTGGAGGGGTTCGCTTGCTGGGAGAACATTTTGCTGGTCGGCGACGTGACCTGTTTAGTTTTAGCAAGGAGTGGCTCTATTTCGGTTTAGTTTCAAGTTTTTTATCGGGTGAGGGGCTTTTGTTTGTTGGTAGAGTGCCAGCGGTCAATGGGGCAGCATTAGCACCACTTAACCCGCAGTGCAGTGTTCTCCCAGTGAAAAACTGCCTTGGAAAAGTTTTCGTGCATAAATCATGAAATTAATTAATTTTGACACACATTCCCCTCAGTCGCTCTCTTAAAAAGTAGCGCCATAAGCAACTTTGCCATCAAAGTATTTTATTCCTTTTTTTTTGCAGCCGCTCTCCTTTGCCAGAAATTAAAAGTAGAATTGAGAAGTGAAACATCAACACCAGCAACAACAACTAAACGGGGGAAAACTTGCCTTGCCACGCAAACTTTTCCAACGTGCAGCGGAGGGTTGGGGGTGGGGGGAAAAAGAATCAAGTTTGAAATATGTGCAAAATTCATTCAGTATTTGAAATATTCCAAACTTGCTATAAGTTTCGTATGTTTCGCCTTTTTTTCGCTCCTTCTATTTTTCGCAGTTTTTTTGCTGCTGCCAAAAATAAAACTTGCGCCGTGAGTTTAATTTTATTCATGCTGCTAAGTGAGTGTTGAGTGAGTTTTCTGGAAAAAAATAGTGAAAAACAGGGAAGGCTGTAGTTTGAGCGACGGAGCTCGGGCAAAGTTTGTAGCAAAATGTTTCACCATTTAATTGCATAATTTGAAAGCGAACTGAGATTACACCTTCATTGCTTTTTTGCAAGAGATGTGCCAAAGTGTGTGGACATATCAGACTATTTTATATTTACAGAAAGTAAACTTAAGTTCCGTTCTTCAATGTATAAGTGTTACACGATTATACCTAGATTATACCACAACAAATTGATTGGGTTTATAAATACACTAGATTCCAGGCTGACACTATATATTAGTTTAACTGAAACGTCTTTTAAGCAAGATGAAGTGCTTTGCCTTGCTGCTGGTCGCATGTACAGCCATCAGTAAGTTTAGAAGTGGTTTTTCAGAAAAAACATAAAATTATTTGACTTTGGATAGATATCGCCATGGATGTATTGCCCAAACCTCAGACTGACCGAGACAAAAGAATGGCCGTCACAGTGCTCGATCGGGAGGTTCCCGATGACGCGGTAATCGAGGCCTTCCGGAGGAAGTTGTACGATAAAATTGAATCTATCAAATGGAAGGCACAGATCAAATTGTGGGCTGACCTCGACATAGATGCCCTCAGCCATCCCATATCGAAGCTCAATGAGGTGGTAAATTCGGTGGGCCATCATCCAACCTACGAGCTTTGGTTGGCTCAGCTGGGTAACAAGTTCTGGGAGAAGGGTCAAAGTTTGTTCATGGTGGTGTTGCGCAAAGTAAACTCGGTTTTTACTGTCCTGCACACCCATCTCAAGAAAAAAGTCGACAACATTCTTGTAAGTAGTTCCCAAATAATTAGGGGTATTGCATTTTTTTCTTTTTGTTACCAGAAAAATAAAAGCAGGGATTATGGCGGTAAGTATGAAGACACCAGATATATCGACTACGAAGGCTACATTCGAGGAGAACTTATTGTGTTTTGTTTTTAAACTAGGGCTATATTTTAGCTTTAGCAAAAAAAAAAAATATTATAATATTAAAATAGATGTTTTAGCACGAAAAATAAACATATTTTATTGAAATCTTACAATATATTTATGTCTAAAAATTTAGAAGTTCAGCAAAAGTTCAGAAAAGATCGAAAACAAAGTTCCACAAGTTGTCTTGGTCAGCGTCCTTGTCCTCCTTTCCCAAATCGTCAAGCTTCTTTTTGAGTTTCTTCAGCTGCTTTTCATCGCTAAAGATGGCCTTGAAAACGCGTGTGGTGAAGTTGTCGTAGATACCGAGTCTTCGGAGCAGCTTCAGGACCTTCTTTTGGAAGTCTTTGTTGGTAAGTGTGATTCCCTGTCGCAGGGCAGCACCCTCGTCGGATAAAGTTGCATTCAGAGTCGATAGAGAGCCAGTTGAACCCAAGGAACCGACATCTCGGCGAGGAAGATTGAAGACATTGAGTGCCTCGATTTTTTGGGCCAGTTGGGATAGGGGTAGCTCGACTGCCTGCTGAAGTTGCAGGAGAGTCATAGAGCAGTCTCCGAGCCTGGCTTGCTGAAGAGTTTCCTTTAAACGGGACGTGACGACATCGTTGAGTTTTCTTAGTGGCTCCCAGGGAACATTCTCCTGGCTTTGAGTCCCTGGAGACAGGAGAAGAAACGCAGCAAAGACTAGAAGTTCCATGGTTTCTTTTAGACAACTGCTTGGCTCTTCTACAGATCGGGGGCTTTATAAAGCTCTTTGGTTCTGCCGATAATCATGAGTTATGTTCACCTGACAGGCAGTAAATTAGATTTTTATAGGCAAGGTCGCAACTCACTTAGCTATGAAGGCTTCAGCATAATTGTTACTTTATGCGTTGCGTTGATTTACGACCCTATTCAGTGACTATTCAGTAGAACCAAAGAAAACAAACTTAAATTATGGCCCATAATACATTTTCTATATAGCAAAAGATGACATTGTTCATTGACATTCCTTCTTATACGTTAGACCTTTTCCTGGAAAACCTTGGATTTTAATAATTGTTTTTATAATTATGAAAATATATATTCAAATAGGGTTTTAATTTAAGAATTCGAATTTTTATTTTATTTACGCACTCGTTAGTCAAAAATAAAAGTTAATATATGACACATATTTAAAAAAATAGCAATATAAATGTAGATATGTTGTACATTTATATTTGCATTTATTTTTTTTTATATTAGTTTTTACAATAATAATAATAATAAATTATCTAATTTTTAGGAAGGAATCTAAAAATGCTTAAACAATGTTGCAAATGCTTTGCCTGCTAAGAAAACCATTTAGGACCTTCCAATGGTTCCTTCTCAGGCAATTAAGCAAATTCAGCGAATGTCTTTTACTGCTGGGGAATTGAAAAGCAAACACGGGGCGAGTGGTGCCGATGGGGTATGCGAATAAAATGCAAAAACATTAAGCCCGGCAGAGAGCTCGGCTCAGAGCAGACCAAACTTCGAATGCAAAGAAAAGCGGCAACTGTGACAATGTAAACAACAGCGGAAAGAACTGGTAACTGGTAACTGGGCGAGGGGTGGGTGGTGGGGAGTGGGTCGTTCCCGGGGGGTGGTAAAAAGTGCATACAAAATTGCCAAGCATAGGGGAACAAAAGAAACAAAAACGACGCCGTCAGCTGCAACGCAAAACTGCAGCTAACCGAAAATGGTAATGGCCTTCCATGGGCGGCGAGAAAGGGGGTGGGCGGTGGGAAGGGGGAGGGAAGGGCGTTTCAATGTTTCAGCTTAATGCGAAAATCTTGTTGCACACCGCCTGCAGCAAACGATTCGGCCTCCAGACCATGGCGAAAAGTCTATTGTTTCACAATCATAATTCTCCTGTAAGCTGTCGGTTGAAGGGTTTCGCCGGGCGGGGAAACGGGGATGGGATGGGGGTCCTTTTCCTGACTGCAGGAAATGAACATCATTAATTTTGCCATTCTGCATTTGCATTGGAAATGGCATTTCAATATTCGCTTCGCTTTCAAGATTGCCAAAACCATTTTCCGCGCAGCCAAATAACCTTCATTCAAGCTCCAAGCTCCCCGTCCCGCTCACCCCGATTATCGCCCCTCCCGCTCGCTCTCTCTGTCGGCGGCTTGGAAAAACTTTCAACTGCTGTGCGCGATTGCCGCGACGTGACTTAATTTCCACCGCCGGCAGGCATACGGCTAAATATTTGTTCTATTCGAAGGGGGTGGGGATTTCGGGCAGGGGTTAGTTAGACTCTTACACTGCGAGGAAAAAGAGTGTGGTCTTCTCAGACATTGTATAGATAGATATATATACAGCTCTTAAATTCCTTAAACTTGTCACTTGTATATTTATTCTGGAAATATTTATTAAAAACCATAATTAATGATTATATTTTTATTACCGATGATTTAATATTTATGATTTTAAAAATGATAATATAATGATATACACATGATAATAATATTTTATTGTTTATTTAAATATGATGTGTGAAGTATAAGAAACAGTCTTTCCCTTTATGGTTCGAAGAGATCTATGTGACAGCCCCGTTCTAAAAGAAAGGCTATCCAATTACCTTAGTTCCAAAAAGATCTTAGCTTGCTTATATATCGGGACTTTAAATAAGTGCAATTAACAGATAATACAAACAATTGAAACTAATTCGGAACCATTTATTTCTGCATGTGTATGTTTCACTTTGAGCATTTATCAATATATGGACATGTCCTGATAACTCTGTCGATGGGAATTGCGGCACGTAGCGCTCGACACTCAAGTGTCCAAGTGTTGAAAAAGCCGTGCATAAAAACTAACACGTACGCACCGATCCCTACATTCATCCCTTGACTAGCTGGGGGGCTAAGCCAGTCCAGTCCATATCGGATACATATATAGTATATACCATATACCACCGTGGAGAGTGGGTCCGGCAGTGGGCTCGGGAGCGAAAATCAAAGCTAAGCACTTTCAATTGGATTTATGCGTTTGCGATGTGCCCAAAGATGCGAGTAGGAATCGGACTCGGAATCGCGTGCCCAGCTGGCTAATGTCTCAATTTCCTCGGCTATAAGGCCCCATAACCCCCGACCCCGCCAGAGACTTTCTTATTAATCAGCACAAAAAGTTTGCCGCACCAACTTGCAATTCTGCCGATAAGCAAATAGGCCAAAAAAGTGTTTACACAACGCATACATGGCCAATTATCCCAGTGCTCATGTGTGCGTGCCAGTATTTGTCTTTGAGTGCCTTTGGTTATTAAGTTTTATGATCAGTTTGTGTTTTGCGTTGAAACGATTTATTTAGCTAAGCGGAATTAATTGGAATTTTACGTGTTGATTTCCTCAGCACTTACACGAGTGGAAACGAGTGGTGGCCGGGGAAATCCCCTTGAGGGCAGCCAGGAAAAGCTTCGGTGCGCTTAGTTTGCCTAATCGATTATAAACTGAAGTGAGTGGAGTGTGGATGGCTGCAGAAAATGTAAACATTTCACAAATGCTACTTTTACTCATATTTCTCTCTCTAAGTTTCTAATTAGAGACCAGAAAGATGTAAATTTATTACAAGAGCTTGAGATAGGCTGTTGAAAGTGTTAAGTACATTTTAAGATATGGTCTGTTTTAAAGACAATGTCGCATTAAGTGAATTGTATTCATTTTGAAAGTGCTATTGAAAGATGTGTTAAAGACTATTTTAGTGAAGCTACAAAGTGGGAGTAATTCCTTACTAAGATGCTCTTAAACCATAAAGGTCCTAAGATATTGTTAGTTTATTTATTATATTCTCATGTTTAACTATCATTTTCTATTCCCTATGTTCCTTATAATTTTAACTAATACAAAACTTTGTTTAACAACAAAGACTACCATTTCTATCAATCCGATAGACACCTAAACCCAGGCTTTTTCGAGAAGTTTCCTTGGAAAAAATATAAGAGCTCCCGTGTCCGTTCACTTCAAAGGAGCATTTGGTCCTTCGCCACTTCGGGCGGGAAACCGCAGTTAATGCCGGCAACAAAGGCGACCCAAAAACCAAATCGCTTATCACACAATGGCCGCCATCCCCGCTTCCATCCCGCGCATCCACAAATACCCCTTACGACCACACATTATATGCGATCCAGCAGCTGGGCAGTCCGAAATGCTTTATGCGATTATTTGCTGAATTGCTGCGAGAGCGGGTTTCGTTATTTATTTGCCTGGGGGCCCGGCAGTTTCTTTCTCTATTTCGGTGAAAGTTGGGCGGGCATTAACAAACATTCCTGTGGCCGGCAACAAAAAATTGTGGCATATTTCATGTTTGCTCCAGGAGCTTTTCTTGGGACGACGGATCAGAGTCGCTCAAGTGTTAAAATTTCCAGGCTGGAGATTTGCATGACAGCAGAGGCGGGAGTGGTTGTGGCATATACCTTTATTGAAAACATAATACGCCTTTCGCATACACGGTTTCCATTTCATTGCTTTCGCTTGCCATTCGATGCGATTCGATTCGATTCCATCCCATTCGATTCCATTCTGTTTTGGGTATTTTTTCGGATGGCGCGTGACAAAACTCAACTTATGCCGGCTTTGAAATTTACTTTGCCCGGCTAATCCCGGGGATGTACGAGTCCTCGGAGAGCTGTCGCCGGACTGAGGAAGCGGGGCCAAAGGAGTGGATCCTAAGTCGACTGTCCAGTGCGTTTTTTCCCGCTCCGTCCGTTTGAGTGGCTGTCACAAACGCTTCTGGCCAAGAGCCCTCGCAAATGGTCAGGGCAGGGGGTCAACGACGGGAGTCGGCCATGTCAATGGCCATGAAATGACAGGAGCACCAGGAAGGAGGGATTACGATGGGCTTCAATCAGAAATGGAGGCCCAGGACACAGGTCACTCAGTCATCCAGGGGGCACTCACTAAAGCCTCTAGCTGCAATCCCACGGGAATATACAAATTTGTGATTTAAGTTACTGGTAAAAAATGATTTTATTGAACAGAAATTACGCAGTTTGTTCATATGTTCATAATGTAAGTGTTATAAATCTATGAACTACTATAAAGTAGGGACCCTAAAAAACGGTCAGTAGGAAAATTCAACCACAACGGATTCACACAAAAATCTACAACAAAATACATAAATTTGGAAATAATTAGGAGCACGGTGTGAGCCATAAATTAAAACCACAAAATAATCAAAAATTACCCAAAATTCATTAAGTTTTTTTTTACTTTTTAGCCATCAAGTAATGTTATATAACATCTACTGCTAGTAATAAGTAAATTTAAATATATTTATTCAGCGACCTTTTATTTTTGAATTTTTATATATATTTGTCTTCCCTACATCATACAAAACAAATTAATTTAAAGGCAAATTTTTCAAATATCTTTTAGAGATATTGGGTAAGATATTTTAAGCAACCATAAGCACTTTTACCTTGAGCCGATTTTCTTATAGCATTACCATTGCAACCCTTGCCCTCAACTGTCCCCTGGTAATCCTTTTACGCCCTGTGCCCTAAGTAAGCAATCTGCGCACTTCATTTGGCCACAAAAAAAGAAGTGGACACACAGTTTACAAGCTGAAAATCTCTGACAGCTTACAAAGAAATTTGGCAAAAAAATTTAAGGCGCACAACTTAATCGAAAACTTTTTTCCTCGGAAAACTCTTTGGAGGGTTTGTCACTACGGGTTGTCCCTGCGCGAGCTTCTGTCCGAGCAATGAAATTAATGCACAAAGTTTGCTGTTTGTTGCGGCGGCCGAAAGAGGGAAAACCTTTTGGAATTTCTAATGAGCAAAACAACTTTTTTCGGACCGACTTCGGCGAGGTGAGAAGCTGAAAAAATTTGATTTGAATTGAGGGTTGGCCAGGTAAAAGTTTTTAAATAAAAATTAAAAATTGTCAACGCGTTAAATTAGGGTCGGAAATTCGCGGAGTTTTCGGAAGGCTGGAGATAAAATTGAAATTGAATTGGGTATCTGCAACTGACAGAAGGGGCAGGGGTTTTTCAGCAACGTATTGGAGAATTTCGCTTCAAAGGGAAACTTGCAGTTACCCGTCCTCTAAAACTGAAGGGTTCGGCTTTCCACGACTGCCTGTTCCACCTTCTTTTTTCCCCGCCTGCAGGATTCATAATCTCCCCGGTAATCTTTTAATCCAGTCGAGTGAATTTTGTACTCGATTGTGCAACAAAGTTGCCAAAGGCTGCCCAAGGAAGCGGGCCGGAGTTAACTTTCGACAGCAGCTAAACATGTGAGGGAACTTTCAGAGCCACTCCTCCCCGCACTTGCCATTACATTAAGCCCACACAACTTTGATGTCATCTTTGTGCTTAGGCCCCACAAACAAAGTTTCCATGGTCGCTCTAAAAAAACTTTTTTAATAGTAATGGACTTTACTTCTCTGCCACTCAGAGCACTCACTTTTTTTCGTCGCCGTCCGAATGCTTTTTTTGTGCAGTGTAAGCCGAGCCAGGTAAAATGCGGCTCCACAGCTTCAAAAAGTTATTTCCGCCACAAATGAACACCAGATGCATTTTTTTTAGCGTCTCCCATCGATACGAATGTGATGAAAGTGGTCCAGGGTTTTGAGTCCTATGTCCTGGGTCCTATTTCCCCGGCACTTAGCCCACGGCCAGACTTTCTGCCCGACTGAGCCCCCCGTTTTCATGTTCCCTGGCTGGCATAAGCCGCTTAGCTTTTGAGCAACTTTGAGCATCTATGTAAATGGCAGACGAGTTCTGGTATTGTTGCCATATGCCAGGAAAATCTATTAAATATGATGTGACATTTTTAAAATTTAAAAATACATGCGAAATACTCATTGAAAATAATAGCCGACAAATATAACTCATACGCAGTGTGTGCGAAGCAATGTTAATCAATTATCACTGCTTAAACACAGCCAGGAGTAAAACGGACTGAAACCAAATAAACAAAAAAGAGCAGGGCCAAAATCTTTCAATTCTTGGCAACTTCTCCGAGGGTTACAGGGGACATAAACTAAGCTCTAATGCGCCAGCTAAGGATACAAATTACGAAACAATGACGTCAACGTGCCTGTCAACAACTTGGCCAGACAATAGTTTTGCTTGGGGCAGACAGACCCGGAAAATGGCAAGTGGGAGAGGAGCAGGATCAAGAGAAGAGAGGGGAATGGGAAGTGGAAACGAAGGTTAGGCGACAGGTGCAACGGACATTTCTGTCGCATACATACAAATTACGTGCGAGATTATGCCGAGTCCGGTTTGGACTAAGCACTAAGGACCTGGGAGAAAGGACGCAGGACGAAGCTGTTGAGTTCCTATTGGTGGTTAGGGCACGTACGGAAAATCAACAGAAAACAACGTCAGCTGGCGACGGCAGCGTGACTCACGATCGCAAATTTATTTTAAATATTTATGTTTTTAAATTAATTCGTTATTTAAGTACCAAGGTAATAAAATGTGTGCCTTTTGGAAATGCAAAACTACTACTACTTTCTACAAGTATTCATTCTAGTCTTTCATAGTTCTTTCTAACTATAACGTAACTTAAAAACATTAATATTTTGTTCCTTCAAATCCCACCTCCATTAACACACACATTTCGAAAGACACAAAACTATCTCCGACTTCAATCCCTCTCCATCCGTTTCAAGTTCAAATGGAACAATGCCAGAATAATGCTTTCACTTCGAGGGAGATGAACTGAGGTGATGGGTCATGGAAATGAGAACGAGAATGGGAAAGGGCATGTGCATTGGTTGTGAAAGCAAGCGCCTCGAGTAGATTTAAATGAGCTCAACATGCATTTAAATGCAGCCTGATTTGATTACGAAATACGGGCTCCGTTCCGAAGATGGAGCCTTGTGGGGATCGCCTGCTGCTTTTTTCAGCTGTTATGGCTGAGGGGCCCTTGTCACAGCCGTCAACAATTGCGCATTGTGGCATCGGCTGGCTGTCAGACCACGAACAAAGCCAAACGCAGCGAAAGCAACAGCCAAAGGTGCGAAAATTAATATTTGCCTCGAAAACAACAACCACAAGAAAAGTGCGGTGAAGCAGGTGTGCTGGAAAGCACTACTACTACAATTGGGAATGCATTGTCTGCCGCAGCGCGAGCCTCGTAATTTATTTTCTTGGCTAGAACAGGGTTGCAGAGGACTCAAAACCTTAGCTACCCCAAATGAACTATCAAAAATCAATGAATGTTTTAATTTTTAGATATATTTTAAACTTCAATATTTTAAATAACTTTAATGTATGGGAGACCTATTCCTATAATAGCATTAAAATTGTCAAGAAAATATAATATTTAATTTCTTTATTCCTTTTTAATTTGAAAGATATTTGTATGTTAGTGTTATATGTTAACTAAAATTTCAAAACAAGTTAAAAGAAAAATTAGTATGTCAAACCAAATAAATGAATTTCTAAAGTGTGTTAAAATATTTATATTAATATTAAAATATTGTGTTAAATATTATTAAAAAAATAAATCATTCTTAAGTAAATAGAAGAAAATGAAATTGCTAAAAATTTGAACTATTATATTGCACTTAAACAAAACTAATTTTGCCAGTAAGTAAGGTAGATCATCTTAGGAAATCGCTTTGTGAAACCACAAATGAAGCAAAGAATCAAGTTAAGTAGGGCGAACCAGTGAAGCGAGCCAAACTTTACGAGTTCAAGTACTTGCCAGTCCTGAAACGAACTCTTCGGCCCCGAGGATAACCAGGAAGGCCCCACCCCCCGCGCACTCTGCCATTTTGCTAGTTTCAGATCAAATGCATCACGCGGCTCAGTTTGGGGTTTCTGTTCGGTTGGGTTTGGATGTGGGGGTGGGGTGTTGCGATGTTGGGTTTTGGTCGGAGGAGTGGCTGAACTTGCCTGGCAGCTGTTGAAGGAGCTGCTATTGTTGTTGCTGAAGAGGGGTGGCTGAGGAGTGGGTGGTGGTGGACGTGGAAGTGGATGTGGTGCTGCCCTGCGGTGGCTCATTGTTCGACTGCAGCGCGAAGGATACGCATGTTGGTGGCAAGTCGGGATTGGATTGGATTTGGCTCGGAGTTGGGGCCACTGGAGGAGGTAACTTAAAGTGAGCTGGCTCAAGTGCCGGCGGGCGGTGGGTGCCAAGTGCATGGGGAGGGGCTGGGGCTAAGCCTTAAGATTTGGCCTGCCACTGCCTTTGACTGCACTCAGAGAGGAGCTTCAAATATGGCTTATACCATCGGCCACATGATACTCACGGAAAATGCATTTTCGAGAACTTCCATTAATTAATTTAATGAACTTTTGCCCGGGCTGTCAGTCCACCAGTCAGTCAAGTCAAGTCAAGTGCATAAAAGCCTTTTGGACAGCTGCATTTCAGGACTTTTGCAGCTTTTGCACAAAACCCGAACGCAGTATGTGGGCTAAATAAAATAGAAATCCATGCAAATAGATTTAATTAATTTGCAATTATTGAAAACTAAATTACCCGCAGTTATAATTAAATGAAAACTACCATGCTGAGAGCAAAAGCAGGAATTTATATTTATTCATTGCAATTTTTATGAAATCCAGATTAATTTCATTTTGAAAGCTGAGTTTCAGCTTACTAATGCTATTCTAAGATAATTAAAATAATATTGCTATTTTAATGGAACTCTAATTATTATAAAGATTTCTACTATGAAAATATTTTTATCAATCGCCAAAAATGTAGTTAATTAGAATAAAAATAATAAACAGAATATTCGGAATGAATATATACAAAATATATTTTGTGGTTTTTACACACATAATAAAATAACGTAAATCTTTATAAACTATCTAGTATTCCACTCTATTTCAGTATTCTCTTTAAGTTATCTGTTTGCCTTCTAAGCCGTTTCATTACCCATATTATTCTCCCACAAAGGCGATCCATTAAGGACATGCCATCTGGAATCACTCGCCATTTGCCCTTTGATATAATGGGCCTCTGCGACTGGGGAAATCTTTCATTATTTCGTTAGAATCATCCAGTTTCACCTTCGTGCTCATAACGTTGTCGCACAATTAAATTCGAACCGTGAAAGCTTTCAACTGCACTCTGGGCCACAAATTATGGCCATCCTCCCCCATCTATCGCCGCCCATCATTTTGGCCCTTTCAATGGCAGAACAAATGGCCAAAAGCGGCTGCCAAATGTCGGCCTACAAAACATATAGAGATGGATATACAAAGGGAAGACATTCGGGCGGAATTTAACTGCTGTGCAGTCGCGCATGAAGATCCGTTGGCAATCCCCTCAGTCCCGTTCCCTCTCCCCTCTGTCAATTATGGTCTATGGACATTAAATGTCATTACGCAGCAACAATCAAAAAGATAGACAGGAGCCGCAGCTGGGAAACTGGGAAAATCGGTGGAAATCGTGGAGAAGGGAAAGCCGGGGAGACAACGAGCCAAGCAAAGCATGAAATTAAAATACGCCTAAGATGTATTCCCAACTGTCATGATGCTGATGACGACGACGATGCCAGGAGTTGTGCTGCCAAAGGAGTTGCTGCTCCGGCCCGTCGTCCTGCTTATAATTTCATTTTTCACACCCAACTCTCATTGACAAAGTGTGAAGGACGCAGGCCGAAAGGCGAGAATTCTTCTTGGCTTTTTGCCTTTGCATACTCTTGCCAACAAAGAGTGCAGCTCGAGTATCTGAAGACTTATGCAGAGCATACAATTTACTAAATTGGGTTAAAATAAACGTTGAGTTGAGTTAATTGTGTTGGTACTTTTATTAAAATATTAAACGTTTTCATATAGAATAGATGTTCAACATTCGAATTACTACAAATATCTTGTACTGTTTTGTTTCAAATAAACATAATAATCATAAACATACTTCAAACTTAGTTTTTCTACACAGAATAAAAATTCGATATGAAATGGGTTAATTCTACCATATTTCATATCAATAAAATGCTGATAGGAATAATGTCAAATATATCAACTTGTTAGTTTATCATATCAGCTATTTTGTTTTAAATTATCAAAATTAGAATTTAAAAAACAAGATAAATAGAATCTTTATTCATATCAAAATTATATGAATAACTTTTCTTTCTGTGTAAATACTATTTACTAAATAGCATATTGTAAATTTTACCAATTCCCAAAATGAAGAGGGTATTCAAAATTCTCTCTGCACAATTATCAAACTTTTGTATCTCAGCTTGTGGATTTTTTGTGGGAGCCCTGCCAAAGCGGTAATAACAATAAAATAAAATGATAAAAATGCCAGTGGCAGTTTCGAATCAGCTGCTGGGAGGAAGGACAATGCTTGGCGGGCTTATTAAATTTATATTGAAATTTCTTGTATTGCGGTTGCCGACGAGAGCTGGCTGCAGAAATTTAATTAATTTCAAAAACAAAAATTGAATTCTCGCCTCATTTGAAATGCAAAACCGAACGAGGAGTCAATTAAATGAATGTCAAAGAGCAGGCGCCGAGCATTCACAATGTGTCTCCTCCTGGATGTCCCACGACTCCGACTCCTGTGAATTCGGGTCCTGCCTCAACAATTCCTTTGACACACACTGGCATTCCCCAGAAGGAGGGGCCTGGCTACCGTGTCCTGCCGCTGTGCTAGCTGCTGTTGTTGGTGTTGGTGTTGTCTTTATGGCAGTCGCCTCCTGTGGCCGCGCCCTCTGTTATTGTAGCCATGGAAATGAATATTAATGCCGCCAGGATTCTGCCCATCGATGCCGAGAAACGAGAACGAGAACGGAGGACAGGACACCAAAGTCCTTTGCCCACAAGGGCTCAGTGCGCACTTTGCACAGCATTAATATTTATCAGCCCGATTTCGGAGTTGCTGTTGATACGGGGCCCTCGGAACCCCCCACCCTCCCCCTCCACGCCTCTGTCCACGACTCGAACAACATATTTTGCATACCCTTTGTCCTTTGTCTATAATATTTCAATAAGCGAATGAATGCGAATCAAGAAAAGTATCTCTGGCATCTCGAATTGCAGCGCATAAATTCACAGCCAAATTAAATAAATAAAGGCAGCCTGCGCATCACTATTTTGTTAAGTGCGCAATTCAATTTTGAATTTTTTTCCTGTGTCCCAAACACTCAGAAGCTATCATTAAGCGAAATTCTTGGTGTAATTGATTGTTATTAATTTGAAATGTATTAATTGGGCAGTTGAATTAAATTGTGCAAAGGAATTATAAATTATATTATTTGCAGGACTCTTAGTTTATTTATTGTACCTACAATTAAACAAAGAAATCTTTAAAAATCATAATAAAAAGCTATGCAATATTCAGAACAATTTGGGGAATTTCACACAGTTCTTTACACATTTCAAACGAATATCTGCACATTTAAATGCAGTTCGATGTCAGTTTTGTCAGGGCAAACGAACAATCTGTATAATCCCGGGGCTCTTGACATCGGCGGCTATCATTACGCGACACTCACAGACCTCACACCCTCCATCGCTTGAGGACACTCTCTTTATATGGGCCCATTATCAAGGGTAATGAAATTTACTTGTACACGAAATAAAATTATATCATTAACACCTGAAGCGTGCGGAGTCACACGCGCTTCCATATATATATATATATTTGGACGTATATGTTTGCATATTGTCGATAGCGGCATCGATGGCCGAGCACTTATTCCACCCACTGTGCACATATTTACACTGTCTGCCCGGCGACTTTCCGTATCGTTTAAAGCACTCAGAAAAAAGCGCTGAAAGGGGGGCAGAGCGGAATGTCTCGATTGTTCCTCCAATAATGCAATTTGTTAACATTGGCTATGCCGTGTTAATCAGCCCCGATGCGACAGGGTTAAAACAATTTCCACCAATTTCCCCCCGCTGACACTGCACTTTAAAATTGAACTCGGTCTGCGGATGGATTTGTTCCTGTGGCTCCTCGGACGTCGGATTGTTCTTCTGCAAAGCGCCCAAGTGCAGGAACTTAATTAATTAGCTGCCTAAACTTCGTTTTGAAGTTTTTTGGCCACAATCTGATTTCTTTTGAGATTTCTGCACTGAAGCAGGCCAACAGATGGCAGGGCCAGCCAAAAACCCACCTCGACCTGGCCACAAGGAACTTGGCCTGCAGTTGCTCCATCGATGATTTTAGAGGTTTTTGGGGTAAGCTAGACGGACAGAAAGTCGAAAATAAGTTATATTTTAAAAATATATATATTTTTTTAAATAAATAATATTGAAATAAATTCCAATATCTATTAACTTATAAATTGAAAAATGAGCTCTAAGGATAGGAAAATAATAATTTATTTCCTATTCTAAATTTTTTTAAAAAAAGGAAACTACAAAAATGACGATGTTGTAAAATGAATTGTTACAAAATCGTGGACACAGAGAGAATTCATTTGAGTTGAAAATGTTCTTAAAGGTAGAAGGAGATTTTTTTATGTTGGTTTAATAGGCTTGAATCAAGTTAAATTGGCGGTATTTACATTGTTGATCTCAATAGTAATCTCAATTAATCAAATCAGTTGTCTAAATTTATTAAAAAGTGGTTATAAAACGTAATTAATCTTTTCACTTCTCACCGTTTTGTTCTTATATTGATCTCAAAAAGTCATTGCCCGGTTTTCAAGAACGAATGTTATCGTACTTTTAAGAACAAATGTTATCGTACTTTTAAGAACGAATGTTCTCTATTCAAGAACATTATTCTGAGTTGGCTTTCTCTAGACCCTGTGACCTATATTAAAGATATAGCTAGATACCTTAATGTAGTAATTTAATTAATTTTCCAGGATAGCACTTGTTCGACTCTCCCGCAGGTTTATCCCTTTCACTTGTTACTGTTTTTCTTTGGGATTTTCGGCTCGGTTTTTGCCTGTTAAGTGCAGGA
Organism: Drosophila mimetica; assembly: GCA_037075245.1. Lineage (NCBI taxonomy): Eukaryota > Metazoa > Arthropoda > Insecta > Diptera > Drosophilidae > Drosophila > Drosophila mimetica. The sequence continues at coordinate 25,246,343 of JBAMCH010000007.1, read as the reverse complement.
CCTGAGCCGGCCGGAGCTTTTGTGTTTTAGTTTCCAGCTGCAAGCCGGACACGAATGCGGCCCAGTGGACGGCCAAAGAGGAAAGTCGGAAAGGGCGGAAAATGCGCTGGGGAGGGGGCGGAGAAAGCGGGGAAAGCGGAGAAAGACAGGGCCACAGCTGAGCCCTGACCGCAATCGCATTGTGGCATTGTCCACATCGATGTTGTCGCCCTTTATTTTTGTTACCGGTTTGGGTTTTCGCAGGCTTAATGGCCTGCAAAGGGCAAGGCGGCGGAAGGGGCAAGCCTCAATTGATTTTTACTTTTGTTTTGCGATTTCCGACAGCTGAAGGCGGCTCCTCGAAAAACTCCTGCCGGAATCGCAAAGCTCAACACAAATCCGCAGTAAATGAAAACCAAAGCCCGAAAACTTTCCGGTGGAACTTGTCATCGTTTCGCTGCGCTTCTCTTCCGTTCGCTGAAATTAAATTTTAGTTATTAAATCATCAATTCAATCAGACAATTAGGAAAGTTGTCAGCTGCAAAGTTTGCCAGCCACACAAACTTGCTGACATATGTGAAAAGCCAGGGCCCACACCACTTTTCCCCTTTTCCGAGTGACAAAAACTTTGCCGAAGAACATTTAACGAAAATATTCCTTAGTTAAAAACTCAATTTGTTTTTCGAGAAAACTCAATTTGCGGCTTTGAAGTAAACTGCAAATTTTCAACGAATTTTGAGGGCATTAGAGTCGGTGTTTGGGGGACAGAGGCGAGCTTCTGTGGTCACTCTGCCGTTGACTTCTGGTCTCTCGATTGATTTCAATTTCATTAACGCCTCGGCAACCCCCCTCCTTCTCCTGGTCAAGCTGTCTGTTTGCCTGGCTGACAGCTGTTGCCAATTTCTGCCTTTGTCTGACCTTACAAAACACGAAGATTGGCAGATGGCGGTGAATCAGGAAGCAGATGGTGTGGTTCTATTGATGGTTCCAATGCTTCAGAAAAATTATCCCACATAGTAATTGAACATGGTTTTTAAAAACTATTTTCCAGACATTTTGCAATGCAGTATCAGTAGACATGTTATTATTATCATATTGATAATGTCGATGTTTTCAGTGAAAGCAAACAAAATTAAAAAATAATTACCCTTTTTTATTATTATAATATATATAATTCATTGGGCTTAGGGAGAAATGCCTTCTGCATCTCACTGGACTCGCTGGTAAATGAGAAATTAATTCCAATTTATGTGAATTTTTAAATTTAGCTCGCACTCTTTACTATAGAAAAACTTCGATGTTTCTGATAAACATCGATGTTTGAAAAATATAAAAAGTATCGATAATACCGATACTGACATCGATGCTTGTCAATTTCTAAGTATCACCTAATTCCCAATTGCAATTTAAATACTGAATTAATTAGGGTCATAAAAATATTTTAGTATGATATTTTTGTGTGCCCAAAATAGTTTTGCAGATTTTTATTATATTTCAACATTTTTTAATAAAGAAGAAATTTATTTCTTATAAACTTACTTTCTTTTTTTTTAGCCATTCAAATGCATTCGTTTACCGTTTGTCTCGCCGCAATTGTGCAATTGATGGAAATTGCCTTCGAGCAACTAATGAAAATGTCAGAAATTTCTAGTTCATTTCCCCGCCTGCCGAGTGGCCAAAGGGAAATGCTAAAATGCCGGAGACCAGGGTCCAGAGTCCAGAGTGCAGACTCAGCCTGGGCATGATTTTCAATTTGTGATCTTAATCAGCAGGTGTCCTCTATGGCTTTCTCTTTCACTTATGCCCCCACCTGCAGCACCTGCGGTCGCCTATCAACGGCATCGTCATTGTCGTCAGCATCGTCATAGCTTTTTATTATTTTCATTCGAGCTTGACTGCCTACTAATAGTGAATGTTGCTCTTGCTGCTGATGTTGCCTTTGTTGAAAGGTTGCTAGGCATTAGCCTTTGTCATTCGGAGCATCCTCCCAACTCTCTCCTTTATTCTCCCCCAGCCAGCGAACAATGCAATGTGAATTGGCAGGGCTTGTCCGACCTCCACGGAGTTTATGCGAGCCTCGTTCGCTGGAAACCTGGTAAAAATGTTGTGCCCCAGAACCGAAGAACCCGTTTTGCATACAAAAAGGACTCAGAGTGCCAGGGGTGTCTTTCTGCCTACTATATTCCTTGGAATTAGGGGAAATGTGATTGTTCACATTTGTTATTGGGTATTTTGTTAAGTTCTTAAAAAATTAACGGGAAAAAGTTAAAGCGAACTAAAATAATTAAATTAACACAAAAGTTTGGATTACTTTTGGTGTAACTCTTATCGATTTTTCCTCAAAAAATACTTTTAGTTTTTGGTGTTTTTTTTTAAGCCAAAAGACTAAGCTTTCAATCGATACCTAACACGGAAAGTTTTGTAAGAGAATGTCCAAAAGAAACAAAAGGTGTACCAAGCTACAGGCATCTTCTCTCTTCAAATTAAATACAAAAACGTAATATTTATTGAAATTGCTTGATTTAATTTAAGAAATCAAAATTTACAATGTTCGTCAAAATTACTCTAAACATTTTAGAGTTCTAAAAAGTTCATATTAAATTCAAAGTTACAAATTTTAAAATTAATTATATTTTTTCCTTATTTAAAGTTAAGGAAAACCAAAAAAAAATATTTTAATTGAATATGAATACTATGGATTTTCTACGTTTCTTATAAGTGTTAGTACTATGAAAAAGCCATACTGCCCAGCATATATAATAAATTTATATTAATGTACGCTTTTTTTGTAATTTCTTTTAAGCAACTGTAGTACTTAAATACTTTAAATTTTTAAATTAATTTCTTTTTCATTATCTAAAACAAACGATAAATTCTTGAAATTCCTGCCATAAACGTATAATTTCATCTAGTTAGGCCGTCCTGGTTCACTGGTCCAGCCATCAGGAATCGGCCCAAAGTCCACAGTACAGGCCCAGAGTCTAGACCGACTTGAGAGCTTCTGCCTGTCCCGCTGCTTTTTGGCCTGCTGCTGTGCCCATTTAATTAAATTACACCAAATTGTTTGGGACTGTCCTTTGGTCGAACAAAAAACGGGCATCTAGGCACCGAAGGAAATGTGCAGAAAATGATAAAAATATGTTGCATTGAAAAAATATTTTAGAGGCGTTTTAAGTCCTGGTAATTGCTGTCTTTATTTCCCTCTTCTTTTTTTCATTTCACAGCTCCAACTTTTTTCTCAACCTTTTAAATTGAGTGAGTTTAGCTAAGGAAAAGGTTCAAGTTGACACACTTTTTGGCCATTTTCTATATTTTATAATTAACTGGAGCTTCTACATTTCTAACAAATAATTTGTAAGACTGTTATTAAGTAAAGAAAAACTTCATTACATTCAGACTTTAAATGTTCCTTCCTAAATTAAAAAAAAATCTAATTTGGAACATCTGCTACAAGTTTAAACTTCTTGTTTGCAGTTCAAAGCGTGACTGATTTGCATGTGTGCGTCTGTATAACTTGTGTGTGTGTTTCTGTGTTATTAAAATACAATTGACGTTTGAGTTATGAAAACTTGAATGTGGCATATGTTCACGTTTTCTATATATATGAAATGTTTATGCCAAAAAGAGGCACAGTACTCCGCAAATTCAATATGAGTCCAAGCTACACAAAATATTGAAAAGCACAAGTAAAATCAAATCGAAAATTCCGCACAGAACTCACCAACCAGAGAATGTTTTACACTGCCAAACAGTGTTGTCCGAATGTCGAAAATAAAATCCTTCTAGTTTATTTTTGTAGTATATAATAATCAATGTTTTAAAATTAAATCCAATTTATTTTCTTCCAAAAGTCAGTACCAAATATTTTTAGTAGGTACGAATAGTTTTGGTGGTCTCACAATAATAAGACCTCGAGTTGAAAACTAGCTAAAAAGACACAAAAATAATAAAATAGGCCAATTTATAGTAATTAAGTATAAACGTGTTATAAGGTCAACAAAAATTATAGCCCCCTTATTCTTTGGCATAAAACTAAATTTACCCTGACAATTTCGCAGCACTGCAAACCCTCTGGAAGTTTACATTTTTGCGTTGCCTACTTTTTGGGGCACGCAATCAAAGTCATAAAATATAAGTTTGCACTGCGTAAACTGTGGGCGGGCTGGTCACAGCTGCCTAAATGTATTTTAATTTGTTTGCCTCGACTGCCGACTGTGTGCAGCAGTTAAATGGCAAATACATGAAGCTCAAGTTTTTAATTTTCCGGGGAGCAGGGGAAAAGTTTCCCGGGCCCGAGCCCGAACCCCCCAATGATTAATCGCAGGAGCGGAAGTTGAGCCAACAGCTGGTTCTCCTTAGCCGGCGCACCGGACATCCCGATCCCGGCAAGAGTTGACAATTCAAGTTGGGTTAGGTAACTGCGGCGCTCACACTGATCAATCACTGTCACCTGGCTGGGGGAGCGAAAAGGGCGAGGCGGGGGAAATCTATAAACAATATGATAACCATTTGGCAATAAACTCGAATGTGTCTGGCGTTGTCTCTGCAGCACTTTGAGTGATTTGATATGGCACATCTATATCGGCGGGTATATGTATTTGGATGCGGACATGGCCCGCGGCTCCTCTTTGATTGTAACAAATTTCCAATCTAAGCGAACGCGGAAGGACGGAATCGCCGTGACGGATGCGATGAAAGTGGAGTGGCAAGTGGCAAGTGGAAAATGGCGAACTGGCGGAGTTTGCCACCCAATTTTCCGCCTGCTCGGTCTGTGGAGCGCCAAAAAGTGTCACTTTTTATGAGCGATCATTTGTATTTCCCCCTTTTGCTAGTTGTATTTGCTTGTTTGTCGTTTGTCAATACACTTTTTCCTTTGCCCTCCTCTTTTTTTTGCCATTTTCCTTGCGCTTTCCTTGTAGCTTCCATTGTAACTTTATGCTTTTGACAAATTCGAGTTTAAGTGGATTACTTTCCACTGTTGCATGTTGTCCAAGGAGCACCCAGCACCCCCACCCTCCTCGATTCTGATTCCATATCTTCGTCCTTCAGCTGATGACTCATTAATTGTCTGGACGGGACGTTCGCTGCGCAATTAATTTTCATTTTCATTTGCATTTCACGGTGGCGAATGTTGGTCATAAATTCAGCTGAGATTCGCTAGTTGTAAAAAATACTGACTCGTGCTTAGCATTTGTGCTAATGGTCGCAGTTCGCTAATGGGTTACATTTTGAATGATTGCTGGTTAATTAATTGGGGTTCAACAGTTCAGGTTAAGGTCAGTTAAGGACAGTCGCAGTGACTTTGAGCAAGGAAAATAATAAAACTCTCGGATAACGTAATTCCTGGGTTAAAATTATGACGATTGCTACTTTAAATGGATTTAATTTGAAAGCATAGAAAGAGCGCTATAGTCGAGTGCTTCGACTATCAAATACCCGTTACTAAGCAGTGGCAAGCAGGGCAAACCAAGCAGTCGCTTGACAGTGGATAATTAATTATTTGCTTATAACTTTTTACTAAGTAGTCCGATATGAAAAATATCTAATTATATTGGTATAAATTTAATTGGATTATTTAATAATATAAACACTCTTACAATTAATTACAATTATTATCTTTAATTTGACCTGCTGGATCCATTTTTATACCTAAACTACACCTTGAAATCATCCAATAAGTTCCTTCTTCTTCACCCCTTGAATGCCTCCTCATATAGGACGTTCCAATTAAATCCCGTATTCCCATCCTCCTATATCACCACCATCATCTGCAATCACTTCGCCATTCCGTTTGAGAAGAACCGATCCGAACCCTTTTCGCATTCTTTAAGTCCTCCCATGTGAACAATTAGTGCCCAGATGGGCTCGACCATCCTGCGACACGTGCGTAAGTTTTCAATTTCGCTTTCATTTGGCTCTATTTTATTTGTGTCGCCAGGGTCCCCGTCTCCACTCGGCTTTGAACACCCCGAACGCAGGACCAAGAAAAGCGGAGGGCGAGGGCTCATAAAAGATTTAGGCCTCGCTGCTATTACGAAATGCAATTTGCAAAAACTTTTGATTTCGCTGGCAAGCAGGTCGAGTCAAAGGACCAAACCTTTTATTGGTCTCATTAAACGAAAATGTTTGCGAGCTTTGAGTTCCGAGTTCCGAGTGCCGAACTCCGAGTCCCGTCGCTTTCGATTTCCAAGTCCGCATCCCCCCCGCACTCCCCCGAACTAAACCGAAGCGACCACGCCCACCACTTATTGCCAAGTCAGTCCACGTTTTGCGAAAGGTGAGCGGCGTTGATTTTGAAAAGTTTCTGCGGCCCACCTCGAGGGTCGAAGTACTCCAAAGATTTGAATGCTCTCCAAGCTGACATTTTTCGTTGAAGTGGACGTGATTCGATTTGGATTCGTTTTGGTTGCTTGGCTCGGCCGGGCCGCCCACAGAAAACCCGACTTTGATGCGGAGAAACTTTGCAATTAAGCTGGCAATGAAGCGCAAACAGGGAAACCGGAAAACGGAATCGAAAGCGCAAACTGAAAATCATATTAAATTTCAACAAATTATTTGTAATTTGTTTAGCTCTGGCAGGCGGGCGAGCGAGCGTTCCACCCCTTCTCATATCTGCACATTCATATTCATTTTCATATTCATATTCATAGGAAAATTGAATTTTCCCAAATTATTTGCTTGGTTAGTTCTGTGGCTTCCACAAAATTGTTTGCCAGCACACAGAGGGGCGGTGGCAGATGGGGCTTCTTCTTCATTATCTTGCGAGCACAATGCCTGGGAACTGGACCTGCTCTGTCATATTCGGAAACTCTTTGAGTCGACTCGTAATTGAAATGTGTGATAGCACACACACCATCCCAGGATAACAATAGGCATTAGTTTCGCCACACAAGAGAGCTACGGAATGGAATGACTGCATACCACAAGCGTGTACTTGGAAAACCTAATTGGAAAAATAAGCAAATGCAGAAATGTTTACCATAAAAAGTATCGATTTTAAAATCGACCATAGTGGAATCTTGAGAATTTCTTTATTGTTACACACCCTAATTATGGCTTTAAAGTCCTGAAAATGTATTACGGTGTTCAACAGCTCGATATAAGAAATTTTAATTCTACCACTTTTGGAAAAACCCGCTAGTTTAGCGGGAAAATAACTATAAATAGGTAAAATTCGGAAGTCCGTAACTTCAGAACTACTGAAGCTAAAGACAGCACAAGCTGTACCTCGTTTAAAATGTATTTTGAAATGCTATAAACGCAACACGCGAGTAATCATTTTTCGTGACAAATGTTGATATCAGTACTTTTGTATGTTGATGTGCGATCGTAACTAGTTTTTTACCTCGTTAAAATGTGATTAATTTGATTTATTTATATTCCCATTCGTACTTACTGAGTACAATTGAGTATAATTGTAATTAATTGGTTTTCTTAAATCGATGTGACTAAGTGAATAAACATAAGTGTTTATTTCTAGCGTTAGGATAAAAACAAATAAGCAAATACAAATCTCATATATTCTTCGTTGACATTGCATAAAATTATAATCATATGAATCTCTTTTTTTATGAATTTTCCATATCATATTGGATTAGAAAAATTGTGTGAGATAAAAGAGAGCTGAGCAGTGCGAACATTGCAAATCGATCTATTTTAAATAAACCAAGGAGTTGAAGCTTGAACGGGTTTCGGGCCAGGCTCAGAATGAAGCTGTCGATCTGGGAAAATATGTCTAACTTTAAAAATGATAATAGTTTTTAATTTACCTCCGACTTACAGTCGCCTCCAATCTGGAATCCAAGCCTGGTTGAATGAGAGTGCGTTCACTTAGCAGTCGGACCATCTCTTCGTGGGCATCGAGCAGGTGAAATGCATTAAATAAGTTTACCAAGAAATCAATGAAGTAAAAAACCGTGAAAATCGGTAGAGTATTTTCTGCAACGTTGGGTCCAAGATTGGTGAAACCGCTCTTTTTAATGACGTTAAATATTAAGTAAAAATTCGACACCAGATTTAAATAGAAAATGATGGCTATGCACACTACTTGAACTTCGGAGGCTTTCAAAAGTCGATCGGTGAGCCCCTGTAACTCCGATTGGGATTGACTGATTTTTTTCAGGCGGTCGGCAAGGTTGCAACAAGTGGTCTCAAATATTCCCCTTTGGCTTGGATTGAGGGATAGTATTTCGGACACAACAGCTTTCAGGTCCTTATTCAAAAGAATGTATCGACCTCGAATACAGGCCATAAAAATAAAAAACTGCGAGGTAATTCCATTTATTATAACTATTAGGCAAAAAATGGACCAGATCTGTACAAATAGGGGAATAGTCAACGCATTTCGAACTGAATAAATAAAAATTGCAACTTGGGTTATCTCCGCCATTTTGATACAAAAGCACTTTATCACGATTCTTCTTTGGCAAAACAGTCCTATCTTCGGATGTTGCTGATAAAGTCGCCGCATCGAATTGTAGAGTCGTATGAAGGTCCCTCGTTGAGTCCATCGACTAACCAAAGCCAGAATGCCACAAGTTACTCGAGCACATTGTATACCGTGGCACACATATATAAGAAGAGAACTGGCGTTCTTTATGGAGAAAACGTATGACTCTGCCAGCTGGTGAATAAGTGCGATGAAGATGAGTATTTGCAAGCAGGCTGCACATATTGATGTTCTCTTAGTAACCTTTATTCGACCTGTTTCAAGATCCACTTCAAAGTTCAAAAGCCCGGTAGCACGGTTAAAAAAATATGAGAAGTAAAAAAACCTTTTAACTAGGCTAGCCATTGTCGCGTTCTAAACAATTGGTCGAGTAAAAAGTCGATTCGCTAACTCTGAGGCTATGACATTTGTAACTAATTATTTCATTGCAAGTATTATATCATTTCATCTAAAATCACCTAAAATATTGTTTTTATAATGACACCAAACTTTTCACAACCTGACATCCTAGCTGCTGCTGAACATCTTGATTATACAAAATTGAATTAAAAAGTATACTTTTTATGCACTATATTGTTGTTGGTAAAACTGAAAACCAACCCTGGAGTGAATTGTACCGTACCCGGTCCCACATTTATTTTATTACCCAATAATTTCAACTTTCGAGAGTAACTTTAATTTATGTATCAAATAAAATACCTACTAATGAAGTAAAAAACTAGTGACGATTGCTCCAATAATATACAAAAGTACTGATATTAACATTTGTGACGAAAAACGATTACACACGAGATTATACACTTTTCAAGCACAAACCGCAAAAAGCTGTGGCGCCCACAGGTTAGAAGCTTGATTACAAATTTTAAGTGCTTGTATTTATTTCTTCAATACCTATCGATTGACCAAAAAAAAATGTGCCACGCCCACTATAACGCCTACAAATTGCGAAAATCTGAGGCGCCTACAGTTTTAAAGCTAGAACGTCTTTTTGTTTGGTATATTAATACGTACCGATTTTTTTAAATCAGACCACTCAGTAAAAAGTTATAAGCAAATAATGAATGGTCCGCCACATAAATGGCGCCCCTTTCAAGCGACTGCTTGGTTTAGCCTGCTTAAGACTGCTTGCTTTATTTGGTAGTCGAGGCAGTGGACTATAGCATTCTCTCTTGTTTTTTACCTCGTTAAGAGGTGAATTCTTTGATATATCTAACTTGAATAATAGAAATTTTAAAATATCATAAAGCTTAGGCTTTGGCGCGGCTCTCGGTGATGCGCTTGTGTTCATATGAGAAATCCTTGACTCACGCGTGGTTTTCATGCGAATGCCCGTCAATTGCAATTGCGAATCCAAAGCAGAATTGACAAATGCCAGCAGCAGTACGAAGGGCAAAAATCGATTGTCATTTTGCCATTTTTCAGTGGAAATTTTCAACGCTTTCTGAGCGATTAGGCGCCACATCGAGGGTGAGGGAAATTGTGCTGGCATGTGTATCGATAAGAACACGATAATGATGTCTAAGTCGCAAAATCCAATAATGAAAATTAATTTCAGACACACACACACTCGCTCGCGAAGAGTGTAAGCCACAAGCCCCAAAGCAATTTATGCCAATTTGGCAGAGGGAGCGATGTAGAAGGCTGTATAGACAGTCACTTCCATGCCTGAAATATTTTTGACACCTGCAGAATTCCTATTGACAGCTGTGCAGGTAATGGCGGAGGGCCAGGGAGGGGGCGTGGTCCTTGCGAAATTCGCGTTTGAATTTGAAGCGTTTCGGGTTCGGGTTTCAGGCTCCCATTTCCTGGGAAGGGGTTTTTCCGGGGTTTTCCATGCTGCGTGTGTGGGCATACGTGAAATTTTTGACAGTTATTTTAATGAAATTATGCAAGCACACTTTCACACATTCAACCACTCAAAGAGCGACGAAGGGGTGGGCTTTCGCCTGCAGCTGATTCGAGAGTTTTCGGAGTGGGCTATTCACTCCATATGTGGGTTAATCATATGCATTTCGAGGTTTTGCAGGCGGCCAACGCTTTGCCACGCAGCATTTTGGTTATTTAATTAGCGCCCCACAAGAACACACACACACACACCAACTAGGGGTGCTAGCACACACAATTAAAGCTCTCATGTCCGCAAACATTTTCGGTTTGAGGTCAGAACCTTTAGTGAAGCTCCTATTAAATTTAAGGTAATGACAGGCTGAGGGTGAAAAATACATTCAATCATTTCAGTTTCGGACACGCATGTAGTTTTAACTTAAAATTCTTCAAAACGGTTGGAAACTTAAAAATTATTATTAAAATAATAAAAATTGATTTAGAAAATAACAAGTTTTTTTTTTAACCAAATTTGATAATTTATTTTCTTGTAACTAACGAGTAATCAAAAATATTTGGATGATTTAAATTCTACTCTATTAAAAAGGTTGATGATCAGAATGATAAGTTAAGAATACATTTAAAAAAATATCAAGAGTATGTAGATTTAAATTCCAAAAATTCTGCGGGGTATCTGAAATTCCAGAATTATATAACAAATTTGGTTTGCATGACATAATCGAAATTTTACTTTTCAAGTGCTCTCCTTATTTCTTTTTGGGGCTTCTTTGGATTCCCTGTTATTGCGCCATGTCATCTCCAGTGTGTCATCGACTTTTGTGAAGCTCTCCCCGAGTGGCTGTGCTACCCACGAAAATTGTCGCACTGCCGGAGAAATTATCCCCGGGGGCTGACGAAGGTGAGCACGTGTTGAGCTCGCAAAAAACACGAGAAATGGAAAGAAAAGTACAAACTTTTATTTGATACGTTTTTGATTTGCGTTGTCAGACAATGTCAATGTCTATCCCCGGATCTGTCGCCAGCTCCTGTTGAAAACAATGACAAGTCCCGCCGGGGAGGGGAGATGTGACACTGGAGACGAGAGACAGAAGCCGGAGACACAGGAGAAAGGCACTGGGACAGACAAATGCGCCAAAGTCTCAAGTGCATCATGACACGTGAATTTTTTGCTGAACATTTCGGTTGGGTTTTTGGTAATTTGATTTCCACACTGAGATTGTCCCGAGGGCAGGTGGGGCGCCGGGACGAAGCTAAAGTTAACGCTACATTTGATGCCAATGGCAAAACAAATGCGGCAACGTGTGAGGAATTTTAAGTTGCCATCCGGCTTTCACCTTCCATGGGTCCAGAGTTTTGGGGAGCGTATAATTTTGCATATTTGATTCTCTCGGCTAATAGAAAGAAAATTGCTTCGATTTTATTTAAGCGAGATAATTGGCTGGAGCAATTGCAATTCGTTAGAGACGTTTGTTTTGGTAAACATTTTCCTGCGAGGGGGAAATGAAATGGCTGTAATATTATTTGCAGATGAAATCCCGTTTTAAGCTTCTTTGGTTATGGATATAGTTATTATTCAATATTTTTTAATTTTTTTTAGAAAAGTTTTATTTGAATTTAGTTGGTAGAATTACAAAGAAAAGACAAAATTAAAACTGAAGAGCTCAAAAGAATCCATCAAATGTTTAAGGCTGCCTCGTTAGTTTACAGCAGGATCCTTGATATTTTTTCAGAGAACTCACACCTTCGACTTTCCCGCTCTGTGAGCTTTCACTTTATTTTTTGAAAACAACGCACGTATTTGTCGTTTCCATTACAGTTGTGCTGATTTTGATTTGCTGCCCTTATGTTGGGCTGCCTGCTGTTCCCGTACCCCCTCCCAACGAACCCCCTCTGCCCCCGCCCCTGTCAGTCAATCTCAAATTCACTCAATCAGTCAGCCCAGGCAGTTTCAGTTAGTCATTGCGTCAACACTTCGCCAACTGCCAGGAGGGGCTGCAAACACCTGCCACGCCCACACATTTCGGTTATATGTTTTGTTCGAGTCACGTCTGTTGTTGTTGCGAATCCGACCATTTTTTGCAGCTCGTTTGCCGACTTATGACTTTTGTGCCAGCACTCATAGGCAATTTCTATCCACCGCCGGAGGAGGGAGGGCGCAGGTGGGCGTGGCACATTTGTCATACTCAAATTTAAAATTCAATTTACTTGCGTCATAAATTTAATAGCACAGCCAGAGGCAACGCCGCAGGCACAAATGCGAGTTGATTTTTCCATATGCGAGTACTTCAACGTCAACTTGTGAAGGGTTAACGCAAGCGAAAGGGGTTAATGGGAGTGGAGGTGGGGGTGGGTGGGTTAATATTAGCATGGATATTTCGAGGAACATATAAAAACCATCATTGGATCACTTCGGAATATTTTATTGGTGCCAGCGCAGTCAAATCAGAGGAAATAAATTTAAGAATATGCGGAAATAAAAGCCCGAAGGCAAATGGCTTATATCTTGCTTATGGCCTACCTTTTCTAACGAATCATTGGAAACGAATTGCCAAAGTACTACAAAAAATACAATACATAAAAATTCGGTAAAATAAAAAACAAATTTGTATGAAATTTAAATATATTTAAAGAAATTAAAAGATATAAGGTCCAAAGTAGTCTACTACTTGCACACATTTCACGTTGTTAAAGCCGCACCTTAGTGGAACCCCATAACATTTCCCCATTTAGGACAACTGCCTCTCATTAGGCATATAAAACATGGTAATTGCTGAGCTTGTTAGATGTTTGCAAGACTTTTAATCCACACACACTCCAGTCGAAAAAAAGTACAACCAAAAGGAAATCTCTGCCCAGTCCTCAAGGCGTATACGTAATATGCTAAACAAAAGTGCGCCAATTAGAAGGAAAATTCAGTTTTTAAGCCCAGTCGCAACCCCACAAACCGCAAAAGCCAGAAAGTTGATTTCTTAACAGTCCCCTTCCCCAAAAGCCGCAAACCGAACAAAATGTCAGACGGAGACAGTCGACGAAGTCGGAGCAGCTCCAAAATTCTAAGCCAAAAAATGTTGCAGCAGCAGACCACAGAATTAAGCTGAAATGAGTCTGGCTCTGGCTCAGTGTGTGGAAATGGGTGTTTCAAAGTGGGGGAATATGTGCGAGGGAGTCTGCGTGTTGTCAGTAACTTGTCTACTTGTTGTCTGTATCGTGTGGCAGTTTTTGGGCACAGGGAGCCCGAATTTCAGAGCCCACACTTTGAGGCATATGCAGGAAAAAGATGAATGCATTACAAATGAAGACGGCTAGGGGCAGGTCAGTTGGAGAATACCCTTATCAAAGGTGTAGTCTCGTGACTTACTAACTACATTTGTAAGAATGATTTAATGTATTACTACACAAAAAAAACTGGTCGCAGTAAAATCGATATGCCCATGGTAAATTTCTGGTGTTTCATACACATATCGTTTTTACCATGAAATACTGGTAAAATTGATATTAAATAATATTATTTTGCCGAATTCACTCTTTCAGATATTCTCTAACTACGAAAAAGAGAGCAACAAGTCGTATGGCGAAATTCAAGCTGGGGTTTACCGAGCATATCGAATACAAGTGGCCGCACATTAAGTCAAAATTGATATTACATAACGTAAAATCGATCATCGCTTCATAGCAATTTTCTTTGGATGCACTAGATTTTAATTTGTATCAAACTCGCAAATTTTTCTTCGTTTTCTTTTTGATTTTAAATATTATTTTCCTTTGGATCCTAAAACTTTTCTTCCCTACTAGGGCATCAAATATTCGTTAGTTGGGCTTACAAATAGTTAAGTCATTTCTTGTTATATTTATATTTGACGTACATTTTGTGGCTTGGCCAGAGTTTTGAGCAGAGCGATGAAAGAGTCGGCTGACAGTCGGAAGGGACTGAGTGAAATATTCTGATTTGCGTCTTGTCACGCAGAAATAAAGCTAAAGTCCATTTTAATTGAGTTTTTCTCATGTTGCAAAATGCTTTTTGCAAATTTATGACTGCAGACCGAGCAGCATAAAATTGGGCAGAGCCAACTGAACTGAACTAAATCCCACCGAACCGAATCGAACCGTATGAATGTGTAATAAAATGCATTTTTAGCCATTTTGTCACATGAATTTGATTTAATTTAGATTTGGTCCGACAGCCGGCAAATATCAAATGAAATGAAAAGAGCGTTGAAGGAAATGCTGAATATGAGTGAAATGAAATGGAATTCTGTGCGGCTCAAATTTTATGGTCGAATGTGGCAGTTAAATTGAGCGAAGAAAGCGGCAAGTATTTTCATGGAAATACGGAAAAGTTTTCATTTTCCGAGCTTCTCAACTTCTTCTCACTTACTTGCTGGTGTATGACAAAGTTTTCGTCGTCTTGCGCTTGTTATTTTCCACGTGCACCGCTCGATATCAAAGAAAACAACTGGCAAGATTTCAAACAGCGGATTTCCCTCCTTTCCATTTCCATTTTCATTTTCCCACCCCTTCGCCACTTCAATTGAGCGGCGGCGGCTGCTTTTAATGTTTCTGTTTTTCCGTTGTTTTATTTTTATTTTTATTTTGATTTTGCCAGCGGCTTCTTGCACCGCTCACCCCCTCGGAAAATCTGCGTAATCACCGGCAGACGGGCACGGGAAAAGCGGAACAGGAAAAATAAGTTTTGCCGCAAAAATAAATAAATAAATAACATTTTGTATAATAAAATGCAGGCGCGGAGGGGAAAACTCGAGTAAACAACAGGAAGCATAAATTGTGTTATTGTAGCTAAAAAAAAAGGAGGCGGAATGGGAAAAGCAGAGAATGGGGACGCGACGGGGTAACTGGTCGAACTTTGATGTGATTAGGCCTTGTTGGCCGGAAATGGTTTAGTTTAGCGGAAAACTGAAGTTGAAATAAAATTATTTTGTTTTTGCTCCTTAATAAATGTTTTAAAATTTAAAGTTGTTATATCAATAATTGTGACGCAAAATGATTACACACATGACTAGATACACTTTCTGAAATGCGACTCTACATATCTAAACACATAATAGAAAAAGAGAAAACGCACATCGACATGCGAAACTTACGATCCCGGAAATACTTCCGAATACAAAGGATATATTGTGTATGGTTATATGGTTACTCTACAAGTAAAGGGTATAAAAATCCTATTTCGCATAATTTTCCTTAGTCCAAAGCAACTGACCACAATTGAACTACTATCCAACCAGTTTGATTTTTTGAGCAAATAAAAATAAATCCGTAATTATGGTATTCACCCCCTAGTGAACATGATTTAATCTCAGTGCTAAGGCAGGGTTCTACCTAAAATAGAAGAGCGATCCCCCGCGCTCATGTGCCATTCAACTCCCAACAGCAACTCCCCGGCACATTTGGCAAATCAATATGCAATATCCCACAAGTAACGGATTTCGAACTCCAACTCACACACTCACTGGGCAATCATATCGATGGGGAGAGATCCGAACCTGAACCGCCTGTCATAAAAGCCGCACACACAAAAATACGAGTAGTTGGCTGTATCAAGAGGGAACTGTGGCATGAAAAGCACAAAAACTAGGTTAGTTGCCGAGATTTTTTACCTTCGCTAACATGACCCCTCCTCCTTCCCCTACCCCTTCCCTTCTCCTGCCACCCAGCCCCTACAAAAATAACAATTGCACCCTCTAACCCCTGACCTCACCCACTGCCATCCGTCGACGTCCCAAAGCCATCCGTTCATGTCTCTGCCAATGCATTTCAAAACAGGAGCAGCAGAAGAAGCGAATCGAGAAAGGCGTTTGGCCACGCCCCCCCTGCTGCCGCCGCCCCCACCATATCTGTCAAGTGAACTGGAAGTGATACGGATATATAGAGGGGATGCGAAAAGGGGTCGGGGAAGAACGCTGAGCGTGTTCACGTGCAAAATTGCAGCGATTCCCTAGCGGGTTTCGGTTTCTCCTTCAAAATCGAATTCACTTTGCTGAGTGCACTGCAAAAAAATATATAAAATTACTTGTAGCTTAATTTTTGTTTCTTTTTATATATAAATATAGATATTTTTTATTTATTTTAAAAAATCTTAAAATTATTCTGAGTATTGGGTTCGAAAGATAGAGAGTGGCACTTTTAAAATACTTTGACAGCAAAACAGACCATTTAACCGTTTGCCTGTAATACCCCCGGAAAATTGACCATTCTTAGCATTTTTCCAACTTTGAAGTCCATTTGCTCAGAATGCTTGCGTCGGGAAACCTTTTGGAGAAAGCAGTTTAATCTGGGAATTCGTAACGAATTTAAGGTACATTTAAAAAGAATTAATTTTGTAACGTAGTGTTATTATTTGAATTGAACTTACACAATGAAAAGAATACTTTTAGACATTGTAAAAATATGTTATATATTACCAATTCATGACATTGTTCTTTCCAGTGCAATATGAGTGTGTGCCTGCGACGGTGTGCGTATGCGAGTGCAATTCGAGTTCGATTTGGAGTGTGATCGATGACGATGACGGGCAGGATGCGATGCGAACAGGAAACGGACTGCCGAGGATTTTAATCAGCTGTTGTCGCTCCCCATGAAGTTGGGTTGAGGAAGGCAGCTTGGAAGCCGATCGGTTGCGGTAACGTCCACTCGTCCGGCGAACATCGAAAGGATGGTCAGTGGAAAGAACAAAGGGGCTGTTGACTGATTTGCAGGACAAGCATTTGTCTTAGCCATAGGTACACCTACGCAGAAACGTTACATGAGGTAGGAAATTGTTCAGTGGTTGCACCTTTAATATCCGAAGGAGTATCTATCGTTCTTCACAATAGAATGGGAACCTATTATTTAACAATTTGGGAATAATAACTTTTTATTATATTGGTTTTAAACATAGAACTTCTTCCAAAAGAGTTGTTTTTTTTTTCTAATGATAAAATACACACAAAAAAATCGATTGGTAAAATTAACCAATATAACAGACAATCAAACAGACCCCAACCACAAAAAGATCAATTCTACCAATCAAATAGTTACTGACACAACAACAAAATACACACAACTGACTATTTTGTAGTAGTATTACTTTTAAATAGTAAACAAAGAAAAAACAAAATACACGTGACAATTTTTAACAGTATTTTTTTTATGGTTTAGTAACTATGCGAATGGGTTAACTTCACCCATCAAAACTAAGGCTTAATGTTAACTAACTATATAACTATTTTCATCACTGTATTCCTTGGCTGAACCTATTAGCATTCGCCCTAATTTATTTGGCTTCTCATTCTGTGCGACTCCCTCAACTTTGGTTTTGTACACCATCTTTCTGGCCACAGATTGTTTGTCCACATTGCAACGCCGCTAAATTGTTTGTCTTCTGCGTGTGTGCTTGTATCTCCAACGCAGCAACCCCCTCTATCATGCATTCCCCTTCCCCCTTTCGCCCTTTCTCTTGATTTTGGGGAACCCCATCGATGAGCGTGCAATGCCATTAACAATACGCCCAATGCCAAAAACGGGCAAACGCGCCAAATCCATTGTTATTTCGGTGGTCGATTGTTGTTCTTCCGGCTTGCGTGAGCTTACTGTGGCCCCAGCCACGCCCCTGGCTCCTCCCGCCCCCCGCTGGGTAAATTGTGCAAACAAACAGCGGATGTTAGAGCGGAGGAAAGGACGGGATTGAACTGAAAGGCTGCTGCAAACTACACTCCGAAAAATAATTTAAAATGCTTTACCATTTATGAATGATTTTTTAGTTTTTATGAAACACCTTTTATCCGCGGGTTTTCCTTATTTTAAATCACAAATAATAAAAATTGACAAGGAATAAATATTGATTGGAATAATTTTAGAAGTTCGTTGCAGGGAAATTCAATATACAAACTACTACAAAGAGTATCAAAAGCCATTTTCCCGTTTGATTAAAATTTGGGAAATTTGCCTACTCTTTTTTCTGACTGCATGCAGAACTTGTGCCACAAATCGCTTCAATTTTGGTGGCCACTCCACTGCTCTGAACTCATCTCATTCTCTGGCACAGATGGAGGATAATTTGGCGGATTGGAGGGCGGCTGTGAGTGGGCCTGGGCATTTGTTTTTTCAGCTCGGTTTGTTCTCAACTGCAATAATCTTATTAGCAGTTTGTTGTTCGAACCTAATCAATTACCAACGTAATTACAAACTTTGCTAATCTGCCTCGGTTTCCCCAGCAACGCTTTTCCAGCCCAGGCTATCCCCCCTCCATTGTTCATGACCGTGTCAGTGCTCGTGTTCGTGTCCCTGTCGGTGTTCATGTTCACGTCTAGATTGGAATACATCCTGCATACATGTTTCCACCAATCCCACAGGCTCGTGGGTGAAACGCGCTTCGTTGATGCGGCTCAAATTTAGTGGCCTAAATAGCGATTTATCCAGTGGAGCATGACAAAAGATCTCATCAAACGTTGGCAAATTGTTAACCAGAAACTGATAGAGACGGAAGCGGAAGGGATTTCGATTAGGGAGTTGGCAGAGAGGTTTCAAGGGAAATGTTGTCTTCAAGTCTTGGTTCACAAGTGTCTAAAGATGGCAAATATTATAAAACTAAATTAAATCAGTTAATGAATAGATGTATTATTATAAACACAAGTACAAATGACTGGTTACGTGCGGTAACTAACTTTAAATTTAAATTATACCTGTTACTCAACTAAAGCAAGCAGTGGCAAGCCAGGCAAACCAAGCAGTCGCTTGAAAGTGGCGTCACCTACCGGACAATTTATTATTTGCTTAAAGTTTTTTACTGAATGGTCTGATTTATAAATCCTATAGGAACCCCTAAAATCTGTGTCCCAACTCTCTAGCACTTAAAGTTTCCGAGATCTCAGCGTTCAATATATAAACTTTATAGGGTCGGAAACGGTTCCTTTTACCTGTCACATAAAAAAAAATGTTTTAATGCTAATTTTTTTAAATAACAAAACATCTAGGTGTTCTATTTACCGGACAAAGCCTTAAATTGTTCTTTGTGTCTTTGACTACTCCTTTGATCCGAATATACCCCTTTTCCTACTCTGAAAATGCTAGTCAACTTTGGTACTCCTACATAATCCCCCAACTTTCTATATAAAAGAATCATCCATCCGCCGCTATCGTAGTCTCCACCGCATCCAGATCAAGGAGCCGCTTATCGCATGCCAACAATCAATTTCTCCCCTTCTTACCATTGTTGCAGCGGCGTTTATCTATTGGGATTTTGCTAGAGGAATGCCAAAAACTTTTTGGCTTAATCAAATGCCAAAATATTTGAATATGCCAAGACGAAATTATTGCCGTGTAAGCTCCTCCGCCGCCGCCCCTTTTGGCATTTGCTGTCGACAGAAGCAGAGCAAAAGTTTTCCACGCATGATTTAAATGGAAATAAATCTTGCGTTAAGACTCGACTTGGATTTGGATTATGCAAGGCCTGGAGAGGAAAGGGGAGGGAGGAACGAACTGCTGCGTCACGTAGTTGGTAAATTTGTTTACACGTCCTGCCGGTTGGCCCTCGCACTTGGGTCTTAGAATCTCGCCAGGATTCAGCACCCTCGGGTTGCCCACCACCTTCCCTTCGCAGCTCCACAATTGGCATAAAGTTTCTCATATGCAAATCGCAAGTTTAGCAAAATATTTCGTTTATTGTTGAAGTTTTCCCTTAGTTACTCTCGCTCTCTCTCACAGTCGTCAACATTTTGTATGTTTTCCGTTCATTTTTCCTGACTTGCCTTGGCTGAAAGTTTTTCCTCGCAAAGTTCTTTGGCTTAAGACATTTTTTGATAAATTATCCACCGTCAGTTTGCGTAAGTTTGTGCCAGTAAAAATGCGCTCGCCTTTTTTTAATAAAAATCATGACACCTTTTATTGATTTACTTATTCTGTTTGGATGCTGATGTGTGATTGTGTGGGGTGTGTTGTGTAGCAATATACACTGAAGACTTATTAAATACATATAATCCATTCGCTTAACTAACTGCGTTTTATCACTAGAATTACGTTCCCGCTGTTTACTGCCTTAATATAGCCTCGGCAAATATTTTCTGCGGTTTTTCAAACTAACATTTTCGTCCTGCTGCCATATTAAGTAGCATTCTAACTTCATTTGTCCGAAAGTGAAATTCTCTTAATATCTAGTCAGAACACACAGCCTTGCTTTGTTTCTCTAAAAAATTACACTTAGCAGCTAATTATTAATTACACATTTAATTACACACAGAACACTTTTCATGTTATCAAGCTTACTCTATGGTGAATGCTAATTTCCGCGTTGAAATTAAGTTTAATTTAAAGCCACATCCAGATAGTTTGTATAAAATGCACACTGCTTAGGCTTAAAACTTACTTAAAACAAGGACTAACGATCAATTTAAGAACTTAATTCAAAACCAATAATAATTTAGCTAACCTTTCCATCTGATTTGTCAATGCTTTTGTTCAGCTTCAAAACTAATTTATTGAATTCGACCATAGATTGGAACTCAGATTTCATTCATTTTTTTTTATAAATTTACTTTGTTAAAATTATTTTGCTTTACAAGCATATAAAATGGCTTTTCTTGGCTATCGTACAACATGTTTGCAAATTCATTTTTTTACAGTTTTTCCAATTTGTTTGTGGATTTAAAATTTACAGTTCCTGAAAATTTGTATGCGACAGCAGTGGATTAGGCATTTATTTTAAGGATTCTCGAGACTCAAGCGGATAATATTTACAAGTTTCAGGGACCTATGCATCTTCTAGAAACGATTTGCATACAACTGAAATGAGAGGAAGCAATTAGAAAACTCTATTTCCAAGAAGAGTAGACTTAAAACATACCTTTCGACTGGCGGCTTGCATCAACTACCACTTGGCTTTGCCTTTCCATAAATAAAATAAATGGAAACTCCTCCAAACGTCAACATATCATCTAAAGAATAAAAAACGTTGAATTTATTAATTTATTAGTACATGTGCTAAATATAGTTTTGTTTTAGAGTGTGATACGATTTTAAATTTCACTGAAAAGAATTAAAATAAAAGCTATATTTGTGATCAAATTGAAAGGATGTGTGTTCACATACATTAACATTAATCGCAAGAATTACCTTGTTGTATTATTAACCAAAGAGACAAACTGAATTTAAAGAACACATATTAAGTATTTTTTTGTGCATTTGAAACAGAGAACAAAACTTTATTTTGATATGTATGCTGTGGTGTGAAGTGTTTACATATGTGCATGAGTTTCTACATAAACAAAGTGTGCTACATTTGGCACTTATCTACTTCAAAGATGTGCAACGACAGAAAGCCAAATAAACTTCAACTAAAACAAAGAGTTTACAACGAAGTGAATCATATATATAATAATATAATACCAGATTTGTGTAAATTTGGATGCTGGAGCGGATGATATGAACTAAAAAATAATGTAATAAACTCCATTAATAAGACTTCAACATAAATAATAACAAGTTTTCCATATTTTGATTTCATTTGGTTGGTTGTCTTTTTATGCACAGTTATGTTTTACAAATTGCATAATTAACACTGAGAAGCGTATGTGCATTTCTTTGTTCAACTAATTATAATAGTAATAGTATTACTTATAAAGCGTGTTAACAAAAACATTTCTTTTTTCAGTACAAATAAAAAATGTGAGTTAGTTTGGGGGAGTAACAAATCAGATAACTAAAAACTAATTATGCGCAGCGGCATAAATGTAGATATTTATATATAAAAGTGATAATCCATTGAACAAAACGAGTAACTTGTAACTATAGCTAGAATATATATCATGTGAGTATATATTTATAATAAAGAACTTCATTGTGACTTGCAACATGAGAGATGAACAAATCAAACAGAGAAAAAGTGAGTTATAAAATTATGAGATATATCAAAAACTTATAAGCTAACACTCGAACAGATCTTCGTTTGTATTTTTTATTTGTTTTTTTTTTTTAGTTTTGTTTGAGAGTCATGAAAATGTGTACAAAATGTGTAATAAAAAGGCGATGGTTCAACCAACTCGTACGACAGTTTAAAAATAAGAAAACAAGTCGTAAGGGCTTAAAGGGAACTTCAACAGAAAGTTAACTAAACTACGGTCTAAGAGTTGTATTATTCGTTTCATTGTTTGTTTTTTTTTTAATTTTTGTGTGTTTTTTTTTAATTCAACATATAACGTGCTAAATCATAGGTGATTTTGTCTCTTTTGGCACAGATTCATGTCTTTTTCTGCTTTTGTATTTGGTTTCTTTCATGATACGTACAACGTTGGCATTCGCATCTTCGTTTACTCTTGCAACGCGCGCGCTCTACACGGGCTACTCTTCATTCATTGACTACTCCATATTTCACAAATCTCAATATTCCTCTTCTGGGTGTCCGGATAACCTTGCTGCTGATGGTGGTGGGAGTCCTCCGGCAGAGCCCTCTAGTAGGGCTTGGAGTCCTTGGGCTTCTTCAGCTGCACCTTGAGGCGCTTGGTGCCCACTTGGAAACCGTTCATCGCCTTGATGGCCACCTGGGCCGAGTCCGGATTGTCGAACGAGACGAAGCCGAAGCACTTCGACAGGCTGGTCTGCTTGTCGATGAACACCTTAGCCGAGATCACATTGCCGAAGGGCAGGAACGTGGAGGCCAGATCCGTATCGGTGAACTCCTGCGGCAGATGGTAAATGAAAAGATTGCAGCCCTCGGGTCCTGAAAGAAAGAAAATGAAGGAGGAATCATTAATTTACGGAATTTAGTGATGATACATGTCTATATTTATGCCCGTTAATTTTAGAATTATGGCTCATAACAAACGTCTTAAGTTTTAAATTAACATTCAAAAACCTTACTTAAATTAATCGAATTTTTAGTTTCTGCTGTACTAGTCTACATTATAGCCTCATCTAGCAACGAACAATTAATTAACCATTTGCAGCCTTTTACGCTGTGTGTCCCGCCATGACCCCTTAAATTTCCCCCTACTGAACCGCTGAATGGAGACGGCGGACAAAGAGTGAAATTATATGGGTCCAATGGCGGATGGGATTAGGGGAAGGGAATGAGCGCCAGCAGCAGCTGATTGCCAAAACGGAAGCGGAAATGATGCGCCCAACTCTCACTCTCTCCCTTTCGCACATGCCTTGCCATCTCCTTTGCTCAATCCCCTCCAACTGACTGCTGTACGTGTGTGGGTGTGACACTTTGTTTAGCAGCACGTGCTATTGCGACTGCTGACATCGTCATCATTATCTTTTGGAGCATTATCATCGCCATTCCGAGCATTATCATCATCTCGCCGTCTCTGTCTAACGCCCTATCCCTGTCCCTGTCACACGCACATTAACGTGGCTCGCGCCTCGTGCTGCGGTTGCACTTTTCGTGCAAATTACTGTCAACGTCACTGGCAATGAGCAGTCAACAGTCAGCAGTAATACAACCCACCAGCATCCAAAATCCGAAGCAAGCAGCTGGGAGGGAAAGAGAGGCACCGAGCAGATAGACAGAGACGGGGAGTTGGGTGTTTGAAAGGGAAGGGTGAAAGCCGCGTCAGCAGTCGCGTTTTCACTTTCGTGCTTTTTAATGACAGCAAAACGCTTCAAGTGGCAGCTGGCGTTTTGCGGTCTTTCAATTTTATCTCGATGAAACACAAAAATGGAAAAACAATGGTATGAAAAAAGACGGAGAAACCCACATATACTAAAAAAAATACAAGATGATTGCTTCACTATTTATATTTGCTCGTATTCTAGTTTTTAAAACTAACTAACTATGCATCCTAAAATCTAATTGATCTCTCAAATTGGAAATTATATAGTTATAAAAATGTGTATGAGAATATAATACTACATGTAACTATAAAAATGATTTACTATTTTTTATGCTTTAGTTTAACTTAAAGATTTAGGTTCTTCGGATGTCCATTGTAATGGTAATGATGTTTTAGCTCATTAATTTTTCAATGTTCTGCTTGCGATATCCTAGTTATCATGACAGCAATGGGTTACTCTCTCTGATGTATCCCCAAACACACACACACACGCCGAGATTCACACTCGCTGTAATAGGATAAGTCTGTAGAGGTTCCAGGACATCATTCACCACCTCCCACTACCACCACCATCATGACATCCATAACTCTCACTCCATCATCGTTTGCCACAAGCACTGTGCTATTGATCACCTTGATGTACGAGTTGGCCACCGTAGGCCTGCAATCCCAGTGGGTTCCTCCTCAGTCCGCCCACTCAATCCTTCCCCTTCCCCCTCCCTCCCCCACCCCATCCAGTGCCACGCCCTCAAGGTAAACTGACTGCTGACAGATTGCCCGACGCTGATGCGATTACAAAATGAAGCCAAATTGAATGGCGAAGAAAGCTTCTCCTCCGGAGGCATCTCCTTCGGTCACAAGCCGTTGACGTTGCCAGGATTTCAATATTAATTGACTCAAGGCTCTCTTGATGCACTTGTTGCTTTGTAATTTTGCACACCCATCAATTAATTTAGGCTCAGGAGAAAGAAAGGTGGAACAAACCGGGGAGTAAAAAGTCCAATTAAAAATGCTTCAAGCTATTGAATTACGCGACTAACAAGCGACACGTGTGGCTCAACACGATATATAATTAGATGAAAGCACAAATGTGAGAGTTGTTCTCAAGGCAACAAATTAAAACAATTTTAAATGGCACTCGGCGATTTTCTGGAAATATTTAAAGTGGGCGGTAGAAACGTGGCCATCATATACAGAAAATTCATCACTTGAATAGCAAAAATTCCGAGAATTTTTCATAAAATGAAATCATAAAATGAAGTATGTTTATTAGCTTAAAAAGAAAACGGTAGCGAATGTTAAATATTAAAATTCTTCAAGAATATTTAGGTTTTTATGTGACTTTGTGCTAGCTAGCGCTTTTTAGTCTGCACAGCATTTCTTTAACCACAGAATTTATATTCAAAACTAAATCCATATGCCGTCTGGTTTTACTCAACATTCATAAATTCAGTTAGCTGTCAACTGCAAAATATTTTCCACCCGTTTTGGTAACCAGAAATGTGTAACTTCTTGGAATCCGCAAAGGATTTCCCCCCTCCATTGCCCATCGCATACAAATAAACTTCCTGTTTTGTTTTTTCTCAGCTCAAATTTGTTGGTTTCCTTTTTTCGGTTGGAATTTTTCAGTGTGCGAAAAACGATTTCCTATATTGCATTTTCCTCTTCCGCCGAGCAAAGATGCGCCATCCGCCCTGGCAATGTCGCCTGCCCCTTCGCTATTGATGCACTCGCATTCTGGAGGGCGAATAGAGGGAGATGTTAGTTGCAGATGCACATTCCCTCTCCCTTTTGCAGCAGCATTTTTTGCCATTTTCTTGGCTGTCGCGCTCACCGAAGTGAGCTGGGGAAAGTTCTCCTTTATTTTCCTATTCCTCTCAAGGGCACGAACGAGGCGGAAGGAAGCCAAATGGAATCTATGGCACATAAGCTACAGTTCCAGATCTGCCTGCACATATATCTGAGTTTCTTTATTGATTTTAATGCGACTTATGCATGAAGCTGCAGTAAGAGAAAATGGTGT
This sequence comes from Drosophila mimetica, assembly GCA_037075245.1. Taxonomy (NCBI): domain Eukaryota; kingdom Metazoa; phylum Arthropoda; class Insecta; order Diptera; family Drosophilidae; genus Drosophila; species Drosophila mimetica. The sequence goes on along the minus strand of JBAMCH010000007.1, from coordinate 25,220,503 downwards.
TGAATACGTTTTTGAATTTGTTTTTGTATTTTCTATTGAATTTATTGTAGAATTTGTTGTTCGATATATTTATATTTAAATATTTTGTTGAAATCTCTTGAATATTCGGTTAAATGTTTTTAAATATGCGGGTTAATATGTATGTTGTTACCCATTTTTATTTATTTTTATTTTTGTTATTAATACCTACAGAAACGTAGAATAAATTTTTTAAATAGGACCACTCAGTAAAAAGTTATGAGAAAATGAATTGTCCGGTAGATTGCGCAACTTTCAAGCAACTGCTTGGACTGCTTGCTTTAGCTGAGAACCGGTATTTGATAGTTGAGGCACTCAACTACAGCGTTCTCTCTTGTTTTGTGTTGGCAATTCTCCCCTTCATAACCATAACCACTCAATAGCAGGCACATCCCCTTCAGAATAAGTCCACCCTCCGCCCAGTGCAAAAGTCGCAAATCTGCAATGTCTCTGGTCTTCTCTTCTGCCCCCCGGCTCGCAAACTCCTTATTTCTGCACATACAACATTTGGTTATTTTATATTCCAACTTCCGGCTTATGCACATGACTTTAATCCGGATGCAGCCGGAAGGAGAGGCGACCGCTGCCGCCTTAGGGTCACCCATGCGATGCTGAAGGCGGGGGATTCCCATCGTCTGTCACTGTCATATTTGTTGCCTTCCTTCCGTCCCTTTCTCGACCCGCAGAGCTGCCGCCCCCTGGCCTTATAAAGCGTAGTTCTGCGCCGCCTATGATTTTCTTTTTATATATTTTCCAACATATTTTTCATATTTTTATATTTATTTTCCTTTGCTGCTTTTGCCTCTGTTTCCTGCTTAATTTTGTGCCTGTCGTCTGGCCCTGTCTACATGCTTATAAGTTGTTTCCTGCTCCAGAGCCCATCCTTATCTTCCGCTTAAACTCCCACTGTTGTCCCCTTCCTCTTGCTGTTGTGAAACTGTCGTCACTTGATAAATCTCACATGTTGAGAATTTATCTGCACTAGACATTGTTGCTGCAGTTTTCCTGCCTTTTTGCCCCACGCAGATTGCATAAGTCCGACATTTTTAAGATTTTCCCAAACATATTTTTTGTCCAACTTAAGAACTTGAATATCAATTTTGGAATAAGGGAAGGATTTTAGAAAGTCGAAAATTGTTAACATGTGATTAAAGTACGATCTATTCAAGGCTGTTGCTTCCAATTTAAACGTTGAATCTTTACAACTTGATCCTTTTGCCCTACAATTTAGAGTTAGGACGAACTATCTGAACTTCTAAATACTGTCAAATCAGGGTCAATTACCCATTAACCACTTTCTGTCTGTAGTCTTCCCTATCTCATCCAATAATTATATAGAGCTTAGAGCTTCCCACCCTCCGGTTGGGTCGACTTCCATTTAAGCCGGTCCAAGTCATCTATGATAGTTTTTCACAACCCAACCAAGCGAGGCGAAACATGGCAGCTCACATTTCGCATTTCGACTAGCAGGAGCAATTTGTTGTGCTTCCACAGACAGGACCACACAATCCTCGCTTCCTCAGGACTGTGACCCTCCGTTCCCCGGATAGTTCTTGTTGCAGTTGGTCAGGAGGGAATTTTCGGCGACGTCATGAGTCAGCAAAGCAAACATGGAGTCGCACAAAAGGACGAGGAAAGCAGAATTGGAGGACTCAGAGGAGACAAAGACGAAGACGGGGAGACGAAGACGAGCGAGTCACTCAACTGCAAAAATATATCTCACTATGGGTGCATAACATACAGAGGAAAAAAAATCAAAAACCAAATATTACATATCTCTAAATATCTATCTATTAAAAGTATAAAAGAGCGAAACATACGGGACCTTAAAAGGTCAACCGATATTTGGAAAGAAATCGAAGAAGCTTGTGGAAAATAAAAATAAACAAGAGAGAACGCTGTGGTCGAGTGTCTCGACTATCAAATACCCGTTACTCAGCTAAGGCAAGCAGTGGCATGCATGCAGGGCAAACCAAGCAGTTTGCTAAAAGTGGAGCCCTCTATATGGCGGAGAATTAATTATTTGCTTATAACTTTTTATTGAGTAGTCAGATTTAAAAACTTTCTTCTACGTTTCGGTAGATATTATTAACCAAACAAAATTGCGTTTAACACAAATTAGGATTACAAAATTGTTTTCAAATAAATCACCAATTATTAGGGTGAATTTTTCCCTCTGTACACACACATCAGATGAAGCACCCACGGCACTCCCATCCACTCAAAGGATGTTTGCTTATGTAACCGGAAATATAGCAAAAAGTGCAATGCCAAAACAGTTTCCATTGCATTTTGCCCAACATTTCGAATATCTCGCTGCTGCAACTTTAATGTTATGTGTGCCAAAGTACACACCCAGGCACACAAATCCATGGCGGGCGGTGGGAAAAGAAATGCTCCGTTGCCGTATTTCCCGATATCGACAGCGACGTCTGACTAATGGAATTGTGTGTCAAGAGTGTGTAATATTTACACTGTGTCGGGAGCTGATAAAAATTTAAGCCCCACCAAAAACGCTCCTCATAAATTCTCCTTAGCGCGCGTGAGCGTGTGGGAGCAGAAGTGGGGAATACGAGATGATTGATCTCATTGATTTTTGCTACATCTCTCCCAGGCATTGGCTTATGGCATTGAAGGATTTGTGTCAGCAGAAGACATTCGATTGCGGATTAGGGAGGCGTTGTAGAGGCGATTGAAATTCCTGCAAGTTGGTTCTCAGATGTTGGGGATTTTGATTTGTGGAGGCTCGAAAATCGGCTCAGGACCGTTTTTAGAGTTATAAAAATAATGCCTATCTGACATTCCGCTTTTGTCTCATACCAAATCCTGTACTTTATCCAACTGCATAACATTTGATAGATGACTTTTCATATAAAACTAAGGCTCCGCCCTTCCCTCCGGCGCAATGAAAGCAACGGGAACAATGGCGCAACTAAAACTAAGTAGATTAGACAGACATCCACAAAATGTCCATGACAAGTGGGATTCGGGAAATGGGGGTAATGGGGGTGTGGGCGGGAATAGTGCTGAGGCAACGAAGGGAAAGCAGCAAAAAAGGATGCAAAAAATAACCGCATCACGAGCGAATGACGCTGACAGCAATGAGCGGGTTTAATGCATGTGATGTTGCATCAGTAGCAGAAACAAATACAACTGCAGATGTGTTAAATTAGACTGGGAATATCCATTGCTCGCATACACTAACCATTTGTTGCAATGTAAAATTTAATTTGCTTTGATGAACAAAATGTAAAACCCAATTTAAACATTTTCGACTGGATTATTAAAGAAGAATATATGATTATCTAAATTAAGTATTCAAGTTGAAACTTAATTATAATATTAAAACCTTCAAACCGGTCTATAAACATAACATTTTCTATTACTACCTCTACCGCCAACTTTTTGTAAGAGTATTTCGCGTGTGAACTTATGTAATCGAAAAATAAGAGGACTGTGCGGAGGATAAAGTGTAGAGCCGAACGATTTGGTATTGGACTGACACGACCGCAGCAGCATTCATTCGGGCATTTTACTACATTTATCAAAATGTCAGGCTTTCAGACATTTCTATTTCTAACGTGTGCGTTTTCCTTCTCCCCCCTTCCAGCAGTCACAATACCACTCTGATTACCCACGAAATTGCCAATATATCAGAAAAAAATCTAACTAACGCCAGTTGGAATACGCAAATTAATATTTCTTTTAAAACTGACCCAAAAATGTTTAATATATATTAAAGAAATATGTTTATAAAAGATCCCGTTTTCTTTTTATTTGTTGAAGAAATTATGTAATTGATTAAAGACAACAGAAACCTTTTTTATGTTAAATAGTTGAAAACTGTTGTTGCTCTATTAAATTACCACAATTTCCATATTCTTATGTCTAGAAAAATATATTTTCCCAGTGTACTTTCAGTGGGTCACTCACCTTCAATCTGCTTTCCCGCTGCGGCGGCGGCTGCGGCACTGAGGGCCACGCTGGCCAGTGGCGAAGTGGACAATGCACTGGCGCTGCCAAATTGCGGTAGACCGGCGGCTGTTGACATATATGCCGATGCCAATGGATTCGGATCGGACCCTGTATAGGTGAAAGAGAAGGGGAGAGAAATTTAGTTGGTGTCCTGCTAAAGCAAATTTTCAAATTTATTGTCGTGAATTACACAACGACATTATATGTGCGGCTTTGGTATCAAAGTGGATAATTATATATGTAAAGATAGAGATTTCCAAAAACGAACCGAAAAGTAAAGTAGGTAAAGAACCAAATATGGCTAAAAACAAAAAATTTAATATTTTCCTTCATTGTTTGAAATTAATAACCATGTTTCAATACCGAATAAATTTGTTTTGAATTAGAAATATTAAGCTAATCTTCTAAAAATGTATTTGAAAATTATATTTTCCATAACAACCATAGGTTGTTGTGAACCTTAGAAAATTGATAAAGCCAGTCAAAGTTTTACGATGTTTCTGGATTAAAGTTTGCACTCCAATTCCGCCACAATAACCTCTGATTTCACTGTATAATTATTATTTAGTTGGCATCGTTTCGTCAGACGTAATTAATCATCGAATTTTGCGCCGCGCGGGGTGACATTTGATTATTTTACAAAGCGCACACATGACACATCCGCAATAGCCAATCTGAAATTAATTTGTCTCTGTGCGATGTTGGTTGTGTTCTGGTTTCAGGTTTTGTGTAATTTGACGCCTGTTGTTTGTTATTTAGTTGTTTTGCGTGTTTCGCCATTGGCCGTCAGGCAATGCAATTTTGTGGTTTGCAATCCGCCCCTGACCACCGCTACCAATTTTCGACCTCTTCACGCCCCCTTGGCGCCGTCCATGATCGCCGTTATTAATGAGTTTTGCAAACCTATCGTTGTGTGCGAAGTTTTAGCAATGTGGTCGAGGAAATGCGACTGCAACGCCCAAACAACAACTTTATATATGCAAAATTGGTCTAATAACCAATATATTTGGGTATTCCAACTTTGATAAAAATAAAATGTAGATCACCAGAAATGTAAAATAACTTTATTCCGGTTTAAAAACAACTCTTTCTACATTTTCATCTGCCATTAAGTTTTTTACTCCAATTTGAAATATTTTTCAGTCAACTTTACTGATTTAAATACAAAGGCAATCAGTTAAAAGAGAAATAAAAACATAGTAAATTTGCAGAAGCGTGTAAGCGAAAAGTTTTGCACATATTTGCATCGAAAATTGTTTTAATTGTTGTTCAAAAGTTTCGCAAGGAAAGACAAGAAAAGTCGTCCAGCGAAGAGTGGAATATGTGCACATATGAACCCATTGCACACTACTCATCAAGGAGGAGCTGGCTAACCAAGTTGGCCAATAATAATCCGCATGAGTGGCCTGGCCTGGCCAAACAATGGCAAATTGAAGAAGCGGCCAAAAGAAAGGCATAAGAAGTCGAGAACATTGCCTAAAACTATTTTCTGGCCCGGATGTTGTCTGTTTTGTATTTGCAAGTTTTTAGTTTACTGTTGGAAATTTGTTCGTGGAGTTCAAGTACGAAATTGTACAATTTCCAGTTCCTCCTTCATCTTATTTGCCACTTGCAGGCAGAATACTTTTTGTTCCCACCGTTATTGTTATTTTTGCTGTTGATTTTCAAGTGCAAAAAAACAAAAAGTAAGCAAAGTGTATAAACAAACGTAATAGAGAGCGGGCTGGGAAGAAGGGAACGCCATGAAAGGAATGGCCAAATAGAATGGAAGGAGTTCAAAACGTGTTGAAACCCTAAATCAGTTTGAAGGGCCCGAGGTTGGTAGTATAAACTACATAGTTTACTCCACTTGAACAAAACTTTGATTAAGATTTTCGGTTGTTGCTGTTGGCTTGGTTCTGCCTTTGTTTTTTTGTATTTTTGTAGCTACCCAACTTAGAAGAGAGTTCAAAGGAGTGAGCTTCGGAAAACTTTTTGAATTGGGGGCTGCTGATCTTTAGTGAGGAGTGCCTGCGGAAAATCCAGCAATGGTTCAGAAGATGAAAGGAAATACCACTGTTGCAGATTTTACGATTCCCCTCTCATGACTAAGAAGTAAACAGCATATCTATTCCTTTTTAAAATTTACATAACAAGTTTGATTAATATAAAATCGTTCATTTCAATTTCATACGAAATTTATAAGATTTATAGGGCAAATATTTCCCAGTTTCCATTTACCCCGTTTTTATTTCTTTGCATCTCCAATCTGCAACCAAAATCCCGGTGTTACTTCATCCCTCCCATTGTTAACTTCACCAATTTCTATCTCCCGCATTGTTCGCTCTAACCTCAAATCAATTAGTTTTTTTTTCATTCCACTGCCGCCGACTTCGATACATGTTCCATAAACAATATTTGGGGCTGGAACAACAAACAAAGAGGGACCAAAGTCGAGAGCTCAATTTGTTTGTCCATTTTATTTGTGGCAGGCAAAAGGCGAGTGCAGCAATAGCAAAAGCAGTCACTGCAAAAAGTTTGTTACTCATGGCAACTTGGAAAGCGATTTTGTAGTTTAGTTTATGTATCCGACCAGCAAAAAAAAAAAAATGAGAAACGGAAAGTTGGATTTTTCTGTGTGGGGGCATAGAGGAAAATAAAGTAAGGAAACCCAAGTAAAATGGGTCTCGACTATAGGATTTTCTATTATATGTGAATGATTCCTTAATCATTTGCAGATTTATAAGATTTTATTTTTATGACCTTTAAACAAATTAGCAAATTAGCAACAATTAGCCACTAGATGCGATGAAACTCTATAATAATTTAGATAAACAATAAATTTATTTATTTATTTCTGATAATTAAAATATATTTTATACACTTCATATCGAACGGTCACTAAATTTATTGCCCCTTAGATCTCGTTTAGGAGTTAACAGACTTTCTAATGGTCTAAAGCACCAAAACGAATAAAATATACTCTTAGAATACTGGGTATGAAAAAGGTTGCGGGGATAGGCGCATCCTTGCTGTCCTCGTTGTCAGCTGCACTTTGAACTGAACTTCTTTTTCCATTCGAAGGGAAAGGATGTGAGAGACGGAGGACATATCCTTCGAGTCCGAATCGTCGGACTCCATCCGCTCCCCGGGCAAAGAATTTTTAATATTTCATTAAATGAAGTGCCCGGAAATCGTTCAAGTGGCACACGATGAGCACGCACAAGTGCACAAGGGCCAAAGCTCACGAAAATTCCACAAGATAAGCTCAGAGTAAGAGAGGCAGAGTGGCCAAAGAGGAGGAGTGAGTCTCTGGAAGTCCGCTTAATTTTTGGCATTTTTCTGGTTAAGTCAGCCGCAGATTTTTCTTCTTATTTGGCCGTGTTTTTTGTTCGCCTACTCCGCACTAAGACCCCTCGAAATGAACTTGCTAAGAAAATATTTAAGAAGTAAGTGTGGAAAAGGCGGAAAATGCGGTCAGCGATGCCCACAGATAGGCAATGACATTTCTTTTGGCCCTGGACCGAAAACTTTACGTTTTATTTTTTCTCGGAAAATTTTTGTTTGTTTTATATTTGGCTTCTGTCTTTACCACATTTTGGTGGAATTTTCGTGTGGTTTTTGTTTGGTTAAATGGAAACGTCAGGTCATAATTCTTTTAAAAAGTTTTCCATTCGTTTCAATATTTGGAATGGAAGGAGTATAGAAATTAGTCGAGAGATTATTCCCAAATAACTGAATAATAAAATAAATAAATCATTGGTAATATTCCATACATGCTTTAAGCATTTTTAAACAACTCAAATTCATGGCCTTAATATTTGTATTCCCTATTGCCGTTTTTATTACCAGCTACAACTGCAAAAATTACAGAGAGGTGAAAAATGAAAACCGTGAACTGAGCAGAAAACATTGCAATATTCCCAAAGCGAAAAAGTCAATGAGGCCAAGAAGGAGCAGTGCAGCAGCAACCGCCTGGCTCGTCGTCCTTTATCCCCCATTTCCCATTTCCCAGGAACCAAAGCGTCGTAACTTCATTGCCCTTTCTCCAGAGGCTTTTGGTGCAATAAGTTCCGTGTTGTTAATTTCGCAAGAAAGTGTAACTTGTAATTTTGTATGTTGTAGGGTCTCCTGTACTCCAGATAAAGTCAGCCCCTTCTCGGTTCCCCTCCCCCAGAGATACGGCCATCAACTCTCTGCGGGCTGGTGACGTAAAGCAGGCGACGTTAAACAAGCGCGTTACGGTGCACGTGAACGTTACGTCGAATGCTTCGTTGACTTTAACTATCAAACTTAATAACACACACATTTTTTTATGACAAAATGAAAATGAAATCTTCATCGCTCAGAAGGTGAAGAAAACTCAGGAAAATGTTGAAAATCTTCAAACTACTCAAAAACCAACAGGATTGAATTTTAGATATTAACTTATCTAAACCAAGAAAATATTTTTTAAAATTATTAAAAAATAAAAGATTACTTAAATTGAAGAAATGTTTAAATAGAATTTACATAGGCAAAAAATAATAATTAAAAAAAAAAATAAAAATAAACATTCTTTAATTAAAATGAATCGCTCAGCAGATAAAAAAAACTCAGGAAAATGTAAAAAAAACCGAATTACTCAAAAACCAAACGAATTAATTTTTAATAATAATTAAATAAAGCTTAAATTGAATAAGTGTTTGAATAGAATTCACATAAACAGAAATGGTTAAAATGTTAAAATAATTAATTGAAGTTGCCATAGCATGAAAAAGAAAAATAATCAAACTAGAGGTTTATAAAACCGAACTCTCTCACCTGTCTTTTTGGCTGCTTTAAATTTATTGATCCAATAAGCAATATTTAAGTAGAGAGTAGAGAATATATTATCGTTAAAAAAAATTGTAAAGGCAGCAAACGAGTTTTAATAAATGACCAAAGAAGATTTCTGGTTAAACATTCCAGGAGTTCTCACCTGATTTTTTGGCTGCGGCCTTTTTGCCCAAGAGGCCTGCATTAAATCCATAGTTATTTATACGATAAGGTAAGCAATGTTAAGGAAGATACAAGATATTTTAGTTAGCTCAAGAGTGTGCAAAGTCTTCCCAACTTATTAAACTAGACTCGGCAACGACGTTTATCCATTTATAACATTTGGAGAGAAAACTCTTATTCGGCTATTTTAAATGGATTTCCAGCGAGTTTCCTCTCCAATGAAGATTGACAAGGCCATGATTGTAATTTGCTTTCCTTGGATAAGTGGGTAAAGCAGAAGAAAGTGGGCGTTGGAAGGATAAGCAGGGCAACACTAAATTAAGCTAATTGGGCACTTTGAATGTCAGATGATGACACATTATTTGTTGGCAGCGCAACCGAAAATAGAAAAGCAATTTCGTTGAGGGTTTTTCAAATAGAAAGTTCACCTCATTATTGATGAATTAAATTAGAGAAGCGAATGAATATTAATGAGTTTATCGATTCGTTTATTTGGGTTATGCAATACTAAATAGAGGGGGTTATGCATTATTTATTACAATTAATTAATTATGAATACGTAACATTACTCTAGTAATATGAACTGGTCTTTAAAGCAAATCGTGCTACAATTCTTATAATATTCTTTACCCCGAAATTACTTTCTCATGGCCCAATAACCATTCAACACTCATTGAAGGCAATAACCAGGACAACAACGAAAATATTTGAGTGCCAGGCAGATAATTAGAAATCGATAAAATAAACACTAAGAAACGGGACGGAAAAGGAAAGTGGGTCTGAAGGAAAACCCAGCAACAGGCTGACGAGAAAGCAGAGAACCGGAAAAACCCTGTGACGCACAAGGAAAACTTCAATACGGAAATGAGAAAAAATTAGATAATTAGCTTGGACAACTGATGGCTGGGATAAGGCTGGGCGGATTATGGGATGTGGCGACCCCTGATGAATTATTAACCATGGAACCGTTTCAAGTGAGTGTCCTCCTTCTTTTCGCCCAACTATCCAAGCTGCTTAAATTGTTATTAAAAGAGGATAAGCGTGAACTTACAGAGCAGCGCAGCTGTGTTGGTCAGTTGGGCACTTCCCGGCGATGTGGCAGCGGCTGCCGCGGCGGCGGCATTTGAGAGACTCGGTTGCGTCATGGCCGCAATGGCCGCCAAATTCTGAACGGTCATCGGGGTCAAAAGTCCGGCGGCTGCAACAGCACTTGTGTCCGTCGCTGAGCTGCTCTGCTGGGCTCCCAGGCCGGTGAGGGCTGCAAAGGGGATAACGAAGACATTTAATTTCTAACAATTAAAAAATAATTATAAATTTTTTTGTATTAAATCTCCAATGTCCGTTCATCCTTACTAGGTTATACAAAAATTGATGTAGTTAAAAAGATTTACTTCTTACTAATAACCTCTAAGAACTTTGAAGCCTTACATTTCAAGAAAAAAAATGTATTAAACTTTTTAGGAAAATTTATTTTTTTGTAATTATATATGTCAAGTCATAAAATTTAAATATTTAATGTGATTTTATAAAAAAATTGTTTTTTAAGTTTATTGAATAGGAATTAATATCTAAATTAAATTTGTGATTATGTAATTACCAATACTTTAATAAAGCCCTATAAAACCGCCGTAAACCTTATCACAAATTTATTCAAGATATTTATTCCTATACAATAAACTATTTTAAATTTTATATTTATACCCGTTACTCGTAGAGTAAAAGGGTATATTAGATTCGTGCAAAAGTATGTAACAGGTAGAAGGAAGCGTTTCCGACCATATAAAGTATATATATTCTTGATCAGGATCACTAGCCGAGTCGATCTAGCCATGTCCGTCTGTCCGTCTGTACGTCCGTCCGTCCGTCTGTATGAACGCTGAGATCTCGGAAACTATAAAAGCTAGAAGATTGAGATTTGGCATGCAGATTCTAGGGATTAATACGCAGCGCAAGTTTTTCACGCCGATATGCCACGCCTCCTCTAACGCCCACAAACCGCGAAAAACTGTGGCACCCACAGTTTTGAAGCTAGATTAACGGGAAAAGGAATGTGTATTCGTTTCTTCAATACCTATTGATTGGCCAAAATAAACCACCCCCTCTCCCGCCTAACGCCCACAAACCGCGAAAAGCTGTGGCGCCCATAGTTTTAAAGCTAGAGCAAAAGTGTAAACGCAATTTTGTTTGGGTTATTAACGCCTACCGAAATGTAGAAGAAATTTTTTAAATTTTTTGAAGCGGCTGCTTGGTTTGCCCTGCTTGAGACTGCTGACCTTAGCTGAGTAACGGGTATTTGATAGTCGAGGCACTCGACTATAGCGTTCCCTCTTGTTTTATATCGATTGAAATTGATTTGCATACAGATCAAAAGTAGAATTGGTAACTCGTTGCTGATGCTGATCAAAAATATATATCTATACACTATTCTCACCTTGAAGCAACTGCTGCTGCAGTCCCACCGCCTGCAGTTGCTGCAGGAGTTGGATGGATGCCGGGGTGATGGCATCCGCGCCGAGGACGGGCGAAGGCTGCTGCGGCGGGTTGGGCAGAATGGGCGTGGTCACGCTGGTGGCCGTCTGCCCAAGCGGAATATTAATGTTGCTGGCCAGATTCCATAGGTTGGCCTGGATCTGCTGGATCTTTTTCTGCTCCTTCTCCTTCTGCGTGTCGGCGAACTTGACCACCAGCGGCGATGTGCAGCCCTCCATGATCTTGTTTTGGCTTAGGGTCTGTGGAGATATTTAAAAATTAAAAATAAAGTTTCGAAATTAAAAGTAACAGCCTCCAGTTCGGTACTCACCACTTTAATGGCCGAAATGGCTGCGTGCTTAGTAGCGAATGTGACGAAGGCACAACCCTTGCTCTGACCGTTCTGATCCCGAAGAACTGTGCACTCCTCGATGGCTCCGTGGACTTCAAATAGTTTACGAACGTCGTTCTCGTTCAGCTTCTTATTTAGCATTCCCACAAAAAGTTTGCGTTCTGCAAATGAAATGGTATAAATCCAATTAATATTGATTAAATCAGGGAGATAGAAATTATAATAATAAAATATTTGTGTAGATGCCTGAAAAGCCATAGAATAGTTTACTCCAATTAAATCCTTTAGGATTTTGATTAAAACTGATTAAAACTTTTAAAATGTCTGTTAAAATGTATGTAGTTTAGTTTACTTTAGCGTTCTTCTTCTTCTAATGGACAAATGTAATTGATGAAAGGTGCTGCTAATTGTTTTGTGGTGCAATTGTTTACTTTTTGATATAAATTCCTACGAACTTGAGATAACTGCAGGCCGAGTTAAAAGCAAGACCTTGGCCTTGGTAAATTAATCGCTGCGTGAAACGCTGGCGGAAGCCTCAACCACATCGTCGAGTGAAACCCAATAGGCCGATAGACGGCCTCGCCTTGGCTGCGAGCTCTGTGTTTTGGCATTGAAAAGTGCCACACTCAAGTGGGTTAGGGCCAGGTTTGAACTGGCCCGGTCCGGCCTGGTCCAAACCGAGTCGGGGGCTTTTTGGGCGAGAGTCTGCGTGCTCAGCGAGGCTTAGTTAATTCCAGCATTTGCCGATGCTCAATTAATTTTACATAAATTAAAACTCTCGCCCTTAGTGAAACTGGTCTGGACTCGATAACTAATTGGCAGGCATTTAACATTTCGCCAAATATTTGCACTTTCCATGGAAAAGGGCTCTAAGTACGGCGGCGAGGCGGCCGAGGAGGCAAATGGGCAACTAATTTATTTGCACAAACACGCAAAATGCGCACTGCACAAATTAATTGTTATCGAATGTGCAATTGGCTGAGAATGTTTTTCCAAAAAAGGGGGGAACGAGCAGTGCGATGTGCTGTGGTTGTTTGTGCGGGTGGTTCGGTTCGGTTCGGTTGGTTGGGCTTTCTATCTTTTAACTAAACCAAATTGCAATTCAATTGGCTTAAATACATTTAAAGTGCTGGCGATTACTGGGAGCGGATTAAATTTGTATGACTCTGCAAAAATAAATAAATAAGCCCAATTTTATTTCAATTTGCAGGATTTTCATGTCAACAACTGTTTATGACAGGTCCACTTTAAAGATTTTCATAAATATTCGTATATTTAGGTTGAGAAAGAAAAATATATTTCATTATCATTTTAACACATATTTGTATCCACGATTTCGGAAAATTTAACATTGATTTAGATGTTTTTGTTTGATTGGTAACCCAACTTAAACAAAGAAATATGTTGTTCACAGATTTATATATTTAGCCCTTATATATTAGTTTATTCCCGTTTCAGGTTTACCTTTACCTCCCAAAAGACCCCAATTAGTGCCTGCTAATTTTAACTGCGCTGGCAGAAATTTTTGGGCAACATCAACCGAAAAATCGTATAAAATTGCTTTGTTATAAATTATTATTTTATCGCTCCAATAAACGGGAAATTTTTAGTCAATGCAAATTATGGTTTATAGTCTGCAATTTGCCGGGGCAAAATTTGTAAGCGCCCAACGCCACCCACTTGGAAATCTGTTTTTGGAAATCAATTAAAATTATAATTAAGCTGCTTATGGGGTGGAAATTGATTTTTAGTAGCCATTCTGGTCATTGACTTTGCTGCGCTGATGCGGGGTATTTAAAATTATTATTCGAAACTTATTATTATGGCGGTTTTTACAGTCGGGAGTAACCGCAAGAAGTGTTGAAATTCAGCTTAATGGCTGGGAATTCTAATACCTCGGTTTTCCCCCATTTCGGTCTGCCAGTTGCCACATTTCGAGGCATCATCTATGCTGCAATGCGGCTCCATCCTTCCACTCGATGGAGCTCCATCCGCCTGCTGCCGCCTCTCTATCGCCCCCAATTCAATTGCCATTCCGAGTGCTGATGCTGCATCATCATCATCATTATTATCATCTTCCCCAAGCGTTATCAAATGCAAAACCACACACACACACCCACTATAATGTTGGCGAAGGAGGCGAAGCACTTTCACCATTATTATTATTATGATTATCGCAAACTGCAAGTGCAACTGCAGCAGCGACATCGACTAACTGCACTTGAGCCATATTATCATAATCCTGGCAGAAATTGCGCGCAGTCAGCAGCAGTGAACCCATTGGGAAAAGGAATTTTAAAATTCATTGAATTCGATGCTCGGCGGTGGCGGAATGCCAATACCCGTCTAAAACATCCACCCACTGCCATCCAATTCCATAATTTAAGTCCCTCCTCCCGAAAAAGTAAACAAACTTGGCGAGGCGATGACCTCATTAGTTTCGATCAGCCGCAAATGGAAAGCTTTTCCTGTTGCCATTCAGGGATTAAATTAAAGATTGCAGAAATAAGAAAATATTATGCATTTAACAAAATTATAAGAAATGCCTTGGGGGAATCTTGGAGGAACTAAACTTAAGATTCAAATATTTAGTAAGTAAGTTTATAAGTGAATTCTTTAACAATATAATCCCACGAGGAAGAGTTACTCCTTTATTCTATTTACGTGAATATTAACTCTCGCAAATCTTAAGCGACGTTCAATTTAAACTTAAATTCCGCCACTAAGGATGTGAGAAAACTTTACCTTCAAGTCCTGCCAGAAAAATTGCTTTAGTTTTAAATTATTAATATGTCGGACCAGGCTCTCTCGTCGCAGTTATTCCGCTCCTTCCCTCTTAACCTGGCCAAAAAGGGGGGTAAAATGTCGGGTGGCTGGAAAATGGACGAGTCAGTGAGCCGGCTTCGGGGTAATGCAACTAATCTGCTTCTAGTGGCGCACATTAAGTGTTGCCACGCTTTCGACTTTAATTTGAAAACATAAAGCAGAAAAGGAGGGACGGCGACGGTGGCCAGGGAAGCGGCTAAAGTGCGGGCCACTTCTGCAACCTACATCCATACACACATTCAGCCAGGACTTTATTTTTCCTTGCTCCTGCGATGGCCATTTTCGCATGCAACTCAACTTAACCGAGCGACCACTCGAACCCCGAACCCCGAGCCCCAAACCCAAAACCTGAACCAGAGCCAGAGAACTACGGCCAGAGAGCCTGGAAACCCCGAACCCAAAACCGAAACCAAATGCAGGGCGAACGAGCCATGACATCGACGTACTGAACGCTACTTTCCCACTCTGCATTCGCACAACCCCCCTTCTTTGGATTCTGCATGTAATGAGTGGGTTATGCAAAATATTAAATTAAGAGCAGCTGAAGAAATACCCATTACTTTCTCAAGGAAAGGGATAATTATCTAAAACGCTTTAAAAATCTCTAACGGCAAAATTTTAGACCAATTATTTAGGAGTTTCTTTTTACGTCTGTTTTAAAAATTCTTCAGACCAAGGGGAGCCAATAACGACCTTAACTAATAAAGCCATTCATAAATTCTTCAACATAATGAGACCGCGAATTCTTTAGTTACTTCACGACTTATAAATAAAAGGTGGTGAATAACGATTATTCCATGTTTTTTTAAAGTACAACTTATTAACTGTTACGGTCCCTGAAAAAAAAATAAAGAAAATTACTTATCAAATTGGGATTTTGTGAATTTGACAAAGTGTAATCACAACATTATGGTTTTTGCATATTTTTTAAAAAAAAACCTCAGTCTTAGTTAAGATTTTCTCCACCTGCCTTTTTTTTAATCCAACAAGGTAGACAGTCATAGTTTAGGGCCCTCGACTACCAGATTCTCCTTACTCGTTTAACCAATTGCAAAATAAATAAATGTGTATTTGTTGGTCATATTTCCACAATTTTTGTCATTATTAGGTTTAATAGTTTTCGAGACCTCAGCGTTCATAGGGATAGACGGACAGACGAATATTTATACTTTTGAAAGCATACAATATTCCCTTATGTTCTACGCGTAATGGGTATAAAAATGGCAGCCGCGCAGCGCTCATAAAAACGGGTCATATTTGCCGCCATTTCAGCCCAGTGAATGTGTATGTGCATCCCTCAGTCAAAACATCCCCTAGTAACAAGCCCACCTCCCACAACACCCTCCCACGGAAATCCACCTCACCCCCTTGTTAGCCCGCACACTTGGCTTAGCTTATTTATGTCACAAATATGAGCAAACGCGTACGCAATGCCACGGCTGGATGGACTTTCCTTGCTTAAATAGAACGATCCCCGCTCCCATTGCCGCCCCTTCGACTGCCCATGTAGCCCAGCGCCCACTACCCCGCTCACTCATCCTCTTCTACATCTAAGCACTCCCCACCTGGCTGCTTTTGCCACTTTGCATGCATCGCTGCGTGTTTGGCATATTTAACAAATTTTCGCAAAAATAATGTAACTCGCCATGCTGAACTCGCGTTGTTGTTTTCCCCCATGTTGTCGTTGTTGTTGTTGTTGTTGTGACTGCGGTTATACGCACACATTGAAAAACGGGCAGGTGGTTAGTGAGTGGTGCGGGGGGTCGGGGGCTAAAAGTGAGTGGCAAAATCTAATCAAGCGCTGCGGCAATAGTCGCACACCAGCATCAAAATGCACACACACACACACAGGAAACTCACATGGATACAACGCAACTATCAGATACCCGTTACTCAACTAAAGCAAGCAGGCAAATCAAGCAGTCGCTTGAAAGTGGCGGCATCTAGGTGACCTCTTTCTTTGGTCAATAAATAGGTATTGAAGAAGCAAATAAAATTTATTAAAACATGATTTAATTTAAAATTTTAAAAAGTTTAAAATTAAAAAACAGTTTTCTCAATCATAAAAGTGAAAACCTTTCTCATAACGTTTGACGGCAACGATTTTTACCCTGCCCTCAACTCTCACTTTTGAAATTTCGAGAATGTTTCATCGCTGCTTTCCTGAATACTTATGGCATTACAGCTATATATTTCACTTTTCCACCTGCCTAATGAAATTTTCCTTCCGCCAATGCCAACACAATTCCAATGCATTATTAAATTTAATTTCGAGCAGTCAGAGGAGAGACGCCGACGAAATTATGGCAAATACTTTCCTGCTTGTATAAAATTTAAATTTTAATCGCCAGCAGTCGGCAGTTAAACGGAGGGCAAACTCTACAAAAAGTTCGTTGACTGCTGGATTTACAGTTTTGAAGGTTTCATATTCTTTTTATATGGAGAAAACCTCTTCTCACGTCTTTGGTTATTTCATTTAGAGCTTATATTTTTTTGGTATTAGCTTTAATTCGTATTTATCCCACTTCTTTAAAGTAATATAAAGTGTTAGATTCTGTTAACCTAAAAATATCATAAAAGTTGTTATTTCCTTTTAGATCTTTTATGGCTCTCAGCTATTTTAGTCCTTCTATTTCTGTAAATCCTTTTTTTTGTGCCTTTTCCTTGAAATACAATTTTTATATTCCGGATACTTTTCTTTTGGGAATGCATAAACGAAATTTACATTTTAATTGCATTGAAATTGTGTTGCTTTGTGCCTTATCTATTATCTTTCCGCTTTCCTTTCGTACAAAAAAATATTGAATATCAAGTGGAGTTGCGGCCAAGTTGAAGGAGCGAAGGACCAACAAGGATTATGCATATATATCAAAAATAATTGCAGCACAAAAATGGAACTTTGCGTATAAATTTCCATTAGGAGGGCGGGCACGAAAAGAAATAAATTTCAACACCCCTCAATAATGAAATGGAGGCGAAGACGAAACCAATTTCCACAAACTTGCCTCATTTATCAATGCGCTACCAACGATGGACAATAGTTCGTACAGGTTAATAAATCGATATGACATGAAAGCCACAGAAATGTCCTTGCAACAACAGCCAACCAATAAAATGAGCCTCGAAAAAAAGGGCAAAACCAAAGGAACTACCAGGGAAACATAAATTTTCATGTCGAGGCAATAAAAAGGACATGTTTTTGCAGCATACACGAACAGATATCCCCACATATCCCTCTCACACAACAACAACAACAACAACAACAACATAATCAAGAGCATAACAATAAGGCAAGAAAGTAGGAGTGAAAGGGAGGGGCTATTGCTTGGAAATTATTTGCATTTTTACACATTTTGAGGGTCAAGCAAAGGACACGAAGGACACATACAAAAAGAGTATTATGTGGAGAAAGGGGAAATATGAATGGATGTCCATTATAGGGGTGTATGTGGGTCAAAACTTTTGATTTGAACAATGAGTGTGCGAGTGTGTGTAACTGTGATAATGGGTTTCTGTGTCGAGGAACTTTCCACTTCCTTTATTGTATTTTATGGTTCTCTACCATAATTTTCTTTTTTTTTTGGGTACACTTCTTTTTTTATGATGCTTTCGAAAAGGATGTGTGGATAAAGGGGAATGAGAAGGAAAGTGAAAGTAAGTAGTTCCAGTTTGATTATGATAATAGCACATCTGCATAAAAAAAGGAAGAAGGGTTCGCTTTTATGGCCCAAACGAAACCATTTTTATCAATATTATATAGAAAATATGCAAATGCTTCTTGGTAGGCCTCAAAATAAATAAGGACATCGTCGATGTTGAACGAGATAATCGTAAGAAAATGTAATTTGTTGCGAAACAACGTTTTCATTCTATTAATGAATTTAGCATATATAAATACTACTTAAATCGCTTTAAATTAATTTTTAAATGTATTTTTATAATTTCTTCTACGCTTTCTCACAAATTCTTCAGCATTCTGTCAGTTTGCAGTTATTTAAAGAATTGTGGGCCACGCAAAATTCGTTAGCCAAATTCCCTTTCGCATTAGCCAACTAGGCTGCTGTATGTCACTCAGTTGGACAGTCAGTCACTCAGTCAGATAGTCGGTCATTCCCTTAGTTGGCTCTGCAATCATTCAGTCAGTCCGTCAGACTGTCACTCAATCCAGCAACTGCCAGCCGGGCAGCCAAAGAAGCTCTGTGTGCGAATATCCCGCCCCTGAGATACACCACCAAAAGAAGTCTTCCCTCTGTTCTATTTTCTCTAGCCTTTCTCGCCATCCGGCTGCTTGGCCCAAAACAAAGTGTGAAGTATTTCCCTAAAAACCAATTCATTTGCATAAAATGGCAACTAGTCTGGAGCAAACTAGAGCAGGGTGTTTGAGTGCAACCATGGAATAGAAACTGAAACCCGGCTGGCTCTCAGATTAGGGAATGCCATGGCTGCGCCATCAGACTCCAAATGGAGACCAGGCCGAATCATCCCAGTTACTGTACACTTGAATAAATCTTAAGCCAGTTACATAAATAGATATAGACCGAAAATTTTGTAAGGCAATCTGCCGTTTTTTCTATGATTATGTGTGGAGTTTTGTAAGCATAAACTTTATACTATTATAAATATATTTAGAAAAATAAAGCGAAATGGGTTTAGTTTTTAGAAATTAAATTTTCTATCTTGAAATTTTTATTTGGTAATATTTGATGTACTATTTGGAGATAATGAAAATTTGAATGTCTCATTTATTATTTGTTACTATATTCCATATAGAAATTATTTTGAGTGCAAGTTGCGACTGAGGGGAATGCTGCATATATCTGGGTAAATGGCACACGATGTTTCCCACTGAATGTGAAAATGCATTAGGCTGCAACAACAATAGGGGGGTGCACGCAAAAAAAAACGAAATAATGTTATGCGGGTCCTGTAGTCTGGGCCATGCCCACATCCCGTCCATAGGCTATGTGGCTTTTGTGGCCGGGATCACAGGACCAGCCACCGAACCAGAACCAGAATAGTACTACTATAATAGCTGCTGCACATTTTTTGGGTCAAAGCAATTAAAGGTTATAAATTTCTCCCATTCTCTTGCTTTCCCTCGCATTGTATGCGAAAAATGACGTAATTTTTTTTCGGTGTAGTATTTTTTGCTTAATTTTCTATACCTTCCTTTTTGTTGCCCAGTCACGTTCACGTGGTGGCCATGGCCTCTCCGGCAGTTTATTTAACGTTTAATTTAGCAGAAAATTAAAGAGCAGTTACAATTTGCATGGCAATTTGGCCAGCTGTGATTTATGGAGTAACAAGTGATGCTGATAGGGCGCAAGTCAAGGGTTAAGGGTCCTTAAGCAGGTTAGGCCACACATTGATATACGGTAGGTACGTGATTTAATTTATTTTAAAGGAAATTCACACTATTTACTTAACGATATTCAAAATCTATAGCACCTTTCATAAGCTACTAAATTTTGTAAACATTTAATTCACATTCTTATTCCCACAACGCCCACATATCAGTCACAGACTTAACTGAAATTTTACGCCAGCCGCGCATTGAAAATTAACTGCAAAATATAAATTTTCACTTTTCCCATGCTGAGAGATGCAAGGACAATGTCCACTCGTTTTTTGTTGGTCGTTCTTTCATCGACTGCTTGGTGAAGTGTATTAAGCGGGAAAAGTGTCAGGCCGGCACACGTGCATGTCAGGGAAAAATTATTGTTAAATTTACAGAGAAAGTTGCTGTGCGTTAATAATGTCGAAGTCAAGTGTAAACTTGTGGCCGACTGATGAGTGCGTGGGCGGAACAACGTCTGGGTTGGTCACATTCAGGTGATGAAGACCCACAAAAAAAAAAAAATATAAAAGGTTTTAAACATGTTTACCAGATGTTGTTCTTTTTTGTCTCGCTTGTGGTTTGGCATCAACAGATAATAAAATGAAGAGCGGAAATTGTGTGCGGAAAGGTTGAAAAATTAAAGTAGGAGGAGGCGAAGAGATCTGCGGCTTCTGTTGGAAAAAGATTCCAGGCAATTTTCGTTAAAACTTTTAAAGAATAAATATAAATGCAGGAATTTCTTTAAATTTTAAGCAGATGTAAGAAAATATAATTAGCTATACACAAAAATCGGTGGGTTATATTATATAGCTCACATAAGAAGGATCGAAAAATCAATATCAAAATAATACGAAAATAAATTCAATCTCAATCATTAATTTCTTCCACAACAAAATTATTTATTTCTTGGTATAAAAATTAAAATTACTTTGAAGTTGTTTTTATTTTACTTTTAATTATGATAATAAAAACCAATTCATTTTTTCTAAAAAAAAACATAATTTTTATTCCCATTTTACTTCACGATTTCCTTTATAATATTGAAGATATTATCTTGACAATCCTCCTACATCTTGTATTTATTTTGGCAATAATTAAGAGACGACCTTTTGGGTCATTGGCAATTAGCTTAATGACGATTTCTTGGCAATTTGATGTCGGTATCCTGCCTCAATCTCAATCCACCGTCGAATGACAACGTGGATGAGAGTCGCGTCGTCCAATAAATTGCCTTAATTACCCAATTTTAAAAGGCGAACGAAGGAGACACCATCGGAGAGGGATGTACATCGTAATGTGAATGTAAGGCAATTTGGTCAGCTGACGACTCCTGGCAACTCCTGCGACAAGGTAGATAACACTCAACATCAACAGACCATCAATAAGAGAGTGGCCACGGGGCGGATGAGGGGGTGGCGCCGAGGTCGGAAGGTCGAGAAGGACAGGTGCATGAGCGAAAGGTTGCCATGAGAGCCAGAGATGACATTGGTTTGAATAGTATCAATTGGGAAAATGTTTTTTAAGAATACTATATATTTATAATTAGTATCGCAGATTAACATTATGCACCAGCACTTGAAATATTTGAGTATAATGTATGGAGGAGATCTTCTTAACATTTTCAAAAAGCTTCCAAAGCTACACAGTTTGATTAATATAAAATGCGTGCATAAGAAAAATTTCCTAATGGCATTACATTTTTTGGTGTGAATATATATAATTTTTTAGAGTTATCAAGTCGTTAAAATGTTGTTGTCCGTATTTCCATAAAGTTTGTGAACTTCAAATGTACGTAAAAGACTTATTAACTAGGACAGATTCACGATACCATCTCTAGCTGGAGCTCGAATTCCCCGAGGGCGGAGAAAAGTCGGGGAAAAAAGTGCGGAATCTGAGAGGAAACTGCAACTCCTACCTGGCACCGCATACGGTGATGGATGCGACGATGGCAGCCAATATGCTGAATTTATTGGCGGATAGGATTTATGCGTGGCGCGGTGCGTTGTCGAGGTGGATCCTACTGCCGCCGCCGCCGCTGCTGCTGCTGCTGCTGCTGCTGTTCCTGCTGCAAATGATGTTAAAGCTGATGCTGCTGCTCCTTGTGACAATGATGATAATAATAATGACGTTGGCGATGGCGAGGATGTTCCCGGGCCAAAGGACAATGCGGCTGCAACGTCGCTGTTATTGGATAAATTCTCAATTACTGAGGATAATTGACTGTTGCTGCTGCTGCTGTTGCCGCCAATGAAGGCCACATTCTCAGCTGGTGTTGGCTCAGATGGCTCAGATATTCGCGCTCTTGTTGCTGTTATATTTCCCTCACAGGATCCGCATCCGCATTCGTCGCCGAATCCGCACTCGCATTCGCAGCCGCTGGCTCCTTTTTGGCTATTTACGAAACCGATTGCAGTTGAATTATTTATCATGTCAGATGATGATGAGATGACGACGACGTTGGCGAGCGGAGAAGAGAGAATTCTTGAAAATATTTCACACTTACACTCAGGCTCACACAGATACTCGACACGCACACAAACACAGATACACCCACACTTACACACAGGCAGGGAGAGCAGAGAGCGTTAAGAACAGAACAAAAATCGTGAGTCTCGGGCAGGCGAGTCAAGTGGAAAATTCAATAAGCAAATATAATAAATATTAAACACGAATATTCAACTTAATTATCAGCAAGTTAACACTTCTTCCCATACGTTGATTATTTATTATTTAAGAATTTTATTATCAATATATCTCGAAGAACACGTAACGTTTTTGGTGATTACTGGTTTTTTTGTTTTTTAGCCACGCACAATTAAATTATTTTATATTTTACTTTGATATTGGTTTCCTTTTTGGTTGAGAGTTTCGGTTTTAAAACGTTTAACGTGTAACAATCAGAAATATGAAAACACAAATGGTTTTGGAGTAATCTTTTCCGATTCGATTTTCCATAAAACAATGAACAACAATAAATTCGTGAGTTTCTCTTTGAGATTTCGCACTTTTAGCGTGTGATTTCAGAGTTTTCTTTCAGACAATTGCTGGCATCGAGAGTTCTTCCCTGTGATTGCAATTAATGCGTTTTCCGATTCGGCTTCTGCTTTTATAGATGCCTTAATTAAATCGCGACTAAATATAGTTTTGCAAGTAACACTAGAAATTGGTCGAAGACAAAGAATTCGATTTTTTTTTCGGATCATTTCAGTTCGAAACGATTCAATACGATGCGAAGAATTTCAGGCGTGCGACATTTGCATTGGGAAAATTGCAGGGAGAGGTTGATGGACTGTTTACATAAAGGGGGATTTATTCTCCGAGTTTATATATTTTGTTAAACTTATAGGTACTTTATGATTAGAAATATTGGTAAACTCTAGTTTACGGTCCTCACCCGTAAGAATTCGTGTCAATCGAGGACATTTTTTTTCGAATTTGGGGGGTGAAAATCGTAGACTAGAATATTACCAAAATATGCGAAGAAATATTTTGAAATAGTTAAATCTGACTTACTTTTAACTCTCTTGTATTCTCTGAATATCCAATTATTTTTTATCTTTTTCAAAGACACCCTGTATGTAGACTTATTTGATTTGTTTTTCGCTATTCTTTGTTCCTTCACTTTCACAGCCTGCCCATCACTGATAAGTTTCGCTGTGATTTAAATAAATTCCATTGTGCAAGGCTCACTCTCTATTTACTTTTCGTTTTTTTGTTCCGTTCCGACGACGCGTATTGGCAAAACTCAATCCACTAAAAATAAATTGACATCAATCAGGGGCCGGGAAAAAAGAAAAGTCATCAGAACCAGACGATGGCGATGGCAACTAATTAAGCAACGTCACACATGCAACGTCCATTAATGAAAGCGAATCAAAGCGGACACAACAGGCGAGAGTTCGTATTTAAATACCAAACAATGGGCTCAATTAAAAAAGGGATAAATCCGCGAAAAATTGGAATTTTAGCACGTACGCGATGTGGAGAAAATAAATCAAGCTGATTGTTTGCCAACTGCTCCTCTCGATTCGAACTGATTGACGTTGGAAATGCAACTAACCTGCGTTTGGGATCTAGACCCTTAACTCATCGCATATTAGATCTAATTTCATCTCATACAAAGATGATTCTCGGCTGGAAAAACTTGATTAGCAACTTTAGCTGCGTTGTGAAATTGTTGTCTGTGAGCTGAGCTCTTCTAAGTGACTTTTAATGTTGGTTTAACTTAGTTTACTTTTTATTCTCATCTACCTTTTGATGAATGTGTGTATATTCTTTGCTCATTCGCATCCACTCGACGCCCACTGTGTTTGTTGTTGCTGTAGCACCTGATGCTAATGAGTTAATTAACACATTTACTCTGGCATTTTGTTGTTCACAAAAAGTTGATTTTGAGAGCCCCAGAGGCACGCATTTTATGTGGGAAAATTTTAGATGATAGAAATAAGAAATATATATAATTTTAAAAAGAATTTTGGATATTACATCGGAACAATTGCATTGCAATAATGCGAGTGCTAAAAAATCCTTGATTAAAACAAATCAATAACACAGGTACACAGCCAAAAAATTCCACGATCCATTTTTTGTTTTTCATGATATATGGATGCTACTGAGTAAAAGTCCAATACAAACATATGTTCCATTACCTACAGGTTCCGCGGTATAGCTAAGAATACAAAAAACCGATGTTTGCCGAAACTTTAAATTACGCGGTTTATGTTATTGGACTTTCCCTAATTATTTTCGTTGAAATCTACTCTCAATACATCACGGCACTAATAAAAAATAGCCTCCATCGTGAACCATTGCCAATGTCTTTGGAATTCGAGGCCAAAGTTGAAACTCCAAAAATTTTCCCCATTACTCTGATGAAAAATCAATTCTGAGAATAAATTTTAAATGGAACTAATTTTTTTTATTCAATGTAACTATTGTTCGTGGAAATTTCACAAAGTTTAGTTTTGTGTTCCTGTGTTATGTACACCGAGAAAAAAACCGTTCTCATCGATGCGTATTTTAGCATTTCGATCTCAAAAGCTAGCCAAGTTCGACTCATACTAAAAATGCTTAAATCAACATCGATGTCATCTCATGTCAACATCGAAACTGAGATTGATTTTGACTGAGAATACTAGAATCAACATCGAATCATCTTGATATCAAAAAGAAAAAAGGGATAATACAAATACTAAAATCAAGATCGGTCGATCTTGGCTTTTTTTCGTTCTCAATTTTTTTGGGTGTAAAAACTTAGGTTAATAATCTTTGCTCAGCAGATTTAACTCAATAAGTTTTGTATCACTCTTTCACCTAATTTAGCAAACTCAGCGAGCTCCTTCTCACTCTAGATATAATCTATATAAAGTGTTTGCATTCAACTTTCACCTTCTTGTTGACTCATTGATTTCTACACCAGCCAAAGAGCGAGAAATGCAAATACAATACGTAATTTGTTCAAGGTTTCTTCGTACACCCCTTGCAAAAGTTTTTCGCCGTAATTTCTTGGCACATTTTGCATTTCAGCGCCACAAAATGAAGACTCATATGTGTGTGCCCTCCTTGACTTGCCATATATTATGGCTAATTTGAATTTTTATCATGTTTACAAGCAAACAATACGTGCATCATCATCATAGCAGAAAGAAGGAGCCGCCATCGTCGTTTTTTATTTTTTGTGCCGCTGTTGTTGACGCCGGGGAAAACCTCGCACAACATTTGCATATCGATTTCATATGCAGTGGGGAAAATTCATATGTTCCCGCGTCTTTTCCACGACAACAACAGCACCCACCATCATCATTTCCGTCTTCGGTTTCCCAGCTCTAGAGCAAATGCAATCTTCTTTTTCGAGCTGCTCCGAAAATGTATGAAATAAACATGAAGATGTTTACTCCTCAGTTGCTTTCACTTTTGATCTTCTTGTTAGTGAAGAAATATGAAAATTAAGGAAAAAAGTAATATCCTATTTAATAATTTTAGCTATAAGTTTAAAACTCGTTCTGTTCTGTGAAAAAATTCATTTTTAATGTTTAATTTTCCTTTTATATTAATTTTTTAAATTTCTTATAAAATTTAAACAGTTTTTGATAATATCAATTAAAATTAATAAGCTAGTACTTTTAAAATGCATGAGAACATAAGAAGTATTTGCAATAAACTTTTAAAAAAAATATCAACTTTAATCATTTTTTTCCCCCGAATCTGGGAACTGGCGGATTATTTGAAAATTTAATATCACTTTTACTAGATCCTCCTTTCCTTTTTCCCCCGTTTTTCATAATCCTTCAAAACTTGACATCGCCTTGCGACTCGATGCCCCCATTTTTCCCCATTTTCCACGATTCCTCGTTGTCTGTTTGAAGTTTGCTTGCATGTAAATTGCCCTGATTACCACGTTGCAGTTTTTCTCACCTTCCCCGTTTTCTCGCCTTTTCCACTTTTGCTTACTCATTTGATTTGCTTGCACATTTTGCTGTTGTCTCGTTTTCCATCCTCTTTTTTACTTAACCTAATGCAAATCGCTGTTATTATGCACTTTTTCGCCCCTGGACAATATTGCCTTTGTTTCCCCTGCTTTCTTCTTTGTTTCCTTGAGGTATTTATGTCCTTCTGGGTTTCCCCACTTTCCGTTTAGGGTTTTCAGCCCAGGGTCAGAGAGGAAAGCTACGGAGTCGCCGAGTGTCATAAAATTTGAATGCAATTTTTCCTTTTTCCTTTGCTTCAATTTAAGTGGAAATGAGAAGTCATTTGTTCGGTATTTATGGCAGGGGTGATTTTTTCAGAAAGAACTTTATGTGAGGGTTTATCTGAGAGTTGCAATCGTTGATTGAATTTGTGTTGAAAGATCAAAGGTAAACAAATCGTTGGGGATAATTTCATTTCATTGTTTGACTGAGTTTAATTCGAAATATTAAATTTGATTGAGTGGTCTTCTTTGTGAAAAAAATTTGTGAAATTGTATGGTTTGGGATTGGTACTCAATCGGTTTTTCTTTGATTAATAAAATAGTAGAAATGATTTTCTAAAATCAAATAATTTAAAAACCGCTTTTGGAAAGCGAAAGTTTATAAGTTTTTACATGTTTTAATTTCCAAACCTATTATCTCCATATTGCTTTTCTTAGAAAAGTACTAAAGGAATCAATATATATTCCGTGTTATTTGAAGGCGCCTGCTCCGATTCCCACGCTAGTTTAAGCCTTTGACTAAAGCACTCTATAAAAGAAATTTTAAAATGTATACAGCCCAGTTGAAAGAATCAAAAATAACAATAGCAATAGAAACAGAGAAAGAGAAAAAGAAAACCAATCAGAGGGTTGTCCTCTTTAGCGATTTCCGCCTTCCAAAAAGTATGCAACACTTTTGTGAAAACTTTTGGAAAAAAGGAAAATTTCGAGTAAGGAGAGAGAAAAGCAGCGTGAGCCAAGCAGGAAACAAAACTCGGCGACTCACTCAAGCATTTTATTAAATTGCCACCTTCCGTTTGTTGTTACGTTGAGACGACGACTGTCTTCTATACGTTTTCCCTGGTTTTTTTTTCGATTTCTAGGCTGTGACTATCCACATTCACTTACTCCCCTTGGGAACTCTGGCGGTAAACCAGAAAAAAAAAGAAAACATGGAAAAAATATTTCTGCCATCTTTTCCTATTATATCGCTTCCGCTGTGGATCCAAGCCAAAACTTTTTGTCAGTTGTTTTCGTTTCGGTTTTTTATTTAAAATTTTGTTGCTGCCTCTTTGCGAGGTTAAAGTGCCAAATCACGAAACAAGCCACATTTCTCTCTGTCTAGTTTGGAATATTGAATTGAATTGCAATTTCGCTGTTTGCCGGGGAGTCGTCGTCGTCTGTCTATAATGCGGCAAATGTTGGATGGCGTCCAACTTGAATTTGCATCGAATTTGTTTTAGGCGCAATGCGGGCGGTCGCCACCAAAGGGCTTATCTGAAATTGAAAAGCCCTCACAGGAGGTTCACTAAGCCGCTAAAACCCACGAACATTATACAGAAATTAGGAAAAGTTTTCAGCTGCACTTTGATAAAAACTAGCAAAGTTTATTAGTTTCTATATAAAACTACCTGAAATACTATTATACTATACTATAAGTAGTAATACTATAATATATATTTATTTACATTTGTAAGTTTGTGTAGAGCCAAAACAACCGAGTGTAGTATACTCTATTCATTTCTCAGCTATGAAAAACTATCATATTTCTCATTACCACCATTGAAAGTACTTATCCATCAACGTAGCACAAAAAAAAATAACCTAAAAATTAGTTAAGTACACAGAGAGGAAAAAAGTGCCGAAAATTATTAAGCATACGCCATGTTGTACAAGCGTAATTACACACTCCTGAAAAAACAGATGGTGGGTGGTTTTGAGAGGAGATTGGGTGCCAGGAAGACTCGCAATGCCTGCGAAACTTTGCACTCATTTTCCCCTTTTTTTTGTGCTACAACTTGTTAACAATAAACGCCGCTAGAGGTTCCCCAATTAAAAGTGGCATTCTCTTCAGGCTCTCTCTCCCTTCTCCCTTGCCCGTTTTCCCCTGTGTGTGTGGGGGTAAAAGTCAACATTTTTGTGGTCACTTAAGCAGATTAATATCATGGGTGTAATTAAAAGAAGCAGCCCCCAAAGTGTGGGCGGGTTGAAGCTTCCTGTCTGAAATTAACATAAATTAAAAAATGTTCACCAACTTTTTTTGTCCAGCTTTTCGAACACTTTTTTGCGTTGGAAATTTTTGCTGGCTCACATAATTGATGGTTTTTAATTAACTGCCAAGTGACCGACAGCTGACAACAAACTTTGAAACAAAGGGATGGAGAAGCAAAATGCACGAATGGAAGTTCAATGAAAAATCCGTAAAATGTTGGAAAAAATTTCGTTCGCACAATATTCCTGCTGTCTCCATGTTTTTCGCAATTTTCCCTTCCATCGCGCTTTTCATCGTTCACCCCTCTTGTCCATGGCCAATAAAAACTGTCAAATACTATTGCCCGCTTTTGGGCTGACCGCGTTTTTCGCACGCAATTTCCACTGCCACCAAAATTCTGATCGGTTAGTGTCTATCTCTGTCACTCCTCTTTATCCGTCTCCCTCACATGTCCTTGCTTTTTTGGTTGGAGAATTTTGGAAATGGGGGTAACATTCGAGCTGAAAACGGAACCCTGGATTCTGGCAAAAAGAATATTTAACTAGGTGTTTTTAAATTTCTTAAAAAAATTATAGGCAGAATTTTAAATGAAATTTCGTATTCAATATAAAATGGCTATCATAAAGTATTTTAAAATTGTGGGTGGGGATCTTAAAAAAATGATTCAAGTGTAAGACATACCCTGCGATGATTTTGAAAAATGTAGTCCAAAATGTTTTACGAGAAATATATTTAATAATTTAAAGCCAAATTCCTAAAGTGTTTCTCTATACACAGAAAATACAGATGTTTGGGAAGTCTTTGATTAAAATACTTCTGCTATCCTTTCCGTCGATGCATTTTGCATCCGTAAGCCCCAATTTGTATTTGGTTTTCGATAGAACATCGCACACATATTTCTCACGCCTCGCTGGTCACTTTGTGCCGAGTTGTGTTGATTTGTTGGCGGTGAAAACATTTTGGCCTGGCATACTTTTAGTCACCCACACACACACACCGCATATATTCACCACATTGTGTGTATAGCTTTCCATTTCAATTTTTTTGTGTTTTGTTGGCTAAAATTGTTTTTGTGAATGGGTATAAAAACTTACCATTGCGATTCTCGCTATCGGCGGGTTTCATTTGAATGGGATGATACATCTGAAATAAGAAGAAATTAAAAAATATTATTAGAATTAAATCAATAATTTATTTGGTCTAATATTCAGAAAGTAATTTAAAACGGGTTTTGAGTTTTGTATCTTAATTGATACTATCTGTTACTATTAAACGCGAACATGACATAAATTTATGCGTTTACAATTCTGCTTATCTTTAGATTTTTAGCTAGGCCAAAAATCATCTACATCCTTATCATCGTAGTCTAATCTCTTACCTAATGCTGCAATTTTCTCTCGTTAAAATCAAATCCGTTTCTGGACCGTGTTAATCACATTTGAAATATTAGAGCGCAATATGCTCCGAGGTTCCGGCCAAAAAAGAGAGGGCGCGATTAATTTACAGAGCTTAGGGCCAAAATGCAGTCGCCAAAAACGGCGACAAGGGACTGCCTGCAACTGCGGGGCGGTGGAAATAGAGGAATCGGGTGGAAAATCCCATCTCCCTTTCCACAGAGCCACCATCCACTTAAGCTGCATAATGAATGGAATGCAGGCAAAGGCAGAAAGGAGCCTCGCAGGACACGGAACAAAGCCTCCGCCTAAATCCTTGACAAAAGCCAAACACATTTATTCAGCGGTCGCTAAAAAGGACACGGGCGGTGGCAAAATGCGAGAAGGGGTAAAGTTTGCTGCTATGTGCAAAAATCCTAAAATATGCGTTAGACTTTGCAGCGTGTTTTAAATGTAATTTTTCGCGAGCACACACAGACACAGGCACACCTCACAACGTCTTCTAATTAAAACAAGCTTAAAGCTCGCCCTGTCCCCCAGCCACGCCCCCTTCCGCATTCGAAGAGGTCGCGAAACGGGCACGAGGTCAGGCGGCAGTTTGAGTTGGTGTCGTGAAAAAATGGCAAATGTGTTCAAACAACAAATTCAAATTTAAAAATAAAATTAAAAATTTTTTCATTTAATTTTAATTAAGGTTAAAAAAATACTGATAATTGAAATAAACCGAAATAACTGATAAGAACGATTTTAGTGTTTCTATAAAACTGTTTTCTTTTTCACAAAAATATTTTATTACACTTTTAAGCATCTGATTAGGAGAACTAAGTGATTTTGAAACCCAAGTGAAAAGAGTTTTTTTAAACTCCAGGGACTTTTATTTCACCCCTCAATAAATACAAAATAAATAAACTTGAACTTAAACAATTTTTTTTAGTGCAAATTTATTTTAACGTGTCACGTGGTCACCTCTGTGTGAAACTACGACTTGGCTAATGGCGCGTGATTTATTGGCAAACGGGCAGCGAGCAAACGACGACAGTCTACGCCAGAAGGCAATGTCCTTGTGCTTCCCTTTGGCGCTGCCCCATTTTCGCCCACCGCCTTTCCTGCTCAACCTTTTCTGGCCGTAAATAATACACGCAACGCGACTGGTTACAAATTACAGTCCAAGTCAACCTGTTTCACCGCCGCTTCCTTGCCTTTCTTATTTTGCCAATTTATTTATATGCAGGAAGTAGCAATTACCAGTCAAACACAGGCGGCATTCACGCCCCCACAAGGAAACACAGTTTCGAAGGTGGAAGTCCTTTCCTCACTTTGTCAACCAGCAGCTCTCGTGGTTGGCTTTTCCCTGCCTCCACGTAATTGGTTGAAATATCGCAACGACTGTTTTCTATTGGGGCAATTATCGGCCGGTCTGCACTTAATCAGCGAAAAGTGGCTCATGAAATGCAGCCCTGCGATATGTTATCGATGTAGGGAAGCAGGAAAACTTAATCGACTGGAAATTGAGTAACTATGGCAAATGAAAAATAATTTTTTCTTTTATATAAAAACATAGAATAATTATTTATTATAAAATAATAACAAATAAAAAGCTTTAATAACAATAAAGAACATTAAAGGCTTTCATAAATATTTATACTAGTTCGCTACTAATTCACTTTATTAAATTAAAATCTCGGAAAACATAAAAGTTAATAAATAATTTTTTTATATTTTGTATAGTACTTTTTTTCCTAAACCCATTTATACCAATAAACAGAAAATTTTACACTAATGCATCACCACTATCGCTTTAGGTAAAATAAGTTTAAATAAATTTAAAATTCCCGGCAATCAACGTAAATTTACAAAAGCATTTCCCTATTTCGATAACGATCGCAAATTGTGCAAGAAAATTACAAGCCAACGTCAAAGCCTGTCAGTGGAACTGCCAAAAGCAGGAACAACAGCGATGAGAATCAAATTCAGCACGCACGTGTCCCGTTACCCGCCCTTTAGCCCGTCATCGCCCGAAAACGTTCCATAGCAATTTTCTAAAATAAATATCGCAGCTGCAGCCACGAAGCAACATGCAAATTATGTCAGTTCCTCTTTTTTGAAGCCGATAACGTGATGACATAAGCATTGTCCCTAGGAAGCTTTCCCTATTTTTTGTTGGTAGCTAACACATGGCTTTCAAATAATAATAATATTCAATGCTTATTTGATGGCGCTGAACAAAAAAAAATAAGATACAAGGAAAAAAGGGGAACGGAAAAATAAAAAGCAACATTGCCAAATGTCGCTCGCTTTTGCTGACGTTGCTCGCTATCTTCTGACCTCGCCCCGAACTACCCATTCCAAAACATCTTTTTCCCTTTGCACTTGTGCTGACAACTTTTCCAGGACTCTGCTTCCTTTTCCGCTTTTCAGCTGCTTCTGCACCAAAGTGCAAATTGACATTTTTGTGCCTGCGGTTTGCTCTCTTCCCGCCAGAGCAAAATTTGTACAATGATCGAACACTTGCCTATCCTATGAAATGTTTTAGATACTGAAATATTAGTCAAAACTTTTTATTATTTTGTAACGAAAAAACTAAAACTTTACTTGCTTATTTCATTTAAATTAAACAATTTTTTGGTTTACACAAAAAAATTTTATAGGTAAACGTAATCCATTCGCATAGTTATATAACCATAAAAAATAGTTTACTACTGTGGAAAATAGTAACGTGTATTTTTCCCTTTTTTGGTTACTATTTAGTTGTAAAGCTACTACAAAATAGTCAGTTGTATGAATTTTTTTGTTGTGTGAGTAACTATTGATGGGTCAAATTTACTATTTGATGGTTGGGAACAGTTTGTTAAATTTACGAATCGATTTTTTTGTGTGTATTGATACTGTAAAAAAAATTTTTAACTAATGATAATTA
Source organism: Drosophila mimetica (assembly GCA_037075245.1). Taxonomy (NCBI): domain Eukaryota; kingdom Metazoa; phylum Arthropoda; class Insecta; order Diptera; family Drosophilidae; genus Drosophila; species Drosophila mimetica. Next base: position 25,187,595 of record JBAMCH010000007.1, on the reverse strand, counting down.
ATATTTTAAATGTATTATTTTTTAAATTTTTAGTATAATAGAAAATAAACTATTTAGCTATTCGAAACTTATCGACCATTTCATCATACCTCCATTAAAATGGGACAAAAAAACTTTTGGCGCGTGTCTTGTGCTAACAATTTCTGCTTTTTTGGTGTTGTTGTATTCTTTCTTTATTTTTAAGCTGCCACAAGACACAGGACTAAACTTTTAAAATTACTTGCATTTTATAGGGAAATGTTCCGAGTGAAAAAAATATATATTGGAAAATAGAGGAGGAAAAATTTCACGTTCCACGATCTTTTTTCAGCGCTTTACAAAAACATTTCCCCTTGCGATGCATTTTATTTCAGTCCCGCAGCATTCTGCCTTTTTTGTGCGGTGTCATGGCTCTGTCAGTCCAAACGCCAGTCAATCTGTCAGTCAGCGAGTCAGTTAGCCATAATGAAGGAGGCGAGAGGAATCACGACGATGATGCGATGCTGCCCCGCCGCCCATCCCGAAACCCCCTGGCTGTTGTCCTGTCAGCCGGATGATAGCGTTTCATGATAAGTTTATAGAGTTTTTCCTTGTTTGAGTCGGATCAGCGAAAATTCCAATTAAAGGCTAAGACGGCCATGTCTTTTCATTTCTTTTCCGGTGCCCAATTTAGGCCTCAAGACTACTTCATTGCACTGTTTAATTGTTGTGAAACCTTTTTAACACTTGAGAAAATTTTACATTGCTCACAGTTATAGTGAAGTTTTTTTTTACTTTTATCTATCCAACTTAAATAATTTTCAATTTTTTTTATACAATTTCTTTTTAAATACAATTATTTTCACATTTTTTTTTTAAATTTTTCCTTTTTATTTAAACTATTAGTTATTTTAAAAATGAATACCACAAAATTCCTAAAATTTTTCAGATGCAATATAGGAAAAATTTCAAAAATCGTTAGGGTTTATTGGTGGATGGTGCAAAGCCGTATTAAACCCATAACGGAGTTGAGAGGGTTGAGCCTGATAAAATCATTACACAAATCAAAATTCCTTACCCCATTCAGCGTCTTAACATTATGCAAAGCATCCTGGGCTTTCAGGGCGGCGCGTCTCGTATAAAACGTCACAAAACAGCAACCTGGAAAATAAAGGGAGAAGCATAAGATTAGCATGAGGGTTATATTGGAGTTTATTTTCGAGCAAGCGACGAAAAAGGTGGCACTGGGAAATTATGAAAATTATTATTATTAGCAAAGGTGGGGCCCGGGAAAAATACCCAAATGGAAAACGTGTGAAAAGGAAGGAAGCCATGGGCGGAGCCAAGAGCGGGCCAAAGAAATGTGGCAACAACATGACAGCCTGGCACTAAATTAAACATTATGGCCCCAACAAATGTGTCGCGTTTGAGATTGGAGTGCAAGTTTCCAGGGTTGGAGGGTGCCAAAGAAGGGGTTGGGTCGGTTTTTGGGCGGCAAAATGGTTAGCAGAGGTGCTTGAATTTATGAGGGTTTGAGTCGAAAGCAAGTGTGGCCAGCATATTAAGTGATACTTAAAGTCAAACATTAGCGTTAAAAAGCTTATTCGTTCGCTGTAAATACTGCGGGGAAGTTTCCTTTTTAGGCGTGGCATAGAAAATAATAGGTTTCTAGATTGTAATATTTTTGTTGCAATAAATATATAGTTATAAATTATATAGTATATATAGTTATATCCTATAGCTCTTCAAATATAAAAACCTTAAATTAATTCTAAATAGTATAAAAAAGATATTTGTAAGTAAAAATTTCTACAATTTTTGTGCTTTAAAATCGTTTATTAACAAGAAACGAAGCTAACTTCGGCCAGCCGAAGTCTATATACCCTTGCAGTTAATTCCTATTTAATTACAAATTACAAAAATCTGAATTTCGATTTGGAACAAACCGAATTATAGCAATTTTGACAATAATTGATTGATCATTCCTATGGGAGGTATATAATATAGTCGTCCGATTTATGTAAAATTTATTTCGAAATTCTAAAATAATAAAATAAAGTTATATTCAAGAGTAGAAGAGAATACAATAAAAATTAACAAAGCTATAATTTTTTTCCTATTAATTTCCCATTAATTTTCCTATCATTCCTATGGGAGCTATATGATATAGTCGTCCGATTTTTATAAAATTTAAATCGAAAATCAGAAGTATTAAAAAAACGATATTCCAAAGAGTAGAAGGAAATATGTCAAAAGACACCGAAGCTATAATTTTGTTCATATTAATTTGCCATTAATTTTCTGATAGTTCCTATGGGAGCTATATGATATAGTCGTCCGATTTTGAAAAAATTTAATTCGAAATTCGGGACTGTAAAAAAAAAAATATTCCCAAGAGCAAAAGGTAATATGTCAAAAAACACCGAAGATATAATTTTTTTTCCATTATTTTTCCGATTATTCCTATGGGAGCTATAAGATATAGTTGTCCGATCCGGCCGGTTCCGACTTATATACTACCTGCAATAGAAAGACGACTTTTGGTAAAGTTTCATCCCGATAGCTTTAAAACTGAGAGACTAGTTTGCGTAGAAACGGACAGACAGACGGACAGACGGACAGACGGACATGGCTAGATCGACTCGTCTAGTCATGCTGATCAAAAATATATATACTTTATGGGGTCGAAAACGTCTCCTTCACTGCGTTGCAAACTTCTGACTGAAATCATAATACCCTCTGCAAGGGTATAAAAAGTAATGCATCACATTTAAAGACTTTACCATTATTTAAAATATAATTTAAACACATTTCAAATGACCCTTTAAATTTCTCCTAAAAACGTTGAAACTTTTCTGTTATTTTTCTCCCTTTTTACATGACATTTCATTTCACCGTAAAACATTTTTGTAGGTTTTATTTTGGATGTGGCAGAAATTCCCTTTCTTTTATGTGCCAAATCTGTGGCCAAGTCACACACACACTTCCATCCAGAGCTTTGGTTAAATCCATTTCCGACTCTTGCACACACATACCCACACTTTTCGCTGCATCCTATCATTCCATTTCCCATTTTCACCCATTTCCCCGCCCCAATTCAAGGCCTACCACAAACTCAGGTTCAGCGGTGTGTGATGGCAGCGATGGTTACAACAAAACTTAATACGGGAATGCAATAGTTGCATAATGCAATTACCCACCAGCGTATCGGCGGCATTTAGTGGTGCCCATTTCGGTTGGTCGCTCTCAGCCAGTACGGCAGATGGGGGCGTGGCACCGGTCTGAAATCCCACCTCACTTAGCCCACACAGGTAATTCAATCTGTCGCCGTTTTTTTTTTTTGCCATGTCACCACCAACATTTTTCTGCATTTTTCACATATTTGCAAATATTTTCATTTCTCATTTCGAGGTTCTTTTTTCTGCCGTTAAATATCCGGTAGAAAAAGGTTAGACGGAGTCGTCGCCACATCCGACGTACGAGTGAATTATGAGATCTGCAGTTGTTCCGTTTTCAAAATTTACAAATATACCCGTTACTTAGGTAAAACAAGCAATGGCAAGCAGGGCAAACCAAGCATTCGCTTGAAGTGGCGCCATCTATGTGGCGGACAATTCATTATTTGCTTTTTAACTATTATATTTCCATAATCAAAATATCGTGTTTCACCAAGGAAAGCAGCGAGAAAATATCGAATTAAACTTCACTTCAATTCCATTTCCCAAGCACAGATTAAATATCACTTAAAATTAAACTAGCGTTAAATGTAACAAATGAAGGGAAATCGAAACCATTTGGAATGCAATAAAACATAGTCGGCGAACAAGGACACTGGGTTCGGGGGCAGCGGGGCCCATAGATAAGAAAAGCAATCGAAGGATAACGAAGGAGGAGGCAACGAAACTGCATCAAAACAACGCAGAAAACGAAGAAAAATCTCACACAATTCCCATTATGTGCATGTCAACTGCAGTTAGAATCAAACCCAAGACCCACACAACCCAAATAGAACAAAGCGATAAAAAACAAGTATGGCCAAATAGGAAAAATAAAGGAAAGCCAAGGAAAATCGGAGGAAAAGCAGCAGGAATAAAGCTGAAAACGACACCCAGTCACGTTTTTGGACAAAAAGAACTTAATCCCGGCAAGTGGGAGGAAGATGAAATCGAGAGCCGCCAGACAAGACGTGCCAAAGTCCGACAAAAAGGAAACATACGTATATAAATCCTGGAAAACATATATATATCTATATATATGTAACGACATCCACCCACTCACCCATAAAGTTCAAACCCTTGGACACACGTTTGTGGACGAGGCGAGCAACGAAACGAATTAATCGAAGTTAAATAAATCAATGTCCTTAAACATTTCCACCCACAGATTTACTGACTCCAACTAAAGGAACGAGCACGAAGTGAATGGAACCAAAGACGAAATACTGCACAGGATCAGGAATGCAACTAAAACAAACCAATGCAACTGGTCTTCTTTTAAATCTGGTTATAATTCATTGAAATGAGACAGTAACGAATGAAAAACCATATTAAACATTAATTTTATTTTACAAAATACTTTTATATATTTAATATCTAACTAGGGAACACTAAAAATCTGTCACCTAAACCGTGTGACAAATGGTTTAGCAATGCTTCAGTGGCAACTAAAAGTCATGACCAAATAAAATCAAACTCAAACTGTGCGAAATTTACTTCCTTACTGAGAGGCTGCATTTGAAATTGAAATTCGCCTTTTCCTTTTCTGCGACGAAAATGCAAGGGGTGCGGAATAAAATTAAGTGAAATTTTATGCATTTTTCACGCTCAGTGCAGCAGCTAAATAAAAATGTCAAGAGCACAAAGTTCCTGGGAGAAGAAAAGTAAAAAAAAGAGCGGCCGATGAAGGCGTTAGATAAGTGCGTTACTTTTCCTTTTTCCGGGGAGACATTGGACAGCTGGTCTTAGGGTAAGGAAAAGCTTTTCAAAATGAAGTTCTCAAGACAGCCGAAAGATAACGAAAACGGGGACGAAGGCAGCAAACAGCCAAAGAAATCTGCTAACTGACCAAGCTTCCCCCTAAACTCCGCCCCCAAGAAAACCCCACTTAACCCCGATTTCTAACTCAGACTCTGTGTGAATTATATTATTTTTTCTTGGTTTTCGGGTGGATTCTCATCTGCGTTTCTCAGTTTTTCGTTTTCTGGTTTGGTCAGCGAGTTAGTTTTTTATAAGGTGGAGGTCATAAATCACAGGCTCGAGTAAAAAAGTGGGCGTCGGGGTTGCTGTGGGTGTGGCTGTCTTAATGGGGAACTGTGACATATGGTCTTGTTTTGGGGTGGAGTAAATACACAATTGAATATGGTTGGGGTGGTTTATCTGCAGAAGTTTAAGGGGATATAAAAAGCGGCGTTTATTTAAATTATTCGTTTTAAATTTTTTCAATTTGATTAAGTTGAAGTTAAATTAAATGCTAATTTGTTTAAGCTAATGACTGCGAAGAAATAATCTACCAATATTTCTATTAATATAGTAATCGTTTAAAGCACTTAGTTGAGAAGCAATTTATTTTAATCTCCCTTTAAATTGTAGCGACATTTCTCCGAGGGAAATCTTAATGTCATCATAGTTGGCTGCGTTCAGTTGGCCACAAAAGCCGCGGAAAACTTGAAATGCGAAACCAAAATGGCCACAAAACATTTTGCCGCACACCTCGGTCCTTTCCCCCCATTTGCAGTTCACTCAATATCGAATTAAAAGCTACCCGTTTCTACCTTTTCTCACCTGAAACAATCCGAAAGGGGAACCGCAGAAAATCCTTCTCGCTATGCTTCGGTTCCTTCACCCTGAGACCCCCCGACCCCATAACGCCCATTTATCCCGTATTCCGAAAATACTCCCCGTACTATCGCCGAACCGCAAGCGCTAATAAATTATGACCCCAAGCGCTTAACCTTGCGTCGCTCTGGTTTCCACCTTCCACCGCCACCACCCACATCCCCCTTTAACCTTCACACCTCTCACCTTTATCTGCTGGCCGCAGTGCAACAAAAACGGCAACTATAAAACCGCAACACCCGCAACAACATAGAAAATCCAGAAGAGGCGGAAAAGTTAAGGGGGGAGAAGGGGAGGAAAAACTGCCCGCTAACGAAATTTAGTGCCCCAAAAAGGATAACAATTTCGGGGAGCCAGAAGAAAGAGAAGCATTAGCCCAGAAATACTTGGCCGAAACGAAAAGGAAATTTTTTGGTTGCTACTTTTTTTTTGTTTTGTTGATGTTGGTATTTTTAGTTATTTACGACTTTCTGGTTCAGAGGTCAACCATCGCACTTAAAAGTGTCATTTTGCATTTTGTTTGGTTTAAAGGAAAAAGCGAGACAGCAACTAAAAAAAAACTCGGGAAAGTGCAACAGACAAAAGCCAGCAGCAGTAAAAAAAAGTCGAACAAGTCTAAGGATATGGATGAGGTCCTTTAGCCAACTGGTAGCCAAAACTGGGTTACATTTTGCCATCTAAATGGAAATGTTGTTAGCAGGAAGTTTTGTTGGCTTAAACCGAAAAAGAGGCGCACAACAAAAATGCATCATGCAAGAGGCGAAAATAGTGTTCCCAAAAAAGTCCAAATGAAAAGTGGTTCACTAACGGTAACTATCTATCTACAAAGGTGAGCCGTTTTTTTTTGGGTAACCTTTTTTCCAGTTCGAAATTTATAGGTAGTAATAAAAATAAAAAAGTTTTAAAAAAATTTTAAAAATTCTTTAACATTTATTTCAAAATCTTTTTTAATTTTAAATATTTTAATATTCTATATTTTTTATTCAATAAATCAATATCAATAAATAAATAAAAAGTTTAAAAATCAGTCTCTAATTAAATACAGTTTATAACATATCTAATATTTCTTTAACATTTGAATTCATTTTTGCAGAAAGCATACATTTCTTCTTGGATAAATTTCGCCAACGGGAAAAAGGACAATTCGATTCCACTTTATTTTTCCCCACGATTCGTTGTAGGTCACTGACACGCCCACGGAAAAGGCGGAACGCCTTCTTTTTTCTACTTTGCGCTGACATAACTAATAACTTTGAAATGCAATTTGTGTCGATTTTGTGTTTGTGACTTGCACAAGTCTCTCTTAGCGCGTTTGCCGGCGACAAAAATAATGGCAATAAAAGCGAACACTCTCACATGAGCACTTTTGGCAGTGGGGGGGAGGGGGAAAAGCTGTGACTACTTTTCGTTGCTTGTCATAAATCATCAACACAGCGCGCCACTTAAGTGCTTCTAAAACTGTTTTGTCCCACTTAGATTTCATCCTCCTGCCACGCCCCTTTTTTCGGCCACTCACACTGACCACTGACTAAAATGCCACGCCCACTTTTACAAAAATAAGGATGAACCTGTCAGCAGCAGTCGAAATACGGGTAAAAGAGGCAAAAAAAAAACACAGATGGAAAAGCTAAATAGACAGTTGGATATGAAATCACAATGAAGCAAAGTAAACAAAACGTTTTCGAAATACAAAATATACAAATACACAATGGCCACCAGACAAGAATGGAATCTCTCACAGAAATATGAATAGAAAAATCGGAGCAAAATGGCAATTGGAAATGAAAAAGATTAGAAGTGGAAATGTCGTTATGAATGAATGGGGGGAAAAGAGCACATCAATAAAAATAGAAACTTGACTGCAGTTGAGAGGCCTCAGAAAAAAGAGGCGGAGAAATGAACAGAACAATGAATATATTGGAATAATGAAAAGGGAGTTGAGGGCGGGAGCTACGAAGCTGCGTTTATCTTCACTTGCAAAGATTTCAATTTCAATGAAAGCCAAATGACAGGCGGAAAAAAGGTACAAAATAAGAATCTTTTGTCTGGGAATTTGCATTTTTTTTACTTAGGATATTTATACACGTTTGCACTTTTAGTAAAATTACTTTTTAGTCTATAAAATTATTAAAATAAAAAAAAATTACACTATATTACGTCATACTTTCGGGCAAATTGGTTAGGTTCCTTAAAGAGTAATTTTACTTTGTTTATGGTTGGTAATGTCGCAGTTCAATTATTTCTCCCTTTAAAAAAAATGTTACAATTATTCCGAGATTTGGGTTTAAAAGATAAGGAATGAAACTTTTAAAAATCGTTGACAGCAAAACAAACCACGAACCCGTTTGCCTGTAATACCCCCGGAAAATTGGCCATTTTTAGCATTATTCCAACTTAGAGATCCTTTTGCTCAGAATCTTTGTGTCGGGGAACTTTTTTGAGAACGCAGGTCAATTTATTTATTAAACTAAATTATATTAAGAAGCTTTTAGAAACAAAGCATTTTGATATAAGTAATGCCGAATATTAAATATGCCTAACGTACTGTTTCATTTATATTAAACCTGCATTTAACGAGAATTTAAATCAATACTCTAAACGCTTTGTGCAAACCATAACCTCTTAAATAAAGGCACATTTAATACTATGAATTGTATTATTTAATTCAACAGATCCCCTCCACGAATTTGTGCCCCAATCTCCATTAGCAAAGCTCAAGGCTATTGAAATTTCCGCTCAAACACAAATAGCGAACAAAAAGCAATTTGCTGATGAAATGAAATGGCAATTGCAAGTGAATGCAATTAAAAGGGAGGGAAGGAGACACAGAAAGATGTGTGTGCACTGAGTGTGCGAGGTTCGTATATTTGTGTTCTGGCTAGACCAATATCTCATATTAATTTTGTCTGTACTCTCTCTGATTTTCATGAAGGGGAAGATGAAGTTTTGGCGGAGCTTTTGGCTATTTACCGCAACAAATTCGGGTGTAATTTATCAGCCAGACAAAGGCGATGAATAATGGGAGAGAAACTATACAGTGGACTTTCGATAACAAAAAACCAATTGCAAGAACTTCGTTAACTTTCCTTTGGTAAAAAATGTGGGTTAATTCTTAAAATATTTCTTTAAAAAAGTAACAAGTTATGTATCTTTTTGGGATGTAATTGCATTCACGGTTAAGGTGTTGATCCCATTATGACAAATGTTAAATTCTTAAGAAATCGCGGTACATGGAGAATAATTTAGAGTATTAACCGATATATAACATTTTTAAGATTCTACATAGAATGGCAGAGAAACTATACAGTATAATACTGTAATACAAACAATAAAAAAAACAGTTTGCAAGAACTTTATTATCTTATTTTTGGCCAAGGGGTTGTATAATTTAAAATGTGGGTTTATATTAAAATATTTCTTTAAGAAAGTTAAAGGTGATTCTATGTATCTTTTTGGTTTAAGAAGGTTTATTAAACGAAATATAATATTTTCAAGATTCTACAAAAAACTTACCCTTGCTAATTCCGGTGGCCTTGTCCCGCAGAACGTTGATCGAGTGCACCGCGCCGTATTCCTCGAACATTTCGCGCAGCTGCGACTCGTCCATCGACTTGGGCACTTGGCCGACGAACATCTTGATGTTGTCCGGATCCGGTTCCTTTTCGCCGTACGTCACCGTGGCGTCCGTGTCCAACCGGAAGCAGGCGTCATCATCCACAAGTGCGACGACATTACGGTTGGCGCTGCACGGATTGTTGTTGTTGTTGTTCACCAATCCGGCGGCGGACATTATACCGTTAGTGCCCACGGAAACCAGCGTGTTGTTGTTGTTGCCTGGGCAACCCAAGCTTGGATTGCTGTTGTTGTTGCCGCTGCTCCCGTTGTTGTTGTTGTTCAAGAGCGACGGATTGTTGTTGTTGCTGTGTATGGGACTATTTGGCAGGCTATTTGTTGCACTGCTGCTCTTATCGCTCATACCAAAAGCACTGCAAAAGAGAGATAAAGAAAGAATGGAAGGATAAGTACAGTGAATATACAGAGAGATGGAATAAGTATTAGAACTGTTTTAAGTGTAATTTATCATAGATATTATCTCTAAAATACAAACGTATTACCGTTTTTTTAATTCATATTCGAAAAATATTGAATTACTCTTTAAACTATTATTTTCTTATATAAATGTACAAATGTATGAAAGTTGCTAAATAATTTATAGTTACTTTTAATCATATATTAAACAAATAAATAAATAATATATATTATTATAATTTTCTCATTAACAAGAAGTTAACTCCCATTAGTGCCCACTGTAACATTACAGTTAGCTCCCACACACACTTACTCCATGTAGATATCGTTGCTCTTCTCAGAGAAATCGAAAATCATGCGGCGATTGGCCAAAAAGGAAGCGCGACTGCTAAACATATTTGCGATCTCGATTTGAATTTTTACACTGTCGACGCGAATAAAAAACGGGAAAACTTAAGACTTTCAATTTTTTAATTTAGCGGCAGCCAATACCAATACGCTTCACGTTTACTGTTAACGCACACGGACACTCGAGGTCGGATTGATTAAATTAAGGGCCTAAATAAATACTTCCACTTAACACGGCACTCGGAACTCAACGTGACTAATTAAAAAATATATATATTAAATATATAATCGCAGCGCCTTCGCTTCTCCTTCTGCCTCTACTCCTTCTTCGTCCTCGCACTTCCTTTCCGGGCAATCGTCGATGGACAAATGAACGAGAAACCGAAGTGGCGAATGGAAGGAGACAGGTGGAAGGTGATCTTCCAGTGGATTCCAGCGAGAGCGTGGGAGAGTGCTGGCCCCAAGGTCAATAGATTAAGCGAGAAAGAGAGGATCACAAGTCGAGAGAAAACTAAGTCGAAGGTGAAAAGGAGCGAGACAGGCTAGCAGGCCGAATTATAGAGCCAAGTAAATTCAGCGTGAGAAAGGGAGACAAAAATAGCTTTAGAAAGCTGGAAACCAAAAGAGAAATAGACTTGACTAGAAGGACTAACGGAATCAATTAACCCTATATGCTTAAAAAGGTTTTTTTTTATTTAATTTTATTTTATTGAAAAAATTTTATTTTTATAAGACTAATTTCATATTTATTTCATGTATGTATTCCTTTTTAAATTGTTTAAACGAATTAGTAATAAATAAACGAAAATAATTACGAAAGAACCCCACATTGGCATAATATTAGGGATGTAAAGTTCAATATATGTAATGTGATACGTTGCAATGTGTCCTTTATCCTCAAATGGACTTTAAAGCTAATTTGGAGACTTCGACTTCGGTTTGAGTGAGGCTTTCTTGTTTGCCTTGACGATTTTCTGGCCGAGTAAACCTCAAATAGCATTAACCTAATGGCCATTTGCTTGTGTAAATAAACGATTTCAGCTTTTTCGGATGGAAATGGGTCAGGTGAAACGCGATGAGCAAACACTGGGACAAGGACCTCCACCACACCTGATGATTAAACGGTTTGCCTTCTTACTTGTACAGTTGTGGGTCAAATACTAGTAATCAAGAAAAAGGGAAAAAGGGAAAATTATACCCAAAACCTATGCAATAGATTCGGTTTTTAGTTTTTCAATAAAAATATTTTGAGTTTTATATTTAACCAAAAACTAGAAATTTAACCACGACTGTAAGGGAGTGTGACTAAAATATATTAGTCAGGAAGCAAAATGTAGGGTGGGATCGGATAAGAGGGCGTGGCATTAAATGGGCGGACTACAGACAAATGGATAATGGCAATTGGTTTCTTTTTACGTAATTAGAGATTTGGGTTGATGTGGAGATATTGCAAGAAGGAAGTATTTTTGCATGCTAAATTATATGGATTTGGTTAAAGAAAAGTAAATTATAGAAATTCAGAAAAATAAAATATTACGAGCAAAGTATGTTTTATAATTTTAATTAAAAGAATATTTTATTTTTGGGATTCTTCTATTATAAGGAAATATTTATTTATATAAATTTTAAATATTTATAGTTTCTTTTTCAATTTGTAATACTGTAATTCCCGTTAAGCAGTGTTTTTTTATTCATTCCCTTTGCACTCTTCTTGTCTCGCCCACAAATTTGCCGTTTTGAGGCTGCTGTTCCTTTTTAATTTTATTTTGTCTTTTAATTTCTTACAAGTTTCAATTTTATTTAGCAAATTCTTGTCATCCCGTTCCAGACTTTTGCTCCCTCGGCGACTTCTTTGTTGCATTTTGTAATTTGAACTTCTTCTTTGCTCTTTGTTTTCCAGACTCAAAACTTTCTTGCGCCCTCTCTTTCCACTTAACCCTTTCTTAGCTTTTTCGTCTTGACTTTAATTTAGTTAAAGTTTGTAAGTCACTGGGGGGAAGGGCCGAATGCCACGCCCCTACACTAGACGGCAAAGTAAGGGGGAACTCTCTGGGGAGGGCCTGTAATTGCAACGACCCTTTGACACATTTATTGCATTTCTTACTCTTCTCCACAGAGAAAAATAAATATTTGTATTGAATATCAAGGAAATATTTAAAATTATTTATTATTTTACTTACTATGAAAAATCCCTTTTTTTATTATTAAAAAAATATATATTTATATGTATTCATGTAGTCTAATTTTTTGCAGTGTAAATTGTACATGTTTCGAGTTCAGCTTAGGATCCAATAAAACATGCAGTTGCGACAATTTTATCCAAAACTTTTTTAACCAAAAAACAAAACTTTTCACCCCAACAACAACAACGATACTTCCTTACGAAGAATGAACGAGTAAAACGAACTGAACTTTGTTGCTATCAAAGTTCAAACTGCAATTCATCTTCATCAGCAAAAAGCATGCAATAAAAGAGTATTGCAAAGAGTATGCGTATAGTAAATAAGAAAGTACAATTAAATAATATTTTATTATAATAAATAATACTTTAACAGTTTTACTAAATAATAATTCCCCCTTATAACCCAGAAAAAAGATTTGAAGCCGAATCCCCTACCATACTCTAATATGCCGTATTTTTTAGAGAACAGGGTATCTTAACAAGTTCCACTTTCTTAGTTTTTCTTAGACTTACAAGGACAATCGCATTTGTTTGTCAATAATGCACCCCAAAGGCTGAATCCAGTTACAAACTGAAGATTTTACTCTTTAAATTTTTAAGCAAACTTTTGACCCATTCCTTCGCTCACTTTTTCTTGGCATTTATCTTCATTTGTCGGAGCAGAAGGAACAGCCAGAAGGACCCGGTACTGGAGCAGCTGTCAACAATTTGCCGACCGCAAAATTGTCGAGGGAGCCAAGTGGGAGTGTTTGAAATTTGGCATTGGGATTTCGCCTGGACCACGCCTGTGATTCTCTCGAGAAACTCACTAATTTGCTTGATTACTCCTGAGAATATCCGGCGGCGGAGAAATTTGAAATCTATTATAAAAGTTTTTTAGCCTCAAAATGAAGGCTCACTAGGGATCGCCGAGTAAGATGCTGAGTGGGCGGCAGGCGGGCGGGGCAAATCATCTTCGACAGTGTCGACATGGGTCAACACTTTGACAGGGACAAGGACAAAGAGTCAGAACTTTCCCAACAAAGGCGAAGAAAATGAAGACGAAAAGTATGTACCACCTGTGAGACACTTAAAAAAATATGAAGTTGATAGTAAGTCTAGAAAGAATTTTAAAATTGTGATAATAAATACTGTAAAATTTGTAAGAGAAACTTGTGCTAAAAATAAATAAATAAATTAAAATATAAAAAAATAGCATCAACAAATTTAGAACGAATATTTGAAATTGAATACAATTTAAAATCTGTTGGCTTCCTATTTAAAATTTAGTAATTAGAAAATTCTTAACCGACAGCAAATATGAACATTGGGGTGGAGTTTTTTGTATGAAACTTGTAGGGCCACACTCTCAATCCTTTATATATTGTCCTTTGGTATCCTTAATCCATAAGAGAAAAAAAAGGTTGATCCAAATTACTTTAAGACGGAGAGAAACGCCTTTGAAGTTTTTTTCGTAAAAACTGTTGCCAAAAGCAGATATAATTAAATTAAAATAATGCAAATTTGGAATAAATATTTCAATTTAATATCTGTTGGCTTCTTTTTTAAAAATTAGTAACTAGAAAATTCTTTACCGACCTCAAATATGTACATTAGGGGCGACTGCGAGTTCCACAATAAAAAAAATTATAAAAAAAAACAGGTCGGGTTTGGAATTGAACATTGTATTTTCTTTTCGGGGCCAAAAGCTACATATTTAGAAGGAAAGAAAAAGTGTATGTGTCGTACCAGTAATTTTTACTAAAACTTTGAAACCGTTGCTCACCACCTAAACGTTACAATTTTTTTTTTTTGTTTTGCGTAAATTTATTAGACACCGAGACCTATCATTTTACAGTCAACCCTAATGTACATATCTATGTACAACAAATTAACACAACATTTTTATATTGTCTTTTATAACCTGGAGTCTTTTTGAAGTTTTTATTGGTATATACAATGTACATGGTACATACAGCATCATACATTTAATATAAGCTCATTATAGACACAATTATCCCTCATTTTTTTTTACGTGCATGGCAGCAGCTGAAAAATTATTTGAAAAACTTTTTTGTTTTTGGTATCTCTCTTGTACTTTTCAGGTGAGCTGAATAATTTTTTTATGTCTAGCGTCTGCTTCACAACAAATCAAGTGCAAAGTGGAATCTTTCACTTCATGTTATTATTGTTGTTGTTGTTGTTGAGAAGAGTGAACTTTTGATTCTTGTTATTTTGTTTCCCATTGCTCTTTGTTCTCCTTGATTGGTTTTTTGTTGGTAGTGCGGTGTACTAGAGAAGGGAAATCAATGGGAATGAAGGAACCCGAGTGGATTTTGTGAAGAGCTTTAACATTGTAATTTCTGAAGTGGAGCAAAAGAAATTGAAGGACTAACGAGGACGAAAGGTTAATAAGAAGTCTTTCGAGGCAGAGTGAAAAGCTTCTTAATGAATGTTTTAGGAATGGGTTTCTATAAGACTAAGCCGTATAAAAATGATTAGGAGAAATATTTTTGTATATCTTTAGGTGACTAATAACACCAGTTTACAAAAAAAAATTGATGAAATACGCACTTCATGAAACTATGATTTTCGGCTAAGGTACATATCCCTGAGTAAGAAATGGGCACTTTTAATTTTTTGTATGGTACAGTTTTTTTTTAAAGTGTAAAAAACGTTTTTTGCACTTCTTTAATTTCTAACTCGAGTTGTGGTAAACCGATTTGGGCTATCAAAGACTCATTTTACAGGTAAAAGAATGCCCTTTAACTTATAAAAATAATTTCGGTTTTTAGGCGTGTATTTTTAAAGAAGCCATTTATGTCAGCTTTTTTGCATTTTTTCCAACTTTTTCAGCTTTGACGAAGCTTCTAAACCAATGAATGGAACTCAATGCTGTGTATAAGAAAGTTAAAGGGCATTCTTTTACCTGTAAAATGAGTCTTTGATAGCCCAAATCGGTTTACCACAACTCGAGTTAGAAATTAAAGAAGTGCAAAAAACGTTTTTTACACTTTAAAAAAAAACTGTACCATACAAAAAATTAAAAGTGCCCATTTCTTACTCAGGGAGATGTACCTTAGCCGAAAATCATAGTTTCATGAAGTGCGTATTTCATCAATTTTTTTTTGTAAACCCGTGTAATTAACGAATATACATATATAGGAAATAGATCAAATATTTCGACCACAACTAGATAATTAACATGACATAATCTCTTATCCTTTTTATCATTTTAACTTGATTACTAAACTATATAATGAAATATGAATTCTACTTCTTCAAGATTTAATCCCCCTTAATATCCCCAACTTTGCGGTTTTTAAGCAGCTTAAACTCGCTTTCAACAAAAGTCTGGGCTTTTCTTTGATCTGCCTAGGAATAACCTTTTAATGCGACTCAAGTTCAGGAGACTATAAATTACTGAACTCCAAAAAAAACAGCAATGAAAGCAAAGAAAAGAGAAATAAAAAAATATGAGAACATTTCGGCACGCTTATCAAAGATAATTTTAAGCCGCATTTAAAAATGATTTCTTTGCTTTATTTTCGCACAGACCCTGGCACTTTCTCCAGCCTCTTTCCCTGCGCCTTTCTCTCGCTTTTTGTCGAGCTACGCGACTTTTTCCGCTGACTGTGCGTTGTCTGGCAACGCTGGATGAAAATGGAGGAGAAGGTGTACGAATTTTGAGGGCACCAGAGCGGAAGGAAGGGCAGGGAAGGGTGGACCAATGTTGACAGTCAGTGAACCCCGAAAAAGGCAATGCCAACAATAAAACCAAGGAACGGTTTCTTTTATACCGTGAGTTTTTATACCCTAACTCAAATATTGACTAATTATTATGTTTAATTAGAAGGGTCTTTTTAGGTTGGCTACAAACTTGATTAATACTCCTGAAAACCTGAAATGTGTTCACCTCTTTATATTACAAAGATGTTCTTTATAAGTAAAAACAAATGTACAAATTTTAAATTTTCTAAAAAAATTATTTAATGTTATATTATTAATGATATAATTTGTTATTTTTAAAGCTTTTAAAAGTAATTAAATATTTTGTTAAGTACAATGATTTAGTTTAAGTAAAAAACTATAGTTTATCCCAAACGTTTGTTGCTCTTTTTTTGGACAAGGGCCCGTCGTTCTCATCCTTTCATAGAGCCCAAAACCTGTGCTGGGACCTGGTCTCCTTTTCGTCCTTCCACTGCGACAATTGGATGAGCAAATGCTGACGAAAGGGGTGGAAGGAGACGGGGCTTATGAGGACGGAAAGGGAGGCAGGGGAGCGGAGCTTGGACTTTGCGCAAATATTTGACATGGCCAAAAGCAGACAGCGGCCAAAGGCCAAAGGAGTGGGAGCACTGGCTGTGGGACTGAGGGGATGATGCAGCTCATTTTTTGACTCGACTCCGGGGATTTTCAGGGGTCTTTCGGAGTGGGTCCTTTTTAGGTTTAGGACTCGTGTGTAATTAAGCAAAAATTCCAAATCGTTTGTAGTTGTTGTCCTTGTCTGGCGCCTGGCGCCTCATCCCCTTTTTGTTGTTCATAATCACTTGTAAATAGATCAAAGTTGGCATTTTATTTGAATTCCTCATCACAGTGAGGAATTTTCGAGCATTGAAGTTGGCACCAGTCTGAAAGTCTGGACAGGATTATGTTGACTAATTAGAGGTTGATGAGGGAGAGTTCATTGGGGAATTGGTTCAAACACAAAAAATGGGGTAGAAATATAAGAAAAAGTCAGCTTGGTCTTTTCAAGGGAACTTTTGAAACTTAGATGGTATTTTGACTTCTTGGGTGTCATTAATTAGGTAAAAATTGAGTCACTTATAATTGAAGTGCCAACCTTTCTATGGATATTTATAACCTTTGGTTAACATAAAGTTAAATATTATTTCAGCTAATAACAAACAAATATTTTACTGAGTAGGAATTCTTTTATAGATCTTAATATCATTTAAAAACTCGCAATATCCTTGTTAATATCACTTATAACTAAAGTGCCATCCTATCTAGTGATACTTATAACCTTTGGATAATTTGAAGTTATATATTATTTTAGTTATTAACAAAAAAAATTGTTCTTATAGATCTTAATATCATTTAAAAATTCACAATATCATTATTACTATCACTTATGTAAAGTGACAACATATCTAGGGATATTTGTAACCTTTGGTTCATTTGAAGAAAAATATTATTTTATAATTATAAAAATATTTTACTAAGTAGGAGTTTGAAGATCCTAATAACATTTAAAACAACACAGTTCAGGTAAACCAAAACATTTCTGAACGTTCTTTCTCTTAAGTAGTTTAAATACATATGTACATAAATATAAATAAATTTACTGTAGCATTTCACTTATTTCAATTGTTCAACCATAACGTTCCATCTTCACAACTTAAAATGACGTACAAATTAAAAAGCCAAGCGCTCGAAAAAAAACATCATCGACATTGTCACCCAAGAAAAAAGTGTGTAATAAATATCCACCACACAGGAAACCAAATTAAATAAGTAAATCTTGCGGCCGTGTAAAAAATGAAACCGAAAAGGAAAAAATAAAGAACCGAAAGCCGAATCGAGTATAAAATATATGTATGTGTGTCGGAAGATAAAGCACAAAGGGATGCCAGGACTGGGCTCTCAATGTCACTGGAAAAAAAGGAAAATGCGACCCAGAAAAAAGGAAAATTAAATTGTGAAACGTAATGTTAACGCAGCCAAATACCCAAAAGTCCAAGAGAGGCGATTCGAGCCCGGCTTTAACCACAATGAAATGAATGGAATACATGCGAGAATACTAACCAGAAAAAATATATATTTATTCCCTTTTTCTGGGCGACTCTTTTTTTGGGTATATGGAAAACTTTGGGTCCCCTTAAAGAGAATGACACACATGCCCGGTAAGGATCAAGGGGGTGGAGCGGGGCACTGGTGTTAAAACAAAAGTACAGGCATTTCAGCCAACTGCGGAGCAAAAATTTCAACGATGCCAATGGCTTTAGCGAGCGGAAATAAAAAAGAAAGGAAAAAGTGAAATTCAAAGTGGAGGGCGGAGAAAAGCGAAGTTTAGATACGCTAAAATTCCACTTATATTAAATTAAAATATATATTTATTATAAGATTACAAAATTTATTTTGAGACTGCGAATAATGGCATTTAGTATATCAGTTCATTAACTATAAATTTATATATATTGCTTTTTTATTGAAGCATTTACGATTTATAAATTCTTAGAGTTCTATAAATTGCTTACTTACTACACAGAAAAAAAATTAATATAAAATAGGATCAATTCAATTTTATTTAATATCAATAAAGCCAAATTTATGATTTAAACATCTCAACTTGATCTTATATCTAAATTTTATTTTTAAATACCAAAACTTAGTATTTATTTCTAAGAAATAATGAAAAATAAGTTAAACATAATCTTCAAAAATATCAAATTAACCAGCACATATCAATCTGATCTTTTGTCAAATTTGTTTCTGTGTAAAACAGGGAAAAATAAATTTATATAATAAAACTAGTAACCTTTTTAAAATACCCCAGTTTAAAAGGGCTTGAAATTCGAAAAGATGAAACCCTCAAAAAACTTCTCGCCCGGGAAAAGGAATTTATTGATTCATTTTGAAAAAATCGCCAAACAGCGACAACTGGGGGCTTGGATAAAGAAGAAAATGATTTGCATGGCTCCCGGTAACGGGGAAAAATTCCACGGGCTCTCCTGCAAAAGCTCCCACCCAGCAAACGGAGCAAGATATGTGGAAAATTGAATCAAATGATTTTTATTTTTCTCTCCGGCAGAGACAGAGCAAGGGGTTAACACTTTTCCAGCATAAGTCTTGGCGGAAAAGAATAAAAAAAGAGGAAAAATTATAAATGAAAATTCCAAAGTCCTGAGGGGTGCAGGAAAAATAAGAAAAAAAGACTGAAGCCACATGAAACTTCGCAACTTGAGGCAGGCAAAAATTGTCGCCACTCCTTGCAAATTGTTGTTTGCCAACGAAATTGAAACAATTCCATGCTCTTAACTGCACAATTTTCGTTCTCCATCAGCCATCTCCGCTCTGCATGGCAGTGTTTTTAACCGATTCGATGCAGTGGCGCATAAATTTTGTTGGTTTGACGCGCGTTTTATAAATGGATGGCAGGGGCCAACGAAAATTTCAGGAAAATGTACTGATCTCTCACTCTTAAATATGGATGTATATAATATTCGAGCACTTCAATAGTAATGAAAAGCTTTCTCAAACAAGTATTGTTTCATTTATAAAGTTTAATAAAGTTCTACATAGAGAAAAAAATACCAAAAGTATCTATAAAACGAGTATTTTTCAGATACATTTTGGTCCGTTCTGTGGACACACAGAAAAAAAATTGAAAAAAAAATTAGATTAATATGGGCTGGTCAATTTTATTTTTTTAAAAGACCAAGTCATTCATATTATTTTGATATGAATAACGGTTATGTGTAACTTATTTTTTGTTTGAAAAATACTAAATTTAGTATTAAAAAAAAATAACTGATATGATAAATATCATGTTAATATGTTTAAATCATAAATGTATAATTAATCAGATCGCCATATAGCTCCCATAGAAAAGTTCGGAAAATGAATGGGAAATTAATAGGAAAAATGTTAGCTTCGTTAATTTCTATTGTAGTCTCTTCTACTCTGAAAAATAACTTTATTTTAATAATTTAGAATTTTGAATTAAATTTAACATACATTCAACGATTATATAATATAGCTGCCTTAAGAAGGATCGATCGAGTAATTTTGTTTGTTGCAACAAATACAATAGTTAAACAAGTATTTGTAATTGAATAGGAAAGATCTGCAGGGGTATATAAACTTCGACTAGCCGAAGTTAGCTTCCCTTCTTGTCGAACATATGATTTTAAAACAATATTGTTCAATTTTCTCCGCGTAAGATTTACAGACATTATTAAAACAAAATCCGACTAGTCAAAGACAAACCAATTTAAATATTTATTCCATAAAACTCATCTTATTTTATTAGTGAAATTAGGCATTTTTAATTAGTTTTCTGATCTAAATGGAACTTTGTATCACTTATTTAGAAAACGTTTTTATATAAAATCACAATTTTTTGTAGAATTCTTTAATCAAAAATAATTGTAATATTTAGTTATACTTAAATTGAGTGTTTAATTTCTTTTTAACCCATTCAAGCACGGTACACATCGTTATCCTAGCCCGGGACACACATTCTTGCCGGTTTTGCTGGCCATCTTGGTCTCCTAGGGACCATTACCTTAAAATTGTGACAACAAAAGGGGACCAAGAATGGGGGGAGAATAAAAAATTAAGTCCCTCTTTTCATTCTCATGCGGGAGACATTTGTATAATTTGTTTGTGTTTTGTGTGCATTTTTATGATTTTGTCAACGCGGCACAAAAGGAAACGAGCTGCGAAAGCGAAAGGATGGAGCCGTGATAGAAAGGGATGGAAAATAGCCCACAAAACGACCAAACGATAATCATAATAACGGGGCACGACCAACGAGGCCCCTGGGAAAAAATTGGCCAAAAGGATGAGGGATAAGGAAGAGCGGCAGAAAAGGAAAGTCGTTTAGCCGTGTCTCTAATTGCCTAGGAAAATGGCCATTAAAAGGACAAGGACGAGCACCATCAGCCAGGTGAATCCTTAAAGGAAAGGAAAAACGGTAAACAGGAGGGCCATCTTATTATTGAAAAACAATCTTGAGACATAAATTGGTCCTTGGCCAGAGGCATGGAAAATACCATAATTTAAACGATCCCTTGGGGCCAAATGTATAACGGTTTCGTTTATTTCTTGATATTGAAAATATTACAAGGATCAATCAATTAGAAAATCTTTAACATGGCGTAATAAAATAAGCGGTAACATTTAAAACAATTTTATGTCAATTTAAATGTATCATATTTTTGGAGTTCCGAACTTGAAATCCAAGTTTTTATACAAAATAAGTACTTTGGTGAAACATTTTATGTTTTTAAACATAGAATAGCCTTCGTAAGGTTAAAATATTTATGTTTTGTTGGCAGTTTATTTTTAGCCAAAGCAATAAAAAAAACTTTCTCCGTATCCACGAGAGCAAGAAGAGCAAATATAGCTCAAGAAATCACGCACGCACACTCTTGGCCAAAGAAAAAGTCGCGACATCAAGTTTCTTACATCCTTAGTGCTCTCCTTTTCGCACACACATGAGAAGCCGGTGTCTCCATCTCTTTCTATCTAGGCTCTACTTGACGCATGTCACGTGTTTAATTATTTACGTGACTTGGCGGCATTTTTTCGTATCCTTATACTGGCAAACGCTTTTCTTGGATTTTTTTGTGAAATACAAACATTTCTTTCGGCTGCCTTGTGTAAATATTTATTGCCATTTTGTGTCGTGGCTAAAAGGAAATAGAACGGGAAAAAAGAAACTAAAGCTGCCAACTTATCGCCTACAATTTGTGTTTATCTTGGCTTAAAAGTAAATTGTTATTTGATGAGTAAGAACATAGTATTTCTTAGCAAACACAATTTATTATTTTAGAGTTTAAGAACAAACTTTATTTGAAAATATATTTTGTTGCTTCGACAAAAAAAAGATTAAAGGAATTTATTAGAAATATATTTACATTCCATTCAATACTAATTTTAAACCCCAGATATTTCACAAAAGATAAATTAATTTGTTAAATAAAAATTTAAAAAAATAATTTTTTAATTAAATAGTTATGTTATTCCAATTTTTTTATTTATATATTTTTTTTTAATTTTTTGTCAGTTCGACAAAAAATTTAGGAATTTTCTTAAAATATATTGATATTCCATTTACCCCCTTAATACTAATTTTAAACCCCAGATATTTTACGAACTATAAATTAAATTTGTCAACTTAAAATTTTAGAAAATAATTTTCTAATAAAATAGTATCTCAGAAATTCAAAAACATACTTAAAAATGAGAAAATCTAATTTTCTTGGAAGGTATTAATTTATTTGTTTGTGTCTTACAAATTGAGATTCTCAAAATATTAATTTTTATACCATGTTAACGCATAAATTGCGCCAACGATTTTGTCAAAACTCCAATTGAAAATTTCCACTTTGCAAAACTCATTCGTGGAAATTGTTGCTGCTTAAACACACACATGCACACAATTAAAAGGACAAGCAAAGTCATTAAAAATTTAAGCAGCTTTTAGGCTTACACGCGAGAGAAAAACAAACACAGGCACGCAAAAATAATAGACTTTGCCGAGCTTCGTTGTTGTTTATTAAGACAACAAAAGCAGCAACAATTATTTTGTATGTCTGGGTTTGATGCCTTTTTTGCATCTGATTAACACGAGGGGATTGGGAGCAGAGAAAGGGGGATAAGCTTTCAGGGATTAACTGCTTGGGGCCCCGCAAAAAACCCTTTCGCCGACTTGATCAAATTTTATTAATTGACTGAAGCAGACAAAGCTAATATTTGCAGGAAAATTTAGCCTTTCCCATTGTTGCTTTTTTTCTAATTGTTTGGATCTAGAAGGAGATAATTTTTTTTGAAATTAATTAAAATTTGCTGGCTAAAAACAAAGACTTCAGGGCCAAATTAAGCTTTAATTTGGTCAGGAATAAATTCCACTGGAAATTGACTTTCGTACTCTTTGTTTTATAAATAAACTCCTCTATTAGAAATTCAAAGCTCTTTTCAAGGAAATAAATCACGATGCAAGTATGCAACAAAAATTCTGTATTTACACATTCGATTGCCCAATTTCAGTTTCAATTCATTTCAACATCAATTTTTCACACATTTCGCATCGAGTGTTTGATTTTTGCCATTTTATTTTGCCTTTTCATATTTTATAACGCAAACATCTTGGCTCCGTTGCTCAGCTTGCCCTCAAAAGCAGCAGTGTTTTGCCATCATCGAATGTGACACACTTTCCCACCTACACACCCCCACACACACACCTTGCATCTACAGGAAAAACCTTTCGAATCACTTGACTTGAAGACAATTCCTTGGGCCAGGCCACTTACGATTTCTGCTCCATGTGTGGCCCATAAAAAGTGGCTCGGCAAAGGGGAAATGTCTGAGTGGCGCAAGAGTAAGCGAAAGAAAGTGCCATGTTGTCTACCCAATACAATAAATATTTAATACACATGTTATTACATCAATAAGTGTGTCACTCGCCCACACACAGAACGTAAGCACTCACACAGATACTCCGACGGCGAAGCTTTTATCTGTTGTCAGTTGAATATTGCTAGAGGCAAAGTGATCCCAGTTCGAAAAAAGGCGGAGCAAGAGTATCTTCAAGATGGGAAATGCAACTTGGTTTACATTTTACTTGTTTAAAGACTTTGTATGAGTTACTGTGAGGACACTGAATTAAAATTGAGAAACAAAAAAAATATCACTATGGACGGCAGTCCTTATAGTGACGAAGCGCATGATGATGATTACACACATGATTTAATACACTTTTTAAAATTTATTTTTTCCTAGAAAGGGAAAAAGGCTAGACTAGTTTTTAAGAACACACGAACATATTGTATTGCAGAGTGGCGAAAAAATAAATTTTAAAAAGTGTATTAAATCATTTGTGTAATCATCCTTCGTCACAAATGTTGATATTAGAATTTTTGTATGTTGAAGGTGCGATCGTCACTGTGTTACAAAATTAATTCTTTAAATTTACCTCGATGGATGCAATAAATTTGAATTCTTTACATATTCTTAAATTAAAGTGAAAAAAGGACCTTAGGAAAAATGCTAAAAATGGCTAACTTTCCATGGGTATTAGTGGCAAACCGACTCACGGTTTGTTTTGCTGTCAAAGTATTTTAAAAGTGCCATTCTTAATCTTTCAAACCCAATATTCAGAATAGTTTTAGGATTTTTTGAAGGGAGAAATAATTAAACCGCGATATAGCCATAAACAGTGAAAAATTACACGTTGCTTTAAAGTAGTGTAGTCAATAGAACGTTGATTAATATACTCTCATAATAAATAAATTATTATAAATTTTTTTAACAATATAAATTCAAAAAATCAATTTCTGAAATCTTCATTTATTAAGTTTTCCTTTAGCGCACCCTTTTAATTGTGACTCATTTTTTTCATATTTAAATTATTTTGTTCAAAGGCATTTCCTTTTGGTTATTAAATTGTCAGCTTGAATTGCTCCCCACCCGGTACATTGATAAATCGATTCGATTTTATTTTCATGCTCGAATCAACTTTCGTATATAATACTTTATTATTCATGAAAAGAGGTTTTTCCGTCGGTGTTTCTATTTTTTCGTTGCTTAAACAAACGTAAATATGAATATGTATATTTAATCGAAATGTGGGTCAATTTTTTATGCATTAGCAATCGTTGGAAAAGCGTTAAGAGAGAGGTAGAAAGACCGAAGCGAAAAAAAATAGACAAACATTCGTTTACCACTTGACGTTTGTTTGTTTGTTTGGTATTATTTTTGGCCATATTTCGGTGTGTGTGTTCGCTGTCAATCGCATTTTGGCCGGCCTTAATGCCACATGACAGGAACAAAGCGTTGCATATTTTAAGGCGCCACAGAAATATGTCAAAAATAAAAGGAATCGAACAAAAAATAGTTTGTTCAGCGGTCCATTTTTTCGTTTCTTTTTCAGCCGGCACAAGCGCATGCAAAATGCCAAGCCATATATACTTTTCAGAATTAAAATAAAACAAGCGAAATAAATTTAACTTGTCATTCAAGTGCCCAATAAATATTTAAAACAATTTGACGAATTAATGGATTAGAAATTGATGGATTATTTTGGTATGTTTTAGTTTTTACTCGATTGGGACAATTATTGTATTTTTAAAATGTATTTAGGCTTAACCACTTGGCTTGTTGGTATTAGTCACGGTTTAACTCACCTTATTTGGCAATAGCAGAGGTATATGAAAAGAGAAAAACAAGGAAAATACTGTTAGTTTTTTTTAATATTAACATTTAATTAATTAATATAACAATTTGGCTTGGCTTTAAATTGAAATGCGAAACGAAAAACATAAGAGTTTAATTACAAGTCCTCTCTAAAAATGCTTAATTCGAATAATTTGCAGTGTAATTAGAGCTGCACATAAATGGTCAACAAGGAGCAGGACTCCAAAACCGATTACACTAAATACGAATGCGAGTGCAACTCGCACACAGACAAATGGGAAAACAAAAGAGCAACATCATCAAGGAAAAAGGATGGAAAATCAGAAGCAGAGGGAAAAGCGAGCCCATAAATGTACGACAACCACAAATAAAACGGCTGGCAAATTGCTAGACGACGGAGCCAGAGAATGAAGAGAAAAAGGAAACCTAGAAAGAGGCAGGCTAAAATTATGTGCTTGTGCTCTGAAGGAGAAGAGGTCCTTTAGCCGCTATTAACTTTGTCTATTCGCTGGAATTACCAGTGCGTTTGATTGTTAGACTGGATTAAAATAGGTGAAAGAAGTTAAAGTTCTTACGGAGGATTACTAAGAATTTAACGTATTTACACAATTATTTAAAATTTTTGAACAATTTTAGTAAGATAATAATAATTTTTAAATTATAATTTACTTCCTGATTTTAAAAATTAAACCAGGGATCGTTACAACTATAATTTTCAGTTAAAAAATAATGTTTAAACCTGTTACTAGTAGAGTAAGAGGGTATATTGTATTCGTGGAAAATTATGTAACAGGTACAAGGGAGCACAAGTTAATTTTAGCCGAGAGCCACGCCCACAAAGTCCTAAAAGCACCCTAAAAATTTCAGTTTTTTGGCTTTAGTAATACCTATCAAAACGTAGAAGAATTTTTTTAATCGGACCAGTCATTAAAAAGTTATGAGCAAATAATGAATTGTCCAGTGGATGAGATCCACTCTCATGAGACTGCTTGGTTTGCCTGCTTGCGACTGCTTGCCTTAGCTATCTAATAGCAATTATTGCAGTTTTCTTAACATTTCAATAAGATGGAAAATAATTGTTTTGAAAAGTTGTTTAGTGACAAAACTCCCATGATCAAGCCAAGAATAAAAAAGGGTCCCGGTCTACAGAAATCTCCCTCAGCTAGAGTCAGAAAAACAAATAATTTCAGCTGCTTATAATTATTGTTTGTAAATTGTTATGTAATATTTTCTAAAATATTATTATATGCAAGACAGTATAATTTTAAAAAAGCTTAAAGAGAGCGAAAGTTAACATTTTTAAATTTAAATTTAATTTATTTTACAGATTTCAAACGTAGTATTTTAAAGATGCGCTAGCAAAAGCTGTTTTCTTTCGGCTTCCTTACAGAAACACTTTCAGATGTTATTAAGCCTGTTGTTTTCGGTAATATATATTTATCTTTGCAGCCCCTGGATGTCGTCTGTCGAATTATATTTTATAAGGGACCCTTTCCCAGAAACGGCAGACAATTTGGACCTAAAAACAGACCAATTTAATGCCGCGACGCCAAAAATTTTCCAGCCATAGACAACAACTTGGTAATGGGTGTGTGTGTTTTTGGTCACAGGTGCCACTTATGCGGTCCGTAAAGGGAAAACTGGGAAAAGCGGGAATGCGGAGAAGAGGCAAAGTTGACTGCGCTTTTTGTTGCTGCTTTTCGCCATCGCCGCAGTTTCGCCGCTTATTATAACGGTTTTTATAACAAAGGAGTGAAAAAGAAGAAGCACAGAAGTGAAACTTTTTTGATAAAAACAAGGGTATTAAAATTCAGAATATTAGCGTTTTCAAACTTTAAATAGTGGGTTATGATAAAAATAGAAAAACACTTTTAGAATATGGATGCAATTTTGTTTTTTTAAATATTAGTATAACCACAATTCAATAATCTATGTATCTTAACGAATTTCACATATCTTTAAGCTTAATTAGTTATTGGATGATTTTATAAATTTAATAAGATGTATTGTTATTGGCAGTTTTAAATGAAACCAAATTAAATGGTATTCAAATGGTCGATATTCCCAAAAATAGCTTTTCTTGCGTTTTTCCGCTGCTAGCCAGACTTTGCGAGTCATTTCGTTTGCCTCCCCCTTTCCTCGTTTCCCTCCCATATTCTTCTCTTCCAGACGGCGGCGCATTTTAAGCATCTTAAAAAAAGTTTTCACCCGGGTTGGGGCACACACACATTTGCGGGTTAAAGTTTCGACTGGGCTCCTTCTGTATTTCACAGTTTCTGCTTTAATAATTCATTCGCTTGCTATTTATGTGACAGGTGATAGCCGTGGAAAGGCTTTTCCTCCTTTTTCCACCCATTTGGTCAAGTAGAGAGGACCTGGTCTAGACTTTCGGCACCCGCAGATGGAATAATTGCTGCCGCTGTCTGTGCGTTTAAATCCCCGAGGACCATTTTTGGTCTTTGAAAAGGGTGAATATGAAAGGTAAAGAATTTAATTTGGAGAATTTGCAATGTCCATATGGGTGACTAATTGAAGTGACCCTTGGGGAAAATACCCGTTACTCAACTAAAGCAAGCAGTGGCATGTAGGGCAAACCAAGCAGTCGCTTGAAAGTGGCGCCATCTATGTGGCGGATAATTCATTATTTCTTATTTTAGTGAATTTTATTTTTTAGTGAATTTAATTTTTTTATTGAACTTTTTTTTAAAATGTTACTTTAATTAATTACGGTTGCTTTTCTTCATTTTTTCTTCTCGCGTTCTTCCTAAACCAAAATCAGTTTAGATAAGAAACAGTCAACAGTAACAACAGTTAACGGGAGTAAAATGTGAGTACGAGTACGAGTGAGTTTGGGTAAATGCCACTACATGCTGGATCATTAACTAAACGACAGTTTAAGCGTTCTGCCGCACAACAAAAGGCGAGTGGATAAAGAATGAGAACGGGAGCTGGGGAAAATTCGTTGGCCAACCGAGAACAAATTTCTTGGCAATCTTCGCTGCGGCAGCATGGAGGAAATGTGCCACATAACATTAACCAACAACTCATATCCTTGAAAATTTAGCCAGACGACTGAGCGCCTGTTGATGGGCAACACATTTTTTCTACTTTATTTTCTTCTACTTGCGGCAAGGTCTAATGAAGCGGCAATGAGGCGAACCAAAAAAACGAAGAAAAGTTTACTCGTGAAGGCAAAACAAACATCGTCGTCATCATCATTATCAGCGGAGGGTGAAGGGAGGGGCAAGGACACGTCATGACCCTGATGAAAATTTACATATTACCAAAAGGGAACTTTTGCGGTTTATCAGCGAAAAATAATCAAAGATACTCGCAAGACCGGAATGGCAAATGAGGGAAGTGGTAAAGGGAAACGGACAAAAAAGGGGAAAAAATAATATGGAATCTTACGAAAAATCTACTTTGATGTTAAAGTTTAAGGTTCGTTACCAAATACTATGTTTATGCTAAGAGATTCATGATTTCTCAAAAGCGTGAAAAATACGCTGTTTATGCGACACAAACAAAATTTATGATTTTATTCACTCTCAGCTGGTAGAGATGCCGGACCGATAAAAAAATTGGTGTGACTGGCGTCAAATCGAATTATTTTTGAACAAAAAAGTTTGACAAAGTGCAATTATACTAGTGGTATTTTTAAAATAGAACATACAAAATCACTATTTCTTTTTTTTATGCCCCCGAGTCGATAAATAACCTGTTAAACACGAATTTTTGTATTTCTTTCGAACTGGCAACGTCGATAATTTAAACAGAGTTACCATAGCTGCGCATCACCAATTAACGCTTGGACGCTGAAATTATAGTCAACATTTTGTGTCGCCGAACTCACAAAATAGCGTTTATGAATTTTACCCGAATCTACAGAAAACGCGAAATGAAAGCGTAAATTTGGCATCGCATAAACACAGGAATTGAAAGGGAAAGCTTGTATTTATAGGAGAACTAAATTAAATAGATTGCTTATAAATTACAAAGGTGTCTTAAAGTAGGCAACGAATTATTTCTATCGCGAAAGTTGTGCATTAATAGTAAAAAAACACATTTAGTCATTATCCTAATTAAAGCCTAATAAAATTGATAGCAACGACCTTTTTAAAGACAAATATTACCAGTCCTGAAGAACATTTAAAAGTATTTTCCTTACTAAAGAATGAAGCAATCAACAACAGAACTCAAGGAGCCAACAATTGAGCAACAACAAGAAAGGCACAAAGAGCACAATTACAACTACAAGTGCAGGACCGACCAACAACAAAGCCCCCACCACCGCCCATCATCATCCCCTTGAGACTGCCTCAACAATTAAAACCAACTGAGTTGCCATATTTGAAGTGAGCCAGCGAAGGGACAATAATAATGAGGGAAAGGGACGGGGGAAATGCTCAGGGAGTAGTACTCATAATCATAATTATGGTCTTCCCTTGAACAACAAGAAGAACTACATCAGAAACACAGCAAAACCTTAATTGTTCTCATGTGTTTTTGTACAGGGGGGCGTGGCCTCTTTTATATTTTGCCTTTTCATTGTCCAACAAAAGGAAAAGCACATGCATTTAGCCTGGTCAAAAGAAAAGTTCCAGCATTTATTGTTGCTGCTCTTTTCTGTTTTCCAGCTAACATAATTATATTATTGTTGCTCCCATCGTCATCATCATCATTATCGTTTTCAAGCCTGACCGAATTCGCTTTTAATTGTTCCTCCATCGTAACTTGTAATGACGAAGGCGGTGGTCGGGAGGTGCTATCTATGAAACTAATTTGGAGCGGCTTCCTTGGGTTGAGCCAAATATTTTATCACAGCATTGGCCAGCATCCACTCTAAACACAAAACGAGACAATTAAAATGGCCATTATTGTGAGCTGCGGAAGGCAAAAGCAGAGAGAAAACCAGTGATGTAAAGAAAAATACAGTGAAACCATTTTGCAGTCAAAAGGTAGTACATTTAGTTAAGAAATTTAAGTTTTCTTAGAAACAAAAGAAATCTATTTAAATGTGTTTAAATCGGTAAATCCTTTTAAGGAATAGTATTTTATTCCCAATACTACAAATTTGTAAATCCTGTCAACCCATTTTATTGAGGGTTTTTAATTATTCATTATTTACTGTAAAAACTAGATCATTTTTTTTTTGTTACCCTGCTTTTACTTGAATGCAGGCAAAAATGTAACAATTACATTCTTTGGGACTCCACTTCTTTAGATTTTTACACTACTGGTGGTTCCACAAACTGTTAGAGCTTTAGAGCTGCCAAAAATGTTATATATTGAATAATTATTCCCTATTAGAGTAAAAGGTTATATTGTATTCGTGGAAATGATTAATACCTACCGAATCGTAAACAATTTTTTTAAATCGGACTACTCGGTAAAAAGTTATAAGCAAATAATGAATTGTCCGCCACATAGATGGCGCCACATTCAAGAGACTGCTTGGTTTTCCCTGCTTGCCGCTGCTTGCTTTAGCTGTGTAGCTTTCGACTATAGCGTTGTTTTTTTTTTTGTACTGAAATCTTTTTAACGCACTTTCTTGACATATTTTCCCGGCGACTCTTCATATTATCATATCATTTGCTTGTACTGCCTCCATGCCATCCCTTCTCATGTTTATAAGCAAGTCAAGTGGGAGGCAAGTTTCCTAATTACACCAACGTCGACGCATCCTCATCTTCACTTGACATATTTTCCCCGCTATTTGTTGCTGCTGTGGGAAACCCGCCATTGAAAAGCAAAATCTCCCACTGAGCGGGAAAAATTTTAGGAAGAGTGTGAGTATGAGGTTTCCCGTACAGAAAAATAAAAAAAATATATGTGACATTTTTTGGGTTCTTTTTGATGATGCAGCTTGTGTGTAGAACATGTTCAAACACATATATTTACTAATGTAGTAGCTCTGTTCTTTAGAACTGTAGTGCATAAAAAACCCCTATTTAGCACAAAAATGAAAATGAAACCTTTTCAAACGCATTAAAGCATATGCGGATGCGGATGTGTGCAGCTGCTAACCCAAATAGGGCTCATAAAGTGATAATTAAATAAGTTTTCTACACAAAGCCAGGGATCAAACTCTAATTAAAATATAGAGTATGTGTGCTGAAAGTATTTACATTTAGCCAAAAGTTAGTGGATAAAAAACTTTTTAGTTGTCAGTGTCGGCACATTAAAATACATAAAGATTATTATTAATTTGGAATGGTTTTAAAACGAGCTAAACTGCAAATTCAGATTAATTGAAATTGGCATTGATTTTTAATTTCGTAATTTGCCCAAGCTTTAG
The DNA here is from genome assembly GCA_037075245.1 of Drosophila mimetica. Lineage (NCBI taxonomy): Eukaryota > Metazoa > Arthropoda > Insecta > Diptera > Drosophilidae > Drosophila > Drosophila mimetica. Next base: position 25,156,043 of record JBAMCH010000007.1, on the reverse strand, counting down.
CTTCGTTTGTGGCTTCAAATGCTCATCTGGCTTTGAAATGAAATAGTGGCTTGTTTCTAATAATTTCACTGCAATAATTTGGTATGAAATTAAAGCACAAACGAATCCTGAAATATCGAATGGATGCCAAAAACACAGCACAGCCCGCCGGTTGCACAATAGACGGGGGCTCTCTAGCACAAAGGCAGGAACATGGGCCAGAGACGAGTCTCCTCTGCTCATTGACCACTTAAAGACAAAGGCCGACTGCGCTGTCCGTTGTCCGTTGGCCATTGTCCGTTCGGTGTCCGCCAGTTGCCAATCGCCGGTGCAGCGAAGCGGCAAATGCAACACCACGACACGACAGCAGCAACAGCAACAGCAGCAGCAGCACAGCAGCAACACGGACAGCAAGTTGCAGTTGCAACATGAACACACTTTAACCCAGGAGTCGATATCATTTCCGCCCAAATGCGTTTACAAACGTGGCACGGACTAAAAGATGGAGCGGGTATTTTCGAGGTGAACATCAGCAGCAGACACACTCGCCGGCACACAAAACAAGCTGGCGAAGTTTTGCTTTCTCCACCTCATTGCTCCGACTTTTATACTTGACTTCCATATTAAAGCCCCGCACACACACCAAAAATTGCATTCACAACATTTCCAAGTCAAAAACGCTGACAGACTGCATCGTCTGGCCCTGTATTCACTGACAGGCCGCCGCCGTCTAGCCAAAAAATTTAGTTAGCCTGCATTTGTTGGCTACACTTATCAAAAATATTTAAAAACAAAATTAAAATTGTTTTACAAATTAATTTAATTAATTTTTAGGCAACACAGAATATATTTTGGTCGAAATTCAAAGAAATTCTTATGACCATTGAAAAATAGGCAAAATGAATCTTAATTTTTGATCAGTGCATTTGCCTGTCCACAAAGTGAAGACCACACAAACAAGCCAACCTAGAGCAGTCGTCATTGCAGTCACTCACTCAGTCAATCAACGAGTCATTCCGTTTGCCAAACACTTCGGCCCCCCTTTTTTGGCCGTCCCTGCCGCAGGTCGATCCCCCCCTCAGCCACCACAAGCAGAGGCGCCTGTCAAGTTGTCGTCTGGTGCCTGTGAAATTAGCGGCTGCTTGCAATTATGGCCTAAATGCGATGAGAACACCGTTAGACAGAAGGGGGCGAAAGACTTTCAAAGCTCCACCCAAAACCACCCCCCAGCCACCCCATTTTCCTCGCTTTTCTCACTGAAAACTTTTACCAACGGCACTTGAATGCAGTGGCAGTAGTGGCGGCAAGAACAACAATTTTCGGGGCAATTCTTTACTCCCGAGCTAATTGTTGTTGTTAGCCATATCCGTTGGCAGCAAACTGGGCTAATTGGCCTCCGCCAGAGTTTGTATGGATTTTTAATTGAAAATCAATAGAAGAGCACAGCCCCAAAACGGTGGACGGTGGATGCTTTGGCTCCGGATAGCACAGCTGGTGCTCCGAATACTCCAACAGACATAATCTATTGCCCAATTTTGGCATACAAACCGGTTAAAGCGGCTTTAAGGATTTTCAACTGCTGCAAAAGGAGGAAGCTCTGGAAAAGGTAAGGAAATAAACTAGAATATGTAAAGATTGTAACTATGATACATTTGTAAGGCGTTGTAACGAAAATCAATAGTATTTTAAGATAAAATATTTTTTATATAATATATAAAGCTTTCCACAGAGATTTTTAAGCATGGAAGTTGTATTCTGAAACTAGCTTAAAAATAGTAAAAATCTTCAGTCAGGTTTTATTTTCCTTAACAAAATTAACAATTTGCCTGTTTCGTAGTTAAAAGACTTATTTTACGAGGAGCTACTGTAGATTGTTTGTAGAGGGAAGGCAAAAAAGGCAGTGAGGAAGATAGAAACATTGCTTACAGCAATTTCGCAACACTTTGGCAAGTCAAAGAATGTTTTTAATTAAATCAAAAAAGCAAACCTGGCTTCTCCCCTCCCCCACCCCTTGGCGCTGCACGTATGGGAAAACTTTTCGTTTCGGGGAAAAATTCATTAAAAATTTAATTTTCGCTCAACAAGTTGAAAAATGGAAAGCCAAAAAAATGGCACGGGGAAGAGATAGAGCAAAAAAAAAAAAAGTCTTAAACCTGACCCCGAAAGGTGGAAGAGATAGTAAAGAATGCACTTTGCTAATAAGTTTCGGCGCTTTTCGAATATCAGATGACGCGAGTGGAGGAAAGCGGAAAAGTGGAAAAGCAGAGAGAGCTGAAAGTTTGCACCACGTGACAGGGGAAAAATATTTTTCAACTGTTTGAAAAAAAAAGAGTTAAGGGAAGAATATTTTAGAGAGGTATTTTAGCCACCTCAACCCTTTTTTTACCTCACTTTTGCCACAAGTTTTCGCCATTTCTGTGTCAATGTATGCCAAGAGGAGTAACTCCCGTTTCCCCAACCCCCTTTTTCCAACACCCCATTTTCACTAAAGTGAAGCCTCGCTGCACAGCAAAGTGTTTGATGTTGTTGCTGTCGCTGCTCTTCTCTTGCTGCTGTTGTTGTTGTTGCTTGGTGCGCAACGAGGCATGCATATGGTTTACATTAGGCTAAGTAGCACACACACACACGATATTACCCCCACCCCCAAACACACACACTTGCACCCACAATGCCCCCAAACACACACAAATTCTAGAAAACAGAGCAAACTCACTTGGCGCCTACCTGGAAACCAAAAGTACAATTACAGTGGAACAAATATAAAAAAAGGTGTTTTAGTCGGTAGGCATTACTTATTTTTGAAATACGAAGAAAGTTACTTTTAAATTTCATTAGGTATATATGTATTTTTTTCTTTCAGTGAACAAAAATGTTCGAACATTTGATATTGTCTCTTAACTATTATATTTCCTTCATAAGAATATTCCAAGTGTTAAAATGGATTAAAATCTAACTAATATAAACTTGAATTCAATGAAAAGTATAGATATAAAGAAAATTGATATAAAATGATCGATTTTACGTTATTTATTATCCATTTTAACTTTTTATGGTCGGATTTCGACTGCTTTTTCTCGCTTATACTCACGTAACTTTAGTTACCCCATTGCTTCATCCTCTCTTTTTCGAAGACAATCTCCGAGAGAAATAATTCGGCAAAATTATATTATTTTAACGTAAAAACGATATGAAAGAAATTTACCATGGGCATATCGATTTTACCGCGACGTGTTTTTTTTGTGTGTATTAACACTGCTTAAAAATTAAATAATTTTGGAAATCTTATGTAATGATCACTGAAGAATTATCAAATCATTCTTATTAACTCTACCCATTGTCGCCACTGTGGCACAGTAGCGTCGAAATGGTTTCGCCCAGCGCAGAGTGTTTGTATTTCGGCATAAACGCGCCCTGATAAGCTAAAAGGCTAAGGGCTGCCAGCGCCGCCACATGTGGCTCAAGGGTTAAACCAAAGGGCGATGCAGCACAGCAGCCTCAGATAGCTAAAAACTCTACGGAAAATGTTGCAAAAAATGTGGCAAGAAGGGAAAACAAAGTTGATAAGCGACCAGTTTTCCGGGCTCACTTAACATATTTTCAGGGGAAAGGAGCGCTGTGCATTGTCTATAAAAATGTATGTCTAACACAGGGGCAAAATGCCGCAGCTCTCGGTTTAATGGTGTGAATTATATTAAGCGACCTACACACGCACATGCTGGAAAAACCAGCTGCTCGTGTGTAAGTGTGTGTGAGGGGGTGGTAAACCCATGGGGTGGCCGCTGATTTGTTTTTATCACAGCTCCCCGGAGGCATCAATTATGCGCCGATGTCAGAGCGGGAAACTCCTTTTCGGTGGTGGAAGTATTTAATGGAAGGAAAGAATACAATTGGGGGGCAATTTTTTGGTCGATTTTTAGGTGGGGTTGTTTAAAGTGGAGGCATTTTCACCCACTAAGCCCTAAAACTTAAAATAAAAAGTACATGCGCACAAACGCTTTTAAAAAGGTCGAAAAGGTTTTGGGAGAACAATGAAAAACCTATATAAATATCTTAACGAAATCCGATTATGAAATCCTTAAGTTTAACAAGTAATTTAGAAAATAATCAAAATCAATAGATATTTCTAGTATTCATCATTCACATCTGTTAAAAAAATGGAATAGTAAAATTAAATATCCGCCTGTTAAATCAAAAATCTCATATTTCGTTTTTAAATTTAATACAACCCACATTGTATTAAAAAAATATTCAAAGTATTTTATTTTAAAGTTTTTAATATTAAAACAAGACTATCAAATACCCGTTACTTAGCTAAAGCAAGTCTCAAGCAAGACAAACCAAGCAGTCTCTTAAAAGAGGCGCCATCTACCGGACATTTCATTATTTGCTAATAACTTTTTCTTATTTCTTTTACATTTCGGTAGGCATTAATAACCCATCGTTTACACTTTTGCTCTAGCTTCATAACTGTGGGCATTAGAGGGGGCGTGGCGCATCGGCGTGAAAAACTTGCGCTGCGTATTAGCCCCTAGAATCTGAATGCAAAGTGCCAATCCTTTAGCTTTTATAGTTTCAGAGATCTCAACGTTCATACAGACGGACAGACGGACATGGCCAGATCAACTTGCCTAGTGATCCTGATAAAGAATATATATACTTTATATGGTCGGAAACGCTTCCTACTACCTGTTATATACTTTTACACGAATACAATGTACCCTTTTACTCTACGAGTAAGGGGTATAAAAAATGTTAGTAAAAATAGTATTGAAAGTGTCAATTTGAAAGCGTTTTTGAATGTTTATATTCACTTCCAGAAAATATTTTTTATATTTTCATAAAAGTGTATTAATTAAAATGTGTATTATTTTATTTTTATGACTTGAAAATATTAAAATTTAATATTGAAAAAAAGTAATATGCACATATTAAAATTTATTAAAAACCGAAATGGAATTTTTTATCTGTGTAGTAATCAACAATCAAAATGGAATACTTATTTTATAATTTGTTGTCAACGTGTATTAAATAATTTAAAATCTTCAAAATCTCTAAGAACATATATTTTTCAGATCTATGATTATAAGATTGTGACACAAAACTCAAAAAACACAAGAACCTTTTCCCCACTGCCACCTCACATATTGCGCTTTTATGTGCCACATAAAACTCCGAAATATAACCAAAAATGTAAATGTCAACAATTGCCAAGTAATGCTTCCCTTTCAAGTTTCTCCCCTAAATCTCACACCCCCCGATGGAAATTTTTCCGCCGCCACAGACGCACATAAAAACGATTTCGCGCATTCAAAAGCACAAGGAAGAAATGCACATAAAAAGTAAAATATAGCAGAAAACCGCTTTTAATTCTTTTTTAAGCAAACAAATAAAATTATGCTGGAAGAGGGGAGCATAAACACGGCAAATAAATATGCCGAAGGAGTGAAGAGGGGCTCTGCTTTTTCCCCGGGGTGCCTTCAACGCGGCCATTATGACGAGCAGAAAATTTACTCTAAAAAAAAAAAAGAAAGAAAACACATTTCACATTTCGTTTCGCAAAAGTCTGAGGAACAGGGCGAATTTCACAGGGAGTTTTGGCTGAGACAGACTGAAAGACAGGGCTGATTCGAGGAATTGTTTTTTTTTTTGTGTTTAATGAGCTAAGCGGAAGGAAGTCAGTCAGCGCCGTCGAAGTTGACGTTTGTAATATAAAATAAATATATAAAAAGAAAACGTCACAGCGAACATTTTAAGGACAGGCCCCTTTTGCTGAAGACACACAAAAAAGGGGGAGGGAGAAAAAGTGGCAGAGTCGCAAGGAAAAGTTGAAAATTAAGGCGCTTCAGTCACTTTCACTTTTCATTGCTTACCGAAGAATTTTCCCGGATTTGTTCGTCATTTGCTTGACGAATTAAGAGGGGGCCTTATAACATTTAATTTCTTTAAGGCAACTTTTTGAGAGGCGCATTAGGAATGACAATTAAAGGGCACAAATTTGTGGGTATATTTTGTTTGAATTTATCGTAGGATGTTTTGGGATAAGGAAAGGGATAAACTATGAAGTTTTAAACAGAAAGTAAATAACAAATAATTATTATTTAATGTTCAACCAGTTTCAACCGAATATTTGATGATTTTTATACACTTATGGTGATACATAAATATTTGTTTACTGCCTTGGTAAAATCGAACCCTAAATCCAAAGGCAAAAGTATCACCTTACAAAACCCTAAAATTTTTTTATCTCCCGAAGCGAAATCCCAAAGTCTTAAAACCATTTAACCCACCTCAAAACCTGAACCAGAAATGGAGCCACTTCATCCCACTAAGCTCCACCACTTACTCAAACCGTTTTACCCAACCAACTTACTTAGTTTTCCCAATGTAAAACATTCGCTGAACATGGCAAGTCACTAAAGATCAAGCGCGAGAGAGAGAAAAACACGGTAATAAAACACCGTCGTTTAGATATTTGACTTAGATTTTCAATAAAATACTGTGCCAATCTACGCAGCCAAATGCTTGCGACAGCAACAGCCAGCCAAATCCTTTGCATAAGCCAGGACAATCTAATTTTATGGCCAACGGAGGGAGAGCAGCGCGCGAGGTTGCGAAAAACTGAGGAAATGCGGGCCCAATAAATTGCCTCAGTTGAAATGTAAGCCCGGACTTCATTCCCAATCAGCCTTCCCATTTGAATCGCGTGTAATGCGCTCAATCAAAAGTCAAATGTCTAAAAATATTATGAAAAGCCCTTTTGCCTGTTAGCCAGGCCCAAAACAGAACGGAGCAGACCGGACCAGGACTCGTCCAAACCGTGGCAGGACGTTGCCAGGACGCAGTTCTGAGCCAGAATTCCCCAAGGGGTTGTATTCACCGCTGCCGGATTCGGGAAACTTGGAATGGTACAGTGGAAGAATTCGGAAAATACTTCGCTAAAATCTTATGTTTTCTTTACCGATAAAGATAACATATATTTAGGATGCTAGCCCAAATAAACCTAGAACATATACCCATAGTTAAATGTTTTAACTTTAACATATTTTAAAAATATATATAAACATTATGTACCATTTGAAATATATAAATGTTTTATTAAATAATTTTGACATTTTTTTTATTTTTACAAGACATGAAAACTTAAAATGTATTGTCTCCTACTTTTAAAGCACATTCTCTAATGAGTTTAAAGCCCCATTAAATTTAGAGACCAAAATCCTAAAGTTAAAATTAAATAAGATTTAAAATTAATCGGTTTGAAAAACGACAAAAAAATTAAATCCCCTGCCAAAAATCTTTGAAAAAATAATTTTATTTTCTTATTTAAAAACCTTACGATTAATATTGATACAAATTCTAAATTTAACATTTTCCCTAGACCATTGTTGTTTAATTTGATTACATTCTATTCCAGATATTCACCCACTGTGCTGTGCACTTGCCTGCTTAGGATTCATTTATGCTGGCTGGCCCCGGGTTCGATTTTGGTCCGTTTCTGCTGTTTGTGTTTGACTCCTGCCTGCTTATCGTTTTCTCGCCCCTTCCTCCCTCCAACTTTGGTAGAATCGGTTTCGATTTCTTTTCATTTATACACTTTCCTGAATTCAGCTTTCCCCCCTCCGTCCAAAATCGAATCTATCTGGAAATCGTCTTTGCTTGTTATGCTTTATTTAGTTTTTTTCGTACATTTTTTCCTATTATTGGCTCCATTTGCTTTTGGCCTGTGTTTGTTTATGCTTCATTTTGATTTTCTCAGCTCACAGCTCAAATTGTATTTGTTGTTTCTATTTCCGTGGGTGGGGGGTGGGTTGGGAAATCCACTCCCCTTAGTTTACACAGAGCCACTACCGTTTTTTATTTACCCCTTTTTAGTTTCCCGTTTTAGCCTCTTTTTCTGCTCTAGTCTCGTCGCTTTGCTTGTTTTGTTAGTTGAGTCGTCCTCGGCAAGTTTATTTGTATTTTGGTTTATAAAACCCCAGCTCGGTGGCTTGTTTGCCCTTTTTTGTTAGCCCGGCCAATGGCAAATGACTGGCCGCCTTCCTTCCTTAAGTTGGCCTCCTTCTCAATGTCTAAATTTATGTGCAGCCGCAATTTATTTAAATTTATGTGGCTTTTGTCAAATTGATTTCAACGCTAAAATGGGTTGACAAGGTAAAATGTTTAGGCCAAAAAGGGCGTTGGCTATGCGATTTTTCAAGAGACTTGATTGAGTTAGCATTGGCAAATGGCTGAGCGGATAAGGTGGAGCCGGGTAATCAGTGGTGCAAGTAAATCGGATTATAAGCTAAATAAATGATTGTGTTTCAATAGAGGAAGTTTGGATGGTCAACACATGTGTTCATGAACTTAGTAAAAGGATGAAGTCGGAAATTTAAGACAGTTGGAAAGTGTAGACTAGAGTTTAAAAAGTATCGATTGCAGTATCGATATGATCGATACTTTTTCATGTTTTTTAACATTTAAACATTTATTTACAATACAATACAATTACAATAATAATAATATACTTTTTTACTCGACGAGTAACGCTAATAAATATGAGTAAAAAACACATTTAAAACATATATATTTTTAATTTACTTTGCTTTTCTTGAAAACATCGATATTATCGATACAATAATGATAAAATATCGATGCCAGTTATCGATGATTTTCAAATTCCAGTGTGACAGAAGTTCTGAATAATTTTTTTTTAACAAACCTTCTTTTAACCTTCAACACGATTTAATTTGAGGTCTTGTTATTGCCATCGATTTTTATATAACCTGCCACATAATATAACCTGACGATATTATATAGATTTTATGACAAGCCAAAGGGGCAGGAATATATGTAGCTATGGAGCCCCCATAAAGATGGCAAACTAGAGGCATGAAACCCGGCTCATCCAACGGGCGCAAAAAAAGGTTTCATATCAAAATGGCAATAAATAACAAACAATGCTGTCTGCAATTTTCCACTTTATAAAAGAAAAGCCATAAACAAAAGGGGCCCGATGGAAGGGGAAGGACAAAAACGAGCCCGAAAATTACCATGGATGTTCCTTGCTGCTCCTTTTTCTGGCAGGGGGTGCGCTCCCTTGTTTTTGTTATTCCGACTCATAAATGCAAGGATAAGAGTTAAAACGAGTGGGAGGAGCAGGAAATGACTGACAGTTGTAGAGGCCTCGTTGGGTTAAAAAGGGGGGTCAGCGGGTCTAAAGGGGTCTGAACTTGTAGCATATTTTTGCCTCGCAATTAATTAATCTCCAAGGTAATAACGAACAACAACAGACTGGATCACAGGGTAGCAATTGTTGGCGCTTCTGTTTTTATTGTTTTCGTATGCTGTATCCAGCATGCACTGTTATTTATTTTTTTTATTTGTGGCTTTAAAATACGAGTCTTGGGAATTTAAACATTCAACTTTGGCTATATCTTAAAGATTCACAATTATTTTAGCGTTTGAATATAAGGGATTTACAAACACACTAAAAATTGATATGTAACATTAGCCACTACAAATCTCAACCATAGAATTGTCAATTTTAACAATCAAATAGTAACTCCTACGTAATCGTATGGGTTACTATAAAAAATAGTTATGCAACTATAAAAAGGGTATAATGGGCCCAGCCCATGATTTGCAGTAAACTTACTACTTTTACATTAAATATTTTAAAAAATAATTACAAAATGTTAAAATAACAATTCTTACTACTTCCGTTACTGAAGCATAGTAAAAAAAAGTGACTTCATTCCACACCTTTTAAAGGTATTTGCTTAAGATTTAATAGTAGATTAACTATTTAATAGATCACAAAAAAAGAAACATATACATGGACGACTATTTTTATTGGTAAAATACTATTTTTTATAGTTACTGAAAAATCTGCATTGGTCAATTTAACCAGCCAAACTATTTTGTGTGTCGAACTGATCGCATTGTTTTTTTCTCTGTATCAATGAAGGGGTTCGTTTGTCTGCAACTCATTTTGGGTACGTCATGTGTTTGCCATTTTGTGCATTGCCGCTGACGTGCCGTTTTAATTTATGAAAATGTTTTCACACAAATGAAAGTGGAGTCACCACCGTCAATGTCATGGACTGGAGATGACAGGAGGTAGGCCAAGGATTAAGAGTGGGTGCGGCCATTGGAGCCTGAATGATGTTGAGCTTTATTTGACATTCTACTTAGGTTTGGGTTAAGCCTTTTATTAGGGATTAAAAACGTCTCTTATTGTAGTTAGTGATTTAACAACCATAGCTTAACATTGAATAATAGAATTTCAAAATCTACTATAAAAAGTTTGAGCCGACTTTAAAACCGGTGTTAGTAATATTTTTAATTTAAAGAGAATATATATTATTTTTATGACTTTCATTTGTTTAGCGTTTTGCCCTCAAAACCCGAAAATTGCATACTAAACAAAGCAAAACAGCAACATAAATAAAAGCGAAAACAAATAAATGCTTACAAAGTGCCGAAAATCCACCAACAAAAACCAAAACCATCCATAAGAAACTACTGTGAAAATGTGCATGGATGATGGAGAAGGGAGCTGAGGGAACTGGGTCTAGGGAAAAAACAGCAAAGTTAATTTCCACACCAAAATCAATGAACCAACAGATGCAGGAAAAGGGATAGGGAAAAGTAATTGAAATGCACAAGAAACAATTTTGAGATATATTAAATAAAATATTAAATTAGCTAAATTTGTTTACAATATTTATAAAGTTCTCTCGTTCATTTAAACATTTATTTCAAACATTTTTCGAAAGTTCTGGGATGTTTTAAGCCAGTTTCTCTCAGTGCAGGCTCAGACGGGCCACAGCTTGTGTGGGTCGAGTGGAAGTGAGATAAGAAATGGGGATTTTGAGGCGGTAGAGAAGGTTATGCAGGGGAAAAGCTAGCGCAGCTTTCCAGCTTTTGTTTTTCCACTAAAGCAGTCGAAGACCGCAAACGCAGTTACACAAACACCACACACGCACACACTTACAAACCCAGAGCAAACACCAAAAAATGGTGAAAGGAGAACCCGAAACTAACCGCAATTTTCGAGGCGCTTGCATGCGATAGAAATAGCAAAAAAAAAAGAAAAAAAGGGGCGTGTATAAATCGTACCGAAATGTTTAATACCTTAATCCTATTTTTCTGATTTTTAAAATCATAAATATTTAAACGAAATTTTTTTTTTAGTCGAGGCAGATGACTATAGCGTTGTATCTTGTTCAATTTTAAATCACACAAAAAGAAAATATTTTTGTATATTACAAAATATATAAAATATTTTTTCTTCATATCAGATGAATGTAAAATGATATGTGAAACCTTTAAAGCGCATGTAAGAATCATATGAGAGACTATTTAATATAAAGGATAAAACTATAAAAGCAGGCATTCCCTACAAAAAATATAGCATACCAAGCGGCGCCATTTTTGTAATGCCTTCTGCACCAACAGACTGCTTTCACTTTTCACTTTTTTTCACCCACCCATATTTTTTATTGCTTTATATTTTATTTTATTTGGGGTCACATCCATTCCCTTTTTTTATTTGCTGACCGAGGAGAAACCATGAAATAAAATAAACCGAAAATCAACATTTGGAGCATTTTCATTTACTAATTTTTTTTTGTAGCACAGGACCTTTAGTTATTGATTTGGAGGGTTCATTGATATGTGTTCCGAGGAAAAGTTTGCAGACGAAGGGTCTTGCCCACTCTCCCTTTTCGAGTGTGTGATTAATACATTTGGTCAGGCATTAAAAACACAGGGCAGCCAACTCAAACCGAACTCTGTTTTATTTGACTTAACCACTTCAGAGGTCCATGTGCCGTGTGTTTTTGCCGCTCGTGCTCGCTCCGTGCTTTTTTTCGAATTATTTTTATTTGCCCCGACTTTAAGGACTCTTGAGTAATGATGGCCAGACCAAAAGTGAACTGAATCCATGACGGGGACTCCGCAAATTTGCGGCAGCCAGAGGTCGAAAGGGAGAAAAGGAAAAGTGCTGACATGTTATTTGTGCAGTTAACGAGCTAAGTTATTTTCCAGGGAACAAACCGCACTTGAATACAATAAAATAAAGGGAGTAAAACCAACAGCAGAAATCGAGTGAAAATATAATAAAAAGGGCCGAGCGGCCGAACCGGCCATTTCCCCCTGCCGTTTGCCCCCTCGACAATTTTTGGTTACTGCCTAACAAATTACATAAAATTTATTTTGCTGGTTGAAAGTTTGTTATTTGTTTATTTGATTGCCGCTCATTAAAATTGGAAATGTAATATTTATGCAATGGCCCTGCAAACTGCACCCTCTAAATTATATTTTGTAAATTAAACTCTTGGCTAAATAAAATAGATTTTCATACATTGAAAAAATCGTAGTAAATCGAAATATTTTCATTCATTGCGGTTTTAATTAAATTTAAATGTGCATATTAAGATGTTTTCAATATTAAGTTTAAATATCACAGGAACACAAAATTAAACTTTGTGAAATTTCCATGAACCATTTCTAGTTTTCCATGATATTTGGGTTCTCCTGAGTAAAAGTCCCATACAAAATTATTTTCCATCACCTCCAGGTTCCGCGGTATAGCTAAGAATGCAAAAAACCGATGTTTGCCGACATTTTGAATTACGTGGCCTTTGTTATTGGTCTTACCCTAATTATGTTCGCTGAAATCTTCTCTCAATACATCACGGCACTACTAAAAAATAGTCCCCATCGTGAACCATTGCCCATGTCTTTGGAATTAGACGCCAAAGTTGAAACTCCCAAAATTTTTACAATTTCTCTGATGAAAAAACAATACTGAGAATTAAATCTTGAATGGAACTAATTTTTATTATTCGTTGAATCTATTGTTCATTGTATGCTTTAATTTCTGTTTAAGGCGTTTTCATGAGGACATTTTATTGGATTTATTAAACGAATAAAACCGCTGTTTTAGTTTTATCATCTACTCCTATTTGCTGTCAAATTTCAAATAAGTCAAGGCAACCTTAGAATGCTAGCCCTGAAGGGATTTAAAAATCCTTCAAAATAAACAGATACATATTTACTCGCATTCTAAGGTTGCCTTGACTTATTTGAAATTTGACAGCAAATAGGAGTAGATGATAAAACTAAAACAGCGGTTTTATTCGTTTAATAAATCCAATAAAATGTCCTCATGAAAACGCCTTAAACAGAAATTAAAGCATACAATGAACAATAGATTCAACGAATAATAAAAATTAGTTCCATTCAAGATTTAATTCTCAGAATTGTTTTTTCATCAGAGAAATTATGAAAATTTTGGGAGTTTCAACTTTGGCGTCTAATTCCAAAGACATGGGCAATGGTTCACGATGGGGACTATTTTTTAGTAGTGCCGTGATGTATTGAGAGAGAATTTCAGCGAACATAATTAGGGTAAGACCAATAACAAAGGCCACGTAATTCAAAATGTCGGCAAACATCGGTTTTTGCATTCTTAGCTATACCGCGGAACCTGGAGGTGATGGAAAATAATTTTGTATGGGACTTTTACTCAGGAGAACCCAAATATCATGGAAAACTAGAAATGGTTCGTGGAATTTTTTGGCTGTGTACCTGTGTATTTTGTATACAAAAAAATTATATATATTTAATTTATTATTATTTTATTTATTAAATTTGTATGTAAACATAAAAAATACTTTCTGGGGGTGTTTTTTAACATTTTAAAAAGCTTTTAAATTGACACTTTCAATATTATTCTTAGAACATTTTTTAATATTTTGAAACATTTTTAATTTTAATGCGTTTTTTTTAATTTCTGAAATAATATTGATAAATATATTACTTTTTAAAATATACATATATACCCAATTTTAAATTTATTACTCCCGTCTTGGATTTAAATATTTTAATATTAAAATAAGAATTTTAATGTGTTTCGTATGTAACATAACGTTTTCTTTATTAAATTTAAATACGAAACATGAGATTTTTAATCCAATAGGCGGATACTTAAGTTTACTATTTCATTTTCTTATCAGTGTATAGTGTGCCCATTTGTGAAGGGTAGTGATTTTTAAGTTGTCAATTAAAAAATAAAACTATGGTTGAAAACCAGAAACCGAAAATAATCAAAATAAATATAACATCATCATAATGAAATTATAATTACTTAACCATTTTACACAACTTAAATCCAAACTTTAAAATAACAAAATTCCAAAAACTCCCCTCTTTTTGTCATAGCTGAAAAAAAAAACAATTTTATCCATTCTCAAATATTTGAGCAGATACTTCTCTTCCTTCTCCTTTTAGTGAACACTTTACTCATGTATGTAATTTATATGCGACTTTCTATTTTTATTTAAATAACAAGTTTTCAAAAAGTGAGCAGATGCAAGTCAACTCAAGCCAACTGACACACCCGCACAAATATTTAGCATATTTTTTGCAAATAACATTTTCATAAAACAATAAAGGTGAAAAGTATGCAGACACACATGACTAACACAAATGCATGTTCAACTCGGCTCGAATGGCAACTATGCAAATGGCAAACATAGAACATCTGACGCGTTCTGTCTCTCTAACCAACATATGTATGTATATGTATATTCTTTTGCAAACACTAAAACAACTCAAAGAATTTCTATATTTTAAATTAATTTTAAATTAATATAAAATAATTGTTTTGTGTACCTATTAATAAGTAAAATTATATTTCAAGTGATTTTGCAAGTAAACTAAATATTTAAAAGTGGTAACATAAAAATAAAGTACACTTCTTTTCTTGCAGTGTCTAGAAAAATGCATACACTGCCCCCTGTCTGTTGAATTTCGATTTCACTAGAACAAAACCCAACAAAAAGTCGCGTGAGCTGAGCTTACTCACTGGGTTATCCTTGAATGTCCCTCTCAGCAGCTAAATTAGCTTTTCCTGGGTCACACAAACCCACCCACAAATGAAGAAAAGTTGGGTGTGTTTTGGGGGCGGTGAGTGGGTGGCATGGCGGTGGCTGGATAAACAAACAAGAGCTAGAGCAAGAGCAAAAAGCAGTAGCAACAATTGAAATGATACAAACACACAGAACGCTGCAAAGTGAAATGCAATGCAGGCTTGGGCTATAAATAGACGGCAGGAGTGGTGGAAAAGTGGGAGGGAAAAATGTAGGAAAAATGGGTGTAGGTGCATTTTTTCATAATGCCCAGAATAAAAAGCAGCGCAGCATTCTTTTCAATTGCTTTTGTTGGCTGCTGTACACGTGGACAGAAATACGGAGAACGGAATTCGAAGGAGGAGAATGTGTTGAGAAAATTGAAGAAAATGACCTTCAGATTAAATGCATAAATTTACAATTTTGTGAAACCAAAAACTGTAGAAATCTTTGAACCTACAACTTAGTCATTAAAAAAGTCTGAATAATATACACTAATAAAAAATGGAATAGTAACTTTAAATATCCTCCTATTGAGTCAAAAAACTCATATTTCGTATTTAAGTTTAATACAAAAAACGTTGAATGAAATACAAACATGTTAAAAAGCTTAGTTTAATATTTAAATATTTAAATCCAAGTGCGTATTAAATTTTAAATGGAATATATTAATTTTAAAAATTACTATATTTATCTTTAATATTTTTAGAATTAAAAAAGAGGGTTCAAATTAAAAAAGTTTTAAGTACTCAAATTTTTAATTTTAAAGTTTTTAATATTAAAAAAAATATGTTCGTAAGAAAAATATTTCTTATATTTACATAAAAATTTATTAATTAAAAATGCATAATTTTATTTGTATGACTTCAAAATATTGAAATTTAATATTGCAATGGATGAAATCAAAGCCAAAAATGTTTGGATTGAATGTGAAATCTTTGGATTTAATGCTTTTTTATTAGTGTAAGTAATTACTTGCCAAAAATTGTATGTATATCAAGCAAGCAAATTAGAAATATAACAAAATTATCTGTTAGCCTTAACAGCTTTGAATAAAGTTATTAATTTAAACGTTGGCTTTAAGCGCAATACATGAAATTTTAAGTTTAAAATCTAACAGGACTTTTTAAAAAACATTTTTGTTTAGAATTTTTCCTCCTTCTTTCATGTTCTTTCCTTTGGCTCACGCATTCCATTGTCACTTTACCTTTAGCCACACAAAAGCTGTGCTGCTTTCTCAGAGTCCTTTTCTAGAGCTCCTCAAAACATCCTTGTATTCACATGTGCTGGCATTATTTGCTTACGTGTCCAAAGCTCATCTCATCCACCCACCCACTCATGGCCACTTTATTAAATGAAAAACCCCTCTCAGAGTTTTGTTTTCCACTTCTATTTGTTTACCGCTGCTGCCTGTTTTGTTACAACATTTGTGTTTTGTTTATTATTGTTTTTTGTTTGTTTTGTCGCGCATTAGAACAGAGTCATTTCACTTTCAGTCGAGAATTTTTACGTTGGGGATAAATATGCTCATAATTATTATATATGTGGGCCCCGATGACGATTTATATTATCATCTGGCTCATCTGAAGCACCACCACACCACCACCCACCGCCCAACTAATTGAATGTCACATGCAAATGCAACATTACATTTACCCCGAGCTAATTGCATTGCAACACGCGCTTTAAAGTCAATGAACGATTTGGTATTTCGCTATTTTACTTAGCCACAATTGCAGGCACGCAAATGTCAAAGCTTTTTAAAATAGCCATAAAATGCCTAGAACAAGGGGAGACGACGAGAATAGCAGCAAAAGTTGTAAATTGCCAAGGCAGTAAACATAAAATGTCATACTCAGTGGGTTATAAAAAATTTACGCAATGTTTGCCTTTCTCTGGAAGAAAGTAGGGATGGGAGTATAAAAAAGAAGTGAAAATTCGATAATATTATTATATCGGTCAATTATAATATTAGATTGATAATATACTATTATTGTATTTATTTTAAATATAAATTAAAATAATCAGTTTATAAAAATATATTACAAATACGTAGGTATATATTTTTAACACTCATAAAAACATTTCCATGATTTTAGATAGTATTATTGTATCGATAATAATACTACCGATACAATGCAACAAAACTATCGATTTTTCTTTTGGCTCAAAAACATATTATATTATATTATTATAATATATTTATTATACCCGTTACTCGTAGAGTATGTAGCAGGTAGAAGGAAGCGTTTCCGACCATATAAAGTATATATATTCTTGATCAGGATCACTAGCCGAGTCGATCTAGCCATGTCCGTCTGTCCGTCTGTCCGTCTGTCCGTCCGTCTGTCCGTCCGTCCGTCTGTATGAACGCTGAGATCTCGGAAACTATAAAAGCTAGAAGATTGAGATTTGGCATGCAGATTCTAGGGGTTAATACGCAGCGCAAGTTTTTCACGCCGATGTGCCACGCCCCCTCTAACGCCCACAAACCGCGAAAAACTGTGGCACCCGTCTGTATGAACGCTGAGATCTCGGAAACTATAAAAGCTAAAAGATTGAGATTTGGCATGCAGATTCTAGGGGTTAATACGCAGGCAAGTTTTTCTCGCCGATGTGCCACGCCTCCTCTAACGCCCACAAACCACGAAAAACTGTGGCACCCACAGTTTTGAAGCTAGATTAACGGGAAAAGGAATGTGTATTCGTTTCATCAATACATATTGATAGACCAAAGTGGGAAACCCCCCTCCCCCCTAACGCCCACAAACCGCTAAAAACCTTGGCACCCGTCTGTATGAACGCTGAGATTTCGGAAACTATAAAAGCTAGAAGATTGAGATTTGGCATGCAGATTGTAGGGGTTAATACGCAGCGCAAGTTTTTCACGCCGATGTGCCGCGCCCCCTCTAACGCCCACAAACCGCGAAAAACTGTGGCACTCACATTTTTGAAGCTATATTAATGGGAAAAGCAATGTGTATTCGTTTCATCAATACATATTGATAGACCAAAGTTGGAAACCCACCTCCCCCCTAACGCCCACAAACCGCGAAAAGCTGTGGCGCCCATAGTTTTAAAGCTAGAGCAAAAGTGTAAACGCAATTTTGTTTGGGTTATTAACGCCTACCGAAATGTAGAAGAAATTTTTTTAATTTTTTGAAGCGGCTTCTTGGTTTGCCCTGCTTGAGACTGCTGACTTTAGCTGAGTAACGGGTATTTGATAGTCGAGGCACTCGACTATAGCGTTCCCTCTTGTTTTAGATGTAAACTAAAGTAATAAGTTTATAATAATACAATAATAATAGGTATATATATATTTTAGCACTCAGGAAAAACAATTACATTGATTTTAGTCTGTAGACTTATAATTTAAGGAATACAGGCATTTAAAATAAGTTCTCCTATACATATTTAAGGAATGCACTAAATTTGGGTTTAAATAGTCCATATGGCTTTTAACACAAAATGTTGATTCTGGGTGTATCTTCAATGTTGTTCCTTATAAAGAAATACCATGTTTAGGATAATAAATTTCCATTTTAAGTACTAAACAAATATTCCCAGTGCCCCCTCACTACTACTATAAACCGAAAAAATTCCTATTTTCGTTTATAAATAAAGTCCCCGAGTGTTTTTAGGTATAGGTGGTAACTGTCAAAACGGCGCCTCCCTTAGGCGCCAACTATTTGCATGTGTGATAAGCCCAGACATTTCGGGTTGGAAAAAGGGGGCCCAAACAAATAACGAGAAACCCTTTGCAGGGCCACAAATCAAAGGCAGAAACATGAAAACAATATGTCAAATGATATTACACATTAAATTAGTTAAGACCGAACAAATGTGAATAATAAAGCCGCCTGTCGTGTGACTGCGGGGGCGTAAAGACGCTGGGTTTCGTGTCAAGCATGTGCTCGGTAAACTCGATTTTCCTTACACCAATGCCCCACTTCACTTCACTTTGCTTGGCCCAACTTGAGCACATTTTCGCCCAGCAGAAATTTGTCACGTGACATTTTCGTTTGGCCAAAAATTACAAATGTTTTTATTATTTTTTGTTTGTTTTTAGGATTCGCGCTGCATGCACATGCTCGGAGGCGTTGCCACGGTGCGTGTTTTTCGGGTTTTGATTTCCTGGCGTGTTTACACTGAGGATACAAAACAACATGACAGCACAGAAGCGGAAAAACGAGATGGAAAACGGCAGAGAATAACCCTCCTCACAGGTTAAATTCTCGGGTGAGTTATTCAAGTTTTAAAATAAATATTTACAACTATAAATATTGCAATCTTTAAAATGGGTAGACAATTATTCCGTTTTCAAAATAAAATATTATAAATTAAACTGAATTTGAACACCCAACCATCTCACTTTCAGTGTTTGCTTATGCATTAACCCCAATATATGACGATTTTAATGGATTTTCCATGTATGAAAAGTGGCTGCATTTTCATTGCTATAATTAAATGGCTTCTTGCCGATTTCTGCTAATGAATTAAGTTGGATTTTAAAAAGCATTCTTGTCGGGCACGCAAACATGCAATGCAGGTGAGACTTTGCGGGGTAAGCAAAATAAGGGAATTGCAGTTATTGAAGTTTGGGTAGAGGTGGAATCCATTATAAAGTGAAAATTATGATTTATGACTTAATGCGGAAATATAAATTAGCATATAGAAAATGTTGATATTATTGATTAATGCATTGAGTTAACTTTTAGTTTAGCGATTTATGGTAAAATGGTACACAGAGAAAAAAAACCAAAAATAATCATCCATTGCGTATTTTTTCATATCAACTTTGGTCCGTTCTGCGTTCATATCAAAGTTATAGACAAATTTATATGAAACAATATCAATTCCATATTGCTCCGTTTTTGTTCTCTGTGTAATATTCTTTTAAATTTAAAACAGGTTAGTAATAGTTCTTAGAAATGTGTACTTATATTAAAACAAAAAAAAAGGATGTTCGCGTAAAACCGATATGGCCATGCAAATTTAAGGTCATGCAAAACCCATATCGTTTTTACGTGAAATACTCTTTTTCACCAGTTCAAATTTACCTGGCCGCATAACAAATTAAAAGTGATCTTAAATAATGTAAAATCGATCGACGTTTCATATCGATTTTTTTTGGGTGTAGATTACATATCTCCCTAGTTAAATACTATGATTGCCATGTGAATTAGTCAAAGTATAAAAAACAAAATAATGATAACAATATTAGGGATTAGTGTGAGTTGAATTTGGGTTCCGGATGGGATCGGATATGTTGTTACTCGCACACTCACCTATCCCTCAGGCAAATTTTGAACTCCGGCTGCGAATCGTAGTCGCTGTTATCGATAAAGCTGCTGCGATCCCTCTCCCGCTCGCGCTCCCTTTCCCGTTCCCGTTCTCGTTCCCGTTCCCGCTCCCTTTCCCGCTGGTACTCCTGCATATTGGCCAACTGCTTGTGGAACAGCTCCTGCTGCGACTGGAGGAGATCGTGGTGATCCTGCAGAGCGGCCAGCTGGGCGAGCTGCTGCTGCTGGTAGGAGGACGACTGTTGCTGCGGGGGCGACGTGGGTCTCGGTCTTTGGTAGGGATGGTGGTGGTGCTGGTGGTTGTGGTGGGGCGTCGGCTGATGGTGGTGCAGCTGGTGGTGCGGATGTCGCTGCAGCTGGTGGTGGTGGTGGTGCGGATGCTGGCTGTGGTGGTGCTGCAGACTGTGGCTGCTCTTCAGCTGCGTCAGCTTGGCATCCACATCGGCCAGGCCGAACTCCAGTTCCGCCTGGGCCTGTTGCTCATACGCCTGTTGGGCCTGCTGCAGTCGCTCCCGTTCGCTGCGCGGTGAGTTGGCCAACTGTTCCGCCGGTGGTTCGATTTCGACCGCCGAGTAATCATAGTCCAATCGATGGTGATGATGCAGCGACTGCGTATTCTTGCTGTCCGCCGTCACCGCCCCCGTTCCGGGCGTGGCAGTGGCTATTTTGCCGGCCAGCGCGTCCAGCGAGCTAAGCATCTTGATCAGAGATGGGCCAATTGGGCTATAATCAATCTGTACTTGTATGCCAGCTGGTGGGTTTTCTGCTGACATGCAGTCCGAGTCCTCGACCTTTTACCCTTTGCTCCAGCTTTGGCCGTCTTTCGCACTCTTCTTCGTCTTGGGTTCTTTTTACCTTTTTTGTTTCTACTTTTTTCTACTATTGCTTATAATTTGCCTGAAGGAGAAGTTGGGAGGCAAATTGCAATGGATTAGTAAGTTTTAATGAATATTTATTAGCTAAGGTAGATATGAGTGGATGCGACCTTGAGACATAAATCAGGCATGCAGTATATCCCTGTTTATTGTGTAGCTTAGGTCAGCTACATTTCACTTAAGCTCACAAACTTGAAAATAAAGAACCAGCTCACACACACACTCACACACTTAGTCATCCACACAAGTACCCGGTTAGTGTGTGTCCGTCTGTCTGTCTGTCTGTGGTCGTAAAATGCAAACACTTGAGCTAGAAAAGGGCCAGCTTGAATGGCTAAAAGGGGTTTCGGGGATGAGAGGCTGCAGCAGTGGTGGAGTGCTTGCCACTCACATTGTGTGCAATGTTTGTCCACCCCATCGGCCACCCCTTTTTATGCACATCGCCACCCCCCACAAACACAAACATCTCGAGGGGCAAAAGTCGCTCCGGCTTCTGTGGTCAAAATAATTGGGGGGACATTCAAATGAAGGAAATCCAGAGGAATGCCAAAGTTATACCTTTGTACTTGTGAAGCAGACAGAATTCGTTGCATTTTGTTTCACACATGCTTTGGAACAAAATGAATATTCATTTATCATTTTATTTTTAATCAAGCTATAAATTAAGGTGATGCAGAAAATGAAATAGTTTTGTCGAGAGTTTTCTTTTCCATAAAGAAAGAATTAGAAAGAACCAAGGAGCTCTACCTTGGGCAAACAAGTTGACCGCACTTCATCCTGGACACCGCACTTCCTCCTGAACTCCTGCATATCCTACAGCCCTAGAATCCTTATCCACTCCACTCAACACCTGCAGTAACTTCAATCAAATTTGCAGCTTACAACAAAAGTCCATTGTTGTTGCCGAGGCTGTCGGGTTTTTGTATCTACAAAAAACTACAAAGTTTGCTTAGTATCCTTTACCAGCGATGATTGAGGGGGAGGTGATGGTGGTGCACAGTGGGTGGTTGAGTGAATGGGTGATATCCTCCTTGATGTTTGTTGTATGACATACTATAAAAGTCAACTTGAATGCGCTGTGTAAATTTCACCACAACTCCTTCTCCCAGAATCTCCAGCACTTCTCTCTCTCTCTCTAGAGTGCCTTGCAACTTTAAGTAGTTCTCCCTGCCACATCCTTTCTCTATCCGGCGCAATGGTTGCATTTGAAAGGAATTTGCCTTTTACAAGATTTTACTCTTTGCAATTTACACGCGTCGACCGCTTTTCCATAGGCACACACACACACGAATGCGTCTAAAACACACTACATATGCACGTTTGCACGTTTGTTTGGCTGTGTTGCAAGCATTTGGCTTTTGTAAATGTTACTTCCTTATTACATGGCATTATATTATAGCAGATACAGAGCCAGTCTCGGCTATCAAAGTAGTCCCAGCCACAAATGGGGAACAAAATGAGAATGCAGAGGAAGTTGCAGGAACAGAACGAAGTGGGTTGGTGGTAGAGGAAGCCTTTCCTAAATGCTTTCCAGGATGTTTGCCCACACAGGATGTCTTTGCAGCAACAGAAACGGAAAGAAAAAAATCTTAGTGCTTGTAATTAGCAAGAAGTAGGCGGCTTTTACCACTCCCTTTAAAGTTTAATTTGAGGTCCTCAAAATTAATGAGGAAATGCATAAGTCAAGATTTCCCTAAGTATTTTCCATTTTGGAAAATATATTAAAATAGGAATAACTGTTCTTTTGGGATTAATATTAAAAACTAATAATATTCTTTAAATAAATATATCAATAAAGCACAACATTAATTTTCTATTAAATGTTCTTAAAAAAAGGGAACATTTTTGGGATAAAGAGATTTTAATGTGCTTGAATCATGTTGAATTGGCAGTATTTACAGAGCTTATCCCAGCAAGAACAAATGTTCTTAATTAAAGAAAAATTTGCCTGGATTTTTTTCTGTGTGGTAAATAACACTTTAAACTTTAAAGAAAGCTTAAATAAAATCATAAATGATAAATTACAAATTATGATAAATGGTTACAGCCTACATTAAATTTAACATGCGGGCTCTAAAGAAAATGCTGCTTTTTAGGAGAAAGAAACATAATTTCCAATGAATTTCACTTAAATCCTTTAAAAAAACAATTCAGCAACTTAATTAGGCATGCAGCTAATTGCATTCAAAGGATATCAAGCTCAACCCACAGCCCCAAGGCAAAGAAGCCAGACAGTTGGAAGTCAGTTCCTTTTTGTCCTTTTCATTAGCCATTGCATAATGGAATTTGAAAAGGCTTTAAGAACAGCGCTCTCACTCTGTGTGTTATCAAAACTAACAAACGGAAAACTAAGAGGAACGTTGGGGAAAAGTTAAAAAAAAATTGAAGAGAAAATCGCGCTAGACGAGAAAACTCTCTCACTTTCTGAGCTTCAAAGACAAGTGCGCCATAACCCAAAAACATAAATCCTTTGGCGGAAAATAAATAAAGCGAAATGGCAAGAGGAAAATGAATATGCTCTCCGTCGCAGAGAGATGAGGATATATAAGTGGGAAAAACTTGATAAGCGGCAACTGCGAAAGCCTTTTAACACCCAGATGGAAAGGAAAAAGCGAAAGAGACACATTGAATGCGGATTTTCCACTGCGGGTCTACAAATAAAAAGAATAATGCGATTTTTGCAGTCATCCGAGTGACGGAGAGGAACTTAGAAAATATTGAGCACTTTAAAAGGCATTTCAGTTGTTCTGCGGAATTTCCATGTCCTGAAAAAGGAAAGTAATCAAATCAAATTAAATTTTAAAACAAAACAACAAATAAAAAGGGATGAAATGATCGTAACAAAACAAGAGAGAACGCTGTAGTCGAGTGCTTCGACTATCGAATACCGTTACTCAGCTAAAGCCAGCAGTGGTGAGCAGGGCAAACCAAGTAGTCACTTGAAAGTGGCGCCATCTATGTGGCGGACAATTTATTGTTTGCCTATAACTTTTTACTGAGAAGTCGGATTTAAAAAATTTCTTCTACTTTTCGGTTCTTTTTGACACACTTTTGCACAAATACAATATACCCTTTTATAAACATATTTTTTTGTTTGCTTACTTCGATTCTGCATAATTAATTACACTGTATTATCAAATAGAAGATTATACTCGATACGTACACTAATTAATTTTTCCAAATTAAACCGGCTCAGTTGTTTTACTTCTCAAAGCCCCATCCTTCATTGTTTCATGAATAAATATGTATGCAATATTCAATTATCAGCAGAATCTGAAGCACAATTTCCCTCGCATTAATTTCCATGATGATGCCAAACGAGTGCAAACATTCCTTTCGGCCAGTATTAAATCAAATAAATCGTTTGATGTGGCGCACACAAATATTGGTGTCACTTCACAAAATATAATCCGGAGGAGGATATAGAAACCGAATGACCGGCCCCAAGACACTGGCATAAATTGTCAGCTGACAATTTAATAAACAATGCAAACTCAGGGCTAAAATGATTAGACATTTATGGATGTGTGTGCTCGGGGCCAGAGCAATGCAAATGTAAATGAATCGAGTATCTAATTAAGCATCTCAGGATGGCCTAGAAACACCAATACTGAGATTTCTCTTACGCATAAATTAAATTAATTTTGCCCAGACTTTAAATATTTCCGAGAAAAGCTTGAAGCTCCGAAATTAAATATCGCACACAATTGCTGCCTTCGTGTCTGGCTATAAAGAGAAAGAAGAAAGTCTTAACCGCAACAAGCCAAAGTCACGATGAGCGGGAGAAAGCAATTACTTTCTGCTTTGCTTGTTGCTTCTCCTACAAGA
Organism: Drosophila mimetica; assembly: GCA_037075245.1. Taxonomy (NCBI): domain Eukaryota; kingdom Metazoa; phylum Arthropoda; class Insecta; order Diptera; family Drosophilidae; genus Drosophila; species Drosophila mimetica. Next base: position 25,131,158 of record JBAMCH010000007.1, on the reverse strand, counting down.
CGTCGTTCGGTGGTCTTGCCCCCGAAAAAATGGGAATAGAAAACTTTTTGTGGCCCTGACAGCAGTTTATGCTACACTTGCTTCGACTCAAACTGTCAATATTTTACTTTAAGACACCATGCCACAAGGAGTCGAGGAGCAGCCACATCATTTGCTATAAATTTACTTCATGCTGCTTGCTGCTGCTGCTGCTGCTGATGCTGTAACGACCCAAAACTCAACGGAACAGAACAACAAAGTGGCAACTTCTTGTGGGCGGTTCTAGACATAAATTCCTCCTTACTGATTTTCTCTAGCTAGATGTACAGGGAATTAAAATGAAAATTATTCTCAAAGTTCTTTAAGTGGGAACTTCAAAAATTATATTTAACATTTCTTTAAAAAATATTTTATGACAAGAAAAAATATTTTTTTCAATGTGGTTTTTAATTTAATTTATTTCTTTCTTATTTCCTGGTGCTACAAGGACTGCCTTATAAATTAAAGCACTAGTCACAAAATTTTTAATTATAATTTTAATAAAATTTTTTAATTTTTACTGCCTATATAGGTTTTTTAAAATAACTAAAATCAAGCTGTTTTTACCAGATTTAAAACAAATTATATTATTTTATAATGCAATATTTCGTGCAGATATTGATTTTCTAACCGGACTCTTCCTGATTTTCCCTATACCCTACAAACCGAACCTCCCACTGTATTTTGTGGTTGGTGCTGAACATGTGTTTTCCTGGCAAAGTTAAGGCGAAACCTGCCTCAATTGAAACCACCCAACCAACTGGGCCACAAATTTTGAGGTCAGCCTGCGATGGTCTGGCATAAATCTGAGAGCAAACTACACCGAGGCGAACGTCTTGGACAGGACATCTCTCGGCCCGAGAGTCCTTTGGGCGGCGGCGAGGCCTTGGGAACGGACTTTGAACCCCATGTTGATGCTGGTAATCAAGGCATTAAGTGTGTTTACTGTTTATTTTATTAGACTTTAAGGCTTAATAGCTTTTTCGAGAGCGTTTTTGGGCTCGCCTTTGTTCAGCCGCCTTCTCGACCTTCCCCCGCACATGCAAGTATTTAATTAAAGTCAACTTTGATTTAATTAAAAGTTCTGACGCTTGCCCAATATTTTGCTCATGAATTATTTATGCCAACAAAAGTGCTCGAAAAAAATGAGCGGCCAAACTGATTAAGCCAAATAAACATAAAGAGAGGCAATTGGTGATGGTAGAAAACAGCAAGTGCGACAAGTTACAAGTTTGCACCGCAAAATAAGAAAAACTCTTACTCTCATTAGCGCAAAACTTTTCCCAAGGACCAAGACTATAACCTTCCTTATTTTCCTTAATATTCCCTTCCTTTTTGAATGCCCAACTTTGGCGGTAAACTTTTTCAGTCCTCTTTGCGTTCTCTCACTTTTTCTGTTTATCTCGCCCAGTACTTGGTCAATTTCCTGGTCAGTTTTGTAACTTTGTTGACGTGTCCTGCAATCGACTGTCGTCGAATGCTTTTCTTTTATACTTGGCGTTAATCTGTCAATTTTCTGCAACTGCACTTCTCTGAAGAAAAACACTCTTCTTTTCACAAATATTTATAGATTTTGGTCGGCTTTTGTACTTTTTCTTTATAGAAAACCCCTCGAAATTGAAAAAAGCCACAAATGGTTTATGGTTTTTCCCATTTTTAATTAATTTTTTTGGAATTTTAGAATGTTTACCGTTTCTAGAGGTTTTTAAAGAAAATTATCGACCTTATGTGCAGCAAAAATGTAAAAAAAAATAAATATATTTTGAAGATCAAACTGTGCTAAGCCAACACAAATAAAAACAAACAAGTATGGGCAGAACACAGCAAAATGTGAAATTCTGGAAAGAGGGAAAACAAATGAACAATATTTGGTAAATTTTGATTTCACTTTGTTTTCTTGCGATATCCCTGGAAAGTAGGAGTATATTGAAGTTTAAAATTCGCCGAAAGATTGGCTTATGTTGCTATGAGAAAATTATATTATATTATTAAATAATGTCTTTCATAATTCTCAAATCAAAATAAAATTCCATAGGAAAGTTAAAGTAAATCAGTTTAAATTCCCTACGTAACTAAAATGACCAGTTCGAGGTAACCGTCAGCCTATAATATTTTCGTTTCCGAAGTCTAGGACACAGCACTGACCTAGTATAAATATTAAAACAGTAACTGAACGAATTTCCACTCACACCGGACCGACTGGGGAACAACTGCGACGACTCTGTAATAATTTATATTTATTTTCTGTTATCTATTTGACCAAAAATTGCAAACTGCAAAATTGCCAAAACAGAGCAACAGAGTCTGGTCTCATGAAATTTCTATTGGCAATGGTGTGTGGGTGGTTTTTTTCGTATCCCAGTTGGGTGGACAGAACTGCCATTGTTGTGTCAGGTCTATGTTCATGTTCCATGTCCATGTGCACACTCTGCTGTTTGTTGTTTATGCAAATCTCAAATGCCTCGTAAAAGTAAATGAACAGAGAACAGTAGGCAAAAAAAAAGGGAAAACTAAAAAAAGTTCTAACAATTTCATATTGAAAATAAGCTGTTGCCCTGTGCGCCTCAGATTTTGTGATTGGGTGATGAAAAATGAAGTTTTTGCTTTCGGAAGAGTAACGGAAAATTAAATATTTTTTTTTTACTTTTATTTATTTTTTTTTTTTATTTGCATACCGCAGATATTCAAATCCTTTATTGATACACCCCAAAAAATCGATATGAAACGATGATCGATTTCACGTTATGTAATATCAATTTTGACTTGGTATGTAAACGACATGTTCGAATTTCGAACTAAAGCCGCCATATTGCTTCATCCTATCTTTTTCGAAGTCAGAGAATCTCCGAAAGAGAAAGAATTCGCAAAAATGATATCACTTAATCGCAAAAGCGATACAACAGAAATTTACCATGGGCTTATCGATTTGAACGCGACGTGTTTTTTTGTATACTATCATTTAAGAACCTAAAGATATAACACACATAATATCAGATTCTTTTTTGATTTTTTCTGGCATATAAAATAATATAAGTACAGTATACACTAAATATATTTTACTAACCAAGTTCCAAGCAATTTAATTCTTATCGTCGTACCGCTTTTAAAGAAATCCACGACTCCCTCTCATTTATCTACAACGAATTCTACCCCCCCGCACAACTTTGGCTTCTTCACGACGTGTCCAAAGCAATTAACACATTGTCCACCTTTTTAATGCTTCGGGCCGAAAGCAAAATGCCAAAACACTTTCGACTTGGGCCATCGATGAGCACTAAGTTGCGTGCCAAACACTCGCAAACCGAACCATTTTATATATCAGACCAGGAGCTCTACCTTTTATTGGCCCAATGTCCCGGGTTCGGGGGGATTATTTATGGATCCCACACACGCAGCTGGCGGCACATTTCTCATTTAACTGCCTTCACCATTTGCTAATTAATTCGAGAAATTCCATTTATTTCAACGCTGAAACAACTAAATTTCGCTGCTTATTTTTTTGGCCGCTCTTGAGGATGTCCAAATCAATTTGTGTTGCGTTTGCTTTTTCGACTTTGGCAACGAGATTTGTGTTTTTACGACTTTTGGCATGTCCAGCAAGGGAGCGAGGGAAACTCGGCCCTTCCACAATTGCGTGTTTTCTCAACGGGAGAGGTTAGGATCGTTTAACTTCTGACCAACTGCTCACGCAAAAATATTTGTACGAAATCAAATTAATGGCGTCCCGTTGATGTTTTATTAATTTATACGGCTTTTCTCTTCCATTCGGGGGCTGCGAAATAAATTATATTGCTTATACGACGCGTGGTTTGCATTATTGAGTAATTAAATACTAATTAAAGCGTAACATGAGCCAATTCCCTTGATTTTTATGTGAAGCCTTGTTGCGGGAGTTGTGGTTGGGGGAAAATAATGCGAGTTAACGAGAAAACAGTCGACTTTGTTCTTATCTCCGGATTGCGTCAGCATTAATTAGCTGGGCGAGTATTTTTTAATTAGCCTGGGTTTTTATTTCGTACAATAATTGCCAGTATTGTAATAAGTGGGCGTTTTAAGCAAAGCAAACCGTACAATAAAATATAATTCCTATAATAAAATGAATTAATTTGTCTAAGAATTCATTCTATCATTTTAAGCGCCTAATGTTTCGAGTTTTTACACACAACAAAAAACTTGTTGTGGTAAGTAAATTTCATATATATATCGTTTTTACCATGAAACACTGGTAAAGTTGATTTTACATAATATCATTTCGCCGAATTCCCTCTCTCGGAGATTCTCTAACTTCGAAAAAGAGAGTAAGAAGCAATATGGAGAGAAAATTACGTGAGTGAAAGCGAGAAAGTCACATTCGGAATTCGAACTGGCGTCGTTTAAGCTAGTTTTCTCGCTCGCACTTTTGTAAGTTTTGGTCCCTTTATTTTGAACGCAGATTGGATGCATGGTTGCAACATGATTGCTTTTAAAGTATGGCTCGATTTTACGTTTTTGAACATATCGAATTGAATATCAAGTCAAAATTGATATTACACAACGTAAAATCGATCATCGTTTCATATCGATTTTTTTTTGTGTGTAGACCTGAGTACCACCATCCACTTTAATATAAAGCTTTTAAACATAAAATCAAACTGAGTGCTTTAAATAACAAATTAACCGAGAGGAGCCTTGAAACCATTTTGCACGGCTAGACGACTTTGGTCCTGTTTAATTGCTCCGCAGTGATTTGCATCCTGTTCTGCCAAACCAGAAGCCAGACGTTAAGGGCATGGGTCTCATAAATGACACTTGTCTGGCTTACGCTTCGGTGTGGAAAACTCTTCAACTGAACTAATTACTCGGAGAGTTTCCCGACTCCCTTGAGTGCGCCAGCAAAAAATATGCATGAATATTATACATTGATAAATGCAATAAACTTTGACAATATTGTATTGTCATTGTTGATAAAAATTCATAAATAAATATATTTTCTTTTTTTCAGCTTCCCCTACCCAACAACGATTTTTTCTGCTGTTCTGTGCTGACATGTCACTCAAATTGTGCGACGTTCGATTCTGTTTGCCCGACTTCCCGTTCTTGTTGTTTGCTCTTGTTGTATAATATATCCTATCATAATCTTTCCTGACACGCGATGCTCCTGTTCCCGATCCGGGTTTTTTTGCTCTTATCTTTAACTGGGTTCGTTTGTTTTCCATCCTCTCCGTTTGTGTGTGTCCCTTCAAATATTGTTGCGACCCATCAATTTGATGTTGTCAATTTTCGTGAAAATTTATTGTTTGTTGCTTTCGAAATTTGACATTGTCATGCAGTTCGTTAGCCATTTCTGGCAGAATTGTGATGTATTAAAAACAGTTGACAGACCATCGCATGGTCAGAATTAAGGAGCGAAAATCTACAGATCGAACTGAAGTTCTTTGTTATGTTTGAAACCCTCCTGAGGAAGAGTTGAGTAGGACATTGAAATAAAAAACTTACAAACTTATTATAAATTAAATATGTTAAATAAGTATTTTGAAAATAAAAAAGGAAAAGGAAAGAAACAAGAGAGAACGCTATAGTCGAGTGCCCTAACTATCAAATACCAAAAGGAAGCAGTGGTAAACAGGGAAAATCAAGCAGTCGTTTGAAAGTGGCGCCATCTATGTGGCGGACAATTCATTATTCGCCTATAACTTTTTAATGAGTGTTCCGATTTAAAAAGTTTCTTCTACAATTCGGTAGGTAATAATTAAGCAACAGCTCTAACTTTAAAACTGTGTGCGCCACAGCTACTATACGAGTATCGGATATCACATTAATATTAAATATTAACATTAACACCAAGCCATTTTTTTAAAGATTAACCTTGAAGTTACATCGATACTTTAAAGTAAAAAAACACCGAAAATATAATTCAAAGAAAACAAAAATCGTACTAAAAACCAAATGTCGCCCTCTCATATTTCTATCCAGTGACGGCATATAAAATTCCGAAAATATCCTACACAAAAGCACTGGTCTCCCTCAGAATTCGATTTGCAGTGCTGCATTTAAATCTTTTACTCGATGTGTGTGCATCTGGTGTGCTTATCGGGTTTGCCATAGGTTTTTGTCAAATAAATATTGGGTGCAGCATTCGCACATAAAATACACAAAAACAAACAAATGTACGCAAAACCGGTATAAAGAAAACGCAAAGAGATAAATAAAAAAGAGTAGGAGCGAAAGATACCGAGGGGAGGGAAAATAGGTGCAGGGCACACACAAAGCTGTTGACATGTTGTGGAGGATATTCATGGAGTGGATGCAGCAGATACAGATACGGATTGAATGGGCTATATACAGTGGTGAGCAAAACTGAGTACATGTTTGCCACTATTGACTTTGGGTACGCATTAAAAAGTTATTAGTAAAGGAAATGAATCCAAATTTTTTGTGTTTATTCTTTGAATATTTATTAACAAATTCGTATATATAAAATATAACAAAAAAAGAAATTTGGTCTCATTAAGAAATAAAAAACAAAATAAACTCGCAGTTTTTTATGAAAGTCAAATTTTAAACTTTTGTCCTCGGGCTTAAAACAAAAATGTTTTGATGCAAAGGTTTTACCCAAGCAAAATAAATAATAACTGCAAAAAAAAAAATTGCAAAATATTTTTCCTTGTATTTTTTATGATTTTTTGAAAATTACAATTTTAGCCGCTTTTTCCTCCTTTTCATACAAAATTTTACTGAGATCTTTCCATTCAAAAAATCATAAAAAATACAAGGAAAAATATTTTGCAATTTTTTTTTTTGCAGTTATTATTGTCCCCAGGACAAAAGTTTAAAATTTGACTTTCATAAAAAACTGCGAGTTTATTTTGTTTTTTATTTCTTAATGAGACCAAATTTCTTTTTTGTTATATTTTATATATACGAATTTGTTAATAAATATTCAAAGAATAAACACAAAAAATTTGGATTCATTTCCTTTACTAATAACTTGTTAATGCGTACCCAAAGTCAATAGTGGCAAACATGTAATCAGTTTTGCTCCCCACTGTAGCTCGGGGTAGGGATTTCCCTTTCTCGCTGCGGCGATTGTTTATTTTCGGGCTTCATGTTAATTCGTGTGTAATAGACAATGTGGCCGAAATCAGCAAAAAGACCATTGGGATGTGACAAAAAATACATTTAAAATCCTTTTTGCTTGCGTCGCGTATTTTTTCCCTTTTGATTTTTGTTTGCTTTCTTGTGTCAACCCCGTCGAACGCTTATCAAAAAGGGTGGTTCTTTGTTTTACACACAATTTGCAGGTGTCCTGTGACTTTGACCAGTCATTGGACCTTCTCCTGTGTCTGAGGGTATCTCTCTATCTGTGATTCACCTTTGTGTCTGCCTACAAACAAAAATATTATCAGCAATTTTTCCTCGTTCTGTTTGAACGTTGTAAAAAAAAAGGGATCTCTTGGTTTTAAAAGTGTGAAATTAAATTAAGTCTGTTAAATTGTGGAGATTTGTTTTGTCGAAAGAGAATTTAATTTAAAGATTTTACGGTGATTTGGTGGGGTTTTATTGCTTACCTAAAGTGTGTAGGGTTCAGGGAAGTTGGCCAAGCGAATATATTTCAAACAAAAGACTAAATGAGATTTTTATTGCTTATAGAAAATTATCAAATCTTTTTATACAAATTAATATTTCACTATTTGTCAGGTTAGTAATTTTCCACATAACAATGGTTTTTTAAATTTATAATATAAATTTAATGGAAAACTCTAAACTAAGTGGTTAATAAATGCAACTGACCAGATTTAAAGTAGAATATTTCAGGCTTTTTATTACGTCCTTTGGGCGAGCTAAATAATTAAAAGGAAATGCAAGTTTCAGTGATTTTATGCAAACCGTTCATTTAGCATTATTTATTTATTTCCTATTTATTTTCATGAATATTTCACGAAGCAGTGTTCAACTTAAAAGACTTTAATAGTTATCTGAAAAAAGAAATATATAAATATATTTTACGACAAGCGGGAGATTAAAGCTGAGCCAATCTGCACTTGCTAAACTGAACTACATCAATAATTGAATACAATAAATGTGCTCCAGAACACAGTGCGTATGAGTTATGTTGTCGTTGCCGACGTCGCCGTCGTTTGTCGCTTGTTAATATGGCTCATAAATAACACATTTATGGCACAGACACACGCACACGCACAGGGCCAGGACGCAGCATTACAATGAACTCACACGGACTTGCGTGCATGTGAATTTACACACACTCATTTGTTTGGCCTGTCCGTGTCTCTCTATTAGCAGCTTTGATATGCAAATTTTGCGCCTACATAATAAGGTTGCGCCAGATTTTTAACCCCCTCTCCCCCCTCTGAAACTAACCAGCACACATACACACACACACACAGCCACTTACACACACTAATGCAAATCCTAATAGTTTAATATGCTTATAATTGTTGGCTGAAATTGTATTGTCCTGTTGTTTTGTTTTCCTCGTGTCTCTCACTATTGCGATTTAAATATTTTATTAATTTCCCATATATTTTTGACCATTTAAATTTTCGTCGGCGCCGAGCGCTGAGTGCATTTGACAGACAGACAGGCATTGTTTAGGCTTCCCAATACGCATTTTCCCTCCTCTCGGGTTTGATTTATGTTTTATGCATTTTACCAAATGAATTTAATTTATGGTAGAATATTCTATACTATTTTTTTATTTATATGTACATACAAATATTTGCTGTCAGAAATACTCATTTCGGGCTCGACGGAAGTGGCGAACGTTTGTTTGGTTTGCAGACACTTTTTACCATTTTTGCTGGATGGCGTGAAACAAATTGTTACGGGGAAAAGGGTCTGGGAGATATATCGATTTTAAAACAATACGTGGAAAGGACATTTAGGTTTCTGCATTCCAATTTAATCCAGTTTTAATTGAGGAAATTGTGTAGGAAATTCTGAAAATATATTTTTAAAGCATATTTTGCGGTTCTAATTGACATTTTATTTAAAACAGAGAGAAAACGCTATAACCGAGTGCCTCGACTATCAAAGACCCGTTACTCAGCTAAAGCAAGCAGTGGCAAGCAGGGCAAACCAAGCAGTCGTTTAAAGTGACGCCATCTATGTGGCGGACAATTCATTATTTCCTTATAAATTTTTACTGAGTGGTCCGATCAAAGCAATACGTTCAAGGGAGGTTTCTGTTTAGGTTTCTGTTCATTTAAATTTAATCCAGTAATAATTAGGAAATTGTGTAGGAAATTCCAAAAATATTTTTAAAGCATCTTTTGCAAGTTAAATTTATTTTTTATTAAAAAAAATTTTAATTTAAGACATTCTGATAGATTGATCAATCAAATGCTATATCTAGACTAAAAATATCAAAGAAGTATTGATTGGAATAAATAAATAAAAGTAATTATGCAATGAAAAAATTACTCCTTTCTGATGCTTTCATAAACCTGTTAAAAACTTTAGTAATTGTTTTGGCACCCTCGATTGCAGTGCCTTTCACTTTTCCACCATCAAATTGAAACATTTCCACTGATTTCACTTGCAGAAAATTCAACCGAATTTGTGGCTATAGGAGGCGCAGAGGACCTGGGAACTTGGCCCAATTATGGCCCGGCACAAACAACACAAGCCGACGTTGTACCGCGCCAGACGCCCAAAAGTCGGCAAATGTTTTTTGTTTGCTCTGGTTACGGGGACTGGATTCAGGGACCTGGGATCTCTGGCTTGGCAGTTAAACCGCACTTGCGGCAGTCACCTTGTCGCTTGCTATCTCCCTTCGCTACGCTTCACCTATCCCTCTCTCTCTCTCTCTCCTTTATGGAAAAACCATGGGTGGTTGGCTGGCTAGTGGGTGGATATACATATACCCTCCTGTCATAAATCTCACAATTTCTGCATGAAACTCAGCTGCGTTTTGGCTTGGCTTTATTGCCGCCAGTAGACGCGACTCGTTGTTTCTCTACTTTTATACACATATATATATAAAGTTCAGCGTAAAATGTCTTAATAAAGTCTCCTGAGCGGAGATAGGAGTGCAAAAATGCGAGAGTGAGATGGCCTTCTAACATCTTTATGTCAAGGACATTTTTATGCCTCCCACAGCCGTCAGACAGAGATAGAGATTAGATTTCCGCCGTTGTTTTTATGTTCAGACTTGACTTTATAGCCATGACGGCATTTATTTCGCAAGTATTAACAATTAAGTGAGGGCGAGAAATGTATTGCAGTTTCCAACGAGAAACTGTGAGATAATAACTCCTTATAATCATTTATAGGTCAATATGTGCCTTTTATCTGTTAAACATTTTACCTTCACACAAAAAAAAGCATGTTCCCGTATAATCGATATGGCCATGTAGATTTCAGGTGATGCAAAACCCATAACGATTTTACATGAAATACTCTTTTCGACCAGTTCAAATTTACCTGGCCGCATATCAAATTAAAATTGATCTTAAATAATGTAAAATCGATCTACGTTTCCGTTAAAATGGCGTAGTCATTCCTATTTGATTTAAAGAAAATCTGATTTCTTAAATAAGATCAGTTTGCCAAATTTTTCTCCCTCGGAGATTCTCCATCTTCGAAAATGAGAGCAAGAAGCAAAAAGAAAAAAATTACAAGGTGGAAGCGAGAAAGACGCTTACAATATTAAATCTGAAAAATTATAAGCTTGCAAGAAATGCTTGCAAATTGTAAAAAGTAAGTTTTCTTTAAGAATCACACGACAAACGTACATTGCTCTTTAACAAAATCCGACTTCATTAAAATTGTTGTTCCTTGCCTGTTGGCAAACTTGTTTGTTTTAAAATTTTTACTTTTTATATGATGTCGCGCTGCTGTTGCTTTTGCTACTCTCAACTAATTCAATAAAGTTTAGTTGGGGCCATTTCCCTAACCAATTTCCTGCCAGCCCAATTAGCGCACATCTTTAGCAACAGCTTTCGCCATGTGTGCCCGGCTCATGTCTTTATTAAATGCTCTCGATGTCTCAACATCTCCCATGACCATATGGAGGGGGTCTGCATGTATACATAGTACTTCTCGTGTGCTGCGTGTGTCCGTAATTTAATAAATTTAATGAACATATGCCGCCAGAAAAACAAGCTGAGATTGAGGAGTCAGAGGTGGAAAAAGATGTTCCCTGGGCGAAATACAAACAGACTTCAATGTCAGTGGGCATTTGGCTGGGAACAATTTTTCACTGCTTCTCTAGAAATATACATAAACGTACCAAAGTTGGGGGAGAAAGATTATGTAGACGTGGACCCACTGACTTATGATTGATGTCTTTTGTTATTGTGCTCTCTTTTATGTATTTCTCATCTCGTTCCTCGCCCCCAGACTTTTTCTCTTTTTGGTTTATTAGATATAATATTTTAGTGGCCTTTTGTGAGTGTGTTTGAGTCCTGCGTCCTTTCAGTTATTTGATGCGCTTCAGCAGACATGTGTTTACTCTTGTTTCTTGTTCCGAGTGCTAAAATGGTAAAGGAGGGGTGGTGGACAAGGAAATATATATTTTACTCAACTTTTTTCCTCTGTGCATAACAAAAGGCGGCACTTAAATGATGTCTCTCTCCTTTTTCCCCTCTAAATTATGCCCCATATGCTCTTCACTCCTCCTTTTCCAGCAACAATAAATGTTTGCCACATTTTTCTTAACATTTTCATGGAAATTGCTCATTTTATGTTCAAATTTTGTGAGCTCCTTTCTCTGCTTTCTTTTTTTGTTTGCAGAAATTGTTTATTTTTATTTATATGGGCCGGTTTAATTGGCCGCACACACCCATAAAAAGGGGAAGGAATGTGAGTAGAGGCCATAAAGATTATGTTAATGCTTATAAAAAAAAATTGGGATCAAAATGGTTTTACAGGGAGTCGGAGTAACTAGAAGGTTTTAGCCCTAGCAATAAATCACTTATGTAGAAATAGATACTTCAAATATATGGATCAGGAGAAAGTTCAAATTAAATTGTGTTTCCGTTGAAATTTTGTTTAAAAATATGCCATATTATTTTAAATATATTTTTAAAATGCGGACTAGATAGTTAATAAATACAAAAGTAATCAGCACAAACCACACTTAATAGCCCCAGAAAGTAGGCAATAATATTCGGTTTTTCCACACCATAAAAAAATCTGTAGACAAATTTGCTTCAGTTTGATAAAATTTTTGGGATGTAAGCCAAAAGTTACCAAATAGTTAAAAATTTAAATGCAAATATAAACTAAATTTAAGCGAATAAATGTAAATTTTACATATACCCAATATGTATATCCAATTCCAGGGAATTGGGTTCTGCCATCCGTTAAGCCCAGTTTTAAACCCACATTGTTACCGTTATTTATTTGGCTCAGATGTTGCACAATTTACTGGCGATTTTCACTGCATTTTTTATGCTTTGCATTGCGGTTGAGTTTTCTGCATATTTTTCTTTGTTGTTGTCGAGGCGTCAGCTGACGTTGGCATATATTCAATACATTTCCTTTATGCCTGCGAACTGGAGCTAATTTGTTTACTGTCGGGCCCAGCCATATATCCCGTTTTCGGGCCAATTTTCCCTTTCCCCCATTCATTTGTGCCAGCTGGTCAAACCGTTTTCATAGTACACAAAATGGTTTTCCAGTGGCTGGCGAAAAAAAAAAAAACAATTTCAAAATGAATTTTTAAATTCGCCCCGAAATAACTTTTTTAATTAAATTTCTGCCTTACCCCGGAGTTGACTTAATGCCACGGAGTTTAGCTAATACTTAAACAATGAGTGGGAGAGCGCCTCGTCTTTTTCCCATTTTGTTTTCCTTTGTCTTTGGCTTTCTGTTTAACTTCTTGTGTCCTGTTTTTCTTTACGAGTTTTTGTTTTCGCCGGTTTACCTTTTTTACATATCTTATTTTAAGAAAATCCACTCCAGCTTCATTGCTGAGATTTGTTTGGCTTAATAAGTTGATTTGGAGAGAGATTTTTGCTTTTATTGAGCAGCTAAGGGGCTTTCAGAGGCCCTAATGAGTTTCTATTAAAAGCCTCTTCATGAGAAGTACTATTTACATTTAATCGAATTGCAACCGCACCAAAAGAATATTTCTTCACCAATTTTCAGTGCACAGTTGTTACGAATTTATTTGGTTTCCATTTTTATAACAAGGGCTTAACCTGAATTCAGCGTTCCGGCAGCTGTTACAAGCGAATGTTTTTGCTTCGCTTATTGTTAAACAATTTACAGGCTTAGCCTCGAATGCATAAAAGTTGAATAAAAATATTTTCATTTGCATTGAACGTTTATTCATTGCCATTTATTAATTAACTATAAATTGAAATGGATTCCCCACTTGCCTTTCACTTTCGATTCAATTATTGGCGGCAAACAAAACAAAATATTTTACAAGCGAATTAATTTTTATATCAAACAATAATTTTTTGTTTTACTTTTTTAAGTTCACAAAACGGGGGCAATTAGTGAAGAATAAAATAAAAATATTGCTGAACTCTGCACGTGACATACTTTTTCACAGCGAGCCCAAATAAAGCTTTTAATTGTTGCCAATGGATTAAGGATTCACGGTGCGTATACTTAATGCAGGCAAAGTTAATTCATATTGATGTTAGCATTCAATGTGTGGGTGATGTTTTTATAAGGCGATTCTGTGATTACTATTTACTAACAAAAAGCTGCCTGCAGAATAACAGTTTTCCCTTAATAAATTATATAAATATTAATAAAAAGTAAATAAAAGTTTTAATATAAAAATGAATTTAAATTAGTGATTGAGTTTTAAATGTGAACTAAACTAGGTTAAACTACCTTTTATTAATAAATAACCTGCAGGATAACGGTTTTCGCATAATAAATGAAACTAAACAATGTAAGGACCAAATATTAATAAAAAGTTAATTTAACTCACGAGTGAGAACTAAACCAGGTTAGAGAAATACCCTCGTTTTGTTGAATGTTGGTCATGAAATTGCAGTAGTTATAATCCCCCACCTCCGCTAACAGTAATTAAAACTATACATTTTTACCATCGCTTATTTGTAAATTGTTTTTGGTGTCAACAGTTTTTTTTTTTGATAAGCAATTAATTGAAATATGATTGCCAATTAAATGCATACTTTATAACCCACAACCAGTGGCATATTTTAACATTTAAATTCATAATTAATGCAGATGGCAATAAAAATTGTATAATAAAATAAAGACAGTTGCTTTAATTAAAGTTTGCGGGGCTGATAGCGCAAATCCGTGTCGTTCAGTTTTTGATGGAATAAAAGAGCAAAGGCTTGTCACGTGCAGTCTAGTCTCAACAACTAATTGAAAGGCAGACGGAAGGAAAAGTAAACAAAATGTCCATGCAAAAAAGATGAAGAGGCGACGGGAGGAAAGGCCTACAAAGGATGGCGAAGGAAGAAGCAAGGATGGAAGGAAAAAAGTGGAGCACAGCTGCCGACTGACGACGTCCTTGCCCATCGTTATTATCCTGTTATCTCTCTAATAATGCCTCAGAGAGTTTGTAATTAAATTTTTCAAACACTGACGTCGCCGAGAGTGGCTGGCAGAGACTTGCGATCCGCAGACCCGAGATGCAAAGATACAACGGAGGACCAGGGCGGGGTATTCAGATACAGATACTCACATAAAGAACGTTACGCGCACGAGTGCCACTAGTTAGTTAGATAATAACGCTCAACGGAAGCCGCTCAAAGCGGAAACGGAAGTCAAGTTAAGCGCACTACTAAACAGATACTCCAACAAGGCAGCAAAGAGAAGGGAATCGAATGGAATGGAGAAGCGCAGGAGGACAGGACAGCAGATGGAACAGGACAGATTGATTGACTGGTGGAGCGACGTGAATAAAACCGATTGAAAAGGAATCCAAATGACTAAACGAACGAGTGGATTGAATTATGCTCAATCCAATTCTTAAGTCGCTTTTTTTGCAGCCAGGATATTTATGAAAATTGGACATAAAAGGATGCATTCTGAGCACATTATTGCGGGCACTGTTTTTTGTAAAATTCTGAAAAGATCTTAGTGACTTCTTTAGATACACACAAAAAAAACACGTCGCGGTAAAATCGATATTGACCATGGTAAATGTCTGGCATATTGTTTTAACGTTTAAATAATATCATTTTGTTAAATTCTATCTCTAGGAGATTCCCTGGCTTCGAAAAGAGAGGATGAATGCGTAGATATCCAGAAAAAGTTATAAATAAGTTACTAAATTTCTTTTGCTTTCCTTTTATCTACCTTTTTACATTAAGACGGTTTTGTTTTGTTTGCCTTTGACATTTCTATTTGATTATTAAATTTGATTAGCTTTTAAAATTATATCAAAAATTATATTGACTTTAAAACCGTTCCTTTGCACACATATTATTTTTGAAGTAGATTATCGAGTTTTCCCAGCTCCGTCCCGATTTTTGTTGGCTTTTCCTTTTGACTGTATGCGGGGCTTCAAACTCACACTAATACAAATTAGTTAGGTCCTTGTGGAAGGGAGACGGAGTCAGTCTGGCAGCGTTCGACCCTCTCCCTCCCACCTTCTGCAACCGCAGACTGGTAACGCAACAGTCAAGTCACGTCAAAGGCAGTCTGTCTCCCTTGCTCATTTGCCATTTCCCTTTTCCGCTTTTCCGTCTGCGTATTTCATTTCACTTTGAATTCGTCCGATGTTCTATTTAAATGGTTACGTAATTGCATAATTATGGGCAAATGTAAGTTGAAACTTGTGGTTTGTCTCGCTCTTTTGTAAACAAGATTTCCACAAAGAGTTTCGGTATTTGTTGTGGGAGGAAAATTAATTCGGGGGGGAAAAGCTTTGAGGAAGGTCACTGAACTGACAGGGAACTTTGTAGCTCGAGCGTGGTAGAAATTCGAGGGATAGGGGATGCTATATTCGGAATATAAATGACACTCATAACTCAGGTTTTAAAATAGAAAAATATCTTTTGGGGTAGCAACAAGGAGGAGCAGACAGACGATAGATCTTAAAATACAGTAATATACAACAGGATGGACTTATTGGGGCAAGTTTATTTGAGAAAGTAGAAAAATATAAACTCGAATCTTAAGGCCGAAAAATAGAGTAAAATTGTTTAATAACACAACCAGTGCTCAGTACTTTAACATAAAAGAAAAAAATACAGTATAAGCCATCTTTTAAAGCAAAAAGAGAAGACGCTTTTCCGAATCCCATTCTTTTCTTCCCAATTTCATAACACTCATCTCCACCTTATAGTTTGAAAACAGCCCCAGATGTCAAGGATTTAATTAAATGCTATAAATCAAACGCCTGACAACTTTATGCAAATACTGTGAAACCATTTTAAGCCTTAGGTCAAAATACATAGCAAATAAGAGAGCTAACATTTACACATTTAGAAAAATCAACACAGGAAAATAAAATGCAGAATGCAATTTATATGGTGGGAAAAAAACAATTTTTTTTTTGAGAAAAATAGATAGCAAGGCAATGACACTTGGGATGATTTTTGAAAACCTCTCACGTTTTTCAATTAAAATCCAGTTTCCTTTCTCCAGGATTCTCTTTTACCTCTCCTTATATTTCCCAAATTCTCGCTGTCTTTCGCTGTCAACAGACGACGCGTGAAAAAACGCCAGCAAGAAAACGCACTCGCGTTTATTTCCGCTAGGCAACCGCGTCGGCACGTGATTCGCGATGAATTTTCATTTTTGTTGATTTCTGGTGTTGTTTGTTTCCGCGCTTGCGGCTGGCAATTGGCAATTTAAATTTTGCGGTCTAACATTTATGCAATACATTTTTAAACGCACTTGAATACCACATTTTTGGGCGACAAATTCTATTAACATTTGCTGTAGAATATTATTTGATGACCAATTTCGGTAATTAAAAATCAAAATCTACCTTTATTTTCAATAGCTCGAGCAGTACAGAAAACAAAACGAATTGAAGTTATCAAAAATTCCATTTAAATTTATTTGAGTCAGCTTTAAAATACCTGAAGCTAAAAAACGTTCAAATATTTACACTAAAATTGCATTTAAACGGAACATTTTCACATCGTTTTCTCGGCCGAAATTATTTTCAAATTTGAAATTAAATTGCTTGGCTTTGGACCAGGAAGATAGCAAAAACACTCACAAATTATGCACAGACAATAAAAACGAAATTTCACTTTGCCACCCATCGTACACTCCCCGCACATTCGTTTTCTCAGCCAGGAGATGCCAGCTGCTGCCCTGAAGAAATCAAAACACTTATCAAATATGCATTGCGCATATTAAAAATCAATTAAATATTTACACAAACACACAAAATGGCGGCGGCCAAGAGCACTTAAAAATGACGGCCACGGCAACAACAATGCGCAGTCTGAATTTAACAAAGGCAGCGGGCACTGTAATGTAATTGAGGCAGCAGCAAATATACAAAGGCGAAATGAAATTAAAAATTTATTATGACTCAGCTGTTGTTCTTTACAGAGATATTGTTCAGATATGAAACTAAAGCAGCAATAAACATGCATTTTAAAAAGTTTACAATAATTTAAAAAGAATAATATTTATATAATACAATTTTTTTTTAAATAATTTAAAAAAACATTAAAATGTTTTAATAAAAGGTTACTAAAACTTTATTGTTCAGCATATCAGCTTTTCATATTATCCGCTTAAATTTGAATGGAAATTTAATTTAAATTTGAATTTTTTTATAGAACTATTTTAGAAAAAATAAAAACTTCTTTAATCTCATGTTATAGTTTTATTTTAGCAGAAAAAAATATTTTTTCTGAAAGTTGGCTAAGAATGGAATTTTTAGAATACGTTATAATAATAATTTAGTTTGATAATTTTTTAACTCTCAAACTTTTTCTTCTATAACCTGGCAACCACTGTAGCGGAAATGGAAATTGCAATTGCAAAACAGACGCGCAAACACATCGCAGAAATGTGAGTGTGGGAAATGTGAGCGAGGGAGGTAGGAAACGGAAGGGGGAGAATGAAGAAAGGCAGTCAAGGCAGCTGCCATTGCTGTTGTTGAAGTTTTGCATTTCCGGTATGCAAACAAATACACACACACACACACACACACACATTCATAAGAAAAGAGAGTGAGAAAGACACAATCTGAAGACGTAACAAGGTGTAATTGTTGTTGCCCATTGATAAAGCTTAACAGTCGAAAAAAGACGAGAGAAACCAGCCACCAAGCCACAAAACTCATTTGCATTTAACACGTTGACACACAGCAGGAAGTTACAGTGGCTAAATGCAACTAAGCGATGCCATTTTAGGGAGATGCAAAATTTAACAAGAGAAAACGCTTTATTGTTAGGAGCATTGTACCCCTTTACCATTTTAAATTCAAAGGGGTTTTCTTACACAAAATAAAACTTTAGTTTCTATGAAAACTTATGGCACCAATTTTTAATTTGTAACGAAAAAACAAATTTATTTATTTCCCCTTTCTTAAAAAGCATTTTCCCATTATACTTTAATTGTATTTGATATTTACACAATACTTTTAATCAATACACAATACAATTTCAAACTCTTTTGTAATAAATGAAAACATTTATTTGCTTGACCAGATGCACAAAAAACATTTTCTTACTTTAATGAATAATTAAAACGCACTCATACAAATCTCACGCCAGATTAAATTTGTAGAAACAATAACCCTACTTATTTAATAATATTTTAAATTGGTTAGTTATCTTACTTTTATGTTACACTGTATTTTGCAAGAAACAACTTTAAGCTGCAGCGTGAAAATCGAATTCACGGCAAAATCAACAAAGGACAAAGGCCAACTGAAAGCCTTTGATTACGACTGTTATCATTTGAGCCTGTCCCTTCTTTATTGCACACACACAGAGACGCACTTTTTTTTCATATGGATTTCGTTTCCACTTTGACTGATTGAAATTTCGTCGGCGCACCTAATTGTACACTTAACCGAATGCGAGCGCAAGGACCGAAAGTAAATAATTAAAGAAGACCGGCGGCTCGTCCTTGGTAATTCTTCTTTTGGGTTAATTGCAGAGTTAAATGTGAGGTTTACAAAAAGAATGTTGCCTACTTAAATGGGCACACAATCGCACAAGGCGTCCGGACGCGATAACGGTACCAAAACGACAATGGTTAACGACAATCGACGAGGACGAACGACGCAGGATAACGCCGCTGATCAGGACATCCGTACCGTTTGAAAGCACGATTTATACTAAATACTGCTTTCGCTTCGGCAGAAGAATCGGCAAAATTGTCAAATTGAATTTCGCACACTCACACGCGAGTCCTTTGGCGAAGGTCCTGCAGGAATTGGCTCTCTGTTTACAGGCGGCAAACGTTGTGTACTAAAAATCAGAATGAGTAAACTCATTCTCTCCAGGCAATTTTCTCTGACTCGCTTTCATGCTCGGCTCCACGACTCGCCATCTCTTCCACATGTTGCCATCATAGCAACCTGTTAGACTAAACATTATACCTTCCCCTCCAAGGATTGTAAGTCTTTAGATTTAATGAATGAAAAGTTATACGATAAAGAATGTGATTAAATAATGCAGAAATTAATATTTCAAGACTTTTATATACATAACTAAAGAAATTTGAAACTAATTATTATAAATTATAAATTATTATTAATTAGTTTCAAATTTCTTTAGTTATTTATAATTTATAAAATAATTTTAAAAATATTTTAATTATTTTTGCCTTGAAATCCTTGTAATTGGATGGATACAAAATTTATTAATTGCACTACGTACAGAATAAAACCAGAAAAATATCTTTTAATTTAACAAATACTATATGGAGGACGAAATCTTAAAATCAAACATAGGGAAATTTTCCAAGATTACAAAGAGAAAAATAACCTGTGCAGAAGAGCGCGCATGCGTAGAACTTGTTAACGGTAAAAGGACATTTTTGGTTACGAAACGGTTCGGGAAATATCGTATGGTCTAAAAAAGACCAAAACAAAAATTCTTACGAATCAAAATGTAAACAATCAAGATTAAAGCCAAAAATAATTTTAAAATTTTAGAAAAATAAATTTAC
This sequence comes from Drosophila mimetica, assembly GCA_037075245.1. Taxonomy (NCBI): domain Eukaryota; kingdom Metazoa; phylum Arthropoda; class Insecta; order Diptera; family Drosophilidae; genus Drosophila; species Drosophila mimetica. Next base: position 25,111,103 of record JBAMCH010000007.1, on the reverse strand, counting down.
TTAAGCTAAATAAATGAAAAAAATGTAAAGCCATTTAAGCTAATAGCCTAATGAAAAATATATGAAATAAAACCAGCACTTCCCTTACATAAACTTCTTTATAAAGCAATTTAATGCGAGTAGCGTAGTCCTTAATGAAGGTAAGAACCTACCTATTAATGCAGATCCTTTAGGTTATCCCCACCGCAAACAGCAACCAACTAACCGACTGATGGACACACAACAAGGATAACAACAAACAACGACAACAACCACAAACGTTGACAACGAACTGTGTGGCCAGCCGAAGAACAAATGCCGGCAACTTTAACCGCGAAAAAGGAACAAAAATGGCAAGGAAAAATACAAGAAAAACTTGATTCAACTACAAACGCCGTATGAATACTCTTAAGTGCTTATTAAATAAACTTTAATTTAAAGCAAACACTTATTCTTAAAAAAATGCTTAGTTTAATTCATTAAATATTTATTTTCTTTGCAAGCGTAAGGCTCTCTTCTTTATATTTGTGTATTTATTTATATATACATTTTTTTGTATTTAATTTTTATTTTATTTTATTTTTAACAACATTAATCTTTAAGTGTATTTTAATTTTGTTTGTTTCATATTTCCACATTTGGTAAATGGTTTGGTTATGTAAATATTATTTTTTAAAATGCTGTAACTCTCCCGAAAAGGGTAAAACCACGCAGCGAAAACCATGAATGGAGCAAGTTGAAGTGGAAATGGAATGTATCCAACATCATGAGGAACAGCAATGGGAATGGGAAGTGAATGTGGCGATGTTGAACCTAGACGACAATAAATACGCAACAAAAACTACAACAATAGGCAGGGAAAAGCAGGGGTAATCAGGTGGGTGGATGGGGCGGTGGAAATCCAAGGTGGAGGGAGTTCCATAGCCATAGCATCCTCTCTCTCTCTGTCACACTTCCCCAGCCATATCATCGCCGCATCATGATGTAAAAACTTTCCCGGCTCCCCGCTTTAACCCGTAGGAAAACCTCTAACCCAAAAGCCCCAAGACCTCCGATTTTCCACCTCTCCCAACAGAGAGTCTGCCCTTTAACAGAATTTTTGTTTACAAACTTTTGCTTGTTTGTATATTCTATCCGAACGGAGGGCAGGGACAAGGGAAAAGGCAAAGGACCTCAAGCCCCATCCACAAAGGACTTCCATCTCCCCACCTTCCGCATTTCCCCGCTCTGTTGACTTTTTCTGCGGCGACGCGACGCCCGCTAAAAGTTGCGAAAATTTCGTTGGTTTTTTTTTTTTTTGTTTCTCTGACGCTTAACAAGAAAATTCCTGATGCGATTATGAGGCTCTTGTTAAGGTGAGCCAGAAAAATTGGGAGGCACAACCAGATCGCATGACACAGAGAGTGGAAATTCCTTTGTGGTTGCTGCGGTCTGCCGAAGCCAAAAACCTGATTGGAAAGTCAGCGGGATTTTTCTTATGTTTAACGACAACAAATTTAAGAGTTTATAAAAATTTGATTAAAATGTGAGATGCAAAATGTATCCGCTATTTAACGTTAAACGTTAAATTTTATTGTTAGAAAAATTATGTGATAGGGTTTTTTAGTATAATCTTTTTAATTGTATTAATTAGATGATATTCAAAAATATAAGCAAAATTTGAAAATTTATTTACCCTACAAAGTTTATTTTAAGATAGCGAACAATTAAAAACAAGAGAGAACGGTATAGTCGAGTATCTCGACTATCAAATAACCGTTACCCAGCTTACAGTGGCAAGCGGGCCAAACCAAGCAGTCCTTCGAAAGTGGCGCCATCTACCGGAAAATGAATTATTTGCTTATAACTTTTTACTAAGTGGTCCGATTTAAGAAATTTCGTAGGTCATCGGCATGAAAAACTTGAGCTGCATATCAACTCGAAAAATCTGCATGCAAAATGCCAATCTTCTAGCTTTTATAGTTTCCGAGATCTTAGCGTTCATACAGACGGACATGGCTAGATGAACTCGGCTAGTGATCCTGATTAAGAATATTTGGAAACTGAACTCTTTTGCAATCAAATAAATACGAATATGTTTCAAAAAAAATCAGTCAAGCTATTGCAAAATTTAAAAAACATACAAAATTAATTTTTCACTATTAAAATAAAGTTTAGGAATATTGTTTTATTTTTTTTTTAAATAACTTTGAGAAGACTTATTTAAGACATTTAATCCAAAAAGTCAGATCTAACAGTTCATAGGTTTTTATTCAAAGGCCTCAAAAATAAGTTTTCAGTTACGAAGAGATTATTTTTTGTACACCAACGACAAAAAACCAATCCTGAATCCGACATTTAATTATAAACCAGAAGAGAACAGGATTCAAAAGAAAATTTTCCAAGATTTAAAAACCATCTAATTCGCTTTAAATTTCAGGCTTTATATGTAGTCAAATTAACAAGAATCTTTGGCGTTCATACGCCGTTACTGATTTCACAGATTATCCCCCTTTTTTGTGTTCCATCAATTTCGGAATAAATGGTAGGAAACTAAGTGTTTAGAAAGAACCACACTCACCTGCACTGAGAAAGGGGAACATGAGATACGAATCAATTAGCTGCAGCTTGTTCAGATACTCGCGAAATCAACCCCTTGAAAATGGATCAAATTCCAAAACGGGCAGCTCCTTGAGAACCCAATAAACTTCTTGAGCAACTGCAAAGGGCGACCGCAGGAAAATGCACTCAAAAGTCTAGGTGACATCCCGCACCGCCCCCTTTTTATTCCGCCCACCTCGGCGAGCGACCACACAATGCAATAACGCCGACAGATTACAAAGTGCACATGTGGTAAGCTCCCCAAGTGGTGGGCGCGATGGGGAACGAAATACCAACGGAGATGGGTTCTGAAAATCCATGTAAGGAACAACAGGAACAAAGCACTTGAAACCTTGCGGTGGAAACCTTCTGCTCTCTTGGTCTGTAATGCCCTTTCTTATTGGCTCCCTTGAGCTGCTTTATACCACTTTCAAGCGATATAACCAGTTTTTCCGGAAATAAAATAAAACAGTATTAACCAGGACTAAAACATATATTTAGTAACTCCACCAGGCTTTCAAATTATTTAAGCAATATTATTTCGGTTAGATATCACTTTTTAAAGAAATGTATTGTTTCTAAATAAAATCTTTAAATTTAGGATTTGGAAATATTTTTTTATTGTATTTTTTTTTTGTGTACTGAGGGCTTAGGCAGGATTTTACTCATGGTGGATTATTCTTATATGAATTGACTAAAAAGGTTTTTTTATTTCATTTGTTTTTATTTTCTTTATACATTATGAAAATTATGTATTATAAAAATGTTAATATATCTATATTTGTTAGAATATTTCCTAATTATACTTCAAGAGATATTTGAAACCTTATTGTTAAAAATGCATTAAAGAAAATGTAAGTAAACTTTAAGATTCGGCTTTCTTTTGACAGGTTCTTTCCCCGATTTGGGTGGCCTTTTGCCGAACTCCATTAAGTTGACGCGAAGAACTTTGCGTTTGTGGTCGCTGCTTGTTGCTCATGGCGTTGTACTTGTTGTTCGGAGTGTGTCCAAAATGTGTCGTTGTCCCTATGATGTGAAAGCTACCCACTGAAGTAGCAAGCGGGAGGAAAAAGCCAGAGGGAGGAGGTCTACATAGAGCATTCTCATATACATGTTCATGAGCAGGGATAGACGCCCACAAGGGAGAATATTGCCCTTCTCTTCAGAGTCCCCAACTTCAATGGACACACAAACTTAGTTCTGGGGTTTTTGTTGACGAAGCGACTCCATTCATATGACTGACCTATGACAACATCTACCCATTATCATGGCAGACTTATGTTGATTTGATGACGAAAACTTCAGAAGAAGAAGACCTAAGTTATACGCTTTAATTATTGTCTCCTACAATCATTTTAAGTAATAGCGTGTCAAGCTAACCATTTTTCTTAGATGTACAACAGAGACAATAAGTTGCTGTCCAGTGAAAGGGGTTATATACACCTATACTACGAAAAATAGCTCGATTTGTAGGAATTTTTTCATTTAAAGGAAATATTGTATTTAAGTTCTGTTTTTGGTATCCTAAAGAACATCAGTTAAATTTTTTTATAAATTAAAAAACAAAAAAGTTAAAAATAACAGAGTGATAGCCAAACTGCAGGGCTTCTATCGATTTCTTGAGGTGGAAACAATTCCGGAAGAACGCTTTTCAAAAATGCAAAACTTAAAAAAAAAAACAAGAGAAAACGCTATAGTTGAGTGCCTCGATTATCAAATACTCAACTAAAGCAAGCAGTCCGAATCAGTGCAAACCAAGCTGTCGCTCGAAAGTGGCGCCATCTACCCGACAATTCAATATTTGCTAATATCTTTTTATTTAGTGGGCCGACTAAAAGAAATTCTTTTAAAGAACACGAAAGAGAATGTACTTACAGTTTCTCTAAATTGTGTCAACCGCAGAACCATTTTTGGGAAAACCTCATTCCCAAATAATCGCCGTTAAATTTTCAAATTTCCCCCTTTGGTACTCAAAGGTACCTAGCTATAAAATGATCTGTTTTTCTTAAAATTATATGTACAAGTGTACATAACAACTTAAATGGAAAACAACTGTAAGGCTTAGGTGGCTTTTTTAATGCGACAAAAAGGAAGAAAATTGCAAGAGACCTTTTCCTTTTTCTCCCAATCTATCCCATCCAATAAGCTGCTACCGGAAAAATTTCTGCACACGGCCTTTTACAAAAAATATCAACGCATCCTGTGGGAAGAGAAGAGCATGCGGATGAATCTGCCACACTTGGGGAATAAGGGATCTGAATTGGGAGAACGCAGCTGAAGGATGAACCGTCTCCACATACACGTACACAAAACAGATAAATGGTAGCAAGTTTTTAACAAAACCAACGGAACGGGCAGTGCATTGAGCTCAGACATTTCCTGCCCCATGCATCCTCAAAGAAAATAAGTCTAAAGGAGCCTGTGTCGACTATAAGATACCTAGCAATAAAAATCAAACAACATACGATTTTTTGAGATAATAGAAAAATAATTAACCTCGCTAAAGAAAACCAGAATAGTCTTACAAAGTTACACCTTTTTTTGAGCTACACACACCAACATGTAAAATTTACATTACTGTAATAACTAAATATCAAATTATTGCTTAAACAGGTAATATTTGTAGCATTTGAATTTTATCAAAATTTAAAATATAAATACATTTTAATTTTACAACAATCCAAAAGTCGGAAAATTAAAAAAAAATATTTTTGTTTTATTATATCTACAATTTAGTTTAAATTTAAATATAATATATATACATGACGTTGATGTAATATATCTTTTCAATCTTCAGTACAGGGTACACAAGGAAACCAACAACGACAACATGTAAAATTATGCGTCAGTAGGAAGGAAAACTTTATGGGGTGACCCCAACAAAGTCGAAGGCAAAGGAGAATCGCAGACAGAGTCGGTCCAAGTGCATTCATTGTCCCTCAAACTCACACAGAGATAAAGGAAAATCGCAGGAGGAGATGAAAAACAGGCAGTCAAAAGGCGAGAAAGAGACGGGACAGAGCACGCAAATATGCCAAAGCTTGCAGAGACAACAAACAGGAAGTACGCATTTCCTGCACCCGAGAAAAAATAAAATAAAAACATTCCAAGGACTAGGAATGGCTGGGGGGGGGGGGGAAACATGGAGAAATCAGGGAAGGAATCTGGGCAAAGGGAAACGCAGGCGAGACACAGTAGAAATGTCGCGACGACAACTTTTTGACACAAAAGTGCCTGGAAAACAGTTTTTCTTTAGTTTTCCCAGCCAGTCGCCCTTCGCCGTGAAATTAATTGAAACCGACTAGACCTCTGGGGGAGTGAATGAATGAGGTAGACTTGCAGACTTGATCTTGACACTGTCCCCTGGCGATGTCCCTGAACTTGCCAAATACAACAGCCGCCTGCCTTTACCCTCTCTCAACACCCAATACCCTGGCTCACATTTTTCAAACATATTATATAACATAATTGGAAAATAAACAAGAAAGGAACTAAATAATTTTTCGATCGTTCCTATGGTAGCTATATTATAAAGTCTTCCGATTTTTCTATAATTTAATTCAAATTCAGAACATTTCAGAACATTCTGAACACCGACAGACAGACGGACAAGGCTAGATCTGACTGTCAAATTAATCTGATTTTTTTTTTTAATTTGTTAACAGATATATTACTAATGTTTTAAACCTTTTACCAATTTATTTTAATCACGTTTTTAATGTTTTATAAAATTTTAAAAAAAGTGGAAAAAAACTTTTTTGGTGAAAAATGGTACGCGACTCTCACAGCTTAAATCTTGGTAGAGCCTGGCTTATAATGTTTTTTATAAAAGTTTTGTCACTAAAAAAGACTACAAAAAAAAAAAAAAAAATAGAGAAAATGGTGTCTCAACTTACAGACCGTCCCAACCTACAGACCTCTCCCCTATCTTATGGGGTCAGAAACGTCTCCTTCACTGCACTGCAAACTTCTGACTGAAATCATTAAGCCCTATGCAAGATTATACAAATATATAGATCTTTAAGATGTAACAGATCATACTTTTTATATCGTTAAAAGCAAAAACTTTGCTTAAATTAATACTTTTCAGGAATCATTTTAGAATGCACAATAAAAGCATAAAAAAATTGACTATTTTTGAGTCTAAATCTTGGTTGACTTTTACTGTTCTTGTCCACTCAGCCTTTCTGGCCACCTTTCCCACCAAATGAGTTTCGTGTCACAAGTTGACCCGGCCGAGATTAAGTGGGCGTTTAATTTGCCAACTTGCACCGTCCTCCCAAATCCCGTTCTTCCTACACCCTCGTCTATGAAAATACTGCGTTAATGTAATCCACGCTCTTGGCATTTCCGTATGCTTCCGTTTGCTTTTTCCTCATTGCTTTTTACTTTTTTCGGGAGTTTTTTGTGCCGGACCTTGTCCTTGGCAGTTGCGTTGTAACTTTGCCACTTGGATGATCTCGCTCTCTCCCCTGTTATGCTATTTTAGCTTAATCAACAAAGTAAATAAAATGTCCTGGCGACTGACCCCTGGTCGGAGGTAATTTTCTTCCATTTTTTTATGAAGTCGTAGGGCTTTAATAAGTTACATGTAAATATATATTTTCGAATAAATTTGGGATTATTTTTTGGGCATAAATATGGCTCACTATAAAAATACTATTTGCGTAGGCATAATTGGAGAAGTGAACCTAAAATATAAGCTCAATTTGTAGCAGAAACTGGAGAAACTATCACGAGAAATTCATTAAAATTTATGTTTATAGTAACCCACCAAAACCACCATTTATTCAAACATACTCATACTCAACAGCTCATTAAGTTCTTTTGAATTTTCCATACACATGTTACCATGGAAAAATCAGAACTAAATCAAGCGAATTCACTTTGATGTGCAATAACAATATGCCTCATATGGGGGTAAAATGGGGAGCTAAAGCTAACCAAACTGAGAATTGAAAGCATAGCTTCCTTTTTCACTCCCCTTTTCCCCTTTTGCAAGGAGTAAGTTGTCAACACGGTCCCACGTAATTATAGACTTGCATGGCTTATACAACACCACACAAACTCTTACAGATATAGAAAAATTAATAGAACTTTAAAAGAATTATTATTTTTAGATATTTAGAAATCAATACTAAAGACCATAAAACATAATTCAAACAAATTATTACCTTCTTCTCAAATGATGTGTTATTTATTTAAGCTCAATTGCATTATAATAGGTTGCATACAGACATCATTGAAATGTAGGAACTACAATTTTAGCCGCCAATGTTGCGCACATCGAGACACATTTCATTTGCTTTCTAATAATTTCTGTGGAAAATTCCGATTGCACATGTGGGACTTTATATTGGCAGCACTGTGGAAACCAATTAAAATGCTGCACTGGCTCTGATTATGGCAAACGACAACGTTGTGGGGAGTGGCGGTGTGAATAGATTGGTATGTGTCAACTAAGTGCAGTTAATTAGTGCGAAAATCACTTCAGTTGGCTTGGGATATTTTTTCCTCTCTCGGATTTCTTTTAAGCATTTTTCGTGCCGTTCTTGTTGCTGCTAGGGTTGTTGTTGCCACCTCCAAGGTTTTTCCTTGGCGAATTTTCACGTTAATTGCTCTGGGTCCTGCAATCAGCCGGAAAACAGTAGCAGAAGCCAGGAAAGGCAGCTGCTTGCAAGCGAGCTAAGCCACTCAGGGATTTACTCAATTTGTTGTCACTTCATTCCACAATTTATTTCGGTTTACTTTCTTTGTTTTTCTTTCGTTTAATTTTAGACAATTATTATAGCGCTAGCATTAAACATAGAAAAAAAGTTTTTAAGGTAAACTTAAAAAAAAACGGTATGCAAAAATATGTAATAGGATTACATTCGGAAATTAAATACATTTATTTGTGTACGATTTTTTTAAAATATAGGCATACAAATTGTTGTCTTCTTTTATACAAGATATTTTTAAATATTTACTTTGCAAAATCCCTAAGTTATTTAAGCAATCTAAACAAATATTCAAGCCTCAAATTTCCTTAAATAATTTATTCTGCAACTGACTTAAACCTAAGATCGGCTACAAGAGCAACATGATCAGATGGAAAAACAGCTGATGGTATGGCAGCATTGGCCTTCAACTCCTCCTCTGTTGGTAGTGGAACATACTTTAATAGATCAAAGCGATCGTTTTGGTAAAATATATAGTCCAAACATCCCGAGAAAAGTGTGGTATAGTGGGTAAACTCTGGTGCGCCGCACGCAGAAGCCATTTTAAAGGGCTGCGAGAGCTCTACGTTCGAAACAGCCTCTTCGGAATTACTACTCCAATCTTCCAAACTTTCTTCTGCGAGTTGCTTAGTCATTAACTTGTAGATTCCACATTCGGGAACACTATTAAAATCGCCACAAAATATCAAACCAATATTTTTAGAGCTTCCGATATTAAAATCTTTAACAGCTTTACTTATGATGTGCTCAATAAATAGTATAGAAAATCCCATTTGCAACAAACGGATGTGATCGGCATCCGGATGAAAGTATAAATGCGTGTTGGCCACTACAACGTAGTTGTCGGTTCCCTTAATTTTGAGCAAGCAAGTTTGTAGAGTTGTGGACCGATCACAAATTCGTTCTGCTAATTGAGTATTAACTTTGATTTTGTTCCAAAGGCTTTCGAATACGGGCAGAACGGGTATGCTGGATCCTAAATGCAGTACTTGAGAGTCCAATAGTTCAAAGCGCGATTTCCGAAAGAAAATTGCAACTCCTTCTGCACACTTGCCTTTCGGTGCCATAATTCCCTGAAAATTATACGGCGGTTGTTCCAGAATTTCCTTTAAATCAAAGTCAAAAATCCGTTGATCGACTTCTTGCAGGCAGATAAGATCTGAGTTATAGCCAATAATTTCGTTGATAAATAGTGGTTTCCTATAGTCTATTTGTAGATATTTCGATGGGCAATATGAGAATAGAGTTTTTCCGGCGTAATCACTGCTCGCATATAAATCGGCCAATAGATTGTAGGATATCACACGAATTTCGTTGGAGTCACTCAAATAATCTGGAGTGTGGTGGTGTCGGTTTTGAAAGGGACATAGTCCTGGCGCATCCTGTACGCCAGAGTTTGAAACTTTTTCCACCACAGGACCATCTATTCCTTGTTCATTTCTTGGAGTTAATACGAATTTTAGGTAGTAACCTACATCTTGCGCCTTGACTAGGTATTGAAATCCTTCTCCGCAGATTTCCCAATCGGAATCTGTTGGTTTCTTAGCTTTATACCACACTCCTTTGCTAAACTGACGTTCGCCAAATTGAATCTGAACGTTAGTCGGGTATATCACGAATCCAGCTAAAATGCAGGAAGGCAGTTTCAGGGATGAAATCCATGGGGGGTTAAAAACCATATCGTATACTGTGTCCAGCACCTGCAGCTTAACTCCAGAAAAATCATTACTGAACAGCTCGGCAAATGTCAATTCACTGAAAGTTCCATCATAATTGCCACCACAAAGCGTTACTTTTATCTCAGCAGGTGGTTTACCGGATTTTTTAGAGGACTTTGCAAGTCTGTTTTGAATGTTGCTTTGAATCCGCGCCAAAATAGCATCAATAGGCTCATTCATTTGACGGCGGAAATTAAATTCCCGGTCAATGTTCAAATTAGCGTTTACAAAGCGGAACACAATATCGAGCTCCTTGCTATCACTTGCATTTCTAAAGTACACTTTTTCCATATTTACAGAGTTGAAAGTGCTACAGAATCTAGTCAAAACTGGGTTGTTTCTAGTCTGGGTAAAACTTCTGACAAATATATCAGTGTTGAGAGTATTGTGCCTTAAATAACAAACAGCCAGAACTCTTGTACTTTTGGTAAAACCCATCAATCATATAAGTCTCCAGTTCTGCGAATTGGGTAAGGATCGGTTACAAAGTGTCGGTGTCGAAGATGGGGACTCCTTTTGTTTATTTATTTACTGCCGGCTTATCTAAGAAATATTTGCGTTAACCAAGTTAAACAGGTGCTCAGACATTGTACCAACTCACGTAATTAGGATGTTATGGCGAAATCGAACGATTTGAAGTTGTTTAACACTTTGTAATGCAGCCTTTGCACATCAAACACCACTTCCAAAGGCAGATTTTAGGGGAAACTGCTCCGATTCCGATAAAGCGAAGAGAGTTTTTCACTTATTCGCTCTGCCACGCTACGATCAGCTGTTCAATTTGGCATTCACCACGAATGGAAACAGCTGATCTTGAAAAAGCTTTCAAGAAAAAGTACCCGCGAGAAAGCTTTGATGGAAACGCTTTTATATAAAAGCTTTCTTTTGTTAAATTTTAAAAATTATATGCTGATGATTTCAATGTTTCGTCTACACTTTCCCATATATTATCATGGATAATAAATAATTTGATAAGTAGAGCCCAGATTTTGATATTATTTTTAAAGTTGTCAGAAAAGGAAAAGGCAAAACAAGAAGGTTTTGTAAGGTGGTTATAATATACTTAATTTCAAATTAGATTATGTTTTTCTTTTAAGTTTAATTAAACCAAGTAGCATGAAATTTAAACTTAGTTAATTATGTCTTTATTAGAAACCAAATGTGTACCTCTATCTCAGCATTTTCTCAACAACTAAAAGCGCTGTTCTCCTAAGAACTTTATTATTACAAAAAAATACACGCGAACTAAACCATAAAACCTTCTATTTCACTTCAGGTGAAACTCTCTTCATGGCAAATATCATAAACATTAAGCTAAGTGTTACGATCCAAATGAGACATGTTACCCGAAAGAAGCTCAACTTCTGGCCAAGTTAAGAAAGGACATCTGAGACGACGGCCATAAAAATTCGAAACAGAAGCCAGATCATATGGGAAGAACGAGCGTATTTGAAAGCGGGGAGGACATAGGAAGGGAGCCCAAGTGCATAAAAAGCAGAAACAAGCCAAGAGATGACTTGGCCAGGGCCAAAAAGGAATTGGCTTGGCCCCGAAACAGAGTCAACAACTGTGCGCCACACAAGAGTTTGCCAAAAAAGATTGCAATACCAAAAAAAATCAAAAACAAAAAAAATACGGAAAATCGCATAAAACTCTATAAAGGACACGGAGGACCAAAAAGGACAGCAGCAACAACGACATGACGGGCCGGGCAAACGAAACCAATTGAAGAAATGTTGCTGACACCAAAAACGAAACTGCAGGAAGACGCCGATGATGAGGATGAGCCTGGGAATGAGGCTAAGCTCGAGGATGCAGAGAATATCCTTGGGGCAGCAAGAGCGTGGAGCGGAAGCGGTAAGGACAACAACGAAATTAGTTAGCACTTGAGAGAAAGCAGCTTTGGCTCAGGTCCAGGACTCGTTGCTGGCTTACAACACCTGCGGGTAAAGGAGGACTGGACTCCTTGCTCCTTCTGCTCTGCGCCTTCCTTATTGACCCCAACTAGAGGTGGCCTAAAAGGCTCGATTGAGCACGATGGACTAGCTTAAAACTAGGACAATACAGTTAACATTTGAAATAACATTGGATTTTTTATTAAATTAAAATTGTATTTGTCAAAAGTTTTTTTTTTAGGTCTTAATAACTTTTGACTTCGCTTTTCAAAAGGGTCAATAATTTGAATATATTTTAGAAAATAAAGCTGTTCGGATCCCAAATTTGAACTGCGTTCTTCAAAAAAAAATTCCCTGACGCAAGAATTCAGAATTTAAAATTTTCCAACTTTTGGTGGTTATTACAGGCAAACGGATTCTTCTTTTTGTACGCAGTCAAAACATTTTCAATAAAGCAATCCTCTATCTTTAAAACCCCATACTCAAAATAATTTTATGATTTTTGTAGGGAAATATTATCGAAAAAGAAACAGCCTTATACGCACAGCTGCGGTCCAAATAGTAGTAGTATTCCCCTCCTTTTAAATTTATTTTTTTTAAATTTATTTTCTCCTGGTTATATTTGATTAACTGAAATTGACTATTGGAATAATTGATTACGATAATTTTAAACAACAAACTATTAAAAACAAAGAACGATAACACTTCTATTATTTTGACCGTAGCTGTATATTTATGGCTATTTTCATTTTCGTTTATATTTCCATTAAAAAAAATCTTACAATTATTTTAAGTATGGGGTTCGATCGAGGTACATTTATGATGCAACATAGTGTTATATACCAAGACATAGGCCTATTTGAGTTACAATTTTTAAAAGAATTACAAATTAAATTAGAATTAAGGGTAACCCGAAATTGAACTGTCAAAACGCGCATCGTGATAAATATTCCCGGATAATACACGTGCACAATACTGATCGGTCATCTCCGACAAAAATAGTGAAGTAAGATCTGAGAGGCAGGCAGCAATTAAATAGCTTCAAGCACTCCCAACTCAATTGCAGCAATTTCAATAACCGTTGAGAACACTCAAAGGAAGGCGAGCCCAGTCAGGCCAGCCGGGTCCTTGCGATAATCTGTCATGCAGTGGCGAAGAGCCCAAGAACCCTGTACCCCAAATACACCCCCGCACACAGGACCCACTCCTCATTCCATTCACTCCAGCAACAACTACAATATCCGCTTTGGGTCTCGACACTTGAGCAACTTTCTCGCACTCACCTAGTTCACTTGCTGCAGGAATTTGTAATATTTCTTCTTTCTTCCTCCTTACACTTCTAAAATTTGTAGCCGAAAGCAGATAACTGGTCTATTTCACTTGTAGTTTTGTGGGCAGAACTACGTTATATATCTTTTTTTGTTGATTATTTTATGATTATTGATAAAAGCATGGAACGTGACGCGATACGGCCGAAAAGTTATTACATTGAGAATTTTGCCACCAAGAAGCCGAAAATTGATGAACTTTTATAAAATTATATGTACGTTACACAATCTGATTTGGAAACACTACGACTAAAAAAATGTATTTCAATATTGAATCGATTTGACATGCTCTGAGATCAGCCAACTTCGATCCGAATTTTCTGCATTTTTATTTAATTTTATTAAAAAAAAAAATCTTTTACTAATTCATTCCAATCAAATCCATCTTATTCGTTCGCCAAGTCGAACGTTTGACATTAAAAATAAATGAATCAACAAATATAAAAGTTTTGCCAAGAAAGTCATTTGCTAAAATTGGCGAATCGAAAAAGAAAGTCAAGAGGGTGAGCAGAAAAAACGCAAAGAAATTCAATGAGGCTGAAAATTTGCTGGCTCGGTGCCAATTGGAGGCAAGGAAACAAAACAGAACTCAAGTTTCTAATCAATTAAAAAATACAACAACCAGGGGGAGAGAAATCAAGAGTGGGAGCGATTTTCGGCAATAAATAAATTACAACCAGCAGGCAGTCAATGCGATTAAATAGAAGAGGGAGTGAAGCAAAGGGAGCGGGTGTCGAAGGAAGTACAAAACTTCACTACGTCTGCTGCAATTTTAATTACGACTGCGATAAGAGCAGGACGAAAGTAATGGAAAGGCGCAATGAAAACCATTCAGAAAGATATACAAACTAGTTTCGACTGTAGGCATTCCCATTATTCGGTGGTTTACAGAAGCTTGATTTAATAAAAGGCGGACAGCGAATTCTTAAGAATTTTAACCGCGGTCTGCCATGGATGTCTTGTTTTTGAATTTCAAATTTACGTGTTTTGCTATAAAAATATGATTTTGAGTGTTTTCGGATTTTCATCCCTTGTCAAAATAATAAGCCTTCTAAATAATGCGACAAAAATGTGTAATTGTTTTATTAGCACACACAAAAAAATTCGATACGAAACGTAGGTAAATTTTACATTTTTTAAGATAAATTTTAACTTGACATGGACCCGTGTAAAATTGATATGGTCGAAATGTAAACATCATGTTCGAAGTACGTCAGCTCGAACTTCGAATCTGTCTTTTTCGATTCAACTCACGTCATTTTACTCTTTATATGGCGTATTGCTCTCTTTTTCGAAGTGAGAGAGTCTCCGAGAGAGAAAATTCGGCAAAATGACCTTACTAAACGTAAATTTGATGAGTATTTCATGTAAAAACGATGTGGGTATGAATTAAATGCCATTTACATTGGCCATAACGAATTTACGGGAACATTCCTTTTTTTGTGTGCAGGCCAGGTCCCACAACCGCGAATTAAATATCCTCGATGTTCCGCGATTCCTTAAGAACTCGCTTTACCATGATGACCTGAAGAAACCCTAATCCTACACATTCCAACATTAGTTCACGGCATCTTCACAGCGATGGCAAATTTATACAATTCAAAGGCTACATTTTTTGATGTATTAAGAAAAAAAACAAAATACAAAATTGTAATAAAATTCGTCCAAAGCAAATTAGGCCTTAAATTAAAAAAAATTATATCTCATTTATTTCTTTATGTAAATTCTTAAGAATTTTGGGTGTTACGACCTCAAACTAGAGTATTACCAAACTAGGTAAATTGTCATTGTTATGAAACTGTTATTCTTAAAACGATTATATTAATTAGGTTTTGTTATTTTTTATGTTTATATATTTGAAAAATTCTGTGCCTTTCCTACGAAGTGTGCCAAACACTTTTTAGTACAAAAGTACAGGGTATAGCAAGGCAAAAAGCACTAGCTCAACTAATCCTTTGGCAAGGACTTTGACAGTTGTCTTAGCTTGCACAACAACAAACAACAAAAACAATAACATCTTCATCATCATCGTAATTTCCAGCATTGTGGAATGAAAAAGCACAATAAACAAAAGCAAACGAAGAAACAACAAACATTATCGCACATCATTATCGTTGTCATTCAGGGAACGTTCCAGCTTAAAAACCCGCCCCACCCCACCAGCCTCCTACGTACTTATATATATATTTGCTTTATTTTTGTGTTTAGTTAGTTTTTATGAGCGTCATTATTTTCGCTTGCCATGGCGCTAAGCATCTTAAGTGGCTCCTCCCCCCGCATTTTCCTTCATTTTTTGGTCCAGCGTTTTCCTTGTGTGTTTGTGTTTGTATAGGCGCAAAATGTCTTCGTCAACTTTTGACGATTTTATAATTTAACTTTTCCCGGGAGCTGCTGCTGCTGATGCTGCCACCGCCGTCTTCCTCTGCTTTTCCTCTTGCTAGTTTCGAAAACAACTTAATAATAAGTGAGTGTTGAGTGGTGGTTAGAGAAAAGTTGACTTGGTTAGAGGAAGATGCCTGCAATTAAGGTGGCGAGAGTAAGGCTGTGTGATTTTCTTGGGTCTTTTTGGGCTAGGCAATTACTAAAAGGGATCCACCATAGTGAGCTGCATTTAGAAAGTTTTCGGTGCGGAAATAATTGTCAGGGATAACCAAGGCAATTGTAGGAAAGAAATGGTGAACTAAAAGGAAGAACCTTAGCAAGGATCATTGTTGTTATCTGTGCTTTGACTTCTTAGTAAGGTAGGCACCACGTAGGTGCATCCCAATGTATATGTTTACAATAAAAACAAGAGAGAAAGCTATTGTCGGCGTACTCCGACTATCAAAGACCCATTACTCAGCCAAAGCAGTAGAAAGCAGGGCAAAGTAAACAGTCGCTTCAAAGTGGCGCCACCTACCGGATTTCAATAATTGCTTATAACTTTTTACTAAGTGGTCCGATTTAAAAAATTTAAAAACATGGGCATTATAAACGTACGCTGATTGGGAAGCTAAGTTATCTAAATCCAAAACCACTACCTTCTACCTCTTATAGTTTCTGAGACCTCATCGTTCACACGGACAGACAGATGGACATAGCTAGATCAACTCGGCTAGTGATCCTGATCAAGAATATATATACTTTATGAGTTCGCAAACGCTTCCTTCTATCTGTTACACTACGAGAAACGGGTATAATGAACAAAAATAATGTAACCGAAATTATAATATTGTAAATATTGGTATCTAGAAAATACGTTTTCCATTTTTGTGGAATGAATGTGGAAACCCCTATCTCGGTTTAGTTTAAATAGTTTAGTTTAATAGTTTCGAATAGTTTAAAGTCATAATTAATGATAATCTATTTTTTAAGGCTTTAGAAAGCATACTAGTAATTTTTCGAAATAAAATGTATTTGATAAAACTGATAAAATATTTGAAAAATGAATAATAATAAAATATCAAAAAATATTACCTACTTATATTTATATAACCTATCTCAAGTAACCAAATCGAATGCTAGAAAACATTTTTACTAAGGCGCTACATTTAAAGTTCTTATTTTAGGAATATAACCCAGTGACATTTCAAATGTTTTTTAATATAGGCAAACAAAGTAAATTGGTCTGAAGATAGGCAACTCTTTTCTTTGTCTAATTGACTTTTAAAACAACTGGACGTGAAATCTGCACCATCTCCGCTTGACAGCTGAGCTTACTCACCTGTTAACTTAACCCGAGGCTTAAATGTTGTTTCCAAACATATTTAAGGGCTTAAAAGTTTGTTATAAGTTAGCTAATTTGATAAAGGTAAAATAGTGGCTCTATGTTAAGCCATAAAGCTATATACATATGCCAGCGTTTATTTAAGCGTTGCATATATAAAAATAAAATATCAAAACATCATCATCAATATAAATTTGTTTTGTCAGAGCTGGTTTGTTTTGTGAATATCAAACAAATGGATTGGAACATAAGCGAAACATATGTTAAAAGCTAGAGGAAAAGTGTACGAAAAGCGTAAACAAGGAGCTTTCCATGCTTCACATGCGTTAAAGAAAAGAAGAACTAAGAACCCACAGATACATCGAAAACATATTACAAAAGTCAAGCAAGTAAAAACAATGAAAAAACATACAATATATGTGTATAAAAAACTGAAAACAATGACAATTCACAAAGCAAGTAAAGAACGCTGGAGAGCTCCATCTCGAAAGACTGCTAACAAGCAAGGGGAGAAATAAAAATCTTTAAGCTTCTTTTTCCCCTCCCCACCACGAACAATGCAATTTATATGCGAGAGGCTGAGACCACGCCCCCTTTCGTTACCATAATAATGAAACATCTATAAATTGTCAGCCAGTTCTGTCGTTTCCCGCTCCTTAGCCACCCCCCTTCGGTTCAGCGATGTCCTCTCGAGGACCATAAATAATATTATTATGGCTCCAGGAGGCAACTTGTGTTTGTCAAAGCAAACAAAACTGCTATCGGTTTGTGTGGGTTGGTGTGGGTACTACGAATCCTTTCCACCTCCCCCATCTGGAACTCTCCCCTTGTTAACGGCATTATTATTGGCAGCCATTATTCATGCAACAAGTGATGCTCAATGGCAGAGCAGCAACTTCCGTCTAATTACGGCTAATTGAATGGCTCGAAGTTCCGGGATTTGTCAATTGATTTGTAGTGGGATTTCCGATAAATATGGGAGAATATATAGATGAAATATTTCGACTATTAATGTAAAATAAATTTAACGACTTTAATTATAATTTCAATACACTTTTTCACGATTATATCAAGTTTTTAGAAGATAACATTTTATTATAAACTCATATTAAATCTAAACACAAAATATTCTATTGCCTAAAATATATTTTTATGTACAGAATTTACATTCATTGAAGATCAAATAGCTAATATAAATTTATTTAAAGGTAGTATGAGAAATTAATAAATAATACTGTTTTAATTTATTAAATAATAATTAAATATTAGCTTGGAAATGAATTGAACTATATTTATATAATAATAAACCGAACATGATCCGTTTAATGCCATATACATATATGCAACAAATTAACCATCCGAAATCTATTAATACACATGTGAGCTTTAAATAACTTTTTTTTAGCCATTTAAGCCTTTTTGAAAAACATAAACTACCAAGAAAAAACTATTTAATCAATTTATCAATAAATTCAATAAAAACTTGTTAAATTAATCTGTCACTCGGGAAAGGAGATATGCATATAACAACATTTTAATCAATTATAATGCCATAAAAAAGTAAACACAATGTTGAGGATAAGGAAACCTTTATTGGCACATCGACAGCAAATAAAAACCACAGCATCGACAACAACAAGAACAAATAGGCGAAAACAGATAACCCAAGCAACAAAGATTTATTGCATATAGAAGCACATTTATACAGTTTTATTTACGTATATTCGCTGATTTATAGAGCCGAGTTAAGCTCATGTGGTTTATAATGAGACAACACAGTTAAATGAGGTTAGAGTTGAGTACGTTTGGCAATAAATTGACCGATTCAAGGTATAAACACAACAGAGAACTTAAAGGCTTAAAACTAAAGATACTCCGCTCTAGATGTACTCACATAAGACTCATATGCATGTAGGACACAGACAGATATAGTAAATGATAGCTGGGATATCAAAATATATATTTGAATGGAGACCAAGAAAACCCACAAAGAAAGCAAAACAGGCACTTTTTTACGATTTACGGGAGACGTGACGTTACGCTACGATACGTAGTGACATAAGCGTACAATATTTTTGTATTTCTTCTTTTTCAACTGCGTTAACGCTCACGACAATTACGGCACTTTCCAAAAAATTTCAGTTAATTTAATGCACAGTTATAAGGAGAATTTGGCGTCTAAACTTTTTTATGGCCAGAATTATTTTATAAACGCACAACACGAAAACGCAGACGAAACACACAGAAAAAATTTGAATCAAATAGTATAGAAATTAGAGACGATCAGCAACGTTATCAAGACAACAGACTCTGACAAACTAAAAAAAAAAACGAAACAAAAATTAAATAAAATAAATGAAATGAAAAGGCCAACAACAACTGGCAGTATTCAACAGATCGGTGATAATGCTCATGATCGAATTAAGAGGCGGCGTTCGCCACTCAGAGAAACCGCTTCGAAAAAGAGAGCTCCCTCGCCCGATCTATTTTCGAAAATTGATAAGAACGCATCGGCATCGTATCGATCGATTGGCATTTAAACTCGAAACGAAATCAATGCAACGGACAGAAGAGAAAGACTATCGAAACAAATTTTCGAGAGCAATGCTTATCAGTCGAATGTGAGAGAAATGTGTGCGGAGGTGGGTGATATTCGAGTGCATGTGCTTGAAATATGATCTTCAGATCAGTTCAAGGGTAATTATAAACAATCTGATCTAGGATCGGTATACCCAGAAAAATTGAGCACGAAAAAAGCCAAGATCGACCATTTTTGATTTCAGTACATCTCTTCGCACTTTTTCTTCATGATATCAAGATTAAACATGGTTGATTCTAGTATTCCCAGTGAAAATCTATCTCGGTTTCGATGTTGACATAAGATTTTGAAATATGCTGAAACATGTATCGATGAGCACGGCAAGTACTAATATTAACATTTGTTACGAAAAATTATTACACACATAATTAAACCCTTATGCAATTCTTCAAGTTTTAACAATACTTTTACATCGCTCGATAGGATCGAACCATCACAGCAGATTTTCAATTCTGCGTCTATATCTAGTAATCGACTTCGCACACTCTCCTGGTGCGCTTCGTCACTACTTGGACTGCCGTCCACAATGTTTATAATTTTAAATTCTTAGGTCTAATTCATTAAATTTTGCACTGCATTTAAATTTCGAATTAAATACGTAACGAATGTCCAACTGACTTAAGAATTTACTTGCGCAGACGTTTTAAAAGTGAAGTGGCATTCTACAATTTATTGCCAATCCCATTAGAACCCTTCAATTAAGAAATGTTCAGTTGAATAAATTCCACAGCCGTTTATTTTTTCCGTCCCATTGAGCTAAACATCTTTTAGGACTTTCTAATGGAGTCCATTCATTGATACTCCGCCTGAAAACATAAGAACAAAATCGATTTACAGGACATGGGGCACGTGACCACCAGGTATTATCGCTGACCCCGACCATCCCCATTGCACTGGACTCGAAATACCATCCCACTCCCACGGTTTCCAGTTCAATTGGCTACTTAAAACTTTAACAGCCGTAAATTCGCAACAAGCAAGGTCTATGAAATTTAATAGCAGACGCGAGGAAATCCCCTTCCCTGGAAAAAATCCCCTGGAAATGTCTGACCAATACAATACGCAACTGTATTAGCTCACGTAACAGTAAAAGTACGTATTTCGTCTGGTCATTATTCCGATGTTGCTACTGCTATAGCGAAACACACATTATTGACTTTTATTGCTGTTTCGGCGACTCTAACAGCGCTGTAGATACTTATGTGGCATATACAGTCAAAGTTGCATAAATGAAATTAAATAGGTAAAAATGATTGAAACAAGTATTACACCGATCTCTTAAAAATTTGATACTAAGACTTTGGTAAAAAAAAAATGAAAATTCAGAAAATTATTGTTAGAGGTGGATCCACACGAATTTTTATTTAAATGTTCATTTTTTCTTTATTAAAATACGCTATGAACGAGTCCAACTCTGTCCCAATCGGACAATCCGTTAAAAGTTATGAATTTGTATAGATATTTGGATCATTTTCAAATTAAGATAAATGTGTGTTTTGTCGGTTTGTCCAATTTTTATACCCGTTACTAGTAGAGTAAAAAGGTATATTGGGTTCGGGGAATGTCGGGGAATCCTTGAAAAGGATCACTATACGAGTTGATCTAGCCATGTCCGTTTGTCCGTCTGTCTGTCCGTGTGAACGCTGAGATCTCAGAGGAAGAACTAAGAAAAGCTAGATTTGAATGAGAGAAATTTAAAAAGTGTGTTTATTTAGTGGAATGTATAATAAATTTTCGTCATAAGGGTAGATATCAGAACTTTTTTAAGTTGAAAGTGCAATCTTCACTTGTTTTTTATCTCGTTAAAAGGTGTTAATGTATAACATGTACAGCCTTATTTAGCCATTTTAGTCCATCGTTCCTTAATTTAAGGAACGTGGACTTAAAGAACGTGACTTTAAAAACAGTATTAAAATCGATATTTTTGTTTAAAAGATTTATCGTGGTTTTTGTTCTAGCACAAGAGGGAATAATAATCTAAAAACCATCAATCAAAAACGCAGTCTGAATTGTTAGTTCATTTGATTATTGGAGATTTCTTGAGCAGGCTTTACTGTATAAAGGCCGATACTCTGCTACTCCTTCTGTGCTTCCGTTTCTTCTATTACAGCTACTGATACTTTAGCCTTTCCTTTAACCCTTTTGCGTGTGTTTACATTTTCAACTATGTAATTCGTTGCATTTTATTGCATGCGTGTGAGTGTGAAATATTTATGGGGGTTGCCCCGGGGGGACGTTGCTCCTGCACTCGCCACATGGCCCAAACAGAGCTGGACAAGGAGGTTTTCACTTCCCCCCGTCGGTTTTCCCGCTGCTGCTGCTCAAGTTTAACGAAGTGTTAAATGGCAGCGAGGGGTTAAGAAGGGGGTTATGTGCTTCGATTTCATCTCATCGCTCGCCTTGCTGGTCAACGCCTTTTTATCGAAATTTGTCACGCACGGGGAAATTTTTCCGCTCCTTTTTGTTTGGTCTGGATTAATAGAACGAAAAAGATTTTCATTTGGAAAATGTTTGCTACATGAGTAGCATGAATGACAGCAGCGAAGGAAAAGTGTCCAAGGAGCAGGGAGTTGGCATGTTGACACGGCTCAAAGCGCACGTGTGTGGGCTAATACCTTTCGATGACAAAAATTGCATTACTTTTACTTTCTACCCCCAAAGATGGTTGAATGGAGCTTAAGTAGTTTACTTCTTTGTTTGCCTATAAATACCGGGATAAAGGTGAACACGATTTTTGGGATTGTCGTCTTGGTCGGTGATAAATGTGAGTCATTTCGATAGACGTTTATTGAATATTGGGACACACAAACATAAAAGAGATTTAATTTCTTTAACTGTTCGACAGACTTTAAGTTTTAAATGGATTCTTTATTTTTTGTTAGGATATTAAACAAATACTATAATAAAATTCCAAAAACATAAATTAAATATTGGTAATGAGTATTTAGTACCAAAATTAGCAGAGTAAGGTTGAGCTATAATTTAATCCTTGTGTACTTTTTCCCAGCAACGGGGAATCAATAATGACCACACAATAAGTTAATAGCTTCATTTACCGACAAGGAAACCTCTACTTGTGGTCTATGGGTGGAAGTCGGGTATCTTTCCTGCCCGGGCTCTATTCGAATCTAATGACCGGCAATTTGCCGAACACCCACGGCCTGAACCATTTTAGAGTGTTGCAAAGAAATTAGCCATCATTTAGTGTAATGAGCATAATAATAGCAACTAATGGCCGACCACCAACACCACCGACAAGCCACTAACCACCACAAAGGAACCCAAGTCGATCCGCCATTTGATTAAACAAAGATTGACTGAAGTGCGATTAACTTTGGGATAGGGCGGAAAGTGTTATAAATGTGTTGCAATTTGTACGAAGGAGAAGCCAGGGATGTAATGATAAATACATATTAAGCAAAAAATCCAAGGCCATGTGAATTACTCAATTAATTCAGCTCGGCCTGCCAATAATCATAAATAAACTCCCACGATGCCAACTCGGGCTACACTTTTAATTATTTTCGTTCCTCTCCTTGGCAAATTTAATAAAGAATAATTACAAGGAAACCAATATCAGCTAAGGCCCAAAGAGAAATATGTGTGGGGAAAAATAATTAACAAAAACCGCCACAACAGCAGGCAGTTCCAAATGCCGACACCCACAAAGAAATATACCCACAAACGACATGTAATTAACATATAAATTAAAGACTAATACATATTTACGTGGTAATAAAATGCTAAAAGTGCTACTCGTTCATCAAGGACTTCAGATGTAGGTACTCGTTTCATAAAAATCCTTAGATTTCTTAATTAAAGAATGGATAAAATTAAATTATATTTAACGTTTCATAGCTTCATGTTAGGAGTCATGGAAAGTTAAATAGACCTCCCTTATAAATAATGAAATTTAATTTTTAACTATAGATCCGACAATTACCATTGATTAACTGCCCAAACACTGAATGCAAAAAAGTGTCAAATAATATTTCGAATTCAAAGTAAAACAAATAATAATACAAATTTTGCGAATGCGTGGAAATGGAAATATAATGGAAAATGGGATTGACGCCAAATCAATTTCCGTAGCGAAATTTTAAAATCAGTGAACAAAGGCTGAATGAAAAATGTCAATGTTTCGCACAGCCTCAAATAATTTTCGCAAAATTAGTTGACGTTTTACGTATCCGCGGGGTTTGAGTGGGAAATGGAGATGGTTAGCTGTCTGTTTGGTTTAACCAAGACCGAAAAAAGCCAGACAGAAATGGCATATAAAATAAAACACATTTACACCAGAATCATTCATTTGCGGAGCACATTCGTAAAATCGACCATCGCATTGTTTTATGTCAGCTTCATCAGCAGCAACTGAAACCGAACTGGGGCATCATCGAATGGGGATTCAATTGTGCTGAACAGTAGCAGTAAAATCAACAGCATGCCGCCAAATAACATGACGAATTGTGTATGCCCTAGAAATACCAATTATAAATCTGATATTTGAAATATTTACAATACAACAACTTATAATAATAACTTATATAACCTAGCTAGTGACACATAAAAAAAAATTAATTTCTTGTTCTGAGAAATAACAAGGATTCTAATGGCTTTTTCATGTACAATTTTCCAACTAAAATTAAAATTTTATTTACATAGGTTTAAAAAAAATATAAAATGGTAGCATTATCTGCATCTGCTCCAAATCTAGACCATAAACCGTCATCCCATCCACCAACCCATCAAAAGCATTGATGGCTCTAGGAAGCGCCAATGCTGATGTTGCTGATAATGACGATGACGAGGATACTTCGGTTTGGCTGCAGTTTTTAACATGGCACGTTCCTTTCTCCCCAAATGCCCCTCGGTGATTGCAACAAAATGCTGACGGATTCGGGCACTGCCACACATGGACAAAACATCACATACAAATTGAGACGAATACACAGAGAACAAACTGTCAATCTATATTAAAAATGGTAATTATAATGCTTAAGAAAAATATAAATGTAACTTATTAAATTACCAAGACGGCTTATTGCATTTGTTTAACAATTTCTCAAGGTTTGTTTTATAAGCACCTGCTTCATTTTCCTTAACGAATTTAAGGATTTTATGGTGATTTTTATTTATTTTATTATTTTAAATTTTTATTTTTTAGAATTTTTTATTTTTTTCGTTTGTGTAAAACAGATAAAGGGATCTGCAGTGAAAACTAAAACAAAAATAGTCTCCAGTTGCCATTTGTTCGTTCAGCTCGTTTACGGCTTTGTCGTTTTCGTTTACGTCCTGTATTCGCAAAGGTTTTTTTTCGATGTGTTTTAAAATGCATTTGATGTGGGCGGCACAGGACCAAAAATGTAGGTTGGTCTTTATGATTGTGGAAAGGACGACGTAAAGGTAAAGCTCTTTTTAGTAGGTCAAAAAATGGTTAAACAAAAATTATTTAAATTACAAACAATTTTTGTATAGTGTAAAAAGAATAAATTTAGCATAAAGAAAGAGTAAAGATTTTTGTTATACAAAAAGTAAAAAAGATACACAAAATTTAAATTATTATTTTTATTTTTGGAAGAATATAACCCTTTACGAAACCAGCACTATCTTATACTTATGCCTTTCTTATCAACTCTCAAAACTAAGCCCTCGATTTAAATCCGCTAACAACTTTATTCAATTTCGTGGCGTTTCTTCCCC
Organism: Drosophila mimetica; assembly: GCA_037075245.1. Classification (NCBI taxonomy): domain Eukaryota; kingdom Metazoa; phylum Arthropoda; class Insecta; order Diptera; family Drosophilidae; genus Drosophila; species Drosophila mimetica. The sequence goes on along the minus strand of JBAMCH010000007.1, from coordinate 25,085,878 downwards.
CTTTAGAAAGATTATCTCTGCTTGGTTTCCCATCAACCACATCAAATGCCTTCTGTGCTCCCATTTCCCCTCGCAAAACTTCAATCAAGCGAGGAACCGCAAATCCCGAAAATCAGTCACAATTATTACACCCAGCGCAAAGGCAGTTGGAAGGTCCTGAGGTTATGCCACCCACAACCCCACTCTTCATTAAGCCTTCCATTTGAAAACAAGACCAAGGAGAAAAGGCTGTGGAACAATGCTAAAACTATTCCCCATAACAAATACGAACCGAAAGTGGAATGGTTTATGGGGGCGAAAGTTGGTTGGCTGATTGATAGACAAGGAGACAGTCACCGACACCATCGACGTCTATGGTTCCACTCTATCCCGGTCTTTTGAGCCACGGCAGCTCCACCCTCCTCGCTTCCCCCTCGGTTGTTGTCAATTAACGTACGAAAATGACTTCCGCTTTGATTGTGCCTCCCACATCCCCTCCCTCCATCCCCTCCTCGCCACCAACAACCTCATCCATCGATCGAATGTCAACTGGTTGACTGCCTGCCTAACTGTCACAGCCTGTTTCCGTTTCCGATTAAAGCTTTGGCAAATAGTTTTGAGAGTGCTGCCCTCGATTCCCACCCCATTTTCGTATTGTTGCTGAAAGGTTTCACTTGAAATGATTTCTGCAATTGTTACCGAGACCTCATCATCATCAATCGCTTGATTAATGACCGGTTAATTGTGCATTTTATAGTAGGGAGCTTTGGCCATTTTTTTTTCCATTTTTGGGTTCCTAATGTTGATTTATTGGAAAATTTTTTTGGTAAAGTTCAGGTCTTAAAAGTGAATGTGGATTAAATATGTCGAAGTTACTCGTCAGGGTAAGGATTCAAAAAATATTGCAGCCTTTAAAGGAATATATACGATTTAAAACATGAAAAACAAAGTAAAACGCACCGACTATCAAATACCCTTTACTTAGCTTAATGAGTGCAAGAAATATGAAGAAATGAGGGCAGCAAAGCGATTGCTGGAACGCGCGCCATCTAGCGGATATTTTAATATTTTCTCATAACTTTTAATGAATTATCCGATCTTTTTACCGGGCCGATAGCTAGTTTAGATAGATTGATAGATTGTGTAGTAAAAACTTAAGGAATTTTCATTTTCGGAAACTACAAAAGCTAGAAAGTTGGTATTCACCATACAGATTCTAGGCAGCGCAACTCCCATAATCGCCTTAAACGACCTTAAAATGTGCCTGGATAGACAGTCAGATGAATAGATGGACATGGCCAGAGCGACTCGGCTGATCGGAATCCCTTTCTTCTCCTGTTACATACTTTCCGGGTTATACAATATACTCTTTTACTCAAAGAGTAAGTAAGAATAATTATCTTGATTACGATTAAATTCCAAAGTCGGTCGTGGGTAATATTTCTTCATAATGTTTACCCTATCCGAAGGACTGAATCCCATCTCCCTGCTTTCCGCGAAAACCCTATGCAAATGACTCTCGGCAAATCAGAGTCGCAGGGCATCACTTATACATCGGCGACACCTTTTGGGAGCAAGCAAAGCATGAAATTAGGCAAACAACTTTACCAAGCCAAACAACAACAAGAAGACAGGAGGAAAAGCGTCGCGCCTAAGCTGCAAAAAAAGGACGCCAAGGAAATAAAGACAGTGGCAGACTGAGGAAAGAGCAAACAAAACGAAACGCATTGGAGCACTTAAAACGCAAGGAGCGCCCAGGAAATTCCGTACACTAATAAAAACTTCTTTTATTTGATTTATTAACGATTAAATATGTAAAAAATCCTTCATAACATTTACAAACATAAATTAAAATTAATTAGCATTGCTCAGATTTTAGATATATTTTAAGTAAACGATCTTTAAATCTTTAAATATTTTTTTTGTGTGAAAAACGGATGGTCAGTGGGTGGGGAAAGGGGTGGAGACATTCGCGGGGGCAATGAAAAGCTGAAGACGTCACAGCCGCAGTGCAGACGACGCAAACAGAACGCCTAAGTAATTGCAGAATAAACAAGCATCAACAAAAGATTAAGACGCGCTCAGGGAGACGCCTTTAATCGCCCAACGCCCACTTGCAGCCCAGCCACCCATATCCCATCCACGGAGGAAACTCAACCAAAATAAATAAGCTAAGGAAAACAAAAACACAAATAGCACAAGAGTGAAAAGCAGCGACAATTGCAAATATTTTACGATGCCAACTCGGGCTACACTTTTAATTATTTTCGTTCCTCTCCTTGGCAAATTTAATAAAGAATAATTACAAGGAAACCAATATCAGCTAAGGCCCAAAGAGAAATATGTGTGGGGAAAAATAATTAACAAAAACCGCCACAACAGCAGGCAGTTCCAAATGCCGACACCCACAAAGAAATATACCCACAAACGACATGTAATTAACATATAAATTAAAGACTAATACATATTTACGTGGTAATAAAATGCTAAAAGTGCTACTCGTTCATCAAGGACTTCAGATGTAGGTACTCGTTTCATAAAAATCCTTAGATTTCTTAATTAAAGAATGGATAAAATTAAATTATATTTAACGTTTCATAGCTTCATGTTAGGAGTCATGGAAAGTTAAATAGACCTCCCTTATAAATAATGAAATTTAATTTTTAACTATAGATCCGACAATTACCATTGATTAACTGCCCAAACACTGAATGCAAAAAAGTGTCAAATAATATTTCGAATTCAAAGTAAAACAAATAATAATACAAATTTTGCGAATGCGTGGAAATGGAAATATAATGGAAAATGGGATTGACGCCAAATCAATTTCCGTAGCGAAATTTTAAAATCAGTGAACAAAGGCTGAATGAAAAATGTCAATGTTTCGCACAGCCTCAAATAATTTTCGCAAAATTAGTTGACGTTTTACGTATCCGCGGGGTTTGAGTGGGAAATGGAGATGGTTAGCTGTCTGTTTGGTTTAACCAAGACCGAAAAAAGCCAGACAGAAATGGCATATAAAATAAAACACATTTACACCAGAATCATTCATTTGCGGAGCACATTCGTAAAATCGACCATCGCATTGTTTTATGTCAGCTTCATCAGCAGCAACTGAAACCGAACTGGGGCATCATCGAATGGGGATTCAATTGTGCTGAACAGTAGCAGTAAAATCAACAGCATGCCGCCAAATAACATGACGAATTGTGTATGCCCTAGAAATACCAATTATAAATCTGATATTTGAAATATTTACAATACAACAACTTATAATAATAACTTATATAACCTAGCTAGTGACACATAAAAAAAAATTAATTTCTTGTTCTGAGAAATAACAAGGATTCTAATGGCTTTTTCATGTACAATTTTCCAACTAAAATTAAAATTTTATTTACATAGGTTTAAAAAAAATATAAAATGGTAGCATTATCTGCATCTGCTCCAAATCTAGACCATAAACCGTCATCCCATCCACCAACCCATCAAAAGCATTGATGGCTCTAGGAAGCGCCAATGCTGATGTTGCTGATAATGACGATGACGAGGATACTTCGGTTTGGCTGCAGTTTTTAACATGGCACGTTCCTTTCTCCCCAAATGCCCCTCGGTGATTGCAACAAAATGCTGACGGATTCGGGCACTGCCACACATGGACAAAACATCACATACAAATTGAGACGAATACACAGAGAACAAACTGTCAATCTATATTAAAAATGGTAATTATAATGCTTAAGAAAAATATAAATGTAACTTATTAAATTACCAAGACGGCTTATTGCATTTGTTTAACAATTTCTCAAGGTTTGTTTTATAAGCACCTGCTTCATTTTCCTTAACGAATTTAAGGATTTTATGGTGATTTTTATTTATTTTATTATTTTAAATTTTTATTTTTTAGAATTTTTTATTTTTTTCGTTTGTGTAAAACAGATAAAGGGATCTGCAGTGAAAACTAAAACAAAAATAGTCTCCAGTTGCCATTTGTTCGTTCAGCTCGTTTACGGCTTTGTCGTTTTCGTTTACGTCCTGTATTCGCAAAGGTTTTTTTTCGATGTGTTTTAAAATGCATTTGATGTGGGCGGCACAGGACCAAAAATGTAGGTTGGTCTTTATGATTGTGGAAAGGACGACGTAAAGGTAAAGCTCTTTTTAGTAGGTCAAAAAATGGTTAAACAAAAATTATTTAAATTACAAACAATTTTTGTATAGTGTAAAAAGAATAAATTTAGCATAAAGAAAGAGTAAAGATTTTTGTTATACAAAAAGTAAAAAAGATACACAAAATTTAAATTATTATTTTTATTTTTGGAAGAATATAACCCTTTACGAAACCAGCACTATCTTATACTTATGCCTTTCTTATCAACTCTCAAAACTAAGCCCTCGATTTAAATCCGCTAACAACTTTATTCAATTTCGTGGCGTTTCTTCCCCCTTTAGAAAGATTATCTCTGCTTGGTTTCCCATCAACCACATCAAATGCCTTCTGTGCTCCCATTTCCCCTCGCAAAACTTCAATCAAGCGAGGAACCGCAAATCCCGAAAATCAGTCACAATTATTACACCCAGCGCAAAGGCAGTTGGAAGGTCCTGAGGTTATGCCACCCACAACCCCACTCTTCATTAAGCCTTCCATTTGAAAACAAGACCAAGGAGAAAAGGCTGTGGAACAATGCTAAAACTATTCCCCATAACAAATACGAACCGAAAGTGGAATGGTTTATGGGGGCGAAAGTTGGTTGGCTGATTGATAGACAAGGAGACAGTCACCGACACCATCGACGTCTATGGTTCCACTCTATCCCGGTCTTTTGAGCCACGGCAGCTCCACCCTCCTCGCTTCCCCCTCGGTTGTTGTCAATTAACGTACGAAAATGACTTCCGCTTTGATTGTGCCTCCCACATCCCCTCCCTCCATCCCCTCCTCGCCACCAACAACCTCATCCATCGATCGAATGTCAACTGGTTGACTGCCTGCCTAACTGTCACAGCCTGTTTCCGTTTCCGATTAAAGCTTTGGCAAATAGTTTTGAGAGTGCTGCCCTCGATTCCCACCCCATTTTCGTATTGTTGCTGAAAGGTTTCACTTGAAATGATTTCTGCAATTGTTACCGAGACCTCATCATCATCAATCGCTTGATTAATGACCGGTTAATTGTGCATTTTATAGTAGGGAGCTTTGGCCATTTTTTTTTTCCATTTTTGGGTTCCTAATGTTGATTTATTGGAAAATTTTTTTGGTAAAGTTCAGGTCTTAAAAGTGAATGTGGATTAAATATGTCGAAGTTACTCGTCAGGGTAAGGATTCAAAAAATATTGCAGCCTTTAAAGGAATATATACGATTTAAAACATGAAAAACAAAGTAAAACGCACCGACTATCAAATACCCTTTACTTAGCTTAATGAGTGCAAGAAATATGAAGAAATGAGGGCAGCAAAGCGATTGCTGGAACGCGCGCCATCTAGCGGATATTTTAATATTTTCTCATAACTTTTAATGAATTATCCGATCTTTTTACCGGGCCGATAGCTAGTTTAGATAGATTGATAGATTGTGTAGTAAAAACTTAAGGAATTTTCATTTTCGGAAACTACAAAAGCTAGAAAGTTGGTATTCACCATACAGATTCTAGGCAGCGCAACTCCCATAATCGCCTTAAACGACCTTAAAATGTGCCTGGATAGACAGTCAGATGAATAGATGGACATGGCCAGAGCGACTCGGCTGATCGGAATCCCTTTCTTCTCCTGTTACATACTTTCCGGGTTATACAATATACTCTTTTACTCAAAGAGTAAGTAAGAATAATTATCTTGATTACGATTAAATTCCAAAGTCGGTCGTGGGTAATATTTCTTCATAATGTTTACCCTATCCGAAGGACTGAATCCCATCTCCCTGCTTTCCGCGAAAACCCTATGCAAATGACTCTCGGCAAATCAGAGTCGCAGGGCATCACTTATACATCGGCGACACCTTTTGGGAGCAAGCAAAGCATGAAATTAGGCAAACAACTTTACCAAGCCAAACAACAACAAGAAGACAGGAGGAAAAGCGTCGCGCCTAAGCTGCAAAAAAAGGACGCCAAGGAAATAAAGACAGTGGCAGACTGAGGAAAGAGCAAACAAAACGAAACGCATTGGAGCACTTAAAACGCAAGGAGCGCCCAGGAAATTCCGTACACTAATAAAAACTTCTTTTATTTGATTTATTAACGATTAAATATGTAAAAAATCCTTCATAACATTTACAAACATAAATTAAAATTAATTAGCATTGCTCAGATTTTAGATATATTTTAAGTAAACGATCTTTAAATCTTTAAATATTTTTTTTGTGTGAAAAACGGATGGTCAGTGGGTGGGGAAAGGGGTGGAGACATTCGCGGGGGCAATGAAAAGCTGAAGACGTCACAGCCGCAGTGCAGACGACGCAAACAGAACGCCTAAGTAATTGCAGAATAAACAAGCATCAACAAAAGATTAAGACGCGCTCAGGGAGACGCCTTTAATCGCCCAACGCCCACTTGCAGCCCAGCCACCCATATCCCATCCACGGAGGAAACTCAACCAAAATAAATAAGCTAAGGAAAACAAAAACACAAATAGCACAAGAGTGAAAAGCAGCGACAATTGCAAATATTTTATTTGTTTCGTGTGGCAGCAGTTTACTTTTTTCTAATCGCTTTCTCGTCTTCATGTTAGGCTAAAAGTGCGTTATGAAGTCTATATTTCCATACGTTTTCTAGGTTTAAAAGCTATTTTTAAATCATAGGAATGTAAAATTAAAAAAAATCGAAAGCTTTGCAGGTTTTTCAGAATAGAATTTTTACAGTTTTTAAAAATAAATAAAACCATCGGTTGTAACTAAAAGTAAAATTTATATGATTATAAGTAGTTAAAATGATTCGATAGGAATTGATACAAATATCGGAATAAATCCAGACGGGTTATTAAAAAGCCGAAGCTTTAATACCCTTGCAGATTTCACGAATGAACATTTGACTAAAATTGCAACAGGAATTAAAATACAGTTTTCACTATATTGTTCCTATAAAAGCTATAAGATATAGACGTCCGATCGGCAAGCGCCTTTTCTCTGATCAAGGTATGCACAAAAAAATACTATTTGGAAAGATTCATGTCAATAGCTTTTACACTGCGCGAAGTATCCTGAAAAACATCAAATTTTAACCAATTTCACCCGATTATTCCTATGGGACCTATAGGATATAGACGTCCGATCGGCATGCGCTTTTACCCCGATCCGGGGTACCATTTGAAAAGATTCATGTCAATAGCTTTTACAATGCGCGAAAAATCTTCAGTTTTTGCAAGTTATATCCGATAGTTCCAATGGGAGCTATAGGATATAGTTGTCCGTTCGGGTCGATTTTTAAACTTGATCTGCGTACACATGTTTTAGGATGACTGTGAAAGTTGGAAGTCTCTAGCTAAAAAAGTAAAATTAAAATGCTTGCGATCAGTTGGGAAACGGAGACAAATTTAACGTTATGAGTAGACGGCGGGAATGTTTAAAAGAAAAATAAGAAAGTGAGATAGATAGAAGAAGAGTCGGAACTTTCTCTACATTTGTGGTCGATGTGCAAATGAAGCTCAACGCAAAAAGTGGTCATTACAAACCCCACAGACCTCCTACCTACCAATAGTTGGAAAACTTGTCGTTGCAAAAATGTTAGCAAAACTCCCACAGGCCCCCTCACCTCCCTCAATCGTCAGAAATTCTTTGGATTTTGGAAAGCACAAATTTTCAGCGCAAAAAAGTTTTAACAACTGCGTTAAGAAAATAAGGGAAAACGAGTTCAGGGGATGCTTTGAAGCGTTAAGCAATTTGCCAGCTTCATTCACATTTCCCCGACTAACCCCTTATATCTACGCTTCTGGATGGGTCTGGGCCTTAGCCAATTTTGGTCTAACAGTTAAGTGCGGGATTAAGAAAAGATAAACATTTGTAAGGATTTGGCCAAAAGTTTGCCTTTTGGCCTGCTTGTTTTTGTTAGCATTTCTTGTTATAGTTATTATAGTTGTTCCTTGCGATTCTTTACTCAGTGTTCTTCTTGTTTTTTTTTTTTATTAATTTTCGGAGGTCAAAACTACAATTTTTGTTAGATTTTACTTGAAAGTGCTGTGAAGATTTAGCTTATACACTATTTAGAATGTTAGAAAGAACCGAAAAACACTCTTTAAAGGTTTAAATTAAATGTGTACTATTATAAAACACTCTGAAAATGCATTTCCCTCTTAAAGCAGCATATTTCAGCTTCCCTATTTATTTCCCCTCTGTAAATAGTAATAACTTTTTATGGCCAAGTGCTAACTCAAGAATTTCATATCCACAAACAACATCCATTGCAGTGGATGGACCATTTGGCCGATGACTTGTAGACAAGAATCGTAAAATATCAACGCCAATAACTTTTGCCAAAGGCTGTCATGGTGCCAAAGGATGTGCGGCGTGGCAGTGGCGGAAGGTCCTCTGTCAATGACTGACTAAGCGCGATGCAGCCGGGTCTGAAAACTGAGGCAAATGGAAAATCATGTGGCAAACGTTTTGCGACACGAAATGAAGAATGAAGAGACCCCGGAGGCGTTTGCCGTCCGTGCCACGCCCCCAAGCAAATGCAAACGCAGACAAAGCAAAGAAAAGGGCAGCATTATGCGTGCGGATAACTCTACCATGGCAATTCTTTCTGGCCAAAGGCGTCAGTCATACACATATGGACGACCGGGAGCAGAGCAACCATATTGATGATGCATTTGCTGCGGCCAATGCACAAAGGTTGCCCCCTGATCCCGCAGGCTGCGCCCACTGCTCATTTTTTGCTGCTGTTGCTTTCTCGGAGAGTTACACTCAAAGAAATATATAATTGTTATATTAAAACAAGAAAGGAAGCTAACTTCGGCCAGCCGAAGTCTATATACCCTTGCAGTTAATTCCTATTTAATTACAAATTACAAAAATCTGAATTTCGATTTGGAACAAACCGAATTATAGCAATTTTGACAATAATTGATTGATCATTCCTATTGGAGCTATATAATATAGTCGTCCGATTTATGTAAAATTTATTTCGAAATTCTAAAATAATAAAATAAAGTTATATTCAAGAGTAGAAGAGAATACAATAAAAATTAACAAAGCTATAATTTTTTTTCTATTTATTTCCCATTAATTTTCCGATCATTCCTATGGGAGCTATATGATATAGTCGTCCGATTTTTATAAAATTTAAATCGAAAATCAGAAGTATTAAAAAAACGATATTCCAAAGAGTAGAAGGAAATATGTCAAAAGACACCGAAGCTATAATTTTGTTCATATTAATTTGCCATTAATTTTCTGATAGTTCCTAGGGCAGCTATATGATATAGTCGTCCGATTTTTATAAAATTTAATTCGAAATTCAGAACTGTTAAAAAAATGATATTTCCAAGAGCATAAGGTAATATGTCAAAAAACACATAAGTTATAATTTTTTTTCAATTATTTTTCCGATTATTCCTATGGGAGCTATAAGATATAGTTGTCCGATCCGGCCGGCTCCGACTTATATACTACCTGCAACAGAAATACGACTTTTGGTAAAGTTTCAGCTCGATAGCTTAAAAACTGAGGGACTAGTTTGCGTAGAAACGGACGGACGGACGGACAGACGGACGGACAGACGGACGGACAGACGGACAGACGGACAGACGGACAGACGGACACGGCTAGATCGACTCGTCTAGTCATGCTGACCAAGAATATATATACTTTATAGGGTCTGAAACGTCTCCTTCACTGCGTTGCAAACTTCTGACTGAAATCATTATACCCTCTGCAAGGGTATAAAAATACAAAAATGGGTTTTTTATTTTTTTGAATTTTTTTCAAAATTGGTTAAGATTAGAAAACAATAAAGTTTACACAAGAGTATAACAAATTACAAGAAACATAAAAAAAAATATTTGTATATACTTTTTTTTACAGAAAAACATTTTTTTGATAAAATATTGCTTAAATTTGAATCTAGTCGGCCAACACTTAGAGGCTGTCCATATATTACGTAATCGCAATTTCTATGGTTTTTGAACCCCCCCCCCCCCCTCGCGCAATCACTTGTTCATGAAAAAAAATTTTTTTGTTGCATTAGAGTAAGCATTTGGTTAACCCCCTCCCCCTAGGAAATTACGTAATATATGGACAGCCTCTAATTGTTGGACATAAAAATTAACAAATATAATAGAAAAACTGTCCCCAACCATCGAATAGGAAATTGGACCCACCAAATAGTTATTCTCACAACAACATGAAAATTCACAAAAATGACTATTTTTAGTAGGATTACTATTAGGTAGTAACTAAGAGAAGCTATTTTCAATAATAGTGTAGGTAGTACTTTGTATGGTTACGGAAGTGTTACCTAATTACATTTTTGTGTGTGTAATTAATCTGTTTTATATTATCGCTGATATGATATTTTCCTAAAAATGTAACTTCTTACCGGTTTCTCACAGTTGAGTCGAAGTTTAGTGCATTTTTGTTTCTTTCTTTTTTCGGTATGCAGTTGGCAGTCTGATTCCAGGGGCGTCGGAGTCTGAGCCCTTGGTCTCGGAGGCGCAAAATGTTTGCACAAAGGCTTAAGGCAAACAAAGCTGAATCAGCAGGGCAGAGGCGACTACTGTCTGTCAGCAGCCACTCTTCACTGTAGCGGGGAACAATATGAGGGACCGGGGGCTGGGTGACAAAAGCAAAGAGGCGGGGTCGGGAAGAAATATCCATTGGTGGGGTACGGTCGACCCTCCTCTCCTTCTATTTCACTCTTTTTTCTCCAGCGCAAACAAATGAAAGTGGATCCACTTGAGCGCAGCAAATGAAGTGCCATAGTTGGTTGGCAGGATATTCGAGGGGAAGGAGTTCAAAAAGAGGGGCGGACGGTTACAAGGAGCAACAGCAGCAGGATCGGACAGTAAAAGTGCAACGAAAGCGAAAAAGGGCACATGAAACAATGACAAAAAGTATAAAAAATAAGGGAAGCAAATGCACACAAAATGTCGATGTTAGCCATACAAATGATACAAGCATGGTACAGTGAAACAACTGTACACGTGAGACTAATGTATTCATATGCATATAAAAAAATGTACAAATAAAAAAACGGTATATAGAATGGATTTTTGATAAAATATATAATTTGTATACAAATATATATTTGTATATTTTTCAAATAATATATAAAGCGTAGGTAAATAACTACCTGTTCAAGGCATCCTTTTTAATATAATTCGTTGTCAATTTCTATTACACACAAAAAAAAATCGATCTGAAAAGATGATCGATTTAACTGTATGTAATATCAATTTTGACTTGATATGCTTGAAATGTAAAATTATATTTTCCAAGTATGCAAGTTCAAATTTCGAAAGCTTCTTTCTCGTTCCCACTTACGTAACTTAAGTCGCTATATTGCTCCATCCTCTCTTTGAAGTTAGAGAATCTCCTAGAGTGAGAATACGGCAAAATGATATTTTTTAAACGTAAATACGATATGCCACAAATTTACCATGGGCAATTCGATTTTTTTGTGTACTTTAATAATAAATAAATAAATATCCCGTATAAACCTTAGGACTCTTCTAAAATAACATGAATTTCTAATAAACACAATCAACATTTCCATCGTAGCCAGTTTTCACTGTAAACATACATATCAAGTGTGGGTTTGGGAGAAAGTTTAGTTGGCAGCAGTGTCATATGTGTTGCACACTAGTTGATGATGTTGCTGACGTTGCCAGGAAGGGATAGGTCAGGACTCGAGGGTTCGGGAAGGGAAAACGGAGTGGGTATAGCCCATTGGGCTGCTTACATTGGATGAGCCGCGCTGGAGCACAATTTTCAAGAGATACGTCAATATTTGACAAGTCGTCATTGTCGTTCGCTGCTCTATTCCTGATTTTCCACCTACTTCTCCCACTTCACTCACCAACCTCATTTTCCTGCTCGACGTCATCGTTGTGTATTAAGCGCTATTTTCGCTTTGCTACTTGATGCTCCTTGTTGCTCTTTTTTTCTGAATATTTCTGAGTCTGTGTGCTGGTGCTGTTTCCTGGCATACGTCGCGTTTTTATATTTGTCATGAAAACTGTTCTTTTATTATTATTGTGAAAATTATTATATCAGAAAACAAATACACTCATTATTAACATCAGGGATCACTTTAAAAGTTATGTTGGAAATGTTTACTAAAATCTGTCTAAGTTTGTAAAAAAGTATACCCATTAGTTTTATAGATTAATATTTCAAAACTTGTTATGTTATAAAAAAACAAACGAAGCGACAGAATTTATTATATTTATGCCCTTATGTTTATAATCCACACATTTTGAATTTGGTCGTGTTTAGCACTTCGATTCCCATTTAGACACTTGAATGTGCATCCTTCCCAAACCACCAGAAAACTTTCCAGATCCATCGGCTTATTAAAAGTGTCATGCAATATGAAACTTGTTCACTTCCCTCGAGGCAAAACAAATGAATAAACCGAACACAAAACAGCCTAAGCCCAAAACTGAAACTCTATTGAACTTCACTTCAAGCTTGGTTACCCACACTTAGTACGAAGGACTTCTAGAGACTATGAGTAGGAGAATCATGATGAGCAAAAGGCCCTTACAAAATATTGAACGAATTTTCGTACAACTTACGTTATAATCAATTAATTAAATTGTTATACAAAAATATGCATTTAAGATACTGAATATGTTTTTAATTGAAGCTTGTTGGGTATTCCAAAAAAAAGCTAATCGAAACTTTTTTAAGCATGATTCCAAGTTAATACAAAACTCTTCACATTTTCTGCAAGATCAGAAAAAAACAGTGGTTTTTAAAAACCACAATTTAATAATGATTTACTATTTAAATAATTACACTATGTTACATCCAAGATTTACCTAAATGGATGCAATAAAATTGAATTTGCTTTGAATGCCCATATTGATCTCCGTTCACCAAAAAGTTCTCCGAAACAAGAATTATAAAAAAAGAACCTCAAAGTTGACAAAATTTTAAAATTGGGTATTACAGGCAATCGGATCCCTTGTTTTAATTTTAAAAAGTAGATTAGGCCAGTTAAGGGCAGAGAGTTGTTATTAACAAAAAATTTAAAACCAACAAATTTAATCAAAAGTCTAAAAAAAAATGTAATATTTAATGACACGAAAATCCAAATCGAAAAGCAAATTAAAAATCGCCTTTCCTACAATTGAGCGTTTTTTTTAGTGTATTTCTCGGGACTAAAAGGCACACCTCAAGCACCGGAAAAGCCTCTACTCAATAGCCACAGAGAGACAAGGACATAGACAGACAGCCGATGAAGAGGCAGCAGCTGCTGGCGTTCATGTTGCATTTGTTGCTGTTCACCTAAATGCAATGGCAAAAGTTTTATGCTCGAAACACGAGCAGGCAGGCAGACACCAACAGCGAGGACTAGGACTAAGCTCACTTCCGCAAGCATTAACGATGCACGCCCATGGGTCGGGGAGATACAGCTGCATAATGGAGTCTGGAACAGCCAATGACCATTAGATGGGGCCCAGTTGCCGGGAGCGAAGTTTGTCTAGCGGAGTGTCCTGGCGATGGGATGGACAATAAGGCAAAACGAGTTATTAATAAACAAGATTGGGATGCCCCCGAAATGTGGCTGAGGTGAAAATACCCTTTCCTGACCAATATTGAGAATAATATTATATTTTTAGAGAATTTATAGTATTTGAGATAATTGCATTTATTTAATTAAATGTAATTCACGATAGTATGAGAGTAATATACTATTATTGATACTCGTTAAATAATACATGGATTTGACTTCTACACCGTTCAGCGTTCTTGATTTCAGTATTTCCGAGCTTGGGCTTAGGCCAAGAACTGTTTTACTAAAATAAAGAAGAAGTGTTCTTGGTTTGAGAACCCTTTTTTGAAAATAAGTGTTCTCAATTTTAGTAAATGTGTTCTTCGTTTCAAGAAGAAGAACAATTCTCGGATACAAGCATAAGCGTTCTCGTTTCTAAGAATAGGCGCGTCTGCAGAGCAGACGCTTGTTTTTTACGTTATCAAGTTTTCTCAGTGTATGAATTCATAAGGATAACCTTGGATTACATTATTATGGCATAAAGTATGAATGATTCTGTAAGATTTTCAATTGTCTAATTTATTTATTTTAATAGTCATATATTTTGATTAATTTATTCTTATTTGACTCAAATATTTCACACTTTCGATATTAAACGATATTACAAATATCGAGCTTCCTTTTATCGGAAACTCCCAGTACTAATGCAACACAAAACAGCGGTAACTGCTTAGAAGGAACAATATTGACAGCAGTGATTATGGCATATAGATCGCAGGCCAATCCCAATAATTTCTAACAAAACAAACAACCCAACAATGCCTGATTGGCTTATGGTAAGTGTATTATAAACAAATATGAAGTGGGCTGAGCAAAATATTCCGGCCTAATACAGGAAACGGAAATGCCGACAAACATACACATGTGAGCAACAGCAAACATATCGGGGGAAAGGACGTGTGTGAGGGAGAAAGAACCAGACGGTGTGATAGGCAAACTAAATGCGAACAAATATTGCAAAAGTTTTTGCTGTAGCACATAAATTTCTGTCATGGGCATCATTAATTAGCGCCCCATGCTCACCACCTCAGCCAGAAAAAAATATACATTAGCTCAAAGCGGAAGTACAGTCCCGTTAACATAAGCAAGCTGGCGATAAGCAGAGAAACCCAGAGTTGCAAAAAGTTAAATTAAGTTGGATAGTAATTTGATGCCTTTTTTGCCATTTATGAATCACCACTTGACATGAAAATTCAAATTGAAACCATCAATCAAACTGCTGAAAGTCAAAGGAGATGAAAGGATTCGAGCAACTAATGAAAACCAAACACAGCAGGTGATGGTGATATGTTATTAGAAAGAGGAGCAGGTGCAGATGAAGGTGGAACACAAAACGCTGTCGTTGCATTTTGTGGCACCTTTTACTTGACTTTTTGTTCCCTTCTCCGTTTTTTTTCTGTATGTTCAGCTGGTTGCATTTTCTTTTTGCATTCTGTTTGCGCGGCGGTATCAGTGTAGTAATCAGAAATTTTAATCAAGAGGAGAGATGCCCTTCCCGTCATTCCTCCTGATGCCGCCTTAACGCTTCACTTAGCCTGGCTCCCAGCGCCGAGGTAAACATTGCAATTATGTCGAGCACAAGAGAGCAGCGCGATTCAGGTAAGCTATGATTAAAAAACAGGGCATGAAAGCAGGTGAAACGAACGAAGAGGCAGCCACCATTTGAAGTTTATGAGAAGCGCAGAGAGAGGCGCTGCAGTTCTGACAAATCAAGTGTTCGTTTTATGACGCGCTGCTCTGAGTGTGTTGAGTGTGTCGGAGAGGAAATACTGTAGCATATCGATAGGCACGAGACTTTAAGGTATGACCATGGGTTGTTGGGTGGTGTTGGTAAATACTAGTCCTGGCAGAATGGAGACTCAGTTTTGCGAACTGGGGCTGTGTGTGGCTTCGTTTGCGTTGCTAGATCTGGTCTCTTCCTTCTTTTTCTGTTTTCCGGCGTGAAAGGGTCACGCGTAAGTCTAAGAGTTCCGAGCTGTAAGATCTGAAAGACAACGATGAGCAACAAAGGCAACGAAGACTCGCTGCATCCGCCAGGACCGAGTATGGAAAATAAGAAATCGGACGATAACGCGACCAACAACGACGACTTGCACGGGGATGACTTCAATTTCCCGACATCAGAAGTGGGATTCGGCCCTAACCAAACTTTTTCAAGGGATGTCTTCGCGTTGTTAGAGCAACAAAACCGGAATTTTCTGGAACTGGTTAAGAAGCTACAGACGCCGGTGAACGAGTTACAACAGACTAGCGAGATTTGCTTGCCAAAATACAATCCGGACATTGCTGGGATGGATGCCACACAGTGGTGCGCTACGGTCGACATCATCTTGCGAGCTAGACCATTAAGTGACAGCGCTCTTATATTGGCGTTGAGTAAAGCTTTGGAAGGCGCAGCGGCCCAGTGGTTATCACAAATATGCTACCCAGGAATAAATTGGCAACAGTTCCGGCAATTGTTTGAGCAGCGATACGAGACATCAGAAACGCCAGCCGCCGTCATTTTAAATCTTCTTAATAGTCGTCCAAGCAACGGTGAAAGTTTGCCTGTTTTTGCGAGTCGCATCGTGACGTCATTGTGCACAAAATTTCGTAATTTGAATTCTGAAAAAATTTGCATAGCGATGGTTCTTGGACACATGGCTAATTTCGACCGGCGTTTGCAACGAATGATACACACAACGCCTGTAAACAATCGACGTGAACTGCAAGCGGAGCTGCAAGTATTCTCAGTGCTGAAGGAGCGCCCTGTTACATCAAACTGGGAACCGGACGCCAAGCGTGCTAGAACTGTGGAACTCAAATGTTATCAGTGTGGAAAACCAGGACATAAAAAGCAAGACTGTAGGTCCGGAATGGGACCCCAGGTTTCGGCAACTGGAAAGGAGTGGCGTTCAGGACAACCTCGTCATGGAAGGGCAAATGTAACTTGCTACAGATGTCAGGAGCCGGGACACATCGCCACTAATTGTCAAAAAAAAGTGCAGAGTACCGGAGTTGGAGTAAGATCTGAAAAAAGAGTGGAGCTGTGCGCTATAGTGGAACCCCAATCGAGTATGCTGGTCAATGGTGAGAGACTCCCAATTACATTTGATTCGGGGGCTGAGTGCTCATTAATTAAGGAAAGCGTTTCTAATAAGTTAGTTGGTAAGAGGATTCATAGCGTTATCTCTTTAAAGGGAATAGGTAATGCCAGTACTTACAGTACCACACAAGTTGAATCAAACATCATGATTAATGGAAATTCTTTGGTTATTTTGTTCCATATAGTACCAGACGAATGTATGAAAAATAATATTGTAATTGGAAGGGAAATATTGGCTCAAGGGTTTTTAGTGGAAGTTTCTTACGATAATTTTAAGATTGTTCAAACTAAAGCTGTGAACGTTTGTGAAACCGTCAAACATACTGATTTTGATAGCATTGAAACTGAAATGGAAGGAAATGAAAAAGAAATTTTAATATCATTATTAAAGCAACACTCAGAATCTTTTATCGAAGGCACTCCGCAAACGCGTGTGAGTACTGGGGAAATGTGTATTCGTTTGATTGAACCGACTAAGACTGTACAAAGGCGACCATACAGATTTAGTCCAAGCGAAAGGGAGTTAGTACGTGCTAAAATTAAAGAATTAATCGAGTATAAAGTTATCAGACCTAGTAGTTCACCATTTGCTAGTCCTGCGTTATTAGTAAAGAAGAAAAACGGTTCAGCAAGACTTTGTGTTGACTATAGGGAATTGAATAGAAATACAGTAGCTGATAAGTTTCCATTACCGTTAATTGCAGATCAAATAGCTAGACTTAGGGGAGCTAAATATTTCACTTCTCTTGACATGGCTAGCGGGTATTATCAGATTTCAATGCACCCTGAATCTATTGAGTATACTGCTTTTGTTACTCCTGATGGGCAGTACGAATTTCTATCGATGCCCTTTGGATTAAAGAACGCACCCTCAGTGTTTCAAAGAGCTGTGTTGAAGGCACTTGGCAGTCTTGCTTATTAGTTTGTTATCGTTTATATGGACGATATATTAATTATTTCAGAGACAAAGGAAGAAGCGTTTGAGCGGTTGCAACTTGTATTAGACGTTCTAGTAAAGGCTGGATTCACATTTAACATTTCAAAGTGCTTTTTCTTGAGGTCTACAGTTCGCTACCTTGGCTATGAGATAAAAGCGGGGGAGATACGTCCAAATTTAAACAAAATAAAATCGCTAGTTGCGTTACCTCCACCTAAGTCAGTTGCTACTCTAAGACAGTTCATTGGGTTAGCTTCATATTTTCGTCAATTCATTCCGGGGTTTTCTCAATTGATGAAGCCTTTATATTTTCTCACATCTGAAAAGAATAGTTTTGTTTGGCAAACCCAGCATGAAGAAGTTCGCAGTAAAGTCATCAGTGTATTAACAAACAAGCCTGTTTTGATTATTTTTGATCCTCAGTTTCCGATAGAACTGCATACCGACGCCAGCTCTATCGGGTATGGTGCTATCCTTTTGCACCGTATAAACTCTAAGCCTCATGTGGTTGAATACTATAGTAGAGCAACCAGCTCCTGCGAGTCCAGGTATACATCTTATGAATTGGAAACGTTGGCTATCGTGAATGCTGTAAAACATTTTCGTCACTATCTACATGGGAGAAAATTCGTAATTTTTACTGACTGCAATTCAATCAAATCTTCTCGAAACAAAGTCGAATTATCACCTAGGGTTTATCGTTGGTGGGAGTTTCTACAAGCGTTTGAATTCGAAATTGAATACAGAGAAGGTATCAAAAGAGTAAGTCAGTACCAAGTAAAATAGAAGAGAAACGAATTGACTTAACAGAAATATCGGAAAACTGGATTTTGGTGGAACAACAAAAGGATTCAGAAATATCTGACATTGTAACTAAGTTGAAGAATGATGATTTACCATTGGCATTGGTTGCCACTTACGAAATTAGATCAAATGTTCTGTATAGAAAGATTCAAAGGAATTCAAGAACTCGTTGTTTACCTGTAGTCCCTCGTACGTTCCGATGGTCAGTTATAAATCAGGTACATGAATCTATCATGCATCTAGGTTGGGAGAAAACGCTAGACAAGGTGTACGATCATTACTGGTTTTCTGGTATGGCAAAATATGTTCGAAGATTTGTGGAGAACTGCATTACATGTAGAGTTTCTAAGGGGACGTCAGGAAAACCTCAAATTGAATTACATCCAATTCCAAAAATTAGCATTCCTTGGCATACCGTTCACATAGATATATCGGGAAAATTGAGCGGAAAAAGTGATCGTAAAGAATATATCATTGTACAAATTGACGCTTTTACTAAATACGTTTATCTGTTTCACACCTTTTCTTTGGACGCTAATACTTGTATAAGCGCAATGAAATCTTCTATTGCTATTTTTGGCGTACCAACACGTTTAATTGCCGATCAGGGACGCAGCTTCACGGGCACAAAGTTTGCTCAATTTTGTTCTAATCAAAAGATACAATTACATTTAATCGGAACAGGTGCAAGTCGAGCCAACGGTCAAGTTGAAAGGGTTATGAGTACATTAAAGAATTTGTTGACGGCTGTTGAGACTAGTTCTAGATCATGGCAAGATGCACTTGGGGATGTACAGTTAGCCCTTAATTGTACAGTTAATCGTAGCACTAAGTTTAGTCCTTTAGAGCTTTTGATTGGTAAAGTTGGACGACCACTGGGGTTGATTCCTATTAGCGATACTGAAACTGAAATTGACAAGATTAAATTAAGGGAGTTGGCCGCTAAGAACATGGAAGAGGTTGCAAGATATGAGAAGACAAAATTTGATAAAAATATGGCTAAAGTAATTCGGTTCTGTGTGGGTGACTTTGTGTTGCTTAAAAACAGTGAGAGACAGCAAACGAAATTAGACCCAAAGTTCAGAGGACCTTTTTTGGTGGTCGAGGTATTGGACGGAGATCGATACGTTTTGAAGTCTACACAGAACAATAGACGTTATAAGTACCCACACGAAAGTTTGCGAAAGTTACCGGATGTGCAAATTCCTGAAGAGCTCGATGCAAATTATGAATAACAAAAGTTTGTTGAAACAGAAAAGTATTCGTGAAGTCAGGTAATTGGCGATGGACGAGGGTTGCTTTAGAAATGTGTTTGATGAATTCGTGAAGCCATGTGTTGGGCGATGGACGAGCAATGTTATTGATGAATTCGTGAAGCCATGTGTTGGGCGATGGACGAGCAATGTTGTTGATGAATTCGTGAAGCCAAGTGTTGGGCGATGGACGAACGAAATGCGCACAGTCAATGTGTTTGACGGTGGTTTTAAAAGATGGCTAATAAAAGTCTGGTTATGTATTTTGAATTACGAAATTATAATGTAAACTAAATAATGTATAACTTGAAAATGATATTTTGCTTGGAAATGTAATTGAAAGAAATGGTTGATAAGAGAATGTCACACGAGATATGTTTATATAACCAAAGACATGTTAAATATAGAAGTACACTTAGGTTATGGAATAATATATGAACTTGAGACTATGTGGCTAAGTTTTCAATAAAATTATAAAGTTGGAATGAAACTGAGATGTTTACTGTAGACACGAGGACGTGTATATGTCAGAATGGCCGTGTCGGAGAGGAAATACTGTAGCATATCGATAGGCACGAGACTTTAAGGTATGACCATGGGTTGTTGGGTGGTGTTGGTAAATACTAGTCCTGGCAGAATGGAGACTCAGTTTTGCGAACTGGGGCTGTGTGTGGCTTCGTTTGCGTTGCTAGATCTGGTCTCTTCCTTCTTTTTCTGTTTTCCGGCGTGAAAGGGTCACGCGTAAGTCTAAGAGTTCCGAGCTGTAAGATCTGAAAGACAACGATGAGCAACAAAGGCAACGAAGACTCGCTGCATCCGCCAGGACCGAGTATGGAAAATAAGAAATCGGACGATAACGCGACCAACAACGACGACTTGCACGGGGATGACTTCAATTTCCCGACAAGTGTATACGTTGATAAATGTTTGCCAAAGTAACTAATGAATCGAAAGGACGAAGAGGACTAGACACTGACGGAACATTTTTTAGTGCCAAAAATCTACATGTTCAATAATAAAATATTTACAGTGCATTTTAAGCACCTTACTTATACAATTCAGTTCACTTTTTCATCGGGAACAACCAACAGACCAAAAAAAGGAAAATGCCTGTGGTTGACCACACAAGCACAGCCAGCAAGGGCACACCCCCAAAAACAATTGAAGAAAAGTAAATAAGGCAAACCAAAATGGCAAAATAAACGCATTGAAGCAAAAGTCGCACGAAGGAAAGAAAATCGGGAGCGGAAGTGTAGATATAGAAGTGACTGGGTAGTAGGGGGATTCATGCAAAGCAGCCACGTGCAAAATGGCGCACAGCTGCCAAGCGGAAGTGGATGTGCCCCCGACCCCTTGCGTCACCATTGCGAATTTCCCATGTGGAGTGCCTTTTGTGGTTATGATGAATATGAATGCTATGTGATTGCATTAGCAACTTCCACTCCTCATGCGACCCTCACCTCTCCGGCATTCAGTACACGACATGACAACACACTCATTTTCACATAATGCCCAACCAAAGGAGGGGTAATTGTGGATGGGTGGCAAAAAAGAAGGTGGAAGTTGCAAAGTGGAAGGCCGTTGGCCAACAAACGGAAGCGTTTTGAAAAATGTGTTTAGTGTGTGACAAAAGACGGAGAAAGCTCGTCCTGAAAGCAGGGAGGTGCGAGGACTTTTGAGGTCTGGTTCCAGAACTAGTTCGTCCAAAAAATTATAAAAATTATAATCTAATTTGAGTATAAAATATTTGGTATTTGTTATGTAAGACGCTAGATATTATATGTTACATCAAAAATTTACCTTTAACAGTATGGGTTTGAAAGATAAAGTTTTGCACTTATGAAATGTGTTGACTGCATAACCAAACAAGAATGCTTTCGCCTTTAATACCCATCGAAAGATGACAAATTTCTGAATATTTACAACTTTGAGGTCTTTTTTCTCAGAGTCTTTGCGTCAGGGAATTTTTTGGAGAACGCAGTTGAAATTGGGAATCCGATGCAAATAGGATTTTATTGCATCCATCGAGGTAAATAAAAAAAACCTTAATTTTTCAACACAGTGTAGTCAGTTAAACTCAAGAAGAATTAATAAAAACAAAATAAGTGCAACTTATTAGAAGCTGAACCAGTTCCAAATAATTCCCCAAATGCCATCGAAAAGCGGAAGTGCAGTGCATGAAGATGCAGCACGAACTGAACCGACTCCTTTCCTTCCCCACCCGTCTGGCCGGCGCCCTGTTTTGCGGTCAAAAACTTCACTTAGTGGCATTTTAGTTTACTTTTTCCCGTTCACTGGTGTATTTTTGCTTCCTTTTCTTTTTTTGTGTGTGTGTGCATGTGTTTATTTAAATTATGTTGTGCGGTTTGTAGACTTCCGTTGGCTCAATTAGTGGTCAGTTAGTTACGGACACTGCTTTCCGCCGTCAAAACACACACTAACAAAAAAGACGGAGGGAGAACAAGGATACACCCTCGCACACTCATAATATCATCCGTGCAAGTTTCCGGCATTTTTGCTGCATTGCGTTTCATATTAAATGTGATTACTCCTCGCCCAATGCCCAGAAGATTGGCATGACCCAGGGACAGGAAGTCCGCCATCCAATGAACCGTTAAGCAAACGCATTGTGGGCGGGGGGAGTGGCAAGCGGAAGGAGCCACCATCCCCTCCTCACACTCAACTCACCCCCACAATAACCGCCAATTCATTTGAGTGCCGTTGTCGAATTGGCAACATTTGCCGGCCCTCCCGTTTTTGGTCCTGCGGGATGTCGGTCAAAAAGGGTTATGGTTTACCTTCACAGATATACAGCTACAATAGCGGGTGACACTATAGTGGTTAAAAAAAATAATAAAAAAGGAAAATATTAATTTAATCAGTCAGTCTTTCTAAAGTTTCTGAATGGAAAACCCCAGTAAGATGAGTATGTATAATCTCAATTATATTAATAATGATATGCTTATACCCTTGCAGAGGGTATTATAGTTTTAGACAAATATTTGCAAGGCAGTGAAGCAGACGTTTTCGACCACATAAGGTATACATCATCTTGATCAGGATTACTAGTCATGTCATTTTAATTGTTGACAATTTAAAAATTATACTTAAAATAAAACAAATGGAGAAACAAAGCAAGGAGAAATGCTAGGAAAGCTAGAAGTTTAAAATCATTTTTTTCATATTTATACATTAATTGTGATCTGTTATTGTGAACAAATTGTCAAATTTTGAAAGGTTCATTAACTTTTGTATAAGGTGTGTTCTGAATACACCTTGCAATCAAACTTTCAATACCATTTATAGATTTTTTAAAGGGAGTAGTTTGTGGTCTTAACTCACCACTATTAACTTGACCCCCGCTGTACATATGTGCGTGAGTGGTGGAGCACAGCCAAAACAATCATAAAAATGCCTTAACCCAGCGGCTGGCGAGCCATCAACATTTGATTGAAAAAGTCTCCGACCCCGAAAGGCGAAGGAGGGCTCGGAGAATCGTCATCAGTTGGAGATTTGATTGCATTTGCTCGGCCCACTCCTCCAGAGAAAAGGATATCATATTCGCACGACTCTCCCCCGAGGCACTCAAATTTTACGACACTAAATTTAGTACTGCATATTAAAAACGATAATAAATGCTTCTGCATGTGAAAGATTTTTCCCTTTTTTTCTGGTGAATTATTCGTTGATTATGAATATGTAACCAGGTCAGGGCGTGTCGAAGGGCATTTAAGGTAGTGGGCACGGAACTTTATTGCAAAATGAATGTTCATTAGGCAATTGCGTTGGGTAGTGAAATTTTATTTAAAGTATATGGGCTAAATAAATTTTGAACTGTGTTTAGGGAATGAGAAACAATTGGTTTTATGTGCAGGGAAAATAAGTCTGAACCATATCCTGTCCTCTAAAAAGCTAAAAAGTTTTTAAAAAGATAACAGATCAATTAAGGTTGCGGATATGTTTGTATAAATATTCCTAATTCCTATTGAAGTACTTTTTCACTAGTGAAAATTTAGAACCTAATTATCGTCAACTCATGAATTTTGTACATTTTGGAAATCGAGTAGGAAACACAAACCCGGATTGGCTCAGTAACTGACCTCATTGAATCCCCCTATCTCGATCTATTTATTTGCACCTCGCTTTCCCTGTTTTTGTGTAAGAAACACATAGTGTTTTGCACACGCGATGCAGTCGAAACAAATTGGTTTCATTAACTTTTACTATAGCATTTTGGCCCGCTTGACGGCAATAAATTGTTATCTACTCCACATGATGTTCCCTGTTGCCGTGATGCTCCAGCCACCTCTGGAAGCCCTGCTAGCTAGTAGCTACTTCAGGCTAAAGGCCAATACATATTCATTTTGTTGCAAAATTTTCGCACATATGCAATTGTCCTGCGGAGTGAGCGAGACAGGGCCATCGAGTGAGTGAGTGAGGAACAGAGTGTAACGGTTCGAAAATTGTGTGGGGAATCAGTTTTACAAAATTGAATTTATTTCGCTTGCGTTGCAGCATCCCCAGCCGAAGGGGACCGGCACTGAAAGAAACAGAGTAAGTGAGTATAAGTACAAAAAAAGAAATTACCCCAAGGTTTTTTTTTCCATATTAAGGATCTTTTTAATAAATAATATACCAAGTTATATTATTTCTTCAAGCTTATAAATAAATATATATATATTGACTTGCGTTCTTTAAAGAATAACCCAAAACTTAAAGCTTAACCAGTAGTATTTTTTTCTTTGGGTGTCTTGGGAATATTTTTTCGGCGACCACACTCCAGAGTTTCCTATCAGTGCATGCTAGCGGGAGGATCCCCTCGATGAGTTTGTCGGTGTGCGGTGCTATAAGTATCAATAAGTCCAACGGCAACATCAGCTGGCGTGTAACTAAGAAGGATAAGTGCTCTGCTCCATTCTGCTCTACACTAGGTACCCATACCCATGCCATCGAAATTTTCATTATTATTTTTACGGGGCCTCTATCTATGCATCCATCTATCTCGCCATCTCTTTTCTGTCCCGTGGCTCTCTAACAATTGTTTAGTGGCGTTGGAATTTATAGCGATGTTTGTGCGCCGCCAATGGGGCAATAAATTGAAACGTGTTCCCCGGGCCGAGACCATCGCATAATGTGGTAAATAATTGTGAAAATTAGAAAGACCTACAATTTGAAGCTGTTGAAAGCTATCGACTAATTGGTATAGCTTTCATTTTAAAGCAAAAGAAGTGGGATATTGTTTTTTGAGAAACATAAAATACTTTACAAAATCAGAATAACTTTTTTAAATAATTGTATTTAGATAAAACTTTGTTTCAGATTTTATCAGTATTAAACACTTGAATATTTCTTAATTTTTTTTAGTCAAAGCATAAAATTGAAACATTTAAGTATTTACCCAAATACCCAAACATTAACCAATATAATAATCAAATAGTTACTCACATAACAACAAAATACACACAGTAGTAGTAGTTCTACTATTGAATAGTAACCAAAGCAAGAACAAATTACACGTGACTATTTTTAACAACAAGACCTATTTTGTATGGTTAAGCGAATGGGTTAATTTTACTTACCAATTTTTTTTTTTTGTATAGCCTAGTACTCAGTACGACGAAAATTGCTAGCTAACCATAGGAGTAAGCGAGAGGCAAATAGTCAGCTAAGGCCTTTAGCTGAGACTTTTTTCCACCGCAGTACTCAGATGAGCTAAAAATATCGTAGGGAAATACCAAAAAAATACCAGTTTAGCGGATGAATATCGATGAACGATATTCAAAGATTGCCAGATTTGATCTTCGGCTGTGTTTGTACAGAAGCGGTGTGGCAAAAACTAATTAAAAATGGAAGAAAAAACACAAAAACCACTGAAAAAACACCTGCAGCCATGCCAACAGCAAATTTAAAGCTTTACCACCTAGATTGTCAACATTTTGTAATATTTTAAAATTGGCGCTAATTGATTTCATTGCTCTGTGCGGGTGAACATTGAAAACTTTGGTCACACTGCAAATAATAAAATTTTTCGACTAGTGAAACTCTTAGCCGAACTGAGTACTTGGCTTATAAATTGATATTCTATAGATTATTTTGCAGCTCATCTAAACTAAAAATAATACAATTTTCAAAAAGATCAAAAGAAAATTTATACGAACTAAGTGACCTTAGAAAAATAACTTCCCCTACAAGCAACATATGAACCACAAGGATACCGAGGAGTTACGAACACACAAAGTCTATAAACAATTGCGAAAGTTGTTCCAGGCCGCAGCCACGAAAATACTAGCAACATGAAAGGAGACACAGAAAGCTTTTAATGCCCAAAGAGTAGTAAATATCTGGGAGGATGAGGAGTGAGCAGAAGTAGGAGCACAAAAGCCACAGACAGGAAGTGAACTCACAACGAGTCTGTGTTCCTGGCAATGAATTGCAAATTTCATTGAAATTGTTTTCAAGCGCTTAACATGGCGTATGCGTAACGCATTCTCAGCCTGAGCGTTCTACATCCTATCTTCACCCCATTCCCTTAACCTTCGAATGCCGTTTTAGCCATACCATTCTGATTTCATTGAGTCGATAACAGCAGAGAAATAAGAATGGAACAACGAATGCAGACGTCAACTGAGCGACGTCACTTTTATTGGTTTGTTTATTTGTAGCGCAAATTTTTATGATTTTTCCTCAGTTGTACGTAGCTGCTAAACTGATTTCCATGGGGAAATCATAAGGATACGCTTGGCAAGTTCCTTATTCAGTAGCTATTTGTTGTTTTCTGCCTTTGATTTCCTTTAGTTTAGTAAGCTTCTTTATCGCAATTTAAGGCTGTGCCGATAAAAAGCAATTTTTGTTCGCAGGGAAATTGGCATTTGAGTTTAATCAGAGTGGAAGTTGATTCTTAAAATTGTGTATAATCATTTTTGGCGCCTAAATTTGCCCAGGTTTATGCCATCTGCCTCTACTGGTTATGTTTAAATAATAATAACCCTAAAATAACCTCATTAATGCTTAGAAAACGAGTATTATTGCTTAACCGTGATAGCCCTCTATACACCAATCCATTTTTC
Organism: Drosophila mimetica; assembly: GCA_037075245.1. Taxonomy (NCBI): domain Eukaryota; kingdom Metazoa; phylum Arthropoda; class Insecta; order Diptera; family Drosophilidae; genus Drosophila; species Drosophila mimetica. The sequence continues at coordinate 25,059,055 of JBAMCH010000007.1, read as the reverse complement.
CTTTTAGAAAATCCGAAACTATAAATCCCAAAGCTCGACCATCGAAATGCGAAATCAACTTTAATTAGCTTCTGAAATTGCAGGGCGGAAATGCATGTGAGTGCCTAAGTAAAATGGACTTTTAAATCAACCGCACAGGACTTTGATCCCTCATTCCTGATGCCGGATAATTGCAACTTAGCCACGCCCAGTTGGTTAGGCAGAACGCCCAACTCAACCGAGCCAAACACCATTAAGGAACAGATGCCGGAGGTAGACGGCTCTCCCAAATGAAATGTAAAGAAAATGTTATTTATGGCCAATTTCACGAGTGTCTGATGCTGTTCCTCCTGCGGAAAGTGCAGTTCCTCCTGTTGCTCCTGTTGCCCATGTCTCCTGGCAGCTGCACTGGATAGCTCTTGGCCGGCGAAGGAGCAGAGGCTTCTCCCCCCCGGCTCACCTCGAAGGAGTCGCTCAGAATGCGTGCGTGTTTGAAGCCTCCGCATCGACGAGGAATGCAATCTGTAATGCAAAAGGCGAATCAAACGTATTTTGCTGAACCAGCGCCAGCACCAATGATGCCGTTTTAGCTGTTTTTCCTAGCCAATTTGAACCAATTTTTAATTCGTGGAAAGTCTAGAATTATTTTTTAACATACATACATCAGCAGTTAATACCATAAGTATAATTTTTATTTAATTTTGGAAAGCATTTATTATCTTATAATTTGAAAAACAATTTAAATAAAGTCGAGTTTCAGAAAATTTAGGATAAGGAATGACAGAAAGGATATTTTTAATTATATTTCGATATATTAAAAACAAATGCTTTGTAAAACCTATTGGTTTAATTTTTTATCCAAAATGTACAGTCATCTCTATCATTTAAAACAGCTAGCGTTAATAGACACTTTCACTTTGAGAAAAAATATATGGAGATCAAAATTATTACAAAATATTTAGCAATAAAAAAAAAAGTTAATAATTTACTGGTCACATTTTATTAATATCGCTCAAATAAAATGCAGATAATTATATTTTTATTAAGTTGCCAAATGTAAGTCTAGTAATTACTATTAAAAAATTAAAATTACAAATTTAAAATAATTTTGTAGTTTAAAAATTTGGTCTCTTGAGGGATGATGCTTATAAACAGCCAAAAACTAAGGTCATCATTAAAGGAATGATTTCAATTTGTTCTCAGTGCACACATATGTACGCACATATGAAGCCACTGTCTGTGAGTCGCTCCACCTCCCTTCATTTCGCCGATTCCCTTGCTGTCTGCCGGATTCTCTTGGTGCTTGGGAATCGAATGCAGGTTAAATGAAAATGTTATTTCATTTGGCCGCCACTTAGAGTGTCGGAAATTGAAATTTATATCCGTGTTTCTGGCCAGGATGCGAAGGACGACCCAACTGGGAAGAAAGAGCGGAAGAGAAGTAGCCCATTGAGGAGCGAATTCATTCGATTGTGGTTTATTGCCCCGATTGCTCAGCTGCTACCAAACTCAGACAGCCAATCTGCCCCTTTGCCTTTGCAAATTTACAATTGTGGCCACGCCTTGTTTTTGGGGCTCCTACTCCTTGTATTTTGAGGGTAATGCTCTGTGACATTTTTAGACGATACATTAATAACGAATTTATTCCTCAACTTTGTTTTAATTTATTGCACTTTCAGTATCGCCTCAGCTGTGACTATTTTTGAAAGATTTCTATTGGGCACAGTGCTTAGATACTAGAAATAATATATTACAAATTGTTATTTTATATTTTAACTTGTTTTGAATTAGGACGAAAATTTGGTATAACGTTCGCTTAAACAAAAACAAAAAATAAAATATGTTTCCTTTTCTAGTGCAAATTCTGGAAAATAATTTATTAATAATAATTATCAGTATAATATTAGTATATTACATATTTGTTATATATATTTGTATATATGTAGCCTTTTTAATAAATTTAAATATATATTAATATTTAGTATTTAACTACTTTTGTTAACTGTTTATCTTTCTATAGATTTTGGACCATTTCTTGTTGTCTGACCCAGCTTGCTATTTGCCTGCTATGCCTAGATTTATTGTTATTTTCGCATTATTTGCATTATGTAAACACGATGCCCTATTTCACCCTTTTGGGAGAGGACTCCGATCTGCCCGGCACTCCTGGATATATATTCCATTTTCTGACTAGAGCCTGCACAATTTAATTAACTTTCAGCAGATGTGCCTCCTATCAATTGAATTGCACTGCTGTTGCTCTTCTCGGTTGATTGTTTTAGTTTAGTTGTGAGGGGAATTCCATTGTCACATGCTGGTCAAATGCCCGTTCATTTAGTTATATTTACATGAGCAGTGCAACGAGATTACCCTTAATTGCATTCGAGACCCAAGACAACAAATAAAATGTTTGCACATGTTTAAAGATTGCATTATGCCTCTAAATATGTGAATCTGGAGTATTGAAGTGTTTTTATTAATTTAGTTTCAATTACAAACGATTTATTTAGGGACTTCAACATTTTTATACCCTTAAAAACGTATGATTTAATACTATTCGAAAGGATCCTTTTTCTTTTGTATAGTTTATTATAAAAAAAATCGACAAAATTTCAACGAATAATATTAATATAAAATTATTGTTTCACTGGCGATTTTTATTTAAAATTAGATACATTTTTGACTGCTTAGAATTATTTTCTTAAATTTTAGTAAATAAAAAAATTATTTTCTGAAATATAAAAAACAAGAAAGGAAGCTAACTTCGGCCAGCCGAAGTCTATATACCCTTGCAGTTAATTCCTATTTAATTACAAATTACAAAAATCTGAATTTCGATTTGGAACAAACCGAATTATAGCAATTTTGACAATAATTGATTGATCATTCCAATGGGAGCTATATAATATAGTCGTCCGATTTATGTAAATTGTATTTCGAAAATCTAAAATAATAAAATAAAGTTATGTTCAAGAGTAGAAGAGAATACAATAAAAATTAACAAAGCTATAATTTTTTTCCTATTAATTTTCCATTAATTTTCCGATCATTCCTATGGGAGCTATATGATATAGTCGTCCGATTTTTATAAAATTTAAATCGAAAATCAGAAGTATTAAAAAAACGATATTCCAAAGAGTAGAAGGAAATATGTCAAAAGACACCGAAGCTATAATTTTGTTCATATTAATTTGCCATTAATTTTCTGATAGTTCCTATGGCAGCTATATGATATAGTCGTCCGATTTTTATAAAATTTAATTCGAAATTCAGAACTGTTAAAAAATTGATATTTCCAAGAGCATAAGGTTTTATGTCAAAAAACACATAAGTTATAATTTTTTTCAATTATTTTTCCGATTATTCCTATGGGAGCTATAAGATATAGTTGTCCGATCCGGCCGGCTCCGACTTATATACTACCTGCAACAGAAATACGACTTTTGGTAAAGTTTCAGCTCGATAGCTTAAAAACTGAGGGACTAATTTGCGTAGAAACGGACGGACAGACGGACATGGCTAGATCGACTCGTCTGGTCATGCTGACCAAGAATATATATACTTTATAGGGTCTGAAACGTCTCCTTCACTGCGTTGCAAACTTCTGACTGAAATCATTATACCCTCTGCTAGGGTATAAAAACCAAGGGAAGCCAAACTTTTTAAATTCAGGCTGAATAATTTTTTGAGTGTATTAATTTAAATATTTTTTTTATTATTATTTCCATTAAAATTGGTTAAATTTAAATTCTGGCCAAACCGCATAATTTTTTTTTTTTAAATCCTCTTGAAAAATTGAGCTGCTGCTGATGTCCAAAACAATTGTGCACTATCATTTCGGCCCCCCGAAAGTCCATAAACACGTGCCACTTTGGAGACATCTCCTCTGCCATTTCAGACCTGCTAGATCCAGAACTCCCTACCCCCTTTCTTTGAGCCACTGCTTTTATGCCCACGTGCCAAGCGACGTGTTGCAAATTATTTCGACATCTGATTTTAAGCGGAAAGCAAGAGATAGAGAACCCAAACGGGTGGAGGGTTAGCTGGACAAGAGATTTTCTTGTTCACTCTCTGTGGGTCTAAGCGCAAAATTACTGGCTAAAAAGGACAACAGCCGAGAAGGCCAAGCGGACAGGGACAGGACTCCGCTCGCCATTTGCCATTCGCCTGTCTCCATCCTCGATTCCACTATAGATGGGCTTTTCGGGGGCCACTTATGGCCTTTCTGTGTAAACTTTTGAGTGCATTTTTCGTTGCAGTCCAAACAAAAGACCGGAGAGCAGCGTTGGACTGGTGATTCCCGGCAAACGGGCACATTATGGAACGTTAGTCCAGCTGCACAGGCAGAAATTGTCAGCGATAATTAAGGACAACAAACCTCAAGATTAAACTAAACTAACTCATTTTAATTTTCATAAATATTCAAATATTTTTTTAAAGTAAATAACGCGAATTCTTGAGCTGCAAACCAATCATTTAATAGCAACGAAGTATTTTAAACTCTTTTCTACCCTGAATTGGTCCACTTTCAACAACAATATAACAAACTACAAATATATACTTTTAGCCTTGCTTTAATACAATTTTTTCAGACTTAGAAAATGTTGTAAATAGTTAGAAATAACATCGGAATCGACGAATAGTATGAAAGAAATTATGCTTTCAGCTAAATTGTTAATTTCTTTTAGTGTAACGAAAAGTTTGAGTCTTCATGGCTGAGCAGCCGTCCAAGGGGAATGGGCATGGGAGTGGCGCCAAAAGAGGTGGAAGCTCCATCAGAAAGTGGTGCAGTTGGTGACATTTGCATGAACATAAAAAGCTCATGCACAGCAATTTGCGACTTTGCCAGTGACATTAAACGTGGACAGCAGCAGCAGTTCAGCAGCTCCAAGTTTCGGGTATCTGGAATGGGATGGGTTATATTGGGTGGAGCGGTGCATAAATGCGAAGTGGTCAGGGGCTCATTTCGAATAAGACAGAGGCGGGCAGCCAAAACAAAGGGGTTTAAATTAAATTTTAAAAAAATCACACAAAAACCTTTGATTTATTATTTATTTACGCCCAATAAAATAGATATCCAGTTTCCAAATTATAAAAAAATATTCCTGGTCATTAAACGCAAAATTCAAAACTGATTTAATATAAATTAAAATTCATGGTAGATTTTTTTTTACTTTAAATCGATTTACTTGACATGAAAAACACCAAAAAAAACATTTTTAAATCGGGTTTGTAAAACCATTTACTTACTTCCCCCTTCAAAACACGAACATTTCTACGCATCTGCTAATGGGGACTCCCTCGCAATGCATACAAATAGGCACATAGAGGTGGGGGCTTGAGGTTGGGCAGACAACACTTTGCACACTTCATTAGATCGCAAGTGAAAGATAATGGAAGGCGACCGAAACAATGCCCCGAAAAATGATGTGTTAACTGCAGCGTTAAAAATCTAGAAAAATAAGCGAAGGAGCAAACGCCAACCTTAAACAGCCCGTAGGCACAATTTAGTAGAGCTGAGTGGAGAATGGATTTCTTTGCCTTTTCGTTCCCTAGATTTTTTGCTGATGTTGCGTAACATAAAATGTGCAATTTATGCCGCCCCTAAGTGTTGAATTTTAAATTTCCCTAAGAGTGCCAGGGATTCAAAGGACGCCCTTCAAGTTCAGCCCAACAATGGCCAGACATTGATTTCTTATCGTTCGCCTGCCTCGGAGCTCGGATACTACACACATCCTGCCAAGTCATTTTGATTTATTGGCAATGATTTTCCAAGTTATTGAACAGATTAGATGGGCGTGTTTTAGTTTCCCTGCAAAGTGCCAAACAATTTGTTTATGTTTTTTGGTAATGGACTTTGCTTCCTCGATCCTTCTTCCCCGCCATTAAATGCAGGCAAATCCTGAGACGAAATTGAAAATTTTCTGCTCGTTTCTGGTAGAGCAGGTTTTCCAAATGAAATGACAATTGGCCAGACCAGACTGAACAGGACCAAAGCAAAAAGGAGGACTGTATGGATTCCCCCAGCCCTAAGCTTATTAAAATTGTGCAGAGCAAGTCAAATTTCGTTGAAGGGATTTTCTCCAATTTGTTGCTGTCCGAGTGCAACGAAAAGCAGATTGAATATAATAAGTATGAAATAGCTATAAATATCATATTGCGAAAAATGGTCAGCAACAGGCAACGGGACACTGGTCTCTGGATTCAACCTGCAGCAACTGGTTCCAGAAGAGAAGTAAAATATAGAACGAATATGGGGTGAGACACATCAACCTCAGGCTGATGATAATAGTGATAGCAACCAATAACGCACAGGAACTCAAAATGTTGGTCACAATAGCCGACATTTAATTTCTCTACAAATGTATATTGTTTAAATTTAATATTTGAGACTAAATATAATATTGTAATAATAATAATATTGTAATTGTTATAAAAATATATAGATTCTTTGTGTAATGGACATGAAAATTCTATTGATTTCTTATCTATTTAATAGATAGAACTGCTAAAAGAGTAATTTTTCTTTGTTTATGGCTATGTGGCAATTAAATTATTTTTCACATTCAAAAAAATCTTAAAATTATTCTGAGTATTGACATCAAAAGGTAAAGAGTGGCACGTTTAAAATGCTTTGACAGCAAAAAAATTGTAATAACTCCGGAAAGTTGGCCATTCTGAGCATTTTTCCAACTTTGATGGCCATTTGCTTAGAATCCTTGCGTCGGGGAACTTTTTGGAGAACGCAGTATAATTTGGGAATTCGTAAGGAATTCAAATTTATCGCATCCATCGAGCTAAATTATTAACCATTTACCTTATAATATAGCTTATTTACTATATAACCATGGCAAAAAAGAGGGTATTTCCAAAAGGAATTGCCTTTCATTCACTCTTGGCCAAGCTTTTCCCCCAATATATAATTGAATTTAAAGCCAACGCAAACATCTCTAGAGAAATAGGAGGAAGAAGGATGCAACTGTTCAAACCCCCTCCTCATCTAAAATATAATAGAAAAATTGTATGCCCGCTATGCGGTGGCAGAAAAAAAAAGATAAAAGAAATTCAATCAGAATTTTCTGCTGCAGCTGACCACAGAAGAAAGCGGAGAAAAGTGAGATGGAGATGGAGTGGCAAAAATGGGAAAAGCAAATCCGCTTAAGATATTCTATAAATCATGAACCACAACACACGACTGCCTGGCCCCAAAAATGGCCCTTATGTCGGCATTTGTAATTATGTGGCAAATTGGCGGCTTGACAATGCAATTGAATGAACAATATTTGAACAATGAACTGCAAAAACCCGCTGAGAAGCCGGAAATTGAAAATGTTCTATGTCCCCCCTAAAAACCAAAACCCTTCATGGAAGTTTTCATTTTGAAATGTATTATTCGAAATTCAGCGTATCGGTCACATTGTTGTCAGATCGATCCAATTTCACATTTCCTAATTATGCGCAATCAAAGTCAGTTGGCAAATATATGTAGCAAGTTAGATGGCTACGGCGGATGTGAAAACATTTTCATTTTGAAATGAAGAAATAACGACCACAACATTGCATTCATTCAAATTTTTACAGAGTTCACATTTAAATTATTCAAAATCAAGTATAGCTTTTATTACCGAGCAATAACCGAAAAACAATAAGATTGCCCTTGTATTTTGTCTGATAATTATATTATTTACAATATTTTGTGCTCAGTGAGTGGATTTAAATATTTGGTACACCATGCTAATTGACAAACTCATTGAGTTACATTTTTGTTTTTGCGGCGCAATTGAAACAAGTTTTGCTACGCCGGCAACATTTTTACTCAACAAAATAAACGCTCAAAAAGCTTTAAGATGTGCGAAGTTAATTTAGCATGAAGAAGTTCTATAATGTGACAAAGTTGTTCAAGGTATGCCGACTTTTTTAACTAAGATGTACAAAAATTTATAGATATTTTTAAATGACAATTTTTGTAACTTCAATACACATACCCCTTTTCTTCTCAGAAAGGATTTGTTGCTCCCCAGACGGCTGCTCTTATCGCAAAATTTTCCTCTTAGACCAAAATTGCCATGGTAACAGACAAAAGGAAAAGATTCAATGAGTCGATTGCTCAAATAACATGCAACAAAATAAGCAATCAGTGCCCACAAAAAAACGAGGAGCAGACTTTAAGTAAAGTTTCAAAGGACGAGACAACAATAGGAAAAGGATTAAATGAGCTGCCCAAGGTCTTTGAACTCTCAATCAGATAATCACACACTTTAATGGAAAAACGGAAGAAATATGTGGGAAAAAATAAATGTACTATTCTAATGTTTGCAAAAATATACTATATTCACAATTTAAGCTTACAAATTATAGTATCTGTCTTTAATTTACTATCGATAATAATAAATTGAAATGTAATAAATTATTATATAATAAACCATAACTATAAAACTAACTTTAAGAACATAGCCGTTTTCCAAAAATGGTTTGCTTTATAACTTAACTCACTCTACCTATCACCTTGCCAATAATAGTTCAATAACCCAAATCAGAAAACTATGTCACTGTGCAATTTAATTCCATTATCCGCACTAAATTCAATTGATGAAAAAATCCCATAGTTCAACCGCAGTCAATTCACCCCGCCAACAACAATCAATGGACCCATAACGGCAGTAACGAAAAACATATCTAACCGCCTACGAATCTGCTGATCAAAACAAAATAGTTTTATTTTCAGCGACCCCAATGCGTGGATCGCCAGATTGACATAACGTACGAATAACTCGTTCCGAGTTTCACTCATCTAATGTCAGTTTTTGAGTGAATGAGCGAGTAGTAGAGCTTTTCTTGCTAATCTCACTCGAAAACAAGTTGCAAATGGGAAGAGTGCGGAAAACAAACCCAAAACCAATTTCAGTTGTTTAGCGTCTGTCGAACTGATCAAACCCACAATTTGTTGACTATTTTTAACAGTTTGAAATTTTAAGAATTTAAAAATTCTAGCCAACATGCTGAAACAAGTGTTTGGTGTTCTCCTCATCGCCTTGTGCATAATGCATAGTGGTAAGTAATTTAAATTCCTAGATGATATTTCTGCTGGAAAGTAACGTAAATAAACGATTTTGAATAAACTGTGTCAAACGAAAACCAGTTTTGAGTATAAACTTGGAAAATTGTGAAAAGTGGAAAAAATTTTATACGCTCAGACAGTTTTTTTTTAATAATAACTCAATAAACTTTTATGAATTTATGTGTAATTTCAATAATTAAAAGAAACTAATAACAAAATTTAAAAAGCTAATAAAATGTCACTGGACTTAAATCATCACGTCCACCAGAACAGTATTTAAAACGCGCCCACAATAATTTAAAATACCAATATAGCAGCCAAAAATTATCAAAAGTATAAAAAACCGAAATATTCACGTAGTTTTTCGTATGTTTCATAAACGGATTTGGAAATGACTTCATAGCCGTCAAATGACAGGGGTCTATAGAAGTTTATGGACTGAGAGCTATTGTTTATTCGGCTGAGGGCGTTACATAAGGCAAACGAGTGAGATTGAGAGGGAAATGGAGATCTGAAACTGGTTACAACCAAAGCAAATTCAAATCGGTGACCTTGGCCAAGTCATTGGAGTGAATTAATGAATATTTATTTAATTGAATTATTTTCCGTCTACTTCAGCCTCGGCCATCAAGTGCTATCAGTGCAAATCCCTGACGGATCCCAACTGCGCCAAGGATAAGATCGATTCCGCCTCCAACATCCGCGCCGTGGATTGCGATACCGTGCCGAAGCCGAGCACCATGGAGCAACTACAGGCAGTGACCAGGTGCAACAAGGTGGTCACCAGCGGTGAGTGAAGTCCCACGGAGATCCCGTCCTGCATACTGATTCCAATATTAGAGGCGCACGCACCTTGAACGCAATAAACACTTTAATAAGACGTGATGTCACCCGAACAAAGCTTTCAAGATCGGGAAGGGGTACCACTTCCAATTAACATATGGCAAACGAAACAGAAACTGAGAAATCGTATGCAAATCAGATACAGTGCGTTTCTCAGTCGTAAGACAAAAGAGTATAGAAGCTGGGATAAAAAACTGAGGATAGCAGTGCTTCGAAAGGGGGTTTGAATGAGTAGGTCTAAGATCAAAGATAAAATATACAAATTTTTGTGGAAATAATGTACCAAAAAAAAATATAGTACATATAGACAATTTGATGAACTTAAATAAATATTTACAATAGCCCTTTTAAAAGTATATTTAACTTTAAATTTTACAGAATACTTAGAAATGGGAAAAACAAAAACTCAATTTAAAATAGAATAATTGGACAAATTAAACAGAATTTATCCAATTGACCTTTAAAAATATAATCCAAATAAATAAACTACCTTATTTTTATAAAAACTTATAACTTATTATAGGTAGTTAAAATTAGGAATTATCTGTTAGTTTTTACAGCTGGGGAGCTTTTTAATTTTTAGTGCATTGTTGAATTGTGACTGATGTTTCGAGCTGTTTTGTAAAAGATAATACATTTTGGTGTTTGTATTTGCTCATCTGGAGTCAATTTTCTCCATTTTTGTTATCGGCTTCTTCACTTGAACAAAGTGTTTTATCTCAACCAATAAGTCACATGCCTAACAATGCCTAAAAATTGCATGCCTTTGACCGTTTTATAAATACATCATTGTAATACCATTGGCAAATAGTTATGACTAGACATTGTAGTATATGCAAAAACATATTCTAAACATTCGATGACTAAGAAACTTCAATTATTTTGAATTTTTCTCCCAAATTCTGAATTAAATTAAAGCATAATCTAATTTTTTTTTTAATAATGTTATTTTACAAAATTTGTATGTTAAGAATACTTTTTTGCATATAATGAAATAGCTAAGTATGACTTCTACTGTGATTGTTATTCATTATTCATAATTCCTTTTAAATAGAATTTCAGTTTATCACTTAGCTGTTCTAATTTTTAGCACGCATATTACTTAGAAAATATGAGGCTGTCTCAGAAAAAAATGGGGGTTGAGATTTAATAAATAATGTGTATTTAAAAAACATCATTTCTAGATTATTGTCTCAGATTTCACTATAAAGTCCATAAAAATTTTTATAGTGGTCATCGTAATAAATATTATATTTACAATTTTATTCACAGACCGTGCAGGAACGATTATATCTCGGGATTGCCACTTTGAGTCCATCGGGCAGAAGGAGAACGAGTGCACGGTGACCCACAGTCGCCAGGTGGAGAGCTGCTACACCTGCAAGGGTGATTTGTGCAATGCCTCCGGAGCAGGCCGCTTTTTGGCTGTCGGTGCAACTGCTCTCCTGGCGATCTTCGCCCTTCACATGAGCTTGTGAGGCGTTTCCAAAACCAATCCAGGAATTTAAAAAATAAATGTGAATCGCATACCTGTACAAAAGAAATGTAAATTTTAAATTAAAACCTTTAATAAAATAAACTAAAACAGAAAAAAAATTGATTTTAATTGAGTGTTCGACCTTATTAGTTGTACTTTATTCGACATTGTCATTGTTAAAACAGAAAAGAAAGGACAGTAAATTGGGCCAGCCAGACTTTATATACCTTGGCAGATTGAAGAGGAATTCTTCAATTACAAATTAAAAAACATAAATAAAGAATAAAAACATGTTGCAACAAACAACATTGCAGCAGTTTACCTATTGATTTGACATTAATTGATTGATCATTCCTATGGCAGCTAAAACAAATTCAAAATTCTGTAATAATAAAATAATGTTATATTCCAGAGCAGAAGCGAATACAATAAATATTTTCTTCTCTTAATTTCCCATTTTCGATTTCTATAAAATTTAATTTAAAGGACGGTAAATTGGGCCAGACAGACTTTATATACCTTGGCAGATCATTCCTCTTCAATTACAAATTAAAAAACATAAATAAAGAATAAAAACATGTTGCAACAAACAACATTGCAGCAGTTTACCTATTGATTTGACATTAATTGATTGATCATTCCTATGGCAGCTAAAACAAATTCAAAATTCTGTAATAATAAAATAATGTTATATTCCAGAGCAGAAGCGAATACAATAAATATTTTCTTCTATTAATTTCCCATTTTCGATTTCGATAAACTTTAATTTAATTCGAAATTCAGAACAATTTAAAATAAAGAATAATATGCCGAAAACCAAATAACTTGCAGAGAATTTGGTCAGAAGTTTATAACGCAGTGAAGGAGACGTTTCCGACCCCATAAAGTATGCTATATGTATGTATTCTTGAACAGGATCAATGGGGCAGTCGATATAGCAATGACCGTCTGTTTCAATACCGTTTGTGAGCTTAGTCTAAGAGCTACGCAGCTCAAGTTTGAAAATCACCCCGATCGGACGTCTATATCCTATAGCTCCCATAGGTGCAGTAGGATATAGCTTGCCCAAATTGAATATATTTTGCGAAGTGTAACAGCTATTGAACGAATCTTTCCAAATCTTATTTCATTGTCCCTGCCCTGATCAGGGTAAAAGCGCGTGTCGATCGGACGTCTATATTCCTATACATAGGAACCGATTTCACCGGTAAAAATGTGATGTTTTTAGGATAATTCGACAGACAGATGGACATGGCTAACCTGTAAATTTAAACTCATATTCTTTTAAGGCACACTTATACTAGATATAGAATTTATGGTGGATTATATAATAATAATATTGTATGAATTGGTACATGAGACATACTTCCATCAGAAATGAACCTTTGTATGTATGTATATATTTTGATCACCAACAATTACAAACACACATAAACATACATAAGCGGTGAAAGGAAGTTATTTTATACCTGCAATAATCCAAGAGCTCCAGGCGTAGTTGGTTAAAGTTAAGCATTTTGCTAACATCCGTAAGTTCACATTCAAAGTCAATGAAGTCATCCATTTATAAAATTAAACGTTTAGTCGATACACAACAAAAATACGCTGGACAAAGTCTAGAAAAACAAGATGGCGACAACGGGACTTGCAGATATTGCAATTGGAAACAAAAGGTGCTCGAAACAAAACGTCCACAAACACTTCTTAACAATAAATCACTCGTTGCATCCTGGTCTATAGAATCCAAATCATCATAAGTCTTAAATAACACAATTAACAAATTAAAATATTCTGGACCACGCTCACAAGACGAACAAAACGAAAGGAAGAAGGAATTAGAGATGGGAGAAATGGTGCGATGAACGAGGTTCTTATCGATTATGCAGCCCTGAATAAACTAAAAAGCGAACTATCGAAATCTTTGAACTTTGGTATGTTAAGTTACAGCAACTCTAAAATATATTTGTATAAAAGTGCGCAAATATATAAAGTTATTGTGGCTTACTTTAAAATTTTTTTAAGGAAACCTATTAAAACTTATTTAAAAATGACCAGGAGATTTTATAAGCTATTGAATTGCTGAAGTGTTGAATTATGGCCAGCTGTTCCAAACAAAGTCAACTTTCAGAAATTACAGAGTTTCAACACCGTTGAAGGTATTAAACATTTCTTTTTGAATCGTTCAAAACTAGAGTTTTTACGTTTTCGAGGTTTTTGAATTCTGCAACATTTTAGCATCACCAATACGTTAAATTTACTTAAATATCAAATTAAAAAGTATATTTGTAGTTATTTTTAAAAAATCATGTTGTCAAATTTAGCGTAGTTCCCTCTACTGCTGAAATATTTTATATTTATTTTATATATTCAACAGCTTAGGGAATTCCCAGAATAAATTATGAATTGGTTTTGCTTTCATACTGATCACGAATAGAAGAAATCACGATATAATTCTAATATATCGAAAGTGTTTGTCGTGACTGGAAGCGTCAAACAAATTAGGAAGCTTTTATCGATCCTATCGATAAATTTTCCAGCTTTTTCCTTGCTACCAGCGAAATCAAACTGATTTAATTACGGCAAGTTCAATGTTTTTATTATAGTTTTAGGCTAATTGGTTAATTTTTCCAGATGGAAAACAACGAGTCCATCACTTATGGGCTGCGCAGGGGAAGATCAAATGCCAGACGTGGAAGAGGACGTGGTGCTGACCCCAGGACAACTAATATCAGAGGTCCGTTAAAAGCAGGATCTTCTAAAACGGAGAAGCCTACTGCCTCCAAGCACAAAAGGATTGAAGAAAATAGAAACAAGGCTACCCATGCTAAGTACGGTAAACTAGATCAGCGGAAGAATCTGGGTGCGGGTAAGAAGTGTGCCGCCAAGAAGTTGGACATCGCTTTTGACCTACATAATCCATACATGTTTTCAGACAAGAAGAAGAATAAGCGTGAAGTCCGAACATGTGCCGCCTTCAAATATCACAAAAAGGTCAAATTCTCTGAACCAGTCAAAGGCGTTTTTCAAAACAATGGAAGCAAAGGTTTTGATGTCAAGAAAGACATATTTCCGGATGCAGTTTTCGCTAGTGCTGGCGACACGAACGCAGGCAAGGATGCAGTCCTTGAATTTGATAAATATTTCCTACGAGGAAGAAGGAACAAGGCTTCCAGGTACCTTAGACCCGAACCATTTCTAGACGGAGATGTGGGAGGTGCTGGCAAGGACGCAGACCTTGAATTTGATAAGATCTTCCTACAAGAAAATTGGAACAAGACTTTCGATAACCGTATGGAAAACCTATTTCCGAACAAAAATATCGCTAGTGATAGCGAAAAAGACAGGAACGATGGCAAGGGCGAAGTCCTTGAATTTGATGAGTCTTTCTTTCGAGAAGATTGGAACAAGGATTCTAGTTACCATATACCGGACCTTATTCCAGGCAAGAATGTCGCTGGTGCTGGTGATATAGACAGGGACGCTGGCCAGGGCGAAGTCCTTGAATTTTCAGATGGAGATGTCGATGGTGCTGGTGAGGTAGACACAATCAGTAGCCAAGACTCAGACCTTGAATTTGATAAGGTCTTCCTATGGGGAAATAAAAACAAGGCTTCCTGTAACCGTATAGAGAAGCTATTCATAGACGAAAGTGTCGCTGGTGCTGGCAAGAAGGACAGGAACGCTGGCAGGGGCGACTTTCTTGACTTTGATGAGTCTTTCTTTAAAGGAAGTTGGAACAACGATTCCAGTTACCTTATACCGGACATATTTTCAGACGAAGAAGTCGGTGCTGCTGGCAAGATAGAGGGGAACAATTGCAAGGACGCAGACTTGGAATTTGATAGGGTTTTCCCAAGGGGAAATAGGAACAAGGCTTCCGCTAACCGAATAGAGAACATGGACAAGAACTCTAGCAAGGGCGAAGTTCTTGAATTTGATGAGTCCTTCTTTCGAGGAAATTCCAGTTACCTTATACCGGACATATTGTCAGACGAAGATGTCAGTCGTACTGGCAAGGACGTTTCCATAGATTTGGGAAACTCATTTTTCGAGAAGGACGTTCTAAAAGGAAAATTGAACAGGGAACCGCTTGCCCTTGAACCGGATCAAGACCAAAAAAAGAATCATCGTACTTGCTTTAAACGTAAGAGAATTGACTATTTGCTAGACAAACAGGACATTGTTCCGGAGAAGGATGTGGCACCCCAACCATCCCGTGGGATTAAACTTAAAGATTCTTCAAAATCGGGAATGACTTTCAAGAAGTGTAAGCGCAAGAAGCTGGACAAAATCTGGGATCTCGAGGAAGATGAAGGTGAACTGGAGAGTATAAATCAATCGATTGAGAGCGATTTCCTTGAAGATGAATTTATGCGAGATCTTTTTAAGGAGATGATCAAGTCAATTCCAAGGAAGCAGTGGTTAAGCAGGAGAACCACTTTTTAGTTAGGAACAAACAATAACTTTGGCAAACAAAGCTCTTTAGTTCAATTCGCCTTATGGAAAGATTAGGCCAAACATCATTGTATCATATTTTATCTTATTAAGGGATAAGATACACGATATCAAAAGCGGCAAGTAAAGTAAAGAAGAAATCATCGAGAAATTCATGGAACAACACTACACTGCTTTATATACCAGTGAAAACTATTTATATGTCGAATCTGCTATAAAACTATATTTCTTACCATTATTGAAAAAGGTAACTACACAAACCAAAACCGATATATAATCGAGAAACAATATCTTATAGATTTAACTACTTTTTATAAACCATTTTGACTAATAAAACTTTACTTTAATTTTAAGTTCAAATCAACAATCTGATTGGTGTATAAATCGTTTATTTCAATTACAAAAATGTTCTAATTTTCTTTGCGTTACAATAAAAACTTGTAAGCCTGTTGGCGACTAAATCTAGAGTTTCTTTGTATAGACATTACAAAATACAAGTAGAAAATAGCGGAGATTACAATATTCAGCTTACGAGATGGAATGTCATGTGCGTAAGATACTTTTTGGACGGAAATAGTTTTCCAGGCTTAAGTTTAGTTTCGAGTCGTTTACAGAAAGGCACTTTAATACACTTTGCTCAGTTTATGCAAGACTGTCCGTAAATCATAAAGAATTTTATGGGGTTTTAAAGTCCAATAAAATTTAAAGGGGTTTAAAAAAGGTAGCAGATTTAAAAAAACTAGCTTTTCGGACTTTACGTTTCTTTTAAACGAAAATTCATCCAAAAGTAGTGTTTAAAATTTAAAAAATCCCTTTGGCCGGTACAGTCTTGGGATAAGGGAGACGTGGGAATGGCTAGATATGCAAGAGTCGGGTCCAACTATTGCCGCAGGAGATGCGCCACAAGGACGGAAACAAGTGTGCCTGAGAGGACGCCCATCCAGCCGAGCCGATGGATGCCCGCCGAATTGCAGCCGTCCTTGCTGTTGCACGTGCAGAACTCCATGAAGATGTTGTAGCTCCCGGTGCGCATCAGGCAGAAGCGTTCGTCGCCCTCGATTCCCGGCTCGCCCATGTAGGCGCAGCTCCGGAAGTAGCGCCACTCCCCGTGGACCTTTTGCCGGATCTTGCGGCACATCGTCGGCCGCACGCCCGGCAGGTGCTCCAATTCCGGCGCCTGTTGGCAGTCCGTAATGGCCAGGGTGCTGTTGTCGAAGGGATCCCCGCACTTGGGATCGTTATCGCTGCGACAGTCCCAGCATTTGATCGCATGGCCTGCAGAATTAAGTCACACATTTGAGCATCTCTTGTTTGAACGGCTGCGCAGGCGCAGTTGTAGGCGCCATTTCCCACAGATTACTCACCCACTTGCAGCAGGCAGCACAGCACAACCACGGAAAGGACACATTTCTCCAGCGTTTTCATTTTGTTATTTGTTATTAGTGTTTTTCGATGTGCTTCAATTGATTGAATTTTTTGGGCGTGTAAATAGTGGTGTGACCGTTCCTAAAGCGTTCGAATATACCGTCGTAAAATGCATCCTATTACAGACACAAACCAGGGAAAAGAACTTGGCTAAAAAACAAGGTGGCAATATGGTTGGAACAAACTTCAAAAACCGTTAGGTTATCTAATCTGTGCCTTTGAATATTCTCTATTTTCTGTGTATTTCATTTCAGAAAAATGTCATTTTCGATTTGTAAAAACTCTTAATTTTAAAAGTATTTGCGTTCTTTTTTTTCCTTAATTTATATGTAAACCAATATAAATTAGCATAATTCAATTTAAAAATAAGAAAAATTTAGAAATGCAATTTCCTAACTTAGAATTTTAAATTTAATTAATTCCTAGTTTTTAGACTTTCTAAATTTTAAATAAAAGGAAAAAAGGGTTGTCACCCACAAAGCAGCTATTACGAATTTGGCGCTGCAGGTGTTTGCCAGCTACTCGGCAAACGGTCACATCAGGGCTCGCACAATTTGTTATTTTTCTTTGGTTTAATCGTTTATTTAAGTTAGTCGGAGCGCACAAGTCAGTTTTAAGTGAAATATGAACGTCTTAATCCGCTGCGCCTTCCTGCTGCTTACGCTGGCCATTTGCGGTGGGTAATGACGCCCCAGTCGTAAAAAACCCATTGAACCACCTTTTAATCTCGGCTTTTGGGTGTGGCTTGGGCAAGTGTTTTTGAGTAATTGTAACTAATCAGTGAAATATTTTAGGCAGCTGGGCCATCCGATGCTACCAGTGCTCCTCGGACCAGGATCGCAAAGGACACGACAGCTGCGGCGCCTACAAGCGATTCAACCGAACGGAGCACATCGCCATCGAGTGCAACAGCGACGAGAGCCACATGCCAGGATCCTTCTGCATGAAGGTGGTGCAGCAGGGACCCCGAGGATTTATATGTGAGTTCTGGGGGATTCCTAGTAGAACCAATAGCTGATCTCATGGTAATGCGGTTTCTTCGATCAGAAATAGTGACCAATTCTTTTGTACAAGCATGGATCAGCAGGAACCCGTCAGTTTCGTGGCCTGCGCTCAATGAAAGAGTCCCTATAAGGCTTTCTTTGGATATGTTCATAGTTGTAACGAATCGTGTGTCTATATCGTATACATCAGAAATTTTATTTAGTAGTCCATTCATATTCTTTGGCAAAGTCTTAGACCTTTCTTTTGACCTTCCTATAACATAGTTCTTAAACAGGAATATCTTCCTTCAATAAACAAATTATTCCCTTTATTCCCCAGGGGACGGTCGTTGGCGTCAGGTCATTCGACGATGTGCATCCGTTTCCGATACCGGAGTTACTGGTGTCTGTAATTGGGGCGTCTACGAGAACGGCGTTTACTGGGAAGAGTGCTATTGCTCAAGCGATAGCTGCAATGGCTCTAGCCTTATGAGAATGCACGGATCCTTGCAGCTTCTGTTAGGCTTCTTACTGATTGGCGCTGCCTCCAGGATTCTGAGAAGCTAATAGGAAAACCAGGCTTGCCCTCCCCACCAAAAAAAAAAAAGACAAAAAGTGCCTTCTCACTATCTTTCCTTTATTGATATCTTAACTGCGAATGACTTCTAATAACAGAAAAAGATTCCGTCCACATTTTATGTCTACAATTAAGTAAAAAAGTAATCCACGCTTTTAAACGTTAAGATAAATAGTGCAGATTTTATAAAAGCAATAAGTAATCTTTGATTTACGCGATTTCAAGGTCCATACATAAAACTTTTTTTAAACTGAAGTCTAAGAAGGCACAAATATTTTACAGATACATTTTGTTGTCCCAGAAACATATTTTTATAAATATTTTAAAACCTACCAAAGTGATTAGTAAAATGCAGTATGAATATCATAAAAACTTATACAAATTCTTGTATACCTACTGAAACAGCCTTTTATGATTGACTTTAAACCTGGCACTGAAATATTTGTGCCTTTGAAACTAAACCAATTCTGTTGTAAAGCCATTACTTACAAAAGGTTATTTACTATGCTTTTATAATTGTCTACTAAGAAATTCGAACTCTCATATCAAAATTCAATTATACACATAAATCTCGAGAAAAACACGTACAATAAAAATATACATTAGTATATTTATTATTATAATATATTAGTATATAAACACATTTATTTACCATCTTGATTCAAAGCGCAACCAATTTGCGTTTCCATCACAGTTTTCAGGCCATTTTCTGACCAACCAGCTCTTGGATCTTTGGCCACTGCTGTGAAAACGGTGGTGGAGCCATCCTCAAATGTTTTCATGGCGTAAAAGGATCTTCCCTCCTCCATCCAAATTCGCATTTCATCCGCAGCCGTTGAAGGAGACTTCGAATCAGTACCAAAATTTTGACCATACTAAAAAAAATTGTCAACGCTTACATAATGAAAGATACAGATCCTAGACTCTTAACTTACCCATTGCCGATATAAATCCACAGGCTGATGCTTTTGGGTCCACCTTAGCACTTTCAGATAGAACATCATGAACTTGTGGACATTCTCTTTGATCCTGAGCGACGAAGCCTGATTAAACTTGGCCAGCTCCTCGAGGGTGTTTCGGCATATCTCGCGATCTTTTGGCCTTCCGAGGTTCTGACAAATGGCCAAAGCAATGCGACGCAGGGACTCAAACTCCTCGTCCAGCAGCTGCTGCCTCATCATGGGAAATTTTGGGGATTTGTATCAACTTAAAAATGATTTCCAAATCAGAGTGAAAATGGATGGATGGCCGTGTTTGTAGTTTTTGAAAAAGAGAGCTAAATAACAACACAGTTTCTTAATTTGTATAACATTTATTTTTGTTGTTTTTGATTTTGCCATATTGTTTCCTTTACAATATTTTAATTTAACTTTAACTTACTTTATAAATGTTTTATATTTCTTGTTTAGTTGTACATTTTTTTGTGTGTTTTTAAGGTTTTTTTTGAATACTTTTCATAATACGTATTTCCCAACTGTATGAAGAAAAATTGCGCGCCTGTTAACACTTTCTCAGCTTAAAATATTATGCTAAAATTTCAATTTATTCAGTTGTTATATCAGTATATGTATCATCTTGTACACTAAAATCGACTCTTTGCTATGCTTAGATGTTAATTTGTATAGATTATATGACAATGAAAATCATGTAAATTTAACTACAAAGCAAATAATACTTGTTCTATGAATGAGTGCAGAGAGAAGAAGGGAAAATACAATTTATTTCGCTATGTGCATGAGAGATTAGATTTGTTAATGCCAAGTCCCTATGGGTTCCAATGGGCTCTATGAGACCATCTGGCCGTCTACAGTTCTTCTATACAACTTCCTCTTTCGATCCGAACGAAGTGAGAAAAATTTGCTCAATGCTGATCCTTTTTGTGTTTTTAAAAACGATGGATATCATGGATGATGGGATAATGGATGGGTGTATGGTTAAAAAGCCGAAAGTAAATCATTGTAACACACACATGAAGATTGCGTTTATGCGGCAGGAAAGTTGAAGATGATTGGAAGTTTTTAAATTAAATATTAATTTGTAATAAACCCTAGAAATTGTCTCGAAAATAAATAGTAACCGAAATTGTTTTTGAAGTGGTAGCGCCAAAATATAAAAAATATATTTTTTTAATGTTAAGGTTTTTTTGAGAAATTATCAAAGTAAATAGTATTAAAAAATACTTAATTTCAACGTTTTCTAACGAAATCTGAAAATATTAAAATTAGTTGGTGGGATACTTCTTAATCTTTCCATTTGCTTTGATAAAACTCATATATTTTTGAAAATATTTGATGATAGGAAACGATGTTAAAACTACTCGTTACAGGAATTAATTCACTTTCGTCCGCATAAACGCTTTTAACATTTAAACAACTTTGACAGACACATACACACAAACATTATTTAAGACTATATTAAACATTAAGCTGTTTATTTGTTGCTAACTGTTTGTTGTTTCTCTAAGACAGTGTAAACAAAATCACAAGTTAAGCAGATCGGGGAGTGAGAATCCATCAGACCACAATGGGGGTACGACCATCAAGGGTTTTGCTATCCGTCAGATTCGATGACAGCGAGCAGGACGTGTTGTTCTCATCCTCGAGGAGCTGCAGATGATGCGGCGGATTGTGCAGTTGCACTTGCTCGGTGATCGTAATGGCATCACTGGAGGACAGCATTGGTGACTCCAAGTTCTGGGGCATCAAGAGCAGACCACTGGGATGAGCCGGAGATGGCGTGTGGATCGCGTAGAGGGAACTGCTGGCCGTGGAACTGTCGCCGCTGGAGAAGGGCAGCAGTAGCTCCACATCCACCGGTGGCGATGGACTGTTGACTTGGGTCACCATCGTCTCCTCCTCGCTGCTGGTCAGCTCATTCAACAGGGCCACCGTTTGATGGATCCTCACGTGCTCCGCGTCATCCAAATCGTTGAGTTGGTAATACAGATTCAAGCTATCATCCAAAATGGGCGCAAAGAGTCGGCGAAACTGGGCGATCAGGGCCGCCTCCTCTGATCCTGGCTGCTCTCCCTTCAGGGTAATCATCTCCTCCGAGTCCGATTGGTGGAAATTAAATTCAATGGCATCCTCCACCAGGGTGGTTGTGCCCTGCCTCCCATCGTCTTCTATTGAGCAATCTTTAACACTTCGTTGACCTCGTCAGACTTTGCCCTTGGGCGATTTTAATTTCGTTGGCGTACTATGGGAATACAAATAGAATAAAAAGTTATGTTTAAAGCTTTAGGTTTTAATAAAAGTATCACTTTTGGGGGTTACTTCGGGTTTAAAGAAAAAAACGGTGGACATAAAAACTTAAAATGTTAGGAACCGACATTTTTTAACAATTTTTTGTCACATATTCAACAGATAATTAAACGAAAGACGGTTCTAAAGTATCAAAAAAATGGGGCAATAAAGAGGATATATGTATGTATAAAAAATGTTTTTTTAAAGTACTTATGAAAAGTTGTTTGTTTTTGGGCCAACAAAAATGTAACTCCAAAAATATTTATATTTTGAAAAGAGACGAGAAAAAACATGAGACAATGCTATAGTCGAGTACCTCGACTATCAAATACCCGTTACAAAGTAAAAGCAAGCAGTCGCTTAAAAGTAGCTCCATCTACCGGACATTTCATTATTTGCTTATAACTTTTTACTGAGTGGTCCGATTTAAAAAATGTCTTCTACGTTTTGGTAGGTATTACTACATCCAACAAAACTCCATTTAAACGTTTACAAAATATGTTAAGATGTGAGCGACAGGATGTTTTTAGGGTCCTTTAAGGCAATAAAAGACTTTAGTTTCCGAGATCTTATCGTTCATATAGACGGACAGACGGATATGGTTAGATCGACTCGGCTAGTTTTGTTGACCAAGATAATATATATGTATGCTTTATAGGGTCAGAAACTCGTTCTTCCACCATTAAGTTTTTGGTATTGCTGACCTGGTCTCATCTTTGCCAGTTTGCGTCTGCGCCGTGGAAACCGTGTTCTTGCTATAGGGCGCTTGGAACGAGGTTGACGTTATGGTAAAATATCCGCCCGGCTTTGGCTTCAGATGCCTGTTGTTCATCTGCATGTGCACAGTCTTCATGAACTCAATTTGGTGGGCCAACTTTTGGACTTGTTCCTGTGAAAAGAATGTCATTTCGTTAATTGTTCAACTTATATTCATTAATTGGCATGCCTACCTTAAGTTCCTCGTTCTCCTGATAGAGATCTGGCGACTCTTCTGGCACAAGACCCACTCCGTTCAGAGAGAAAGAAGCCGTTATGCTCCTTACCTTGGCCTTCTGATCCCACTTATCGCCCTGACCCTTGAAAACTCGTAAAATCTTTGGCCCAAATACCAGGGCAATTGTGGTGGTCGTCGAAAGCTGGGTGCGCACAAAGCCCAGCATATATTTGTAATCGGGTCCGGCGTTTGGAAATAGCATCACACTGTAGGAGAAAGATTTCATTTTTTAGTTTATTTTTTATTTATAAACAAAGGAAATAATTCAAGTACAAAATGGAAAAGATATTTTCTGAACAAATTTTATTTTATTTAAAAATGTTAGATAAGTGGTTGTCTAAATATAGTTTAAAATTTGTCAATATTAATATGATTTTAACTTTCGTTTCGCATACAAGCGAATACGTTCGCTTTTACATCAGGAATTCCTTAAAATATTCTAGCACCTTTCGCGGGTCAGCCAATTATGGTTATATCCACAACACTAACTTAACCCAATTGGGATTTGTTTAGGTGCGTGGCAGAACAAGTTTTCCAACAAATTGCATTAATTATAAGGACTTCATCAAAAGGATTTCAGTTGTGGAACGCAGAAAGCCGACAGACAACTTGAAACCGGAGAGAATGGCCAGGAATGTCCATGTAAACAAAGCGACAGACAGATGGAAACCCGTATAAAGGCAGGGAGGATGCGAGTCCTTACGGAGCAACAAAAAGGATTACAACGCGAGCACGAGCGCGCACAAAGCAAAAGGAATTTAATTAAAAGCGGCCGGCGTAAGACGGTCGGCTTTACATTTCCCCTAATGGACGCGACGCGTGCTCCAGCATTTTGGATTACCCAACATGTGTCAACTGCTATAATTCAATTCTATGCGGGGAGGAACTCCATCAGGAAACGATTTCCATTCTGCATTTAAGTAAACAAATGTATACCTAAAGTACATGGTTTGCTTTTTACCCAAATTAAAAATAAATGAATTTTTTTTTATTTGATTTCATGTACTACTTTACTTAGTTAAATCAAATATATATATCATTGCTTTGAATAGAAAACATATTTAAACCTTGTTCCAAATGTAAAAATAATCAAATCAAAAATAATTTTATTTGAAAACATTTTACTCATATTAAAAACCAAAGTGGGTTTTAAAGGATTTATATGTTTAGATTGAATAAATTCGCAATTTATCCGAAATATGAACTCTTTTAATTTGAATATAAAACATTTTAGAAATGATTGCTTGACAAAATATCTTTTAACTAAAAGATTCAAATTAAATTATTTTAAATAAAATGTATATATGGAAAAGCCTACTAAAAAGTCTTAAAAGTTCGCGAACGTGTTAAGTTCACATTTAAGTTGAACTTATGCACTCCCGCGTAACATGGCGCGATAATTGAAAAATATATTGTGTTAAATACAACTAGCCCGATTAATTAGATAAAATATTAAATAAGTGGATGTATAAGAAAAGATAACAATTTAAGAGTGCACTTACTGAAAAACCACCATGGCGATATTGACAAGGGCTATGTTATAGATGGCGTACGAGATGAGCCGCGCCTCGTTGTACAGACTTTCTGCATTCCGCACATTATAACATACGCGGATTCCCCAAGCCAGAAAGAATACTTCTCCAATGGCCAAACTGTGATCCCACCAATTGTACGAGCACTGCTTGAACTTTAAACGACTCTGGTCTAAGATCTTGAAAATACGAAAATGTGATAGGTAATTAAAAAACGGTCAAAGCTATGAACCGCCTTTAATACTTACCACTTCAGCAGTTGGCGTTGCCGAAATGGTCCAAGTTCCCAAGTAGATCAGCATAACCAATAGAATGGGCACCATCCACTGCAATAGTTGCTGGTCATTCAGCTTTATTTTGTGGGCCGACTTCACACGATAAGTCAAAGAAACTCTACGAGAAAAGTAAATACTTATCATGTAGTTTGCAAAGTAATGCGTAATAAGGAATTCAGCCTTACCGCCAAGTTTTCATAAGTAGCGAAGTGTAGGTGATGCAAAAACCCATGTGCCGCGTCCATTTAGTTGCGATACACCACGTAGTATCCAAATACGGAAATATGGCTACCATCTACAAGGTATGAAATTAAAGATAATATAAATAGTTTGGAAAAAGAAATAAACAATTGTATTTTGTTAGATGGACACAAAAAAAAGCATGTTCCCGTAAATTCGATATGGCCATGTAAATGTCAGGTAATTCATACCCACATCCTTTTTACATGAAATACTCATAAAATTGACATTAAATAATGTAATTTTGGCGAATTTTCTCTCTCGGAGATTCTCTCACTTCGAAAAAGAGAGCAATACGCCATTTGGAGAGCAAAATGACGTGAGTTGAAACGAGAAAGACGGATTCGAAATTCGAACTGACGTAATTCGAACATGATGTTTTCATTTAGATCATGTCAATTTTACATAGGCCCATATCAAGTTAAAGTTGATCTTAAATAATGTAATTTATGTACTTGGGTTAGGTTAGGTTAGGTGAGAATGGTTGGGCCCCTTGTGATACAAAATGATCTCAGAATAGATGCATTTTCCTGGTTCATGTGAGGTTTCTCGAACCAGTATTCAGCCTTAAATAAATTCCATGATCTGAAGACGTGAAGCATTGCTTATATTTAAGTTGGTTTATGATAAAAATAATTTTATTATCATTTTAATAATATATGGTACACATTAAAATTTGATATAATTCAGGATTATAACGTATAATTCACTTAAGCTGAACATAAATATAGTCCAGTGAAAAATAATGGTGCATAAGTTTCACTTATGCATTTTCTGTTGGGGACTGCATCTGAACACTTTGCCTGTCCACATCCGCTACTCCCTTTTCCAAGTCCGAGGACCTCCGTCTTTCGTTCTTATCCGGTGGACTCAAGCACTGCTCACAGTTCTCCATATACGGCGAATACTCCTCGATCTGTATGGTGGTCTCGAAAAATCTGAACCGCTTGTGTATCAGTTTGGTGGCCTCCTCGAGAATCAGCTGGGGATCGGCATCATTGGAAATGGCCAGGTGGGCGGACAAAGCCACCTTGTTGATGGACAGCGCCCAAATCCTCAGGTTATGAACGTGCTCTACCCCCGGAATGGACAGAAATGTCCGTTTCACCTCCTCATAGTCCAGGAAATCTGGGGTGGCCTCCATGAGAACCATGAGTACGTCCTTCAGGATTTTAAATGTAACTACAACGACCAGCACCGAGAAGAGAAACGTACAAACGGAGTCCATGAAGGCCCATTCCGGCTTAATGAATATTATCAAAGCGGCTACAAAAACGCCAACGCTCTGAATGAGATCCCCGATCACATGAATCATGGCCGCCCGCACATTGATATTCTGTTCTGCCTTCACGGGGAACTGGGTGGACACAGACCTTCCCACCATCGAGGTTGGGTCCTTTTGTAGACCCAAGGCAGCCTGACTAACTTGCTGGGACTCTGCGCCCTTTGTTCTTTTCAACTGCCCCGGAGTATAATGCGAGTGACCGTGATGCAATTGCAGGGCCATTATCAAGTTAAATACTATGGCAACCGCCGAGGTGATCAGCATTATCTGGGCGTCCAGTTCGAAGTCTTGGTTGACCCAACGCATAATAGCCATATACACAAGGATGCCTGCGACGGAATCGCGATATCATTTTTAAAGTCAGAAAAAATCGTATTTCTTTGGATTACGTGGGTTTAATTATCAAAAATAAAATGTTAGGAATCTACAAAGTGTTTTTTCTAATTCGCGTAAATATAATGGTTGTCTTTTAAGTTAAAATTAAATGACTTAAGATAAACGGCATTGCAACAGTATATGT
Source organism: Drosophila mimetica (assembly GCA_037075245.1). Classification (NCBI taxonomy): domain Eukaryota; kingdom Metazoa; phylum Arthropoda; class Insecta; order Diptera; family Drosophilidae; genus Drosophila; species Drosophila mimetica. The sequence continues at coordinate 25,032,167 of JBAMCH010000007.1, read as the reverse complement.
ACTCAAATATGTTTTCAAATTTTTTTCAACATATTGTTCAAATAAAGTTAATTGAATGTGTTTTAAAAAATCAAAAATCAAAGTAATAGCTGCTATATTTTAGTTATAATGGTTAGCTAAATACTCTTCCAATGGCGAATATTTACCGTTCACCTGTGATTACCCAGATAAAGAATACGGATATCATGGCCCCGATGACCTCCGCGCGATACCATCCAAAGTTAAGGCGCTCCGACGCGGGTCTTCCGGCCAGATGCAAAGCAAAGAGTGAGATGAGAAACGAGGCGAGGTCCGTGAGCAAATGAGCCGCATCTGTGGCAATGGCCAGACTATTGGAAATAACTCCGCCGACAACCTCGATAATCATGAACACGGTGCACAGAATGCAGGCGATTATCAATTTCCGCCTGGCGGCCCTATCCACTCCGGAGTCCTGCTCCTTAAAATGACAGTGCTTATCCAATTTTGTGGTTATATGCGAGTGTCCCGTGATTGTCAGTGTTCTTTGTGATTCACGACTTTTTTCCTCCGGATTTTCTACAGGTTTCTCGCGTCTTTCAGCTGGTTCTTTCTCCGGTGTTTCTGGAGTTTCTGTCGGAGGATCAGAGGTTCTGTCTTCAGGTATTTGATTGACTGTCGACTTATTCTTTGCTTCATCATCTGAGGCATAATTTAAATTACGATGAAATGGTACCTTTAAAATATTAATATACCTATGTTTTTCTTCAGTATCAGTAGATTGCTTCTTCTCCGCTTCCTTTTCCATTTTTTTTGTGGCGGAAGAAACCTGATTGGGTTTGATGACAATCGGTGTTGGTCTTTTCCAAGTTTTCGGCTTAGAGGCCTCCTCAATTTTCCTCAATTTATCAAGAAACTCCGGAGTTTCTTCCCCTGATCCCTCATCACTTAACTGATTTTTATTCGATGTGTTTTCTTCGGTTTTTTGTTTGAAATGTTCATAATGATCTGTTCGCACTAGACTTTCATTTGAGGTGTCTGTGGAAGATTTGATTTTAAGCCTTCCCTTTTCTGTGTCATTCTTTAATGGCGCTTTGGTAGTCGGTTGCCCTTGGTCCTGTGCCTCAGGTTTACTTTGCCCATTTTCGGGCGAAACGACCTCATTGGTACTGGGGTTCTTAGACCAGGCAAACCTGTTTATAAGAAGTGTAGCCCAACTATCTTCGCTTTCCACTTTCTTATGCTTTCGTTTCGACTTCTTAGGTTCTTCACAGTTGTCTCCCGTTTGCGATCCTTGTTCAGCTTGAGATTGTGTCCTATTGTGTTTATCCTGATCGCGAGAGGAATGACGTTTACTCGTCTCCGGTCTTTCATCTATATCGGCGGTCTTGACCATTTCTCTAATCGCCGTCTGCAAGTCCTCTTCATCTTCTTCCTCAGAAGTTTCATCTTTAGAATTTTTCAATGATTTCTTGCTCATAATTCTTTTCTATTAATTTAGAATAGTTTTGGAATTTGTATATGTTCTTTTTGATTTGAAAATCGAATGCAATTGTATTCTCCCTCTTTAAGTTTACATTTTTATTCTAACCTCTTAACCCATTTGTCGTTCTTGTTTGTAACATCTTGCACAGCCATTGTGTGTGTGTTTTGGTTTTATGTGTCCACTGGGTGCTTTAGCATTGTTGGTTTGCTAATGTTGACAGCATAATTGCCAACCAGAGAAAGGGAAATATAAAGGTAAGCTATTTTTAAGGTGGTGAAGCAACACCCTTTTGAGTTAAGCTCGAGTCGTTTTTAAATGCATTTTTTCAATGTTGAAAAAAAAAAACATTACAAAAAACGTTTTTGTAATTTAGAGGACTTTTATTTTACTTTTGATAATATTGATTACCTACATATTAATTTAATTATATGGGCGGTTCTTTTACAAACCGAACACTTTTTATTGGGTCACATTTTTGATTTGCCTGAAACTTTTTTTACACGTACTATTCGGAAAATAAGTAAACACGTGTATCAGGATTTGACCGAAAAAAAATTATTTTTTTAGTTAGAATTTTTTTAAGTTGGCCAAAAATTGTCAAATTTGGAAAAGTACCCTCTCTTTGAAAATCTGTATCTCCGGTTATATTACAGATTTTCATTAATTCCTCTAAAGCCTCTTCTTTCAAAAAAATTTTTCTAAAAAAAAATGAGTTTTTAATTTCTTAAAAATAAAAACAAATTTAAATTTTAAATAAAGTTTAACCATTGCCCCCACAACAAAAAAATTTTTTTTTATTTTAATATATGCGCTATAGTGTTAGTTACAATCGGTTTTTGTAAAAAGTTGGAGCCATTTTTAGTTTTTTAAATATCGAAAGTTTTTTAACAAGCCCTCGCCTTTTTTCTATGAACGCCCGCCAAAGCATGTTGTGCATCTCGCTCGCTCTTATTACATGCTTATGTTGTGGGGGCAATGGTTAAAAAATTTTTTAAAATTTTAATTTGTTTTTATTTTTAAGAAATTAAAAACTAATTTTTTTTTAGAAATTTTTTTTTTAAAGAAGAGGTTTTAGAGAAATTAATGAAAAAGACATGAAGTCAATCGGATTCATATAACCGGAGATACAGATTTTCAAAGAGGATACTTTTCCAAATTTGACAATTTTTAGCAAACTTAAAAAAATTCTAACTAAAAAAATTTTTGTTCGGTCAAATCCTGATACACGTGTTTACATATTTCCCGAATAGTACGTGTAAAAAAAGTTTCAGGCAAAAAAAAATGTGAAATTTTTTTTTGGCCAAATCTGTTCGGTTTGTAAAAGAACGGCCCATATGTATAATGTACATATTGTTTTATAAATTTATAAATCAATTTCAAATTAATACTAGAAAAAATTTGTTTCAAGTTTTTAATGTAAAAACTATTATTTCAGAATTTTCGTATGTTAATTTTAAAGCTTGATGCATATTTTAAAATATATTAAAGCTTCTATTGTTACGAAATGAGCCCTGCAACCTCCACTACCCTTTCGACAAGTAAGTGCTTAAAAGCCGCATTTAAAAACCCATAAGTGGCACTTTTGTGTTGTGGTTTGTTCGCAGATCCCTTTACATCCAGAAATGGGAGTGGGATAAGAACCAAAATGGGGACACATGTGGGTTAATTATGAATGAGCGCGTGCCGACCACGTTTGGGCCTTTTGTCGCATTAGCAACATTGTTTTCAAATGGCCTTTGTGTGTTTTCAGCCCTTTCCTGCGCTTTCAGCCGCTTTAATGGGTTAAGAGCGTCGCCCCAAATGACCCGAGTACCACTCACCTCCAGATACATGATGGCGCAGCCGATGAGCGTGATCATCAGGAAGATGGGGCTGGCCACCTTGAAGACCTTGACGCGACGATGCCGAAAGAGATAGCCGGCAAGCACAAAAGTCCCGCAGGCACAGCCAATGGATATGGTCAACAGGGATATTCTATGGATATGAAGAGAAAGGAATTGACATGGAGGACGCTTAGCTTTTATGTTACTAATCAAATGCCAGTGATGGTAAATAAGGACCTTTTCTTTTTTTTCCTTCACTTTCGATTTTTTCTTGTTATTGGAGTTTTCTATTCTTTAAATATGATTTTCTTTTTAAATAAATACTAGGTTTTGTAGATATTGTGGATTGCAGAAATATATTTATGGACTAATTTTAAGTCTGAATGGACTAAAAATGGACCTAAGGCCATATGGACTTTTATATGGTCTATATGGCCTTAGGTCCATTTTTAGTCCATTCAGACTTAAAATTAGTCCATAAATACTTTTATATGGTCTATATGGCCTTAGGTCCATTTTTAGTCCATGTAGACTTAAAATTAGTCCATGTAGACTTAAAATGTATATGGGATGAAAACTTTTAAGTCCATGTATAGCCTTATTTAGCCATTTTAGTCCATCGTTCCTTAATTTAAGGAACGTGGACTTAAATCAAAATAATTTTTTTTTCTGGGTGTACTCAGAAGAATTTAACGATTTTTTTAAGAAAGAAATAATGAATAGCTTTATAGCCATAAACAAAGAAAAAATTACACTTTGAAGACCTTTACCAGTTTTCCCAAAGTTTGTTGACTACTTTGCCTTTGTAAGAATAGTATTACCTCTCCCATCGCTGGCAAACAATCACGGATACGGATACCAACCTGAATGGCCAGTGGTAGTTGGCCAGACACGGCTCCGGACCCGTGCACGTGTCACAGCCGGGGGCGCAGGGCAAACACTTGAAGACCTCCGTATAGTAATTGCTTATATTGTCCTGCTGCTCCTGCCAGGCAATCTCCATGATGGTGCCGTTGAATCCGTCCGGATGCCGCAGCGAGTAGAATCCCCCCCGGCACAGGCACTGGTAGGATCCCCGGGACCAGCTGCTGCTCCCGGTCAGCGTGGTCAGCAGTTTTCCGCCGCTTATTGTCGGAGTCTCCGCACTCGGCTGTCGGTAGTCACACTGCCAAGGGGGAAAACAAATGCACTTTTGTTAAGAAGCCGCAGGTGGAATCAATTCAAGTTGCAATGTGTACGTTGTGTGGTCAATAAAAAACTTACTCTTACCCGTAAGTGGGTTGGATTTTTGTGCAACAAATTAAAAAATAATCTATTATAAGGTTCAAGCATTACAAAAGGAAATATTAAAAATTACTCATACAACACGAATGGCAGTATAAATGTTGTCAAAGAAATCGTTCTCTCATTTTTATCCTTGTCAAATTATTCATTTCGTTGGAATAAAAAAATTTTTCAAATGCATTTTATTTTCAAATCAAAATTTTTTTAATAAGAGTGCTCTTGAAACTGTCCTTACTTTTAATAGATTTGAAGTTTATAGGGGTTTATCTGATTTTTGTCTGATTTATGAAACTATTTAAAATTTTTAAGTAACAATTTAAGAAAAAATATTAACAAAATTAATATTTATGGTTTCAAATTTATTTTTCAAAACCTTCATAAAATATTTTTTTTTGTATTTTGCATTTTACATCAACAATTTTGGAAAAATATTTAATCAAATAAACTTGCTGCCATATTCAACGCTCTTGAAAGAAAATTAAATCCCAGCCATGTGCGCATTTGGCTAGCCGATGTTTCTCGGAGTTGATTGTTATTTGTCTGTTGATCTTGGTTATCTGAATAATGAAACGCTTCCTCAGCCACAACCGAATTGCTATCCCCTGGCCGCCTTCGCAATCGATTGCTGCTCGCTCGAAATGTTTCCCTTTCCTGAACACTCATTTTGCGCCAAAGAGAGGCGCCTTCCACAGCTAATGTTCCAGGATTGGATCGCTTGAATTTAACTCGAAAATTCTGGTATGCCGTTTTGCGTCGGCTTCTCGGGGTGTGAAGATTCTTACGTTTTTCCTGGGAAGGCGATGAATTACATTCCTCTCTGTAAGAATTTTTCGGCGTCACTATCCTGCGAGCTTTGGTATTGAGCCGCTTGACAGGTTTACGCAACTGTTTTGACAATTTCATATGCGTGTTTGATTCAGACATATCACTTGTTTTATTGTTCATTGCCTCTGCAACTAAGAAATATGCAAATCGATCTAAGTAACTGGACGACCCTTCTTTCCTTACAAAATCTCTTATTTTGAGAAAACCAATATTTACCTTGAATTACAGAATGTGTCCTGCGTTCATTAGTAAATATGAATGAATAAACTCGGGAAAAGTAAAGGCAAGGGTAACTGGGACTAGGACCTTACAATGTTCATTTTTAAACCCCGGGTCCCTGTCAAAGTCCCTGATTGCTATCTATCCGAAAAACTCAAAGACCTTGGTCCCCGTCTAAGTTAGCACTCAAAAAGGCAAAATTGGTTAGCAAGGACTTTTTCTGTTCGAGAAGTTTTAGCCGGCATTCGAGACAATAACACCAGTTTAGAAAATAAAATGTATTTTTAAGGCGAAAAATTTTTCCAATTTTTGTAGACTTTATCAGATACTAACATTTATACTAACTAAAAATTTGTCTAAGCGAGTTAAACTCTACCGGAAAATCTAGATTTCCTTTGTGTAGCATTTTAAAGATTTTATTTTTTAAACTGGTGTAATTTATCCTTTCAGCTTTAAGATATTGGATTCCTAAATGTTTTGATTCAGGCGAGTTTTCGGCCTAAGGCCTAATGTATTCTACAAGAGGCAACCCTTAAAAATACTCTTTTAATTGTAACAACTTAATTACATAAATTAAAGTACCGAATATTAACACACACTCACCACCATGGAGGTGCGATGACACTTGTGGGAGTTGTGGAACGCCTGCAGATCGTTGATGGTGCCCTCATCAATGAGCCCCATCCTGCCGCCCAAAAACGGGGACCTTCGAGCTGTGAGGCGATGTTGTTGCTGCAGCTGCTGCAATTTCTGGCGGCGACTACCAAATTGATAGGGCTCCGCCTCGCACTGGTTAACCCGTAGCGTGGACAAGTCGATGTCGATGCTGATGAAACCCCTTAGCCCGTGCCGACCAATCGGCGGGATGGCGATGCTGTAGGAGACCAGCCAGCGGCTGAGGGAGCACGAGAAGTAGGGGAAGGTCCACCAGCCCTTGTAATAGTTGTTGGGCGGACTGGGCGCGAATTTCGGGGAACGCAGCGTGGGCGTCGAAGTCTCGTCGTCGAACCTGTGGAGAAGATTACAAATCAATAGTGTTGTCAGTCTAGCTTTTATATATTTCTGATTTTTAATATGAGCTACGAGCTTACACAGAATGTAGGGGAGAGGTCTGTAAGTTGGGACACTTCATTTTCTCAAAATTGTTCCACTAAAAATTTTTTTTTTTTTTTTTATAGTCTTTTTAGTAACAAATCTTTTGGGGAAAACATTATAAGCCAGGCTCTAGCCAGATTTAAACTGTGATAGTCGTGTACCATTTTTCACCAAAAAAGTTTTTGTTCACTTTTTTCAAAATTCTATAAAAAATTCAAAACGAGCTTGAAATAAATTGGTAAACGGTTTAAAACATTAGTAATTTATCTGTTAACAAATTAAAAAAAGAATCCGATTAATTTGACAATAAAAAAAAAGTTATTAATGTTTTTTCGAAAACTACCCATTTTGTGTAAGTTGGGACACTTTGAGCGTCTAAGTTAAGACACCCGGTTTGCATACAAAAAGGCCTCAGCCCAACAGAGGTCGCTTTCTGCATAGAACATTTCTCTGAAGTTAGGAAAAATGTGATCGTTCAAAGAGCATATCGGATTTATTTGTTATTTGGTCAAAGTTCTTTAAAAATGGAGGGGAAATAAGTTAAAACGAAATAAAATTGATTAAATTAACGTAAATAAAAAGTTTTATTAAGTTTAGAGTACTTTTGTTGTGAGTTTTATTCATTTTTAAAAGTGTCCCAACTTACAGACCTATTTTTTAAAATGTCGTTTTTTGACACTTTTAAAAAAAAATATTTTGTATTTTTCCCTAAGGAAGTTAAAAGACTAACATTTTGATTGGTATCTAATGCGTGAAGTTTCATAAGCGATTGTCGAAATGGCAGATTAAAAACAAAAGGTGTACCAACCTACAGGCCTCTCCCCTAATATTTTCAAATACTTTTGGGATACACTTTGTAAAAATATATATTTTTAAATCTACATATTTTTGGCATAAAACGGGTTATAATATTTGAAAAAAAAACCTTATATTTTTATTTTTGTAGCCTAAAAATACTATTCAAATACAATGAATACAATTTATTAAAATATTTTAAGTAGCCGTTCCCAAAAAATTTCACTCATATATATTTGCATATATGCAGAAAGTTCCTAAAATACTTTAGCAGATTTGATTTTAGGGTTAGCTTTAAAATCATTTCAAGGCTTTAATATAAATTAAGTTATGTGTTATGTACTTTATGTGGCACTTTCGGGCAGCAATGATTTTTAGGTACCTACCAGGGATAGCTGCCTGCGGGTGTTTTGCCAATCTGCAGGCCATCCTCGTCGTAACGCTGCGTTTCCGCCTGAGCCCCCTTGACCCACCAAACGTACGACTGCACCGCTCCGTTCGTCAGATTCAGGGCCAAAATGCGGGCCCCCGTTATAAAGTCATCGGTGAGCAGGCCCTTGGCCAAAGCATCCGACAGTCCTGCCAATGAAAAAACATATATATTTATAGTCCCGGGCCATCGTACATTAGCATTCTGGGTCACATGGGCAAAATGTTATTTCAATAATTGGTGGCGGAAATGAAATGAAAGTACGCACAAAGTAATTAAAAATCGCACTTGCATTTCGTAGGAAAACGAATTGGTCGTGTCACTTCACTGCTCGTAATTGCTGATTACAGCGCACAAATTGCCCAACTTTAATTATTTATTGCGCGAAGGTTGCGGCTCTCATTTTCGGCCCGCCATCATTTCGATTGCCCAGTGGGAAATGCATTTCCATTGTTGATTTCCCAGCTACCGACGTGTTTCGTTTGATTGCATTCTCAGTGATTTACATAAATATTTTTGCAATTTCAACTTATTTTTACACAATCCTTGTTGAGCGATTATTTCAATGGAGCGGTACTCAGGAGCCGTATTTAAAACCGATAAAAAGCGAAAATGTTGCCCTAAAGATCTTAAAATAAAAGTTGTTATAATTTATTTTTTATAGTGAAAAGGTTCTTAATTTCCTAACATGTTTTCATTTTAAATAAACTTTCCAGGGACCGTAACAGTTATAGGTTTTATTTTAAAGTGATCGATTAATTGTTATTCACCATCTTTTATTTATAAGTTATTTCAGAATTATTTTCTGATCAAAAAAAATACAAGTCATCCGTTACTTTTATTCATGAATTTTATAATAAAAGTCTAAGAATAACAGTTATTTAGTGACTTAAAAATAAAAGTCAAGATAACTCTTATAGGAAGACTTTTACTAAAAACTTCTTTTTAGTTAAAAGTCCTTAGATAACTTTTATTTGGTGTTTAAAAATATATGTTTTGACTTTCTGTTGCTGATATGACACAGAAATTTCTTTTGTTGAAATTTGTAAGGTTGCAATTTGTAGTTATACTCATGAATTCTTCAATATTCTTCAACCGCGAATTCTTCAGACCATTAATGACCATGTTAACATATTCGGTAAGTCTGAGGCGTTCGTTGGGTGAAAAAGCCTTACTATGTATGAGCCCTATGGTCGGCCCTGGCACTAACAAAATTATTTAAATAAAAAAAAAATTGTGACAAATTCACGAATTTTTCTCATATTTTATCATTTTAAATATACTTTCTGTAGACTAAATATTTCAAAGTGTACATAACATAAATTCTCTTTAACAACAATTGCTTTTGATTTGTTAATTAAAACTGAACTTTTAATTAAATAAACTCTGAAATGTGGACAATTTGTGGGGGGTGCGATGGGATGTGTATGCACACGAATTATGCATGTGCAATTAAATGTGTTAATCACGTTACGAAGGCTTTCGCATTGTTAACGCATTGCGTTGGATTTTCTGGAAACTTAAAGCGCTTAACTCGGAACATCTGTTATTGTTATTGCGACCTTGAAACAGTCATTAAAAGCCGCAGCAGTTGTTGCAGTTGTTCTTTCGGCCTTGGCGAAAGTGTCAACCCAACAAGAATGATTAATATGCGCGGCAGGACATCAGAGGCCTTCTCCCTTCCTCGTCTTCCCCTCTCGCTCTAGCCCATGTGAGTGTGGGGCTGTGTAGGCGGTGACTGTCAAAAGCTAATATTTTTGCAACACTCACCCGCCCTTTGCTTTCAGTGGTGACAGGATTTTAGAAACCATAGGTTAAAAGTAGCTAAACTTTAAAAACTGAGCCACAGAATCGATTATTCTTTAGAACCGTTCGCGTTTTAAATTTAAAGTACGCTTTAAACTAATACTTACTAAATTCTTATGCAATTTTTATTTTTATACCCTTGCAGAGGGTATAATGATTTCAGTCAGAAGTTTGCAACGCAGTGAAGGAGACGTTTCAGACCTTATGAAGTATATATATTCTTGGTCAGCATGACTAGACGAGTCGATCTAGCCATGTCCGTCTGTCCGTCTGTCCGTCCGTCTGTCCGTCCGTCCGTTTCTACGCAAACTAGTCCCTCAGTTTTTAAGCTATCGAGCTGAAACTTTACCAAAAGTCGTATTTCTGTTGCAGGTAGTATATAAGTCGGAGCCGGCCGGATCGGACAACTATATCTTATAGCTCCCATAGGAATAATTGGAAAAATAATTGAAAAAAAACTATAAGTTATGTGTTTTTTGACATATTACCTTATGCTTTTGGAAATATTATTTTTTTAACAGTTCTGAATTTCGAATTAAATTTTTTAAAAATCGGGCGACTATATCATATAGCTGCCATAGGAACTATCAGAAAATTAATGGCAAATTAATATGTACAAAATTATAGCTTCGGTGTCTTTTGACATATTTCCTTCTACTCTTTGGAATATCGTTTTTTTAATACTTCTGATTTTCGATTTAAATTTTATAAAAATCGGACGACTATATCATATAGCTCCCATAGGAACTTTATTTTATTATTTCAGAATTTCGAAATAAATTTTACATAAATCGGACGACTATATTATATAGCTCCCATAGGAATGATCAATCAATTATTGTCAAAATTGCTATAATTCGGTTTGTTCCAAATCGAAATTCCGATTTTTGTAATTTGTAATTAAATAGGAATTAACTGCAAGGGTATATAGACTTCGGCTGGCCGAAGTTAGCTTCCTTTCTTGTTAAAGTCTACTTTAAATTAAAAATGTGGACTAAAAACGGTCTAATATTCTGAAATATTTAAAATGAAATAAGTTAAAAAGAATACCGACAAATAGGAGTTATTTGGATCATTAATAAAAATCATACAAATTTTAATATATCCTAAGTTATAATACTTAACTAAACAAAAAACTAAAAAGTTTTAAAAAATTTAAAATCAACAACCAAAATTTATTCATTTTATTTTATAGCCGACTGATTCCTTAAGCGAATAGTTCCAACATGTTCAAAAGTGATGAGGCAATAAATTTAGTTGTGGGAAAAGAGCTAGATTATCTGGAAAAAAGCTAAATTGAAAAGCATGATGTTTGACTTTCAGTGAGGGGAAAAGGAGGGGGTGTAGCGAAAGCGAAACGAGAATTGTTTACAAAGTAAACTTATTTAAATTCGATTACCGCAACTTCCGTGGTACTTTCTTTATTTTTATGTTTTAGTATGTATAGGGTTTGCTTATTTTCCTTTTTCCTGTTTGTTTTTGTTACTGCTACTATAGAAGGTACGCGTAACATCTCGTAAAGTTTTTCTCTTCCTTATCCGGGAAAAAGCAACATAAACCGTGTACGTGCATTTTTTTTTTGCTGGCAAACTTTTTTGATTCGCTGCCTTGGGAGTAAAATTGAAACAAAGGATCTGCGATATGGCAGTATACATACGCGGGTTAAATGGCGCTGTATGTTTACTTTTTCCATCCGATTAAAAAAATTTTTGTACTGGCGGAGTTTACCCAAGGCTCTACAGCTTTCTAAAATAATGTGTGCAGTAAAGTTAAAAACACTTATTAAGATAATGACAGTATAGCGCACAGTCGAATTTATATCGCTTGTGGTAAGATAACAACATAATCAATTTAAGCTGTAACAGTAAAGCTATAAATAAGCGAGCTGTCCAATTTATATAAAATCTTAGTTTTTATACCCTTGCAGAGGATATAATGATTTCAGTCAGAAGTGAAGAAGCAGTGAAAATGAGGTTTCGAGCCCATTAATGCATTCTTGATCAGCATCACTAGGCGGGTCGATCTAGCCATGTCCGTCTGTCCGTCCGTCCGTCTGCCCGCACTAGTACCTAAGTTTTGAAGCCTTCGGGATAAAACTTTACCAAAAATTGTCGTCTTTCTCTTGCAGATAGTATATAATTCGGAACCAGCCGGATCAGACCAGTATATCTTATAGCACCCATATTAAAAATCGGAAAAATAATAAATTGCTATTGCTTTTGGGAATAAGATTTTTTTAATTTTTTTGAATTTCGAATTAAGTTTTAGACAAATCATATAGCTTATAGCTAATCATATAGCTTACATAGCTATAAATTCAATAGCTATAAATCGGTCGACTATATTATATAGCTGCCATAGGAAGGATCGATCAATTAATAAAAAAAAAAATACGAAAACTGCCAAAATTTTGTTTGTTGCAACATATACCCAAGTAAACCTAAATTTAATATTTTTGTAATTTTTAAATGAATAGGAATGATGAGCAGGGGTATATAAACTTGGGCTAGTATTTTCTTTAACTTTTAAAAGAGGAGGGCGGTATAATAATTTTTATTGCGCGTCACAACGCAAGTTATTTGGAAGTATTGTTTTGAAAGGAATACTTGGATTTTCATTTAATTTTTTGTCCAATTTGCTTGATTTTTAAGCAATTTTACACGAGGTTAAATTCAGTTTTATCTGCTGTGGACGAAAGTAAAATGAGTGTTGTTTAAAAATATTAATCGTAGTAGTCTTCTCACAGTAAAACACACAAATGACTGATTTTTTTATGTGCCTGCCCCAAAGACGTGTCATACCAATTTGTAGATTTCATAACTTTTATTTCACAGTGCAGGCATATGTGCTCACTCCTTCTCTATTTCTTTGCCAGTATTGTGAGAAACGTGGCCGAGACAGAACGCTTATGGTAAACAACATTTCGCAATGGCTGTCAGCCGGCTTTCACCTGAGAAGGTAACACACTGCGACAGGACGAGTAACGGGAATGATGTGCTTATGGGTCACGGGCTCATTCATCATCCGCTTTGCCATTTTTTCCGCACTCGTCCGTATTCCGTCATCAATCTATTTTTCAACTTTTTTTTGATAGTTGGATAATTTATTGCCTCTTGGGCATGTTTTTGTTTCGCCCGCTTGAAAGGTGTTGCAGAAAATGTAACAACAATTGTAACAGTTTGTGTTTGTCTTTTTTTCGTGGCTGGAAGCAAAAGTTCCAGAGTGTGTAAAATTGGCAATTATTCAAACTACAGTCAGACATGTTTTTGCTGTCTCATGTGGGGGCTTTTGCAGATGTCAGGTGTTTCAGGAATAATTAAATTTACCCGAGATTCTGTTTGCCTGAAAACGGACATCTGGGCGCAATTTTCTGGGGTTATTTCTGTGTGTAACAACAAGTGGAAGAACATTTATTTGGTTGTCGGATAGAAAATGTAAATAAGTATTCTGAAAAATGTATATGCATTGCAAGAATTAAAGATTTAAAAAATATTCAAGAAATACCGATTTCCACTTAAGCTGGTAAACTGCACTCACTCGATACACAGATAGCACAGTACCCAAATTGGGTGTTGTGAAAGAAGACGAGGCTTTAAAAGCCTAAAGAAGGTCAAACTTAATACTTTTATCTGCTCCTTAAATTAAAAGGTAGTTTCTATGCCATTCACGCAATCCTTTTCATTAAAGCTGAAAAGCTGGCAATGGATTTTTCGCTCGGCCTTTCTCTGCGCTTCTCACACTCTTTAGTTGGACGCTCGTCAAGCCAAGTGATATCCTTTTGAGTGGCTGCCGCTGTTGCCCCTTTTAAATTGGCTTAAATTTATTCGATTTGCGAGGGCACTTTATACGAATAATTTATGCGCCGCATCAAAATTTCAAGAGTCAACAGTGGCGGACGAGGGTAAGATAGAGGTAAGTGCCGAAATTGTATTCGAATGGGTGCCTCCTGTAGCTCTGCTGTGCTCGGCAGGATGATGGAACAGCAGCAACAGCAACAAAAGGCACCAATTTGCCTTCGTTTTATACGATTTTCGCTGACACGTCTCACCTTTTTGAGCACGAACAGAGCGAGTGACGGCAAGAAAAAACCCAGATATTGCTGTCTGCCAACCGAGAGAGGTCGCCTGTTTCAAGACGGTGTGGAAATCATGACCATAATGGCAACTTGTGCGCTCCAACACTTCCAGCTCCTCTTATTATCCCGATCCGATCCGAAGCCAACCCGAGAACCAGAGCCCAGCGATGAGTTCATTGTGCGTTTTGTGCTCTGGCTCGTCCTTGACTATGCATGACACACTGATAGCATTTTATTGGATGATTTTTACACTGTGACACAGAATGTGACATCTTTAACCCTGCTAAGGCGAAAATCTTTAACTTGAAATTACTTTTTACCCAAACACAGTTTAAAGCTAGATTTTAAAAAATCTTTTACGGAGTTTTTAGATTTTTATGGCATATATTTCTATAAAAGATAATTATATTTGATTCTAAATAAAGAAATAAATTGAGTTCGTTTTCCACAAAATTATTGCACTATGCATTAAAATACGAACACCCCGAAAAAAATCAAAGAAAAATTAAAGTCTATGGACTAAAATCAAGGACATTTTTTTTCTTTATTATGGATGATTTTTATTAAACTAAGTTCCCATCCAATGATTTTCTTTAAAATCAGTAAAATAATATAAAATAATCGTTTTCAGCTTTGTTTTTTTTATTTCAATAAAAAGCACCCACGTTTCAAAATGTATATTTATAATTTCTTTCAGTTCATCACTTTGTTGGGCATTGTCAAGGCTGTTGTCGGGTGACTGGCAACTGGGATCAGAATGAAAGTCTTGTCCTGACAGCCGTGCGACAGCATTGGGGTTGACAACGAACGACGCACTTGTGGCGCATCAAGCAATGCCGACGCTTCGTCCTTTTTTCCCCCCGTCCTGTCGACCTTCCTCACGGCCCACAATCCCCTCACCACCCACCTCGCACTCAGTTCACATGCACTGTCCCTTACCGTTGTTAGTCCCAATGTTAACGTTGTTGCTGTAGATTTAATTTAAAGTTCGCATTGTGCGTTGTGTCATCCGTCGCATTCGTTCTTGTACTCAACTGTGATTTACCCACGAAGCTTTTACTGGAACATCGCCAACGAGAATAAACAGGGAGTGTGGAGAGGGTGGTGTGAAAAAGAGGGTCCAAAAGGAACAGATTTTGTGAAATTAAGCAAGGACATGTGTGGAAATAAGTACAAATATACACAGCATTTTACAAGGTTCGAGGGCTAAATGAAAACTTTACACAGCAAAAGGGAATCAGATTTCCACTTAAGGGATATAAAGAATTGTGTTTGAATTGAGGAGAACCAAATACATTTGTGTAATATACATTTCTGAAATTTTGAGACTTTCTTTAAGATTTAAGAATTAAGATTAAGATAAGTACATCGACTTTTTAGCCTCTTTAAGGGAAAGGAAATTAAGATATACATAATTAATATTTACTAAACTGAAAATCAAAAGTTTATCTTTTAATTATCTTGCAAGACTTTCAATTTAAAAAATTTGAATACTGTAGTTAAGCCTGTTTGTTCCTTTTAACCTCTCTTTAGGGCTTTTAATATTTAAAACAATTTATCATCGGATTAAGGACTCATCCAAAGTGTGCCACAAAAAACGTCAGCACAAGCAATATAAAAATGCCAAAGACACCTTCAGTGTGGAATTCCCATTGTGACCACCAAAATAACTTTAAATGGCGGCCATTTAATAAAAAGTTCGGGAACTGAAACCATATCGAAACAGTTAAGCCCGCGCACACATACTATATTTTAATCGGTTCCGCATGCGAGACACACGTATTGACTTTGGTATATGAATTTCCCAGCAGGAAAATGTCATTCGGCTGCGATAACAGACCAAACATCGCCCACACGCAAACAAAAACAAAATCAATAATCGATGATGGGATAAAAAATATGGGTATATGTTGGTTGTAAGGTAGGTGGCATTATACGCTGCTCAAACTCACCGCCATGCCGAATGATGCCCACTTCCTGGAGTATCGAGGCGGCCAAATCGGCTTTCTGTCTGGAGCTCTCATATCGTTCCGAGTTGATGGGCACTTGTAGGGGTCGATATAGAGTCGAGATGCACAAAGTCCCCAAATTCTCGGTGGCAATGTCGTGTATCGTTACCAGCGATTGTTCGATGGCCGTCTGTAAATGGTTTGGGAAACGGGGAATATTATTATCTGAGTAGGTTTGAAATGGGCTGGGAACAGCCTAAGTAAGTAAAAGAAAAATTATCTTAATTAACAAAATTATAAACAAAAAGCAACGTGTTATAAATTATATTACAACTATAGTACGATAAAATGTTACCGCTAGAACTAAAACTGTACAATTAATATCAAAATCAAGTTTAATAATTCTGAAATCATAAAGTCTTTTAGCTCCCTCAAAAAACAGATATATATATTTTTAAATTTCCAGATATCTGTCAGAATTTTTTGGCAGTGCAAATTTATATTTTGTGGCTACCCAAATCATTTTTTGTTGTCTATTCAAGTCTTTGTTTTTTTGCGTTGGCCTGCCGCTGACAAACGCATTAAAAATACATTTTAGGTTAAACAAAAATTCATGGTGCCGACCATTATATCGTCATATTTTAGACCCTTTTATCGTTTGAGTGGAAAATTACGTTATTGGCTTTTCTTTTTATTCTTTAATTTTGCGTCCTAGGCTCCAAAAAGTTGGCTTTGTTTTGACTTTAAATTGCTAAGGACAAGAGAACGAAATTGAATTGGGAACTTTTGACAGAATTTTCAGTTGAAGCATTCATTGTTAAGCAAGTCTTTTGGCTATTGTTTGACAAACCAGAACAATAAAGTTTCGGTGAAGAGACTTGCAGAGCGAATTCGGAAGTCAAGGTGCAATTAAGTTTTCCCCAAAGAACTCTCCACCACAAATATATACACCAGAATTCGCTCGGCTCAACTACTAACCATTTAACCTAATTAACTTGGCTCATTATGTGTACATAAACCCCCGCAAAATACGCTAAGCTTGTTTGCGAAAGTGGGGTATTTAACTATAAGAGCCTAGCTGAAATTAAATGTTTCTGTGGGTATAACTCGCATATTTAAGTTAATATTATAATTATTGATTAACTTTCTACATATTAGGAGTTTTCAGATTTTGGTGTACATTGTACTTATAAGCTTTTCAAATTAAGTGTAGATTACCAAGTATTTTAATTTCCATTTAGTTTTAAAATGCGTAAACAAATAAGGACGTATAAGGACTCTATCCCTGTTATTGACAGTTCAAATCGCTCCTCATTGAGCATTATAAGTGCACGCTAAATAGCCACTTTGTTAATTTTGGAATGCAATGGAGAATTTCAAGTGGACTCGCGTCTGCAATCGCAATTCAATTAAACTCAGCCAAGTACCCTAAGGCGCAGAACGCACCATTTGGGCTAAAATCCCCCTTCCCCGCTCTTGGGCAACACTTATTCTCATTATTTCAATTGCACTCCTGTGTAATTGCAGCTTGAATGGGGTTAACACTAGGCAACATAGAGTGCCTGCCACCTACTTCCACACAAAAAAAACACGTCGCAGTAAAATCGATATACCCATGGTAAATTTCTGGCATATCGTTTTTACGTTTTAATAATAATTAATAATGTCATTTTGTGTTACGTTACGTTAGCGAAAGCGAGAAAGAAGCATTCAAAATTCGAACTGGCCTACTTTGAACATGTCGTTGACATTTCGAGCATATCAAGTCAAAATTGATATTACTTAACGTAAAATCGATCATCGCTTCATATAGATTTTTTTTGTTTGGCGGACCACATTTGTATGGAAATTTTATGGTCCTACTCACACTCAAATAACGTGTTTCAGTGTTTAAAGTTTATCACTCATACGCACTGTTGCCTCTAATAAAAATGTATTTAGGTGGCTTACATCCTTACATTTATTTCATTGCTCTCCCTTTATTAAAACAATTATACTAACGAAATTCCAAACTTTGAAAGGCTAGAAATGGTAGAACATTTTTTTCGAAAAAACACAAAATGTCAAATGTGTGACATATATGTAAATTTTTAAACAAAATTTTTATAAATCTCATAAGGATAGGATTTTATTTTTTGGACCACCCTAGTGTACAAACACACATTTCTGTACATGTAAAAGGTGGAAAGCAAAAGTAATTTACTTTTAAACTGTATAAAAAAGAAGGAACAAAAATGGAATTTTTCCTGCAAAAACCAACTAGAATTACGGTTCTAAATTCTGTATCTTTTAATGCATTTTGTATTTGTTATTGAGCTTTATCTTGATTTTTCAATGAAGTTTTTGAGCCTATAGTTTATTACGTGGCCCATGCAGACTTACCCGTGAGACGGTGTTGCCATCTCCTATTCGAACGATGTTTTTAAATGAATCCTCCAGGATTGCCCAGTTGCCGGAGAATTTATCCCCGGCTGCTGATGCTGATGAAGTTGTTGTCGTGGATGCGGATGCGAATAATGTTGTCGTCGTATAGTTGTTTAATGTTGTTGTGGTGGCCTCGGGATTTGTGGCAGTTGTTGCTGCTGCCGCGTGTTTTGCAAATGCGACCAGCAGCAACAAGTGCAGCCACAAAAGGGGGACAGACCGTGTTGTTAGCCAAGTGTCGCTGGCCACTTGTTGCTGCCTCTGGCAGATGCCATCTCCATCTGGAGGACCTGCCACGCCTCTCGTCCCACCTGTTCCTTTCACCTCCGCTGCCGCCGCCAGCTTCTTCTTCTTGCGCCTCACCGCATTGTGCCAGCATCTCATTGTTGTTTTCGCATTTGCAACTGCAAGAGAAGAACACAGAAAGCAGATTAGAGGCAAACCATGACGACTTTTAAAATCAAGCCCTTAACTCGCGAATACAAAAATACATCTTAAGCTTTTTTTATACATTACTCTTCTTATTTGGAACGGTATTTTAATAATTATTTGGTAACAAATATGTTATTCTAGCTTTTATCAATTTATATTACATAATAAAATTTTATGCGAAAATTAAGAAAGTATTTTTAGTTAATTGCTGCAATGTAAAATTATTGATAGGAAATCCTGCGAAATCCAATAATTAAGACTCGTCTTATCGGGATATTTAAGAAAATAAATATAATTAAACCTAAAATGAGTAGGCACTCATTAGTTTTATTGTTTTATTGTCTTATTTGATAACCGTTTCTCAGCTAACCAATTTTAAAGCAAGAATTAACGCGGAAGGCAGTGGTACACAGAGAAAAAACCATTTGAGTTGAAAATGTTCTTAAAAGTAGAACGAAATTTTTATACCCTTACAAAGAGGATAAAGATTTCAGTCAGAAGTTTGCAACGCAGTGAAGGAGTCGTTTCCGACCCCATAAAGTATATATATTCTTGATCAACATGACGAGACGAGTCGATCTAGACATGTCCGTCTGTCCGCCTGTCTGTCCGTTTCTACGCAAACTAGTCCCTCAGTTTTAAAGCTATCGAGATGAAACTTTACCAAAAGTCGTCTTTCTATTGCAGGTAGTATATAAGTCGGAACCGGCCGGATCGGACTCATATCTTATAGCTCCCATAGGAATATCTTCGGTGTTTTTTAACATATTACCTTCTAATATTGGGAATATAATTTTTTTAACTGTCCCGAATTTCGAATAAAATTTTAAAAAAATCGGACAACAATATCATATAGCTCCAATAGGAACGATCGGAAAAGTAAGGGGAAATTAATAGAAACAAAATTATAGCTTTGTTAATTTTTATTGTATTCTCTTCTTCTCTGGAATATAAATTTATTTTATTTTTTAAGAATTTCGAATTAAATTTAACATAAATCGGACCACTATATTATATAGCTGCCATGGGAATGATCAATCAATTATTGTCAAAATAATACGAAAATTGCTATAACTTGGTTTGTTGCAAATCTAAATTCAGATTTTTGTAATTTGTAATTAAATAGGAATAAACTGCAAGGGTATATAGACTTCGGCTGGCCGAAGTTAGCTTCCTTTCTTGTTAAAGTTAATTTTGGTTTAATGTCTTGAATCAAGTTAAATTGGCGGTATTGAGATTTAAGTAATCTCACTTATGAAATCAGTCGTCTAAATTTATAAAAAAGTGGTTTTAAACATAATTAAAGTTTTCTCTTCTTAACGTTTTGTTCTCGTGCTTACATGTGCGCGATAACAAGCCATTAAACCAAAATTAACTTAAAAAATTTCTTTCTACTTTTAAAAACATTTTCAACTCAAATGGCTTTTTCTCTGTGTAGCAATGCGTATGCAAGGCATTAATGTAGGCGCCATACCTATTGATGATGAAACAAAAACATTTCAGTTTATTTGAAGCAATAAAGAGACAGTTTACCGGGATGTAGTGTTTTTACCATGCAACTTAAAAACTTATGACAGCGGTCGTTATGACTGGCACCCAAATTTTCGTTCGTTATTGAGGTAGAAGAATTTCGGTTAAAACTGTTAATCTAGCTTTAAATCTGTGGACGCCACAGATTTTCGCAGCTTGTGAGCATTAGACTGTGAGCATTAGACTATATTTTATAGTTACGTAACTGTTGGAATAGGTCAATTTTTCCAATCAAATTTTTTTGCTAGTTGAATTTAAAACACTCTCCCATATCATTGAACCGCATAAGTTGGACGCAAGAAAAAACACAAAACCAACTTCAATCGATAAGAACTTTATGACCACACGTATATATATATTTTTGCAGACAGTCCATTATTATGCTTTCTTACAAATGGCTGTCATTTTTCTGCGTTTGAAAGCACTGCAAATAAGGCGACGGGAGTGGCGGTGATATTAAAGGATGTGGGGGAGTTACCTCTTTCAGGGCGGAAAACCCATTTTTATGACAACCGCCTTCGATCTGAGCCTTTGGAGGCAGAACTGGTCTGAAACTTAAGTTCAAAACTTACTTCCATAGCTCTCGACTCAAATGCAAAAGATGTGTAGCATTTCCCTCGTTTTCTACGCGTTTTATTTGATATTTACATTTTGCCCGCTTTCACATTGCCGAGGTGGAAATGGGTCGGCTGTGGAAGTGTTTTCCACCCTCTCTTCGCTCTTATTTTATTTATGTCTTTGGTATTTATTATACCCGTTACTCGTAGAGTAAAAGGGTATATTAGATTCGTGCAAAAGTATGTAACAGGTAGAAGGAAGCGTTTCCGACCATATAAAGTATATATATTCTTGATCAGGATCACTAGCCGAGTCGATCTAGCCATGTCCGTCTGTCCGTCTGTCCGTCTGTCCGTCTGTCCGTCCGTCCGTCCGTCTGTATGAACGCTGAGATCTCGGAAACTATAAAAGCTAGAAGATTGAGATTTGGCATGCAGATTCTAGGGGTTAATACGCAGGCAAGTTTTTCTCGCCGATGTGCCACGCCTCCTCTAACGCCCACAAACCGCGAAAAACTGTGGCACCCACAGTTTTGAAGCTAGATTAACGGGAAAAGGAATGTGTATTCGTTTCTTCAATACATATTGATAGACCAAAGTGGGAAACCCCCCCTCCCCCCTAACGACCACAAACCGCTAAAAACCTTGGCACCCGTCTGTATGAACGCTGAGATTTCGGAAACTATAAAAGCTAGAAGATTGAGATTTGGCATGCAGATTGTAGGGGTTAATACGCAGCGCAAGTTTTTCACGCCGATGTGCCGCGCCCCCTCTAACGCCCACAAACCGCGAAAAACTGTGGCACCCACATTTTTGAAGCTATATTAATGGGAAAAGCAATGTGTATTCGTTTCATCAATACATATTGATAGACCAAAGTTGGAAACCCCCCCCCCCCCTAACGCCCACAAACCGCGAAAAGCTGTGGCGCCCATAGTTTTAAAGCTAGAGCAAAAGTGTAAACGCAATTTTGTTTGGGTTATTAACGCCTACCGAAATGTAGAAGAAATTTTTTTAATTTTTTGAAGCGGCTGCTTGGTTTGCCCTGCTTGAGACTGCTGACTTTAGCTGAGTAACGGGTATTTGATAGTCGAGGCACTCGACTATAGCGTTCCCTCTTGTTTACGAGTTGGTTTCATTCAGGCACAAGCTGTGGGCGTTTCAGGTAAGCAAATCGCTATCTGTCCATGCACTTACTTTCCTGTCATTTCTTTCTCCAGTTGCTGACTTTCTCGAGTTCTTTTCGGTTTTGTTTACACTTGGCATGGCCATAAATAAATATTTCAACAATTTATTTATGTGTCGGCTTAATAATTTTTGCATGTGCTGAGAGCGAAAGTGAAACTGAAGAGGGATAATAGGCTTTGGATTAGGAAAATGGGCAAGTGTCATCAGTGATTGACAAACCAATATTAGATTACTCTTGTTCGGAAAATACACCTCTTAAAGGTGTCGATGTTTTTCAAAGAAATTAAAAAATTATGTTTAAAACTGCTCCCATGTTTGAACTAAAACCCCTTCTATCGCGACGTATCCACTTTCTAAAGCTGTAACCACCTCTTAGCCCCCAACCCCGTGTGCATTAGCCATTTGTTGGTATATGGTAAATGTTTATAAAAAAATTTGCCAGCCATTTGAACTTGACTGACGACAGCATGTGGATTATGACGATGATGATGGTGGGATGGGATTATTATGATTCCGCCCACAGCGCTCCATGTTTATATTTATTGTTTACAGTTGGGAAAGTCCCCCTTCCCCATCGTTGGTCGCGTTTTTCGCGTTTTATAAGCATGACTAAGCAGCGAACCCGGGGACAAAAAAAGAAGAACACACACATGGTTAAAAGCTCCAGACAGGCGGCGATGCCGAAGAAATATGAGCAATATGCAAAGGATTGAGTGGATAGCTTTTGACTGGCTTTGGCACCAGGATCCTGTAGCCAAGTCCTGCGAAAGGGTTCAGAGCACACTCCCCACTGCACACACACACAAGTCAACTCAAACCGAAAAAAAGAGACTGTAAGCGGAAATGCTGTTGAACATGGCTGCCAGTTGTTGTTTATCCTTTTTATTTGCTGGCTAAAATAAACATGAACGGGGACAAAAAACGAAAGTCCCTCTAAATCTGTGCCGGGCATATGAGAAATATATATGAATAAAAGACACTCCTCAGCAAAACCCTGGTTTTAAGTGAGATTTTTAAAATGTTTCTTAGAAATGCCCCAAATCACTCTTTATACTTAATAATTATGTAAACCACTTGGAGATTTTTTATACCCGTTACTCGTAGAGTAAAAGAATATATTGTATTCGTGTAACAGGTAGAAGGAAGCGTTTTCGGCCCCATATACATTTTTGATCAGGATCACTAGCCAAGTCCATCTAGCCATGTCCGTATGAACGCTAATTCGGACCATTTAGTAAAAAGTTATAAGCAAGTAATAAGTTGTAGCCACGTAGATGGCGCCACTTTCAAGCGACTGCTTGGTTTGCCCTGCTTGCGACTGCTTGCTTTAGCTGAGTAACGGGTAGTTAATAGTCGAGGCACTCGACTATAGCGTTCTCTTGCTTAAAACTATAAACTTCTTACCCGCTCAGAATAAACTTTAAATTTCGTTGTGTTTTGGGCAGAATTATGTTAGCATGTGTGTTATGTTAACATGCAGTATACTGACGATGTTCGTTTTCAAAATTTTAATATTACTTTTTTTGTCCTCCGACCTATCCAATTTTTTGTGGTTTCCAATAAATGCTTTGATTTTATACGAACTTTTTTGCAGAACTATTCTTTTAAATTTGGCCTGTTTCATGGATTATTTAAAAGGATTGGTTGAAGCTTTTACTACGAAAGATTGATTTTGCTGATGTTAGATATCATATTAGATATTTACTTTATGGCAATCTAAGTGTTTTATATTGGTTGATATTTTAAAAAAAATTAATATTTGATTATGTTAGGTTCTTTAAATATTTTGTAACGTCCAATTTGTAATATTTGTTGTTAGAAAATTTATAAAAATATTGTAATTATTTGTTTCAACGCTTTAACCATTTCATTTGAATGTAAAGATATTGGAGCATCATTTGCATTTCATCTGAAATGTAAATCCGCATCCACTTTGCAAGCTATATGTGAACAGAATCTAACAAAATGTTTCCATGTTCCCCACATTCTCAAAACTAAGGCTGTGGCTTATGCTGACTCTGGTTCTTTAGGGGTCCTGCCAATCATTTCGGACTCGCCTATCAAACATTTCAAATCTTTGGGACAATTTTCCACTACCCGCTAAGCACGCTTTTCCCATGAATTAGCCAAGTTCGCAGGCGGGTGTTTTTTTGGACGGAGAAAACTCCTGAGGCTTGCATTAATTTAATGAGGTTTCTTTCTGCCTTTGATTTGCCTGCGGTTTATTTTTCTTGGACCGCCCATTTTTGTTTCGGTCCGAGTGTCGACAGACGTTGAAGTAAATGAAACGTTTCAACGCCTTTTCACTGGCTTTTCTGGCCGGCTTTCCTTTCTATTTCTTTGCCTTGCCTTCATTTGCCAACCGCCTGCGGTCAGAACGTCACAACTCAACTGGAATAAGTGAAGTTGTCAGTTGGCTGTTTTAGTTGTTGTCCCTGGGATTCCTTAAGCTGTCATGTGTTTAGCATAATGCTCTGGACTCGATTGAACATTTGATTCGACATGGATCAACTTTCCCTTTTGTGAGCCCACAAATTGGGTTGCGGAAATTGGTTCGAAGATTAGGTTTATCAGTACCCGTTTTGCCAGAGGGATCTTAAAAAAAATGTTTTTTTTTTTTATTGAGACATTATAATCCTTGGTATAGAAAAAACCAACAGTATTAGCGTTCCACACCTGTTATTGAGCAGATTGAAAAATTTACTTTTCAAGATAAACTTCCAGGTTCGATACTAAGTTATTATAATATCCTTTTTAAAAATAATTTTAAAAAATAATTAAATAATATAATTTTAAATTTTTTTAAATTTTTTTAGTTTGTTTTATAATTTTTGTTTGGTCATCTTAGTATTTAATTAGACAAAATATTTTAAATTTTCTTATTCATATTCTTTAAATATTTTTCAAATCATTTTATTTTTACTCTACTGTTGTTCTGGGTTGTAAATCGCCCGCCGGACAACTTAAGCTCTTAACAAAATTGTCATTTACCAAATCAGCACCATACATATGTGAAAAGATACATAATAGCCACATTATAAAGTCATAAAAAGAAAACACACAATAAGCTATAGAATTGCCTTGGGAATAGATGGGAAGCGGAAAAGGGGAGGCAAACAAAAAATCATAAAAATGAAATCATTGCAGAGCTGAAATCATCACATGTGAGCAGGATAAATGCATTGCAATGGATTGGCAGATGGTTGTCGTCCTTTTTAGCGGGCACTTTCCGGCACATAAAGCACATGAAATTATTATGATCGAAAATCAATGACAGAGAAAACTGACAAAATCAGCAGAATGCGGCTAAAACGCACAATTGATGGGGGACGTAGTGGGAGGACACTGAATGAAAGAAGCTTTTGCTGGCGAACCCTAAATGGGGCTTAAAGGACCTCCGCTTGACCCTCCCCCAAGCACTGCTCCCATTTCGAGAGACGCACAAATGTGTAAAGCAGATAAAAACGTGCTTATGAAAAGGTCCCAGAAGGCATATATATAGTTTATGCGATGAAAGGCAACATCCATGGATCCCAAAATAAAGCCACTGGCCGAGGACCAAAAGACCGACAAGTCTGCTAAATAGCTCAAAGTTTGTTTGCTTTTTCCCTTCAACGAGGAAGTAATTTAACCCATTTCCATAAATAAAAGTTTACTTTCATGTCTGCAACTTTGGACAGGTGCAAGTGTTTTTTCCTATGGCCTTTAAGGCAGCAAAGTCGAAAGGCGACAGAAAGTTTGCTAGCAACTGCAATGACATCGAGAGAGATAGCAGTGGTAACAGCTGGAACTGCCATATTGCCACTGGCACTAATGGCAACATAGGAAACAGATGCACCAAAATTATCTCTACAAAAAAATAATAAAAAAATATGTGCTGATATTGTTCACTTTAAATCAAAACGCAGTACAAGAAATTTCAGAAATTTAAATTTGAGAATTGTCTATAATATGAAAGTTGTTTAGTCGAAACTTAAATATTTGTGTGCAGCATTATCTCCTGAATAAAAATAAATATTTAAAAGTTTTTTTTACTAGATATATCTCATTTTAAACCAAGAGATAGTCGAGTTCCTTGCCGATTAGATACTCGTTACTCAGCTAACCAACTTTAAAACATGAATTTACGCTTACTATGTTGACAAATTTTAAAAGCACTTAGCATGCAAGGCATAACTAACTAACGATTGCTTCTTGCTACGGGATGACTTGTGGGCGTTAGAGGGGCGTGGCATCTTGCTAAAACACGCTTGCGCTGAAATTTTTTAAATCGGACGACTCAGTAAAAAGTTATAAGCAAATAATGAATTTGTCCGACACTCAGATGGCTCCACTTTCAAGCGACTGCTTGGTTGGCCCTGCTTGCGACTGCTTGCTTTAGTTGAGGAACTTGTATAGCCAGGAGCTCGACTTTAGCATTCTCTCTTGTTTTTTAATCTAGACAAGTACATTTTTATTTAGCTACTTCCATTTGTCTCAAGGAAGGTCCATAAAAACAAAGACAAGTCCTTAGAATGAAATCATTAACACAAGGAAAATACCAATAATAATATTAACAAACCCAGCAAAGTTGACAACAGCAACAGGAAGACTAAAAGTCAAATGACCAATATTAATATAAGAAACAGCAACAGAAGTGCCAGAGAAAAGTGGAAAAATAAAAAAGGAACTTACAAACATGTTGACAAATTTTGTCTCTGCTCGTTTTACTCGGTCTTTATTGTTTTTCCTCTTTTTTCCAGTTTGGCCCTTTTAAACGCATGTCATGTGGAAAAATGCGCTGGAGAACACAACTTGAAGCTGGCGGAAGGAATGCGAAAAAAGTGGAAGTCGGAGCCGCACTAAAAAAGACTTAGTACGAGCAGCTGAAATAGCGGGGAATTCAGGAGCAGCTGCGTTTGATGTCTTTACCCAGGAAGCTGGAGGCGCTGGGCGGAAGGGGGTTTTGACATTGCATTGCCCTTACGGCATAAATATTGTATATAGTACACTTTTCGAGGGCAGAAAGAGCAGGAGCCAGCAAAGCCGGGTAATGCGATGTAAAAATACTGAAAATGTTTCTGAAATATTCTCGTTTCACGGCACACAAAAACTATTTTAATTCCACTCTCGAGCTTCAAAGAAGAGGAGTGTAAACATCTATTATACTTATTAGATAAATCCGTCTAAAATTTAAATCATGAGTTCTTTCTTAAATTTAGAAAATATTTTTGTTTAATGTTAATATTAAGATATTTAAAATAAAATATTTATGAAATGAGTGTTTATTGCTCAAAGAGTTTCGAATTATTACTGACCATTATAAGATACTCTGCTCCAATAATTTACAAAAAATAAAAATTATTTGGATCCTAAAATATGTAGAAATTATAAATTCCCTTGTAAAACAAAAAAGATTTAAATAAACAGTTACAAGGTCTACGAATGCAAGAAACAGCCACCAAAGGGCGACACATATGCAGATTCAAATATAAAAGGATAAAAGGACCTCGTTAGACGACAGCTTCAGTGTCGCCATCGTCCCTGTCGCCGTGTCAATTGCAGTTTGCATATAAATTAGCGTAATTAAATGTCGAACAAGTGCTATAAAATTACAGCAAAAAAATTGTGGTTAATTGTGCTTTTGATGCTTTGCGAGTGTGTGGTTATAAAACATTATGACTCAACTTGATGGCACTTCAAATATTGCAGCGCCACCACTCAAGTGCAGCCGCCGCTCCTTTTAAGGATTTTATGGTCTTGTGGTAACGAAAAGTTTTTAAAAATAATAGTGAAAATAAATCAAGAAATGGTATTTTTTATTAATTTTTCTATGTAGTTGTATGCCTATAGATATTTAATATTTATATATCAGTCAATTAGTACTAGTAAACTGTAGTAAAATATAATTCATCCACTTAAACCAACGACACCTTATAATAGAATGATTTTCTATACTTAAAAATATTTAATGACATCTACAAAATTATTCATTTATTTCAAATGGCATTTTATATTATATATCTTTAAAAACTTTTGTTATTTAATCTTACTAAAAATTCTTCATTAAAAAAAGGTATACTTAAAACGATCATTTCCTGATTTAGGTCTACCCAACCATCATAATCATTTTCCCCACTTTTTCGCACTTTTGCTACCATTAAGTGCAGAAGCTGCCTTTAGAGACAGAAGCCTGGCTTGTTTGCAACAGTTTCTTGGCACTTTTAAAGGATTTTACAGCGTCACTGGGTAGAGAGAGTAAGCTAAATTCAAATGAAAGTGCAAATTTGTTTCTGTTTGAAGGCAACTCTTTGGCGTTTGACTTTTGGTGCCACGCCCATGGACGCCCAGTGGGAGATGCAAATGAATCTGCCCAAACAGTTTACAAAAATGCACGCCCCTACCCCGGATGCCAAGCCCCTTTTCCTTGCTTTTAGACAAACAATTTTTGTTCACTTTGTCGGTATTTAGTTCTTTTCCCTGTGTAGGGAATTTTATGCAGATATATATAGTACATATAGATTTGAGTAATGAGAAAAGTTCGGATTGAGGGCAGTGCGGATTATTCATTAGCAGTGGCTTTTTCCCCGTTTTCAGCTTGTTTAAGTTTTTTTTGCGACCCCTTTTACCGCTAATTGCCGAATTTAGTTGAACTTTTTTGATATCTTGATTTAATCCAGTATTTAAATAAATTAGAGTAAATAAGTGAAAATATAAAAGTAATGTACATGAACATAATATCACTTTTCACCAATGATATGTATAATAAATATTAACTCTTAGCAGGGGTCTATATTATTGGCGATTGTGTTACAATAAATATGTACACAGTTAATAGAAAATAAGAAGAAACGCTATTAGCAAGTGCCTCGACTATCAAATACCCATTACTCAGCTGAAGCAAGCAGTCGCAAGAAAGGCAACCAAGCAGTCTCTTGAAATCTTCTTTATTTGCTTATAACGTTGTCCGATTTAAAAAATTACGTTTTGGTAGGTATTAATAAATTAAACAAAATGGCATGTCACATTCACCAAATCTGTAAGAAATGAGCGCCAGAATTTTTTAAGGTTTCTTTAAGGTGCATACAGACAGACAGACGGACATAGCTGGATCGACTCGGATAGTAAACCTGATCAAGAATATATATACTTTATAGGGTAGGAAACACTTCCTTCTCCCTGTTACATACTTTCCGACGAACACAATATTCCCTTTCACTCTACGAGTTACGGGTATAAATATCTTTACCATTTACATTATTGTATTATTTTTATTGTGGCCGATGGCAATGTCCCTTTGTCATTAGGAGAAAACAATCAACACATAATAAAGAAAGCTAGTACAAGTCATTCGAAATGAAATTGGAGAGTTCATGTCTAGGGCTTCTGGTTACGACGATTTAATACCAATTTCATGGCGCCATCACAGAGTTACATTTGTTTAAATATCTATTAATTCCGCTGGTCATTAATATTTATTGTCACTGTCAGAAGAAGCCATGTGGCTCCTTCTGTATTTTCGTTTTTTACTGATGAGTATATTTAACATCAGAGTAAACTCAGCCGGGAAATGAATAAGCAGCTAATAAGCCCTAAGAACATAAGCAGACTAGAAGCTCAAATGCTCACACACTCACGCCCATAAGTGCGCATACATATAGGGCTTATGTCAGGTCTATTATTTCCCTGCCTCCCCATATATACATATTTGTTTTCTTTTTTAGCTGCTGGTAGGGCATTATCGTCAGACTTCGAGTGCTATGATTGATGTAGAAAAGTGAATGCAGGCAACAATATACTTAATCCATGCAAACAAGGCTTTGTTTAATTAATTATAACAAATGAAAGGGCTGCGATTGTCTTGGCAATAATAAACGAGCTACATTGGCCTTGGAAGATATTTTATTTTTCATCAACATGTCTCATGACTTTGAATATGCAAATTCATTTGGTAGGAAATTAGGCAAGCAAAAAACGAAAATTATTATAAATGTAAAGTATTAGGTCTTAAACAGGCTGTGGCCAAATATAAATTAAATAAAACGATTTTATTAAACAAGAGAGAACGCTTTAGCCGATTGCCTCGACTGTCAAATACCCATTACTCAGCTAAAGCAAGCAGTGCCAAGCAGTCGCTTCAAAGGGGAGCCATCTTCATATGTGGCGAAAAATTCATTATTTGCTGTTTACAGAGTGGTCCTATTTAAAAAAAATTGAATAGATGGACAGACATGGCTAGAACGACTCGGCTAGTGATACTGATCAAGAATATATATACTTTATAGGGTCGGAAATGCTTCCTTCTACCTGTTATATACTACTTTTATAACTGGTATAATAATGATATGAAAATTAAACAAAGTTAGCATGTTGTCACTTAGATACCAAACCAATTTCTATAGAAATTAGTATACTAATCATCTAATTGTTAACTTTCATTAAAATAATCATTTGCAATAAAGCGGCCAAATTTCTCATTTTGTTGAAGAGTGCTTTAGATAAAACATTGACAATTGATTTTAACTAGACGTTCGTATTTGCTTTCAGGCCAAACAGATTTAATTCAATTTAAAGGAAAATCATTTTATGTTTTCCATTGGGAAATTATGGTGTTACTGAAATGAGTCTATTAGATTTTGCAATTAAATTTGAATTATTGATATTTAATCTTATTTCACACTTTTGGTTGCGACTAACGATTTTAAATCACGTTGAATGCAGGATTATAGAAGTGATTATGCGGATCGTTAGTATGCAAAATTATACTACAAATTCAGGCTGCCAGTTCAATGGCTTCTCCAGGGTCAGAGTCCTGAATATTTACCAAGTAGACAGGGTCGGGCTTAATCTTCTTTTATTTTTGGTCTCAAGTGAGAAAAGAAGGTGAACGAACAGTCAAACGCACACCCACACAAGTCCGATGAGATACATCAATATTTATGTCGAGAATTTGTAGCATACTTTCCAGTCGCCAGCCGAGTCTACGCCTTAAAGCCATTTAATTTTATTACACTTTGCGGACTTGAAGGATCCAAGCAGCGGTTAAAAGGTCTCTCCCTCTGCAACCCCAAAAACTCATCAAGTAAATAATTTAACTGATTCAATTATGTACAATAATTTGGCATACACTCCATATAAAGTGTATGTAGATATATACTTAGGTACACGGGGGCCTGGGCTAAATTTAAATCTCCCGAGGGGTGGTTGTGGCTCTTATTTTGCTAATACATTTGATGAAATGGAATATCTATGCCGCACTTTGGGGATGCTGGCTGGATCTTGTTGAATGAATTATGAAAATTGGGTTAGTTGTGTATTTTTGTGAATATGAGAAAAGGTTGTGGCCGCTTAAAAACCTTGAATGTGTTTTAATTATTATTTTTTAGGTAAACATACATGGATGGAAAATATTCATAGGTTTTTTTGCACGCTATTTCAATTTTAATTAGTATTTATAATAGTACATACATACAAGTTTTTAATAAAATAAAACAATACAACTCAAAAAAACCCCTTTCTTTCTTTTTTTTACTTACCTCCTTTACTCGAAGCTCAAATCATGACTCTGACTTTTCTTTGCCTACTTTAAAGTCAAAGACTTAGCTGCCTTTCTTATATTTCCTTTTCTTTTTTATCGTATCGTTTTTATTTATTTCTTTTGTTTGTATTATTTATCACTGACTTTCATTCACTTCATCATCTTCCTCCACTTGAACGTTTTTTTATTGTCTAGCTTTATTCAATTTAAGGACGAGCTGTTTACTTTTATGTGTATAGAAATATTTAAATAAATTTCAGAAATGGCATTGCCATTGTCAGTCCTTTGAAATGTGTGTGGGCGTAGATTTGGCTCGTTATTGTTGGAATTGGCTTTATTTCAATTTATGCCTTGTTTGCTCGTTGAGTTTATGCGTAATTTGTTCTCAGTTTATTATTGGCTTAATATTCATAGAAGTGTAAAAAATATTTGCGGTTTTTTTGTTTGTCGAGAGAAAGTTTCAAAATTATATAAAAGACCAAGCTTCAGTTGCTTTTGTACACTGGTTAAAAAGTAATCAAAAATCTCATATTTCGTATTAATATGTAATACAAAAAACATTGTATTAAATACGAAACATATTCAAATTAATTAATATTAGTTTAATATTAAAATATATGAATCCAACAAGGACATATTAAATTTAAAATTGGATAAATTTATTTTCAAAAATATTATATTTATCATTGTTACCTATTCAAAATATTTTATTTGAAAAGTTGTTAATATTAAAAAAAATGTTGGTATGAATTATATTAAAAGCGTTTATAAAGTGTATATAAAACAAAAACACCTCCAGAAAATATTTTTTATATTTATATTTATAAAATGTATATAATTTTATCTTTATAACTTCAGAATATTTAAATTTATTATTAAAAATTAAATTAAATTATGAATGAAATGAATGATTTTCAATTAATGAAAATCAAACCGAAATATTGTTGTATTGAATATGAAATCTTTGAATTTACTACGTTTGTTTTATCAGTGTATAAGCAAACTCTTAAGAGCTCAAGCTGAGAGATAGATAGCACTTTTTAAATGTTTTAAGCTTAAGAGGAAAATGCACATTTTAAATACTCTCCTAATATTTAAACTTTTGGTTTGAAAGTTTCCCTGAAAATTTGCCATTTTCAGAGATACTTAGTGTTCTATGTGCGAATGAGAAATTTCTCTATTTTCCGGCTCACGAAACATGACCAAGCTATTTAATTCATGTATTCATATTTACAAGTGACCAATTGCTTAAAATTCCTGAGTGAAATATCACATTCCCGCACTTCACTTGGTAGTTTGCTATTAATTGCCAACTTTATGCCAGTGGCATTTTCTAACTAAGCATCAGTGGACCGGAGCACACATTATCGTTAATAATGAATGGAACCGAAAGTTTCGTGCAGCCGACAAGGACAACGGAGAAAAGTTGGTGCACAAAACTTTCTGAAAGAGGGGGGAAAAAAACTTTTAAATACACTCAAAATTTGCCAGCGGCGGATTTCATTTCGTAGTTAGTGCTTTGCAATATGGCCAACAGCTGAGCTGATATATATTTATGAATATTTATTAGCCGTGAACTGTCGCTTATTAAAAACTTAATTGTAGCTGCCGAGGAACCTGTTGCCGCCTCATTAAGGTCGGAAATTTCCATCGGTTTGCCCGTCGGCAGCAAAGTTAATTACAATATTTCATTGCTCCGCTGATGGCGTGGGTGTTGTGTAATTTTTATATCCAACAAATTGCCAACAGCGCATTAAACGCAATAAAACAAAAAAAAAAATACAAAATAAAACGAAGAAAAAGAAATGGAACAAAAATGCAAAGCAATTTGTAGTAAATAAAAGGAGGAATGCTGAAATGGCGCCCAAATACGCAACTCAAACAGGAAGACAAACTTTTCACGCCCCCACAACAAACACTCCTATAATATAAGTGTGTGTGTGTGAGTGGGCACCTTACACACAGATGTGGCCAATACATCGACAGGGCACACGGGGGACTTTGATTTTCATGACCAAGTGAAAGCGAGACGAGAAGAAGAAGACGGAGAAATGCTGGAGAAAGCAGTGGAAAGTTGTCTTTTCTTTGGCATGCAGAAGGCTGAATGCTCTTAAAATGCTCAAGTTGGCAAAAGGAAAAGTTGCAAGGACTCCTGAAGCGGTGAAGGCAAAACTAAACCTAACTAATTAAAAGTAAACAATAAAAAATAAAAATGGCTATGGAGGGAAATAATTCCATTATTTGCCTTCAAAGGAAAATCTACGAAGGTAACAATTTAAGTTCAATGTTTGTCTTGAGCTGCAAGAAACCTACAATTACATTTTAAGGGATTAATACCTACCAAAAAGTACAAATAAGTTTTTAAATCGGACCACTCGGTTTTTCAATCAATGTATTGTCTGGTAGATGGCGCCACCTTAACGCGACTGCTTGGTTACCCTGCTTGCTTTTTTTTAATTTTTTTAAGTAAAAAGTAACTTTGTTTTAATTTTGAAACCAAAACTAATAAATGTAAGGATTGCTAAATTGGCGCCTTTGCTGAAGAGCTCGAAAATCAACCTGTAAATAAAAGTCAGAGGCAGACACGCCGTTTTCGCCTAGGTAGGATTTATGTATTTCTTATTTTTGTGCCCTGTTCTCCGTTTTACTTCTTGTATTTTCGGGCAGACGCCCACGCGGCGCCAAACTGCGCAGTCTGCTCTGCTTGATTATTCAACAGAGTTCGCATCAAAACATATTTGTTCCTTTTGATTAGATTGTTTTTAATTTCAATTACTTAAGAGTCCAAATTAGTTATCCAATTTCGGTATCTGATAACTTATTAGTGATAAGTGTTTACTAACATAGTTTTTAAACGAATTACAATCGTTTTTCTAGTGTTTAATATAGTACGTTTTCATGTATGTTTATTTCTTAATTAAACATTAGTTTTTGAAGTCAACCGCATAAAACTTTCGTTTTCTTTACAACAACACGGCCACTGAGGATAAGACACCCACACACTCACACTCGCACACACAGACTGCTTTCTCTGAAGAATGTGGTGTACCGTTATCCCGCTATGGCACAACCGACACACTTGAAACTCCGCCACGAACTGTCCCGTTATCCGTGGCTCCTGCTGAAGGAAAAGTTCAACTCGTGCTCGTGCTTTTCCGCTCTCTCGTGTGCCTGCTGCCCCTCTCTCTTTTCCCCTCTCTTCACCGACTATGTTATCAGTTTGATTTGATTTCGCCTAGAAGTCCTCGCCTCGCACAATTTGCCTTTGCTTGGCCAAGGGTGACTGCGTCCTCAAGGATGTTCTGAAACTCACCACACTTGTCGCTCGGCTCGCTCTCTTTCCGCCACCATCTCGCTCTCACTGGCGTGACACCTGTAGTGTGAAAGCTTTAGCTTTGTGTGGGTCCTGTCACCCTAATGTCAAAAATTTACATATTTACATCAATTTACATCATTCATTATAATAAAAATTTCAATTTTTGTAAAAGAAAAAATGTAACACAAAAGTTTAATTTTGAAAAGTTAGCTAAGTTTTCAAGTTTAATTTTTCTTTTTTTTCCTTTTGACAGTTTACTGCTTAAATTTCTATAAACTAAAGTGGCTTTAATCGGGGGTTTCACATCGGTTCAAATAATAGCTATCATTATTCGCGTACAGCTCTTACCTAATAATAGAAAATTGTATTAAATAAAATTATTAACATTTTTATACCCGTTACTCGTAGAGTAAAAGGGTATATTAGATTCGTGCAAAAGTATGTAACAGGCAGAAGGAAGCGTTTCCGACCATATAAAGTATATATATTCTTGATCAGGATCACTAGCCGAGTCGATCTAGCCATGTCCGTCTGTCCGTCTGTCTGTCCGTCTGTCCGTCTGTCCGTCTGTCCGTCTGTCTGTCCGTCTGTCCGTCTGTCTGTCCGTCTGTCCGTCTGTATGAACGCTGAGATCTTGGAAACTATAAAAGCTAGAAGATTGAGATTTGGCATGCAGATTCTAGGGGTTAATACGCAGCGCAAGTTTTTCACGCCGATGTGCCACGCCCTCTCTAACGCCCACAAACCGCGAAAAACTGTGACCCGTTCTGTATGAACGCTGAGATCTCGGAAACTATAAAAGCTAGAAGATTGGGATTTGGCATGCAGATTCTAGGGGTTAATACGCAGCGCAAGTTTTTCACGCCGATGTGCCACGCCCCCTCTAACACCCACAAACCGCGAAAAACTGTGGCACCCACAGTTTTGAAGCTATATTAACGGGAAAAGAAATGTGTATTTGTTTCATCAATACATATTGATAGACCAAAGTGGGAAACCCCCCTCCCCCCTAACGCCCACAAACCGCGAAAAACAGTGGCACCCGTCTGTATGAACGCTGAGATCTCGGAAACTATAAAAGCTAGAAGATTGGGATTTGGCATGCAGATTCTAGGGGTTAATACGCAGCGCAAGTTTTCACGCCGATATGCCACGCCCCCTCTAACGCCCACAAACCGCGAAAAACAGTGGCACCCACAGTTTTGAAGCTATATTAACGGGAAAAGCAATGTGTATTCGTTTCATCAATACATATTGATAGACCTAAGTTGGAAACCCCCCCTCCCCCCTAACGACCACAAACCGCGAAAAGCTGTGGCGCCCATAGTTTTAAAGCTAGAGCAAAAGTGTAAACGCAATTTTGTTTGGGTTATTAACGCCTACCGAAATGTAGAAGAATTTTTTTAAATTTTTTGAAGCGGCTGCTTGGTTTGCCCTGCTTGAGACTGCTGACTTTAGCTGAGTAACGGGTATTTGATAGTCGAGGCACTCGACTATAGCGTTCCCTCTTGTTTAACATGTGATTTACGTAAGTACTAATGCATTTGGATTTCGCTTTGCGCGGATATACTTGAGGTAAAATACTAAGAATAGCTTTCCTTATATTTTCTGCATTTGAAATTTTCCATTCATTGTAATCCTTTTATAAATTAAACCAAGAAAATTCTTGCTTACACATTTGGCAGATAAAGAAACTGAAGTAGAGTTAGCTTTCCACAAATGAGGTATGAACAAGTTACGCATTCATTCAACTCATTTCTATGTTGGACTTGCTAACTCTTTCCCCCGAAAAACCATTACATTTTTAGCCTCAATTACTTAAGCAACAGCAACAACCTGTTGGAATTTGTTTACTTGTGTTTTTTCTTTTTCTGTCCCTGTATTTTCCATGCACATCCACTGCATTAAGCGTTCAGGATGCTGTCTAAATGAACTCTTAAAAGTGCTCTGACATTTCACATTGCCTTGCAGGGGTCACGTGGCTCAAGCTAAGCTTCACTTTAAAAAAAACCTCAGTTCATTTGTGTTACCTACTCTAAAAAAGGAACAAATATTTTTTTTGTTACAACAGATTTTTTTAAAACAAATAAAAAGAAAAAATATTGGCTGATTATTGTATTGTATATTAAGAGTTAGAGTAATACAACAAATTACATATATATATATATTAAATATGTGGATAAAAAAAAAAATAATTATTATTTTTAGGTATATTTATATATATTTTTTATACATATTTATATGTATATTTTAAATATGTGGATAAGAAGTATAAATATTATTATTTATTGACTATTGTTATATATTTTATTATTTTTTAGGAGCCTTCTTCATTCGTTTATAGTGTACTTTCATTACGTCCCTATTTATTCTGTTGAAAAGATGACCATTTTGACTTTAACCTATTCTGGATCAGACCTGTTTAAACCCAACCCCCATGACCGACCCCCTGTGTCTGGATCTATCATTGCTCCCAGCAACAGTTGACGTAATTTGCAGGTAATATGTGTGTTGCCTGTTGCTTCTGTTTCGAGCCATTTCACTGACCAGGACAACCACATTTCATCCCCTATCTCCCCAGGTCCCTGTGGCTCTTTATTTATTTCTCCTTCATGGAGGGTTCGTGTTCAAACGAGCCAATCGAGCCACATATTGATTTACGTGTTCAGGATGTGTTCTAGTAGCAATTGAAACCTAGCACTTAGAGAATATGAGTAAAGAATAATGCATTAGTTAGGATATTCATAACACCTATAATTATCGGTTATTAAGATAATGGTAAATTTGAATAAAAACTGCGACTATGCTCTTTTCGATTATCAAATATTATCTTAAATTACAAAACAGAATTAATTTCTAAGGAAATAGCAGCTTCTTTCAATTTCATTTATAATATCTTAGGCCCAATAATAAAACGAAGGGCTTTGTAAATATTTTCAGTGCATTGATAAAGTGTGTAATGTGAGATGCGCTATATGTCTGGCTCGAAAAATGTGTAACAAAAGAAGACAGAAAGTGTGACAAAAAAATCAATTAAATTTTATACTCTTTGCATATGGATTGCAATTAATTAAGCTTTTCTGACACCATACGGTTACCGATTTCCCCACATTTTCGTCAAAATAGACTCAACCGAACTGAAATGCAATTTACAATCTAACCTCATTCCGGTTGAAAAATTTGCATACAAAATCACAAAAAAGGGGAGAAGAAACATATTTCTGCACACATTTCCGCTGCACTAAACGTGATTGAAAGCGGAAATTGCTTCATGTTCTTTTTTCTCCCGCCGAGCATCCTTCCTCGTCCCCGCTTTCACTTTTCCCTCCGCCTCTGGCTTCCGTTCTATGGCCGCAAACTGTGGACCGAGTGCGGAAAAGAGGCCCTGACTGATGACTGGCAAATCGGGTTTTCAATTGACATTTGATAGAAATTGCGTTAGTAACCTCTAGTGCCGACCTGCTCCCCCTCTTCTTCCAGCCCCGAGTGTTGCCTGATGCGATTATCGCGGGGCTCAACAGAAGCCTTCGTTCCCCCTGTGGATTTTTCCAGCATTTCGTTTTGGTTACTCTTAGAAGCGGTCCTTGGATAAGTGATTTACAAAGTATAAACGTCGGAAATGGGCTGAAAATTTGTGAGGTGCCGTATAATTATATAGGAGAATAGATTTATAACATTAACGATGATTTTAGATACTCTTGAAACTTGAAAAATATGGTTGACACAACAATATTATAGTTAAAATTTTTAAAACACCATTTATTTAATTTATATTTTTTATGTTCATGATAATTAAATTGAAAAATTGATCAATTATCAAAGATATTGGTTAGGTAAGTAATAACAATAATAATTAATTTATATTATACATTTGTAATGACTTATTTTTATTCCAATTTTCCTGTTATTAAAAGAGTGTTTTCCGGACGCCTCTTAAAGCACATATTTTTTCGCAAAGAAAGGAAAAGAAATAAATTGTTATAAAAAGTTACCATTAAAAAACTGTTTAATTGAGTTTGGCTGAAGCTTTTACGACATCAGCCCCTCGTTGCGCAAAATTGCAGTCATGTCAAATTGCAGCAAGACAATCAAATAGGATGTGGCTGCACTCACAGTCTGAAAAAAAACGAGTTACTGAATGTTAAGAATTTAAGAATATGTG
The DNA here is from genome assembly GCA_037075245.1 of Drosophila mimetica. Lineage (NCBI taxonomy): Eukaryota > Metazoa > Arthropoda > Insecta > Diptera > Drosophilidae > Drosophila > Drosophila mimetica. Next base: position 24,993,296 of record JBAMCH010000007.1, on the reverse strand, counting down.
TACCAAAAACTCACTGAGAAAATAAAAGTGTAGTCCAGGGCAAATAGTCCTATGCCGTTGAACTGGAAGAAACCCTCCCAGTGAAGAAATTGCAGCGTAAACGATTTCATTTTGTTGTAGAAGAGATCGTTGCTCAGCATAAAGGCCGGTTTCTTCTGCATTATCTCATGTACTATCATTGCCGATTGCTTGGAGTGATTATTGGCATTGCAACAAAGTCGAAGTACAATGTATGCCACCACCATGGTGGTGAAGCTCCAGATCACATACAAATAGGTCATATAATCCAGCAGGCGACTCTTTCCGCTCACAATAAAGTTGACCTTGGTCTCCAGGAAAATCCCGAAAATGCTCACCACAAAACAGGCCGCCATATAGGGTACGCACTGTGGACCGAACTCGCCATTTGTAATCACACTGAGCGACAGGATTTTATCATGAAGCTTAAACAGATCAGGAAGATTTCCCTCTGAAGTGGCGCTAAAAAAGATATAAGAGCCATTTTAAAAAATTAAATTAAATTTTAATTTATATTACCTATGAATATTTTGAATATAGTTTGTTACTAGTAAGTATTTTAAGTAATTAAATGCGTGTTTACTACAATTAATAGAAATTCTTAGGATAAAATTTGGATTCCCCTAGAAATCGAAACAATAACCATTTGATCACATAGCAGTAGCTTAATTTAAATGACCTTCTCTACATAAATCAAAATAACCAAACCAAAACCAAGCAAGGACTGTTACCATTAATCAAACGTTTTTTATGTAACCTTAGCCGTTAAATCGTTTTCTCCTTACCCTGTATTTTCGGCAATGGTCGCATTGTCATAATCAAAATCATCCTCATCCTCATCATTGCTGGTGTCCATTTCGTCCTCATCGTTCTTTTGTTGGCCCACTTGACGTTTCATTTCGCCAGCCAACTTGTGCTCATTGCCAAATGTCGTCCTGCCGTCCATGGCCGTAATCGGCGTTACGGTCTTCCGCTCCTTTTTGCCCTCGCTCTCGATATCGAACACGGTGAGGGGGGCGTGGCGGTGGCGCGCCTCCTGGTTAATCTTCTCGAACAGCGTGTTAATCTGCTCGAAGCGCTGCGAAATGACCGACACATGATAGATGAACTCGCCCTGGATAATGCTGCCGGCCAAGTACGGGAAACTGGACACCATGAACGGTATGAAGGCAAAGTTGCCAAAGGTCCTACATCGGGAAATGAAAGAAGCGGAAAATTTCCCTAAGGTTAGTGAGCTGTAAAATTTAACTGGCAAAAGCTAAGGTATAAAGTGATTTCAGTAATACGTTGTCAAATGTTAATTGTTATATTCAAAATATACTAGGTTCTGTATAAAAGTGTGGTATTGAATTAATACTAAATAATAAACTATCTGAGCTCTGAGGTAGGGGAGAGGTCTGTAAGTTTGCTTTCTATTGCAGGTAGTATATAAGTTGGAACCAGCCGGATCGGACAACTATATCTTATAGCTCCCATAGAAATAATCGGAAAAATAATGAAAAAAAATTATATCTTAGGTGTTTTTTGACATATTTCCTTCTGATCTTGGGAATATAATTTTTTTAACTGTCCTGAATTTCGAATTAAATTTTAGAAAAATCGGACAACTATATCATATAGCTCCCATAGGAACGATCGGAAACCTAAAGGGAAATTAATAGAAACAAAATTATAGCTTTGTTAATTTTTATTGTATTCTCTTCTACTCTGGAATATAAATTTATTTTATTATTTAAGAATTTCGAATTAAGTTTAACATAAATCGGACGACTATATTATATAGCTGCCAAAGGAATGATCAGTCAATTATTGTCAAAATAATACGAAAATTGCTAGAATTTGATTTGTTATAAATCACAATTTAGATTTTTGTAATTTGTAATTAAATAGTAAATAACTGCAAGGGTATATAGACTTCGGCTGGCCGAAGTTAGCTTCCTTTCTTGTTAGGAACAAAACTTTTGGGTAAAACATTAGAAGCCAAGCATAGGCTCAAGATAGATTTAAGCTAAGAGACTCGTGTACCATTTTGCACCAAAAAAGTTTTCTTTTTCAGTTTTTTGAAAATTTTATAAAAAAAAAATAATAACGTGCCTAAATTAAATGGGTAAGAGGTTTAAAACATTAGTAATTTATCTGTTAACAAATCAGGTTAATTTGACAATCAGAAAAAAAGTTATTCCAAAACTACCCATTTTGTGTAACACACAAACAAAAATTTGCTTGGTAAAGACACCTGTTTTGCATACAAAAAGGACTCAGCCCAACAGAGATCGCTTTCTGCAGAGTAAGTCTCTCTGATATTAGGGAAAATGTGATCGTTCAAAGAGCATTTTGGATTTATTTGTTTTTTGGTCAAAGTTTCTTTAAAAATGGAGTGCTGTTGGTGTGGTTTTATTTATTTTTAAAAGTGTCCCAACTTACAGACCTATTTTTTTAAATTTTGTTTTACTCGTAGAGTAAAAGGGTATATTAGGGTATATATAGAGTATAAAGTATGTAACAGGTAGAAGGAAACTTTTCCGACCATATAAAGTATATATATTCTTGATCAGGATCACTAGCCGAGTCGATCTAGCCATGTCCGTCTGTCCGTTTGTCTGTCCGTCTGTCTGTCCGTCTGTCTGTCCGTCTGTCTGTCCGTCTGTCTGTCCGTCTGTCTGTCCGTCTGTCTGTCCGTCTGTCTGTCCGTCTGTCTGTCCGTCTGTCTGTCCGTCTGTCTGTCCGTCTGTCTGTCTGTCCGTCTGTATGAACGCTGAGATCTCGGAAACTATAAAAGCTAGAAGACTGGGATTTGGCATGCAGATTCTAGGGGTTAATACGCAGCGCAAGTTTTTCACGCCGATGTGCCCCCTCCAACGCCCACAAACCGCGACAAACTTTGGCACCCACAGTTTTGAAGCTAGATTAACGGGAAAAGGAATGTGTATTTGTTTCTTCAATACTGTTCGCGAATAAGACAAGGAGTGGACTGTATTTAATCCTTTTATTTGGACTGGTAAAAAACTCCAAAGTTTCGGCGCCTAACCTCACATGTATTTTTTCAATGGTTTCAATGTATATGTGTTTTTCTTAGGGATGAGCAGTAGAGATATCGGATGGAAATAATAAACAAAGTTTGCAATTACAGCATTAATTCTTAAACATACCGGCCCCCCTGAACGACGCGTTCAGTTAAGGGGAAGTACTGCGATCTTGGTTATAGGGCGTTTGTAGATTGTATGTGCTGTCTTGACGGTGACCACTCTGACCTTTGAGTCCTGTCCTGGGTGTACTTCCTGGATGCGACCAAGTATCCATTTCGCCGGTGGTAGGTTGGGTTCCTTGAGTACCACAAGAGTGCCTACTTCTAAATTAGTCGTCCCTTCTTGCCACTTGCCGCGTGACTGTAAAGAAGTCAAGTATTCGGTGTGCCATCGCTTCCAGAATCCCTGTACCATGGCTTGAAGTTGATTCCACCGGTCCAATCGATTCATCTGTGTGTCCAGTAAAGAAGGCTCAGGTACCGCTGTATATGGCTGTCCAATCAAAAAATGAGCTGGCGTAAGTGGATCGACAGTGTGATCGCTGACCTGGGCCAGTGGTCGTGAGTTGAGAATAGCTTCGATTTGTGCGAGCACTGTTGACAATTCTTCAAAGGTTAGGGCAGCTGCGCCCACAACTCGGCGTAGGTGCAGCTTTACCGACCGCACTCCCGATTCCCACAATCCGCCAAAGTGGGGCGCGGAGGGGGGTATGAAATGCCAATTCAAGCCTTCAGTCGAGAAGAAATCAGCCAACTCCTCGTCCTTAGCTTGATCTTGGACTAACTTCCGCAATTCCTCCAACTCTCGTCTAGCCCCATGAAACGTAGTTCCATTGTCGGAATACAAATCGGTGGGGGTTTTCCGACGTGCACAAAACCGTTTGAACGCAGCAATGAACGCTTTTGTGGTAAGATCGCTGACGACTTCTAGGTGCATCGCCTTGGTGGCCAGGCAAACAAATATGGCGAACCAAGCTTTGCCGATGCGAGGAGTGCGACCTTTCGTTTCCTTAATAGCGATGGGTCCAGCGTAGTCAAGGCCAGTGTGACGGAAGCAAGGATTTTGTTGGATTCGTGTTATCGGTAAATCAGCCAAGATCTGGTGCTGCGTCAGGCGTCGGTTCATAAAGCAAGATTTACAACGGAAAACTACTTTACGAGTCAGGTTTCTGGCTCCCAAAATCCAGAACTGCTGACGAACGTGGTGGAAGGTGGCATCTACTCCCGTGTGTAAATTAGCCTTGTGAAAATAGCGAATGATGAGTAGTGCCAGCGGAGATTCCTTGGATACGATAATCGGGTGTTTTGCGTTGAACGGCAATACTGATCGGTCGATACGTCCACCGATGCGTAACAATCCAGACTCATCTAGAAACGGTGTGAGCCTCAACAACTTTGATTTTCTGGGCAGGCATTGACCATGCTTGACAGCGTCGTAGTCCAACGGAAATGAAGAGATTTGCATGTGTTTTAACAATTTCTCCCGAGCGTACTGCAAGTCCTTAGTTGTCAAGAATCCGCTATGAGAAACAGCTTGTTGCGATGACCTCTGGAGATCCGAGTTTTTGGCAAGACGTGCATTCACCTTGGAGCGCATTTTGCTTATGAAGCGGAAAACGTAGCTAACAACTCGTAAAAGCTGAATCCAACTCGAAAGTTTGTGACTTAAACCATCGAGAATATCCTGATGAGTAGCTTCCAGTGAGAAATTGAGTTGCTTGTCGGGTTTTTCTTCACAAAGTGCCTCTACAGGCAGCTTTCGACTCTGCCCATTTTTGCGAGTGGGCCACAAAGACGGCGGTTCCGCTAACCAGTTAGGTCCTGTCCACCATAGAGTGTGATCCCGCAATGTGGAGGGGAGCAGGCCGCGGGACGCGCAATCCGCTGGGTTGTCCTCCGAACGTACATGGTTCCAGCAGTTTCTGGGATACTCTGTCAATATTTCAGCCGTCCGGTTGCATACGAAGGTGTTCCATCGTCGAGGTGGGGCTGACAGCCAGTGAAGAACGACTTCAGAGTCCGTCCAACAAAAGGTTCCGGTAATCGGGATTGACAAAGACGACTTGACGAGCGTTAGTAATTTGGCTAGTAGATGAGCTGCGGTGAGTTCCAGTCGCGGTATCGAAATAGCTTTAATAGGAGCTACCCGAGTCTTGGCTGCGATTAGCGTGACAAGCGTTTCCATCCCTGTTGTAACTCGGCTGTATACAACGGCTCCGACTGCTTGTGAAGAGGCATCCGCAAATCCATGCAGCTCAATAGCTTGCGAGGGTCTGGCCAAGTATCGAGGGATTGGACATTGTGCCAACATTGACAGCTCGCCTGCTAATATGCTCCATCGCCTGGCAATGTTTTCAGTCAAAGGTTCATCCCAGCTTAGAGAACAGAGCCAACATTCTTGAAAGAGTATCTTCATCATAACTGTAGCTGGGGCTACAATACCCAATGGATCATATATCTTGGAGAGCTCTGATAGTAAGGTCCGCTTGGTGGGCACTTGTGTGACAATAATTGAGCGTGGAGATGTAGAAAATGTGTCCGTATCGGGATCCCAAAGTAGACCCAATATTCTCACATTGTTTGATTGAGTGGTACCTGCTTGGAAAGCGCAATCCTCCTTTGGTAGGGAATCCATAAGTGTTTTGCAATTGGAACTCCACTTTCGCAAGTTGAATTTGGCCTCCGCCAGCAGCCCGACAAGTTCCTTCTGCAGTTTTATGAGTCCGTCCTCTGTATCGGCACCAGTTGATATATCGTCAACGTATGCATCTGTTAATAGTGAGGAAGCTGCCAGTGGGTATCGGTGATGATAGTCGTCTGCCAATTGTTTGAGAACTCTTACTGCCAGAAAAGGTGATGGTGCTAGCCCGTAAGTTACAGTTAGCAGCCGATAGTGCTGAAGCGGGTCCTTCTCATCCTCTCGCCAAACAATCCGTTGATAGTCAGAATGTTCGGGAGCTATCTTTATGCCCCGGAACATTTTCTCAATGTCCGTACAAACCACATACCGATATTGTCGGAATCTCAAACAAACTCCGAAGAGATCTCGTTGAATCGGCGGGCCGATGTGTAAGCGATCGTTGAGAGAATGGCCAGTGATATCCTTACCGGATCCATCAAATACCACCCGACATTTGCTTGTGGAACTTTCAGCTTTGAGGACGGCATGGTGAGCTAGGTAAAAGCAATTTTTCTCTGGCACGTTGAGCTGGGGTTTATCCAGCGCTTCCATGTGCCCCCGTTGTAAATAATCCTTCATAAATTCACAATATTGGTTTTTCAATGCTGGGTTCCGGCGAAATTTGATTTCCAACATTGCAAATCGATCCAAAGCCTGACGCAGAGAAGGGTCCTGAATAGTCGGCATGTCCTTCTTGAACGGGTACTTCACAATGTATACTCCGTCCTGATCTCGTTTGTGGGTGTCGACAAAGAGTTGCTCCACGGGATCACATGCATCGATAGTTGCCTGACTGGGCTGAATAGTGTCCATTTCCATGAATGCCCTCACCGCCTCGTCCAAATCGACATGAGCATGATGCGCTTGTTCCGGTTTTTCAGCTACCTTTTTTAAGTCCCCGGAACCTGCAATTACCCAACCAAAGAACGTGTTAAGTGCGAACAAATTAGGTTTACTTAACAGTTTTCGTTGGCCCGTAAAGAAGCTCCAAAGCTGGTCTGATCCGATAATGACATCAATGTCTCCAGGGGTGGCGAACGTGGGGTCAGCCAAATCCAGTCCTTGTAGTTCTCTCCAATTTTGTATTTGTACCTCTTCGGCAGGTACAGATGCAGTTAAAGAACTCATAATAAGAACTTTAATCTCCTGGGCGTCTTGCGAGACTCTTGATTGTAGTCGAATTTTAGCACATCCTCGAGTTGTACCTGCGGCTTGAGAGGAAATACCCATAACCGAAATGCGCGCGTGGGTACGAGGTGCGCCAATGCGTTGAATGAATGCCTCCGTGGCCAATGTAATGGTTGATCCCGAATCCAAAAGAATTCGGCACAGCGTCCGTGTACCACATCTGTCCACCACATGAGCTAGTATGGTGGGCATCATGGTCTGCGCTCGAGCAAGAAATGCGGTCTCTACGGAAAAGTTCGATATTCCGGCTGGTAGAGCCTCGGTTCTTGTGCCGCTGCTGTCCGATGAGTTCGCGGCTGTGGGCTCACGTTCCCCTTGTGATTCATGATGTACCAATGTATGATGTGATCCTTTGCAGAGTCGACATCTGAATTTCGAAGTGCACTGCCTAGCGACATGGTTGCGACTCAAACAATTAAAGCACAATTTGTGAAGCTTTACGAATGATCGACGATCTGGTATTTCCATTGATAGAAATTGAGTGCAAGCCATTATCGAATGCGGTTGGGTGCAGACAATACAAAGTTTTTGTGATGGTTTTGAAGCTTCGCCCGCGACGTGTACGTTGGCGGTGCGCCTCCCGTATGCCTTGGGAGTTGATTGACAAGATTCCAGAGCGTCGCATCTGGAGAACAAAAATTCCAAGAAGGTCCCGATCCTCACGTCGTTCGAGCAGCCTTCTTGCCGTTCCGCCCAAGATTGGCGGGTGTCCATATCTAATTTGCCTAGAAGTATGTGGATTAGCCATGGGTCCCGCTGATCACATCCAAGTGCGTGTAATCCTCGAATAGATTCGTCTGCTGTATCGGCTAGCTTGCGCAGGGCAGCCACTCCCGAAGCTGCAACGTTGGGTAACGCCAAAAATCCCGCAATAAACGAGCGCGTTATAAGTGGCTTTTTGTCGTACCGATGGACCAGTTTATCCCAGGCTTCCACATAATTCTCCTCGGTGACGGCAATGTGCTTCACCAAGTTGAGAGCATCTCCATCCAAATAAGACTTCAAGTAATGGAATTTCTGGCAACTTGTTAGGTTTTCTCGTCGATCCACCGATCCCAGAAAGAGATCACAAAATTGAGGCCAATCTTCGTAGTTGCCCCGAAAAGTTGGAATCTTGATCTTTTCAAACCTCAAGTCAGTGTGTGTATGCGATTCCCGAACCTGCTCCAAGAACTGTGTCTGCGAAGCCACCAGCTGTGCCTGCGAGGTAGCCAGTCGTTCAAGTGGGTCCTCCCCGTTGACGATTAGGGTAGATGAATGTGGGTTTGTCCGTTTCCTTTCTGCTATGGCATCTGATAACAAAGCGTGCAATTCGTAGTACTTGGTTTCGTACTCGTGTAGATCGTCGGGTCCGGCCAAATCCTCATCTTCACAGAGGGAGTAAGTTTCCGCTGACAGCTTTAGAAGTTGATCGAACGTATCCATGATACGGCGAAGATGATGTTCCAAAGTGTCCAAAGCTGTTACGGTTGATATGAATTCCGAGGCCCGACCATGTGCGCGTGTGATTTGCGCCTTGCAAAACCCAAGTTGTGTTTTCGCTGCTTGAAGCGACATTTCAATGTTTGAGGTTAGGCCCGATTTCACCAAAATGTGAAGTTTAGGAACGAGAATTTTACCACTTTTTTTAGAAAACTAAAACGAGACCGATGGATCCGGCTCGAAGGACCAAAATGTTCGCGAATAAGACAAGGAGTGGACTGTATTTAATCCTTTTATTTGGACTGGTAAAAAACTCCAAAGTTTCGGCGCCTAACCTCACATGTATTTTTTCAATGGTTTCAATGTATATGTGTTTTTCTTAGGGATGAGCAGTAGAGATACATAGTTATCGCCTACTTAACTTACGATATATCGATACAAAGCATTAAAGGTATTCCCTATTCCTTAGCGGGAAATATCGGATGGAAATAATAAACAAAGTTTGCAATTACAGCATTAATTCTTAAACAAATACATATTGATTAACCAAATGGGAAACCCCCCTCCGCCTAACGCACAAACCGCGAAAAGCCGTGGCCCTCACCGTTTTAAAGCTAGAGCAAAAGTGTAAACGCCATATTGTTTGGGTTATTAATGCCTACCGAAATGTAGAAGAAATTTTTTAAATCAGCCCACTAAGTAAAAAGTTATAAGGAAATAATGAAATGTCCGGTAGATGGCGCCACTTTTAAGCGGCGGCTTGCCCTGCTTGAGACTGCTTGCCTTAGCTGAGTAACGGATATTTGATAGTCGAGGCACCCGACTATAGCGTTCTCTCTTGTTTAATTTTCTTAAATAAAAACAATTTTTTTTTTCCTTTTTTAAGTTAACTAAAGACGAACCTTTTGATTGGTACCCAATGCGTGAAGTTTTATAAGCGATTGTCAAAATGGCAGATGAAAAGCAAAAGGTGTACCAACCTACAGACCTCTCCCCTATTAATTTTATACTAAATATTAAAAGGTTTATATTTTGTAATGTAAATTCTATACAAGAAGTTTAATTTTAAGTCTTGTGACAGTACTCAAGGTTTACTCCCTTCATTTAAATATTTTTGAAATAGTTTAAACTTAATGTACGAGCAGTTTAGTTACTATGATCATTTTCGGTGTATCTTATCTAAAAATTCTGAGCATAATTTTTTGTAAAATTTTAAGCAACCCAAATCCTAGTCTTAGATTTTCAAGCAAATACAATGTTTTTCGAACGAAATTACTCACAGATACAGCGCTCTGACGTCATAGTACAATGCAAAGGTGAAAACGCAGAACAGAAAAAGCCAGGTGAAGTGGTAGGCCACACTGTGTTTCACCGCGGTGACCTTCACCTTATCCATTTCCGCCACTCGCTGACACTTCTGGATAACTGCATCGATGGCATTTAATCGCTCGTCAAACTGCTGAAAGAACTCCTTGCGACGGTAGAGACTCATCAGCGTGATTGTCAGATAAAGAAAGGCCCCCAGATGCATGAAGAGGTGGTTGCTCAATTTGCAAACACTGTTGCACGCGTCCAAAAAGCAGAGCCCAAAGACATGACTCAAGTTAATCAATAGGTAGCAAATTACATAAAAGACAGGCATGATAAACATCATGGCGTAGTCGACAATAAAATTGGTTTCCGACTGCTGGCGATTCAATGGTATAAGACCTATAACCTAAGGAATAGGAATAAGTGGATTAAAATTTTAGGAAAGTACCCATATTATAATTATTTTTACCATTGAAAACCAGTTCATAATCTGAATCATTTTGTCGACTTTATTTTGCACTCCGTTATTTGGTAACTTTTCGCTTTCAGTTCTCTGTTTGTACTGCCTGCAGGCTGGTCGTTTGGAACTCCAAAAGGGTTAGCATTTACCTTATGTACTCACTCGATTATTGGCATAATGAAAACGCTTATACGCAGTAACAGGAGCGGATAATGTGCATATGGTTAAGATAAATATCTTTGGCGGGGGAGAGCCCAAAATGCTTTTAGCTTATTAAATGTGAACTGAATTGTGCACAAAGAGAAATGAGTGAGTGGTAAATAAAAGAGGGTTGTGAATATAATACTTTCTAAATATAGTTATTAACTTTTGGGGCAAAATTAAAAAGGGAATCGAAGCTCAAAAAATGTTTAGAAAATTATTACTAAAATTGAGGAAGTGTATGTTGTTATGAAAACATACCAATACTTTATTAAGGTACATTTTTTTGAGTGCTTTAACAATTGAACCAGTAATTTATTGATTAATACTATTGTTGGAAAAGAAACACTGAAAATAATTAGTATAAGGGTAACTAAAGGTAATTAAGTGAAAAAGGCCTCAAAAACGAATTTGAATATAGCATAAAACAATCGTAAATTTTAGATTCACTAAAATTCTCTGAGATATATATCAAAAAGGATATTAAATTAAAAATTTTCTAGATAACAAATCATATTAATTCCAGTGACGTTTTCATATTATTTATTTATCTTTCTACGTGAATACCTATTAATGCAAATTCCCACGATATTTAAATACCCATGCTACAAGTCCACGTTCTTCCCCAGCTTTTGTCTCCGAAGTCCTTGGAATCTAATAATTTCCACATATGTTCCCCGTATTTTACTTGCTAATTAAACAATTATAAGTTAGTGCCGCCTAACACTAAATTAACAACTAAGACAACACCGGCAACAACATTTCCCTTTTCCCCTCCTGCCTTAACCATCGTGTGCTGCCAACTAGCTAAGACGTTTCTCGCCCGAGAAAACCAATTAAAAGCAAAGCCCTTCCTGGCAGAAATAACTGGCGACAGGGGATGCGAAAAGGTGGGGGAAAGTGGGTCGAAAACCATGAGATGATAAAATGCAAATTTCCCCTGAGTTGGGTAGTCGGCCGGGGGTGGGGAAGTGGGAATCGGCTTGGGCAAAGAGACTTACAACAGTTACAACTAAAACAAGAAGGCAATGGCAAAGTGTAAGGTGTTTGCCGCCTGCTAGATGCCTTTTGGCCCTCTTAGTTAATAATTGAGTTTGCATCGGAGGCACGCACCAACCAACACGCAGTCGCACATATTTAGCAAAGGGCGGTGGGTGGTAGGGAAGGATTTCCGTGGAAACGTCCTTCGCATCTTACTTATGCCCATGCACGCCCAATAGACCGCATAACCGTAGGGTTCTATATATCCTAGAGATGGGCAAGTTATTGGCACTCGACTACAGCTATTAATAATTTATATATTTTGTAATTCGAATTTTTTATCTTAACACTGAAGATTATTTTTACAAGCTATTACAAATTTGAAAGTACAATTTAAAGTTATTATCTGAATATTATGTAAAAAAAACATTAAATGAAATCAAACAAACTAATGTGTCAATCCTGAAAATAATTTTTTCCTGAGTTTAATATCACTCATACGACTCGTAAGCCAGAAAAAAAACTAGAATATTGAATTAAATAATATTATTAATACATGAAAGAAATGTATTGATACAAAATATACAGACATACATCGAATTTTTAACATTAAAGCGAGTAGAATGATCAATTTTTGGTCAAATGTGACATTCTACTCGTAAGCTAGAAGATAACATATAATAACTATTTTCAAGACGTACTAAACGAAAAATTCTACTCGTAAGCTAGAAGATAACATATAATAACTATTTTCAAGACGTACTAAACGAAAAATTTCGAAGAAATTTACTTTTCCGGTGGTATATGGTCTATTTTTAATTTTTTAACTTTCTTCCGGTCCAAATCGTTACAGTACCTGTCATCTCTAGGTCGTAGACACATGGTATACCAATGAAACGAAGCTTGTTAATATTTGCCTTTCCAGAATGTCGTTATTCGCTCTGCATCTTATCATCCGAGGCTTTTCCGGGAAAGTCTTTTAAAACGCTGCTGAGTCGTTGCATGCAAATTTGATGCCCACATTAGATTAGTTTATTGTAGTGCTTGGTGGTGATTGTTATTGCCGTTGGTGTCCGTAATAAAAGCGCCCAACAATGCAGGCAAACTCTTGAGAAGCAGTGTTCCCACTGCGCTTTATAGCCGGCAATCCGTCGGATTCCTTGGGGCTTCTCGGATTTACCCGATTTGGGTTGCTTTATTTTATTTTGTATTTGCTCCCTTTGGCGGTATCAATAAAATTGCGGTCATAAACTGTGACCGTAATGGTCCGCAGTCCCTGCCACGCCTCCTTTTTCCGGCTCGAAGCAAGTCGCTCAATCATGTGGCACACTTAGTTGCCTCGCTTACAATTTTCCCCCGTCTTATTTTGGCTTTCCTTTTTCTGCATGTATTTTGCTGCCCTGTAATGAGCTTGTTTGCCCAAGATTTTGGCCCACAGATTTGCCTAAACGTTTTTTGCTTCCCTTAGTTGGCTGCTGGAGAATTTAGCATTTTGGATTTGGGCGCTGCTAAAGTGGAACATCTTGGTCCTGTTCGAGGGAAAGCGCGACCAAGTGGGCAGGGAGCGAAATTATGTTAGGCCCCTGGGGTTTTACTGGCGTGTTGAAGCTCCTCATTTGCTGAGTTATTCGTAGGCAAAAAATTCTCAAGTGATGAATTTTTATAAGCAAAAAATATTTGAATGCAAGAATCATTCGAATGAAGGAAATATACTGAACGAAAATGTTTAGTGTAAATTGCAAACGTAAACAACAATTTTAAAATTTTTTACATTGCTTTAAAAAAAAATACAATTTTAGAATTTGTTTTAAGCTTTGACGGAACTTAATAATTGCAAAATTTTATTTAGAGCTTATAGAGTTATTTTAAAGTTTGTGGAAACCATTTTTCAGTCTTCAAAGGTACCATTTTCGCTTTAAAAATTGGATAGGGCCAGGCCAAGGAAACATTTTTCTTTGCCTCACGGGCATGTAAGTCGGAAGCGAACAAATAAAGCCATACAGGCATATCAAACACATCAGCCGGGATAAGTTTTGTGTCTGGCTTAGCCAACTTTCCCGCTTTCCGTTAGCCTTGCCGCATTTGTCAATTTGTTGTTTTCGGCTGCATCTCCTGCTGTTGTGGCTCGTAGCCGTTGACTGTTAATGACTTTTGGCAACACAACCAGTAAGTGAAGTTTATGACAAACACTTAGATAAATTCGCTTATGTACAGTTGCGGTTATGGAATACAAATTATACTTAATTTTATATACCCTTTAAATAAATTGTAGAATATTATTCAAAAATAAATAAATAAATTGTTAGGTTATATTTTATTGATTTGACACAATTCTATGCTTTGCATTTTATATTAATAAAAATAATATAATTTTTATTCTAACTAAATTTTTTTAAAGATGTAACTTGCCATTTAAAATACTTAAAACAGAAATCATGAAATATCAGATAAAATGGTACAAACTTTGCAGAATTTTACCCTTGCTTGCATTACTTTTATTCATATAGGATGATTTCTATGAATTTGTCCCTGGCTGTGTGATGTGCCAAGTGTGTGTTTCCTCGTTTATGTGTTTGCTTTATCTTAGTTCAACGTTGCGTCAAACTTAACTAGCCAAACAATTATTTCCAACGCTTTTGTGCTCTTCCCGTCTCTTTCTGCAGTTCTATTTCGCATTGCTGCTATCTCTTTCACTTCCGCCCAGAAGCCAAAAGTGCTCCTCATTGCTTGTTACATAAATATTTCATTAAAAGCCATTCATAACCAAGCATTCGGTGTTGACAGCCGCCTCCCACCATTAACGCCCACCACGTGTCCAGCCGAAAGAGCAAAGCGGAGAAAGAGACGGCTGCAGACGAACGAAAGAGATGGGCACAGCACGGAGAGGGAGAGAGAAAGCTTTTCACCACATTTCAGTGTAAACAAGTCGCTGGCATGTTGAAATTGTTGCTGCAACTTCTGTGCAACACGGCTCCCTTTAAAATGTCAAATGCCAAGGATGAGGCTGGTCGAAATTAAATACAGCTACAAGCTACAAGTTGGCTAGAATATTAAAGTGTTTAGCGGTTGGCCGCAGCCTAAAGATTATTAACTTATGGATTCTGGAAAGTATTTCTGGAATTTCTATCCCTTAAAAGCTTACAGCACTTGTCTGAAACTATTTAATTGATTATGATGCTTCTGATTAAAACCTACTTTCTAAATAAAAACAACTCCTAACGAGGTAAAAAAAACTTGTGACAATCGCACCATCAACATAAAAAAGTACTGATATTAATATTTGTGACGAAAAAATATTAAACACGTGACTAAACACTTTCTAAAATGTTCTTATTCAGCCCGCGTTAGGAAACTATTTTAGCTTTTTTCCTTTGAGCAAAACGTGTTTATATGGTCCTGAAAATTGTATATGGTGTTCAACAGCTCGATATAAAAAACTTCAGTTTTATCACTTTTGAAAAAAGTTTTTGGCGTGAAAACATTTATAAATAGCTAAAAATCAGAAGGTGGTAACCTCTAAACTACTAAAGCTACAGACTGGTGCTGTACCTCGTATAAAAAGGCATTTTAAAATGCTATAAACGCCTCCTAAGTGTAATTTGTGTAAATACAAAAGTTTAACATTTTTGGCCAAAATAAAATTTTTGGATATTTTTTAGCGGGGTTTCTAATTTTCTAAAAACAACTATAAGAATTTCTTTAAAACTTTTATTTGTATAGCCCTTGAGATTCCTTAAATTGTGGCATATAATTACTGTATTTATGTCACGATGATTCAAAAACAAAAATGGCCACTTTAGTCAGCTCAGAATGCGGTTTGGGCATATCTAAACTGTATTTTAGGGTGAAATCATGGAATCATCTTAATTGTTTTAAACAGCTTTATACCAGAAACTTTATTTCGACGACAAGCTATGAATAGCTACATTTCGTAGGCCCTATGCTATATGCCGCTGAAAGGGCATTTTAAAATACTATACACTTCTTTGGTAGGGATTTTTTATATTTTGATGAAAACGATAATATTAGCTTCTATGGCAGCAAAAGTATAAAATAGATGGACAGATAATATTTGATAATACTCATGTTTAAAACAAAAACTTCTGATATCAAGTAAAAGGTAAAAAACTAGTGTCGATCGCACCATCTACATTCAAAAGTACACATATCAACATTTGTGATGGAAAAAATTACACACGTGAATGAACACTTGTTAAAATTTTTGCATTAAATATTTTATTTTCATGTCCTATTTTCCTATTATATATTTCCACATATATATCAAACTTCAAACTCATTCTTTTCGGGGCTCGTAAAAAATTGCAGATTGTTTTTAAGAAAAACTAAAAAATGGAGGCAGTCAAGACTCGAACCCTCGCCTAAAAGCATGCTTTGCAAAATTCAAAAACCACTTTGATCGCGCACTCTCGTGCTGATTTTATTTATCTGCCAGCCGGCGCGAATCGGTTGGAATGGAATGGATCGGTATGAATCGTGGGGTTTTGGAAGAACAATCACCCACTCGGCCTAGTAGCGCGTTCAACGTGCCGCGCATCGGTTGTCGGCGACTTCAAATCGCATTATGTCTGCCCAACTGGAGAGCAACAATGCCAGTGAAAATAATAACAATAGCGTTAAGGATGTCAGACTCCTGCTGCTGCCAGAGACTTCTTCGGATGGCAACCCGGCGAGTGTCATTTCCCGCTCCGAATTGCCAAAGAATTTCATTGATGACCTGACACGAACGCATGACGTGGGCCGTGTGAGGAGGAAGCGAGTGTGGCGGGTGCCCTGGTTTATTTTGCTGATGTGTTTTATGCAGGTTCGATTTTATGCAGTTGCTCCACTTGTTCGATTGTCTCTTTTTTTAATTTTTCGAATACCCGGCAACGTGAAGTATGAGTGATGTGTGTGTGTTTAGTTCAGAAAATAATTTTAAACTGATGAAAAGCTCTTAATAGATAGGAAAATACGCAAGCTAATAAATTACCTGTGAATATGTCATAGGTGAAACTATTTGTGGTGCACATAATAAAACCTTTTGATTGCTTCAAATTCAATTATATATGTTCAATTCCAATGTAATTGTTTGTTTCAAGCTGATAACACAACTCGATTTTTTTTTTAAATATATTTCTAAAACTGTGCTATGTGTCCCAATAAACGCCAGATTAATGACCAATTTGAATAACTGAATATAATATACTTATTAAATAATTAAATACTAATAAATAATTAATAAAAAAAATATTTACAATAATTTAGACGGGAAATGTCCAAAATTATTTTGCTTTTTAAAAGTGTCAAAAATGTTTTTTAAAAGCTGTGAATTAATAGTGATAAAGTGAGTGCTTGCGTCTTTAGTAATCTTTCGCTGCTGATAAGCTCTCAGTTTCATTTTCATTTCTAAACAATCTGAACAGCAGTGTTCTTAAAAATATGTGTTTATCATCCCGCATCTTAATAATGATTATTTCACTTGATTTGTTTAAAACAAAACATTCTGTTTGTTTTTGTTTGGTTTACCCGTGGATGGTGCCATTGTGTGAGTGCTCCATAAATTATTGCTCTTCAATTCGTATGAACTTTCATTCACTGGAAAATTTTCTCAATCGCTTATGTTTGTGAATTGTTTGTGGTTTGTATTAAGCGGAAAACAAGTAATAGATATGATTTATGTGTATTTATTATAAATAAATTCAAACATTTTTGTATTTTGATATTAAGTTGATTGAATCAAAATATAATCGAAACGTCATAGAAAAAAAGAAATTCAATTTCCAATGATTATTAAGCTTATCAAACCATTTACTCTGTTTTAAAGTTTTTTTTTTAGGGTGTTATTTATTTACAGCGAATTAAAACTGTAAGAGATTAAATAATATATAATTCTTGAAGTTAATTCTTACTCATCCTTGGCAACAAGTGTTTAACCGCTTGATTACTAATTGGCTCTTTGCCAATACTAACAAAGTCCCACAAGTGTGACCCATTTCGAACAATACTCATTAATTGATACCTTGCTGCATACTTCAAATACTCACTCTGCACACTCAGTAATGCAGATCGGCGAGCCGTAAGGTTTTATTGTTAGGCCCAACCCACAACTCTGTAATGATTGCACAATCGACGCGTCGCTGGTCCGATTTAGCTATATTGCCATTTTAGTCATCGAATCGATCGAACCGATCGAATGCCGCAACTTGCAGCTCTGGCATTTGTCATATTTGGTGGGATCGGGATGCATGTTGCACCGATTTGGTGTCGCAGCCGTGTTTTTGTGGCTGCTGTCAACTCATGCGGCGCACATTGTGCGGCATCTCAACTCAACACTCGCACTTCGCAGTTGGCCAAAGTGTCGATCGATTGAGCGAAAGTGACAGTCAGTTGCCATGACACTGTTCAGCAAAGTTGCGGGTGCTTCGATATGGCAAAGACAACTAACTCTGACTTTGTAAGCTGTCAGAAACAGTAATTGCCACAGTTCATAAGAAGTATTTCATATCCTTATCGGGTTTCTTAAGTCACCAATATGTGTATAAGAATAATGTAGAATAAGTATTAATCATTCTTTTCAAAGAATTTCAAATCCTTATCGGGTTTCTTGTTCACCAAAATGTGTATAGTCATCAGAAAACCTTAAAATTTTGGCTCAAATTTAGTTGTCATGCATAATGGGAAATTTAAAAAAAAAATTGAGTCATGAACATTCAAAGCAAAATTCTACATTAAAATAAGAGTATTTTTAATTCGATGGTAACTTTTTCTGATTTTTGTTTCGATAATACTAACTTTGTAGTATTATTAATTAAGCCGTCAAAACACTCTCCTCATACTTCCCTGAAGTAGGATATAGTATGAGGCATGTTTTGATGTCTTGTAGTACGGTGCTATGCAATTAAAGGTCTTCCCTCTGTCTCTTCTTTCACATCACCAGATATCACTGCACTTGATTGCTAATGAGTGCATGCAAAAAAGACTGATATTTAAGTCAGGGTGGATCGGCGAGTACTGGCGACTACTGACCTATATGCTGCTCCATTCGGATTATTATCACCTGGGTCTCAACATTTGCCTGCAGGTGAGCACATAAATTAGGAATTATGAAAAGCACATATTTAGTTCAATATACACTAATGCTCTGTGCATCCTCTTTGTAAATGGGTTTTATTTTCTAGAAGAGCTTTATTACACCCAAAAGTTTCGATAACAACTTTTGTGAGGAAAAATAATTTTTATGTTATTTTCAATCAAAATTTCAATATTCAATTTTAAAAAAATTTTTTGACTTTGAAAGTTAGTCAAACTTACACACATACTAGGTATTACTAAGGCCAAGAAAACTCAACTTACTTTTTTACAGAACCTGTTAAGATGTGGTTAAGAATTGATATTAATTAAAGACCAAGTCAATCATATCATTTTGATATGAATGAGGATTATGTTTAACTTATTTTTCATTATTTTATTTGAAAAATACTAAAAATTGGTATTTTAAAATAAAATAACTGATATGATATATTATCAAGTTGATATGTTTAAGTCATAAATCATATCATCATAAATCAACAAATTCTTAAAAAATAAATGAATATTCCAAAACATTTATACTTAAAAACAAGAGGGAACGCTATAGTCGAGTGCCTCGACTATTAAATACCCGTTACTCAGCTAAAGTCAGCAGTCTCAAGCAGGGCAAAACCAACTACATTTCTGTAGGCGTTAATAACCCAAACAAAATTGCGTTTACACTTTTGCTCTAGCTTTAAAACTATGGGCGCCACAGCTTTTCGCGGTTTGTGGGCGTTAGGGGAGAGGGGGGGGTTTCCAACTTTGGTCTATCAATATGTATTGATGAAACGAATACACATTGCTTTTCCCGTTAATATAGCTTCAAAACTGTGGGTGCCACAGTTTTTCGCGGTTTGTGGGCGTTAGAGGGGGCGTGGTATTTCGGGTTAAAAAACTTGCGCTGCGTATTAACCCCTAGAATCTGCATGCCAAATCCCAATCTTCTAGCTTTTATAGTTTCCGAGATCTCAGCGTTCATACAGACGGGTGCCACTGTTTTTCGCGGTTTGTGGGCGTTAGGGGGGAGGGGGGTTTCCCACTTTGGTCTATCAATATGTATTGATGAAACAAATACACATTTCTTTTCCCGTAAATATAGCTTCAAAACTGTGGGTGCCACAGTTTTTCACGGTTTGTGGGTGTTAGAGGGGGGGCGTGGCACATCGGCGTGAGAAACTTGCGCTGCGTATTAACCCCTAGAATCTGCATGCCAAATCTCAATCTTCTAGCTTTTATAGTTTCCAAGATCTCAGCGTTCATACAGACGGACAGACGGACAGACAGACGGACAGACGGACATGGCTAGATCGACTCGGCTAGTGATCCTGATCAAGAATATATATACTTTATATGGTCGGAAACGCTTCCTTCTGCCTGTTACATACTTTTGCACGAATCTAATATACCCATTTACTCTACGAGTAACGGGTATAAAAAGTACAATAAAACTCCTAAGTAAAATTTCAGTATTCGTATATTTATTTTCTGCTGCTTCCGTGAAAATTAAACACCTTGTT
This sequence comes from Drosophila mimetica, assembly GCA_037075245.1. Classification (NCBI taxonomy): domain Eukaryota; kingdom Metazoa; phylum Arthropoda; class Insecta; order Diptera; family Drosophilidae; genus Drosophila; species Drosophila mimetica. The sequence continues at coordinate 24,973,422 of JBAMCH010000007.1, read as the reverse complement.
AAGCTTAAGATTAAACTAAAATTAAGTGAGGCTTTCCTTTAAAGTCATAAAGAAGTAATTGGACCACTATTTATAACCACAAAGTGAGTTACCATCGTGTCCACCTGTTGTTGCATTGTATTACTAAGGAAGGTTAATGTCTCTGCCAGTGCTTTATAGGTATCTGCCTGGAAGTGGAGCAGGGTCACTGTCGCCTGGCCGTGGTCTACATCGTGGGTGGCGCTGCCGGTTCGTTGGCCAACGCCTGGCTGCAGCCCCATCTCCTCCTGATGGGGGCTTCCGCCGGGGTCTACGCCATGCTGGGGAGTCATGTGCCGCACCTGGTTCTGGTCAGTCAGCTGGAAACCGCAATTTAATTTTGATTTAATGTTTACACGTTTCCCACTTTATCGAATAGAACTTTTCGCAGTTGACGTACCGCTATGCCCGCATCGCCTCCCTGTGTATTTTGTTCCTCAGCGACGTGGGTTTCACAATACACCACTTTTGCCAACATCACAATCGCAATCCGCGTATCAGTCTGGAGGCCCATATTGGAGGGGGCGTGGCCGGAATTCTGTGCGGTTTCATTGCCTACCGACGCGTCCGCCCGTCAACTCAACGAGCCATTTACTTTTAGTCTCAAATAAGGTAATTAGTTCTAAATGTTGTAGTTAAAGTGGGGAAATATCTAATTTCTAGTTAATTTTACTTTAAGTATATCGTAATAAAATCTCTATTACATTTTCGCATAAGCGAAATCGGGTACATAAAATATAGAAAATGTGTTATTAAAATGTTATAATATCTTACATGAAATAAGAAGAAAAAATGCAGTTTATGTTCTTGGAAATTATTAATTACCTCAGAAAAATGTGTTTGATAATTCTACTACAATTTTGCTTGAATCATTTTATTAACTTATTATTATTCATACCATCAAGAAATAATCCCAAATGGATTCCTCAGCAATTATTCGGTTTATTTCTTTTATAGACTGTCCCTATTGTTTGGTCACAAAATCCGTTGTTAACTTATTATTTTTTACGTTGGCTGTGCATAATTTGGGTGTCATGAATAAACATTAATTTTACACCTCATAAAAGGGTGGGCATTGTTTTATTGCTGGTGTTTTTATGCGTTGTTCACTTGCCACTCAATTAATTGACCTACACTTGTTAAATGAATTGCGTCTCTATTGAATTAATTAATCGATTACTCATCAAGTGGTTTTGGCTAATTAAAGCGTTCGGAGAATGTGGAATTGAAAATCAGGGATTTCATAAATATTCCGTAGCAAAATATGTGTAATTAAAACGAAAACCATTTGTGGAATGTCTCCGCCAAAATTCGTCACTGGCACAGATAGATTTGTGCGTATTTATTAATTTCTTGCTTTTAGTTTTTAACATTTGTTGCATTGTATTTAACATTTTAGCAACAAAGTTGAAATGCAATAAATATTTATAGAGCGATTACCAAGCTTATCTAGTTATTTTAGGTAGCAGAAATATGCAAGGAATTAATTTTGGTTATATTTTGTTTATTTTAATCCCCTTTCCGAGACAAATTCAAAGCCAGTTTAAATAATTTTATTATAGATATTTAATATATTTATCTTCTTATTAATATCTTAATTTGTGTATGTTATAAATGCTCTGCTATAGATAGGTATTTCTTATGCTTTGTATTCAAAGAAATGATTGCAATCTTTTTATAATACAACTTAGCGTCTAGAGAAGGCCTAAACTACCCCTTAGTTAGTTACAGCTAGGGATTAGCATACGAACTACGAGCTACACTTAACCTCTATACACTCCCGGGGGGATTACGATCATGGGGGATATCTAAATTAACAGTCTAATGGGCCGCACTTGACGCCCACCTCGGTGCATTTGCATTCCAGGCACTGGCTGGATAACTCCACGATAATCCGACCCACCCGATACATGCGTCCGTAAATATTGCAGCCCGCCAATTTTAGCTGACCAAGTGGATCATCGCCACCCGGAAATCCTCCTCCCCCACTGCCAATCCTCTCCCCCGAACCCGAATCCTGGGGCACATCCTCCGGGGATGTTGCCGGTGGGACGGTTGTCGGCGGTCGTGTTGCATGCTGGTAATGGTGGAATTGCTGCGGTGGCTGCTCATGTTGCTGCTGCTGCTGCGGTGCCTGCAACGCCTGCTGTTGCTGCTGCTGCTGCTGCGGTTGCAATCGGTGCGGTCTTACCTCATAGCTGGTATCCATGAAGGGTAATTTGTCGAACGGCGAGTTTAAAAATGGATGCAGAGTGCTCTTCGTTGTTGTGGGCTGCCCCGTGGTTGTTGACGCAGATGATGCCGATGATGTTGCTGGTGGGGCTCTAGTGGTTGCTGCTGTGCTTTGGCGTCGCGTGGCACTCTGGACTTTGCGTCTATTGCCGTTGGCCTGTTTGTTTTTCGTTTTACTATTTCCCTTTTTGGCCGGAGCACGTGTTGTCGCTGTTGGCCGACCTGCGGTCGATGTTGTTGGCGTGCTTGTTGCTGTTGTTGATGTTGCTGTTGCTGTTGCTGGGGTTGCTGTTGTTGTTGCTGATTTCGCCGTCGTTGCCGTTGGCAGTTGCTTAAAGGCAGGCACTGTGCTGCTCACTACGTCTTCTTTGGACAACTCCATGCCAAGCAGCTCATCCAAGAGCTTATCTAATTTATTGATTTCATATTTATCTATCAGGGGGGTTTCCTTTTCCGTTGTTGTTGTCTTTGTTGTCGCCTTTGTTGTTGTTGCGATGCTGCTGGTAGAAGTCGATATAGAGGAGGCTGTTGAGTTGCTGACACTGTAAGTGACGGTCTCGATATGCTCTTCGTTCGGCTTCTTGTTCGCCTTGTCAACGATTAATTTATCGAGATTGGGCGACGGCTCTGTGTGTATGACATCCTTGAAGGGATCGGGTGTGGTGATTTCTGACAAAGAAGGAAAACAAAGACAATATTTTAAGTTAAATCTGGGTAAAGGCATCTATTTCATTCCATTGAAAGCATATCATATCCTTGAAAAAATCTGAATCAAAATGAATTTTTAATCAGTGATTTTACTTGGCTTTGCCTATTGAAAGGGGTTTAAAGTACTACTTCCTAAAGGTATTATGTAAAATATTGTGTTAGAAGAATAATTGAATACAGCTGAATATGAGATAGCTGTAACTACGAAAATGAATAAAAAACAGGAGAGAACGCTATAGTCGAGTGCCTCGACTATCAAATACCCGTTACTGAGTTAAAGCAAGCAGGGGAAAGCAGGGCAAAACAAGCAGTCGCTAGAAAGTGTCACCATCCACCGGACATTTCATTATTACGTTTCGGTAGGTATTAATAAACCAAACAACATGGCGTTTACACTTTAGATCTAGCTTTAAAACTGTGAGTGCCACAGCTTTTCGAGGTTTGTGGGCGTTAGAGGGGCGTGGCAAGTTGGTGAAACAAACTGCGTAGGAACTCCGATAATTTGATCTCAGCCTTCATACAGATGAACGTAGCTAGATCGACTCGGCTAGTGATCAAGAATATATACCCTTTTATTTTACGAGTAACGGGAATAAAAAGACTAATCCAAACAGAATTAAAGTTACGCAATAAAAATTCTGATTTGACAAATAAGAAGAAGTAAACCTGCTGCGTTTTCTTTTGAAGACCAAATTCACGTTTAAAACACAATATAGTTTACCATCAGGATAAGTTGCTAAAATCAAATTCAAACCCACCTATCGAGGCAGTATCGTTTCCTTGTGCCCCCGATGTTGTGATGTCGATAATGTGCTGCGTGACATGGAAGTTATCAGCTGGCCCGTTGATTCCACTCGAGGTGACATGCTCCTGGAGAACTTCCCCATCGATAACCAGGGGTTCCTTGGGCATGAATCCCCCCTCCGTTTCGGTGGGCGGTGAGAATCCGTTGTGAGGCGGCGGCACCGCAGGACGATCGAAATCGAAGTTAACGTAGGCTGCACTGCCCTCGTATTTGCCACCCACATGAACCACAGGTTCTGGAGCAGACTCCACTGCTGGAACTTCCACATTGAACTTGTACTTGTAGGCAGCCTGGTCGGGCTGAGATTGCGAGAATAAGGCCACCGAATCGTCAATGGTATCGTACCCAACCACATCCATTTTATCGGAGGCCACCTTCTGCTGATAGAAGTTGGGAGGATACTTCTCCTTGGGAGCCGTATCCACAGCATCGGTGGGCAGGAAAGGTATTATTTTCAAGTTCGGCAGACTGGGTGGGAGTGTGGGTTCTCCATTGGTGTCCAGTGGTTCGGCTTCCAAAATACTTGGGTTAGTTTTGATCACCAGAGGTTTCGGAGTGCTTGTTACATATGGTTTGGGTTTTGGCTTAAATTTCGGCTTGTTGGTGGTTCGTATAGTGGTAGTGGTAGTGGTGGTTGTTGTTGTTGTTGTGGTGGTGGTGGTGGCAGTGGGTTTCGGAGTAGATGGTATTGGAGTGGTGGGTTTTGGAGTCGTGGGTTTTGGAGTGGTGGGTTTTGATGTTGTGCTTTTTGGAGTTGTAAACTTAGGAGTGGTGGGTTTTGTAGTATAGGGTTTAGGAGTTGTAGGTTTTGGTGTGGTTGTGGTTGTGCTTTTTCTTGTAGTCTTCGGCTTGGGCTTAACCGTAGTGCTGGGCTTCATTGTGGGTTTCGTGGTAGTATCTAGTTTGGTTCGCTCTGTGGTGCTGGCACTTGGTTTTTCTGTGCTTTTGGCTATTGTGGTGGTGCTGGTGGTTGCATTGACCCTCTTTTCGGCCGTTCTGTGGGTCACCGGCTGACCATATTTGCTGGTCACCACCAACATCGGCGGTGTCACCGTGAGATTAGCCAGTTTCGAGTTGATTCGAGTGTGAATGGGCTTGCCACTCGGCAAGGGTCTAAACATAGGTGGTGCGTGGTGCACTGTGGTTGGCCTTTCAGTAGTTGTGGTTGTACTCGTAGTGGTCTGATTCAGTGGCTCTTCGAGTATTCCTGATAAACCATCCATGAAGGCGTTAAATAGACTTGGTTCCTCCTTTGGCGGGGGCATAACTTCGGTGGCAGGTGTTGGCCAAATTCCGGCATTAGCCAGACCAATTTGTTGGGCCTCCGCCGGCAGTTCGCCGGCTGCCATTTCTCCACTATCCAATTGCTCATCGAAGTCCTCTGCAATGCGTTTTATGCTATTCGTTGAGGTCCTCAAATCATCGGGTTCATTTAGCGTGGTACTCGTTTCCAAATAAGCCTCTGTTTTGGGGTTCAGTTCCTCCTCATCGGGTCCAAGCAGGATATCCATCCAGGAGAGTGTGTTCTTGACCGTTGTGGCCTCCGGTTGCATAAACTCTTCGTGCCCCGTTGTCTCTGTACTGGGACCCAGAAGCAAATCCAGAAAACTTAGGGCGGTGGTGCTGCTAACCTCCTCACTGGACTCCGTTCTCATCAGTGGTGGAGCCTGGGTGGTTCCCATACCCACAAGATCCAAGTTGTTCGCCAGCATTTTGTTGTTATTACCATCTATAAACTCGAGACCCTCGCGTAGGGTGTCCATAATACTCTTCTCACTGCTAGCCTCCAGGGGATTCCCCAAAGGAGATTTCGTGGGGTGACGATCATGCGGATATCTCTCAGCCATGGAATTCTGGGGTATCAAGGCAGTTTCCTGTGGCTCCGGTTCCTCCTTGCCAAAGAGCATATTGTACAGATTGAACTGCCTGGAGTTGTGCGATCTGCGATAGTCCCGCTGGCTGCCGCAGTCGTAGCTCGATGGACAGCACTGACCCTTCGGCACCACCGGAATGCAGTTCTTCAGAGCCGGAGAGCACTTCTTGGGGGCACATCGCCTGGTTCCCCGTATGCAGAAGCATATGTCGCACGGCTTGTCCGCATCCGATCGCATCTTTTGACCCTCCGCGTAGAACTGGGCGCCCACAGTGCAGCCTCGATTGCGCTGCAGCCGCTGCGACATGCGCTGAAAGTGCTTGTTTGAGGTCTTCCTGTAGCGCACCTCCTGTGAGGACTTTCCCGACGTTTTGCTACTGCAGTCGTATCGCACGGGGCAGCAAGTGGAGTCTACGAATATGGGCTTGCAACCCTCCACGGGCAGCATGCACTTTGGCTTTACACACTTCTCGGTGCCACCTGTTATAAAGAGTGGGAAAAATCCATTATCAATCTTTCTTTCTTTTTAACAAAACTAGATATCCTCACCTATGCAATAGCAGTAGCTGCACAAATTTGAGGATGACATGGCAGAACCCGACTTGTAGACTGTCCCGTTCTTCACGCAAACTGTAAATAAATATAATCCATTTTTAAGACCCATCGACCATCAGTAGTAAATCAACTACTTACCGAACAGATCCGTGTCGGAATCATCTGATCTTCTTTGCAGCATATTATCGTTGACCACCCGATCGATGGACTCCCTCTCGTAGTGATCCAGATATGCGATGATGCGACGCTTGGTCGGTATCTTGTAGAACGCGTCCAACCTCGCGCAGGAAAGATACGGACAGCAGGTGCTCTTCTTCTGGACCACCACGCAACCACGCGGCGGAGGCATGGGTATTTCCGGGCAGACCTTCAGGCGACACACCAGCGTCTTGCGGTTACACTGGCAATTCAGACACTTCTCCATGCTGGGCACCACCGATTTGTCCGCAAACCAAGTGCCATTGTGATGGCAGCCTAAAAGTTAATTATTATAAAAATGTCTTACTTTAATGATTACTTTAATTTAAAAATATTTGTACATACAAAAAAAAGCATGTTCCCGTAAATTCGATATGGCCAATGTAAAAGGCATGTAATTCATACCCACATCGTTTTTACATGAAATACTCATCAAATTTACATTAATTAAGGTCATTTTGCCGAATTTTCTCTCTCGGAGACTCTCTCACTTCGAAAAAGAGAGCAATATGCCATATGGAGAGAAAAATGACGTGAGTTGAAACGAGAAAGACAGATTCGAAATTCGAACTGACATACTTCGAACATAATGTTTACATTTCGACCATATCAATTTTACACGGGTCCATAACAAGTTAAAATTGATTATAAAAAATGTAAAATTGACCTCCGTTTCGTATCGAATTTTTTTTGTGTGTAGTTTAGCAATTATGTTTTTGGTATGAAGATAAAAATAATTAAAATTAAATTAAAGTACTCCTAATCGTTCGTTGTTCAGATATTTATTTTCAGAAAAAACCTTTCCAGCCCTTGAATATGACGATTTTGTTAAATGGTTTAATGCTCTTAAAATAAAGTCTTGATAAGAAAGTGACGAACGGCTTCGAATTGCATCATTTTCACAGAAAACCAGCAGTGAAATTGCTTTCGCTTGACGGAGTTCACATCTGCTGGAGGCAGGTTTGTAGGATTTGAAGGCTCTTGTTCTCTACTATGTCACTTTGGTGGCTGAAACTGCGATTCTGATGGACTTTTGGCCCTGAGCCCCCATCTATCCTTTGTGGAGCTCTGATAGGGAGCCATAAAAAATCGCTGAGGGGCTCGCAGGCCAGATGTCGGCATGTTGGTCACCCTGCCCTCGGGTTTCATCTGCTGGAACCCATAAACAGTGCTCTGAAAGGGTATCCCTGCAGTCGTCAGAGTCCACTGCTGTCCCAGGTTCAGATTGAATTGCTGTAACCACATGCCGGTCGATTGGAATAATAATTGCTATGCGGCAACAAGAACCTATCAACTCCTTGTGGTAAACTGGGCGTAAGATAGTTAGTTTGTTCAACCCCGTTGTTATGTGTACCAAGTTTAAAGTGTCCCTGAGAAGTATACATATCGGTTTGCTGACTAAGCTGGCTAACAAAAAATATTTAGATTATATTTTCAATCAAAAATTTATTCAAATTTATATGAAAACTTTCAAAAGTCTTTCAGTTAGGTGCTTCTAACATTGTTTATTATTATAATTTCGATATATAAATTTGCTAAATAGTTAAAAAAATATTTAATTAGTTAATATAGATGTAAAAGTAAAAAGCTCGTATTAAACTTATTTATTTGTTGCTTAAATTTGCGTCAGTGTGACAAAAAATAGTAGGTAATATGTAGTTTTCAATTTAATGGTTTGAACATATGCATTTACAAGTATGTTTTAAAAATAAATGTTGTCGTGCTCTGTAGAGTTCCTCTAATGGTCTCATACGTAACTTCAAAATATTCGACATGAAATTTTCCACTTCATCAGCTAGTTTTCCACCGATCGGCTATGGATAGTAGAGTCTGCTTCTCCGTCTCACCCAATGCCACACATTTCACAGACATTATCCGCTAGCCCCGTACTCACCTGTATTCGGTGTGATAAATGCATCCAGCTGTGCGGGCCAAAGGAGAAGTAATGCCGCCGATAATATGCTGACTAAGCGCAGCGTCATCTTCGCTCGTGGATGCCGTTCCCGTTGCGTGGACGTGGCTCTGGATGTCGATGTGGAAGTGGATGTGGATGCCGCCGAAGAGCATGAATAATGCAACAGAGCCGACTTTGGTCGTGGGCCCAGGCCAGAGTCAGAGGCAGAGTCCGAGTGGTATAATCCCCTGGCGGCCGGTCCCCCTTTGGAATATCTGTAGCTCGCAGATGCGGCAGGGCAGCGCTCCAACTTGTCTGCCAGAGCGGAGAAGAGTCCAACTCTAATGCGCCGAATGTGTGTCACGCAGAGGCAACTTTCGAATGACAGCGGCCAACGGTGCGCATGCCCATTCGGCTTAGACTTAGACCAAATTAAGCCGAGCTGGAAATTACCCGCACAATTTGCCGGAGCATTGCCACAGGTCGTCGTCGTCGTCGTGGTCGTCGCTCGTTACTTGTCGCCAGTGCCAAAGTTCTGCCACACTTTTAATGAACCATATATGTGGCCACATACGCGGCGGCAAAAAAGAAGGAAAATTTGTTCGCCTCACAGCTGCAAAGATAGTAAACAGAGACGGAGATGAGGGTAAGTGCTGGTCATTAGTGGTACGATGTTGAATAATGTTAGCGAAACTATGCAACAGGTTGCCGGGGCAAACAACTTTATTTGAATATACATTTTTAGAGAGCTAAATTGACATGCGCACTACAAAATGCGCGTGAGATTGTGAAGATTGAGTAAGAAGATAAAATGCAGACCAATTATTGTACTTTAATGTTGAGCCCAATTTGTATACACCCAAAAAAATTGAGAACGAAAAAAAGCCAAGATCGATCGATCTTGATTTTAGTATTTGTATTCTCACTTTTTTCTTATTGATATCAAGATAATTCGATGTTGATTATAGTATTCCCAGTCAAAATCAATCTCGGTTTCGATGTTGACATGAGATGACATCGATGTTGATTTTAGCATTTTTAGTATGAGTCGATCTTGGCTAGCTTTTGAGATCGAAATTCTCAAGTACGCATCGATGAGAACGGTTTTTTTTCTCGGTGTACAAACAAAGCTAAAATGGCTATTGGAAAATGTATTAAAGCCACACATAAAAAATGAATTGGTAAATTTAACCAATATAAAGAACCATAGTAATATTAACTCATCAAATAGTTACTCTCGCAATAACAAAATACACACAACTAACTATTTTGTACTTTTACTGTTAAATAGTAATTAAAGCAAGAACAAAATACACGTTACTATTTTCAATAGTAATAAACTATTTTTTATGGTTACTAACTATGCAAATGGGTTAGTTTTACACAATATCAAGGTATTTTCTTAATTTAATGTAACGTTTTAGAAATATTCGCAAGAATACAAGTTTAAATCTGGTTAAGGCGTCTTTAACACTCGTTATAATGATTAATAGAGCCCAATGGAAAACCTTAATCTAATATTAACCAAACCAAATTTCTCTTAATTTTAAGCCCTTGATATCCCTCTCTATAAGGGATTAATCAATAGTAAATTAACATGAACAATGCCCCCAACTTTCTTTTTTCTTCTAATCCCCTTAAGCTTCGGTAAAAAACACCTGAACACGAAACAGATCTTCCAGTAAATTCCTCCAATGATTTCACACAACTTTATCGCTTTGTTTATGCAGTGCACTTCGAGTGCTTGGCATAAATTCTCACACGGAAATGGGCCAAACGCAAATGCTGCCAAAATCCATCAATAAACACACAAATAGAGGAGGCAATGGAGCCTCAGCGACACCAAGCCGAAGTCATAAATAATATTGCTCAAAACGAGAGGGGCTGTAAAAACTGGTCGTCTGGTCGTCTCTGAAGAAGAAAAGTTCTACCCACAAGAATTCACTTTGCGCACCGTGGAAATCCAGCCAGACGCGAGTTGCATGCAAACGCAACAACTGGAAAACAGCCAAACAAACATGAAAATCAAATAAAGCCAGGCGAATGGCGGTCATTGCCAGCGAAAGATGCACCGGACTGCCAGACTTCTGGCCACCGAGTTGTCCAAGAACCATCCCCGGTCAGTCCAGTGGGTATATAGGAGCCAACAGCCAACAGCCAGCGGCCAAGAGCCGACTAACAACATGCAACTAACAACAAACAACAATGTTGTCCACGGACCACTCCGAACTGGCCACTGCAGCCACTTTCATTAAGAACGTGATTAGCAGCGAAAACTCACTGGCATGCAAATGCAAACGAAAAGTCGGGAAAGAACTGGGGAGATTTTCAGGTTCTAGGATAGGGAAAGATGGGATACTCTGCCAGGGAAACAAATTTAAGAAATCTTGTGAAATGAAAAAAATAGTAAGCCAAGAACGGTTTCACTAAAATCAAGAAGATGTGCTCTTGGTTCGAGAACACTTTTTTTGAAAGTAAGTCTCAATTTCAGTAATAGTATTCTCGATTTCAATAAGAATTATTCTCGGATTCTCGTTTCCAAGAGTTAATCGCTCTGTTTTTTTCTATTTGGTTTAAAACTTGTTTGAACTTACAAAAGCATTCTGGCAGTAATAAAAATGATATTGAGATTGATATAGTCTCGGAAAATCAAATCAAGAGAATATGTCGCTTGATTTCAAGAAAATTTCTTCTCAAGAAAGTGAGAAGAAAAAGTAATGAAATCAAGCTGATTTGCTTTTCATTTCTTCGATCACAAGTTTTCCTTCTTTATAAAATACATACATATATTTATTAAATATTATTTATTAAAAAAACATATTATACCAATAATGTGAAAAATGTTTTGAATGTTTTTAATAATACATTATTCCATTATCGAACCGATTAAATAGGTATTGGTATTTTATGCTTAATTTAGTCAAAACATGTATTGTATAGTCGGAAAACCTATTCGGTGGCAAAAACCCCGACAGATCGCCGCAGGAACTGCAGCTCGAATGCGCAGAGCTTCTTCGCTTAATTGGAGCTCTCTTTGCATACCGGATTGGTGGGTCTGCTTTGGCCTTGCACAATTTGGTCGCAGTTGGTTCTCATGACAACTTTTAATCAAGTCATTATCTGAATGTCAGGCCACAGGAGATCTATGCTAGAGAAACTTTCACGAGGCACGAAAAGCAGAAGTCACAGAATAAAACCAAACGGCGGGCACCGAAAAGAATTTCAGTTTCACACAATAAATCAGCTGCAGTTGACTTTTATTTTGTTGTGGTTGACTCTGCTTTTAATTGAGAGCCACTTGTGGCTCATTTGCATGCCAGCCGCGTGTACTTGGCCATGAAAATGGAGGCTTAGAACACTGGCATTACGGGCTGCAACTGGGGTGAGATGGATCGCGGCGAAATCTCTCTTTCGCTGGCGTTGGCCTAGGGCTTAAAATTGCACTTGGTGAAAATCCCCAGCTTAATTACACATTTTCCAAAAGCGATTTACATCGGGGCCGGGCCGGGGCCAACATAATTCCATAATTTCCGCTGAAGAACCACGCACTCGCAGATATTATCAAGAATTTCCATGGGTATTCCACTATATTCAGAACGTGTGTAAGCCCAGTCGCCTCATAAATAAATTACAGTAATTACACAAGCAAAGACAAAACCAAACCGAACCGAACCGAAAGAAAGCGAGGCTGTGGGAGCAAATGCCACTCAGGTGTCCGACACAAGAACCTCAAATAATGGGGTCAAGCAATTACGCCCAGACAACTTTATTTATATGCTTCTTTTTTCAGTTTTTATTTTGGCCAGACCGTGCACTGAGCGAAATTAATCAAGTCATTTATTAGACTGCCCCCGGGGTTCAAAGCGAAAGTGTTGAGATTAAAAGTCTCTGATTGCCCGATTAGTTAATCACAATGAAGAGTTCGCCTGCCTTCATCAACCCAGTTTACCGGGGTTTCAAAGAAATTAAAAGTTTTTAGGGTTTCAGTTTCATTAACCTAGTTGGAAGTTTGTATAGAAGATATTTTACAATGCTTTTGGGAGATGGATCCGGCAGAGAACTGTAAATGTCGAAAATATAAGTGATCCATGGCATAAATTAGAACTGAAGAATTTCACCATCGAAAGTTAATCAGCGAAATTTAGATATTCATTTAGGATTAGGATGATTACTATTATATACCACTAAAAATTGATGGGCAATGTTTTATTCAAATAATATCAGAACTATTAATTTTTTATTAATTAACAGTGAATAATAAAATAGGTGTTTTAGAAATTGTTCATTTAAAAAAGTTGGAAACAAATCGAATTGTGATAAATTCTTTGATATTTGATTTCTAGAAAATTTGTAAAATCGACATTAACATTAATAAATAATCCCACGTCAAGTTTCTCCGCCGAATGTAACGTCTTTATTTAGCAAAAGTGAAGACACACATGCTCAGCCAAAGAAATCAACCCAATTAACTAGTTCGACTGTCCCGAATCGCCACAAAGCCACTCGGCTGACAATAAATTCTCCACTTGAGCCAAAATAGAGCTCGCAGTCGAGCTGTAACCGTGACATCGATTCGGCAACAATAAAATTGGGTATTGAGCATTCGCATCTGATAGATACTTTGTTGGCCCGTCCAGTGGACCATTTGACACAGTAGCAACGCCCCACTGACAGATTTATTTATCTGGCTTTTCGGGAAGGCGATGGAGAGCACTCCCTCCATATTTGGACGTTGATTTGTGAAAGGCGAAAAGCAAAACCAAAGTCGAGTGCAACATTTTGCGCTGTTTTCATTGGGATCTACGCTGGATCTGGCCTTTGTTGTGTGACTACTGGGCATATTTTTGGGCGCATTCTAAACTTATAATTTGTAACAACTTTCACCGAGCGATCGTGGCCAGCACAACTAGCACTTAGGATTATGTAAATCTCGACCAAGCAGAAAATCTAATAACAATGGAGAGCTCCGGAAAGTGAGGTATGGATGGAAAGAGAAATACTGCGCCCGAGATTCCGATCTGGGCCTATTTTCACTTTTGCAAATTGTCTTAGAACACGGAACACGAATAGAAATCGAAGTCAGTGCGAGTCAATAAGCGATCATTGAGAATTGAAACGTGAGCATGACTACACCAGTCAGCAAAAGTGAGATCTCTGATTGTATTCTTCAACACTATAGGATTCAGGTAGCAATTCCCATTTAAGAATTCATCCATTTCTATTTCTATATATAATTATGTTTTAATTAGTTTATTAAAATTATCCAAAATCATAGTACTATTTATTTACGAAGACAGGAATAATTTATTTAATCATCAAAAGTACGAATGGCACAATATAATACTTAGTTAACCAAATTGTATGCATTCATGTGTAATTCTCTTTCCTTTCTCAACAATTTGTAATGCTTTTAATAACCACATTTGCATATGAGCTCGTGTATGCGGCTTCATCATAGAGTGAAATTTGTGTCATCATAATTGAAGAAATGCCAACACGCTTCAACTTCAGCTTCACAGCAAGAAAATAAATTTGGCAATACTTGAGTCAATGAAATGATTCCAGCACAAAGCACATGCCAAAGTAGTCTGGTAAAAAAAAGGTTAACAAAAAATAAACCTTACTTACAGACTGTCAGAGCCATCAACATGTGTGGCTCATTAAATATGCTGCGAACACACAGCAAGTACAAGAAAAGCAGACGAGAACGAAGGAGTTGAAACAATTTTCATGTCCAACTCTGTTGATGTGACTACTTCTTGTACTGGTACACACTCAAAAACGTTTACTAAAAAGTGTTTAGTCTCTCTGTTACTTTTGAAATTATTATTATCCTTTAACTAAGCTTTAGATATCAAAACTCAATATATTTCAGTTAGGAGGGATGTAGAAGATCAAAACATATATTCAAATATATGCACCATAATTCATTTTTTTTAAACGCATGCAAAAATTTATAACCAAGTTTTAACTTAATATGGTTAAAATGCAATTTAAAACCGAAGAAAATAATTTTGCCTTAAAATTTAAGTGTTTAGTAAAAGAAAAAATAAAGTTGGTAAGATCAACTTTAGATTGATTGATTGATTATTGATGGTTTTTAAAAATATGATATTTCTAAAACCAAAAGAGATAAATTCTTTAAACTTATTTTTGGTCAGGTGTAATCATTCACCTCTCCCTCTGGCTGCAGACAAATGCCTGTCATTTAGTGGCCGTCAAACATGTTCGACCTAGCCCCTTGAGCACCTACTCCCAATCCCCTTGCTCCGCCTCTGCCTTTTTCCAGCCAGCGATCGACGATCACCGCTCCCCCCACCCAAGCTTAGTAGAGCCGCGAGGGCTCAATAAATGGGCGTCGTTTATGCACCTCATCATCAGCGATTGCACAGATCGCAGCTCTGTGTTTTTATTCGCTCGCCCTGCTGTTGTGGCTCAACCAAGCGGAAGTTGTTAAATGAAAAGGCAGAAACGGGCATGAAATGGGAAGAGGTGTCGCTGCCGCCTGTGCGGAACGAAGAGCAAATGCTCTTGGAGAAACCCCTTCAGTTGGTTACATGTCCTCAGAGGAGTTGGGGGTTTTGGAGGTGGAGATGTCATGTTATGCAGGATTCCTGGAAGCCGCGATTTTAAAACGACATAAAACTGACGATGATCCTAAAACAACGATTTGGAAAATACCTAACTTGGATATTAATAATATATTTTTTTTAAACAAATTTTTTAAAATAATAATACGTTCTTATTGCATGGAGAGAATTTTTAAAAACTATGTAAGTACAAAAGTATTTACTTTAAATTGAATGCTCCCAATATCGAAACAAAATTGTTAGAAGAGAAAAGGTAAATGCATAGAGAGAATTATTCAAGAACTTTCCACTCAAATTGATAATTTTTTACTTAAAATATGAGCAAGTACTAACTTTCAGTACCAATTTTAAAAAAATATATCTCTGAAATTGAGTCATTATAGAGATTTTTTTCTCCAAAAACGGGAACAAATAAGGGGAAACAACAAGGGTAAAATTGTGGAAAATATTAGGCTTTATTCCGTAATTTGTCTTTAAAATCAGCATATCCTTTGAAAATACAAATTCTAAATTTAAGAACGTGATTCTTCTTAAATGATCCTCTCTGTAAGTGTTTATTCAACAAATTTTAAATATACACTACTGACTGGATTAATTCTTTAGTTGTTGAGATAAATATTGTAAGTTCCGTCAATTCAATTTGATTCAAGAAAATTTACAACATCAAAAAATTTAGATCTTATTTTAAGAACATTTTAACACAGATAAGAACGTCCAAATTCTCTGTTTAAACAAATACAAATTTAAAGTTTTAAATTTTTTTTAAAAATGGAAAAATTGCCATGCCCATACGGGTTCTTTCATTCACTTCTTCCCTAGAACCCCATAGGTATATCTCCTTCACCAACCGCTTTCGTACCATTAGTCATAAAATTTAATTGAATTTCTTTCGGTCAGTTGAATGAAGTAATAGTTGACTTGTTAATTAGGAGTGTCCAGAACCCGGCTTTTCATTCAGGCCAAACCCTCAGCCTTCAAGAAAGATAACTAAACGTGGATCGGGTGAAAGTCAGGTCGTCGTCTCCCGACATCTCCTTCACTCTAATGAAACTAGAACAGACTGCACGATTGTGGCAAATGGTTTGGAAAAAAAACTGCAGAACTGGGAAAGGTCTTTTGTGTCGTCCAGCTAGCACCTTTCACAAAAGTCGAAACTATCAGCGAACCCACACCGAAATAGCGCCAGACAATACTGAATGTACTTAATACCCTTAAGTACTTATTGGCAAATTGATGTCGCCCTGTTTGCGTTCTGTTATAGGGTAAATAATCGATTCGTGATTCGGCTAGAAGAGCGTAATAAAATTGTCAACATGACAGGCTGCGATTAATATAGACTTTATATTTATAATGCATAAATCATGCAGCAGACGGAACGTGCTCCTTTGGCTTGCATTACTTTTCCCACAACTTAATGTTGCGACTCCTGGGGCGAATTCCAAATGCATTGTACTAGAGATGTGATCTTTGGGTATTCTTTGTTGGGTAGCTCTGCCTATGTACTATTAAAGATCATATGTATAGCTTTTGATTTGAAGAAAAGGTTATTGGAAAAAATTTATTAAAGGATCTTATAGGCATATTTTTTGACCATCTTTCAACTTTGTAAAATCTCTTAAAAAGGTGTCTCAAGGAATAACACTTTAAGAATGCCAGACTTTTCCTTAAAAACACTAATCACATAAGTAATAATATTTTCTGGAGCTCTGAAAGCCCCCCAACTGCCGCTAAACACGATCATAATTCCCTCGCACGCTCATCTCTAGGCCAAAGCCAACGACCGGACAGGGTTTGTGGCAAACTTGTTCTGACTTTTGTTACAATTGGCGATTCCTTTCTTTTTTATTCTGCTTTCTAGCGCTGTAAGACAATGCACCATAAAACTGCATTGGAGTTGTGATCGCTGTTTTTGCCCCGTTCGGTTCCCACTCCACCCATTTCCATTTCAGTTGCCATGCAAATTTCTGCCTTGTGTTGCTTTTTCCGTCTCCAATGTTTTCCTCTTTCCGGGCACATTTGTCAAGGTGTCTTGTAAACATGGTACCCAAGAAGCCCAAAGAACCAAAGAACCCAAAAGAACCCAGAACCAAGCACCGTTAGATCAGATGCAGACGGAGTGCTTATATAACGCATTGCGCCAACCGAATTTGTATGTTTTATTGGTTACCTCTTTAGGCCATAAATGGTAGTGACAAAAGTCGGAATTTATGGCCTGCCGACAGTTCTGATAAATAACCCAAGGCCCGTCGACTTTGGCTTAGTGGCCTCGGGTTTGTATTCTTTCGACGGGAGATAGGGCGTTATGCAGGTGGGGAAAGCAACTAAGAGAGCCATAAAATGTTTTATCTTCGACCCTGGTCTTCCAGCACTTCGTCGTGAGGAGCCTGGAGTTAATTAGCAGGGAATAAATGGCTTTTAAAATTCCACCTCTTTGGGGAAGTAAGCCGGGAATGCGTTTTGGAAAATGTGCCTACAGAAGCCAAGGAAAATTCATGGCTCTACGTTTTATTGTAGAAAGGAACAGAAGGCATTGGAACTCTGTTTTTTTGTTTGTTTTGAGATGGCATTTATTCCATACATTATCCTAAAGAGACAAATATCGAATTACCTCCTATTACCACGCTCACAAATGTGTATAAATCCTTACAAACAAAGATGATGAAATATTTATTTTTATTTTCCGTGTATTGTTGTGATGCTTTTCGGATAGTGGAGGCACAAAAGAAAGAGACTCTCCTCATATGGCCAGGCTCAGTTGGTTCGGTTTTTTCGCTGCACTCTTTTTCAGCTGGTTGCCTCACCGTTTTCAATATCAGATTACGTGCGGGCCATCTTTTGTTGTTGTTCGGGGACTGGGGGCTTTCCTTAAGTGCTGCAGTGCTTTTCGGCATATCAGATGTTGCTAATGTGGCTCCGCTAACTGTGGGCCGGGCTCAAGCGCTCCACTTGAAAGGAGAGCTTAGATACAAGATACTTTTTTCGACCTTGAGATGGTGGTCGAGGTTCAGCTCCCGGCCCCAATAATCGGATTTGAGGCACACCCCGCTCTGCAAGATAATCTCCGAAAGCAGTGAGGCGTGGAGAGATGACCAAAGGGCATCCAGGAAGTTCATTTGATATCCTGAAGATATCGGATACACTTTTTTATAGAGAACTACGGAAGCCTTTTACTTAATTAGTTTCTAACAGGGTTCTTTTAACATCTTAAATTCCTATTTAGATAGATTTAATATTAAAAATTAATTTGATTAATTCAGCTGATTTCTACTTTCTTTTTTAAAGTTGATACTTGAACATTAGCATATTTATTAAAAATCTCAGAAAAAAACAAAAGTCTTTAATAATTAAGATTTATTAAAGATTTATTACATCTAATTCGGTTGAATAGAACTTGGGTCTGTAAATTACTTAACTGTAGTGGATTCCAACTTTAAGTTAAAGACTTCATATTACCTAATGTTGCTTTCTTCCTGTCTTCGGACTTTGTGGATTTCCTTCATCTCCCTGGTTCTTTTTCTTACATTTTCAATTGCGCGCAATTAGCAAATTCTCTTTGGGTTCGTTTTAATGACTGTCTAACGTAAAATGTCGTCTTACACTCGAGTTTTATAGCTTCCGCTTTGCATTATCAAATATTATTGGTGTTGTTCCACCGCTTCTTATAACCTGCTTCTTCTTCTTCTTACCGTTTACAATTGCATGTCGTCACGTCAAGCTCCAAGAAGTGGCAAGAAGAGGAAGAAGAATCGGCGCAGCAGCTGAAAGAAAAAAACCCTTGGCTATCTAATGATGATCATTAGGAGCGGTACTGTAATCACACAGAAGCCAAACTCAAACTCCCAGCTGAACCTTAAGCCAGCTCCCCTTCTTCTTACCCGGCTGATTCTTCTTCTCGCTTTTTGTCAACATGGAACGGTAATTTCTTAAACAAAAAAAAAACAACAACATCAGAGGCCACAACTGAGAAGCAAAAGATTACTCTAAACTTTTGTACACAGAAAATAAAAATCATATCCGAAACTTATATGTAAGAACATTAGGTTTGGATGGTAGGTTAGGGCTTATTATTTATTTTTATTCAGAATTTAGGAACAAAGTTTTTTTTGGTATAATAGATCAATAATCTATATTTCTAATCGGATGGTAAGATCTTTAATCGACATGCTTTAAAAAAGGTCTTTTAAGTTCAAACATTTAAATAAATGTTCTAAAATTAAAATTGATTTGTCTACATAGCACATAATTTTTTCTCAGTGTAAGTATAGCCAATGCAACCTACATTCTCTCCCTTGAATCACCGCTTTCTTGGTCTCTTCCCTTCTGGTTTCCCCGGTTTTCGAACTCAGAGTGCGTTTTTTGCGGCTGTGCGACCATTGTAACGGCTTTGATTAGTCTTAGGAAGTCGCCTAAGTTTAGTAGTCGTCGCGTTTCGTTCATCTTCCCCTGCTCACCCCCTTTTCGCGCAGTGTGAGGCATAGTGATGCGACTTTTTCTTTGGTTTGTTTGCTGCTGTTGGCATTTAACAGTTAAATGCTTAGTTTACATCATTAGCATGCCGTTTCCACATATTTTCTTCTCTTTTGACTAATAAATAAGCAATTTAGTGGTTGCTTCTTCCACTGTCGCCGACTATGGATTTAATTGGTTTGCGCAAGTTGGTGAGATTTATTTAATTTGCATAGATTTGCAGGGCATTAGAATCACTTGATTAACATTGTACAGTTGGGATTTCATTTGCGGTTAGGAGAGAGAAGAGTAAATTAATTGGAAAATCCACGCACACATTTTTACGGATTTAGAATGTAGGTGATTTCACAAAACTCAAAAAGTCTTGAACTGTAAATATATAATTAGTTTTGACAGAATTCGTTTTTTTCTTTTAGATTTTTGTCTTTTTTTAAGAAATTTTAATTAATCCAAAGATTTGTTATAAAATCATTGCTTCATTTCTTTTCCCAAACTAAAACTACTTAAAATGAAATTGATCAGTTTCTCACAATAGCTTTAAACTAATAAATTTCTTCATAACCTTACCCTCGTAAATAGAGCATTTTCATTTCCGAGTACATACTAACAGTCATTACACACTCCAGAAAGTTCATTGCCTTATTCTTATGAATGTATTATAAAATATGAATTTTCATGTTTTCCTTTACGCTTTGATAAATTCACGAACGCGTTATCAATTTATTGTTTCATTACTGCCTAGTCCGGAAATATTGGATAAATAAAGCCCGGCCTTAGTATGAATAAGTACCTTCCAAGAAATGAATTAAATTGTAGATGTTATTTTACCGCAGTCATTACACCAAGATTAACACACAGGAATCATTGCCTTTGGCCAGTTCGTTGCCTGAGTCTTTCGTTTGTGTGTGATTTTGCTTTTGTCTCTGTCTCCGCAAGAACGAGTGCACTGAAGCATGGACTTTTGGCTCCGACTGCAGGTTTTTGTGTGAGTCTATTATTTATTTATCTGGCCACCAACTCGGTGGGTTCTATTAACAATGTAAACAATACCGTTAACACGACACGACACGTTAGGAAAAAGCTTTTGGCAGAGGGAGCGAAATAGATACATGAAATGTGCCGCAAGAATTTGCCAAGTTGGTGGGCAAAGAAGGAGACGCCGACTAGGCAACTGCATATTTTAGCCAACCACCTCAGCTCCCCTTGGCAATGCATCAAAGAATTGAACAACAAGAACAGAGCTACGTAAAAAAGCGTGAAAAAGAGGCGACAGGAAAAACGGTTTGAGGAAAACACTTATTAAATTTTAGCATGCCCAAAGTGTGGATAAAGGTGGCAGTGGAGGCTGGGGGCAGGCGGCAAAGAACCGCAACAACGACCCCAAGAACCACAGCTGGGAAATGTCCGTGTTTGCTCAGCGAAGCATTCCTGGAGTTCCCCGCAAATGCACATACCTGTCTAGGGAGAGGTTTTCTTATATCCACTGTAACTGTGAGACACCAAAACAAAAATATGACTCCACCGATTGCTATTATTGCGTTTTGTTTGCTTCTTTATGCTTGCACTTCACCGCCACTCGAGGGTTCGATCATCCTTGACCACAGCGAAGAGTCTTCTAGTCTTTGCGTCTTCGAAGAAGAGTCTTTTTTCTTTCGTTCGGATTGCTTTAATTTATTACAGTCTCCACACTCCGATCCGTTTTCTAAACGTTCTGAACGCGTCGCGTGCTGATTCCAAACTGAGGCTCAGCAACAAGTTCGAGTTGCTTTTAAGAAAAAGCATTCGAAAGAAAGTTGTCTGCATACTGAATTCTGTTCGAGCGCGCCAAAGATTCTCGTTCGAAAGCTGCAGCGAAAGAGATTCTCTCAAGAGAGCGTCTGCTAAGAGAGGCTTCGCGACCGAAGGGAGATTAATTACTGGTTGTACTGCTGATAAGCATGAAATGTCGCTTGTCCGCAGTTTGTTGGCCAATTAAAAATTAGATTTCGCTCTAGATTTGTGCGCGAGATTGGGAAAGGTTCGGGGAACGATTGCAAAGATAGAAGTTTCATGAGATTTTTTTTTCGTTTTTCGGCAATAGTATATAAAAAGGGTTCAATGAACTGAAAGGATAGAAGGTATCAATGTTAATAATTTATTAATATTCCGTTTAACTACTTGTTTTCTTAAATTCGCTCAAGGGCTCTTTCTTTTAGGGCAAGTAAGAAAGTTTTCTGTTTATTTGAAAATGTATTTTCTGTATCGCCCGAAATTAAGTTACTTTATTGAATTTAATATTGTTAAAATTTTTTTTTTCATAAATCAAAGAGTTTCAATTAAGAATTTAATCTAGTCTCTTATTTACAGCCCACTCATCTCTAACTCATTTCCATAATCCGTTGTTCTCTTTACCAATTATAAAAACATTTTCAGTTTCCCAACCACAGAAACCAGGCAAGAACAAGAGAGAACGCTGTAGTCGAGCACCTCGACTATTAAATACCCGTTACTCAACTAAAGCAAGCAGTCGCAAGTGTCGCCATCTACCGGACAATTAATTATTTGCATACTTTTGCACTTTTTACTGAGTGGCTCGTCTTTTTACTCGACTTAAAAAATTTCTTCCAAATTTCGGTAGGTATTAGTAATCTAAACAAAATGACATTTACACTTAAGCTCTAGCTTTAAAACAGTGGGCGTTACAGGAGGCGTGGCACCTTTATGAAACAAACTTGAGCTGCGTAGGAATTCAAAGAATCTGCATGCAAAAAACCAATCTTCTAGCTTTCATAGTTTCCGAAATCTCAGCGTTCATACAGACGCACAGACGGAAATGTAAAGATCGACTCGGCTGGTGATCCTGATCAAGAATATATCTACTTTATAGGGACGGAAATGCTTCCTTCTACCTGTTACATACTTTCACACGAACACAATATACCCTTTTACTCTACGAGTAACGGGTATACAAATATAAAAACACACGCATGTGTGTATACATATATAAGGGACCATAAAGCACAGACATTCATTCCGATGCCAAATGCCGACGCCAATAAAGCCCCCAAGTAAACAATTCCAGGCATTACTCCATTACTCATAATGGCGCAGCCAAATGTCGCGGTCGCATCCTCATCCTCTCCAGCGGAGCAAAGGAGAGTCCGATTGGGGGAGCAGCGAAAAGGGAGTGGAACGGGTGCAGGGAATCTGCAGTCGGAGGAGCTCCCGCCCATGTTGTTCCCCAGGTTGCATAAATCTGTTCGATTCATAGCACGAAGATTTCGAAGGAGGCAAAGAGATCTGGCCTTGCCTTGACTTTGGTCCGATTCTGTTCTTTTTTGTACTGGTCGGAGATGAAGTCGTGATAACCAAAGTGGATACAATTTGTTTAAAAATATTTAACAAAATCTTTTGTCATCTTTAAAAATATATTTATGTACGTATAAAATTTAATAAATTCTTGAATTTATTATTAAATCATGCAAAAAGTTGAAAGTATTAAAAAAAAAACAAAAGTTTTAACTATGGAAAAATAGTGTTATACATGTATGTTATTATGTGAAAAATATCATAGTACCCAGAAAAGATATATTACTGATTTAAAAACCCCTATTATGGATAAATTTTTAAAAATGCATTTTTGGTTCACTTTTTTCAAAGAATATAACTAAAATCAAAATCAACTTAGCTCACTATATTGTCGCGTAATGCTCTGTAAGATATTAATATGAATGATAGGATTATCACGTAAGAATAATCAAGGCGTATGCTTTAATTGTATTTTCCTTAAATTAATTTGTTTGTGAAGTTTGTTCCACGGCTATAACGTGACCAGTCTTCGTGATCTTAAGATGAGTGATATAAAAAAATGTTTTCTCTTTACAAGTGCGTCTAAAACGCAGTTAAATTAAATTTTTGGCCTGGCTGGGCAGTCACTGTGGCATCTCTAGACCCCGCAGTTGGGTTCCTTTATCAGCCTTGTCTTCATCGATCGCGTCGGAGATTTTGTCCGTCTGATCGCGGGTCCGTCGGCCGGTCTGATGTTCAGGTCTCTTGTTCTGGGGCCTGTTCCTCGCGATCTCCCTGTTTGTTCCCGTTGAGTCGTCGCTTTGTCTTGACTCCTGGCAGGCAGCTTCGCTGGAGCTCGGAGGCGTGCCTGGCTGGGCGAATAAAAACAGAATAATATAGAATGAAATATTTATCGCCATTAGAGCCTGATTAGCTGCGGGCGTGTTCTGGTCATCGTTCTCCGGGCTCCGGACCACGTTCCTCACTCTTAGCCTGCTTTCCCCCACTCCTTGATGTTCGGATGTTCTGGGCCGCGAAGCGCTTTTGGGGGGACTTAATAAGCTTTTCTGGTGTGATTGTGATGGGAAATTGATATGTTCATTCAATTATGTGCTCCGGTCGTGTCAATAAACTGATTGCGATCGTGTCCAGCAACTTGCCGACCAATTAGTTTCCCAACGAGACCTGCCCGATCAATTTGATTGATAAAACGGCGGCCGGTTTTAGGAGGAGTGTCTGGGTTGAAATGAAATCTAGACGTGCTGAAGCCCACACCAAAATGAACAGATCTTAAAAGCAAAAGTCATCTCATGTGCTAAGTATGTACGGCGGTGAGAATAGTTCTACGAACGGCTGTGCAACAAGGAAATGGAAAGTTAATCCGGTATTTTTTCGCTAAAGATGAGATCTTGTTGACATTACTTTTTATGTATTTAAGTCGTTGAAAGCGCAGTTTTAACAAATTAGCAACTTATTTAATAGAAAATATCTAAATGGCTCAAAATAAACAGAACGGATAGTCCAAAGACATAATATTTACATCTATAGATACAACAATAGTTGTATCGGTCTACCAAATGATCGACAACAATGCGCAATGCTTCAAATGGTACACTCAGAAAATAAATTGATAGATTTAAGGAAACATGGACTACATTGCCTAAAAAGGTGATTTGGCCTTAAATTGTGGACTTAAGAATAGTAAAAAAAAGGCCTAAATATTCACTTTAAGGCCATACATTTCAAGGAAACAATAGTGTAAAAATAGTCCACTCCCAAAAAAAGAGCACATGCATATATAAAAAACCATAATAAAAAAAACTTTTTTAAACAAAAAATAAAAAATCTAAAGACCATTTTTTATAATCGGAAGAAAATTACGATCTTGGACATTTAATATTATTTTTTAAGGATTTATAAGGCTTCAATGTATTTTAAGGAGAAGTGTAAACCTCAAAGGAAAATCACCTGTAATTAAAGACGCTCTAAATTGCAGCATTTCACAATACGAATTTAACAATAAATTGGTTCAAGATAAATCGAACTATGCTTAAATTATTTTAAAAAATTTTTGGTAAAAAAAAATTGTCGTAAATGTATTAACTTACTTAATTATATATATGACTACGGAACCTTACAAAATGTAACAATTTAATGCATAAACTTAAAAAAAAACTATTGATAAGGTTAAAGATATTTCCAATTAACCAAGATCTACCACCACAAACAAAAGAAAACTTAAATTATTACCCACTTTGCTCTTGATCTTCTTAGGACACATCGACCTACATATTTAAAACACTATCGCAGTAGTAAGTTATGAACAATGTGTGACTTAAAGACTTAATTTGTCTTTTATTTCTGGTGGTTTTTCTTGGTTAATTGGAAATATCTTTAATCTTATCAAAGGTTTCTAACGTTTATGACTTACTTTGTTACATTTTGTTAAGTCCCTTAATGCCTATATGGAATCATAAGATAAGATAAAGAAGAAATACAGATCTTATAAAGGTATATTCCAGAGTAAAAGAGACTACAATAAAAACAAAAGAGAACGCTATTGCCTCGACTATTGAATACATGTTACTAAAGCAAGCAGTCTCAAGCAGGGCAAACCAAGCAGTCGCCTGAAAGTGGCGCCATCCACCGGGCAGTTCGTTATTTGCTTATAACTTTTACTGAGTGGTCCGACCCATTTTGGTCAATCAATAGGTATTGACGTTGCAAACTTCTGACTCAAGTCATAATTCCCTCTGCAAGGGTATACAAATTAAAACTGTTTTTTTGCAATCTTTATTTAGATATACTTTTCCGAAAACTCATATCTTTTGGTTGGCAGCTATCCAGGAAGTGAACGAGGAGACCTGCACATAAACAGACGGCGAGTTGGGCTGACCGCATGGCAGCTTTCCCCAGGACACGATGCCGATAAGGACATTGCCCTGGACAAGCGGACCCCCCGAATCGGAGGTGCAAAAGCTGGTGCCGCCGGTGAGTGGACCCGTGCACAGATTCGTGGTGTGGACATCCTGGCCCTTGGTGCCGAGTGCCGTGGCACAGGAGTTAAGGCTGATGATGGGAATGTTCTTGGCCTCCTGAAGGGTGGCGGGATACGAGGGGCTGTTGGTTTTGCTGGTGCTGCCCCAACCGAAGAGGTTGGCTGATCCCGTGGGCCTCGATCCGGAAGTTGGCAGCTTGACCGCAGCCACGGCAGCGGTCCAAACGAAGGCGGTGGGCGTGTAGATCAGCCCGATGTCGTAGGGCACAGTTCCACCGGTGTAGAGATCGTTGATCACATAGTGGGTGATTTGCCGCTTCTGGGTGGTGCTCGCTGTTCCGGCCACCGCAATGCTTCCGGCAACGAGGGTGCTTCCCAGCACCTGGTTTCTGTTTGCAAGGCAATGGGCAGCAGTCACCAACCAGTTGGCGTTCAGGATACTGGCAGCACAGTAGTGGGTTCCTCCGTACTGCATGGACACTATGTAGGGAGCACTATTTGCCGCCGCCGCCGTACCACCCACCACTCGTCCTTCGGGCTGGGCAAAGGCCAACCCTGATCCTTGGCAAAGTCCCACAGCCAGGAGGAGGAAACTGGCCAGAGAACTGTGGCGCCACCTTACTTGTTGTCCATTCGCAATCATGGTTTTCGCGGAACTGTTTACATCGGCTGCATTGACGGCTTTTTAAATTAATTCGTGATACCGAATTTCACGCGAGCCAGCCAGAAAATGATAAGAACTTTCAATTAGGGCCCTTGTCTTACCGATAAGAACTTATAATAATTTAAGATTAGACGGTATTTTATATATATGTATATTATTCTCTTTCTATGATAGTCTGTGTCAACAAGGTGGATAGATGTGGGAACTCAAGTTGTCACTTCATCATTTCAATCTAGATTTCAATGGGAATCCCCTTCGTAACGATGCGTAATACCCGTTTTTAAAAATGTATACCCAAAAATAGGAAATCTTGAGTTCAGGCTATCACTTAATAAAAAAAATAACTGAAAGAAAACGAAATTAGCTTATAACATGTAAAAACATTTTTTATCAACAAACTGATAAATCTTTCGATATCATAATTGCATTTGTAAATGTAAGTCAAAGCTTTCTTGACCATCGTATCAATTCAGCCCGAAAATATGTGAGGTATACAATCCCGATCGGTTTGACCCCAACGCTCTCTGTTTTCCACTCGAACGATAAGATAAACCTTAAAAACAACGTTTTGTGGTATAGTCGATGCAGTGCGTAGGAAAGTCCCACACTCAAGTCATCAGCCAAAGACACAACTTAGATTGCTTTTATTGAAAGGAAACATGTGTAAATTCGGAAGTTTACGGCGCCTGTTGGTTGTCCGCTATCCAGGAGATGAACGAGGAGACCTGCACATAAACCGACGGCGAGTTGGCCTGACCACAGGGCAACTTTCCCCAGGACACGATGCCGATGAGCACATTGCCCTGGACCAGCGGACCCCCCGAATCCGAGGTGCAAATGCTGACGCCCCCGGTCAGGGGACCAGTGCACACGTTGGTGGAGTGGACATCGCTGCCCTTGGTGCCCAGAGCTGCTTCACAGGCGCTCAGCGTGATGATGGGCACATTGGTGGCCACCTGGAGGGTCGAGGGATAGGAGGCGGTGTTCGTGGTGCTGGTGCTGCCCCATCCGTAGAGATTGGCGGTGCCAGTGGGCACCACTCCCGAGGAGGGGAGCGTTACGGCAGCCACGGCAGCGGTCCAAACGAAGGCGGTGGGCGTGTAAATCAATCCGATGTCGTAGGGCACGGTTCCACCGGTGTACAGGTCGTTGATCACGAAGTAGGTGATGCTGCGCGTCTGCGTGGTGCTGGCTGTTCCGGCCACCTCGATACTGCCAGCCACAAGGGTACTGGCCAGGACCTGGTTGCTGTTGGTCAGGCAGTGGGCAGCCGTGAGCAACCAGTTGGAGTTCACGATACTGGCAGCACAGTAGTGGGTTCCTGCGTACTGCATGGACACCGCGTAGGGAGCACTATTGACCGCCGCCGCACTTCCGCCCACCACTCGCCCCTCGGCCCGGGCAATGGCCACTCCGGCACCCACCTGGCACAGACCCAGGACCAGCAGGAGCACACTGGCCAGCGCCTTGGTTTGCTGTCCGTTCGCTATCATAGTTTTCGCGGAACTGTTTACATCGGCCTTTATCGCCGCGCGTTTAAATTAATTCGCGATACCAAAAATTCGCCAGCGCCAGAAGATAAGGCTTTCAATTAACGCCCGTGTGTTCTTCAGATAACCGCTTAGTATAATTGAAGATTAAGCGGCGCCCGAGCAGTGACTCTTTCGGAAAAGTACGTCAACTTGCAGCAATGGGATGGGCAAATAACTACGTTCATATCTCAAGAATGCCTATTCACCCTTAGGAGCTTTTAAATTTGCAAAGTCAAATATTTGAAAATCACTGTTCACCTTTTTAGTATTTAGTATTCACATTCACCATTTTATTAGTTTTAGTAATTTTTTTGGAAGTTTCTCCCTTTCCACAAATAGTTGGTCATTTTTTATATTTCTATTTATTTATTTATAAATAAAAATAAGTCAAAAAATTTGAATTTCACACGATATAAGTAGCAATCGATTGCATTGAAAATATCGATTTAGCAATCTTGCTCCCAACATCGAATGTATCGAATATAAATCGATTTATGCTCCAGCTCTGGTCACACAGCAACTGAGTCAGAAGTTGAAGAAGAAGCAGAGTCCGTAATTTTTCCACGACTTACCAAGCGATTTACTGAGCGAATCGAGCCGGAATTGGCCATTTAGCTAGCCGGAAGCATTTAGAGCGTGAGCAACAGAGTGCGGCCACTTGGAAGCGGTGCCTCCAGAGAAATCGCAGTGCGAGAAGTGCCTGAAAACCGCTGGCCCAGCCCCATTATAAACAGAGAGGAGGGGTGGAGAGTGGAGAGTGCGCAGCCGAGGAGTGTGTGTGTGGAGTAGTGGAGAGCGGAGCGAGAAGAGAGGTCAGCAAACCCGTAATTAAGAAAAAGTAGACACGTACGTGGAAGATGTCATCCGGAGATTTTGGCAATCCGCTGCGGAAGTTCAAGCTGGTCTTCCTGGGCGAGCAGAGCGTGGGGAAGACCTCGCTGATCACTCGCTTCATGTACGACAGCTTCGACAACACGTACCAGGCGACGATTGGAATCGATTTCCTCTCGAAGACCATGTACCTGGAGGATCGAACGGTGCGCCTGCAGCTGTGGGACACGGCGGGCCAGGAGCGATTCCGCTCCCTGATACCCTCGTACATCCGAGACTCCACGGTGGCCGTTGTCGTGTACGACATCACCAACACCAACTCGTTCCACCAGACCTCCAAGTGGATCGATGACGTGCGCACGGAGCGGGGCAGCGACGTCATCATCATGCTGGTGGGCAACAAGACGGATCTCTCGGACAAGCGCCAGGTGTCCACCGAGGAGGGTGAGCGCAAGGCGAAGGAGCTGAACGTGATGTTCATCGAGACGAGCGCCAAGGCCGGCTACAATGTGAAGCAGCTGTTCCGGCGGGTGGCTGCGGCACTGCCCGGCATGGATTCCACGGAGAACAAGCCCTCCGAGGACATGCAGGAGGTGGTGCTGAAGGACTCGCCCAACGAGACAAAGGATCCCGAGGGCGGCTGCGCCTGCTAGAACCGGTTGAGCCGACGACCCAACCCCGATCCAACAATCCTCCCCTTCGAACAGCAGGAGCAGATGCAGGAGATCGGCCGACCAACAGCACACCGGTGTACACAGGTGTCAGGTGTATGTTCTGGCTGGATCTGCGGCGGATTCCTCAACATCTATACACACATACACACTTTACGTTTAAGTTTATTTATAAAGTAACAAATGATAGCAAAGGCAAATAGACTAAACAACAATTAACGAAATCGGCTAACTAATTAATGTTAATTGAGCTGAGCAGTGCAGACGAGCTAATCCCGAGCGTAGACGAATGCTAACTTATTGACACAAGATCAGGGATCAGGATCAGAGTAATATTTGCGAGTTAGCTACCAGACAAGAATATAGAGTTGTGCATTTCCAATACCCCCCAAAAAAAATCAAACCCCCAACCATGTACTTATGTCAGGCCAGGCGGTCCAGGATCCTCCGACATTCCAGCTCTCGGCGTCTCCAACAGTCGTAGATACCACGCAGCCAGCCTGTGTTCAATGATTCCACCAGCCAGGCATTTTGTTTCCAATTTTAGCCCCGTTCTGTTCTGTTTGCGGCTTTTGTTTCGCCAAATTCGGTTCGGTTTTCGGCTTTTTTTAGCACAGCAAACGCGACTGCTAACTGGAACTTTGGATGGCATAGGACTTGGCCACGTGCATCTTATGAATAAATATACACAGATATATAATATGTATTTTTATGACTAAAACTGAAACAGACATGCAGCACGAGCAGAGCAAACACTTAACAATATAATTAACGATTTTTGCTTCGATTAGCGAGAGAACTTTGTGCATTTTTTACGCGAAAAGCAAAAGCTTACAAAATTGATAATTGAATAAAAACATAAAACTATGGATGCAATTTTTAATAAATCAAATTATGAAAATGAAAAGTATACAAGATATTAGCAATAAATTAAAACAAAAAACAATCCCAAATCATGACTCATACGAAGTGGGTGAACAGCGAACACCCTCTCACCATTCCCTCTTATAAAAAGGGTTCCACATTATTTGGGGCGTCGTATCTTATCAGTTTCAGGTTGCGTTACCGTTTAAAATCGTTTCTGAATGGCCTGCGCACCTGTGTCGGCATGACTAGTCCGAAATTACTGACATATTCTGATTCGTCAAGAAATTACAGTGTAATAGGCTTAGGATTTTTCGTAAAGATATGATTCCCCTGGGAAAGCCAAATATTCGTACAATTAACTTCATTCCTGTTTTCCTTACTTCTTATCACGTTTAGCAAATTTAATAACTATAGTAAATATTTTTCAAATATATATTAAAATTCGTCATCACCAGATCGTTTCCTGCTGGTGTCATAAAATAACAATTTAAAAAAAGATGATACCACAGCATTATAAAATCTAAAGAATGCGTCATACATTATGTTTGGACTTGGTTTTTATTTGTGAATTCCGGTTTCATAAGCGTAAATACATAGAAAGAACAAAAAATGCGTACTTGCTTTGCTATGCAAATGTTAAGTATACTTTTGATAAATATGTCGAAATAGAGTCTTAGAAGCTGTCCTCGTTGGCGATGAACTCGTCGCGAATCTTCTGCAGCTTGGTGATCAGATCCGCCACGGACACTTCGCCATGCACCTTGTTATCGCGAGTGCGGACGTTCACGGTGTTCGAGGAGCGCTCCTTGTCGCCCACCACCAGGATGAAGTTGAACTGTGCCAACTGAGCATTGCGTATCTTCTTGTTCATCGTGTCGCCGGCATCGCAGTCAGCCTCGCTCATGAATCCGGCATCATGAAGCTGATCCCGGACAGATTGCGCGTACTGATCGTAGGCAGGACCCACGGGAACGACCATCACCTGGCGGGGCGACAGCCAGAATGGCCACTTGCCGGCAAAGTTCTCCGTGAGAATGGCAATCATGCGCTCCACTGAGCCGAGGATGGCACGATGGATGATCACTGGTCGCTTCTTCTCGCCATCGTCGGCGATGTAGCTGAGATTAAAGCGAATAGGCAGCTGGAAATCCAGCTGGATGGTGGCGCACTGATGGGCCCGCTTCAGTGCATCCATAATGGTAATATCAATCTTGGGCCCGTAGAAGGCGCCATCGCCGGGGTTCTCCTTCCAGGGCATGCCGAACTCGTTGAGTGACTCAGCCAGGGCCTTCTCCGCATCGTTCCACTGCTCCAGCTCGCCCAGATAATTTTCGGGGCGTGTGGACAGAACCAGCTGGAAGGAGAAGCCGAAAATGGTGTACACGTGCTTCAGGAACTCCAGGCAGCCCTTCATCTCGCTCTTGATTTGCTCTGGGGCACAGAAGATGTGCGCATCGTCCTGCTGGAAGCGACGCACTCGAGTAAGTCCGGTCAAAGCGCCGGAGAGTTCGTTGCGATGGAGCACACCGAAGTCGGCCATGCGGAGCGGCAACTCACGCCAGGATCGGTTGCGGTTATCGAAGATGAGGCAATGTCCGGGACAGTTCATCGGCTTGAGGGCAAACTTCTCCTTCTCGGCCTCGAAGGAGAACATGTTCTCGGCGTAGTGCTGCCAGTGACCGGAGGTCATCCACAACTTGGCGTTGTAGATGTTGGGCGAAATGACCTCCTGGAAGCCACGCTTCCTATACTCCGCCTTGATGAAACCAATCAGGGTGTTGTAGATGTGCGCTCCTCGCGGCTGGAAGAAGCACGAGCCCGGCGACAGCTCGTGGAAGAAGAACAGCTCCTGTTCGCGACCGATCTTGCGGTGATCCCGCTTCGCCGCCTCCTCCTGCAGCTTCTCCCACTCCTTGAGTTGCTTAGGATCGGGGAACGAGATGCCGTAGACTCGCTGCAGAGTCTCAGCGTCGGCCTTGCCCTCCCAGTAGGTGGAGGAGTTCTTGGTGATCTTCAGGGCCTTCACCTTGCCGGTGTGGCGGACATGGGGTCCGCGGCAGAGATCAATCAGCGAGCCACACTTGTAGACAGTGGTGCGGTCGGTGGTAACCTTCTCGTTGAGAATGCGCACCTTGAACTCGTTGTACTTGAACATCTCTAGCAGGTCGGACTTCTTCATCTCCAGACGCTCGAAATTCTGCTTCTCCTTTACGATTTGCTTGACCAGGCCCTCCATGGCGCCGTAGTCGTTAGTGGAGATCTAGTAATGCAGATTATTAGCTTGTTTATTGACCAACAAAGTCTGAAATTACTTACACCCTCGCCCTCCAGGTGCATGTCGTAGTAGAAGCCACTCTCAATGGGCGGCCCGTAGCACAGGTGTCCGCCGTAGATGCGCTCCATTGCCTCGCCCATGATGTGGGCGGAGCTGTGCCAGAAGACGGCCTGCGCCTCCGGATCGTCGAACTTGAGGAGCTGAAGCGTGCAGTCGCCCTCCAGAACGCGGTCCAGATCCCAGACCTCGCCGTTGACCTTGGAGATCACGGTGTTGTCAGCCAAACCCTGACTAATGCCGCGCGCCACCTCGTAAGGAGTGCTCTGCCAGGAGGTGGCGTCCACCTGCTTGCCGTCGGGCAGCGTCACCTTGATGGGCTCCCGAGTCTTGGCCGCCAGTTCGGCCTCGTACTCCGCCTTGCACTTCTCCCAGAAGACATTGCGCTCCTCGATGTACTGCGGCCAGGGATTGAGTTCTGGAGTGGTTAGAGAAGGGTGTTATATACTTTTTCGTTCTGGACTCCTTGTAAAGCCCTTTGTGTGTTTTTAAACGAGTGGAGTCCATTCTACATGCCTCCAAGTCTCTTTGGGAAGCACTTGCTATTCCCGACTATTTCACAATCCTACTTTATCCTTACCTTTGCGAGTATCTCCACCTCCGGCCGGCTTTTCCTTTTTCTCCTTCTTCATCTTGGCAGCCTGCAAATCCATTGGAGAAAATCAATAAAACGGAAATTCCAAGGGGGCTCAAAAATTTGCTACGTATGCAATTAGACTAACGCTTTTTTCGGTATCTACTTTCGACTGGTGATGTTCTTTCTTGTTGTTTGAACAATTGGGGACAAGGCAATGAGAGTGGCAAGACGCTTTCGGCGCTTTTTGGTGAGCGACCTATCTCTTATTTTTATCGGGATGTATACAAACAACCTCGTTACTTTATGGCTGATGCAATAGCAAGAAACTTTTAAGCACGAAAGTTGAATGGTGGTTAGTGACGTCACAGCAGCCGGCACTGATTCACTGCACAATACACACACACTCGCACTCAGACAAACAAAACATTTACACGTGCCAAAAACAGGAGTTTTTAGTATCGAAATTTTACGATCAATTCTGTTAAACTTAAAAACACCAACCAAAGTTGCGTAGTTGTGTTGTTGCTGTTCTTTCAATTGCTGGTGCTGTTGTTGTTTTGCTGGTTTCGTGTGCGTCTGAACTTTCGGCAAAATTCGCTGGCAAATGCGGGCCAAGTGGCTACAATATCTGCCGCCCTGGGGCGCCAGCTTCAACATTACTCGGCTATCTAGCACTTCTCATACACTCGAATGCAGTTCGAAAAGAGTTTAACATGCCTTTTGCTTGTTCAAATCCAAGTTATTCAGTTCCGTCACCACGTTGTCACCCATTTTTTACGAAACAAATTTATCAGAAAGAAGAAGAGGAGGAGCGCAATAGAGCTGGGAAAACATCGATGGAAACATCGGTGCATCGATGTATTACAATTTTTTAGAATAATCGATATTTTGGCGACAATCGATGTTTTTGTCACTTCACCCATAGAGAAACGGCGCTAACGGTATGTAAGGGAAAAACGGGTTTAAATTGGGGAAACTGCGAGTCTTGGTCTAGGCCTCGGTTTTTATAGGAAAACCGGGAACTTTGAAATTCAATTAAAGGTGAACAATGACCAACCGCAAAGTTCTTTTTGCACGTAAATTCTTAAGAAATCGCAGTCCATCAAGGAAAATTTTTTCGCGAATTTCGGGTGTGAGTTCCCTAATCTAGAGTATTACCAAAACATGTGGAAAAATTTGTAGAAATGATCTTTAAATTATTTTAAAAGGATGTGGAATTGATGTAGAAATAATAAATAAATTATCTAAAAATTTTGTAGAAATGATGCAGCTTTAAGTCCCGCGGTCAAATTTCCACCCCCCACGAGGGCATGCTTATAAACTTGGGCTTGCCGAAGTTAACTTTCTTTCTTGTTTTAAATTTGGTTGCCGAAAAAAGCCATTGTTTTTTTTTGTTCTAATATGAGTCATAAAAGTCTGTCAGTACTTAAATCCAAAAAAAAATAGTTTTCGTTGATAACATCGAATAGTTAGAAAATCCTTAAAAAGTAAATGTTCTTAAATAGAGTACTTTTAAAAAAATCTTCTCTTCCCATTCAAATCAACGTTCTGAACCACTCATGATTTTAAATTTGAACGTTAAAAATAATCTATTTTGGGCACACTTCGCTGGAGACACCGAAAATAACGGTCAGCTGTTTGCTGTTTGGCGCCAACTCGAGTTCGAAAGTGGCCCCAATTCGAGTCCTGCGATTCGAGCCAATTATTGATTTTCTCACAGTGCTGACATAATTTCCCTGCCATCGAGTGCGGTCGTGTTTACCTAGCGTTTACGCTAAAAATTGGCCAAACGGAGTAAAAATTTCGGTCGGAGCGTTACGGGAAAAAGCGACAAGATTGCACACCTACTGGAAAACCCCCTGCATCAAGGCAACGGTGGAACGGCGGACCGTCTGGGCGTGGACTTCGAGTTCTACATGGCCTCGAAGGTGCACCCAAGTCCGGGGGCGGCTCGCAGTGTGTGGGCGCTGCCCCTAACCGCCTCCTCCTCCTGCAACATGGTCGTAGCGGAGGAAGATGGCCATGCCCACGCCGACGACATCCATTTGGATCACCGACCGCACTCGCCTCCCCTGACGGGTCGCGGAACGGACGGTGGCCATGGCGGCGGAGGCGTCGAGGACCATGAGAACGTGCTCCTCTTCGAGGGATTGGATGGAGCCACGACTGTTAACCTGGACGACATCTTCGACATCATCAAGAACGGAGAGGTCAGCGAGGTGGAGAACCTGGTGGACAAGTTCGGCATGGAGTGCCTGTCGGCCAGGGATCGTCATGGCTACACGCCCGCCCACTGGATAGCTCTCAATGGGAACGTTCAGCTGATGAGGTACCTCATCGAGCGCACAGCGCCCATTGATCTGCCCTGCCTGGGAACGCAGGGACCCAGGCCCATACACTGGGCATGCAGGAAGGGCCACGCCTCTGTGGTGCAGGTGCTCCTCCAGGCGGGAGTGGCAGTCAATGCTGCCGATTTCAAGGGACTGACCCCACTCCATCTGGCCTGCATGTACGGCCGGACGGCCACGGCGGCCTATCTCCTGGGCATGGGAGCCCTGAACAACCTAACGGATATTAACGGTGATACCGCCCTTCACTGGGCGGCCTACAAGGGGCACGCGGACCTGATGCGTCTGCTCATGTATTCCGGCGTGGAGCTGCAGAAGACGGACAACTTTGGGTCCACACCACTGCATCTGGCTTGCCTCTCCGGCAACATGACTTGCGTACGCCTGCTGTGTGAGAAATCGCAGCTAGATCTGGAACCGAGGGACAAAAATGGAAAGACCCCGATCATGTTGGCCCAAGCTCATCAGCATCAGGATGTGGTGCGTCTGCTGTACGGGGAGGTGAAGAAGAAGTCTCGCTGGATTCCCTCGGTTTCGGAAAGCTGGGGCTGGCTATTCGGCGGAGCCGGCGACTCCAAGGGTCCGCTTTTTCTGTTCCTTTTCTCGGTACTCCTGTGGGGCTATCCCATGTACATGATCCGTGCGATCCCCATCACCTGGAACATATTGCGGCGTTCGCACTACTGCTTCATCTACTGGAACGCAGTGATGTGGATTAGCTGGGCGATTGCCAACCGGCGGGATCCTGGCTATATACCGCTCAGTTCGGATGCCTACTACCGGGCCATCAAGCAGATCCCGTACTTCGACAAGCTGAAGAAGCGGAATGTGATGCTGACCAGGCTGTGCCACAGCTGTAGGTGCCTCCGTCCGCTGAGGGCCAAACACTGTCGCGTGTGCAACCGGTGCGTCTCGTACTTCGATCACCACTGCCCATTTATCTACAACTGCGTGGGACTGCGCAACAGGATGTGGTTCTTCCTGTTTGTCCTCTCGGTGGCCGTCAACTGCTCCTTTACCATCTACTTCGCCTGCTACTGTGTGATGATCGAGGGCTTCACGATGCTCTATGTCTTGGGACTCATCGAGGCGGTTGTGTTCTGTGGTCTAGGCTGGATACTCACCTGCACTTCGGTGGGAGTACTACTCTTTTGCCAGATAAATCCTTTTGTAAACCCCTTTTCACTTGCAGATCCTCCACGCCTGCATGAACCTCACCACGAACGAGATGTTCAACTACAAGCGATATCCTTATCTGCGCGACAAGCGCGGTCGCTACCAGAATCCCTTCTCGCGCGGCCCCATCCTGAATTTGCTCGAGTTCTTCGTCTGCCTTCCGGATCGGAGCGATGACAACGATCTTCTGCTGGAGGATAACATTTGATTAAGGATCTAGGATCGAGCCCCTGCTCGCCGGCGCAAGCTTCCCGTGCGTGGATAATGATGTGAGGAGGCAGCCGGTGACCCACTCGGGTAGGCTGCCAGTTTGGTTTTGCTCCGCAGGCTTTGTGCTTACTCGAATGCTTAAAAGTTCGAACCGAAAGTCAGCAAGTGCGTGTTTTATCATCTACAATTGCAATCTAGTTGTCATTACGGAAGGGAAACCGGTAACATTCAGTGAAATCCACATTGAACCCTGTTTAAAGGGAATATTATCCCGGTAAACTTATAAATTAGCCTTAATCTGAATTCACAATCAAAAGCAAACATTTTAAATTTCATGAGAAAACGATATACATATTTCCTTCCGCAATGATGTCCAAGCATCGGCCAGCCGAGCTTTTTGCTTTTCCAACTTGTTACCTTATAGCCTCGGATAAGATTACGCTTCTCTCGTTAGTTTTTGTACAAAATTGTTATTTAAAAAATGTGTTATTTAATGATCTCTATATTATATACCTACTATAATAATAAATGGTGTAAAAGTTCACTAAATGGCTAGGCTGGGGAAGTCACTCGCAAGTGCCCGCACCAGTTTGTTCATTTTGTGTTCGGGGAATTGCACAAGTAATACTAGCAGAAGATCAGATCGGGATATATATGTAGTGGGTACACTTTGGCATGTATCTTGGGTGATGGGAGTCTAGAATGCATCGATATTTTGTGTAGTAAATGTGTGCGTTATGCTTAGCTCTCGAAGCAAAAGTCATAGTTCTCGGGGTCCTCCGGTATGGGCGGCGGGTCCTTGCTAATGTCCACGCCCTCGGTGTCCAGTAGGCGGAGCTTGATCTCCATGGACAACAGGGTGTCAAAGTCCTCGTTCTTTTGCTTGCTGACCATAGGCTGACCCAACAAAGCGTTTATTCCGTCCGTCCAGTAGTTGAATATGCTTTCGTCGGGCGCCACAAAGTCCAACGTAGAG
Organism: Drosophila mimetica; assembly: GCA_037075245.1. Taxonomy (NCBI): domain Eukaryota; kingdom Metazoa; phylum Arthropoda; class Insecta; order Diptera; family Drosophilidae; genus Drosophila; species Drosophila mimetica. The sequence goes on along the minus strand of JBAMCH010000007.1, from coordinate 24,935,633 downwards.
TGCTCCATGTTCTCGAACGTTATGGAAAAAGCCAGATTTACGGCGGATTTCCTAATGCGAGTTTCTTTCATGTGCGGACACTCCTTGCCCTCTAGCAACTGCTTAATCTCACTAATTGGCAGCTTCTTGGGTAGCTCCTCCATGGTGGGTATTGTCTTCTCATCGCAATCGCCGTAATGGATAACCTTGTGGTTGGGCGAAAGGCGAGCGTACCAGAACTTGTCCTTAGTTCGTGTTCCTCTCAAATATTTGGCGAAATGGGTACCTGTTATTAAACAAGGTAATTAGGTTTAATGTTAAAAAATACTGTGTTGGTAATTACCTTCCACCAGAAAAGAAAGCCTCTGCTGCTTGATCAGCTCCAGAATGTGCGGCGATATCTTCTCTTTCAGCTTCACAATTGCCGAGGCCGTGGAGTCGCACTCCTCCTTCGATGTGCGCTCTTGTTGCCGTAGAGTTGTGATCTGCTGATAAGTCAGCAGAGCGATCTTGTTGCGGAAATCTTCCAGATTTTCCGGTCTGCACTTGAGTGTCCGTTGGATCTGCTCCCGCACCACGCTGAAGGTTGTGGTGAAGTCCTCGGCAGTGGCACGCATATCCTTCCATGTGCGATTCAGCGTAATGACGCAGATGCAAAAGAATTCCTCAAACGGCGAGTCGTGAGTGAAGAACATGGGCTGGAAGTCGCCGGATTGCTCGGCTGGCGGCTCACCAATGCGCAGAATGTCACACAGCACCTTTACCAGCTCAATAGAGGTGCGTCCGAACGGACACTCGTGCTCATCCGCACGGCAGGAGTTCTCCCGCACAATCTTGGCATACTGTTGGGTGTAGTTTCGAGCAAAGTACACCATACAATCCAAAGCCAATATGCCTGAAAGACCAGATTTTGATTAGCATTTTTAATGGAATGTTAAGTAATTTAAACAATTATTTACCCGGTGGCGTCTCAATGAAATCCTGTGCAGGATTAATGTCGCATTTAAAGCCCAGCTTTTTGTAGTACTGCGAAAAGTTCACGTTGCCAGCTCCTGACCCACCACCACGTCGGATATGATCGTCATTTTGATTCAAAGCGTTGGTATGATCGTCGAAAGCGATCCGGCGCAGCTCCTTGATCTTCTCGTGGGCATCCTGGTCCTGGGCGTTCATTTTCATCCGCATCCTCTTCTCCAGAAGGCCCAGAGTCAGTGTTTGCAGCACATACAGCTGGTGGGTCATCTCGGTGCCCAGTCCGTTGCCAATGAGGGCCAAACGGAACTGCTTGGCGCTGATGGTGTGGGCGATTGTCCTTCGTCGGGCTTCGTCTGCTTTGACAAACAGAGCGTTCAGCAGGGCGATGGCATTTTGTCGCATAACCGGAGAGTTGACCTCCTGCAACAGTCGCAGGATGTCCTGCAGTTTGATATCCTCTGCGACCAGGACATGTTTATTGCTGCACATGACAATATTCTCCAGGTTGGAAAGGGCGCTCTCCCCGCAATTCGTCGGATACTTCTGGAAGTTTCTAACAATCTCAATATTGCGGGCCACGAAGGAGTTCTCCGGCACTTCCCAAGAAACCGTGCCGTGCTCCATCAGCTCCACGAAGCTGGCCAAGCTGTACTTGAGAATATCCTCGTTGGTCTGGCCGCCATCCTCGATCATCTTTATGAGTGTGCCGAGGCCCTTTTCCTTTATAAACTCCAGGGCAAAGGTGTGGTCGGTGCTGAGAGACGTGAGCTCCTTAAGGCGCTGCGCCTTCTCCTGGGGACTGCCATTCAGCAGGATCTCCATGGCATCGCTGGCCGTCTTGGAGGGCGAGTACTGCAGCCGGAGGACGGAGCCGTTTTTGATCTCATTGCGGTTCTTCTCGGTCACGTACTTCTGGTTGTTGGACTCGCAGAACTGAAGGGCGTAGTTCTGGTGATCACTGATGGCCCAACCATTGCATATGTCCTGGATTTTGCCTGAAACGGAAGGAGAGATAAGTACCACTTCCTGTGTAATTCTACGCTTTGCATATTAATGAGAATGGGAAGTGAGGGGCGCTGACATCACGATAGCACTTGAGCATATATGTACATAGTGAAGGGCGTTGGTCTTCCGGATATTACTGCTTTTATCCTTGGTTTTAACACAAATCATGATGTACCCCCAGAATGGAAAAACCCACTTTAATCAAGTAAAATATTAAAGTGGGTTTTTTAAGTATTCCTATCCAGCAATGCCAATAATATCAGATATGCTCCCATTATTTACTCACTTGCTAGGGGATGCCTCTGATCCAGATTTATCAACTGCGCCATATGGTTCTCCCTCTCCACGGCGATCTTCACAATATGTGAATCCTTCACCGTCGTCTTTTTTGGTATCATTTTGGCCCTTAATAAGCTACAACTGCAATTATTATTGTTTTTCTGCGTAAAATAGTTTCCCGTTCTTTTTTGTTGTCCAACCTATCGATACACTTCTTCTTCTTCGATTTCACTGCGTGATTTGTCCAACCAATCGATAGGCGAGAAGTAATTTTAATTTTAAAGGCGGTCAATTTTTAATATTCAAACTTTTGTTTTGTTGTTTTTATGAAAAATAAAATTATACTTTTATTGTTATTGCGTGTTTGCAGCACATAGCAAATTCAATATTTTTTATATGTATCTTTAAAGGCAAGACTAGAAAAATCAAATAAATAAACTTTGCTTTTCTTATTTAGTGGTCAACAATTTAATAAGTTCGCCCACAACCTTTACATTAATGCTATTTCCCAGCAGGCGATATTTTTGGCGGTTTGTCGTCTCTGCGGGAAAATCGAAATCCTCCGGAAAACTCATTAGACGAGCCACTTCGCGAGGTGTGAAATATCGTAGTTTAACTTGATGCAGGAGGTCCAAGCGTTCCTGCAGGACTTCCTCCGATTTCACGGTTTCCTGATTGTTTTCGTCGATTTTCTTGACCAACTCGAAGATCCTATGGGATTCCGCTTCCGAGAGTGGTGTAAATGCAGAGCCCGTACCCTCGGTGTAGTGGGTGTAGCCCTTAGTAAAGCACATGGATCTGCTTTGCGTAGGATGTATAATGTCCATGACCAGAACCCTTTTGGTTAAGACATCGTCGGGCACTAGAAATTCGGGGGATACATCTTCTTCTAGAATCTCGGAGATTTGTGAAAGCTTCTGATCCGGGGCTTTGCTGTACGGCATTTCCTCCCAGATTTTTCCGCCAGCGAAGGGAAAGTCCAGATCTCTGCGGGCAAGGCAATAGTATCGATATCGGGTATTTGGAACATTAAATTGCGTGGGCGTTAGTATAAACTCCCGCCAATGGAATCCCGCCTTCTCCAGCGCCTCAACGAACTGATTTCTCGCCTGCGAGCTCTCAAATCCCTTGACGTTCTCCATGAGGATGTACTGGAGGTCCTGGCACTCCGGAATAAGCCGACAAAGGTGAGTAAGTGCGTCCGATCGCTTGTCCTCAGTGTCCCTTTGCAATCCCTGGCGGGTGTGCGGTTGGCAGGGCGGGGACATTACTAGCATGTTGGCCCGCAGCTTCCCGACCTCCTTTACGCTCAAGCTCTGGATATTCCTGGTTTTAACAACATTACTGCCGTAACTATGCGAATAAACCGCATTTGCCACGGTGTTGACATCCAAGGCGGCCACTATTTCTCCATCCAATTGCGCATCTGTGGGGAATCCTTTAGTTTTCGTTTTATTACATTATTTTTATATTTAACTCACATTTAAATGCGTAATGCATTCCGCCAATGCCGCTGAATAGTTCTAAAACCCGAAGAGCCATTTCAGTTTCTTATTTTTGTTTACAAACAGCACGTTTTGACTTGCGCGTTTTCCAGCACTGTTGGTTGTCGACGTTTCCGTGCGAATGGTTCTTGTCAAGCAGAAGAAGAAGAATATCAACACGTGCCGTGCCGCTTGCATTTTAGTACTCTGTTCCTTGATTAAAAGTAAAATGGTTAAAGTTAAGCGGAAGCCAGCTCCTCCGGTGGAACAGGACAGCGACAGCGACTCCAGCTTCGACGAAGAGGAGCCGCAGGATGTGGAAATCCAGGAGGGGCCAGTCACCGACAGCAGCGACGAAGATGAAGCTCCCTCCAGCAGCAAAAAACAGCCCAAGCAGGAGGATGCTGGTGAGGATCTAGAGGACGAGGAAGATGACGACGAGGAGGATGACGACGACGAAGATGATGATGACGACAAGAAGACCCGCATTCCTGTGCTGAATCCCCTCAGCCTGATGCGCAACAAGGAGCAGCGCTTGGCCCTTTACAAAAAGATGAAGAAGGAGAAGCACAAGAAAAAGATGCAGGAGCGACGTGCTCGACGCAAGGCAGGAGTCCCCGCCAATCCGGGCCACACTATTGAGAGCCTGCGCGAGAAGGACCAGACGGAGGTGGCCAATCTAAACGACTCTGACAACGAGGAGCTGCAAAAGGAGCTGGAACTAGATGATTTCAGCTCGTACTTCGAGCGCTCCTACGAGCCCAAGGTGCTGATCACCTTTGCAGACAATCCCGTGACCAAGACCCGTAAGTTCGGGCTGGAACTATCGCGGATATTCCCCAACGCCCTGGTCAAGATCAGAAACAAATCGTCGGTAAAGAACATCTGCAAGAGCGCCGAGCGTGAGGAGTTCACAGACGTAGTGATTATCAACGAGGATCGCAGGAAGCCCAATGGACTGCTTGTCATCCACCTGCCCAACGGACCCACCGCCCACTTTAAGGTGTCCAACGTAAAGCTCACCTCGGACATTAAGCGCGACCACAAAGAGATAACAAAGCACAGGCCCGAGGTGATCCTGACGAACTTTACCACCCGTTTGGGTCTGACGGTGGGCCGCATGCTGGGCGCGCTCTTCCACCACGATCCCGAGTTCCGCGGCCGCCGAGCAGTGACGTTCCACAATCAGCGAGACTACATCTTCTTCCGCCACCATCGTTACGAGTTCTCCAAGGAGGGCAAGCGCGTGAAGTTGCGCGAACTGGGGCCACGATTCACACTGAAGCTGCGCTCTCTGCAGGAGGGAACCTTCGACAGCAAGACCGGCGACTACGCCTGGATCATTAGCAACAAGCGCCACTCCATGGAGTCCCGACGCCGGTTCTTCCTCTAGTTGTTATTTCGAGGCATTGTATTTAGGTATAGAGAACTTAATAAACCAACTGATAATACAAAAATAATAGCGCAATTGAAGAGAGATAACCATTAGCGACCGCCGGATTGTTTTGTCGGGAATAAAATAAAATACAAATTGCTTAGCCTAATAAATGTGCAACACTCAACAGTTAACCAATTGGCACACCACGAGACGACCGTGTTCCGCCAGCCACTACATGGTGGGGCACTGGGGACCGGGACCGCCGGCAGCTACAGCGGCCTGGGGATCGCCGAAGGGCAGGTCGCCGCCCGTCTCGGCCAGAATCTCCGCCGGTGGCTGGCCATAGTCTTGCAGTTTGCGCATGTCGTCCAGCACCACGCGGAACTTTTCGCGCTTGACGGCGGCCGAATCGTCGGCCTTCTCGCTCTGTAAATGCCCCTCAATCACCTTGTAAAGTTCCATTTGTTTCTGGTATCTGAGGGTAAGCGGTTTCAATAAATGCTCTTATCCATGGACCAACACCAAAGCATACCTCTCCTTGTCCTCGGCCGACAGCTTGGCGTCGTTCTCCTCGAGGTACTTGGGGTACTTCTCCAGCAGCTCTCGAATGCTAGGCAGCAGAATCTCGGCCGACAGCAGGCTCTGCATCATGCCCTCCATGAAGGGCAGGAACATGTTTCCATCTCCCTCGCCAGCCGCCTTAACGGGGGAAAAACATTAGCATTGGGGAGTAAGGAGTGTGTGTCGGTTGGAGCATACCCCGTCCAGATTCAGGGAGCCAAACATGCTGGCTATGTCGTTCTCCGAGGCGGGAGCGGTCAGGTTCTCGGAGCCCTCCTGCAGGCCCTTGAGTGCCTGTGAAATGCTATCGGAATACTTGGAGACATCCTCGTCGGTGGCGGAGTTCTCTCCACTCAAGGTGAGAGCGGCTGCCTCGGCCATCTTCTTGAACCCGGCCATGATCTGGTCGGGATCTTGGGGCAGGGGAGGGATGTCGCCACTGGGCGTGTTTGGACCACCAAAGAGCGTGTTCATGCGATCGGCCAGCACCTTGGCCTGCTCACTGAAAAGCAGGTGGAGGTCAGAATACAAAGTTCAAGTGCCGTGTTGCAATTCCGCAGTGATTTGACTCACATGAAAAATGCATCGGGATCCTCAGAGCCCTCAGCTCCTTCGGTGGTTGCCGCATCCGAGGATGAGGCCTTCTCCTGTTTGTCACCCGCACCACTCTTATCGAAGTCCTGCAGAGCACCTGTGCGGAACGTAAAGGACGATGTGGCCATTATGTAAGGCGTCGGAGATGGATCTCCAAATGGATATCCGGTTGTACTTACTGTCCAGCAGGTCGTTTAATTCATCGCCGTTCTTCTTTTCTTCGGACATTGTGTAATTTCGGGCTGCTTTTACCTGATCTGATCTCGAGGTGGGTGGGAAATGGTAAAAAATAATAGTGATGTAAAAAAAACATCTACGAATTGGGTATGGATGTTTTTGCGATATTTTTCGATGTTTTCGTCGCTATCGATGTATCGCAAACAATCGGCGGCTAAATTTGAAACATTTTGATAACTATCCAACATAGTCATTTTTTAAAAGTTTAAACTTTTCATTATCAAAATATTAAACAATGTTAAATAGTCCATAAATAGAAAAAAGCAAGTGGAATGAAGACATTCGGAAATCAATAGGCAGAACTGGCTTCCTAAACAAAATAATATACAAATTTATAAATATTCGAAATATATTAAATTTGTTTGTAAACAAACAAGATTTGTATAATTTTATTTCCCTAACTTTTTCACTATTAAATAAAAATTGTTTTTTTTTTTGTAAAACGGATTATATTGTAAAATGTAATTAAATTTATATATGGGCCGTTTTTTTACAAACCGAACAGATTTGGCCAAAAAAAAAATTTCACATTTTTGATTTGCCTGAAACTTTTTTTACACGTACTATTCAGAAAATAAGTAAACACGTGTATCAGGATTTGACCAAAAAAAAAATTATTTTTTTAGTTAGAATTTTTTTAAGATTGCCAAAAATCGTCAAATTTGGAAAAGTACCCTCTCTTTGAAAATCTGTATCTCCGGTTATATAAGTCCGATTGACTTCATGTCTTTTTCATTAATTCCTCTATAACATCTTCTTTCAAAAAAAAATTCTAAAAAAAATGAGTTTTTAATTTCTTAAAAATAAAAACAAATTAAAATTTAAAAAAAATGTTTAACCATTGCCCCCACAAAAAAAAAATATTTTTTTTATTTTAATATATGCGCTATAGTGTTAGTTACAATCGGTTTTCGTAAAAAGTTGGAGCCAGTTTTAGTTTTTTAAATATCGAACGTTTTTTAACAAGCCCTCGCCTTTTTTCTATGAACGCCCGCCAAAGCATGTAGTGCATCTCGCTCGCTCTTATTACACGCTTATGGTTTTCATGCTTACGGTTCATTTAATCATATCTGACTAACAAATAGGAATTCTTAGCTTAAAATATTATATAATTATTTTTTTATTTACTTAGGTCATTACTTTAACAAAAGTTAATATTTTTTAATGTTAAAAAATATATTTTTTTTTAATGTTAAAAAAAATAATATTTTTTTTAATGTTGAAAAAACTTAAAAAAATTCAATAATAAACAAAAAAATAATTCAATAATATTTTAAGCAAAGAATTCCTATTTGTTAGTCAGATATGGTCAACAGACTGTTAAATGAATCGTAAGTATGAAAACCATAAGCATGTAATAAGAGCGAGCGAGATGCACTACATGCTTTGGCGGGCGTTCATAGAAGAAAAGCGAGGGCTTGTTAAAAAAAATTCGATATTTAAAAAACTAAACATGGCTCCAACTTTTTACAAAAACCGATTGTAACTAACACTATAGCGCATATATTAAAATAAAAAAACAATTTTTTTTTGTGGGGGCAATGGTTAAACATTTTTTTAAAATTTTAATTTGTTTTTATTTTTAAGAAATTAAAAACTCATTTTTTTTTTAATTTTTTTTTGAAAGAAGAGGTTATAGAGGAATTAATGAAAAAGACATGAAGGTAATCGGATTTATATAACCGGAGATACAGATTTTCAAAGAGAGGGTACTTTTCCAAATTTGACGATTTTTGGCAATCTTAAAAAATTCTAACTAAAAAATAATTTTTTTTCGGTCAAATCCTGATACACGTGTTTACTTATTTTCCGAATAGTACTTGTAAAAAAAGTTTCAGGCAAATCAAAAATGTGACCCAATAAAAAGTGTTCGGTTTGTAAAAGAACCGCCCATATGTAAGTACCAATTTTAGTCAACCGAAATATTTTTGAAAGAATTTTACAAGACCCTTAATTTTAAACTCTTTATTCTTAAAGCTAACCAAAATTTAATTTCTAAAATTTTTTAAAATATTTGCTGATTTTTTGATGATTTTTGTGGTATTAAAGAAATGTTTAAAGAACCTGGCTTTGTAAGGATTTAAGGATTGGTAATTCCTAAAATTAAATATAACTATTTGATATCATCATATATGTTCTATAGGACATAGCTAAAGCCAGCCCTAAATTAAAATAAAATAATATACTTCCATTCCAATCACTTAAATATCCCTCTGGTCGAACAACACGAAACAATCCAAGGACATTAGTCGAAGATTATCTAAAATAATCACCAAAATATTTGGGCTTCTTCTGCGAAACTCTCAGCCAATCTCCCCGGGAAGTGCACCTTGCTGTGCGCGAACGGAGATCGGCGACCAAACTGCGACCAGAACCCAAACCGCACATACTATGTGGCACTGAGTGGTGAGGGGTCGCAAATCCATCAAGGACACGGCGCGACGCTGATGCGCGACCAATTCCGAAACCAGAACGTCACACCCATGGACGAGACACATGGATTTTGCAGTAGGGAGTCCACTCCCGCCCGAAGGTCATCTCTCCGGAGGAACCCCGCTTGGTTTTTCGATTCCGCTCATATGGTCAATTGGCTGGGCTGGGCTCTTTGCGACTCTAACCGCACGGTTTACCAAAAGAGCAAAACGAATTTTCGATTCGGTACGCCCACGCAGCGAAGTATTGTGGTAAATTTGTGTTTTTTCTTCCACTTGGGGCGGAGTTTTCTTCGGGTTCTCGGTTCCCTGAAAGTGCCCAGCATGGGCGGAGCTTCGGCAGAAATATAATGCATAATTTGGTGTTTTATTTGCGGCTTAGGGTGGGCGATTCCGCCTTACAATTTCTGTGGAAATATGGAAATTTAACTTTTTATGGGGTGTAATCTGTTTTCTTTTACATGTAAGAGGAAAGTATTATCCGTATATGTTAGTTTATTGCCTCAAGTTTTCCATATTTCACTAAAAAGGGTAGTTTTCATTTTAGGAAATAAGGTATTTACTTATAAAATAAATAATAAAGGCATATATATTAGTTTCTTTTTAAATGCAAAACAATGAAAAATGTCGTCCAACTTATATTTTCCAAGAATATAAGCAGTTCAAAAAGTCAAGACAACCGTCAAAAAGTCAAAACAAAAGTCGAAAACGTAAAAACCCTTTGCTGGTCTAAACAAAAGATCTGGGCCACACTCACACCCGATCCCAATACACCAAGACTCGCTCTTTTTTGACATAATTTTTAAGGTTCATCATAAAAATGTTTATTTGGATATAATCGGTTACTGGTGTTTGAATTTACCTGAGCCTCCATCCTACGCTTGATGCACTTCCTTAGAAGAGAGTTAGAACGGAACCCGAGATCCTAACCGTCATAAAATACACATAAGCATCCTCATCCTCGCTAGCGTTTCACTTCCTCCCTGCACGCACACATTTTTTCGAGAACTTTGTAACCTTTCCATATATTGGCTGCGATTTCACGGTCGCTGATCGCAACGTTATTTTTTCCGACTTTTCCGCATCCTTCCAGCGAAAGAGGCGCGATTTTATGATCCACTGATCAGGCAATAATGTATTCCGCGATTGTTCGGTAATGACAATGATTGCGGTTTTATATGCCCATCATTAAGGTTGTGGCGTGTGACTGCATAAAATATATATTATTGTAAGGTAGTAAAAATATTAATTTGAATAAATAAAAAAAATAGGTTACTAATCGAATGTTGAAATCAAAATACTGCTTAAGAATTAAAGGATGTTGTTTAAAGATTTTTTTGAAAATCATAAAAACTAATGAGAAATTGGTTGAAGTAATGTAGGAAGTACATATAAAGGTATATTTAATAAATATTATTTATAGATTTAAATGGAGTATACGTTAATAACGATATTTATATGTTCTCTTTTTATCGCGTTATCTTTTGATATTTTGGCCATACAAATTGCGATTACAAGGCTGGGAGATTTTCCTGGAAACCGGACAGTTTTCCTTTGAAATCCTTCCCCCGAAAAGCGGCAAAGACAACTGTTTGCAGCTTTCCAAAAGACCCGATACCCAGATCCATCCACCATTGCGCAATGGGGCGAGCTCTTCATGCTCTGACACCCATCGCTCTCCATCAAAGTGCCCATGCAAATGAGCCCTTGCGTCTGTCGCACGTTCTTCTCGAGGGGATTGGGGCGGAGTCGTCTGCTCCAGATGATGTGGGTTGATGTGGATGCCGCTGGTCGCTGTTCTGTTTGATTAAGCGGAAATTAAGTGTGCGTTACGGTTGCAGCCTCCCAATTCGCCATGCCCCGACTTTTTATCACGAACTGCAGCACATATATTTTATGTTCCCCAATCGATTTGATGTTTCACAATTTTTGAGTACTTGCTGGTGTGACATCAATGCAGTTTCATCTTGTTAATGTGGTTAGAGATTATCACTCATTGCTGATAACTAATTTGAACTAAAAATTTAAAAAAGTTTCCACAAGTTCTGGGAAACAGCACGAAAAATAATTTTAGACTCCTAAACATTATTTTCAGCAAAGATTTCGAATGGTTTTAGCATATTATTGTTTAAAAAATATTTTTCACAATTGTTTCAATATGTAAGTTTATGTAGTCCAGTTAATTAGCTTCAATAGACTAAACAAACAGCTCTTTCTATTACCAATATATTTTTTTAAATTATTCAACACACAAAAAAAATTTGATACGAAAGATCAAGATTTTTAAGATCAATTTTAACTTGATATGGACCCCTGTAAAATTGATATGGTCGAAATGTACCAATATATTTTTCTAATGTTAAATTATTCAACACACAAAAAAAATTCGATACGAAAGATCAAGATTTTTAAGATCAATTTTAACTTGATATGGACCCGTGTAAAATTGATATGGTCAAAATGTAAACATCATGTTCGAAGTAAGTCAGTTCGAATTTCGAATCTGTCTTTCTCGTTTTAACTCTCGTTATTTTGCTCTTCATATGGCGTATTGCTCTCTTTTTCGAAGGGAGAGAGTCTCCGAGAGAGAAAATTCGGTAAAAGGACCTTAATAATTTAAATTTGATGAGTATTTCATGTAAAAACGATGTGGGTATGAATTACATGCCATTTACATTGGCTATATCGAATTTATTAGTCAGATATGGTCAACAGACTGTTAAATGAATCGTAAGTATGAAAACCATAAGCATGTAATAAGAGCGAGCGAGATGCACTACATGCTTTGGCGGGCGTTCATAGAAGAAAAGCGAGGGCTTGTTAAAAAAAATTCGATATTTAAAAAACTAAACATGGCTCCAACTTTTTACAAAAACCGATTGTAACTAACACTATAGCGCATATATTAAAATAAAAAAACAATTTTTTTTTGTGGGGGCAATGGTTAAACATTTTTTTAAAATTTTAATTTGTTTTTATTTTTAAGAAATTAAAAACTCATTTTTTTTTTTAATTTTTTTTTGAAAGAAGAGGTTATAGAGGAATTAATGAAAAAGACATGAAGGTAATCGGATTTATATAACCGGAGATACAGATTTTCAAAGAGAGGGTACTTTTCCAAATTTGACGATTTTTGGCAATCTTAAAAAAATTCTAACTAAAAAAATAATTTTTTTTCGGTCAAATCCTGATACACGTGCTTACTTATTTTCCGAATAGTACTTGTAAAAAAAGTTTCAGGCAAATCAAAAATGTGACCCAATAAAAAGTGTTCGGTTTGTAAAAGAACCGCCCATATGTAAGTACCAATTTTAGTCAACCGAAATATTTTTGAAAGAATTTTACAAGACCCTTAATTTTAAACTCTTTATTCTTAAAGCTAACCAAAATTTAATTTCTAAAATTTTTTAAAATATTTGCTGATTTTTTGATGATTTTTGTGGTATTAAAGAAATGTTTAAAGAACCTGGCTTTGTAAGGATTTAAGGATTGGTAATTCCTAAAATTAAATATAACTATTTGATATCATCATATATGTTCTATAGGACATAGCTAAAGCCAGCCCTAAATTAAAATAAAATAATATACTTCCATTCCAATCACTTAAATATCCCTCTGGTCGAACAACACGAAACAATCCAAGGACATTAGTCGAAGATTATCTAAAATAATCACCAAAATATTTGGGCTTCTTCTGCGAAACTCTCAGCCAATCTCCCCGGGAAGTGCACCTTGCTGTGCGCGAACGGAGATCGGCGACCAAACTGCGACCAGAACCCAAACCGCACATACTATGTGGCACTGAGTGGTGAGGGGTCGCAAATCCATCAAGGACACGGCGCGACGCTGATGCGCGACCAATTCCGAAACCAGAACGTCACACCCATGGACGAGACACATGGATTTTGCAGTAGGGAGTCCACTCCCGCCCGAAGGTCATCTCTCCGGAGGAACCCCGCTTGGTTTTTCGATTCCGCTCATATGGTCAATTGGCTGGGCTGGGCTCTTTGCGACTCTAACCGCACGGTTTACCAAAAGAGCAAAACGAATTTTCGATTCGGTACGCCCACGCAGCGAAGTATTGTGGTAAATTTGTGTTTTTTCTTCCACTTGGGGCGGAGTTTTCTTCGGGTTCTCGGTTCCCTGAAAGTGCCCAGCATGGGCGGAGCTTCGGCAGAAATATAATGCATAATTTGGTGTTTTATTTGCGGCTTAGGGTGGGCGATTCCGCCTTACAATTTCTGTGGAAATATGGAAATTTAACTTTTTATGGGGTGTAATCTGTTTTCTTTTACATGTAAGAGGAAAGTATTATCCGTATATGTTAGTTTATTGCCTCAAGTTTTCCATATTTCACTAAAAAGGGTAGTTTTCATTTTAGGAAATAAGGTATTTACTTATAAAATAAATAATAAAGGCATATATATTAGTTTCTTTTTAAATGCAAAACAATGAAAAATGTCGTCCAACTTATATTTTCCAAGAATATAAGCAGTTCAAAAAGTCAAGACAACCGTCAAAAAGTCAAAACAAAAGTCGAAAACGTAAAAACCCTTTGCTGGTCTAAACAAAAGATCTGGGCCACACTCACACCCGATCCCAATACACCAAGACTCGCTCTTTTTTGACATAATTTTTAAGGTTCATCATAAAAATGTTTATTTGGATATAATCGGTTACTGGTGTTTGAATTTACCTGAGCCTCCATCCTACGCTTGATGCACTTCCTTAGAAGAGAGTTAGAACGGAACCCGAGATCCTAACCGTCATAAAATACACATAAGCATCCTCATCCTCGCTAGCGTTTCACTTCCTCCCTGCACGCACACATTTTTTCGAGAACTTTGTAACCTTTCCATATATTGGCTGCGATTTCACGGTCGCTGATCGCAACGTTATTTTTTCCGACTTTTCCGCATCCTTCCAGCGAAAGAGGCGCGATTTTATGATCCACTGATCAGGCAATAATGTATTCCGCGATTGTTCGGTAATGACAATGATTGCGGTTTTATATGCCCATCATTAAGGTTGTGGCGTGTGACTGCATAAAATATATATTATTGTAAGGTAGTAAAAATATTAATTTGAATAAATAAAAAAAATAGGTTACTAATCGAATGTTGAAATCAAAATACTGCTTAAGAATTAAAGGATGTTGTTTAAAGATTTTTTTGAAAATCATAAAAACTAATGAGAAATTGGTTGAAGTAATGTAGGAAGTACATATAAAGGTATATTTAATAAATATTATTTATAGATTTAAATGGAGTATACGTTAATAACGATATTTATATGTTCTCTTTTTATCGCGTTATCTTTTGATATTTTGGCCATACAAATTGCGATTACAAGGCTGGGAGATTTTCCTGGAAACCGGACAGTTTTCCTTTGAAATCCTTCCCCCGAAAAGCGGCAAAGACAACTGTTTGCAGCTTTCCAAAAGACCCGATACCCAGATCCATCCACCATTGCGCAATGGGGCGAGCTCTTCATGCTCTGACACCCATCGCTCTCCATCAAAGTGCCCATGCAAATGAGCCCTTGCGTCTGTCGCACGTTCTTCTCGAGGGGATTGGGGCGGAGTCGTCTGCTCCAGATGATGTGGGTTGATGTGGATGCCGCTGGTCGCTGTTCTGTTTGATTAAGCGGAAATTAAGTGTGCGTTACGGTTGCAGCCTCCCAATTCGCCATGCCCCGACTTTTTATCACGAACTGCAGCACATATATTTTATGTTCCCCAATCGATTTGATGTTTCACAATTTTTGAGTACTTGCTGGTGTGACATCAATGCAGTTTCATCTTGTTAATGTGGTTAGAGATTATCACTCATTGCTGATAACTAATTTGAACTAAAAATTTAAAAAAGTTTCCACAAGTTCTGGGAAACAGCACGAAAAATAATTTTAGACTCCTAAACATTATTTTCAGCAAAGATTTCGAATGGTTTTAGCATATTATTGTTTAAAAAATATTTTTCACAATTGTTTCAATATGTAAGTTTATGTAGTCCAGTTAATTAGCTTCAATAGACTAAACAAACAGCTCTTTCTATTACCAATATATTTTTTTAAATTATTCAACACACAAAAAAAATTTGATACGAAAGATCAAGATTTTTAAGATCAATTTTAACTTGATATGGACCCCTGTAAAATTGATATGGTCGAAATGTACCAATATATTTTTCTAATGTTAAATTATTCAACACACAAAAAAATTCGATACGAAAGATCAAGATTTTTAAGATCAATTTTAACTTGATATGGACCCGTGTAAAATTGATATGGTCAAAATGTAAACATCATGTTCGAAGTAAGTCAGTTCGAATTTCGAATCTGTCTTTCTCGTTTTAACTCTCGTTATTTTGCTCTTCATATGGCGTATTGCTCTCTTTTTCGAAGGGAGAGAGTCTCCGAGAGAGAAAATTCGGTAAAAGGACCTTAATAATTTAAATTTGATGAGTATTTCATGTAAAAACGATGTGGGTATGAATTACATGCCATTTACATTGGCTATATCGAATTTACGGGAACATGCTTTTTTTGTATGAACATGAATCCAAAGAATAAATATGTTCAATTAAAATGCTGATCAAAACCGTGCAATCTTGGCTCCCATCCTGAGGAATATAAGTCTCACAACTCTTTCGAACTAATGTATAAATAATCACAGGCTCTGGAAATCATTTTCCATTTGCAATGCATTTTTTAATAGAAAACGCAGCCCAGGGCCAGTGATTAATGAAACAATTGAATAATATTATTTAAATTCGCATACATCCGATGCGAGCCGTGACTAATGGACAAACGCCGCCGCAGAGAAGATCCCCAAGCCCAGAATCCAAAATAAACGAGTCGAAGACCCCCGAGATGTGAGAAAAACGCCACCTATTTTGTGGACTCTACTCTGAGAAAACTAATGATGTTCTTCGCCGCATACAAATGTGTACATATATAGTAAGTTCGATCCACGATCGATGCTGATCGACTACAAAGCAGAGCAATTACAAATCGAGGAACTGGACAACAGGTTGCTTACTGATGGATGGGATGGGAAACGTGGATGTGGATGTGGATAGAGATGGAGATGGAACCACTCGACGGACCCGGGCCGGAAAACAAATTAATCTTGTTGACGTCGCGGCCTCGTCACTTTCTTCGTCAGGTCGGGGGCCCAGGTGTTTGATCTCGACCTGATGCTGATGCCTGATCCGCTGATCTGCTGTTGGACAACGATGGGTTGCGCCTACCTTTGCGCCTTCTGTTTAATGATCAATTTGTTGGCCTCCGTCTCAGATGTGTGCCGACAGCGTTTAGCGGCCGATTGGCTGGGATTGTTTTGTTTGGGCTCCGTTTGTTGTGGCCCAGGCTAATGAGTTTCTCGAAAGTGGGAGTATGTGGCAGGGGCTCCCCTTTCGCCCCCGGGATAAGGAAGCATTCCTGCAGGCGCTGCACCGTACTGCATGATCAGCGAAATTTTGTCCAGACTGCGCGACGTCAAAATCCACAGAAAAATAATCCTTTGGAATTATTGGCGGATCCAGGATTTGGTTGTGGGAGAAGATTTCAAAAGAAATGTTTTGAAAACCATATTGCCACCCGAATGGGGAGGAAAAATGACACTCCTTTTAATAAATAATATTTATACTATATTCTTTTAAGTTTTATTTGTCACGAATTAATTAAAAATGTATTTATTTTAATATTTTTTTTTTGTGGGTATTTTTTACATTGGAGTGCGTTTAGTTTGGAGATCAATTTAGAAAACTTTGGACACTATTTTAATTTATAAGCCTGGTGTAAATATTACTCTGCTTATTTAAGTGTATTTACTTTTTCTAGGCAATTCATTAAAATATTAAAGAAATATTAGCACACGAAGAGAATTATCGAAGAACTTTAGACTTAAATTGATCATTTCTTACTTAAAGTATAGCAAAGTACTCACTTTGAGTGCGAAATACTCACTTTCAGTACCAATTTTTCAAATAATATACCTTAGAATTGAGTCTTTATAGAGATTTTGTTTAACAAAATTGGGAATAGTTAAGAAAAACAACAAGGGTTAAATTGGTGAAAATATAAGTTTTTTTTTCCGAAATTTGTCCAAAAAATATGTACATCCTCAAATTGTGAATAAAAATACTCAATTTGAGAACGTCATTCTTCTTGAAAAATTCTCTCTTCTTAAATATAGCGTCCAAGTAAGCTATGTTTTAAATTAATTAATACATTTTAATATGTTAGAGTTGTCTCTCAATTAAATAAAATATTTTTTTTGTGTCACTGTACTTCCTTTACAATATTGACTTGGATGAATGTGCATAATTATAGAATCAGGAATTGTGTGCTGCATTTCCAGCAGTGTTTTTCCCTGAGTGCATGACGAATGCCGTGCGGTCGGAGTGCCAAAACCATACGATTGTGGGCAGGAGCGCGAAGTTCCCTCCGATCGAGAGCCATACGAGAGATGCTAATTTGAGGACAAAGCAGTTCTGCGGAAGCCACCTCGCGACCCACAAACAACTAATGCCTTCAATTAGCCCGGCTAAACTGCTACCAAGAGCAAGGGTTAATCGCCCGGAGATCGGGAAAGGCCCTCAGGCCTCAGCTTGCCGCCCCCTTTTTTACGGTGGGCGTGGGCTGCGTTAAGCCGCAGCATTTTTTCGCCGGCAGTTGGGCTATGGCCATAACTACCTGGGATTCCTTGGCCCGGTTTAGCGTGTTCCACCCAAATGCCATGCCAAATCGTTTACAAATGTTGATCAATAAAACGTCCGACTGTAATGCGATTATCCGCTATAATCGGGCGATCAACACTCGAGAACTTTTCCAAAATATTTGAAAAAGTCAACTGCCGATCTGCGGGATCCAGGATGCAGGATGGCCAGGATCCAGGATTTAAGCTAGTGCGACTTTCCCTCTAATCTCGCACTTTGCCGCTATTTGTTTGCATGCTTTAGCGGGGATTTCGATTTATGATCGCCTCGGACTCCGGAGAAAACTGTGCTCGGGAGATTCAGAGGTCTGGTTGTCGGATGGGCCGTGACCAGGGAGACTCTTTTGCGACTCGTATTTACTAAAACTTACTGCGGATTAGGAAAAAGTCAATCGCCGCCTGCCGGACTGTCGGGCGAGTGGAAATATTTGAGGATCAGAGCAGAACAGGAGGATCAAGGATGGGCTTAGGACTTGAACCAGAAAAGAACGATTAATGGTGATCATAAAAAAGAAGAACTTGCAATTTTATTTTGGAATAAATTATAATTATTTTAATACATTTAAACTTTATTAAAACTAAATAAACTTAAATAAAATTTAAAAATAAGATGAATGCAACAACATTATTAACTTTAAACTGAATTTAAGAAGGATTTATTAACATCAAAATTTATAAAATATTATTGCGTCGAATATTGTGTTAGAAATCAACCTTAAATCAATTTTACTTAACTTCGAATTTTAATTACGATTTGAGTGCAGAAATATGTACCTAACTAGGGATAATATATTAGGCATTAGACACGGCACGCTGTGGTACGTTAAGATATTTTGTCCAAAATTCCCTAATTTCTAGAAATCATGGCTCTAAATAGTTCATTATCTAAGCATCCCGTAGTGCGTTCTACGAGAAGAGCCTTATGTGGGCTGTGGGCAGAAGGAGAAATGGAAATTCGTCGCACACCACAGCATCCAAGAAGCAGCAGCAAAACCAAAAACAACTAACTCAAAGGGCCTGATAAAGACATTAGACCCAGGGAACGTGAAACAATCAAGGCCGTTCCAATGTGTGACAACAGACCGCATTACGTCCGGCCAAAGCGAATCGATTGCCAAACACAAACAGCAGCAGAAATGCAGAGAAGAAAAGTTGGAAAGAATGTTGAGACTCTAAAGACTTGGACATACCCATTGTCAAAAGGAATGATATATGCAAAGCCATGACTCCATATGGAGAACCATGTCGGTTCTTTGAATTTAAATATTTCCATATGTGACATAAATAAAGTAACTATTTTTAAATAATCTGCATTTTAAAAAGGGAATTAATAAAAAGAAATTAGGATTACTAAACTGGGAAAGATTGAAGTAAATCCTTTTTAACAATGGAATACTTCCTAAACATTAGACACCGTATATAGACAGTTTAGTATGTGATTGCTGTAAAATGGGGTCAAAATAAAAGGCACAATGTTGCCAACGATTATAAGGCTATTTGTTTGCATCGATTGAGCACACGAGCCTCTCGAAGCAGGTCCTCCAAATCAGATGCAATCCTCGGCTTGGAGATTCAGTTTTGCAGGTACGAAGATCCGCTGGCGAAGTTGACGATCACGAGGAGGATTTTCATTCATAGCACCCTGGGTGGCATCATAAAAAGTCTCTTAGCATCCTTATTCATTACACGGATGTGTCTTCATTTTCGCGCTGGCTGATTCGTGGAAATGCGAGCGAAGCTGACTCGCTGCGTTTATGGCACCGATGCCTCCTACTGTTTCCTGCTTTTCAGCCCGGTCCCTTCTGCTCATAGGATCCTGATCCTGTTGCAGTATCGCCTTTTTCCAAGTGTTGATTGCGCGAAATTAGCGTTATATGAGTTGCCTTTTCAGCGCTCATTGTCTCGCTAAATTGTGAAATCAACAAGGATCGAATCGGATTGGGAATCGATCGAGAATTGAGGCGCCTCTTTCTCTTTAAAGTTGATATGTGCCACCTCCAATTGAAATACTTAGAGTGGGATACTTGCTCGCCATCAAGGCCATCGGTTCAAGGTCTTCAGCGTTTTTGCTATCCTGCCAGGCGAAAATGTGTGGATTCGTAACTGGGGTGCCTGTTACTGCGAACTCCTCCCGTTGGGTTTGCTTAACCAATCTCCCAACGGGCAGCCGCACCGAGCAGTAGAAACCCATCCTTTGTTGGACTGCGGCCTCCGTTGTCCTTGATCTGTAGCCGTATCTGGGAACTGGATCTGGATACGGATCCTAGCCAGGAGGATGCGCATTCGTCACGTCTCTCTGGGCCAATTTCCTCGCTGGCGTTTCGGCCATCGGGGTCCATCATTAATTCTCCAAACACTTGGCGCTCTCTATTGTTCGGCGGTTTTGGGTTTTCGTAGTTATCCCGCTCAGCGCTTTCTTTTCCAGCGGTTTTATTTAACTTCTTTTTGAGGGTCTCTGTTGCGTGAAATTCCATAATTAATCAAACTCATAAGAGCCCATAGAATAGGGTCACAACGATGCCATCACCTTGAGCACCGGAGCATAATGTTTTCAAAACCGTGACAAGGATATGGTTTCATGGATAGGATGTTTCTAACCCTAATGTTGAGTGTTTTATGTGGAAATAACTAACACTGATCAGTATCACATGTTGAAATGACAGTCGAATACGCGTTTAGCACTAAAGCTCTATAGTTGTTTTTTATACCCTTGCAGATGGTATACTGATATCAGTCAGAAGTTTGCAACGCAGTAAAGGATTCATTTCCGACCCCACAAAGTATATATGTATAGTATATACTTGATCAACATAACTAGACGAGTCGATCTAGCTATGTCCGTCTGTCCCTCAGTTTTTAAGCTATGATGAATCTTTACCAAAAGTCGTCTTTCTATTGCTGGTAGTAATAAATCGGAACCAGCCGGATCGGACAACTATATAATATAGCTCCTATTTGAAATATATGAAAAAAAAGGAAACTGTTATAGCATCGGTGTTTATTGACATATTACCTATTGCTCTTGGGAATATTATTTTTTAAACTGTTCTGAATTTCGAATTAAATTTTAGAAAAATCAAACGACTATATCATACAGCTCGCAAAGAAATGATTAAAAAATTAATGGAAAATAAATAGAAGCACAATTTTAGCTTCGGTAATTTTTATAAGAGTCCCTTCTCCTCTAAAATATAACCTTATATTATTATTTCAGAATTTCGATTTAAATTTAACATAAATCGAACGACTATATTAATTATTTTTAATTGAAGCGTGATCTGCAAGGCTAAATGGCTGAACTTAGCTTCCTTTTCCTGTTTATATATTGATCTTGCTTTTTTTCCAAAATTATTATTATAACTTATCTTTGTCCTTTTAAGTCACAATAACTTTGTAGTAAAAGTATATTTTTTGTTTGTTTTATTGATACGAAATCTAAATATTTTTTATCGGTTTTAGTTTTTTAATAATAAATAATATCACTCTTTTATTAAAATTTCTTTTGCCCGGTTCCGATTTCTATCTATAACTGTCGGAAAACTGCCTGTTCCCTCGCCTATATAAATGAAAAGCCCTAATGAGGTATCAATAAAGGATATATTACGCTTGTAAAGAGTGTTAAACGCGTATTCGATTGCATTATGAGTTCCAGTGAATATCTAATTTGATTTCCAGGGTGAAGTGGAACCCCGAAGAATATCCCAAGCAAGAATAATTTCCCTTTTCAATCATCTGAACATGCCTTTTATAATCATACAACTATAAGACAACTCCTTGTAACGAGGTGTCAATAAAGGATATATTACGCCTGAAAAGAGTATAAAGTGCACTTGATTTCATTAGGGATACCACTTAATACCATCTTGAATTTCAGGAAACCAGTATAACCGCGTAAAAAAACATAATAATAGCCAGGATATGAATCGGTAATGCTCTGGAGCCAGTAATATAGGGGTTCCCTTGTTCCCGTTCACCTCATCCAAAGTTCTTTCTTCGTCTCCCCCATTCCATAGCGCACTCCGAGTTGAGACGCCCCCCGGTGCCGAGCGAGATGGGTGCTATATAGCCCGATATCTGGCAGAGAGTGTCAGAGCGAGAGGCCGCGGTCGAGAGCTCCGCGATTGGTCCGCGTGGTGGTTACCTGCCAAGTGGCACTGCGATATGGCCGACGTCTGGGCCGGGGCTTCACAGAAAGGCAACGATCTTGGCCGACGTTCGGATGGTGAAGTCAGTCAGGCACAGACTGCGCAACGAGTCACACCACATCTCGTCTTCGCCTCCGTCTCCTCGCCTTATCGAGATTGCGCCCTAAGATATTCGAACTGTAACTAATCGGTTAATAAACACCTCGCAACGCTTACGTATGACTTTGTCAGAGTGTGCAAAAATCGTCCAGATCTAAAGTGATAAGAAAACCAAGTGATACACGAACTTCAAGACTAAGTACCGCCGGTTTCGTGCCGGGACAACTTCGCGGATCTTGGAGCTCCAGAAACTATGACCGTAACCGCCTTTGCTGCCGCCATGCACAGACCCTTCTTCAATGGATATTCTACCATGCAAGGTAAGTGTCTGCTGTTTCTAAAAGTCTAGATCTTGAGATCGTATAGTCATTTCCCTAGATCTAAAGTTTTTGCAAGTTTACATTAGACATCAGTATGTCATAAAAGTTCTTTCTGTCTTACCCTAATGATATCTTAGATACATATCTTGAGATCTTATAGTCATTTTCCAAGATCTAAAGTTTTGAAGTTTACATTAGACCTTAACTAAAGCTGTTCCTATTCCGCTTCAAGCTTTTCTTGAAGATCTCTTAAAGATAGCTCTCCTTGAAATCTCTTGTTCCCACTGATCCCTTTCAAAACTCAGTGTCTCTCAAAAAGACCTCAGTTTCGATCCAAGGCCGTCGGCACTCTCTAATGGCCATTAGTTGCCCGGCGGGAGAGTCGCGCGCCTCTGACCTTCGACCTTAGCTCCGAGTTTCCCACTTCCCGGGAAGTCAACTCCGAACGAGAAGGTGTCGTAAATCAAGTGACACGCGCTTCTCGCTACCTAGCAAATTGGGAAAGCCTCTAAAATTTCCATTTCCTCTTCTCCCATTCCAGACATGAACAGCGGCCAGGGGCGCGTCAATCAACTAGGTGGAGTCTTCATCAACGGTCGTCCTTTGCCCAACAACATTCGCTTGAAAATCGTCGAGATGGCCGCCGATGGCATTCGACCATGTGTGATCTCCAGACAACTGCGCGTGTCCCACGGATGCGTCTCGAAGATCCTGAACCGCTACCAGGAGACGGGCTCCATCAGGCCGGGAGTGATTGGTGGCTCCAAGCCGAGGATAGCCACGCCCGAGATCGAGAATCGGATTGAGGACTACAAGCGTAGCAACCCGGGCATGTTCTCCTGGGAGATCCGCGAGAAGCTGATCCGCGAGGGAGTCTGCGACAGGAGCACAGCCCCCTCGGTGTCGGCCATTTCCCGCCTGGTGCGTGGCCGAGATGCTCCGCTGGACAACGATCTGTCCTCCGCCTCGGGATCGCCCTCGGGCGGTGTTACAAAGGCCTCCAGCTCCTGCGGCTCCGATATCTCGGGTGGTCATCACAACCACAGCAACACCAACAAGCCCTCCGACGAGGACATCTCCGACTGCGAGAGCGAGCCGGGAATCGCCCTGAAGCGAAAGCAACGCCGCTGCAGGACCACCTTCTCCGCCTCCCAGTTGGACGAGCTGGAGCGCGCCTTCGAGCGAACCCAGTATCCCGATATCTACACCCGCGAGGAGCTGGCCCAGCGCACCAATCTCACCGAGGCTCGCATCCAGGTGTGGTTCAGCAACAGGCGGGCTCGCCTCCGCAAGCAGCACACCTCGGTCTCGGCTCCAGGAGTCGGAGTTTCCTCTGTCAGCCATGTTGGAACCTCCTCAGCCTCTCTGCCCAACGTGGTCTCCACCGGTGTGCCGAGCATGGCTCCGCTGGCCATGATGCCGGGATCCCTGGACGCCATTTCCTACCAGCAGCAGTACGATTTCTACGGCACACACGCCAACATTTCCGTATCCGCAGCAGCTCCCATGGCCAGTAGCAACCTGTCGCCGGGCATCACGACCACGCCACCGCACCATCATCAGTTCTACAACCCCAGCGGAAACACCGCCAGCTACATAATGCCGGGGGAGAATGGCAACACCACACCCACCGGCAACATTATCGTGTCCAGCTATGAGACCCAGCTGGGATCGGTCTACGGAGCCGCCGAGTCGGATGCCCACCAGACGATGCCGCGCAACGAGAGTCCCAACGAGTCGGTGTCCTCCGCCTTCGGCCAACTGCCGCCCACGCCCAACAGCCTCTCGGCGGTGGTGAGTGCAGGAGCGGGAGGAGGAGTGACCACCGCAGGAGCCGATCCCTCGCAGTCGCTGGCCAATGCCAGTGCTGGAAGTGAGGAGCTGTCGGCTGCCCTGAAGGTGGAGTCAGCGGACCTGGTGGCGGCCAGCCAGTCGCAGTTGTACGGCGGATGGAGCTCAATGCAGGCGCTGCGACCCAATGCGCCGCTCTCGCCGGAGGACTCGCTGAACTCCACCAGCTCGACGAGCCAGGCCTTGGACGTGACCAGCCACCAGATGTTCCATCCGTACCAGCATGCCCCGCAATATGCCACCTATCCTTCGGCCCCCGGCCACGGACACTCGCATCCGCATCACGGACATCCCCATGCGCCACATCCGCACGCACATCCGCACGCGCATCCGCAGTACGCAGGCGCCCATCCGCACTATCCGCCACCCAATTCGTCGGCACACTTTATGCCGCAGAACTTCAATGCCGCCGCCTTTCCATCGCCCTCGAAGGTCAACTACGCAACGATGCCGCCGCAGCCGTTCTATCACTCCTGGTACTAGACACCAAGGATCCTCCACCTCCAGGAGCAGGTGTCACCAGATCCCAGGGACAAGTCGCCAAAGATGTACATACCTATATACCTGAAGTAGCTGGGGAGAAGCATAAAAATAACATTTTTGTGTGTGGGGCAGTACAGACATTTTCCATGTGGGAAAACCGCTGACAGACTCGCCCCCAAAATAGTTCCAATTCGTAGACCTAAGAGTAGTAAATAGTATCCGCTCTAAGATAAGTTAAGAGGTTAAGACATGAATAGCCTAAGTAGCAAGTGCCTGGAAAATAAATATATATCTATGCTAATTTATCCCGTATTCCATGATCTTTCACTCGAAGTCCTGGCCATTCAGCAGCCTTGACACGCTTCTGTTCGCAGCGGGAAATGGGAAATCCTCTGGGCCATTAGAGCCTTTAAGTAGCCGCGCTTTCCACGGACCTGGCTGGAGATCTCAACAGTCGCCCCGGGGCGCTTTTCCGATGGCACTGGTCCTTCTCCTTCTCTCGGAACTCCTTGGATCAAGCTGTGCGAGGGGTCGCCTAGTTTCCGGAAAAAGAGAAAACTCCCGAAATGGAATGGAAATGATACCATCAGCTTTGAAGAGCGAAGACAACTCCAACCAAGGTGTTAATTGCCCCCTCGATTCCGGAATAACGGCGAGTAATTGCCCTCGTTCGGACTTACCTCAAATTCACACCTCATCCTTCAAGATCGGGGATCAGCCCAGCCTACGTGTCCGAGCGAAGGGCAATTAATGAAGTCATTATCCTTGAATCCTCACCTCCAGACAGCTCAGACAGCCTAAGGCTAAGTCTCTGTTGATTTAATCTAGAAATAACTCCTAATCGCTGTTTGTTTTCCTCTGGCCAGCCAGAGGGAAAAGTAAATATTGACTTTACAATCGACTTAGGAGTCGGCGAAGGGTTTTCCAGGTAGACCCATAGACTAGCAGGGAAAATTGCACAAAATCCATTTAGATCTAGTTGATTTCGTTCTTCTAAAAACCCTAATCGGGGGATTTGCAAACCTGTTATCCGGCATCTTGCACCGCTGCTAGACAAAACCCAATGCCAACTGGGTTAATAAACCAATTACGATTATAATTTGTTGCCCGCTGGGATTGAGAGAAAATTCTCAGCCACAGTAGCCGAAAGAAAGCTTCGATCGGGAAATGATTAAATCCGAAATACTACGCATTAATTTTCGGTAGCGATATAAAATTACCCAGCAAAGCTGCGAGAGGAAAAGCTCGTCGGCGATGTAACCTCCAAAAACACAGAGGGGCTGCCACGGCGATAATGGTAGTCGGGCCTCCGTCCAGAGATCATGGACACGCCGATCTCCCTGCTCCGGCACTGCGCCCTCCCCATAAGCCGTGATTAATGAGCTGACAAAGTGTTGAACATCAAAGGCAGGGAAAACAGTAATTTACAACGACGCGACTCGAGATGAAATTTAATTTAATTTTTTATTAATTGTTGCTGGGATGTCGGTCGGATCTGGGCCAGGCAGGTCCCGATCGAGATCGAGATCTACCTGCTGATCCGATGATGAACCAATAAACCCAGGCGTTGCCTGGCACATAAGCAGCGCAAAACCTCAAAATATTTACTCGACAGCAAGGTGGACTAACCCAAAAGGGGGATTTGCGAGCGATTTGCGAATCAAAATTTCCAGTTCCAGGAGGCGGCCAAAAGGTTGCGAAAGGATTTGTGTAGCGTCAGTGTCGGTGGCCGTCTCACTCACTCTCGCTCTCCCACTCCCTTCGCCCACTGCCAGGATTAGGCCGTTTCGGAAATAATCCTTTGCTGCCAGGAAGAATGCAGTAAACGGCGCACAGCCCTTCGGCCAGGTCAACTCGTTTTCGGCCCGTTTACGACGGTGCCATAAACTTTTATTTGCTGTCATTCTTCGTCCTCGTGCGCGGTGCTCATCGCTCAGCCAGGACACGAACCCCTTCCTTTCGCAGCACAAAGGGTCCTTTCGCTGGCAAGAGTTAAGCCAGGAGAGTAGGAAAGGCTTAGCTTTCAGTCAGATCCTCAGTCAGTCGGACGGAGTCAAAGTCAGGTAGAGTTTTCACCATCGAACTAGGTAGAGTCCTATCCCCCGAGTCCCGAACTGCAGCGATAATCCCTGCTAATGAGGTGTCCTGTGCCAAGCAGAACCATGGACATCGAGATATGCGAGGTGGATGAAAGTCCGTAAGTCAAGGATAATAGGAGAATAAACGGGGATTATTGGAAATGTAACGAAACAAGCCAAGTGAATGAAGCAATCATGTTGAAAAGCTTTTTTAAACATTGAATTGTAAGGTCTTTGGCATCAAAAAATGCCTAAATATGGGATTTTTTTATAAATACTGGTTAAATTTTTTTTGTATATTATTGTATGCGATTATATCATCTAATATAGAGTATGCAGAGCGTTTGCTGGAACTTTTAAACAAAGGAGTTTTGCGATGTGCTTTGGTGTGCGACACTTCAGACCAAATGATCTACAATGCGTAACGGGCAAAGATCATATTTTTAAAAGTATTTTACAAAAAGTATGTTTACACCCGTTACTCGCAGAGTAAAAGGGTATATTAGATTCGTGCAAAAGTATGTAACAGGTAGAAAGAAGCGTTTCCGACCATATAAAGTAAATATATTCTTCATCAGGATCACTAGCCGAGTCGATCTAGTCATGTCCGTCTGTATGTCCGTCTGTCTGTCCGTCTGTCCGTCTGTATGAACGCTGAGATCTCGGAAACTATAAAAGCTAGAAGATTGGGATTTGGCATGCAGATTCTATCCCTCTAACGCCTACAAACCGCGAAAAACTATGGCACTCGTCTAAGTTTAATAAAAGTTTAATAGTTCTTATTTTTAATAATTGACATTAAGAATTCTTCTAATTTACATTTAATAGTAAAAATAAATAATATTATAAGTACCATAAAGTTTTTTGTCGTCTAATGACCTTATCAAGATTTTATAAATAAATCAACATAATTTATGTAAGTTTTTTGCTATCAAAACTTAAAAAAATAAAGACCTTTCATCATAGCACGTACTGTATTAGTTTAATGCCAATTAATTGTAGTGTATATTTGCAGAGTACTACATATTAGATCCAAATTTTGTGTTGCCTATTCTAATTCTATGGACTTCTTTAGATACTATCTGCACCCCTCTGGGGTTCATTTATCAGCAGTTGCACTTGCACACCACGACCCATCCAAACAGATTCCAGCCGTATTGGCAAATATGTCGGTTTGGTCTGTTGGGCCAACTACTCGTACTGTGATCCCTGTCATCGCCGATTTGAGGAAAGATCGAACAAGGTAGTTTGTGTGTCCTCGGCATCGTCCGCGTCCTCGAGTTATCCCACTGACTTGCAACGGACTGGGAGTCGAGCGCATGCTGTTAGCGCACAAATTGATTTGTCAAATCGGGGCGCACAAGGACATTGCCATCATTAACGATGATTGCCCCGGACCCTAGGATCCTAGCATACCCGGCCGAAGGTCGTTGCGCAGTCGGTGCCAACGACTTGGACTTTGGGTATGGGCATTGTCAACACTTTGCGTACCACCAACTGTTTCTGTTGCTCTATCGCCATCTCTTCCGCTTGCCCTATATCCGTCTCTCTCGGGGCGAGATAGTTGGAGTTTTATTAATAAACACCTTGCTTGAGGAAGAGCGGGAGAGCTGTATGTCTCACTCCCTCTTTGATCTTTCTAAAAACAGTCGTAATCGATTTGGAATGCTTGGCGGGATCTTTTGCTCCTTCTCCTGTTCACCGCCTGGATGGTTGGCAACTTGTCAGCTTCCTTTTGGCCTCTCTGCCCAGCAAGTGTCTTCTGTCCAAGTCGGCTGCTGAGCGGTTCCATCGCACTCGGAGTGCCAAAGTTAACTTGGCCGAAACGGTTACGCTACTTTCCACCAATTAAGCGGAGCTGCAAGTCGGATTGGCTGGCTAATTTGGGTTGTATAAGGTTAATAAGGTGTGGCCCAGTGAGGAAAGGTGGCGAAAATAACCTCTTTTGTTTGCATTTAATAACCTTGAATACTTTGAGTGTTAGCTAACCCTTAATTAGGATAAGCAGAAATGATCAAAAATTAAGAGAGTTACTCGGAAAAAGTACTAAAAACTAATTTTTATCTTCACAAATCCAAATTAGTATTCCATTAATTAGATGACTATTTTATTTTTAATCTATTTATTACTTTACAAATAAGTACTCAGTAATAAAAAATCTTTAAAATTTTTATTACACACTTTTTTGAAATAAGCACCTTTATAATGATTATTTCCTTTTTGAATTATCTTATAATTTATTTATTAAATTGATTTCAATGGATTAAATGAACTAATGTTATGGCTTTATAATCTAAGTTAGGTTTTAAGTTTTCTATTTAATTGAACCTAGTTTACAAGAGCCAAAGTTATATTTTAGTTTTACGATTTCTTACTTTCCTGTAGTTAGGTACGTCTAGATACAATCTTCAAACTCGATCTCAGCTTGTTGCATTTACCGTTTGCCCTGAACAGGTGCCTCTACAGCCCCCAACACAAAATAGCTTGCTCACACACAATACCTCAAAGCCAATTTCATGTACAATACAAGCCATCCAATTGAGCATTTGGCCAAATGGTAATGCGCTCGCCTCATGCCGACATTATTATTAATGATAAGCACAGGTCGCCCCTTTGGCAGTGGAAAAAAAACAATGGAGAACTCTATTTTCTGCACTGAGGGAAAAAGGGCTTCTTTTAAAATCCATCTTTTTTCCCAAAGCAGGATTTTAATTTGAGTGTCGTCCTGAAAAACATTACCATTTATTATATCGACATACAAATATCTCATATATCTCATCATGAGTATATCTTATGTAATCAATACAAAAATAACTTTTTCTTCCAAAACGTTTTTTTAAGAGTTTGAAGCCTTTTATAACGTATATTTTAAAATATAAAATTTAAAGTCTAATCAAATAAATCAAGAAGTTATTTAATCTAAAAAACACAAAAAAGTTTAATGGGTAAAATTAACCCATTCGCACAGTTATAAGAGTTATGGTTACAATAAAAAATAGTTTATTACCTGTATTTTGTTCTTGATTTGGTTTTTATTTAATAGTTAAATACTACAAAATAGTCAGTTGTGTGTATTTTTGTCTTGTGTGAGTAACTATTTGATTGGTAGATTTGACAATTTTATGGTTGGGGACTGTTTGACTATTATATTACAAAAACAAAAACATTTTAAGACACAAAAATTTCTCACTGTGTTCTGACCTCTTGGTTCGATTTCGATATAGGAAAGGCGCGGTTTTCTTATCGCCGCATTTTTCGGGGGGAACTGGCATATTAATGGTTCATTACGGTGACCGCTGGCTCTCGACCTGGCCTGGACATGGAGGTGGACATGGGTGCCGGTACCCAGCTTCAGAGGTAGCTCCTTGTGGACTCGGTTCGCTTGGAGTTTCGATGGCTTTGTTTTGTGCCGCGATTGCTGGCCAGGTACGGTACTCGTACTCATACTGGGGACTTCCACTGACGCCTGGCGTGACGGTTTTAATTTTATTTTATTATTATGTATATGGTGGCGCAGGGTGCTTGCAGTCTGTGGCAGCTCGCCACCACATCCACATTCACCCCCTTTCCCTCCCAGTCCGTTGTAGTTGTGCAGTTTATCATGAACTTGTTTTTATGGCCGGGGTTTGGGCGGGCTGCCTCGTAATTAGTTGTGGGACTCCTGCGGCAGCGCCACCTACCGGCCGTGGCGGGAGTAACGAACGACATTGCCCGACATTTTCAGGCCCCAAAGCTAATGAAGCAACAGCCCAAGTCCCACCTAACCGAATCCGAACCCTTCAGACCCCTCGGACTTGCAGGCTTCACGGACGCGTGCAAATTCCATTGAAAAAGGAGTTAAACTCCGCTTTTTATTCCTCGACCGCCTGGCTTTATCTGCATTGGCCCAGCAATTTACGTGCTTGTATTTTGTTTCTTGACTTCTTTGTATTATTTTGCAGTTCCGTGGAGTTTCCTAGAGTTGAGGGTCCACACACATTGTGGCAAACTGAAGTTGGCGCGGCAGCCACTAATTTTGCATGCGGAAATTGGAGTTTGACATGTGCCCATGAGGGCTTGCGTTGGGAAATATATAGGTAAGAAAATTACCACCGAGCTATCATAAAACTTTTAAAAAAATATGTTTTTAAACATTGATTTTAAATTATTTGAATTACAGAAATTAAATCTCTAGATCTCTTTCTGAAATCTGGAAAATACTTTTTAAACGAATTGAATAAGTTTCTTTTACATTTTTATTGAAACCCTTGACTTCCTTCAAATAATGGACCCTTAAGATAGTAAGCGTAAAAAATATATACAAAATCGTTAGCAGATATTTCAGAAAACCGCCGAGCGGCAGCGCCGGAGCTCGGATTTCTTCTCCTCCCCCGTGTCCACTCCGAATCCATGCCAAAGTGTGTCCGGCGGCTTACTCCACCGCACAAAGTAGGTCTTGTGGACGGCGGCCAGCGGAGGTTTGGACTTGCTCCTGGTATCCAGACGCCGCCGGAAGGGCCAGAGGAACCAGTGAAGTGGTCCCCGATTTATGGGAGGCACCTTCAGCTGTCCCGGAGCCACGGATTGGATCGCCTCCAAGCGCAGCGTGGGATGCGGCTGCTCCACTATCACGGGAGCTGGTTGAGGACTTCGACTTGGCGATTTAGTTAGCCTGGTACTGGAAGTGAAGATCTCAATCTCATTCTGATCTCGCGATGACCAGGGCTGCAGGCAACTGGATTTTAATGGCGATGGATCCTCATCCGCTTCCTCCCGAATGGGGGAAACGCGGCTGCCACGGTTACACTTGAAGCATCGAGGTATTCTGGACTTTGACGGGGGCGGGGAGGGATCTGGCGGCGGCATCTTTACCAGGATGAAGTGATCGTTTAGCAGGCAAACATCGGACACCTTCTCGTACTTGGGCTCCTCGCCGAAAAAGGCATCCAAGTCGACGTTCTGCTGGTAGATGCGGTAGTCCTTCCCAAAAGGATTCGACTGATCCCGCTGCTCGTCCAGCAGACTCGATTTGCGGCATGTTCCGACGGTCTGGCCAGGACTAGATTGCTTCCACAACAATGGAGAGATCCTTTCTTGTGGTCGGTTCATGAGGCTGCGCTGCAGCGAGAAAATCCTAGCAAAGATCAGTCCATGGAGGCGATGGTGCAGGAACATCCTGACGGAGTTTTACACAAGCAGACCTGTCAAAGGTTGAGATGGAGGTAAGAAATTTGAAAATTGTTTCATTTCGACATTTATAGAAAGGAGGAAGTGACGGGTGAAAATGGTTGCATATAAATTTTTGAAGCTCAAGACAAGGCTGGTTTTTTGGCCGCTTAGCGCAGTCTCAAACCTCTCCGCATTTTATTACTAGAAAACTGAAAAAGCATACTTTTGGGCTGAAAAAAAAAACAATCTCGATATCTGGTCACTCTGAAATTATTTATTTAGTGTGATATATTTTTAAGACAGTGATTTTTTACATATATCCTACCTACCATAGATTAAACTAAGTTAAAAATAAAACTTAAGCATCACCTAGCAAACAAAAAACAAAAAAAAACTACACAGACTGGGGATTGAACCGGGGACCTCAATTGTTTGATTTGTTTCGTGTTAAATTTCCTAGTTACATTTCAGTTGCCTTTTTACCATACTTTAACATGTATTTGTTCTATCAATTAAATGTTTTTAGGGTTTTGTTGTCAAAAAGGGGCCAGCTCGAGACAATTTGCTTTTTCACTAGTTTTGTACTACTTATTTTTTCGAAACAAATTTTCTAAGCCCTGTTATTATAAAAATAAGAGAATAAAACTTATTTGAAATTTTGATTATAAAAATTGAAAAAAATTACAAGTAAGTTTAATAATTAATAGTAAAATATAAAATGGCCATGACATTTTTGTTTTAATTATATTGATTTTAAATTAAAATCTTCTTGGTTATTGCAGTTCAAATATGTGCGCCAAAAAACTCGAACAAAACAGGGTGTCATCTTTTTTCCATTGCAAAAACTCGACCAAAAAATAGTTTAAAATGATTCATTTCATCGGAAATTAATTATTTCCAAAAAATAAAGAAGACACAAAAACAAATGCTTTGATTTGTATTCAGGAGATTATTATTCTGCAATATGTGGCATAATTTACGGAAATTAAAAATCGAAATCTAATAAGAAATTGTTTTTTATATACTGTTTTTTTATACCTTTGCAGAGGGTATTATAATTTTGGTCAGAAGTTTGAAACGCAGTGAAGGAGACGTTTCCGACCCCATAAAGTATATATATTCTTGATCAGGATCAATAAGGGAGTCGATATAGCCATGTCCGTCTGTCCGGCTGTCCGTCTGTCCGTCCGTCCGTCTGTCCGTCTGTTTTAATACCGTTCAATATCTGGTATGAGAACATTTCCCTTTGGAAATCGCTATTCAGAAATTGGGGTACCTAACCATGTATCATATTGCATATTCAAGATCCGTTCACTTGCGTTTAAATGAGGCCAAGTTTAGATTTAGGTCTGGGTATAAGTTACATGAATTTGGCTGGCATTTTTCTTGTCGGACAGGCACATTATCCTTCGCTTTACTTTTGACACTGCACTTGGCCAAGAAATGGAGGAAGCCAGGAAGCGCCAGACAGGCGTCGAGAGTCCTTCGCTGGCTTGTTTCTCGAATCCGCTACCAATGCCAACAACAACAACAAGAACAGCAACAACTGGCCGTATTTTATGCCCCACGAAAACAAAAGTTATATTTATTATTTTGACAGGTAAACAAATCACGAGCTCACCGCACTAACACAGACACACACACCGGGGGAAAACAACAAAATGCAGGCAAGGAGACACTCACATTTCCCCGCTGCCCTCGTGGTCTTCTTCTTGCTTCCGGTTTCCGGCTTCCTTTCCGCTCTCAATTGGGCGTTGTTTGCCGCTTGGCTCACCAACGGCAACTGAATTTGCCTTTCAGGCCGCTGAATGCAGCACAGCTACATGCGTGGCCAATTAAATACCCTTTCAAAAGGGTGAGGCAGAGCCGAATGGTCGGTCAGTTAGCCAAACGAAAGACTTAAATCAAGAATTTACAGGATAATAGAAGATATTCTAATTGCATCTAATCGTGCTGCTTTCCGGAAATTCTATTACCTGTAAAATGAGTTTTTAATGACCAAATTCGGTTTATCAAAACTCGAGTTCGAAATAAAAAAGTGACAAAAACGTTTTTTACACTTAAAAAAATGTGTACCAAAAATGTTAGGTGCCCTTTTCTTAATCACACACAAACAAATTTGCTTGGTAAAATTGACCAATGAAGATAGTTCAGTAACTATAAAAAATAGTTACCTGTATTTTGCTTGTGCTTTGGGTGTGTGTCTTTGCTAATTGTGTGTATTTGTTGTTGTGAAAGTAAGTATTTAATTAGTAGAATTGACAATTGCGGACAACCAATTGGTTGCTAACTGCTTGACAATTATAACAGTTGATTTTACCAAGTTTTTTTTTGTGTGTAGTGACATGAGTGTTGTCGCGTAGTGGATCGGAGGCAGTTGTTTTGTAAAGTGTCGCTCGTTTTTAAGTTTTTCGAGCATATCGAATTCAAGTGGAAGCATATCAATTCAAAATTAATATTACATAACGTAAAACCGATCGTTTTATAATAATAAATAAAATAAAAATAAATAAATAGGTATTAATAACAGATTTATGTTTATTACTTTTCATATTTAATTAAATGAAAACCACCCGCCGTTTGGAATAGAGAATTTCTGCTTCGGTTTCCGCCGAATCATTAACTTTCACTTTTTGTTTTGCATGTTAATGGAAGGACGAACAGACGGATTGATGGTTGACAATTAGCAAAACATACCAAGTGCAATGTTTATAAATATTCCAATAAAGAACTTGTTACGTTAATGGAATATGTGTACTTATATCTGCTACCCAATGTCAAGGTTAAAAAAGGTTTCTGTTTTTATTTCACATTTTGTGTTCGGATTTTAGTTTATAATTCCAAATTAAGCCAGAAATCGATTTTTATAGTTATTTGTAAAAAAGAAAATGCTTCGTCATGCTTATGTTCTTCCTATAGTCCCATAATTATAACCCAATTTGCATATTTTCACGTACAGCACTTGATGTGTGGCTCAAGTAACAATCGTACCCATGGCGCATTAGTGACTATTTTCGACATGATCGGATCAGATATATACCTGGTCAAATCCATAAGCCTTCCACCCTTTTTGCCTCCTCGATTCCAAACTTATTCCCTAACTTATTCAGGTGCCTGACATGTCATATTGATTGTTAATGCACGCCACATCGATAAGTCAAATGAAGCCAAAAATCAAGGTGGATGGATGGCGGAGAAGGGTGGATTGGAGCCATAAAGACTAAACATTAAGCAACAAGCTGGCTGCCGACTAATAACCCCACCCATTAACACAGGCGCGTGGGCGGGGGAACCACATAATAGGCAGAAATTCTTTGTTTACTTTGATTTGTGTTCAGAACGATGATTATTTGAGTGACAGGCTGAGCGTTAAAGTCGCATTTGTTTTCCATTCTGACAAGAGAGCTTACATTTAATATAGGTATTCTTAAGTAAATATTTTAATAATGTTGCTAATTTAAATTAAACAATATTATAAACAATTCAAGCTATATATTACAATAGATTTTCAGCTTACTAATATTTTCTACAAATTTAACCGTTCAAATGTCTGTTTACATAAAAGTTAAAGTGTTAAATAATTTTGAAAGCGCAATTGCTACTGCTTTTGTTGTCGATATTGTTTTTGTAGAGATGCTTCAGTTGTTGCTGCAGTGGAAATTGACACCAATTATGTGAACGGGTCGTCGATCGCATAAAATTGAACGGCGAATGCGGGGAGAGCCCTTCCATGACCTTCCCTCAATCAGATAATAAAACAAGTAAAAGATATAGAGTCGAATGTCCCGACGGTGTGATACCCAAGGAATAATAACATTGCATTACATCCAAAATGTAGTATTCACGGTTGATACTTTCAATACATTCTTCATTATCTAAAATATTAAGTTTAATGAGATGAGATACGCAGAGGAAAGTTGAAGTTCTTCTTTTATCTTTTATAAGTTTAGCATGATAACAATATACCCTACCTTTCGACAATAAACGGGTATGAAAACAAAGGGGAAATATAAAATGCAATCTAGTAAAAGTGAATTTTCGTTCAAAAACATAAACATACATACGTATATTCACAGCCAAGGACAAAACTGGATAAGAGCATTATCCAGATGACGCTCCCTGGCTCTCTTTCCATTTCTTTATGATCACTGAACTTGAACTTGGTGGCGAACTTAAGCTTACTCATCTCGAAAATAGGCAAAAACAAAGCATGAAAACGGTAAATCATGCTTAGCCAAGTTGGTTTAAGCCAAGTTTTTGCTTCCTGGTCTTTTGTTTTCGTCTGGACCCCGTTGAAGGTCGCCTGTGGTTGGTTGTTTTTGTCTGGAAGAGTGAAAAAAAAGTGAATATCATTTGTCCGCTTGTGGTGGCCTCCAAGGATCGCGATCCATACCTCTTCCAGCCCATCCGCTCTCTTAAGCTCTCTCTTTTGGGGCCTCCACTTCTCCCGATTTGAACGTAGGCTTCGTCGTTTTGGAAGGCCTGAAACTGGAATCATTTGGCGCCAAGCAGCGAGACCTATCGGTCGTTCCCGCCTCGACTTGTGTTCGGATCTTCTCCACGCTTAACGATAACGATCCATTGGGAATTCTCTTATTGTGTAAATAATGCATAAGTTTAATGTTTTTTCGGCGATTTCGAGTTATTAACATTAAACATTTTAATTCAGTGTGAAGTGTGTAATTTGTGAAAGTGAAAGAGGATATTCCAAATAGATTAACGAACATGTACCTCCGAAACTGAAAAACTAGTTGTTTAATTACAGAATATAACACTGTAATCAAGTCCATTATATCAACTATTAAATAAATGGGCACACCTGTTTACTGAAAACAATGAAAATATAGCTAAACAGATTCATTAAGAATAATGACTTTAAAATATCACATCTATTAGTAGCATTTAATCATTAATCTATCAAAGGAAAGACTTGAAGCTTACCATTATACAATCTTCTTTTTTTTAATTGATATTAAGTAATAATTCACATATTCTGGAAGCAACGTTAATGGATAAAATCATCTGGATATCTGTGATCCCTAAAAATTAAAAAAACTTTGCATAACTATTTTTTTTTTTGATAAAACAGTTCTTCCTTCTGTATTATGTATAATTGCGTTTTAACTAGTTTTATATGCAAGTGTTAAGTGGTAAAGAAAGTTAAACAACAATTACGTAGATACCCACGTGATTAGGCAACCGAAAAGCCAGGAAAAGTATTATAGAGACCCTCGTTGCATTTTATGGTTATGTCTTTCGGTTGTTGCAACAAACATTTGGCTTCCCCATTGCATGAAAATAAAAGAGCCAAGTGCTGCAAGTGGCCAAAGAGAAGAGAACTGCCACAAGAGCACAAGAGACTTGCACTTTTTGGCACCGAGCCCCTTCATCAGGGCAGTGTAGTATGCAGAAATGAATAAGGGGGATTTTAGAATTTTTCTTAAATGGTATACAAATTTAAAATATTGTAATTTACGTAAAAAATTTACAAGATCCGAAAGTGTTAAGCTTTAAAGCACCTAAGTTTGGAGTTATAAAATTATTAATTATTGTCTGTAATGTTGTAAAAATAGAAAAATGATAAAATTTTTTTACCGAATTAATGAATACCCCTTCCTGCGCCCCTGCACCTTTTCTTCTTCGTATGCATTTGTCTCTTTTCTGTGTGCCACATTGGAGTGCACGTAATTTTCCATTTAGTGGCAGGCGAATCGAAAACGAAAGTGGAAATGTTGCATTGCCGCTGGCCGCTTCATCTCCTCGCCGCTCGCCCACGCCGTTCGCTCTTGGCCAGCCGGTTGTAAAATCGAGGAAAAATAAAAATAATAAAAATGAAGAAAACCAACTCCTCGCCAAGCTCAAAAGCCAAAAGTTGTGAAAAGGAAACCCGCAAATACGGAAGAGCGACGAGTCAGTCAAACAATCCGTGACTCAAAATAATTATTTTTTATTACAGACATCGTATCGCACTTGGTTCGGCCTGATTAAGCTGTCAAAGGTCGCTGGATTTCAGAAACCAGAGAAACCATAAATACATATATCCGACATAAGACATTACTCATTATGATAGAACGAGAAATTATCCAGTAAGTGCAAACGCTTATCGCTTTACATCCCAACACAGATGAAATACTGCTTCACTATACAGTAAAAACATAATTTTGTGGGCAGCTTCATTTTGTTGTACCTCTTTTTAATTTTTAAAAACCGAAAGTATCACGGAAACCAACTAAATTGTTATTCAAGATGTACAAATTTTAAACATGGATTTTAAATTTAAAGTCGAAAATCGCCACATTATTATCCGATATTAATAAAAATGGCCGAAATAGTTTATAAAACCAGAAAGATTTAAAATTTTAACTTTTTTGTAGGATATCATACTTACCAAAATCGTTATAAAACCCCTTAAAACGTAATTTTCCAACAAAGCGAAACTTCACTGTCGTTCGCTTGGCCCCTCGAGTAGCCGAAAAGGGGGCCAAGACCCAGTGTCAATACTCGAGGCAGTCTCAGCATTCTCCACAATCTTATGTTGTACTATATTATGGGGTCTTGGCAAAGTCCGATCGCCTTCTGTCCGACCGTTTGAACATTGCACATGCAGCGGGCGCATACAAATAGGTAAATTAAATCACTTCGGGGTTTGCCGAGCCTCTACTTTGTTCAAATATTTGTCCAATTCGGTGAGGGCAGTAAACGCGACTAATTGTTGAAATTTTCAGCTCACTGTTTTTGTTCTTTGTTTTAGCACAACACCCGCTTCAAAGCGCATCTTTGATGTCCTTCAGGATGTTGTGCAATTCCTGGTGCTCTTTGTGAGAATCCTTCTGGAGTTGTTTGTTACCCTGGTACAGGCATTCTTGCCCAAAAATCAAAAGGATGTCAGCGGAGAGATAGTCCTGGTAAAAACATATTTTATTATTATACAGAAGATCTTACAAGATCGCTTCAATTTCTTACAACTTAATTTGCTATTATTTTTAAATGAAATTTTCTATCTCCTAAGATAACCGGAACTGGACACGGTATAGGCCGGGAGCTTGCCCTTCACTACGCTTCTTTGGGTAGCACCGTGGTTTGTGTGGACATCGATGAGAAAAACAACCTGCAAACGGTCCAGAAGGCCAAGAGGCTCAATCTAGGCGAAGTTTACAGCTACAGGTATCAAATATGTCCTTAAATTAAAAAACAAAATGTATTTTCCCATTATTTCTCCAGTTGCGATGTTTCCAAACGAGATGAAGTTATGGCACTGGCGGATCGCGTTAAGGCGGAGGTTGGCCACATATCGGTGCTGGTTAATAATGTCGGAATAATGCCCACCCACCCGATCCTCCAGCAGTCGGCAGAGGAAATCCAGAGGGTGTTCGATGTGAATGTGTTTTCGCAGTTCTGGACCATCCAGGCGTTTTTAACCCACATGCAGGAGAAGAATCGTGGCCACATCATCTGCCTGTCATCTATTGCTGGTTTGGTGGGGATCTCCAACTTAGTACCCTATTGCGCCACAAAATTCGCGGTTCGTGGACTGATGGAGGCACTGCATGCAGAGCTACGAGAGGGTCCTTACAGGGACCTGGTAGGATTACGAATTTACACCTAAATGACCAGAAAGTTAATATAAACGTATTTCAGATAAAGACCACCACCATCTTCCCCTATATGACCAACACTGGCCTGTGCAAGCATCCCAAGGTGAAGTTCCCCTCGGTTCTGGGCCTTCTCGACCCCAAGCAGGTGGCCAGAAGGATCGTGGAGGCCCACCGCTCCGACCTTATGGAGGTAACCATTCCCAGCTGCCTGCTGCACATCAACAACTGGACGAGACTCCTGCCGGATCATTGTGGCCTGATGCTCAAGGACTTTATCGACAGCGGCGTGGAGTCGGATTTAATTTAGATTGCCCTCGATATAGTAGATCGTAAATCAAGTTACAATATGTTGCAGTACAATAAACTTTCTATTGGAGTATGTATTAAACTAAAGAAAAAGTTATTGCTACCATCTTTGTTATTTTAAAGGGGCTAGAACGTAATCGGTGTGTTTTAATTGTCCGTTTAGATTTTATATTTTTTTTATTATTTTTTTCATTGAAAATTTTTTTAATTCCATACATTAAATGTATGGCCATGATTTAAAAGACGATTGTTATGGACCTTCATCATATATAAGTATCTAA
Source organism: Drosophila mimetica (assembly GCA_037075245.1). NCBI lineage: Eukaryota > Metazoa > Arthropoda > Insecta > Diptera > Drosophilidae > Drosophila > Drosophila mimetica. The sequence goes on along the minus strand of JBAMCH010000007.1, from coordinate 24,895,684 downwards.
AATTTGTAACTAACTAAATTTTAATTAACTAACTAAACCTAACCGATACAACTAATTTTCAATGAATAATTTGAATAATCAGTAAATTTAAATTCCGCGCCTTAAATTCGTTGTGATTGGCGATATCTGTTGCGCATAAATTGATTTTCGATAATTCGATTCGGCGCTTGATGATGGTCTCACTAAATGTTGGCTATATTCTCGCTAAATCTGGCCGAACTGCCAACACCACAGAAAATCAGCTGTGTGATGAAAACAAAAGGATGGCTTGCGAAGTGAAACACTGCGGAGAAATCCGTGATTTTAGGAAAGTTCAGGAATACTTTGGACTTGGACACGGTGAGACAACATTGACATGGTCCCCTGCAGCGGGTAATCATAGTTTATCCGTTCCGAGCAGATCACAACTGGTTAAATGCGGTGAATCATGCCATATCACCCACTGGGGAACTGATTGCCCTGGCCCAGGGTGAAAAGCTGGCATTTCTCTCCACCTGCTGGAACAGCCACGGAAATGCCAACACCTACGTCCTGGGATGGTGCGGGGAACTGGAGGATCACAACCAGATCGTGACCAGTCTCACCTGTCTGCCAATGACCCAGAACCGGAGTACAGATGGGGCTATTGAGTGGACCTGCGTGGCAGTGGGCTTGGTATCGGGCATGGTTATCTTCTACTCGGACTCCGGCCTGAAGCTCTTCTCTCAATGGTTAGTTCGAATTAAGAAACTTATCCCACCACTAATCAAATACATTTTCCAGCTGCCAAGAAGATCCGGTCATTGGAGTCAAGCTGCAGTCCGCGCCCCGACATTCCGAGGCAGATTCCCTGCTATATATCGTCTATCCCCGCTGCCTGTGCTTCATTCAGGGCCAGGACATTTTGCCCACGTTGACCAACTGCCGGCACAATGTGCAAAGAGGTGCCCTGGAACGAAGTACGTATCCCACTGCGGATGTAGTGCCATTCCAAAAGTATAAGTTCAAACAGGAGCGTGAGGCCGTGATCAACGACGCCGTTATATCTAGCACACAGCGACCACCAACATACGACTATATTGTCCAGCAGAGCATCGGCCTCGGTTACTTCGCCAAGGTGCACGCCACGCCCCCGAGAAGCTCTCAGGTTCTGGCCGCCGGTGCAGAGCCCTACTTGGGCTTCTTTCAGGCGGAGGAGGGTTACAAAACGATGTCGCTTGGTGAGGTGGCCAAAGATGTGATCGGTATAGCGTACAAAAACCTGCTGGGTGGGCTCTTTCGACGCGCTCCCGAGCCACTGCCCTCGCCTGAGGAATCCCCACTGCCGGTGCCCACAAAAGAAGCGCCGATGAGGATTCGCTGTCGCTTGTACGACGGAAAGAGGGATGGTTTAACGCTAGCAGTGGCACCGGGTGGACGCCTGGCTGTTGTCACGGATAATCTGGATCGTGTGATGTTGGTCGACACGCAACAAGCCATTATCCTGCGCGTGTGGAAGGGCTATCGGGATGCCCAGTGCGCCTTTGTTCCAGTCAAGGAGCGATCTGTGCGCGGCATTAAAACGCACAAGCGAAAGGCTTTATTCCTGGTGATCTACGCTCCTCGAATGGGCTGCCTGGACATATGGGCCTTGCAAAACGGTCCCAAGGTGGCCGCTTTCAATGTCTCAAAAAGTGGTCAACTGATCTACAACAATCACAGTGCCCTGGGAACAGGCGGAAGTGGTGGATCTGCTGGCAGTAGCAGTCAGTCCCGAAAGGCTTTTGCTATCAATCACTGCCTGTTCCTGGATCCCAGCGACGGCAGTCTAAAGGAGGTGCACATTCCCTTTCACTATGCTCTCAGCGAGACCAGCTCGCAGACTTCGCGGGATATACATATGCTGAGGCGTCTGAGGAATCAGTTGAGAACCTTAAATCATGGCGATGCAAAGGAAACAGTGCTGGGAGAGATTGGCGAGCTGGCTGGTGAACTACAGACGCTGGAGGTACGACAACAGTGCCTGGAGATGTTGCTTAAAAGCAAGAAGCTGCATCCGCAGGTATTCCAGTGCATCATTAATGCCTTCATTGAGAAACCCCTTCCCGAAACGATCATCTCCGAGGAATTCGACATTCAAATTGAAAACTATAAACGTTTGACTGATCTCTACTTGGCCCTAAGTCAAGCCAATCAGCGAGGAGACAACGAACCACCCGTGGAGCACCTAGAGCTCTCTGATGCAGATCTTGTCACCATTAACAAGTTGGTTTTGCTCCTGGACGACGGTACCGAAAAGGAGAAACCCTCTTCCACACGCGAGGTCAGCTTCAAGCTGCAGGAGGAGCATAAGACCGAGGAGTTTGTCGACTACCTAAGCATTTTTAACATCGAAAGTCCAGATGGCATCAGCCTGCTGCCCGATAAATCCGACAAGTTTGGCGGAGTTAGCATCGATCTCTTCAGTCAGTTTTTTGCCCAGGGGCTGTGCTTTGGTCAGTTCAAGCAGTGGATCAATCAGGCATGTCTGCCCAGCAGAGATTTGCTAAAGTTGATTATTTGGTTTTGGCTTGAGAAGCCTTTTAAATACAATAACTGGTAGGAAAGACATGTTTCAATCATTTTATATATTTTCCTAACATTTTGTCTATTTTAGTGATGAAGTAGTCGATGATATGTCTAGGATCGCTGCTATGGTGCAGACTATTTGCGATCTGGCTGGTGAACACATCCACGACTATGCCTACAATGCCATCTCACCGTGGTGGCAGGAGGTACGAGAACTGCTCTTGGAGAGCAAACAGTTTTCTGGCTTGCTGGTAGCCATTGTCTGCAAAACGGTGGCCAGTAATTTGTGGCGTAACAGAAAAGAAGTAGGTCTTCTGGATGTAAAATCTAACGCACCTAACTTGTTAATTATGATTTTTTTTAGGGATCTTGTGACGAATCGTCGCAAAACGAGGATGATGAGCGCTGGGAACGCATATCACACGATGAAGCACAATGGGGATTACTCACAGGCAAGCTAGAGGATGTGGCCGTGTTGGGAGCAATACTTGGGTAAGTCTAGAATCCCTTCATCGATAGGCTTTTAATAACTACTCCTCCACATGCAGTAAGCCTCTAACCTGCCAGGATCCTGTAGGTCCGGAAATGTCATACGAAGCACCAGACTGCAGCCTCAAAAGCATTGTAAGCAGTGGCAAAGGCATCGTCACCGAACTAACGGCCAAGTGGCTAATCAGTGCGCAACTACATCCTAGTAAAATCCTGGAAATCTCGGCGCCGGAAAAGGAGTTCGACGAGGAAAGTAAAGTTAAGGCAAAGGATGAACCAAATAAGGAGCCGGCCAGTGAAGAGGCAGAATCAGAAGAGGACTTAGAAATGGCTAAGGAAGTTCAGGTGCCAAACAAAGATGTCCACGAACCGATTCTTGAGCGATTGGCGTTGCTCCGTGCTCACTTTCCCTTTAGTTTGGAATCGGGCGTGCTGTTAAGTCTTATGTCCTGGCAATATATGGTTCAATGGAGCAAGCAGCTATCTTCGCTGGATCACCTGAAAGCAGCCCTGCTCTGTTTAAACCAATTCCGTACACCTGACTGGGCGCTGAAGCATGGAATATGCTGTATGTTGTGGAATGCCACCCTGAAGTTTCCTCTCCAGGCAGCGGCCAAACTAATTCAGAAAGTGGGGCGCCTACCGGTGGACAAGATGTGCCAGCAAGATCTAGAGATGTCGGCGGGAAAAGTTCCCGAGTTCCTGGAGCTCAGCCTTGAATTCCTTCAGCATTTCACCACTTCTATGGAGCACGACAAGAGGGAACTGCACTTCGAACAGTCGCTGAGTGAAGGAGCTCTGCCCTTGCAGTTCCTGGCCCTCCAGCAGCACCACGCCATGCCGCAGTTGCTCCGTCTGCAGACAGAACTGTGTAGTGTACTCCACTTTGTGTCCTTCTTCCAGCTACGCGTTTCCAAACCATTGACCATCCTCTTCGACTCTATGAGCAACAAAGCTCTGCTGGCGGACATTAACAAGGAGCTACCCTACGTTCTGCCAGCACCAGATCTCGTCCTTCAGCAGCAGCGTTCGGACTTTCTATGCCGCCTTGTCTCTGCTACAATGGACCTGATTAGAGAGGACCTGGAGCAGTTGTACATCCTCGACCATGTCTTCTACATGGCCAAGATCTGTGCTCTGGCCGACAGCTGGGAGGTCGACAAGCTTCCAATCCTGAGAAGACAGGTAAGATGGTTCTCAGAAGAAGAAAAATATTAAAAGCTTAGGATTAATGTTGTAGGCCATCTTTTAATTCTGAAATGTAGCCTTTAGTGAAATATGTTATTTTTATGTTGATTAGTCAAAGTCTGCATTTATGTTTTAACAACAAAGGGAGCTAACTTCGGCGAGCCGAAGTTTATATACCCTTGCAGTTCGTAAACTTATTTTGGTTAGTTCGACTGGTAAAGCGCCTACTTCCATCTGTTTCTTGATGTGGATATACGGCTCCTCAATTTATTGGTAAAGTTCTTAGAGGTTTTTTTGTATACCGTTTCTGTATCAGATTAATTATTGCTTTTTAAATGTAATATTTAAATTGTAAAATCAAATCAGATCCGGCTTGTTCCGACATATGCACTACCTGCAATAGAAAGAAGAGTTTTATCGCGATATCATTGAAACTGAAATACTAGTTCGCATAGAGACGGTCGGACAGAAGTGTTCTTAATTTATATATTTTATGTGGTTGAATCCGTCTCCTTCACTGTGTTGCAATGGTATAACAATTGATTTTGGAATGTGTAGGTAATACCTACTAGGTATGTTATTTTCCCAATCCTAGTCTATTTTGTGAGATCAAAGCGATATTTGTAAATTTTGTATTCAACTTGTGATCACAGTAACCCGTGATTTTTATTTTCGGGCATGGAAAGATGATTTTGATGTAAAAGTTCAGTTCGTTAGTTAGTTCAATAGAGAGCACTACAGAGGAAACACATAAAATAAAAATATTTTAAATATTTTTTCCCCTCCTTCAGGTGGTGGAGCTGTACGCTTTCGGGTATGATGCGGAGGCCCAAATGCTGCTTCACGACATCAGTGAGGACGAGGAGCTGGGACGACTGCTGCTAGAGATAGCCGGTCGAAGGCTCAATCTCTACGCGGAGAGCTCGCAGTCCACGTTTCTGAAGATTGCCTCAGTTGGCCACCAGTTGCTGGCATACTTGGACAATCTGGTAAGTGCTGCCAGCGTTTACCATCCGCAGTACTGATGCACGTCCTCTTCTTGCTCTGCTCACGCAGAAGGAACCGATGACTGAGCAAAGCATTCAGATTGCGGCCACCAAGCCCGACGACATCGATGTGGCTGCCCTGGACAGGCTGTTGTCCCACGCCTACAAATACCTCTGCCGGCGCGAGTCCAAGCAGCTGCCCATCATTGCCCAGATGTACAACGCCGTGCGAATCCTGCAGAACTGAGAGCGAGGATGACAAGGAAACACTTTCGTTACTCAACTTTGATCGCAAGATTCATTGCGAGTATTGCTTTGGAACACCATTTTAAAGGGGTTATTAAGAACACACTCAGATTGTCTGACTGAATCACAATTTAACAATTATCGAGATATAGGGATACAAGATTTTACATCAACCTGAAACTGACCACACCGAAAGCATGATTTAAATGGTTTTAATAAGAACCACACATTTTTTTATCGTTTATCAGCAAGCTTTGCTGAAGCTGATTCGTTATCAAGAATTTAAAAGAAGGAAATTGTACTAAAGCGCTCTGGAGAAAACCTTCAAGAAAATGAACATGTCTTATATTGCATTAAATATTATATTAGTTAAAACCTTGTTTTACTATATTATAGGTACGAAGTCGAACAAAATAAGCTTCTCTTGCTTCTCAAACGGAGAACGGAAGAGGGATATATATAAATAAAAAACTTAAATCTTTTGTCATGAAAACTTATAGAACAGAAAGGGATATATGTATATAAATGATAACTAATCTTTTACTGTTCGGCATAATCTCATAAACATTCCATTTATAGATATTGGGAAGCGGCAAAATTTATAGTGAACAGGGATCACCACGGGCCTTGGAAGTTCGAGTCCTAGATTTGCCCTCCATGTTTTCCGCCTGCACGCGTCCTATAGCCTCTGGCGTTGACAATCTATCCGGCATTCCGGTGGCGTGCACCTTGAGGTGAGTGTACACGGCAATGTAGCTTTGGCTGGTGTCCAGTTCGATGGGTTGGGGCTGTCCTGTGCGGCCGGGCAGGGAAAAATGCTTGCCCAATATAGGATCTTTTAGAGATCTGCCCAGAAGCTTTTTTAGTCCATTGCGGTCCATCTCCCACTCTCCGTTCTTTAAATTTGAATTCATAAGGAACCGATAAAATTTGTAGATGTTGAATTCTATGGTGTTGTGCCTGAAAATTTTCCGAACGCAGGATTCGACTTCCCGAGTTGCACTAGGTTAGTAGCACTGATTCCGACTAATCGAAAGACAACTTTCCCTCCTTCATGGCAACAAGTAGCTCAATTTGGCATGCCTTTCCTTCCCTTCCCTTCACCCACTGCGCCTCCTGCTCGGTTATGAGTTATTTATTGTTCGTAGCAAAAAGTTGATTCTCTGGTTTGTTCAATTTGGGAACTTGGCTGGGACACGCAAGGCCAAGAAGCAAGGAAGTTGTTTCGTGGGTGGAGTTTATCATGTTGATAAACATGTAGGATAATGAGGAACGTCGTTAGAGACAGTTTCATGTGGTTCCTTAATGGTCTGAGGATTGCTTTTATAGGCTTACAGTGAATTCTTGGTGGGACGGCTCTTGCCTTTAGTTTGAGCAAAAGAGAAAAATCAGTTGATGTCACGGCATACGTTGTATATAAATGTGTATTGGGCTTAGCTACAGAATGGGTTATTGAGGTTGAACAATCACTTAAAGGTATACTGGCTTAGGTTCTCTACAGGCAGCGGGCAATCAGTTCGTTGATAGCACTGCCACGATCGCCGTATTCGCCACCGCGTTTGTAGGAGACAGATACCTTCTTCTGCCAGCCATTGCTGGGACTGGACAACTGCAAAAGAACAAATGCCGCATTAGGATTGTAATAACTATTACACCTGAAGTTAAAACCCACCATAAAGGAGCACAGAAACTCATTGACAGCCGCAAAGTTCGGACCCACTGTGCAGATTTCGTGTATGATGTCCTCCAGACAGATCACGCCCTTCTCACCCAGCTGCTCCTCCACCATGGTGTTCGACTGGATGGCCGTCTTCTTGCCGTTAATGCGGGCAAAGCCCTTCTTGAAGACCAGCTCTCGAATGGAGCTCAGAGAGGGAGTGCCGTAGACCACAAAGGGTTCGATTACACGCAGCAGCAACTGGTTCTCCTTAGTGTTCTCCAGGAAGACGGCGTTGTGTCGCGAACCCATCCGCAGGGATTTGAATATATCCGCTGTGGTCTTGTCGAAGATCTTCTTGCCCGCATGTCGCATCACGAAGATCAGTTTAGGGTTGCAATCATCGGCTGCCTGGGCGCTTTGTTCGGTGACATTGGTGCGCAGGATGGTTTGCTTGATCCGCTTGGCCGTGCGCTCAGCCTTGAGGTAGCCCATTACAAAGGATTCGGCGCGGCGGAACTTGTGGTGATTCCTGGTGGCGGTTCTCTTCTTGATGCGATCATTTCTCTTCTGGGTAACGACTGCCTCATCCTGGAGAATCCTCCTCTTGCGATGCTTCAGCACCGAGACTGTTTTGCCGGGCAATTTGTTGGGCACTGCATATCTAGGAGGTGAAAATACACGGTCCTGTATTAGCTGATCACATAATAGTAGTTTAAGTGCAACTTACTTGTCTGACATGGCTAGTTTTTGACTTTAACAACGCAATCAAGGAAAACACGTGCAATTATCAAAACAATAACTAAAAAGGATAGAGATGGGAATTGAGCGACAGATGGTTTGTTATCGATAACTGATACATGCAACAGCTGGCTGCGTTTCGGTGTGAATGTGTACTCGATTTGAATTTCAGGCGGGAATAATCATTTGTTTTGTAAAATATCTGACCTTATTTAAGAACTAAACTCGAAACCAGTTTTGTTTAAAAAACACACTTATGACCATGTTCAACAGAACACCTGCTAACATTTCATTTTGTAAACAAACTATCTGACTCCCATTTCCTGTTTTGAGTAATTATTGCTCTCTTTTGGCTTTTACGACGCACAATCGCGAATCACGCTCTCGCTCTTTCTCTCTCCGCTTTTGGGGTGGAAATTGTTAATTTTAGTATGAAAATGCCGGTCTCGTTTATTCTCGTTTATAATGCCAACGCACAGTCGCTGTTTGCAGTCGAAGCCGTTTTGTTGTGTCGCGCTCGAGGTAAAATAAATCGTGTGTTACAGCCGAAGTTGGACAAGATAAACCGAAATATCAGCCAAACTGCATTCCAAACGTTGCAGAAAAAGCCAAAGGGGCAAATGCGAGTAAACTACAACCTGCAAGTGCAATTTTCATTGCCACGCGTCGCAGTTTTGATGACGAAATCGTGAAAATTGGCACGCGGCGGAGGCGTCACTATGAAAACACACGCAACTGTATGGGGAAATTTTACGCCAACCCCAAAAGGCGCTACTTTAAAGCTTAATTTTGTGTATCGAAGATAGTGCAGTCGGAAAACATAGTAAAAGTTTATGTGTGACAATGAGAGATTAGTTTGGTGGTGCCAGCGAAGCAAAGATCGGAATAGGGTCTTCAATAGTAATTAGCAACTACTTGTAAACCCAAGGAAAAAGAACCGAACTAATGCCATTTGTTTACAATTTGCGCAACACGTGCTGAGTCTCATTTACCGATAGCAAAAGTTGGCACATTTAAAATTCAAATACTCCTCTTACTTTTCAGTGGCAATGTCAGGTATTCAGATCTAGAGGAGAACCAGATTCCAGCTCCGAATCATGACGGACAGATATGCCAACGGAGTCACCACCAGTCTGGTGGAGCCCACAAACGGACGCACCTCCTCCGGGAATGGAAATGCCAGCGAGGGAGAGGAGAAGATTGTCCTGAAACGAAAGCTAACCCTCATCAATGGAGTGGCCATAATAGTTGGAACCATCATTGGATCGGGAATTTTCATCGCGCCAACCGGAGTCTTTCTCTACACCGAGTGAGTGAGATGATAAGCATATTCATGTGCCCACATATAGTATCATCCTTAATTCAATTTATTCACAAAAAGGTCAATTTAACCGTTAATTAATGGGTAGATTGTCGCAAACATTCCTTTAGCACCAATTAAGATGAATTTATTAGTTGTCGATTTTCCCTCGAAGATTCGCCCTCGAAATTCTGCGCAAATATTGCGTCAGCTTTAAAGTGTTTGAAAACGAGTTGTCTCCAGTTACAAGAATAACGTCAATAAGGCGAACATTTAAATTATTGATAAGCGCCACAGGGAAGGTGTGCGTCATAACAAAAAGGCAGTTGGAAAAAGTTTCACAAATTCGGAATATATGAATATACAAATGTTAAATTATGTACTTGAAAGTTTTTTAGAATTCTGAATACTATTATTTTATGAAATTATTTTATTTTAGTTAAAAGTTGGAAAAAGTTCTTGTATCTAGGTTTCTAGTTTTTTTGGCATTCCCTTCCCAAATTTGTTTATTTCCTTTCACCCAATTTGTTTATTAACTTATCACTCCCTCTATTTATTATTTCAGATCCGTGGGAAGTTCCCTTTTGATTTGGTCGGCCTGCGGGATTCTATCCACGATCGGAGCTCTTTGCTACGCAGAACTGGGAACTAGCATCACCAGATCTGGCGGGGATTACGCCTATCTACTGGTGTCCTTTGGACCGCTCGTGGGGTTCCTGCGGCTCTGGATAGCACTGCTCATCATTCGGCCAACCACGCAGGTCAGTTCCAAAGGCCCGTCAATTGAATTACGGAATGCTTATTTGTCTTGATTGATGGATGGGCAGCGCTTTGAATTGGTTGTTGATGCAAATAAATAGAAATTTATTAAGTGGCAGCTACCTTCGACCGGAATTGAATTCAATTACGGGAAAAACAACTTTCTCGAATGAAAACAAAGAGCGGGAACATGATGGAATAAAATCTTTAATCAAGTTAAGTCTTAAAAAAATGCTTTTATTTTCTTTACAGACCATTGTGGCATTAACTTTTGCTCATTATGCAGTCAAACCATTCTTCCCGGAATGCGAACCGCCGGAGAATGCAGTGAAGCTACTGGCCGCCATTTGCCTAAGTGAGTGAGCCAACCCATTCCCCTGGATTCCAATAACTAACTTTAATTACTCGCACTTTGCCAGCCCTGCTCACCGCCATTAATTGCCTGTCCGTGAAGGTGTCGATGAAGGTACAGGATGTGTTCACGGTGGGCAAGCTGCTGGCCCTCATCATGATTATCCTGGCCGGACTGTACTACATGGCCACCGGCAAGTTGGAGAACTTCAGCAATCCTTGGGAGGGCACCTACACTGCCCGCAACATCGGCTACGCCTTCTACTCCGGTCTGTTTGCCTTTGGCGGATGGAATTACTTGAACTTTGTCACCGAAGAGCTGCAGGATCCGTACAAGTGAGTGGTGGGGGTTTCAGGTCCTGGTCCTGCCATCACGACAAATGGCTGTGAAAGTGGAATGGGTTCGGATTATTTGTCCTATTCATTCCTTTTGCGTCATGCGCAGGCAGCAACAAGTTGAAACTTGTTGAGCGTCCTTGATGTCATGGGTCCTAGAGCGTGGCCAAGTGGGCGGGATGCTGCCTCCTCTCTAACGAATTCAATTTGCTCACCAAGCGCAGCAATCAATTTAAGTGCTCCACCACCACCACCGTGGCCAAATGGAATTCTCTTAAAACATCACGTTCTTTTTCACACAAGGAAAAATGTAAATTCAATAGGACATATAAAAGTTTTTACTTTTTTTTAAATTTCCTGTTTTGAAAAGAGATAACTGATATTTTGTTGCGTTTTTTGTTTTTTTTTTTTAATAAACACTTCATAAAGAGGAAGGTTTTATAAACTTTCAGTTAGAAGCATTATTCAAAGTAGACTACAAAGGTTAAAAAAACCTTTCAAGTACTTTCTATTGCATTTATTCCTATTTTCTTGTTTTTCGTTCGTTTTTCGTTTCATAAAAATCTTAAAAAAAGGTCATAGCTCATGTTATGTAAATATTTGTAAAATGGGGAAAAGCTGTATAAGTATGATAAAGTCGTCTGATTTACACTAGTTCAGAAATCTTAAAAAATTAAATACCACAGAAAGGAAGACAAAAGGATCCATTACAACGTAGCTATAATTTATTTTCCCTTTTCACACCCCTTACAAAAATTTAATTAAAATTATTATTAAATAATACATAAATACTTTCTATTCTAAACACTTGAACTTTTTCCGTTGTGCAGAAATCTTCCGCGTGCCATTTGGATCGCCATGCCCCTGGTCACGGGCATCTATGTTCTGGTCAATTTGGCCTATTTCGCAGTGGTCAACAAACCGGAGATGCTCAGTTCGTTGGCCGTGGCGGTGACCTTTGGAAACCATGTGTTTGGCCCTCTCGCTTTCATGGTGCCCATTTTCGTGGCACTGAGCACCTTTGGAGGCGTGAATGGGGTGCTCTTCACCTCGGCACGGCTGTTTGCAACTGGAGCTCAGGAGGGACACTTGCCAAAGTTTTTCCAGCTGTTCCATGTCAAGCAACAGACTCCTATTCCCTCGCTGATTTTCACAGTAAGTTGGCACTGGCACTTTGTGCTTTCCCCGGAATTGGTATTACTTGATATTTGCATATTTACCCTCAGTGTCTGATGTCGCTGTTAATGCTGCTCACGGATAATGTTTACCAGTTGATCAACTATTTCAGTTCGGTCCTCTGGCTATCAGTGGTGGCCAGCATAGCCGGAATGTTGTGGCTCCGGCATAAGAGGTTAGTACTTTGAGGGGTATTCCTTTTTTTATAAATTTATATAAACTAATATTAGGTTTTGAAACTGGAAATCGTATGATAATATAGAGACAATTATGAATTAAATGTCAAGTATAGGTACTGTATTTGAATTTTTAAAGTAACTCATAAAAAAGCACTCAAAAGATAAAAAAAAGAGTATAATATTTGGTTAATACTTTATAGGAAACAAGAAAGAAAGCTAACTTCGGCCAGCCGAAGTTTATATACCCTTGCAGATCGTTCCTATTCTATTTGAAATTGCAAAAATGTTAAATTTAGATTTGCAACAAACAGCAGTTTACGGAGTATTTTGATATTAATTGATCGATCCTTCCTATGGCAGCTATATAATATAGTCATCCAATTTATGTTAAACTTAATTCGAAATTCTAAAATATTAAAATAAACTTATATTCCAAAGTAGAAGAGAATGCAATAAAAATTAACAAGGCTATAATTTTGTTTCTATTAATTTCCCTTTAGTTTTCGATTGTTCCTATGGGAGCTATATGATATAGTTGTCCGATTTTTCTAAAATTTAATTTGAAATTCAGAACAGTTAAAAAAATGATATTTCCAAGAGCATAAGGTAATATGTCGAAAAACACATAAGTTTTAATTTTTTTCAATTATTTTCCCGATTTTTCCTATGGGAGCTATAAGATATAGTTGTCCGATCCGGCAGGCTCCGACTTATATACTACCTGCAATAGAAAGACGACTTTTGGTAAAATTTCAGCTCGATAGCTTCAAAACTGGGGGACTAGTTTGCGTAGAAACGGACGGACGGACAGACGGACGGACAGACGGACAGACGGACGGTCAGACGGACAGACGGACGGACAGACGGACATGGCTAGATCGACTCGTCTAGTCATGCTGACCAAGAATATATATTTTATAGATTCTTAAAACGTCTCCTTCACTGCGTTGCAAACTTCTGACTGAAATCATTATACCCTCTGCAAGGGTATAAAAATGGACTTAAAATTAATAAAATTTGTAAATAGGTTTGGAAATATGGTAAACAAATGAGACAGTCGTGAAGACATTTACCTACAAAATATTAAACTTTTTGAGTTAACACAATTAATCAGTTTTGATATTTAATATTAATACATTACATTATAAATCGGTTTCATTGCCTTAATAACTAATTATTTTCCTTTTGGTTTCAGGCCCGACTTACCGAGACCTATTAGGGTCCATCTCGCTCTGCCCATTATCTTCATGGTGGGTTGCGTGACGTTGGTACTGCTCCCGAATTTCGAGGAGCCAGCTAATCTCCTGATCGGTATCGCCATCACCCTGGCCGGCATTCCATTCTACTACGCCTTCATCGCCTGGAAAACGAAGCCCAAGTGCTACGGACGATTGTCCAACTCCCTTGTGGAGATTTGTCGGGCCGTCTTTAATACCACCATAATCGAATCGAACGAGGCGATAAACTAGATATATTTACCTCCACCGGAGACCTTTGGGCTTTTAGTTCGAAAACACTCGTAATTGATATTTGAAAACACTGAAAACTTGTTAAATTTTAAACAGTTTTAAGCAAACCCTGCCCCATTTGTATGATATTTTCGCTAGGCAATTGGCATTCCTCAAAACGAAATCGGCATCTATTAGTATTTAGTTCTAACGTATGTATGTATGTATTTATTTGAGCAAGCTCCTTAGTTAACAGGTTTTACACAACCAAGGCCTTTTGGCCAACTTCCCACTAAAGTTTACGTATACTTTATGGTTCGGTGCTACAATCCTAATTCCTATTTTAACACAATCAGGAAGTTATCGAATGCGCTTTGAATGGGAACAAACTATAAAATGTGACATGTTTAGGGAAGCTACACAGCAGTACAATAAGCAACATTTTGATGTTTAACTTAACCGCTTAACAAATAAATGTATTATTGCAAATTCAATATCTCTTAAAGATCCTAACAGCTAAAAAGTGAACCCTGAGTGAACTCAATCTACATGTAAATTCTACGGGTATTATATTCTATGGCCGTTTCCACAATTGTGGTGCCCCGTATAAAATCCACTGACACGATATTGGCATTAGTGCCCAATTCATTGCGATACAGCTGAGAAACCCGCCAATTCACGTTATCCGCCATCTTGCGCAGTCCCCCTGGCTTGTCCAGGATGACGTCCCAGGTCTCCGGGGTCAGCTCCGCCATATCGGACACCGGGCGACTGGAGAATCGACTGCGGGAGTAATAAGCGATAAATGTATCTTATCTAATCATCAATTTGCAGATCCACTCACGATACGTCGTAGTCATTGACGGTGCGCAAATAGGTCTCAAGTTGTGACCACGTCTGCTTGTTTCCCCAGCGCTGTTCCACGGATACGAACAGGATCTCTGGGAACTCCTCCACCATGGCCTCATGGTCGTAAGCCAAGAACACATTCTGCTTCCGGGCCCAAATGTCACGCAAAGATGCCCGCCAGGACAGCGAAGGATGGGCAATGAGATCCTGGAACTGATCGCGCAAATAGCTGATCAGCAGGCGGTGAACACCAAGTCCCTTGCCGAAGCCTAAAGAAAACCGGAAATGGGATATTTTATAATATAAAATTCCTTAAACAAGATTTTGATCGTCCTTGTAATATAATTTCTAACAGAAAGAGCATTAGTAATGTCTTAAAATTAGAGAATCAAGCATTTTCTTACGGGTTTCTTATTATATTTGATATCCTTACCCACTGGAAATTCCTTAAGTCCGAAGATGACGATTTCGTTGGTCTCGTAGATAAAGTCTCGGACCTGGTTGATGACCTCTTGCAGCGGCCGCTGCTTGGTGATCCCATGATAGATGAAGAACGGCTCCGGTGAGTTCCGGTAGTAGCCCACCCGTATGTCCAGGTAGCGCACTCCATGCATCAACTGCCCCCTGATATCCTCATCTTGGGTGAGCGCGTACTTCGTTACCAGACTTTCCTTGAGCAGAGGATCAAAGTTGGGGCGATATGAGCCGGAGTCGTGGGATCCGGGAATGAAGAGATCTCTTAGGCGCATCTCCCCTATTTTCGACTTCAGATCGTTCATCCAGCGAGGAAACGCTTTGAGGCATGTTTTGGCCAATATTTTGCCCTGAGCATTGATATAGCTGGCCCAAAAGCCATAGCAAGAGGTTTTAACTGTCACATTCCTGGACAAGGCATAATCGTAGGGTATCCCAGTGGTGAACCACTGGGTGGAGAGTCCCGGACTTGGTTTGATGGCAGCCACAACATCGGTGGCTCCTCCATTGGCCACCCAGTACTTCTCCTCCACTTCCCTGGAGGCCGAATCGGGTCTGACTGTGAAGCCACTGATGGGAACAAAGCTGGGGGATCCTTCGTCGGAGCCACTACCCTCCTCGCTGCGGAAGGACGCCAAGGGAGTGCGCTTGGGCAGGAGCTTCGTCTGGAAGTTGAGCGCATCCTCTCTCGTTACGAGGACATGGTCACCCTCGTTCGCCGGAGCATTACTCCAAGAGACCTCCAGGAACCTCTTGCGGGCACTGATGGTCAACCAAACCTTGAGGCTGTTGGGATCCTCGTAGTTGGACTCGGTCTGAGCCTGCGTCCAGGAGGCGAGCAGAGCCACCACCGCGAGCTGAACGACTTTTCCCACCATATCTCTGATTGAATTACTGCTGATTCGAGCTGATTGCAACTGACGCTAATCGGCGGTTCGGAATCAGAGCAGTAATATAAACACGACACCCCGAGAGATCTGATCAGATCAACCGCTCGCGTCGAGAGCTCCGCACTTAATGAACTGAGACCCAGACCCCAAATCCCGCCGTAGCCCAGGTAGATCTTTATCTGTGTGCTTTGTATGGGGTGGCAGTTATAAAAAGAATTGGAACCCGACTCGGGAGCTTAGCGAGAAATGGTTGTGTAAATTAACTTAGATGTTTAGACTTCCTAGACGCCGTCTCCGTTGCGTGCGGCCCATTAAAATTTCTATTTACTCTGGGATTCCCAGCAGTTAAGCCCTTATGCCAACCGAAGGATTATAATGTGTTTGCATACAACACAATTTCACTATATTTTCAATGACTGCGTAAGTAGAACATTTTACCGAGATCCGGATAAGATTCTGAACAATAGGGGAGGCTGGGAATTTGCCAATTATAAAAACCTATTTGCTCGCACTCGACTTTAATTGGCAGTGTAATGTTCGTTGGGTGTTGGTTTTTCAGAACACAATTATAATCGGAGGTTAAATGCGCGTGTTTCCTATAGGAAGCTAAACAATGGAAGCGTTATGGTTTGATTTGATTCAACCTAACTTGGCACCGACTAATAAATTAATGTAAAAAGCAAGCGATCTGCCCGACATTACGAACCCAACGTTGCCTCTCTACTGAAGCGCTCAAATGCGAGAACCGAGCTGAGAAGAGCTTGTGAATGGGTTCTTTTTATAAACTTTCCGACTTTCCATGTAAGCGCTTGATATTTGAGTGTCAAGTGTTGAACAAACAAATCGAGGCACATTAATGGTATTAAATCTTTTGTAAAGTGTTTTTACTTGTTTTTCAGCTTTTATTTTTCGAATCAACTCTTTAAAAAGTGATCTTGGAAAAGAACATGCTATTTTCCTCAATTATATTTTGATTTCGTAGAGTTTATATTGAAACTTATAACCTAAAGTTTATTGTGTAACATTGGTACCGCATTTCCAGGTAAACAAATTTGCATTCATTCTAGATTTAGACTCAAAAATAATTACTTTTTTAAACATTCTAAAACGAAAATGAAGAAAAACCAATGATTTTAGGAGTCATATTTTAAAGACTATTACTATAATTTTATTCTCGATTTTTATACGATTAGACATTTAAATTTAAGATAATTTTTTTCTGTAGCGGTAATTACAAACCACATTTTCATTTGAAAACTAACGGTCACAAATACTAGTTAGTATTTTCTTGTTGGTATATTTGGCCATCCTGCGACTGGTCATACTTTGTAACAGCTGTTTTGGCGTCCGTACCGAAACATTTAATTACTTTATTTTGATCAGAATAATTTCATATCCCAGCACGAGAAATGCTGCATCCACAGGCCATGCAATCTATACCCACTCTGCACCAGCCGCTGCACTCCAAGGTTTCAAACTATCTGAACAACCAGCGCAGAACAGGACAATTCTGTGACCTGCTTCTGGAACTGGACTCGGATGATTCCCTAAGCCTGAGTGTCCATTTCTGCGTCCTGGCTGCCCAAAGCCAGTTGATAAACACCAACCAGAAGCAGCAGCAGTTCTCCATTCACAATCCTCTAAAGATCACCATCCAGAATTTCAGCTGCACCCAGTGCCTCCACACAATTGTGGATTTCTTTTACGAGGATATAATGTCCGTTTCCAAGGAGCACGAACCACACTTTCGGGAGTTGGCACAGATCCTGGCGGTAACAGAACTGCTCAATCTCTTCCAGCTGCAGCCTTTGGGCGAGGTGAAGGAGGTCTCGGAGATCAGGGCTCCTGGAGGGGCGGATCTAAATCCAGAACCAGCCAGGAAAGCGGAGGATGTGTTTGAGAATCGACAGAGTTACTTTAAGGTAAGAAAGTCCTTTACGATTTTCTATATCTCTATCACCTTTTCTTGTAGTTAAAGAACCCGAGGGCCGTGAAGTCCAGCAGCAAGGTGAACTACTGCATTGGCTGCGACTTCAAGTGCTACCAGGTGCAGAAGATGATTGAGCACATGGGCAGCTGTGAGCCCTCTCACTTAACCTGCTCCCTGTGCGAGGTGGGCTTCCTGGAATGGCGCGAGTACGACACTCATCTTCGCAGGCATTCCGGTGATCTCCGCAAACCCTTCTTCTGCCTGCAGTGCGGCATCCGCTTCACCACTCGAGCTGCGCTGCTTGTCCATCAGCCCAAGCACTCCACGGAAACACCCCACATCTGCCCTCACTGCGGCAAGGGCTTCAAGTGGAAACAGGGGCTAAGCAACCACATCCTGGTCCACAATCCCGAGAAGCAGATGCTCTGCGATGTCTGCGGCTACAGCACCTCAAGTCTGAAGGCCCTCAAGTCTCACAAACTCCTCCACACTGGGGAGTTCTTCGCCTGCACTGTTTCGGGCTGTAAGCATCGAGCCAATCGCAAGGAGAACCTCAAGCTGCACATTGAAACCCACAAGCAGGGAAGGGATTTCATCTGTGAGATCTGCGGATGCAAGTTCAGCCAAAGCAAGAACCTCAAGCGACACGCCCTAAAGCACACAGAGAATGGTCCAAATCGTTACAAATGTCAACTGTGTGGATTTAGCAGCCACCGTTCGGACAAAATGAAGGAGCACGTTCAGCGGGTTCACACGGAGAAGGCGGTGCAATTGGAACTCTCGGAGACGGTGGACAGTTCCTTTCCCGATGACTTTGATTTACCTGTAATAGAGACTTTCGCGACGCCCAAAAAGAAACCCAAGGAAGTCAAGGGCAAGGAAAAAAGGGATACAAATCCCGACAAACGACTAAAAACTTTATTGCCCAAGGAGATTGTTAAATAGGAATACAACAAAGGGTTACCCCAAGAACCTACTTGAAAGAGTTTTATGAAAACCGAAAGAATTCGATCATAAATGTATGTTGGCTACTCAAAGAGTAAACACTTACAGGTGGTAAATTTTACGCTAGCAGAGAAGCAATCTATAAAATTGGTAAACAAGATTACCGAAAAGGTATGATCGAAGAAAATAAAAGGTATTACATATACCATACCACATACTGAATGGAAGAATCTCGAATTGATCAGTTATGATACAACAAAAACGTAGCAACTCTTTGCAACAAAAAGAAGAATCATCAACAACATTCGTAAATGATTTGCTACCAATGAACTGCAATCAAAGTTGTGATATATTGTGGAAGGTTCTTGAAACCTTCTAATTCTATCTTATCTAAAAATGTGATTACGATCTATTGCGTCGTTTCCAGAGTAAATTCAGAACGAATACCTCCCAAGTGACTAACCAAAACGATAGTTAGCACCTTATCACCAGAACGCTACGTAACATCTGTTGTTTATATAAAATCCATTAAACCAAAACAAACTAAAAGCTTTGCGCTTTTAAGAAATCAAACAAAAACACCTCTTAATGAGGTAAAAACTAGTGACGATCGCACCTTCAACATACAAAAGTTCTGATATCAACATTTGTGACGAAAGATGATTACACACATGATTAAATATACTTTTTAACATTTATTTTTTCGGAACTCTGCAATGCCTATAAAGGGAAAAAGGCTAGACTAGTTTTTAAGAACACACGAACTATTGCAGAGTGCCGAAAAAAATATGTTAAAAAGTATATTTACAGTAATGTGTTATATACCAAAATTTAAGGAATCTCAAGGGCTATACCGTCTAAAGTTTTAAAGAAAATCGTTAGAGCCGATTTTGAAAAAAATAAAAAAAGCTAAAAAAAAAAGTTAAAAAAAATTTTGTTTTGTGCATATCTTTTTAACTATTACATTTACACAAATTACATATAGGGGGCGCTTATAGCATTTCGAAATACCTTTCAAACGAGATACAGCACAAGTCTGTAGCTTCAGTAGCTTAGAAGTTACAGCCTTCCGTATTTTAGCTATTTATAGCTGTTTTTCCGCTAAACTAGCGGGTTTTTCCAAAAGTGGTAGAACTAAAGTTTCTTATATCGATCTGATGAACATCATATCAAATTTTCAGGACTGAAAAAACATGTTTTGGACAAACTGACAAACTGACAAACAGAATTAAAATTTCATTTTGGGAAGAAGAAGAAAATCTTGTTTTCGGTATAACTTTTGAACGGAGCGTCCGATTTTCTGATATGACCCCTCATATTAAGCGCATTTTCAGTAGAAATACAACTAACATAGTGCGGGGGGCCGATTATCCCCACCGGCCCCAACAGATCCAAATTTCTAAATTTTCATTTTTACACTTTCACCGCTCTCTCTCCCAAACCAATTGATTTTCTTGAGGTCTTGGTATGCAATCCTTTAAGTTTTAGGAATACCTTTAATTTGGTGTATCACTCGCGAGGATCGGACCATTACAGCAGATTTTCAATTCTGCGGCTATATAATAGTAGTCGCCTTCGCACACTCTCCTGGTGCGCTTCGTCACTACATGGACTGCCGTCCATAGTGATAAACAAATGCGATTCAGGTGGTAGGGAACTGGGTCATCCGATCAGGTTCTAATGCACCCAAATAAAAGTGTATAAATGGTAATTAATAAATCAATTTTATTGTGGGTGTGAGTTATGGTAAAAATTACTTATTATTAACCACAGTTGTTGAAATTGTCAAAAATTCTGAATACAAAAATGGTTTCTGCTGAAGAAAGCGAAATTTGGGGCAGTGTAGGAGTTTATCATCCAGAACTCGTGTTGCATTTACTTCTATATTTATAATGTGGAGAAATGAATGCTGGGTAAATGCACTTTGGGGGTCGCACACACATACAAACATTTGTATGTTGAGGGCCAAGGTGGGCGGGTGTTATATAACCCTTTTAAGACGTGTGTATTATGAAAAGTTCTTTAATAATTAAAATAAATGGACAAGGTAAAATAATATGTTTGGCGATGTGTTTTTTTGTTTACCGCGCACTTTGTAAACAACAAAAAATTAAATTGCGCAGCAAAAATGGTTTAAAAGCGGGCGCTCTCTTTTGTTGAGAGAGGAAAAGGGTTGTCAGGGTACGAGAAAATACATTTTAATTGTTTAAAATGCCTGTATTTTAAAAGTAATGAATTCACTTGGTACCGTATTGCTAAATAAAATAAAATTAACTAATATTTTTATTAAACTTGAGCTTTAAAACCGTTAAATACCATTTAAGTAGAGTTGAAAACGAAATCTGGCAACTCTGGAGGAGAGAGAGCTTTCAGAGTGTCGAGAAAGCTCTGCGGCCTATAAAAAGGCGCTGCTCGGGCGAAAAAACTCAATTCCGTTCGCAGAGCAGCGGAAAGTTGAAAAAAAGAGCATCCCATAAAACAAAGTCTGCGAGTTTGCAGAAGAAAAGTACAAAAACCAAGAACGCAGTTAGTTTCCCAACTAGAACATCGCCATTATGTCCGAGGCGCACTTCGACGAGTACGAGCACTACAACTTCGACCATGACAAGCATATTTTCTCCGGCCACAGTGGAAAACAGCGCTCCAAGAAGGAGGCCACCGAGCACACCAATCACTTCGATCCCTCTGGCCATTCCCGCAAGATTCTCACCAAGCTGATGAACACCAACAACAACAAGAAGGCCGCCGCCTGCAAAAACTGATGCAGGGCATCTGCGGGGGCGGAGCAGCGGCAGCGGGAGTGCAAGAAGTAACGGAGTGCAAGAGAAAAGAAATCTTCGAATTTAAAGCGAAAAAAGGAGAAAAAGAAACGTAGTGGAATTCCAATTCCAGGTGTGCATTGGGCTTTCATGCGGCGCAAAACTTTGTGAACTTTATAATAATTTTATTTCGCTTATAATTTCACAAAACAAAAAAAGGCAGATATTACTATTACTCTTAGCTTCTAACATATTCCTAAAACTAATTCAGACTTGTACGTTTTAGTTGCTAAGCCTTAGTGCGTTTCAAATTATGAAGTTTGATTTAGGTATTACTTATAAAATAAAGAGAAAACCAAAACTGAACGTTTATTGGGTTTTTATTTTAGTTTGTCTCTTGCGTTTGTCTCTTGCGTTTGCAGCGCCTTTCCAAGCGAGATTGCTTTCCCAGTGCTTTCCAATGACGTCGCTGTGTTGGTGTGCACATTCGAGTGCATATTTATAGCCTTTTAGTTGAACTCATTTGCACTCAGCTCCTCGATTATCGCCAATGCAATTGCACCAGAGTGTTTTCTTTGTTTAGAGTAATCGACAAAATAGCTGAATAAATCCCACTTACAGCTTGACATTTAGTTTTAGAGCGGAAATACATACATATGTATGTATGTACATGTGTATTCTCAACCTTCCATTGAAAGTTCACAAATTACACAGGTAAATAAACTTGCACTTATACATGAGCAGCATTTCTTCCGGATTTAGTTAGCGTGTGTGGGTGCATTTATGCATATTGATCAGCTTTTTATCGACTTTCCATGCTTTAAAACTTATTTTTACATTATATGCACAATTTACATACATATGTATATGTATAAATATGTGGAAAATTACAAAAGCCACGTTATTTTCCACTCGCAAACAAACAAGCATACAAACGCAAAAACATAAATAGATCCAACAAACTTTTCCAGAAAGGTCCACTCTAATGGAATTCTGCCCGTCTCTCTTTCGCTCTCTTTGCGCCATTTGCCGGCTTTTTAAATTGCGTTGTTGATATTTGTTGATCATTTGGTAAACAATAAAACAGACTCTCGATCAGGTGGTTTTTCTACGTATCTGCTGTATATGCTGAATATTAATCATCAAGTGACAAACATTTTGGCAATCGAATTTCATGATGCGTTTGCCTGTTTCAAATTTGTATTTTTATTAGTCGTACATGCATACATATGTGTTGATTATAAAATTGCCTATAAATTTAAACCTTAAAGATTTTATTTGCATTAATTAAACAAAAAGTCGAATTTTTAGTTGAAAGAACTGAAAAATATTATGCACACTATTAATTTTCAATGTGTATTTATTAAAAAAGTTTTAAAACAACTTAATTTTATACTTAATTAATTATACCCGTTATGAACGCTGAGATCTCGAAAACTATAAAAGCTAGAAGATTGTGACTTGGCATGCAGATTCTAGGGGTTAATACGCAGCGCAAGTTTTTCACGACGTATACATACATACATATGTACATGCAAGTAGTATATAAGTCAGTACCAGCCGGATCAGACAACTATATCATATCATATAGGAAGGATCAGAAAAATAATGGGAAAAAAATTATAGCTTCGATGTTTTTTGTCATGTGACCTCATGCTTTTGGGAATATTGTTTTTTAAACTGTTCTGAATTTCGAATTAAATTTTAGAAAAATCGGACGACCATAGAAACGATCGGAATATTAAGGGAAATTAATAGGAAAAAAAATTTAGCTTCGTGAATTTCTGTTGTAGTCTCTTCTACTCTGGAATATAACTTTATTTTATTAATTTAGAATTTTGAATTAAATTTAACATAAATCGGACGACTATATTATATAGCTGTCATAGAAAAAATCATCGAGTAATGTCAAATTAATACGCAAAATGATAGAGTTTTGTTTGCTGCAACATATATTGTAATTTAATAGAAATTATCTGCAAGGGTATTTAAACTTCGACTGGCCGAAGCTAGCTTCCTTTCTTGTTTAAATAAAATTAAATATATTACATTTATTTCGTTTAAGAAATCAGGGTTTGCAGTGCCAAAATGTTCAGGATAAGGCCGAACTGTGAAAAAAATCGCATACAGCGACTTCTTCAACTCCTCTATTGATCTTCTCATTTATGTTGTTGATACAAGACCAATTTTTGGCAAAAAAATGTTTTTTTATGCAAGAGAAAACGGTTAGAAAACGTTCGAAAAACGGCTATTATTATTCAGTGCCATTAATAGCAGGTAATTAGAGTTGAATTATCAATAAGGCAAGATATTGGCATCGGTTTATTTAATTTTTGTTAATCTGCCAGATGTTGTACCCAGTTAAACTTTTAGAAAAACTTGTCAAAAAACCCATATAAATAAAATTGTTTTCTATAAAAATTCTTTTCCTATATTGCTGTAAGAAATACATATATTTTATTTAGACAACTTAAAATAGAAATCTTTATTTTAACAACATATGTTCATATCTCGCCATTTGGAAAATAATACAATCTCGAGCGATAAACATTATCGCGGAGGTTTCAAACAAAACAACAAACACAAAAAAAGTTTACGACCACAGCTTTTAGGAGGAAAACAAGTGAGAGGTCTAAACCATATTGTAAACAATTTTGGGGGTAACAAAACTAGTTTGCCACGGTGCGTTTCACCGGTAAACAAATGACGCATTAATACAGTAATTCAGAAAAATCTAGAAATTGATTGAAACTGTTAGATGTGCTATAATGTCACTAGATCTTTGGTAAAATGGAAGGATAGGCAACCATTGTGATATGGTATAACTGCGATTTAAATTACTTTTTTTTAAGTTTTTTCTGTACGAAGATGTAATATGAAAAAAAAGAGACATCTGAAAGGAAATAAAAATTTATTAAAATTTGTATTATAATGTTACTAGTGTTTTGTTAAATATGTGGAATAATAGAAAACTTTTCTGTTTCAAGATGTAATATAAAAAAAACGATGGAAGTATTTCAGTAATACTTATGAGAGAAATCTGAAAGGAAATACAATTTTTTTCAATAATTTTTCGTACTTATTGGAAAAGAACCCCATTTTTATGGCAAAATGTAGTACGTATTTAAAAGTTTATTTCATTTAATTCATATTTTTTTCAAAACCATTTCTTAGGACGTCAATTTATTTATTTTCATTGATTTTTTTCAGCATGTGATTTTTTGTAAAGACGTCTAGGGGATGTCACCAGTCTGCAAATACCCCATTGTTGCTGCACAAATATATCTTAATTGTAGAAGTAGATTTCTTTCTAAGCCCATAATGAAAGTCGCACGCTTGCCACGATCTATGAGTATGTGTACGTTTAGATAAATATGTAAGCTCTTCCTAGATCGTGAGTTACGCCTGGCACACGACAGACGATGGACCATAGATGTGGAGAGATCCACAGAACCAGCGTAAATGCGACCAATTACGACTTCCTAAATTCCTCAGGCCGAGTTTCGATCTTCTGGGAAGAGAATCATATTGCACACTTTCACCGCGAAAAAAAACGAATTTGTGGCAAACAAGAAAATCGGGGATTATGCATAAATGAATGGAGATGGATCGGAATAGGAGTACTGGCTACATGGGGATATGGATGGTGCTAATTGCTGCGGCACTCGGCGGCGGATGAACCGTTAAATCGAAACTGGAGCACTGGCCCAATAACGATGATGCACGCGGCCCACGGATTAGCACCTTTCAACGATCCACTACGGATAGATGTTCTAGATACCCAAAACCCGCCATTAGCACCATCGCAAGGCGGAGTTTTTCTGGAGCAGCACTTCGGACTCTACGGTTAGTTGTCGATTAAACTCCGACCCGACTGGCCGTGCGGTGTGTGCTGGGAAACAAAAGGATTCGGAACTATAGTGATCGTCTGCCAAACGGATAATGTCAGCCTACGAGGAAATGTCGGCGAAGACGCCACGACGCCTGTCGCCCATTTGGATTTTAGTGCTCTCTCTGCTTCTATTTGCGACCACTTTGACGGCGGTGGCGATGATCGAAGCTGGACGGGCACAGAGCCCCTCCGGTGGCGAAAGCGATCTGCTGATCCTCACACGCATGTGGAATCACTTCACAGCCGGTGCCGGAAATGATACGGAAATCGCCACCGTGGAACGCATTGCCAGGGAGGCCGGAAATGCCACTAATCCCAATCCAAACCAGCCGGAGCAGGCTAGAAACTTTAACTACGAGGAGCAGCAGGCGGTGGTGGTGAATGCGCAGAGCATGGATCCCGTCATGGGGCAACGCCAGGATGCCTACGGTCCACCTCAGGGCAGAGAGGACTCCTACGACCAGGATCCTTACTACGATGTTGCCGACGACTACGGACCGGGACGCTATCCATATCCCGAGTCCAAGCAGGAGTCAGCGGAGGAGGAGGAGAGCTTCTTTGACAAGAATGACTCGTCGGCGAATACGGATGAGGGCAGAGCCTCAGTAGCACGTCCCTACGACTCATTCTACGCCCCGTGGGCACATGGTCAGAAGCCAGCTCCCGTGGCTACTCATCCTGCGGTTGAGGGCAATAACAGGAAGCTCCAGGGAGGCCCTAATAGGTAAGGAACATTCGAACAAGGTTTTAAAGCTAAACTTGAAACTTTGTAAACTCGTATTCTGAATGTAAAAAAGAGAGAACGCTATGGTCGAGTGCCTCGACTATCAAATACCCGTTACTCAGCTAAAGCAAGCAGTCGCTAGCTGGGCAAACCAAGCAGTCGTTTGAAAGTGGCGCCATCTTCCGGACGATTACTTATTTGCTTATAACTTTTAACTGCGTGGTCCGATTTCTTCTACTCTACCACTAACGGTTATAAAAAGATTTTTCTGAGTGGACTTATTGAGTGCAGAGAGAAACGAAAAGAATACTGATTTTTCATATCAATCAAATTCCAATACAATGCATATTGACCTTATTATACAAAAGTAAACTCAAAGACGCAATTCAACGATTACCTACAGGCCCAAAGTATTATATATTCAATAAATAGGTATTCTGACACGATTTCACAATAATGTAAACAACTTGCAAAAAGACCGATAATTTCAATTAATCCATAATACATAACCATAAACCGTGATTACAAAAGTCCCAAATCATGTTTGGATCCCCATTCTTTGTAGATCCCCCTATCCCGCCTACGATGAGGTGTACGATTATCCCATGGGCTTCCAGCCACGACCTCATCCGGAAACAGAGGTGGTCAAGCAATCTCAGCCCGCCTCCGATAACGCAGTGGCCCAGGTCCAGAGCGAATCCACCCTGGTCACCGTGCTGAAGAGTCTCAAGCAGATCTGGGATCTGTACCAAGCCCTCATGGGTGCGTGGAACGCGGTGAGCGAACGCCACCAGCAGAGCACCGAGAAGTTCCGACAGGAGCAGGCGGCAAAGCAGGCCGAGAAGGAGCGACTGCGTCAGCAGCAGCAGAAGACCAGGATAAACTCCAAGAAACCACCACGAGTGGAGGGAAACAAAAAGAACCAGAACAAGAAGCCCACCACAACGACAACCAAGTCAACAACCACGTCCACGACGACTTCGGCTCCAGATAACTCCGAGGAAGAGGAGGAGGACGAGGTGGAAACTAAGCCGGAGAACAAGGTGGAGAAAGTTGAGACGGTAACGCCATCGGCTCCATCTACTAAAGTGGCCGCTCTCAAGGGAGAAAAGGGCAATCTGAGGTCTGTTCGTGGACTTCGACACAGACGAGATGCCGAGGCGGAGGAGAAAGCAGACACAGATGTCGGCGAGGGTCGCTATATCAAGGGCGATCCCCTCAAGGGCTACTACGATTTCGTCATCACGGAGGGCTCCTACAAGTTCTGGGCCGTCTTTCAGGTTAGTGTATATTTGTGGTATAATAGGTGATCTTTGGAAACATACTGAAAGTAAAAATGTAGGAGAATATCGATTTTACTTAAAAGTTAAGAGCCTTAATCCGAAAAGAAAAGTATATATGTATAAAGTATTTTATAATAAAAATGTTTATTTATTCAACACATTAGTTCCTAAACGGAGAGATATATATACAAACTCTACTAACTTTACTTTACTACATTTCATTTCGCAATTCAAGATATTTTCTTAAACAGTTAGTTAAGTATTAATTTAACCTTAAAATCTATTTAGGAGAGCGAAAATCGAAATAGTGTAATTGATAAATTGAAAATTCATACTAGTTTCAATAATTAATACTGATTTAAAAAAGTATAAAGCAGTTTTTACTAATTTAATTCCAATCATTCCTTAATTCACAGGTGGGCACAGCACTGCTGATCATCTACTCCACGTTCGCTGCTATTTACTATTCCAAGGTGAATCCACTGACCAGTGACTATGACTATACGGATTATCTGGGCGGAGTTCGTTCTCTGTCCGGTGGCGATGCCGATTTTGTCGATGATGGCGATGCACCGACGCCGCCAGTCTCGACAACCTCCCGCATCATGGAGTGGATCCCAAGGACGACGCACTCCATTAAGTTCATTCTAGATGCCATCGACAAGATGCCTCTGGATCACGAGAAGGACAAGGAGCCCGGCTGGTCCGCGGGGAAAACGGACACGGCAACGGGCATGAGATAGGGAACTGAATTCTATATGCGATATTTGTTAAAGAAAATATAATTACGTTGAAGATACACTGAATTTAATTCTTTTGGGGATGTTGTGGAAACCTCCTGTAAATAAACATTCTTACAGAAATCATTCTAAATTGGAGGTCACAGGCAGAATTTTAAGAAAGGACCTTGAATCAAAACCAAAAAAAATGTTTGAAGTGTGTAGTCAAAAATATACACAATTATTTGCAATTATAATAGTAGTTTGAAATACTATACCATATATTAAATATTAAATACAACTCCGTAGGACTTTTAAAGAGATATCTAATCGATATTATTAACCCTAACCTTCAATTAATGAAAGGTTAAGGTATATTTCGATTTACTTCATTTCTATTTTATGAAATTGAAGTACTGAGCTCTAACGGTTAACCGGTTGAAACGGTTATACGTTTAAGTAAAAGCAACATTCACACAGTGAACACCCCATTTATCTTCTTCTTCTACAATCGCCATTCACAGTGACACGGTTACAATAAACATCTGTTTATTACTTTTTGAGCTAAACAACACGTAGCATTTATAAATATTTTTGTATTTGTCACGAAAATACTCATGTAAAGAAATTGCTATTTTCAACGCAAAAATGAGGAACTCCTACGTGATAAAAACGAAAATAGCTCTGCTGCTTAGTTTAATAACTTTAGCGGCGTCCCACGAAGCCAAAGACTTTGATGATTCAATTTTGTACAAAATTGATTTCGAAGTGCCGGAGTTGATTGGACAGCCAGTAAGTAAAACTGTTAGTTTAATATATATATATATATATATGTTAATAATATTCCCTTGAGGACTTGGGCAATCAGCTGCGAACATTCTACACACCGGACAAGGAGAAATACGACTGTTTGATTCCCACTTTGGAGCACCAAAAGGAGGAGGAAAAGTCCGACAAGCCGGAGTTGTGTAAGATATTGGGTTTTCTGCCTCATCTCTAGGATTATATATCATTCAATGTATCTGCAGCTCCCATCAGCCTGCTGCAACCTATTTTCTCCGCCCTGACCTGCACGTACCGCATTGAAGCCTATTGGTCCTACGAAATCTGCCATGGCCACCATGTGCGTCAGTATCACGAGGAGCGCGAGGGAAAGAATGTCAAGTTCCAGGAGTACTACCTGGGCAAATGGACCGATGAGAAGACGGAGTCGCTGACCAAGGCCTGGGAGTCGGACCTCAAGGCGGGCATTAAGCCAAAGTACAAGAGCCTCAAGATCGACAACACACGATATCCCTACTTCGAGATGGAATACAGCGATGGCACAATGTGCGACATCATTGACGCTCCCCGCACCACGATGGTGCGCTATGTTTGCTACCCGCATGGCAAGGATGACATTTATTCCTTTAAGGAGACCTCCTCTTGCAACTACGAAGCCATTATCCTCTCTTCGACGCTCTGCGCCATCCGTGGCTTCCATGCCGAGGAGACCAAGGAGCTGTCCATACAATGTTTCAACTCCGAGTCAGAGCCTCACAGGCCATTGAGCATGCTGCGATCGGAGCTGAACGAATGGGCTGAATCCGAGGCGGATTTGCTGGTTTCCAAGGAAAAGGAGGGCAAACCTTCAGCAAAACTGTGGCCCAAGACGGATGGCGACATGATCACTTTTAAGTACAGCGGCGATATGGACAAAGTCATACTGGAGCTTATCAGTAATGGAGACCTTGAGGTAGACGGTGATTACCAGCAGCTACTGCTGTCGAGAGCAGCCTCTGGAACAGGGTCCACGCCCATTACCGATCTTACGCCCATCAAGGATTTCATTTCGGGCAAGCATTGCCTAACTGGGGTAAGAGTAGCCATCAAACAAACCGCTGATCGTGGCTCATTAATTTATTTATTTCTAGGGCAATGGCTGGTGGAAGTATGAGTTCTGCTACGGACGACATGTGCGCCAGTTCCATAAGGATGTACATAGCGAGGTGGAGCTGTTCCTGGGGTATTTCTCCGAGGAAGATCATCGCGCTTGGTCCAACTCCAACCCGGATAAGGGAGCCCGCCGTTCCGGTTTCACGTCGTCCATTTGGCACCATTATGGAAAGGGTACCCACTGCGACCGCACGGGATTGCCCCGCGAAGTCGATGTGAAGCTGACCTGCACACCTGTGACCAACAGCGGCACCGCCGTGTCCATGTATCTGTTGGAGCCGAAGACGTGCCAGTACATTCTGGTCGTGGAGTCGCCCACAATTTGTGATCTCATGCACTACGCCGATTCCCATGGCCTGGTGAAGGTGGAGAACCTGCACAAGGTTCTGGCTACCGGAACCGAGAAATCCGCCACCACCACGGCTCCCGCTCCCATTCCGAGTCCAGAGGAGGAAATCCGTTCATAGATTGTCCTTCTATTCTAGTAAATTAATTTTAAATACATTGATTGTAATTTTAAATCGTTATTGAGGGGGAGGTAATTGGGTGGGTGCTTGCGTTTCTGTGTGACTGGCCAGCAACAGCTGATAAACAGAGCTTGAGAACAGAAGCGGGAAGTTTTATAGCAATGCAAAATTAACAAAATGGTAATTATTTATTGTAGAATTCTAAAAGTTGTATTATTTAGTTGCATTTTTCTACTTAGACCGTACAGCTCTTCTATAGAATTAATTATTTTGCGAAAAATGGTTACAACTAATAAACTTTTCTGGGAAATGCAGAATTTAAAAAAGTCTTGAATGTTTTATTTTTAAATAAAGATGGTTCTTAAACAAAATTTAATATATAATAATAATTAAACATTATTTTTATCATATACCTATCTTCTATGAACACCGATAGTCCCAAAACATCGATGTTTTGTATAAAGGAAAAACATCGATACATCAATGTTTTCATCGATGTTTCTGCACCTCATTTTTGTGCTCAGCAGGCTGATTGTACATAGAATCTAAGTTTCTCGAGTTCTAACTGAAAGTAGGACAAACAACGTTTCATTTTTGCCAAATTCACAGCAGTGTTAAGTTTCAAGAAAGTGTAAGTTCCGTTCGCGGGATGCAGTGCGTCAGTTGGCCGGCGGGTGTGGGTGTGAAAAATCAATGGGGTTGGGGTTAGGCAGTGCAGAAACGTGCCCCCCGCCCGGCGTTTAGCGGGCTCAAAAGGCGCCGAGCGATAAGCCAGCGGAGTATTACACAATTTATGACGATCCAGGCACTGACCAAACTCTCTTTCCTTGCAGACCACACATAACACACAACCGCAAGGAGTCCGGCACGATGGCGATGACTCTGAACATTGGCTCGGTGAAGCTGACCAAGTGGCAGCTGGCGCTCATCCTGGGAACTCCCTTGGCCATCGGACTGGGCACCTATGCTGTT
Source organism: Drosophila mimetica (assembly GCA_037075245.1). Taxonomy (NCBI): domain Eukaryota; kingdom Metazoa; phylum Arthropoda; class Insecta; order Diptera; family Drosophilidae; genus Drosophila; species Drosophila mimetica. Next base: position 24,864,463 of record JBAMCH010000007.1, on the reverse strand, counting down.
AAGCGGTGGACAGCTGCGTCCAAGGAGGCCGACGGGGAGAAGAAGCGTCCGAAGGCCAAGATCGAGAAGCAGGCCATCTCCCTGGACGGCACCGCACCCGACAAGGAGCTGGAGCGAAATAAGAAGGCTGCCGAGCTGGGCGAGAAGCTGTCGCCTCTCAAGGAGGCCAACAAATACAAGACGGAGGGCAACAACTGCTACCGCAATGGAAAGTATGACGAGGCCATCATCTTCTATGACAAGGCCATTGACAAGTGCCCCAAGGAGCACCGCACCGACATGGCCATCTTTTACCAGAACCGCGCCGCCTCCTACGAGATGCTCAAGAAGTGGTCCAAGGTCAAGGAGGACTGTTCCGCCTCGCTGGAGTACAATCCGCGCTACGCCAAGGCCTACTATCGTCGTGCCCGTGCCTACGAGGCCACCAAGGATATGAATGAGTGCCTAGACGATGTCACCGCCACCTGTATCCTAGAGATGTTCCAGAACAACCAGACTATAATGTTTGCTGACCGTGTGCTTAAGGAGACCGGCCGCGTGGACGCCGAGAAAGGAATGCGCAATCGAGTGCCTGTCGTTCCATCGGCTTGCTTCGTGAACACCTACATGCGCTCCTTCATCGCGGATCCGCTGCAGACTTTGGAGTTCCCGGCCTCGGAGGCGGACGCACCCGCAAGGGGTTTCCTGCGTGCCCACCGCGCTTTCCTTAAGGAAAAGTACGAGGACATCATTCCCGCCTGCACCGAAGAGATCGAATTCTCAGAGGCCGAGGCACAATACAAAGTGGAGGCTCTGCTCATGCGGGGCACATTCCACCTCCTGTGCGGCTCCTACATAGAAAGCCAGCAGGACTTTGATGCTATCTTGGCAAACAGTAAGTTTTTAAATCAGCAAAAGTCTATAAATTAAAATTAAATCGTCTCCAAGATAGATTGTGTAAAGTATAAAATCTTTTTTAAAACTATACCTAATTATTTTAACATTGTTTCTCACAGCCGATGCTGATCGCAATCTTCGAGCATACGCCTACATAAAGCGAGCCGCCCTTTACATCCAGCTTGATCAGCGCGAGAAGGGTCTGGCCGACTTCGTGGAGGCAGAGCGCCTAAACCCGGAAAACCCAGACGTGTACCACCAGCGCGCCCAGATCCTCCTGCTGCTGGAGCAGATTGAAGAAGCTTTGGCCGAGTTTGACAAAGCGGTGCGCCTTGCGCCCAATCACGCCATCGCCCTCGTCCAGAAGTGCTATGCCGAGTACCGCCTATCGCTCCTGGCCGGCGACCAGAGGCGTCTGGAGGGCGTGATGCGCGCCTTCGAGCAGGCCATTGAACGGTTCCCAAAATGCGTCGAGTGCTACAGTCTAATGGCTCAGGTTTTGGCCGATCAGCAACAGTTTCCCCAGGCGCAGCAGTTCTACGATAAGGCAATGGAGCTGGCGCCGACGAACCCTGCGCTCATCGTTCACCAAGCCATCATGGTGCTCCAGTGGCGCGGAGACATCGAAGTGGCTGTCCAGTTGCTAAACAAGGCCATCGAAGTAGATCCTAAATGCGAGCTGGCGTACGAAACCCTGGGCACCGTGGAAGTGCAGCGTGCGCAACTTAAGCGGGCTGTGGAACTTTTTGAGAAGGCATTGCTCTATGCCAAGAGTCAGGCAGAGCTGGTACATGTATACTCGCTGCGTAACGCGGCTGTGGCCCAAATCAACGTTACCAAGAAGCTGGGCATCGACATGAACTCCGTCTCGGCCATGGCCCAATCCGGAATGATGCCCCAGGCCGTGTAGAGTATTTGAGGTTTGAGAAGACAATGAGAGCGAGCGCGGAGCATTTAGCCAGACCACCACCAGCAGACCTACTCTAATTAAGTTAATATCGACCTTACCTGTTATTTATATATATATAAAGCTTGTTTATGTTTATGCTCCTAGCTATAGCATAGAAATTGTCATGTATTATGGTACATATGTAATCTAGAATCTGTTGCCTAAGGAATCCACTAAGACAAAACCAATAGCTTATGTTTAAGCGTAAGATTAAACTAATAACAAGCGAGTTTCCTCATTGTGGTTCCGGTTCAGGTTGGTTGAACGCCTGCACATCGCCAGAAATGTAGCTGGCACCGATCACCCACATGGCAGCCCTCACACTGCTGACCAGACTGTAATCCGTCTCCAGTTGCTCCAGATAGGGCATCAAAAGTGCGGGCAGGGCCCCCATTCCGCCGGATATTCCCATCAAGGTGCCGGCATAGTTCGGACTCATATCCAGCGGTAGAAGCTTGATGCTGGCATAATAGGCGCCCTTGGCCAGAACACCCCAGATCCGTGCTCCATTTTCCTTCATCTGCAGTGTGTACATGGATCCGCATATGAAGACCAACCAGGACATAAGGCGGCGCGTCTGCGTGCGAGTGAGGATCTCCTGTTCGATTAGCACATCGCTTAGTCGCCCTGTGGCTAACGAAGCTACCCAGTTGCCCACGTACGGAGCCATCAACTCGATGGCGGTGGAGAATTCTTCCGACAAACTGCTGCCGCGGGTCTTCATTTCGTCCAGCACAACCTGTAGCTCCTGTGGCAATTTCTGTTGGAACTCTTGTTGCGTGGAGGCGGAAACAAGTGCCCACAGCGGCGTGCTGGTTAGCATGCTTCTCCAAGGGGCTGTGGTAGATGACTCCACTTCTGCAGCTTCCATTTCTCTGCGAAATTCTTCTTCTTCGGCTGCTTCTCCATCAGGCCGTTCCATTAATACTCTTTTTCTGCTGGTCAACAGCAGGGAGGTGCTCGTATTGCACTTAATATAATCCCGTTCCTCGCTTTGTATAAATGGGCAGTGATCAGGAGTACTATAGCAAACGAGAGTCTATTCAATAATGATAAGAAAAATAAGTTTTAGAATTCAAATATATTTAATATTTAATATGGTACCAAAGGACTTTAAAATATGTGATTTTACCAGCTTCGAAATTAAACAGTCCAATGAACTGTTATTATATGGGTCAATTATTCTTCTATGGGTCCCCAAAGTTTTAAATTTGGAAAATGTGATATCACGCCCAAATAGTACCTACAAAAAAAAAATTCATGTTCCCGTAAATTCGATATGGCCATGTAAATGTCAGGTAATTCATCCCCACATCGCTTTTACATGAAATACTCATCAAATTTACATTAAATAATGTCATTTTGCCGAATTTTCTCTCTCGGAGACTCTCTTACTTCGAAAAAGAGAGCAATACGCCATATGGAGAGCAAAATGACGTGAGTTGAAACGAGAAAGACAGATTCGAAATTCGAACTGACGTACTTCGAACATGATGTTTACATTTCGACCATATCAATTTTACATGGACATGGACAGATCAAGTTAAAATTGATCTTAAATAATGTAAAATTGACCTACGTTTCGTATCGAGTTTTTTTTGGGTGTATAAGAAATATGGTTTCATAGCCACTATAATTTTTCAGATGCTGCTATACAATCTTCTCATCAAACAATACACCCTTATGACAGTTTATGGAATTCTATTTAAAGTTTTGGTATGCTTTTCTCCCTAATCTGAATAGACATGAACAGAAAAGTAGTTTTCAACAGACTTGATATTAAAACTGGAGTAGTTTCGATAAGAATTAAGATACAAAAGTAAAGAACTTACAAATCCCAAGAACCAGACCATGGCGCCTCCTCCGACTAGATAGAAAACCACGGGCCAGTCCTGCTCCGCCATAACCATTCCACTGACCAACTGGATCATCGTTATTCCGATCTCGCCGCCACTGAGGACACAGCTGGCCAGCAAACCGCGCTCTTGTTCTGGAACCCACTGAGCCAGGAGCGCACACACGGCAGGAAAACAGGGACCCTCACATAGGCCGACCAGGAGACGGATGCCCACTAGGACGTACGGACCGCCGTAACGCACTGCAGCGGGAGTAAGAAGCGTCAGCACCGCCGACGTGAGGATAGCCACTCCCAGGACCCACTTTCCTCCATATCGCTCCGCCAGTCGTCCGCCCGGAACGTGGGTGAGTACGTAGCCGGCATAAAAGGCCATTATGACAATGGACTGGGTTTGACGAGACCACAGCTCAGAGCAGCTCATTCTCTCCTGAGAACTCTGCTGAACAGAGGGATCAAAGGCAGTCTCCCTGCTCCTCCACCTCTTGTGGCCTTTCATCTGCCCCGGATCTTTATGCTCCTTTCCTGCTTTCAACCTGCTCCTTAAAATATATTCTGTCTGATTCAGTCTCATGGCCAGTTCCAAACGCCAGTTGGGCAATGCCTTTGGGTTAAGCACTTGTGGAACTTTCGTCCTCTGGTGCTCTTTATTACCGCATTCCAGGACGATGCGGTTCAGCGAAAAGTCCAGACACAGTCGCATTGTGTAGGTATTGATGATGGCCAGGAAGGTGAAGCAGCAGAGCACCCAGCGCTGTCTAACCTCAAGATCTGTGGGAACGGATTGGTAACCATCAGGTTGTAATAATTGCCAACAGAATGGATAATGCTTACAAATGAAGATATCGCTGAGCTTCTGCTGAACAGCGGGCAACATTTTGGTCTTTCTATTTTTTATAGGTACATAGAAATTGGATACATCTCAGCAAGCCTACTAGTATTTACCTTATTCAAAAGGTTAAACCAAAGTTTATTTATTATTACTAAATTACCACCATCTACAATGATATATTTAGTAAATTGATCAATTCTAAAATTGAATCCGATCTTATCAATCTGGAAAAAAGATCAAAAGATCAGTTCTTTAGTCCTTCTCGGGTTTTTGGAACCGCTTTAAACTAAACAAGAGAGAACGCTATAGTCGAGTGCCTCAACTATCAAATACCCGTTACTCAGCTAAGGCAAGCAGTCTCAAGCAGGGCAAACGAAGCAGCCGCTTAAAAGTGGCGCCATCTACCGGACATTTCATTATTTGCTTATAACTTTTTACTGAGTGGGCCGATATAAAACATTTCTTCTACATTTCGGTAGGCATCTTTACTCTACGAGTAACGGGTATAAAAATAAAATGACAACTGAGGAATTTTTCTTTGCTTTATACACTTTATTTGACTAACGTCATAAAAACAGTAATGTCTTAACAGAACAGTTAAAAACACGTTTCACTTTACACATTGATCAACAATCTAAAATGTACAAATTATTTCATCATTTGATTTACAATACGGCAATACGAGCTCTGTGTACACTAAATCTTAAACGTGAAATCGGTTTTTATTTAAATACTAAATAATAATTAAGAGAGTACGTTGCGTGCGCTGGGTATTTGGATGGTGTTGGATTGGGATTAGGGTACTGGGTTATCCTAGCTAAAACAGGAATACACATAGAAGTTCACTGCGCACGTTCGGGAGTGTAAGTAAATTCGCTTAAATTAGTTGCTTGGCGCCTCTGCCAGGGATCGGCCAGATCGGGAATACTATAAAACTAGCAATCTGAACAACAGCCGCGGCGTATACAGCATGACAATGTCCTTGGGATTGACTCGCTCCCGGATCACGAGTCCATGTAGACAGCACTTTAACTAGATTACAATGTATATGGCACTTTCGTTGGCGAGCCGCCTTAAGAGCTCTGCTCCAGACCCCTGGACTTTCCGGCTTCCGGTTTGCGCTCCTGCGCCTCGAAATCCACGGTACGCGGCTGAATGGGGGCGTTGTTGAACGGCTGCACTTCCCCGGATGCCCAGATGCAGTACACCACGGCAGTGACGCACAGCACGCCGAATGCCACCCAGAACACAAGACGCCACTCCAGCAGCGAGGCCTGTGAAAAACAAGAGAAGTGGTTAAAATCTAGATAGTAAAAAATATGCTTCACAATTTAAGGCTTGAGTAATATACGTAGCTTCTTAATATTCTAATAAACATCTATTTATTTAACTATTTAAATTTTAGGAGTTCCATGTAGGTGCATTCTTTTAAATTAAACGAACTATATTATTATAAAGTCCCCAATAAGGTTATTATCATAAAGGATGAAAAAACTAACGTTCATTAAGAATTTATTAAGTTGGGAGGTCAAGATTTCTAATTCTCTTGAGGCTTTCGAATTTAAAACAAGAGGGAACGCTATAGTCGAGTGCCTCGACTATCAAATACCCGTTACTCAGCTAAAGTCAGCAGTCTCAAGCAGGGCAAACCAAGCAGCCGCTTCAAAAAATTTAAAAAATTTCTTCTACATTTCGGTAGGCGTTAATAACCCAAACAAAATTGCGTTTACACTTTTGCTCTAGCTTTAAAACTATGGGCGCCACAGCTTTTCGCGGTTTGTGGGCGTTAGGGGGGAGGGGGGGTTTCCAACTTTGGTCTATCAATATGTATTGATGAAACGAATACACATTGCTTTTCCCGTTAATATAGCTTCAAAACTGTGGGTGCCACAGTTTTTCGCGGTTTGTGGGCGTTAGAGGGGGCGTGGCACATCGGCGTGAAAAACTTGCGCTGCGTAATAACCCCTAGAATCTGCATGCCAAATCCCAATCTTCTAGCTTTTATAGTTTCCGAGATCTCAGCGTTCATACAGACGGGTGCCACTGTTTTTCGCGGTTTGTGGGCGTTAGGGGGGAGGGGGGTTTCCCACTTTGGTCTATCAATATGTATTGATGAAACAAATACACATTTCTTTTCCCGTTAATATAGCTTCAAAACTGTGGGTGCCACAGTTTTTCGCGGTTTGTGGGCGTTAGAGGGGGCGTGGCACATCGGCGTGAAAAACTTGCGCTGCGTAATAACCCCTAGAATCTGCATGCCAAATCCCAATCTTCTAGCTTTTATAGTTTCCGAGATCTCAGCGTTCATACAGAACGGGTCACAGTTTTTCGCGGTTTGTGGGCGTTAGAGAGGGCGTGGCACATCGGCGTGAAAAACTTGCGCTGCGTATTAACCCCTAGAATCTGCATGCCAAATCTCAATCTTCTAGCTTTTATAGTTTCCAAGATCTCAGCGTTCATACAGACGGACAGACGGACAGACAGACGGACAGACGGACAGACGGACAGACGGACATGGCTAGATCGACTCGGCTAGTGATCCTGATCAAGAATATATATACTTTATATGGTCGGAAACGCTTCCTTCTGCCTGTTACATACTTTTGCACGAATCTAATATACCCTTTTACTCTACGAGTAACGGGTATAACTAGTGAAACTAGTGGTAAGTGAGATGGTAGGGAACAAAAACTCACATTTGGTGTCATCACGCCCACCAGATAAGGCGTAATCACTCCAGTGATTGCTCCAATTCCGTTGGTGATGGCCATCAGGGTTCCGGCGTAGTTGGGGCTCATGTCCAGGGGACTCAGCTTCATGCCCGCGTAGTAGGCGCCCATCAAGCCCATGCAGATGGTGAAGAGGACCACCACGAGGACTCGATCGCAGCCGGCGTAGGAGGCGCCCACCATGAAGATGGCCGGACCAAAGGCGGCCAGACCCGTCATTATCTTGCGGGTGTTCGTGGTGCTCATCCAGCCACTGCGGATCATCCAGTCGGCGACGAAGCCACTGCCCACGGACACGATCCACATCATGATGTAGGGCAGCGAGGAGTACAGGCCGTTGGCCTTGATCGAGAACTGGAGGACGTCGGACATGTACTTGGGCAGATCCGTCACCATGATGTAGAAGCCCCAATCGTGACCAATCTGGGCGGCCACCAAGGCGAACATGGGCAGGTTGGTGAGGATGGCCTTCCACGGGGTGGGGGGCAGGTCCTCGTTGCGGCTAATGGTGCCAATCTCCTTGACCAGATACTCGCGCTCGCTGGGCTTGATGAAGGGATGCGATGTGGGGTCGCTGTAGCAGAGGAAGACCTAGAAAGGCGAATCGATAGCACAACTAAGTGATATTTATATATATGATTTATAAACTACACTTACGAAGATGGCAAACCAGATGCAACCCAGACCGCCGAAGAAGTAGAACACAAACTCCCAGCCGTAGGCGTCAATAAACACTCCCGACAACAGGTTGCCCATGATGGTGCCCACTTGACCGCCGCCCAGCACCAGAGCACCCAGCTTTCCACGTTCGTTGGCCGGAACCCAGGCAGCCAGCAGGACACTCAAGGCGGGGAAGGTGGTGCCCTCGCCCAGACCCATCAGGACGCGGGTCACGATCAGCCAGTCGGAACCTCCCTTGTCGATGGCCAGGGGCGTCAGCATGGTGAAGACGGCGGTGGAGAGGATTCCCAGGCCCAGGGTCCATTTGCCGCCGAACTTTTCGGCCAGCAGACCGCCGGGAATGTGGGTGACAATGTAACCGATGTAGAACGAGGACAGGATCAAGCCTTGCAGCTCCTCCGACCAGTCGAAATCGCCACCAACCTGGGAAAGATTAGGCAGAATTTTTAGCACTATGTCATATCTCAAATTGAAATATTATTTAGATTATTTTTTTACAATAATAATATTTAAATTAAAAACCAATATTAAACAATTAAGTTGTTACACACGTCGCGGTGAAATCGATATGCCCATGGTAAATTTCTAGCATATCGTTTTTACGTTTAAATCATATAATTTGGCCAATTTCTCCCTCTCAGAGATTCTTATACTTCGAAAACGAGAGGATTACGCAATATGGCGGCTTAAGTTACGTGAGTGCCAGAAAGAAGCATTCGAAATTCGAACTGTCGTTTACGTTTCGAACACTTCAAGTTCAAATGGATGTTACATAACGTAAAATCGATCATCGTGTCATATCGATTCTTTTTTGTGTCTAGGAATATTTATATTTAAAACTTTCAACATAAATTAAGCTGTTTATCCTCTTAGTTATATATTTAAAATATATATTCGTTAATTGCCTTCACTTACGCTAGTTCCCTCGTCCAAATCGTCGGGTTCGCAGATCGCGTGTTCAGAGTCGTCGTCCGTGGAGTTCTTCTTGATGACCAGAACCGTGATGGCCTGCGAGAGGCAGACGCGCATCGTGTAGGCATTCAGGATTGCGAGGAAGCCCATGATGGCCAGGATCACTCGCTGCGGGATCACGAAAACTGCGGGCGAGAAGATGGAGAGCAAAATTGACGTCAGTGGGTTTCTTCGGTGGCATTGATTAACCTGCTGGACCACATTGGTGAGCCACTGCGTCAAGCGGTTTACGAGCGGAATGGATTTGCGTCTCACATACTGTTTAAGCAATTTACTTATTTAATTTGGTTAGCGTGCGAATAAATAGTTTGACGGGTGGCTCAATTGGGTACAAATCAATTTGCGCTGATAAACTTCAAATTGCACTTGATTGCTGTGGCACTATATCAATTAGCGGATCTGCTGGAGCAGATTTCAGTAATATCTCAATATAATCGATAGGATGGTAGGTATACGAAAAAATGGATTTTAATTGAAAAATTATAATAATTCATTAAAAATTTACCGGGCTTAAAAAAGTTCTACATAAAAAGAGCTGATTGTAATTGTATTTTACGGGCAAATTTTAAATGCGACTTAATTTTTCCACTTTTTCTTTCTAAATTGAAGTTAGTCAAACAAACAAATTACGGGTGGGATTTTTATTTTCGATTATATATGAAAGCAGTTTTGTGTCCTATAAATAAATAAATATAGAATGTCATCAAAATAATAATCAATATTCACAACGACATGAAGCATTAATGTTAAATTTTCTAGAATTGTTCACTTAGTGCATTTTTAGGTAGCTGATAAAGTGTGTCTAACATTAAAGACGTAAACAAAATATAATCCATTCTGATCTTGAATAGACATTTAAAATAAACCTTATGACACCTATATTAGTATTTTTAAGGGGTGATGGCTGTTCATTTAGCGGCGAACCAGTTTTCAATTTTAATGATTTAGAAATTATGCATAGTCTACTGCGTTATTTCATTCAAAAATCATAGAATATATTAGGCCTGTTCCGATTTTTGGCTTTGGACTTTCGTTTTCAATTCAATTCATTCAATTTCATTTTTTAATGACTTGACGTGACTCATGTCCTTTATGAATCACAAGCTCCAGATATTTCAATAATTCATAAAATTTGGAACAAAAACAATTAATTAAAACTTTATTTTTAATTTTGATAACGTGCTTCATAAATTTGAAATACATACATAAATCAATAATCTAGTTCCAACCAACATGTTCAAAGTCAATAAATAACTATTTTTCACATATTGATTAAATATTCTATAAACAATTTGCTGATATATGGTGGTTCTCAATTGTGTTTCGGTTCTATTGAACCTTAAACTCATTCAAAATTTATTTGCTCTCATTCTTGGACTTAATTTATAAATTATTTTATTGTTTATGTAGTTACTCTACGGCATTTGAAGAATTCTGGAAATTATAGCCCCGCTTTTGGACCTACTTCGTGTCTCGTGAGGTTTATGGCTCGTGTTTGAGTTTTTAACCGAAAGATTAGGGGCTATATTAACGGCGCTATGCACTCGTATTCACATGTCCCTCTATCAATCACCAGGCACCGATCCTCCGATCGGCGGGCGTCGATTATACGATCGGCCATATCGCAATCATATTGTTAAGCGGAATTACGCCCCGATAAGGCCAAGTGCGGTAGATCTGCGATAAATATTTGGAGTGCAATCTCAAGTGTGTCAAATAGGTAACCGAGAGCAATGACCATAAACCAATGGCGGGAGGCAGTGCCAATTAAGCTATGTTCGGCATTTGATAAACTTATAGGGCCCAAACTTTGATGACTTTGTTGGGGTCACCTATGGAATTCGAAGGTTGAATTGATCAAGTTCTCGGGCACGTTGGGTTAACATTGACCCATTTCATCCGAAAAGATCTAACAAGAACGGCACGCAATAGCACATAGTCTGCATTCCAAATGAGCAAACAGCCAGGCTTCTTGGGCAAACACAATCAGAATCCAATTCATGACAATATTATTAGATCACCCACAGCCACCGAGTGCTGTTTTTGTTGACATTCAGCCACGACTCCACCTACGTCAAAAGTATATATCCCACAACCCGCCTATAAAAGTCAAACAAGCATGTTTGTCTTTTTAATGGGATACGAAACTCCCTTAGTTTATGAGAGACTCTCTCGCTTTCGCCATAAACCCCATCGACGTCACTCACTGACAAGTCTACGATGAGTATTTTCCCTATAGATTAACATTAATAAATCTCTTGCCGCTGGCAAATTGCATTAAACCAGTGGCCGGAGCTGGTAAAATTAACAATGTGTCAATATTTGACAGGTTATTTAACACAGAGAATCGGCATGAAAATTTATTCGCGCTCGCCCCACGAGTGTCAAATAAAAAACAATTCGCCTAACATGATTACCATGTGATAAGTTGATAAGGCCGTATATGTAAATGGGTGCTAATCATATCGTCGCCCGCCAAGTATGGCAATATTTCACCCACCAATCACGCTTAGTGGCGTTAATATATGACCGCTCTCGATCTAAGGACCATCACGCCCGATAAGCCGCTCAAGATTTAATCAGAGTTTAGTAACGCAGCCTTATCGCGTAAATAAGTGGAAAATGAAAGCTAAGTGGGAGCCCCACCGGGGGAAGGCGGAAACTCACTTTCCAATAAAAGTTAATCGAACTTGAACACCTATTTGTAACGTTCTTTTCTTTAAAATATAACCCATGAAGTAACCCATATATGATTTTAGAATTTATTAAACTTGTTATGGGTTATGAAAGAGCTCAAGATTATATGATTTATGACTCATATGAACTTAGTATATTACATGAAGCCAAGAGAAGCTTTCTAATTATTGCACTAGTTTAAATAGTGGGAATTTAAACTTTGTTTGTTAGAGAATTTAAATTATTTTTCTCATCAGATCATTAGAGTGATATTTTGGAATAATAAATAAGAATAAATATTTTTTAATTCTACTGTTTTTTAACTTATGATGTACTATTTAGTGACTATTTGTCTATATGGTGAATATTTTTGTTTTTAAGAATCTTTTAATGTGATTAACGTATTCCCTGTCCAGTCATTCATATCCGTTGCAGTAATGAGAAAATGAAAACAATTTCTTCTGTCTGTCTGTAGACTGTTGACATTTCTGGGTCTGTGGCTCTTTGTCCAGTAATCGGGAATGTCCAGTGATAGCCCCGAACGAATAAACACCATTTCTTCTGCTTGCGTTTCCGCGCTCTTGCGAAAATTATGTCAATGGGCCGGGGGGCAGCGGGTCGTCGCTAAAGTGCGATTGCTGCATAATAATACGTACACCAGATAGCAGGCCTATGCAAGACCCTTTCCACATGATAATGAGACTTTGAGCAACTGGGACGGGCAACAGAACAAGGCTATTAGTCGGGGTGATCGCCATAACTCAAAACTAATGCGTAATGCTGACTGCCAATCGGCTGATTTATGGCCAACTTGTATGTTCTCAGTTCATTAGGCTAACAACAAAAGCAGTTTGGGATCATTTGAACATTTGTTGGGTGAAATTTACAACACAAGTGTTTTCGGTTCACTCTATATAGAGTCTATATACACACATGTAATTTATTTTCACTAAATCAGAACTGGAAAGTTAGGCAGAGTAGATTATTTTACAATCTCTAAAGCTAATTAGTTTTCAAATTGCATTTTTTCCATCGATCTATCTTTAAAATTAGCTTTCAGTGGCTTACGTGATTTTCGTTTGTGGAGTCCATATATCTACAATTTTATTTTCGTAAAGCTCTTACAGAAGAAATGGTTGCCCAATCCCGACGACGGAATTCTTTATTGCATTGACCTTGCCCAAAAAAGAACAGAGCGAGATGGGGCGAGGAAATGGTAAATGGACAGGGCTATAAATGGTTCTACAAGACCATAATAACTGTTAACGTTTTAATGGTCGTAATCGAGGAGTTCGAGAAGCGAACAGAACCGAAATTTTGACATTATATGATACCCTGTTCTAGCCAATGATGATCATTGACATGCAAATCGTATGCAAAATATTTACCAATTATGTGGACGCATGCCGGGAATATTAAGAGACCGCAGAAAGAAGAGAAGCACCAACAAACAAAACCCAAACAAACGTGAAATGCGAGACACGAAGCACACAGAATACAAAAAAATCGGAAGTGGCAAAAGCGTTTTGTCATTGTTTTCATTTATGCATTATACAGCATACACACAATACATTTAGGATTTATATTGCTGTCGGTCAATGTCGGTTAACTTAAACTTTAACCACTCGGATATGATATCAAGAATGCGCCCCGCGAATCGCAGTTCAACGATCCGGCGCACATTCCGTATTCTGAATTCCGCACTTCCTGATGATAATATGCGATAACACCCGGGAGATCGTATTGCGATCCTTTTTTTTTTAATTTTCTTAGGACTTTTGATAGCACTTACACCTGGACAGGCTTATGCCCCATTGTGGTTGTTGAGTCATCTCGGGACTGTTGTTCTGCTGCGTCAACAAGTTGGCCAGTTCCTTCGCCACGGTTACGGGTTTAAGGACAACGGCGGATCCTTAATTCGTACGATCGCGCACTGAACTCTCCGCTTTCCTCGATTTTCCCCCGCTTTCGAGACGATTTCTATGTCGGTTTCTGTATTCCTTGGCGCACGCGCAATTACGAAAACGGAGATGAATATGATGGGATGGAGAGAGAGAGTAGGTTAACACTTTCGGTTCGAATCGGCGGTATTTGCTGTCTCTTTCCTTGTCAAGAAAGCAACTGTTGATCTCCCGGTTCCGATTCCGATACCGATCGCTAATTCTCTGGGTTCTAGTTCTCCGATCCGCGCACGCCGCCTGCCAAATTACAAATGAAAAATTATTCCCGCCGACTTTAGTTTATATGAGAGCAGATAAGCGCCTCTCCGCTGCTGCTGCGACGCTGGCTTCTCTGCCGCAGCGGGAGTTTTTTTTTATTAGCTGCCGGCCAACGATCGTGTATCGCTATATTGACAAGGAGTTGACTCGTTATACTTGTTGTACATACCGCCACAATTGAGCACTGAGAGAAAATATACGTATGATTCATACATAACGACTTACGACCGTGAGTATGAATAAAATTGTAATTTTTAAAATTTAATATTCAACTTTTTTTTTGTATTTTTTACTTGACATTTAACGGATTTTATCTAGAGAGGCTAAGAAATAAATAAAGCTTTTAAACGGTGTAAAGCAATTATCTAATAATATCTATTACGCAAAGTTCAGTTCCTAACAAAATTGCTACTTCGACTTAAGTGAATATAAATTGGGAAAGTTATGTAACAAAACAAACAATTGTTCCTCCAAACACATTAAAAAATGTTATAACAATGAGTATAAAAAAATGCGAGAAATATTTACTGAAATTGCAACATAAAATTTTTCAAAATTTTTAAAGATAATATTTCTTTTTTTCTTAAATGCAAACGAATAATGTCATCTTGATATGTTAAAAATGGCCTAAAGATATATATGTATAAAATAGTTATAATAGTATTTAGTACATACTATATTTTTTTCCCTCTGCATGATTGACTGTTTGCAGCACCTCCACCCCATAAAAACTCTCGCTATCTTGGCCGATAGACGTGGAGCATTTCGACAAATGCAACAACTACCACAACTTTCAGCTGCGCCGCCAAGGAACTTTGGTTTATTTGGCCATTTCAAGCCCGATTTCGATTTCAGTTGGTATCAGTATCAGAAGGACAATCGATTCTGCGCTGAATACTTAACGGTTTTCCGCCGTCGCAGTCGAAGGCTCACTTGCACGCGCTCACTTTATGTCGCTCTATAAAAACGGCCAAGTCGAAAAAAACCCACCAGACTATGTGCCAAACCGTGCACCCTGCTCTAGTTTAGAACTAGCGAAACCGGAATGCACGAAACTCTTGCCAACAATGGCCCAGACAGAAAAGCCAATTTACCAATACTGGTAGCTGCACCCAGAGAAATATGCGCTTATCACCGATTTCCCCAAGGAAACTATGAACATTTTTACATTCCTTTAAGAACTTTCCACTCGCAGAACCTTATCTTTGGCCTTCCCGAAAAAGAAACGTGAACCAATTAAGGCTCAAATTAGTGCAAGAATTACTCTAATATACTATGAGTTTCTATTTAATTTAATATAGCTTTTATTATATTCGAATCTGATTAAATTTTGTCAAAACAATAGAACTCAAACATTCCGAAATAAACTATTCTTAGTATGCGCGCTTTTTTTAAAAATACTTTTTCAAGAACATTTACATTTTTTTATACACACGACAAGGTATTTTGTCTGGATATAAAAACTAAGTATATATATATTTTTAATCACACAAGTATGCCAGATTATAGTGAAGAACTCGCCGAACAACAACACATATCTTTGTTTACCCATCCGACCATGCAAAATATATAAAATGGGACTTTGAGTGACTACAGAGTGCTGATAAAATATGCCATCTGAAAGATGTATTACAGCAGTGGTACCCTATAGTCTGTGGGGTAGGGTGTCTAGTAGAGAGCGACAACTTGTTGCGGCTCCAATAGAATTAGTTTGGTAGTAGTTATTGCTGTTTTTTTTTTTGTTGCACGTTTAGTTAGTCAGCAGCGTTTACCGGTTAGAGGCGGGTTTCGACTTTATGCAATGCAATTAACTACGAAACAGAAGGCGGGAGTGGGCGGTGGGCGGTGGGAGGCTGGCGGTCGCGAGAATAGGGAACGCTTATCGTTTTAGTCGGGTGAACCACCTCAAACCGCCCCTGACACTTCTATTGTGCGATCCGTATTCATTTCAGACCCCTCGAATGCCATTTCAGACTCAGTTTCGATTTCAGTTGAATATCGCTCGACTTTTATATGTGCCTGTAGATATATCTGCATAACTTGGGGCACACACAAAAATTGACGTCTGTATTAACCAGTTACAGATGCGGTTCAATGCAGCCAAGCCGGGTTATAAATACACATTCATAATTTCCTTCTATATATATATTGTACGGGGTGACTGTTCAACGAGTACTTAAAGCACTGACTCGCCAAATATTATACGCTCTGGAATACTTAATAGGTGTCTGTGTCTCAATGAAAAGTACTTTAGGGGGATTTTCGTACGCCCGTTTCCAAGTAGAGTTGGCTTAAGGTTCGGCACATGCAATATCTGTTCTGCAATCAGTCCATTATCGCCGGAAATCTAATCCATTGCCGAGCACCCTCCTGAAAGAACAAAATCCAAGAGAAGTATGCCACGTTTATCAGCACAACTTTGCCATCCTTATCGATGGCACACTTTGTCCGGACTTGAGATCAGCCAGGTGACAACTGCATATATGCACACCTAGAGGCTAGATAACCTGCATTTATTAAGCATTCCAAGCAGCCATGTAGTGGGAATATTCCATCTCTCGGTTAATGAAAAGTGACAAACTTCAATTAATGTGCACCCCATCAATTAACCGCACGCACATATGATCCATTTCGGATCCATGCAATCCGATAGGATGGATCCAAGCACCGAGCTATGCCAAACTGAACCGATTCGAGCTGATCTTCAAACTCGTTTTTCTGCGTTGTCATTTCGGGCTGACGCTTACCAAGTCAGCGAACCATGCTGCGCAAAATGAGACGGCTCTGCAATTGAAATGTTTGTCCAAATTAATAACTAAATATTCAGAATATATAAATATATGTTGGATCCGACTGGGTCTAGATTCTAGCTAAAACTGGCTCCAACGTCCATGACCGAAAACGCTACTAGTTTGAACTGGTAATCGGACAGATGGACAATCGGGCGGACGGACAGACAGCGCGGCAGACAGACACATAGCACTCAATATTTAACTCGCATTCGCATACCAAATATTTTGCGTTATATACTATACGGCAAATTAATTGAAGCGGCCTGAAAGTCTTTCATATTTGATGTCCGTTAATGGGCTGTGGCGGGCGCCAAAATATTTATATCAAGGCAGCATAATACTCTGGCAGAGGGTACTTCAAATATAGTTATCAAATTTTGGAAATTAAAAGAAGAAGATGAAACATATATATTCCTTTGCAGAACTACTAAAAAAGGAATAAAAAATGAATTTGTAAGCAATTATCTATTTTTTATTGGAATATATGCTGAATTCTAACCATATTTGCCTTATCAATTAAGCAATTAAAAGTGACACATTAATGCTTTATGATTCCTATTATGAAAAACATTAATATTATACGATCTTTTATAGATAACGATCGAAAACAAAAACATTTCCCATAATCTCAAGGGTATTTCAGACTTCGCCTTGGTCGAATCCAGAATATTCCTGTCAACATTACTCCAAAGACCTTTAATTCCATGGGCGCACAACTTATTAAGAGGAACCCAAGAGCCGGCATGTCTCGGCCAATTAAAGCCTCGAAGTCAAGTGGAAATTTCATCTCTGGATTGAAGCTCAGTGTGTGTAGAAGGACAAAAGCCAGGAACCTCGAATCTTGGGGAGCGTATCAATCATGAAGATGTGTACATATGCCAGTATAATTATTAAACTATTTTTAGTTTTAGCTCTCTTTATTAAAGCCAATTTGCGTTTTGGACACCGCTTCACTGAAATGGCAATTTAAACTTGTTAAAAGATAAATTTCTCTAGAAAAGTTCTTATAACAGATAGCACAAATTATCATATCCTATCTTTATTAGAGGGATCAAAGATAATGATGATATAATCTAAAAATATATCAAGTTATACCTGTCAAGATTAGATATCATGTATCTCTAGCAATGTACTAAAAATTCCATAGATGACTAGTCTGTTTCAAAACGATTTCTAGTTTCAAACGGATAATTGTATTTTGCGACTATCTATATTAAAGGGATCAAAGATAATGATTATATAATCTAAAAATATATCAAGTTATATCTGTCAAGATTAGATATCATGTATCTCAAGCAATTTATACGAACTTAGTTGTACTAAAAATTCCATAGATGACTAGTCTGTTCAAGATATAGTTCAAAACGATTTCTAGTTTCTAAAGGATAATTGTATTTTGGCGACTATTTTTATTGGAGAGATCAAAGATAATGATGATATTATCTAAAAATATTTCAATTTATGTCTGTCAAGATAAGAGCTAGTTGTACTAAAAATTCCATAGATGACTAGTCTGTTCAAAACACACTTCAAAAGGATAATTGTATTTTCGCGACTATATTTAATAGAGGAATCAAAGATAATGATGATATAATCTAAAAATATATTAAGTTATATCTGTCAAGATTATATATCATGTATCTCCAGCAATTTATACGAGCTTAGTTGTACTAAAAATTCCATAGATGACTAGTCTGTTCAAGATACAGTTCAAATCGATTTCTAGTTTCAAAAGGATAATTGTATTTTCGCGACTATGCTGTTTTCGCTATTCGTGATAAAATCAAAATAACTTAAGCTCAACCCAATACATTTTTAGACACATGCCTCTAACGAGTTTGTAACAACCATAAATCATTCGAGCGAAATCTCAACAGGTGATCGACATCGGTTAAGGCGAGAATAGTTCAAGTAAAATGCAGTAAATAAGCACTTAAATAATTAAAATAGCTACCACAAATGAAGCGAATAAGCGAGGCAAGGAAATTGCCACACAATTGACATTTCGAGGGTCATCGATGATGACAAGAAAATACTCGAGAAACAAAACCGAGACTGAGACCGCAAATCGTCACGAGACTCGAATTACTTGGCTAAATTGGAGTGGATTGGATTGGACTGAGTGATCGGTGCGAAGAGATATGGAGTGGGGTTAAGTGATCGAAGGCTGACCACCATTGGGTCACGGGGTTATGTGAGTTCTGGGTTTTTTCTGTTCTGTTCACCGGGCAATATTGCCGCATTCGAGGCGGTCGTAAAACTAAATAAACTGCGGAACGGGACGACCAAAGTTGGCTATCTTAAATATGCCTTTTACAATGGTACTAACCATAATATCGGCTCTAATCTTTATTAGCCGCCAGAGACTTTATAATGCGACTTTTGTACCAAGGCTTCAAGGAAAAGATAAGATTGGTCGGGGAGGACAGGCGGGAATCTCCGCTCCAACTATGGACAAACAGAGCTGTCAAATCTGAGGCATAAAGCTCAGCATGTGATTTGCGGTTAAAAAAAGGCCCACTATACTGTATATATGTATTCCGTGACATGCGAGTCCCATTGATACTGATTTATGGGCGGGAGTGCGACCAACTGGGGATCGTTCCTGGGTGCGTCATCGAATTGTTCGCTTAATAACTTAATTGGCCGTATTAGCTCTGATCACAGGCAGTCGTGTGCGCCGCTTTATGAGGCAAGGGAAAGTGCCAAAATCAATTGCCCTCGTATATAGGGTATTTTTAAAAACGCCAATATTCCCGAAGCCGGGGGCTGGCACTCGGCTTCGACATAAAATAATATAACTCCGTATACTATACCACACATGTAATAAATAAGCACACATTTTAATTGTTGGCACAACTCATTTGAAGTGTGAAAAGTGGTAAGAACTTTTAGCAGGCAAACACGGTCGCTCTTACCCCCTCGCACCACGCAAAGCATTTAATTGTGGCACTTT
Organism: Drosophila mimetica; assembly: GCA_037075245.1. NCBI lineage: Eukaryota > Metazoa > Arthropoda > Insecta > Diptera > Drosophilidae > Drosophila > Drosophila mimetica. The sequence continues at coordinate 24,844,926 of JBAMCH010000007.1, read as the reverse complement.
GCAAATATTGAGCTCGGGTGAATTTCCTAACAACATCTGGACAGGTGAACCTGGAACCGAGACGGAGACAAGCCTTTAACACGTGATTCTGTTATTTATACACAATATTTAAGCCCGCTAATTTGTGCGAAACGGAAGTGAATCCGTGCATCGGATTGGGAAAGGTTCGCCGCATCTTTTGGGGGCACCGAAACCAGTTGGATACCAAATTCGCACTTCTTACAGATATATATGTATATTATATAGCTACTGTTTTGCATTTGCGAGTCAACAGAGTAATCTAATGAATTCTGGCCCCCAGTAAGCTAAAATTTGTGAGAAACTCGTAGAGCACTTTGACCTTAAACTTGGATGCTGGTTCGGAGTTCTTTTAAGTGCCGAACGCAAACAGGAAAAACTGAGAGAGAGAGATGGGGAAAATGGTCTGCAGAAGGCGGCAATTTACAAAACCGTTGATAAGATTACGATTTCGGACAAGAATTTGGAGTATCTTGGGTAGAGGAGCGTGGGAATTTCCACGAGGGCAGCAAACACGGGAGATGGGAGCCCAAACAACATTTTTTAGATAAATATTAAGCGTTGGGCATATTTGAATTACTTTTTGGCTTCTTTATTTTTTAAGTATTATGTGGAATTTATTAAAGATATGGCATACATGTTTAAAGAGTTCGCTTTAAAGAATTTGATTGTAAAAAGTAAAATATCGAAGCACTAGTAAATGGCCAATTTGAATATACATGGGAACTAGAACTTTAGTTCACATACCTGTTCTAATCAAAGTTGAAACATGCGTATGTTGACTGATTTAATATATTTCTACAATGTACTTGTTAGGCCTTCCAAATTCCCAAAGTTAACTGATGATAGCACGCCCCTTGATTACATTTGCGATTATTATCGGTCAAGTGTTTCTCACATGCGTCGCATGCCAAGTTTACAGCTGCCATGCAGGAAGGTGTTGACATCAGTTGAAAATGTTCAAAATGAAAATATTTGTTCAGCAGTGGCAAACACAAATATCGTTTATGTGGACTTTAACGAATGGCTCAAATTTGTTTTTATTATATACATTAATAGATTATATTTTAAAATATATATATTTTAATCTTATGTAAATAAAATAGGGGTTTCAGGAATGTGATTTCCAGTAGTGGTCTGTAAAAAAACCTCTTATTAAAAAAATGATGAAATATAAACAACAAATCTTAAATGTTTGAGATAAACGCGTCTAAAATTCCATTCAATGTTATTTTGTGGCTGTTAAAATATTTCTGATATTGTTAAAAATCAAGTTTTCGTTTGATTTTGTTTAATTTATTCGCATTTGCGATCTTTTTTGCCTAATCCTCCTTAAATGTACATTTATTTAATTTTAGTACATTTTGAATTTTCGCGGGTTATGTTCTAAAACGAAAATTTTAAATCAGCTGACTAAAAATACCATTCGGTATTTTGCTGATTTTATTGTCGGCAGTCCGCAGTCTGGTCACATTAATGAACAGCTGATTTATTTTTCGCAAAAAAAAAGTCGCAGCGTTCTTTGATAAGATAACAAAAATCTTCAAAACACTCGACAAATCGGAGAGCTTAAGCCCAAAAAGCCTATGGCGGCAGCAGATCGAACCTCGCCCAGTCATAAAATGTGATCGGGCCGCGGCGGCAGGCAGCAGCAGCGGATCAGGAACGCAGCATTGCCAAGCTTTCAGTTGGAGCACCCCCGCAGGAAAATGGGCGACTACGAGCTGATTTGGCCGGAGATTGGAGTGGACCCACAGCATGTGTGCGAGGCGGGCGCCGAGGGGAGATTCCAAGTGATCTGCGACAAGGCGTGGTTGCAGTCGCTGGAGCGGAACAGGCGGCTGACTCACTTTCCCAGTTGGCCACTGCTGGATCGCCGGGCGTATCCCACGGGTCAGTTGGAGCACCCGTGGACGCGTATTCTGGTGCAGACCTATCGCAAGCACCCGCAGTCGAGGGTTTACCCGCTGCCCAGAATCGGCGGAGATGGAGCCACATCCGACCTGCCCCTCTCCTACTCACAGGCCGTATCGTTTGTGGCCCACACCAACTTCAAGCAGCTGTGGGAGGAGGCCTACAGGAAGTACAATGGCGCCCATGTCAAGCTCTGCAGATCTACGCCCTCAGCGCCGTCAACAAAGCCACCCAATGGCCAGGGACAGCTCCAGCCGCATGATGTAGTGCTCAAGGAGCTCATCCAGCGGGTCTATCAATGCCCTGTGCTGCACTCTCACCTAGATCGTGAGGGAAATGGAGACCCTGCCAATGCTGCCTCGAATTCCACATTCGGCAACTGTCATGCCAACGTCTTGCCCGCCCTGGTGGCCATCGAGACGTCCACTCACTTCAGCGTCTTCTTTTATCCACCAGCCCTAGAGTGCAGCTTGTACGATTGCATCACCTTTAGTCCGGCACTATTGGGAAAGAATTACAACAAGACACTGTTTGTAATCTACCAGATCCTGCAACTGGCCAAGCATCTCCAAGGACAGGGCCTCTTCCTGGGCGATCTGCGTCTGCAGCATATCGTGCTGCGCGAGAATCTTTGGCTGCAAGTGCTCCCACGACTTCAGTGTAATCTACTCGAGGACGATCCAGCGGGGGAAGACATGTCCCCTCTAACACCGCTGGCCAGCGAGGATTTGGGAGAGGCGAGGGAACACCAGCAGCCCTTGCCCTCCAGCAGCACCATGTTTGACTTGCGATTCGCCTACGATCCCTCCCACTTTAATCTGCGCGAGTACGCCGAAATGTGGTGCAATGGTCAGCTATCCAACTTCGACTACCTCACCATACTGAACAATGCCTGTGGCAGAAGCCTGACCAATGCCGCTCATCACCACATCATGCCCTGGGTAACTGACTTCAATGGACGCGGAGGAGCCACATGGCGGGACTTAACCAAGAGCAAGTATCGCCTGAACAAGGGCGATGTCCATCTGGATCTTATGTATTCCCATGCTAGCCAGCATGGAAGCGCGGACGCCAGTTATCAACCTCTCGGCGATCAGGCGCCCCACCACGTCTCCGATTTTCTTTCTGAGATCACCTATTTCGTGTACATGGCAAGGAGGACGCCCCAGGCCATCCTCTGCGCTCACGTGCGTCCCATCTGGGTGCCCGCCGAGTATCCAGTGTCCATTCAACGTCTCCAGGAATGGACACCTGACGAGTGCATCCCTGAGTTCTACTCAGATCCCATGATATTTAAAAGCATTCACGAAGACCTACCGGATCTCGAGCTACCAGCCTGGGCCACCTGCCCAGAGGACTTCATCTGCAAACACCGCGAGGCACTGGAGTCGCAGTATGTAAGCGAACGGCTGCATCATTGGATCGATCTCAATTTCGGGTGAGTTCTATGACACATTTTGTACTATACCAGTGGAATATTAAGACATCGTCATGGGAAATTATGAATTGTTATCAGTTTACATAATATACATTACATTTTTGAATATTTTTATATTACTCATACTAATTATGTATCATTGTTCCCAATATAGATACAAACTGAGTGGAAAGGCGGCGGTTAAATCGAAGAATGTCTGCCTTACTTTGGTGGATCAGCACAGGAATCTCAGCCAGCGCGGGATTGTGCAACTCTTTGCGAACGCACATCCCCCGCGTCGGTATGCCACGCCCTGGTTTAGTAAAACCGCCCCCAGGCTAAGCCAACTATACGCAAGCCCTTCGAAACGTCTTGCTAAAAGTTCGGAAAACCTGCAAGCTGAGAGTGGAACCGGATCATCTCATCTGTCCTTGCGTCTGGGGGATGATGGATCAAGCGGCTCTGTACACAGCAGTTCCGCATCTGCATCAGCTTCTAATTTCTATGCAATTACCAACTTTATTGAATTGCCCGAAAACTACAATCCTGCGTTGTTGCTAAATAATCTGGAGACCCTAGAGGCTTTTTACGCACGGACATTCCCACAACAGAGGCCGTCGGCCAATCCCGAGGAGAAGATGATCAGCAGTGATCTTCTTTTTGAGCAGAACTCAGCGGAGCACTCCTTCACCAACCAACTTTTTGCCAGCGGTGATGAAATTCCCACAAAGTCGAAGAATCTTTTGCGAGAGAAGAGAAATTGCCTCCAGCATCTGGTAACTGCCACAAGAGAGCGGGATCTGCAAGTCCTGGGATGTCTTATCGTAGAGCTCTTCGCTATGCAACGTTTGCGCCCGCTTCTGATGGGTAACGGCTTGAGTGCCACCTTTGAGGCTCGACTCTCTGCCTGCCGGACGGTGGCTCAGATGCATCGTCAGGAACTGCCGAAACCAGTGCGCCGAGTGGTGCGACTGCTGCTGCAATTGGAGGACGCCGGAGATGGGGATCAAGGCCTGCCACAACCGCCAAGTCCAGCTCAGCTGGTGGAGCCCATGTTCGCGAACCTGCTGCTCCCATTTCCAAGCCATTACATGGCTGTATACGCTCTTGTCAGATCCCTACATGCTTTTGAGGCTAATGCAGTGCTACTGGAGTTGCACACCCACTTCAGCTGCAAGGGAGGAAGGGAGTGCGCCAGATACACAGAGATGGATCGTCAGAGGGTGCTCTTTGAACGAAAAATCGCCGAGTGTAAAGTCATGTCGTGCTGTGCTCATGTAAAGAGACTGCTCGAACCTATGGCTTTTGCCTACGAACAATTTACTCCGGTTGAGTTGCTGCTCCCCCACGTCATTGATCTCTTGAGAGACGAACGCACATCGATCTTGACCGCCTGGAACTTGTTCGACCCCATAGCTCAGGCTTTGGGAGTAACGCAAACCCAACAGCATCTGCTCCAACCACTGCTCAAGCTCTACGATGTGGAAGGGGTCAGCTCCCCAGAGGACGGTGGCTCTAATGGCTCTACCAACAATGGTGGCCATTTGCGCTTTTCCGCCAGCAGTTCGTTTAAGTCGCGAAAATCAGTGAAGCTTTATCACCACAGCTTCCTGCTCCGACTGATTGTGCGCTTTGGACTCCGCTGCTTTCTGCATCATTTCATAGCACCTCTCATTGAAGCCGTTGGTGGCTACAAGGAACCGGATCAGGGAAATGGCTATCACTACCACAGCGGCGGAAGCAGAAGGACGAGTAAGAATCTCAACTTTGCCTCGGAAGAAGAGGTGCAGCAGGCAGCTGAACCAGAAACTAAGCCGGACATCGAAGAGCTGTTCACATTCGAGGACGATCATGACAGGGCGTCCACCCAGGACAGCAAGTCAATTGATTCCTTTGACATGCGGCCCAGCAATAGTGCCGCCAGTGCGGAGGAAGCTCGAGAATCTGACGGATCGCCCGACAAACTGGTGATCAATGAACTTATTTATGGAGCCAGAATATCGCCAGATAAGCTATCCCTAAGAGAGGGTCAAACGCCTCCCGCTTTGGTTACACCTAATATAGGACCCCGCTCGCCCACCATCGAGATTCCCGTGTGCCCAACTGCCGGTGGCATTCGTCGCAGCTTCCAGCTGAGCGCCATTGACTGCGATATTGGCTCCCGCAAGAGTGTGGACAGTTTTGAGTTGATCAACCAGGCGGTTGAACAGCTTCCTCCTCCAGCGGTGGAGACGGAAGCAGAGGCCTCGGACTCCCTGCAAGCATCGGTCATCTCCCGGCTGTCGGAGGCCAAGGCCGTGCAAAACAACCGCATTAGCGAGATGAGCGCCGAAAGTCTCGTGTGGCTGTCGCATCGATTGGGCCCGGTGCTCACCTCTCGATTTATCACCAGGAATCTTTTGAAGCTACTCTCGCTGTGTTACGTGGGTCAGGAAAACCTGTTGCCGGAGGTGGACGATGGGGGCTTCAGTTCCAGTTCGGATGCGGCGAACCTCAACTACTTCAGCATTGCCAATGCGAGAGTCGTGGGCGATCGGAGCGCGGCTCGCGTTCTGGAGTGCCTAATGTCTATAGCGGGTGAGTTATAAGTAATCTTATTGACAGAACATTTGCTAATCCCTTCCCTTCTCCTTCTTCATTACAGCTCTATACGGCGAAAACTTCCTCCTGCTGCAGTATTTCCCTCACATCAGCGAACTCATTGGTCTGTGCTCCAAACGAATCACTGGCAGCCTTGAGGGGGCCATTATCAGTTCCCTGCAGCTGCTAAAGTACATGGTTCCATGTCTAACCGATTCCAGTATCATGGAGCACCTTCAGCACATACTCCTGGAGGCTATCCTCTTGCCCATTCTGCGCCTGTTGAGCTCCACAAATCTTCTGATGCCCAGTGGTTATTTGGGCCGCTCGCTGTTGGCTCGCAAGTTTCTGGATGCGATTTATGCTTTAAGTGTTCGCCTGGGATCGGATATGACCCGGGAGCACCTTTGTCAGACGCTGCTCAGTCCCTTTTTCCTGATATTTAACAAGGCTTTTGGATTGCCAAATGACTTTGCCTGCGATCTGGCTAACCTTTCGCTGGCTCGCGGTCCATCGCAGCAGGAACGTGCTTTGGAGGAGTTGAGGGATGTGTTCGGACCGGAGCTGGCGCATACCGCTTATCTCACTTTCCTGCGTTTCCTGGGCGAGGCCAACATGAAGAGGACTCTGAGCAACCTAGAATTTGTGCTGACCTTGTGCCACGAACACGAGCAACCCAGTGACAGTGGAAAGAGCAAAACCCAACTGTCAACCAGTGCGAGTGCCGAGCAAGATGTGGACTCTGTAGACGCCACTTGCGAACTGGCCGCCAATAGCTTCGGCACCCAGATCGTGGGAAATCGCCTGCAAGTGGCCAGAACCAATGTAGAACTCCTGGATATGGTGGCATACAAACTGGACCAGATGCCCAGAACTCGGCACTTGAAAGGCAACTGGCTGGCCTACTGGCGCAATGAGACGACGCGCAGTGAGAAGGACAATCAGACCCTAAATCTGAAGCAAATTAGGCTGCAGTCCTTTGTAGGTCACACGAACTCCGTGAGAGCTATATATGCCCTGGACAACGAGAACAGTTTCATTTCCGCCTCCAAGGACAAAACCGTCAAGCTGTGGTCCCTGCGCAGCGAAGGAGATGGCCGAAAGACCTCTGCCTGTCAGTTCACTTACACGGCGCACAAAAAGTCGATTAACTCGCTTGGCTTCCTGGAATCGTTGCGTTATGTGGTGTCCTGCGACTCGGGCATTCATCTGTGGGATCCGTTTATCGGAAGGCCTCTTGGCATACTGGATGCTCCCCGTCACAGTGCAGTGACCGTGGTCAAATGCTTGCCCTCGCACTCCCCGCTGGTAATTGCCGGTACAGCGGAGTCCACTGTCAAGATGGTCGATGCCAGGAGTTGTGAGTACGTGAACGAGTGGCGGGTTTGCAATGCTGCGCTGCCTAATGCCACTGTGCGTTGTCTGGCTGTGGCTCCATCCGGAAATTGGCTGGCAGCAGGGCTCTCGTCCGGGTGCATTGTCCAGCTGGACACGCGCACTGGAATGGTGATCAATTCATGGCGACCCATGGAATGTGATCTGCTGCAGCTGGCGGCACCGAGTGATCAGTATCTGGTAAGCTCCGCTTTGGATCACAGCCTGGCCGTTTGGCATGCTCTAGATGGTATCATGCACTACCAGCTCAAGTAAGTTAGAGATAAGATTGAATCATTGAGAAATTGTTACTAAAATATTTATTTTTTTCAGACCTCCACCAGAACCCGCCCATTTCTTGCAGAGCGTTGGCTCCTCTTTGGTATATGCAACCACTGGAAATCGCGTGGGTGTCTATGCGGATGTGGCCCATTCCCACGCCTTCAGCACCATCACCAAACTTCGATCGGAGACATTCCGCGGTGTGCTCACCTCCCTGGCTGTGTTGCCCTTGAATCGAGCCTTCCTCGCTGGCAACGAGAGCGGAAACATTGCCCTGCTTTGTTAGAATATTAGGGATAACCTCTATACCATAATTTGATATTATATTCTAGTTTATTTTATATACAATGGCACCAAATATTATTTTAACGCAGCTAACACAGATTGGACGTCGCTAGGAAACCTTTCCCGCCTAACCCAATGAATTTAAATGCTACATATTTATTTACGATCGCACAACTATCCCCGTCGGACAGTGGAACATCAATAGCGGCGTTCTTTAAGCATACAGAAATTAGCTATACCCGATGCTATAATTATACAACGTAAAGGCATTCCAGATCCACAATTTATGTATATTTATATTTATGTCTGTACAATAGAAGACAAATTTGTATTTACAAGTAACTACTTAAGCTGGAAAGAGGTAAAATATTTATATAGAAATATACGAAAACAATAAAAAAAAACTAAATCAAATTATTATTGCATTGTTATCAGTACTCTGTACTTCTTTTTATTTAATATTTCAGAATTTTCTTTTACTATTTTGTAATAATATATTATTTTATTACACATAGTCATATAATATTTAATGTCTTTAACTTTTTCAACTTCATAGTTTTAAATGGTCAATTTTACAGGTAATTCAAAAACTAAGTATAGTTACCAAGTAGATTTTTAATCAGGTTATAATGACTTAAAGGAAACCTCATTTTTGGATTGAATAACATAAACACATTAGGCTTGACATTGTAAACTAGTTTCATATAAGGCTTATCAAAAATAATTCTTCGAACTCCAGAGTTTATTACTTGTTGGCTTTTGATAAAATATATATTTTTGAGATAGGTGGCCTGGACTGGCAGACATGTCGTATGAAACATTTTAAGGGAACTTTAAATCTTGTTGCGAGAAAAAATCGTTAGTTTTTAAATATTTGTTTTCAGACAATTTAATCTACCATAAGAATGCAATTTCATTTTTTGGACCGCCCTGATGCACATATAACCGATAACGACTTTCCAGTTTGAAACCAGTTTGCGGACGCAATCAGAATGATTTGCTCGCTCAATTTTTCGCAGAGTGCTTCTTTTTTCTCGATTTCCTTTTTCGCATCGCCTTGAGCTGGGCCAATGAACTTGCTGGGAGCAGCAGCAACCGCAGCACGGCAGCAACATCCCAGCAGCAATATCACAGCAGCAACATCGCAGCAGCAACGGACATTGCATTCGACGGGTTGAGATCTCCTGGGTCTGAGCGGGATGTGGGGCGAGTGCGAGTATCTGGGAGATCGTCCATTCGGAGGCGTTGCATTTATTTTTGGGCGATGGCGATGCCGATGACGATGCGGATGCGGAGATGGGGACGTTGTCTCTTTATGGCAACTTTTTTGCATTGGCATTTCTGTTGTGCTGCTGCTGTCGCTGCACTTTTCGAAGTCTGGAGTCAGGTCGACTTATGCGTAAGGCAATGATTCTGGGCGCTTGTTACAATGAGGATTTACAGAGGACAATAGTGCGTCTAACTCCGGCAGCACCACTGCCACCCACTTTTGGCCACCGCGAGTGGGACTCTCGCCCAGGTGGCTCTGGTCGGGATTGGGTTTTTCGGCCGAGCCCAGCGATGTCACCTTGAGTTTAAGGAGTCGACGAGTCGATGCAGTGCGTAATTTGCGGAGGGGATAATGAGGGTCTTTCCCCGCCAATCGTCTTTCCATCAGATTCAGATGGCACCAACTAGTTGGGCCTTTGGTATTGGTTCCATGTGTTGCCAAGCAGCTCTTTCTTACTGTAAAGCAGTGCGGAAATAATTCACTTTATAAGTTCACGGTCCATAGAATATATTTTCAGTTCAGATTTTTTTTTATTGTTCTGTTTATGAACTGGAGAATTCAACTATCAGGCTTTTCTATGACAACTAACAAAGTAAATGTTTAATTTTCTTTCGTACTAATCAGATTATAATCTTCCTATAAGAACCGCTCTAGAATTTTTAAAAGTGCTAATATTTTTTTTATTTTTCATGTGTTGCCAAGCAGGTCTTTTTTATTGTAAAGCAGTGCGGAAATAATTCACTTTATAAGTTCACGGTCCATAGAATATATTTTCAGTGTACGATTTTTTTTATTCTTCTGTTTATGAACTGGAAAATTCAACTATCAGACTTTTATATGACAACTAACAAAATAAATGTTTAATTTTCTTTCGTACTAATCAGATTAGGAACCGTTCTAGAATTTTTAAAAGTGCCAATAATTTTTTTACAAAAAGAACAAGTTTTTATTTTTGTACCAAAGTAATTTTTACAAAGCTTAAACCTTTCCTGTTTGAAATAATATAATAATAATATTAATTTTACTAATCACAATTTAAATTAGCTTTTTCTTGCGTTATATTCAAGGGCCGTTTCCACGAGCGTGGTGCCCCTTATGAAATCTGCTGACACAATATTGGCATATTGGCCCCATTGTCTCCAGTATAGCTGAGAGATCTCAGGGTTCACGTCATCGGCCAGCTTCCGTAGTCCATCTTGAATGTTGAATATAACGTTCATAACGCTTTCAAAGTCATTATTTATCGTCAACTCTGCCATAACGGAAATCGGGCTATCGAAGGGATTTCTGTGAAAGTAAAAGTTTTGGTAGTATTGTATAATCAAGAACTTGTAAGTGAACTCACTTATTTGGGAGCAAAAAAAATTGGATAATATATTATAATCAAGAACATAAATATGGTCTTACTCTCTTAGGTATTCGTTGACAAATTTTAAGTATATCCTAAGGTCAGACCACGTCTGTTTGTTTCCCCAGCGTTGTTTCACGGGATTAAATAGAACTCCAGGAAACTCTGAAAGCATATCGTCATGGTCGTATGCCAAGATGACGTTCTGCTTCCGGTTCCAAATTTCTTGCAAGGATGCTTTCCAGGTCAGCGAAGGACTAACTATAAGGTCCTTGAACTCTTCTCGCAAATAGTTGATTAACTTGCGGTGAAGTTTATCTCCTTCGATAAAACCTACACAGAGAAAAAAACGGTACAATATGGAACTGATACATTGGTAGAAAAAACGCATGGTAAAATCAAATATTTTTTTAGTTGATTTCATTTACTACTTTTCATAGTTAAATGAAATAAATAAATCATCGATTTTAATAAAAAGCATATTTAAACCTTCGGTCAAATATAAAAATAATCAAATCAAAGAGAATTTTATTTAAAACAAGAGGGAACGCTATAGTCGAGTGCCTCGACTATCAAATACCCGTTACTCAGCTAAAGTCAGCAGTCTCAAGCAGGGCAAACCAAGCAGCCGCTTCAAAAAATTTAAAAAATTTCTTCTACATTTCGGTAGGCGTTAATAACCCAAACAAAATTGCGTTTACACTTTTGCTCTAGCTTTAAAACTATGGGCGCCACAGCTTTTCGCGGTTTGTGGGCGTTAGGGGGGGGGGGGGTTTCCAACTTTGGTATATCAATATGTATTGATGAAACGAATACACATTGCTTTTCCCGTTAATATAGCTTCAAAACTGTGGGTGCCACAGTTTTTCGCGGTTTGTGGGCGTTAGAGGAGGCGTGGCATATCGGCGTGAAAAACTTGCGCTGCGTATTAACCCCTAGAATCTGCATGCCAAATCCCAATCTTCTAGCTTTTATAGTTTCCGAGATCTCAGCGTTCATATAGACGGGTGCCACTGTTTTTCGCGGTTTGTGGGCGTTAGAGGGGAGGGGGGTTTCCCATTTTGGTCTATCAATATGTATTGATAAACCAAATACACAATTTTTTTCCCGTTAATATAGCTTCAAAACTGTGGGTGCCACAGTTTTTCGCGGTTTGTGGGCGTTAGAGGGGGCGTGGCACATCGGCGTGAAAAACTTGCGCTGCGTATTAACCCCTAGAATCTGCATGCCAAATCCCAATCTTCTAGCTTTTATAGTTTCCGAGATCTCAGCGTTCATACTGAACGGGTCACAGTTTTTCGCGGTTTGTGGGCGTTAGAGAGGGCGTGGCACATCGGCGTGAAAAACTTGCGCTGCGTATTAACCCCCAGAATCTGCATGCCAAATCTCAATCTTCTAGCTTTTATAGTTTCCAAGATCTCAGCGTTCATACAGACGGACGGACGGACAGACGGACAGACGGACGGACAGACGGACAGACGGACAGACGGACATGGCTAGATCGACTCGGCTAGTGATCCTGATCAAGAATATATATACTTTATATGGTCGGAAACGCTTCCTTCTGCCTGTTACATACTTTTGCACGAATCTAATATACCCTTTTACTCTACGAGTAACGGGTATAAACATATACTCATATTCAAATCCAAAGTGGCCATCGTACTTTTTACTATTCTAAATAGTAACTAATATACATAGTATAATCAATGTTGTTTTGTATTTACTTTGAAAACTTTCGTAATTGATCCGGTAAATGTAATCTATTATTTTGAATATAAAAAACTTTAAAAATGTTTATTTGTTAAAATGATTTTTAATGAATTTACTAAATTTAAATTTATAACCATACATACATACATATGTTCATATGTAAACAAGATGTTTTATATTATTATCAATTTGCATGAGAAAAATAGATACATATGTACATATATATGTACTTACATATGTACATAGAATATTTTAAGTTAAAAGTCGGCAGCCTCTTTTCCATAACAATTACAAATGTGTGTACATATGTACAAACATATGTATGTTCATACATACATGTATATACATACATATGTACATATATGCTGCAATTTACTGTAAAAAAGTGCACGGTCACAACCAAAAAATAAAGAGAAAAGCGCGCGATTTTTCTATTGCTTTGCGTATGTCTTTCCTTATTTTCGCTTTCAGTTTAATCGTGTGGCCGCGTGCAAAAACATAGAAACTCTAAATCATATTTAAGTTCTATAACTTCACGTATAGCTGAATGCCGTTCTCTAGCTATTAAAGAGAGCATTAGTTTCTCTTATTTTTTAATCAAGCATAAGAATGGAATTCCCCCTAGTTTTAAAATGTTAAGTTTAATGAATACTACTGACGACACATATAAAGAATATTTAAAATTGATTGGTTCCTTTTTTCGAGGTTTACCGCTCTGGCGACGCTATAATTCCCAACCAGTTATAGCGCGGCTTTCATGGTAATCCACTTCGATCGTTGACCAAGACAGCGATTTCACTGCTGAAGATTGTAGTTGGCTACTACGTGAAACATGCATGTACAGTGATTCCTCTTCGCTCCTTTTTGTGTGTTGGCATAATGCCGACGTCTTGGACTTCTTGAAGTCTAAGCCGGCATGACCTCGAGTTAGCTAAAAACTTCTCTATTATAATTAAATATTCAATTTATCGGAATTAAATATTTAAATATTTGAAACAAACATGAACTTACATGAACCAAATAACAATATGCTGCGTTTTAAAACGATTTATGATTATTTTGACCATGAAAAATGTTCAAATTAAATATTAAAATATTTGAAACAAACATGAACTTACATGAACCAAATATCAATATGCTGCGTTTCAAGACGATTTATAATTATTTTGAACATGAAAAATATTTAAATCAAATATTAAATTTAATGGAATTAAATATTTAAATATTTGAAACAAAGATGAACTTGCAGCCTTTTTACTATGCAAAATATTTAAATTAATTATTTTTTACTATTTTTACATATTTGAATGGAATAAAAAAATAGTTGAATTTACTATAAGTTTAATCAAATAATGATTAACTATGCGCCATATACGATTTTACTATTTTCATGTTAGGATCTATTCTGCTGGGAAAAATAATTGGAACAATGGTAAAATAGTGACATTTACCATTTTTTTTTACCAGTGTATGGGTTCATATAAATTTTTAATAGGAAGATGGTAAGATTTCATATCAATATGATACAAAATCATAAGTTCATTTTGATATGAACACAGAATGGATCAAAATTGATATGAAAAAATACCCGATTGTTAGCTATTTTTGGTGTTTTTTTTATCGCTGTTTACAAGATAAAAAATTTTTTGATGTATTAAATAAGGTATGTTATATAACTTATTTAAAATAAATTAAATAAAAGTCCCACACTCTCTAACTTAATATAATTTGTTTTGCAAGGATTTATAAAAATATTTACCATACGGAAACTCCTTAACTCCAAAGATGACAATCTCGTTGGTCGCGCGCACAAAGTCCCGCACCTGAGTGATAACTTCCTGCAAGGGACGCTGTTGGGCTATTCCGTGGTAGGTGAAGAAGGGGTCCGGTAAAATAGCAAAGTAGCCCACCCGTATGTCTAGGTAACGCACTCCGTGCATCAACTGCCCCTTGATGTCCTCATCCTGAGTGTGTGAGTACTTGGTCACCTGGGTTTCACTGAGCCATGGACCATATGAACCGGAGCTGTGGGTTCCGGGAATGAAGAGATCTCGCAGGCTCATGCCCCCAATTTTGTTCTTCATATCGTTCATCCAGCGGGGAAATGCTTTGAGGCATGTTTTCGCTAAAATATTACCCTGTGCATCGATGTAGCTGGCCCAAAAGCCGTAGCAGGAGGTTTCAATTGTCACAGTTCTGGACAAGAGGTAATCGTAGCGTAGGGAGGTGGTGTGCCAGTTGTCTGATTGTTGCTGACCTAGTGGAATAGTAGCCTCGACCTTGGTGGCTCCTCCATTGGCCACCCAGGAACCGTCACGCTGTTTTTTTTCAAAACTGACGGCATCGTGTTTTGTCACGAGAATTGTGTCACCTCTTTTCGCAGGAGCATTAGCCCAAGAGACCTGCAGGTTTCTTCCCTGGGCACGAATGGTCAGCCAAATCCTGAGACTAGTGGTATTCACGTTCTGCGCCTTCGACCAGGAGAGGAAGAGAACCGCCACCACAAGTATAATTCTTCCAGTGATTTGTATTCTTATGCGTTTACTGATACTGTGGACTCAAGCGGACTTCATGAACTGATACCTAATCTGTAAGCCCAGTGGATTATAATGATTCTAATCTATGCACACGCGTTATATAAGCTGACAATAAGAAGAAAAGTCTTCCGAAATAATCTTAAACTGCTCATTAAAATTTAATAAGGTTATCATTCATAAAATTCCCAATGTTTTTGGGTCGTTAAATAAGATGATCTTCAGAACCCAAACATTATATAGGAACATTTCCAGGGTGAGGGACGCGACATTTTTTCAACTTAAACTTTAAAAATAAGAGTGACGCAGTATACATTTTTTACTTTTTATTTTTTTGTTGAATAGCTTAAACGCTATAATGTAGGATTGGTTGTTTGATCTTGAGACTTCCACAGAACGCATAGTAATTTAACGAAAACACAACAAAATGTTGCTGAGATATACAGTATGTGTTGCTCGTGTTTCAATGCTGTATATCTTCGTGTAAAAAAAATAATTCTGAAGAAAATATAATTGATTTACAAAATATAGATACCAATGCTATTTTTAAACCAAAAAAAGAAAATTTTCCGCAAACTTTTAATTTTTGGGGTTTGGTTGACTTCTTCCTGGAAATGCCCATATGTACATACGTATTATATAGAAGCACAAAGAAAGTTTAACAATGATAATTTCGAATTTTATACTCCAAACTCGGAATGTCTTTATTTATTTTATTCCATTTTAAACTAATTTAAATACAAACCTTTTTTAGAATTTGCATCAACATCTATTCAAGGGTAAAAACAAATAAGTAACTTGTAAAACCCCTTCCATCTGACAAATGTATGTCAATCAACTGTATGAGCATTTTCCCAGTCCAATCCAAAAGGTCGCAAAGCGTCGGTCAAAAACAGTGGAAAGCGGAGAGTCAACCGCCCCGGCGACTGGGCCATAACGTCATAATCACGAGAACAGTGAGAACGGAGGCAAAAGTAACACACAAATGCCAGCGGCACGCCACGAAAATATGTGGGGAATTCGAAATTTGTGAGAATCGCGCTGCATGAAATTTCACTCAGCTGCCCGAACAGGCAAGCAGCGCAAAAAGCAGACGGCTTCGTTATGCTAGGAATGCCATTGGCCCGTGGAACGCTCGACCAGGGTTGTCGCGCCGCCGCCAGCTGGGCGGCCACCTGTCGCGCCCCGATCCCATCCGGTGGTCTGGCAACCCTGATCTCGGCTCTATTCGAAATATGCGGTCGGGAATGCGGCCCCAAAATTCCAACATACCGACGATTAGCGGGAGCGGGATGGCGCGAGAAGCGTTGCCAGAGCTGCCGCTGTCGCTGTCGGTGGCGCGGAACATTTTGGGACCACAAAATGTTACCAACATACAACCGAAAATTTTTACCAGGCCCCCATAAACGGGAGGGGGAGGCGCAGCGCTTTGCAGTTCGAGTGCAAATCCACCCCCCACAAGTCAATCGCACACTCGCTGTGGCGCATAAAATGACTACAAAATGTTACCATACACTCGAAAAAGCGCCCAGGCGCCCAGGAAACGCAAATGCACGCCCGAGGGCGCAGCGGACCGAGTGTGTGTGTTTATAAATTCAAGACAGTTTATGCCATCAATTTTATAACTCACACCCCCAGCCGGGGGCGTCGAGTCAATAAATTCTCGTCGGCCGCATACGTATTTTATAGTCGCACATTGCAGATCTGACATAATAACTAAGAGGGGCGCAGAATGCGTAGCAACTGGGCCCGTGGCCCGTGGCTCTTGACTGTTAGCGCCATTCCAAGAGGCCTTTTGTTTGGTGGTTTGGGTTTGCCTTTGTAATTACGAGTATCCGAGTATCTGCCTCTCTTCTCTCGCTCTTCGGGGCGTTGCTGGAATTCTATAAAATCGAATTTTTAACGTTCAAATGTTAACAGAGCCGCAGGACAGGATAAGTGGGTGCAATCCGAAACCCGAATGTCATCTGCCATTCAGACTTCCGACATGTTAATGCTGTAAGCCTGCTGCTAGTTAACAGGCGCCCACCCCATGAATTGGCATTATTAGGATTGCCAAAATCATAGAAAGACGATTAATGTCGAGTGACGGAGAGGGAGATGGTCGACTGTCGCTGTAGCTTGTCGGCAACGGGAGCGAGCGAGATGGCGGAGGCCAAAGATGGTGCTCTGTGGAAAATGGGATGGTTACTCGAAAAAGAAATGGAACTGAGTGGTATCATTTCAATCACATTCGATTACTTTACTAACAAGGCGAACTTGTTAACTACATTTATTTAATACTTTTTTTATATTTAACGCTATTAATGGAAAAATAGTATTTATTTCTCATAAAAAATATTTCAAATAGTATTTATATTATATTAAGAAATACCCACATAGAATTTACACAATTAACCTATTAACTATTAATTAATACAAGTACCATAATTAAACCAAAAGAGACCATCGAGTCAGAACGGTTCTGTGCGTTAAATTCGCCACTGGGGTTTAAGTGGCCCGTCGAGCGAGTGTGCGAGCGAGACGACCGTAGAGTGCCGCCCATTCAGTGGGCAATTTAAACTCGTATGGATTTCAGTGCGAGAAACGCAGCGACAATAATGGCCGGGCGACCGCCTCGGCGGCGCTGAGCGCCTGTTCGCAAACGATTAAATTCAGTTTAATCATCCACTAAACAGCTACGATACCGTTTCGTTCGTTATTATTATTATTACATGCAACAAGTCGGGCGGGCACACACAATAAGAGGAATGTCGAAAACGACACACCAGCAAAGTCCGGACGCAGAAGCAGCAAACGAATCGAATCGAATCGCTCCAAAGGCGACAGCACTTGAATTCAACGCGCAAATTGGATTATCCGGAGAATCGGAGGGGGCGAGTACCCGTAGTACCCATAGTACTCGGCCCACATACCACACCATTCAGATGCTGAATGCACATCTGTCCATCTCTCTAATCCCGCACTCTCTACGCTCGTCTCGCTCGCACCTGCGTGTAGCGCTTCTAACAGCGTTTCTATTGAGTTTCCATTGGAAATCTAATCGCTCGCTAGCCGAGCGGCATGCTGCTAAATCTGCTGGAGACCTAGTAAAAATGTTTGTTGTTTCTTAAAGAGCAAGAAGAAGCCCCACTTTGCGCCACTCGCTCGCACCATTGTGGTCTGTGTGTGTCTATATGGATGTGGTGGTCGTAGTCGTACTCCCATTGCCATCCCCTTCGTGGAGCGGGAACAACTGCAACATTGTTGCCATGCTGCTCGCTCCGGAATCCGGATTCGGATTCAGATTCAGATGCGATGGGCCCACCACTCCCACTCGGCCAGCCAATCACGCTTTCAACGGCCGCGTTTAAATGTTGTAAACCGTTGCTGGCGCCTCTGTTCCCCTGGTAGCGTGTGGAACATTCGCTGAATTGAAACGCCGCTTTTCGTTTTCGGATTGGTTGGATTGTGCAAGCAACAAAGAAGCACAACTTCTTCAACCTCGCCGGTGGTTGGACTGGCCGGCTGGACGGCCACCTATTGAAATCGCCGTTGCCGCCGCTTTTATTTGATGATGGTTCGCTTTCTGTTCCCGATTACCGAGTGTGCGCTCTATGAGGCCGTCGAACGGTGGTATTTTCGATTGGAAAAAGAGCTTCTTGGGAAAGTACAGAATGAAGCAGAGTAGGGGGAGTATAGAAGTCCCAAGACAAGGTCAACGATGCTTGATTTTAAGGAAAGAATATAAAGAAGATATTTAAATAGAAAACGAATGAAGCACCACGCATTTACGGTACCCAAAAAAAATACTATAAATCAATAAAATTAATAGAAATATTTTGCGCTTTAATTTTCATCCATTGCGTTTTTTATTAAACTTAAATATGTGCAATGCACATTGTGGATAATTATTTTTTCAATATTAAATTTAAATATTTTGAAGTCATAAAAATACAATTTTATACATTTTAATTAACAAACTTATAAACACAAAAAATATTTTCTGGAGTTGTTTTTTGTATATAAACATTTAAAAAGCTTTTGAATTGACACTTTCAATATTATTCTTAGGAATTTTTTTTTAATTTTTAAAACCTAAAAAAACAATACTTTGAATAGGTAAACATTTTTAATTTGAATACGGATTTTTTAATTCTTAAAATCTTAGAGATGATTCAAGTACTAGGTATTTAAAATAAATATACACAATTTTAAAATTGATATGCCATTCTTGGATTTAAATATTTTAATAATAAACTAAGCATTTTAATATGTTTCGTATTTAATTCAATCTTTATGTATTAAATTTAAATACGAAATATTAGGTTTTTGATTCAATAGGAGGATATTTAAATGTACCTTTCCATGTTTTTAGCAGTGTATCTATTAAAAATCAGTTATTGCTAAAACTTTTGGTTAATTACCATTAAAAGTAATGCTTTTTATAAACATAGATTGTTAAAGGTCTGATTTTTTAAAGAATATGCTGAAAATAAATTGATCTAAAATAATTATGGCACTATTGGCACTTTTTCACATTATTGGCACTATGCCCTATTTTTGTTGTGGTTTGTTGTTTATTTTTTTTTGTTAAGGGCTAGTACACAACCCAACAAAAAATCGTCCAAAACAAAAAACTTCATATGAAAAAAATTTCTTGACGTTTTTTTCATATGAAGTTTTTTGTTTTGGACGACTTTTTGTTTGGTTGTGTACTAACCCTAAACCGTTAAATAATCTTCCTAAAGAACTAAATATACCCCCTACCAATATTGAACAAAAATTTTCAATGCCAACTTTTTTTGGTTTGTATTTTTTGGAACTCTTTCAGTTCATTGCGCCTTAAAACTAATTAACTAAATACACTTTTTAGCATAATTTCACTTCGTTAATCCGTTAGCTGTCCCATTAGTTTTGCACACTTAGAGCCAAGGTGTCGCCGCTGACACTGGCCACACTCTCCTGGCCGCCAGATGAGCCGGACGTGGCCTGTTTCTCGCGGATGCCCAGCCAGGGCAGACGGCGCTCCAGCTCCAAACGGTACTTGGGATGGCTGGTGGCATAGACCCAGGGATCCAGGCAGGATACCGATTTACAGGCCAGGCACGGCAGCATAGAGACGAAGGGCGTAATGAGCTGCTGCTCGCCAAAGCATCCGATGAGCGCCACCACCGAGTAAGGGGTCCAGGCCAGGATGAACAGCATGTAAATGATCAGGGCCGCCTTGGCAATCCTGAGCTCCACACTCATGCTATCGGCATTCGCATTGGCCGACAGCGACTTGACATTCATCTTCTTGGCCTGCTCCGCCAGCATTTTCTCGTGCACGCGCACGTGGGTGAAGAGCTTGTAGTAGGACACCAGGATCATGGTCATCGGAATCACATAGGACCACACGAAGATCGTTCGAACAAACAGCCGGTTGTCGTCCGTGTTGGTCAGGTAATCAAAGGAGCAGGTGGTCAGGAAGCCCTCTAGATAAATAATAGTTTTGTTATTTCCTGGCTTTATAAATCTAAGTACTCACCCGGCTGATAACGTCCCCAGATCTGAAACAATGGCAGCACCGAAAACGGAGTGGCCCACAACCAGGTGAAGATTATCAGCAGAACAATCTGCCCATAGCTCAATCGGCCGTCAATTGGGTTCGATATTGTCTTGTACCGATCAAATGCGATGAAGGCATTCGTTATGGAAGCCCCCATTCCGGAGATGCCCCCGTTCAAAGCGTATATATCGCAGCCCAGATCTCCGCCCACTATATAGCCGACGGTTGCGTTGAGAAGATAATGTGGCATATTGGTGCACATGAACAGATCGAAAATAGCCAGGTTAAGAATCAGCAGGTTCGAGGGAGTTCGCAAGGACTTCGATCTGCAACAAGATAGCATCCGAACGTAGCGACTTTGTTAGTTTGCCGGAGTTGCTTACTCACGTAGAGAAAATCCAGATGACCAATCCATTTCCGAAAAGATTTGACAGCATGAGGACGACAAAGGCAATGTAAAATCCAGCGTGATAATAGATGGGGGCTTCTCTGAATCCCCGCCAATGGGAGTGCACCAAGTGCTGGTACTCCACCGGATACCCGTGTCCCATGGGGAAAACGCCTCCATCTCCAGCGCTGTCGTTCACGTAGGCCTGCGGCCCACTTGGACCGTTGAGGTGCATCCTGCTTGATCCGCGCCAAACTTAGTGTCCCTTGGTGCCCAACATGCTGGCCTTTGACTCGTGTCACCTGTGGCCTGGGACTAGTGCCGCCGAAATGCTTTTATAGCTGGTCAAAGAATCTAATTAAGGCGGATTAAGAGGTGCAAACGTGGCCCTGGGGTCCGTGGGCATACCTCTGAAGGATAATCCCAACGTCTTATCCGCAACTTAAGACATTTTTGTGGTGCTCAAATTACGAATGTGTACGTCAGCAGAAAGAATGTGTAAAGCTAAAGGTAGGGGAGAGGTCTGTAAGTTGGAACACCAGACTTTCTCAGAATTTATCCATGGAACAAATTTATATTTTATTTTTTTCTAGTAATTTTTAAGCAGTGGGAGCCACATACCTCTTTTCAGTCAAAAGTTGTTTAAGTTTTTTTTTTAATTCTATGACAAATTAATAATTTGATATAATTAATTTGCTATAGGGTTTAAAAAATTATCAAATTGATTTGACAGCCAGAAAAAAAACTTTTGTGCACTTCCATGGAAGTTGCTACACTTTAGGCGTGTACAAAAAGGGCTTCGCCCGACAGAGGTCGCTTTCTGCACAGTTCATCTGTTTAAAATTAGGGTAAATGTGATCGTTATATGTGCCTTTTGGTTATAATTCTTATTTGGTCCGGGTCCTTAAAAAAAACGGAAACAAGTTAAAACAATTTAAAATTTATTAAATTGCCATAGTGTAAGTCTTATTTACTTTTAAAATCCCAATCTTTTTCAGAATGTCGTTTGCTGGCACTTTTCAAAACAAATTATTTTTAGTTTTCGCTAGGAAAAAAATGTTTTGTTGGTTTATTTTAAAGCTTAAAGACTAAGCTTTCGACCTGCACCTAACACGTGAAGTTTTGAGTGTCCCAATGACAGATTAAAGAAACAGATGTACCACCCTACAGACATCTCCTCTACATTTTCACGCCTGCACCTAGATAAAACATGATACATTTTTATTGGTTTTAAAAACTATTTTTTTTATTTTTGTCTCTTTCATAGTGTTTATAAGGGGGACGAGTTGCGATTCAGATGCCACTCCTATACCAAGTTCTACTATTGATCCGTATGATTGATTAATTAAAAAAATTTCAAAGTCAATACAAAGTTTCAATTAACTGATAATAATTATGAATTTATGCATAGTATTGGGCTTGAACCCAAAGGAGGTGTACAATGTACACTGTACATACTAACGAATTTCCCCCAAAAACAAATACAAGAAATCATATTGAAGGGTAAAAATCTCAACGCTTCTCTATTTTTCGTGCGATTCGAATTGCCATTTTTCTGTACGACGGGCAGGCGGAAACAAACCAAATTCGAAATGTAACGTCTCTCTCTGATGCTTGCAGCGACAAATGCGGGTGCGAGCGAACACTTGCACGACATTTTCCGACATCGGGGTACCGGAGCCCAGAAGTGACCAGCAAGCGGATTTCGGCATTCGCCTCGAGCAGCGACATTCACATTAATCTCCGTTTCCGCGGGCTTTGCACGCTTCGACCTGTTTCTTTCAGACGCAAAAATGCGCACCGGCGCCCAGCACGCGGAGACTGCCGTCAGACAGGGACGGCGAGCTGGTGCACAAGCCACCCCCGAACGGAGTACGGCTGTCTCGCTCTGGCGGCCGCAAAGAGAGCGTCCTGCTCGCACATTCTGCGCACCTGGTTGGTTCGGCGCTGTCATTTCACAATGACCCACCTTCACGACTGACAGCGACGGCAAAAAACGCGTCGCGACGCGTCGCTTCGCCTCGCGCGATTTCTGCCGTTTCCGCTTCTGTTCTTGCGGCTTGGCTTGTCTGCAGTGTGCGGTGTTTTATTATATCAACAACAAAAAACAAAAACAGCAACATTTTCATTAGGCGGCCAGAAAATATCGTACACATAACGACAAGAACACAACATCGCCAGCAGAAACAACATGGCAACTCAAAAGCCCACGGGTAAACAGGCAACAAAAACAAGGAGCAGCAACAGCGGGCCACACTTGATTCGCTCCGCCTTTGTTGCGAGGCGGAATTCGTGTCCATTGTGAAGGAGTGTGTGTGCCTGTGCCGCTCGAGCAGCGAGAATCGTGAGGAAGTAGGCGGTACTTTGTGCACCCTACCCTTCTCCTGCACTACGTAAAATATAATGTTGGATTACATTTTCTAAACATTGTTTGTAGATTTATCGTTTCTGTTTTTAATTAACTTAAAAAAAAAAGAGTAACAAGTTATAGAAATATTGAAAAAAAAATATTCTAAAAAATTTTATTAATTGGAAAGCGAAATTCCCTATAATTGTCAAATGGTATACTAGAATCATTAGCTTAAAGCCCCGTAGCTACATTATAACTGAGCACTTTATAATAATAATATAATAATAATAATATAATATAATAAAATAATATATTATAAAAAAAAAAAGAATTGTTAATAATACAAAAAATAATAACACCATTGCTAGTAAAGGAACTGGTTTATTTTTCAATGCCTTCTTTTTAGTCAACTTTTTATTTTAAAACTCGATCCAATTACCGAATTCCCATCACCAACAGACCCCAAATGTGTAGCGCACCGCGAGAGCGAGACGTCTGCTGACACACATGCGCGATCTCGTTCTGGCCTTCTCATTCCCATTCTCGTTCTCGTTTAGCCTCGCCCGCTAATATTAACCTTCGGCTGGTTGAGCTCTCGCCTTGACCGTAATTTCGGGGCCGTTCCCATTGCCAAGTGAAGGACGCACCTTGAAACTCAAGGATTTTGCGAATTTTGCGAAATTTCGCAAACTTTTTCGGCAATCAGTAGGTCAAAGCGAATTTTTGCGAACTGCTTGGTGCTCAAGGGCAATGGGGAGGGGGGCGGCTTCTGCTCGACTGTGTCGATGACATAAGCAGCTCGTGTATAATCTCCAAGTGGCATTGAGATGCGCCGAAACAAGTTCCCCGTGCTTCGGGTAGAGGGGGCGGCGGGCGGGGAGGGTTGATAGGCGGAAATATTCACTCGATGCGTGGCGGCGGGTTAAATGAACTCTCGCCGGATTTTCCTCAACGCTGTTTTTCGGGTGGCCCGGCCACCAACTAAACACTCTTGGGCGCCTCATAGCACAGGTTTTGATTTGAGCTTTTTTGGGAGCTAAGGTTAAGGTTATTCGCTAATTGCCGGCGCGTTGCGGTAACTAACCACAGTCAACCAACCACCCAAGTGGGTGTGGCTGTCGCGGTCGGTGGTGCAATGGTTCGGTTTCAGTTCAGTTCGATGGTTGATTGGTACATTGGCAAGTGTCAACGCCTCGCTTGTCCGTCCCGGCACTCGATAGTGCGGTCAGTCAGGCCCCAAAATCCAGTTTCGGTAACAGGCGCGCACGATCGCAGCACAAGTGGACGACGCCCCGGCATTGGCGTCACCGCCGTCAGCGGCGCAATCAAATCCACTCGATGTTCCCCAAGTTCCCATTTGTGCTCGGCCAGGGCGTGGTCTGCCAGTGGACTGGCCAGTGGCTCCCAGAGAGGGGAATGGGGCTGACCGATGGGGGGTTCTCCAGGGGAATGGGAGTGGGTTCGGTCGACTCAACTTGGCACTGGTCCAAAAAGGCCAGGCATGAAGTAATTTAGAGCGTCGCCAGTGTCATGGTCACTTGAACTGGCCCTTTGTTTGGAGCGTATTTGGTTCAAGGCTCTTCTCAGGGCTCACAATCATGAGCTGGCCAAGTTCAAGGTAAGATTGAGGTTTCCATGTTAGTCGGATATTGATGTTTAGCTTTGAATGAAATATATTTTTTGAGGCAAAATTTAAGTTGTAATTAAAATACTATTATAAAAGGCAATATTTTTATTTAATAATTTAATTTATAATTTTATTGCTTTTTAAAAAATAAAATCTAAATTAAGGAGACTTCTTGGTAACTCAATTGATTTATTTCACGATTTTTCAGTTGCTAAAATATAAAATACACCAAACTATTCATAAAAAACCACCTTTAAAATAAGAAACGCTGCTGGTTTAATTTGTCGCCCACTTAATTTGCGCCTGTTAAGCAGCTCCCGAATGGAGCAGTAGGGTTGCTGGCCGTAAAAAAAAGCCAAGGCAAACATCAAAAGCTGACCACCACACGCTGGTCAAGACAGAATCGCCGGCGGTCTCTTGGAGCAGCGCCAGCACACACAAACTGGTTTCCGCTCCCCCCAAAACAGCCATTCCCCCGACATTCAGATGCTTCTTCTTTTTCCCTGGGGCCACTCACACAGGCAAGGCAAATAGTTGGCTCTTTTTTCGTTGAGATGTGCAGCCAATGCTGCTTGCCTGTTAAGATTCATGTGGGAAAACGTTGAACGCCCACAATAATGGACGCTTTTAGTCCGCTTCTTTGCCTTTTGGCTGTTAGTTAATCGGCGGTGTTAGGCGATAGTTTTCGATTTTGGCGCTTAATGGCGAGCGAGTGCTGCCGACTTTGCTGCGGGCCCGGTAGAAATTTGTGCAATAAGCAAAATGACGGGCACAAAACAAAATGTCCGGCCGGAGTGGGCGCCCGCAACTTCCGCCGATGGCGCTCTACATGGTCTGGTTCGGTCTGGTCCGCCGCCATCATGCAGTTTCTAGGCCCGCGCCATCTTATCGCGAATACCGAACACCGAATACCCATGTACCATGTACCATACCCACATAGTTCGCAGTCTACGCGGTATGGCAGTCGTAGAACACAAGCGGCGAACAAGCGTTTGGGGCAATTTTCTGTTTTCTGTTGGCCTGTGATGTGAGCAAACAAAATGACTGCTCAAAATTGAGCAAAATGTTCGAGCGATTGCGATTGCAGGGGCGACGAGACTGTTTGCATTAGAAATTGCGGTTCAAACAAACAATGTTTTTCGTGTTTCGTTTCTTTTTCTCCGCCGCTTACTGCTGTGTGTTGCATGGAGGAGAAGAGAGCGAGATGGCAAGAGGGGCGGGGGCGCAGGGCTCGCATTTGTGGGCGTGTAGCATTGGGCTTTTCTTGCCTTTTGCCGCGGGGTTCTATGGCACATGTGTGTGGCGCCCTCTGTTAGCCACTCACCGAAGCAGCGCCACTTTGATTTGATTGCCCTTGTTGCGTTGCAAGAAAAAAGGCAATACAACTCTAGAGCGAGAGAGAGAGAGCAGCACAATTGTTTGCTCAACTTAAAGAGTTTCTCAGTAATCACTAGTTTTAGCCTTAAACTGCCGCAATTTGTCAGCTTTGGCAATTTCTTTGCTCACACACACACACGCACACACCGGCGACCAGTCACATTGAAAACCCCTGCCATTGCGACACTATCGTCGTCCCGTTCGCACGCACGTGTACGCCGCTCTGTTCGAATTCCCAGCCATTTCGGCGTCCTTCTCGTTCTGCGAGCCTGGTGAAAAAGAGGGAATTCACTTTTGGCGGGGTTCTCGTTTTTCCAATTTTGTCCAATCGGCCTTTGTGGGCGCTGCTCTGTCGGAATTGCCGCTCCGCCCGTCCGACGAGTCCGGGGCAGCGACTGCTGATAAGGCGGGCATGTTGATAAGGCGTCGGCTTTTAGGGGAGTAGTTAGTAATTTGCGTTAAATGGGCAGCAACGGCAGCAGCAGCAGGCGGCAGCAAATTAATTCGCACGGTAGGCGTGGTTGCGGGCCTCCGCCCACATAGCACGTGCCGATGCCGTACCGGCGACGCTTTCGGAACAAAAGTTCCAATTCCGATTGCTGCGATTCACATTCACAACGAAATTCGACAACGGCGACAAGCGATTCGCTCCACTCGACGGCTGCGGCTGGGGAACGAAATCGCCCCACACACACGCGATCTGGCAGGTGGGGACGTGCACCGGCCCGTGGTGGTGGCGGACTTTTTCAGACACGTTCGGTTTTCGGTTCGGTTTCCACCAGGCGACCAGCAAAAGCAGCTGGCATGCTGGCTCATCGCGCAAACCGGCCGTCGCTCGCTCAAAACCATCAGCTGCCGCCTACCATGGGGTACATTATGGTACGTTGTAATCAAAATTCAAAGCGGTTTCGGTTGGGCACAATGCGCACCGTAAGCTGCTCCTACATGTTCTTCTTAGCCTACACTCATAAATATATGTTTCTTAAACGTAGAAACTGTACAATTTTAGAAAGCAATTACATATATAAATAGAATAAATTTCCTAACCGCGCACAGCGTTTTGCACACATTTTCTTTTGCGTAGGTGTAACTTACCTATGTGTTCAATTTTTTAAATTAAATTTATTTGTTTTATTCCGTTGCGACAAGACTAGGTCTTATAAATAATTACATTCTTGCGAACCGTTGCATTTAGAACCCTTGTGCTTTCCAACAACGTTAAAAAAAAGTTTCACAGTACTGGACAAGAAATAACATGAACCGCATTACGTTGGTCAATACTGAAATTTAAATTTCAGGCGCCACGCCAACCCGTTATCTGCATAGCATTGTAAATTACAAAAATCGAAATAAAATCTATTTTTCCAAGGATTTGGTCCATAATATGGACTCCATATACGTATAGCTTGTCTAGATTTTTTGACGGTTTTTTTCGAGAAAAACTTTTTACATTTTTAAAGGTTGATAATATATACGTTCTGAGTGAATTTTGCTACTGACCGTTTCGTATAACCAGGATTTTTTGTTTCCTTTGTAAATGTGATTCGAAAGCCAAAGTGTAGGGGAGAGGTATGTAGATTGGGACGGTCTGTAACTCTCTCCATTTTCTCAAAATTTTTACACTTAAAATTTTTTTTTTTTTTTTTTTTTTTTGGTTGTCTTTTTTAGTGACAAAACTTTTGGGGAAAACATAAGCCAGGCTCTAGCCAGATTTAAGCTGTGGGAATCGTGTACCATTTTTCACCACTTTTTGGGCCACTTTTTTCAATAAATTGGTAAACGGTTTAAAACATTAGTAATTTATCTGTTAACAAATTAAAAAAAGAGTCAGATAATTTGACAGTCAGAAAAAAAGTTATTCAATTTTTTCGAAAACTACCCATTTTGTGTAAGTTGGGACACTTTGAGCGTCTAAGTTGAGACACCCGTTTTGCATACAAAAAGTTCTTTAGAAATGGACGGAAAATAAGTCAAAACGAACTAAAATTGATTAAATTAACATAAATAAATAGTGTGTTTATGTTTGGAGTACTTTTGGTGTGAGTTTTATTCATTTTTAAAAGTGTCTCAACTTACAGACCTATTTTTCAAAATGCCGTTTTAATTTAATTTTAATTTATTTATTTGTTTTATCCCGATGCGACAAGACTAGGTCTTATAAATTATTACATCGGTCACTTTGGAAAAATTAATAATAGGGTATTTTACAAAACTTAAAAGCTAATACAAAATTAATAAAGAGGAATACAAAATAAACAAAGAAAAATAGTTACGTTTAACATTAAATAATTTAAATTAAACAGATAGAGTGTAATAATAATAGTATTATGATGATGCTGTGCTTTTCAAATAATTGGTAAGATCTTTTTTAAATTGCGTTGCGTTCCTTAGGTTTTTAATATTATTAGGGAGGTCATTCCAGTAGCGTATAGCCTGAACGAAAAAATGTTTTTCGGCTATTGATAGCTTTATCCTTTTGGAGATTAAATTATTAGTCCGAGAAGACGTTGCCAATTGCAAGTGCTCCATCAAGTAAGGGGGTTCATTGGATATAACGACTTTGTGGAGAAATAGAAGGGTTTTAAGTTTAACCCATGCCTCAAAGCTTAGTCCAAAGATGTTCGTAGCGTGTCTTGTAATGTGGTCCCTACGGTTCAGGTTAAAAATACAGTGGTTCACAGCTTATTTCAACCAGTCTCCGCCAAAAACTTTAACAGCCCATAAAAACTAAATAAAACAAGTTATCAAAAAAATTTAAACGCAGAATACATCTATATTGATACCCAAAAGGAAGAAACAATTTTAGGATTTTCTAAATATTTTACAAATATTTTTTAAAGAATTAATTACAAAAATAGCCCAAAAAAAAGTGCCACAGCTTATTTCAACCAGTTAACAAAAAAAATCGTATAAATTAACATAGTGGCCAGTACATTTTTTTTTTAATTTGGCATGTCTACCCTTTTGTTTACCAACAATTTAAAGTTAACTTAACATGGTTACAATGACTTTTGTTGTTGTTGCCAAGTAAAAACTACTCCCGGCCTTTTGGGAACACTTTTTTCGTAAAAATATTGTCTTTTCGAACATTTTTTCGCAATGTTGACTTCCAATTTTGTTTTGTGGTAATGTTAAGACACCTTTAAGTCATAATCATTAGCTCTCGACAGCTCTAGATGAGCTGAAACGGCGAAAAAATATACATTTTTCATGGGTCATTTCATTAGTAAAATCAAAAATTAATTTATATTTAAAGATCCTTTGAGTTTTTAATTCATGTATCCTTTAGAATGTGAAGAAAAATTTCAATCTTAATCGAGGAGTACAAAAAAAAATTTTTGGAAGGTACCTGCGGACGACTTATAGGCCAAAAACAATGAGCGTTCGCCGTTAGGCTTTAAAAAAGCCCTTTGACTCCCCAATCTTGGCTCGTCATTGGTATTTTCCCCGCATAGATTCATTTTTCCGACTCAAATGTATCAAAATCTAATAATTTCTTTCAAAAAAATTATTTTTAACATACTAAGGACACTAATAAGTTATTTTCTTGTGTGTATCTAAATGAGCCCTAAGCCTAACGGCGAACGCTCATTGTTTTTGGCCTATAAGTCGTCCGCAGGTACCTTCCAAAAATTTTTTTTTGTACTCCTCGATTAAGATTGAAATTTTTCTTCACATTCTAAAGGATACATGAATTAAAAACTCAAAGGATCTTTAAATATAAATTAATTTTTGATTTTACTAATGAAATGACCCATGAAAAATGTATATTTTTTCGCCGTTTCAGCTCATCTAGAGCTGTCGAGAGCTAATGATTATGACTTAAAGGTGTCTTAACATTACCACAAAACAAAATTGGAAGTCAACATTGCGAAAAAATGTTCGAAAAGACAATATTTTTACGAAAAAAGTGTTCCCAAAAGGCCGGGAGTAGTTTTTACTTGGCAACAACAACAAAAGTCATTGTAACCATGTTAAGTTAACTTTAAATTGTTGGTAAACAAAAGGGTAGACATGCCAAATTAAAAAAAAAATTTACTGGCCACTATGTTAATTTATACGATTTTTTTTGTTAACTGGTTGAAATAAGCTGTGGCACTTTTTTTTGGTCTATTTTTGTAATTAATTCTTTAAAAAATATTTGTTAAATATTTAGAAAATCCTAAAATTGTTTCTTCCTTTTGAGTATCAATATAGATGTATTCTGCGTTTAAATTTTTTTGATAACTTGTTTTATTTAGTTTTTATGGGCTGTTAAAGTTTTTGGCGGAGACTGGTTGAAATAAGCTGTGAACCACTGTATATCGAGCGATCGAATTAAACGCTACTCTGAGTCTTCGCATGCTTAAAGCATCACAATATGAAAAGATTTCCATGCCGTAAAAGAGAACCGGGATTAAACAAGTCTTCGCCACCAACATCCTGATGTTCTGAGGGATAAGTTTCTGGGATAAGGAGAGCTGTCTAAGCATGCCAAACGTTTTACCGGTAGCTTTAATGATTTGATTGGTCCAAGTTAAGGTTGTATTGAATTCGATTCCTAAATTTGTGGCTTGCTCAACAAACTCTATTTCTACATTATTAACGAGAACTTTGGGAAGATGCATTCGATTAATGGGTTTCTTATAGATTATTAGACACTTTGTCTTAGTTGGATTCAATCTAAGCCCATTTGCTTCGGCCCAGCAGTTTATTTTCTTGATTTCGTTATTACTTATTGAAACGCATTCGTTGACTAGATTCAGGGGACGACTAACATATAATTGGACATCATCTGCGTATAAATGGACATCACAATCGGACAGACATTTAGGGAGATCATTTATGTATATTGAGAATAGCAACGGCCCCAAGACCGACCCTTGTGGGACTCCCTGAGATACTGATACAAGATCAGATCTACGGGATCCTGAAACGACAGCCTGTAATCTGTTGGTCAGGTAGGTGTCAAGAAGTTTTGTTGCACTCGGAGAAAAGTTATATAGTGTTCGAAGTTTAGTACATAGAATTGAGTGGTTGATTGAGTCGAAGGCTTTGCTGAAGTCAAGTAGGGTAAGGAGAGTTACTTTACTATTATCAATCTGTTGTCGGATATCTTCCGAGATCTTGATGATTGCCGTTGTACAACTCCTGTTCTTTTTGAATCCCGACTGCCGGCTACTCAATATGTTGTTATTGTCGAGGAAAGTTTGGATTTGCTGGGCTACTAGTCGCTCAAAAGCTTTTGCTAAAAATGGCAAGATGGAAATAGGCCTGAACTCGTTTTTCGCTTTTGGGATCGGGATGATTTTAGCTATTTTCCACGCGTCAGGAAAGATTGAAGTAGTAAAAATTGTATTGAATATGTGGCTGATATGAAAAATTATTTTTGGGATCAGTAGTTTGATGAATTTAGGGCTTAAATTATCCAACCCTTCAGCGTTAGATTTCACTTTT
Organism: Drosophila mimetica; assembly: GCA_037075245.1. Lineage (NCBI taxonomy): Eukaryota > Metazoa > Arthropoda > Insecta > Diptera > Drosophilidae > Drosophila > Drosophila mimetica. Next base: position 24,813,483 of record JBAMCH010000007.1, on the reverse strand, counting down.
AACAAAGAATCAAAAACTTCACTGGGACTGACACACATGAAACTAAAGATATTATCACAGACAGTTGTCGAGTTCAGGTACATGTTTAGCGTTGGAGTCGGGGATTGACTATGCCTAAATTTTTCATTAAGGAAATCAACATCTAGGTCGGATTTAGTCACCTGAGTTGGTTTGCCCACTCCAAGATTTCTTAAATCCTTCCATACCTGCGTCGAGCTCTGTGCATTTCCAAATTTAAAGTTATAGAATTTTGTTTTTGAGTCGGATATCTCTTTCCTAACACGACTTCTTAACTGTTTAAAAGTATTATTCAGCGCTTCTGTTCTGTACCGTTTCCATCGCCTATAGGCTCGGTCCCGCTGTTGGATTAGCCGTTTTATTCCCCTGTTGAACCAAGGCTGTTCGACTGGTTTTCGAGTTTTCATTTTGAGTGGGACACAGTTGTCAAATAGCTGTTGGATATTAGAATTTAAAAGTGAGAGTTGGTCTTCTGCGGATGTCAAGTTATAAATTGTGGTCCAGTCAAAGGTGTTAAAAGCTGCCCATAGGTTGTCAGAATTAATAGACTTGTAGTCCCGGTAGCTGAAAGTGGATGTTGGGTTGTCAGAAATAAAATGGTATGTCATGAAAATCAGATCGTGCTTAGAAAACGCTGGGACGCAAATTTGGTCGTATAAGAGAACATTAGACAAATCACTAACAAAGAAAACATCTAACAGAGAGCTGCAGGTACTTGTGAAGTGAGTGGGTTCGAGACGATTTACCAGTTTAAGACCAAGAGACGCAAACTCATTATGTACATGTTGTTCACTGATCATATTACTATTAAGGTCCCCTACCAAAACAAAGTTTTGATATTCAACGGATAAATCTAAGACCGTCTTCAGAAGGTCATTAATGGGGATTAGGCGATGGGGTCTGCAGATACAGCATACGAGAATTTTTGACTTAATTTTTTTGTCTGTGATTTCAATAAACGTATATTCAAAACTGCTATCCAAAGGGTTCGCTTGAATGAGCCTGGTTGAGAATTTTGTGCTAACATAGATGGCTACGCCACCGGCATGACTAGGCCTATCGGATCTGAACAATTCATAACCTTCGCACATAAAAGGAACATCACTAAATCCGTTAACAAACCAGGTTTCAGAAACACAAACAACGTCAACAGTGGAACCAACAAATATTTCTCTAAACTCATCCATTTTGTTTACTAAGCTTTGAGCATTTATATGGACAATCTTAAGACCCTCCTTTTGATTACTCAACATTTTAAGCAGACTTCTCGCTATATGGCTATATGGAAGGACCTGCATTGTTTGATTTTAAAGATACACGGAACACGCAACTATGGGTTTGAAAGGCACAATCATCAATTAAAGCTAATATGGTCATTTGACTGGATAGTTTACTCTTAAAAAGTAAAGGTAAAGAGAGAAGAGGGCTATGGGAAAACTTAGTTCCGAAAGTTCTGATTCTCAATGTGTTTGTCTTTGTCAAGCGAACAGTGAGAGACAGAGAGGGATTCAGCGGGAGTAATCGCAGCAACACTTTAAAAAAAAATTTTTTTTATTTTCCCTAGGAAAAAAAAATGTTTTTTTTGTTTTATTTTACAGCTAAAAGACTAAGCTTTCGATCGGTACCTAACACGTGAAGTTTCATAAGCGAGTGTAAAAATGGGACACTAAAAACAAAAGGTGTACCAACCTACAGACCTCTCCCCTAAATAAATGAATTTAAAAAATTTTGTTTTTTTATTTAGGATACTTTAACTGAACAGGCAGAGGGTGAAATAAAAAACTCGTAGGATTTAATTGTAGCTGACGATTAACTACAAGTATTTACCAAAGTATTCCCGATTTAGGGGCGCACTGATTTAGTCTGGGCGAGCATTCTCCCGAACAGCAATCTGTATGCACCTTACACTGGCGATTAAATAAGCATTAAATTGCCAATCTACTATCCTTAATATTGAAAACTTACACTTTCCAAATTGGGGTTACAAATTGCCGCCACAGACCCTAGGATACATAACAAAAGTCCAAGCCAGGCGATAAACATCTTAACCCTTCCAAAGTTAAGATACAACTGGAGTATTCGACTTCTATATCGCGGCTTTTTGTGAAATGTGTGCCAGTTGTAAATTCAACAGTTATTATTTCCCCCCGAGAGGATGAATAAACAGATGATAATCATTGTGTAAAAAGTAGTTTTCATTGTAGCGTAACAATAAATATTTATTCCACACACAGAACATTTTGGAAAGCTTTTGTTTTATAGAGTACTTTATTTAAAATTCCTGTCAAACAAATATTTTTTTTGTATAGAAAATAATAAAGAGAGGGAAATTTAAATATTAATTCAAGAGTGACGCAAAAATAACAAAGAAATCACGAATATACAGTGCATGCAAGAGTTTTTCTAGAAAGTTCACGTTATTTTAATCTGCATATTTATTAATATTTTTTAATACAAAAAATAAATTATTGTAAGCAGTATATTGATTTGGTTTAAGTGTGAAAGCAGTGTATTGCTTGGTTTAAGTGATTTATATACCCATAACTATTATTTATAAGCAATTACAATTCCGCCGTTTCAATAATATGTAAAACGGATATTGCTAATATTGTGAGGATCGGAGGACGGTCACACTACAACAAGACAGAGAAGCGAACACGTTGTAAAAACCACGCTAACCCAAAATATAAAATAAAAATGAAAATAACAAATAAAACTAAATAAGAACTACGATTACAACTTCAGAAGTGGGATAGACACCTTTTAAACATCCGCCTACATATACATTTTGGTTATCCAAGAACACACAAGTTTTTTCCTAATAATTACGCATTAGCGTACGACGCCATTTTGAAATGGACAAATCGAAAATTGTGGAGTGGCTACAAGCCAATGAAATTGTGTTCCCAACAAGTGCAACATTAAGACAACTGCGCAAGCTTGCTTTGGATGCCGGTTGCCAAGAGGCGGCTGATATCCCGGAAAACACATTCGAGGAAGAAGACACCAAAATTGATGTATTAAGCCATGGGACCGCTAGCGAAGACATCGGAGAATTGGAAGAAGAAGAAGCACTACTTGACGCCGCCATCAGGATAGCTAAGAAGAAGAAGATATTGTCTGGATTAATGCAGAACGACAATAAGACGACAGATGACATCCAAATGGTAAAACAGCTCATGACCCCGTTTTCTGCCACTGAAAATGAGGAAGCCCTTAAGTGGATTTTGGATTTTGAGAGAGTCTGCAGAGATGTTAATGAGTGTAAGATTTTTCAATTACGTTGCGTGCGAATGCTGATGAAACCGGGGACAGATGCCGACTTGTTCCTGCGTGTCGATCGATCGAACACTTACGACGAATTTAAAGAACATTTCGTAAAGACATTCGGTCGTGGCAGTTCAACTGCTGATATTGTACTGCTGTTAAAGGAGACCCTTTTCAACCCCGGCAAAAACTCCGTTATGGGATACATACTCCTCATGGAGGAAATCGCTATGCGTGCTAGCATCGACGAAAAATTGACAGTCCAGTTCATAATTGATGGTTTTCGCGACCGTTCAGCGAATATCGCTCTATTGTACACGGCAACAACAATTGGACAATTGAAGGAGTTGGCACGAAAATATGAAAACCTAAAAAATAAGTCCCAGCATTTTTCGCACCGCCCAGAAAACACTGGAAAAGATCGGAACACAAGCCGCTGCTACAATTGTTCCGCTTATGGGCATTACGCTTCGACATGCACTGCGTCGAAGCGCGAGAAGGGATCCTGCTTCCGTTGTGGATCCGTCCAGCATATGCTAAAGGATTGCCAACAGAAGCCAGCAAGTAATCCGAAAATGGTGGGAGCAGCCAACAACCAGCCGATCCGGGATGACGAAGTGGAGACCAATATAGGAGTCTATTTTTACACTGATTGCCAACAGAAGCCTAATGTAACTCTTCTTTCTGCCATGTTTGATACGGGAAGCGCCATTAATTTAATTCAGCACGCTGCCATTCCTTATAACAATTTTAGCGATGTATTGTTTCCTGTGGAGTTAATGGATTTAAGATTAATATATTCGGGAAAATATTTGTAAGACTCGTTTTTCAAAACATAGAAGAAGAAATCTCATTGCAACTAATGTTCTTTTAGGCCGTAAGTTTCTGGAAAAATTTGGAATAAAATTGATTTCTAAAAATATGATAAACAAAATTGAATTTATTTAAGAATAGTGAATCATTGAACAGATTGAACATTGACAGTGAACCATTGAAAAGATTAGTGAATATTGAACCATTGAATATATTAGAGAATAGTGAAACATATCGAGACAGTAACCAATTGATAAGCAATAGAAACTTTGAAATATTATTTGAAGAAAGTGAAATTGATAGTAATGACAGCATACCATATATATACAGTATTGATGTATTTAAGGATGATGAAAGTTTTGACATTGACCCGAAGTTGAGTGATAGAGATCGGAGTGAGCTCAGTGAAATAATAAGATTGAATTAATGATGTTTATCCAACATCCCAGCGATCCAACATAGTTATAAAACAAGAGGGAACGCTATAGTCGAGTGCCTCGACTATCAAATACCCGTTACTCAGCTAAAGTCAGCAGTGTCAAGCAGGGCAAACCAAGCAGCCGCTTCAAAAAATTTAAAAAATTTCTTCTACATTTCGGTAGGCGTTAATAACACAAACAAAATTGCGTTTACACTTTTGCTGTAGCTTTAAAACTATGGGCGCCACAGCTTTTCGCGGTTTGTGGGCGTTAGAGGGGGTGTGGCATATCGGCGTGAAAAACTTGCGCTGCGTATTAACCCCTAGAATCTGCATGCTAAATCCCAATCATCTAGCTTTTATAGTTTCCGAGATCTCAGCGTTCATACAGACGGGTGCCACTGTTTTTCGCGGTTTGTGGGCGTTAGGGGGGAGGGGGGTTTCCCACCTTGGTCTATCAATATGTATTGATGAAACAAATACACATTTCTTTTCCCGTTAATATAGCTTCAAAACTGTGGGTGCCACAGTTTTTCGCGGTTTGTGGGCGTTAGAGGGGGCGTGGCATATCGGCGTGAAAAACTTGCGCTGCGTATTAACCCCTAGAATCTGCATGCTAAATCCCAATCTTCTAGCTTTTATAGTTTCCGAGATCTCAGCGTTCATACAGACGGGTGCCACTGTTTTTCGCGGTTTGTGGGCGTTAGGGGGGAGGGGGGGTTTCCCACCTTGGTCTATCAATATGTATTGATGAAACAAATACACATTTCTTTTCCCGTTAATATAGCTTCAAAACTGTGGGTGCCACAGTTTTTCGCGGTTTGTGGGCGTTAGAGGGGGCGTGGCATATCGGCGTGAAAAACTTGCGCTGCGTATTAACCCCTAGAATCTGCATGCCAAATCCCAATCTTCTAGCTTTTATAGTTTCCGAGATCTCAGCGTTCATACAGAACGGGTCACAGTTTTTCGCGGTTTGTGGGCGTTAGAGAGGGCGTGGCACATCGGCGTGAAAAACTTGCGCTGCGTATTAACCCCTAGAATCTGCATGCCAAATCTCAATCTTCTAGCTTTTATAGTTTCCAAGATCTCAGCGTTCATACAGACGGACAGACGGACAGACGGACAGACAGACGGACAGACGGACAGACGGACAGACGGACATGGCTAGATCGACTCGGCTAGTGATCCTGATCAAGAATATATATACTTTATATGGTCGGAAACGCTTCCTTCTGCCTGTTACATACTTTTGCACGAATCTAATATACCCTTTTACTCTACGAGTAACGGGTATAATGAGGCTAAGGCTTAAGTATGTATATCAGGAAAAGAAAGAAGTAGATTTTAAAATTGATGAGTTATTGAAAAAAGGATTTATAAGAGAAAGCAATTCGCCCTATAGTTCCGCTATTGTGCTTGTTAAGAAGAAATCTGGGGAAAAACGTATGTGTGTAGATTATAGACAACTTAATAAAATAACTATTCGTGATGGATATCCGCTTCCCCTAATAGATGACTGTTTAGAGAGATTAGAGGGAAATCAATATTTTACACTTTTAGATTTAAAAAGTGGATACCACCAAGTGAAAGTAGCAGAAAGTTCAGTACAATATACAGCTTTTGTAACACCCTCCGGTCAATATGAATACACAAGAATGCCTTTCGGACTTATGAATGCACCAGCAGTATTCATGAGATTTATTAATTATACCCGTTACTCGTAGAGTAAAAGGGTATATTAGATTCGTGCAAAAGTATGTAACAGGTAGAAGGAAGCGTTTCCGACCATATAAAGTATATATATTCTTGATCAGGATCACTAGCCGAGTCGATCTAGCCATGTCCGTCTGTCCGTCTGTCCGTCTGTCCGTCTGTCCGTCCGTCCGTCTGTATGAACGCTGAGATCTCGGAAACTATAAAAGCTAGAAGATTGAGATTTGGCATGCAGATTCTAGGGGTTAATACGCAGTGCAAGTTTTTCACGCCGATGTGCCGCGCCCCCTCTAACGCCCACAAACCGCGAAAAACTGTGGCACCCCAATTTTTGAAGCTATATTAATGGGAAAGCAATGTGTATTCGTTTCATCAATACATATTGATAGACCAAAGTTGGAAACCCCCCCTCCCCCCTAACGCCCACAAACCGCGAAAAGCTGTGGCGCCCATAGTTTTAAAGCTAGAGCAAAAGTGTAAACGCAATTTTGTTTGGGTTATTAACGCCTACCGAAATGTAGAAGAAATTTTTTTAATTTTTTGAAGCGGCTGCTTGGTTTGCCCTGCTTGAGACTGCTGACTTTAGCTGAGTAACGGGTATTTGATAGTCGAGGCACTCGACTATAGCGTTCCCTCTTGTTTTATTCTGCAACCTTTGATTCGAGAAGGAAATGTAGTAGTTTACATAGACGATATTGCTATAGGCTCAAAGACATTAAAAGAACATTTTACGACGGTAGGAAGAGTATTAAGAATTTTGGCAGCATATCGATTGGAAATAAAAATAAACAAATGCCAATTCGCTTACAAAAGCATTGAATTTTTAGGGTACACACTCAGTGAAAAAGGGATAAGTCCGAATTACGAGCACACATCAACCATTAAACATCTTCCGATTCCGAAAGATCGCCATGGAATGCATAAATGTTTAGGATTATTTTCTTACTTTAGGAGATTTATTCCGGCATATTCAAAAATAGCTAAACCATTGCAAGAGCTCACAAAAGTAGGTGTTAAATACGAACTCAATGAGGATTGCATCAATACTTTTGAATATCTTCGGGAGAAATTAATTTCATTTCCTATATTATCGTTGTACAATCCAAATCGAGAAACGGAATTGCATTGCGACGCAAGTAGCGAAGGATTTGGTGGAATCCTATTACAAAAACAGGATGATAACAAGTTCCATCCAATAGCTTATTTTTCACAAAGAGCAACAAAACTAGAGGCAAGATATGAAAGCTTTAGATTGGAAACATTAGCTGTAGTTTACTCATTACGAAAATTCAGAATATACCTAGAATGAATTCCATTTAACATAGTAACAGATTGTAATGCAGTAGTTTTATGCCTAGGGAAAGGACGCCTTAACTCAAGTATTGCCAGATGGGCTTTAGAATTAGCAAACTATAATTATACCCTTAAGCATCGTAGTGGAAAATATATGAATCATGTTGATACATTGAGTAGATACCCTTCAGCTTTAAATGAGAATTTTGAATATGAACCTGTTATAAATATCCAAGAAAGTGACAATAAAGACCAAATAGTTTCAGTAATTGACAGTGACGACATCAATCTTTAGCTTCAGATAACGCAAAATAGAGATAGTCTTATAGTAAAATTGAAAGAACAATTAGAACTTGGGAATGTGAAAAATTTTATATTGAACGATGGAATTGTCTATAGATTATGTGAGAATGATATTGAATTGTTATATGTACCAGCTGAAATGGAATCCCATATAATTCGGAGAGTTCATGAAAATTTATGTCATTTGGGTACTGAAAAATGTTTGAAGGAAATAATGAGACTTTATTGGTTTCCGAACATGATATCCAAAATAGAGGTGTTTATCGGAAATTGTTTAGATTGTATCATGTTTACAGTACCTACACATGCTAATAATCGAACCCTACATAATATACCCAAGCGACCAATCCCTTTTGATACATTACATGTAGACCATTTTGGACCATTGCCCTTAGTTATATCGAAAAAAAAACATTTGTTAGTAATTATTGACGGATTTACCAAATTTGTTAAATTGTTTCCTGTAAATTCAACGAGTACGAAAGAAGTCAACATGTGTTTTTCGAAATATTTTCAATACTACAGTCGACCACGTAGAATCATAAGTGATAGGGGCACATGTTTTACGTCATTAGAGTTTGCAAAATTTTTATTAGAAAACAATATTGAACACGTTAAAGTAGCAACTGCGTTACCTCAAGCGAACGATCAGGTGGAGAGAGTAAATAGAACAGTTAAAGCAATGTTAGCTAAAATAACTGAACCAATTAGGCACGAGGACTGGAGTAAACTCCTGGTTAGGGCTGAATATGCCAATAATTCAGTGCATTCAACAACGAAGGAATTACCCTCAGTAAAACAGTGTCATAAAAAAAGCAAGGAACATTTTCAAAAAAATCGCAAAAGTCATGTAGAATTCGAAGAAGGTGATTATGTTGTAATGAGAAACATTGACACCACAATTGGTACGAATAAAAAATTTGTACCGAAGTACAAAGGACCATACGTCGTTAAAAGAATTTTGCCAAACGATAGATATGTTATAAGTGATATAGAAAATTGTCAAATTAGTCAAATTCCCTACGATGGAATTGTAGAAGCATGTCGGTTAAGGAAATGGGCAGATTGACGTAATCAGTGTGAAATTAACTCCTACTAAATGTTAAGTAATCTATTTATACATATATTTAAATAATTAATACCTTAATTATTAACCAAAAATTGTACAACTTAACTTATTCTATACAATTTATTAATTTATTTAACTAAACCTTAGAACATTTAAGTATTACTTAAACGATCGAGGACGATCTTATTGTCAGGATAGCCGAAATGTAAGCAGTATATTGATTTGGTTTAAGTGTGAAAGCAGTGTATTTCTTGGTTTAAGTGATTTATATTCCGATAACTATTATTTATAAGCAATTCCAATTCCGCCGTTTCAATAATATGTAAAACTGATATTGCTAATATTGTGAGGATCGGAGGACGGTCACACTACAACAAGACAGAGAAGCGAACACGTTGTAAAAACCACGCTAATCCAAAATATAAAATAAAAGTGAAAATAACAAATAAAACTAAATAAGAACTACGGTTACAATATATTTTACAAATTTTTTATCTTCTTTGGTACCCTTATAATTCGTATTTCCCCAAAACCTTTTAAAATTACATTTCTTTAAAAGTTTGCGTACAGCTGGTGATAGTTACATTTATTGACCATTTTATCACAATTTAATAAGAGGTTGGATAACCTTTCCGTATTAAGACTTCGGCGAGACGCTTTGGCATAGAATTGACCAACTTTTCAGTCTCAGCTTCGGCTATTTGGTTCCATTCCTGTTGCAATATGGTTTTTAGCATTGCCTTCGAGGTAATTAAGCGCTGCCTGATTCTACGTTCCAATAAATCCCACAGGTGCTCGATGGGGTTCACGTCTGGAGACTGTGGCGGTGTTTTAAGTTGATTTTTCACGTTATACAGCAACCAGAGCTTGACATTTTGAGCAGTATGTTTGGGATCATTATCTTGTTGAAAGATAAATTCGTTCTGTAGCCCCAGCTTGCTTGCGCTTTGGATCAAATTATTCCTTTACAGCTGGATATATACTTTATGGTCCATAATACCATCGATGAAGTGTAGATTTCCAACGCCGTTAGCTGCCATACAACCCCATATCATTATTCCACCTCCTCCATGTTTTACAGTTGGGAGTAAATTCTGCTTTTCGAGGGCTTCCCCGCTCTTGCGCCAGATCAATTTTTTTCCCTTTATTCCAAATATGCAAAACTTGCTTTCATCTGAAAAAATGACGGACTTCCAGAACTCTGGAGGCTTGGAAATGTGGTCCTTTGCAAATTGAATACGTTTCTCTTGAATCGTTTTGGAAATATAGGGCTTCTTTCTGGCCACGAAGCTCATGTCATGTATCCGAATTTTTTTTATAATACTTCGGATAGTCGAGTTCGAAACGGTTTTAGAAAACCGACTTTCAACCTCTTGCTGCACTTCTCGGGAAGTCAATTTCGGATTGTTTTGAACCATAAATATTACTTTTCTTTTTCCCATTTTTGTTAATCGACATGGGCGACCTTCTCGGAGTTTGGGAATTATAGAACCGCTCGAAATATAATTATTTATGGCTCTCTGCACTAAGGAGTGTGCGCGACCTAAGATTCCGCCAATATCTCTTAAGCAGTATCCGTGACAAAAAGCAGAACTATTTTATATCACGTCTAGCCCAAGATTTTTCTGTCAAAGTGAGAAATTAAAAATTATTTGTCCTGTACGCAGAGATATGACGCTGAGTGTAAGTTGAAAGTTGTTCTTTATGAATACTTTCAAAGTTAAATAATAAAGTGACAAATTACTAGAAGGTAGTGGATTTGTTAGAAAGCCAACTCAACATCTGAATTTCCTATTATTCTAAAAACAAATTGTTATTAGTATTTTAAATAAAGCAACAAAGTAGCATAATAAATGAGGGTCTATTTCTTAATTTTAAGTATTTATTTTAGATTTCAAAAATATGCCAATTGGTTCAAAAATTAAAAATTTTGCTTGTCGAAGTAGGCTATGCACTATAATAAATCATGAACAATAATATTCCTCGCCGAAATTCTATTTTACAACAGACTATAAATGTAGTTTTTTGGAAATTGGTAGTGAAGAGGATATGCGTTTCTTCTCCATGTGTTTTTTTTTGGCAAAGCTGCATTAGCAAATTGCCTGCGAATCCCTGAAGATAAGCCCATAAATGGTAAACCTTCTTTGCACGCGGAGCCCAATCGGTGGGATAGCCTCTTTTATCTCGTCATCCCTTATATACCTAAGGCACTCGAAAGAAACACCGGCACCTTAAACCATATATTAGTTTTATTATAATACTGTGAAAAACAATCACACATATATATTTCATATTACAAATTTATATTTTTGCGTGTGTGTACATTTGAGGTTATGTATGTACATATGGATGTGTGGCATTTTATACGCAATTTCAAGTCAATAAAAAACTGCACACACATACATACATGCATAAAAAGCTGTGTTTTTTCCGATTTATTTTATTATTCGACACATGTAACGATATTATAATTTATGTACGTTATACACATTTGTGTACAAATGTATGTGTGAAACGGAGTTAGTACAAAACATTACTGATTTCTTTTTCTTAAGAATAACGTGCTCAAATGAAAATTAGAGAATAAAATAACATAATTATTGTAAAAATATTTTGACTTACGTTGCAGATAGGGAAGGGCTTTGCTTGAATTTAATGTGTGGAGAAGATCCTCCAATTTCTCATTATTTTCCGAGTCACTCATTTAACCGAACGAACACTTTGCGCATCAACGAACACGTGAATTTGCGGAAAAGAAACACAGCACACTTCGATAACTGCGTAATCATAACTGTACCACGACTGCCCGATAACTACAAGAGAGGAATTCGGCCTCTCTCTTCTTTTCCTATCATTTTTTCGATGTCTTTCCCCACGTCCCTCTTCCACAACATTAAAACTGAGATTAATTTTGACTGGGAATACTAGATCTTGATATCAAGAAGTAAAAAGTGAGTGATCGGTCGATGTTGATTTTTTTCGTTCTCAATTTTTCTGGGTGTTGATATTGACATTAGACATCTGCATGACTGAAATTAAACAGGCTTTGAAATGATTCCATTCGAATAGAATAGAAGTAAATAAGTGCTAAGCAAACTATGAATAGATTGGATTGAATCTTAGTAGGTTTAGAGTATAATAGCAAAAGCCTAGAGTAAAATGAGTGATACAAAAAAGGTGATTGTCAAATTCGAGTAAGCTGAAATTATCCGAGTTATTCGAATTATTTGAATTATTTCGTGCTGTTAGTAAAATCGAACGGAAAAAAATGGAAGGGATTGAGGCAACCAATGCTGTAAGTACTTTTAAAGCAAATATTAAGTCCTTGCTTCGTTGGAGCAGTTTAGTCAAGCTAGGCTTAAAGTTGCATAACAACCACAAGTTTTGCCATGTCTTTCGTTAATATTTCCTAATGGGGATTTTCACCAGTTTTCCTGGGATATCCGTATTTTCACGATTAAGCCACCCCCAATAAAATAATTTTTGTTTGAATGTGTATACTACATTTAATGGGTTTGATAATTGTTTTTTTTTGTTTTATTCGCCTTAGACTGATAGCTGTGTATTTCCATTTTTTTTAGTGATTTTTTTAGTATTTAATTAATTTTATTTAAATATATAGGTAGCAGGGGTGAATGCACTAAATGTAAAAGAGAAGCTGCAAAGTGAAGTATATACCCTAATTATGAAGAGAGGCAGAAGCGGAGTGTGACAATTTTTTTCACGAATAAAAACCGATGATTGCGAAGAATTGAACGACCTGGTAGCCTGTAAGACGTGTTTTTCGGTTTTTAAATTTACAGGAAGCACATCTAACCTGCATAACCACAATTGCTATGTAGCCAGTGCCCCTAAATTTGAAAAAGGTTACCGAAATTCTGAAGGATAGAAACCAAACAAATAGAATTGAGGGAATCAATATAAGCAATGTGGGATGCATTGTCAGATTGCTGAAACCTTTTGAAAATGTTTCTTAAAAATTGGAAGCGTCAAAATACCCTACAATTCACCTGGTACTCCCGAATCTAAATAAATTAAAGAAACCTGCCAGATCGAGTCGAATGATATTGATATTATTCAATGTATTAAGAACGAACTAGTTAACCAAATTGTATGCACAGTAACACCAAATTTGACAAAGTATCATGACATGGCCTTGTTCCTTTTCCCCCCAACCAATAAGCTCATACAATTTTCGCCCGCTGAGAGGGAAACTGTAATTTCTGACTGCAAAGAAATAATGAATCAGTTTCTTAAAGATTGTGGCACAAACGCAGCAGCAACCAATTTACCTGACGATGAATTTGAGGAATATTTAGATGTCCACCCAGTTGAAACATCGGAGGACAAAGTTTGAAAAGAAATTACGGGATATTCGAATATCAATGTTAAATACGCGACCGACTTTAATGTGTTAGCTTGGTGGAATGTGCACAAAAATTTCTTTCCGCTTTTGTTCAAAACGAGCTGCAAAATATTCTGTATTCCGGCGAGCAGCGCGGCATCCGAGCGAACTTTTTCTAACGCTAGAAACTTAATCAGTCGAATAGCCATAGCGATTTTATAGCAAAACCGGGAACTTTGAAATTCAATTACAAGAGAACCATGGCCGATCGCCAAGTTCTTTTTGCACGTAAATTCTTAAGAAATCGCGGTCCATCGAGGATAATTTTTTCGCGAATTTCGGGGGTGAGCCCGCTAATGTATAGTATTACCAGCTAAAACTAAAGGTAGATTTTTTCCTTGGTCCGCGAATTCTTAGGATTTAAATATGAAAATGGCATGTTTGGTTTCTGTGGCAAGCTAAAACTAAAGGTAGATTTTTAATTTACAAAAAATAACAAAAAGGGTGTTTGTTAGATAAATTCTTAAGAAGTTGCGGTCCAAGAAAGACCATTCCTTTCTGAGTCTGTACTACACTATTTTGTGCTTCTCCTCCTTGGTCCGCGAATTCTTAGGACTTAAATATGAAAATGGCATAGTTGGTTTCTGTGGCAAGCTAAAAGTAAAGGTAGATTTGTAATTTAAAAAAAACAAAAAGCCAAATATATATATGTATTTCAAAACAAATTTCATTTTACATTTTGTCCTTATGACGTCATGTAGGAATTCGAATGGATTCACTTTACATCACTTTTTCTGATTCGACTGAGTTTTACGTCAGCACACTTATTTATTCAAGCCAGTTTCCCTACATATTCCAACTCATTCACCTCATTTTGAACATTGTCAATTCGAATATGTATTTTTTGTTATTCATGCAGATATCTATTTGACATTGATGGTTTAGAGCATTTACTTGAACGCTCTAATAAATTGGGAAGCCACATTTGCGTATTTGTTATACCCTTGCAGCGGGTATAATGATTTCAGTCAGAAGTTTGCAACGCAGTGAAGGAGACGTTTCCGACCCCATAAAGCCATATGATCACCATGACTAGACGAGTCGATGTACATCTGTCAGACCGTTTCTACGCAAAAAGCTAGCTAAAGCTATCGAGATGAAACTTGATGATGAAATGTCGTCTTTCTATTGCAGGTAGTATATAAGTCGGAACCAGTCGGATCGGACAACTATATCTTATAGCTCCCATAGAAATAATAAAAAAAAAAAAAAAATCGAAAAAATGTTTGTCTTCGGTGTTTTTTAACAGATTACATTTTGCTCTTGAGAATATCATTTTTTTTGACTGTCCCGAATTTCGAATTAAATTTTTAGAAAAATCGGACGACTATATCATATAGCTCCCATAGGAACGATCGGAAAACTAAAGAGGAATTAATAGGAACAAAATTAGGGTTTTGTTAATTTTTATTGTATTCTCTTCTACTCTGAAATATAACTTTTTTTTATTATTTCAGAATATTATATAGCTGCCATAAGAATGCGATCAATCAATTATTGTCAAAATAATACAAAAATTTGGTTTGTTGCAAATCTAAATTCAGATTTTTGTAATTTGTAATTAAATAGGAAATAACTGCAAGGGTATATAGATTTCGGCTGGCCGAAGTTAGCTTCTTTTTATTGTTATATGGGTTATTTTAAAAAAACTGAACTTTATATTAAACTCAGATTGATGGAAACTGCTAGCTAACCGTAGGAGTAAGCAAGAGGCAAATAGGTAGCTAACGCTTTTACCTGCGACTTTTTCCCACCGCGTTACTCAGAAATGGAAATAGAAATGCCAAAGAAAACATATTTAGCGGAATTCCGATGAACGCCTTAAGCCGCCGACCAAAGAAGCCGTCGACCAAATATTTAATCTTTTGGCTGCGCTTGGTAAGAAGTAATAACAAATTAAAAAGGGAAGGAAAACGCATCTAGGAGTTGTGATAATAGAAAATGCCATGCCAACAGCAAATTTAAAGCTTTGCGACCTGGGTGCTCAACATTTTGTAATATTTTAAAACTGGCGCCAATTGATTTTATTGCTTTTTGCGAGTAAACTCTAATAGTTTCGGTCACACTACAAATAATACCATTTTTCGCCTAGTGAAACTCTGAGCTGAACTGAGTACTAGGCTTTAGTGGGAAAACTGTATTTTTTAGGGGGAAATATCGGCTGTTTGAGATTTTTTAGGGGAAAAGCAAAATTTTCGTCTGGCAACACTGGAACTGAGTACTAGGCTTAAGCAGACTGCGCAGAGCGCACACCAGAATGTACGCTCTTCGGGGCCACACGTTCGACCAGGTTATGCCCTTGTGCTAATATAGTCGATTCCAGTTTAGTGGCCTGCCAACGACGACACCAGACGCAACGGACGCTTTTTTTTTCCCATTTCCACACCACCCTGGAGGTAGAGGATTTGACGCATTTTTTTGTAAAGTGGTGTCCCCGTTAGGCATAGTCCACGTCAAGAAAACTTTTAGAGCATGACACATCAAAGCAGTGGTCCTTATTGGTAATAAACATTTATGCATAATTTTCCATCATAATTTAGCTCTCCGAAAACGATGAAATAAAATTGATGTATTGTTGGGCTATTTCAATTTGGAGGGCTAGGCATCTGCAAAATATCTTCTCCCTTTCTTTCGACGGCAAGTTGTTCCAGAGCATTATTGTTCATGTTTCTGAGGAATAGATGTGAACTCCTTGGCCATCTGGTATGAATTTTGGGTATAGTAAACCACTCCTTATGAACTATTCTGCCTTATGTTTTTCCATCTTATTAATGGTAGTTTTAAGGGAACCAAGGACCATTTCCCAACCCGATGGCGATCCGCTGATGCGGGTTATGGCGTCTTGATGGCTCAAAAGATATATGTACTGACTCTCACAATCTGTGTAAGAGTGCTTGGCAAATTTCTTTACAATGTGTTAATAATCTACCAACCTCGGTATTTTTAGTTCTATGGTAGCAAATGCTGCTGTTTGCCTTACAATTTTCTGATACGATGGCAATTAAATTGTGCAACATATTTTGACAATTTAGTGTGTCGAGCACTCTTTTTAGGTCTAGGCATATTTCGCGAGAACCTATTGAACCTGGGCGATTCATGGCTCCTCGCATATGTATTATCTGTGACTGTGTATTTCCTGCAATGGTTATTACCCGTATTATGTGGGCTTTGCATGGGAAGTCAAAAAAAGTGCAGTTCAACCGTACACTAGATAAACTCATTATTTTTAAACGGGCTCGACCTATTAAACAGGCGAAGGATGTCTTTGCCCATTATTTCTTTTTTGCACCCGTCAGACCCTTCCATTTTTTTAATATGGTCCTTTATCCTAACAGGGCAAATTGGCCTCAGAATACAACAAATTGTTTCCTGTGTATCTTTGTGCAAAGGGACCCAAAATTGAAGCTAGGTTCAAGTAATAGCTATATTAAATAAAATAATTTATCAGTTGACTGTTATTTAATGAGGCTATAAAGCTATTTACCCAAAGGACTGCTTAAGGGTCGGTAGAGTATCGAAAATGTTTTCCAAGGAGTTAGCGGTTTCAAACAAGTTCTTCCTCCATTCCTAAGACTGTTCCTAATAGATCTTCGTTTAAATCAATATTAACCGTTGATCGCAATGTTCTACAATTAAGGCCTTTTTTTTCCTGAGTGTACAATCTAATACTTAGTTGAGTATCCGTTATTCTTTAACACGAAGGTGCAACGGCGTGGCATTGAATCGACAAAGTCATGGAAATATTGCTGAATCATCATCCACAGCTGAATTTTTTTTATGTTTTTACAATAGATACAGCTTTTTTAATATCCCCCCACAAGTTTTCATTGGGGTTTAAGTCTGGAGACTGAGCTGGCCATGTCATAACGTCGATCTCTTGTGATGCCAATGATGATGGATCGGACCAACGCCGGCATAAAAGAAACACGCCCAATCATAATGCTGAGGCCACCGTGTTTAATGGTCTTCTTTGTGAACTTTGGACGATATTTCTGCAAAGGGCACTCGTCTCTACAAAAGTCCATTGGCGGCACAGGAAACAGCAGCCACTTCGGGATTTGCTGTTCCTTTGCCACAATCTGGATGGCAAAAGCTACATAATTAAAAGGAAATGGAGTACCACCAAAGGTTTTGTCCAAAGATGACAATCAATTCAATCCTTGAATTGAATAAAAAAAAACTGAAAATTTCCATACAATCTAAAACAAGTAGGGTTAGCCGAAGTTTATATACCCTTGCAGATCTTTCCTATTCAATTAAAAATACCAAAATGTTTAATTTAGTTTTACTTGTGTATTTGTTGCAACAATCAAAATTACAGCAGTTTTAGTATTATTTTTACATTACTCGATCGGTCCTTCTTAGGGCAGCTATATTATATAGTCGTTGGATTTATGTTAAATTTAACTCGAAATTCTGAATTAATAAAATAAAGTTATTATTAGAGACTACAATAGAAATTAACGAAGCTAACATTTTTTTCATACTAATTTCCTATTAATTTTTCGATCGTTCCTATGGGAGCTATATGATATCAAACAGAAACACCTCTTAACGAGGTAAAAAAACTAGTGACGACCGCACATTCAACATACAAAAGTTCTGATATCAACATTTATGACGAAAAATGATTACACACATGATTAAATACACTTTTTATAATAAACTTTTTTGGCACGCTAAAATCTTAAAAAATCCAGCCTTTTTCCCTTTATAGGCATTTTATATTGCAGCGTGCCGAAAAAGTGAATTTTAAAAAGTGTATTTAATCATGACCCCTCATATTAAGCGCATTTTCAGTAAAAATACAACGAGCATAGTGCGAGGGGCCAATTATTCCCACTGGCCCCAAAAGATCCAAATTTATAAATTTTCACTTTTACACTTTCACCGCTCTCCCCCCCCCCAAATCAATTGATTTTTTAAGGTCTTGGTATGCAATCCTTTTAGTTTTTGAAATACCTTTAAATTGGTGCATCACTCGCTAGAATCGGACCATTACAGCAGATTTTCAATTCTGCGGCTATATAATAGTAGTCGCCTTCGCACACTCTCCTTGTGCGCTTCGTCACTACATGGACTGCAGTCCATAGTGATATTCGTCCGATTTTTCTACATTTTTATTCGAAATTCAGAAGAGTTTAGCTAATAATATTCCAAAAAGCTTTGGGTCATATGTCAAAAACACCGAATTGCATTATTTTTCCGATCCTTCCTATGGGAGCTATAAGATATAGTTGTCCGATCGGGCTGGTTCCGACTTATATACTACCTGCAATAGAAAGACGACTTTTGGTAAAGTTTCATCTCGATAGGTTCAAAACTGAGGGACTAGTTTGCGTAGAAACGGACGGACGGACAAAGGACCGGACAGACGGACATGGCTAACTATTTTATATCACGTCTAGCCCAAGATTTTTCGGTCAAAGTGAGAAATTAAAAATTATTTGTCCTGTACGCAGAGATATGACGCTGAGTGTAAGTTGAAAGTTGTTCTTTATGAATTCTTTCAAGGTTAAATAATAAAGTGACAAATTACTAGAAGGTAGTGGATTTGTTAGAAAGCCAACTCAACATCTGAATTTCCTATTATTCTAAAAACAAATTGTTATTAGTATTTTAAATAAAGCAACAAAGTAGCATAATAAATAAGGGTCTATTTCTTAATTTTAAGTATTTATTTTAGATTTCGAAAATATGCCAATTGGTTCAAAAATTAAAAATTTTGCTTGTCGAAGTAAATAATAAATCATGAACAATAATATTCCTCGCCGAAATTCTATTTTACAACAGACTATAAATTTAGTTTTTTGGAAATTGGTGAATAAGGTAGTGAAGAGGATATGCGTTTCTTCTCCATGTGTTTTTTTTTGGCAAAGCTGCATTAGCAAATTGCCTGCGAGTCCCTGAAGATAAGCCCATAAATGGTAAACCTTCTTTGCACGCGGAGCCCAATCGGTGGGATAGCCTCTTTTATCACGTCATCCCTTATATACCTAAGGCACTCGAAAGAAACACCGGCACCTTAAACCGTATATTAGTTTTATTATAATACTGTGAAAAACAATCACACTCTATAACATATATATATATTTCATATTACAAATTTATATGTCTGTGTGTGTGTACATTTGAGGTTATGTATGTACATATGGATGTGTGGCATTTTGTACGCAATTTCAAGTCAATGAAAAACTGCACACACAAACATACATGTATAAAAAGCTGTGTTTTTTCGATTTATTTTATTATTCGACACATATGTAAGGATATTATTATTTATGTACGTAATATACACATTTGTGTACATATGTAAGTGTGAAACGGAGTTAGTACAAAACATTACTGATTTATTTTTCTTAAGAAAAACGTGCTCAAATTCAAATTAGAGAATAAGATAACATAATTATTAATAAAAATATTTTGACTTACGTTGCAGATAGGGAAGGGCTTTGCTTAAATTTAATGTGTGGAGAAGATCCTCCAATTTCTCATTACTTTCCGAGTCACTCATTTAACCGAACGAACACTTTGCGCAAAAACGAACACGTGAATTTTCGGAAAAGAAACACAGCACACTTCGATAACTGCGTAATCATAACTGTACCACGACTGCCCGATAACTACAAGAGAGGAATTCGGCCTCTCTCTTCTTTTCCTCTAATTTTTTCGATGTCTTCCCCTCACTTCCCTCTTCCACAACATTAAAACTAAGATTGATTTTGACTGGGAATACTAGAATGAACCTTTGATCTTAATAACAAGAAGAAACAAGAGAGAACGCTATAGTCGAGTGCCTCGACTATTAGATACCCGTTACTCATCCAAACAACTTTAAGCTTCAAAACTGTGGGTGCCACAGTTTTTCGTGGTTTGCTGGCGTTAGAGGGGAGAGGGGGTGGCTCATTTTGGTCAATCAATAGGTATTGAAGAAACGAATACACATTTCTTCTCCCGTTAATCTAGCTTCAAAACTGTGGGCACTACAGTTTTTCGCGGTTTGTGGGCGTTAGAGGAGGCGTGGCACATCGACGAGAAAAACTTGCCTGCGTATTAACCCCTAGAATCTGCATGCCAAATCTCAATCTTCTAGCTTTTATAGTTTCCGAGATCTCAGCGTTCATACAGACGGGTTCCACAGTTTTTCGCGGTTTGTGAGCGTTAGAGGGGGCGTGGCATATCGGCGTGAAAAACTTGCGCTGCGTATTAACCCCTAGAATCTGCATGCCAAATCTCAATTTTCTAGCTTTTATAGTTTCCGAGATCTCAGCGTTCATACAAACGGACGGACGGACAGACGGACATGGCTAGATCGACTCGGCTAGTGATCCTGATCAAGAATATATATACTTTATATGGTCGGAAACGCTTCCTCCTACCTGTTACATACTTTTGCACGAATCTAATATACCCTTTTACTCTACGAGTAACGGGTATAAAAAGTGAGAATACAAATACTGAAATCAAGATCGGTCGATGTTGATTTTTTTCGTTCTCAATTTTTCAATTTTTGGCTCTTCAAATACGAATGTTCTCTAAAACTGCTTGCGTCCCTTTTTGCAAGCGTCGCTCTCTACTTTATCCCGCTCTCGCTCTCACATTCCAATACACACACCATTGAGAACTTTCCGTTATTCCTTTTTGATGCGGACACCTGCATCCTTCTATCTCGCTCACACCAGTGCACAGACTAACGTTGACAACAGAATCAGTTGCCTCCATTCGGAGAGCCGAAGAAACAGCACAGAAGCACATGAAAGCGAAGGAGAAGCGAAAGGAGAAATCAAAGCTAACAGTCGTTATAATTTGAATTGTCTAACCAATCCACGACACGGCCATACTGACTTTCACACGTCCTCGTGTGTTCCCAACTTTAAAACATTACAAAATATTATCTCTCAATAATAAATAGGACTAGATGTACTTTGAAGATAATACAAAATAACTATATTTTCATTAATTAGAAGCCTTATGAGCTATTAGTCTATGAACAGCAAATCAAACTTAGCATTTTTCCTTCATAACATTATTCTTTTAAATTCAAAAGTTATACAGAATTCTTAGTTCTTAAGTAGCAGATCGAACTTACATTTCCTCATACTTAAACAAAGGACAATACTTTTATTATTTTAAGCCTTGAGATCCGGATTACCATTAATTCAAACAATATTAATTTTCCATTTTCATTTGCTTCTCCAATAAGCAATCACATTTTCACATCGGCAATCACTATCTCTAACAACTTTTATTTTACTTAACAATTTAAGTCTTTCTCGACCAACCGGCCATCACATAGCACACAGTTGTCATTTACATCTCCTTATTTCATAAATCATCGCAGCCATCACCGGCTCGATCAACATCATCTTCATCCATGACCGTCTCGTCATGCTCTGTGGTAATCCCCTTCTCAGGCATTCTTCGTAAAAATTCGTAGGAATATTTGTAAGTTCGATTGCCCTTTAATGCTTTTAATTTATATCGATCACCTGGTAATAGCTCAACAACTAAAAATGGGCCTTTAAACTTGGGGTCTAGTTTTGTCTGATGTCGCTCCTCATTCTTGAGTAAAACATGATCCCCAACTTTATGCTTAACAATAGTGGCTTTATTCCGATCGAACCTCAATTTGTCATATTTTGAATTTTGTTCCATATTGTGCTTAGCTATATTTCTGATTAGATTTACATCAGCTACACTCTCGTTTTCAGCAACGGGTACAAGACCAAATGGTCTAGCTTCCTTTCCAATTAGTAACTCTATTGGACTAACTTTCGTTACCCTATTGGGAGTGCAATTAAGAGCCAGTTGAATTTCGTACAAAGCGTCCTGCCAAGATCCCTTGCCTGTTTCAACCGCAGTTAGCATAGATTTGAGAGTACTCATCACTCGTTTGACCTGGCCATTGGCCCGGCTGGCGCCAGTTGCGATCAAATGTAAATCTATATTTTGTGCTGAGCAAAAGTCACGAAACACAGTACTGGCAAAGCTACGTCCCTGATCAGCTATCAAACGGGAAGGAACCCCAAAAATCGATATTAAAGACCTCACTGACTTGATGCAGCTTTCAGAGTCTAGTCTAGTGGTGTGAAACAAATGGACGAACTTAGAAAATGCATCTATTTGGACGATTATATATTCCTTTTGGTCATTTTTACCACTAAGCTTCCCTGTGATATCAATATGAACTGTATGAAACGGAACGCTCACTTTCGGAATGGGATGCAATTCGGCTTGTACCTTGCCAGTCGGAGGTTTAGATAACCTACATGTAATGCAATTGTCAACGAATTTACGGACATACTTGGACATTTTGTCAAACCAATAATACTCGTACATTTTTGCGAGGGTCTTTTCCCAACCGAGATGCATAATTGCCTCGTGCACATTGTTAACAGCAGACCACCTAAAGGGCTTTGGAATAATAGGAAGACAGTGAGTTTTCCCATGACTTTGAATTTTCCTATATAGAGTACCACCACGTAACTCAAAGGTTTTTGCTATATCCTCAGGAAGTTCTCCATTGCGCAACTTGGACACGATGGATGATGTTTCGTCATCTCTCTGCTCCTCTGCCAACAACCAGTTTTCGGTAATCTCTGTCAAGTTTATACGCTTTTCGGTTATACCTTTTACATTTTTACGATCTTCCAACACTGGGTTTTGAGAGAGAAAGTCTACATGAGCCATTCGATCACCTGGTCTATACTCAATGTCGAACTAAAAACCTGCATATACGACCACCACCTTTGCACTCTAGGAGTTAACTCGGCTTTAGTTTTGGAAGCTTTGAGCGAATTACAATCGGTAAATACCGTAAATTGACGACCATGCAAGTAATGACGGAAATACTTCATGGAGACATATACCGCGAGCGATTCCAACTCGTATGAGTGGTAGCGTGATTCGGCGGGGGAAGTCCGTTTGCTGAAATACTCGATCACTCGAGGCTTGTTCTCGATCCTATGCAATAAAATGGCCCCGTAACCATCAGCACTGGCGTCGGTGTGAAGCTCAATCGGAAAAAGTGGGTCGAATATAGTGAGTACGGGTTCATTGGTCAAGATAGAAATTACTCTCTGTCGCACTTGCTCATGCTCCGGGTTCCACTCAAACGATATGCTTTTGGAAGTTAATGCATACAGAGGTTTCAACAATTGTGAGATCTGAGGGACAAATTGTCTAAAATAAGAAACAAGACCAATGAACTGTCTCAGCTGGGTCACAGACTGTGGGGGCGGCAGATCAGTCAATGCTTTTATTTTCCTTGGATTGGGTCTTATTTCACCTTCCTTAACTTCAAACCCCTAATATTCAACACACGATTTAAGAAATGAGCATTTGGTGATATTAAAGGAAAATCCGGCTTTAGTTAGGGTTTGTAAAACTACATCAAGTCTTTCTAAAGCTTCGTCTTTGGTACCTGCTACTACCATAACGTCGTCCATGTAGACTACGACATACGAATGAACAAGATCACCTAAAGCACAATTAATAGCTCGTTGAAATACGGAAGGGGCATTCTTTAACCCAAATGGTATGGTAACAAACTCATACTGTCCGTCCGGAGTAACGAACGCTGTTCGTTCGATCGAATTCGGATGAATTGGGATTTGGTGGAATCCGCTTGCCATATCTATGCAGGTGAAAAACTTAGCACCGCTTAGTCTACCTATCTGGTCCGAAATAAGTGGCAACGGATACTTATCGGAAATAGTGTTCGAATTCAGTTCCCTATAATCGACGCAGAGACGGTCAGTTCCATTTTTCTTCTTAACAAGAAGCATCGGGCTTGCAAAGGGGGATGAACTTGGTCTTATAATGTTTGCATCCAACAGCTGTTTAATAGACATTCGCACTTGTTCTTTTTCTTCCACGCTCAATCTATAAGGTCGTCTCTTAACTGTCTTGTTTGGATCAATCAGTCGAATCTCTAGCTGCCCCGTAGTTACGCTACTTTGTGGAATACCGTTTATGAACGAACCAGAATAATTTTGAAGCATTGATATTAGCCTATCCTTATCTAAACCACTTAGATCGGTATCAACATTGGCCAAATCGGGAACACAATCTGGAGTCAAGACAGGCAATACAGTTTTTTCATTAAACATTGAAAGTGAATTTGATGTAATTGTTACACCGATTCCCTGGCTCAAAATTTCACGCCCAATCAAAGCATCGTATTTGATATAACTATCTTGAACTGCATGGAAAAGAACTTCGAAGGAATGATCACAAATCAAAACTTTAGCCAATATCTGTAGGGTGCTACAAACCGTATTACTACCAATACCCCTTAAAATTACTACGTTATTTATTCTAGGTCCAGACAGCTTTAGCGAGACGGCTTCCTTGATGAGCGAGCACTCGGCTCCCGAGTCAAAACAAAATTGGAACGACTCACCAAATTGTTGAAAAGTTCAAAGGGGCTCAAGTACGGTACACAGGTTGACATCTTTAACATAATCCCTCTTGACCGGCATTGAGCGCTCCTGACGATCCGGGCACACAGTAGCCACATGCCCTTCCTTTCCACACTTAAAGCAGATTACAGTGTAGCGATCCCTTCCTCCATTATGTCCAGAACGTTGAGTAGCTAGTTGGCTATGTCGCGGTTGCACACCAGACGAACGACACTCCGCCTTCTTGTGACCCTCTTTTCCGCATTTGTGACATCTGATATTGGAGAAGGGTCTTGTTTTCTTATTAGTCGGGGCCGCCAAGACGTCACCAGTACCGCGGCTCGGTCCAGCATCAAAAGAAAAGGCTTTCAACTCCTGTTGCAACTCGTTCCGAGAATTGACTTCTGTAGTAAAAGCCAAGCGTCGCAGTCGCTTGTCCAATCCAGCCACGTGCGCCAAAGCAACAGAAACGGCAATTTGCTCTACCGTCAGGGACTTCCACCTGGACATCAGGGATGTTACAATCCTGCTTCCATACAGCGACATAGATTCTACCTCTGTTGGGCGACCATTCAGCAGATTTAACACAGTTGCAGCCAAGGTCTCCGTTCCGGCGAAATACTGCAAAAACAGTTCTCTGAATTGCGTCCATGTGATCCCAGGGTTGTGCAAGCCAATGAGACGCGCTTCCTTGCAAAGACCGACTGAGAGCCATCACGAGAGCGCTGCCTTCTAGACTGTTTTCGGAAAGAATGTAATCCACCGTTGCACTCCATGATACTGCATCCGCGCTTGCACGATCAGGATTAAAGTTCGGCAATACAATGGCAACTGCGTCATTCGGGGCTCGCTGTACGGCTTTTATGAGTTCCGAGAAAGTACGATTTTGTGATTCCAAAAGCAGTTTCAGATTATTTTCACTTTCGATTTGAGGCCTGGGCAATCCCACTTCTGATGTCGAGGATTCACTGGAATCGTAATCCGCTTCAGGCTGCTCTTCGTGGTCCGAACGGAAACGTTTTCTGGCGCGTGGCATGATCTTTGCAGTTTGGCTCTTCAAATACGAATGTTCTCTAAAACTGCTTGCGTCCCTTTTTGCAAGCGTCGCTCTCTACTTTATCCCGCTCCCGCTCTCACATTCCAATACACACACCATTGAGAACTTTCCGTTATTCCTTTTTGATGCGGACACCTGCAACCTTCTATCTCGCTCACACCAGTGCACAGACTAACGTTGACAACAGAATCAGTTGCCTCCATTCGGAGAGCCGAAGAAACAGCACAGAAGCACATGAAAGCGAAGGAGAAGCGAAAGGAAAAATCAAAGCTAACAGTCGTTATAATTTGAATTGTCTAACCAATCCACGACATATATTTGCCATAGGAATGATCAATCAATTATTGTCAAAATAATACAAAAATTTTGTTTGTTGCAAATCTAAATTCAGATTTTTGTAATTTGTAATTTATTATTAATTAACTGCAAGAGTATATCGATTTCGGCTGGCCGAAGTTAGCTTCTTTTCTTGTTATATGGATTATTTAAAAAAAACTGAAATTTATAATAAACTCAGATCGAGTAAGCGAGAGGCAAATAGGTAGCTAACGCCTTCAGCTGGGACTTTTTCACATCGCGTTACTCAGAAATGGAAATAGAAATGTTAAAGAAAACATATTTAGCGGATGAATTCCGATGAACGCCTTAAGCCGCCGACCAAAGAAGCCGTAGACCAAAGATTTAATCTTTGGCTGCGTTTGGTCAGAAGCAGTGTTGCAATAACAAATTAAAAAGGGAAGGAAAACGCCTCTAGGAGTTGTGATATTAGAAAATGCCATTCCAACAGCAAATTTAAAGCTTTGCGACCTGGGTGTTCAACATTTTCTAATATTTTAAAACTGGCGCCAATTGATTTTATTGTTGTTTGCGGTAAACTCTAAAAGTTTCGGTCACACTACAAATAATACCATTTTTCGCCTAGTGAAACTCTGAGCGAACTGAGTACTAGGCTTTAGTGGGAAAACTAGGGGGATTCCCTAAACCAGGGATCGTAACTGTTATGAGTTTTATTTTAAAAATCGCTTTTTAATCATTATGCCATGAGTTTTAAGTAAAACTCAAACAATAATCGTTATTCTGTGAGTTTTATATAAAACTTGACATATAAAACTTATTCTCTGAGTTTTATTTTTCGATTGAAAAATAACAGTTATTCCTTGAGTTTTATATAAAAATCAAAACATAAAACTTATTCTCTGAGTTTTATTTTTTCAATCAAAAATAAAACTAAAAACCGTTTAGTGGCGGCTGTGTAGGGAATTTAAATGTTTTAAAAATGTAGATATGGTACTTGACCCATTGGCTTTTTTCAAGATTTTTACCAAATGAAATCAACCACGGTTAATATGATAAATTAATATATTTATCTTCCAGTTTAGGGTAAAAACTTTTAACAGATTTTAAAACTGCAAAAAGTAAATTAACTGATATAAATAGGGATCGTAACTGTTATGAGTTTTATTTTAAAAATCGCACATGTAAAATACAATGTTTATTAATGACAGTGGCGTAGGGTTTTAGCTTAAGATTATTTAAATTTTTTATTTAGCTTTACAAATAAAAGTTGTTTTATTGAATCCGACGATAGCTTGCATCTAAGGTCCGTTAGAACTAACTTGAGAGCAGAAAAAGACCTCTCAACGCTCACTTGGGTAGCTGGCACGGCATGAACCACTTTTGCCATTTGATATAGGTATGGGTATATGAATTTCTTCTCCTCCCAATAACTCATGACATCCGAATTTACATCGACTGGCTTGGGACAAAAATTGTCGATCTCGCTGTATGCTTTTTTGATGTCCTCATCATAAACGTCGGAGCTCTCTACACTTTGACTATCTTCAAAAGAGTTAAGAAACTCATCGAGGAGAGAGCTCGATTGATTGGAACTTGATGTTGGTTCATCTTCAGGAATTTGTTGACGAAAATCGCTCTAAAAAAATTACAGCATAAATTAACACATACCAAATTATAAATTAATGTATAAGCGACGTTTTTACTTACTTGGTTATGAACAGCATGTATCTGTAAGTACAATTGCTTCAAATGACTTCTTGCTCTGATTATGTCTTAAGGGGTTTTTATTCAAAACTCGACGAATACGAGGATCCAAATAGACTGCACAAACTACGATATGGTTTTCTAAAAGAGTATCTTCTCGTTTTTGAAGGCAATCCACCAATACCTTATTGCTGGTACCCATCGCTTTCACAGCTAGCTTTAATTCGAGCCATATCTTATAAAAGTCGCCCATAAACATTTGCTCAGACTGAAATTTTTTGGTAGCGACGAATAATGGCTCTAATGTATTGCACATAGTTCTGATCATACTCCAATCAGCAGCCGTCAACGTGGATTGATCATCGTATTCATTTTTACAGAAGGCTTCGTATTCCAACAGTCTTTGAAACATCAAGTAAGTTGAGCCCCAGCGAGTTGGGACATCTATGACGGGTAGAGGTAATCCTTGGGCGCAAGACTTATACCTTATACATTTATAAAACTTAAGAATATGATATTTAATAATATATTATTATTAACACAAACCTGTTCGATGGAGTCCGTAACCTTTTGACTACCCCACGCGCTTTTTCTATAATTTTGACACATTCCGGGTTGTTTAAAAAATCCTTTACACTTAATTGCAAGGTATGGGCAGCACATTTAACAGATGTGATAGAAAATGGTTGTAGGTTTTTAATTAGATCGTCATCCTCATTAAATTCATCATCATCCAAGTTAGTTGCAGGGTCCTCGTTTAAAAGAGACACGGCTTTAAGCATATTCCTGCCAATGTCTGTGGTAACACTATAGATTTGGTTCTTCGATATATTGAACTCACTTAAAATATCTTCTATTTCCGAGCATAGATTGCTGGCTGAATGTCTTTGGTGCAGTTCGACAAGTCCGAGAGTTCTGACGCAAATCCGGTTATTGTGATACATCTGGGCGTTGATTCCTAAAATGCCACGGTTACATCTTGTAGCTGTATCCATTTTAATACATAATATTTTGTTCTTGAATAACAACTTTAAAGAGTCTTTCATTTCATTATACTTTTTTGTTATTAATGACATTATGTTTCTTGATGAAACAGGGCTCATATTAAGACCATCGAAGATTTGCCTGGTCAGTGTGGTAAAGGCTTCTGAATCCAGCACCGAAAGCGGCATTTTTTCGGATGTAACAAGGTCAATACATGCCTCCGTGACTTCACTTTTTGTCATGCTGACTGAAAACTTGATCTTGGTATCTTTTTCTAAAACGTTTTTTTGTACGTCCATCTCTTTATCAAACACGTTTTTATGTTGGTCGAAAAGATGACGCTTTAGATTTGATAAGTAGGATCCTGCTAAACTTTTTTTGCATATTTTTCAAATTGATTCATTTTTTATTTCATTAAAATCGAAAAAGTTTCGCGGTAAGTTATAAGGCTTACGTCCCGTACTAATAAGTAATTTTGGGAACAGATTGATATTATTCGACACACTATGAATATAAACGAATATATATTATAAAAATGTTGACGTCAAAACGGAGACATACAAGACGAATTTTTTTTTTAAATAAATAATAATAAAATAAATTTAAATTATGTATTTATTTATAGACCGTCTACTATTAAAACATGGATTTCTCCTTTGCGCGACGTAAATATATTAATTAATCATACTTACCGTGGTTGATTTCATTTGGTAAAAATCTTGAAAAAAGCCAATGGGTTAAGTACCATATCTACATTTTTAAAACATTTAAATCCCCTACACAGCCGCCACTAAACGGTTTTGAGTTTTATTTTTGATTGAAAAAATAAAACTCAGAGAATAAGTTTTATGTTTTGATTTTTATATAAAACTCAAGGAATAACTGTTATTTTTCAATCGGAAAATAAAACTCAGAGAATAAGTTTTATATGTCAACTTTTATATAAAACTCACAGAATAACGATTATTGTTTGAGTTTTAAATAAAAATTCCAAAAATAAAAATCATTGCGAATATGTAAAATACAATGTTTTATAATGCCAGTGGTATAGTTGGTTTTTTTCTAGGAGTCTTCCTTGTCGTTGATTTTTTTGTTTGAAAATACAAAAATAACAGTTACTTTCGTTCCCTGCCCTAAACTGTTGAATTGCTGAATTGTTGAATTTTGGTCAGCTGTTAATCAGCTGTTCCATACAAAGTCAACTTTAAAAAATTTCAGCAATTAAACAGCCTCGGGGCTGCTGAAAATTTTGTTGAATTGCTGAAAGGCCAGAGTTGTCACCATTTTTAATGAATGTCATGGCAACTCTGTAGAATTTTGGTATTACCAGTACGAATTATTTACTTTAAAATAAAATTAGAATGTATATAAGTAGTTACTTATTCCTCGGTACCAATTTTAGAGAGTAACTAGTAATAAAAAGACAATCTTTACATATTTTAAGATCCGTAAACATTTTCAACAAATAACAGCTGTTTAAGAATTCAACAGGATTCATTTAGGGTCGTTCCCTTAATTGCTGAAATGTTCTGTTGAATTTTTAACAATTCAGCAATTCAGCAGCTTAGGGAATCCCCCTACTGTATTTTTTAGGGGGAAATATCGGCTGTTTGAGATTTTTTAGGGGGAAAGCAAAATTTTCGTCTGGCAACACTGGAACTGAGTACTAGGCTTAAGCAGACTGCGCAGAGCGCACACCAGAATGTACGCTGTTCGGGGCCACGCGTTCGACCAGGTTATGCCCTTGTGCTAATATAGTCGATTCCAGTTTAGTGGCCTGCCAACGACGACACCAGACGCAACGGACGCTTTTTTTTCCCATTTCCACACCACCCTGGAGGTAGAGGATTTGACGCATTTTTTTGTAAAGTGGTGTCCCCGTTAGGCATAGTCCACGTCAAGAAAACTTTTAGAGCATGACACCTCAAAGCAGTTGTCCTTGTTGGTGATAAACATAGATGAATAATTTTCCATCATAATTTGGCCCTCCTAAAACGAAGAAAAAAATGTATGTATTGTTGGGCTATTTCAATTTGGACGGCTAGGCATCTGCAAAATAGCTTCTCCCTTTCTGTCGACGGCAAGTTGTTCCAGAGCATTATTGTTCATGTTTCTGAGGAATAGATGTGAACTCCTTGGCCATCTGGTATGAATTTTGGGTATAGTAAACCACTCCTTATGAACTATTCTGCCTTATGTTTTTCCATCTTATTAATGGTAGTTTTAAGGGAACCAAGGACCATTTCCCAACCCGATGGCGATCCGCTGATGCGGGTTATGGCGTCTTGATGGCTCAAAAGATATATGTACTGACTCTCACAATCTGTGTAAGAGTGCTTGGCAAATTTCTTTACAATGTGTTAATAATCTACCAACCTCGGTATTTTTAGTTCTATGGTAGCAAATGCTGCTGTTTGCCTTACAATTTTCTGATACGATGGCAATTAAATTGTGCAACATATTTTGACAATTTAGTGTGTCGAGCACTCTTTTTAGGTCTAGGCATATTTCGCGAGAACCTATTGAATCTGGGCAATTCATGGCTCCTCGCATATGTATTATCTGTGACTGTGTATTTCCTGCAATGGTTATTACCCGTATTATGTGGGCTTTGCATGGGAAGTCGAAAAGAAAGGGCAGTTCATCCATACACAAGATAAACTATTTTTAAACGGGCTCGACCTATTAAACCGGCAAAGGATGTCTTTGTTCATTATTTCTTTTTTGGACCCGTCAGACCCTTCCATTTTTTTAATATGGTCCTTTATCATACCAGGGCAAATTGGCCTCAGAATACAACAAATTGTTTCCTATGCAAAAGGACCCAAAATTGAAGCTAGGTTCAAGTAGGTCTTGTATTAAAATAAAAAAAAGGTACATTTATTTATGTTTTTTTTTTAAATGTATACAAATATTACCTGAATTTTAGACTCAAATAATAGGACAATTTGTTTGAAAATTTCTTTCAAAAGATTTTGCTTTGGTTGTATATTGCTAGCTACCTTAAGCTCAACTATTACTTGGCTCATTATTTTTTTTATATTTCGGGCTGAATTGTTCTCTTTAGCAAAATAGTTCAAAAGAATTTTTCCTTTTGGGCTGTTTAATAGATCTTCGTTTAAATCAATATTATCCGTTGATCGCAATGTTCTACAATTAAGGCCATTTTTTTCCTGAGTGTACAATCTAATACTTAGTTGAGTATCCGATATTCTTTAACACGAAGGTGCAACGGCGTGGCATTGAATCGACAAAGTCGTGGAAATATTGCTGAACCATCATCCACAGCTGAATTTTTTTTTAATGTTTTTAGATACAGCTTTGTTAATATCCCCCCACAAGTTTTCATTGGGGTTTAAGTGCGGAGACTGAGCTGGCCATGTCATAACGTCGATCTCTTGTGATGCCAACCAATCCTTACCGTGCAACCTTGTGTGTTTCGAATCGCTATCAAGCTGGAATGCTACGTTTTTTATGGATCGGACCAACGCCGGCATAAAAAAAACACGCCCAATCATAATGCTGAGGCCACCGTGTTTAATGGTCTTCTTTGTGAACTTTGGACGATATTTCTGCAAAGGGCACTCGTCTCTACAAAAGTCCATTGGCGGCACAGGAAACAGCAGCCACTTCGGGATTTGCTGTTCCTTTGCCACAATCTGGATGGCAAAAGCTACATAATTAAAAGGAAATAGAGTACCACCAAAGGTTTTGTCCAAAGATGACAATCAATTCAATCCTTGAATTGAATAAAAAAAACTTAAAATTTCCGTACAATCTAAAACAAGAAGGGTTAGCCGAAGTTTATATACCCTTGCAGATCTTTCCTATTCAATTACAAATACCAAAATGTTAAATTTAGTTTTACTTGCGTATTTGTTGTAACAATCGAAATTACAGCAGTTTTAGTATTATTTTGACATTACTCGATAGGTCCTTCTTAGAGCAGCTATTTTATATAGTCGTTGGATTTATGTTAAATTTAATTCGAAATTCTGAATTAATAAAATAAAGTTATTATTAGAGACTAAAATAGAAATTAACGAAGCTAACATTTGTTTCCTACTAATTTCCAATTAATTTTTCGATCGTTCCTATGGGATCTATATGATATCAAACAAAAACACCTCTTAACGAGGTAAAAAACTAGTGACGACCGCACATTCAACATATACAAGTTTTGATATCAACATTTGTGACGAAAAATGATTACACACATGATTAAATATACTTTTGAAATAAATTTTTTTGGCACGCTAAAATCTTAAAAAATCCAGCCTTTTTCCCTTTATAGGCATTTTATATAGCAGCGTGCCGAAAAAGTGAATTTTAAAAAGTGTATTTAATCATGACCCATCATATTAAGCGCATTTTCAGTAAAAATACAACGAGCATAGTACGAGGGGCCCATTATTCCCACACCCAAAAAAAAATCGATAGGAAACGTAGGTCAATTTTACATTTTTTAAGGTCAATTTTAACTTGATATGGACCCCGTGTAAAATTGACATGTTCGAAAATGTAAAAATGATATTTCGGTAATATCATATTTACATTAAAACCATATCAATTCAGCTCAGCATAAGAACACGTGCACTAGCAAATTACACACAAATCTGGTTAACTTTTTTCCTATTTCCTTTTCAACCACTTCTTTTATGTTTTTATATGTACAAATTCGCTTTACTTACCGTTTCTCTTTTAAACAATGAATTAATTAAACGAGCACCACTTTACAATGCGACCGATGCACTCCGCGTTCAAAATCAAGTGACAAATATTTGACAGAAGCTTATACTAGTGCGAGCGAGAGAACATGCTTAAAGCACGTCAGTTCGAATTTCGAATCTGTCTATCTCGTTTCAACTCATATCATTTTGCTCTCCATATGGCGTACTGCTCTCTTTTTCGAAGTGAGAGAGTCTCCGAGAGAGAAAATTCGGCAAAATGACCTTAATTAATGTAAATTTGATGAGTATTTAATGTAAAAACGATGTGGGTTCGAATTACATGCTTTTTACATTGGCCATATCGAATATACGGGGCGATATTTTTTTTTGTGTGCACTGGCCCCAAAAGATCCAAATTTCTAAATTTTCACTTTTACACTTTCACTGCTCTCCCCTCCAAATCAATTGATTTTTTGAGGTCTTGGTATGCAATCCTTTTAGTTTTTGAAATACCTTTAAATTGGTGCATCACTCGCTAGAATCGGACCATTACAGCAGATTTTCAATTCTGCGGCTATATAATAGTAGTCGCCTTCGCACACTCTCCTTGTGCGCTTTGTCACTACATGGACTGCCGTCCACAGTGATATTCGTCCGATTTTTCTACAATTTTATTCGAAATTCAGAAGAGTTTAGCTAATAATATTCCAAAAAGCTTTGGGTCATATGTCAAAAACACCGAATTGCATTATTTTTCCGATCCTTCCTTTGGGAGCTATAAGATATAGTTGTCCGATCGGGCTGGTTCCGACTTATATACTACCTGCAATAGAAAGACGACTTTTGGTAAAGTTTCATCTCGATAGGTTCAAAACTGAGGGACTAGTTTGCGTAGAAACGGACGGACGGACAAACGACCGGACAGACGGACGGACAGACGGACATGGCTAGATCGACTCGTTAGTCATGCTGATCAAGAATATATATACTTTACGGGGTTGGAAACGTCTCCTTCACTGCGTTGCAAACTTCTGACTGAAATCATAATACCCTCTGCAAGGGTATACAAATGTTGTTTATCTAAAAACAAATATTTAATATCCCAATAACTCTATTTTTTCCAGATGAAGGAATACAAAGAAAATGGTTTATGCCTGTAACTAGATACTGAATTTTGTGATCACTTTAAGTTCAAAAGGCTTAGGTAATAATACAAAAGTTAAATTATGTGAATTAAATACACCACCAATAATAATAAATAATACATTTTATATAAGGTCAAAAATTTGATATTTAAAAATGTTTAAATATTAAGTGTTAAATGTTTGAAATGTAATTAAATAAGATATACAATATAAAAAAAACGAAGTTACTTTTATTTTATATTTCAGGGTTAATGTAAAACTTCCTCTTAATAAATATTATTTCTTAAATCAAGAAATAAAATTTCTTGAAAGAAAATTTTACATTTTTTAACAAGAAAAAATCCACCTTTAAAACAAGAATCTCCTTTCTTGTTTTAAGAAATAATTTTCTTGTTTTAAAGGTGACTTTAATTTCTTGAAACAAGAAAGAAACCACCTTTGAAACAAGAATCGCCTTTCTTGCATCAAGAAATATTTTTTCTCCTTTTAATGGTGCGTTTCTAAAAAAACATTTCTTTTTTAAGAAATTCTTCGATTTTTTTATGAGTGTATCTCCGGTTGTACTTAGTAATCCGATTGACAGTGTGTGTTTTGCATTAAATCATCTAAAACCTCTTTTTAAAACCAAAATGTAAAAAAAAAGGCAACCCTAATTTTGATATATGGGCCAGTTAGTTGCAATCAGTTTTTGTTAAAAGTTGGAGACATTTTTTATTTTCAAAATATCGAATTTTTATGAGCGCGCGTCATAGCAAGTAGTTCTTCTCGCACCCTCCTATGAAATACCTAGGCAGTTCATGTTTCCGCGTCGGTAAACAGTATTTTAACAATCTCTAAATTAATTTTTTTTTACAATTCCTCCATGACAAAAAGTAATTTATAATCTAATTTAAAATTTCTTAAAACTTAAATTTTTTATATAAAATGATTTTGGTTTACAATTTTTTAAATAATTAAATTTTTACAAGTTTTGTTCTAAAGTGGAAATTCGTTGCTTAAAAAGTTAATTACCCTTTGTACGTACATTCATGCCACTAAAAACGTGCCCTAACCTTTTTATAAAACCATAATCATAAAATTCAGTTGATGATAGCGAATGAAGGGTATTACCTTTGTACCCATGGGCTTTGAGAGGGGGAACAACAAACAAAAACAATATACGTACACACAAAAAAAATAGCTATGAAAAATCTACATAAAAAATAGTAGTTCACTATTTTTTAAAAGTGTCATGTATTTTGTTATATTATTTTTTTGGACCATTGAATAGTATTTTACAATTAAAATAGTGGAAAAGCTATTTTTAAAATGTTCATGTATTTTGTTGCTATATTTCTTTGGAAAATTAATAGTAACGTAACAATTAAAATCGTAGAAAAACTCTTTTATTTGTTTTGAATAGTAACAGAGTGTTTGAAAAAATAAATACCAAAAATTGTTAAATACAATTTTTTTGCGTACCCCACTATATTATAGGTAAACTACTATTTTTTCGGAATTTTCTTTTTTTCACTATTAAATCGTTGATTATACATCGATTTTTTTGTGTGTATGTAATTTCATCTGTTGTGAGACAACATCTTGTTTAAATACCCTTTGAGAGCTTGTGTTGCTATTGTGAGAAGTTTAAAACTCAGTTTGTAAAATTATCTACTATTTTCCATTTGTATAAAAAATGTGTTTATTAATTTAAATATCAATCCAAAAAGTCAGGGACGATTTGCTAAGATAGGTTTAATCAAATAATACATATTTAATTGAGAGGCAAGCGTATAGAAACTTCGGCTGGTTTCTAGTTTCCTTATAAATTAGGGATTATTTGGGTGTTCGCACTGCGGTCACACCGAAACAATCAGGTGAAAGCGACTTCGGAATTATCGCGCGACTGGGCGATAAGTTTAACAACTGATTAGTTAACCAGCGGCGATCGTCGAGGTGAAAGTTCACGCAGCTCCAAAATGTCAGCAAAGGCAGTCAAGTCCAGCAAACCAGGCGCCTCCAAGGAGCCGTCGGCGG
Organism: Drosophila mimetica; assembly: GCA_037075245.1. Classification (NCBI taxonomy): domain Eukaryota; kingdom Metazoa; phylum Arthropoda; class Insecta; order Diptera; family Drosophilidae; genus Drosophila; species Drosophila mimetica. Next base: position 24,776,909 of record JBAMCH010000007.1, on the reverse strand, counting down.
TCACCAAGCTCTACCTGTTCGCCTACAACGCCGGCCAGGTGGTGGGATGGAGCTACATCCTGTGGCAGCTGGTTAACTACTACCTGCTGCAGGGACCCGAGTTCCGGGCAAAGGTTACGCTGTGGGAGTACACGCGGCTGGCCGTGATCATCTTCCAGAACGCCGCCTTCGTGGAGATCCTCAATGCGTCCTTCGGACTGGTCAAGTCCAATCCAGTGGTCACCGGCTTCCAGGTGTTCAGCCGCATGATGGTGGTCGTCGGCGTGGTGATGGCCACGCCCACAGGAAAAGTGTCGCCCGGCCTGCCCATCGCACTGCTAGCCTGGGCCATTACCGAGATCATCCGGTACGGCTACTACGCCCTGAACATCGTGAAGGTGGTGCCCCATTTCGTGGTCTTTCTGCGGTACACCACCTTCATTGTCCTGTATCCCATCGGCGTCACCGGGGAGCTGCTCTGCTTCTGGTGGGCCCAGAGCTACGCCCGTGAGAACAGCGTGTGGAGCGTGGTGATGCCCAACAAGTGGAACGCCACCTTCTCCTACTTTGGATTCCTGTGGATCGTCATGCTGGGCTACATCCCCATCTTCCCGCAGCTGTACCTGCACATGTTCGCCCAGCGGCGCAAGATCCTCGGCGGAGGAGCAAGCGGAGCACCCAAGAAGAAGGCCAACTGAACCTTGACCAGCGGCGAATGCAAATTATTGCATCATTTGCATATCTTTGGCCGTCGCACTTTGGAGCCGTATTCGCTTTTTGGGGTCTCTCTTGCCTCACCTCTTACACAAGCACATTCGTTCGGACTAAGCTTACTTTTAAGTGGTTTTGTGTACAAATAAACCTAGATACTCTTCCAACTAATTTATTTTCTCTTCGCTTTCGAAGTGTGGTGTAACAGTAACGGCTTACATATTAGTATCATTAGTGCTGCGACCACTGGATGGTCTTCAGATCGATGCCCTCCTGGACCATCTCCCACAGCGGCGACATCTCACGCAGGCGCTCCACATGCTTGATGCACTTGTCGGCGGTGTAGTCTACCTCCTCGACGGTGGTGAAGCGGCCGATGCCGAAGCGAATGGAGCTGTGGGCCAGATCCTCGTCGGTGCCAATGGCGCGGAGCACATAGGAGGGCTCCAGGGAGGCGGATGTGCAGGCGGATCCGCTGCTCAGGGCCACATCCTTAAGCGCCATCAGCAGGGACTCGCCCTCGACGTAAGCGAAGGACAAATTCAGACATCCATTGTATGTGGCTGTGGCATCACCATTCCTGATGACATGCGGCAAGGCACTTGAAATCCTGTCCAGCAGGCGATTCGAGAGAAAGTCCACCCACTTCTTATCGTAGTCCATCTCGTGGAGAGCCAGTTCCGCAGCTGCTCCCAATCCCACGGCCAACGGAGCTGGAACAGTTCCGCTCCTCAGTCCGCGCTCCTGGCCTCCGCCACTTTGAATGGGCTCCAAGCGAACCCTGGGCCTACGTCGCACATAGAGGGCGCCCACACCCTTCGGACCGTAGATCTTGTGGCCCGATATGGACATCAGGTCAATGTTCATGGCGTTCACGTCCAGCGGGATCTTGCCCACAGCCTGAGCGGCGTCCGTGTGGAAGAATACCTTGCGGGAACGGCACAATTTGCCGATCTCATCAATTGGCTGCTTCACTCCGATCTCGTTGTTCACTGTCATAATGGACACCAACGACGTCTCCGGCGTGATGGTCTCCTCCAGCTGCTGCAGGTCGATAAGTCCGTTGGCCAGCACAGGCAGGTACGTGACTTTGAAGCCCTCGTTCTCCAGTGCCCGGCACGAGTCTAGAACGCACTTGTGCTCCGTCTGGGTGGTGATCACGTGCCGCTTCTTGGTGCCGTAGAACCGGGCCACTCCCTTTACGGATATATTATTGGACTCGGTGGCGCCGGATGTGAAAACGATCTCCTTGGGGTCGGCGCCAATCAAGGTGGCCACCTGCTCGCGAGCCTTCTCCACCGCCTGTTCCGTCTCCCAGCCGTAGGCGTGGGTGCGGGAGTGGGGATTCCCGTAGTAGTTCGTCAGGTAGGGGAGCATGGCGTCCAGCACACGTGGGTCCATCGGAGTTGTGGCCTGGGCATCCAGGTACAGGGGCCTCCCCTCGGTCTGTTCATTTTTGATGTTGAACCGCACCTGCCTCTCCCGGAATTCTATTGGGACTCCAGACTCGTTAGGGATTATCGGCAATTTGGAGGAGCCGCTTACCTTTGGATGTAGCTGCCGGTTTTGGGGCTGTCTTCGAGGAGGTGGCCTCGTGCCTGACCACTGTGATCACTGCATTTGTGGCCCGGGAGCGCAGCACCTGCGCCTGGATTCGTCCCAGCACTTTTTGCATTGTGATGGAATCCTTATAATTCTTGTGTTAATATTCGTTATCAAAGCGGATTTCACAATCGGTAGGACCGCGCTAGGGGGAGTGGAATATACCGAAGGACCCCAAAAAATACTTAAATAATACCATTATCAATTGATTCGTTTATGCGGTGAACAATCTTGTATTTATTATATAAAATCCAATATTATTTCTAATTTAAAAGAAAGGGTTCCTAATTTGTTTTTATTTTTATGTTGTTCCTGTTGATTTTAATTCTTTTAAGGTATAAATACATTTTTGTCAACGGTTCATATCGTGAATTGCTTTATGTGGTATAAACATAAGTAGATTTCACGCAGTTTCTGGTATAAACGCAGTATATGTTTTCATGTGGACTTTAAAATACTTAATACTAACTTTTGTTATTTTAACGGCACACATTGCTTGTTTTCTTTGAAACTTACTTCGAAACCATATAAGTAACCATTAAGTATTCCAACATGGTTGTGTGCCGGTTCTTCCAGCAAGGCTCTTGCCGCTATGGGACAAAATGCCACAACGAACACTTCGATGTCAAGTGAGTAAATGGATATTGAACCATCACATGAAAGCCTAACCGCTCTGGCTTTTTAGGCAATACCTCAAAGCCGACATGGAGTCCAGCTTAAATGGAAAGATGTGGCCCTTCTCCGCCTACGGACCCTTTAAAGACAAGACAAATTTTCCCAACTTCATCGAGGACCAATCCTTCGAGGAAGTCCGCTTCCTGTGCTACGAGGCCAAGCGGCAGAACCAATTCGATCAATTCGCACAGCAGTTCAATCGCGAGGTCCTGGAGGCCACCAATAAGATGAAGACCATGTTGCAGATGTCGCCCCAGATTCTGGAGATGATGATCAAGATCCACGAGACGCCAGAGGGCGGGACTGTGTCGGCTGCCCCACAGCAGCCCAATAATCCCTTTGCAGCAGCTGCTCCGGCGGCCACTCCATCAGCGTCAATTTTCGGCAAGCCCACCTTGAGTGCGGGAAACATCTTCGGTAATGCCTCGAGCCAAGTCAACAACACAAACAGTATTTTTGGTGGGAGCATTGCGAATGCGAATCCGGGCAACAGCATTTTTGGCGGAGGAGCAACAAGTGTCTTTGGACAGCCGCAGCAGCCTGTCGCTCAAACCTTCCAAGGAGGCAACATTTTCGGCCAGGCACCAGTCCAGGCGCAAGTTCAGCCAGTGAATCCCAATCCTTTCGGTGGTTTCCAACAGCAGCAGCAACCACAGCCAGCCGGGATCTTTGGCCAAGCAGCTAGCACCAATATGGGTGGAATCTTCGGCCAGGCGGCACAGCAGCCACAGCAGCAGCAACCACCTTCCGGATTATTTGCTCAGGCAGCAGCCACCGGTTACCCAAACCAGCAGCAACAGATGCAACAGCAACAAATGCAGCAACAGATGCAACAGCAGCAGCAGCAACAACAGCAGCAGCAACAACAGTTGCAAATGCAACAGCAGAATATGCAGCAACAGCAAATGTTGCAGCAACAGCAGCCATCCCAGATGACCAACGAAGTCCAATCCTCGGTTTACAGTCGCATGGAAGATCTCAATGAACAGGAAATCGAAGCCTTCAAAGCGGATCAGTTCCTCCCAGGTGCCTTGCCATTCAAACCACCGCCACGGGAACTTTGCTGAGCCCACGACGAATTTTAGCAAACTAGCGTATAATGTATATAATCTACATAGGGCTGATATTAAATAAGTATACCTAATAAACTAATGCATCATCATGTTGAGTCGTTCCATGTTGATAGAGTAGACGGCATGTGAGCCGATCAGGTTGCGATCGCGGAAAGCCAGCTGGCAGTCCTTGAGGGTGATCACTGTGCGCTCGCTGGGCAGTCTGTAAGACATAAAACAAACATGTCATAAGAGCTAGTGAAAACTTAACTTAAGAACGTTGGAAAACATTCAGAAATGTTAGTCTAATGTTGGAAATAAAAGGAAATCCTTACACTTCTTCACAGGCTGAGAGAAAGGTCACATCGTCGTTCTGTCGCCGCATGAAGTTGGCTGTATTCAGCTCCTTGTCCAGCTCCAGTGGCGTGTCGTCCACCTTCTGGCGGGTGACAGTGTTGCGCAGCGATGGGTCCCGCAGCGGAGCACCCACGTCGTAGTAAAAGTTTCCTTCGCCGCTGGTCTTGTAATGCTTTCGCTTCTTGATGATGGCCGACAGCAGATCCTTCAGCAGGACCTGCACCGCCATGGCCACGTACTCGGCCACGTTGTCATCCACGGAGACGAGTCCGATTTCCCAGGCGCCGATTAGAAAGCGTCCCATTATGAAGCCCGCATCCGGCAGGAAGAGTTCCTGGGCGCAGTAGCGTTGTGACTGGAGCTGCTGCTGCTCCGAGGCTCCTCCGATCGCGGGCGGTGGCCGGATGACCTGCATGTTGTCCTCGCCCACAAAGTCCAGGACCTCGCAGAGTTCAAAGTTCAGACGCTCAGCGAAGGTGCGGGAGCTTCGCTTGCGCCGCTTGCTCCGGTTTCCGCTGCTGCTGGTCTGGACAGGCGGCGGATTCTCCACGGGTGAGAAGGCATCTATCTTGTTGAGCAGCGCCAGCAGGAACTGGTTGTGCAGGTGCAGCTTGTCCGGCGAAAGGATTTTTCGCGATTCCGCATCGAACTCCTCCTTGGTCCAACGGCTGCGGAACCAGTTCTTCATGTTGGCCCGGTAGCGCTCCCAGTTGTCGCCCAGGGCCACCACTAGCGCCTCCTTGGTGGCGAGCACTCGGTCGGTCAGCATTTTGCAGCCAAACAATCGGAGATAAACAGAGAACTACAAGATTTTGCAATGAAAACAAATTTTGCCAGCTGCTTAGAGTGACCGTTTAAGCTAAATGTTTAAAATACCAAGCCGGTTCAATGTAAATTTGTATACCCTCGCAGAGAGTATAATGACTTTAGTTAGAAGTTTGCAACGCAGTGAAGGAGACGTTTCCTACCCCATAAAGTATATATATTCTTGATCAGCATGACTAGACGAGTCGATCTAGCCATGACCGTCTGTATGAACGCTGAGATCTCGGAAATTATAAAAGCTATATTGGCACTTTGCATGCAGATTCTAGGGGTTAGTACGTAAGTTTTTCATAAATTGACCCTTCTAAAAAAACACAAAACGGACATTCAGGCAAATACTTTTTGAAAGATTAAATTTATATTAAATTTAAAAATATTAACTTGATAAAATATTATACAAAATATTGATATCATATGGAGCTTCTTATAACATAGGTCAATAAATTAAAATATAAAATATAAATAGGTGAGCCCACACCATTGACAATATTTAAAGATATTTCTGGTGATTTTATCACTTTAAAAGGAAATGGTTAAAACCATTACAATACAATTTCTGTAAAAGCAAACATTACTAAATTAAAATAAATCTCGGGCTGCCTAATTGACGCGATCCCACCGCCAAACAGTGCTGTCATCGCACACGCAGACCAAAATTGACCCGTCTTTGGAGAAAGAAGTTTGGCGGATGGTGGAGTTGCTCTTGGGATGAACCAGCTGGCTGCACTTTGTCAAATTGGGATCGTTACAGTCCAGCTCCCAGACGAAGGTTGTGCCCTGCTGGTTACCCAGGGCCAAAATCTTTTGCCAGGCGTTGAAGGCGAAGCGCACAAACCAAATTTCGCACATTTTGTAGTCAAAATGATGAAGCACCGTGGTGGCCGACTCCTGCGGCTTGATCTCGTGCCAAGGGGCTGAAAGTTTTCCCGGCTTCCAGCACACAATTGAGTTCTCGCAGGATTTCGAGAAGACAAAGTCCCCAAACCACTGAACGCAATCCACATAGTTGCGGTGAATATCCCTTGTTGAAAAGTCCGGAAAGTGCTCCTTGATGGTGGGGAAGGGAGCCGTGTTTTTGTTGGGGCTAAATCCAGAGCTCAGCTCTATTGCCTCTTTAATGTCTGGCTTATCCAAGCGCCACAGCTTTAGAGAGTGATCCATGCCACTTGACATGATGCGATCACCTCGCAAATCAAAGTCAACGGACAACACTTCGTCGCGATGTCCTTCGACCCCTCCAAACACAGCCACACACACATCCGACTGGATGTTCCACAGCCGCAGCGAGTGATCCTTACTGCCGGACAGAAGTAACTGCGGCCTTACAGGATGAAACTTGAGCTCGTTGATGGCGTGTCCGTGACCAATGTAGTTCTTGCTGCACTGGTGTTTCACGGGATTGAAAATACGGATGACACCGCGGTAACCAGCCGCGGCCAGGACAGGATCGCCTGTCTCAGAGTCGTAGGACCAAGCACAGGTGTAGAAACTTTCATCGGTCTAAAAAGGAATTGGATAATTGGTAAGTTAGTACTAAAAGTACTCTTCATATCCTTATTCAAATGGAATGACTTCTTATGTGGAATCGTTTCTACAGGTTTTTAATTGCTGGAGTACCTACATCGGGATCTGCGTAGACCTGCAGCAGACGGATTCCCTCGCAGGACTCGTCGCCGTTGCTCCTTTCGCACTCGTATATGGACACCCGATCCTTGCCGACGGTGGCAAATACCTGGGGCTGACCTCTGTCCAGGAACGGATTAAACTGCACCCCGAAGATCTGGTGGTTATGATCCTCACGGACATGGGAGCTGCAATGTATTCGGGGATTAAGGCATACAAATGGCAGTTGCCCCAAGGAAATCGCACCTGTACTTGTACAGCGGTTGAACCATTTTTGGAGCCTTAACCCGGCGGCACAGGCGGTTTAACTTTCGTGTGTTGGGCGATTTGCTCCTGGTGGTGGTTGTGGTTGTGCTGAACAAACTGGCGGAGTCATCCCGATCTACAGAATTGACTTCGTGCTCATCATCCGGCTCCAAAACATTGCCGCCACTTGAGGAATTATTGCTCAGCAATGCCTCTGGTGGAGATTGGTCCAGGGACTCTTCCTCGGCGGGTGGCTCTTCACTGGGAGCAGCCATCTCAGCTGGATTCGTTTCTGTCATGGTTGCCTGAAGCCTTGAAAGCTTCTTTTGTTTAGTTTAAATATTTTCCCCCAAAACAAAACTGTTTCCCGACAGTATGACCGTTCTGACAAAATACCATGTAACGATGGAGTTGCCACTCTGCCAGCAGAATGTAGACCAACAACAGCGTCTGACTAAAATTGTAATGTATTTAAACCTAATTTACATAGTTAAAGTTCTCCTAATTTACTTCTTGGCGGCGAGCAGCTCGTCCAGGTGTGCCTCCACCTCCTTGTGCGCCTTGACGCTATTATCGGTGCGGGATGCGGTTTCGTGGGCAAAGAAATCGCGGAGTAGCTCCGCCTTAATTTGAACCAGTTGCGCCTGCGCTTGTTGCAATTTTAGTTCGTTTGCCATTTGCGGTCCCAGTCTTAGTTCGGCAGAGTCCTTCAGCAGGGAGCATTTGCGCCCCAGAAGCGCCACCAGTTGCTCCAGTCCACTTCGCTGCTCCTCCTCCAGCCGCAGGATCTCCTTTTGGTCACTACTCAAGTCAGCCTTCTGCCCTTCGAAGGCGTCCGGAAACTCCTCGCGCATCTTGTCGCCCAATTCGGCAATGGGTTCCAAAGTGGAACGCAGCTGAGCAGATAGCTTGGTGCGCACCGCTTTGCGATCCGTGTAGCTCAAGGGCGGAAAACTGCTGCCATTCTGCAGACCTGTGGGATAGGTTAACAACGTAATCACTGTTTTTGGGAGGACTCTGAAGGCCCCATACCCAGCACTTGCTCTTGACCACCGCCTTCGATCTCTCCCAGGCGCGCATGACTTCCGATGGAAACCAATTTGAGGGATCTTTTAATTTCAGCACTCGGATTTGGCCCCAAGTCCAGGCGTCGCAGCTCGTCCAGCACCAATTTCAGTTTGAGCACCTTCTTCAGCTCGGTGTTGCGTGCCTCCCGCAGATCTTCCGATTCTCCGGGCAAGAGCGTGGTGGATGCATCTTCCATTTAAGAGGTAAGATTGTAATTTGCCCGAGAAGTTGATTGTTTAATTCGAATGGGCAAGCGCATGGCCGCGATACGGCAACGCCACGAAATAGGTGTGACCAGAGGCTAGTATAGAGATAATATTCCGAAGATCAGAGTGCACATTTGTGGTCACTCTAAGCTAGCTATTTGAAAAAAAGGATACCCTGCAAAAATGTTGAATTCCTCATTAATTATGGAGCAGATCCAAGATCATCCCGTTGTGGCCACCATTTGCATTGGCTTCGGTGCGGTTCTGGCATCCGAGGTGATCTGGAAGGCGGTTTTATACTTTCGTGACAAACGGGAGAGGGCTAGCCGCGTGCACGAAGTGGTCTGCTTCAATGAGCTAGGCGAGGTTTGTGCCGCACAGCATCTCCGGAACTGCCGCCCGGGATCACCGGACCCGGTGGTGTCCCACTGCCAGAATAAGTACTGCACACTGAGGAACGTCGGCAAGATCGTGGAGCAGATCGACCGGGCGGAGTACTCCATTGACCTGGCCATCTACACTTTCACCTCGCTAACCCTGGCGGAAGCTTTAAAGCGAGCCCTGCAGCGCGGCGTCAGTATCAGGATCATCAGCGACGGCGAGATGGTCTACTCCGGCGGATCCCAGATCAGTATGCTGGCCGGCTTTGGGGTTCCAGTGCGCGTGCCCATCACCACATACATGATGCACAACAAGTTCTGCGTAATCGACGGAGTGGAGCGCGTCGAGGAGATTCGGTTGCTTAGGAAGCGCACATGGATGCGTCCCAGTTACAGCATCGCAGTTATCGGCTCCGTCAACTGGACCCGCCAGGGACTCGGAGGCAACTGGGAGGCCTGCATCATCACCCATGACGACAAGCTGGCACTAATGCTCCAAGCGGAGTTCAACCGCATGTGGAAGGCCTTTGAGAAGAGCGAGAACCAAGTCATCCAGACCGAATAGAACTCCAAAACTCCTCACCAAGAGGCTCTCCATTTGTTATGTTACCAAACAGTGCTTTAAAATTCCTGATAACTATACAATAGACTTGGTAATAATTCACTCTATATATAATATTCCTAATAATTTACTTGATAACCAAATGACTACCAAAAATAGGTAATGAAACCACTATAACTGAAATTTAGCATACTTTTAAGCTTTGACTATTTAGATTTTGTTTTTATTATAAGATTTATGGTAGTAAGACCATTTAAAAAGTTTACGAATTTATCTGTGACTGTCACATTGGAATTAATTAAGACCTATTTCAGTTATATACTGTTTATGGAGGAGTTATTACTCCTATTGAAAAAGTGTAGGTAATTTAATTATGCCAGCTTACTGTTTTCTTAAAATAAATATAAACTATTTGTCTTGTTGTTTCAATTTGTCAACTCGACGCAAAAAGGTTTCCTTTAAGCCATTGAGTCGTTCAATTTCAGCACGGACTTCCAAGTATTCCAGGTAGGACAGGACTCCAGATTTTAGTAAAATGTCCTGTTTTAGAGTTAGCACCCGGGCCACTTCCTTTTGCTTGCGATGCAGAGCCGTCAATTTGAGTGAAACGGCCGAGTCCTTGGGAGCCTTCGACTTCTTGGTGTTCTTCGATTTCTTTGACTTCTGCGGGTCGGAGATGTATATAGTATGGATTTTAAAATAGTTTGGACTACCTACTTTACTTAGTTCCATTGTTTATGTTGCGATCTCCGCGTGGTTTATTGTTATTAGGTGCGTGGTGAATGGCAAAATGGGAAGAAGCAGAATCAAGGCGGGAGTTTTGTATTTAAATCTAAATAAATAACTTTGTTTTTATTTGGCTTACATTAAACATGCAATTAAACTATAGTTGCTTAAAAAATATGTAAAGTGAAATTAAACATTAAAATTGATGTGTATATTTTAATTATTTGCTGACCCCTTTTCCTTACGCCTATGGTTGTGAATGGCTGATTTCCAATAAGTATTATGTGGTATTTTTATTTGGTATTTTTGCACGCAGCTGGTATATTTTAGCTCTCCACAAGTGGTCACACCGGCGTCGTTGATAAAAAAGAAATTGTGAAAATTTCTCTAATTTGTTGGAAAAATAAGAAATATGGGTTCCTCGTCGTCCGGAAAGAAGCACAAGAAGGACAAGAAGAATCGGCATCGGTCGCGATCACCGGAGCGGCAACGGCGAACCACGGAGGACGATGATGTGACATTGGACCTGACGGACGACTCCTCGTCGCGTCACAGACACCACAAGCACAAGAAGCACAAGGAACACAAGGAGCACCGCCACAAGCACCACAAGCACAAGGAGCGCGAGCGGCCCAGCGAGGTCATCTCCCTGGAGGAATCGGACTCGGATAGTAAGTGTTTGCCCGCTATTTTACTCAAGTGCAGGCCAGGCTCAAGGGCAACTGCCGCTGGCGGCGGATCCGGCGGAAAAGCGATAATCTGGTTAACGGACCGCCCATTGCCCGGCAATTGCCTTGGTGCTGCACTTTTTCGTTTCCGGACGTACTAAATCCATCGTTGCGTTTTTCCGCGTTTCTCCTTTTCTTCCAGGTGTTCCGCTGCTGGAGCAGATTGTGAGTGGGCGAGGAGAAGTGGTTGAAGCGATTGTCCGTGTGCTGATGATTAGACAGTTCTAACCGGTGTTCCCTATTTGCAGGTTCCGACTGCGTGGAGGTTCCGGTGCAGGAGCAGGCCAAGCAGGTGAGGGATGCCAGAGAGGCCTCCAATCGCGACCGGGAGCGGGAGTCTGGACGAGAGCGCGAACTTCTGAGGGAAAGGGAACGTGAGCGAGAACGTGAGCGGGAACGCGACAGAGATCGGGAAAAGGAGCGCGAAAGAGACCGGGAAAAGGAGCGACTCAGGGAGCGGGAAGAACGCGAGAGGGAGCGGGAGAAGGAACGTCTCAATGAACGCGAAAAGGAGCGCTTTAAGGAGCGGGAAAGGGAACGCGAACGAGAACGGGAGCTCACCGCTCCTCCACCGCCCCAAATCTCCAGGCATGCCGAGTACGACTCCCGGCGAGAGCGCGAGATTGAACGGGAGCGGGAGGCTCGCAAGCGATCGGGCAGAGAGCGCGAAAGGGAACGTAACCGGGAGCGCTCCAGGTCCCAGTCTCCACAGCCGGCTACACGCAAACCCCAAGCCGCCAGGGAACGCGAACCCTCCTCACGTTCCTTCTCGCCCATACCCGAAAATGGAGCTGGTGATGTTCTTTCCATTACGGAAACGAATAAGCTTCGCGCCAAGCTGGGCCTGAAGCCACTCGAAGTGGATAGTGGTCCAAGCAAGGTAGCGCCGCCTGCAGGAAACAGTAGCCAGACCGAGAACAAGAAATCTTCTGGCGAGGCCGATCTCTCGTCGTACAAAGATGAGTGGGGCGAGTTCTTGCACAAGCCGGCCGACAACCTGAAGGAGAAGAAGGAGGCAGAAAAGCTGCGTGAGAAACTCAAGCAACGCAAGGAGAAGCGTTTCTTGGAGGAGCGCTTGGCTCGCATTAAAACGCTGGGAGAGTCAGACGAGGAAACAGACAATGTATCCAAGTGGGTGGACAAGAACAAGCGAGTGGTCAACGAACGCGAAGAAGCCAAGCGTAAGGTAGTTATTTTTACCTTTAAATCATCTTATTGGAACTAATATTCTTTTCCCCTACTCCAGGCCAAAGAGCTAGAGGAGCTGGATGAAGCCTTTGGTGTTTCGGAGCTGCTCGAGCAGGAGAAAACTAAAGCCCGCCAGCGAGCCTATGGCGATGGCCATCTGAAGGGTCTGCGAGTGGATCACGACATGGATGATTTCGGCGAAGGACGCACCGTTATCCTAACACTCAAGGACCAAGATGTGCTAAACGAGGAGGAGGGCGATACTCTAGTCAATGTCAACATGGTCGACGAGGAACGCTACAAGAAGAACGTGGCCAACAAGAAGCAGAATCCGCTCAGTTATGGCTACAATGTGTACGAGGAGCAGTACGATGAATTGGGCAATCCCATTGAGCGTTCGGTGCTGGAGAAGTATGATGAAGATATCGACGGCCAACCGAAAAAGCGAAAGAATTTCGTGATTGGCGAGAACATGGAGGAGGAGCGGGAGCACAGACGCAAGCTTCTGGAGATTAAAACCAAATTGGCCGGAAAGCGTTTGGAGACGTTGGAGGATACCAATCTGCAGTTAGCATCGGACACTTACAGTACAGAAGAGTTGGCAAAGTATATTTATAAAGACTTTTCAATTTTGTTTTAATAAATAACGAGTATTTATTTGCAGATTTAAGAAGCCAAAGAAAAAAGTTAAGAAACTTCGGCAAAAGCTAAAAGCGGAGGATCTTGAGCCTTTGGTGGAGGCGGGAACATCTGGTTCCTCAAATTTTGGTAGTCGTGGTGGGCGCTACCGTGATCACGAGGATGAGGAGATGGAGGTTAAACCTGAAGTGAAGGTGGAAGCAGAGGACGACGATTTGGAACGAGTTCTAGCGAAGGCTCGCAAGCTAAAACAAAAGGAGAATATCATCAAGAAACCTTTGCCCGTCGACTTTGAGAGTATTCAGAGGGAAATCAAACCCGAGCCTGTGGAGGACACCAGTTCAGGTGTGGTTTTAACTGGAGTGGACGGCAACATCGTATTGAATGCGACAGCGGAGTTCTGCCGCACTTTGGGCGACATTCCCACCTACGGTATGGCAGGCAACCGTAACGAGGACTCAAATGACATGATGGACTTTGATAAGACCGATCAGCCGGAGGAGCATATGGACACGCATAACGATGAGCCTGCTCTGAGTCATGGCACCTGGAATTCAGTTAATCCAGATGAAGTCATGCAGCCTGCGGATTTGGATAATCTGGGAGAAGACCTGGAGGATCGTGCCATTCTAGACGAGGAGCCCGATGTGGGAGCTGGTGTAGCGAATGCTCTGCGTCTGGCTCTGTCTAAGGGATACCTAGAAAAGGAGGAGAAGAATAGACCAAGCAACACCAAAATGGCCCATCTGCAGGCCAAAAACTATTCCATTGAGGATAAAGCTGCTGGGTAAGTTGGGGAGTATTAAGTGGAGAAAGGAAGTGAATTTAATCGGCTGTCTTATCTTCACAGTGAGGACGACAAGGTTGGGCGTCGTGATCGCTTCCACTTTGGACCGATTACAGACTTTAAGGACAAGGAGACCTTCAAGCCCAATGTCAAGCTGGATTATATCGATGACAATGGTCGCATATTGAACCTCAAAGAGGCTTTCCGATATTTGTCACACAAGTTCCACGGCAAGGGACCTGGAAAGAATAAGATTGAAAAGCGTCTGAAGAAAATGGAGCAAGATGGGGTGAGTACACCATTATACAAAAAGATTAGAAGCCAATTTAAAGCTAAATTATTTCCTTGCAGTTAATGAAGACCATGAGTTCGACTGATACACCATTGGGAACTCTGACCATGTTGCAGCAAAAGCAAAAGGAGACCAAGACCGCTTACGTGGTGCTCAGTGGCAGCAACAAAAACGCGCCTGGTGTCAGCGGCTCCTCGATAGCCAAATTTAAGTAGAGAAGGAAGAAGGAAAGAAGGAAAGAAAAGAGATTTAATTACCAAGATAACCATAACCAAATGCAATAGATACTTCCTAATCCGCGTACTAAATACTTAAGTTTAGAACTCTCACTTATGCATCCGGCCCAAATATGTAATTCTCTTGATATTTATTCAAATACACTTTGGATCTACCTTAAATGTCTGATCTGAATAGGGGGATCCTCACTCCGACGAGTCACTGAAAGGTAAAGGAACAACAATCTCAAGAGGTACATTTAAAATATCAAATATTCAACTTACAATTAAAGGTTTGGCCAAGCAGAGTTTTCTTTTGACCTTGAATCATCTGAAAACCCTGACCCATCCTATCTGAACACGCTATACTGGAGGACCAATTTTTGAAGGTCAAACTACACTTGGTATCCCCATATGGAATAGAACTGATGTGGATTTCGTCAACGTTTGGGGGCGTCATAGTAATACCGAAAAACATCAAGAACTGGTCGTCGTTAGTTCTGCCAAAATCCAGACCACCATAGCCGAAGATCAAGGCTTGCAGGAAGCCACCAATGCCAGTGAGGAAGTTAGCCGATCCCTCGTATCCAAGAGGAGTTTCACTCCATACCTTGAACTCGGGTCGAATGTAGCTCTTGTAACCCCGCTCGAAATACTTGTTGGCCGGCTCCATCTGAAGAACTCTAACATAATTTGCAGCAAACATGGACCATGTCATCGCGGGACCCGATTCACGGATTGCGTTTGCATAAAAGCCAAGGTCATTATTGTGTGTATAGCTTTAAGAAGTAAGGGAAATGAGATTATTATATAGATCATGTGTACTTATACCTATAATGAATTTGAATCATCACCTGGTATCGAAATTTAACGGATATCCAAGTAGAATGGTATCCGCCTGCTTGACAATGGTGCTCGGGATATAGCCCTGGTGCTGGGGATGATAGTTCAGGTTGTCATCTCGTAGGATCACCAAACGATCGCTTAAGTCGCGCCATTTCTCAATCGTTTCGGTGCTGGCGTTTCCACACATTTTACCCAACCACTCGGCGAAGTTTAGTGCGATTTTGGACACAGCATTCGTGTAGACATTATCATTTACGTCCGGATGATCCTCGTCGGGACCCATTACGTTTAGGAAGTGGCACTCATTTTGAGATTCCTCGCAGGTGGCTCGGCTCACCAGAAACTCAGCCACTTCGGCGGCTATGGGCCAAGCTGTATCACAGGCCCAGGCGTTATCGTGCGATTGGGCGAAGAACTTTTGCATGGAAAAGGATATATCGGGGGATATGTGAATCTCCTGTTGCGACACCTCCGGGCAGCAGGGGTTGGTTACCTCTGTGCCAGTGTAGGCACTCTCCCAGGGGAATCTTGTACGGAAAGGTATAAATAAAAATATCTCTTAAGTAGACTATAATTCTCACCTAGCTCCCTTGTAGCCAGTAAAATTTGCATGGTATTTTGCGGCTTCCAATTTTCTGCTGCGATAGTCTAACACTTGCTTTGCATACTCTAAGCCAAATAGACTGACTACCGGCAGCATCCAGATCTCCGTGTCCCAGAAGTTGTGCCCCTGGTAATCCGCCTCCAGATTGCCACGCCCCAAGCCAGTGGGACTCAATCCGTAGAAGGGTTCGTTTTTCTGGTTGGTTTTGATCGATGGCAGAGAACTTACCAAATAGAATATGCCTGCGTTAACAATCTGCGACAGTTCCAGAGCATCTCCGCGAATTTCAATGGAGAATTCATTGTCCCAGAAACTATTCCAAGAGTCGGTATGCTTCTCGAGAAGATCTCTAGAGCTCAACTGGAGCACATCTTCCAGTTCCTTTCGCGCAACACCTTCCTCCCGATCTATGGTGATGATAATTCTATGGGTAAACTGCTCTTGCCACGTGGGCCACTGCAGTTGTAGGGGCTCGTCCAAGGATTCACTGAGGACGACAAAGATCTCCTGAGGATCTGGTTGGAATTTCTCCTGTTCAAGCACCTTTGTGCGTCCTCGAAGTGTGCGAAAATCTCCAGTGGCAGAGCTGCCATTGTTCACAACGACAAAATCAAAGGCATCGCTGGAGTTTCCGGGAAAATGGGTGAGTTTCAGAAACTTTGGAGCTACAGATTTACAAAATATTAAAATTTAAAAAAAAAAATTGAATTGAGATTTTTTCAAAATACTTTTAAATATATAACATTTACTAACTAAATACAAAATATGCATACAATTTTAATATTACTCACAGTTAACTCTCGAATTTCTGTTGGGAAGTCTTTTGGCTACCACTTCGTATACCAAAGCACGATTGTAAAACTTGTGCGGATAGGTTCTCTGCTCCACTGAAATCCCAAGGGTTCTGTAGGTTGTGAGAACGCGGAAGTAGCCATCCCGAAGATCCATCTCGTAGCTGGTTCCATTTACGTCTACATCGTTACCAGTAGCACAGCCGAAGCGATCGCAAACTTCCGTGCTGATATTTAGCCAGTTGGGAATGCGAGCCCGCTTGCTATTTCCGCCGGCTCCATTGTAGACTCCGTTCATGAAGATCGCATCTCCGAAGACCGTGTAGCCCAGGTGTCCATTGCCCACGGTTGGCATAAAATTTAGGTCCGAGGGAAGACTGTAAGGTGAGATTATTTTATTATTGACAAGAGTTTTCCTATTATTTTTGCCATGGCAGCTATATAATATAGTCGTCCAATATATGTTAAAAATAATTCGAAATTCTAAAATAATAAAATAAACTTATAAATTAGAAGAGAATACAATAAAAAGCTATAAGATATAGTTGTCCGATCCGGCTAGTTCCGACTAATATACCACCTGCAACAGAAATACGACTTTTACTTAAGTTTCATCTCGATAGCTTTAAAACTGACGGACAGACGGTCTTGCTGATCAAGAATATATATACTTTATAGGGTCATTACACCCTTGCAAGGGTATGAAAATGGAATATCGAAATAAGGCAGATTTGTAGATTGTTAATGGTTTTAACCAAGAAGCCCTTTTTTCAGTTTTACTATCTTACTTCGATAAGTATTCAAATTAAAAGGTGGATTTTGAGCCCTACTACAGACCTGTGTGTTTTCAAAAGATATGATTCCGGGGTCTCGGCCAAGCAGCTTTGGAAAAGCGCTAGATAAACGATGAAAATAGTAGTTTTTAGCATATTTTCGCGATCTACTCAGCAGCAGGTTTCGAAGTATACTGATTTAGTTTCTCGCTTTATACAATTGCAATTCTCTTGAAGGTGATAAGAGGGCTGATAATAAGATGTAATCTTTGCGGGGAGAAATGGGGTGATTGAGCTGAGCCGTAAAAGCAATTGAATTGAAGTTTTCTCTGCTCACTTTGCCTATTGTTGAGTGCCCGCGGTACTTTCCCTAGGTCGCAAGTGATTCCTTATCAGTTGATATATGCCCATAGAAATAAACTTTAATATGTGCTAATTTATGTTTACAAAAAATATAAACTATCTAATCGATAAGTATTATTAGTTAGAACTAAAAAAGGTTTGACTGAAACCGCTTTGCTTTACACGACTTCACCTTATACCCTAGGAGAAATAGTAAGTTTATTTTATTTTTTTTGCTTGTTTTAATAGGAATCGTTACCTTTCTAGGCTATTATCCATTAATTGTAAATATAATACATTTTGTTTCTGTTGATTTACTCATTTTGTACAGCTGTCTGTGATTTGCGATGAAAAGTGCTCATAAAGTTTGGCAAAATCATTGGCTAGAAGAGAAGGTAGCCTTTCGGCATTGAGCTGAGTTTTTCTACCTCAATGCCGATAATATTGTCCCATGTCCAAAGGCAATTGGCATTCTTCCCAAGCACTCGAAAACAATAAAAAAAGTAAAACACGAGAAGGGAAATACACACAAGTGGCTGACTTTTTATTGCACCGCACTTAGAGATCTGAATGGGCAGACAAGAAATCGACTTGGATGGGCCAAGATTATCAAGCCAGAGATTAGACCTGACCCAAAGAGAAGATGCGAGTGCTGAATGGGAATGGCACAATCATGGGAAATCGTCTAATGTAAAGAGGAAAAACTCTAATATAAAATAAGAATAAAAGTCATTAAAGATTGACTACTGTCAGGTGGCTCAGGCCTGATCTCTGTGACTGGGTGGCCCTAGACTACATTCTTTTCACTATTTTTTTTCGTTTTTTTTTTATGATTTTTTCATAATTCCTAGTTACAAGGTAATTATGGTCTTTGTTGTCGACTCTAATTACCTGGGAGTCAACGTCTGCCCTTTTCCACATCGGATGTCGGCTGAAGCTCTTGCTGAGCTTTACATCTGACTGGATCGGCCTCCCACCCGAACGCGATCTGAACATATCCGAAATATTCAACGCCATCTTAGTATCTGACAACGAAGCGTAACCAAGCAAAGTACCGACTTGCTATAACCGATATGCGTTCGTGGAACCCCATTTGAAGGTTCTGTTACCCCTAAGTATATATCTATATCGGTACACTACAAATAAAGCACTCTTCGTATAATTCAAGGCGTTTTAAATGATACTTTTCAGTCTTAGGAAACCTTTTATTTTTTGATCCTGACTGAAATTTAGAATTTAGAAATCGTCTCATAAACATAACTCTATAAGCACTGGAAAAATGTTGAACTTATTTTATAGTTTTTCAAGAGTGTATTTGTTTCCCTTCCTTTATCTAAATCTTACCGGCCTATAGTTCTCTCTCCGAGGCTCTGAAGTTTGGTTCAGCTGAGCTCGGCACTAATTTTAATGGCGTTACGCCGCGATAGGTTTTCTGCTCAAGATCCATAAAGAAATGCTCAGGTGTTCGTTCCCCATTTCGTTGCTTCGGCCTGGTAGAGTCTTCTACGGCTGTGGTTTGGGTTGGCACGAGATCTCCATCGGCGAGTATCGTATGTGGGGCTTCTCAGTGATTTACCCTATTCCTCCGTATCATCCCCCGCCACAAGCACATATGTATGCGCTATATGGTACTTTTTAAGAAGTCAAAGTCGGGGCTCTATCGCGATGTTTTCGCTTGCCGAAGCGTAACTGAAATATTAAAACAAATTTTTCCGTTTTTTGTTGTTTAGTTTTTGTTTTGGCTTTTGTTGTTGTCGGCCATTTTGCTGGCGGTTTTGGTTTGGTTTGGCGTCAGATTTTTGTTTTCTTTCTTCTTGTTTTATTTGACGTGTTTTTTGTTGTTCTGTTTTTTGCCAACCTGTTGGCCGAAAAGTCGCGTCGAGAAATTTACGCAACGAAGCGTTGCCAATGAGTTTCCGCTTTTGGGGGCATTGGGCTTAGTTGTTGCCATCCGAGGTTTAAAATGCCATGCAATGTCCAGAAGTACAAAACAAACTATAAATGTAGTTAAACTGAGGAGATATTTTTCAAAAGGCCGACCGGAAAATGAAAGTAATTTTCAGAATAATTTATGAACACAATTTTATAATATATGTAGGTATATTACAAATAATCCTGCATATCGTTGACGTTATTATTTCGAATCTTTTACTGGAATGGAATTAAAGGTTGTATCATATTACACAAATTTAAATATCTTCCTTACAAAACATTAGCTTTAGAAAAGAATTAAGAGTTTTAACATTAACTTTAAAGAAAAAAAAATGTATTAAAAAGAATTGCTTTATAATTTTGAAACCCTTTAAAATTATCAACCAATTTTACTATTTATACGCGTTACTCGTAGAGTAAAAGGGTATATCCTATTTGGGGAAAAGTATGTGACAGGTAGAAGGAAGCGACTTTATAAAGTATATATATTCTTAATCAGGATCACTAGCCGAGTCGATCTAGCCTTGCCTGTCCTAGAGAGTTGGCACTCGAAATACAGATTCTAGGGGTTACTAGGCAGCGCAAGTTTATCATGCCGGTTGTCCGCCACATAGATGGCGGCACTTTCAAACGACTGCTTGGTTTGCCCTGCTTGCAACTGCTTGCTTTAGTTGAGGCACTCGAGACTCTTGTTTTAAATTAAATTACGATTAAAACTAAAAATGCATTTTAAAAAGTTTATTGTCAAATTTCGGTTGGGCTATCGACTAAGAGTACAAAAACTTGATTGCATATACGATTATTAGAAGAACTAAAGATGCTCATTAAGAAAGCAACATTTATATTTTCGACTCGGTGGCGAGGCCAACTACCCAGTTCATTCTTCACACTACTTTCTAATCGAAACGGAATTACGAAATAATTTTGAAATGTTTTTCCTCTACCCTCGCTACCCGCTGTGGCTTAAACCATTGCGCTTAATATTTTCTAGGCCTGAGTGTTTTTCTGCCTAATTTGTGAGCGAGTGGGGTGCTCTGCCCAAAAAATGAAACGCGTGTGAAAATCATGTTTATTGTGCGGCCACCCAGCCATTGTGTTACATTGTGTACAGTGTGCCGAGAGGAGGGACACATTAATACAGGCAGCCAGCAATCATTTGCTTTCCCCTGGCTTGGCTTGGTTTTGTTTTCTGTTTTTTTTTTTTTGGGTTTTTGGGACCAACTTTTGGGTGTTATCCAACTCCAACTGTGAGTCGGGAGCTGCCTAATTGTTGTAATTTGCCTAGATATTATATTTATTGTTTGCCAGATAATTATGATGATTATCTATGAAACGGAGTGTTTAAAACGTTTTCCGCTGGCCTGGGAACCAATGGCCAAAAAGAGCTGAGAGCCGAGTGGCGAAACCCAACCAACCCCAACCCAAACCCAAACCCAAAGCATTTGCAACTCAATTATGGACGAGCGGCGGCTTCTGGCTCATCTTCCCCAGCTGCTGCTTCATTATGCACCTGACCACTCGTGCAATTTCTAGCTGATAATTTGCATTATTTTGTGCGCCCAGGTGGCTGCAGCCGGAGTCGCAACATCCATGGTTATGGGTTATGGCAGTGGCGATGGCGACGGCAATGGCTACGGGTTCTGCCTTATTCATGGATGATCTCACGCGTTGAGCACTCGCTTTAATTACACTGCACAGAACGCAATATTATTAAGCAATTTGCAAGTTCATAATTTCTTCTTCTGATATTTTAAAACATTTAATTATAAACATTCTAAATTTTTATAGTAGATGAATGGATTTTAGAAAATTTCGAAAGTTACCAACAGTTTAATTTAATTTTCATTCATCTTAGCTCTCCAAATATTTCCTAAAATTTTAATATAATGTTAATTTTTCATCGTAATAACCATGAAATTTAAGTAATCCTCTGGAATTCCAAGTGGCTAGCCATTTTAAGATATCGTGTTTCATAGGCCCCAATTAACTTTTTAATATATAAAATGTTTATCATCTGTATTTTCTGTATTAATTATTTTTTAAAGTACCTTAAAATTTATTGTTTAAAGTTTTGGATCTCTTTCGAACTTAAAATTGACTTTTTATAATAAAATTATATATATACAATCGAAAAAATACAAACCAAAAAATCGTTTTATTTACATTTGCAAATATTTATGATTTTGCAGATTGGTGTTGCGTTTTTTCGCTGACTGCGCTTGCCATGTGCAGTGTCTGTGACCTTTTCGCGGCTGCACTCCAATTCAATTACCAGCCGCACAGAGAAGCAGAGAGAGACAGGTGGAGAAATGGAGAAAGAGAGGGGACCATGGTGTGCAAAGATAATTATCAGCATGAGGCGCAGGTTGCTGGTTTCGGGGATTGATATGTAAATTTTAATTTGCCTCACTTGTAATGCGTAAGTCATCCACCAAAATGGATGTATAGAAGGAAAAAGGAGACGAGCTGCAAATGAAACTGGGTGCGACATGTGGAAACGCTTGGCTGGCTGCCTAATTAAGGCAGGTCAGGAGTCGCGGGATCGTGGGAAAGGTCTTTCGGCGACCTGGTCTCCTGGAGGACACTGCGGACCAAGCGGCGTATGCGTTATGCCTCTGCGACTGGGATCAAGGCCTACCATCCGGTATAGCCCCCATCTTCCCAATTTCCTCCAAAGGGGTTGGTTAAACATTTGCTGTAATTTTACAGCTGCTGGTTGAGTTAATGCTTAGACAGCCGCCAAGCGTAACCGCAGGCCAAAAGTATCTGCCGAAGAATATATCTTGGCTCGCGCGCTCACTCAGCGTGATTAGGGTTTTGTGGAAAAACAGATTTCAATTATTACACCTGTTGTTGCTCGGTCACCGAAGACCCCTCCCCAGATTTCCAACTTCTTGGCTTTATATCTTTGGCCGCTTTTTTATACATTTTCATAAGTTACTTGAAGCGTGCTTCCTGCTACGCAATAGTGTACTCAGAAAAACCGAACTAAGAAATTCTTTTTCAACGAATCCAATAAAAATTTTATTTTTTAATACAACTAAATTGTGTAAAATATTTATGATTGCAACTAATAAATATTTTTAATTGATTTTAAATTAAGCATAAAATCTATAAAGCTTTTGTATTTACACATAAAGAAATCGATTCGCAGAATTAACTAATATAATAGTCAAACAGTAACCAAACCACAAAATTGTCAATTCTACCAATCAAATAGTTACTCTGACAACAGCAAAATACTCAATTCTATGACTATTAAATAGTAACAAAGCAAGAAAAATATACACGTTACTATTTTCAACAGAAGTGAACTACTTTTAATGGTTATTTAACTATGGATTAATTTCACCTTTCAAATGTTTTTGTATGTACTTCATGTCAATCAGATGTCCATACTTTTGTTAGCAGTTTTTATTAACTTAAAAATAATTTTTTTTAAACATAATTTAAAGCTTTTGTGATTTTTTGAGAAAATATATCTAAGGGGCCTTTTTTTTCTCTCTAACTCTAACATCTATGCTTGTTTTAAGGGCTGCTTGAACCAAGACTATATTTTTTGAAGTGCAATATCCATCAGCGCTTTTCCGTGGCCTTTTGGAGATGGAGTGCCGATAGAGTGAGAGGAACTCCCCCTAGATGGCCCCGCGATAGTCCATTCAGCTGGCCAGCAGCTTCCATTGATGAGGATCTGCTGGGGCCATCGGTTCATAAATATTTCTCGCTTCTTTCTCAGGTAATCACAGGCTCTCGAGTTACCAGTCGCCATTTAAGGTGTGATCGGGCTAGGATGGAACATGAATCGACATCTACTTCGACTTCGATGGACTTCAACTTCAACTTCAACCGGTAGCCCAGGTCCCTCCATTGGCCTCAACCTCAACACGTTTACGCATCACTGCCGCTTCTTTGAGTCGGACAATGTGGAAATTGATTTCAGATTTTTATTGTTTTAGAGCCCCTCATATCTCACGTCATCTCAGCGAGCGGACGACGCTTATTGATACAGCCATTGGCCAATAATAGAGATGTTATTGCACTTTAATTGAAGTTATGTTCATGGCGCCGTCGCCACTTCCCAACACCTGGCAGCAAGTCTGGGGAATGGAGGATATATATTCGATGATAGGTAAAACTGGAAAGCAAGTATTTAAACGACTTTTGTTAAAAATAAGAATTAAATACAATTTTTGGATAGCTAAATTATTAGGAAATATTAAAAACGAGGTTAGCTTTATATTAAGTTTTGTAAAGTTTGATAGAGCCAAGTAAAGGAAAACAAGGTCAAGTCGGACTGATATGGCCAGTTAAGTTTTGGACCTTTCAAAAATATTACAATTACATTTGAAGTTCGCTTGAGTTATTATTACTGGGAACTAATTATAATAATATAATTTACATTTACTTGAGACGCACTTTGATAGAACACCTTGATTTTGTTCTTTTATAAATTTTAAAGCTGTCATAAAGTTTGTTAGTAATCTTTGACCTTTTCCCAAGAATTTTGTTGCCAAGTGTAGGCAGGCATCACCCAAGAATGTGTTTTATATTTCGTGGTAACTGTACTCATTCAGACTGCGTGTTTAGCACATCATTTTTCCTCGGTTTTCCAACCACAGCAGCGGAAAACTGTTTGCATTTTACAGCGGAGCTGAACTCAGATCCGTACCATATTGCATGTTGGTTGGCTCTTTCAAGAGATAACAGTCTAAATTATTATCATACTTGTAGGGTCGCTGGCTCTATCTTTATCCCCCTCTCTCTTTGAAGCCATCTCTGTTGCACTCTCCTACTTTGGCAACCTGTTGATGTGTTCTGCCTTTTGCACTTTTTTGATTTTCTGCTCCGTTGAGTTTGATATGTTGCATGAAACATTTGGCTCCGCTTGCATCTCCGCCAAACTCAACTGTACCCCCGGAGGTTGGGTTAGTGGATCCCCATTAAAATGTGGAAAACTATAACGACTTGGAAGTACTTGCGGCAAACACCCTGAAGGAAAACACGTGCGACACTTGGCTCGGACTGGAATCGGTCGAAAAACTCTCTTTTTTATTTCGCTATCGTAGATCTGTCAAAGGCAGCCGTCCGTAACCAGAAATTCATACGAAAGTATACTGGAAAAAATATTTGAAATTGGTGTCTTTTTGATCTTTTTAAGAAAATGCAATTGATTTAAGTCCAGCAAAATTAAAAAATTGAATTTGTTGGATCCCACACACACAAAAAATTGTAAGGGTAAAATTAACCTTTTTGCACCTGTAACTATAAAAAATAGTTTACTACTGAGGAAAATAGTACCGTGTATTTTGTTCTTGTTTCGGTTACTATTTAATAGTAAAACTAAGTAGTAGTACTACAAAATAGTCAGTTGTGTGTATTTTGTTGTTATGTGAGTAACTATTTGCAGGGTGAAATTTACTATTTTAAGGTCGGTTTTACTATAATAAAGTAATACATATTTTAATGAAGAGCCAAGATGGTATGTATACACAAACTTGTATTCAGTTTTACTTTACTAAGATTCAATTAATATTTTACTGACCTTGGATAGAGGTAAAAAATCCATAAATTGGATCTACTTTTTCTTTTATTTCAACTTTTTCCACCGTGTACACCGTACAACTAAAAGAGAGCCCTGAATAGTTATGAGTTGGTTATTCTGGTTTCAGTTAGGTCGTAAAATAATTGCCGACTACTAGAGCTGCGATAGAGCGCGACACATATCATTGCCCTGATGAACGGACTTGGACCTGGGATCAGAAACAGAAGAAGTGCTCTGTAATTATGATGAGGCCAATACAAGAAACGACCCTAAACGCGGCGTTTGTTGTTGTCTCCCCGCCGCTTCTCCGCCCCCTTTTTTTGAGTAATTAAGAAATCCTCTTTACGGTTCAGTCTCTCTCCCTCTTTCCGTAATATTTTTATTTTTTTGGATTTTATGTCCGGGGCTGTGGCAAAAGTTTCACAGAATTTGGTTCGTTTTGTCGCTGATGCGGCCTGTTTTGATGACTTCACTTAAAGTCAAATGGTCTTACATACCGGTACATGTGGGTTATTATTATTATTTCTAGTATTTCGGTACCACAAGTAGGCTGTTTTTACGTTACGAAAATAAATGAAGGGCTGCCCACAGGGTAGGTTACTGATCAAAGATGGAATACCTGGGTATATTCGATGGTAGATAGGTTTTTAAATTTGAAAATTATATATTTTGGGTATTATCTTTTATTGTTTATTTTATTGATGCAATGCAACAACTATTTTACCCTTATAAAATTCCATATTAAAAGCATTCTGGGTATTCAAAAGTCGAAACTCGACTCTTGGTAACCCGACGGCTGGTCAGTGGAACCTTAACCCGACTTCTGTTCTTTTTCTGTGCCATGTTGATCTGAAATTAAGCTTTAGGCCCTTTTTTCGTGTTGGTTGTTCTTGCTGGGCGACCAATTGCTTTTGACCCGAACCCCAGTTTCCCCGCTTTGCACATCCGTTAGGTTCTGGAAATGATTTTTCCTGTTTTGTAAATTTCGGTGAAAGTTCATTAGACTGTTAATTGCAGTGAGAAACGTTGGCGCGCAGAGAACTCCATTTGCAGGATTGACTGATTGAGCCACCATAAGGTGAAAGTTTGGTGATATTTACAGTATAGTACCATTGCAGTACCCGAAAAGCTTTCCCAAATGCAATTTGCCAAATGTCTCTGCCAATGATTGCAACAAAGCGGCAACGAAAGCCAGCTAAAAACAATAACGAAATCAGAAAATTGCACAATTGGCCGAAAGCAATCGACGCTGGCTCAGCTGACTCATTTTCGTGGAAAAACTATATCATCTACGGCACAGAAGACACCCCTACAAATGTACATATGCTTAGACATCAGAAATGGGGAAAACAATATCATAAGCGGAAATTTTGTTCTTTTCCAAGCGAGAACTTCCGCAGGCGAGATACTCAATATATATTGTGCTAGTTTCTATTGGGGGAACCCATGAAAATTTTCTGCGTTTTGCGCCTAGTCATTTCCTTATCGTGAGGTGAAAAGAAAAATGTCACCAGCAGCAGCCGCGGCATAATTAATTATCCCTTTTTCGGGGCTACCGTTCCGATACAACCTCGATGTCATGCAGGCGCTCGTATCCACCAGTTGGGATCGGACTCCGATGTTCACCCCTATATTATTGAGTTTTTGTACTAAATGCGAACCGAGAACGGACGGCCATAAACATTATCGCATGTTCTACACTTAGATCACCAGCTTCTGCGGGGGTTATACTGCCTGCCTATATAGTGTTGTATGTAGGTACAGGTACATCGCAACAACAGCAGCAACGCATCGTCACGGTTCGATGACAATGTGAAAAATAAAAAAAAAGAGCATTTCAAATACAAATGAAACACATGAGCTGCGAATAGACCGAGTTTTGTGGGCTGTTGTCTGGCCAAAATGATAGTTTCGTTCGTTCACCACGCTAGCTGTCTATATAATATGTAGTTCTAAATATAAATAAGTATATGTGAATTTAGGAAAATTAAGGCACACTAAACCTTATTTATTTACCAAAATTACAATCGATTTTAATTGTACTATCTTTTTAGTTTGTTTTAAATCATTGCATTTTATAATTATTTAGAACTTACTATGGCATCCTGCTTTCAACTTCTTTCCGTATTTATTATTAATTATATATGTATTTTTATAATTTTTTCTGAAATAAATATGAATGTTTGTCTAAGAAAAGGAAGCAAAATCATGCATGGAGAGAATTATTCAAGAACTTTACACTCAAATTGATAATTGTTTACTCAAAATATACCCAAGTGCAAAATACTCATTTTCAGTACCAATTTTAAAAAAATATACCCTGGAATTGAGTCTTTATAGAGATATATTTTGTCCAAAACCGGGAACAAATAAGGGAGAAATAACAAGGGTTAAATTTAGTGAACTTTGTCCTTAAAATCACTACATCCTCAAATTGAGAATACAAATACTTAATTTAAGAACGTCGTTCTTCTTGCTTAATTCTCTCTGTGTGCATCTTTTTATACCCTTGCAGAGGGTATAATGATTTCAGTCAGAAGTTTGCAACGCAGTGAAGGAGACGTTTCCGACCCTATAAAGTATATATATTCTTGGACAGCATGACTAGAAGAGTCGATCTAGCCATGTCCGTCTGTCCGTCCGTCCGTCTGTCCGCCTGTCCGTCTGTCCGTCCGTTTCTATGCAAACTAGTCCCTCAGTTTTTAAGCTATCGAGCTGAAACTTTACCAAAAGTCGTCCTTCTATTGCAGGTATTATATAAGTCGGAGCCGGCCGGATCGGACAACTATATCTTATAGCTCCCATAGGAATAATCGGAAAAATAATTGAAAAAAAATTATAACTTATGTGTTTTTGACATATTACCTTATGCTCTTGGAAATATCATTTTTTTAATTGTTCTGAATTTCGAATTAAATTTTAGGAAAATCGGACGACTATATCATATAGCTCCCATAGGAACGATCGGAAAATTAATAGGAACAAAATTATAGCTTTGTTAATTTTTATTGTATTCTCTTCTACTTTAGAATATAAGTTTATTTTATTGTTTTAGAATTTCGAATTAAATTTAACATAAATTGGATGGCTATATTATATAGCTGCCATAGGAAGAATCGATTAATTAATGTCAAAATACTCTGTAAACTGCTATAATTTTGTTTGTTGCAAATCTAAATTTAACATTTTTGTAATTTCAAATAGAATAGGAACGATCTGCAAGGGTAAGCAAACTTCGGCTGGCCGAAGCTAGCTTTCTTTCTTGTTTTGTAATATGATTAAAGGGTGTCTATTTTTAATTCAAGTAACAGTTCCCCAAGGGCTTTCAAATGTGCTCATCGTGATCTATTCACAACTGCCCAAAGGAAACTGAAAAGTACTAAGGATGACTTTTTTTTCCAAATGAATGGAGTTTTCCAAGTAAACGATCGAATTCACATTTAAACGAAAGATGCACTTAAGACGGCTTCTCTTCTCCGCCAGCTGGGTGGAATCACATCATTAGACGGATAAATGTGTTTCGCCAACTTCCTTTATTATATTTTGCCAGAGATCATTTGCAGAACGCTCGTATTTAGGCTGCTGCTTAGCCAAATGGAAAGCGGACCGCCGGGCTTTTGGCCATGCGGCTGCTGCAGTTGCATCCTCGCTCAACGGCAGCAACTGCAACTGCAGCTGCTGCAGTTTGTTGCTGCAACTAATTGCATTTGGCTGGGATCGCCGGCAACAGCTTGGATTCAGAGATCCAGCTATAGCTACATATAGCTTCGGATCCAGCGCCTAACGGTTGCGACCGCTTCCGTTAAGCAGCATGAAAAACGACAAACGAAGTTTTTCTTTACTTCTCTGCATGTTCTGCCGCTGTTGTTCTGTTATTTGTAAAGAAATCAAAGCATCGAACACCCCATCGCAGAACTAACAGTAGCGCGAAAATCTCCACTTGAATGATCACGGGTGGAAAATAAATAAAAAGACCAAATAAAGCCCAGTTATTTGGTGTCTCTTAATTTAAGAAAAGTTTTTAAAGAATACAAAATTTCTTTCTTTACAAAAAAAATCTAACAACACAACGGCCATATCATCATTATTAACAGGGTTATATATAAGGTTTTAAAAATATTCTGATAACATTTATTTTTGAGATACCCACATATCTTAGGCACTAATTTTAAACCAAGCTTCGTTTTAGGCATTCAAATTTTTCATTGTGTAAAATCACAGAATGTAAAAATTGAGCTGGCAATTTCAATCAGATATTGTTTTGTTAATTAACCTTTACAGTGACAAGCGGAAGTTTGAACTTATTACAATGTAACAATCTTTTGCTGGAACCTTCCATAATGATAATAGGGATCGATTAAGGCCTCGTGCTGGGACTTCCGATGCGCCCAAAGGAAGCTAGTTCCGCTTGGAATGGCGCATAATGATAAGGAGTGCGTATGGAGGCTGCTAAGAAGATTGCTCTAAACGGTTTGGTAATGGCCAAACAAATTATGTCTCATCGGCCAGCGGAAGTCTTGACCAGCGAAAATGTCATCGACAGCACACTGTGGGAAAACTTTACACAATTCTACACAAATTTATGTTCAAAGCTTATACAATTTATTATTAATTTATAAATTAAAATAAACATTACAATAAACAATGTGTTTTATTTATTTAATAAACCCTATTTTCAACATCCGGTTACTATCAAAAAAAAGAAAAACTATAATATATTTATATTTGTGGGAACTGTTACCGGAATAAAATGTTTTTTAAAAATAACACTTGACTGTTACAATAATTTATACATTTATAAAGTCTGTAAAAAAATATTCTAAGAATAAATTAAGAGAAATACCTGGAATTTAAATATTTAAAAGCTGTTATGTTCTGCCTTTGATCAATTAAATTTAATCAATGAAACGTTCTGTTAATAATGCAAATATATACGCCGTTTTAATATCATAATAGGATGCCTTTCCTGTGTGCAATGCTATGGGAGATGGGATACTATATCGGAAGAGTCGGCCGAAGAACGACTTAAGGCCAGGTGACTCACAGGCCTAATGATCATTTGGGATCGAAGAGCGCGGCTCTCTTAGGCCCGTGCAAGCGAGAAGAAAGACAGGTAAAGAGAACGCGTTTCGGAGAGGGCACGAGCGAGATGGATGTATCCCGCAACGGCAGGTAATTACACCTGTGCTAATACGGTTCGCTGGTTACCCTGAGTGCGAGCGAGACAGCTGGCTGGCTGGAGTTTTGGAGAGTTCGTACCGCCGCGAGGTTACAAAAACCCCGTGCCATCGTCGATAGAAGGCAAGTCGCAAAGTGGAACGCAGAGGCGAACGAGCTAAGAAACTCAGTTGAAAACAGTTAAAACGCGGTGCCAGTGCCAGTCACTTTTTTACAGAGAGGCCCCTGGCAGAGGCACTACCTTCTCACTTACTTACTCACTTACTTACCTGTCGTGTTGGCCACGTTTGTGGCGATCCGATCAGTGCACCGTCAGCCAGCGACGCGCACACACCGAACCACTCTGGAAACAACATCACCATTATCAACAGAAGTGTTAGATAAACTGATAATACTACGGAGCCAACACAAAAGCACTAACGTGGCGTTAACTCTATTAACTAAAACCCATACACCTAAACCGACGGCAACGAAAAGCTGGCGAAAAAACAGTAAAGACAATAACCCAAGTAAAACAAAAACGAGTCAGCGGCAAAGTGTCAATAAAACTCTCGAATTCATTAACACAACTCAAAACGTTCTATTAGTAAGCACTTGCAAATTTCAACCAAACAAAAAAAGCTGAAAAGGTAAAGTTGAACGGATAGAGACGGAATGAGAGATAAAAGGAGAGGGGCCTAGACACAAATTAGCGTGGCCAACAGTCAAAAGGTCTAATAGAAGCGCGTGTATACGAGTAGATGTGCCCGTATACCGCCATATACACCGTATACACCTCGCCGAGACCCGAAAGCCATGATCGTAAAAACTACATCAACAAATGTTCGACCAAAAAACAGAAAAAAACGCCACAAAAACCTGACGAGGCTGCTGCCATGTCCTTGGCCTGTAAAAGGGCAGGTGAGTTCAAAATTAACAAAATTTTTATATATCTAGGTGTTGCTTTTTTTTCTGTGGTTTTTGTTTTTATGATTATTGGGTGCATCATCATTAATCACCGCCACAGAGCGGAGCAGCCCCGGGCTGGAAAAACTAATGGATCTCCGGTCCGAGCGAAGAAAATCTATTGAAAACGATTGTTCGCTGGGAAAAATTGAAAACTAATTGATCTGACCACAGTCGATTCCATTCATTGGACTGGTCTGGATGAATGGTTTCGAAAGTTCACCTTGGCTTACAAAAGAAGTACAGTAATCTTGGATAGGCATTTTACAAAGTTAGTATTATATTATAAAACTGGAGTTTATTAGATGCAGTCTGTATACAAAGGGACGTATCTGACATATAGTAGTAGTACTACCAAAGATTGAAAAAACATCTGTCAGAGACAACGTAACTCCATTTATAGACCCTCCATTTCTTTCTTTACGAAGCAATCACAGCTTACCAAACTGCTAATAATTTTGTGGCCATAATTCGAGCTGTCAAAGAACCAGAAAATAGAAATGGAAGGGGAAAAAAGTCCCTCAGTTTTGTGCTCAATCATTTCACATAATTTGTAGCATAGCATTCGAATGGCATGGAAAACATTTAGCGGCGCTTTAAACAAGTCAATAAACGATTAAAATAATGATTTTTCAAAACCCCCAAAAGAAGTCGAGATCCCACACACTCACAAAAGGCAAAGCGGCCTACAAAAATATATTACAAAAGCACTCTCAGAAAACAAAAAAAAATTTCAGAAAAAAAAGAAAAAGGAACGAAAATGTTTATAACCAACAAAAATGATATAATAAAAGGCAACCTCAGTGAGCTCAGTGCTCAGAGTGTTGGCTATAATTGCGAGTTCGAGTTTGGGCCATCGAGTGACATCATTTTTGGGCAACTTTTATATTTTTGTTTTATAATATTTCGAGTGTCGGCGAGCGGTTTTCGGGCCAAAGATATTGCCAAACAAGTTGTACGGACAGACGGACGGTAGTGTGTATATTGTATATTTCCGAGAGCTTTAATTGCTATGACTTTATTAGGTTATCAGAGCCACCGAGCAGCGTCGCATCGGCGAGCTAAAGCCGATCTTGATGCCTAAGTTATGTCTCATTAGCAACACGTGTGAGTCGAGTCGAGTCGGCCGGATCGAATACGAAGACGAGTGCTGGAGTGCTGGAAGAATTGCCAGCGAAAGAACCCACGATTCTCCCCGTCAGCCATCCCGCTCGCACTGGCTCCATCTGTCCCGCTCAACACACACAGTTGCAATATCAATTACAGCATGCCACAGGAGCAGTAAGCAGTGAGCAGTAACTGGTTTCGGTGAGGGTAGATAATGCCGGGGTACATCGGCTGTATTGAAAGGCTAATTGTGTACTCTCTAAATTTGATTAAATTTATTACACATTTCTGGAAGTATTTCGTGAGATTCTGCGCGATTTCTTTTACATTTTTCCAAGCCCATTGGGCTTCTAATATCAAAAATGACTGATTAAAGAATTCGGTGGTGTTAGCAATAGAGTCAAAATCTGCCAAGTGGGCCACCCCTGTTCCGAAGGTCCGATTTTCATCGAACTTTTTTACTTTTCTGGTTCACAACGAAAATATAAGAACTTCATTTGAACGGTTTTGCGAAATTTTGAGTTTTACCGGAGTTATAGAGGTCAAAACATGGCATTTTTGACACTTTTTCGAAAAAGTTGCACTCAGTCATTAATTCATAACTTCGGAACGGTAAGAGATATCTTTATGATGTTTTCGCTAATCGCTCAAGAATTATTATGGCTTTCCATAAAAAAATTTAAAAAAAAATTAAAATTTATTTTTCTTAAAAATAAATTAATTTTTTTTTTTAGTTTTTATTTTTTTCAGTGTTCTTCACCAGCTATAGAGTTTAAAACCATTTAAAAATGAAGATTGATTCATTACGAAACAGATAAAAAAAAAAAAAAGAGTGGCCCGGACAAAGGTTTTTCGCAATTCGAACTTTTCGGTGGGCGCACAGCTATTTTCCATACAAAAATTTAAAAACGCGCGCAAATCTAGGTGGCGCACTGTTCAACACAAGTGCTGCGGCTCGCGTTTTTACTTTGCATGCGCGCGTTTTTGAATTTTTGTATGGAAAATAGCTGTGCGCCCATAGAAAAGTTCGAATTGCGAAAAACCTTTGGCCGGGCCACTCTTTTTTTTTTTTTTATCTGTTTCGTAATGAATCAATCTTCATTTTTAAATGGTTTTAAACTCTATAGCTGGTGAAGAACACTGAAAAAAATAAAAACTAAAAAAAAAAATTAATTTATTTTTAAGAAAAATAAATTTTAATTTTTTTTTTAATTTTTTTATGGAAAGCCATTATAATTCTTGAGCGATTAGTGAAAACATCATAAAGATATCTCTTACCGTTCCGAAGTTATGAATTAAGGACTGAGTGCAACTTTTTCGAAAAAGTGTCAAAAATGCCATGTTTTGACCTCTATAACTCCGGTAAAACTCAAAATTTCGCAAAACCGTTCAAATGAAGATCTTATATTTTCGTTGTGAACCGGAAAAGTAAAAAAGTTCGATGAAAATCGGACCTTCGGAACAGGGGTGGCCCACTTGGCAGATTTTGACTCAATAGTATTTATATATGAGAAAAAACAGAATATTTATAGATATAGTTGTTATATATTTGGAAATTTAGTTTCAAATGTGTCTGCAGATTTTGTGTTAGATTTTTTTAAAGTTGGAGGAAATATATTATAACTCAAAAAAAGTTTATTAAATCTTTATATTAGTCCTATCTAATAGAAATTAATAAAATTATTAGTTTAGAGATCATTATGTTTGTGGTTCCTTCAATATTACATGTATTCTTCTGTATACATTCAAGATAGAGCACCGTCAAGTCGATCACTTAGCCTCTCACCTTGGCAGTCGCTGTCGCTGGGACACCTTATGCTCCTTGTGCTCAGAGGTTTCATGTTGCATTTGCCTTGACTGCATCCTCTCAGAAAATGACCCAGAGCTATCGCCGCGACCAGTACCAGTACCTACCACTGCTAAAATAAGAACCACTGCCAGCGACGTGCCCAATACCCATTGCCATAAAGTTGCAGCAGGAAACCGAGTGAAACCGGCAGCAGCAGCGGCAGCGGCAGCAGCAACAATTTGCAAACTCATGATGCAGCCTTAAAAGGCCGCCTCATCCGCTCGGGCAAATAAAAAGTGCGTGATTTGTGTGATGTGCCAAACCACCAGAGAGAAGAGAGTCCGCCGTCTCGGCTCTTTGGGGCCTGGGTCTTTCGAATCTTTCTCGAGTCCCTGGCAATCCATCAGGGCAGTCAGGGCCGACAGTTTGCCGGAGGTCTGTTGACCCCTGAGTGCTCTTCTTGGCCCGGCAACAGCAGTTGCGCATGTCTAATTGCAGTCAAGTTGGTAGTGAGAGGCTCTCAGGGTTCACGTCCCGGGGTCCGTGAGAATTTGCCACCTGTCAGCCAGCGATAATTGCCAACGGGTCAGACAGCAACAGCAGCAGCAGCAGCATTTACGGCAGCAACATCAACAGGTAACTTGAGCACCTGAGTCTTTAGCACACAAATCCGACATAGATTCTACTTATAAGAGGAAGGGCTGACATAGATTCCACTTAAGTCTGACGAGTGAAATGGAATCAAAACTCCATAGAAAATTTTTATAGACCGCAAACGGTTCAAAAACCCATATATCTCTTTTATACCTTGTTAGACATATGAAATATTTTTTATTTTCCCCTTGACAAATGAGAGATTCGAGGTTTGATTCGCTTACATCATTATTTTAAAGCTAATCGCCTGTCAGAGATTTTGGGGAAGTGAACAAAACCAAAACCAGAATGGTGGCTCCGGCTTCCGCTTAAATCTCTCCCCGCCCATATGAAGAACATTTGAGAGAGTTCCCAACCCAACCCAGCAGCAGCAGCTACAACATTTTTATTAGGCTGACTGGCCAAAGGTTCCCATTCAAGTGGCTTGTCACTTGTTGTTCTGTTTTCTGTTTTGTTGGGCACTTCTAAAAAAGTTGTTGGGTTTCCTGGAATGGCCCCAGCTCAGACAATCTCCCCGCCTGTCCCCGTCTTACTTTATGTTATTTTTCTGTATTTCCTTTTTTTTATATATCGTATGTGTTTGCTTGGGCTGACGGTAGCTGACCTTTTTGCTGCTGTGGCTGCCAATGTTGCTACTTGCTGCTCTTTTCGGGCGAAGTTGTAAAATGTTGTTCAAAGCGCCGCAGAAACCGTTGGCGTTAATGATCGCCGCTGGGCATGCGACGAGGATGAGGAGCTGAAAAAGTTTCCTAATAGCTGAAAGGAACCCAATCTCGCAGCCAAGAGCAAACCCAAACCCGAACCCGAACCATCCTCAACCCAAGAAATCGCAATGCTGAACGTTTTTCGGCTACCGGTTGCGTTTTCACGCAACAAATGGCAACATTTAAAAGTCCATTTCGCCTGCTCATCTCCTCGGCTTTGGCCTCACCTTCAGCTGGGCTCATCTTCATCCGCGTCCACGTCCACATCCGCATCTCTGGGCACAGGTGCACAGCGGGCAGCAGTCACAACATAGCTCTGGCTCATATATCTTGGGCCTGAATGGTTCGCCAGCGGAGAGCAGATCTTGGGAGCTTTTGCGGTGTGGAGCTGGCTCAATTGATGCTGACAGCGAATGAAAGGCCCTGGCAGAGAGTCTGCGACTGAGACCTCGGTCGGAGCGGCAAGCCCAGGGCACAGTGGTTGGAAAGGTACTTGAAACTAAAATGAAATGTATGGGAGTCCTCAAAGTATTACTCCTTTCAAAGAGAAACTTAAGGATTTTTGAATAAGACTTAATTCTTTCTTTTGTTTTACTGAAATCCAATTGAGGCTTTTTCTTTAATGCATATAAAATATTGTAGAAAAAAGCATAGCCTAAAAACTTTTAAAAAATTAATTGAAAAATATATTCTTACTTTATTAGATAGTAAAATAAACTAGAGCTTTTCTGTATTAACAAAGCCAAGGCTTTATCCTACATAAGTCACTATGCCTCCAAGAAGTATTCATAAAATGACGTTTAATGGTGTTGGAAATGGATTTTTTAATAATCCCAGATTGTTAGCTTGTACCCCAGTGGTTTTATAGGTTTCCCCGGGACACTGTTCCCGGCTAAGCTGCTCCAGCCGTTGGGCTAACTTCCTCGCCAGATGGGTAAACCAGTTTTTTGGGTGCCCATTCGAATCGAGCGATACAGCAACCACAGCCGATGACTTCGACTCCCCACAAGATCAATTCTAGCAGATTTCACTTTTTCCTTGGCCCGGCTCAAAGTTGGGATGTCAGTTTTTTCTTCTCCTTTTTTATTTTATTTTTTTGAATTTTCTTAGTTACCTGTGTGTGGAAGGTGCAGCTTGAACGGTTGCAACATTTGCTCCGTCTGCAGTGTGTTGCCTGCCTTGTCGTCGTTTTGTTGCCAGCCTCCCCGGATTCCTGGATCTCGGCACATTGCATTTTTATCTCAATGAGTCGGGCGAACATGCTGTTGTTGTTGCTGGTTGCATGCCACAAATGTGCGATTGGCATGTCAAAAGAATTATGTATTGATTTTTGATTTCTGCCTAAAAGCGGAAGTTTCTCCGCCGTTTGCAGCGAGCAGTGTACACCGCCGGGGCTTCCCGCCCCGTACACGAAAACTTATTAAATTCAAACAAATTAAAATCCGGGGCTTAGTGGCAGCAGACCCCATTGAACATCTATCGATGGATGTCTACTAAAAGAGGTGGAAACTAGTTTCCCAACAAGTGGGCGCCGCTTGGCCGCAAAATGAATGACACTAAACGCTCTTGACAGCAAACATTTGTCCGCAACAGAGGTAGTTAATTAGTTTTGCACGAAATTATGTTAGTTAATTGATTAACTATCGAACTGACTATTGAAGAGGGGCACAGGCACCGGCACAGGCACAGGTACAGGTTCAGCCAGAGATCGATCTGGTCGGTCGGCCTGGCTTAAAGGCCCTGCCTTAAAAGCCAGCGAATATAAATTGCTGTGTTTTCTCCTCACTCTTTTTTCGGGTTTTTCTTCTTGTTTTGCGAGGAGCACGGGCTGCGATCTCTGGGCCGGCTGCACCCACGCAAGAGATCCGAAAACCGCACAATCCAGGCTAGTCGAGATCGCTGGGTTGTGCGCTGTCTAAATATGGACATGGGCGGCCTGAAATTTCGAGGGGCCGAAACACCGAACACAGTCATTGCGATCGGCTGTGGAGGAGTAACCAGGCATGGACTGGTCCAGTGGTCTTCGGAGTCAGTGATCCGCGCCCAGCAGAAGCCGATTTTCAGCCCCATGATTGCCCCCCTTCGAAGGTGAAATGGTATTTTACGGATAGAGTTTGCCGAGAAATTGGTAACTAATGGGAGGGAAGGGAAGTCCTGCATGGAAAGAAATTTATAAAAAATGGAGTAGGAAAAAAATGGTTGTGTTTAATTAATACTAGAAATGTTACAATATTAAGTGAATTTTGAGTACTATCTAGTTACAAGTTTCAATGTATAGAGTAGAAAGAAGTATTTCTATATAAGACATAGTAATACTCACAACAAATTCTTAAATTCATGAGATAGAATATTAAAAACGGTTAGGTAAACATTCTGAAATCCTATAACATCTTTAGAGAAAAACCATCTTAAGGCAAGATCGGAGGGCAAAGATTAGATGGTGAAATAGTTGAAACTATGCGCTAAGACAACGCGTTTGAACTACGAAAAGAGAATGTTCCAAGCTGGCCCACAGATCGAACTATTGTGCTATATTGTGCCGGAGGAGAGGTCCAGAGAATGGCAGATCTCGTAGATAAAAGTGGCTTAAACTATAAAATCCATCAATGTGCTGAAACGTTTTACGAGAGTGGTATAAAAAATCGATACGTCTAGAACGCGCGATGGTGAGTGGCAAGTTCCGTTTCGATTAACTTGTGAAGATCGTGCCAGCCAACACGTAACCCTTTGTTTTGGGGCCATATGCCATATGCTATATACACTATACAATACTATTTATACTTCCTCACCTCCTCAGGCGCTCTGTGGGCCGTAAGCTGCTCATCAGCTTTGTTGAGTCGCTAATGAAGATCAGAATGGCCAAATGCGGGATGACTTTTTGTGTGTGCCTTGGTAATTAATAAAAATTTCAACAAATCCGACACGACACACGGCTCAAAACAGATACAGAAAGGCTGAACAAAAAACTGAAAAAAACGAGAATCGCCTAGATGGGTAGGGAAAAAATTAGAGCCAGTCAGACAATGGCCCTAACCGTGCCAAGCTGCTTTGCCAACGCATTGAAAATTGTGCGCATTGTTCGAATGACTATACAATGTGGTTGGTTGGTTGCTCTCTCACTGTCAACTACTTGAAACCAGAAAGGCAGGAGGCAAAAAAAAAACTAAAATAAACGATATAACAGACACAACACAAAATCACATACACGACTTTTTCGTAACAGTCACGTTTTTTATTTCATTTATTTACTTTGCTGACAAAACAAGAAAAGTACTGGCCAAAAAAAAAAAAAAAGAGTCGAAAAAATAAACGAAAATCGAGCAGAGCTCGCGCCCAAAGTTGACGCATCGTGCCAGCAAACAAATCATAAATATCATCGAAAAAAAACCCAGTAAAAATGGTAGCCGACATGAAGAGGCATAAAATCAGAAATCAAAGAAATCTGATTAGATGAAAAACTAGTAAAAATCAGAGATAAAAGATGGCTAGGAATGCTAGGAAGTGGCAGCTATTTGGGGAGGGATTATGATGTTGCAGTCGATTTAATGACAGCTTCAGGTTATATCTGCCCCTACTGCAATTAGTTTGCCTTCATCTCCCAGAGTCTGTCCCAGGTGGCGTATACGCAATACGCTCATATATCATTCCCTGGCACTATAGTGGCCGTTCTTGTTGTTTTTGTTGCTGCCTGTGTGAATGATGAGTGTTGAGTTGCAGGTAATAATTGCTACTGGTCGTCATCGGGCTTGTCGTGAGCTCAGCGCAAACATATAATTAAGATTGAGCTGAGTTCCCGCTCAAGATGAAGTCTCCAAAAAGGTCACTCTCTCTCGCTCGCTCTCTCTCTGCCTCTCTCTCTCTCTCTCGTTCTCGGCTCTTAAAAGGCCATATTTTAGCCAAAACAGAAAAAAACTGCATAGCTTGGCACAATTATGAAATATTTTTGCAAAACTCAAAAAAGATACAACCTGGAACCGGTTCGGTCGGCATAATGAAGGATAATGATGATGATGATGACGATGCGCCGACCACAGGCTCCAAGCAAGCCCCGATCTTCAAGATCCCCGAGATTCAAAACCTCAGTGCAGCTCAGACCTGGCCAAGCGACGGCTAGAAGTGGAGAAAAGATTTATGCCCAATGGCCGGGCCAAAAGGAGCCGGGCATCTACAAGATGAAGATGCCACTTGCCACTTGCAACAGGCTCGACTTTGCAACTGCTCTCGCCCGCAGGCCGCTTTATTTGTCAAGATTAATTACAAAAATTTGCGTTAAATCATAATTTTCAATGTTTTATGAGCCAGCCGCCCGCCTAGAACACTGAGCACCGCTGAGGGAAAAGGCAAAAAAAGGGGAAAAAAACACCTTTCGTTGATTTACGACTCATTGTTGGCTGTGTGTTTGTGGCAAAAAGTAAAAAGCTGTTGACAAGCCCATGCTGGGATTGCTTTTGGCATTTTGCCTGGGAATGACATTTATCTGAACCTGCGGCAAAATGCAACGCAAATTCGTTGCCGGCTATTTGGTGCTTGATAAGATTTAGTGATGAAATATTTGGCAACTACTTGGGCGTCAAATTGATAAAGTGCCAATAAATATGGAATTTCGTGGGATAGGTATTTACTTATTTTTCGCTGGTCATATTGGGTTGGAAACTTCTATCTAACAAAAAGTAAGTTTTGTGGGTTTTTGTTTTGCAAATTTTTTCACTTTAAAATGAAAATGAACAGAAGAAATGATAAAACAGTTTCCAAAAATCACAGACTAAGTCAAGAAATTAGTAAACCAATAGTGATTATTTGCTAGTGAAACAATCTAGCTGCACTATAACTTTTATACCTATTTTTACACACCCAATTGAAACAAAAACGCATTTCCTTTACAGCGAAATTCCTTTGCACTCCATAACAACATCATCAAAGGCCGGTGCGCGGTGGCTCGGTTCCCAGGAGTCCTTTCAGCGGAACCGCGATGCCGAAGTACAGAATTACAGAAATTCAGAGCCCCCCGCCGGAGTCAAAGTGCCGGCATCTACTATATAGGAAGGTAAGCCAAGCCAGAGATGCTGTTTATGGTTTTAATTAAACGGGGGCAACATTGGTGCGCCTCATTAGCGGCAATTTGTTGGGCATGCCGCCATCAAATCGAACGGGCAGCCTTTTCACGGAAGCCACGCGGTCCCCAGATAACCCGGCATCCATCCAGTAACCAATAGCTAGTACATAACCGATAGTGGGATAAGCTGACACCGAAGTTTGAGCCCGCAGTTCGAGTTCCAGTTCCCGCCAGCGAACCTGCTAATTATGCATGTGTTCTGTGACGGCCTCACGGGGTTTCTCGGTCTCTCGGCCTCTCGGTTTCTCGGGGCCTTAGCCTTATCTATCAAAGCGTTGCGGGGCATAAAATTCAAATTGACGCTACGGCCAGTGAAAGCGTGTGAACTGAACTTGAGACGTGGCACAGATAAAGATATACCGCATAGACCAAACAGCCAACGGAGCCATATAAATTAAGCTAAAACCGCAAATAAACATGAGGTTTTCCAAGGGAAACAGGTGGGGAGAAAGATAACTAGGCAGACAAGTGGACGCGTGACAAATACATGCGGCTTACGAAAATGTCTTAAATTAGTTAACAAAATACTTCACATACAAATACTTTTCAAATCAAGAAGCTTCTGTGAATCCCCAGTATTTCAAAATAATTTACACCAAAATCGTCTTCAAAAACATATTTTACTTGAACTTCCACTTCAATTATCGTGACTCACGCACCTCACGCTCTTCTCACCCAAGAATGAGCCACTTTTTCATGCATATGCAAACAGGGAAAGACAACAAATACAGAAAACATTTAAGAAAAACAGCAGACTCAACAAAAGCCGCTGCCACAACAATCACCGAGCTTAACCCATAAATCTACACATGTTTACATTGGCTTAGCCACTCGAATTGAGGCTGCTCGCTGGGGCTGAGGCCGGTGCGCTTCCATATCAGTTGACAAATTTGTCAACTTGCCTGGCAACTTGAATGACATTTTCCAAACCAATTTCCCCCATCCCCCATTAAAAGTGGAAACCACCCAAAGGAAATCCAAACAATGGACAAACAGCGAACAACTTGAGTCAGCTGCGGCGCTTTCAATTCATGAAATGGACAATTGTTGTCTCGCTCCGTTGACTCAATTGAACGGGCCCACAGAAACAGCAACAGCAACAGAAACAGGTAACAATATTGGCCATCAGCAGGAACGGTAGCAGTCGACAACTGTAATTACTCCGACTGCGATAAGGCAGTCCAAGTTTGAAGACTGGGTTGCACAAGTCTGTCTTATCAGCCAATAAATTGCAATCGGATGAGTCAATTGGTTTGACTTTAGTGGGAAATGGTTGCTTGAAACTATGTTGTACACCTTCATTGGAGAAATTTGAGTAATCAGACTAGCAATGTTTCTTTTAGAACATTAAAAAATATATCTGCCTTATTTAATAACTTGGAATCTTAAGCCAAATACTCGCACTCTTAAAGAGTTTCGCCTATAAAATTCCCTAATAACAATATAAAAATTATAATTAGCTTCGACTTTCCAATAATTCCTCCGTTTTCACCATTTGATTTGTTTTCAAAGTGCCCGTAATCAAAACAAATTATAAAAGCGCAATGCCCATAACCCTATAAACATTAAAAGCGGCTCCCATGGGTGAGCATAAATCGTGGCCATATTCTTATCTCCTATCTGCTATCTAATGCCATCGATGCAGCTGCTACTGGCCAGAAGTCGAAGATAAATGCGACCGCGAAAACTTTGACAAGCGATTAACTTTACAATTTATCGCCCAGCAATTTGAATCGTCGTAAATCTCGGCGAGGCAGCTCGCCGTGTATGGAGAACTGGTGCCCCGGCTCATGTTGCGTCATTAATTTAACCAGTTGTTGCAACAAGCTTAGCGCACCCATTGGGTCAGGTTCGAGGAGCGCTCTCTAAGAATCGCCCTGATTAAAACATCAGGCTCCGGCTGAAAGTAAAGTTGTTCGGCAGGCCAGCAGCCAGGCAGCCACTCAGTCCCCTTCTTATCCCATCGAGC
This sequence comes from Drosophila mimetica, assembly GCA_037075245.1. NCBI lineage: Eukaryota > Metazoa > Arthropoda > Insecta > Diptera > Drosophilidae > Drosophila > Drosophila mimetica. The sequence goes on along the minus strand of JBAMCH010000007.1, from coordinate 24,734,759 downwards.
TGTTTTTATTTATGCATGTTTAAACATATTTAATGTCATTACGGGCACCTCTTGCCCATCGCCCATCGCCCATGCCACAAACACGCATTTAATTATCTGCCCGGCTCCACATGCCCCATGCGCATTAATTTAATGAACGCATGCATTTCACATTTTTATCATGTCCAATTGGGGATGGTGGGGGACGGGGACTCGGGAGGGGGATTTGGCAGGGGGATATGGTGTATCCCGGTAGCTGCCGGCCTGTTCCAATATATTTATTGCATCGTCGCCTTCAACGTTGCTGCTCTGGTTTGCTGCCGCTGTTGTTGTCGTCGTCGTCGCGTTTTTAATCGCATTTAATATTTCATTTTATTAAGCCAATCGTTAAGTCCAGTTGGCGGTGCATCTGCATCTTTTGTGCCCCATCTCCGCGAAATGTGCATCAGCATGCTCCGCTGATGTCTGCTGATCGTCTGGCGAGCGGTGAGCAATTTGCTTAATGCTGTCATAAGGCTGTCAGTTTATCATTTGCATTGCGGCGCCTTTGGCGACATGGAGATGACACTTAATAAGTAGTAGCCAACTTACTTGCCACCACTTGGGAGTTGCTAGTTGGCAATAGGGAGCTGCTAGTTGGTCGAAACGGACGAAATGCCAGCCATTTCATTACTGCCATGTGGCTGCCACAACTGCTGCAGCTGCAGAATGAAAACAAACTGCATTCCATTGAGCCAGCCAAGCGAAGTGTAGCGGAGCAGTTGTCAATTGCACCACCCTACAAGATCTGGACAGGCAAGAAATGTAATGTTTTAAAAGCTGTTTAATGAATTTTAAACTATTTATAAAAGTTTCATAGTTGCGACTAAAAAGTGGCCCTCAAGAAGTTCAACGAAAATAGGTATATGGGGTCTAGAAAGCCTTTTTTATTACCTTTTATAAGACGTAATATTTTAGTAATATTTATTAAACCCAATTAATTAAAATATAATCTGTTAATATCATGTGAAGGGGGCCTTAAATCAATTAACTATACTCCAGTTCCAGTAAAACAAGCAAGAAGTTCAGGGACCTACCCCAGTTTAATCTTTTTAAGCTACGCTCATGGCTTGGGGGCAAAAAGGGGTAACGCAACTGTTTGCAACTTATTGAGGCAAGTTTTTGTTGCTCCTGCTTCCTGTCGTTATAGGAGCTATATGTTGGAAGCGGATAGGATGCGAGGGTAGCTCGAATACAATATGAAATTATGGGAAATATAGCTAGATAGCTAAAAAACTTTTAATATTTTATCAAAAGGTTTTACATTTTAACTTAGTTCTTTAAGAACCTATAAAACACATTTAAATATTTTCATTTTTAGAGTTTCGAACGCAATTAGTATTCCGTTTTTATACTCACCAATCTGCCCTCGCTTCGTATCCATTGATACTTATGTCAATTACCATTCTCCGCTCGCCTCTTTGCAGACAAATGCCATGGACTCGGTTACAATTTGGTCTCGTCTTGTCAATCAATTGGGATCGAGTTGGGGCCTAGAACTGGAAATGGCCAAGGATGACCGGCGAGCGCTTCCTGTTTGGGTAAGTTGGTAAGTCGATACTCGGACCAGCCTGGTACTTAATTAGCCACACGACAGAAAACTGAAAGCACACGACCCCGACCCGTGATGACCTCACAGCCGACGGAGGCAACTAATTTATCAAAATGGAAAGAAAAACTGAAATAACTCTACGCATAATTAAATCAAGCCAAAAAAAAGAGAAAAAACGAAAACAGAAAGATACCCAAATGCGTTTTTAAACCGTTGCGCAACGCCTCTTTCTAACAGTTTTATCTTTCGAGAGTTTTTGAAATTGCCTTTTAGAGTTTTGTTTGAATTTTTCCCTTTGGTTAATTGCCGCTTATTAATCTCGGCTCGGTTAATGGTCTCACAAACGAAATTCTAATTAATGAAATATTTTTCGGCCTCTTGCTTGCATTGTCTCGGCATTCCAGCTCCCCGAAACTATAATCAATCATAGGCCAAGACTCAAGATCCCACAGATGGTGGAGTTTTGGGGCAAAGTGAACTTGAGTGTGTTGACAAATTTGTGAGTTGCCGGCCGATTGACAGGAAAATTGAGTAATCAATCATGGGCTATCAAACGAAGCCGCCTAAGCCGAGTGGCCTTCGAAAGGTCTGTTTAGTTAGTTGGCTAGAGCTCCGAAATCCAGTCTTATCAACCCATGATGATGCACGTCTGGGTCGTTAGCTAAATGCTAATGTTATTTCACGAAATCACGTTAGACGAGAATGTTGACAAAATCTCACAATCAGTGGCTTGAACAAGCTGATTCAGGTTTGCCTTTATTTTTAGTCGCTGTATCTCGCATGCGATTGAAATGAAATATAAAATTACATTAAATTACCGGATGTAATTGCGGTGGTCGTGCCAGTCGCCTCTCTCACAGCCTGGTCAATGAATCACGGCCCGGCGCACACGAAATGCGTCGAAACAAAAGACTCAGGCAACGAACTCGATTCGAGCACCGAGCACCGAGCACTTATGTCCAAATCAGGGAGAGCAGCAACCCACACAGAAAGGTAACCAAAAAAATAAATAAATAAGAAAGAAAGACCCACACACAAAAGCCAGTTGAGTGGTATCTTAACAGGGCTAACGATTTTGTCAAATGACAATTTTCTCGGCCTCATTGAATGCCTCTTTTTCACGCCATTCATTGACTTTTGTATGGTCCATTTAGTTGTCAATTATTTTTGATAGGCCGGGCTCAGGCCGCTGATAAGAGCCCGTGACTAGCACAAGACTTGTTTAACAAACCCAGGAAAATGGAAGAGGAGGAAAGAGGATCCAATCGGATCTTGGCCGTGGACCCAGCTACTGCCTCTCTCCGCTTTGGCCACATTTGCATATTGAACGGCAGTTTGTCTTGAGCCTGAGCTTTTAGTTATGGCCAAGCATTAAATTTAACTATTAAGCCATTTTCGGAGGCCAGTTTTGTGGAGCTTGACTTTCCAAACATTGTCCCCTGACAGTTGTTCCCTATGGGAGTTTTTTCTCCTTCTTGCCGGAATTTATGAGCCAAAAAGACGCCGAAAGATAGACAGAATGATTAACAAGAAATGGAGAGGCATGGGAACCTTGGATTGGCAAACAAAAATGGTGAAGTGAAATGTTCAAAGTTTTATTGCCTCAAAGTTAGGTGAATGGAAAGCAGATGGAAACGAAGGATTTGCTTCTTAAGTAAATGGGAAAATATGGCCACATCGCATGGAGCATCTAGTTGGGCAGTAGTTACGGTCGAATTCAATTGCAAGTCCCAACTTAATTTCAACGTAAAAATGTGAATTACCCCCAGATGAAATTCATTTCTTGCAACTCAATCAAGAGGCATGCAACGGAGGCTGCTGACCTATATATGGTTAATAAGAACCGACTTACATGCCTGCATATATATGTAGGAATGCTTGCAGCAAGACCATACATATATCCTCGTTACATATTCCCCATATTGATATCTCTCCATCCCTCTGTTGCATTTGGGTTCGTGCAACAATTTTCGTCGAAAACAATTTTCAGAGCACGAATCGAGACGAAACGAGAAGGGGGAAAGATCAGGGCAGAAAATGAGAAACTTTTGCAGTGCATATATGCCACGCACGTAGAAACCAAAGAGCAAGCCAAACCAAACGAAACAGTAACAATCAGACAATCATGCACATAATCATGCCATCAATATATGGCAATTATCAATGAAATTTATAACAATCCACGAAATGTAACGAAAACTTAACCGACCAATAAAAATTTCATTTTTCCAAAAGGAGCCCCGGCTCCACTCGCTGCAGTTCGTCATCCTCGTTCTGCAAAAAGTACGAGAAAAATGCCTGCAACATGATCATGTTCGAGCTGATGTTGCTGTTTTAGCCCCGTTCGCTTCGCCTTGTGATCTGCATCATAAAAACGTGCCAGATTGATGCGTGATTGAAATGCCAATTGGTTTCCAGTTGGACTTGGTCGATCTGTTGGTCGGTCTGCTCGTCTCGTTCTTCTTGAAGTGTGCGTGCCGTTACCGTTACCATCCCAATCTGCATTGTCATCTTGGACAATTAGAACAAGCCGAGATCTCAAAGATACATTTATTTTGTGTGTGAGGTACATACGTACCTTTGTAAGAAAAGAAAAGTGGGAGGAAAGAGTCTGACGGACAGTATTGCCCAAAGATCTTGAAGAGGAAGAGTAAAGTCAATCCGCTAGATAAACAGTTAGAGCCACGGCCAAAAGGGGGACTGAGGTTTCCGTTGACCACTTACCGTTGGGAGAGGTTTTTGTCGCCATGACCATGACTTGTGGTCCGCATCCGTATGTGGGTCACACGCTCGACGAGGGTTGCCACGATTTCTTGACGGGATTCGTAACCTAACGGAAGCGGGAGTCGCATTACCCACTTCAGCTCGATTGTATCTGTTTTCCCTCTGATTCGACTATTGTGTTTCAATTCACGAAAATTAATTAAACTTGGAACTATTTTACCACCGTCTGGCTTCAGAAAATCGAAAACAATTCATAAAGCTGTTTTGTTTTCAATCTTTTTAGGGGGTTTTCATTGAAAACACTCTTGATTTATCATCTAATATTTCGTCTAAATCCATCTGCCTTAAGATCTGAAACTTGAGTATTTAAAAGAAACACAGATTAATTTTTTGAGTGCAACTTAAGTAAAATTCCTTATAAATAGAGTGTTGCCCATTCGACTATCTGGCACTCCATAAATATGCATGTAAGGCCTCTCGATGGCGTGCTGTCGCAGTTGGCTGATGAATGGAGTCTGCTGGCGCCACCGGGAACAGCCAGCAGAACTATCAAACTCCTCCGGATGGCTGGCCATCTAGGGCAACTTGATCGACTGCAACTCGGACTCGGCGGGGAAATATCAATGCAATAACATCTCTCTGGCTGGCCAACAGCCTTTGCAATCGGCGATGAACAGCTTCTTTTACAGCGTCTGCAACTTCCTCTCTTATCGCTGGCAACAAATTGACCATTTCAATTAATGAAACGCACTTAAACACTAAAGAGTTTTGTTCGCCGCTGTTTGCCACTCAAGTGTTGGCGCTAATGAACATGGCGAATCGTAAAAGATCGCGCTCCTCTGCTTTTATTTTCCGGCCGCTCCTTGTTCCTCGTCCCGCACACATTTGCATATTTTGTTGTCGAGATTAAGCGCGTAAATTTGTCGTTAAAAATCATGTTTGAGATCGGCCACAGAGACACACGCGATTGCTCAAACAAAAAGCAAAAAAAAAAGGGGGAAAATAAAAAATTAAGTCCGAAACACAGGCAGCTGTTGATTTTTAACTGTTTCGGCTCGAGTTTGTTTCTCGTATTTTGATTGCGGGCCGCTCGATTTGATTGATGGCTGTCGCCTCACGGCGCATGCGCGGCATGTCTATGCCACTGACGTACTGATTTACCGTTGCCTGATAAGCAAACTAACGAAAAAGTTCGAGAGCCAAGCGAAAAAAAAACGAGTGGCAATTACCTCAAGTGGAGCAGCATTTGGCATTTGCATAAATTGGCCTAAAACAAAAAAAAATCAAGCCAAATGAAACGAAACGAGACGGGCACTGAAATCGGAGCTTTCTTCGTGACTGGCGACGTTTTCCCAGCGATCCGAGTTCCGAGTTGAGAGTGGTGCCCCTATAATGAGAGGTCCCAGGGGTCACAGATGTCCAAAGCAATTGGATGTTACAATTTGCTTGGCCAACGACAAGTCAATTTGGGGTTACTTGCCCTCGGGAGCGATCTTACGATCTCTGCGATCCAGCAACTAGCCTTTAATCCGCATTATTTTTACAATCTTCATTTAACTTTAAGCAAGGAACTAATGATCAGAACATAATTGTTTAGTTTCATAAAAATATAGAGCTATTCCTGGGACTTTTTCTGAGGCTTAAATCTTTCCCATCACACCGGAGTATTTATTAAAATTAATTTTATTCTGCCGCTTCACTCCTCCTCCCAATTACCAAGTAGAGCATGGAAATGCTCTTAATCTCCCGCTGCCTAATTAGTTTAGCCACCATTATAATTTTTAATTGGCTCTGCCCGCCGCAAACAAGATGGAAAATACTGTGCAGAAGAAGTGAAAATAATTCAATTGTAATTTTATGCAACACGCAGCCGCAAAATGATTTTCACAGCAAATTATGCGGCCAACCGCAGTTGGAGCCGTGGAACATGCAACATGGATTTCCCACGCATGCCCCCAATGAATGGAAATGAAGAGGGCCAGCAAATGTATATGTATAATCAAGTCTATGGCGCAGAATCGACTTCCGCGAGTTAACCTGCCGCAGAAAAAGAAGAAAATGAAATTTGCGTTTTTGATTAAATCGTGGGATAGATCAAAGGCACCTTATCAGCTGGTGAACTAGTCGGGGGCAACGTTTTAAGCAACGTGGGATAGAATCTGTCAGGTGTTCGGGCTTGAATTCCATCTATGGGAGAACTGAAACTTTGTGAGAATTAAGATTCCAAGAATGACGGAAGTGGTGCTTGATGAAAGGTAAAGATTAAGTTTCAGTCTTGATGGATTTATAGACCGGTGTTTTAACATATTTTCTTGTTTATTGATTCCATTTCCAGAAGTCAGCCACTTAATTGAAGATTCTAGCAGGTCCCTAGATATTGTTTATGTAAGTAAGTGATAAAACATAAAGTGAAATTAAAGAACAAGATTTTCAATCTTGTAATCTCGGCACAGTTAATGGCACTGGAAGAATTCACGGGGTAATTTATATACAACCCGTGATCTCTTAGTGGCATCTATGGTGCGGGAATGAAACATCAAAATCCAAAAAAAAAATGTGTTAATGTGAACTGCATTGAATCGGTAGCCCAAAGTGAAACCTTTTTTGTTGTATGAGGCCAAATTAATAATTAGAGCGGACTCATTAGCACCCGAAACTTTAAAGCCCACCCCAAAAAAACAATCTAATTCATATTTTCAAAATCAAAAGCCAGAGAAAACCTTTCGAAAAAAGTTGAAAAAAAAGAGAAGTGAGTGGAGCGGAACGATGTGATGGAGAGTTTATGGGGCCGGAAAATCACCTTTCACACCGCCTAGCGTTCCCGGTTCTCTCTTATTTTTTGCCCACAATTAGCAGTTCAATGAACCAGGCCGCCGCGTAGTCGTAGTCCCTCGAAGTTCCAGCCCAGCGGATGGAAGAAGAAACGAACACACAAAGTACCAATCTCCCGAAGAATAGCACAAAACCCATGGATAATAGCCCAATGGAGCTGTTGGGCATGCCATCGCTACAAAAAAAGAAAGACTCCACATACAGATAAAAAAAGCGAGAGAGAGAGAGATACAAAAAAAAAGATAATTAACTTTTTTTCTTTTAGCACTAAGTATGCCAAAGAGGAAGCACTAACAACAGCAACAGCAACAAATTACAACACATTACAATGGAGGGGGTTCGGCGTGAGTGTGAGAGAGTTCCCTTAAGTAAGGGTTACCCGTCTCTTTCTGTCCGGTATCCCCCTCCCCTTCGCCAACTGAACGCTTCAATGATTTTGTCATGCATAAATTTTGCAGGTTTGCTGAAATTTCTGCACTCCGCCAGCCAAGAATCAAATAAATTCCGGCACAGAACTCTTTTTCCCTCCTGGCCAAGTTCCGCTCGAGCACTTTTAAGCGGCAAAGGGGGCTTATAATGATGATGCTTCCTGTTTGTCAGCCGCACATACATATATTTATGAAACACCTTTTGCGCTGATATGTCCCGGACGAAGCTACAATTGAAACTTGTACTTAATTATGTCTGGTACGTCGCGATTCGGTTTTTCTTTGATCTTCGGCTCAAAGGGAATTCTAAGAATTGAAGATAACGATATATTAAGGAAAAATTAAATTAACTAGTATTTAGACTTGATTCAAGTTCAAAAGGAATTTAAAAAACGACAGCAGTTTTTCAAGATGTTTTTGTGGAAAATGCAAGAGATAGTTAAAAATATAAGAACTTAAAAGAAAAATGGGGAATATTAGAGTAATACTTTAGTTAGTTCAGAACATCAGAAAAGGTAGACGTATAAAAAGTATATAAATTTAATTATTTATTAGTTCTCTAAAACCATTTTGCGTAATATCTTAACTAATTTGAATAAGTTCTATCCCAAATGCCCTAAGATTATGCTTGACCGATTTTTGAAAATTTTGTAGATAAAAAGAACAACAATGTCGCTAACGAGCTTCAACAAAGTTGCAGAGTTTACATGTTAAAAATAATGATATTGTTGCATTCCATTGTTCTATTATATCAGTTACGGAAACACATCCAGCCAGATGGCAAGGAAAACAAATTGATTGGCGGCAAATGGTTTGAATTTCTGCATAATTCAATGCGCACGCGTTCTGGTTTTAGTTTCGGCAATTTTCTCCTCCTTTAATTTTCCGCAGACCCAGCTGCAGAAAATGGTCAAGAAATCTTGGAGGAGGAAGGGAGCGACGAGGGAGGGGGAAGTTGTTGGGCCTGCTCCGATTCGCAATCATTAAATAGACGACAGGCGAAATCGAAATTGCAGTGCCAAAGTTGCCGCCTGCTGTTGTAGCAGTTTCTGTTTCTTTTAACAGAGATGGGAAAATAATTCTTCTTGCCTAGGTACCAGGTACATGATAATTTACTCCTATGGACTTATGCAGTTTAAAAACTACAATAAATAAATACATTATTCAATAATAAATAAAAGTAATCAATTTATTATAAAATAATTATTAAGATTGGCCTGCATAGAGATCGAAATGGAAAAAAGTCGTTCATATTCTATTTATAAACCCTTTTAAAAACCCTAAACAACTTTTAATATTTTTTTTTTCTGAAACAGTTCTTTAACACTGACGACAGCCCTATATAGTTTTGAGTAGGGGAATACATATATTCTAATTTTAACCAATTATTTCTCTATTCTTATTATTTAGTTTTAAATTGACATCGGAATGTAGGTTTTTCTGAATTTTTAACTTATGATATAATAAAACTTAATTATAAACTAAGTAATTTAAATTTCCACAAAAAAATGCAGAATAAGGAAAAAAGTTGTATAAAAAGTTTAAAATGTTCGATCTTAGGCCTAATATCAAGAAATTTTGTAAATAACTATAAATATATACATTATTTTATATTCTCTTTTACTTAAGATAACGTTATATATCAAGTACAGCCTTTTTACAAGATGCAAATCAAACATGTACCTATAATTTACAAAGTTTTGTACCTATTTCCTAACCATCACTGGTGGTCAGTTGTTGTTGCTGGTGTCGCAGGGTTGTTGGGAAAATTTGAAAATTACCTTTAATCAGAGCGAAAATGAGATGGCTAATTTGAGTGTGCCGGAATCGGAATCTGGCTGGAAAATGGAAAATGCCGACTGTGGGAATTGCCGTTCTTGTCATTTCGGCCAGTGGGAAAACTTTTTGGCGTGGGTGGGCGACAGAGACAACAGCTGTGCGTTGGAATGTGCCCCTCTCTTTCCTGCGTCTTTGATCTTAACTTGATGAGAACTGGACTTGGTTCACATAAACAATGAAGTCGCTGTCCATGTTATGCAAAATTGCCACACGGTAAGAAAAGCTTAATATCCTTACAATACAAGGAGTTTTTGTGGAGAAGTATTCCCGATTTACAGGTAAATGATTAACAAAAGTAATATATCGTTATAGAAATTTTTTTATGTTATTTAAGGCATTTTAAATAAAAATTGTGGCTTTTATCTTTAAAACTTAGTTTCATACGAATATATTATTTAATTTTTCTTTATGTGCAGACAGAAAGAGAGGCAGCTAGCACGCGTTTCGCCCGCCTGTTTTGATCTATGAGCTGCGATTACGAGGCGCAGCTAAAAGCTGCACAAATAAAGCGCGGCGATCCCCACAAGTTGATCCCCAAGTGAGGCAGCTGCTGCATTTTTCTCTGATGCTGCCAGCAGTTGCAAATGATGATGAGGCAGCGGCAACAATAACAACCACAGCAACGCGGCTCAGGCCAGGAGGCCATGACAAGCGACAAGTTGTCGTTAGGCCCAAAATTAGATGCATTTTGTATGCCAGGCATAGATCGCTGTGGAGAGCAATAGCTGACACTTGAAAAAAACACAAAGACCTTGCTAAAAAGTATAAAAAAAAGGAAAAACAAATGAAGTTAAGGGTCCGAATTTAAGCTACCCATATTGCTTTTAATCCAAAACATTTCCTCATCAAATTTTGACAACCAACTACTTTTTACGTGGAACTGTTTTGTTTTGGGTGAGATTTTGTTATCATGAACACAGCAATTAAACACTATTTTGGTAAAACATTTTTGTAATTATTTTTAAACCTTTGTTAAAATTTAACCCCCTTATCCGACATCAATAAATTTTTAGAAACTTAAGCCTCTTGGAAAAAAATGTGTATTTTTTTAGCCAAAATACATAAATTTAAAAGAATAAACAAGTATCATTAAAATAAAAAGAAATGTAATATATCATTCGTTTTATTCTCAGTGTTATCATTGAACTATGTGGGAAAAAGAAGGGAAGAGAGCGAGCAGGCTGCAGTTATGGGCTTAGGGTAAACATTTGGCGACGCATCAATGCAGCTGGCCAAGAGCAACAGCCACAGCACTAACAACAACACCATCAAAAGCAACATCCAACAACAACAACAACATTAAGCTGCGACTGCAACTCAGAGCTTGTGGAGTGTGCAAATATTTTAGCAGCAATTTTCAGCTTAAATGCCTGCAAAACGAGGCGCATCGTGTGCCCAACAGCTTTTGGCGGCTCAGAGGTTTTTCTTTCTGTTTGCCCCTAGCATAGGGTAATATAATTATGTCCAGAATTTACAATGACATTCGTTGGAGAATACTTACTTTTCATTTGCATCAGCAGCTGTTTATTAATTTAGAGTACAGAATATCAGAATTGGTTAGTTAATGTGGATGTATTAGTTGTATTTAATTCCATTTTAACTTATAAATTACACTATGTTACATAAAAAATTTATGGATGCAATAAAATTGAATTCGTTACGAATTCCCAAATAAAATTGCTCAAACTGAGAAAACTTCTGGGCAAGCTGGTAATGGTTCTCAAACAGTAATATTTCTTTGTTTATGGCAATATCGCAATTCAATTAGCTTTTTCTTCGAAACAAAAAATTTGTTAAATTATTCTGGGAAGTTTCTTTGAAAGATACTTTTTTGAGAACTCAGTTTTATTTGGAAATTCATCCATCGAGGTAAATTTCAAAAGAATTAATTTTGTAACACAGTGTTATCGGTCAATTTACAAGTCCCTAACTCAGATGGCTCAAATCGTATCTTTACTGTTATAAAAATATATTTATTTTACCACTGACCAATTTTAACAATGATATCTATATATGCATTACATTATAAATTTCATTTCGGCCTGAGCATTTTTTACAAAATTTAAAACTACATCTTACTACTACATCAATATACCCTTATATACACCCAAAATTGAGCACGAAAAAAAGCCTAGATCGACCGATCTTGATTTTAGTACTTGTATTCTCACTTTTTTCTTCTTGATATCAAAATGATTTTATGTTGATTTTAGTATTCCCAGTCAAAATTAATCTCGGTTTCGATGTTGACGTGAGATGACATCGATGTTGATTTCAGCATTTTTAGTATGAGTCGATCTTGGCTAGCTTTTGAGATCGAAATGCTAAAATACGCATCGATGAGGTTTTTTTTCTCGGTGTATGCATTTTAGATTAAAATCCTGCGTTCATTGACACTTTAATTCTGTGAAGAATACAGAATAAAAAGTATTCTGAGCTCATTAATTACCACTGGAAAAATTCAATTAAATTAATAATTTATATTACCATACATGGTATCACAAAACAATTTAAAAACAATAACTACATGCAAAAATTATTCGCCCTGTATTTTAGAAATTTGTGCTTTATTGGCGGTAAAATTGATTAATTTTAAGACAATAAATCTTTGTAGAAAATGTTTTTAATTTTAAGTAAAAAATCGCCAGTGAAGCAAAAATTTTTTTGTGTAAGTACACAAAAATATTTCCCCTTTAAGCAACAAACTGATTTTATGCGGAACACCTTATATCATTTCAAATTAGTATAATGTAAAGAACCAATTTCTTGTGTAACACCCAATTAGTGGGAACCACACGCAAAAGGGGTGGCTGATTTCGATTACCTGGCAATTAAGTAATATCTAAAATAAGTTATAGGAACTTCTTAATCGGGTAGATCGATTGCAGTTGCTCTCTAATGTTCGGATCTCTCTCTGGGGTTCGGGGAATTTCCTAGCGTTAATTAGTAAGCGGCGTACACGTGATGGCAATGACTCTTGCTATCGGTTCATAGAGATCAATGCAAAACAGATACCAAGTTCTCAGCTCCCATATTGCGTCAATGTTATGTGTGACGACCTCGAGGCGGATCTCCGAAGATTCCTTAATTTGGTATTCCACAGATTTGTCCCTGAAATTGTGCAGCAACCCCGTTCTCGATTCGAATTTCCGTTATGCCCCCGTTGTACGAAAACCGTTGCGTGCTGATTGATTTTATGCGAATTTCTGAAACACATTTATTAACAATTCAAATTGCAAGTTGAAGTTAAAAACTCAAGGCAAAAACAAATGCAAAAGAGAATTCAGTGAGAATCAGTGGCTGTATAACTGTGCTGGTTTGAGTCCATATCTGATTTATCCGTGACGCCAACCTGTTTAAATTCTCCACTTTATTTTATTATTACTTTCTTTCTTTCCGATAAACATAAATAAACAGAAATATCAATATATTTCAAATTTTTTAATTAACGCACTATTTAAGCATCAACCTACTCTATTCTCCCAGTTTGGGTCTATCAGCACGTCTTCTTTGCTTCTGGCCACGCCGTATTCTTTAAATTAAATTAAAGAAATTCCGGACTGTGGAGAGTTTTGGTTTGTTTACACTCATGGTTCGGGTCTCAGCTGTATTATACATGCTTTGGTGTATGTCAACTTTTGCTTTAGCTGTGACGCCAACCTCTAAAATCTCCACATATTGGAGGAAATACCGGCCGTTTCATAAATCAAAAAAGGACGAAAGTATGGAACTATAGGCAATGTATCGTCAGTATCGAAAAAAGTCAAAATAAGCTTACATTGATCCTCAATTTAGATATTATTTGCATGTGTAATTAGAAAAGAATTTATGATGAACATACCAGTAATAAAGCTACCGAGGGACGGGACCAGCTAGACGCCGTTCTCTTCCTTCTGGGGTACAGTACCCAGTCCCGCAGGGGGGTTGACCCTTCCCCGTGGAAGTAATGAAGGAGGTGTATTGTCAAAGAGACAAACAATAAACACTAAGAAATCTCACGTTTTGTGATTATATTTTTTTTGGTAAAGCGGAAGAGGGTAGAAGAACAATACACGACTGCTTAAAATAAGATATATAATCCTTTGGTAGGTATAAATTATTTTAAGTTAAAGTTTCAGCTTAAAGCAAATCTGTGTTAATGGTTTAGTTTTTAAACAGTTGTAGTTATTTTAATAATATATTCATGAATTATTATTTATTTTAGTTTATTTAGTTTAAATAAAATTTTAATATATTTTAAATAAAAGTAAAAATGTGTTTAGCTTCAAAACAAAAATTAGGGGATCAAAAATGGATTTTAAAATGCATGGGTATGAAATGCATAACATTTTAAAATGAAACGAAAGACAAATTGATGCAAAAGAATATCAGATTGATTTGAAGAAATAACAGTTGGATATGAAAACATACAATTCTGGTACTAAATTTCCCATATTTTTTTAGCAAAATTTGATGTGTGCGCATAACAATCTTAATATGTTCGAAAATACCAATTACCAATTTTTTTCTCTGTGTAGCCAATGCTTGTCCTAGCAAAACTACTTCAGGTGAATCGTAAATAAATTTAGGTGAACATCTCTTTATGTCGTTAAACAAGGCTATTTTGATTTCTGACACATTTTGAGTTTAAAAAATTTCGAAGTTTTATTGATGTCTGATTTTATGGTGTGCTTTGATTTCTTATGAGGCTTTATATTAAAATTTATCCATGTTGAGACTCCGCGGAAGAGGTCAGCGGCCAATTAAATAGTTGAAGTTTCCCTACGTTCCTTCTTTTTTTTGGAGCCCATGGCTAAAAGTCAAGGGGGTTCGCTTACTGGCTTAGTTCGTTTCGTTTTTTGAGCTTCCCGGAACAGTTTTTTGTGTGTTTCCCTGCTTGTGTTCCACGGACTTGACATTCAGAGCGCAGGCAAAACGGTTTTTCAGTTTTCCAGCTCTTGTTTTTCTTTTCCCGCTTTCCTTTCTGCCAATGTCAGCCCATTGTCGGGCCGAAGGGCTTAAGGGAGCCAGGCTGCGCTTTTGATGAACTTTTAAGTGATTTGCTTGCGAAGGACTCACGGGCACAACAGCTGCAAGTGGCTCACCATGACTTTGGATGTCACTTGAACTAGGGCTTTATATTTAATTTGCCAAATTTTGACATAAAGCAATGATAAGTCTCTGAATTCTAAAATCTATTTAGATCTGAAAACTGCATTAGAAGTATGATTATCTTTGGGTATTTTAGGATTGTGCAACAAAATATTTGTTCTTGATATGCCGCTGGCTGTTGAAATAATTTACTGATGTGAGATAATTTGATAATTATTATAATTTTATTTTGCTTTACCGAGAGAAATCCAAGCATAATATCCAGGTATTGCGCAAAAATCAAGTTCGAAACGATTAAGAAAAGCCTTTGTAGCTACTTAGAAAATTTCTCAATCGAACTGCTCTCCATTGGCCTCTGACGGGTTTTCTTTACCTTTTGCCACTTTGTTATTGCGTTGGCGTCTTAATAACCTTAGCCAAACTCACAAGCATCCGCCCCCCAAGTAACCACTCAAGTGCAACTTTATTTTTAAGTGTACGAGAATCTAACTTTATGGAATGGAGAAGGAAACTTTTTCAGCGTTTTCTCCTCGTCCCCTCCCGAGTGTTTATTATTAAAAAATTTGTAGCCATTTGCTGCCCTAAAGAAACTTGGCTCCAGAGTTTATGGCCAAGTTGCGTGCACACGTGTCCATGAAGGTTGAATTGTGGCGGGTGGAAGAGGGGCAGGGAGGGGAATGAAAACCCGTGTGTGAGACTGCAGCATCCATGACCAAAGTGTCAGAGTCCATGAAAGGCGATTAGGGTCAACTGGCTTTGGCTAGTTGGCCAGAAGGAGTGAAAAGCCAAAAAGAGAAGTCCTTGGCCACCTGTGGACGTCTCTCAAATCTGCTGGGAAGTTAGCCACACTTAATTGGAAGCTGCCATAAATTGAGTTGCAAAAGCGAGGTCCTTCATTTGCAAAAGAGCGTGCAGACTTCGTCGTGCAGCCTTTGTTGTATATTCTGGTTTATTTTTTTTACTTTTTCACATTGATGCAGTTGACTAACTATCAAGTAACACAAAGACAATTAAACTTAGGGCTAAAGTTAGCTGGAAGGAAAGCGTTAGGGCGCTGGGTTAAGTTCTTGGCAAAGTTTGCTGTATGCTGCATGCGTTAGTTGAAACAAGAGGCTGAGAGAATCACCAAAATCCCCGATTCTAGGCTAGTTAAACACAAGATTTGATCTAGTCTTCCTTATGGGCTAAACATATTCGTGGTCCGGTTGGCAGATCGCTGAGGTCGCTGTTTGAGTTCCGTTTGAGTTCAGTTGAAGGTTGGGTTGTTTGTAGTTTGTCTTGCTCAAATTTGGCAGGATTACCAGTTCTTTGAGCGACGTTCGCCGCTGCTGGAGCGCAGCTCCTCGCTGTCCCGTCGGCGATCGTCCTCACGGTCATCCAGCCTGTCCAGCTGCCAGAGATCGTTGTTCAGCAGGCGACGTCCATTGGACCAACTGAGGGCGGCTCCAGCGCGGGCGGCATTGCCATTCAGCCGGGTGGTGATCAATCCATTGAGGTTTCCCGACTCCAGCAGCAGCGGCGAGCTGATCAGCTGAGCCTGGACGGTGGCGCTCGAGGGCTGGCTGAGGATCAGCGGCTGGGAGCTGCTGCGATCGATGGTGATGCGTGCCTGGGGCAGCTGGCGCCAGGCCTCCAGATCGCGTTCCCTGGTGAGCAGGGTGGTGGTTCTCGAGGAGCTGGTGGTGGCGGCGGGCAGGCGGGAGGTCAGCAAAGTGGGCGGGTGCGAGACGACGGTGGCCTGGATGCTGGGTAGGCTTTGGGCCAGCAGAAGGGTCTGCTGATCGATCAATCGCTGGTTCTGGCTCTGGCGACGCTCGGCCTGCTGGCGACGATCCTCGCGATCACGCTGCTCCCGCTCGCGCTGTTCCCGGTCCCGCTGCTCCCGCTCCCGGAGCTCACGATCACGGAGTTCACGCTCCCGGAGTTCCCGCTCCCGCAGTTCCCGTTCGCGCTGCTCTCGCTCCCGCTGCTCCCGATCACGTTCCTCCCGATCACGTTGCTCCTGGAGGCGCTGGAGGTCCCTCAGTTGCTGCTCCTGCTGCTGACGCTGCTGCTCCTGCTGTTGCACCTGCTGCTGGAACTGCTCCATGAGTTGCTGGGCCTGGTTACGCGCCTGGTTCTCCGACTCGCGACGACTCTGGGCCTCCAGCTGCAGCTGGCTGGCCTGCTGGGCCTCGGCCAGGGACTGGGCTTCAGCGATGGCCTGGGCGGTGAGACGGGTCTGCAGCTCCTCGAGGCTGTTGAAACGGGACGACGACGAGGAGGAGGCGGAGATCCTTTGCTGCTGCTGCTCGTCCAGACGCTGCTTGGACACGATGGCATTGAAGCCACTCACATCGTCGGCGGTGTACTCCACGATGCGACGGGTGCCATCGGGCTCGATCAGGGAGTACTGGCCCTTGACCAGGTCGCCATCGCGCTTCTCCTCCTGCCGCTTGTCGTCGCCGGTCAGCGAGTCCCTCACGTCGTAGGCGAAGCTGTACTGCGGACGGGTGTCGTAATCCTCGCTGGAATTGGGAGCCAGGGTGGTGGCATCGTCGTCGTCACCGTTTCCGCTATCATCTCGGTTCAGGTCGCCGCGCAGTTGCTGTTGCTGCTGCTGTTGAATGCTGGAGGATTTGATCAGCTGGCTGAGATCGGGACGCAGGAGGGCAGAGTTGGCGACGTGGGCCACGGTCAGCAAGCTCAGGCAGAGCAACAAGTATGTCTGCAATCAGAAAGGGACTCGAATTAAAAAGCTGTCTGCCATAAATCAACCCATTGGCCTCACAATTTGTCATTCACAATGGTTTTTCCTTTTAACTTGTTAGTTGCAAAGGGTCATAAATTAAAACCGACAACGAGCGATTCATGTTGCTGAACAGAAAGTTTGCGGGGATTTGTTGGTTTGTCGGAGTCTATTGGCTGTCAAGTGAACAACAAGAAAAAGCTTAGATGTCCGGAACAATAACGCAAAATACACTGAGAACTAACCGATGCTATTTCATATTTGTACTTTATATTTTGGTAAATAATTAAAAAAGAAATGTTGACTGTTTCACCAAATCTATTACATATTATTTCTGACCGAATTGTCATTTACATTGGTGAATCCATTTAATTTAGGCTAAGAACCTTGTTAAATGGGATATTTTTACAACAAATATAACTCTAAAATATAAATTTAAGCTAAGTTAGAATAAATGATCCCCAATTTGCATGTGGTCTTTAACCACCTTTACCCCAACTAATCTCGGTAGATTTTCTTTTGGCTTACGCCATTTCCCTGGCCATTTTAAATTGGCCTAAAACGCTTGGCTCTTTATCGTTTTGTATTTTTGATTATCCTGATTTATGGCCCCGACTTCCACTTTGCCGCATTTACATGGCGGCAGAACAACAAGAGATGTTCGGAAAATTTATGGCCGGCAGCGGTTGACGGAAAACTTACCCGTTTCATGGCTGCTGACGTTAAGTATTCGACTAGTTGGGCTGCTGGTTGTTTGTTGGGCTGCTGCTGTTTGCTGCTGATGGCGAACTGATGCCACCACCATCGCCCACTGGCCATTTTATAACGCCTGGCAAAAAGGGCCATCGCCAGAACCTGACCACACCTGATATGCCGGTGCCCAGCTTTCAAATTTGTTTAGTTAAGGTTACAAATGACCTTCCCGAGGCGTGCAGATACAGATACAGATAAATTGGAGCTGCAGTGCAGAGCATTCACTTTTCAGCCGCCGCTTCACTGGCAACAATATTGTCACCCACTAGCCCAAAACGATGAGTGGAAAACGTGGGGAAATGGGCGGGAATAAGGGGGTGAAATCGGGTGGCGCTTATGAAAATGGTCAGCAAACATTGCCTACGGAAATTGGAAATAGGCCTGCACCGGAGACAGTCTTTGTTGCGCTTTGGTCTCATGAATTTGAAATTTTGTAATCCCTCATCCGCCCGAGATCCGATTGCAAAATGCTCGAAACAAGGCATGGGCGGAAAAAAGGGGAAATTCGATAGCTGCCCACAAGTAAAAGAGGCGCCAGGCTGGAACGGTCACTTTAATGGACTTCCACTGTAACCAGGCACACTTTATCGATTATCTCGATTCATTATCCGACAGGTTTTTCATCATGCGTAGTAACCAGAGCCCTCCTGGCTCATTTGTTGTCTTTTGCGGAGATATTGCACTAGGAAGTGCAGACCTGGTTGACGGATGTGGCTTCCCTGCTCTGACGCAATGTGGGTGATTTATGGTTAGGTGAGAGGAATACCAAAGCTCAATATGTTTTCTTTCAAATAACATAATTTGAGATTGGAATACAGTTTTCCAGGAGTCTTCTACTATAGTGTAACATGCAATATTCCTTCTTGAAAAAAGTTAAAAGAAAGGAGGAAAAATGGTTTCTGATTTTGTATTTCCATTTAAGTTCCTAATTATAGAATGTCTTAAATAAGCTTGACTTGCAACTTAATTGCAATCAATTGTAGGTGATGAAAAAACTACATCTTTAAATAAATGTTTTGGAACAAATACGTATAAATAGAAATAGTAATAGAAACCCAAGACCTAAATGTTTGAAATAAGACCTTTAGAATTAGTAACTTTATAACATAAATTGGAACTTTAATTAGGCATTGTTTAATATTAAATAATGTTATTCTTTCCTTCTTTCCAATAAATATTTAAAGTCGGGAAACTTTAAAAGTAGAAAAAATGAAAAAAATAAAGATTTTAAAGGTGATAATTGTCTTCACTTTTCACTCTTCCCAATCTCTATTTTGCGCAATAATCTTAAGTTTTTCCGACTTTTTCAAGATATCTTTCAAATACATTCCTCCCTTTTTTTTGCATTTTGTTAAGTGTATTTCTCCTGGCCAAATTGCTAGCAGTTGTTCTTTTCATTTAATAGTTTATCACGTAAATGTGGCATTAAGCTCAGAAAAGTGTTACATATAACAATGTTACATACATTCCTATAGGATGAATTATGAATGGAGGTCAGCTCCAAAAAATAACCAACAAATATCGAAAAATCTTAGTAAACCTGAGGTTCAAACTATTTAGAATCTAATATCGGCCAAAAATCATGTAGAATTATGTTTTATTCACGCTTTCAGCATTTTTAACTTGTAGTCTTTTTCGTGAAATTGCCCATATGTAAATATAGGCTTCTACATAGTTACTTAGCTACTTTAATAATAATATTAATTTAATTTCCATAAACCCTTAATGCTGAAATATTTACAAGAAAATAATACCCCCAAGGTTAATTCGCTTATCCTTAAAGTACTCTTTCGTGAGATACTCATATATGAGTTAGACATATTAATGGGGCCAAGTTGAATCGACTCTGGAACAAGCAGGCATACTAACTTTATCAGCTGTAAAAACAAAAGTAGCGCCAGCAACATCAGCCAGAACATCTGTGTCAGTGCGTATGAAAACAAAAAGAAATCTCTAACGTGAGCCAAACAAAGGGAGCACCAACAATAACAGGAGGCGAACCAAAGGAAACCGAAAGCAAAAAAGGCAACTGGCTGGAAAAAATTGTCATGCATGACTAAAATACAAGAGCAAGAGCAGAAGTGGCGGTGCACAGAGAAAATTCAAATCGTAAATTAGGTTATCTAAAATAAATAATTCTGGGAAAGAATTATGAGTTATTCTTTGTGAAACGAATCCAGATTTTCATGGTCTCAAATCGATTTCTTATTTTGATCCCGATGTTATAGATAAGTTTTCGATTTGTTACGTTTCACAAAGAAACACTCTTAAACACACTCACTCTTAGTGAATAAACTTCAAAAAGAAAATTCTCTTCCCTATCAAAAATCTGCATATATTATTTCTAAGTCTATTTAAAATGAGTGCGAATATTATTTTTTTAATAACACCTAAATTGTTTTTCAGTGCAGAAACAGCGAAAAAAGCTAAAGGCCTGATCCGCTCTGTTATTCATGCCGTGGAGCATAGTTTTAGGCGCCGCCAGTTCGGTTGTCCAACATGTTGGACACTTTTTCCAACATTCCCCCTTTGCAACCTCATACCCATCCCCCCGCTTCCCCCTTCGCCAGCTTTGTTTGTCTTTGATGCGCGTTTTCCGCTTGTTTTTCTCGCTGGACGGGGAAAATTGAATGCCCAACAGCCGACAGTCGGCCACGTTGTAATTGAGTTGGCCGAGTGGAATGGGAAAATAGTTTTGCCAATTCCGACACGAATCGCAATGCAGCTGAAAGCAGAGTACACGGAAAATCCCTATCCCTACGCCAAGTCGGGGCCAATTTGCCGGCGGGTAATTAATCATTTTTCACTTTTTCACTCGATACGGAAAATGCGCTCAACAATTTCTCACAATTTGCAACTGCCAAAAGGCAATTAGAGTCGACACATTTACTGTATTAGCGTTCATTAAATAATCAATTGCAATTGCCACTGCAATTCCAATTAAGTTTCTTGTGTTCACCAGTGAAGCTTTTATTTATTTGAATTGAACTGAAGGGCAAATATGGTTGTGAATGCCATTAAATGGGTTGTAAATGGATAAAGTAATTTGATTCCCAAAAATTAAATAATTTATTGATTTATTTGATTGTTTGGTAAATTTAAAAATAATTGTTTTATTAATTGCATTTTCTGGAACACAAAAATATTTACACAAAACTGTTTCTAATCGATTTACTATATTGTTTAGATTTGGAAACTATTGCTAAATTGTTTGCAATATTTTTGCTCAGTAACACAAATGCAAGGAAACTGAATCCATACAAATATTTTCCCGTCTTATTTTCCAAATGATTTGCACAAAAGTTGCTCCTAGCAATTTGGCAAATCTTAAAACTTGTGCGAACGTATTTCTCTTCATTAAAAATGCAATCCATATTGCATATATTACCGCAGAGCAGAAAAACATTCTGTTGACTTTTGAGGAAAATGCAAAAACAAAATAACCCAAGCAGAATGCAACGAAAATTGTGATTGCTCTAGTTTGAATACCACCGGGCTTGGCAATCAAATTGTGTTTTTCGGTCTGAGGAGGCAATTCAATTTGCGGCAGGAGGACGGTGACCAGATCGCAAATCTGGTTTTATTTACGGGAGGGCCACGGCTTTTAGGCCCGATGTCACCAATGCCAAAGCTCTGATTGAGTGGAAGCCTCTTCGGGGGCTTTTTAGACAGACAGACAGGCCCGGTTTTGGTTTGGTTGAGTGTTTCAATTTATTTTTCATATTTTTGTTTAACCGCTTTTTGTTTTACTTTCCTATTTCAGCCGGGCGAAATTCCCCCGGTTCGCGTTCGCAAAATGCCAAAAGTTAAAATAAACAGTTGAGCAGGGAGCCAGGAGTCGGGACAACATGCAGGAAGGCAGGAAACACTTGAAAAAGTATGCCAACAATATTTCTGCCATCTCTCGGCTCGGTGTCTGTGTGCTTTTGTGCTATTGAAAAGGAAATGAATGGCAGGCAGAAAAAGTTAAATCACCTCCAGCAATTGGGCCTGCTGCGGCTCCCAACTCTGGATGGGCCAACTGGGTGGTTGGATTGTGCGGCTGGAGGACGGACGACTGTGGACTGTATTTTGAGTGCTGCTCCCCGGGGTGGCGTATGCGCAATATTCGCGCCGAGGCCTCTAAGCTGCGGCCTGAGCCCCGACATTTGTCGCATTCTCCACTGTTTTCTGTGTGATTTTATTTTATTTTTCGCATTCTTTTTCGATTTGGTTTTGTTTTTCGATTTCTATTTGCCGTGGGAAATTGCTTTCAATAATGACGCAAAGTGTTGCTGGGGGGACATTTTAATGGCTGCTTGGTCGCTATGCGTTCGACAGATAGGACAGCGCCATCTGGAGGCGACAAATTGAACTGACACAACCCCTTATCGCACTCCTCCCAGTACACTGAGAAAAAGGGTTTTGGAATCCAGCAGAAGAGTTGAAAGTTAGTCGTGGTTAAAGTTAATATCCCTACAGAAAAGTCCTAAAATTATGTTAAGTAGAATATCTAAAAAAATGATACATTTTATTTCGTATGCTCTACTTAAAAGTTAATTTGAGGTAGTATTCAAAATGTATTTACTTAGTTTATTGAAGCCAAATAAAACAAGAGAGCACGCTGTAAAAATTTCTCCTACCTGCCTAACATCTTTTTTAAAATTTAAGAAAATGCTAAAATCTTTTTTAAAATTTAAGAACATGCTAAAAATACCTTAAGGTATTTACCTAACTTTAATTAGTTGTTTCATCATATAATATTAAGTATTGTGATCAAATAAAAATTAAATTTAACTATAAGCTCAGTGCACGCGCCATCACTTCAGGCAATTTGTACGCACTCATCGAGGCGTTGGCATCAATAAATTGCCACGGGCGCCGTGCGAATCCTTGCGTGTCCTTGGCCACATCACATCACTCCTTGCAACGAGTCCTTGGTCAAGTGGGCGCCTACTTTTGTCCTGCTCCTCTTTCCTGGCCACTTATGCAGTCCGATGTCCGCTGCACTTTTCCGGCACGCAACGCCAAAGGCTTATCCTCATTTGCAATTCGGACAAAAAGCACGCCGTCCGTGGGAATATATTTTTTAATATATTTTTCATTTCCACGGCAGCAGATACACGTTGCAAGGGGGTTTTCCGTTTCGCGATGCTATCCATGACTCATCTTCGCAACATCCATGTCGATTCATTTAAGTTTTTAAGTTTTGCAAGTGGTTCTCCGTACTCTTGAAATTGTGAAAAGAATCGGAAGGACTTGAACAATAAGACCTCACTTAAAGTTTCGTATTCTAAGAAATACTAATGAAACATTTTAAATAAAATTAAATTGAAATAAAAAAATTATAAAAACCAAAACTGAAAAAAATGTGTTTTTCTTACCTAATACTTTTGGTAAAATATGATAAAATCTAGGGTATGCGCAGCAGTTTCATGGGCCTTCACCAAGTAACAGCGAAATGTAATGCAGTGGAAACATTTCAGAATTCAATTATTCCCGCTTGGTAAGAGTTTTAATTAAAAATCAGTCATAAAATGTGCGTGTGAGCTCCGGATGCTTAAAAATTGAGCATCGATTCACAGAGGCTTTTAAGTTTGATTAAATTTCGTAAGATAAAAAGGCTAAAGCATTGGAAAATGTGTTTGGATCACGTACACACTTTGGGGTGCCCCAAGTTCGACCTAAATATTGGAGAGGGTCTCTTGTCATAAGTCAATAAAAAGACAAAATGAAAATGGATGAAATGGGAAAACTCTGCCATTCACAGTTGTGAATTTAAAATCATTATAAAGAAAACCCAAGGACGAATTGCAGACCATGGTAAATACAATTTACATGCATTTTATTTACCTATATTTCTTCTGTTGATTGGCATACATTTTTTATTTTAATTACAACAACACAAAGCGGCCAGATTTCATTGAGATTTATGCAAGGCTTACAATAACAAAATACACAAACAGAAATCAGAATCAAAATTGTGTATACGTAAACAATTTATTTCATTTCATTTTAATGTGCCATTGTTGTGCGGCCGAACAATAGCAAAATATCCGTGTGGCAAACTGTTTATTTGCGTATCGCGACGGGGCCAATTAATGAAATTTCATTTTCGCGCGTTGATTGCTCCACTTTTGGCCAATTTCAGGGGGCAAAATCAATAACAATACGGTGGCCGGGGTGGCCATTTAATTAACCATCCGCTCTAGATGCCTTTCACCCGCACCACAACGGCAAACAGGGAGTAGGCCATCTTCAGAGTGGCGAAAAAGGCATTTAGATTCAGCTCGATGAGTCCGCCCGCCTTTATGACTCGCCCCCTGGAACCCAACGTCAGCTGGGTGAAGATGAGCAGATCGAATCGATGCTCCTGAGACTGGTCGTACCACCTGCTGGAGAAGATCGCATACGGCAGGCTCTCCACCTCCTCGGCCACTTCGCTGGCGAAATAGCAGCTGGGAAAGAGCTGCACGCAGACCACCCCGAAAAAGACCAAGTAGTAGACCAGTGAGATGGGGTCGCCCACGAAGAACAGCACGTAGGACACAATGATGCACAGGGTGGCCCCACAGCCGCCCAGCTGCACCAGTTGCACCTGGCTGATGGTCTGCGCCACCAGGTAGTGGAATCTGCAAGGCCAAAAAGAATGAGATCAATGTCGAACCCTTAGGAAATAAGTGTTTCTGAGATATAACCTAGATCTATATACCTTAAAAACTATAGTACAATTAAGACTTATGGTCTTTTTTCCCTGATAAACTTAGCATCTCCCTTAATCTAATCGGAGTTTACCTCACCAAGAGCTTATGCTGCTCAATGTATTCCAGCAACCGCTGATGATTGCTCGCAGATTCGTCCTCGAGGAATCCGAGCTGAGCCATGCGAATGGACCACAAATGGAGGTGTCCGCCCAGGAGGCACAAGGTCAACGGGGTGTAGGTGTCGTTTCCCAGACCCTGCAAGCCCTCCACCAGGATGCTGAATATTTGATAGGCCAGGCCCACAGCAGCCAGACATCGACTCCGTTCCACATCGAAGGGGAAATAGGCGGGGTATATGAGTTCGAAGTTACCACTAATAATCTGAACGAAAACGCCAAATAGGAAAACCGCGTAGACCATCCCGAAACTTGTGTAGAGACATCGCGTAAAGCGTTTGGCATGAGACTTCACGTGATCCTGGTAATAGCGATGCTCCTGCTCGCTTGAAATGAACGCATCCAATTGCCCGATCAAAGATTCGATCTCCACAATCTCGGGCAGGTGATACAAGTGCGCCACGTGCTTGAGACTGCAGGCAACACAGGTTAAGGACATGGTCAGGTTCTTTAGCAGATCAGCCGGCGAAGGATGAAGCAGAAGATGCAGCAGAAGGTGCAGTGGGAACCACAAGGTGACCAGGACGTGCAGCACCACCACATAAAGCTGGATTGGACGTGGGGATTCCTTGAAGAAGGTCGGCACTAGCACACGCATGCAGAGCCAGAACGGACGATAAAAACGAACACTATCGATGATGACCATTGCTCACCTAATGGATAATCGCTGCGGAGGTTCAGCTTTTATGCAGCTGCCTAGGTAGATACACCGCGAGAAATCACAAAACTTAACACTTTACCAACTGTCAAATGTGGCATCTTATCATCGTTGAATCGTAGGTATCGGCATCGTTTTACTCATTTTTGACTCGTGCTTTCTTTTATTAAACAAAAACCAACTTGAGGTATTTAAAACTCAAGCGGCTTCGTTTGAATTAAACATCATTTTATAATTATTTTCATTGAGGTGCAAATTTTTCAGGTGCATAATCCACCGCTAAATGCAATTTAAACGCAGCCACTGCAATTTTCATAAAGCCTCCGTTAATGGCCGCCATTAGTGGTAATTAAAATTAAGCGAGTTTGCAAATGAGTGGGCCAATAGACCCACGGGCCCACTCATTATCGCAGCGACATGGCCAGTGTGAAGAAGGAGTAGGCCAAACGGACGGTGGCGAAGAAAGCGTTCATTCCGATGCCAATCATTCCACCCGCCTTGATCTGCACCTCCGCCAGGGTTAGTTGCATGAATATCAGCAGGGTGCGGCAGTATTCCCGATCCATTCCCATCCAGTTGCTCGAGTATATCGCATAGGTCAGCCTGCTCATCTCAACGGATATCAGAGTACCGTAATAGCAGCACGGAAATAACTCCAACACCATGGACAGGAAGTAAACGCCATAGTAAGTTACAGCAAAATTATTCTCCGCAAAGAACAAAATATTGACGAGCGTTATGGAAATGTTGACGCCACTTGATATAAACTGACCAAGTTGCGATATATTCATGGTGCTGCGCAGCAATTCCACGATTCTGAAAGAAGAAAAAGTTTGGTCAAAGGTATTTTATAAAATAAATTGCATTAGCTTACAGCCAAAATGCACTAAAAAGGATGATTTTTGTTCCTAGTAGAGTTGGACTCATAGATCACAAAAATAATTCAAACACATTTTTATTTTTGTATACTAGTGTATTTATATAAAACTTTAGTTTTATTAAGTTTATTTGTATTTTAGTTTATAATTTTTCAAGAAAGAATTTTTTTTACAAAATCTTAAAACAAGTCAATCTATTCAAAAAGGTGTTCCAAATCTATCAGGAACTACCATCATCCGTCTTGGTGTATATTCAAAAATGTACTTTGTAAATTAGTGCTATCAACAGTAAAGAAATTTCTGAACTTTAAAAGAGAAAAAATATTTTAAGCTAATCTTTGGATAGTTATTATATTTTTTTGTTATACCTTGCCATTAAAAGATCGTATTAATTGAAATCTTATTTCAGACTTACGTATTTAAAGTTTAATGGACTTTAAAATAAAAGTATACATTACTTTATAATTTTTCGGTGGTCCTCAATGCTTTCGATTAATTGCTTTCCGATCTCAGACTTTTTTTCCTTTCTATCCAGGCCTATTCTACTTAAACGCATTGCCAGAAGTCTCACGTGTCCCGCAACCACACAAAATGTCATCGGTGGATAGGAATCATTAGCCAGATTCTGAACTATTTGCAAACTTACTCCGGCAATTTGGTAGGATACACTTAGCCAAAACCGTAGCTCTGAGGCCTGGACATCGTATGGGAACCAGGCCGGATATAATAATTTATGTCCACCGCCGAAAAGAACCGATGCTATGGCCGAAACATTCGACAATCCATAGGCCACAATGAAACTTTTCCAAATTAAATTCGCCTCACGTCTTGTATTTTGATTAAAGAACTGGTATTCCTCCTGACTCAGAGCTCGCTGATCCAGCTCCTTGAACAAAACTTCAATTGTTTTTATCTCTTCCAACTTCAGGCGGAAGCAAACAAATTTAAAGCTTGCGAAAAAGCAGGCAGCTGTGATTGGTAGACCTTTGCAGACATCCCCGAGGGTTCTTTCCATAAACAGTCCGAGAATTAAGTGAATTGGGTACCAGAAGGTGACGAAAACTGTGATCAGAATATCCAGCAAACGATTCAGGAAATACGGGCTTTCCAAGCCCAAAAGACGCCAATACAACCAATAGGCACGGTAGATATGTTCACTTCTAATAACTGACGACCTTAAATCCATGTTCGAAACAATTTTGTGTTTCCTGCGGCTTTTACCCTTTTATACTTGGACTTTGGCAAAATTACAGGCCACAAATGTTACGCCCACCAATTTAGTGTCACTGTGATAACCCTATAATTTGTGGTTAACAATTTACACCTTTCCTTAAGTAACATCCGTCTGGGCAGTTGTTTTATTTATTTAAGATCTAGACAAAACTAAATTCATTGGGACTATTAGTTTCCAAATTGTAAAATTTAAAGGTGGAAATGAATATAAATATTTATGGGTTGAGTAATAACATTTTATTGATAAGTTTAGTGTATGAGTGTGAGATTTAAATTTAGACGAAAACCTAATGAGGCATACATGTTATTGTAAAGTGCTTTCAAGAATGATTTAGGTAAGTCAATACACCCAAAAAAAAATCGATAGGAAACGTAGGTCAATTTTACATTTTTTAAGGTCAATTTTAACTTGATATGGACCCCGTGTAAAATTGATATGGTCGAAATGTAAACATCATATTCGAAGTACGTCAGTTCGAATTTCGAATCTGTCTGTCTCGTTTCAACTCACGTCATTTTGCTCTCTATATGGGGTATTGCTCTCTTTTTCGAAGTGAGAGAGTCTCCGAGAGAGAAAATTCGGCAAAATGACCTTAATAATGTAAATTTGATGAGTATTTAATGTAAAAACGATGTGGGTTTGAATTACATGCTTTTTACATTGGCCATATCGAATATACGGGGCGATATTTTTTTTGTGTGTAGTGCTTACAAATCTTATTCGCTATTAATCATCGTTTTCAAATGTACCCGCGAAAAAATTCTCACATGCAAGGACTCTGAGTATGGACATTAAGGCACATTTTTTTTTATAACACTTGATATGCACTATTCAAAAGGGTTTTATTTAATTATGTTTATAAAAGTATTCCTCTATTTCTAGAATCGAAACGATATAGCTAGGGTGTAAAATGAATAGGCCATACGACATGTGGCAAAAAAAGCAGTCATGTCGATCCCAACAATCCCGGCTGCTTTAATATCCACCGGAACCATCATCATCTGCATCAGGATTAGTAAAGATCGCTTGTATCTTCTATCCATTTTAATCCAATTGCTCGAGAAAATAGCATACGGTAATCTATCGAATTCCATCGTCATCAGAGTTCCGTAGTAACAACTTGGAAACAGTTCTATAAACATGGCCGCGAAGAAGACAGCATAGTAAATCATTGAAAAGTTGTTTTCCGCGAAAAAGAGGATGTTGACCAGCGTTATTGCAATGTTGATTCCACTCGAAAGAAACTGACTAAGCTGGGTAAGGTACAAAATTCTGCGAAGCAAGGAAATTATTCTGAAAAGTTTTTTAAAAAAATTAATAATAATATTATTAATAAAATAAGCTGTTTGATTTAATGAAAAAACACATTACAATGATCGAAATAAACGATAGAAATAAATGCTTATTTAATAAACTACAAATGTGCCACTAAGGGCCGTTTTCTCGTCCGTATTTTAGTTTGCCTGACGGGACAACGGAGCGATAAACAAAAAATGGTTTACTCGTCCTTATGTTAGCGCTGGTAGTGACAAATTTTGTCATGGTACTTCATCCACCGTGCAAATTTTGTGCGGTTGGGTTGTGCGCAAGTGTTGCCAGACATTCGAGCGTTGACAATCTGGTTCTACTCTTCATTCGAAAACAGCTGATTCTATTTACAGTTAAATATGAATCAAAATTGTTCAAGTCATCTAATTTATTTTAAAATGAATTCCCGAGTGATTTATCTTCAAACTCTGTGGGATATCGTCGAATTGTCTGAAGTGCGAACCTATTGGCGCAGATACAGCCATGGGTTGAGCTTCTAATAGCTCTTAGATTCTACGCAAGCGGCAGTTTTCTTTTAACTGTTGGCGATTTTTGTGGTGTTAGCGTGGCCACAGCCAGTCGAGTTATAAGGGAAGTTTCTTTTGCTATAGCGTCTTTATCAAAACAATTTATTAAGTTCCCGCGTAATGAAGATCTTCAAGAAAATGTTGTTGATTTTTATAAAATAGGCAAGTTTCCGAATGTCATAGGAGCCATAGATTGCACTCACGTAAGAATTCAATCTCCCGGGGGCGATTCCGGAGAGATATATCGGAATAGAAAAGGTTACTTTTCTATAAATGTGCAAGCTGTCTACAATGCGAATTAGAATTCGGTATAATTTTTACCGCGAAACTTCTTTTCTGCCGACATTGCTTTTTTTTTTGTTTGAAATGTTTATATCATCAGCTGTTAGTAAGACTGTTTTATGGTATTTTTCGATAGTTTTTCCATTAATTTTTGACAATTAGGTAACTCTTCTGATGGGGGGTTGCCACCTAGTCTCAAATTAGTGCGCCTTTTATTTGGAGTTTTAAAAGACGGACGAGAAAACGAAAACCGATTTGCTACGGGCTTAAATTTATCCTACTTACTGTGTTTATACGATGTCAAATTCACGCTATCATTTCATGCTTTCAGCAGATTCGTGTGTGTATAAACGCCGTTTCGTGAATTCGGCAACACACGAAAGTTGACTATGATTTCAGCCTCAATGCATGATTTGGTCAGGCACAGCCAACTTAACTCTACAGAGCTCTATATAAATTTCAAATATTATAAGTGGGGTGACTACTCTGCTCTATCTTACCTCTACAGGGTCCTATAAAATGTCAAGTAATATCTGGGGTGACATCCCTGCTTATATTATTTCATGATTTCGTTTGTATCGTAGAAACAGGGGTTATTTTTAAATCACTCTTTAAAGAAATCATGATTCCCATTGTATAAACATAGTAACTGTTATCTAAATTGTACTTTGCAGGACGGACGAGAAAACGGCCCTAAACATATTATGGATACTGACTTTTGTGGCAGAAATGTTACATAAAGTTCATCTTACTGCATTAGTTTCCTGTGATCCTTTATTCCTTCGATGAGTTTCCTGTTATTTTCAGCCATTGATATGTTGTCATCGTTTCCAATTCGACTTAAACGCATAGCCAGTAGTT
This sequence comes from Drosophila mimetica, assembly GCA_037075245.1. Lineage (NCBI taxonomy): Eukaryota > Metazoa > Arthropoda > Insecta > Diptera > Drosophilidae > Drosophila > Drosophila mimetica. The sequence continues at coordinate 24,704,187 of JBAMCH010000007.1, read as the reverse complement.
TTACATGCCCAGTGACGACACAAAATGTAATTGGAGGATATGAATCGTTGGCAAGGTTCTCCAAAATCAATATACTGGACCCAACAGCCTGATATGCGAAGCTTATCCAGAAGACTAGTGCGCTGGCTTGGACATCGTAGGGAAACCAACCCAAATACATTAAATTTCGACCACTACTAAATAAACCAGCAGCAGTTGCAGTAACTATAGAAGATGCAGCAGCCACTAAATAGCCCTTCGAAAGCATTTGGGCTACACGTATTGGCCTTCGTTCGAAGTATCTGCGTTCTTCTTCACTCTCAGCTCGCCGATCCAAATCCTGGAGATATCTTTCAATGTCCTTTATTTCTAAAAGCCTCCAACGAAAGCAGATAAATTTTAAGCTGCAGAAGAGACATTCTGCTAAGAAATGCAGACTCCTGAAGACTTGTACTACCGGCTTATGGTACACTCCAAGGATTAAATGGACGGGATACCAAATGGTTATGAAAAAGGTGATTAAAAAATCAAGTAACCATCGGAACGGATACTCCCCCTCGACTCCAAGAAGTCGCCAATAAAGCCAATATGTTTTATAGAGACTAGCACTTTTCACTTCTTTACTGGTTGGCTCCATATTTCGAACAATTGGTCAAGCAAAGCGACACCTTTTCCTTTTATAGTGTGCTTTGCTTTTTAATTATAGCTACCTCGGGAGGGCGTAATTGTTGTCCCCGCAATTATCCTTAATTGCTTTCAACAATTATCACCTATTACACAGGCAAACAGCCAAAAAACTTCACGATCCATTTCTTGTTTTTCATGATATTTGGGTGCTACTGAGTAAAAGTCTCATATACTGTGTTTATACGATGTAGAATTCACGCTATCATTTTACGCTTTCAGCCGATTCGTGTGTGTATAAACGCCGTTTCGTGAATTCGGCAACACACAAAAGTTGACTATGATTTCAGCCTCAATGCATGATTTGGTGAGGCGGAACCAACTTAACTCTACAGAGCTCTATATAAATTTCAATTAATGTAAGTGGAGTGACTACTCTGCTCTATCTTACCTCTACAGAGCCCTATTCAAATGTCAAGTAATGTCTGGGGTGACATCCCTGCTTTATTATTCATGATTTCGTTTGTATCGTAAAAACAGGGGTTATTTTTATATCACGCTTTAAAGAAATCATTATTCCCATAGTATAAGCATAGTAATATAAACATATGTTCCATTACCTACAGGTTCTGCGGTATATCTAAGAATACATGAAAACGCCTTAAACCAAAATTAAAGCAACAATAGATTCAATGAATAATAAAAAAATAAGTTCCATTTGAGATTTAATTCTCAGAATTGATTTTTAATCAGAGAAATTATGAAAATGTTAGAAGTTTCAACTTTGGCGTCGAATTCCAAAGATATGGGCAATGGTTCACGATGGGGACTATTTTTTAGTAGTGCCGTGATGTATTGAGAGTAGATTTCAGCGAACATAATTTTTTTGTATTCTTAGCTATAACCACTTTGTTTATTAATATCTACTGCGACTGCTTTGTTTGCCCTGCTTGCTTTAGCTGAATAACGGGTATTAGATAGTCGAGTTTTAGATAGTCGTCATGCTTCTCTGGAAAAATGTAAAGTAAGTTATCCAACTTGGTTTATTAGAGAATAGAAATATGATTTCTTACAAATAAAGGCTACTAGCCTGTTATTTAGACAGTATGTGTACAAAATAAAGTGAATGCCATATCTTTGCCAAGGTATTTATTGATATTATTTTTTTTTTTTAATTTTTTCCTATATTTATATTTTTATCGAAATGACATTGCTAAGGCGAAGTAGGAGTAAGCCATCCGTACTGTTGCAAAGAAGGCGTTCATGCTTATGCTAATGATTCTACCAGCCTTGACCTCCACCTCTATTTGCATCATCTCTGTGAATACCACAATGTCGCGGATGAGCATGCGATCCATTCCAACCCAGTTGCTCGAGAAAAGGGCGTTGGGCAGGCCCTTGAACTCCATGGTCACCAGGGTTCCGTAGTAACAACTAGGAAAGAGCTCCAGAACCATTGATACAAAGTACACAGCATAGCAGATGCTCACAAAAGTGTTTTCGGCAAAGAAGAGAATGTAGATTAAGACACTGGCAATATTTATTCCGCTGTTCACGAATTGACCGAGCTGAGAAATGTACATTGTGTTTTGCAGGAGACGAACAATACTAAAATAATTTAATGAATTCAGATTAAGGATCTACTGGTGCATTATAAGTTCTACTCACTTCATTAATTTCTTGTGATCCTCAATGTTTTCCTTCAGTTGCTGGGAAATTTTAATATTTGATCTATCCTTATCATATCCCATTCGGCTCAATCGCATCCCCAAAAGCCTCACATGCCCGGTAAGTACGCAAAATGCCAAGGGAGTGTAGGAATCGTTGGCCAGATTTTCCAGTGTTGAGAGACCCCCTGAGATCGATTGGTAGAGAACACTAAGCCAGTGGTTGAAGGTAGAGCCATTAACATCGTAGGGAAACCAGGCCGGAATTAGCACATTCGAAATGAGAACCGTTGAGGTTGCCGCTAGATTGGCAGATCCATAGGCAACGAGAACACTTTTCCAAATAATTTCGGATTCCTTTCGGGTGTTTCGATCGAAATACAGACGTTCTTCCTCACTCACAGCTCGCTGATCTAGTTCAGTAAACAAACGCTCGATTTTCTTTATTTCCCAGAGCTTCCAGCGAAAGCAAATAAACTTGAAGCTGCTGCAAAAAGACGATGCTGTAATGGGAAGATTTCTAAAGATGTTTGCTAAGGATCTTTCCGAAAAGAGGCCAATGATCAGATGCGTTGGACACCAGAAGGTAACGAAGAAGCTTATAAGAATGTCCAGCACAAATCGAAGCGGGAAATCGCCTTCAACGCAGAGAATTCGCAAATACAGCCAGTAGGTTCTGAAGAGATATTCACTCCTTATAACCGGCGAAGGCAGTGCCATTTTTTTAACAGCTGAAAAGGATATAGGGCGTTCTTGTTTTTATAGCAAGTTTCGCTTTGATTAATATGTGAAGATAATTACGGGTAGCAATTACCCATAATTACTATTAATTGGTGCCAAGCAATTAACACCTTTTCCGTGATATCTAAATGCAGGAAATTACCCTATAAGTATACTTATTTAAGTGTATAAATGTATACATTTAAAGCGAAGCTGTTGACCCTTGAGAATAACTAAGGTCTTATCGATTTTGAATACAAAATACTCTTGTTATTGGTTAAGCAAAAGCGTAATAAATGGGCAATAAAAAATGCAGTTAAAAAGTCCAGAAAAGTTGCGTTATAATCTCTGTTGCAACTGCACCGACTAAGTTGCCATAATTTGACATTAAAATCTTTCTGCTGCATCTGCTGGCACATAATAAAAGTAACAAGGGCAAAAGATATTCCTTTCTTCGTGCTGGAAAAGTTGCATCTCTTAACTTTTCTATGTTTTATTATCGCCATCGATGGCTCCTGACGGCAAATTTCCATAAAAAAAGCAGCTACTAAAACGTGGGCTTAGTTTACATTGTCTTGTCGTAATGGTAAAAAACGCTGTCATAGGGAGTTTCAAGCGACGAGGTTTTTCTGGGTATCTATTTACCATGGTGTAAGGATTTTCCAGATTTTTTGTTCGTTTTTGGCAATGCTATTTCCGCCGATGAAGTCAGTCAATGCTAAACTCAAAAAATTTGCGTATTCGTAGTGCCAAAATGAAAAAACCATGCCAAGGATGTGTAAGCGAAGACCACAAAGTAGGTGGGTTTGTAAGATACTCGGTGGTGTAGTGTTTCCCATTAAATCTATTCTATCACTTTTTTGCATATTTAGTTTTGCTATATTTTATTTTGAGCTACAAATAATTTTATTATTTTTAAAAAATTTATTTTGCACCATAGTAAACATGTTACATACTTCTAAAAATAAACAATATGCTCGCCTTGACTGTGGGGTATAATTAAGAGGCAGCTGCAACTTTTTTTTCCAAACTTTTTGTGTTTTTTGTTTGTGGTCTGCCCCACGCTACCGTAAAGAAAAGTTGCAAAAGTTATTTGATTTGGAATTTTTTGAAAAGTTTCTCTTTTTTATATGATTTTTTGGCTTCGACTGGCATTTGAGTGTGTGTGTTTATGTGCCACTAAATTAATGAAAATCACAACTGTGTGCAAAATGTAATTTAATCTTATTTTTTCCCCCAGTTGGGCTCGAGGGCAACTGGCGCGTGGCCTGCGATAAACTCTCCGAAAAGTGTGAGTGGCAGTGAGTTGGTAGAAGTATTCTGGTTTTATCAGGCGAAACTGACAGTTTTCAAATTTATCAAGCAGCCGAAGGCTTCGAGAAAGGGCGGAGACCCATCTGTGCAGGGTGTTCAATTTGTGATAGGCAAGGTCACACGGTCTTGAACTTGTCGTACTGTTTGTTCTGTTATTTATTAGACCTTACTCTGCTGCTTAGCATCAAACGTTTAGTTTTTATTACCCTTTGGAAACTAATTTTGCAACTAGAAGGTAAACACCGTGGAAATTGAGTAAACAACTGGATGTTCATTCAGAAATTGGCGCAGATTTTCAATTTAAATGCTTAAAGCCCATAAAACACATCGCTTTTATCGCTGGATAAGCACGCAGTAATGTGGTTACCCCGCTCGGCTGCATATCCGCAAAGAAATCAAGGCTATTAAATGTGAATCCTTCCCCCCAAAATGTGGAAAATATCAAAGCAATAAAATGCAGAATATAACCAGAGTTTTGCCATGTCTCCGCTCTGCGGGACCACAAAAAGAAATGACAAGGAAGCGAAATTCAGCAGTGTCAGCAAACTAAAAGACACCAACAATTTTTCACTTTCCATAAAACCTTCTAAAGCGCACATAACGTTCATATTTTCGAATTTCACTTCACCAGAGAAATTCATTCTCGTATCGCCCATAATTTAAATATCGAATTCTGGGTATTTAGCTTAAATAGATATGTGTTCTGGTGCCGTTAACCGCATACACTACATAATCTAAATAAAGTTCCCACAGTCTGGGATATGATATCTCCCATGGCATTGACCACATTCAGTCTGTGTTTACACTGGACTCGAAGGCATTGTGTCAAGTATTTATTGCTTTATCGCTGTTCGTTATGCTTCGTTCAACTAATTTCAAATGATTTTTCACAGCGGAAATATTTACCAGAACTGAGCCAAAAAACGGTGTGTGTTTCTTTCGCTATATGGTCTTGCGTTTTTTTTGCGTTGACCACCAAGAGGTCACGGGGTGGTGTCGGGGTTCGGGGGTTCCAAAATCGAGTGCCGGAGTGTCGGCAGCATGGAACAGGCATCAACCGCCAGCTGCGTTCAACGTTTGTTTACCCAGTCTATTCGGGGTCTGTGGATGGACTCGGGTCTGCTCTGTGTGCTTTTATCAGGGGCGCGACCCAGAGGGCCCCTTAGTTATTTGCTTGGCCAACAATCAAGTCATGCGTGAGTGTGTACATTTCCACAGAACTAAGGAGATAAGGGACATTTTCAAGGATAGAGTGCCATAAAGATAATATTTTAAGTTTACGGTGCGTTTTGGTTGGTGTTCTCAGTATTTTAGATAAAATTTATAGCTTTAAAGTTGAAACAAAAATTACAATAGAAAAAAATATTACAACATATTTTATTTAAATAATGTTTTACAAATAAAAATATTTAAAAACTTACCATTTTAAAGAACTATTATTTATATTATTATTAAAACAATTTTAATTTTAAAGAAATTTATGTTATTTATTGTCAGCATTCATATATAATAGTAATGCATTAAAATTCATTTTAGTATGGGATCCCCTTTCAGGAAACCTCTGCTTTTTCAATGCTTAGTTCCTTAGCACGGTTGTCTGTGTGTCTGTACTTGCGGCCACGGCTAATCGTCTAATTTTATCATGTGGTTTTCCCCATTTAAGTGCCGCCAAGTGTTGAACGATTTGTGTAGTTTTCCCTAACCAGAGCCCCGCTTTTCCCGCTCCTTGTGGCAGTGGTTTCCGTCTTTTTTCTTAATGGCCATTCGTGGAATTTTTGGTATGGCACTGCTCGGTGGCCGTTCTTTGCTTATCATTAAACTAAGTGCTTGCACATTTGACCTTGACACGCCCGCTCATTAGCAGGTGAATGTGAATGACGCGCCCAGTTGCACCTGAAAGCCTTTTGTCGTCTGCCAAAGAGATGCAAATTAATTGGACCCGTTCGTTGGGGGAAAAAGGGAGAGTAACAAGACACAGCGGTCACGCGCATTCCATATTTGTTACGTTCTCATATTGCGCATACGCCCGGGTGGCAGGCAGCGCACGACGGCAATCAATCAAATGCCTAAATTACGCAGCAGGCTCCTAATCTGGCCAAATTCAGTCTGGCTTACTCGCATCCATGGGGCTGCGAACACTGTTTCCGGTTACAATTTTGCATAGGACGCGCTTCGCTTGCCAAACAAAAGTTTTGCATAGTCAGCTTATGTTTGGCAATGGAACAACAATATTTGAGTCCAAGGATGGCTTCGCAACGTTTGCCAACCCATGGCGTAACATTATGAACTTTGGCTTACGCGCTGATTTTACGCCCTTAATTTAAACTAAAACTGTTACCAGCTGTGAACTTTGGCTTGGAATTAAAACACCTTTTCATCGAAATGCATTCAAGCTAATTATCACGGTGAGTTAAGAAATGTAAATCATTTATTATTAGAAATATAATAATTTATATATTTTATTACGAAAAAGTAATGTTTATACAATAATTTTTTAAGAACCTTTTGGTTTAATTAAATGGAATCTTTTATTACATTTACAATAATAATCACAAGGACCTTTTGATTATTTGCTTGGCAATTTTAACGGATTGCTAATCTGAAACATTATTTGGTAAAGTATTTAAAAATTTAAAATAAATTGATTTTATTTTTTCTTTATTTTTTTCACGCATAAGCCCTTAAATATATTAAACAAAAACACCTCTTAACGAGGTATAAAAATAGTGACGATCGCACCTTCAACGTACAAAAGTTCTGATATCAAATTTTGTGACGAAAAATTATTTTAGATGCGACCAAATAAGTACGCTACCTAAAATTTACTCTTTCGGCCCGCTTTAACAAATATTTAATATCTACACGAAAGTTTTCTGTTGTAGCGTGCCGAATGAATAAATTTTAGGTAGCGTACTTATTTGGTCGCATCTAAAATAATTTTTCGTCACAAAATTTGATATCAGAACTTTTGTACGTTGAAGGTGCGATCGTCACTATTTTTATACCTCGTTAAGAGGTGTTTTTGTTTGATATCAGAAGTTTTTGTTTTGACCACAGTCGAAGTACCCCAATACCATGACTAGGAGTCGTCCCCATATGGCTTGGCTATTGAAAAAACCAGAGCACACAGTTCTGACCCCTAATCTTAGCTGAACGCCACCTAAGATTAGGCACTGTAGCGTCATTACCAGTCGGCACCCTCGAGGAGGGTTCAGTACGGGGATTTTTAAATTTTAACCATTGCCCCTACAATAAAAATTGTTTTTATTATTTTAATATATGCGCTATAATGTTAGTTACAATCGGTTTTTGTAAAAAGTTGGAGCCATAATATTTTAAGCAACGAATTCCTATTTGTTACACAGATATGGTTAAGAGACTGTTAAATGACTCGTAAGCATCAAAACCATAAGCATCTAATAAGTGCGAGCGAGATGCACAACATGCTTTGGCGTGCGTTAATTGAAGAAAGGCGAGGGCTTGTTAAAAAACGTTCGATATTTAAAAAACTAAAAATGGCTCCAACTTTTTACAAAAACCGATTGTAATTAACATTATAGCGCATATATAAAAAAATAAAAAAAGTTTTTTTTTGTGGGGGCAATGGTTAAACATTTTTTTTAAATCTTAATTTGTTTTTATTTTTAAGAAATTAAAACATTTTTTTTTTAGAAATTTTTTTTTAAAGAAGAGGTTTAAGAGGAATTAATGAAAAAGACATGAAGTTAATCAATTCATATAACCGGAGATACAGATTTTCAATGAGAGGGTACTTTTCCAAATTTGACGATTTTTGGCAACTTAAAAAAATTCTAACTAAAAAAATAATTTTTTTCGGTCAAATCCTGATACGCGTGTTTACTTATTTTCAGAATAGTTTACGTAAAAAAAGTTTCAGGCAAATCAAAAATGTGACCCAATAAAAAGTGTTCGGTTTGTAAAAGAACCGCCCATTTATGAATTTATTTATTTACTTATTTATTTATTAATTAATAATTTAATTTATTTTTTTATTTACTTAATTATTTATTTATTCATTTAATTTTTATTTACTTATTTATTTATTTTTATTTATTTATTTATTTACTTATTTATTTATTTACTTATTTATTTATTTACTTATTTATTTATTTACTTATTTATTTATTTACTTATTTATTTATTTATTAATTTTAAGAATTGTATAATGGAACGCTTTAAAACAATTTTAACGATTTCTTGACCCTAAAATACATTTTGGATACGCACATACTAAATTCAATGCTTAGGCAGCGTAAGTTGTTTTGGGCTAGCATAAGTGGCCATTTTCGTTTCTGAATAACTTTTAAACGTGACTTTTTACAGTAATGTGTTATATACCAAAATTTAAGGAATCTCAAGGGCTATACAGTTTAAAGTTTTAAAGAAAATCGTTAGAGCCGTTTTTGAGAAAAATAAAAAAAAGCTAAAAAAAAAGTTAAAAAAAAATTTGTTTTGTGCATATCTTTTTAACTATAACATTTACACAAATTACATATAGGGGGCGCTTATAGCATTTCGAAATACCTTCCAAACGAGATACAGCACAAGTCTGTAGCTTCAGTAGTTTAGAAGTTACAGCCTTCCGTATTTTAGCTATTTTTAGCTGTTTTCCCGCTAAACTAGCGGGTTTTTCCAAAAGTGGTAGAACTAAAGTTTCTTATATCGAGCTGTTGAACATCATATCAAATTTTCAGGACTTTAAAACCATGTTTTGGGACACACAGACAAACTGACAAACAGAATTAAAATTTCATTTTGGGAAGAAGAAGAAAATCTTGTTTTCGGTATAACTTTTGAACGGAGCGTCCGATTTTCTGATATGACCCCTCATATTAAGCGCATTTTCAGTAGGAATACAACTAACATAGTGCGGGGGGCCGATTATCCCCACCGGCCCCAACAGATCCAAATTTCTAAATTTTCACTCTTACACTTTCACCGCTCTCTCTCCCAAACCAATTGATTTTCTTGAGGTCTTGGTATGCAATCCTTTAAGTTTTAGGAATACCTTTAATTTGGTGTATCACTCGCGAGGATCGGACCATTACAGCAGATTTTCAATTCTGCGGCTATATAATAGTAGTCGCCTTCGCACACTCTCCTGGTGCGCTTCGTCACTACATGGACTGCCGTCCATAGTGATGTTTTTCCGGACGCTTCTGAATCGTACTCGTTTATTGATTGCCCCACCTGGATTATGGCTTATTCAACACGTCTTGATCAGGTGTTGCCTGGCCAAATGCATTTCAATTTCGCCCTGTCAAATTATGAGCTCCCTGGGTGCTATCTCTTTCAAGCCCGCTCTATCTCGTTCTAGCTGGCTTCGGCTGCTTAAGCGGCTTTGCGGGCCAGCTCCATTTCCTTTTAGCCAGCAGCGCAGTTATTACACGCCCACAAATGCTGACATTTCAATTGTTCGGCTGGGCTTAGCTGTGCTGTCAGTGCCAAATATTGTTTGGGTCAAGTATTGCGTTTTGGCCATTAGTTGGCAGTCCAGTGCGGAGGACCTCGAACTATAACCTTAAATCCTTAGTCTTTGCCTCCGATTCATACGTGACGACATAGTCGTCATCGCATCCGTAGCTCAGCCCATAAAATATGAACCAATTGACGTGAAATTGATTGTTCTTCTCCAAGCTGTGCTTTCCTCAGTTTTCCCTCTCTCTTTCTCCATGTTGCCTTCTATTTCCCTTGCCTCCCTGAGTATCTTGGGTTTTCCGTTTTCGCTTTATTAACTACAACCACCATAAACTGCAGGCGAAGCCAACTTCTACACTACCATCCTCTCACACCTCCATGACACAGCCTGCGCACTGCAATAAAATTGTGTGTAAATACACTTAGGATTTTTTTAATTTAGAAAATATTTGGTAATATATTTTAAGAAAATAATTGTAAAATAATTTTGAATAAGGGGAAGGTGGGGTTGTAACGGAATATTCTTTAGTACTTCTTCCCAATCTGATTTAACAACTAGGATATTTAAATAGATTTGAATTAAGTTGGTTCGAAAAAAATATGATTGAACGACCTTTTCATACCCATTATCTCTTTACAGAGTTAAAGGGAATATTATATATGTAAGTACATCTCAGGAAGATGGTGGTATTCCCTAGACTATTAGACACTTTTAGATCAATTAATAGACTAGACTAGACTAGACTAGACTATTAGACACTTTTAGATCGATTAATCCTTTTAGGATTTTCATGAAATGTAGTCTGTCTATGAGACCGTTCATATGAAAATCTATATTGGTAACGTCTTGTGTTTAACTCAAAGAGTTGATATATATTTTTATTGAATAATTACTGTTATTTTAAATTGAATATATGTTTTTTAATTTAACTTCCATTTGCGTAAATACAAATATGTTTTTCGCTGAGTGTGGTTTTATCCTTCTCTTTTTCCTCGTACCTCCTGCCGCAACCTCTCGCTTATCGCTCATTTTACACGCTGCCAGCTATGCGAGGCGTTGCCGCAAAATTCCTTACAGTTGGCATATTTTACGTGCCGGGCCAAGGGCTCAGAATATGCCGGAGAATGAGCCGTGGCAAGGATTAGGAGTTGCCCGGATCCAGGCCCACGCCCGACCTTCGTGGCTCTCCCAGTTCAATCGAAGTATTCGAATGGGATTTTGTGGCGTGCTCTTAATTAATGTGATGACTTGCGGTCAGACAAAAGGTCCGGAGCATCATCAATACACGACATTGGGCACTAGAAGGACAATCATTCATCACGAACGAACAGCACGGGGATTGGCAATGAATGCAGGTGTAAATTATGAAGTAAGTTTGGAATTTAGACAATTAGTGAGCGTTTCCTTCGATTTGTAAAGGGAGTTTATTATTTCTCAGCTGCCTTAACATTTAAAGTTAAAGTTATTCCTATTAAGGTTAATAAATCTTGACATTTTGTAGGGAACATTTTAACAACGATATACTTATATTTGAAGAAAAAATAAACTAGAAATTTTAGAGCGCCAAATTTGTCGTTTACACTAGTATCACTAATGATTAAAAATGGCTTGCTTATTTTTTACCCTTGTAAAATCTGAATAAATACTCCTGAAGCTTATCGTTAGCTTCTGATGGGCCTGGCCCACACATAATCCATGGACGTGGGCCATATGTCAGACATTCTTCACCTGTCCGTGGCGCAACAACAATGGCCATTTATTTGATGTCGCTACTTACCTTTACACACACGCTTCATTTCCATTTGTAAGCCATTTTTCAGGCCCACAGACGGAGTGAAATCCTCGCGCGGAAATACGCTTCCCAGCCAGAGTTTTCCACCGAGAAAGCCCCAACGTTTTGGGCCCATTTGTATGCGTGCTGCAGCATCTTTCGGCTGGGTGGGTGGAAAACGGGTGGGAAAATCCACTTCGTTCCCTGCATTCGGCTCGCTTCGAACCCAAAACACAACAATGAAAATGCCGCATCGAGCGTGTTCGAAGCACATGGCACGAACCGCAACCGAGAACGCAACTTTGAAAAGTGTTTTCAAAAGCGTCGGCGGAAATTCAGTTGTTTGGAAGCCACTGCAGCTAACGGTACTCTCGTCGGACCACTTTTCATTGTTTGTGCCCATAGGCTGTTTAGGAAAATCGTGTGAAAAACAAAAACAATAGAGAGTGTGTGTGTGTGAGCTTGCTTGTGACAAAAGTGAGGGATAATCCTCGATAAATCTAGCGCAAGCACAAATTACAAAGGAAAGAAAAGTGCAAGAAATATAAATGGAAAATGTAGCGGAAAAGCGAAAACTTGGACAGTGAAAGTGAAAAGCTATGCATTTTTGTTCAAAATCCAACAGCAGTAACGACTTTAAGCAACTGTTACCTTTTCTTTTGTCTTTCTGGCTACTCGCCCTGCAGTTTGTATGGCTTCAAAAATAACCATAATTTGTCCTTGACTAACGGGCGGCTATTTTTAAGCGTATGTTCGCTTGTTGTTGTTGTTGCTAGCAACCCCCACAGCGAGAGACATAAAAAGTGAAAGCCAATTGCAGCGGCGAGATTCGCCGCGTCGAAGAAATACTTTATATATTTAATTTAATTGAACAAGAGATGCCCGCCAGAGAGGCTGTTGGAATCTCGGTTCCCCGATTGACAGGGGAGAAAAGCAAGTGTCCTGGACTCTGATGGATGGCCCCCAGTGACTTGTGTTTACTCTCGAATTTATTTTCTTATTGTCGGAACATTTTTCTATTGTTTTTACTGTTTTTTTTTTTTCGTTTTTGAAAATGTCACAACAAATGACGGGGGGAAAGCTAATTTGATGCGTTGGCTGGTTGTCAACGTCAACGTGGCTGGCGATGTGTTGACGGACTTGTTTTGTGATCAGACAGGCGGCACACGGCGTATGCGCAATTTACAATGAAATTTCCTACGGTTAATATTTGATGTGAGAATTGGATTTCCCACCGAATATGCCCCGGGGATAATTGTCAAGTAATTTATTTATAACAGCTTACCCAACCAGAAGCCACGGCATTCGATGTATAAATCAATAATGAAAGGGGGCATTCATTTCTATTAAGCAGCTGAGGGGAAATCGTCTTGAACAACTCACTTGGCGATAAACAATTCATATAGACCATCAATGATGCCACGCAATTTCAGTGGAAATTTAATTTAAAAAGCTCAGACAATCAATGCATTTTGCCTTCCGCCGAGCCGGAAATTTAATTTCCAGGTAAAGAGGACAAAGGAACCGCGACCGAATGCACATGTGGCTAATTGCTTGTCCTCAAACGCACACATTGTACAGCAGCCATTACGTATACGCCACGAGCAACCTCCGACCGCAAGAACGGGCTCCATTCGTCTACATACGGGGCACGTGCTTGATATTTTGAAGTCGAGCCCTCGCCAGGCACGTACTCCGTCGTAATTAATTTATGCAATAATTTTTCATTGCCGACATAACTTGACAATTTTCCCTGGAAAGCCCCAAAAACGCAAAGGGAAAAATGTTTTAATTTTAGAATTCGTTTGCTCCTTTGGTTTAAGCCATAAACTAAAGTTGCCACACAGTCCCGAAGGTCTGACTCTTATTGCCACTAAATTTTGCGTTGGACAATTGAAAGAGTTTCGGGCGGAGAGGCGAGTAGAGGGCGTCCGAAAGTTATGATAAATGACAAAAGACAAGGCACATAAAAGCCTGGACGGAGGCCAGCCAAACTTTTGAGCCGTCACGAGAGGGAAATGGCCATGAATGCCGGTCATTAGGTTAACTGACCGGGCAGGAAGTTGGCCAGCGCTTACACGACTATTTCCTCTCGATCCTGCCAACTTCCCCACCCCCCAATCCCCTCCATTTTCGTCATTGTGTTCGGCACTTTCTTTTTTGGACACTTCACTTTCGATGATTGGCGGCGCCACTAGAAGGAAAACCCAGCACAAGTAGCCACAGTAACGGCTAGGAGGCGGAAAACGAAGGGGGGAGTGCCTGCGACAGCTGCGCTTTTCGTGCGACTGCGGGAAAACTCAAGTAGCGGGGCAATCCGGGAGCTCGCACTTGACAATTGCCATCAAGGACGAGGAAACGCCACGTTCCTTTTGTGCTTTTATGTTAAGGCACGCCATGCTGTTGGGTCGAGCGGACGGGGGAAAACTAATCGAAAAGGTTATTGACTAAGCCGATAGAATGATTCAGGAACCTATGATCTTGGCTGAAAAATAAATTCAAATTAAATATTCTGTATTCAATTAAAATGGAAGAAAAGGTCAGTTTTTAGGTCATAAATGAAGTGCTAACACAAAAAAAATATTAATTTGAAGTCAATAAGCACCTTAAAATTCTATTCCACGTCTTTTAAGTATTTTTCTGTGCATAGTAACAGGCACAAAATTGATTCATAAATAATTATTAGTAGAAAATAACTAAAATCTATTTCCTTAAAATATAGAAAAATATATAAAAATTACTGGCTAAAATACATTTTATATTTAAATTTAAAAATTCTATTTTTCTTATATTTTAATTTCGTTATAATACTTGGCTAAATGTTTGATTTGAGCTATATTAGATATTGGCGTAACTTGCAATAGTTTCGCTTTTTCCAAGGTTCTTCAGTTCAGCTTGCTACATTTCACTACGTACGTCATTGATTGCTGTCTGCTTTGAATTTTTATGGGGCCGGTTGGTTTGGTTCCCTCCTTCCCCAAAACTAGAGGTTGCCTCTCACCTGCGGGCCTTTGGGTTATTGGTTTTGGGGGACTTGCGGCACTAAATGTCAAGTGCACGTGCTGTACAATAGCAGCTTTTCCTGACCGCTGCCGAACAGTTTCCCCACCTTTCCTGCTTACGTCCCCCTTTTGTTCACCCGAAAGCCGGCAACGTGACGTATGAGTGATACAGGCATATATTAACTGACTCAGAGTGTGTGTGCGTGTGCTTTTGGGGAGCTTATTAAATATTGCGCAGTCCCCGGCATGTGTCAAAGTAAAACTTTACGACTGTCGAAAAATGATTCGCGATTCGGCAGCTGCTCGCTTTCATAACTAACAATAAACTAACTGCAATCAATCAAAATCAAAGTCGGATTTTACAGTCGAAACCAACTGAGGAGCCATATAAATCACAGCAATTTTCGAATGCTTTAGCTCGGCGGACGAAACGCAAAACCAAACTGTGTGCAAGCAGTGGAGCCAAAAATAATTACAATTTGAGCGGAATCCGAGAAGGGAAAATACACAGAGCGGAACCCGGAGAGAAGTTGGGTAAGTAAAGCGGAATGAAACTGCTGATGACCTTACCCTACGCGCAGTTTCTCATTCTCGATCCCAATCCCCCACCAAGCCCCCAGACCAAATATACAAAAATGCTGAGAAACTGAAACAGAACAAAAAGCCAAACCAATGCAAAGTCATGCATAATGCAAATGCGAGTCAAGGATAGTTTTTGGCACTTTCCTAGCACACAAAATGGTGGCGTCGGCCTGACTTATTCCTTGTCTCGTCCTGCACTTGGCACAGTTTTAATGCACTTACAATGGATCTAATAAAAACTTGAAAAGGGGCATCCGAACGCCCAGAATTGTCAGTTAAATTGCAGGATATTATTGGTCAATTTAAGAAAAATATACAAAACGTAATTTTATTCAAATACCTAAACGTAGAATAGTAGGGGAAACTCAGCATTGCATTATAACCTGAAAAATATCTTGCCTTACAGTTTTTAAAGAATTCTAAACATAAGTTTAAATGGAATTAAGGCCATTTATTTTCCTCAAGAACAGGATTTCCATCGTGTTAAAGTATTAAAGAAAAGAACTCAATGATCTCAGAAAGCAATTAAAAGGTGTTGATTTTTAGTACATCCAAACAAAATAAAATGAACCCACGAAATAAATACGTAATAAACTTGTTCAAAAACAAAACAGACAAAATAAACCACAAAAACTGATAGGAAATGCAGTTGTTTTTCTTTTTGTATAAATCAATTCTCCAAGAAGATCAAGAATAACAAATTGAAAAACCAAATAAAAGCAAATTTTTGAAATAGCTCACCTGCTGTCTAAATTGTTCTCACAATAATTGGTTTCAGTATTTAATTTTCTCACAATATTCTCACTAATAAAAGTACATAAAACGTGTGCTCGTTTTTTTAACGTTTTCCAAGGTGGTTTTCATTTGCAATTTACTTTTGATTTGTTTCTTGCGCGGTATGGAAAGCAGCAAAAACTGAACCAGACCCAGAAAACCCATTTCTTTACTGAGCATACCCAGCCTTTGTGGGGAGTATTTATTTTTACTAAAAATGTTTGTAATGTGTTGGAAAATATTGAATTGGGGCCAATTTTGGGTATCAAAACACTCATTCAAGCTGGGTAAAGTACATTTATTTGGTCTTTGAATAAATAATATGAGGGTATTTTTTGGTCGATCCTTTAAAGGGCAAATTTTCAGTTTCAAAATACTCAATTTTTAAAGAATTCGATCTGTGCAAAGCAAAGTTATTTGGCCTGTGAATATTTGCTTAAAGGGTATTTTTTGGTCGACCCTTTACGGAGCTTTTTGTTTCGCTGTGTTTCAACCGCTGTTTTTGTTTATTTTTGCGCAATGCTCCAATTAGGATTTTTGCGCATCTCTGTAAGCCTCACCCCGCACACCGTTTCGCCTGGCTCGCTACTTAATTATCAACAAAAACGTATTAGCAAAGGCTGAATCATTTTTCAAATCTGGACAAACAACAAATGAATGGATTTTGCTGGCCTGCTGGCCCTCAGCCCCTGTTAATCACCTGCTGCCTGAAACTGGAGCCGCGTTTTTCGGAGCGGGGGAGATGGTACATTTTCCTTTCCTGAGCTCCTTTTGAACTTTTGCACTCTCGAACAAAAGCGCAGAAAAGTTTCCACCTTCTGCCCAGCCAAGACTTTTCCATTTTCCTCTGCTATTTTCATTATGCATGTGAGTGGAGGAGGCTTTCCTCTGATTTATTGTAGGGCCCGGTCCTGGCGGAGAAACTTTTGATTTTTCATTGTGATTATTTTATGATAGTTTAAGCGCAGACTTTGCAAAGCCCAAAAACTTTTCCGCACACAATAGCCCACATCTCCGAAATGAAATCGGTATGTCGAACGCTGAATGTTGAATGCTGAATGCGAATGGCAGTGAGTGCCAAGCAAATGCATTGAAATTTGTAAAGCTGTCAGCAGGCGAATGAATGTGTGCGAATGTGGAATATGTGTAATATATATTCACACTCAATACCAGCTGAATGGAGAGTTCTTAAAATGTTTTTTATTCTTTCCCCCCAATTTCCATTGATAAATCGTTTCCGTTTGCTAGCGCAAGGGTTGTACAAATATTGCTCCTCCCCATCTCGCCATCTTGCCATCTATGTTGGGAATTTCGATTTTCAAGAATATTATTTATCTGGAGCAGCCACAAATTGAATACATTTTCATAGACTGAATGCATTGAGTGGCACTCGCAACGAGAAAATATTACGTATACGCGACGATGTCATCATTTCGCCAAAATTTTTGCTGATTCCGCTGTACTGGGGATGGTAATGAGAGCACGTGGTCCCTCGCATTCGCAATTACACATTTAAGCTGTGTGTCATGCATATTGAGAGGCTCATTAAAATGTAGTGCGGACAGGAAGTGAATGCCGGGGAAACTATGTACTAAGCATGCATGGGAAAATGGAAAAGGGATGCTTCGCAAGCCTTATGAATCTATTTATATTTTTCAACCTAATGACTTTTGCTTCAGAGTTGAAAATATGACTTTCTTCCGTTATTTCTCGGCGTACAGGTGATTAAATTGCCGCCTTTTGGGCTGCCATCGTTATTTCTGGGCTCCCAAGGACGAGACGAGCTCTCGAGGATGAGATTCACAACACAATGGCGCGTTGCATACATTTCAGGGCATATTTCATGAGCTGTTAATTTCGCGCGGCGGAAAAGTCATGTGTGAATGCGGGAAAAGCGCCTTTTAATTGAAAATTCACAAGAGCAAGGGGGTGGGGGAGGGAAAGCCGGTAGTAGGAAATGAAGGAAAGAACGAGGGGAATGTGGCGCTTAAATATTTTGTTTTCATTCTTCCGTTTCGGGAAAAACGGCCAACAATGGAGGCGCCGCTTAAGTGGGCGTAGATTGTCCATGTAAATGCCAGAGGCAAAGTAACAGAGAGAGCTAGAGAAAAAAATAGAAGGAGAGAAGGAGATGGAAAGAGCTAGCTAGAAAAGGAGGTTAACAAGTTGAAGCTGTTTGCTGACGTCCCATCGTCTCTTCTCGCTTGGTCTGGAAATTATGTGCGAAAAATACTTTTCACACCAGTGAAAATTTTCAGCAGCATACGCGTTGCAGAGGTGCTCGGGAATTTAAAAAAAAGAAGCTAAGCTAGATAGCTAAGATTTGTATCAAAGGTCTTAATTAGAATAACAATAAATACTTATAGCACACAAAAAGAAACATTTACCTATCTAGGCATTTTTCCCTTTTTTTGTTTTAATCATCTTAAATTTAATATTGATTTAAAGAAAAAATAACATTTTTTGTACCTAACATTTATATAAAGGGAACGAGTGAATGGATTTGTTGCTTGTTTATTCTATTTAAATTATTATTTATTCACATTCATGTTTTCTGGACTGAATAAAATCTTTTAGCTAACTTTTCTGGTGGCAGCCCAAAAATAGAAACGTTAATATCAGGTCCATAAATAGTCTAAAAGGACAACTCTATTGTACTGAGGACGGGGCGGATTGTGCTGAAGTGATGTCCCTCCATCAAGTGGTCCAAAAGTGGGCTTAGCACGCCCGTCGCCGCCACTCGAGGAAGCAACATGGCAGGGCGAAATTTGACGAGTTGCCATCGCCTCTCGCACATTTGGCCACGTTAAACATATCTCCTGAGTGGAAACTGTTTCCACATTCACTTTTCCCGCTCTCCCCCGCGCCATCCGAATCGCATTTCCCGCTGCAGGCTACTCATGTCAAAAGGCCTGCTGGCTAAATGGGGCACTTGCATTGCCTGCGACCAAAAAGGCGCATGATAAGCCCAGGGGAGGATGAGGCATCAGGCGATGATGTGGGTGAAAGTCTTTCAACCCGTTCACCTTGAAGGCGTGGCGCCAACAAAAATATCACCGGATAGTCAGTTAGGTAACTTGTTATTCCACCTGGAAAACTTTAAAACAAAGAAAGGGCGTACAATTAGGAAAGTAATAGAATGTACGTGTGGGAATCTCAGACGTTGGCAATTTTATTTAATTGTTTTGGCATCGGTATTTCAATTATTTTCGTCGTTTTAAGAAATAAAAAAAGTTAAGCTTGCTTTCTATATTTATTTCTTTAGAATGATTAGAGATAGTTTTCGAAGCTTAAAGCTAGAGCTAAAGTGCTTTTTTGGTTTATTAATATCTACCAAAAGAAAGAAAAAATTTCTTAAATCGGACCACTCAGTAAAAAGTTATAAGCAAATAACTCCACCACATAGATGGCACCACTGAGCGACTGCTTGGTTTTCCCTGCTTGTAACTCCTTGCTTTGGCTAAGTATTGGGTATTTGATAGTCGAAGCATTCGACTACAGCGTTCCCTCTTGTTTTTAATAATTTTTGTTGGAAAAAAAAACAAATTTAATCTGATTAAAAATTATTTTTACTTAAAAAATTATCAAATTAGTTCAAGGAGGAGACAAAAGTATATAGAAAATCTTAATACCATTTATTAAATAGAAGCCAATATTTGTTTGTCATGAGCAAACTATAACTTTTTTATGAGGAAACCATTCTAAATACAATATTGTTAACGCTTAAATGCCACCACCCATTTATTTCTTGCAACACCAACTAAGTAAATATATTATTTGTTCGAAACTGTTATTTAATAGCGCACAAAACTTCGTGCCATCCTAAAAAAATCTCCGAAATAAACACATGTCACGTATTTTACTCGGCAACCTCTCGTTTTCTTCAGCCTTTTCCTTTTTTGCCACTGCCACTGCCCTCGGCGGAATCAAATGTCAGCGTGGCTCGAGGATTTTCCGGCTGCGGATGAGGATGTGGCTGTGGATGTCGTCGGACACCTTGGCGCTGTGGCCTCGAAGCTCGGGCCATGGATGTGTCATTAATTGCCTGGCCGCCATTTTGGCTGTCTACCGGTTTTCCCGTAACCCGTAGCATGCACCCTTACCCGTAATCCGTGGCCCATAACCCGTGGCCGTAACCGTATCCATGACGCCTGCAGGCCAGACTCTAGTTAAACAAATCAACGCTTTTCATGGCCACTAATGCAATCGGGCCGCAATAATTTTAACGCTCAGCGTACTAGCAATTTGTCATTTTCCAATCGGAGGGTAGCAAATGGCGGGTGGGGCAGCAGTCAGCAAGCAGCTTTGGCATTTTCATTTCCATTTTTATGCGCTTGTCATCGCTGGGTGGGAATGGGAATGAAATAGGATGGGGTGGGCTTAAGTGCTGCCATTTGCAGCTAGAAGCGCCTTAGTTGCCTTAGTCTCATTTGAGATACACACACATAGATACACACACACACAGATGCTCAGATGTTTATGTGTGTGTCGGTATGTGCGGACACACGTTGAGATGCTTTTTAGTTGATGGGATTGCTTTAGTTTCTCCTTCGCTTGCTTTTCCCTCCTTCCTGAGCACTTAACTGTGACCAGAAGGTTGCAGATTTCTGCAGATAAATATATTGTCAAAGACACACATTTTTTCTATGGCAACTTGATTTGCTAAATAGCATCGTAAATGTAAAAAAAAGGTTATAGCAGAAAAGTTAAGCTACTTATCTATCGATATTTACTTTGTACCTCTACCATCTTTTGCATATTCAAGACATACGAGTATGTTCTTTAAAAATATTGTTGTACATTAAAGTACATTTATAAATTCAGTCAGAATGAGTCAGAGCTTTGAGATTCAATTTTTTTATTTGTAATCAATCAAACTTTACTTTTGGCGTAAAAGTAATTTATAATACTTACCAAAACGTAGAAGAAATTTTTTTATTCGCACCACTCATTAAAAAGTTATGAGAAAATAATTAATTGTCCGGTAGATGGAGCCACTTTCAAGCGACTGCTTGGATTGCCTTGCTTGCGACTGCTTGCTTTAGCTAACTACAGCGTTCTTCCTTTTTTTTTATTTTTGTTTTAGTTTAAAAAAATAAAATATTTTTTTCATAAAATAAACAATTGTGTAAAGCTTGATTCCAACAGTAGTTGTAAGTAAACTAGTAGTTAAAGTAAAAAAGTTGTAGAAAAACTGACAAACAGTATGAGAGATGTGCTGGAGGCCAATTTTTTCCCATGGACTGATGCAAATGAATCACTTTCCTTCTGTGGTGTCCAAGTCAATTGGTATACAATTATGTCGAAACCGATAAAACACAGAAAATCAATTTAATTTCCCCAGCAGCAGCAGCAAGGCAAAGCAAAGCTAAGTCAAAGTTATTCCTTCTCTGGTCTTGTCCTGTCTGTTTGGTCTCTTTGGGCTGTGGTCATCCAAGCGTTCAATAGATAACACTCTGACACACATAGCCAGCACACACACACACACTCATTCGAGGCTCACACACACTCACTTAACATCCATTAAACACTTCATAAAATGGTCATTTCTTGTTCCCTCGTTTCTGGCGTTTCCGTTGTCTCTGCCTCTTTGTTTCGTTTATTTTGTCATTTTATGGCGGCATACTTTCAGGCGTTCGGGGCCCTTTTCTGGGGCTTTCTGTATATATTTTGTGACCCTTCTCCAGTCACCCGGTTGACGGGAATTTTTGGTAGTTGCCGCTGACTGAAATGCTAAACATCAGTCAATAAATCGATTTCTCTGCATTATTTATAATGAGTGCGGCACGCAGTTGGTTAGTTAGACAGCGACAGCCGAGAACGCAAACAAACCCATCGGGAGTTTTCCACTCCGATCCCAGGAACCGATTCCTCGGTCTATCGTTACAATCAGTGTTTTTGGTGGCCTGGTTAATTGTTTTGTCCCGACTGATTACTTGTATTGATTCCGATTGAAACGACCAAATCACGAAAGGAAAAACATTTACGCAGTTGCTTTGTGGTTTATTTAGAGTTTATTTGCTGGGGAAAAATTATACTCAAGGTCAGATTAAGAATCGCCAACAAGTTATTTGAAATTGATTGGATAAATTGTAGTCTCGGCCACTATATTTCGTATTCTGATGACCTTTTTGTGTAAACTGTAATTCACTTATGGGAATTGCATACGCACAGAACACTTTATAAGTTTGCAAATTTATTCAATATTTCTCTTAGGCACACATAAATTTCTGTTTATATTATTCTTCACCTCTGCCCAACGTCTGCTTGGTAAATTGTATTTTATTTTATCTGTAAACATTCGGCCGAGTGGCTGGCATACGTTGGCATTTGTCTTGCTTTTCTACCATTTTAAATCGTTTCAACTCGGCCGAAACTCAATTAGAGTTTGTAGTGATTCCATTTGGAAGCCAGGCTACAAATTCTGATATAACAAATTCCATCTGGGGCCTTTGGTGTTGGCTTTTCGATTTCAAGGCTCTTGACGCTCTTTGCGGAGCACTTTGGCAGTTTTGCCTGGTAATGGGAAAAGTTTGGCATTTCTTTTTTGCCGCTGCCATAGTTCGGGTTTCGAGCGTGTGAAATTTGGTAATTGGCTGAAAGCGAGATTGAGTTGCGAGATTGTGGACCTGTTGTCGATAATATGTAGACAATTGGCCGGGCATTTAAATTGCCTCTGCACTGGTTTCCAGTGGATCCTATCCCTATCCCCTCTGCGGTCGAGCGAGTCATACATTATGTATGACATGATTGGCGTATTTGTGGCGGCATCAAATGGGATTACGGCCTTGAACTTTTTCATCCCGTCCGCCCACTCAAGGACCTCCCTTCCCATTCCATACCCATTCCATTCCCAGCCCTCTTGGCTGTTCTTGTCATTGATTTATTGGCTTTCAGCTCTCAGTCTCTGTCCTCCAAGTCATGTGTGTGTGATTGAGTGGGTGGGGGTGGGTGGGTAGTCGGCGGGTGCTGGGGAATGGCGGTGGAAATTCCATTTCTTCTTCGTTCTTCGCATATTACTTTTATCTAGAGGCTCCCACTCCGCACATTGTTTTAAAAGCCCAAGACGTCCTTCTGGCCGCAAACGCAAACACCGCCTACTCTTGCATAATTAAACAACGGCAAGACAGGTGCGAATAGAGGCAAAAAAAACATAAGAAAAGAAAAGCTGGCAAAAGTTTTTGCCATGACACAGTTTTTGTTACGACACTAAGCGCCTTTTGGCCCTTTAATTATGCAGTTGACAGGCCACCACCCACACTTCTTTCAGTCTCCAAGCGCGACATTTCCCATATTCCCCCCATTAATGCCCGGCAAATTGCCAGCGATTGACATAATTTATGTCAAACACAAATCGGGTACGGTGTCCCGACTCCCGGGGGATCAATAAAAATGCCCAACAGGGATGAAATACTAGACCTGACAGCCAAATGGACAAGGCCAAAATCCCCTAACGGAAAAAGAAGAAAAAAATAAAACAAAAGTATTTTCACCCGTCCCACGCAGTGTCCAATCATCTATGTAAAGTTCCCCCAAAAGCTGGTCAAGCAGCGTCCTTGGGACTCGTTCAGCATTGATCGATCTGCTATAAAAAGGGAAAATGTATAAAAATATAAAAATGCTTGTGTCAAGTGCTGACAATCAATTTCATTTTGATTTCACCAACCCAACGATTGAGTTTGTTCATCAATTTGGTTTGATTTCAGTGAGCGAAATAGAAAAATCGCTGCATTGACTTTGATGAAATACAATTGCAGATTGGTTTGAGATTTTGTGACAATTTTATCAAATCAGAAAATACTTACTCATGTATGACCTGCTCGAATACTGAATTTTATGGAGTTTTGATGGATTGCTTTTTAGTTGTGCATTTATATTTTTAATCGAACCACTCAGTAGAACGTTATAAGCAAATAATAAATTGTCCGGTAGATGGCGGCACTTTCAAGCGACTGCATGGTTGGCCCTGCTTGCCACTGCTTGCTTTAGCTCTCTTGTTTTAAACTTGTGTTAATAATTTAGTTCGAGTTACAACATATTTTTTCACTTTTAAAAATTAATATAATTAATGAAATACTGCGAAATGTGGTTCTCTTTCCACAATATTTTTATGCCCGCCTGTATAATTAATTTAATGAATGTAATTATTCATTATAAATGATTACCACCAAGGCAATAAAACTGTTTTGTGATTTCTGAACTGGAATAAATGATGTATTATAACTTTTGTTCCTCCCAAATGTTACCAATTTAACAAATTCCAGACTAATTCGCGTACTAGTCCTGCTAAACCAAAACAATAGACAATTTCCGATAAGATCGCACTCCGAAAAACAATCCATTGTCGTGGTCCTGTCAGAGGGTTTCAGTATTTCATACGCGGCGACATCGAGTGAAATGAATGAAGAAGGTTCAGTCGAGTCGAGCCGACGTCATCGTCCATCACCCATCAGCGTCCATTCCATCACTCTGCCATCAAATCCCGTCACTACAGCTACCGAATGGGAGTTCCCAGCCCCTATAGTATGTGTACACTACCCCACAATGTCCGCCCTGTCGCTTAAAGCAATGAACTTTAAGTAATTTGCTTTTACTGCCTGACAAGTGACGAGTAAAACAAAATGTGGCGTTTACTTTCCTATTTTTTATTTCAGCTGCAGGACCCCCGACCAAGTTTGGTGGATGGCGGGGGCGGTCCTGTCATGTTATCAAAATCAATTTGCGGGGTCCGAGGATAAAAAGGAGGGGACGGGCTCAGTTTGTCGCCTATTTCGGTGCTCTATTTTTGAGTCTGCAACTTGCTCCCGCTCCTGCTGCTGTGCCATTTTATTGTGCAATGTTCCGGAAGGCTGCTTTGTTTCAGCAAAATGCGCTATAAACAAGAGCAGCGTATAAAAACACAACAAAAGTGTTTTCACCATTTGCTAGATATATATCTCGGCGAACGCTCTTACTTACATACAATGTTTGTCAGATGATTGAGTTGGCCCAGCTGCAATTTATGTTTGCTCCTGCTTGCCACTGAATCAGACTTTCTACTGTTTCTGCTCCCCGAGTGCCTGGATGGGTATTTTTCTTACTTTTCCAGCTTTGTCGGGCTGTAAGTGCTAGATTAGCCTGGGAGCTGCTTAGAAATGTTTGGGGATTTCATCTGGAATAAATGGTCAAACGCGATGATATTCTTAGTCATCAGCCATGCATGCAATTGTAATGATGTCGGACTTTAAATAAGACTTCCCTTTCATGTTTTCAGGTACCATCACTTATTAAATTTACTATCCCTGTATTCCGACAGTTAGTAGGACGAACCTACTTTAATATCATTAAGAAAGGCCTTTATAAAATATTATAAAATATCTTATATATAAACCGACAAAGTTTGATTAATATAAGTTTACCTTTTTGCCAACAGGAATTATCAAAAAACAATAATAACCAAAAAGGCAAAAATAACTATCAATTTCTTCGAAATACGAGAAATTTCTATAAATATCGACCATTATTTTCGTGGTTTTATATTTCCCCTCTGAGGCCCTGTACCCCTACTTATATTTACTTGATTAAATGACCGCACAAAATAAAAGCTTATCAAGGAAATTCCACATCACATTGCCACCCCCGCTACTTATAGCCCCTTATCTTTCCCTATTCTCCGTTCCAATTTAAACAAACTGTCAGGTGGAAGCGGGACAGACGCAGAGCTTCGCATTAGAGATTGTTTTTGGTAAGCTGCTTATTACAGCTCAAAAAATTCCCCCGGCCTGCAATCTTGAAAAGTCGCAAAATTGTCAAATATTTTTACAAAAATAAATGAAATAGAGTTTGGGCCGAACCTTTTCCGTTGTTACTGCTGTTGTCGTCTCCCAGAATTCTCAATAGAATTACACATATAAAAAAACACAGGCAATGTCCGAGGTGAGTTCGTAACATTGTTTTAAAATGGCAAACGCCTTTCGTATTTGGGTCGAAAGCACTCAGACAGGGCCCAGGAAAAGTGGAGTGGCTCCAAGAGGTTGCCCTCTTCAAAGCAGGAGGAATCCCACACGTCCACAGTGGGCTGTGAGGGGTGGTGGCTGGGGTGCGATTGTGTCTGTGTTAGCCAGGTGACAGAGTAAGCGCCTTAAGCTGCCTCAGAGAGCACACACACACACACCACCGGGAAGGAGAACAGTTGTTACATGGAAGGGGAAAAGAAACCTACAAATGCACACGTTACATTGAAAAGGATATTATGTATGTAAGTGCAGTCCTGCACTCAGAAAAAATTACATTACAATTGTAGACCTCAGTGGTGCTGAATAAAAATAATAATTTGCGAAAACGATAAAAACCTCTGTTTTATTTAGATTTTATTAAAATATATCTTGTGAATAATGGTTTCTAGTAGTAAATATTTTGTATGCTCTTACAAACATATCAAATGAAAACACCTCTTAAGGAGGTTCAAAACTAGTGACGATCGCACCATCAACATACAAAAGTACTGATATCAACATTTGTGACGAAAAATGATTACACAATTGACTAGATACTTTCTGAAATTTTCTCATTTAGCCCGCTTTAGCAAACTATTCTAGCCATTTTCCCTTCACGGACATTTTCTATTGCAGCGTGCCGAATGCGAAAATTTAAGAAAGTGTTTAATCACGTGTGTAATCAAATGTGTCTCACTTGCTAGAATTGGACCAACAAAGCGGATTTTCAATTCTGTGGCTATATCTAATAGTCGCCTTCGAACACTCTCCTGGTGCGCTTCGTCACTACGAGGACTGCTGTTCACAGTGATAATTTTACACTGAGGTACACATTTTAATAAATTTACATACTTGACCTTTGGTAAAACTTTTAATATTTTAAGAAAATCTATATCTCCCCAGCACGACCATATTTTTGGCTCAGTGTAACCCCCCTCCTCTATATATTTTATATTTCATTTTACCTGCTATCTGTGACCATCTTCTGCACTCTTGACATCCTTGACTGAGCAACCTAAATTTAAAAGTTTTCCTCTATATGAGTGAAAACTTTCCACTAAATTGAATTTTCTGTGGGCTCGAGTGGAAGAGGAAAAGCGGATAGGGTTGTGGGCGTTACCGCTTTCCCAGCATCTGTACTTAATTTCCACTTCCGGGGCAGATTGTCTAGCAAATTGAGTAATTTAAATAAAGCGCAGCACACATGCGCCTGACAGCCTTTCGCCATGCTTCCCACAGCCTCCCTGGGAAGGGAATCCCCTTCGACAATGTGCTGGCCATGTTAGAATGGAAGCCAACACACACACAGTCCCACACTGGTGCATGCAAAAGCCGATACAGCATCGGATACAAAGATACATTCCATGGCATAGCAGCAGCAGTTACTGCCATCTGCCCGGTGCAGTTGTGCTGACGTTTGGCTATTTGATACAATTTGCCATCCCGGACGTTGCTCAATTTTCGGGGCAGTCAACTGTGCAACGTGTCGTCGGCAGAAAGCGAACGAGAACGACTGGAAACAATCTCATAGATGCATATCTGCAACTGTGTCTCTTTTGCGGCCGGAGACCAGAAATAAATTTGCATATTTCTGACTCACGAACCGGCTGCCAGTGCACTTAACATGAGCCCAAAATGAAGTCGTGTACACTGGCCACGGTATAAACCCCCCGAATACCGGGCCAACTTGAAACAAACAAATTGTTTTAGAACGGGAATAGCTAAATAATAAAAAAGAAAGTGGGGAACAAGTAAATTTTCGCCATGACGCCTCCTTGTGGGCTCATCAAAATTTCATGCGTCGAAGAAATTGTTTGCCGCCTCCCCAGAAATGTTCCACTTTGCATTTTTATTTTTGTTTATTGCCTTGCCGTGTCCGTTTATGCGCATAATTTATGCATAAATTTCAATTACCTAGCCCCCCAAAGTATGCCACGAAAGTGTACGCAGCTTGTGACTCGCTTTAATTCACTTACACTCGAGTGTGCGGAGCAGAAATCGCTAAAAACATTTCCATAGTCACGCTGAAAATAGACCCCAGGGAAAGCCCTGTGCATAATTTGATTTGATTTATAATCTACAATGTTTTGTGGTGAATGAAACACTGAATGTTAATTTGCCCATAGGAAAGTTTTGGTAGCATCCTAATAATTATTAATGTAGAATATATTTAATATTATAATAATTATAATTTAAACTTAATAATATAATATTGCTCAGAAATAATACTGTTGTATTTACTGAAATATATGATGTAGAAATGATTACAAAATGATCTAAAAATAATGTAGAAATTCTGCAGTAAATTTTTTATAAATGATGTGGAAATCATGTAAAAACAAGAAAGGAAGCTAACTTCGGCCAGCCGAAGTTTATATACCCTTGCAGATCGTTCCTATTCAATTTGAAATTACAAAAATGTTAAATTTAGATTTGCAAACAACAACGAACAAAATTATAGCAGCGCACGTATTATATTGACAATAATTGATCGATCCTTCCTATGGCAGCTATATAATATAGTCATCCAATTTATGTTAAATTTAATTCGAAATTCTAAAATAATAAAAAAAACTTATATTCCAAAGTAGAAGAGAATACAATAAAAATTAACAAAGCTATAATTTTGTTCCTATTAATTTCCCTTTAGTTTTCCGATCGTTCCTATGGGAGCTATATGATATAGTCATCCGATTTTTCTAAAATTTAATTCGAAATTCAGAACAGTTAAAGAAATGATATTTCCAAGAGCATAAGGTTATATGTCAAAAAACACATAAGTTATAATTTTTTTTAAATTATTTTTCCGATTATTCCTATGGGAGCTATAAGATATATTTTTCCGATCCGGCCGGCTCCGACTTATATACTACCTGCAACAGAAATACGACTTTTGGTAAAGTTTCAGCTCGATAGCTTAAAAACTGAGGGACTAGTTTGCGTAGAAACGGACGGACGGACGGACGGACGGACAGACGGACAGACGGACGGACAGACGGACAGACGGACATGGCTAGATCGACTCGTCTAGTCATGCTGACCAAGAATATATATACTTTATAGGGTCGGAAACGTCTCCTTCACTGCGTTGCAAACTTTTGACTGAAATCAATATACCCTCTGCAAGGGTATAATAATATAAAAATAATTTAAAAATGATGTCAAAATGATGTATAAATTATGCAAAATTATCTAAAAATGATGCACAAATGATTCTAAATAATCTAAAAATGATGCAGAAACGATCTTAATTGAATTATGACCGCGATACTAAAATGAAAGTAGGAAGAAAATACTCCGCCGCCTTGATACCGCTGTTTACAATTTAAATTATTTATTTCAGTGGATTTTTATCTAATACGTTGTTCAAAATCTCATAATACTCCGTCATTTTATTTCAATTATTCTGCTTTAAGAACAATAACGGGCCTGTTATCATACGATCCATTAATTTTATGCCCCAACATAACGTTCTCAAAATTCATATGCCTGGAAGGCAGGCCCCAGTAAAATTTAGATATCGTTGAAATCTAGCATATTTGCACTCCCCTCCAGTGACCTAGCAGAGTCATGTCCATATTTTTGGGTGAGAAAAACAAAATGAAGGAAAAAAGCGAATGAAATTTGAAATTCAAAGCACGTAAAATGTGCCACGCGTTGTCGCTGCCACGCAGATACGCGTATGTCTGTAATTTATATGGGCAAATATTTGCGTGCCCCAATATCAGGAAGAGGGCGGTGCGAAGCGGGCGCCAAAAAGCTGCAGTTGGCCAGGACCTGCCAGTTCCCCTGCCGAAAACCCTTGACTCATTACAACTTCATTAAAATGTCGGGCCCTGCCCTCGTGCAAAATGCTGCACACTCGGCAGAATTTTCGGCCCCAGGGAAAAGGGATTCTCGCGCACATCCATGTGAGCACTTAATCGAATAGCAGGACCTCTTTGCCCGCGTGTGCAAGTGTGTGTAGGCGGCAGCTGCAGCTTAACGAAATCATTAAATTTTTATTGATGACCAGGGCTTTCGGTGTGACAAAGTTAATGGAAATCCAACCGAAAGGCGACTGGCCAACTGGCGTGAAAATATGCAAAGTGACAAAGCGAAAGCGAAATCCGCCGCTAATTCTGATGGATAATTAATTTAGTATGACAGTACACCGGGAAAAAAATTGTAACCCATGAAAATGTTAACTTAGATGATAATTTAGCTATTTTAAAAGGTTTCAACTTAATGAAATCTACACAAACAAACAAAATAAAAATTCAAATTATTCATTTTTAAGTCGTCTGGTTAAAATTCCAAATTGTTCTAATTTTGTTTCAGTATACTATCTTTTTCGATGCCCCTCTCGCATTGGCATTAATGAATTTTCACAGCCCCATAATTAGATTGCGCTAAGGGGAAAATGGCCAAGAAAACAAAGCTGGAAAAAGTTGGGCTAAAAATAAAATTTCTCGCACAAATAGATACTTAGACGTTGTCTGGTCGCTGAAATTATGCAAACGCTGCAAAAGCCAAGGCGATTAGCAAGTAAAAGGAGAGCTGGACTCCTCCATTCTGGACTCCCCATCGTTCTCCTTTGGGCGGCGTTAATGAGTGTCATTACCACGCCGGCCAGCAACAACTTTCGGTCTGACCCCAGCAGGACTTCTTCTCGCCCACTCCTCATTAGCCAACTCAGCTTGCTTGGGTCAAGTTTTGGGGCATATCTTTGTCAGAGTTGGCCAAGAGCCATTAAGGACACGACCTGGCCGACAGATTCAAATGCCACATATGTTTGGCTGTCATAAATCCGGAATGCCCAGCATCAATCCATCAGTAGCCACTCGAGTCACACTTCATCTGCCGCCTTCGGAGGAGGATGCTAATGACTAATGGGTGACAATCAGGGCAGAGATAAGATCCCTTGGCCATAAGCCTATTGAGCCGTAACATAATATTTATAAGCTGCAAAAATATGCAAGTCAAGTGTGTGTGGGAGTAGTCCCAGGAGGCACTTCAAGTCGGGAGGTCCAGGGAATCGACTAGGATGTCCAACTGGGCGGAGGGTCGTAAATACAAACAGGCTCATCTCTTGAGCTGTTCCCTCCTTGGCACACTCAATCTCGGTTTCTGTTTGTGTTTGGTCTAAGCTTTTAGTTCTCCATAATTTGATATTCATGCCTGTATGTGAATCCTGTTTATTCAGCGTTTAAATCTCTGCTTTGCCCTCCTAATCGACTTCTTTACTATTCTTCTTGTTGCAGGCGACGGGAAAAGGCGAAAAAAGGTAAGTCCTGGCCATTTGATGTCTATTGTGATCGAGTGGAAAAACCCTTCTCGGGGTCAACAAGGCAGACAAACAATTTGCATATTTATCACGCCTGACGAATGCTTCAGCCTTTGGCCCCGACATGGGTGTACATAAATACGCAAAGTCAAATCATTTTTCAACGTCAATCTGCATTTGGCATCTGCCTGTGAGATTGGCAAGTTCTTAAAAGAACAAGATGTGAGTTAACATTTTCTAAGTAACTTCAATAAGTAAAAAGACAATCAATTCGAGATACATGATTAAAAATAGCTTATGAAGATAAACGGAAGGAATAATACAAGATTTATTAATTTCTAATGATTTAAAAGAAATCTTGACCTTGACTTTACTTAAAATCTTGAGCACGATATGTCCTATTTCACTTAAAATTTTACTTATTCAATTATAAGATGATGAGAATCTGAAAAAAATGTATTTAGATCAGATTTATAAGAATTATTTATTTCCAATGATATAAAAGAAATCTTGATCTTGACTTTAATTTAACTCTTGTCACTATATGTCATATTTATTTCACTTAAAATGTTAATTATTCAATTATAAGGCGACGAGAATCTAAAAATCTTAGCAAAAATTTATAACTACAACTTCAGCTTAGTGGTATTAAATCATAATTTAATCCAAATCAGGCCAACCGCGAGTATGTATTCATGCGAATATGTATCTCACCGCATATTCTGAGTGAGCATTGGTGCGTGTTTGTCTTTGATAATTAAAAAAAAAACTGTACATTAACATTGAAGCGTGTGATTAATTGTTCCCGCTGTGTCAATATTTACTGAGACCACACCGAAAGCAGCCAATTATGATTTATGAGCCTCGGCAGGTGATAATAGGCTTTACCCACCCAAATGCGATTTCCCGTTTCGGCAAACAGACTCTGGCAAATTGACTCTGGAGTCGTATTTAACAAAGATTTTGCGCCTGGTCAAACAAATGTGCAACAATGGCTGTCAGTCTATAAATTGCACAATCATTTTCATTTAAGCCTACCAGATGGTTTTAAAAGGCTTTTTGTAGTGGCCCGCATTCTTTTCGCTTTATTATAGGCTGTCACAATTGACAGCTTTATCGATGCGTGGAAACTTCCTGTGAAATTAATTCCATTAATTACAATTCCAAACAGGATAGTTAAAATATCATTGCCCCATTGATGACTTTAATTGTGGGCATATTATTATTTATTTGTTCCCATTTTCCATTAATTGGCCATGATAATTGTGATTATGTTTTGTTTGCCGAGTCAAAAACAATAAAAAAATGTTACATGCTAGAAAATAATAAATTGAATAATTAAAATCAATTTGTCCTTGTAAATATGTTCAAGTTTATTTTAAATTGATAAACGGATTTTGTTTAAAATTTAAACTGAACACCGGATTGGTTAATCTGATTTTAAATATTAAATACTAATTAAAAACATATTAAGCTATCATAAAATATTAGCAAAGGCCGTAATTTTTCCAGCACATTAAACTACAGATTGCAGCATCAGCAGGGTTTTTCCTCTCAGCGAAATGATTAAAGCTGCCGCACTAAATAAAATAATTATTTCTGCATTAAACTCCAGTGCCTCCCGGTTTAACGACACAATTCTCAGTTTAAAGCTGGCATAAAAATGGCGGGCAGGAATCAAGGCGAAAGCCACTTACTGGGCGTGGCCATAAAACGAAACCGACTGCCGGGAAAAGCCGGAAAAAGGGGAGGCGTTGTGTGTCGACTTCTGGTTTTCCGCGAGTCTCTCCTTCTCCCTCGGTCGCTGGTGTTAATTTTGAGCGGCACCAGCGAAAGCTAAATAAGTTATGTCATTTGGGGCGCTTTTTATTTTACTCGGTTGCCATAGAAATTTAATAAAGCAGCCCCGAAAATTATTAGCATATTTAAAGGGCCAAGAGCTCAGCATAAACATGAAAGTCAGCTAAGGATCAAGAGCTCCAAGCTCAAGCTCTAGGCGACTGCAGCTCATGTGGGGCGGCGAACCGAAGGAGCGGTTAATAAAATGAGGCGACCGAGAATTGTCCTAAGTTATGCACCGCCCCAGCAAGAGGTTTTCCTTACCTGGCCAGCCATTTACTGGATGCAAGTCCCTGCATTTTCCCCTGCTGAATAATGGAGCGGATTAGCAAAGGAAATGCGAACAAATTGAATTGATGAATGGCAAGTATCATCATTCAGCCAGCAGGTAACTTAATTTAAATATACCCCCTTATACCACTCCAGCTTCGAGCGGTGCTTTATGGGATTGCGTTTTCATTTATAATGAGCAATATAACAGTCTTCTCAACTTCCCTTTCATTTAGCAAGCCACTTTCATCTTGTGTGTAGTAAATTTTAGTTGAATTTCTAAATATATTTTACTGTGGGCTATGCAGTTTTCTAACTTAATGAAAAAGAACAATTTTTATACCCGTTACTCGTAGAGTAAAAGGTAGAAGGAAGCAATTCCGACTTTATAAAGTATATAAGTATATTCTTGATCAGGATCACTAGCCGAGTCGATCTAACGCTTAAGTCGGCCCACTCAGTAAAAAGTTATAAGCAAAAAATGATGAAATCCGGTAGATGGCGCCACTTTTAAGCGACTGCTTGGTTTGAGTAACCAATGAGTAACTAAAAGACTAATACCACTCTGTTACATCAAACATCAAACCTCGATAAATGCGATAGATTTTAATTCATAAAAAAGTTGCCCGACGTAAGGATTTGAGCAAAAAGACCTCAAAGTTGGAAAAATGGTAAAGATGGACCACTTTCCGTGGGTATTACAGACAAACTGATTCTTGGTTTGTTTTTCTGTCAAAGTATTTAAAAAATTCCACACTTTATCATTCTAATCCATTACTCAGAGTAATTTTAATATTTTTTTTAAATAAAGAAATAATTGAATTATTATATGGCAATATAGCCATAAAATGTAAGAAATGTAAAAAAAATTTAAAAATGTTACACTTTGAGGACCTTTACCAGTTTGCCTAAAAGTATGCTCCATCCATCGAGGTAAATTTAAATTTAACTTTGTAACACAGTGTAATTTTGCATTTACATTGTTTCTATCCACCATTTCAGATCTTTAAATATTTTTCCATAATAATCAACCTGGTTCTGTTGCCAATTTCCTGTCCCTAGGCATAATCAAATGCAGTGTAATTATTTCGATTGCAAACTGATTTGCTCGTTAAGCTCTCCGCAAACAATCGTATTTGTGCAGAAGTGGTAAAGGAAGTTGCTGGCCAATATCGATGAAGCGAACTGAGAAAGCAGTCAGTGGCTGTCTTGGCATATTTGCCAAATCCGAAATCCATTAGCCATGCCGATTATTTATGGAGGCCGTTGGGAACTCTATAAATAGAAACTATGCTCGTTTGTCGGGTCAACTACCAGGACTTGACAGTGGGAATACGGGAGCAGCCTGGCCGAGATAACGGACAACAGATGTTAATGCCTCGGTAGGCAAAGTGCGTTTTGCTGTTGGCCTTTTGTGTGTGCTATCTGGCCAGGTTCCTCTGGCTCCGACCGACTTCCCATCTTCTGCTTCTTCTGGCCATCCATTGGCTGTTTGTGGTCAGCCTGGGCATTTGTTGTTGGCCTACGCAATGTGGCCGCAAAATTGTATGGCTTGCCCGGTTTTTATGACGAGGCACGCAGGAACTGGACTTGGTGTACCGCTAAGGGCATTATATCGAATTATGTTATAAATATGAAATATATTTGGGCATTCCTGGGCAATACGTGTGAGCATGTTCACGCTCTGCTCCGGTCCTCTGGCCTTCTGTTTGTGGCCCCATGAAAAGTGCTGTCAATGGCATTTGCCAGGGCTTTTATGGTATTTTATGTGATGTTCGTGGCACGGAAAAAGGGAATCCTTGTTGCATAATTAAGGCATTATCATTGCGCTCCCTGTCACATTCTGTCCGGCTGATGGTCATGGGCGACACTCATTTAGCGACGCGAACATCCATGAATATTGAAAATGGGCACAACGAAATATTTAGTGTGACTTTGACTGGCATACATTTTAATTTTATCAATTTTTGAAAAATATACCATAAGTAATGAGAATATTTTTCATATTTGATTTATTTTATTAAAATTTTCTGTGTTCGTGAGCGCATTTAAATATGTTTAATATTAAACAAATTAGTTTCCCACATATGTGTATTGATAACAACGCACACAAAAGAATAAATTCGAATTGACCAAAGGCTTTTTTCCAAAAATGAGCAAATGGCCTTTGATATTGTATTGTTCTGCTCATAAAGCAGAAATAGCAACAATTGTTCTGTAGGCTCCCCTATTATTTAACTAAAATTGCATTACGGTATCTGCACAGTTAACCCTTTGATACACATACATACGGTAAGCCTTGTTATCCTCTTACGGCTGATAAATCCTCTTACGCTTGTAAATTAGTTATCAGGGACATTGCGCCATAAAAGTTATCGGCCAATGGTTTCTGGTTCCTGGAAATATGGAACAATTTGCGGTTTCGCTGTAAATGCAAAAATCGCAATAATAAAAGCCCATCAACCGCAGGAGCGCAGGAAAGGAATCTATAAAACGAATCGACTTGCCAACGGTTGAACAAAATTATCGTTGCATAATTTCCGCTAATTTGTGCGTCCAATAACCCAAAAGAGCGACAAATGTGGGCCAAACAGAATGCAGTCAACTCGTACCTCTGGAAAGTGGGTGTGTTGGGTGGTCGGCTGGTTTGGGCGATTGTGGGTGGTAAAGTCTATGCCACCAACTGTGCGGGTCATTTGCTGGTTAATGCTGACCCCTGCCTCCTTGGACCAGCCCTTTACATAATGAGCGCACAATAAGTGACTCATAAATGTTGTATTAATATTGTGGCACAATGGCTTGGATTTCAGGGGAGAGCTGCAGAAATACGACCGGGAATACATAACACGTCCGGCCGGGGGACTTGTTATTTGTCGTTTGTCGCATTAATCAGCTCGCATAATAATAATGCCAACAATTACTGCAAATCAATATTTGGATTGCATTGTATTACATCGAAATCCCAGAATACAATTTCGAGCGGGCGCTCGGTGGGTTGGTGCACTCAACCGAGCCTCGAGGTTGATCCAAGTGGACACTCGAGAAACGAGACCGAAACCGAGAAACGGTCTCAAGCCCAAAACCCATGTCTCGGGCCAAGAGTTTTTCATGGCAGCCTCGGCAACATTTTATGCCTGACCATGCTTTAGTTTTATTGATTTATTCCTTTTGCCTTGGCTCGAAAACAAATTACAAGTGCCTGTTGCGGTCCGTTTTTTTCCGCTCCTCTATTTCGGGGAAACTATTTTGATGTACTTGTCGGGCGGATAAAGTAAAGGAAAATAATCTGGGCCTGGCCCACTCACTGCGTTGGCTCAGCGAATATTGAGTTCAGAAACTGCCATGTTCCCAAAAAAAACCCGAGAAACAGAACGGCAACTTAATGCGGTCA
This sequence comes from Drosophila mimetica, assembly GCA_037075245.1. Classification (NCBI taxonomy): domain Eukaryota; kingdom Metazoa; phylum Arthropoda; class Insecta; order Diptera; family Drosophilidae; genus Drosophila; species Drosophila mimetica. The sequence goes on along the minus strand of JBAMCH010000007.1, from coordinate 24,667,574 downwards.
TTATAATAATCTTAGTAGTTTTTAATAAACTTTAATAGTAAAAAAAGATATTTAGGAGCTTGAAGAATATTTATGTAGAAGGAGGATTTGCGTAAAGTTTTTTCTAAAGGCAAACAGAAGCAAATCGATTTTATTTTAGATGCATTTTTAAATACATGTATGTTTTCACAATTTATTAATTTATTATTTTTATATAATTTCGTACACTTAAAATAAAATCTTCAAACTCAAAATTTTAGTCCTAGCATATGGCATTTAAAAATCAGCTAACTATTAGCTTATATTGATCACTAAGCCAGCCAAAAACAAGAGGGAACGCTATAGTCGAGTGCCTCGACTATCAAATACCCGTTACTCAGCTAAAGCAAGCAGTCTCAAGCAGGGCAAGCCAAGCAGCCGCTTTAAAGTGGCGTCATCTACCGGCCATTTCATAATTTGATTATAACTTTTTACTGAGTGGGACGATTAAAAAATTTAAAAAACTTCTACATTTCGGTAGGCATTAATAACCCAAACAAAATGGCGTTTACACTTTTGCTCTAGCTTTAAAACTGTGGGCGCCACAGCTTTTCGCGGTTTGTGGGCGTTAGGGGGGAGGGGGGGTTTCCCACTTTGGTTTATCAATATGTATTGAAGAAACGAATACACATTCCTTTTCCCGTTAATCTAGCTTCAAAACTGTGGGTGCCACAGTTTTTCGCGGTTTGTAGGCGTTAGAGGAGGCGTGGCACATCGGCGAGAAAAACTTGCCTGCGTATTAACCCCTAGAATCTGCATGCCAAATCTCAATCTTCTAGCTTTTATAGTTTCCGAGATCTCAGCGTTCATACAGACGGGTGCCACAGTTTTTCGCGGTTTGTGGGCGTTAGAGGGGGCGTGGCACATCGGCGTGAAAAACTTGCGCTGCGTATTAACCCCTAGAATCTGCATGCCAAATCTCAATCTTCTAGCTTTTATAGTTTCCGAGATCTCAGCGTTCATACAGACGGACGGACGGACGGACAGACGGACAGACGGACAGACGGACAGACGGACAGACGGACAGACGGACATGGCTAGATCGACTCGGCTAGTGATCCTGATCAAGAATATATATACTTTATATGGTCGGAAACGCTTCCTTCTACCTGTTACATACTTTTGCACGAATCTAATATACCCTTTTACTCTACGAGTAACGGGTATAAATATATTGATAAAACTTACTTATTAAAACTACAAATAAAATCTACAATTTCTAGGATCCAAAACTTTAAAACTAAGCTTTTTGCAGAATGTACATTTATTTTTCATGGCCTTTTCTGGTTTTGTTTCGAGTGTTCCGGCGATTGTGCAACATTTCGGCCACTTGTTATGTTGCATGTTGTCTTTTCATATTATTTTTGGCTGGCTCAAGCTGGCATGGCAATTTGTCTTGCACATTTTTCGTGTTTTAGTTTTGTTTTCCGCCTTTTTGCCTCTTGCAGGATTGTTTTGTTTTCGTTTTTCCGAGCTCTAATTGCTGCGGCTGTCGCTGTTGGGGCTGCTGGCTGCTGCTCTCGTCCCCATTGTGGCAAATTATAAAAACACGAGGAGCGGTAGTAACTAAGGGCAAAAGCAACAACAACAACACGGAGAGCAGCAACAATTGTGCTGTCGTCCTTGGCTGACCTTGCGCTTTGCGGGACTTGCGTGAAATGCTCATTATGCGCTGCCATGTGGGTGGCGGCGGGCGGAAACCGTCGAGTTGCGCTTGCATTTTAATGGTTGCAATCAAAATTTCAATGCATTGTTATGAGAAGCTCGCGAAAGAAAAACGGACCAAGGCAAAGAGTCGGTAGTAATAACAAGCTGCTAGAAAAGTTTTACGCCAAGCCAAGGAAAAAAACTGTGTCTGGCCTACGCTGCGTATACTTAACCTTCTAATTGGAAAGTTTACCGAAAATTATGGCCCTCTAAAAAAGAATTGTTGCAAGCTTCACTTTTACGGCAGTAACAATGAAAAAGTTCTCCGAGCTGTAATTAGACCACGCCCCTGATGGGATGGCCAAAAAAATAAAGAAGATGTAAAGGAAAATAACCACCCCATTCCCCATCAACAGCCAGTGGGCGTGAGCGAAATGATGAGACAAATGAATGAGAATTTAATAGTAAAGGCAAATAGAAGCCGAGCAACTCAAGTCAAGGACCAAGGGCGGCGAGCAGTTTAATTTCATCAGAAGATGATGCTCCCTTTGTTGTAAAAAAGCGAGGGGCAGATGTGTAAGCACATCAGCAAATGCCTGATGATAAAATAAAATGCCAAATGTGCTCACATTATTCAAATGTCATGATAGTCTAGTGGAATACACAAGCAGAGGAGGCAGAGCAGACAGCACAGCTTGAGGCTGAGGAGACTCCCCTCCACTTCACTCCATTTCATTCCTCTCAACTTGACTTGTGGCCAACATGCGAGACTTGATATCCAGCTAGATATATGGCCGGAGTCAACCACCACACTTAAGACAAGCGGGGGTGCTGGGAGGTGCTTCTCGGCAGCAGAAATTTGAACTATTGTTTAATTTGCCGTGAAATTTGCAATTTAAAAGACTCGAGAGTGGCTCACAAAGCAGCATCAAAAGCTATTAAATGCCAGATAAAAACTTTAATTTAAAACTTTGACAAGAAGGCGCTTCTATAATAAGAAATACTTCAAGAGTGGCTTAAAAATAACCTAATATGAATTCTGTCCATTTATTAAATTTAATTGGATAATGCAGTTACGAAATAATTTTTGGGATACTTAAAAAAAGTATAGCCCGTAAAATAAATTCTTATCAATAATGGATCTTTTATTTGCATAGATTTGCTATTAGTTTATGTGCATTTAATTTAAAATGAAAATATTAAAAAAAAATTTTTCATTTCTCTGTAGTGAGAGCTTACATAACTAACTGGTACAATTTTGTAAGCAATTTTACATGATTACTAGGAAATACTTGACTGATAAAAGAACGCAGTAGATCCAAAGATTTTATATTCAAACCAAACATTTTTGCTTTGATTTTTGCGGGTTTTATTAAATTAAATATGTGCATATTACATTTTTTTTAATATTAAATTTAAATACAATATTTTGACGTTATACAAATAAAATTGTATATATTTTAATTATTTTATAAAATTTTTATTTTATATAAACATTTTAAAACTCTTAAAAATGGACGCTTTTAATATTATTCTTACGAATCTGTTGTTTTTAATATTAAAATCTTTAAGATTAAATATTTTGAATAGGTAAAATTAATATGAAAAATTTCTAATTTGGTTTTTATTCTGAAAATATTACCGATGAAGTCAATACTTTTTAAAATAAATATACGCAATTTCAAATTTAATATGTCCTTCTAGGATTTAAATATGTTAATATTAAACTGAGCATCTTATGTTTCGTATTTAATACAATGTTTTTTTAATTGAATTTAAATAAGAAATATTCCATTATTTTTATCACAGTACTTACATTTAGATTGTTTGGAAATGAGAAATAATTAGCTCAGAGATACGCTGCAAATTATATTTTTAATTTGTGTGCTAAGAGCTTTTTAGATAGGCAATTAAAATTTATTTGTCAATTATCCACTTTTAGTGTCCATTTGATGTTGATTTCACTACAGTGCAATCTACACAAATATCTAAAGTCATTCCCTTAATTATGGATCACATAACACTTGTCTCCCCCGACAACTTTTTCAATTAGAACTGCGCATATCTTGGCAGGACATTATTTTCCGAAAAACAACCATCAGCATGTAAATGTACATGCTTTCACTTAGCTGTGGCAGCTGCTCAAATCTCGTTTATGCGACCGCTCAATAAATGTTTTTATTTGAGCATTTTCGGGATTCGCAGCCCTCGGTTTGTAGGGAGCTTTAAATGTGAGAAATGGCACGAAGTAAGTGAGGAGATTGGGATTGGGTCAAATCCTTTATGGCGAAGCTGGGGAAAAAACCCATTCCGATGATGTCTGCGCGCACTCAGCACGGAGCATTTGTTTTGTCTTTTACATGCGGAGTGCAGACTTCGTGTGACAAGGCATAAATAACTAAACACCTGCAGAATGTTTGGGAGACTCCTTAACTTTTTCTGCCTTTTTTTTGGGTTTTTCTTGTTTGTATATATGGTTTTGCTTGGCTGTCTTCGGTCGTTTGTCGTGTCTGCAGCGGCGTTATAAATTACCCACAACTCGTCTGCGTTACGCCAGGCATTTGTCAATATATCCTTGGTGCCAGGACTAACCAAAGCTATGCCTTCAGATTTACCGCCAAATGTTTTTTTATGAAAAACGTAGGATTCCTTCGGAATAACTTAGGCGCCATCCTGCGGCAGGCAATGGAACTTGAAACCAGAGAGTCTCTGAGCTTTCTGTGGTGGAAAGCTTCGACAGTTAAGAGAAATTCTCCATTGCGAGTCCTTCTAATCAGCTGTTGCAGGAGATAACCAAAACAGACGCACATAGTTAATCAATAGAAAGAAAACTCAAGGCTATTTTGGGTGATAAGATATGTGTGAAAGTGGAAGGCTTTAAATATGTTCATATTTTAGTTTAACTTTAATTCTTATTTAAGTAAACAGCACTGAATTAAATAAGATGTGTCGACTTATTAGTCGATTATATCGAAGCGATATAATTAAAAAAAATAAATGTATTATTAAAAACACATTATACATTACTATATCATTTCACCTAATTAAATAATAAAATAAGTTTAACTTTAGGAATTTTTAAAGATAAATAAAAATATATAAAATAAAATCCATGATTTTATATTCGTTTTTTCAATCTCTTTACATCTTGTAAAGATTAAAATATATAGCCATTGAAAAGATATTGCTATTTTCATTAATATAGGCAATACACAAGCTAAGATACAGATTGATTTTCCGGCTATTAAAACGTATTTTCAGAAAATTAAAGTAATATTCCTCCAATCCGAAAAGCGCTCGAAACTATTTGTAATCAAAATATATTTTCTATAATTAGCCAATTGTGTATTTTCATGTTAAATGATAAACATTCATTGCCAAACGCTCTCTTCAGATTACGGACTTCCTCTCTTCGGTTTTCCCAGAGCTTTTATTTGCCTGAGAGCTTCCGCTCTTGATTTTTCCGCTCCTCCTTCGGAAGACGCACAGCACAGCTGAAGGACATGATTTTCAGCCAGTCAGTTGATTGGCAACACGTTTGCCGGAAGGTAATACGCCCAGCCGAGAGCAACAGGAAGTGCCTCCAATCGCGACTTCGCCACTTCCGCCGAATCGCGCTCGTAGTTCTCGTCCCTCGGCTGCTGGTTTTGGCCCAGTGTGTATGCATAGTTCGGGTGCCGTCAAGTGAAGTTCCTGGCTAAAAAAAGTGATTCGAGTGGCAATTTTAATTACTCAGGAAATTGCTAAAAAATACACACACATATTCGAGGAGAAAAGAGGAAAATTGCGCTTGGAGTGGTTTGGTTGGCCAAGTCAACTTGTTGCTTTGGGCCCCGTTCAGAACCTGTTGCCCTTCTGGCCGAGACGGGTGGCCGTAATAGAAGCCACAACAAATCGCTGGCTAACAGCAAATATTTGCACAGCAATTTGTTGGTTTTGTCCTGCTCAACCCCTCGATAAATTACCAGCTTTATGCTCGAATGGACTAGGGAACTAGGAGATCCCAGCAATTAGGGCGCAGGGACAACTAAATTTCTACATTAAACACGTTTTAAATTAACAATTATGTAACCCGAACGAGAGATAAACCGTAACACCTCGCGGCCAAGGACACCTGATCCTGGGCCTAACTCCTGCTGCGTGGCAAACAATAACAAAAGCGGATTAACACTTAACTCGACGGCTATGATATGACCCATCGACCTGAAACAACTGAAAAACTGCCCCTAAAAACCCGCTGGCGCTGGCTTGACCCGAGACCCTTTTGCTCAGTCAATCTAACCGGGGTTAGGAACCCTTTTCAGGTGTTGGGTCGACTTTTTCAGGGGGTTCGTGTGGAAGTAAAAACTCCAAAATAACACTAAGCAACAGGGAACGAGCGCTTGAATAAAACACGAGAAACTAAACCAATTTGCATAGGTCTTTGATCGTATTTAGGCAAAACAAGCCGCACAACGTTTTTGATTAATTTTCATTACAAGTTCAAAAGTGGCTGCCGTCTGGCTTTTGTTGCCCAGTGCAGGCAAGTGAGCAGCCAATTGTTGTCCTTAAGCCGCAAAATTTACCCAAAGTTTATATTTCCAGGCCCTTTATTTTTATTTATGTCCGCACATACAAATATATACATACATACGTACATATTTCTGGACCCAACCTCAACAATTTGCCTTTGTCCATTGCGGGTGATTCTTCTTCCTTTTTTTTGAGCCTGGTAGCTCGGTATGGTATATCTGCTTTTCCGGCAGTTTCCTTTTCAGTTTCAACGCGAAAATGTTTCCAACTGAGTTGATTATACTCGGCGCAAATCAAAGGATGATGCCAACAGCCGCCCCTTTGTATCCCCATATCCTGGAATCCTTAAATTTTCAGCATTCTCTTTAGTCCGAGCTGGCTCCCGCTTCGTTTTTTGTGCGCTCCTTGTTCGATATATATATACATAGCTCAGTCTTTTATCAGCGACGAGTTTTCCTCGTGCCGTGACCTTGTGAAAGGGGGGTTGGGTTTTCGCGGGGGGCTGGGGCCGTGTGTCCACGTTGGGGGTTGGATATTTGCGACCTAAATATTTCAGAATTAATTTACCAAATTAAAGCCGGTCTGCTTATCCAAGCCACTGAGCATCGCAATTTATCTGCAAACATGGCCGCACACACCCATACACACACTCGAGCACACACATAAGCACGCACACCTATGCATGACGAACGCCCAAAGGTATTAATTAGTATGGCCCAGCGAACAAAAAATTAAGTGAAAGCGCCGGAAAGCACACAACTATAACTAGCTATGCACACAAAAAAAATTGGTTTTAAGATATCAATTAAAACATTTCACTGGGATTTAAAACATTGTTTTTAGCCATCAGCTGCATAGAGTTCAGTTCGGATTTTACTCACATTTATTTTGAATACGCTGCAATATGTATGGAATTTTTTTATGTGTACCAAGACAGAACATAAAACACATGGCCATGAAAATCCATAATCCAAGTCTGCTAGTTCCTTTTTTCCAGAATCGAGACAGTCCATCTTTGAGGGTGTTGACACGACATAAACAAAGACAGACAGGCGAATGAGACTGATAATAAAACCAGGGGAGTCTATATAGCACAGTAATTTCATTCTAACATTTCTGCAGGTAAAAAAGTGAGCAAAAAAATGCTATGAACAGACAGAAAGCACAGAGCAGATAGCTGAGTGGTTTTTACGAGGATTATGATTTGTGGGCTGCTGAAAGTTGAACCACTGGCTGCCGATTAAAATCCCTTTGAATGGAGCTTAAGTGTAGGGAATTATTCCAGCACTCTGTCATTAACAACGCACATTTCATGGATAGTGACCCATCTGCGTTGGAATGTATTTTTATGGCCATTGTTTGTCCCTGCCTTTTTTGTTTGCGGTATTTGATGTGGCAATTCCCGGCGCCTTTTCCGCAGCGCGATAAGCGGGAAAAACAGCAAAACCTCTAATGTATACATTTGAATGCCATTATCACAAAACGCTGCCTGATAGCTATATGCGGCGGCGGGCAGGAACCGGTGGCAATTTAGCCGCAGAAAGCCAGCCACTCATTGTCTGGCGGTTTCGCCCGCTTTGCGTGGGTATGCGTGTGTATCTAGGCCTCTGTGTGTGTGCGGCACTGGATGTGATTATTTCCAAGCAATTTACTTTAATTCGTCGCATTTTAGAGGGCCAGAAATATGCCAGAGACAGCGGCAAAGTCATCAACTCAATGCCAAAGTACCGGCAATTCCCCCCGAGCACCCGAGCCCCACTTAACCCCTCTCGGCATCCGGTTAACCTGTGCCACGCCCACCTCACTACCTCACCACCCGCCCAAAACGTTGGTTCAGCCTGGGTAATTCCGTTTTTATTGACTGCAATCATCATCTCCATCATCATCATCATCGTTATTATCGCTGCCGCTTTGCTTGCTTTTCGGTGGCATTCGACACATGTTTGTATGTGGACACTAATTTTCCAGGATTTTGCTTTTCGCACACTCCTAGTTGTAATTGCAATTTTGCTTAAATTTTGGGTGAAAGCGAATTGAAACTGCAAACGGCAAAACTACCGGAAAAGGGGGTTGGCAAATAAATTGATACAGATCTATTGTGGGTGCGCCCACAATATCCAAACAGAGATACAAATTGCTGAATTGCGGTCACAGTAAAATATTTTCGAAATTTAAATTAACTTTGGTAATGAGACATTCGGACGTTTTTTATTGCTCAATTAAATGTTTCAAATTGAAATTGGGTTTTGCTGGCATGCCAGCGGCGACTCCACAAATACTTCCTGCTGTGAAAACAGAAATGTGCAATTTAGGAAATATAACTCTTTAATGGCACACAAAAATAAGAGATTTCTGTGGGTAAAAAATTCTACAAAAAGCTTAAAAATGGGTTGCAAATTTTCACAGTGAGTTCTTTTTTCGGATGAGCAGGTGGCTAATTGAAGCCCTGACCTTTGTGCGGCCCCCAGCAAAATGAGTGTTATCAAGTGACTTGCGATAGAGATAAAATCCACATAGCGAAAAGAGGAAACGCGACGCGCGAGTGTGCAAAATGTCCAATTTGAATCTGTCGAATGCGCCACGCCGCTTGGCCCCCGGGACGGCCACACCTGTGACGGGCAGAGGTCCTGTTCCTGTGCCAGGATCCACCCCGGGTGCACCGGCACCGGCACCAGTGCCCGCGGTGCTCACGGCCCGACTGACCTCGGACAACACCGTGACCAGCGGGTTGGCCAGCCAGCAGCAGGTGATGCACCACCAGGTGTCACCGGAGCGGCATCCACCCAGTTCCTGCCCGGACTCACCCATCCGCAGGGTATCGTCGAGCTTAAAAAATTCAGCGTTGGACTTCGCATCGCGGTTCTTCAACAAATGCAAAGCGGCCACATTCACGGTGGATGGTGCCACCTACACAATCGGTGAGTAATACGCCTATGTATGAGAAAAACTATGTGTTAGAACTTAACTTAAAACGCCACTGGAAACACTGAGGTTGTCAAATCTCTTTTAGAGGTGCCTAAAAGTATGCTGCGGAAAATAGAACATCGTCTTTCAGAGGAATATAAAATTCAACTTTTCAGCGACAGTCAGATTTTTAGATACTTTTTCAGGACGAAGGTTGTAGGGAATACAAAATGTATAGAATTAAATAAAATATGAGGCATGTAGTGAATGAAGCAAATTTTGATACAGAATCCCAACTAAACCTTTCCATTTTCCCGACTACATCAAAGGTGGAATAACAAAAGCAATTACGAGGCCAACAAGTGTCTGTGTAGAGTGAGAAAGCATGCATGGCAAATGTGTTATTTCGGCATTTATTCCTTTGTTTTATATGCAAACCCCCATTTCGTCCCCCTCGCTGCACATCTGACATTGTGTGCAAGGTCATCGATTGACATTGGCCAGGTGTTTCCTTCGCTCCGGTTCGATTTTGTTTTCGCTTTCCTTATCGATTTGCTACAACCGTGACAGTAGAATTGGTAATTCAATGTGAACCGCCGGTGACGCGTCTTTGTCTTGTGTGTCATTCCATGGAGAAAGATTGATGGCAATTTAATAATCTGGTTATAGTCGCGGGCATGAAAAGCTTGAAACTTTTCAGTGGGAAAATTGTGTATTAAGATATTATAAAAGGCAAACTTGGGTATCTGAGATCCTATACCTATATCCTTTACACAAAGTTTTTTATATAAAATAAATAAAAACAAGGGTGTCGAGTGTCACGACTATCAAATACCCGCTAAAGCAAGCAGTGGACAAAGAAAATAGTCGCTTAAAAGTGGATTCAATGTGGAAAATGTGGTGGGAAATTAATTACTTGCTTATAATTTTTTACTGAGTGCTCCGATTTAAAAAATGTCTTCTACGTTTCTTTAGGTATTATTTACTCTACGAGTAACGAGCATAAATAAAGCTAAACTTAAAAAAGGACAGTAAAACACGAAATAATTTAAAATGCCTTCATTTTTATTTAAACATTTTTTAAATATTCACTTTCCTAAAAATGTATAGCTATATTTATGGAAACAATAAACATCCAGGACTCCGAGCGAAGCTAAGTTTCTCCTTCTATACCAAGAACAATACCTGTTGGCAAATATTGATTGTACGAATGCTTTCGTAGCCATTTCTTATTCAATTAAATTCGATGCCTTGCCTGGGCAGACGTGTGTTGGCATGGCAATTGTCGCCGAAATTGGAAACTCACGTGCCGAGGTGTTAAGTGTGTCTTACTGATCCACCCCCGTGCTCCACTTTCCCCCAGTGATATGCCAAAAAGATAACTTTGATACGGCACACAACTTTGAATCCAACTGCCAAGTCCCGAGTCCCAGGAGGCGAATTCGTAAACAGATTTTGCTGACTGAAGAGGATTTCTCTCGTTTGCCGAATAAGTGTGCGTGGGCGTTATGTCCCGAAAAGCTGCGTGAAATCATCCGCTATATGCAAATCGTTTGATATCGAACTTGCAGCTCCGCGTTGCCAAGTGGAATTTAAATTGCGAGCAGACATAAATATTTTTTAATTGAGGTGGCCATGACGCGATGATTAAACGTATCTGCATCTGGATCGATCTATCTGCTTCGACGACACACGTTCCACTTAGCATTTTTTAATGATGCCCAGGCTGGTTTTATTTATGGTCAGACAATCAGAGCAACTCTCAAAGGAAAGTGCTAGAAAGAGAAGGCCTTGATTACAATGCCTCAGCTGTGGGCCATCAATTAAAACTTGAAAATGGATGGGGGATGCACAGAGACTTGGGGTGCAGCGTGCATCCTTTGCAATTTCCACAGGGCGTAATGCAATTAAAAGTGTCACCATCAGGAGAGCTAAAGAAAATTGAAGGAATTCCCAAGTCCGGCCGACTTGGCAACATGTGCGTCACTCTCCAGGACCTTTTATTAATAAGCCCGCCTGCAGGCCCAACTTTGTCTGTGGCGTTTTAATCTTTAATTGTTGATTATGTATGCACAAGTGGCAGCGGCGGAAGCTGCCACACAAGTGAGCAGCAGCCTTTGCAGCCGACAGGAAACACAGCCCAACTTCCCGGGCCCCCCTGCTCGCTCCTCGTCCTGCGTCCTTGCACCTTGACTCACCCCCTTGGTTGCCCGGTTCCTTGGTTCTATTTCACTCGTCGTCGATGTCTTCTTGTGTACTTTGCAGTTGGCGGAAATTGCTTTGTCAACGCTGCCAGTGTGGGAAAAGCAGGCCAGTCTGCAACAGGAGGTGGTTTAGGTTCAGGTCCTGCAGCTGGCCTCCTCTCTCCGCTCCTGTCCTCTCCCGACTGACTGACTGATGTCATAGATGCGCAAATTAAAAATAATGACAACGGAGATTTCCCAGCTAGACGATGAATTTAGGTTGCTCTTGTAGCTATTTCCTTCCCTATCAAATTACCTAAAGCACACAACGCCCTATCTTAAAAGCAACTTAAACAAAAATGTTTTCTGAGAGTATTTTACAATCCTCTGGTAACCAAAGTGTACTCCTTTTTCGTTACAATTTGAAAAGAAATGTACATTTTATTTGATTGCTAATTACTATCATTATCAACATTTTTATGTATTCAAAAAGATTACCATTTTAGGAAATATATAATTTTTGATCAAAATTTAATTTTTATAGTATTTTTTTCAAACAATTTGGAAAGGCCTTTCTTATGATTTTAATAATATTTAAAGATCGTTCAAAAATCTAAAATATTAAGATATTAATAAGAATGGTTTGGCATTTGTTCATAACATTGTAAGTTAACTTCCTCACTCAAGGGTATTCCACAATCAACGCCACCGTACAGGTAATAGAATCGAGGTCCTTTTTGCACTTTGATTGCAGTTTAGGGCAACAAAAAGGGCAAGGGAATGGGGCACAAATCCAATCCCGATCCCAGGGCACATTCCGCACCTACCATCCGCCGATCCATTCCGCAGAAGGACATTAATCAGGGCAGTAAACGACGGTGCCAGTGGGTCGGGCATGACCAGCGCCATTACCATGACAGAGTCGTTGATTTAGTTGCTTTCCACCGGCCAGTCGTACCTGTTGCAATTGAGAATTTATCGATTGGCGCTGGAGGTCCTTACAGTCCTGCCAGTCCTTGCAGTCCTCGCAATCCTGGGCGGCGAGCAACAAGCGAGTGGGAGAAAAATGAAAATCGATTTCACGCTCAAATTGATTTCGTTTTTATTGCTTTGGCCATTTAATTTATGTTCCCTCGACAAAAGCTGACTGCTGTGGAAGCATGCCAGGCTGGGGATAAGGATAAGGATAACAATGCAAAGCGCTGATCCGACGGAAGGACTCCGAGTGGAATTCTTTGTTGCGTTACGCTTTGACAATATTAGCGCTTATAAATTTAAATTGCTTGTGGGGCAGCGAGGGGAGGCGACGGGTAGTTGCCTTGTAGGAAAACAAGGAAACAAGTCGGCTTGTGGGCGGAAAACATTCCTTAGGCATCGAGGTGACGGCCCTGACAAGATGTCGCCGCTCCCGTTCGTCCTGTTCTTCCTGCCAATGCTGTTGTTGCTGGCAACATTGATTTTCTGCTCTGCCACCGAATGCCACCAGCAGACTATGCGGAAAACCCCTTACCAAAACCCCACAAAACCAAACCAAACCGAACGGAACCCTGCCTTTGGACCCACGCACAGCCATACATTATTCGGTTGTGAATGTTGGTTTTTTTCGGGTGGAGAGTGAACAAGTGGATTCGCCACTAACTCCATCTCCCCTGTCTGAAAATGCTGTTGAGGTTTGCGGGCATATTTTGGCAAAAACGTTTTTGCACCAAGTCAAACAAAAAGGATGTAGGGGTATATAGGGCTTTTCAGGGCTTGGCTGTCAGAGATTTTAATGGCATTTTAAGCTGTGACTTAAAAATGCAGTTAAATTGCAAAAAACCAATGAGGCATCTGCGTAAAAGAAATGATTAATATTTATAATTCCGTTAATATTCAGTACATGTTCGGATATAAATCAAAATCAAATTTGAAATAGGAAATCAGTTAGATAGCTAACGGTATTGATTACCAAGATCCTTAGGTGTCAGTAAATCTGATTGTTTGGTTACATCAACAATGAATTTGCCATTTTTCTTAGAATATTTAAGAAGTGAATACAATATATAGTAGGGTACCCATCTAGCCTATTACCACTCGCTCATTAGGTCCCCCATAGTTGAGCTGCGCCGTCGTTAGACATCCTGTTGGCATCCTTTACTTCCTGTCCCTGTCGCTGACTGCCGTTGTCACTTTCAACACCCTGCCGCCGCCTTTTGCAATTTGTTTCGAATTTGGCATTAATTTTTCACACGGCAACGAGGGAAATTGAAATGTTGCCATAACGGAAAGTCGTTACGTAGACGGTGACGAGGAAATTTTACAGGTTTTCTAGTTTCAGTGATGGCTTAGAATTCAATTAAAAGTTTATTAGTCAAGCCGGAGCGAAGACTAAGTTAACTCTGTGGCTAAAACTGTGTTAATCGAATGAAACTACTTAGGCCGAAAGTTTTCGAGCTTAACATTTGCCGGCAGCCCCGGCGGCGGCAGATGAGGAGCTCATAAAACGCTCAGGCTGGCCAGACAGGATAAGTACTTTCAAAACAGCCCAGAATAAATATCCATTTCCATCTCCCACTCCTCACTCCTCACTCCTGCTCATCTCATCTTTAATGGCGCTGGCATTCAATTTAATTGCCATCGTTTCCGTAGCTGATTGCTCTCGATTTCCAGCCGCCGACAACTAGGCAAAGATCTGGGCCTGTTTTCGGCCCGGTCGCTATGACCAGGTGTTTGGCAAGTCATTTGGCAACTTCAATCAACGGAAATTGAAACGCAAGCGTCGAGCATCCATTTCCCCCGCGTTGAAACGTGCGAGTGATGAAAGTGAAAGCCAGTCCCAACCCGCTGCACTCCCTATACCATACTATACTATGCTGTACTATCGTATCCCAAACACTTTCGGCTCTACTCTGTGTATACTCTGTGGCCATATCTATTCCGGCGGTTATTGTTTGCCCAATCCATTGCTGGCTTCATATTTATTTTATCGCTGGAATAGCGAATGAAAACCAAACCACTCCGCACCTACTCACCCACGTGAATTGCCAGTGAGGATAACGAACTTTTTGTTTATTTCCATGGCCCAAAACTGCAGAGAAAGAACCGAAAAATTTAATTTAAAATACAAGCAGCTCGATTGGCGTGTGAATCCGGCTCCGGCCAAGGGTGGCCCGAAAAAAAGGGAAAATAAAATAGAATTGTTTACATTTCATGGCCCAACAACGACGCCAAAGCCTCTTCGTGGCGGGTGACAAAATTTCGCAAAGCGGGTAAAAAAAACACTATTTTAAATGGATTGTCTATGGTGTGAAAAATACGTTTCGGGTTTAAGCTGATGGAGGGAGGAAAAAAAACAGAGGGACTGTTTTAATTTGTCGCAGTTAATCAAGGGAAAAAACTGAGTGAATTAAAAGGGAGTTTTTTACAAAAGCCCTTAGAGTGTTTGCACAAGCGTATTTGAAATGTTTAACATTTTAAAAGCTCAAAAGGCATACTATACTGCCCGATTGCCCTTCTCAAATGGCTGCGCACTTTACAAAAATATTCACCACATTTTTTCCAATTCATTTACATCTCGAATGCAAAACCATATATAACCCAACGTCAATGGGTGGATAAAAATATCGAGCATGACGGGAGTTCATCTTTCCATTGGGCAGACCGCAACCTAATTGAAATTGTAGTAGAATCATCAATCATAGCCATGCGAATAACGTATACGCAGCGTATGCGCACTTCAGGGCCCGCCAGCATAAGCAATATTCTTATCAATTTACCAAAACACTCCACAGCCACACCGCCACCTTGCGAGCCTCACTGTACCGACAGCCCCGATATAAATTATTATGGCAATCATCGGTGACTTTTATTCAGGTCCCGAGCCAGCTGGGGAAAAGCCCGAGGAAAATTGCTTTGGCCAGCACAAGAAACGAAAAGCAAGGGCAAGAATGCGCAAAGAACTGAAAAACAATAACACAGCAGGTGATATTTTTTATGGCCAGCCACGGTACCTTCTTTTTGGGCACTTTTTATGGCTTTCTCTTGTGGCGCCTGAAAGAAACGTGCCAAAGATGTGGCGGTCCTTGTTATTATTATTTTCGATGTGCCTTTCTGGTCGAACATTCATTAAACAGCCGCCTCTCAGTTGCCACTTTAGCTGGTCGTGTAAATGTAATTTAAAGTAAACTTCTGGATGTAAAAAATGCAATGCGGGGAAAACTCTCAGCTGCAGCGAGCGGCGAGCAACTTTTCCACGCACAATGGGGGCGTGACTTGCTCGGCACTTAGCGAGAGTGCTTATTGAATTTACCACCTGGCCAAAGGGGGTTAGTCCCTCAATAAGCAGGTACTACTGCGAACATTGTTTGGCACATTCCGCACGGAGGATGGGATAACCAGTTTATCCCTGAGCTTATCAGGTGGCCGTGACTGCCAGCTCGCACTCGCACTTTGCATAATTTGCAGCCCCGGGCCACTTTTGACTGCTCTCGAGTCCTCCTCGTGCCATGCAATGTCTTTATCGGGGTTTAGTTTATAAATGTCCATAGACAGTTTTGCTTTTGCCAGTCTCCCGCAATTTATCTGAAAATCTACGCGACAAAGAAAAACTTTCTGCTTTATACTTTTCCGCTCTTTTTTTTCAATTTTAACTCGACCAACTTGTTGTGGGCGAGCTGCAAAAAAATGGGGAAAAAGGGGATGCGATCTGGGACTACTGGCAACGGCATTACTGGGTGTGTCGCTCTATGGAGAGCGTCATTGCCATCGCACACGCTAGAGAATTGTGTTTTAGGGGCGTGCCGGCCAAGTTAGTGGGGCTTGCTTGCTGCTCGGGCTTCGGCTTGTTTATTGCCCTGCCCGCAGTTTTGCTCTACTTTTCTCCTCTTGTGCGCTGATAAAAATCTACTAAACTTGGCGCCGCGTAATTGAAAGGCAGAATGGATGGATGGATGGACGGAGATGCAGGCAAGTTTTGGTGGTTTTTGTTCAAACATGGAAAATGCGAGGAATGTCTACAAATATTCCAATTGCAAAAGTGTGTACTTCGAGGTCTAATTGGTTGCCCAGGGATTATGCTCAAGGAGCTTGGTTGGAACTTCTGTTTATCTTTCTAAAGTTATCTTTAGCCAAAAAAATAAATGAGTGAGAGATTAACTAAACATTTGTACACCCTTAATGATAAAATATTAAAGTGAAACTATAATTTCAAGCGCAGAACCATAACATTATTATTCTGTGCTAAAATTGCAGTTTTCCCTAACTGAAAAACTCAATTACAAAGTGAACAAAAATAATAAACAACCAAAATAATACCATAAAAAGGACAAGCTCCTTTTCATATCTCGCTCCACCCATCCGGAATCAATCTTCATTTCGCTGTCACACGCTGCGTATACGTAGCATTTTTGCTGCTCCCTCTGTTTTATGGAACACAAATCAAATTTATGCGCTGGTCAACGATTTTGATGGCCCTCAGTCGGCACTTCATCCCCACTAACGTGGCCCTAGCCCCGCTTCAGCCCCTCGCCCACGAGCACTTGCTACGTGTTTGGAAAGCTGATTCCAGTGCAGCTGCTGTTGGTGTTATTATTATTACCATTCGTACGATATTTGTATAGATGTGTATTTTGTAAAAAAAATCTATAGATTTGTATACATGTGACCTTTGATGGTTCCTATTCCCATTTCCGCTGGAGCCCGATCCCGATGCACACGTTGGCCGGGGCAAATTGAAATTGAATTGCGAACTTTAAAAAGTTTATGGCCAAAACGAGGCGAGTGCTCTGCCAGCAGTCCGCACAGCGCACTTAGCGGGCCAAAAAAGGGATGTGGAGTGGCTTACTGGAGGATTCCTGTTCGGCAGCAAAGTTGTCTTCTTCCGCTCAACGTTCTCCTCGTTGGCAAGTTTTGTGGCAACTGCTTTGCCCCCAGGACCAAGGTTCCTCTACTTTGGCTGCTGCTCGCTCTTCCGTTTTTTCTATATCCATGTTCTGGATAACACTTACATACGTCTATATTTGTTTGTGTTTCAACTGTAATCAGACGCACACAACCAAATAAACAAAAATTCATTTTTATTGTTGACTGCACTCAATTACTTATTTATTTATTTTTCTCTTGCTCAGAACTCGACTGGTCAAATGATTTGCGCAATGATTTTTATTTGATTTGTTTGCAAACTCATTTAGCTTAAAAAGAACTAGTGATATGTGGGCGGGTTAAAGGGTGGTCGAGGGTTATCCTGCGGTTTATATACGCCAGTTGAGTATCTTTAATGATATGTGGGTTATTAGGCAGACAAGCACTGACCAATGAAGCGATTAGGGAAAAACTTTCGATCAAAAGGCCTCAGTATTCGAGTCATCTTAGGGCCGTTGGAATAAGTGGCATGGACTTGAAAAGGGTCTTCTTTTTTTATA
Organism: Drosophila mimetica; assembly: GCA_037075245.1. Taxonomy (NCBI): domain Eukaryota; kingdom Metazoa; phylum Arthropoda; class Insecta; order Diptera; family Drosophilidae; genus Drosophila; species Drosophila mimetica. Next base: position 24,649,912 of record JBAMCH010000007.1, on the reverse strand, counting down.
TGCAGCCAGATTTAAATGCTCATGAATATTGGTTGCTTAAAGTCCTTGAAGGTTTTACATTTTTCTAATTTTTTTAAACAAAGTGTTTAGGTTTTACTGTAATTATAATCAAGGGATTTTAAAAATATATAAATCTTAACTCCTAACTTTTACATAAACCGTTTTTAGTGTAAACCATAGTTGTTTTTTCTATAACATTTATAATATTTACATACAATTTTATAGATCAAGATACCTTAACTTTATCAAAAAACACCCTGTATTGGGATTCCTGACCAAAAAGCTTGGGCGGTAAATCATGCATGAAGAGAAACTCACTCACTCACTCGGCTTTTTCGTCTGTCGGCCTAGTGAGCATATGGACCAAAGGTTCGCAAAGGACCTGGCGGAAGCCAGAGGAAGGATATTTACCCTCCTGCCGCCCCTCCTGCTCCCCCGTGCACCCCTTTATTCCCACTGTGTCATTGATTTCTGTGCTCCGAAGTGCATGGGAATGTTGTTTGCTTTTTAAGCAGGCGACTAACCAATACTCCGGCTTGACCAGGAAACGCCTCAGCGAGTCCATGATTACATCTGGGCCTTGGATTCAGGATTTACAGAAGCCTTCGCCCACACACGCCTGCAATCATTCACCCGCACATACGGACCGAATCGAATCGCACGCATAAATAATCAAAAAGATGCCGTGATCTCTCGCAGCAAGTCAATAAATTAATGCTGAATGCCAGTCGAATCGATTTCCATTTGAAATGCAAGCCAGCAGAACTCGTTCAATTTTTTGATTAATTCACAATCAAACAAAAACACCTCTTAACGAGGTATAAAAATAGTGACGATCGCACCTTCAACGTACAAAAGTTCTGATATCAAATTTTGTGACGAAAAATGATTTTAGATGCGACCAAATAAGTACGCTACCTAAAATTTACTCTTTCGGCCCGCTTTAACAAATATTTAATATCTATTCATTCAATGCTTAGGCAGCGTAAGTTGCTTTGAGCTGGCAAAAGTGGCTATTTTCGTTTCTGAATAACTTTTAAACGCGAATTTTTACAGTAATGTGTTATATACCAAAATTTAAGGAATCTCAAGGGCTATACAATCTAAAGTTTTAAAGAAAACCGTTAGAGCCGTTTTTGAAAAAAATAAAAAAAGCTAAAAAAAAAAGTTTAAAAAAATTTTGTTTTGTGCATATCTTTTTAACTATTACATTTACACAAATTACATATAGGGGGCGCTTATAGCATTTCGAAATACCTTTCAAACGAGATACAGCACAAGTCTGTAGCTTCAGTAGTTTAGAAGTTACAGCCTTCCGTATTTTAGCTATTTATAGCTGTTTTTCCGCTAAACTAGCGGGTTTTTCCAAAAGTGGTAAAACTAAAGTTTCTTATATCGATCTGATGAACATCATATCAAATTTTCAGGACTGAAAAAACCATGTTTTGGGACACACAGACAAACTGACAAACTGACAAACAGAATTAAAATTTCATTTTGAGTAGGCCCACAAAAATTTGTTTTCGGTATAACTTTTGAACGGAGCGTCCGATTTTCTGATATGACCCCTCATATTAAGCGCATTTTCAGTGGGAATACAAATAACGTAGTGCGGGGGGCCAATTATCCCCACCGGCCCCAACAGATCCAAATTTCTAAATTTTCACTTTTACACTTTCACCGCTCTCTCTCCCAAACCAATTGATTTTCTTGAGGTCTTGGTATGCAATCCTTTAAGTTTTGGCAATACCTTTAATTTGGTGTATCACTCGCGAGGATCGGACCATTACAGTAGATTTTCAATTCTGCGGCTATATAATAGTAGTCGCCTTCGCACACTCTCCTGGTGCGCTTCGTCACTACATGGACTGCCGTCCATAGTGATGTGACTGTTGTACGAGGAATGCACTTAATAGAATCATAAAATGTGAGCTCATTTCGAATGCGGGAAATATGTGAAAAGGCCCAGAAAAAGCTGAAAACTTTTCGCTGCCTGGTAAATAATTAATTTTTATTTTATAGCCAGCGACATGGGGAGAAGCGAATACGTTTGTGTGCCCGGATTGTGGGGCGGTGGGAGGGCGGCAAAGGGGTTGGGGCACTTGAGGCAAACTAATTAGGAGCAAAAATATAGTATTCTTGAGCTTGTTACTGTGGCTGCTGAATGTTTACCCGCTGCCGGCAGCAGTTGTTTTCTGGTTGCAGCACTGAGCGAAAATTGTATATATTAACCGGTTTAATATTGAGTTACAAATAATATAAAAATAATAAGGGAAGTCGCTGAAATCACTAAAAAAGTTTACCAAAAGGATTTTTAATTACAACGTCTCTTATTTTCTTCTTACTAAAAATATTATTTTCACTATACCAATAGTGCTTATTTATCTATAATTAAATATCAATAAATATTTAAATTTTAAAATCTTCAGCGATAAATTGATTTTTTAAGAAAGTTTTCCATATAATGGAAATAAATGTTAGAATAATTCTTCACTTAGTGTTTAAAGGTAATTAAATATTGTTTTAAAAATTTCCTTTAAACCACTTTTGTGTATTTAACAATGTCATTCGTTTTTCTCTGCGTGCTCAGTACTTCCTGCTTCCCCAGCGTGCGCTTTAGAATTAACCCAATAAAGCTTAAAGGCGGAGCACGGGTATATGTATTCCCTCCATGTCAGGTGAATTGCTGCCAAGTACCTGGCAGCTCTTTAACACTCTCTTACAGCCCTTATGCTCGTGCCCAGGACTTTTAAGTGCATTAATACATAAAGTCACCCTGCGACGCCCCACTCCTCCCTCGTAAAGTCAAGGGGGACTGGCTGTGATTTAAGAGATGAGTGCGGCGCAGATCCCTGCGTTTCTCACGTAGCATCAGCTGGCCCGAGCTGTCACATTCTGGGCGACTGTGACCGAGTCGCAGTCGAGGGGCATCAAAATAACACTCCGATTGCAGCTGGCAGCTTTACAGGCCATGGTCCTTAATAAAACTTTTATATTGCATGCCAATTCAGGAAGGAGAGAGCCAGGAGAAATGCGAAAAAGTATATGAAAGGACTGGCAGCGGAAAGTTGATGCTCTTTGTTCTGGTGTCAGACGAGGTCCTTGATATAAAAGCACTTGAGCTCAATTGAAACTAAGCGAAACTAATTTTAATTAAGATAAATATGTGTGTACAATGTCTAAAAAATTTTACAGGTAAATGCTGATTAAAAAGCACAGATTTAAACGGGTTAACTAACACCAATAATTAAATATTTGTTATTTATAAATGCCTTTTGATCGAACGAAATAACACAGAATATATACCCATTTAATTTGCTCTACTTTAGTATTCACTTTCCATTTTTATAACATGGATGAATATTTAACGCATTTTCGTATTAATTAGATTTCGTCACATAAATCATCACGTAAGTGCTTCGTAATCAGAGTTATTTTTTTGCCAGCTTTAAAAGCCTCTCGATGAAATTAATGCGAATTCCCTTGCATATAAAAGTCTCCTTTTGCAGCGGGAAAATCGATCGGAAGGGGTTTGGTGCGTTATCCTTTTGGCTATCGGCGTCTCTTTGCCGGCAATTCAATTTAGACAATTTTCATGCTACGCTCCGATTGAAAGTGCAACAAAGTGGCAAAGTGTCGGCCAATTGCCTTTAAATATTCCCCTCGGCAAATATTGATTTACTAGTATGTGTGTGCCGTGTTCAGTGTGCAGCTCTTGGCCAAGGCCTTCCGTGTCTGGCTAAAATCGAAATATGAAATTCCAAATCCGGAGCAGAATCCGCTCACCGTTTGCAACTGATGGCTCCAATCCTTTGGGTTCTCCGAGGCTGGGGAGCCTGCAACGGGATTAGCATTTGTGATTGCAAAAGGAACGGAGGGGACGCAGGGGACGGAGTCAGGAAACAGGATAACGTCTTTCAGGATTCTCGCCCACCTCAACGAACGAGGCCATACAATTGGCCAGCAATTGTTGCTGCTTAGCCCTGTCATTGTGGCAACTGTTGTTCGTTCGTTGGCAATCGAACGTGGGCGACAGGATGAGCCTGGCAGGGAGGAGAGGAGGGCGTGGCCGTGTGGTTTCCTGGCCATGGCAAATGCGAATGCCATTGAGTTGCGGCGACAGTTTGCCCATTTCACCGTCACTTTTGCATTGAACGAGCCGCTTAATTGGTTTCTTTGGGGCCGACTGAATTCCACCAAGAACTGGGATTGCTTACCAAAATATTTCTCAGTCAGGCGAACACTTTCATCCCACTTTGACCCCATCGCATGTCTGGCTGCAGTACGTGCATTAACCGGCACCCATTCCATCTGATTTATGTCCTTGGATAAGCATGCAAATGACCCCAGGCTGGGCATAAGTTGCGGCTTTATTTTTTAATTATTAAACAACGTCGCGGTCTGGCAAGTTATATACGCGGCCTATAATGTCAACGAACTTGCTCATTAAGCTGAGCTGAAGGCAATCAAAACTTTTCGTTCTCGTTTTTTTTTGGTGGACAAAACTTTTACGCCCGTCAATTATTGTACTTTCGGTAATTCTCGACAACTTTGCCGGCTGCCTTATTCGCCACTGACTTTTACTCTTTAACTGTCATCTGTCCGGCAATATTCCCCCGGGAACGAAGACATCTCATTAATGGAGCGACGAGCCGGGGAAATTCCTTAAGCCGGGGGATTTCGCTCGCTCGTCCTCGTGTCCTTGACATAATTTACAATTTCAATAACATTTCTGGTGCGTCTAAGCTAGGGAAATGTCGAGCAATTTATTTAAGCATTATCCTTTTGGCACAACTCCTTTGTCGTAAGTCGCAATCATCATTGTCATGATGACGACGAGGATGACGGGCGGGGGCGACACGCGCATTTGTCATCATTAAGGATGGTTTGCAGGACTAAAAATTAGTCCGTAGTTGCCGGCGAAGACCCTTGGTCCACGATACGATTTATGCGTGTGCAGTTCTCCTCAAGAGTCACGCCCCGGCATTCGTTGTTGCTGCTCATTATGGCTTAAAAAAATGTTGAGCACGTCGACGCTTGTTTGCATGGAAATCGTCCTGCCTCCTTCGTAGTCCACAGTCCCTATTCCGTAGTCCTCGCTCTCATTCTCGGCCCGTCTTGGACAGCACTTGAAACCGGTCGCTGGGGTCCAAGCAGCTCTGCTCACCACTGCGGCCACTTGATAGTCAGCGCTGACATCTCATTATGGTTGTCTGCCCGTCACCAGTGCGTATGCGTGATGTCTTCTTGCCTCCACCGACGGCCCTTTATTTTTTTGGTCCGCTCATGTGCTCGCAAAATGTCTACAACGCGAATTATTTTTATGTGCCATTGAGGACCAATTTCTGTGTGTGCATTACACACACATATCCGTTTGCTTTGGGAAAATTGAAGTCTCTGTGCATTTCACTGGCATGTGACAGGGGCAAAATAAAATGGGAGGAAAAAGGGTTTATGTAAAAGGTTTTTCCCACCCTTATAAACAAAATAGTTGGGCAGCAGTAGATACAAAGTGCATTTCCTAGAATCTTAAAGGCGCAAAAAATAAACGATATGAAACGAAGATCGATTTTACCTTTTGTAATATTAAATTTGACTTGATATGCTCGAAATTTAAACCACATATTTAAAGTAGGCCACTTAAGCCGCCATATTACATCATCCTCTCTCATCCCAGAGAATCTCTGAAAGAGAGAATTCGGCAAAATTATATTATTTAAACGTAATAGCGATATGCCAGAAATTTAACATGGCCATATCGGTTTTCGATGAGTTTTTTTGTTTTTTGTGGTATTGATTGAATTTACCATCAACATTTTACATTTCTTGAATACACTTTATTGGTTATTTAAATATTGAATTTCATATCAAGTTTTTACTAGTGTACGAATAAAATTCACCTGCCATAATTGGATATCCATTTCAATTATTTCAATTTTATACTGACAACTGTTTGCTTGTTCAAGCAGCCTTAACCAAAAGGTTTATTGCCAACTTTACAATATAAAGCCAATTTAAGCAATCGTAACTTGGGATAACAGTTGAGAGATTAAAATGTCGAAAGGCAACTTTAATGCACGTCAATACAATGTGTAAATGTAAATAAGAAATATTAAAGGGATTGTGCTAAAGATGCAGATAAAATTAATAAAGGCCTTACAATGCATATACGTAAATTATATTACAAAATAAAAAGTAAGAGAGCAAATAAATTGAATAAAATTAATCTGACCATAAAGTGTACTGTCTTATTATATTACAAGCAGGAGAATTTACATATCCTGACCGTTACCCAGAGAGTTTTCATTTCGAGATTCCCAGAATTCCTGCCTTTGGGCCTGGTCCCCTTCTAGGCATATATCTTCCGTTTGGCCCTTAATGCAGCCGAGTCAATCATGGCCCACTTGACCGCAGCCACTAAATCACTTTGAATGAGCCCGTTTCTCTGTGTTGGCCAGGCCCGAGCCACTTATCAGATGTTTATCTTGGCAGGGAGTACTCAGGCTCAGGGACTCGGGAGCAGCGGGCTGGAAGTACGACTATGTGTGTCAGCCCTGAACAATCTCTGCCCTGCATGTTGACAGCGACATTTACATAGCGGGCGCACCATCGTCGGGGGGCGTGGCAAAATCAATTGCATTGTTGCCAACGAGCAGGGGGAGGCATGTTTGAGGAGTCGCTGGAGCCATTGACAGCACATTAACCCGCAGACAGACAAAATACACAAGGACGCATGCATTATTTATTAGCATTTTCCGCTCGAAAGACAAAGCGAAAAAAAGGAAGACAACAACCTTAGAATCCGAACAAAGGCAACTTTCGAGGAGCTGCCGAAAAAGTGCTCAATCAGCAGGTCGAATGAATCGCTGACTGACTTCGTTCGTACGCACGAATTGACACTTGAGATGGATTAGCATGACGCCTCAATGGGCCGAAACCCGGAGTGAAAGGGACAGCAGAGGAGTGAGGAGGGCGAACAGCCTAAGGCTGAGGGACAATAAATCAAAGCGATTGGAAATTTACAATACCGAGAATGTGAAAAATTTTAATTCTCCGGCACATGGTACATTTTTATAAAAATAAAGCTTTTTATCACGATTACTGAAAAAAAGGCTTCTCGTAGAATAAAACTTGGCTATCTTTTCGAAGTCCATGCATTACTGTTTTAGACTACACCCAAAATAAATTCGATATGGTCGAAAAGAAAACAACATGTTCAAAGTACGTCAGTTCGAATTTCAAATCTGTCTTTCTCGCTTCAACTCACGTCATTTTAATACCAATTTGAAGAGTATTTCATGTAAAAACGATATGGGTATAAATTACCTGAAATTTACCTGGAAAGTGTTTTTTTTCTGTGTAGATATGAAAGTTAAATTGAACTAACAAACTCCTAAGTTGAGTTTAACCATCATTATAAAGTTTAAAGGCGTAATATTAAATTAGTGCAATTTAAACGATTCTTTCACTAAAACTAAAGATTTTCTTGATAACTTTTTTTTATGCTTAATATCAGACTGTTGACTCTTAAGCGGTTGTGGCTTTGAAAGTTAAGACTGAAAACCGCTTTCTCTAAATGGGAAGTAATTTGTCTGGTAGGTGGCAAAATTGTTGAGGTATTACTTTAACAAAAATATATATAAAAGGAAAATTTTACAAATATTCATTAATGAAAATGAACAAGAGATTCTCCAATTTTGCTATTTTTAGTTTCCATCAAGCCTTTGTTATTATTCATTGCTGAGGAATTACAAGTGAAAGCAAGAATCCATTATGTTTAAATCTCAAAAAAATGTGTTTCGTCTTGTGGTCGCAGTTGGGGCGTAAAATTGGAGCAGCTGTTTTTAGTTGTTAGCCTCCTTGGCTGGCTGTCGACTTTGGCTCATTTAGTCCGGATCCGCGACGCTAGAAACTAACCACTTTCGGTGTCTTCTTCCATTCATTTTCCTCTGTCTCGGGCACTCCCGCCATCGTCATGCTATTTCCCGTTTCCGGCAGTTCCGCCTCTTGCCTTCTGATATCACAGCGGCAGCAACAACAATTACGCAGCGTTTTCCCATTATTCTGTAAATTATGAATTAGCAGTGAGTGGGATCCTTTCACCGCTGTCACAGCCCCATCTCCATCCGTCGCCTTTCGTTCCTTCAATTCAACCCAACCATTGCTAATCCTAAGTGGGGTTTCCGCCAGCTCCTATATAATTCATTTAGTGGATCTCTGTCAACGTTGATTTAAAATTAACGAAAACCTTAACCGTAAGTGTTGGTTCACATAAAGATGGCTGCATGGGAAGAATATTTTACTCTAGAAAAATACTTTTAGTTCTTGATTTGAGTTTAAAAATATTCAAAGTAAAAATAAATAGAATATTTAACGATACAAATAATATTTAAAAAAGTATTAAAAATATATTTTTATAAGGAATTTGTATTCTCAATTAATTCATTTTCTTGACTGCTTTTCCTACCAGTGTATGTTTATTTTTAAAGTACCTTTCAAGTTTTCCCCATTTTATGGCCTCTGCGCTTGTCCTGGGCCTATGTTAAATGCTTTGTCGTACATCAAAATTATGTCGGCATTTATTAATGAACTGTAAATGTGATTGATGCGTGTGTTATTCCCCTGTTCATTACTTCACTCTGGATTTTGTTGTTGTACACAGCTGCATTTGCTGCGGCACTCGACTATAATGTACACTCACATACACATACACAGGGCGCTTTAAATTATATTGCACGCAATTTATTTAATTCAAGCTGAAGTGAAGCGGAATGAATCAAAATGAAATAGAATGAGTGCCTGTCTGTGACCGCCCTCCGCCTATTTGTCTGTCTGAGAGGATGCTCTCACATTTTTGCATTTTTCTTCATAACCTTGGGATAGGAGGATTTTCTTAGAAAAATAAATTGCAGGATAAGCCGGTTGAAAATTGAGTACGATAAATTTAAGGGATATTTTTCAGATAAGATTGTTCACGTCAACCTGAAATGCTCTTGGATTTAGTGTTAGTTAATTAGATAGAATTGTATTCAGTAATCTTACATTATCCTGTTTTCTTAAATAATTTTTGAGTTAAACTAAGATTTTTAAACTTAACAGTTATTCCATCTGTTTAAATGGATATGTTTTCCAACCCAAAATTCTTCTTTAAATTTCTGAATAAAAAACATTTCCAAATTTAAAACCTTGCTCTACAATTTATTCCTTTGGGTGTATAAAAGTCCATCACATCCTTCCTGTTTATATCACTACTCCATTTTCATTTCCTTCATCCGCATAGCCTTGCTCTTCCGTTTCTCATTTGAATTTCTCCAGCACTTGCGAGCTGGGAAAAATAAACACATTAAAACTGAGAGATGTAAATAGAGCTTATTGGGCGAATGGAAAAATAGAAGTGCAGCTCAACACGTTTCTCAAGTTTGTTGCAACAACTGCTGCAGCAGCATACGAATGTCGCAAACAAAGCATCCAATTTGGCTTAGAAACTTCCCCATCTGCTCGAATCCCATTGCTGTCTCTCATTCCGGTGTAGTGTAATTACACGTAGTCAATTAGGCAAATCATTAGAGCCCAATCTGGAGAGCCAAGACAACAATGAGCCAACAAAGAAGATTAAGAGGCATCCTGTGTCGGCAAATAAGAGCTGGCCGAAAAACGTAATTAACCTGAGCAAGAAACTCCCTTAAAGGGTTCCATAAAAGCCGGGATTTGGCTGGATTTCGGGGTCTGGTGCATTAAAAGTGCATTACGCCAGCTGCAGTGTGGGTGGCGCAGAAAACACAACGGGGTGGGTGGAAAAACGACAGACAACCAACTAAGTGAAACAGATTGCAGCTGTAGCAACTGAAGGACCTGGCGCTTCCTCCCACACCTCCCAGACCCCGCACAATTTAAATTAATTAAGCCGCCAGGGGGTGCGAGAAGGCAAGACATTGTATCTATTTTAAATGCAAGCCAAGCTTATACTAAGCATACGCACTGTGGTGCGACGGTGTTTAACCCATTTGCAACCTAAGCCAGAGGATAAAAATCTGATTCGCTTAATACTCAATTAACAAGAAATATTAAAACTATTCTCTTTCATTTTTGTACATGGAAATTAATTAAAATATCTCCAAACAGGCCAAGCAAGGCAATTTCTAGAACAATTGGATTATACTTATTGTGGTTGAAAAATGTGAAAGATGTAACTTTAAGCTTTGTTTAGTAAAAAAAAAATAAAAATATCTTTATCCAGAAATACTATAATATTAACAATATTAGCTCACAGTCAATCTGTATTGGCCTCAATGGTTCGACCCCTGCTAATTAAGGGGTTAAGCATAGGCACCGTGTACAACGTGGCGAGGAGGATGTGCTGTGGCTTAACCCACGATAATGACATTTTTAGCACCTGACATAATTAAACAATCAAGGCTCGCCGCTTCCCCTTCCGTTCCCTACCTTCCTCAGCCAAAAGGATCCCAGGGATTAGGTGTCGGCTTCATAATGCGAGCGCTTGACCTTCGCCGGAGGAGCGTGAAGTGAATCCAAGAATCCGGCAAGATGGATACGCACACACAGCGGGCATTGTGTGCAAGGACCTGGCAAACATGAACGGGGATACATAAACACACACATTACACACAGCGACATGGAGGGCACTAAAATGCGCTTATGAGTTTTTGCGGCAGCCTCGACAACGGCAACAACAAGACCAGCAACAACTTAAATATGCAAATATTTGCACAATGGCAATGCAAAGACGAGATAGGAAATTCAGCGGGGGGTGCGGAAAAGCGGGCTGGGGAGGGGAGGGGAGGCTGAAAGGGTGTTGATGATGGCACACGACCACAAACCCCCTCGTCATGTGGCTCAGGCGACACTTGGCAGCGCCGAAAGCCCGAACCATCCAACCGTTTATGATTTACTATATACTTATTATCGCCCATCAGACCAGCCCCGCTTTGGCCCCGCTTTTGTGGCTTAATCTAGTCGGAAAACGAAATTGAAACATCCCTATGAACATTAGAGTATCAATTTTGGCCAGTACACCCATAATGACTGCAATTAAGTCGGGTTAGATGATGGGATTTTGGTGTTCCTAGTCGGCTTATGAAATTTTTTGGAGGGTAGGGGGTGTCCTTATCGTTATCAATACGGAAGTCGAAGAGAGTATGTAAGAGAGTAAGTAAGAGAGCTGGTCTTAAAAAGCTTTCAAATGAAGCTCCACAAGTTGACAATTTTTATCTCAACAAAAAAAGCTTTTCACCACTCCAATGCTTAGTCGAAAGTTTTGAGAAAAGCTGGTTGGTTGTTGGTAACTCTTTCTGACAACAGATGGCGTTATTCGGCTGAAAACAAACATGAGCACAGTTTAATTGGCTTGAATATATTTTTTAAATATTAGCATCATCTTAAAATAATTGTTAAAATATTTTTTCGGTTCGAGAACACATAAGAAAGTAAAAGTTGTAAATCAACTGTTATTTAAACACTAATACTCAAGAAAGGACCTTTGTGTTCTAGCAATTTTCTTTTAAAATAAAATATCTTTCGCTTCATTATTTGAAAAGTGCGTAGAAAAGCTTTAGATTGCAAAAAGTAAGCACAGTTTAAGATACAGACTAAGAGACGCTGATACCGAGCACTCCCACTGTCTTTAAGTGGACTTTCGGCGCACCCATTTGAACGGCATTTAACCGCCCGTTGACAATCGGGCGATAAGGAAAAAATGAAAACCGCTAACTTGGCTGTCAAGTGGTGTCAAATAATAGGACGATGGCCAGATTTTCGACATGGAAACGCCGCAGCGGTAGTTCTGGTACCGCTGCTCATTAGGCAAAACATCGAAAGTTGCTGCGATCCACAATTTGTATCGCCCGCTGATCGGCTGGCTTATTGAATTAAATTTAATTGGAGCCCAGGTAAACAGTCACTCAGTCGGTCAGTCAAACAGCCGGTGGTCAGTTAAGGCTTCTCCCCTCTCTTCCTTCCACGAACACGCGCTGCCCGGCCATAAAAACGGCGATTTCGGATCGGAAACTCCTCGCACCCTCCCTGGCCAAAAAAATAGATACCCCGCGATCTGCGCATGCGTGGCGCGCATATTTCATGGCAAGGCGATAATTAATGCAACCAAAAACTGAAATACAAAGTGTCTCTTGTTGTTGCTGTCCAAAGCTGCGACGAATAAGAAATCCAAAATTTACTTTTTATTAAATTTGTTCGTTTATGGATACGCTACATAAAGTTGATTGGGCGGCATTTGGCCGATAAAAGCGATAGCTAAATAAAAATAGCTCGTGTTCACTTTAAAAGTTTTAGATCCACTTCAATTTATTAAACTGTTTAAATAGATTAAACACATTGTGTTTAATTTCTATTAATTAACTAAAGTAAGATTCTATTTGCCATTCGCAAATGTAATAAAACGCTGTTTGCACCTAATCCCTTTCCGTGTCAACTGATTTGATTTTCTGGCCTATCACTGGACTCTGTAGGGCAGTCAACAAATCGGTCGATTGCAACCAGAAATTGCTTTCATGTCTGTCAACAGGTTTCTGACGTTTAACTCTCTCGACCACTGCGGTTCACGGGGTAAGCAACGCGACTCAAAAATCTGTGCATGATGATTTATTGCCGGTGGCTCGCTTTTGGCATTTGACGCATTTGTGCAACATGCGTTTTGACATTTAAAGCTGATTTGTGTGAAATTTGAACGAACAAACAGCAACAACGCGTGGGGAATTAGTACTTTTTATACTTTTTACACCTCGCATTTGACGCTTGTCTAGTTCTAATTTTAATTAGAATTTGTTATTGATTTAGTTGTTGATTTATTAATAGCAGTGATTAAGTGCACGGCTCCGGACTGAGACTGTGGCGCCCGCGGCTTATTTGCCTGGCACGCAATGCCAAGATCTGATCCGATCCAGGCCGAGCCTGTCCAGTTTTGGGCAAGCCTCAAACCAGCTTTCTGGCCAACATGCACCACCAGCACCAGCAGCACCACACGCACCACTCGGTGGTGCAGCTGCAGAAGTCCAGCGTCGCTTTAGCTGAGCACAAGGCTCCGGTCGCGTATCGGTCCGACTCAAAAACTATTGATAAAGTTTTACAAACCCGAATTAGATACTATAATTAATCAGGAAACCGATTAAAGCCTATGTCGAGTCAAATTTTGGATAACCCTAAGGTGAGTGCAGACTCAATTGGATTAACTCGGTGCGTTAGTTAATGTTATTAATGGTTTTATGTAGGAAACTTCAATGCTCAATCATGAAATGTGAACAGTATTAGTGGCTTTCGGGAAAGTCAGTTTAAAATTTAAAATTAAGTTTATAACCTAGCCAGATAAGGATTAATCCATTGGCGAATAAATAAATAAATAAATAAAAATAATATTATTTGGTATTTATTGTAATGGATTCGAGGACGGCAAAGTCGATAAATTTATGATGTAAAATAAAATTATCTAGCCCACCACATCTGTTACAGATCAAATCTCAATATCAATATCTAAATTTGAAAAAATCCTGAATCAAATAATTTAAATCGGAATATTTAATGAACTGAAAACATGCTCTCATAAATCGCGATAAAATCTACAGAATTGCGTTTAGAACGTATAAGACTTTAAATATTTTATTTCAATGCTAAGTTCACCGTAAGGTGTGTAAAAATGAATTGGCTAAAATTACATTTCAGCCGGAAGAACACAATGCATATATTTAATAAAATATTTAAGTAGCAGTTAAAGTTTAAGCCAAACTTGACCAAACTTAGTCTCCGGCTCACCTGACTTTTCTTATCTGGTCAAAATTCATGGGTGCACATAACTTTGGTAAGTTCACCTTGTCTTGGCATTTGGCAATTAGCATTCGGATAATTGTTCCAGACCAAGGCAGAGTTTCTGATGCTCTCTACTAATTGCTCTTCCTAATTGTTAATGCCCAATGCAAACCCCGTTCCCGCTATTATGGAATTCCAGCCGCCCAACGTTGCGTATGAGCAATATTTACATTTGTGCAGCTGTAAATTGCATTTCGCACTGCTCTGCACATAGCCAAAATTTAATTACGTGTTTGCCGAGCGCAAGTCATAAACATTGAGTTAGCCAAGAAGCCAAATATTTAATGGATGAAATCATGAACTTAAATTCAATTTCTGAATGTCGTCACAGTCTTCTGGATTTAGACATTCAAATGCAGTGGCTTCTAAATGAATTTTAGAGCAACAAGATTTGACAGGGTCCGATGATGTGTGTAATGCAATTTGTCTTCAGTTTAGGAAATGCAACAGAACATACATTTTATTTGAATTTTAACAAAATTACTACGAACACTTTGAAGTGGTTGTACTCTGATGGTTACACCACTCAAGGCCAACTTAATTTTCTGCCAAATACGATTTTCGTCTATTATTTCCTGAAAAGGAACGATTATTTTGGCAGTCTATGTTAACTATGCAAACGTAATATTACCATAAAAAGACGTTCACTTAAAATATGGTACGACATTATGGTTGGAAATTTGGAAATTCTGAACTGACAATAAGATATTCAGTTTTATCTTGGTTGATATTCAAAGTGCTATAGAGTCAAAATCTGACCAGTGGGTCATCAAACTTTTTGACTTTTCCAGCTGACAACGATAAAAAAAAGAACTTAATTAATCAGTAATCGATAAAGAAATAAAGTGAATCTTCATAAAAAATGTTTTTTTTTAAATTTTGAATTAATTTTTCTTAAAAATAAATGTAATTATTTTTTAAGTTGTATTTTTATAGCTGCACCCATATGGCCGTAGGTCCATTTTTAGTCTAATTAGACTTATTTTTAGTCCATTTAGACTTATTTTTAGTGTTCGTTCCTTAATTTAAGGAACGTGGACTTAAATCAAGGTAATTTTTTTCTGGTTGTGGTGAAGAACAGCTATATAGTTTAAAAGTTAAATTCATTACGAAAAAGATAAAGAAAAATTCAAGTTCTTTAATACTTAATAGAAAACTTGAAAAAATATTAAAGTATTAGAATAAGAGCCTCAATGACAACAAAAGAAGACGAAGAAATATCCTCTTAATCATTCCTTTGTGGAATTTTATGCATTGTTGGAATGATACAACTCCTCTTTAATTATAAGATAAATTCACGCAATGCCGCAGTCTCATGTTTCCCTCAATTAAGGCTGATAGCCTGACCGCTTCTATAAGATGCCTCATTGTTTGGCCTTGCCCCTAATGATGCCACCCTCCTGCACAACAGGGTTTTCCATTTCAAATCCCCGATAAGGTTGCTACAATTATTACTCGTCTTATAACTGTTTTGCTAACTGTTTTCCATCTGCTTTCTTTCAGGTAAGTCGCTGAGATACTTTATGCTACTTAAAATCTTCGAGAGGCTTTGTTTATTTTTGATTCCTGGTAAGTCAGCCCTAAAAAGCAAATAATATGCAAAACAAAAGCGTACGAAAGGGAAGGAACGAGGGGCAGGAACTGGGAAAGGAAGTTGCAAACACTTGTACAACTTAAGGGAAACAAGAAATTTTTAGAATATTTTTATTTCCAGGGCACCCTAAAAGGGGCGTAAATGTGTGAGTGTGGGGGTTTATTTTATAAAAGTATCTGTATGATTATATATGAAGCACTGTGTGCGTGTGTGTGCTGGCCCCAAGGGTCGCCCTGTTGAAAATGCTTTTCATTTTGTTTTGACTCCCGAGCAGCAGCAGCAGCAGGAAAAACGCCCAACTGTGGGTGGCAACCTGTTGAAGGCACCCCTCTGTAAACAACAACAAAGCCACACAAAAAGAGACAAAAACAATGCTCCGAAAGCGAAGCCATAAGCGAGCAGAGAGCCCTTGATTTTGGGAGAGGGAGCACCAGCGGAAAATAATGGGAAATTCTTTAAAATGTTCCTGTATTCACATTCACAATAAGTTGTCATTTTTTTAGGTTCTTTGGTGCTACGTAAAATTCAGCCATATAAGTAAACTATATTATTTTCAAAATAAATTTGTTTTCGGTTCCTTACATTATTCTAAAAAAAAATGTAATATTTTTCAAACTTGAATTTGGAGAGGTAAAAAATACTAAAAAAGCTTAAAAATAGTAGTACAATTTTATTTAATTAAAATTTAATAGTTGCATTTTTAATTTGTTTTACAATGATTAATATTTTTTAAGTGCAACAGTGCTTTAGTCAATTGGGAATATAAATTGTCCTTTTTATACCCTTGCAGAGGGTATAATGATTTCAGTCAGAAGTTTGCAACGCAGTGAAGGAGACGTTTCCGACCCTATAAAGTATATATATTCTTGGTCAGCATGACTAGACGAGTCAATCTAGCCATGTCCGTCTGTCCGTCTGTCCGTCCGCCTGTCCGTCCGTTTCTACGCAAACTAGTCCCTCAGTTTTTAAGCTATCGAGCTGAAACTTTACCAAAAGTCGTCTGTTGCAGGTAGTATATATGTCGGAGCCGGCCGGATCGGACAACTATATCTTCTAGCTCCCATAGGAATAAACGGAAAAATAATTGAAAACAAATTATAACTTATGTGTTTTTTTACATATTACCTTATGCTCTTGGAAATATCATTTTTTTAACTGTTTTGAATTTCGAATTAAATTTTAAAAAAATCGGACGACTATATCTTATAGCTCCCATAGGAACGATCGGAAAACTAAAGGGAAATTAATAGGAACAAAATTATAGCTTTGTTAATTTTTATTGTATTCTCTTCTACTTTGGAATATAAGTTTATTTTATTATTTTAGAATTTCGAATTAAATTTAACATAAATTCGATGACTATATTATATAGCTGCCATAGGAAGGATCGATTAATTAATGTCAAAATACTCCGTAAACTACTATAATTTTGTTAGTTGCAAATCTAAATTTAACATTTTTGTAATTTCAAATAGAATAGGAACGATTGGCAAGGGTATATAAACTTCGGCTGGCCAAAGCTAGCTTTCTTTCTTGTTAAAAAAATGGTAATAGCATTGTAAATTATCTTTTGTTGTTATAACTAGCTACTTTAAGTTGTGTAATATTTCCATTTAAATTTGTAAAAGATTTTTTTATATATATCAATATTTTTTGTATAAATAAATATAAAAAAGCTATAATTCCCGTAGTAATTTAAATAAAATAAAAACTTAAAAGCCTAAATATAGCAGTACAATTAAATTTAATTCAAAGAAAACAATAATTTCCTTAGTAATTTAAAAATACTAATTTCAATTCAAAGCTTTTTCCAACTTTGCCTTAGCTTTTCTTACCATAAGCTCATTGGTTGGCCAAGCTTTAAGCCAATTTTCTTGAGCGAAAATAGCGGGAAATGTTCTGCGAGCTTTTCCCGTTGAACCACGCCGCCATTCGCTCTCGCTTGGCAAATTTTCATGCGCAGATTTCTTCGGGGGCGCGAAAGCTTTCGGTGTGGGCCAATGTGGTTGTTGCTGCTGCCTTTGGACGGGTTAGAGGTGTCTCTGTTTTGGATCTCGGTGTCTCTGTGATTCCGCTGCTCTGCCTGCTATCAACTCCGAATCCGAAAAATCCAGTTCCAGTTTATCCCCAGCAGGCAGCATGTGCGGACGTAGTGCTGCTCCTGCTGCCGCATTTTCTTATCGCGCTCGCGTGCTTTCCACCTGAGCATCCACCACCGGCTTATCGTGTGTTTATCGGACGCAGATCGAAATCGGAAACTCAGATCGAAGTTTATTTCTGTGAACCGTGATTGTCGAAAATCAATTGTAATACTTAGTAATGAGAAAATATATCTTAAATATTAGAAATCAAGTGCATAACCTAACGAGTGTCTTTCCGCTGTTTTGTTTATAAATTTCGTTTTGTGGAACTTTTCGTTTATCATTATCAAAAGCGTCCACGCCCTAGCCTATAATTTGTTTTTTATGCAATTGACTTTTTATCTCTCTGTTGACTTTATTACGCCCTCACACACCCGTCGAACAAAAAACGAACAGATAAATATATATCCGAGTATATTTTCAGTTATTCTGCCTGATTTATGTTCGATGCAATCAGCCAGATGCAATTTGTCAAACTAACAAAAACAAATCGATTGGATCAATTACTGGGTTCTGCCTCTCGCAAAATAAAACCAATAATTTCGCAAACCAAGTGTAAAATATAGCACAACAAGAATTGTTGCTAATCAAATTTATATTTCGCTGCTACTGATTCCAAATCAGACTGTCAGATTTGACGTCATTATATTTGCATAAATAAATACAACAATCCACGCCACTCCATTAAAAAACACTTAAAATAAATAAATAAATTTATACAAATGATTAACGCAAATCTGACTCTCAATATGCTGCTCGGCCTCGTTTATGATATCATAAAAATCTAGTAAATACAATAATATCGAATACGCATTTGTGGGCCTCGCATTTATGTGTGTTTTATCGCATAATTTGTTCGCTAGCGCAAACGGAAACTTTACTTCCTTCCACGGCCCATTATGTCGAACGCATAAGCTGACATAAAAATCGTAATAAAAATACATGAACATGAAATCTTTAAGTTTCAATAAGCCAACCAACTTGATTTTATAATGTAATGGACGGGACATATCGTCAAAATCACATCTAAATGTTGCAAAATGAGCTGCTCCGCGCAAATTGTTTATACAAATCTCAGAAATTGTGGCCACATCATGTTGCCGCTTGTATGTACACACAAACGTACTTACTTCAATGCAAACAAAGTTGAAAAACGTTTGGCCCGTACCGCCGCCCCCCAAAATGCCCCAAGTAGTAGTGCTGATCAAAGCCAACTGCGCACCGGACGCACGCGTCTACGCTGACGTCGAAGTCGGCATCGGCATCGGCGTCCAAAAAAATATAGTAGTTGTCCGAAAATTCACATCGTTTGCATTCAGCCACACACACCTAACGGATGCAGTATCAACAGCACACGCACGCCACAATAAACGAATAAGATACCGAGATACAAAAGTATCTAGCACGTTTTCAGCATTTCGCCTACGTCACGCCGCCAAAAGCAGAAAAAGCTATGTCTACGAATAAGAAATATCGAGTATATATAGATATTGTTAATTGCCCGCAGCAATTGTCGCCCCCGAAAAGTGGCACAGTGGTCGCCGACGGCTGGCTCATGAAATCGATCCCACTGTGCGGTGATCATATCTTTAATCATGTATCAAATTATACTCAAGTCGATTGGGAAATGTTTTGCATAGTTTCAGTTTGAATTTTATTGATTTAAAGGGAGATTTGTCTCACTTTAATACTAATTTTAATTTTAAATAGATTTTATAATTCGAAGTATTTATTTTAAGTTAATACACTCTTGGAAAAAAGAAATGCATGTGAATGCATAAGAAAGATAGTTTATGGCCTAACTACAATAACCTGTTTAAGGTTACATTTTATTTAATTTATTCATTCCCACACCCCAAAAAAATTCATAGAAATTTTTTAATTTTTTTTTTAAATGGTTATGGTAATGCAATTTAATTTCTATTTAATTTGCATTAAATATGTATAAATATAAATATAAATATGCATTAAAAGACATCATTAAAACAAGTTATTCGTTTCTCAAAGCAAATTAAGAAATGTTCTTACCATTTTAAATTAATTTATTTAAATTTGCATTTAAATAATGCATTTTATATAAAAGAATGAATTTATTATATACCTCTGAATAAAATTATATTGGAAATCAATAAAATTTTAGTTGCTTACTTTTAATTAATTTTTTTTTAATTATTTTTAAATTGCACACTTAAAATATTCATACTTTTAACTGAAAGTTCAAAGAGAAAATTTAATGTTTATAAATAAACATAACGCATTAAAAAAATTCATTAGCATTTGAAATTAATAAACTTAAATGTTGCATTTAAAAAAATGAATCATAAATAAAGGAATGAATTAATATGAATTAAATTATATTTGAAATCAAAACATTTTTAGTTAATTACTTTTACTTTATTTATTTAAAATTATTTTTCCCTTGCACCCTTAAAATATTTATAACAAAATTAAGGTGAACATTTTTGCTTTTAACTGAAAGTTCCAAGAAAAAATTCAATGTTTATAAAAAAACCTAGCAAAGTATAAGCAAATACAGTTTTCACACTCTGGCTGAAAAACAAACTTCTTCAGCCACTCAACCAGATTCCCCCCTCCAACTCTCCCTCAAAAATGTAATTACGCCTATTGCATTTGCAAAAATTTGCAGTGAGAGAACGCTCTCCGAATAGCTACAGCTTTCGGGCACGACACTTGTTGTCATTCTCGCTGCTTTTGCCATTGTCGATGTCTACTTCTAATTTGGACTATTGTTAGACATGGTCAAGATCCAGTCCAGCAGCTGCGAGATGCGACAGACGAAAACGAAAACGAAAAAAGTCGCACCAAGCTCTTAGAGTGTCTTGAAGTGGACAACTGGTCGAGTGTTTGCTTTGGGCCAACATGCCAAGTTGGCCAGCTAATTGCGCCCATGCCCAGGGGATCAATTAGAGCCACAGCCAGGTAGTGCACTCGTGATTCGGCTAGGCCTAGAAGTGGTCGCAAAAAATCCAAATCAAATCCAATACTTTGGTATTGGAATGCAATTTAAACAACGCGTGTACATTGCCCGATTTCGGTTACCCTTTTAAGCGGCGACAGGCACTCGAGAAATGCCAAAAATGTTTGACCTACATTCAAAAAAAATTAATACAAACAGTTATGATACAAAAAAGCGAGCCGAGCAAAAAGGCAAGACGAAAATCTCATTAAATTTCATGCAGCATTCGCCGCAGATACAGCGATACAAAATGTTACAAGACAACCGAAGATATTGAAGCGGCCCATCAATTTTCACTGCGCATCAGGCGGCGGCGGCTGTTTCGTTGGCCCGAACTTGTTTCGGGCTCACACGCAACGTTGCCAAAAACTACATGGCCGAGACGGGGCAAGGAGCAGGCGGAGCAGGAGCTGGCCATTCAGGACAGCAAGACAGGCAATTTAATTAAAGGCATTTATGTTTTTTACTGCCAGCTGCGGTTGACTCTTCAATTTCTGCATTATTTGGGGCATAGTTGGAAAATCGCGGATGAAAGACTCGAGGGAATACATATTATTAACTCTCCAGTTTTGTATTCATTTAAAATGCCGAAACATTTTATTTAGCTTGTGGCTATCATTTCGTTAGTCCTTGAAGCCTGCAGAATTTTATTCAAATATTTAAATATTATTAAAGCAAGAAAACTCTGTCAATATCTTCACGCACTTTACACTTTAACCATTTTTTAGATAATTTAAATAACAAAATATATTTAAAAACTAGAAATTCTTTTCGGTTAATTTTCATATATATTAAATTAGTTCAAATTTTTTAAAGGGTATCCCCTTGTCGATGGTTTCGCTTAACTTCTCTCCAGTCCACCGGCCACTTCATATTCCAATTGCCTTTTGTCATCGTATCTGCATTGTCCACTTGCCATCTTCACATTCCTCGCGATGATCACAAGTGCAGAGGTCCGAGCCAGAAACGGGTTTTAATCTGGCCAAGAGGGATGGGTGGACCACTCGCAGTGCGCTTTTCTGGAGCTGTCTTAACTGTCTTAAATGATGTTAACGATGCCCTTTGGGTGTTAATTACGAATACGATTTAATCTGGACAATCGAGTGTCATTAAGTGCAGCGCAAATGATCCACAGATATGTGCTAATTAAAGCGACAGACCTTGACCAGGCCACAAAGGAATAAGCGGAAATTTTGTGTTCATTCAAAAAACGCATATTTAGATAAAGACACGTAAAAAATCCACATTAATTCAATTAGCCCGTCATAATGTTTTCGCTTTCAAGCGAACAAACAAGCAAAAATAAATAATGAAAAAGTAGATTTGTGGCTCTTGTTTATAGATAAATTTAGATGTCAGCGAGCGACCTCAGAAAAGTTCACAACAAAAACTTCTGACGCCACAAAAAGGGGAAGAGCGTTCCGAAAATGTTCTCAAAATATTTAATGTGCGGCTTTTCTTGCTGCCGCCTTTTCCTTCTCTTTTATTTTAAAATTTTGGTGTGTTTGCTTGGCGGCGTGGAAATGCCGATGCTTTTGTTTTGTTATTTTTCTTCATTGTTTGGCATTGTTTTCGTTGCCTTTGTTTTGCTTTTTTCAAGTTTTTCTTTTCGGATTGGTGAGAAGTGAGGCGGAAAAACGTCTGCTATAAAAATTAAACGCCATTTCGAGTCTTTTGATTGACTGACAG
This sequence comes from Drosophila mimetica, assembly GCA_037075245.1. Classification (NCBI taxonomy): domain Eukaryota; kingdom Metazoa; phylum Arthropoda; class Insecta; order Diptera; family Drosophilidae; genus Drosophila; species Drosophila mimetica. The sequence goes on along the minus strand of JBAMCH010000007.1, from coordinate 24,627,678 downwards.
AAAGTTTGAAAATGTTGGGCAGGTGTCAACCAAATCAGACATCGCATAAAAATCATTTATGCTGCCTGAGTTTTAGTGACATTGATAAGAATTTATTATCACGGCTAAGAAGTAATACTAATATTTGTATAAATAAACTAAGTAAATGTTATAAAATGCATTTATTTAGGAAGGGTTGAAGATACCAAAGAGGTTGTAGATCCTAAAAGGTTTCTTTTTGAACTGAAAATAGAATGTATTTATTAAATCACAAATGGGAAACAATAACTCTTTATAAGATTCTCTTGCAAGCTCCAATGAAACACATCCTTAAGCCGCCAAGTCTAACTTCTTTCTTCGAATTAACAAGTACGACTTAAAGTTTTGCTGCTAATCAAGGAGATCTACTGCTGACTCAATATACAGTGTAGTGTCCTTGTCCAATTCTCACCCACTCTCAACTTATCAAGTAGATAACGGTCGCTCCCACTGGCCAAGTTAAGTGACTTAAGTGCCGTCAAGTTAGCTTCTTTTTTTTTAGCTTTTTCGGCGTCGGCTTTACGCTTCTTTTGCTTTTGTTTCCGCCGCCCTGGTTCTGCGGGGCTTTCTTGTGTGTGTGTTTTTATCTAATCAATAATCACAAGAAATGTCCGAATAGCAAACGTGCAAAACCGTTGGGAACGACGACAAAGCAAGGACGTGCTTGAAAAAAAATGAGAAAAATCAAGCGCTAAAGCCAAAGAGCAGACAGCGTTGACTTCGGTGTGTGAAAAACTTTTAAGCAAACAATTGTTGGGCGGCCTAATAAAATCAACACACACACACACGCACATTGTTCCATCGGCACTTATGTACACACACACAGGAGCACTTGTGCTGACGATAATGGAATATTGGCGAAATTGATGAAGTTATTTTGCCGCCATTTCTGCCGCTTTCGTAGCATACCTCGCAGCGCAGCCTTGCACCGAAATTCGATCCGCAGAGGCGTTGGCTTAATGGTCCTGGCGACGCTGAGCACACACCGACACGTGCCAATCGCCGCCTGCCAGCGCCTAACTATATGCAACGATTTTTCGATCCGTCCGGCCATATATTCTCGCACATACAATACACCTACCCCAACCACCACTGCGGCCATTTGACGGCTTGCACTTAATGGCATAATGAATTTATGGCGGCTAGCCTAATTATTCCGATGAGAGTGCGGAGACACAAGAGTGGCAGAGACAGGGCTTAAAGAGCTCGTTGAGAGCCACAAATTGGGGTCATCCTCTACAAAAAGCTACAATCTTAGTGTGTTTAAAAATACTAAAAGTCTTTAACAATAATAAATATAACAGATTATATTTACTTAACGGTATACCCGCAGAAAATTAAACTACACATTACCTCATTCATCATTTTATGACAAACAACTCACATGAATAATTACGTTGGCTTGAGGTCTCATACATTTGCCTCATTTGCATTCATCTCCAATTAGCCATTAGACCACACGACGTATACGTCATTTATGTTGAATATATATCAAGGACCCACAAGATGGCTTTTGCTCCAAGCCTAAAACTTTTGGGCAACTTTCGATGGTTTAAATTGGTTGCCACTCGAAATCACAGCCATAAAACTCCAACTATTCCTCTGTTGGAATCAAAACGCCTGCCAGAGAAATCACAACTTGAAAATGGATAACGAATGAGAGATGTGGATGCGGATACCGAATCTGAAAACTTTTTGCTGACAATTTGGAACATTTTGTGAGGTTTGGGACGAATTCGCATTCATTGCTTTGTTTGTGCCGTGTGTGTGTGTGCGTGTGTGTGGTGTGGTGTGTGGGGCCCAGAGAAATGGTTTCACATTTCAGCGCGCCTAGAACTATGCCACATTGTGTATCTGTGTGTTTTGGTTGCCTGCCAGCCGCAGAGGCCGCAGAAACACAACGCAGTCATTTGTAGCCGCGCAAAAAGGGTCCTGGAAAATGTCCTTTTACTTGTCGGGTGGTAAACATATTTACATTTTTTTCGCTGCCCTGACAGGCTGACCCTCCCGCATCAGCCCCCCTCTTTGTTATTTCTTCATTGACAATTTTCTGGCAGTTTTGGCTGGCATTTTTTTGCTACCGATTTTCAGTTGTGGTTTATTTTGAAAGCCATTTTAATTAGGAAAAACTTCGGTTGCCCCGGCCAGCTGTTGTCCTGGGAACTCGGGCAGGTGGAAATCACTGCAGGAGGGAGAAGAAGTCGGCGCATTTGAATTGCTAATCAAGTTGTTGATTCATGAAATGTGACGCAAAACTCTTGGCTAATAAGAAGAAAACAAAAACCTGTCCTAAGAAGTTTTTAATGATGCTGCAGCTAAAGTTCTTTCTGTTTTCAGTGAAAACAAAAAGCAAGTGTAATTTGCTTTTAATTAATGCCGACAAAGCAGTTGCGAGTGGCACGGCGCAACTTGCCCAGCTCTGTCTTGCTTGACTTGGCCCACGGCCAATTGGGCCATTTCAACTCGGCTCGGGCCAGGCGATAAACATGCCAAAAGCGTCAAAAGCCGGTGCTGCACAAACTGCTCAGGAAGTTGCTCAGCGCAGGGATCGAAAGGGGTATAAATCCGGGTTGGCCCGGGCTGCCAAGTTGGCAGTGGTAGTAGCGTATAGTTTCTGGCATTTGGAAGTTCCTTTTGCCGTTTAACATTCTCGAAAGCCAAAAAGCTGTGCGAAAATGTTGCATACTTTCCCGGGCTTAGCAAAAGTTAGCTGCACCATGCAAATACCAAGAATTTGTTGAGGCCAGAATGGCAGAAGACAAGCGGAATTTCACTGGATATACATAATCATAATTGCAATACCTTGTTCTGCAGCCGGGTGAAGATAGTGGCAATTTTTCACTATTTGCGCTACTTGGTAAGCCCTAATCCAAAAAGTTGTGTGGTGTTTTAGCCTTTTTAATTAAAAAGTCCCCATTTCAGCCCAAGAAAGTAAACATTTAAATTTGGTAACACCAAATCCTTCAAAAAATGTTTTTTATAAAGTGTAATTTATTTTTTTAGACAACTCATTCTATTTCCGTGACATGTCATGCATGAACGCTTGCCATTATATTGCCCATTTGCCCGACATTGCATCATCCAAAGGTACACAAATTAATGGCAACACTTGAGTATGCATTTGATGATGTCACTAATGTTTGTTCACCCTCCGTGCGCTCCAAAAATGCTAAGCATACGACCTCATAAATCGCATTTAATTGCTTGAATACCTTAACAAATGAATAGACGGTTCTGCCGCCCCGACCCCCTAGCAATTTTTGGTCCGCTAATAAACTTGATAAATGACAATGGCCGAAAGCAAAACCTTCGGGCGCCATTTTGAATTTCACACCATTACATGTGAGAATACTGTTGTTGTTGCGTGCCCGAAAAGATTTGAGAAATGGCGCATCATTTGGAAAGGAACAGGCCAAGTGGTGTCGAGTGCCAGGACTCTCAAAGTGATTCGCCAAATCATCCACAGAGCGGTGGAGCAAGTTGGGGGGTTGGATGGAGGATGGGCATGTTTATTTACCCAAAAAGTCACAACTTTGTGTGCTGTGTGTATGGCAAATACAAATAAGCAAACATCAAAACGAAAATTGCACAAATACACACATGGAGGGGAATGAGCAGTAGGCTATCCGAAAAAGTATATTTCTGTATATGATGTAAGACAATTTGGTACACAACCCTTTTATAACCCGATCAGATCAAATCCTCTGAATGTGCACTTCAAAGATTTTGATGTGAATACTTTACATAAAATGAAATCATAAATGTTTAAAATAATTTAACCCTGCTCAAAATATTTATGATGAAGTATAATGAAAATGCAAGCTACTTGAGAGAATACTGTAAAGAAAAATATTTTAAAAATATAAATAATTCTTTACAAATATTATTTAAGCATTATCAAGTAGTTAATCTAAAAGCCAATTTATTTAGAGTGTCGCCAGTCGGGCATAAAATACAAGATGCATTTTCGAAATGCTAGTAAATCCATTCCATTTCTCCAATTCCTTCCCATTTCCCGCTTGAGTGAAACAAATTTTCCCATCCAACCAACTCTTTTGGCCAAGAATACGACTCGCACACAAACGTATGTACGCACACAGACCAACTTTTATGGCCAAAACAGTTAACAGACTTTGTTGGGGTTCCTGGCCAAAGTTGGTTGGCCATTCTGGTACTAATCGAAAGTTCCCTTCTTTTTGGGATGGCCAAATGAAGTGTTTGCATTTAACGGCCCAGGCAACAATTGTGGCCGGCAGAGGGGGGCGGTAGTGGGTGGTGGGGCATTATGCAAAAACTGTTGCAAAAAGTTTTGCACTCGAAAGAGAAAACCCGAGAACGTGCCGCAACAGCAGCAACAATGACGTCGCCGCCTTGATTTGTTTTGGGCCACACTCGGATTCAATGAGTTGCACAAGAACTTCCAGACAATCAACGGTGGGTGCCGTTCGGTGGGTGGGGTGCTCAGTGGGTGGTGGGTGTTGGGGTGGCTCAGCAACAGCTGCAAGTGTAAACAGAATGAGGTCAGTTCTGGTGTTGCATGTTGCTCGGGCATTAGGGTAAACTGTTGATAGACGTTGGACGACGACTAATCACCGACTGCAGAGCGGCAGATAGGGATAGAGTGGTCGACGCAGAGGAGGAGCAGCGTATGCAAATGAAGCCACATTAATGACTTTAAAAGCTGCTCGCTGGACTCTGGAAGTACGTTGTACCGAACATTATGGTGCGCCATGCAGAAAGATACAAATTATAAATAATGGGATGCTCAGTTTATAATGTTACTCTTTTTATACCCTTGCAGAGGGTATAATGATTTCAGTCAGAAGTTTGCAACGCAGTGAAGGAGTCGTTTCAGACCCTATAAAGTATATATATTCTTGGTCAGCATGACTAGACGAGTCGATCTAGCCATGTCCGTCTGTCCGTCTGTCCGTCCGTCTGTCCGTCCGTCTGTCCGTCCGTCCGTCCGTTTCTACGCAAACTAGTCCCTCAGTTTTTAAGCTATCGAGCTGAAACTTCACCAAAAGTCGTATTTCTGTTGCAGGTAGTATATAAGTCGGAGCCGGCCGGATCGGACAACTATATCTTATAGCTCCCATAGGAATAATCGGAAAAATAATTGAAAAAAAATTATAACTTATGTGTTTTTTGACATATTACCTTATGCTCTTGGAAATATCATTTTTTAAACAGTTCTGAATTTCGAATTAAATTTTATAAAAATCGGACGACTATATCATATAGCTGCCATAGGAACTATCAGAAAATTAATGGCAAATTAATATGAACAAAATTATAGCTTCGGTGTCTTTTGACATATTTTCTTCTACTCTTTGAAATATCGTTTTTTTAATACTTCTGATTTTCGATTTAAATTTTATAAAAATCGGACGACTATATCATATAGCTCCCATAGGAATGATCGGAAAATTAATGGGAAATTAATAGGAAAAAAACTATAGCTTTGTTAATTTTTATTGTATTCTCTTCTACTCTTGAATATAACTTTATTTTATTATTTCAGAATTTCGAAATAAATTTTACATAAATCGGACGACTATATTATATAGCTCCCATAGGAATGATCAATCAATTATTGTCAAAATTGCTATAATTCGGTTTGTTCCAAATCGAAATTCAGATTTTTGTAATTTGTAATTAAATAGGAATTAACTGCAAGGGTATATAGACTTCGGCTGGCCGAAGTTAGCTTCCTTTCTTGTTTTTCATTATACAAAGCTATTGATTTTACTTACCAAACTGAAATGTCCAAAAATTCCACCTATTTACTTATGATCATTAAACTTCTTAATATTAAATAATTCTCAATACATTAACATATTTGAAAAAAGTATATATTTTATTTAATCTTTTAGATTTAGGCAAAGACTTAAGTTTAAAATCGTTTTTAATTTTTAAAGCCAAGTTTATAATAAAATAATTTCCATTTTATTAGAAGCTAAAACAATCCAATAATATTATTATGCGCACCTTATCACTCTAGGTTTCAGGTTTTGAACAGATTAGTTAATAATAACATTGGCATCCTGTACTCCTTTAATTTACTAAACAGAGGTTTAATACCGAGCTTTTTCTTATCAAACGCAATTTATCATAGCATGGAAACTGAAAAATGTCGTAAATTTTAGATAAATGTGATATGAAAATATGAACAATCTTCTCGGTGGGCTCTGGCTTCTTGTTTAACCCTAAACGTTTAATGCAAAACTCAGCGCCTTAGAAACTTGGCGCAAGGGCAAAAGATTTATTCCACCTTATCCAGCAACTTAAACTTTTCCCTGCGGACGGGCTCAATCCTTCCACAAACTGGCGCATTCCTTCCCCTCCTTTTCAGCCCGGAGGTTCCCGATTCTCCCCTTTCTGCACTGCGTATGCCATAAATAATAAATACGTGGCACATTGCCACCCCGGTAGAACTTTTCTGCAGTGCGTTCTGAGGTTCCTTTGTGGTTTTGCTCGGTGCCAGGCCCTGGGGCAAGCTCCTCTCAACCTTCCATTTAATTGACAATTGTCTGCAGCTGAACAGGAATAAGGCCATAAAACATTGACAAAGTCAACAGCGTGAAAAAGTATCCAAGAAAAGGAAATGTGCGAGTACGAAATAAAAAAAAAACTGGAGGGAAGCCTCGAGGAATAAGTTTTGTGTACCAGGTCCCTTGCGCCCACGAACATTTCTATTTGTCGCCCTGCCAAGTACATAAAGCAAAGCTAAAATGTAAGCACAATAAACGCATCTGAAAGTTGCTCCCCTCGGTCCCGAAACCCCTCCCCTGCCACGCCCCCCATTCCACCGCCTTTCTGCTTCGCCACTTCCTTACGTCTTTTTTGCGCACATATTTTTTGACAATTTATTTATGCGTTTAATAACGACATCATCAGCATGTAAGCGAGCACAGGCACAACGGACTCATATACATACTAGCATTTACATGTATGATGTGTCCAGGAGGCGGAAGGGGGTGGAACTGGGTGGCAATAAAAATGTCGCTGATTTGACAATGTTCTTTATGTTCGGAAAGTCGCCCGAAAAGCTTTCAACGCCCCAGTTCTTCCCCAGCCGCCTGTGAAAGGTGGCTCAACTCATTATGCAGTAATTTAAAATGACTTGGAGCTGCTGGCGGTGGAGGAAACAACCTTGGGACTCGCTTTAAAGGGTTGAACAAATGCTTCCTGTTCGCTGTTAAATATTTAATATTTTTTCATTAGCAATGAAATCAAATCCCTGCTGAAGTCGTGCTTACCGTACAATTTGCCCCACCATAAAACATTCAAAGCAGCCCATTACTCTTTGTTAGGTTTCATTAGGGAGGTGCAAAATCTTTAGGTATCAATCAATCGAGCAGATTCGACCAAGTATTTTTCAGGGTATCGAGTAAAAGGAAAAAAAAATTTAAAAAAATAAAAAAAAAAATTGAAGTTCAAAATAAAGTATCGATTAATATCCCAAATAAATTTGAACTCATAATTTTTGTCTCAATTTTCACATGCAAACATTTCCTATAAACATATATTGTTATACCATAAAAATATTGGGAAGGTTTTTAATATCGATACGATATCGATAATCCTTTAAATTCTGTATTTCCATCTCTAATACAGCACGCTGCTCTCTCTTAATCACTCTGCTTAGGCTCATGAAAATTTAATAATGATTCCACATAAAATTCGTATCCCTCGGTCCATAGTTTATGCACAAATGACCAGGGGCCAACTGTTGCATGGAGTTTTCCATGGTTGATTGCCAATCTGTGGCAATTATTTCATCCCAGGAAAACGCAAACTCCCTATTATCGTTTTCGCATTGTTTATGCGTCAATGGGAAAACGAGTAAACAAACATGGCTATAAATAAGCTGCTAATAAGGATAATTGCCTGCTTTACAAATTGTCGCAAGGCGGGGAAAAAGAGGGGAAAAGGACTCAGGATACAGATAGGAAGCAGCACATCTACAAGTCAAAATAGTAATAAATTGCTAGAGAAAATTGCGTGGAGCGTCGGGAGAGAAGCCGAGCCGCAAAACCGGAACATATGGACAAGGATGCCGAGGAGGTCCTTTGAATTTTATGTGTATATGTGCAAAAAGCGCGCGGCGAAGAGGGGAATCCGAAGACAGACATCCTTATTTATGGTCGTGCGGTGCGGCAAATTAATAATGCGACTTTTCTCATTTGTTTGCCGTTTCGTCTCTGGCGCTTGTCCTTCTATGTAAATGGGACTTTGTGGCAGGAACTGCATTTAGCCCACAGCTGGGAGTCCTGTGTGTGTGTGTATAAATAACAAAAAAAAACACTGAAACAATTTGCAATGTAAATGCTGATGATAATGTGGTTCCCAAAGCCAATAATGATGATGATGAGGTGGACAAAGTCAAGTCAGCCTGTCTGGCTTCCTTTTATTCACATTTGGCCTCATATGGCTCCGAAGTTTTCCCTTGCCCCAAAATGCTAATGAGCCGAGTCAAGGAATTCTTACTCTATTTCTCTCTGACTTTCCCTACGGCTTTCCTTTGAAGTGTCTCCCCTTTCGGGCAGTTGGAAAATTTATTGCACACTTCCTGTCGCTCAGTTTGTTTTTCCTGCTTCCCTTCAATTACATGCAATTCCTTCTGCTTTTTTATTGCATCCCGCATCGATCCGACGCAGAATGTGGTGTGTGATTAACGGGTGCGATTCGCCGCGTCCTTCGTCCTGACAGGCCGACATCCTCCGCTTCAGGCCTGCCAGCCAGCCAGCTAGCTAGCTATCCTGCTGTCCTGCGCAACATTCTTGGCCCCAAACTATCGCTCTTTAACTCATCTTTTATTTACACCAGCACCGAGACAAACCCGCAAAGGCGACGCACTGGCGCCCCCTTGAACATCGGGCGAAATTACACCAACAAACAACATGAACGGGTCGTGTCAAGAGGCAGCAACAACACCAAATTACAACAATTAAAACAGGGGGAACCCAAGTACACACAACCGTTTATATGTGCAAATGACAAGGGCGACAATGCAGCTCTATTTAATATACACTGATCGAAAAGTCAGGAGTTTTTGTGGGGATAAAAAAGTAGTTGAAACTTAAATGTATATTTTATTGCCAAATTTGTGTTTCTAGTTCAGTAAACCGAAAGGTGACTAAAGTTTTTGTTTAGTTTGTTTTAAATAAATGTTGGCTGCAATCTTTAAATCAAATGACAAAATGCAAAACTCAAATCCTGAAAAGACCCATGCACTTTTGCCCACAAACAAATTGCTTTCTAGAAATGAGAACTTTCTCAAATTGCCTATCTTAATTGGATGCCTCGAAAAGTGCCAACGAAATATCTAAAACAATTGTTTTCGTGTATGATTTCCGATGCGGCATTCTGCTCTCCCCTTTATCCAACTGAATTGTGTATGCGCTTTTAATTATTGCCATGAGATGGTATTGTAGCTTCACTTTTATTATTCTCCTGTTATTTGCCCTGTTTTCCTCCGAGCAAGAGCCCTCATGCGAGGACACGCCCCGCCTCAACTTGGCTTCAACGCCCACATTAACAGCTACATTCAGCTTTGGCAAGTGACAGCTTTTAATTAAATAATTGACTATGCAGTGACTATCTCTGTGTGTTCATTTGTTTGGGCCTCATCCAGCTTTCATCTGTCAGATCAATGAGACAAAAAGGCAAATGGCAAACGGCAAACAAGATGTGGATGGAGTCCTCCAGATAGACATGTTTATGATGCTGGCTAAAATGTCTGACAGACGAGAGTTCATTGAAACTTTTCGACTGCTGGCTGACTTTTGTGGCTCATCAGGAGCAAACCGAACAGAGAACATATAAGTAGATACAGAGATAAATGGGCAAAACTATAATAAACAGCATTAGTTATGCGGGTCGCTAGACTTTGGTCCCGAAAACCAATAACAAATGTGGGCGGTCTAGATAAATGGCCAAGGCCCTCGCTTTCACTCGCATCGCTGTCCAAAGCGAATAAATTTAAAATTTATTCCATAAAAGGAGTTCTCTGAACTCGAATTGTTACTGTTTCCAGGGGTTAACCACCCCCTGTGACCACTAAGATAAGGCGGATTTCGCGATTTATGACGCCACAAACGAAAATTGCAACGCAAAATGTTCTCTACTTGGTCATAATATCTTTTGTTCGTTGCTCAGAGCATTGGCATTGATTTCGGGCGAACATCTTTCGTTAATTGAGTCGTAAAGGCGGTGTTATTGATACCTCATTAGACAGGCTGATAAACGCGGCGTATGCGCAATATTCCCACTCCTTAAAGAACCGACGAGACTTAAAGCTGCGCACAGAGGGCCAAAGTACTTTCGCCAGATTATGTAAGTCCTGTCAGCTGCTCCTGACATTTGCCTCTCGATTTTGCACCATTCAATCGAGTGGACAAACCAACAACAACAGCAACGACCTCAACCACAAAAGGACAAAGGGACAGGCAATTGGGCCTTTGCGCCCAATGCGGGCATCATTCTCAAACAACAACAACAGAAAGAATTTTATATATGTACATAAAAGCTTAATTAAAATTTTATGATTATCATTTGGAATTCATCTGTTTACCTCGCTGGGGTTAGGGTTTAATAAGGGAAAGCAATCTCAAAACAATTTTGTATTGTTTGCTGATTAAGCTGTATAAACTACAAAGAAGCATTTGCTTTTTTAAATTGTATCAAAAGTGAGATAATTAATTATCTCAAGTATACGCATAATATTAAACATTTATGTTAACCACACAAGGCTCTGATGATTAAAGTTAGTGGGCTGAATAAATATGTAAAGTTGGCAACTTGTATTTTAATTATAGACAGACACAATAATACAGACTAAAATAATTCATAATTCACAACTCTCCCTCAACTCATCTTGAAAAATGCACAGTCTGGCTTTTTGTAGTTTTGAACATTTTGGCGCGTTCATTAAGCGAAAGCTCCCTGTAGCCCCATTTGCTTGCGTTTTAATTAGGTGGCTAATGATGATAGAAGCCCCTTTCGCATTGAACGAATTATCCTTTCTCAGCAGCCCACCGACCTGCAACATTCCCAAAAGGCGGCACGTATTGCAGCTGTCGTTTTGAGCCAAGTCAAGTCGAGTGAAACGCTTAGGCCACGTGCCAACAGTAGAAAGAGTTTCCACCTCCGATCCCCTGAGGCACATGTCGCCTTAAAAGTGTCGCCATTCAGCTTTATTTGTTGAACGTGACAATCCAACGACTTGAAAGAGTGCGGATATATTTAAAATCTGTATAAATACATGTTTATATAAATACATTTTTGGGCGGACCACACATGAAGTGCCATAACAATTTAATAAGACTTGAAACGCCTACATCCGTGTTGGGTTAAAACAAATCTTTTGGCCAAACATAAACAATAATAAAAATGGAGAACACAGGAAAGAGAAAACGGAAAGCCATATGGCATTGATGGATTTTTGATAAATCGACTGGCATTATGACAAATATGCAAAAAAAATCCAATGACAAACTGACCAACCGAGGAGCCATTCAAAAGGCGATAAAAATCCGAATCAAATAACGCCAAACAATGTCAGTCAAAACAAGTGGAGTGGCGGGGCAGTGGAGAGGACAGGCGACAGACAAGCGAACCAAGTAATTGACAGGAGCAGGGAAAAAAGTGCAATTAGAGTCAGGGCTGTGTACACTGAAAAAAGGATAAATAGACCACCATTCACTCTTTAATTTTTTGCTCAGCGAAATCTCATAAAATACACAACTGAAAGTGAAAAAGTGTCATCAGAAATATTCATTACTGTCGGATATAAATTTAAAAAGAAACTGTAATAAAAAGTATTTTTAAACTACACATTTTTTTGTTAAGTTAACTCTCATATTTTTTGGAGTACCTCGTAATTTTACTGCTTTATTTCGTATGGCCACTGAAAGTGAACAACACTGCGTATGCGCAATATCGATGTATAGGAATTGTTTTGTCCGATTTAACCATTCAATTTTCATTTGTGCAACTGATTCAATTTTAATTTTACCCCAGAAAGACATCATAAAATTCCATAACGAAAGGATAATGTGATTTAAAGTGAATTTGAATAGTGAAAAATGAATATAAAATTTTAATCAAATACAAATTCAACTGGCGTACGTCGACAAGGCAAATTGTTTCCCACGGTTTCGTAAAATGCATTTCGAGTCATAATAATAGTTCCACCGATTTACACAGAGAGCGTGCTGATCTGAATCGTTAATCATGGGCGATACATTGGACGAGACGCCGCCCACGCGACGCGACAAACCGCAAACATTGAACATTGGCCAGGAGGAGGAGGTTGGAGGAACCGCTACCGCTCCGGCAACCGCCACCTCCCCCGCGTCCTCCATCGCCATTCCCACTTCCCGCGTACCGCGCAACCGGTTGCGCCACACGGATCGGGATCAGAAACGCGATCATTCGAGCGACGGCCTGGTTTCAACCTGCGAAACCCGCGATGAATTCATGGGCCTCGAGGCCCAGCCGCGTCGCGAGAGTCTGAATAGTTGCGAGGCCGGCAGTCCGGTGGCCATGTCCTCCAGTCTTGGCAAGACGGGTCAGCGGCTCAACAGCTCCAGGTACCCGTCCGGCGGCTCCAGCGGCCCCAGCGGCAGCATCGGCGTCAGCGTGCTGGGCAATCTCGTGGGCACCACCACACGCAAGTGCGTCCTGACGCTGGACGGGTACTCATATGTCATAGGTAAGTGGCTGCCATTCGGACTTACGGCAATTTAAAACTCCAGTACTTGTGCTCAAGTACAATGAAAGGTCAAACAAAGGTAGCGTTGGACGAAGGAAGTGAAAGAGAAAATGGCTGTGGTACTAAAGAGGAAGTAGAATCTTTTACGCTCTAGAAAAGAATCTTAAAATCGGTTATTTAGTGCCAAAATATTTCGAAATTATTTTATCAAGGAAGTATTTAAACTAAATGCAACAACTTATTAATATTTCTTTAATTGGACAAATAATTTTACATAGTTATTACTAGATAATAATACATTTACTTGGGGACAAATGGTAATAAGTGAATAAAGTTAAAAAATATTTCTTTGTTTAAATTTTTTTTAATTTTTTAAACATTTTTCTAATTTAAAATTATTATAAAACCAGCCCTATTGTTATATTGAACAAAAAAAAATATATAAAAAAAATGTTTCAAAAAGTCGAAGACTTATTAAATAAAATATTCATGAGTAATTTGAATGAATAAAATTGACTACTACAAACAAGACTCATAAGAAATTGTTAAATAACAAAATTTGTTACCAACTAAATGTTTATTTTTTGTGTAGAAATGAAATGGTACCTTGAAATATGTTTAAAAAGTATGTTGGGTATCTTTACCTTAGAACCACAACCAGTGTGCAGGAAGATTCACCTTGATGGTGCCCTTTGTTGCCGGCTTTGGCCTGGCCCCACCTGAACTTCGTGAGCAGTAAGGAGAACAAAAGACGACGGGTCGCAAGCTCCAGTTTAATTTCGTGCTACTCATTTTTCTCCTTGAATCTCATAAAATAATATCTGTAACAACGAGTGTGTAACTTATTTTTCTATCATTTCATTGCAGGTAAGTCAATTCAAATGGCAACAAAAAGGCTCCACAAAAAGAAGCATATTGAGGGTAATTCTCTGCAGAGCAGGTACGTTCTTCGTGGCTCGTTGCAGCATTAAATTGAAAATGAAATTGAATTTCCGACGAGTTGGGCTATTATAAAAGTTATCTCCCCCTGCGCTCTGTGGCACCCATCCGGGTAGCAACAATTCATTTAGGATTCTTGTTGGCCAAAGCCGGGTTGAGGTAAAAATTTATGAGAAACTTTTTATGCCCTCTGCATATGCCACGCAGATTTCCTGGCCAACACCACCACCGCTTAGATTCCCAGTTGCCGGTTGCGTACATACGGAGGGAAAATTTAAAAGTCTATTGCCCGGTAAACAAGGTTCGGGCCTCGCTTCTCGTTTTGAGTGGCAGCCATTCTGGCCAAGTTTGATAACCGCCTTCTGTTGTCCATACGTACGATGTTTTTCCGTTTCCTGCGCAGCGCCCTTTTTGGCTTAGTTTACATGGCTGCCCGGTCAGTTGTGTTTTGGCTAATAAACTGCCCGGGACCACAACGTAAGCTCAAGAGGGTGGGGGTGTGTGTTTCTGGGTTTCCCGTGTGTCCATGTGAGATTAAAATTCATGAATTGTATTTCGGAGGAAACGAGTTTGGCCCCGGTACCGATGGAGTGCATCAGATATTCTGCAAAATACGCATGCAATTTCGGATTTTCATTCTAACAGCTTGGGAAATAGCAAAAGTATTTTCTTTGCTTATGGAGAGCAGTAGACTGACGCTAGTTTCAATTTGAAATTGGTTATTATTTTTGTGTATTAAGCTCACAACCGTAAGCCGATTGTATTCAGTTCTTAATTTATAATAACATATTGATTTTAGAAATATTTATCCTTTTTAAGTCAGCAATCTCAATAAATTAAGTTGTATTAAGAGAGAGGAACTCTCTACAGGATTACTCTTAAACAAAATCTTTCTATTCCTTTAATTGCTTTCGCCTTTTAGCCAACGCATTAATTTTCCTGCACCGAAATAGTCGGCAGACAAAAATTAAACATTGGCCCAGAATACTATGGCCAATTCCTTTGGCCCAAGGTCAGGTCCGCGCCGCACAGCCCTTTTGAGCTTTCGAATGTCCTGGCATGTCCTGGGGTGGCTCGTTTGCCCGGTCACGTAGCGGCCACAAATCGTGCGCCGATTTTGAGACAAAGCCAGGCCACGTCGAGTTTCAACCCCAGTCCCAAAAGCCACGCCCCCCGATTCCGATCCGGAGCCTTCCTTTTTTTGTGCCTTTTTAGCCAAGTCGCTCGGTGGCCGCCTGTCCTTTTGGGTTTCAATTTATGGGCGCTGCAATATTTTGCAAATATCCGTAGCATATCCTGCGGCGACAGCGCAGACAGCACTGCAATAAATAGTCAAGAGTTTGCCCAAGTGTGTGTGTATGGCGGATTGGGTGAGTGTTTGGCTGGAAGTGTGTCCTTCAATTGACATATTACACTTGTTGTTGGCCCGGTCGCGGCTGTTTTGTCTTTCGCCCCTTTACTGGTTATAGCCCTCGATTTGTATGGGCCGTCTCGCTGGAAAAAGGCGTGTCTGACATGGTGGAGATGGATGGTCCTGAGGACGGGATTTGTACGGCTCCTGTCCGCTCGAAGGCACCGCTTGGCCGATCAAGCGTTCGGCCGACAAGTTGGACCCATTGGCAGCAGTCTAATTGATGTGCCGGCAGACAGCAGATGGTCCCACTCCCTATGCTCGTATTTATAATTTTTCTCACCCAAAGCCCTTGGTCTCCAGAAGAAAAGGGTTAAGTGGCTCATTTAGTTTGTGGTTCAACGGGTTTTCGTTTGGGCAATGTCTAATTTTTGGGAAATGAGTTTTAAGTAATTAAATTTAACAAGAACAAAGGAAGCAGAAAAGGGAGTCATTATGAAGATCGATTGAGCAACTTTAGGTTTCGATAGCCCATCGAGTTATTAGGAGAATTATAATTAATGAGAAACCCTAGCACAATTAAAAATACATTTTGGTTTAGTTTTTAAGATAAGTATTTGAAAATAAATAAATGTTAAAAAAAACAAATTCATAATAATAATTTAAAGTACATTTAAATTAATAAATTAGGTCTAACCGAAATTTATTACCCGTTACTCGTAGATGGCGCCACTTTCAAGCGACTTCTTGGTTTGCCCTGCTTGCAACTGCTTGCTTTAGTTAAGCAATTCGTATTTAATAGTCGATTGTGTGTTTGGTTTTTCTTAATAATTTAACCCAAATTAACGCATGGTTCGAGGAAGTTCTCACCACTCCAGAATAGGATCCCAGGGCGAAACTTCCAATGAATTACCAGAATCCGCGGCATACTCTCAGGCGTGGCAATGGAGCAGCGCATTGCTGAAATGCCTTGACCTGCCAGCGCTGCGTACATACTTCAGCCTTTCTGGCCAAAAGCTACCAGGAAATTTAATCAAATTTGCATAAATTCCGCTCGAACACAAAACGCTCAAAAATTCTCCGAATGCTAAGGAATGCGACAAAGGCAGAGTCATACCAAAACACATACATATACGAACATAAAGTTTTATTGTCATGTGGGGGAGGGCTTCATTGAATTTTCCCTTTGCCTTGGCCAAAGCATACTTTAAAGGATAATATATGCATTTTTCTGTGTCCCTTTTGTAGCCCCTGTGTTTTCTTTTATGGCAATGGCCTCTCAATTGGCAATCAATTTGCCTTAGTCTCTGCGGGCCAACTTTTCTTTTCCTTTCAAGTGTCAGCGACAGCGATAATAATAAAAGCAGAAAAGGCTTAAAATCAATTTTCGTTAAACCCTTCGGAAAAGCGACCAAACACACAGACAAAGGCAGACATAAAAATGATTACCAATGGCCCGAACTCTGGAAATTTTTTAATTAAAAACAGTTAAAAGCGGCGCCAACGACTGTCTGCAAAATGTATGTAGCCGACAGTGCGGAGGACAAAAGAAAAACCAAAAAAAAATCACATAAAATAAGGCAAAGTGCAAAATGGCTGCTGCCAAGAGCAGAAACACACGCGCCGAAAGGTTGGCGAAAATCTGGCGGAAAGGATGCCCGCAAGGATGCCACTTCTGGCATCAAGGTGCACAGCCTCCTGTCAGAGCTTTTCCGACATGTTTGCTACAATTTGGCTAACTAGCACAAAGGCTTAAACACAGACGGGTGTGTTTGCCCTCCTTGTTTGCCTCCCGCTCAAATGTCAGAGAACAAAAGCCAGACAGCGCGACGTCGTTGTCCTGGCAATTCGACAAGGTGTTCTTGCCATAATTTGCAACTCAATTTCGCTCAGATTTTTGGGGCACTTTCCAGTTAGACGCTCTGAAGTTTGTGCGGCGCAAATGTTTCACTAAGTAAACTTAAATGTAATTTAAACTTTTTAAGTACTCCTCGGCATGCTTCAAATTACAGTCGCTAGATAACTTTTTGGAGGTTTTAACTTGCTCCTTTTGATTGAAGTTTTGGGCTCGAAGTTACAACAATTTTCTAGTTGTTACTGGTTTCTAAAGGCATTTGGAGAATACCTAATTTAAGTTATTTTAACCGTATATGGATAATCCAAGATATTTAAACCCCACGCAAACATTTTGAATCGCAGAACATTCGTTTCCTGGCTAATCTGAGCTACAGTCAATCGTTCACTCATGGAGTTCCTTGTTGTCCCTGCCAGCCTTTCGCTCTGGTTAATTTGCAGGCACTTTGCTGTAATTTCATTGGCATATCCGGTTGCTGGCAACGTTGTTTCTGTTGCCAAGGCTTCCGTCATTGGCCCAACTAGTCAGCTCTGGAGGATGCCTTCTGTTCGGAGGCATCAATGCGTTAAATTCACAGCGACGGCTGCCAAATGCGGCGTTCCTTGCAAATCGCGAAACTAGTTGAAAGCGGCAACAAATTGAATAAGAACGTTTGTTGACACTTTTCCATTCACTGCTGAACTCACTCACTTGAAATTCTTCCGCGCGAAGATAATTTATCAAGTTTGCTAGCGCTCGAGTGCAGCAGGAGACAAAAAACCCTTCCATTTTCCGGAACGAGGTCGGATTTGTAAAGTGATATAGAGGGATGCAGTTTCAGTCGCAGGATAACACTTACATTTATTTGCCTTTTGCCAGCGCAGAGTGTCAAACGCTTAGCAGGAAGATAAGTGGTTTTTGCAGACATTGAAACCAGTGAAATCCCAGACATTTAATATGGCTGCAGGATGAACAAGGCAAAGGGAGTGAAAGTGGGTGAATAAATATTGTCATGCCTTATTTGAGCAACGTATTTATGTACTTTTAAGTGTACGCAATAAATCAGTTAATTTATATTTAATTTTAAAAATATACACAATAAATATATGTATTGACTTTATACCAGTTTAACGCATTGAATATGAATGTAATACATTCAAAATGTCTATAAATATTTATAATATAAGCATAATCGGAAGCACTGGAATCACTACGAAATCAATTCCCCATTTTAGTCCCATTCCAAAAGAAAATCCATCTATCACCCCCGCCCCAGGATAATTCTCGCCATTTGACAGATCCACTGGTTGAGGAAATTAAATTTGCAAATCCCATCGGCCACATTCAGGAGTCGTTAGTCCTGGCCAACTGTTAATGACATTTAAGCTGATGTTCGTTTTATTAATTAATTAATCAATCAATCAATCAATCAGCAAGCCCACACATATACATAGCAAGGGCCCGGGAAATGGCGAAAATCAATCAAAATCGGTGCTGATTGAAATTCACTTTGGTCCATTTGTGATGCCACAAGTTGTAGACCAACAGCCCGACCAAAACCACGTTGGCCGACTTGATGAGCTGCTTAACCAAGTTGCGACGTTGTTGGCTGAAAGCGGGAACAATAATTACGATTACTGGGCCAAAAAGTTGTCTAAAACAGCCATTTTCGGGCGGAACTTACCTCATTATCGTTGAGCTGCGCTCCCTCAAAACCATTCCGCCTCCAGGGGGCAGATGAAGTCCAGAGGCCTTGGCCAGAATGCTGTCGCTGAATTATTCAAATAGTTTATATTTAATACTTCTACCAATTCCGGTGCAGGCGGGGCGAAAAGGAGAACGGGATGAAACGCAGCGGGGCATATAGACAGCAAAATATATATACTCTTAATCCGATGAGAGCCTTTGTTCAACGTGGCGTATTGGCAATGAAATGTTTAAACTTGTGTGATTCGGTTAAGCCTCGAGCCATTTTTAATTTACTTGTGTTGAACTGTTGTTTAAATCTTTCAAGTTTTCACTAAATACAAGAAAATTTCAGTTTAAACTGCCTTGATTTTAGCTTTAGATTTAATGAATTTTAAAATGGATAGCGTTTATGCTTTATTTATAAACTACAACAAAAATTAAAGCCCGGAGCAAATACTTGATTTATCAATTATTAAAAAAAACAATGAGAAAGCATAGTTTGTTTCAGTTTACTCAAATACTTACTAATTCATAAAGTGATTCGAGTAAAACCTTGTTTCGTATTAAACACAATTTTCATGGCATTTCAGAATCTATCACTTTACCGACTATTACAAACTATTAACTTCTTATCCAAACAACTGCTTTATGTTGGGAAAATGTTTGTGTAAGCATCAAGCAATCAAAAGTTTCCAACAAGTTTGCGATAGTTGCCATTCACAAACATTTAATTCAGTTATTAAAGGACATTTAAAAACTTTTCCATGTGATATTACATTACATTCCCAGCTTGGCGACATTTCCGAAATGGCGGGAGGAATCTGCGCCAGTTCCATAAATCTTTTTGGGTTCATGGGTTTGTTCTCCTTCCATACATGAAAAATTACAGAGGCCAAGAGAGAATGAAATACAAACATCAGCAGCGGCCAAGTTCTGGGCAAGTTGCCAGGAACAGGCGACGATGTGGCCACTTTTTTCCGGACAGGATCCGACCCGGTCCGTCACCCCCCTTTCCCCCCTCTCCTTCATTAGCACTGGCCAGCGTTAAATTCAATCTATCCGAGTCGAACGAAAAACACACACACACACCAGCCAGCCAGCCAGCTCTATGGTCATTAATTTTCCCCCATTTTGTATTCAATCGCGTGACATTTTGAACTGGAAATGCAATTAAAGAGCAAAGTTTGCCGCCATCAGCTGGTAATTCCTCTAATCCCGTTTCCGGCTAGACGAGCCGACAGACGAGACCCTCACGGGCGGCCAGGGACAATGCACTTGCGGCGAGGGATTGACTGCAGCGGGAATACAGAAAGAAATAGATTGAGGAATCATTGAGGTTTGAAGAAAATCTTTTTCCAATTAAGCTAAATTGTTTAATACCTTTAATAATTTAAAATCAATTAGAAAATCTTTTAAAATTATAAGAGCTATATTTAATTTTATATTAATTTTCAAAACTTTGTTTTTTTTGATTTGAATATGGGGCTGTTTATATTTTAAACCTTTAATTATAAAAAAAACTTTGTTGATCATATCATATCATTAATTTTCAGTTAATTTGGTATTAAATATTAAAACCTATACGGTAAAAAAGTGTTAATTAAACGGGGGTCTACGATTTTTTTCCGTGTAATTTAAAAGCGGGACATTTTTTATTACTGAGTAATTTTAAAGCGGGAAATTAATGACCAGAAATCGATGAGCCTTACTTACCCAGGTTGATAATTGGAATCCACTCCGGAAACTTCAACAACCAGTTTCTTGGGCCGGTTGAGAAACTCTGTGAGATTCACCAACTGTTCTTTGTCGCTCACATTAATGATGGTAATTATCGACTCAAAATTGGGGTAGGAGCTGCAAAATTACTTTGAAACTAATCAATGTGTCCATAGGACATATTTTGGTCACCCACCGCTTGAAGGCGAAGACCCAACGCGAAATGGGCTCGATGTTAAAGCGACCCAAACGCATTATGCCCGATCTACGCAGTTCAAGCAGGTCCTTGTAGACCTGGTAATGGCTTTTGGTGGCTGCCTTCTGGGCCTCCAAGTTGAGTTCGAGATAGTTGGGATGGACGGGCAGCCAGGTTTTTGGAGCACTAGAAAAACCTGAGGAAATCAAAGGAAAATCATCCGTTTTTAAAGGGATATTAAATATAAATAATGCTTCCATTATCATAGTTTTCCCATAATAGACAATACTTTCAACATTTCTTAAAACTTTAAAAATATAGTTAGTAAACGCTTCACCCAAATATATTTAAATATTATAACGCCAATGGTAACTTACCCGCATTTGACTCGTTACTCCACTGGAAGGGTGTACGCACTGGGTCCCGGGAGACCTCCTGGTAGAGCTCCTCTCCCACATTTCTGGCCGGCGGATCCACCGTATCCTGCCAGCTTATTTCGCGGTAGTCCTCCATGCCCAGCTCCTCGCCCTGGAAAAAGGCAAGGGATAAAGCCGTACGGCCACAACTTCAGGGCCAGGAACTCACATTGTAAGTGACGGCGACGCCGGGAAGGGTGAGCAGCAGCATGTTCATGGCGTCCACGCTGGCGGGACCGAATCGGGAGGCGACCCGGGGGTTGTCGTGGTTGCCCATGACCCAGTTGGCCGCGTGCCCGCGCGGCATGTAGATCAGCCACTTCTCCACATTGTAGACAAAGTCACGCGCATCCGAGCCGCCTTTGACGTCCGTGATAAAGTGGAAGTTGAAGGGCAGATGGGAGCCCCGGACCCCGTTGGAGTCCTCGTAGTAGTCCGCCAGCTGGGTGAGTCCGGCATACGCCTCCGTCATCATTATGCGTGTGGGCCTCTCCGGGTGCTTGGAACTGAAGTCCTCCAGCAGCTGCCTCCAATGCTGAATCATTTCCAAGACCTCGGGCAGATCCCTGGAGTAAATGTGCTTGGTGTACTCATAGGACAGTGGGTCGGGGGTTTTGCCACTCTGGGGCTCGTCCCTAAGAGATTGGTCCTCGAATAGATGGTTCACAGCATCAATCCGAAAGCCAGCGACGCCCTTCTTCAGCCAGAAAAGCAGCACATCATCCATGGCCTGTACCACTTTGGGATTGCGAAAATTCAAATCCGGCTGCTCCTTGGTGAACTGATGAAGGTAGTACTGCTGGCGCCCGTCGTGCCACTCCCAGGCGGATCCGTAGAAAACCGACGGCCAGTTGTTGGGCGGAACTCGAGTACCGTTCTCCAGGAGGATGCCATCATTCCACACATAGAAATCCTCGTAGCCCGGCTCCCTGGCAGCGGACTTCTTGAACCACTCATGCTGATCGGAGCTGTGATTCGGCACAAAGTCCAGAATAACCTTGATCCCCAGCTCGAAGGCCTTGTCGATGAGCTCCTCGAAGTCCTGCATAGTTCCGTACTCCGGCTGGATCTGCTTATAGTCCGAAATATCGTAGCCAAAGTCGACCATGGGCGACTGGAAAATGGGACTCAGCCAAGTCGCGGTAATGCCCGTGTCCGCCAAGTATTGCAACTTTGAGGTGATTCCCCGCAGATCGCCGATGCCATCGCCATTGCTGTCCTTGAAGGACCTCGGGTAGATCTGATAGAAGACCGTGTGCTGCCACCAGTCGATAAAGTCCTCCGAATCGCTCTTCACCAGACCGGCCATAGTGGAGCCGGGATACAGCAGACTAAAAAGAAGGATTTGGATGAGTGGAGCGAGCATTTCGGCCAAGTTTTCGGCTCGTTGTGTTCGAGAGCTGGCAGTTTGACAGCCACTTTTAAAGCGATTCTGCCGTATAATTAAAATAATTTTTGCATTAGTCCATGTCTAATCATCAGCGGTCGCATTAAGGGTATAATTTAGTGGGAGATTTTTATCAGCTCAAATCAAAACAAATTGCGGCGCGAATGAAATGAGTAAACAAAATTGTTTCTCCCAATTTTACGGCACACTGCACCCAACAAACCAATGTATATTATAGCAGGTGATGGGTGGAAAAACTTGGGGCTTTTTATAGAAATTGTCGCCGGCCGATCTGAACGAAAATCACTTTGCTCACCTCGAAGAAATCAGAGTAAACTAAACACAATTAAACACTCGAGGGTTTTTAGCAGCTGCCGGCGATCAACTGAAAGCTTTTGTGGAAGTGATTGTGAACAGCTGATCGAAAGCTTTCGGTCCACAAACAATTGAAGCAGATTACGAAAACAGAAATAATATAATAACAACAGTAAAATAAACATTTAAAAAATATATCATAAATTGTTTTATTAGGTTTTTTTTTTATAAATAAATTATATACAAATCAACGCACAATTTGATTATACCCGTTACTCGTAGTCGGTAGATGGCGCCACTTTCAAGCGACTGCTTGGTTTGCCCTGCTTGAGACTGCTTGCTTTAGCTAAGTAACGGGTATTTGATAGTGGAGGCAATCGACTATATAGTTCTCTCTTGTTTTTGTTCTAAAGTCTTCTAATAAAATCTACAATTGAATTTTACGTTCTGAAAACTGTAATTACAAGTTGTCCACAAAAATTAACTAATAATAACGAGATTTGTCTCCTTTTTTATACTTATATTTTCTGTTATAAAAACACCTGCTAATCACCTTGCTTATCTCGCTTTTAACAGTCCATAAGAAATACAATTGAAATGAAAATCAAAACAAATTTGGCCCCATCCTCAACCGCATTTATTTATGTCATCTCGCCAAGGGAAATTTAATTAAATTCGGCAAACCATTTATCAGCTGCCCTAAGCCCGAAAAAGGGCCAAAAACCTGACGACAATTATGAATTACGACTTTCAATTCAAGTTGAGGAGTAAGTGGAGTGAGAAGTGGAGGGTCCGACACCAAGTGCTCTCAATTCAATTAAAATGTTTGCGAAGCGCTAATGTAAATGGAAATGTGTTTTGCTGTCAAATGAAATGGAAACTCGAATCAGATGGCCCCTGTGAGATACATTTAAATGCGAAAATAGAAAAGCTCGGCTGTGTGGCAAATGGAAAGTTTTCTCGTACTTTAATGTTGAATACCAATCAGTGTGCAGGTCAGGTTACTTTCGCTTGTTCAGCTGAATAACTAATCCCTCGTAGGGGGCCAACTCGATGGCCTCGGCCTTGAGTCGATCGCCCACCCGGTGTTGCGAGTCCACTCCCACCACAAGGACAGCTAGGCGATTGGGCTGATCTATAAAGTCCCCGATATCCACCACTTCTGTGCGATTCTTCACATTCACGATGGTCAACAGAGTGTATTCACCCTTAAGCTCTCTGAAAAAATATT
Source organism: Drosophila mimetica (assembly GCA_037075245.1). NCBI lineage: Eukaryota > Metazoa > Arthropoda > Insecta > Diptera > Drosophilidae > Drosophila > Drosophila mimetica. The sequence goes on along the minus strand of JBAMCH010000007.1, from coordinate 24,603,865 downwards.
AGTGTTAGAAAAGATAAGCTACTAATTATAAAATTTCACAACCAACAATTACTGATTGTAAGCCAAGATAAATGGGAAAATTAATCAAACTAAATTACTGAGGTTAACCACCAGTAAACAGTTAGGTAATGCTTCACAGTATAACTTAAAATCATCCATTGGTTTTTATATTTTCTGTACTCACCGCTTGAAAGCGAAAACCCTGCGATTCACCACCTCTGGAACAAAGGATCCATTCTTCAGAACTGGGATCTGTCTGAGCTTTAGGAGGGTCTGATAGATCTTATAGTGACTTCGTCTTGCCTGCTGCTGATTGCGAAGATTGAGCTCCCTGTAGTTGGGATTGACGGGTAGCCAAGTTTCATTGGCTGTGGAGAACCCCGCATTGAGATCACTACTCCATTGCATGGGCGTACGCTCTGGATCTCTGGAGAGCCACTTGTAGTTATCGATTCCCGCATCGCAGGCGGGCTGATCCACAGTGTCGGCCCAACTGATGTCTCTGTAGTCCTTCATACCCAACTCCTCGCCCTGAAATTACACAATATTAATTGTATAGTACACCACAAAACGCGATCTTTCTATACAGACATTGTAGGTTATAGCAATTCCTGGCAGCGTCATTAGCAGCATATTCATGGCGTCCACGGCCTGCTCCCCGAATCGTGAAGCTACTCGGGGATTATCGTGATTACCCATCACCCAGTTGGCCACATGACCATGCGGCATGTATATTAGCCACCTGGAGATGTAGAAGACAAAGTCCGCAGCTGTTGAATTGGCATTCAGTTCGGTGATGAAGTCAAAGTTAAAGGGAAACTCGGGACCCTGAACCCCGTTCGCGTCTTCATAGTACTCCATTAGTTGGGACACCGAGGCATAGCCCTCGGTCATCATTATCCTTAAAGGTCCCTCATGGCTGGCTGAGTAATTATCCAGAAGTTGCCGCCAATGCTGGAGGAGACCGTAATCCTCAGGTTGGTTTCTGGTATAGATGTGATCCAAGTAAGCCTCATTGGTCGCATCATCAGTGGTTCCACTTAAAGGCTCGTCCCTCAGTTGGGAATCCTCGTAAATATAAATAATGGCATCGATGCGAAAACCGGCAATTCCCTTATTTAACCAGAAGAGCATCACATCGTCCATGGCTTGTATTACCGCCGGATTTCGGTAGTTAAGATCGGGCTGTCCGTAGGTGAACTGTCTCAAGTAAAACTGTTGCCTCTCCTCGTTCCACATCCAGGCGGATCCGGAGAAAACTGACAGCCAGTTGTTGGGCGGAACTCGAGTTCCGTTCTCCAGGAGTATCCCGTCCTCCCACACATAGAAATCCTCGTATCCTGGCTCTCGGGCCACCGACTTTATGAACCACGGATGCTTGTTTGAGCTGTGATTGGGCACAAAGTCCAGAATAACCTTCACACCCAGCTCATTGGCCCTGGCTATCAGGGCGTCGAAGTCCTCAAGGGTACCATATTCCGGCTGAATGTTCGTATAGTTTGATATATCGTATCCAAAGTCCACCATGGGTGACTCATAGATGGGACTCAACCATACGGCAGTGATGCCCGTATCCTTGAAATACTGCAATCTCGAGGTAATACCCGGAAGATCTCCAATTCCATCACCATTACTGTCCTGAAAGGATCTTGGATAGATCTGGTAGAAGACCTCGTGCTGCCACCAATTGTATTTCGCCTCCTGCTCCTTTGTCTGGTGATTGTGCGCCAAACTGGCCACTAGACCCACACTCAATACGAAAGCTATTTTTACCAGACCCATCGCGGTCAACGAACAAACTAGTTTTCTATTATCTTTTGCCGGCTTTTTATACTGTTGCCGGCTTTTTAATTCCGGTTTTGCTTACTTGAGTTGCCGATTTGATGACACAAATATTTGACCAATTGTCGTGTCACTTTGAAATGTGTTTAAATGGAATTAAACACTTAAACTTTTTTGTTCGACGAGGCTTTTACATCGGCCAGTTGACTAAACACAGGGAATTTTTCAAACTTATCAACGAAAACAATGAAAAGCGAATGGGAAGGAAGGACGGAAGTGACTCGATGCTCAGTTATTGTAATTAGTTAATAATTGTGCATACAGCTAATTTATAACCGAGTTAAATTGTTTTTGTAATTGTACGATTTTAATTTAGTTGTAAGTTTGATTTTAAGTAAATATTATAATATGTAGTTGTCAGGGAAAATTAAAAAGGATAACAAATTTGTATTAAAACTAAAGATATTTTTTTAATGTTTGAATTTTTTAATGGTTAGTATTTAATTTAAAATATTTTAGACAGATTTAACCTCCGCAAAACAGCGGTACCTTGGAAACAAAAAAAAAATTCAAAAAATTTATTGAGAACTAGATATACTGTTTATTTTATTAAAATCACCTCTTAAAATTACGAATATTTTACTACTATTAATCAGAGTCCAAAAAGCGTACATTTCAACACCTTTTAATCACACGGCTATTCAGCTTTCCAACCGCGAACTTCCGTTGCGTGACCAATGGGGCGAAATGGAATTTTACCCAGTCCCTTATAGACTTACACTGGGCTGAATCTGGCAGTTTAATTAAACATTTCACTTCAGTCAAACCAGGATAAACAATGGGTACCCGTTTACCTATAGAAGCTTTGGGTCTATAAGTGTATTGGAAATTTTCGCACAAATATGTGCAGAAATCTTCACGTGTAACCGAGCAGAGTCGGCATAATTTTCCCGCTTTTCACCACGACATGAAAAGGGTTTGACAAGGGGGCGTGGCTGTTCACATTGAGATTCCTTTGCCGACGAAATCAAAGCGAAGAAAATTCGCTGTAATTTTGAGGCCGCACCCCCAGGGAAAAGGGGGCGGGTAAAGTGAAAAGTTAAAGCGAAATGTTTTAGGGGAAGCACCGGCTAATCCGCCGCCTGTCTCCCCAAACTGTGCCAGCTCTCACTCACCTGTCTCGCCTGTCTGTGGGTTCCTTGCAGGACAACGGGGTTTACCTTTCATGTCGCGACGCTGATTGAATTGCCTTTACGCGGGAAAAGGACGACTTTCAGACTCAGTGAGAAGCCTTTTGTGTTAGAGAATTCTCGGAGGGGGGAATTCTTTTTTCCCAGCACTTTTCAATTTAATTTTTGGGCCTCGACGGGCTCGAATAAATAAATGTACGGCCTACATTTTTTATTATGTAAATATTTAATCATATCAGAACATTTCGGGGGCTCCTCGAGCTCGGCATATTAAAAATCAGCTCCCACTAATCCAGAGGCCCCAGATATTTTCGAATTTAACACACGCGCCTAAACATATGCTTCGCTTTTCCATCAGTCGCATTTTCCTCTTTTCCGCCTTATCCATTTTTTATATCTCGGTGTGTGTGCGTGTATGTCGTTCCTTGACAACCCTTAAGCATCAACAAATTTGAATTGGGCGGGTTCTCTCTTTTCTTTTTTTGGGGCTGCTATTTAATGATGTCAATACGTTTACGCTTATCAAATACTTGTTATCACAAATCAAACGAAATTACAACAACAGCAGTAGAAGCGGTACGGGTTTGTCGATTCGTTGTCAGTTGTAGAGATTGCCGTTGTCATAAGTAGGTTCCCCATGTAAATTTCCGTATGGATATGTATATCTATCCATGTGTATTTGGCTGTTTTTCGTTTGTAGCCCATCCGACCTTTACTATCTAGCTGTTATTGTTATGACTGTGGGCGGGGAAATCCTCTTTTGACAGAATATTATCATTTTATCAGCTTAGGCTCTGTTAGATAAACGCACAGTCGAGTCACTGACTGATAAAACATTTTCGGTTAAAGCTCAAATTCATTACAAATTGGTATTAGCACAAAAGGTCTAAGGGAATATAGGACAGATTGCTCATAATTAAAAATTATTTTTCTATTTTATTTAAAAATAAGTTTTAAATAAATTGAACTAGTTTATTTTGAACTGGGAATATACCAAAGGTAATTATATAGCATACTTTTCCTAAGAACCTAAGGTAAAAGGAAGCGTTTCCGACCCTATAAAGTAAATATATTCTTGATCAGGGTCACTAGCCGAGTCGATCTAGCCATGTCTGTCCGTCCGTGTGAACGCTGACATATTGGGAACTATAAGAACTAGAGAGTTGGGATTCGAAATACAGATGCCGATGTGTAATTCTGAAAAAGTTATATTATAAAATCAAATAAATATGGTTTAAAAATACATATTATTATCATGCCGATTCAAACTTTTTGCTTACTACTTTACATGAAATCATCCGTGGAAGATACTCAGTTTTTATGACACATTTTGTTTGTCTCATGAATGTTATAATCCCTAATTTGAACAAGTCTCGGGAGATAAAACCGATTTACGGCCGTGATTCAACCCGTTCGCTTTTATCTTTTTAATAACATTCTGGCGAGGCGAATTCCGGGCTGCAGCTGTCAGCTTCCTGTCATAAAGTCAACGGTAGTCGTCCAACCTCATCCCATAAATGCGGCCCATTACCTTTATTAGACTTGCTGTTGGTCCTGTTATTACTTGGCCTATTGTATTAGCCGGGTGGCTTGGAATGGGTGGTGTGTTTGCACCCAATTTCGATGTTTGTGTCGCACGTATTGGGATTCAATTAGTCAAGCCGCTGCGCAGAGTTAATAAATCACATCCCAACCATCAGCAATCCCCGAGGGAAACGAATCGCTGCTGGCGAACGATTAATTATGCATAAATTTGATTGATGTGCGTGAGGCGACTGTTTAAGCGGTGCCGAAGCCGCCTTCGAGTTACACTCCCACCCAAAGTGTCAATGAAAACGAGCTCCGCCCGAAAGCCACCGATTGATTTACTGAGGTGATGACGCACTCGACGCAGCTTTTAATTAACATTGAATGGCGCTATTTGCATATAATACACTCCGATGCGCCTCGTCGAGAAGCAGATTTTTAATCGGAAGCGAAAGCTTTTCTAGAACTGCGACTTAAAAAAACAATTTTAATTAAAAGTTATCATTTAAGTTATTTAAATTATTATCTGAATGAAATATTATGAAACATAGCCAAAAGATACAAAAACAAAAATCACTCGATCAACTTTATTTTTATTTCCATTTACTTTGGAAACAAGGTTCCTGCTTGCGGATGTTCAGAATTCTTCCGAGCTTCTTGTACTCACGCTGGGAGCACTCGAACTCGCAGCGATTTCTGTAGGTTACGCCATTGGATCCACACACCTCCGCCTTTCGGAGATTGCAGGGGCAAAAACTAGCCTCGGCGGATCCCACAATTAGTGTAACCAAAAGGCCCAAAAGGGTTATGAAAGCCAGACACTTCATCACTACTAAGATTCCAATATCCAGAAAGCTCGTAGTCTTATTCCATCGAGAGTTAAACTAAGACTGAATTTTATTCAAATATAAGTTCCGTTATATTTATTTGGAGTATCTCAGGTATAATATACACTACTGATAACAAAATATGTTTAACTAAGAGAGTACATCATTTCATGGTAGTTAATCCAGTTACAAAATTGTCTCACAGCACTTATTTGAAATAGAGAAGCCTGCACTCGAGATTTTCTTTAGCTTTGAGTTTAACTAATTGCAAGATCCATCTTTCCGGATGTTTAGGATCCGTCCGAGTTTTTTGTAATCCCGCTGGGTGCACTCGAACTCGCAGCGATTCTTGTAGGTAACCCCATTGGAGCCGCACACCTCCGAACCCTTGGTCTTAAGGTCGCAGGGACAAAAGCTGCCCTCCGAGGATCCCGCAAAGAGGGTGATCGAGAGAGCCAACAGGACCAAGAAAGCCAGGCACTTCATGGTTCCAACGTGGATTTGTTAACTGAATGGATTTTGTGGAGAAGACGTCGTCGTCGTCGCTTCGCTGCGAGTGTTCAACTAAGACTGCGAATCGGAATCGTTGTTTATTCCGGGTTTGAGTATGAGTGGCTTCCTCTATTTGTGTGCGTAAGTTTTGCTAATTAGCCAAACAAGCTGCTGATTATTTTGCACTGCTCTCCCGACCTTCAGACCTCCGCCTACCTCCCACTTTTTCTCACTTTGGCTGCGTGTGGGTCTCGTTTGCATGTGTCTTACGGGCCTCCAGTAGCTTACACGGCTGGCAGTTGAGAGCCCGTGCCGTCACTATGGCAAAGGCCAAGAGCATAAGAGCCAGAAATAGACCTCGCATGGCGGTAGTTACTCCACAACTGAAAAGAACTTAGTCCAATTTCCCCGGGGCATAAGCCTCTAAACTAATTGAAATTGAATGGCAATTGAAATTGAATAGCTAGCGTCGTGTAAATTGCCTGACAAAATAACTGGCGTTTCATTAATTACGGGGGCTCATAAAAAAGCGGAGCAAAGTGTATGTAAATTGTTGTCGCGGGGGAAATTCCCCCAAGCTGATCGTTGATAAAAAGGCGGTGAGAAATGAGGGAAAAGCTCTCTAACAGAGTGAGTAATATATAGCTTTTTGTACGAGCTTTTTTCGAATATAAACAATTGCGTGTTTGGTTCCGCGATAAGCTAAAAAGTAAATTAATTGAAAGTGCAAGAGCCCATAAATTATTCAACCAACTTGAAATTCATATACTTAGCAAAGTAAATTCTACGCACTAAACTCGGCTAAATGGGCAGATATTTCTGCTGCAAGGCAGTCCAAAAATACTCACCCTACTAAAAAAAATACTCACAACTCCAAAGCCCCAAACGAACTGATAAGATAAGAGACCAAATCGAAGCCAACCAAAGCTCCATTGAATGGAAAAGAATTCGAGTAGTATCAAATCAGTCTAGCAAGTGGATTAACCGCGCAGCAATGAAATTCCTGAGCATTCTTCTGGCCCTGTGCCTTTTCGTGGCCCTCACCATAGCGCCAATTCGAGGCGATGACGCTGAGAAGGATAAGAAAGCATTCTGTCCCTGCCCCAGGAACTTCGATCCCGTTTGCGGCAGCAACTTGGTGACCTATCCAAATCGATGCGAGTTCGACTGTCAACGCCGCAATGCGGAACGCCAGGGACGCAGCATGGGACTCCTGAGGGACGGCAGCTGCTAAACCAAAATTCCCGTAAACAACAAGCCAAAGAAATATCCAGAAACAATAAAGAAATCAAATAAAATAAGTGCCTTGTATTAATCATCAACGTGAAAAATATAGAAATAAATCAGCTTATCAGCCAGAGCATTTGGCATTGCAATCGATAGCGTTTCAATACCTTATCGCGAATACGAATCATGATATATAACTCGCCACTGGGAAAAGGTCTCAACTATTTCGCGAGGGCTGCAGTGATTTGCGAATTCATTTGTTCCGATCCTAAAGTGCTTACTTGCCTATAAAAGATAACACTGCACGAATCGAAGACTAATCTTTTATGAGTCATGTCTATTTAACTTATCTGTTATATTGCATATGAATATTTTATTTTAAAATCTGTTGAATACAGTAAAAGTAAAATGTAACATTCCAGTACTTGTAAAACAATAAAATAACTTTCAAAATATATTTATTTCAAATATTTAAGAACACTTTTACTTTAGTTTATTTGATTCATAACATCTTTATGGCACTCTTCAAACTTCTATATAAAAAGGTTTTTATATCTAATAATAACTCATATTTACTTTTTTTGGGTTCCTGTTAATTTAATTTTTTATATTTACTGCCAATCAAAACACCTGACAAACCCACTTTCTTTTCGCAGCCCTGGTTTTGCTTTAGATTATTATTGTTGTTTTATTTGTTGGGTAAAGCTATTCCAACAACTGTCTAAATAGAATCCATGCCAATAAGAAAAGTCGTTAAACAAGTGGGTCAATAACATAAACCTCAAAAGTACACACATAGAAATTTTGTTCACTTCCATTTGTTTTTCATTTTATTTTAATTCCGGCATTATTTAACCACTTAAATAAATACGAATACTTGATGTATTTTTGTAGATTAAAGATGGATCAACAGCAAGTTTTGTTTTTAAAGTTTTGAACGATCTGGAAAATTGTGAAATAAATTTAAAAGAAGCCCTCCGCGTAATTAGCTAAACAAATAATCGTAATAATAAGAAAGCCAATTTTAAAACAGATGAACTTTTTAAGCTTGAACTATTTAAAAACGCTCCTAAACTTTTATAATTTATAGATACTATTGAATTTTTAAAAAGCTAAATTGTTAAATTATTGTCTATATAATGCAAGCTTAGCTCATTCAGAATAATAATATACTTATTTTTTTCACAATTAACAAGTATTTATTTTTCACTTTGCGTCAATATATATCAGTTGTAACCAGTTCGATTTACATATTCCGGTTGCTAGCAATTTCCCGCCTTTGTCACAGTAATGGAGCGTCCTTGGTTCTTCGCAGCGCAGTTCAAATCGCACTGGTTGCTGTAGGTAACTGAGTCCGATCCGCAGACAGGCTCGTAGTTGCGAGGACATGGGCAAAAGCCTTTAGCTTCCTGGCCCACAGCCAGGGCCAAAAGAGCAAACAGACAGAGTGCGATCAGAGCTAGGCAACGCATGGCTATGGTGTTAGACGGGTTAGGCAAGACTGGAGCTTTCACAACCGATCGGCACTTATTTATAGAGGTGCTAGAACCAGCTCCCTTCGCAAGCCGCAGTTCGTTGGAAAAACTACACATTGACAGCGATAAGTCGTGACTTTCAACACTTCCTAAAGACCAATATAGTACCCATTTTCAGAGAAAATGGTTCACTTTAATTTTGTTCTATTGGCAGTGTGAGTTAATAAATACTATAAACATCAAATATTTAAAAAAACAATTATAACTTAGCAATCATTACAATTTACATTGAACAATAAAAAACACAATTCGCACAAGCCGGGAATTCACATCTCTTTAAACACGTGGCGTATACGCATTATTCAAAATGAACCAACGAAACTGGAATCTTTCTGTTCATATATGTATGTATAAACATTTATTGTTCCCCTAGTTTGCTAGCAGCTCGCAGCTGTTGGCCTTGGCAACTTGCGCAAAAAACCGTATTAGCTTGGCCTAATAAAATCCTTTCAAGGCACAAAAGCAATTTCAATCTCATATTGTAGTGCCAAAAGAGGAGGCTAAGCCTGGCCGAATCAAAGGAGAGAATATTACAGGATGAAGCTGAAGAAAAGCTTAAACGCATGGAAAATGGTTGAGGTGATTTCGAAATGCTCTTTTTATTATTTTAGACAAATAATATTAGTTGATTTCATACCCCTATCAGCATTACATGAAAATATTAATTTCTAAAGGAAACTCAAAACTTTTGTTGGGATTAGTTATTATTATTAATTTTATAAAATAAGAAATTCAAGAGTGGGATCAGCTTATTAACAATGTAGTTTACGTAAATTGTAGTGTACCATTTTGTTGGATTCATTTTCTTCCTTTTTAGAACCGCTTTAAATTTAAGTAAAACATGTATCTTGAATGTGTCCTAAAGAAGAAGATACGCCTTTCCAATCACCGAAATCCGCAAAAAAGTTGTCCGACCCTTCTGGCCAAGAAACAAACAAAATACACAACACAAATACACTTTGGCTAAGCCCAACAGCATTAGAAAGGAGGGATTTCCAGCAAGTGAAAGACAACAAAAGGATTTAGGGCTCACATAGATGTGTAGACAAGCACACATAGTTTGAATACTGATTGCCATGCAGAGACCTGTTGGAGCAGTCAGACAGATATAGAATACACTTATAAAAAACTATTATTTAATTTTAATATTAGGGTAGAGTTATACATTAAAATATATAATTAGGTTTTAATAGTAACATTTATTGTTTAATGAGTCCTAGCTTGTAAAGTATGACCTGTCAGTGTTGTTTTTATTTATGAAAGTATTCTGGTAATTTTAATATTACAATGTAAGTATCTTAATTCGGAAAGACAGAAGAAATTGACGTAAAGATTATTTAGTTAAACAAAATAATAATAGGAATTTCTTTAATTATTTATTAACAAGAGAGAACGCAATAGTCGAGTTCCTAGGCTATCAAATACCCGTTACAAAGCTGAAGCAAGCAGTGGCAAGCAGGGCAAACCAAGCAGTCGTTTGAAAGAGACGCCATCTATGTGTAGAAAACTTTTTTTTTATTTCCTTATAACTTTTTACTGAACGGTCCAATTTAAAAAATGTCTTCTACATTTCAATAGGTATAAGTCAACCATAAAAAATAGCTTCAAAACTGTGGCACGAGTAGAGTAAGGGGTCAAATTTTAACCGGAAACTAAGAAATTTTCGCTTTTCAATTTCAGTTGCCAGCACGCCTGAGAATTTGCCCAACAAGCGGGAGGAGACAAGTGTTGGGGCTGGCACCACCGGAGGCAGTAGTGGTGCAGCGAGCGGTGCAGCAAGTGGGTCGGCTGGACCTGCGACTGGAACTGCAACTGGGTCTGGATCTGGAGCCGGAGGAGCAGGTGGTGTCAGTACGCCGGCACAAGAAGCCGTCAGTCCCACGGTCTCCGAGCTCAGTGGCAGCGGCACAAATGCGACAATAAATGGTCAAGTGGCAAGTAAGTAAAGAGCAGCTCATGGCATTTTGCCTCTGTTCCTCGCTATTATGTGTGCTATTTTTGCATATTTCATCATCTGATCCTGGTGGCTACTGTGGGGAGGTCGCATTATAATTTCCATTTTGAGTAGCGGACAGGACACCGCAAAGCTTGTACACCGCCCGCATAATCCATTCTGCACCAGCTGCGGAGATTGCGGTGGCTAAGTCGGTCTGACATCGCCCGGAAATTGCGGGAATTCGGTTAGGACAGCCATTCGCGGGTAGTTGTGGCTAAGAACTGAATTGGCTAATTGAAATTGCAATACTGCGCTGTTGTCCTAATTACATTTTTATTTCATTGTTTGTGTGTTCATTTAACTTATAATATAAATTTGTCAATTAACAAATTTGAACGACATTCAAATGCGTTTATAAATCCAATTTAAATTATCAAAATCTAATAAAGTCCAAATTACCTATTTAGAATTACACCAGTTAATCGAATGACAAACAAAAACTAATTAATTAAACATATTTGTATTTTCACTGGTCGACTAACACATGCCAACACAGAAAAAACAAGAAAGGAAGCTAGCTTCGGCCAGCCGAAGATTATATACCCTTGCAGATCATTCCTATCTAATTACAAAGTACAGAAATGTTATATTTAGATTTACTTACGTATATGTTGCAACCAACAAAACTAACGCAGTTTTCGTATTATTTTCTTTCCTATGGCAAGAAATTCCTAACGTTCGATTTATGTTTTATGTTTCGAAATTAGAAAATAAAGTTATATTCCAGAGTAGAAGAGACTACAACAGAAATTAACGAAGCTAAAATTTGTTTCCTATTAACTTGCCATTAATTTTTGTAGGGTTCCTATGGGAGCTATATGATATAATCGTCCGATTTTTCTAAAATTCAATTCGAAATTCAGGACAGTTAGCAATAGTTAATATGTCAAAAATTTCAAGAACAAATTTCTTGGTTTCAAGAATAAAAGTTCTCGGATTCAAGCATAGGCGTTCACGTTTCCAAGAATAGGCGCTCTCGCTTTCAAGAGTAGGCGCTCTCGTTTTCAAGGGTAGGCGCTCTCGCTTATAAGAACGAATCTTCTTGATTTTAGTATTTTTCTTCTTATTTTCTTGAGAAGAAGTGATCTTGAAATCAAGAGTAAAGTACTCTTGAACATCCTGCATGGCAGTAACTAATAGTGAAATACTGCCGATGGCACTCAATTACAGATGTACAAGCCAGAACTAGAAAATCTTACACACTTCAGGCGGTAAATTATAATTGTATCGCTAGTTTTACTTTTCCACTTGGTCTCAGTAATGAAATTATTTATTTATGTCGAATACGCTTTTGTTGCTATAGGTTCTTTAATCTGATCTGAAGACAGAAAAATAGTTGAGAGGACACTCGACTTGCCAGACTAGACTTGGCCTTTCACAAACCATCGTCACTATTTATAAATGCACAAAGAAGTTATATATATTTAAAGCAATAAATTGTAAAAAAAAAATATAAAATGTTAAATAGTAGTTTACCTATAAAATTGAAAGTCTTACGTGCTTTAGGCGATAAATCATAATTTTATCACTAGTTCAAATCAATGATTTAGTAAATTGTAACTATTCCGAATTTATTTATATTTATATTGATATAAATAGACTGAACCAGAACCTGTAAAAACAAAAAGTGTCCCAACGTACAGAACTTTCCCCTAATTTTATTTTCTCCTGGTACGCTTCGTCACTACGTGAACTGTAGTCCATAGTCCTTAGATTTTTGGGTTTTCCCAGAGTAATAAAAATCTAAAATTTAAGGTGCTCGATTTGGCATTCCTTCTTATTTTATTTCTATAAACTCCATTTAGGACTTGCACTCTCCGGAATAGGCCCGACCGACACCAAAGCAATTAAGAACGCACGGGTTGCTATAGGTTTTGTTGTCAGTTCCGCAAACAGGATTATACTCGCGGGTACAAACACACCCAGCAGTCAAATCCAAAAGGGACAGCAGGCACAGGGCGATCAACGTAAGGCAATGCATGGCTATAAAGCTATACACCCGATTTTATCCATTTATATACGTTTTAGCCGGTACCAGAAAGTCTTACACGTTTGAGCGTTAAATCATAATATTATCACTAGTTTAAACCAATGAAATGGTTTCTTATTTAATTATAACTGTTCCGAATTTATACAAATATATCAATATAAATGTAAAACATAGTTTACAATGGCCGCGTTCAGCAGAACAATATGATCACTGATCACTGATGGGTCAGTAATCAGTGATCAAGCATGTTCTGCTGAACGCGGTTACATTAAAATCAAATCAAATCCATTGCCACATTGTAAATATTCAAAACGGTACCTCAAGACAGCACCAGAGATATGTTCTTTTATAAATGGTTTAAATAAACGTTTTTTATTAAAAAGGAATTATAAAACATTTTTTATTGCCACCCCCACACTTATAATTACAAAAAATTCTACCGAATTCATGTTTTATTTAAATAAATTTGTTAATTACTTTTTTTACGCAGTGATCATATGCGTTCAGCAGAACTATCGTAAGAAATCCATCAGTGATCAGTGATCATGTTGTTCTGCTGAACGCGGCCAATATCAATAGCTGTCATCGGCCAGGTCAGCTGTCCTTCGGTATCGAAAATGTGGCCAGATCGGCCAGAGAGAAGAAAGTTATGGGCAAGAAAAGTGGAAGGAACACAGAGAGTTAAACTACAGAAGAGATCGCATCGGGAGAATATAGCTTAAAGGAAATAAAAGTCGTCGCCGTGTGTAGAAAGTCTGTAGAAAACAGATAAATCCGCAGAGCCTTTAGGTAGTGGAACACAGATATTACTCCTTGGTATCTCCTTGGTTTGTCTTGCCTTCTCGTTTGTATTTATATCCAGTAAGAACAAATAAAGAAACACTTTGTTGCGGGTATTTTAGCTGATAGCAGACACACGTGTTTATTGAACAAGGAACCAAGTAGAAAGAGTAAGAAAAGTATAAAGGAAATATAAGGGCCGCATAATCTAGAAATGCCGAAAACTATCGATATTCGATAGTTTAATAATGTGATATTTCCACAAGACATGTGTCTTTCGCAAACAGAACAGATATTGCTAAAAAAAAAATTTCACATTTTTGAATTGCCTGAAACTTTTTTTACACGTACTATTCGGAAAATAAGTAAACACGTGTATCAGGACTTGATTGAAAAAAAATATTGTTTTAGTCAAAATTTTTTTAAGTTTGCCAAAAATTGTCAAATTTGATCTCATTGAAAATCTTTATCTCCGGTTATATAAATCCGATTGACTTCATGTCTTTTGCATTAATTCCACTAAAACCTCTTCCTTCTAAAAAAAAAAATAAGTTTATAATTTCTTAAAAATTAAAATAAATTAAGATTTTAAAAAATTTTTACTCATCGTCCCAACAAAAAAAGATTTTTTTAATTAAATATATGCGGCATATTGTTAGTTACAATCGGTTGGAGCCATTTTTTGGGGCTCGATCCGGTCAACTCGTTGGACACCCCGATTACAAGCTCATCAGCTAAATCGAGAGGTTGTGAAATTAAGGCGTTACAACGTCGTCAGAAAACAATGAATACGAAAGTATGAGTGAAGAGCACATACAAAGAGGGAGACGCTCCGAACTTGCCGGCCGCGAAGAAAAGGTCCTTGATGAACGCAGATGAAAACGGTAGCCGCCCAGTCGGCCGCTGGAAAGGTCAGTCTGCCCAAGGGTCACTCGCAAGGGTCACAGTTTTACAATTAAATCAGAAGGAGATCTGGTGGCCATAAAGAGGACAACATTTTTTGCTGGGAAAAAGCTTGCTAGCTCTTTCCTTGGTTCTTACACAGTAACCAACGTGAAGAGAAATGGACGATATGACGTCAAACAAGAGGGAACGCTATAGTCGAGTGCCTCGACTATCAAATACCCGTTACTCAGCTAAAGTCAGCAGTCTCAAGCAGGGCAAACCAAGCAACCGCATCAAAAAATTAAAAATATTTCTTCTACATTTCGGTAGGCGTTAATAACCCAAACAAAATTGCGTTTACACTTTTGCTCTAGCTTTAAAACTATGGGCGCCACAGCTTTTCGCGGTTTGTGGGCGTTAGGGGGGAGGGGGGTTTCCAACTTTGGTCTATCAATATGTATTGATGAAACGAATACACATTGCTTTTCCCGTTAATATAGCTTCAAAACTGTGGGTGCCACAGTTTTTCGCGATTTGTGGGCGTTAGAGGGGGCGTGGCATATCGGCGTGAAAAACTTGCGCTGCGTATTAACCCCTAGAATCTGCATGCCAAATCCCAATCTTCTAGCTTTTATAGTTTCCGAGATCTCAGCGTTCATACAGACGGGTGATACTGTTTTTCGCGGTTTGTGGGCGTTAGGGGGGAGGGGGGTTTCCCACTTTGGTCTATCAATATGTATTGATGAAACAAATACACATTTCTTTTCCCGTTAATATAGCTTCAAAACTGTGGGTGCCACAGTTTTTCGCGGTTTGTGGGCGTTAGAGGGGGCGTGGCACATCGTCGTGAAAAACTTGCGCTGCGTAATAACCCCTAGAATCTGCATGCCAAATCCCAATCTTCTAGCTTTTATAGTTTCCGAGATCTCAGCGTTCATACAGAACGTGTCACAGTTTTTCGCGGTTTGTGGGCGTTAGAGAGGGCGTGGCACATCGGCGTGAAAAACTTGCGCTGCGTATTAACCCCTAGAATCTGCATGCCAAATCTCAATCTTCTAGCTTTTATAGTTTCCAAGATCTCAGCGTTCATACAGACGGACAGACGGACAGACGGACAGACAGACGGACAGACGGACAGACGGACAGACGGACATGGCTAGATCGACTCGGCTAGTGATCCTGATCAAGAATATATATACTTTATATGGTCGGAAACGTTTCCTTCTGCCTGTTACATACTTTTGCACGAATCTAATATACCCTTTTACTCTACGAGTAACGGGTATAAAAAGCTGCACTGGTTGAAGGACCTGCTGCTACATTGACCAGTTCGGATAATATGAAACTTTGGAAGTAGGTAGTCGAAAATGAGGACCATCGTCTGGGCCAGACTTGGAGTATCAGGATGGCCGAATGTAAAACATAGTTCACAATATCGAATATCGGTATCGAAAATGTGGCCAGATCGGTCAGAGAGAAAAAACTCATGGGCAAGAAAAGTGGAAGGAATACAGAGAGTTAAACTACAGAAGAGATCGCATCGGGAAAATATAGATTAAAGGAAATAAAAGTCGTCGTCGTGGAATCAAGTCCGAGTACAAGAAGTTGGTGCGCCGGCGGGTCCATCGTCAACCCAGTAGAACTCAAGTCGTCAAGAATCAATAAATTCCGCTGCTATAAGTTTGTTTGCTCTAGGTTTCGTTCTTCGAAGTCGTTTTGTAACCAACCAATCATTATTTCATATAAATATCTTATGTACTATTAAATAAACCAGATCCAGTGCCTTACATAAATATATTAAATAGATCAAGCCAAACGTACTTTATTGACTACGATTATATGAGAAGTTTCATAAGCCAATTACCAAATGGCAGTTAAAAAACAAAATGTGTCCCTACCTACAGATTTCTGCCCTACTTTTTTAAAACTTAGATTTGTGGGCTTTCCCCACGATACAAAATTCCGACACCCTTTAAATGATTACTTTAGTGAAAAAAATGTTTTTTTATGAAGAACTATATAAAAGGGGGGATCAAACATCGCCGAAATTGTGATTGCGTAATGTATGGACAGTCTCATATCTAAAATTCGAGGTTTTCGATTCGGCATTCCTTCTCTTTTTATTTCTTTAAACACTATTTAGGACTTGCACTGGGCCAGCCAATCCGATTTTTGGCCAAAAATACTTTTTTATTTTAATGACCTATCCGAGTATTTCATTCCTTTGACTTCATAGTTCTCCTTTATCATATTTTCAAAGTTGAAAATTCCCTAGATATTGAAAGAAACGAAAAAAAATTGGGAAGTCAGACGGGGATAAAGCTGACCAATTGTTTCACGAAACTTAGAAGTGATTATTTTCAACAAGTAAAAATTTTTTATCAAATGGCCCTTGCTTTTCCAGTGCTTTTGAGTGCTATAAGAGCTATCGGGTTAGGGTTTTGATTTAAATCCGTTAGCGTCCCATTCAGAAAAATTTTATCATGGGAATGTGCCACGCCCCCTCTAACGCCCACAAATCGTAAAAAGCTGTGGCGCCCACAGTTTAAAAGCAATATTAAAATTTTTAACTGAAATAATTAAAGAAATCATGAAAGGAAGCAATATTTGAGTACGTCGAGTAGTACGTTGAATAGTTGTATACATTTTGAAATATATAAGTTCGAAACAGTTACAATTAAGTAAACATTTGTGTTCAAAACAAATCATTTATTTATTTATTTAACTAGCGATATAATTATAATTTACCGCCTGAAACGTGTAAGATTTTTATACCCGTTACTCGTAGAGTAAAAGGGTATATTAGATTCGTGCAAAAGTATGTAACAGGCAGAAGGAAGCGTTTCCGACCATATAAAGTATATATATTCTTGATCAGGATCACTAGCCGAGTCGATCTAGCCATGTCCGTCTGTCCGTCTGTCCGTCTGTCCGTCTGTCTGTCCGTCTGTCCGTCTGTATGAACGCTGAGATCTTGGAAACTATAAAAGCTAGAAGATTGAGATTTGGCATGCAGATTCTGGGGGTTAATACGCAGCGCAAGTTTTTCACGCCGATGTGCCACGCCCTCTCTAACGCCCACAAACCGCGAAAAACTGTGACCCGTTCTGTATGAACGCTGAGATCTCGGAAACTATAAAAGCTAGAAGATTGGGATTTGGCATGCAGATTCTAGGGGTTATTACGCAGCGCAAGTTTTTCACGCCAAAGTGCCACGCCCCCTCTAACACCCACAAACCGCGAAAAACTGTGGCACCCACAGTTTTGAAGCTATATTAACGGGAAAAGAAATGTGTATTTGTTTCATCAATACTTATTGATATACCAAAGTGGGAAACCCCCCTCCCCCCTAACGCCTACAAGCCGCGAAAAACCTTGGCACCCGTCTGTATGAACGCTGAGATCTCGGAAACTATAAAAGCTAGAAGATTGGGATTTGGCATGCAGATTCTAGGGGTTAAAACGCAGCGCAAGTTTTTCACGCCAAAGTGCCACGCCCCCTCTAACGCTTACAAACCGCGAAAAACTGTGGCACCCACAGTTTTGAAGCTATATTAACGGGAAAAGCAATGTGTATTCGTTTCATCAATACATATTGATAGACCAAAGTTGGAAACCCCCCTCCCCCCTAACGCCCACAAACCGCGAAAAGCTGTGGCGCCCATAGTTTTAAAGCTAGAGCAAAAGTGTAAACGCAATTTTGTTTGGGTTATTAACGCCTACCGAAATGTAGAAGAAATTTTTTAAATTTTTTGAAGCGGCTGCTTGGTTTGCCTTGCTTGAGACTGCTGACTTTAGCTGAGTAACGGGTATTTGATAGTCGAGGCACTCGACTATAGCGTTCCCTCTTGTTTAGTACTGGATTGTATATCTGAAATTGAGTATTGCATTGTTTTTATCACCCTGTGCCTGTTGACCTTTTTCGATTTGAGGCTTGATGCATTTGTACACTTAAGTTGGTTCCACATTGCAGAAGGGACCACAAAAACTTTTATTTATATTTCATAGTGTTTTTTATACGACACAAAATTCCGAGTTTTATTTTTAGTTCGTTAAAATAATTAATCAATCTTTTAAGAAAGTATTGAAAAGATTGCATCCTTTTATTTACCCGTCAAAGGGCCAAAAGGTATCTTGCCGGGTATGCACGGTCCGTCATAGGCCACTGCGGCTCCAGTGCAGCTAAGCTGGCACGGGTTGCCATAGGTGATTCCGTTAGTTCCGCAAACAATTTTCATCTGTAGGGTACAAAATTGTTTACACCCAGCAGTTAAATCCAAAAGAGACATTAGGCACAGGGCGATCAACGGAAGGCAAAGCATGGCTGTATCCTATAAAGCTATAATACACCCGATATTTTCCATTTATATACGTTCTAGTCAGTTCCTGAAAGTCTACGCGTTTTAAGCGGTAAATCATAATTTCTTCGCTAGTTAAATAAATGATTTGTTATTGTAAATAAACTTTTGTATTTAAAGAAAAAATCATTTATTTAATTGAGACTATTCCAAAGTTATATATTATTTCAATAAACATCGGTTTTCCTAGATTACCGGGTATCTGATATGCGAATTACTCGACAATGGCGTTCCTATGTCTTATGAATTACATTAACTTTCGAAATTAAAAGGAGAAAGTAGGCAGAATTCTATTACAACTAGGCAACGCATTTGATAAGTTATAAAGTGCACTGATCATGATCAGCCATAGAAAGTTACTTTTAAATGAACCAGACCTAGTTACATATTTAAATCAATGCTCTTATTATACTTGGATTTTCGAAAATCATAATTCTCCCCATATATTGAGGTACTCGACTCAGATATTCTTCTTCATGCTAAGCACTACTTACTATCTTTACTTTGCACAAAGAAGATTGATGGGAAGCCATCGATCATGTTACCATTTAATTGCCAGCAATTTCCACCAAGCCACTCGCATGGGTCAAAGCATGCGGAATTGGGTTTAGCCGTAAGCTGATGCCAGGTGGGACCAGCGCAGCGTTTTTCCCCAGCTCACCCAACATTGTGGGGTAAAATGAAGCGTTGAAAGTCATTAAGGACGTGAAGAGTCGCCAGTAAAAGGAGGATAAAACATTTCATCCCAAAACTCGAGTCGATAAACAGCCCGCGTATCTAGCAGTTAAGCTAAGGAATCTCGGGTGTAACATAAATTTAAGTGCAGCATAAAGCGGATTTTATGACTGCCCCATCACCTTTCTCGGGAGGGGCTTGCACTGTCAAAATAAATGGAATGCAGTTAAGATTCTAGCAGCCACGACGAAGACGCTCTGCTTTTCTTTGGGGGTAGAGGAAGACAGGTTGGGGAATTCGCAGATAGATGGCTCTGTACAGAGTACACCCTCCTCGGCACTTGACAAACACACACAGATAAATCCTTTGCACTTTTTGTCGACACGCCCGAGAAGGCAACATTGGGCCAACTTAGGATGATGCCACTCAGCCAACTCGAGGAGGGGGGCCCAATGGGGAGGGGGGCTCGGGACTTGGCTCGCAGGAGGAACTTCTTCAAGGGCTTTTGTTAGCTGCTCGTTAAGCATTTTCCCTTCACTTGGGGTTAAACTAAATAAAGAATTCCATGCTACAATGGCCTCAAATGATGGGAATAAATTATTGATTTCTTACCGATTGTATCCCACGATTTCTGACCAAAGAAGAGAGCAAGCGGTGGAACCAAATGAATAGAAAAAGTTGGTTTTAAAATAAAAAAAATAGTAGACCTCAAATTTGCTTTCATAATCATAAGATACTCGTTACTATTAAATAGTAACCAAAGCAAGAACAGAATACACGTTAATATTTTTAACAGTAGTAAACTCTTTTTTGTGGTTACTTAACTATGCGAATGGGTTAGTTTTACCCATCAATTTTATTTGTTTGTATGTAAATTATCAACAGTAATTCCTAATTTTTGTTTTGCTAATGCTTGAATATTGTTTATTAATTTTATTTTATATTAATTTTGTTAACTTCTTGTCAGATTTTATATAAAAAATTCTTGTACAATTTCATTAACCTTTTTAAGTGACTTGAAAACTATGAATAAACTAATTTTGAAATTATTATAAATTTATAACTTGTACTTATAATTTTTTCAAGCATTTTTTTAACATTCATTTTTTTTACTTGTATATTTTCTAACCCACTGTACTCGCCTTATCTGAACCCTTTCCTTTGGGGCCTTTGTGAGCTTCGTTAGATCCCAGTAGGGCCTTAATCAATGTGTCAACAGTGAGAGTAATACACATACATAACTAAGTAAGCGGCTGGCAACTAAATCAGTTTCTTCTTCCCCAATTCTCTCTGGATTTTCGCAGGACACGGCTCACTGACGATTATCCGACGCACTAACAGCCGCAACTTCACGCAATTCGACGGCCAGTTGGCATCGCCCTCGACCACCGCCTCCAGCACCACAGCTCCGGGAATTAACTTCGCCCAGACGCCGCTCAGTGAGCCACTTGCGGAACGCCTGAGTTTTCGTTCCGGCACCAACGGATCCACACCCGCCGGCGACAGCCGATCCAGCAATCAGGCCACCAACTCCGGACCAGCCGCCAACGCAGCCGCCGTTAAAATGCAGCCATCGTCGCCGAATGCCACCAACTATCTGGCCGACAATATTCAGATCTCGTCGGCCAATCTATCGCAAACCGAAATGGTTCCGGGTCGCGATTCGACGGACTATACCACCATGCACTCGATAAACGTCGGCGTCGGCAACTCGTTCCTGCGGGGGGACACCGATATTCCGCAGGAGTCGGGACACTCCTTCGAAACGCCCTCGAATATATCGTTCGCCGCCGGGCAATGGGATACGGAAAGTTTGCCGCCAGTCGACACGCCAGATGCCCTTAACAAAGCGGCCGGGAGGTAAGTCACCAACAATATTTTCCAATATTTCCAATTCTTACCAACATTGTATTCGCGGAAAGAAAGCGTTTCCGAACACATAGTTTAGAACACACACAAAAAAATTCGATACGAAACGTAGGTCAATTTTACATTTTTTAAGATCAATTTTAACTTGATATGGACCCGTGTAAAATTGATATGGTCGAAATGTAAACATAATGTAAACATAATACGTCAGTTCGAATTTCGAATCTGTCTTTCTCGTTTCAACTCACGTCATTTTGCTCTCCATATTGTATTGCTCTCTTTTTCGAAGAGAGAGAGAGAGTCTCCGAGAGAGGAAATTCGGCAAAATGATCTTAATTAATGTAAATTTGATGAGTATTTCATATAAAAACGATATGAATTACATGCCATTTACATTGGCCATATCGAATTTTTTTTTGTGTGCATAGTTAACGCATTATCTTTCTATATGCATTTATTAAATTTTTCCCATACATATATTATATATCTATATTTGGGGTATTACTACTTTTCCCACTTCTTACACAAAGAATCTATATATTTTGTATAGCATACTTTTAGGCAAACTGGTAAAGATCCTCAAAGTGTAATTTTTCTTTGTATATGATTACATCGCCATTCAATTATTTCTCCCTTAAAAAATCTTAAAAAATTTTCTAAGTAGTGGCTTTGAAAGATAGAGAGTGGCACTTTTAAAATACTTTGACAGCAAAAGAAACCATGAATCCGTTTACCTGTAATACCCTCGGAAAGTGGGCAATATTTAGCATTTTTCCAACTTTGAGCTCCTTTTGCTCAGAATCCTGGGGTTGGGGAATTTTTTTGAGAACTCAGTTTTAGTTGGGAATTCGAAACGAATTCAAATTTATCGCATCCACCGAGGGAAATTTATAAAGAATTAATTTTGTAACACAGTGTTATTTAAATCAATATTAAAAACTTGTATTTATTTAGGATGGTTGCCACAAGGCATATTCGAACACTAGAAAAAAAAAGTAAATAATGATTTTATTCTAAAAGTTTTTACTTTCTTTTACAATACGAAACGGAAACGCTTTCTTTGCTATTTTGGGATTTTCTAAGATATATTACTTTCAACCTGCATAAATCGTTAAACTAACATGTATTCAAAATTCCACAGAATACGCAGTCTTCTCCGTCGCATGGATCATGAGACCGTTGCCTACGAGGATATGCAGCGCAATCTACACTATGCGGCTCGTGTACTCGAGGCCGTCTTCATTGACGAATCCAGGTAGGTGAAAGTAGGGGTCTTACACGATAACCCACCCCCAAAAAATCGAAAACTTTGCAAGCTTCTCGGCGAGCTAACCCAACCAAGAGGATAGCGAGTCGAATCGAACTGATCTTTGGACAACTCTGCTTCAGCTTGGGCTTCTTTGGGGCTCCCATCAAATTGGTTTAGGCTTTGTAACCCATTTTAAGAGTAGGATCCATCCGACTAATGCTGCGTAGTTTCAAAATTTCGGATTTGCACCCAAGGCAAGCTTCCATTTACCCATCAAATCATCTTACCTCGCTGTTGAAAGAGAAACCCACTATTAACGTACTTATAAGACGAATCCCTGTTTGAGGACCCTTATACCCACTGAATGTATACATATATCTGAATATTTTTCTTTTTATATCCGTTCTGTTACTGTTTGTGTGTCTGTGTTATTGAGCAGAAGCCCCACAACAGGTAAAACAAAGTTGGGGCAGATTGCGTCCTCATCCGTTGAGAGCGAAGAGTAAGTGTTCCCATCGAGTCAAACTTGTCGCTTTGGTTTTGTCGTTAACTCAGTTGATTTTTAACTCTAACATCTCGTCTATAATAAAACCATACCCAAACTCGCGCCCACATCATACCCGAAAAACCCACAGTAACTACTATTATTCACCTTTTTCACAACTTTCTTCTTCCAACTTCTTTCTAACTCTGTTACCGACTATTTCTATCCTCATACTTTGTAGTGCTCTCTTCAGTTCATGTATTTCGAGAATCGAGATCTATTCTTTGCCTTGCTCTGCCAGTAAAAAACGAAACTCTAGCCCATCATCATCATCTATCGTATCTGATCTGACTTCTATCTCTCATTGAACATCATGTCATATAACGTTTGCAGAGATCGAGTAATTCTTAGCCCTAGCCTAGCCTTACGTAACGTATAACTGTGTACTGTATTCTCCGGCTCTTGAGAGTTACTAAGTTAAGGTTAAGACCCCAAAACACCGTCCCCTAACGATTCGCAGCACCGTATTTTATTGAAGAACTGTCTCTAACTCACCTGTCTGCCATCAATTCTCAGTGTCTTACTTTTGTGCTCGCCTTTCTCTCGGTGTAACTGCATAACTTCTATTCAGTTCGTTTGTCGATTTGCCAGATGGAATTCTCTGTGTGCTTCCTCTGAATCTAACCCGTATTCTTATCCTTCTGCTATAACTTCGCCTATGAAAAGCTATTCGCTATAAAACTTCAACTCTTCGTGGTGCGCAAAATGCGTTTGAAATTTTTGTAGGGTTGCGTTTTAAGGATGGAAGTGCAAAGCTGTTTAAGTTTAATTAATTGCTTTACTTATCTCGATAATAATTAATATATTTTCCATTTAACACTCAAATTTTGACAGTAATCAAATAATCTGAAAATATTTAAAATGTATTCCGGTAAGCTTTGCATTTCCCAGCCCGATTTTGGTTCGCTCTACAGCCGCAGAGGGGTACTTTCCACAAATACAAGCCCAATGCATCAGTGCATTTTTATTATTTACCACACTTTCAATTAAATCCCCCACCGATCCACTCCCGAATGTCATCTGCATATGTATGGAATGTGTACGGAGTCCATTGTATTCAGGTGCCGGGCCACATGAATTATTAACATTTTTCTACCTACCCAACCCACTCGTGACACGATTCTTCGATTTACATAGCCAAGTGAGGTTGGGATGAAGGTCGCATTCCCCATTTACCCCACTTATTTTATCCCTTTTTTGCCAACAACTCACTAACTTTCGGAGTTAACCTTGCTTGCCATCAGGGCTAGCTTTGTATGTTGTTGCGGAATTGATGCATTTTAAAAGTTCGCCCTAAAGGGACAAATTGATTTCCTTGAACTGTGTAAAACGTTATTTTCATAAAATCCTTGGTTTTTAGTAGGTTGAATCGAATTAAGGAAATATTTTTATAATTTTTACTTATATAATTTATAAATAATTTAAGCAAAACAAAATTCATTTCTCGTTTAATGAATAACTTAAGTTAGCATTCTATTAGGGCGAATTTAAAAAGGAAAAAAGCTGATTTTTAGAAATTCTATTCTGTTCTTCGTGGGAAAAGTCCGATCCTCTACCCCTACTAACCCCTAAAGCTTTACCACAATCTCTCAACTGATGTTCTATTTATATATTCTTTCTTTCTATTGCCAAAACTATTTATCTAAAAAAAAAAAACAAAAAACTACATAAAATGACTTTCACACAAAATACACAAACAAACCGAATGCAATGCAACATGAAATCAACGTGGTGTCTCGTAATCTAACAATTGCCCATTGCACCGGTTCGCTGTTACTCACTGCCAACTGCTGGTCGCCGAAAACACTTGACCGCCTGCCTTGGGACTCGAAAATTGGCGCCCAACGCGGGGCTCAAATCCTGCAGAGAGGGCTGCAACGGGAACTGCAAGAACCTGAACTGCAGTCGCCATAGCCATGGACGAGACGACCAGAAGCAGGACAACAACAACTCGAACAGCAGCTGCAGCCTGCAGGAGGCGGCTCCTGGGGGAGCAGATGGCGGTGGTGGTGGGGCCACGCCAGCGGGTGACAACCAGGACAGCATAGAGGGTCGCACCAAGGGCGTTTCCCTGGCACCGCAGACGCACAGTGGACCCACTGGGCCGCCAGCCACGACAACAGAAACCAGCTCTGCCACCCCACCTGCCCCCAAACTTCAGCCTGCTTTGGAGACCGTCAGGGAATCGGTGATGGAGGAGAGTCCGGGCGACAAGGGACCACCGTCCTCTGGCTCCACCACGGAGCCAAGTGCCAAGGCGGCGGCGGAGAGTTCAGTGGCCAGTGGCGCTGGCAGCAGTGGCAGCTGCAGTAACCCAGCGACCGTGCACCGGCAACGGCGCCTTAGGACACCCACCTGGGCCAGGTCCATGTCGACGAACAAAACGTACTTGAAATTTGATTTCTAAGCTAACCGTTTATCCGTTACGCCTCTTCAGTTCGTTCGATTTGCCTTCTTTTTCGTTTGACGTTTGCGTTAACAACCAAAAACAACCACACAGCTCCAGAATGAACTACTCTCTATGTAACAACTCTATAAAACTCTGTCTCTCTATCTCTCCTCTATCCAAATCCAATCTATCTGTCTGCTGACCTCTGTCTGCGATTTCCACTGCTGTAATCTTCTGTCTAGCCTCTGTCCCCTACCCCAAATCTTTTGCTCGCTTCTGTTGTAAATAACTATTTAATCCTAGACTAATCAAAAACCAAAAAAAAAAAAACACTTGTTTCCGTTCCCCACCCGCGCTCTGCGTGATTGTAAATGTTCCTTGCCGCGTCTGTTGTAAAATAAAATATTTTCCTAATTACCAACGAAGTATTTACTACGTTAGACACACACTAAGTCTCTTAATCATGTTTACTAACGTAGTAGGTTCTTAACAGGCGCAAAAACTGGACTTTTTAATAGTTTCTTTAAAAAATTGTATTAAAATTAATTTATTAAAGTTTTGTTTACCAAAAAAAATGTTTTTCTTAAAATTAAAAGCAAATATTTTCATTATATGTAATTTCAAAAGACTCTATGAAAAGACAAAAATTCCAGTTTTCACACTTGTCGCAATAAAATACTCTCTCTTGATTTTGTCGACCAGTGTAATTTCTTACATACATGTAAATGTTTGTATAGCCACACATGAAACCATGGCATGTTACTTGTCCCTTGTTTGTTTACTTAATAAAAATAGCTTGCGCATGTGTTTTGTCATTTCCAATTTTGAATGTGGCGCCCAAGTGTCGTAAGTTATCGTCCTATCGATTAATGGTTAACCAACACTGGCCAGCTGATCGCGACCAGGTGGCCACTCCACTCAATGGTAAGACCGTATACGTTTAAGTGCTTCAGTATTTTTCACGATCTGCGGCTGGGGTCACATTATTGCCGCCAAAAAAAAAAAACATTTTACTCTCGACACGATTTAAACATTTTAAGCTGCGTAAACTAATAGTTTATTGCAATCGGGGGCCTAATTTGGGGTTCAGCTAACCGTGCAAACGTGCCGCGCGTTCGAAATGAGCAGTGATAAAGTGAAAAACGGCAACGAGGCCGAGGAGTCGGAGGAATCATGTGGCGTGAGTAGAGCGAATGATAAATGGATGTGCGGAATGGGAATTAATGGATCTTTTTTGGGACCCGTGCCGTCTGGCAGGATGAGTCGGCCAGTTATACGACCAACAGCACCACCTCGCGCAGCAAGTCGCCATCATCCAGCACGAGGAGCAAGCGTCGCGGTCGCCGGAGCACCAAATCGAAGCCAAAGAGCCGCGCGGCCTACAAATACGAGTAAGGAAAAGCAATTAAATATCGAACTGGAAGCAGAAACTGATTCTGAGCTGATTTCCACTTCCACCACCAAAGCACCTACGTGAAGGAGAACCACGGAGCCAACATCTTCGGCGTGGCCTTCAACACGCTGCTCGGAAAGGAGGAACCCCAGGTCTTCGCAACCGCCGGCAGCAACCGGGTGACGGTCTACGAGTGCCCTCGGCAGGGCGGGATGCAGCTGCTCCACTGCTACGCAGATCCGGATGTGAGTTCCTTACTTGCAGACCCATTTGCAAGACCGTCCTGCACAGTTGGCTATAGCAAGGGACTTTTAATACCATTTGGCATCGTGTCAACAACTAAAAAACATGCTCCCTAGCTTGATGAACTTTAAGATTAGTTATTAGGGCAGAAGTAGAGAAAACCCTTAAACCATTTTACGGGCTATTCTGATCCGTACTTCAGTCCCCAGTTCATACATAGATATTGAACCATTTTCTGACCTTCAGTTCTATCCAGATGTTTTTTTATAAAAGTCAAAATGTCAAGATAATTTAGACAAGTTCAACTGTAATAGGATAAATCATATGCCTATTTACAGTTAGCATTCATAGCGTTATTGCTTTGATCAACTAAAGATAGTCCATGCAAAGATAATTAAGATCCAGTCAGGGAAACCGCTTAAAAACGTAGCTAATCCATAGTTTACTTGACGCTAACAGTTTATTTTCCAGACGAATCTGTATCGATTTATTTTAATGGTTGAAATTCCAATCCACCATTTTAAATGCAGTCTAGATTCTAGACCACCATCAACAATTCACTCTAAGAATTTTTAGATCGTCAGAAACTTGGGTCAAGAAAATAAGTAAAAAAAAAAACGCAACAATATAGAAATCTTTTGGATTTGCCTTCCAGCCCGATGAAGTATTCTACACCTGCGCCTGGTCGTACGACCTGAAGACCTCTGCCCCACTCTTGGCCGCTGCTGGATACCGCGGCGTCATCAGAGTTATTGACGTCGAGCAGAACGAGGCGGTGGGCAACTACATTGGCCATGGACAGGCCATCAACGAGCTGAAGTTCCACCCGCACAAGCTGCAGCTATTGCTGTCGGGCAGCAAGGACCATGCGATTAGGCTGTGGAACATCCAGAGTCACGTGTGCATTGCCATCCTGGGCGGAGTGGAGGGACATCGCGATGAGGTGCTATCCATAGACTTCAATATGCGCGGAGATCGCATCGTGTCCAGCGGCATGGATCACTCGCTGAAACTGTGGTGTCTAAATACGCCTGAGTTTCATCATAAGATCGAACTGTCGAATACTTTCAGTCAGGAGAAATCGACGCTGCCCTTTCCCACGGTGACCAAACACTTTCCCGACTTTTCAACGCGGGATATACACAGGAACTACGTGGACTGCGTGCAGTGGTTTGGCAACTTTGTGCTCTCCAAATCCTGCGAGAATGCCATTGTGTGCTGGAAACCGGGACAGCTGCATCAGAGCTTCGAGCAGGTGAAGCCGAGCGACTCTTCGTGCACGATCATTGCGGAGTTCGAGTACGATGAATGCGAGATCTGGTTCGTGCGGTTCGGCTTTAATCCCTGGCAGAAGGTGATTGCCCTGGGCAACCAACAGGGCAAGGTGTATGTGTGGGAGCTGGATCCCAGCGATCCCGATGGCGCCCACATGACCACCCTGCACAATCCACGCAGCGTGGCCACCGTGCGACAGATCGCCTTCTCCCGAGACGCCAGCGTCCTGGTTTACGTGTGCGATGACGCCACCGTGTGGCGCTGGAATCGCAGACAGGCGGCTGCCATCTGATGGCACATCAACGCGTAACCACACACCAAATCTCACGTGGCCAAAACTTAATACATTTCCCTCACTTAGTTCCTAGTTGGTAAGCATTAAGTTAGAAATACACTGCCTAACAGATTTGCCTCAAATAATTTTTATAAAATCCAATGAATAGTTGTCGAGCATTATTTACTTTAAAGGTGTAAGAATGAATAGTTGTTAAATCGATTTCTGTTGTTTGCCCACCAATTCCTTTATTTATTCAAAATAAAGTGAAGAAGTTAATTTAATGTCGAATATATTACCTCAAAGATGTATTATCTACTTAAATAGAAACCAAACTGCTGCTCTTTAAGCTATGTGTGTAAACGTCTTCAAGTTGGCTGTGTGTCCCCAGTTGGCAATTCTAATTGTGGAACAAAGCAAAGCTTCGCATAACAAATGGCTTTCAATTGCTGCGTCATTTATATGCATTGCTGCACTGGCAAGGAGCTCCAATCTGCTGCTGTGGCCCGGGTCGAAGTGTGGGGGAATAAACGCGACGAATTTGAAACTGCCAACGGGAAACTGAGTCGGGATGAGCGAGTGAGTAACCAAGCGGCGGACAGCAATCCCAGGCAGCCATAACAGCTCCCAGCAGACTGATTAAGCGAGCAAAGTCCCACAATGATTTGCCATACCCTGGCTGAGTTTTTATTGAACGCTTTCGCCTGATGAAAGTGCAGGCCATTTCTAGCATGGCTTTTTTTGGGTGTAGGTAATGGAAATTTATGAAAATAGCTTGCTCTATTATGATGGGAACTTTGATGGGGTTCCATTAGGAGCCATCCTGGACTATTTCTGCAACATAAACATAAAAGGAATTTATGGAAAAGGTTTTGCTGTATTTTTTTTTGGTGCGCAAATAGTTGGCCTTAGCTTATTTTTCCCACGGTTTTTTGTACAGTTTTTGCTAACCCTTAGGAGGTCTATATGTGTTTTTTTTTCGTTGGTATAAAATAGAAGGATATTTAACCTATATTTTATTTAAGGAAATATTGATTATTAAGTTCATTTGTTAAAAATAATATAAATACTAGGCATTCCTAACAGGGTATCCCAAAAGTTGTGAGGTTCTCGGGTTAATCACTTTGCTCACATCGTTCTTGGCTGATTGGGTTTTGCATCTTCTTTGTCCGCCGTTCGTTGGCCGCACTCCTTTCATCTCCGAACAACGCGGTTCCACTCCACTTGGTGGCTGTGAGTAATTAGCTGAAGTTGCCTCGGAACGACTTGCCATCGGCATTAAGTTGTCGAATTGCGATTCCCAGAACTCGTCGAGGGTTTAGCCTTGACACGCAAAGTCAAGCTAATCCGGAGCCATTGTTCTAGTTTCCCTCTCTCGTTCGCGGTTGTATTGGGTTGTGGCCATAAATTAAATTGAAAATTGAAGCCAGCGGGAAACTTTCCATTGTGCGGAGGCGACATGCTCCTCCTCCCGGGCGTCTGCATTATGTTTGTCATTTGTACTTGTTTGTCTGTCTGTCCAGATGCAACTCGGCACGCTCCTCGGCCACCAGCTCCACGCACGTCCTCAGCTACGCCCGTCGCCACAGTCACATCCACGAGAGCGACTACGGCGACAACTCCAATAAACGACGCATCATCCGCCTGCGGTTTGTCCCCCATCATCCTCCTCCGTATCCGTAACCACGCTGTCTGTTTTGATGTTGTCGCTGGCACTCGGAAAAATAGCACAAAACCTATCAAATAAAATATGGAAACAAATGTATTCCTCCCTATATGTTTATGTATCGTGCACAAATTTTTGTTTAATATAGGATTCATTATTCATAGCTAGATATTTTATGAAAAACCTTCT
Source organism: Drosophila mimetica (assembly GCA_037075245.1). Classification (NCBI taxonomy): domain Eukaryota; kingdom Metazoa; phylum Arthropoda; class Insecta; order Diptera; family Drosophilidae; genus Drosophila; species Drosophila mimetica. The sequence goes on along the minus strand of JBAMCH010000007.1, from coordinate 24,573,510 downwards.
TTAAAGGTTATTATATTAGCATTGGGTCAAGACTATAATCACATCAAGTTCTAAAATTAATTTTAATCATCCCAATATTTTGTATAAATTTTAATTGGGTGGTGTTCTAATATATAAGTCCCTTCAATATTCTGAAAAGTATTTAAAATACATCATCCAGAAAACATTTGTACCTCTCGAAATTCAAAATTTACGATCTTTTGATTTAAAAAATATATTTTTATACCCGTTTCTTGTAGAGTAAAAGGGTATATTGTATTCGGGAAAAATGAAGTAACAGTTTTGAAGCTAGACTACATTTTTTATGGAATATGTATTTGTTTCTTCAATACCAATTGATTGACCGAAAAAAAAGTGGCGCCCACAGTTTTAAAACTAGAGCTAAGTGTAAACGCCATTTTGTTTCGTTTATTAATACCTACCAAAACGTAAAAGAAATTTATTAAATCGGACCATTCAATAAGAAGTTAGAAGCAAATAATGAATTTTCCCGCTACATAGATGGCGCCACTTTTAAGCGACTGCTTGGATTGCACTGCATGCCACTGCTTGCTTTAGCTGAGTAACGGGTATTTGATAGTCGAGGCACTCGACTTTAGCGTTCTCTCTTTTTTTTTATATATACAAAATTATAAATTCGAACCAGAATCCCTGTTAAGCCTTTTGAAAATCCATCGGATACCTACTTTTTCCGAGTGCATTTGTGTGATTGCTTCTGCTGTCTTTTTGTGTGTTCACTTGCAAAATACGCAATTACCCGCACCCTGCACTCCGTCACCAGGAACCCCACTCAGATGATGATTTGCGTTTTCCACTTGTCGGGCCAAAAATTAATCAAGCCAAGCGCCGCTGGTAAGGAAGAATACGGAGGATGTGCGTCCTCCGAGAGGCTGTCACTTTAATTCGGTTTACATGTGCCGTCGACACCGAAATTAGTTTAGCGTGTCAGTTTTGGCAAAGCTCACAAGTCAGCCGTTTGGTTGGGGAGACGGTCTGCACTAAAAGCCCCCCAAATCAGTCCGAGAAAATCCCCGGCTTTGGTTTTAAGCTCCTAAAAGGGGGGCGTTGCGGACGCCCATTTTCGATTTATGAAGACAAATCGTCAAAAGGAAGCCGACGCGTCCCAAAGATTTTCCAAAAAGCCCACAAATTACTTTAAAAATTACGCAAAAATAAGTTAATAATAAGATTGACATTTTTAAAGGAACTCAAGTCGGAGGAAAAATAAAAATGGCGTTTTAACACTGAAATTACATTGATAATTTATTAGATTCCATAAATGAATAAAAAATATTATTTAAGTGTATTTAAACAGATAAAAACAAAAGAAGCATAAAAAAGTATATTTTTTAATTCTTGCTAATTTCTTTTTTATTTAATTATTGAAAATGTAATATTTAATATTATGAATTTGCATATCTGCTTACACTGAAGACTTATAAAACTGCCAACAATATTCAAAGTATCTTATCACCACCGCCGTCGCTGACGCAATTTTGGCTTTGTTTAATTATGATAAAAACAAATAACAATAAAACTTCAAAAAGCCTCTACGCAGAACTGCAGGAATCACAAATTCTGTAAAATTTGAGGTAGATATAAACCTGCTCATAGGTATGCGCGCATGTCGGGTGTCGTAATCAGCGGCGCGCAGATATCTATTGTTGAAAAATTCACAAATTAAATGCCATTTTGCGGCTTCATTCATGCCGATAAGGTGGAAATAAATTTAATGTGTTTTCGGTTTCGGACCCCGCACACATCGCGCGCTGATCGGGCGAAAAGTGAAAAATATGTGAAAAAGTGGCGAGCACCGAAAATAAATACGAATTATTCAATAAATCACAATTAAAGGGAATTTTTGCAATTATGCCGCACAAGAGGCGTCAGCGGCGGGAGGGCGTGGCAAGCAAGTAATTGGAACTGTAGCATTAATAGTCATTAACTCTGATTGGACGAGTGGCGGATTGTCAGGTGCCCCGTCCAGTGATGTATGTGCATTATAATTAATGGGTTAGCAGCGGTTTGCATACCTGCAGCAGAGACCAATTAAAATTGCGAATAATATTCAAATGAGTCAGAAGCGAACCCCCATCGACCGCACAGAAATTGGGTCAACAGTCCTCCGAACCCATCCCATGCGGCCCAAGTTGAAGGTTACTATATAGCAGATACGTATATAAACAGTGGCTAAACGTCGTCGACTCTCTCATCAATCATCTTCCGGCGCGTACAATGGAAGTGACCCAAAAAGAAGTAAATAACCCCCAGGACGCAGGACAATCGACCCCACCTTGAGGAGCACAGCTGATATTACCATTATCCAATGCGAATCAATAACAAATGATGTTAACTGCCAATTTCTGCCACATCGGCAACTCAAAGTGCTAGGGAATGGGCAAGTGCGTTGGGAAATGTATCCAAAATAGTCGCATCAAATGAAAGGACCTTCGGGCCGTTCTGTTGTCCTGCTATTACGTTTACGTCCTGTCCTATCCTGTCTTCCGCCTTTCTGGTAATACAAAGCGAATACGCACTTTAATCGCACAAAGCCGTGGGCGTTCCTGGTATGCGAGGGTTGTTACTCAAAGTTTTTGGGATCAATAAATCGTTTTCTAAGAACTTAATATATAAAATTCTTTAAATTATCTTACTTTTTTAAAGATTTGGTATTTTTAAATCAATATTACATTTAAATAAAATTTGAATGTAAATTTTAATCATTAACTTCATTGCTTTCCAATTTTATTTTACTTTACAATTTAACATTAGGAAACACAGTTTTAAAGCTAGAGGTAAATTGTACACTCAATTTTGTTTGATTTTTTAATACATACCGAAACTTAAAAGAAATTTTTTTAATCGGACCACTCAGTAAAAAGTTATAAGCAACTAATGAATTGTCCGTCACATAGATGGCGCCACTTTCAAGCGACTGCTTGGCTTGCGACTGCCTGCTTTAGTTAGGTAACTGGTATTTGATAGTCGAGCCACTGGACTAAAGCATTCTCTCTCGTTTTTTTTTTTTAAATTGGAATTTTAGATATAATTTACTTATAGATATACAAAATCTTTAAGCTGCCCTCGCTGTTATGATTGTCAGGTTTCCCTTGGCTTTTGTGTTATGTTACACGGACGTCCTTGTGCCATCTCCGCCCATTCCATAACTATTGGGGAATGGGTGGTGGAGGGGGTAGGGTAATGGGACATGTGAGCCGATTTCGTGGGTGAGTTTTCAAAAAGCCGCCGACAACACAAAATCATTGGCACAAAACAAAGCTGTCAATTTGCCAGCAATTTCCCGTGTGCCGTCAATGGCGATGACAACCAGGAATGTCACACAAAAACATCGTGGGGACAACGACAAATCGCTTGAGGCACAAGTACAGGAAATTGCACGCATAACTATTAAGTAGCAAGCTTCCCGGGGAAAGTGGGTGGATATGGTTGGCCGGTGGAAAAGCTGGGTTTCAGGCAAACGCATTATCATTGGCCCTTTATGGCGAAATAGTAGCATCATTTTTGCCCCAGTTCCTGTCATCAAATGACCCCTAAAATCAACCAACGCCCAAAGAACATTAAAGAGCATTTTCCAGAAACTTTCAAGTTTAAGATTTACACACCGCATTTTCAGTGGTATGCAGAGAACTTTAATAGCTTTAGCAAATTACCCTTAAAAACATAACTTGTGGACTTTTGGAAAAGTTAAGGAACAGGAAGAACAGTTTTTCTGTGAAAGTTTATTTTTTTAAGAACTTTTTGAACTTTTTTTAGCAATAAGTCCGAGGTGGGTTTTAAATTTTAAACACAAAAATTTCTGGCATATCGTTTTTACGTTTATATAATATTATTTTGCCGAATTCTCTCTCTCGGAGATTCTTTGACTTCGAAAAAGAGAGGATGAAGCAATATGCCGACTTAAGCTACGTGAGTGGGAGCGAGAAAGAAGCAATCGAAGTTCGAATTCGTGAAAATGTAGTTTACATTTCGAACATATCAAGTCAAAACTGATATTACATAACGTAAAATCGATCATGGTTTCATATCGATTACTTTCGTTATCGTTACTTTTTTTTCAAAATATAGTTAAGAATTTTCACTTTAATTAAGATGAGGATGTATTTGTTAAGTTACACCTTCACGAACAATGGCTGTAAAAAAGCACTGTAGTTGATTATTCAAACACTTGACTTTACAAGCATTTTCGCGAGCTGCACTTACTCGATTCCAGCTGCAACCTGTTGCAGACTTTAAGCCATTTCTCGAGATTAAAGCTCGCGTGCTGGCCAACTGCATATCACAGGGAGCAAGTCGAAGGAATGCTCATGGAGAAATCATGCAAATGTGCCAATAACTGATGCAATTTATTTCAGCAAGCGCCGCAGCACGCAATTTGCCGCACGCTCAAGAAATGAAAATTGAATCAAAAGAAAATGAGAGGAGCACGAATGGGAAATGCAATTGGTAAAGGAACTGGGGAGAGTGCTGGCGAATTGGACCTGGTTTTATGGCGGCCTACCACCCAAACCGCCTTGAAAGCGTCCCCATAAAAATCCCACGGAAGTACGAGGGGTGCGGTGGTCATTAAACAAAAGGCAAACGCCAAGGACCCGAAAAGGAAGTTACTTTCAGTTACAGATACTTTTGCTGGTTGCTAAGAATGCTGGTTAAATGAATTCGTGACGTTGTCGTGTTTATCAGGCTCCGGTTATTCCCTCTGTTTCTGCTGGTTATTACAGCCAAAGCTGTTCCTCTTCAGGATAGTTGGTTGGTATTGTTTCGTAGATGCCTTTTAGCATTTTGTGTAATTGTTTTGCGGGAAATAGTAAAAATATACAAGTTTGTATGTGCACGAGTGGACTAGCTCCAGCTTGGGAATACACTGGGTGGAAAAATGGGAAAGATACTTAGAAAGTGGAAATACAAATAAAGGTAAAATAGTTGAAAAATCGGTAAAATATAGAAGAAAGTTTATTAAGAAATCATTTCGATAATTTAGGGTTCTAAAATGTTTAAAGATAATTATATAAAACTTTCGCTAAAACTGTAGAAATCAGGGACCGTAATCATTATATATAATATAAGTTTTATTTTAAAACTCACACAATAATCATTATTTTTGATCAAAAAAAATAAAACTCAAAAATAATCATTATTTCTGATCGGAAAAATAAAACTCAACAATAATGATTATTGTTGAGTTTTATTTTTTTTGATCAAAAATAAAACTCACTTGGACGCCACGTCTTCTCTGTGCCGAACTAACTAACTAACGAAGGCCGCGAGCTCGTCAATACATAGTGGAACAACATTTAACAAAGTGCCACCGCTTTTTGAAATCTCTAAAATCTAAAGAAGCATTGTCCCTTATCTTAAGCCAATTTCAAGTTTTTTTTTTCAGAGGTGGTAGGTCTGCAGACGTGACTTAGGACTATGTAAAAAAACCGCCGAGAATCGGCACAGAGAAGACGTGGCGTCCAAGTGAGTTTTATTTTTCCGATCAGAAATAATGATTATTTTTGAGTTTTATTATAAAAATCCCAAAAATAAAAATCATTGCGATAATGAATAGATTAAGCAAAGAGGATCACTATGGTGTTTTCCTTTTTTGCGTATCTCGATCCTAAGCACTTGATTTTTTGGTTCAAAAAATATATCAATAATCATTATTTACAGTCCCTGGTAGAAATTACTGTAAAGACAAAAAAAAACCAAAATTTAGGATATCAACATTTTGGGAAATATTTTTAAATATTTTTGTTAAAAAAAATCTATTTGAAATGTTCTGAAAAGAATATTAAGGGTCAAAAACTTTTGAACATATTTACTTCTAAATTGCCTAACAACATTTAGTGAAACACCTTTTAAAGCAATCTGTAACTATTAAAAAATGTTTCCACTATTTCAAAAATGTTTCCATCATTTAGAAAAAATGTTTCCACTATTAAGAAAAAAATGTTTAAAAAAATTCTTTCCAAAATGGATTAGACCAAATTTAGTGAAACACCTTTTTAAGCAATCTGTAAATATTAAAAAATGTTCCCCCTCTTTAGAGAAAATGGTGAAAAAGAATACTTTTCAAAATGGAATTGTTTTCCAAATGGATTGGAAGTACAAAATTCTCTCAGTAGCTCAGGTCTTTTGGTACATAATAGTTCTGTGTGGGGCTCGGCATGACTCGGCGATGTCTTACCGCTGACATAATTGATATGGGCCACCTAGCACAGTTTTCCCCAAGTTTTCCATTTTCTCCCGGCCTTAAACCCTCGTCCTGCAGTTGGCGTGTGCCGAACGGAGTACACGCAATCCAGCTGGGCCAGGACTCTCCGGGCTCCCAAAGGCACGCAAGTGGGGCTCTGGAATGGCTTCTTCTGGCCAAATTTCGCCAACCGTTAGCGGGTTTTTTTTTCGCTGGCGCTCGCCGCAATTCAGTTTAAATTTAACTCGCGGCGGGCCAAGTACACAAAAATCGAGCAACGAGCGGCGAAAAGAAAGAATTCCGTAGTTCCGTAGACCCAAAAAAAAATGAAAAAAGTGCTGCACAAATATTGGTTGTTGTCCCGTCATTAAAAGCGCATTTTGTTTTGCCAGCTAATTACGAAAGTGAGGTGGCAGAACGGGGTAGTTGCGACCCCGAATCGAGAGCCCCTGCCCCGGAAAACAGTGGAAGAGTGTCCCTCGGAGTGATGTATTAATTTCAAGTGCCAAAAAACGCGGGCACGACATTGCCACAAAGTCAACTTCCCGCTGAACTCCATGTCCGAGCCGGGCGGAGGGGAGGAGGGTGTTGTATCTGAGCCAGCAGGAGTATCTGAGGTGCCATCGGTGAGCCGCTCCAGCCGGCTGACCGTCATTACCATCGTGGTCGTCGTCGCCGTTCGCGCCATGAGTCGTCTGAGGCGTGAAAGCAGCCGACAAAGCGTCATCACCGTCGAGCTGATACAGTTCATAATTCAGTATCGCGCCAAGGAGACGCAGGAGAAGAAGAAAAGGTGCGATCTGCCATTGAAATTGAAAGACTTTCGAGTGTTTTTTCCGCGATTCCTTAAAACAAAGAACGTATTTTCAAAAAAAAAAAACGCAATGTTTTGTGTCTCTGAAGCGGAGCATGCCATGCTGAGCGAATGGTATTAAATACGGAATAATTCTACTGCAAACCCCAAAAACCAACACAGCCAAAGAAAACCAGTAGAACAATGCAAAGCCCAGTGAATTATCTTGCTGGACAAATAAACATCCCAACCGCAGCACTTGGTAGGAAATGCACAGAAAATAAATCCACATGACAAAGTGTCACCGCAGTTTATAGGGAGTGTTATGCAAGAGCAATGATGGGAAGCAATTTTCGGACCAGGAAGAGGGGATACAAAAAGCGAGGGCTATAAAATGTGTGCAAGCAAATCAAGAGAATTTCTGTGGACTCATAGGGTTAACTATCTTGTAGGGTTGTTAAAAAAATCGATGGTACTATCGATAGTATCGATGGTCGAAAAATTTTGCAAACATCGATGGTTCTGGGCCACCATCGATACTATCGTTTCAGAAAAAATTATTATTTTCTAAGTATTTATGGTATATTTAAACGAAAAAATTAGTATATTGTGGTATTTTTCTGCAAGCTTGCTAGAATTTTTCACCTTAAGGTCACACTGCAATTCCACTAAATTAAAGAAGGATCAATGTAAGCGTGTATATTATAAACAGCAAAGCAGAGGAAGTAATTTCCTCAAAAAGAACTTTGCTAAAGCCGGAAAATGTAAACCGGCTATTGTTTTTGAACAAAAACGTGGACCTCTACCAATTTTGATTAACATGAATTTAAGTATTAATATGAATTTATCATTTTTTAATTAATTATGTTAGTTACCAAAAATAGCTTTTTTGAAGAAAAACGTGTATCTCTAATAATTTTCCTTTTTGTTTTATTATGATTTTTTTTAGTTTTTAAATGTAATTACAAACTTGGATCCTAAATTTTTTTAAGTTGTTATTAATATGAAGTCTTTATTTTTTCGTTTGTTATGTATTATCGTAAAAGATTCCAATGAAATAAAATACGATTCTGAATTTGTTACTATTAATATTTAGTTTTATTTTTTTTAGCTTTAAAAATGTTCGATACTATCGATAGTATCGATAGTGTCCACCATCGATAGCCGACAACATCGATAGTGTCCACCATCGATGTTTTAACAACCCTACTATCTTGTGAAAATAGCATCCATTTATTTACTCAGTGACAACTACTACAAAATAGTTAAGATATAAAGATGTTGGAAATACCGATGATCAAAATTAGTGGGTGTAAATTTATATCTTAAAATAATAAAGAGCGCTGTTACTCAGCGAAAGCAAGCAGGGCAAGCCAAGCAGTCGCTTGAAAGTGGCGCCATCTATGTGGCAGACAATTCATTTTTGGCTTATAACTTTTTAATGAGTTGTTCGATTTAAAAAACTTAAACATAAATAAATATTTAGGAAAACAGTTTTTAAGATATTAGAAAAATGATTAGAAGCAGATTTAAATTGCATTACGAAATATAAATTTAGATATTACTTAACTTTTTTATAAAAGTTATGGCTACAAATTATTAAATTTTTTTTTAAATATTTAAGTGTAAGGTCGAAACCTACCGAAATTTGCCAATCCCAGAAAGTCATTGGTTCACTCCCCAAGTGAAGTGTGTGGAAATCCTTAAAAAATTGTTGGTTATAACCAACTATGACCTCGAGTTTGCTAAAATCTTCGCCTTTATGTTAAACAGGTCACCAAATCTCTAATAACACCTTAAGAGTTAAAGTTAAAAGAACACTCCAATTCTTTAATCAGGCACTTCGATTTCTCAATAAACCCCCCTCGTTAATTTACCAACTCACTGCTAACCCACCGTGGTAAATGATCCTCTCATGTCAACCCACTAATCCATGAGCTGCTCGGCAATCTCGGTCAGGAATCGTGTACGCACACTAAAGATTAGTGGTGGAAAGTGGAGGGGATGGAGCCCATTTACTGAGCTCTGAAGTTGGTCTAATTAACCATAATTGAATCTTTCGCTAATTTGCTTAAGTCAAAAACGCTTCAGACAGTCGGGTCTTTCTATCCCCTCTCCCCCTCTTTCAATGTCTGCCTTTCTCTCTCTCGCTCCATCCGAGACTCTCAGTTTCTAAGGAGCGCTTAAGTGTGTTCATAAAAAAATGTGTGGATAAGAAGAAATTGTTAAGTAATGAGAGGAAAATGGCTTTCCAAGAAAATGTCATCTTCTTTTGAAATTTTATCAGAAATTTAATATTCACAATTTTTGTCATCTAATATTTTTAGAGCTTTCACTAATTTGGGGATATTGCGATTGTCGAATATTTAAATTGAATGTAAACCCAACATAAATTTTCCCGTCTTTTGTCTCAAAGAATTCACTTAAACCTACAAAAATTAATACAATCTAAAAAAAAACTTTTTTTAAGGGTTTGCATGTAGGAGATTTCCAAGTAACTAGTGTTGATTTTTAAACAATATTAAAATCAGGATAAGGTGAAATCTTAAAAAAAATTTTTCTTATCTTTTTTTTAATATTTTTTAAAACACAAATTATAATTAAGTTAGAATTCGGTAAATAAATAGAATTTTAAAAAGAAACAACAAAGAACAATATTGTCCAGTTCCTCAGCTAAAGCAATCAGTCGCAAGCAGGGCAAACAAAGCAGTCCATTGAATGTGGCACCATCTAGCGGACATTTCATTACTTGCCAACAAAACTAAATTTACTAAATCTGTTAGGAAGGGGGCACCAGGATGTTTAAGGTCCTTTAGAGTTGCCGTGGCTCTTGGCCCAAGACTTCTGTGTGATACATTTCAAGTTTTGTAGTTACCGAGACCTCAGCGTTCACACGGACAGATCCTGTATAGTATATACATATATACTTAATAGGGTCGGAAAAGCTTCTTTCTAACTGTTACATCTCATTTTCCGAATACAATGTACCCTTTTACTCTACGAGTAATGGCTATAAATACGTAATTGTTTTTTTTTTTTTCCTAAAAAATGGACATGGCTCTCTTTGAGCCACTTTCAAAGCGTGACACTACTTCAGCATACATAATTTTATGAAATTTGAGCTGGGTCAAAATGGAGGGAACATTGCATTGTCGTCATGGAAAAGCATTGATTGGATCTGTGACAAAAAGAAGGACTTAATGGGCCAATTATTGGGGATTTGGCAAACTGTGCCTGGGAAGGTAAACGTGGGCGAATGCGGGAGCCAATTAGAAGGACTGGGATCCTTTTGTACAGAAGTTGGCGACTTTGGCAAGTGAAACTTGTCGCCCCTAGCACGAAGTCTTGCTGTTGCCGTTCTCGTTTTTTGATGTTGCACATAATATGCACAGATACTTGGCATGCAATTAAGAAAATCCGTTGAGTCGCCACGCCCATAAGACACACACAAGAAACACCAACCCGCCCACAAGCGCCCCACATGCCACACGAAGCATGCTGCACTCTGCCTGCCTTTGTCAGCTTTTTGCATAGTAGCAACTTTTGCACCACTCACCACTCTGCTCCCCCTAGAAAACACAAAACCACTCCCCCACCCGCCTCCAAACTTTTTGAGATGTTAACTAGCTAATGCAAATATACGTATCTACCTATCCGTATCTATAAATGTTACTTTAACCAACAAAAACTACTTATTTTCCTCGCTCACTAATTAAACTTTTATACAAAAACTAAACTTTGTTTCTACCCCCCGAAAATAAAAACTTTCCTTTTTCCGTGCAAAATTTTAATCAACACAAAAACTTACTTTTTGTTCATAAATTGTTATTGGCTTTCATTTGAGTTGAATTTAACTTGAGCTTTGCGAACTCGAAAGCAGATAACAAATTAAAGATTCGGTTTCATTTTGTACATTTATTGAGTATTGTTTTGGTAACTGATTAACCCGGAAAATGTCAGCTATGTGCAATCGAACTAACGAATGTCTTTTCTCTCCACCCACCCCCACCCCGAATCCCCTTCGAATCTAGGCGCCTGGCGGACGAGGACGATGAGCTGTCGGAGGTGCAGCCGGATGCAGTGCCTCCGGAGGTGCGCGAGTGGCTGGCCTCGACTTTCACCCGCCAAATGGCCACCAGCCGGCGCAAGAGCGACGAGAAGCCCAAGTTCCGCTCGGTGGCCCACGCCATCCGGGCGGGCATCTTCGTGGACCGCATGTACCGACGCGTCTCCAGCTCGGCCCTCACGGCCTTCCCACCGGACGTGGTCAGGCTGCTCAAGGTGAGTGCTTAAAAAAGGGGGGTGTTAATAGGATATCAACCAAATGTATTATACATTTTGAGTTAAGACATAGATTAGAATATCGCCCGAACATCGAACAGTAAACCTCAGTATATTGTAGTATTGATTATAGTTATAATAATAATAGTTTTAATTATAGTAATAATAATAATGGTATTTATTATTATAATAAAATTAAAATTGTTACAAAATTAAAGTTATTTTTTATTTGCCTCGATGTATACGATAACATTGACTATAATTGTACTGTTGGAAAATTTGAATAAAATAAATTTGAACATCAAGCTATTAGGACTATTTTCATCTTCGTTTATATTTGCCTTAAAAAAATCATAAAATTATTTTTAAAATGACGAGTTTGAACAATTTTTTAACTTTGAAGTCCTTTTTCTCAGAATCCTTGCATCTGGGAAGTTTTCGATAAACGCAGTTCAAATCAGAAATTCGAAGCAAATATAAAAATAAAATTCCATTTTTCCAATGGTACAATTTCAGTCAATCAAATATAACCAGAAAAAAATATTTTCCTTAAAAAAAAATCATAGAATTATTTTGAGCGCGGTGTTTTAAAGATAAAGGGTTTCATTTTTAAAACGGTTTGACATTATAACATAAAAAGAATCCGTTCGCCTGCAATACCAAACCAAAGTTTGCAAGTTTCAGCATTTTTCCAACTTTGAGGTCCTTTTTCTCAAAATCCTTGTGCTAGGTAATTTCTCGAAAAACGAAGTTTAAGTTTGGTATCCGAAGCAAGTAGGATTTTATCTATCCATAGAGGTAAATGGAAAAAACATTATTTTGTAACACAGTGTTAGTTTGCTGTCCAATAAACATGTTTAGTGCCAAAATTAAACATAATTTATATATTGTATTCGCGAAAAAGTATGTAACAGGTAGGAAGGAAGTGTACATATTCTTGATCAGGATCACTAGCCAAATCTGTTCGTCTGTCTGTATTAACGCTGAGATCTCGGAAACTATAAGAGCTGGTGAATTGGCATTTTCCAATACAATTTTACAAAAATGTTAACATTTTGCAAGAAACAAACATCAGTTTTCGCATTATTTTGACATTAATTGATTTAAATTTAATTCGAAATTCTGATATAACGAGGACGGAAGCTAACTTCGGCAAGCAGAAGTTTTAATACCCTTGCAGTCTGCTAAAAGTCTCAAAGTAAAAAAAATAATCCTAATTCGGTAAAAAAAACACGAATTCTTCTTAATACAAGGGACAAATTTGGTCCGATTTCACTCTATTGTTCCTATGGGAGCTATAGGATATAGACGTCCGATCGGCAAGCGCCTTAACCCTGATCAAAGTATGCACTAAAAAATACGATTTGGAAAGATTCATGTCAATAGCTTTTACACTGCCCAAAATATCCTGAAAAACATAAAGTTTTAACCGATTTCACCCTATTATACCTATGGGAGCTATAGGATATAGACGTCCGATCGGCACGCGCTTTTACCCTGATCAAGGTATGCACAAAAAAATACGATTTGGAGAGATTCATGTCAATAGCTTTTACACTGCGCGAAACATCCTGAAAAACATGAAATTTTAACCGATTTTACCCTATTATTCCTATGGGAGCTATAGGATATAGACGCCCGATCGGGTCGATTTTCAAACTTGATCTGCGTACACATGCTTTAGGATAAGTGTGAAAGTTTTAAGTCGCTAGCTTTTAAACTGAGCTTGCAAACGGTATTGAAACAGACGGACGGACGGACAGACGGACATGGCTATATCGACTCCCCTATTGATCCTGATCAAGAATATATATACTTTATGGGGTCGGAAACGTCTCCTTCACTGCGTTACAAACTTCTGACCAAAACTATAATACCCTCTGCAAGGGTATACAAAAATAAGGGTATATTCCAGAGTAGAAGGGAATACAATAAAAATTAACGAAGTTTTCCAATCGTTCCTCTGGGAGCTATAAGATATAGTGGTCCGATCCGGCCGGTTCCATATTATATACTACCTGCAATAGAAAGAACTTTTAAGAAAGTTTCAGCCCAATAGCTATAAAACTGAGGTAATAGTTTGCTTAGAAGCGGACGTACACACGGACAAACAGTCGGACGGACATAAGTTTATACATTAAACTGAATCTTTAAGGGGTCTTTCTACTACTTTTGTATATCAATTTATTAAATTCCTAGACATTGATTGCTTATAATATGCTTCCCCGCAGAACCTGGACGACTGGACTTTCGACGTGTTCGCACTGACGGAGGCGGCCAGTGGCCAGGTGGTGAAGTACGTGGCCTACGAGCTGTTCAACCGCTACGGCTCAATCCACAAGTTCAAGATAGCGCCCGGGACGCTGGAGGCGTTCCTGCACCGCGTGGAGGAGGGCTACTGCCGCTACCGGAACCCGTACCACAACAACCTGCACGCCGTGGACGTGATGCAGACGATCCACTACTGCCTGTGCAACACGGGCCTGATGAACTGGCTGACGGACCTCGAGATCTTCGCCTCGCTGCTGGCCGCCCTGCTGCACGACTACGAGCACACGGGCACCACCAACAACTTCCACGTGATGTCGGGCTCGGAGACGGCTCTGTTGTACAACGATCGGGCTGTGCTGGAGAACCACCATGCCAGCGCCAGCTTCCGGCTGCTGCGCGAGGACGAGTACAACATCCTGTCGCATCTGTCGCGCGAGGAGTTCCGCGAGCTGCGCGGCCTCGTCATCGAGATGGTCCTGGGCACCGATATGACCAACCACTTCCAGCAGATGAAGGCCATGCGCCAGCTGCTGACGCTCCAGGAGGCGACCATCGACAAGCAGAAGGTCCTCTCGCTGGTGCTCCACTGCTGCGACATCTCGCATCCGGCCAAGCAGTGGGGCGTCCACCACCGCTGGACGATGCTCCTGCTGGAGGAGTTCTTCCGCCAGGGCGACCTCGAGAAGGAGCTGGGCCTGCCCTTCAGCCCGCTCTGCGACCGCAACAACACCCTGGTGGCCGAGTCGCAAATCTGCTTCATCGACTTCATCGTGGAGCCCAGCATGGGCGTCATGTCCGATATGCTGGAGCTGATCCTGGCCCCCATTGCACCGATGAACAAGGGCAAGCCGGCGACCTTGGTGGAGCAGGAGCCCGTATCCTCGTCGATTGTGATCCCCAATTCGGGCATCACCCCCAGCATGGACAAGCCCCGGGATCGCAACGAGGTGAAGGCCACCGCCGCCGAGTGCCTCGCCCGCAAGAGCGTCACCGGCACCACCTCCAAGTTCAACATACCCAAGCCGTGGCTCACCTGTCTGGTCGAGAACAAGAGGATATGGAAGGAGCAGGCCGTCAAAGGTGGGTGCTTTACACTGTGAACAATACGCAATTGAATACAATGTAGATCTTTTATGAGTAAGAAATTCTTTCAGCTTTAAAAATGTATATTTTCGTATTAAGATGGTGTGTTTCAGATTTTTTATTATACCAAAAATTAGTTTTCGCTTTATTTAAAAAATTTTGAAGCCATTAGAAAAGTAATTTCCCATTGTGCGCAATAAAAACTTTATTTAGAATTATTGTTAAAAAAAATAAAATGGTTATGTAATGGTAAAATATATAATATATAAAAATGGCATAAAAATCGAAAAAAAAAATTGCTTAAATTAGTAATTTCTTAGTGCAGAGCTTCTTTCATTATCATATTAATTGCCTGCCGACTTGGGCGCTTTTTGTAGTCACATTAACAGCGCTAATTGAGTTTGACCTGTCCTTCGCTTTGATCTGTCTGCCTATGGGCGTTTATTATTCATGCATAAACCTTCTTACGCAGAGCTCATGGAACGGCGCCGAAAGAGCGGTCATTAGGCGAATCAAGACCCCCCTCCCTTTCAAAGACCAATCCCAATCCCATTAAAAAATAAGTAAGTTTTCAAGGAAAATTAAAGGTTTTTGATGTTAGTTACTTGTTTTTAAAAGTAAACATTTACAAAACACAATTTCCAGTACTATCAAGGAACCACATTTTTATAAAAGAAATTACAAGAACAAAAAATAATAATATCTATTTTTTAGTAATAAAACTCCAAAAGTATAAAATTAATCATAAATGATATATAATTTCTTTAAGTCACATTATAAAGTATACAAACATTTCTGTGAACTTATCTAAGGAATTAAAAGTGCAGGTTTTTTAAAAAACCCAACTCTCTTAAAATTGTAATCAAAAAATTAGTTTTGATTTACTACCTATACTCTGAAAAATTCTTAAAATAATAAAATATTTTTTTACAGATGCCGAGGCCCGAGCTTTGGCCACGGCGGCGGAAGAGGCCGCAGCTGCGGCGGCGGCGGAAGAGGGAGAAAGCAAGGAGAAAGCGGAAACGGAAGCGGCCGAGGACGAACAAAGTGAGGCAACCGCGGAGCCGGCAGATGGCGCTGCCGCCTAAATTGGCCACGACGCCACCTGCCGGGCACCATCAACCTGAAACGAAAAAGAAAAAACGGAAAAACAGAATTCAAAATACAGAAGGAGACTTGGGAACGAATACGGATGGCTACACTGAAAGAAACTGAGGAACGAACGGCTCCAAGAATAATGTTTACTAAGCTTAGAAGCAGTCTAGAATATTGATAAGAAACCGCTTCAGATGCGCTCTCTATGTGAATTGTGGTAGAGTTAGACTAACGTACTTCATCTATATAGGCTTAGTTGCGGAACATTAATATCGATATATATATATGTATAAATACTGTATACTTTGTTGTTGCAAGCGGAAAACTTAAGGAAATATTAGGGCCAAGCACAAAAACAGAGAAACAAAAAACGAGTAGATGTAAATAGCGAAGAGTTCAACTGAAATTTGTTGTGAATTTGTTGGTTCGTTGCGAGCATTTATACCTAGACTTGAGTTGTACTTGTCTTTTATTAGTTTTAGTCAAATGTGGAATTTATTGTATGATTTCTATAAGTTCGATGTATGCAATTTCGTTCTAATTAAATACATATATTTTTGTAACCGCTTCCATTTATTTTTTTCGACTTTATTTTTGTGTGTTTGCATTTACCAAGCATTCGAATTGCTCAACTTAGGAAGTGGTAATCGCAAAAGGGACGACAGACTCTTCAGGAGCTGTCTAGATATTAAGTACCTAACTAAAAACTAAACCAAAAAATACCTGACAACTAGCTGTACGACTTGTATATACTCTCTCCAATAACCCCTAACAAACTTTCCTTCAAACGAAGACGAGAAAGCCAAGGATTTCTAAACCTTTCCACTCTACAATTGCACATAGCTACCTATACGAATGGATATTTAATATGTACTGTTAAGGATATAATAGTCACGTTTCTACAAACATATTTATTTTTATACGAGAGCGCGGGACGAAAGTGTAGGGACGACGGGGAGGTCTTGAGTCGCAGGAGGTTTTGATTTCCTTTCGTTTCGGTTTTCTTTTCTTTAACCAACTTGAAATGTTTTCAAACGTTTTTCAAAATGTCTGATAGCGGGACCATTCTTTTAAGATTTACCACTGCTCTTTACCGTCGAGCACATCAGGATCAGGAGCAGGACGAGAAGGGGGAACCGGAACCGGAAACGAGGGAAAAGTAGCGAAAGCGATGGGAAAAACCCGACAGACAACGTCAAAGGGCAGTGGTAAAAGTGCTTAGCAGTAAGGTACCAAATTATCAGCTGAAATTGGGATCATAGCTTTATTAAGGTAGTCAATAAATGTACGAACAAAAGTGGTGCAGATGTGTATAGCGGTGGGCGGCAGCATACCATGTCTACCAGTAGCCACAGATTAAAGACAAACACAAACAGAACAAACGTACACAGCAGATTAATCTACTCCTAACCATTAATGGGATAAATATAGCGACAGAATATCTATTATGTGAACGTAAATATTATTGAAGCAAACAATGTATGTTATACTGTATATCAAACTTGAACGCTCAAAGCGATGCGCATATATATCGTATATATATGGCGACCTCTCTCAAAAAATCTGTACAAAGTCCTGATAACCTAGCGTTAGTTGCTGTAACACAGGCTGCAGACCCTCAACCAAAGGCAAAGTTGTTATTTATCTCTGTTGAAAAATTGAAAAGTTAGCAAACTACAGAAATACTAATCGAACGTATGCATATGGATATATATGAGGTTTACGATTCAATGTTATTAGCAAAAAGTAGCCTAGTAGTATCATAAACACACATATAAGACGGCATATTATGGTTCCATCCGATGTGCAATCTCGTTACCAAAAGAAAACCTTTGGGATGCTTAGTCCTCAGCCATCTATTCCTGAGCTGATGGAACAATATGGAATACACACTTGCATACAGTATATGTATAAGTTGAAAGCAATCATTACATTTAAATAATATAACCTAATTAAATAAAAACAACCCTAATACAAATATAATAAAGTACATTTTGTGTAAATACAACTTGCACAGGATGCAAAATGATGTAGAATACTAGCGAAATGCACTCTATCTAACGGTAATAAAATAGCCACACCACCCTAACGAGTCCCAACCAAACCGAAGTCGCATGTTACTGAGATCTGTAAATAACTTTGTTTCATCTATTCATTTCTAGACCAGTTATTTCTATATCGAATAAGCAAACTAATTGTGTACTTTACAAGTTTTCGCAAGACAAAAGCCTACTAATGAAACGTTTTTAATTTTCCTACTATGTTAAACTCAACATTTAATATGCATAAACTAACGGCGATGGTCAAACAAACGCAAAAATATTTGAGAAAAATGAATATGGCTGAGATGTATGCTTATTACGAAATACTTTCAAGTAAATTATAATAACACCATATGACTTTTAATATACTAATAAAAATTCTTATTAAACCTAACTGAGGAAGGTATTTTTTATGCGCTCTTATTTGGTTTGACACACACGTTAAAAACATAAATGTTGTTTTACAGAGTAAGTAAAATTGTTGGCATGTGTGACAAAAGCAATAGTGTTAAAATGTGAAAAATAATTTTTACTCCCAAAAAATTCCATACGAAACGTAGGTCAATTTTACATTATTTAAGATCAATTTTATCTTAATATGGGCCCATGTAAAATTGATATGGTCGAAATGTAAACATCATGTTCGAAGTACGTCAGTTCGAATTTCCATTCTGTCTGAAAATGACTCACGTCATTTTGCTCTCCAAATGGCGTACTGCTCTCTTTTTCGAAGTGTGAGAGTTTCTGAGAGAGAAAATTCGGCAAAATTACATTATTTAATGTCATTTTGATGAGTATTTTATATCGAAATTACGGGAACATGCTTTTTTTTGTGTTGTGTTTTTAACACAACGTCTTATTACCATGACGTGTTAATAACACAAAGTGTTTTTAACATAAATGTAAATTACATTTTATTGACATTAACGAGTCGAAGGGAAGAAGAGGAAACAATATGATATCATAGTTGTTAGTTGAAACCAGGGCTGTGAACCCATGTTATTTTGGCATGGGTTCGGTTTTGGGTTCAAACCTAATCGTCAGATAAGGTTCCGGTTTATTTTTTTTTAATTAAATAATAAAATTAAAAAAAAATAAATATATTAACTCTTTGCCCACTTTCCTCGTTTTTGTTTTGTTATTAATCAAATCAAGATGTCAAATATGTTATTTCTAACATTTCGCATAGAAAATCGTTTATAGCATTACTGCAAATCATCTGCTATTAGTATACTACCATGAATTTAATCCACTCCGGTTCGGAGTGGTTCAGCTCCGGAGTGGTTCACAGCCCTGGTTTAAACCATTTAAAAACATACAAGACTCTAGGAAACCGCGATTCTTTCAGTCTTACATATATTACTTATTTTATTTGAACCTTAACTTCTTTAATTTTAATGATTTAGGAACAAAATTCTATACATTTTTTCCTTCGACATTTTTATCGCAAATATTGACATATTTTTCCTTGTATTATTTAAGATTGTGAGTCAAAGTAAACAGATTAATTAAATAAGCCCATGAGCTTTGATTGACTTAAATTATGATAGAACCTTAAATGCAATTCTGTAGAAGGTCATCTAAGGGTTTTTTTTGGCATTGGTATCATCAAAATTGAGAACAGACTCTCGAAGATGTCCTAAAACAAAACAGTAAATTTTGCTATTTTACAAAGAGTCTAGGTTCAAAGAGTCTAGGTTCTTACGGTCTTTTGTACTGTTTAATGTGTCTAGAATGTTTCAAATAGAATAGATTTATACTTTAAGAAATATTTTATATTCTTACTAGCAATACCCGAAGCGACGTTGTCCGCTACTATTAGCAAATCATTTCATGCTCTAGATAGTAACCTGATTTTTTTATATTTCGGGATTTTGCTCGGATATTAATTAGAATTCTGAAATATGATAAGATCAGGTTATTACCACAGTAAACCCCACCTAATATTTTACCATAACCCCTAACCATAACTTACCTTTCCTTTACAGTGCCTTAACCCTACCTTTCTCTTACCCCCGGAACAATTTTTTAACACCGTAATGCTGTTTTTACTATTTCCTTGCCTATCCCCTAACCATCCGTACTCAGCCTTAATGCCGAAAAACTATTATTTTAACCAACTTTCTCTACCATAACACCAATTTTTTCTTTCCTTAGCCAACAGTTACCCCACTCTAGTCTTACATGAAAAAAAATATTTCCTTGCTTAATTAATTCCACTTAAACATTGCTTTTTCTGGTTTGTCACCTTAACCGACCTGATCCTCGCAAAAGTAAAAAAAAAACTTACTTTACTCACATTCACCCTTTCTTTACATTACTTTTACCGTCACCCTAATCTGGGTAATAACGCCTTAACCGAAACTTTAACCCCGATTAACCTCACCTTATTCCCACATTAACTTTAATCTTAAGGTCTTAATCTACCATTTTGGTCAGCTAAATTGCCAGCTAAAAGGAAAACCAGACAGCGTGCTGCCAATTAACCCCAAATAACTTCAAAACTTAAAACAAAATATAAAAAATAACACTCAAATACCTTTGGAACGCTGGTCAACATGGCTAAAGCGAAAAACGGATTTGAACGCAGGATCGGTAGGTTAAAAACATTTAGTGCCCCCATGTCGGTTGGGGCTCACCAGCTCGATCAAAATATTTCCGGAAATAAAAGAAAACTAAAACATGGCGTACCTAAAGCACTCTTTTGGGTTTAAACTGTGGGAGTAATTCGATCTAAAAGTCAAAATTTGGTAATTTTTAAGGTTTCTTGTGAGTCTTTTGGATACACATCTTTCAAACAATTTCCTTCGTGCGCCCATCATCTATAACAATTCTTTCAAAACTTGTGTTTAGATAATTTTACATACATATATGTATTTACATGCCGACTTGACGATGTGTGTGTGTGTGTTTTCGTTTTTACATGTAATTTTGAGCACTGAAAATTTTGCACTGCTCTCTCCTTGAAATCCATTATAAAAATTATTTAAAGTCAAACCGAAAATTCCTTATGGATTTAACGGATTAGCTTCACATTTTGACTTAGAATTGCATTCATTAGATAATCCGTTCTGGTATCCAAATTGTGAAATTTTGATCAGGTGTTTCAAATTCAGCAAAAAAACTTTGGCCGCCTCTCTTGCGCTTCAAATGACTGTCTCTGCTCTTTACTCTCTCGCTCTGCTTCTGCTGACGTTGTTTTTGTGAGAGCTGTGTTCGGAATTCGTTCGTGAGTGCTGCTAACTGCCGAAGCGTAGAAAAAACAAAAACAACGTGCTGCTAAAAAGGCCCCCCGCAACCCCCACAATCTTACAAAAAAAATTATATAAAATCAACCGTGAGTAAAAAAAAACCAAAAAAATACCTTATTGATTGTATGGCATAGCTCCACACTTTGAACCAAAAACGGATCCGATCGCATAATCGGTGCGGAAAAATTAATTAGGTGCCCCAACCGGAAGTCGGTTGGAGCTCATTTTCTGGGGTTTCAAAGATTTCCACAAATAAAGCTTAAAATAAAAATATCAACTTGTTTGGTTGAAAATTGTGGGAATGGTTAATGTTATAATCAAGAAATTTTGAATTTTTGGAAATTCCTGGGAGTTCTTAGGAGCCGAATTTTAAAAAATCCTTTCTTAGTGCACACCTTCTTTAACACACGATTCAGACCCAATTTTTTCCAGAATTTTAGGTCTTATGGTTTGGGCTGGGGGAACATGACGCAAATGGACTTCTACTCTTTTATAATAATACTCGATTATTTCCAAAAGGCAAAACCTATCGTTTTCAAATTTGTCACATATTTTTCTGCATAAAAAAATTACTTCTGGAATGAATATTTTGTATTATTTTTTATTATATTTTTTTAGCGAAAAGTCAAAGTAAAAAAAAACCGGTATATTAGCCGATAGTATTGGCTATATAATAATGGATCCTATACAAATGTCACTTAATAATATGCAATAGGTTTGAATAGCGCTCTTAAAACATTTCTATGTTCCCCACTTAAGATAAAAAACTATTTTGTTAAATATATAAACTATTATATTTAAGTTAAAATCTAAGCCACCATATTCGAGCTCACCAGGGACATCTGTTGGTCAGCATAATTTATTTAAAGTTTGTCTTAATTTTTACTAATTAAAATTATAATTTTTACTAATTAAAATTATAATTTCACTTAATTTTATCATTTAATAGGGTCTTCCCACAGAGAGCCATCCACCATCCGTTGAACGGATGGTCCATAAGGTTTTGCCGTTCCGAAAATTTTCCAGTTAGTTCCCCGTTAAAATTTGACGGACTTTGACGGGCGCTTTTATGCGATAGTTAGCCGATGATTTTTCGGTGCAACTCTGAATTCTTGCTCCTGACTGTGAAAATTGGAACGTTGACTACGAAAACATATTCAAACCAATGGCGGGAAAAAATTTAATAATGTTTAAGCTTGTTAATTTTTGGAAATACATTATTAATTAAATATTAATAGTTTGTTGTAAGCGAAAGGCCATTGCAAGCAAATTGTTATGGGTGGGCCAAATTTTAATCTATTCTGGGACCGAAAACATTTTTTTTTGCTGAGAAGATTCAAAACATATTGTGCAATACTTAAATAATCACCAATTTTAGTTATTAGAGTAGTATATACTCCTATAAAGTTTAATATAGCTTTAAATGACCAAAAAAACACACAATTGGGTTTGTTTACATTTTTGCACTATTAATATTGGCTAGACAGTGGCGTAGTAAGAACGGAGTGTGGGGGTACGGGGGTTAGGCTCTCCCCCGTCAGCAATTTGTATGCAGATTTGTTGTAGGATATGCTCTAACATTGGATATATGTTTTAAACTATTATCGTATTCTATTTATTTTGTTTTATTCTACAATAAGATTAGGAGATCAACATTATACAACTGTTTTCCCATGTTAAGACCTCCCTTTAATTATTTTGATATGAGCAACTACTCTTCAAGTCAGCTGTTATTGGATGGTGGAAGGTGGATGGTGGATGGAAGCTCTGTGGGAACACGAATTTCACATTTGTCAAAAATCCCAACCGTTTCACACGGATGGACTCTTTGGGAAGAGGCTATAATTCAGCCCTACTACCCAATTATCGATACTTTTACACTGGCTTCAAAAATCGGTTGGCAGCGCGCTAGTGGTGTAAAAAATCGGTTGGCAGCTCCCCATTTCAAACACATACTGGGGCGAATGTCGATAATTGATCGGGACAATAATTCTACCAGCTTGTTTTATTCCGCTTTAGCAGTCAGAGAAGAAGGTTGTGGGATACTGAAGACATTGGATAGCATTTTGTCGCCAAATTTTTCGAACCAAATTCCTAGAATTTTGGGGATTCCAGAAAACTTATTTTCCCGATTTCACTAAAAATGAGTTCTACTACAAAGGGAAAGCCATTTCAGAATGGAAATTCTTTTGGACATTTAAAGCAAATCATTTTCGGGTATTGAATAAGTTTCAAAGCGCTGCTGATTTTGGTATCGTGTTTGGTAGCAATTTCGAAAAAATAAGGACCAAGTTGGTCAGGCAAACGTCGCAAACCAGGCCCAGGAAGTGTGCGTTCAGGTTCTGCTCGTCAACAAACCACAGAACCAGCTTAAAGTCCTGGGAAAGCTGGATCTCGTTATGTTATGTTCTGTGCTGGAAATGTTGAAATGATATTCCGCATCACGACTTTGAGAACAACATTTGGGATGAGTAACTTCGATCATCAACGACTTAACGACATTGAAAATATCCACTTATTAATGGTGTATCGGGCATTGTGAATTTGGTTTTTCGCGGTTGCACTTTCAAAACACCAATGCTTGATTTATGCGCCAGTGTTATTGCGAAGAATAATAGCTCTATCATCCTTGTGATGATTTAAAAACAAAACAAAAAATGATAATTCAAGAGTATTTCTGTATCTCCTCTCTTATGTAGTCGCCAAGGTATTTATGGACGTCAAAACTAACGAATGACAACAAAAACGATTCGGTTCCAGGAATTCGAAATGCCCTTTGCAGGAGCTCATTAAAGAAATGAAAAAATATTAAATATCAATGAATATTATATCTTACAACACTAATTTACTATTTTATGCAATCTAATATTTGTTGGCGAAGCGAATTACAGTTTCACAACCATCTTTTGATTCTTGGTTTAGGATACTCATAGCCATGCTGCCTTGAGAGATTAAGGTCCGGGGACTGAGCTGGCTCAACTGGGCTCCAAAAACCATTGCCTGGCTGCCTTTGAGGTGTGTTTAGGATCGTTGTCCTACTGGAACACATATTTTAGCATGGTATTGTCTATGGAATTAGGCAACATAACATCACTTAACATTTCGCATTACTTCACGGCTGTGAGTAGGCCGTCAATTCGATGTATCGGACCAACACCTTTGTAGGAAAAGGGCCCTATACACTCATAAAAAAAACCTGAGAATTTCCATTAAATCTAAGAAATTTTCTTTTGAAAGGCACCTTTAAACCAAGAAAACATATTTCTTAGAACAAGAAATTTATATCTTACAAAGAATGTAATTCTTACAAGAAATTTAATTCTTGTTCTTAGGGTGGTTTCTTGTTTGAAGAAAATACATTACTTAAAACCAGAAAAGTTATTTTAGATAGACGCCCTTAAAACAAGAAAAAAATATTCTAGTTCGAAGACAAAATACTTCTTAAATTGTGGTCTTAGACTCAAAAAAATTATCAGCAGTGACATGGTTACCATGCAAGCCGAGCTAGAACTGGTTGGAAATTTTTTTCCGCCAAAGCGGATAAAAGGGCATAGGTGAACAAGCCTGAGGAAACTGCCCAGGCGATATTGCAAAATTTTGGATAAGGTTTGTTAGATAGAGTCTTAATGGATAAGAATTCCAATTTGCAAATCTTTTGACCCGCTGGTTTACGAGTAATCTGCAGCAACTTAAGAACATATCACTTCATATATCTTCCCTTCGGTGGTTCTTAGGAAATCTTTTTTGATGACAAAAATCTTTAAACTAGCGTGCAAGATTGTCAACCAATCTTTGGATTTTTACCATTCTTGTAAGTTAATTAAAATCGCGATCAAAATGTTCAAAAAATTGGTTCAAGACTTACCAGTTTTGACAACACCGCCAATTTTTTACAGTTTGTGTGTCCAATAGTCATCTACATCATATAAAATATTCATAATTTTTTAAGTGGTGCAACAGGGTTAAAAAAATAAAAAACTGAAGATTTTATATTTTAGTGTTATTATGGAATTAAAAATTAATTAATCTTCATAACTATCCTCGTTTATTGTGGAGCTTATTCCAGTTCTGTCAAAAATGTTTGTCAGGATTTCTGCTGGCCTTACAATTTTAGACTTATATCGTCCGTTACATAGGTAATATAGAACAGATGCGACATGTGAGCAGCAGCCAACAGTTCGGGTTCCATTTGGGCAGCTGCAGAAGTGCCCTATTATGGAGTCTAATGTGTTTCCATCTGGTACGTATTCAATAAAAATGTGATATGTCTTCCGATTTATGTGCCTGGATTTTATGTGTATTCGTAATATGTTACGACTCTCCCGTAAGTACTCCATATTGATTTTGCCGTTGTCATTTTGTAATTCTGCTAAATAGCATATAGACTGGGTGTACTGATAGGTACCGCCAAAATATATGATTCGATCTTCTTCTGTTAATTCCGGGAAATCTTCTATGTCATTGCTGCTGATGGCTCCGAACACCACTTTTTTCGCATTAGGCCTTCTTTTTCTACTTTATCTGCCAAAAGATTTATTGCACTCATTTTACTTTTTATTTCAACTTTTGATATTGACACGTAGTCGGGATCATTTAAAATCTGATATTCCGAATTATTTAATTTGTATTTTTTTAGGTTGCAGTTGTTGCATATGGTTCAACCAATATCAATTACTTTTCCCAGTTTATTGCTTATATGATCTTTTTCCTGGCATTAATCTTTCGAAGCCAACGACAACAGATCGAACACTTTTCAGCCATATTAACTGCACTTTATTCATTGAATATTATTTGCTTATTACAGATAACTATTTACTAGCCAACTATATTTTATGGACCCTATTCATAATTTTACGAAATATAAAGTCTTCAGTTTTTAATTTTTTTAACCCTGTTGCACCACTTAAAAAATTATGAATATTTTATATGATGTAGATGACTATTGGACACACAAACTGTACAAAATTGGCGGTGTTGTCAGAACTGGTAAGTCTTGAACCAATTTTTTGAACATTTTGATCGCGATTTTAATTAACTTACAAGAATGGTAAAACTCCAAAGATTGGTTGACAATCTTGCACGCTAGTTTAAAGATTTTTGTCATCAAAAAAGATTTCCTAAGAACCACCGAAGGGAAGATATATGAAGTGATATGTTCTTAAGTTGCTGCAGATTACTCGTAAACCAGCGGGTCAAAAGATTTGCAAATTGGAATTCTTATCCAGTAAGACTCTATCTAACAAACCTTATCCAAAATTTTGCAATATCGCCTGGGGCAGTTTTCTCAGGCTTGTTCACCTATGCCCTTTGAAAAACAAGAAACAAATTTCTAGTTTTGAAGGTTGCTTTTTCTCGAATTCAAAGGCGAGTGCGAAAAGCAAACCTTGACAAGGCGTTAATAGAGATGATTGAAACGAAGACCCTAGAAATTTCGTGAAAGTGTTGCATCTGCGCTATACTTTGCCGTCACGCACGACATTGCAAAATGTACACATGCAAAACATTTACGAAGAGATGACAGTAAAACTGTAGACCATCCTTATTAAAGTCGATCAGTGCGCAATTACTATGGACTGCTGGACAAGCAAGGCAAATACAGGTTATTTGACAATTACGGTGCACTTTATTGACGAAAAGTTCCAGCTGAGATCGGCAGTGTTGTCAACGCAGCCACTCCTATGTGCAACAAACCATTCTGCTGATAACATAGCAACATCATTGCGCGCAGAACTTATTAGCTGGAATCTGTTGCCAAAACTCTGCGCCATTGTTACTGATAATGCGAGCAGCATGATAAAGGCTTGTGAGCTGCTGGAAAAGAGACATCTGCCGTGCTACGCGCATTGCATAAATCTTGTAGTACAGGACTCGCTTTCGCTTAAATCCATTCAAACTATTTTGACTAAGTGTAAGCGTATTGTGACCTTTTTTAAGTGCAGCACTATCGCGTACGAGAAGTTTAAAATAGCGCAAGGAGTCGACAAGCCGTACAGCTTGATTCAAAAGGTTTGTACCAGATGGAACAGCGCGTATAAAATGGTGGAGCGCTTACTCTTGACCAAGGAGCATATTTCGCCTGTACTTCTAAGCTTGTCCAAGGCGCCGGAGCCGCTGGCAGCAGACGATATTGCAATCTTGGAAGATTTAAAAAACATGCTCGATGAACTAATGACTCAGTTATCATCGAGTTCAAAAGTAAACGTATCATGCGTAATTCCAATATCGAATGGTCTTGTGCAGAGTTTACACGAAAAAAGGGAGCAGTTAAGAACCAAAGAAGGCGAGGAACTCTGCGCTCTTTTGATTGAAAAGAGTAAGAAACGACTTTTTCCCTTTGAAGAAAGGTCCTCCACTCGGTTGGGCACAATTTTAGACCCTCGGTTTAAAAAAGAGGGTTTCAGGTCCCATTTTAATGCGGAGCAAGCCGTATCCCTGCTAGAATAGGGAACCGATTTCAACCACCCAACCACCGGAACCACCAAAACCGAAATCTTCGCTCCTCAATTTTGTAAAACAAAACAGAGTTAAAACAGAGGTCTAGCAAAGTTGAGTCAATAATTCAGATAAGGCAGTATTTCGAGTACTGGAAGGTAAGTTAATAAAAGCTTAATACTTATAGCTTCTTTAAAATTTTTATAACTGCAGCAACATGAATTAGAGATGCCCCAACTGGCTATAAGCGCGAAACAGGGGCTCTGCATTCCGGCAACCTCGACAGAATCGGAAAGGATGTTTTCCAAAGCGGGCCTAACCATCTCTGACCGACGGGCGTCACTAAAGCCGAAAACCATTAACAAACTCTTGTTTGTTAACAAAAATTGGTTTTTAACCAAAGAAACGTGATTTGATTTCCTTCCAAATATTTACTAAAGATCTCATTTGAATTTAAACTAATTGCGTTTTTAATTGTCAAAAATCAATATCCATAATTTCCATCTAGTGATGCTGATCAAGAATATATATACGGGAACGTCTCCTTCACTGCGTTGGAAACTTCTGACTGAAATCATAATACCCTTTGCAAGGGTAAAAAAATATATTCGAATGTCTTTGAAACAGTCGAGTAACAGTTGACCCGAATATTAAAAGAGGCAATAGGTGTGTGTACGCGCTATGTCACAAGCGGTACCTAGTATATGTGTGGTGAGTGTCACCGCTAGTCGACCTACATATTAGAAAGCCCGTATTTTTGGTATATAGGAATAAATAAAAACGGTATTTCTCCAAGCCGGAGGTCACACTGGGAACATTTTGGAGATGCAAAAATATCGAGTTTTTAAAATCGCTAAAAACTTGGAAAATTAGTTGGTTATTAAAAATTGGCATAAATACTAATAAAAAAAAAACAACATGATTACTGATGGATTTTTTACGATAGTTCTGCTGAATGCACTGATGCAAAATTCTTGCATCATGATCAGTGATCAGGTAGCGTAAAAAGGTACGCTGCCATTTCTTGATACATGAGTATTGATAGACGAAATATCGAAACTAATAAACAAAATTATTTAACATAACATAAATTCGGTTACATTTTTTGTAATTGTACTGGTGTATTTGACTTTAATATATCCACGATGGCTTTAAGTAGTGCTGCAGATGCGGGGGCCGCAAATAAATGTTTTCAAATACCTTTTTGATAAAAAAACGTTTATTATAAACCATTAATTGAAGAACCTACTAATTTAAGGAACGTTTTAAACAAACTTGATCACTGATTACTCAGGAACACAAAATTAAACTTTGCGAAATTTCCACGAACCATTTCTAGTTTTCCATGATATTTGGGTTCTCCTGAGTAAAAGTCCCATACAAAAATATTTTCCATCACCTACAGGTTCCGCGCTATAGCTAAGAATACAAAAATACAAACCGATGTTTGCCGACATTTTGAATTACGTGGCCTATGTTATTGGACTTACCCTAATTACATATGTTCGCTAAAATCTACTCTCAATACATCACGTCGGCGGAACATGTAGCTGATGGAAAATAATTTTGTATGGGACGTTTACTCAGAAGAACCCCAATATCATGGAAAACTAAAAATGGTTCGTGGATTTTTTTGGCTGTGTACCTGGGTTACTGATCCATCAGTTATGCTCGAAATATCCTGAAAAACAACAAATTTAAACCGTGTTCACCCTATTGTTCCCATGGGAGCTAAAGGAAATAGCCACCCGATCGGGTCGCAGATTTACACTGATCGAGGTAGGCGTAAAATAAAAATAAGATTTTGAAAGATTTATGTCAACAGCTTATACACTGCGCGAAATATTCTGAAAAACATAAAATTCTGACCGATTTCTTCTGTTCCTTTTGTCCTGATCAGGGTAGGCTCAAAAAAAAATTTGGTAAGATTAATGCCAATAGTTTTACACTGCGCGGAATATCTTCAATATATTCCGACCGAACGCTTTTCAACATTTTTCTTTGTACACATATTTTAGCATTTAAACTGTACGGTATTGAAACAGTAAAACAAACG
This sequence comes from Drosophila mimetica, assembly GCA_037075245.1. NCBI lineage: Eukaryota > Metazoa > Arthropoda > Insecta > Diptera > Drosophilidae > Drosophila > Drosophila mimetica. The sequence goes on along the minus strand of JBAMCH010000007.1, from coordinate 24,544,007 downwards.
GACTTCCATATTGATAAAGAAAACTTATACTTTATGGGGTTAACACTGTCCGACGGTCAGACAGACATGGCTGATCAGGAATAAATATATTTTATTTGGTCGAAAACGTTTTCTTTAAAGCCTTGCAAACTTTTGACTGAACTTATAATACCCTTTGCAAGGGTATAAAAATGTGCAAATTTCTCAAGCTTCTGTCATCTCTACCCCTTCGTGAAAATATCGATATTGAAAAATACATCGATGTATCGCGGTTTCTAAAAACATCGAAGGTGTTGATAGTGACATCGATGTTGTTGCATCTCTAGTACATTTCATTTTCGAGCAGGTAATTAAACTAAAAACGCGAGGAAAACACTTAAGATGTGTGAAAAGAGTGCGATTAAGTGAGCGCCGAGCTGGCGGCCATCGCCTCATCCGTGTGATAGTCATTGTAGACGCCCAATTCCGGATTTCTGCCGTTTGGTGGCCATTCGTGGGTGTTTCTCCGGGCAGAGGCCGCGCAGAGCTGCCGGCGTCGACGGCGACGCCAGCGCAAAATTCATTCATTCACTCCATGATTAATGTGCGGGGAAAAACGCTGCGACGTTTGACAGCGATACGGCAATCTGAAACTGGGCCATCAGTTCCGATCCCGGTGACAATCCGTCCGTCCGTCCTCCCCCGCAGTTTCCCCCCACAAACACGGTCACAAGCTTCGCTGCCGCCCCGCCCCACCGACAAGAAACGAGAAAAAGTATCGAAATCGTGCTCCCCCCACAAAAAAAAAGAAAATAAAACAAAGACCTCGCCAAATTAGGCAACTTGCGGCCCACTGTCGTGTCTGGGGTTAATTAATTTTTTGCACAACAATCTGGCCGGCCTCTAAGCCAAAAACGATTCCGCCTATAAACAGAGCAAATAAACGGTAGATAGTAAATACATCCAGTGTACGAGGTCGAATTCGGAAATACCCTGGCTAAACTATCCCCTTTGCGGTGATATAGTCCATGGAATATTTTTAATTCGTCATGTGATGGCTTCTACTCCATTATCTTTAGAAACAACAAAGCTATCATCATATCATATCTGCATACGCAATCTATTACGATCTAAAAATCTTTAAATTACAGCAAATTTTCAATGGAAACAAGCTATTTTAATAATTTTGGTATTATTCCATAACATATTTTCATTAGGGAAGATATTTTTTATCAAAATACTAAGAATTTCTAGAATACTTATAGTTAAATTAGTATAATAGACCTACATTTGAAATGAAAAGCAATGAAAAGTCAAAATACAATCCCTTCAAATTGGTAACCCTGCCCCAAAATCCAACCATACCCTCTCTAAGGGCATCGCAATTAACAATAATGGGTTGGGGGATGAGTACAGATTTGTAGATAAGATCGAATAGAATCCGGCGCTAATCGTTATCTCTTCTTTGCAGCAAACGCTCGCCGGCAGCGGTAATTGTGGAGCGATAGCAACGCCAGCGCCATGCCCATAGACATAGACGCACGACGACCAAGTGCCAAAAGCGAGAACCGAGCGTGAGCGACTGCCAGGAGCAGGATCCATCCGTATCCGGGGTCCATCCGCTAGTCAAGAGAGCGAGCGAGCGAGTGTGCCAAGCCAAGTTGCATTTAGTTTGAGCCCCCACCCGACCAACCCAGTCCACACGGCGAGATGGGCAACAAGAACTCGTGCTGCGCGTACTCCAGTCCGCAGTCGGACCGCAAGTCCAAGGACATGCCGCCCGTCTTCGAGGAGCGCCACCAGCTGAGCCATCCGCCGCACACGTCGCAGCACCAGCTGGACGGCCACCACGGCTCCACGTCGGCGGTGCACCTGCACCACCACCACCATGGCCACCATCAGCAGCAGAACCAGCAGGGCGGCGGCGGCGACAACTTCGAGAACCAGCAGAATCTGCAGCACATCTCCGAGCGCGAGGCGCTGGAGGGCGAGGAGGATCCCTCGGTGGATCCCACGGCGGCCACCATGTTCCTGGAGCGATCCAAGGTGGAGAACGGCGGCATGACGCGCAAGCGGTCGCAGCAGCAGATTGCCCAGCAGGCGGGAAGTGGCGGCGGAGGAGGCGGCGGCGGCAGCACTCCCGGGGGCAATAGTTGCGGCGGCGGAGGCGGCGGCATGAAGAAGAGCTCCTCCTGCTCGACGATCTATCTGGACGACAGCACCGTCTCGCAGCCGAATCTGAAGAATACGGTCAAGTGCGTCTCGCTGGCCATTTACTATCACATCAAGAACCGCCAGTCCGACCGGCGGCTGGACATCTTCGACGAGAAGCTGCATCCGCTGACCCACGACCAGGTGCCGGAGAACTACGACACGCACAATCCGGAGCACCGGCAGATCTACAAGTTCGTGCGCACGCTCTTCAACGCCGCCCAGCTGACGGCCGAGTGTGCCATCATCACGCTAGTCTACCTGGAGCGGCTGCTCACCTACGCGGAGCTGGACGTAGGTCCCTGCAACTGGAAGCGCATGGTGTTGGGTGAGTTGCAACCATGCACTTCTATTGAACAACTGTAACTCAAGAAAAACTAATCAAGATTTAGACCTCAGGTCATAGAATGGATAATTTGTGTAGTATTAGTAAAATTAGTTTCTGTTACCTGCACTGTCTAGTTACTCAACAAAATACTCAAACTATCTGTGTCCGATTTCCCCAGGTGCCATTCTGCTCGCCTCGAAAGTGTGGGACGATCAGGCCGTTTGGAACGTGGATTACTGCCAGATACTCAAAGACATCACCGTGGAGGACATGAACGAGCTGGAGCGGCAGTTCCTCGAGCTGCTGCAGTTCAACATCAACGTGCCGTCCTCGGTGTACGCCAAATACTACTTCGACCTGCGGACGCTGGCCGAGGCCAACGAGCTCAACTTCCCCACGGAGCCGCTGTCCAAGGAGCGGGCCCAGAAGCTGGAGGCCATGTCGCGGGTGATGCAGGACAAGGTGACCGCCGAGGCGCTGAAGAACGGGATCAAGAAGTGGTCCTCCATGGACAACATCAGTCAGGGCGGGCCGCGACGTAGCGTGGCCATACTATCGTGATTTATATTAGCTTACTAAAGAACAGAACAACCATCGGCAGCAATGAGTCAAGAGATCTGTATTCTGTATTCTGTAGTCCGTAGTCCGATCGATCGTAACTCGAGAACAGCCGTAGCTCTGCCCCGATTCAGATCCAGATTTATTTCATAGGCCAACCGGTTGAATGAACTCAGCACGGGAGGGTTTTTAGCCAGCACTCTACGCCCACGCCTAAGTACGTGCAGAATCACACTCTTATACAATACACACGAAAACGTTTTAACCACACACGTCTCGAATTAAGGACCACTTTTTACATATACATGCGAACGATGTATATTCTTGTAAGCGAAACTACCGATTGCAGTCAAGGATTTGGATGATTTTAACAGAGACACAGGAGTACTACAGCAACGCGTAACCAATTGCCAAACGAGAAATCACAGAAACAGTAGAGAATTGTTTGTAAAAAGGCTTAAATATTGTAATTGACTCGGCATCGGCCTCCAATCAATTTAATCTCAACGGTCGGCCTCCCTCGGCTGGGGATCGTCATTTACTTAGCGTCCGCGCCCAGAACATTTCCCTGTACATTTGTTACGAATTTAATTTGTTTACTCTGCCCCATTTGCTTAATACCTTAATATGATTTCGTGTGATTCTTAAGTTTCCATTTAGCTTTATACGATGAACGATATTCGGCTTCCCCGCATCAGGCTCTGGGCACAAAAACCACAGAAGGGGCGCGGCCTGCGGCAAGTTGATTTGTTTTTTGGTTCTTAGCATTAGAAAACAACCAAGATATGAGCAAGAGTATGAAAGAGCACAGCGCAATATTAACCCAAAAGATTTGTGAGTAAATTAATGTACTAGACATATAAGGATACGAATTATATGCAAAATGTATTTTATTTTGTAATTTATTTTACGATAAAGCTAAATAAAAGCAAATCAAAGAGGAGTTGAGTGCTTGACTGGGAGTTGAATGGAGAAGATAAGGTAAATCTTATCGTAAATATTTGTAAGATGCTATTTATAAGATACGAAACCCCTGATTTTAGATGCCTACCAATTTCCTGATCGCTACTTCAGTCTGTAAAAGATACTTTTTTGAAAAGTAAAGAAAAATCCTGTTAAATCATAGCTTTTATTTAAGAAATCTTCTAATCGCACATTTTTTTATAATCAATCAATCAATTCTTATCAATTTAAAGCAATTTTTATCAAAATTCTTTTGTATTTTTATAAAAATTGTTGATTTAAATGGATTGTTGGCAGTGGGTTTCTGTGAGTTACAAATACGAGTTTTATTATCTGTTGATTTCTGAAGACTAAACAAGTTAAATGAAGTAAAAAGGAAGTTAAATTAATTTGTAAATATAGAGTTCAAGATAATTTAAAAGAGAAGTAAGCGCACTTATTCACCAAAGCAATAACAGTTTCGGTACAGGAGGCACCCTGTGAAATAGCAAAGACACCTACCTACCCAAATCCGGTTGGTGTCCCTGCTAGTTTAACAAAACACCCCATTCCGTTTTAGTATTACCGTTTTTGGAAATTCGTTTGGTATATTCGAGTAAACAAAACTAGTATATTTCTTAGAGCCGGACGGTTATTCCGCGGTCACCCTGATACACTGCTTCTCGCTCTTCCTCCCGCAACTAAAACTCTAGATCCGCGTTAAATGTTAAGAAAATAAAGACACCGATCTAATTAATTAGCCAACTAATGCTATACAGTGCGCGCAATGCAGTTAGTGACCAGATGAGAGTGAAAACCGCGATCGGGGTGCACAGATATAACTGGGATCGCCATTAACCAATTCGAAAACGGCGTCTGTCGACGGCGAGGGACGCTGCTGCAACTAGAAAAAGGAGTGGTAGCTGCTGGCTCGTTCTGTGGATATAAAATATAAACTAACTCAATCGCTGGTGAGTACTATTCGAATTGGCGACTCCTGCACGCAAATTGGCCAATTGGACCCGGTCGCATTTTGTGCTTAACCATTTTGCCGCCTTTTTGCGCCCAAGCCCCGAAAAAGCAGCACTGTAGGTAGTGGGAGAGGGGGTAGGGGAAGGCAGAGACGGCGGCAGCGAATCGTTAATAAGAACAACGCAATCACACGCACACACATATTCAGGCTCTAGCACGCATTGTATCTGTATCTTGCGGTGTCTCTCGTACTCGCTCTCGCTCTCTCGCTGCCTCCACACCTCTTCCCAGTGCTGCCCATTTGGCGTTTTTGTAGCCAGATTCGGCTAGTGCTGCAATTGCAGGTGCCGGTTGATGATTCTTGTTTACTTCACTTCAGCAGGATAATGGATAATAATAAATTATGCATAGAACGAAACATCAGATGACAATATAAATCATTTAGAAGTGTTATTAAATTTTTTTTAAAAAAGGCAGGTCAATAGAAGTAACTTTACAGGGGATCTTACTCGAACGTTTTTATATGGCAATTATGGAACTTAAAATTCCAGAAATGTTTTTCCAACCGATAAATAACTTTATGGCTAGATACAGCTTCATATTAACCTTTACGAATGCCAACACTGTTGATTGCCAGTGCTGCGTGGACCATATGAAGGATCGATGGTCACAAGTGCCAAGAAAGAGATCCTCTCTGATTGTCAAAACGTTAAATAAGAATATCAAACAAAGCAAAAAAAACAGAAAAACTTCAGCAGGTAAAATCTTCAGTAAAGAGAGAGGGATCCTCTCGCCAAACCGGCTGCACTGGCTCTCCCACCGGACTTGTGTGCTTTCGGCTGCCGCCCGAACGCGCCGCACGAAGAACTTTACATCGCTCGCCTGTGCCTGCTCGCCTTCTGCTGCCTCCGCGTCTCATTCAGTTTTCAGTTTGCTTTGCTCTGTTCGCCGTTCACCACCGCCTCTCACCCGCGCGGCGTTTCGATTCTGATTGCCACTACTGTTGCACACAAACACACACACACGGCCGGAGAGTGTGTCCGTGTGCCCGCCACCACCACCATTGCAATATCAAGTAAATTTTCATATACTGGCGTCATAAGAACGAACAACCGTACTTTTAAAAAGCTTGTAAAAACTGCAGTGTCGTCGGAGGGTGGGGGCAAAGGTAGCGGGGGTGGGGTCGGCAGGAGTAGTAGGGGGAGGAGCGGGGCTGATTGGAAACAATTGTGTTTATTTGTGAAATTCGCAGGCAAAAAGAACGCGAGAAATATTAATCAAATGACTTTGCGGTCGACTTTGCTGCCAGTGTATTGGTGTGTGAGAGTGCGAGAGTATCTGTGTGTTTGTATGTGAGCTGCGCACATCCACAGCCACAGAGTTCCCATTAACGTCATCATCGTGTCATTCTTGCAAGAAGACGAAGGAGAGAGGCGGGGAGACGCAGGGTTGCATTTTTCTGAAATTTATTAACATTATGCCACTTGAGCGATCGGTAGCGCTCTTTGAGTTGCCAATATTTCGCCGCCATATGTTAGAATGAAACTCCCGAATCCGATTCCGATTCCTTTGGCTTTTCCAATTGCCTCCGTGCGTCTGTCTGTTTTGTTTAACAATTATGAAATGCACACTAATTGGCTGTAATGAAAATGTGACTCTCCGACTCGATCCTCATCTCCCTCACTCCTTTTCCCCATTCGATTCGCCGCTCTCTCGCTCGAAATTTGAGCGACAGCCAAACAAAATTAAAAATAAAAAGCGGCAGCAGCGGCAATAATTATAACTATAACTCGAGTTTCGGATCTCGGCATATAGAATGTGAGCCAAAAGGCAAAAAACTTGTATCGACGCGCCGCCTGTACTCGCTTCGATGTCTCTCTCTCTGCCGCTCGCTGCTCTCGCTCTCTCAGCTTTCATTTTTTTGTCTCGCCTCGCTTTATTTTGTACTTACGCTTTGCGATTCAATTCGTTTTTATTGGTTTTCCGCTTTAGGCGGCTGGGAATTTGTACGTAGCGTCGTTCGTGCAAAACGTTGTTGTTGCTGTGTCCAAGGGGGGCGGGGGGTGGGTTGGCGTTGTCGTTCAATGAATAATGAGAGACAATGTAAGGCACGGAGAGCGAGAGAGGCAGCGAGAGGCGGGCTGCCGAGAGCGAGCGAAACGAGAACAACACAAAAAAAAGCAAAGCAAAGCCGTGTACAAAAGTGCACGAAAAGCGGTGGGGGATAGCAAGAAAGATACAACTTTTTTCCCTGCTGGCAGCGGCAGCCAAAAGCAAAGCAAGTGGGGAGCGGGAGAGAAAGAGGAGAGGCCCCCCGTCTAGAATCTAGAAGAAAAGATGCACGCACGCACATACAGCTCTTCTAGATATAGATACAATTAATTTGATTTGTTAGCACCGCCAGCTCGCCCGAATGGGGAATAGTTGGAAATGTAAAATTTGCAATTCCCCTCCCTCCCCCGCCCAACCCGATCCGCCCCCTTTCAAATCCAATTCCCATTCCCTTTCCAATTAGAGTTAGAATATTTTTGCTCTTCCAACCACGCAGACGCAGCTTTAGTTTAGATGTGTTTGTGACTTTTGCATATATTGGCTGCAAATAAATTTTCGCTTGATTTGCTTTCGCCCCCCGTCCGTCCAGTCCACACTTCCCACATCCATCGCGTGCATGTGTGTGTGCTGCGTGGAACTGAAAATGAAACTGGAAGCAAAGGGAAAAGGGGAAACTGTACCGCGGGCCGTTTGAATATTTCGCGTAAACATAAACACCGCAAACAAACTGTTGCTCGCTGGTTATTATTGTTGCCATGCCCCCTCTCGTTTCAGCTCTCAGGTGGCCCGAAGGAACGTCCATATCCATCTAAATATATACCTCCAAGTCCGCTCCTGGCGAGCCCCCAGTGAAATCGCCTGAACCGGGCCAAAAAGAGAACCACATGAGGTAAGTGATTTCAATTGCTGTCACATCAAAATACAGGGTGACTACCAAAGGGGTAATTCCACCCCATTTATTACGGAATATTTTCTCGTGCCATATGGCCTATTGTTTTCATTAAAAAAGAAGTTTTGGAAATTTATAATCCTTTTGTAAACACAATGCGATGGAAAACTACTGGGATGGCAGTTCACTTTTTTTGTTCTAACAAACTGAAAATATTTCATTTCACTTATAATGGAACAGTTAATAAAAAAAAAACAAATTTAAGCGAGGCTTAAGCATGTTATCTCATAGAAGATGGTTTTGGGTTCCAATTTAAGATACTTTGACCGCAGAAAAATCTGCCCAAAACCATCGGGGCTTAGGCGCCTATTTACAATATGATTGAATTCTAAGATATTTTCTAAGCTTCTTAAGGTTATGATAAATATAAACGACTGTTCAAATCTACTTTGGTCCACCAGCAAGTACTAACTTAAATACTTTAACGAGATTGTCCTTCTTTGTTAATAAGGAAAACAAGGGTATTTTAATGATGATGATCTATTATAGGGATGCACTGTTTGATGCAAAAGAGATTTCGAAATTTTTAAGATATATTAACTGGTGGCAATGCCATCACAAAGTTTAATCCACAAACCCGGCAGTTGCCTAAAAATAACGTTTGATCAGTTGCCCCAGCGCTAAGGTTTTTGACCCGCATTTGCGGTTTGCACTCGATTAATTCGTTTTATAGCGATGCTTGAGTTACAGTTACTTAACAGAGGCGGGGGTCCACCCCCTTTGCAGATTGGGCCATTTGTCTTGTGTTTTGTGCTTGGCTTCATCAGCACTTTACATGCCCCAAACGAAACCCGCCCACTTTTTTGTCTTTCTGCCCGGGCTTGGCAGTCGCACACACATGTGCGTGCAAAAGAAATATGTATTTGCACAGACACACACATGCAATCATTCCTACCTCACCACATTAAAAGTGGCGCCCTTTTTTAGTGTCCTTTCTCCCGCGCTCTCCTCGATGTTTGCTGAATTATTTGCTCCACAAAAACAAGAGAGTGTGAGAGAGCAATCAGTGGGGGAGCTCTTCGCACCTCTCCCTCACTCTCGCTACCATTTGCTAAGCCTGTAAGCTGTAAGCTGTAACTGTAAAGCGCTTAGCGAAAAGGGACAAAACCAGGACCTATGAAAACACTCCCCTCCGCTCCCGCTCATGCGCGCTCTCCCTCTCCATGCTGTTGGCTCCCTTCCTCTCCTCTCTCACTCTGTCATCTATCTTTAATTCGCAGCTCGGTTTTTCCTAAACACGCACACACTTACGCGTTGTCTTTAATCGATTTGTACTTCTTGATATTTACATCAACTCCCCCTTCCCTTCCCGAACACATTCTGCTCTGCCCTGTCTCGTTGCGCGCTCTCTCTCACTGCCTGCATTCTCTGATTGGATATCTAAATCCTGGATCCTGCCCCTCCCTCAGTTCACCAGCCTCAAATCCCAGCTCCACTCCCTTTTTTCGCTTCCCTTGTCATTCGTTTGGCTGCCTTTTGCCATTTACAATTTATATAAAGTTATTTCATTGTGCTCACTCTGCTTCAGGCCCTCCTTCGTTCTCTCCTTTTGCTGATGAAGACATAGCAATATTATGGGTATGTGTTGGTATTGGTGTGGGTGTGAGTCCTGCGGTCCGCTAATGGGCAATTTATATCACTTTTAATGCCCAGCAGCAAAATCAATAAACTGGCCAACATCTTTTTACATAGATTAGTCCTGGGTGATGATTGTTTGCTGTAAGTGTAAGTGTGTGTGTGGGTTTAGGGCTCAACTGTACTTGCATTATGTATGTACACACATGCAGATGACATTCGCATTGTTGAAGGGTTAACGGTCGCACATTGCACTGCAAATCCGTTGTGTCCTTCAGCAGCTTAATCCTGACAACATAAGAAGATACCAACCAACAAAACACTGTGGGTTAACCCCTTGTCCGATCATCGTGGAATTTAACATATGGATAGCCTATTTTAAAGGATTTGACGCCAAACGCCTTGGTGTATGCAGTAATTCTTGAAGATGCCAGTAATTTGGGACACTACATTATTGTTTTACCAATTTAAGGAAGTTTGTAGCCTTATTCAGATCGTCCCCTTGTAAGCTTTATTAACTGCCAAAGATCTTATTAACATTCACCATAGAATTCATTTTGTACCTTGAAACTAAAAAAAAATGGTTGATAAATGTTATATTTTTATTATTATTTATGGAAATGATATGTTATTTATGAAATCCTGCTCAATCGAACATATTTGATTTCAATTAATTTCATCCACTTCCAGGTGAACGATAAAAAATTGGCTGTGCGCCAATTACACACTCACACGGATCAACTGTTTCAGTTGCAACACCCACCACCCCCACAGGAGCAGCAACAGCAGCAATTTCATGGTAATTGTCCCCCGTCAGCGACGAAAGAAAAAACCAAGAAATATACCTGAGCAGCCAGAGATTAAGTGACACCACCTCCACCTTCCACTTGCATTTTTTGTTTGTTGTAGCCACGCTCAGCGAAAGCAGTCGACAGCAGCAACAACAGCAATATGTAGGCGCTCCACAGCAGCAACACATGAAATACAAGCAAGAACAGCAGCAACAACAACAACAACCAACCCCAACAAGATAAAACCAATATATCACAACAAAAAACAACAACGACATCAATAAGTTATAGAAATCAGGGAACGAGCAACGCCGCAACGATCATCGCCCGGATCTGGACACAAGAATGCAGCACGTGAGCGCTGCTAGCTCGGTGCCATCAGTAGTAGCCCCTGTTGTGACCACTGGTGGGACGACGATCACCTTGGGCGGCCCACCACCGCTCCCCAAATCGGAGCACAAAGAGGATGGCAAGCCACCGCACGGCATCGAGATGTACAAGGTGAACATCGAGGACATTTCGCAGCTCTTTACCTACCACGAGGTCTTTGGCAAGATCCACGGCGATGTGGTCAATCATCAATTGGCGGCGGCCCACGGAGGTCAGTTGCCACCACCTCCGCCGCTGCCGCCGCAGGTCACCAGCCATGCGGCGAGTGCAGCGGCAGCCGCGGCAGCAGCGTCGACCAACAATGCCGCCGTTGCAGCGGTAATGGCCTCAGCGAATGCAGCAGCGGCCGCGGCGGCAGCTGCATCGGCGGGGGGAGGACTACCGCCGGCAACCAGCGGCAATGGGGGCCAGCAGGTGACGGTAACGACGACCAGCAGCTCGACAAGCAGCGGCGGGAGCACCACCAGTGGGGGCACCACGACCACGGCGGGTGAGTTGCTTATGCCTAAAATGGAGGGCGGCATTCATGGCGTGGACGGCAGCGGCAATGGCGGCAATGGCGGCGGGCAGAACGTGGCGCTGGCGCCGGACGGTACGCCCATTGCGACGGGGACGCACGTCTGCGACATCTGCGGCAAGATGTTCCAGTTCCGGTACCAGCTGATCGTGCACCGGCGCTACCACAGCGAACGGAAGCCGTTCATGTGCCAGGTGTGCGGCCAGGGGTTCACCACATCGCAGGATTTGACGCGCCACGGCAAGATCCACATTGGCGGGCCCATGTTCACCTGCATCGTGTGCTTCAATGTGTTCGCGAACAATACGAGCCTGGAGCGGCACATGAAACGGCACTCGACGGACAAACCGTTCGCCTGCACCATTTGCCAAAAGACCTTTGCCCGCAAAGAGCATCTGGACAATCACTTCCGCTCGCACACGGGCGAAACGCCCTTCCGTTGCCAGTACTGCGCCAAGACGTTCACGCGCAAGGAGCACATGGTCAACCATGTGCGCAAACACACGGGTGAGACGCCACATCGTTGCGATATTTGTAAGAAGTCCTTTACGCGCAAGGAACACTATGTTAACCACTACATGTGGCACACTGGTGAGTGTGATTGATTGGTGGGGGCGGACAATGCGAGCGGCGAGCGCCAAAACAAAAAGACAGATCAGAATCTCTCAGAACTAAAAACCAAAACCAAAACTCCAAGACCAACTCCAGTCAGACCAAATTATATCCATAGAGTACAAGAACAACAACAGCAATCACCACATCACACCAACCAACCAAACCAACCAAGAACCAAATCAAAAATTCAACCAACCAACCAAACCAATCAAAAAGAATTGACAACAAGCACCGCAAAAAAAAATTTATAAACTTCATCGTGCGTCCTACGTCTTCTTCCACCCACTCTCTTACACTCTTCTATCTCGCTCATCGCTTGTGCTTCTTCTACCCGCCAACTCCCACAGTCCCGCCCACTGTACTCACACAGAGAGAAAAAATATAAACTCAAATTGGTCACTCATTTGGTTCATGTCAAAAATATCTCATTTAGCCGACAATATTTTAAATAATTAGTTGTATCACTTTAAAATCGAATTTCCTTTCGTTCCAAAAAATGTCATAAAAGTTCCATTGTTTGAAATATAACACTAGATCAATATGAAAACTATTTAATAATGGTTAATACTTTAAAACATTTTTATCGCTTTCAGACATTTTTTTTATTCTGAAGTTTATTTGATCACCAATGAGAATATTTTGACGTAAATAAATTTAACAAATATCCAGGGTTCTTAGAAACAATCTGCAAGAAATAAGTTAATGCTGATATTGTACCCATTTTTTTTCTCTGTGCCAACTAACGCTTCAAGCGAAGGAATCTCCAGAGATTTGGAGAACGCTTCTCGCCTAATCCCGCTACAAAATTAAAAGAAAACACGCTCACTCGCTCATACCGCTCCATTTCCCCCCAACCATGATCTCTGCATCACACATCCCCAGCTTCACCACGTCTAAATCATGCTCACATGCACCACCAATCCAAACACACATCATCCAGTGCTCGCTCCACTCCACCACTCCAAGTCCAATCCTTCATTCCCGATTCGATTCGATATATAATGCCTGTGTAACTTTGTCTACGCTCTCTCTGCTGTCGAACAGGGTGCCCAAAGCAAAGAAAAGTCAAGAAAGTAAAGAAAAGAAAAGAAAAGTTCGTTGTTGCTGCTTGTCGATTGCCAACGTCTCTGTGTAACTGCGACATTTAACACTCGATCACACAAAAGCAATTGGAACACACACAACACAACAAGACACACAACACACATCCCAGCTCACCTGCATACGAATATCTGCTATGTAGGGATCTGCCTATATCTTTAGCTCTTTGGCGATACTTTCTTTCGGGACTGCACGTTCCACGCAAAAAGATAAAGATGACAATACAAAGTAAAAGCATCCTGGAGACCAGCATTGAGTAGAAGCAGAGTTGACAGGCACACACAAAACAAAACAAAACACACATCCAATGAACATCCACACCACATACAATCCACATCACATCTGACACCACCACGCCCACGTCCATATGCCCGAGCCAGCAGCCTCCGTTCGCTTCGTTCGTTCGAAACCACAACAACGCAAGCCACGGCCAGTTTCACACCAAACAGAAAAAATAAAAGATTTAAATACGAATGAAAAAATTTAAAAAACCCACCCACCCACGCAGCCACCCAACCACTACCAACAAAAAAAAAGAAAAGAAACACTGGACGGTGCGCGGGGATGGGTCGGGGGATCTGAAATTTTGTTTTTTCTCCGATTTGCCACTAGTTCTCCAAAGGCGTCTAATAGATCCTTTTGGAGAAATAGCCGCAGATACGAGCTGTGAGAGAAAAAAGAAAATGCTTGCGCTTACGAATGCGATTTTGTCTTGTCGAACGAGATCAAACGCCATTCCCTATATACAACAATTCCGTTCTGTTCTGCTACCCTCTCCCAACAAATCCAGGTCAAACGCCGCACCAGTGCGATGTCTGCGGCAAGAAATACACGCGCAAGGAGCACCTAGCCAACCATATGCGATCGCACACCAACGAGACGCCGTTCCGTTGCGAGATCTGTGGCAAGAGCTTTAGCCGCAAGGAGCACTTCACCAATCACATACTCTGGCATACAGGTAAAGAGACAAAACGAATCGTAAGCCCGCCTCCTGCTCCCCTGCCAGAACCATAACCCCCCGCTAATGTTTCCTCCTACAGTCCACGACACATAATATACCCAGTATACACAGACACTTGGCGGTGCAATTGGTGCAACAGAAGCAGCGATAACGAACTCTCCGTAGGATTGGAATTATTTTTCGTAGATTAACATGTCATTTATTTACAATAACTTATAATATCAAAAGGATATTCCTTTCTTAGGACTGTTTTAATGAACTCTTCACTTCTATCCTTTCTACAGATTTTGTAAATTTTCTTATTACAAAGAATAGTATAACTTAGCTAGAAAATTAGTTGGTTAATACGTTTATGAGTAACTTGAACTCTTAATATGCTTCTAAAAATCATATATTTTGTATATACTTTTACAAAAATGTTTTTAAGATAACATGTATTATTTTACAATCAGTTTATTTTTCAAAAGTTGTAGTAACAAAGTGGTACCAAATCCAATGTTTACCCTTTGTATGCCAGCCATTCTGTTAAAAATATCGATCGCGGGAACAGTAAACAGACGACTGCAACTCGCAGTGCTTCTACCCTGTTGCCGCAAGAGGATGCAACCAAAAACCAAGCCACGCCAGGTGTCCAGTAACCCGCATCCATCTAGCCCATACCATGACCGCCCCCATTTCCCTTGGCGATGATTACTAATCTCTAAATGTTTTCTCGTCCCATCCGCGCGACACACACACATTTGCCACGCAAGCAGGCGAGACGCCGCACCGGTGCGACTTCTGCTCCAAGACGTTTACGCGCAAGGAGCACTTGCTAAACCACGTGCGCCAGCACACGGGAGAGTCGCCGCACCGCTGCTCCTACTGCATGAAGACGTTCACGCGCAAGGAGCACCTGGTCAACCACATACGCCAGCACACGGGTGAGACACCGTTCAAGTGCACGTACTGCACGAAAGCGTTCACGCGCAAAGATCACATGGTTAATCATGTACGGCAACATACAGGCGAGTCGCCGCACAAGTGCACGTACTGCACTAAGACGTTCACGCGCAAGGAGCACCTGACGAACCATGTGCGCCAGCACACGGGCGACTCCCCGCACCGCTGCTCCTACTGCAAGAAGACGTTTACGCGGAAGGAGCACCTGACGAACCATGTGCGCCTGCACACTGGCGACTCGCCGCACAAGTGCGAGTACTGCCAGAAGACGTTTACGAGGAAGGAGCACCTCAACAATCACATGCGCCAGCACTCAAGCGACAATCCGCATTGCTGCAATGTTTGCAACAAGCCGTTTACGCGCAAGGAGCACCTGATCAATCACATGTCACGGTGCCACACCGGCGACCGTCCCTTCACCTGTGAGACGTGTGGCAAGTCGTTCCCGCTCAAGGGCAACCTGCTCTTCCACCAGCGCAGCCACACCAAGGGCCAGGAGATGGAGCGACCCTTTGCGTGCGAGAAGTGCCCCAAGAACTTCATCTGCAAAGGTGAGTGCGCTCTATGATTGCTGCTGTGCGTTGCATGCATCCAGTGGAGGCACGCGTGGCGTGGCGTCAGCATAGTGTCCCAGCCCCAGCTCCAGCTGCAGTTACAAACCAAAACTAAAACCCCGATCCCGATCCCGTCCTGCCCTCCAGTTGCCGTTGGGGGTATTGCTCTCACAGCTTTCGAGCGCTGTTTTTTGGTGGTCACGTCTAGTCAGAAATTTAAATAAGCTTCATTTTATTTACCAAATTTTGTAAATAATTATTTTAGTATTAAGTCTTTTTTAATGAAGCTAGGCACAGATCGAAAGTGAATACAACTAAACTATATTTTATTATCAACATTGTAAGATATAGTTTTTTAAATTCTTAATTAGGTTAATTCTTTTGTGATAATAATTTTAAAGCTCATTCGTATAACAAATTGTGAAGCGATTTTATCATTATTTTTATTGCTACAACTAAATCTGAACAGACGTTAACCTCTTGAGACTAATTTGTATGCAGACAGCTTTGAGAGCAATCCCCCAAAACTTACCCGAGCCATTTTCGAAATTCGAGATCCCCGACGATCAGATCTTCATGTCGCTTCCATTGTCCGTTTCGCAGGTCACTTGGTCTCGCACATGCGCTCCCATTCGGGTGAGAAACCGCACGCGTGCACTCTGTGCAGCAAGGCGTTCGTCGAGCGCGGCAATTTGAAGCGCCACATGAAGATGAATCACCCGGATGCTATGATGCCGCCACCACCCGTGCATCCGCATCCGCAAATACCGGCTGGTGTGCTGACGCAAGTCAAGCAGGAAGTGAAACCGATCATAAGTGAGTCGGCAAACACGACTGCGCTAGCGCAAGCGAGTCTCCCCGTGCCCAAGTTGCCCAACTTAACCGGCCCTCCTACCGTTTCAGTTCCCCACCACTCGGCGACCACCACGATGCACACCATCCAGCAGATCACGGCGGGAGCGGCGGGTGGAGCCGGAGCAGTGCAGCTAACACCGGGCCTGGTGCCCCTTGTCACCTCGACGCTCATCTCGCATAACGCGGCTGCCCAGCAGCAGTCGCAGAAAAATCAAGCAGCCGCCGCAGCAGCCGCCCAGCAGCAGGCAGCAGCAGCCGCCGCAGCTCAACAGCAAGCTGCCCAACAAGCTGCACATCAGCAGCATCAACAGCAAGTGGCCGCCCAACATCAACAGCAGGCCGCAGTGGCTGCCCATCAGCAGCAACAACAGCAGTTACAGCAGCAGCAGCAACTCCTGCAGTTGTCCATCCAACAGGCGGCTCACCATCATCAGCAGGAGCAGCATCGCCAACAGCAGCAACAGCAACACCAGCAGCAACAACAACAGCAACAGCATCACCAGCAGCAACAGCAGGGTCATCCTCAAGCCCCGCCACCACAGCAGCAACAACAGCCGCCACCCATCGCCTTGATCAGCGACCCAGGTGCTCTGGCACGCGCCGCCATCCAGCTGCAGCATCTGCCGGCGAATGTGGAACAGCACCCGGTTGTTTACTAACAGTAGCCCCTCCTGCACGGCTACACTCCCACCACAGCCCACTCCAGCAGCACGACCAGCACCTCCATAGCCGCCACAGCGGCCACGTCGTCGACGCAAGCGGCGTGGTGAGGCCAGCGTGCCACCAGTGAGCCAGTGTGCTAGTGAGCCGAGCTGACGCGACATCTCTATATAGGACACACACACACCATAACAAGCACACCCCATATAAGCAGCTAGTTGTATGTACAATAGTTTTAGAAGCGCGCTGGTTACGCTGATCTGTAGCCCCAGACGAGAGAGTAGTATGCAGGGGTTCTAGGGTGTGTCGATTTTTAAACCAAGTTATCGTGGGGAATTCTAACCCATCGAAAAGTAGAATATAACTTTTTGAAATTGAACGAAAGCTCTTTAATCTGGGATGCCCTGGAAATGTCTATGTTTTAAAGAGAAAAATAAAGTTATGTGTATATTTCATTAATGACATATACAAATGATTTTATTTGACTTTTAAAATCCTTAGAGATTTCTGTGACACCCCTAAACTCTTTAAAAAAATAACGATTTCATTCTTTGTACTTTTAATATTCTATGAAAATAGAAAACAAAAGTCTAAATATCCTAGAAAATCATGTACAGATTGTGCTCTGTACTCCCAAATGCAATTCCGAACTCGATTTTGAGCTATTTTTCTCATTTCCCAATCGCAAACAAACTCAACACTCCTTAACTAGTCTGCCGCCGCCAGCTTTAACGTGCAATACGAATCATCTCATAGTTTGTTCTCGGTATCTCTCTTTGTGTATCTTTAATGCTTAGACGCTTAGCGTCTAATTTTATTCACGTGTTTTCTACATTTCTGAAATGTGTGCCAGGCGGCGCGGGGTTTTGGATACGTCGATAGATAGTTTTTGTGATTTCTAATTTTTACTGAGCTGCGCTCAGTACATAAATCGGTTCCAAAGACTATTCGACCGTCCACTCTTCTCGCTAGACATTTTAAAGAAGGGGTTTTTGTGGCCGTAACCAGCGAAAGCGCACCATCTTGTATTTTTATTGTGTTTTGACTAAGTTATGATTATACCCATACGGAGCGACATTCATAGAAAGCATCCTCATCATACATAAACATATGCAGATATGCATAGGCATACAATTATGATATATACTTATAGTTTGTAAATAACACGCAACCAGACCCTTGGAAATCTACCGAAAATTATGATCACAATTGTATTATTTTTGCATTTTCCAAGGAGGATAATTGATAACGAGCAAACACGCGTACACTTTCATATATATTGGCCAAGTGTAGTCCTTAACCCAGTTTACAATGTCGAGCCCCGAGAGCGGGGGCTGTGATGATTATGAGATATATATTATTATGTGACAATGGAAAAAGAAGCAGCAAAACAGCAGACACGACTAACGAGATAATGAAAAGGGATTAAACAAACAAATTATTATATTTAATGTTAGTTGAACTACTAAAAGTAATAGTTGAGAACACGGATCGCACGAATGGAGAGGAGTCCCGAATGAGCGAGCGAGTAGTTTTTAGTTGGGCGAGTCGTCCAATCATTATGATTACAATTACAATTACGATTATGATATATGAATACTAAACCTATAACAACAAGTTATTACCCCACTATTAAAGTTAACAAACAACAACAACAACCCATACATATATATACGACTAGGCACAACTCTAAAATAAATTACGTATAACCCTAAACTGTGCTTATGTTGAAAACAACAAACATTAAGAACAAGTTAAAACCGTAACGAAATAAAAGTGAAACAATTAACGAGAAAGCCCCAAGCGCCACAAGCAACAACATATCTGCTTTAAATTTTACAAAAAATAAAACTGAAAATTAAAAAAAAAAATACAAACAAATTAAACATGAGTCACCGTTTAATAACTTTACGAGGAATCACAAAACACATACAGACATACTGACAAACACACACCCACACATTATGCTTCCTTTTAAATGCAACATTTTACACATTTAATTGTCAAGAATTAAATGCTTAAAATACAATTTAAATTTAATTTAACAAACTGTAACTTTACACGAATAAACGGAAAATGTAAAACTGTTTGTTTGACCATTTGAAGACACGACTTGGTTTTATTTAACTTAATCTAATTTATTCACCTTTATAGGCAGCGAAGTGAAAGTTTTAAATACACTAAGAATGCAGGGAACAATTGAAAATTGTAAAAAAAACATCATTGAATCATTCAACATGTGCATGTTTTTATGCTTTGAAACACTGAAAATTCTTGATTTTGGAAGCCTCAAGCACTATCATACGTCTATAATTATGTAGTTGAGTATCCGTGTTAGTTTTCGGTGTTTATGGATTTTTGGTGATGTGTATAGAGCGCAGTATATAAAATGCATATAGAGATATATATTATTGTACGATTATTAACTAATAAATAGCGGATATGTATGTGTAGAATGTGGAAGGCAATTTTAAGTAACGACCCCAAGGAGAGAATTCACTTGTGTTGCAATATTAAAACAAACGAAATAGTTTATATGTAAGTTGCGTAGTGCATAACGTGAGAGTAGAAGAAACAATCTCCACCCGACGCTCACTGACAGACAGACACACACCCATTAACCTTAATGATAATATGCTGGGACAGCGCTGAAAATGTTTCCTAAACGCAGCGAGCAACGTGGAGAAATTACAGGAGAAGCTGAAGAAAACGCTTGGAACGCCCCAATTAACGTAAATATTAAAAAGCAACAAACAGTAACAATACTAAATAGAAACAATAATGTACTATAAATCAGATACAATACAACACTATATATACCTAAAATATATGCCTATACGACAGAAATTGGACAACAAATGAAATGCATATAAATATATATATATATATTATATATAGTATATATTGTACAAGTTACGAGTAAAATGTAATTAAATTGATGAAGTAGTAAGCACTAAACAAAACAAATAAATGAGCAGCAAAAAACGCGCAGCATAAGCATAAAAATGGACTTTATAAAAAAAATTGTATTTTCAGCTGGTTTCTTATTTTAATTGAAAATTAATTTAGTCGCCATCAACTCTTCTATTTTATAATATATTTCCTTAATCTTTAAAAACCCTTCCAAAATTAATCTTTACAACCGCATTATTTTATTCATTTATGAATTCAATTTGATGTGTTGGCCGTCATGCAAATTTCATTATTTAATTTAAAAATTCAAGAGTTCTTTTTGAAGTAACTCAAACAAAATCTAAAACTTTATGTTATATGCCAAGTTTTTATGAAATCTTGTCGATCGATCCTTACTACTTTAAAAACTATCGTTTCGGTTGCCCATCTCCAGAAGGATAAGGTAGGTAGCGTAGCGCGAATTGCGCCCGTTCTGCCTGGAAAACCACCCCTAAATGACCTTCGGACTAGGTAGCCATCATCTGGCCCTGGCAACGGCGCAAATTCGTTAGTATTGCAAACACCACGATCGAGAACACACCGCAAATGACGTCCGCAACAGAAACAGGTAAGGAATGTGCAAATATAGAAAACCTTGAACCAATTAAGATCGTCTTTCGACCTTTCAGCACCCACTGCAACTTCTCTGCTGCAGCTGAATGACGATGTCCTGGCTTTGATTGTCCGCCAGCTGAATGTTTACCAGCAGTACGAGATCGGAAGATTGAACCGGCGTTTGGAAACCATAGTACAGATGCTCTGGAGGACCCGAGTTCGCAGCGTTGTCCTGCAGGATGAGATGTTCCGACGATCGGGAACCAATTCCCGCCAGTTTCTGGCTTTTATCTTGGCCTTGGCCCCTCATATGGAGCGTCTGAGTTTTCACAATTTAGATGTCCGGAAATTACGGCTCCTTAGCAGTCAATCCATCGAAAGGATCCACTCCGTGGAGTGGCTCGGCGATGGAAATCGCCGGGGACGCGTTCGATTCGTGGACGAGGATGTGCGATTGCTGCGACGAGTATTCCCCCATCTGAGGAGACTCAAGCTCAGGAGCTGTCAAATCACTGGGAAGTACCTGTGCGACCTGGAACACCTTAGCGAACTCTGCCTGGATGACTGCCAGTTTCTGGAGTCCCAGCACTTCAGGGACATCTTCCGCCAGCTGAGACTTCGCAAATTTGATATCATGGAGGATTGTGATGAGGTAAACTGCTGTGATCTCGTGGATCTGCAGCTGTGTCCTACATTAGAGCACATTAAGATTGCCGATTACCACCTGTGCATGGAGTCTGATATTACGCAGCAACTTCTACGATTGCCACGCCTGCAGAAGCTGTCGATTTATTCGAAGAACTTTGTCTTCGATGTCCTGTCTCGGATAGCTCGTCCTAGCAGTCCTCCCGGCCCAGTCAGACTAATAGAGGCATTTCGATTCAGTGGGATACTGCATGATTACGGCAGATTCTTCAGGGAGTTGGGAAACCTTAGGAAACTCACGCGACTGGAGCTACACGGCCAGGCGGAAGAGGAGGAGGGCGGTAAGCTGCAATGCCTCCAGGATCAGATTTTGCGACAACTGGCTACTCAACTGCGAGACTTAACCGACCTGCATCTGTGTGGCTATCAGTTAGAGAGTCCCTTGGGCCTCCTGGAATTCGTGATCAATTGTCGGCAGCTGAGGATCCTTGACATAACTCGATCCCAGTGCCACGGAGAGTCGTTCGTCTGGAGCTGCATTGCCATTTTGGCCAAACAAAGGTGGCGCAGTCAACCCCTGGAGCTGTGGATCAGGCATAGCGACATAAGCCCCGAGATAGTACACAGTCCGCGCTGTCTGGACAATATTAAGCTAATAAAGATTGATACAAAGCAGCTCGGACCCAATATGGACTATACGTCGGGTGTGCTGAAGTTCAGCTTCGTGCGGTGATCAATTCCGAAGTGGAGTACTTGTTGAGCTAGGAATGATGAAAGACTGAAGAATCTACTGTTTACCGCGTGCTCTGTAATGTGTATCACAGAACTGGACAAAAACCAACTGCTCTGAGTCAATTATAAAGTTTTAAACTGATATCTTATGTAGTATATAACCATATATGTATGTATAAATCCATTGCCATTCAAATCAGACGATGAAAATTAAATAAAAGTGCTTAGAATAGAATTTATCAGTGGATGTTTTTTTTTATTTTGACCTTAACTAAACTTATTTGTAAGCAGAGATTAGTTTTTAAGATTCGAGAATTATCTTTATTTTTGAGATTGATCAAAGCTTTGAAATTTGAATTGGAAATCCAAAAGAAAATCCCTTTTACTTACACTGTAGTTTATAGTTTTAGTCCTCCGAACTTATCTTGTCAGTCGATGTATTCTGTACCGTATAGGAAAAGAAATATAAAAACGCGTCTTTGCGAACAGTGTCAATCCAAATGAAATTCGAGTTCAGAGCTAAAACCTCGACGACAAGGCAAACTTTTGACCGATGCCCACGAGGATGACCAAATGCGCCAGCCCTTCCGCCGAGCCTCCGTCTACTTCAACCTGCTGCTAATAACCGAGGCTGTGCTTGGACTGCTGATCCTGGTAGTGACCGCCTACTACCACGCCCTATTCACCGGCTACTTGTCGGAGATCGAGTGCCGCCTGATCTACGGCTATCTGTTTGGGATCTACGTGTTCGGGGCCCAGTTGGTGGTGACCTTCCTCTGCAGCATAACCATGTGGCGGCGAATCTGGAGGCGACGTTGCACGCCCAACATCCGCCTACTGCTGTCCGTGTGGGCCTTCTTCTCCTGCGTAATCATTGCCTCGGGGTTCGGGTGCGTGTGGAACCTTTACCGGGGCGTCGATGTCCTGGAAAACGCGGCGGATACCTCGCTGAGCCGAGGCATTGACATGTACTACTCGTGCCCGGAGTGGAAACTCCTGTGGGACGGGCTGCAGTGGCACAAGGAGTGCTGCGGGGTGCATGGCTACAAGGATTGGATGAGTGCCGACTGGATGCCGCGACTGGAGGATAATTGCTCATCGATGGTCCTGGCTCCGTACGCCTGCTGCAAGCGATCCTGCGAGAGCTGCTTCAACAACTTGCTGCCCGACAGTGGCAGCAGTCGGCAGCCTTTTCCCGCTCTCACAGTGGACTCCATCAATGCGAATGGGTGTCTGCCCATCTTCGTCGGTGCGGTGTGGAACTTCTTTTACATCCTGCTGGCCCTGTGGGTCCTGGCCTTAAAGTTCCTGGTAAGTAGGATTTTCGTAAATGATCTGTATGTAAATTGAGAAAGTACCCTTACCTCTACATAGTGAAGTATTATTTGTTTCATCTTCGGAGTTATCATTTTTAAAAGATTTATGTTCTACAATATAACCCCTTTTCAACTGTGCTAATAATACTCGTAACTCGTAAAGGGTATATACTATATAGTATTCGGGAAGAAGAATGCGACAGGTAGACGGAAGCGTTCCCAACCCCATAAAGTATACATATATTCTTAATTAGGATCACTAGCCTCATCAATCTAGCCATGTCCGTCTGTTCGTCTGTCCGTACGAAAGCTGAGATCTCGGAAACTATCAGAGCTAGAGGGTGGCGGTCTTGGATTTACCTTACCTTACCTTCCCACCCAGCGCACCGGACCATTCAGTGAAGAACTATAAGAGAATAATGAATTTTCCGGTAAATGGCGCCACTTATAAGCGATTGCTTGGTTTGCCCTGATTGCCAATCTCTGCTATAGCTAAGTAAAGGGTATTTGCTAGTCGAGGCAATCGACTATGGCGTTCTCTCTTGTTTTTGGTGCACATTTAAGCAGAGATTTCTAGGTCATAATAGTCTATTTAAAGCAAAAAAGAAAATGTCTGCAACATTTGTATAGCAACTCATTTAAAACCCTAATTAGGTTTATGGGAAATCATTTCAAAATGGAAATTAGTTTAATAGACCCTCATTACAATTTAATTACTTTAATCAAAAATACATAAAAATCACCTTTTTTGATTAGCTAACCCCGGTACTTAGAAATTCATTTAAAAAAGAACCATGATCAGAATGTAAATTCTTAAGAGATCTTGGTCCAGGGAGGATATTTTTTTTGCGAAATTCAGGGGTGAGTTCCCTCCTTTCGGGTATTACCATTTTGTTTTATCATTTGGGGGCGTAATTCTTTCCTCCCCAACATACAGCATATTTTTAAACACATATTATATAGCATCAATATCAATATTTAAAACCAATTTAAGTAGAATTTTTCATAGATCGTAATCTGTTGTTTGACAAAGTTCACACTTTACCGGCAGAATGAGGGAGACGGCTGCGATAATGTGGGACTTACAGACGAAGAAGGGCATCCGCTGGTCGTGGTGGTAGGTTTAAATAACTTTATATGCATTTCTTTGAAATTGTTAAAATTGTGTAAAATCTTCAGAAATATCCCTGTAATGTGCGGTGTGTGACAATTGGAGAGGAAGATTTGGTTTCCGATCACCTTCCTGATGCCAACTTATGCCACTGCCCCGAAATGGATGACGAACAATGTGGTTACTAGACTGTTTCTTGTTTGGTATTTATTTTTATATTTTATATTAATTGAATTTAATATACACATTTGTGTTTGATCCATTTATTTAGTAATGTAATATGTTTTAATTCATTTAATACTTGTCATTGAAACGAATATGTATTCACTTTACTTATGTATACTTTTGTCAGTTAAAGAATGAGGTATTTAAATAGTAGATATATTTCTTCAATCAAATGTTTAGTTACATTAAATGAAAGAAGATAAATATAATGCATCTTGGTGATTTACTACCAACTGTTTGTTGGCCATCGTTCTACTTGCGCATCCTTTTGGACTCGTTCAGAGCGTTTGTCACCATTCGATCGATGCGCTTGCGCAGAGCAAGGAAAGACTTCTGGCAGACGCGCTGCTCGACGAGATTAGCAGATACCCGGTGGAAGTAGCCAGTTACTTCCACGGGTTTGGCCAGCTGAGCAGGCGGTTCCAAATCTAGATTATCCACA
Organism: Drosophila mimetica; assembly: GCA_037075245.1. Taxonomy (NCBI): domain Eukaryota; kingdom Metazoa; phylum Arthropoda; class Insecta; order Diptera; family Drosophilidae; genus Drosophila; species Drosophila mimetica. The sequence continues at coordinate 24,519,098 of JBAMCH010000007.1, read as the reverse complement.
GCTGTTTGCGGACTAGCATTTTCATTAATGGTGGGAGAAATTTGTCTTAGACGTCTAGAAACACGTTTCCCAATAGATTGCAAAGCTTGATTATTTCGAGAAGTAAAATGACGTCGGGGAATGCCCAAGGACTTGGCCTGCAAGGAGTTCAAAGGAGGAAGGATGGTGTGATCCAATATACGTACTGGCGTCTTAGCAATCTCGGTAGCCTTAAACGGACTTTTAGCACGTTTCCTGACCAAAAAGCAAAATGTTAATCACATGATGTTCCCAGTCCATCAAAACATAACTTACGGTGGTCCCGTTAAGTAAATGACATTCTTGGACCAATCCGCACCATCCAGATCCATCCTAGGGGTTCGTAGATGTATAAAAAGATCACATTGCACATTCATAAAATACTCACTCATCTTCGTCCTCCTCCTGCTCGCTGCTCCTGATTATAAGGTATAGCAATAAGACTTTAAATACTAATAACGGCATTAATAATAAAAGACTTACAATTGAGAATCGTTCGATTTTTCGTCACTATCATGATCATTATTCCTATTTACAACAAATATTATTGGAATTGTTAAGAAATATGTATAATGAAATGAAGACTTACAAAGCGTCTTCGTCATCGTCGTCATCGCCCACAATATGAGGCATGCTCGGTAGGGACCTGCAATGTATACATATAGATTTATTCATTTTATGTTTAAGGAACCTAACACACTTGTTTATTTTATTTACATTTTGCTCAATTTTATTCTTTTTTTTGTTGGCGAAATGACAATGCGAAAAGCGAAGCGAACTGTGTTAAAGACAACACTGTTTGTCAGTGTGACCATTCAATAGCGTCAATAGCGTGTGATTAATAAGGGTTTCGGTTTTGACAAAACCCCATGCAAAAATTTTTAAAATTGGCTTACATTTTTTTTAAGTAGCTTCCAGTTTTGGTGTTGAAAAAATATCACTTAATTACTCAAAGCTGAAAATTTAAACCGATATTATAAGAAAACGCGCGCGGTTAATCAGTGCTGTACAATGGATGAAATAAACTCTCAACTTTTTTTTGGTATTAAGTAACTCTTAATCTCGACCGGCTGATAGAATTATTTTTGACTATAAATTGGTAAACGCCATCTCCTAACACTCAACTTACTTAATGATTTTGTTTTCATATTTTTTAAAAACAAACCATTTTCCAATATATTTTTCTCAAAACCAACCTAATCCATTTTAAGCTATGAAAAGTCTTGACTCAAAACTGACTCACAATTTGCGGAGAAATAAATAATTACATATGTACATATATGAATTATGGAAGCCAATGGAAATCTATAAAAAGTTATGAAATACATTTGATAAACTCTTTTAAAATTTGCACTTTGAACAAATTTTCATCTTCAGCCAGACTTTTAATATTACATTGTTCTGATAGTTTGAATAGATAACATACAACAAACACAAATGACAGTCGAATCCTAATCTTGGCTTTGCTCTTGGATGTCTGAGAAATCGGAGACAACGACGCTGCTGGTGCTAATCAAGTGGCGATCAGGCATTTCACCAATGGAGGGAAAGGAGCTAGCATCGCTGGCGCTGGATAGAGATATCTCCTCCCAACTGACGCCTGAATCGGCCTCGTTGCCCAGTGAAACGGGCGTGGCATCGGGATTTTCCTGCTGCTGCTCCGGATTTTGCTGATCCTGGCCACGGCTGATCGCTGGTGGCCTCGAACGCTTGCCCTCTAATTCGGTAATCTGGTTGTCATCCCCAGCAGCGCGCTTACGATCCGGAATTTGCCGTCCGGCAGAGGGACTCCAGTCCATCGGACGATGGACATCAGCTCGAAAAGTGATGCGGATGGGTTCGCTGGGCGGGCTGTCCATCTCTGGGGGATTTCTTGTGGACACTTGGGGCGACAAGATCATCGTCGAGTTGTGCAGAGCACTCGGCTGCGAGGACAAGAACTCCAATTCGCTTTCCTGCGAGATTTGATGTCGATTACCTAGTTTAGGGCATCTATACATTAAAGCAAAATAACCCACCTGCAAAGCTCTTTCTAGTTCTTCATCAAGATCCTCAGGTTTACTGCTAACCGACTGTTCCATGGCACTCGCCAACTCGCGCATTTCCTCGAAATCCATATCTGCCTCATAAACGCCAGCGCCTGCGCAAAAAACGCTTTTACTTTCTGTAGCATAATATTAGTGGTCTTTCTTACTTTTAAGGAAGTCCAATAGTTTCTTTTTACTTCTGCTGCGCAATTCCATATTGAATTACAGATAAACAAATGTTCTGGGAATAATATTATTTTGTTTCCACGATTTTGCTCTTGTTCTTGCTCATAACGGAACTATTCTCAATTAAAGCAGCAATTCGATAGTCCCAGATGATGGTCATACTTAGAGATGTGAAATACGATGCAAAGCTTCCTGCTCACGTTAAAATTTTGTAGATGAGGGTATTCCATACATTTTTTAATATATCAATTTTGGGTACCAGTGCTTATAAAACTGTAAAATCTTAAACTGGTGTGTAGTTCTTTCATCGCGCAAACTGTTGATTTGCTAAATTAATTAATGTCGGTCCGTTGCTAAGCAGCTGTATCATACAAATTAATAATTATATTAAGGGGTTACATAGTACGTAATACATACGCAGGTTATTCAACAGAAAATTTCAGAAATTGAGGGAACTACCCTAAATAAATTCCTAAACAGTTGTTATTTGTTAAACATTTTCATGAATCTTAAAACATGTAAAGTTGAAATTTTTATTGCTATCTCTTTTCTGAAATTGGTGGCGCGAAATGAGAAACTACAAATATACATGGTGAATTGATTTTGAGGTAAATAATGCCTACTGGTGATACTGAAATGTAACAGAGTTGCTATGACTTTTATTAAAAAAGGTGACAGCTCTGGTTTTCAGCAATTCAACATCATTTTCAACAGCTCCGAACTTGTTGAATTGCTGAAATTTCTGATAGTTAACAGCTGAGTAACAGCTGACCGAAATTGTACAATTCAACAGTTGAATTTTGAACGCCAGTGCTTTTGAAACTGTAAAATCTTAAACTGGTGCGCAGATTTTTTCATTGCGCAAAACTGTTGTTAAATTCGGTCAGTTGCTAATCATCCATACAAAGTCAACCCTTAGAAATTTCAGCAATTCAACAGCCTGAAAAAAAGAATAAAAACAAACAGTTAGAGTTGGAGTTAAAGAGTTATAGAGTAGAGTTAGATACAATGTTCTTAAATCAAGAACAAACTGTGTCTTAATTTAAGAACGTTTTCCGTGGCTGTGAACCGTGTTATATATGTTATATATGTCGTAAAAACAATTAAAAATTAGAATTTCTAATGTATTTATTTTGTTTTGCTCACAATTACAATTTAGAATTTTATTTATAAAACAATAAAATATATAAGGAAAATACAAGGTTGTGTAACGTTTTATTTCTGTGTTACTATTGAAAGACTAAAAACAAACAAGAAAGGAAGTTAACTTCGGCCAGCCGAAGTCTATATACCCTTGCAATTAATTCCTATTTAATTACAAATTACAAAAATCTGAATTTCGATTTGGAACAAACCGAATTATAGCAATTTTGACAATAATTGATTGATCATTCCTATGGGATCTATATAATATAGTCGTCCGATTTATGTAAAATTTATTTCGAAATTCTAAAATAATAATATAAAGTTATATTCAAGAGTAGAAGAGAATACAATAAAAATTAACAAAGCTATAATTTTTTTCCTATTAATTTCCCATTAATTTTCCGATCGTTCCTATGGGAGCTATGTGATATAGTCGTCCGACTTTTATAAAATTTAATTCGAAATTCAGGACAATTAAAATTATATTCCCAAGAGCAGAAGTTAATATGTCAAAAAACACATAAGTTATAATTTTTTTTCACTTATTTTTCCGATTATTCCTATGGGAGCTATAAGATATAGTTGTCCGATCCGGCCGGCTCCGACTTATATACTACCTGCAACAGGAAGACGACTTTTGGTAAAGTTTCAGCTCGATAGCTTTAAAACTGAGGGACTAGTTTGCGTAGAAACGGACGGACAGACGGACAGACGGACATGGCTAGATCGACTCGTCTAGTCATGCTGACCAAGAATATATATACATTATAGGGTCGGAAACGTCTCCTTCACTGCGTTGCAAACTTCTGACTGAAATCATTATACCCTCTGCAAGGGTATAAAAATACATGAAAGCAAATGAATTCGTTTTGCTATGATTTTAATTGTGCTCAGAAAAAAATTAACAAAAGGTCAGATTGATATGTGCAGGTCAATTTTATATTTTTTTAAGATCAAGTTATTCATATCATACAGATGTGATTGTGGTTATCTTATCTTATTGTTCTAAAAAAATAAAATAATTGATCTGATAAAATATTAAGTTGTGTTTGAATCATAAATTTGACATTATTCATATTGGCTTTTTATTGATATGAAATAAAGTAGAATTGACCCTAGTTCACATCGAATTTTTTTCTGTGTGTTGTTATTAATTAATTAATTGTTATTATTGTTCTAAACTTGTGACCACCACTGTATATTTAATTGGTTTCCAAACAGTATTTTTTTCGCTAAAAAGTAAATTTAATTAATTTAATAAATTTCATTTGTAGTAAATTTGATTCCTTTTCTTTAAGAACAATAATAGATTCTTTTCTAGTCTTTCCTTAAAAACCAAATGATAATTTTCAATCAGAGAATTATGAAAAATTTATAGTTTTGCGGCCATATATTTTTGTAGCTTTCTGTGTGTGGAATCAAGCTCAAAGTAATTTTATAACATTGTATATATTATTTAAATTTTATATGACTTTCATGCATTTTATATTTAGCTTTTCCATGAACAAGCTTTATAATAATTACAAAAGAATCTGTATAGTACGTGGGGTAACAGGGGCTTAAAAAACAATTTATGTGTAAAAAGCTTCAGTTCAAAACCAAGAACTTTTAACACTACTAGCTCTGCGAAGTTGAAATGCATCGTGTAAAAAAGTAAACGCTTTGCAAACTTTTTGTGTGGTCAACCTGCTGACCAAAGTTGCAGCTTTTGGTGCCCACAACGCTGGCAATTGTTTTTCTAATTTAAGCAAAAAAAAATGCGTCTCTCTGCATTTCGTTTGCATGGCCAGCCACCTGCGAATTCTCCAGCCCCTTGATCCCGCCCCTTTCACTTTTTACATACCTTTCAACCCCACCCACTGACCCCTGTCCTTTCACCCCAAACGACGACCGAGTTGAAATTCAACAAAATGTCAAAATGCCACTTGAAGTCAGTTTGCCTTTTTCGCTGCCATGCAGCGCGTTTTCGACCCGAAAATTGTTCTTTATGTGGGGCAGTTTTCAGCTTGACTTTCTCTTTCTCTCCATGGTGAGTTGGAATACCGTATACATTTTGAGATCAAATGCTGGGGAAATTTAGAGAGATTTTTACATTCCACCAAATGTTTTTGAAGTCGAAATAAGCTAACTCTGACTTTAGACATTAAACATTTAGACTTTAAACATTATATATTTAGTTCTAGAACCACCTCCTGATATAGAAGTCTTTCGTGGTTTATAGTATATGATCAAGAAATGCAAAAAGGGTAAATAAAACATTTTGATCTTAAATATTTTTATTTATAGAGGTAAGATCTAGATGAGTGTTAATACCCTCGAACCCCTGAAGCTGAGCTTTGTCTTTCCTTTTGTATATTTTTGGTATAATTTTTTTCATGTCACATTTTTCTATATGACCAAACTCTGCTGCTGGTTAAAATAAGCGACACCAAAAATAAAAAGGACAAAAAATAGGAAAAGTTTCGATGTCGTCGCGTTGGCGAGCATTGCTTCTTTTGCATGGGAGTCGCCACTGAGTCCCAACTGCATTTTGCTCCACTTCGCCCCCGTCGCCCCGTCTAAGCTTCAGCCTCAGTGGCCCATCAAATGCAAATAAATAGAAAAAGTAGAAAAAAGAAGAAAAACCTGGACCAAAGCCGTTTGTGTTAGCCCGCATTTTGTGCAATTTTTGGCTGGCATTTAAAGTCCGTTCAATTACCGCGGAACAAGTTTGACATGGCAACGCAAACTAAAGAAACGAATTTAAACTCTTTGGCTGGCGCAGAATTTACACAAATTGTATGCTTTCCTCTAACCCTTTAATGCCCCTTTCACAGCCAGTGAAGCAGCTAACACTTATTGGATTAGCAAATATGTGCCCCTCTCGATTTGCTTTTAGTGGCTCCGTTTTATGTTTTCATCATGGGGGACTAAAGGATTTTCGCCATTAACTTTTGCTCGCCAGCTTTCCGGCACATTAGGCAGCCATTATTTGGCTAATTTTGCATCTTTCGGCCATATAATTTACACCAAATAACACACGACTGCACACACATACCCACAAATACCTTAGCCACGGCCAGTTGTAAGTGCTGCGTGACTGCTGCTAAAATATTCGCGCAGCACTCATACGCCATGTTGGCCACCGGCCTGTTTCCGAGCCTCCGAGCTGCCTAATCAATGATTTGGAAATACCTTACACAACATTAATTTTACGCTTGGATCCTTTCTTAACCCCTATTTAAGGCGTTCCCAATGTTTCCGCGATTTAATTTTGAAATTATCAACATTTAAATTTGATGGCGATAATTGGAGAAAATATTTCACTTTAAAAATCATTTCGAGAATTTTTTACAAACCTTTTAAACTGTATTTATAAAAAAATGACCAAAATAAACAAATCAATAGGATAATAATATATAAATACAGGGAATCAAACCGAATCTTGTTTCGGTTCCGGTTCCGGTACTGGTCCCATACCGAATCTGCTTATTCGGTAAACGGTTATATTTTGGTATTGATGTTTAGGTTCCGGTTCTGGTACCGGTACGTACCGATACAGTTAAAAAAAATTTCATTTAATACTTTGAAATGATTTATGTGATCATTAAAATTCATTTGATTTTTTGATATAAAGTATAAATAATAAGATTTTAATTGGATTTTTAACTTTTTATTTCTAAGAGGAAATAGGGGTACTAGCTTCTTAAAAAAAATACGCGTTAAATGGCGCCAAAAATGCCAGATTTTCAACTTGTTTAGACAAAGAATGTTTCTGCTACAGCGATATTTTCTTACATCAGCAGTAGGTATGCTAAAAACGGACGGGAAGAAGTCGATTAGCGGAAAGTGGGAGCTGATAAATACATATGGGTATTTCTTAATTTAGTTAATGAGTAAATGAGTTAAAGAATTTAGTAAATGAGTACCAAAACCGTACCGGTACCAGCAATACGGTAATCGGTTCGAAATTAAATTTTTATTTTGGTCTCGGTACCGGTTCCGGTTCTCTATTAGGTATCGGTTTATTTCGGCTATCGGTTCCGGTTCTGGTTCTGGTTTTATTCCCTGTATAAATATAAATATATATAAACACCCAAAAAAAAACAAGTTCGCGAAAAATCGATAAAATTTCAGGTCATGCAATCATTTTTACGTGAAATACTTTTCAATTACCAAAAAATACCAGTTCAATTTTACCTGGCCGCATATCAAATTGAAATTGATCTTAAATAATGTAAAGTCGATCTACGTTTCATATGGATTTTTTTGGGTGCAGAGTAATATTCGTAAGCGTATTTTATTTTTCATTTAGAAAATAAAATGAATTCGCTTTTAAATTGTTTAGTTAGTCTTTAATACTATAATTGGCTGTAAAGGATCAATATATTTCAATATCAACGTAATATTAAATTTAAATTGATTTTAAATAATGTAAAATCGATCTACGTTTCATATGTATTTTTTTGGATGCAGAAAAATATTCGTAGGCGTATTTTATTTTTCACCTAGAAAATAAAATGAATTCGGATTTAAATTTTTTAGTCAGTCTTTAATACTATAATTGGCAGTTAAGATACAATATATTTTGATATCAACGTAATCTCATCATCATCTCTTTTTTGGTATAATTGGGATTTTTGACCATTTTTAATCGGTCATTTCTGGGCTGATATCGGCCACACGCTTACTCTAGGTTTTTGTGCCATATTTGCATTTGCATTTTCACAACATACGCTACACAAATAAAACATGCAAGCAGCAAATTCGTAGCCAGACACAGTCAATAGCACAAATTTATTGGCAATTTTTGGGATTTAGCCTGCTGGCTGCTCCTGAACCTCCAGTTCCTGCCCATTCGAGCCTTGGCAAGAGTTTGATTGTGCGAAATTGCAAATCAAACATGACTAAGGGACCCCACCCGATTCCTGGGAGGTCTGTTTACAAATGGCGAAGAAGCGGCAACAAAATGGTTCGAATATTTTACAGATGGTGATGGGGAGTGTTGCATTTTCTGGTGGCTGTTCTTTTTTGTTGTTTGATCTGCACATCTGTTGCTAGAAGGCTTTCAACATATGTAGCTATGGAAATCGGTTAGAAGTTGCATCCTTGAAGATAAGCTAAGAAATAAGACAATTACAAAATATATTATTAATCTACAAACATGTAATTATTACACATCTAAACACTTAAATTAGTATCTACCTATAACGAAATAAATAATAGCTCTAGCAAATTTTATATATGTCGACATTTTTAAAAAAAATGTTACGTTACTCAGAAAAAAAATCGTTAATTTCTTTTACTTTATTTCCTATCAATAATAAGCCAATATGATTATTGTCAAATTTATGACTTAAATATATCAACTTGATATTATATCATATCAATTAATTTATTTTAAAAAATTAAATTTAGTATTTTTCAAACACATAATGAAAAGTAAGTTAAACTAAATCTTTTATATCATTCAATATTCATTCATATCAATATGATATGAATGACTTTATCTTTAAAAAATATCAAATTCACCAGCACATATCAATATGATCTTTTGTAAAATTTTTTTCATTTAATTTAAGCGAATCAATTGAGAAGACAAACGTTTTTGTGGCTATTAAATTAGGCATTTATAAATATCAATAATGTGAATTAAAATTAATAGACTTAGCTCAATGATTTTACATTTTGAGATTGATAACAATTTAGTTCATAATTAATCAATTAAATGTATTTATTTCCTTTCACTTCAGAGACTTGAAGGTATTTGGAAATTCATTCAAGTTCTTTAACTCGGCAGCACTTTATTATTTATTCCTTTCTTGCCAGCACTTTAATTACTTGCCTCTCGTTTAGTGGAAATTTGTTTGCTGACCAAATGGTAAGCTGCTTATGAACCGCAGATAAATTTGCATATGTATATTGTGCACATGTGCATTTTTGTTGAAATACATTTCAGCTTGTATTGCATTCTGCTGCTGGCAGTTTTCGGATATTTTGTTTTCAAAGTTCAAAGAACTAGAGCTTTGCATTTGAACTTTTTCACGTGCTGACCATTACAGCTATTTGTCTACTAATTTTCCAACCTCTCTCACCCACTAGCAGATGCACTTTCAGATACAGATACACCCAGGGCGCTGAGAAGTATGCTAGGGTTTGCTTAGCTTAACCACAAATTTCGCGTGGTGTATGCGGAGATAAATGAGCGTGTTTTAGTTGCATTTCCTCTCCCCCATTTCCCGCAGAAAAATAAAATAAAATAAAATATATGCAAATAAACATAAATAACGTGAAAAGAAGGAAACCGCAAGCAGACATAACTAACAGTGAAAAGTGAGTGCGGAATAAAAATGAAATGAATGCTGGCCCACAACTAATGCACGTCATGTGTGTGTGTGTGAGTCCTGGCTGCGCCAGTGTGTGTGCATATGCTTATATTTATGCTCGTGTGCAGCTTCCCCTCCTTGGGCGAATATGCATGTTCATGGCGAAATAAATATGTTTGTGTGCTCCTCATTGTTGCAAATTCTGTTTCCTCGCCCGCATTATTTCCGCTTTTGGGGAGTTGAGTTTGATTAGCTGGTCGGGAATGGAAAATTTGTGTATTGGGAAATATTCCCGTATTTTTCATCTATTTGTGTGCTTGCTCGGGAGAAATAAATTCAACAATCGGAAAATAGCAGGGACCGAAAATAACTGTTATTGTTAATTGTTCTTTAAAAAAAATGCATCTAGAAGAGCTATAAAAAAATTGTAAGTACACAAATATTTTTGTTAGCCATTGTATTTTTTATATTCGCAATGATTTTCATTTTTTTATTTTTAAACTAACACATAAAAATAATTGTTATTTAAAAAAAAATTAAAAATATACTTTACTAAAAATCTTAAAAAGACAAATCGCTTATATTATATTACTACAATTTCTTTAAATTTATTTTACCTAAAAAATCGCAAAAAAACAAGATTGAGTTGACAAGAAACAATTTTTTTTTTTTTAACTTTATTTTTCAACTCCAAATGTAACATTTATACTTTAAAAATCAGAAAATAGCTGTTAAAATGTGATTTTTTAAATAAAACTCATACCATCCCTGGAAAATTACGAATGACAAGATATTGGATTTTTAGTATAATTATTTTCTTTGTATGTATAGTTTTTAAATCATAGGTGGATTTAATTTTTAATCCAAAAAAATTATTTAAATGATTTAATTTTTTTAACACATTTTTAGAAAGAATTTTTTTACGGTACTGATAAAAATATATGTATTACCTATCCCTGAACTACTAAAAACGTGTTTCAGACCTTTAATTTACGATTGCTATGTATACTTTTCATTGTAAGAATGCGTTAAAAAACAAAATTTCGGTTGAAAAGCACGGTCGTGGAAAGAAAAGTGACAGCACTAAATGTATTTTAAGACACGAACCTAAGTATGAAAATCTTAGAATCCCTGATTGACAAATCCGTATGTCAAAACCACACATTTTTGCCTAACTTGAGCGTCATTCGAATTCTGTTTTATTTTATTTTATTACATTTGCATTTGCTTGCTTGGAGTTGACAACGTTTTGTGTCCTCAAGTTCTCGCATCATCATCCTTCGGATGCAGTGCCACATCCGGTGTGTCCTTTTCCACATCCTAGTCCCTTCAATGGAGCGAATTTTTCCTTGGCATGTGTTTTGCATTTTCTGCGGTTGTTTTGCTTGCTGTATGCGTGCAAGTGTCTGTGTGCGATTGTCTGTTTGCGCACACATTAACACTTTATTGTTGCTGTTTTCGCATGCACACCAAAAACTTAACGAAGCAAAATATTTTTTGGTTACTGCATTTCCATTTTTTTGTTAAATTTTATGCCAATTTTTTGTGGTTTTCCTCTTGGCGCTTAATTCTCGACTTCTTCGTTTTGCATTTTGGCATTGCATATGTAATTGTGCATTTTTGGAAGGAAAGCAACAAAGAAGGCGCTTGTTTAACAGCTAATATTTGTGCGCCGAGGGGGAAATGGGGCGATGGGTGGGGAGCGGTGGGCGGTCTGTGGGCTGCCACAGAACGGTTATCTCAGCTTTGGTTGGAACTTTGGCTTCAGCTGCAGCTTTGACTTGATAAGCAGAGGCGTGTTTGTTGGTGTCCTTGGGGATTTTAATCGAAAATACAATATGTACAATACGGAAAAATGTTAAAATTCAATAAACTAATATAACAAAATATTTTATCCAACATATTTAAATAATTTACAAGCATATAAAATATAAATATAAATGTAAGAAAACATTTAGAGCTTGAAATGTAAATGCAAGTATCGATATTTTCGATATTTTATCATTATTCCATTATTATTATTATAATTCCAATTTATATGAATTTCTAAATTTTACGTGGCACTCTTTACTATAAACATCGATCTTTGAAAAATATCAAAAGTATCGATAATATCGATACTGACATCGATACTTTTAAAGCTCTGGAAAGATTACCGAAGCGATGAATATGAATTATTATTGGCGCTTACGTATTTTTTCTTCAAATATTCTTAGTAAATTCTTTGTACATGAATATTTCAGATTTGAAAAAGTTGCTTCGTGCTCATCAAACCTTTAAACAACTAAAACATTTTCTTAAAATAAAATCCCTTTTTGAAGGGATTTTTCAAACACACACCTCTGATATGGGGAGCATGTAAATTTGTTGCTTGCCCAACAACGCCGAGAACGACATTGACAACTTTGTTGTCTTGTTGCATGCGTGTAATTTCTTTCTGCTGTTGCCGCTTGTTTGGCTTGTGGTTGTTGTACGGCTGTGGCCTTCAGTGCCACCCCCTTTTCCGCCCAATATCAGCTGTCTGCCTTTAACGTGCCAATCTCAAGTCCCTGTCTAGGTGCACTTTGATAGTTCCCCAGCAGCTTGCTTCCGTTACTGTGAAAAAGTGGAAAAAGTGAAAAAAGTGTCAAACGCAACTGCAAGTCGCATGGGGAAACGTCGAGGAGCTCACTTTCAGGTGGGAAACGACTTTCCTGATGTCCAGCTGTGGTTTTATCAGCCGTGTAACTGAAGCTTTGTGCTTTGCTTTCTTCTCGCTCGTTTTCAGGTTTTTAGTTTGACTGAAATAAATCATTTATCATTGCATGATTGAGCCGAAAACAGATGTATCTTTAAATGATTAGCTGAAAAGGGCAAGAACACTTTTACTCGGCATCAACTATGTTTTTATTATTCATTGGGAAATCGCTGCTATCTTAGTTTTTTTTTAATGTTATAATAGGGTTATAATCGGGAATTTAAAATAGGAAAATTTAATCAGCCAAATTTAGAACGTATTTATATAATAATTTTCTCAAATTATATTATTATCATATGAAATATTTAAAATAATGAAAAAATTTGCAATTTATAAATTGTTACTTCAATTTGATAAATACCATTACCATTAATAAAAACATTTAATGTATTAGTCAATATTAGTTAATGCGATACAAATTAGGTGAATTAGATAAATAAATTTCATCAGTACCACATTTTTTCTTTTAATAATTTACGACTCCAATTAAAATTATTTAAATACTGTTTAAATTTTTCATCAGCGTTTAATGTGGCGGAAAGCAAATGACAAATTGCATAACAATTTATTTCAATGAATTATTTATACTTGGTGTATAAAATGATGAAATGTATACAAATATGTTTTGCAGGTATTTCTGATATCAGGTAACACGAATTACAACAATTGCAAACAAGAAAATTAAAAACAAAAATATTTTAGGTTTTGGTGCATTTAATGATTTTTGTTATGCAAATGCGTTTGTAGATATTTCAGGACATTTTTGCAAAACGCTAAAGGGTATTACACGTATATAGTTCTTATTGCTGACCCGAATAGCTGAATAATCATAATCAATAATGAATTTGCATAAATATTAAATACCATTGGGCTTTCATCACAATGCGATGTGTTGCTTTTCATCGATATTGTGTGTAAATATATATATGCAATGACCGAAACATATTCGATTTAAAATGCATATATGAATACATCCAAATGATGCCTTACACATAAAAAAACACATCTTTGGCATATCTTTTTTACGTTTAACTAATATCATTTTGCCGAATTCTTTCTCTCGGAGATTCAGTGACTTCGAAAAAGAGAGGATAAAGCAATATGGCGACTTAAGTTACCTGAGTGGGAGGGAGAAAGAAGCATTCGAAATTCTAACTGACCCACTTTGATATTACATAACGTAAAATCGATCACGGTTCCATTTCGATTTGCTTTGTGTCCAGTGCTAGCAAACTGAGTTAATATTTAGCACTTGTCTAAAGCCTTTCTCGGTACCATATTTTTGACATTTAATCAGACTTTGTTAAGGGGCATCAACACTGTTCCATTTTTACCCCATGGTTGCCAGTGCTACCATTTAAGAGCGCAATTAGTTGGCACTGTTTACTGGCGAACCCTAAAACGTTTACACTATAAAATACAGGTTTTTTTAGAAGCCAAAATGAGGATAATATAAAATTTTTAGTGCTACTCCAGCAAGGTGTAAAATGTGTCCAGGCAGCGGGCGGTCCCTGTTGTCCTTGTCAGCCTCATTCGCCGTGGCGTTTGCTTAATGTCTTCTTTATTATACGGAATTTATCACCGAAACTGAATTTGCTCCCGACTCCCGCCATTCGCCTTTTCTCCTGCTGGCGTTTAAGCCATTTCTGCTGCAGATTCCCAAGCCCATACACATTGGTTTCTTGGTAAAAGTTTCAGGCAAATCTGTGTCTTTCTTTTTATTATTTTCCTATTTTCTATACTCCTGATTGATAATTTTAAATAATATTACTCTCTTTAAAAATATATTAACAGTACAAGAAAGCAGTATCTCGAATATATATAATATATATATTCTCATTCTTTAATACCGGATATATTTATAAGTTTAATAATATATTTTATGATAAAAACTAGATATTAAACCCGTAAATAATAATATTTAAAATAATAAATTTTTCTTTCTTTCTTTTGTTAAGTACTTATTGTTTTTATAAAACTTACTGAGTATTAAATAGTCGTAAACACTTTTTTTATAACACTTATTTTTTCCTGCTGCAGTCGTGGTGCTACATAAAGTTACCAACACATGCACAACTCAGGGTGTGTTAAGAACACGGCTTATATCCTTTATGGCCACAAAGGCAACGCACACCAGCATGCATTTTTACCCGCCCGAAGATTACACATCCACACAGAGAAAAGAAATTAATGTGTGGGTTTTGTGCTAATGAACGGCACATGGACATCAGTGTGTGTTTGTTGGCGCTGTTTTTGAATTATAGCATAATTTTACCACTAAAGTGGGTGGCAGCACTGGATTTTTTACAGCTCGCTTGCAGATTGTTCAAGGAAATTTATACCACATATATTTGGCCAGCGCTTAGAAAAGAAACAGAAAGCGCTAAGAGAGGTATGCAAATGTGTGCACACAGATTGCTCTTTTCGTTTAAATTTTTTTATGATTTAAGAGACTTAACAAAAAAATAGACACTCATAAAAATGTCTTTCTAAATTTTAGAAAACTAAACTTCGAATCGGCTAGCCTTTAAATATAAAAACGAAATGTCTTGTTTTTAGAAAATGCGTATTTAAATTCTTCATTTTAAATTCTTTTTTTTCAATTTTGTTTCTTGTTTTCTACGCTCTGGCGTAAAAAAATGTTCAAACCGTTTTAGCTCTGCTTGCATGGTAATTGTTGACCATGACATTTTGAGTCTTAGCCGACAATTTTGATAAATATTTTTTCTTGGAAAAAGAACAATTTTTTCTTGTTTTAAAGGCGTCTTTCTAACATTATTATTTATTTATTTTTATGTCATAACATTTATTATTTTCTTCAAACAAGAAAAAAACCACCCTATAACAGGAATTACATTTCTTGTTTTAAGAAATATTATTTTAAAGGCGCCTTTCTAAAATAAATTTTTTTAAAGCAAAGGCGCGGTCCGCTCTGAAAAAAAATTCAAGAAAAATGTTACTAGATTTTATGGAAATTCTCTGGTTTATTTTGTGTAGGTAAGACATTAGTTCTATAAGGAACAAAATTAGGTACACACAAAAAAATTAGCCATCGACAATCGGTAAACATTTTCTCTTTATTAACTACAGGAAAAAGCATGTACTGTTTAATTTCCATTTGTTTTGGCTGACGTTTTTCATCTTAAAGTGAAAGCTAATTCTACAAAAATCAACAGTTTCCCACAAAGAAGGGATAAAAACGAGATTCCCCGCCACAATGGGACTCAAAGTGAATGTAGTTTTGCAAAATCGCTTTGCGTAGATAAGGAAAAGTCAGCAGATGGTTGGCTTTTGAAGCTGAAACCGCGCATGTTTAACTGTCGAAAGGAGGTTGCGACAATGGCAGATGCCCCAATTGCACTCGTCATTTGTCGGCCCTTTTTTGTCGTCATCGCTGGAAAAGGAAGGGCAGAAAAAATACAAAGAGCCTTGACCAGACGTCTGTGTGTCACATTATACCCTTACCACAATTTAAAATGTAAATATTTTTCTAGCAAGAGATGAGAGATTTATTTATTGAAATGCATATCCATAATTTAAATTTATAGTATTTTGTATGACAAACTTATTTTTATTTGAAAGGAACGCCCGCGGGCGTTATGACACACTCAAAATTGTCATAACGCCGGCAGGGAAAATATTTTTAAATCGTTTTAATATAAGTAAAAAAATCGTATTCAGATTGAGCGCAGTAAAGGTTCAGTTGTAATATTTGGAATTGTGGCAAATTGTAGGGAGGGTAAGGGATCTTCGACCTGTGCTAAATCAATTTTCTTTCCTGGACTTTTTGTCGCTCTCTTCACCTGCCACTCACTTTGCGACTCGCGACTTTTGAACGCATGTCGCCATGTTTTTTCGAGCGTTTTCTTCTGACTCCGTCGTCCTGTTGCCAAATTGAATTTGCATGGCTGAAGGCTAAGGCCAGCGTTAAGCGGCAGGAAGCGGCCAAAAGGACCCGAACTGGAAACGGAGATGGGCGATGGCAATTGTCGCTCATTGGCCGAAATGGCATTGCATTTTCCGTGTGCTTTCCCCGTTAACGTAATGAAAATGCATGATGCTTTTCGGCCGGGCAACGGAATCACTTGAATGGCTTTACGCTGCAGCTGTAGTCGCTTTCGGCCCTTTTGGTGAACTGGCTCGAATGCATTCGGTGCAATTATTTTCGCATTTTTAAGCAATTAAGTGGCGCCGGTCCTGGGCACCTTGGCCACAGGTGTGTGGCCCATCAGCCATTCGATGGAGATAAACCAGAAGAACAGAGTGCAGAACAGAGGCAAAGTAAAGCGAAGCAGCTGCCACTTGCATTGTTAACCTCTTGTCCTGCGCAACCTAAGTGCAAATAAATTGAGGCTGTTCCGGTTACTTGTTCGCTCTACACCCATCTCGTCCTCCTTTCGATTAGCCCCTCTGACTCCTTGGCCCTCCCCCGCGGCAAATGACATGCAACCAAAGCTGTTCTTCTAGAAAAAAGAGGGCTAATCGGGAGAAACGGGGGCGGAAAAGCTGTGCTGACAAGCGGCGCGATAAACCGACAGCCATGTCAAAGACAACATTTCAGTTGGTTAGTTCTGCACTGGTCTGCGACTAGTGATGGTCGAGCTAACCCAGGTTGCGGTTGCGAAAAATGTCAGAAGGATACTGCGTCCGCTCTTCATTCACTCCTCCACTAATACTTGGTGACTTATAATAGGAACATCCGGCATAAGTGAGGACCTTTATAAAGTATTTTTGACTTAAGTACACAACAAAAAATCGATAGGAAACGATGATCGATTTTACGTTATGTAATATCAATTTGGGCTTGATATGCGGCCACTTCAAATCGATAAGCTAATTTTTGCTCGCCTTATTCCTTATTGCTCTCTTTTTCGAAGTTAAAAAATCTCTGAGAGAGAGAATTTGGCAAAATGATACTATTTAATATCAATTTTACAAGTATTTCATGGTAAAAACGATAAGTTTATGCAATACCAGAAATTTACCATGGGCATATAATTTTACTTTGTTTTTTTGTGCGTATATTTATCCTTTTTTCTGTTTCTGAAATTACCTTAAAAGTATTTAATGGTGTTTTATAGTAATTCATTTTGATAATTCATCCATTTTAAAACATAAAATAATTTAAGGTCAAGGAAAACGTAATCTGGATCTTCTATTGTAAATTTATAAAAAGTAAAAGAATTTGATAAGAAAAATGGGATTTTTTTTAAATATTTTTGAAATTTTAATAACAATAACCTTTGGAATAATTAATAATTAAGCAAGTTTACAGGAAATCGTATATTTTAATTTTAAGTTTCTATACATGTAATATTTTTTTGAATTTGATAAATAAAAAAAAACAATTGTAAAGGAAATGAAATTTAGTTGTTCTTAAAGGAAAACCTTAAACTATTAAATAAATAATATTAAACAGCACAAAAGTTGTAAAAATTCAGCGAATTACTTTTGTTTAACTGTTCCGTTCGAAAGATGTCAGGAACCCATAAGAATATAATGCCAAGTGTCAGTTTGAATCATTTTTTGTTGCTTACAATGTTGAAAAAAAATACACTTTTGCATTTCGTATGCCCCCTGACACCAGCTGGGTAAAATCTGCAAAAAGTGCTGCCAACAAAGTTTCAGGCCCAGCGGGAGTCCTGCACATCTCTAGACCGGCTTTGCGGGGGAACCACTCGAGTGTTGGCTGGCTAACTGGCCAAATCCTTTGTGGTGGACACAGACGGGCAAACGACTTGACGCTTCGCTTAACTTAAGCGATTTTTTATGCGGCCAGCGGAGGACCTGGAGCTGGGAAAATATGCCATTCATGTTCTAGCTTGGCTCAGATGTTGCCGGGTGGCTTCTTTTGGTCTCCTGTTCTTCTGGCTGCAAATCTGCCAGCAGCTAATTAGCGAGACTCCGGAGTGGCAAATGTCGACATCGAGTATACGCCCTGTAACAAGTGCCAAACAAATTGCATTTTCTCCCTCTTTCTGCTGCTTTTATTTTTATCCTTCTATACTTTCTGTTTTTTTACCTCTTAACTTGCTTCCCTTCTACTTTGAGTGACCAAAGGCTGCCCAGCTCAAAGTGAAAATATGTTTGCTGTGAGAAATCATATTGGCGTTTGCTACCTTATCGAGGGGCAGGGTGCTCGGAAATTGCATTAAGCTCCATTACAAGCAAACTGCGTTGCCGTTGCCCGGAAACATCTTTTGGACCCGGGGTCCCAGTCTGCCGACATTTTGCCCAATATGCCAGTGCATTTACTTTTGCCAAATTTATGTGCGCACTTCGACGCACTCAAAGGGGACGTGGGAGGGCGGCTGAGGGGGGCGTAATGAAATATTATCGATATATATTATGGGGCTTACACACATGGCACAATGTGTGCCCCATTGGAGGGCCACTGGAGGTCCTCTCCTGCCCAGAATCTGCTCCGAAGCCAAAGAAAACACTTTCGTAAAGCTTGCACAGATTTCCGAGATTATCAACTGTTTACTATTAGTTTTACTCAACTGATTAAGTTTTGGTAAACCAGCTTTAGGCTTCACCGAAACTTGTTCTCTGTTTTAGATGTTGATGAAAGAGTTTTAAAACTCTGTTATTGAACGGCGGTGCAGAAACTTAACCTTACAAATATTTTCCAAAAATTATCAGTCGAAAAAGAAGTAAAGTTAAACCAGTGTCAACTGAATATGTGTATTTATGAGCTGCTCTTAAAAATAACGTAGGCTTAAATAAAGTTTACGTTTTTGCGCACTTTGATTTTGTTTATAGACACTGTGTATTGATTAACAATTTTGATTTATGCAACTTGCTGCCAAGTAAAAACGGGAAATGCACAATTCGCATGCACACGAAAGAAGTGTGTGCAAAAAATAGATGAAATATAATAAATATGGTTGGATTTCGGCCTGTGTGTGATAGTAAGTGCTTCTGTGGGAATGTGTGGAACAGTTGCGTGGCCGTAAAAAATAAATAAATAAAAATTGATTTTTATTTTTCATAAATTTAATGAACGGCTGACTGGCTGGCTGACTGGTTGAGCCAGAACGGCGCCCTATTTGCCAAGACTCGCTGCACAATGAATGAATAATTGACAAAGAAATGATTTTTAATTGAATACAAATTCACAGCTGAACGATTGTCTGTCCGGAGTGAAATCAACTAAAGGTCGGCATTTCTGCGAATGCAATCATTACGTAGCAACAATGTATACAAGGAATTCAAGTTTTTAAGCGTCAATTGTGGCACCGCTTTATTTAATTGATATTCAACTGAGGGCAGATCAAGTTAAATGGCTACGATTTGCACATATTTCGGGAAATTCCATTGTTAATATTCGTATATACACTGTTCATTTTTATTTTCGCTAATATTTTATATTTAAAGGAAAAACCCCTTAGATTTTTTCTAGACTGTCTATTAAAATGAACACAGTTATAATTTAATACCTAACTGTAAAATAATTATTAAACTATTACCTAAGGGTTTAAAATATAATAAATTAATTATAACTAATAAAACATGTAGAGTTAGTAACTAATTTAAAACGTTTTATTTTTTGAAACGACATTAATGAATAATTGCATTTAAGAAATATTCCATTTAATTTTTACCCTAGCGAAGATCTTTCCAACATCAAGCAAACCTACAAAGTTTATAGTATAAACAGTGAATAAAGTGTTGCTAAATTATTATATTCTACAGATAGCAACGTAATCAAAGTCAGTGCCAGCTAACAATTTGAAAATTTATTGCTTGGCCAGAATGGTCGTCCTTCACGGGCTTACATTCAACACAATTTGAATTTGAATTTGCCGACTTAGAGTCGAGCCAGGACAAACAACAAACAGCACAAGAGCCAAGTGCAGCTGCTCCTTGCTAAGCCAAAACAGGAACAGAAATGCGAGTTTGGAGTCAGGAGGAGGAGCTGAATTCGGAGTTACCATTACCATTGCTGGCGGAGCAATAAATGCCAAATGCAAACCGCCTGCATAGACCAAAAACATCTGCCCGTCTACGTTGCGTCCAAGCAATTGGAAAATCCTGCACCCATTATTCCCCACCAAGCTCTCCGCCAATACCAATCCCCCGATGCTCGGTTGCAGGACCAAGCTGTAAATCTTTGATGCAGTCGAGTGAATTTACAGTTGAGCGGCCAATTAAATGTTTTGTGGGGCACTAAAGTGCGTTGTTGTGTTTTTAGCAGTCGGTACACACCAGGTATCCATAAAAAGGGAAAGCAATCGAAGGCCATAGAAGGCCAATAGAATGTGGGTTACTTTAATTACCAGATTCAGCTGAGTCAAACTTGACTCAAAGGGACAAGGGCACACAAAGTTTGTTTAATGGGTTTAAATAAATTCTGATATTCTGATCTGTGTTCTGAAAAACAACAAAGATTTAATGTTATATTTATACCCTTGCAGAAGGAGACTTCATTAAGTATGTATATATCATTTTTAAAATTAAACTGAATTTCGAATTAAATTTTAGTAAAATCGGACGAGTGATTATATACCGGATATTTACTTTACTTTACACTACTCAGAATAGTTTTAAGATTTTTTAAAGGGAGAAATAACGTTTTAATTTGATTTAAAGCAATACTCTAAGTATTCCATTAATAATAAACACACCCAAACACACGACAGCAGCGACTGCGGCCCGAGTGGAGCGTTAATTGATGAACTCATTTGTAGAACACTTATCCTGCAACCCCAATGCAGTAAATATTCCCGAGCAGCCAGTGCAGAAGAGTTCGCCAGCAAAAGAGGAATCCAAATCCAAACAACTTTAGCTATTTCGCCAGGCAGCTTTGGATTGGCTTCGCTTTGGCCAGCGGAAAGTAAAGAGCGGGAGCTGAATAAAAATGTGAAGAAAAACCGAGGCGACTTCAATAAATAATTGATTAAGCATAGTTAAAGAAATTGTGCGGCCAGGACGGCGAGTGCAGCTGCACTGCGAGGGAGGAGGCACAGGGATAAGGGATAAGGTCTGGCAACCACAATGTTGGCTAATTACTCAACGATGCTCATTAAGAGCGCTGAATTTTCACTTTTCAACGCTTTCCACCTCGCCGCCATCGCAGCAGCAGCAGTACTAATGAAGATTTATGAAGGCCAAGCGACGCCTGCGCTGGGAATTTGTATTCTTTAAACTTTAACTGCCCCAGACATTGTGCGCTGTATACTGTTGATGAAAGTTTAATGCATTTTTTAGGTTGTGCGCTAATTGTATGGCAAACTGCAATGAATTATGCATTTGCCAGCAGTGTGTATTCCCCATTGTCTTTATGGCAAACTTTAATCAAGTTCTGCATATCGAAACGAAGATGGAGTCCAAAAGCGAAATAAATACAAAAATAGATGCACAGAAAAAAACACTCATAGTTTGAAATAAAATGTAGGGAAAATATTTATTAGGTAAAAATTAAAGCAGCTTAAGGGGCTTTTAAAGGGTTAATATACCTAATATAAATTTCTTTTATAATTTTTTAAGAATTCAAAAAAATAAATGTCACAAACAAAATTAAAAAAAAATTTTATTTAATTTTTAAAATCATGGTGGTGTAGTTCAAATAACATTTGATTTTTACAAAATATTTTTTCTGTGTACACAAATTCAGATATAAACCGAGGGACTAAACAAAAAACACTCTTAATTCCGCATAATTCAAATTCAAATAAGCCAAGAACAAGAAACCCCAGAGTGGCAAACTTTGTGTTACATTTTTATTTAATTTCACTATCTGGTAGCTGGCGGCCAAGTGGAACTTGCAGCTCGGAGCCAGGCTTTGTGTGCTGCGCGTGCTACTAAAAAATGCGCCGGCAAAAGCAATTTGATAGCTGCGCGGAATACGTAAAAAACAATACACCCAACCGAACCAGCCCTCCAGTCAAGAAAAAAAATTTTCTGAAATTACAAAACACAAAAAAAAGTGAAGAAGGGAAAATGAAAACCCACTGCTAACCGTTCGCAGTCTCTCCTTTTTGTGTATGTGTGTGTATTGTACTTGTGGCAGCTAATTTTCATTATTCTTTCAAAATGCAATCAAGAAATGTTGCTCTAGCCAGGCTGCAACATCTCGGGGAGGAAAGAAGAGTAGGAACAGCTCCTGGCAGACAGAAAGCGGAATCAGGAGCGCGGAGGGAGTCCTCAAGGAGGGCTGTTACGGCCAAAGGCTCTCTGGAGGGATTCCGGCTGTTTCTGATGCGTTGGTTTAGTGAATTGGACAACACGCTCTCAGCTAAATGACTAGTGTCTTAAATAACTCGTTGTGCAGGTGCAAAGGTAGGACAGAATTAAGTCGAGAATTAAAGTGGGAATTAACAGTTGGTTAGGTTATGTTTACAGAATAGAGCAACATTCAAGGGCTTACCAATTTAATGTTTGAGATTTTAATGACTAAAATAGTAAACAAAAATGGTTAAAACTCTAAACAAACGAGGACGGAAACTAACTTCGGCAAGCCGAGGTTTCAATACCCTTGCAGACATTGTCGAAATTGCTAAAATTCCCAAAGTAAGAAGCAGAATCATAAATGGGTAAAAAACCCGAAGTTTTCTTAATACAAAGGCCAAATTTGGTCCGATTTAACCTTATTATTCCTATGGAAGTAATAGGATATATACGTATATATGCATACACATGTTTTACGACAACTGTGAAAGTTTCAGATCGCTAGCTTTTAAACGAGCTAACAAACGGTGTTGAAACAGACATACAGACGAACATGGCTATATCGACTCCCCTATTGATCCTGATCAAGAATATATATACTTTATGGCGTCGGAAGCGTCTCCTTCTGACAAATATTAAAATAACCTCTGCAAGGGTATACAAATGTAAGACATTTTCTTACAAATTTTTAAAAGTAAGCAAAGCCACACGAATAACAAAGATTTTTAGGTAATGGGCGAATTATGCATATAAATCTTAAGTGATTAAAATGTATTTCTTATTGGCCTAAGGATATCTATTAGCACGTAAGAGCTAAAATTGTTCAACAGAAAAATGTGTTTTCTAAGAAGTCTAAAATACTTTACAAAATTGTTACAAATTTTACCTAAATATGTTAAGTAAATGAAAATTAAGAAAATCATGAATATTTAAAAATAAACAAATAATACAAGTATGAAACAATTACAGAATATATATAAAGTTTACATTTATAAATTTTCTATGCAAAACCTCTATCTTTTTGCTTCTTCGTTTCCAACTAAAAGAGGTTGTTAAGCTGATTATATTTTATTATCCCCGCCCCTAATAAATCTATTTCTTTTGCTGAAAGAATCCAATCCAATTAGAGTTTTTGTGGCTTCTCTCTCTTTTCCCTTCCTCCTCCGCTTGTTTAAGGTGCTTTCAAGCCAGCTTGATAACACAATTTGACAATCAATCAATATGCAAACGCCACATGCATATTCTTTGTTCGGTACTTTTTCCACAAACTGCAGTATAAGTCAAAGGCTAACAATGCGGTAAATGCAACAATGGATCCACTTCATTTATATTTATAAGAAAAACGTAGATGTAGATGCAGCCAAGCCCACTTAATGCGCCCCCTGTAGCCAAACACAATGGGAAACCGCTGAGGTAGCCAAACATTAAATGTTATTAAATGCAGAGCATGCGGTGGGCGAAGCTAAACACAATGGCCAAAAACTTTCGATGGTTTCAAACTTGTACCACAACATATTACTAATACATGGTTAAGTCACGGAGCTAGATTGCCTGGCGGTTAGATTGAAAGCGGCAGTCGACTTAGTAATGATCTCAATTAAATGGAATATTTTGTCACAAGGAAATTTATGAAGTGTAGATGATAAGTATAATGAATAAAAACAAGTATTTGGGTGACTACACACAAAAAAAATTCGATACGAAACGTAGGTTAATTTTACATTTTTTAAGATCAATTTTAACTTGATATGGACCCGTGTAAAATTGATATGGTCGAAATGTAAACATCATGTTCGAAGTACGTCAGTTCGTATTTCGAATCTGTCTTTCTCGTTTCAACTTACGTCATTTTGCTCTCCATATGGCGTATTGCTCTCTTTTTCGAAGTGAGATTGTCTCCGAGAGAGAAAATTCGGCCAAATGACCTTAATAATGTAAATTTGATGAGTATTTCATGTAAAAACGATGTGGGTATGAATTACATGCCATTTACATTGGCCATATCGAATTTACGGGAACATGCTTTTCTTGTGTGTAAATGAATAAATAAATCGATGCAGAAAGATAAGGATTTAAATTTAGATCGGTATGTTATATTTTGAGTATATACGTGCATACCCTTCACTACACTGTCCTTGCAACTCAAATTTTGGTACTTGTTCCCCCGAAAATCCACTTCAACCGAGAGTAGTAACAATCACGATGACTTGAAACTTCACGCTGCGAGGGGAACGGGGAATGGGTTGCGGCTTGGGATAAGGCATAGTAACGAGGCCCATTCAATGGGAAGAGACCGGCGACGGGAATTGTGTCAGCCACATGCAAGTACACACAGAGAGTCGGGCGAACATGGCCCGAAAAGCTAACTAATTTAAACGGCACCATTGTGCACCATAACCCAAAAACAATGGCGGCAAAAACGGAAACGCCGCCCAGCAATGTCGGCGATAAAGGGCTGCCGCCACCCGATCCTTCGTCCTCGAAAAGTGAGCCTGAGTGTGTGTCTGCATTCGGCGTATTAATGCCACTTCAAAGTTTTTCCCTTCCCTTCCCTTCGCTTGCCGGCTATCCCCAAAAACTCCTCCGCTCCCCGCTGAATTATCAAAATTTACAACAATGCGAAGCGGCTGTGGCAGCAGCAGCAGTTTGCTATCAGCAGTGGGGCCGCATTGAAATATGGCCAAAACAGTGGAAAAGTACCTGCGGGCATTTTATAGATAATACCCATTTGGCCACATATGCAACGATGCAGGCGGGAGTGGAAGTGGGCGGCATTCGGTGGGCGGGGGCCAAGACAAGGCGAACATTTTCCAAGAAAATGCAATGCAAACGCTGCTGAAAGGCAGCCAATTTTATACCATGTGCATATTGTAAAACGTCTTGCACTTAAGAAAATATCTGATTAGAATTGGATAAACATTATACCGTAGAGAGTTATTATATATAAATACCATACTAATATAATATTTTTTAAATCTTTAAAGTTTTGAGATTCGTTAAAAAGGTGCCTAAAGGTATGCATTAAAAAATAAAACAATAACTAAGCATTCATCTACACTCATGGCCTTATAAATTAATGCGACATAGACTCCTTTCTAAAAGGTTAAAAACATCTAGAGCGCATTCCGAATTTGGCGATTCTTAAGTTGTTTTCCATAGTGCATGATTTACCCTACTTGTGGCCAAAACCAAACAAGGTGTGGGTGACTTTAGGGAAGGAAGCCGAGACAAGAAAAGGAACATGCAGAGGGACTAGAAGAGGCCAAAAGTGGGTTCGAGCGATGCATTTGTCTGATTTGCATAGTTTGCGGCTGCCGTTGCTGTTGCCCCTGCATTTATAATGTTGCCAATGTGGCAAACATGCAGCGAAAACAAAAAAGGCACCACGCATGCAACTTTTGTGGGTTGCATCGGGGAACAAACATCGCCGAACATGACCGACCTCGCCTTCCCGCCTCCTGCCACACTGACTTTTTCCTGCTGTTGCATTTTAAACAGAATCCGCTTGGCTTTTTCGCGTTGACAGCAGTTACATACATGCATATTACGCACACGCAATCGGTGCTTTTTCCCACGAAATATGAATAAAACTGCCGCGAATCTGCGAGACAAGTTATGGATACATATATTATTTCTAACAAGGATTGAGGAAGCTTCGTGTAATTCGGTATTGGATAAAGAACTCTCTTGGATCTCTCTTAAGTAAATGTCAAAAATGTTTCCATAATGTGAGTAGGACCTCCTTGCAGGGTTCGAATTTAAAAGTTTCGAAATTTGAGTTTCTGGAATTTTTAGAAAATTACTGCCCTCTATATATTACGCTGCTTTTTATACTAACTAAATTTTTTTTGCAAAATCTCTGGAAAGAAATACGGACAAGATTAAACAGAGTTTTTTAAAAAAGGAAAGGTAATATTTTAAAAAAGAAAATTTGTATTTTTATATAGTATTACTGCAAAGTATTTAACAGGTAGAAGGAAGCGTTTCCGACCCTATAAAGTATATATGTATATTCTTGATTAGGATCCTTAGCTCAATCGATTAAGCCACGTTGTTTGGTTTATTAATACCTACCGAAACGTATAAGACATTTTTTAAATCGGACCACTCAGTAAAGGCTTATAAGGAAATAATAAATTGTCCGGTAGAAGCCACTGCTTGGTTTAGCTGAGTAAAGGGTATTTGAAAGTCGAGGCACTTGTTGAAATATGGTTCCTTATAAATAAAAAAAAGGCGTAAGAAATGAACTTATAACTATTTAATATTGCATTTTTCATAAGTAAAAGAATGGTTCAAAAGATGAACCCAAACCCATTTAATATTGAATTTAACGAATATTTTTCGTTTGTCATTTTCATGTACACAAACGCAAATACGACTTTTAATAAATGTTATGAGTCCTCACTTATGAAAGTTTCATTCAACTCTTGGTAAATTCGTCGGAAAGCTTTTTGAATTTAGAAGTCAAATGTAAAATATTTAAAATATTAAAATTTATGGAACGTCTAAAACATACCATTTATGTATACCTTCCGCTGGCTGATCCACGAAGGAGGCGAAATGATTCAGCACCGCAAACTCATTTCCTTCTCAAAATATTTTCCCAGTACTATGCGTTCAGCTGGGACCAAGTCGCTGCCCACAGGACCTGTCGCCTGCTTTTGATGAGTTTGGCTTGCAGCCACGCCCCCGATGCAGTTTCTCCGAGTGTATGTGTTTGTGTGCGAGTGTGGGGGGCGGTGCAGCGTGTTTGCTTGGCATGCAAAGCCCGAGAAAAGTGCCAAAACTAACGAAGATTAAGCGTGGCCAAGTGGCACGTGCTGACCTCAAGGAGAGTTGTGAAATATTTTACGTGCTCGCCATTGGCTGGCCATTGATTTATGCCACTCGAATGGAGCTCCAAAGTGTCAATAGCTGACCCCTCGACCCCTGGAACCTTAGGCCCTTGGCTCGGTTGCATTTTAGCCAAATTACTTGAGGAGCTGGAAACGAAGCTGAAGGAGCCAAAGAAGCGGTTGAAGCAGCGCCTTGGCAGTTGCTTCCGGTGTTGTTAAGTGCGCACATGGCTGGCACTTAAAAATAATATAATAGCCCCAGCTCGAGTAAACTTTGTAACTAAATACGAGCGCCTTTTTTCGTGCTTATGCCATGCACTCGAACACACACAGACATCTATATGCCATATAGAAGTGTAAGCGGGTACAAAGGTCTACAGAAGTGTATATAAAACTGTAATTCCATTAAAGTCCATTACATGAAATGCCCTTCACGAAAACTTACACACAGACCAAGTTTTGCAATGCGGGTATCGACTAAAGCATTTCCTCCACTTTTAATATTTTTAATAAACTAAAAAACATGTATTTTACTTTTTTTTAGGAAAATAATGTCATGTCTTTCAAAGCCAAGGTCACTTAATTAGGAACAAATAAACAAGTTTTCAAATATAAAAGTAGTTAAAAAATTTTACTTATTTAGGTTCAAAGTCTTTTTGTTTTAATATTCATAAATCCATTAATTTTTATTGTTTAACTTTCAACTATAAATCACTTTTCACCAGCTTCCAATATGCCTATTAAAATTCAAAAAGTCAGGGTACCAAGAGGAACTCAAGCAACTGCTAAATCGAGCCAACTGCAACTGTAAGTTGAAAGAAAATTCGCCCTTTCAGTCGATTTTGCTGCTGCTGGAGCATTTGTAGCGGCTGCTCCTGCCAGTTGTCCTTGGGCGAGAGCATAACATTTCAGCATGGAAAATAATAACTTAAGTAATGTCATTAGCCGGCCAAAATGGATTAGTTGATGCAGCTACTGGATTGCCGTAGAGCTCTATTCTGAGCACTTTTTTCATTGCGATCCTGTCGACATCGCTTAATGTGAATTTAGTTTAAGGTCCTGCGGTGTGGGAAATCAAAAATAGATTGTGCAGTTTAACGTATTTGACTTGCAGTGGCATTTCGGTTTAAGCCGGCCATAAATTTGGGGATTGCCAATGGCAAATCCATGGCATACATACATATGCGTGCATGATTACAAATTCCTATTGGGAAAAGGAAAATTGCCAGCGAATCAAATCGAGAATGCATTGGATGCGAAAACCGCATTGATGAAGTTCTCGTTGGGTTTTGCGGTTTTCCCCCAATGTTTCACTCATAATGAATAGCTGCTGGTGTTCTTGTTTTTGTTTTTGTTTGTGTTGTTCTTGTTTTGCTGCTTTGGCAGCATTGGAAAACAAGAAGCCTGTTGCTGACATCGACTGCAGACGAACCCACACAAGAGACATGTGCGTACGTAGGTCCCAAACAGGTGCACCGAAAAATAAAAAAGTAATATTATTAATGCAGCGCATTTTATTTATCTTAAAATAAGAAATTTAAATCATTTTCATCACCCACGTTTTTATGCAGAGACTTTAAAGATGTTTTGCATATTAAATTGTAAGTATTCAAAAAAAAAATACATTGCGGTAAACTCGATTTGCCCATGGTAAATTTCTGGTATATCGTTCTTACGTTAAAATAATATCAATTTGTCAAATTCTCTCTCCGAGATTCTCTAACTTCGAAAAAGAGAGGATACAGCAATATGGCGACTTATGTTACGTAGGGGGGAGCGAAAAAGAACCATTCTAAATTCGAACTGGTCTACTTTGAAAATGTGGTTTACATTTCGAACATGTCAAGCATATCATATTGATATTATATAACGTTAAGTCGATCATCGTTTCATATCGATTTTTTGTGTGTAGGCTTTTTACTTCTAATCATCATACGCTTTGAAGGTTTTCAAATATCTACGTAAATTTAAATTAAAAAGTAAATAGATGTGTAATTTTCTTTGGTGCATCCATATATTCTCCTGCTGTGGCGCACATTCTTTTAGCATACTTACCCGGGCTCTCAGGCAATAAGCGTGACAATTATATGATGAATGGCGATAAGACCTACCTCCTCCTCTCAAATTGGGAATTCACCCCTTCCGAGTTCTCCTTCCCCTCTTTTGTCGTTTTGCATCGCAGCGGGTGTGTGTCAATCGATTGTCTGTGCGCGTTTTTCGATTATCCAGTACAGGCTGATTGTCTTTCTGATGGAGGATGCAGATCGTTGGGGAACCCAATAATTAACTTGTAGGAGGAAAAGCTGCCAGGCTACCCAATAAACAATTGCGGGCGCGTATCACGTGTTTACAATCCGCCCAGCTGGCATTTCCCCTCATCACATCGCTTCTCATCATGCAGGGCATGTAAAAAATTCAAGCACGAGCTTATGAAATATTTGACGCCATGTGCTCGGTGTCGTCACTCGCTTTTTACGACATGCCAATGATGGCCGCCATAAAAAGCCATAAGAGGTACAAAGAAGTCCTGTAAAATGGAGACGAGTTGAAAGACCAGATTCAAATATTTCTCCATTCAGGTTTGATCTTTAAAATGTACAAACAAAAATACATTTTGTGTGAAATTACAGGTTTATCAACAAATATTAATATTTATTTAAATTTTTAAAAAAAGTTTAATATTTTTGGAATTAATTGTCCATCATATATTTAATACAATAATTTGGATTTAGACTCATAAGATTTTCTAAATGCAATTCCTTAAGGTGTAAACTTTAATTAATATCTAATTATTCTAATTAAGTTAAATTAGTACAAATTTTTTATTTTCTTTCAGAGTTTACATGCAGAAAACAGAAAATGTTCGGATACAATTTAAATTTAGTATTCTGCTTTTGATTTTTTATGGCCAATTGCTCCTCGGTAAATCCTTTCGTGCACTTCAAAGAAATGGCTGACTGGAAAGTAAAAAAGAATAGGCAAAATATGTCCGCTTGGATAGTTATGGCAGAGACTTCATGCCGGAAACCGTCACGCAGCGCAAAATGGCGCAAATGTCAACTGAAAAGTGGCAGACGACCAGACTTTTGTCTCTTCACGTTTACGTCTCCAATGGCCGCCTGATTTATTGCACTTTAAATTTGGCGACATTTTTTCGTTGCATGTCGTTTATCTTCATTGCGTTTGCCAAAAACTAAAGCTCAAATTTTCTGCCCACGGCCCATAAATATAAAGCATGAAAATATGCATATTATAGAGTGGTCTGTATGTACGTAGACAAATCCTTATCAAGCTTTGGACTTGTAATTTTCTAAAAGCTTACTTCAGAGTTTTGCATATTTTGCATGAGAAATGCATCAACAAAAGCGAGGAGTGGGCAAGAGATTCAGAGCCAAACACTGGGCTGTCGTTGCCTTTGTTTTCAGCCAGTCCTGGTCCGGGTTTTCCTCTTGAAGCACAACCTGAGTATACCATGATGAGATACTTTGCCGTGCTTATTTTGGTTAGATTGTATTTTAAACAACTCTCTTTAACCCACAGAAATTGTGTATACATTTAAAAGGCTCTCGCTAAAAAATATCACTATGGACGGCAGTCCATGTAGTGACGAAGCGCACCAGGAGAGTGTGCGAACTACTATTATATAGCCGCAGAATTGAAAATCTGCTGTAATGGTCCGATCCTCGCGAGTGATACACCAAATTAAAGGTATTCCTAAAACTTAAAGGATTGCATACCAAGACCTCAAGAAAATCAATTGGTTTGGGAGAGAGAGCGGTGAAAGTGTAAAAGTGAAAATTTAGAAATTTGGATCTGTTGGGGCCGGTGGGCATAATCGGCCCCCCGCACTATGTTAGTTGTATTTCTACTGAAAATGCGCTTAATATGAGGGGTCATATCAGAAAATCGGACGCTCCGTTCAAAAGTTATACCGAAAACAAGATTTTCTTCTTCTTCCCAAAATGAAATTTTAATTCTGTTTGTCAGTTTGTCAGTTTGTCCAAAACATGTTTTTTCAGTCCTGAAAATTTGTTCTTTAGTTCTACCACTTTTGGAAAAACCCGCTAGTTTAGCGGAAAATCAGCTATAAATAGCTAAAATACGGAAGGTTGTAACTTCTAAACTACTGAAGCTACAGACTTGTTCTGTATCTCGTTTGAAAGGTATTTCGAAATGCTATAAGCGCCCCCTATATGTAATTTGTGTAAATGTAATAGTTAAAAAGATATGCACAAAACAAAATTTTTTTTAACTTTTTTTTTAGCTTTTTTTATTTTTCTCAAAAACGGCTCTAACGATTTTCTTTAAAACTTTAGACTGTATAGCCCTTGAGATTCCTTAAATTTTGGTATATAACAAATTACTGTAAAAATTCGTTTAAAAGTTATTCAGAAACGAAAATAGCCACTTTTGCCAGCTCAAAGCAACTTACGCTGCCTAAGCATTGAATTTAGTATGTGCGTATCCAAAATGTATTTTAGGGTCAAGAAATCGTTAAAATTGTTTTAAAGCGTTCCATTATACAATTCTTAAAATTACTAAATAAATAAATAAATAAATAAATAAGTAAATAAATAAATAAGTAAATAAATAAATAAGTAAATAAATAAATAAGTAAATAAATAAAAATAAATAAATAAGTAAATAAAAATTAAATGAATAAATAAATAATTAAGTAAATAAAAAAATAAATTAAATTATTAATTAATAAATAAATAAGTAAATAAATAAATTCATAAATGGGCGGTTCTTTTACAAACCGAACACTTTTTATTGGGTCACATTTTTGATTTGCCTGAAACTTTTTTTACGTATACTGTTCTGAAAATAAGTAAACACGCGTATCAGGATTTGACCGAAAAAAAATTATTTTTTTAGTTAGAATTTTTTTAAGTTGCCAAAAATCGTCAAATTTGGAAAAGTACCCTCTCATTGAAAATCTGTATCTCCGGTTATATGAATTGATTAACTTCATGTCTTTTTCATTAATTCCTCTTAAACCTCTTCTTTCAAAAAAAATTTCTAAAAAAAAAATGTTTTAATTTCTTAAAAATAAAAACAAATTAAGATTTAAAAAAAATGTTTAACCATTGCCCCCACAAAAAAAACTTTTTTTTATTTTTTTATATATGCGCTATAATGTTAATTACAATCGGTTTTTGTAAAAAGTTGGAGCCATTTTACAGTGCCTAATCTTAGGTGGCGTTCAGCTAAGATTAGGGGTCAGAACTGTGTGCTCTGGTTTTTTCAATAGCCAAGCCATATGGGGACGACTCCTAGTCATGGTATTGGGGTACTTCGACTGTGGTCAAAACAAAAACTTCTGATATCAAACAAAAACACCTCTTAACGAGGTATAAAAATAGTGACGATCGCACCTTCAAGGTACAAAAGTTCTGATATCAAATTTTGTGACGAAAAATGATTTTAGATGCGACCAAATAAGTACGCTACCTAAAATTTATTCATTCGGCACGCTACAACAGAAAACTTTCGTGTAGATATTAAATATTTGTTAAAGCGGGCCGAAAGAGTAAATTTTAGGTAGCGTACTTATTTGGTCGCATCTAAAATCATTTTTCGTCACAAAATTTGATATCAGAACTTTTGTACGTTGAAGGTGCGATCGTCACTATTTTTATACCTCGTTAAGAGGTGTTTTTGTTTGATTATATTTAAGTTTAAAGTTCATATATGAACATAAAAAGGATTAAAATATAAATAGATATTTCTTTCAAACATATCAACAGCATTAGAAACATTTAAATTTTATTCAAAAGTAAGTTTTATTAAGGATACCAATATTTTTGGCCACCACTTCATTCGGATATTGAGTCATTGCATTCCTCAGATTGGCCGTGCCCTGTCTATTTAACTAAATTTGAGTGATTTAAACTTAATCTCCTCTGGACATGCCATTTTTGGGGTTGCCTAAAAGCTAAGATATAAAAAAGAAAATATCAGCAATTTGCTAAATGCATGCCATGGAATGGGCGAACTTTCTGGCACATCACATGCAGAACGGATTACTCATCCGCCCCGTTTTTGCTTCGTTTCTTTTTTCGATGTCGACTACACCTTGTTTGGGGCTTAAACGAAGCGCGAAAAACGCCACTAAATCTTGAGCGCCAATAATTCAATAATTTTACGCTTAAATCATAGCAAATTAACCCATTTCCGGCGTAGACAGCGCCACATAAATTATGCCGCGCGACGTGCGACTTGAGACGGCTAAAAAGGTTGTGCTGATGGTGATGGTGACGGTAGCTCTCAGTCTTCTGCTTGGACGTTGTATGAACTCAAAAAGTTATTTCTGGGTGGCCTTTGATCGAAGCTTGAGCGGGGTATGCCAGAACTTAAGAAATGGTTAACTTAACTATAATATTTAGAATACTTTTATAATATTTATCAGTGTGGACGACACGGTCCACGTAGTGACGAAGCGCACCAGAAGAGTGGTGTACGAATCGTGCCCATTTGGCACGCTGCAATAAAAAATGCCCGTGAAGGAAAAAAGGTCAGAATAGGTTGCTAAGGTATGAATGATAACATTTTTGAATCGTGTGCCATCATTTTTCGTAACAAAGTTGATATCAGTACATTTTTATGTTGTTGGTGCGATCGTCACTAGTTTTTAACCTCGTTAAAAGGTGTTTCTATTTGATTATTTAACGTGTAAATAAAATATGTAATTAATAAATAGTAAAAAAAATGTTTATATCATTTGCAATGATACTAAAACTAAATTATATTAAAAAAATCGAATTATTACTTTAAATATTTTCGTGGTTTTTTTCTGAGAGGTATCCAGTTGTCTGCTCCCTAGCTTAGCTTGTTATGAAAAAATGGAAAACCGTCTTCTGAAGGGTTGGGCTAACGCTTATCTCTTGGGCCAAGAAAGTGGCCAGTCGCGTCGAGTCAAGCGCCTTGGTGGATTGCCAGGTGTGAGTCAGTTGATAGTTGTGGCAGTGGTTGTAAAAAAAGCAAAGCGGAAAGAACGAAAACTTGCTACAAGCATTCGCGTGAGCGTGAAAATGGTTTTTCGTTTCGCTGTCGCCCACGCCCCCAGCCGACGAGCACCATCTACCAAAACCCACCCACCACCCACCGCCCAGCGTGCCTTTTCCTTACCGGAATTTTCAGGGCAATGGGCAATGGGCGTTGGCTTTGTGTTGCGCTTCGCCGAAGACAAGCTGACAAATGCTGAAACGTATCGTATGCCATCTATCATCGTGCATTAGAGCAACGTCCGTCTGGCTGTCCCGCTGTCCGGCTGTCCGTTTGCCTGTCCGCTTGTCCGTCCGCTCGGCTTTCTCTTTCTCGGTTAGTTGGCAGCAAGTTAAGTGCCCGTTCAATGGCCAGTTTGGGCCACGTTTTATGTTACAATGTTAATTTCCTCCTTGGGCTTTGGTCTAGACTCTGCTGAAAACTGATTGCTGCCTCCACTTAGTCGTGGGGTTAGCTTGGGGCTTATTTGAGTGGCAAACGGTGTGTGGCGAGAGGGGGGGTGGTCTGTATGAGTGCTAGAGATTTATGCGCCAGCGGGGCAATCATGTGGAATGCATGTTAATTATAGTACATCGAACGAACCGAACCGAAATGAAACGAAATGAAGCGAGGAAACACGGCAAAAAATATGTGTCACACGGATGAAAACTTACCGATATCTGATGTCATATTCCAAAAATCGTTATGGTTATTTTCATAGAAACAATAGCTCAAATGGAGGCGCAACAAAAAAATTAACTTAACCCCGTTTGACAGTGCCATGAAAAAGTTTGGAAATGTGACTTATGAAAAACTGATACCTAAAGTGTGTATCACATCCAGAATCCACACAGTATTATTTTTTATTCGATAGCTTTGGGTTATCTAAATGATTTTTTGGCCAAAAACATTTTGGATTTTTTTGCTAACGTTGCATTTTGAATGGCATTTTTACTTATTTATTGGTAAGCAATTGGGAAACTAAATAAATACAATTTTGATAGCACGAAAAAATATAATATGTTGAAATAATTTCTTCCTACATTTTCTATATATATATATATATTAAATGTTATTCATGTTCAATTTTGGTTGCCTTTGCAGTGAAATAATTGGCATTACCTTTCATAGCAAATATAAAATCTTCACACTACTAAATAAATAATAAAATACAAATTTAGATAACATTTACAAATTTATAAACCCTCAGCATAAAAAAATTAAGGTTAATAAATAATTTTGGGATATGCAGAATTTTCATTCAACTTAATTATGTTTTAATTTAAATAATATAATATTAGTGTAATATAAAATATAAATAAAATAAAATGCAGTATAATTTAGCTATATTATTTATTTTCCAGGTTGGATATGTCGTAGCACCTTTAGTAAGCATTGAGATGCCGGCTCACTTTGTTTTTCCCTGTGTAAGGCAACTGAAGCGAGTGAGTCATGTGGGCCTCGATCTGGATGTTGTTGCAAATCAATTTGATGTTATTAGTTAATAATTAGAAGCCGAGGCGAGGCAGCAGCAGTCGCATCAACGGCGTCGCGCACTTAACCAGGCAGCCTGGGGTTAATGCATGCGACGTGTTTGAACTGTAAATGAGCTGGAAATGTCAGATGGAGGGCGTTGTGCTCCTCACCTGTGAACCTATAGAGCTGCCCCCGTTTCCGGTCCTTCCCTTCCATCGAGTTTAAATCGCTGGCAGTTTGTGGTTCTTATTTATGAGTGGAAAATGTCTGCGAATAATGCCACTTAATGAATAACTCAGCAACAGACGAGGCAATTTACAGGGGCAACAACTACGTCCGTATTGGCAATAATTTGACAATATTTCCGCACGTGCCCAACATCCGAGTCAACCGGCTCCCGAAAATCCCCACCCGTCGATCTGGGCTCTCACGCAGCCAATTGGCCGGAAATGTTGCTGCGGCATAATTTGTCAATTGTGCGTGTTGATTTCTGAATTAGCTAATTTGGATTTTAGTTATTAGATGCTGATTACGTGTGTTTCTCCCCTGTCAGTGTGCGCCCAGTTCTCTATTTATTTGCCCGTGTGTGTGCTGCCTCCTCGTTGCCAAATGAGCTTTATAATTATTTTTTAACTATCACAGTTTGTCGATAGTTTCCAACCGATGAGCTGCTTATTTTTGCGGCTGTGGTTTGCACTGTTTTAGAACTCCGAACGCATTTACTATTTATTGTTTTTTCCTGGCATTTTAAACTCGCGTTAACTCGTTGGCAGACATATTAGTTTTGTAATATATATTTATATTTGCCGAATACCTTTAGCTTTAGCCTTCAAAACGTTTAATTAGAAATGTTTAGGATTTTGGCATTAGCAAATTGCATTTGTTGTATTTATGGTAATGCGTGCGCTGTCGTCCCAGCTCTAATTAATGACAAATTATTCCCCGATGTACACATTTGGGGGGCTTAAATATTATTTAGTTTGTTAGCACATTTCTTTTGGCCTTGCGTATAATTATTATCCCAAAAATTGGGTATTCCCCTCTTGAATAATTATCGTTTTTTGGGTTGATAATTTATTTTAGAAATATTCCACAATTACGTAAATTAATGTTTAATAAACGCTTAATTGGGGTGCATATGTTTTATGGTGTATAAATAATAAATATAATGTAAGGGGAAATTGAATCATTTTTTTTTTCATTTAGATATTTGAGTGTATAAAATTTTTTAATTGGTTAGTTATGAAGATCATAATATTTTAATAACATATGATATTTTATTTTCTAAATACAGTACATATTTTTTTATTGGAAAATTTTAATATACTTTAATTTTAGATATAAAAGCTTTCGTTATTATGTTTAAAATATCTAAAAACTGAACATCAAGTATATTAAATTCTGAATAATATTTTCACTCAACAGAAACGAAATTCTTTCATTTTTGGATCCATCCTGTCTCGTACTTGCCAACCCGGTAAATACTTAGTATAATCCTGAAACTAAACTGTTCCCATTATTTAAAGTCCCTCTGCTAGTTCAAAATCACTTACTTATGAACTCTTATACTGACGAGGCTTAGCGTTCGAAAGCTCTCGCTCTATTAAGCCAAATACTCTCATCATTATTATACAATAATGTGGGAGTAAAAGCTCCTTGAGCAAAGCTGCAGGAATAAAGGTCTACCTTGGTGTGGGAATTTGCCTTACCAGAAACAGCTGATGACTGACCAAACCCATAAATGAAATGGAGTGTTTAAGCTATCTAACCTTTCAAAAGTAACCAATTTCCTTCACCATACTTGTGTTAAAAATGCTGCAAAGTAAATATTTGACTGGCTCTGAAAGTTGAATGATTTCCAGGAATATTCTGACTTCCGTTTAAAACAGGTAAGCGGATGCGTTGGATCTTTTGCTTCAGGCATGGGACTTTTATTTTCATTTGAGACACCAACGCCTATAAATATAAATATAACTTATTTACCTTGATTTTTTATTTATTTTTTTAATATTCCTTGCTTATACACGGAGAAAACTGGACTGATTGTTATATTTTAAGAATATATGTATATATATTTTAAGATAATTTGATAAACATAATAATTTTTGTTAAGTTTTCCAAAACCATAAGGGCAGTTAATTGGTGTTTTGTGGCTTGACAGTGTGCTTCGTGGATTCCAAAATTTTGATTTTTATAAATCCTAAAAAAAATTGACACTGTTTTGTAAAAAATAAAAGAAAATATTTATTTAGAGAAATTCATTAAAAGCTAAAAAACATAAAATAAAATTATATGTAGACAATAATTTTGAGACACTTCTTATAAAATCTTACACACTTTATACTTTCAACTACTGAACTGTTAATTTTACCCATCAAATAGTTATTCCCACAACAACAAATGTATACACAACGTTACAATTTTTAATAGCAGACTACCTTCTTTACCTATCGAATGTTTTTTTTTGTGTATTGAATTTTGGTTAGAATACTAATTTATAAAGCTTAAATACTAACGAAATGTTTCGCAGCTGGTGAATGCCATGGAAATTTAATAGTGACAAATAAAATAGGTGCCCTCAGTGGCAAGGATGAAAATAATAGCGTGGCAGCGCATTTAAGTGGGCTTGTGAGCGTATTATTGGCTTTAAGAGATAAGATGAAAATAAACTACTTTTAGCGGGTAGTATCTGTGTGAGGCGCTCTTGCACAGGCACACATGCAAATGAAAAACACATTGCACCGCCACCAACCGCAAATTGACTAAAACCATGCCCAAAGGGGCGGATGGAAAAGTGGGTGTGGTGGCGGGTTTGCCAAAGAGGCATCCGCAACATCCTCGACGCCGCTTCTGTAGTTTTCACTGTCTGTCACAAGACAATTTGTGCGCGCAAAACACAAAATAATACACATTTATATACATTTACAGAGAAAGAAAGACTCAATTTAGTTGTAGTTAAAAAGTTATAAATTATATTTGAAATATTAATTAAGATTTCAGTACTTAAAAATGTTTGCGTAACATAATTTTGAAGGGTTAAGCAATAAAATGTGATAAGCGCTTTTTTAGGATATTTATTGTTTTGTGATTTTTTTAATTTTCAAATTTTTTTTTTCAGTGTCGAACTGCATATACATATTTATAGGGACACTCGCACAAATAAGCATATGCATGGCACAGTTGTTCAGCTGCTGCCTGGCATCAGACTCGAGGGACGTTGTTCCTCCGCCTTTGGCTTGGCACACATCGCGTATACGTAACGCAGCCAACTACAATACGTCTAGGATCTGCGATACATACACGGATATATGGCTACGAGGATGCCCAACACATACACATACACATACACTTACACCGCTGCACTGTAGAGATTTCAAGTGAATAACTTGTGCGGGTAAACATTTTAGATTTTGATAAATTGCAACTTATACGTTCTCTGTATAAATAAAAGATTTACGTAAATCGCCTGGTAAATGGCTGTAAAGAAAATGTGCGCGGTGTCTTCGCTTCCCTCATCGCCTCTCCTTCTCCAGATCCTGGTGTTGCTTGATACAGGGCTTGCGAGTGTGTTTGTGTATGTGCGCATAACAAATGCTTACCAACTTAGCCACTGACTCATCTGGCAACTGAGCCTGGACAGCTTATATCATAGCAGAAAGACGGTGAGAGTGGGAGGCAAGCAAGGTGGTTGGAAGGTAAACCATATCATGAATTTGGCTATAACATTTTTCGAAACCATTTTCATTGTAATTTTCAAGCTGAAAAGGAGACTAAGGAAGGAATAACTGGTTGGGTGGAGTAAATATGGCCAGCACAATACAAATTTAATAAAGCAAACACTT
This sequence comes from Drosophila mimetica, assembly GCA_037075245.1. Lineage (NCBI taxonomy): Eukaryota > Metazoa > Arthropoda > Insecta > Diptera > Drosophilidae > Drosophila > Drosophila mimetica. The sequence continues at coordinate 24,479,366 of JBAMCH010000007.1, read as the reverse complement.
TGATCTATTTTTAACTTCCCTTAGAAATGATAAAACATAGAATTTTCGCAGAAATAATTTGACCAAAAATGGATACATGAAAATACAAATGTTTCATTCATTGCAGATAAGAGTTAAGAAGGTATTTTTAATGAAATATCCTAATGCAAAAATATCTACAAATATTTAAAAACATACAATTTTATTATTTATTTCCTTTTTATTCAGACCGTTTTATAAGTTCATTTTATTTTTGAACCTACTTTCATATTTATCTTTTGAGTAAGTCCTATAAAATATAAATTTGCTTAGTTAAGCTTAAAGTTTTTACAGCCCCCAACCCATCTCATCACCGTTTTGTGTGTGTTGTGTACAGCATGTAGTTAAACCTCGTAGAGTATCCCTGGGGCTTTTCAGGGCCATCGCAACGAGTGCAATCTGCGCCTGCAAGCGTGACTCCGACGCCATTTAATCAACATTAGTGGAACCACAGAACACTGTGTCCTCGTGTGTGTGGGAGGTCGAGAAAGAAAACATATACCAAATGGCATATTAATTGCTGTCAGCTTGCCTGTTTTTAACAACATTTTATGTTGCCAGTAACAAATGAACTTGAAAAGGGTTCGCTGAGGGAAAGTGTAAGCAAGATGGTAACTTTTATAAATTATTCACTAATGGCCATTTAAGTGATTGGTTTTCGTTGCTGAGATGTCGATTGCAAGTAGTGAAAGTGTCAGAGGATCATTGAATATATTCTAACTCAATACTGGAAGAGATAGAGTCCAGAAAAGCTATGTGAAATTATTCTTTAACTTTATTGTTGTACAAAGCAAACTATAAGCAGTCCGTAATAGATTTTGTGTTTAAGCTCAACCATTCAGCGCTCATTAAACTATCAAACATAAACCCCAATTTTATCGCCCGGTTTTATCACGGCAACTCTCTCCTTCTATTTTTAGGGTCTTCTCTGCTTCTGCCTCATTTCATCATATCGCATTTCAGCATTTCAGCGCTAATGCTGCTGCAACTTTGCTTCCATTTAGCACTAACTGCCATTATTTTCAGTTTTATTTCCGCACAAGGTCAAAATCCACTACAACAACTATAACTACAACTCGCGCAAAGCGAGTGGGGTAAAAAAATCATAGAAAATGTTTTCGTTTGAAACCGATGTATTTGATACCCTATAAAAAATTGTTTTATATGAAGACTTTTACTAGCATGTTGTTTTTTACACCGTATGTATCTTTAAGATATGCACCATTATGGGTCAGTTTATATTATAAGTAGATTAGTTTTCAAGCGTAGTATACACAGAGAAAAACACCACAAATAGTAATCAATCAATTTTGGTCCGTTCTGTGCCCATATCAAAATGATATTCTCGAACATATGATTTCGTACCTTATTGATATGAAATCGTATCATTTTGTTTATGATTTCTCGGTTTACGGAAACCTAGAACTTACTAGGTATTACGTAAAATACTGTCCTTTCCCGAATACCAAACGTTCGCCCCAAATGAATACACCTGGAGCATGGATTAGAGTATAAAAAGTACGGAAAAATGTTATTTACTACACATAAATTACAGGGGGTGGCTTTTGGGCGGCAGGAGTTGGTCGGAATCAACTGGGGGCTGGAAGTTGGGTGGACTCAAACAACAAGAAGAACTATCAAACAACTTTTTTCACAGCATACCGCAGAGCGTTTGTTTAGTGGGCGTGACCTGGTTCTGACTGAAGCTCCGCTACCGCTGAAATTGGGTGGGTGGGGTGAGGGTGCGCACCCCGTGGAGAAGGTCGGGTGGTCGAGAGGTGCATATGTACATGCTACATTTGACCGCAAAGTAAAACGGTTTTTTGGTTGAGTAAAACGCTGAGAAGCAATTTCGGACCGAAGTTGCAATGAATGCGAACGTTGCCATGAATGACGGACGCTTTGGCAGAACTTTGATGGAACTTTGTGTTCCATTTTGGCCGTCCCCCCTGCCGCCCGCCTCCATTCAAGGTCAACGCATGTCGGAAATCTGAAAATGTGATTGAAAGCGAACAAATAGAATCTGTCCGTGAATTTCCCCTCACATCTAATGTCACACAGATGTCAAGCGATGCGTGTTCGTTTTGAGCATATCCTCGATATTGCAACTCAACTGACGTCAAAGGAGATTCACATCTTGGGGGATTTTATCCATACAAAAGATAATTGAGGATTTCAGATTGTCCACATTTACACGTAAAAAAAGAGTGTTAAGATTACAGTCTACTGGTTAAACTTTAAGTTGGCCTGAAGCACTAAGCAAGTTGAAGAAAAATTAATTTTAAAAACATTTTTTAAAGAATATATTATACAGTTAAAGTTAAATAACAACATTATTTTGGTGTATTTTTTGAGTGTAGCTAAGGAAAATGTTGCCCATTTTCCCTTCCCAATTTTTACTGGGCACTCAAAGTAGTTTTTATTAACAGTTTACTTCCAAATCATTGAGCTGAGACCGCTTAAACTGCAGCTGCACCATCAGCGACTCGAGGACCATAAAAACTTAATTTGATTTCGGCTTAACTATGTGCTAAATGCATTTTTATATCCAGCGATTTTTAAGGAAAGGGCAGACGCTTCCCCTTCCCTCTTCCCCCTTCCGTTTCGGCCTAGTTTGGCTGTTGAAAACTTGGCCCAACTATGCAAACAACACTCGTAAATAAGTTCGACGACATTTTTAATTACATTTAAGGAAAAGTTACTCGCCCTGAATGGGCTCTGTGTTCCCTGCCGGCGGTTCAAGATCGATCGATACGCAATGCCAGCCATAAATAAGCAATGCCAACGGCAACCAACAGCAACGAGAAACTTAATTTCAAAATAATTTCACCAGTCGGCGATGCTGCAAAAAGTTTTCGCTTAGCCGAAAGTTTTCGGCTCTGTCTAAGTTGGTGTTGACTTGGTCCGCTTCTTCTCGGACTGCTTATGTTTTGTTTATAGCCGCTGAAGCCGTGCACTAAATATTAATAGTTTTATGCTGTTAAAAACGCTAATGAAATGCACTTCCATTTGCTGGCCAGGTGAAAGTTTTCACGGCATATTAATAGCTGATTCTGCGAAGGCGGTGACCTGGCCAAAAACAGCTTCACTCGAGGACACGACCGAAACGAAAAGTGCTTACCGCAAGCATCCTGCATCCATGTTGATGCTGCGGAAGCATGCGTGCGTGCAAGGACGGAAAACTGGAAAATTTTCAGCGCGTTTCGTGTCTGCACACTCCACTCCATCCATCGCCCCGTGTTACTTTGCCCTCTGACCTCCAACCTCCAACCTCCGACCGGCAAGTGGCATGGCATTAGATTTTTCAACAAGAATTTGCAGCGCTTGTGTATTTTTGCCAGCCCTTCTCCTGTGTGTGTGTGAATGTACGTGTACGCGTACCCAAAACAAAACTGCGGCATATTGGGACTTTAATATTTTTGAAATATTTCCATACGTTTGCTGACCGGCAAGCAGCATTTAATATTTCAACCGGAATCGAGGAAGAAAAAGTGTTTTGTAAATAAACTAATACGAAACTGGGGCATGGTCAGTGTACATGTAGCTCAAAAATGCAAACAACATTGCTGGCATTTGTGAAAGAATTCAATTATATATTCTGTATTTATGGAGAAACAATATTAGTACAAGAAATGTGTACAGGGAATTTATTTCGAATTTTCTTAGCCCAATACAAATTGAAGCTAAGTGGCACAGTCATCTCTTGAACTTGAAAAGATGTTGAACTATTAGCATGCAAATTTAAAACGAGCAAATATTTAAGTATTTATTATTATACACACACAAAAAAAATGTATATGAAACAATGATCGGTTTTACGTTGCCTAATATAATTTTTAACTTGATTTGCTCAAAATATAAACAACATGTTTAAAGTTGCCGAGTTCGAATTTCGAATGCTTTTTTCTCGCTCCCACTCGCATAGCTTAAGTCGCCATATTGCTTCATTCTATCTTTTTCAAAGTCAGAGAATCTCCGAGAACAAATTCGCAAAATGATATTATTTCAACGTAAAACGTCAGAAATTTACAATGGGCGTATCGATTTTACCGCGACTTTTATTTTTTGTGTGCAATAATTTTAATTGAAATAATTTATTTTTTAACTTTTTCAAGCTTAAAATAAAAAAAATCAACGATTTAATTTTCGAAATAACATGTTTTGAAAGTACGAATAACAACATATTAATCTTTAGATATTACAGAATAAATTTATTATTTCCCAACACTGCCTGTAAGGATCATCCGAAATTCGTGTCCTCCTCAGGGGCAATAATTTTTGGTCCTCTTCGAGCTCGGTTCCTTTCTATTCCGTTCCGTTCGGTTTCTGTGGGTGTTTTCTATTGCGTTTTGCGAACAAATTCAATTGCAGCACGTGTCGTTTGGCAATGTACACAAAGATATGTGAGTGCTTGTCTGTTATATATATATTTTGTACCGATATGTGCAGGGAGAAAAAAATATATGAGATTGACTGCTTTCGTTTATTTATTTGCATATATTTAAAAAAAAAATAAAATTCACATTACTTAAACAATTTCCAATTTGTAATATTACATTAGCGATATTTTTGATTTTCTAAAGTTTTTTTTTCTCAAACAGAAATTTAGGACTTTCATATTTGTTTTGTTCTCTGTGTATGAGTAAGCCTTTGGAGTGTGTGGTTATGTTAAAAGCAACTGACGCCAGCAGTTTTGGGCACTGGACAGCTCCGCCCACTTTATCGAGTTTATATTTGTGCGGAAGAAATGTCGCTGGAGTGCAAAAAATGCAAGGCACAACAAACTTGTTTGTCAACCATCCAGGGGGTGGCAGTGGGCGGTGTTCAGGGGTAGGTGTTTGAGGGTGGTCTGAAGTGTTGGCAGAGACCCTCACGTAGTTGTCTGTGGCCACGAAAAAGTTGCATAAAGTCAACAACTTTCAGTGGTTTAGTGATGTGAAAGTTGCTAAGCTCGAAATGTAGCTCTTGTCTCCACTTTTCACCACCACCCCCGCCCCCGTCCCCACAAGAAGGTCAATTACTCGAGGAACTTGAGTTAAAAGGCGTGAGAATACACAAACTGGACAAGGGAGAAATGGACAGATAACTTTGGCCAGCAAACTTGCGAGATTTTCGTAAAAGATGGCAACATTTTGGGTGCATTATTAAATTTAGCTTTTTCAACTGCCCGAAAGTGTTGGCTATAATATTAAATTTTCGTCTCTCGAGTGAACAACAAAACTGACAATTTAATTGTGTTGCCATCGCATCTAATCCATTGTGATGGGTGGCCAACCGAAGCTGTCTGGCCAATATCAATCAAAAGTTGGCCGCGCCAAATGCCATAAAACTCTGCAGCTTATCAACGGCAAAAATGGGGGAAAATAGAATAGAAAAACTACACAATCAGCAAAATTAGCGCAATTTGCGCCACAATTGCACTGGCGAAGGGCTGCAATTTATTTAAATACATACAACGGCATGTGCAGCCGTCAGCAGACCCTGTCCCTCGTCAAAGTTAACAATGTTGGCCATGGCAACAGCCGAACGCACACACCCACAAACAATTCATGGGGCGCGCGGTTTTGAGTGAAATAAAATTTAATGCCATCAACGGGCGTGGGAAGGAGCGGAGTGGCAAAAATGTTTGCGGCGCATAAACAAGAATTGTTGCCACAGAGCGCCGGGTAACACGCTAAACCATTAACTAAACAGCTGAAAATAAAACAAAAGCAGCCATAAGAGTGCAATCGAGTAGAAAGCCGCAAGGTGGATGCCCTTTGGCAGCAGTAGCCAAATTGGAATCATGTAAAAAGGTAATGAATATTTCATTCGCACCTTTAAGCGGTTTTAAATATCATTAAATGTATTTAAAATATATATATAAAAAGTTACATTATCTACATCAAAAACCAATTTATGCAAGGATAATATAATATACCAATATAAATAAATGTTTTTATATCTGTATCGCAAGTTAATTTGTTTACTACTATTTTTTCTTGACTTTCGATTGTTTTATATACCTAATAGTAAACTTTTTAGTTCTGAAGAATTAAAATAAAATGATATAATAATGCCAGAGGCTCTTTAGTGCTATTATACAATTATAACAACTCCTTTCGCTAGCAACACAAGCTTTAGTGATATAATATTTTGTGAATTTTTTTTTTTAATTTTAAAGGTTCCTTTACGTACCTTATTTTGTGTTGGTAAGCTAATAAGCTATAAATTAAATGACAAAATATATTTTAGACTAATTTCATGCTAATAATTTAGAAAGCGAAACCACCAGACCGCCCTCTAATTTAGTTGTTACCCCATGGCGATCTAACCGAGGCCCATCCCCAAAAACAATTAAGACTGGAAAGCTCCGCCGGTGCCACGGAATACTGCACTGAAATTTGTGCAGGACATGCGGAGGGTGGGGCGTCAGGAATGCACTCACACCCACGCATGTGCAGGAGCAATAAAAATGGCTGTAACCGAAAAATAGCGGCACTTAATAAAATAAGCGTGTGGCAGGCCCACACAAACACACGAATGGTAGTATGGTTCCATGGTTCAACCCACATGCTGTCAATGCATAAAACAATTTTCCACGGAAATTGCAGTAATTAACTTTAGTACCTGCTTGAGTGACATTGTGAAATTGTCTGTGTATGTGTGTTTGCTGGAAAATGTTTGAGTGTGCGGATGGTGTAGGCCAAAAACAGGATGCTCGCTGAAGTGTGTTTGCATGTCTGTTGGTTCCTGTTTATCTATGTTTCCTTTACACTGGGAATTTTTTTAAATGTTTATAATTTTAATAGAGATTAGCTTACTTTTTCGAAATATTTTAATAAATAAAATTTGCATTATATACGTTACACCATTAATTGTAAAGTTTGAACACCATTGATTGAAAAGTTTTAATGCAAATTATATTTATTTAAACATTTCAATCAATAAATTTTGTAGGAAACCAAATAACCCCTCAGATATGCAACATAATTTTCAACTATTCGCCTTCCGATAAAGGAAGGATTTTGACTGTTTTTATTTATTGTCAATACTAATACTACTAGACGAATGCGTCTTTCTCGCTCCCACTACCGTAATTTAAGTCGCCATATTGCTCCACCCACTCTTTTTCAAAGTCGGAGAATATGCGAATTTAAACGTAAAAACGATATGCCAGAAATTTACTATAGGCATATCGATTTTACCGCGGCCTGTTTTTATTTGTGTTTACTAAAGAATTTGTATAAAAATGAAAATATTTAGTATTATTTATATTAATTATATTTATTTGTTACATCTTTAAAAATACATTCTTGGCAGTGTCGCTACCTCTCTTCTCAATGTTTTTCTAATTCAATTAAAATTGGCAGCTACAGCAGCCAAACACGGCCAGCAACAACGAGCATCCAGTCAGTTGCAATGGCGACTCATTAGGAGGTCTGCATATGCAATTGAACTCACACAAACACACACTAAATCCCCAAAACGCACACAATCGCCCCCCACCACCCCCTCCTGTGTAAGCATATGTTTACGCTTGTATTGGTGTTAATGTTAACTGTCACTACATTTGCCTGCAGCCCACTATGGGGCATTCGTCCACTTTGGCTGGCCAAAACCCATTTTTGAAAAGTCGTTAAAGTAAAAAATCTTGTTTGGGGATGTGTTAACAGAACACCATTTAACAATGTTACGTTTCAGGAAATCCGATAGAGGGCTTCTCTGTTAACTTAGCAGCTGTTAAATCAGCTGTTACAAATGCGACACTCGATCTGTTAAAATTTGACGATTCGCTTGCAGATTTGAAGTTCTTCAAATTTGATTTTTAAAGCAATCTAAGTAAACTTTTTGGATTGGAATAATAGGATGGTGCTATATACTAAGTGTTTCTGTGCTTACACGGTGAAAATCCGTCGTTTTTTTCTTATAATTTAGTGGTAAAGGAAGTGGTCTAACATGCACATTTTTTTATGAAAACTTAATTTCAAATAGAGCAATAAAGCGAGTCCAGCGGAGTCCACTTCTGAAACCAATTGGGATTTGTAGAGTATTTAATTCTTGTCAAAGTGTATATAGTCAGAATCGCCACTTATTGCCACTTTTTCTATAATTTAATTTTTTAGACCATAACCTCAAATTTAGCAAAGGATATGGTTTTGCACTGGGGGCTGAAGAATTAAGGCGTTTTCTGGCTTTAAATTATTTTTAAAATGAAGAATAAATAACTAGCTGTGTCATTGATTAGTTTAAGTGGACTTTATAGGCTGTATAGCGAAATTTTTGGTACAATTAGCAAAAAAAGTCGTAAAAATGTATGGTAAATTCTGTTATTTGTCATTTTCTAAAATCACTAGGATATAGTAGTCCGATTTGTATGAAACTTTCAGTATTATCTTTAAAACGTAAATAATCGCTATTTCTAAAGTTATGTGCATTTATATCAAAAAACAAGAAAGTTAATCTGATCGTTCCTATGGCAGCTATATGATATAGATGTCCGATCCGGATGATTTTTATATATAATATGCGCAGGGATAAAAAATGAAGACTGGTAAAGTTTCACGTCTATATCTTTTAAATTGACTGAGTAATTAATTTAGGCCTATAAAAGTGGTCAAATGCCCCATAGTGCAGCCTTTTGGGCTTTGCCCACCCCACCCCCTCGGTTTTTAAACTGGGCTGGCTGCTTTTGTTGTTTATTGTGTAACTGTAAAAACATGTCAAACCAGCATGAGTATGTGTCCATGTGTGTTCATGTGAGTGTCCTGAAGGCTGCGTTTTTGTGTTTTCGCCAGCATGAGTGCGCTGCTCTGATCGCCGTACATTATAAATAATTCAGGCAAAAGCCAGCACTTTTTAACAGGAAATCTACCAATGAACGGAAAATGATCTGATTTAAAACAATATAAATCTCTATAGTCTAGTGCTGTCTGTTACTCAGCTAAAGCAAGCAGTGGCAAGCAGGCTAAACCAAGGCTTGAAGGTGGCGCCATCTATGTGGCGGACATTTCATTATTTGCTTATAACTTTTTACTGAGTGGTCCGATTTAAACAATTTCTCTACGTTTCGGTAAACCAAACAAAATAAATTTTACACGTTAGCTCAGGCTTAATGACGGAAGCATTTTAAGGTTAAATAAATTAATAATTATTTGGTTGACCAAGGTTGCAAAATCTCACATTTTTAGTTGATTCTGTAGATAATATTTTTATGTAAATTATTTCATTTTATTAAAATAATGTCCATTAATAGGAAACTTTCTAACTTTACCCACCATTCACGCTTTAATCAGTTTAATGCATTTATGTAGTTTTTTTGTTATCTCACATTAGCCCAAACAAGCCATAAAATAACTCATTACGTGTAAGGGACGCCAATGGAGACAGTCTGCGCGTTAGGATGTCATTGCTTTGGTAACTTAAATTAAGTACACATATATTAAAGTGATACATCGCATGTCAAAACAAATATGTAATGTAAACTTACAATAAGTCTAAACTTAATTGTCAACTCGAATGCTAATCAGATGGAAAACCAAACGAAGGTTTTTAACAAATATTAACTGATTTTCAGGCTTCTATTTGTGGCCTAAATTTCTGTCCAACTGAATGACTGAGCAATTAAAGCCACACATATAATTTTCGAATTACGAGTCCACAGAATAAATTATAAGCAGCAATTTATTCAAGCATGCATAATAAGCCCACGCACACAAAGTTTCTTTTGCTTGAGTTATTGTCAAAATTATCCCCAATGTCTCTTGCATAATGTGTAGAGTTTTAGTTTTAGTTTTTGCCCGCTTCGCCCACCCATTATCCTGGCTAAGCCTCAGAAGTTCATTTTAATCGCTCATTCAAGAAGTGTTTATAGTTCTGCGTGTGTGTGTGTTCGTTTGATTAATGAAGATTAATAAAGGGGAAAATTGTTACCGATCTATAAAGGGCTAGTTTGATGTGCTTGGAATATGATTTGGGCCTGACAGTTTATTTGCTTGAGTAGATTTTCTCAAATTTTACAGCCAATGATATGATTTCATTAAGCGATTTGTGCATATTAGAGCATGTGAACGAACTAACTGAAACTATTAATGAACCCCTTTTATTCCGTCATTCATTTAAGATGTGCTATAATTTCACTCTGTGAAATTTCCCTCACAATTTATATGTTAGTAATTTTGAAAATGATTTTTCATTGCTCAATAGGGGTTTTCGTCACACAATTCATACTGAGCGTATAATTGAAATATCGTGACTTGGCGCTGCGTTCATATATAAAATTTTATTAAAACGCAGAGAACCAGAAGAGCGAGCACAATGTGAAAACTAGACGTTGGGGCCATTATAACATCGCTTAAAATTTATGACAGCACTTGCGGCATTTCGCGTTGAATTTTATTTATTTATTTCGCCGCCTCTTTTCCCATTGTTCCATTTCCGAACTTTGCGTGTCGGCAATAAGATTAAATTGCCATTGTTTCCTTGGCAATGTTTCGACAAATGCGTACTGTTGTGCGTAAAGATACGGTGATAGACAGGCAGTTCAAAGTCGGATTTTCAACAGTAACATGAGGGAATGCTATAGTCGAGTGTCTCGACTATTTAATACTCTTTACTCATCTAAAGCAAGTAGTCTCAAGCAGGGCAAACCAAGCAGTCGCTTGAAAGTGGAGCCCTCTATGTGGAGGTTAATTCATTATAATGAATTGAATTGAGTTGTCTGATTTGAAAAATGTCCTTTACGTTTCGGTAGGTATTAATACAGACATGACTAGATCGACTCGGCTAGTTATTCTGATCAAGAATATATATATACGTTATATGGTCGGAAACGTTTCCTTCCACCGGTTACATACTTTTCCCAGAATACAGTATACCCTTTTTATCTACGAGTAACGGGAATGAAAAGTATTGCAATAGGCACCGTTAGTACAACCTTATTTGAATATTTTTGTATTATTGTCAAAGTTGTATAAAAACATTTTTCCATTGAAATTTAAATTTAAAGTTCAAGCATGTAATGCAAAAAATATTAGACATTACACGCTAATTTAACGGATATATATTAGTTAGCCCACTTACTCGCGTTTTAGCATTTCCCAAACAGGTTTGTGTGTTAGATCTTTTATAGCAGCGACCAAATGAAGTTCTTTATCTGGACTCTGCTTTTATTTGCCTGTCATGGGTATAAAATTGCTGATGATAATATAATAACTGGTTAGTTTTTTGATATAATACAAACTAAAAATCATTTGGCCAACGAAACATTTCAGAATTGTGTTTCAAGCCGCTGACTGGACCACCCTGTCAAAAACTGAAATCGTTTTATTGGAGAAAGGAAAATAGAACCTGTGTTCCTACCACTTATTTATTGGAGCCTTGTGGTTTCTTTCACAGGCTAGAAACGTGCACTGAAATATGCACCAAGAAATCTTGGACGATAGCTGATTTAGAAAGATATGTTATCACTTTGCGCTAAACTTTATATTCCTATTACAAGATAAAGGTACAAAGATACAATTTAAAGGATATAAATAATTTACTATGTTATGAAACAATTAAAACTTAATGTTGAGTATAAGTATGCTTCTTTCGATTTATTTTGTACCTTGGCGAATTCATTTACTAGTCTGTCAGCAATATTTCCAGGTGGTTTAGCAGTCACCATGAGGGGCTTGACCGTTTTTGTCGTGCTGGCTCTACATAACCTTTCATTTGGTGCCGCTTTTAATTCGAGTCCAGTATATAGTAGTAAGTAAAATGTATACGGCTTGGAATATTTAAAATCACTGACATATTGGTTAAGCTGTTTGCAAGCGAACAGGCGGATCAATAACTTGTTATCAAGACAACACTTGGGGCTTTGATGAGAGGACTCGTAAATGCTATCGTGTACATAAGGGCAAAGGACCATGCGGATTTTTCGATGGCAAAAAGGGATGTGTCGACTTTTGCTTGAAGCCCAGCGGATAGAACGTGTCTTACTGTATTAATAATGCTTTTAGCAAGTATCTAAAGAACTAATATACCTTTAAATGTTCTGCGACCGTGAAAATGCATTTCCTTTCGTTACCGTAAATTAGAATAATTCGATTGTTTTTGCTTTCAACCCTTCCAGTTAGTATGAATATCTTCAACGAACTGGTCTTTCTTTTATTAAGCCTATCCAATATGGTGCTTGGAAAGGATGACTCACTGAAAAACAGTAAGTGGATTTATAAAATATACGATTACAAATGATTCTTATGACCAAAAATAGGGTTTTGCATGCCACGGGAAGTAGAAGACTTTTGCTTTGAAGAAGACACTTGGGCATTCCACCAAGAAAGTAAAAAATGTAATCCTGTGATTCCGTCTAAGGAACCTTGTGGATTCTTCAAGAACGAACTGGCTTGCAAGAAGTTCTGCTTAAAAAAGGCAAAAAACATTGTAGTGGATGAAATCTTGAATAATTTGGATAAAGTCAAGAAAACATTGGAACAGACGATCCTCAAAAACAATTCGGTAACAGTTTAATAAAATGAAATTCTGTTTTTAATAGCTTTTTAATGTCATGTGAGTTGTATAAGCTGCTTCAAAGAGTGTGTGTGAAATGTAAACTTGTTATTTTAAATCTTATAAACATTTACATTTTTTATCTGTATATCTCTGTATACAGTGTTCTGATTTTTAATGATAATCAATTTGAGGTTACACATCTCAATTCGATGTGTTTAAAGTGTAATCGACAGGTTTTAAGGTTTACCATGGGCATATCGATTTAACTTTGGCGTGCTTTTTTGTGTGTATCATAATTTAAAAACTAAGATATCCATGGTTTTTACAAAAATGACAGACTATTCGAATTGGCCCGTAAATAAGAGTTTCCTTTGGCATGAGCTGGCTTGTTTTTCCCTCGTTTGTTTGCCGGCCGTATGAAGTTCATCAAGCAGCTTCACTCGAGCATGTGTCCTTGGCCGACCATTGTCCTTTGCTTTGTTTGTTGTCTGGTTTGCAACTGCCGCTAATGAAACATACTTCTGGCACTTTATTTCATTTGCTCTCTCGCCTCGCCCTAACAATCTCGGCCCCTGCCACTCCCCTCCCAGCATTTAGCTCATTTTCGCCGGCTTGGCTCAGGGTTTTTGTGTCCTTGGTTTTATTAGATTTTATTTGCTCAGTCTTTATTTGTCTTCTGCCGTCGTTTTCCTTCTTGCCAGCATTAAGTGTCCAATTTTAGTTCGGGGTTTCCGTTCGCCGGCGTCTTTTTGGTGTGATATTATCATGGTACTCATCAGTTAATGATGTATTGTTCTTTAATTCTAGAACTTGAAATAAAATGAAAAAGTTAGCAAATTAAAAAATATGTAAAATATAATTTACTTATAATTTAATTTATTTTTTATGTATCCACTTTTTGTGCCTAAGATAATATCTTTTAATATTTGGAATGTTCCATATTTTCTAGGGTAGTAAAATGCCAGAGTCCTGGCCCAAGTTACTCCTTTTTCTTTTGGCCGGCTTTCCTTTATGCTCGACTTTCGCTTGCCACAGCAGAATCCTTGTTGCTGGCTGCCGCTTCTGTTCTATTTGCTTTGGCCTTTTGTTAGTTTGTTTTGCGCAGCAAACTTTGCTCAGCCAGCTGGCCACATATGCCCCAGCATCCTCATTTGGCCCCTTTCTCTGATTTTTACACTCACATTTCCTTCTTTCGTTTCTTTTTTTTTTTACCAAATTCGTCAAGTCTGTAAACACAAATTATGACAATTAAGTTGACTGTTGACTTGTTTGAGCCCGTCGTCTGCAAACTTTGCTTGCAATTTAAAAAACTCGCCAAATTGCATTAAATTCCTGCCGAAACCGTTGACAGCAAATTCAATTAGGAGGGCAGGGCTTAAGAGAAAAAAGCACTCGTTTGACATTCCGGATCGAGCTTAATTTTCGTTTTAATCTCCATGCATTTGCAGTGGGCGAAAAGCAAAGTTTGGGGCTGCTGCCACTGGCACAGGTGCTCGGGAGCTCACGCAGAGTTCGTCCTCGGGGCACGGAGGTGTTAAAGGTGTGTAGGATTTGCTTGTCTTTTGGCTAAGATTGCTTTCGGCCCAAAAGTAGGCAACGGAAATTGGCCAGAACGATTTTGGACGGGGATAAGTCTCTTGAGCCAAAATTCCGAAATTTCACCAAAGTGGTGAGCGAGGTCGTACTCAGGGTCCCGACCCGAAGTCAATTTCGTTTGGAGGCACACCAAGTTTACCAGTGGATCGGAACAGAAGTAGTTGCAAGTGCGGGAAGATCAAAATTTTAAAGAAATTAAAGAATATCTAAAAATTACTAAAATTCCCGGCAATCGCCGTTGCAAGTGGCTTAAAAACCAATAAAACACAAGTTCTAAAGTGCCAACCCCTAGTGGGTAAGTTTTTTGAGTGCGAGAAGTTGATAAAGTGGTGTTTGAACGCCCTAATGTTTTTAGGTGGCACCTAATTACATAACCTCGGTCCGCCAAAAGCCAGGCTTGGGCGTAAGAGGCGTCTGGAGAACGAAGGCCAACCGGAAGCAATCGCAAAATCGCAAAAGGCCAACCGATCAACCAGCACCAGCAGCAGCAGAATCCGAGATCCCCGCAGCAACCATAGCGCCGAGAATTTGATTTATTTATATTATCTACATATCTTTTCTACTTTCTACATCTACGTTTATATGTTGTAGAATAGCCCACTAGCCAACAAAATTTAGGCCATACAGTCCATATGCCGTAGGGAAATAAAGCCCCAGAAAGAAATGAAATTTTGAATTAACCATCCTTGGAAATACGAAAGCAATTCCAATTACATTTAGAACTTAAAGTAACGAATTTTACGCGGCAGTTTACGCCGCTAGGAGCAGAGCAACAGCAGCAATTTAGGTTAAGTAGTTTAAGAGTATAATTTAAATGAAGAGAGAAGGTCAATAACATGAAAATTATGCATTAGAGCAGAACAGTCCCTTCTTCCCGTTTTCGTTTCCCTTCCCTCTCCCATGTTTTAACCACTAAAGATCAGTTAAAGTAAATTTTGAGAGTACCGTACCGCTTTAGATTGCGTGAGCAAGGCGAGCGAGAGCAACTTAGCTCTCTTAAGTAGTTGATATTCTCTTCCACAGGCCCGTCGAGAAGCGCTTCATCGAGGGAAAAACAAAGTGAGTTAATTGCAACGTCTTACTCTTACAGAATTTCAACTACCTTTAAAAAAAAAAATAACAATAAATAAAGCCGACTCAAGCAGTCTAAGGGAATTAAAGTCATCAAACAAAAAAAAAAAACAAATATGGAAATTTAAATCTTTAAAATGCTGTACTGAAAAAAAAAAATACATCCAATTTCGTAAATTTTCTCCCATAAAACCCTACCCAACTCCCTGCTCAATAAAATAAAATTTTAAGTCTCACATATAATGGCATAATTTAATATACTTACATTCTACCCATTCTACCCGCTCTCTACATTTGTACATTTATATACATGAACTCAGAAATATTCAGCGATCGCTAAATTTAATTTTTAGTCATTAAATTCGCAATTTTAATTTCAAGCTAAATGTTAATCAGTTCTTAGGTTCCTAATGAACTTGTTTAGAATTAATTTTTGTTATTTAATAGGATTATTCTATGTTTAAAAATAAAATTTATAATGTTATCTAAAGTTGAGTAGAGTCAATAGGGAAGCCATGCGTCGTCGAATGTTATATGTCATGTAAAGTGTAGTCGCCTTTTAGGGATCGCCATAAATGTATCTGGTCGATGGTGATCATGGTAGGGAGGGCAAGTCAGCTTAAACAACCGCTGACATAAAGGCACTACATCCTTGTTCGTCCTTGTCTGTCCTTTGCTAGTCAATAGTCCGGTCCATTAGTCCTGCGGAGATCCTCGTACCATATAGCACGCGAAGTAATAAGATTTTGTTGTTTGTCTATAGAGCAAGTAGCAGCGTTCCTAAAACCTATCCCCGACCCCCCTTTACTGGTAACTCATGCCGGAACCAGCGCGTGCTCAACGTAGGCTACAAATTACATCTGCTCTCGAAACGTAGTTCGCTACAGTATTCTAATATATAACAATAAACTTATTTGGCGCCCAAACGTGTGTGGCCCGATTCTGTCATGGCGACAGTTCGATCCGGCAAGGCCAGATCCATTAAAAAAAAAATATTTAAAACCGTCAGTAACATCAGACGTTAGTCAAGAGAATCTCCACAGCATTCATCCTCTAGATTAGGTGCGGCGAGGTGTGATTTACGGATCAAAACTCCTTGCATACTATTAGGCTGCTGGAAAAGTTTTAGCTACTTAGCTTTAACGCCGCTACCTAATTAAACTTACGCATAGGGCGTTGTTTATTGGCTTAATAAATTTGCCATCCCGTCTTTTAGCGTGGGAAGTATTAATTTTTTTTTTGTACTGAAGTCTAATATGGAATTGTACAGAACACTTGTTGCCGGTTGCCTGGTGTATCTGGTATAGTCTGTGTTTTATGCGAAGTTCAAGAATTTTATTAATACCAGATGTTAAATGTAAGATTAAGAGAGTGTTTTCGAGAATCTGAACAATAGGAGCCGGATGTTGCCGTTTTGCCATGCGGTGAACCGATTAAGTAGGTATTTTTGTTAATAGATCGTCATCTGAAAACGATATCTTTCACCTTTCTAGTCAAATTTTTTTGTAATTTATTTTTGTTTTGCGTATTAATCTTTTTGTAGTGGAGTTTCAGGCGGAATTGTACAGAACACTTTTGGCCGTTTGCCTGGTGTGTCTGGTATAGTCTGTATATAATACAAGTTGCAAAAAGTTATTTGATACAAGATGTTAAATGTAAGATTAGTGAATCTGTTACATGGAAATCCAGATATTACAGGAGCCTCTTGTTGCCGTTTGCCTTGAGGTGAACCTTTTTATTGTTTTTGTGTAATAGTTCGTCATCTGAAAACGACATCTTCCACTTGTAATTACATTTTATTATTAAAAAAATTTTAGAGTCAATAGTATTAAATTTCATTACCGACAGGACTTAGTTTGGACAAGGAACTTTACAAAAGGATAACAGGAAACGATAGCATGGCACCCCAGATTTTTGAAAGTTTTATTTTGATTTTTGGTTTTTTCGTTTATTTATTTAATTACTTTTTTGTGTATTTCTTTATTTATTTCTGTTAGAATATTCAAACTATTTATTTATTTATTCATTTATTTATTTATTTGTTAAATTAGTTATTTTTTTATTTTATTTATTTATTTATTTATTTATCTATTTATTTATGTATTTGTTTTTTTATTTATTTATTTGTATTAGTTGGTAAATATTTTTCAATTATTTTGCACGAATCCTAAATGATAGATTTTTGAAATGCCCCTAGCACACAGCACAGAAGACTTAACCAAAATAGTAGAGAACGTTTGTCAGATTTGTGCAAAGGGTATTTCCTTTCCCATCCAATTGCTACACGCTACTTGCGGTCACGATTTTCACCGAAATTGCTTTGTTGCCAAAGCGGGGAAAACAAAAATCTGTCCTGTCTGCTCTAGCTCACTATCCTACTCATCAACGGAGAATTTAGCAGTTGATCTTCCTACTCAACCTTCTGGCTCGAGAACCAAAACTCCAAGACAGCCGCTTAACGTAGTAACTAGGTCGAAAGCTAATCAAGTCAAAGCCAGTCAAGCCGAAATCACAATGCCTACTGGCAACGACCGAGAACAGACCCCAGCGCCGACTGAACCTCCAGCGGATTTTCAGTCGACAATGGCCGAAACCATTAGGGTAGCCATTTCAGAAGCCTTAACGGCTGCATTGGCCCAGCAAACGAAATGTTTCGCGGATGCTTTGGCCCAACAAACAAGAACTATGACCCAAGCGTTCGCTGGGAATTCGCAAGCCCAAGCGGCAAATTTTTCGCCTAACCAGATAATGTTAGACCCGATGTATAACCGAGGTAATACCGATCCCCAAGTTCCACCAAATCTAGGTCAGAATCGTAGTAGCAATTATTCGCCTGCCTCAGCAAGCAGCTCCTTAAGGCCAGATAAGATTGCTCAAATCATGGTTGGTTGGAAGCTACGCTTCTCAGGAAAAGGGCCAATGACTGTCGAGGACTTTATATACAGAGTAGAAGCTTTAGCAGGACAATCATTGGAGGGAAATCTTGAGCTAGTGGCTCAGAATGCTAATTTGCTGTTTGACGGAATCGCGAGCGATTGGTATTGGCGTTTTCATAAAAGCGTATCTGCAGTGCGTTGGTTCGAGTTAGTTGAAGGACTTAAAGGCCAATTCAAAGACGATAGAACTGACAGGAACATTCGAGCGGAAATAGACCAAAGAAAGCAACGGGGAAACGAAACTTTCGATGATTTCCATAGGATAATCGCTGCCCTTGCAGATAGACTGTCGCAACCAATGTCAGAGCAAGCAATGGTTGAAACTTTGCGGGCGAACCTCCTTCCAGAAGTCCAACATGAGATTTTGTATGAGCATACCCGAACTGTGCAAGAATTAAGACGACTAGTAAGGACCCGAGAAATTTTTATGCAAACCGTAGGAAAGCCGCAAGGATTTACACCGCGCCACGGACCACCCAGGAGGCAAGTCTGTGAGGTGCAATGTCAGGTAGAGACAGTAACAGAGAGCGAAGAGTCAGATGAAGATCAAGAGTTAGCGGCCATAAATCTGCGATGTTGGAACTGTAAAGAAAAGGGACATCCACATACCAAGTGCCCAGTACCGAAGCGGGTGTATTGTTTCGGATGCGGAGAAGACGGCCAGTACAGTCATACCTGCATCAAGTGCCACCCGACAAAAAACTCAGCAGAGCGTGCCACAAAGGCACGCAAACAGATGGTCTCGAAGGCAACGATGACCGACCAACCAGATTCACTTCACTAACCCCAAAACCAAAACCAACTGTCCAGATTTCTTCCAAAACTGAGTTAGAGAGCAATCATACCACTCGTTCAACAAGCCGTAGGGACAATTACAAAAGTTTAAAAAAGAAAGAACGCAAGCTGTTGCTCTCAGCCATAGTGGGGCAACTTAACGATTTCAGGCCTTACGCGCAGGTTGAAATTTTGGGCAAAATGGTAGTTGGTTTACTGGACACTGGAGCGTCAGTCAGCTGCATAGGTGGGAGTCTGGCTACAGAGCTACCAGAACTAAATATAAAATACTCTAGAATAACAGCAGGAATTCGAACAGCAGACGGGCAATCCCAACCGATAAGTGGTCGGCTAACTACAGAAGTGTCTTTCCGGGGCGAAAAGAAAACACTAACCTTCTATGTAGTACCATCCCTAGCAGGAGATTTGTATCTAGGAATAGATTTTTGGAAGCATTTCCAGTTATTACCCGAAGTCTTCCGGGGCAACAATCCAATAGTGGCAGCATTAGAAGAGCCAATATCTCGTGAGCTCTTGCCTGACCAGCAACAAGCGCTACTTCGTGCAATTAAGCTTTTCCCGTCGTACGCGGCGAAAGGACTGGGAAGGACCCAACTACTCTCACATTCCATTGATGTGGCTCAAGCAAAACCCATAAAACAAAGGCCCTATGCAGTATTTCCGGCAACGGAACAACTTATGTATGCCGAACTGGATAGAATGCTAGAGCTAAGTGTAATAGAGGAGTCGTCCAGCGCTTGGTCCTCACCAGTAGTTCTGGTCCAGAAACCTGGCAAAGTAAGGCTGTGCATCGATAGCCGAAAGCTGAACGAAGTGACGGTTAAAGACGCATATCCAATGCCACTTATTAATGGAATTTTAGGTGGACTCCCAAAAGCTGAATTCATAACTAGGTTGGATCTAAAAGACGCCTTCTGGCAGATCCCGCTAGAGGCCAATTCAAGGGACAAAACGGCATTCACAGTGCCTGGAAGACCCCTCTATCATTTTGTTGTTATGCCCTTTGGGCTATCTAATTCTCCCCAGACTATGTGTAGGCTAATGGATAAGGTGATCCCAGCGTCTCTAAGGAACGAGGTGTTTGTGTACTTAGACGACTTACTAATAGTCTCAGATACTTTTGAAAGACATATAGAAGTTCTGAAAGAGGTTGCGTCTCACCTTCAAAATGCCAAATTGACCATAAACGTAGAAAAAAGCAATTTTTGCATCAAGGAGGTTAAATACTTGGGACATGTGATTGGCCATGGAACCGTAGGCACAGACCCAGATAAAATATCCGCAATTCTGGAGTTCCCTAGCCCTCGCTCCATGAAACAGGTTCGCCGTTTCTTAGGAATGACGGGTTGGTATAATAAATTCATAAAAAACTTTGCCGCGTTAGCTTCTCCAATTACCGATACGCTCAGGAACAGAAAGAAATTTGCTTGGACTGAGGAAGCTCAACAAGCTTTTGAAATCTTGAAAGAACACATGTGTACGGCCCCTGTGTTGCATAGCCCAAATTTTGACGCTCCATTTTCCATCCATTGTGATGCAAGCAACACTGGAGTGGGCGCGGTTCTAATGCAGGACGACGCCGAGGGAAACGAAGTTCCAATCTCCTTTATGTCCAAGAAACTAAACAAATGTCAATCAAATTACACAGTCACAGAAAAGGAGTGTTTGGCCGCTGTTTTGGCGGTAAAAAAATTCAGGGCATATGTGGAGGGACAAGAGTTCTCAATTATTACCGATCACGCGTCCTTAAAGTGGCTAATGTCCCAGGGAGACCTCAGTTCTCGTCTTGCACGATGGGCCTTAAAATTGCAGGGATTTAAGTTCAAAATCAGCCATAGAAAAGGAAGCCGAAATGTAGTACCAGACGCCTTGTCAAGGACTTTTACGGAAGACCTTTCGGTCTTAGAAATATCTAGTTTAGTGGATATGGATGCCAGTGAGTTTAAAGGGAAAAATTACGAAGATTTAAAAGCAGCTATTTCCACAGGAGTACAACAATTAGGTGAGGTTAAGGTCAGCAACGGATTTGTTTATCGTCGCGCTGAGCACGCTGCAGACGAGAAAGTTTCAGATGAATCCTGTTGGAAGCTGTGGCTTCCTAAAGAGCTAGTTCCAGATTTGTTAAAAAAAACGCATGAAGATCCCTTAGCAGCACACTGTGGCATAGCCAAAATGTTAGAAAACTTAAGAAGATATTTCTATTGGCCAAATTTAGCGGTAGATGTAAAGGAGTTTGTCAATAGGTGCGAAGTGTGCAAGACAACAAAGCATCCCAGTCAGACTTTGAGACCAGCCTTGGGAAATACTGGCCAATCGGAAAGGATTTTTCAAAGGCTCTACGTCGACTTTTTAGGGCCGTATCCGCGTAGCTCGGAAGGGCATATAGGGCTTTTTATTGTGGTCGATCATGCTTCAAAGTTTCCCTTTCTGAAAGCCGTGAAGAAGTTTACCACCGAGGCTATTCTTCCATTTCTTGAAAAAGAAATATTCCATTGTTTCGGCGTACCGGAAACTATTATTTCCGATAATGGAGTGCAATTCAAATCAGTGGCGTTCAACGCTTTACTCGAGAAATATGGAATCGCCCACTCCTATACGGCGATTTACGCTCCACAAGCCAACGCTTCAGAAAGGGTCAATAGATCGGTGTTAGCTGCCATCAAGGCGTACATAGATCCGAGTCAAAAGAACTGGGATAGCAAACTTAGTAGCATCTGTTGCGCGTTGAGGTCAAGTTTTCATTCGGCCATAAAAACGACACCGTACAGAATGGTTTTTGGGCAGCACATGGTAGTAGATGGAAAATCATATAAAATCATTAGGGAGCTAGGATTGCTAGAGGATAGAAATGTACAGTTCAGTAAGGATGACTCGCGAGACATAATAAGACGTACGGCTCAGGATTCGATGGAAGCCCAAAGGGAAAGGAATGAAAGGGCTTATAACTTGCGGAGCCGAATTGTGTCTTACAGACCGGGTCAAGAGGTCTTTCGCCGGAACTTCCAGCAAAGCAACTTCGCAAAGGGTTTTAGCTCAAAGCTAGCACCGGTTTTTATAAAGTCTAGGATCCGAAAAAAACTGGGTTTAGCCTATTATGAAATTGAGGACCTCCAAGGAAGATTAATTGGCAAATACCACGCGAAAGACTTGCGACAATAAGACAAGCTGGTATCTCCCTTGTGTCGATAGCTCACCCCAAGTGAGATTTTGGTGGGGGGGAACTGTAGGATTTGCTTGTCTTTTGGCTAAGATTGCTTTCGGCCCAAAAGTAGGCAACGGAAATTGGCCAGAACGATTTTGGACGGGGATAAGTCTCTTGAGCCAAAATTCCGAAATTTCACCAAAGTGGTGACTGAGCGAAGGTCGGACTCAGGGTCCCGACCCGAAGTCAATTTCGTTTGGAGGCACACCAAGTTTACCAGTGGATCGGAACAGAAGTAGTTGCAAGTGCGGGAAGATCAAAATTTTAAAGAAATTAAAGAATATCTAAAAATTACTAAAATTCCCGGCAATCGCCGTTGCAAGTGGCTTAAAAACCAATAAAACACAAGTTCTAAAGTGCCAACCCCTAGTGGGTAAGTTTTTTGAGTGCGAGAAGTTGATAAAGTGGTGTTTGAACGCCCTAATGTTTTTAGGTGGCACCTAATTACATAACCTCGGTCCGCCAAAAGCCAGGCTTGGGCGTAAGAGGCGTCTGGAGAACGAAGGCCAACCGGAAGCAATCGCAAAATCGCAAAAGGCCAACCGATCAACCAGCACCAGCAGCAGCAGAATCCGAGATCCCCGCAGCAACCATAGCGCCGAGAATTTGATTTATTTATATTATCTACATATCTTTTCTACTTTCTACATCTACGTTTATATGTTGTAGAATAGCCCACTAGCCAACAAAATTTAGGCCATACAGTCCATATGCCGTAGGGAAATAAAGCCCCAGAAAGAAATGAAATTTTGAATTAACCATCCTTGGAAATACGAAAGCAATTCCAATTACATTTAGAACTTAAAGTAACGAATTTTACGCGGCAGTTTACGCCGCTAGGAGCAGAGCAACAGCAGCAATTTAGGTTAAGTAGTTTAAGAGTATAATTTAAATGAAGAGAGAAGGTCAATAACATGAAAATTATGCATTAGAGCAGAACAGTCCCTTCTTCCCGTTTTCGTTTCCCTTCCCTCTCCCATGTTTTAACCACTAAAGATCAGTTAAAGTAAATTTTGAGAGTACCGTACCGCTTTAGATTGCGTGAGCAAGAGCGAGCGAGAGCAACTTAGCTCTCTTTTTTTAAGTAGTTGATATTCTCTTCCACAGGCCCGTCGAGAAGCGCTTCATCGAGGGAAAAACAAAGTGAGTTAATTGCAACGTCTTACTCTTACAGAATTTCAACTACCCTTTAAAAAAAAAATAACAATAAATAAAGCCGACTCAAGCAGTCTAAGGGAATTAAAGTCATCAAACAAAAAAAAAAACAAATATGTGAAATTTAAATCTTTAAAATGCTGTACTGAAAAAAAAAACTACATCCAATTTCGAAAATTTTCTCCCATAAAACCCTACCCAACTCCCTGCTCAATAAAATAAAATTTTAAGTCTCACATATAATGGCATAATTTAATATACTTACATTCTACCCATTCTACCCGCTCTCTACATTTGTACATTTATATACATGAACTCAGAAATATTCAGCGATCGCTAAATTTAATTTTTAGTCATTAAATTCGCAATTTTAATTTCAAGCTAAATGTTAATCAGTTCTTAGGTTCCTAATGAACTTGTTTAGAATTAATTTTTGTTATTTAATAGGATTATTCTATGTTTAAAAAATAAAATTTATAATGTTATCTAAAGTTGAGTAGAGTCAATAGGGAAGCCATGCGTCGTCGAATGTTATATGTCATGTAAAGTGTAGTCGCCTTTTAGGGATCGCCATAAATGTATCTGGTCGATGGTGATCATGGTAGGGAGGGCAAGTCAGCTTAAACAACCGCTGACATAAAGGCACTACATCCTTGTTCGTCCTTGTCTGTCCTTTGCTAGTCAATAGTCCGGTCCATTAGTCCTGCGGAGATCCTCGTACCATATAGCACGCGAAGTAATAAGATTTTGTTGTTTGTCTATAGAGCAAGTAGCAGCGTTCCTAAAACCTATCCCCGACCCCCCTTTACTGGTAACTCATGCCGGAACCAGCGCGTGCTCAACGTAGGCTACAAATTACATCTGCTCTCGAAACGTAGTTCGCTACAGTATTCTAATATATAACAATAAACTTATTTGGCGCCCAAACGTGTGTGGCCCGATTCTGTCATGGCGACAGATCGATCCGGCAAGGCCAGATCCATTAAAAAGAAAAATATATATATTTAAAACCGTCAGTAACATCAGACGTTAGTCAAGAGAATCTCCACAGCATTCATCCTCTAGATTAGGTGCAGCGAGGAGTGATTTAATAATCAAAACTCCTTGCATACTATTAGGCTGCTGGAAAAGTTTTAGCTACTTAGCTTTAACGCCGCTACCTAATTAAACTTACGCATAGGGCGTTGTTTATTGGCTTAATAAATTTGCCATCCCGTCTTTTAGCGTGGGAAGTATTAATTTTTTTTTTGTACTGAAGTTTAATATGGAATTGTACAGAACACTTGTTGCCGGTTGCCTGGTGTATCTGGTATAGTCTGTGTTTTATGCGAAGTTCAAGAATTTTATTAATACCAGATGTTAAATGTAAGATTAAGAGAGTGTTTTCGAGAATCTGAACAATAGGAGCCGGATGTTGCCGTTTTGCCATGCGGTGAACCGATTAAGTAGGTATTTTCGTTAATAGATCGTCATCTGAAAACGATATCTTTCACCTTTCTAGTCAAATTTTTTTTGTAATTTATTTTTGTTTTGCGTATTAATCTTTTTGTAGTGGAGTTTCAGGCGGAATTGTACAGAACACTTTTGGCCGTTTGCCTGGTGTGTCTGGTATAGTCTGTATATAATACAAGTTGCAAAAAGTTATTTGATACAAGATGTTAAATGTAAGATTAGTGAATCTGTTACATGGAAATCCAGATATTACAGGAGCCTCTTGTTGCCGTTTGCCTTGAGGTGAACCTTTTTATTGTTTTTGTGTAATAGTTCGTCATCTGAAAACGACATCTTCCACTTGTAATTCCATTTTATTATTAAAAATTTTAGAGTCAATAGTATTAAATTTCATTACCGACTGGACTTAGCTTGGACAAGGAACTTTACAAAAGGATAACAGGAAACGATAGCATGGCACCCCAGATTTTTGAAAGTTTTATTTTGATTTTTGGTTTTTTCGTTTATTTATTTAATTACTTTTTTGTGTATTTTTTTTATTTCTGTTAGAATATTCAAACTATTTATTTATTTATTTATTCATTTATTTATTTATTTGTTAAATTAGTTATTTTTTTATTTTATTTATTTATTTATTTATTTTTCTATTTATTTATGTATTTGTTTTTTTATTTATTTATTTGTATTAGTTGGTAAATATTTTTCAATTATTTTGCACGAATCCTAAATGATAGATTTTTGAAATGCCCCTAGCACACAGCACAGAAGATTTAACCAAAATAGTAGAGAACGTTTGTCAGATTTGTGCAAAGGGTATTTCCTTTCCCATCCAATTGCTACACGCTACTTGCGGTCACGATTTTCACCGAAATTGCTTTGTTGCCAAAGCGGGGAAAACAAAAATCTGTCCTGTCTGCTCTAGCTCACTATCCTACTCATCAACGGAGAATTTAGCAGTTGATCTTCCTACTCAACCTTCTGGCTCGAGAACCAAAACTCCAAGACAGCCGCTTAACGTAGTAACTAGGTCGAAAGCTAATCAAGTCAAAGCCAGTCAAGCCGAAATCACTATGCCTACTAGCAACGACCGAGAACAGACCCCAGCGCCGACTGAACCTCCAGCGGATTTTCAGTCGACAATGGCCGAAACTATTAGGGTAGCCATTTCAGAAGCCTTAACGGCTGCAATGGCCCAACAAACGAAATGTTTCGCTGACGCTTTGGCCCAACACACAAGAACCATGACCCAAGCGTTCGCAGGGAATTCGCAAGCCCAAGCTGCAAATTTTTCGCCTAATCAGATAACGCTAGACCCAATGTATAGCCAAGGAAATACCGATCCCCAAGTTCCACCAAATCTAGGTCAGAATCGTAGTAGCAATTATTCGCCTGCCTCAGCAACCAGTTCCTTAAGGCCAGATAAGATTGCTCAAATCATGTTTGGTTGGAAGCTACGCTTCTCAGGAAAAGGGCCAATGTCTATCGAGGACTTCATATACAGAGTAGAAGCTTTAGCGGGACAATCATTGGAGGGAAATCTTGAGCTAGTGGCTCAGAATGCTAATTTGCTGTTTGACGGAATTGCGAGCGATTGGTATTGGCGGTTCCATAAAAGCGTTTCTGCAGTGCGTTGGTTCGAGTTAGTTGAAAGACTTAAAGGTCAATTTAAGGATGATCGTACTGATAGGAATATCCGAGCGGAAATAGACCAAAAAAAGCAAAGGGGAAGCGAATCATTTGATGACTTCTACCGGATAATATCTTTCCTCGCAGATAGACTGTCGCAACCCATGTCGGAACAAGCAATGGTAGAAACTTTACGGGCGAACCTCCTTCCAGAAGTCCAACACGAGATTTTGTATGAGCATACCCGAACTGTGCAAGAACTAAGACGACTAGTAAGGACCCGAGAAATTTTTATGCAAACCGTAGGAAAGCCGCAAGGATTTACACCGCGCCACGGACCACCCAGGCGGCAAGTTTGTGAGGTGCAATGCCACGTAGAGTCAGTAACAGAGAGCGAAGAGTCGGATGACGACCTAGAATTAGCGGCTATAAATGGGCGATGCTGGAATTGCAAGGAAAAGGGACATCCACATACCAAGTGCCCAGTACCGAAACGGGTGTATTGTTTCGGATGTGGAGAAGACGGCCAGTACAGTCATACCTGCATCAAGTGCCACCCGCCAAAAAACTCAGCAGAGCGTGCCACAAAGGCACGCAAACAGATGGTCTCGAAGGCAACGATGACCGACCAACCAGATTCACTTCACTAATCCCAAAACCAAAATCAACTGTCCAGATTTCTTCCAAAACTGAGTTAGAGAGCACTCATACCATTCGTTCAACAAGCCGTAGGGACAATTACAAAAGTTTAAAAAAGAAAGAACGCAAGCTGTTGCTCTCAGCCATAGTGGGGCAACTTAACGATTTCAGGCCTTACGCGCAGGTTGAAATTTTGGGCAAAATGGTAGTTGGTTTACTGGACACTGGAGCGTCAGTCAGCTGCATAGGTGGGAGTCTGGCTACAGAGCTACCAGAATTAAATATAAAATACTCTAGAATAACAGCAGGAATTCGAACAGCAGACGGGCAATCCCAACCGATAAGTGGTCGGCTAACTACAGAAGTGTCTTTCCGGGGCGAAAAGAAAACATTAACCTTCTATGTAGTACCATCCCTAGCAGGAGATTTGTATCTAGGAATAGATTTTTGGAAGCATTTCCAGTTATTACCCGAAGTCTTCCGGGGCAACAATCCAATAGTGGCAGCATTAGAAGAGCCAATATCTCGTGAGCTCTTGCCTGACCAGCAACAAGCGCTGCTTCGTACAATTAAGCTTTTCCCGTCGTACACGGCGAAAGGTCTGGGAAGGACCCAACTACTCTCACACTCCATTGATGTGGCTCAAGCAAAACCCATAAAACAAAGGCACTATGCAGTATCTCCGGCAACGGAAAAACTTATGTATGCGGAACTGGATAGAATGCTAGAGCTAGGGGTAATAGAGGAGTCGTCCAGCGCTTGGTCCTCACCAGTAGTTCTGGTTCAGAAACCTGGCAAAGTAAGGCTGTGTATTGATAGCCGAAAACTGAACAAAGTGACGGTTAAAGACGCATATCCAATGCCTCTTATTAATGGAATTTTAGGTAGGCTCCCAAAAGCTGAATTCATAACTAGTTTGGATCTAAAAGACGCCTTCTGGCAGATCCCGCTAGAGGCTAATTCAAGGGACAAAACGGCATTCACAGTGCCTGGAAGACCCCTCTATCATTTTGTTGTTATGCCCTTTGGGCTATCTAATTCTCCCCAGACTATGTGTAGGCTAATGGATAAGGTGATCCCAGCGTCTCTAAGGAACGAGGTGTTTGTGTACTTAGACGACTTACTAATAGTCTCAGATACTTTTGAAAGACATATAGAAGTTCTGAAAGAGGTTGCGTCTCACCTTCAAAATGCCAAACTGACCATAAACGTAGAAAAAAGCAATTTTTGCATCAAGGAGGTTAAATACTTGGGACATGTGATTGGCCATGGAACCGTAGGCACAGACCCAGATAAAATAGCCGCAATTCTGGAGTTCCCTAGCCCTCGCTCCATGAAACAGGTTCGCCGTTTCTTAGGAATGACGGGTTGGTATAATAAATTCATAAAAAACTTTGCCGCGTTAGCTTCTCCAATAACCGATACGCTCAGAAACAGAAAGAAATTTGCTTGGACTGAGGAAGCTCAACAAGCTTTTGAAATCTTGAAAGAACACATGTGTACGGCCCCTGTGTTGCATAGCCCAAATTTTGACGCTCCGTTTTCCATCCATTGTGATGCAAGCAACACTGGAGTGGGCGCTGTTCTAATGCAGGACGACGCCGAGGGAAACGAAGTTCCAATCTCCTTTATGTCCAAGAAACTAAACAAATGTCAATCAAATTACACAGTCACCGAAAAGGAGTGTTTGGCAGCTGTTTTGGCGGTAAAAAAATTCAGGGCATATGTGGAGGGACAAGAGTTCACAATTATTACCGATCACGCGTCCTTAAAGTGGCTAATGTCCCAGGGAGACCTCAGTTCTCGTCTTGCACGATGGTCCTTAAAATTGCAGGGATTTAAGTTCAAAATCAGCCATAGAAAAGGAAGTCAAAATGTAGTACCAGACGCCTTGTCAAGGACTTTTACGGAAGACCTTTCGGGCTTGGAAATATCTAGTTTAGTGGATATGGATGCCAGTGAGTTTAAAGGGAAAAATTACGAAGATCTAAAAGCAGCTATTTCCACAGGAGTACAACAATTAGGTGAGGTTAAGGTCAGCAACGGATTTGTTTATCGTCGTGCTGAGCACGCTGCAGACGAGAAAGTGGCAGATGAATCCTGTTGGAAGCTGTGGCTTCCTAAAGAGCTAGTTCCAGATTTGTTAAGAAAAACGCATGAAGATCCCTTAGCAGCACACTGTGGCATAGCCAAAATGTTAGAAAACTTGAGAAGATATTTCTATTGGCCAAATTTAGCGGTAGATGTAAAAGATTTTGTCAATAGGTGCGAAGTGTGCAAGACAACAAAGCATCCCAGTCAGACTTTGAGACCAGCCTTGGGAAATACTGGCCAATCTGAAAGGATTTTTCAAAGGCTCTACGTCGACTTTTTAGGGCCGTATCCGCGTAGCTCGGAAGGGCATATAGGGCTTTTTATTGTGGTCGATCATGCTTCAAAGTTTCCCTTTCTGAAAGCCGTGAAGAAATTTACCACCGAGGCTATTCTTCCATTTCTTGAAAAAGAAATATTCCATTGTTTCGGCGTACCGGAAACTATTATTTCCGATAATGGAGTGCAGTTCAAATCAGTGGCGTTCAACGCTTTACTCGAGAAATATGGAATCGCCCACTCCTATACGGCGATTTACGCTCCACAAGCCAACGCTTCAGAAAGGGTCAATAGATCGGTGTTAGCTGCCATCAAGGCGTACATAGATCCGAGTCAAAAGAACTGGGATAGTAAACTTAGTAGCATCTGTTGCGCGCTGAGGTCAAGTTTTCATTCGGCCATAAAAACGACACCGTACAGAATGGTTTTTGGGCAGCACATGGTAGTAGATGGAAAATCATATAAAATCATTAGGGAGCTAGGATTGCTAGAGGATAGAAATGTACAGTTCAGTAAGGATGACTCGCGAGACATAATAAGGCGTACGGCTCAGGATTCGATGGAAGCCCAAAGGGAAAGGAATGAAAGGGCTTATAACTTGCGGAGCCGAATTGTGTCTTACAGACCGGGTCAAGAGGTCTTCCGCCGGAACTTCCAGCAAAGCAACTTCGCAAAGGGTTTTAGCTCAAAGCTAGCACCGGTTTTTATAAAGTCTAGGATCCGAAAAAAACTGGGTTTAGCCTATTATGAAATTGAGGACCTCCAAGGAAGATTAATTGGCAAATACCACGCGAAAGACTTGCGACAATAAGACAAGCTGGTATCTCCCTTGTGTCGATAGCTCACCCCAAGTGAGATTTTGGTGGGGGGGAACTGTAGGATTTGCTTGTCTTTTGGCTAAGATTGCTTTCGGCCCAAAAGTAGGCAACGGAAATTGGCCAGAACGATTTTGGACGGGGATAAGTCTCTTGAGCCAAAATTCCGAAATTTCACCAAAGTGGTGATAGCGAGGTCGTACTCAGGGTCCCGACCCGAAGTCAATTTCGTTTGGAGGCACACCAAGTTTACCAGTGGATCGGAACAGAAGTAGTTGCAAGTGCGGGAAGATCAAAATTTTAAAGAAATTAAAGAATATCTAAAAATTACTAAAATTCCCGGCAATCGCCGTTGCAAGTGGCTTAAAAACCAATAAAACACAAGTTCTAAAGTGCCAACCCCTAGTGGGTAAGTTTTTTGAGTGCGAGAAGTTGATAAAGTGGTGTTTGAACGCCCTAATGTTTTTAGGTGGCACCTAATTACATAACCTCGGTCCGCCAAAAGCCAGGCTTGGGCGTAAGAGGCGTCTGGAGAACGAAGGCCAACCGGAAGCAATCGCAAAATCGCAAAAGGCCAACCGATCAACCAGCACCAGCAGCAGCAGAATCCGAGATCCCCGCAGCAACCATAGCGCCGAGAATTTGATTTATTTATATTATCTACATATCTTTTCTACTTTCTACATCTACGTTTATATGTTGTAGAATAGCCCACTAGCCAACAAAATTTAGGCCATACAGTCCATATGCCGTAGGGAAATAAAGCCCCAGAAAGAAATGAAATTTTGAATTAACCATCCTTGGAAATACGAAAGCAATTCCAATTACATTTAGAACTTAAAGTAACGAATTTTACGCGGCAGTTTACGCCGCTAGGAGCAGAGCAACAGCAGCAATTTAGGTTAAGTAGTTTAAGAGTATAATTTAAATGAAGAGAGAAGGTCAATAACATGAAAATTATGCATTAGAGCAGAACAGTCCCTTCTTCCCGTTTTCGTTTCCCTTCCCTCTCCCATGTTTTAACCACTAAAGATCAGTTAAAGTAAATTTTGAGAGTACCGTACCGCTTTAGATTGCGTGAGCAAGGCGAGCGAGAGCAACTTAGCTCTCTTAAGTAGTTGATATTCTCTTCCACAGGCCCGTCGAGAAGCGCTTCATCGAGGGAAAAACAAAGTGAGTTAATTGCAACGTCTTACTCTTACAGAATTTCAACTACCTTTAAAAAAAAAATAACAATAAATAAAGCCGACTCAAGCAGTCTAAGGGAATTAAAGTCATCAAACAAAAAAAAAAAACAAATATGGAAATTTAAATCTTTAAAATGCTGTACTGAAAAAAAAAACTACATCCAATTTCGTAAATTTTCTCCCATAAAACCCTACCCAACTCCCTGCTCAATAAAATAAAATTTTAAGTCTCACATATAATGGCATAATTTAATATACTTACATTCTACCCATTCTACCCGCTCTCTACATTTGTACATTTATATACATGAACTCAGAAATATTCAGCGATCGCTAAATTTAATTTTTAGTCATTAAATTCGCAATTTTAATTTCAAGCTAAATGTTAATCAGTTCTTAGGTTCCTAATGAACTTGTTTAGAATTAATTTTTGTTATTTAATAGGATTATTCTATGTTTAAAAATAAAATTTATAATGTTATCTAAAGTTGAGTAGAGTCAATAGGGAAGCCATGCGTCGTCGAATGTTATATGTCATGTAAAGTGTAGTCGCCTTTTAGGGATCGCCATAAATGTATCTGGTCGATGGTGATCATGGTAGGGAGGGCAAGTCAGCTTAAACAACCGCTGACATAAAGGCACTACATCCTTGTTCGTCCTTGTCTGTCCTTTGCTAGTCAATAGTCCGGTCCATTAGTCCTGCGGAGATCCTCGTACCATATAGCACGCGAAGTAATAAGATTTTGTTGTTTGTCTATAGAGCAAGTAGCAGCGTTCCTAAAACCTATCCCCGACCCCCCTTTACTGGTAACTCATGCCGGAACCAGCGCGTGCTCAACGTAGGCTACAAATTACATCTGCTCTCGAAACGTAGTTCGCTACAGGTGGCCTGCAGCCACAATTGTTCATTAGATTAGCAAGTTGGCAGCAAAAGTTTGCAGCCCGGCTCAAATGCCACTTTCACGGCTGCTGACACACTTGAGTTGGATTGCGTTCTCTGCCTCTGGGCCCACTTCCGTTTTCTTTTTGTCATTGGAGGAAATTTTATGAATTTTCTTATCAATTCAAAAGGCGAGAAACGACTGAAATTTACGTGCTCAAAGTGGCAAGTTGTCACAACGACAAGCCAATCTATATATACATGGGTGTGTGTGTGCGTGTTAGCCAACTTTTTCGCCCCGTTGCTGCACCAGCACCACATCGCTGTCTCAATTTGTCATTGAAGTTGCCGCTGTGCTGCCGATAAGAAAGTTTTCACTAGATATAAGCAAATGCGGCTATTGATGGTAAATGTTGGCAGTTAGTCTTCTCCCTCGACTCTGCGCTGTTTTTAAGATTTACATTGAATTTTCAAGATTTCTTTAAAGACTTACACCCTAAGATTTTCGGGAAAATCAAAGATGATTTTCTTTGGAAAGATGCAATTGCTTTGTCACCATTTACTCAAAGCACTCTGGCAATTAAACTTATCTGTAATTGGCTTAAAGTTTGAACTGAGTTTCCCACTGTTTTAAAGAATGTTTTCCTCCTGTAAAAAGGAATTTCTTTTCTAAATCTTAAAGAGATATTTTATTTAATATATTTAATGAAATTTAGTGCACTATGGATGTTAATATTCGCAAAAAAAGGACGAAACATGCAAATGCTAGTGGAAACAAATGAAATCGCTTTGTCACCATTTAGGCCACTGCTCGCCGCCAATTAAACTTATCAGCATTCACGCTTTATCTGAATTAAGTACACACGTGGAGGACACGCAACTGGACTGCGGAAGTGCTGAAAATGCGGCACCAGGTGGCAAATGGAAAATGGAAAATGTTTGCCGCCAAAAGGAGTCGCAGACACCGAAGTGCGTAAGCCAACACTGCCGTGGCGGCGCGTGTTACATAATTAAAAGGCTGCCTCTAGGTGGCAAGAGGGTGAAAATAAGGCGAGAGACAAACTATAAAATAAACCAACAGCGCCGGGAAAATGCGAGGGGCCAAATATCACAGGGAGCAGCGGCACACTCGAGCGCATAAAGGAGTTTTTATTACCTGGAGCAGGAAATCCTAGTCCTGCGTGGCCTCAGCCTGAGTAATAGCCAGTGCGGCTCATTGTCCTTTTCCGGTAATAATTTCGCATTTACCCCCAGCACCGTGGCAACCTAACACGTTTGTTCTGCTGGCTGCCCGGCTAAATTAGCTGTGACAGCCGCGTGGCAAAAGGCGCTCCATGTCCATGTCCTTCGTCCTTGGCTGAGGGCAGGACTCTCTTCGGCGGCTTGAGACATACCTGAGGCGACTCCGTGCGACCACGTTATCATTTATAATGAGTTAATTACATTTAATACGCATGTACAATGGCCTGTTGAACATGGCGCACAATTAAATGTGACCCTGGCCAAAGGAGCGTCACCGGCTATAACAACAAAGGATAACGTGGCCATATCTCTGTGGGCGCCTATGTGTGTGTGAGTGTAGGTATGTGAGAGCTCAACGCTTTAAGCAGTCATTGCGTTTAATGGCCGCTTTGAGGTTTATTAGCTGCTGATTGTAAGCGTAATGACATCTGCCTAAGCTGCTCGAATAGACCGGCATAGTTATAGGGCCAAAAGGGAAACAAAGAAATACATTAAAAGACAACTAAACTTTAACAAGCTTTTAATTTGAATAACAATTTCCCGAGCTTATTAATAAAATGATTATAAAGAAACATATTAAATGCAAGTTCCAAATTTTATTTTTAAATAACTATTATAATGGGAAAAGTAATAAGTATAAGTATCATTGATTTGTTAATACAAATTTTAACCAAATATTGGCCCTATATACGAACTTTTTTTTGTTATAGAGAAGTTTTTAGCCAAGTCGGGGGCATGACGGCTTCAAGAATACTTTATAAGTTACTGAAATTCTATTATCATATTTATCTAATAAATTCTGTTCTGTAAATCAAATAGTGAAGAACACGTGAGTCAAATATTTCATGCAACCGACTAAAAATAGTTGTTTTTTCCGGACATAAAATATGTAGTTTAAGTTAGCATCAATTTTTTAAATACTTTTTTTAGTTTACAACTTTAAAACTATATTAGTTTATAAGACATTCACATTTTAGACTGATTCATTATGTTGGCATCAAACAGTACGAAATAATGCCCGGCATTCGTCATAATTTGTTTGTTAAACTTGGGAAAACTTGTCGGTAACTAAAACAATATGCCATTTATCAATAGCCCATTTTTCATATCAGCAGACCGATGGAGTGGGCGAACTAAAAACATTTATCAACATTCAATCCCTCCGCGGAACAACTCCCCTTTGTGGTGCATACTTTCGGGAGCTGCCACCGGCCATATTACGTATACTTGACAGCAACGGGAAATGGAAAATCCATTCCCAACGCCTCTTGGCGACAAATTCTTTGCAGACATCTAAGCATTTAACAATTTTCGACCACGCCCACGCTCGTTTTCCCATTTTTGGCTGGCGGCCATTGCATTTCTCAGAAAACTAAAAAAAAAACGCAAAAAAATTATTTTAAACCACAATTTTGGGGTTCGTTTTTCTTGAGATTCTCTTTTAGCAAATAAAAATTTCGCTTTGTGCCTCCTGTTGTGCCTCGTGTCCAGGCTTGTGCTACTGACAGCTGCAAAATTTGTGCGCTCTTGTTCATTTGTTTGACTGCCCATTGTTGCTGTCCATGTGTGTGTGTGTGTGTAAGCCAGTGTTTGGCAGTGTGCGCTTGTTTGTTGTTATGCCAAAAATTGAACACACAAAGCAATTGCTATGCAACATTTGTGCAGACATGGCCCACAGACTCAAAAAAAAACCCAAAAACTCAAAAAAAATACAAAAATAAAATAGCTGTACAATTGCACGAGTACAAAGGCCTTCCTTGTATGTGTGTGTGTGTCTACTGGAACGTTTAATAGTTTTATTGCTGGCCACAAGCGTTTCTGATACTCAGTAATCGAGAACTTTTATAGAATAAGTCGTAAAAAGAAATTGAGAAATTGTATCTCTAAAAAACATACAAGATATTTTTTCTATGTATGCTAAAATATTTAAATATTTTTTTTTTTTTTTTTTAATACATCTGGATTTATCCATTATTGTCCTAAAATACACAGCCTTAATATTTTATTGCAAATATAAATATAGAATTATAGATAAAATTATATTTTATTAAATTTTTTATTTATTTTTTTTAATAACTGAACTTATTATTCTTCTCCATAATTTAAAATGCTCATATTTTTGTAAACCTAATAAAAAATGAATCAAAATAATAACGAAATATCTAGGAAGAGGTATTTCATTTACGACCCTTTTAAACTCACAGTAAATTTTGATGGAAACATTCTTGGCTAGCACATTCGTTAGTTGTCATGTCATGTGGTCAATTGTTTATTGTTAACATGGTCAATTCAACGCCACCCATTCGCTAGCCCTGCGGCAAATACTCGTATATATATTGCTGAAAATATCAAATTACTTGGCTTTCTTTTGATGCGGCTCAAGAATGTATATCTTGAGCAATTTGTGGCTTTGGCCTGGCTGTCAGCACAGTTCGCAGTCAGAGACGAATTAATCCATTTTCAGCTGGCTGTCAGGGCTCTGTTGATGGACGGAGACGGGGCGGAGACTCTCGGCCAAGGAACAAGACTTTAACACTTTAAGGCCGAAGTGCAGCTGGCTGGCACTGCAGTTCTGGCTAATTAGGAATTACGTTTCAGTACGGTCTCGGATGAATGTGCGTCAAGTGCTGAAATGGCTAATGCACTTTACTGCTACCACTGACAGCCAAAAAGGAAGCTGGGCTTTCAACCGTGGGCGGTGGGTATATTTTATGGTCCGACAAAAGACAGGCCACCGCACAGAGCTGACCGACTTCATCAACAACAAAGCTGGCGCCTCAGGCGCAAATTTCAATGCGTTTCAAGCATAAAATAAATGTCCACTAAAAATGTCCCTGGCATTGTTGTTGCTGTCCTTGGGGGTGTGGCAGCACTGGGCGGCCAACCAGAGGACGAACAAAAAGATGATGGGTTTTGGCTTAGAGGCGTTTTGTACACATAGGAAAAATAATTTCGGTAAAATACATTATACAAATACATTTTACATTAAAAAGACTTTTAAATAAATAAAAGAGTGGGCAACAAAAATAACTGAAAAATAAAATCATAAAAAAATTATTAAATTTTGAAATTGAAAAGTGATATAGTTCGATTACCTATCTTTTAGTTTTGTTATATCTTTTACAAACCTGAAGTCTGCCTAAAATGGCTTCTTCAGTTGCTATTCAGTAAATAAATTCGAAATCCTTTCAGTTATAATTTGACTTTAACAGACTGCAGGAAAAAACAATTTTAATACTATCGCAGAGGATACCTCAGAATATATATATACATATTCTTGATCAGGATCAAGATATAGATCAGTTCAAAGCGATCGAACACTTTCACAGTCTCTTTAAAACATGTGTACGCAGATCAAGGTTAAAAAGGTCCCAGAACGAGCGTCTATATGCTATAGCTCCCATAGGAACAATAAGATGAAATCGGTAAAAATTTGATGTCTATATTCTATAGCTTCCTTAGAATGTAGGGTGAAATCTGTAAAAATTTCAGGATTTTCAGGGTGCTCATTGGTTGGTTGTCTTCTATATTACGAAGACTTCGGGTTTTTTACACTTTTAAGATTCTTCTCTCTACTTTTGAGAATTTAAAACTTTCGGAAATCTCTGCAAGGGTATTAAAACTTCGGCTTGTCAAAGCTAGCTTTCTCATGTTTTTGAAAACGCTGAAAGTGTGTTTTTCTTTTATTCGCGGAAAATCAGAAAATATTACAAAACAAATACTTTTTTAAGTTTTTACAAAAATGGTTACTTTTAAAAATTATTTTTCTCATACTTGAGCTGTCCAATAAAATTGTTTTGACTTTAAAATTTAAGTGATTGAAGTTTGATACAACATTTAAAATTAATTACATTTTATAAAGTTTCAAATTGTTTTTCCGAGTGCCTTGCCCAGTTCTCGTACATGTCTCAAGGACATGTTCATGGCTGACTGCCTCGGAGTTCTCGCTGAACTGAACTGGACTGAGCTGGCCCAAATCGCTGCAAGTGCTTTTAAGTCGTTGTCAAATGCAAAGAGCACAATAATTCAAATTTATGACGCGCAATTGTGCTCACACACTTTCCCTGGACCAGCGCCGCTGCCCCGCGGCCTCTCGATTTCGTCCTTTTCGCAGGCATAAATAAAGGAAAACTTGGAACGTGCGTCCAGCTGAGTGGGCGGTGGCTCGTCATGGAGTATGTAAATTTAGTGGCCTGAGAGCAGGGGAAAAGAAGCGTAAAAATTTTATAATTTGTGACTCTCTCACTGAACAATTATTTTATTCCTCGGTCGTCCGGTTCGGTTCGGTTCCTTTGGAATCTGGGATTCTGGGATAGGTGAGGCCGCAAGAAAGTGAAGCTGTTGGAAAATTATCTGCTTTTGATTTACGGACTTTGTTGGACGGTGTCGTAAAATCTGGTAAAGCCTACGCCGGGTAATTTCGGATTCGGTGATTTGGCCCTGGCTTTTGTGGCAAGTGATAATAAAATTGGGGCACCACGAAGTTGATCTAGATTTGAGCTTATACTTTGATTTTCGATGGTTGTAAAAGCTTTAGTACTTGAGGGAAGTAACTCAGTAATGAAAACGGAGAACTATTGGCCGGATATTCCATAAATTTTATATCAAAGCAATCCAACAAATTGCATATTTATTTAATTGCTTCAAATAAATTCCGAATTAAAAGCAATGCTGCCACACAAGCAAGAAACAAAAAGTGTATGAGAAACAATAAAAATAGCATTTAGTTTTGCTCTGGTATTCAATTAGGCGACCAATGGCTGCATATGCCACATGAAAAAACATAACAAATTTTAAAGAAAATATGCAGAGATGAACAATTAAAAAGCAATATCTATGGATACATTTATGGGCGAGGTACAAACTATTATTTCGATTTCGAATGTGTTTGCGGATTTATAAACAAATCCCACTGCAAATCAACGACACCGAACAAATGCACTTTGATTTATATTTATGTTGCTGCAGCAGGCGTAAAAAATCAAACGACAACTGCCCAAAAAAAGAACAGAGTGTAATGCCAAAAGAAACTTTGGTAAAGCGAAATGCAAATAATTGCGATGGGCAAATAAATTAAAACAAATGCACACGAGCAAATGCCGCAGTTGTTCGGCACAAAAAATGGAGGCCACACAGAAACCGGCACAAACATTGATTAATACGAGGCCAAATGCATTAGGCCAGCGCACATAATTTACGACCAACTGTCTATGCATGCACAAACATTTATTTGTTTAATGTATTTCGCAGCCATATTTATATGCCGATCGCCTGGACGGCAGCTACTGCCGCCACTGTTGTTCTCTGGCATTTGTTTCCGATGCTGATGTCGATGCCGATACGCGGCGTATACGTAATGCGAAATGTTCTATTTTAGCAGCGAGTGCAACGGCAGCACGAAACTTGACCAGAATGTCAGCTGCACAAACAAGACTAAACCAAACCATAGATGATGCCCCCTGGCCGAAACTCCCGAACGGACCCTGGGTGGTGGATAGTTGATAGCTTTTTCTGCGGCATACTCTATCTGGTTGTCCCAGAAAGCGCCAGATTTTTCGGTCTACTGGTTTCAAAAATCGGTCAGTGTCACAGAAATTCTATTCAAGTGTTTGGTATAACATTGAAATTTCTTGACTACGGTTTAGATGGTTAAAAATTAGGTAAATTAATACACATATTTGAGGCTAACGATTCAGATACATAAGCAGATAATTCGATGACCAATTTTGTACATTATTTTGGCTACTATTTTATTGTAGTTATTAATATTTTTTAAAAATAATTATAATAATTTTTCCCTATATGTGAATTATAAGATAAGTTAAACGGAACCTTGCTAGGGTATTTTGAAGTCCGATCACAACAGAACATACGCTTCTTGTTCTTTTAGCTGCCCCTGTTGTTTGGTTGTTGGGAAAATAGCATTTGACATGCGGGTTCAAAGCGTTTGGCAGCCTGTTTGAATTCCTATTTGCATTGCGTGTGTTTTGTCTGGATCACCTGTCCTCCTCCGATGCACCTGACCGTTGCCGTTGCCGTGGCCCATTGCCCGATTGTCAACATGCCGCCGTTCGCGCAAATATTTTTGGCAGCAGAGCAATGGCGGCGACAACGACAACGAAAGCCCAAAAAAGAT
This sequence comes from Drosophila mimetica, assembly GCA_037075245.1. Lineage (NCBI taxonomy): Eukaryota > Metazoa > Arthropoda > Insecta > Diptera > Drosophilidae > Drosophila > Drosophila mimetica. Next base: position 24,439,769 of record JBAMCH010000007.1, on the reverse strand, counting down.
GCGCACGAGAACACGTTCAATTTTGCCAGCAAGCAATAGGCAATAAACACAAAACGCAACCAATTGAGTTCGAATGCAAATATTTGGAAACGCGCAGGGCAGCTGAGAAGCAGCAACAACGCAGTAAAGGGTCACAGGAACCCAAAGAACCGAAGGCTAACGCTCAAAATTGAAATTGAAAAGAATTTCGCGCCATTTAACAGGTTTATAGCAAGCAAGTTTACATCAAACACGGAAAAGTTCAAAAGGGTTTTGTCATTCTATTGAGTGCAAGTTTTAAAGGTGACTATATTTTCGTGGGATATCTTAATTATCTGCATCTGATACTAAGAGTTAATGTACGTTTACTTTTAAAATAAATAATTATAAATTTTCGAATTTCTCGCATTCATACTTTAAGCTATCAACTTACTTATCGAAACCCCGAATTTGTTTTACTTTATTATATAATTTTTATTTGTATGTTGAACACCATTTAACATCTTATTTGAATCTTCAACAAAGTAGATAAAATTTATTGATTTAATGTTTTTTTAATTTAAGTGATATTCTATTTTAAAAAACTAAGTGTTGATCAATCTAAAATATATATTTAACTTTATGTATTGTGTATTTTTATTGTTTTGCACTATATTTTTTTGTAATAAACAATAAAGCTATTATTCTCAATAAATTTTCTTTTTTCACTTTCTTTTCTCAGTCATTGACCAAAACCCATTGCGATATGATCTAAGGCTTGTCTTAGCTTGATGCGATTTGTCATACTATTATTATTTAAATTGCCCAGTGTGCAATTTCACAACTCAATGCCCAATGGACAGTCGAACTGACAACATAATTTCAGCATATGACAACTTTTCTAATGAGAAAAAATCGCACACACACACTCATACCAGAGCAAACTTTCTTTTGAGGATATCAAGCAAATTGCTTTGAGATTGTTTCGAAAATGTGCAGTCTATATGGGAATGTAGAGACGAAATGTGTGTTCTCGAGCTTGTCTGCAGTTGTCACTTGGGTGACCAAAGCAAAACTGTCAAAAAGCATATGGCAAACATTTGTCGTCGGCCGACCAGAATTGAGCCAGGAAGAGAGAAACACCGGTGGTCTGTATGCATATCAAACGAAATTTATTTTTCCGTGAAAAAAACGAAAGAAACCGAACGAAATAAACGGAAAATGCTTTAAGGAAGTGCGTCCTGCGCTCTGACTTTCTCCTTAGACCTCTGCCAAACTCTCTAGTCGTCCTCGCTGGCATCCAGAATGGTCTTAAAGGCAAAAGGCTCAAAGGCGTAACCAGCGCCCTCGTAGAACTTGCTCATGAACTCCACCCTGAAAACAACGAGGCAGGTTAGACTGTGTCTGGAAAAGTGCTTTCATTATTCCAAACTCACCAATGCAAACGCAGTGTGTGCAGGAAGGCCGAGAGTCCTTCGATGAGCACCAGGATACCGACTGTGAGCAACGCCCAGGCTCCAAAAAACACATAGATGAGAATACTACCAATGTAGTTGTCGTAGCCGAAGCCCATGGAGAACACCATGCTCCACAGCACTTCGGAGAGCTCTGTAAAGAGGGGAAATCATAATATATTGATAAGATATTATTCGATGTCAGTTAATTTTAAAGCATTATCGAGTAATAAATTGTTTATAATTTATTATGTGATATTATTTATTTTATTTATGATAATATTTACGATTGCTAATTTAGGAATTGATTTCCCATTTTTTCTAACTAAATCGTCAATAATAAAAGCTTTATTGCTATTTGTAAATTCCGCGGACGTTGGCCATATAGAACAAGAGTGAAAGCTATAGTCGAGGGCCTCGACTATCAAATACCGGTTACTTAGCTAAAGCAGCCAGTCGTAAGCTGGGCTGGAGTTGCTTGAAAGTGGCGCCATCTACCGGACATTTCATTATTTCCTTATCCGTTATTATCCGTTTTAAAAAATTACTTCTACGTTTTGGTAGGTATTACTAAAGCCAACAAAACTACATTTACACTTTTATAAAAGATGTGGTCGCCAGGAATTTTTATGGTTTTTTAAGGCAATTGTGGGCGTTAAAGTGGGTGTGGCTCTCGGCTGAAATAAACTTGCGCTGCGTAGTAACCCAAAGAGTCTGCCTAGTGAATTTCACTTTCTGGTTTTTGTAGTTTTCAAGATCTCAAGCGGACAGACGGAGTCTTGCACGAGAAACGGGTATGAAAATGTGAAATTTTTTGGTTTCTTAATTCGACTTGAAAATGTAATAATAATTTAAAATGTCTAATTAAATAAATACAAATAAATTGCTGGCAAACCAAAAAATTTAAATGAATAAATTGATGTAATAAAAATAAATAAAATAAATAAACTTACGTGCGTGAGCCAGGGACAAGGCCCACAATCGGAGATAGGAGGCCGTGTGAGAGACCGTACTCAGGACGTACTCGATGGTGTGGATGGCCTGGTGAATGAAGATCTCGCCCATGGCGTCGTCATCGCCATGACCTTCTCCCCCGCCGCCCTGCGGCTTTGGTGGCGGTGCTCCGCTCATTTTGCGCTTAAACAGGATGTACAGAGGCTTGCCCAAAAGCATCCAGGGAATGCAGATGACGGCAATGATGACGAAGACCTGCTGAATGGACTTTTGACCCTCGAACATGAACTCCTTGCACGGCTCCGGCGTGTCCTGACTGCCCTGCAGAATCATGTTGATGAACAGGATCAGGATGGAGGGGGCGCACGCCGGCGAGAGGGGTCCTTCAACGGTGTCGGTGTAGGTGACCCACTTGAAGAACATCATGAAGACCATGTATCCGAACAGCAGGAGCAGGAACAGAACTTGTGGCAGGAACTCCAGGAAGATACTGGCATATTTCTTGTAGTAGGCGAAATTGACCACCGACATGGAGACTCCGAAGATCATGTGAATGACTCCCACAATGATGGACAGCTTCATCTTGAAGGTGTTCAGGAAGATGATCTTGTTGTCGGCCATCTGCCAAATGGGGTCCATGCCAAAGGGATATGTCTTGTAAACGGTATCATTCGGCCTCAGTGTGATATACTTAAGATTTTCATCCTCGACCACTGCCCTTGTATAGTTCATGTGCCAACCAGATCCGAAAATATTCATCGACTTGGAGAACACATCGTTGTAGATGAAGCCGGTGTAAATGGAAAAAATGCCCATGAGGAAGATGATGTATCGGCCGCCGAAGAATATATTGAAGATCTCCTCCTTGATCGCCGACAGTTGCTTCTCCTTGATGATCAGCCAGGATGCGAATAGCAGCAGGATCAGGCCGTGGCCAAGGTCGCCAAACATCACGGCAAACAGAAAGGGGAATGTGATGCAGGCGTACAGAGCAGGATTCACTTCTCTGTACGAGGCCATGCCGTATGAGTCGACCAGGTTCTGGAAGCCATTGGTAAACTTATTGGTTCTCGTGTACGTCGGCGGCATTTCGTTCGTCTCGATCACGTTCATGAACGCCGGAATGGAGCTCTCCGAGATCTTCGAGGCCCGGGCCAGGGCATTCTGGACCGTGGTAATGTCATTGGTGGGCACCCAGCCCTCGCCAATCAGGCACTTGCCCGTCACATCGGGGTTGAAAAAGTTAAGGATGTGGTAGATGGCCTTCATTTTGCGCACCATGATCGACCAGCGCGGCAAATGCTTGGAGGCTGAGGTCAGCACTCGGCTGCGATGATCGGCGCTCTGGCTGAGGACCAGCTTGAGGTCCTCCAGGCGGACATTCACGTCCTTGATCATCTCCAATCGCTCGGCATGCGAGCTGGGACAGGGATAAACGGCGGCATGGTAGCCCGTGCAGACCTTCTTGATCCGCTGCTTCAGCTGCTCGCCCTGGAAGAAGGCCACGAACACGGTTTTCAGCACCGGCCGTCCGGTCTCCTCGTCATCCACAAGCCCATCGATGTCGGCGCGCCGCAGGAAGATATTTCCCCTGGAAATGCGCCACAGCATGCGCTCGAAGCTGAAGAACCTCTCCAGTTTAATCACTCCGGCCACAAAGGCCAGTTGACCCCGTTGAGCTGCCCCCTGGACATTCGCCGGATCCTCGGGGTCCAGCTTGCGGTTGACGTCCAGGTTAATGACTTCCTGGTCCGAGAAGAAGCCCTCGGTGTTCTCCAGCACGCACTTGAGCTCCTGCATGTGCCGGAAGTTGGCATCCAAACTAGCCCCGTTGGCGGACATTTCGCGCAGCTCGTTGTCGGTCTTCTCCAGCTGAGCCTCGAGGTCGACGGCCTCGCGGGGATTGGGGGCACTCGGCTCCTCCTCCGGCTTCAGTTCCGGCAGCTTCACCTCGTCCTTCTTCATCTCGGACTCCACGTATCGCAGGCGTCGCTCCATGTCATCACACCGCCGCACCTCGGTGACGTACTTCCTCTGGAAGGCACTGACCTCGTCGTTCAGATCGCGAAACTGGACACAGCCACTCTCGCCCAGCTCGGCTATGGAGGCGTAGGCCGCCTCCGGCTGGATGAACAGCTGGCACAAGGCCATCTGCTCGCTGCGAAACATATCACCCATGTTCGTATCGAGGGTCTATAACTGCAAAAAATCAGATAAAAGAGGGATTAATTAAGGAATTAGTAGTGCACTAAATTTAACTACAAATAACCAGTAAATATTTATAAATATTGGGGCCTAAGTACTACATTTATTCTCTGAACCTTTATTGTTAATTTATTTGCAAATACCTACATAAAATGTTTTTTTTTTAATAATAAAATATTTTATTGATTAGACTCAAGGTTGTCTGAACCATTTCATTGATATTTTCCCTAATTTATTAGGCACATAAATATTTAACTCGCTATTGCGTTAATTTATTTGCAAATAAAAGTTGGCTTTTACAACTTTATTAACCATTTGTATTGCTAAGTGAGGCATGTGATCAAACGTAGTAATAGTCACCGAAATTTCCCCTTATGATAAAGAGGGCCGTCTAATATAAAATTTGTTTATAACAAGTGTCAGAACGATAGAGGAAATTAGTCATGGCTGAGACTCAATAGTTTTAGGAATTGAAATTGAAAAATAAATATAAGTAATACCAGAATCGAGTATTAGATGCAACATTTTAAGAAACTTTTTTTTACTGCAAATCACACTTTTCTAATCAGTTTGGATAATGAGTTGTTTTGACGAGCTTTAATGGGTCTGCCGTCTGTGTCTGTCAAAGGGTTTCAACATTGTTGATCCAACTGACGCACATTGTTTATGGTCGGTCCACTTCAATGCAGTCCCTGCCAATGTCGCAATCAATCACCTAAGTGGAACTCAACAACTCAGAACAGAACAGAAACGAACCGAACTGAAGAGATTAGATTATGGGCTGCCTCGTCTATCGAGATCGTTTCGGTTGTTATCTACTGGCATTCGGGCGCTATCTGGAGTGGGCGTTAAGCGCTGAGCGCATTAATAATTTGAAATTATTAACAATTACCGGCAATCAGTTGGTTTATAAATAAGCCCCGAAAGTCTTTTATTGCATTAAACGCTTATTACTCGCCCAGGACCTGTGTGCAGTGTCTTCTGATAACCGTTTTGGGCATGCCAGATTGCAGATATTTATGGTTAGGCCAGTGGCTGGTCGTGATTTTGCCCCGCCTGTCTGGCCATAAAATCATGATTGACTCTCGCTCTCGACTGGCTGATAAAAAGACGCGCAGTCTGTGGCCTCACTTTACCTATTTTTCGATAGTTTCGGCTTGTCACAGATACGAGAGATTTGATTTACAGCGACGGGAATTGAGTTTCGTATTAACGGAGTCGTGGAATTGAATGGAATGCTTGTTGATTTCTTAATTGCTCCATAAATTTTTAGGCGGTTAGTTACGCAATATCTTTAAATTTAGATTAATAGGCCCGAAAGGTTTAAACAGAATTATTTAAGGGTGGGTGGTGAAATGACAAATTAATCTCTTTTCAATTCGGTGTTCAATTCAAGTCCATTGAAATGAATTGAAATTAAAATTGAAAATTATAGCTCCTGTAAACGCAAATTAATGTTTGATAAAAAACCTATTACAATTTGTAAATATTTTTATTTAGTACAAATTATACTTCCTATAATTGTAGGTTCTTTGACCTGAATTATTAAATTTATTTCCCTTCAGTTTGCGCAAACTGTTCATTGAATTGATTATGTAGGTGCAACTGGCTGGGCTTCGCCGATGGCCATCTGTGGATAAATCAGTGCAAGTCCGAGCTTATCGGTCTCAGTTTTGTACATCAGACTTAGCCATAAATCTGCACAGACCAGACAATTGCCTTTAAGTTGGCCATAAATCTTCGGGGGCAAACTTCACGCAAATGTCTGATTATCGGATGGCCAATGCCCATTTCCCATTGCCCATTCCCAGTTGTATTCGCCGCTGGTTTATGTCCGCAATTATGGGTTCACTGGGGATTGTGCTTCGGATTGCAGGCGGTGTTACGGGGCTCATTAAGAAATCCGTTCGTGGCCGTAAAAATATTATCGAAGCCGCAATCGGCTGTGTGGCAAATTTCAACTTGACGTTTGAGTGGTTCAATTTTGTTCACCCCACATGATCCATCACGTGCTCTGACGTCACACGGCCAATTATGGCGCCATATCGAACAAATAAACCGTTTTATAGTTCCATTGTAGTGTCAGGCAAATGAAAATCGTAGTTTAATGCATGTTAGCGAGTGATTATCAAAAACCAATAAAGATACGTTATCGTTGAAGAAATTACCATTAAGTCTAATGCAATTTTGAATAATTACGTGAGGAGCAGTTATAAAGAATTTCCTTTCGAACGGAACATTTAATTTACGGCCAGTTAGTGCTTATCTGTGACAACATTGATAACCTCGCATTGTTAACCCTAAGGGAGATGATAATAGGTGTGTGTGCCAAGAAATGGCTCGGGAATTAAAAGTTAACACGCGCATTAGCAACATGATTGCCAACGTGGCGAATGGGTCTCAGAATAGCCATTAAATGAATCACAAGTGGTTCGAAAATAAACTATTTAACTAATGAACACTTTAGTCCTTATAGAAGACTTAAGGACACTTTTGATTTCGATCACGACACTTACACTAGAGCAGCAGAAATAAAAGTTCCTAAAGGGAGTTACCAATTTTTCGCGACCTGCCACCTCAGCGGCGCAGAAAGAACTGTGCGATCGCCTAAGACCTGTTGAGCTCTATGGCCAATTAGACTGGGGCTAATCTAAACAATACACCCATACACTCGCCAAAAGCGAGGCAAAATTTCATGGGAGAGAGCTCCATAATCTTTGTGCCTACATTTTTTATCACACGCTCGGAACCACTTTGCGATTGTGGCCAACAGCCTTTGATAGAATGTTGGTAGCCTGGCTTATCGCCGGTGAGAGGCGGTAATCGGCGAGTAACCGAAACCCAATTATGGCAGTCCACTCCCCGATTGCTGGTCACTTTTCTTATGGCTATTTCCCCAACGCATTATCAATGATTGAGTGTAAGCACGAGTTGGCCAGGAGCAGCAGCGCCAACCAACGCCCAACAATTCCATTACCTGATTGACACTATTCGGGCGGGTCCCTTGTGTTGCAACAATATGACACCCGCTGATATGGCCCTGCCACTGCTGCAGAGTTTATTAAGGCACCACCAAGTGATGGACGGAGTGATCAATCAATCATCGCGTATTGGCAGTCGTACATGAGGTGATAACCCCGTTGGTTGAATGAGATATTAAAGTTCTGACTGTTGAATAATAAGCTGATTCAAGATATATTGCATTGCTTTCATTGGTTAGGGTTAAATTAAAAAAATTGGAAACATTTTTTAACGGGCCCAGCTGAACAAGACTGAGAAATATGAAAAAAAAGTTGGATGAGGATTGGTAGATAGACTTCTAATGGATAAGAATTCTAATTTTCAAATATTACGATCCAATGGTTAAGGAGTAATATTCTGCAACGTTAATATATCTTTCTTTTGGTGGTTTATATAAAATCACTTTTGCTGCCAAAAATACTTGGGATAACCTGGAAGAATGTCGGAAAATCTTTAGATTTTTACCATTCTTATAAGGTATCCGATTATAAGGTATTCCGATCTAAAAAATACATTAGCTTTAATATTCAGCTAAACAATTTTATGAATGCTGATACAATTTCAGTTTTTCAAAAACCAGGTTGCGTTGGAAAATATTTTAGTAAAACAAGCCTTCGAATAAGAACTTATACAGTTTAAAGAGAGCTTTAAGTATAAAATCCTCCGATATTCGCTGGCTTTAAAAAGCTTCACGCCCATTATGCAATCCTTTTCAGTCTCCCCAACTCCAACTTCAATCATTTTCCCGGGCTTTAACCTGCTTATCTCCAGCTGGGAGTGGCCCTACCAAAAGCAACCACCCCACCTGTGTAATGTGCTGGGATTACTCAAAGATTTCTGCCAAGACGTGTGAAGGGAAGGCTGCCTGGCAGCCTTATGTCTGCTCAATTGGTATTAGCCCGAGAGTCAAGTGCTTTGTTTATCAGGAGCGTTCTATGGAAACCGTCTTAAGTACGCCGGTCTTATCGTGAGTCACGTGCCCCGGTTGGTATGGCAACGTTTGATTACCGGAGCACATGATTCATTAGAAATTATTCGCAAATTCACACTCCATTTTATGGCCCATAAATCTCTGACATTAAACTATTGTTAAGGCATAATAAGTTATAAAGGCTAGAGGAAAATTGTACCGGAAAGTCTGGTTTTTTAAATTATTCTTATTCCATATTTTTAAGAGTTTTATTCCAAACTCTGATTTGAAGTTTGAAAGTCACATAAGCGACGAAACTAAATATCTTATCTGAAATCGTTGTTATAACAAATGACTCTCATTAAAAATGAATAAAATACATATAAAGCCTAATCTAATTTTGAACTTTATTTTAAGCCAAAAACAACATCAGTCGGCTTATCTAAATTCATTTTTAAATACAACAATTTCGGATTAACTTAAAAATAATATATTTTGAAAATTTGAAATAATATTGGTCGAAATGAATATACCAAAAGCAAGGCTGTGAATTTTATATAACAGATGTTTGTTGTAATTTATTATTCAGAGAAAAATATAGCTTATCTACCGTCGTCATTTGACATTATCGTTCTCATAGCTGACGCAGATTCGTAGGAACTGCATTAGCTGTGTAATTAGTATAATTTTTGGCCTCCACTTGACTGATAAGCTGTCCTTTGCCTTTGGTCCGCGGATGATAAGCGGCCACCTGCCAGTCGCTGGTCATTACAGGGCTTCGGTCCAGTTTTGCTAATTAAAAATTTCCACCTAATGAGCTTAAGCATCTTAATTTATGCTATTTAAATGAGCTCAAATGCACTTTTTCACACACACGCGCACACATACTGGATGGGTGGAAAAGTGAGGGGAGACCGCAAATAAATCGCATACAACTTTAAGCTGCAACAACATCATCATCCTCATGGCGCGGCTCCTAATGCCACATAATGATGCTGATAATGGCCATCAGTTAGCGAGTGTGTGTGTTTGTTGCCAAGGAGAGAGGATGAAAAAGGAATTTAGCCGCCAGCACGTTCAACTTTTCGCTGTTGCACATTAAATGGGGTAGAGACTGGGGGTCATGGATGGAGTCGCACTATCGGCTAATGTGCGTCACCATTCCGTCTGCTCTGGCCCAAATATCGCAGCTAAGAACCCAAGTAGAATGCACTACAAAAAACCAGTAGTGCAAATATATTATTTTGCCAAATTAAATAATTGTTTTTTCGTTAGCAAAACCTAAGTGATAATACATATCTTTAGATATATTGCTTACAGTTACAGTTATTAAAATATATTTATAAAAAATTTGAAAAAGTTGAATTAAATCTATTGTCTTACAGAAATATTTTTTTTATGGGAATTTATGATAATATATTTTTTTGTAATCTTAAAGTATCACAAACAAACTTTTTTCCTTATTATAAAATTTTAAAATTTTCAAGAACTTTAAAAGATTTGTAACGGTGTCTCAAAGCGTGTTTAGTTTATCAAAAATAAAAATGGATGGTATTTTTTATGTACTTACTTCTTAAATAACATTAGAAATATCAAGAGGACTCCAGATTCGCTCAATGAATTTCTTTCAGTGTCCCTTTTCAGTGGCAATTTCGGGACTTGTGCCGACTGCTTTCGGCCACGGCCAATAACTAAGTTGTTGCGTGCGGTACTCTGGATTAGTCTAATGCCAATATGTACGAGCTGCAACAAAATGGCCGGCGGTGTAAGAGCTTTTTGGCGTGGTCTGCCGCACAAACGTGCAGCCAATTGGATTCTGATGTGTTTACGAACGAAAAGCGCAGCTCCGGCCCGTTTTATGTGCCGATTGCCACTGCAGTTGCAGTTGCCCCGCTGCAATTGCAGTTCTAGTTCCAGTGCCACTCGCCAACTCGTTATCTCTAGTGATTTTTTGGTCGGGCTTTATTGTGGGTAAACACACATGCCTGGAATGGCATTTCGTGTGTATTTCTGGGGCGAGTGATTCAGAATGCTGGTAAGACGGTGGCTTATCAGTGGGTTATCTTTTATGGCCTAGGTTTATCGCCGTTTACACTCTTGATTAAACAATTAGGCACTGTGTGCCCTTGATTTATGCCCAACTATAAAAGCAAAATAAAATTCAATTTACAGTTTAAGTTCGTTTTAATTTTGTTTGCTTATGCTCGGCAATTTTCGCCTTGCTTTTATTTTTGCTGGCAAGTGTACTATATCCATGGGTGTTGCCTCTTTATGGCTCGTAAAATAAAAACTAATGTTAAATAAATAAGAATGGCCTGAAATGAAATTAAAGAACCCAAACAGAAAAGAACAATCAGCACGATTACGAACTAACAAAAAAAGCGGACTTACCTCGACCTGCCTGCCACGCCCCCAACCATGTCCACCCCCCTTCCACTTTTGGGGGTACCCGAAAGTATGCTACGTAAAATTTAACATTAACAACAGCCGTGGCAACAACGTCATTTCGTATTTATTGTATTACCTTTGTCAGCATATCTAACATTTATTTTTTGTTTCGCCGCTCTTTCGGGTGATGTTTAATACTTATTATTTTTTGTAGCTTCCGGGGGGGCTTTACTGTTATTGCCTCGCCTCGCTACTGGGTTGTTTTGTTTTCCATTCAAGATGAAAAAATCCAATTTTCTGCTTAAAGCATTTTCATAATGCCAAAGCCCCAAAAAAAGAAAAACACCCCACTCTCGAAAATCCCCAAGCGAAAAGGGTTCAGCGCTATTGTTGCGTTCCACTTTTGTTCCGCAATAATGTACGTAATTTGTTCAGAAATGAAAATGTGTGAAAATGTTGGAAAAAGCAGCGCTAATATGCCATGCCACATGCGAAATGATATATGGTTGTGGCTAAAACAATGTTAAGGGTTACACAACAATTGCGGCCAGTCTAGACAATGAATTTATTTGCTGTTTGTGTGTTTATTTGGAAAAAGGGAATAAGTTTTGAATAATTTGCGAGGGCCGTTAAAATTGCATTGGGTTTAAATGGTGGAAAATAATTTTAGCAGGTTCTGAAAACTATTAAAGTATGGTTTATTTACTTAATCCAATTAAATCTTTAACGGAAAAAGTTTTAAAAAAGTATAAGTGCTTGTTCACAGAATGATATGTGATATGAGTTGTGCCAATTTTAATGACTCACATCTTTCGAGGAATCCCAGTACTTGTTGAATTTTTTACCAAGACTGTGGCAGTGGCAACCGCAGCGGCAACTCGCTCGCCTGACACCACCTGCCCGAAACAGTGACAATTATGGGCATTGTTACGAGTATTACTCATACGCCGCGTTGTGCGCCAGCTCCACTGCAATGCAAATTCCATATCAGTTTGGAATTATGCAGGGGGAAGAGGAAAAGTAAACCGAGTGAGGGCATAAAGCCGCGCTGCGTCATGTCGTGCATAAAAGTCAACTGTTGCGTTTCCCCTCCGCCTCCCCACTCAGCTGGCTTCAAACAATGGCAGAAATATCATCGTAGTGGCTCCTGTGAGTCTGCCGTGCTTGTCTCAATTTGCTCGGTGCTGCGTGTACTCAACTATATTATATGATTATTTTTTATTTTCATTTTCATTGTTATGGCTGAAGCGTTATGGGACCAGCCTGTTGCACATGTATGCCATGTACTTTGTCTAAATTGAATTATAAAACGGATCAACAAGATGGCCGAGGCGCAACCAACTAGTAGTCTTTATGTTAATAAAATTTTATTTTTATATGCATATGGAAAAATTCTTTATTTTGGTGGTATTTTGCAGTAGCGTCAATAAAGTGAATTTAAATAATCAAAATGCTTAACTATTTGGGATTGTCCGCGATATCGCATTCGGATTGCAAAAGTCACCCCCATCGGGAAGAAATGTTCCACTACAAATAATAAAATTTTTCGACTAGTGAAACTCTTAGCCGAACTAAGTACTACACCCAACAAAATTGAGCACAAAAAAAGCCAAGATCGACCGATCTTGATTTTAGTATTCGTATTCTCACTTTTTTCTTCTTGATATCAAGATGATTTGATGTTGATTCTAGTATTCGCAGTCAAAATCAATCTCGGTTTCGATGTTGACATGAGATGACATCGATGTTGATTTAAGCATTTTTAGTATGAGTCGATCTTGGCCAGTTTTTGAGATCGAAATGCTAAAATACGCATTGATAAAAACGGTTTTTTTTCTCGGTGTTGGCTTACCCCAAAAACTTAAAAAAAAACAAAACCAAATTCCTTTCTATTTTCAATTTAACTTCCAGAAGTGAATTGGAAGATAGTTTTTTCCCACTGGTTTTGTTTTTGTAAAATGTAACAATGTGTTCTACCGCCTTCGCGATCGCGACCCTTTTTTAGGTAGTTCTAGAAGTGCCTTAGAAGTTACTTCTTAAGATCCCAAACTTTTTTGTTTGTGTAAAATGTGTTTTATCGTATTTCTATCGTACGGAAGTGACTAAGATGTGACTTCTTCGCGATAGATGTATATTTTGTTTTGTCTTGTTTCTATCTTCCAGAAGTTACTAAGAAGCGACTTCTGGACGATAGGCGATAGAATTATAGCCTTTTTGCTTGCAGGGTGTGTGAATAAATTTTACGGGGCACCTCATCAATGTGTATGTGCAGGCTCTACAGTGTACGTGAGCGTCAGAGCATGAAAACCATAAGCATGTAATAAGTGCGAGCGAGATGCACAACATGGTTTGGCGTGCGTTTATAGAAGAAAGGCAAGGGCTTGTTAAAAAAAAATCGATATTTAAAAAACTAAAAATGGCTCCAACTTTTTACAAAAACCGAGCAATGGTTAAAAATTTTTTTTTAATTTTAATTTGTTTTTATTTTTAACAAATTAAAAACTAGTTTTTTTAGAAATTTTGTTTTGAAAGAAGAGGTTTTAGAGGAATTAATGAAGAAGACATGAAGTCAATCGGATTCATATAACCGGAGATACAGATTTTCAAAGAGAGGGTACTTTTCAAATTTTGACAATTTTTGGCAATCATAAAAAAATTCTAACTAAAAAAATAATTTTTTTTCGGTCAAATCCTGATACACGTGTTTACTTATTTTCCGAATAATATGTGTAAAAAAAGTTTCAGGCAAATAAAAAATGTGAAATTTTTTTTTTGGCCAAATCTGTTCGGTTTGTAAAAGAACCGCCCATATTCTTATTAATTAGCTGTATTCGGGTATTCTGTTCGTAAAAAATCAAACCAGTATGTTTTTAATAGATTGCTTGTCAGCTCGGTTCCCATAATTTCTAGCTATTCTAAAACTCCTAAAAAAATATAAAAAGTTCGAGAGTCCGCTCTAGCTCTTATGATCTAAAACCGAATTTATACGCAATTTTTTTTGAAAATATGCAATATTTCCTTGACCGATTCTATAACAGCTATAAGAAATTACTAACCAATTTTAAAAACCTTGACTTAAATTGATAAATAATGACTTTATCCCGATTTACATGAAAAAATTTTGAAATAGAACCGAGATATTCCCTTTTGTACTAAGCGTTTATATGACAGCTATAAGATATAGTTGACCGATTTAAATAATTTTTTTTTCAAAAATCAAGTTAAATTAAATAAAAATATTGGGAAACTTACAACCCTATAAGTAATTTATTTTTATTTTTTTTCTTTAAGAAAATTTTTTTTTTCTTCAAAATTCCCTACAACAACAAAATTTTATTAAAAAAATTCACCTTATGATGTTTTTTTACATATTAAATTGTCTTTGACAATACCTCATCAAAAAATATTTGCTATGGGGGTTTCGCTGATTTAAGGCAGGCTTTTGGCTTTTTCGCCCCACTGTGCGCTGGTCTAAATGTTCACTTTTATACTTTCAACGCTTTTTCTCCCCAACAAATGGATTTTCTTGAGGTCTTGGCCTTCAATCCTTTAAGTTTTAGTGATACTTTATATTGGAGTATCACCCGCTAGGATCGGACCATTACAGCAGATTTTCAATTTTGCGGTTATATGTCGTCTTCGCACACTCTCCTGGTGCGCTTCGTCACAATAAAATTTGCCGTCCACAGTGATTATTCTCCCTTTATTTCTCAACAATTTTTTATAAGCCAATTTTAAATTGAAGGTTAGAATTCTAACAGACAACAATATTTTCCTAATTGCAATTCTTTCAACCGGATTTTCAGAACACAGCTCGAAAGAAATACTCATTGCAATTGCCTCGATAAAATTGAATTTCCCTAGAAAAAAATCTTCAAAAGCAAGCGTCATTGATTTGCGCCAGGTCCCTTCGACGGCAAAGCCATGGATTTCCCCTCGCCCATACCAATTTCCCGCCAGGACACGCGCTTGGCAACCTCGGGCCATGCCAAAATATCCTGGAGCCGCCGACGATACATTGCCAATTCGCTGTGCATCCTTTTGGCACCACAACAACGACAACAACAACAACAGCCCAGCCGAAAGAAAACTCGGGGAAAATGGAGGAAAAAACTCGTCGCCCTGCGGAAAGTTTCGCCACAAGGTCGCCCGCCCCAGAGGCAAAAGGTTAGCCTATATACCTATTGGGGCTGGGAGTTTTGGGAACGCTCCAAAATTGGTTTTATTTGAATTAAATTTTATTTTATTTCATTTCATTCTTCGCATTTGAGGACGGGCGCCGCGTTCTTCGCTTTCAATTGAATTTGACTGCTGTCAATCACGCGCTGCATACGCTTCACTTGGCTGTAAAATTCAAATTTTATGCTAATTTTACGCAGGACGATCAGCGAGTCGCAGGCGTGGCGTTGTTGGCGTTGTCGTCAAAGGGTTAAATGTGTTAAATATTGATTGGTTTAGACCGTCGATGTGAGCCCCTACACAACCAAATGCGGGGCAGCAAAGAAACAGGGGAAAAAAACAGAGAAGACCTCGCTCAAATGACGTTTTAAGCGCGCCTTTAAAAAGAGATTTGTCAACAGTTGCAATGCGGCAGGGGGCGGCGAGAGGAGGGGGCGTGGCAGTGCGGGTTGCGGCTCAACTAGGAGCAAAAACGCCAGAAACTAAACCAGGCCAGATAACGGACGGGAATACGGGAGACTGGGAGTTGGGTGCGTTAATTTGCCTTTGATTATGTAATGGCAATGCGAGAGCAGCGCAAACAAAAGTTGGCAAATGGAAATCAATGGGATAAAGCTGGTGAAAAAGAGGGATTCCTAAATTAGAAGCTAAAATATATCATTGTGAAAACAAAAAAGTGAAACAGAAACGCTTTCTGCATTCTAAATATATATAATTGCTTTGCAAAAGTCCATATTGGCATATTTATTATTTGAATGTGCTAAAGCTAACAGACATTTTCCATTTAATTATATTTCTTCTGTGCTTTCGCTCGCAAAAACAAATATTTAAGTTTTAATTTAAGAAAGGCAAATAAACAAAACTAATTCCTAATAAAAAGTAGAGAAAGCAAGAAACAAAAATGTTTGAGAAACGATGATTTGTTAGTTAAAATTAACTACTTAAACAAAAAATTTCAACGCATAATGGTCCGCAATTATACAGACGATAAGATCGCTTGAGGAAAAGCCTTCACTTTTCAAAATCTCATACAAACACCAGCTCAGTAAATATACCCTCCCCTCGCCCAAATTTATGCTCCGCTTTTTTGGTAATTTATAGTAGCTGCTCTTGTGTTGATTTTGATAAATTGTTGGATGCCAAGGGTTAACTCGGCATCCGGCAGGCAGTTCTTAGCTTTTGTCAAGGTGGGCAGACGACTACCTTTGTGCGAAGGTGGCTGCAGATAATCTACAATAATAAATTTATTGGCAACAATTTTTGATTTATTATGCCAAGTGAATAATATAAATAGCTCACCGCCTTTCTCACATATGACACTAATGATGCGGCGCCAGCTTTGACGCTTTACCTTTTCGTTCCTTTCTTTGGGGATCCAGCTGAAAGCCTGGCTTTTCTCCATTTTCCGACGCCTTTGTGGGGGTTTTGGCCGAGAATGTGCTCAGAGTCATAAGAAAAGGATGCCCCGGCTGAGTTTTAAGTTGCTGTACAGCCTTGGGCATCAGATAGGACATTGACTGGCTCCTGTTCTCTAGTTACCCTTTTCCGCTGCCCAGCCTTTGTTGATGTTATTAACATGGATTTTTACAAGCCATAAACCCATATTTGGCCAAGCCTTTTGTGCTGCGCCTCCCATTGCCACATAAAATGCCAAAGCTCCCAGCTGCGCCGCCTCACTCCCCCATCTTTAGTTGTCCTTTTTCTTACGGTGTACGCGCTGGACAGTGGGAGTTTTAGGCAAATAATGAGGAGTTTTGTACTATTTATATGTTTGATTATCTTGATTATAATATTTTTATGCTCTGGAATCTAAGAATGGACTTAGAGAGGGCCACCGCACATAAATTCATTTTTATATTATATGAAAAATAAATGATAATAAATAAACTAAAAGAGAACTAAACTAGAACACGGCAGTGATAGAATTCTGCTGAAAACATGTAAGATACATTTTTGAATTTAATGAACTGTAGAACGTCATTATACTATTGTAGTAAGTAAACGCCTTTTATATTAATAAGTCTGAAATATATTATTTATTTTATTAAATCCAATAGGTATCCTGGGTTCTATAGCTACGATTTAACCGCAGAGATTTTATTAGCGTGTAAAGTTTGCCTTTCATTTCGTGTTGTCGCCGGGTCGCCTTAAGTGGCCGGGTCGCTATGCACGTTTTCAATATATCTCATATTGTTTGGCCGTGAGCTGCGCGTGTTTATTTGCTTTGTGGTATTTATACACCACCCAGTTGGGTGGCGGTCATGGAGGGGTTAAGACTGTCGTGGTCGGTCGGCTTATGCACAAGGTATTGAAATGGCCAACTACTTTGCGGTTTCGGAGCTCCAAGCCCCCAAAAGAGTGTTATTAATAACATTGGGCATTTTTATTATAGAGATTATTAGGGTGGGGCCCGGGGAAAGCATTATGGTCATTCCAATACCAATCCCATTTCGCTTAATCTACTCTTTGTAAATCTTTAATGTTTAGTTCCCATGTAGCTGCGTGTTTTATCCGCTGACACAGTGACAGTCATAAAAAATGCTCGCAGATAATTTATGTATCACGAATTTGCCTTCGCCTGTCAACAATTTGTTTGGCATTATTATTATTGGCTGAGTTATGACTCTGTTGGCGGTGGGCGGGCTCTGATTGGAATTGGAGCACGGACATGGCATGCCTTGATTCTGATTAGGAATACATAATTTATATGTTGTTTGCATGATTTCCTTTTAATTCAATTTATGTTCTTCCTAATGTTATTCATAATTAAACAGGGGAATACGAGCACGGAAGTGAATTAGTTGATTAAAATATAAAGCGTGGCCACTCCTCAAAAGAATAATTCCTGTTGTCGAATTTTCTCCCCAGATATTTTTCCTTTGAAGAAAAACCTTGCCAACATTTTTGGAGATTCGTTTGGATTCGTTTTGCTTGTTTTGTCGGTTTGCTTGAGCTCAACAATGGCAACAATGTCAACGGCCACAGATGAAACAGATGAAAACCGAAATCGAGAAACATAGTTCATCGACTGCCCCGACCCTTGGTGATAAAAAGTCACATCAATTTTCTAGGGCTGACCGCAAACGTGCGAGGACGCCGAGTGCATCAGTCCATCAGTGGGAGAAAGCGAGCAAGCTACAGTGTATTTACAGCTATGGCAAAGCATATAAGTATCCTTGAAAAATTAGTATTTAAACATGTTTGGTTTTTGGTTTATTCCCTCTACTAATCTTCTTTTTCATTTTTTAAAGATTTTAAAAATTTTATTTATCAATATACGTTGTGTTTTGATTAAGCTACAACAAATTTCCGTTTTCATTTAGTTTAATCTTTTAAGATTTAAAAAAGCTTATATTTTACATTATTTTTTTTTTATTTTATTTATAATACTGTTTAGAGAACCAACTTCCGAAATTCGCAAAAAAAATTATCCATGTTGAACCGCGATTTCTTAAGTATTTACGTGCAAAAAAAAATTGGCGGTCGGCCATGTTTCTCTTTCAATTAATTTTCAAAGATGCCGCTTTTGCTAATACAAAAATGCTGCTTTTCTCATATTTGCTATAAAAATTGAGTTGTCTTTAAAGATTCTGTTATATTATGTCCTTCCATGTCCCTCCATTCTTGTTCGCGTTTCGCGGTTATATGTTAAAATTAAAAAATAAATGCAACGAGTCACAAGTAAAATTAAAAAACAAATTAAAAGAAATTTAAAGTATTTTTTTAAATTTATACTTATACTTATTTTAAATAATTTATATTATGATTAAATTAAATGTTTAATAATATATGTTTTTTTCTCGCTTAAGTTAAAGTTAAAGAATTTTGTAAAGTTTGAGTAATTTTTTTTTAAATATTTAAAACGTTAAGGCAACTGCTGTTTGAAATCTAAAAGTATTATCTCTACGTTTTGGTAAAACATCCCTTTTCCTAAGGACTGAGCATTCCCCACTGGCTTACCAGATGTATTTCGACATATCCTACTATTTCGACCGCAGCCGTCTGTGTGGTCTAATAAAATGAGTTGTCGAAAACGCAGCACAACAAGCTCGCAGCAAATATATTGACTGACAGGCAGGACTGTCAAATCCAACCAGGACCAGTGAAAGGACGACGACGAGGACACAAGGCGACTTTTGAACGTTGACTTGGAAATTGAGTGAGTGCCGTGTGTGCTCGGTTCGGGAGAGTGGGTAAATGACTTTGCAAATGGACATGCCAAAAAAATGTAAAGCAGTCGGAGCCTGTGCCGTTCTGGATGGAGGGCAGTCCGTCGCCCGACCATTTCTCAACTCAACTCGGTTCGCCTCGATTCTAGTTGCACTTTTCCCCTTTCGTTAACAAATCGAGGGATGGGAGGCCTGGTTACAGCTAGTTTTTTTTTTGGCTTTCCAGTGCGAGTGTGTTCATTTTCAAACCCACAACAAAGCGGAAACGTATTGACAACGAAGGAAATGGACTTAAGCCATGATTTATAGTCTACGGATTTTCCATTTAAGTTTATTGGTTTTCTGTAAATGCAACTGGCAAAGCGGCTGGGGGGGCTCTCTAAAAAGATATTCGCATTGCAAGTGGCCAGCAACATAAGCTCATTGCAGCACAGCCCCTCCGGTTCCCCCAAAATTTTGCCATTCCGTTTACGATTTTCGGCAAGTTCTGAACCGGCTTTGCTTGGCTTTTGAAGTTTAGTTTTCGGCTGGGGAATCCTGGAGGAAAGGATAACTGCCTGGGGAGCGGGTTGGCGTCGGCTTCGATTTATGCTTTCGAGTTGCAACTTTTGGAAATTGCTCATGTTTCACACATTGGCCGCATTCGGTGCTGAAGTTGTGCGGAAAATAGATTTCTGCCGGCAGGGAAATCCCGCCCGGCCAAGTCCATCCATATCCCATGTAAAGCTGCAACTTTTACACTTGTCCCGGCATCCAGTCGAAACAATGACCAGAAGTAATTGCCAATTTGGTAAGACTTTCAATACACAGGGAAATGGTGCAGGAACTTCCACTTGGGTGACTGTACGTACAGTAGCTTTAAATTCCCTGGCTATCGATTTTTATAAAATGTTGTGCTTAGAAAGTGCTGTATATTTACTGCTCATAATTTAGCCTGCATCTCTCGTTAACTTTTCATTTATACTTACAGTGAAAAAAAAGATATCAATAAAGAGCCGATATGATAAGTTCAAATCAGTTACTTTATTTTAAAATACCAAATTTATTACTTGTCAAACAAATTATGACAAATAAGTTAAACGTAATCTTTATTCATATCAAAATAACATATCTTCAAAAAATATCAAATTGACCAGCACATATCAATGTGATATTTTGTCAATTTGTTTTTTGTGTGTATACTGAATATATATTTCAGCATTAGACAACTGAAAGGATTATTATACATTTTTATTTTTAACCAATGTTATATTTAAGAAAGGAATCGGGAGGCTATGAATATTTAGGGCTTTTCCAGCCATGCTGCATCCACAAAGCCCCGGCGTATTGTTTGCGGGTAGTAATGTACAAGTAATGCGACATAATTTGCTAAAGGTATTTTAATGTCCGAGCATCTGCCAGGATGGTTGCTCATATACGGTATATGGGCCGTAAACACAGCAGCTGGGCAAATCTATTAACACAGTTTACAAGCAAATACTTAATGCCATAACAACTTGGCCAGTCGTCTGGCCATGTATACAAACACCGTAAACTGACTTCCGGTCCGTAAACTTGGGTTTGGCAGGCGAATGCCAAACGTCGAATTTGCTTGGAACTGATGCTGCATTTGAATTGTTTGCCATTCGAAAATTAACAGGATTACAACTTGGAAATCAAGAATCCCACCATTGAGGCCATTTTCCATTGGCCCTGTTTCAGGGCTTCCGATGTTCCCGATATGAAAATTAATTTGGCAAATGTCTTAGTTACACAACGAATGCCAAGGCAATCAGTTCATGCCTATTTGAGAGCATAATTATGTGCCTACTACACATTGGCTTCTGCCACGTGTGTGCCAAAATGGATATCTGTGTGCGTATCGGTTACACGTGCCAAGTGCCCGGCGACAACAATATTAGGAAAACTAGCAGTGGGCTGTGTGGTGTTGGGAAATATGAAAAATCCATTTTGCCGGGCTATCAATCAAGCCACCCACAGCCGTCTTCTTTCCCAAGTCGAGAGCCCGGCAACTAATAGACATGCATGACCATCGATTCACCCGCTCGCCTTTAGTTCCTTCCAAGCTGAGTGTGCTTATTAAGAGTGGGTCATCTTTCATCTTGGCCGAAACGAAAGTAAGATGTTTGGTACGTACTAGCTGAGGGAGTTTCACGTATTTCGAAACGCTTGTTATAGTCTGATTTATTTTAATAAAATATACAAAATATTTAAAAATATACCAAACATTCGAACTTCTAATTATTCATTCCTTTAATATTTAAAGAAATTTAATTTCAAAATAAAATCATATGATTATCGCGTTTATTTTAAGATGCAATTACTTTTGCTTTTTATTAAAAATATTATTATAATTGTCATACATTTGTTCGCTGCAAATGAATCCCCAAGGGCATATTAATATTCGTTCTGTGGGCCAAAGCTTTCTTTGTTATCCTGATAAATTTCTGTGTGACATGCGTGAAATCCGCGTGAAATGTGTGAATGCAAAAAGGCTCCCATTCACTCAGCTTCTCCCAGTGGTTGCGAGTGGTTTTCGCCGGCGTTTTGTGCGGGTGGTTTTGGTGTCCTTCAAAGTCTCAAATGTCACATAACTAAGACATCAAACGGTCGAGCGGCCCCGGGCTTTGCAAATCAACCGCTGTTCAAAGAAGTGTCAGAGGCCTGAAACTGACTCCTTAGTCATACTCACTCCTTTTCCTACACTCATCTAGACATGAGATGCAGCGCATAAATGATAAATGACTGCGGCCCTGAAAGAGAGATAGTGACGAGGTTACGGCGGCGAACTACTTTGACAAATGGGTCCCAGGCCAGGATGCCCCTGTGCATCCCTTTCGTAAACGCAGGACCCATTTTGCATGCGCCTCGTCGGCTTTATTATAAACTCGCATAATCGCTAAGCATTTGGCTCTGGGTCGAAGCGCTTTGCCTTGGCCAACCCCCATTGAACTTGTCAGGAGTTGCTTAGCTGACTCGTTAGCGGATAGTTCAACGCACTGCAAGAAAGTTTCTTCAAAGGGAATTATTATTTATTATTACGTTGTAAGTTAACAGTGGCGGATCCAGGATTGGGTTGTAGGGGGCTTCGCAGCAAATTTTTGTTGCATACTTTTTGAATACCGAAATTCCTGTCACTTTAAACCCAATTGGGGTGTAGCACATGCTTTCCCAATAACCTTTGAAGGTTCAAAAACCCTTAAATATTTTCTGATTTTTAAATATGATACAAACACTTTACAGTCTCTGAAAATAAGTTTCCCTCTTCAAGTATTTAACCAAGCTCCGGCCTGGAGGCTTTCCCAAAACTTTTCTCTCAATGTTCCGTCCCGACTGCTTGGCAGATTTTATTGTATGCAAAAGATGATTAATGTGCCCCAGACAATCCAAGACCGAGAGTCGCAGACATCCGAGAGTCCTGCTCCTTTGGGGGTGCCAACTTGTAGCCAGTTAATTGAGCGCTTGATGCGCTTGGCAATGCTTTTGCCCATTTTTGCGAGAACGCCTTTTCAATGGCTTTCAATTGCAGTGCCACCACCGCTGGCAGCAACTAAAAAACGAACCCAACTGCATGTCAAAAAGTCAAACTCAACAAATGGCAGCCGAAACTTCATTAAAAAAGGACCAAGGCAGACAAAAGGAAGCCCGACAGGAGCAGAAGACTGCAGTGCACTCGTGTTTTTCTGGGTTATAACAATGCGGCAAGCAGAACTTGACTTTTAATGTTTCCTCAATTAGAAGGCACACAAAAGCGCCAGCCAAAAAGGTGAAGTCGTGTCGCCCTGCCCTCCAACAACAGTCGCAAAAAAGCATAAAAATTGACTCCTAGCAAAGGGAAAGGAGAAGAAAAAACTTAAATGCGCATTAATAACAAAGTGCAGACCGTTCTGGAGCTGGAGTGCTGGTAGTTGTTCAAGGAGAGCCCGGCAATAAAATACTTGCAAAATAGATGCAGCCCAGTGCCAGGAGGTGAAGTCAACGACTCAGCAGCCACAACAGAAAAGAGGGGAGTCCAGGGTGGGGCTTGACTCAGGGTTGCCGGCGGAGGGGGAGCATAACTCAAAAAGGTTAGAAAAGGCGGCGATGACAAAAATTGTGAGGCACCGGGTGAACCAGTACCAGCACTGGGGATTCTACACAAAAATACGCCACTACTTTTTGAAGATTTATAAATATTTTAGTAATTAAATATGGCATATGAACAAAGCTTTGTTTAATTGCTAATATACTTGACACAGTGAAATATGTTATTTTCGATAGTTTACTGCAGAAAGAATCAATAGTTCATTGTACATCATTAAAAAAAGTATTATTAATTTAATTTAAATTTTAAAATATATTTATAATATTTACTATTCTTAGCATATATTGAATATATAATGAATTGTCCGCCACATAGATGGCGCCACTATTAAGCGACTGATTGGCCCTGCATTGCAGTGCTTGCTTTAGCTAAGAAATGGGTCGAGGCACTTGACTATAACTGGATCTGGACCTAAATTACAGAATAGTATTTTTATGTTTATGCATTTATTTATATTTTTAATTTCTCTATTTTTATTTCCAAATGTCGATGTTTTTTTCCGAGTGGACCCCTTCTCTCCCTCAACCTCGTAGTTCTCAGCTCTTCCTGCAGGAAATGGCAGCACGTTCGGTACACAAAACTGATGCAGTTGCAGAGGAGGCGAGCTCCAGAAAGGACGCTTGGGATGGGATGGGAAGGGGAGCGTGTGGCTGTCTAAGAAGATTGATGATGTGCAGCCGCAGAGGTGCTGCAAGTGGCGATGTGAGCTTGAAGCCGGGAACCGGGACCTGGGACCTCGGAACTCGCAGTGGCCAACACCGCAAACCGGCATCTGCTTAGCCCCGGCTTAACTTTATGCTGACAGCGCCTTGGCACTTGCCAAGTACTTGGCCAATCTACCGTCGGTTCCCTTAGCCCGATCAGCCCTCTCTTAGCTGATTTGCTGCGTGTTTGGCCACCGCAGCGGAATCCTGCATTCATTGTTGCTGATTTTGAATTTGCACTTTTGCCACCGGGCGTCGGCAATCATATATCATTGTGGGCGTTACCAGGAAATTCCGATTTGGGCGCTTAGCTTTCTTAAATAGGCCATGTATGCGGAAGGATTGTCCACAGGTTGGAATTGGGTTGGTGCTTAAATAGAACACTATAAGAATTCTTTTTGTATAGAATTATGGATTGATTTTAGATTTAATATTTTTATAACTTTTTTGTTTTTAGCTATAACCTCTTTCTAATTGTGAAGGATTGTTTGTATGTATGGTATTTTGTATTAATAACATCAAATCTTTTGTATAAAGTATAATAATTTTATACGTACATTGAGTGTCGCATTTCACATAGTTATTTGAAAAGAGTTAACAATACATAACCCACTTTTTTTAATTCCTTGACCAACTTAATTCAATCAATAAAATTCTCTGCTGATTTATTTGTTCGGAATTCTTCATGGCAGAAAGTTTGTTTTGACTTTCGTCCGCGGTCAATCGGAAATGGAATTGGAATTCTCACAAAAACCCCGTGGCCGTAAGCTTAAATAAATTCAATTAAAACTGTCAGCAGGTGCAAACAATTGACGTTTTCTGTGGTTGATTCAATTATCAATTTCACCAGCTTTCACCCTTCCGGGTGGCCATCGTCTTAAATACACATAAAAAGGCGCAGCTGGGAAATCAATATCAGGAAACTAAGCGCACCAGTGTTCGAACTTCTTTTCAACTGCCACCTGCAGTGGCTAAAAAATTACCTTTTGAAAATGGCCGCAGGAAAAAAGGGGGGCAAAAAATAGCCGGCAGTTCTTTGCGACATGTTTTATTTGCATTGTCGTTGTCGTCATCCTTCTTATCGCCTGTTGGTGGCAGTGGTTCTAACCAAATCTTTCGAATACCCTACGCAAAAAGGGTAGAGTGGGGAAAACTTCAAAGGCTTGCTTCGAATTTAAATTACATTTTGTGGTTTCCATTTATATATTTAGAAAATATTTTTGTTTTGAGAGGGAACGTATAAGGGTAAACTTAAAAGAAACAAGAGAGAGTATCAAATACCCATTACTCAACTAAAGCTAGCAGTCTCAAGCAGGGCAAACCAAGTAGTTGGCTGAAAGTGGCGCCATCTACCGGACAATTATTATTTGCTTATACGAGTAACGGGTATAATAAGTGGGATTACTTAGCGTTTGCATTAAAAAATAATTCATTTTAAGGTCTTACTTTAAATATTAGTTATTTTATAGCAAAGCACCTAAGAATATTTGAAGGGCATACCAAATTCCTTCATTTTGGCTTCAAATTTTCCAAAGCTTTCCATTCTATGCTAGGGTTATTCAAAGGGACACGGGAGATCGAGTGAAAAGGCAATAGAGGAAGAGACGTCATGCTACCTCGGCCAGTTGAGCGCATTATTTATGCATACAATGCTCTTTGAGTCTGCCGCAGTTATTGGCGAGCGCCAATTTTTTTGCGAGTATTTTTGCATCCTTTTGGTGGGTACACAGAGAAAAATTAGGCGGTTTATTAGGTTGTGATCTCCGTTTGGCGATTCCAAATAAATCTGTCGCAAGAAGAGTTGCAAAGATCCTTTTCCTAATAAGCCAACACCTTAATTGTTAGGTAGTTTTCGGTAAAGGGGCTGCCCATTTTTCACTGTGTATTCCTGGTGCACCTTCATTTTTTTGGGAAAGTCTAGCTTGGCCGAGGACGATTTTATTGAACTTCAATGGAGTCATTGATCTTTTGGGCCAGACTTTGTTTGCGGCAACTGTTCAACCCCATTTTGCCCGTCTGTGTTAGCCCGCTTTAAAACTCGCATTTAATTCGCAGCGGGCACCATATAAATTTGCGAAGGAGGTTCATCGAGCCCATAACTCACGGGGATTGTTTAATGTTGTCAGCAGCTGCCCGCAGGAGTGGCGGGACGCTCCTTCTGGCTAACCTCCAACAATAACAATAATTTATAAGAATTGATTATGCTGAGTGTGCAATCATAAATCGTCGCCCGACTCACAGATAAAGCGACAACAACCCCACACGGATCCGAACTGAGTCTTTGGGCCACGTTTAAAGCCATTTTGCGGTTGGCAAAACTTTAAACAAACAAACGATTGCCGAATGCTTGGACATTCATTCGCCCTGGCTACAACTTTTACGGCTCCAAATAAAAGTTTTTATGCCGCTGCAGCAGATTTAATTAGAGCCATCAATCAGTTTTTGCAGTCGGCAGCAGCCCGTCCAAATAATCCTCATAATTTCTGCTTCAGTGGAAATTTTCCTACAGAGAACTCTAACATTTTTACGACTTCTGCTGGTTATTTTTAGAAAATTAACTTGCTTGTGCTGAAGCAGATTATGTGTCTGATTGGCTTTCACAGTGCCAGTAAGAGAATTAATATATGGCTGCCCTCAGAAGCTTAAAGATTTTACAAAAACAGTTGTGCTCACTAATTGCTTTATAATCTTCGCCCAGGATTTAAAACACTACCTCGAAGAAACAGTTTAAAACTTTGCAATAAAGGCAAATTAAAGACGTGTTTAACTATGTTCACATCGCACATTTTATGGCGCATCATAAGAACTTTTGGGGCCAACAAACAAATTATAACACGAATCGCTCCGCTCCTGCCAGCTATAAATTAAGTTTTTTCCGGTTTCCCTCACCGGCAGCCACTCTAGCCAAAATAAATACATCAAAAGCCCGGCTCACCGTACCTATTACCGCATAAGAAGCCTCGGGCCGGGCAGAAACTCCCAAATTTCGAAAGTTTCCTCACGTTTTGCACGGCCAAGTCATAAAAGCAAATCATGTCCGGAGAAGTCTTTGACTAGGCAAAAGCCAAGACATTTTATTGATGTGCAAAATGCATGAAATTAGAATTTAAAGTGTGACAAAACTTGTCCAAAAGCGTAGCAGGCCTGCGGTTAGTCATCCACGCCGGAATTATGAAGGCTAACGCAATTACCGAGCCATAAAGGAGTCCTAATTGAATGCCATTGCAGCGCGCTCCTAACCCAATAAAAAAGCAATTTGCCTGCGCTGCGCATTTCGGCTAGCATTTATTTTTTATTTATATGTGCGCAAATCATTTTAAAATAATTAAATTTGCCCACAAAAAAATAGAAAGGGGTATGTTTACGTGCATATGTGGATAACTGGGTGAAATGGCGAAAAGAACTGCTGCATAAAGGGTCACATGTAGAGCGGCAAATAAAAACCATAATTCGTCTATAAAAATCTCGTAAAAAGGCGGCCAGAAAATGGGAGGGAAACGGGAAACGGTGGCATCCAGATTCTGGCTCTGAGCCCAGGGGCGGGCACTTCTGTTTTTCATGTTGCGGCTGCTGTAAACCGAGCCACTTAATGACTTCCGCCATAAACTATTTTCGGTTCAGCTAAATTCCAACAACTTTATTGCCCGGCGCAGGCCGGCAAAAAAAGAAGGAATATAATACGACCCGCACGGGGAAAAGGACAAAAATTGCCAATGTATATAGGCATGTATATGTCTGCCGGTATATAAGTGTGTCTATATGAATATGTTCCTGGAAGTCGGCGAGTGTACGTAAGTAGCGCGGAGTAAGAAAGAATTTTATGTTTGCACAACATAAACAACATTATTTCTTATGGTCCACGGGCACCCAGGAGCAAAGGCTGCCAGTACTTATACATTGGAGATCCTGGCGATGAGGCTGTGTCCTCCTTTCTCTGCCGACTGGCACCTACACAAACGCCATCGGGACAGAACGAAAAATTAATGATGCAGAAGCCTTCGAGGAATAACCCAGCAGTGAATTGCTTATCGGATCATAATTTCATTTTCGAGGAATAAGTTCGTATAATTTTTAAAGGAGATTTCAAATATGGTTAGTTCTTGAGGGAGGGTTTCAGGCTGTGATTAATGCCAATCTTATAATTTTCGACTACGGCGCTAATGATTTTCCTTTAAAGATGAGAAATTCATGCAATTTACAATAATCCAAATATTTATGAGAACAACATAAATAATAATAATAATAATAATAATATATATATAATTAATTTTTTAATAACGCAATATTATATGTTTGCTTATGTTGTTTGTTTGTTGTATGTTTTTCCTTAAAAATAACTGATTTGTGTTTCAAGAAATAAATCAAAATAAATAACACTTTGAGAAACCATATTTTCTTGTTCGCTGAATTATTACAATATTAATTGCAATAATGATTTAAGTTACTTAATATTTCAAAACCGATTAAAACCGCATGGCCATAAATTGTCTTAAAGCCAATCTCATTATATTGGCTAGCTTGTGTGTTTGATATCAGTGTGCTGGCTGCAGTTAATCATCTAGAAATGGAACGACAAACGTCACGGAAACAGGATGCTCGTTCACACACACACAGGCGAGCACACACGCACACACACGTGCTCATCGTTTCCTGCTGCCGAGCTGTTGTTCTTTTTGACAAATTAAAAATTTAATTCGTAATTTCGCACATAAACATCAGGTAAATAAATGAAATTAAGCTGCCATCGCACATGTCCTTGGCCAAGGAGCTCGACTTCGGATTGCAGTGCGTACCGGTGGCGTTACCATTAACGTTACCCGCGGTACCCGTGCTGTCTGTCATTTCCTTGAAAACGTGAAAATGTGGGACTGTGGAACTGGGTGCTGTTGTTTCGCAAACAGGAAGTTCCTCCTTAACTGTGTCGCTGCGTTGTGTTTGCTTTTCCGGTTTGTTTAAGTTGCACGCGCCCTGCTTCAGTGCAAGCGCTTTGAGTTTAAATTGCTCGGATTTTGTACGGGACAATCCAGCTTCCCACTTTCCCACTTGGCCAACAACATCAAGCTGAGCTTTTGGCACTTTTTCCTCACTTCGGCGCTGATTGAATTATTCCGCTTCACGCCATAAAGAGCGCTACACAAAAATTGCAGGAGCAGTGGAATATGATGGCTGAAAACGAAGAAGAAGTTTATTTTATATTATTACTACTTCAGCTTGGATCCCCGGCTACGTGAGACCTTTTCCTTTCATTTCTGACAGCGTTTTGTGGGGCTGGAAGGGCGGTAAGGGCGGAGGAGGAAACGGAAACGAGAAGTAAGGAAGATATCCACTCCGTATGCTCGCTTGTCTAACTGTTATTTAAGAAAAGCTTTCCTCGATGGGGAGTCTTGGCTTACCCTTGAGGAATTTCATTAAACAGCAGAGCGAGCTATAACAAAATCTTCCGAGGGTTTTGTCAACTCTTTGTGAAACAAAAGAAATCGTTTCGGGGTGCTGGGAATTTCATTTATTAAATAAACATTCGGCCCATGGTTATCAATCAAGAGCACATTTGGCAGGCACTGCAGTCAAAGTTCGGACATGGTAAATGATATTCCCGAAACGGAATCGGAAAAGTAGGCCTGGGAAATGCAGCAGCTGTCTGGGCTAAAAGCCTGCCAGCGAGGGAAAACGGAATAAATAGCCGAAAACAAAGCCAAACAGAAACAGAAACTGTCTGCATTTTAATAAACTTTGGGGTTGCCGGGAAGGAAGTCAATTTGGAGCAACTCAATTTCAGCCACAAAGCAACGTACACACACACGAGCTTTGTAATGTTAATAGGTAATAGCTGAACAAACAGCACAAAAACAGAGGATCTCAAAGATAATTTCCTTAAATTTACCAACCAGCAGTGGTGACTGGGGGGCTGTGGGGGAAAGGCAAAAGTATCGCCAACTTTGATAAGATAACATAATTTCTGTCGTTTGTCACTTGCTGAAACTGACAATTAGAAAAGTTTATCATACAACGGCAAACTCCAAGCAAACGGCAATGAGGGTCCCATTCAAGGGAGCTGGGGTTTGGGCTTGTCTGGGGCGTGAGTTCTGCGACAAAAGCAGGGGGCTGCCGACTGCCGGTCTTATTATGTCTGCACATAAAGCGACATACATTTGTTTGCTGCGAATGTGTGGGGTGTAGCCGAAAAGAATGAGACGGAACACTCGAAACATATTTCTAAAATTTAGAAAAGATTGAAAAATATTTATTTTTAATTTAAAAACATTCCCAACTAAAGCAAGCAGTCGTAAGCAGGACAAGCCAAGCAGTCACTTAAAACTGGCGCCATCTATGTGTCGGAAAATTGAATATTTTCTTAGAACTTGTTAACTGAATGGTCCGATTTGAAAAATTTCTTTTAAGTTTTGGTAGGTATCATCGGCATGATAAACTTGCGCTGCGTAGGAATCCCTAAATTCCAGGCTAAAATCTGTATTTCGTGTCCCACCTCTCTAGCTCTTATAGTTTTCGAAATCTCAGCGATCACACGGACAGATATACTTTATAGGGTCGGAAACGCATACTTCACCCCGAATACAATATACCCTTTTACTCTACGAGTAACGGGTATAATTGAGAATTGGATGGTTATTTATTAAGTTCATAGCATATTTAATTAGCACTTTATTAAGATGTGAAGTCTGCATGAATTTTCGATAAATTTGAACCTATATCTTTTTATTATTTTTTATTATTTAAATAAATAAATTTTCCCTAATTTACATTTTACATATTGAAAGTGTGTTTTCGCCAAGTGTCGCTTTGGAAGCCGCCCATTCAAGCCGGGCTAAGCCGAGCCAACTGTTTGCGCCTCAATAACTTTGGGCATCGAACCAAGTTTATCTCGCACGACAACGACAAGCGTCAGTCAAAGTTTTTCCCTCCGTTCCCTATCTGCTATTTGAAAAATTGCCCCTGGCTGCGGCATCCAATCAATTGGGGATGGGTTCGTTCTTGCTTTAACTTGTTAGTTTTTATTTTGAAGGCGGCCCCGCGACTTCGTTAGTGGGTTGTGGCAAATGATTTGTTCGAAATAAATGACTTTAACCATTCGTGAATGCGCCCTGTGGCGGTGGCAACAAAAAGCAGCCGCCGCATTCACATTCTCCCATCAACCGCAGCACTTCAGCTAAAAAGTAGGCAGTGTTTTTTATTTTATTTCGGAGTTCCCTTTTTTTGGTTTCGAGTGCAGTCCGCACTCAGTATATTTGACTGACTGGCAGTTTGCATTTCCACTGCAGTCATTCACTCACACACATCTCACGGTTTTTATTTTGCTTTATTTTACCCAGCTTTTTTCGGCAAGCGCAAATTTCGCGTTCCGCAAAGCGAAAAAGTATGTATGAATAAAAGTCTGACAAAGAGGATGAAGGGGTTAACATAATACAGTAGAAAGTGTTGATCACGGTGTACTCTGCGGATTTAGTTTACTATAGATATGGTATCTTTACCAATGTAAATAATTTTAGATAGGTGATCTTGAATAAAATCTTAATAGTTCTGAACTAAAGCGTTGATGATTTGTAATTTTTTATTAAGAGATATTACCTTTCTTAAATGTACTTAATATATTAATTGTTACTTATGCAGCCTTTTAAAATTGAATCATTGGGATGAAAGGGAATTCTATGTTTACGGCTGTCACTATTTCGAATCAACCCAATCAACTAAGAGAACTCTGAACTAAGCGCGAAATGCATAGCGAAAAATATAGTAATAAAAGATATAGGGCTCTAAAAAACTCCGCTGGCAGCTCCATTTCGCTCGTGGAGTGGCCCTTGCCCTGGGAAAATAATAAATTGGTTGGCTCTGTCGGTGCCCAGGTATACAATTTTATTAGGCAAAAGACGACGGGGAGCGTTGTGGTGGCAACAATTATATTAATTAATTTGTACAGCGAGCAAACAGAAATGGCAGCGAAATACGGCGAATAAAAATGACGCCAGATTAATATCGCCGTCAACGGATCCGGATCCTGGCGGAACGGGTTTAATTGAATATTTTATTTTTATTCTGGCAGGCGGCACTCAGCCCAACCCAACCGAACCCATCTCATGCCATCTCAACCCGTTTTGCTTCGCTTTGGATGTAATTTTGCATTAAGTGCTTATCCCGCTCGAATATAAATGACGTCATTTAAATGTGTACGACGCTCACGAAAAAGAACTGTTAAATTGGGTGAAATAATTGTGCACAATTATTTAAAAACTACAAGAGCAACAAGAGTAACACTGACGACAGCAAATAAAATGAAATTAAGTGGCAGGCAAACGGATTGCGTTGCATTAATGAAACAATTAAGAAGTTTTCGGCTGCCCGGGCGACTAATGAAGCCTTAGACAAGTCTGAAAAATACGCGCAATTAATATGTGCGGTGCTGAGATTATTTATGTCTGCCTCGTACTTACCTAATGAGCCCGAGAAAGCGCCAAGAAAAGGTCTTAAAACTGAACAAACCGAAAATGAAATGGGTTATTGTGTGTGCGGGGGAGGCAAACATCAAATTACATTCATTAAAATGTTGCTAGTATCATTTGCATAATTGAAAATTAGTGCTTAGCCCCCATCGCCACACAAATATCAATAAACGTAAACAATTAAAATTGCTTGACACTGGCGGAAAAGCAGCATGCAGAAAGCGGCTTTGATTCGGGTATTTAATGAGACGGTGGCAACAACAAGACGAAGCACTATAACCCACACGCATGTTGCGGCTTTTCCGGCCTCTTTTCGGCGGCAATTGTTGGCTGAGTTGCCTCGGTTGTCTCGGTTGTCTCGATCCCGGCCAAAACCGAGAAACCCTAATCACGCCGTTTGCTCCCGATACGTGACCAGCCTGGCCACGGCTGAATTATGCAAAAAGCCATCAGACGACGACGGAGACGCGGGCCAGGCAGATTGAGGCTGGCGAAAATATGCGGCCGGAATGGAAATGGCACAACTTAGTGACGCAAATAATTAATTACGCAGGCCATGACGAAAATCGAGGTGAAAGTTCAGCCCCAAAATAGGCTGTCCTCGCATTTCATATCCATCTTTTCATCGGCGACGAGACCAACACCTGGCTGGGAGCACAGATTAACCGGCAAATAATTCGGAAAATGTCGTCACTCAAGGAATCTGGGATAAAATTGCCAAATTCTTGCAACTTCGAATGGAACCTTTAAGCTTTCCTTGTTACACGCCAATTTCGAAAAATAGTTGTACCGTGTTTTTACCTTATACACCGATTACATAATTAATTTTTTTTTATTTACCTCGATGGATACTATAACTACGTTCTCAAAAAAAATCCCTGACGCAAGGATTATGAAAAAAATGACCTAAAGGTTGTACAAATTTTGAAATTTGCCTACTTTCGGTGGTTATCACAGCGAACGGATTCTTGGCTTGTTTTGCAGTCAAAACATTTTAAAAGTGCAACATTATATCTTTAAAACCCCATACTTAAAGTAAATTAAGATTCTTTTTAAAGGGAAATATAAAAGAAAAAAGCCTTATAAATACAGCTAAGGTAAAAATAATAGTTTTCCCGTCCTAAGTATTTAAAAGCTTGTTGTTGCAACTTATCTTGTTCTGGTTATATTTCTTTAATTGAAATGGGTACTGTTGGGAAATTAAATAAATAATTTTTGCAGCGATTAAAAAATTATGAAAAATGGGATTACGTTACGTTAAGATATAAATATAAAATAAATAAAAAACAAGAAAGGAAGCTAACTTCGGCCAGCCGAAGTCTATATACCCTTGCAGTTAATTCCTATTTAATTACAAATTACAAAAATCTGAATTTCGATTTGGAACAAACCGAATTATAGCAATTTTGACAATAATTGATTGATCATTTCTATGGGAGCTATATAATATAGTCGTCCGATTTATGTAAAATTTATTTCGAAATTCTAAAATAATAAAATAAAGTTATATTCAAGAGTAGAAGAGAATACAAGAAAAATTAACAAAGCTATAATTTTTTTCCTATTAATTTCCCATTAATTTTCCGATCATTCCAATGGGAGCTATATGATATAGTCGTCCGATTTTTATAAAATTTAAATCGAAAATCAGAAGTATTAAAAAAACGATATTCCAAAGAGTAGAAGGAAATATGTCAAAAGACACCGAAGCTATAATTTTGTTCATATTAACTTGCCATTAATTTTCTGATAGTTCCTATGGCAGCTATATGATATAGTCGTCCGATTTTTATAAAATTTAATTCGAAATTCAGAACTGTTAAAAAAATGATATTTCCAAGAGCATAAGGTAATATGTCAAAAAACACATAAGTTATAATTTTTTTAAAATTATTTTTCCGATTATTCCTATGGGAGCTATAAGATATAGTTGTCCGATCCGGCCGGCTCCGACTTATATACTACCTGCAACAGAAATACGACATTTGGTAAAGTTTCAGCTCGATAGCTTAAAAACTGAGGGACGGACAGACGGACGGACAGACGGACAGACGGACATGGCTAGATCGACTCGTCTAGTCATGCTGACCAAGAATATATGTGGGATTGGTTTTCCTTTTTAAATTAGAAGTCCCACTATTTGTGTTTTATTATAATAAGATGATAGTTTTATTGAAATGAAATTAGTGATAAGTAATTCTGATATTAGTTTTAGGTATTTAAATGAACTTAAATCGGTTTAAACTGCGTTTTTGATAATTAGATAGCGTCGTCGTTAACTTTCTTATTTTACACGGTTTCTACTTCGTCTTTCTCGTATTAACTTCGATTTTTAATAATTTTATCGCGTCGTTCCTTCTTCGTTAATTCGCACGTCTTGCTCCTTCGCTTCTCTCGTTCTTACTGCTCGTTGAATACTTCTTTTCTCGTTCGCCAAAACTCTTTTGATTTCAGCTGATTAGAGATGGGTTGGTCTGAACGGAGCTGCCAGACCTATTCCCACAACTCGGCCATCCTTCTAAACATTCGTCCCGAATGTATCGTCGTCGTCGTCAGAGGATACTTGCATCCATGGCTTCATATACTCGGCGCAAGAGGTAGTGTATCTTGGCCCGTCAGAAGATAGAGATTCTTTTACCACATCGTAAGTGTCCTTAGGCTTGACTTTGGTTACACGGTAGGGACCCAAGTACTTAGGCTTCAACTTAAGCCCACCACCAAGCTGAGTGCGTTTGATAGCGACAATATCGCCGACTTTGTATGTTGCTGCTGGTCTACGTCTGAGATTATACGAGTGCTTGTTCTCGTTTTGCATGACAAGGATCTGTTGTTTGGCAGCTTTGCGGATCTCGTCTCGATTGTCCTGGAACATTTGGATTAGCTCATGCTCGATCATTTCCTTCAGCTTGATGTCAGTTTTAGTGCGCATCTTGATGCCTACAAGTAGCTCGAATGGAGTTGTATGTGTACTCCTGCAGTACGTCGAATTGATTGTTTGCTGAACCTGGTTCACAAACTTATACCATTTGCTGGGATCATCTATAGACAGTTTGGAGAGCACGGATACAATTGTGGCGTTGAGGCGTTCAACTTGCCCGTTTGCTCTTGGAACTCCTGTGGTAACTGCGTGAAGTTCAATACCCTCGTTCTCACAATACTTTTTGAAGTCGTCCGAGGTGAACGCTGTGCCTCGATCGGATATTATTTGCACAGGATTGCCAAATATTGCGCTCTGAGCTTCCAGTCTGGTGATGACGTCCTTGGAAGATGTTGATTTTGTGGGATACAGCCAACAAAATTTAGTAAACCCGTCGATGACAGCAAGAATGTGCTTGTATGCCTTGTGAGTCGATTCGAGAGGTCCCAAAAAATCGATGTGAAATGTTTGAAGCGGCTCCGCTTCCTTCGGCAATGGGTGCAACTCTCCTTCCTTTTTCCCAAGTTTGCGGTTTAGCACAATACATGGAATGCAACATTTGATTTGTCGTTGAATCTTGTCTTCGAGTTTTGGAATGTAATATTCCTTTCCGATGATTTCCTTCGTCTTCTTGACCGAAAAATGTCCTTTTTCATGAGCCTGTCGAATGATTTCACGTTGGAGGATTGGTGGTACAACTATCAGTTCATCGTCGTTCACCAATTTGTACAGGAGACCAGATCTCATGAAAAAATTGTTGTGGGTAGCTTTCTCAGCAAGGATGTCAATTATAGCTTTTAGTTCCTCGTCCTGCGATTGAACACTCTTCAATTTGCTGTGCAAGCTTTCGTCGGAGATCATCATTACAGGGTAACGGCTTAAAGCATCTGCATGACGTATGCGTGTCCCTGATCTGTGTTCAACTTCAAAGTCAAACTCCTGAAGTGTAAGGATCCAACGTGCGACTCGTGTACAGACTTCTCTTTTTTCCATCGTTTTTGTAAAAGCATTACAATCGCTGACCAACTTGAAATGCATACCTAAAAGGTAAACTCGGAATTTTCGCAATGCTTCTACCACTGCCAGGATTTCTAACTCGTAGCTGGAAAACTTTCTTTCTGCGTCTGTCGTTTTCTTACTCATGTAGTAAACTGGATGTATCTGATTGTCATTGGGCGACTTTTGAAGCAGAACTGCTCCGAAACCATCAATAGATGCATCTGTGTGAAGCTCTGTTTCGTGCTGAGGATGAAAAATCTTGAGAACTGGCTTCTGGGTAATCAGAGTCTTCAGTATGTTAAAAGCATCTATCTCCCTGTCGGAGAAAACAAACTTGGCGTCGTGCTTCATCAGGTCGGTCAAAGGTTTGGCTATGATTGAAAAGTTCAGGATAAATTTCCGGAAGTATCCAACCAGACCCAGGAAGCTTTGTAGTTGCTTCTGGTTTGTCGGCAAGGGAAACTTCGTCACAGCCTTCGTCTTTTCATCTGAGATACAAATCTTTTGGTTTTCAATGCTATGACCTAGGAAATCGATTTTATTTTTGAGGAAACAGCATTTCTTTAGGTTGATCACCAAACCGTAGTCTTCACAGCGCTTGATGACTGTCTTGAGATTCGCGACTGCTTCGCCTTCGTCTGTAGCTGGGACAATGATATCGTCGACATAGGGAATCGCGATACCAGATCGGGTCAAGTCTCGGAAAATGGCGTTGACGTGCCGTTGAAATACGCCTGGAGAATTCGTAAGGCCAAAAGGGACTTTCAGGAACTGATACTGGCCATTGTGGGTTACAAAGGACGTAAACTTGCGGCTTTCGACATCGACGTTTACGTGGAAAAATCCGTTTTTGAGGTCCAGCGTGCTGAATACGTGAGCATCTTGCAGACGGTCCAATTGGTCTTCGATCAAGGGCAGGGGAAAAATATCTCGTACAATTACCTTGTTAATCCTTCTGTAGTCAATGCAGAGTCGAGTTGTGTTGTCGCGCTTCTTGACCAGTACGACCGGACTGCTGTACTCGGACTCAGAGTGCTCGATGATTCCGTCCTTGAGCCACTGCTCGATTTGATCGTCGATAATACACCGCTCGGAGAATGCGAATCTACGCGGACGCGAATGTACGGGGGTATCGTCTTTTACCACAATACGCATCGCAACGTTTGTTGTTTTTGTACTCGTCGGCTTATAGTTCTTGATCAGTTCGCAAACTTCGCGTTTTGCTTCAGTGGTTGCACTCTCGTCAATGTTTATGTTAAAACTTTCGGCACTTTCGACGTTAATTTTCATTAGCGAACTTAATTCACTTTCGGAGTCATGGCTTTCTCGGCTTTGTATTTGAATTCCGTCACGATTTATTAGAATTTCAGCGTTGTTGCAAAATTCTGCGCCTAACACAACTTGTACGTCCAGAAAGTCAGAAGAAACAACTAAAAAATTCTCTTCAAACACTTGATCGTCAACTTCGAATTCCTCTTTAAACGAACCGAATGGTTTCACCCTGTTGTTGTTTCCGAAACCGACAAGAAAAATGTTTACAGCACTCAATTTAGGCTTATTCAAGCTTACGTACGTGGTTTCACTCATTATGTTGTATTTGCTGCCTGTGTCAATAAGAGCTGTGTACTTGTTGTTCTTTATACGAATTTCTTTACACATCGATAGTTTATCATCCGATACTTTGCGCGTATTTTTCGGAGTTTCAACCGTTTCAATTTTGCCTGTGGGGCAGTCTTTAGAAATGTGTCCATAATTATTGCAATTAAAGCACTTCCGACCGTTGCTTCGATTAGGGCACTGATTTGATGTGTGGCCACTTGCACCACAGTTGTAGCAATTCACCTTTCTTTGCACGGACACGTCTTTTTGGCCTGCACTGTCTTTGCCAATCGCGCATTTCGACTTGTCTTCTTGATATTTAGGCTTTCCGGATTTTTCACGAATTTTCTCGTAGCACTTTAACTTTTCCTTGAACTCCTTCAAGTCTTTAGCGTTGTACAAAATCGATTTGTTGACGCTCAAATCATTGATGCCATCAATCACGTATTGCATAAGTGCACTGTTGTCTACACTTCCACGAGAAGCCATTTCTTTCATTTTAAGAAGATATTCTTGAACACTTTCATTGTTTTTGATCTTCCTTTCGGATAGCAACTTATGTAAATGAGCACCATTCACTTCGGCTTTGAACTCTTCGATCAATGCGACTTTCAACATTTGCCAACTTCTGATACCACGCTCACTCATAATGTACATTTTAGCGAGGCCTTTAAGAGAACGTTTCGCGAAAATGAATTTTTGCAGGTCATCCCAATACATAATGGAAGCCATGTCCTCGAAATCGGAAACCCAAACCTCAACTGCAAGTGTATCATCTCCACTGAATGGTCGAATAGAATCTTCTACATCGCGGAAGTTTACAGAAAATCGCGGCGAATTCACGCTGAAACTTTGTACCGAAGCGGAATCGTTATTCTTGGACGCCACTGTGCCAGCCTTTGCATTTTGGTTGCTCCTCTTTGCCTGCTTTTCTGCGTTGCTGCGTACAGAACGAAACTCGTCGTCTTCATCGTTTGAACTTTTCTCGTCGTTGTCTTTGTTGTTCTCCTCTTGTTCGTCTATTTCATCGTCATCGGAATCCTCTTCATCAGCATCTTCTAGTAGTTTTCCCACACGCAAATTTCGGAAAATGTGCAGCATCAGATCATTTTTGTCGTGTTGCAAGCCCAAAATGTTGCAAATTATGGCGAGGTCGTTGTTTGACAAATTTTGCGCGACGTAAGACACTTTCTGGTTGAAGAGTTCATCACTTTCCCCAAAGTCAAAGCCTTCGAAACCACGTAGTCGTTTTCGGTTATGCCGATCACCGTCGTATTCGTACACAAATTTGTGCAAAAGGTCCACATTCTTCTTTTTTTCTGATCTCAACGCCTGCAAAACCGAATCAAAATCAGCAAGGGTCGTCATGGTTGCAGAAACAATTTTTGCACACTTTTCGCAAGTTCTTCTTTGATCGTACTCGCTGTTCTTCCTTCCACTCGTATCCGTCGTTCACACCCACGGTCTGTACTCGTCGTTTAAATACACTTATGCGCCGTTATAAGCATATGTGTAGTGCAGATTATCGTGGTATTTGTGGCGTTTTCACACACTCGTACGTCGTTTTTGCAAGCTTTTCTTTTCTGTTTCCACAGTCTTCGTCGTTGTAAATCTTTGGTTCTAGCACACTTTTTCGTCGTTTTACTTAACACTTTTCACGTAGGTTGAGCCCCCATATTTGTGGGATTGGTTTTCCTTTTTAAATTAGAAGTCCCACTATTTGTGTTTTATTATAATAAGATGATAGTTTTATTGAAATGAAATTAGTGATAAGTAATTCTGATATTAGTTTTAGGTATTTAAATGAACTTAAATCGGTTTAAACTGCGTTTTTGATAATTAGATAGCGTCGTCGTTAACTTTCTTATTTTACACGGTTTCTACTTCGTCTTTCTCGTATTAACTTCGATTTTTAATAATTTTATCGCGTCGTTCCTTCTTCGTTAATTCGCACGTCTTGCTCCTTCGCTTCTCTCGTTCTTACTGCTCGTTGAATACTTCTTTTCTCGTTCGCCAAAACTCTTTTGATTTCAGCTGATTAGAGATGGGTTGGTCTGAACGGAGCTGCCAGACCTATTCCCACATATATATACTTTATAGGGTCTGAAACGTCTCCTTCACTGCGTTGCAAACTTCTGACTGAAATCATTATACCCTCTGCAAGGGTATAACAAGGTTTTTTTTACCAGAAAAGGTTTCCTTTTTATTTCGTTTTATTCTAAAACCCATTTGGGTGCACATTATACAGGTTTTCCGGTGAAAATCGCCGCCAATGTCACCCTTGCTCATGTGTATGACAGCGATATGTGGAAAATCATAGATGTAAGTGTGTGCGTGCGCCAATTAAAGCGGCTTTGCCATAGAGCCCTCTTTTCGGCGACGTATATAATTAGCTGTTCGCTGGCAGCTCCATCATCTGTCCACCGCTTGCGGCCTCCCGAAATTGGTTCATTAGGCTTTCGGGTCCAGACAGCCGGGTCAAGCGGATATTTCTGCCCGGGGCTTTGATTACTGGACTTGGAGTAGCGCCACTCGCTGACGGCTCTTTGGAACTCACACGGAATTATAGAAAAGTCTACGGGGACTAAGCCTTAGTCATGGCTGAAATTTTATGGAGAGGGATTAGTTACCATAGTAGAGCATTTAATGGGAGGGAAGTGAAACGAACTGCTCTTCGTGAAATCTATTAAGTCCACATGCTGTTTCCGTTGTCGAAATATAAATCTGTAGCAGAAATTTCACTTAATTGTTTTATACACTTAAAGTGTGTGACTCTTCTCCTATTACCACAGTGTTTACAAAGTGTTTCTTTTTTACAAAAGAAATGTAATACAACCATATCATGTCAGTAAAATTTTAAATATTACCATGTACATATTATAACATTTAATATTTTAATTATTATTATCACACTTTTAACTTAAAAAAATCAGTTATTTTTGAGAAGAAAAAGTGCGTTTCTAGCTAATAAAAATTAAATTATTTGATTACTTACTGCATTACATTATTAAACTTCTTTCTTGATTTTTATTTTCTCCTTCATTTTTTGCTTATTAATTCTCGGACTTACTTTTTCTTTTAATTATAACTCTCTTTTAGTCATTTCCCTTTGATTATCCCATTTTTAATTGGTTTATGCTCACCAAAGTCAGTTCTTCTTCATTCAGTCTGCTAGATGAAGCTGCCGTCTAACCTCTTCGAGCACTTTAACTTATGTTCACGCCATTTCACTTCCTCATAACCCACTGACGACGATTCAGCAAACGCACTGCATTTTGTTTGTAGCAAAGCAAAACCAGAAGTAGTGCCAAAGAAACCAAAGGCGGTTATGTTCATACTGCCCCGAGGTTGCAGACAAAAAAAATGAATGTTGTAAGCGGGTTTACTGCCTAAAAATTACCCATTACTTAAAAGCGACCGAGAATAGAACCACAACTATAATTTGTTATATATTTCAAAGAATTTAATTCTAGTTTAAATAACAAATATAAAAGACATTTATGATTTTATCACCTAGAAATATTCGTATGCGAAAATGTAATACCCCTCTGAATTCTTTGAGTACAGGGTACCGAAACCTCCCTCATGGAGAACCAGACACTCCTTCAGTTCATGGGTGTGTGTGGTATATGCGAGTGCAGATGTCAAAGCCAGATGCCAAACAAACACCTCAGTTCGTGTAACGTCACCACTCGGAGGTTCAAGTGGATGCTTAACCTGCAGCCGCCGGCGATGGAGCTGACAGTCTCCTCTGATTCCAATGATTCCAAGACGGTCTCAACTCGCTCCGAAGCCAGAGTAAATTAAAAACAGACTCAGAGGGCACAGAGACGCATAGAAATGAGCGAGAATTGACTCAAAGGCTTCACTTGCCGGCTTTCCAAACACTTTATGACGACGAGGCACACAGCACACGCCTTTCGAATTGGAAGCAAAAATGGAGCTCAGTTGACTTCCGGATAAAATGTGCTTAATTAAGTAGAATTAAGTAGAATAAAACCAGATATATTTCTAAGATTATTCTGCACAGCTTAGTAACCAGGAATAAAAACATTATAATATCAAACAAAAACACCTCTTAACGAGGTATAAAAATAGTGACGATCGCACCTTCAACGTACAAAAGTTCTGATATCAAATTTTGTGACGAAAAATGATTTTAGATGCGACTAAATAAGTACGCTACCTAAAATTTACTCTTTCGGCCCGCTTTAACAAATATTTAATATCTACACGAAAGTTTTCTGTTGTAGCGTGCCGAATGAATAAATTTTAGGTAGCGTACTTATTTGGTCGCATCTAAAATCATTTTTCGTCACAAAATTTGATATCAGAACTTTTGTACGTTGAAGGTGCGATCGTCACTATTTTTATACCTCGTTAAGAGGTGTTTTTGTTTGATATCAGAAGTTTTTGTTTTGACCACAGTCGAAGTACCCCAATACCATGACTAGGAGTCGTCCCCATATGGCTTAACTATTGAAAAAAGCAGAGCACACAGTTCTGACCCCTAATCTTAGCTAAACGCCAAAATTCTAACTAAAAAAATAATTTTTTTTCGGTCAAATCCTGATACGCGTGTTTACTTATTTTCAGAATAGTATACGTAAAAAAAGTTTCAGGCAAATCAAAAATGTGACCCAATAAAAAGTGTTCGGTTTGTAAAAGAACCGCCCATTTATGAATTTATTTATTTACTTATTTATTTATTAATTAATAATTTAATTTATTTTTTTATTTACTTAATTATTTATTTATTCATTTAATTTTTATTTACTTATTTATTTATTTTTATTTACTTATTTATTTATTTTTATTTATTTATTTATTTACTTATTTATTGATTTACTTATTTATTTATTTACTTATTTATTTATTTACTTATTAATTTTAAGAATTGTATAATGGAACGCTTTAAAACAATTTTAACGATTTCTTGACCCTAAAATACATTTTGGATACGCACATACTAAATTCAATGCTTAGGCAGCGTTAGTTGTTTTGGGCTAGCATAAGTGGCCATTTTCGTTTCTGAATAACTTTTAAACGTGACTTTTTACAGTAATGTGTTATATACCAAAATTTAAGGAATCTCAAGGGCTATACAGTTTAAAGTTTTAAAGAAAATCGTTAGAGCCGTTTTTGAGAAAAATAAAAAAAAGCTAAAAAAAAAGTTAAAAAAAAATTGTTTTGTGCATATCTTTTTAACTATAACATTTACACAAATTACATATAGGGGGCGCTTACAGCATTTCAAAATACCTTTCAAACGAGATACAGCACAAGTCTGTAGCTTCAGTAGTCTAGAAGTTACAGCCTTCCGTATTTTAGCTATTTTTAGCTGTTTTCCCGCTAAACTAGCGGGTTTTTCCAAAAGTGGTAGAACTAAAGTTTCTTATATCGAGCTGTTGAACATCATATCAAATTTTCAGGACTTTAAAACCATGTTTTGGGACACACAGACAAACTGACAAACTGACAAACAGAATTAAAATTTCATTTTGGGAAGAAGAAGAAAATCTTGTTTTCGGTATAACTTTTGAACGGAGCGTCCGATTTTCTGATATGACCCCTCATATTAAGCGCATTTTCAGTAGGAATACAACTAACATAGTGCGGGGGGCCGATTATCCCCACCGGCCCCAACAGATCCAAATTTCTAAATTTTCACCTTTACACTTTCACCGCTCTCTCTCCCAAACCAATTGATTTTCTTGAGGTCTTGGTATGCAATCCTTTAAGTTTTAGGAATACCTTTAATTTGGTGTATCACTCGCGAGGATCGGACCATTACAGCAGATTTTCAATTCTGCGGCTATATAATAGTAGTCGCCTTCGCACACTCTCCTGGTGCGCTTCGTCACTACATGGACTGCCGTCCATAGTGATTCTTATTAATCACTATCAAAAGGATTCATTTATTTACGTTTTTTTTTAAGTTTTTATGTTGTCCATTTAAGTCGTAAGAAAATTTGCATTTCAAAAAGGACACACCCTAGAGAATCTTGCGAGACTTTGGGTTCTTAGCCATTCGGAAGTAGTAACTCCTTAGATTACGTATACGCACAGTTGCACAGAGTTAATGCGCAAGTTGGCCCTTTTAAAAATACGGTTCGCTGCTTAATGTGCGGCGCGTGTTGGCCGGAGTGATATAAACCAGGGATAGAAGGAAGTATCAAACACTTGTACGATAAAAATAATGAACCCGATGTGTGTTGATAATGCCCGGCACAGGCACTTCTAGCCAAACTGCCCAGGAAAAGTAGAGAAAAAAAGGGACAACGGTCCCCAGTTCCTTGATAAATGATGCTTGAGCGAGCCGCTAGGCCTGGCAGGAAATGTGGCTTGTTGTGCAAGTAGATTAGCATTGAATTTGAATGGAAAATGAAAATGTTTTCCACACACCCAGACACACACACCCTGGGAGCAACTCTTCTCAGCTTTTTCCTTGCGTGTGTCCAGTTGTTGGCAGCAATAATCAAATGAACTAGATTGTCATAAATCAAAGTTTGTTTGATGGTCGTTATTTGGGCTTGGGTC
Organism: Drosophila mimetica; assembly: GCA_037075245.1. NCBI lineage: Eukaryota > Metazoa > Arthropoda > Insecta > Diptera > Drosophilidae > Drosophila > Drosophila mimetica. Next base: position 24,395,235 of record JBAMCH010000007.1, on the reverse strand, counting down.
AGAGGCATGCATAGATAAAATTTCGGCAAACAAAAAACGCTTTTTCTCCACTCCTTGATGGTCGACTATTTGTCAGAGCTTTCGGATAGGCCACCCCCGAAATCAGTTAGGAGTATTTAAGCCCGGAAAGAAGGGACTAAGACCAAGTAAATACGAAAAATATTCGATTACGTTAGCTTTGGCCTACGCACTCAATGGACGTTTAAGTTGATTTGGGGCGAGATGAATGAAAATACAAAAAGGCTGACAAATGGAAAAAAAACGAAACTTGATTAATTAATTAGGCCCAAATTTATTACTCAATTTCATTGCTCTTATATTATTATTTATTTCAAGAGTCCATCAAACTGTAAAGTATATAATTGAAATATAAGCTGTTAATTATTTAGAGTTATTATAGCTCGTTTATTTAATGAGGACTCTAAAGCGTATTAAATATTAACTACCAAATGTCACGTGATATGGACATTTAATAGTATTTTTAATTATTATTATTTCTCTGATTATTTTAAGAGTTGAATTATTCAATTATTTTACAGCTACCAAAAGTGAGTAACCAAAGTGCACACGAGTCAGCCAACAAATCAGCAGAGGAAACATAAGCAACTCAACCCACATTCCTAATTGAGCAATTTTGTGAGCACATGGAGAGGGAAAAATTCGAAGAGTCATAGCCTTGCTGCAACCAAATAGTGTCTAAACACTTTACATTGCAATTACTGAGGATGTGGGTGGCTGCTGGGACCAGAACATCGATTACACTTTTGACCTAAGGACAGCAGGTTGTTGGTTGTGCCTCCACTTGAAATCACATCCTTTCGTGTATTTTATTTGTGCGACAGTGTTAATGTAGAAGCTCCGATATGCTCGTTATTTTGGGACTGAAAAAAAACCAAAGACATCAGGACTTTTGCTGCAGCTGACCTGCCAATATCAAAGGTTATACCTTCCTTTAAACCAACTGATTAACAGGACTCGCGGGCAAATTAAATGAAACAGGCAGATAGCTCACGTAAACTTTTAATTGAACAAAAAGTGCAGGAGCAGCGAGTCAATGACTTTTGTACCTCTTTTTTAACCCGTTGGCCATTCATAATTACAGACAAGTTACCGCCGCGAAGAAGAAAAGGAGTCGCTGCCACCGCGGCCTCAAAAAAGAGCAAGACTTTCAGATCATAAACCGATTTATGGAATAGCCGATACCATACATAAAAAAAACTTAAAATCTTACAACAAATGTCAATAAATTTAATGTTGGATGCCGTTTTTTAACATATATAAAAAAGTTTTAGCGCTTAACTATATCTTTCTGATCACCCATATACCCCTCCGATTACGAGGTATTTTTTATACCCGACAGGTAACCCGAACAAGCATGCAACAAAGGCGAAGTTGGTGTTGGGGCTCCTTTTCAGGTTGTCTGTGTTGGGGGTGCACTGAACTTGTGTATAGAAAATACGAGCAAAGTTGCGAAACAGAAGGAAAATTATAAATTGGAGGCAGGGGGCGAGGTAGAAAACTGTTAAAATGATTTCCTGCATTGCACGCTACAAAAACTTTAAATGCAACATGCAGCAGCTACACGCAGTTCGTTAGAAGAAGTCCGTTCGCCAGGAGTTGGGCAAGAAAAACTTGCAGCTGATTATGCACAAGCAGTCTAATTAAAAATGTAGTTAATGCAATGTAGCTGCTGCGGGAGCCTCGAAATATTTCTGGCAATTATTAAAGCACACACTTTTGGGGGCGTACTTTTGGAAAATTAATATTTATGAAGACTTCTCGCAGTTTATTACGAAAGGAAAAACTGAAGAAATTCCATTCAGTAAATTGAAAGCATTTAAGTCTAAGGAAGCATTTTCGTGGAAGATTAAAGCCAGGCCATAATGATTAAATATTCTGGATTTTATGATGGCCCACGCATTTCGATTGTTTAATCAAGGCGAAGATATATTGCATGACTATAAATAAACATAAAATCAGCAAAGTAATTGCACAAAGCAATAAAATTCATCAAAAATGCGCCAGCAAACCGAAAAATTTACGCTTAATTTAACATCGCAGACGTTGCCCAAGGGCAACATTCCCGAGCACACACAGCCCGTGTATGTAAGTATAAATCGAACAATAGCCAAAGTAATGCTAATCAATTATGAATCAATGCTCGAGAGCGAAGAAAAAGTCAAAGCGCGTACGTTTGAGGCACACACAAAAAACATGGCGCAAAAAAGCGCAGACGAAAATTGTACAATTGTGCGGAAAAAAGTCGACGAGTTGGGGATTTTTGGGGGTGGGGCCTATCGGGTGGGTCCAGCAATCCGCAGACGTACATATGTCGTCATTACGCCGGTATTGTGTTTGTTTTAATCAGCGGTGACGGCAAGGCCCGGAGTCAGCGGCAAATGTTTGCAGCCTAGCCGATGGAACGCGAAAAGGGAAAAAAATCGGGGGAAAGCGAAAAAAGGAGCCCGCCAAGCAAATCAAATCAAAAGCCAGACCAAGAAGAAAACCTTGTGTATCTCGAGTGTTTCCATTTACTCTGCAGCGTGGATGGGGTATCCTGGGCTTGTCCGGTTGATTTGTTTCGGTCTCTGGAATCCATTGTTCCCAACGTTATTTAGAAGGAAAAAGGCGACAAGTGTAAACTGAGAATTGGGGTGTACATCATTATACTCGTAGAGTAAAAGGATATTTTGTATTAGGGGAAAAAGGTTGTAACGTTTTTGACCCCAGAAAGTATATACATTCTTGATCAGGATCATCAGGATCTGTCCGCCTGTGCGTGTGAACGCTGAGATCTCGGAAACTATAAAAGCTAGAGGGTAGCGGTTCCACTCAGTAAAAAGTTATAAGCAAATAATGAATTGTTTGCCACATTGATGTCGCCACTTTCAAGCGATTTCTTGGTTTACCCTGCTTGCCACTGCTTGCTTTAGCTAAAAAAACGGGTATTTGATAGTCGAGGCAATTGTTTTAAATGTGTGCAGTAGTTTATAAAAGGTATTTAATACGTTGAGTATTTTTTTTGGTTTTACACCACTTAATACTCTTAATACTAATATCTTTTATGCATTTTATTTAAATCAATAAATTATTTTGGAATGAAACGAAGACTTTCACTTGGAGCTTCTAAATTTCTTACTTTTTTTAAATACATTCCGGAGTTTTTCTTAACCCCTGACGAAAATGTTAACTTTTTTCCACTCTGCTTCTTAAAGGGTATTCAACTATCATAAAAGTTCCCTCTCCCGACTGAACTCGCTTGTTTTTGCGTCACATTGTGCACATACCACATTCCTATGCTTTTTATTTCAATTGATGTTGAACGGCCAACTTTTTTTTACATAGTGAGCCTTCTTTTCTTGTTGCCTGCCACCCCACCATTTTTATTTCCAATTGGGAAGCAATAAATGTGCGCCTGCGTTGGCAGAGGCAGCATTCGTGCCAAACAATGAAAAAGACAAACAATCAGCAATCATGCCAAAATTTGTTTTCATTTTTGTGGCGCCCACACACACATACACACACCGGGGCAAACCCCGGGTGCATATGTGTGGGTGTGTTCTGTGATTGCCGGCACGACCATTTGGCATTGATTGAAGTGTATTTGTTATGCAGCCGAGAAGTGTTGTTGCCCCTGCCAACACCGCATCCTTTCACCCTCGGCGGTATCTCGGTTTTCAACCCGACCAAATTACCTCAAACTACTCGCAAATACAAGGATTGGCCGGGTCCTTAAACTATCGCACATGTGCGTATGTATATGGTTACGGTTATCTGTCTGAGGAGCTCCCATTTGCTCCTTTCTGGAGCTTATCGAACCGAAATAGCTGTCATGACTCAAACGCTTTTCTACAAGTCGCAAAAAAGGAATGGCTTTAAATAAAAGAAACCAAAGTTGAACCCACAAGACATTTGGATAGAGCTCAAACGTTACTCTAATGATTTCTTGAAGAATTGGGATCCTTTTTATAATTTGGAAGAAAATTTATATTAAACAAACTCTTAAACAATAATGATTATAACAAATGGGATTTTATAAAAAAGGTATGACGTCCCTTTCGATTTTTAAAATAAGATGTTGGTTAATTCAGTTAATTCAGTTTTCAAATAGTACTTTAAAATCTATACACAAAAAAAAAAAAAAACAGCATATCATTCCTACGTTTAAATAATATCATTTTCCCTAATTCTCTCTCTCGGAGATTCTCTGACTTCGAAAAAGAGAGGATTAAGCAATATGGCATTCGAAATTCGAACTGGCAACTACTTTGAACATGTCGTTTACATTTTGAGCATATCAAGTCAAACTTAATCACTATGGACGGCAGTCCATGTAGTGACGAAGCGCACCAGGAGAGTGTGCGAAGGCGACTACTATTATATAGCCGCAGAATTGAAAATCTGCTGTAATGGTCCGATCCTCGCGAGTGATACACCAAATTAAAGGTATTCCTAAAACTTAAAGGATTGCATACCAAGACCTCAAGAAAATCAATTGGTTTGGGAGAGAGAGCGGTGAAAGTGTAAAAGGGAAAATTTAGAAATTTGGATCTGTTGGGGCCGGTGGGGATAATCGGCCCCCCGCACTATGTTAGTTGTATTCCTACTGAAAATGCGCTTAATATGAGGGGTCATATCAGAAAATCGGACGCTCCGTTCAAAAGTTATACCGAAAACAAGATTTTCTTCTTCTTCCCAAAATGAAATTTTAATTCTGTTTGTCAGTTTGTCAGTTTGTCAGTTTGTCAGTTTGTCTGTGTGTCCCAAAACATGGTTTTAAAGTCCTGAAAATTTGATATGATGTTCAACAGCTCGATATAAGAAACTTTAGTTCTACCACTTTTGGAAAAACCCGCTAGTTTAGCGGGAAAACAGCTAAAAATAGCTAAAATACGGAAGGCTGTAACTTCTAAACTACTGAAGCTACAGACTTGTGCTGTATCTCGTTTGAAAGGTATTTTGAAATGCTGTAAGCGCCCCCTATATGTAATTTGTGTAAATGTTATAGTTAAAAAGATATGCACAAAACAAATTTTTTTTAAACTTTTTTTTAGCTTTTTTTTATTTTTCTCAAAAACGGCTCTAACGATTTTCTTTAAAACTTTAAACTGTATAGCCCTTGAGATTCCTTAAATTTTGGTATATAACACATTACTGTAAAAAGTCACGTTTAAAAGTTATTCAGAAACGAAAATGGCCACTTATGCTAGCCCAAAACAACTAACGCTGCCTAAAAGCATTGAATTTAGTATGTGCGTATCCAAAATGTATTTTAGGGTCAAGAAATCGTTAAAATTGTTTTAAAGCGTTCCATTATACAATTCTTAAAATTAATAAATAAATAAATAAATAAGTAAATAAATAAATAAGTAAATAAATAAATAAGTAAATAAATAAATAAGTAAATAAATAAATAAATAAATAAAAAAATAAAAATAAATAAATAAGTAAATAAAAATTAAATGAATAAATAAATAATTAAGTAAATAAAAAAAAATTAAATTATTAATTAATAAATAAATAAGTAAATAAATAAATTCATAAATGGGCGGTTCTTTTACAAACCGAACACTTTTTATTGGGTCACATTTTTGATTTGCCTGAAACTTTTTTTACGTATACTATTCTGAAAATAAGTAAACACGCGTATCAGGATTTGACCGAAAAAAATTATTTTTTTAGTTAGAATTTTTTTAAGTTGCCAAAAATCGTCAAATTTGGAAAAGTACCCTCTCATTGAAACTCTGTATCTCCGGTTATATGAATTGATTAACTTCATGTCTTTTTCATTAATTCCTCTTAAACCTCTTCTTTCAAAAAAAATTTCTAAAAAAAAAATGTTTTAATTTCTTAAAAATAAAAACAAATTAAGATTTAAAAAAAATGTTTAACCATTGCCCCCACAAAAAAAAAACTTTTTTTATTTTTTTATATATGCGCTATAATGTTAATTATATAAAATCCCCGTACTGAACCCTCCTCGAGGGTGCCGACTGGTAATGACGCTACAGTGCCTAATCTTAGGTGGCGTTCAGCTAAGATTAGGGGTCAGAACTGTGTGCTCTGGTTTTTTCAATAGCCAAGCCATATGGGGACGACTCCTAGTCATGGTATTGGGGTACTTCGACTGTGATCAAAACAAAAACTTCTGATATCAAACAAAAACACCTCTTAACGAGGTATAAAAATAGTGACGATCGCACCTTCAACGTACAAAAGTTCTGATATCAAATTTTGTGACGAAAAATGATTTTAGATGCGACCAAATAAGTACGCTACCTAAAATTTATTCATTCGGCACGCTACAACAGAAAACTTTCGTGTAGATATTAAATATTTGTTAAAGCGGGCCGAAAGAGTAAATTTTAGGTAGCGTACTTATTTGGTCGCATCTAAAATCATTTTTCGTCACAAAATTTGATATCAGAACTTTTGTACGTTGAAGGTGCGATCGTCACTATTTTTATACCTCGTTAAGAGGTGTTTTTGTTTGATATTACATACCGTAAAATCGATCATCGTTTCATATAGATTTTTTTGTGTGTATGTCAAGCTAGTATATTTGAAAACAAAGGTACTTACCCCTTTTTTTTCTATGTTTTATAATCTCACTTTTTGTTAATGTAGTTAATAAAGTTTCCGTGGAACCATTCCTTGCTTTCCAATCCAGATTTAAATGCTTCGTTAGAGTGTATAAAACTATAAAAAATGTAGTATGTTATTAAAATGATTTTTGTTGCAATAAAATCTGTTCCGATTGAAAACAGAAGATAAGGAAAACACCACATTTATATCCAGAGGTGTGTTATTTATGCATAAGCCCACCCACACATTATTCCTTATTTTGTTGCCGCGTAGCATGACAACCGCAAATTTTAGAATTATGACATGAGCACGCCACACTGCGCGAACCGACTGCCACGCCCATTTAGCTGCACGATGTAGGGTATTTATCTTTTTGCACTGGCCATTTCACCGCTGCCAGCCGCATGTCGGACAAGTAAACATGCGAATTAAATATATGACCAGCATGACAAAAAAAAGGCACCCGCAAGTATATGTAAATATACATTTGGCAGCGACGGCGGCTGGAAATGCAAAATATTTTCCCACAATTTATGTCAATCAAGATAGCGAACTTACTTTAAAATCCCTCTAAATTATTTTGAATTTAGTAGGCGCACCTTAAGGGCTTCCAAAGCTTAAATTTCACTGGTTTTTAAGAGATTTTACCTATAAGTACAAACTATAAGGACCTTTCAATTCATAAGAAGTTTGGAAAGTTTTTGTCTAATTGCTTGAGTGGCATTCATGTCGTGCACTTCAAATCTTTAATGACTCATTAAAGGCAACTTCTTGCAAGCACTTCAAGTGCCGCAACTACACTTTTATTAGCCTTTTATTCGGTAGTTCTAATCACATTTCTGCATATTAGGTGGAACAGGCTGCTAAAATATTCTCATGCAAAACAAATGGCATGCGACACGGTAGAAAAGCATTAATCGAGTGGCGAAGTAGGCAAATAACAAACGCCGCTGATAACTAATAATAACATTTAGATAGACACGCAAGGAAACGCTTTGCATTTGCCGTTCGCCATTTCCCATTTCCACGGCCATTTTCCGTCAGAAAACTGCACGCAACGCAGAAAAGCTAGCGTCTCTGTTGTCCGCGTTAAAGTCAAACGCCGAAGGCGTCGCCATTCATTCCGAAATGCCTCAGAAAGTGAAAACGCACATGTGTCCGCGGGAAAAGCGATGGGGAATGGGACGGGCAGGTCGGAGGTGCCGATCCATTGTGGGTGGAGCGGGGCTGGCAATACTCTTAAGGAAATTGTCATAAATAACGTACGGATAATGGCTTCCTTTCGCAATGGTTCCACTCTTTGTTTCGTCGCACCCTCTAATCGAACACAAATTCGATCTTATTTAATTTCTCTTGATTGGAACTTTATTTTTTTTAATACAATATTTAAATACAATATTTTATCACATTGTAAATTAAATTAAATGAATAAGTTTAATTTTTTTGAAAGATTATTAGCAACTGACAAGCGCTAAAAATTTTTAAAAAAGATACAATTTCTAATCGTTTTTCATCTTTTCTAATGGTAGTACGATTTTCCAGAAGCTTTAGTACCTCTTGATCTTTTCCCGATTCTTATTTTTTTTTACAAACTTAAGATATTTGCCATACCTTTAAACATTTTCGTTAGGTACAGGGTATCTCATAGTACTTTTCGTAATTTTGACTCTTGTTTTGCTGGCTTCCTTGGCATTTCTGAGCTTTCGACACCGAATTCCGTTGCCGGTAGCTATTCAGTGGCCACGGAATGAGGAGGCGGTGAGGTTTTCACTTCGTTCGGAAGCTTCGACGACTGGCTAAAGTGAAAATCACACTATATTTCAATTTCATGCGACAGTGCGCAGAGCGGCGGCGCGTCTACAGATTTATGACTAAATTCGCATTCACATATAAGCAGCTAATAAAATGCCGAGCTAAGCAAGCTCTCTTTTCTCGGCGCTTTCCTCGCTTTAAAAACGAAAACTATTTGGGTAAATGTTTGCCCAAAGCTGATTGCGTATACGCAGCGTGTGCCCTAAAAGTTTATGGCTGCCTTTGTCGCTGTTAGTTGCCATTCTCAGCTTTCTGCTGCACTCAAAATAAAATGTTGACATAATTGTAAAAAATCAGAAAATGTTTAAAAATGATTAAAGCTGTATTTTTATTAATATGAATTTTTTTAATAAGAACTAAAAATATAATTTGCTTAAAAATGTGTATCTAATATTTTTTAGTAATGATAGATTTTTGTACTTACTGGTTTTCAAAGAAAGAGTGATACAAAGATATTTTTGTTTTAGAAATGCCTGTAAACTCACCCATTTTGTTCCGTGCACCCATTTTTTTTTGGTTGCCTGTTTGTCTGTGTGAGCCGTTCTTGAAATCTTTCTTGTGTCAGCGTTAAAATTTCAGTGAAGTACCCGTGGATGCCTGTGCAAACATGGCCGACTCTTTTCCCTTTACTCGAGGGCGCTACAAAGAGTTTGCTCCACCCCTCGTGACGGAGCTGCCTTTGATCCCTTAATGCCAATAAAACGTTCACATGTCTTCTGGGCGTGTTGCGTCAACTTTTTATGCGCACTCCGCCTCATGCCGCCGGAAGTTTTTGCATGTGACGAACTGTCTCCGCCCGATAAGCAACACTTTTAGCGGCTTACGGCCGGCTGAGCGGTGGATAAGCCATGGCCATTGGTATTACCATTGGCGTTGCCAATGGCATCGCCATTGCCTCGACTGCCAACTGCCAGCTGCCTGCTGCGAAGTTTATCTGCCCGACCTGGCTTGAAAGGCGCCAAATGAGCGAACTCGGGCGCACAAAGTCCGCTAATTATGACGCGTGTAAGCCCAAACTCGCTGCTGCCGAAAGACAAAAATGCTTACGCAGCCGTTTAACCAACGTGATGCAGCAACAATGATGCGTTAATTGCAAAAATAATTAATAATATTGCCAAGCCAAGCCGCTGCTGAGCCTCGATAAACTATTGCCACATAATGCGGACGTGGCACAGTGGTCAAGATGTTGAAAAAATTAATTAAATGGGGTAACTTTAAACGTTTTATTATTCATTTTAATTTTTATTTTATTTTTACTTTAATAAACTTTAGGTTTTACAATTATAGAAAAATATAAATACTTTAATATTATTCTTACTAATTTTTTATTTATTAAGTTACATAAATACTTAAAATATATTTAAATACTTTAGTTTCCGAAAATGAAATTCAAAGCCTTCCAAAACTTCCCGCAAGTTTAAGCTCTTTGATTGAGTTCGCGGAAATTTGTTTTTTTTTATCCCTTTTGCAGAACTTTTGGCTGAGCTATATTTAGACCTGGCCAAATTCCACTGTTCCCATTTTATCAGGCTTTCTGTCAACTGTCAGCCACTTCAGCGGCAGTTTCAGCTTCTGAGGGAGCCAACTCCAGATTGTTCCGATATCGCAGGACCTATCTTTGGCGAGTCACTTTTGGCATTTGACAAGTCGCTTATGTTGTGGTAGCCTGCTTAGAATGCGTTCGTTGTCAAAGTGCTGTCAGATTTGTGTCAGCCGTCTCAGATCGGGCCAGTCAACGTTCCTCCTTTGTCGCATTCCGTATAGGCCCTGTGGGCGGCTTAATTAATATTGATGCGGCATTAACAATGCGGTATTCTCGGCCCCTGATTAAATCTGACTGATGATTTTTGATGGCGAAAACGAGAGTGAGCGAAAAAACGCAACAAAACGCCTTTGTCCCAGGCAGTTGCCTAATTAAGCAGCGAGCTTGGCCCAACAATTGCCCATTGTTGATATTTAAGGCTTAATTACGGACAAGGCCAAGTTGGTTCGCTCGAAAGTTGTCAGTGCCCTGAACTGCAATTGTTGTGCCCGCTTTTTGTCCGGAGACAATTCCCATCCCGGTCGGGATTATTGAAACGTTTTCCTAATCAGCACAAAGTGCTCGGCCAGAGAAAGTCATCCCCTTCAGGCCAAGCCGTAAACTTGACTGTTAGCCCTTAGCAATGCATGGCCCGAAAGGCACATTCGGGACTCTGACTGTCGTCCTGGAACTGAAAGGCAGTCCGACTGGATCGTCTAGTTGTCACAATCACAACGAGAGGCAGGTCAGCCAAAGTATTCCTCTGTATCCTGAATATGAATGCACTGTGCTTTTTGTAGTCTCAGTGGGAGAAAATGCCGATTAAAATAAAAGAATTTATGAAAAAAGTTTACATATTTTATTTATTAAAATAAGCATGTTTTAAGTGATTCGGTGACCTCTTAACATAAGTGCGAGGATTATTGTGGACTCGAGGTCATAGTTGATTATAAATAACACAACAATTTTCAAGCATTTAAACACACTTGCTCTCACTGGGGAGTGAACCTAGGACTTTCCGGGACTTACATATTTTTGTTTCAGAAGATATCTTTAATTTTTTTCCCCAGTGCTGCCCCATATATCTTTGTTGTATGAGAAATGCCTGAGAGAGGAATTCATTACACTGAAAGCATTTTTATACCCGTTACTCGTAGAGTAAAAGGGTATATTAGATTCGTGCAAAAGTATGTAACAGGCAGAAGGAAGCGTTTCCGACCATATAAAGTATATATATTCTTGATCAGGATCACTAGCCGAGTCGATCTAGCCATGTCCGTCTGTCCGTCTGTCCGTCTGTCTGTCCGTCTGTCCGTCTGTCCGTCTGTCCGTCTGTCTGTCCGTCTGTCCGTCTGTATGAACGCTGAGATCTTGGAAACTATAAAAGCTAGAAGATTGAGATTTGGCATGCAGATTCTAGGGGTTAATACGCAGCGCAAGTTTTTCACGCCGATGTGCCACGCCCTCTCTAACGCCCACAAACCGCGAAAAACTGTGACCCGTTCTGTATGAACGCTGAGATCTCGGAAACTATAAAAGCTAGAAGATTGGGATTTGGCATGCAGATTCTAGGGGTTATTACGCAGCGCAAGTTTTTCACGCCGATGTGCCACGCCCTCTCTAACGCCCACAAACCGCGAAAAACTGTGGCACCCACAGTTTTGAAGCTATATTAACGGGAAAAGAAATGTGTATTTGTTTCATCAATACATATTGATAGACCAAAGTGGGAAACCCCCCCTCCCCCTAACGCCCACAAACCGCGAAAAACAGTGGCACCCGTCTGTATGAACGCTGAGATCTCGGAAACTATAAAAGCTAGAAGATTGGGATTTGGCATGCAGATTCTAGGGGTTAATACGCAGCGCAAGTTTTTCACGCCGATATGCCACGCCCCCTCTAACGCCCACAAACCGCGAAAAACTGTGGCACCCACAGTTTTGAAGCTATAATAACGGGAAAAGCAATGTGTATTCGTTTCATCAATACATATTGATAGACCAAAGTTGGAAACCCCCCTCCCCCCCTAACGCCCACAAACCGCGAAAAGCTGTGGCGCCCATAGTTTTAAAGCTAGAGCAAAAGTGTAAACGCAATTTTGTTTGGGTTATTAACGCCTACCGAAATGTAGAAGAATTTTTTTTAATTTTTTGAAGCGTCTGCTTGGTTTGCCCTGCTTGAGACTGCTGACCTTAGCTGAGTAACGGGTATTTGATAGTCGAGGCACTCGACTATAGCGTTCCCTCTTGTTATTCTTCTGATTTTCGCTACCGTATTATAGCTGCTGCATAAGGCCTGATAATTTGAAGTAACTTGTTTGGAGTTTTCTGTACTTAGTCTCTTCTTGCGGAGTTCAAATTGTGGATTTTAACTGACATAAACAACTGATTTTTCAATTATAGCCTTGTCAATCAGCTGGTCAAGCACAAAATCGAAAACAACTTACACCAGTTAGCATGTGGTAAAGAGAAGAGAAACCTTACTGGAAAGCTTCTTAAGCATTTGGTTAATGAAATACTCTAAAAATATTATCTCTCTCTAAATATGATTTTATTGCTGGGACTGCATTGCAAACGCTTTCGCTTGCTGTGTGGTGTAATTACGTAGTGAACTGCATACTCGCAAAACCAATAAGCGTAAGTTTAACATTTTCAATGGCGTGCAAGGCAAGCGGAAGGCAACTTATTGTGCTGCACACACACAAAGGGAAAAGCCGCGAGGAAAACGAGTTCCCAAGTGGACGAGCGACGACCGGCCAGGCGGCAAAGTGGAGGTCCTGGCGGGCAGACACAGACCGAACGGCAAGGAGGACCTGGAGTGTCAGTAAGGGATAGTAAAACTTACAAGCAAAATGAAAATACAATCGCTGGACGTGCTCTTAACGTGGGCATAACAGCCAGCCGAGTTTCAGGAGTTGGGGAGCAAACAAAAGGCAAGGATTGCGTCAAATGAAGCGCACTGGGCGGACTACAAAAGCTTTCTTCGATATTAGCGCATGCCTGGCATTGTTCCTGTAGCTGCACCAGGAGCATCATCATCATCATTGGTGTACACACTGCGTATACGCAACGCACGTGCAACAAAAGGAAATTGTTCCTGTGCACTCTGCCGTCGAATTTCAATTAACAAAATCATCCTAATGCCGGCTCGCCTTCAGAATTGTTATCTGCCAGGTTGGCCAGAACAGGCAAATGCCGCTGATGCATAACCATGAGCTCGAGCAGAGCTCATCCGTATCCTGTCTGGCTGAAGAGAGGAAGAGATGGTTCCGTGTTGACATTAAAGCTGGCTACAAGCAAATCGATGTGCTTTTAGAGACGCCAAATGAAGTAAATAGTATTTAAAATTTGAATTTTTATTTCTATTCTTATTCAAGCAATGATGAAAAATTTTATTATTTAAAAAGAATTTTTACTAATGAATTTAAGTTTCAGAAAATTATTGCATTATTTTTTACACTTGCTCCTTTACCAGTTTCCTCTCCACAGCACTTCTCAATTACACAACCTTGCTCACTAATTTTGGTTGGTAAAAAAAGAAGTCATCTGCGAGAGTTGCCGACTAACTAATTGCACACAATTTTGCACAAGCTCCATTTACTAAAAAATAAAGCAGCCACCTACACTTTTCTTTCTATTCTGTATCTCTTTTTCGCCCGCACATGCACACTTCAGAGAACATCCTTGTAGGAACAACAATTAGAGCACGGATCACGTTTATAGCAACAACAATTTATTAAAATGCTGGAGTCGCAGTGGCAACAAATGAGATAGAGTAGCGCGTTTTTAATTTGTGCAACATCCAAGGTGCGATGGAGCGGGGCATTCGCAGGACGGCGGCCACATTACACAACACCCGAAAAACGGAGCAATGCGGCGTATACTTAACAACGGCTGGCAGCGGAGCCAAAAAACTGGCAACGGACCCCAAGTACGTGTTGCCATAAGTGTTACGTGGATGTGTGTTTGGGGTTTCGGTGTTTTGGTGATCGAGTGGGTGTGCAAAGGGTTCGGGAGTGTGCGGATGACTGTGACCCAAAATCATTAGCAATATGAGCAGCAGTTTGTATTAAAAACAAAGCCGGAGCTAAGGGGAATGGGCTGTGATATGCAAAAAGTTCACCAAAATAACTGAGATTGGGAATAGGCCACGGGAATACCCTGGTATAAATAACTTTACCTATAAGAAAGTCACTCCTTAGAATTTAATAATGTGGTAGGATTCAATGAAAATGGCTTTGATGAAACATGTTTTACCTACTAGATTTATAACTAATTTATTTAAAATGTTTATGTAATAATATGGTTCCTTTAAATATACCTAAACTAAATAAACTTAGCAATAAAATATTGGTATATATAAAATAAAAAAATAAAAAATTAAAATTAGCGAAAAAAGGCTAGTATAACCTCTGCACAACTTTCATAATTTTCTCATAATATTTTGTATGACTAAGCAAAACACAATATACCGTGGAAATATCCCTCTAGCTGAAATGTCTGCTCTCTTTTATTTTTGGTGGCATGTGTGTGCCGGGCAAAAGGTTAAATTAAATGGCTAAATGATAAGCATTTGGGTTAAATTGCTCCGCCCGGCAAGCCGAAGAACACAGAACGTGAATATATGGCAAACTGTGGGGAATCGTCCCCTGTTTTTGGCCTGAATGGGATGCGTACAGTCGCTTCTAATGTTTTTAATAGCAAAAGTTATAATGAATTTGTTAAAGAGCAACAGCAGCTGCGGAGGGGAAGTTTCACTCTTGATTGTTTAGCGTTCTGTTTGTGTTGGCTTTTATTTCCCAACTCTCAGATTTTTTTTTGGGATTTTTGCCAACCTCTCGCATTGAAATTATTCTGTGTTTTTCGGTTTGTTAGGTAATCAGTAGCGGCGAGCTTAATTTTTATTTTTAGTGAGCTCCGTTTCTGCGGTTAACCTGAAGCCGGGCCTGTCATCATTTCATGTTTATGTGTGCTGTGCATTTTAAACAACTTTTTCCTTTTCTGTAATGCTGTGTTTGACTTTTATTTTAATCACGCAAAATATTGTGCAAATATTTAATTATGAGCTTGTTAACATTGTTTGTGTGGGACCATAATGTGACCGAAGCCTACTGTCTGAATACAGATTAAAGTCGTTCAGGGGAACTGCCATCATTAGTACAACTAGGAATATCCTTCAACCGTTCGATGAGTATGGGTATGTAGTTCGTAGACAAACTTAGTATTCCTACTAAAGTGAATGTTGCGACTTGAACAATGCAGTTTAAATTTAAATTTATCCTTCATTAAAGATCAATCAAGCCAAGGCTGATTTCAATCAATTTTCAGTCTCAGGTGATGCAGTTTTCTCGCTTGGTTTCTTCTCAAAAATCACTTATTCAGAGTTTTTTGCTTAAGACCTGAATGGGAAGCCAGGTCTCGGGGCTTCCGCAACCCAACATCCGTAGTCCGAGAGATGACAAAGTTTTTCTCTCGGCCTTTCGAGCAAACAACTCGTTAGGCTAATGAAATTTCTTGTGCCATGGCCAAGAAATGCGGAGGGTGTCGATGGCCCGCAGCTTATCACAGCTACCGCATCAACAGGCTGCATGGAAAATTCAATTTTCCAACACTAATTGAATGGTTTATTTTGACAAGGTGGCCCCATGTTAGCTGATAACCCCAAAGGGTTTGCCGCAAATACACACCAACACACGGCCACTCGCACAGGTGACTGCAAAATTGGAGCAACAAAATTCGGTTTACTGCATATTGTTTGTGGTAAATTTATAGCCTGGATATCGCGTGGCCCTGCAGCTCTTTTAGAGCCAAAAATGAAAAGTTTAAATGGGTTTCACCAAACTAAACTCTCAACGTGTTTATTATTTTTGAAATTGTACTCTATTGATTTAGCTGCGGTGAATTTTAGCAGAAAAATGCAGGTAGTTTTTAATTTCGGGGAATTAGAAATGGAAACATTTGATATTTTTAATGAGTTTAATTACATTTGATAAAATCCGGTAGCCGAGTTAATTATTATGTTCGCTAATAGAGATGAAAATACAAATTCATGTTTCTCAATTTTAATCAGGGTTTTTGAATACCTTTATATTTAGTTTTAACCAGAGGTCAGGTTAGGGTTACTATTTATAGCAGCACCTGCAGATCTTCTCTATCTTGAACCAGTACACAACTTCGTGGCGATACGTTTCGTCGGGCTCTAGATTGATCGACGGGAAATTCGGATGATTCATGGCGTCGGGAAACTTTTGCGTCTCCACGCAGAAGGACCCGTGCTTCACATACCTCGATCCTTTCTTGCCGCTTATCGTCGTCATATTATTGGCGGTGTAGAATTGCATGCCAGGCTGATCGGTCCAGACCTCCAGAGAGCGGCCAGTGGGCGGATGCACTATTTTGGCCACCTTGACGGTAGATCTCAGCACTTGCCCCCCGTTGACTACGAAGCAGTTGTCGAATCCCTTGATGAAGCGATCCTCGAACTGCGTTAGCCGATCGCCCAATGCAACGGCCGACCTGAGATCAAACACGGTGCCATTCACAAGGGTTAGCTTTCCTGTGGGGATCTGGGAACTATCCGTTTCGACGATCTCACTGGATGCAATCTCCACCGTGTGCTGAGCCAGTCCCCTGGCACCTGCTGCATGGCCAGCTAGGTTGAAGTATGCATGGTTCGAGAGATTCACCACCGTCTGGCGATCTGTGGTGGCCTCGAAACTGATCGACAAACGGTTCTCATTGTCCAGCCGGTAGGTGACTTGGCACGTCAGAGTTCCCGGATAGCCTTCGTGGCCATCTGGTGATTCATGCCTGAAAACCACGCCCTCGGCTGTCTTCTGCACCACCTGCCAAATGACGCTGTCGAATCCCACGAATCCGCCGTGCAGCTGGAACTGATCCTGGAAGTGGGCAATGCAATAATAATATAGTTAATTAGTAGTATTCCGTGAAGTATGTAGTTGATACTTATGTTTAATATGATTAAACCTTTTCTTTTTTCTATTGACTAAATAGTTTTATATACTGTAATACGTTTAAACAGTTATGAACTACCATATCATATTTGTAAACAATTTCTTAAAATCAAACTTACTTTTATGGTTTGAATTATATTACTTACCTCGATGTTTTTGGTCACATTGACTGTTGTGTCGGCCAGCGTAAACTCGCCGTTGGCCACCCGATTGGCCACTCTCCCCAGGGTTCCGCCGATGTAGGCCCCCTTGTTGGCCACATAGCCGGCGACGTCATCGAAGCCAAGGCACACATCATCCACCTTCTTGGATCCGTCGGGCAGCATGATGCTCTGGATGATGGCGCCCAGTTGGATGACCGACACGGACATGCCCTTGGTGTTCTTCAGGGTGTAGCACCGGACCATTTCCCTGGCCTGGGTCAGCGGGTTCATGGCCAGGCCGAAGTTCTTCTCCTCTACGGTGACAGACATTTTGTTGACCCCTGGTGTGGTTCCCCTGTCCTCAAAAAGATTGACAGGAGTTTCCTGAACACCTTTGCTGAAAATTTGGATGGGAATCCAAAGTCCATAAATGTTCGGAAATAGTTTTGGTTTTCTTTCCAAAAGCGGAAAAATTCTCTTTGTGTATTAAGCATTCTCGATTGTTTTGCTTTGCGGCATTTGATGGGGCATGTGCTGTCCCGGACAATTGAAAATGCGAATTGCCCGACATTACGGGCTGCTCCCCAGTGGGCCATCATTTATGCATGCCAACGTGCTGGCATCGGTTTATCTTTTTGTGTGCCGTTTGTCTGGTTTGTCTGCGGTTGCAGCTGCATCTTCAACTTGTTGTGGCATTAACGAAGTCGTTGATCTTGCTGCATGTGTTGGCAGCTTGGCTCTAATTGAAATATTTTTATTGCCATTTGGCCCGGCCCTCGCCGGTTGGTGGTGTCATTAATATTCATTAGACGCACAGCCAAATGCATTAGCAGATTGCAGCAGCAAAACAGTCTGATAAATATGTACAAACAGCTGTAGAAGTGAAGCTGCCGTCGTTCTGTTGTGCTGCCAGCAATGTGCTAATGCCTTAAACTTGTCCCAGGACAAAGCGTTTTATTTGCGGAAGTCATTAAGTGGCCCGGACAGAGGAGACAATGTCTTGGCTTAAATTGCTGGCTCTCCCAGAAACTCTGTGATTGCGGTTTGTGGAGTGGCACATTTTTGTTGCCGCATTTTTCGGCTTGCCATGCTCGCAATATTACGTATACGCCTACGAAGCAGATGCGACCGCTCCTTGCAAATTGGGTCTTGGTCTTGGTCTTGCTATGGCTCTTGGTCCTGCGCCCAGGAAATGAAGTTGAAGTCGCCGGCATTACCGCAAAAAGGCGACGTTGCAAGTTGCAACTTGCAAGCGGATCCCGGGGACAGCGGTGCTGGAATTTGGTTTCCGGCTTAATTTAGCAAACGTTTGCTTCTTTATTTTTGACAGCCATCAGCGGTGGCTTTGTTCTCGGTCTCAGATTCCCTTTGGCGTCTGTTGTATGCAAATTTCGGATACAAGGCAGGACATCAGCTGTAAGTCCTGACAGACTGGATTTCCCCACCGCGCTTTTTTGCGAAACATAATGTAGCAACGTTTTGCCAGCGGAAATTCGTCTGCTAATGGAATGTTCGAAAAATGGTTTTTCAAAAGGAAACTTCTCAGTTGCATGAATATTCATGTTAGCGGGAAAGCTATTGTTGTATGAGAAATACTCGGAAAATTAAAGGAGTTATGATTAAATGATTTAGAAATTCTTTTTTAAAAAATTTAAGGTTTTAAGGGCTGTTGGTTTTTTACTTAAACCTCATTGAAATTATTTATATGGTATATTTGTAGAATGAGGAATCTGTATCCAAATGATTACTATTAAAGCCATCTTAATGAAAGCAACTCGAGTAAATTAAACGCTAATCCTTATCCACATTGAAGTCCAACAAGAAGTCACTTTAATTTGCCTTGCTAAATATTCAATTAAGCACCTTCATGTATGTGGGCACTATCTGCGGCATAAACCCTCCAAAACAAACGACCCCGGTTGGCAATTAAATGTTGCCTGGCCGCCGGCTAACAATGCCATGATAATACGCCAATGGCCCCCTGCCCCTTCCGAAAGGCCGCCCAATGGAGCCCATAGTTTGTGTGCAAGGATAGGGCCGCCGTATTGGCCATTCATACATATTGGCGATGTGCAGTCATTTGTTCATTAGCGCAGCGCATAAAACTCATCAAGGGCAATTAACATTAACGCAGGCAATCAGCGATTTGGTCCTGCTGCCAGTTCGTCCTTGTCGGCGCCTTGAGCGCCTGGTTGGGTGGGTGGTGTGATCTGGCCCACTCCCAGGACATTAATTATCTTATTGGCCTATATCCCGCTCGCCACAGCATCCGCATCGAAGCCGAAGTGGCAATATTTGAAAGTCTATTAAACGCTCAGCGCTGGCAATCAATGCTGGCAGGGCCACAAATATTGCCCATCTGCTTTTATATGTACAGTGTACACACATTCATTCCGCCCCTCTTCATGTCCTGCGCCGCAGGACGAGCGAAATTATTGAACATGATATTGAATATGAAGCCGGACCCGTGGCTTCGAGCGCCGATTGTCCAGCGGAACGGACCGAAATCAAAGCCACAAAAGAAATCCCAGTTTGCATATTAACAGCAGCTGCTGCCCGGCCAAAAATTGAATAGGAGGTGGGCTGGTTGGCCATCAGCGTGGGCGGCTGGGAAGTACAGGGGGGCATATATAGTCCTGCACATCCTTTGTCAAGCTGAAAATGCAAATTGCCATGACATGCCCTTAACCATTTACCACACGGCGCCCGGCCATCGAGTTCTATTTTTTTTACCCCCGGCTGTTTTCTTCTCCTGGCTTTCTGTACTTGCTGGCCGGCCACTTCAGGCCTGGCTGGCATAAAGCAAAACGCAAAAAGAAATCAGCAACGGATATGCAAAGCAATTGGGAAACTACATTCGGGAATGGCCCAAGTAGATACCCCTTGGCCTGCAGGATGGTATAAGTTTGCAAAAGGAGTTTAAAGTGATATATTCAGTATAAACTCTGAGGTAGAACAAATAATGAGATTGAAGAAGTCAGTTCTGTTGGCTTTAGAGTAATATCTACCAAAACGTACACACAAAAAAAATCGATACGAAACGTAGGTCAATTTTACATTTTTTAAGATCAATTTTAACTTGATATGGACCCGTGTAAAATTGATATGGTCGAAATGTAAACATCTGGTTCGAAGTACGTCAGATCGAATTTCGAATCTGTCTTTCTCGTTCCAACTCACGTCATTTTGCTCTCCATATGGCGAATTGCTCTCTTTTTCGAAGTGAGAGAGTCTCAGAGAGAGAGAAAATTCGGCAAAATGACCTTAATAATGTAAATTTAATGAGTATTTCATGTAAAAACGATGTGGGTATGAAATACATGCCATTTACATTGACCATATCGAATTTACGGGAACATGCTTTTTTTGTGTGTATAATAAATTTTTTAAATCGGACCACTCAGTAAAAAGTGGTAGATGGCGCCACTTTCAGGCGACTGCTTGGTTTGCTTTGCTTGCGACTGCTTGCTTTAACTGAATGACAGGTATTTGATGGCACGGGTTTACAAAAAAAAATTGATGAAATACGCACTTTATGAATTTATGATTTTCGGTTAAGGTACATCTCCCTGAGTTCGAAAATGGCACTTTTAATTTTTTGTATGGTACAGTTTTTTTTAAAGTGTAAAAAACGTTTTTTGCACTTCTTTAATTTCTAACTCGAGTTGTGGTAAACCGATTTAGGCTATCAAAGACTCATTTTACAGGTAAAAGAATTACCTTTAACTTTCTTATACACAGCATTGAGTTCCATTCATTGGTTTAGAAGCTACACTTCGTCAAAGCTGAAAAAGTTGGAAAATATGCAAAAAAGCTGACATAAATGGCTTCTTTAAAAATACACGCCTAAAAACCGAAATTATTTTTATAACTTATACTTAAAGATACATCTTAAAGCAAACTAACAAGACCATCAACTCAATAAACAACCAACGGTTCGATTTTATATAGATTATTTCAGTTGGAAAAAAGGTGTATTACAGCCCTGTTAGAGCCCTGTTAACCTCAGTTAACAGCTGTAAACGGCCAAAGAACCACCTTTGTTCCCAGCTTAAAAAATTCATATCAAAAAAATTTACTGGCGGATTTTAACGATCATTAGCTTGTATTCTTTGTCGAAGTACAATCTAACCATATAAGCTATAAAAATAATTTCGGTTTTTAGGCGTGTATTTTTAAAGTAGCCATTTATGTCAGCTTTTTTGCACTTTTTCCAACTTTTTCAGCTTTGACGAAGTGTAGCTTCTAAACCAATGAATGGAACTCAATGCTGTATAAGAAAGTTAAAGGGCATTCGTTTACCTTTAAAATGAGTGCTTGATGACCGAAATCGGTTTACCACAACTCGGGTTAGAAATTAAAAAAGTGCAAAAAACGTTTTTTACACTTAAAAAAAAAACTGTACCATACAAAAAATTAAAAGTGCCCTTTTCTTACTCAGGGAGATGTACCTTAACCGAAAATCATAGTTTCATGAAGTGCGTATTTCATCAATTTTTTTTTGTAAACTGGTGTGGTCGAGGCACTCAAGTATGAATGCTATACTCTCTCTCTCTCTTGTTTTCAAAAAAATCCAGAACTCGATGATTCCATATAAATTAAATAATTTATTTTGATTACTTCCTGTACTTAAGCTATTTCGATCAAACCCTTGCTACCCTGTAGTGCCCACAAGGTATGCAGAAAGTTTGCAGGCAAAGAAACAGGTCTTTGCAAAAAACATGAGCCAATTCTCCAGAGCTTTTTGACCATACGTCTGCGGTTAAGTTTGCCCCAGCCAGGACCATTCAAGCCATCCATTCAAGGCTGCGGATTCGTCTTCCCCCCGTGTTCCGTGCTCCCCCATAAGAAAGCCACCCGGGGGATGGGCGGAGGGAGAAGGCGAAGCGAGGCGATGCGATGGTAAAAAAGGCAAGCCGCACAAATTGTTTGGGACGTCGCCGGCAACGCTGCGTGAACCCATGCAAATTTCTCCCTCAGGTAACCTTTGTGCTTTGATTGATTGATGGACAGCAGGAGAGCGGAGAGCGGAGGCGCCGTGGTCATCATCTCTCGGCATTCTCCCCAGCCAGCTTTCTTTTCCGCCCGGCAACGCCAATATTGAATTTAATTTGTAGACACGCGTAGATGGTCGAGAGCTGTGTATGCAAATTCCAATTTTTACCTTCCGCAAATTGAAAACAAAGGTGCACTGCTGGGCCCGGGGCTTTGGTTTTGATTGCGGGCATTAACAACTTTTGACATTGTTTTACATTTCTGGGGAAATCAAAGGAAAAGGTAAGTTTCGAGTCCACAGAGGCCCGAAATCAATCCCACTCGGCCACCCTTACCCTCGCCAGATTCAATCAAACTGTCGGCCTGGAAGCGGCGAAAGTGCGGACATCGTTCTCGTGGCCAACGAAATTTATTGTCAAAATTAATTAAAAATTGTAATGAGTTCTGTCCTGCAAATCAGACTCGACTTAAACACATTGACGACGATTAATTTGTTTGGCATTTTGCAATTTGATTTAAAATTAAGCCGAACACCGGCGTGAATTTCAATTAGATCCGCATTTCGGATTTCGGATTTCGGTTTGTCGGCCATCGGTCTTGGCCATTTCATGCCAATTTGATTGCCCTGTCAGCGGGCGAAAATGTAGCTCTTCAACTGGCAATTGGTGATTTTATTTACCGCTCGCGCTGCCACGATTTCAAATTTAAATTGTTTCGACCCGGCTGGCTGTCCAAATCGATTTAAGGTCAAATTGCACAAAACAAAAAAGAGTGAGCTGGAGTGTGGCGCAAATCAATGGCTAAATATTGCAAAATATTTTCAGTGCAATGTGCCAAAATAAGTGCGACTGCAGTCGGCCTGTCACATGGCCGAAATGAAAAGCCATTTACATAGTTGTTCACTTGTCCCAGTTTCCCCCGTCGAAGAGCTCACTTGATATGCAATACACTTTTTATCTGTATTTTCACACAGGACTCCGGCAGGACGAGTGCAAAATCGTGTTAAGTTAGAGGGCACTGCGGACTGCCTATGGAACAAAAACAATTTCATCCGCCTGCTGCACATATGCATATGCACAGAAATATGAATTCCGGCATGGTAACATGGCATATGAGAATGTACAATTTCGGCCTCCCGGGGAGAAGATCGAGTGGAGGTGCAGAATATTGACAGTGCAAGAAAAGGGAATTGTTTTCGGAATGACAATTTACAGATTTCTCTCGTATTCCGGAGAAAGTCCGGCATTGTTGGCCCAGAAACTTGGAATTTGAATTTCATGTGGGCGAGAGGGCCCCTAAAACGCTCCTAAACATTCATTGACAAGCCTCGTTTTTGTTCCATTTAAAGACTGCACTTGGAAACGAAAGAATTTCTATTTTCTCTGGCAAATTCGTTTCATAACCAAAGGAGCAGGGACATGTGCATAACTATTACAAAAAGTAACATTAAGTCTTTTGAGCGATTTGTGTGTCCTAATTGGAGAAAGCATTTCGCCTGATACACGAACACTTTCCCTGAATTAGTGAAGACCCATCGACAGGCTTTTAATTCGGCCAATTATTTCAAGTATTTGACGATTAGCTAACCGCGTGCATTGCGCAAAGTTTTTCAATTAATTTTCAGCCACAATGGCTGCGAGGAGAACTCAGTCGCCTTAATGCCCGGAGATGCCAGGACCGGAAATCGAAGCTCGGCAAGAGCAATTGCGGTGGCGATTTGACAAATTGTCCAGGTGAGAGCCCTTTTGTTTTGTCCGCCCCACGGGGAGTGGCGAACTCACCCCCCTTCTGCAGGCCATTTTCATCCATTCCCGGCGACGGACCCAATTCATTTTATTTGTAATTTCGCCCAACGATTGCGGTCAGTGCCTGCAGGTGATAAATGGCAAAGGAATCATGAAATAATGGACCAACATTCGCCGGGCCAGCATGTGGGCATGCTACTTCACTGGCCCCATTTTCCTTTAGCCGATTTTCCCTGGTTTTCCCTTTAATGCGAGTGTATCGCGACCAGGATTCTTACGCCCTGAAACTGACTTATTCGTTGGTGCGACTCAATTATATGGTAATGAGAGCAGCGAGACTGCCTCAAAGATACGTATTTAATTTAATAAGCATTTGCATTTGGATCTCTATTTGCCAGATGAAACACATGGTCGCATATGCGAGACGCCTTGTTAGCAATTAAGGACACTGGCATACTCCTAATTAAGAAAATTAATGTTCTGAATTTACACGCGGCAGCAACAAAAGCGAAACAGCCGCTGCGACACTAATTACAAACGAAATGCGTCTATCCCGTGCATGTGTGTGTTTGTAGGTTGCTGGCTCTCTGTGCGTCTGTGTGTGTGGGTGGGGGATTCCCTGCTTTCCACCAAGGTCCTCGAACAGCTGGCTATAAACCAGCCACGGAGTAAACAAATTACAGCAGCTGAATCCACGGTTAATTGAGCAATACATTTAAAGAATATTCTCCTTATTTCTAGTTTTTACAAGAGATTATTAAATTAAAATAATCTAAGAACTAGTATATAATTGGAACTCTAAAAAACGGTCAGTTGGAAAATTCAACCAGAACGTGTTGACATCAAAATCTAAAATAAATACCTAAATTCGGAAATAATTAGGAGCAGGTTGTGAGCTATAAATTGGAACCATAAGGGGTTTTAAATTTTTTTTTAATAATTAATAAAAGTTTAATACAAAACAAAGCTTTTATTTAAGATTTAAAATTTAACTGCCATATTTGAGTGAGGAATTTGCATAAATATTATATTATCTAATATTTACAAGATCTGTAATTACAGGTCATCCATTTTAATTGTAATTTAAAGGCAATCTTGGTCTCCCCATAAATACCTTAAAACGTGTTTCGAATTTACCCGTTAAGCTATATTTACTGTATTGCCCGCTTTAACGGCCTTGCCAGAAAGTAAGCAATCCTTTTTATTTCCGCAAATAAATTTTATTTCATTTTGACGATGGCAGTGTTGTCGGCTGGTTTCTGCTTTATTTATGCTGTATTTTTTTGTAATTTTACCGCTTGCCAAATGCTGCTGACAGGCAAACAAACGCCACCGTTGGACTGGTGAAAGGCTTTCCCGCTTTCCGCCCCCGCAACGTCGACTTTTTGGTGAGCAGATGCGTAATTAACATGGGAAATGCTCGCATACGAGTGAGTGACAGGCGGCATTTACATAAATATTTGGTTTATTTTGTGTAATTAAAATGAATTTGTGTGAAGTGTATTAATTAGGAGTTAAATGGGTTAAATATGGAAGAGCTCCAGCATGGCAAGAGTTGGCCAGCTCATCAGTGTCGGGCATTAATTAACCGTGTTTTTATCTGCCGAGCGCTTGACCTCCATAATTGGGAACGTCATGATGAAGATGTGTTGGCTGTTCTGAGGCGGAAAGTTTTCTAGAGACTACACATCGAATTATTGATTGTGCTGCTAGCAGGGATGTCCTAGTTTTTCTAGTACTTTTTCCAAATTAAACTTGTGCATCCTTCATTGCGCCTTCTGTATCTTTAATGCAGCACGAATTTACATAAATTCCGAGTAACTTGCAACTTTTTACCCTCCTTTTGGGACAAAAAGAAAATAGCGCTGGGAAACAAGAGTTCGACAGCAACTTTAAACTTGTTGAGAAGTCTTCATCTCCATTTCCATCTCGAGGCTCGCCTTTTATGCCTGCCTTCTTTTTCCTTTTTTGGGAGATGGCCGAAAGTGTGCTCTGGCCAACATGTCGCCTGCTTATTATTGACTGCCACGAGCGCCATGTTGGCCCATTTGGGCCATCAACTAATGTTGTTTGCCAACTTCGTCCGGGCCCTCGCTTTGCATGCTGCTGCTGGAAAGTGTCGCCAGTTGGCCAACAACCATTGCTCCTCGGGCCTCGGGCAACTCGGGCAACTTTATCGTGCCACGCCCCCTGTTGGCCGCATGAAAACTTATTTCTCCTCGCCCACTGCTCTTTGTACTCAAACTTGCAGTTGGCCCGCTGACACTTTTCGTTTCTTTGCCGGCTACATTTTATCTGCACTTCTTGCCATGCATTCTCTTTATCGGCTGACCGTCGAGCCTGCAACTTCACTTCATTTTGGCCCGAAAGAAAAAAACTCAGTTTTGCGTACGCATTGGAGGCCAGTTGGATTCTTGGTTCCCGGTTCTTTGTCTTCGGGCCATCTTTATGGCCCTGGCCGTGTGCTAAGCACGTTAAGTATGCACGTTGAAAATTTTCATTTAAACTTTCGCTGCACTCCGGTTTATTGGGGATAGGATACTGTGGCAACAGCATATACATAAGCCATATTAATTAGTTGGCAAAAAATTATAAATAAGAAGGAGAGCAAATTAAACAAGTGTGAAAGAGTTAAGCTATCCAAGCTTCCTCCAACGGAGGAAGTCGACTTTAGGCTACACTAAAAAGCTGCGACTGTAGTATACTTTGCCAACTTAATAAAAATGTTGTAAGGGATGCTAAATAAAATTGGAAAATTTAATTTTTCTTTAAAAAACTACTGATTAAAGAACTAAAAATATTTTGTGGTTCTAGTGCCCTAAATCATCAGAAATGGGACTGCAATTTTATTGGCTAGAAAATCTGATCTTTAGCTTAATATTATAATGCATTTTTATATATTTTTTGGTTCTGTTCTTTAAAATGTAGCTTAAAGCTTATAAACTAATTTTATTAGTAGGTATTTAAATTTTTTTTAAAAACAGTTTTCCGCTTTTTTTATTTTCGCTGTTTATTTTATTTATACATAATAATTCTAAAATAATTCAAAAATATTTCTAAAATACTTCTAAATTGATTCTTTTTTTTTGATGATTTAACAGTAAAAAAAAGGGATACATTTAATAAAATTATACAAAAGCTAAGACCATTACAAATATTGCCCAACTTTACTTCCAGATGAAAAAGAATCCAACTAATTTAGCGAGTTCTATGGAAGGCCGAAACAACCTTCGCTGGCGTACGGAATATAAAACGTGTAGCTGTGGCAAACAAGAAAACACAGACCGAATGTAAAACGGAAAATGGAAAAAAGAGGGAAAATCAAAGCTGGGCGCCCAGATACAGCCACTTTCCCAGTGGAGGGGCGCTGCTAAGCCAAAGCTCCTCCCTGGAGATCCCGTAACGGAGTAAAGTGGCGAAATTAATTAGCCCCCAGTGCGGCAGCCTGATTACGCCGGAGATCCGAACTCCGTTCCGCCGCAGAAACCCCTTTTCGCCGGGCACGCGTGAGGCAAGCAGAGCGCAAAAATATATTTATCACGCGAATTTATCTTTTTTTCGCTCTGATTACGCGCGTAATTTTAATTGCATGCAACTTAATAACGCGCTAGGAGCTCATTTCGTGTTTCTGTCCGTTGGACTTGGGATCCGATTCAGTCGAATCAGTGGCCACACCTTTGAACTAACTCAGCCACTGGGCTATGGCACATTACGTATACGCACTGCGTACACGCCCTGGTTGCAACAATGCTTGGTCCGAGCACTGAATTCGCTCGATTACTGGGCAAGTCACTGATTGTCTAATGCACCTTTTGACCCAACCTGGCCATTGATTAATAATCCCAGGGGCTGCGGCAGAAGGGGCAGCTGTAGCTGCCTTTGATTGATGCCGTATGGCGGAGTGCGATTACCAATAATGAAAGGCTTCGAAGCGTGCTAAGCTCCCGACCAGAAGTGCACTCATACATGAGATGCACCGACTAATACACGGATTGTTCTCAGCTTGGAGAGGGGAACTTACACTTGAAGAAATTGAGGAGGACAGGAAAAATCGAATATAGGTATTGGGCTTACAAAATGCAGTAGATAATCTTGAAATAAATACTTCAAAACTATCTGAAATGACTAAGTTTATCAGACATAGTCTTTGATATTAGAATATGGTAATATTTTTGGGATGTGACTTTTGATATGTGCCATCACAAAGATTGCATAACCTTAGCAAACTCATTTTCCTGTGTGTAGTTTGTTTAGGCAGTACATGAAGCCCGGCAGTGTGTTACATTGTGGCCTGCTAATATGAATATGTAACCAGCTTGGCCAATGAATATTTTGATCGAAGCCCGACGAAGACGAACTTTCGTCGGGGCAAACTTGAGGGCCGTCCCAGAATTGATTTGATGCCACTTTGATGCCCGCTCCATGCCGTTCCGTCCCCTTCATCGCTCACTCACGGCCACATGTGCGGGCTGACAGCTACGCAAATAGGACCGAACCGCGTAGAACAAAAAGTAGAAAAATGTAGAAAAAAATAGGCGGGCCAAGGAGCTGCCAGATAGCGCTGAGATTTACGAGCTACCTGCCCAGGCGTTATCATAGACCAAGATTGATGGGCCGGCGAATGGCAGGTGACTTGGGTGGAGCGGGAAACGCCAGCTGCTCCTCGTCTGTTTATGCATAAAGAATGAACTGTCGAAGCGTGTACTTATAATTTCCCTATTGATTCCAGGAGTTCTTTATTTCATTTCCCCCACAACTGGCAATTACAAAGAACGAGGACAGCGATGTGACAGCCATGTGTCCGGTAAACAATTGTCGTCACAAGCGTGGGCCGAAAATAGCCTAGAATATTTGATAAATTGTAAAAGTTTTAATAATACCCCGGCATTTCTAGCGCGGGTCAGATGCGTAAAACTTTTTAATTTGTCTCCCACTGACCGGCAATGAAAAAATCATCGCGGGCCTTGCAAAAAGAAAGAAAACTCAAAGAGCTGGCGAAATGTTGCCAAGCATGAAATTACCAGGCCCGAGGGATGGCAGGGGGCGGGGGGTTGGTTTCGACTCCGGCCAGAATGCAAACTGTCAGCAGATTTTCTCTTTGTGACTTGATTGCTGACATGATATATTGGGGACAGGGTCCACAAAAGAAATTAAGTCGCATTTAATGAGCGCCAGCGGCAAAGTTAAAATATATATTTCATTGCATTCGGAGTTGTTTGCGGTGAAATTTGAATACCAACTGAATCGCAGTCTATAGTTTGTTAATATTGAACGTGATTGCACTTAAAAATAACAGAGAAATAAATAAACTATGTTTGTATGTAATTTCCGTTAAATCGATAAAATGGAAGTCAGTAATACGGAAAATTCTTATTCATTAAAATGTTTTTTATTATGAAAAAGTCTTATTTATTAAAAAAAATATTTTTTATGTTCTTCAGATTCGGTAAATAAGAAAATATTGTATAATATCTTTCCAAAAACGGAATGGTTCCTAACTAAAGTTGCTTTTCAACGTTACCTTTCTTAAAACCAAATTTAAGTCAATGTTCCCAGCACAGAGAAAATTATTCAAGAACTTTACACTTAAATCGATAATTTTTTGCTCAAAATATAACCAAGTACTCACTTTAAGTGCAAAACACTCACTTGTGTTACCAATTTTTCAAATAATATACCTTGGAATTGAGTCTCTATAGAGATTCTCTTTCCAAAAACGGTAACAAATTAGCGGGAAACAACAAGGATGTATTAGCCTGTTTTCCGAAAATTTGTCCACGAAATCAGTACATCCTCAAATTGAGAGTATAAATACTTATTTTCTTTTTGAATAAATTTCTCCGTATATTAATACTTCTAAGACTCCTATTACAGTAAATTACAATAAATAGAAAAAGCAAACAGTAAAGGTTGATGTTTAATAATGTAACGCCAATAACATAACTATTATAACTTATACCTAGTTAAAATAAAATGCAGTGAAAGCATAAATCCACTACAAAAATAAATCGTTCCCCCTTGATTTCATTTCTTGATGCGATAACATATGTGGATCCGCGGGAGGACCTGATGTCGAAGCGGATATCCTTAGCGGTTGCCCTCCCTGCTCTCTCCTTCTTCCCTTTCCCTTTCGTTCGATTCTGCCATTGCAAAACTGTTATAAATTATTTCCAAGCTATTGCGCAAATTGAAGGTTCCTTTTAGCCTTGCTCTTTGTTTTAACATATAGATTGGATGCCTGCCAGCATGTCATTAAAATTGCTCGGCATCCTGCGGCCACGCCCCCCGCCCACCTACCCACCTGGCCCCTTTTTAGAGTGCATTTACTGGATAAATCAGAATGTTAAAAGCGTGTGCGGGCATCAAAGTGGCGGGAAAGTGCAGAGCGGGGCTCAAAATTGTTGCAATTATGGTCTATAAATTGTAAGCACACACATTCCAACGGCCACGCCCACCGCCCACCCCCAACGCCTTTGACAACCGCAAGTGTTATGCATCATTAACTCCGAGTCGCAGTAGTTGTCGGCCTCGAACAAAGTAAACATTTCAACACCTTGGCAAACCGCACAACTAACCCTCTCGATCCTGGAGGTCCACCCACTCGGCAGGACCACAACCACGTGTGCATTTGGTCAATTTGATGTGTGCTAAATAAATAATTATGATTGTCTATCAGCCACTTGACCGGAAATTAATGGCAGCCCATTTGCTTTTGGGGTCTTTCTAACCGAAACTTTGTCGCCTCGACAATTAATATCAAAAATAGTTTTGCATTCCGCTCCTTGGTTCTCTGCATGTGTCTGTGTGCACACACTTGAGTGCCTTGTCTCCTGGTTATTTATGTTGTATATGGCCAAGGGGCGGGGGTTTTTGAGCCAAGAAAAGTAGTGGGTGGCACCTGAATAGATGGCCCAACTTAATAAAGCGGAATATTCAAAGGGTGAATTAATTTTGGGAATTAATTTCGGAAGTTTGTTTATATGCACTTCTGTAGGTGTTGCCACTTAAGTTGGTTTTGGTTCTATTTTCTGCTGACTTTGGACAAGTGAGAAAACTAATTTTAGTTGTTCTTCACCTAATATTCATACTAAGAGAAAAAAATATAAAAAAAACAAACTAGTTGTTAAAATAAAATATCCTACTTGAGATATGTAACCATACAATTTCCATAAATTTCTTAGAAAATTGGGATTGAAAAGATTTTTTTAAACCTAAGCCTTACTTATAAAAATATTTTAATATTTTACCAAATAACTTAATAAGTATTTATATAATTAACACTACCGTATTAGCTTTCACTTACCTAAACGCCTGTAATGTACCAAATGTGTCACAAAAGTCATGACACCATCACCCCGGCTGCCGGGATCGTTAATAATAAACGGAAGGAATCGACCCAACCCTTGACTCTCGGCCACATCAACTTCATCAATTCTAATCAAGGCGGAGTCCCGAGCAAATCTCCGCTGAAAATTAACCGCAGCAAACTGCCAGCCAGGGACTTGGGCCATGACCAGGGCTAAAAAATTACCACGACGCCAGCAGGGACACGTTCGGCGAAAACAAATTTATCCAGGACACGCATGGCATATCCTTGCTTATGGGCTGGGCTTAGGACACACACGCATAGGCCAGCGCATATGTATAATTCATAATGAATCCTTTCTATTAGTCAAACGTAAAATGAAATGGTTTCTCCGTATTAGTGGCGATATTGGCTGCAAAGCCGGGAGCCTTGAGCCTTGAGCCTTGAGCCTTGAGCCCTGAGCCTAGAGCCCTGAGTCCTGAGCCTCGAGCCCCAGGCGTGAGCCCGCAGAAACCTAAGGACCGAAAAGGAGCAAAAGGCGTGGCAGATTTTGTGGCATTGTGTTGTGTGTCCTTGGGGACTTGTGCTGACAGCAGGAACAACAAAAATGAGTAGATGTAGATGTGGATCCAGCAGCATAGTGGCTCCAACAATGGCTGGCGAATCAAAGATATGCAAATTGAAACAGATACGAGTGGTCGGGCACTTTATGGATTTTCTATGGGAGCAGCCGGCACTATTACGACATTTCCCCGGCGATTTCTGCTCGGCAAATACTGTAAGGAAAAATTGTATAAATAACATAAATGCTTCGGGGAAATGATTTATGTGCGACAACAA
This sequence comes from Drosophila mimetica, assembly GCA_037075245.1. NCBI lineage: Eukaryota > Metazoa > Arthropoda > Insecta > Diptera > Drosophilidae > Drosophila > Drosophila mimetica. The sequence continues at coordinate 24,363,314 of JBAMCH010000007.1, read as the reverse complement.
CTTTCGCCTCGCCTGCGAATAGTTTAAAGTTTGGCTAAAGCAAATTATATTTAACCCGGATCCACATAAATTGCCACGCATGAGAAATGTCATTGAGTCCGAATCGGATCGGATTTCTTCCCTTTTTCGCCTTCGCAGGACGTATATTGTGGTGCGGAGGCAGCTGGAAATTGCCACGCATGACTTGGCTTAAATATATTTTTTGGCGCTGCCTTTGGCATTTGCCGAAAACCATCAACACTTTCCCCACCCCACCGCCTTGACCTTCTGGCGCGCGAAGGGACAGGGGGCGGCATGGGTTAATTATGCCAAGGAATCCATTAGGGTTGCCACCGCAAAAGCCTGCCATTGACTTTGTTCTGCTCGACGAAGGCGAAACCCAAAGGGTTCTTGGAAATTTCCAAACGGTTCGCCGGTAATGTATTTCATTAGTCGTGGAAATCGGCTGGGTTAGGGAAATGTTCCTTCAATTAGCAGCAATAGTTCTTGGGAAGCAAGTACTTGGATGTGTCCTTAAACATTCCTAATGACTTCTGGTGACTGCCGAAATCCAAAACTATTATTTCCCCCTTTTTATAAACCCTCTATTTTTTGTACTTCCACTCCCCAATTTCACTTTCCCTTCGCCGAGGGTATTCAAGGTTCTACCAAGTTCGCTGGAAAATATTCGCCTCAGCTTTCTTTTTATTGCTTTTTACGCTTGTGTGCATTTTGAGCTTTCAATTTCTTTCCTTTAACCGCGTTTTTGTTGTTTCGAATTTCTATAAATATTTTTGCGGCTGCTTTTTGCTCTTTACTCGCTGGAGCTCCCTCTTTGTGCCGAGTTTTGCTTTCGCCGAGTATTTTCCTGTTGTTATTTGAAGTTTGGATTGCATTCGCATTCGTTTTTGCCCCCACCTGACTTGCATTCGAGTTTTCTCAACTTTTTGCACATATTTTCTGCTTTCTCCCCCCTGGATATACAAATTCTTTAACTTTTCTCTGCAGCCAGACAAGTTTTCCGAAGGAGCGTGAGCAGGAAGTCAACGACTGGCGAGGGGCCATGCTTTCTTAGCCTCGCATTAATAACCATAAATTAGAGTCCGTGAACGGAAAATTGGTAATTCAATTACGCTAAACAGCCACGACTATGACGCTGGCAACAGCCGGCATTGCGTAGCCGACCAGTTGGCCAATCAGCCATGCCAATAACTGACTGACTTGGCGTTACACTCATCGAAACGATTATTTTCTATCCAAGAAGAAAATTGTTATTCATAAAATTTCCGACAAAAAATTATTATTATATTATTTTAAATGAGATTACCATGGGGATGGACACTTAAAGAATGATTTGATAGAGTTTTCAATATTTATAGATGTTATCACAAATATTTCTGACAATATTATATTTTTTATCGACTAGCTTAGTTTATTAGTTAGTTGTGTTTTTGAGTAAACAAAATTCTTGCCAAGAACATATACCTTTAGATTTCAAAATTTTCCAACAGCTATAATGATGTCTTAAGAGTTAGTGTTCAATAACATCCCCGTAATCTCCTGTTCCCATGGACTTGTCATAATGAAGTAAACCAATTTTCTGAGTGTAACTAGCAGGCGGTCAGCTTGAGGCGCATGCATAATTCGCACTCGCAATGAACGGCAGCTGCTCCCATAATGCCAATGACTCGACTCTCGACCAGTCGACCTCCGACCCTCCGACTATCATAGCCCCAATACGCACAGGCACACCTCCCCACCCCCCTTCACTCTGCTCTCGACCCCGAGTCAGCTACTTCGATTTGGTAGCAATGCAAAAACTTGGAATTGCATATTCAGGGGCCTGGCACATAATTAAGCCGAGAACGTCCAAAATACGCAATTTCGATTGGCCACAAAGTGCAGCGAACTGTTATGGCCCCTTTGGCAAGCCCCGAATATCGCAATCATCGCTCTCAGCACCCCATCAACCTCATCAGCCGCATCTTCATTATCATTATGGATATCGACAGCCGCAGCATCAACCAAAGCAGAAGCAAATCGCCAAAGCAGCCGCAGGCCATATGGGCACGTGCTAAATAGCACGTAAACTGCGTTGATAATTTGCACTATCGCACACGGAGTTTGGAAAGCGAATTCTTCACCACAATGCAGGAATAAGGGGATGACGCAGCTAGTAGGTTCGAGATAATTCTGTTAGCCACTAAAACGGAAATCTGTATGATGAAAAGGTCCATTTAGCATGAGCGCAATGGTTAATAAAGATAATATAATTCTATAATTTTATTAATATTTTTTTAGAGATAGGTTTAAAAATGTCAACATTGTTTTACAAAAAAACCTACTCTTAAAATGTGGCTTATTTAACAATAATAATTTAAATTTAAGTTAAATAATTTAATTTAAACAAAATTGAGATCAAATATCCGTTACTTAGCTAAAGCAAGCAGTCGCAAGCAGGACAAACCAAGAAGTCGCTTGAAAGTAGCGCCATATACCGGACATTTTATTATTTGCTTAAACTTTTTACTTAGTTATTAAATATACAGATTAATGTACTGTAGTTTTTTACCTTTTTGGAAACAATTATTTTTATGAAAACCAAAATCATGTAAGTAGAAATTAAATTACTCCTTATTTGGCAAATAGAATAATGATAATTGAGATTTTATGACGTACAAATTAATCATCACAATATTTTTAAGTGCGTAAAAATAATTAGTTTTTAAATAACAGCTTTGTTTTTTAGTCAATAAAAATCATTTCAACTAAATTATAAAAAATTTACTTTCCCACAACCAATCCATTAAAGTGTTGACACCCTTAATCTACTCAAATATATTCTATGCTTGGTTGACCAGTGTCCGCTGTCAATTGTCATTTAATGATGAGCGCTGCGTTAATGAAGCGCAAAAAACATTCAAAAGAAGGACTCGCGGCGACCCAAAAAGCATGTGCAATTAAAAAATCATCAGCAGATGGAGATTTCTGGGCGTTGGACGGTTGTAAAAGTTGCAAGGAGCCGCAGGCAAAGTTTTCGCGCTGAATGGCAGACATCCGCATCCTGTATCCGCATCGACAACCGCTATGGAAAACGGCAATGGCCAAAAAAGCAAACGGAATTGCAAGTAACAAACGGAAACCGCAAAACGGACCGCAATTGACGCACTCCCCCGAAACCGCGGATCCCACAACTGTCGACCTCCAAGCAAAGTCATATGCACACACACAGCACACAACCAACACAACACAGCAGCGGGCAAAATCAAAAGCTAAACAAAACAAAGCAAAACAAAGCGAAAGACAATGACAACAATTTTGCATAGTTATGCGAATGTAGCTGGTTGTCCGCTGTCGGTTTTCGACTATTTTGGGGTGCCAAAATGAGGGCCGGCGAAAGGATGTGCGGCCATTTATATACGCAGATATATATAAATGTATGTATTTATATGTACATCCTTACCGCAGCCCCAACTGTCCTGGCCACCCACACAAAGTCAAAGCCAAAGCAAAGGCAAAAGCTGCTGCTGTAGTTTTCATAATAACAATAAAAACTTTTTTTGTACCATTTTGCAGGAAAACTTGAAATGATTGTTATGCAATTGTTGGTAACACAATTTTGTCGTTTTTGTCAACAGCAGCAGCAGCAGCGGCAGTCCATGTCCTTCCTAGGACTCGCCATCTATGTGTGTTTATGTTTACACTATAAATTCGCATTAAGTAGCGCCAAAAGTTTTATTGACTTCGTGTTCATGGCGCTTGATTTTCATGCCAGTCGAAACAGATAAACAAACAGCAAACTTTAATTGCAAAAATTTGTGGCGAAAATTAATGAATGTACCCAGGATTGGGGCGATGTCCCTCCTGCTACGCCCCCTCAATCTCCCCCTGTGTGTGTGTGTGTGTGTGTGTGTGTGTGTGTGTGCGATGCTGTTGACACTGCTGACCAAAAGTCAAATTGCCAAAGTGTTTGCTTGCCAGCTTTGCCAGCTGCAGCTGCAGTTGGCGCTGCATCTGAAGTCCTGCCATCCATTTGGGTCTGGCAACTGGGTGATCCTTGCGGGGACTCTTCCAGGGGGAGTTGCTCTGCCCGGCTCTACTTGCCTGGGAATTGATAGCTAAGTGGGCGGCCGGCTCCGTTTTAAATGACTTGTTAAATGTGTTTGATTTTGGCCAGTGCCAAAGGGGGGCTCTGCTTGATGAGGACGCTGCGAAGGAGCAGGAGATTTAAAGTGCTTGTCTAGGTTTAACATTACAGTTGGTTTAAAAAGAAATAGATTTTTTAAACAATCTAATTATTGAATTTAAATATGAATATATTAATCGCATAAATTAGGGTTGGCTGGCACAATCGATAATATCGATAATAGTCTCATTATCGGTATTTTACGGTATTTTAAACGATAAGGCTTTGTTTCACTTTATCGCGGTATAATTTAGTTAGATTTGTTATACTTAAATGATTAAGTATTAGTTATGATTAATTTTCCTTAGTTTGAAATTTGTTTTTTATTTTCTCTGATTACCGATAGTATCGATAATGTCTATAGCCAAAACTATCGATATTTTTTATAGCCCTAGCATTTAAAGTCTAACAATACACGTAACTGAAGATTAAAAAAATTGTGTAAATTGTTTTCCCTTTTAGACCATCAATTACCACCAATTAACAAGCAGTGTGCCCAAAGCATCTTATGAAGCACTCTCGATTATTGATGGCATAACAAGCGGGTGTAAAAATATGAAAATATTGTTTGCTCTGCGAACCAATTACCACCGCTGAGTCAATCAGAAAATGTGGTAATGAAACGCATTTCACGTAATTACCGAGTCTCAATCAATTTGACTTATTTACCGCCCCCTGCACTCACCGAAAAGGTAAACAGCTGCGCAGATTTTAATTTATTTTCACGCATTTCCGAAGTAATCACGAACAATTTGTAAATAAGTTTAAAAAATACATGTGTGGAGTGCGTGTGAAGGCAGCCCTTTAGCCATATTTAAATTAATCTTTTGAGCGGTATTTGCAAAACATTCCGCAAATGGGAATTGCATTTGCATTGTGCGATGTGCCTGCTTTCTTGCACCACCAATTTCTCTCAATTAATTATGTGGCCCTAAAAGTTGAATGAAATTAATTTTCGTTCCCCCGGAAATATGGGGCAACTTCTCGTATGTGCCGAAAATTTGTAGTGATGTCAAGTTTCGCCCGGAGAGCGCAGCGCTTCAATTAAACTTGCAAACAAGCCTGCCATGCGAGGCCCCAGCTCAGCCTGAGCCTCAATGTTAGATCCGTTTTTAATTAAACTCAACTGCAAACAAAGTCATTCCCCATCCTTTTTCACGAGCTGCTTTTGACACGCAGCTGAGGTTTTGCACACTACATTGCACAGAGACACAGGCAACACGCACTCCCCTCGCACCCCCGAGGATCCTGGAGATGGGGATCCTGCGCCAAGACAGTTATCCCAGCTGAAAGTTGTTTGCACCTATGTGAGCCCAGACATCCTTGCTTGCAGTCAGCCTGCCACTCCGCCTGTTATCCTGCCAAAGCTTCTCACCCAGGATTCCTCCACCTCCTCCTACTCCTCCTTCAGCTGCATTTGGGATTATGACAAAATGCAATTTGCATTTGCAAAGACGTTTGTCGGATCTTACAAGGCGACAGGCGGCAGTCTGACAGGCGCGTATTAATTTTAAATTGACTGTGAAATTACGATGAGCGCTTTATGTAACCAGCTGAATGACACATCCAGTTTGGGAAGCGCTTAGCCTGGCAGCGGGGATTAATCAAGGGTCTGCCAATTGTGTGCCGATGGGATTCCAAAATTTCCTGATCTTAATAATTTTTCGAATTTATCTTAGCCTTATAGAAATACTTTATTGCGTTACCTATCGAAACATAGCTGAAATTTTTTAAATCGGACCACTCAGTAAAAAGTTATAAGCAAATAATGAATTTTCTGCTATATAGATGGCGCCAGACAAGCGATTGCTTGGTTGCCCTGCTTGCCACTGCTTCCTCTAGCTGGGTAAAGGACTAAAGCGTTCTCTCTTGTTATTTTCAAAATTACTTTAAAAATATTTATTTTTAGAGAATAAAATGGAGTAGTTCGGTATAAAGCAAGGCAATTTCGAACTGGTTTCGCCAATTATTTCTTTATACGCACCCCAAAAACAAATGTATTAAATGTGTATGCACCATATTGGCATTCATTTTTTTTGATTTGCTTAAGCTTTTGAATTCCCTTCACGGCACATTTACCCATCGTAAAGAAGTTTTTTGTGGCCACGGTCTTTAGTGTGTGTGCACACATGGTAATGATATCCATTGGCATACGGATTTGGGTGGCACACAATTTTTCCCTTCCTCGCCACAAAAGCAAGGGAATGCAGAACACTGCATGGTTTCAGTGCCCTTACTGTCGCTGCAAAAAATCCCATTTATTTATATGAAATATTTTAATTTATTTAAATCAAACTCACAGGATTGTCAATTGGGTGCCAGCGCAAAAAACTGGATGTTTTTAAACTATTCACTGTGCTCATAATTTAATCAATATTTGTTTTTGGGGCCATAAAAGGGTTCGGAAAATACTCTTTGACAGATGGAACTGTGTGTTTTTCGTCTGTGAAAAATTGATAAAAAGGAAGCGGCAGCTTATGGTTCAGATTTTATTAATCGATTATAAAAAAGGACTTTCGTCGACAAAGGCGGCCCAAATTGCCTTCCATATAGAGGGGTAAATATTTGAGCTACAAAAAAGAGATACAATGACAACATTGTGCTGCAGCGAAATCTTGATTATCCTGGTGCGCCGCAAGCATTTCGCCTGACTTCCAGATATTTTCATTGCACTTCCACTCGAGCAACTCTCGCTTGGCTGCGCATCTCGATGGCCGCCGGCCATTCGGCGGGAAATTCGGAGAGTCAGTGGAGTAGAACCCAGTGACATAGATTTGGCCGCTAGTAACAATAATTTTTATGATTATGAGACCACCTCGAGCCCAAGCCACTGATTACTCTCGGTTAGCAAATAACGCTTCCACACAATGGCCCCAATGCCGAACCGAAGACGGAGGACGGTCGTTCTCGACGGGCGTAAGTCAATAAAATCGAACAGCTGCCATTAAAATCATTTAAATGTTATTGTCTCTCCGAGCAGCCCTTCTACGTCCCGCCGTTCGAGTTATTTCTGCTTTGGTGCCTCTGCGGCATGCTCGCCTTTCGATCTGCTGACTCAGTCCCGGGATATAGAGATGAAACTCGAATCGAGGGAGCCGGCGCTGCAGACACTTTTGTTTTTTCCGACTGTGCCACTGCCAGTGCCTTAGCCTTAGTCGTCGTCAGCAAGTTGCAGTTGAATAATACCCGGGGGCGTAATTGCTTTAAATGTCCTTGTATGAATGCGCAATGAAGTGAGCGTGCCACAGAGTCGATTCTATTTAAAGGTAACTTGCCCCAGACACGAACCCATCGGTTGGCTTTGAAGGCAGCTGGCTGCATATTTATGAAAGTTTAACTTTAAGTTATCGCCGCCGCAAGAATCAATGGGAATGATGGGAACAGAGTCATCTGCCAGCAAGAAGAGCTCAATAGCGTGAGAGAAATACATGAATAGCCCCTATTTGGGCCAAAAATATGATTCTTAAATGGCTAAAAGTGTTCGGATGGCATTAAAACGATAATATTTTTAATACAGAAGAGATTGTTTTGTAATATTTAAAATTTACAAAGAATTCGTACGGTGGAATTGGTCATTCTTTTGTATTTACTGCAATTTATGTGTACCATCAACAATCGCTTTAAGAGTCGAACTGAAAAATCCAATTTGCAGGTGAAAAGCAGCAGGTAAAGAGCAAACAAACAACAGAGCGGGGATAGTGTAAAGTGAAAACATGAAATTTGTGGCAAATTTGTTTTTAATTTTCCGCTCTACTTAAGACCGAAAATTGCACCAGAAGCAGCGACTGAGCGAACGAAAACGGGTTAGATAAAGAAGCTGTTTACTGGCGAAGCACAAGGAGGAGTCGGAAAATCCAGGGGCAGAGGTCGCAGGACCTATCTGCCTCCTGCGGCAGAGGCATGCAAATACGAGTGTGTGCGGCTCTTGCTAAAAAATCGAATTTGCATATGCATTTGCGCTGCGGCTGCTGCTCCTGATGCCTTCTTTTGTGGAAGATGTTGTGGCAGAAGGAGGTTATATCTGCGGATGTTGTGAAGTTCTGAAAGGGGACTTTTTTCACAGCGAAAAAAATTCTTAATGCTTCTGGATCTCCCTTATAAAATGAGCAAAGAATTAGATTAGCTTTTTTGCAGCAACTTCAGAAACAATATGTATTCTAGATTTGTATCTTACATGAAACTGCTCTTTTTAAATGCAGCTCTTATTAAATATCAACCTGTATTTTATTAAAAATATCTTTTGATTGCAAATTCCAGTGGTGCACACTGTGCTCTCTGCGGAGGCGGAGGAATTGCTTCTTTGGCAGCCACAAATACGCACACACGCACATCCATAATTATACACTCTGCTCCGTGGCTCCGGTCCACATGTCCAGAGACCATCAGGAACGGCATTTCGCTCCAATGGCCACGGAAAACGCGCTGCGCATATATTAATAAATTCAGCCGTGTGTTCCGGGCCCGGTTTTACTTTAAGTGATGTGCTCCAGAATGGATTCCCAGACACGTTTGCCGCACACGGGGCGTATGTGTAATTTTTGCGATTGCGATTGGGGGAAGCAAGGCGAATGCGATGCAACTGGAACTGCGTGACAATGAAATCGAATTTCCTCATTATACACGTGACATTCGCTGTGCGTCGACAGCGGAATATCGCTTTAAACGCAAAGCGGTGATGGTTTCCATATTTTCAGAAATTACTAAGTAAATCAGCAAAACACCGGCGAGAGTCTGGGCATAAAGCGAAAGAAAGTTTTTATTTTCAGCAGGTCCTTTCGTGTTTACATATTCAAGGCTGCCAGGAAAAAGGACTTTCGTGCAGCACACACGGCTTTGATTACCATTTGTTTCCCTTTGTACACTTACTATGGGTTGGTTAATATGGCTAAAAATGTGAAAAGAGTTTAAAAAATACTTGTATACACCTATTATAAAGTAGAAATTAAATTAAATATAAATTCAATTATATTTAAATTTTTTAGAACAATAATTAATATTTTTAAACTTTGTTTTATGTTTTATACTTCTTCATAATTAATTTAGAAGATCCTTACATTTGATTTTCAGCCTGAAAGTGTGTTAGATCCTTCGGCGGCGGCGGATGTAAGCTTTTGCTGGTTTTTTGTTTCTTCTCCGCCTTTGTTCCTCCACCTTGTTCCACTTGTGATGTTGCTGTCTTCTTTATGACTTTGTTTCTGGCTCTTAATTAACAAACAAAGCTCCTGGCTGCCCCGTCTGTATTTGTGTGTGTGTTTGATTATCCCGCTCGTGTTTAGCCCGGAGACAGGAATTTACATATGCACACGGCGCAGCTGTCTTGGCAAAAGTTCCCCCGCCGAAATGTAACCTGCAGCGAATGAATTTAAAATGTGCATCCGAATACCGTCGAATAAAAGGCCCGAAACGAATAATTAATTCAGCCCTCCTTTGAGCATTAATCGCTGAATATTTTAAGGCAAGCCCCCGGGCGCAAGTAAATTAAAGCCAGCTACATTTGGCAAGCCCTTTTGGTCGGCTGCCAATGCAGCTCATTTCGGATAACTAGCAGGCTGTCAATTTGCAGATTGGCGTTTAATGACAGCTCAAAGACACTTGCCCCGAATTGGGGGAATTTCTGCCGATGCAGCAGCAGTAGCAGTTGGCAATTTGCAAGCCCTGCCCCGATATCGAATTTTTGTTTGGGCCCTCGGCCTGTAGGAGTCGGCAATACACCTTAATTAAAGGCAATTATGCGCTCAAAGGCATAAATGATGGCCCGATCCAGCCCAACTGTTATGAGCCCGGCCAAATTGCTGCACAGCGGCCGAGCGGAGGAGTCCGAATCGGTTTAGTCGGTGTCTATCTGCCAAAAACTTTTACGGACCTGCGCTCCTGACTCTGCAGTATCTTTTGGTCGGACCTCAAATTTTATTTTATTTGCGCAACGAGCGTAATGTAGTTAGGCAAGTGCAGATTTCGGGGCACATCGAGCATACGCCCGAGTGGCCTGTAATTTCGGTAAGCTGATTTGGCAGCATTGTCGGGGGGCAAAGCGGATAAGGCGTCTGCCAAGCTCGAAAAGTTCGTGTCGTGCAGAAAGCAATATGCAAATAGACCGATTTCAACGGCACTAAGCTGCAATCAATATTCAAATCCCATTTGCCATTTCAATTTGATGTAATAAAATTTGCCATTTTTGATCGAGCAGCGACTCGAATTTGACTCGGTCACTATTTATTCTAATCGCACAGTTTTAATTTGTAGCCTCCTCGGCTGAGACAGTCGACAGGACAGCAGCAGCTGCAGCAGCGACAATTCAGATTCATTCATCCACTTGAAATGAAATGCAAATCCTCTGCGAAATCCGGCCGCACCTAAGGGTTTAGGAACTCGTCCTGGGATCTCCCCCCCCCCCCCTCCTCTTCACCTTCCGTCGCCGCCCTGCTTCATTATTATGCTGGGAAATAACCTTTGTCTCGAATTAATTAAAATGGATTTACATGAGCTCAGAGTGTCCAGAGCGCCGGCCACAAAGGACACCTTTGCCTCAGCCCAGGCATTTGCCTTTCTTTGGCTTTGGCCATATCCCGGCACTATTTTGCATGCCGATTCCAGCCTGTCGACTTCAAGCTCGCACCGCAGATAAATATTTATATTTCGCTTTTTAATCTTTTGTAATTTTAAGTCGCGCTCTACAGTCCCCCGCCCCTGCCGCCTTTGTGTGCTATTTTGCAATGCCCTCTGTTGACTTTTCAATTTGAAAGTTGAAAGCACTTAGGGTTATTAGAATGGGAATCCTGGAGTTAACTTCAAGTAGCCTTTTGAAGCCGAGGGATTTTCTCTCACAGCCTGTTGGTTAGTAAAGCCAAGTAAAGCGCCTTTTTCCAGCTGGCTGTGCGAGTGTAGAGTGCATTAAATTTAAATTGAATTTAAAGCCGCCTTCGATGGCTGTCAAGTGTCAGAATCGTCAATAGTTTGACCCCCACTTGAGCTACGTACATGCCTTAGATTGGCACGAGCGGGAGGGAAACCCACATCAAACCAACCAGGTCAGGTGGTGCTGGCCATTTTGTGCTCGCTCTGCTGCCGGGGAAATTAATTTCAATTTACATTTAAATGCAGTCCGTCGACTGGCGACAGGCGGCCAACTTGTGACCCGACCTTGCCATCTTGCCATTTCTCTGGACCTGTGCACATTCTTAATGCCTTCCATCTTTACGCTTTTTTTAATACCATAATTGGCTTACTGACGAAGGTTAGCAGCGGGCCGGCATGAGGAGTAGAAAAAAGAAAATAACTGCCACCGAATCGCACACAAATTATTCAAGAAAGATTTTTGACAGCACTCGCGCTTTCCTTCTGGCTCCCAGTGCTCCTCCCAATCCACCTCCTGCTCCTCGTCGGGGAAATCCAGCATCCAGCAGCCACCATCGCTGGCACTTGAAAGGACAACCTTGAAACGAATGCCCGCCATTGCAGAAAATGTTGGCAGCATTAAAGATTTATTAGCTAAGTGCACTTGCCGTTTTCCCGTTGCCGATTGTGTAAGCCATGGTTGAGTTGGGTCACCGCGGCGCCTTCTATTTGGCCATCCTTCAAATTACAGAAAAAATATCCAGATATGAAAGGACGCAAAAATATTCGCAAAAAAAGAAGCAGGCGGAGAAATGCATTGTGAGCTCTGAGCACAAATGGCTTTAAATATTTAATGAAACAAAGGAGAGCTCCAGTTTAGAATTAATAATTGAAAATATTTCTTTTGTTAGAAATCATTTGAGTAAGGAGAGTAATTTTAATAAAGACTAACCTTTCTAAATATTTAAGCTGTTAAGTTCAGATATTTTTTACCGTTATCTTTAAACGGCGTGCGCAAACGGGTCGCATACTTAATATTAGTTTAATTTTGCTCCACTTTTTGCTGATTGCAATTGCATTGCTGAACTGCTGAAATTCCGAAATAGTTCGGCTTTGTGCGCTTTTTGCATTTCGAATTCCCCCATCAACAATTTCCATTTTGTGCCGGCAAGTTCATTTGGCAGTGGACCCCTGCCCCTCCGAAAAGATATATACATTTATATATATATCCAGATATTCAGTCCTCGTTTCCCGCCGCTTTGAGTGCATTTTCTGGCAACGCCTTGCTCTCTATGCTACATCAATTTTATTGACTTTTCCCATCGTTCCACTCGATTGAATGCACAATTTCATTAGCAGTCATGCCACAAGCACCAGAAGAAGTTCTCCCCGGGAGATTAAAGGAGGAAGTCCTTCGTCCTTCGTGCTCATCCCAGCCGGCCGCTTAGGCATTGAACTGCAGTTATCCAATGTCATCAGAGACAATGAAATGCTCGGTTGCCAGCGGTTTCACTTGCAAAACAGAGGTGGCCATCAATACCCGTCCTGCCGCAAATGGTGGCCATAAGTCAGGCATCAACACCCACACCGCCTTTCCCAATTCCAGTTCCGTGTCCTTGGCCTAATCGTGTTAACAGCCAGGCCCAAAGTTTTAATTTAATAAGCGCCAGTCATGAACATCAGCGGCACAATGCCCATCGCCATCTTAATAAACTTCAATTCCCAGAGCCAATCCCATTTCGGTTCCTGTTCCACTTCCACATCCAGTTCCTGTTCCAGCTCCAGGTCCTGATTATGACTGGGCCGAAAAACTTTTAATTAGTAGGCGGGCCGAAAGTTTTTCAATTATTGCCACCTGCACTTTAACCCGTCCCCCCTAATTACGATTAGAGGCCGGCCATTTTGATTTTAAATTAACTACCAATACCCAACGGGCCGCCACTAATGAGCTGAGTCACGGCCGCCCTGTAATTAGCCGAGAAGCGTGTGCAAATAATGTTTGGGCAGAAGTCAAAGGTGATTTGGATTAGGGACTTTAAAGTTTGCGGCTCGGCATAAATATTGCCGGCCGTATTTGTCGCCTGGCCGCAGTCAAACAAATGTATCTTTGGCTGCATGACAAATGCCGTCTAGACGGCAGAAAACCCTGAGGGAATGGGCGAAAAAACGGGAAAATTCGAGAGCTTAGCGCGGCTCAGTCCCTCCAATTTTTTGGTGACATTTTTCGATTGGCTGCAACCTGCAGCATTGCTCCGTCTGCTGCTCTTCCTCTCACCAACTGTTTTTATCGCTTACCTTCCCATAGAAAAGCTCTTTTCATGCCCACAAATCACTCTGTATTCTGTCTATAAATGCTTGATGATGCTAGTCTAAGTCAGGAGCAATTGATGCATCTTTCGTAAGTGGATTTATTAAAAAACGAGAAAGGAAGCTAAAATCGATATAGCGATATTTTGATATTTTAGTGTTATAATTATTTTTTTAAAAGTATAAATATCAATAAAATAAATTCGGTACATTTTTGAAAGTATCCGATTCTTCTAGTAATGCTAAATATATATCGTATAGTGCCGGTAATGCCTCCTTTACTACAGTAATATCTATTAGGTATATCGAGTATTATAAAAAACATATTAATTCTGTCCGTTATTGTAAAAACTTCCTACAACTTATTTAATGAAATTAAAAAAATATAAATTGATATATGATGTCACACCAACTTCTTTTCAATATTAAACATTATTTATAAATTACCATTGACGCAAAATTTCTGGGCACTTCCAATTTTTTATCCGACTTGAAATATATTTCCGGCACGTCATGTCCAGAGATTAGTGAGTCAATCTGTGTCACCAAAGTCATATAAAAGCTCTCTCCAAGAATTGAAAAATGTAGTATCCAATGAAAAGTACCAGTGCGCAGATATTTAAATAAAAATTGACAATTATTTAAAATTGATCATAAAAGTGTTCATCTAAAGCTAAAACAGCAAAATGGGCGTTAGAGGTGAATAAATCTTATTTGCAACATCTATGTTTTCGATCTTTAGATTATGCCGAAACTTATAAAATTCAAAACAAATCATATTGCAGACAGTTCCTAATTCTTTGAGTCATATTTTTCAGGAATCTTTTGTCTATTCTTACTATCAGTGGTGGTACGAAGCTCATTCCAAGCGAAATTGTTTGAATTTTCGGTAATATGAAATCAAATACATACCAAACACGACTTCACTCATAAACTCGGAGGTGCATGATTTTTAAAAACATATATTTTTTTTAAATTTCAGTTTGAGCAACAAGTTCTTAACGCCCACAACTATTACCGGGCCTTCCATAATGCTCCACCCTTAACTCTAAACCCCAAGCTGAGTCAAAAGGCCTCAGAATGGGCTTACGTAAGATCATCTAAAATCTTTAATACTCTGAACTTTTTTCATAAGACCCTATTCTATTTTTTCAGACATTGATGGCCGGAAATAATATGGAACATAGTAAGAATGGATATGGAGAAAATATCTACTGGGCTTCTGGGTCAAATCTAAAAGCTACGGATGCCGTCAAAGTTTGGTACAAAGAAATATCGCTGTACAATTGGAATTATCCCTCGTTTAGTAAGCAAACAGGGAATTTCACTCAGTTGGTGTGGAAGAGGACAACAGAGTTGGGAGTTGGCGTGGCCAGAAAGTAAGTTCTACGCAATACGCATTTAAATATAAATAATAACTTGTAAGTACTAAACACCGTTTTAGGGGCAATAATATTTTTGTAGTGTGCAACTATAATCCGCCGGGAAACTACAGAAACGAGTTCAAGAAGAACGTAGCTCCTCCAAGGAATTGAAATGAACATTTTATTAATGGTTTTAGGCGATCACAAAATAATCCAAATATGTTTTCAAAAGTTTAGCACTCAAAGCAGAAGATAACGCTGTAGATTTTAAGTTTTTTATTTTTACAATCAAAAAGTAACACGAAATATTTTTAAATACTTATAATGTACATCTTTCTTTCATAAATACTATTTTATGCATATCAGTTGATTAAATTATATAATAGAAACAAATCTCTTTTGAAAATGTTTAAACAATGTTTGCCTACGTTTTGTTTTTCTCTTGTTGTTGACATTAGAAACTTGTGCTATGATGCTATGATGTTTCCACAAGATTCTTGGAACCGCCAGCTTATTCAAATCTTTTATACTCGAGGCGGAACCACTCCTTCTTTCATGTTTTCCCAGGCCAGCGCGTCATAATCATATATCAAAGCCGCACAAAAGCCGCCTCATAATGAGCTGCCAGCAAAAGACATCGCGCAGCAAGCTGCACCACCGAGCTGCAAGTTGCACCAGCACACGGCGTTTGCAGCTTCTACTTTGCAAATTACTTGCACGTTGCATGTTGCATCCACATCCACAGCCAGTGAGGGAGGATGGGTACTGGGTGGCTGTTGTTGTTTATGCAGAAGAAACTGTCATGAGTCTACTAAGCACTTGTGACATGGCCCCATGCCACATGCATATGCAGCATTTGCTGCGCTGCGCCGACATAATTTGCGACGAAGTGCTCTACAAAATATGCACATGCAATGGGGCTGGCGAAAATGGAAAATGGAAAAAGGCAAAATAATAACGGAATTCCTTTAATTTTCACACCACTACAAGGCAAGGTGCCAAGCCAACCAGCCTGAGTTACACAGGAAAAATAAAAGCACTCGTTAAATAGATTTTATTCAATCTTTATTGCTTATCGAATTCGTTAAAGTTCCAACAACAGTTCTAATCAACATTGACTTTTTCTTAACATTGTTCGACTTTAAATATTAGGTATGCATACATTTTTATACCCATTACTCGTGGATTAACGTTCACAAACCGCAAAAGTTGTGTGGTAGATTTAGTGTTAACGCCATTTGGTTTTTGGTTTGTTTAATTTTTTTTAATACTCACCGAAACGTAGAAGAAATTTTTTAAATCGGAGCCCTCAGTAAAAAGTTATGAGCAAATTATAAAGTGTCCACCACATAGATGGCGCCACTTGCAAATGACTGCTCAGTTTGCCCTGCTTGCCACTGCTTGCTTTATGTGAAAAACAGGTATTTGATAGAAGCGTCCTCTCTTGCTAAAAATAACAACCATTTATTTAAAATCATAAATTATTTAAGTAATAATATGTGCACAGAAATCTTCCCACTAACCAAATTCGATTGGAATTCTTACGTGCATGTATGCACAGGTAATACATGTTCCTAATTCAATACGAGTTCTATCGTATGAGAAGTTTATATGTGAGCCTCAGTCTATTTTCTATTTCTAGCTTCGAAGAAGTAAGAAATGCGCTTGCCAATTCATATTATTTTGCCCTGTGCAGTCGCAGTAACAACCGCAGACATTGACGACAGTGGCCCAGAGGCAAGTAAGCCGGAGTTGGAGTAAAAGTCGGAGTCGAAGCCGGACCAGGAGCAACTTGAACGGTTAAGTACTCGGCACACACTCCCACGGCGCGGAGCAGTCAAGTCAACTGAAAACGTGACAGGATATCCTGCTGCTGCTCCAGCCACACAGCCACTGCTCCTGGTCCTCCTCCGTGTCCTGTGATTTTCCCACTTCCACTGGAGAGGGCTGCCGGTCGCCTTCCCCTTGGCTTTCTCTGGTGATTACGCCACCAGCATGCAAATGATAAAGGGAACGTGTCGCTTAATGTGCGCCCCATTATAATTTGGCATCTGAGCAGTTGGCTGTGGCTAGGGAATTTCCGTCTGGCCTCGATATTTTATACTGTTTTGTGTTCCACTCAAATGGAGGTCAAATTTAGTATGAAGGTGAGGTATTGCTATGGGTCTTACACTTTCATATGTGCTTCTCAAAATGCATTACAAACCCTTTTAAAAAAATATTAATTTGCTGAAATTACTCTTATCTGACTAAACTAATAAAAAGTAGTACATCTTAAGATATCATATTAAATCCAAATATTTTTCGCTTTGATTTTTATCCATTGCGGATTTTATTAAATTTAAATATGTGCATATTACTTTTTTTCAATATTAAATTAAAATATTTTGGAGTCACAAAAATAAAATTATGTACATTTTAATTAATAAATTTGTATGTAAATATAAACTATATTTTCTGGAGGTGTTTTTATTTTATATAAACATTTAAAAACGTTTTTAAATTGACACTTTCAATATTATTTTTACGAACACTTTTTTTCCAATATTTAAAACTATAAATAGAATATTTTAAATATGTAGTATTAATAAAGAACATTTTAAATTTGAATACGATTTATTTTATATATCCAATTTTTAATTTAATATGCTCTTCCTGCACTTATATATTTTCATATTAAACTAAGCATTTTAATATGTCTCGTATTTAATACAATGTTTTTGAATTTGAATACGTAATATGAGAATTTGAATTTAAATTTACTTTCCATATTTTTATCAGTGAACCAACAAGTTGAACAATGTTGTGCGACTGCCAACTTTCGCATAAAACTTATGACATGCTCTAATTGAAAATAATTTAACGTAAAATGGTAAAACATTTTCGGTTGTGGCCATGATAAATTCAAAGTTTTTTGATATCACTTGCGTTGCGGTCTGGTCTCCGGCAGTAGTTGCTGCGTATTTTTCTAAATCATTTGCAAAACAGTCGTGATAAACGTTTGCTTTTGTTGCTTTTGCGGTCGGCTTGCCTGGCTCAGCATCAGCTCACCTGTCACACAAATGGAATTTATGTCCCACTGCGGTTGGCCGCAGCAGCAGCGGGGATATATTCATTTATATCTGAGAGGATTGGGTAAAAATTGCATTGATTAAAGTTTGTTATTTGAATATTCATTGGCAGTGGCGGCCGCATAAAGACGACAGCTGTTAATGCCAACGTAGCATATGAAATATTTATTTATGTATTTATATATCTATATATTATTTTTCGCAATTTATTGTCTTTGGATTTATGTGTCAAATTTACATTTCTAATAGTGCCAGCCCGATATTGTTTGTGGTCGTAATTAGAAATGTAAATTTGCAATTTGTTTGGGCCGCTGGTTGAGCGATAAATAGTTCATGAAATTGATAGTCGATGGCGAATTAGAAATAAGTGCGTTTAAATTAAGTGTACATCAAGTGGGTAAATTGGGCAGCTAGACGAAAGAATTAAGTGTTGTAAAGATACATTGAAGCGTGCTGGAGCTTAATTAATTTCAATTACATTGCACGTAAAATGTTTTGCGATATTATGGGCTCACGTGAATGGAGAGCGAATTATGGAAAAATGTGTTGTTTAAGCCTTGCAACAATTGTGATAATATTTTCTGATTTTAGCACTCTACTCAGCATTTTTCTATTATTCTGTTTGTCCATGGGAATTAGATTGGCCCGGCGGCGAACAAGGCAAAAATAATACGAAATTAATTTCTGTTTATTTTAGCATAAATTATACAAGCGGCAAATTTATGTTTGGCCTCTGCCGCGTATCAATTAAAAGCACTGGCCCTTCCCTCACTTTCGGCCGCAATTGAATAAAGCATTGTTGGGCATTTTTAGTTGATTTTCGATATTTATCGCTTCTGCTGGGCCTATGCCAGGCCCCGAATTTATGGCACATTTTTCAGGGAAAGACAAACATTTCCCAATGTCCTTGGCGATCTTATTTGTGTGTCCTTGCAATATTTATTACACACAGTTGCACATGAACATGGCGTATACGTAATGTAGAATTTTGTGGCCCATAGCCACTGGGCACCCGTCCTCCCCTTTGTTTCTTTTCACTTTTGTTGTGTTTTATGTGTGCTACATTTGTTTTCATTTACAAGTATTTCACTTAAAATTTATTTGCTATACACATTTTTATGGCTTAGCTTGGCTTTGTCCTTCGCTTCGTTTGCTACCCTCCTTCGCCCTGATCCTTTTAAATAATGTATTTGCGAGTACTAAAATTAAAATTTATTTACCATTCTGTGTTTTATAGTTGACTCAATAAAAAATGAAGAGAAGTAGATTGAAACGAGGGGTCAGCACACAACATAGTATTTTTCTCAATCTAACTCTTTGTGATTTTCATTATAAAATAGCCACTGCAGTGTCTGCAGTTTAATTGGCAATTGGGAGAGTTAATCAAATGAATGCCAATTCCATTGTTTCCACTCGAAAGCCCTTCTTTTTAATGGCCAAAGTTTCGGCGTTTTACCTTTAATTTCGCAGGACTCATTTCGGCAATAGTTTGAAGCGCCGTAAAAGCATTAATGGAATGACAGCTGCTCTCGGAGTTGGAAAAACGCGTCAGACATTATGAAAAAGCGACAGCGCCTCAATTTCAACGGCTCCTTTTTACTTTTGGCGGCGCGAGGATAACAGTTTTCTGCTCTTAATGTAAGGAAAAAATAAACCTTTGGCTGCCGGAAGCTCTTAAAATCCCTTTCGTTTAAGCCTTTTGCCCGGCTTTTGCCTGTCTCAGCCCGCTTCTTATTCTTAGCCCCGGCTTCGTCCTGAGAATTTTTATTGTGCAATTGTATTTGCTGCTCATGAGAAATTGTATGCGTGCAAAGACGCTTAAAACTTTCGCCGCACTTTCCCCGCTTTCTGTCTGCTCCTCCGATAAGAGCTTTGCTGCACTTGAGCCTCAAGTTTCATTGTTTTCCTGCCAAATGCCGGCTTAAAACTGCTAGCATTTCTCGATTTAATTTTTAAATGCTTCCCGTAGAGCTCTCAAGTCGCTCAATCTGG
This sequence comes from Drosophila mimetica, assembly GCA_037075245.1. Lineage (NCBI taxonomy): Eukaryota > Metazoa > Arthropoda > Insecta > Diptera > Drosophilidae > Drosophila > Drosophila mimetica. The sequence continues at coordinate 24,343,581 of JBAMCH010000007.1, read as the reverse complement.
TCGAGAGCTTCTCGAAATTGGCAATTTTCATGATTGGTGGTTTCAAATGTTGCATATTCCATAATTTCGTTGAAGGCTTTCGGACACTGATAACCATTTAGAGCTGATTGAAATTTTTCCAACCAGAACACTAATCTGAAATATGTCTGATATTTCCATTCGATTTGCGATTATTTTCATTTGGTCTGTATTTTTTGAACATTTTTGCTGTGCGCTGCCTAATACCATTATTGCCCATTTCAGAAGCATTTCACACAATTTTGCGGCATTTTGTTTGTCATTCGCACGATGATGATAATAAAAGCGGCAGTAGCCATAGCATCAATTGCTGTCAGCATATTTTTCCACCGCAGCAGTGCAAAATTGCTGAAATATCAGGGAGCGAAATGAAATTGGTTGGAGCGTGACCAAGAAAAGTGCAATGTTTCCGACTCCATTTAGATGTCCAACCCAATAGGGGAAACTCTATACAACATTGTATTTCTGCTGAAATAACACCGTTGATGATGTCTTTCTCACTCAAATTGCTAATTGCCCGTGCTTGTTGTTAAATTCCAGGCAGCTCGGCAGGAGTCTAGAGAATATTCGTATTCGCATTCGTTTTCTCCCCTCGGAAACGATAAATAAAGTGTTTGTCTTAGAGCGGACTGACAGTGTTTCCCCTCTTGCTTTTCAAGCAACACAACTGTTGACACTTCCAAACCGTAAAAATGTCCAACATTTGCCTGCGAGTAGCGAGCGGCAGGAAAACAACAGTGATGAGGGCTAAAAACTGTGAGTTATGTACCCCGATTGCTGCTGTTGTGGTCGAAGTACCCTAACTCAAAGGAATCGGGAGCATTAGCTTCCAGCTCCTTTTCATTGTACATCCTAGCCTATTAACTACCATAATTTTCAAGAGTATGCAATATAAAGTTTTGCTACTTTAAGGATATTTAATCTTCCTTACAGAAGTTATAAGAAGACCATTTTATACCATCAAAACCTTTTACTTTTAATGCACTATGATTGTTACTAACATAATGGAAGTTATTTCATTATTTCATATCTTTTTAAATACATCTTAAAATATTTTTTGCGCTATTTATAATTTTATTATCATATTAAAGAAATGCTAAAGATTTATCAAATCATTATACTATCCAAATAAATATATTTTGAGGTATTTATTATATTGTTATCCTAAGTTAAAAAGGATGTTTCGGGACAGGGCATTGTCCCATCGATCTACGGGTGTCCTGGGAGTCCGCTTCACTTGCTCCGGCTTCCGTTTCCGCTTTTGCTGGTGGCAGCAGACATGGCGACGGCCAAGGAAGCGACAGCGAGTGCGACTGCGACTGGGAGGGGAATGGCCAGCGACAGCAGCTTCGGCGCGACGTCTGCTTCTTTGGCGGGTTTCTAGCGTCAGCGGGTCTAGTCCCGACTTGGCTTTGTGCTACGGTAAATCAATACTTCTTGCCCATATCACTTGCAGCCACTTGCGAGCTGGGTGATTCACTCAGCTCAACTTTTCCACTTGCCATAAACTTGGCAAATATTAACTAACCGGGCGGCAGCAGCGATTGCGGGGGCGCCGTCAGCTGCGTAAATTACGAGTAGTTGCACTTGGCCAGCGAACAATGACTTCTTGTTGAAAGTTGCGGCTGCCGGGGCACAAACTTGCCAGAAACTCCACTCATTAACAGCTGTTGTCTTTAGTTTGCCGTCAAGATTCTATTTACTTTTTAGAAAGTTAATTATATTCGCTGAAGCGTTTGGCATTTACTATTTTTCGTATTTATTCTGCAATTAGTTTGGCGCTGACTGCCAAGCCCCGAAATTATTAAATTCACGTTTCAAATGCAGCGAGAGCGTTCGAGGATGTGTCGAAAGTTGCCAGAAACTTGTTTTCCATTGCGAGCGCAAATTAGTTTCCAATGTGCCAAACTTTTCGACAAAATCAGCTGCATTTGGAAGGGTCGAACCGAACTAAGCAAATATCTGGAGCAACTTATGTTGTATTATCCCCCCAAAGGCTTTTATTTATTATTTCTGAAGGGTAAACTGGACTAGAATCTGGTTGAGAAAGAACTAAAAATGAAATCTATCTAATCAGCAATCTGTAGGCTTCGTTTCCCCTTACTTAAAGACAGTTGTGAATATATTCTTGCGCCAAAATAATATTTATCTTAGTGTTATTCAAGCGAATGCATTGAAACGTGAACTTCAAAATTAGGTTTCCATGCCAAATGAAAATACTTTCGAAATATTAATTAAGTGCGCCCGATCCAGGCTGAAAGCGAATAAATTAAAAATTACGCTAGAACGCATTTCCGGCGGAAAACAAGCGAGTCCGAAAACCGAAGCGGAGCCAAAATGAAACCGCCAAGCCGCAACCAATGCCACATATTTACTTTTATCTCAGCCCGAGCAGCCGGAGCCAAAAACCCCAGAGAAAGCCAAAGCCGAGGAGGGCACAAACAAATGGAGCTGCAGCTAGAGGCGGATCCTTCTGCATCCTGGGTCCTTCTCGGCTCCTTGGCCGGACTACAAATGAGGGGACTCCGGAGTCCGGACCACGCAGCTCTGCCACTGACAACGACGATGCTCTCAAATTGTCGGTCGTTTAAATACATTTAAATATAAATGCAGCGCGCAGCCCAGCGCAGCGATAAGAAAGCTGCAGCCATGGACATGAATGCGGATGTTCATGTGGATGTGGATGTGGACGAGGGTAAGTGAAATTCCTCATTCATTCATTTCCATTCATTCTATCAGCGTGGAAAATCGTGTGTGCGCGCTCTTCTCCCGCTTTCCCGGCATGAATGTGTGGGCGTGTGGTCAAAGTCTTGCCACAGCCATTTTAAACGGGCTGCAAGTCGGAGCCAGCGATAAACAAATATATATCCAACACTTGTGATGCGCATTTTAAAATAATGAACGAGCACGTGAGGAAAATAGCACATGGAAACGATTAATTGTTACCCATTAGCAGGGGCGCCAAGCAAACGTGCTAAAATGTTCAACAGTATTGTTAAGATTGCAGACTGAGTTAATAGTAATTTACAAATTTATTAAATCTCAGGGTTTTAAAATAATTTATAAAGATGTTTAAAAGTATGCTACAATATATCTTATGCACAAAAGGCTATTGGGTTTTTACTTGAATACTGAACTTTTATTTCTCACCATACTTTTAGACACTCGTTGATTGTAGATTGAGTTAATAGTATTACATTCAGTATTTAAAGACAAATTTATTAAATCTCAAAGTTTTAAAATTATTTATAAAAATGTCCAAAAGTATGCTACAATATATGTTATGCACAAAAGGCTATTGTATTTTTACTTGAAAACCAAGCTATTTTTTCAGCATACTTTTAGACACTTTTGTAAACCATTTTAAAATCCTAGCTTTTTGTGTTGTCAGTGCCACACAATTTACAGTTATTTAATCATATTTTATTCTATACTATGTTTACATTTCCGTAACTATTAGCTAATCATCACATTGTATATATATTTTTTCTAATATTTTTTCACATGGGATAGATCGAGAATAAACAAGAGTCATTCTAACGAGAGCTTATCCATCTAATGCTTTAGTAATTTACATTTCAGTTGCTTAGTAGCCACTGGCGGGCGCAGTACCTTTACTACCCCTTGATGCCTTTATAAAAACCATCATCGTGACCCGGCGAGGCCATGACAAGCGAGGAAAAATTTAATTACATACTTCCTCACAATACGAATGCGCCCCCATGGCGACTGCCTCACAATTCTCCTTCGCCAGCTTGTGTCGTGGGGTCAGCAGCTCTGCAGCTCAGCGAATGCGATTCATTTCGCAACCATAGCCGTTGCCGTGATTAAATTTTCATTTTAATGCACGATTGAAGGAGCATTCGGCGAATTTAATTGAAAAACTGTGCAGCTGTAGAGCTAATATTTGGTTTGCTGCATGGCCAAGCCATCGCCATCGCATCCCCTTTCATCGCATCCTCATCCCGGTCCGAGAGTGTCCTCGTGCGGGAGTCCTGTCCGCAGCCATGTCGGCGCTTTAACGCTTACACGGATCTCCGGGTTTCACGGAGCTCCGCTGTCCAAATGAGTTTCTGACGTGTGTTTCATGGTACACCGAATTAATTTCATATCTCATATTCTCCAATGGCACTTGCATGCATAGTTAATCGGATTTACCGGACCCCTTAAACGGTTTACCATATCCACATCCATATCCATATCCACACCCGCTGCCACATTATCCCCGACCCAATGGAGCAGATTATGGCAGCAGTTGGAGCAGCATAATGGGAGTCGCAAGTAACATTTGTCGGCTGTCTAGACTTTTGACTTTCGCTGACCTCTGCTCTTTGGCTGTTAACTGCTGATTTTCTTTATTTTTTTTTTTGGGCAATTAGAGAGCAAGTGAAGAGGCTATTTGACTATTTGTCATGGCTCATCCACATGTCGATGACTTGGCCAACTTTCTGGTGGCCATGCATTGTCTGCCAAGTGTCCTTACCAACAGCCATATTATTGATCTGAGACTTCTGTCTGCCCCTGACATGGAAACTTTCGATTCGAGCCACTCGGTAACTGAGTCATTTGCAGCTGCTTACCTTTAAATTCGCATCTAGGCAACTGTCTGTTCCAATTTCTTCGTCACATCGCTGTCAATTATCTGGGCGACACAGCAGGACTTTATAAGCTGCCACTTCGGAGAGTTCCCAGGTCCTGTTTGGGGACACACCAGGCGACGGCTGTATTCATGCATCAGCCTGGCCAAAGTGACATTTATTGGCTGTCAGGAAGTCCCTCAGTCCGTCACTCAGTCAGTCGACAGTCGGAAAACTGGGAAGCTGGCAAGGCGGAGAGGGTCATTGGGAAAGCACTCTGTCAGCCTTCTGCTTTTCGGGCAATGAATTGATGTGTCTTGCATGCGAATTATGAAGCTCTCAGTCGCAATGTGAGAACGTGTTCATAAGTTAAGAGAGCACTGTCTGCAGTTAAACTTGCTCAAAGCTCAAATGATTTGACCGCAATTTAAGGCATTTAACTTTAGCTTAGCATCAACTACGTCTATTTTCAACAGAAATTAAAAGCTTTATACATATTTTTATATAAATACATATTTGCAGTTAACTAAATTTTGTAATACTTACACGTCAATATAAGCAAAATAGAGAGTAGATAGATAGTCGTCTTTAGGAATAAATTACAACTCGTCTTAAATCGTTATAAAAAGCAGGGATTGAAAATATAAATCAGATATATTTCAGTAATCTATTTTGTAAGTTTTGATTTTATATTTTTATTTCTACAGCCTCTTAATTTCCTAAAATTGAATAATAAAGTTATTATGAATAACTAATACCTTATGAATAAGTAAATAAATAGGTAAATTTTTCAGGGCCACTTTCTTAACCGTCAATTGGTGGAAAACTCCAACCCATCGGCTGGGCTACGGTCCTCGGACACCAGACGCAGCAATGGAGGCTCTGGCACTTTTCGCGCAGACAGCATCGGCAACAGCTGTCCGCAAGTCCCGCAAACATACAGATGAGTATTGCGAGCAGCGGCAGGAGCCCGGGCTGCCAAGAAGGATGCTGCAGGCAGCGAAGTGTCATCCTTGGACAAGCAAACCAGATTGACAACCGCCCAGCAGGTGGGGCCTCGCTGAACGGAACGAGCTGCGGCATTAGGCGATTTTCCACGGCAGCTGGCGATGACGATCCATCATCGCGCGCTCGGAGAACGGCAAACAATGTCATTAGCTGCACTTCACCCGGAGCACACGAAAATGGCAGCGCACATGCGTTCTGCACACGTGCCGGTACCTACACCGACCACAATTAAGATAATGCAGAGTCAACAAGACAAGGACCTCCCGAGAGGCAGCTAAAGCGAGACACTGGCAGAAAATGTTCACGATTTTATGCAATTTAGATCAGTTTGGCATTTTTTCGGGAAGTGATGGGTAACTGTGGTAACATCTAGAACGAAACTTCAATTATTGTAAGTTACACAGGTTTAATAACTTTTTTGCTGGATAAAAATATCTTACTTATCCAGTGAAAGAAATTATGGTTCAGTGATTTTATGTAAAAATTCCTTTATATTTTCTATTCAAAATAATATGGAAATCGGAAAAACATTACAATTTCAATATTCAAATATTTTTTCCACTGCAGTGGAATAAACAAAAGACCAATGTCGTTGAACTGTCGCTGATTCATGCCCTCAACAAGTTTATTGGCAGCGTGGCGTATGATTAATGTGCCTCCTAATTGCCGACTGAGACAAAGTGAAGTGCCAGCGATCTTTCCGAACGTGTGTATGTCCCACTCAGACATTGCTCAGCTTTTAAGCCAAGTGAAGCGCAGTCGTTTCCAAAACCTAATAGGGAAAAGATTCCAAATTGAATTATTTTTTTCTCAAATGTAAAGCGGGAATGTCTAGACTAATTTTTATACCCGTTACTCGTAGAGTAAAAGGGTATATTAGATTCGTGCAAAAGTATGTAACAGGTAGAAGGAAGCGTTTCCGACCATATAAAGTATATATATTCTTGATCAGGATCACTAGCCGAGTCGATCTAGCCATGTCCGTCTGTCCGTCTGTCCGTCTGTCCGTCCGTCTGTCCGTCCGTCCGTCTGTATGAACGCTGAGATCTCGGAAACTATAAAAGCTAGAAGATTGAGATTTGGCATGCAGATTCTAGGGGTTAATACGCAGCGCAAGTTTTTCACGCTGATGTGCCACGCCCCCTCTAACGCCCACAAACCGCGAAAAACTGTGGCACCCGTCTGTATGAACGCTGAGATCTCGGAAACTATAAAAGCTAGAAGATTGAGATTTGGCATGCAGATTCTAGGGGTTAATACGCAGGCAAGTTTTTCTCGCCGATGTGCCACGCCTCCTCTAACGCCCACAAACCGCGAAAAACTGTGGCACCCACAGTTTTGAAGCTAGATTAACGGGAAAAGGAATGTGTATTCGTTTCTTCAATACATATTGATAGACCAAAGTGGGAAACCCCCCTCCCCCCTAACGCCCACAAACCGCTAAAAACCTTGGCACCCGTCTGTATGAACGCTGAGATTTCGGAAACTATAAAAGCTAGAAGATTGAGATTTGGCATGCAGATTGTAGGGGTTAATACGCAGCGCAAGTTTTTCACGCCGATGTGCCGCGCCCCCTCTAACGCCCACAAACCGCGAAAAACTGTGGCACCCACATTTTTGAAGCTATATTAATGGGAAAAGCAATGTGTATTCGTTTCATCAATACATATTGATAGACCAAAGTTGGAAACCCCCCCCCCCCCTAACGCCCACAAACCGCGAAAAGCTGTGGCGCCCATAGTTTTAAAGCTAGATCAAAAGTGTAAACGCAATTTTGTTTGGGTTATTAACGCCTACCGAAATGTAGAAGAAATTTTTTTAATTTTTTGAAGCGGCTGCTTGGCTTGCCCTGCTTGAGACTGCTGACTTTAGCTGAGTAACGGGTATTTGATAGTCGAGGCACTCGACTATAGCGTTCCCTCTTGTTTAACACTTAGTTTCATGCCAAGAGTGATATGCAAATGGTTTAAAAGTACCCATTAGGCAGGTGAAAGTATGTATGTTTCAGTCAATTGGTACAATTTTTATTTAGTCAATTTTATTCAATCAAATATATGTTTGATACGGTCCATTCAGGAAACACAATCAAAAAGGGGCGGAGAAAAGGGCTTCGAATGAGGAACAGTTTGCACATGGCAACGACAGAACTTCGATTTGCAGCGACAAGCGAATGCAAACAAACAAGCAATAAGGTACGGGTGAAATTGTCGCTTTAACTTAGTTTATAATGCCACTTGAATGAGTTTGCCTGGCACAAATGCGAAAACGAAAACGAATACGACACAGGTGTATAGGGTCGCCAATAAAGTTACTAGTAGTATGTTACTACAAAAGAATTCAATACTTAACTTAATAATGCTTATCTTTTTGTTAAAATAAATTTGTCAAACATTTTTAAAAATTATACAAAATAAAAAATTCGAACTCTTTAAATTTAAATTATTTTTATTCAATCGCGTTTTTATTACTAAGAGAATGATTTAATTATTTTTGATATATTTCCAAATAATAATTGATTAATGAAAATATTTTGTAAGAATGTTTTAAATATTATTTTTTCTTTCATAAGTATGTTGCATTTAGCGATAATCCCCAGATAGAGAATGTTTTTTGTAAAGAACAGTCTCCCAAATAATAGAATCTTCCCCCTGAGCACCGGGAATATCCTTTCATTTATGCTCCCACACGAATGGTCCTTTCAGTGCAGAGAATGCAACGAAATAATACGCTGGGAAGGAACACAAGACAGAAGTATGCAGTATAAGCCAGAGCAACCGGAGCAGGGATTTGAAATGGGTTAGTAAGGAGCCGTCTGCTGGCGTTAAAAGAGTCGTAGAACCGAACCAAATGCAAATACCGGGCGACACGTGAGCCCCTCCCACTGGCACACCCCTTTTGGTATGCAATTTGCCATTTATTCAATTTAAAAATTCACACCATTGTGTAAAGCGAGCTCGCGCCGCACGGAGATATCTGAGACGGAATATCCGTGCTAGACGCCGCATAGATGGCATAATAAGCCGGGGCAGAGGACAAAGGACACAGAATAATATAATAATGCGCAGTAGAGTGAAATTTAACAAAAGTCAACATATCGGAAAATGAAATAAATATTTTTATTATTATGTAAATAGCACAATGCCATGAAATTCAATTATATTTAATTTGTATGCAAAAACCGAAGGCAAGAGGAAAAGCTTTTTCATATCTATCATGCAATTATTGTATTGTTTCTGAAATAACTTAGCAAAGTGAAATGTTTAAGAGCCTTACATTAAGATAAATATTTGCAATATTTGTTTTAAATATTATATTTAACAAAAAAAAAGTGGAAAGTGGAAAAGGATATGTGGTGTTTATTCGAGCTAAGGTATACAAAAATAAGTTGCTTTTGTTAAAAGGCTCAGGTAACATGGCAATTATTTAGCTTGTCAATTCGCAATTGTGGATATTCTCCTCTATTTACCTTTGTCCTCTCGTATTTATTTATGATGTTTATCGAACAATGGCCCAATGTTTTAATCCACGAAAGCGTTGCAGCATGAAGTCCTGATGGAATTAATCATTTTTGTTTTCGCTGTTGTTTGACTTTGGCGCGTACATGATAATGCCAACTAAATTTAATATTAATTCAATATAAATTCATTATAAGATTAATTTATATTATTTCCATTGTTAATCGATGCACAGCAGCGTGCAAATGCGCTTAATGAGCTTTAAAAAGCGGAAATAAATTAAAACAAAATGCGAACTCTCGCTTCGACGAGCTCAAATGCATAAAGTTTTTCGAAAACCATCAGCGATTGACCAAGTTTTTGGTGGCTCATAAAGTACATACACTCGCCTCGGCCACTCATCGAACTCGAAGTCTCCGCTCCATTCTGCTTGCTTTCTTAATTAAAATTTTCATTTCAGCAGCAAACAATGAAAAACGGAACGGGTCCTGGCAAACTAATGAAATGGAAAATGCAAGGCAAGAAATAATTACCCATGCATATAAGCCAAATGCAAATGGCGAAGTTTGTTTTCAGCGGGTGAAGGAGAGTCTGAGGATGGCACAACAAAGAATATAACTTTCAAGAAGCTTTTAAAAAAATCCCCAAGTGGCTAAATCATCACGGAAGAATGCTGAACTTTTACTTATTTTGAATAAGTTAAGACGGTGTACTTCGCCCTGTTTATCGGCTTACCAGTATTTCAGTATTTTAATTCACCTGGACTTGCACAAAAAGGAAATGCATTTCCTAAAAATGGATAAAAATATATTACTTGAATAGTAATAGCACTTTGCTTTCTCCAGAACTTTCATTAAAACACCTTTTGTGGCCTCAACTCAACGAGAAAATATTTAAATGTGTTTCTTTTTTTTGCACATTAGTGTGCATTAATATTATTAAAACTAAACAACAATGGGAATGCTAGCCTGGAGCACTGACCTCATTTGTCTGGCCGGGGAGTTGGAGTCGAAATGGAGAGTCGCCGGGGGCAAGTGGGGGCGTGGCAGCTGCTGTCGCCTCACTTGATGGAAGTCCTCTGTTGATTTGCGACGCCTTTTACTTTTCGCTTTATGCGCTCCTCCCATTTGTTTGCATTTGCGTTGACACTCACTTCATTTAGCAGCCCACAGCAGCTGCAGATGCAACTGCACAAAGGCAGTGGCAACAACTCCAGCAACACCACCAACCAGCAACATCAGCTGCGAGTGATGTACGTGAGTGCAAGTGCAATCCGCCCCCGGCTGCAGGTTAAGGACCTTCTTTTGAACTTTAAAATGTTTGCTTTTGGACATGTGGGCGACTGCTCAGCGAGCCAAGTCGACGGAATGATACCTCTCACAGACAATAAACTAATAAAATATACGAAAAAATGGTTACAAATTATTTACAATCTTTTTATATTCTTCTTGTTGAAATTTTACTATGAAAATGATCATTTAAAAACCAAATTTTAAATGAAATTAGATGTTAGATGTATTCTTTTCCCTTCGAATACCCCGTATTTGTGACTTTACATATTTATTTTGCCACTCCCACTACGGCGCCCCCAGGAACCCTTTAAACCTTCTCATACCCTCTCATCTCTATTTGTGTTTGTGTTTGCTTTGTGGTTTTGCCATCGCATTCAGTCCCCGTGACGCTTTTTAATCTTAAGCGCCTTCCATTCGCCACAATTGTCCAGGCCGTGGGCCAACTGCCCCTTTCTGGTTCTTGGCTCCGGCCAGCTGAACAAATATATATAACCATTTTTACCCCTACCCTACAGATCCACCTGGCGACTTATGGCCGGCTTATGTGCTCGCAAACCAATTAAAATGGCCAACGGAATTGTAAGACCCCAGACACGAAGGCAATGGCAGCAAATTAATTTCAAAGGATTACAACTGGGCCTGGAATTGTATTTAGTTTATTTCGTTTGGATATTTGGACATGGTAAGGAAGTCAAAGTCTTTAAGGGTGTACTATTTTTAGCATTTCCTGTTAACTGGATGCGCTTCTTAGGTGTGTACTATTCAGAATTGTTTTTTTCCATGTTTAGATGATTGTTTTCCCACGCCTTAGTTGTGTCTATTTTGAATAGGAAATTAGTATTGGTAATATCCATGTTTAGTTGATATCTTCTCCTCACCTGAGTTGTGTCTTAATTTTAACATTTCTTGTAACATCAAAAATAACTGGATACGCTTCGGAAATTTCATGTTTAGTAGATAGTTCTCCATCCCCTGAATTGTGACATATTTTTAACATTTCATATAACATCAAACATAACTGAATGCGCGTAGTGTTTAACATTGGTAATTTCCATATTTAGTTAATAGTTTCCCTTCCTCTTAGTTCCTAGTTTTTCATTTTTCTTGACTCCCAATACTGCAGCGGCTGCCTCTAATCGGAGGCGACGGTGTCGCTCAACGCTCTGCTCCGGATTCAAATTACAGAACGGAAAATATTCCTCTATAAATCCTTCATCGTCTGGGTCTTCATTTTCGTCCTGGCTTCTCCAGATAATCATTTTCAAACGTTGAAATACAGAAAGTCGCATACAAATTACAAGTAGCACTGCAAAGGTCAATGCAAAGAAAATCAGGTTCCTGCGTATAACACAAGACGTCTTCGAAAGGAATGAAACCAGTATTCCGCTAAGTTTGTCCATTGTTCTGATTATTTTGTTAAGAAAAATTTGTGCAAATAGATTTGTTAGATTTATAGCTTGATCTGTATTGAGATATGTTTAGATAGTAGTTACGTAAAGTTGAACGCAGCGCCTACTTTTTTTTTTTTTTTTTTTTGAGTATAACACATAGAGTTTATTACATTGATCAGCCAATTTAATGGCTATAAAATGTAGAGTACAAATAGGAACAAATAACATGAATACATAACAGAATGGCGATTAACAAATTTTTATAACTTATGACTTAGATACTAAATTGAGACAACAATACTACGCATTACTGCTTCAGGACGCGTGTGACATGACGTCCTCTTGTCCAGAGATCGCCGGGATGCCTTCGTTTTAGCCTCCTCCTAATCGTCGGGTTGGTCAAGGAAGCAGCCAGGTGGTTGGGGTGTCCTGAAAGGCGTTCGTTGTACCGACTCGAGTGCCGGTTAATCTGGTCCCTGACAGAGGGCATGTGGAGGTCATTAGCCAGGTCGACGTTTCTAATGTACCACGGTGCATTTGCAATTGTTCGCAGCGCCTTATTTTGAACTCTTTGGACCTTCATGACGTTAGAGTCAGAAGCCATGCCCCAAAGTTGGATGCAGTACGTCATTGAGGGCACCACAATTGTTTTAAACAGCAACACTTTGTTAGCCAGGCTGAGCTTGCTCGTTGATTTGAGCGTCCAGTTGAGCTTCCTTAGCTTAGCGCGACATGTAGCGGCTATTTTTGTTGTGTGCTGCCTCCAGGTGAGCCGTTTGTCCAGGATCAGACCCAGGTACTGCGCCTGGGGAGATTGTGGGATGGTGGTGTTATGGAGCTCAACCGTTGGAAGGATCTGTCCTCGCAACGTGAAATTGCAGTGTTGCGATTTTCTGCCATTAATTGCTATATTCCACCTGTTTGACCACTTGCCGTAGGAGTCGAGATATTCCTGGGTTATTCTAGTTGCTTCAATTCGGCAGGTGGAATTTACAAGAAAGGCAGTGTCGTCAGCGTAGGTGGCAAGAAGAGTGTCCGGTGCATTAATAGAAGGCAGTTCAGAGGTGAACAGGGTATATAATACGGGACCCAGGACGCTTCCCTGTGGAACGCCAGCACGAGCAAATCTTAAGCTTGACCTTTCTCCTCTTACCTCGACCATGAAACTACGATCAAGCAGATAAGATTTGAGAATAAGGAATAAGCCTGTCGGGAGTAGGGTCTTCAACTTATGGAGTAATCCTTCGTGCCATACGCGGTCAAATGCTTCCTTGACATCGAGGAAAATAGCAGAGCTATATTGCTTATTCTCAAAAGCTTTCAAGATGTGCTGGACAAGTCGGTGTGCTTGCTCTGGAGTCCCATGGTGGTGCCTGAAACCAAACTGGTGGTCGGGAATGGCCTCTTGAACGCTTCTTACTCCCAAAATTCTACTTAGAAATATTCTCTCGAATATTTTAGAGAAAGTGGGTAGCAAGCTTATCGGACGATATGACTCGACAAGATTCTCCGATTTTCCTGGCTTTGGTATCATTGTTATCACAGCACACTTCCATTGAGAGGGGAAGTGGTGGATACGTAGCATTGAGTTGAAAAGAAGAACAAGGAACAGGATTCCCTTTTTAGGCAGCGCCTACTAAAATTTTACTTTTTATATATTTTTTGACAAATGCAATAAAATTAAATAAATAAACAATGATTTTACGCTACGAGTAACGGGTATAAAAATACAAAAATTAAAAAAAAAAAAAAATAAGAAAGTAAGCTAACTTCGGCCAGCCGAAGTTTATATACCCTTGCAGATCATTCCAATTCAATTTGAAATTACAAAAATTTTAAATTTAGATTGGCAAGCAACAATGAACAAAATTATAGCAGTTTAATTGATCGATCCTTACTATGGCAGCTATATAATATAGTCGTCCGATTTATGTTAAATTTAATTCGAAATTCTGAAATAATAAAATAAACTTATATTCCAGAGTAGAAGAGAATACAATAAAAATTAACAATGCTATAATTTTGTTTCTATTAATTTCCCGTTAGTTTTCCGATCGTTCCTATGGAAGCTATATAATATAGTCCTCCGATTTTTATAAAATTTAATTCGAAATTCATGACAGTTGAAAAAATGATATTCCCAAGAGCAATAGTTAAAATGTAAAAAAACACCGAAGATATAATTTATTTTAAATTATTTTTACGATTATTCCTATGGGAGCTATAAGATATAGTTGTCCGATCCGGCCGGTTCCGACTTATATACTACCTGCAATAGAAAGACGACTTTTAATAAAGTTTTATCTCGATAGCTTTAAAACTGAGGGACTAATTTGCGTAGAAACAGACAGACAGACGGACGGACAGATGGACAGACGGACATGGCTTGATCGACTCGTCTAGTCATGCTGGTCAAGAATATATATACTTTATGGGGTCGGAAACGTCTCCTTCACTGCATTGCAAACTTCTGACTAAAATCATTATACCCTCTGCAAGGCTATAAATATGAAATATCTAATTATGTTACAAATTTTAATCGTAGCGTAATGAATAATATGGGGGTGTAGGGTAATGTGACGAGTACACACAAAAAAATTTGCTTGGTAAAATTTACCAATGAAAATAGTTAAGTAACTATAAAAATAGTTACGTGTATTTGTAGCTGTGAAAGTAACTATTTTTGACAATTTCGCTGGTTGGGGACTGTTTGACAAATATTACAGTTGATTTGACTAAGTTTTTTTTTTGTGTGTAGGGTGTACGAACTCGTCGTATCTCACATATGAGGTCACGACAAAAATTCCAAGTAAATGTAGTCGTCTTCCCTTACCGTGTCGACATTGTATTTACAATAATATTAATAAGAAGTCCCGAAATTTCTTCCTAAGATATTTTTCACTACAAATGAGGTGAGCAAATTAGCAAACCTATTTAATTTATTTGTGTCTCAGCAGTGCCAGAGTTCAAAATAATATTAAGAAAATATATGCACGTATAATTGAGATTGTTATTAACGTTCTTTGGTACTTGGCGGTATTTTCTTTTACGCCGTGCCACCATTTTTGCTCCTGCTGCTTTTTTGTATAGTTTTAGACATCTGCATAAAGTCTCCTTATCCGACAACTATTGAAAGTTCAAAAAGAGGATGGTTCCCGCCAAACGATGTAGGATGTGGCTCCGTTGGAATTTCGAATCCTAATTTTTCAGAAATATGCTCAGTAGATGTAAGCAACTTTCTGCTTTTACACTTTCGTTCGTCACCTTACCCTACACTCCCCTACTTTTTGATTTGAGAAAGAGAAGCAAAGACAACTGTGTTGAGCAATTGGCTGGCGATTTTTAATTTTTAGAAAGACAGTGAGGTTACTATTGTACTGTTCTTAGATGTGTTTTGTGGACTGAAAATAATATTTTCAAGGAATTAACACAAAGTTTAAGGGCACAGGAGTGCGCATTCTTCAGATTTGAAAGGACAGTGCTCAGTTTTGGACTGGTACTAAGGCTGAGCCTGTGCCTGACCGGCACTCGAGGGTTCACGAAGGCGCTTAACCCGCTGCTGGAGGCTGTGGCCAAATACACACCACGGTGCCAAGGAGTAGGATGAAAATAAATTAAAAATGTGTTAGACTCGCACCCACACAACCACTTGGACACTTATCCAGGCGGCCGCATACACAGACATATTAAGGAACGTGACTTGGCTGTCCCGAGACAACCACACACTCGCAGCGCCATATATGTAAGTTTAGCATGTTATGAAAAATGTATACACAGACAGGAGACGGAGACAGCGGAGACTGAGGCACCGAAGGACTGCGACTGAAGGGACTGCCTTTGTCCACCCGGCACGTAACCGGCCACGCCCAGTCTCCGCGGCTGCCGCCCCCCGCTTTTAATGACAAAAGTTATGACGACAAATGACTCGGTTGACTTTCACTACGAAATCAGAGCCGGCGCCCCACAATGGGACCATGAATCACTTCCCGTTGACTTGACTCCGCTCTCCGAATTCACTTTTGCCATTTGGCCGCCTTGATTTGTAGTCGCTGCCAAGAGCGCTCTTCATTTATCATTATGCAAATTATAAATTAAATTTTAACGCAGTGCTGCAGATAATAATGTAAATGTTTTAATGCCTCGCTGATAATTATGGAAGTCTTGCTGCATCGGCGAAAAATTCACGCTCGACCGCAGTCGCAGTCGCCGTCGCGGCGTGCAAATTGAATTTGTTAATCAACTGCATTTAGGCTTAATTGAAAGTGCGTATAGAGGCGGTAAAAACGCGCGGGGCTTTAACGTTAAATTTAATAAATGCGAGTCGGATTTGTGTGCAAATTGTGCACGTGTCTCGGGGGACTGGACACAATCAAGCAAAGCAATTACAAAGTAGCATTCGGTATGCAACATATTTCGGAAAACGAATGAGCCCATCTGTTGCTCTGAGATATTCCCTTTCAGCTCTCCATAATTGTAAATACCTAATTAGAGCTCGCCTTGGGTTGAATCGTGCAAATTATATGTACTATTAGATATCCGACCGATAACTGGGCCAAATTAAATTCAATCCGGGGCACTTCACACTGGTTATTAAATACAGCCAACTAATTTCGAGCTGCAGGCGAAGCACTCATTTCCCTTTGAAGCTGTCAAACAAACATGAAATGAAAATTGCATTACGGATTGTTGGCCGCATAATATTGAGCCTTGTGCCGGCCTGATTTCCTGTCAATGTGAAATTTGCTTTACATCAAATTTGAGTTGATAATTGGGGCGAAGGTAAATCAGCTCGAGGCTGCATGTAGTGTCACAAGCTGTCCCGAATTTATGTCTATATTAATAGGAAACATTCGCCTAATCTCTCACTCTCGCCCACACATTACTTACAGTGCCTTTGCCTCGGGCGACCTTGGGCCACAGGATGCGTTAATTCAATCTTATTACGCATACGCCGTGTGGGCCGAGCACAAAAAGACACTCGGCCTTTTAAGTTGTCCTACACAAGGGATGGTATGTGTATTCCTGCTAGTATCTGCACTGCGACAGCTTGAAGTGTGTTTACCAAGAGTGCGTCTGTTGATTTACTCCTTTCTAGAGCAGCAATTAATTAGCAGGCCTTTGTTTACCCATCCACACGAACATATTGGATTTGCACAGGCAGGATGCTCATAAATTTACATGGACCAGTATCGCTTAAGAAATGAGCTGCTTAATACTCAAAAATAATGCAATAAAGTGTAGAATGAGACGGTATTTAAATCTTGCAAATAGCCTGCATTTTAGTCTTATAAATTTAAAACAAATACCTACAAAATATTAAAAAAATGTAATGATACTTAGTGAGGCATCGCTTTCAGTCCGCAACTTTCAATCTAATTCGTTCGCCCTTTTATCTGCGTGGAAATTACTTTGGAAATATTTCTAAAGAAACCGCCGCCTGCATATTTCCACCTTTTTTAATATTTTACGCTCTTTATAGGCGCAGTGTGGGCTGCATCTGATGGCGCTGCCACTTTTGCCTTTGTGCAATTGCTTTTTGCGGATATTGTTGTTAGTTTTACTTTTGAGATCCGTGTTGGTTTTCGCTGCTTGTTTTTGCATTGTGCGATGGCGCTTTTGTTTTACACGGCCAGCATTGAGACTGTGGTTTTTGTAGTTGTTTCAGCTGCCGCTCCGGCTGCCGTGTCCTATTTGTATCCTGTTGGCGCACAGATACAGTTACAAATGCAAATACAGATACTCACACATACTTACGTTCACTCGCATTTATGTCTATTGGCGCGCGTCCATTTCCATTTCATTTCCGTTATTGCAAAACTTTTCGTATTAAATATATTTTTCTCTCAGCGTTTTGTTTCATTTCGAAGCCCTTTGCTGTAGTTGTTGTCGTTTTGGTTTTTGCACTCCAGCAAAGTTGTTTGTTGCCGTTATTTCTGGTACTTTATGCGCCGTGCCCATTATTGCAGTTGTTTCCTTTATTGTACAAGTACAAGCATAAAAATCCCCGCATTTCCATATAAATATTTTGCGCACTCGCCGCGCCTTCGCCTCATTTATTGTGGCCTACTTACGGACGAGTGTGCTCGTCGGGCCAGCGGCTTACAAATTGACATGCAATTAAATGTAAGCCACAGGCATTTATTATAATTGTTACACCCTTCACAGGCCCCCGCGCTGCTGTAGTTTCGCTGGGTTTTCCGGACCCACGATCCTGCCGCTGGCCAAAAGCTGACGCTGATTAGGCGGCCACCAGCAACAAACTAACATTGTTGTTGGACCCCTTTGGCAGCTGCAATTAGCATTCTGCGCTGTAATAAATAAAGTACAATTAACCACAATACCCCAAACAAAACGCTCGACCAAATTGTCCCCATTAATTTAATTTTCAAACAGAAAGTCAGATGAAAGTTCGGCTGGCTTTAAATGGGAACTGTTTTGAACTATTTACTAAACTGCATCTAAAATGTTGGTATTAATCAGATTTGTATGTTTTCATTTCTAAAACGGAATAATTTCGACACTTTGTAATCGCCTGCATATCATACCTAACTTAGCCATTGATTGTTTATTCATCTGATTTTTTTTATTTTTAACGATCGGAAATGAACACATATATTTGTTTAATTAACAGTGGCATGGCTGACTCGCTGGTTCAATACTTTATTTATATTCGCATTTATTTTGCAAAAATAAGTTTACCTTTTTTGCATATTTTATGGGTCAACAGTGCATTCAGAACGAACAAGTGACCGCAAATTTTTAGCGCATTTGAATTAATGACACCGAACATCAGTTAAAAAACGTTGGACCGCAAATCAGGTTGGTTTTTTTTCTACCTCGTTAGCCAACTTTAAATGGAATGTAAAAACTGCTAATTTTAATTTTTATTTATCTGTCTGGCACAAAAGCAAGCAATTGCCAAGAGACTTTGGTTAGGGATTTTCTAGGACAGCACAGCGTCGCTGAACCAAAAACTCATGCGATCCCCTTGAGAAAGTTTTTGAGGTACTGCGATCGAGTGATTTCGGGCCACCGAGTTGTAGCGCCTGAAGTTTTCGTTGCCGGCATTCAGTCGATCCGCCAGCACGGCAGCCTGCTGATTCAAGGATTGTCTGTAGGAAAGGGCAGTTTCGGACAGTATATAGCTAGGCCCATCCTTTGATTCAGGTAGAACACTGGACATATTAATCCTCGATTTAATTGGATCATTCGAAGTTGTTTCCTTGGCGGTTTTGGAGATTGGTTCAGAGACGGGCTTTTCCTGTGAATTGGTCTTCTGAGAGTCTAGTTTTTCAGCCTTTACGGATTGTTGGGATACGGAGTCAGTCTTTTTTGGTCTTAGTGAGGGCTCAGAGGGAGATCCCTCAGTCATCGATCTGACCGAGCCCTGAGTTCCCGTTGTCGAGGACTGTTCCAAAACTTTTGATTTAATTGAGGAAATGAAGACATTTTTTGACTCCGAGGGTTTTGGTGACTTCAGAATGGACTTCGGAGTTAGTGTAGTATTCGAAGAACTCCTGTTGGTGACCTCAGATCTTGCCCGTGAAGTTTTCGAAGCTTTGGCCGCGATGCTAGCTTGACTTTGCTTGGGAACGCTGCTTGCCTTGGAAGCCACACTTGAGTCTGATGTAGATACTTGGGCCCTACCCTCTCCACTTGCCTGACGACTCGACCTCACTGGCATTAGAGTGCGTAACGATTCCTTGGCGACCGCTTCCTTTGACTGGGAGTCCTCTGTTAGCTTCATCTTCGAGACACCGCCTGCATCAATGCGGCCATTTTCATGGATAGCTGCTGCCTGCTTCTTGGCCATGGCCATCTCCTCTTTGATGGCCTTGGAGATGGCCACCTCACCGAGCTTTGTCTTGCCCAACTTCTGCCTGCTCTCCCGGGCCAGCGATTCATCCAGCAAATAATCGGGCTTGGCTACGAAAACCGGTGGCGGATACGTAACGCAGGTGGGGAGTTTGAAGTCGGAGCGGGCTCCGCTGTTGGCCGGTCCCACATTAAAGGGATTAAAGGGTTCAACATCGTAGTCATCGGGAAACATTTTTACCACTGTAGCTGGCAATCGCCTGTGGGCCGTGTGGGTTATTAGCCAGTCTTACACTCTAAAAACTCAGGATCACTCACTTGTTCTTAGGAGTTTAATTTTAGAAGGTAAAGACCTGGATGTGGCACTTTCCAGTCTTTATGTTGGTCAGCCGAATGGGGTTTTTGTGATTTTAAATAGCCTTTGGATTTAAAACATCTGAATTAAACTGACACAAAAATCAGTACAGTACAGTCTCTAACAATGGTAGGCATAATTGCAATGCCCACATGAATTCCCTTGGTTATCATACATGTATCTTTGAGAGTAATCTCGTTTACCCCTTTCTTGTCTGCCTTTGTTTTTTTACTCCGACAGTCTGGGCTGCCCACTTCAAGTTCTACTCTTGGCTTAATTAAAAATGCCTCATGCTTCTTTCGGGCCCAACAACTCTGTGTATTAGTTCAGAGTGCACATGCTGATAAGGTGTAAAATCGCTTGGCTCTTTCATTTATGGAAGCAAATTAATTAGCAGTACGAAAAGATTGTAGGAGAGTGGCAGAGAATTTGCTGTCAAGATCTTTACCCCTATCTTGCCAGTATTTCGATCAGCTTTTCGGTGACCGGTAGTTGAAATTCGTTTAGAGAAATTCCAGTGAGTAAAACAGAAAAACAGTTTCAGTATGGCTAGTCTGCAAAAATCAGCTGACAGTCAGCATGGGTCAGTCCCCCACAATGGTATGGTGAACTATGGAAGCGGTCTGGTCTTCGGCGGGAATGTGTATCCGGTGCTGGTGGACGGCGTGCCCATGCAGCCGCCGGTGGCCGCTCATCAGGCGGCGGTGCACCAGCGCATGCAGATGCAGCAGATACGGCCGCAGGCGCCACAAACCCAGTGCCACAAACTCATTGCTCCACAGCCACCGTATCAGCGGAGTGGCGCCCGAGCAGGGACCCGTTGTCCCGCTCCATCGTTCATGACCAAACCCAACCAGCAGAACTTTGGCAGTTGTCCTAGCCCTGTCATAACCCAGCAGCAGCAACCCCAGAACAACAACCTCGCGATGATGCAGCAGCTGCAGGCGCAGATTCTGCAGCGGCAACAAATGCAGGCCTCCATGGGCAATCCTTACGGCCATTACGGCAACTACTATTCGCAACCGAGTGCGGGCGGCGATTCCGGAGGCTGGAACGGATATGCCATGATGCAGCCAGCGGATGCCAATAAACCGTATTCCTTTGGCTGGAGCCTCACCGATTGAGCGCTTTGCAACTGTGACTGTGTTGGAAAAAATGATGAAATTAAATGTGAATATGTAAAACGTATCCCTTGCGATTAGCACTAATCAATATTGGGTACTGCTGGTCTCTGCTCCGCAATCCTTTTGCATTCAGCTCACTTTTGTGGCACTTTTCTCTCGGAATAACTTGGCCATAATTTGCAGTAGCTCGTCTGGGTTCCCTTTTTGCACTTCATCGGGCTCCGAGGATGCCTTTTTAGGGGCGAGAGCCACCTCGTTTCGGGGGTTGGTCGTCATTTAGTGGTAAATTTCCGTCTTAGTTGCCAACGAACGTCAGACGTGACATTTTGCAAATTCCGTTTTCAGCATTTTGTAATCGTTCCAGCATACGTGAGCCACTGAAAGTGGATTCCCTGCACCACCCATTTCGCTCCTGATGCGGTGCTGCTGGTGACACTCACTCAGGTTGTTCGTGGTGCTGCCGGATTGCCAGGACTGCAGGATTGGAGCAGCATGTGTGGGCAAAGGGGTTGTAGCTGGTTTTGTAGTGGCTTCCGATTTTTTCACTGGCTTTTACCAGCTCAGGTGATGATACCCTGCATTGAAGCGCTGCAATGATAGTTTTACGATCAATAAATTAACCAGGTAAATCCTTTTTTTATTGTTGGGAAGAACTAATACAGTTTCCCCAATTAATTTTCAAGTTTTTAGGAATTTATTTTCTTATTTATTAAGAAGTATTTCCATGTACGGTGCTAACGTTTTAGTGCAAGTTTTTATTTAAATTTAATTTCTATCAAAGTCGTTACGTACGAAGCATAGCAAAGTCAATTATAACTGTCGGTTTGTGTATTTATTACAATAATTTTTGATACCACACGTCGCATCGGGTGTCCAAGCAGTGTGAAATAATAAAATAAATTAATGTGACATAAGAAAATATGAATATTGGTTAAGGAAAATTTATAGTAAAACATATTTTCTGAACTGTCGGTTATCGTTTTTGTATATATTAAAGGTTAAAGTGCAAGCAGTGCTTAAAAAATATAATAATGAAATACAAACTTAATGAAGTACGCTGCTTTACAGATTTTACAGGGTTCCCTAAAATTTCCCCTAAAAGCCCACAATGTTTGTTTTAAAGGGATCAACTTTCCTGCTCACTATGATAATTAACATTATTTCCATAAATAACTTTCTTTGTGGCGAGCCTTCGAAGCTAAGCTTCTGACGTCATCGGGGTTTTGCTGGAGAAAACTCAAACCGCAGCCTGCATGTTGGCAAACACTCACACACACACTCTCCGCTCTCTAATGATGATCCCTAAAGTCAACTTGCTAAAGTAACACGAGCTCAAACATGCACACACACACACACAGAGAGACGCTGGGACAGCGGACTCATAAGCACACAGTGGTATTAACGCCATAATTCGTAAGTTACACACACACAGGCGCCGCAAAAAGGATTAAGTTATATTTAAGTTGTGAGCGCTGCATTTTAAGTTCTCCTCCTTTGACGATGGCGAACATTGCATTGGAGCCATGAAGCCATGAAGCCATGAAGCCAAGGAGCTCGCACACACGATCTTAAGTGTAAGAGGAACTCTGGCGGTCCGAAAAACTGCACTATGCAAATTCCGACTGACCCACATTTAAATAATAATAATATTCGGAGCCCGTCGAGCCCGTTATAAATGCAATATATGGCATAAGTTTGCGCCTTGCAATCCGCGCTCACCAAAAAACCCCCTGGCTTGTATAAATTTGCAATATTTTTATATAGTTGCAGTCGCCGGTGCCTTTTTTCCTGCCAGTCACAGGTCAAGTGTTAATTTCAGTTCTCTTTTTTTATTTCATTTTCATTGTTCTTGTCCTTGCCTTTACGTGTGCGCACATTTATGCGAAAAGTTTGCGTAAAAGTTTAATTTAAAAAATGCATTTGCACTGACTTTGACCGTCCGGCTAAAAATAATAAAAATAGGAACAAACAAAAAGAGCCACAAACCCGACAACTATGAACTGCAAGGTCCCAGATGCAGGCAGACTGAAAATTAAATCAAATAAATTGACTGTCTTTTTGCTTTAGTTCTGCGTTTTTGCATTTAAATCAATTTACGCTCCGCTTTGTCTCGGCCGCCTTAATTAATTGCCAGCTAACAGCTTCGTGTTTAATTGTTTTGGCTTGTGTGGCAATGCTTTTATCATTGGGCAATTTCAAAGAATTCCCTAATCCAACGGCGATGTCTGATTAAATTAGATCTGCGGCTGCAGCACTTGGCGAATTTAATTCTCAACCTGACATATAGTATTCGAGCTGCCTCTCAGCACTCCTGCCGAAATATGGTTTACGACCCCACCGTGTCTAATAAAACTTATATGTCTGGGAGTCATAAAACCCACACAGCAACCCAATTCCGGAACAAATGGCATACGATTTTTGGGCCAGACCGTTCGGAATTTGCGAGGGCCCACGAAAGCGGAGCAGCCAACTTGTTGAAGTGTTTATTGTTTAGAATCCCGCGGCGTCGGCATCGGAATACATAAAACATTTTTTCGTTTTGAATAAAAGATACGCAGATGAGAGTCTTGGAGGGCGAGTAAGTAACCTTTTCCACTTCTGCAAGGCTTGGGTGGATGTCTGCGAATCGGATACGCATTTCAAGTCTGAAGGAGGTATCTCAGACGGCTTTTGTGGAGCTGAGATGGGTAAGCGCGTTCCATCATTTCAGAATTAGTTTGGGCGTCAGGAATTTGTGTTGTCTGCGTGGCAGTGAGTCGCATCAAAATTCAATGCATACATACACATATCCTTGACATTTAGGGTGTTAAAAATCCAAGATTCAATGAACATTATACATTTACATATATGATATCCACGAACGAAACCAATTAAAATAAGAATTCCCTGCTTCAGGTGTCAACTGATCCTGAATTTAATCCAGAGATTTTCACAGTTTACCCTAGCACACCAACCTATATTTTGAATCACAATGGAGGGAAGCATCGTTGGCAGCCGGAATACCCACCGTCGAACTGCACGACACACCCGGCGGCGGCGGTCAACCGGGGGGTTGGAGGGCAACGGAAACAAGACCTCCGAGGTGCCGAAGTTGGAGAAACCGCCAGAGCACAGGACCTTACAGCAGCGGGTCTTCCTCTACATCCAGCTGAACGAGATGACCAAGCTGCCGAAGACGGAATGTCCCTTGGAGCTGCACCTTTACCATCCGAAGAACACGCTGCAGAAGATGCAGGAGCGCTACACCACGGAGACCATCATCTACCAGCACGAGTTCAACCTGAAGAAACCGGTGTTCGCCTTGGGTGTGATGCAGGACGACATGGAGGACATGAACACGTTCAGCGATCAGCCGCTGGTGATTTCGCTCTACCAAAGGATTTCCAGACGTCGCAGGGGAGGAAGGGTAAAGTCCAAAACAGGTCGCACATCCGCTTCGCAGGAAGTCAGTTCATCATCGAGGAATAGTGAAAATGTCTCGAAGAAGTCTGAACAAGACGGCGAAGAAGCTGGGGAGGAAGGTAACTTTTCGGAGGAGCGACTGGAACTGTTGTCCCGCGGTCATTGTGATCTGTTGCAGCTCTTTCAGCAACGCCGCTTCATAAGCGACATCACCGTCTTGCTGTACCCCGAGTACCAGACCAATTCGCAGGCGAAGAGCAATCAACAAATCACCTCGCGTAGCGTTTGGCACATGTACTCAATACTGCCCATCCTGAAGAACTTTAACTTCACGAACTTGGCTTTCATGACCCTGGAATCCATTTACAATGTTCCACAGGAACTGCATTCCCTTTCCGCCGAACTGGGCCTAAGTGTGTCCTTTCGCGCAAGGCAACCGGAGGGCGCGAACGGCGCCTTCAAGGTGGTTCCCCTGTGCACCTACTCGGGATTCATGTCGCAGATCATCAGCGACCAGAACACGAGCATCGTGTGGGAGAGCATCAAGAGGGACCTGCACCCCAATATGAACTTCAGTTTCAACCAAATGGAGACCAATTCGAGGATAAAGCTGCCGAAGCTGTTTCGCCTCCTGCTTTGGCAGCAGGACGTTGACTTTCAGCTGGAGAAGATCGATCCTGTGAGCGACTTGGCCCTGATCAACAACTCCCTGCACCGTTTTGTGCTCAACGAGGATATGCGAAAGATCCTGGAGCAGGCTGTCGTTCACAATGACTACGAGCTGCTGCTGCAACTGTACCAGGAGACACCTGGTAATGTGATGTACGAGGGAGTCCTCAATCCGAGCATCTTTGGCTACCCAGGCGGTAAGCGATATGGTAGTCTTACTCTATGACTAAACCTTGTTTTCCAACCTCCCCCAGTTAACTATTGTCGCTTTGCAATCCACCTGAAGCCCGTTTTCGAACCCAAAATCAAACTAAGCACAACGAGAGAGTCCATGGCAATGGGACCGATGTTCTGCACCTTTAAAATCTGCTTCTTTCAGCCAATTTGCGAGCGCAACGAACCTCTTGACAAGTTCAACGAGAGCCTCCTCAAAAGGGCAAAGCTGCGACGATGCTTCGATATGGAATTCCTCAAGGAGGATGAGGACAATGAGGATGTGTGCTTGGAGCTTTATCGGGCCTTCGATGATCTCATCTCCGAAACAATCGGCTTCATCATAAAGCGGGGTGTGCAGGACATCAGAGATAAGAAGGACTTTTTCTGCTGCCAGCTGGCCAACCTCTGCAATGTGGTGTTGAAAATCTGCGGCTGCGATTTTAACGCACGCATGCCAACGGAAACGAACATAGAATTTAGGGTGGGTGTATTCAAAACCAAAAATGTTTATACCTATAATTATTTACCTTGTAATTAGGAAATGCTGACTCACATGTATAAAGAGTTGATGGAGCGCATTGAGGGCATACTGGCTGCCTGCAGCTGGAAAAATAGCTATGATTCGGCACATCAGGAAAGTGGGGAAAATTACTTGTCCCGACTGATGAATGAGATGCGACTAGTCAGCAACTGCGGACAAAGAGACTTGGCCATTCATATGTACGAGGAGATCGACAGTGGGACCTCAAACCGCATTATATTCGACTTTGTAACCCTGATAAATAGCGTCGATACCCTGCAGTTCCAACAGGCGGCCAGATATTTCACGAAGCCTCGCACCAGCGATTGGAGTGGACATTATTTCACGTATGTTTAACTGCAATATAATTACCAGCAAATATAGATTTAGATACTTCCTTTCTTTATAGCGCAGATTGCTCTTGCAGCTCTATATCAATTACATGATCGATCTGAGATCCCCAGACGAAGAGGTCGTAAACTCGGCCAAATCGAATATGATCGAGAGTTTGCGCCAATTCGCCGATAAGAACCGCCTGGAATCGGAGATCTGGATCCTGTTGTACTGCTATTACAAGGAAGTTTCTTACTTGCCGGGCATGGAGTTCACGCGATTTAAATTCCAGAATCTTTTTAAAATAGCTTCCAAAACTCTGGCTTTCACCCCCTGCTCCCTCTATGAAATGTACCTGCCAGTCGACTTTGAATTCAGGACCTCATGCACCCCGATGAACACTCAGTTCTATCCAGTTTTCAAGCTCTTTGCTCGCCTGGGAGCCTACGCCTTTGCCGAAGTTGTATTTTCCGACATAGAGCAGTGTTTTACGGAAGCGGAAGTATATCTTATAAGGACCACTTTAAAGATACTTCAGCGACAGATCGATGATAAGTTCAAGACCGTTAAGATGCCAACGGATAACAGTGTGTCAGGAAAGTTAAAGGTAAGATTAGTTAGTCTTAATTAGTGAAAATTAAATATTTGAAAACTATAATCTAGCGTTGTTACCAACTACACATCAATGGCAGTGTGGAATACTCCCGTGGGCGCTGTGACGAAGCCCTGAAATATTTTCAGGAATTGTTGCATGTTACGGAGCCCGAAGACAAGGAGTTCTTTAAACTGAGTTTCCTGCGTCTCGGTCAACTGGCCTTCGAAAGGGGACAATTTGAGCTGGCCGAAACGGCCTTCGACGTCTGTTTGCCAGCGAGCCAAAAACGAAAGAACTTTACAGCCAACTATGGAAAGGCACTGTCACTTTACCATGTGAGTTTTGATTGATAGGGTGCCATTCACGGTTACTTTACATTGGCAACCATAGCAAAATCGTCTGGAAGAAGCAATT
Organism: Drosophila mimetica; assembly: GCA_037075245.1. Classification (NCBI taxonomy): domain Eukaryota; kingdom Metazoa; phylum Arthropoda; class Insecta; order Diptera; family Drosophilidae; genus Drosophila; species Drosophila mimetica. The sequence continues at coordinate 24,316,397 of JBAMCH010000007.1, read as the reverse complement.
CCCTTTTTTTCTCGCTGCACTGAAGTCGACATCTTTATTCCCGATGTCTGGGGATATTTGGCCACCATTAACCTGCGACTAAACCGAAATAAAACCGCCTTGGAGTGCTGGAAAATGGCTAAAATGGTTAGTATTAATACAAAACCATTAGCTATATCTAAAACTCCCTTTTAAAGTACCCTGAACTAAGCATCAGCAAGAAAGTGTATGCCGAACTGGATAAGATTCAGTACTCAGATATCCATCTGATTGTCGATGACGATGGAAATCCAGCTGAAAAGATGTCGAAAATGGACTTCCTCCCTCTGTAATTAAAGCCTTTGAAAGCAAGCAAGAAAATATGATTTTCCTCACCAGGTCAAATGGTCCTAAGCAAACACATCCAGAGTCACGCCTTTCATCAAGTTTAAGCAACGTTTATCACTTAAATTTAGTGCCCTACATTTAGGTGAAATTAAGTATACGCACACGCATATGTTTACAAGGTATTTCGGTCCCTCGATGTCCTTCGCCTGCCTCGACGAGCTGGCTCTTGTCAAAATTTTAGCCGCAGAGCGGCAGCACAAACGTGAATATGCCAACACAATGCATTTTTGGCCAAGGGCAAACCGCTACAGCAATAGCAAAAACAAAACCGACAGCAGCAACAACGACAAAACAGAAACAAGTGAGATACGTAGTTAAACCCTTTTGGCCAACACTCAACCCATGACAGGTGTTTGCTCTGCAAAGCGTTTGAGGGGTACACTGAATTTGGGAAGTAGCTCACTTACTTGAGCGATATTATGGTTTACTTAACATATTCGATTTATTTTACCATAAATAGTAAGTATTTTTTTTTGCGATTTATAGATATATAATTTTTAAACAATTTTTATTATTTGATTTTATTTTTAAGAATTATTTGTACAATATTATAGACCTAAAACGCTTTTAAAATATAAATAAGTACAACTTTTTCATGGATCTTTTATTTTTTAAAAATATTTTTAGCTGCCATTCAAATTAATTGAAAAGTGTATTGTAAAAATTTAATATTTTAAGGCTCTTAGGTAAATTGTCTAATTTTCTATAACGCTTTTACTGATTTTTATGCTCACATTAAACCAAACCCCAATATAATAATAGTCATGATTGATAATGGACTGCTTAACTAGCTATATTTCACTCGGTTACTTATGTAATTTATTAGTTGGAGATCAAAAACTAAACCAATTTTAAGCCTCCCTATATGGACTCTTTTTGGCTTATACAGTTTATAAATCGATGACTTCAAATTTCAGTAAATTTGTAAATTTCTTGGCAGTTCCCAGAAATTCGCCAACATTACAAAGCTAATTCTAGAGCATCCCCATTTCGTGGGCCCGACTATTCTGCTCGGCTGTTGTTGTTTACCTGGCAGCGAGTGCTCTAAAATCCGCTTTGACAGCTCGCCTGTCAGCTCAACTCAAACCAAGCCAGGAGGATGGTGTTGTCCTGCTGCTCGGGGTGTGGGAGCTGTACACTTTTTTGCCTGTCTCTTGTTTGGGCCGGGCCCTCAACTACATATGCTAATGACGAGGTAGCCGGGAGGGACTGCGGTGGAGGCGGGGCAGCCACTCAGCTCGGGCTTTTGAGCTAGTTTAAGGCCAACAACTCTCGGCTGCTGAGCACACACATTGGTACCCACTGTGGGAAAGGGAAGGGGAACGGGGACGGGGACCCAAACACATTGGCTTCATCAAAATGAAATTTGTGAGCAAACACATAAAGTGAATCAAGTAAGCAAGCCAGGTAGCCGGGACACATGCTGCTAATGTTTTAAGACGGCTTTAAAATGCGTTTTAGTAGACACGGCACTTTGCTGGCTCCATGTTTCAGGTTTCAGGTTCCAGGTCCATCAACGCATCACGCATACGACGCGTAAGCCCTGGCGAAAGGAAGCTTTTGTCGCCCCAACGTAACAAAATCAATTAGACACATGCATTTACATACTCCGATTGCAGATGCCATCCGGAATACCCGCACCCCACTGGCCGGCGAAACAACAATTGCAATTTAATGTGCTGCCTGCGCCTGCTAATGATAATGTTGTTATGTGCCTATTATGGCTGTTGTTTGTGGGGTCTATGGGGTGTACGGGGTGGGGGTCTGGGGGACTGGGGGTCTGTTTCGAGCCTGGTTGCGAACACATGTCATTAGCATTTGCATTATGCGAACTTTGCTGTCTGACAGCACTCAAAGTGATGCAGTTAGGCGCCTGCACCCGTGGGCATCCGCCCAAAAACACCAAATGAAATTAAAGCTCAACCCAAATGAGACCAAAATTGATTGGAAACAATGGCAAACGGGTGGAGGAAACTGATACCAACGCTGTAATGATGTGGGATCTGATATCCTTATATTGCTGTGGAAAATATTTGTATAAATAAAAATAGTTTCTTTGAAACAAGAACATCATTTTATTGGTAACAAATAAAGGCGCCGTAATTTATTTTGGGTTTGTAATGATGTGAGTTCGCATATCCTTATCAGAATAACTTCTTTTACAATTATAATCATCTGTAATTAAAACTTCCCTTTGAACCTCTGTTAACCCTTTTCAAATAAGAAAGAAACATAAAAGTGATTCCCTATTACCTACTGAACATCACACTTATGCTCCCAATATGCACGTTGGCCGAAACATATTGTTACATGCCACACATGACTACCCTGTACTCCCAATATGCCAAAATTCCGAAACAAGGCCGAGTGCCAAGCCGGGCTCAACCTTGAGGATATGGAAGGATGCGACGTGTGGTGTGTGCGGAAACCTGAAGCAATTTCTAATCAAAATATGCGATGGACAGGCTAATATGCAAATACCATGTAAGCAGCTCAGACGCAAAGGAGCTCAGCTTAATACCAAAATAGCTCAGCCCAAGCTCCGGCAGCCACCGCACATATCTTCAGCTCCGGCTAATAACACAACCGCAGAAAAAAATCCGAATAAAAAAGAGAACCGGTGGGTAAAACTACAACAGCTGCGTTCCCTGCTGAAAAGTATGCAAAGATTCCGCCCGGAATTAAGTTGGCAAAGAGCTAACGTGAAATTTACACCAGAACGGTTACACAACGAGCGGTGAGGGAGGGGGATGGAATGTTTGCCGGGTGTGACATGAAAATTTCATTTGAAATTGAATATGAAAAAAATGGGAAGCCTCGTGTGCGCCGCTCGTGCGACAGCTGCTGCAATTGACAATTATTATTATTGTCAGTGTGAATAGGGGGCGGGCAGGGAAGGGCGAGGGGGCGAAGGGAGGGGGGCGTGGTTGGTATTCATATGACACCCGTGTAGCTCATAACCAAGCGCCCAAAATGCCTCGACATCCGTCGGCTTCAATAAAATTCAATGGTCGCATTAAAATCATTTAAATTCTATTGTTTTGTTAGCTTTTTTTCGTCCTTGGATCTCCGGATTTCCATGTATTTCTTTACGACTGTCAACCGCACACGCAACCTCACGCACACGGACGGCCGAAGCCGCAGCGCGTGAGTGTGAGTGTGAGTGCGGCACACACGGTGAATGCCGCATAAGCTGTTTTCGTTGCGGATTTAGGCGATATCAGCAAATGCATATTTAATGGGCTTGCGATCAATATGATATGTGGTGGGGCGACCCCTCGCGACTCGCATGGCCGCTTAATGCCATTTAAGGCGGCTAAAGGATTTAGTATGCGAAATTGTTTAAAGCTGGAAATAGGTCTTAAATATTATAGTCTTAATAGGATATTTGTTATATACTAGACTACGCTGTGTTTTCTAACCCTCGACTATCAAATACCCGTTACTTAACTAAAGCAAGAAGTTGCAAGCAAGGCAAACCATGCAGTCGCTCGAAAGTGGCGCCATCTATGTGGCGGACAATTCAATATTTTTTGCGTATTAACTTTTTACTGAGTGGTCCGATTTATAAAGTGGTGGTGTATTTCGAGTCCTAACTCTCTAGCTCTTATGGTATAGTGATCTTGATCAAGAGTAACGGGTATAAATATTTATTAATAATGATACAAAATGTGAATTAAGATTTAAAAACCGTTTCTTTTTATTCCAACTGATTTTTTTAAATTAACCAATATTCAAAGTCAACTCAAAAGATATTCTAATAATTTGTGTAACCCTAAAGGCATTTACACTGAGATTTTTCCACATTTTTACTTAAACTGATAACTCCTGATAAAATCTTCAAAATCTCGAAATGAAATCGTTGGCGTCACTTAAAAATCATAACTGCCAAAACGGAGTGGCATCTGTTTGTGCCCCTTTCTTACCCCCAAACTTCTGAGGTGTGATTCCATTTGGTAACCCCCTCCTTTGGCCCCTTATCCTCCGGTGTTTGCGAATTCTCAACTTTCAAAAAAACGCGAGAACGAAACACGTTGAATGCGCACAGCACGCAGATGTGAAATGGAGAAGGGGTAAAGGGTTTTTTGGCTTTGCCCAGGATCTGTCTTGTTTGCATAATGCCAGGCAGTCAACACCCAAACACCGAGCCACCCACACGCACACACGTGGCGCGGGAGGAAAATAAGTCAGCGGTTTTCATTTTACAATTTGATAGCCGAATAAGAATTTTCTGCTGACAGAAGTCGGAGCAAGAAATCGTTCAAGGAGCTCTGGCAAAGGATTTCCACTTTTGTGCCGTTGATTTGTTTGTTGATTTGCGTAAGTAACGTTTGAGGGGCGTCGCTTGGCCCTAAACCCTTTTCCCAGCAACTTTATGGCCAAGCTGTTTTTACATTTGTCGCATTTATAAATTATTTAAAGTGGCAAAGCGCCAGCTCAGCCTGGCTTGATGAATGTGTGCGCTGACCATCATTGACCCCGTGACCCCAAAAGCAACTGCACATTGAAACGCGATGCTCTTCTAAGCACACAGAGAACAATTAGCCCCATTAGAAGAAAAATACCGATTTTGTTTCTTATGATAGTGATGAATCTTAGTAACATTATGTATTTTCTTATACATTACAATATAATATTGTTTAACATTGTAAATATAAATTTTTACAAATATATAATACATTTTGTATAACTTAACTTAAAGAATTGACAAAAAAAATTTATAAGACTAAGAATTGTCTACAAGGAGACAAGACTACGTAAAAACATGGTTTATTAATCTTAATGAGTATTGGCGTATGCTTAGAATTTCAGATTTCTCTTTGAAGGGTGTCTGATTTTAGAACAGAAAATGATTATTGATTGGTACGAGATAATAAATCTTAGCTCATTATTATCCCATTATAAGCAAACAAATTTTATAACTAAGTAACCTTCATAAAAGGTAACTATTTTTGAGCTGACCGTATTTTTTTAGATCATCATAAAAAATAAGTTGTGAAGCAATTTCGAATTTTATTAAATAGAAAGCCAACTATTAATGTGAAACACCTTATTTTCCCAGTGCACTCACAGGCAGATGGACCAGTGACATGAGAGACCATAAACAGTGGCTAAACAAGGTGCTTAAATTATGCCACAAGATCTGAAAACCGGCTGTAAATAACAAGCCGGACCAGCAGCAGCCCTTCCCCGCCCACTTCCTTCCGCCCCGAGTCCCCCCCTCCTTCCCCTCCCCATTCCCCTGCCCCACCGGCCATTGAGGACATGCATTCATATTTATGGTTGTCTATCTGTGGCTCGTCCTCTGCCCCGTTGTCCCTCCTTCGCTGCTCCGTTGACAAGGCCATGCGTCGCCTGCCACAAACTGTAGCCACTGCCGTCTCCCGCCTGCCGCTCCACCACCCCCTGCCACCCATGTCCTGGTGCTCCTGGCTTGTTGCTAGTTGTTGGTCTCATGGCTGGATGACTTTGGTTTCGAGAAATCAACGCGCACACTCGCAGTCGCACTAGTGCGTGTGAGTGCGAGTGTGAGTGTGTGTGTGCGGTCCTGTGGGTGTGCGATATTTGCTCGAGTGTTTGTGTTTGCTTAGCGCTACTCAGCTGGTTGCTGTTTACACACATATATGTGAATATCAGCGGCCAGCGTTTAACTTCTGGTGCTAAAAGCCAGCGCTGCGATTTCGGCGGTTTTATGGCTAGAGAAGACCTGCGACCAAGGTTTCGGTGGGCTGTGTATCTGCACAGAAAGAAAAACTGCAGAGTTTAAATCAAGATTAAAATAACATAATTGTAATTAAAGTTCCCTTTGCTGCTCTACCTCTTAACGAGGTAAAATACTAGTGACGATCGCACCATTAACATACAAAAGTACTTATTTGATATCAGTATCATTTGTGACGAAAATTAAACACTTTCTTAAATTTTTTTATTTATCCCGCCCCAGCCTTTTTCTCTTCACCGGCATTTTCTACTGCAGCGTGCCGAATGCGAAGCTGGTGCACTTCGTCACTATGTGGACTGCCGTCCGCAGTGATTTCTTAATCTGTACCTCAAGCAAAAAAATCTTTTCTATGAAATTTTACAGTTTTTTTTTCTAATTTTCTTTGGTAGAAAAAATTTTATTAAAAAAATGATTACAGTATGAATAACCTTTATACTTATGATTATTCGAATTTCATTTGATATGTATATAAATAATAAATGTTATTTACTGTTGCCATTCGAGGTAAGTCTAATAAAACGTTGTGTTTTTAAATACGATAGCCGACCTTGTCCTCAATTTCAGCAAGCCATTATTCATCGATTGGTTGCAAAAAATAGTAGCATTAAATTATTAAAGCTACTGTTACAACGATTAAACACTTAAGAGAATAGCTAATGTGCAAACGAATTTTAAACTACACAACAGTTTAGTTTTGAGTGCCTTTCTGTGCGACTCTTTTTGCGTCTGCGGTCACCGTTTACCTGCCCGAAAATCGGGCTTCCTTCCTTCCTGCACAAAACGATTTTAATTAAAATCGGATTCAGCATAGACGATTTCCGGAAATTTAATTGCGTGTGGCTGCAAACTTTGTTTACATTGTGTGCAAGCCGTTCAACCTGTGTCTTTGATCTAGAGTTCCCCGGCCCCGAAGAGACACTCCCAGCAATAGCTGTCAGTTGCCCCCAAAAACAATATAAACTACATAGCAGTCGGGGATGCGAGAGGGGAGGTGGATGGTCGGATGGTTGAGAGCGAATGGTGGCAAAGATAAAAAATAATAAAAATTCATAAATGAATGCTTGAGCGCTTCTTGACACACGGAAGTTGGCCACCGGATGTGGATATATATGTGTGGCCGGTCCTTGAGCACAATGGCCCTTGTTCGTGTGGATGTGTGAGTGCGAAGTGGGGGAGGGAGTGAGGGGGGCAATCACAATGCCAAAGACAAACGTCCTGCTGACTTGTCTTTGGGCCTGGATTTTGGTGTTGTTAGCAGTTCCGGCTTTCAGGCAGTAAAAGCCATTATGGTATTTATTTTATGTTGCCCAGACAGAGTTTGAAAATTGTTGACAATTTTCCATTTTAATCTGCGAATCGAGAGATGCCCTGGAATTCGGGTACATCTGGCCCGGCCAGAGGTATGCATTTAAATTGTCGGCCCCGGGACTTGAATTTATTGGGCCAACAACAAGTGCAGCGCCCGCCCTTCATTTCGCCCGACTGGGCGACTGGCCGACACATCCTTTATCCTTTTCCGCTTGTGGCCCGCAATGGGGCAATAATAAACAGTTTCCGTCACTTGTTTGACACATCTACAAGGCGCAATCTGATTGTACTCGCATTTGTGTGCTTAATGATATGTACAAAGGCTGGCCAAACATTAACCCTTTCGGGTGCGGTGGGCGTGAGAGTGTGGAAAACAACGGCCGGCCGACTGGTCAAATATAAAGCGTTGGGCCCGTGCGGTTATTGCTTGATTAATTTCCGGTCAAATGGCTCTAGACACTAATGACTATTTAATGTTACAATTTACACTTTATTGATTCGCACACACATCCGATTGTGTTTGTGTCAGCATAATCGAGGCATTATGTCAAGCTGTCACGGGCAGGCCAATTTAATGGCGTTTAAGGGAAACTTTTGTTCGACCGTCGCCGTTGCCGCAGCTCAAGAGCCGCCGCTCAAACGAAACAAATTAGCCAGGTTGACAGCGTTCGCATTTAACGTGCAGGCCCTGCAACGAATTTATGCAGCATTTTCCATTGCTGATTGTTTTCTTTTTTCGCATTTATTCCCCTTATTTTTTCCGACTGCCAGCGGAGTAACTGGGAAAAGTGGTTTGCATTTTGCCTAATGCGACGTTGCATGAAAACGAAAATAGCAACGTAAACAGAAAACAAAATAAGAGTTACGACTTTACGAGCAAGCGACTATTTTATGCTCTGAACTAGGCCAAGAATAACATCTCTAAGTGAATAATTACTTTAAAAATATTATATAAATTAATATTAATTTTATTTAATTTTTAATTATTTGCATTTGTATTAGTACTTAAAATTATTAGCTAATTTAAACAAAGATTTTTTTAAATATAGAAATCAGATAATTATCCTAGATGTTTCACTTGTATTTTAAAATAATTTAGCATCTCTTTCTCCTTACTCTTTTCCTAACTTTAAATGACAATTGCAAAGTTATTATAACAAGAACAACAATTTAGTTTGTGTTCCCACTGAATCTTGCCAAATACCCTTATGGCAAGTAAATCTGCAAGTCTAAAACCAAGGCAAAAAACTCAAGCAAAGCGAAAATTTTGCATTTTGCATATGCAGAAACACAGACGCTTTGGACTTGAGTGACCCCCGGGGAATGGGGATTCGGATACCAGGACCAAGTCCGTTCTCAACTGCTGCCTGTCACAAAATTTGTAGCCAGCTTCGGACTTTTCAGTGGTCTTTGCGGGGGAATATGGGTCTCGGCAATACCTACACTGAAAAATTAAAACGTTATAAGAATGATGTTATATGGCGGAACTATTTTTTTATTGGGGTTTTGATTAAATTCAGTAATTAATTCAGTCAGATTAATTCAGTCAGTCAGATTAAAATTATTAAATCTTTTCTAATTTAAAAATAATAAAAAATATTAAGAAATTACTATTAATTTCTTAAATTTGATATTTTTTTAATGAAAATTCTATTATTTCCTATCCTTTAATCTTTTAAATATATTTATTATTTTCTTGGGAATATGCAAAATCACAATTGTTAATCAATTTTTCTCAGTTATTGTCGGGAACAGCATAGGAATGGCTTTCGGAACTTGGTCCTGGGTGTTCTCCAGTCGGAACCGGCTGAGGTTGTGCCTATGGGAAGCGGGCTCTGCTGCGGCTGCTACTGGACGTTGGAGTAGTCACAGCTATTATTTTCTGGCATTATCTCATCATATTTCTGCGCTGCGTTGGTGCCTGCAAAATTGCTAGAATTTCCTGCTGCTGCTCGTGGGGACACAGAAACAGAAGCAGAAACAGGAACCGGACCAGGCAAATAAGCATTGGGAGGGCGAGAGGACGAGCAGGATGCGAGCCTGTTTATGGCTGAAGAATGCCAGCTAATTCACAGAAAATACTCAAGAATTATGTGCTGGCTCAGGCTTATCCTCAGACAGAAACAGAGCAACAGACCTCGCAGTTCATCATGTGTGCGAAGTGAATTTCGGATTCATATCACGTATTTTATTACATCGTTATTCATGATATTGACTCTCGGCGGATGGAAAGTTTTACCCAGCGCCACCGCCACCGCCCGAGATATTCAAAGTGCAGTTCAATAGATTTCACTGCCATAAAGAATACATTAAGTTTAGGGTCTCCGCTCGGCAGGCAGCACATAATTAAATTGATTTCCACGTTCGTTTTGCTCCTTGCGATTTATAGTCATGTGCGATAAAGTCAATTCGAGCAAATTGAAAAGCGACTCGTTGCTCGTTTGAATGTTGCTAAAAATGGCAGCATAAATTGTGTATGCATAAATTATACATGCATGCCGAATTGATCCATTTTTCGGGCATCCGGCAAGAGTTGAAGCATCTCTGGCATTTTACCCCGGCATTGCGAAAAACTACCAGCTATCCTGGCATAGCCCGGCATCAACTTATGAACTATTCGCTTTGTTTAGATATCTTGCCCCCCCCCAAACCCTCGAATGTTTGTGTGCTGACTTGGCAAAACCCTCAAATCCCCGACTGCATAAAAGTTCATATCAAAATACCAAAGCAAATATTTATTATCCGTGTGTGCGGAGGAAAACTCCCAGCTAAGGCCACACCTCAGCCGAAAACTCAAAGCGACAACTACCGAAAGTCTAAGGAAATTTCGAATAGAAATTATTTCTGGCATTTTAATAAACAACTAGAAGCCACTGGCAACTATTCTAATATGTTTTCCAGTAGGTACCTGAGCATTTTCAAGTGTTTTAAATATTCGTTTATGAGCGTTTTGTACCATGTGGCGTATGCGTAATGGAATTAAACCTGGAGAAGCGACGTCAAAATATATTGAAATTGTTGTGCAGTCTCTCGAGTCCAAAAGGTTTTTGATTTTCCCAGAATAAAATGTCAGGAAATTAGTCGGTGGAGCGTATATTAACACTAATTAAGACACTCGCATTAGCTCCTCTCTTCAGGCTTAATTTCGACTTTTATACGAGCGGCTCTTGAAGCCTTCCCTGCAATTGCAGCGCATTTTGCGACGTCATTTAAAGCAAACATAAAAAGCAAAACAAACCGTGAAGTGCTAAAATTAAAGCAACAGCAGCTAATTACAAGGCGACCTAATTTTATGCGAGAGTGCGAAAAAAGGAGCCCGGCGGTTGGGGAAGCGCCAATAAATGGCAACGAGGCCAAGCACCTCCGAAAACAAACACAGAACCACAGGGAAATGTTGCGATCCGCTCCCTCCCCGGAATCGTATCTGTGTGCTTGTTTTTTGCTAATTAGCGAATAACCGTGTTTAGATTGCAAACACTCATGCCGGCGAAAAGAAATAACAGACGCCGGCAAATTAATTGCCAAACAAGTGAGTGCAGAGTTGGCAACTGGAAACTGGAATCTGGCGTCGCCCGAAACCCACCGCCACAACAGCAACGGGCCTAATGTCCGCCTCACAAAAACACCAACGGAAGTCCATGCGAGGGGAGCCACCAGAGTGCGAAAACTATTAGCCATGGGAATTGAGACTGATTCCACTGGTGTCGCTATTTTATTCTGCTAATAAAACGGATTTTTAGATCTTTCTTTTCTACAGAAAGAATTGGGGATATTGGTAGTAGTCAAAGTAAATACTTCTTTTATTATTTTTTTCTGTTTTATTATGTAGGATAATAGTATCTAAGGTAAAAGGACATCATAAGGCATCACCTATAATGTGCCCCGTTTATTTTTTTTTTAAAGTGGGTAAAATATGTTTTAAAATGTATTGACAAATATTTCAGATATACTCTTTTGAAAACATTAAAATATTTAATATGTTTTCATAGTTTGAATATTTCGACATATCCGGGGGTGTAACGGAAATCTTTTTCAACCAAAATCCATTATCGTTCTGAGAAGAGGTTTCTGTGTGCGTGATAATACACAGAGATAATTCTGACGTTCTCATTTTGAGTTGAAAATGTTTTTAAAGTATTTATTTATTTATTTATTTATTCTCTAGTTGCTAGGTAAGAGCTCAATTTTTCAAGTGAATGTTCATTTAATGTGCTTGAATCAAGTTAAATTGGCGGTATATACATTGTTGATCTCAATAAGTAAATAATTTGTCAAATCAGTCGTCTAAATTTATCAAAAAGTTGTAATAAAACTCAATTAAACTTTACTTATTTACTCAAACGAGTAAGTTAGGTACCTAGGTAAGCAACTCCTGAATCCGCCCTCGCAGGGCTGCAGCACGCACTTGTGCAGCAGGGAGGCGGAACTGGAAAAAATCCTGACCCCCGGCAACAGACGCGATGTGGTCGACGACAGCGGCTCTGAAGGTGACGTCGCCACAGCTGCGCTTAGTTAATTAGTTTAGCAGTATGTTGGTCCTGTGCCGGTGGTTGTATCTGCAACTGTATCTGTATCTCCGCCTGTATCTGTATCTGCACATCTAGCATCCTGCGAACATCTGCTAGGCGAGGGGACAAACGGTGCCTGTCATTTCAGGCCGCTGGGATTGGAGGCCTTGCTGCGTTTGCGACTGTTTGCTGTTGGCGGTTGATCAGCAGCTCGCTGAATTTTGGGCCCTCTGTTTGCGCGACTCTGTTTCCTGCGCCCCGAAATGCTCTTCAATTACAGCCCGACAAATTGTGACGACAACTGTTTGCAGTTTGCGACTTTAAAATCGCTTAGCCGGCAGCGGATGGGATTTGTTTGAAGTGTTGAGTGGACGAATGCTAATTAGAGCTTCAATCAGGGATAAAACGAAAGCACAGAGATTCCCTGAAACTGGGAGAGTATAGGATGGGAATCTAAGAAAGAAAAGTCGTATATCCTTGAGTTTAATTATCTCATAGGTATGTTTAGTTAAATCTGCTTGATTAAAATTTATTTTATGTTTATTTTTTGTTTTTTATTAAACAAAGTTATTCAGAACAGAGGTAGTTTTGTTTGTCTAAAAGTACAACGATGAAAAACCTTATTGCCATATTCTTGCAATTTCTGATTCAATTAGGCTGTGTGTTTTGTTTAAGATTTCTTGATGCCTGACAAACACTTTAGCAGATTTAATTTCAGTTTTTAAAGTCTAACAACGTCAACACCCGCAAGGACAACGGGAATAACAAGGGAAAGTGTGAAACTTTTATGTTGTTTGTTAAAATATAACCTTAAGCCCTCTTGTTGGTCAAGACAAGCTGCACACACCCACTCCGCATTTTTGCCACTTGGCCGCCCGCCCCGCTCCTCCCTCGATGGAGCCGACAAAGTTGTCGGACGGAGACTTCCGAGCAATTCCCTGGGGTGTATTTTTCAAGTGGAGCCCGGCGTGGGCGAAACTTTGGCCCATCTCCAATCTCCATCTCCCACGGAGCCGGGCATTAAAAATTGATGAGTTTTTAATTTGTGTTGCGCTGCCGCTGCCATATTGAAAATAGATTAAGTTCTATTATTTGCAGTCATGATGTGGATTAGCACGGACACTTTGCAAGAGCCTCGAGCCGGGATCCTGGATCCTGGAGCCGGGAGCCTTGAGCCCGGAAAGGCAAGGAGGCGATTCCCTTGGCCGCTGGCCAGCAGCGTGCTGCCTTTATAGACGTCATCATTAATCATGCTGACAAGGGCCGCTTGGATTTTCATTTTACGGTGCTGATGGCGCTGCCGCTTCCACTTCTGATGCCATTCTCAAACCCATTTCCATGGCACTTTTGCCCCAGCCTTTGCCAATATCCCCGTAAACCCCATTTCGATTCTTATGGCCACGTTGCCATGGCCCGTAACAATTTTGTTTGCCTTTTGCGTTCAGTTTGTTTGTATAATTTATGTGCCTCACTGATGCGCAGGCCAACTGTCCAAATCCGCACTCCCTCTATCGGAAGCGGCAGGATGGATATGGATGGCAACTGGGCAGTGCAAGATTCAGAAATAGGCGAGAAGTATGAGGTTAATGGAGAAGGTACTGCAAAGAAGGATAAACAAGGAGGACCAATGGAATTAAGAGATATGCCAATGGGGATTAGATATTATCAATTGGATATCAATCAAAGCGAAGAAGTTCGTAAGTATTCAGTGTTTTTAGGTGTAAAATGTAAGAAGATTTCATTAGTATTCCTTTTTTTAGATAATTCCTTATCTATTTTATCATTTTTCAAAAGGGTAATTAGTTAAATAAGATAAAATATATTTCATTATTAATTTCAGTGATTTACTTATCAGTTATTTAAAGAAAATGTGAATATTATTGTAGAAAACATGATTTCTTATTATTTATTAGATAATTCCTTATCTTTTTTCTCAGTTTTCAAAAGGATGGTTAATTAAAAGAAATACAAAATATATTATTATTAATTTCAGTGATTTATTTATCAGTGTTTTAAAGAAAATGTGAAAATTATTAAAGAAAATAGTATTACTTGATTATCAATAGGTATTACCCATTCCAGATGCTGTTCTGCACATTTTTCGAGCTCGCAACCCACACTCAACAATTTGCGAGTTATTTATGCGCAGCGCGGGCTCTAATTGCAATTTCCGCGCAGTCGCGAAATGTTGCAAAATGTATGGACCAACCTCATGCGACTTGGGCAAAAACTCAATAATATTTGCCACACACACGCCTTTTTGACAAATTTGCCAATGACGATGGAACATCAGAATGGAATGGCTGGGTTCGCTGGGCGGAATATCTAAAATTTATTTATGGTAATTTCGTCAAACTACGCGATGTCAGCGCCCGCAGGGGGAGGCAAACATAATAACGGCGGGCAAACACGGCATTTGTCGCAGGCAGTTTATCGGGGACCGGGCACAAGGTAAATTTAACAGATTGCCTCTGCGGCCGTGCCAGATTTTGGGACCCCTCGTCCGCCGAATATATGGATTTGGAATTCGGCATTCTATTTAATATGGTCCAGCGGCAGTTGATTTGATTTGGCGCTCATCGCTGGGCGCAGTTCATTTTTGGGAGAATTTAATTAACAATTTTGTATCGGTTCTATTGACTGCTCAGCCGCGCGCCGGTAATTGTAATTGTCATTTTTTCGTATCCGCCAGACGATCGTTTGTTTTTGTTTGCCTTCAATGGAGTTTGTGTAATTAGCTTGGCGCGCATTTAAATTTTCAAAATTAATTAGTTCAAACAACAGTGCGGTTTGTTTGTGTTTTCATAATGCACCTGTTCAAAAGATTTTGTCTGCCTTTTTTTTATCGCCTACTACCGGACGCACAAGCAGGCGATGGCAATTTATGAACAGCTTAATTCAGCCGGCCAATTAATATTTTTATTTACTTTGCCGCTGTCTTGTCAATAGTGTGCATCAATTTATTTGACAGAAAGAAAATACCTGCATGCCATTAAATGGAAATTAAAGCGATTTAATTTATTTATTAAGGGGGAAATAAAGAAGCGTACGTATAAATAGGGGGATGGACATTTAAACGCGGGAATTAAGGCCGCGGAGTATTTTCTTCGGGGGCCTAATTTAATTTTAGTATCGCGGCTATAAAATATTTTAGATCGTTTATTTTTAGTTCATTTTTACATAATTTCCACATTATTTTTATAAAATTTCTACATAATTAATTTTAGATCATTTGTGCATCATTTTTACATCTGTTTTGGATAATTTCCACGTAATTTGTTTCAGTTTTTAAAATGAATTAAGACGCTGCCTTTTTTTCGCGGCCATTTTTTTTGGAGCCGTATAAATATGAAGATGAGATCATTCTTTCCGAAATCTTTAAGAGCTCTTTGAATTTGCATTTTTAAGCCTTATAAATGTTCCTAATTAAATTGATTTGATATTCGAGGAAAAGTCAAGCCATGGCATTTCCATACTTATCTGACCATTTGAATGCGAATTTATTATTCCGGATGCGATGTCGCCTGCGAACATTTCCTAATTAGACAGGGCCGCCACAGCCCTGCGAGATATCCTTTCGGCAGGCAAAGGACCACACACTCCCTGCACACGCAAAGGACTCTGGCACACACACACGCGCACACTTACACCCAAATTGGAATGAACGTCGAAAACTTTCAACGCCACAATGAGGCATTGCGTATGGTTTAAGCTTTATTTATTTGCGGCCATAAATAACGCTTAACGCATCTAAATCTTGAACTTTGTGCGAATGCGCTGGGTTAGGATGTGGGCGGCCGGCGGAGTGGGGGGCGTGGCAGATGAGAATGGCCCGAGTTGTTTACCCGGACTAAGGATAACTCGACATGGCTTAAACGCCCGATTCAAAAGCCAAAAGTTAGAAGACAATACAAAAATCGTAGGTATTTCCCCCGCCGAGATTTATGAGCGACCTTTTTGCGCTCCCTTGAAGGGTGACGCTTAATAAAATGCTTTAAAGTTAACCATATTTCTGGCATCCTTTTTTCCGTTTAACTGGTCCGAGGTTTTTTCTGTTGATCTTGCTCCATATTTTATATGTAGTGGTTGTGGCAAAAGGGCGGATAAAACATACACAAAAACCAGGGAGTAAAAAAGTATTTTTGGACGACTCGAAGTTTGAATACGATTCAAAGTTAGATAGATTATATTATATTTTAAAAGAAAACACTATTTAAGGAATTATTATTCCTACATTGAAATTACTTTTGATTTATTTTTAAAAATAAGTTAGCCATAAAAAAACTACTACCTTACTTACATAAAAAAATATTTTTAAAATTTTTAAAGATAATTTTTGTATTTATATTGTGTATACTTTGTTATGAAAAGGTTTTTAAAAATGTTTAAATAGTTTGTACTTGCATATCCTTTGTTCTCCTTTCGCTGGGTGCGTGCATCCTGGCCCAAAGTGATGCCTTTCAGGGCTGTCATGTTGTTCTACCAACTGATGGCTTACAGCCGCCTGCTAAAACTTGTGTCTCTTCCTGTCCGCCCCCTTTCCCCGCCCACTCACCAGTGCCTACACATCCTGGCACCAACACACACACACACAGATATTGGCTCGGCAAATGTCAGTTTTGGCACCTACAACACTTTGTTAAACTTTTCGGTTTTTTTTTCTTGTTTTTTTCTCTTTTCGGTGTTGCGTGAGTGAATATTTTTGTTTGGCAACGCAGAGAGAGGAAGAGGTATGGAAAATGGGGAGCGGGCCAAAAGCTTTCACACACTTTCCCTTGTCGCTGTGGATTTTGCTTACAAATTAACATATAAATTGATTTTTCGCAGCACCAAAGTGTTGAGCTTTTTTGAATTGTCAATGTGGGCCAAAGGTGGCGGACTTGTAAGATCATCAGGAGAGCATTTGAAAACCATGTTTTTCCTTTAAAATTCAATATTTTTGTTTACCACAGAGAGCGATTAAGATTCAATTGCAAGTGGAAAGTAATTGTTATATGATGGCCCTAACTCTTTTGGCCAGGCCCAATCGTTCTGCCCGTAAATCGCTTTAGCGCTTTCCTTGCAGAAACTGGGTCAACCGGAAGTTGTATAAATTACAAAACCCCTCCCGGGCCCGAAAAAAGAACGGAAGCCAGGCAACCACATGCCCAGCTTAGACTTATTATGGCAAAGATACTGCAATGGTTATCTTTAAAATAGCCACAAAATCCATTTAAATTATACAATAAGGAAAGGATATAAACAAACAAAGCTTAGGCCAGGCCTTCGGGCCATCTTAGATCCAGCCGAAGTTCTGGCCAAGTTAATTACACTTAATACGCAAGGACTAGTGTGTGAGTGTGTCTGTGGGCCAGTGGCTTTGACCAGAAAACCTGTTTGGCTATTTGGTGATTTGTGTTTAGAGAATGTTCAAAATATCCCTGCAAAAGGGTTCGAGGGCGTGTTTGTGTGTGCCAAGAGAAAATATTGGGTAGTTATTTGGCCAAAGATAAGCATAAGAGATTGCATTTCAGGGGAAACGAAGTGCTGAACCTTAAGTTCGCTCTAAAATATGCATTGCAGAAATTTAGTTCATTGAAATTACACAGACCCTAAGTTATATAGCTAGAAATTCTAAAGATACTTCAACTACATGCCTAAGAACTATTGTTATTTACTTAAAAAAATAGTTTATTACTTTCTTAACTTATCAAAATACTAAAATATGTTAAATACTTACAACATTTGGACGATAAAGATAACTTTTCCAAATTACCCATACAATTAAAATTCAAAATTATTTCTCATTACCATATTTTTATAAAAGGTATCCGATAGTCGTATCTATTAAGGCATCTAACTACTAAACCCCATCTTATTTACTTGCCGGGTCCGAAGTGTGACCATTAAATATTTTGGCAAATATTCTGGTGTAATCACCAGCAGAATGGCCAAGGAGCAGAGTTGTAGCAACAGCTGGCCAAATTATTCTAATTGCCAGTCAATGGACGTTGCCTGGCAAAACAAATTTAAAATTCCATCAATTTGGCAAAATAGTGAGAGGGCCGAGAGAGATCCGATAGAACCGAATCAAATTATCCTAAAGACGTTGACATTGCTCTTTGTGTGCCGGATCTGGCAAATAGAAAGTTTCCCAAGAAGTCCTTTGTTCGTTTCATTTGTTGCAGTCTCGCAAAATTGATTTGTCAAGCAGCCACATTAAAAATTGACAGCTAGACAAATACCAAACGGAGGCGGCCTGGAAGCATAGTACGTGTAAGGTTTTCCAAGATGAATGGCCGTCCCACATCATCTTCGGCCCAGCTGGCAGGCCAGGACTGTTTATAGTCAATATTTTATGAGTTTGAATTAATTTGGAGACATCCAGCGGGCAGCTGCCCGGTTCGTGGCCAGGCACGTTTCGGTCCTGTCCATTGTTTGTCAGCCGAGTTTTGCAGTTTGACATATTTCGAGCGTCCACTTTTTCCTGGGACACTCAAAGTTTTTGTACATTTTTCGTATTAGTTATGCAAATTAATGTGCGTGCATGCGTGAATGCGAATATTTAATTCCATCTCTACGAGGAACCTGTGACAAAAGACCGGGATCCGTTCCTCATTTTACGGCAGAACCCGAAACGAGCCATATAAATGAAGCAAGTTGGCAAAGGAACATTTGCTGCCGGGGATTTGAAATTGGTTAAGTTTCTCAACGAGGCTGGGAACGTGCCTGAAAACACTGGGAAACTTATGATCAAAGTTTCGAGCACTGCAAGTTTTAACTCAAAGCCTTAAATTTATGTATTGCAGCCATCAATATTTAATTGGCATATTAAGCCAGCTCAACGCCTAATCTCTTTCAACCTAATGACCAACAAAGTTCGCCATGAATCACCTGCCATCTCGAGATGCTTTACTTATGCATGACTCTGATTGCCTTTCTTGTGGCTGCAGACCACACTCGCAAGGATACACATATCGACTGCCCGAATCGTTTATTTTATGCACAAGCACTTCCGAACCACATAGCAGATTTTATAACAAACATTAATTTTGGTTAATAACTTTATAAGACAAACTAGCCAGCCAACTTGTGTGGATGCCAAACGCCCGCTCGCAGGCGACGGATATTCCGCCCTAATGCCACAAACTTTGACTCAACATTTTTCACACAATGTTTTCGGGGGCCGACGGGCTGGTGATGCTGCTGATGTTGGTGCCTCCGAGGCATCTGGGTCGAGTTGGGGCATAAAATAGAATTGGAATAACCATACGATAAGCCCAATTTGTGCGCAGCTTTAGTGGCGCATTAGCCATACATAAAGCAAAGATAGACGCCTCCATATTTGTGCGTTGATGTGCGTCACTTCCGCTTGTAATTGTAGCTACAATGTCACAATCACTAGACCATATAAACGCAGGCAGTCAGTCAGAGGGACGAGGAGGAGGAGCAGGAGGGGCAGGGAGCGGCCATCTCTCGCACACATAAACAACCAGGACACCCACAAACACACGCACACGCATGGGAAGCTGGCTTTGTGTGCGCTTTTAAGTGGCTCTGCGTCTTGCCCACTCGGGCGCCATCCCACCAAAGTGAAACTTAGATGATGCACCGTGTCCTGGAACGTATATCGAAACGAAAATATCCATGCTGTTCAGAACAATAAAATGTATCTATATAAATTAAGTTATTATAAATTATGTTGGAAAGAACGTGTATTTTAAATTAATTAAAATATTTAAAATTTGTCCATTATTGTAATATATTTATTCCCTTGTACTAACTTGCTCCTTCTTTGTTTTAAATTAATTTAATTTTTCAGGTTTTTATACCCGCTACTCGTAGATTGAAGTCGTGCAAAAGTATGTAACAGGTAAAAAAACTGTAGCGCCCATTAAACGTCATTTTGTTTGGTTTGTTCATACCTACCAAAACGAAGAAGACTTTTTTAGATCGGACCACTCAGTAAAAAGTTAGTCAGAAAATAATTTTTTGTCCACCACATAGATGGCGCCACTTTCACTGCTTGGTTTGCCCAGCTTGCCACTGATTGCTTAGGCTGATTAACGGGTATTTGATAGTCGAGGCACTCGACTATAGCATTCTCTCATATTTTTGAATATTTGAACTTTTTTCGGAATTGAACAAATTGAACTGAAGTTGGTGTACAATTTTTAATGGAAACCCTAATTAAAAGTACCATGAAAATTTCTTAAGAAAGGATATTTGTGGTGAGAAACAAATTTTCCTTACAGATTCTATTAAGAAAAGATATTCTTGGTAACTCTTGAAGGAGCCTGCTAATTTTGCAGGAAACTTGGCCCACTGTGTGGTGCCTGGCAACCTCAGGCTCGCAGTCCTTGCTCGTACTTGCCACTTTGTAAGTAGCCGCAGCAAAGGCACACGCCCAACCATATCCGCATCCCAAAGATACTCGGCATTCGGAGGATATGGGATGGTGTGTTTGGGTGCTTGGGCTCTCTGCATTGCCTTGGCAATATTTACAAGTCACTTGTTTTTATGCCTACATTAATTATGCGCGCCTCTGACTTTGGTTTTTGGTCGGAGTCGGGTGTGCTCGTCTTTGATTTTGATTTTGATGCCGTTGCCGCAATTCCTGCTTGGCTTTGGTTTTCCTCTCTCTATTGCTGCTGCTGTCAACGATGTGGCTGCTTGAACGTGGCCTTCTTATCTCCCCCCACTTTCGTGGCCATATTTTTGCCGGCTTTAGACGTCTTTCGGGTGTGCGGGCTTAAGGCATTTCCAATAAATTTCGACACTCATGTGGAGCTGCTGCTGGTGCTGGTGCGGAGGTGGTTTAAACCCGGCTCTTAATTGCTCGACGCTGGAAAGTGTCTTTCGCTCCGGGGCAGCTATCTGCAGCTTTCTACAGCTGCTCATAAATGTCAGGTCGAGGTAACAACTGGCTGGCTGCATTAACTGACCCAGTTGTGCTTCCCTTTTGGCGCTCGCAGCCTCCGCTCCTCGTTTTGCGCCTTTTAATGACATTATTGCGCACTGAAACGTATAATGCGTCAGTGCCCGGGTCCGGGTTTTGAGTCCGGGCCTTCTGTTGGCTTCACTTTGAGCCCGGCTGTGACCTTGCCGCGCCTCGATGTGCTCATTTTGGGCAGACACTGCGTATGCGTGATGTGCGCATCTTGAGGCCCGCAAATAACCTTGTGCTGCAACGGGCTTTGTTGCTCGAGTAAACTTGTGGCAGTAAAGCTGTCATTACATATGCCAAAAGCGCTTGCGTTTCGGTGGGATTTTGCTCAGGTTTTCGGGTGGCTTTGACTTACGATAATTACATTTCACCTTGCTGAATTTATTAAATTATTAATATTCCAGCATGTTAGCCTTTAAATGCTCTAAGCAGTTTAATTTGATTTTCCCTCACTAATTTCCTTAAATTTTAGATATTTTGTAGAAAGGGCATACATTTAATTTGCAATTTATCAACTATTCAGCCCTCAAGGAGATTGCCAAAACTTTAATTAACATAAAAATTAATTATTTATCTGCACTTTGTCTCTCCTTTTCTAATTTTCTTATAATTTTCTCTGGTCAAAATATTTCAATGAACTCTTTATCATCTACTCACTTCTTACTCCTTTCTGCTTTTAAATTCTTCAAATTGTATGCTAATTTTTCAGATGATCCTCGTTCAGGTTGCGATAATTTTAATCAACAAAGAGGGTATTTATCTGCGTTTTTCTCTGCTTCTCTGTATACCTACCCAGTTTATCCCTCATTTAATTATACCCGTTACTCGTAGAGTAAAAGGGTATATTAGATTCGTGCAAAAGTATGTAACAGGCAGAAGGAAGCGTTTCCGACCATATAAAGTATATATATTCTTGATCAGGATCACTAGCCGAGTCGATCTAGCCATGTCCGTCTGTCCGTCTGTCCGTCTGTCTGTCCGTCTGTATGAACGCTGAGATCTTGGAAACTATAAAAGCTAGAAGATTGAGATTTGGCATGCAGATTCTAGGGGTTAATACGCAGCGCAAGTTTTTCACGCCGATGTGCCACGCCCTCTCTAACGCCCACAAACCGCGAAAAACTGTGACCCATTCTGTATGAACGCTGAGATCTCGGAAACTATAAAAGCTAGAAGATTGGGATTTGGCATGCAGATTCTAGGGGTTAATACGCAGCGCAAGTTTTTCACGCCGATGTGCCACGCCCCCTCTAACGCCCACAAACCGCGAAAAACTGTGGCACCCACAGTTTTGAAGCTATATTAACGGGAAAAAAATTGTGTATTTGGTTTATCAATACATATTGATAGACCAAAATGGGAAACCCCCCTCCCCTCTAACGCCCACAAACCGCGAAAAACAGTGGCACCCGTCTATATGAACGCTGAGATCTCAGAAACTATAAAAGCTAGAAGATTGGGATTTGGCATGCAGATTCTAGGGGTTAATACGCAGCGCAAGTTTTTCACGCCGATATGCCACGCCTCCTCTAACGCCCACAAACCGCGAAAAACTGTGGCACCCACAGTTTTGAAGCTATATTAACGGGAAAAGCAATGTGTATTCGTTTCATCAATACATATTGATATACCAAAGTTGGAAACCCCCCCTCCCCCCTAACGCCCACAAACCGCGAAAAGCTGTGGCGCCCATAGTTTTAAAGCTAGAGCAAAAGTGTAAACGCAATTTTGTTTGGGTTATTAACGCCTACCGAAATGTAGAAGAAATTTTTTTTAATTTTTTGAAGCGGCTGCTTAATTTGCCCTGCTTGAGACTGCTGACTTTAGCTGAGTAACGGGTATTTGATAGTCGAGGCACTCGACTATAGCGTTCCCTCTTGTTTTCTTTCAATATTCCAGCACATCCACGAAGCTCAGCATTTCCCGCAGCTAGAGATTGTTTTTTTGCGTAGCCTACTTAGCGGCGCATTTGCATTTCGCTCGCCATTTGTCGTTAGTCCGGCATTATCCAGCTGCAAAAAGGAAAAAAGATGAGGCTCCAACTCCGTCTATTTAATATTCAATCGCTGGAATTGTTTGCGTCCCCTTTGTTGGCAATGCAGCGGCCATTTGGCTTAAATAAGAAGCGACATAGTTTGGTTTTTATTAAATTCTTCGGTTTAATGCGTTTTATTCGGTTTAATTTCTCTCTTATCCTTTTTACACTTTGCTTCTGTTATTATCCGTAGGCATTTAAGTTTTAATTTAACTTAGAAAATTAATTTATAACTAGATTGTGTGTCTTCCCATTGTCCATCTGTTATCCTTTAAATGTTTTGCCACCCTTTATGGGCCTTTTATTCGGTCTATGCGTATATGTTCTGCCTTGCCTAACCATTAACTTAATGCTAAACATTCTCTTTATATTGTAGTGTATGCCATATAATATTTAAAATTATTCCGCCTGCAGGCAATTCTTTCCTTTAATATACCGTCGAGTGTGTGTCTGTGTTTTTGGGCTGAGATTTAAACAGTTTGCTAGGCTAAAATGTTTTTTGTGGTATTTTTCGCTTTGTTAATTTAGTGTCTGCTGCTATATTCCTTTAGGTGCACTTTGCCAACTAACTCACTTGGTGAAAATAAAACTTAATCGTTCGCTACATACACAAATCATTCCGAGTACGAGTGTGTGAGTGTTCGCTGCAGGTGTCAGTGTTTGCTTTGTTCTTACGTCTAATGATTTATTTATGCAATTTACAATATTCCATATTGTGCTTAAATGATTGCTTCTGCCCTCGCCTCCTCATATGCATTTTAGCTATTGCTAATTTCGTGTTTCTGGTTTCCTACACTCGTCAAAATACTTTGCATTTCCTCGACTCCGTTTCAGTTTATGTTACAGTGGGAAAGTCTTGAACACTTTACATAACATTTACGTTAAAAGGTGAAAGCTTGGGCTCTGCTTAAACGATCTCTATAGCTACATTTACATACAAGTCTCAAACGGTTGGGGTTATCCTATATTTAGTTAGTTCTTACAATGTTAGCCGATCTAATTTACGATATCTACTTTAATGTTACCCGGAAACACTTGTGTTCATGTCTGTTCGATTCGATTCAACAAACTTAAGGCGGGAGAATCAAAGTCTGAGTGGGATGGGATGGGATGGGATGGTTGAAAAGGAAAGGTCTCGACCCAGGGAAAGTTCTGTGGAAAATAAATGCGATAAATTATTTAAATGCAACACTGGGGCGGATGTGGCCCGAATTAAAATTTCATAAACTAGAGCACACTACAAAGGAGAAGCCCTTAATGCCACTCGCGATTTTCGGCCGGAATTCTCGACTTAGTCAAAAAACCTTAGCTGTGGAAGGCTCAGCTGTTCGGATGTTCGGCTGTTGAGCAGTTCAACAGCCGGGTCCTCGAGCCGGAGTCCTTTGTGTCACGGAGAGCAGGTGTCGCCATGGCGAAAACACATGCCACTTGGCTCTGAAGTGAGCCGCCGGCTCGGAACCCTGTGAAGTGGTCCCTCGAAAGGGGTGGCCCGGGGTGAGTGGCTCCGCCCCGTCGATTGTCAACTAACAACGCCTCCGAGAGCCCGTGAACCCAATCGGCACACTCGCACACACACATATGTGTCTAGTCTAGCAGTAGGCCCGGGATTTCTTTGGCTCCACTCGCCTTCTTGCCTTCTTTTCGCCTTTGTGCTGCGGGGAAGCTGCTGAAAACTTTATATTAAATGAAAAAGTTTTTCAATTACATCAGCGGAAATAAAATGCTGCCAGCTTGCCACTCGAAGCACGCAGCAAACAGAAACAAACAACGACAAGAGGCTTTTGTTTAGCGGCGTCTTTGTTTTTCGGCTTTATTAGGTTAGGTCCGCCTATTGTTCTGCCAAATACCCTGAACGCAAGAGGTCCTGCCACCAAATTGTGGCGAGAAATGGCAACTGAGTTTTGAAAATATGATATAATAAATATGAAGCAACTGGATTCAAAAATTCAAAGAACTTCTCCCATTTTAAGGATTAGAATATATTGATTGATACCATAATTAAATTATTTATCGTTTGATCCCAACTAATTTCAAAATTGTTTGAAAAGATTAATTTGCCAATAACTTTAGTGAACTTTATGAAAGTTCTACGAAATCAACTCGAAACTGATCCTTTTAGCTTGGGTATTTGAACTTCGGCTTGCCCGAGATTTCCTGTTTCCGCGCTCCTTCTAACATTTTTTTTGGCTTTCTGGGCCTTCTCCTTTTCGGACTCGCATTTCGGGCTCTCTCCTTCTGCCAATTATTAGGTTAAACTTGGGCCTGCCTTTGTTTGCTTGTTTTTTGCGGGCAAACCAACAAACAGAAGAAGCGGAAGAGTAAGTAAACCAAAATCAGGGGGACGGAAACTTAGGCTATGAGTGGTTTGCTGATCGAAATGGCCATTTACAGGGCCACTGAATCGTCTAAGGCCGCTTCATCCCTGGCTGCCGGCTGCTGCTGCTGGCCGGGTCAAATGTCGCTCGTCTCCTGGCCATCGCCCACGTAGCCCTCGTCGGGACTGTCGGCCAGGGGGCCGTTAAGCTGCTTGAGTTTCGCGCTGTCCGAGTTCGCGTTCGCGTTCGAGTTCTCCTCCTCGCCGACAGGTTGCGCTGCAGCCCCGGCGGCGACCTCCTCGAGGCGCGGCGAACTCGCCTCGCTCTCATCCAGCTCCGGGATGGTGGACTGGGTGCCTGCGGCCGAGGACGACGGTGGTTGTGGTGGTGGTGGCGCCACCATTGCGGCAGGTGGTGTGGCCACCGCCGGCTGGCTAGTGGGCGACTGGGCGAAGCGGTAGCCGGGCAGACAGCTGGGCCACTGCTGGAACGGCGCCGGCATCACCGCCAGATCGCTCTTGTAGCCCTCTGGCGGCGAGGGAAACTGGTGTTGCAGCTGCAACTGTTGCTGCTGCTGCTGCTGTTGCTGCTGCTGCGGATAGCCCTCCGCGGTGAAGCGCACATTGGGCAGCTGGTACTTCTCGTAGCTCACCGTCGGTCCCCTCTGGATGAACTCGGCCTCGAGGCTGTAGCGCAGGGTGGGCGGATTTCCGCCGCCGCCACCCACATTTCCGCCTGCCGCGGCCGCCGCCTGGAATTGCTGCTGCTTGTGCAACCTGTTGTGTGGCAAGGTGCGATAGAAGTTGGCAGCAGGCTGCACCTGTTGCTGCTGCTGCTGCTGGTGGGGTGGCTGCTGCACCAGGTGGGCACTGCTGTAGTCGTAGGCAAAGGATCCATCCTGGCCCAGGAAGCACACCGGATTCAGGTGGACGTCAACCTGGTGGGGAGCCGGCTTCAGTTGCATGCCGCGCGGCAAGGTGGTCATCGCCTGCGCGAAGCGTCCCATCAGCGGATGCCCCGGGTGCTGGTGTCCCGGATGCGGGTGCGGATGTGGTGCGGCGGCCAGCTGATAGCAGCCCTCGTACTGCCCGCAGTCGCTCTGCGTCTCGTACTCCCCGGCCCCGTCCAGACTCACCGCCGTCTTCAGCTTGTGCTTCACGCTCTCCGCATCGTTGACCAGGTCGGGGTTCTTCTCCTGGTAGTTCCGCAGCGAGGCGGGCGGCGAGCAGTAGGCGGCCGCCAGGCCATGCCCATTGCTGAGCAGCAGTGGTGGCGATCCCGGTCCGGTGCCCATCAGGTTGACGTTCAGCTGCAGCTGCTGGTGCTGCTGCTGCTGGGCGGGATTGGGGGTGGCGTAGAGCAGCAGGTTCTGCTTCATCTGATTGCCCAGGATAATGCCACCGCCGGCCGCTCCGTTCGCCGCCTTGGTGGGCGTCAGCGTATCGCCCAGCAGGAGTCCCGCGTTGCCGTTCAGACTGTCGCCGCCGTCGTTCAGG
This sequence comes from Drosophila mimetica, assembly GCA_037075245.1. Lineage (NCBI taxonomy): Eukaryota > Metazoa > Arthropoda > Insecta > Diptera > Drosophilidae > Drosophila > Drosophila mimetica. The sequence goes on along the minus strand of JBAMCH010000007.1, from coordinate 24,289,721 downwards.
ATCGAGGCGCACTTCATCATGCCCATGCCCGTGTCCTGGGTGCTGCCCGTGGACGAGTCCGTGCCGCCGGCGATGCTCGTCACCTGGTCGCACTTCTTGCGCTGCTTGGCCGGCTCCGAAGGCTTCTTGCACTTGACCACAATGGTGCAGAGCAGCACCACGAAGATGATGCCACCGCCGGCGCTGCTGGCCACGATGTAGTTCATGTAGTCCCGGGGGAAGGAGACCTCGTTCACCACCGGCGGCTCCTTGATGATCACCCGCAGCGTGTAGTTGCTGAACGTGGTGCCCGCGATGTTCTGGCCCACGCACGAGAAGGTGCCGTTATCCTCGGCGCCCACGTTGTAGATGAAGATCTCGCTGCGCTTCTCCTCGGCGCCGCTGATGCCGATCGTCTCGTCGATGTAGTAGTACATGTGCAGGTTGTCCACCAGGCTGTCGTTGCTCATCACCTGGCCGTTGAACAGCCACAGGACCTTCGGCTCGGGGATGGCCCTCACCAGGCAGGTGATGGACATGTTGCGGCCCTCGCTCACCTCCGTGTAGCTGGACTGGGGACTCACCTCCGGCAGGCAGGCCAGCTGCTCGCGCTGCAGTCCCTTGATCACCTGGCCCTTCAGCCGCGCCGGCTCCATGCACTTGGGCTCCTCGGCCAGCGGGGTGTTGTAGTTGACCAGCCACGAGTGGATGTCCAGCAGGCGGCAGTCGCAGTTCCACCGGTTGCTGTGCAGACTGATGCCGTGCAGCGACTTGGGCAGGATGTGCGGCCCCTGGATGAAGCCGATCCGGTTGCCGTCCAGCCGCAGCCACTCCAGGTTGTCCATGCCCACGAAGGCCTCGTTCTCGATGCGCTCCACCTGGCAGTTGGACAGCTCCAGCGTCGTGAGGAAGGACAGGTGGCGGAAGGCCGAGGTCTTCAGCTCGCGGATCGGGTTGCCGCTGAGCGAGAGGCGCATCAGCGAGCTGTAGTCCTGGAACGTCTCGCTGGGCACGTGCTGCAGCGCGTTCTCGCTGAGGTCCAGCTCGACCAGGTTGGTGAGGCCGCGGAAGGCCTTCTCGTGGATGCGGATAAGCTGGTTGCGGGACAGGTAGATCTTCTGCAGGTTGAGCAGGTCCATGCGCAGGAATCGCTCCGACTGCAGCACCTGCAGGCTGTTGCCGCTGAAGTTCAGCACCTGGGTGCCCGGGTCCATGCCCTCGGGCAGATTGGCGAGCTGCTGGCCGCCGCACTCGACCGTCTGCTTGCCGCCCTTCCACTTGCACACACACACCTCGGGCGGACAGGCGGCCGCGAGGGCGAGGAGTGCGAGGAGCGCTATCAAAACTGGCAGGCCACCCATTGTCTCAAGTGGGCCTGCTCCTCCTGGGTGATTTTCAGTGATTCTTCTATGTTTTGTACTCGGACTCCCGTCGTCCTGTCTTCTAGCACTTGGGTAAATATTTTGCGCCAGCTGGCTCACGTTGGCATGTCAAATTATGCAGCCGCGTTCGCTGCGCGGGTAAATGTTATTAGCCGATCGGACGCAGTCACGTCTACTGGAGCGTCGGGCCATAAAAGCAGCGCTACTCCCACTTTAATCGCTATCGGAGGGCCGCCCATCATTGTCCTGTCGCCGGGGCCTTTGTCATGGCTGCCACTTCCGCTTCCACTTCTACGGCTGCGGCGACGTCCTTTGTATTAATTTCATAAAAATGCCAGGCTCTTGATTCTCGCTTGACAGCGCCCAGAAGTAGGCAATGGGCTCGGGGGCTATTGTCGCCTTTGCGGCTTTCTCACTTTCTTTCTTCTCCGTTCGGAGTGCTCCGTTCCCAGTTACCCTCTCCCGCTTTTTATCTCACTGCCGGCAGAGAAAGGCTTTTGTCCTTAATGAAATTATAATGTAATGCATTTGCCGCGTGTTCTTGTCGAAGTTGTTTTGTGTGTCCTTAAATGGCGGTCTCTGCAAGAATACGAAAAAAAGGGATTAGTAAGATAAAAATGTTAAATAATTACTGGTTTTTTAATATTTTGGATTTTAATTTAAAGAGGTTTATCTTGGAATAATTCCATCTAAATTAATGTGCTTAAAAATATTTATAAGCTAATATATTTCGCCATACATTATGTAGAAAGCAATTTTCCCATTTCGATTAGTCATTTATTATCTGGCTGTCAATGCGGAATTAATTAAAAAGCTGCGACCCTTTGATTCTAAAAGTGTAAAATGCGATTAAACTAACTGAAATAGAATTTTCAAACATTTCACCTTAATCCCTACACTCTGTGATTACAGGCAAACTAATTTTCCTGGCGTGCGCTTAACACACAAATAAATTGAAAATAATTTGGCTCATTATCTGCGTGACATAGACCCATAAATTACACGCAGTCCACGTAATTTATTCCCAATAAAAACAGGCAGTTTCTGCGTCTGAGCTGGCTGATTTATTTTTAATAGTTCTCGCTTTTCAATGGGGCTTCTCAATTATTCAAGTGTTTGTTTTCTTGCATAATGAATCGGATCGGGATCGGGATCGATTGCAGCTCGCAAGTGAATCAAGGGCCACAACAAGCTAATTATGGCACTCTTTGGTCGAATCGATATCGCAGTTATGCAAATATAAATCCGGTCTGGATAAAATGAAATGGAAATCGCACTCACAACGTTGACACAGCGAAAGTACGAATTGAGTGCGCATTGTGCGACTTTAATTGGATGGAAATGGATTGGTCACTCTGTTGATATAATCCCAATAATTTGCTGGCCCCATTATGCTCTCCACCTTGTCCCAGCCATTACTTGCTTATTATTCATATTTTTATGAGGGCAGTTCATTAAATTCCCCTGGGGCTGGCTGACATTTATATTTGTCAAAATTAATCTAAGTGAAAAACAAAAGGCAGACCGAAGTAGAGCAGGAAACGAGAGCAATAAACAATTGAAAATGTCAGGCATAAATCATGCAACATATTGCACGATGGCCGCCTTAGTTAAATAACAGATAAATTACAGGAAAATTAACTTAAATGCAGGTTTATTGTGCGCAGCAAGAAATTGTGTGTCCGTGGAAAACCACTCAAAACAAAGCCCCAGATTTCCCCCCTAATTCTGATTCTGGTTCAGATGCAGACTCTGATTCGGGGAAACCCAATATGAGCTGGTCGAACAAAGGCGGATCCGAAAAGATTCCGGCGCTTCATTAGCCGCCATTCCTCCCACGGCGAACAGACAACAGGCCAACTCGAGTTTCAGTTGGCTCGGTGGGAAAACGAACCGTCTGGCGCCAATGCAAATGCGTAATGGATACTCGGATTCCAGCAAATTGACTTGATTTGGCAGGCACCTGAAGTCTGCTCCTCGACCGACAGGACGACATTATTAATAACCGAACATTAATCATGACCACCGACTTTCAATGGCCCAATCTTGTTGCCGCAGCTGCTTTCGGCTTTCACTCAAATGTACGGTGCTTAGTCTGAAATGGAAGCCGAGATTGTAATGATACACTGGGCAGGTGAGGATACTTGAGACCCTGACTTACACACAATGGCCGTCTGTTAATTACAGAAATATATCAGTACTGATATTACGCAAAGGAATTTCCGCATGGACACAAACAGAATTAAGGCCACTTTCCAAAAAATCCATTATTTAGATTTTCCATCGGTCAACTGTAAATATTTTTATTGGTTTTCGCCTAATTGAAGCATTTAATAGTTCTGTCCTGCTGTTTTCGGTCAGTTTAAGCCGAATCGAAATTTTAATTAAATTTCGGAAATGTCTCTCTCGGCAACTTGGGCCCAGAGATAAATGGAAAATGTTCTTTCTCATTTGGTTGGCTTGTCAGCAAACATTTTTTGACATTTTCATTTGTCAGTTATGAAGCAGACACAGACACGAGATAGAAAATCCTGGTTCGCATTTGTGCGAGTGGAGTGTGCACATTTGTTATATCCTTATCACAGAATGATTTGACAGTCGAGACCAAGAGGCAGTTGAACCTCTGCCAGTGTGTGAGGCACTCACTCACTTTCCGCCCTCCGACTTCCATCACATCCCATCACAAACTTTTTCTATCCTGTGTGATTTAATAAGATGACATGAACGCAGCAGCCTTGGGCAATTTGAGAGATTTGTTCAACTCCTGCCCGGCCACGCCCACTGCTGGAATTATTCGGGCTAGATAAATATTTATTTTATTTTTCACATGTCCCATGTTCTCGCCGGCATTGACACGTCTGCTAAACTGCTGTCATTCGAAATAATTTCAATTTCATTCCGTTGGCCCGATGGAAAAAATCAATAGGCATTTACACCAAATTGACCTTTCACTCACGAGCAAATGAAAATTTCATAAGAAATTGATTGCGCTATCGGGTTGCTGTGAAATCCCTTTGAAATATTGATGACTCTGATAATACCGGCAATCGATGCGGATAATTTGTGTGCGAAAAACGACTTTGCCGGGGCTTACAAGAATTTTTGTTTACGCCCGTCCAACATGACGTATGCGTGATAATTAAATGTGTAAATTGAAAGGTCGAATTTATACCATCATGAAATTTATTAGGCTATCAGGTAGCTTTGACTTGTGTACCGTCAGTAGCAGTGTTAATTATGTAAAGTGCTTTTCTTTGTAAATTTTTTTTAGATAGAGATTACATATATATATTTGAATTCCTTGAACATTTGTCATTTAAATTTTAGCAGTTTAATAAATTTAATAACTTAAGATGTAGTAAATACTTGTTTTATTTTAGCGAAGCTGTTTGTGAATGTTATTAAAACCGCACACTTTAATGGCCTAGGCCGTCTAATAAGCACAAACCTAATTAAGAACTTATCAACAGCTTCGTTTAAATTTCAATTTTACTCTGGCACCGCGAAGCCAAACAACAACGAAACCACTCCGGGCGATTTCTTCGAGGGCCAACAAATTGCATTACCGAAACTTAACAGCACTAAATTAGCAAAGTCTCTTTCTACCAAAATTCCTTGGGCCTCTTAAAGCGCCACTCGGAATTAGTCATGCAGTCGTGGGGAAACTTCAAAGGGGCGCTGCGAACATGTCATAACATGTGGAAATTAAAATTTACATCGCAACTTAAGCGACGTCCTGGCACAGGACCTCGTCCCGTCGAAATACGTTTTTTCTCGTGTTTTCGCTGCTCCTTTTTGGCAGGCAGAGCACTTAATTTGGCACATTGCCGTGCATATTCTGGCAGCGAGACGACGACAACAATCCGCCCAGGTGCAGCCACAGTGGCGACAACAAGCAGCATTTTGTTGTAAAATGCATACATTTTTTACAGCCTGCCAAAGGAGACCGAGCAGCAGCCACTACCTGTGATGTCAGCTAGGACTTATGAAAAACAGTTAAAATACTCCAAATATATCTAGGATTTTATATTTTTATATTATCACTAGGACTTAGAAGCGCGTGTACAACTGTCTAAAAGTAAGCAACAATACATTTTTACTCCGTCAGTCAAAGGAATTTATTCCAAGAAAACGGTAACCTTGATCTAAAATCTCTAGAGATTTTTATTGCACCCACCTCTAAATAAATTATACTTATGGTTATACAGAATGTAATTAAGTTAAGCATAATATTATTATATTATTATATATTATTAGTAATATAGTAAGGCTCAACTCAGAAATATCTATAAAAATATGTATCTATTATTTTATAATTTTTTATTTAATACATAAATTATTTTTCGTGCGTAATAAAAAATACTAGCTGTTTCTAAAGTAAATTACAATGAGCGCATAAGATTTATAAATGAAAAATTATCAAATTAATCTATATTTAGCTTGAAAACAGCGATCCAGGCATCACTTGCCACAAATATCGCAGCAATGCTCATAAAACTTATACCTTCGCCACGAATTACGAGCCCGCAACTAGCCGCAGCAACAACACCGTGGAGAGATGGGCGCAGGGGGCGTGGCGGCAAATAAAATTACGCATGCAATGGCAAAATAAAATATGCATCAAAAATAAGCTGCAGCTGAATCCGAGAGGTGCAAAAAATGCCATGGCTTACGGCAAAAAATATTTATATAAAAGTAAATAAAAGAGCCGGGACTTTTGGGTTCGTTAAGCTCTGCGGGCTGCAAAAGGGACTGCGATGCGGGAAGATAAAGAGTCCATGGACGGAGTCGGTGATTCTGCAGCATAAATTATATATTTTATATCCCATAGAGATCTTAGAACTGCTCGCAATTAATTCGTGCATTTTTTCGAGGGCATCTCTGCTTCGGCTTGACATTAAGTATGCGGCCCGCGTTGCCGCTGTTTTATGTTAATTTCCACTTTACGCTTGCCAACACAAACACAAACAAAAGTACAAATATGAATATGAATGTAATTCCAGCAAGCGTTGTGAGAATTTTCACTTAAAAGATTTTCAGCAGCAGCTGCTGTTGCCCTAAAAGCTTTAAGAGCCTCGCGCCTCCGCACGAAGCCGTATAAAAAAATCAACTAATTTTCATTTTATGCTGCAGCAGAAACAATTTTAATTCAAGTGCGCCAGACGACGACGCACGAACACAGCCCCACTAACAGCCTCTAAAATTTTAATAGCTCACACATTATAAACGCAAATAAACGCCTCAGCCGGCATTCCTTTGAGCACTTTCGTCCCGCTGCCAGTGCGCATTTCGCCGCACATTTGCCTAGCAGCTTGGGTTGTTTGTGGCATGTGCACTTAGAGAAAGGCGCACCAAAGGAGCAAACTTTTCCCACCGATTTCCACCCAGCGTCCAGCTCGCACTTAAGGGGGGACATCTGAGTAAAATTTTTTAAAAATCCAAAATTTTTTTTTTTGTTTAAAATATTCTTTAGGGTCCTAAAAATAACATACCAAAAGATAGAGTCCAGGAAATGTATCTAAGTATCGAAATTTTCCATTCTGCCGCGATGCCTCATATGTATATCCCAGGCACTTTAAAACTTTAAACGCGTTTTTCTCGAAACCACTTTTTTTCGGACTGCCGGAAACATATCTCGAAAAAATCTTAATCGATCGATCTGAAATTTTCACAGTATATTCAAAATACTTATGTCTATCGACACACGTAGGATTTTTTTTTTATTTTGCTTACTTTTTTTTTTATTAACACTTTTGTGACGTTTTTTTCCATCACTTTTATTCAATCACTCACCATTTTGCAAAAAATCAAAATATCGAAAAAATCCTACGTGTGTCGATAGCCGTTGATGTATAGAAACTAACAAAATTGGAATTTTTCCTCTAGATCAAAAATTACGGGCGATAGCTTTCCGGCCATGGACCCCCTTCAACCAAAAAGGGCCTACGAAGAAATGCTGCAGAGCCGCCATTTTGTTTTTGATTTTTTTGAAAAAAATTCATTTTGTACTTCGAACCTTATATTATTAAACCTAGTTTACAAATTTTCGATTGGCCTTTTCATTTGGTCAAAAAAAATTCCTGAAAATCCGCTTTTTTTTGCCCGTTTACTCAGATGTCCCCCCTTAAGGGGATTTCCCGCCTGCACCTTAAAGGCACTAAAGTTGCACAGAATTAAGCATACTTCCAGGCACTCAGCGGCGTATTATGTTTATCATTATTATGTTTATGCCATGGGTGTATGTGGGCCCTAATGTTGCCATTTTCTTGGCCAACAGCAGCTGCTGCCCGGAAAGTTTATTTCGGACTTGAGGTGAGTGGTGAGGAGAGGAGAGGGGCGGGGAAATCATAGCAGTGCACAAACTTTTTAATTGCTTTTAAAGTTTCGCAAATATTTGGAAGCGTTTTCGCTATCGAAAACAAATACCAGAGGGGACATTTTTATTTTGCGTAAATTATTGCCAAAAATACTGCAAAACAAAGCTTAATAAAATGCGGAAATTTATGCAGTTTGTCCGTTTATTAACTTTTACGTACTCTTATATGCAGCTTAATTGCTTTTTAATATAAGAAAAACTTTGCTCGAAAACAACAGCTGCCAAAGGGAGAATCTGTAGCTCGCCAGGGAATAAATTTGTTTATCAAAATGTTGGCTTTCGCTTCAAGAAATATCGAGAAAGTGCTAGCGAGAGCTTCTGAATTTTATTTTAAGCAAAATTTGGCATGGTTTTTACCCAACGCTAATCAGCACTCATTCTTCTATCGTAAATACATATGCTGGGTTTTTTATTCCACTTTCAGGACCATTCAAATGCTGCAAAATCCTCCTCTTTTTGTCTCATCTTTTTATTGCCCTTGCGTAATGTTTAATTATACGCTGGCTGATGACGTCCTGATAGCTTTTTCTGCCTCCTCGTCCCCTTTTTTTGGCGCATAAACATAACGCAGTTTATATTTTATTTATTTTTCCCTTTTCTTTCGCCGCTTTCGGGAGGGAAAGCCGCCTAAAAACCAATCATAAAAACCCAACCGTAGCGCCAGCGTCTACCAAACGGTTTTATGACATTTTCCTGCCTGCGAAACCCCACGAATGCCACGCCCCATCGCCCCCGAGCCATCCACACATGCGGCTGGGTAATTTGCCATAAAAAATTGGAGCACAGGCTCGTATTTGTGCAATTTCACAGAAATTGTCAATTTGCACTCCCCCAAAGTCTAAGCCGGAATGATGATGACGAGCAATGTCAGCGGCTGATGGGCCAGAAGGCAGAGGGGCGGTGGGCGGTGGGCTTATCGCCGGGAAGGGTTTTCCGTGGGCTTTTCCAAGTAGATAAGAAAGGAGCACGCAAATACGCGTTGATATTTTTATGTGACGGCTGTGTGCATTGGAAAATCGACTGTTAACATTTAACGCTGCAAATTTAACCGCATTTATGTGTTCTTTTCGTTCTCGCCGGCTTCATTTGATTTTCATTTAATTTCACACACTGGCTGGCCCTTAAAAATTGGCATAACAATTACGCCGGAAATAGGCAATGACAGTGGAGGGCGGCAAAGACGGGAGCGGGGGCGTCGTAAATGCCGGACTCTGGAGGGACTCCCTTCTCGGGATGCGACTATTTGCTATCTGCAGTGTGCACTAACAATGGGCTGCCTCAATGGCACGTAATTGCAGTGCACACAATCGCAGCACGCACAGTGGGATCGATTGGTGTTATTGGGTAGTATTGGTGTATATGATTGACTGTGGAAATAATAACTTGGTAGCTAACCTTATTTAAGAAGAATATGATCTGTTGAATCATTCAACTAGAATGTATTTTGATGTGACAAATGCCAACCAAACCTTTAAAATCATAACATTTAAAAGAGTCTTAATTTCTTACACTTGTTATTTTCATGTTAAATTCTTAATCTAAGGAATTAAAAGGTCATTAAATAAACAAACATGAAAAAATAAAAAACGGTAGCAAAAATGATTTATTGACACACAACAAACTTGATATGAAACGATAATCGATTTAACGTTATATAATATCAATTTTGACTTGATATGCGGCCACTTCAATTCGATATGCTCGAAAACGTAAAAACGAGCAACTTTTATGACCACTCACGTAATTTTGCTTGCCATATTGCTTCTTGTTCTCTTTTCCGAAGTTAGAGAGTCTCCAAAAGAGAGGGAGTTCGGCAAAATGATATTATTTGATATTAATTTTATCAGTATTTCCTGGTAAAAACGATATGTGTATGCAATTTTACCGCGGCATCTTTTTTTGTGTGTAACAATTTTAATTCGCAAAAAAAATTATACATTTACTATAGTACTATAGGCCTATAGGCCTATCTTTCTTTGGTAAATTTTATATTATAAAACTTCTAAAAGGTGCTCTAATTTTATTGGCTTCTAAACTTTCTTGTCTCAAATTTTCCTAAATAATGTACTTAAGTTCAAAATAAAGACCCCACATTTTTCGCAAATAAAGTTCGAGCCTCGTCCCACGGTAACCCCAACTATTGTGCACCACTGCAACATATCCTTGCAACTAACGCTTCCGTTTCCGTGCGTCAAGGAGACGGCTCTTTCTGCCCCTCGCCGGCTTGCCACCGATGTTGTTGCAATCTTGCGCAGTTGTTGCTGCCGAGGACGCCTCTTCAGACCGCCTTTGTTGTCGCTTGCCGTGTGAATGAGTGCAATTAGCAGAGCCACTTGCTCTCAACGATGCCGTTTTTGTTTGTGTCCGGCTCTGCTGCTGATCTGTCGAGCGACTTGCATTAAAAATTAATTGTCCCCTGTCTACTGTCTGTGGACGTGGACATGTCTCTATCACCATCTCCATCTCCGACTCCGACCGTCAATGTTCCGGGTCGTGATTGCGCAGCACAAAAGTCGATTAAACGGGAAAATTGTTGAGCACGAAGTGGACATGGTGCTCAAAGTTGTTTAAGTCCTTCGAGTTATCGAAATATTTGAACTTGCCATTAAGAATGCTCGAGCAGGACATAAATGTATGGAAATGAAATGCGGAAAAATATCCCACTTGAGCCGAGCGTTTGCCTTTAAGAAGGATTAGCGGCCAGGCCCGAATTCCTGTATTGGGATTTCTCAGGGCTGAGCAATTTTTGATTAAAATTACATTCGTTGCGGCCTTTGAAGTGTTGGGACTCGGCCTCGGACGTCTGCGCCCAGTCCAGCCAGTAACCCAAATTTCTACCCTCCGTCCTTTGGGTCAATATTTTGCCAGCTCAGGCAACGCACGTGAGCTGCTGGGCCAAAAGGACTCTCTGATGGGATGGAGAAGCCTCTGCCCAAACTGCGGATGGTCACGTTCACCGTTGCCTTCTCTGCGGGACTTTGTACCTTTTTGTGGACTGTGGGCCATCACTGGCCAGCACGTTAAGGCAGCCCAGGCAGCGGCAGCCCAGTCCTGATGGATTGTTTGACTAATTAATTTTGCTAGAAATTCTCACAAAATTGCATTTGGCCCAGGCCAAAGTTATTAAATTTTTAATGGATGCTTAAAGGCCCGAAGGCGCTTTATGTGTTTTTATTTCGCCTCGGCCGGCCACCAGCTGTTTAGCATTTAAAGTGATTTTCATTTGGATTTTTCCTTAATGCTATTACGTTCAGTTCTCCTCCTTTTCCCTCCTTTCGCTTCCTTTGCTCTCGGCTCTCAATTATTTAGCCATTGACAATTAGAGACTTTCGCAGATGCTGCCGCACCTAATGCGATTTCGCCTCATTATTCTCAACAATTGTTCATTTTCCAGCGATTTTCTTGGGGAATTAAATTTGATTCATTGAATTCCTTTGGCCCCATTATCGAACACTTCTTTTTGTGGTCGAGTGTCGTCGCCATGAATTGGGTGGAAATAAAGCAGTGATTATAAAGATATATCTTTTATCTTACAACTCACATCTAGTTGCCTGTGTACAACTTTTCTCTGAAAGCTGTTTAAGCTGACTGAAAATCCCACATCCGAAATGGACGGTTGTCGACGCGCTGGCAGGAGAGTCTGCCTCACTTATTTGCTTTCCTTCGTGCTGCTCTCGGCGTTTTTCTACTACCTGATGGCGTACAACAGCAGAAACAACAGGGGAATAAGGCGCCTTCGCGAGGATGTGGACGATCTATCGGTGAGGCAGCGTGTTTACCGCCGAAAGTGGAGCCACTAACCCGCAAATATTCCCCCAGCACATGCTCCACCAGCAGCAGATGGAGGGCCCAATCTCCGGCAAGTTCCACTGCCTTGGAGGAGAGCCAAAGGGAGCTGGAGGTGGCAGGTGTGACAACCGGGACGTGAGCGCCTATGTGGACACTCTGTTCAAGCGCAAGATCGGACATTTGATGGATGACGTTTACAACCTGAAGAAGCAGGTCATGGGTGCCGACTGCTCTGCTCGTTCTGCTCCATCTAGTGCCAAAACGGAACCCGCTCCGTTGGCCAAAGCTCGCATTAACTACGCTTCCGAGGATCTGGGTGCGAGGATCATCGACGTGAAGGCCCGACCCATTGGGGGCACCAACATAATCAAGTCGCTTCTTGGCCTGGATTTTAGCGCCAATCCGCCGGTGAATATGCTGCGGCCAGGACTTTCTCCGGGCGCCTGCTTCGGATTCAACGGCAGCCGGGCCACCGTGACCCTGCATCTGGCCAAGACCATCTTCGTGGAGGCCTTAACCCTTACCCACGTGGCCCGCGAAATGACGCCCAACTTGTGCGTGAAAAGCGCTCCCAAGGACTTCGAGGTGTATGTGAGTACCGGTAGATACTGGATACCGATCCTTGATAACATATCCTTTCGCCAGGGTCTCCCGATTGACAAATCCAAGCGGCAGTTGTTGGGACAGTGGACCTTCGATAACGCGGCCAATAGGCGGACTCAAAGCTACAGTGTGCATAGCGACTATCTATTTCGGAATCTGGTTTTCGCGTTCAACTCGAACCACGGTGCGAACTCCACCTGCATATATCGGTGGGTATTCGTCAAGAGGTTATAACCCTGGAAACTAAATCTTATCATCTTTTGCAGGGTGGAAGTTTTTGGACGACTGCAGTAATATGTTTCGTTTTTTCTCTTAAGTGTTTAAATATTTTAGTTATTTTTTGTTTAACTTAATAAATTTTGATCTTTTGATTCACATATCTAAAAATATATACACCATTTTCGTGTGAGCGGAATTAAAAAAAACAATTTTTAGATTTCTAAAACCCTACACACACAAAAATTTGATGGGTAAAGTAGTTACGTAACCATAAAAAATAGTTTACTACTGTTAAAAATAGTAACGTGTATTTTTGTCTTGCTTTGGTTACTATTTAACAGTAAAAAACCTACAAAATAGTTAGTTATGTGTATTTTGTTGTTGGGTGACAAACTATTTGATTGGTAGAATTGACAATTTTATGGCTGGAGGCTATTTGACTATTATTTTGGCTAATGAGTGGTAAACTCAATGTTTTTGTGTGTAGAACAATGGTCATAAATCGGTAATAAAGCTATGGAAAAAGTAAGACTTGCTATTTTTAGCATTCATGAGCCCTGCTAAACGGGGCAGCTAATTTAAATTTCGCAGCACGGACAGCTTGGAAATTTTCGGGATCCCCAAAGACTTGTCGCATCCGCTTTGATCTTTCGCGAGTGCTGTGTTTTCGTTTAATTTCGCTCGACCTGAATGCTGAGGGGTAAACGCGGCATAAAAAATGCCGCCCTGGGACGAGCTGCGCCGCCCAAATAAAAAAGAGAATGCAGAGTAACTTAGGACCCGAGCGGCGGTACCAAAGTCAGCCGTTTGATCTGCGCCCTGTCACATTGTCAGTGCCCCGAGACTAATTAGCGCTTATGTGGGGCAGGTACCGCCACCTCCCCCCTTGCACATGCGTTTAATTAGGCGACAATATGCTCGGATGTCATCCGAGATTTACACGGCGTTCGATAGGGAATTCTCCAGCCATCCCATCTGCCCAGAATTGTTTCATTTGATTTCGTTTCGTTTGATTTGATTTAATGCGATTCCATTTGCGACTTGCACGGAATTCGTTCTCGTAATTTGCAATTGTGTGTGTTCCGTGCACACTGTACAGTGTACACACACGGGGGAGGACAGGAGCACAAAAGTCTGATTGTCTAAATGGGGAAATGTCTGTGTGAGTTGGATGTGCTTGATTTTGTTTGCGCAAAAATTTATTTCCGTTTTTCTTCTATCGAAATGGGTATGGGGGATTTGTTATGGCTTTGGATCGAGTTGTTTTGTATACCCGAATACAAACGCATTTTTTCTAAATACAAAATTATACAGTCGATTTTCTCAAATTCGATTTATGACTAAACGTTGTTAAAAAGTAAGAAATATCTTGTGCATGAAAAATACACTTAATTTAATACAAAATAATACACTTAATTTAACAGTTTTATTATTTAAAAAATAAAATAAATATTTAGAAACATAAAAATTTATATTATTTGCTATTTACTAAGCGGAGGAAAGAAAAATGAAATGTTATACAATTTAAAATATTTTATCAAGTTATAAAAAACAACTAAAATTGTTTTTAATAATTATTTTATAAATTTAAAGAGAATTAAATCAAAGTGTAATATTTTTACAGATTTTAGTTAGTGCATTTAAGGTGCGGTTTTCCTCGGCTTAATTATTTCCATTTTCTTCTTCGTCGCCAGCGCAATTGTGGCTTGTTTACACGGCAGCCAGCGTTTCGTTTCATTCTGCGGTCTGTGCTCTAATTGCGCCTCGGCAATATATCAGAGGCCCCTCCCCCTCTCCCACCGCCTCCCTACGTGCCACGCCCCCACACACTCCCACCTGCAGCCACCCACATACTACATACATTCAGGTATGTAGATAGCTCTCCACTTTGGGTTTTTGCGCTTTTTGCGCTCTTTCTTAGCCAGCTGCTGCCGCTTTGCCATTTGCTTACGCGTTAAAGCTGACAGGTAAAATGGATTTGTTACGGCAATAGAACAGCTAGCTGGATGGCGGGGGCCAAGATGGGGGATTTTCTGAGAGCTGGCTAGAAAATGCATGACAAGTGAGAAGATAACCCATGTGGTCGTGGAGGTGCAGCTGGAAAATAACTGGAACTGGGTTCGTATATTAAAGAAAGTTTGGTAAAAGCTTCAGCAAGGATAATTTTTCATGTGAGTATTTCTTGTATATTAATGCAGAGAGCTTGAATTTTTAAACCTAATTAAAACTTTAGTGTTATTATTATCTCTTGTGTCAATAGATTTTTATTCGAAACTTTCCTTATAGAGACTAAACTGAAACATTATGACTCATAATTTATGAGACATCACAATAATGTTAAAAGGCAGTATTTTTCATATTGGTTCATCCTTTTTAATACTTTTCGTGCAAAGCTTTGAAACTATTAGCAGAATGCCTTTTCTTAGGGTACCGTGACTGGTCGGATTAATAGAAAATTCCAAAATTGTGTAAAAATAATTCTATAACACATATAAAAATGTATTTCTAAAATTCTGAAATCTCGCCTTTTTTCTTGCTTTTAGAAAATTCCACTTTAAATATAGAAAATTAAAAAGCGAGATTTCCGAATTTTAGAACAACATTTTTATGAGTGTAGCATCAAAAGCTCTTGAATTTAAACTGGTTCCGCCTGATTTTACTGAGAGTTTAGCTCTGAGTTCAAAATGATCTGGTACTGCGCACTCTTGTCTCTGATCTTTGGTATTGCATCCTTCACTCCGGAAGTTTCTGCACGAGGACAACGTCATTGCCCCCCATGGCCACGCTGCACCACGGTGTCTCAATGCTGCCAATGAACAGGATAAACTTTGTGCCAAATCATCATGAATCAATCATAAGAAATTTTATTAAAGTATCCTAAATAAATAATATATTAATTGTGAGTATTCAACGGAATCCCGGTTGTTTCCATAAATTATTCTAAATATTTTAAAAGTCTTTTCAAGTGATCTGTCCTCATTTATAATCGCATTTCACCACGCTTTTAAGGAAAAGTTTTATTAATTTTTTTGAGTGATCCGTTTGTGCCAGACGATGGCGAACATAACTTTTGGCCAAATCGAAAAACACATTTGAATAATGAGAGCGTTGAGTGCTGCTGCAGTTTTGCTGAGTGCTCTGCTGCATTGTTACTCGCTGAAGAGCTGGCAAACTGGCATGCTGGCAGCTGGCAGGCAGCAGCTGCTCCTGTCTGAAGTCCTGTCCCCTGACAGCCTTCCACTGTCTGCTGCTGCCGGCCACTGACATTTTGGGATTTTGGTCTCAAAATTTGAGTTGCCGGTCGCTTATGTATGCAGCCCGGCCTGGGCCACAACCAGAGCAATAATAATGGTAAGCACTTGCTGTCGGAGTCGAAAAGTTTCGAGTTTGTGCTAATTATGCCGCCAGGAGTTGGGCATCCTGAATGCAAGCAGTTTGGAGTTCTGAATACCAACTGGCAGCTAATTTTTGCCAGCTGTCAGCGCTCTCCATATAATTCCCTCAAAGTCAACAGCACTGCACCCACGTGACACATCAATTCGCATTCTTGTCCGTCGGTGGCACACGCACATCTCATACATATGCGAGTACGTACATATCCATCATATTGCAATCGTCGGTTGTGTCGCCGCATGCAACGTCGCTTATCGCTCAGCTCTGTAATGATGGCAGCAGACCCAGAAATTCCCCAAAAGTCCCCTCATGCTCATTCTCCACCCAAAGCTATCCATCCATCTCCTCGAACTGCTGTTGTACATTTTTCATAACGCAATTCATGTTATTCATGTGCCAGCGACAAGTCTTCGTGCCCCTTGGATCAGACTCCGTACCAAATGCACAGTGGTCGGGGATTGGCACTTGTGTGACAGCCGAATTGATTACTTTTCTGACTAGACGGTTTGGTCCGTTTCTGGAAATGCACTTGGCTGAGCAGGGGATTAAATATATAAGAGTTCTTTAAAGTGTAAAATGTACCATGAAATAGTCATAATACTATTTTCTATTAATTTAAAAACTAAATTAACACAAAACAATTTTTTGATATTTTTTTAAAATATTTAAATTATTTTGAAGTCTTTAATAAAATACTTGAAGAGAACGACTCTTGAAATATATTTTTTGCTTACAAAAATTTAAGGGCTCCTAAAAATGTATATATTTTTAGCTATTTTATGAACGATAAACATTTAAAAAAAGTTTAAGAACTCATTCCTCAAGTGTCAAAACTAATTTTGCTATGAAAACTTAACATCTTCTTTACTTCTGCTTTTTAAAGACTAAAGAAGTAGCTTGAATTTTTCCAAGAACCCCTCCCATTACTTCGGAGCAGTAGTAAAGTAATCAATTTGATATCTGCCCATTTCCACTTAATGCTTCCACATTTCGGATATTTATGTCGGTAGACTATTACATGCGCTCGCCCACTGTGCGATGTCATAAAAATTGTCTCATTAATCATCACACGACATGGCCCCGACCCGGCACGCCCCCCGCCCCCATATATCCCCCATTTCTTGCGTTCTCGCTCGTGATGTTCCCCAACTCAAGGGGCTATTTCTGTGCTGTTTGCAGGAAACACGGACTTAGTGTGAAAATCCAGCGAGCAATTAAATTGGCTCCCCCATTTTTATTTCCATTCCCAGATTCAGATGCAGCCCCTCGAACAAGTGCAGGCAGCATAAATCAAAGGAGTCGGCCCTTCGCGGCAATGGGGGCTTTATTTCCACTGGCGTGGCACTTTAAATTGTCTGCGCCATATTTAAAATAGCAACTAATTAATTTATTTTTTCACGCCGCTGCTGGGAAGTGCGCATTAATAAACAATTAAGTCGCTTTAATTGCAGTTTGCCTTGTGGATTATAAATTTCCGAGTGAAAATCCCCCAGCACCCGGAGCATCCATAATGAGCCGGAGTTGCCAACTAAATTCGTTTATTATTGATCAGTTTGGGCCATAAGCTGCTTAACTTTGCCGGGTGCCAAGCCAGCCATGGAGCTCTTTTCGCAGTCGCCCCCTCCGGCGTTGCCTTCAATGGAGTCAGGTGTTTGAGGCAGGCTGATGCCAGGCATTCGGCCAATTTCTGGGAAATTTGCTGCTCACTTTGCTAAGCTGAACATCAGCGAGGCACTCTCCGGAGCACACATGGTATATGGATTTTGTAATTAGATTTGCCAAGGGTGCTGACCTTTACTCCGTTTACTTATGATAATTATATGCTTTGTATCGAATATAGTATTTAACATACTTATTTGCATACCTTTTAAGAGCTTTTCCAACAGTGAACGAATCTGCAAATAGAAAAAAGGAGAGTTAATTTTAATAAAATAATTAAGTCAAAGAAAAGTCTCTTTCAATCCACCCAGGCTGATAGTCAGTTTTTGCTTTCAGCATAAATTCCAGCCGTGGCATCTTGGCCAAGTTAATATGATGGGACACGTTAAGCAGGCTTGAATGATGTGTATCAAGGACGAAAAGGAAAAACTACCAACTGTGTCAGCAGAAAACAGAGGCAACAACGGGACAACAACAACTCAGTGCAATGTCTGGTTGGGAAAAAATGGCCAAGAGGACAAGGACGGGCGGAAAGGCAAATGGGAATGACGATAGACATTGAACACGAAAAGGGAAAATGGAGCGAAGACATTAGCCTGAAATGACAGCAACAAGATGCGAGATAGACACTTGGCTTATATCAGTTCGGTCCTGTCCTGCGGAGGAGGCTCCACGTCCACCCTTCTCCCTCTCCTGCCACTTGGCTGCGAAAACAAAAGCAACTTGCAACCAAAAGGCGTCGAAAGTGCGTGCACCAAATTGAAGCCAACTCGGTGAACAACAAATGCCAATTGACAGACAGCCCTACGAATGCTTTCGATGGAAATTTCCCAGAGCAGAAAATCGTTCTCTTTTAAAACAGCTGTGAAAACATTGTTCTACCAAAAACGAGGAGAACATTTGTAAGAAACCATTTTAAAAAGCCCAGACTGAAAACAAGCGAATATAAAATAAACTGAGTTAAATTTTTATTAATGTGTATTTATGTTGGAATTAAATGGAAATTAAAATAATCTTTTAAAACTAACTTCTCGTTTAAAATAAAAAGTTAAATTTTTTTGTAATTTTTTAGGAAATTGGGTAATTTAAATGAGAAAATAAATAGTTTTAAGAGAGCATTACATATTTGACTTCTAGTTGGTGAATTGTTGGCCTCATTGCGAGCCCATTTCAACCATTCACGCAATTCAGTTTCGCCAAGAGTGTGCCAAAGCTGGAGTCTTAGCAAGCAATCTGTAACATGTTGCCTGTTTGAGTTTTCTATTGAAAAGCGTTTTTCTGGCCCAAGGACAGCTGGCTTGGCCCAGATCCTTGCATTCGCATTCAGAGCCACGCACACACAGGGACTTATTCATCACTCACTCACTTAGTCAGCGTGCCGCCCTAGGATCGATGGCAAGGGATGGCAAAGGATGCAGGGGGATGCGGCCCGCGAGGAGGAAATGGGAATTCGAAGACGAAGACGAAGACGTTGCTCCGCCTTCGAGGTCCACTTCCTCTTGCCGGGAAAATACAACGCCGCCAGCTGGCATAAGGCTTTTATTTCCCATTTCTAGCCGAGTCCTAAGTGCAGATAGAGAAATGCTTTCCATGCCTCTGCTTTAGTTTAAATATTTATGTAAGCGCGGCATTTCATGAGAAATATTTTGCAATTGCTCCGCAGGCCCGTTCTTGAGTATTTTGCTTTTATTATTTTTGCAATAGGCCCGGACTATTCAAAAGCGAATTTATGCCAAGTATTTTTCTCTTTTGCAACTGCACTTTGGCAATGAAGTTTGTTTTTGCCCCATAGCCAGCACATTGCATTTTATTTATTTCCGTTAATGGGATTTTCTGAAAATTATGCAGCTGCTCACTTAAATTCCATTTCTAATGCTATGCTACAAGGTAATTTATTGATATTGGATAGATATGGCTAATGGATCCTGGTTAACAAAATACAAAACTGCGAGTTCTGTAGAAGATAATAACTTTTCCATTTGTAATCGTGAATAAATCCATTATTGGAAAAGTATCACAAACATATAAAGCTAAATAAAAATCGCGAATTCTTTAGAAGATAATGAGTTCACTGACTGCAAATTGTACTCGTATAAATGCATCACTAATGGCGTTTAATGAAATTAAATAAAAAACTAAGAATTCTTCAGAGGGTGAAGGCCGTGCCTATGTGTTCTCATAATCGTTACGGTTTATTGATATTGGATAGATAAATTTTGAGTATTCTTTTTAGCAGTTACTCTTATTAAACATGGCCTTCAACGATACCACCTTCATTTGAAATCTCCACCCATCAGTTGCAAACAACATTCCACATTCAAATTCAAATCTATTTATATCAATTTACTCACTTCAGTACCGACCTGACAGACAATTTCCAGCAGAGACCCCAGACTCAGATCTCGTGGTTGAGCAATTTTTCAACAGATAAAATCAAGACCAAACAAATCAAATCAAATGCAGACAACAGCACAAAAATGTTACACACAGCACACCCGAGCACACCCACACACGTGGCGATGGCAACTAAAGAACAGTAGGAAACAACAATAACAGGCAGCAACGAAAGTAAATTAATAGAAAACAATAACAATTCCCTTTATTATTATTACTGCAGTGAGTCGAGGGCAGACATCGAAGTGAAGTGAAGTTCCCTGGGAGAGATTCGAATTTGTTTCGCCTGCCGTTTGCTGTTTGCTGTTTGCCGTTGGCCGTTAGCTGTTTGTTTGTTGTTTGCTGCTCGGTAAATGCCCAAGTTTCTGGGCTTCTGAAGTGTCTGTGTTTGTGCATGTGATTTACTCAACGGTATGTAAGTAAAATACAAATCATGTTCAACGCTCGGCCTTGCCCCGAAAAGTGAGCCACACTCTTTGACGTTCTCCCACAAGGCGGATGCGTGACGGGCGAGGGAAATATCTGAGGTTTGTCCTGGCAAATGGTTGAATTTTCCCTCTTTCTCCGAGTTTTCTCTTTTATAAACTGAACAATAGAGACCAAGAAATCAGGCTGAGTGAAAAAAACAACGTGGAGGCGGAATGCAAATATACAATACCCTTACTGATACATTTGGGTAATTCATAATCTTTAAATATCGTAATACTTTATAATTAAAGTGTTAAGGAATATATTTGTTGTTTCACCTTTTAAAATCTAGAGATTAGTAGATTTTTCAAACTACTTAAAAATTTTTGCTGAAACTTTTCAGCTATCTTAAAGTCTTGGAACCGGAACGCATTTAAAAAGTTTAATGATGATTAAAGAAAAGATATATATAGTATGCTTATACCATGGATACGTATTAGCTCTTCCGGGCGTGGCAAAGTTTTTAGAAAAACTTATCACACTCTCGGCAAGAGTACAAACTGGCGAAAGAAAATATCACAACAAGCAAAGTGGGATAAAAGTCTCTCAAGAAAAACTTTTGCCAGGTGTTTGTTAGCGAGTGTCTGTGTGCGCCTAAAAGTGTGCATGTGTTTTTGTGGCATTACGTGCATTGCATGTCGAATGTTTGTAACAAAGTCTAAAAAACATCAAGCACAAACACGGAGCAGCGGCAACTTTATCTAAAGTACAACATTCCCCAACCTCTGCTCAGACATTTCACGTTGTTTTGCTGCCTGATTGGTGGCCTCCCCTGCCGACGCGTCGTCGGTTCGGTTGTTTTTGGCCAGATTTCACCTGCTTTAAGCCGAAAACGAAACTCTGGCTGCTGCCACGCATGCTACATTTCCTTTTTGTTGGCCGACTTTTATTTATTTATTTTCCTTGGTCGGGCTCGTGTCGTGTTTTGGCCACCTTGCAAATGGCTCGCCAATGATTTTTAATGCGATTTCCGAAGCAAAAGAAAACATCACAGCCTGCACTTACACCCTGGGACACGGACACGGGCCCATTTGAGCGGCTTTGGCAACCTTTTTTAAGTGGCCAGCCAATGGGCCAATGAGAGTGGCATGGGTTCGGTTCCGGTTTCGGTTTCAGTTTCCGTTTCCTGCCGCCCCTTCCGAGATGTGTAATGGTCGTGTGGGTGCGTGCAAGTGACTTTATTTAATGCCATTAACGCAAATTGAAAGTTTTACGCTTTCCCAGCGGCCGTTGCATGCGCAATTGAGTTTTTCGGGTCTCTGCGTCGTAATGCCCTCTTTATGACGTTTCATCGCATGGAAATGGCTCTGCACATTCCGAATTTTTAGGCACGACCCCGAGGAAAATCCTTTTGGCCATTCAATGCGTTGTGTAATTCACTTCGCCTCTCATTATCCGCACACACACACGCGCACCCGTTAGCCAAATCCCCGCACGAGCCGTGTGTCATGCGAAAATGGAAAAACTAGCCGGCGTAGGAGTCATTCATGGTTTCTATAGCCACTCCTATGGCTTAAAACCAAGGACGAGATCTGGCTTTATTGCCAACACTTTGTCGCGACTGTGGAGAACCCATTACAACTACTTAGAGCATGTAAATAAAGCAGAAATAAGCCAAGGCGAGTGACGAGCAGGTAACCAGCATAAGAACAAGCCCGAGGCAAGGTGTTTTCCCCTCGCAACCACCCAACCACCCACTCACGCCCCCTTGCACCACCCTGCAGAGCATTAACATAATCGTTATGGTTATGCGCGACGTGTGCATAATGGCAGCGTGGGAGGAAGTTAGAGCAGGGGGGCTGAGATAGAGATAGATATAGAGGAAGAGAAAGAGACAGAGACAGACCAACAGACAACGACAGGGACAAGAGGATAAACTATGTTAAGTGCGCTGACATTGTGATATATAGTGGGTTTCGCTGCTCTTAAGTGGAACGGAGGAATGACTGCATATTGCGTACAAGCTTCCTTTGATTATATCATTATTTAATTTAAGCTAACTACCAAAAGGGGTTTTAAAGAAAATTATAAAAAAATACTTTTAACGTAAAATAACGAAACTTGTATGGAACGAAATAAATATACATAATGAATTGTTAAACAAAAAGAAGGAATAATTTATTAATTCGTAAAATAAATATTTATAAAGCCGTATGGGTGATGTATTATATCTTAAAATTCTCTATTTATTTAATTGTGTAAAGTATATCTTCCTTGGGATGGTTAAAAGTGTACTTGAGCATTGAGTCAAAATCTGCCAAGTGGGCCACCCCTGTTCCGAAGGTCCGATTTTCATCGAACTTTTTTACTTTTCCGGTTTACAACGAAAATATAAGAACTTCATTTGAACGGTTTTGCGAAATTTTGAGTTTTACCGGAGTTATAGAGGTCAAAACATGGCATTTTTGACACTTTTTCGAAAAAGTTGCACTCAGTCATTAATTCATAACTTCGGAACGGTAAGAGATATCTTTATGATGTTTTCACTAATCGCTCAAGAATTATTATGGCTTTCCATAAAAAAATTTAAAAAAAAATTAAAATTTATTTTTATTAAAAATAAATTAAATTTTTTTTTAGTTTTTATTTTTTTCAGTGTTCTTCACCAGCTATAGAGTTTAAAACCATTTGAAAATGAAGATTGATTCATTACGAAACAGATAAAAAAATAAAAAAGAGTGGCCCGACCAAAGGTTTTTCGCAATTCGAACTTTTCTGTGGGCGCACAGCTATTTTCCATACAAAAATTTAAAAACGCGCGCATGCAAAGTAAAAACGCGAGCCGCAGCACTTGTGTTGAACAGTGCGCCACCTAGCTTTGCGCGCGTTTTTAAATTTTTGTATGGAAAATAGCTGTGCGCCCACAGAAAAGTTCGAATTGCGAAAAACCTTTGGCCGGGCCACTCTTTTTTATTTTTTTATCTGTTTCGTAATGAATCAATCTTCATTTTCAAATGGTTTTAAACTCTATAGCTGGTGAAGAACACTGAAAAAAATAAAAACTAAAAAAAAATTTAATTTATTTTTAATAAAAATAAATTTTAATTTTTTTTTAAATTTTTTTATGGAAAGCCATAATAATTCTTGAGCGATTAGTGAAAACATCATAAAGATATCTCTTACCGTTCCGAAGTTATGAATTAATGACTGAGTGCAACTTTTTCGAAAAAGTGTCAAAAATGCCATGTTTTGACCTCTATAACTCCGGTAAAACTCAAAATTTCGCAAAACCGTTCAAATGAAGTTCTTATATTTTCGTTGTGAACCGGAAAAGTAAAAAAGATCGATGAAAATCGGACCTTCGGAACAGGGGTGGCCCACTTGGCAGATTTTGACTCATTGCGTAGCTATTTTTTGTTTCTTTGTTTTGTTCCTCATTGTTTTCGTTTTCTTTTTGGCTAGTTACCTGCGAAAATGGGGTGGCTGGGCTTTAAAGCTGCCAGCGAGCGTTTTGGAGCGTCGTTGCCAGGTGTGCATATCAAGTAGCCGCCACGTCTGCCGTGGGACAAAGCCATGTGGCATACTTTTCGGGCACAGGCCATTAGCAAACAAGCAAGGTACGAAACACAAGAAGAGCGAAAACAAGCACAGACACACGTATGAATATAATAAATTTCCCACACACAAACATGGAAAATTGAGAGCAGATGAAGAGTCGAGCTAGAAAAGCAGGGAAAGTGTATAGAAAGGGAAAGGAACTTGTTGGAAATTCCACACGCATAACTTATGAAATTAAAATTAAAATTCCAATTGCAAACCTTTATAATAAAACACTTTTAGGGTCTGCTATGTCTGCTTCTTATTTCACTTTTCCTTTGATGAAGAAGTGAAAATGGGTATAGGTAGAATGAACAGTGGAGTTCAATATGCTTACGCTCAAAATACACACATACATTCAAATTTAGAAAGAGGTAAATTTTTCATACAGAATTAAAATACTTTTTTTATTACTACTACGTTTAACTGTTTTGGTAACAATAAACATTTTAATAATAAACAACAACGAAATAAAATTGATTAAATAATTTTATGTTCAACTCAAAGCTTAGTGGTTTTCAATTGATTAATTGTGACTAGAACAAATTAAAGTTCTAATTGAACACGAAAATCAACGTTTGCCCACTGTGACACTGCTTTGGCGTGACAGTAAAATCCACAGAGACCGACTTGGCATACATAAGCACTTCCTCACGCTTTCCACACACTCACATCTGCTGAGGATTATTAAAAATTTGGCCCGAGAGGCATCTATCAGTTATGGGGCTCTACCGCTTCGACAGTGCGCGACTCATTTCAATGAGTTTTGGCTAGGGAAGCTGGCATTGTATTCGAGCTAAAAGCACTGGAAAAAATCGTTATTGCAAAATAGATACATCTGCTTAAATATATTGTGAAAAATTCAATAATGTTTTTTTTTTAACGGTCCATTACTTGATTTATAATTAAATACGAAATTTAAAATAATTGAATAATAGTATTGGAGTATATTACAAAATAAATGTTAAATAAATATTATTTTTTGTTATTATAGTGTAATTTAAATTTATAATCGACTACCAACAAGTTATATTTTTCTTTCGTTTTTATACCCTTTTCCAAATAGGAAAAGCAACCTATTTTTCTCTCAGGGCAATACTTTTTCTTTGGCCAAGTGGCCGCCACATCTTGTAATTGGCATTCCGCACACTGACCGAAATGAAAATGCTACGTGCTTTCATTTCACGTTACGACAGTCGGATAAGTCGGCCCAACGCTCCATTGACCGCCGATGGAAAAGCGGAAAAGCAGGGCGGCGGGAGGCGGGAGGCGGTGGGCAGGAAGGTGAACGGAGATGGGGCCCGAAAAGCGAAGCTTATTTGCCGTGGTTTTGGGCCGCCTTCGCTCGTTTTAATTTTTTACGTTGCGGGCATACAGAGAGAATGCCGAAGTTTCGGCGAGGCGATTCTTAAAGTCAATCACATTACGCCGGGACGCCGCCCATCAAACAGCCGACAAAGGCACTCGAGACCCTTCGAGATGATGGCAAATATTTGTCTGGCCTGCATCCCTCGCGAAAATCGATCGGCATGTCAGGCACCTTGTAGCGTGCGTAGCCCCGGTCCAAACCCATCAACTCTTTCTCTTCCGTTTTATGTGCATATTCAATATACGCAGGGCAAAAAATTCATTTAATTTTGGTTTTCCTTGGCATTTCTGGCATTGACAGTCGGCAAATTTCGTTGTCAGCCTCACGCGTCTTTCGATTGTTTGCCCGGCCTCTGTTTTTTATATATATTATTTCCTGATAGGTTTCCAGCTGTTTGCTTTAGTTTCTTCCTGCTCCTCGTCGCCACGATTGGCAATCCTTTTTGGTCTCCGCTTTAAATGCTTCCCGTAAAGTATATCCTCCGAGCTGGATTCTTTTCATGATTTATTTCTTGCGTAATCCCTGCTCGCTGCTGTTTGCTTTCTCCCACAACCTCAACCTCCTATCCACCCAATTTATAAGCACCCAAAATACTTGTAAATTTCAGCCGGATTCCCGGCATAAATATATACGCTGCCACTCAGTTCTTAGCCATCAAATTTATGAGCACTCGTCACACTAACTCATAAAAACGGGGCATTTTAAAACGCCAAAGAGGCGACGGGGGCGGAACAAGGCTGCAAACACGAGACAACACTTTGCATGTGAAAGGGCTTTATGCAGGATCTGGATCTCGGGGGTGGAGTGGGGTGGAGTAGGGGGCGGTGGGTCCGCCGATGAGATTTATGTACTCTAAAGCTTAGACCGAGCTCCGGCCTGTATTTTGTGGTAAACAGCGCGTCCTGCCGCCAAATCCTGCCACGCACTCATAGGCAGAAAAGTGAGAGGGACAGAGGGGGAAGTTCGGAGTCCGCCGAGGACTTGTCGCTATTTATTCTACTAAAAACGCAATAATATATCATCTACAGTTTATCATTGCTATGACGCCAGACTGAAATTATTATCCAGCGAATTTATTGCCTTACAATAAACGCAAAGTGCACGGCTGTGTGTGTGTGAGAGTGGGGGAGAGACTTTCTCCGTGTGTATCTGTGTGTGTGTGTGGTTTGGCATTTCTCCAGTAACAAGAAATTGTGGAAAAACAACATTTAGAACGTGAACTTTTTTGACGAGGCTTCAAAAGCTGGAAAAAAGAACTTGAAGGCCAGGACAATATCAAGTTGTTCTTCAAACAACGAATGGATCAACTATTTGTATATTCCTTTTCAAGAAATACTGTTGAATGAGTACCGAAAACACTTATTCTATATAATTTTTATTTCCTGAAGGTTCCTTTACAATCATAATATATTGCAATTTAAAGTATAAAATATTCCCAAAAGAATAGAGCATAAACGATACACTCACCATTAAAAACATTTGTAATAAAATAACTAGCCTGATTGTTTGCTCTTCCCTCGCTCACTTTTTTGAGCCGGATACATATAGATACATGTTTCTGGCCAAGCTTATATATTCATGGCAATCTCGAGAGCTGTCACACAGAAACTCCATCGCGCATATTTTTTACTATTAGCCGAAAGCAAGGGGAAAAACTTGTCAGTCAGGCCAAAGCCAAAATCAAATGGCTCGTCCTGTCAACTTTTTTGCGTAACCATTTTCTTTTTCAGCTCGTACACATTTTTGTATTTATTCCATTTTTGCGCAGCGAGACAAATAGCACAAGTTGGCTAAATTGTCGGCCCCATTCCTCAGCTTGTATCCGTATTCTCCATTATATTTTCACCCCTTCTGCCTACAATTTTACGACAAACAGCCCCCCGCATCGTGTACACTCGTCAGATACTCGCTCTAAACTACATAGTTCTGTTTTGGCAACTGTTTGCCCAAATTGCCACACATTTTGTGCATAAATGACAAATGCCTTTGATGGCATAAAATATGACTTTGGAAATTGTTTTGTAGCAAATAAAATGGGCGTTGCCATCGCAGTGAAAGGGTTTGTTTGTCGACTGTGTTTCAGGGGAATGCCATGAATCAAAGGCGTGGAATTGGGGGATTAAGTGCAAATAGTTTTGACGCAGGGATCACCAATGGCAAGTGATTTCTCTGGACTCAAATAACCCGAATTCGGGGGATTATGGATATTTGAAAGGTCCTCGATTTATTATACCCGTTACTCGTAGAGTAAAAGGGTATATTAGATTCGTGCAAAAGTATGTAACAGGCAGAAGGAAGCGTTTCCGACCATATAAAGTATATATATTCTTGGTCAGGATCACTAGCCGAGTCGATCTAGCCATGTCCGTCTGTCCGTCTGTCCGTCTGTCTGTCCGTCTGTCCGTCTGTCTGTCCGTCTGTCCGTCTGTATGAACGCTGAGATCTTGGAAACTATAAAAGCTAGAAGATTGAGATTTGGCATGCAGATTCTAGGGGTTAATACGTAGCGCAAGTTTTTCACGCCGATGTGCCACGCCCTCTCTAACGCCCACAAACCGCGAAAAACTGTGACCCGTTCTGTATGAACGCTGAGATCTCGGAAACTATAAAAGCTAGAAGATTGGGATTTGGCATGCAGATTCTAGGGGTTATTACGCAGCGCAAGTTTTTCACGCCGATGTGCCACGCCCCCTCTAACACCCACAAACCGCGAAAAACTGTGGCACCCACAGTTTTGAAGCTATATTAACGGGAAAAGTAATGTGTATTTGTTTCATCAATACATATTGATAGACCAAAGTGGGAAACCCCCCCTCCCCCCTAACGACCACAAACCGCGAAAAACAGTGGCACCCGTCTGTATGAACGCGGTGATCTCGGAAACTATAAAAGCTAGAAGATTGGGATTTGGCATGCAGATTCTAGGGGTTAATACGCAGCGCAAGTTTTTCACGCCGATATGCCACGCCCCCTCTTACGCCCACAAACCGCGAAAAACTGTGGCACCCACAGTTTTGAAGCTATATTAACGGGAAAAGCAATGTGTATTCATTTCATCAATACATATTGATAGACCAAAGTTGGAAACCCCCCTCCCCCCTAACGCCCACAAACCGCGAAAAGCTGTGGCGCCCATAGTTTTAAAGCTAGAGCAAAAGTGTAAACGCAATTTTGTTTGGGTTATTAACGCCTACCGAAATGTAGAAGAAAATTTTTAAATTTTTTGAAGCGGCTGCTTGGTTTGCCCTGCTTGAGACTGCTGACCTTAGCTGAGTAACGGGTATTTGATAGTCGAGGCACTCGACTATAGCGTTCCCTCTTGTTTTTAAAATATTACACTACACTATTGAGTAAGTGAAAACAGTACGAAACATATTACCCGAGTACAAGCTGTCAATGACATTTAAATGAAAACATTCTCTGGCCCTCTTTGAAATAAATTAATTGCCGTTTTCGCCGGAAAGTTCCAACAAACTTTACAACTGTTGCCTTCCTCGCAAAACTTTCATTTACACGCTGTGAAGCCAAATTAAGGCGCCATATTGGCGGCTCTGTTTAAAGTTTTCCCGAGGGCAATGACTTTTGGGAATATATTGAATAGGAACTCTAAGATTAAAAACTCATTTAAAATTAAAAATTTGTTATAAACCCAACCTATCCATTAAGTTTAAGCTCTGAAATCTTTGACTTTGTTCCGTTGCTCTGAATAATTGATTAGTTTTCCCCGTTGTTCCCTCATCAATGTCAGTCCCCACTTGACAACTTCGATTCGATTTATTGATTTCCATGCCTCATATGCGGCTCCAATTAACTGACAATTGACTTGTCAAAACATCAATTATAACTGACATTCGTCGAATGTTTCACGCTTTCTTGGCAGCTCCACCACTCCGCCCGCCCGACTTTTCCCGGAAAAACCCATTTGCATTTACAAGTCGGGCAATAAGTCGAAATGTGAGTTCCTTGTTCGCGGTTCTCCCTCTGCATATCGAATGCGCGCATTAACATGGCAAATAAATGGGCGCGTTAAATATTTAATTGGCATAATGCTAATCACTCGATGGCTGGCAAAATTCATTAGCACACATCCACCGATCACATCTGTCAGCACTCAGCGAAACCTCAAAAGCCCAAAGAGCCCGCCATCAAAGTCGAAACCGCCGTTTGAGGGGTTTTTGGGGTGCAGAAAATAAAAACTAAAAACCCTTACCACAGTGTGGCACGTGTTTGCAGGCCCCTTAACCCACTGTGGCCCCCTGGAACCCCCCTGAAAAACCCCGAAACCTCTGCAAACCCAATGCCACCCACCATTTCCTGCTGCCAGCTGATGCTGGCTGTGCTGGTGGCAAGCAAACATTACACAATTTTGATTGTATTTCCGTTTCGTATGCGCAGAAAGGCAGCAAACTGGCGGGGGCAGCAACAAAAAGCGGTGACAGCAACAGGAAGTTTCGCTTATTTCCGTTTGTTTACCTTTGCACTGTGCCTTGATTAAATGTCAGGTAACCCCGGGTCGGAATTGTGGGTGCTTTTTTGGCTCCATGGCTCCCTGGCTTCTGCGGTACACAGCGAACACAGCTGGCGGCCCCTAATATTTTCCAACCACTTCCACCTGCCCCGCCAGCATTTTTCGTGCATACGTCAGCATAATCTTATTAACAAGTATTCTAATGATGCCCCGGCACTAACTGTCTTGCGTGGTAATAAGACAGCATCCCACATTATTTGTTCAGTTTCCGTGGGTGCGGAAAGGGGGAGGCATCTGGCGGATTAGTAGGATTACAGTTCCCTAAGTGGGAATCGCGACAAGACCCATGATAACTCTGGCGAAACTTAAACTGCCATAAATACTCGCTTGATTTTTGTCCGCCATTTACATAATGTTCTAATACCTTAATCCGCATAATAACAGTTGTGGATTCGCAGAATTATTGCGATTACGTGCTGTTATTTAATTTGTGGGCATGTGACTTTATGGATTGGATGTCTTTTAAGCTCGAAATTAAAGCTCAGTGGATTGCTATTGTTCTTGAAAAAATAATAATTAATTAAGGATTGCACGACTTGTAATTAAAACTATATAAAATATAATCAATAAAAAATGTAAGTAAAGGAGAAGGCATGAGTTGTTTTTTTATAAATTATAAATTCTTTGCAACACTCATATCTATACAGTGCTGCACAAAACTTTAAACTTGACTTTATTAAGTACTTTAATAAAAATTTATGCGTACACTGATAAAAACGTAGTAAATCCAAAGATTTCATATTCAATATTTTTCGCCTTGAATTCTATTGCGGTTTTTATTAAATGTAAATAACTTTTTACTTTTTTTCAATATTAAATTTAAATTTTTTAATGTAATATAAATAAACTTATATACATTTTAATTGATAAATTTGTATGAAAATATAAAAAATGCTTTCTGAAGGTGTATTAACTTTAAATAGGCATTTAAAAACGCTTTATAATTGACACATTAAGTGTTATTCTTACGAACATTTTTTTTCATATTCAAACCTTTAAAATAAAATATTTTGAATAGGTAAAATTAATTTGAAACATTATTAGTTTGAATACGGGGTTTTTTAATTCTTCTTTTTAATTAACGATAATTTTATATTTAAAATGTAATATTTTTTGGATTTCAATATTTTAATATTAAACCTAGCATTTTAATATGTTCCGTATTTAATACAATGTCTTTTTTATTAATAGGCGGACATTTAAATGTACTATTCCATTTTTTATTAGTATAGTTACTTCTGTATAATTGATTAAAGTTTACAGTTCCTAGTGGGTACAAATATATACTTTAAAGTTTACCTCTTACTAAATAATCTTATAGCTTTGTACCCCACTGTATGTGCTTGCATATTTTATGGCTGCTCGACACCTGACAGTTTCAAGCCAACGAATGCTTAAAGTGTCGCGCAGACTTTAAATTACAGGGCACACATTCCATTCCGACTGGCCGCGGACTGCAGCTAATTAATTGGCCGCAATTTGGGCGGACTTGCGCGGAAAAACTTTCCCGGGAAAATGGAAATGGAAATTCGCTCTGCCGTTTTGTAGGTCAACAACAATGATGTTGCGGCTCTGGTTGTTGCCGGTCGTCTGCCGATTGTTGTTGCCGGCACATGCTTTGGCATAATTTATGTGGCCCGGCCCCGAAAAATGTTTGTGCACTTTTCCCTTATTTATTTATTTTCTTATGTTTTCTCGTGTGTTTGCTGTTGCTGCTGGTTTTATTTGGCAGCATTAAAAGCTGCCGCGAAAATGTTTTATTTACCGAAAAATGTATTTGCATGTCTGCCCGGGACATTTGCATAATTGTAAAACAAATGCCAGCATAGATACGTGTGTGTATGGAGAGTGTGCGTTATTGGGAGCCATGTCTGTGCATTTTTGGCCAACACCCAAATTGGAAAATAACCAAAAATGTTGATCAAACTTTATTGTACATACATGGGCGAGGTAGCAGTGAATTAAACTAAATGTTAGTAGAGCTTAGCAAAAATAGGAATAATACGAAAAAGCCCAACAAAAGCAACTAAAGTTTCTAAATATTTTATAACAATAACAAACCTCTTTATTCGCCCACTAAAATTATGAAATCCTTTAAGAAGCTATTGAATATTTTGTTTATATTACAAGTCTACATTATATTTTCCCTCCACCATTTCAGCATTAAATTCCTGATAGAATCTATTAAATATTTAACTTATCGGCGCTCTAAATCAATAGCCAAATATATTAGCCCCTCTATGTGTGTGTACGCTCTCAGACAATACATAGACAGGCACACGCACACTTGTGCACATAAAAACCCATTCAAGCGTTTCATAATGATATGAGAAAAACGAAAAAAGACATGCGAAAAATAGCAAACCCAACACATTGCCTCAACTCATTTTCGCATAAAAGGACGCCAATGTGTCGGGCCTGGCAAAAGGCCAAAAATGAACTAACACATTCGCAGGCTCACAGGCTCACACACACAAGCACACCAAAGTGCTGGGCTATCGCACACAGGGACACTCGCTTAGCTCCTCGGTATATAGAGCCATTGCTACATGGCAAACAATAAATGTACGCTGCCAGGACAAGAGACCAACTAAATTATCAGTAATATTGAAGCACCAGGATTACGCTCGGCATGTGTGTGTGTGTGTGCTTGTGGGAGGGGGCGTGGCCGGAGGGAGGTCCTTTGGTAGGCGTGGCAAATAAACACATCAGGCAAAATGCTTTTTACTTAAATTAACAGAGCGCCGAGCAGCTTGCTTCGCTTTTTCGACTGCCAACTAACGTTTAGTCGTTAAGTTTTAGTGTGAGTTTGGGTGCACTTGAAGAAATATACTTCATTTGTAGGGTTTTAATGGGAAAAAGTTTAGTTAGAAGATTTTTCAAATTTAATTTGAACAATAAAATCGCATGGAATTCCCTTCATCAACATTAGAAATTTATCATTCACAAGAAAAAGAAATTTTTAAACTAGTATTTAAGAGGATTTAGTAAAATAAATACCTTTAAATATTATTAATAATATTAAAACTATATTTCCTTCTAGTGCAGCCCTTTGCTCACAGCTACGTGACAGCTTACAAAGACACATTGAAAAATTCGGGCAGAAAATCAATAAAACTACAACGAAAAAGGATATTCGAATGCTCTTAACCAATTTTCGTCCATTAAATAACGAAATGTACTTATGTAAAAATTGGATAGCTGAGAAACAAAAACCCTTTCTGGCACTTGAAATCCGAGACTTTGATTTGCCAACGAGGCACATCAATAATTGAGTTTGCACAATTTTTCTGATGGCATATACGATTCGGATGTTGGCTCATAGAATTACGTAATGGTATCATAATACCCAACTCGCTGGGGTGCAGGAACAAGCTGCTCATCAGCCTCCGCCTCCTTGAGAGCAATCCCCTCGTTTCCAGAGCTTTGCCAGCTCCATCCTGATATGGCATACTTAAGCAATCGAGGCAAATGTTTTATCGTCACTTTGCCACTCACACTCACACAACATAAATACATACATATATATGTATAGAGAACCTCTGTATGTGTGAGCGGAATACAAAATGGCGCCAGTTTCCTTATGCCTTTGGGCTCTCTGCATCGCTCGGTTCGCCTCAATCTCAATCGTCAGAAAAGTCTATCAACCCATGGGGCCGAAGGCCAAAAAAGGAGGGTTATTGCCACCGAAACCGGGCTGAAAGGCGAAAAGACAAGCACAAACTGAACTTAAATGCCAAGTTTCGTAAGAAAATGTTTAATAACATCGCTTTGCGCTCACCCGCCCCAAAAACCCCCAGCATCGAGTATACGACAAGTTGTACCATTGTAAATTTAATAAAGCCAGGGTTAAGTAGTTAGGGTGAAAATCAAGAAGCCAGCAATTATTTGGTTACGCAATTACCACAGCCAGGCAACCGGCAGGTTCAATAGGCTTAAATAATTTGCCCAAATCCCCTTGGCGCAAAAACAAACAAATAAATTCAATGCAAAAGGGGCACAAAACTTTCCGGTCCCGAAAAACACAAACACAAATAGTGAAAGTTTACAGGAGTGATACGGGGGGTGGCCGGAAAGTGGGCGTGGCACGAGAGCGGGAGAAAGTCAAAGCGACAAAAGCCATCTTCTGAATTGCCACACAATTTATTATTATTGTTTCATACAAATAGCAAATGCGCGAAAATAAAGCTGGCTCAAAGGAAAAGAAAGAATTTTCTGCAACAACAAATTATTTTTTTTTTGCTCCCCTAGTGAAAGTTAAAAATCGCAGAGCAACAAAGTCCGATTGCTCAACTGCCGCGAAACAAGTTTGCTAAGAGGAGTTTGTATTTGGGCCTTAGTTTTAGTGTTTTCATTTGAAAAGTGCAGCAAACATTTCAATATATTTCTTTTTCAAAAATAAAAGGGAAAGCCAAACAATTTCAGGTTTGCAAATAATTCCGATATACTAAAAAACATTGAAAGAACACAACAAAAATTAAATGTTTAGAGGCATATAAAAAAATAATATTTGCAAAATTTTTACACAAAAACGTGAAAGAGTAGCGGCATTTCAAATATTTATTTTACAGCTCTCTTGTTTTTCAATAAATGATTTTAATTTATTTATTGCCGGCCATTCATCAGTGCGATGATTTACACGGCCCGGAGGAACATTTATTTGGCCTGCAGGACTGCAACTCAATCATGTGCGCTTTAAAGAATTCATATTTATGACCAGATGCAATCAACGGAACCAATGTGTCCGCGAATTGTCCATCAAAACGAGAGTCCGTGGCCAACGAGTAATAATAAAAACAAATGCATTTCGCATTAAATCAATTCGCGTTGACTTGCTGGCCACAAAAAGTTGCACCAGCGCCCATCAATCACACATAAGACACAAACAAAACCAGGCCAAAATGACAAAAGGATAAGCCCCGGCCGCAGATACACACAAATGCCATATAAACTGCACATGGATTTATACATTTAATTAAAATGCGGCCCAGACACAATATTCGTCAAAGTGATTGGCCCGAAAGCGGCTTAGTGAACTTAAGTAAATTAAATGTTATGGTTGTTGGGGTGAATGTGGGCGCTGTGGAGGAGAAAAGCCGGGGGGAAACCTCAATGAAAATTGTCTTTAAAACTGTTTTTGGCGACGACAAAGCGAATCGCAATAAATACTCCGCCAAGTGGCGGGTGTGTCTGGGCTCAGAGGGTTGGTACAGAACGCCGGGAAATTTGCATATTTTAAATTACTAGTGGGGCCTCTTGGCAGCGATTGCTTTTGGGGTTGACAATGGCACAGCCACGACAACTCCAATTTATTTGTAATTTGTTCGAAATTTATATCAAACGCAGGCCTCACACCCATTTCCTGGCCTCAGAGGGTCTCTATTTCACACACACCCACCCTACCACACATAATTGCACTCATAAAATGCCAAATACTCAGCACCGCACGCTCCGATATTTATGCCTAGAGTGCTACCCAGTGATGAAGAGGGTGTCATAGAATTTTGGAATTTTTGTACCCGTTACTCGTAGAGTGAAAGGGGCATGTCCGACTGTCTGGGTGAACGCTGAGATCTCGGAAACCACAAGAGCTAGTGGGTAGCCGTTTTGGAATTTTTAAAGAGGACCACTCAGTAAAAAGTTACAAGACAATAATAAAGTGTCCGCTACACAGATGGCGCCACTGCTTGGCTCGCCCTGCTTGCCACTGCTTGCCTTGATGAGTAATTGAGTATTGAGTATTTGTTCATTTTGTATTTAAATAAATTATAGTTTAATTTAACAGATTTTAAAATATTAATATTTATACAAAACATTTATCTTTAAACATTTTATTACATTTTATACATTTATTCGTTTATAGGTATATTTATTTTAAAAACCTCTTAAGCTCGTTGTTATCTTTAGTTTACCAAACAGAGAACGAAAGTTTTGTTTACCTGAAATGCGCATAAACAACTTTTTCCTATTTATTTTCCTATTGCTATTCGAGCGATTTATGTAATAGTTGGCATCGTCAGGTCGATCCCCTCATTTCCAGGAAGTCCAATCCCACATGTAGACATATCTTAATGCTCGCAGACTTGGGGTTGCTGGGAAGCAAGCAAACAAACAAATTATGTGCTCATTTGAATACACATTCTAATGCGAATCACGTTGACAAAAATTCATTGAAGCGTGCAGGATACGCACACGAGCACACGCACTCAGCCACGCTGGACGGGAGGATACCTTGACTTTCGAACTCTGGTCTATCCAATCAGGCCGGCTGCCTGCTGCCAGGGTCCTGGCGCAGATAAAGATAAGGGGGAGTGGCAAATTGTCCCACCTCGGACGCTGACAAGGACATATTTATAAAGCGCTCATTTCGAGCAAAGCACATACATATATGTATGTATGTACATACGGCTGGAGTGGCATCCCAATATCCAGTTAATCTATCAGGACATGGTGCAATGTGTAGAAAATTAAATGTGCTATCTAGAGCCTGAGACACTATGAAAAAAACTTGTTAGAAATTATCAATTGATAAGTGTACACATATTATAAGAAATATTAAATCAAAAAGCGCATTCTAATTTTATATACTATTTTAAATAAACTATGATTAAGTTAATAATTAAAAAAAATATATTTTTTTTTTATTACCACTTCACACACACTACGTTGTACTCATTCAAAGTTCAATCATTAGTAAGAATGATTTAAGTTACATTAATTTACTCCCTTTTTTTGCCAGTGCTTCTGTGTGCCGATGTCCTTGTTGTGTCTGTGTGTGCCATGTAAATGCAAACTAAATATGTACAAACGCCACAGCCAGGCATTAAGTCGATTGCTTCAAGGACTTTCTCGCGCTTAGTGGCGGATTGGGGAAAGGGGCGCAGACAGATGGGGAAAGGGGCCAAGGGGGGAGTGAGAGATTCCTGGCGGCTTTGTCATTCACACCCAGTTGGATGTCTGCTTCCATCGCTCTATTTCGCATTGTCACTGCTAACAGCTCCGCCCCACTTCGCTTTGGTGCCCCCTCGAGTGTAAATGAGTGGCTTCAGCCCCTGCACCACCACCCTCCAGAAGCCACCCACCTGACTATGGCTATGCATGTGCTGTGAGAAGGCTTTTTAATAAGCAATTTATTTTTAGCTTAACAACGCTCATGTAATGAAAAGCGCGGAGCCTCCGTTCCGCCGGCTTACAGTTCACTTGCAACGATTTCCCCGCCCACGATCCGACCGCTTTTCCACCCTCTTCGCCGAGCGTGTTTGCCAACGATAATTAATTTTTTGGCCTACCCCAAGCAAGAAGCTAAGACCATGAGTTCGTACCGCATTAAAAAGAAATTAAAATGTTGCCATTCTCCTCCGCATTTTCCACCTCGCCAACCTCAAGTACATCTAATGAGATAACTTGGAGACAACTGGCGAGAATTGAGTGTATAAGGAATAATAATGAACAGCGAGAAGACTGTTTGAATATTTATACCTATATGTACGTTAGGGTGGACTTTTTAAGGTCAAATGAGCTTCTGTGTCTCATAAATCTACGCGAAAACAACAAAAAAATATTTTAACGTTAAGACGGTGCGCAACGGTCCCAAAGTTTCCGTCAAAATTACTTTTACAAAACGTACAACTTTTCTTTCTTTCTTAATTTGTTAATTTTTTTGTTGTGCTCCAATAAGAGAGTTAAGTACAAGTTTATTCCCTGTCTCCGAATAAAAAACAAGAGGGAACGCTATAGTCGAGTGCCTCGACTATCAAATACCCGTTACTCAGCTAAAGTCAGCAGTCTCAAGCAGGGCAAGCCAAGCAGCCGCTTCAAAAAATTAAAAAAAATTCTTCTACATTTCGGTAGGCGTTAATAACCCAAACAAAATTGCGTTTACACTTTTGATCTAGCTTTAAAACTATGGGCGCCACAGCTTTTCGCGGTTTGTGGGCGTTAGGGGGGAGGGGGGTTTCCAACTTTGGTCTATCAATATGTATTGATGAAACGAATACACATTGCTTTTCCCATTAATATAGCTTCAAAAATGTGGGTGCCACAGTTTTTCGCGGTTTGTGGGCGTTAGAGGGGGCGCGGCACATCGGCGTGAAAAACTTGCGCTGCGTATTAACCCCTACAATCTGCATGCCAAATCTCAATCTTCTAGCTTTTATAGTTTCCGAGATCTCAGCGTTCATACAGACGGACGGACGGACAGACGGACGGACAGACGGACAGACGGACAGACGGACAGACGGACAGACGGACATGGCTAGATCGACTCGGCTAGTGATCCTGATCAAGAATATATATACTTTATATGGTCGGAAACGCTTCCTTCTACCTGTTACATACTTTTGCACGAATCTAATATACCCTTTTACTCTACGAGTAACGGGTATAATAAAGTGTTCAATCCCATACCCCGAATTTTTTTTTTATTGTGGAACTCTATTGGCGATTCTATATTATAAATTTAACAAGAGGGAACGCTATAGTCGAGTGCCTCGACTATCAAATACCCGTTACTCAGCTAAAGTCAGCAGTCTCAAGCATGGCAAACCAAGCAGCCGCTTCAAAAAATTCAAAAAAATTATTCTACATTTCGGTAGGCGTTTATAACCCAATACACTTTTGCTCTAGCTTCAAAACTGTGGGTGCCACAGTTTTTCGCGGTTTGCGGGCGTTAGGGGGGAGAAGGGGTGGTTTATTTTGGCCAATCCATAGGTATTGAAGAAACGAATACACATTCCTTTTCCCGTTAATCTAGCTGCAAAACTGTGGGTGCCACAGTTTTTCGCGGATTGTGGGCGTTAGAGGAGGCGTGGCACATCGGCGAGAAAAACTTGCCTGCGTATTAACCCCTAGAATCTGCATGCCAAATCTCAATCTTCTAGCTTTTATAGTTTCCGAGATCTCAGCGTTCATACAGACGGGTGCCACAGTTTTTCGCGGTTTGTGGGCGTTAGAGGGGGCGTGGCACATCGGCGTGAAAAACTTGCGCTGCGTATTAACCCCTACAATCTGCATGCCAAATCTCAATCTTCTAGCTTTTATAGTTTCCGAGATCTCAGCGTTCATACAGACGGACGGACGGACGGACAGACG
Organism: Drosophila mimetica; assembly: GCA_037075245.1. Lineage (NCBI taxonomy): Eukaryota > Metazoa > Arthropoda > Insecta > Diptera > Drosophilidae > Drosophila > Drosophila mimetica. Next base: position 24,250,935 of record JBAMCH010000007.1, on the reverse strand, counting down.
GACAGACGGACGGACAGACGGACAGACGGACAGACGGACATGGCTAGATCGACTCGGCTAGTGATCCTGATCAAGAATATATATACTTTATATGGTCGGAAACGCTTCCTTCTACCTGTTACATACTTTTGCACGAATCTAATATACCCTTTTACTCTACGAGTAACGGGTATAATAAAGTGTTCAATCCCATACCCCGAATTTTTTTTTTATTGTGGAACTCTATTGGCGATTCTATATTATAAATTTAACAAGAGGGAACGCTATAGTCGAGTGCCTCGACTATCAAATACCCGTTACTCAGCTAAAGTCAGCAGTCTCAAGCATGGCAAACCAAGCAGCCGCTTCAAAAAATTCAAAAAAATTATTCTACATTTCGGTAGGCGTTTATAACCCAATACACTTTTGCTCTAGCTTCAAAACTGTGGGTGCCACAGTTTTTCGCGGTTTGCGGGCGTTAGGGGGGAGAAGGGGTGGTTTATTTTGGCCAATCCATAGGTATTGAAGAAACGAATACACATTCCTTTTCCCGTTAATCTAGCTGCAAAACTGTGGGTGCCACAGTTTTTCGCGGATTGTGGGCGTTAGAGGAGGCGTGGCACATCGGCGAGAAAAACTTGCCTGCGTATTAACCCCTAGAATCTGCATGCCAAATCTCAATCTTCTAGCTTTTATAGTTTCCGAGGTCTCAGCGTTCATACAGACGGACAGACGGACATGGCTAGATCGACTCGGCTAGTGATCCTGATCAAGAATATATATACTTTATATGGTCGGAAACGCTTCCTTCTACCTGTTACATACTTTTGCACGAATCTAATATACCCTTTTACTCTACGAGTAACGGGTATAAAAATTAACGGTCTTTTAACTATGGATAAAGATACAAAAAAGCAATATATGAAGTAGTGGCCTTAAAAATGTTATACAAAAAAGTCCACCCTAATGTACACAACTACTTAAGGATGGACATTGTTCACTAAACTTATTTAAAATCTGATATTTTAGACATTTTCTATTGCTGAACCAAGTTTTCAGTGGAGTGGGGGATCAGAAGGATCAAGGATATTTTAGCTCTTGTCAAGGACGTTGATAAAAGCTCCTCTTCGTTTTCATACGGCCACAAATAGCTGGCCTCAACATGGCAAAATGGCAACATTTCCAGCCCCTCATAAATCAATTTCGTTTTTATTGCGAATGCCGTTTGTCTGCGCTACTTTTACATGACCGTTGCCAGCGATTTTTGTGGCAATTTTTATGTCGCTCAGTTAATAAAGCCGAGAGCGCCAAGGAGCAAAAAGTAGCAAACTCGACAAACAGGCAAAAAACTCTCGGTTTTACTTTTGGCCCGCAAGCGTACAAATATTGTTTTAAACCCCAATGAAATATTGCCAGCGCTTTTGACGAATCGCCCATATGTACACATAACATTTATAAATAAATAAATATAATCATAAATAAATAAGGACCACGCACATGACAGCTCGATGGCAAAAAAGCACAAAGGAAAATAAATATTACACCAAATTGAAAACTTACTTCGAAGCCGTGGCGTCGCTTTTGATTTACATATTTAATTTGATTTGCATAAAAACAGGTAATAATGCAGAAAAAAAACATTCAAAAGTTAACCTAACCAGAGAATTTTTTTAAAGCCGGCACTTTTACTTTATCCATTTAAAATATTCTTTTTAAAACGTTTCCCTGCCCCCGAAATAATATTTTATCGCTGTCTGAAATTTTTCAAACCTACCTTTTATCGTTTTAATCATCCGCGGCTTAGTGCTCCAAAAAAACCTGAAAAAAGCAGAGAAGGTTTTGAGAAAACAACGCAAAAGGGTTTTTTTTATTAGAAAAGAATAAAACTTTTTGTTCCATTTTGTTTTGTTCCTCCTCTTTTTTTTTTAATATAAAATGGCTTTGGGGGAAATTTTGGAAAGTGAGACGAGAGTGGAGAATATGTAAATATGTGTTGGATGCTGGATGCCTTTGGAGCCTTCGCAGCAGCATGCTCGGAATTTAAATTTGCAGCTAAGCCTCGAAAAATGCGCGCCGCTTCATTTTGCGAAGGCTGCCTGACCCTTTTGTGGGTGTGTGCGATGTATCTTTGGTGACAAAGGACAATGTGCCATAGGGCTGCGGGGGCAACAATAAAATTAAATATTCTATTTAATGGCGTCGTAGTATGCCAGACGCGTCGCCCAACTTTCTTGATGCATTCCTAGCGAAGCAGGGGCGCGCCTGGGGACCTTTGACCTCTTTGGCAACTTCATAACTACAACTTGAACTTCCTGCAAAGGCTTTCAAAGTCCCAAGCTCGCACTGCAATCCAATAAAAAAAGCTGTAAACTTTCATTTTAATTCCGCTTCCTCTCTCAACTCAAATTGCATCGAGTTTATTCGAATTCTGATTGCCCGTTTATTAGCCCCGGGCCCCTTCCGAATAACAAAATCTAAAGCCACGTCTCTGTCCGCGCCAGGGGCATGCAAATAAAACAGATTTTATTGGCGGTCCTTGGGTCCTTTTTCGTTTTACCAATTTTTGTCCAACATTTCCCTTTTTTTTCTGGCCCAACGACTGACCGAGGGAGGGAGACTTATCCACTTTGGGCGGTAGGGTTGTTGTTTTGCCATTTCGTGTTCCATATAAATTAAGCAGATAATATAAATTAGATGGTATCGGGTCGGGTTGTGTGATCAGATACCCGTACCATATTCAAAGTGAAGCTCACCCAAAATCGATGACACAAATAATGCCTCAATTAAGCTGCCGAGAAATTTCATCGACCCAGCGATGGAAAACATAATGAAAAGCAAGCATAATATTTTCATCTCCTGGAGGTCGAGCACTCCACATCTTCCCCAATAGATATTTAATACTCGACAGCATTTTGTTTTGTTTTGTTTGTACCCCTCCGCCGCCCCCCTTCAGCACTCAGACCACGAGGGTAACCACAGCAAACAGAGTCTAAACTTTTTATTCCCTGCTTTTTGCGTTGGAAGACGTAATGAGTGGGAGTCGGGGGGTCAAAGGTCGGGGGCGTACTCAGACTCGGATATTTTCATGTATATTTTTCTGCACGTTGTTGATGGTTGTGTTTAGTACCCCATGAAATGTTTCTTTCGGTATGTCGATTTGAGGGTTGATACTTAAAATTCTTATAATATCTACCACAAAATTTTAATTTTTGAAAATATTTTCTAAATTGTTTATTTAACTTGGTCACACTATTATCCTTTTCTTAAATATATTTTTCTAGTAAAGTACCATGAAATGTTTCTTTTGATATTCCGATTTGAGGGTTGATTATAACTTCATGTACACACAATATTCATTATTGAAAATATTTTCTAAATCGTTTGATTAACTTGGTCACACTATTCTCCTTTGCTTAACATATTTTTTCTAGGTAACATATATTAAGTTAAATAAATATTCTAATTTTTATTTGAAAATCTATACTTAAATTTGAAGACAAAGTTTTTATGATTCTTATGGGGTATTCATTAGTCGTTGGTTTGTCTTCATCCGCGGCCAAGTTTTAAAGGCGTCACAACCTTACAACGCATTACAACTCACTTGCTCAGGCTGGGGGGAGGTTTCCAGAAATGGGTTTCGACTTGGGTGCGGGGGGTTTGGGCTTTGCCTGGTTCCTGTTCGAGTCGGCCAGGGTTGCCAGGCCTTTCCACACCCACTCACCCCCACTGACAGCGCATAATTGCGCCGCGTCTGAGGCAAAATGAAAATATTTGAAGCTGCGAACTTCTCAAGTGTAAAAAATTTAATTTCGAAATGTAGGTTTAACGAACGGAAATTGCTTTCGCTCTCCGCGGAAAAATGGAGTAAGCCCTTGCCGTTGTTATTGTTGCCTGATTTTCCTTCAACTTTTCGCCTTCCTGTTGTTGCTGCCGCTTTTCGGCTGGGGAAAAACAAAGTAAATGCAAAGCCAGAAATAAAGTCGGCCGAAAGGCTCGCATCCCTGGCGAAAGCGTATCTCATTTGTGTTTTCGTTTGCAATTTGTTTGGCTAACTTTCTGATTGAGCTCGTGGCCCATTGCGGCGCATAACAGGCGCCGAATGGAATTATTTAATGTTTTACATTTGGCCCAAATAGCCCCCCAGCCACCTCGACTCGACCCCATTTCCCCGCTGGCAGACTGGCCGGGTAATTGCAATTGATTTGTCGAGCACTTTGCACGCCAATTTGTTTCTGGTCACGGTCAGTTTGCGAAAGGAATGTGGTCAAGGCAGTGGGGTGCCAGCCGAATGGCTCTGAGGAGGCAAAACTCGAGCGCAGTCTTTGATCTTGGGATTTGGAAACCAAATTAGCACCTTGCCAATTGCTTTGACCTACAAAATTATGTAATCATTCTGTATAGAAAAAAAATACTCTTTTGCAATTCTTGTATACATATATATTTTATTTCATTTTATTCCTTGCGAAATAAATATATAGGTTTGGGGCATTGTGCACAAATATTCTTTCAGTTCAGAATTTTATACCTTTTTATTGCTCTGTTAAGAATTTTATTTGTTGCCCTTCATATGAACATATTTATTTGTACAAATTCAGCTATGGGAAACACATACAGTGTGTAAAAAAAGTTTTTTAACTAAAAGTAATTCTAATCGAACTAAAATATTTTTAATATTCGCATTAGAACCGACGTCTGCTGATGACTTAAGTCAGCTGATAAAATTATTTGAACAGGATTTTCTAAGGTAGCTCTGAATATATAAAACGAAATCTTTAATAATTTTCTTCAAATAATTTACTTTCTGTTATACCTTACACTTTTCTAATGGCGATGCAAGCATGTTTGCGAAAGTTTAATTTAAGTAATATAGATTCTATTTTACATTTATTTCTAAGCTGGGCCAAAGTCCCGGCAGTACTGCAATACCAGGCCAACCCGCGACAGAGGTGGAGCAAGCTCCTAGCACTCCGTCTGATTCCAAAAATCAGTTTAACATTTGTTGTCCTCCAATGGAGGAACTATCAGATGTTAAGCTGATAAGAACAGATACTACACTTTGATCTTAGCCATAAGGCCGAGAAGCGATAACTTAATGAGGAATGTGGTCAGGGTATCCAGGAAGAAACAGATAGAACCAGTTGGGAATTATAAGAGAGAAGGTTGCGTGCCTATTTTAGGGGTTCAGGAATGAATTTCAGGTAGATGACTCAGTGACGATGCAATCTAAAGAACGAATCGTATCTGAAGGGAGGGTTGAGTAACGATCCTTAATGTATTGTAATAATGTACTAGCATACATTAAAATCAGATTTCTATTTAGGACAAACATTACAAAGTCAATCATCGTTCTCAGAATATTGAATTTTGGGTTACTTTATACTTTATATGCAATTATTTAGAACCGCGATAGCTCCAAGTAACAATACCAAAACAAAACTTTACCTCACTTAAAAATATTTGTTAGAATAAGCTTAGAAACAAGTTTACAAGGTCGCGACTCAACATAATGCACAATTTCACCTCTTAAGCCCTTCCATCTGAACTCTCAGTAAACCGCGCGAAGTCAAAGTGCATTTCTGGAAAGTGCTAAAAGGCTAAAAGCCAGCTGACCTGGCCTCTCTTGACCCGTTCCTACTGAAAGGGCTTACCTAAAACTGTGGCTAAATGTGTGTAACAAAAAACAACACTCACGGAAAATCCTCAAACACACTCTAGCAAACTTTTTGAAACCTCCCGAACCCAAACTTTTGGCAAATATGCCTTTTTTTCAGCCAGTGTTCAAAATCAGAATGTTGGCCGAGAGTTCGATAAACTCCCTGGCCACTATATTGAAACATTAATAACATTATCCGCACCCAACGCCCAAAACAAATGCAAAACAAACTAATCAAACTTTTTCCAGGATAAGCGAAACGACACAAAATGTGCAAAACAAATTGCTTTATTTTCTAATTCAGCTAGAGAGCATTTTCCAGACTTTGTTTCCGAGCAGAATGAACGAGCGAGTGGGGGAAAAATCGAAAATCAATTTCTGTTAATGTGCCTGGGCCAAGAGTTTTCTGCCAAGAGACTTTGCCTCCCGCACATTCAACCCGCCCAACCCACCAGGCCAGAGAAACCCAGCATGCGTTGGCCAGAGCATATTTTTGCATAAAGTTTATGCAAACATTTTTACTCGAAACCCGCATAAATTACAGCGCCCGGCTCGGTGCCCTAATAAACCCTATCTGGCGGATGTCTGGGGGTTCGGTAAGTGGCCCCGGCTGCTCCTGCTCGTGGTTCCACTGGTTCTGCTGCTTATTTTGCATGTCATTTGCGTCTGAGCACTCGGCGGCCCAGATTCTGCAGGATATGGCGGAGCTCTGCGGGAATGGATTGGACCCAACTTGCACTGTTTGTTTCCATTCGTTTTCGGTGTGCGGCAGATAAATCTTCACTATTTATAGGTCCGAAATTGCCACAAAAATATATATTTTCATTTGCTTTTGAAAGTGTAAGAAAGCAGGCCAGAGTCCCAGTTACCCAGGCCTTTGCTCTCCTCCAGTTTAGTCACATTCAGCCAGTATAGAAGGCAGTACACACACAGTACAATAATTCTAGGTAAATATTTGTTTCCTTTTTTGCTTTAAAAAAAAACTAAAATTTTTTTGTATAATTTTCCATTTTACCTATAGAAAACGTAGACAGTAACAGAAAGCCATAGAATGCCGCCTGTTTTAAGGTCGAAGAGAACTCCCCCTCGTCGAGACTCCAAATCCCAAGCCGTAGCAAATAGGACTCCTTCAAGCATCATAACAGAAGAGATGAGGAAAATGGAGGAAGATGACAAGGATGAAAGTGATCCAGTGGCTGTTAAAGTCTTGGAAAGACCTAGAAGCTTGAACTTTTCAAAGTCTCCGAGTTCCAGTAGACAGGCGGACTACGATATCGCACCGCAGCCAGGAACTAGTAAGGGATCGAAGAGGCAAAATTCGAACCAATCACAACTTTTATCAGTGGAAGGTTGGACCGATTTAAAAGAAATGCCAATGGCTTCCGTATTGGTGAGGGCTACGCCATTTGAAAACTTTCTGCAAGATATCTCGGTGACTTCCGGCGCTAGACCTTCAGACAATTTGCAAGGAGCTCTCGATCAATGGATTCGGATGTCGCCCAAGGAAAGAGCAGCCTTTAGTGCCGAGAACTATGTCCTGAAATTATATGCCCAAGTGCGGAACAAGGATGAGATTATCAATGCGTTGTGGATTGATCAGCCAACGGGTAATGCAACAAGGTCAAAACCAAAGGCCAAGCGTGAAACTAATGTGAGGAAGAAAACGACCCAAAAGCTGCGTAAACCCGTTAAGAGGCTGGCTTCAAAAGTGCGCCGGATGAGAACCTCAAAAAATTTACCCAAACAACAAGCTGTTTCATTGGCACCGGTTAGTCGCAGACGTAGTTCCCCGGCATTTTATAACTTTCTTCGCAAAATCCGACGAACCGATCCCAGTCTACTAACCGTAGAGGGCGCCTCCTTGTGGAGTAAAATGGCCCCCCACGAAAAGGCAATCTTTAAAGTGTTACTTAGAAACTCGGAAACTGAGAAGAAACTGATTAGAACCAAAACCAAGAAGAGTATCAAATTTCAAAGTGGTGCCAAGCGTCCTTTATCAAAGCGTAAAATTTCCAGATCAACCCAGAAAGATTTGTTTGATTCAGAATGTAGCAGTGTGAAGGATCGCCAACTCGAAGTTTGGACGGGAAGAAATCAAAGGTCCTGGTCTAGTTTAGAGTTCATAGCATGGGCATTTGATAGCGTTAAAAATTTATTTAATTAAATATTATTTTTTCAAAATTTTTTATACAAAGTATCCAAACTAAAAAAAAAAACATTTTTTTTAGAAAACTAATAAAACCCCAAAAAACTAAACTTTATTTTTCAAGGTTTTACCCTTTACAAATTTTTTTATATCCTTGCAGAGGGTATTGTGATTTCAGTCAGCAGTTTGCAACGCAGTGAAGGAGACGTTGCCCCACAAAGTATATATATTCTTGATCAGCGTCACAAGACGAGTCGATCTAGCCGTGTCCATCTGTCCGTACGTTTCTACGCAAACTAGTCCCTCAATTTTGAAGCTATCGAGATGAAACTTTACAAAAGTTGTCTTTCTATTGCAGGTAGTATGTAAGGCGGAACCAGCCGGATCGGACCATTATATCTTATAGCTCCCATAGAAAATATCGGAAAAATAATGGAAAAAAAATATAGCTTCGGTGTTTTTTGACATATTACCTAATGCTTTTGGGAATATCATTTTTTAAACTGTTTCAAATTTCAAATTAAATTTTAGAAAAATCGGGCGACTATATCATATAGCTCATATAGGAACGATAAGAAAATTAATGGAATAAGAAGAAAACTAAAATTTTTCTTTAATTTTTATTGGGACAAAAATCGACTTTGGAATATAACTTTATTTAAATAACGCAGAATTTCGAATTAAATTTACATTAAATCGACGACTATATTATATAGCTGCCACAGGAATGATCAATCAATTTATGTCAAAATAATAGGAAAATTTCTCTAATTTGGTTTGTTACACATCTACTTTTGTAATTTGTAATTAAATAGGAAATATCTGCAAGGGTATATAGACTTCGGCTTGCCGAAGCTAGCCTTCTTCCTTGATGTATTTAAAGCTACTGTTATATTTTTTTAACTGGGTAAAGATTTTCAACAATTGTCAAAGCTACCCCCCTAAACAAGTAGATTTTTTGAGATTATTCATCGACTTCTGCGAAGTGCATTTGAGTTTGATACGTGTGGCTTTGCCCTTTAGAATCCTCCACAATTATTGTCGTTTTGGGGGCGGAATGGCCACTGAGGTGAGTCAATAGGACCTTTGTCTGCTCTCGACTCTCCTGCATCGGTTCCTGCTCCTGTGCTAACAAATTTCTCGCCATTGTTTACTTGGCTCAGAGTGCGTCGTTCCAGCCGCCTGAACTCTCATAGCTGCTTCCGTTTCCGGCATTGTTTTCGTTTCGTTCCGTTCCGTTCTGCCCGCCCATTTCGAAAACCTCGGGGCTAGCTTTCCACATTTGGTGTTTATTTTATTGTACATTTGCTGCCGGCAACTCCGCTGAGCCGTGAACTGTGCGGCGTGTCATCATCTGCTTTGGCTTCAGTTGCAGAACATCAGCATCATCAGACCCAGAATCACCACCATTATCATCATCATCATCGCCATTGCCATATGAGAGGTAAATTTCCTCAGTGGCCATAGACACGAGGGGGATGGATGGGGGAGGGCGGGGGATGGTGTTGATGTCTGTGCCTGTTGTTCTGGCTGCTGTTATTGTTGTCTTTTGGTTGCTTTTTAACGTGCGCCTTTCGTGTTATTTACTTAACCATTTACTGAATAATTTAAACACCTTTTCCACCCAGCGGGCGGTGAAAGTTTTCAGGATGGGCATATTGGTCCCAGCAAACAGTACACACAAAAAAAACACACGTCGCGGTAAAAACGATATGCCCATGTTAAATTTCTGGCATATCACTTTTTCCGTTTAAGCGAGAAAGCATTTGAAATTCGGACTGGTCTATATTACATAACGTAAAAACGATCTTCGTTTCATATCGATTTTTTTATGAAACTAATGTATCCTTTTCTAGACGTCTAAGAAAAAACGTTATAAAAAAAATAAAAAAATTATTTTAAAAAGTGAGAATTTTAAAAATATTTTGTGTTAAAAAAATTCTCTTAGTGCTCTGGTTGTTTTTTAAAACGGTTTGAATATATTTGTAAGTAAATAAAATCTAACAAAATATACTCGTTTTATAATACTAATCAATTAAACAAATTAAATATATTTAGAGCTAAAATTGGCAAATGGTTTTTATGAAATAAAATTAAAAAAAGTTTCTCAGGGCATCCTGATTCAATAAAAAATCCTGTTTATTAAATATGCAAATTCGTATTATTTTTATGTAGTGAACAGACTGATTTCTGAATGCCCCATAGTCTAACCCACCTGAATTTCGTTTCAGTTCCCTGTATTTTTTCTGTTGCGGCTTTGCTTCCTGTTTGCTTCTTGCTGGCCACCACCACGCCCCCTTGCCGCGCTTTCCTCTGATGGGCGTTGAATTATGAACCTGACTTTCCTTTTGGGGGTTTGGGGCTGTGTGGGAAGGAAAACTTTCACCTGTGCCCGTGCGGGGGTGTGTGTGTGTGAGTTGGTGTGGCTGATAGTTGTCCGCAGACTCACACACACTCGCTGACAATCAACCACACACCATCGCCCACACACACACTCGGTATTCACGATGAAAGTTCCATTGGCTTGTGTTTACTTAGTCGAGTCTTTGACTGACATTTAATGCGGTTAGCATACGTGTGTGCGTGTTCGCCTCACTGTGTTGATAATGTGCATAATAAGCCTTAATTAATGTTAAATAATGAATTTTCTCATTTGCACGCCGTCAGCGTTGAAAAGGCATTGCCTTCGGCATTTCCTTGCTTCCATTTTAATTCGAGGCAAACACACGACTTTCAGTGGGCCTCCAAATATTTGCAGTTGAACCCCTGGTTGCCACCGAAAAGTGCCGACTTCGAACGGCCGGGGGTTAAATTTTCGGTGTGGGTGAAGGTCCTTTGTTGTGGTTCTTTCACCTTTCCCTTTTACGAAATTTACGGAAGCCACAACACAAACATTTTAAAAATCAGCAAGTTTTACTTTTGGGCACACTGTGTGTTTGCCAATTAAATGACCCTATCAAAGGGGCCTTATCAGGTTGGCCAGGAACCATTTGAGAGCCGTAATTTACACGGGTTTAATTGAATGTTGAACAAATTAATAGCACGTCCCAAAGGAAGATCAAAATGGAAACGGTGAAAATATTTAATCTACGGATCCTTACAGATCCCAAGATTTTGAGCTCCTGTCCAAAGTTGTGGGAACTCTCTTACACGGAGGAAACTTGTTGTAAAAGTTCATTCGCAATCCCCCAAGGAAGCCAATCCTCAAAATGCCAAACTTTCCGTGGGCAACTCTTTTAAATCGAACACTTTTGTTTATTTACAAGCATTTAACCTAATTATACAAGCAACTTTCCGCATAACAAATATCGAATCGGGCTCTTTCGACCCCAAAACTCAGAGCGGGATAAGAAGGGCGGATGGGAAAGAGTTCGGGAGTTCGAGCATATAAAAAGTTCAAACTGTCGGAACTTTGACAGCAATATTGTTGAGTTTTATGTACAACAAGCGGAATAACTAAAACAGTGCAGAAATTAGAAACAACATACCGAAAATGTCCGAAAAACTTTGCCCTCGATTCCTGCAACTTTTCCTCCTCTCGTTTCTTATTATGAAAGTTGTTGTTGCTCTGGCTGCTGTTTAGCTGATGATGATGACGTTGTTGTTGCTGTTGTCGCAGGATAAAATCAATGCCGGCATATTTTATCCTTTTTTCATACGCAGGCACACAAATATACACACAAAATACACCACTACACTGACACACAGCAAGGGAGTGGGAAATCCAACTGAGTTGCCAAAAAAAGAAACAGTTGCCCAACTCAGCGCTTTTTTTTGTATATATATATATATATATATTTCTTTTTTCTGTTATTTTGTTGTAGTTGATTAGCCGCCTGATGCTGTGGATTTTTATTATTATTTTGTATGATTTTTTTTCGACTGGCTTTTCCTTTATGCGGCGCTGTTTTGTGCGGTTTTTATGGGCCTTGATTTGATTGCATTTTGTTTCTGGGCCTGTGTGGATATATTTTTTCCTGTTTGGGTTGCCACTTTTGCTGACAGCCCTTGAGGCAATTATTTTTTAGACCCGAAAGTGCTTGAAACGTTTCAATATTTGTTTGCTATTTGTTTGATTTTTTTAGTGAATACTTTTGTGGGTGTTTTATTTTTGTTTGCTGCAGCGAATGTTCCTCGAGTTGATTGTTTGTTTTACTCGTTTCGCCCCCCCTCCTTGTATTTTCTGTCACTTTTCCGCAGTGGGTGGCATGCGCTGAGTGGCATGTCAATCAAAATCAATCAAAATGTTCGCGTTTTCGCGCTCGTTAGCGTTTACACATGTTGTTGTCGCCTGGTTCCTCAATTTGCGGCAAATGGATTTCAGGTTGTTTTCCTGAGTTTCCCGTCTCACGTTACGCGGCGCACTCGGAAAATTCTGATGGCGGCACGTACTGCCCCCCTGCTTTCGCCACTTTCTTTCTGCACACACACACACGCGCGTGGACACCAGGGGTTAATTCCGGGGGTTAACTGGTCACCTTTTTGGCTTTCAAAAACTCCGGACTGAGATCTGTGCATCCGTCCGGCGGAGTGCAGCACGGGCGGGGCTACGGATCAGCTCGAAGCGAGGCAGATCGGGCCAGAGCGGAGCGGAGCGGTCTCGAACGGATCGACTGCGGCGTGTCTGTCGCTCACGGCGTACGCTTTTCAACTGCTGCGCCCGCAACGCTCGACGGATTTCCAGGCAGGCGGACGCCTCCGCCAAGTGAAAACCAGGCGACGTTCGTCGCTTCTCTCGGTGACGTCCTCGTGCCTCGTTTTTCACTCGGGAAACTGTTATACTCTCTCTCTCTCTCTCTCTGGAGGAAGAGAGAGCGCCAGAGAGAGTGCAAGGGAAAGTCACCGAGAGAGCGCACCACTTTCACCGGTTTTCCCAGCTAGAAAACGCGAGCTGCTTTATTTATATTTTCAATGTGATTTATACGCTTGTAAACTGCTTAATAAACGGGATTTATACATTGCATATTAATTCAAATTTATTTGTCAATTAATGAAGCTAAAGAATAAATCAGGGAGATACATAGACACTTTTCCGATAACACGTATTACCTAATTTGCATTTGCGGCTCCATTAAAACGATTTGCATATATTATTGTCGTTGTTACGATTATGTGCATATTGCATAAAAATCTCAAATAAGAATTGCCTTTTCTCGTAATTATATTCTTTAAAATCGTTCTTTAAATTTAAGAAAATCTAAACTAAAAGTAACCAAATATTTAACATTTTTATTTTAATTGGGTATTAATAATACTTAACTTTATTTAAATTCTAAAAAAATATAAGAAACCGAAAGACAGTTTATACATTTTTACATACAGTCTTCAAAGTACTAGGTACTAATATTATGATCTCTGTTTTTTGTTATAAATACCCCATCACTTTAAAATAACTCAAAATTTTGAAGTTATTGGTACCTACAAATAAATTCAGTTGCACTTCCTAACATTTTATAAAATGTTTTTTAACAAAATCTTTACCTTGAAATTATTTTGAAATATTTAAATTTTCTAAACAATAAAAGTCTCAAGATTGTATCCTAAACCTACATCTTCCTGCTTTGTTATTGTTTGTGATTTCCTCGCTGCCTTTCCACCTATTTTGATAAGCACTATCGAGTTTTCCTTTTCCGTTTGCCAGCTGCTGCTCTCATTCGTATAAGAGCGGCCAAGCAAACTGTTCCCACAAAAATTCCCCTTATATATGGCTCTCTCCCAGTATCACAGATGGTATAACAGAGCGCTCGTTCAGGGAGTCGGCGCCACTCTGGAAATGCAAAGCACGGAAAGCCAGAAAAGCCAACCTCAACTAGCAGCTGACTGCGTGAGCTGGTGGGAGAACTTCACCACGGACTCAGGCGTGAAAACTCCCAAGCTGAAGTCCTTGGCCGGCGGAATGTGTGGCCGGAATCAGATCGGGCGTGGAGTGCATTTCCCCCTAACCCCGCCCAAATGCCCGTGACACCGGGCGAAACGGGTCCCCCGGGGGTGGGGGTGCCAAAAATCCATTTTGGCCAGAGCCAAAGACAAGAAAAAGTCAAGACGCGGAGGATGGAAGACAGAGGCAAAAAAAGAGGAGGCAGTGGGCTTTCGCCCAGCAGCGAAAAATATCGATTCGGTTCGATTGTTGTTGCCTGGCCGCCCACAGCGAATTGTATATTGCTTTATAAGCAGCTTCTGTCTTTGGAATACCAAAAAAAAAGCGAGGAAAATCAGCAGACCCTGCCCTGCGGTTGCTTATTTGGCTGCTTTAGTTTCGCTGCCATCAAGCGAAGTCCTTTTCGCGATTTAAAAAAAATCAAGCCAGAGATGGGAATTTTTCGTTTTACGCTGTTTTTCTTGTTTGATGCCTGCGCTGCGCTCTCCCCCCATCGAAATGAGTAAATAACCAATGAAGCAGATAGAAATGTTTATTGTTATTCCTCGGGACTTCCCCTGCCCTCGCTCCTTGGTCATTCAAATCAATTCCTTAGGCAGCTTGTAGCCGAGTTTGTTTCTCCATTTCCATCTGCATTTTTATTTAAATTCACTTTGGCCCCGGCATAAAGGACAAGATTGTCGTCCTGCTGGGGCAAACGAGCCATTGCACATTATGAATGTTGGCTTTCAATCTTTCACCTTCCCCCCGAAAGCGTCCTTTGCCGTGAAGGAACAATAATTAAGGCTGCGTTAAGTATACGCACCTTGGGCGCGGTGCTGCGAAGCTTGTTCGTCGTGTTCTCGGCTCTACTCCCGCATAGTTTGTGTCGCATTAAAACTATTTAAGTTTTTAATGCCCTAACAGCGATGATCTTGTGCCTGGCATATAAATTACTCAGCCGCCCCTTGGCCCCCGCAGCCTTTGCATTAATGGAGCTTCAAAGGCCTCCGCCCTTCCGCCCTTCCGCCACCCACCGCCCATTACCCAGCCGAACGTCCTTGCCAAGGAGCGTGGAAAGCGCGGAAAGCGTGGCAAGCGCGGAAGGCAGCGAAGCTCCAAGACGTTGAGCACTTTGGCAAAGTTTTTACTTGGCTCGTTGGCAATTTTTACTTTGTTGCTTTATAGGGATTTATGTTTAATCGGCCAAAGGTTACTTCAACTCGTCCGCACACGAAATCGCTCGCACACACACACACAAACACTCACTCTTTGGCAGGCAGACATGTTAAAAGCTCATTTGTTTCAGAGACAGGACGAAAATTGGAAGGATAGGGGTAGAGGAAGCTGTTACTTGCACTGTCAACACCGAAAGTGGAAATTATTTCGTCTCTTGTGCATCACCTAACATGAATGTGTCTTTAAAAGGTGAGGATTTTTGTTATATAAGTTACATACCTTTAAATGCACGATACGAATCAGTGTGTCACAGAAATCTTATTATTTGACATCGACAATAAAACACTAGAAAATCCAAACAAATATCTATAAATTAAATTGATAGATACACCATATTAATAAATTAAAAGGTATGTCAAATTAATTAAAAATAAGATTAACCCAAGATACAGTCAGGTATCAGAAATTGTCTTTTTTAAATAATTAGATTGTTGTATTGGCTATTTAGTTTTCCTTTACTCCATAAAGTTTTAATAAGCTTACAAAGATAACATAACAATTAACGGTGTACTAATAATAAATTAATCAACAACGATACTTTAAATATTCTTTTTAAGTGCATATTTTGTATACTAAACATTCCCTAAAAAAATATCTTTAAAACTTAATCAGATGCTCAAAAGCACTTTTGATAGGAGCTTCTTAACAATATTATCCCATTAAATACCAGGCAAGGCAAAGAGAGTCAAATAAATAATCCCACTGCGAACTGAATTGCATTTACCCCTCGCTGCTGGCCGTTCATTAACCCTCTCGGAGCCGTTTGTTGACTTGGATAAACTGTTACAATTGTCCCAGCTCAGGTTCGGTCAATAAACGAACTTTGCCAGGACTTTAATTGAAGAAGTGGCAGCAGCTGCATGCAAACCAATCTTGGCCAGGACTTGCACTCTGACAAAATTTGTAAATTAATCTAAGAAGTTTCCTTTTGATAGCTACTTTAGATTATAACGTAAGAAATAAATATATAAAATAAATATAGTAATCAGTAGTAGTAAATAACTAATAATAATCAATACAATTTCCCTTGGCATCAAAGTTTCTACTAATCAATAAATTTATGAAATTGCAAAATTTTGGTATATTTTTAAGTTAATAAGTTTTATTAATTATTAAGGAATTTAATAATCATTAATATTTTAAATTATAATAGATAACGTTTTTATCATCCTCCTTATTAAAGATTTGGAATGCAACTTTGAGCCAGAGGTACGTATGTACGACTTATCTGCAGTATAAGCCCGACTGAGGACCAACATTGATTGGCAGTGCGAGAGGTAGTTCTTTGATTTGTGTCTAGACCGAGGAGCGCGTGCCTCGGTGCCGGCGGAAAATAGAAGAGCCAAGCGCGAGGAACGAGCAGCAACTTGGCTTTGGAAAATTCATAGCCGCGCGCGAAAGTTTATTAGATGCTCTTTGCTGTCTGTCTTTGTCCTTTGTCTTTGCTTTTGTTGCCTTTGAAACGCCGCCAGAATTTTAATTTCCGCCCGGAGCGTGTCGCACGTGGCCGCACTGTCAAGGAAGTTGACAAAGCCGGCAGCTCCTTTGAATTACAGCCAAGTGCCGCCGACCTTTGTGGGCGTTGTGGGCCATCCAGTTGGCCGCCTGTCTGTAATTATGACCCGCTCTAATTAAAAGTCAAAATAGTTGACCTTGAATCGGGGGGAAATAGGGGTATGGCGTTCGCCATTCCTGAAAAAAACAGTAGAGTGCGGGAAATTGAAAAACAAAAAAATTAGCGGCGAAGGAATATTCATGGGAAATAGTTGGCGATTGTTTTCGACGCATTCGAGCGTTCAATGCACTCCAAATATTTGTTCAAATATTTGCCAACACGCTTCAGCTTTTCTGCTCTTTCTGTTTCACTTCTGTTCGCCTTGTTAATGCTATTGTTGTACAACTTTTGTGCAAAATATTTTACGCCCCACAATTTCCTGGAAAATCTACATTTTTGCCCAGGACTTTTTTTTGCTTTTCGGGGCAGTACTCAAACACACACACACATACTGCATAGAAGCAGGAGGCTGAGTACTGAGACAGACACACATTTATGAGAATGGCTATTGGCATCGAGCCATGGCCCAAAGCCGTGATGCAGTTGGCTCGTTTTGTGCCTTTTCCCAGTCGGTATTTTCGGCTTTTGTTTCGATTCCCAGGCACCAATGGGCAAATTTCTATTACCGAAACTTTGTGTGTACTCTATAGGGATATAAAAATGCTATCAATCGGTGTCCATATCAATTTCCCAGTCGAAGGGTTAGCACCTCTGTTGGGAGAGTGTTGTGGATCCCCTAAGGTGTCGAAAAAATACTTCAAAGTACTATGTCCATTCCAGAATTGGCTGTCTTGGAGATTTAATTCGAGGGAAAAATGATTATTTTCCCAAACTTAAATTATACAAATTATGTACAGAAAATTATACAAAACATGTATAAAAAAGTATGATAGTCATAATTATATTTAATGGAAACTTATTGGATTAATAAAGAACAAAACATGTGATGAAAAATATTTTTTACATTTTATTTTACCCAAGTGTTTTGATTATTTTCCAATTAAACTGTATTTTAATTAGAAATTATAAAGGAATTTATAATTTAAATTGATCCGAAAACTTTATAGCAAGAGTATCTAGGTATACAAAGTGTTAAAATAATAATACCATCCCTTTTCGATTAGAGCATTCCTTAGTCGTTCGCTTTGGACTATCGAAGACTTGCTCAAATTAATACTTAAAATGCGCTGCGTTGTCAGGCTGGGATTTGTCTGGCTGCTCTGCCTGCCAAATGGGAAAAATGTTCGCTCCGCCGGTTCTATTTTGGCACGGATTGCATAACAAATGCACAGGCCGGGGATGGTAATGGAAATGTCAATGCAGCCCCACTCCCTTGGCCAAGTTTTTGGGTGCGGGGGCAAGGTGCTGCTATAACTCAATTTAATGTGGAAATTCGGGCAATTAAAGCGACTTCAGCCGAGTAGTAAATGGCTCTAGTAGTGGCAGCTTTGCACATTGCAAAGGCAAATGCATTTTGCCTACTTTTGTGCTGCGCACTTCATAAAGTGAATCATTTGGACAGGCTGGAGGAGCAGAAGCCTCAAGTCGAGCATGCATTTGGAACTTGAGCCGTGCTCGAGCTAGTGCAGCAACTCGAAGCGGAGGCCTGAAGAGCGCAATTAGCAGCCCTTTAGCCGAAAATAATAAATGCCGAGCTAAATAGCTCAGGTAAACGCACGGAACTCCGGCTAATTGCGGGCCATTGAGACTTGAGCTGGTTAAAAACTTGCAGCACCTGAAGTGGGCAAACAATCTCAAGGACTCACAGATGCAGATGCAGATTTAGGCACACACTCGAGACGAGATATGTAATTTGAAGAGGTTCACAAGTGAGCGCCACAACTGCCAAAAAGACATGAAGGTTAATTGTGTTGCACTATTACCGGCGGCACAGCATTGTATCTTGTATCTTGCATCCGAATCTGCACTCGAGTGTCTGTGTGTGCGGCAAAATAAATTACATTTGTGCTGGCTGCCAAGAAAATTGAAAAATTCTGCATGGCTGGCAAGCGTTTGGCCTGCAGCTTCAGCAGTCACAGTTTTCAGTTTCCAGTTCCCAGGCACGCAAAAACTGTCGCCCCGAGAAACCCTCACACACTTGCCGCCCCCAAAAAGGCACCTTAATGCATATATGAACCAGGGATTCCGCATCCCTGTCCCATTTATAAGTACATACGTATGCATTCCCTTGCTTGTTTGCTAGTTTCAGTTGGCTTGAGAAACAATTTGTAACTAATTCGAAATGTATTTGCTCTGTTACTGAGTCTGCTTTCGATCCGAAACCCTTTGACGCAAAATATAATATTCGAAACATTCCGCACACAAAACAATTAAAACAAAGCTTTGGGAAAACGTATAAAAACAGAATTTAATAAATGTTTATCAACTAAAAGTGAGCATATAGAACAAGATGCGTTATGCTCAGGCCATTTGGAATTTATACCAATGCAATAACGGCTTACATGTGTTATGCGACTCTGAGTACTATTCGCAAACATTTAATCTGAAAATTTGCATAGAATATATTTAAATTGTTGTCAAAGGAATTTCGGATTTAAATATTTCATCGTAGGTTTTCTCATTTCATGCCGATTCTTCAGTGCCGACCTTATGTTTCTTTGAATTTCACGAGTAATGGATATATACAGCCCTGTTCTAGTTTTCACTTCCGAAAGATTCACACGGAATCGAATTTCCCAGACCTGTTCCAAGACTCACTTCCGAAAGAACTGCCCGGAATTGAATTTCCCT
Source organism: Drosophila mimetica (assembly GCA_037075245.1). Classification (NCBI taxonomy): domain Eukaryota; kingdom Metazoa; phylum Arthropoda; class Insecta; order Diptera; family Drosophilidae; genus Drosophila; species Drosophila mimetica. The sequence goes on along the minus strand of JBAMCH010000007.1, from coordinate 24,231,755 downwards.
CTGTTGTTACTCTGTTAACTTCCGAAAAAATTCACACGGAAACTTTCTGCCATTTGACAGGCGCATTTAAATCCGCCAGCATGAAAATTAATTTTTTAAAAATACTTCGCGTCATATTTATATGAAAATATTATTTTTATCAAATTCCTTGATGTTTTATGTTCATATTTGCATCATTGGAATTAGAATTAATTGCATATTTGACTTATTAGGAATTATTTTGTGGTTGCACTTTAAAACCTGACAAATTCTAATGCAAATCCGCTGCCCTTGTTCTAAATTCCACTCGGATTTGGTGAAAATGGCCTAGAGTTGTCACGTTATAGAAAAAAGTAAGTATTTCGTTGGGACTTATTCCTTTATAGGAAAGATAATTTTCCTAATTAACGAAATAAGTATTTTGGCTCGGAATACCACATTATTTCATGTGAAATTTGATAGGGGGACATTTGATAAGAACTTTGATTTTGGACTTTGACAACTCTGTACGCTCGGGCATTTTCCAACACTATTTGAAAACAAATAAGGGAAATTTAGTTCTGTTAAAGGGAAATCCGATAATGTTAGCAAATTCACTTCCGAGTGAAAACTGGAACAGGCCGGATATACTTAACTTGAATAATTATAATAGACAAAATCACCCACATTTATTTCTTCTTATAATGATGATTGTAAATTAAAATCGATAATTTTAGAAAAAGCTTAACTATTTTGAGAATAAATAATAACACTGTGTTACAAAATTATAGTTTGCCTACAAGCTGGTGTACAAAATATATACCGGCCTGTTCCAGTTTTCACTCGGAAGTGAATTTGTTAACATTATCGGATTTCCCTTTAACAGAACTAAATTTCCCTTATTTGTTTTTTAATAGTGTTGGAAACTGCTCGAGCGTACAGAGTTGCCAAAGTCTAAATACAAAGTTCCTATCAAATGTCCCCCTATCAAATTTCACATGAAATAATGTGGTATTTCGAACAAAAATACTTCTATCGTTAAGTAGGAAAAATTATCTTTCCTATAAAAGAACCATGATCCTTATCAGATAAGTTTAGAATAAGTCCTAACAAAATACTTACTTATTTTCAGACCGTGACAACTCTATGCAATTTTGACTAAATCCGAGTGGAATTTAGAACAAGGGCGGCGGATTTGCATTAATTGTCACGTCTAGAATTTGTCGGGTTTTGAGGTGCAACCACAAAATAATTCCTAATAAGTCAAATCTTCAATTAATTCCAATTCCAATGATGCAAATATGAACATAAACCATCAAGGAATTTGATAAAAATAATATTTTCATATAAATATGACGCGAAGTATTTTTAAAAAATTAATTTTCATGCTGGCGGATTTAAATGCGCCTGTCAAATGGCAGAAAGTTTCCGTGTGAATTTTTTCGGAAGTTAACAGAGTAACAACAGAGGGAAATTCAAATCCGTGCAGTTCTTTCGGAAGTGAGTCTTGGAACAGGTCTGGGAAATTCGATTCCGTGTGAATCTTTCGGAAGTGAAAACTTGAACAGGGCCGATAGATTCTTTTTGTAATGCACATGAAAATTCTATTTAATTTTATTAAAGATACTTTAGAACAAACTGGTAAAGGTCCTTATCGCACTTCACTTATTTCTTCCTTAAAAAAAATCTTAAAATTATTTTGAGTACTGGGTACTTGCCTGTAATACCCACCAAAAGTTGGTCATTTTCGCATCCATCGTGGTATTATTTTGATGTAACATAGTGTAATTATGGTTCAAATGATGAGTTTCAGGTCAAATATTATTTTAAAACTAATCTTGTAATCTATGGAGTTCATTTTTTTGTATTTTTAAGTTGCCCATAGGAAGTGAAATATGAACATAATAAGTAGGGGAGTGTAGGGTAAGGTGACGAACGATTCGTTTTTTGAATGTAACTTTTCTAAAAATCAATATTTTTTTAAAGTGTAAAAGCAGAAAGTGGCTGACATCTACTGAGAACATTTCTGTAAAATTTGGATTCGAAATTCCAACGGAGCTAAATTCTACAGCGTTTGGAGTGAACCATCCTTTTTTTGCAATTTAAAAAGTTGTAGGGTAATGTGACGAACGATTGGTTTTTTAATGTAACTTCTCCAAAAATCAATATTTTTTAAAAGTGTAAAAACAGAAAGTTGCTGACATCTACTGAGCATATTTCTGCAAAATTAGGAGTCTAAATTCCAACGGTGCTAAATCCTACAGCGTTTGGCGTGAACCATCCTTTTTGCACTTTCAAAAGTGTCAGACAAGGTGACGAAGGTGATGAATACACAATTAAACTCGATGCAGATGTCTAATAGGGTCTTCCCACAGAGAGCCATCCACCATCCACCATCCGTTGAACGGATGGTCCATAAGGTTTTGCCGTTCCGAAAATTTTCCAGTTAGTTCCCCGTTAAAATTTGACGGACTTTGACGGGCTCTTTTATGCGATAGTTAGCCGATAATTTTTCGGTGCAACTCTGAATTCTTCCTCCTGACTGTGAAAATTGGAACGTTGACTATGAAATCATATTCAAACCAAGGGCGGGAAAAAATTTAAAAATGTTTAAGCTTGTTGATTTTTGGAAATTCATTATTAACATTTAGTTTGTTGTAAGCGAAAAGGGCATTGCAAGCCAATTATTATGTGTGGGCCAAAATTTAAGCTATACTGGGACCGAAAACATTATTTTTTGCTGATAAGATTCAAAACATATTGTACAATACTTAAATAATCACCAATTTTCGTTACAAGTGTAGTATATACTACTTTAAAGTTTAATATTGCTTTAAATGACCAAACAGCACACAATTGGTTTTGTTTACATTTTTGCTCTATTAATATTGGCTAGACAGTGGCGTAGTAAGAACGGAGTGTGGGGGTTTGGAGGTTAGGCTCCCCCCCGTCAGCAATTTGTATGCAGATTTGTTGTAGGATATGTTCTAATATTGGATATATGTTTTAAACTATTATCGTATGCTATTTATTTTGTTTTATTCTACAATAAGATTAGAAGAACAACATTATACAACTGTTTTCCCGAGTTAAGAACAATACGAAAAAGCAATAAAACTGAAGCAGTTAATATTATCTGGTAATATTGTATGTCTTTTTAACAAAATCAACGATAACAATTCAAATTCTTGAATAAAAAAAGTTCGTCACAATACCCTACAAAAAGTTCGTCATGATACCCTACAAGGTAGACTTGGAGCAAACACGGTGTCACTCTCAAACGGCGCAAAAGAAAAAAACGCGAAGTACCAAAAACTGTTGATAAAGATCTCATTTATATGTGCATATACTTCGTTGATTTTATTTTCCACTCATCTTTGCTCTGGCACTGCTGAAACACAAGTAAATTGAAAAGCTTTTCTAGTTTGGGCACCACATTTTTAGCGAAAATTACCTCACCAAAAAATTACCGGACTTCTTATTAATATTACTATAAATACATTGTCAACACGATAAGGGGAGACGACTACATTTATTTGGAATTTTTGTTGTGACGTCATATATGAGATTCGGCGAGTTCGTCACATTACCCTACTCGTCACATTACCCTACACTCCCCTATCAAATAAAATTGTGGCATCCATCCACTGAGAATGTGAAATTATTGGTAAGTGGAGTTAAATGGGCAGATATTTTATGTGAGTACCTCGTACGTCGAGGCTCTTAATCGATTCTTAAGGATCCCCTGAATTGTTTCGCCCGGCTACGTGTGCGCCATCGAAATGGATTGCATTGTTCTTTAAGCACCTTCCATGCATTCCACATGCTGAACTATAATTCACACTTAACACTTGCCTTTTTTCGCCGGGTCGAGGGTTGAGTTTGAGTTGTTAAGGACCGGGGCCGTTCTTGGGGCAACTATTTCGGACTTTGCGGAAAGTTTTTATGCCACTTTTATCTGGCAACACGTAAATATTCGTTAAAAGTTGAAATTTAATTTTATACCCTTGGCGCATCCCGCAGATGCAGCTGCCGTTGCAGCTGCAAGTGCAACTATTTTGCGCTGTTTCGTCAAGTGCGACGGAGGGAAAATCAGCCAAATAAATTTTACTTGCACCTTTCGCCGGGAGTGGCGCGTCTGTTCTGGATGCTTGTTAGCATTAAATTTATGTCCCGACATAAATAAAGCTTTTCTAAACAGTTTGCGCTCTACGCTCTACGTGAACTCCAGGGAATACTTTCCGGGAGCTTCTCGGACCGGAGGATTAGTTCGTTCGGGCGGCGCATCTTCATTGGGGCTGCGGACACGCAATTGAATACCAGATTACGTCGTTTAGATAATTTCATTGAGATAAATCCGAAGCAGCTGTAATGGCATTTAATATTTATTATTATTATTATTATTAATCCGCATGCGCAGGATCACAGGACTCCTTTGTTTGGCTAGGAAGTTGCGTCGTCATCGGTTCAATGACTTCATCTCTGGCCTCTATTTGCGGCCAAATGGCCTTTATTATTGATGTCTTCGCCTTGTTTATGTGTCAACAACAAGCGAATTCGCATAAGCAGAAATTTCATTAAGTTGGCCAAGGGAAGGGCCAGCTTAGTATAATGATCCAAGTCGAAGAGAAATCGATATTTTCGCTTTTTTCCGCTATTAAAGTGGAATGAGAACCAACTTTTCCAATGTGTGCTCATAACGGTTTAATTTGACATTAAGTTCCCTTGAAGTTGGATTTTACCAGAGATTGAGGATAATGATTGATTGAAAGTGCACACCGTTGACCAACTTTTTTTTTGGAAGCCATTAACAATATATTCAAGGCACTCCACAGAGCTCATTAGATTTTAGTTATTAGCGCACATAATATTTTAGGAATTCAATTACAACACCATTTAAATTTATTCTCAACTAATATTTTTATATTTCTGACACTTATTTCATTTTACTTCAACACCCCCAAAATTAGCCCATTATATAACGCAATTTAAAGTTAATTAGGAATGGGCCACATGCCGTGTTTATCATTTTGAGAAATTGTCATAATTGATTGTCGTTTCGAGGTTAATGGCACGCTCCTCCGCTCAGGTCTCCGCAAGCTGTTCATTAGCTATGCCATTCCATTTCCATTTCCATTCCCATTTCCATTAGCAATTTTCATTTTCACTGGCATTCAGATGTCAGAGCATCAGCAACATCAGTTTTTGTTTCGGCCAAGCTAATTAATATTGGAAAACAAGGGGAACGCGTTGTTTGCCAACTGTGTTGGCTGTCAAAACTTGCGCAATTTATATTAAATTACGATCGAGTGAAAATCAATTAGAAAACATTCCATAAAATCGGCTGCCCACAATTTCCCTTCGTTCTCCTTGATTTTTATTATTTTTATTGCTGAACCTGAAACCTAAATGAATGCGCTGTCGGGGACGTTTGTAGTCAATTATTCCGAGCTGTTCGAGGTGCAAGGCAAGGCACTGCTCAGAGAGCAACAACGGCAACACCAAGGCCGGCAAGCAAGTGCAGAAATATTTTTATAATTTACAGTCGACAGCCAGGACACAAACAACAATGAGGGCAAATGTTTCGAAGAAGCTGGAGGCCCCGCGCACCGCCACGCCCTGCGAACGGCGGCCAGAATAAATAGTTGTGCAGGTGGTGTTAATTGAAAAACTTTCGCAACACTAATTAAAAGTTTCTAAACAAAATGCCACGGCTATGTCGGGCTCTTGGGATTATGTGAGGCTGTAGTGCCTCCCACAACCGCCGCCTCCTGGATCAGTTACCAATGCGAATCGTCAATTGGCTACGAAATGCTCACAGTTTGCTTCTTTATCGGGCGAATTATGTGAAATGTCGAGTGTGACAGGCCAAATTGATTGTGGATTGCTCTGTGCGGGTGTGGGATAATTAAAAGAGCAAAAGCAATACATAATTGATTAGGTGAGAGCAATTGACAAAGTGCAATTTCCCCAGCCCCGCAAAGTAGGCTACGAACATTTTTTAATTGCTTTTCTGTGGGGTGCGTGTGGAAATGGAGTGGTTCGGATTAATATTAAATGCTTAGGTCTTAAGATGGGGATTAATAATTTGTTTTTGGTGGGGAGAAATGACCTTATTACAATCCCTTCTCTGCACGAATCTAAAATTCCAATAACATTCTATTGTAAAAATTACCCGTTTTAAGTTTTTTTTTTATTTATTTGTGTATCCATCCATCGCCATGGGATAAATTCATATCTGACTCTAAATAATTAACCTAAATTACGTGAAGCAAGAACTTTACACTCAAAGTGAAAATTGTTTACTTAAAATATAACCAAATACTCGTTTTCAGTACCATTTTTTCAAATAATATACCTTGAAATTAAGTCTTTATAGAGATTTTTTGACCAAAATCGGATAAAAATACGGCGGAAACAAGAAGGGTAAATTGGTAATAGTATTAGGCTTTTTTTCCGAAATTTGTCCACAAAATCAGTACACCCTAAAATCGAGAATACAAATACATAATTTGAGAACGTATTTCTTCTTGAATAATTCTTATGTTTAAAATCAGTGGATATAACTGGAATATCTTTTATATTTTTATATCTGTTAATTAAAATAGTAATAGTCAAATAAATCTTAAGGATTAAAAGTTAATTAATATTCATTACTTCAATAGTCAAAATGAGGATACTGGTTGAACAACTTTTTTGAAACGTAAATTGTTAAGTTCTTATTGTTATGTCATATCTTATCTGTCTATACACAAAACAAAGTCTATTAAAATGACCCAACCAATTAATAATCCTTTAAATGGTTTTTTTTTTTTGTATTTAAAGTATTATCTTAATATTAATAGTCCTTTAAAAATTTGAAGAAATGTTTTTTTTTAGTATAACCTTAATTATCGTAACCAAAAAACGGCTTCCATTCTGTGCTTCCTATTTTTGAAATTTAAGAAGCAAGAACAAATCATGAACGAAAAAATAACAGCGATATAAAGCTCAAAACCCCAAGTGCTTGTCGACAATGAGTTTAATTTCCTCAACACCTTCCTGCATTCGCCGCAGTTCCTGCTCGGGCGCCTCCGCTCATCTGGACGGGATTGCGTTGGTCACTTTCTGGCTGAGTTGTCATATTTTTTGCCGGACAGGCGGTCGTCAGATGGGAATGAGAGGGCACAAAATAATGCCAGCGAAAGCGCAAAGTTGGAGTGAAAAAATGGGCGAAAATATTTCATATCAAGTGCCGGCATTGTCCGAAACGAACCACGTTTCAAATTTAAAATAACTTAAACGACTTGAAACAAGTGGCTTTTGTTCGTTGCCGCTGTGCTGCTGCCACGCTGACAGGCGCTGTGTCATGCCGGAAGTCTGGGGCAATAATAGAAAACACACCCAATTTACGTAAAAAATAATTCACTGGGCGCAGCACGAGCTGCGGCAGCAACAAAAGGACCTAAAACCTGGACCAGGTGTCTCCGCTTTCATCCCGCTTCCTGGGAATCCTGCTGCTGTGCGAGAATGTTACCTTTTGGCCCCGATGTCTCGCTGGTTTGTCAACTTTTGTTTTGGCGCGTGCAAGTCACAAAAAGTGAGCGGAAAAAGCCAGGATATTTTTATTTTCCATGTAGAAACAAGTTGTGGGGGGGATATGGTTTCAGTAAAACGTAAGACTCGAATCGGTGGTCTTAGTAAAATCAACTGTAAAGTATTTGGCCCAAAAATAAATATAAATTCAAATGTCTTCTTAAAGAAATTACCTTTATTTTTGCGATTTTGAATGTGAAATTGAAAATTTTTAGATAATAACGGCTTGAATATGATTGAAAGCAGGATATCCCCTTGTCGATATACAAATCCAACTTTATTTTTATTTATTTCGGGCTAGTGCTTGAAACCTGGCGACCTCAAACCGAGGCAAACAAACGTGGAAAACGTAGAAAACGTGTCAGGTGCGGAGTGGGAAAAAGAATTTCCATGCCCGGCTCGAACTTGAGATGATAATCAAGGTAATGGCTAGGCCGTTTGGCCGGAAATGACTTAGTGTTTGCTGGGAAATTAAGCGACAGGAAGGGCGGCGGGCGGCGGAAGAAGGTGTAATGAATTTAATTGAAAAGTTCGTATATGAACGTCATGTTTGGGAAATGTCCTGCCATTGTGCGAGAGCCCAAAGTGAATTATGGAAAATTGCGGGCACGCGCCACAAATCGACGCACTGGGCCACAAATCGCGCTAAATGGGCCGCTGGGAGTGATTTTTTTGTACTTTCGAAGTGGCCAAACGAATAAAACAGTTCAATAATAACTGCTAATACGGTTATTCGGCCTAAACAAACATACAATTCTGGTTGCTTTGTAATTAATTAGCCAGCAGAGCGATGACAGTTACATGGGCCGATCAAATGGCCAAAGAGTCCTTTGGCCCAGATGTAGATACAGATACAGATATGTTAGATAAATGTCCTGGCAGATAGTTCCCACGAGTGCCGTTTAGCATGTGCGATAAATGGGGACACTCGCCCGTCGACCCAGGCAAAATACATTTGTGTTAATAATAGACATTGGCAGCGTCATTTTTCATACACCAGGGGGAGCCGAGTGCGGGGACAATTGCCTAGAAGGTAAACAAATGGCGGGATAGCTGAAAAATTGCTACAAGCTACTAGCATTTGGCCCTCCCTTGGCTATATGTAGGTAAATTATGGTTAGATAAATTATGCGATTTATTGGCATCACAGCACTCGCTTGAATATTTATGCCGGCTGATCCAAGGAAAAGTACAAATCATAACTCAGTCGAATCGCCAGTCTGTGCCACCAGACAAGACTTGTGGAAAATTAGCTGAATGCTGCCGGTTTATAAACTTATATTCATACACGTAGGGGTAATTGAAACTCATCATCTTAAGTTGGCAGCCGTAGAGCGAGCTCCGAGTGCTTTGAAAAGGAGCTGGCTGGCTCACCGGGCCAAACATAAATTTAGCCATAAAAGAGCATTTAAGATAAGCTTGCATTTATGGTCGTTAAAATTCAAAATGCCATTTAAGAGGAGCCAGAAAAAGAAATAATAGCAAAGAGGGAGCACTCGAAACAGCACGACATCCTGGGGTGGTGGAGTGGAAGCCGGGAGCTGGGAGCCGGTGCACAAAGCCAACTTGCAACGGATGCGGCAAGTAAAAAACGCGAGCCATTTACCTAATACGCTAAATATCCAAAATCACATTGGACCTGCGGATCGGGGATTGGCTGCGGTTCGCTTATGGCCCAGACAACATTTTATGTTTGTGCCAGGCCAACCGGCTGCCACTCCTCCCATCGTTCAGACTCAGAAACTCGAATGCAAACACACATTGCCAAGCTTTATGCTGCCAGCGATAGCAGTTTAGTGTCGTTGATGTTAATTTTTTGTAGCCACCCAGGTGGGGATTGGCAGGTGGAAAGCCCCATCACCGCCCCCGTCCCCGCTCCCGTCCACGGAAAGCAGAACCTCATCATCGGGAAGCATTGCATATCGGCGACAGCCTCGATTTCTGCTGACTTTCGCTCGGCATTACGCTCGATTGAGTGCACAATTTCATTAACCGTATGTGCCTCAAAAGGGGTCAGGTCCTGGTCCCCGGGAGATCGAGTCACTGGATGTAGATGTGGATGTGGAGGTGGATCTGGATCGGGGTAAATGCAGTTAGCAGAGTGTCGACAGCTGTGAGACCCGAACCTACACTCGAGGAGATTCAGCTGGTGCATTTCCCAAAGTAACATTGGCTCAAAAATAGGACATTGCTGGCAGCTAAACCATTTGAGGAATGGCTGAGGTGAGAATGGGTACATGCGAGGGTGGATATTTCACAACTATCACTTGGTTCTTGAAAGAAACCGAATTATCCAAAGTAAAATTCTCTTTAAATGAATTCAAAATTAAATATTTCATTTTTCCATTCATTTTATCTATTGACTTAGGCCGAACTAAATATAGGTAGTTAAACAACTTTTCGGTTTATTTATACTTTATAGGTTCGAATACAATTTACGAATACAATTTACTCTTTTTCTGTAAGTTTAACGGGTATATAATTGTTACATTTGAATTGACTTGTGTAAATGTTGCAACATACCAAATTAAAGCAGTTTTCGTATTATTTTTTGCATTAATTGATCGATCCTTCCTATGGCAGCTATATAATAAAGTCGACCGCTTTATGTTAAATTTAATTCGAAGTTCTTATAAATAAAATAATAAAATAAAGTTATATTCCAGGGTAGAGGAGAATACAATAAAAATAAAGGTGGCAATAAATTTCCCATATATTTTTCAATCGTCCCTATATAATACAGCAAGATTTTTTAAAAATTTAATTAGAAATTCAGAAAAGATTAGAAAATGATATTCCCAAGAGCAAGCTTGTTACTTTTTACGATCATAAGGTACAAATTCTATAAATTCGATCCTTTGACGTACAAGGCTGATGTTTATCTCAAAAATTCGGATAAATACGCCTTTAGATATCTGTACAATATTTTGAGCCACATATTTTTTCTTGTATTTTTTTAAGAGGTGACCAAATTACTTAAATGGCTCCTAGGCTTTGATTAACTCAAATTATGATAGAACCTTAGATGCAATTATGTAGAAGGGCATCTAAGCAATTTTTTGGGATATATTTTAACGCAATTGAGTACAGACCCTCGAAGATATCTTATATCAAAATATTAAATGTTGTTATTTTTTTCAAACCGCGATTGCACAAATACCACCCGTTAAAATCGAAAACCAAGTATGCAGATATGCTTATATACGTGTATATTAACACAATTTAATGTCCATTGGCCAGCACCAAAAACACTGTCGAGCAGTGTTATCAGTTCCCAGTAGAAGGTGAAATTTTTCAAATCCCCGATTTCTTTGAAATTTGATTAGACCCATGACCTATTATATTCGGTTGGGCTATCCTCAAGCCTCGATTGTTTCGTGGAAGTATAAGCATGTTCCTCATGAGATTGATCTTCCAGCAGCCGTTGGTTTCGTTAATGGCACTGGGAATTTTTCTAATGAAATCATTTCCGCTAATTGTAATTCTTACGAATTACACTGAACAACAAGTTGTGATTTTTATACCGTAGGAGAAGGTATTTTAATTTCAGCAACGCAGGGAATATATTCTAGATCAGCATCACAAGACGAGTCGATCCACCCACTTCCGATCTAAATATATAATATAAATAAATATATATATAATGTTATATTGTATTGTAATTGTATAAAAATAAAACAAATTAATTTCTTTTCGGTTTCCGTAAATCCAAACTCGCATACGATTACGTGCCATTTTTTAAGCGAGTACCCCATCTATTAGCTGCCTCGCTTATCTCATCGAAACTATTATGGCTTCAGCTTAAATTACCGTGATGCTAGTCGACGCCTGTTACTATGGGATTCACGATTTCTTGAAAGCGTGAAATAAAAAAAGCCGTTGTTTATACGACACAGCCAAATTCATGCTTTTATACACTCTCAGCTAGTAGAGATGCCGGACCGATGAAAAATTGATGTAGTTCGCGTCATAAGTAATTACTTTTTAACAAAAAAGTTGGAAAAATTGCAATTACACTAGAGGTACCGTTTAAATATAATTTTATATATATATAATTTTATTTTTCAATGCTTCTGAGTGGATAACCAACCTGTTAAGGGCAATACAAAATTGGTAATTTCTATCGATCTGGCAACTTCTACAATTTATACAGAGTTACCAGAGCTCCTCACCACCAATTCACGCTTTCATGCTGAAATCATAGTCAACTTTCGTGTGTTACCGAATTCACGAAATGGCGTTTATACACACACGAATCGGCTGAAAGCGTGAAATGATAGCGTGAATTCGGCATCGTATAAACACAGTATGTCAGTCCTTGCGGTTTTTAGATCACGAACAGTTACAGTCTTCGATTCGTTTTGGTGCTCGACCTTCGTATAACCATGGTCACGTCGCTGTCTGGAGTGGCGGTTTCGGGGGCTTTTCTGCTTACTATAACCCTGGTGGTCAGCGGATCTCAGGCGGGATCCCAACGGGAGCGTTATTTGATGGACGTTGATGCACTACGAGCAGTACAAACAAGTGGCCCAACGATACCAAGCACGTGCTTGTTACGCGCGGCACCCTTTATAATTTCGGGCAAAATGCGAGTTCGCGAGGAAAATACATGAAACAAATAAATACGGGACACATGGCTACAAACTATGATTGAAGCAAATGAGATAAAATTTTAGTTTTTAATACAGGGATAGAAGTTGAAGTACAAATTAAATGATAAAGATTATTATAATTAGTACAGAGAACGCGAAAGGGCTCATGCAGACTAAAATTAGATGTACATCGGGGCAAATTAAGAGGGTAATAGTTTCGTGTTAGTCTAACGGGAATATTAAAAGTTAAACGGTTTACCAGTTCTACAGAATCAATATCACCTCTTATAAGATTTTGCATAAAAATAGTACCAAGCATTATTCTACGGTTTTCAAGTGTAGGTAAATTAAGCAATAGTAATCTACTCTGGTAGGAAGGAAGCCTTACGTTTTGATCCCAGTTCAAACTACGAAGCGCAAAAAGAAGAAATTTTTTTTGTACCGACTCAATACGGTCGATGTGCACTTGATATTGAGGACTCCAAACAGAAGAACAATATTCCAAAATAGGACGGACAAGGGAGGTAAATAACAATTTGGTTATATAAGGGTCATCAAATTCTTTTGACCAACGCTTTATAAATCCAAGAACACTCATAGCTTTGTTGACAGTCGACATTATGTGGCTGTCAAATTTAAGCTTCGGGTCCAAAAGAACACCTAAATCGTTTACTGAATATATACGATCAAGTGGGGAGTTCTGAAGCGAATAACTTAAAAACGTAGGGGTACCTCTATAAAAGGTCATTACGTTACATTTCAGGCAGTTCAAATTTAAGAGGTTATACTCACACCATATCTGAAAATTATCAATGTCTGATTGTAAGCCAAAACAAGAGGGAACGCTATAGTCGAGTGCCTCGACTATCAAATACCCGTTACTCAGCTAAAGTCAGCAGTCTCAAGCAGGGCAAACCAAGCAGCCGCTTCAAAAAATTTAAAAAATTTCTTCTACATTTCGGTAGGCGTTAATAACCCAAACAAAATTGCGTTTACACTTTTGCTCTAGCTTTAAAACTATGGGCGCCACAGCTTTTCGCGGTTTGTGGGCGTTAGGGGGGGGGGGGGTTTCCAACTTTGGTATATCAATATGTATTGATGAAACGAATACACATTGCTTTTCCCGTTAATATAGCTTCAAAACTGTGGGTGCCACAGTTTTTCGCGGTTTGTGGGCGTTAGAGAAGGCGTGGCATATCGGCGTGAAAAACTTGCGCTGCGTATTAACCCCTAGAATCTGCATGCCAAATCCCAATCTTCTAGCTTTTATAGTTTCCGAGATCTCAGCGTTCATACAGAACGGGTCACAGTTTTTCGCGGTTTGTGGGCGTTAGAGAGGGCGTGGCACATCGGCGTGAAAAACTTGCGCTGCGTATTAACCCCTAGAATCTGCATGCCAAATCTCAATCTTCTAGCTTTTATAGTTTCCAAGATCTCAGCGTTCATACAGACGGACAGACAGACGGACAGACGGACAGACGGACATGGCTAGATCGACTCGGCTAGTGATCCTGATCAAGAATATATATACTTTATATGGTCGGAAACGCTTCCTTCTGCCTGTTACATACTTTTGCACGAATCTAATATACCCTTTTACTCTACGAGTAACGGGTATAACTAGACTCAATCTTATTATATGTCAAACAAAGCTTAACATCATCAGCATACATTAGTACACGAGAATGTGTTACGATAGACGGAAGATCGTTAATAAACAAGGTAAACAGCAAAGGGCCCAAATGACTACCCTGGGGCACTCCCGATGTCACGTTAATCATTTTGGAGACAGCGTTCTTAAATATAACTCTCTGAGTCCTTCCATTCAAATAACTTGAAATCCAAGTTAATAGATTACATGGAAACCCAAGCTGATCTAATTTGAATAAAAGGAGAGAGTGGTTAACAGAGTCAAAAGCTTTGCTGAAATCTGTATATATAACATCAGTCTGCATTTTTTTCTTAAATCCATTTATTACAAGAGATGACAATTCAAGGAGGTTAGTAGTGGTCGATCTTCTCTTAACAAAACCATGCTGACACGGTGATATTAGCGAGGAACATAAGTGTTGCAAGTGAGAAGTAATAATTCGTTCAAATGCTTTCGGAATTGCCGACAATTTAGAAATACCTCTATAATTCTGGGCATCCGCCTTCGCACCCTTTTTGTGGAGTGGAATAATGAAAGAGTCCTTCCAGATAGTTGGAAAAATTGAAGATGAAATAGACAAGTGAAAAAGTTTAAGAATCGGTTTACAAATGGTTGAAGCACAATACTTAAGCACACACCCAGGGAGTCCATCAGGACCGGGAGAATAAGTAGGAGTTGTTGTTTCTAAGTCTCTTAAGAGAGAAATTTCGGTAATTACGGGGGAAAAAATACAATTAGCTCTGTTTAAGGGGTTAGGGTAGATAGAATTTGACCAAGCAGCCGAACTATAAGTAGTTTGGAAAAACTCGGCAAATAAATCCGCAATGTCAGAATCCGTCGATGCCTCTTTTGAGTTTAAACGCACCGAAGAAGGCAATGCCGAAGACTTACGCTTAGCATTAACAAAGTTATAAAACTGTTTCGGATCATTTGAAAATTCGAATTTACATCGATTTAAATACATAGAATAGCAGTGACTGTTGAGAACATTGAAATCTGAACGAGCCACCACATATTTCGAAAAATCAGATGGCTTACCCGATTTTTTATATTTATTATAAGTGTTGGATTTAAGATTTTTAAGTCTTTGAAGCGCATTGTTAAACCAAGGAGGCCTATTTTGCTTCGGAGGAAGCCTGTCAGGAACGCATTCGTCAAAAAAAGTGTTTAAAACGCTATAGAAATGTTCAATTGCACTTTCGATATCCATGCAATTGTACAAATCAGTCCAATCATATTGCGAAATCATATAATTTAATTTATTATAGTCACATTTACGAAAACATCTCACTTTAGTTTGAGAAACTAAAGGAGAAAGGGTATCAGTACAGGGGAGGCCAATTGTCAATTCCAATGTAGGATGATATCGGTCTTCAGGTACAACAAGTGCGTCAATTCTAGATACCGTTACTTCATGCGGATCTGAAACAAATACAAGGTCCAATTGTCTGTTTATTGAATTTCGTATAAAGCTTACTTGCTGTAACGATAATTCAAGAAGGCCATCCACAAAATCATGGGCTGATAAAGGTGTAGCGGCAGGTGAGTCAGTAGGAAGAGACCAAGAGATATTAGGGAGATTAAAGTCACCCAAAACAATCAAAAGGTCTCTGTTGGAAAGAAGGGATATAACGGATTTAATAGCAGACAGATGGTGTTCATAAATGAAAAAATCTGAGCCAGGAGGAATATAAGAGCAGGTTACAAAAATAGATAAGGATTGCAGGGAAACTTTGACACTAACAAATTCAATTTCGTTGGAGATATCAAAGTTAAGTCTCTCCGATGTTAAACTAGAGGTAACGGCAATCAGTACACCACCCCCCCTACGTGGGGAGCGATCGGTCCTATAGGTGTTAAAATTTTTTGCCAGAACTTCAGAGTCAGATATCTCTGGTTTCAGCCAAGTTTCCGTAAAAGCCAAAATATCTTCAGTAAATGCTGAGGAGTCAGCATAAAGCTTTGGTAGCTTCATATTGAGTCCTCTAACATTTTGATAAGCCAAAAATACGTTTTTTAGTTTTTTGGCGCTGTGGCAGGTCTGCTATTTGGCACAGTGGAAAGCCTTTTATTAGGCGCAGTAGGAGGCCTGTTATTTGTTCTCGGTTTATTGGGAACAAATTCCCTGCGCCTTCCCAACGAAACCTATCCGCTTTCCTACAATCTGCACATATCCAGTAATATTCACAAGGGCGAACTGCTCTTCATCGAAAATGCCACCATTGATGTAGCAATTCGGCAGACGACTAGCGAGATTGTGCTGCACGCCATAAACCTGTCCGATATTCAGGTTACTGTGCGCCGTTTGACGGAAGAAGGATCAGAAATCGTTCACAACCTGACCCACACAGAGAAAAAAAAACAAAGAACATTGCACTCAAATTAAGAACATTCGTTGTTCTCATTTCGAGTTGAATGTTCTGAACATCAGAATGAAATGGTGTTAGCAAAAATTCCGACATTAAGTTTATTCCGTTCTATTTTCAAGTTATTGTTGTTCTTAATATAAGAACATTTTTAAATCAAATGGTTACAAAATTTAGTTCTTTTGTTCTGTTTTTCAGAACATTTTGCTCTCAATACTAGATTGATTGAAAAATATCTATTTTTTATGTTATATTTATATTTTAATCTAAGGAAATATTTTTTATTATAGAGAAGTTGTAAGGAGTTGAATAACTCCCCACAAATTCCCGCAGCATAACTACTGATGGCCGGCTGCTTACCACTTACGCGGCGAATTAGCGGGGTAGCGGCGCGGCGAAGAGCAAGTGGAGAGACACTTGCAAGTAGAGAGTTTGGATAAAGAAAGTTTGGAGGGTGAGAGTTTGGAGACCGAGAAGTGGAGAATGAGAGTTTGGAGACTTCGAGGGTAGGAGAGAGAACTCTGCCAAAGAGAGTTTGGAGAGCAAGGAGCGGAGAGTGAGAGAGTGGAGACTTCGCAGGCAGAGCCAGAGTGTCGTGTGCAAAAAGGGAAATAACGGATCTGCACCGAACTTTGGACTCTGCCATGGACTTTGGTCCAGGAGGACAAGTGCCACATCTCAGCAGCGGAGCGACGCACAGGCGTGACACAGGCACCAAAAGAATACGCAGAACAGCAGCAACACGCAGAAACACAAATGAAGGGCAAGTGGGTCAAGCAGGAGCTACGGACTTTGGACCCGGAGTGGAGAGATGCGGCGGGCAGAGAGAAAGAGGGAAATAACGGTTCCCAGAGGCCCTATATAATGCCGCCGAGCGCTGGCAACAGGATCAGTCGATCACGAAGAGTCAATCTATCAATATCAGTCCAGATACACAAAGTGAACAAGTCAGCCAGTACAGTGAACTACAAGTGAACGACAACAAGTCGAATCGCCGGAAGCAGCGCCGTGGGAGCCTACAAGGAGCAAGACCGTTACGTCGAGACGTTCGTTATTGAACCACCAGGAATCTCCGAATTGAGACGCAGGTAGCTGAGGTCCAGAGGGCATCACACGGCTAGGTCAAGGCGATCCGTTTCAATTCTGTCTCAACGAAATCCACGCTCCTCGCCGGAGAGTCGAACAGAGTTTGAGCGGTGTAAGCCTGCGACAAGAAATCGTGAAGCCTATAAGGAGCAAGACCGTTACGTCGAGACGTTCGTTATTGAACCACCAGGAATCTCCGAATTGAGACGCAGGTAGCTGAGGTCCAGAGGGCATCACACGGCTAGGTCAAGGCGATCCGTTTCAATTCTGTCTCAACGAAATCCACGCTCCTCGCCGGAGAGTCGAACAGAGTTTGAGCGGTGTAAGCCTGCGACAAGAAATCGTGAAGCCTATAGGCCAGAAGGGAGATCGATCAGTCGTTGTGGTCTTGAGTGGAGTACTCCAGGAGAGCCATACGGTTTGAGTCGTGTATTCCCGGAGCGGCGTGCGTCCGAATCCCGAGTGAAACTTGCCAGAAGGGAGATCGGTCTATCGTTGGTGGCCTCGAGTGGAGAACTCCAGTAGAGCCCCGCGGTTAAGTCGTGTAGTCCCGGATTGGCGATCGACCAAGATCCCGAGTACCAGAAGCCACGCAACGTCCAGCCACGCAGCCAGCATATCCAGGAGCATCAACAACGGGCCAGTCACTACATCTCGACAGAGCGAGCTACGAGGAAACGTCGGACGATAAGCCAAGGGGTGAAGCTGGGGCGGAACGTTCGTTTACACTAGGCGTTGAAGCAAAGTGAAGCGCTCGGCAGCATCCTTGCGTAACTTGGACTGCCAGTGCGATCTGAGTTAGACACTAGTGGGACCATCCGGGACAGAACCAGGGACAGGCGGTGGTGGGTCGAAAGGAGTGATTCCTGGAGATCGCGGCCTCTGTTCACCCTAGTCTGAGAACGGTGACGCTTCCCTAAACCCGTGCAGCCGAACTCCTGGCGAGTCTAAGGCGCGACGAGTAGTCGTCGTTTCTGCGCATCAGCGGCGTCGAGCATCTTCAGGGAGCGTAAAGGATCTCCAGGGAGCTTCGTGCCTCTTCAGTGAACTACAAGGATCTTCAGCGAGCTACAAGGATCTTCAGGGAGTTCACGGAACCGTTCACCGCAGACCACAAGAGAAGCACAACGGCCACGAGCGGCGACGGCAAGGTTGCCGTGCCATCATACCCTCTCGCTCGCAATAAAATCCACTGAGTACCCGAAAATTCTGTGCTTTCTCACTGATCTACTGGGCGGTCACGTTTATATAAATTTGGTGGGACGAACACACAACTATACTGAGCTAGCCGCACGAATCTCGTAGCGAGCAGACCTAATAAATCAGTTCGTTACAGCAGTTTGGCAGCTATATAATATAGTCGTCCAATTTATGTTACATTTAATTCGAAAAAATAGTAAAACAAACTTATATTCCAAAGTAGAAGAAAATACAATCAAAATAAGCAAAGCTATATTTTTGTTCCTATTAATTTCCCTTTAGTGTTCTGATTGTTTCTATGTGAGCTATATGATATAGTCGTCCGATTTTACAAAAATTTTATTCAGAACAGCTTAAATAATAATATTCCCAAATAATTCCCATTATTTTTCCGATTTTTCCTATGGAAGCTATAAGATATAGTTGTCCGATACCGCTGGTTCCGACTTATATACTACCTGCAATAGAAAGAAGACTTTTGGTAAAGTTTCATTTCGATAGCTTCAAAACTGAGGGACTAGTTTGCATAGAAACGGACGGACAGACGGACATGGCTAGATCGACTCGTCTAGCCATGCTGATCAAGAATATATATACTTTATACTTTAAACGTTTCCTTCACTGCGTTGCAAACTTCTGACTGAAATCATAATACCCTCTGCAAGGGTATAATTAAATCATGCTTTCCAGGTGATGAGGCTTATTAGTTTAAACAACAAAATTAAAATCCGATAAGTTTTTGTGAGCATGTATAATCAGTTGCTGTAACAAATTGTGATATCAGATATATCATTTTACCTCCTTAAAAAGTGTTTTCTTTTAGTCTACGGTTATAATTAAAGCATAAATCATTCTCTTAAGCAATTACTTGCTAGTTCTTATATATAATTATTATTTTTACTTATAGCTTTATCCCGAGTACGAAATAATAGATGATTTCATAACCGAAGAAGCCAATAGTGCCTACAGCGATAAAAACATCTCTGATGTCCGACCGATGACCTATTATGTGGAAAAAAACATTAAATGTGTTTTTGACACCATCTCCTATCACCGAGCCGCCTATGTAATCAGGATGTTTCACCACGTTTTTCGGCAGAAGGTGTTCGTGCGAGGAATCAGACATTTTTTTGAGAAATAGTAGGTTTTGGAGACTGCTCATATGAAATTAGTCAATTGATATTAACGGGTAAATGTCCTCTGCTCTTTTCCCAGTCGTTATAGCGTAGCCAACGAGCTGAACCTCTTCGATGCCCTGCAGGAAGAAATTCAGGAGGATGAGCACTGTTCCCGGAAGCCATGGGCCTCCCTGATACGCGAGATAATGCTGTCCTGGACGCACAGCAAAGGGATCCCCTTTGTGAAGGTCACTCGGAATTATGAGAATAACACCATAACCTTTAGCCAGAGGTCGAATCTCTTCAAGGACGAGCTCTGGTGGATACCGCTAAATTTTGCCACCTCACAATCCCCGACTTTCGAGCTCACCCACACGGATATCTTCATGCCGCCCCAATCGCAGTACTCCGTATCACTAGAAGATCTTCATATCGAGCTGAGCGCCTCGGATTGGATCTTCTCTTTCGTGACTACAGACGCCTTTTCGATTTCATTAGCTTTGATTAGAGGATTAAATCAAAGCTAATGAAATCGAAAAGGCGTCTGTAGTGCTTGAAATGTTAAGGTATCTTGAGTTCGAGGAGGATATGCTGATATGGAACGAAGCAAGGGATACCATTTTCTGGTTGACGCGAAGCTTGTTTGAAACATCCTCACAAAGCCTTTGCAACGAGTTTGTGCTCCAGCCGATCAGACCCATTTTCAGACGTATTTTCGTGGAAGAGAGTTTGAAAGTGTCTCTGGCTAGAAGGGATGCAATCCTACAAGTAGCCTGCTCAGCGGATCTTCCGGACTGCCTGGCATACACACAACGTGTGGCCAAGGAGTACTTCACCAATGAAATCAATCAAACAATGGAATCGCGCGTTGTTTTGTGTATGGGAACCCGTGACCTGAACGATCAGGACTTCCACACATACGTTCTACGAAAGGCAAACGTGCAAACGAAGTTCCCCGACATCTTGTTTAATGCCCTCTTGTGCAGGCAGAATCATCAGCATATGTTAAGCTACTTGGACGTCCTGATGGATTCTTTCGATAAGGAACTCCATGAACCTATGGTGGTTCTGCTAAATTTGTTCGTCATTAATCTGGCATCTCAACCAAACATCTAGGAGTACATCGAGAACAACTACAGGTGGCTCTGCCAGTCGCTTAACTTCTTATACCACTTTGAAAGTCTCTCTGGATTTGTACCGAGACATCAGAGGACAAAAGTGCGTAAAATATATATTTTTTACATCTAAATCAATATAATTGAAGACTATTAAAAAAGTCAGTGTGGAAATTCAACCAGAACGGATTGACATAAAAATCTGAAAAAAAACCATAAATTCGGAAATAATTAGGAGCCGAGTGTATGATATAAATTAGAGCCATAAGCGGCCCCAAAGTGCCCCAAAATTCGATTTGTTTTTTTCTTAATTTTTTCTTTTGCAATTTTTCTGTTATAAATGTTGTCAAAATGGTTTAAAAAATGGCTCTTCATAATTTTATGGGATACCCGCAAGTAACTGCATTTAAACTTTTTTGAAATTCAGCCCCCTTCGTCAAGGTCGCCAATTTGGTTTTTTTTATTGTGACGTCATGGGCTCCCACCTATGTGTTGTTGTTCTTTTTATTCAGACGTTCCTCCAAGTGTTACCGTGCAAAGGCAAGGAAAAATACCACAGCCACAAAATGCCTAAAAATGCGCCTAAAAATGCGAATATATCGATAATTTTTTTTTTGTTGCTTCATTCTTTTAGCTAACCGTTAAATTTTAAATTATCGGTGGAGCTATCCAATTCCCCTTAAGAAAATTTCAAGGAAAAGTCGTATGTATATACATTTAAAATCGGATTTTAAATGATTTTACTATTTGCAAAATCATGCTGCTCCGATCAGTTTTAGATTTTGCTAACAGTTTTACAATCTAAGTTTTCCTTAAATTTGTTTTTATTTTTTTTAAATTCAAAAACCCGTTAAGCTAAGACGAAATGTTTCCAAACTACTTATTACCTTTCAAATGTTGAATTATTGACAAACTGTGGATTTGTAAAATCAAAATAAAAACATAAATTGGCCCCGTTGCGTACACACACACGCACGCTAAAATGCGTATTTACACCCCCAACCATTAGATATGTGGAAGTGTGCGTGTGTGTGTGCATTTCACCTGACTAAGGAAGTAAGATTTGCTTAAGTTCAAATTCATGATAATACTGATATTCTATTGCTAAAAGAATATCATTTTCATTTTCACAACAGGTTTGAGACATTTTCAAACGGATTTTTGTGTTTTAAAATTAAATAATATTAAAAAAACATAAATATTCAAATCAGTTAATTCTTTTGCTATTTCCTACACTATATTGTTTAAACAAATGGAAATGTTTTAACAATTTCATTCACGGCTTCTCCCCCTACCTGCCTTTCTGACATTGTTAATATAATCCTAATCAAGGTGAAAAATTAATGAAAACAAAATACTGAAAACCAAATAATTATTCTAAAATGAGAATTTTTGCTTTTGCTAATCCTTAGCGAAATTGCAAGGTGATCATGGTAAATCTTTTGCTCCTTATTTATTAACCGTTTGCTTTAATGTCAGCAAGAACTTCCAAACTGTAGCTCAGATGGTTATGTTGTACGTAAAGAAAACATAGTCTATAGGTCGTCGGTACAAACCCACCACAATTCTTACCAATAATGATGTTGACATAATTATTTCTTTTCCACTTTGTAAACTATTTTTAGGTAGATGGTAAAGAGCGGAATGCCAAATGAGTATTCCATAACCTCTCAGAACAAAGTAAAAAAAAATAAGAGAACTCCAATTTTGAATAGAACTTTGATTTAAACACAAACGACCTTTAGATTACAAGGCTTTAGGTTTTGGTTTTACATTTGAAGTTTTCCTTAAAATTCTTTTATTTTTAAAATCCAAAAACCCGTTTAGCTAACACGAAATGTTTTAGAACTTTTGACAAACGGTTGTAAAAAAGAATAGAGAAAAATATATTTTACAAACTAAATATATATGTGTGTGAGTGTGTTTATGTGTGTGCATTACAGATTTGTTTTATTACTGATTTTTCTGTTTTAAAATTTAAATCGCATTGATAATATTGGAAAAAAAAACATAAATATTCAAACCATAATCTTGCTCTTCCTTACACGCGGCTCATATTGTTTAAACAAATGGAAATGTTTAAACAATTTGATTCACGGCTTCTCTATTCACCTAAATTCCTTTTTTATTATTAGTAGAATTTTTAATCTTGATTTCCGCAGGCGAAGCTGCGGGCGACCCTGCTAGTCAAATATAAATCTAGTGACATATTCGGTATATACATTTTTTTTAGTTTGCGAGGCTGCGCGACGTTATTGACAACTACATGAAGTTGGAGGCAATTAATTCGAACCAAGCACTCAAGTCCGATCCAGTAGTAGTGGGCAAGTATGTGAAGCTCACAGAAAACTTCCAGGGCAAGTTCCAGCAGGAGATCCACAATTGGCTGCTTAGCGAAATTCCTCAATTGTCTGGCAAGGGAGGCTCGGATCCAGAGGAGGGTAAATGGGGATATGAATTTAGTATCCCCAATCGTACAGACCCACACCTAAGTTACCATTTTTCTAGAAAATTATTCACAGATTTTAAACCACCTCTTAACTAGGTAAAAAACTTGTGACGATCGCACCTTAAACATGCGAAAGTTCTGATATCAACTTTTGTGACGAATATATTTGACTTACACATTTTTGTCATTCAGCTAGCTGGAATATAATATGCCTGTGCAGCGATACGATTTTTAGGAAGAGTGCCTAATGAGAAAAATGTATAAAGTGTATTTATTTAATGGATCGTACAATGAATATTCAAAAAAGTTTATATCACAACTTTTAATATTACCAATATATTTCCTAACTAATGCACGAAATCTATGTATAAACAATTTTATAAATAAATAAAATTGAATAACAAAGATAGTGTTTGTCCAAAGATTTATTATATCTAACACTTACAAAAAAAGTACGTGAATTCTATATCACTATGGACGGCAGTCCATGTAGTGACGAAGCGCACCAGGAGAGTGTGCGAAGGCGACTACTATTATATAGCCGCAGAATTGAAAATCTGCTGTAATGGTCCGATCCTCGCGAGTGATACACCAAATTAAAGGTATTGCCAAAACTTAAAGGATTGCATACCAAGACCTCAAGAAAATCAATTGGTTTGGGAGAGAGAGCGGTGAAAGTGTAAAAGTGAAAATTTAGAAATTTGGATCTGTTGGGGCCGGTGGGGATAATTGGCCCCCCGCACTACGTTATTTGTATTCCCACTGAAAATGCGCTTAATATGAGGGGTCATATCAGAAAATCGGACGCTCCGTTCAAAAGTTATACCGAAAACAAATTTTTGTGGGCCTACTCAAAATGAAATTTTAATTCTGTTTGTCAGCTTGTCAGTTTGTCAGTTTGTCAGTTTGTCTGTGTGTCCCAAAACATGGTTTTAAAGTCCTGAAAATTTGATATGATGTTCAACAGCTCGATATAAGAAACTTTAGTTCTACCACTTTTGGAAAAACCCGCTAGTTTAGCGGGAAAACAGCTAAAAATAGCTAAAATACGGAAGGCTGTAACTTCTAAACTACTGAAGCTACAGACTTGTGCTGTATCTCGTTTGAAAGGTATTTTGAAATGCTGTAAGCGCCCCCTATATGTAATTTGTGTAAATGTTATAGTTAAAAAGATATGCACAAAACAAATTTTTTTTTAACTTTTTTTTTAGCTTTTTTTTATTTTTTTCAAAAACGGCTCTAACGATTTTCTTTAAAACTTTAAACTGTATAGCCCTTGAGATTCCTTAAATTTTGGTATATAACACATTACTGTAAAAAGTCACGTTTAAAAGTTATTCAGAAACGAAAATGGCCACTTATGCTAGCCCAAAACAACTAACGCTGCCTAAAAGCATTGAATTTAGTATGTGCGTATCCAAAATGTATTTTAGGGTCAAGAAATCGTTAAAATTGTTTTAAAGCGTTCCATTATACAATTCTTAAAATTAATAAATAAATAAATAAATAAGTAAATAAATAAATAAGTAAATAAATAAATAAGTAAATAAATAAATAAGTAAATAAATAAATAAATAAAAATAAATAAATAAGTAAATAAAAATTAAATGAATAAATAAATAATTAAGTAAATAAAAAAATAAATTAAATTATTAATTAATAAATAAATAAGTAAATAAATAAATTCATAAATGGGCGGTTCTTTTACAAACCGAACACTTTTTATTGGGTCACATTTTTGATTTGCCTGAAACTTTTTTTACGTATACTATTCGGAAAATAAGTAAACACGCGTATCAGGATTTGACCGGAAAAAAGTTATTTTTTTAGTTAGAATTTTTTTAAGTGGCCAAAAATCGTCATTGAAAATCTGTATCTCCGGTTATATGAATTGATTACCATCATGACTTTTTCATTAATTCCTTTAAACCTCTTCTTTCAAAAAAAATTTCTAAAAAAAAATGTAAAAATTAAGATTTTAAAAAAAATTTTAACCATTGCCCCCACAATAAAAATTGTTTTTATTATTTTAATATATGCGCTCTGTGTGCTCTGGTTTTTTCAATAGCCAAGCCATATGGGGACGACTCCTAGTCATGGTATTGGATTACTTCGACTGTGGTCAAAACAAAAACTTCTGATATCAAACAAAAACACCTCTTAACGAGGTATAAAAATAGTGACGATCGCACCTTCAACGTACAAAAGTTCTGATATCAAATTTTGTGACGAAAAATGATTTTAGATGCGACCAAATAAGTACGCTACCTAAAATTTATTCATTCGGCACGCTACAACAGAAAACTTTCGTGTAGATATTAAATATTTGTTAAAGCGGGCCGAAAGAGTAAATTTTAGGTAGCGTACTTATTTGGTCGCATCTAAAATCATTTTTCGTCACAAAATTTGATATCAGAACTTTTGTACGTTGAAGGTGCGATCGTCACTATTTTTATACCTCGTTAAGAGGTGTTTTTGTTTGATTCAATACTTGGATGCCTGAAAAAATACACCAATATTGCGGAAAAGTGCAGAAAGTGCGACTATCAAATACCCGTTACTCAGCTAAAGCAAGCAGTCTCAAGCAGGGCAAGCCAAGCAGCCGCTTCAAAGTGGCGTCATCTACCGGCCATTTCATAATGTGATTATAACTTTTTACTGAGTGGGACGATTTAAAAATTTTCTTCTACATTTCCGTAGGCATTAATAACCCAAACAAAATGGCGTTTACACTTTTGCTCTAGCTTTAAAAATGTGGGCGCCACAGCTTTTCGCGGTTTGTGGGCGTTAGGGAGGAGGGGGGTTTCCCACTTTGGTCTATCAATATGTATTGATGAAACGAAAACACATTCCTTTTCCCGTTAATCTAGCTTCAAAACTGTGGGTGCCACAGTTTTTCGCAGTTTGTGGGCGTTAGAGGGGGCGTGGCACGGCGTTAAAAACTTGCGCTGCGTATTAACCCCTAGAATCTGCATGCCAAATGCCAATCTTCTAGCTTTTATAGTTTCCGAGATCTCAGCGTTCATACAGACGGACATGGCTAGATCGACTCGGCTATGATCCTGATCAAGAATATATATATACTTTATATGGTCGGAAACGCTTCCTTCTACCTGTTACATACTTTTGCACGAATCTAATATACCCGTTTACTCTCAAAAATAATTATTATTTTGAAGGAATATTCCTTTTTTTGTATGTCGATTCCAAGTGCTTGATTTTTTGGTTCAAAAAATATACCAATAACACGGGTTTACAAAAAAAAAATTGATGAAATACGCACTTTATGAATTTATGATTTTCGGTTAAGGTACATCTCCCTGAGTTCGAAAATGGCACTTTTAATTTTTTGTATGGTACAGTTTTTTTTTAAGTGTAAAAAACGTTTTTTGCACTTCTTTAATTTCTAACTCGAGTTGTGGTAAACCGATTTAGGATATCAAAGACTCATTTTACAGGTAAAAGAATTACCTCTAACTTTCTTATACACAGCATTGAGTTCCATTCATTGGTTTAGAAGCTACACTTCGTAAAAGCTGAACAAGTTGGAAAAAATGCAAAAAAGCTGACATAAATGGCTTCTTTAAAAACACACGCCTAGAAACCGAAATTATTTTTATAACTTCTACTTAAAGATACATCTTTAAGCAAACTAACAAGACCATCAACTCAATTAACAACCAAAGGTTCGATTTTATATAGATTATTTCAGTTGGAAAAAAGGTGTATTACAGCCCTGTTAGAGCCCTGTTAACCTCAGTTAACAGCTGTAAACGGCCAAAAAACCAACGTTGTTCCGAGCTTAAAAAATTCATATCAAAAAAAAATTACTGGCGGATAGTAACGATCATTAGCTTGTTTTTTTTTGTCGAAGTACCATCTAACCATATAAGCTATAAAAATAATTTCGGTTTTTAGGCGTGTATTTTTAAAGTAGCCATTTATGCCAGCTTTTTTGCATTTTTTCCAACTTTTTCAGCTTTGACGAAGTGTAGCTTCTAAACCAATGAATGGAACTCAATGCTGTGTATAAGAAAGTTAAAGGTAATTCTTTTACCTGTAAAATGAGTCTTTGATAGCCCAAATCGGTTTACCACAACTCGAGTTCGAAATTAAAGAAGTGCAAAAAACGTTTTTTACACTTTAAAAAAAACTGTACCATACAAAAAATTAAAAGTGCCATTTTCGAACTCAGGGAGATGTACATTAACCGAAAAACATAAATTCATAAAGTGCGTATTTCATCAATTTTATTTGTAAACCCGTGTAATCATTACATACAGTCCCTGACTTAGAAAAATATATAGGTAGGTATAATTTTATACAAAAACTTTTTATTAAACCTTAAAAAACAAACGAATTATATGTAATAATAAACCATTTTCTTTCTGTGCAAAACGTTGGATAGCAGTGGGTGACTATCCAACGTTTTCTCTTAATATTTGACATTTCTGACAGCCCTACATATATTAATTATCTCTTGGGGGATTCGTTTTCAATATTTTTTTGTAGTTTTAGAATTTTTAGTGTGCGTCTGCAAAGGGAAATTTGCCTTTGCGCTGTTGTCATTTACGTTGGAATCAAGAGTGATAATGACTAATATAAAAATAAGATAATTGAGAGATAAAAAATGCCATAAAATTAAACAAATGAATAATCAAATATGTAACAATATTTTATAAATATATTTTCTTCTAAAATTACATAGTTTTACTCTAATGTGTTGTATCAACTCGCGTGAATGACATCAACTGAATCGGAGCTGAGTAGGAGTGTGAAGGAGCTGAGTAGGAGTGCGAAGGCGCCGAGTAGGAGTGCGATGGAGACGAATGGGAGGAGGTCTTCCTGCTACTGCTGGAACTAATGGTCCTTCTCCTGTCAGTGGACTTCCACTTGGCATGCACATCCTCGGTGGTTAGGGCCAGTACTATAAGCACCATTACCAACAGGCTGCCACTGAGCCGCGTCGTGATGCGGGACATTCTGAAATGAATCCAAGTTTCTATTAGTCACAATCAGGGACCGTAATCATTATAACTGAAAAATTAAAAATCACAATTTAATAATTATTTGTAAGCGAAAAAAATATCGCTCAGAAATAATGATTATTTTGTGAGCAATATTATTTCGCTTAAAAATATCACTCAAAGTACGATTAAAGCCGTCCTGCGCGGAATTTTTCAAAGATTAAACTGTAGGTAAAACTACGGAGCACATATCTAGCTAAGAAACAAGAGGGAACGCTATAGTCGAGTGCCTCGACTATCAAATACCCGTTACTCAGCTAAAGTCAGCAGTCTCAAGCAAAAATTTCTTCTACATTTCGGTAGGCGTTAATAACCCAAACAAAATTGCGTTTACACTTTTGCTCTAGCTTTAAAACTATGGGCGCCACAGCTTTTCGCGGTTTGTGGGCGTTAGGGGGAAGGGGGGGTTTCCAACTTTGGTCTATCAATATGTATTGATGAAACGAATACACATTGCTTTTCCCGTTAATATAGCTTCAAAACTGTGGTTGCCACAGCTTTTCGCGGTTTGTGGGCGTTAGAGGGGCATGGTATTTCGGGTTGAAAAACTTGCGCTGCGTATTAACCCCTAGAATATGCATGCCAAATCCCAATCTTCTAGCTTTTATAGTTTCCGAGATCTCAGCGTTCATACAGACGGGTGCCACTGTTTTTCGCGGTTTGTGGGCGTTAGGGGGGAGGGGGGGTTTCCCATTTTGGTCTATCAATATGTATTGATGAAACAAATACGCATTTCTTTTTCCGTTAATATAGCTTCAAAACTGTGGGTGCCACAGTTTTTCGCGGTTTGTGGGTGTTAGAGGGGGCGTGGCACATCGGCGTGAAAAACTTGCGCTGCGTATTAACCCCTAGAATCTGCATGCCAAATCCGAATCTTCTAGCTTTTATAGTTTCCGAGATCTCAGCGTTCATACAGAACGGGTCACAGATTTTCGCGGTTTGTGGGCGTTAGAGAGGGCATGGCACATCGGCGTGAAAAACTTGCGCTGCGTATTAACCCCTAGAATCTGCATGCCAAATCTCAATCTTCTAGCTTTTATAGTTTCCAAGATCTCAGCGTTCATACAGACGGACAGACGGACAGACAGACCGACAGACAGACGGACAGACAGACGGAC